>CM075212.1:15820400-20847900 GCA_037577465.1 Liposcelis bostrychophila | reverse complement strand
GCTTCTTCGGAAATGTGTCAATTTAAAAAACAAAAAAAATGAATAAAAAATAAAAAAAATAAAATAAAAACTAAGAAAATTTGAAAAGAAAATTTTCGGGCCCAAAAATTCTTAGTCAGCGACATCGAATCGAGCAGCTCCTTCAAAAATATGTCGATTAAAAAAAAAAAAAAAAAAAAAATTAAAATTTTGTCTTTTAGTTAGCTCCGATAGACTTCCTCCTCAATGTGCAAAGCAGAGATTGATCCCGAAAATCCCGGACGGGAATCAATTTTTTCCCGAAAAAATTTCTTGGGAATCTTTTTTTTTCTTTTAATTTTCCAGAAACCCGTTTCCCGGGAATGAAATTTTTCTCATCGAGAATTCCCGATTCCCGGGAACTGGAATCGGGGAACGGGGATAATATGAATTTTATTAACTTCATGACCATTTATCACATAAAATTTTCAATATTTTAGAAAAAAGTTACAAAAATCAGAATTTATTTTTACATAAGTTCCTTTTTTGCCTAAAGCTTGCCTCTTACGCAACATAAAAAAAATTTCTTCCAGTATGGTTCCGCTTATTTCCGAATTTGTATTCAAATTCTTTTTTCCGCTTTATTTATTTATTTATTTATTTATTTATTTATTTATTTATTTTTTTTTTTTTTACAGGAGAATATACAGTCCCAGCTGAAACCACGGTTGCTATCGACATCATCAACTTGCATAGGAGCTCCGAAATATTTCCGGATCCTAAAAAATTCGACCCTGATCGATGGCTACCCGAAAACAGTATAAAACGACATCCTTACGCCTACATTCCTTTCAGCGCAGGACCGAGAAACTGCATAGGACAGAAATTCGCCCTTCTAGAAGAAAAAGTCGTCCTGTCCACAATCCTTCGAAATTATTCAGTGGAAACTGTGCCACTTCCCAAAGAGTTAACCTTAACCAACGAACTTATTCTGCGCCCCATCGAAGGGATAAAACTCAAGATTAAACCACGAAGCTGAGAATCGCGGAAAAAAAAAATCTCTTGAAAAAGAAAAACTAGTCACTAGATGTTATTCCTAAAAGAAAATTGTAAATATACGCTCGTTATTGTTACATACTTTAAATTAGATTTTTGAAACTTTTAATAAGTTTTCGTTTTTTATTTTTTATTTTATTTTATTTTTTTTAAAAAGAATAGTCGATGATTTAACAGCCAAGAAAAAAAAAACTTAAACCACCAGTAAAAAAGTACAAAAAAAAATAATTTACGAATTTTGTTTTATTCACTTAAGTTTTTTCCATGACGATTTCTGCAGATTCACGTTAACACAAACCAAGTTAACCGTGTAAAATGAATCGAGGAAAAAAAATTGAAACAAAACTAGTTTATCAATCTTATAATTATCTGTTTGGACTTTTGCTCCTTGTCTTGCAAAGTTCATCGCACATTATGCTGTATATTTTTTTAAGAGTTTTTGTTGAATCATTGTTTTTTTTTTTTTTTTGTTTTGTTATTATTACTACTAAATGCAACATCATGTTTATGTTGAATATTATATTAACGACACTTGTCATTTTTACAAAGAAAAAGTTATTTTTCTCATTTTTTTAAGAAATTCGAATAAGTACTGATAGTACAGATTCGATCTAAGATCTCAGATCTTCATCTTATAGACCAAATCAGCTTGGGCAGATTCTTCCTATGCCTCTTCAAATGATTTTCTTGCTAATACGCGACCTAAGAAACGAAAGGTTCTAAATCGACCCCCCCGGACGAAATTCACTTTTTTATGAAAATAATTTCTACTTCATGAGTACTTTTGACCCCCAAGCTAAAAAGTCCAAAATTCTTATTCTTTCTGGCTTATTTTGGAAAAATCAAAAGGTTCTAACTGTCAAATTTTTAAAGTGGATTTGGAAAAAAAAGGTTATCTACCGTCGTTATAAAATCGATCGTCCTATAAAATGTCCGAAATTGGGCCAAAATATATTAAAAGGCTCTAGGATTGCTGGAAAATGATGATATTTGAAAAATTAAGATTCAATGATTTTCTCAATTCAGAAACAAAATCATCTATAGTCTTTAATTTAGCATATGGAGTTGATGGAACATTTTGTTTCTAAATTGGAAAAATTCATTAAACGGGTACAATTTTAGGAACTTTTCAAATAAGTTAATAAAGAATTATATGATCGAAATGAAACTTTTGGAATGTGTTTTTTATTAGTACGTTTATAATCCAGTAGCATTGCGATGTAAAAAAATTGAACAGGTATCAAGGTACAATAACAAACTTTAAAATAAAAAAACTTTAAATAAAATTCCCCTGTAAAATTTTGATGTGCTGCATTTAGAACTTTTTATTTCTGAGATCATAAATATTAAACTCATTTAGGGCAAATTTTTACAGTTTCTCGAACCGTAAATTTTCGACAAAAAGGAGTTTGGCTTACATTAGACTCACTGCATAAAAAAGGTTTCAGCTTTAGTGAATACAGGAAGGAATGGCTGTTCTGTCGAATACTCAATTTAAGAGGAAAAAATCGAAATTTTAGGTATCTGACGAACTCCTTTTGTGTATCCTGAAATTTTTAGGACAAGTTTCAACTTGTCTGAATTGTAAATTGCGACCTCAGAAACAAAATGTTCTGTTCAACAAAATTCCCGTATGGGAAAGGAGTTGGAAGTGCTGTACGAGATCAAGCGTCGCCGGAAGCTCGATTATTTCGGCCACGTGATTAGAAATGAAAAGTACCGCCTCCTTCAGCTTGTGATGGAGGGAAAAATCGAGGGTAAGCGCAAGCAAGGCCGTAGGAAAACCTCGTGGCTTAAGAATCTCAGAGACGGGTTTGGTGTTGATTCCTTGAGTCTTTTTAGAGCGGTGGTCTCAAAAGTAAAAATCTGCCAGATGATAGCCAATCTTCGTCGCGGAGACGGCACTTGAAAGAAGAAAGAAGAAGAAACAAAAGATTGTAAATGCAAATCATCCCCGTTTTACAGGAGAGCTATTTTAAAGTTTATGTTACTGTACCTTGATAAGCACCTGTTCAATTTTTTGACATCGCAATGTTACTAGACCATAAAAAACTCATTCCAAAAGTTTCATTTCGATCATATAATTGTTTATTAAATTATTTAAAAAGTCCGCAAAATTGTACCCGTTTAGTGGCTTTTTCCAATTTAGAAGCAAAAGGTTCTATCAACTCCATAAGCTAAGTTAAAGACTATAGAAACTTTTGCTTCTGAATTGAAAAACTTACTAAATCTTAAGTTTTCTAATGTCTTATATTTTTTCGAAAATTATACGGGAAAATCCCTGGGAATATCTACAGTAAATTTTAAGCAATCCTGGAGTTTTTTAATATATTTCGGTCCAATTTCTGGCATTTTATAGCGAAAAATGACGTTAGAACCTTTTGTTTCCAAATCAACTTTAAGAATTTGACAATTAGAAAATTTTGATTTTCAAAAAAAAAAAAAAAAAAAAAAAAAAAAAACCAGAAAGAATAAGAATTTAAGACTTTTTAATTACATAAAAAAGTGAATTTCGTCGGGGGGGGGGGGGGGAAGATTTAGAACCTTGTTTCTAATGTCGCGAAATTAAACCGGGAAATAATTTCAAAAATATTCGTAGTCGAAAAGCTTAGATTTTGTTTTCAAAGTTCGATATTACTTGAAACCAGTTGAAACTTGTATAAAAATTCCAGGATACACCAAAGGAGTTCGTCAGATACCAAAAATTTCAATTTTGTCCCCGTAAATCGAGTGTTAGACAAAACAGTCATTCCTTCCTGCGTTCACTGAAGCCTACTCTTAAATTAGCTATGACAATAGATTTCCCCTCATTGCACTAATCCGAAACCTTTTTTAAATAGTGAATCTACTGTACTTTTAAAGAATTTAGAACACTACCTAATTAATAAAGAATGAAATCGCCGAAAAGAAGAATTAATAAATATAACCTCATTGAGTAGGCAAAAAATAATAATCTTAATAAGGGTCAAACACCTAAAACATAAGCTCTCTATAGGACAAACAAAGATATGACCGAAGACCAAATAACAAGCTCACTGGAAGATCAAAAATAAATCGAACGAAATCTAAACAAACACAATACTTGGCCTCCGGTAAACTCGTTTATCTTACGCTGAACTTTGAACTTATTGTTTGCCTTTTTTTTTCCTCCCCGAATCCTCAAATACAAATTCATCATGCATATAATTTCATCATGAAACTCTCGCGTTTTTTGGAATAACTATTATTACATGAATCATTGATGTAGTTGTACGGTACAAGGACAAAAAAAAAAAAAAAAAAAAAAAACATTAAAACTAATAACGACGCGAATTTTCATTTACAGGTAAAAAAAATCGTCGCGGGAAAGAGACCCTCCTCATTTTTTCACGGAATTTTATTCGAATATTTTTTTTATATTTCATTTATTTGAAGCGACTCATTTCTCGTCTCGTCGCCGGTATTATAACTGCGGTGAATACTAATGACGACTTTTAGATGGCTTTTTGAAAATGTTTTTGACATGAGAACAGTCGTAAATTTCGATTCACCACGAAACTGCTCTGTAATTTTAAACTCGACTCCCCCGTTTTGTTTGACGTTTTAAATACAAACCTCGTTTTTAAGCGTGAGTATTTTCCGCCCTTCCTTTTCATAAGTTTTTCCCATTCATAAAACCTGAGTGTCTCCCCGCAATTTTGCGGGTAAAAATTCCTTCTGAAATACCTTTAAGTGTGTATAAACCTCAGTTATCGATTTAATCACTCGGAAACCGACTACGGTTTGCGGTGGTATTTTAATTTTTATTTTCAACAGGTCGCGGGAGAATTATTATTAATTTTTCACCCGTTAATTATTTCGTCGAGGAAATAAAAAATTATTTAAACAAATCTCACAAGGGAAAAGCTTTTAGATTTTTCACGTGTAACACGATCGCGTGTAAAATTGCCATTTTAAATAATCCAGATAAAAATTTCATTTTTTTAGAAAAAAGAAAAAAAAAAAGACGGATTTGATTAAGATTTTATCGAGTTATATGACACGAATTAACTACGATACTGAGAGGTCCGAAAATTACGTTGAAAATAAACTTATCGAGGGGTTTGCTTTTCTTTTTTAATCCAGATGGTAAAAAAGGGGAAAATTAAATAATTTTCGAAGGAAAGAACAAGGGAGCTTTTATGCATTCGAAATCCTAATTTGCTGAGTTATTAACTTAAACTACATCATATAAGTAGCGAACGTTAATGAAAAGTTAGATGCATAATAAACGGCTTTGATGAGATCGTAAATTTCCATCTTCTTGGGAGTATTAAGGAGGAAGCAAACATAAAAGAGACTTTTTAAACGGGTTTTAAGGAAAAAATTTCACAACTATTTCTCAATTACAACAAAAATGCCTTAATGGTATTACGGCCTGCAGCCAGTTCAAGAGGCCAAGGGGGAGCGAAGAGTTGTCTAAGGGGGCTCCAAATGACCCCTTTTAACAGGTACATTACGGAAAATACATTGGTAAATTACAATTTACAGGGTGAGGGGTCAAACCTCATTAGAACGGAGCTGATACCTTTTGGCCGCCCAGGGTACAGACCTGTAGTGTAGGGTGGTCCAAAAAAATCGACCATCTCTGATCTTCGCTCCCTAGTAAAAAATGGGTTTTTCAGGTTTTCGGAACAGTTGTGAATTTTTTTCAGATTAAAAAAAAAAATGTTTAGAAGTTGCGCCCAAATTTTTTTACGTTCTTTTACTTTTCGCACTTTCACTTCTTACTTCTTCACTTTACTTTTTACTTTTATTTTTTTAAAGTCTCCTTCTGAGAAAATTAGAGTAAAAAAATTCGATAAAGTCTTCCAAATAAAGGTCTCGCTTTTCCAGTAATTGCTGATATATATAGTTTTCTTTTAAATTAAAAAAAAATTTATAACCCTTCAATTTTTTTTTTTTTTTTTTTTTTTTTTGTTTCAAATTGGTCTGATAATTTTTTTCACCCCTCAAACCCTTTTTAAGTAACAAAAAGGTCACCTATTCGATTTGGGGGGAAAGAAGGAATTTCTATTAGTTTCTAGGGTCAAAAGTAGAATTTTTCATTGTAATCAACCTAATGGATTTGCCTTCAAGATAAATAAATGAATGAATCCATTTCGTCTGCACCATACATCTAAAAATAGTATAAGTTGAATTTTACATAAAATCTGATGCAATCTTAATAATCTTAATTGTAGTACAAAAGTAATTATTACCTGGAAATACTTTTTACCTTTGGACTTTGGATTGAATTACAAAAGATAATTAGAAAGGTTTTATTTTTCATTTTCAATTTTCCTTTTTTTTTTTTTTTTTTTTTTTGAATATTTTAGATTTTTAGAAGAAGAATTTGCCAACCATCTGAAACGTTCACTATAATAAAAAAAATAGTGCACCGTTATTTTTATGGAAAATGAGATAAAAAAGTAATATACCTGAGTACATACACATGTCTCATCACATGTAAAAAAATAAACATCGTGACAAACAACTTTCGTTAATCGCAGAGTACAAAGTATAAAACTCACGTAATAATTATTCTGTTTATAAATCAAACCGTCTACTACCATATGAATTAGTACATTCATGTTAAGCGAGCGAAGCAGACCATATCTCGTGGATTGTCTAATCGGAAAAAAAAAATATATATCGCATAGAGATTATTCGCGATAAATACATCCAGAAATTTTATACATTTTAGATATCGCATACGATAGTAGTCGTTATCCTTTAGGAGGAAGTTTTCTATTTTGTCGAAGGTCGCAATTATTGAAAATGATTGGTTGATCATCGCAGACGCCTTTTAACAGATCAAAACAAGTTTTTTCATTTTACATTAACCAAGTTTTAAAACGTAAACAGTGCGGATTGTACGTAAAAAATGGACGGGATTTCGCTTTTGTTAAGCGCGATTGTTTTAATAATCGTTTGGATTTATTTTCGAAAAAATGAAAAAAGGGATCTCATTAATCAAATTCCGGGGCCTGATACGTATCCCATCATTGGAAATTTGATGGAATTGCTCGTACCTAGAGAACGTAAGGCGATTTATTTTAAAAATAAATGACAGCATAAAAATCATCTTTTTTTTTTTTTAGAATTTGTGCCGCTGACAGCAGACAGGGTGAAAAAATATGGAATCATTTTCAGGACATGGTTGGGTCCTTTACCGGCAGTGCATTTATCCAGCCCGGAATTGATTGAACCGATATTGAGTAACAACAAAAGGTTTATGAGCAAAGGGACGCTTTATAAATTTTTGTATCCTTGGTTGGGTAAGGGGCTTCTAACAAGCGACGGACAAAAATGGTTTACGCACAGGAAAATGATTACCCCGACGTTCCACTTCAAAATTTTGGATTCTTTTCTGGATATTTTTTATGAAAACAGCGAAATTTTGGTGAAGCGACTGGAGGAGAGAGCAAATAGCAATGAGGAATTTGATATTTACTCGTTTATAACCTCTGCAGCTTTGGATATCATCTGTGGTGAGTAGATTCGTTAAACTGAAAAAAAAAAGGTAAAATACTGAAGAACCCAATAAAAAATTAAGAACAGTAAATTAACGCAAGAAACCCTTACTACATTCGATGAATAAAGCGAATAAATTTAATGTCCAAAATAAGTTGCATTCAAATTGAAATAAATTGATATTTCAAAGTCTCAGCAAAAAGCACCAGTGAATTGTTTCAGATGATTCTAATTTATAAACTTAAACCTGAGTAGATTTTGGAAATTAAAACACAGAAATAACTCGAATTGAAGGCTATAGGACACTTTATAACCGGTCAAATACAAACCAATTGGTAACGCTACCATTTAATAACAGCGACATATAATAACACCGTCATTTCGTCATTTAATAACGTGCCAAGATATAACGCGTCATTTTGTAGCATGTAGATGTTTGGCGGGCTGTATGTATAATTAAAGAAGCACTAAATCGTAAAAAAAAAATTGTCTTAGGAACTTCTATTGTTACCTTATGCAAAGCTTACTTTTACAAATTCTGATGTAAGTGTAATGCTAATTCTATTGTTAGCTTATATAAAGCTAACTTAAAATTTTCGTAAAAAAATCAATAAGTCACAGGGTTGACTGAACTACTTTACGTCAAAGTGGATGGCAAAAAACCACGTGTGAATCTTATTTTTAATTTAAATTATCAACGAATTTTTTTCTTAGTGCAGGTGCGTAAATGCAATATACGATTTTAAATTTTTACTCAACGAGGAATAATTATTTCAAGTTTTCCGCCCCAGCATACCTATATGTAAATAAAAAATTAAAAAAAAAAAAAAAAAAAAAAAAGATTATTATAAAAATTTGAAACAGGCAAAAGTTACGAAATGACGCGTTGTAGTTTGGCATTTTATTAAATGACAGTGTTATTATATGTCGCCATTATTAAATGGTAGCGTTACCAATTGGTAGCGTTACTAAATGTCGTGTTACCAACTGACCGCTACAAACTGTCGCGTTATTATTTGACGCGTGATAAAGTGTCGGGAGACCAAATTGAAATTAAATTAATTTAAATTAAGTTAAACTACTCCTAAGACAATTTTTTTACTTCCAGAAACTGCAATGGGCACCAAAATTAAAGCACAAAGTAGAGAACAATCACCTTACGTCGCTTCAATTTACAAGTATGCTTGTTTTTTCATTTAAAAAAAAAAAAAAAGTGAAACGAAATCATTTTTTTTACAGATTATCTACTGCCACAGTAATGAGAGGAATGAGACTTTGGTTGCACCCCGATTTAATTTTTAAAATCAGTAAATTAGGCAAAGAATATTTTTCAAATTTAAAAGTAGTCCATGGATTTACGGAAGGGGTCATTCAAGAACGAAAAACAACGAGGAACGTCCGAAAAGACTCTAACAGAGATACCCAAAATGACATCGGTTCCAGAAAAAGACAAGCGTTCTTGGACTTACTTCTTAACGAGTCCGAAGGAGCTGGAGCCAATAAATTGACTGATGAAGAACTTCGGGAAGAAGTGGATACTTTCATGTTCGAGGTAAAACATTACAAAGAGTTCCGGAGAACTTCATAAGGAGGACATTTTTAAAGGCTCAAATTTATTTTTCTTTTAAAGGGTCACGACACCACGACGGCTGGTATATGCTGGGCGATTTATTTGCTTGGTCAACATCCCAAAATTCAAGAAGAAGTGTACGAAGAACTCGCCCACATATTTTCAGACGATCCAGGAAGAGCGGTTACAATGAAGGACTTAAATGAAATGAAATTGTTGGAACGTGTCATTAAAGAAACTCTTCGAATTTATCCAAGCGTACCAATAATTAGTCGTTATTTAGAGGAGGATCTCAAATTAGGTAGGTTTTAGTCCTTTTTCTCTTCTCTTGAGAACTGTACAGCCTAAAGGTTTTTTGCTCCTCGTAGGAGGTCCTTTTTTTTTGTGTGTCGAGGTGGGAAAAATCTTGCATAGGCGCCCGTGGGTGACCCATCTGGCTTTCTCTCGGGAAGTGTCAGATTCTTACTCACTAAAAAACCCACCTCTGGCCCCAATACTACCCCCGGGACCGCTCGGGGCATGACTTCGACGGCAGTTGCTCCATATCGCCTTAAACTTCGTTCATATTCCTCCTTACTTTTCATCGTGCTTATGACGAAGTCAGAAACTGCCCCCAGTTTTCTATTGAGACTAGCATGGTTGCAATTATGTTGTCCGGGGATGAGTACATCCGACTGCGGCTTTTACCCTATTTCTCCCTTCCTCCCATCTCAGGCAACTAAAGATGGTGTGCTTCGGAGAGTCATTCTCATCACAGAATCACGTACGAGATCCTTGATTTATCATGACAGTTTAAACTTACGATAAGCCTATCAGATCTTAGTTTAAGTAATCTGAATTTACATATGATCCTATGAAAATCAAGTATATTCTAAAACAGCCCGTTCATTGAGATAAATGTACCTCCACATGAAAAGGTCTCACTTTGCAGACTGTGCTTAGAATTTTTAGTTTGTAAACAAAGGGTTTTCTTATAAGTTAAATTTCCGCAGACTTCCAAGTTTTCATCTGCCAATTTTAAAATTTTTATTAATTTTTATTTTCTTTCTCCAGGGGATTATTTAGTTCCAAGCGGTACGACAGCCGCCATTCACATTTATCACGTTCACCGGAACCCAGCGATTTATCCGGAACCGGAAAAGTTCGACCCCGATCGATTCTTACCTGAAAACATTCAAAAGAGGCATCCATACGCTTTCATCCCATTTAGTGCAGGGCCGAGGAACTGCATCGGTCAAAAATTCGCCCTTTTAGAAGAAAAAGTAGTGTTATCCACTTTGCTTCGGAACTACAAATTCGAATCTACGGAGAAAAGAGAAAATTTGGTATTAATGAGCGAACTAATTTTACGACCGAAAGACGGTGTTAGGGTAAAAATCTCTAAAAGAGGTTAATTTTTCTTTTTATTTTTGTAAAAAAAATGTACATAGTTTTCTTTTTTAGATAATATTTACTTTGTATAAAAAAAAATTCAATCTTATTTTTTTCATGGAATCCTTCCGCCATATAATTATTATCTTAAAAGGAAAAGCATTGATAAAATCGGCAGCATTAAGCGTCGAAGCCAATCAAGGCTTTTAAGATTCTTACATTTTGGGGAATTAAGTTCGTCATAAGAACATTTTTTTTATTTTTCGTCAACGAAAAGAATTTTCTAGTGCTTTAAATGATTACATATAAGCTGCTGTAGAATATGAAATAAGGAGGTAAAAGAGTTTTTAAAAAAAATGGAAGTTTTTCGTTTAGACATGCCAAAATAACATGCCAAAAATGTTTATATGTAACTGCAAGAGGTGAATTTCATCCCATCCAAAATGTCTTCTATGGTTGTCTGCTAACGGACTTTGCAAGTTTCAGTTTACAAGAATATTGCTAAAAAACAGTAACAAGAATATCGTTAAAATTAAAGCCAAATACGTTCTTTAGGGATTTGAAGGTCCCTGATTTCGAATTGAACAACTTTAACTATTTAAATAGCAGGTTAGCTTTTCTTTTTATTTTTGTAAAAAAAATGTAGTTTTTTTGTTGTTTTTTTAAAAATAATATTTACTTTGTATATTAAAAAAAAAAAGTTTCTAATTTTATTTTCTTCAAAAAATCCGTTCGTCAGATTTATTATCTTAGAAAAGGAGAAGCATTATCGAAATCGGCAACATCAAGCGTCGAAGCCAATCAAGGGTTTTAAGATTGAAACCAAAACCCTTTTAAAAATAATTGATCAAGAAGTTCTTTGAGAAAAAAAAAAAAGATTATTTTCCCTTTTTTCGGTCGACTTGTAACTTTCAAAAAAAAATTTCGAATCAGAGCGATTTTTGTAAGAAATGCGTGAATTGATAAATTCCGAGATTGCCATTTGTATCGAAAAGTTTAGAAAAATTTGGCCAAGTTTTAGAGGCTCAGCTTTACTTTCTAGATATTTGCGCCTTCAGTTTTGGAGCATTTGAGACCTTTTCCGCCATTATTTCTGGTACTCTTTTCGCATCTCTACAATCTTGTTCGAACTGAAATTCCTAATAACAACGTCCAGTAACCACCATTGCAATTCAGACATCGAGAATCCTGACACAAATACGTTATTATCATATCAATAGAATAATCATAGTTTAACTTTAAAATTTTTAACATTATAAGAGACAAAAAGGTAGAAAACAAAATTGTTAAATTATTTAAAAAGGATCCCATTAACTAGCAAAGGTTTACACAAACACCTACTTACGATCTGTCGTGCTTATGAACAACAATCGAAATCGAAACTTTTTTCCAGCTTAGATCGTCGGCTAGATGAGTTTGCGAGTATAAACTTAGAATTTTCTTTTCATTCTCTCATTAATCAAGGAAATGCCAAAACACATGACATCCAATTTTGTGCAAGCGCTACGATTAATCGAGTTTCCAGAACAACAACAACACAAAAAAAAAAAAAGGATTAAAATTTTGATTTTTTTTTTTTTTTTTTACTTTTTTTTTTCTCTCCGTTTTTCGTTTTAATTAGAATCAAAAATAAAATTTATTCAAAAATGGAGAATCCATAGAAAGAAAAGGAGTCAGAAAGGCTTAGTAATAAACTGAATAATAACATGAAGAGAATGGCCATGAATAAAACAAAAGCAAGTAGGATTTTGATGTTATTTCCTAGAGAAACAATCTGATAGGATGTCATAAATATTTCAAAACCGTTTGATTTATGTCGACTTTTCAGATTCGGACTGATTTCCTTCTCCTTGGACCGTTTCAAAACAAACGGAAAACCCTCGGTAAAAGAGCTCCTTCCGAAACCGAATATTTAAGGAAAAATTGAAATTCGATTCGGTCGAAAATTTTGGGGGAAACAAAGACAATGCAAAAGGAAGTAGAGAAAACAGTAAAACATTTAATCGAATTCTCTGTTTTCGATAATTTTTTTCTCGAAATTTTGACCGTTTTGACTTCTTGAAATTTGCCATAAATAAGCATAGTTTTCGACTTTGCCGCTGCAGCAAAAAGTTATTCAGCGCGCTGAATAACTTTTTAAAATGTTTTTTATTAATAAGTCAAAAACGAGCGTGAAGAGGCACGTTTGTGGTAACCAGCCTGGTCCTTAAAAATAGGCGTTAAAAAATTCTTTCCCATACAAGTCCTCATTCTCTTATTTTTAATTAATTCTGACGTTCAATTTTTTTTCTGTTTTTTTTTTTTATTTTTTTTTTTTATTAATTATTATTTTTATGGTCTTTTACTGTCGCAATGAAACCAAGAGAAACTACATCAAAAGAACTTCCCACTAACGAAAACAATGGCAAACTAGGCAAAACAGAGACTTACGACACAAAAGTTAACGGATTCATCATACCCACCATCCTTAATAAATTACCAGAAGAACTAAGAGGAATAGAGAAGATTGGAGGAGCAAAAACCAAAATAAAGGAATGGCTGTTGGATAAAATCCAGGATTGACATCAAACAAGAAATAGAAGACACACACCACCCACAAAGTGAAAATTTAGAACTCTAAGTGAGGTTAAGGCTCACTATGGGAAAAAATCCCGGGGCCTCTCCTTTAGGGAAGTGAAAAAAAGAATGTAAATATTCATTATAAAAATATATGCACCCCGCTAGGGGATACCTAGCGGTGGAAAAAAAAAAAAAAAAAAAATTAAGTTAATATGATCAATTTAATTCATTCATCACGTTTCATAATCATCCGTAAAAAAGGGATGCTTTTTACTTTTTTAAAAAAGAATCGCATTTTATTCAGGGTCTGAGTCGGATTTTTCTGTTTTTTCGGATTAAAAAATAAATAAATAAATAAATTTTTAATTTTTCCAACAAACCAAAAACTGCTTTAAGGCAGGGGGGGTGTAATTCTCTCAGTTGGGGTTATCGGTATATGGATCAAAGAGGGAACCGGGAAGATGTTCAGTAAAAGAATACATTAGAGGCACTCGAAGAGTGGACTTGAACCACCGACCTTCCGTTTTCATGACGGCTGCTCTACCACTGAGCTACCTCGGGCTCTGATGCATCTCGTACTGAACTAGGTTACATAAGGTGTTAGGTGAATACTGCGAAATTTTCACGGATGTGACTTGCTATTTGCTAAGTATAAACAACACGATCAATTTCAAAGTTCACTAATTAAAACTCTTTATGTGCGATAAACGCGATTTCGATCCTAAATTAAATTTTTAATTTTTCCAACAAACCAAAAACTGCAGGGGGGGTGTAAAATAAATAAATAAAAAATAAAAAAATTGATAGAGGTATGCAAGTTTTACTTTCTATGTTAATAAACATAAAAAGCTAACCATTATTTTAAAAAACTGGAACGGACTTATCTGCTTTTGGAAATAAATATGAAAAAGTAAAAAATACTGTATCTGAATTTTTATTTACAAAGTGGAGGTGTTTTTTTTTTAATCCCACAGCTTTTTTTTTCTTCTTCAAAGGAAATCACATTATATTAATCATCTACACTCTTTTATAAATGAAGTTTTATTAAAAAGCTATAAAGCATTAATACGGATAACTTTCGAATATTATTTGACAAAAAGAATTTTAAGCTAAACTTTAAAGCATGTATGTACTTAATTGAAAATATTGGTACCAATTCGACGCGGGTCGGTAAGAAGTTTTCCGTCCGAGGATTTAATAATCCCCGTGCTAGTTTGGAACCCTCTCCTCGCTTCTCACTCGCTGGAGAAACTTTCGGCTGTTTTTTGTCGTACTTTCGGCCTCAAGTTCCTCCACCAGGCCCCTTTCATACCGCTTTTTCTTCGCCTTAAGCAGATTTCGGCTAATTCGTTGCTGAATCTCGTACCCTAGCTGCTGAATCCAACATTGGCGTTCTGGAGAGCAAGTAGCCTCGCTTTACCGCGGTTCTCTACTGCCCTTTCGCAGTCCTCGTCAAACCATGATTTAGCTCGATGCGGTTTCTGGTGTCCGAGTACTTCTGATGCTGTATCTTTTGTGACATCCTTAACTTTCTCCCAGCATGTGTTAGTGTCCCGCGTATCCAAATCCCGGGCGTCAAAACGATTCCTTCGTTCGAGTTGGAATCTGGTGACAACTTCCTCTTTTTCGAGCTTCTGCATATCAAAACGCCGTATTAGTTGACGCCGCCTCTCCCAACAGGTTTTTAACATTCGAAAATGAGTATGTCCACTTTAATTTTAAAGAGGAATCAGTTAAATTTACCTCTAAAGTAGAGAAAAAGGAGAAAATACAAGTAACATAAATCCTCGAGTCTTTGTCAAGATTTTAACTTAAAATGAAAAGTATTCTCCTTTTCGAACTTGACTCCATCAACTTTTGCTAAACTCGAATTATTCATAAACACGGAGGATTATTCTGATTTCCCTTTTACATCGCATTCTTCAAGAAGCCTTCTATTCGTTTTCTCGGTAGAAAATAAATCCCCCCCCCCTCTCCTTTCCCCCCGTCTGTCGCCTTCGGTTAATCGTGAATTTTTATAAAAAAATTTAATCGGTTTTATAAAAAGCACAAAGAAAACATCAAACAAACAAATTGAAGCAAACAGCACTTTTAACAAACTCCCCGAACATAAACTAAAATAGCAGACTTATTTCTCAGTCACAAAATGAGTTTAATCACAATGACGTTTCAGTCCCAAATTGCGTTAACAAACGATCACAGCCTATTTATAAATTAAACATAGTGACCATGTTTGTTTGTCAAATTCACCTGTTCCTAAAGGCCGGATTACACGCGGCTAGTGTACTAGCTCGTCTCCTATATTTAACTATAAGGTACTGTACAAGCTACTCGCTCCTACTAGCTAGCGAGTAGTTTGCACATAAGTTAAATATAGGAGACGAGCTAGTACACTAGCCGCGTGTAATCCGGCCTTAAGGCACGATCATCCAGAAAAATTCCTTGTAAAGAAAGCAGTCGGCGAAAAATAACTAGGACTTCCATTTCGTGGTTAACTTGGAACTTCATGGAAAATTTAAAAGAAAAGCAAATTGCGCTCGCAATTTTATGAAACAAAACCAGGACATTAATAAACAAAATGAAAAGAAAGGGTAGAGACGATCGAGAAAATGAGTTTGTATATAGCATGTTTAGTCATGTAGTGTTTACCAACTGAGATACAACGTGCACTTCTCGATAAATCCTCTCAATCGCTCGGATCGTAAGTAATCATTTCCGTTTGTAGACTACATTCACTTTTTTTTTCCTGTTAGAAATCCAACTGATTAAATTTGTCATCCCGAAAAGTTGCGGGGGGATAAATACGTCTATCTCATCGACCTTTAAATGAAATGCACAAAGTGTCTCAAATAGAATATTTATGGCCCTGCGAACTAATCTTATCGTTCTCCTCGAGAGATCATCGGAAAGACAAATATTCCCATGTCTCGAGAGGACTATTTGCTTGGAAAATGATATTTCGAAATCAAATGCATAAACTAAGTTTAAACCGGGTTAGGTTAAAGGAAAGCTGAAATGCAAATGAAATGAAAATCACGTTTGCAGTCATCAACGTTCCTACGGGCTTCCTAAAATTTTTAATTGGTACGATAGTCCATTTTTTTAAAAGTCTGGTTCAGTTTTCAAGCTAGAGCCACAAAATGAGCTAAAAATCCGCTTAAAGTGACGAAGCAAGATAAGTCTTGATTTTTGGCTCATTTTGTGGCTCGAAGACTGAACCAGAAAATCATACTGGGATATGGGGGTATTACTCTTTAGTAAAACTAAGGAATTTTAATAATTAAAAAAAACGGCGAAAATTAAAAAAAAAGTTAAATAAAATTTCAAAACAATTTCACGTCTTTGCTTTCGTTCATGTCGTCTAATTTTACTATTAAAAAAGACCAAAAGTTTAAAAAAAATAGTCAAAAATAATATTATTTAAAATTTAGGTAACTTTTTTTAAATAAATATCTTGTAAATTTTTTAAAAAATTTCTTGTAAATTTTACTTTAAAAAAACAGAGAAAATTTAAAAAAAAGTTAAATAAAATTTTTGAATGCGGACAGATTGACACCCGAACAGATAGATTTCCCCAGGACGGAGACGTAGCCCTATGTCGATAAAAAAAATGGAGCTCAGATTCGTGAACGAGGCAAAATTTCTGATAGGAAATGATTTTTTTTCAATAACTGAAATTTTCCTCTAGCCTGCCGGTCTGCTTCTCTCAGGCGGCAGAACGACCCTGATTTTTGAATACCTCACTATCTTGTCCGATCAAGCAGAATACTATTAAAACACGCAAAACTAATAACTAAATTACTAATTTATTGAAATTCCAAGAAAAAGCAATAAGATATTTGGATAGCAGGATTAAGATATTTGGAATTCTCGGAAATTCCTCCCGAAATGAATATTTTCTTCTCAAATCAAATTAAGTTAATGAATGGCGATAGGTATTAAAACGCTTCCGGAAAACAAATAATAATTCTCATGCTTATTCAATTTTCAGATTGCTCAGGCTCACTATGGTCAGAGTTAATTCCGTGTGGCTACACTCAGACTTTGTGTTCAAGCATTCTCCTACGGGGAAAGAATTTTACAA
The DNA here is from genome assembly GCA_037577465.1 of Liposcelis bostrychophila. Lineage (NCBI taxonomy): Eukaryota > Metazoa > Arthropoda > Insecta > Psocodea > Liposcelididae > Liposcelis > Liposcelis bostrychophila. The sequence continues at coordinate 20,830,828 of CM075212.1, read as the reverse complement.
ACATCTCAAAGTTCTGCACGGTTTTACTGGAGGGATCGTTAAAGAAAGAAGGGCAAGCAGAAAAGCGGAAAAGCTTTCCAGAGAGGATGACGACCTAGGGCGGAAAAAGAAAAAAGCTTTTTTGGATCTCTTGTTAGACGAATGTGACAACGAAGAATCGACCTGCAAATTAACAGACGAAGATATTCGAGAGAAAGTAGACACTTTTATGTTTGAGGTTTGAGAAAAAAAATTTGTTTTTCGGAATATGTGACCGAAGTCGTTGCTTTAGACGTGGCCACGGTTTAAGGAGGAGATTTTCGTTTTTCATATGAAAAACAAAAATCTCCTCCTATGAAATCTCCTCCTGTTTGCTTTTCATGAAAAATGAATGACAAACGTTGAAATATGTTTCCCCGCAGCAATCGCACCGTTGCTGAATAATTCTTAGCCGATTGCGTAATTTTCCGTGTTCCCGGACTGTTTTACATTTGCATTCCGCGAGCAGACTGGTTAATGTGCTACACTTAATCCGTAATGCAAAACGCAATTATGATTAAACATTCCATACATCCTCTCTCCTTCCGTCTCCTCATTTTCCCCTTCCTCCTGATATTACTATGCGGCCAATTTAAACCCCCCCCCCCCAAAAAATAAATAAATAAATAAATATATTTATATTTGAAAAGATAAACGTGATTACGGCGGCGGCGCAGACATTACATTTACATAACAATTCCTCCCTCTTGTACACTAATTATCACCATCATCATTATCATTATCATTTTATAACAGACTCCTTGTAATTAACGCAGTAACGTTTTAATGATCTGTATATCATGTCCCATGTCTAATGGTTTCCGAGTATCGTATCTTAGGCTACACACTAAGTTTTGCAGAGGATTGCGATCGTCTCCATACAAAGCGTGTTTCAGCTGAAACGGGAACACAAAAAAAAAAAAAAAAAAAAAAAAAAAAATTGCCAAAGACGGGTTAAAAAATTATTCGTCAGCACTTTTTTTTAGCTTTCTTGAGGCGATGCTCTTAAAACTCGACATTGTAGCTGAGTAAGGTAACTTGTTACCGCACATATTGAAAAATCATCGTCTCTTTTTTTTTCTCTTCCCCATGCGTTGTTTCGAAATAATCAGCTTTGTTTTTCACAGCTTTTTTCTTTTTTTTTTCCATTTTTTTTATCTCGTATGCTTTAGGAAAATGGGATAGTTTTCTCCTTGCTCGTAGATTTTTTTTGTTTTGTTATGGAGAGAGAAGGAGCACGGAAAAAAGGTTTTTTTTCGAGAAAAAAAAAAAAAAAACACAGAGTGAAACTCTTGGAAGAAAACGGACTGAAACGAATTTTATTGAATTTACGATGTATCAGTTTTTTTTTTTTTTTTTTTTTTTTTTTTTTTTTATATCGGTTTCCGAGTTTAGACCCCAATTCTTGTATTTTTCATGCCTTGTTTTTCTGTCGGTTTCACTTTCATATTTTTCTATGCCAGATTTTCACTTCTGTCATTTTCTTAAGTCTCGATAATTTCTCTGCGAAGACCTGACGATTCGCTAGGCTAGGTTCGTAGCTTTTAGTGTCAGAAGTTCAATACAATTTGCGGTGTTAAAGGCCGAAATTGCACGCTAAAACATGTTGCCAACCAGTCAGCAAAAAAATATTAATATTTATATAATATTTTTTAAATATTTTTCAATGTTTTAAAAATTAAAAAAATTAAAAAGAAAAAATATTTTTCAATGTTTTAAAAATTTTTTTGAATGTTTTAAAAACATTATGTAAATACATATTTATTGAAACAAGAAACGATAAAAATATTTTATAAATATTAATGTTTCTTTGCTGACTAGGCAACATGTTACTTAACATGTTGAAGCGTAAAAATATGTTGTGCAACACAAAAAAATTAAAAAGAACATGTTGCCAACATGTTTCAAGCTAAAACATGTAGTAATATATTGAGACGTCTTTCCCAACTTGTTGCAGCGTTAGAAACATGTTGCCAACATGTTACTCAACGAGTTGAATAATAGATAAATGTTGCGCAACTCTAAAAAATTAAAAGAGAACATTTTTAAATGCTGCGCAACATGTTGCCAATACGTTTCCACCCTGCAACATGTCCGCAACATGTTACTGCAACATGTTTTAGCGTGAAATTTCGGCCTTAGCTGCTGTGCCAATAATATTAGTTGTTCAAAATAGTCATATCCGGATTTTGTCACTGTTAGCTGTTCAACAACTGACAGTGCTAATGAAGCGAAATCAAAAATGATTTGAATTGAAAGGACGTAATACTTGGTGGCTCGTGGCCCAGTTCATAGTGCGCTCGACTCTCAATCATGAGATGCGACGCGTCGTGCTTCTATCCTAGTTCACAGCTAGGATTTTTTCTCAGGTCAAAAACTAGTGCGCTAGTCAAAATATCAATGGTCACCACCCCTCGGAAGGCAATGGCAAACCACCGAGCGGTAATTGCCTCAAAAATATCCGTTCAGAACCAGCATTAAACTGTAGGTCCCATATGCCTGTGATTGCACGCACAGGTATATGTGAGAAATCACCACGCTCGTAATCGAGTAAAGGACTAAGAAGAATACTTGATCGATCCCCATGTTGAGAAGACTCAAACATTGATTCGCTCCCATAAAAAGCGAAAAGAGCGACGAAGTTGCAAAAATCAGACTCAGGGTCAGGTCATTCAGCAAAGAACAAAAAATAAATTAAAGGAAGATCAAAAAAGAAAAAAAAGGTCCTGAAAAGCTCATTTTAAGATAACAGATTGTAATAAACGTCAACAAATCAAGGAGAAAATATAGCATAAATAAAAAAAGTAGAAAAAAAAAGAACGAATAATTCTTTTTAAACGAAAGAAAAATATGACCCACATCTAGGGAAAACTTTACAGACGAAAAAATTTGAAGAGATGGGGGGGGGGGGGGAAGAAGGATGAAAAACAGACGAATCCAATCAACTCTGTATAAGAGAGTTCAGTGGAAAAGTAACAACTCCGGTGATTTATCGAACGGTTCTCAATCAGAAACGTAACCAAGGTCGAAAGACGTTTTTCCCTTTAACCGATATTTATTAATAATTTATCGAAAAGACAACTAAATTCCATTAATCATGGCGCAACTTCCTTTTGACGCAACGAACCATTTCAACCGAACAATTGAAAACCGGCTCGGGCACAACCATAAATAAATTTGGGAAGGGGAAAAGGATATATAGCGGGGAGGTGCAGAGGACGGATTGATTTTATCACGAAAAAGCAGAATACATTCCTCAGAAGATGGCCCCGCTTGATTTGTGACGTGACTTTGAATGCAAGTAATTCCAGGATGTGTCATAAAAATGTTTATTGTCCTATTGTGCCATAAAAAAAAGTTATCAAGTCGGAACCAATAAAAATGTTTTTTTCATTTTCAAATCGGATTCTAAAATTTTTCCCAGTTACGATTTCATCCGGAAAAGGGGGCTGTTTTTTAATTGTGACTACTGATCTGATTTTCCTTTTTCTTTTTTTTTTACCTTAGAGGAAAGAAAAAGACGCGACGGCACGACGCCAGATTGCGAGATTTGATCCACAGAAAAGGAACTACATTTTCAAAAGCCCGGAAGTAATATTTCGTCGTGAAAATGTTTCGAACTCAAGATTACGTCGACTATAATGAGGGGAGAGAAACCGGAAGCCTTCGTCTTTTCAGAAACTTACCAAATAAAGATCTTGAATTTATGTCGGGGAAAGGAAATCTTCGTTTTATCCATCTCCGTGAAAATTCAAATCATTCGACAACACCAAGGAGAGAATCATGGATGAAAAAAGACGGGGATTCAAATCAAACGAAGCCAAACGCTTTGATTCATAAATCTCCGCCCTCGAATCAAACTTGCAAAATAATGGAGGAAAAGCTTTGTCAAAACTTTTGAACGATTATATTGAAAAATATTAAAGGTATTTCGGTACCCATATTAAAAAGAGATGCATAAATCGTATAAAAATCTATGTATAAATTATGGGATATTTAATTTATCTAACACACCATAAGTTGGGGTTAAATCGGCATGCGGATCATAAAGAGGGAACCGGGGAGATGTTCAGTAAAAGAATACACCAGAGGTACCCGAAGAGTGGACTTGAACCACCGACCTTCCGTTTTCATGACGGCTGCTCCACCACTGAGCTACCTCGGCTCTGATGCATCTCCTACTGAACTGGGTTACATAAGATGTTAGAATCATATGAAAATATTCAAATATGGGACTTGCTATATGCTAAGTATACCTCACACGAAATTTCAAGATTCAATACACTCTTTAAATGCAATGGAGATTGAACATACATAAAAATAACTGCATAAATCAATAAAAAAAATGTTATGCATCAATTAAATCATGCGTAAAATTTTAAAAAAAATAAATGAAAGGAAAACATTTGCAAATCCTTGTGGTTTATAATTTCAAAAAGTAGGCATGAATGCAAAAATTATGCGATATCCAGATTTTCATGCTTAGACTGTAAAAAAGTTTGTGTACTTTTAACAAACTCAGTCTACGCATTCTGTATGTAGCTCTTTTTATGATAATTTTGACACACATTTATGTTGACCTTGACACATGTTGCTAGGCAATATTTTTTATTGTGTTATTATTTGCAAATAAAAATGTGTGGAGCGTTTTTCAATTATAAATTGTGTTTGATTTCACAAAATTTTTTAGTGTAAAAAAATTATGCATCAATTTTGTAAAAACATACACAACTTTCAGTTCTTTAAATACGTTACGTTAGATTACATTAAGTTAGGTTGTTAGGTTAGGTTAGGTTAGGTTAGGTTAGGTTAGGTTAGGTTAGGTTAGGTTAGGTTAGGTTAGGTTAGGTTAGGTTAGGTTAGGTTAGGTTAGGTTAGGTTAGGTTAGGTTAGGTTAGGTTAGGTTAGGTTAGGTTAGGTTAGGTTAGGTTAGACTAAGTTCCCTCAAATATTCCAAGTATAAGAACATCCTTGACAGAAGCATGAGGAGGGCCTCATTGGCCTTCGTGTGTGTAGCGCATATCGGACGACACCAACAGCTGGAGCCGAAGCAATCGCGGGAGTAGCCCCAGCCCACGTCCTAGTGGAAGAATGAACATGGGTGTATAACACGAATGATAGAGTGGAAGCTAGGGAGAGGCTGGAACGAAAATGGCAAGAGGAATGGGAAGGCCCTGATGCCACCACGGCACAGTGGACAAGACGCCTAATACCGGATATCAGGGGATGGAGTAATAGGAGACACGGCGAAACCAACTATTACCTGACCCAATTCCTAACGAGCCATGGTATTTTCGGCAGCTACCTCCTATGTTTTGGACTCATAGAATCCGATGAATGCAGGTACTGCAGGGAACCCGACGATCCTGAGCATACTATCTACCGATGCGACAGATGGGAAGCCATCCGGAACCGTGCATACCAGGAAGTAGGCGAAACCCTTACCCCCGAAAATACGATCTCGAAGATGCTGGAATCTGAAGCACACTGGAACACAGTAGTAGGATTCATCACCCAGGTGATGAAAAAGAAGGAGGAAACAGAAAGAGGCATGGGACGATAAGGGCAGCCGAGCCCGAAGTAATGCAAAAGCGGTTCCGGGGCTGTGGGAAGAACAGAGGTGGTTTTTAGTCAGTAAGAGTCTGACAGTACCCAGGGGACTAGTCCCGAGGGTCTCCATGTAGGATTTTCCACCTTGATACAAAAAAAAAAAAAAAAAAGGTTAGACTAAGTTAGGTTAGGTTAGGCTAGGTTAGGTTTGGTTAGGTACCCTGAAGTAATGCTAGCAGCGGTTCCGGGGACGGTTCAGTAAACAGAGGTGGTTTTTTAGTCAGTGCGAGTCTGACACTACCGCAGAGAAAATCCTGCGGTGTCCATAACGGATTTTTCCACCTTGACAAAAAAAAAAAAAATGAGATCGGTGAACCGATCAAAGTGCTTTATCGACGAATTATGAAATGTATATTATAAATAATATACATAACGGTTAGATTTTTGATCAGAGGTCCACCAAAGCCACTGTACGGGCATATGGAATCTGAATTTTGGAAAAATAATTTTAAATTCGGAATCCTCTACCCCGAAAATATTCTCAAAAATTCGGTTAGATTTTTGATCAGAGGTTCACCAAAGCCGCAATACTGGCATAAGGGATTCGAATTTCGGAAAAATTATTTCAGATTCGGAATCCTCTACCCCGAAAATATTCTCAAAAATGCGGTTAGATTTTTGATCAGAGGTCCACCAAAGCCGCAATACTGGCATAAGGGATTCGAATTTCGGAAAAATTATTTCAGATTCGGAATCCTCTACCCCGAAAATATTCTCAAAAATTCGGTTAGATTTTTGATCAGAGGTTCACCAAAGCCGCAATACTGGCATAAGGGATTCGAATTTCGGAAAAATTATTTCAGATTCGGAATCCTCTACCCCGAAAATATTCTCAAAAATGCGGTTAGATTTTTGATCAGAGGTCCACCAAAGCCGCAATACTGGCATAAGGGATTCGAATTTTGGAAAAATTATTTCAGATTCGGAATCCTCTACCTCGAAAATATTTTCAAAATACGGTTAATTTTTTGTTAGCTCCCACGAGAAACCCGCCAATCAGCATCCAAATCGCTTTGTTGACGTAATCGATGACGTCATATCACATATCGGTTTTTAGGCCTATACCCATACTTTTAGCCCTGCTCACCGTTTCTGAACCACTCAACAGAATTTAACCAAATTTCAATGGTAGCGTATCTGGATGAATATCTACTGCAGTACGAAAATAGGACTCAATTGGTAGCTGCGTTCGCGATTTATAGTTAAAAAAGATCTTGAAATTGTTGAAAATTTAACATTTTCACTCACTGCTTCCGAATCCCTGGATCGATTTAACTCAAAAACTAATCAGCACCTACATTTCATTAGAAGTTGCTACCCACCAAAAATCATCGAAATCCGTTCTTTCGTTTTTCTGATTTTCCTCCGACAGACACTTTTTTGTCCACATATATTCATACACACATACACACACACGGCCACCATCAAAATTTTGCTTTTTTCGCCATCAGGGGACTTCAAAACGTGTAAAAATATCAAAAACTGAAAATCTGAAATTTGTGCTAAAAACAATGCTTTATTCTCCCTGCGGTCGATAAAGCAAAAAAAAAGGTTTGGTTAGGTGCAAACAAAAGAGAACTGGGGGGGCAGTTGTTGCTTTCATTACAAGCATTATGAGGAAGGAGGATTAGGAAAGATCTATAGGAAGATAAGAGAGCAACTGCCCCCGAAGTAATGCGAACAACGGTTTCGGGGGTAGAAGATCCGACATGTGGTTTTTTAGTCTGTAGGAATCTGACACTCCCAGAAGGAAAACCAGATGGGTCACCCTCGGGCTTCTATGCAAGATTTTTCCCTCCTCGACACAAAAAAAAAAAGTTAGGTTAGGTTTTGTTAGGTAAATGATGATAAAAAATGGTAACAATAATGCAGTTTTAATGTTGCTGTAGGGCGCACTTTGACCTTCTCTGTGTCTATATCTGCTTGTTCATGCTTAAGCGTTATTACTCAGTAAAAAATTTTGTATGAATGTAACAGAATTTATGTTTGAAAAACGGTCCACAAATTTTTATTTGTAAACAATAGCAGGATCAACAAATATCGCGCCTAGCAATGTGTGTCAAAATTAACATAAAAAGAGTTACGTACAGAGTGTGTGAACCACGTTTGTTAAAAATCCACAAAATATTTTACTGCGTATATTATCCTTTTATATAAAATTCATCCTCTTATTATAATATCCCCTTTCTTGGGTCGAAATTTTATGCTAAAACATGTAGCAGGAACATATTGAGACAATATGTTCCCAACAGGCCATTCAACATGTTGTGCAACTCGGAAAAATGAAAATAACAATTTGTAAATGTTGCCAACCTAACCTAACTTTACCTAACCTAAAAGCTCATTATCAGCCGGACCCTCACGTTGGCGAACCCAGACTTCTAATGTCTGCGCTACCTGACTGAGCTGACGTGGCTGACCTTTAATAATTTTAATTTAAAGATCTCATTTTCAGTTGATTAATTAAATTTTGATTACAGTAAAACAGAAAAAGTCGTTACATCGCGAAAATTGGAAAACCGGATATAACGATTCGGATCGCTGCATAACGGGTCAGCCTATGTTCAACGATTTAAAAGTTTTAAATGCTAAACGTAATCGAAGATTTTCCTTTAGTAAAAACCAAGCGTGACTGCATAACGAAAGGATTTCACGATGGAGGATTCCCTTGAAATTTTAAATATGTATATGAAAGCATGTACGACTCGTGTTCGTTCATCTCACTGCACCCACGATGTAGTGCGAAGTGTATACATAAAACTTTTTCCTTCCACGCTGCCTTTTGGAATTGTTTTTATAGCTCATTATGTTGAATTTTCAAAAGGCGAGGTGGGGACATAAAACTCCCCAGAGTTAAGAGAGAAATGTGTATACGGAAAATACGGGGATGAAGCATCAAGAAGACTACATACATCCAAGGATGGATAATAGTTAAAACCCCCTGCGGGATGTAAGACATCGCTCGGAAACATGTCAGATTCATAGGGTATGCCTTTACTATTTCAGTGATGATGCTCTCAAAGAGATTTCTTGAGGGTAATGACAAAAGTTTCAAAACATGTTACAAATGTTGGTATGATAACAAACGTGATTTAAATGCGTCCGACACCCAGTTTTGACTGGTCTCTCTTTATTTTTTGCCGCTCTTTTACTTGGACTTTTCTTTCGATTCGTTAATTTTTTTTTAAGGTGTGAAAATCTTGTTAATAGAAAAGCGTTTCAAAAAACTGTGTATAAACCTCACCTAACCTGAACCTAGACACCTCAGTTTGTCAGAATACGCCTGGGGCGTCAATAATATTGTTAAAACTGTTAAAAAATTAATCTTCCTATTTCTAAAAAATTATATCTTCCCTTTTCAGGAAAATTTTATAGCAAAAAAAAATCTGCAGCTTTTTTTATGTTTAACTACTACTTCCCTTTTGTAAATTTAAATTATTCATTTTATATTAAAAGAATTTAAAAATTATCTCGAGATATAATTTTTTTTTTTTTTTTTTTTTTTTTTTTTTGTTTAATCAAGAAAACAGAGATGGTAGACATTTTCCGCGAAGAATGAAATTAATCGCCATATAAACGCCATGTTATTTTTTTACCTTGCAGTTTACTCGCTTTTCATTTACATTTCCTTCCTCCCCTCTTTTTTTTTTTATAAAGCTTATTAAAAGTTACTTCATTAAAAAAAGTATTGCCGTGAATTTTTTCGTGTTCCATCAACGACGGGAAGGAAAAAAAAAATTTCTCCGGTTTGTAAAATTTTTCCCATCAAATTGCACCCGGAGGTCGTTTAAACTGAGTTATCTGTTTTTGATGAATTTTATTACTTTTCAATAACGACCTTTTTTGTTAAGCATATTTGCGGTTAAAACAATAAAGAAAAAAAAATGCACTTGTTCGAATATGACGGACAGCTTTTCCCTGATTCACGTGAATCATTTTCAAAGAAAAGCAGGTCTTAGTAAAATGCATTTTGCATCATGAAGGAAGTAAACTTTGCGTATTAAAGCAATTTTTTCCAGTAAAAAAATTAGAATATATTTTGACTTGACGTAGGGACCATTTGATGAAATTTCGGGTCATTTCTAAAGAAAAAGCTCAACAATCGTAAATAAGAGACCTTTATTCATGAATTTAAAAACAGAAAAAATTAAATTTCAAAATAGTAGGCTGTGTTGAAGTCGCGTTGATATCTTCTGCATTTCAGCAAGAAGTCCTAAAGACATGGACTTTTTGCAATTAAATTTAACATTGACCGATCTTACTCGGTTTCTTACAAAAGTTGTTCGTTAGCAAAAGGGGCCGTAATAAATTTTTTGTATTTTTGAACCCCCCCCCCCTCCCCCCGACAAACTTACGTTACTTATCGACTTATTTATTTATTGAATTTATTCACTAATTATGAAATTTTCGCATTGCCAAAAGTGAAATTCTCACTTTACACGGTGGAACAAAATTGTGACATTGAAAAAGTGCGTAATATTTTGTAATATTTTGCACTAATATTTTGTATTTGGACTAATATTTTGTAATATTTTGCACTAATATTTTTTAATATTTGGCACTGATACTTTGTAATATTTTGCACTAATATTTTGCTGTAATATTTTGTAATATTTTATACTAATATTTTGTAATATTTTTTATCAATACTATTGAACTGATATTTTGTAATATTTTGCATTAATATTTTTTAACATTTTGTAATATTTTGTGTCAATATTTTGTAATATTTTGTACTAATATTTTTTAACATTTTGTAATATTTTGTATCAATATTTTGTAATATTTTGCACTAATATTTTTAATATTTGGCACTAATATTTTGTATCAATATTCTATAATATTTTGTGCTATTATTTTTTAAAATTTTGCAATATTTTGCACTAATATTTCGTAATATTTTGTAAATGTACTTAAACAAGCCGTAATATTTTTGCTTAGGAAAACGGTTGAAGATTCGTTTACTTTTCAAACGCCATAATTTTTTCCACCTTGTACAGCCTAAATTAGCTGATTAAATTTTAAAATTTTGACCTTGAGCTTTACTAAATCGTCGCCTTAGTATTACAGAGTACTATCGTTTTTATATTTCATATGTTTAACTTACTGTACGATGAACGCGATAGAACCCTGTAATACTAAGGCGACGAAATTGCATGTCCAACTTAGGGGCCAGTTTGATGACTGAAGTAAAACCTTCATTTTCGGTAGCGCAAACCGTAACAGTCATACATTTCGATTGTCCCAAATTAAGTGTTCACTTTAAAATTTTCCAAAAAAAATTAAATAAAATCAAATAAAAATTAATTAAGTACAGTAATAAATAAAATAAATGATCAATTATTTTTGGTCACCCTGTAGGTTTTCCTCCGTTTCCATTGCAATTCAAGTCCTGGCTTTTTTTTTTAAAAACTGTCTCTCAAACTTTATTAAACTTGTTAACCGTTTCTAATTACAACTTTTCTAAGACTTTCCGCTTCGTTTTTCCTCTTCGCTTTTTTTTCTTCTCTTTTATTTTATTTTATTTCTCTTGTAACAAAAATATCGATTCCGCATAATTTTTTTTAACGCTTCGATGATTTTTTTTTTCTTTCTTTTTTTCAGAAAGAACCCACGCAAGTTGTTGTCACGAACATATCGAAAACTATCTTTGCCATCAAAAAGTTTGAGAAATAGTAAAATGAAGGGATCCCGTAGAACTTCGTAAATCGACCACAAAGTTGGATTAAATTAGGGAAAGTGTTAACCTCAGGTCGTTTGTCATTGTCTCTCCGAAAGAATGTCAATGTACAAGCATGGAAAACCGAGTTTTCCCAGGTAAAACTTGGGGAGGGCTATTCTCGTCAAACTCATTTTTTAAATGAACCTTTTATTTCCGGGGAAACCAGTAATGAAAAATAGCAATTATGATGAACGAAAACTGTTTTGTATACTTTGTATTCATGAGGAATAATTATATCGAATTAGATGTACGTTTTTTTTAAAAGTCCGCTATGAAAAACCCGTTTTCTCTCCGCATTTTTTTACTTTCATTTTATTTCGTTTTTTTTAACACGTTAGACAGAAGACGGTTTGGACTGGCCTTCAAAAGAACGTGCAACGTTTCACACAATTTTTATGTCACTTTGTATTCCTTTGGTGTCTCTCTAAATATAGAACGTTTTTTTTTTTATTATGAAAAGGATACTCGTGTTAAGTATTTTTGTGCGGCGATTAAATGTTTACAAAATAGCATTATTTCCCAAGAAAAAACAGCTGCTATCAAGTTTATTTCCTAGAACCTGGATGTTTAAAAAAAAAAAAAAAAAAAAACTTATGATGGTTCTCATCATTTTGATCTTGTGAAGCCCGAAAAAGATGGTTTCGTTATTTAGTTTTCCAAACAGCTACAAACTCTGCAGCTCTTTACGATCTTATATTTTACACTTCCTGCTTTTATTTCTTTTCCTCTTTTTACTTGTTGGTTTTTCTTGTTTTTTTTTCTACCTTTCCTATTTTTTTCGGTTATTCCTTCTTTCTTTTCCTTTTGACAGAGAGACGGAAAAAAGCCGACATGAAAAAAGGAGTTTTTGAGCTAAATTTGAAATTTAAAAAAAATGTACCAGTTTTACCTAATTTCAGTATTTGTGTTTTGATGAGGAATATCGCCTGATAATTTTTTTTCCTCTCCGAGTGCCGATGAATAGTTCTGGGTATGGACGTCTGTACTTATGACAAAAATGAAAAATAAATAAATAAATACCAAGCCCCCCTAGAATATAATAAATTACTCAAAGAATCCAAAAAATTCCAGAAACCAATTGCAGATTCCATTTCAATAAATTCCCTAAAAAAAATTATAAAAAAAAAAATCTACTTAATATACTAAAAAAAAATAAACCTAAAGCTGAATTATCCATACTTCATATGAATCATTAAAAATGATGCATCCTATCACTCATTCTTATTTTTTATACTATTCAATTCCGTGCGTCGGAGGTGAACTAACGGTATCTCTATCGTAAATATAATTGGAAATGGTGTGTTTTCGACTATTTGTGAAAATCATGTGACTGTCAGTTTACACACTTATGTTGGTGTACACTTGCGGTCACATGTCGAAACGTCAAAACAGACTATCTCCAATCATATTTATGATGCGGATACGTTAGCTTACCTCCAATGCACGAAATTATAAAATTTTAATTTATTGTAAATAGTTTTGTTACTATACTGTCTGCCCCTGCACGCAACACTTGCTTAGGGGAGAAAATTTTGTATTTAATTTTAATATCAAATAAAATAAATGAAAAAAAAAATATTTAAAAAAAAATAAATAAATAAATAAATAAATAAAATTGTGCTGCCCCACTTATGCTATTTTTAGTGGTCAAAACCAAAAAATAATTCATTGCAAGTTTGGGGCCATTCAAATATTACTTCGGCATAAAATTAATCAATTTTGATCCGCTCCCTCTCCTTGTCAGCAAAAGTCAGCATCACATGTATCCCCCTCAAAAATTACGTCAGATTTCGGTTATCCCCCGCGCATTAAATTAAATACGGAAAGATTCATGACGGATAACAAATGAAAATGGATCCTGTACATTTTGCAAACGATTTTGTTGCGCTTATGTTAAGTGTACTGAACCGAACCGAGCTGGATTTCCCATAAGCTAAACATAGGAACTGGAACGGGCAATCAATTTTTTTTTTTTTTTTTTTTTTTTGCCCTGGAAAAATTTTGAAAAATTGGGCCAAATTTTTTTCCAAAATGAAAGTTTTGAACGAAATACTTTTAATAAAATGCTGACATCTGATTTATAGAATCATTTTCCCCTGTTAGCGAAAGCCAGCATTTCAAACACCTCCACCCCTACCCTAAGGTGCCGACGTAATATTTGAATGACCCTTTTGAAAGTAGCTACTGATTCATTCAATAAGTTACAGAACACTTTCAAAATATATCCTTTGTATATTTTTCTAATTTTGGTCCATTCTCCACATTTCCCTGTTACGTCTAAAAAGAAGACTTAATCGTACTGCAGGACCTAATCTATATAGACAGCTGTACTGTGAAAAGTTTGAAAAATGCTGGAAAACGCTGGAAAGTTCTTGAAAAACTGCGGAAAAATTTACAGTCGAAAATATCATTTTCTTCTCCGCTTCGATTACATCCCCAACTTCCCCAACTTTTTGTCAATGTTCTACTCCGTTGAAGCCAATATATTTCCCTTCAAAAATTATTCCTCCTGTCCGTTTCTTACATACCTGTGCAACAAAATAACAAATCGACTTCACAAAATCGAATTAATTGCATAGTTAATCAATAAGTTTTTTTTTTTTAAACACGTTTTCTCTACTTTCGCTTAGACATTTTAAGTATTTTTTAAGAGTGTTTCTCAAGAAAGGCTTTAGCAAACTTCCTTTAAATGGTAGACCCATTTAAAATTAAAACTTTTAAGCTTTCTCTTTTTTTTTCTTTTCATTTTCTCTTTTTGCTCTTTTTTTCGGGTTTAAAAAACTTTTCTTCACAAATGATAAAAATCTAATCAAGGTATTTTTTTTTTTCTTTTTTGATTTGTTTCTCATGTTCTTCTACGTCAAAGTAAATCGTTTACGTTTTTCCAAGACTGATGCAACCGTTTGTATTTTCTCAAATTTCAAAAGAAAAATAAATTCCGCCACAAAACTCAGAATGCTTATTTTCTACTTCCTTTCCAGTTTTTTTTTTTTTTTTTTTTTTTTTAATATTTTAACTCAGACGGTTTTTCATTTCTTTTTAAACTTCTCCAAAACGAAAAGTAAAAAAAAAATATAAATATGTTTAAAAAAAAAAAAAATCTTGTGCTCAGCATAACACAAAGTCATACTCCAATAATTCACACATTCGCACTTGAAACAGCAATAATAACTTCTTGAAAAAAAAGAAACCATGAATAACTCTTTGGAAAGAAAGGAAAAAAAAAGTTAAATAGTTGTAAGAGAAGGAGTTACATGTCAACTCCGCAACTAAGAGAGAGACGGGGAGAATAGAATTTTTAATTTAGTCTGTCCCGTGAAAAATGGCTCGGTTCAAAATGGAAATTTTCACTAGAAGGAATCCAACGGAAGAGACTTGGAGACTTTTTTTTTTCTTTATTATTTTTTTAAACAGCCATATGGGAATTCGTTCCGCAGTTTTGATATTCTCAAGTTTTTTTTTTTTTTTTTTCTGCAACTTTTTTTTATATAAAATTCAGAAACTCGCAAGTGAGGATTTAGACTCGACTATCTGAGTGAAGACTTGGTTTTTTTTTTTAAGGCTTAGCAGTAAATCTGTTTATATAACGATATTGCAGTTTCATAAGGCAAGAATATATTTTGTTTTATGCGGAAAGGGGGAAAGAGAGGAAAGAGAGGAAAAGCGTTATTTCAAATGAAATAGTAATTGGTGGAAGTGACTCACCAAGACCAGACTTTAGCAAAGTTTTCTAAAATCCAACATAAATCTTTGAGACGTCGAAAAGTTTTATAAGAATTTGTAGGATCGTCTGCAGGACGTCTATTAAATGCTTTAATGTTTCGGAGAAAAGCATGAATACACGTTTATCTTCAAGTCGCTGAGAATTGTATTTTCAAAATGAACCTCCCGGAGTCTCAGTTGGAATGTCTTCCGTTCCTCTGCCTTTGTCTCTTTCTCTCTCATATTGTGATATATTTTTTTAAAACGGATTTTCCTGGAAAATTTATTAATTTGTTGTAGATTTAACAACATGTTGAAACGTCTTGGGATCTCCAACTCTTCATATTATTTTGATGAAAATATCGTTTTGGAAAATGAAGAATTACTAAGTTCGTATTACATTTCAGAAAGTCGTAATTTTACTAAAAGGATGATTTAAAAAAAAAAAATTAGTCCTGCATGAAACAGTTAAATCTCTTTATTTCGTTAATAAAATTTTTACAATTTGTATTCCTTTTTTTAAAATTTTTTTATGTTCTTTTACGTTTTTTTTTTTTTTTTCTTCACATTGTTTATCGTTAGTCTATAATCTAGTTTGTACAGCCATGTTTGTGAATCGTGACCGCTTTGACAAAAACCATTTACAAAATCGAAAAAACGATGGCGTAGAGCTTGCCGATCAAACTAAAAAAAAAAAAAAAACTTTGACAATATTTCCATTATTTAAAAAGTAACTAAAAAACTCGATGACTATTAAAAATGATCAAGGGCAAGGTTTATGCGTTAAGGTTAGGTCAATCGTTTCCAAATACATGCGATTTATTTACAATAAAAAAAAATTAAGCACGAATTCTAATGATTTTCATAAACGGAAAAACAGAATAAAAAAATTTAATTAATTACATGGAAACAGAATTCGAACCATCAATCGATTGATAAAACAAAATAAAAAATAAAATCATTTGATTTTCTACGATTACTCGTCGACGGTTCATTCATTAATTAATGAAAAAAAAAAAAATCGCAACCTCGACATTGAAACGGAAAACTTTTCTCGTGGGATTTTTGCAATTTGAAAATTTTTGGAAGGCACTTTTTATATTTAAATGGGATATGGTTTGCCATTAAAACGTTATAATTTTTTATAATTTTTTCTTGGCAGTACCTATCATGCTTTTGGCCTACTTTTTGGGTAACAGAAATTTTTATGTAAAACTACAGGGTTATTCAGGCATCCCAACCCGTAAAGGAGAGAAAAAATTTAATTGATAAGGAAGAAAAAAACTATCATTACTTTCATTAAGTCGAGCAAGAAAAGGCCTTATTATGTGATGGTATGCAAAAACATTTTTCTTTGAAAAATAAATTATATAAATCAAAAAATCAATTTTTTATGTAATTAATATAAATATATAATTTCTGAATTTTTTACCTATATATTTGATTCCGGGTGAAAAGCGGTCATAATTCACGCATGAAAACACAAAAAAAAAGATGGAAAAAACCGTATACCTCGAATTTATGTTTTTGTTGCTTTTATTTACTTATTTATTTGTTTATTTATTTTATTTTATATTTTTTTCCTCTCTCGCAATTTTTTTTTAATATATTCAACATTTATCACAATTTTAACGTCTGTTTTGTAAAAAATAAATATTAGTCGGATTGTATTTTTTTTATTTTGGTTTATTAGGCGTTGATTTATCACCAAAACAAGTTTGTTTCGAAATAAACGATCGCAAAAAAATTGAAAGAAAGATTAAAAAAAAAAAAAATAAAAATAATAAAATAAAATTAAAAAATATGGGATTTAGATTTTTATATAAAAAATCAGGGAGATTGAAATATTTGTTAAAAGACTGATTTGTGTTCGATTTCATTTAAATTCGTACCGTAAACTTCAAGTCTCATTTCACAACTTAAAAAAAAAAAAAACTGTTATGAAATCACAAATAGTTTTTTTAGCCGCCTAGAATTTTGAATTAGCCGCAAGATCCTTTTTTTTTCTTATTACTTTTACTCTACAACATCACCATGGCTTCGGCGTCTATTTGGCTGAAACAACGCCTTATTTTATTTTAGAAAAAAAAAAAAAATAGCTTGAAAAATAATTCTCGAAATTCATTATTAAAATATTCACCTCTATTAATATTTTAAAAATGAATCATTTTTTTAGAAAAAATCTCGCTAAAAACATTATTATACAGCGCGTTGTGGGTTCAACGCTTTTGTCTCACACCATTTTTTTTTTTTTTTTTTTTTTTTTTTTATATAAATCACTTTTTTTTTGTCTTTTTTTTATTTCGGATTTCACCACTAAAAATTATTATTTTTTTTTTTTTTGTCGGTTCCTTCTACACCTATAAAAGTTAAAAATATTTACAACGGGATGACGACGTCGTTGTTCATGATGAGCCGATTAAAATGAGGAACGATAACATAAATACGGCAAACGGATACTCTAGCCTTAGCTGTCCGCCGTGTTGCATTGCGGCTGGATGTTCACCTGCAACAAAACAAAAATATGAAATTATTAGAGAAATCGAATAAATAGATTTCAGTTTAAAACGCCCGCAATTCGCTGATTATGCAATTATGTATATTTTGAAAAATATAAATAAAAGACATTTCCGAGAAATCGCTTCAGAATTATTTCCTTCCAGGAACATGCTTTTGACACAAGTTAAATCTTTTTGTTTTTTTGTTTGTTAGTTTTGTTTTTATTTTGAAACAGATTTAAGGGAAAAAATCGTCAAGTGAACTCCTGACAAGTCCACTGCAGTACTGCTCTGTAGAACGTAAAGCAATACCGAGAATTTTACTAACACTCTAAATTTTTTATTGTGCCGTGGTATATTTTTAAAAGGTCGTGAATTGCCGTGTGTTCTCGTGAATTTTTTAAATTTTTTTAAAGTGCAAGTTTCAACTTGTCTGAAAAGTGTGTACCCAGATAAAACGGGACAAAACCTAACCTAACCTAACCTAACATGCGGTCGTCCATAAACCAACTTTAGCACGTTAGGGGGGGCGGTAGGGGTATTCAAAATTCTAAGTTTTGCTGAAAAGGGGGGGGGGTTTCATATCTAAAGTTAGAATTTGCCTCATGTAATAAACGTGACGAAAATGGAAATAATATAAATTTTTAAATTATGTAACCTAATTCACTTAAAAAAAAAAAAATTCAATTTTATCCGCGCATTTGCTCTAAGTTAAAAAAAAAAACTTTTTTTTGCAAAATTTAAGTTTTGAAGAATTTCAGATTTTTTAAATGTTTAATATTAATTTTTTTAAAAAAATTAAGGCCCCCCCCCTTAATTTACCCCCCGTAACCAAAATCTAACGTAATTTTAGAGGGGGGGGTCCCGAAACGCTAACCTTTGCTGACAAGAGGGGGAGGGGGTCAAAAATGACCAAAATAATGCTAACGTGGTTTATGGACGGCCCCCCAAGGAAAATTGGTGGAAATTCCACGAGTATTTCACTCGAATTTTAAGACTTATCCGCCATTTTTCCATAATTGTTCCATTATTTTTCCCGATTTCATTTATCACTTAAGTGAACAAAAAATGGTGGAAAAACGGTGGAAAAAGTCTTAAAATCCAAGTGGAATCCACCAAAAATTCCACGTCGAATCCACCATTTTTCCACGAATTTTTTTTGTCTCGGATACAGCCGATAGACGATTCCAAGATTATGTCGAAAAACATTGATTCCGTTTTCCAGGACCGTATTTACTTAGAACAAGTTAAAACTTGTTCCAAAAATACAAGAATACGTCAAGTTCGTCAGATACCTCGAGTATCTGACAAAACAGTCATTCCTTTCGGTATTCACTGAAGTTTCCTTTTAGTCGAGTAATGCATTCCATCTGTTATAAGGGGGGGGGGGGGGTACAGGTACGATTTCCGATAGAGAAATTTCAGATTTGAAAGCGTGTAATTCAAATCGTGTAAAATTTTAAAATATCCAAGAATTTATTTGCATAAAGAAGAAACTTCTGAGAAATGGAAACCAAGTTCGTCTTATTTCTACGAAACCAATTTTTCCTTAAGTTCATTTTTATTTACTTATTTATTTTCCGAGATGGAACGAGATGGAACCAAGCAGAAAATAGAGAACGGAATCCTGGTAAATACATCCCTAATTCTGAGTTGAAAAATTTAAAAAGGTAAAAAGTCTTTACTCTCATCTCAGAATTTCAAATTTTCGAAGACAGTTTTAATTTTTCGACTTTTCCCGCATTTTGCTTTTCCTTTCTTCAAAAAATAGAACTTGTTTATTTTCGAATACACTGGTCGACTTTTTTAAAAATATACTTTTAAAAAATTTTTAGTTTTTTAACTTTGAAAAATCTTCATTGACCTCAATCTTATTGTCCACCAGACAAAAATCAGAGCACTGCGATCGTCTCCCTTTTATCTTCTTTTTGTCACGCAACATCTTTTTTTTTTTTCTCTCTCTATACCCTTTTAAAGAGAAATACATCAGATATAAAAGGAAACGATAGTACTTTATAAACTTTTTCTCCCCCCGAAAAAAAACTACCCGGAAAACTTCATTAGATTTCGAGTTTGAAATGTTAGGAGGGAAACTTGCCAACTGATGATTTTGGGTCGGGTGGCCGGGGTTTCTTTTTTTTTTTTTTTTTTTTGATTTTCAAGATAAAAACCAAAAGGAATGTCTTTCTTTCTTTTCTGTTTTTTACTTGGAACACGTATATGATTCCCCGTCTGGGAAGGAAAGTTAAGGATGAGATCATCGAAGGGGAAAAGAAAGTAATCGTAATGTTTAAAGCCTGGCCGGTTAGAGGAAAGAGTGAAAAAGATTTTTATTTTTTGTTTGTTGCACACGGGTAAGAAAATTCACTCGTCAAATTGAATAAAATTTAGATTTCTTGAGAAAAATGGGATTTTTTTTTGTCAGATGAAATTATTATGTATGATATATCAACTTTTGGGATGAGATTAGTTTTTTTTTTGCATTCAAATATATGTTTGTAATCATTTTTTTCCCTGCTCGAAGGAGAATCTTTTTATATCAGTTCTGCTAAATAATTGATGCTCTAAAATAGTCAATAAAGGAAATTATTCTAACTCATCAATCAGGTTTCGATCATCAATATCATCGGATCAACGATCACAGGAAATCAACGATCATTGCCCATAAGCGAAAGTGTGGAATGGTTCAATATGTGACTCGCTTCTCCAGCTTACACAGGAGCCCTGAAGGTTTATTGTTTATTGCAAACTTGTCGAATGTCAAGTTTGAACTTGCCAATGCCAGTTTCAAACTAAATATCGTCGAATTTAAATATCACATTGTCAAGTTTACACATGACATTGTCAAGTATGCATCTGACATTGTCAAGTTTAAACCTGACATTGCCAAGTTCCAACCTGGCAATGGCAAGTTCAAATTTGCCATTGTAAAGTTCCAACGCATCACTATCACATTGCAACCCGCCATCGTTTTCTGTAAAGTTTAAGCTTGCCAACGCCAGGTTGGAACTTGAAATTGTTGAATTTAAACCTGTCATAGTCCGGCTTAAAATTATTCACATAAAATGTATTAGTCGAGACGTTGGTCGAAGGAAAACAGCATCAATATTTTAGCTTTCTTAGTCACAAAATATTTTATCGAAGTCACAATAAATGCTGACTGGTTGCAACTTGACAACGTTAAGTCTCAACGTAACAATATCAAGCAGCTTCTCTCATATTCAAGGGCAGGTTCGAACTTAACATTATGAAGATAAAACCCGCCAGTTCTTTGTTGTCTAGTTTGAACCTGACATCGTCAAGTTTCAACTTGACAATACCTAATAAAACCAAAGTAAACCTGACCTAACATAAATTAAACCAAAAGCGAACTAACCTAAAAACCAAAGCTAACAAACAAACCTAACCTAACCTACCCTAACAACCAAACCTAACCTAACCTAAGAACCTAACCTAACCTAACAACCAAACCTAACCTAACCTAACAACCAAACCTAACCTAACCTAACATAAGAACCAAACCTAACCTAAGAACCAAACCTAACCTAACCTAACAACCAAACCTAACCTAACCTAAGAACCAAACCTAACCTAACCTAACAACCAAATCTAACCTAACCTAAGAACCAAACCTAACCTAACCTAACAATCAAACCTAAGCTAACCTAACCTAACAACCAAACCTAACCTAACCTAACCTAACCTAACAACCAAACCAAACCAAACCTAACCTAACAACCAAACCTAACCTAACCTAACAACCAAACCAAACCAAACCTAACCTAACCTAACAACCAAACCTAACCTAACCTAACAACCAAACCTAACCTAACCTAACCTAACAACCAAACCCAACCTAACCTAACAACCAAACCTAACCTAACCTAGCCTAACAACAAAACCTAACCTAATCCAACCTAACCGAATAACCTTACGTAGCCCTAACACATAAACAATGAACCTCAAGGGCTTCGGTACGCTTCTTCCAGGGCACATTATCCTTCATAATAATAAAGAAAAAATCGGAGGGAGGCTGTCACTAACGAAATTTTCCCTAGTCAGGTTTGAACTTGAGAACGTTTCGTTCAGTTGCAACTTGACATTGTCAAGTTTGATGCACCTATCTGCGGTTGCTAGTCCGATTCACGTAAACCACCTGGCTCTTTCAACGACTGTTAGAATCCTCATCATCGCCCCATTTTATTTTCACTCAAAATCGTTGTCTTCATGGTAGAATCCATTCATATCACACTCTAATATTCCTCTGTCCACAGTTTAAATCAATTATATTTAGAGCGTTAAATGCGTTAATGGAGAAACAAAAGGGGATGATTCCCATTTTTACGACCCGCCGCGTCTAATCTAAGCTTACTCCGAGGATCTTAGGGAAAGAAAAAGCCTTAAAATCTAAAACTGGATAGACGGCGGAAACCCCGTGACACCGATATCAACGTCAACCCCGAAAAATATGAAGGAGACCAGTCAGTTAATTTCCTCAAATCTGTCAATTTTTATCTTGCCGCGCTCGCTCTCTGTTCTTTTTTTTTTCCTTTTCCTTTTTTTCTTCTTTCTCCTCCGTTATTTGATTTTCGTTATCTCGGTTCTATTTTCGACCGTTTCCGAGGGGCTCACAAAGAGAGTTTCATATGTCAAAAACACGATTCCATATCAACAAAGACAAGAATTTTTCGAACTTTTATCGACTTTGAAACCGAGTCCATTTCTATCGGAGTGTAAATTTTTTTTTTTTTTTTTTTTTTTTTTTTTGTCACCAAAAAATCTGTTGCAAATAAATTCAAAAAAAAAAAAAAAAAAAAAAAAAAAAAAAAAAAAAAAAAAAAGCGGGATTCTAATGTGACCATGTTTTTAAAAGGTTTGTATAATTCTGAAGCTACAGACGTTTCTTTTTTAAAAATACACGATAGCATAGTCGCAAAATTTTAGGCGCTTGTTAAAAACACACGATTGCATAATCGGCAAGCTTCAGGCGTTTAAATTATAATAAAAGGTCCTGAAAATTGTAAAAAATGGAGGATCCTAATGTGAGGAGCATATGACTTGGTTTTCAATTATTTTTTCCATAACCTCTTGCAAAAATGGATATACTAACCTTGACAGCAGTTTATACAAGAAACCGTTTAAAAAATAGGTCGATTAAAGAAGCGAATCAGAAAAATATTATTTCGCTTTTCGATCACCGATTGAAAAGTGAAGGTTACCAAGTCAGACAGTCAGACAATTCAGGTAATCTCCGAATAATTCGACATGATTTTCCAAAACTATTGTTCTTAGCAGGAGAAAATGAATGAATGCCTCATTACGACAAAATAGATTGAGCTAAATCCTGTTGATTATAAATTCAACATTTAGACAATACCGAATCCGCACTGCACGTTAATACGATATTAATTTTTAAATGGTTAGGTGAAATAACAAAATTATGCATATTTTTCTTTTCAGCGTTTTTCGGTATAAAAATTAAAAATAGTTCCACATAGTTTTACTGTGACGATATCGAGACAGCTTTTCATAAACATAAAAGATTAAAGTCCTTTTTTTTTTTTTACGAATACACGATTTCAGACAGTAACTGTCATAAATTTACGCTATCCCTCTTTTTTTTCCCGGAGCTCACGATGTATAAAAAAAAAAAAGAACGGCGAAATGTTTACTGGCAAGTGTTTCACCACGTTTCGGTGAAAAACTTCCTGACTGAACATGAAACTGAAACTGAAACACTACCACACTAAACCTGACATTGTCAAGTTTGAACCTGAAGATGCCAAGTTTGAAGATGAAATTGTCAAGTTGAAAGCTGACATTGTCAAGTATGCACTTGACGTTGTCAAGACTGAACCTGACATTGTCAAGTATGCACCTGACATTTACATGTTTGAACCAGGCGTTATCAAGTTTAAACCTGCCATTGTCAAGTTTGAACCAGAAATTTTCAAGTTTGAACCTGAAATTGTCAAGTTTAAACCTGAAACTGTCAAGTTTAAACCTGACGTCGTAAAGTTTAAACCTGGCATTATCAAGTATGCACCTGACATTTTTAAGTTTCAACCTGGCGTTGTCACGTTTGAACGTAACGCTGTAAAGTTTGAACCTGAAATTGTTCAAGTTTAAATCTAACGTCGTCAAGTTTAAACCTGGCATTATCAAGTATGCACCTGATATTGTCAAGTTTGAACCTGACAATGGCAATTCCAAACATATCATTGTCAAATTTAAACCTCGCATTGTCAAGTTCCAACTTGGCAGTGGCAAGTCCAAATTTGATAATGTCAAGTGTCGATTTAGCATTGTCAGGTTCAAATTTGCCATTGTAAAGTTTCAACGCATTCATATTGCAACCATTCAGCATTTTCTGTAAAGTTTAAACTTGCCAATGCCAGGTTCAAACTCAACATTGTCGAATTTAAACCTGACATTGTCCGGCTTAAACTTATTCACATAAAACGTATTAGTCGAAACGTTTGTTGAAGAAAAACAGCATCAATATTTTAGCTTTCGAAGTCCCAAAATATTTTAGCACAGTCACAATAAATGTTGACTGGTTGCAACTTGACAACGGTAAGTCCCAACTTAACATTGTCAAGCAGGTTCTGTCGTGGTCAAAGGCAAACATTATCAAGTTAAAACCTGCCAGCATTTTGTTGTCCAGTTTGAACCTGAAATTGACAAGTTTGAACCCGGCGTTATCAAGTTTAAACCTGACTTTGTCAAGTCTGAACCTGACGTTGTCAAGTCTAAATCTGACATCGTCAAGTTTAAACCTGACATTCTCAAATATGCACCTGATATTGTCAAGATCGAACCTGGCAATCAACAAGTAAGCAACAAGCAATGACCCTTCAGCGTTATCGTAAAATCACGACGTATTTAGGCTTTTTATAAATGTTTTCATTTATTCAACCCATTTCCCTGGCGGAAATTGAAACTAGAAAAACAGTTTCAGGTAATATCTATCTTGATCCAACACTGATCCAGCCTTGGTAAAGTTCCCGACACTGTCCAATATTGGTTGCCAGCCCTCAATCGGCCATAAGTCTTATCTTGATAGACGTTACATTCCAGTCAGTGCTCCTAAGACTGATCCAAACTTGATCCAATTTTATTTTTCCGCCAGGGTTTGGGTCCTTACGATCGCATGATCCCGTTATTTATTAAGATGACGCCTACTAACGCGATAACCTGCTGACCCAAAAATATAAACATTTCACAAAGAAAAGCCTCTCCCCATTCCCGATGGAAACTTAGTATGCTTTTGTTCCGTCGTTAAGGGGATTATAATCGTTCAATTAATAAGGTCTTAATTGGCTTCGGGATCAGATCGGTTCTTTATTAATCACGAAACGAGGGGAGGTTTTATCAATTGATGACGTCATTCTCTGAAACGATCTGAGAGTTTTCTTCTCGTAAAAACTTCCAAATACAAACAAAAAAAGAGGTTTATTTTTATTTTTTTTTTATTTTCTTCTCCTTTTGCAAACTCCATTAATTGTTTAATTAATCTTGCATTTGCATTCGGGAAAACGAAAAAAAAAAAATTGTAATAAAATATATTGTTTTTAAATTCTAATTTATTTATTTTTTTTAAATGAGAATGCAATGGGAAATTGATATCGTACAAATACATTACAAGGCTTATATAATTATGATTTTAATACCTTTTAATACTTTTTCCATTTTATTTGAAAAACCCCCTAATAATAATTTTCGTTTTTCATTTAGTTTTCATTTTCGCGATCGTTCTCCTTTTTTTTTTTCCTTTCTTCTTTTTTCCTTTTAAATGCTCGTTAATGAACGGATCTCTCTTACCACGAAAAAAGCTTTAAAGAAAGTAATGCTATTGTCTAGTTCTCCTGTTTAGTCGAAGTTAAAAGGATCATTGTTTTTAAGTGATATGTTTAAAATTTCCAAGAGGAGATTTTTCTTCGTTGGTGTTTTTCGAGTTCCTTCAAGTATTTTTACATTTATAGCGGAGTCGATTAAAAGTTAAATCGCTTTCAAGATCATTTTTTTTTTTTTTTTTTTTTTTTTTTTTAACTTTCGAAAAAAGGTAATTGTACCTTTTTCTACTTATTAAAAAAAAAAAAAAAAAAAAAAAAATTGACCACAAGTAAGAGCAAAGTAGATGAATTTCAAGAATGAGGATTTTTACAGCAAAATAAATCCGATAGGGAGCTGGTAAAATGGCGGCCGGCTTAGGACTGGTTAATGACTTGCTTAAGATGAGAACGGAATATCTAACAACCAATCCGAAGACGGCCGCCATTACCAAGGTAGCAGCACTGCGGCTAATGATGTTAGTCACGTGGTAAAATGGAATATAAATTGTGTAAATTTATAGCATTGCCCATTCTTAGCTTATGGGTATACACAACAGGATCATTAAATTTTCCGTATATTTTACCAAATTTAGCTTTTCCTAAAAATCTTAATTCAACATTTTTTTTAAATATTTGAAATCAGATTCTTGGTTGAAGGGTTATAAAAATCAATTACAATACAGCAAAAATGATTGCAGAATACGACGACGTTTCGTCCTTAACTATATTAGGACATCTTTGGCTCGGTAAATTATAATAATAATACATTGTGTACGTGCATATGAAAACCTCCCACTTATACAATCCGGATAGTATGTTTTGTTTTTTAAACTGTTTGTAAATATATAATTTTCGAATCAAAACAAACTAAATGGATTGTACAAGTGGGAGATTTTCATATGCACGTACACCATTATGTACAGTCGCTAAAACAAAACAATAAGACAACGAGATAAAATAACCAATAACCAAGCATACTTAACCTAACCTGGATAAACTTACAAAAATCACAGAGGTACTCAAATACTCAATCACCAAACCAACTTATAAGTAATTCTACATCATAATGCATGTTCATTGGGATAAATTAATAACGAGTATCCATTCTTGGTCGAGCAAATTAAATAGACTTAAAAAAATTAAAATTAAATAAATGCGAGGAGAACTTTAGACATTATGGCAGCCATTTGCAATGAACGTGGTTCCAACATAAGCGGCGCGCGAAATTAAAAACGGTTTAAAACAGTAGTATAAGCATCATGATGATCTCTATAGACATTTTTTTTAAACCTTTTGATTTTTCGAGAATTTAGAAGAATAGTGTTAATTTATCTGAAAGCTTCGACGAAAAATAAATCTAACGATCCTTGATCAAAAGTTACTGTAACAAAACTTGAACTGAAAATATTTCAAATTATTTTCCAACAAAGCCGTATAAATTGCGTTTAAGCGCAAAGGGGCGTAATTCTCTCAGTTGAAAATATTTCGATGACTGGTAAAATGATTCTGCTAAATGTGATGAAATTTTTGGTTTCGAAAAAAAAAAATAATAATAACAACTTTAAAACATTTCATTAGCTATTAAAGTTGGAAATTATCTTTCCTCGTAAATTAAACAAAGGATTAATTTAGCAGTTAAGCTAGGCAGAGGATTATAACATCAGCCAAAACACTACAAACTCATGTTTTGTCAAAACGTACGTAATTCATAATTTAAATAAAATGAAGGAACGAAGGGGGAAAAAATTCTGTGAGCCCAACATTTAAAGCTGAACGACTATTTTCAAGTCAAAATTTTTATTTTTATTTTGTTGCATTTCGACAGACATAAAAATGACATCCAAAATACCCCAAGAACTCGGTACCATCTTCATTAAAATAAGATAAAAATGATTCGGAGAGAAATGGGTTTCGAGCTGGAGTCCAAAAATGAGCCAATAATCAGGATTTATCATATTTTGGCACTTTAAGCGTATTTTTTCCTCATTTTGTTAGCTCTACCTCGAAAACCGGACCAGTTAAGAAAAATGGAGTTTAGATTCGTGATCCGAATACGGATCCAACCCGGATATTTTTTTTTCTTGAAAAAAGAAATTATTGATTTTTTTTTAGGTGTCCGAACCCGATGCCAGTGCCGATTCCATATTATCTATTTAACTCCCGATTCCGATTCCGGCACCGAAACTCGATGCCGATGCCGACGCCACCAAGCATCGATTATATCCGATGCCGCATCGATCATATTCCGATGTCGGCTCTGATTCCGATTTTAGTGAGAAAAAAAAATCATAGAGCCATTCTAGACGATTTTTAAAATCAGGGATACAATTCCAAAGCCGGTGTCGATGCCGATGCCAGCACTAACAATTTCTCAATACCGATGCCGATTTCGGATATTAAAAAAAATGCCTCGTCAATTTTTAAACTTTGGCCGATAAAGCTTGAAAATTTGGCCGATGCCTATGCTCATCGGCATCGGCCAAAATTTTCAAGCCTCAGACTCCCCATTTTTAACCCTTCCTTATGGGGATTTCCCGACCTTGAAGCGCAACTCCCATCGAGTAAAAAATTTGAAAAAAATTAGGGCTCACATGTGCCACAGAGAGAACCGATTCCAGAGGTGCACTCACTCAAATTCGAAAATTTGCAAAATAAGGGACACCCTCTCGTACACCGTCCCCCCGGCGTCTTATTTTTTCCTCTTTCGGCATCATCCGTACCCTCATCGCTTTTATTTTCACTTTCAATTTCAGTTCGCTTGACTGACTTCCCCCTTTTTTTTTTCTTACCTACACATAATTTTAAGATAAACTAGAAAAAAAAATTGGGGACGAGAGAAAAAAAAGATCAAGGGTTTTCCAAAGGGACGTTTGAAACTTCGCTAAAACATAAACAGAACGATCTGTAGCCGGTTTTTCATTTCATTTTGTCCCGTTTGTTCCACGTCACTTCCAGTGGACGCGTTTTCTTTAAAGTCTCCTGTGGTTTGCGTCCGTCCTATCCTACAATTTTCCTTTTTCTATTTTTTTTCCTCTTCCTCTCCCTCTCCCTCTCCCTAAACGTCATTTACAAGGAACGAAGGAGAAAAAAAAATTATTGCTCTTTATGATTTGACAGCACTTTTCGAAGTCTTTCACTTTATTATTATTTTTTTTTCCTTTTCTTATTATTTCGCGTCGCAATGCATTAAAGTTAAAATCCGGGGGAACCATAAAAATATTTGGTCTGAAATATTTGAATGCCTTTTCGAATTAATTCCTGCCTGGGAAAACACTTTTCCCATCCGAAATATGGTGGGTAAATAGAAGAATATATACGGATAATGGATAACCGCCTTGAATCGAGTTTAAAACTTTTCCCATTTAAGTCAGAGATGAATATATGTACAAACATAGCTTGATGCGTAGAAACTTGGAACTGCTATACGGAAACTTAATCAGGTTTTCCGTTTTCTTCGAAGGGGGAATACGACCGAAACGGTTCTCCCGGTCTTTGTTCTTTTTTTTTTTTCTATTATTATTCTCGTTTGTTTATTTGAAGTTGTCATCTGTATATTATCTCGAGGGATGAAGGGAGCTCGAAATCCCCATGGAATTTCATTTCCTGATAATATTTGGAGAGGTTTAGACGAAATTGATAGAACGGTGATTCAATTTTGCGGTTTTCGACGGGGGGGATCGGGAAAAACCCCCGTGCAGGGCGGATAACACGAAATTGCGGAGAGAGTTTTTGAAGTATTTAAAGAGACGGAATTTTGTTTTTCAGGCTTAAGCGGGATGATAAAATCGAAATTACCAAAGCGACAAAGCAGATGAGTACCCACTTTTTTTAGTTTCCCTTTTTGTATCCGGCTTTTTCCGATTTAACAAGGAGAAATTCAATTTAACAGTTTTAGCAGCGTTTAAGACTTTCTTGAAGTAAAAATTTAATCACGAAGAAAGAAGTTCTTAAAAATCCTAGAGTTTTGCAATTACGCAATCCTGAGTTTTAAACTTTTTTCCACCAGCACACTTTTTTTTAATTTTTTTTTTTATTATTATTTTCGTTTGTTTATCTCAAATTGTCATCTGTATATTATCTCGAGGGATGAAGGCAGCTCAAAATCCCTTGACTTGAAGCCCTTTAATCCGGCGCCTATCACTAAGGCGTTACAACGTCGTATCTCTTAATGCATAGACTGTCGAGCTCATACTGCAAAGTTATTTTACGAATTAGAGATGCCTCTTTTATTTATATAAGAAATAAGAATGCTGGCAGGCACACCTGCCCACGGTCATAAAGACATGTCTGGAAGCTAGATCTATCCGAATAACTACACTGATTTTAAGTTATTTTAACAACTAAATAAGGGGTGCGCTGCTAATTCAGCGCTGAAGTCAGTTTTTCGACACGTCTAGTTCCATATTAATGTAAACCATTTTTTGCGAAAAAATTCTAAAAAATGGCCCCCACCACCCCCGGTTAGTATATGCAAGGAAAAAAGAACTTCACCACTAAATTCAAAAACTGCAGTCCAAAAAAGGGATATTTTGGGCTCCTGAATTCAGTGCTGAAGTCCTCTTTCGCTTGCAATTAGTCCCGGGGGGTGGTGCGGGCCATTTTTAAGAATTTTTCCACGAAAAAAAAATATCCTTTGTGATGAACCTGGATTAGTTTACAGCGTGCTGGACTCGCTCGACTCTGTTTGAATGACCCGAAAAAAATCATCACCCCTGACCATAGGGTTCCAAATAGGCCCCCTCCCCCCCCCCCCCCCTCCAAAAAAATAAAATTGGGATTTTTATGCAAAAAGTTGTCTTTTATTAAAAAGTTTCCATTTTTGGTTTCTGGCCGAGGCATGCGCAAAAAAAAACGTGATTTGGAACCTTATGGCACCACCAATTTCTCATTAAGATTTCATTTAGAACCTTATGGAATTTGGTTCCTCCTCCGAAATGGAAGAACCTGACCTTCGAATTTACAAATTTGGCATCCTTTGGCCTTGCTTGAACAAATGCAAGTTAAACAAAAAATAAAAATCGGTTAGGGCTTGAATTACAGCTATTTTTGATTTAGAACCTTATGGTACGGAGTTTTACGGAAGCCCTAAAGGATCAAGTATCTTTGGTTTTTTTTATTGTTTGTTCCGGAACAAACATTGGTCTGTTCCGGAACTGACACGTTTTGGTTCATTGCTTGTTCCAAAACTGACAAGCTTTGGTTCATTGCTGTTTCCGGAACAAGCAATGTCTGTT
Organism: Liposcelis bostrychophila; assembly: GCA_037577465.1. NCBI lineage: Eukaryota > Metazoa > Arthropoda > Insecta > Psocodea > Liposcelididae > Liposcelis > Liposcelis bostrychophila. The sequence goes on along the minus strand of CM075212.1, from coordinate 20,800,209 downwards.
TGGGAACAAACAACGTTTAACAAGAAAACGTCTGTTCCGAAAAAAACATGGCTGGTGCCGGAACAGACAATTTTTAATCGATTGACTATTCCGGAACTGACAATTTTAAATTCATCGTCTATTCTGGAACAAGCAACGTTTAATAAGTCAATTGCCTGTTCCGAAACAAATATGGCTTGTTCCGGAGACAATTTTTTATTGATTGTCTGTTCCGGAACTGACAATTTTAAATTCATTGTCTGTTATGGAACAAGCAATGTACTAATTAAACGTTTTTTGTTCCGGAACTGACATTGCTTGTTCCGGGGCAAACAATTAAAAAAAACCATATATATATATTTGACCCTTCAGGGCTTCCGTAGAGTTCATTTGCGTTTGATTTTGCATCAATTTCGGATTCCTTTCGTTCAAAATGTTTAATATCTTTTTTTTAGAGTAATGATTTTCAAGCAAAAATTATTTTGCAGCGTCGTAATAACAAAATAAATGAATTAGCACACAAAAATTTTAAAATAACTTTAAACCAACTGGGTGGCAAAAGCTTAAACTTTAAAAACGCTCTCCTGTAAAATTTACATGTTACCGATCTGTGGGTTACATATCTGTAACATGTAAATAGACCAATATGGTTCTGAGACGACGAAATTATGCCATATTTAACGTTCGTAGTAAGTAAGTAAAAATAAGTAGTTAATGTTAGCAGTAATGTAGAAGAAGTACGCATTATACAGAGTGATTAGACAATAAAATTAAAAAAAAAAATTATTTGAATTTTGAACCCCTGAAATTGGGCGATTATGCAATCCTGTATTTTCAATAAACGCCTGAAATTTTACGATTATGCAATCGTGTGTTCCTTAAAAAAATTACTCGAAACACTGTTTTCTTTTAAGTATATTAAAAAAAATGTGAGATTTTCTTTTTTTTTAAGATTCACGTCTAGATATTAAGATTCAGTTCAAAAGGGATTTAAAAACTCCGTCAAGAATCATTCCCCTACAAGTTCTCGGAAAGCTGATTATTTTTTTTAAATCACTTTTTTTCCGAATGAAAAAAGAAATTCATTAAGAAATGCGGGTAGCACGTCTGTCACATTAATTAAGATGTAAAAAAAAGAAAAAAAATCGGAATTTTAAAAATGGAGAGATTAGCGTTATTCCTAAGGTATTCGTAAGACTTGTAACCCTATGCATAATTTATGACGGAAACTTTCATCTATATTTAGTTTGGGGAGTTGTGGAAATGAACATCACGTTCCTAACAGATTATAAGTAGTCGCCATGCATATCGGATGAAGGATAAAGCGGATTCAGATTATCGAATGAAAAGTTAAAGCTCGTTTCGGCACACATGCACCCTCTCCCCTCTCGTTTTTACCTTCTCTACCTCCCGGGGAGGTTCGAAAATTCTCGAAAAGCATTCGAAATACAAAAGGAGAAATGAGATAAACACGAAAGTTAATGTTTGATATTTGAAGAAAATGTCGAAGTTCAACTGTTCAAATAACAAGAAACACAAATCCCGAATCAAACGGTTTCCAAGAAACGCGTACTCGATTCCTGCGAAAGTATTCACCCCTTCAAGGTAAAGCAATGGATGAATAATCCCGAACTAAAAGGAGGTTACCGGAAATCACCCGACTGCATAATGGAAAAAAATTTCAAACATTTTAATGTAAGGGACCGTTTCAGGAAGAAAAGGGGGCAAATTTTAAAAGTAGTCAGGATCACGTAATTACAAAAATTTAAGAGCTTTTTGAAATTATTCACCAATTTTAGTCATTTTAAATCATCATGTCGTCATGGGATATTTAGAGATCATGTTAGAAATATGCCGTCGGACGGACTAATATCTTTGCCGTCGGTAACTTAAAATTGGGTCATTGCATAACGTTGCATCCATTACAAGTGTAGAAATTGTGCACATTAACATTAACATAACAAGACATCAAAAAAACAGAATCCTTCTTCATTAAAAAAAAAATATATATTCGAATATTCTCCACATTCGAAAATTGAATTTCGCGATCACTTTTCTCCCAGTTCGTGTATAAAAATAAAGCATTTTCTTTTCTAGAAAAAAAAAAAAGGTCGAGCGTAAGCTTTCAAGCTCTGCACTTCATTATAATTAGTTTGTCAAAAGAATGTCAGAAAGGGAATATTTCATTTTTCGTACAACCTTTTTTTTTTTCTCTAAATTTCCCGAAATTTAATATTTTTCCCTCTCAACCGCCATTCTTTTTGTTTTTTTAAACGTTAGGGTAATGTGCGTTATGGTGCAGAAAACGTTTTCCGCGAAAACCTTGAACTCGGAAATAACAATTAACTAAGGAAACGTGTCACCAGACGAAGACTTCAACCGGCGCATAAAACTCATAACATTACATTAATTTTAAAACTCGCAGTCGGGAGTACATCGAAGGAGAATTCCGCTTTTCTTTCTTTTATTTTTTTATTTTTGAAAAATCGATATAAAGAGGTAAAAAAAAAAAAAAAAAAAAATGCGGAAAGGGGAAAATAGATTTCCATTTTTCAGGATCGATGAGTAAAACGTGATGTATCGGTTACTCGACCTGCTGAAGGAATTGCACCTCTTGGGAAATTCCAGAAACACTTAAATCGATTTCTTTCCCTTCAGCTTTCACTCCTTCGAGATTTTTTTTTCTTTCCTCGAATTCTAACCAGGCCCCGTTTTACTATCATCTCTACCATCCGGTTTTTCTTTCCATTTTTTTTTTTTTTTTCAAAGTCATCCACGCGACTTTTTGAGAAACAAACTGAGGAATGATTCTGTTTATTTTCCTTTTTTCCGACTCATCAAACTTAATGTCTTTTCAATAAGATCAGCTCAATCGTCTTTGGGGAAAAGGGTCCGTTTTGTATCTAAATTTCAAGACCGTAATAGTTCGGAGGTGTTTGGGCAATTTTCGTAAGATTTGCGGTCTTTTTGGGGAAAAAAAATTAAATTTTGTGATTAGAGATTACGATTTCCCGGAAAATTTAAAAATTCTGGTTTTCTCGTTTTACAAAAACAAAAAAAAAAAAAAAAAAAAAAAAAAACTTCTTGGGTTTTGGAGAATAAAGTTCCCCGTTTCCCAAGAATTTCTTTAAAATAATTTTCCCAAAAATTCTTAAAAAGATGGGATTATAATTTCCCGGAAATTTTTAAAATTCGGGATTTTCTGTTTTAGAAAAAAAGCAGCTTCTTGGGTTTCGGAAAATGAACTCCCCTGTTTCCCGGGAATTCGTTTTAAAAGAATTTCTCCGATAATTTATTAAAACATGGGAATAGGATTTCCCGAAAAATTTAAAAAAAAGGGATTTTCCGTTTTAGAAGAAAAAACAGCTTCTTGGGTTTCGGAAAATGGAGTTCCCTATTTCTCGGGGATTTTTTTGAAATAAGATTACCGAGGATTCTTAAAAAGATGGGATTGTGATTTCCCGGAAAAATTTTTAAAATTCGGGATTTCCGTTTCAGAAAAAAAAGCAACTTCTTGGATTTTGGAAAATGAAGTTCCCTCTTCCAGGGAATTTTTTTAAAAGAATTTTCCCGAGAATCATTAAAAAGGTATGATTATGATTTCCCGGAAAATTTAAAAATTCGGGATTTCCCGTTTTAGAAAAATAAGCAGCTTCTCGGGTTTCAAAAATGAAGTTCCCTGTTTCCCGGGAATTTTTTCATAACAATTTTCCCGAGAATTCTTAAAAAGGTGGAACGAAAATTTTATATTTATAATCTATATATATAAAATTCAAGACGATTTTTTTTCACTTTTTTTTTTCACTTTTTAACGAAATCGCAATCCAAGAAAACGGTCGATACCTGCTACCAACTGAGAACCCCCCCTTTCTTTTAAGAGGCAACTACGAGAATCGCTCTACGCGTTAAATCAAACCGGAATCGCATCAACTTAGAGTGAAAATCCGGGGGAAAAAAGAATTGCGATTTTCTCGAAAACCTGATATCCGAATTGAGTTTGATCGCGGCCCCTGACACGTTTTCGGGAGCCGCATCGAAATTCGGCCGGTTTAGTCTCCTACCACCATTCCTTCGCCAAATATCGGGTAAAAAGCAAAATCCCATATACCTCCTATAGGGAAAAAAATGTTCGCAGTTGTTTCAGGTATAGAAAAAAAAAAAAAAAAAAGGGACGTGTTTACAACAATGCCAAACGGTTGATGTTTTTATTGAGGGTACTGTGACCATCGGTGATACATTATCTTTATTAAAATTCTTATCAAAAAAATGGAAAAAAAAATTTGATTACTTAAAATTTCTTTCTTTTATATCTCCAAAACGTTCAAATTGCAAAATCTAGAAATTAAAATACTTTTCTTCGGCATCTACTTCTGTTTAGAATTTTTAAAAATCGGACAATGAGTAGACCCACTTTTTGTTTTTAATTCGGTTCTTTATTTTTATTCACTGGACAATGTCGGTTATTTGCATGAAAAGGAAGCATGGTGGCTATACCCCACTTTTGGTGGTGGCCATCCCCGACTTTTTTCTTTTAATTTTTTTTCCCACCCCGTTTGTCGCCAACATAATCCGATGACAACTCAATCGCAACCATTACTTGGCCTGTTTTCGTAGAAATTTTCGCCTTTCGGTCTTACGTTCTACCAGAGCTGCGGTTCCGATTTCGATACCGATTCCCAAGATTCTTCAATATTTTTCGGACTGATTCTGATTTTGATTCCGACTCGAGAACAAAATTCTAAGTTCGCCATTCTGATTCCAATTAGAAAATATTTCAGTGGTGCTGATTCCGATTCTGATTCCAATATTTCCAGAAATGTACTAATAGTAAAAAGCTTTTATAACCCTTTCAGCTCAATTTGAATCAAAATTATTTTTCGATTCCATTAACTTTTGAACCGATTTTAATTTTCGAACAGATTCCGTTCAAAATCTTAACGGCACCGCAGCCCTACTTTCTATGATTTGATAAAAAATGTATCGAATTTATTTTATTTATGACTTCTTTAGCTTCATACGATTCTCAGGATCGCTTCTTTAAGATCAGGCATCACAGTTCCTCCTTTAAAAAAAATTGGACATTTCTTGAAAAACTATACGGTTTTTTGGGGAAATATAGATCAAATGCAGAACAAAAACTCTTTAATTTCCTTTCCTTTCCTTTCCTTTCCTTTCCCTTTCTTTTTTTAAAGGAGGGGATAAACATTTTTTGATAAAGAAATTTGAAAAATTATACTCCCTCTGTCCTAAAATACTTTGTGTATTTCTTATTTTTATTTCCCATTTCGTAAGCTTTTGATTTTTGCCGGAACTGTTTGTACCACTTTACCTACCCCCCAAAGCACTATTTCACCCCCCCCCCCATCGCTCCCTGGGTTCCCCCCTTCGGGAAATAAATTATCGAAAAAATGGAAAAAATCAGAAATTTTTATTATTTTCGCCCCGTTTCAGAAACGAAAGCGAAAAATTTGAAGGTAGTCGGAAATGAGAGAGTACATTACCCTAAACAAGAATCCCCCATGAGAAATTCTTTTTATTTGTCGCAACCCCCCAACAAAATTAAATATGTTTAGTATCCGGCCAAGGGAGTGAATTTTTAAATTTCGATTAGATGGTCGCGAAACGAATGTAACGGGTTTTTTAGGTTGCTGATTTCCATTCTAAGGTTCATTTTTAAAAATTCAAGATGGCGGATCCAACATGACGGACCTTTTTTTAATAAATCGATTTTTTTTCACTAAAACACGTAAATCGAGAGGTTATTCAGGCCGCTGATTTTAATTTTGAAATCGCTTTTTGAAAATTCAAGATGGCGGAACCAATATGGCCGACTTTTTCCAAAAAAAGATTTTTCGACTTTTTTTCACATAAACACGTAATCGGGGGGTTATTGAGCACGCTGATTTTGATTTTGAGATCGGTTTTTTAAAATCCAAGATAGCGAATCCAATATGGCTGACCTTTTTTCAAAAATTCGATTTTTTTTTTCAAATTAACACATGTCGAGGGGGTTATTGGGGACACCGATTTCGATTCTGGGGTCGGTTTTTAAAAATTCAAGATGACGGATCCAATATGGCGGACGTTCACCGATAACGCCCAATCATGAATTTGACTGAATAAAAAAAATTATTTTTCAGAATCTTCCCCCATATTGGATCCACCATCTTCAATTATTGTAAAAACTAACCTCAGATTCGGAATCAGCGTCCTTAATAACGCCCCCGACATGTGTTAATTTGAAAAAAAAATCGAATTTTTGAAAAAAGGTTAGCCATATTGGATTCTCTATCTTGGATTTTAAAAAACCGATCTCAAAATCAAAATCAGCGGCCTCAATAACCCCTCGATTTACGTGTTTTAGTGAAAAAAAATCGATTTATTAAAAAAAGGTCCGTCATATTGGATCCGCCATCTTGAATTTTTAAAAATGGACCTTAGAATCGAAATCAGCGACCTAAAAAACCCCCGTTACAATCGTTTCGCGACCATCTAATCGAAATTTAAAAATTCACCCCCTTGGCCGGGGACACTTCTTCTTCTTTCAAGTGCCAGCTCCGCGACGAAGATTGGCTATCATCTGGGGACTATTTTTTACCTTATCGACCGCTGCTCAAAAAAGACCCAAGGAATCGACACCAAACCAGTCTCTACGATTTTTGAGCCACGAGGTTTTCCTACGACTCTGACCGCGCTTACCCTCGATCTTACCCTCCATCACAAGCTGACACTAAACATATTTAATTTTGTTGGGGGGTTGCGACAAATAAAAAAAATTTCTCATGGGGAATTCTTCTTTAGGGTAATGTACTCTCTCATTTCCGACCACCTTCAAATTTTTCGCTTTCGTTTCTGAAACGGGGCGAAAATAATAAAAATTTCTGATTTTTTCCATTTTTTCGATAATTTATTTCCCGAAGGGGGGAACCCAGGGGGCGATGGGGGGGTGTGAAATAGTGCTTTGGGAGGTAGGTAAAGTGGTACAAACAGTTCCGGCAAAAATCAAAAGCTTACGAAATGGGAAATAAAAATAAGAAACGCACAAAGTATTTTGGGACAGAGGGAGTAATTTTTTTTTAATTATAAAGAGATAATAAGTTTGTCAAGTGAAGAAAAATCATCGGAAAATAATCAGATATCGCAGCAGAAAATGACCATTTTATCATAAAATATAAAGTTAAAATACAAAGCTAAGAAAAGATCGATTTTTTAGACATTTTTTAATTATAACTACAAAAATATAGGACAAACTCAAAAATAAGACTTTCATAGGACATACAAAACGTTTCGTCAAAACATAAGATATATAGGACAATTATGATGCCTGTTTTAGATCAATGTCCCTAAAAAGAAAAAAAAAAGAAGAAGGAAAAACCTTGGTCCACTTTTCTGACCCTTAAACTGCGAGAGGGGTGAAACGAAATATGAAGTTAGAATTTAAAAATATTCCAAATTCAAGATGGTTGGTAATGTCTGTTTTACAATATTACAGATTTTTTATACTCGAATTTAGTAAACGTTTTATTTATTGCTCTTTTTATTCTTATGAACTTAAAAATGCAAGCAATTAACGGATAGACAGTGAATTATGCAATATTCAACTAGATTGTTTCACCTATGTTTAGCTTAGAGGCAAAACAGCTGTTTCTGTGTATAGGCGTCATAAGTATAAAAATAATAAAAACGAAATATTTTGGGGCGTTTTTTGAAGTTTGCACCAGCGGATGCATAACTGGGCAATATCGGGCACATAATTTCTTTATTTACTTATTTATTTATTTCAATTTTTTTTTAAATGTCCCTTTGGCCGAGTGTTTTATTTTTATAGATATAATACATAAAAATAATATCTGGGAGGAATGATGTATTTCCGAATTTCGAAATATGGCTGGCAAAGGGTTTAACCAGTTAGTTCATAACCAAAAAAAAAAAAAAAAAAAAAAAAAAAAATAAAGCTTACATTTTATTTTTCCCTTACTTCAGAAAAAAAAAACGAAAGTGAGAACTAATCAAACGGTTTAAGAAATTTCGTACTATTATATCTTTTAAGGTTAACACGGTAAAAGTAATTGATATTTCAAATTTTACTAATTATTACAGTGCATACACTAGATGCGTAGGGGTCGCGAAGCGACCCCGAAGCAGCTAGTATTTTATAAAATTGCAGACAATTTTTTTCTCGGAAAACGGGATTGGAATTTATCTTCGAAACCTCGGGAATTTCCGGGACGGGGAACCCCCGGCAGAACTTCTAATTTGTGATTTAATTATCCCGTTATCCCGCAATTAATAGTCATTTCACATTTTCTAAAAAAGAAAGGAAAAAAATGCTTCCTCGTATTTTTAAAAGCGCCTGCGATTTCATGATTAGGCAATTTTGCATTTCAGAAAAAACGCCTTAAGTTTTGTGGTTAGATATACCTGTACCTTTGAATTTTATATTAAGGCAATTGTCTATTTATTTTTTTATTTATTTATTATGATTATTCTCATTTCAATTTTTGCCATTTTTCTTTTACTCTTTTGCTGTTCAAATAAAAAAAATTCAATAAGGAAGTCGTTGAAGACAACACGACACCGACAGACAAAAAGCATGAAATTTCCATCGACCTGAGAAAATAATAAAAAACCCTCGAGTTCAAAAAAAAAAAAAACCTTTTTTGTCTCAGTTGCTGCGTAGTCTTTTTCTCTCCTTTTTTTTAATATAATTAAATCGAAATTTTGAAGGACATAAACATTAAAAACAAACGACAAACAAAAGAGGGACGGGGGGAAGGGGTGGGGAGGGGGAGGGAGAGGAAAAGCGAAAGTCAAAAAAGGGTACGGAAACTTTATCCTCCGTGATGACAACGTGAAATTTAGAATACAAGTTTTTGCTTGTACCCAGCGGTAAACAGACACTTCTCCGGAATTCGAAATGAGACAAACAAATTTATCGAAAACTATGGCTCGGGAAAATAAAGGGAGAACAAAAACAAATCCATCCCATTTGACGTGAGTTAAGAGTTTTAATCGGATTGTCCGACACTAATTGCCCAAAATGATCGGATGGTTTAAACGAACCTCTTTAACGAGATTAGTAATTAAAATCATCAAAGGAAAAGTTTTAAACGTAGCTCGAGTACACTATACAGTATTTGTTTGAGCTATTTCAGAGGTGTATGCAGCGCTTTCATGTTAATGAGAAAAGTCGCCTTGGAAACGTGTAATATACATTAAGGAAAACTCGGCTACCGCGAAGGATGGTTTTCAATTTTACAAATACAATGTCTATTCGTACCCCCGAAAGCATTATACATTTATAATAAAGCATTCGGCAAACGCTGATGAAGTGTCACGAGGAAAATCCGCATGCAGACATCAATAATCGATTAATGAGACTATCGGTACTAAGATGTCTTTCCTTTGAAACGTTATCTTAGGATACATATGCGTCATATATACGACATTGATAAATCTCTTTACATGCGGTTTCAAAATTTAATCAGTAATCGATTGCTCACTGCAATTAGATTAAGTTTTTAATTAATTTTGTCACCTGGGGGCTGTACAAGTATTACGTAAGCACGTTAGGGGGGGAGGGGGTCCTTCAGATGCTTACGCCAATGTTAAACCTCCATAAGAGGAAGCCTATTTCTGCTTATTAGGGGGGGGGAGGGGGTCAAAAATCACCAAAATCATGCTTACGTAATACTTGTACAGCCCCCTGATACTCTGGGTGGCCAGAAAAAAAATCAACAGGCTCGAATTTTTGCTCCACACGCAAAATCTGTTTTTTAGGGTCTTTAAAGCATTTGATGAAATTTTGTTATATTTTTAAAAAAAGGATTAGGGGTTTCGTTCGGCCTATAACACTTTTTTGGCGTAAAATTAAAAATTCATTAAAATAGGCTAACTTTTCAAAAATTCGCACTGAGATCAAATGATAAGATAAATATTGAATTTTTACCAGGGGCCCGAAGCCATTAAAAATTAGAAGGCGCCGGCGCAAGCGCCGACCTCGGCGTCGGCGTCGATGATGGCGCAGGGGGGAATTTAAATTTATTTTATTTCGCAAAAAAAGCAAGAAGGCGCTACGTCACACGGTGCTCAACCAGTCTCCGATTATCGGGCGGAATGGACGAAAAAATCGGACTTCACAGCGGGTTTAGGGATTATGAATATAGTCCGAAACAAGCAACCGCCAAATCGCATCAGATCATCCTGGGCCCCCACTAGGGCCCCCCGGGAGCCCCAAACTTCTCCTTGATCGTGTTGTATATCATATGAAAACCCGTTGCAAATGCTGTCGAATGAGACCTTACAGAGATTTCTATCTGTTATAGGCATGAAGATATCGTCATTTAAACCATTCAAAATGAAGGATCAATTTTAGACTCTTTTAAATGACAGTATCTTCATGCCTATAACAGATATAAATCTCTGTAAGGTCTCATTCGACAGCATTTGCAACGGGGTTTTCATATGATATACAACACGACTAAGAAGAAGTTTGGGGCTCCCGGGAGGCTTTAGGGGGGCCCAGGATGATCTGACGCAATTTGGCGGTTGCTTGTTTCATGACCCCTAAATCCGCTGTGAAGTCAGATTTTTTCGTCCATTCCGCCCGATAATCGGAGGCTGGTTGAGCACCGTGGTCAGTTTAAAAAAAGATCGCGTTTTGTACTTAAAAAAATTCATTTATTTTTTAAGAGCAAAAGCTGAGAGCAAAGAAAAGACTTTAAAATTTAATTGAGATAAACATTTAAAAAATAAAAAATTATGAATCAATGAATACCAAGTATTGAACTAATTCCCTACCCTAAACAAAATTTTTTACTGTGTAATTAATCTAAAAGTAAAAACAATATTAAAAAAACAAGAACGGAAAGAAATTCATTAATTTAAAAAAAATTAATAAAATTCTGAAAATTATTTTTAAAAAAAAATTTTGAATCGCCGGCGCTGGCGTCGACGTCGGCCGACGCATAATTTATTCGAGCATAAAATCTGGATATGCATAATTTTTGCATAATTTTCTCATATAGTTTTTTTAAATCACAAAGCAGGAAAATTTGCAAAATACTATGCTTCTGTAATTTTTTTTTCCTCTTTATGCATACTTAATTATGCAAAATTTGTGCATAACTAGCTGTTCGTGGTCGCTTTGCTTCGCGCTTTGCAGCTAATATCCAAAATGTTTTTTCTGTCAACAAAAAATACTTTTGACACTTAGGATTCACTTTCCATTCGAAAATTTTTTTTCTTCTTCTAATGTTACACTTAAAAGAAAATTTTCTTAGAAAAAATATTTAAACATTTTTCCTCTACAATTTTTTTTTTTTTTTTTTTTTTTTTTTTTTTTTTTTTCTCCAGAAAACATTTTTTTTTAAAAATCCACATTATTCACCCCCGAAATAATTCTCTGTAGGGAATTTAACCCGACCTCATTTTTTCTGGCATTTAACCCGGGGAGTTTGGTAAAGAAAATTTTCTGCCCCAAAAAGTTTTCAAAGAAAGCTTCTAAATCTGGGAAATTTTTTATGGACAATGTTTAGGCTTCAGCTAAAATCAATAAAAATCAGTTTCTGCTTAAAAAAAGATATGTCCATTTTTCCCATATAAGGCCACTATGAAAAAAAATCGAAATGCCAGAGAGCCTTTAACCTCACCAAAAGAAAGCAAAAAAAGAAAACTTACCATTTAGAACGTGGACGACGACAGTCTTGGGATTGGCATTGGATGGATTACAGGTGTATTTCCCTGAATCTGGTGCCTTGGCTCGTTGTATTAACAAATAGCTTGTAGTGATGTCCCCTTTTTCAGTGATTACGCTGACACCACCTCTAGGAGAATCGTAATTTATCTCCTGGAAAAAGAAACAAAACAAAAATTGCCGATTCAGTAAATTCTGTCGAGATTCAAAAGAAAAAGCTTTAAAAACTATTTACTTAAATAATAGTTTTTCGTTTTATATTAAAACTCGTTCTTATGGAAACACAATGGTATATTATGATTACATTTCTCGTCAGTAAAACATCAAAGGAAAGTCTATATATTTTGTGCCAAGAAAATCCTTAAAGTAAATAGCTTCCGAAAACCGTTTTTAATAAATTCTGTTCGTTTTATAGGGTGGAACACGATATGTCATTAATTTGAAAATCACATCGATTTCGTTTATTTACGAAAAAAAAAAAAATGTCACGTACTGTACAGTTAACATAGTCAAAATATCACATGCGAGTATGTTATTTTTACCCCCATGCATTGAATAATGTAATGAATGATAATATCTGATATTTAACCTTCTTTTTTTTATGGAGTTATTACATGACAAATTAATCGAAGGTGTTTTTTCTCACCGTAGTGAAAACACACCTTCGGGTGTTTTTTCTCACTGTAGTGAAACACACCTTCGCTCGTTTTATTTGGTCGTTATTAAAAAGAGAAAGAAGGATTGCGATCGCCCAAAAAATTTGAAAAATGCATTTTGAGACAGTCATTTTTCCTGTTAGCATTTGAGAAGGCAACACTGATGATAGTTTTTTACTCTTTCCAAGGAAGGAGAATCTAGAAGTTGTAAACGATTGTCAAAAGAATTGTTACTAGTACTGATCCAAGGCCGAAATTTCACGCTGAAACATGTTCCAGTAACTTGGTACGTCAACATGTTGCTCAACATGTTGAAGAGTTAAAAATATGTTTGCAATATGTTGCAGCGTTAGTAACGTATTGACAATTGTTAATTTTCAGTGTTGCGCAACATGTTTTTATGCTTCGATATTGCATGATAATATGTTGCAGCGTTAGAAAAATGTTGGCAATACATTGCACAACATTTACAAATTTTTATTTTTTTCAGTGTTGCGCAACATGCTTTCACGCTTTGACATGTTGAGCAACATTTTGCGAAACATGTTACATTGTTACATGTATTTACGTTTTGTCAGCTGATCTTAATTTCCAGTTAATACATGTTGTAGTAACATGTTGAGACAACATGTTTCTGAACATGTTGAGACGACGTGTTTCTTAACATGTTGAGACAACATGTCGCTGAAAATGTTGCAGCATAAAAACATATTGGCAACGAGATGAGAGGATGTGGGGACCTATGACCTTCATCAATATTGGCAATTTTCATCAATATTGGCAACATTTACAAATTTTTAATTTTTATTTTTCAGTGCAGCGCAACATGTTACCCAACCTGTCGAAGCGTAAAAACATGCTGCGCAACAATGAAAAATAAAAAATAAATATTTTTAAATGTTGCCAACATGCTTTTATGCTAGCATCATGGCAGCTGGCATAACATGTTATGCCAATATGTTCAGTAACATGTTGTCTCAGTATGTTCAGGAACATGTTGCCTCAACATGTTACTACAACATGTTTTAGCTTCAAATTAAGATCAGCTGAGCAAATGTAAATACATGTAACAATGTTGCACAACATATGTAAATACATGTTACATTGTTACATGTTGCGCGACATGTTGCTCAACACAAGGAACCATAAAAACATGTTGCGCAACACTGAAAAGTAAAAAAATAAAAATTTTTAAATGTTGCCAAATGTTTCTAAGCTGCAACAGGTTCAGCAACATGTCTCAACATGTTTCATCTTGAAATTTTGACCCAAGATCAGCTGGCCGAATGTAAATACATCTTCTCTTCCCCACACTTCTTATACATATGTGTCTGAATTCTTCAAGCTCCAAATTTTTATTTTTCACAATTTTTGATTTTGTCCTGCAGTAATCCTTTTGCAGTTTGGCTTGAAAGGAAATTGGCATTAATTGGCAAATTGGTACTTTCTAAATAGGGAATTCTTTGAAATTTACCTCAAAGGAAGTCTTGAAACCTTATTTATAACCTATTTTACAGTTCCGCCTTTTGTTGCATTTATCACCTATCATTTATTTCATATCTTGATCACGCCTTACCCGGTAAATCCTCCCCCCCCCCCCAATATCGTAATCGGTTTTATTCACGAAATTACAATAAGGAAAAAATTAATAAAATCATATAACAGGATTCGTATTAGCTAGATTTCCTTATTGCGATAGCTTTAAAATCATATTAACATTATTACGCTTCCATTAATTCTTTTTATATAACCACTGACAAAGGGATCCCCTTATAAAAAAAAATAAAATAAAAAATGTGGCGTGTTCATCGACTATAAATCGAGAGTAATATCCCTGTTGCATGATCCTCGGTGGGTTCCACTAAATGAAAACTTAACATGTTTGACTCTGTGATTTACATTTATTGTTTTTCCCTTGCCTTTAATGCCGAGCTGAATAATAGGCCACTTTTTAATTAAACATTATACGTATTAGATTTTAACTTAGGGAAGGAAAAACTTCTTGATAAGAATACTTAAAAAAAAAAAAAAGGAGAGTTAAAAAAATTTTAAGGAACAGTTATTTTATGATTCTGTAGCAAAATAACATTGAAAAAAATGTCGCCTTTTCAGATGAAAAATAAAACTCAATTTTTTTTTTTTCGTCCTGAATTTCCTGAAAACAGAAAATCGAAAAAATGCCGCTTCTCCATTATGGCTCAAAATTAATTTTCTAGAATTAATTTTCAAAATTTCCGGAACTACTGTGCTTTTGTTATTCTATGGATTTCTAACCCAAGATTTAAAAATGTAGTCGGCCATTTTTACTACATTGCATTTTTTGTATTCTTAATCCATGGTCGAAAATTCATAGAATAACTAACTAAAGCACAGTACTTCCGGAAATTTTGAAAATTAATTCTAGAAAATTAATTTTGAGCCATAATGGAGAAGCAGCAAAAGAAACCAAGAAAAAATATTAAAGTCATAAAAATGTAATTTTTTTAAATTTAATGTTAATTTTTTTTTTTTTTTTTTGTTTTTTTTTGTTTTACGACGACGACGAAAGGCAAAACGTATTGGTATTCAAATACTAAAAAAAGAGATAATTTTTTTTTCGCATTCGAATAATAATCTTTAAAAAACAATGGAAAACGATTGATTGAAACATAATTTTTCAAAATGATCCCCGGGCTGGTTCCTTGCAAAGCCTGGACATCTCGAACGGAAACCAGTAATACCCGGTTTTGTAGCTATAAATGACAAGATAATTCGGAATAATGGCGAGCCTTAAATGGGATAAAGTCGAGGTCGTGGAATTTGCTTTGAAATTAATTACGCACGTCCGTTCTTTTTCCTACCATTAAAAAAAAAAAAAAAAAAAAAAAAAAAAAAAAAAATCAGAATTTCTTTTTTTTTAATTTTAAACTTACCTTAGAATTATGCGTCCAAAATATCGCAGGCGGCGGCTCTGGACTATGTTTTACAATACACGTTAAATTCATAGTACTTCCTTTATTTATATACATGTCTGGACCTCCAACTATTGTTGTAATCGGTTCTGGAAAAAAAAGGGAAAAAATTATAAGCTGTATTAATTTTTGTCGCAGTCGAAGTTCATGTATATTCTGTATAAGCTAAATGGGGTGAAAAATTTTAATCTGACTATGTTTTAGATTTCATTCGTTTGCTTTCATTCCGTTTCAACAAACCCGTATTTCTGTTCAACTTTTTTTTTTTTTTTGAAAAAATCTGTCTGCTTTTTTTTTTAATACTTATTTAACAGTACAAAAGCTGTTATTAATAAACACTAAAAGCAAAACCTCAAAAAAAAAAAAAAAAAAAAAAAAAAAACGGAAACGGTCATTTCATAATCTTTAAAAGCACAACGTCCATACGTCCATTAAAAAAATTGGAAAAAAAAATTAAATCGGTTTTTTTTTCTTCTTTTTTTTTTCGTCGGATCGAGGGAGAAAAAATTGTTTTGAGGTCGGCGATCTTTCAATCTCCCCGATCCTTTTTGCATTAGCCTGCATTTAAAACGATAGAAGGAAATGTATCATGATTAAAAAAAAAAAAAAAAAAAAAAAAAAAAAAGCGATTCTAGGTTTAAAAAAAAAATATATAAAAAAAAGTGGAGGAGATTTTCGCGAGAGCGAAATTTAACAAATTCGATTTTCTTTGTTGGACGGCAGAGATTGAAAGGGACAGAAAGGTTCTGGGTTGAATAATGCACTCAAACGAGACGGTGTGGTTTATCGTTTCCAAGAGAGAACAGGGGGAAAAAAATACGTAAACAAAAACCTTATGCATATTTTTCATTCGATGTAAGCCTAAACCGCAGGAACTCCTCGAAAAAAAAAAAAAAAAAAATTACGTAACAGCAACAACAAAAAATGAGGATGATAACGAAAAACGATTTCCGCAGAAAAAAAAAAAAAAAAACAGAATCCGAAATGAATTCGCATAAAAAACAAAATGTTATTATTTCTTTTCTTTCCTATAAATATTCCTATAAAAGTTTAGTACTCGTAAAAATTGTCGAAGAAAACAGATATCATTCGAAATCTTCTGTCGGAATTCGATGATTCCGCTTTTTGCTTTTCAGGTAAGAAAAAAAAATTGTAATAAAGTCATTCGGTTATCCTTTAATACTTTTTATGGGTTATCTGATTCTGCTGATTTGCTACGAAGGGAAATAAAAAAAAAACAAGAGTGAAAACAAATGAAAAATAACGAGAATGGTAACTGAATGGAAATACCCTAGAAATAAAAAGGATAAAATTAAACGAGCCATTAAATCATTAAGAAAAATAACAAAAGAAGGAAGTTCAATAACTTGGGTTTTGGGACGTCTCGCGCCTCTGCTTATTATATAGTTTGCGGGGAAAAATGTCCCGAACACCAAATTGTAGCTACACTAAAAAACTAAATTGGATTATGATAATCAGATTTTAGGTTGGTTTAATCGGAAATGGGGCCTGTTTCGGTCTGGCATCAGTATAATTAGATCACACGCAGCGCGTGATTCCATTAGGGCGTGAATTCATCGGACCACACCAATTATGTAAGAGAGTAACACACGGGGACCAAAACACGTGTTATCAACCTCCCTCCTTAAGCTCAAAACTAGATTAGGTTAGGTTGAAAGGGCAGTCGCGACTAGAGATTCGGTTGACCTAAAGATCTCGGGTATTTTTTATATATAATTTATATATAAATATATATAATTATATATAAATTATATATAAATTATATATAAATTATATATAAATTATATATAAATTATATATAAATATATATAATTATATATAATTTATATATAAATTATATATAAATATATATAATTTATATATAATTATATATAACTTATATATAATTATAAAATAATTAAATATATAAATATATATAATATATATAATATATAAATATATATAAATATAAATATATATAAATATATATATATTTATATATAAATATAAATATAATATACTTAATAATATATATAAATATAAATATACTTATATATTATATATAAATATAATAATTATATATAATTATATATAACTTATATATAATTTATATATAATTTATATATAATTTTTAATTCAAATAATAATTGCATTATATATTAATTATATATAAATTATATATAAATTATATATAAATTATATATAAATTATATATAATTTTACAAATTGCACAACTTAAATACTATATATAAATTATATATAATTTATATATAATTTATATATAATTTATATATAAATTTTGAGTTCAAAAGGGTTTTGCCATCTCCATGGTAACAGGGAGATCCCTGTTACCATGGACGATCGGCCCCCATCGGAAAGTCAAGTCGCGGGTTTGGCATTTTATTGGGACCCATAAGATATGTTATCCCCCAACGTTTTAGTCCGATAAGTTACACATGGGAGCAACGCTGCACGAGATCTGTTTTTTTCATTTATCGTGCATTTCTTTTTTATTATGAAATTTGGAGATCCGGCAAAAATCATGAAGGTTACCTTAAGACCAATATTGTGGGTAGGCTGGACCCCTCCTAAGGTCAATGACCCCGGAGAAAAAAATTTTTAAAATGAAATTTTGTCAATTTCCTACAGTTCCGACAGAGGTGACACGTTTTTAATGCCTTTATATATGATGGTCTTAGGGTACCCTAACATATATCATTGGGCCGTTTTCGCCCACTTGGTGCGTCAGGTCGAAAAATTCAGAAACCTTAATAGGGTATACCCGAGTAAGCATCTGAAATCTGCCCTTGGCGGAAAATCAGGGGGGGAATGCCTTTAGTATGTAGGTACCCTATAGGGATATCATCACATATAGGTCTTAAGGCCACCCTGTGCAGAAATAGGGGGAGGGGGTCGAAAATCGAAATTTTGGTCTTTTGTTTTTTTTCGCCCATGGTAAATTCTAGACGGGGGAGGGGGAAGAAAATCATGAAGATGCCTTAGACGAAGGGCAACACAATGATGAGGGAGGGGGACCCGAAAGGCCAATGACCTCGGAAGGAGGGCCTTTCGAATCCTTTTTTTAAAGATTTCGCTTACATCCAAAAGAGGGATTACTTTCAAAATTATATATAATTATATATAATTATATATAATTTATATATAAATTATATAAAATTTATATATAATTTATATATAATTTATATATAAATTATATATAAAAAATACCCGAGATCTTTAGGTCAACCAGAGATTCTGCCTGGGATTTCCCGTCCCGGGAATTCCTTAAATGATCAATTTTAACTATTATCATTAATTATTAATTGGTGTGGAGGTATCGGGTTTTTCCCGCAACATTACGTAATTTCTATGGCCATTCTCGGATTCTACTGGTCAAAAAACAAAGTAGTTTTTCAGATTTTAAAAGGGCCGACTTTTATTTTGCGGTCAAAAAATTCAGCTTTTTGCATAAACCCCTTTTCAATCCTGATTCCCGGAATTCAAATTTTTCGAAATTTATCCCGTCGTTTTTTAATTCCCGGAATTACATACACGGGAATAATCCCGGGAATTACCCGTTATACCAGCGAATTTTAATTTCCGAAATTCCGGGGAACCATTTTGTCTTGAAAACGGGAAATACGGAATCCCGGACTCACAAATTTCCCGGAAATCAGAATCTCTAGTCGCGACGGTAAAAAAAGTAACAAAAATCAAAATTATAGAATACATCAGTGAGGAAAAAGACAAAGAACCCTGAACAAAATAATAGAAATGGCTATGAAATAAAATTGCATTTTTTTTTTTTTGTAAACTTTAACCGGCAGCCAAAGCCCTATTATTTTGTGCGGACGTCTTCCCATTCCTCTGAAATTTAAATACTCGATTAGGTTAAAAGCTGAGTCGCGACTAGAGATTCTGCCCGAGATTTCCCATCCCCGGAATTCCAGGGATCCCAAGTAAATTTTCAATCCCAGTTACCGTGATTGAAAGTTTTCGGAGTTTATTCTTTCTTTTTTGAAACCCTGAGAAAATTCTCACGAATCCACTGGAAATCCCTGGAATTACCCGGGCTTTTCCGTCCCGAAAATTCCTGGGATCCCGAGAAACTATTCAATCCCGGTTACCGGGATTCAAATTCTTCGGGATTTTTCCCGTCTTTTTTTAATCCCTGGAAAAATTCCTGAGAATCCACGGGAAATCACTGGAATTACCCGGAATCCCGGCGAATTTTAATTTCTTCAATTCCGGGAAACCCTTTATTCTCAAAAGGAACTGAAATACTTACCAACTACAGATAAGTGCATTGAGTGCCCTATTGGTGGTGTAGTGCTAACCTGGCACTCATACATCCCAGAGTCTCTCCTCTGTGGATACCTCACTTGAAGCGTCCAATCTTCAGTTTGAGGCGAGTGTATAGATTGAAACCTCTGGTCACTTGTGTATGTGTACCTTCCTACGGTTAATAAGTGAATGTCTCGGTGTCTTACCCACGACACCTGAAAAACCGAAAACGAAAGAGAAAATTAAATCAATCAGCCGGGTTTAATTACTTTACGCAGTGGGCAAAGCCTCTGAAAAAAAAAAAAAAAAAAAAGGAAGGGACGGAAATAAAACGATCAATTTCCTTTCTCAACCGCAATCGGGTCAGCTAACAAATTCGGGGCTTTAAAAGCTTTCTCGTCATATTCTCATTTAAATATTTTACCCATCTCTTCCTCTTTTATCCCGAATTCATCAGATTTTGAGTGAGACGGGCAAATAAAAAGAAAAAGGGTTACATTTAAAATTCGGAATTTCGAATGTGGGAAAAGGTTATTTTCATCATACATAATCGCTTTCCTATCCTAGCTTCCATTTCAGGGGGATTACGGGAAAAAATTGAAATCTAAGTAAGTTTAAATAAAAAAAATAAAAATAAAACTTTCCAAGTCCAGTTCTATAAATAAATTTTCCGAAACAATGAGCAAAAGATTTCGATTCGGGGGAGAGGAAAAAAAACACAAAAAAGGGCAATAATAATAATAAAAAAGAAAAGAAAAAAAGCTGTTGGGGAATGATTCGAGGAGCCCGCACGTTTTGTTAACAAAACAAGTAAAAAAAGAAGAAACACTGAAAGATCCCCCAGTCCTATGAAAAATAAAAGCTTTTTTTTTGTACACAAACGTTGAAGGAGTACATTTTAAAATTGCTTTCCTTGAAATTTTTTTCCCTTTCAGCCTTACCTAGAATTCTGATTAAAAAGAAAAAGAAACTAAAATCTGTTTCCTTTGACCTTTGACTTCCTTTTTATTCAGCCAGTTTTTTTTTTTCGCATCCTGGATTCTTCTTTTTTTTTCTCCGAGAACACGCCCCGGAAATGTCGAAGGCCTAATCCGATGAACCACTATGAATTTTTTTTCTCAAAGTCTTTTCATCAAAAGCAAAAAAAAAAAAAAAAAAGAACTAAACATTTTTTTACATCAATTCACAACGAAATCCTTATTCAGGCCCATTCCGAGATTCTGACTTTGAGTGTAATTAACTAAATTTAAAACAAGAAAAAAAAAAGAATTTTTTTTTTTTTTTTTTTTTTTAACATTTTCCCTCGACGAAAAAACATTTTCTACCGATTTTTACACATTATTACCCAGTGATTTTACTTCATATTTCACAGTTTCAAGCGTTCAAAAATTAATCAGCTGTAAAATTGCCGCTCGACATGATAAATATTACAACTTCTCCGTTGAAGCAGTTTACTCCTCTGGGAGCGCCAAAGTGTACACATACCCATCTAGTTCCAACATTCTTATAATATTCAAGTCTTTTTTTTTTTTTTTTTTTTTGAATGAAAAACGGCCGTTTATTTTCAACTTTATGGTCGTTTTTACTCTATTTTTTTCCAGTTCTCCAGTTTTCCTGTTTTTCAAGTGATTACGGCGGAAAAACATAAGAAAAAGCGACAAAAAAAAAAAAAGAAAAATACAGCGTTGGGATTAAACAAACGAAATCCTAAATACAAAATACTGAACACCAGTACGAAATTCTATTTATAACATTTTTATAAGAAATCTAAAAAAATTTAAATTTTAGGACGATCTAGGGAGCAAATCCAGTACTCAGCATGTTGAACGAACAAAGGAACATGTTAGGCGAAGTGTTCGGTAGCAAAAGAAAATAATGAAAAATGTACAGAATTTCCAGCGGTCTAATTAATTATCCCATAGAGGCAGAGGAATGCTTTTATGACGTAAATATTTTGTGACCTCAAAATTCAAAGATCGCAAATCAACCCCCCTCCCAAAATATCCGTTTTTTTTTTCAAAAATAGATTTTGTCTAAAGATTTTTTCAAAATTTTGCCAACTTTGCCCAATTTAATTTGGCTAACTTCAGAACAGTCAAATATTACGTCATCATTAGGGGAGGGTGGGGGTCGTTTGACTGATAACGAATGTTGACCAGGGGAGGGAGAGGGGGTCTAAAATTTGGAAAAAAAAAATGACCACATAATATTTGAATGGCCCCGAACGAAAAAGCCCCAAATCCAATCTCCTTTGAAAAAAGCTGGGATACAAGTCGCAAAATCGACTTCTATTCGAATTTTAATTTTGCCAACTGCCGAAAAGATAATTAATGAAATAACTATTCGATTACAATTGCTAACGCAATTTCAGCTTACATTTTTGTGGTTTTTTCAAACAAGTGTCATGTCATGAAAAAAAAATGTTTAAAAAAAAATATTTAACGAAAGAATTGCAACGATTTACCGTATATAGCGTTTTCTTAAATTTTCTAAACGCTCTCCCGAAAAATATAAAATTTGTCTATTTGCAACCTTTGTATTCTGAGGCCGCCATTTTTAAACATTTTAATTGTGATCCTTGAGAGATCTCAAATTTTGATTAGCTTAAAGGATATTAAAAAAAAGTCTTTGATCCTTTGAACAGAAATCCAACTCTTCCGTTCTCCCACGTTATCTTTTACTTTTTTTTTCCGTCCCACGTTTGAATCGGAGAAATCCACGGGAAAAAAGTGCAATAAAATATTAAACAAGGGAAAGTCGAACCAATCAATGCTCTGAAATGAAAACTTAATGTACACGGGTATCTCAGACCGCTTCAAGCTCTTCATTTTCAATGATCATTATTAAGTTCGTTCGATCAGAAAGCTTTCATATGGTCAGCAATCTAACTCGGTCTATATACGTTTCTAAGTGGATCGCCTGCAGTTGTTTTCACTTTTTTTTTTGTCCGGAAAAAAAAATCTGAATCAAATGATTTGTTTTTTAAACGTTCGTCCACTCTGCGATACTTTATTTTTTTCTAACAAAAAACCTTTTTTTTTTTTTAACCTACGTTAGGGATTTTAGCTGCGGAAATATTAATAACATTTTAATTGAACTGCATTTCCGTTTCTCTATTATCTCCGAAAAACTTGAAGATATATTCGACTGCGAAAATCGGTTCAAACTTTTCCTATTCATCTGCCAGGCCGTGAAAATAAAAAATTTTTCAATATCGCAAATTTTCTAAAAACGGAAGCGCTAAAATAATTAATTTTATTGTCAAAAGAATGGGAGAAGGAACGAAGGGGACGACTAACGGGTATCGTAATAAAAAGTATAATCAGTTTCCTTTTTTGTCCCCGTTTTCTTTTTCGACATACAAAAAAAGTTTTTCTTTCTTTTTTTTTTTTTTGTCTTACTTTTCTTATAAACTAAATTACCTCGGGTGCTGTCGGAGGGGACACTGAACCCTAGTTCATCCTACCCTTAGATCCCCATTACATACGTGAGACCATATAAATTAGCTTCTTAGCCCTGATTCGCCGTTGGCCAATCTCCTACCTTGGATTCGATGACGTAATCCAGGATTAGTTGGCATAGCAATAATAGTTAGCCGTTACGGCTTTCGTCTCTCTTAACTATTTTTAGTAAAAAAATAAAATAAGAGTGAAAAAGAAAAGCACGACTACTTCCGGACTTGCGAAATAAAAAGAATTCCCTTCATGAAAAAATCCTCAAAATAAATTTAGTAAAAATATAAAATAAGGGGAGAAAACATTTTGCAAATTTCAAATAAATAAATAAAAAAAAAAGTGATGAAATGATATTTCACAGATCAACGCTTGTAACCGCATACGAAAGTAAAAAGTTCGTAGAGTTATCGACAAAATGGACGGACAGCGGTTCAAAGGTCACAATTTTTCAAATTTTTCGACATAAAAAAGCAAACATAGAGCAACGTTTTTTTTTTTTTTTTTTTTTTTTCCATTTCTCTCGCTCCCTTTTTATTTTGTAGATGAAGGTTCCCTTATTCAACCCGCAAAACAACGTTTACAATATTCTAAGTATTTTTTTTTATTCAAAAAACCTTTTCGTCAAATTAAATTTAGGTTTTTTTTTTTTTTTTTTTTTTTCATTACAACAAAAGCAATAAATAAAAGATGCGTTCCATGCGTTTGATTTTTTCGATAAACAATAAGGGCTGTTCTGGGGACTTTTCTATTATTTCTACCTGAACCGTGAATCGATTCGACGTCTCTTGTAACATATTTTTGTCCTTTAAAAATTTTTAAATTTACCGACTATAGTTAGGCTCTTTGCTGACTTTATAAAAAAAAAAAAAAAAAAAATTTCTTCTAAAAATGCTTAAACTAAAATTATAATGCGTTCAAAAGCAAAACGACACAAGTCACAAATACACCGAATTTCAAAAAGGGAACAACCAGACAAATGTATTCGAAATAATTAATTGGAACTAACAGAAACAAGACGAAGATATTTATTCTACTTGACTTAAAATGTCAAAAAAATTATAATTAATTTTAAAAAGTGGATTTTTTTGCAATTTTAAATAATTAGTGGTTTTAAAAAATCTACTCAAGATTCGACAAAGGTTTTTTTGCGATTCTATAATCGGATCATTTTAACAAAAACAGTTGCTCCCAAACTGAAATTATGACAAAAAAAAAAAAAAAAATCAAATGAACCCCGTAAACTTGACGGGAACTGATTGTTTTTTCTGATAATAAAAGTAATAAATAAATAACTTCAACCGTGTAACAGGTATTACGGAAGTTAATGGCGGTTGAAAGCTAGAAAAATTGGAACTTTCAACCACCATGAACCTCACTTATTAGTCAGCGGAGGAAATTCGGGATAAGCCCTATGCAAAACACTACTCAAAGGCATTGTCTTCCCATTCTGTTGGAATTTTCCCTTCATTTTTAGTTTTAAAAAAAAAAATTGATAGTTTTGAGTATTTTCATGCATTTTATACGGAAAAAAGAACCCTCTGGAGGCATGTGCGTTACAGGGGGTCCAGATTTTAAGTTTCAGTTTTTGAATAGAATAGAATAGAATAGAATAGAATATATTGCCTCTAAATTTTTGATAATTTTAAAATCTTTTGAAGGGGAATCGCCTCAAAAATGAGTCTTATAACTATCATATGGCGCACGTATTCTTAGGGTGTCCCTTATTTTGCGAATGAGTGAACCCCCGTTTGAATGAGTGAACCCCCGAAATCGGCTCTATGTGGCACGAAAAAAGCCCATTTTTTTTTTCAACCGGAAACCACCCAGACTTGCCTTTAAGGTCAGAAAATTCCCATAAGCGGGAAAAAATCAATCATTTTTTTTTCTTGAAAAAAAAAAAAAAAAAAAAAAAAAAAAAAACAGTCAATTGCTGTCAGAAATTTTGTGTCGATCACCAATCTGAACCCAGTTTTTGAAAGTCTGGTCCGGTTTACGAGCTAGAGCCAAACCAGGACTTAACAAGTTTTGTCACTTTACGCGGATTTTTTGCTCATTTTTGGTCTCTAGCTCGAAAACCGGACTAGATTTAAAAAAAACGGAGTTCAGATTCCTGATCTATGCAAAATTTCAGATAGGAAATTACTGTTTTAAACGATCGATTTTTTTATCCTTATGGGAATTTTCAGACCTTGAAGCGTAAGTCGGATCGGTTTCCCGTAGAATAAAAAATCTGGGGGGGAGAATAGTTTTCATTTGTTTTCAGACAACCCATTTCGGGGGTGCACTTATTCAAATTCGAAAATTTGGAAAAATTATTTGTACTCATCTTTCGTCTATTAAAAATAATATTGGACCACGATGTAAATTCTCATTTTGTCACCTTTGAAAAATCAACATAAAAACTATTTCGGAGGGAACAATTTTTCTTTTTTTTTTGGAAAAAAAAGGTTCGTAGTTTTTTTTTCCTCTTTTTTGATGAATAATGAGAATATATTGCTTATGGGAAACTCCTTGGAATACTTTCCCACCCTTATCCCTCAATATGTACTGTCATATACGCAGATAGAGTTTTGTTTCCATAAATACTTAATGAGCAAATAGGTCGTGACCCGAGTGCCGTAACATCGATCCGGGACAGACCCTATAGAGAGCAATGTATTTCCATATGAGGTAACATTTTGCAGCCGACGGCGAATCCAATTTTCAAAACTTCAAAGTAAAAAATAGTATTCTTTCCCGTGCTCGCATATTTTATAAATATTGGCCATTCCCGGATCCTTTTTTCGAATTACTCTTCAGTATCCGAACGCCTCATTTCTTTTTATCTCTATTCAAAAACGTACAACATTGTATAAGGGCAACCTTATCTCTTATTCCGATGAATAAGATTTAAAAAAAAAAAAAAAAAAAAAAGAGGGAAATGTAAACTTTAAAAAAAGCGGGTTTGTAGGTTGCGTTTTTTTTAAACCTCGAAAAAATGCGGGGGAGGGGAAGGGGGAGATTTCCAAGAATTTCTTTTTTTTTTCAGAGAGAGAGAGGAAAAAAATTGTAATAATAATCCGGGTAAACACGGTGGCAAAATTACAACGTGCATTTAATCGGTTGCCATTCAATCATTTTATTACTCTAATAAAAAGCATATAAAAGAAAAAAATAAAACAGGAGAGGCTGTTAAAATCCAATAAGCTCGATAGTTTTGAACAATAAAACGTCCCCGAAAATTGAAATCGAGGAAACGAAATGTAATAATGATTCAGACAGATTTCATTAAAGTTGTTAGCTGCATTTAACAGTTGTTTCCGTTTTTGGAGAATGTCCACAGTCAGGGAAAACCCATTGTGAGTTTCGGTAATTCGATTTTTGGAAGTGTGGTAAACGTTGGATCTTTTTTCTTTTTTTTTTTTTTCTCCTTCCATCTCTCTATCTTTTTAATAATCCAACGATACCCTTATCCCTCGTTCTTCAGCTTTTGAGAGCAATTCAACGGAGTAAAAAATTACTATTTTAAAAATTACTATTTTTTCTGCTGCATCCGTGATAAAGTCTTCAGCAGCAGTTTCCTTTTTGCCTGCCAAAAGTTTCTTATCAACTAAAAAACTATCTTTTTTCCCAGATCTTAGCTTGGCTATAATAAATTCGTGCCTCCGCAAGCAAATTAAATCCAATTTTATCTTCAAAAAAAATTCAAAAATTGCTGCCCCTTCAAAAATGAAGTTATGCTATTCCGTGAGCTTTTAAACGATTAGCCAAGATATCGATGGCCAAGGTTCCGGTCTTGATTATCACAACCATTTCTATTTGTATTGTTTGTATTATATTTTTGCAGCCATTGAAACCTCTCAGGGTGCATATATTTTTGGAGGGAAAGATTTAATCCGATTAAAAGTATACAATTAAAGGGATAATATAAATGCTATATTTTTTTTTTTTTTTCTGATTCGATTTGGAAAATCTTTTAGGCCCCAGAAAACAAAAGAAGCTTAAAAAAACCCAAGTTTTTAAAACGTTTTATCCAATTCTTGGATTAATCCTAAGTAGAGATTCTGCCCGGGATTCCCCATCCAGGGAATTCTCGGGACCCCGAGAAAATTTTTAATTCCGGTTACCGGGATTTACATTGTTCGGAATTTTTCCAGTTATTTTTTTATTTCCGGGAAAATTTTCGATTATTCACAGAACATCCCAAAATAATCCCGGATAATCCACAGGAAATGCCGGGAAAATTCCCGATAATCCACAGGAAATGCCGGGCAAATTCCCGATAATCCACAGAAAATCCCGAAAATCACCCGGGATCCCAGCGAATTTTAATTTTCCGAATCCCAGTAAACAATTTTTTCTCAAAAACGGGAAATCCCTAATCCCGGGGGGGGGGGGAACTTATGATCCTTTTTTACTGAATTTTTCTAAATTAATAGAATTTTTCTAATTTTCTTCCGTTATAAGACCACAAAACAAGAGAGAGTAAAAATTTTACCAAGCCAAAGACGACAGCCGCGGGGATTCGAACACCCGATCTCTCACTATCGCGGCGAATGCTCTACCATTAAGCTACGTCCGCCAGTCGATAACCAGTTCGACTTTTACTCTCTTTAAGATACGATTGAAATAGCATATAAAATAGCATTTTCAATCGTATCTTAAAGGGAGTAAAAGTCGAACTGGTTATCGACTGGCGGACGTAGCTTAATGGTAGAGCATTCGCCGCGATAGTGAGAGATCGGGTGTTCGAATCCCCGCGGCTGTCGTCTTTGGCTTGGTAAAATTTTTACTCTCTCTTGTTTTGTGGTCTTATAACGGAAGAAAATTAGAAAAATTCTATTAATTTAGAAAAATTCCCTAATCCCGGATTCACAAATTTCCCGGGAAGTCACCATATCGAATCGAATAAATCCGCAAATTAATCCGAAGTGGAGGCACCAGTTAAGGTAACTATATTGATTGAACCTCGCTTTACGATAATCGAAAGTGCTCTATCGTTGTGACTTTAGTCCAATCTTTGTGACTTTTAACAAAAGTCACGTGATGAAAACTCTCCATATCTTACGTCCGACTGAACTCTCTTTTCCCACTGCTATAACAGAATTTTAAGAAATTATGCCACGTCTTTCAGATAAATCTTTTTCTTTTTTTTTCTAAATTAATTTTTTTCCCGCAAGGCAACCCGATCGCAAACACGAAAGTACTAAAGCATGAAGCGGTGATTTCCATTTTTAATAATTTTATGAGGCGTAAGCTTTTTTCCGAATCGTTTTTTTTTTCTCCTTTTCCCAAAGCCGATTTCGAAATAACTCTATTCAAAAATACGCTTTTATTGTAAAATATGATATAAGAGGAGTCATTCAGTTAAAGAAAGTTAGCTCTTGAAAAGTCATGCCAAGCTTTAAATTTCAATAAATTTCAATAAAATCCAAAAATAGAAAAAAGAGTTCTATACTTAAGGAATATTTCGATATTATCATAAAATGAAATTGAGGGGGGGGGCAAGGAGTAGGAGGCGGGAGGGTGTGAAAAGAGGCATCAAGATAAACGTTTTCAATCATGCCATGTGTGTATTATTCACTAGAATTTAAATATCTTTTTTTTTTCTTTTTTTTGGGGGGGGGGTTAAATTCTAATTAAACGCATATTTTACAAAAAAATCGTTTTTAAATTGAAATAAACTCCTTCTGGTCACTAACAATATATATTATTTAAAGAACGTCAGATGTACATTTCGGGCGTTTAATATACACTCATCTTCAGTGACTGAAAAAAAAGAAAAACAAAAGAATGAAACAAAAATGTAAAAAATATATGAAAAGATGGAGACTGGGTCATCATCACAGTCACTGGGCTGCCTTTCCCCCCATTTTGAAAAAATCGTTCACAACAAACTATTTTAATGAAAATTTAAAGGAGGGGAAAAGTAAGGAAAATATTATGATTGCTCCAGTCTCCTCGTCTGATAAGATGCGATCCTCGGCAGGCAAACTGGCCAGACCAGAAATTACTAAAAACCGGATGTCGAACAGTATGAAATAAAAAAAATGCAAGTCGTAATTCGAAAAACTGCTTTTTCACTTAACGCGAAATATTCACCTAAAATTAAATTACGATCAAACACATTTTCCGGGGAATAAAACTTATTAGTAGCTTAATAAATTCATGTAATATATTAAAATAAAGTGTTTGTGTTAGTTTGTCGCGTTGTTGAAATTCCGGTATTAACACGGTGCTTTAGTAACTATTTAATTATTGTAATGGGCTTTCTGCTATTAAATCAGCAAAAGCGAATCAACCTAGTTTGTTATTTTAGCCAAACATATATATATATTTTTTAAAGGGACGGGGATAAAATAAAAAATATAATAAAATCCCCATGTCATTTAATTCTTGGGAAAATGCAGGCAAACGATTTCAGCAAAACGACAGTCATAAGAACCTTTTGCCACGCCCCCCGCATGAAAATTTGTCGAGTTCTGCATTTTTTATATCCGGCCTTTTTTTTTATTCGAGAATAAAATAACCCGGATAATTTTTCCGTCCTCCCAGATTAAACATTAGCATATGTATATACGTAGTTTTACAAGTGCTTTTAATAATTATTCGCTTTTCCTCGATTAGTATGCGTGCAAACAAGTTTCCACAACTTTGTAAAGCCCTTCAGTTTTGCGCGAGTCCGTGAGGCCGAATCAATTTTATATTAATATACTCGAGAGTGTACGAGTAAAGGAGTGGGGGGGAGGGGGGGAGGAGAACGGGCCGGAGGGAAAGAAGGAGGAGGAGGAGAGGAGGTAACCCGCCGCGCTTTTAATACGGAAGTCTCATATTCAAACACGTTTACATTACCGAAACTAATCAAGGAACGAAATCTTTGTGTTTGGGAAAAGCAAATGAGAGACTTCTAAAAACCCCCCGCCAACCGGTTTTAAAATTTATCTTTTGATTTAGGTAAAGTCCAAGTGGGATAATTTATGTCTGAGCCGAGTTAAAGTCTTCATTTTCGAACGTCCGAAGCATCGGGAGGAATATGAGAGATGATTTTCCGGTCTGAAAACATTTACACGGTATTCCCTGGCGTGAGCAACGGTCATCAATTAGAGGAAATATAAAATAGTCCAATCGTTTGCCTCTTTTTTTTTTTTTTTTTTTTTTTTTTGCTCACTTAAATTTCATCATTACCGTTTTATCTTCTTTTTCCGGAGGGAAAGTGAAAGTTTTTTTTTTTTATTTTCTGATTGACATTTTCCCGTACTTTCGTTAATGGCGAGCTGCGTTTCTCTGACATTAGTTGACACACCAGGTCGTTTTCCCCCCTCTTGTTGATTTTATCTTGAAATCCGTTTCTGTTTGTAAATCTTGATTCAAGTAAATTAAGAGGCTTTTTAGTTTTTCATTAGGGGAAAAAAATGACTTCCGAACTGTTTTTGATAGAGAAAAGATTAGAATCGTTCGGCGGATTTAAAGTCGGATATTTCCTGTCTTTTTCTTTGGCATTGAGGAGGTTTTTCGAAAATTATTATTTTTATTTTGCAGTTTGCACGTTCTATCCGATTTCCTTGAGGGTGCGTTTTTGAGTTTTCGCGTTTTCATATTTTGATCAACCGTACACTGCCAAGGATGCATTTTCGGTTTATATTTTTTATTCCACGACTGGAACATATATTGTCTGATTTCCCTGGAGAGTGCGTTTTTGCTTTTACGCATTCGTTCATGCTGCGGGTGCATTTGTTATTATTTGACGATCGTTATGTTTTATATGATTTTCCAGGGTGCGTTTCGGTTTTGGTCGTTGATTCGATCCAAGTGCGGTACGTTTTCGAATCATGTACACTCGAAAAAAAAATGTCTAATGCGAAAGCAGAAATGTCTTGTGACAAGGAATTTTCATAAAAATCATGCGAAATCAATAAAAATATCTTGTCGAGAAACAACCTGTCTGTTGTCATGAAAAATTTTTGATTTGTCCAAAACTTTTTCAAGATATTTCCTTTTTCTGGGTTTATCTACTATCTACTTTGCTGCTTTAAGGTATTAGTTCGTTTGCGAATTAATCAGATAGAACGTGCAAACTGCAAAATAAAAATAATAATAATAATAATAATGCATGAACAAGACTTGACTGTTATTCTAGTATTTTATAATTTTTAATTGTTTTCGCAATAAAAAAAAAAAAAAAAAATGTGTCTTTCCGGGAGACTAGTACAGCGCTCTAGAGGTGAAATTGGGAACTACTTCGACAACAAAAAATAAACAATGGCGTTTTATTTTTTTATTGCAAAAACATTTTAAAAAATTAGGATCCATAAAGCTTTTTTCATACATTTTAAATATTCTCTGAAACATAGCAAACTTCTCCGGTTTCGGTGCGATCTGCATCTGATCTCATTTTTATTTGTAAAAAAAACGAATTTTAGAAAATGAAATTTTTTTTTAAAAATCGATATACACTAAAATTTTCAGGATGGGCCAAAAGAGGCCATTAGACCGAAACTTTTTTCCCTGTTCGGACGCCAGAAAACTAAAGGGAACTGAAACTTTTTTCTCAGTAAATCGAGTATTAGTCAAAGCAGCCAAGCCAATCCTTGAGGTATTCACAGAAGTTTTCTATTAAAGTTTCCTATAAAACTTAAAAGGGAACTTGTCAAAACCCTGACGTTTCAAAGGGGTTTTAAAACGTCAGGGTTATGATTTCGGGGGTTTCTTTTTTTAATTAAATAATTTTAAATTAATTTAAATTTCGTGGTTTTGAAAATGAAGCAAAATTGTAAATTATTGTAATTTTCAAAACCTCGACGAAATCGGGGATTTGCAAATTTTAATTTTAATTTTTTTAAAATTATTTAAAAAATACGAAAAGTACAGTAAAAGGAAAACCACTTTTAAAATGCAATTTGGTTATTACATTAATAAGTTTTGTACTATTTCTTTTGAACCTGAACTGTACTATTATAACAATTAAAAATACTTAAACACGGGCCAAATCGTCCACAAGGGCACAAACAAATTGAAGAACTGGCTATGCAGCACATGGCTCTGCTGCAGGCCATTGCAAACCTCGAAGATGACAGCCATGTCGCCGATGACAGGGTCGCTTGCTATATTTGTTTGTCCTCCCAAGCCACGAGGATGGCCATCCCGTGCCACCATCTGCTCTGCAGCCTCTTGAGCCAGCAAACTGGTGACCGTCCGAAGACGATATGATGATGGGATGGTTATACCGACGACTTGCTGCCGTTGCCAGGCCCTTGTGGGTGATTTGGCCCGTGTTTATTTTTAATAATTTTAATTAATAGTATAGTTCAGGTTCAAAGGAAATACTACGAAACTTATTAATATAATAACGAAATTGCATTCTAAAAACTTTTTTTCCTTTATTTTCTGGATTCCCGTACTTTTCGTGGATTTTCAAGATTAAAATTATTTTTTAAATAATTTAAAAAAAATTAAAATTAAAATTTTGTCGAGGTTTTGAAAATTACAATAATTTACAATTTTGCTTCATTTTCAAAACCACGGAATTTAAATTCATTTAAAATTATTTAATTAAAAAAAAGAAACCCCCGAAATCATAACCCTGACTTTTCGTCAGGGTTTTGAAATAGAGCCACTTAAAAAAATATTTGTCAATGCTTCTTCTTTTTTTTTTTTTTTTTTTTTTGAAATTGTTTCCTGCGAAAAGATTTTAAAAACGGAAAACGTAGCAACAAAAATACAATAATGCTTCATTATTTTTTAAATGAAAAGAAAAAATAAAAATAAAAGAAAATTTTTTCTTAGCGCCTTCTGCGACGAACAGGATGTGGCAAAAATCACCCACTGTTTTCTCATTTCGGTCTGGACGATTTTCACTTCATTTTATTTTACGATATGACTCCCCTAACTTTCCATTTTTATTTTTAGTCATTTCTTTTCGTCTTCTTCCCCCCCTCCCCCTCCCTCCCCCCAACCTGTTTATCATCCCTGATTCTTATTTTCTGAATTTCTCTTTGTTAAACAGCTATAGCAACAAAAGTTTTCGCCTCCTACACTCTGGATTTTCCTTTCGGAGTCTCGAAGGAAAATTTTCCTTTTTGAAAAGTTGGAATCAGAGAAAGTTTATCGTATTAATTGCAGTTGAGAAGCAAAAGAGGTTCCCATCCTTTAGGCAGACAACTTTTGCGAGAGTTTTCTTTAACTTTTTCAGGTAGAAATGAAGACGACGATATACATCTCGGGAATTATTTTACTTGTTGCCGGATTCCAACCGAAGGGGTGTCCATATTTTTTTTCCGCACTGAAAATTATTGAGGCATATCTCCAGGGCGTGGGTATGTTTCAGTTTTTAGATTTTATTGACTTTACTGATGCTGACTAAATTTTGGAGTAATGAGGATTTTATACGGAAAACTTAAGTCCACTAGGTCGGCCGCCATTTTACTAGGATAGCAGCCGACAGCCGCAAAGTGGATTTAGTTTTCCGTAAAAATCCTCAATCAGGAAAATTTTTTACAATAAAACAGTTTAAGACCGAAACCGTATAATGGGATTATAAAAGGAAACCAAAAAAGAAAAAAAAAACTTATTTAATCACCCGATACGCCATTTTTAAACCTTTTTTTTCCATCAAGAAGAACTCCATTAAAGTTCCTGCCGGTTACCTTCCGGGGCATTATTCGGCAAAGAATCAACACGGAATATCGGTTCCCAATAAATCAGATAAAAACTTTCACGTTAGCAAAGTTAATCAAAGCTCCGTATAGCATGACCCCTTTCTGAGGATTGTTGACCAACAAAATTTTACAATTTCAAACAAATAATATTGGAAAACCATCGGGTGGTTTTTTTTTTTTTTTTTTAATGCATGTTTTCTTTTTGTGAAAAAAAAGCATGCATGTTTTAAAAACCGTTGATGGATTAATAAAACGGTTTACCAGTTTCGTTTAATTAACTATTAACACGAATCAATAATTGAATCAGAGAATGAAAAAAAAAAAAAAAAAATGAAAAAAAAAAAAAAAAGGAAATCCCTTACGTCCCAATATTCGAAACTATTTTCCAGTCAGATCGCTTCGGGCTCAGGCGGCCTTTGTCATAATCAAACGGTCGATGTGCTGCTACTGCTTTCGACAAAAAGGCTTGTTAGCTAATAATCACCGAATACATAAAGCCGGGGTAATTCGAATCGAAGGGAAATCAATAGGAAATTATTATTTACAAGCGATTGCTGCAT
This sequence comes from Liposcelis bostrychophila, assembly GCA_037577465.1. Classification (NCBI taxonomy): domain Eukaryota; kingdom Metazoa; phylum Arthropoda; class Insecta; order Psocodea; family Liposcelididae; genus Liposcelis; species Liposcelis bostrychophila. The sequence goes on along the minus strand of CM075212.1, from coordinate 20,765,995 downwards.
ATGAATTTAATTAAACGGAAGGATGGAATTCTACCTGTCGCTTCGATAAAAAGCACATACGCCCGACCTCGATATGTACAAATACGAAACAGCAAAAATTCTCCCCCACAAGGTAATCAAACGGAAACGGTACAGAATTATAGTTAAAGAGAGAAACAATTCCGAAAACGCAGCGTCCGTATTATCCGGTGGCGAAGCAAACGAATACGTAAAATAACTAACCCTCAAGGTAATCGGGAGAGAACGTAATTAAATAAAATAAAACAACACTTTAAAAAAAATATAAAAAAATTCTCCCTCGGTGACGTTGGTCAGGAAAATAGGTTCGAAAAGAAAAAAGATGCACCGCGGGACTCTTGCAATTTTAAACATAAAACTCGTCCACTCACCGAAAAAAGAAGACCAATGTTAAAGAAAAAAATGCATAAAACAATTTCCAAAGTTCTGCGCGGAAAACAATCAAAATATTTTGTGAGAAACAACAACGCTTTGTTTCCACACATTTTTGTTTTGCTGCAATATAGAACTTGCTCAAAACATCTCTTTTTTTCAGCGTTGGGATGGTGGAATCCTTCATTATATGAACATTTAAATTTCGGTGAAACCGAATTTTTAAATTTCGGTTTCGGTCGGCCATTTTTGGGTCAATATGACTTGATGTCACCGATAAGTGCGACAAGTGCAGAGATATAATGCAACAAAGACAGATATATTGTGACGCTTTGTAACTTCAAGAATTCGTCAGCCTGGAGAAAAAAAATAGTAGCATAAGCATAATGGACTTAAAAATGGCGGCCAACCAATCGAAGCTGACCTCACGTCTCTCCAATAGGACTGAAAGCTACCCCTTTCGAAAGAGTCCCGCTTAAGTATACCCCTATTTTAGCCCCAACAACGGAAGATGATGGCGCAGCGATCTTTCGAAACACACCACTAAAAACAATGGCGGTTGCCCTATGTGCCAACCAATGTATCAATCAATGTATCTCCAGAAATTTTTGACGCCACGCCACTGAAGAGGAGGCTTCACCGCAAATGCAAATGCAAATGGCCACCCGGCAAAGCATATTTGCCAGACTTTACGACATTATGCATTGTGACAAAGCACTCACAAGTCTTGGCACAAAACATTTTTACAGCTTAGACCTAAGTTATAAAAAAATGCTTTGTAGCAAAGCATTTTTAAGCACTTTTAAAGCAAAAAAATGCTGCTTTGGGTCTAAGCAAAAATGCTTTGCGACAAAGCATTTTACTGCTTACATTTTTACATTTTTACTGCTTAGACCTAAGTTACGCAAAAATGCTTTGTCGCAAAGCATTTTTAAGCATTTTTTTTAGTACGGGGGAAAAAACCAAATTTTAGGTATCTAACGAACTCTTTTTGACTTTTTCTTGCATTTTCGGTACAATTTTCAACTTGTTCCAAGCAAACAAAAGCCAGGAAAACAAAATCAAAGTTTTTCGACCTAAATTTTTTTCGAAATTATTTTCCCTCCGCCCATACGTTTTAGACAAGTTGAATCTTGCACTAAAAATTCCAATATATACCAGAGGAGTCCGTTAAATACCTAAAATTTGGATTTTTTTTTTTTCGTAAATCGAGTAACAGAGAAAACAGCCATTCCTTCCGGCATCCATGAAGCATCCTCTGAAACCTCGACAACCCATCAGAAGCGTCTCGAGTACAGCCAGCGCTGTCGGTGGTAAAATCAGTGATCTAAAATCGGAAATTATCAATAATCCTGAGATTATTTAAAAGGATTACGCTTACCCGAACGCTTCCGGATTAACTCCTGCTTACTTGAACGCTGCTTGCATTCGCCTTACTAATGCCCTAAATAAATACGTACGTATATATTCGCAGGAAATTCAAAGGGTAATCGCTTGGAGTAGGACATATTACACATGAGAGCGAGCCTAATTCCAAAAGATGCAAATAAGACTTCTCATTTTTCAAAGGCGTTTTGTTTGCTTTCCCGCTAAATGTAAATTCCTTTCCCTCACAATTTAACTAGGCTAAAAGCAACAAGAAGTTTGCAGCGACAAGCCGTAAATTACTCCTCATTAAAAATCGGACGTTTCGAAAAAAGTTAAATTAAGAATTTCGCAAACTCATTTATTATGGAAATTTGGGAAAAGAAAAAAAAAAAGAAATAAAAAAAAAATATTCTTTTTATATTACGGTTATTCGGCTGGTCTTTTTATTTTCTTTTTGCTATCCCTTGCTAATTACGCTTATAAATCAAAAAGCAGTAATTGAGCAAAGAACAACTAATATCTGTATATCATTACATTGTTTTCGTTTTGCGGAGATATTTTCTGAAAGAGGAGGACGTTTTTCGCTTCCGGGTGGCTTTTTAAATTTCCTCCATTTTCTCGTTTTCTCGGTAATAATATTCAGGGAAAACAAAAAAAAAAGGCAATGTTTTTTTAATAACGACGACATTTTTGAACTAATATTTTTATTTCCTAAACAAGATCAAAAAAAAATAAGAGGGAAAAATTAAAATCGATTTCGATTCCCTGATTAGAAAGTGAAGCAGACAATTCCGCAATGAAACTAAGGAAACATATACTCGGAAAAAAATGACTGCGACATGATGATACCTGTTGCGACAAAATGATTTCTTGAAAAACATGCGAAAAAAACAAAAATATCTTGTCAGTACGTTGTCGCAAAAAATTTCTGCTTTGCAGAAAAAAAATGACTGCGACATGATAAAACCTGTTGTGACAAAACATTTTCTTGAAAAACATGGGAAAACAACAAAAATATCTTGTCAAGAAACAACTTGCACGTTGTCGCAAAGGATTCCTGCGAGTTTGTTTCAACTGTTTACGGAAATCATGTCGCAACAGGTTTACACATTCATGTTGGCGTAAACTTGGGGTCGCATGACACTTTCACAAACAGCCGAAACTGACTATCTTTAATCATATTCATATATTTCTGCTTTGCTACGAAACATTGCCGATTTTTCGCAAGACAGAACTTGCACAAAACATTTCATTTCTCTGAGTGAACCAATAAACTCTAAATTCCGTGTGTCGGAGATCAGCTGACATATCAACGTCGGAAATATGATTAAAGATAGTCCGTTTCGACTGTGAAAGTGTCATGTGACCCCAAGTTTACGGCAACATTAATGTGTAAACCTGTTGTGACATGATTTCCATAAACAGTCGAAACAAACTCGCAGGAATCCTTTGCGACAACTTGCAAGTTGTTTCTTGACAAGATATTTTTATTGTTTTCGCATGTTTTTCAAGAAAACGTTTTGTCGCAACAAGTTTCATCATGTCGCAGTTATTTTTTCTCTTTTCAATCATATTTACGATGGACACAGGTCCTTTCAGTTGACCTCCGACGCCGAAATTTGTACAATTTTTAATTCAAAGAAAAAGGACAACCCTGAATTTAAGATTTATCGGGACTTTCAAAATCATAGCGAATTCCGAAATTTTGTTGTTTCCGGGTCTCGCTTTTGTAAACCCTAACCCAGTTTCTGAAGATGGGGGAAAAAAATAGACAAGCTTCCCATTTTTATTCTTCTATCGTATCGTCGCATCAAGAAAACAAAGGAGTTGGCTTTTAGAGTTTTTCCTCATTTTCAAAAGCTCATACGTTAAAAAAGACCTCGCTGAAAATTTACGCTAAAGAAAATAAAGGTGGAGAGTGAAAATTATGTTCGTCGCAAAAGTTACTTCACGATTATAGAAAGCTTGTTTTGTTTCATATTCGTTTATATTATCCCAACTTTCCAGACTTGTTAGATCGTACACGTGAAAGTGAAAAATAATAAAAGGCGGCGATGGAAATGAGTTAGATTTTTTATTACGTAATGACCGCGCATCCTCCTCGTGGAAAGAGGAATTCTATTTTTCTTCCCTCCCTTCCTTTTTTTTTTTTTTCCTTAAACGAAGAAAAATTTGTTTTCTTATTTACTCGAAATCTACTCTTGATGGATTTTCCATCGCAAGGAAACCCCGTTTTAAGGTCGAAACTTTATAAATTTCGAGAGTAAAGTTTATTTAGCGTGGAAGGGCTTTTCTCCTCTAAATAAATTTCGTAAAAGAGGGAAAATTGTTGCAACCGCCGCCCGACTCGTCTTTTCCACTTATTCGGAAAATTCCACAATATATTATGATAAAATCGTACATTATCTTACTTTGGGTGATTTAGTACAAATGCCGGCTTCTGCAACGGTGAGGATTCATTTTGAATTAATTAATTGCTGAAAGGGATTTCCTTTATCCAGAGCGTTCTTCTTGTAAGTTTACCCCGATGTGAAAGAACGGAATCGGCAACCACCCCATACGCCTTTATGAAAACTCCCTTTTGAATCCAGCAAAGTGTTAAAATTCTTGAAGCAATTCAAATACATCAGACTGCCTCAAAAGACGATCCTTTTTTTTTTTGTTTTGTTATTTACGATTTATAAATCGATTTCGTTAATGAACTATATTGTTGGGCTATTACTATAAAATTCATATCGGTAACAAGTTATTAATGGTAACGTTAGGTCTGCACGATATAGGAAACAGAATTTTGCTGTATTATGAGGGCTTCAAATTAAAGTAGCAATTAAGTGCAAAACCGCTGTTGTGTCATAAAACGCATTACGGAAATCATTATGGTAAATTTTAATAGCTTTGAGAATAGGTGAACATGTTCGGTTATTGATGTTGAATATTAAGTATATGAATATAAGGAAAAGGGATCGTTCAAGAACTAGGTCTATGTAATAAAAGGGGTGTCTAAAATTTTCCTCCGAAGTTAGAAAGGAAGTCGGTTTGGTACACCGAAGGCAGGAACAAATCAAAAATCATCCCGATTATGCTCACGCTTCCTTGAATAGACCAAAGTAACAGTCGTGACATCGGAATACAAAGGTCGCAAATAAGTTTTTGAATTAACATACCCTCGTCATAAACTAAACCTGTACAACAAGCGTCAATTCAAAAATTTATTGGCGACGTTTGTATTCTGATGTCTGTATTCCCGCCCAATCTCCGTAGCAAAAAGTGGGTTGAGCATTACCGGATGTAGTAAATACGCTTTGGAAGTAATTAGCAAAGTGTTCAAAAAAATTGCAGCCATCGGTCTGCTCACCTAGCAATGTCATGGGGTGCTCCATTTTAACTTGTGTCCTATTTTATTTGAGAAAAAATGCCAAAATAATTTGGGATTCGTTTTTAAGGTTTCCTCCATTGAGACAGTATAATTCTTCAAAGTAGTGGTCATATATCTCATCATAAATATAGTTGGACATATCGGGTTTTGAATGTTTTAAGTATCACGTGACAAAACGTTTATTAGCCCATGCCCATGTTGGTAAATTTGTTGCCGCATGATTTTGAAATTCAGTCGTTGACCTACGGTAATTCCGTGAGTCGCAGACCAACTTGCCTGTCTCATGATGAAGAGAGCCTGTTTTGATTCTTTGTCAAAATCATGTGACCACAAGTTTATGCCAACCATGGAGCGTAAACGAGTTCATCACTAATCGCATTTACGATGGGTTGGAATCGCGTCAGTTTGCCTTCGAAAAATTCTTAACGGAATTTTTTTCTGTATGTCAACGTTCTTGAAAAATGAGCGAAAACATTTTTCATTTCTGAATGGTCGCAAAAGCTTAAAAATCTAACAATTTAAAAATTTAAAGAATATACAGTATAACGGTATGATTTGCATCTTAAGTCCCGATCCCAGGTTAATTTAAAAACCCAGAATTCAGAATATCTAGAGTCAGCAGATCGATCCCAAGGGTCTTATCTGGCATTACCCTAGGTTTTAAACTTCAAAGAAAAATACACCATCTTTTAGGGATTGTAACGGAGATTTCCGGCTCAAAATGATTATGTCAAGAGACTCTGTCTGCTGTTAAAGATAACTTTGATTGACTACCGTTTGCAGATAACTTTGAGTCTAAATCATCATTTGTCCCGAATAATGTAATTTTCAAGGTCATCTAAAGATATGAATTGGGCCACGAATTCGGCGAAAAAGCATTACAAACTATTTTAATTCCAAAGGTTTGACTTACCGTACGATTTCCTAAATTTCGTACTCTGCAATTTAAATAAGCGGTTTTCCCTACTAAAGCTGTGACGTTTTTAGACGCCGTTGTGTCAAAATAAGGTCCCCTGAAGCTCGATGACATTAAATTAATACTAGGATCCTCCTCGTCGCTCGACGACGAATCGTCATGATTATATTCATCGAGTTGTTTCGTCGACCCTGCAAAAATAAAATGAAAACAACGAATTAGCATTTCAAAGTGAAGAAACTATTGGAAAAGTGAAAGAGAGAATCCCACTTTAAAAAAAAAAAAATTGCTTTTTAAACGGGGATTCCCGTTTTCAAAGTTTGAGCTGCAAGAAGACGTCGAACTCAGACGAGGGCACTCGCATGTCAGCAAACTAATTTATCTCGAGGAAATGAATTCTTCCGCCATCTTGCAATCTATTTCCACGACCACTAATTACACGACATTTTCCCTTAACCTCACTTTTAATTGAGTTTTGATGAAATATATCGACGACTCGTTTTAAACTTTCTATTTTTTTCTCTTATTTTTTTTTTTTTTTAAATTTTAATGACTTTTTTTAAAGTCAGAGAATAGCTTTTTTTTTCCTAAAGGAATTCATCTCCTTTTCAACGTTATTACCATTCTTCATGATTAATGTTACGGTGATAAAAAAAAAATATTGAAATTCAAAACCGGAAAACAATAAATTACCGTAAAAGAAAAATGATTCTTTTTTTTAAAAAAAAAAAAAACAGAAGAGTGGGCCAAGTTTTGTTTTGATAATACGTCAAGTAAAATAAGGAAAACGTGTCTATCCCTAGAAATGTTTGAAAAGAAACTTTGTAGTTCGATCGCGGATTTAATCGCGTCTCATTGATTCCTCGTGAAGATAATTTGTATTCTGCAGACAAATCGAATATGTCACCGGCAGATATGGCTCCGGGTTTTCATGTTCGTATCATGAATTTAATATAAACCGTGATTTATAGAATCCAGGAATTCGGAGAATGTGAAACGAAGAGAGAAAAAAAAAATTCTTGAAACGTAAAATTTCGACGGGTTAATTAAGAAAAATGTCGAGCGAGAGTATTGTATCGATAGCTCATCAGGATTCGCATCAAAAAAAATAAATTATTTTATCAAATAACAACAAACTACCTTTATTATCCGCGAACCAAAATAAAAAAAAATTAACAGATTCTCAAAAATAAAAATGGTCGATTTCATTCACAGGTTTACAAAAAAATCATTTAAAAAAAAAGGAAGAATATCGATCGGATTATCGTATCATTTAGGAATTTCGTTTTCATTAATCTGAACCGCCTATCAATTCAGTCTTCTCAAATTAATCTGCTAGACTTTCATGTACTTGGGTATTGATAAAGGAAAGCTAATTAGTTCAATTATTTATATCAAAAGAAAATAAAAAAACATGCTTGCAATTTAAAGTGCATAAAAATGCCTTAACCAGAGGCCATGCGGTTAAAAGATCAAATTATCTTTACTTAAACTCCTAACCTGACACTAAAGCTAAAAATGCATTTAAAAATATAAATCAGTACTGAAATCAGCTTCGAAATACTTACTAAAATACCACTTTTGATTCTTTACGATAATCCAACACGATAGGGGTTAGTAAAAAAAGAAGTCAAAATTACATTAGAAAAAAAATGAACACTTGGAGTTGCCAAGGTACACCGCAAAAAAAATACCTAAAGACGATTCACATGGTAAAAAAATATCACCTTAAGCACCCCCCTCAATGGGAATCTTTTAATATAACATTTTAGACTTTAGAAAATCCGGGGTCGGCGAACCAAACAACATGGCGGCTTCTCCATGCTAATATCCCACGCAATCAATCCGTAATCTCAATCGACCTGGCAAGTCCAATGAATTCTCACACCCTAAAATAATACAAAAATCACATTACACACTAGCAAAAAAAAGAACAGACGCAGCTCAAAAAAAAAACGTGCCACGTGCCACGTGGTCAAGTGGTGACATGATTTCCACAAGTCCAATCGAAAAAAAAGAAAAAAAATGATTCCCATTTTTTAATAAAAATAAAACATCAAAAATTAACTCATTTAATTTAATTTTGCAAGGCATCATTATACCGCATTTGAGAAACGAAAAAAAAAGCAACGAGTATCGTCACCAAGCTGAACGAAAAAATTCCTGTCTGCGTTTGACTTCACTTAACAATATAATCCATGTTTACGATTTAAAAAATATAAAATCGATGAATTTCAACGGCAATTATTTGAAAAAAAAAGAAAGCTTACCAGAGACAAAGATATTTAATTCATGCGAATAAAAAAATATAAGATTGAAATCTCCCAAGCTCAAAAATGAAAATCTCACGTCCTCTCTTCTTGACGACAGTTCTAAAAGCTCGATCCGTTTCCATCTGCGCACGCATTCGATTTCTTACGGTGAATACTTCTTATATTCACATCGATTCAGACAATAAAAAAAGTTAATTATTCGCTTGTAAAAAAAATCAGAAAAATCTTCTTTGCCTCTTTTTTTTAAATTAAAATTTAGAAAATAAAGATAAATTAATGAAAAAAATTATTAACCGGTTAAATTTACCGTTACAAATTCCCCCCGGTTAAGGGCGGAGCACACCTCCACAGGTGTGCTCGGAAAAAAAATAATGAAAAAAAAATTTTTTAAAAATTCAAGAACAATCATATAAAAGGCTTGATGTGTTCCACATCCCAGCGGCCTAGGTCCTTCCCGTTAAGCGTGACCAGCTGGTATTGGTTTGGAGCTAGTATGCGTTTCACCTTACATGGTCCAATAAATTTAGGTTGAAGTTTGGCCGCTAAGAAGTTTTGTTTTTTGCTTTTTGGGAAATTCCTTCTCCAAACGATGTCACCTACATGGTAATATATGGCTTTTCTTCGTCTATTGTAGTACTTCGCCTGCGTCTCTTTGGCTCTTTCAGAGGCTATTAGGACCGATTTGTAGATTTTAGCCATATTGTAGTCCACTGTGTTGACATAGTCTTCCGGATCGAATTCCGCCATATCGCCTTCTTGGATATCCGTGAAGATGTTGAACACTGAGTTTAGTTCTCTGCCAAACATTAATTTGGCCGGCGTATACTTGGTTATTTCACTAACAGATGTGTTGATGCCCAAGGTAATATAAGGTAGATGCTCATCCCAAGTCCTGTGATCGTTTTTCGCGAAAATCGAGATGGACGTCTTCAGAGTTCTGATGTGTCTTTCCACAACATTGGTCTTTGGGCTATACTTCGGTGAGTTATGCAGTTCAATCTTCCGTTCTTCGCAGAACTTTATTAAAGCTTTGGATACGAACTGCTTGGCGTTATCGGCTAAAATTAAGGATGGAGTTCCGTATTGCGTTACAAGATCCTCCAAAACTTTGACAGCACGGGCGGCGGTTTGAGCTCGAGCGGGAGCGGTAACGATCCAACGCGTCGCCATATCCATACAAACCATGCAGTAGCGATTTAATTTACGCGACATTGGGAGCGGTCCCAAAAAATCTATACTCCAGCAGGAAGCCGGCGTCATCTGGACGGTAGTCGGATCCTTTAATCCGGGCAATGGAGTATTGCGAGCTTTGTATTGCTGACAATCGAGGCAGCTGTGAACATGATCCTTAATGTCTACGGCCATATTGGGCCAGTAGAACTGCTGTTGAATTCGCTTCAACGTTTTTAAATAACCGAGATGGGGAGCGTATGGACGCGAATGACACTGCTCCATAATTAACTCTCTAAAATCTCGCGGAATAACTAATCTTCTACCGATATCATTAGTGTCTTTATCTTGCACGATTCGGTAGATTTTCGAGTTCTTCACAAAAAACGCGGAGTACGCTTCAGGTCTTTCCCGAATTTTGTTCCGTAAATTGTCATACCACTTATCATTTACGTTCTTGAAATCTAAGTCTGGTAATACAACTGAATCAGCGAACGCCTTAACCGAACTGCTTTTGAAATTTTCGTCTCCTCCCTCGATGTTATAAGGTGCGCGACTAAGTGCATCCGGAACTTTCATGTAATTTCCTTTCCTGTGCTTAATTTCGTAGTCATACTGACTAAGGTAGATAGCCCAACGTGCGAGTCTTCCTTTTGGGTTTTCCAAACGTTGGAGATACTGAAGAGCACTGTGATCTGTCACGACAGTAAATTTATTAAATTCTAAGTACGGTCTAAAGTGTTTAATGGCTTTTATGATCGCCAGACATTCTAATTCAGTAATCGAATAATTGCGTTCACATTTCGTAAGAGTTTTCGAAAAATAACCAATTACTCTTTCCTTATTATCGATATTCTGGATGAGTACAGCACCCAGTCCACCCCTGATGCATCGGTGCAAAGGTGAAACTTTCGTTGAAATCCGGACAATGAAGGACAGGCTGATCGATCAAGGCCTCCTTCAAATCCTCGAATGCGAATTCCTGGTCATCGCCCCAGTAAAAATTCGAATCGTTTTCCGTTAATTTCGTAAGTGCTTTGGATCGCTCGGCGTAGTATGGAATGAAACGTCTATACCAGCCCGTAAGACCAAGAAACGAGCGGACTTGCTTCTTTGTCGCAGGCCGGGGAAAGTCATCCACTGCTTTGATTTTCCTTTTAGAAGTTTTTATTTGACCTTGCCCAACTGTGAATCCTAGGTACTCAACTTCGGGTTGCAAAAATTTGCTCTTATCCCAATTGATTTTCATACCAGCATTATGCAAAAGCTCTAATACCGTTTGAAGATTTTTATTATGTTCTTCCAGAGTTTTACCGATAATCAGGATGTCATCTAAATAAACGAATACGCCTTTATTCAGGATTGGTCGCAAAATAATATTCATGCAATGTTGAAACGTAGCAGGAGCGGATGTTAGGCCGAATGGCATCACATTGAATTCGTATAAACCTGCTCCAGGTACGGTGAAAGCGGTATAAGCACGGCTTTCTTCAGCTAATTTAATTTGAAAATAACCATTTTCCAAATCAATTGTGCTTATATAATTCGAATCACGTAGATTTTGCAGAATATTATCGATGTGCGGAATAGGAAAAGCACATTTTTTCGAAACAGCGTTTAATTTTCGAAAATCATAGACCATACGAAAATCATTGTTCTTTTTCTTTACCAAGAGAACAGGGCTGCTCCAAGGACTCTGGGATTCTCGTACAAGTCCTTTGGCTATCAATTCGTTAAGATGTTTCATCATGATTTTCTGAGTTGCTGGATTAACGTTATAATAACGTTGTTTTATCGGCACGGTATTGGGCTCCACATAAATTGAATGCTCAGTGACATCAGTTCTGCCGGGAACTTTGGAAAATTTTTCCTTCCAGTCGTTTAATCTTTTATCAAATTCTTCTCGTTGTTCTCCAGTAACCTTAAATTGAGAATTTGAATCTTGCTCTGGATCCTCCGGTAATGATGTCTGATATTCCTTAAAACATTCCGTATTCAGGCCATCAGCTTTACATACCATTGACGAAACGCGAACGTCCTCGTGGTTTTTCCTGCGTAAAATGCCTGTAATTAATTCAGTAGGTTCGCTGGAGTCGCAGTAGTATGCTTGAACTGGTCTAGCTCCTTCTGGTGTCACAATCTTAATTTTATTCGTCGCCATGTTGAGAATCATCTTCAGTCCTCTCAAAGTATTAATTCCAAGGGTCACGAGGTTAGCCGGATTGTCAAGGATAAGACATTCTCCTGTCCATCCGTTTACGTCAACGCTAATGGGCACAGTGGCAGTACCAGTTACAGGTGCATCAGTTCCATCGGCCACGGTGATAAATCCTTTCCTCGTGTTGAGCTTTATACCTTTCCGTTTTAAAGCTTTCAGGAGGCTTGAAGAAATTATGGTGTGAGTGGCTCCGGGGTCAACAAGAGCAATCACCTTCAGTCCACCCACACGGACTTTTACAAAAAATCGTTGAGTGTCGTCGTCACTCATTTCGCTTTTAATAACATGAGACGATTTACTATTTACCAGGTTTTCCAATTTCTTCTGAAGCTCAGAGCCTGGATTCTCCGAACCTCTTTTTAGTTTGACGGACTTCTTGATCGGTCGGACGTTTTCTTCGGAGATTTCGATCGTTTACGCTCCGATTCTTTAAATCTAACCGAACGCTTACTAACTGGACTAGCACGTGGTGACGGACTCGTGGATCTGTTTCCCTGACGTCTTGCTCGATATTGCGCAGCTTTCTCACATTTGCAGTTTCTGAGAGTTTTATTGGCTCTTCCACATCCGTAGCATTGCTTCGAGGGCTCAGAATCCGACGTATCAGCGTCCGTATCCTTCTTCGGTGATCGGTCGATCGAAGAGACTCGTGCTCGGCTGGTCCTTCCGATGAGTTCCTGGTACAGGTCTTCTTCGTACCACTGATTTTCCATATCCTGTCCAATCTTTCGAATATCATCAAGGCTTCGAAATTGTTTTCCACGGACCCGTTTAAAATAACGCGGATGGCAATTTTTACACGCGATTTGTATCAACTCGTCTTCTTCTACAGGATCAACCAAACATTTATTCAACAACTTGATCGCGGATAAAAATTCGGCCATCGGTTCCTTCGGTTGTTGCTTCCTTTGTAATAACTCGATCTTGGATTCCACGTCATAGGTTTCCGTCAAGAAAGTGTCTCTTAGGGTATCTTTCGCGTCGTTCCAATTGCTGTAGAAACTCGGATTGTCGCGTACATGAATCTTTGCCGGACCGGAAAGTATAGCGTGAAAAATCCTAATAAGCTCTGTGTCGTGAGGCTTATATATTTTAAAAACGTCGTTTAAACGAATTATAAATTTGTTTACGTTTTCTCCCGGTTTACCGCTAAAATAAATGTCCTGACGCTTACACTCTTCCGCGACATTTTTAACGCGTCGATCCCGATCGTCAACAAATGTGGTCGGGTTAGCGAATGCGACGGCACTGGGAGATGGCGCTCTTCGAGGGGATTGATTACTTATGAGATTCGTCAATAGGTCGCATAACCTGTTGACGGGATCCTGAGGGTTAACAGCTGCCGGTCCCGCATTTGGATTCCCCAGCGGCGTAGTCGAGCCCCCGGGTGTGCTTATAGTCGTCGTCAATTTGCTCGGAGTAGTAACGGTACTCGCAGTCGTCGTCACTTTGCTCGGAGTAGTAACGGTACTCGCAGTTGTCTTCGGGGACGGCGACCTGGCACGTAAAAGCAAACGCTCAGGTACACCCACATCATCAGGAACGTCCGTTTCCACTTTGTTAAGTGATTTCGCGTGTGCCTTCAGAAGGATGCGCAAATCTTCCACGGTAATCGTCGTTTCATCGACTGACAAGTTCCAATGCTTCGCAAGCTTCACCAAATCGTCTTTCCGTAGCGTGTGAATGAAAGTCGGCCAACCCATTTTAAAATTTAATAACCATTAATCAAAAGCAAAAGCTTGTCATAGTCCAAATCCCAAAAAAATCAAATCTAAAAAAAATTTAAAAAAAAAACTTTAGATTCCAAAATATCCAAAAGTAACTCTTATCAAAAATGAAAACGAGGGGGGGCTTTTCGGATCAAAAAAAATAATACCATGCTTATCGTCTTGAATGAAATCGACAAAAAATGTTAACAAAAAATACCGGGACCTTTTGGAAGTCCTTCGTTCGGGCGCCAATTTGTATCGATAGCTCATCAGGATTCGCATCAAAAAAAATAAATTATTTTATCAAATAACAACAAACTACCTTTATTATCCGCGAACCAAAATAAAAAAAAAATTAACAGATTCTCAAAAATAAAAATGGTCGATTTCATTCACAGGTTTACAAAAAAATCATTTAAAAAAAAAGGAAGAATATCGATCGGATTATCGTATCATTTAGGAATTTCGTTTTCATTAATCTGAACCGCCTATCAATTCAGTCTTCTCAAATTAATCTGCTAGACTTTCATGTACTTGGGTATTGATAAAGGAAAGCTAATTAGTTCAATTATTTATATCAAAAGAAAATAAAAAAACATGCTTGCAATTTAAAGTGCATAAAAATGCTTAACCAGAGGCCATGCGGTTAAAAGATCAATTATCTTTACTTAAACTCCTAACCTGACACTAAGCTAAAAATGCATTTAAAAATATAAATCAGTACTGAAATCAGCTTCGAAATACTTACTAAAATACCACTTTTGATTCTTTACGATAATCCAACACGATAGGGGTTAGTAAAAAAAGAAGTCAAAATTACATTAGAAAAAAAATGAACACTTGGAGTGCCAAGGTACACCGCAAAAAAATACCTAAAGACGATTCACATGGTAAAAAAATATCACCTTAAGCACCCCCCTCAATGGGAATCTTTTAATATAACATTTTAGACTTTAGAAAATCCGGGGTCGGCGAACCAAACAACATGGCGGCTTCTCCATGCTAATATCCCACGCAATCAATCCGTAATCTCAATCGACCTGGCAAGTCCAATGAATTCTCACACCCTAAAATAATACAAAAATCACATTACACACTAGCAAAAAAAAGAACAGACGCAGCTCAAAAAAAAAACGTGCCACGTGCCACGTGGTCAAGTGGTGACATGATTTCCACAAGTCCAATCGAAAAAAAAGAAAAAAAATGATTCCCATTTTTTAATAAAAATAAAACATCAAAAATTAACTCATTTAATTTAATTATGCAAGGCATCATTATACCGCATTTGAGAAACGAAAAAAAAAAGCAACGAGTATCGTTACCAAATGAACGAGAAAATTCCTGTCTGCGTTTGATTTCACTTAACCATATATCCATGTTTACGATTTAAAAATATAAAATCGATGAATTTCAACGGCAATTATTTGAAAAAAAAAGAAAGCTTACCAGAGACAAAGATATTTAATTCATGCGAATAAAAAAATATAAGATTGAAATCTCCCAAGCTCAAAAATGAAAATCTCACGTCCTCTCTTCTTGACGACAGTTCTAAAAGCTCGATCCGTTTCCATCTGCGCACGCATTCGATTTCTTACGGTGAATACTTCTTATATTCACATCGATTCAGACAATAAAAAAAGTTAATTATTCGCTTGTAAAAAAAATCAGAAAAATCTTCTTTGCCTCTTTTTTTTAAATTAAAATTTAGAAAATAAAGATAAATTAATGAAAAAAATTATTAACCGGTTAAATTTACCGTTACAGTATCATCACTGACGGACACGTACACGACGGCGATGATATGAGTGTGTCAAATGTGAGCTCAGAGTGTATATTTACAACGCAGTTAGTAAACACCTTGAAAATATTATTGTGCTTAAAATTTCCGGCTACATGTTAATACCCTATTCACTTGTGCCCTTTTTATTTGAGGGTGTCTTTAAGGGAAAAGGTCACATGAACCGGCCAGACCTGTCGCTTATTGATGACAAAGTAACAGGTTTCAACCTGCTCAAACAAGAGTAACGTTCCGGCTTGTCCGCAAAATTTTTTGTCGGAAGACTAATGGGAGTTGACGCTCAGACAAAGGAAATGTTTTGAGCAAGTTCTGCCTTGCAACAAAACAGGAAGGTTTTCAAGGCAAGTCAAAACTTGTTCGTTATTGTAGCAAAGCAACAAGTCAAGTCAAAACTTGTTCGTTATTGTCGCTTTAAAGCATTGTTTTGTTGTTTTTGCGCAACAATGCTTTGCGACAATAACGAACAAGTTTTGACTTGACTCTCGACAATATATTTTTGTTGTTTTCAATTGCTTTTCAAGAAAATGTTTTGTCGGAACACGTTGCGTTCACATTAGTTGTTCTTTTTCTAAAAGCATAAGCTAAACATGGATTTAGTTACTCTTACGCGGACAAGCCCAATTTGCCTATCTGCCTGCTAGTTTTCCACGAAACTTTTTAGCCGAAAATGCGCAAAAGCGTACGGAAGCCCTTCAAATCTTTCCAAACTAATTAAAATGAAAGCCACTTTTTTATATCCTTCACGTTCAAGATGGAAGAATAACAGTTAAAGGTTGTGACATCAGAAATCCATTTCGATGGGGAAATCTCGGACATTCGCCTTTTTGATGGAATTGAAAACAAATAAATCCAACTTTATTTAAAGTCTGGAAGCCGCAACTTTGTTATTCAATGGAAAACTTTTTAACGGCGGAATGGAAAAAGAGAATAATTTTAGTAAAATTTTATCTACCTCCACTTTCAGCCTTGTATAGCTACACCGTCGGAGAAAATATAATTTGAAAACTTGGCGAGTTTTATTATTTTAAACTAAAATATGGAGTAAGTTTGATTGCTCTCGCAGACTTTGGTTTTTAATTGTATTTCTTTATGGAAGGAATTTATTTATTTTTTTTTTTTTTGCTTTTGTTATATGTTATTTATTTTTAGAACCGTAATCGAGTTATCTCGATTTTTTTTCTCCGTAACTTCTCGTGTATAAAAGATGAAAAAAAGAAAAAAAAAACTTAATAGGTTTTTGCACGAAGAATAGAGGAAAAAGGAACATCCGAAAACCATGATGCACGTATCGATTTTCCAGCCGGTTTTAAATTTTTCCATCCGAAAAACACATCAAGAGCGAAATTACTTTTTAATGAAAAATCAGCTTGAACGAGGAAAATTCTAATGAGAGACTTCGAAAACCGCTTAAAAACTTTTTTTCTTTTGTCTTCCGAAATGTCGATTCTCCGCCATTTTGTGATATCCGTGATTGTTTTTTATTTCTCGTTTTTTTTTTTTTTTTTTTTTTTTTTTTTTTTCTGTTTGTTTTTTCAGGAAAGAGAATATGAGTCTTGTAATTAAAAAGGACGTAACAATGGGGGAAAAAACTAAAAATACGCTTGTTATATGAAAAGAGTTTCTTTAGATACGAGCGAGAAATGTATGATAAAAAAATGATGGATCGACTAGGTAAAGTTCTTGTGCTTCAGAGTCGTTTTTAATATTTTTTTTTTATTTTAGGGAAGGATCGCTTTCTAACGAAGAAACAAAAAACTGTTATTTTTCAAATTTTTAAAAAAAACAACTAAAAGGAAAAAGAAATGGAGATATAAGAAGCATTTGAGGGAGATAAAGGGCCTGACCCCTTCCGTTACGGAACTGAGCTCCCCTTTCCCCCTGATTTTTCCCAAGCCTTGGCAGCAAAGGAAATGCTCAAAAATACGATTTTGTTTGTTACGAAAGCATTGAGTTCTTGGAAAATCGTCTAAAAATGAATGATGAAAAAATTAGAGGAAAAAAACAGAATGATG
The DNA here is from genome assembly GCA_037577465.1 of Liposcelis bostrychophila. Taxonomy (NCBI): domain Eukaryota; kingdom Metazoa; phylum Arthropoda; class Insecta; order Psocodea; family Liposcelididae; genus Liposcelis; species Liposcelis bostrychophila. The sequence goes on along the minus strand of CM075212.1, from coordinate 20,748,765 downwards.
GAGATAGCCAAGTAAAAAATATGTAAAGAAGAAGAAAAAAAGAAATAAAAAAGTAAAGCAGCAGCAGAAGAAAAAAAAAAGTAATAAGTGGAAAATGAGGAATAGCTGCAAAAAAAATCGAACTAATTATAATTTTATAAAATAAATAAAGAAATAATAAAAAAATCAAAGGGTTTGTCTGCCGTTTCATAAAGCGTATTTTTATCCTTTTTCTTTCTAAAAGCATTTGTTCTAAAATAAAAATTGATATTACCACAATCGTAAATTTCATTAACCGGTTTCAGAGAGAGAGGAAGAAAAAACGGTTAAATCCGACTTTTTTCCCTCACTGTAGTCTTCATTTTATATAAATGGTTTTTCAAATGATTTCGTCATAAATTTTTTACACCACTGATTTGCTTTTACGCGTTACATATTACATAAAATAATAATTTAATAATATGGAGGGATATGTTGCTCGCGAGATAATTCACTTTATTAGTTGAATGGCGTTAAATTATGGTGAAAAGGAGAGAGATGAGATGCACTCAAGACTCTGAGTTATTATTATTATTACTGAATACGTAAAACGCGCTCAAGTGTGTTTTTAAGACTTTTTACTTGGAAAATACGCCGACACTACTACTTTCGTGCCAGATAAACAAAAAAAAAAAAAAAAAAAAAAAAAAAAAAAAAAAAAAAAAAAAAGCTTATTGGTAAATTGTGAGAAAAAATATAATCTGCATAAACAACCGACGAAGTGTTTTTAAACGGGAGTGAAAAAAAAAATTTAAAAAGAGCTTCGCTTTGGTTAAATATCGATATTTTCAGTTCTTTATCTCAATGCTTTTGTAAAAAAAAAAAAAAAAAAAAAAAAAAAACTCGTGGCCTAAAGCTATAAATAAATATAATAATGAAAAGCCAGCTCGGATTCCACGATTAGAAGACCGCATATTTCTGATTAATAACTAAGTTAATACAAATGGGTTCGATTTTTATTTTTATCCCTCGAAGGTTCAAATTTTAAATGCAAAAAATTTAATGGGGACCGATGTACTGCAGTTAAAATGAACAAACACAAGATAATGAATAATTCACGGGAAAACAATATTTGTGAAGTTTACACTATTTTTTTTTTTTTAAATTACTGTATGCATAGCCTATTACTTCTTATTTCCTTTATTTTCTACGCTCATTTCATTAATAACTTTTTTCCCCTCTTTTTTTTTTTGCTTCTGAAATAAAGAGTCCGAACTCGGACGTCAGCTCTGTGCATACTAATTAAGTTGACCCTTAATTTGGCAACTTTCGAATTTTAAATGTCTTAACCCCAGAATCCGTGATTTCTGGTCCACAAATGAACCCTAATTTTTTTTAGGTTTTTTACTTGACGGAAGAGCGTGTCAGCTTGAGCTTCAAAGTTGGAAAATTCCCATAATGACAAAAAAATCGATTTTTTTTCTTTTTTTTTGGGGGGGGGGGGGAGGAATTCAAATCACGAATTTTAACCCTGATTTTCTCAGCCTTTTCCGGTTTTGGAGTCAGGCAGGAGCTAAAATATGAGCAACAAGTGAGGACTTAGTTAAATTTGAAACAATTGATCCCAGGAATATTTTCAAAAAAGCGGGTAATATTTCGACTGGAGTTCTAAGAAACTCGCCCTACCTACACGAGGAGTCAGAAATTTAAAAATTTTTTAAATCCTCTATCCGCCCAGAAATATTTATAAAATAGGGTTGTTTCACACAATTTAATTTAATGTTTTAAACCGCTTCAAAAATTCGAGAAAAAAATACGGAAGCATTTTGCGTTGGAATTTTTTAGTTCCAGATTGTCATTAGCTGAAAAAAAATAAAAAAAATTGGGCCAAAAATTGATGCATTTGAAATGATTTCGAAAAGCGGGATGGCCTTTTTTGAACTAATTGTTTTTATCGTTCTGCACCTTGAGAATTAGCGACTATGTATTTCTTATTGGGAGCTTTCCAAAGGGGGGTGTATATCGTATTTCGTGTTTTTCTAATTCCACGACTTCCATTTGATTAAATAGCAGGTCGTGGAATTAGAAAAACACGAAATACAAAATACACCCCCCTTTGGAAAGCTCCCATTATGCGCTGAAGGCAAATAACAGAACGATAAAAACAATTGGTTAAAAGAAGGCCGTTTGTTTTTGTCCCGCTTTTCGAAATCGTTTCAAATGCCTCAATTTTTCGCCCGATTTTTTTTATTTCTTTTGAGCTAATGACAAGTTAAAACAAAAAAATTACAACTCAGAATGCATTTTTATTTTTTCCTCTAACTTTTTAGGCGGTTTAAAAAATTTAATTTAATTATGTGAAACAACCCTATTGTGGTTAATTTAGATTTCAGACGTCAATAAAAGCCGAAATAGGCTCAATCGATTTCTTGAAAGATTTTAAGGGCACTTATCGTGGTCTAAATCCCGAAAAATTATACTCCCTGCGATCGATAAAGCAAAAAAAATAAAAATATCAATTTTTTTCTCCTTACGAGAATTTTTCGACCATCAAGCTCAAGTCGGCAAGCTTTCCCGTCGAGAAAAAAATCTGACAAAAATTAGGATTCGTTCGTGGTTCGGGGATCACGGATTCCGGGGGTGAGACATTTCAAATTCGCAAGTTGCCAAAATAAGGGACACCATTGATGTTAGTGTGTACTCTTTCCCCAGGGGATTCCGTTCAGGGTTGCGATGCCGATGGCATTTTTACTGGCTTCGGCATCGGCATCGGAATCGATGAGAAAAATAACCGGTATCGGCATCGACGTCGGCGTCGGCATCGAAACCGAAGTTGAGGCCGGCGTCGGCGTCAGCATCAGCGTCAGAATCAGATTTAAAGCCGGCGTCGACGTCGGCGTCGGGAATCGTTTGACGAACCAAAATCGGCATCGGGATCGGAGTAAAAGCCGGAATCGCGAAAAATTTTCAATTTCAAAATTATTTTTCTCTTAATTTCTTTACTTTACAACTGTAATTAAATTTAATACGATTACTCGATTAATTTTTAAATAAGAATTATGGTTTTTATGATAGTTCTGCTGACTAAAAAAAAATATTTTAGAACTGCCTTTTTTAAAGAAACCTGAGCTGAGTGAGACTAGAAAAAATTTCTATTTTTAATAAAAAACAAGGTACTAAATTTATGTTTAGGAAAAAACTAAAATTTAATCGGAGTTAAAAATTGTTCCACAATCCAATATCGGCGTCGGCGTCGGCGTCGGAATCGGAAATTTATGGCAAACCGAAATCGGCTTCGGCATCGGCATCGCAACCCTGATTCCGTTTCTCTTCAAAGTCCAAATACTTATTTTTTTTTACGGTTTCTTTAAGAGCAGCTGTCGAAAAAAAAAAAGAAAATTCCCCCAGTTTGTTTCTAAAGGGTCGATATCGTTGATAGCTCGGAGCGGGATGAATTGATCAGACAAAATTTCGGAGTAAAAATTTTGATACAATCTCACGCGACCGAATCTGAATATTTTATGAGTCTCATATTTCCCCAATCGACCGCCATTTTTTTTTTCGGTTAATGTAGGGGATCTTCTTCGACTTCCCCTTCCCCTACTTTTTTTTTCAAGGGAAATCTTTTATTTGGCAGAGCTGAATTTTAATGCGGTTGCGTTTGTCATCTGTCGCAACGTTTAATTTGATGAATGACTGTATAAGAAAGTAGGAAGGGTGAAACGCAGGATCATATCGGCAAAAGAGCGAGGGTTCTGAAAATGTTTATAGCCGGTTCCAGTTTTTTTTTTCTTTCTTACTCCGGTTGCAATTTTCGAACGGTAAAGGTCGTTTATTTCCAACATGTGGAATTGATGGATATCTTTTCCGGGGAAAAGCAAACATTCACCTGAGAAAAATTTTTTCCTCGACGTTCCTAAAATTATCAGCAGCATATGGATTTCGTTATTTATTGGTCTGGAGCTCGTTTTCTAAAAAAGTCGGGGAGAAAAAAAAAAAGATAAAACACGAAAATTCAAAGCGGTGACGATGCATACGAATCTCTTGATTTCGATGGAGAGAGAGAAAAAAAAAACCTTTAGACGGATCACGTTTTGTCGTAACTTGATCAGGAAAGTTTAATGCAATCGACACTACGCAAGCTTTCCCTTTTTTTCGAAATTATGAAAGAATTTTTTTTTTTTTTTTTTTTTTTTTTTTTTTTACTAACAATCAGCTGATTTATGGCCGAAAAAGACGCCAGGAAATTAAGTCGAACAAAATATTCTTTTTGGAAGGCGAAAGAGTTTGGAAGGCAAGAAGCAGAGAGAGAGAGGCAAACACAGATGGCAGGGCATTCAAAATGAGAATCGGCTTTCCGGAAAACTTTTGAATTGAAAAGTAACCCTCACAATAGCCCATTTAACGAGGCCGTTTGATTTTTTTTTTTTGTGCCAGAGCTTTCATTTAGTTCTCTCTGAAAACTTGAAATTGCGAGCGATGAATTTTGATGTAATTAGAGGTTCGTGGACATCGCAATTCGCAGGAAAAAAAATCATGGGGAATACATAAAAAAACTCGGATTTTCTGTCAAAAAATTACGAAATGTTAATAAAAGGAAATGGAGACTGGACGCGAGGTGGAATAATTGAATTCCATATATCATCGACGAGTGTCGATTTTAATCGCTCATTTTCAAATCTGTAATTAGTGCGAGAGAGGTCTGTTAATACGATAATTATGCCAGAGAATTGACATAATTGACGGATGCATTTTGTTTCCCCAGAAATCTCGAATAGCGCGATTCGTAACCGTCACCGTCACTGCGCCCAAAACGCTACTTTTTTTATTCAAAAGGGCGATTCAAGCGATAAAATTTCCCCCCCTCAAAAAAAAAAGTTACACGAAGTTGATAAATCGAGAAAAAAAGGGAATAGCCTTTAAATAAATTGACCTGTATCTAAAAAAAAACTCGTGATTCTTCCTTTCTATAGTCAGCAATTCGAAAGAATGAAGATGGGAAAAAATCGGATAAAAAACGATCGATGTTAAACAGTTTGTAGAAATCCAGTGACCGTTTTTCTCATTATCACACTTTAACGCCGGATCGGAATAAAGACGTTTATAATGTCGCCGTTACAAAAAAGAAAAAAAAAAGAAGAAAGAAAAAAAAAGATACGACTTTTTCTCCGCATAAAAAGAAGAAAGATCCGACTACCAAAATCCAAACGTTTTTAAAATCCTCTTCCCTTTAGTAGCCTACGGTTCAACTGTTACGTCAAATAATATCTCCTGCATATTAAAATATTTAAAAGTTTTTTTTTTTTTTTTTTTTTTTTTTTTTTCAAGATTTTCAAGACAAATGTTTGATATTCTCCTCGGAGACAGTCGTATTTTATTTTTAATAGTTATGAGTGCGGGATCTTTCCTTTTGTTTCTCTTATCTTCCCCCCGTCTGTGTCTTTTTTCTATCCCCTTTTTAGCTTTATTACCTTACGTTTCTCCAGCCTTCAGAAGTCTTTTATCACATTCATTTTGAATGTACTAAAGCCTTTCTTCAAGGTCAGAATGCAAAAAAAATTTTGATTTAACAGAAACAAAGAAGCAAAGATGCTTGAGAAGACATCGCACTAAGGGAAAAATTGTTTGAAGCGAAAGCAAAAATGTATGGTGACAAAATATTTTCTTGATAATCGTATGAAAACAATAAAATTATCTTGTCAACACAGAACCTGTCCGTTGTCGCGTGACTTTTTGCTTTGATACGAAACAATCTCTGTTTTGTTGCAAGGCAGAACTTGCTCAAAATATTTCCGTTTTCTGAGTGCAAGCCTCCCAGACAAAAAATTCACGTGGAATACACGTGGATTCCACTAGTGGAATAAACGTGGAATTTAAGACTATTTCCACCGATTTTCCACGAGTTTTCCACCAAATATCCACGAGCTGTTGGAAATCTGGTGGAAAATTGGTGGATCGTGGATAACTGGTGGAAATCTCGTGAAAAATTGGTGGAAAAAGTCTTAAAATCCACGTGAATTCCACCAGTTTTCATCCACGAGTTTTTTTGATTGGGCTAATGCCGATAAGACGTCAAGGAAACTGTGATTGAGGCAATTTCACACATTGAAAGGCAGTTTCACACGAGAAATGATTTGAGCACTTTTCAAAAAATTTAAAAATGAGCGTTTTTTAAAAATTGTGTTTCCTGCAGCACAAGCATTTCAGACAAGTTGAAACTTTGCACTGAAAATTCCAGAATGCGTCAAAAGAGATCCTTAGATGGTACCTAAAACAACGAAAGTTTGGCTTGGATTTTAACTGGGAAGTAATGGAGGTTCGACGGGGCTTTTGCTCTGGAAATAGTACCAAATCAAAGAAGTCATTCAAATGACTTACATTCTTCTTTTTTCAAGTACTGGCTTCGCGACGGAGATTGGCTATCATCTGGCAGATTTTTACTTTGGAGGCCGCTGCTTGAAAAAGACTTAAGGAACCGACACCAAACTAGACCCTAAGATTTTTGAGCCACGAGGTTTTCCTACGACCCAGACCGCGCTTACCCTCGATCTTTCCCTCCATCACAAGCTGAAGGAGGCGATATTTTTCATTTCGCATTACGTGGCAGAAATAATTGAGCTTCCGACGCATGATCTCGTATAGCACTTTCAACTTCTTTCCCACTCGAGCCAAGACGTCAGTATTTCTCATCCTGTCAGTTCACAAAATTCTAAGCATTCGACGGTATACCCACATCTCAAAAGCCTCCAACTTCTTTTCCAACGTCATAGTTAACGTCCAGTCCTCGTGTCCATATAAGAGCACGGGAAACACGTAATATCGGACGATACGGACCCTCGTTGACTCATATTCTTCTTCTTAGTCCATTACTCGATTACGAGCGTAGTGATCTCTCACAAACACCTATGCGTGCGCTCACAGGCATATGGGACCTACAGTTTAACGCCGGTTCCGAACGGCTATTTTTGACTTATATCACGTCAGCATAATTATGACAATTTTTGACCTCCTCTCTGCCTTGCCCCCTTCAACAATACCTAACCTAGCTTAAGTAGAAAATCACTGAATCGGACACCCTTTCCTCTAACGATGTTGCTGACGTTACATTTGAATGGCCCCAAAATCGATTTAATCGGTCATGGCTCAAATTTACTCAAAGATCTTCGGAATAACGAGAAAACCCGTCAGATTTTTCTTTTCGATTTTCCTGTAGGATTTCCTTCTTATTTCATCATTTTTCCGTCCAATTTAAAAAGCATCACATCCACGCGACTCTCGACTTTTCTTATTCAAAAATAAAAAAATCTTTCATATTTTTTTTTTCTCTTAATTCACGAAACGAAATTAAATATTAATTACGAGTTTTGGCGCCGACTTAAAAGGACGAAAGAGGAGAAAAAAAAGTAATCACAAGGTTTAGCGAGGAGAGGAAAAAAAAAAAGAAAAAAAGAATGAACGCAAGTTGGGAATTAGTAAAATTGAGTTGGCACCCCTGGGTAAAAGATTTACTACTCACAAAGGAAATGCCAATGGTACGAGTTCTTTGTTAGTGTTCACGGTGAACGAATTTCATGCAAATATGTGTGTCGTCGTACACAATACACTATAATGTATTTAATGACACTTTTGCATTCCGCACAAACGAACCCATTGTGAACGCAACCTTTTCCCCATAAAAAAAAAAAAAAAAAAAAAGTTTTTACTCTATAAACTTTGTCACTTTTTTTTCCTGTCTGGTATAGCAATTTTTATGTTCGCCCCTCGGCTTAAAATATTCCTTAAGAAAAAAAAAATGAAAACAAACAAAATAAAGTTAATTAAATTTCCTTTTTTTGTTTTTGCTTTTGATAAAAGAATATATTTTTTTTTTTTTTTGTTTCTTGTCGAACACAAACAAAAATCAATATCACGGAGGATTATCTCTTTCTTTTGAACACCGGAGTAACCAAAGAAATGCTCGTGGTAAAACAATTCCGTTCTACTAACTATTTAGGGAAAACCCGGAAGCATTAACCTGAGCTGAAGAACTTAAGAGGGAAGATCTAAGTAAACGGAAAGGTTTTCTTATTGACTTTCGGTTAAACTTGTATCGTTTGTCGAAAATCCCTTTTCATTAAACCATGTTTGTTTTCGACTAGTTAGACCAAGAAAATGTCTACAACCGATATCTGTTTTTGAATACGATCGGGTGAAAAGTAGAGAAAGGGAGAAAGAGTTAAAGTGGGGGGAAGGGGGCTAAAAACTTTAAAATTTTCAGTTTTCCACCTCTATTCTTGTTCTGAAAGGAAAATCACGTCAGACGTTTAAAGAGCATAGGGCGCCCTTTTATTATTTTTTTTCCCTTCCCTATTCTCCCAATTTTTTTTTTTTCGTCTATTAAAACAAGGTGACAAGACCTGTCAGGGCGACAAGACTTGTGAAGTGGAAATCTGACAAATTGTTTTTGACACGGTAGTATGGTATTTAGTTGACAAGGGAAGAAAATTCTGAAAGACGCAGGGAAAGCTTTGAAGTCGGGTAAACTGTGTCTAATATCGGTGAGTTCATATGTTTTAAAGGGATAAGAGTTCGGATGCGTATGGGGAAAAGGGGGGAGGGGGAGAAGTTCCTTATGCAAGATTGTTTTAAAACTGCCGCGGGTACCGTGCAAAAGGCTTTTTCCTTGGGAGGAAACTCTAACGCTTCAACAACGTTTCAAAGAAGATACAAAAGGCATCTTCAAAATGATTCATCAAGTACATTATTATCCGAAAACATTTCTTACGGAATCTCCTCCTGTTTGCGAACGGGGGTTACTAAGGGGGCCGCCAATAAATTATGTAAGCGGTTTAGGGAGAAGGGGGTCGCTCAAAATCATACGCTAATTCTAAATCTTCGTAAGAAGAAGCCTATTTTTGCTTACGAAAGGGAAGGGGGGGCTAAAATGACAAAGGTTATGCTTAATTTGGTAATTTATGGACAATTTATGGTAATTTATCGACGATGAAACGGCCCCTGTTCCGGCGCCAGTGAAACGGTCGAAAACCACCTCCTTGATGCTTAAAACCAATCCACATTTTTGCAAAGGAACGAGCATGTAGGCTATTGTCGTTTCAATGAATCAAACCACACATTCTTCTCTAGCAAATATTTTTATTTTACCAAAAACAAAATCCCTAAAATTATTCATAAAATATTAATATACGTGGGAGATAAAATGTAATCACATTATTAATCATCACATTATTCACGACTTACTCTTGTTTTGGCTCTTTAAATGGAACCCAATTTAACTTTTCAACATCACAAATTACTCAAAATCGATGATTAATTCATTATAATTATTTTCGAATTAAAAAAAAAAAATTAATAACTCAGAGAACCATTCGTTCTCTTGGAAAGCGAGTGGACGACAAAGACTTTAAACTATCAAAACGGCGACGACAATCGCGGTGCCGCGCATTGATTATGGCAAGCGATTTTTTAACGCGGTTTATTTAAAACTTTTGCATTACTTCCAACACTCAATTTTATGCCGTAACAACGACAAGTCGGAGTACGATTTTAATTAGTCCGTTTCTTCTGTCAAACTGAATATTGCTTTTAAAAAAAATGACTTAAGGCCGAAATTTCACGAGGAATCATGTTGCACTAACTTGTTGCTAAACATGCTGCAACGTTGTAAACATGTTGCAGCATGGAAACACGTTGGCAAAATTTGTACTTTTATTTTTCATTTTCCAATGTTGTGCAACATGTTGCCACAACAGGTTACTGCAACAGGGTTCGTCGGGAAATCGCGGCCTAGGAAACGTTTAAGTATTACGTAAGACAGGAAGGAGGGGGGGGGGGGGGGTGCAAGAAATTCTTACAATTTTTTACATGGGAGAAGGCTGAGTCCGGAAAATCTTATGTAAGAATTTTCATTATTATTATTTGTTCAAAAAAATTCCAATTTAATATAAAAAATAAAAACTTAAAAAAAAAAAAAAAAAAGAACCATTTAATTACCTCATGCAAAACCGTTAAATTCTCGCATTCGGCGAGAAAACGACGATAAGAAAAGGGTGCTAAGCGATCATCTTGAATAATTTTCAACGAATTTTCAATGAAAGGCAGAGGGAGGGGGGAGTGTAAGTACTACACGTGTATCTATAAAATTTTGGAAGGAAAAAGCTGTTTGTAAGGAAACGGGAAACGTTCCAAAAGATGTTCTGCAACAGATAGAGATATACCATTATGAATGATATAGAGCTCCACTTACCAAGCTAATAGGCTCATATATTACATGAGGAAATGGTAAAACAATGATTAACAAAAAACAGCCTTTCTAAATGTTTTTTACTACAAATTGCGTTTTGGTTCCTCTTAAAAAAATAAAGAAGAGAAAAAATTCGGTTAGTTTTTTATTTATTAAGTTAAAAGGAAATGGACGTCTGCAATAACTCACAATTAAAAAAAATAAAAGAACAAAAAAATTTACGCTCCTTATTTTATTTTATTTTTTTTTTTTAAGAAAACACTATAATGCAAATCTCTCAAATATTTTGTTATTCTTATTTCATAAGTCAGCATTCGTTAAAGTTAAATCAAAACACTAAATAAAACACAGGCTAATGACTTAAAAACCGACAGCTGTTTCCATTTTAGAATCGTAAAAAGTTTTTTAGCCCTGAGTTAGCAAAATACTTAATAACTTTATATTTTCGGAAGAGAGGGGGAAAAAAATTAGAAACATGATTTTGTATTAACAAAGTTTTGAATTCAAACAATATTCGGGAAAAGGACGGTGGGTAAAGCGGATGCAGGGGATGTGGTGGTCCGTTGAATTTTCCATCAAAGAAGAATCGATGAGGAGAAAATATGAAAAACGTTAAGAGTTTAAGAAATATACCGTTATTTTATGTCGGAGTGTTCTGTTCGGACGGTAAGAACGTTCTGCCTGGACTAGCCGTTTGCCACAGGGTCATTTAAGGTACTGGCGTTTTAAATCCAGATTCATCCCTTAAGGTAATCCTCCCGGTTAATTGAAATGCAAACGTCTGATATGATTCACATGCTTACTTAAACACATAAATTTTCATAAATTTTCTGTAATATTAATGTTGTATAAAATAAAATTTAAATGGAATCATACAAGTATTACGTCAGCACATAACAGGAGAGGGGGGGTTGATGGAATGCTTACGGCTGCTTACGGAGGGGGAGGGGGGGTATGCTTACGTAAGATTTGAAATTATAAAAATTTGCCATTAAAACATATTTGTTGCGTTACTCAGTGTAAAAATGGTTTCATTAGTTCATCATTTCATTTTATGATTCCTTCAAATTCATTTTTGATTTTATTTTATTAAGTAATTTTTTATTTTGCTCATTTAATAATTTTCGTACCAGGTCGCGACCTTTTAATATATAAAATGTATTTACTTATTTTTAAATCCAGGGGAAAGTAGGATGAAGAAGGAAATAAGTGAAAGAAAAAAGTGCAGAAAGTGATAATCTTAAGAAAATTAAGCGGGAGCACAATAAAGACAGAAACGAAAACTGGGGGTGAGGATCCCAAGTTGACAAAGAAAGCTTCAAGACATGTACACTTAGCTGAATACCTATTGTGAATTGCAAATGAACCACGTTGCCAACAATTTAATTGTAACTTCCTTTCCGCAAGAGAACTCGTTCCTCCCCCGAAATTTCTAAGTCATCCATTATCATCATTATTATCATCATTATTATTATTTTTCCTCCAGCGCGTTAAAATCCTAAAAACGAATTATCATCACGCATCCAAAATAATCATTTTTCTAAAATGTTTTTTCTTTTTTTTTCCCCCAAAAAAATTTTTTTAAAGGTGACGAAGTAGCCCCAAGGGACTTCCGGTTCATTTAATGGACTTTTGAACGAGGAGGGGTTGTTTGCTAATTAAAAATGGAAGGGGGTTGAAAAGCGATGTAAAAATATTCTATCAGATTACGTTTTATTTGAAACTCGACACGTTTCGTAATAATAGTCAGATTTTCCCCCCACCCAGATAATCAAAATAATCCACATAATTCCTATTTTTTTTTCGGATTTAAATTCTTTCTTTCCTTCGAAAAAACAGTTTCAATTTTTTTTAAAGCGATTAAATCCAAAACTTCTTCCTTTCTTTTTTCTAAGGTGGGGGATTAAACTTTTTATCCTAAGAATAAAAGCGATGCTGGAAAATGAAAAAAAAGTGGAGAGTAATTGGTCGTAATTAACTACACACTGGATAAAAGCAATTTAGAGAGAAAGAACATGGCAGTAAAAAAAAAAAAAAAAAAAAAAAGTAAATATTCTAAGAGGAAAGTATTTTTCGATCAAACAAGCGATTTTAATAAATTAAATTACTTTCTCTACATAGCCGGCGTTTTATTTTAAATAAATATTCCCTCGAAATTAAATTTTTGAACTTTAGGAATGCGGTCATTTTAATGTGAGAATTTTCTCTGTTTGCCGAAGATGTTTATGATAAAAACATCTTGTCGACCATTTTTTCCCCTCTTTTTTTTGATCTACAAAACAATTTATTTTTCTCGCTCTTTTTTTTTTTACTTTTATAAGTTGTTTCGTCATGAATGTAAAGTTGTTTTCAAAGCAAATAAGGTTCGTTTTTTATTCGCTTTCGGTTCCTTTTTCCTTTCAAGAATAAATTCAAGCGAATGAAATGTCAAAAAAAAAAAAAAAAAAATTCAACTTACACTTGGGTTTTGTATAATCTGAAGCAAAAAGAAACTCAAAGCTGTAAGTTAATATTTTATTAAAATATTTTTTTGATGCAGCTTTACTGACCTTGGTCAGCAGAAAAAAAATTAATATTCCCAAAGTGTGCAGGGCATGTGGTACTTGAGAAAAGATACAAGATGAAATGAAAAAATCCTGAATCGGAGACGATGGGCAGCCGCCGAGGAAGAAGCAGACCAAGTAATTCGTAGGGTGAAGTCTTCGATTTAACGATTTTCCTTAAGCTAAGTATTAGCGAAGGGGGGGGGGATCGCAAACGATCAAAATTGTGCTGTAATAGTATTTCAATTGCCCCGTGGTGAATCGGTGCCCTACACAAATATTTTTTGCAAAACAAAATCTAAAAACATTTTTGAATAGGGACACTTTAGAAAAAAGTCAAATTTATTTTTGAGGTTTAGCGGCATTCCAATAATTACTGGTTGATTTGGATGAGGCGGGATTGGAACAGTAAGAACGATGAGTTACATTAACAAACAACTCATCGTTCTTATTAATCGTTCTGTTAATGTAACTCATCGTTCTTATTGTTCCAATCCCGCCTCATCCAAATCAACCATCAAATTTATTTTTTTAATGTCAATTTTTCAAATCTTATACGATAAGATTTGGAATACCTCCGCCTCCCCTTTCCGTAAGCAACCGTAAGCATTCCATCAACCACCCCTGTTAAGTGCTTACATAATACTTGTATGATCCAAAAGATTTATCATTTTGTTGTTATTGACCCCAACAAGTTGAGACCTGACCTCCTAATGTATTTTGGGTCGCTGATTCCGGATCTTGCTTTCCAAAAATCTGATCGAAATCTGATTCTGAAAATTTTTTATGAAAAGAAAAAGAAAAGGAATTAATGCGACATTGCATGTGATGCAGGTTGCCTATACACGAAGTCGGTAGGTGCTTAATGCAGTTTTCAACAAGTAGGGCAAGTATATGGGGATGAATACAGTTTTTTTCTCAAAATTATTCAAAATAAAAACTTTCAAAAATGATTTTCCAAATTTTCCAGAGATTTTCCAGAATTTGGACCTTAATAGGTTAACATCAACAACGAGAAACCTTTTTTTCGAAGAAGCTATTTACTAACCACCTTTTCAAACTTCTAATGTGAATCTGACTCTTCTTATAAAATAACAAATGTTTTGAAAAGGAAAAATAAAATTTACGAGTCAATTTTTTGGAATCTACTTAGGATCGAATATCTTTTTTTTTATACCGAGAAGAAAAAAAAACGTGTGCCAAATTACTTTGAAAGCGATCAAGTTGATTTAAACTCCGTTTCCACAATGAAACTACACTTTCTTAAAAAACCTCCTTATTGTTTTGAAACACTCATTACCGGAAAAGGAAAATAACTCATCCGTCTGTCCCGGGCAAACGGGTATATTTTCGAAATGTTCGCTTGAATTCGTTCCAAAAGCAAAGAGACAAAACTCTATGTATTTTTTTTTTCCTCCTTCCCACTCCTTTACCTTTTTGCAGAAAAAAGGCCATCTCCGAGGTAAATAAAATCGTCGCCGAGGCGAAAAACGAAAAGAACCTGATTTGCTAGATTCCTTTTTTTTTTTTTCACCGCTTCTCCATTATTTTTGATTTGTAGGTGCTTAGAATAATAGATTACAGTTAATCTGAGTTACTCAACTTCATTCGGACGTAAATTTCTTACCAGAGAAAAACTGAAAGTCATTACGCAAGAACGAAATCGTAAATTTAAAAAAAAAAAAAAAAAGTTTTCCATCAGTCCGAAATCGGCCGAGGTCGTAGACTTTCTGGCTTTTTCCCTTAATTTTTTTATCCTCTTGAAAAAAAAAAAATGATAAAAGCGTTTAACAGTTTTAAACGAATCTTTTGAAAACATATTTTACCATCGATTTATGTACTGAAATTACGCGTTTTTCATTCGTTAATTAAACCATTAATTTTTACATAGTGAACAAGATTTAGAATCTGATTTTCGTAACGAACGCAATTATTTTGATATGAAAATTAAATTAACTATTTTTTTCCGCCTATCGAGTGGTTAAGCTATGTATTAGATTCAAAATTGAAATCAGTTTCAAAATCTAACTCTCGACTAAGAATATAAAATGTTCTGTATGAAAATTACTTCAACGACCCTTGTGCAATTATATTTATGTTTATAAAATTACAAAATGTATAATCTCTTAATACATTTTCCCGTCGGTCTGACATCCCAGAGGATTTTTAATTAATTTCTGCATGACCAACTTTTTTTCTTTTTTTCCTGACCCATTCGGGTCAACGAAATCCAATCCAAACCTTTTTAACTCCATCGTATCGATGCATTATTATTGGATATTTTTTTATGAATTTTAAAGAAGAACAGATTTATTATGTGTTTTTGGAAATAAACAAATAATTTGAAGGGTACATTTCCGAGCGGCGGAGGTGAACTAATGTATCCCCATCGTAAATATGATTGGAGTTAGTCTGTTTCGACGTTTCGTGAAAGTGTCACGTGACCTCAAGTTTACAGCAACATGAGCGTGTAAAATTGCAGTCGCCTGACCACGTGATTTCCGTAAACACTCGAAACCGACTATCTTTAATCATATTTATGATGGAGATACATTACAGTAGTTCACCTCCGACGCTCCGAAATGTATATTTCAAATTATTCGTTCATTTCCAAAATTGTAGATTGCAGGTTAGATTGTAGGTAGATTATTATTATTAAATTAGTAGGTTATTATTATTTCTTTTTTTTTTTTTAAATCTATTTCTATAAGTCAGAGCCAAAAGGTTCAATATACAAATTAAAGATGTCCGCTAAACGTTGTTTACCCATAACAAACGGCCATCTTTAATTTGCATATTGAACTTTTTGGCTCTGCGGTACAGAATTTTGTATAAAATATCCCTGGTAAAAATTTGGCCAGACTGGTCGATAATGGAAAATCTGACTGAAATGTAACAGTTATCAGTCTGGATTCGAGCTGGATTTGGTTGGAAATTGGATCCAATACTGATCCAAGATCGATATTGTTGATCTAGATTGATTCAATAATGAATCAAGATTGAAAACAGTTACATTTCAGTCAGGTTTTTCAACTTGAATCAAAGCCGGATCAGTAATGTTAGGGAATAAATTTTTACCAGGGATGTAATTTTGAAAAATGCATGAGATAAAAAATTTTTTTTTTGCAGGGAATTGAATATTTCGATGAAATAATGAACTTTTTCCGTGCATTGCACGTTCAACCACGCTGAAATTCAAAAATTCATAAAATAATAGCCCACCCTATATGCAGGCTCACGAATTAAAAAATTAATTATTCTCCATTCTAAAAGAGGGATTCGAATAGTCAAAACGCCGAAAATCGATCCTCGCTGCACCGGGCAGAAGTAATTACACTAGCATTCTAAGGGTTAACGAAGCGAAGAGGAGAGAATACGGAATGCGTACCGTTCTCTAGATTTTGTGTAATTAATTTAAAGAGAAAAGGAAGAATGATCGAGCTTGTCGGTGTGATTAACCACAACTGACGAGAGAGGATCAAGGAAAATGAAGAAAGAAAGAAATTAAGACCGACCATTTAATTCTTTTATAACTCCGAAAAAAAATGTTCCTTTTTTTTTCTTTGTTTCCTTTTTTTTCTTAGTTTTTTTTTTTACTGTCGTAAAAATGCATGTAGACTATTTGAAATTCTTAGTTTTCGCTAAAAGAGCATGTTTAAGCTATTTAAATAATTTTTACACTTTAGTGTGACTCGCCGGAATTGATCAATAAATATTTGTTCCTCATCCGTGGTATTAATTTAGTTAAATTTATCTTCCTTTTCTCCTCCCCCAGAAACATAAACCCCGTTTTTCGCGTGTTTAAAAATAAATGATACTGTATAAAGGATAAAATATTCATCAGAAACCAGACGAAACTAAATCTGGAAAACGTTGCAATTTTAATGAAAATTTTGAGGTTATATCAAATGATGTGACAGTTTAACAATATAATAACGGGTTCGTTATTTATTTATGCGAAATCTACGTGGAGGTGAGGAAGAGAAAAAAAAAAAAAAAAAAGCAAAATCATTTAATTATAATACGGGTCAAATGGGGAAACTTTGCAAACAAAATGTTCATGGTGGGCAATCAATATTATTTCCAATCTTAATGTCAGAAAAAAAAAAAGGATCAAAAGATTCCCGTCATTAAGTTTTCAAGAAAAAAAAGTAATTTGGGCAAAATAAATTTAAAGCCTTTAACTTTTTCTTTTCTTGAAACGCTATAAATTACAAACTTGTTCGCGACATGTGAGTCGAAAATTTATAGTTCGAAGATTCATCGGTTCCATAGAAACATTTTCTGTTTTTTTTTTCTTTCCCTCATAAACATATGTTATCTTTTTGGACGAATCCATATTTATTCGGGTAAGTGTAAAAAATGATATAAAACGGAGTGTAAATTTCTTTCATCTTAAGAAGACTAAGGTCGAAATTTCACGCCAAAACATGTTGCAGCATAGAAACATATGTTGGCAACATTCTTGCGCTACATTTACAAATTTTTATTTTTTACTTTGAAGGGTTGCGGAACATGTTTTTACGCTTCAACATGTTTTCTAGCGTTGCAACAAATTGAGAAACATGTTGTCTAAACACGTCCTAACATGTTTTAGCATGAAATTTCGGTCTTTAATATTTAAATCCGAATTATTTTACTAAATAAATCGAATTTGTGAAAATTCATGAAAATAACAATTAAAAAATTCTTCGTAAATTCAAAAATAAAAATTCGCACCTGGGCCTAATCATTTCCCTGGAAAAAAAAAAAAGATCGCGAGTTGGAAGAATGATTTTCCTTGTTTGCAAAGTTTTCCTTTTTGACAAAAGAAAATTTTCAAGTTGGGCGATACGTAATTCGAAACGATAAACATGGCCTTTTAATAGCATCGCCTCCGCATTTTTCTTTTGCGTTTTCTTTTTCCTTTCCCTCAGACTCAGAATAAAAAAAAAAAAAAAAAGAGAAATAAAAAATAAAAGGCGGGTTCTTTTCTATTGTTCTCTCGTATTTACGAATTCCCCACTCGTTTTTAGGAATTCTTAAATTAATGGCGATCTTTCGCGACACGTCAGCTCTTCTGGAAAAGAAAAATAACGGACCAAGGGACCTCGAAAAAATAGGCAAAAAGAAGACGAGCGAAGAGGGAAAAAGAGGGCAGCGAAGAAAAAAAAACCGTTTAACAGATCATTAAGCTGACAAGCCAGCTTGTTGAGAAAATTACATGCATCACAAAATATTTAAAATATTACGGGATCTTTTTTTTTATTAATGTTTTTTTTATTTACTTAAAAAAAAATATTTTTTATTATTCTTTTTTTATTTATTTATTTATTTTATTTTGTTTATTTTTTCGTCATGCCGTTTTTAACTCTTTTTTATTTGATAAAGGATCCGAGTCCTTGTCGCGAAGTCAAATGTAAAAAAAAAGGGGGGAACCTTCAAGTAAAAAATAAATGTCTAACACATTGCGTTGAAAAATTTAAAATCCGGAATCCATTTGCATAAAATTTAAAAATAATTAAAGAAAAAACAAGTAAAAAAGACAGAGAGAAAGAAACCCGTGAAACCTAAAATTCATATTCATTAACATAAAGAAACTGAGCAGTGATTAATCTTCCATATTCTTTGTGCTTTATAAATTTCGTTCCTTTTTTTTTTTTCTGTTTTTTGAAAAATCTTTGATGTTAATCCCGTGAATAATATCAGCCTTGTAAAATATACCTGCCCGCATTCAACTTGCCCCGATCTCCCGATCTCCCCTATTATTACTAATAGAATTTTGCATCGAAAAAGAAAATTTTTTTTTTACTACGGCCTATAGAACCTCTTGCAGTTTGATGGATTAAACAATTTCGATTGATGTCTGAGGAAAATATTGAAAGGAAAATGAAATAAAAACTTAAATTTCGAAATATTCAACGTTGCTTTTCATTATTTAAAATCGTTTGAGATTTTCATCTTGTTAACCTGGGTTAGGAACCCTTCAGGTTTTCACAACTGGAAAATTTCAAGCCATTCTTAATTAGTAAACAGCCTTTAAACTTTTCTTTTCTTTCCTCATTGTTATAAGAAATTAATATTCGAATAATAACAGCGATTAATTCTTCCGATGAAAAGAGAACTTCTTCCATTCAGAAATCGTTCAGAGGGTAAGGTTATACATACCTCTTGATTTCTTAAATCTTTTCATCATAAAATCACATTCTCGAAGGGAAAAAAGAAATCTGCAACTGCGGCAACAAGACTAACATAACAATAAAAAATAAAAAGAAGGGCGAAAAAAAAATAAGCAGACAAAAAAGGAAAAGATATAGAAGGACGCGCTGTTATCATAGGAGCCAGTCAACTGTTAACTCGCTTGGTTTTGTCATCTATCCTTTTCCTCT
This sequence comes from Liposcelis bostrychophila, assembly GCA_037577465.1. Taxonomy (NCBI): domain Eukaryota; kingdom Metazoa; phylum Arthropoda; class Insecta; order Psocodea; family Liposcelididae; genus Liposcelis; species Liposcelis bostrychophila. The sequence goes on along the minus strand of CM075212.1, from coordinate 20,729,656 downwards.
CTTTTTGCAAGCCAGAGATTTTTGACAATGTTAGATATCCGTTTCTAATGCTATTCAGCATTGGAGTAACAATCCTTTTTTTTTTTTTTTTTTTGTCTGGCGAACTATTCAAGTTCCTTCGAATGGCGTATTTTTATCCGTTATCCCAGGCGAATGCTTTTGGTTTCCTTGTGAAACCAGGATATTGAACATTGACAATCATATTTCATCGAAATACGTGGCAGAGTGGAAATCGAATAAAATACAGTACAATCCTAATAATTTAATTATGATTTTGAAATCCGAAAGTATCGTAAATTTTACGTGGGCTATTTCGATACTTGCGTAATGGACTATAGATGTTTTTGATAGGAGCCATGCAGTGGATCGTAGATATGAATAAAATTTTTTTTTTGTCTTCTTTCAAGTGCCAGTTCCGCGACAAAGATTGTCTATCATCTGGACTATTTTTACTTTATCGACCGCTGCTCGAAAAAGAACCAAGGAATCGACACCAAATCAGTCCCTAAGGTATTTGAGCCACGAGGTTTCCCTACGACCCTGACCCCGCTTACCCTCGATCTTTCACTCCATCACAAGCTGAAGGAGGCAATATTTTTCATTTCGCATTACGTGGCCGAAATAATCGAGCTTCCAAAACGCTTGATCTCGTACAGGACTTCTAGTTCCTTCTTCATACGAGCCAAGACGTCAGTATTTCTCACTTCCGACGCTTGATCTCGTACAGAACTTCTCCTTTCTTCTTCATACGAGCCAAGACGTCAGTATTTCTCACCCTGCCAGTCCACGAACTTTTAAGCACTCCACGGTATACTCACATCTCAAAAGCCTCAACTTCTTCTCCAACGTTCCAGTTAACGTCCATCCCTCGTGTCCGTATAAGAGCAAGGGAAACACGTAACATCGGACCATACGGATCCTCGTTTGGAGGCTCAGGTTGCGATTGCACAACAGGTCTCTCATTTTGAAGAAAGTTCCTCTGACTTGCTCTATATGCGCGCTCAGACTTCCTGGCTACAATCCCAAGTATCATTCAAGAGGGTTCCAAGATATTTATAAGAGTGCACCCGTTCAACTTCCTCTCCAGCGATAAAAAGTCTCGCATCAACATTTTTCCTGCTGACAACCATAAACTTTGTTTTTCGCGTATTTATGGTTTTTTTGTCTAATCTTCCTTTAATGGTCTCTTAAAGGAAGACTAAATTTAGTTTCAGCACTGAGGTGTCATTCAAATATTACGTCAATACAATTTTGTTCATTTTTTATCTCCTCCCCCTTTGACAATACTTAGCTTATGGGGAATATATTTTAGAAATCATCAAAAAACAACAGACTCATTTACATACTGACAATTATGCCCTGAAAAATGAATCCATTCAACGGCCAACAGACGTCATCTTCATCGGAAATATGACTGGACGAACTGTTTGTACTGTATTCAAAAGTAATGCGACAACGAACTTCATAACGCAGAAAACCGTAACTGTACCTCAGAGTAGAACTGAGCTAAGTCCATCCAAGCAACGTATTATCTTATTTAAAATCCGACTTTACAAAATGGAGTAGCATTTCATTAAATTTTCTAGGGTTAGAAACACTTAGTCGCGTCTTCTGCTGGAATATTTCCAAAAGCTTCCGTCTTATTACGACTCTTGCAGTCGTATTTGGAGGATAGAAGTCAGACTGTCACGTGTAAGAACACCAAACCATCAGCGCTTTCCACTCTCAGCAGCGTTCCGCAAGGATCACATTTAGGCCCGCTCTTATTTATTTTATTTATAAATGACTTGCCAGGTATAATTACTAACTCGCATACTTCACTCTACGCTGACTACCTAAAAATTTTTAAAATTGTCGTTTCTGACACGGAATCAATGCAGGTGCAAGAAGATATCGACAATGTCCTATCGTGGTCAAAGAAAAATCTCTTATGTATCAATAAGGGAAAGTGTCAGTTTGTAATTTTTTCCCGTAAAACAGATCAAAAAGATGAAAAAAGGTCGGGATCCCGGTAATTTCTTTACTTCTAACCGATTTAGCCGCCAAAAACAAAAAAATAATGACTTTTTACCTATGATCTGGGATCATTCTTTTAGTCCTTAGTCACGAAAACAAAAACCGAAAAATGAGCGACATCTGGTTGGGAGTTGTATGTTTTTTTTTCTTTTTCATTTTGAATAAAAAAAAAACGAAAAAAAAGGAATTCGAAAAAGGGGGGAAAATCCCCTTAGAAGCGGAAATCGAATAAGTTATTGAGATCTTCAAAATCGGTTTCAATATTCTCTCTCTCATTGATCGATGTGTTGTCGACATAGAATGCGAAGTGTTGCCAATATCCAAGGCAATTTTAGGCGATGCCCATCAATTCTGGATAAGATTTCATATATTGGAAAATTATTCATTTGAAAATGCACAGTTAAAGTGGAATAAGTATAACGGAATTTACGGGGGGAAAAACCATCAGGAAATCATCAAAAAGGCTACGGTAAATCGCGGAAAACTTTTATATTGAAATATTTCGATACTTTTAGAATTTTTTTTCTTTTTGTTATTATTTGAATCGGCAACCGGTTCGGTATATTTGTTTTGTTAAATTTAAGGGATCTCTCGCAAGCTATCATATCCCCGACCTTGTTTCCGAAAGACAAAAGAGTTTTGGTATTAGTCCTAAATTATTTAAAGGAAAAGCCATAAAAAATTAAAATTACCGAGCTAATATTCAAAGTTTGGTAAAGAGAAAGTTTAAAAGGCTATCGGTAAAGTAAATAAGAGGCGTTTATTTTAAATACCCCCTTATTAAGCGTAATCGAGATCATCGATTTTTGTTTTAGGCTCCTTCAGTAGATTAGCTCCGTTAATATTTTTTATGGCTCTTTCGAAGAATTTCCTTTGGCTGACTGATGATGATTATATACGGTTTGTGTTATGGTTCATTCTCGTTTCAAAACTTTCTACAGATGCTAAAAATAGTGTTTGAGGTAAAAAGGAACCTTTCCTCTTTAGGAATTAAGGTTAGGAAAGGGTCAAATTAACGGTGCATGATGGGTTTTAAAGAAAAGCGAAGGTTTTGGGGCTTGTTTTGATGATTTTAGTTTAAAGTCTTCAACTCTTCATATTTGTTGTGATCTGGACACCAATGAGAACTGCTTTTCTTTTTATTTTTATTTCGATTTTTTATGTCAGTGTCAACCAGCCAGGGACAACCATTTTTGTTTTGCCGCAATATTTTTTAAACCAAAAATTAAGCTTTAAGATTTAAGAGCAAAAAAATGATGGATTTCGAAAACTGAGTAAATAAGCAGCAGAAAAAACTTCCGGACACTGTTTCGCCATTTTTTTTTTTTTTTTTTTTTTTTTGAGAATGACTCAGACAGAAAGAAATATAAGTTAAACACAAGCGATAGAATCTCCCTTTGGAGATATTATAATATTCCAAACGTACTAAGGAGTACACCACGCGGTTTACAAAAAAAAAAAAAAAAACAACAAAATATGGCTTTTAGTAGACACTGAAGGACAAACGATTCTTACTAAAGGGCAAACGAAATTCACTAGAGAGCAAAGTGTTATTTTTTTGAGGAAAATAAATTTTTGTTATCTTGAGATATGCTAAAGGTCGATAAAGGCACGTCCTCCTGGACCTATTCTTTTCTCCATTTTCAAGGAAATAATTTATCCCGTATGAAAATGGCTTTCCCCTTTTCCCATTATTCATCCTTCAAAAAAAAAAAAAAGGAAAAAGGTGGTTTAGTATATCTTGTCTAGCCGAAACGTAAATGCACTTCCGTAAAAGGGAACCGGAGATATATCCTGAAACGTACGTGGACAAGCGGTTTCCGTTTCATGTAACCCACCAGGATATAAAAAGAACAAGAATATCGTGATCGCGTCGGGGATTTTAGACTTTGAAAAAAAAAAATTGAAATTATAAAAGCCTGCTCGTTTGTCAAAAAAAAAAAAAAAAAATGTTATAACCTCCCCCATAAATCGCATAGTTGTGTGAGTGACGTTTAAACGTTTTAAAATCTGTTTTAATGGGAGGAGTTTCTGCTCCTAAAACCGGCCACAGTCTCCCCTCCGGTTTTGCTTTTTAACGATTGCATCAACCATCATCACAATAATGGACCAATAAATAACAATCTATATACCCAGGACTACATTTTAATTCAACACATTATCGACTGGAGAACCCGGGAAAAACATAGAAGGGGACGGCGGAAATAATGATAATTTTTCAAAAAATAACCGAAAGTAATTAATCAAAAACCGAAAAAAAAAAATAAAATAAAAAAGTTGCTCGAGAACTTCAATTGCAAGGGGGTTTTCGGAAAATGAGGTATGAAACAAGCGAAAATTAATAAAATAAAACGTTGGCGGTATGTTTTTTCTGCGAAAAAAAAAAAACAGTCGGGTGGCTTCCGGATATCAGTGTTCACAGTCGGGTGGTTCGTTTCGTTCAATTGAACAAACTCGCACGGCAGAACTTCCGGATATCCGATTTCTGTGATTTGAAATGAAAGTATTGCCGGCAGACCCCAATTTTTCCAAAATCGTTTTTGTTAAAAAGAAAAAAAAAATTAAATCATAAGTTCAAGAAAACAGAGTTTAAAAAAAAACCATCAGCATCAGGATTGAGTGCATCTCATGAAATAGGTCTTCTCAGATCATAGAAAATGTCTGTTTTGCAAAAGCCTTTTTATTCGGCTAAAAGGTCAGTAGTTCTGCAGAAACAGTTCTGGTCAATATAAATGCTGTTAGAAGTAACTGATCTCTGCCAAGTAATAGTTTCACAATAACAATGTTCGGCCAACACATCAGTTCCACCAACAGCAGTCAGTACCATACCAATGCAATTAACAGTAGCGCTGTAGCGAGAGTTATGTGGACATAACAATCGGAAACATCAATTAGTTCCCACAGCAATGCTGTTTGAACTAATAGATGTTTGCCAAACGACGCTTTCACCAACAGCATTTGACCAAATCATCACCTCCACCAACAGTAATGCTAAAGATAGGCTTCTAGCCGACAGAAACGTTGTTCAATTACTTCCGACAGCATTCCTGTTGCCCAGAGCTCTTACAAAAGTACTACCGAGGCCCCGTGATGTCTCCACTCAAATGGCCAATGCCTTCAATTTTTTCGTGAAAAACGTCTAAAAAATGGACACCAAAATTTTCTTTTTTTTGCAACTGCAATGCTGTTGGAACTAATGGATGTTTGCCAAACAACGCTTTCACCAACAGTAATTGGCAAAATCATCACTTTCCCCAACAGTAGTGATAAAGAGATGTTCAATTACTTCCGACAGCATTCCTGTTGGCCAGAACTCTCAAGACAGCACTACTGAGGTCCTTTGATATCCTCATCCAAATGGCCAGTTCTTTCGATTTTTTTGGTGAAAAAGGTCTAAAAAATGAAAAATCAAATATTTTCTTTGTTTTTGGAACAGGATAGAATTAACCAAAACTGCAGAGCAATTACGAAACTAAGATCATATGGGGGTGTTATGAAATTGTCATGCAATGAAACTGTCGTAATCGCAATTATGACAGATTTACGGGACCCTCAAATGGAGGGATCAACCAAGTTCATTTGGTCATTATTTGCTTACAAAAAGTTGAATTTTCTCCGTTGATTAACCGAACCATTTCGTCACGTTCTGACGCCACAAAATGCAGGCAAGCGATCAGTTTTCGCGTGTAATTAATGGGAAATTTATTATAAAATAAAGTTGTACTTTTATAATCTACTCCGTATTACATATCGTAGTAAAAGAATTTCTCGTGACCTACAACTGATCCGATCTTACTGCTACACAGCGTAAAAATAAAAAATCCGCAAGACCCACCAAATTTAAAATTAATGAAAAAAGAAAATCCTTTTTCAACAAGGGAGAACTCGAGGATTGGATCCGCCATTAAGAATCGCGGAATAAAGGAAAAGAAAAAAAAAAAGGAGAAAGAAAGATATAAGAAGAAAAAAAGTAAAATAACGTTGGTTTTTATGATCTTTCATATTCTCAAACTCGTGTTCTCTCCTTTTGTTAACTCCTTGTCTTGGATTCTCGTCACAAACTCATTTTCAACTGGTGAAAATTCGATTTTAAGAATTTGAAAAATGCGTCATAACAGGGAAATCTATTTTCCGTTCCTCGACACCAGAAAATAGATAATAAAGAAAATATGATTTTCAGAATTGATAGTCGGGATCTTCTCGGGCTGGATTGTTGCTCATCTATTTTTTTATTTTTTATCTCCACCCTCCCCTTTCCCCCTCCCCCGGTTTATTTGATTTTTTTCTAAAGGTTTTTTGGAGGTGGTTTGGAAAATTTTAAATCACATAATTTTCTAAATCCGTTATTATCTGGTTTGGACTGGTCGAGATTAATGCATCGCATGTCTTTCAGAATCTGACAGTTGATGAAATTGTCCATGGTTTACAATGAATAAATTATGACGGGATGCGTGTATCCACACGGACATAATTTTAACGTTTGTTTCCGAATTAAACTATCCGGTATTTAAAGACTGCATTATATTCCTTCTGAAGCAGCGTTTGTTTCTCCTCCAGTGAGCTTGGTTTATTTTTCGATAAAGCCTTGTTTGTCCTTCAGCGAGTTACTTTCGTCTCTTTGTGAACTATGTTTGTTTTTCAGTTAGGTTTACGTACTCTTTGGTAAGCTTTAGCGTCCGAAAACGTTCACTGTCCTGTGCAAGGCCGAATTAAGGAGAAAGTAATCTGCTGGTTTCTGTGCCAAATTATTTCACAAAATGCTATGCTAATATTCAATCTGAGACTAATGATTAAGGTGTTTTTTGTTTGGCTAATTTTCGAATTTCATGTAGACCACCCTTCCAAGATTGCCTTACCCAAAGATTGCTTTGAAAGAACGCGCTGCCTCGAGTTCAGGAACGTGCCCCTTGCAGTCTTCAATATAAAAAATGCTATTTTTTTTTTTTTTTTTGTTGGTCGGCTTGTTGCCATAGACCATCTGCTAGTTTGAATGTTTTTCCGCGTTTACTTTTCCCTGCATTTGCACTTTGATGTTATTTTTCATTAGGAATAGAAGGAGTTCCTGATAGTTTCTTTCACAATTAGATTTCATTAACTCTTCAGCGTTAGTATATCCATTTTCCATCACAATGAGTCTTAGCTTATTCCTGTTTTTCGGGATTATGTTTGGACATCTGCAGTGGAAGTGGTCCAGTGTTTGTGTTTTATTTAGTCTAATGTTGCAGTTGGATGTGTCCTTGACTTTAATTTTGAATAGGTGATTGTTTAGGCTACAACGGCCTGATCGAAGTCTATTTATTGGTGTGATGTATCTTCTATGTTTCATTGAATGAGAAGTATACCACGGTGGACCAACTTTTTTTTTTTTTTTTTCGACAAAAACCCACCGATTTAAGGTAGCGAATGAAGGCCCCCCCCCTTCTACCATGTGTTGAGGTTGTGGAAGGCTTGTTATACTTTTCAGTCGGAGGCGACATCTGTCAGAAGCACTACGAAATAGAAGCTGCTAGTAGCTGAACCAAAGTCCCGACTTCTCGGTTGCTTAATAAGAAATTTGTCTACGGTGTAAACCTAGAGAATAGCCAGACTTACCTAAAAAGAAAAAAAAGAAATAAATAAATTAGTTGGTAATGAAAATAATAATAATATTGATTTTAATCCTAAAAAGCGTCTCTTTTTAGTTTTCATCCCCGAATAGCAATTTTAAAAACTATTTTCCACTTTTCATTTGCAAACTGGGAAAAAGATATCGAGGCTGTGCTCTCCCCGTTTTTCGACTTGTTTATGATACAGGGAAAATTATGTACATCGCGCTAAAACGAAAATTATGGTTTTTGGAAAGACTCTTTACTGTTTTGTTTCACTTTAAAACAATATAAATTGAAATTCTAACTCATAAATTTGACGAAAGGGAGAAAGATGAAAAAAAAAATCCTCCCGAACTCGGATTTCTATTTAAACCTCGTAAACTGTTGGCGCAAAAAAAAAAAAAAAAAAAAAAAAAAAGTCTATCACTCTTCAGTCTTTCAACTTGTCATTACGGTTCCAATTAATTACATCGCCATGTTCTTCTTTTTTTTTATTTACTGGAATCACGTGGGGGCGAAGCATTTTTTTTTCCCCTTCTCAATAAAAAAAAAAAAACATCACTGGACATTTGTCACCTTTCGTCCCCATAAATTCTTTACCTATATCCCCGGTTATGATTTATAATCGATTTTCTCTTTAGCATAAATTAACGTGGAATCAGGTCGACAGACCAACGATCGGCGGGATGGGGTCGCAAAATATAACGAAAACCCTTTGCCCCCGACTCTCCCGTTAAATGCTAATCCAATGAAAATGTAGTCAAAATACCATCGTTAATATAAAGCTTTTCAAAAGAGCTTATTAACTTCGTAATCAGAATTTGGTAATAGCTCCTCGATGGCGATCAGCTTATTACCTCTTCGGAGAGAATGTATAAAACCCGTTTTTTATGACTTTGAGTAATAAATTGGGTTTTTCAATTTTTTTTTATATTTCCCTCTTTAAATAAAAAGTCATTCTTTTTAACAGTAAAGAAGGAATAACATAAAACTTTCTACTTGAAATAAAAAAAAAAAAAACTTTTACTGAAGGGTAAAGCCCCAGGATTTAAAAATTTCAAACTGTCAAACTGTGATCCCGATGACGTTTGAAAAATTAATTTGAATCGGAAAATTCCTTCATTAATTTCCAGGCATCTTAACGAAAGACAAACGAAATCGGTTTCAGACTTATTGTCATGATTAAATACAAAATTTTAAAACCGAAATCTGTAGATACAAAATAAAAATAAAACGATTTAAAAAATAAAGGAATAAACGACGCCGCGGAGATGATTATACATTTGGCAGGTTTCGAAATCATCCCAGCTTCACCACACGTCCTAAAAGGAAGATACATGGAAATTAGGGCTGCTACTACCACAAGTGAATGTCACTTCACCACATGTCAACGCATACTTAAAACGCGGTTCCACCGTTAAGGTGTTTTGTGTAAATCAGACCGAGGAGATTCTCAATATATCTAGTGTTCGTACAAAGCGGAATAGGGAGCTATTAAGGAAGGGAATTGACCGAATACTGAGTGTGGGGCAGTGTTGTGAGGTTAAAAATCTAATACTTCCCTTTTTTTTTCAAATTTCCTAGAATTTCCTTAAAAGATGTGAGTAATTAAGATCGATTTTTGAGCTTTTCATCAATTTCTAACCCTTAGCCAAGTCGAAACCGTTCGAAGGGAGTCAAATGGCCCCTCTACAACATCCTGGATACGCTAACCTCAATTTCGAAAAATCGCACGTAAAAATTGTCCTAAAAATATGCGAGACATAAAATTATAACTTTACTTCCCCGTTGTGGTTTTACTTTAGCTAAAACTGCCGGAATCGCACCCAAAATTTATGAAGACAGACAAAAAACATCTTCGCTCAGGCATTTTCATTTAAATTAAGATAAAATATTGCTTTCATACCCCGAAAAAAAAACAGGTCAGAAAATATCTGTAAAAAAATAATTTTAATAAGAACCGAGGGGAGAAAAAAAAATCGTTTGATACATATGAACAAACGCACGTACAAAAATAAATAAGTAAAAAAATGCAGAATTTAAAATAGCTCAGATGTCGTCACGTTGGAGTAAAAAAAAAAAAAATGAGATGAAAATTTTGTTAATAAAATACTACGTCATCATAAAATTTCGGATTTATTTTGAATTCGTGATAGCGGCACATGATCAACATAGGAAACAACCAACGCTACTCATCCCATGTGGGAAATCTCTCTTGAGAGATGCCGCGCTAACTTCTCTCTCTCCCTCTCTCGTCGGTTTTTGCATTATTATTTATTATCTTTCTCCTAGGTCTGGAATGTATCATCAAAATTGAAGTTCGAGTTTTGCTCCGGATTCCGGAAAACCCGAATCGCGGGATTGGGGGGGTGTGCGGAGGAGAAAGAGAGGAAGCTTATTCTCGATTGATACGTTTTCCAAATCGTTCAAAAAGTTTTTAATACTCTCCTTCCCCCCCCCCCAGCCCCCTATTCCTCTGATTTAAATATTTAAGGAAAATAGAGGGAAGCGGTTTCAAGAACTTTTTTTTTTTCGAAAACACTCCCGTACTCAAACATTTTTTTCTTTAAAAAAAAAACTGAATATTTCAAGAAAAAACACACACACACCAAAGGAGAACGTTCGGCAAATTCAGCAGATCAAGAGTCAAATAGCTTAGGAAAAAAAAAAGCGTTTTCACTCGGAAAATTTATAAAACTTTTACCCAGGTTCGATCGGACGAGTTTTTTTTTTTTTTTCTGTTTGCTTAAGCAAAGTTAGGAGCCTCGAGATTTAAACCGGAAACTTGCATTGAAAATTTTCTAAAAATTTTTTGTGGGAGAAAAATGTCACCGTGGATAACTCTAAGTTTTAAAAGTAAGAAAAGAAGGAAAAGTAGGAAAAGAAATTTTTTATTTTTCTTATTTTTTTTCCTTTAAGTATAATATTAGCCTTCAAAAAAAAAAGTCCTTTTCAGTATCTTGGGACCCGTTTCGTTGAAACGGAGAAAATTTTGAATAATAAAAAAAACTTGATAGTTTCCCGCATCCACTAAAGGATCGTTGGAATTGAAACTGTTATCGGTTTTCAGACTCCGGTTGAAAATAAAAACGAACATCATTTTCAGTTTTGTTTTAAAACATTCGATTTCGGGATTTTTTTTTCTTTTGAACGAGTTTGCTGATTAGTGTCTTCAAAAATGTTGCTGTAGAAAGAAAACGTTGGGGGCGGCAACTTAAAAAAAAAGAAATGAGGACTTTTCTTAGATGATTGTGCTCCGAGGCTGGCAAGCAGCCTGCCCTGGTCTAGCCTCAAACCCCCCGTTTTCCGAGAAAAAAAAAGATGTTTATAATTTTAAAAAAGTATTAAGACATGTTCATTACTGTTTTCTAAGAAAAGATTATCAGAAAGCAATTACACAAAGGATTTTTTTTTAAAATGAAATGTCAAGGAAAATTATATAATCACGTTTTTCGTCAAAATAAGAAGGAAGGAAAAGAATTACTTTACATGTGGAAAGAGTTTGTATGTAAATCTTACGTGATGGAAAATTACCCGGGAAATTTTTTTGAAGTATTATCAAGCCCAAGAAAAGTGTGTTATAAAATTGAGTTATTAAAAACTTAAATTTCGTTATAAAATTTTATAACCCGCCAAAAAAGACATCTATTTATAATTCGATATAAAATAACTTATAAAAAAAATTATTTTCAGTTTTTTTCTAAGTTTTTTTTATTTTTTTCTAAAGCTTCCCGAATTTTTCTACTTCTGTTTTTCTTTATTTTTGAGCCATTGTCAAATTAAAAATACAAATAAACCGAAAATTCGGAAAAATCTGGAAAATATTATAAGTCAAAATAATTGGCAACTTAAGAACCATATTGCCGCTTTTAAAAATCAGTTGAAAAGTGGTGTAGTAAATAAAGACAGCTGGTAAGTCGGCCACAAGGCTCGGGTTCTATTCGAAAAAATTGTAATCTTTTTTTTTTTTCCTTTTTTTTCTCATGAAAAATGTTTAAAAAAGAGCCTATAAAGTCCCCATATGCTAAATATAGTGCAATTCAAGCATAAAATTAATATACTGCTCAGTTAAAAATTTTAATCATAAAAATTTATAAATAGTTATAAAATTTTATAATCGGTCAAAAAGTTATAGACTGTTATGAAGTATCGGGAAATAGACAACAGACACATTTTGTACTGAACATATTTTTTAAATAAACCTAGCATATAAAAATAGTAAATGTGATTTTTGCTGTTATGCGATGTTTAATTACCGAATAAAAAAGAATAAAAATTTAGGTTGTTTGAATTGGCGCCGAAACGACAATGACGTCACAATTCACTATTTAGGTATCCTTCTAGGTGAGCTATCGGCGGCATGCCGCTGCAGGCCTATTGGAGTAAGAAGGGTTGTCGTACAAAGGAATCCGTGTTAATCTTTAACAACGAGCAGGTGCACTCGTGGTTTTGTTTTTCAAATAACCGCGCGCTTAAAAGTGAACACTGACGTCACACCAATGAGAAACGTTTTGGAGTCGGGTCACGTGACAAAAAGTTTTTACGACTTTATAATTTTTTTTTCTTAATTTCTAAGAAAATTCCTTCTGTAAAAATTGCCATTAGATGACCAGAAAACTTTGAACTTTCATTATTCACCATAATTAGCAATCATGTCTGTTGTCTATTTGGAACCAAAAAAATTATCTATCGAATGTGTTTCTTCGCTAACGTTTTTCAACAAATTTCGTTTACTTATGTCAATGTTTTTCTTATTATACAGCTCTGATGAAGTCTTCAATATAAAAGACGAAACGTTAGCGAAGAAACACATTCGATAGATAATTTTTTTGGTTCCAAATTTCCCGATACTTCATAACAGAATATCAATTCGGAACGATAACGTATAGAAAAAGTTATAGAGTTATAAAACATTATACTCTTTCTTGAAAAGGGTCTGCACTGTTAAGGCCGAATTACACACGGCTAGTGTACTAGCTCGTCTCCTATATTTAACTTTTGTACAAACTACTCGCTAGCTAGTAGGAGCGAGTAGCTTGTACTTAAGCTAAATATAAGGGCAGTCTCCACTTGATAACGTACACCGCATTCGCGTTATCCGCCTTCTCGATGAACGCATTCGCACCGGAAGTTTTGTGGATCTTTTACCACGATTTTTTTGATCATCTTCTGCTTTTTTTTATTTACAAACATTAAAAATGGCGGTTTTGAAAGATGTTTTTACGGATTTAAAAAGAAAAATTTTAATTCGGGCATGGAGAAGACAATAAATCTGTTCCAAAACAAATTCTGGGTAAGCCAATTTTGTATACTTAATGAAATATACGGTACTCTTTTTATGCCACAAACGTTTACGAGAGTAAAACCTGCAAAGTACTTCCGGTGCGAATACGTTATTCGCGATGACGGACAACGCAAATGCCGTGAACGTTATCAAGTGGAGACTGCCCTATAGGAGACGAGCTAGTACACTAGCCGTGTGTAATTCGGCCTTTAAAAGAAATGGATCGGAGGAGGAGGAAAACGGCTCCAGGACCGAGCACCAAGACGAAGTCCTACGTCAAAAAATAATGTTTCTTTCCGAGAGTCTTGCTAAGTGCTGTAGCGGTGAAATCGGGAACTATTTCAACAACAAAAAATATTATTTATTTTTTTATTGCAATAAAATTTTTAAAAATTATCAAATTTAGGAACCATAAAATCTTTTTCATACATTTTAAATATTGAATCTTTGCCTCAGAAACATAAAACTTTTCGGCTCGGTTTCGGGGCGATCCGATCTCATTTTCATTTGTAAAAAATCGAATTTTCGAAAACAAAATTTCGTTTTTTTCCCGATATAATGTTCCACCGCCCGGCTAACCGGCCGGTGGTGCCGTGCAAACGAACTAATATACCTTTTACATTTTAATATCTTTTTATTCAAACAAAGTTATAAAAAAAAAAATTGTAATGTCGAATGTGAGATTCGTAGAAAAAAAAAACAGATTGGATGATAAATATTCCGGGAATAAAAAAAATAGCAATATTAAAAATTCCTTGTAAAGAAAACAAAAAAATGGCAATATCGAAACGAGATGAAAAAAATTGTGCGAACAAAAAATTGAGAAGTGAATAAAAATAATAAAAAAAAGGCGTCCTCTTTTGATAAACGTCGGTTTTTGATTTTCTGAGAATTTTAATTATCCATTCAGCAATTCCCTTTTTTTTTGCTTACCTTTAAAAGACTTTAAAGAGCAAAGTACTATATTTTAAAAAAAATAACCCAATTGGGTTTAAAAAAAAAAGCATGTTACCGTAAGCGAAAAGTTAACGAACATTCCATTGATTTTGGATTTTATTCAATTTTTTATGAAGCTCAATTTTTTGAAATCGATGGTTAAATTAAAAAAGTTTGCATTTTTTTAATCAATGAATTTATTTTTTTCCAAGGAACGACCTGCAAGGGAAAAAAAATCATCCAGACGAGATTTCTCGTAATCTATGCTCCTGTCGTTATTTCCTTTTTTTACAAGCAAAAAAAAAAAAAAAAAAAAAGTCCCAAAAATTTTTTGACAACCTCTTGAGAAATAACAAATCGGAAAAATTTGAAAAAGGTGTCAGCTACCAGTCGTGCATCCAAAAATTCTTGCAAGTTGAACTTTTTAAAAAAAATATATTTTCAAGACAATACGAATGTTTTTGAAGTTTATTCTAAAAACGTCAACAGAGTTGGCAAATCCAATTATTCATGTGAATTTCTTTCCGTTTTTGATAACTTAAGAAACGTGTAAAATTTTTGATAAGATAAAAATGAAATACTTCGAAACCCACTCCCTAATCCACATTGTTAATAGGCTATGTTCTTAATATAGATATTATAACAGAAACGTGGAAAGTGTTAAACTCTAGAGGATCGTTCTCTTCTCTTTCGTATTGCCGCTCACAGAAGTGACTTTGTTGGTAAGGAACTAATTCGCTCCTCACAGGTTTAAAGAGTGGGATCGTGAAACATGAGCGAAGATTTTCCCTTTCCTAAATCTTTACAAATCGGGGTTATTACTGCCAAAATTTGTCTTGGGGGCTTCTTTTCGGTTCTGAAATCCAGTTTTAGAAATTCAAGACGGGAAAAGTAGATAAATGCTGTATTTGATTCAAAAAAGTATAAAATTATAATTCCTCGCTTTTGTTTAGCACTCCTTTCGCGATTTTCAGCACCTCTTCATCGCACTTTATGCTTCTTAGGAAAAAAGCTCCATTTCCCCTTCTTTGTCTTTCTAAGACAAATTTTGGCGGTAATAACTCCGATTTGTAAAACTTTGTCGGCCATATTGGATCCGCCATCTTGAATTTCTCAAATTTGATTTCAGAACCGAAATGAGCGACTCGAGAACCCCAGAATCCGAAGTTTCGCCACCATCTGATGACTTCGAAAAAATCACTCCCACCTTCCACCCCTAATTTTTTTTTTTTTAGGGAGCAACAATTGGAAAAAATTTTCTCACACCAGAGTCAGGATTTTCGGGAATTTTAAAAATTGGATTTCTCGAAAATCGGAAATCTCATAAGCAAAAAAAATGTTAAAAATCTCAACATTTCTCAGGAATTTTAAGCTCGACCATTTTAGAACAAAAACTCTAAATCGACCAATTGAAATATTACGTCAGAGAGGGAGAAGGAGGAGGGGGTCAAAAACAATAAAAATGATGCTGACGTAATATTTGACAGGCCCATGTCAGTTGTCCAGGTCGGCTCCCGATTGGTCTGCGTTTTACTCGATTGAACTCTCGGAACTTAAAACCTTTTACGATATTCACATGAATTTTCGGGAATATTGCCGGTCATTACTGTCTGAAACTTTTCTTCCCTAAAATTTTTAAAACTAAAATTGGAAGTTTTTGAAACTTTTTACTTTAACGAAAGGTTTAATTATTAATAGAGACTTTCAGGAAAAAAAAAAAAAAAAAAAAGAAAAAAAAAAAAAACCAACGAACTAATGGCTTTGTGAAACCTTTTACTTTTTTTTTTTATTTTTTTATTTTTTTATTCTTCAAAATAGCCCCGAGGGACGTAAGCTTTATTTGCATATTAATAACAAAAACCGGCCGCTTAATGAAAATCATAATCCTTTCTGAAAAACTTTCATAAAAGGAAAAATATGGCATTGATAAACTGGAAGGAAAAAAAAAAAAAAAAAAAAAAAAAAACTAAAAATCGAGTTTTCATGATATGCTTTAAGGGTCCCGAGAGTCCGAGAGATATAAGACGCTAGAGATAGATTTTAATGTCTCCCGAGTGCATGTTGTAAAAAAGAGCTCCATTAAAGTTAACTTTGTCAAAAAAAAAAAAAACAGTTTATTATTTAGTTTTCAACTTTTTTTTTCATGAATTCCATGACGCACTTCTACTAAATTACAACTCTCGTACAACACCTGATGCGTTTACAAATTTTTTTATTTTTTTAAAATTTGTAAAATCGAATCTCCGTTAGCTGAACTAGTTTCCTCAGGATGGAAGAGAGGAGGAGGAATTCCGGCTGCATTCCTTGGATTAGCAAAGTGAATGAGATGCGTCGTTGTGTTTTAATTCATTCCATTAATAAAATGGGAATGGAATATACAAGGCGCACCAGTTTTCGTTTTAATAAATGAAAAGGTTTCCCACAAAAGGAAATCACCAACTATGGAAACAAGGAAACTGGGTCTTGTGTTACGTCATCCAGAGTTTATTCACGAATGAGTTAGTTAGTATAAAAAAAGAAAGAGAAAGAAAGAAAAAAAAAAAAAAAAAAAAAAAAAAGGGAAAGAAAAAGCAAGAAAGTAAGAAAGAAATCGAAAGAACATTTTCGTAATCTTCCCATTCCATAGCACCCAGTTGTTTTTCATTCTTTTCCAAGCCTTCATAAATGTCATGGTAACTATAGCCTGGATATTTCATGGCCTCATGCCAAGAACCTCACATCTCTTTCTATACCGAAACTCCTTCAATTTTGCATGTTTACCAAGTTTTCTCTATCGCCCCCCCTTTTCCCTTCTTCTTTTTTTCTTTAAACATCTTTTCTTTTTTTTTTCTTATTCTTTATATTTGCTTTGGATTACTAAATGAAACGGAATCGCGGGATCCCTTGTACCCGACAAAAAAGTTAATCCCTGGAGTACTTTTTGACGAGAGTTGGAACTTGAACCTCGGATTAGGGATCTTCCCGGAATGAGAAACCGGGATCTTTGCCAAAACGGAATTAAGGCAAACAACGATTACGGAAATGTTAAGAAGACTCGATTCTTGACTGCTTTTCTATGTCCTTATATACGGAATAATCAGGAAATAGAGCTTTTTTTTTTTCTCCGCTTTAAAACTTTATGAATGTCTGAATTCGAAAGTGAAAGAGAAAGCGAGACGCAAGGGCTGGGAACTAGCCGAAATGGAAACTCGATTAAAAAGAGGAAAGGAGGGCGAAGAGTTAAACGGAATAGAGAGTTGAAGAAGTAAGCTGGGAACACCAAGGAGAGAAGAAGCAAGTCGACGCAAAAGCTCATGCAGTTCGATCCAAAGAAATCGATTTTGATGTCGAGAACAAAGGAGACAGTCTTTTCCAATCCAAACAGGTTTTGGAACTGAAAAGCCAACGCTGAATTTCAAGCAAAATAAAGCAGTCTGGCCCTAGGCCATTTTGACCCAATTGGTCAAAATAGATAAAATACTCCTTGGTCAAAATACTCCTGTAATAAATTGTGACAAATTTATTTTTGACTTTTATATCTTTTTCTATTTCCCTTTCGTATATTTTCTCATAATAATAAAACAACAACGTTCAATTGTCTTTTTGTTTGTTTTTCATCGTTTTCTGGAGCGAGTTCCGGAACAACTCCTAGAGAAACAGAAGGAAAGTCGAATTTAACGTTCAAGATAAATGGGCGCATTTTCCGAGATTTGCATTAAAAGTTCTGATTTCCCGGGAAATTCGAGTTCTCCGGGATCCCGAACAACCCCCGGAATTTCCTGTGAATTCTCGGGAACTTTCCCGGGAATTAAAAAACTACGGGAAAAATTCCGAAAAATTTAAATCGTGGGAATAAAGGTTGACAATTTTCTCGGGATCCCGGGAATTTTTCAGGACGAAAAATACCGGGCAGAATCTCCCATTTGGGCCTTTGCGCAACAGGCATGGACAGACTCGTAGGTGCACCTCTTTCCCAAATGGAGTAAACTTGGATTAATTATGAGGAAAAATTGTTAGTACAAGAAGCTTAAAATGGTTTTATTTTTTTGATATTTCCATCCAATTTTCCAAAAAACCTTTTTTCGCTCTGCCATCGGCCTCGCTAGACTTTTCAAATTAAAATAATTTCCATTAATGACTGGTTTTTTAACGGAAATTGGATCTATATTTCGAAAAGCCACAATTGACCGTCGTCTGCTAGGAAATATTCGCGAAGAAAATCAGTTGAAAAGTTAAATCGCAGTGGCGAAAGATGGGATCGAACCACCGACCAATCATTAATAAAATTAATTAAAATAATTAATAAAAAAAAAAATAGGATCAATAAATCTTTCAAAAAATAATTTAAAAGACTGAAAAAACAAAGATTACATCTAATTTTCGGCAACCAATGACACATAGGCACAGTAGTTCGCAGAGTTAAACATAAGTAACATGGATGTAGGCCTCTAAAGCCTCAACTTCGTATTTTCCCGCGCTTTTTTCCTCGGTTAGTCCAAACCTTGTGCTCAAAACTTATAAATCCGAAATCAACAACATTGTCAGGTCCATCTATGCAAAAACCCATAGCTAAATTATTTGTGGACGGCGGACAACGGACCCAATGTATATTTACAGGGATTTTTTCTTATTAAAAATTCCAGAATTAAATCGTAAAGTGATTTAATTGTCGCGAAAAGGCCTTTCCGGAACTAAAGTTCCATCCTCAGTGCTTACGATTAAATAAAATAAATAAGCGTTTTTGCAATAAACATAGCCTATGTAAACAAATAAAATTAAAAGTAATTAAAACGTCTGAAAGACATAGTTAAATAGTTAAAATTCGACAAAAAAAAAGGGGCTGATCGGAGAATATTACAAAAAATGGCCAGAAAACTTGGGTAAATAATGTCGATTTCAGACACTACTATCGCACAATCGCCGGGAAAGAGCATTCTCATTTTTTTTTTCCTGTATTTTTAACAATTTAACTATTTCCATCCACTAAAATCGACGAGCACTCAACTTTTTTTCTTTAAAATAAATAATTTTTTGAAAAAAAAAAAAACCGCGTCTTCAAAAAAAAGGAAAATCACAAAGAACTGAAAAGCTAAAAACAAGCCTTTTATTCTAGGAGTAAATATAAAAGAACTAAAAAGCTAAAAACAAGCTTTTTTATTTTAGAATTAAAATAAAGAATTTTGCAATATTTGCACTAGTGAAAATATTCCGGAGAACTTAAAAGCTAAAAACAAGGAAATATTTTAATACAACAATAAGTTTACAATACGAAAATTAATCCCAATCTTAAAAAAAATTTGTATTTAAAAATTTTGAAGGCGGGATTTGTGTTCTGAAAGGTTTTTTGACTTTAAAAATCCCGCCTTCAAAATTTTTAAATACAAATTTTTTTTAAGATTGGGATTAATTTTCGTATTGTAAACTTATTGTTGTATTAAAATATTTCCTTGTTTTTAGCTTTTAAGTTCTCCGGAATATTTTCACTAGTGCAAATATTGCAAAATTCTTTATTTTAATTCTAAAATAAAAAAGCTTGTTTTTAGCTTTTTAGTTCTTTTATATTTACTCCTAGAATAAAAGGCTTGTTTTTAGCTTTTCAGTTCTTTGTGATTTTCCTTTTTTTTGAAGACGCGGTTTTTTTTTTTTTCAAAAAATTATTTATTTATAGCTTTTTAGTTGAAATTATCACCCAGTGCTTTTTATATTATGATTAACAGCCTTGAGAGGCTTGCTGATAAATTGCTAGGACCCTTTAGGTAATATTTTGCTAAGGGCGCTTTGCTAAGGTATCAGTAAAAATAATATTTTTTTAAAAAATGATATCGGTAAACCGATCAAAGTGCTTTATCGACCATTTAAATAACTCTCAAAAATATGGTAAGTTTTTCGACCAGAGGTCCACCAAAGCCAGGTCAACCAAAGAGGCATATGCCTAAGGAATTCGAATTTTGGAAAAATTATTTCAGATTCGAAATCCTCTATCCAGAAAATATTTTCGAAAATCCGGTTAGATTTTCCATCAGAGGTATTTCGGTTGGTCGTTTTCTCTGCCATAGCCCTTCCCCCCCCCCCCCCATTTTTTTTATTTTTTTATTTTTTTTTATCTAATCAAAGAGCTTGTCGCTTCGCTCCTTGTTCTTATCTAAATAGTCTTTTTCATTGCCACGGGCCCGAATATTCAAGTCTTCTTGCTTAATTTTTTTTCTCCAATTAGTAAGCTCGTCGCTCCGCTTCTGGCCATATCTCGGTTTGCCCTTTGCCCTGGCATGGTTTCTACACCTCAAGCCACTCCGGCTAACTTCTTCTACTTCACTCGTCAACTGGCTCGTCACTTCCCTCCATTCGTTCATCTTCAATCCTAGCCCCCCCCCCCCCCAGGGTTGGACCTACAGACCTCCTTTCCTTATTATTATTATTTTATTATTATTACCTTTTTTTCGCTCCTCGTTGTCACTTTGCACATTCCCCCCAGCGGTTTCAGTTCAGAACCTTCTCATTTCCACGGCCTTGGCCTTCCTTACTTAAAATATACATCCCATTTAAGGGGTCAGTAGGTATAATGTTCACTTTTTGGTAAGATCAGATACTTTTTAAATTTTTGAGCAGCATTAAAAATAGTTTTGGTCAGTACACACAAGTAACTATGGTCACTAGAATACTGAACATTTTATTTGTTTACTGCCCATTTATTTTTCAGATTGACCATTCGATAAACCCACTGACTAGAAACCGTATTAAAATACCGCCTGAATAATTTAAAGCGCTAAAATATTTTTCTGCCTCTCCCTCTTTTGGATTATTTTTCCTACTCTTCCATTTAAATGTATCCGCTAGATAAGAATACTGTATATTAAATTTAAATAAGTAAGAAAAACTGTGAAACTATTTTCCCTATGCAAAATATTACGAAGACTTCTTAACCTTTTGCCGGCCAGATTTTAAAATTTTGCAAAATATCCCATTCCTCCGAAATATGTAATATTTTTGTGTATTATATCTATAAAGGTAAAGCACTAGGCCAAAGAGACATTAAAAAAAAAAAAAAAAAAAAAAAGTGGTGCGCCCGATATTTCTCAGTTATGCAATCAGTGATGCAAACTCCATTTTAATTTTTTTAATCCTTTTTCCGAAAATTTTAAAAATATTATTTGTATGAATTAAGGGGTTTTAGAAGTCGCTGATTCCGAACCTAAAATTAGTCTTTGCAGGTGGCACTGGTGGTCCCCCAGAAAACAAACTTTTTTTAAACTACCGAAAAAATAACATATGGATATCTATTTATGTTTTCCGGCACCCTGATTTTAAATCTAACATCGGATTTTGCTTGGTGGCACGTGCGACTCCTCCAGAAAATCAACTTGTTTTAAATTAACTGTCTTCTGGAAAATTAACTTGCCTTTATTTTTCAAAAACCTATTATTTTTCGAGTAATAATAATTCAGAAAACTAAAAATTATTAAAGTTAATAGTCCGCCGTTTTTAATTTAAATTTTTTCGAAATTTGGACTTCTGATTTAGAATTAGCAGTTTTAAAAACCCCCCAAAATATTTTTTTTTTTTTATTATTTTTAAACGTATAAACGCTTCTACACAAAAAAAAGCTGTTTTGTCCTTAAGTTAAACATAGGTGAGGATTTCTTGTTAAATAATGCATAATTGGCTGTCCATCCGTTATTTACTTGCATTTTTAAGTTCATAAGAATAATTTGAATTTTTTAAGAAAATTAAAGCTTCGCAGGGTTGTAAAAGCTGATGGGTATATATATGGATCCATGGGCGGCAAAGTATTAAATGACGTTCCCAACAAAGCGGCCGCCCGTGACAAGTTCAGATTTGAACACGGCAGAGGATTGCGGCAATAGCTCATTTAAATGCTTTTGGAAAATGAATACCCCCGGCTAAAATAATCTATCGAAACATGTTTTAAAAAAAGAAAAATTGCGTATAAGAATGGGGGAACATTATTTTCTAGTCCCCGAACCAAAAAATTATTTTTAAACCCTTGAAAATGCGAAAAGAATCAAGGCCATTTTAGAACTTCTTTTTTTTTTACACCCGAAGATAAAGACTTTTTTTTTTCAATCGGCAATTTCTCACGGAAAAAATGCTCGGAAAAAATCGGGGTTTGGCTTAAAATGATCGAGAAATCAAGGACAACATTATTTTTCAAACAGATATCCAAAATTTCAAACCTGGACCCAGAAACAAACGTGAAAAGATCGGGGAAGCGGGAATAATTTTACAAGCGGGTACCGTTTCTCACTGTGACGTTGAGAGTCAAAGAAGAAGTAAGATAAGAAAACACCCTTCCCCTTTTTAATAATTGCCAAACACAGGTTTTCTTACGTTGCGAGTCACGTTGAGATAACATTGTTAAGCAATGGCGTGTATTTTTTATTAAAACGCCGATTAAAATTAATTATTTGGGGGGTTAGGACTTGAATTTTTTCAATTTTTTTTTACGAAGGTACCCCGGCGAATTTTTATCTTTCATTTGCCGTAATTTCCATATCATAAAACCTTATAGTTTTTGAGATATTCGGGAAGGACGAAAAGTGCGAACATATCCGTAAATAAATAAATATAGCCGGTTCAAAAGCCTGTCCACATTAATTGCATAACGCTTCTTTTTTTTTTGGAAGACGCGTAAAAAAGTGCTTTCCTCGTTTGCTTTCATTTCTATCTCATTTTTAGAGCGAAGAAAAAAAATTTCTTTACTTTTCCCAGCTGCGAGGAATCACTCATTGTCACACAACCGGGTTGTAAAACAGAAGTTTTCTTCCCTCTCCCGTTATCCAGACAAAGACAACAAAACAAAGAAAAAAAAAACATTAAACCGTTTTTTTATGAATGAGTTATATATTTTATTTCGTGATAATCAAAGTGAAGAATGACGTCATATGTTTTTTTAAAAAAAATTCCCTGCATTGCAGACTTAAAAAAAAAAAAAAAAAAAAAAAAAAAAAAGGAGCCTCCGTTTTAGTTTATTTAAGCACATAAGAATTCCTGGAAAGGAAAAAAAATAACGCGACGGGGGGAGGAAAATAAACTTTCCGTCTTAATCGAATAGTTGTTGCTGATGTTGCATCTGTAGGAATGCTGTTCCTCCCGGGGATGTGACTCCGTTTCCTTTTTTAAATTGAAAAAAAAAAGGAAAAGAAAGAGTTTTCAACGACAGTAAAAAAATTAAGTCGGTCAACTGGTATTATCATGCTTTCTCGTATAACCTTTGGAGGTTAGAAGATTATTTTCCTCCCTTGATTTTCTACCTCTTTACTTTAATTTCCCCTTTCTCATATTCATCTTCACATCCCATTCTTTTCCCTGTCTCTCTTGTCTTCTTTATCTCAGCTTCAATGTTTTTAACCTACACTATCATTGTAAAATCAAGAAGTCGACTGTTGCTGCCATTACTTTTTTCGGTCGCACTAACAACCATTTTCTGAGTCACCCAGCCAAATTTTTAAATTCGGAAATACCCCATTACTCCCAAATATTGTTTTTCTGTATTATGTCTATATAAGTAAAGCACTGGGCCAAAGGGACATAAAAAAAAAAAAGTGATGCCCCCGATATTGCTCAGTTATGCAACCGGTGATGCAAACTCCATTTTAATTTTTTTAATCCTTTTCCCGAAATTTTTTTAATATTATTTGTATGAATTAAGGGGTTTTAGGGGTCGCTGATGCCGAATCCGAAATTAGTTTTTGCGTGGGGGGCACTGGTAACCCACCAGAACGGAAACTTTTTATAAATTTTCGGAAAAATAACATATAAATACCGATTTATATGTTTTCCGGCGCCCTGATTTCAAATCTAACATCGGATTTTACGTAAGGGGCACGTGCGGTCCCCCAAAAAATCAACTTGGGGTCGACCATATATTACGTAACGCCTTGAGGGGGGAAGCTGGGGGTCGAAGGAGGTGTTACGCATTGTTACGAGTGGGTGGGAGCTGGGCTATGCGTTACGTTATTTTAATATTAAAATTTTTTCAATTTTATTTCGCTCTTTAAAAAAATTTTTCCCCGGTTATTCTTCAAAATAAAAAAATGTTTTAACTCGTAAAATTTGATTAAAATTGATCTAGAAACTGAAAATTTTTTTTTTTGACTTCTAAAAACAAAATTTAAATTTTTTTGAAGGGGGGGGGGTTAGAACTAGTGTTACGTAATAACGAAGGGGGGGTTGCAGGTTGTGTTAAGGGTGTGTTACAAGGGGGGAGGGAAGGGGGTCAAAAAGTGGCCTATTTTGCGTTACGTAATACATGGACGACCCCTTGTTTTAAATTAACTGCCTCCCGGAAAATTAAATTGTCTTAATTTTTCAAAAACGATTATTTTTCAAGTAATAATAATTAAGAAATCTGAAAATTTTAAAAGTTAATGGTCCTCGATCTTCAATTTTGAATTTTTCAAAATTTGGACTTCAGATCCAGAATTAGCAGTTCAAAAAACCCCCCAAAAAATTTAGCTTTTATTATTTTTAAACTTATAAATGCCTCTATACAGAAAGCACTGTTTTGCCCATAAGCTAAACATAGGTGAAGCACTTTTGTTGAATATTGCATAAATGACTATCCATCCGTTATTTACTTGCTTTTTTAAGTTAATAAGAATAAAAATATTAATAAATAAAGCGTTTACAAAATTCGAATATAATAAAAATTCAGTAATATTTTAAATAAGATTTTACCATCCATCCGCCATCTTGAATTTTTTTTTTTTTTTTTTTTTTAAATTTTGATTTCATATTCGGTTTCAGCAGTTTAAAATACCCGTAATTCCATGGGATTTACAATTTTTTTAAAAGATTAAAGCTTTGGAGGGTTGCAAAACTGATGGGCCCATATAACGAACCCACGGGCGTCTGGGCATTAAAATCCATGAATCCATATACGGATCCATGGGCGGTAAAGAGTTAAGGCTTCTCGCGTTCCATATTCTCTTCAATCCGACTAAACTTTCGAAAACCGGAATAAATTTCGATGAAAAGCCATTTAATAGACATTTGGATTTTCTTCCCACGTCGAAAACAATGTTTACGTTCTCACAGACGTTCGCTATCAAAACATAAAACAACCAAGTCTGTTTTTCTTCTCTTTCCCCCCATTTCCTCGGATCTTACGCCGATGTCGCATGAAAAATCTTCCGGGGCTTTAAACATGCGGAACCGTTCTTTTCGTGCATTTCAAAGAAAACAATGATTTCAGTAGTTGTTAGACGAATAAATAATAAAAAATAAAAAATAAAAAAATTCTCATCATTTTAAAAGCATCCGTCGTAAACATCTGTCGCAATTGTTTAGTCGGAGGTATAATTTTTGACGTTTCTCCTTGTTTTTCTCCCCGGTTAGACTCACTCACCGACGTATAAAATTGCATGTCGCGTTTAACTGCATAATGTAAAATGCTAAATGTTAAAGACTGCTAATGTAACATGCTAAATTAAAGACTCTCCGAATACAAAAAAAAAAGACGATAAAAGCAAGTACAGAGGAGGATGGAAGGGCGATGTGACAGACATGAGGAGGGTTTTTCAGATATTGTTTTCCGATGCTAATCGCTCCTGGCCTTCTCCAATATGACTCTCTGGCAAAGGCTCAAAACACTTCTTTTTCATATTAAAATTATTTTGGCAAAGCATTTGCCGATTTTATTTTTTGCCGTAAATGCCAACAACCGGAGTAATATTCGAAGAGGAATATTTGACCAGATAATTTTATTGACTATCGATTTTTTTTTGAAAGGAAAGAAAAAAAAAAAAGGTAACTTTCAAGAACCATTTATACAAGGCACAAATATTTGTTTTATCCCGGTTTTGTTGTTTTTCGATCACTAGGAGAAATAACTTTTTTTAAAAGCAGACGTCGTTTCGCTTTTCTTGCTTTTTAAAATTTTTAAGAACAAATCTTTTTTGAAAAAACGTCTCTTCTCACAATTTTTTTTTTCCTTTTATAATCAGAAAATGCTGAAAAGTGACCTTCGCCATTTAACTAATTCTTTTAATTCTTCATTAGGGTTCGTCCATAAATAACGTACATAATTAAGATGCTTTCCCCCTCCCCTTCGCCTATACTTCGCTTATGGGTAAGATCGCTAATTTGGACCCCCCAAACATGCTTACGTATTTTGGAACGTTCAAGTATTACGTAAGATTTTTAGGGGGGGGGGGTCCGCATTAACCATCTTTGCCATAAGCTAAGCATGGCGAAATATCTTACAACCGTGGGGGGGGGGGTTCAAATTCACCAAAATCATCCTTACGTAATACTTGAATGGCCCCTTTTATGAACAATTTCTTACAGAAGCCCTCAAGTCACCGTTTTTTTTCTAACCAGCCTGGCTGTCCTGTTTCAATTTGAGTTTTAAATTGTCAAGTCCAAACTTGAAAATGTTCCAACTAGACATCTCCCAAAACCTTTTTAGCTCCGACTTAGCATTGTCAAGTTGCAACCCGCTAGCATTTATTGTGAAGTTTAAACTTGACAATGCCAAGTTGGAACTTGACACTATCAGGTTTAAACTCGACAATGTCAAGTTAACTTGACAGTCGATAATTTAGCAACAAACAGTGAACTTTCAGGGCTTCCTTACTACATTTTTGGAACTTTTTTTTTTTTTTTTTTTTTTTTTTTGATATCTGTAAATTTATAAAAAACCGATATCTTTTAATGACCTGAAAATTTTTTATGCACTACGTTTTGGGTGGCGATAAATCGGAAAAAAAAGAAAAAAAAGTTGCGCTGTAAAATTGGAAGGAGGAATGAAAACAAAAGGAATAAGAATGATTTTGGAGACTTTATCCTTCGTGTTCTATAAGAGGTGAAATAGTGTTTGCAATCTTTCAAGATTTCAACATCCAACACAAAAAAAAAACTATGGTTGTAACTGACGTTTCTTTTATTTTTCAACTTTGTAATTTTCTCCTAAGTTATGCAGCCAAAGTGAATTGGATTCCGTCAGAATTTTATTCAAATTTAAATATTTTCAGCCATTATGAGCGGTGTTTTGCCCTACTAGGTCTGGCGTATGAAATTCGAAGAAAATGCTGACGGATTCGAAATCAGCTACCTCAAAAACCCCTGTATACAAATTTTATTAACATCCGTAAACTTCAGAATTTGCGGTTAAAAGGCGCCATATTAACTTCGCGATCTTGGATTTGAAGAAACTGATATCGGATTCACATTCAGCAACCCCGAAAACCCCTAGATATACAGTTTTATAAAAATTTTACGCAAAATTTGAGATTTGATCCGGCATATTGGATCTACCATTTTGAATTTTGCAATATGGCCAATAGATTTTAAACTACACAGAAAACCAAAGCTTTTGACGCCCAGATCCTTTTTATAGCTTTTACCTACGCTTGAGATGGGAATTATGTCCGCTTTCTTCTTGACTAGCGACGACTGTGTGGCCCCACACGTGAACTTCGATCAAGTAAAACTACACACGACAAGCTTGTTTCGAACGTACGTCGAACGCTTACCTAAGAAAATAGTAGATCGTTCTTCGATCATATGTCAATTTTCGACCTTGGTAACCTCACGTCTAAATGGTGCCGCTTCAGGGTTGTCAGATATACGATTACGATCGGAAAATCATACTATGGAGAGCAAAATCCGATTGTCGATCGTGACCCCCAATCGTACGCTAAAAATACGATTATTTTCAATTTCTACGATTATTTATTAAAAAAATACAATTGTCTCCTGAAAATGTCTGATTTCCAAGCGATTTCTTAAATACTATTGTAAATTCAACGATTTTTTGAATTTTTTGTTGTTGTTTGCGCGAGATATTTAACCTATATTTAGCTTATTCATTACAAAAGTTTCTAAGATCTTATAGTGTGTCAGAAAGGCAACCTTTTTTTTCTTCTCAATTGGCCGTGCCGCCTATGTTTAGTTTATGGGCAAAAAAATGTACGATCATGCATGGTAAAATCCGATTATTTTCAACCAGCGGTACGACTGTCTGAGGATTTACATCTGACAACCCTAAGCCGCTTTGTTGAATTTCAGAGAAAGGTGGGAGGAAAAAAATGAAGGAAGTGAAGAAGTTAGGAAGAACAACCAACGGAAGAGGACGAAAGAAATAGAATGTTGGTACAAAAAATATTTTTTCCTCGGAAAATTAAATTACAAGTTAATTCATTCACGACAATAAACTCTCATTTTAAAATTAAATTCACACACTAACGATTTTTTTCTTTTTTTTCATGGAGCAAAAAAAACATTTTCGGACCTCAAATTGTTTTACGAGTCTTCACTTCTGTCTAAGTGACTCCGAAAAAAAAAAAGGCTGTAAAAAGGCTTATCAGAGAACATTACCAACCGGAAGTAGAATGCGTACACGTCAGATGAGTAAAATATATTTTCTAGTTTTATTTTTTTCTCCGAGAAGAGGAAAAAAAAAGCTCGGCGGGAATCGAGGTCGCCTGTTCACTATTTTTTATTAAAAATTAAAATTACTTCTTTTGCCAGTCTGTTTTTTTTTTTTTTTTTTTTTTTTTTCATTTTCATTTCTCTTCTCCTTCTTTCCACTCCCACCCGCTTTCCTTTCCTTTCATTCCCCATAATAAACAGTTAGAGGCAATGAATGACATAATCAAACTTGTATTGATACCGATAGTTTGACGAAAAGTTCAAACACGTATTAATTATACAGGCAGCAAACCATAAAATAGCCTGCCAAGAGCCAAAAGCAAACTTTAAAAGTTTGTTCGGGAGAAGTAGTAAGTAGGCATTCTCTTATTAATGAGTCTCTACACGTATAATCGAGGCGAAAGGTTCCGACGTATTTTCCCCTCAACTTTGTACATTAGCTGCTGGAGAGCCGTTACGGAGATATGAGGGTTTTCATACATAACTTAAAGAGTCAGGATCTTTGAACGGAAAGTTAATGTCAACTTTTCAAGGACGTCCTGAAGGGCTATGTTGAAAAATGATAGAGAGACGGAACGTGGAGTGAGAAGAAGTAAAAAAGCGAGGAGCAAAAATCGAGGAACGAGAAAAGTGAGAAGTTAAAGAAACCACAATTTTCCTTCTTAAAAAGAACAAAAATACTGATAAACTCATGCGTTAAACAAGCACCCCCAATTTTTTTTTCCAGTTGAATTATCGGAAAAGTTAACGAATGAATCAGACCTCTATACCCTTTGGTCAAAAAAAAGGTCATAAAATAAGCTGGAGTATTCGAGGAATTTCAATGTCGCAACCCTCCGCCTATATATTTTTTTTATTCTCATCTAGTTTATATAAGAAAAAAGGGAGAAGAGGAAGAAAAAAAGAGAAGGAAGAAGGATGAAGAAAAGGCTGAATTATTATTAAATCCTTCAAAACCTTGGTAAAGGTCATTTTTTTTTTTCTTCTTACAACTTTATCCCGAATTTTTAATTCGAAGAAAAAAAAGTATCTTTTTCTTTTTTTTTTAAAAGAAGAAAAGTTGGCTGGAAAAAAAAAAGAAACTATTTGTTTCAGTTTGCTCTTGGAGTTCACTGATTCAGAAAATAACACGGCCAATAAAAAGTATCTTCCCTTATTTTTTTCTATTCCCCCTTTTATTTCTCAGAAATAATGTCACGATACATTTAATTTTATTAAAAAACAAAACAAAGAATAAATAAAAATGAAAAAAATAAAGAGAACAGAATATGCAGAATGCTTTTGCATAAAGTAATAAGTAAGGACGATTAAGACTTCCCAAAAATTTCTCCACTCTCTTTTCGGCAAAGCAATTACCGGGTAAATGGCCACCGTCAGTTTTAAATTCCCGATGGTTTAGCAAGGAATGGAAGAAGAAACAGAAATAAAATTTGCATGCTCTGAAAAAAAGGATCCCAAAATCGAGCTTTTTGAGAACCATTGAACATTAAGCTTATTCTTTTTATTTTCTAGAGGAAAAAGCAATTAGAAAATAATGCTAATGTGTCTTAAATTATCAATTAATTGACGATAAAGGTCTCTATTGATTTAGGTTACACACAAAAAAATAGTCTTGTAAAATCTGCTAAAAATAAGCCAATTTTGAACCCACTGCTAATATCTAACTTAAATTAACATTTTTCTAGTCATTATCACTTTTTTCGAGCAAAAATAGCTATTTTTCTAGTCGAATCTTTTTTAGCTTGATTAAAAAGTTATTTTAACTAGTTAAATGTTGACTTTTGAAAAAATTCAACACTGTGTGTCCGAAACCTCTTTATTTTAAAATCTAAAACAGGACGGCCGTTTCGGGCTACCTAACACGTGTTTGTCTTTCAATCAGTCCATATCCGGTTTCGTCTTCTTTCTTCTTTCAAGTGCCGTCTCCGCGACGAAGATTGGCTATCATCTGGCATATTTTTACTTTTGAGACCGCCGCTCTAAAAAGATTCAAGGAATCAACACCAAACCAGTCTCTGAGATTCTTAAGCCATGAGGTCTTCCTACGGCCTTGCTTGCGCTTACCCTCGATTTTTCCCTCCATCACAAGCTGAAGGAGGCGGTACTTTTCATTTCGAATCACGTGGCCGAAATAATCGAGCTTCCGACGCTTGATCTCGTACAGCACTTCCAACTCCTTTCCCATACGAGCCAAGAAATCGTATGGTTTCGTCTATCGCCACGGAAAAAGGAAAATCATGGCGACGTTCAAATTAATGTAAATAATCACATCTTAAAAATGTTTTTAATTTATTACCCTATCTATTTATCCGAATTTTCGTTTCTTATATTTATATATCTATTTAACTAATGAAGGTAATTATTAATTAGGATTCTGGTTTTGCTGTGATACGCTAAATTTGTTTAAATACCGTTAAATATTGTAATCATACTCGGTTTTTTTAGCTGTTGTTTTTTCGTTAAATTTTAAATACTTTAAATTTTAATTTTATTTTGTGATTTCATTTTTTAGCTGATGATGGGTTGGTAGCCCGAAACGGCCGTCCTGTTTTAGATTTTAAAATAAAGAGGTTTCGGACACACAGCGTTGAATTTTTTCAAAAGTCAATTTCACCGTCCACCTGAGCTCACAAATATTTCAATAGTTAAATGTTATTTAAACTTTTTGAAAGTAAAAAAGTCCGTAAGTTAAGTATGAAAAGGCTTTTACTTTTGAAAAAGCAGTGGGTTCAAAATTGAAATTTTTTTGGGCTTATTTGACTAACATTTTTCTTTTGTGTGTAGTTTCGTTTAATTGTTAATTAGTCTATTTTTTTTTTTTTTTTTTTCACCTTAAAAACATTTTAATTTTTTTTTTGTAAATTGAAACGAATTCCTATGAAAAAAAGCTCCCTATTTTGACAAAGTCACAGAAGCCCTGTAAGCGGAATGGCCGCAACTACATTTTTGAAAGAAATGCGTGTCCGTATTTTTAAGGCTTGAATTAAACCGGTCAGTATTTTGTTACACTTGGTCAGTATAACTTATTCCTTTTTCCAACATAAATTTTTAATTATTTATCAATAAATAATTTAAGTTGATAAGGTGGTCGAGCTATACAGGAATAAAACTCAGCCATTTTTCGGTTATAATAAATGATAAAGATATATTATCGTCTTACCTTAAGTTACGAACTGAATCCGCTCAGACTTTCTCTCATCAGATCCTTTCAGGATCTTGCCCCCTGGATCATGCTATGACTCATTTGAGTCACAGCAGTCCTCGCGGAAATCGTAAGTGGCACAGGCTCAGGAATGCAAAACCTAAGCCTGTGACCACCGCGGTAAGAGCCGAGTTTTCCGCCTAAAACTCGGTGATTCGTTATGTAGTCGCGGAAGAGTGAAGTTCGATAAGATCCTAGAACCATGAAGGGGAAAAGAGAGAGAAAGGCTGAACGGATTCAGTTCGTAACTTAAGGTAAGACGATAATATATCTTTATCATTTATTATAACCGAAAAATGGCTGAGTTTTATTCCTGTATAGCTCGACCACCTTATCAAAGTGGTCAGTATGAAATGGTCAGTTTTGTTCAGTACATTTGCATTTTACAATCAAAAACGAATAAATTCAAAGTCGATTATAATCTAAACACGCTTTACGAAACTAAGAATGGACCTGTTGCGGCAGGAACTTTATTTTTATTGTATTTTTTTCCTTCGTCTTGCACGTCATGCCAGTCGTCTTTTTTATTATAATGTCGGATACGTCGTGTCTGCGAATAATTTTATTTAATTCCAAATTAAATTCTCTTAATAGAACTCTAAGAAGATGCAGATTTTTTTTGAAATGAATTAATGTTCTTGAACAAGTTTTGTCTTGCAACAAAGCCGGTATGTTTCATAGCAAAACAAAATTGCTTCATGACAAGGGTCAGGTTGTTTCTTGACAAGATATTTTATTGTTTTCGCATGCTTTAAAAAAAATGCCTTTCCACATGACATGACAGGGAGGGAAGGGGTCAAGAATGGTCAAAACTACGTTCACATTTGAATGGTCCCGTACAATATCACGTGACGTCATTTTTTCTGGACTGAACTCGTGTAGTAAAGATATTAATGTATTTACGCTACTGTAATTTATTACGTGATATAATTAATTATCCAATTTTATTATCAAGTTGAGACGCGAAATTAATAAGCAAACAAATAAATAAGTAAATAAATAAATAAATAAATTAGCAAACAAATAATTTATCGTCCTTTTGAAAATCTAGGAATTTGTTCGTTCATTCACAAACCCACGCACCTTATTCGTCGAAGCTCCGTAATTAATGATTTTTCTTTTTCTCAAAAACATTTCTCGAAAAAAAAAAAATGACATTCATTTTGGTTAAGTGCAAATAAATCCTTAATAAATTTCATTTAGAAAATGAAAATCTAAATGGGAAGCTTCTAAAAACAAAAAAGAGCGAGAAAGGAAATTCAACTCATTTGATTTCAATCACGTTATTAAGAAGAAGGAAAGAGATTTTTTTTTTTGTTTTATGTATGAAAGGTTTCGAAAGTTTTTTCGACTTTTTTTAAATCCATTCAAGAAAAAAAAAAATTATCTCCTTCATTTTTTTTTCTGATACCTAAAAAAAATCTTTCTCTCAAACGGAGTGCAAAAAAAAAAAAAAAAAAAAAAAAAAAAAAAAAAAAAAAACGGAAATTTGAATGCAGTAAGTATTTGTAATCCTAAACATCTCATGCCTCATAAACAGAAAGCTCTGTTTAAAACTTCTAAAAGCTTTCAACTACATTATTTTTGTAATCTAACTTGCTCCCTCTTAAACTCTTGATTTTAATCCCTGGCTCTGATGATGGAAGCTCGCTTCTCATTCTATGACATACTCGTTAAAAAGTTTTCATTTCAAATAATAATTGATGACTTTCATCCTTAAAATTATGTTTCTTTTATTTCATATTATAAGTCGTTTCTTTTCCCTCTTGCTTCTTTTATTTTATCCCTATTATCATGTTATTTTCATTCTATTCTTTCCATTTT
The DNA here is from genome assembly GCA_037577465.1 of Liposcelis bostrychophila. NCBI lineage: Eukaryota > Metazoa > Arthropoda > Insecta > Psocodea > Liposcelididae > Liposcelis > Liposcelis bostrychophila. Next base: position 20,696,436 of record CM075212.1, on the reverse strand, counting down.
CTTAGCTTTTGTCCTTTCTTCTCTTCCTCATGCAGTTCATGTTTTATTTTTTGATTTCTTGAACTGGATTTAATTTAATTTAGTTTAAGAGGACGTCACAACTCGCAACCGGTTATGCCCTTTATTTCACTGAGGCCTTCCTATATCGGGGCCCAAATTGAAAATTGGAATTCTAATTTTAATTTTCTCATTTTAGGAACTAATTATACGTATTTAAAAATTTTTGGGCCGAATTGGACCCCGTGATTCTACAAATTGGAAAAAAAAAAATTATTGTAAAATCCTAGAATGACCTTTGACTTAACCGTTTTGAAACAGTAAATTAAACATAATTGCTAATCAAAGTAGAGTTTTCATTTTCGATCTGGTTCCCGAAATAGGACATCTAGATTCCTAGTGAATAGGACACGATATTTTTAGTGGAATAAAAGGCCTATCTGCTTTTTGCGCCCTCATAGGTCTAATTTTCACGCTAAAACCTGTTGCAGTACCATGTTACGGTAACATGTTGCGGCGCTAGTATCATGTTTCCAACATGCTGCTGAATATATTGCAGCACAGAAACATGTTAGCAACATGTTGCGTAACACTTACAAATTTTTATTTTTCATTTTTCAGTATTGCGCAACATGTTTTTATGCATTTTTTTATGCTAACATGTTTGTTGTCAACATGTTTCTAACGCTGCAATATGTTTCTAATGTTTCTTAACATGTTTGTTGTCAACATGTTTCTAACGCTGCAATATGTTTCTAATGTTTCTAACCCTGCAATATGTTTCTAAGATGTTTGTTGTCAAAATGTTTTTAACACGTTCGTTGTCAACATGTTTCTAACGCTGCAATATGTTTCTAATGTTTCTTAACATGTTTGTTGACAACATGTTTCTAACGCTGCAATATGTATCTAATGTTTCTAATATGTTTATTGTCAACATGTTTCTAACATGTTTGTTGTCAACATGTTTCTAACGCTGCAACAAGTTAAGCAACATGTTGTCAACATGCTACTGAATATATTGCAGCATAGAAACATGTTGGCAACATTTACAAATTTTTATTTTTCATTTTTCAGTATTGTGCAACATGTTTTTATGCTACAACATTTCAATTTCAATTTTAATTTCAATTTCAATATATTAAACAATCCCTTGTTAACAATTGGAAAACATAGGATCTTGTCTCAAAGCACTAAAAAAAATAAAAATAAATAAAAATAAAGGATTAAATAAAACAGTAATGCCTTTGAACTCAAAAGCCAGATATTCTTGAAGGGTGTAAAATGGGTTTTCCAGAAGTAAGATCTTAAGATGTTTGTTAAATTCTTTGAAATTTGTTAAAAATTTGATATGGTTAGGTAAGGTACATGTTTCTAACATGTTTGTTTGCAACCTGTTTCTAACGCTGCAACAAGTTTAGCAACATGTAGTACAATAATTTCCGCCCTAATTTCACATTTTACTTCTTCAACTTCGAAAACACTGTGAAGGATTTCAAGATTCTACCCTTGTTATTTTTTGCTAAGAAGTCATTTCTCCACACATACAACTTTCCCGACTGCCAAACACGATTGTATTTAGTGTTTTTGATAATCCGCTAAGTACTCCTATAACCGTGGGGTTGGAAACATTCCAGTTTCTATAATCGACTCATTTTTCATCGATATCAATACCTTTACCCTCTCCCTTATTTCCCCCAGAAAAAAAAAAGGCTTCGTCGCCTTTATCGACCGAAAAGCTTTCAAAAGAAAATAATCCAAATTTGCTTTTCGCATTTAACTTACGTCATTCGCCTGCGAAAAAAAAGGAACTCCATTCATACCTGAAACAAAAAAAAACGAAACAAATAAAGTATATTACAAGTTGTAATGAAAAATAAAATATAAAACGACGGAAACGCAAGCAAATACCAAGCGTCATAGCGTGAAATCTTTCTTTTTTTTTTCTTCCCCAGTGTGGAAACAATCTGAATTATTATTTTTTTTTTTTTTCGTTTTGTACAAGGCTAAAAGCAAGGAGGGAAAATTCATAGATGAAAAGAAAAATTATATAACATAAAATAACGAGCTAAAAAAAGATTTTTTTTCTTCTTTTACTCAGGAGAATAAAATAAGCGGAGGTGTTTCACCGTGTAACACATTTTCATTACTTGACCGCGTTTACATTTTTCGAAAATAACATTAATTGTGTTAATTAACTACGCACTTGGATAGGAGGGGAAAAAAAAGAGAATAACATGATTTATTTGTTTAGTTCTTTAAAAACCTCCATTGTTCATTCCTTGCGCCGGAAAGCAAACTGACATATCTCATCACATGGATATGACTGGAGACAATCGATTTTGACTATTTTTTTAAATCAAATGAGTACAAGTTTAAACAAGTAAACGTGTATTCGCATGACATTTAGGAATAATCGAAACTGACATATCTCCAGTCAGTCACATTTATAATGAAGACATGTCAGTTGACTTAAGGCGCACAAATATTTTTGCGCATAATCTCACGTCTACATCGTGATAATATGAAAAAAAAAAATTAATCAGTCAAGGTGAGAAAAATTCCGTTAGAAAAAAAATTTTCGAAACGAATTAAATAATTAGTTAATTAAAGAATTTTAATTAAAAGCTAAAAAAAAATAACAAGTCTAGTAATGAGAAGAGCTTCTTATTCGGATCATAATAATTATTCGGAGTCAAAGTTATCTTTCATTTCTCTCTCGTTAATTTTTTTTTTTTTTTTTTTTATGCAGGGCTGAAAACACCATTTTTACTGCTTCCAAATCCTCTCGACTCATTTTAATGAACCCAAAATTAAAAAAAAAAAGCTTTTTAATTTTCTTATACTGTCTCAAGATGCTCTTCAAAACATACATACTCTTAGGACACCTCTTCCAATTAGCTTCAATGAGCTTTCGTGAAGGAAAAGAGCCTCTTAAGAAGATTTGAAACCTCATTCACGCGATTTTAATAAAGTAATTCTGCATCTCAGACCCAGAACGTAGAATACAAAAAAATCAAAGACGTTTGTTCTTTGAGGTTCCATAAAGGGAACTGTTCCTCCGCTTCAAATTCGACATTCTGGTTCTGAAATAAAGAATTTATAATATTTTCTTAAACACTCGAAAGAAAGTTTCATTAGATTTTTGGTAAATTCAGAAAGCCAATTAACGAGCTTTAAAACTCTTAACTTATAACGACAAAAAAATATTATGGTCTCCTTATGTGATAAGTGTTAAGGGAGTCAGAAGCAGTTTATTACTCGGTAAAAGACAGATGACGAAGCTTGTACCGGAATTGATGGCTATTTTACTCGTTTATTGGCAAAAAATTAAAATATTAGGTACCGGTTCCCGGAACGTTACAAGTTTCAACTTGTTATGTATAACTTATGTTTAACATGTTTCAAATACGCTTATTGTTTACAAGTTTTAACATGTTATGTATAACTTATGTATAATTCATTTCAAAATGATGTAAGATTAAGCTTATTATTTACAAGTTTCAACTTGTCATACATAACTTATGTTTAACTCATTCCAAATAAGCTTATTATTTACAAGCTTCAACTTGTTATGTATAACTTAAGGTGACCAGATGCGCTCTTTTCAGGAGGACAGTCCTCCTTTTTAATCCATTGCCCTCCAGTCCTTTTTTATAATAAAATGTCCTTTTTTTTTGCAAATAGTCATGTTTAAAAAAAAAATTTTAAAAAAAAACTATTTTTTCCCTTAAAATTTTTTTCCCAAATTCTCACGATCTCATTTTAAAAGTTCATTAATTTTTTTATAAATTGAAATTGTGTTTCTGTACTAAAAACACTGATATGATAAAAAATCAAATTTTCAATTTTATTTTTTTTTAGGGCGGGCCGAAAAAACATGATGTTTTTTTACAATAAAAAAAATGTGGGGGGAGGGAGAGGAGTTGGAGGCAATGAAATGTCAAACGAAAAAAATGTCGTCTTTCACTTTTAGGATCTGTTCACCTTAAACTTATGATTAACTCATTCAAAACAAGCTTATTATTTACAAGTTTCAACATGTTATGCATAACTTATGTTTAATTCATTCCAAATGATGTAAGCTATTACTTACAAGTTTCAACTTGTCACATATAACTTATGTTTAACTCGTTCCAAATAAGCTTATTGTTTACAAGTTTCAACTTGTTATGTATAACTTATGTTTAATTCATTCCAAATGATGTAAGCTTATTACTTACAAGTTTTAACTTGTTTCAAATAAATACGATTTCAGACTGAAAATGAAAAATTTTCGACTAAATTTTTTTTTTTTATATATTCCGGCCGGACTTATATTTATAATTCAAAGATTGCAATAAACGGCATGGACATTAATAGGTTTTCCTGAATTTTCTAATTCTAAATTAACATGGCCGTACTCTCGCACTATTTCCGTTCGAAAGTATTATTTATGACCCGTTTTTATTTCAAGCGCCCCAAACTTTTTTATATTAACTGCGGACCAGGCAAGATTGGTTTTTCAATTTTTTCATTTTTTTCAATAAGTCATGCACCGTTTCGTTGTACTTAGTCTTTTTTTAAATTCCGTTTTAACAGAATCAATCGTTAGAAGCAATCCAGAAAAAAAAAGAAAATCATTCTCGGAACCGATTCGAGCCATTTTTATTTATCAAAAACAACCAGTACCAAAACCGCAAAAAATCATATTTTCCCATTTTTTTGTTTGAGAAATCGAAACCCAAAATGGAATTTTAAAATAAAAGATTGAATGAATCCATTTTCTATCGGGTAGGAAAGAGAGAGGCTAAAGTAATAAATAAAAATTCTTTCGAATGGGAAGAGAGGGAGTGAAAAAAAAAGTCGTTTGCATGGAAAAACGTCGATAGAGGTCGTTTTACATAAAAATTTTCTTCCTTTTTTTGTTGTGGACTAAAAAAAACCGGAATCATAACAGTATGTTATGATATAACTATATTAAAGGGAGTAAACAAAAAGATGGATGTATAAACGATGTTATTCTTAAAAGGGAAAACAAAAACACAAGCGATCCTGCGGGATGAAGAGATGGACGAAACCCCAGAAGGGAGTTTTAGAGGTTTTACTGCTTGGTTTACTGCCTATCATAAAGAAAAGAGATTCTTTCGAAGAAAAAAAAAAAAAAAAAAAAAAAAAAGGACACTCAGTTTTATTATCCGCCATTTAGTTAACCCCCTCGATGCCATAGCAAAGATCGGAGTTTCATCATCGGGTAATATCATCATCGGTAACTGAAATCAATTGAATCGAATTGAATTTCATGGAATGGACATTGGATTTATTTTTTCTTATTTCTTCCCTCAAAAAAAAAAAAAAAAAAAAAAAAAAAGGAATTAAGTAATATAAATCAAAATGATGTTGGATTACAAAGTAAATTTAGGTTTGAATTATTCTTTTCAAAAACTATTTTTTTAATGTTGGGCCTAAGAAAATTTAATGAAAACGGAAATAAAAAAAAAGGACATCTTTCAATGTCTAAAAATGTCTTTGAATTTACGATCGCAGAGCGGGAAATTTCCAGCTTCCTTTTTCCCTTTTCTTTTCCTTTTTTTCTTTACCTCCTTTAGCAGTCCACTAATTAAAAGATCAACTGTCAAAGAAACTTTTTTTTTTTAAGTATTAAAAAAAAAAAAAAAATGAATTCCGATAAAATAAAACCTAAAAAAGACATCTTTGTTTTCCTCCAAGTTCTAAACAGAAGGGGAGATGAAATAAACTTTTTTTTTTAACTTTTCAGCAACACATTCATTGTTTTTAACAGCTCGTGTAGAAGGACCTTTTTTGTTTCAAAAAAAAAAAAAAGTGGCAAATGCCGCCATTATTATTCCACGTTGTAAAATTCAGATAACGTTTTACGGAAACGCTTTTTATTCCCTTCCGAAAAACCGCGGTGATTCCCTTTTTTTTTTTTGTCTTTCTCAGCTGCTTTTTTTTCCTCGTCATCATCTCAATTTTTTTTTCGCTTTTCAATCGAAAATTATTCCATCGAGTGTTTTCGAAATTAAAATCTTATCGATTCTCAGGATTTCGAATTTCCTGGACGTCAATTATCAAGTTATTTTCCTTTAATTACAAAAAAAAAAAAGTTGTAAAAAAAATACGCAAAAGCCAGAGAAGCAAAAAAAGATTAAAAAATTGGAAAAAAAGGTACAAAATGTTCAATTTTTGTTTTGGTAAATAAATAAATTCAATGGTAAATTATTCTATTACCCAAAATGAGTTAAAATTACTGACAATTTTCCAATTTTTGTACTGATATATAATAATTTTAACTGACCAAAAAGAATTATTTTTTACTGACCAATTTTTTTTTATTTTTACCGACCAATGATTTATTTTTACTGGCCAAAAAATTTAGAGGCCAATTGAAACTATTCCCATTTCGTAGCTTCTATCGATTTCAAAAGTCTTTGTTACAGCAAATTTGGTTGCAGCAAATCAAAAGAGTCCGGATAGTGTACTTCATGCACGTAAAAAATAATTGTCAATAAAATAAAAATTAAAAAATTCTATAACGACGAAAAATTTTTGTCTCAGACGGGAGTGATTTAGGGCACTGGATCCATTCCATTACAATGTCTTCCGTACTTCTGCAAAGAATTTTTTCTTTCTCCTTAAAATCAAAATGATCAAAATCATCCACCCTTGGCTTTTCATTTCAAACCAACATCTCCCCTTTTCTTCCTTTTTTTAATATCTTTCCTATTATTTATTTCCCCCGCTACAAATATTTTCTTCCTTATCCCTAACCTCATCTCCATTTTCGACTATTCCACTTCGACGATTTTTTTTTGTATAAATTCTCCAAGAATTTTAACGCGCCATAATCGCTGACAACGGACTCCCCAGAAAAGATTTGACATTTTTATTACCTTAAACAATTTTCATCCTCGGAAAGACGTTAACATCAACTATAGACGATAACTCTTTTCACGGTCGTTTTCGATTTTTAAAGCTTTCATTTTTTATAAGCCTCGAAGAATTTTGTTATCCTTAAAAGAAAGCTTTTGAAAAATTGGTTTTTCTAACGCTTTTTTTTAAAAGGTTTCTTCATTTTTTTTTCTCCTAACCCCCTCCCACCCTTCCTCTTAGCTCCCTTTTGAATTATTCAACAAGCATTCTTTTTTGACTAAATGTACAGAGTGTAAAATTAATTTTTTTCTTTCTTGCTTTTTTAACAACCGGAAAGAAAATCGATTAATTAAATGTAAAAAAAAAGATCGTTCCCTTGCGCCGATTAAAAAAAGAAGTTGAATTTCCTAGAATTTGCTACTTTTCCTGTACCGCTGTGATTTCAATTTTACTTTCTTTCATTGTTTATTTTCCTTTTTCCGCGTATTTCCATTTTTTTTTTTTTCCTTTCAAAAATTCTCTTTTCTTTAAAGGGAATTGTCATTTCTGGGCCGGAGGTTCAAGTTATTGAGAATTTGAGGAATTTAAACGATAAATGCGTCAAAGCGATTGAACACAATGCCATTCTTTTCTGGATTTGGGACCTTTTCACCCTGACCGTGTTTGGATTCTAGAAGGCCAAGAGCTGAAACTTGTCAGTTGTTCCAAGTCGCTTTGGGAGAAAATGAATCAAGGATTTAGAGAGTTAGGGAGCTAACCATGTTTTGGAGTATTTTTTTTTTAAATAACAGTAATTTTATCTACAATAGCTAGCAGTCAATTAGGGATCGTCCATAAATTACGTTAGCACTATTTTGGCCATTTTGACTCTCCTTAGGGCGGGTCGAAAAACGCGAATTTTTGAATTTGAAAACGACTAATATGGGAATCGATGCCTTTTTATAATGCTATAAGCCCTAATTTTTTTTCAGATTTTTTAAACGACATTTTTAGGTGCCGCAATGCCCTTAAAATTTTTGAAAAGCCCATTTGAGGACCAAAAATGAAAATTTTTTTTCGCATAAAAGGCCGTCGTTTCCTATCGGAAATTTTGCGTAGATTACGAATTTGAAGTCAAAAATTAGTTTTGGTGCACGGTTTTTGAGCCACAGGCAGAAAAGTCATAACGAGATTTTCAGAATTTTGGAATCCGGCGTGTGGTTCAAAAACTGGGATTTAAATGGGAAAAAAACCAGGGATTTAAATGTCCTTAAAGTTGCATTTAATTTTTACACCATAAACTTCCGAAATCAAAATAAAATTATAACTATACGTATAAAACTTTCCATCATTTATTTATTTATTTATTTATTTTTTTTTTTTAACATTCTACAATTACGAAGAAAAATCGACTGCTCCAAAGGGTAAAACCTTTTCATAACTCATCGATGGGAAGAGCCCTTTCCCATCGATGTTTAGCGGGCGGAAAGGCCTTTTTCCCTTATAGGAACTCGCCATGTTTAGCCATGTTCTTAGTGCTTGTAAACAAACAAATGAGGTATTTTTTTTTTTTTAAATCACTTAAAAAGTTATTTTTATTCGTTATAAAAAGTATCTTGTTATTCTAGGGTGTCAAATGAATTTTCCTCGCTCGGTTTCCATTCAGCCCTCGCTTCGCTCGGGCTGAAACGGAAACCTCGACGGGAAAATTCATTTTCCACCCTAGGTTAACAATATACTATTTCAAATGCAATTAACTAAGTCTCAGCGACGGCTTCAAGGGAAATAACACCCTTCTCGATAACAAGAGGAGAGAGGCAACAATTTCTCCTTCATCGTTTATTTAAAAACTGAAAAATAAGTGGGAGGATATAATTGGAAATCCCATCTAAAATCATTTTTTTACGATGTGAAAATGACAGTTCTCGATGTATTCAAGTTTTTTTTTTGTTACTCGCAAGAATTTTTTTTTACGACTAATAAAATGAAAAACGTTTAAATGCCGTGTGTCTGGTAGAAAAAGAAAAGTTTTAATAAAGGTTCCTGAATTAAAATTTTTGTACGGATTTTAACGTTCAAAAAAAAAAAAAAAAAAAAAAAAACAGTGTGCTTCTTTTTCCTCTTTTTTTTTTTTTTTAGCAAGGGAGCCGTTATTTTAACGGCGGAAACTATCGTAAAAGGTAAAAATACGCTTTCGTTATTTAAAATTATTTTAAAAGAAAATAAAAGTACATCATTTCCCCGGCGCACTCTCCAATTCATAAAATTTTAACGTTAATACGAAAATTTCCGCGATAAGAATGGAGCCTTGCTATACTGTTTCGGCGAAAAGTTATAACAACGATAAAATAAATAAAATATATTGTTAAAGCTTTTAAAATTTCCGCTTGACCCTTTTCTAAAGATAAGTATTACACTATATTAACATAATATTTGCTTTTTTTTTTTTTTTTTTTTTTTACCTTCCTTCCCCTCCCTCTCTCCCCCCCATTTGTTTTGTGCAGCACGAATGTTTTTATTCCGGCATGAGAGAGAGAGAGACTCAGAGAGAGTAAATTCCGGAGAAGAGAAAAATCCTTTTCGATACAGAGAAATCGGTAGATAGTCTGGAGGGAGCAAAGATGGAAACTTTTAACAGACATGGAATAATAAATTTTAAAAGAAAAGTTTGTCAGGAATATTAGCTAGTATTTGCGGAAAACATACGGTGTACAAAAAAACTAAATGCGAATGCGACGTTCCACATTTATTTACATTAAGACTCCGTATTCGGTGGAAGTTCTACAAAAAAAGTTAATCAATTCATAAGTTGTCAAATATGGACCCCTGAATGCTAACCCCTGAGGCTAACTCCAATCATATTTACGATGGAGATACGTTAGTTCACTTCCAACGCACGGAATAATCACACAATTTTTTTTTTTTTGACTAAATATGACTATTCTTAACTATTTTTGGTCAAAGGAAAAAAAAATCATTTTCTTGTGATATCATTTTTAGTCATTTTTAATAATTCTTGATTTTATTTGGTCATATTTGATAAAAAAGGGGTCCATATTTGACAAGTTATGATTTGATCACTTTTTTTGTAGGGAGAAAAATGTGTCCATAAACACTTTCAGTTTGGGAGTGCCGGATTGGAGAGCTGAGGTGCAAGATAAGATCGGCTGGAGACGCACCTGCGATGAGGCAACAAAGCTGCACGCTTTGTAAAACCGTTTCGGTTTTTCCGGTCTACATTAAGTTGCTTTAAAATCGTTCCACCTGGTATTTTCTAAAATTTCCGAGAAATATTCCTAAATTCCCTGAATGCATGTCAAGATTCTGGGCGGGATCGGGATTTAATATTTTTTATCATTTTACTAAGAAGGATAATCTACTTCGGAAAATGATGTTGAAAATAATTCAAAAATGGGAAAAAATTCATTAACTCTTGTTTCCTACTTTTCCCTCTGATACTTTTTAAAGTAGAAGCTGAAACCTGAAAATTCCAAACTTCGAGAGAGTTTGTTAAAGCAAGTTTTTCATCCAGTTTTCCTAAGCTTTCCTAAACAATTTTTGATATAATATTCACCTTATAAGCTATCGATCCTTCCTTGTAGCTTTCGTCGAAACTTTTAAATGTTTTTATTTTATTTTTTTTTTTTTTAACTAAATATGACTATTCTTAACTATTTTTGGTCAAAGGAAAAAAAAATCATTTTCTTGTGATATCATTTTTAGTCATTTTTAATAATTCTTGATTTTATTTGGTCATATTTGATAAAAAAGGGGTCCATATTTGACAAGTTATGATTTGATCACTTTTTTTGTAGGGAGAAAAATGTGTCCATAAACACTTTCAGTTTGGGAGTGCCGGATTGGAGAGCTGAGGTGCAAGATAAGATCGGCTGGAGACGCACCTGCGATGAGGCAACAAAGCTGCACGCTTTGTAAAACCGTTTCGGTTTTTCCGGTCTACATTAAGTTGCTTTAAAATCGTTCCACCTGGTATTTTCTAAAATTTCCGAGAAATATTCCTAAATTCCCTGAATGCATGTCAAGATTCTGGGCGGGATCGGGATTTAATATTTTTTATCATTTTACTAAGAAGGATAATCTACTTCGGAAAATGATGTTGAAAATAATTCAAAAATGGGAAAAAATTCATTAACTCTTGTTTCCTACTTTTCCCTCTGATACTTTTTAAAGTAGAAGCTGAAACCTGAAAATTCCAAACTTCGAGAGAGTTTGTTAAAGCAAGTTTTTCATCCAGTTTTCCTAAGCTTTCCTAAACAATTTTTGATATAATATTCACCTTATAAGCTATCGATCCTTCCTTGTAGCTTTCGTCGAAACTTTTAAATGTTTTTATTTTATTTTTTTTTTTTAACTTTATAAGTACACTAAGGAGCAAAGAAAGTATTCCTTATTTCGGTGGGCAAAAAATCGAAAATTTATATTATGGGAAATCGAAATCCGTCTTGTTTACATTGCGATCAATATTAGTCATGACTTGAAAGCGACTATAAACATAATTTTGTTAAAATAAAAATTAGAAGTTTGACCTTGTCCGTCGGTTGGGATTGAATCTTAATAACCTTAAAGTTTAAAAACATGCTCAAGATCGTTTTTAAGGTGTGCCACGTTTATTACAGTGTTTCAAATTTTTTTAAGTTGATGGGACTTGGAAAACTGTTTGACAGAGGACAGAGAGCAGAAAAAATACAACAAAATACGTCCGAGAATTGGGCCAGTAGCCATGGGGGTCACAGGGAGCCTCCTTGGCTGACTTCACCCCCCCCCCCCCCGGAAAAAATTTTTGACACATGTATTTTTCTTGTTCCCGACCATTTTTCCTAAAATAATAAATTCGTAATCCATTTTTCTTTAAAATTTTGGTCCCTAAAATTTTTTTTCCTAATATTTTTTTCCAAACTTTCAATTTTCCCAAACTTTTTTGATTTCTAAAATAAAATTTCCTAAAATAAATATTTTGCCTAATTTTTTAATTTTCTAAAGGGATTTTAGAAAATTTTATTTTAGAAATCAAAAAATTTTAGGAAAATTAAAAATTAGGAAAAAAATGGTTAAGAAAACAATTTAAGGAATCGAAATTTTTAGAAAAAATTGATTAGGAATTTATTTATTTTTATTTTGTTTTATTTTATTTTATTTTGTTTTTTTTAAATAGGTTAGGAATTTATTTTGTTAGAAGAAATGGGTTAGGATTTAATTTTTTTGGAAAAATGGGTTGGGATTTAATTGTTTTGGAAAAATGGGTTAGGAATTAATTTTTTTAGGAAAAATGGTAGAGAAATCAAAAAATTTTTTCAGGGGCTCCAAATGGCACCTTAAACATGGAGCGTAGGGAATATGCTCCATGTTTAGGCGGCAATTTGGAGCCCTCCCTTCTGTTCCATCGTTCTGGATAGGGGTCCACTGAGAACCGAAATACCACTAAAGATACGTTCCGAGCCCCTGAAGAGCGACCATGATCCATTGGAGGTTTTTAAAATTATGAGATGATTAGGAATTATTTTTTTCCACCCTCGGTTAACAATATACTATTGACAGTAAAAAAAAAAAAAAGCGATCACTAGACCCTGGGCAAAAATATGCCAGACCAACTGTGCTAAGCCCAAATGTTCCTAAAAGCCCCCCTAAAAAGGGGGGAGAAAAAATGCATGATAATAATAATAATAATAATGTGACAACAACAACAACAACTTAAAAACCCCCCGCACTAGAACAAAACTCATTAATTATCGCTTAAAATTATTATCGCTTCTAATAAAATAATAATTCTTACCGCTTTGTATAACAGGGATAAGGCCGCCGGGACGGGCCGTTTTTAAACGTTTGACCTTTCCTCCTTTGGATTCCTTGCTTACAAATACTAAAACGGATAATGCTATCAGATTGCCATTTTATCATAATATACCGTTTTCGGAGGGAGGTGATAAATTTTAAAAGAGAGGGAATAGAAGGCAAGGTTTAATACAAGCAAAAACAATATGAAATGCCGGAAGCTGGGCTGATTTGTGGATGTCCCATGAATCATATTTTAAAATCGATAAAAAGATGCTCGGGAATTTTACAAGAAATAAAAGGGATGATGAAGAGGGAAATATTACGTTTCAGGGGTTTTTGGAAAACTTCTATTTATTTTAACGATGAGAGAGAATCAAAACTATCAACTGCAATGGAGAATTTCATTACCAGGTCTTCCATTGATCGGATGATTTGTAATGATTAAGCTATAAAGTTTCAGAAACGGCAAACGGAGTCATTTTTCATATTTGTTCAAACAAATCTGGGTTTTCTAGAACGGTTTCTAGATATCGTTTTCAGAGGGGAAGAGGGGTTGTTCACATGGGACGTTGCTTGAATTTTACAGGATGTCCTCTAGAAGTGGCGTGAAGAGCCTGGACTGACAAATTAATCCGAAAAAAAAAAAAAAAAAAAATAGGGAACAATTTTACTCATTATATTATTAAAATTTTTAATGGTTCCAAGAATATTTCTCATTCCTCTCAGAATATTCCTAATGAAAATTTCAAATATATAAAATATTCCTAACAATTTCGAATATTACTAACCTTTTGAATATTTTCTGCTTTTAATTCGATAAATAGCACTCACAATTTTTAAGAAAAGCTTACAACGATACACAAAGATACACAAAGATCACAATCTACTGAAAAAAAAGAAGCAAGTGGAATTTAAAACTACCTGCTTCACCGATTGCCGGGTGAGAAAAAAAAAGGAGTCCGACCATGATTATTTAAAACTGGCGGTGTTTGCTTTGGTGTAAGCAGAAATACAAAAGAAATCTTGTTTGACTTAGGTTTTTCAACCTTTAAGAGTAATGACTTGTAATTCTAAAACCAAAAAAAATCTATATTTTTCTTTCTTGTAAAAAAACACTCGGTTCTTATCGGAAATTTTGCTTAGATCACGAATCTGAAGTCAGATTTTTTATATCTGCAAGTTTTTGAGCTAGAGGTCAAAATATTAGCAAAATTAAGGACTAACATGTTTTGCCATTTTAAGCGATTTTTTTGTCTATTACTAACACAATAACCTATGCAGATATAAAAAATTTGACTAAAGATTCGTGATCTACTAAAAAATTTCCGATAAAAACAAGTGTTTTGCCACAAAAAAAAAAAGATTTTTTGGTTTTTATAGGAATTTTTTAAAATTGAAGGCCCCTGAGGCACACTTTCCCGTCATTTTAAAAGTCTGAAAAAATCCAGCGTTATTAACACTCCAAAAAGAAAACTTTGAGGGGGGTTAGACATTACACATACGAAATTCGAAAATTTGGAAAATAAGGTCGAAGACCAATTAATAGTCTTCGATTTTTTCAAAATTATATTTAAAATGTCCCATATTTCACTAAGCTTATCGAGATACAATAATGTACAATTTAGGTCATATCCTCTGCAACTTATAAAGTATTTGTGTCGCGTAAGCCCCAGTTGGCGGGCAAAAATCGAAAATTTTTTTCTTCATTAATCGGTAATCCATTTTGTAATAAAAAATTTGGGTTGAATTAAAAAGAAAAATAAAAATACCAAATAACGCGCAGTGCATTAAATCGAAACTAAAATCACGTGCTTTTGATTTATTAGATCTGAAAATGAATTTTAATACCTATAAAAACAAAAATCTGATTTAATTTAATCTGGCGATTGTTTTTACAGCATTTTTCTGTTATTTTTAATCTCCTTCGTAAAATCCATCCATCGATTTCGTACAAACTCTGGGACCCAACACGCAAAAAAATAAAAACGAGCTTTTTATTTTGTTTCCTCAAACACCCCCCCCCCCCTACCCCTTTCCCTTCCTTTTTTTTCCGATTCGCAATGCGTCACAATCGTATTTCATTAATCTAATTATTATTTCCTAAAAAAAAAAAAAAAAAAAAAAAAAAAAAAAAAAAGGGAAAAAGTGGGAAAAAATTTGAAAGAGTTTTAAAATTGTTAAAGGGAAATCATTTGAATTTCAAAATAGTGATAATATAGTGCTTGCACTAATCTTCACTTCGTCGTTACAAAAAAAAAAAAAAAAAAAAAGATTCGCGAAATTAAAATAGAAAGTTTATTGAAAAAAAAAAGGTCTGCGTTTTTCGAAATTGCTCAAGGTTTCAAAGAAAATCAATTTCGAGGATTCGTCCTAATATGATGAGGTTTATTTGCATACTCCTTTCTTTTATGTAGCTCTGGCTGACGGTTTCTTCCTAGGTGCTAATTTCGATTTATTTTAATATTCCCCGGTTGGCGTATATACTTCTGAGTTCCTTTCAATTTTTTTTCCTTTTTTTTCCCTTGAACAAGCCTCGAAGGATTCAAACGCAAACATTCGCAACACGGTTCAAAAGAAAAGGAAAAAAAAAAAAGATTATTTACAAGTCCTCGATTCGAATGGTTTTTGTAGATGGGAAGTGGGAATGGAAAGATCATGAATGTTCTCCCACTGGGGGGTCGTCGAGTGTTTTTTCCCTTTTACGCCCTTATTGTTTTCCTTCTCCCTCCTCTTAGCCGGTCTGGTTAAATTCGAAAAAAAAAGCCTTGGGTCGTGCAAAATGTGACATCAAGTCATTTGGAGGTAGGTACACCTTCTAAGGTAGAGTTACTCTCGAGCATTAAAAAAAAAAAAAAAAAAAAAAATCAGAGCTGAACTAGTTTTTCCTCTTCTCTAATATGAACTATTTCAAGGTTAATGTCCAATTTCTTTTCTATTGCTTTGACCATTGATCTCCTCTGGATACAGCAAGTTGAGTTTTTTTTTATTTTTAAAAATGGTAGCGTGTAACTAGCGACCCCTGTGTTCGGTACGAGAACTATACCGTATATTTCTTATGGCAAACAAAAAACAAACGCACCATAGTCTTTTCCGCCCTATGGGCTTCATGCATGTCTAAAAAAATAAATATACGCTTAAAAATACCAGTTTAACTTATGATCTGAGAATATTTCCATCAGGACGAAACTTACGGAAAATCAAGGCTATTGCATAAACTAAAGATAGAAATAGTGGAGCGCTACAGTCTACACCTGCACGAAGCCTTTTCCCTGGTTGCCAGATGCACTACCATGGTGGTACATGTACCACTATTGAAGAAAAGACCTCTATGTTTAGCTTATGGGGAACCAGTATTAAATTTATAATATTTGTACCCTGTACCATCGAAAAGAAAAATTTTTCCCAATGTTTAGCTTATGTGCGTACCACTATCTAAGGTTGAGATGTACCACATTTGTAATTGTAGACATGGCAACACTGTTTATTTCAAATATATAGTATAGTTTGTGTGCCATACACAGATGTCGCTAGTTGCACTGTTAAAAATTTTGTGTAATTTTAACATAATTTATAATTCAAAAACAGGTCCACATATTCTATTTGTAAATAGTAACACAATAACAAATATTGCCTAGCAACATGTGTCAAAATTAACATAAAAGAGTAGCAAACAATGTTTGTCGACCGAGTTTGTTAAAAATACGCAAAATTTGCTTTGAAAAAATTCAAAATGGCGGAGCAATATCATTTTTTCAAAATTTCTTTTGGCGCCCTATTGCTTTTTCTTTTTGGTCATAAATTTTTTTCAATTCTGCCATCAGATTTAAAATTTATGACATCAAAAACATTTAAAAACCTCTTTTCCGTAATTTTTAATGAAAAAAAAAAAAAATTTGTGATAATTTGTATTACATGCATTTTTTTTTGATGCGGTGTTTTCTATTGATGCGGGTTGCCGTATTCGAAATCGGTAGGCACTCAGTAGAGGTTTTAATGCATATAGGCTCATTATCTACGGGGGACAGTTTTTTTCTCCAAATTCTTCTAACATTTTTTCCGAATTTTCCAGGAATTTCCCAGAATAGACAAGTCACATCTTTTGAGATTTTCGCTGGAAACGAATGCATAGTATGCTCTTAACTAAAACCTAGTATTTAAATGTAAAAAAAAAAAAAAAAAAAAAGAAAGTCCGGAAAAGTTTTTGTCACGTGATCAGTCCTTAAACGATTTTCTATTAATGTGACGTCATCTGACTGTATCGAAGCGAGATATCGAACTCGAATCGAGACATCGAATTTGAAGCGAAACACGTCTTGTTTGTAAACATGCTTGTAAACATTACGAATCGATGCCGTTCAGAGTTTCAGAAATGAACACAACCACTTTTAGGCAGATGACGTCACGTTCCTTCACTTTCCGTTTTGGCGGGCATTCAAATTCAAATATTTGTTCTTTCTCTTTTCGGGGGTTAACCTTTTTTTTTTTTTTTTTACTGAGTCAAAATTATGCTTTTTGTCATATCTCCCGTAGCACAATTAAACGATGGAGTCATCTCAAAACATGTGACTTCTCTATTAGGACTTAAAAAGTTTAAGTAGTAACTACCGTTAAAACCAACATTTTAAAATCTATTTCGCACCACGCAACTCTTCTCTACTTAATTTTTCCAAATTGATTAAATATTCCGTCATCGACATCGGCTGTAAATCTTCTAAATCACCCGAATTTATGAACCTTTTTCCTCACCCTAACAAAAAAAAAAAAAAAAAAAAAAAAAAAACGAAAAAAATGGCCGTAAAACCCGTTCGCGCATAACCTATCTGAAGGTTAATGATATAAATGGAGAGAAAATAACCGCCGACGTTGAAAAAGAAGAGGCCGGATCCAATAATTTAGATAAAAACGAGAGAGGGGAATTATCGGGACAGAAAAGACAAACCGATCGGGTTGACAAAACCATCCCTCACGGTCACGGTCTGCGAAACCGTCGCCCCCCCCCCTCTATATTTTTTTTACCCCCCTTTAACTCACGTGCTAACATTATTTTCATGCTTGTCGATTTTCGGGATTCCCTTTTCCGAACAAACTTTCACGCTCTTTAAACGCATTTAACACACGGGGGCGTGAAAACTTCGCCATTCTGAAATATGAAACCTCACGAATATTTGATTTTATCGCGAATGCGTTCCTAACAAGCCAAAGAAACCATATCCGCTCTATAAAACATTTTCCTTTCAGACCTTTTTTTTTTTTTTTTTTTTTTTTTGAGGAAAAAAAAAAAAAAAAAAAGATAAACGTACCGCGACTTAATTAATAGACTGGAAATCGAATTTCTACAACACAAAAGGAAAAAAAAAGAGGGAGAAAAAAAATTCGGTCAGAAGAAAAAAGCTCAGTAAATAACCAAACAGCCTATTTTTTTTTACCGAGCTAAAAGCTCGAAATGAAGGTTCCTAATACGCCCATGGGAGGCAATTATTTTCTACTTTCATCGCTCAATATATCAAAATGCTTTTTAAATTCTCAAAAAACATACTGTTGGAGCCGTAACATCGTGCGGCAACTTAACCTTCCCCAGTTTTTTTTTTTTTTTTTTTTGAACCCTTTTTTTTTCTTACCCCGAAGGTGCCTGTTCTTTTTTTCTTACCCAACGTCATACTAATAGGATTTCAAATTGAAGGAAAAAGAGGATACTCGTTAAAATTGTTTTAAAAACAACGGTAAAAAAAAAAATCTCGGGTTAAAAATTTTCAGGTACCGTAGATTGGGGTGAAGTCTAAAGGTGGGGTGAAGTTGAAAGGAAATTCAAAAAAAAAATTCTAGGTTTATTTTAGCCACTAAAAATAAAGTTTTTTTATTTCTTTAAGTGGATATTGTTTGTAAGATACTTAAGTAAAAAATTTTATTTTTAGTGCCTAAAATAAACCTTGAATTTTTTTTTTTTTTTGAAATTCCTTTCAACTTCACCCCACCTTTCAACTTCACCCCACCTTTCAACTTCACCCCAATCTACGGTGCTTACCCTGCGTAAACTGGAGCGAGATTGATAGGTTTAAAAATATCACTTTTAGCTGAATTTTGTAAAAATCTGATTAAAATAGGGGAAAAAAAGAGGAAATCCTTTAAGGAGTTAGTTCGTTTACACCACCGGCCGGTTAGCCGGGCGTGGACACATTTTAACGATAAAAAAATATGTAAAAAACAAATTTTTTAATCTAGTATTTTATACATGAAAACGGGGTCCAACCGCACCGAAAGCGAGCCAAAAGTTTTGTTATGTTCAGAGACTCAGATCCATGATTTAAAATGAATGAACAAGACTTAGTTGTTCTTATATTCGTCATTTTTACTTGTTTTCGCAATAAAAAAAATGTTTCTTTCCGAGAGAGTAATACAGCGCTCTAGCGGTGAATTCGGAAATTATTTTAACAACAAAAAATAAACAATGGCGTTTAATTTTTTTATTACGAAAAAAAAATTTTTTAAAATATCAAATTTAGGAACCAAAAAGCCTTTTTTTCATTTATTTTAAATATTAAATCTTTGCCTCTGAAACATTACAAAACTTCTTGGCACGGTTCCCGTGCGATCCGATCTGATTTTCATTTGTATAAAACCGAATTTTCGAAAACAAAATTAAATTTTTTTTAAAATCGATATTTTCCACCACCGGCCGGTGGTGTAAACGAACTAATGCCTTTAGTAATCATTAAATTAAAACTTAAATTACCAGTGCTAGCCAACTTTTTTTAAGGCTAGTTGATCTCGCCCCAGTTTACGGTACTCTTATTTTTAAAATGCTTGTGAATGCAACACACACATTAAGGCCCGAGAAAATTATGAAAGCAGACAGTATATGAAACCAAAACCGAAACCGAAACCAAAACCCAAACCGGGAAAACAGAAGCTCTTGGAACCTCAGAACCTTTGGCATCAAGGTGCGGTGAAGTTTTGTTGCCGAAAAACACACGCGCCGAGACAGATGCTTCCAATTTTTTTTCGAAAAACCCCTTTTAGCCCTAATTAGCCAAATTTGGTTAAAATACCAAAATCGTGAGAAAAAAGATTTTTGAAAAAAATTTTATTGTATTAGTATTGGAAAATAAGCCAGCACCGAAAATGTGAGCCCGGAACCGTAAACCTGGGCCCAGCATCAACCTTGAAAAAATACTGATCTTTATCAACCCCCCCTCCCAAATCAATCTATTTAACATTTGAATTATTTCCATTAACACTTTCCTCCTCAAAATCCGCGAATAACAAAAAGGAAAATGCATAACTTTGGCTTTTGGTTTTTTCGAAAAAGAAAAGACGGAAAATGAAAGCGCGTTCGCTTCCCGCAACCCACTCATAAGTTAAGCATTTAATTAAGTTCCATTGTGGGACTTTTCTCCTTCGCTCTTGTCTTGCGGCTTTACGAACTCCGGAAGATTTTAATTTAATTTAACTAGGGACAGAGAAAAAAAAAAAAGTAAAAAAAAAATTTTGCCAGAACACGAACTGATATTTGTTCGGCATTACATGTACACGGATACGTGTTCCTTCTATATAATTATATCAGAAAAAACTTTCTTTTAAAACAGAGGCAATTGAAGATGATCGTGATCCAAAAAAAAAAGGAAAGAAAAAAAAGGAAAACCTCCAGAGTCGATTTCCTTTGGAAATTACTTTTTTTTTACGTCATACGTTTTTTTTTTCCTGTACGAGACTTATCTTAAACCAGATGTTCTGCTGTTTTCCGATATTTTTCAAGCTTTTTAATATGCTTCATTACATTTATTTTTCGTTTCGTTTTTTTTTTTTTTTTTTTTTTTTTTTTTTTTTTTTCCCGCTATCTTCAATTATTAAATTTTTGTAGAACGATGAAGATGAGGAAAAAAAAAGGATAAGGAATGTCAGAACGTAATATTTTCTCAGTCGAAAGTTGTGATTCTTGATAATAAAGTCATTGCTCCCCTCGGGGCATTTCGAATTTCTCTGATTTCCTCTTCAGATCAGATATCCTCACCATAGGATATCCTGACTCGATGAGAGAGATGGATCGATTCCGTTTTTCCCGCATATGCAGGCATAGCCTCGAATAGCTTTGTTTTTTCCTTATTAAAAAAAAAAAAAAAAAAAAAAAAAAAAAATGGGTGCGTTGGGTTGTGAGTAACCGAAATGCCCTCACTTAATTTTCAAACGGATCGTAGGAGTATCAAAAAAAGCATAAAATTGAGCAAAAATTTCCCATTTTTACTACCGTTAGTACTATTAAAACGTCATCTTTATAAAACCTATAATGCCAAACTTTTTTTGATTTTTTTTTTTCCCACGTTGGGCGCCAATGTAAGGTAACGGTTTTCGGGTCAAAAATAAAATAAAAGAAAGGGCGGGAGGGGTATCGGAGGGGTATCGGAGGGTATCGGAGGGTATCGGAGGGTATCGGAGGGTATCGGAGGGTATCGGAGGGCTTCGGTGATACTCGACGATTTACGGTCTTTCAAAGGCTTTAGATGCAGGTGTTCTTAAAATTTCGGGGAATTTTCAAGTTCGGACAAGTTTTGCAGATAAGAACAAAAATAATACTATTTCAAAGGGGCAGTTCTGACATTTCTTGGAAAAACAAATTTTAAGATGCATTTGCAAGGGAGTACGTGGGAACATAATGGAAAAAGGGTATATATGCAAAAATAAAATATATATTGAAATTTTAAAAAAATGGGGAAATTTTGGGACTTAAAAAAATTTTTTTCAGGGCCAAAAAGTTGAATCGTTACAGTTTTAATGATGAACTTCTTCTCATTCATATCGTGTCAATAATACGGTGTTTTTAACATTGAGTGATGAAAAAGTATATTTAAATATAGATTAATTCTCAAATTTTAAAATATTGTAAATTAAGTAGTTTTAAAATGAATACCCACTTTTCTTAACAATATAAATCCTGGAAGTTTCACACCGCGGAATTTAAAAATGCCGTATTAATTATGAAGTTGGCGAATTTAACAAACCCCGAATTTTAATAACGCCGATTTTAAAAACCCAGAAATATGAATTTTTGAAAATTCGACGTTCTGTCATAGTATCTATTTTTCCACTTTAGTACGAATTTTCCGACCTTGAAGTGCAAGTCGGATAAAAAAGTCGGTTTCCCATGGAATAAAAAATCTAAAAAAAATTAGGATTCATATGTGCCACAGTGAGAACCTATTCCGGGATGCACTTATTCAAATTCGCAAAATAAGGGACTCCCTAATCTACTTGTGCGTCATGGGTACCGTCGAATTTAAAAACCCCGAATTATAATATCGCAGAATTTAAAAACCTAGAAATATAAAATCGCCGAAAGAAAAAAAACAGTCATTATTGCGTTTTTCCAAACCCCGAAATTTATGAAACCCGAAAACCAATTCGGCGATTTTTAATTTCGGAATTCAGAAAACGTGACATCGTTTTCCGCGATGTCGCATTTTGTAAAACCCTAAACCCGATTCGGGATTTGGAAAGTTCGGGGTTCCCTAAGGAGCCCCTCATTATATATCGTCTTTCAAAACCTTTAAACCGCCTTTCGGCGTTTTGAAAATTCGACGTTCTGTCATAGTATCTATTTTTCCACTTTAGTACGAATTTTCCGACCTTGAAGTGCAAGTCGGATAAAAAAGTCGGTTTCCCATGGAATAAAAAATCTAAAAAAAATTAGGATTCATATGTGCCACAGTGAGAACCTATTCCGGGATGCACTTATTCAAATTCGCAAAATAAGGGACTCCCTAATCTACTTGTGCGTCATGGGTACAAAGCTTTTTTGCTTTGTTACAAAACATTGCTTTTTCGTTGCAAGGCAGAACTTGCTCTTAAAACGTTTCCTTATTCTGAATGGATCCCCTCTAGTATGAAAGTTCGGTACATCAGGACCTTAAAAAAAAAAGTTTTACAAAATGGGACTTCTTTCAGCTGAAGCCTTGTTGAGAGTTACGATTGATAACTCCGGCGATTTAAAATTCAGGGGATGAAACTTAGAATGTTTGAAGCCTTCAATTATTCGATGCTCTGATTTTCCTACGGAGCGCCCGGCAAAATCAAACAGAATATTAAGTTTTAGATTTAAATGAAATGCGGATTCATGAATACCGAATGAAGCTGGACGGTAACGAAAAACAGGAAGGCAGATTTATCTTTTAAAATAAAAACAAGCATTAGCATCGAAACGTGCAGATATCGGATATTTTTTTCTCTTCTCCCCCTTCCCCCTCCCCCCCTTTTCCTTTCTCTCTTTCTCCATGCATTTTAGAAGTATCCGGTATCGATGTGGGTGGGAACTCAATTAATGAATTCCGTGTAGTGTCCTAATAGGGATCCCATAGAAAACGTTCCTCACAGCAAAAGAACATATTTAATTGTAGTTTCATTCATCGATTTCCTCTCTTATGAAATTATTTTTCTTTGGGGGGGAAAAAATGTATTTATTTGATTTTGTATTTTCTTTTACATGGATGATCATCTACGAATTTTGATCGAAAGTCATGCATTCTCGCTCTGATGATACTGGGAATCAAGGTAGCGTGTGATTCGGATTCTAGTTTCCGGGGTTTCTACCAACTGGAAATAGTTTTCCCATCGAATCAACGATATTCTTTTTTGTACATCGCTTGAGTTATTTTTTATCGTTTTTTTTTCGTACGTAAGCGAGTATTCGAAATGTTTTTTTTTTTTTTTTTTTTTTTTTTTTTTCTTCCTCTTCTTTTTTCATAACTGTGCCGTTTGGGTATATATGTTTTTAATATGTTTTTTTTACAATATTAGGTCAAGTTCGATATTAAATTTGTATACGAGAAAAAATCGTAGTCTCGGATAAAAAGGAGACCATGTGATTTAAATTTTCATCGAAGCTTCAATGTGTAGCAGGAAATGCCGGATGCAGGATAGGCATGGCAGCATTTCTAAACTCCCATTTTAGCGTAGAACTTGATATTTTGTTTGATTTTGCGTGGCGCTCCGTAAAATAATTTGGTCGTAAAATTGGAAAATGCATCCAGTATCTATCAGAATTTTGCGTAGTTCACGAGTCTGAACTCCGATTTTTTTTTTAGCCTCTGGTCCGGTTTTCGGGTCGCTAACGTTAAATTTCCATAAGAAAAAGCCTAATTTTGCTTACGAAGGGAAGGGGGGGTCTAAAATGGCCAAAGTCATGCTTATGTAATTTATGGACGACCCCGTACCTTTGAGCGCACGCGTAATTAGATGTGAGTGGTCACCACGCTCGTACCTGAGCAGTGGAAAAAAGCTAAAGATACAGCAATTTTTTGAATAAATATTTGGTCACAACGAACCGTGGGTCTCAATTATACCAATCAAAGTTTGCAAATTGCCTTTCACACCACAGTGATCCAGAAAAAAAAAAAGTGGCCAAAACTCATTCCCAAGTCCGTGTGAAACTTAGAAAGAAGATAAGGGTGTCAAAAGCTTCGATATTCTGTGCAGTTAAAAACCTGCTGCCCGTGCCACAAAATTCAAAATGGCGGGCATAATATGGAGGTCAAAACTTTTAATTATGAATGAAATTTCATGAATATATTTTTAGGTGTTTTTGTGGCTGCTGATTTGATATCTGGAGCAATTCATTTAAAATTCAAGATGGCAGACTTAGTATCGCAAAAAATATAAAAAAAAGTTAAGTTGTTTTATTTTCATGATAATATGTATTAAGGGGTTTTTGAGGTCGCTGATCTCGAATCCGTAAACCGTTTTTCTGAATTTCGAACATACAACGAGTAAATTTAATTTTTTCGATAGTCCCTTAAAAACATTTTAGAAAACTATTAGCGGATTCGAGATCAGCGACCTCGAAAACCCCTAAATACAAATTTTCATGAAAATTAAACAAATTGACTTGTTTTTACATTTGTCGCGATACTAAGTCCGCCATCTTGAACTTTAAAATAATTGTTTCAGATATGAAATCAGTCAGACAAAAATACCTGAAAATAAATATTCATGAAATTTCATTCATAATTAAAAGTTTTGACCTCCATATTACGCCCGCCATTTTGAATTTTGTGGCACGGACAGCAGGTTTTTAACTGAACAGAATATCGAAGCTTTTGACACCCTTATCTTCTTTCTAAGTTTTTCACAGACTTGGGAATGAGTTTTGGCCATTTATTTTTTTTCCGGATCACTGTGGCATAAAACAAAGACACCACTTATATTTCCATATTTTCAACGTTTAATTTCTCAAAAAAGAAAAAAATTTCATGTAAAAATTGTAATGGAAAAAAAAGGACACCGGGTACGTACAAAGAAATGCCTGCGCATTTGTTTTTTTGACATTAATGGAAACATACGAAGTGTCGAAAATTTTTAAAGATTAAAACCCAAGGAAAGTTTTGCCCTTATTGCAAAACGTCAGTTCCAACAATTTTCAGAAAATTACGGCCCATTTATTTTCGCTTTTCAAAATTTGATAGCTTTATTCGGAGATTTTTTTTCGAGAAAAAAAAAAAGCAAAGAAAGAAAACGGATCCTCGATTAAATTGTCACGCGACTAATTTCAAAAAAAAAAAAAAAAAAAAAAAAAAAAAAAAGGACAAAGCAGAAAAACCAATTACGATAAGTGCTGACTAGTGGTGCGAACGATCAGCGATGATAAGTTTTCAAGTGCAATCCTGGGAAATGAGCAGATAATCTCTCTCAGATATTTAAATATTAATTTTGAATTCCTCTCCGCGCCCTGGGGTTGCGTTTTAATTGCTCTGTGATGAATGGAAAAAGATGTACTTCTGTAATGAACGCAGCAGGGGAAATGTAAAAGCGGAAAGGAAGAGAGAAAGCAGGGCAGAAAAAAAGCTGAAAATTTCAAAAAAAAAATGGCCATGGACCATTTTTATTTTTATCCAGTAGAGAAAGGGACGGGTTACGTAATTTAAACGGTATGAGATCGTTTATTTCCCGGCCCCTCCCCCCCCCTCCTCCTACTTTCCCACACTCGTAGATCTAATGACCTTCGTTGGAAAATTTTAAATGAACTTAAACGCGATTTCCTTACAAGAAAATCAAACTAATTCCATTTATCTTTTTTTTTATTTTTTATTTTAACACTTTCGATAGCTTTCGAAGTCCAAAACACGTACGGTTTTTGGAAAAAGAACAAAAATAATTAATTTAAATCCACTGAAATGGACGTCAGGGCGATAGAAGCAAAAGGAGAAAAAAACGCTTGGTTTTTAGGGTAAAATCGATTTAATTCCCCATAGCGGCCATTAAAAAAAAAGTTCTAGATTTCATTTCGTGTCCGCCGGCTGCTTTCGTACTGTCCACCATATGGTTCATACTGTTTTCACTTTATATTTTCTTTTTCATTTTGCCTTTTTTTTTCCGTTTCCTTTCTCCCCTTAAGGAAGGAAATCGATTTTGATGAATGTCTATTCGTCCATTTAATTTTTAGATATACGAAAGGATTATTATTGTAAGTGTAGGATGGAGAGGGTGTTCATAACTCGCACATGTTTTTTACAATTTTTTTTTTCCCAAGAGTATGTGTGTAAATGGCAGTAAAATTCGTCGTTTTGAGCACGAGCTAAAATGAGAAGAAAAAAAAAAAAAGAGAGAACCCCATCGTAAAACAATGGACGTAATATCAGTTATTATTATCAAAGTTTTTGAAGAGAGTCTCTCCCATTGGCAATAATATCAAATCATATAGCCGTGTGAGACATTATTAAAACCGGTTCCGAAAAGAAATAAAAATCTTTCTCGTCTCTTTTAAAATTTTCCGGAGTTGAAATATCAACTTTTGCGATAGTCAGGAGCTGTTTTTCGCTTTATCGACTTCAGGGCAGGAACGCGTGGGTGTTGCAACAAATAAAAGCTTATGAAAGATTCTATGGAAATATTTCCCGATATCTCTTTCGAAAATATACCAGAAATTGAGGATTTTACTCTTCTGAGGTAAGTTTAGTTCAAGCTCAAGACGTAAAAAAAATTTAGAAAGGAACAAAGATTGCACAAGCAACACGCAAAGGATTAAATTAATTTTGAAAATTGGGAAAATCTGGAAAATAGATATCGAGAATTTGGGAAATTTTCTAGGAATCAAGTAAGAACAAAAAAGAAAAACAATTGCCTTGTTTTGGGGGTCGTACATATATTACGTAAGCATTTTTTTGACAGTTTTTGACCCCCTCCCCCCCCATTGTAAGACAAAGTAAGATTTTGGAGGACCCCCCCCCCCCTAATATACGTAATATTTTTCTTTCCTTAAAATCCCTTTAAATTTAGTTTTTTTAAGATTTTCCTCATTTTATGATTTTACTTCATTTTAAATGGTTGAAATTTTTATTATTTTTTTTTTCAGTTTTGTTTTGTTTTTATTTTATTACTCCAATCGATTTTTATATCCATTGGTTAAAAATATATATATATGAATGCTTACGTAAGATTTTACAGACTCCCCCCCTCCCCTTCGTAAGCAAACGTAAGCATTGACTGGACCCCCTCCCCCCCCTAAATATGCTTACGTAATATATGTACGACCCCTTGACTGTGACTCTTTCTTCTAGTCTGTATCGACTGTTTTGAAAATCATGTGCCCGTGATAACACTCTTGCTAGGGTAGCTCCCCTTATACAGTATTATTTTACGAATTTAGAATTTCGGTGAACGCATCCCCTAATTCTTTTACAATAACCAAACGAAAATTGCCTCAATTTTTTCAGATTTTTTTTCAAGCTCGTTTAGACGTGTCCACGAGGACCTACCAACAACAACAAAAAATTTTAGGGCTCCAAATTGGGGAATAAATTAAAATTGAACCCAAAAAAATCGAGTTTAGGCGCAAAAAAAGTTCTACCAGAAACTCAGGCGCTGGTCGGGGAAAATCGGGATAATGAAATTTTTCTCATAAGTATAAGCAACTTGAAAAAAAAAAAAAATTCGGGGGCCACAAATTTGGAAGTAAATAAAAATTAAGCCCGATTTTTCGGGCTGAAGCGCTAAAAAAAGACTCAGGCGTTATTCAGAGAAAATAGGGGCGGCGAAATTCGTCTTCTACAACGTCAAAAGCACCTTTAAAGTCAATTTTTGTAAAATTCAATTACGGAAAAATGCAATAAAGTTTCGTGTCATTAAATCCTAAGAAAAAAAATTGTGGCTTAGGCCCTTTTTCTGCTCTGCGACAGCCCTAAATCTTTGAAAAAAAAAAAAAAGTTTCGAAATTTTTCTAGCGTTTTTATACTGAAATGAATCCATTTTTTTGGTAAAGAACAAAATCGGAGATGCTTTTTTTTTTTTTTTTTTTTTGATCACCAGAAAACCACCATTTTTACAGAAAAACAGATTTTTTTATTTTTCTGTTTTTTCGGGAATTCCAAAATTTTTAGGCTCCCCGTGGCGTTCCCGACCATTTTCCCGAATCCGTTTTTATTAAAAAATTAAACTCCTAATTCATTTTTCCTAAAAAGTTTGGTTTCAAATTTTTTTTTTTAACTATTTCTTTCCTAATTTTCGATTTTCCTAATTTTTTCTTTATTCCTAAAATGGATATTTTTCCTAACTTTTTAAATCCCTAAAGGGCGTTTTAGAAAATTTAATTTTCAAAGAATTTAGGAAATTTTATTTTATGAGGGGATTTTAGAAATTTTATTTTAGAACACCAAACATTTTAAGAAAATTAAAAATTAGAAGAAAAAAATTGTTAGAAAAACAATTTTTGGAACCAAAATTTTTAGAAAAAATGGATTAGGAATTTTTTTTACGTAAAATGGATCAGGAATTCATTTTTTTTTAGGAAAAATGGATCAGAAAAAGTGGTAGGGAATCCCCCGTGAACATGGCTAAATGTTCTTCAAAAAATCTGAAAAAATTCAGGCAATCTTCTTTCGGTAACAGATTATCTCCAATCGTATATACACGACGGAGATACGTCAGTTGACCTCAGTCGCACGAATATATAACATTTTATCGATCCTCCGGCGCTGTTTGGGATATTTTTTTCTAAAACTCCCAGGATTATTTTTTTAAATTTCTCTGAAAGTATAAACTTTAGAAAATTAAGTGAGAAAAGCGGCTATTTCTAATTTTAAAAAAAAGAGAGATTTTCAAAAGTTACTTAAAAATAGTATGTACATAAAATCAAGGGATTGAGAGTGAAGAGATTGAAAACATGGGATTTATTTTGTTAAAAGCTTCGCCGCAACCATACGTCAGATAAATGACGGATTAAATGCTATCGTCGGTCTGACACACAGTATCTGAAAGCTCGTTCCCTGGCAAGATTATTTAAGGGCGTCCGGGAACTTCGTATACCCTTTGCCCTCTTGATTTCTAATTACAAGATTTTTAATTGGGGTTAAAAAGTTAATAAACGCTTTAAAAAAAATACACAGGGAGTAAAATAAATTACTATCCTCATTAAAAAAATTCTATTAAAAAAAAATAGACCATCAGAAAGTATGATTCCGATTTTTTATGATTCCCTTTGAAAATAAAGGAACGTTTACTCGAAAAGAATTTTCCACCGATCAAAACTAAGACGGTACTCCAGGAGATTCTTACTTTTGATAACTGTTAAAAATCGATTCTTCAAAAAATTATTCAATTTTTTTTCCCGCGGTTCCGCGAAAAAGGAAACTTTTTTTTATTTATTTAATTTTCATATCTTATTACATCCTCACAAAAACCTGTTAATAATAAGCTTGAATTTTCATCGAGCTCATGAAAGGCGCCAGGGGTCGATTTCAAAGAGCTCATTAAAATTACAACGAGGAAATACATTTTTTTTTCTTTCTTCCCTAACCTTAAGCTAGTCGAATGAAATTTGATTTTAATCAGATTAACAATCTCTTCTTCAAAGAAAAAAAAATTCATATTTTTTTACAATTAAAATGAATGAAATAAAATGAAAACCAAAGTTATAAAAAAAAAAAAAATTAGATTTTTTTTTATTTTTATCTTACATTTCACACCTTTTAATAAGAGCAAGTTTAATTTCGGTTACACCTAGTAAGCACGCGAAGTATCCACAGAATATAATGGGAAAAGTTTTTCTTCGGAAGAGGTTTATTATTTCAAATAGCAGTATCGCCCCCCCTTTTTTTTTTTGTTCTTCGTTTCCGATCGACCCAATTGGTTTCTAGTTAATACGCACGTAAAGTTTTCAAAATACTTGAGGGGTGAGGTATCACAGGTGGTAAAAAGAAAGTTAATATAACTAATGGGAAACCTGAAGCATTCTTTTTAAATAAAAAATTAAGTCGAAGGAAATTATTGCATAGCTGAGTTCAAAATCACGTTTAAGGAAACAACAAACTTTAATTTTTTGGTTTCCTTCCCCTTCGGGTGAGTATCAGGGTTCAACATCAATTTCGTTTTTGTCATCTTTATTAGGGAAAAATAATGGAGAGTAAAAAGACAGTAGTTTCTGCGACTATCAAAATCTTTTTTTTTTTTTTTACCATTTTTGCTTTGGTAAAAGTAAAAGTATTTCCTTTTTTGTTTCCGTCTTCTAAAAAGCAGTGTTGTGTTTTATCAGTTTTCGCTTCCTTGAATTTCGTTTTAGGTTTTTCGTTTAATTTATTTTTATTATTGGATTGCATTTGTAAAGTAATTTTCTTGGAGCCAAACAGCAAAAAAAAAAGGAAAAAAAAAAGTGCAGACAAGAGACAATTTACTTTTTAAACTTTAGAGAAGTAGGAAAGAAACTTCGGCAATTCGGGGCACACAGTGTATAATTCTGGGGTTGACCTCGACCGGTTAACCCCAGTCTCGGCCTGCAAGCCACCTCCATACCTAATGTACAATATACTATTATTTTTTGCAGTGAATTTACAGAAGTAATTTTGGTATTATTACCGGATTACCTTTAAGAAGCTAAGGCCAAATTTGAAAATATAAACAGAGTTAAAAATTTATTCAGTTTCGGAGTCAAATACCTAATCTACACTACCTGAAGAGAAGGTTTCACGGAATGCTAAAAGGAATAGCTTTTGTATGCTACAAGTTTCAAGTTGTTCCAAAAAAAAAAAAAAAAAAAAAAAAAAAACAGGAAAGCAAAATTAAAAGTTTTTTGATTTTTTTTTGAAATTATTTTGCCGCTGTCCACACATTTCAGACAAGTTGAAACTTGCACTAAAAATTCCAGGATATAGCGGAGGAGTTCGTTAAATACCTAAAATTTGGATTTTTTTCATCGTAAATCGAGTATTAGAGAAAACAGCCATTCCTTCTGGCATCCGTGAATCCTCCACTGAATCCTATGGAAGTCCTAAAGGTCCACTGTTTAGCCAAGTTTGAACCTGACAATGCAATTCCCACTTCAAAATTCGCATTTTCAAGTTCAAACCTGCCACTGTGAAGCTTTAACCTGGTATTAACAAGTTGAAACTTGGCACTGGCAAGTTTACTTCACAATAAAATTCTGGTGGGTTCCAACTTGGCAGTGTCAGGTTCAAACTTGACAGTCGACAAAATAGCAATAAACAATGATTATCTTCAACGCTTCTACACGTTTGGAAGTGTGGCATCTTTAAGAATTCATTAAATTGGTGCTAATGTCTGAAAAACCAAACAAGTCTCCTTTACGGAGACTGGAGGTCCGTTTCCTCAATTTCGTTTGTAACTTCAACACTGTTTGTTGTCTGCCTATTCTACCCTAATTAGCAACAGAAAAAAAATTATACGGGTGAATACTGTCGTTCGGAAAGTCAGTAAAACGGAAGTGGAAGTCGTTAGAAACTGTGGTGTAACTAATCAACACGCGATAAACCCATCTGAGAGAAAACACGCAGGGGCCCAGGGTGGGCAGGTAACCTTTTACTGTTAAGAAAAAAAGAAAAAAAAATTGGAAACAAAACGCACGCATACGTAAGACGACAGCATTTTCCATTTTTTATTTTTCTTTCATACTTTACGGCCCCTTTCAAGTTTTTTTTTTTTGAATTTTTATTTTGATGGATGAATATCACCCGTTTTCGGTGAAAGATAAATATGCTAAAACGTGTTGCAGCCAAAAAAGGCTTGCCTACTTTTTAATCTCGAATCCACGTTCTTACGTGTTTTTTTTTCTTCCTCTTCTTTTCCCCTGTTTTATTTATAACTTTCCCTATGTTCCAAAAATCATGAGTTATGTGTTTTTCCTTGGGCGATAAACACTTATTTTTGGGAGTAAAACATGAAAATCTGTTTTGCAGTAAAAGCAGTTTTTTTTCTTTTTTATTTTTTTTTTAAAGGCGAATAATTATGCGAAGGGCCGTATAAAAACTGACAATTTTGACAAGTTGATAGATTAATACCTATTTTCGCATTGGCGTAGTATGAAATTTTAAGGAGATTGTCGAATTTTTTTAACGTTAAATTACATTCTTTCGAAGTAAATAAAAAAATTGCAGCATCCCCCAGAAGTGTTTTCTCAAAGATTTCAGACCTTGAACGTGGCGCTGCAGCGTCAGTATCTTTCATCATTTTTTTCCCGTTCGTTTCTTCCTTTTATATTCCCAGTCCTTTTTTTTTCCTCGGGAATTCTCCGAACGGCCGGTAATTTATTATCGGAAGACTTGTAATTTTGTCAGCTTTATTGTAAAAAAAAAAAAAAAAAAAAAAAAAAAAAAAATCTAAAAAAGTTTACATTTGCCTTTTTTTCGCTGACGGCACAAAGGAAATTTCTCTTTTTTAAAATTTTCAACTTTCTTAACAGGGAAATTTTCAAAAAGCTCATTAATTGTTGATTTTTCAATAAAGAGTTTAAGTTTTCGAGGCTTCTTAAAAAAATTATAATTTCCCTCCAATTTTTTTTTTTTTTTTTTTTTTTTTTTTTTTTTTTTTTTTTTACAAGAACGAAAAAAATAAACCTCCAGACATTTCCGCAGGAGATGAGGCCGTATTTTTCGCCTTATGTCAATAATGGGGAAAACCCCGCCATATTTACGTTTGAACGTAATGATAAAAAAAAATCCACGTTCAGCCAGATTTTTCTTACCGAAAAATATTCATTATACACTTTTTAAAATCAACATTAGAACGAAAGTGGGGGGCGGAAAAGCGAGTTTATTTTCTATAAAACTTCTTTATGTCAAAAGTCCTGACGTGGCTGCTTGCTTAAGCTTTATCTCAACCCTCCCGGTTATGCAACTTTTAATAATTAATGAAAGAATGAATAAAGAAAAAAATGTGAAAAAAAAAAAATTTTTTTGGATAGTGTTTTTCTTGGAAATAATACGGGGAAAAAAAAAAAGGTTTCATCTTTTCATTTATTTTAAGGGCCGAAAAACAATAATTTTCTTCTATATTGAGATCCAATTCTGTTGTAATCACGGGAAAAACAAAGCTTTTTGTTTATCAAGTTTTCATCGTAAAATAAACTCTCATTACATTAACCAGGTGCGGAGATGCTCGTACGTTACCGTTAACTTCGTCGCTCGACGTGAAGAAAAATCCCTTTCGACCTACTTTTATCGAAAAGCTTTTCTTCTATCTCAAAAAAAAAAAATTGTCGGTTGTATAAAAAAATATAAAGAGAAAGTTTTATTATTTTTGGGAAGAGAAAAACTTAATAGCGCCAACAAAAACATTTCACGCGTAACTTACTTGGTTAATTCATGAAAGATTCCGAATTCATGAAGAGACCCAATTAAATCCCAATTCATGAAGAGGCCCAAAAAATGTAGAGCTGCGTCCGCGACTGGCTTGGGTAGGCAAACTCAAGCCGGTCGAAAGTCTCCATATAACAAGTGGTATATTATATTATATTATATTTTCTTACCTAAAATAAATAAAACAGAAAAAAAAATTAGTCAACCAATTTGGATTTGCAGGTTAAATTAAATCACTTAATGTATCAGTTGCTTTGCCAAAAGACAAGCATCGACACAGACGCTTTGAATTTTTTTTTTTCCCACAAAATGTTTTCTAGCGATTTTTGGTCGTTTTAAAACATATTTAAGGGGTCGTACATGAATTACGTTAGCATTATTTTGATCATTTTTAACCCCCTCTCCCCCATGTTAGCAAAAGTTAGCATTTTGAAATACCCCCTCACACAGTGGTCCGGAAAAATAAATATTTGGCCAAAAGTCATTTTCATGTCTGTGTGAAACTTAAAAAAAAAAAAATGAAGGTGTCAAAAGCTTCTATATTTTGTGGAATTAAAAACCTGCTGGTTAATTAAAAACCCCAAAATTTAAAATTGCGGGCATAATATGGAGTCCAAAATTTTTAATTATGAATGAAATTTCATGAATATTTATCTTTAGGTATTTCTGTGACTGCTGATTCCATATCTGGAATAATTTTTTTTAAAATTCAAGATGGCGGACTTAGTATGGCGAAAAATGTAAAAAAAAAGTTAAAGTTGATCAATTTTCATGAAAATTTGTACTAAGAGGTTTTCGAGGTCGCTGATCTCGAATCCACAAACCGTTTTTCTGAATTTCAAACATACAACGAATAAATTAATTTTTTCAATTTACTAAGTCCCTTAAAAACCTTTTAGAAAATTATTAGCGGATTGGACATCAGCGACCTCGAAAACCCCTTAGTAAAAATTTTCATAAAAATTGAATAACTTTTTTTTTACATTTTTCGCCATAATAAGTCCGCCATCTTAAATTTAAAAAAAAATTATTCCAGATATGAAATCAGCAGTCACAAGAATACCTATAGATAAATATTCATGAAATTTCATTCGTAATTAAAAGTTTTGGACTCCATGTTTTGCTCGCCATTTTGAATTTTGAGGCACCGGCAACAGGTTTTTAATTACCCAAAACATCGAAGCTTTTGACACCATCTTTTTTTTTAAGTTTCACACAGACATGGGAATGACTTTCTAAATTTAGTTTTTTAAAATATGGTCCTGTTTTCGGGCAAGCGCCAAAACATGAGCCAAAAACCAGGACTTATCATCTTTTGCCACTTTACGTGGATGTTTTGCTTTTTTTTTTGGTTCTAGCTAGAAAACCGGACCAGATTCTAAAGAAGGGACTTCAGATCGTTATCTACGCAAAATTTCCGATTCCCAATCATAAAAACTCGTGGAAGAAAACTGGTGGAATCCACGTGTATCCCACGTGAATTTTTTGTGTGGGTAGGAAACGACTGCTTTTTCAAGAAAAAAATTAATTATCCATATTTCGATTCAACATTTGGGAATTTTCCGAAGTTCAATAGCAAGTCGGGACAGTTTCCCGTCGAGTGAAAAATCTGAAAAATAAAAAAAAAAGCTACGTTCATATGTGCCACAAAGAAAACCGATTCCAAGGGTGCACTTAATAAAATTCAAAAATCGAAAAATAAGGAACATCTTATTCAAAGACCGAAAATCAAAGAATTTTCTGTAGCAATTTTTAAAAAAAAACAGTGAATAAATAAATAAATAAATAAAAAAGAAATCACATGTTTTGAAATGACTCCATCGTTTAATTGTGCAAGGGGAGATGTAACAAAAACGTAATTTTTGACTCAGTAAAAAAAAACTGTTAACCCCCGAAAAGAGAAAAAACAAAAATTTGAATTTGAATGCCCGCCAAAACGGAACGTGACCTCATCATAATCTGCCTAAAAGTGGTTGCGTTCATTTCTAAAACTCTGAACGGCATCGATGAGTAATGTTTACAAGCATGTTTTACAAACAAGACGCGCTTCGCTTCGAGTTCGATATCTCGCTTCGATACAAGCAGATTACGTCACACCAATAGAAAATCGTTTAAGGAGTGATCAAGTGACAAAAACTTTTCCGTACTTTGTTTTTCTTTTTTTTTTTTTTTTAATTTGATGAAAAATTTTTACATTTAAATACTAGTTTTTAGTTAAGAGCATACTATACATTAGTTTCCACCATGAATCTCAAAACATGTGACGTGTCTACTAAATAAAAATCCGAATAAATAATAAAAACAAAAATCATTTCCTTTGGAAAATGAATGATTCGACAAATCAGTTAATAGATGAATTTTGAAATTATAAAATTCGGAAGCTTCAATTCATGATAATTTTTATTACTCGAAAAATTCCAATGCAACTTTATTATTTTCCGCTAAAATCGCGACCTGTTCGAGATTGTAAATGAAAAACAAAACAAATAAAAATTTTTGTATTATATCGGACCAACTCGACTAGCTCATTTGACTTGCATAGCATCAAGACCTCAAGTCACCGACTTCGATTATACGTATTTTGATAATGTCAACACCGAAAATCTGATATAGCATTACAGCGCCCAAAAGGGAAACCAGCCCTTTGGGAGGAAATTCCAATTTAGATAATGTGAACATGGGCGAACATAAACCGATTTGACTCCCGACCGTTTTCCCACGTCCGGAAAAGCGACCCTTCAAAACGGTATCATATATCCAAAGATAATAAAACACGATCCCAATGGCTTCCGAAAATTTTTTTCGACGAGACGAGAGAGACGTATGCGGAAAGGTTTAATAAATACATTCTAAAATTTACAGCTTAATTAGTGTTAAAATGACGAAAACATTTCTCGGGAAGGGGGGGGGGGTTTCCGGTGCCGTCATAACCCAGAGACTGAAATCTGAAATATGTTACTGAAAGTCAATTAAATATAACCGCACAAATTCCGTTTTAGTGAATTTAGTGATACCTTTCGCAGCAGTTTGCCGAATGGTACGCATCAAAATCCCTTTTCTCTGGATTACGGTTCTTTGGCGTGGAAAATGGGTTTCGCGAAAGTTCCACAGCCTGATTTCGGAATATTTTCAATAGTATTCCGGTTATTTGAATCTTCCCTTATAACCTTCCATTTGCATTTATCGGTTACACACTTTGAGATGAAAATATTTTCGGGCGGAGAGAGAGAGAGAGAGAGAGCCTCCTCGAAATTCCTCGGATATAATATATTCATACAACCCGGAGGGAGTGAAAACGTTAGGCGGGTGAATTAGGGAATAAAAATCCAGTTTAGGAAATCGTTTTCTTAAAAATGTTTAATTAAAACGTTTCAAAAAACGAAAAAACTTCATCCAACAAAAGAACGTTTTCCAGTGTTTTTGTTTAAAAAAGGAAATGAAAGAAAAATAATACGTTTTTCACATTCGATTCTTTAATGAAACCGTTTGGGCATTAATTATGAAAGGATAATTTGAAAAGGGAAGAAAAAAAAAAAAAAAGGAGAGCAAACTAGGAGCCAAAACAAATTGAAATTATTATTATTTTTTGAAAAAGCGAGAGACTTACTGGAGACATGGCAGGAACAAAATGAAAAAAGGAAAAATTAGTACAAAGGGGGAAAAGGAAAAAAAAAAGGAGGGAAATATTGTGTTTGACAGAATTAACGAAGACAATAGGGCATCCTTTTGTATTACAAAAAAATGATGAACGTTTTACTTTACGGGAAGAAAATTTCAAAATATGGAAACTTTTTGATTATTAAAAATTTCATTATTAAAGGTATGTTGGACGCTTTGATGTTTTTTTTTTTTTTTTTTTTTTTTTTTAATACATGTTAGGGACGGAGTTCAGGGGCGAAGCCCCTGACTGAAATCTGTAGGAGGAAAGATCATGGAATGAAGTTTGATGGGGATTAAGCTGAATGATTTAGGGCAAGCCATGCTGAAAAAATATTTTTGTCGAAATGTGTTCCTTCGTGAAAAATTATATCGTGGATAGGGAACTTGGCAAAACGATGACGTTTCAAAACCCCGCCGATCGGGGTTTTGAAAGTCAGGGTCATGAATTTTTTTTTTTTTTTTTTTTTTAATTAAATAATTTTCAATTAATTTAAGTTTAAATCAATAATTACAATTTTGGCTATTTTTTATTTTTAAAAATAAAATAAAAATATTTTTAAATGACGGAGTTTTGAAATCAGCAGTTAAATTTATATTTAAAAATTTTTTAAGTACCCGACTAAAACCCGGTCAGGCAAAACCCCAATTTTAAAGTTTTTCTTAAATTTTTTTTTTTTTTTTTTTTTTTTTAGAGAAAATTGTTTCTTGTATTTTAAGGAAATTTATGGCGGATCTACAGCATTTGATTTTCAAAAAGAAATTTCTTCTAAACATTAATAACATAAATAAAATGAAACTTTTAAATAAATAAAATAAGAAATATTTTATCTAGTCGTCGAAAAAGTTTTTAGCTGTACTTCATATTTATTCACTTTGTCCACGATTAAATTAAACTGATGAATCATAAATACAAATATTTTTTAAATTTTATATTTGTTAAATTTCAAAACCATGTCATTTTGAAAATTAAAAAAAAATTAATATAATAAAAGACAAACCCCGATATTCGAATCCCCGACATTAAAAATGGAGGTTTTGCTATATGGTCTCTTTTTTTCCGACCCAGGATTACGTTTTAGGGCGCACCAAGATGGTTTTGTCGTGTCCGGTTGTCTTGGTGTTTTGGACCCCGAACATAAAAAAAAAAAAAACATTAGGTATTTCAAAAATTTTCGATAAATTATTCAATAAAATTTCATCAAAAATCCTTGATGATCCTTAAATGTTTTTTTAATGAAATGTATAATAAAATTGTTTACAAAATATTGCAAATTTCTGACTAATTTTAAGAAAAAAAAGGAAAATTTTTAGAAAATATTTTAGATTTTGATGATTTTTGATAAAATGTTATTCAAAAAGGGGGCCACGTGGATTAATATTAGGGCTTAAAGGATTTAGGGACATCATTAAAATTTTTTGACACAAATATTTCGATGATTTTTGATTATTGAAAAAATTTATTTAAAATTTTATTGAAAAAACGATTTCTAAATTTTATTAAAATATTTTGGCAAAATTCTTAAAATTTAAATTTTATTACAAAATTTGATAATGTTTTGTGAAAAAGGTCATCAATATTTTTGAATCGAAGATTTTGATGATTTTTGATAAAATTTTATTGAAAAAGGGTGCCACGTGGACTAATATCAGGGCTTGGAGGATTTAGGAGGATCATTAACATTTTTCGAAAATTCGGCCCCAACCCAAAATTCTAGACGTAGTCCTACGTAGAGATATGCCTCATATCCCCTGACTGTTTTTTTTTTTTTTTTTTTTTTTTGGAGAGGGAGTGAAGGGGGCCAGATATTATTTAATCATTATAAATTACACAACCGATACAAATTACGATTTTTCGCGGACGACACTGAATATTTTAAAATTTCCAAGAGAAAAATATATTTATTACCATATCCCATTAATATTTCCAAAATAAAGATTGCTTAATAAATCATTTTATTTTGCTTCGTCTTCGTTGTATACCGTACGGAGGGGCCACTTTGATCTTTTACCCAAATGTAAAATCTCGAGCGTAAAAGATTTTTATAAGGTTTAATTATTGTACATACCCTGGTGGAAATTTTGAGATCATCAATGTCGGTGCAGCATCGATCCAACCTCGGACGTCCATTCAGAAAGTTAACGCTTTTCAATATCGGTCAAATGAGAATTTAACATATTTTCAATATTGGCCGTTATTGGAGATCGGATCGATCATGGCCAAGATTGGCCCGATGGCGATCCGAGGTCGACAAGCGTTACTTTTCAATATCGATACGACATTCCGAAATTTCCACCAGGGTAGTTAGTAGACAATATGTTTTATTAGATTTAATACACAACATTACTTATTTTTCAGAATTAATGGTGTTTCAATCGAATTTTCGAAAAGTACAAAATCGCTCCTCCGTACGGTATTTTGTTTATATTCGTCCCCTCCTACCCGAAATCGATATCATTTTTAATTGATGTAGATTTAATGAAATGAAAATGCTACCCCCCCCCCCCCCAAAACATTACGAATTTTCTTCTCCGACAAATAAAAGTTGTAAATAAAATGTTGCATTAATTTTCCGTTTAATTATTCCACGGAAAATGGTTCGGAATAATTTACAATGGAGAGGTTTAATTTCGCGCAGCGTTAAAGGCAGTCAGTGTTTTAAACGTACATATGTTACCTACAGGATAATGTTTAAGAAATAATATTGTTCCAAGGCCCAAAGGCAGTCCCTTCATAAAAGGATTACGGAGGTGGTTAGACGTGAAACGTTTTCGCCCCACGGTAAGATGCGATTAGGGTAAATTTTTTTTTTTGTTAGAAATCTTTTATGTTTTTTACTAGAGCGGTATCAAAAACCAAAAAATACATGAAAGTTTCCCTTTTTTTTTTATTCCCAACTTACGTCTTCGAATATAGATAACCCCTGCATTGCAGATGGAATATCTTCCCGAACCCACACCTCATTAACCGAAAACAAAAGGGAAAAAAATCAGAATATTTTTTTCTCTTTCAATTTTTTTTTTCGTCTCTTTTAAAGAGAAGAAAATATGCTTTTCGTCAAAAAATCGCGATTTTCCCTTTTTATTTTTTTATGCTCTAATATCCTTCTAATGGATTATAAGATCCACTTCTTTTTCCAAAATATATACTTTTTAAGATGGAAACAGAAAAGAGAAAAAGCAAAAGCAAAAGATGTCAAAGATTATACTCGGGTTTGGATTACATGGATTTGAACGATGATTTATGGGGCGGGATTACTCTTCATCCAACATTACTTGATCGTTTAAAAAAAAAAAAAAAAAAAAAAAAAAAAAAAGGGAAGAAAGAAGAATGATATCAGTCGTGGAACAAGTGCATTTTTAATATTTCCAAATGTGTTTACATATTTGAAAATAAAAAATAAAAATAAAAAATGTAAAAATTAAAAAAAAAAATACTCGGAATTTTCCCTTTTTTAATCCCTTTTCCCTCGTTACATATACATTTTCTGGAATTTAAAAAATAAAAAAATATATATATTCGGATGAAAATATAAAGTGGAAAAAGACAATTTTAGTTTCTGATAGATTTTTATAACTTTTCAAGATTTTTTTTTTTTCATACGTCAAAAACGGAAGCATAAATCATAATCCGTACTCCTTGTTTGATATATGATCACCGTTGTAAAATAAATTTGTTTCGTTTTAAAATGCGTGAGGTGGAAGTTTGAAGAAAAAAGCACGAAAAAAAAAAAAAAAAAGTTGAGAGATATCGAGAAAAAAAAAGTATCAAAATGATAATAAAAAGATTTTTATGTTTCCAAAAATGTCATAAAACGGCGCGAAATTTTCCTCCCATTTTCATATTTTCGATTGGGAAAGATATTTTTGCAAAAACGATTTTTAATCATAAACAGGTTTCCCCCATCCTTTTTTTTTTTTTTTTTTTTTTTTTTTTTTTAGGTGCTTTTTTTATTGATGGGAAAAATTCCTGGAATTATTGACGAAAAAAAAAAACCGCTCAGCATTAAAGAGGGACGTTCTTTTTATTTGAGCACGAAAAAAAAAAAAAAAAAAAGCCTTTCTGACGAGTGACGGGAGATAAGATTTTCTTTTTAAAGGAGGGAATTCGCAGTTATAGTCCTTTTCGCACACTTAAAAATACCTTATAAATTTATCGTAATCCCGATCGCATCAGAAAAAAAGGGAAAAAGGGAGAGGAAAAAAAAAAAAAAAAAAAAAAAAAAAAGCGGAGAAAGCGTTAACGTAGTTGACAGACTAATACAAGTTTATTTCTGATAGCCGGAGGGCACGCCCGTTAAGTAAGAGGACGGATTTCTTTTCAAAAATAGAATACCACATAAAATTTTATTTTCTGGTTGAAACCTTTTTTTTTTTTTTTTTTTGATTGTGACTTAATGACAAGTAAAATCTAAAAGCGTATTTCCAGGAAGCAAAAAGCTCTATGACGTTGTTTTTCTTCAAAAAGAAGCTTTTGCTTTGACTTTTAAAAAAGATTTCCTCGCATTAAAGAAGAGGTCAGAAAGAACTCAAGAGTTGTTAACTTGGTCAGGTTTTAGTTTGGATGTAAGTTGGTTTATCTCTTTAAAGTCTGCATTCGACCGAAAAAAAAAAATCCTATCACAGGTTATTACTGAATTTGCATTGGCAGTCCATTACAGATTACATTACCTCTGCATTACATGTGGTATATTTTCATTAAATGCGATGTCTCCGTGCTTTGCATTACCATTAAATTGGCATTGTTTGCATCACTTGCATTACCACTGCACTGTTGCATTACTTTGCATTTTTGCACCGCGGTGAAAATTTTTTAACAGTGAGTGACCCTTCGAGAGCTAAACACGAAAAACACAATTGAACAGCTTTTTAGGACTATATAAAAACGCCTGACTTTTCGTGATTATACAATCATGTATTTTTTAAAAATATCTCAATTTTCGCGCCTGAGTCATTATTTAAAAAAAAAAATAATTACTTTTAGAGAATTATTAATGCCTGGGTTGACGTTGAAATGAGCTAAACAGATATTTGAGAGACCAAATAATCCTCTAGGGATGTCAAAGCGGTAAACATTAGGGTGGATCGAAAAACACGAAATTATAAATTTGAAAATGCCACAGCGCGGAAAAGTTGCATTTCAGCCTCCATATTAACCCTATTTTTTTAAAAAGATTTTTTAGAGGCCGTTTTTTGCTCCCCCCCCCCCCCCCCAGAGGCCTAAAGTCGTATAAGAACCGAATAAATTAGAGCCGCGTTTTGTTGCAAGAGAGTTCATTTTCTATCGGAAATTTTCTGTTAATTTCAAAAATAAAGTCAGTTTTACAGTAATTAGAGCCATTTTTTATATATGAGCCGAAAGAGGTATAGTAATAACAACCGTTTTTGCTCATAAATAAAAAATTGCTTCAGTTTCTGTAAAACCGTCTTCATTTTTGAAATTAACGGAAAATCTTCGATAGGAAATAAACTCTTTCGCACCAATATACGACTCTAATTTTTTCGGCCTTTATGAGACTTTGAAAAACTTTAGGTTTCTGGGGGCAAACAGAAATTGACCTCCAAAAAAATTTGAAAAAAGTTAGTGTTAATGTGAAGGCTAAAATGCAACTTTTCCGCCCTAAGGCATTTTCAAATTCAAAAACTCGGGTTTTTCGATCCATCCTAGTAAACATTCTTGCAAATTTTTTAAATTTACGAATTTGTTTACCTCTTAAACAACTTTATATTTGGATTAAAAGGACAGTAGATGCTCAATCGACATTTAAACGAAAGAACTTTGCATCCTTGAGGGTGAAGTATAAAGAAATAACATAAATAAATTAACAATAGGAAGCTCTTTAGATAATATGGCCCAAAATATAAGGAACCAAATCAAGTTTAAAAAGTAAAGACGAATAATTCTGCAGGAAAAGGGACTTCACTACTGAATTTCGCAGCGCAAAATAGCCGCTACTTCGATAATAAACGTTTTTGTTTCTTCGGGGGAAATATTCAATTATTGGCTCCAAGACTTCGGCCTGACAGACTTAAACTTCGGTTCAGAAATTTCCCGTCGGAAACATTTCCTGGTTCCATAGTTTTAGAATACCAACAAGAATTATTTTTTGCTGTTGAATTTAATTTAATATAGTAAAGCCAATTTTTTGGCATATCTGTTTCTTGGGTAATTCTTGAAAAAACGTGCCGTGACGGGAAAGGACAAATATTGCACTTTTTGGTATTAAAAAAACGTTAAAAAGTAATTAATTTTGACCCAGAAAAAAGGGACATCGTTCTTTACATTCCGAAACACGAATTAACAACAAAAAAAATTCTTTCTCGTTGCACATCCTTAATAAGAAGCTGCTAACAAAACAAAACGTGACGGGAGGACAAATAATACACTCCTAATTAAAAAGATTTAAAACGAATTTTTATTTTCTATTAAAAAGGGATATCATTCTTTACCTTCTGAAACGCAAACCACTGAAAAATAAATTTTATTTTAGTGTGTGTTTGATAAAATTTTAAGCAATATTGCCTAACAATAAAAATGTAGATTTTTTCAAGAACTACCCTCTAGAGGAAAAGGCACCATTTTTGCTAAAAAAAAATTTTTTTTAATTGTCCCAACTGACCTGTGGAAGTTTTTGACTCTCAGACGCGAATCGCCACTGTAAATTCGTGATCCAACACTGGGTTCCAAAACCAAAATGTAACCGCAAATCGGAACCTATCCTATATGGAAATCATCGGTTTATGTAAATTCGATG
Organism: Liposcelis bostrychophila; assembly: GCA_037577465.1. Taxonomy (NCBI): domain Eukaryota; kingdom Metazoa; phylum Arthropoda; class Insecta; order Psocodea; family Liposcelididae; genus Liposcelis; species Liposcelis bostrychophila. Next base: position 20,652,818 of record CM075212.1, on the reverse strand, counting down.
CTGGTTCCCCAAAGATTCACGTTACATTTCAATACATTTTATGCTCCAATATTCTGTACCGGAACCAATATCGGGTACTTACACGGAGAAAAAAGTTCGGTTCCTGCTGCTCAATGTTAAGTTGGGTCCTGCGACATCTAAACATTTGAGTTGATAAAACCGAAAATTTAGTAATTATAACTAAGAGTTCGTAATGAATAATAACGTTTAGTAATAATTACCTAATTTTTAGTATTATCAACTCAAATGTTTAGATGTCACAAGACCCAACTTAACATTCAGTAACAAGAACCGAACTTTTTTTTCCGTGTAGAAATAACCCGTACGAAAAAGGGATGCATAAAACTTGTATTATTTATACAAAAATTATACATAAAATATACAAAAAATTGGACATGCATAAAAAATGCATAAATTATGTATAAAGAACTTATATTTTTTTATCCTACAATATGATTATATATAAATTATGTATAAAAAACTTAAACTTTTTTAACAAATTTTTTTTTTTTTTATCCTTGGGGATGATTATGCATAAACTATGTATAAGAAACTAAGAAACATAAACTTTTTCAACGAAAAATTATATATATAATTATATATAAATTATACATAAATTATACATAAATTATATATATAATTATACATAAATTATATATAAATTATGTAGGTCCAAATTTTTGTATAAATTATACAAAATTAATATATATTTTTTGTATTTATTTTGCAAAAAATTTACATATTTTATGCATCTCTTTTTTGTACGGGAATCTACCAAGAAGCACCGGGACAAATGGTCCAGAAAACGGACTTCGACAGTGAATTCAGAAGCCTAAAAGAGTAAAACCACTAAATCAAGGTTTAATTGATCAAAACAAAGCCTTTTTAGTTGAGATTGAAAATTTCAAATTTAAACTAAAAAGTTTTGTAAAATGGGCAAAATCCGCGAACAAAGACAATACTGCAAAAAGATTCTAAAAGAAAGAAGCGACTAGACGAAAAAGAAAACTCGTTAATAATACAATTCTTAGGCCGGGGTTACACTATTCCGAAATTTCGGTCCGAACACCTTCCAAAAATTTCAGTCCGAAATATGGTTACACTACTCCGAACATTTGTTCGGAGGTGTTGGAAGGTGTTTGGAGCTTTTCAAAGGTATTTGCAGTTACATCACGGGTTATGTGTTATAGGTATGACGTCATCGGAATAATTCTTGACTTGTACAATAATTCCCGACGTATAAGTTTAAGGTTTTTGAGGGTTTTTTTAAAGGTTTTTTAAGGTTTTCGGAGGGATTTGAAAATTTTCGAAGGTGATTTTCCTGTATATTTTTATTGAGAAACTTAGTATATATATTTTTTTAAGAAACTTTTTTTTTTTTTAAGAAACCCGTTTTAATTTTTAAGAACTAATGCCAATCGGCCCAAGATTTCGGTAGGGGGTGTTAGAAGTTTATTTTAACCATTTCTTTTTTGCCACAAAAAAAAATATTATATCAGACTTGATGCAAGCTCTCTAATTATCCCGGACGGCAAAGATGTGGCATGAAGTTCGAAGAGATATATGCCGTGGGGTCATTAGATTTGACAAAAATAATATTTTTAAAAAGGATTTGAATAAGGTCGAATGGACTGTGCCGAGAAATTATCGTGCGATAATTTTAATTACACATACAGCGAAATCACCTTCGAAAATTTTCATATCCCTCCGAAAACCTTAACAAACCCTCAAAAACCTTAAACTTATACGTCGGGAATAATTGTACAAGTCAAGAATTACTCCGATGACGCCATACTTATAACACATAACCCGTAATGTAACTGCAAATACCTTTGAAAAGCTCCAAACACCTTCCAACACCTCCGAACAAATGTTTGGAATAGTGTAACCATATTTCGGACTGAAATTTTTCGAAGGTGTTCGGACCGAAATTTTGGAGTAGTGTAACCCCGGCCTTATTCATCTTACATATTAAAGCAAACGAAAGGAAAATCGAATCAGTATTTGAATATAGTATGTACATTCCACTTATTTATTTATTTTTTTTTTTTTAATTTTACATTTGAAGATTGCGATTGTAGTTTATCTTTTTTTTTTTTTTTTTTCTCCCTCTCTTTTTTTTGTTTCCGAATTTTTTTTCTGCCGTCGTAATGCGACAAGTCGTCAAGTTTTTGCTTTATCGACCGCAGGGAGAATAAAGCATTGTTTTTAGCACAAATTTCAGATTTTCAGTTTTCGATATTTTTACACGTTTTGAAGTCCCCTGATGCCGAAAAAAGCAAAATTTGGATGGTGGCCGTGTGTGTGTATGAATGTATGAATGTATGAATGTATGAATGTATGAATATATGTGCAAAAAAATTTGTCCGTCGAAAAGCAGAAAAACGGAAGAACGGATGTGGATGATTTTTGGTGGGTAGGAACTTCTAATAAAATGTAGGTGCTGATTAGTTTTTGAGCCAAATCGGTTCAGCGATTCGGAAGCAGTGAGTAAAAATGTTGAATATTCAGCTATTTCAAGATATTTTTTGACTATAAATCGGAAACGCAACAACCGATAGAGTCCGATTTTGGTATTGCAGTAGATATTCATCAAGATACGCTACCATTGAAATTTGGTTAAATTCTGTTGAGTGGTTCAGAAACGGTGAGCAGGGCTTAAAGTATGGGTATAGGCCTAAAAACTGATATCTCCAACTTTTGAAACGTCACGATATGACGTCATCGATTACGTCAACAAAGCGATTTGGATGCTGATTGGCGGGTTTCTCGTGGGAGCTAACAAAAAACTAACCGTATTTTTGAGAATATTTTAGGGGTAGAGGATTACGAATCTGAAATAATTTTTCCAAAATTCGAATCCCTTATGCCAGTATTGCGGCTTTGGTGGACCTCTGATCAAAAATCTAACCGAATTTTTGAGAATATTTTCGGGGTAGAGGATTCCGAATCTGAAATAATTTTTCCGAAATTCGAATCCCTTATGCCAGTATTGCGGCTTTGGTGGACCTCCGATCAAAAATCTAACCGAATTTTTGAGAATATTTTTGGGGTAGAGGATTCCGAATCTGAAATAATTTTTCCGAAATTGGAATCCCTTATGCCCGTACTGCGGCTTTGGTGGACCTCTGATCAAAAATCTAACCGTATTTTTGAGAATATTTTCGGGGTGGAGGATTCCGAATCTGAAATAATTTTTCCGAAATTCGAATCCCTTATGCCAGTATTGCGGCTTTGGTGGACCTCTGATCAAAAATCTAACCGAATTTTTGAGAATATTTTCGGGGTAGAGGATTCCGAATCTGAAATAATTTTTCCGAAATTCGAATCCCTTATGCCAGTATTGCGGCTTTGGTGGACCTCTGATCAAAAATCTAACCGAATTTTTGAGAATATTTTCGGGGTGGAGGATTCCGAATCTGAAATAATTTTTCCGAAATTCGAATCCCTTATGCCCGTAATGCGGCTTTGGTGGATCTCTGATCAAAAATCTAACCGTATTTTTGAGAATATTTTCGGGGTAGAGGATTCCGAATTTAAAATTATTTTTCCAAAATTCAGATTCCGTATGCCCGTACAGTGGCTTTGGTGGACCTCTGATCAAAAATCTAACCGTTATGTATATTATTTATAATATACATTTCATAATTCGTCGATAAAGCACTTTGATCGGTTCACCGATCTCATTTTTTTTTACCGCGGGGGTTGCGTTTTCCTCGTTAATAAATTTCCTTTCCCGCGATTTTTTTTTCTGATGAAGGGAACCGCGGCCTTGCTTGATTTATTGTTTCAACGGATTTCGCTTGAAAAGGTTTTCAAGTTTATCGAACGAAACCGCAATTCCAATAACCTCTTTTTTATCAAAAACTGCAAATTCACTTTAGGAAAAAAAAAAAAAAAAAAAAAAAAAAAAAAAGAGAGATTGTGAAAATCATCCGAAAAGCTGTTGAAGCGAAAGGTAATTCTTTATACCCTTAACTGTAATAACACCCCCTGGGGGGTATGTTTTGCCTTTGTCTTGCGTCATGTGCAACCACGAATAGCGGTACAAAACCTCCTTTATTACCGTACGTCGGGACGCCGTATCCTTTGTTTTCATTACGGAACCCCCGTTCCTTGCTTCGCTTCTTTTCTTTTCCTTCTCGTTTCCTTCCTCGCGGGTGGAAACTTAAAAAAAAAAAACCGCAAATTATGATTACTTCTTCGTGAGAAAGAAGACAAGAGAGAAAGAAAGAAAAATAGGGAAAAAGGTCAAGAAAATGAAATTTGTCATTTGAAAAAAAAAAAAAAAATGAAGCCTCCCTGTCGTAGTTTTGATAAACTAACTGCCGTCCGGAAAATAGTTGGATAAATAATTAGTCCAATAACTCAAAACTGGAAGAATGAAGATGGCGGAACGCTTTATTATCCACGTTCCTTAAATTAATTTCGGGATTGCCTTTACCGTATCTCTTTTAAGTTTATCGCAAGATGAATTATCGTTTTTAAGCGTTTTAGAATCGCAGTATTGAATTGTTTTTGCATCCGCCCAACAGATAGGAATAAAGCAACTCTAAATTACGTCCACCGGATGTTTCTTTTTCATGACGTATTTTCAAAAGCACATTCTATTCACGTTTTCGGAGTTCAAGGTTGCCTCTAGAAGAGAAGGGCTCTTCTCTTTCAATTTAATAACTCCAAGTCCTCTGAGACATTCTTTAATAACTGAACAATTTAGTTTAACATCTTTTGAAAGCCGTCCCTCTCTGTTTTTCCGTATAAATATTTCATCTAAAATCAATTACCGGGTTTTCCTTAAACCCGTGCAAACACTCGACCTAAATTTGACTGTATTGAATGCTCGGGATAATATTCAAGTCCTTCAGACATCAATAAAATCAAGTTATATTGTAAGTAAAAGCCGCAAGAGGTCCAATTAGAGGGTACTCATGGCTGTAATTTCAATACCGATTTCAAAATTCATTCATGTTATCCCCTTTTCCCTGTATATTCGAATCCTGGCTAAACCAATATTCTAATGTAAAGATATCGTAACGAGACGTGTAAATCACCCACATTCACTTCGTTCGTCTATATGCTGTGTACGGGTCGATTCCTCATCAGAAGGAGTCAATATTGATATTGTTATTTCGCTCTTGCGTTCCCTCTTATTAAATTTAGGATTAAATAGAAAACGGGGAAATGAATTCGGATGGAAAACCTGAATCTCAAAAAGAAAATAGAAAATAGAAAGGTTTCCTTTTCCGGTAGCGATCAACTATTAACAGGGTGAATACGGCTTAATAATTCACAAGATATGTACTTGACTTTCAACGAAAAAGGAGCAAATTTAAGTAAAAAGGCGAACAACTTCCGGCCAGGGCTGCGGTGCCAATTCGTCACACCGTAAGCTTAGCATCTGGGACACAAAATAAAAGAGAAATGTTTAGCGTATGGAGTTGAAGCAATCCGCACCGCAGCCCTAATGGCGGCACTACGGCCCCGGTCCTGAAGCAATACCTTTGACTATTCAAAAGCAATTGGTGGTGATGGCGCATGAGCTCCAAAAAAAAAGGACATCATCGCTAGCCATCGTTTTCCTACGGGAAGCCCTGAAGGTTTCTTGCTTATTTTCTATCAACAAGTTTTAACATGCACGGTAGAAATTAGACATTTACTAATCTGCAAAAATGTGGTAAAAATCTGATTTCACAGCTTCATTAGGGATCAATTAATTATTCAAAATCCGTTAAAACCGAAATCCTGTTTGCTCGTCCCGACGAAATAAGGTGTCAAGCTTGTCAAGTTGAAACCTGACATCGTCAAGATTGAACTAAACATTGTCAAGTTGCAACCCGCCAGTATTTACAGTCTACTGACGAGATAAGGGGTTTGGCTTATGCTTAACTTATGGTTAGAGTGGTAGTAAGTGCCGCCTAGGCGTATTGCCACTCTAACCATAAGTTACACCACAATGAGCTTATGCTAACCTAACCTAACTCCTTATCTCGTTAGGACGAGAAGATAGGATTTTGGTTTTAACGGATTTTGAATATTTAATTGATCCCTAATGAAGCTAGAAGTCGGATTTTCATCACATTTTTGTCAATTAATAATTGTCTAGTTGAAATTCTTTGAATAAAACCTCCCAATTTGTCTAATATTAAAATATTTATTATTTAAAAAAGCATACAGCTGTTTCGGCATATAGCCATCATCAGTGCGTATTCCATTTTACAAATCATTAATTAAAATTAAAATTATCACATGTGCTTATTAGGTTCATTTTTGGATTTGGGAATATTTAAAATTAATTTAATTCTTTTTTTTCTCTTAATTCTTAACCTCATTTTGATAACGCAATGTGGTTGTAAACAAGCAACAAAATATGCCGTCTATCGTTTGATTAAAGGAACAAATGTTAGAATTGTCTAGTTGACCACGTGCATGACCGTGATAGGTTGATACTTAAGCTTGTCAAGTATGCCTGGCATTGTCCAGATTGAACGGAACATTGTCAAGTTGGAACCCGCCCGTATTTTCAGAGTGTGTACTGACCTTAAAACCTTTGTTTACTCTTTATTTTAAGATTCAAATGTTTTAACTAATCTAAAAGCCATTGATAATTAAATTATTTTCTACTGAGTGACATTCGGTTTATATGCCACAAGGCTCATTTAATTTGTATGTTTTATACTTATATTTAATTTATATACTTTATACTTTTCAAGCAAAAACATTATTTTCAACCGGTCCAAAATGAAAGATGCGGGTATAATTTTTAAAAAAAGATAGTTTTCTCAAAATTTTTATTTGTTAAAAATGAGCCTTTAAAACCTTTAAAAGCCTTTATTTTGAAGATCGATTTTTAGTAGACTGCTGGTACCGTTAAGTTTGAACTTGACAAGGTCAGGTTCAAACTGTTACATCCAACAATGAGCAATATAAACAATGAACCTTCAGAGCTTCCGTAATTTCAGGCTACCCGCTTCAGAAACAATATTTAGCCATTATGGTTGTTCTAAGGATAGGAATCTCCATCGTAGAACAGAAGCCCTGCTACATCTCTGCCTTCTGCTGCCTGGTCTTAATCCTGCTATGTTAAGTTTTGAAAAACAGTCCAGTTCCCACCATTCCAGTTTATAACGCTGAGAGATAATTATGGGACACAGACGCCACTCCCTCTCTTCTCCTCTTTTTTTTATTGTCTGCCGACAAGGAAAGTTTGAACATGTTTATAAAAATGGTAATTATAGATTAAATGCTAATTTATCTTTTTTATCTCGAGTCCGTATGTATTGGACGTTAGTGCGGGACGTTTTTAAAAGGTCATTGCCAGTGGCTCCCGAAGCGTTTTAATGACCATGACAGGTTCAAACTTAAGCTTGTCAATTTTGATTTCTCGGACTAGTTCTACATTATCCGAGGCTACCACATAAAATGTTTTCACCTCGACAAAAAATACTGGAAACGCATCACATCCTCACATACTGAATAATATTCGGAAGTAAATGGTTCCGGTATGCCTCATATTTTCGTGTTTTAGTCTAATTGACTAAATCTCCATTAGGTGCTTATGAACCTCTAGTTTTAATTAACGAAATTAAGGGCAAAAGGTAATCATCACCGTAATTAAATAAAACACCAAGCTTAAAACAGATGAAAACACACAAAAACCCTACTCGAAATCTACTTTGTCCCTTTCATTATTATAATTTTTATTTAAAAACGCTGAAGAACATGATTTTTTTCCCCCGAAAAAAAAACTTGGTTAATAAGTTGTATTTCAAATTATAAAATGGTCACACTGAAACACGAAAATCTGGTCGGATCTGAGCGCGAAAAAAAGGGGGAAAAAATTTACTCCAAGCACAGGAAATCCCCAAAGGATACGGTACCCAAGTAAAAAAACCACGCAGTTTAAAAAAAAAAATGCTAATTAAAAAAAAAATTCATCCATCTTTTTTTTTTTTTTCGAGCCCGTATGTAATACGAGTAGAGGTTAGTGCGGGACGTTTTTAAAAGGTCATTGCCGATGGCTCCCGGTGCGTTTTAAAAAACTTTTCTTTTGAGCTTTATTATTTAAAAAAAAAACCTCTTTGTTGCAGAGTTTCGAAAATAAAAATTACTTTTATTCGGATAACACTTAAAAAAATCCAGAAAATCCGTTTCAAATCGTCGAATAAATTTCGATGATTGAATTGCTTTTTTTTTTTTTTTAACGTGGGTAAATATTTAAAAAAAAAAAAAAAAACTTTATGAAAAAAGAAAACTGAAAAACCACGGAGTCGAAGCATCAAGTGGTGTTTAATTAAATTTATTTTAACTGTTGACTGATTTTTTTCCTCTGCGACATATCCTACGTGATTTCGAATCAAGATGACCTGATTACATTCAAAAACGTTCATGTGCAGAAGGGACAATTCCGTTTCATTATTATGTGGAAAGTTTGCAGTTTTGCGGAATCGAATATGAGTTTTGAATGTTAATTTAAATCCAAACAATATCTTTTTTTCTTTTTTATTTATTTTCTTCGTCTTTTTCTTTTCAACGTGTCGTGAATTTTCTTGCACTTTCCCATTCAAGTTAAATTCAGTTTTATTTTTTTAGTTTTATATTAGTTTGTATTAGTTCGTAAAACAAACTTGGGAAAATGTTTTTAATTAGTCGGAGCCAAGTTATTGCACGATTTCCTTTCTACTCTATAACATAAATAAAGGGAAATATATTATTTATTAATAAAATAGTCAGGGAAAGTTTTAAAAGCGTTTCTACAACAAAATACTTCCCCAGTCGCCTTTTATAAATTCAAAGAATATTAATTGTAAATTAATTGTCAACTGCATTACAATTATCGCGATAGTTATTCCCTTTGGCTTACAATGCTTTTCAGGAACGAATTTAAGCCGAGGGGGTTAATTATTCGTTTTCCGAACTGAAACCATTGGGGCACTGACGGAGCGTTACAGACATTTCCGATTTCATTTTAATTAAGAACTCTCACGTCGTAAATTTTTATATTCCTAAAAAATTTAAAGTTGGGAGATTTGAGTAGGAGTCGTAGACGCATGAAAACCTTGTGGCTCAGAGGCATCCTCGCGGTCCATTATTTCCTAAGAACTGACAAAACGGCCTTACCTGAAAATAAAAAATAAAAATAAAATTATTTCTCAATTAAGGTTTACTGTTTACATTTGAATCGATCTTGACAAACGATTCTGCAAAATTGAGCTAACCGTTCCAAGAAACGAAATGAATGTTTCTTGGAATAAAATGAATGTTTTTTCGAACGAAATGAATGTTTCTCGGAACGGTTAGTTCAAAACAATTGCCAGTTGTGTCGTTGTTTGTTCTGGAATTGACCATTTGTTTGTTGCGGAACTAACAATTTCACCTCTGTTAATTCCGGAACTGGCAGTGTTGAATTAAAAGTTTCCGGTTCCGGAACTGACAGAAAAATAAATTTCCAGTTTCTGAACTGGCAGAAAAAAATGGCTAGCTCCGGAATTGGCAGGAAAAAATTTCTAGTTCCGTAACTGGCAATTTATTTTTCTGTCAGTTTCGGAACTGGCAGTGCTGAATTAAAAGTTACCGGTTCCGAAACCGACAGAAAAGTAAATTGCCAGTTGCGGAACTAGCACTGTCAGTTTCGGAATTAACTGGGATAAAATTGTCAGTTCCGGAACAATCACTGCCAGTTCCGGAACTAACAACGTTAAAACTTTTAGTTCCGGAACTAACAACGTTAAAATCTTTAGTTCAGGAACTAACAACGTTAAAATTTTTAGTTCCGGAACTAACAAAGGTCAATTCCGGAACAAACAACGACACAACTGGCAAACTGGATATGGTTCTAAACCCTTCAGGGTTTCCGTAATGTTCTCCGTAAAACATTTTTTTTTAGACGAACAAAAACCTTATATCAAATTTAACTAGGATGGACTTCACAGCCCTACCATCTGACAGGAGGACCTTTGCTCCTAATCAAATTTGAAAGCTCCTTTTCTTTTTCCTTTCTTTTAAATCCATAGACAGCCATCTAATTCCACGTCGATTTCTCCCGCCTTTAAAAAATTATCATTTTTATTCACTTTCGAAAATTACGAAATAGTAATTAAATCTGATGATCGTAAATTACAAAAACATCAGTTTCGTGACAATCTACATTACCGTTTCTATATCAAACCTTTTGCGCAGTCATTTTAATCTTCCCTCCCATCATTATCAATTAATTTCAAACGTTTTACTTTTCCCTCGCTCGCATCTAACCCCGCGTTCCCCCATCAAAGCCCCACACTTTTTTTTTCCTATTTTATTTTATTTTGTGTTTAAACCGTACAACCTCTAAAGTTTATAATTATTTTGAGGAAAAGTTTTTATCTTGTAATTTAACGTGTCATGTCACAGCTTCATTAGTTTGAGATAATCTCGTGTGCCTTGGAAGACAATGGTAATTCCATTAACCCATGGTTGGATGTGTTTTGACAGTAACCCTTTCCTCTCCTGATGTTATATAGATGGTTGCTATGGTTTCGCCCATTAATACTTTCTCGTGTCCGAACTCGATTTCGGTATTGTTTCCCGCAAAAACAAAAGAAAACCGAAGTTTTCGCTTATCGAAAAAAAAAAAATAAATAAATAAAACAACAATCCCCCCCTCCACTTTTTTTTTGTTCCGACATCTTGAAATTTCCATGTTATCGGAAAGCCATTTCCATTTTGGAATGATAAAACAGTCGATTAACACGTTTTTTGCATAAACGAACATACTTGCTGATTAGAAAATAAATAAGCGTTTGAAATGACAGACGTCGTGTATTGTCGAAAGGGACGGAGGAGGGAGGGAAAAAAGGGTTGATGAACGTTTCAACCTTTGTATACCATCGTCATGTACGTACCAGTGCATTATACTCCGCATCGTGTTTTTTTTTTTTTTTTTTTTTTTTTTTTTTTGTATTTTTTGTATTTTTTCTCTCAACGTATTTTTTTCATATGTTCCGTTCCTGGGTATTTAAACTGGTAGCAATTTTATTCAGTCGTTTTCCTTTTTCAAACCCCAAATTTAAAAATTTGCCGTATCCATAGGAGTTACTTCGTACTCGACCGGGTAACTTTGGACGGGAAAATTTTAGAAAATTTTCCCGGAAAATGGAAAGTTAACCTACAACCTTAAAGTAAAACCTTCCTTAAAGTTAACCTACAACCCGTTCGGGACCGGCACTGTGCGTAAAAACCCACATCAGAAGCCTACCAATTTTCAGTATATGCAACCCGAAACACATACATGTAACACAGAATGTCGCACAAAACTTATTTCCTTCCGTAAAATGATCGGGAAAACAACTTTCTATAAATTTTCGACGTCGCTGATTTCAAATCCGACATCGGAATAATCGAATTACACTCGGAAAATCCAATATGGCGCCAAAAAAATTATTGAAAATAAAATGGCTCCACCATATTGGATTTTAGTTTTTTCAGAATTTCTTGAAAATAGAACAAACAATTTTTGTGGAGGCGGAAAAGTCAATGCTTTCCTTCATTTTAATGGCAAAGGGTAGTTTTTCAATCATTTTTTAAAACGTTTATTTACACAGTCAAAGCAACTCAGATAACATTGACCGATTATGATTTCTCTACTATAGACACGACTTTGACTTCCTTAAAAAAAAAAAAATAATAAAAATAAAAATAAAAAATGAATAAATAAAAAAAAAAGGAGGTTAACATTGCTCATTTTTGGGCCTAATATAATTAAAAATGGCCGAAATGACCCATTATATCTATATATTAAAACGCTAAGACCCCCCCAAACGTATTTCCAGTCGCCCTGCAGTCCGACCGATTTTGACGACCTTTTTTTTGAATGAAAGCTCTTGGCGCGTAGATTTGCCCAATTGGTCGGGATTTTTAAAATTTTCCCCGGTTTTCCGGAAAAGTCGGAAAAACAACCCCCAAAACCGAACTGAACACACCTAACAACTCATAAACAACCGAACCGAACACCAAAGTGGCCGATTTTTAAGATTTTTAGATTAACTAGAAATATGAGGGCTAATAAAGGAGAAATCGAGTTCGCTGTCCTCATAAAAAATCGGAGACGGGACGTATCCTACACTTTGAAAGCAGCCTGACGTTGCACTCCGCAATGTTTAATAACATCCGAAACTAAAATTATTTCCGAAATTTATGGGACCAAATTTGATTTGAAAACAATTAGTGAAACTTTCCCTAAAATAACGATTTTGTTAATTAAACACGATCATTGCAGTATCATTAGTAAGAAAATTATTGCCCTTTTATCAGGTACCTCTTGCACTTACGTAAGCATAAAAATCCTCATCACGTAAGAAAAACAAGAAATGCTCCAATATCCAAGGAAGAATTTTAGATAGCATTGAAATTGGGTCATTGCCTCCTCATACCTTAACCCTTAAACCAGGCGCTATTGTTATTCTGTTGAGAAATTGTTGATTCCAAGGAAGGGCTTTGAAATGGGACTCGCTTGATTGTAAAAAATATGTCTGATAATATTTTAGAATTGGAAATAATTAGAAAGTTGGAAGAAGAATTCTACTTCCTCAAATTGACCTGAGACCTTCTGATTCATCAACACCTTTTCTATTCAAAAAACGTCTATTTCCTATCCGCCTTGCCTTTTACATGACAATCAATAACTCAACAAGCCCAAACTTTCCAAAAGGTCGGCATATAACTGCCAGATACTGTTTTTAGTCATGGCCAACTCTACGTGGCCAAATCTAGAACCTCTTCCTTCGATAATCTGAGGCTGGAAGTCATTCCGAAAGTAGTAAAATTTTAAATGTCGTTTATAAAGAGGTACTGGGCAGTTAGCAACGAACGACGGGCCGTCAAATTTTGACGGGGTGGCAGCTAGTTATTTATAATTTAGATTCAATACCTGAAAATTCTCACTATGTCCTGGACGCCATTAGAAATAGAAATAGAAGTCGTAACCAAATTTTTAGGCACATATATCTTTGAAAATAACGGAGAAAAAACAAATTAAATCTTTCGCGGGCAAAAAAACTTCTACGGCCAAAAAATTTTACGCAACTTCTAAATATTTTTATAAAAAAAGTTTATAAAAAATGATTGGAAATTTTTTCATTTTTATAAAAAATTGGGGGGGATTTAGGAAATGTTTTTAGAGGTAATGTGAATCTGCCGATACACCGAGATCTAAGCACATGGAATAATTTTACGATTACTTTCCATCATTTTTTTTATAACTGTTACATCTGCCAGGTAATAATGCTGTCCTGATACCTATTTATATACTGTCCGAAATGATTTAATTTACTTAACTTACAAAATTTGATTTTTTTTACTGCCTATTTAATTTAAATACTACCCAAAAACTTTTAAATTTCTGCCAATAAAATACTGTCAAAAAAATCAAAAAAACCAACCCACGTTAAATACAAGCCAAATAAAAACTTAGCGATTCACAAGTTTTTGATTAAAACAAAACAAAAAAAAAAAAAAAATGCAAAGGAACCGAAAGTTCAAATTGCACCACACAACCCATGATTTCCCTCTTCATTTCAGATTTTAAACCGATTTTAAAAAAAACTTGAGCTTTCCAAGTAAAAAGAACATTATACATATAGCGTTCACGTTGCTGACTTATTCACGGAGCAATAAAAAGAGTCGTACGAAAGAAAAAAATAAACCTTTGCAAATGAGGAGTGACTTTTCAAAAGGCAGCATTTCCATCTTTTTTTTTTTTTAATAGAGTTCATTTGTTTTGTTTTGGCAGAACATGTTTGTTTGCCAATATTGGAAAAAAAACCGGCGGACTCCATTTTAAAGATGAGATGGAAATGCGACCTTTTGAAAAATCACTCCTCAAATATTTAAAACAAAACTAGAATTTTTAGAAAACATCTTCCCAATATACCGCGGATATACCGAAACTGCTTCGGCTGTGGCAGTCAAAGCATTGCGCCCACACAATAAAAAAAAAAAAAAATTTCCAGTTTCCCCGATTTTTATGGTTCCGTTTTTTTCAGATTAATATGAAGCCCTCATGAGCAATTTGATGCTCAAAGATTCGTTTCCCTTTTATTCTCCGTAATAAAAAAATAAAAATTCCTGGAACTCTTTAAAAGCCCACATTGTTTTTTTTTTTTTTTTTTTTTTTTTTTTTTTTTGATGCGAACTCAAACAAAGAAAACAACCACATTAGATTATTAATGTAAAAAAAAAAGGGACTTGAAAATGGCATTTTTCAGCGACAAACAACATTTAGCTTTTCCAGTTTAATTATGATCTGCTTTCGAGATAGTAGATAAGAAAAACGGCGACAACCGTAATTTATATGGATTGAAAAGAGATGGGAAATCCTGCTGTTCCAGATATAAATGAATAGGAGGATATAGCATTAATTCTGATTTTCTTCTTCCACCACCTCCATCTTTTTTTACTTAAAAAAAAAAAAAAAAACCGAAAGCATAATCGCAAAAAGAGCGAAACTAATGATTTTTTTTTTTTTTTTTTTTTTTGAGTAAAAGTTCCGCTTAACATTAGTAAATCATATTCAACCGATTTCATTACACTTTTGAAAAAATATTGGAACTTTTCTTTTTTTCATTTACATAAAAAAAAAAAATTTTAACTTTGTTTTTTTGGGGAGGGATGGAACTGAAAAAAAGTAAGTTGGAAATTTGAATTAGGAGCTTTTGGGTGGAAACATGTTTGACATTTAACTTTGAGGAGTTTCACGGTTAAACGGAGCGTAAAAGCAGTTCATCGGTTGTCCCCTTGAGTGTATAGCTGCGAAAATGTCTTGAGTGGTTAAGAAGGATAACGTCGAAAGCAGAAGAATAATTATGAAACGGAAAGCAATGAGAATCGAAAATTGTGGCTTTATTTTTTGTAAATATCGGCAATTTGAGCCCTAAAAAGGGAATTCCGCCATTTCAGAAGTGTGGATTTTCAGAAGTCCATTCAAATATTACGTCAGTATCAATTGATCTCTAGGACTGAAAGCTTTCCAAGATTGAAAGCCCAAGAAAAATTTTGAAACATTTTTTTTAACGATTTAGGGCTGTCGCAGAGCAGAGAAAGGGCCTGAGCCCCAATTTTTTTCTTAGCATTTAATGAAACGAAAATTTGGTGCATTTTCCCGTAATTGAATTTTACAAAAAATGACTTTATAGGTATTTAACGTTGTAAAAGACGATCAACGCCTGAGTCGCTGTTAGCGCTTTTTTTAGCGCTTAAACAAGATTTTTCGGGCTTAATTTTTAATTAAAATCAAATTTGCAGTCCCCAATTTTTTTTTTTTTTTTTTTTTTTTTTTTTTTTTTTTTTTTAGTCGTTTACAAGCTTACTTATTGAAAAAAGCTTGAGGAACGCGAATTTTATTGCCCGATTTTCCCCACCAACGCCTGAGTAGGGGTATAAGCAAAAATTTAATTTTTGGGCCGAAAATGGGTTTTTCTGCCAAAAAAAATGGCGACAACTCCTCACCAGTTCGATTTAGAGATCATGTTTAATGACTTTTTTACTCAAGACACTCTAATTAATAAGGATCTTTAGGGATCCGAACTTTGTCTACAGTCGGAAAAATCCTGCCCGTAATTTTTTTGAAGGTCCAAATTTTTTCCGACCGATTGTTGAAAAGAAAATTTCAAAATTTTTCTTGCGTTTTTAGGGTGCAGATTCACTATGGGATGTTGGACAAACATGTTGGTACAACAAGTTGGACCAACATGTTGTACCAACTTGTTGGAATGTTGGACGTACTTGTTGTACCACATGTTTGACAAGCGAACGAATCGACTGTTACAGAATTTACTCCTACGCCAAAATTAGTGTGGAATGTTGGTCCAACAAGTTCTTACAACATGTTGGTCCAACATTCCATAGTGAATTTACACCCCTACGCCAAAATTAGTGCAAAATGTTGATCCAACAAGTTGGTACAACATGTTGGTTCAACATTTCATAGTGAATATGCACCCTAAAGCACATGCAAGTAAATAAAAGAAAAAAAATTTAAAAAAAATTAATTCATGCATTACGAAGCTCGCAGCTCCTATTCTGCTTCACAGTAGCTCTACTGCTGTTTTACTCTTATTTGCTTCTTGGTTTCTTATTAAGGAATAACTAATTCATCATTACTTCATCTTGTTTTCGCATTATCTGATTGTCCGATTGTTGTTGCTTGCTATATCACCGACTAATAATCTCATTCAGTGAATATCCCAAGTAACATTGGTTGGTTGAATAACCATCCCAGCAACGTTGAATTGCGACGATCAACGTCAGAGCCCAAAAATCAACCTTCGATTAAACGAACGTTTTTTCAACTAGGTTGAATAATACTACAAGACAACGTTAACTACTAACCAATACCCGGGCAGTCGGTTTAAATAACGTCTAATTTCGTTATGTATATTTTAATGTTTAGCTTATGGGAAAAGTTTTCCCGGATTTTGGAAAAGTCAAAATATAAAATCGCAAAATCTCAACTTGAGGACCTTTAACAGGTCTATAAAAATGAAAAAATACTAATAGTACACAAAAATACCTGGAATCTGATTTTTAAGACAAAAAATTAGGTATTTGGCGTACAGTTTGCTTTGCTCTTTTGCACTATATATAGAAGTTCCAAATTTATAATAGACAGGTAAAATGTAGTGTTCCGTATTACTTAGGGATAAATTCGCGTTATGATAATACTTATTTAGAGAAAAAGATACAATATTCTTCATGTTGGTGCTATAATAGTCATATCAAAATCTATTCTTTTTTTTTTTCTTTTCTTTTCATAGTTGGTTTATAGTCAAGGGCGTAGTTGAATAAACGTTTTTTCAACCGTTGCCAGGACCGTTATTTAGGCCGGACATTTCAACGTAAAAATACCCGTTAACGCCGACCGTTTTTTGACGTTGGGGAAAAACGTTGCTGGGATGGTTATTCAACCAACCAATGTTACTTGGGATCGAACTGTTTGATTCCTCCATCGTTTGATGTAGTTAAACCTCGTTTAGCCGTCAACGAGCGAATAATCGCCAAATCGTAAATACTGTAAATGTCATATTATTTTAGTGATAATGAAAATTGCCCTTGCGTTAAAAGTAACCGCACTCTATAGTATTTTCCAAAGTGCAGTACAATCGATCCCTAATTTATTTTTTCACCTTCTATCGACCCCCAACGCCGACGGCAAGGGATTTTCAATATCACAGCTAATTACTAAACAATCGAATGGATGATCGCGATTATCGTCATTACAATCATCGCTTACTTTAGGCTTCAGTCGATATTTTATTTTAAAAAAAAGAAAAATAATAACAAAAAAAGGGGTCGTTATAAAAAAAGTTGATAAAGATTTTACGTTTACAAAAAAAAAAAAAAGTTTTGCATAATGAAGTTAGGAAGACCTTTGGGTGTTTTTTTCAGGTCGCTCTGAGACATACGTGTAGCATTTGCTTTCATAATTATGTCATTTTTTCCCTCTTCGCTGTCTCCTCTGCCAACATTTTATTTTTTTAGATTACAGGTTTTCGTTTCCAAAAAAATGAAAGTAGGTCGGAGAAGGCTTCCACCCTTTTCACATAGGATGCTAATTGTATTGAGATAACGTGACGTTTTTCTCCTCTTCGCTGGGGGAGGAAGGAAAAAACCCTACCCTTCTCCCTTTTTGATCTTCCGAAATAAATAAAATCTCAGATTTCCAACTCGGCTCTGGCTTTCTTCCGAATGTTATAAATCAAAAAATGAAACGGCGACGCGACCCAAGTAAAAAACATTCGTTAATTTTTCTTTGATTTTCCCATTTGTTTTCCTCTCGGATTTATTTTTCACGCATCTTTCATAATACCCAACTTTTTTTCTTTTTTTTTGTTCCATTTTATTTTTGTGACAGGTCGTACAACTAAATTGATTATCCTTGGACGAAAGTGAACACATCTACTTGGGTTGATTAAATAACTTTCCCCTCTTTTTTTTTGGGGGCAATAAAAAAAAAAAAGTTTTTGCTGTCCCGCAGAAGAGCGGAAATTTTTGGTTCAACATTTCCATTTATTCACGTTCACCGCAACCTTTTTTAGTATTTTCGACGAGTTTTAAACGTATCGTTTTTAATTGGTTTATTAAATCCGTTTCTTCTTGACGACGTATTATTTATTTTGTCAGCTGTTACGTTCGGCCAAGTCAACGGTCTGCATTATTAGTTGAGAAAAGAAAGAAAATGAGGAAGAGAAATAGGGGGAAAAAAATTCCAATTAATGGTAAATTGACTTTTTTCACATACTCTTAACTACTTATGGCTAAAGTGTGCAAATGAACTCTAAATTTTCTGATAAATCAGTTTGCGCCGTTCAATTACACTCAGCAAGAAAAAAAAAATATTTTTGCAAGTTTCGTCTTGCCACAAAACAGCAGCATTTCGTAACAAATCAAAAATACTTTGTGCGATGAACAAGTAATTTTGATTGACTGTCAAGATATTTTTATTGTTTTCTATAAAAGTCCTGAAGGTTCATTGTTTTTTACTAAATTGTCGACTGTCACGTTTCAACCTGATAAGGACAGGCTTAAACTTAACTTTGTCCAGTTGGAAGACGGCAGCATTCATTGTCAAGTTTAAACCTGACAATGCCGATTGAATTGTTAATTTGGAACTTTACAATGTCAGGTTCAAACTTAACATTATTGTCTTGTTTAAACTTGCCATTGTCCAGTTGAAACATGCCATTATTTCTTGCTAGGTTTCAACTTGATAGTCGACAAATTAGCAATAAAAATTTACCCTTCAGAAAAAATTGACTAATGCGAAAAAGCAAAAATGTCTTCTGACAAAACATTTTATTAAAAACCATGGAAAAACAACAAAAATATCTTGACAAGAAACAACCTGCCCGTTGTCATGAAGCATTTTTGTTTTTCTGTGAAACATTCCGGTTTTGTTGCAAGTAAAGACAAAACGTGTTCAAAACATTTCCTTTTTCTGAGTAAGGGATTCCGTAAAAGCATGATTTTTAAGAAAATGTTTATCTCAGTTCATTGCGTTGAAGGTGAACTAACGTATCTCCATCGTAAATATGATTGGAGTTCGTCTGTTTCGACGTTTCGTGGAAGTGTCACGTGACCTCAAGTTTACGGCAACATGAGCGTATAAACTTGCAGTCGCATGATCACGTGATTTTCATAAACACTCAAAACAGACTATCTTTAATCATATTTACGATGGAGATACGATAGTTCACCTCCGACGCACGGAGTTCGTCAGTCATATTTTTTGGTTTTGACTTTA
Organism: Liposcelis bostrychophila; assembly: GCA_037577465.1. Lineage (NCBI taxonomy): Eukaryota > Metazoa > Arthropoda > Insecta > Psocodea > Liposcelididae > Liposcelis > Liposcelis bostrychophila. The sequence goes on along the minus strand of CM075212.1, from coordinate 20,633,548 downwards.
AACCTCAGGAAAGAGGTGCTAAAATTTTGGAACATTTTATTTACAGTCCAAATTTTTTTAGAGCTAGAGTCAACCATTTAGCGTTTCAATTAATCGTCGTTGCATCCTTTCACGATTTTTTCATTTCATTCAAAAACCTTTCAGAAATAATTTTTTACAACCTTAAAAAGAAAAATGCCTATGCGATAGAGTCCCGAGATGAAGTTGAAAGACGTTGTTAGACAACCGGAAACGGGCGGGCGGTTTTATTTCCTCGCAGACATTTAACCTTTTATCGCACGGTTTTTCGTCATAATTTCACTTTTTATCTTGATTTTAATACATTAAAACTCGTTGTCTAAGTAACACTTTGCTAAGTTGAAGACGCCACGCAATCGTAACACGATACCGCAATTTTTCCTTTAAAAAAAAAATAAAATAAAAAAGAAAAAGGAAAAAAATCCTGCGGCTGAGGAAAAAAATTCACTTTTAAACGTTCCCGAAAGATGAAAAAGGAGAGGAAGCGTTTTTGGGTTGACATCAAAGTCAGAGCACAATTTAAATGTTAATTAGTGTATAGAAAACAGTAGGGCAGAGCTTGACGGCTTCTGAATTTGTGAATATTTTGTGTTTTATGCTGCGGACGTGTATGCACTGCCAACATCACGAGCGTCATATTTACATCTTTTTCTTTTTGTTCTATTCTTCTCTCTCTCTCTCTCTTGTTTCTTAATTCCAATTCCGAAAGCAAAGTCAAAGCCGAACATAACTTCGATTTTAAAATTTCAAACATATGGCTTTCCTCACCCTTTCCGTCTCGTTCCACAAAATGTTTTAAAGTCTTATTTCGTCTAATTTCGCTTACTATATTTTCATTAGGTAATTCCCTTTTATCGACTTTCCTTCCCTCCCCCGCGACGACATTAACCTACTTTTCGCATCTTCACGTTGAATAATTTAAAAGTCGAACAAAAAAAGGACCGAGAAAAAAAATCCCTGCAGCGAAAAATCAAAAAAAAAAAAAAAAATTTTTTTTTTGTTATAACCGCGGTCACAGGTAATAAAAAAAAATCCAAACTCGTCTGCTCGTCCAAATTATTTTTTATTTCGTAGGGGCGGGGGGGGGGATAAGGGAAGAAGTAAAGGGGGTTAATGTCTAGATTTCGATAGTCGGAAAGGAGGATATTCCACGATCCTCGCTCTTTGATTTCTATCTCCGGTCATTGTTATTCCGAAGCCGACCTCAAACTTTTCAAATTGTAACAAACTCTCTCAAGATTTCATCTGTTTACTGAATTACAATAGGGTTTTCGCTATCGACACTACCATTCATCCATATATATCTTTTTAAGTCAAAGCTGTTTTACGATCTTTTTTTTTTTTTTTTTTTTTTTTGGAAAATAAAAACGAAAATCACGCGGGTAAAAAAATTGGTGACTGTTGACAAAATCGAATTGTCAGAGAAGTTTTGCGCAGTTTTATTTGTAAGCAATCCCAATGTTACGCCATTCAAGTTGGGTTATTAGTTCTTATGTTTCTGAACTGTTTCCTATTTATGTTTAACCCTTAAGTTTTTCTCGTTGCATCCTTAATGAGAAGCTGCTAACAAAACAAAACGTGACGGAAGGACAAATAATTCACTTTTCAGCTAATAAAAAAGGTTTCAAAATAGTTTTGAAATATATTACATATTCTGAAACGCAAATCCCCTGTAATAAATTTTTTTCCCAGTGTGTGTTTGATAAGATATTAAGCAATGTTGCCTAAAAATTAAAATGTACGTTTTTCCAAGAACAACCCTAGCATAAAATTCACTAACATGTTAGTAATTGACTAAAATTTCAAATTTTTTTAAATGTATCTATTCTTCAAAATAAATATTCGAAAAAAATCCGCACAACGAGGAAAAAATTAGTCCTTTTTTAAATCCGCTATTAGAAAAACAGTAAACATTTTCCGGGGAGAAATCAGGCTTTAGTAGGAAGGTGATGATGTGACGAAGACATTTTATTTAGGAAAAAGAAAAGGGGGACATTTCGGGAGTGTTTACATTTAGGTGACCCGACCCTAATTCGGGTTCTTCCATATTCTTCTCCTAAAAATTATTGATTTATTAAAAATTTTTTCGGAAAATTAAAAACGTAACGAAAATTAGTAACGATTTCCCATTCGAGGATTTTGACACCAAATAGTACTCCAACGATATTGATACACCCTGTACATGCCCTACATTTCGTGTAGCAAGTGATATGAAGAGCGTGACGGTCTGGTCTGCTGATTCGCAGAGGAAAAAGCCCAATGGGACAAGCTTTGCTTTCTTCCAGTGAATCGTTCTTTGTTTATTCTCGAGAGATTTTTCATTGACCAGACGGTCTCATTAATGCTTAAGTTAGTGTCCTTTTCGATCCTAAGCAACTTTTGTGCCGTTCAGTGATAACTAAGCATCATTTCGACTCCAGCAGTAAATTTTACGACAATTTTTTTTTCGCAATGCCCTTAACCTAATTTTAAGTTTATAATGCTCTAATTTTTTTTCAGTGCTCTAACCAAAATTTATAATTGTCAGGATCGCAAAACCTAATCCCCAATTTTCGTCTCTTCAAATGAAAAAAAAAATTGAAGGATACATCACAACCTCCCAGGGCGTAGACTTTAAATCTTCACTTTTTTTTAACTTTTGGGCTCATCCCGCATACAAAGCAATTTCTCCTCGTAACTTTTTTTTCCCGAACTTCTGCGGAAACGAAAAAAAAAAAAAAAAAAAAAAAACCAACAGAAAAAGAATTAGGAAAAAAACAGGTGAAAGCAGTAAAGTTATACTTCCTTGGAAATGTACACCATAGAGATCAACAAAACCCTTTAACTAACCTGTAAACTCTTTGTAGGGAGAATTAGCGCGGCGCGTCCCGAATTTTCGTAATTTTTTTTTTTTTTAAGTTTGAGAACTCTTTTCTGCTTTTTCCTTGGGTTTGAGAAAACAGAAACCGGAAACGGAAACATTCTTGACTTTCCTTTTTTCCAACGCGTTTTTTTTTTTTTTTTTTTTTTTTTTCTCCTTGGATCCCATCCGGGGATTTTTCTTCTATAAGGAGGTGGAGGAAAAAAAAATTTAAACGTCCCATACGGAGAGAAGATAAGCGACAGAATGCATAATCAAATAAATAAACATTTCCATTTTCAGTTTCAGTTTTTTTTTATTCCCACTTTAAAAAAAAAGAAAAAAAAAAGTTGATTTATATTTATTCCCAAAAAATCCACCCTTATTCAGCTACTTCCCTGTTCAGGGGAGGGTTTTTCTAAATATTGATTCACATATTTTTCATTGAAACGAGCCGTGATTAATGGCGATCCAATATGTAGGGGTGTGCCCCGGCCCCACCGCTAGGGAAATCGTTTTCAATCCTCTTGATTTATCGTTTGTTTCGACGAAATATCTTTTTATTTCTTTGTTCCGAATCCTTTTTACGCGATTCTGACACATTATGGGGGGAAGGGGGGGGGGGGACTTTTCCTTGGATACTTCTCCTTTTTAATGGAGAATATTTTCAACTAACGGGAGAGAGAAGAGTGAGGAGAGGAGGGGGGAGGAGAATTTGTTTTTTTTTTCTTTAGATATCCCAAATCCTTTTCCTCCTTTTTATTCAAAAGGAAACCGTTTTACTTGTGCATTGTATATATTTTTGAAAAAATATTATATTTTTCCCGAGAAAGGCCAAAGCTTTTTGAGGTTTTAAAAAGGCAGGGAGAGATTCTTTGTTTTTTTAAGCGGAAAACTTTCGCTTTGGTTCAAACACTAATTTGTTTTGTTTCTGTTAATCTTTTATTTTTGTTTACACTAAAAATTCCCATGGCGTCGTTCCCATTTGTTTCTCCCCCTTATTTTTCCAGTTGAATCTGAGATTTTAATTGTTTGAGATATATGCGGACCTTTTCATGATTATTATTTTTTTTAATTTTTTATTTTCTTATCAAAGCGAAAGGGTGAAAATGTTACGTATGGAATATTGTTACCCACGCGACGATGTTTTTTTTTTGCCCTCCACTTCACAGTATATAATCCTTTAATCTCCTTTGTTAGGGGAGTCCAGCAGACGTCAGTCACAGTACTCTTGGCATACAAAGACGAGCTTAAACAATAGATTATTATCATATAGACTACCGGAGGACTAACGAAATCTCACAGGGAAATGAACAGAAGTCGCTGGAGGACAAAGAAGAGAAACCGACTAGAAGACCTACTTAATGAAATTCACCGAGAACTCATTCATTCATTTGAAACTTATCATACCAAACTGACTGGATGACTATGCAAACTTGCTGAGACACTTACCTCGCTTGGCATCAAGCAAAACTCATCAAGATGTCAAACAGCAACTCCGACTAGCAAAATAATTTTTTTTTTTTTTCATTCGGGGAATTAAAATTTAAAAAAAAGTAGGTAAAATGGAAAGGAAAAGAAGGTACAAAGAAACTTGATTAAACTCCTTGACGTATCTCTATGTCTTGCATCCGATGCAGCCCCAAGCTCCAACCCCCCCCCCTCTCCGGCCCCCCTTCCGAAACAAAACGGATATCCTTTTTTCCCCTCGACAGAATTTGTGTAATCGAATTACCTCAATTTCCCTTTGAATTAAAAACCAATATCACAATCCCACAAAACAATAATTCCCTCTTAAAAAAAAAAAAAAAAAAAAAAAAAAAAAATTCGCCGATCGCGATTTAATTTATCATCTCCCCTCTTATCAAAATTTCTCGGCCGATTCAACCGATTGTCGACGAAGCAAAGTCGATTTTTGCTTACATCAACTAAAAATCCCTTTTAATAACGGCTTCCAAAATCAGAGAAGGGTTCATGCTTTTTGCCAGGAGTAAAATTATTGCGAAAAAAAAGGAGGGAATTACCGGGACGTGAGATAATCCCGGGGCTTTTTTTTTTTTTTTTTTTTTTAAATGTATCTCTGTGTGTGTGTGTTTCTCCGATCTGACGTTCACGACATGAAGTTGTGATAAATTACGTGAGAAATTCAGTTCCCAACACCCTCGAGTCCACTACAAAAGTCACTTTTCTCCGTCCTTTTTTTTTTTATCCCCAGGAAAAACTTATCGGGTATAAGCGAAAAGTTTTGGGTTTCGACATCTCAACGGGATATATCTCCCTTTTCCCTTTTTACTCTGACAGGCGATCTCGGGACGGGGATATTCCATTGCTTTATTTATGAATAACAGGATCGTTTTTACACGTTATCTTTAGCCCGATGAGCTCCGTAATTTATAGGTCTACCGTTTAAAGCGGAAAAAGGACGTCTGTCGGATTTTTACAAGAATAAAATGTTCGTTATGCCTCGTAACTTGAAAAATTTGACAACCATTTAAATGATGTGGCATAATTTTTATTATACGATTAAGTGCGAATACGAGAATCAGGTAACGCGTGATACGATTATTAGCATACATGATAAGATCACAACCTAGGAAAAAGTAATTTTTTTTGGTCATGTATGCTCATATTGAAAATTTGAGTAGATATGGCTCATTTAATATTGCGCCTATGTTTAGCTTACGCAAGCCTCACCATAAATATTCATTTACATCCATTTGTCTTGTACATGTTGATATATGAATTACGCTCATGAAGGAAAATCCTCTTTCTTAATAAAATTTAAAAAGGGGTTTTACTCACGACCCTGAACTTTGGGACCGGTTGGGAAACAACTGAGGGTTTAAAAAAAAGGAAACTTGTGATTGTGTAATTCGACCAGTAGATATCAAAAATGGCCCAAAACAAAAAAAAAAAAAGAATAAAATACCGAAAAATGCTGTTTAAAAACGATTTTAGACTTCTTCTTTTTAGGTTATTTTCGAATTCTACAGGTCTTGACACGCTCATCTTTATTATCCTCGGGTTTTCCGTTTGCGTCCCAAAATCCAATTAAATGCATAATCCCCTTTAAAACAGATCTTAATATTATTATTTATATTAAAAAAGGCCTGTTCACCTCTGGAAAAGCGAAAAACTCTCGCGGTATTTAAATTAAACGCATAAAAATTTCTCCCCCTGTTAAAGAAAGCAGCAGCTCTCAATACAAGTGCTGTACAAATAGACCTTAAAATTAATCTAAACGTTTTAGGTAAATAACTATAAATTAGACGATATTAAAAAGCTGAGATTTTCCCAGACGTTTTTCCCCGAGTTTGTATTCTTTTATTATTCGGTAAGCAACGCGAGATTTTAAATCTAAAAGAAAATTTATTAACTTTTTTTTTCTAAAATGCGAATTTTCAAATGGAAAACGTAACAGGGTTTTTTATTCATTTACTGTATACACCTCCGTTCCCTTCAAAAAGAAAAAAAATTGTAGCCAGCCAAATTATAAGAGCTAAAAGCAGTTTTAAAAGAAAAAAGGGGACGGGGGGGGGGGGGGGGGGGAGAAATCTTACTTACTACATTTAAAATATATGCGAACCTGAAGAAAGGATAGTCATAAAATGAATAAAGACTTTAGCTTTATTTCAGAAGAAACGATCCAATCCAGCTGAACCGGAAGCCTTAAAAAGCTTTTTAGCTTACCTGAAAAAGAAAAAAAATTGTTAAATCAATGGACTGCCTGTCAAACGAGAGATCCAGGCGTGGAATAGGGCTTCCTATACACCTCAATCAGTAGGAAATAATTCAGATTGATATCGCCTCTGACCAGTGTCAAAACGATCATAATTCGGGAACGCTGTGGCTTTTATCAATTTCGCTCCCGGTCTGTCTGTGTCGCCAAAACTAACCACTTGCAACGCAGGCTCGCATAAAAAAATGGTTATGAAATTTTAAACTGTGGAGGGAGCTTCGGTTTCAGTTTCAGAAGTTCAATGCAAAAAAAAAAAAAAAAAAAAAAAAAAAAAAAAAAACAAGAGGTTTAAAGTAAGAGCATTAGTACGAAACATAAGTTGTATACAAATCATGTATAAATTATAAAAAAAATTGGACACACATAAAAAATGCATAAATTATGTATAAACAATTTAACTTTTTTACCAGGAAATGTTTTTTTCATCCCTCATTATAATTATGCATAAATAAGTATGCATAAAGTGGAAAAAAAATTGAATAAGCATAATACTTGCAAATGTTCCCGCTTTATGATTTTAAAACCATGTGCATAAATTATGCAAAAATTATGCATATCCAGATTTTCACTCTTAAAAACATTATGCGTAAATCATGTAAAAACTATACAAATTCAAATTTTGGTTCTTAAAAAAAATATGCATAGACCGAAAAAATTTTGCACGTCCAAATTTTTGTATAAATGATACAAAAAAATCCCAATATTAATGTTTATAAAACATTTTGTAAATATTTTTCAATAAATTAAAAATATTATAAAAATATTTATTCGAACAAAAACCGATAAAAATATTTTTTAAATATTTGTCGACATTTCTAAAATATTTTAAAAATGTTTGTGTACATTTCTAAAATAATTTTAAAATATTTGTCGACATTTCTAAAATATTTTTAAAATATTTGTCGACATTTCTAAAATATTTCTAAATTTTTGTCGGCATTTCTAAAATATTTGTCGACATTTCTAAAATATCTGTCGGCATTTCTAAAATATTTGTCGACATTTCTAAAATATCTGTCGGCATTTCTAAAAAATTTAAAATATTTGCCGACATTTCTAACATATCTGTCGACATTTATAAAAAATTTTAAAATATTTGTCGACATTTCTAAAATATTTTTAAAATATTTGTCGACATTTCTAAAATGTTTTTAAAATATTTTTCAACATTTTAAAAATATTTTTATCGTTTCTAGTTTCAATAAATATTTATGTAATACTGTATTTTTAAAATATTGAAAAATATTTTATAAATATTAATATTTTTTTGCTGACTAGGGCACATTATTGATATAATTTTTTTGCATTTATTTAGCAAAAATTTTTTAAACTTTTTGCATCCCTTTTTCGTACACGAGCAGGGCTAGCAGTCAATTTTTTTTTTCTAAGTTATCTTTACTTGCACTCGTATCCCCCAACCGACTGAGAAATACATTTGTCCTCCAGTTGGTTTTATGCCTTCCATTAAAACTTTTAGCCGACGATTTTTTTCTCATTCTTTTTTTCTTTTTCTGAAATTCAAACTAAATTTTAAACGAAGTTTTAATAAAAGAAAGAAAGAGAAATCATTTTTCTTATTTAGCTGAAAATCTATTATATACGCGAGGCCAATCTAAGAAACGTGACGTTTGCTAACTCCGAAAGCATTAAAGTTTTCCCTTCAAACATTAAAACTTATCTAAATTGTCTCGAAAGAGATATTTAAACAGGCGTATGATTAATATTCAAACAAGAAAAAGGGCACAGAAATTTATCCTTGCAACGTTGAAACTTTCACTAATCCATCCATGTGGAAACAAGACTTAAGATAAAACTTGCCTTGGCTCTATATAAATCATTGATCGGGAGCATAATTTTCATTCAGCAAAATTACTCGGGATTTCGAAAAGCTTTTTATTTACGGTAAAATATTCAATAAGTGGACGTTCCGCCTCTGAATTTCGATTCGAACTGAAAAAAAAAAAAAATCCTCGATTGCTTAGATAGTAACTTTCGATAAGCTCCCGAGTTTTATTAGAGGAAACCATGGCAACCCGACTTCATATGCCTTTTAAGATAAAAATCATCCACGATTTTAAAAACTGATTTTTTTTGGATAGGGGGGACGGAACGAAAAAAAAAAAATAAAGAAAATTCGTCCCTTTTTATTGGTTATCCAGTGAGTTATATCTATTTTTTTTAACTCGTCCTGCCCTTCCTCTTCCCCTTCTCCGTTTCTTTCTAAACAGCTTAATATATTACTATATAAATTGAAATATAAAAATAAAATTTGACCTGACATTGATTTGAATGCTTATGGAATCTCCGGTAAACATGAATGGCAAAGTTTTTCTCGGTTCATCCATCATCGTTATCTCAGACAGCTGGAAAAGCGGCCACGTCCGACTGGAAATAGCGAGGAAAGGAACAAAACCGGGAAAGAGAGGTGGGGGGTGAAGGAACGGGGAGGGGAAGGGAGAGCGAAGAAAATACATGTTTTCGTTATCGGTTTGATAAGGGAAGAACGAGTCTCTCGCGTTATCGGAGCACGCGAATCAAAACGAAGCTTTGTTAGGTGTATATATCAAAGATTGAAATGTTGAATTGGACGTCGGCGTCTTGACGCCTGAGATTCCTCTCGTGGAGATTAAATTTAATAGATGAGAAAGGGTTTTTCCACGGCTTTTGTATCTTTGCAAAGAGGTTTGATGGATGTCGTTTTTTTTTCTTTTAATATTTTGGATTAAAAAAAAAAAAAACCGGATAAAAGATCATAGCGGAAATATTTAGCTCTGGTTCTTAGTGTAGGTCAGTTTAAGCAGCAGCTGAAACTCGGTTGAGCATTAATGTGTCTAGCACGGTTTGATTTCAAGTCACCCTCCAAGATTTGAAATTTATGACCGCCCTTCAAAAATCTCAGGGACTGGTTTGGTGTCGATTCCTTAGGTCTTTTTCGAGCAGCGGTCGATAAAGTAAAAATCGTCAAGATGATAGTCAATCTTCGTCGCGGAGCTGGCACTTAAAAGAAGGTCACCCCTCCCTCCGACCAAGAAATGACAAACCAACGGGATGGATCTACTGCGCTATGGTGTAGCAAAAACAAAGGAGATCGCTGAACCAATCATCGACAATTTAAATAATCGATTAAATTTGAAATAATCAATCCCAGGAGTATTTTTAAAAAAGCGGTTGATATTTCGACTGGAGTTCTACATATCTTCAGTATATCGTACTTATAGTGCATATAGTACATATAGTACATATCTGGAGTTCTACATATATTCTATATATGGTCGGTTGATGCCACAGACCATCAACTATTTAATTCAGTGCGTCGGAGGCGAACTAACGTTCCTCCATCGTAAATATGATTGGAGTTAGTCTGTTTCGACGTTTCGTGGAAGTGTCACGTGACCTCTCAAGTTTACGGCAACATGAAAGTGTAAATCTGCAGTCGCATGATCACGTGATTTTCATAAAAACTCCAAAAGAACTATCTCCAGTCATACTTACGATAGAGAAACGTTAGTTCACCTCCGACGCTCGGAATTGGAATGTTTGCGAGCTTTTTCAATTTTTTCACTTTGATGTCATTTTTGAGCAGAAAGTTGATGAGTTCATGATAGTGCATTTCGTAATTAAGTAATTCCTTAGTATTTGAGTAGCCGTTTTTTTTATAATAATGTCTCTTAGCTTATTTCTGGATCTTGGATTTATGTTGGGACATCTGTAGTGAAGGTAGTCTAGAGTTTGTTTTTCCTTAAGTTTACAGATGCAATTTTGCGAGTTAATTAGGTTAGTTTACAGTTTTTATCTTGTAATTCCTTTTAAAAGCAAATAAAGTAAAAGAGTAAAAGAGTAGCAGTCGACTATAACTTGCTCCTATTTCCTATATGACCAAGCTTACTCGTCAGTTTTTTTTCTTTCAACTCAAAAGCAAAACCTTTTTTTTATCTAAGCCATTAACATTTTCGGAATTCCCGTTTCAATTTTCGTAAAGAGTGACCGTGAAACGCATTCCTTACCACCGTTTTCCTTCCTTTGTAATACCGAAAATGTACACGAGACACTATTGTTTCCTTGGGTTTTCCTTTCCCTTTAATTATCTAGTCCTAAACTTTCCATTGTGACAACCCTTCCCTTCGGCAAGGATAAGGGCATCTCAAGGGACTGCTTCAGGCTTCTGCTCCACCATTAAGGCAAAATGAAGATTTAATGGAATTAATTCTCTTCAGGATTTTCAATTTGCCATCGTTTTATAGCTCGATTTTCAAGAGAACTTTACGATTTCTTATGGGAAACAATGAAAACTACCCAAACGACCTCATTCATTTTCCTGGAAATTATATTCGGCTAATAAAAACTCATCGTTTTAAATGTTTTTTTTTTCCTTTCTCCTCCCGCGGAGATTCATCCCTTCAAGGAGGGAAAAAAAAAGAACCATCAAAAATATATCAATCCAAAGATTAATCGATCTCATCGGAAAACCGGGTTTTCTTAAATCCTAAGAAGGGTATTTATCTATGAAACGTGAGCTTTTGGGTAAATGCAGACAGATCATTAATCAACTTTTCAATTATAATCCGCGGCGGGTGATGCGTGACGTCATCGACACTGTAGAGACAGCCGTGACGACGTCATATTACCGACATCTATCATGTCTTGTCCGACCGGTATATCAGTTATCCAAAAAGCTTCATTACCTCTAGGGGAATTTTTTTTCTTTTTTTTTTCTGCTCTCTGGGTTTAACGACCTGAGAAGGGGACTGTAACTGTTTTACATCTGTTTACTTTCCATGCTTGCAAAATAGAAAATTTGAAAATAAAACGAAAATATTCGCTAGATAATGCCTTTTAGGAATGAATCGGTGCGCAGTAGAAGACGACACCAATGCACACTGTGGAACAAATAACAAGTTTACTGCGCAAAAATTTTGACAAGTACACATGCAAACAAGTCTAAACTTGTGCAGTACAACCGTAAATAAGTCTAAACATTTACAGTACAAGTGTAAACAAGTCTGAACTTGTGCAGCACAAGTACAAAAAAGTCTAACTAAACTTGGATAGTACAAGTGTAAATGAGTCTAAACATGTATAATACAAGTGTATACAAGTCTAAACTTATTCGTCCCGGCCTTATGTTTTCGTTCCTACGCCTAAAATTGTTTCATTCTTATAAAAAAGGCCCAAAACATAAGTTAACTTAAGTTAAATTTGCCCAATAAAGAGTCTAATGCACAAAAATCTTGCACAGTACACTTGTAAACAAGTCTGAACATGTCCAGTACAAGTGCAAGCAAGTCTAAACATGTGCAGTACACGTGTAAACAAGTCTGAACTTGTGCAGTACAAGTATATTCAAGTTTGAACTTGTACATTACAAGTACAAACAAGTCTAAACTTGGATAGTACAAGTGTAAACGAGTCTAAACTTGTTCGTCTCGGCCTTGTGTTTTCGTTCCTACGTTCAAAATTGTTTCCTTCCTTTAAATGATCGCCCAAAATTGTTCCTTAAACTTATTTCGTTCCTAAGCCTCAGTTTTTTGTATGCATCCTGGCCGGAAATTATCATCTAGAACAGATAATATTTCCTGGAGCACAAGAAACTGTTATAATTTTTTCTAGAGCACAGAGTAAATAATTAATTTTTTGATGTACAACCCACGAATTTCACTATAAACATCTGCAATGGAAGTATAAGCTGTTCAAAGTTTTTACCGTATCTTATTACACTGTAATGAAAAACTGATTACAAAATGTTTTCTAAAAAAAATGAGGGAAGCTTTGAGAATCTTTTTTTTTATACATATTTTTTATTTTATTTTATGAAGGCGTATCTCCTTAATACAAGATTAAATCCTCGACTGATCCGTCAAAGACATCTTTTCTTTGAGCCTATAACTTCGATTTTTATAAAAGAAGATAAGCTTCGTTATAAAACTCTTTGATACCATATCTTCCACTCTGGGAATACACCATGTCATTTTTTTTATTAACTATGAAAAAACAAGAAGGGATAAAAAAAAAAAAAGGAGGAAAAGAGGAATAGGCCTTTTAAGCATTTAAACGACTTAACAATGATGTCTGATTTATATTTTAAAAAGAAAAAAAAGTTTCTGTCATCCCTTCTTTTTCATTTCTTCCCCCTTTTTTTCTTAAAAAAAAAAAAAAAAAAAAAAAAAAAAAACTTACAAGTTAAAAATCGATTTAACGGACTTTGTACGAAATCCTTTGATGTCCGGGAGTCCCTTTTTCGTTGGAAAACTTCTGTAAAAGTTTTCGCTTTTCCATACTTTTCGGGTTTCCTCTCGGTATCTGGTAAGAGACTTTGTTCCTGAGTCGAGTTTTACAGTGCAACTTCATTTTGATAATCCCTCAAGGGATGACCAAAACTGGAAGGGGAATGGCCGCGAAGAGGGGGCTTCAGGTGAGCCGTGGCGAGGATTTCCCCAGATTTATTTTTCAGCTAAGGTTGAGGCAAAAAATTAGCTTCAAGCCGTTCCGGAACGAATTATGAATACGCTAAGGAAATATGCGGCATTCTCAGTTGCAGATTCTGCAACGCCAATGAATTTTAAAATATTTTACTGATTTAGATAATTCATTAGTTAGTTAGGCCCTTCGAAGAGTTTGTGTCTCGTAGTGAAAAAAGTGTTTCCACCATCGACCTATGCTTTTCTTTCAGGATGCTTTGAAGCATTCTACGGATTTTTTTTCTGTATCAAACATGGGTGCAATTCACCCGCTATACATCAAAAACTAAAACTCCCGAATATTTCCACGTATCAGTTTGCAGGATTAAATGCTAGTATCATATTATATACATTTTGTTTATTTATTTTTCATATTGCATACGAGCGAGTTAAATTTACATACAACGAAAAACACACACAACAAAAACATTTTTTTTTTAAATGTATAGTCATTAATTACTCCATGCGAATAATCTGCAGACCGAATGAAGCTAATAATAAAAAAAAAAAAAAAAAAAAAAAAATGTAATACCTGGAAAGTGTGTAATCACCGTTTTTTTTTTTCGAAAAAAAAATTAAATCAAGCGTTTGCACTGCTGAGATTAAACATATGTTTTTTTGAATGAATGATTAAATGATTAATCTCTTCCAGGCTTCATTTTCCTCATGTTATTTCATTCGTATTCCAAGAACCAAATAAGCTTAATACCACCAATCCCTTCATTCCTTACAAATACCCAATCGAAGGATCTATACTCATATTTTTCTGCGAATCAAAGAAGGAAAAAGGAAAACTTTTGATCTTTATTATGAAATCGCCCTAGCTATTAGAGAATTTATTCGCTATAGCATCGGGACTAATCCGATACATTACCCAGTCTGGAGCTCACACTATCCGGTGTATATGTCGATATACAGTTTCATAAGGAACATTATCCGCTAGAGGGATGTAGGAAATGCTCAGCCGAGGTCACGAACTTACATACAGGTCAGGCAACTCGGGTATCCCTCATATGGACAAAAATGTCCCCCGAAATTGAAGCAGAAGAATAGTTCACATATCGCTCGATAGATGGCTGGAGCTGTAGTTAGGGAATCACGTGTTCTGGCAGCCATTATTCAAGTGTTTTGAAATTGTTGATTGAGGGCATAACACGTGATTTCCTAGCTACAGCTCCAACCATCTATCGAGCAAAGTTTAAACTATACTTCTGCTTCAAATTCGGGGGACACTTTTTAGGAAAGTAGATGCCTGACCTGTACGCAAGATCGTGGTCGAGGTGGTGAGTCACAGCCGTCTACGAACGCTATTAGACTTGATTTAAATTTTCGGTGTTGGCTGCCAACACTGCCGTATAGACAGATCTAGAAACTCCTACCCTTTAAACAAGGGAGAGATTGTCCGCTTACTACGCAAAAATTAGATCTTCCTTTCTACCACCGTAAGCGCTACTTGTACGAGAGACCTTTTTTGACTGGTCATTGAGATTTGTAAACAAAGATGGCGGCGCTTAGCCGTATAGACGTCTATACGCACAAAGAAAGGAAGAGAAATTGTAACTCCCGTGTTAGTTATGTGATCCAACCCCCTCTGGGGGTTGGCACTAGTATCGCACGACGAAACCGTCCATTTAACTTGCACCCCCCTGTCTATATGTCTGTGGTCCCAACTTAAACAATTAGACATGTTGTTTCTCGCAAGATCGTAGCGCCATCAATGGCCCGTTTTAGAATTAAAATGTGCGTAGTTAAACGGGACATGAACGGCATCGGAAGTTTCCGGGTCTGTCTATACGGCCGTGGTATAAACAGATCCGGAAGCTCCTATCTCTTATACATAGGGGCTGTTGTCCCGCATAACTACGCGGATTTCAGTTCAACTATTTCGACAATTAAAGCGCTAGTTGCGTTCGGGACGATTCCGACTGGTCGGAACTTTCCGTTAGTACTTACAGAAGGCGTTGCATTCATAACCTACTTAGAGGAAGACGTCTACGTTCTTAGAAGAAGAAGTCCACGTTCATTCAAATGCCCTACAGTACCGAACGGAACCAAACCGAACCGAACGCAACTATTCTTTTTGCAGGACAGTTTCGAAAAATTTCAATTAAAAATTTATCTTGAACCGTTGTTAACACAGCCGACAAAACAATTCAACTTCACTGTTTTACATTTCCCATTCAAAACGTTTCCTCATTACCTGTAATTTTCAATCATTTGTAATCAGCCATGTATCTTCCGCTAAAATGTTAAAGTGCTTTCGCATATTCATGATCGATAATAAAACCACCCCTGGAGCTATTGATTTTCGAGTGTTTAGCTCGTTCTAAATCCTTTCTTTTTTTTTTTTTTTTATTTCGAATCCGCAATTATTTTCTTTGATATTTTCCCATTAAGGAAAACTTTCGCTATCTGAAAGAAGCGATAGGGGGAAACAAAAGAAAAAGCGGAGTGCGAGAGGGTGGAGATGTGGCGGGGAAAGGAGGGGGGGGGGGAGAGAAAGACAAGCGAGAGAAAACCGGTTTGCAATTCAAATTGGAAAGATTAGCGAAAGTGGTTTCTCCTGAGATAGGCTATTTCGGGATTTAAAGACAATTTTGGACAATTTGTCGAATGTCATTCTGACGGACTAACGACTCTTGTTTACACTACAGCATTTGTTGTTAAGTTTTCTCTTTCCTCCTCCCTCCCCCTATTTTGCTTTTATTCTCCTTATCCGGAGTGTTTTTGCTTTTCGGAGTCTGTACGTCGAAATCGCGTTTTTATTTTGATAAAAAATATTATTGTAGTACAAATTGTATAATTTGTTACAGCACTTTCGCCTCGAGGAAAAAAGATCCCTGAAATCTTCTTGCAAGGGTGCGGATAAAAAATAAAATAAAAAAATAAAAAAAGAATAAATAAAAAAGGGAAAAAGAAAAATGGTTCTTATTTTGGCTATAAATTTTCTCTTTTCAGCCACCCAATAACAGATCTTGAAAACGGATCTCATTTTACCCCATCATGCGTCCTCACTTGTTGACCGCTTTCGATGGAAAAAAGTTATCGCATTCGGCCATCTTTTTTTTTTCTCTCTGTAAAAACACGGAACAGAAAAAGAAACAATAAAGTAAAATGTACTTTTGTTTTATTATTTTTAATTCTGTTTTCTGATTTCTTTCAATCTCCGAAAAAAGGGGATAATCGGTCCGGTTTTCCAGGAAGGGATGCTGGAA
Organism: Liposcelis bostrychophila; assembly: GCA_037577465.1. NCBI lineage: Eukaryota > Metazoa > Arthropoda > Insecta > Psocodea > Liposcelididae > Liposcelis > Liposcelis bostrychophila. Next base: position 20,617,282 of record CM075212.1, on the reverse strand, counting down.
GGAAGGAAGGAGGGAAGTGTTATCTTAAGAGTGAGATTGTTATTGTTTTTCGTTTTGTGAGAGTCGCACGTGCTCTCCCGGAACCATTGTTCGTCAGCCGCTTTTATCTTAATTATCTTGCACCCTTTGTGCGTGCTCGCACAATCTTCTCCTTTTCGTTCCTTTCCTTTTTCGGACTGAAGAGAGAGGGAATCCAATAACGATCGCGATAATCAAAATGTTGAACGTGCTTTATTTGCAAGATTGGTCATCTCCAGGACGGTTGTCTAGATTGAGATCAAAGGGGATGGGGGGGCAAGAGATCGAGGACAAAAAGAACCCTGGGAAAAGGAATAAAAAAGAAAGACCAATTTCGGAAAATATGGTTTCACTTAGAATAATCGAGTCTGGGTATTGCCACATTAAAAACCAGTTCCATTTGTGTTTCATTTCCTTTAAAAATACACCGAGCGGAATCTGAATTGTAATAAGAGCAAAGAACTCGCTGAAAAACATGAGATGAGGGGAAGAAAGATAAAGCAACATTAGGCAGAAGTAGAATTTTTTTAAAATAAGAGTTTAGACCTGTTTTTTGTCCGCCTGAAGTTTAAAACGTTTCTTAGAAATCTCTGAGAAAATAACACCACTTACTAACCTCATCTCCTAAGGTCCATAACTTTTCAAAGACGTTTGAGCAAGGTCAGGGGTCACTTGAGCAAGGTCAAGCAAGGTCAGATCTATCATCTGGTACAAAAAATTCAAAATTCGAAAGTGCCAAGCTAAGTTAACGGACTTCATCTCATATCTGTCCCAAATGATCGATGACCGCTAGTAGAAATTTGCTCTTTTTGAATGAAAATTTAATCTTACCTGAAATCAAAAAAATCAAAAAATTGTTATTAGTATCTATTCTTAATAACTCTATATAATATGAGGAAGCATTCCCATATATAAAACTGCCGTTCTAAGTGGAATCACCGTAATAGGGTGATCAAAAAAAAAAAAAGTTTCCGATTTTGGTAGTCCCAAAATTTGGGTTCATTTTAATGTAAAAATCCTAGAAAAATTTTGGAACATTTTTTTTTTTACGATTTAGGGGTGGCGCACAGCAGGAAAAGGGCCTACGCCACAATTTTTTTCTTAGCATTTAATAAAACGAAAATTTGGTGCATTTTTCAGTCATTGAATTTTAGAAAAATGGACTTCATAGGTACTTTTGACGTTTCAGAACACAAATTTCACCATCCTGATTTTCGCCGATCAACGTTTGAGTCACTGTTAGCGCTTTTTTAGCGCTTAAACCCGATTCTTCGGGCTTAATTTTTATTTATGTCCAAATTCGGAGACCCCTAAATTTTTTTTTTTTAGTTGCTTTCACTTATGGAAAAAAACCCGAGGAACACGAATTTCACTATCCCGATTTTCCCCGACCAACGCCTGAGTAGGGATATAAGTAAAAATTTGAATTTTTGGGTCAAAATGGATTTTTTTGTCTAAAAATGGCGACAACTCCTTGCCAGTTGGTTTTTCCGACCGTTCAAAAATTTCGGAAATTGATTCGAAACACGAAAGATAATTATTAATTAGAGTGTCCTGAGTAAAAGAGGTCATTGAACATGACCTCTAAATCGGACTGGTGTGGAGTTGTCTCCAAAGTCCCAGCCTTGCAGTTCAGTCACATGCTACCTGATGAGTATCGGTTTTTTAAACGATTTTTTTTACAAGCCTCCCGGCTTTTTTTTCAGTCTCGCAAGCCTTTAATTTGCTAGCGAACAGGGTCTGAGCTCTACAAAGATAAAATGTTTGATAGATCGCCGCATTATTTTTTTACATAAAGAATGACCACTTGAAATTCAAATGTCGCGTTACAAATAAGATTGCGTGTTAAACAGATGACATCGAGTTTTCTTATCTCTTTCAAGTGATATATATGACGTCCTTATTCAAATTGAGTCGTCCTGGGTCGTTTGAATAATGAGAATCCATTGCCGGTCGGTTCCAGTTTTCGTCCTTTTTTTTTTTTTATATTTCAAAATTATGCATTTATTTCTTGGCCCAAAGCGTTTTTCCCGAATTGCCTCGCAATCGGTTTACGACTCGGCGATTCAGTAGATATTTGCTATGAACCAGTCAAAATGCGCAGCGGGTTCATATAACCCTCGCCGGATCATAACGCCTTAAAATTACGACCCTGCAATTTTTATTTCCTATGGTCGCATGAATTTTTAAAACGTTTAATATGTTAATTTTATTGTTTATATTTTTTTGAGTGCGGGAGACGAGGGGGGAGGAGAGAGAGAAACAGAGAGAAAAAAGGTTTTTACATCTGCATGTTATGGGTCCAGTTTTTTCTTCTGGAAGGGAAACATGAGGGACTTGGAAAATAAAATAAGACATTCAAGTCACATACATTTTGTAAAGAAAAGATTCCAAGTTCGAAATCACGTTGCATTCGGAGCAAAATTATTACAAAGGGAATATTGCCGTAAGTTTTCCTAATCTCTTTCGTTAGGGAACTCGTAAAACTTTTATGGGTGCAAGATGGGAAAAAGGATTGAAAGCTAACGTAAAATTTGAACGAAAATTTTCAACCTCCCGGTTAGCAACAAGTAATGGGTACGGTTTACGAGTGACTTGGGGAAGGGAGAGAAATAAGTGACGCGATATGATAAAGAGGGTGTGCGATTATGTCATCGTCAGACAGTTTTCGGTAGCTTTTGTTAAGGAATTCCGTGGCGGAGGCTCGAGTGGACGCAAAATTTTCGGAGTTCGTGGAGGGAAATTTCAAAATGTTTATCAATTAAATCCTTTCCGCTTTTCTTGCATTCAAAAGCGGGGCAATTTTCAGTTTTGAACGGGTGTTTTACCTCGTTTACCTACGAAAATTAAATTATCAAGAGGATAATTTAACGAGAATCAGTTCTTAGAAGTGATTTATTTTCGTGTCGTCTTCGATATTTGTTTTCGAAATCTGGAGTGCGCTTAACTGTATATTGAATCCGCTTGGCTTAAAACTGATATTGTCACATCGTCAGCGTCATTATCTCCATCGTTATTTATACCAATTTGGTGTCGTTAAAAAGTAAATTAAAAATTCAAGATGTAATTAAAAACCAATTTCACTTGAAAACATACAAAATATTTAATTATTTAAGATTATTTTCTAGGAAACTTTTCTCTGGGTTTGGGAAATAGGAGTATGGCTCAGTTTGATCTTCGACAGGTTTGTTAGATTTACAGGAATCGGGAGTGGACAAGGTATGGAATGCTTGTCAGAAACTAACAATGCATCATTGTAGCCAAAGAAAGGCTGAAGGACTACGATTGAAGCTTTTTTGTCGGTAATCATAGCTGTGCCGGCCTTCTTCTGCAATATGGTTATGCTATCAACTTGGAAGACATAAGGTCCTGTACTTAGCGACCATATTAACTTGAATGACCCTTATGGGCAAAATACATGGGTGGCGTCACGTCGGCACAGCACATTGTTCCCTACACGGTAAAAAATTATCTGTTAATATGTTAAAAACGGTCCACCAATTTTGTATGTTAACGGTAATCTGTTAAATTTTTAACAGATTCATATGTCAATTTAACAGATTTCAAATATGTCATTTTGTTTTTTATGCCATTGAATTTTTCGGCAAATTTCAGAATATTAATTTCTGAAAAAAATTTTTACAGAACTGCAGTATGTTAAATTGACATATAAAAATTGGTGGACCGTTTTGAACAGACAAAATATGTTGATTTTACAGATAATTTTTTACCGTGTATTCTGCTAAAATCGTTTTAAAAATGGTTTCGCCGAATTTTTCGATTTTCGCCAAATATGCTCTATGCTTATGGCTTATGTTCTATTGGGAGAAGCAAATTTGACACGTTTAATGCTGTTAACCGCCATATTTATTTTCTCGACTAACTTCTGTGTAGAAGCTCTGAAATTTTATTATTTGCTAATTTGTAGACAGTCAAGTTTGAACCTGACATTGTCCAGTTTCTGTCAGTACACTGACGGGCTGCAAATTGACAATATCAAGTTCGTTAAGTATTTACTTAACATTAATACTTAACGCTAAGTCCATGAAACGTTAAGTATGAGCTTAACCTTAAGTATGAGCTTAACGTTAAGTATGAGCTTAACGTTAACCATGAAACGTTAAGTATGAGCTTAACGTTAACCATGAAACGTTAAGTATGAGCTTAACATTAACCATGAAACGTTTAACATGAACTTAACGTTAGCCATGAAACGTTAAGTATGAACTTAATGTTAACTATGAAACGTTAAGTATGAACTTAATGTTAACTATGAAACGTTAGTATGAAATTAACGTTAAGTAGGAAACGTTCAGTATGAACTTAACGTTGTCGTACACAACGTTGAACTTAACCTTGTCGTCACAAGTATTTATTGTCAAGTTCCAACCCAACATCAAAAAAAATATAACGCTGTTAAATTAGAACCTGCGGCGATGTAACGAACCTGCAATTGCTAACTTCAAGCTTGACAATGTTAAGTTTGAACCAGCTATCGTCAGGTTTGAACCTGAGATTTGACAGAAAGAAATGAAAAATATATCTTTAGAGCTTCAGGGTACTGTGAAGAAGAAGAAGAAGGGGAAGAAGAAAAAAAAAAACATGAACACAACGGTGCATAAACGCCATATTCAAGGCGTTCAAAAACTGAAATATTAATAGGATAAATCTCATTTTTAAGGCGTTTCTTTTAAAAACTGGCTTCCAACGTTTTTCCCTCGTCATGTTTGTTTTTTGCATGATAAACTCTCCTCGATGCCTCTATCCCTTTATTGACTTTTTTTTTATTCTATCTAACTTAATAATAAAAAAGGAGAGATTAATAAGAATATTTCCGCAAGAAAATCGAAAGCTTTAACAGCCATAAGATTTTGATATTGATTTATAGATTTTTCAATTAAGGGTACATTAAAGCTATTAATCATATTCCAATCTTCGCCATTGACTTGGTTAATTTTCTGTATCGTAAGTTTTTGTCAGTTATTTTCATTTTTTATAATAAAAAAAAAATTAGAGCGCCTCAGGATAGAAAAATATGTTTTGTTTAGATATTATCGCTAATTTACATATATTTTTTTTTTACTTTGCTTTTTGTAGCTGCGAGTGATTAAACATTTTTCGATTCGATAAATCCACCTTTTTAAATTCGAATTTACAGAAATGATTCTACCGTACTTTTATACCGGATAAAACCCAAAGGTCTTTTGTATTTTTTGTATTGTTTTGCTTTTTTTTTTTTTTTTTTTTAATCACATGAAGCACCGCAATAAAAGAAAGGGAAAGAATGCGAAAGGAGCCTGCAATTTGATTACGAAATTCTACGTGTCGGGATTCTTTTTGCCTTTTTTTTTCTTCTTCTTCCTGAAGAAGAAAATGCAAATGAACAGTTAGAAGGAAATGAAGTCGGAACGACACGAATTTTCATTAAGAAGATCTCCGAAGTTAGAATGGCGCCATAATCTCGAGTTTTGAATCGTTATTAGCTGTGTTTGCCGGTTATCTCTCGTAAAATATGCCGTTGATGAACCCGGCAAAAAATAATTTCAGGATTAATTTCTATTAAAGAAAGGGAGAGAGAAATCTTCCTTCGAAAAGACTTATGTCAAGAACCCCATTTCCATGGATTCTTCGAGCAAAAAGTGTCAATTTCGTTTTAAAAATATTTAGGTTATGTTTTAATTTTGAAGGCAACTTGTGCCGAAGAAAAAAATCGAGGATGTAACGGAGTCCGTTTAACCTCTTTGCACTATCATGCTGTAATAAGCTTTCTCTTTTCGTCAGTCAGTTTTCCAGTAAATTTTATTGGCCTTTTTAATTTTTCAATACACACGTTTTTGAGTAACACTTCCAAGGCGCACGGTTTTTTTTTTTCTCCGATAAAAAGAGCATGAAAAAGCCCCATCTTCTTCCCCATTACACCTTTTTTTCCGCTTAGTTATCGTTTATAATTATTTATTTTTTATCTCGTCCTTCCATTTTATTTAAATGGAAATTAAGACTCGATAAAACTTTCATGCGAAATTCTTTGTTATCACGTTAAAATTTATTAATTTTTATTCTTTCTTCTTTCCAGAAAAGAAATTTTTAATTAATTTTTAATTAATCGGGATGAGGGCTCGGAGTATTATCATACGTTGTCCTATCTTGTTTATAATCCTCGGTTGTTTTCTCCTTTCCTTGAAGAAAAGCGGTTTTCAAGTAGGATTAAATTTTCCTTCATTCCTCTAATCGAGACACTCTCTCTCACTCTTCCCTCTCTCATTCTTTACCTTTTGTTACTTTATTTAAACAATATGCTATTAAATTTTAATTAAGCATTTATCTAAAATCGATAAGAAAAGACATGTTTTATATTTTAAATTAGAAAAGAAAATGTATGTGACGCAAGTTAAATATCGCGCTCTGAATTATCCCCGGTCGATGAACAATAATTAAATGATTAGATTTTATCTTTCCTCCCCCCCCCCTTCCCCTTCCAACGAATGTAAATTGAAATGTGTAAAAACCTTTTTCCCGTTTTGTTTTGTTTTGTTTTCTGTTGCATCTTCTCCGGTTGTTACCAGTTTAAATATTTTATTACTCTTGTTATGGTTGGATTCTCAAATGTGTAACTGAGTAAATAACTCTTGTGCTAAATTTTACATTTCGCGTTTAATTTTCTATTAAGTCCCGAGGAATGTTACCTAATTTGCTATGAAAATCTCTCTCTGCGTGGATTACAGGAGCCCTGAGCTGTGATACCGTGGATGTTTACAAGACATCTTTTCCCGTAATCGCTTGTTTTTTTTTTTTTTTTTTTTTTTTTTTTTATAAATACTGCGATTAATTTTAATTACGGTTACGCTACAAAAAGGCTGAAGTCTTTCTATGTTTTTAAAATTGTTAATCCAAAGGTGGTAAATGTACGAAAACTCTGAAGGGTAATTATTTATTACTGTTTTGTCGACTCTAAAGTTTGAACCCTGATATTGTCAAGTTGCAACTACTCCAACAGTTACTGTAGAGTTGATGATAACAAGTGGGAACTGACAATTGTAGATTTGAACCTGACAATGCCAAGTTAAAACTTGATGCCTAGTCTGGACTGACGAACGACATGTTCGAACTTGACTATGTCGGTTTTGAAACTTAACATTTTTTTGTTAACTTTAAACTTCGCATTGTCAGGTTCAAACTTGAATTTTTATTTGAAAAAGGAGTCATGTCCGACATTTTGGAAAATGGAGCGTTCAAGTTTAGTTTAGTTTTTCAAGAGCGTAAGGTCGAATGGTGGGGAGGGGGTACTCGAGATTCTTACGATTTGTTACTTGGCAGAGGGGGGAGGTTGGCAAAACCTTACTTAAGAATTTCCATTACAACTTACAGTTCAGAATTTTTTTTTAATTTCAAAAAATTAAATTATTTTAATTTTTTTACACAAAAACTTTTTTACGTTAACCTTTACCAGTCTACGAGTTGGCTTAGAATAGGACCACTCTTCTCTCAATCATTTGAATCATAATCAGCGGACAAAATTTTTTTTCCACTGAATCTGGCAACTTTAATTTAATCACACCTACATTTTTTGTTAATTGGATTGCATTCATCTCTGTCACTTCAACTTGACTGCGTATTCCATCAGACTTGTTACTAAATCATTTGTTTCAGTTATAATTTACGACATTTCGCGAAGTTTTATCTTATTTTTTAAAAAGCTTTCTTAATGTATTATAAAATCCGGATTCACTTCGATTTTTTTTTTTTTTTGTGTGCGTTTTTATGCTCTTAACTCTTATCTTTTTTAATTAACATTCACCAACAAAAGAATTTTTTTCTTTTTTTTTTTTTTTTTTTTCCAAAGTTAAAATTGCCTTTGTAATTTTTTGTAATTTTTGAAATACAATTTATTTTTGCTTTTTTGTTTCATCTTTTTTTTTCCTGTCTGGCGTTAAAGGTTTTTTTTATACACACACAGAAAAAAAAAACAATAATAATTAAAAAAAATATGTTTGGTGTAAGGGAATTGACTGACGTTTGATCGATTCAATTTCACCGTTCGGTGTAAATTCATGAGCTACTACATGTCTGTCCGATGTGATTGATTACCCCGGCTATTGTTTTATACCCCACAACCTTCCAACCCTCCCAGGTCGGAGCAGACTCGAAGTTTTCATCCTATTAATGGTTTATCGTTTCCGAATTAACACTTTCTTTCGCTTTAAGGAGAGAGAGAGGAGGAAAAAAAAAAAAAAAAAAAAAACTTTTCTTCAAACTTGATTCTTTTCGATTTTTATTACTGATTTCTCATGGATTGTTTTCCGATAAGCACAAATCGTCTAATTCTTTTTTGATTTTCATTTAGTAACTCAAAATCATTTCTAAAAATTAGTTTGGGGAAATGCACTTGGATATTTCATTTTTTCCCAGTGGTACGCTTTAAAGGCAGTGTTAAGTAGGACCCCGACATTGCAATTTCGAAATTTGGTTTTCAGTACTATTTTGTACTCGTTTAGTACCGTTTAATCTTTTTAAAAATTTTTACTCAATTTTTAATATTAAAAAATTGATTTTTAATCAAATTTTAAAAAATTGAAAATGCTGAAAAGTCTGAGTTTAAAATTTTTTATTTTGGAGAACTTGTAAAGTTTTGTTAATCTGGATACTAACATGCGTTGGAAATTCACTTTTTGGCTTTAAAATGCAATTTTTCAGAAAAAAAAAAGAACCAAAAATAAGGAAAAATGGGGTTAACATAAGGTAAAAAATGTTAATAATATTATATTTGGGGCACTATTCGAATATTTTGGGCACATTTTAACTATTGTCGAATTTTCAAAATTTTCTGCCCTTACCCTGTTTTAGCCATCCCCGTTTTTCTACTATAACCCTGCCTGGGCGGCCAGCGGGTCAACATTTTCGAACTGAATATTTTTTTTTAGGAAGCTCAATACGTACCTAATATACTTTATAAAGGACAATTTTTTATATTAAAACATGTTAATTGGGCGAATTTTTGAAATTCGTCCAAAATAAGCACCATTTCGGCCCTAAAACCTTCAAACCCCTGGGCTTGAGCCAAAAAATTTTTTTTCGACCTAAAAAAAATTCAGGCTTCTTTTTACATATAAACGAATGATTTTTTGCCCAGGGAGCAAAAATAAAAAAATTGACCTTCAAAATGAGCCACCCTAATTTCATACTCATTTTTTTCTTTCCATTTTACCATCCTATATATCCGAGGCTGCTTTCAATAAGCGATAAATTAGTAAAAAAAATATCATTTATGGAGTTATAATTCTTTCGCCCAACATTAAAACTCGAATTGAATTTCTTTTTCTGAAAACGATAAAAAAAAAAGATGAAAGATTTCTCTCTGCATCATTATTGAGTAATGGAAAAAATACGTGAAGGAAAAAAAAAATTCGCAACTTTCATTCTCCACCGAAATATTCCTCCATCGAAAGCGAAGAAATAAAAATTGAGAAAGAAAATGTTTACTTATAATATTAAAAAAAAAAGTTCAAATTTGTTTGCTTTTAATGACATTGAGTTGCAGTCCGATACTCTCAACTTTTTCCCTCCCTTTCAAGTAATTACAGTCCAAACAAAATAACAACCATTATCCTCTCGTCTCTCTGCAAATGTTTTGGAAAATTCTAATTCGGGATAAAGGAAACATTAAAGAAGAAAAAGAAAATGCAGTCGTTAAAGCAAAATAAAAGTCAGAAAAAAAGGGGGAAAAAATTCTTTAAAGCACTCGAAATAAAAAAAAAAAAGATTGTCGAAGATAACGATTGCTTACACAAAATGCTAACGCTGACGCCATACAAGAGTCTTGCTGAAGGGAAGAAAAAAAAGATAAGATACAGACAATGGCAAGAAAAAAAAAATTTAACGGGGAAAGAAAAAAAAAGGAAGTCCGAAGAAAATTGATGGAAGATTGAAAGATAAATAGTGCAGCGAAAGGGAAAATAAGATGCCAGAGAAAAAGGGTGGGGTCAAAGAAGAAGAGCTGGGAAATGGAGTGATGGAAACGAGGGAGATGGGGTAAAAAGATTGTGAAAAGCATAAGAAATTAAAAAAACAAAACTTTACAATTATGCTTCAATTCGTTCCAGCGGAAAATTAAAGATTTTTTTTTTTTTCTCATTTAAAAAAAAATTTGCTGGAATGGGAAAACCAGTTTTGCGGATGCAATTTTACATTAAAATGTTATGTATGTTGTGCAGCATAATTGCGATAATAAAAGAACTCAGTGATATTTTTTTTTTTTTTTTTTTTTTTGGAAAAAATAAAATTTCCTCTCTAAATTTTATTACATCGGGTTTATTTTCCTCGCTTGCGTGGCAAAATCTGATGTAGTTTAATTTTTCATCAGTATAGAAAGAGAAATCCTGACTGACAGGTCAATCAAGTATTTAGTAAGGAAATTACTTTGATTGAAACTTTTGATTAAGGGAAAAACATGTGTTGTGTGAAAATTTAGAAGTGCAAAAGAATAGGCGTTCGTAATTTCCTTTGAGAACAATTTAGAATTTTCCTTTTCTGACGGTTTTTCTTAATATAATTAACATCTTGAATTTAATCTTAAACAACTCCCACTGAGAAACCTTTCTAGCGTAACGAATTTTTTTTTTTTTTCCTCCAAAGTATTTTAAGGGTTTTCTTTTATCTCCGTGTATCTGCCCACGCAGTCTTTGATCAATTCTCAGTCGTTCGTTTTATTACAGTTCAATATAATGGCTGGATTTACGGTAAAAATTTAGCAAGATTCATAAAGAGCAAACTCGTTGGAATACAGAAAAAACGTGAAGGTCAAGGATGTTTCACTGGAGAATAAACGAAGGTCATTTAAAAACAATGAAAAAGTATCTTTAGAAGCGAATTAACTCACTACTCATCTACTAAGCTGTGTCTTGGTTTCATCTTGTAATTAACCCGATGATCGGATTAATCGTCTTCCGAGTACCGGAAAAAAAGCCTGTAAAACAGTCTCTGCCTTTTCCTGAATATTCACTCAAATTTTAGTTTCCGGTCACTAAACTTCTATTTTCTATGGTTTTATTAATTATCAATTTCGGTTTCATCGACATTTTTAAAGAAAGAAAAAATTATGTCACCGAAACATAAAACACCGATCACGCCAATTTCATAAATTTGGAATTTGGAATGATCTGCATGGTGCAGTACTTCCGGTTCTCAGATGAAACGGATGATACGATTATAGGATTAATCCGATCATAGAATTAACCTGATTAATCCTCTTGTGATTAATCCAATCATAGAATTAACCGAACTAATTTTCTTGTGATTAATCCGATCATAGAATTAACCGGACTAATGCTCTTGTAATTAATCCGATCGTAGAATTAGCCAGATTAATCCTCTTGTGATTAATCCGATCATCGAATTAACCGGAATTAATCATCTTGTGATTAATCCGATCGTAGAATTAACGTGTTAATCCTCCTGTGATTAATTCGATCATAGAATTAACCGGACTAATCCTCTTGTGATTAATCCGATTGTAGAATTAACCGGATTAATCCTCTAGTGATTAATCGGATCATAGAATTAACAGAACTAATCCTCTTGTGATTAATCCGATCATAGAATTAACCGGACTAATCCTCTTGTAATTAATCCGATCGTAGAATTAGCCAGATTAATCCTCTTGTGATTAATCCGATCATAGAATTAACCGGACTAATCCTCTTGTAATTAATCCGATCGTAGAATTAGCCAGATTAATCCTCTTGTGATTAATCCGATCATCGAATTAACCGGAATTAATCATCTTGTGATTAATCCGATCGTAGAATTAACGTGTTAATCCTCCTGTGATTAATTCGATCATAGAATTAACCGGACTAATCCTCTTGTGATTAATCCGATTGTAGAATTAACCGGATTAATCCTCTTGTGATTAATCGGATCATGGAATTAACAGAACTAATCCTCTTGTGATTAATCCGATCATAGAATTAACTGGACTAATCCTCTTGCAATTAATCCGATCGTAGAATTAGCCAGATTAATCCTCTTGCGATTAATCCGATCATCGAATTAACCGGAATTAATCATCTTGTGATTAATCCGATCGTAGAATTAACGTGTTAATCCTCCTGTGATTAATTCGATCATAGAATTAACCGGACTAATCCTCTTGTGATTAATTCGATTGTAGAATTAACCAGATTAATCCTCTTGTGATTAATCGGATCATAGAATTAACCGAACTAATCCTCTTGTGATTAATCCGATCATAGAATTAACCGGACTAATCTTCTTGTGGCTAATCCGATCATCGTGTTAACCACAATAGGAGACAAGGCTCTAATTACTGTAGTGTTAGACAAACTTCAGGGCAAGCTCACTGACTGAACGCTATTAACATACTGAAATAAAGATTCTGCTCAGGATTTCCAGTTCCGGAAATTCCCCGGATCCCGAAAAGATTTTCAATCCGAATCCCCGGATTCAAAATTTTTGGGGATTTTACCGTTTTTTTTAAAGCATTTTCTGGAAAATTCCTCAAAATTTAAGGGACAACCCGGAAATCAAAATACCGGGAATTTCTGGGATCCCGAAGGATTTATATTTCCCAAATCCCAGGAAACGGATTTTCTTTAAAAAAAACCTGAGTTCCGAATTTCCCGGGAAATCATAATCTCTACCGTAAAAAGTAGAGAAGAGAAAAAAAAAACTAAAGCTTAGGGCAATTCAATTAAACTTGTTTGGAGGGCGAATAAATTCACTGGTCGACAATTAAAACTCACTGGAGGCAAACAAATCTTAGTGGAAATTTTTAACCCTCTCCAACGTCAAAAAAAAAAAAAAAAAAAAAAAAAATCTCTAATAAAAAATTACTCTGCGATTTTTCAACTGTACCTCAAAATCCGGTTAGTTCACAAAGGAGTTGCGGAGGAAAAAAGAAATCCTTCAAATCATAGAAAAGGATATATATAATAAAAGAAAGCTATAAGCAAGATCAAAAGAAAATGAAAAGTAAAAACGTGTGGACACAATGAAGAGGCGGCTCCGAGATATCTTGAAAAGCCGCCCTTTTTGCAAAAATATTAGTAGCAATACAAGACGACAGCCACTCATTTTCTCTACTTGAGCGATTAACCAATTTTTTTTTTTTTTTTGAGGTTAATTCATTTAGGTTTTATCCGATTAAAATCTTCTGGAAAAGAGAGAAGGGATTTTATTCCGTCGGATTTTCAAACCGTTTTTTTTTTTTTTCAAATTTGAGAAGCAGCGATTTTCTCCCTTTTCTTTTCGCTTTTAATTTATTATACGACAAAGAAATACCGTTTTTATTTTTTTTTTTAAATCGTGATTAATCTTTATGGAAAATAAATCGGTGGAAGTAATCCCCGTTAACGATAATATATTTATCTTATTTTTTAAAAATTGAACGATGAATTGGGAGATTGGCACGTGTTTATCAAAAAAAATTTTTTTGACGGAAAGAAAATGAAGCGTTTTTGACACATCTAAGTGAAAAGTTTTATTAGAAAATTTTGTGGAAGGACCAACTTTTTAGACGGGCTCTTGATTTTTATATAAAAAAAGTTTTAAGAAAACCGAAAGCAAACAAAAAAAAAACCTTTCGCTTTTAAAGTAGGGAGGAGAAAAAGTCCCGAGGAAAATTTTTTCCCGTGGAAATCGCTTAGCGCATTCGGAACGATATTCAGGAGAAAAGGTATACTTTCGACGAGTGTATATTGCGGATAGAAAAGAAAAGCACTCGACGAGATTGATTCGGGAGAAAACAATTGTTTCGGCTTACAATTTGCTATACCTTTTCTTCATTTTCTTCTCTCCTTCCCTTTTGGCATTTATCCCGGCATGAAAAATCATTCCTTGCACTTCGTTTGATTAACTGCTGCGTGAGAATTGAATGAAAAGGAATTTCCCTCCTCCTCCCCGAACGGAACAATTTTCCAGGGAGGGGGGGGGGAGGTAAGTTAAAAATTGAAAAGAAAATCGGGCGGAGAGAACCAAAATCGCTAAGGATTAATAAATTAATTTACATCAATCATTCTGTTCCTGTTTTTACAATTGATTGATAGCGATTTTCGCAGTTTGTAACATTTACGAATGGTTTCAAGTCTTAAAATCTAAATTGGATTGTTACTTTTTAATGATTTAATGGTATTATACTTACTGGTCTTTAAAAACAATTACGCGTAAATCCGAGTGCTAAAGGCTCTCGTACTCAGTACTGTGTGCATTAGGGTGGGTGGAAACCGACGAATTTTGGAATTTGATAGTGAAATTGGTGCCTTTCGGCATCGCTATTAACCCTAATTTTTCCCACATTATCTAAAGGTCATCTTGAGGTCGCGCATGACCTTGAAGTTTTTGAAAAGCCCATAAAAGGCAAAAAATAAGAATTTTTTGTTTGCTGAAAAAAGTATTGTTTCCTCCCGAAAATTTTGCGTAGGTTACGAATATAAAATCCAAAATTCATTTTCGTGTACGGTTTTTAAGCTAAGGAGGAAAAAAATGTATCCTCATTTGTTAAAAAGGCTTGTTTTTCTAATAAGATTATTTATTTATTTAATTTTTATTTTTCCGCTAGTGCGCGACGTTAGTTCTACTTGTCTGTGTTTGTGTCTTCTAAAAGTCAAATAGGATTTCTGAAATTTTTTTTAATATATTAAAGGCTTCCTGTTTACTTACAATAAATCAGAAATCGAATGTATTATGCAATGCACGCAACTAAACGGTTTTTAAAGTCGCAAGAAACCATAGCATGATGTGTCTACGGTCAAGTATTAGGACGCGTAACTCGCGTGCAAAAATCTCAGAATAATAAATCGTCCTATTAAGTAAAAAAAAGAAAATAAGGAAATGGATCGTGGATAAGATCATTAAAACCACATGGCCGGTGCTGAATCACTCCCAGGATAGTTGAAAAAAAATGAAAGGAGGGGTGGCATTAATATCGTCTGTATGATTTTTTTTTTCTCTCAATTTTTTATTTTCCCGGAGAAAAAAAACTCATAAAATCCAAATTAGGTTTTTAGTGGAAGCATACACCCAAAATTAATGTTTAATTTGTTTTGTTCGACATCGTCATCATTGTCGATTTTATTTACTGGGGAAAGAGACGAGAAAAATAAAAAAAAAAAAAAATGAAACAGGGTGGTGGCGGTAGTTAAGGGTCAGGCAGCAGTTATGGATCACCTCGCTAAATTTAAAAAAAAAAATTGAAAAAAAAAAAATGTTCGTTTAAAAATAGTGATTCGCACAAGACCAAGACTGTCTCGACAAGACTTTTAAACAAGACTTAGGCTCAAATTTTGTTTCTGGGCATATGACATTAAGCATCTCCAAATAAGTAAGTCTTGTATTGTCCAAGAAATATTGTTTTAAAACAAGAAATATTGTACAAGACTCAAAACAAGACTCGCTCGGTTTTGCAATATTCAAGGTAATACACATCCAGAAACGAAATTTCAGTCGAGTCTTGTACAATATCTTGTGCGCATCACTATTTAAAAAGGAAATCATCTCTTTAAAAGCCTTTCCCGACAGCTATCGTATATATGCGATTGGGGGAAATCGTTGGAAAATCCAGGCAAACTTAAGGAAGAAGTTTCTCCAATTCGAAGCAAATTCGAAGCCCCACTCCTAAAGCTACACCTGAGAGTACGGGGGGTTGCATAACTATTTTCTGAAGGGGCTCTACAATTTTTAAAAAAAATACTCCCAAAATCGCTTTTCATCGAAAGGCCGCCGTCCAGAAATGGTTAAAACATTTTTACATGTAGCCTAATGAACTCCAAAATAATACAAGAAATGTTTTTACTTTTTAAAAACAAAAACAAAAGAAAGTCCATTTGGACAAGCCTGCCATGTTTACTTTTCACTGGAATATAACTGATCCGAAACTAAAGAATTCGGGAAAATAGTCCATTAATATTTTTAAAATTTATTTCCTGAACTGTATGGAGTATATAAGGGACCTTTTCGCAAAAAAATAAATTTAAACCCATTATCTTTCGATTACAGTGGAGTATCTTGTCCGGGATTGAGAATTCGACTTCAAATTAAATGTTTTCAAAAAAGTGATACTATTTGATCCATAACTAGCGCCACCACCCTTCCTGTTTTCGATTGGAAAATAAATACACGCTTCTCTTTCATCTTTTTCTTGGAAAAAAAAATTCTGGAAGGTCGTTTTTTTTTAAATCTATATTTCTCGTTAAATATTTCCCACATGAAAGCAAACAAAGCCCACTGGGCTTCGGAACGAGGAAAAAAATATTCCTTCAATTTTATTTTATCCCTTTTTTTTTTTTTTTTTTTTTTTTAAGAAAGCCAAACTAGTTCAAGTTCGAAAATTCGGCACATCTGCTTAATATCGAATACGACTTAAAACCCGAAAATTTGAATTTATAAACCCTGGTTACCGCGCTAAATTTCGCTTAAAATAAAGTGCATTAAACGGGGAGGATCATCTCGCAGCACTTAGCTAAGGTATCCCCGTCTTAATGGAAATGAAGATGACTCCCCTTAAATCTTAAATATATGCTGCGGTTTCCCATTAACTAACGTAATGTAAAATTTCAGAATCTGCGGTGGGTTAGAGGTAAAGCTTTACCTTTTGTAATGAAGAAGCTTTTTTTGAAAAAAAAAAAAAAAAATGAAGAAAAACTTTTAAAACTTCCCAGAAATAATTATGAAAATGTACGAAAAAGGGGAATGACGAGGGAAAATGGGGAGCATATGAGAACTATGAGCAAAAGGAGGGGAAGAGGAATGCCGAACGTGACTACGAAGTCAACTGGATTGGAAATTTTCAATTTACTATGGGATTCCCTTGTTCACGAGCTCGTATAATTTAGGCAGCGACTGTAAACCTGGCAAGTATTCCTTCCCAGTAATAACATTTTAAATTGTTTTGAGTTGCAAATTTTATTGCCCTTACCGCTTTTCATCGCTTCAACAATGAGGTTAGCCCCATATAGTTATATGATGACTAACTTTTAATGTACCTTTCACGACCTCAGACGTGCGACTAATTTGAAAATGTTAAACTTTTCATTTCCCTTTTTCGGAGAGGGAGTAAGAAATTTTCAATTCCTCGAATTATTTTTTTGATTTAACCGGATGGGAGTTGTGTTAAGCGAGAGAGAGAAATTCAACCTGAAAAATGAATTTGAGGTGTTCTATATTTAGTTAAGTCACAAGATCGTTAATGAAAATAGCATTAATTAATCATTTCAAAAAGAAAAAAAATTAAAATGTGAATACAGTGTACTACGCTAATGACTTCTAATTCTCGCAAATAAACTTTAAGGAGGTTAAATTTCCTCAAAATTCAGGGGGGATTTATCTGTCTTTTCCAATGAGTTGGTTTAGTTCCGTAGTAAGTTTATTTGTCATCCAGCGAGGGGACTAGTCAAATAGAAAATTTATTTGCCCTTTTAAGTAGCTTTGATCGCTTGTCTTTAAGTACATTTATTTGCCACCCAATGAGAAAAAAAAATATTAATATTAATAAAATATTTGTGAAATATTTTTCAATATCTATAAAATATTTTTGAAATATTTTTGAAATATTTATAAAATATTTTAAAATATTTATAAAATATTTTTGAAATATTTATAAAATATTTTTCAATATTTTTTGAATCAAAAAGCAATAAAAATATTTTTAAAGTATTTTTATTGTTTCTTGTTTTAAAAAATACCTTTAAAATATTTTTATTGCCTCTTGTTTCAAAAAATACTTTTAAAATATTGAAAAATGTTTCAAAAATATTTCATAAATATTAATATTTTTTTCTCATTGAGCAACGAATGAGTTTCTTCATGTCTTCTCATTATTTGTCTTTTTGGTTACAATTTTTCGTCTGCCCGTTGTCCAAACTGATCTCACCCGACATAGGGTAGAGGACCTAATAATGGAACAATTAAGAAAATGCGTTTTTTTAACACCCAATTTTTCGACCATTTTCGCATTTTCGCACATAGGGTTCTGTTCCAATCAAAAGATTAATGATTAAACTTTACTTTAATGCTGCAACACGACTTCAATCTGCTTTTTCTTCCCTTAAAATAATATTAAAATAAATTATTCTCCGATTTTTCTGGTTTTCACCAATGGTGGAACATTCGAAAAACAAGTAGTGTTCTATCTTTTGAATATTTTGTTTTGATTTTTTTATTTTGAAAACTCAATGTTTTCCCTAAAATTTTCAATGAAAGTCAACTTTTTGAATTAAATACGCACTGTGGAGTTAATTAAATAGTTTTCCCAATGCTGTCATTCTCGCGGGTGAGTTATACAGTGAAGTGAAAATTTTAATTTTTTGTTTATAAACAATTGCGGCCATTTTCCGACGGCTTCAACGATAACTACGTAAATTTTTCAAGTTTTTTTTATGCGAAAAAAGTATCAAGATTCCAGATTCCAGTTTAATATTTACTTTAAAAAAATTAGATGCGATTTTATTTGATGGAATGTTTTTGTAATTTTACATTTTAGGCGCGATTTATACCCAAATTCTCCTGATCCATTACTGGTGATCGCCGTTTTTCGTGCCTCCAGTTTTGGAACGCTCATTTTATTTCCAAAAAAGAGAAAATCGGCAAATGGAAAGTTACGTTTGTTAAAACAATAATGTTCTTTGATCCTTAATGTTAACAAAAAAAATTTGTTCCGAGAAAATCGTGTCTCAAAACACCGGAATAAAAATTAAATTTGTTGGAGTGAAATTCGTTCGAGAAAATGGCTGCCTAGTTATTTCACCGAAAATTCTCCGCTCCTGTCTTTTAATTTCATTTTTATCGCAATAATTGATCAAGAAAGCAACTTATTGACAATTATTTTGCAAGTCAGGAATATTTCGCATCAATTAAGAGTGATTTTGGTTCCAGACTAGCTTTAATTTTTTAATAAAAAATTGATAAGCAGCAAATGATCCATTACTGGGTGCTGTTCCATTATCGGTTCCTCTACCCTACGAATGCATTTAGCAATTCCCGCCGAAAAAAAAATCGTTTCTCAGCATATTTACCGAGCACATTTCAACTTTTCGAAGGAGACAACGTGTTCTGCTTTAACATTCCCTCAAGGCTGAAACCTTGGATTCCAAGCTCGTGCCTTTTAATGATTAAGTTACAAAGTCAAATTTACATAACATTAACATATCCCGAAAGTGACGTAAATTCTTGCATCGTTTATCAATTTTTTTTTATATCCCTTTCTTCTGTCTCATGCGACTTGTGCAAAAAAAATAAAAAAAATAAAATAAAAAAACTGATCGAAGGCGACGAGAGAAAAGAGCTCCTTTCCGATAAATAATGACATGGTAAGAAACGATCATGATGAGGATGACGAGGACGATTATAATCAAAGCGACTTCCCTGTTTCCACGACGTCGATTTTAGATTCCTTCATTTTCACCCTCACCATTGTAATGTCATTTTCGTCCCCATCTCTCTCTCTCCCTCTCCTCCTTCGCGGAACAAAAGAGTCAAAATTTTCATTCCTTACAGCGATAAAATTGAAAAATAGAACGACAAGAGTCCTAACACTTCTTGAAAAACAAAAGAACAGCGAGAGAAGCGACGGTGGCTCCATAAAATGTTAAATTATGAAAATAAACAGAGGAACAATGGACCCCCGTCAAGTCCTCTTTCAGCTTGTTTTTGTTTCAACTTTACCGGTTTTTTGAGTAAACAATAATCTGAAGCCCTGGCCGATAACGTTTTGTTTTCATTTTTTTTTTCCTTTTTTTTCCCGGGCGAAAAAAAAAATTCTTTTCCTTTCCACAAAAGAAACAAATAAAAAAGTTTACGACACTTGACGAAAAAAAAAAATGGTAGGAAATAATCGTAAAGTGCAAACCGATTTTCAGCAAAAGGATTTATAACTTTGATTTTTCAGATTGTTTATTAATATTTTGATTTCTAAATTAGAAAAAAATAAAATACTTGAGTTGAAAAATAAAGTCAACGAAAAATAAACGAAATCGCAAAATAATTAATTGATTTTTAATTGATGAATCACGTTGCTTCATATGAAAAAATACTTAATTTTTCGCTTATACACTTATCGCACAAGCTTTTTGGCTGTGACAGGACAGCCAGAAATAGTAAAGTAATTCAGAAGAAAACGAAATTTTTTGTCGAATTTGAAGTTCATAACGCTTTGCCGAGCATCGAGTTGGCTCAGTAGGTAAAGCAGTCGACCGTCAGCCGCAAGGTCCGAGGTTCTAGTCTTCAACTCGACTACGCTCGATGCAAATGTTTTCCGAATTTCCTTATTTCTCCTGAGGTTCTTAATTAACAAAACAACGAACTGTCTTCGAATAACGTAAGTAACTTAATGCAGAGTAAGTAAGATCACTGGTCGACAAGGAATGCGCCTAAGGACTAATGAAACTAGCAGAATGGTTACAAAAGATAAGGAGGGCAAATGCGTTCAATGGTGAAGAGCAGGAGAACAAACCGTACTGGGCAAAAGTTGGTCACCGAATGTTTTTAAATCGATAACGTGACAATTTTCAATTATTCACCATCATACACAAAGATTGACGAACTTAAAAATCTTAAATGCGGAAGCCCTGAAAAGTCATCGTTTAGTGTTAATGAATTGGCTGTCAAGTTTAAACCTGACATTTTCAAGTCAAATTTAATATTATCAAGTTGCAACCCGCCAGCATTTATTGTCAAGTTTAAATCTGACAATGCCAAGTTCAAACTTGCCAATTCCGTGCGTCGGCGGTGAACTAACGTATCCCCAACGTAAATATGATTGGAGATAGTCTGTTTTGAGTGTTTATGAAAATCACGTGATCATGCGATCCCTGTTGCCGTAAACCTGAACTCACGTGACACTTTTACGAAACGTCGAAAGAAACTAACTACAATCACATTTACGATGGAGGTACGTTAGTTCACCTCCGACGCAGGGAATTGGAATTGGGAAATTCAAATTTGGAATTGGCAAGTTTGAACTTGGTTGGAACGTGACAATGTCAGGTTTAATGTCGACAATTTAAATTTGAAATGGCTGGACGAACTCTTGGCTTAAGGATTAAATGAATAAATTACTGCAAATAGAATAATAGAATAAATTACTGTCCTTAAGAGATTTTGAATTTGGCGCTCATGCAAGTTAAAGCCACGTCTGGTAATGGCTGCTACAATGATGTTTTTTATGTACTCTCGCTTTTAACATTTCATTTATTCATTTTATTTTATTAATTTTATAATCGACCGAGTGGATTTGTAATTAGGAATATGCATTATGATGTAAAGCTTTATTTATTTAATGTTGGTTTATGGATTACGTTAGTTTGAATCGAATTTTATCGTAAGTTTATTTATGATGTTGAGGTTAACTGAGTCATTACCTTTTGCTTTGTTGTTTTAGGTTTGATCATATGAAATCAATGTAAATTATTAAATTATACCTGATGATGTCTTAATATAATTAGGCGAAACGTCGTGCACATGCAATTCTATTTGCAGTAATTTATTCATTTAACCCTTAAGCCAAGAGTTCGTCCAGCCATTTATGATCAATTAGGGTTACGGTAACTTCTACAATAATTTAAAAACTGGCAATTTCCTTTACAAGCTTGAACTTAATCCCTTGATGCCCCCGTACGAAAAATGCATGCATAAATTACATAAAATTCATTTATAAATTGTAAAAAAAAAAAAAAATTGGACACAAATAAAAATGCATAAATTATGCATAATTTTTTTTAACCGCAAAAATTCCTTTTAATCATCGAATATAATTATATATAAATTGTGCCTAATTATGGATAATTATGAAAAAAAAAAAGTTGAATAAGCATAATATTTGAAGACATTAGTGGAAAAAGGAGACCGTTCAGGTTCCAACGAAAAACTGTAGTCAATAAATGAAAATCGAAAGAGGATCTAAGATTTTCCTACTGCTTGTTTACAAACAGTACATAGAAAATTCTATCGGAATCAAAATGGCTTCCAAAAAAAACAATAGAAAATAGCCTGTTGTCTGAAATTTTTTTCGAGAGGTCCAACGGTCTCCTTTTTCCACTGATGTCTTCATTTGCAAATTTTCTTGCTTTCCATTTATTTATGATGTTAAAAGCCATATGCACAAATTATTCAAAAAAAATTATGCATATCCAAATTTTCACGCTTAAAAAAATTATGCGTAAATATAAAAATTATGCATGTTCAAAATATGGTGCTTAAAAAAATATGCATAAACTTCGCAACAATTATGCAGGGCACGGCCAACTTTTTGTATAAAAGATACAAAAAAAAAAATGCATTTTTTATATACATTTTTTCCATTCATGTTGCAAAACTTTTATACACTTTTTGCATCGCCTTTTCGTACGGGCCTGTGCCAAAAGTGAATGAAAAGCAAGGTTCGAGTCATTTAGGTTTTGCTTGAGACTGCCATAACTCGTAGGACAGAAGTTAAAAGAGTCAAACCAAGGAACTTCCAGGTTGGACATAAAAAAACTTATGAATATAAAAAAACTTATGAGTGACTAAATGTCACTCAGGCAGTTGACCGAAAAATTAGACTTTGGAAGTAGGTGGATCCACTACTGTTACAGCCGAAGATTAGGACTATCGCAGACACGCAAAAGGACTAACATCACGTCTTAAATTTTTTTTTTTTTTTTTTTTTTTTTTTGGGTTAGGTTGGGAGAGGGTGTAGAGAGTAAATTTTTTGCTGAAATATTATACTACGCCTTTCACTAGTTATGTAAAGCAAAAAAACTTTTTATTTAGCAGGAAAAGTTTGTTATTTTTATATTCCGTGTTATTTTTGAAAATTTTATAAGCTCGGCAGTGGAAATTTGAAATGTTATAATAATCGTCAAGGAGCTTAAATTCATTATTAACAATAATTAAAACTTTGAATTTTAATTAATGTCAAATTTAGACTTTTTAACCTTCGTTCAACGCTCTTCCCCCTCCCCCCTCCCCCTATTCGCCTCCTCATTTCATTTTAATTAAAAGATTCTTTTTCGTTGACTTTCCATTGTTGACAATGTCATGTTTATCTCAATATAAACGGGAGGGGATTTAACACTTTTTAAACCACCGATAGGTTCAATTTGACTTGATTAAAATTCGGTTTCCTCTCCCTCCCGTTTTGCGAAAACTTTCTAATCAAAAATTTTGAAAATTATTTACGAAAATCCCGGCATTTGAAATCCCCTCCCCTTTCCGGTATTCCACGGGTTAACCCAGTAAGGTTAAAATTTTCCTTGTGACATATTTCTATGCGGAAGAGGAATGCGGAATTCATCTCCCTCCCCCCTCACTCCATCCTCTTCCCCTATATAGGATAAGATTGGAGAAAAGCTCTCTGAGTGACTGTATCGCTTAAGATCCGAAAAGCATCAGGGTAAGATAGTCCTCCGCTGGAGAGGAATGTCGTAGTTAGTGAGCCATAAGGGATTCTAATGGAATCCTGCGGACACACATTAACTTCGGTTGCTTTGTTCTCAAGAATCCGACCGGGTCCCATTGTGCTTTCGCCAACTTTTCCTTAACCATGAAAAACCCTTTAATTGAAAGAAAAAAAGGCGGAATAATTCCAAAGAATTTAATCGACCGATCGATTTCTCGAGCTTCAAAAGGAGACTTTCCGCTTTTAATGTTTAAATATCTGTTTTTTCTTTTTTTTTTTTGGGGGGGGGGGGGGAGGTTTAAGGAAGTTTAAGTTGTTCAAAAGCTGATTAATACCGACATGCAGCTAAATAATTGCTAAACGTGAGGCTATTTTTATCAAACTGCCACTAGTCAGTTTTCCATTGCTCATAGATCGAAAAAAAACGGAAAATTAAGTTCAATCGAAAAACAGTTTTACAAAAAAATCTTTTAAAAAATCCTATCTTCGAATTCGAAAAAAAAAGTCTTGATACTTTTTCCAGCCCTTTTCTCTTGATCATGTTTGTGCTAGCCGCAGAGAGTTCGAGAGTATAATCTTCATTTCACATTCCTTCATTGAAATTCTTCTATCGAAATTAAAACTTCCTTTTTTCTTTCCCCTTTTGTTTGATTCAAAATATATTCTGTCTAATAAAAAGTGTTTTAGGTTCGCCCGGTTTTTGAAAAGAAAAGACGGGGAGTTTAATGAATATAAAAGGAATCAACTTTTAACTTTTCCCCCCCGAAAAATGAAAATTTTAATAAGAGTTCCCATTGACGTCGTGTTCCGTCGGTAACCTCCGAATAATAATGAGGTATAAAACCGAGGGAGTTCGGGTGTTTTTAGATTTCGATCTAGGTTTAGAAATTAAACGAAAGTTATTTTCGGAGAGAACTGCTTGCTAATAGAAAAGAAAAAGAAGGTAGAAAAACAGGAGGTGCTGCGGGATTAAAAGAATTATTATGAGGAAATAAAAAAAATTTCTAGAGAATAAAAAAAAACTTCAATGGATTTAATGATCTTACCGCAGGACAAACGGGACCTCCAATCGGGTAAATCAACTCGCTGAGTAAACAGTAAATACAAATGCCCTGCAAAATTGATAAACCCAATGGCGGGATAGCAAAGTGTAAAAATAAATTCACTGGAGGTCAGCGAAATGTGAAGAACGAAGAACGAAATTTCAAGCTAAAACATGTTGCGCAAACGAACATGCAAAGAACAAAATTTTACTGCTTGTTGCGCAAAAACCATCCAAATAAATTTTTATTTTTCATTTTCCAAATGCGCTAAATGAGTTTAATGCTATGATATGTTACTGCAACGTTTTTCCGCGTGAAAGGAGGGGGACTGATAACCCGGGTTTTCGTGCTTAAGAGTGTGATTGTATTACACGATTCTTGTGATTCTTGTGATAGAATCACAAGATTTGTGTGATTTGATCAACCAAACCTAAAAGTGTAATTTTGAAGATGGCAGCATAAGGTGGAGGGGGAAGGGGGCAAAAACTCATGAGGGCCCCAGCTGAATGCCAACTAGGGATATCAAATATTTCTGCCTTTTGTCGAAAAAATATTTCTGAATTTTGGAAATTAAGACTAGCTTCCCATTCAATTTTTTTTTAATGCCGGAGAAAAAAAAAATAAATAAATAAATAAATAAAATTTAAATTAAATTAAATATTTTTTCTGTCAGCGCTTATAGGACTCACTTCCACTCT
Organism: Liposcelis bostrychophila; assembly: GCA_037577465.1. NCBI lineage: Eukaryota > Metazoa > Arthropoda > Insecta > Psocodea > Liposcelididae > Liposcelis > Liposcelis bostrychophila. Next base: position 20,592,140 of record CM075212.1, on the reverse strand, counting down.
AAAACTTTATTTCTTCCAAAAGTTTTGGTTGACCTAAAGATCTCGGGTATTTTTTATATATAATTTATATATAAATTATATAAATTATATATAAATTTTATATAATTTATATATAATTTATATATAATTATATATAATTTATATATAAATTATATATAAATATATATAATTTATATATAATTATATATAACTTATATATAATTTATATATAATTTTTAATTCAAATAATAATTGCGTTATATATTAATTATATATAAATTATATATAAATTATATATAAATTATATATAATTTTACAAATTGCACAACTTAAATACTATATATAAATTATATATAATTTATATATAATTTATATATAAATTTTGAGTTCAAAAGGGTATCTCCCTGTTACCATGGACGATCGGCCCCCATCGGAAAGTCAAGTCGCGGGTTTGGCATTTTATTGGGACCCATAAGATATGTTATCCCCCAACGTTTTAGTCCGATAAGTTACACATGGGAGCAACGCTGCACGAGATCTGTTTTTTTCATTTATCGTGCATTTCTTTTTTATTATGAAATTTGGAGATCCGGCAAAAATCATGAAGGTTACCTTAAGACCAATATTGTGGGTAGGCTGGACCCCTCCGAAGGTCAATGACCCCGGAGAAAAAAATTTTTAAAATGAAATTTTGTCAATTTCCTACAGTTCCGACAGAGGTGACACTTTTTAATGCCTTTATATATGATGGTCTTAGGGTACCCTAACATATATCATTGGGCCGTTTTCGCCCGCTTGGTGCGTCAGGTCGAAAAATTCAGAGACCTTAATAGGGTATACCCGAGTAAGCATCTGAAATCTGCCCTTGGCGGAAAATCCGGGGGGGGGGGGGAATGCCTTTAGTATGTAGGTACCCTATACACGGTAAAAAATTATCTGTTAATATGTTAAAAACGGTCCACCAATTTTGTATGTTAACGGTAATCTGTTAAATTTTTAACAGATTCATATGTCAATTTAACAGATTTCAAATATGTCATTTTGTTTTTTATGCCATTGAATTTTTCGGCAAATTTCAGAATATTAATTTCTGAAAAAAATTTTTACAGAACTGCAGTATGTTAAATTGACATATAAAAATTGGTGGACCGTTTTGAACAGACAAAATATGTTGATTTTACAGATAATTTTTTACCGTGTAGGGATATCATCACATATAGGTCTTAAGGCCACCCTGTGCAGAAATAGGGGGAGGGGGTCGAAAATCGAAATTTTGGTCTTTTGTTTTTTTTCGCCCATGGTAAATTCTAGAGGGGGGAGGGGGAAGAAAATCATGAAGATGCCTTAGACGAATGGCAACACAATGATGAGGGAGGGGGATCCGAAAGGCCAATGACCTCGGAAGGAGGGCCTTTCGAATCCTTTTTTTAAAGATTTCGCTTACATCCAAAAGAGGGATTACTTTCAAAATCCGTTCTTTCGGTGCGTCCTATGTCTGTTTTAAAACATTTTTTGAGATTGATCCAGGAATGATTTTTAAAAATGCTTAGAGAAACCAATTTTTTTTTCAGCACCCCCTCCCCCCCCTTCTCCCCGGTCTCCTTGTAAAGGAACAATACCCTTAAGCATTTTCATTAAAAATTATATACAAGAGCAGTCTTCATTAATGGCTCCACATATTTTTTTAATCTTTACGAATGTAAAGGGGGTACGGGAAAAATGAGAAAAATTCAAAAACCTCCACTTTTCATGTTGACCCATCTGGAAAATGGTATCGAACCATTGATATTATATTACTAGGCCATAAGACGCGCCGAACGAACGGATTTTGAAAGTAATCCCTCTTTTGGATGTAAGCGAAATCTTTAAAAAAAGGATTCGAAAGGCCCTCCTTCCGAGGTCATTGGCCTTTCGGGTCCCCCTCCCTCATCATTGTGTTGCCCTTCGTCTAAGGCATCTTCATGATTTTCTTCCCCCTCCCCCTTCTAGAATTTACCATGGGCGAAAAAAAACGGGTTTACGAAAATTCGTCACCAGGGAACCAGTCATAGCGAAGATGGGTCACCGAAAACTAGTCATTACGTTTTTTTGTCACCGCTTATTTTTCGTCACTAATGAATTTTGGTCATTACAAAATTAGTCATTGATACATAACTGGTCACTAAATAAATTTGTCATTAAAATATTTTGGTCATTTTAGTAATTGGTCATTAATATTAAATAATGCATTGAAAATGATATATTGGATGGTACTAGTAAACAAACACTAACAGTTTTACCTTTTACACGGCTACAATATTTCCTGCCACGTTATGCCCTATGGCTCGTAAATATTTTAACGTTTCTTTGTGTGTTTTGTACTCGTCGTACTTTTCGACAATCCTTTGGATTCTTTCGTCAAGCTTGACGTATTTTTTCTTTTTTTTTTTTGGAGGAGTGGACCCTGATTCCAACTTTTCCATTTCTTTGTCCACTTCTGCAACCTCCATTTTCAACTGTTCCAACAAAGCAAAAAACGATGGATGAGTTTTTCCTACCAGACAATTGAGTCGTCGATGCCAGGTCTCACACGTATTGGTGGTCCTAGGCAAGTTAGCCAAGGTTCGCCCATAGGTTTTTAGTGGCATACTTAGCAGTGACAAATAAAGCGGAATGACGAATTTTCGGGTGGCGAATTACTGATGACGAATTTTCGTATGACCAGAATTTACTGGTGACCAATTTACGCGGTGACTAGTTCCCTGGTGACGAATCTTCTGGATCCCTTTCTTCCCCCTCCCCCCTCTAGAATTTACCATGGGCGAAAAAAAACAAAAGACCAAAATTTCGATTTTCGACCCCCTCCCCCTATTTCTGCACAGGGTGGCCTTAAGACCTATATGTGATGATATCCCTATAGGGTACCTACATACTAAAGGCATTCCCCCCCCCCCCCCCGGATTTTCCGCCAAGGGCAGATTTCAGATGCTTACTCGGGTATACCCTATTAAGGTTTCTGAATTTTTCGACCTGACGCACCAAGCGGGCGAAAACGGCCCAATGATATATGTTAGGGTACCCTAAGACCATCATATATAAAGGCATTAAAAAGTGTCACCTCTGTCGGAACTGTAGGAAATTGACAAAATTTCGTTTTAAAAATTTTTTTCTCCGGGGTCATTGACCTTAGGAGGGGTCCAGCCTACCCACAATATTGGTCTTAAGGTAACCTTCATGATTTTTGCCGGATCTCCAAATTTCATAATAAAAAAGAAATGCACGATAAATGAAAAAAACAGATCTCGTGCAGCGTTGCTCCCATGTGTAACTTATCGGACTAAAACGTTGGGGGATAACATATCTTATGGGTCCCAATAAAATGCCAAACCCGCGACTTGACTTTCCGATGGGGGCCGATCGTCCATGGTAACAGGGAGATACCCTTTTGAACTCAAAATTTATATATAAATTATATATAAATTATATATATTTATATATAGTATTTAAGTTGTGCAATTTGTAAAATTATATATAATTTATATATAATTTATATATAATTTATATATAATTAATATATAATGCAATTATTATTTGAATTAAAAATTATATATAAATTATATATAAGTTATATATAATTATATATAAATTATATATATTTATATATAATTATATATAAATATATATAATTATATATAAATTATATATAAATTATATAAATTATATATAATTTATATAATTTATATATAAATTATATAAAAAATACCCGAGATCTTTAGGTCAACCAAAGTGGTTTCCTCTACAAATTGTTTTTTCAAAATAAGGTTCCTTAAAAAAAATTAGCATTTTTCACATCCAAAATTTACTTTTTCTGCAGAAAAAATATTTTATTTGAAAAATTTTTTTCAGAAAAAATAGAAAAAATACAGAAAAAATATTTCGGACGGAAAATGTTGACATTTTCAAGAAAGTTTTTATTAAATGAAACGTTTGACCAGAGGAATTTGGTAAACAAAATACTCTTCCCTGGAAATTTTTCAAAGAAAGCTTCTAAATCTAGGCCATTTTTTATGGAAAATATTTAGGCTTGAGCTAAAACCAATAAAATTATTAAGCTAAAATTAAAAACGATCGAGAAAATATTTTTTTACAAGCATAGCGACTCTTCTTTTTTTTCACGCGAAAAATTTTAGAAAAGAAGAAAATGGAGTCTTTGAAAAATTTTCTCCTTTACGTTGCATACGGACAAACTCCAAATACCTTTTATACAGTATATATAGAAGTTCTTTGTCAGTTCTTTGGCCTTAAAATTTCCAAAAACGATTTTTCTTTTTTTTTTTTTTTTCATAAAAAACAATTTTTTATCGGAAATTTTGCATAGATTACTAATTTAAAGTCCAAAATTAGTTTTGGTGTACGGTTTTTGAGCCTCAGAACGGACTTAAATTGCTCTGAAAACCTTTTTATGGCTTTTTGCCTGTAGCTTGAAAAACGTTTAACTGAAACTAACTTTCGACTTGATATTCGTAATCTAGGCAAAATTTTCGATGAGAATCTATGGTTTTTTACCCCGAAAAAAATTTTGGCCCTTAAACGGGCTTTCTGTAAATTAAAAAGTCAATTTGACACCTGGAAATGCCGTTCAGAATAATTTGGAAAAATTCAGGGTTGATGCTATGCCTATAAAAAAAACTTTTACCATTGATTAAATTATTTTTAAAGGAGGAAGTCTCAGACCTAGGAGTTCTTTTTGCATCCAATTTCTCGTTTCACACCCATATACTTAAAATTACTCAGTCAGCGTTGCGGATTCTCGGTTTTGTGATTAGAACTTGTTATTATTTTCGGGATATTTCTACTCTTTTCGTCTTATATAATGCGTTAGTTCGCTCAAAACTGGAATACGCTAGTATTGTTTGGCATAGATCTCAAGCCACACAATCCGGTGACTTTGAAAACATTGAAAAAGTTCAAAGGCGTTTCCTGCGTTATGCTTACTTTCGTAAACATGGTGTCTATCCGCACTACAGTCGACATCCTGTAAGGTCAGCAGACATACTGAGAGAGTTTGGCCTTATACCGTTAGAATATCGCCGTGATGTGGCTGATTTTATTTTTCTTTATCGTGTATTTAACAACTTAGTTGATTGCCCTTCAGTCGTTTCTTTGTTCAATTTTCGAATCCCTGTCAAAATAACAAGAAACAAACAGCTCTTTGAATCTACAACACCTTTTTCATCAACATCAGCAAAACTTTCCCAGCTATATAATAAATTCTCTGAGCCAATGAACCTGGATTTATTCATTATGTCGCTGGCTACTTTTAAATCGACGGCTATTTCTTTTTTTAAAACCTTTTATGTTTAAATTCTTTTTTTTTTTTTTTTTTATATCATATTATGTTTAAATTTACTTTTCTCTCTCTTTTGTTCTTCAGCTAATACTATAATTGGTAAGCTTATTACTGTTGTATTAGCTTAAATAAATAAATAAATAAATAAAAAATAAATAAATAAAATAAATAAAAATATTTCTTCCCATTTCTCGCGAAAAAGATACCGTGGAATCGGTTTTATTCTCTTATTTTATCAAGCTAAACATACGAAATACCGCAGAAAAAACTGCTTTCACAGTGCATACCCCATGAAATATTGTTGTTGCTAATGTTAAGTTACAGAGGAACAAAACGAAAAAGACATATAAACTCGCTATAGGACAAAATAATCTCATTGGAGACGCGATAGAAAGTCACTGGGAGGCAAATAAAGCTCGCTGGAGGGCAAACAAAGTTCCCCGTGAAACCGGAAAATTAACAAACAGTATAACCGTAAAATCGACCTAAAATCTTGCTATCTCGGAAAATAATTTCGATGCCTCGCTTTCCTCAAGACAAAAAAAAAAAAAAAAATTATCAACACTGTCTCAACACTTCACGAAAACGTGTTCCCAATTTATTTCTCGTGAAAGTCGGGGGAGCCGGAGTCATCCTCAATCCCTTAACTTTCAAGTAACATATGCCAGTTGGTTTTAAAACCCACGGAACACAAACCCGGTAATTAATCCTTGTGTTCCGAACCGACCCGAAAACTCTCAAAAACATTCCGGAAAAGACTTCAATCAGGGAAAAGAAAAAAAAATAAAAATAAAAATAAAATCAATTTCCCGAGTACGAAATTCGATATTTTTTCTCCCCCCACCCCCCTTTACTTCCTTTTTAACGTCAACAATACTCTTTTATATAAATAAGCAAATAAGAAAAGTAAAAAAGGATATTTGCTTCGACGAAGTTAGAATGTACGACTTGATACTTGATTCACAAAGGAATTGTCAATTTTCCAAGGGCAGACAAGAGAGAGAGAGAAAGGGAGATAGAAATTTTTTTAACAATTGATTTCGAGATATTTCAACCCCTTCCTTACCGTTTCCCATTAAAACAAATTTTTCTTAATTAACATTTGTCGTAATTGCAGGGAAGGGAAAATTCCGGTTTGATAATTACCACTCCGTGACCTGTTAAGTGAAATTTCTCGTTTATTAATCAAAAATTTCTTTTTATTCCCGAAAAATCATTGTTTTTGATCGTGAAAATTTTTGTTTTATTTACTCGACTCGGCCTCTTTAACTCTGGAGAATTTTAATGAAATCTTGTACATTAAAATTAATTGAAAATTCAATCGTGAAAATATTTTTTTTTCTTCTCTCCCTCTTTCGCTCTCCTCTCTCTAAATTAATTATTAGGAGAAAAAGAAAGCGCGGGGAAAGAAAAGAAAACCCCGGAAAAGGGACAAGCAATGACCTCATAAAATATTAGGGAAACTTGATTCTCTTTCAACCACATCCGGTTAAAGTGGGAAAAACGAATTACAAGTTCCTTTGTTTTTATGGTGTATCCGATTATGTCTTTCAGGGCGAGTTAACACGTTTAATGAAATACCCCCTCAACAAAATTTAGGGACATCCGTCTTTTTTCAGTTGAAAATAAAATACAAGGGAAAGGGAAATAATTTAAAGTAGAGGTTTTTCTGTTACTAAATCCTTATCGCTAGATGAATTTTAAAGACCGAATCTAATGGCGAAGGCCTACAGGTAGTACAGCACATATGTTTTGGCTTAAGACAGTTTCAGTCAGGAATTTTTGAAATTGATTTTTTTAGCACATCGGTTTTTTAACCCCTTCCATTTCCACGTTTCCGGCCTTTTTCACGCACTTCTGTCATTATTTCTTTCGCATTTATTATTTCTGGCTTATTTTATTTAGTCTTTTTCATAACTCCCCTCCTTTCAACAAGGTTGTGATGGATGTTTTTTTTTTTTCACTTTTCTACCTAGCTCGAGCCTTTTGCAATAAAACACTTCTTTCCCTCGCAGAAGGTTAATAATTGAGCAAAAAGTTTGCCAGAAGAGGAAACTGTCGGGAGAAAAACAATACATTTTTTAATTAGTTATTCTTTTGAGAAGATAAAAAAAAAGAAGAAGAAAGTTTGATTATAGAAATGACGGAACAACGCGCTGACAATTATTTTCATTTCATTATAAGAAAAGGCTGGAAAGAAATGAAGTGAAAACAATCGTCTTCTTTTTTTTTCCCCTGATGAAGTTGAATGTGCTAAAGAAGGAATCGCAATCTAAATTATGAACTTCTGTAGGTAATTTTAAGAAAAAAAAAAAAGAAAAAGGGAAAAATTATTTTTCCATCTTAAAAACTTCTTTCCGAGACTTTTTGATTTTACGATAATTAATCCCATCAGCAAAAGAAAAACAAGTAAATTTATATGTATTTCCTTTTTCCTGTTGTTTAGAAAACGTATTTCTTTCCTTCTTTTTTTTTTCTTCGATGACCTTATAGATAATTAAAAAATAGGATGAAAGCAAAAAGAAAAAAGAATGAGAAACATTCCCGGCATTCCATCTTCAAAAAAAAGGGATGCATTTAATTACGCAACTCCTGTACAGGAAATGTAAAAACATTTCAAAAAAGCACCTTTTTCTCGGGATTCCTTTTTTCCTGGTGCTGAAACTTGAAATAATAAATCCAGATTTGAAATTTTTTTTTCTTTTGCAAAACATTCTTCGTTCTAAAAATTTAACGGAAAGCCCGAAAGGTTTTTCCCGTTTTTATTTTTCTCTTATCTCACGATTACATTATATTACAACTCCGGTAATTAACTTTTTAGGTTCCAAATCCCGGAAAATTCCTGGAGAATTCAGAAAATATTTATTCGAATTTTTAATTTTGAATAATTTCGAGCAAACACTTATTTCCCGTCGCAATAAATGCTCGATCTCTGCGTTAAGAGTGCCTACCGATTTCGAGTATAGGCAACCCGCATTACATGCATGTAAATCAAAATATCGCATAATTTTGGTCTTTTCGTAAAAAAAAATCGGAAAAATGTGTTTTTGATGACGCAGATTTCTTTGACGTCAGAGTCGTGGAATTCCAAACAGAAAAAGCAATACGCAGCTAAAAGTGAATTTTTTAAAAATAATATTGTTCCGCCTCTTTGAATTTAAAGGAGGAGGGTCCATAAGGGGCTTTTTTCGGCTCCACCAAAAAATATTGATAATTGACTTGGCTCACCAAATTTACCTAAAATAACCATAATGGTAGAGTAGTCATTTTGCTTAAGTAGCATTTTGCTGCACGCTATAGGCAATCCGTAAGAAGCGTTTTTGGCAAAAAAAATATACTCAAAGTATACTCAATTATAGCTTTTTATTTTTTAAAAAGTCGAAGTTTGGCCATGTCCCGCAAGGCCCCGCAAAATGAGGGTTTGGGAAAACGACTACTTAAATATGCAGATACTTTTAGAGCGGGTTTCATTTACTGACCCGTACTGACAAACAATTTATCGGGGAGTTATGTTGTCGCTAACACATCTTTTTGCTATTCACTCTCGATTCAATTCAATTCAATTCAATTCAATTTATTTCTATTCCATAACAAGACAATAGCTTATCGGAAGCATCATAAAATATAAAATAAAATACATAAAAGAAACTAAGTACAGTATCACAGGCTATGGCTACAAAGACTACCCAACAGATTGACCCTCTACGTGCCAATCGTCCTCGACGGAATAGATGACTTTCTGGGTCAGCCACTTTTGAAGCTCTTTTTAGAAATTTTTTGTGCTCCTTAGATTTTTGATTTTGATTGGTAATTTGTTAAAAAACCCAGCTCCTGCATATATGACCTCTTGCTTGGACTTTTCCAGGCGAACCTTAGACAGTCTGTAGTTGTTCGCATTTCTTGTCATGTATGCAGACGCTTCCCCAACTAAAGTCAATTTCCCTTGTTTTAAGAAGAATTTGATGGTTTCAAGTATATATAGAGAGGGGGCCGTTAGCAGCTAGAGGTCTTTAAACAGTGGTCTACAAGAGGGAGGTTGATAGTGGTCTCCAATCCTCTCCCACCTTGTCTTCCCTGCTACGCATCTCACCTCAATGTAAGTAAAAAAAAAAAAAAAAACGATATGACTGGAAAAAATTAAATGAAATCAAAAAGAGCGAGAACGCACCGAGTAAATATTTCTTTTTTTTTTTTTTTAAATTGGCTCAACGCTCATTATGGGGCAAACGTGATAATTAATCAAGAACTCTAATCTTATAAAACACAAACTACTCGCTTAATCCGAGCCGGATAAAAAGGGATCCTCAACAGCATTCTAATTAGGAAAACAAAAAGCAGTTTTAAATCTGTTAATAATTCACGCGGTCATAATTATAAATCATAATTACGCAAGATTATTCCCGGTAAAAGATCCGCAAAAATTTGTTGACTTACCTGTATTGTGAATAAGTACAATCAGCGCGAGCATTGTCAGCAACTCCTCTAATCCTCTTTGTCGCTTCCCCATTTTCGAAAAGTCTGATTTTCACCAACCACTTTACCGACGACGATTCATTTACCGCACTTCACGTTTCTTTTGTTCGGAAACGACTTGATTCCTCTTATCTATCTCTCTTTCTCTCACTTTATTCCTTCGATATATTCGGGAATCTGCAACAATAAAAAGAAAAAAAATAAATAAAATAAAAAGATAAATGAGACACATTGTGAAGCGGCGCTTTTCATAGCCTTTAAAATTTTATTAATTAGCAAGAAGCGTTTTTATGAAAAGTCAGCACATCAAAAATGGAAAAAAAAAATTGTCAATAAAAAAAAAGACGTAAATTGATCATTAAATATTTCTGGCGAGTGAACTCGTCAGCTCATAAACCCCCCCTCCCATTTTTTTTTCAACCTCGCTATTAACTCTTTTCCCTAATTTCATTCTTTTTATGTAATAAAATTAAAACGAACAAATTCCCCGAAAACTGCAACTTTTTTTTTATGTTTACCGCTAATGTGTTTCGTGTGTTTTTTAGTTTTATTTCAGCGGAAAGGGAAAAGTCAGTTTTATACACCGGTATTAAAAACCCTTTTTAACACTATCCTGGATTTTCCCCCCACCTTCAAAAACGAGAGGAAATGGGATTTTCAAAATAAAAGCGAATTCACCGGGTCAATCTATTTACACTCCCGCCCCACCCCCACTCCCCCCCTTAACATAAAATATAGTGGGAAAGGTGATTCTTGGGAAATGGTTTCGTTTCAAATGAAAACAGTGATTATTTTCCTCTCTATGTATTGAGAGTTTAATACACACACCTAGGTTTTTTTTTTTGGCGGGGAGAAAAAGGAAATCGAAATGGCGCGGTCGTTATGCATAAAGGACTTCAAAGGCGGTTAAATTATTCTATGCTGAATACGACGGGAATAAAAGACTCGATTTCCAATGGTCGAAGAGGCGAAACTCCGGGAAAAAGAGGATTATGGCTTTTTTTACAAATCGGATTGGGACTTCGGGAAAAGATTAGAGATAGTTTTTTTTTGTACTTTAGAATTTGTAGGTAGACGCAGAGAGATAAACACAACTCAAAAAAGATAAAACGTCTGAAACATTAGGCAACAAAGACGAAAACAGAGGGATGAAAATCGGAACATCATCTTGATTTTTCATCCGTTTCTCAAATTTTTTTCAAGCCTGAACCTGACCTGATCTGAAAAAAAAGACCTGATCGCGACAAGTTTAAGGATGCATCGAGGGTCTGCTCATACTCATGAATTTACTTTGAATTACTTGCGAAAAGTCGTGAGCACTTTTCCGCGAGTGCATAATAAAAAATTCGAAAACATACATTTTTTTTTGGAAACAGTTTTCCCAAAAATTTCCGGAAAGGCACATAATTCGCTTGATTATCGACTTATATTTTAACCCTTCAATGGCCAAATGGAAAATTTTCCCGGAAAATCGAAGAAAATTTCCGAAATGTTTTTTCCCCATGATTTCGCACTTAAAGTGTACCTATCCTTTCAAAAGTCTTTTCCCCTTTTTGAAACTTTTCTTAGTTACAGTGCTACAAAAAAAAAAGAAGAAGAATGAAAGTTTAAAATTTTATGAGCAACCATTCATTTTCCAAGCATCTCTCCTTAATCCGGCCCTGGTTGTAACATTAATCAAAACGAAACAGCAAATCCGTTTTTTATCCAAGTTTTTTTTTTTTTTTATTTTACGAAATGTGAAAATTCGCTACAAAAAATAATTTTAGAAAGCTTTTATAAAGTCGATTAATATTAAAAAAAAAAAAAAAAAAAAAAAGTCAAGATGTTTTTGAGAAAATGTTATGCCATTTGGATTTTCCATCGCGCCTCACCTTTTGATATCCTTAAAAACTGACAAAAACAAGTTAAAAGTGTGGGAGCCCATAAATCATGCTTTAGAGAAGAAGACCCAACTCCTTGTATTGTCATGTCATATAAGGGGCCATACATCACGACCGGACAACAAACAGCAGTTATGAATAAAATATCGGTAGAGTTCCTTCCCCAGCTCAAGGGAAATTATCGACTCTTTTTTTTTCTCCCAAAAGCTTTTTATGCACTTAATCTTATTCCTTTTTCCCTGTATTTTTTTTTTTTTTTCGTTTGGTTTTTGCACTTATCAAAATCTCCGAAAAAAAAGGGGATGCAGGAATATTAAACGATAATCTTCGTTCTCCTTTATCTAGGCCCCATATTTCGTGCAATGCTCTTGTTGTAATGGCTCCCTTCACACGTGACTTGCCTTATTCAAGTCTTGTTTTTCCCACCCCCCTTTCCCACTTCCACTTTTCTCCTTTCCCAGTATTAAAATTCTTCCGGAGCCCCCGTTTAAACACTATCGCATTTCATTCTACATATAACAAATGCTTGAACTTAATTTCATAGACATATTTCACCGTCTTCTGACAAGGGAGTTTAATAGAGTAGGCGGCTTTTCAGAATTTTTCAGACGGGCAGAAAACCGACCCCCTCACACCCATCCCCCCCCCCCTCCCCATTCTGCCCGGGTTATATACTTTATTCAAGAATGGTAGCGGTCGTAATTCAGCGGTGAAATTTTCATTTTGGAGAAAGTTAAGTGTTTCTTTTTTTAAACTAAACCCCTTTCTCTCCAGTTTTTTTTTCCTCTCTTTTGGCTTAAAAGCTTGATCCATTGTACTTATATCCGATAAAGTTTCAAAAAGAAGGTGAAGACTGTCAATAATGGGTATAAGCATCGTCGGGTTAAGATGGCAAATCAATATTCAAGGCACATACCAGATGTAAGACAGCACGTTTTTGATATTGCTGTGGTTTTGCGAAACGAAAAAAAAAAAAGGTGTTTCACTAATATTTTCTTTTTCTTAAGACCGTCTTATCGCAAACAGAAGCGAAAAAACAAATATACAATCCAAGATTGCGAGATTCATGATACTCATGTGAATTTAACTTGTTCCTCTAAAGAATATAGCTCGTTCTTTAACAGTTTTGATTTGTCTTCTTGTGAGTTCAGTTTGTCCTCTAAAGAATCTGCTTAGCTTTCAGCGTGTTTCATTTGGTCTCAAATAAACGAACCAAATAGCAAAGTCTATCGAGTCCCGAGTACGACTTCAGGACGTCATGAGGATATTTATTGGGCGTCCGTTGGATTTACCTATGACTGCACTGATTCAAAAAGTGTCCTTTGGACGTCCTATGGATAACGGATATTCTATCGATTTGGATATTCTGTGAACATCTGATGGACAATCCACAGGATGTCCAATGGATTGAAAATGGTATCTCGGAAAGTTTGTTTTTCTAGAGAGCTTAATTGAAAGTCCTTATCAGTTTAGTTTGTTCTCCAGTTAGTGATGAACAACCGGACAAGACACAAAATCAACATTATCCTCATCATAAGGGCGTAGAACGTGACTACCACTGCTGAAACCGTATACCCGACTTCTTTACAATGTACGTTACAGAAGTGAGGATTTACAATGAGAAAATATTTCATTGACCTATAAATTTGTCAAATGGCCAGTCTGACGACAGGTTCATTCATTCTAGCTTCTGATTGCACTGAACGGACCCTCCTTTATTTAGACACAGAATCGAAACCGTGTGAGGACGTTCGTCCATTATTCCCATGTATACTTCTCACACGGATGACGGCGGTTCGCCTAAGCGGGGTGGAATGAGGCCTAGGGTCGTTTGGAAGGGGAGAAGAGTGATGCCTTCGATGTTAACACCGGACTTAGGCAAGGCAATGGGCTCTCACCCTTTTCCTAGTCCTTTTTAACCTAGTCCTAGAGAAAGTTATACGGTGCCTGGAGAACGTTCCTGGGGGTGTAAACGTAGGCGGACTTATTAAAGACCTGGACGAAAGATTATGCCGACGACATCGATTTATTAGGAAAACCCCCGGACGATGTTCGAAGGATATGTGGGGAGTTTCTAATAACTGCTCGTAGGGTTGGGCTAGAAGCGAACGAGGATGAAACTGAGTATCTTGTTATGGTCAGTGAGAAAGACAACAGAGACGGCATGATGAACCTCTGGAGGTAGGGATAGGGAATTTTAGATTTAAGAACGTTACCGAATTTCTGTATCTAGGGTCGTATGTCACCAGCGACAATGACACTAATTTTGAGGTCGCGGCGAGGATTAAGAGTGGTAACCGTTGCCTTTTTGCGCTGGGCCAACTTAGTGAAGTTCTATCTAGACGAGCGAAACTCCGCTTTTAAAATGCCATAGTCCGTCCTGTAGTCACGTACTGTTGCGACACTTGAAACCTGACCATTCGTGCTCAAAAGAGGTTGATGATATTCGAAAATAAGGTCTTACGCCAAATTCTAGGCCCTAGAAGGAACTGCATTACTGGCAGGGTGCGCATGCGTTCAAATGTTAAGATCCGTAGACTCACTGGGCAACCATTAATCACTAGTGTGATTAAGTCCAGAAGGCTCAAGTGGGGGGGACATGTCGCTCTTGCACCACCGTCAAGATATATCCGACAGGTCCTGGAAGGCAGACCGACGAGTCCCTGACCTCAGAGAAGACCTCGGATCAGATGGGAAGATAACGTCGAGGCTGATGCGAGAAAGTTGGGAAAGCCCGACTGGCGGGATGTTTGCCAAGAGAGGCCCGAATGGAAAAACATTTATAATGCGGTAATATGGCTCGAGGTCCTCTAAAAGCCTGGTGTATGTGTATGTCATATAAAATGGTGACCGGCAGTGAAAAAATCCGAGCCATATCCTAGACTTGAACTCAGACAGACTCCTCGAAAATTGGGTTCAACGTCGGAGACTCTACCACTGAGCTACGAGCACCCCTACAAGACAAGTTCCACTTAAGTCTTCATCTTGTTTACATAAGTGGATTATTATGTAAACATTATAAACAATGTAAAAACACAAGACTCTTGTTCAAGTTCTCTTCCTTGTGGTCCATCACTATCTTTGGTGTGTTTAGTGTTTCGTCTCTTCATTAGCTCCAGACAACTAAAACACATCATTTTGTTTTCATTGGGTTCATGAGTTTGTGGGACTTACAAATCCGTTGACGTACTTGCTGACGTAACAGCTGAAAATTATTAACTCAAGGGATGAAAACAAATGAAAGAAAAAAGAGAAAGAAAGCCGAAAGAAGTTGACAATCTTGGGAGTTGATGGATTGTTCTATACTTGTCAAGGTATCTCAACGTTAAAATGCCATTCCTTTTTCACGAGGTAAAAAAAAAGGAGTAAATGGATTTTTTTGCAAATGTCTTTTTAAAATGTTGCAAGTTCTTTCTCCATTAATGCGTTAAAAAATAGATTTTTTAATGGATTTCTCTAATTTCGAGAAACGGTGAGACATTTTCTGTAAGTTAAAGATCAACTAATGGAAATCCAATCTTTTAAATGATTTAGAACTCCGATCTGAGAAGAACATCTTGAGGCCTTGGAAAAGTGTGAATCTCTAATTCTGCACCAGAATCAAAAGCCTATACCTTTAGACCAAACCACTGCAGATTCTTTCCTCCCGTCTGCTTCACAAATCCGTCTTTGTGCGCTCATCGGTGTCGTGAGCAAAGATTACAAATTAAAATCTGGTGCATGCCCTTTTCTTCTTACATCTTCGTTTAATTTAAAAATCAAACGACAATGCAATTCTCTTGAGGAAGAGAAAGCTTAAAACAATCCTAACTTTCCACTTTAAAACCGAACAAACTCTGCCCCTCGGCCAGCAGATTAAGGTCACTTGGAAACGACTAATTTCCCGGACACATTAAATAGGATTATCAGATTTCTGCTCAACCTAAGAGGCAAAACATCGTTCGGAGAAAGGCGAGATCGAACCGTTACATCTTCTCTTCACCTAATGAGAAATTGATTAAATAGATCAGATAAACTACTCTCTCGCATCATCGAAAAGATTTCCTTCGATGTGCTTTTATCCCCTCCGAGAAAATAGAAAAAAAAAACTTTCAGATTTATTATAAAGACTCGGATGAAAAACCCTCTTAAAGAAAATAATGCAAGAGAGGAAATGTCCGAGTATTCAGATGATTCGATTTTATTTAAGATATTTTATAAAAGGGAAACCCGAAGAAACCCATTTCCTTCCAGTTTCCACGACATTAGCGGTGAAATGCAGTTTCAATAGCTTTCCCTCCATTGCATAAATAATTTTATTTCCGCGTCATTAATTTTTTCTTCATTTCATTTGCATAGACCACACGAGGCTGCTCAGCGTTGTTATCTTGTGTAAATTTTTATTGTTAACCAAAATCGCTGGCACTATATCATTCTACATAAAAAAAAAAGAAAAGAAAAGAAAAACCATTCCTTGCACTTCATCAATCTTTTAGCTACTTTAAATCAAATAAAAAAAAAATTTCCTTTTTTTTAGTTTGAGAAATGGTTTTGTAGATTCGTAATAACGAAATTGCTTTTTCATTGCTTTTCATTTACAGTGAATTATAGTCTAATAAATGGAGATGGAATTTGAAATAAAAAATACAGCGGTTGATACATAGTACAAAAAAACAAAAAAAAAAAAAGTTTCATCAGAAAATTCGATTTTTTTTAATGTAATGACGATAAAAAAGATCAAGGGTTCGTTTCACTTTTAATCCGGTAAGTTTATTTGTACTAGCGTGTCCTCGGTAGTGAACTTTGTTTCCCCTTTATCGAAGCTTTAAGGGTTTTCCAAGAGAATTATTTATTTGCCCTCTAGTGAATTTTATTTGATTTGCAATGAGTTTTGTTTCGTTCTCCAGTGAGTCTTTTCTGCCCTCACCGGAACGCAATTTGCTGTTTAGTGACTGATTTCTGACCGTCACGAAGGAAAACTGTACGTATACCGTGTTGCAATATAATCGTAGGCTCACCCTTAGTCAAATCACTTAGGAGGTTGAAATTGGTAAAGAAAGAGTTAGTATTGAGCTTTTTATAAAAATAAATTGAAAGGTTTTTTTTTTTTTTTTTTTTCAAGGCAACCTTTTTTTCCGGTACATTTTTAATTTAAAAAAGAAAAAAAAAACCATTCATGTTAATTAACAATTACTTGAGGCAGAGAATCTGACATTTAAAGAACTAAAACCTCATATAAAGTTAATAAAAAATCTTCGCTAAAACTCGGAACCTCCCCCCCAAGTGTCCGAGAAAACAAAGGCGAAGTGACGCAAAAGCTTGCGGTTGTTCTGCGTTCCTGGTCTTAATAGCTTTTCCCTCATGACAAAGATAATTTTGATACGCAAGTTTGATAAGAATATACGCCGTCCTTTTCCTCCCCCAACAACCTTCCCCATCGCCTCGTCGTGTAAATTATTTTGGGAGTCAATGTTTCTTTGTCTCCCCGGAGGCTTTTAGTTTCCGAGAAAAAAGAAGAAAGTTAAGCTTTAAACAAGTCGCATTTTTTAATTAACAAGTTCCTATATCTTCCTTGCCTTTAGTTTGCCATTTTGTCCGTGCGATATCTTGAGGATTATCCCTTTTTTTTTATGGTATTTCAATTTTCGTTTTTTCCAAGAGCTGTTAAGCCAAAGCCTCCGAGATTACATCGAGGGAAAGCTTAAAATTAATTGTTCCTTTTTCGCCTTTTGTGACGGAGATTTTTTTTTTTTCGCATGGCACGGTTTTAATTACGAAATTAGGAAATAAAAAACGAAGTTTTATTAAAAAAAAAAAAAAAAAAATTATATATATCCGGTATCAGACCGCGAAATTTATACCGTTGAGCTTATTAGACAGGAAACATTATCCGGCTCACGACAACATCAAAACCGTGAAAACCGCAATCAGCGTTTCGTCCCCCCCTCCCTCGTCGAACGCGCTATGACAACACGAAATAAAATTAAACCCTGAGGAACAAAACAAACCAGTAAGTCAAAAATCGATTGTCCAATTATGAATCAATTCCCCCCAATTTGTTTTGAAAAAGCCAATCCAGCTTACAAAAAAAAAAAAAAAAATTGGGAAACTACGTATATTTTGCGGTTCTCCCTCAGGCGGGGGAGGGGATGAAAAAAAAACCGGTAAAAAAAAGGAGGAAAAATTCCCCAGTTAAGCTAGGGAATTCTCGAGATGCAGAGCCGCTTATAAATAAAAAGAGGAGATGAGCAATACAGAAAATGTTGTTAAAATCATCAGGGAGGGGAAAAAAAAAAAAAAATGTAAAACTTTTTAACGAGATGAAAAGAAAAAGTCAACAATCTGTATAGCTCATTTAGAACGGAGAGGGATTGAAAAAGTTGATAGATTGTTTTCGATCCTCGAATTACTGAAAATCGATTGAAAAGTTTTATTTGGTTTCTCACCTCCTTCTCGCCCATTTAAATAATAATCTACGAGGTTGGTGTTGGAGGGGGAGGGGGGGAGGGGGTCGGGAAAACGCGAAGCTCTATAAAACTTGCTTTTTAGAAGGAGGCTTTTAAAACGAAGAAAATTGCATCGTTAAAACCTCCTGGTGCCTAAATATTATGCTAATCAATTCCATCATCCTTTCTTAGTTTCTTAAAGTAAAATCTATTACGAGGACAATTAACTTTTTCGGATTTAAAAGGTTCGTGACTTCGTTAAGCGATAAAAAGTCTAATTACGTATTATTTTTAGTATCTCGAGTGTCCTTAAACCTCTCCCCCAACGCTTTTTAATACCTCTCGTTCCTGCGTTCGTGTGCAGAAATAGAAAAATACAAAAAGACAAGTAGTCACTTTAAGACGTTAAGAGTGCTAAGCCCTGGAGAGCCCTTTTCAGCAATATTTATTTTTTATGAAGCCAAATTGCGAAACCTCCAAATTTTCGAGAATTAGAGTGCGTCTAAAAAATGGCCCACTTTAGGGCACACCGTGATCGTTTTGTCGTGTCATGCTGTCCGGTTGTTTTGTTTGGTGTTTTGGACACCGAACATGAAAAAAAAACCCAATATTTCAAAAATTTTAGATACATTTTTCAATAAAATTTTATCAAAAATTCTTGATGATCTTTAAATTTTTTTTTAAATTTTCAATGAAATTTATAATAAAATTTTTTTACAAAATATTGTAAATTTTTGACTAATTTTAAGGAGGTTCTACAGGTGAATTTGAAATTCTTAATTGATCGTTCTCGTGCAACTTAAACATAGGCGAAACTTTGTTTATTTTTCCAGAGACGTTTTTCCGCCTACAAAATTTTAATTGGAATCGAATAATTTTTTTAAAATTATGGGAATATTCCTCTTAACATTCTACACAACTTTTGTGACATGAAATTTGGATCCCTTTAAACATTTAGGGTGTTTTTGTGAGATTTTCCCAAAAAAAAGCCCAATGTTTATAAACAAACCATTCGCATGTTTACAATTTTTGAAGATTATTTTTGTAAATAGTTTAAAAACATTTTAGTTTTTAATAAAAGCGAATTTTCGTGTCACAAAAGTTGTTTAGAATGTTAAGAGGAATATTCCCATAATTTTAAAAAAATTATTCGATTCCAATTAAAATTTTGTAGGCGGAAAAACCTTTCTACGAAAATAAACAAAGTTTCGCCTATGTTTAAATTGCACGAGAACGATCAATTAAGAATCTCAAATTCACCTGTAGAACATCCTTAAGAAAAATGGGAAAATTTTTAGAAAATGTTTTAGATTTTGATAATTTTTAATAAAATTTTATTAAAAAAGGGGGCCACGCGGACTAATATTAGGGCTTAAAGGATTCAGGGGGATCACTAAAATTTTTTTAAACGAACATTTCGATTATTAATTTATAATGGATCCATTGACCTATATCAATGATACGATAAAAACAAATGCTTCCATTAAGGTCAAAAACTAAGCTTTATTATTTTAATTATATTTCCACATTAACACGACCTATAGCTACTTTGGATTAAAGTCCATCATCAGGATCTGTAAGAAGACAAGAAAAGCAAATTAATTAAATGATCGAAAAAATGCACATAACCTAACCCGGTCAGACGTTGGCTAATACCTTCAACAATAAAATTATATCACCGAAAATGAAATTATGGCGATTTTATATTTTAATTCGTAGAGTAATAACCGAAATAATTTAAAATTCATAGTCTAAAAAATAAAAATACTAAATATTAAAACATTGCCAAAATCTTGCAATCGCCAACATTTCGATGATTTTTGATTATTGAAAAAATTTATTTAAAATTTAATTGAAAAAAAATTTTTTGAATTTTATTAAAAAATTTTGGTAAAAATTCCTAAAATTCTAATTTTTTATTAAAAATTTTGATATTGTTTTGTGAAAAAGGCCATCAACATTTTTTGAAACGAAGATTTTGATGATTTTTGATAAAATATTATTGAAAAAGGGGGCCACGTGGACTAATATCAGGGCTTGAAGGATTTACGGGGATCATTAACAATTTTTGAAACGAAAATTTCGATGATTTTTGGGTGGGAGCGATATCTTTCCTCAATTTTTCTTTAAATTTTTTTTATTTTTGAAATGTAAGTTAAGAGCGAATAAGAAAGCGAAAAAAAAGATAAACAAATTGAAATTTTTTCTTTATTTATTTATTTATTTTTTTTTTTTAATTTTTAGTGTTTATAGCCCTAAAACCATAATGGGGTTGTATCACATGATCTAATTAAATTTTTTAAATCATTTACAAAATTTGAAAAATTTAGAACGTATTTTGCGTCGGAATTTCTTTGCTTTAACGTGTTAAACAAATGACAGTTAAAAAAATTATGGTAAAAAATTTATGCATTTGAAAAGAATTTCAAAAAGCGGGACGGCCAAAATAGCGTCTATTTGTTTTTATCGTTCTGTTATTCGCAGGCAGTGTCTAATGATAAATTTATCAAACCTTTCGTAACCGGAAATGCTTCGGTAGTCCACTTTCCGATCTCAATCCTCGATTAAGATCGGATATATTAGCCTCAACCAAAAATTTAATTAAATTTGGCCCCAACCAAAAATTCTAGACGTACTCCTCCGTAGGGATATGCCTCATATCCCTGACTTTTTTTTTTTTTTTTTTTTTTAATTTTTAAAAAAATTTTAGGGGGAGTAAGTGCTGGGAAAGTAAGTATCTCTCAAAGTTCGGGCTTTAAACTTTCATATCGTACTTGAAATAATTGCCTTTGAAATTTAAAAAGAAAAATGATATTTATTTAAAATAAAAATCCAAATACCTAGTAAACTTAACGCACACAAAGGTGTGTTATTTCCAGATAAAAAAAAAATAAAATAAAATAAAAAATCTCGAACATTAAAAGTGTGAAGTCACCCGCACCTTATCACAAAAACGCCTATTAAATACGGCTCTATATTGTAATTTTATTCATTTTCCACGGCTTAATGGACGCTCTTTTTTTTTTTTTTTTTTGAAACTGGAACCGACCGTATCTCTTCCTCTCCCTGATTCTGGCTGTTACATTATTATTTCGAACTCGTACATTATAGATATTCGAACCCGGTCGTTTTTCGATTTTATAAATTACCGAATTCAATTTCCGATTTTGCCCCCGTGTTATTAATTAAACCGAATCAACATTTAATTAAACGGAAAATTGGGATAAAACCGAAAAAGTTTTTCCTCTTCCTTTTTCAAAAAAATATACCCTTGAAAAAAAAAAGAAAAAAAAAATCAGCGAAACGGGAAAAGACGAAAAAAAAAAAAAAAAACAAATCATCATGAAAAACGTCATAAAGCGCTTGGAAAGTTATTCTGAGAGAGTAACAAACAGCGGGATAGGACGACACAAGCATCAAATTTGAGCACTGAAAAGGACCGTTTAGAATATAAAACCCGAGGCAGCCGACATAAATTTGAAGTAAATCCTAAATGTTTTCTTTTTTTTCTAGAAAAAAAAAAGACAAGGACGAGAAAAAAAAAAAAAAAGAGGGAGAGAAAAAAAAATCCTCGCCATTTTGATCGGAAGAAATAAGACATAGATCATTTTGACCGAGTTTATTTTACAGAGTTTTATCCTTTGGTCCAAATGCGAAACGGGTTTTAAGTTAAAAATTTACGATGAGTTTTTTTTTTTCTTTCCTCGCCGTCCCTTTTTTTTTTCCTTTTTCGGTATTGGTCGGTAATGGATGTCTTTAATAATTACGATTTGATTGACGTTTGGATTTTCAGACTCTTAAATTGATGTAATGGCCTTTTGATTGCTGACGATTCTTCCCCATTGTATTTTTACTTTTGTCTAATCATGAACTTGAAGGCGGAATCAAATATTTACAAATAAATTTCGTTGGGAGAACAATGAAACTAAATGCAGGTCAAATCATGCTCGCCATAGGACGAATTTAGTTCACCGGAAGTTCGAATTGTCGTCATTGACAGACATACGCTCAGAAAAAAAAAAAAAAAAAAAACTGCGTTTACTGGAGGACAAAACGATTTGTTTCGTTTCTGGAAAATGCCAAAAAAATATCCTTTTTACTTTTTTGTATGTGATCGCTCAATGTAATCAAATTAAAACCGCGTATCGCCTTTTCCCTTTTTATTTCTCGACGTAATAAAATAAGACTGGGACAGTCGTAAGAAGATTCAAAGATCCATTAGAGTCGGGAAACTTTCACGAAAAAATAAAATAAAAAAAGAGAGAGAAAAGAGAAAAAGAGTAAATAAAAATAGGAAATATTAGAAAGGGCTCGAAAAAAAAAAAAAAGACGGAGAAATGTTGGGGAGAGAGCGGTGAAAGGTTCCTAGTTTGAACCTCTGCCAATCGTCGAGCTTTCGGGATTTGTGACCGGGCCCGATAGAAATAAACTCGTCAGCAAAATGATAAATCATAAAAGCGAAAAAAGGTTTGTTAAAAAAAAAAAAAAAAAAAAAAAAAAATGAGATCGGTGAACCGATCAAAGTGCTTTATCGACTAGGTACTTCTCAAAAATATGGTTAGTTTTTCGATCAGAGTTCCACCAAAGCCGCAGTACGGGCACAAGGAATGCGAATTTCTGAAAAATTATTTCAGATTTTGAATCCTCAACCCCGAAAATATTCTCAAAAATACGGTTAAATTTTTGATCAGAGACACCAGAGTCGCTGTATAGGCGTAAGGAATTCGAATTTTGGAAATATTATTTCAGATTCGGAATCCTCTACCCCAAAAATATTCTCAAAAATACAGTTAGATTTTTGATCAGAGGTCCACCAAAGCCACAATACGGGCACAAGGAACTCGAATTTTGGAAAAATTATTTCAGATTCGTAATCCTCTACCCCACAAATATTCTCAAAAATACGGTTAGATTTTTGATCAGAGGTCCACCAAAGCCGCATTACGGGCATAAGGGATTCGAATTTCGGAAAAATTATTTCAGATTCGGAATCCTCAACCCTGAAAATATTCTCAAAAATACGGTTAGATTTTTGATCAGAGGTCCACCAAAGCCGCATTACGGGCATAAGGGATTCGAATTTCGGAAAAATTATTTCAGATTCGGAATCCTCAACCCTGAAAATATTCTCAAAAATACGGTTACATTTTTGATCAGAGGTCCACCAAAGCCGCAGTACGGGCATAGGGATTCGAATTTAGGAAAAATTATTTCAGATTCGGAATCCTCTACCCCGAAAATATTCTCAAAAATTCGGTTAGATTTTTGATTAGAGGTCCACCAAAGCCGCAATACTGGCATAAGGGATTCGAATTTAGGAAAAATATTTCAGATTCGGAATCCTCTACCCCGAAAATATTCTCAAAAATTCGGTTAGATTTTTGATCAGAGGTCCACCAAAGCCGCAATACTGGCATAAGGGATTCGAATTTAGGAAAAATTATTTCAGATTCGGAATCCTTACCCCGAAAATATTTCAAAAATACGGTTATTTTTTCGTTAGCTCCCACGAGGAACCGCCAATCAGCATCCAAATCGCTTTGTTGACGTAATCGATGACGTCATATCGTGACGTTTCAAAAGTCGAGATATCGGTTTTTAGGCCTATACCCATACTTTTAGCCCTGCTCACCGTTTCTGAACCACTCAACAGAATTTAACCAATTTCAATGGTAGCGTATCTAGATGAATATCTACTGCACTACGAAAATAGGACTCAATCGGTAGCTGCGTTCGCGATTTATAGTTAAAAAAGATCTTGAAATTGTTGAAAATTTAACATTTTCACTCACTGTTTCCGAATCGCTGGACCGATTGGCTCAAAAACTAATCAGCACCTACATTTCATTAGAAGTTGCTAACCACCAAAAATCATCGAAATCCGTTCTTTCGTTTTTCTGCTTTTCCTCCGACAGACACTTTTTTGTCCACATATATTCATACACACATACACACACACGGCCACCATCAAAATTTTGCTTTTTTCGCCATCAGGGGACTTCAAAACGTGTAAAAATATCAAAAACTGAAAATCTGAAATTTGTGCTAAAAACAATGCTTTATTCTCCCTGCGGTCGATAAAGCAAAAGTTGTCAATTTTCTCGTCTGTTATCCTCGTTATTATTTTTCAAGAAAAAAATGAGATCGGTGAACCGATCAAAGTGCTTTATCGACAAATATGAAATGTATATTATAAATAATATACATAACGGTTAGATTTTTGATCAGAGGTCCACCAAAGCCACTGTACGGGCATACAGAATCTGAATTTTGGAAAAATAATTTTAAATTCGGAATCCTCTACCCCGAAAATATTCTCAAAAATACGGTTAGATTTTTGATCAGAGGTCCACCAAAGCCGCAATACTGGCATAAGGGATTCAAATTTCGGAAAAATTATTTCAGATTCGGATTCCTCTACCCCGAAAATATTCTCAAAAATTCGGTTAGATTTTGATCAGAGGTCCACCAAAGCCGCAGTACGGGCATAAGGGATTCGAATTCGGAAAAATTATTTCAGATTCGGAATCCTCTACCCCGAAAATATTCTCAAAAATCGGTTAGATTTTTGATCAGAGGTTCACCAAAGCCGCAGTACGGGCATAAGGGATTCGAATTTCGGAAAAATTATTTCAGATTCGGAATCCTCTACCCCGAAAATATTCTCAAAAATGCGGTTAGATTTTTGATCAGAGGTTCACCAAAGCCGCAGTACGGGCATAAGGATTCGAATTTCGGAAAAATTATTTCAGATTCGGAATCCTCTACCCCGAAAATATTCTCAAAAATGCGGTTAGATTTTTGATCAGAGGTTCACCAAAGCCGCAATACTGGCATAAGGGATTCGAATTTCGGAAAATTATTTCAGATTCGGAATCCTCTACCCCGAAAATATTCTCAAAATACGGTTAGTTTTTGTTAGCTCCCACGAGAAACCCGCCAATCAGCATCCAAATCGCTTTGTTGACGTATCGATGACGTCATATCGTGACGTTTCAAAAGTCGACATATCGGTTTTAGGCTTTTAGCCCTGCTCACCGTTTCTGAACCACTCAACAGAATTAACCAAATTTCAATGGTAGCGTATCTGGATGAATATCTACTGCAGTACGAAAATAGGACTCAATTGGTAGCTGCGTTCGCGATTTATAGTCAAAAAAGATCTTGAAATTGTTGAAAATTTAACATTTTCACTCACTGCTTCCGAATCCCTGGATCGATTTAACTCAAAAACTAATCAGCACCTACATTTCATTAGAAGTTGCTACCCACCTAAAATCATCGAAATCCGTTCTTTCGTTTTTCTGTTTTTCCTCCGACAGACACTTTTTTTTCCACATATATTCATATATTCATACACACATACACACATACACACATACACGGCCACCATCCAAATTTTGTTTTTTTCGGCATCAGGGGACTTCAAAACGTGTAAAAATATCAAAAACTAAAAATCTGAAATTTGTGCTAAAAACAATGCTTTATTCTCCCTGCGGTCGATAAAGCAAAAAACTCGACTTTGAATTAAAACGAGGAAAAAAAATTCTTAACACGTTTTCGTATTCATTAGGAGGCACCAAATGCTCTTATGACGAGAGGGAAGTTTTGTTTATTTTTATTTTTATTTTTTTTCTTTAAAAGACGCTCTTTTGAAATAATGATGTCGCAAAACTTTTAAGGAAATGACGAGTAAAAACGGAACGAAGATGAGAATGAGCTCCGGTGGATTGGTTAAATCGGCACTCTTGCAGTTTTGGAAATTTACTGCCAAAAAAAAAAAAAAAAAAAAAAAATTGTTTCGAAAATTTTTTTAACTCTTTCCCGACCGACGGCTCGTATTTCTCGCTGGATAAAGTTCCTTTTCAGTAAAAAATTATGAAAGACATGACTCTAGGGGTAGTTTGAACCGCTGATTCCGAATTTAAAGTCAAAATTCTGAAAAAACTAAAATCCAATATGGTGGAGCCGCTTCATTTCCAATAATATAATTTCTTTCCCGCCATATTGGATTTTCCGAGTGGAATTAGATCATTCTGACGTCAGATTTGAAATCAGCGACGTTGAAAACGTATAGAAAGTCGTTTTCCCAATCATTTTACGAAAGGAAAAAAATATGGTGCGACATTTAGTATTGCACGTATGTTTTGCGGATTGCATACACGGAAAATTGGTAGGCGTTTAAATTTGGGGTTTAACGCACAGTGCGGGTCCCTAGTGTGCTGTAGGTCAACTTTAAATGCGAAATCATAAAAATAAAAAACATTTGGGAAATTTTTTTTGATTTTTCGAGAAAATTTTCCAAAATTCCGTCGTTAAAGATTAAAGGTTTATTTAGAAAAAAAGTTTTGAGCAACGTAGTAGGGTGGTCCAAAAAAAAATCGACCATCTCTGATTTTTGCTCCCCAGCAAGAAACGGATTCTTTAGGTTGCGGGAAAAACCCGATATCTCCACATCAATTACCAATTTGAACTATTATCATTAATTATCAATTTATGTGGAGATATCGGGTTTTTCCTTAACAGTACGTGATTTTTATGGTCATTTTTGGATTCTACGGGTCAAAAAGCATAAGGTAGTTTCTCAGATTTGAAAAGGGTGGACTTTTATTTTGCGATCAGAAAATCACGCTTTTTTCATAAACCCCTTTTTCGAGGAAAACATATAAAGACTGGTAGCAACCCCCATAAATTTTTTTAAAAATCTGAAAAAAATTGGAGAAGGTATCTGGAGGCAGTAGAATCGATTTTGAGGTGGAGAATCAAAATTGGACACCATAAAAAAATAAAAAAATTTTTAAATGTCGAAAAATATTATTCTTTATCCTGAAACCCTCCCTGCTCACGCAAAATAAATGTTCTCCAAAAATTGGATCCAACGCGATGAATCTACATTATTTTTGGTCATTTTAGCTATGTTGAAATTTTTTTACTTTTATTTTAATTTATTTTATTTTATTTTAATTTGACTTAGGAAGGAGGGCAGGTCATTGATAAACATGAGGAAGAGTAGCGGTCCAAGTTGAGATCCTTGAGGAACCCCACTAAGTGCAGAAAAACAAATAGATTTTTAACTTTTGGGGCTGGCCAAGTATAAAAAATTTTCGCCGAAATAAACCATATAACACCCATAACGTCTCATTTTTCAACAAAATGAATTTTTTCCTGGATACATCAATACATACATTACACCCTAAAAAGACCAAATTTTTTTCCTGCGAATTCTTGAAATTTGATCAAATAAAAATGCGAAAATTAAAAAAAAAATAAAAAATTCGGGCGCCACCTCTAAACATTTTTTTAAAAATCTGAAAAAAATTCACAGATAGATAGATAGATATGGCGTTACAGGGCTTGCAGCCCTACTGCCGCATCACAAATATTCCGCCAGGCGGTTCTATCTTGGCATGATTCCCGCCAATCGGGGACACCCAGCCGACCCGCATCCATCGAGACGTTATCCTCCCAGCGAAGCCGCGGCCTCCCCAGGGGCCTAGGGCTTGTCGGTCTGCCGTCAAGGACCTGCCTAATGTACCGCGTCGGTGGCGCTCGAGCGACGTGTCCCGCCCACTGAAGCCTGCGAGATTTGATCACTCCCGTGATCAATGGCTGCTTAGTTAGCCTCCGGACTTCATCGTTCGATCTCATTCTCAAGCGCCCCGTAAGCGGATCCCTTTTCGGTCCGAGAATTCGACGCAAGACCTTATTTTCAAAAACCAACAGCCGCTTTTGGGAACGGACGGTGAGGTTCCATGTGTCGCAGCCGTAAGTGACAATAGGACGTATAACGGCATTATAGATGCGGAGCTTGGCATGCATAGACAGAACTCTACTTTGGAAAACATGGTGTAACGAAAAAAATTCACAACTGTTCCAAAACTCTAAAGAACCCATTTTTCGCTAGGGAACGAAAATCAGAGATGGTCGATTTTTTTGGGCCACCCTAGCAACATAGCCTTTTATTATTAGCGCAAAGAGCAGTACCGAATTCTCTTCTTTTTTCAGCTTTTTCTTTTACCCAATTCTGAATCTTTGGATAAGAAAAAAAAAAGGATAAAAATCGACACGGTGTAAAAGAATGATTTTTTTTACAACGACCCTTGCTTAATCAATCGGAAAAAAAAGATTGAAACGCTTTAAGGTACCATCCGTCCGGTTGAAATGCGGTCAAAACACGCGAAGTATAAAATGGTATATAAAATACGAATTTCGATTTTGGTTAAAATAACACCGGAGGTTACGTAAAACACCTCAGGATATTTTTTTTATATATATATATATACAGTATCTTTATTATTTTTTTTATATATTCCTCTCCCCTCCAGATTTGTTTTTCTACCGAATATCGCTTTTGGCTCACAGCAATTTTTGATTAATTAAAATGTAATAATAATATGACCGATCCGTGAGGATGGTCGTAATAATTTATGTATTTTTGTTATTTTTATTATGTAATTGGATAAATCATTCTTAGAATTAGAGAAAATGCAGGTATATCGGCATTAAATAAATGAATTTTCCACGCAATTCCAATATTTAGATTTAATTTCGTATGTTGACAATAGGGACTTGTTATTATAGGTTTTAGGCTACATATGTTCCCACTGACCATTCAACTAGTGGAATTCAGTAAAGGATGGGACAAATGAAATGTAGAAATATGAAGATATACTACACGCAATATGGATATAAAAGCACTCGTTTTTTTTTTTTTTTTTTTTTTTTCAGAATTATTTGGGTCAGTAAAATTAGCGTTGCAATTCAGACCACAAATTCAGCGACTGTTACGAAGATTTTCAGCTTTTTTTAAGTATTCGGAAAAAAGGGGACCCGAAATTTAGCTTAAAATCTAAAAAAAATCAAATTATGATCAATACTCCCCAGTCAATGTTCCAACTATCGCGAAGTAAAGTTTGGTCGGTAAAATGGGGAGCTTTGCCCCCCCCCCCCCATTGTTCCTGAAAATTTCATCAAAATCGGTCGAGTAGGGCTCTGTACGTGTTGGACAAGGTTCGAAAAATCAGGTATGGAAAATTTAACATGGGAAAATTTGCTTTTTAGCTCTCACCGGAAAACGGGAAAAGATATCAAAAAATTGAAAAGTGCCTGCAAATCTTTACCTGTATACCGTACCAGGGGGCTACTTTTGACACTTTATTTTTTTAAAAATACTTGACAACGGCTAAAACTTTTCGCTACCTCTGTACCCAAATCACCGGAGTCCCCGGTATTACGAATAATAAACCTGTACACGGGCTTGTGCGAACTGCTAGATTTGGATGTTTTTGGCATGACACTTAACGCTTACAAAAAACTCATAAATGACTATTACACAGGACAATAATTTGGTGAAATTGTTCCTTTTGTTTCTGTTGTTGTCTTTATATTTAATTTTTTTTTTTTTTTTTTTTTTTATTAATTAATTAATCTTTTATTTTATTTTATTTTGTTTTATTTTATTATTTATTTTTTTATTTTATTTTATTTTGTTGGAATCTGTAATAGGCCAGCTAGACTGGCTGTTGATATTCAATATAATTTATTATTATTATTATTATTATTATTATTAAAAAAATTTTATGTCTGAGAAGTTGGCGATGCCATGTCAGAGTGCCAGGTCGGGGCCGATGCCGTTTAATTGTGCTCTATTTGTGCTAATTGTGCCGCTAAGAATCATCATTGTGCTGAGAAAAAATAATTAATCATTATTAACAAAAAGTGAGTTAAAAACAATTTAAAAAAGCAAACAAATATTTTTAATGACTTTTTCGTTCATATAAGGAACAGAAACAACCTGAAACTTGTGTTGTCCGATCAGTTATGTAAAATACTAAAATGTGAAAATTTTCCATCAAGTTTTGGCCAAAACTAAATTTTTCTGGGCCACTGTGAGTGTTGGGCATCGCTTTTACTTAGCGTTTTAATATATAAAATTGTACAGTTACATTCACTTGTAATACAACACAGCGCTCATTAAGAAATATAAACAACTGCTTTCAGCGGAAATTGAGCTTTTAGAATAGCAACGTTTCCATTTTTGCTTTATCGACCGCAGGGAGAATAAAGCATTGCATTTAGCACAAATTTCAGATTTTCAGTTTTCGATATATTTACACGTTTTTAGGTCCCCTGATGCAGAAAAAAGCAAAATTTGGATGGTGGATGGATGTGTGTATGTGTGTATGAATGTATGAATGTATGAATGTATGAATGTATGAATGTATGAATATATGTGGAAAAAAAAGTGTCTGTCCGTCGAAAAGCAGAAAAACGAAAGAACGGATCTCGATGATTTTTGGTGGGTAGAAACTTCTAATGAAATGTAGGTGCTGATTAGTTTTTGAGCCAAATCGGTTCAGCGATTCGGAAGCAGTGAGTGAAAATGTTAAATTTTCAACAATTTCAAGATCTTTTTTGACAATACATCGCGAACGCAGCCACCGATTGAGTCAGATTTTCGTGCTGCAGTAGATATTCATCCAGATACGCTACCATTGAAATTTGGTTAAATTCTGTTGAGTGGTTCAGAAACGGTGAGCAGGGCTAAAAGTATGGGTATAGGCCTAAAAACCGATATCTCCAACGTTTGAAACGTCACGATATGACGTCATCGATTACGTCAACAAAGCGATTTGGATGCTGATTGGCGGGTTCCTCGTGGGAGCTAACGAAAAACTAACCGTATTTTTGAGAATATTTTCGGGGTTGAGGATTCCGAATCTGAAATAATTTTTCCAAAATTCGAATTCCTTATGCCCGTATTGCGGCTTTGGTGGACCTCTGATCAAAAAGCTAACCGTATTTTTGAGAATATTTTTGGGGTAGAGGATTCCGAATCTGAAATAATTTTTCAAAAATTCGAATTCTTTATGCCCGTACTGCGGCTTTAGTGGAACTCTGATCAAAAATCTAACCGTGTTTTTGAGAATATTTTCGGGGTAGAGGATTCTGAATCTGAAATAATTTTTCAGAAATTCGGATTCCTTGTGCTCGTACTGCGGCTTTGGTGGACCACCGATCAAAAATCTAATCATATTTTTGAGAATATTATCGGGATAGAGGATTCCGAATTCCAAATTATTTTTCTGAAATTCGAATTCTTTATGCCCGTACTCGGCTTTGATAGACCTCCGATCGAAAAACTAACCATATTTTTGAGAATTATTTAAATAGTCGATAAAGCAATTTGATCGGTTCTCCGATCTCATTTTTTGAACTTCTGTTCGACTTCCAAGAATTTCGCTCGGTTCTGCAATAAATTCTTCCAGGACTTTTCCATTACACTAAATGAGAACGAGAAAATCGAATGAAAAAAAGAGCTTCTAAATGATCAACTAAACCGCATTCTTCGCTAAAAAAAAAAAAAAAAAAAAAAAAAAAAAAAAAAAAAAAAAAACTCTCGAAAATCCGTTAAGTACCAACAGCAACGCTAACCTTCTTCTCAAATCCCTCATCTTCAAAAATCCAAACTCTAAAATGCCACTCTTAACTCCTTTCAATCAAACAAGAAAATCAAACATCTTTGCTTTATATTCTGAATGCGAATTGCGAAAACAAAAAAAAGAGGAAAAAAAAAAAAAAAAAAAAAAGCAAAACAAAACTCCCCCAGAAAAAAAAGAAGAGAAAAGCTTTCGTTTAGCAATCGTATAGAGTTTATCCGAGGCTGTCACGAGTCAGAAAGGAAACTGTCAATAAATTGAGTACATGAAGTGTTAACCATGCCATGTTTTTGTGTTTCCACTTCATTTCGGGTCAAAGGGAATATTTCAGCTTTGTAAAAACGGTAAGCGTATAGCTTCTCGCGGCCAGAAAATGTCAAACGCGATCTAAATCTGAAACCGGTTGCTTATTTTTGGTATTTTTCTTTTTAAAGGCAGGAAAAAACCTCGGGTAACGATTTTTCTAGTGGGGAAAAAAAAACTCCGGATACTTTAATTCCAAATTTAAATACAAAATGGGATCTCGGGGATCTTTTCGAAGCGATAATACTCTGTTTACTTTAAACAAAATGAAATGAAATAAAACCGAATATAAATGAATCGCCGTATTTGCTCTCTAACAAACGGATTAATTAATTAACTAATTAATGAATCAATTAATTAATTAATTAATGTTTGTGTAAAAAGTCTTTTTACCCCAAACAATACTAAAAAATTCTCGGAAAACATTTCAAAATAATTATCAAGTGATACTAATTTTTTTTTTCCTTATATTTTTTTCCGAATAAAGAATGAAAAATAAAAAATTTAATCATTTTTCGATTTTTTGCCTTTTTTTATTTTAAAAACAAAAAAAAAAAAAGAAAAAGTTTTCCTTTTAAAAATTTGAAGTTAATAAGATAAATTAACGGACGAGAATGAGGACGAATGGGGAAGGAGGGGGAAAACAAGTTTCTAAAATGCTATCAAGATGGTGAATAAACGGTTTCCTTTTCTCCAAAGCTTCCTTTTCTCTTTTAAGTTTCTTCAATATAATTAGATATCTAATTGTTTTGTGCAGTTCCCCAATATTTTAAATTAAACTAATTGAGGACTTACAACGATGCTGGTTGTAATACTCTTACTTTATTATTTATTTATTTACTTATTTATATCGTCGAAAGTGAATCTGTGCACAGAACAAACGATCCGATTGTGCCGGAGAAGAGAAGAGTAGAATAGAATAGAATAGATTGAATTTAATTTAATTTAATTGTAAAACGATTTTCTCATTGAAAAGAGATTTAGACGGTTTTAGAGTGGTTTGTGCCCGTGATGATAATGATAATAAGGGAAATGGGAGGTAGTGGTAGTAGATGAAAGCTACTTTTAAGCGAGTTCTTGCTCAATATCAGTGTCAGTATATTTTAGCATTCCAATGTTTACAAAAGAAAACATTAGAAATTGTCAATTAACAAATTAAAAATAAAATAAAATAAAATAAAATAAAATAAAATAATTTGCATCGATCGAGATTTACAGATCCAGATTTGCACTGATCGAGGAATGGAAAAACAATTTATTTATTTATTTATTTATTTATTTATTTATTTATTATAGAAACTTGCTGAAGGCAAGTTCAAACTTGCACAAGACAGGTTCATACTTGTTCAAACTTGCATCGAGACAAGATTAAACTTGAACAAGACAGGTTCATAATTGTTCAAACTTGCGTCGAGACAAGATTTAACTAGCACAAGATAGGTTCAAAATTGCTTCGAGACAAGTTTAAACTTGCACAGGACAGGATCATAATTGTTCAAACTTGCATCCTGGAATAGTTTTCCAAGGTTTATCGAATTTTTCCAAATGATACTTCGAGGCCATACAGTTTTATATGAATTATATATAAATCTGAGCCCAACATCGTTAACATAACCGACAGGTTCAAAATTGTTCAAACTTGCATCGAGACAAGTTTAAATTCGCACAAGACAGGTACATAATTGTTCAAACTTGCATCGAGACAAGTTTAAACTTGCACAAGTCAGGTTCAAAATTGTTCAAACTTGCATCCTGGAATGGTTTTCCTAGGTTTATCAAACTTTTTCAAATGATACTTCTGGGCCATTAATGTAATAGGTCAGCACGTTGGGAGGAAGGGGTACCTTAAACTGACCTAATTTTTTAAAAAGGCTCATGGTATACTGAATTTCGCTGACAAGAGGGGGAAAGAGTAAAAAAAACTGCCAGTTGTCATTTGTCCCCTCTCGTCAGCAAAATTCAGTATACCATGAGCCCTTTTGAAAAATTAGGTCAGTTTAAGGTACCCCTTCCCCCCCAACGCGCTGACGTATTGCTCCTGGATACAAGTTTGAACAATTTTGAACATGTCATGTGCATGTTTAAACCTGTCTCGATGCAAGTTTGAACAATTTATGAACCTGTCTTTTGTAAGTTTGAACATGCCTTGAGCAAACTCTATAATAAATAAATAAATAGTTTTTCCATCCCTCGATCAGTGCAAATTTTGATCAATAAATCTCGATCTAGTTAATCAATTTTTGCCTAAATCGAAATCAGAGTCGGAATCGGCATCGTTGAAATATTAGTCAGTTGAAATCGGAATCGGAATCGGAATTGCACCCCTGGTCAACACGTTTTAAAAAACAATACACAGTTATTAGGACTTGTAACTTCACAAAGTCCCTTCGACCATAGAGAAAAGTATTTAAATAATATTTTACACTCCGTTTTCCCCGGCAGACACGGACGAAAAAGAAAAACTCTTAATGCTATATATCCAATTAAAATTTTATTCACGGTAAACGTGGCTTCAAGCGTAATTTCAGGTCGAACATCGGTTATGAAACTTGCAATTAATAAAACACATGGTGGAAAACGGTATTTAACACAAACTGACTAAGGCAACAAGAGCTAATACCAATTTTCCCCTCGACAACTGACCGCTTGTTACGTACGATATTTTCTATTATAAATCGGTAAATCGGTTAATTAAACATAAAAAGGAATGTATAAATTCCCGCGCGCGGCATGTGCATAAACTCGTCGCTTATATACCCACATTTTTAAAACGTTGGCTATAATAAAAAGGGGAGGGGATGGGAGATGAAGTGATGTACCTAACGAGCATGTGTCTTTTATACCTTTCCTAAATAAATTAAAAAGTGGAACTCTTGGAATTAACTGGGGTTGAAAAACCTTTTTACAAGCACCAATTTGTCGTTAATCAGTTTGATTATGGTTGTTTAGCAAGGGGAAAGGGGAGGCGGTTTCATTTTCCCTTTTTTGAAACGAAGAAAAATGGTTATTTAAAACCAAAACTTTTTCTCTTTTCCTAGAATTCAGGTTACCTTTGTTTCTCATAAATGTCACAAGTTTTTTTTTTTATTTTTTCTTTAATTTATTTTAAAAGGATGAAAATTTGGTCTTTAAAATGCAAAACGAATGCTGGTTTCATCCTTTTTTTTATTTGGTACAGCTGCAGAAAAAAATAACAAGGGTGCAATTGTTTTGTTTTTTATACAGGTTTTTTTTGGACTCCCCTATTCCGTTTTTTTTTTTTTTCGGAATACATGAATATATAACTGTCAGCAAAGCATCATTTGTGTTCAATGTTTTGACCTTTATGTCACGTCCAGTCTTTTTTTTTTTTTTTTTTTTGGGTGGTCGTTTAGCGGGATCTTCTTTCACTGATTTAGGGTAGCTGTGTCACTTTGTGTCACGTGAGATTAATTAACCTCAAAGCGATTCCGTTACGAGGGGTATCAAATTCGAAAAAAATCATTGAGATGTTTTTGATAATAAAAATGAGTATAAAATCAAATGGGATGGAATGGTTTTATCGTATGGCTTTAATTTAATCCGCTTGATTCTCATTAAAAGGCAACAAAACTCACTTCCAGATATAAATCAACTAACTAGAGGACAAATCAACTTATTGGAGGGTAAACGAAACGAGCGTCTGAAGACAAACCAAATCTACTGGAGGACAAGTAACACTGTCTTAAATTATAAGAAATTTACTGGAAGACAAAAATCAACTCAATGGAGGTGAGAGTGGTCCTTATTTTATAAATTTTTAAATTTCGGTAAACGCACCCCTTAATTCTTTTGTAATACCCAAAAGACGATTTCCTGAATTTTTTCAAATTTTTGGATGTCGTTTACCCGTGCCACAGGGGACCTGAAAATTTAGGAATTCCCGTAAAGACTGAAAAATCAAAAATTTTAATTTTAAGTAAAAATGGTTGTTTCTTATTCGAATTTTCATGCAGATTACGAAAATAAAGTTAAAAGTTATATATCTCATACAGCTTAGATAATAGGGGCCAAAATAAGTAAAAAAAAAAAAAAAAATAAGCAAAATATGCTATAAACACAATTTTTTGCGAAATTCTTCATATTTTTGTCCTACTTTTCCCTTCATAGTAATCGTTTGTCATAAATAAATTCTAGCTTCAATTTCGTAATCTGCATAAAAATTCGAATAGCAAGCAACCGCTTCTCGACCATTTTTCCTAAAAAATAAATTCCTAATCCATTTTTTCTAAAAATTTTGGTTCCTAAAATTTTTTTCCTAATTTTCAATTTGATCATTTTTTAAATCCCAAAAGGGATTTTAGGAAATTTAATTTTAGGGTTTTAAGAAATTATTTTAAGAATCAAAAAATTTTAAGAAAATTAAAAATTAGGAAAAAAATAATAATAGTTAGGAAAACAATTTAGGAACCAAAATTTTTATGAAAAATTAATTAGAAATTTTTTTTTTTTTTACGAAAAATGGGTTAGGAATTAATTTTTTTAGGAAAAATGGTAGGGAGTCAAAGCAACCATTTTTACATAAAATTAAAATTTTTTATTTTTCGGTCTTTGCGGGAATTTCGAAATCGTCAGGGTCCCCCAGGACTCGGCTAAAAGACGTCCAACAAATCTGAAAAATTCAGGAAATCTTCTTTCGGTTACTAAAAAAAATTAAGTGATGCGTTCGTCGAAACTCAAAAATTCGCAAAACAAGGGCCACCTTATTGGAGGTTAAAAAAATTTCAAACGGCTTGAAAAGATCACTAACGCCGAAAGAACAAGAGTAAATCAGAGACAAACAAACCATTCACAGGAGAGAGAACAAAATCGGTTAGTGGACGCTTTTGTTCCCAGGAGAAAAATAATTATTCACAGGAGTATCAATGCCGTTAATGCACGACAACAGAGTCGAGGGGATGATGAGGGGGTTGTACAGGGATTAGGTCTAATAAACTTGCTAAAGAACAAACCAAATCACTGAAAACGGATTAATTTTTAGACAATTGAGAGAAACGATTACCTAGATTTTAGGGCCAACTTAACGTCCCTGGTTTTTACAACAATTATTTTTGGATAGTCGTAACACATTTATTGAATATCGAATCCAAAAATTAACCTGTTCTTTTTTGGCTCTGGAAATGGCAAAATTTAAAGGAAGGCGGATTTTATACAAAAAAATACATCCTCTTGTCCCTTTGTCAAAAACGAGACAAAACTCTCCCCTTTAGAAAATTTATGAAGTCGGGAACGGAGATGAAAATTGATTTCTCCTTTGAAAAGACTCATTTACCGACTGATTACAAAGTAATTATAGACGGTTCAATGTGAATTTCAATATTTTGCAGTTAACTGATTTCCCATTGATTTTATACATTTACCTGACAAAATTACCGAAAACAACGCCCCCAAATAAATTTACCAAGAAGATTAACAAGGCTATTGAAACATGATTTTCCACATGGGATGGAGAGAATGCCATCGGTTTTATAATACGTTAAAGATTTTAATTAGTAGGGAGAGAGAAAACAAAGAGAGGGGGGGGGGGGGGTATATAAGGAGAGAGAGAGAGAGAAGATTGAATCGATGTCCTCTGCTAATTTGATTTAATCTGGATGTTAAATAACTTAATTTCTAAAAACGTGGGAGAACGGTGTGAATGATATTTAATTTTTTGAAAAATACATTACGCCTAATGGGGCAGGCATAAAACACGAAGTCCGGCATGGCACAAAAAATTCTAGAGGAAAAAAAATTTTGCAAAGAGTAATAAAACGCAAAAATGAATTCGGAAAACAATTACGGGCAGGTAAGAGGACACATAAAATTAATGAAGGTAAAATAAAATTATGGAAAATAAGTAAAAATTTCGGTAGAGGTGCCTATGTTGGTCATCAAAATGTATACAATTTGTATACAAAATGTATACAATTTGTATACAAAATGTATACAATTTGTATACAAAATGTATACAAAATGTATACAAAATGCATACAAAATGTATACAAAATGTATACAAAATGTATACTATTTTAATTTGTATACATTTTGTATATAATTAGTATACATTTTGTATACAAAATGTATACAAAATGTATACAAAATGTATACTAATTGTATACAAAATGTATACATTTTGTATGCAATTTTTTTTGGACCAAGCGAAATTTCAGGCCTGCATTTGAGACCACAAAATTGTATACAATTTGTATACATTTTGTATACAAATTGTATACATTTTGTATACAATTGTACACATTTAGTATACAAATTGTATACATTTAGTATACATTTTGTATACAAATTGTATACATTTTGTATACAAATTGTATACATTTTTTTCAGGATCGGAAATTTCAGACCTGCGTGTTTGAGACCACAAAATGCAAAATGTATGCAAAATATACAGTATAAACATTGTGTACGTCTTATATTTGAAAATGGTGACCCGTAACCGAATTCATAGCGCTCTCGACTCTCAACTATAGATGCGACGAATCGTGTTTAACTATTCCATTCAATGGTCACCACCCCTCGGCAAGCAATGGCATACCGCCGAGCGGCTATTGCCTCCTAAATCTTCTAAAAATAGCCGTCCGGAACCTTCGTTAAACTGTGGGTCCCGTATCGAGTAATCGTAATCGAGTTGATTTACATATAATTTATGTACTCCTTCTATACATATTGTTCAACCAATTCAATTAATTCACAACTTTATGCTCCTGCAAGTTCTAGATGTGCTCGTCCTGGAAAATATTAGTAACGTGATGAAAATATTATTAACTGATTCAAGTGATATTACACCCAGAAAAAGGAATATGCCTCGTTCGCAATACAAGCGATGTTGCTTAGCGACAAAACAAATATGCTTTGCCGCAAAGCAACATGGCTCGACTTGTCGACATTATGCATTGCGGCAAAGCAATCACGAGTTTTGACACAAAACATTTATTCTGCTTAGACCTAAGTTATGCAAAAATGCTTTGTAGCAAAGCATTTTTGCTTAGACCCAAAGCAGCATTTTTCTGGGTGTAGTTAGAGAGCCTAGAAGGAGAGAGTTGACACTTATATGGGAGCTCTCTGATTGGTTAGTTCAAAAAGTGGCATCAGCAGTTCTTTTAGCCTCAACGGCTTGCATTAATCTTATTAGTTTAAAGCATATACTCGTTTATATGCATTCAGTTAGACAATGGTTTAAGTAAAATCTATTAATTTTTGTCTAATAAAAATATTTAAACATATATACGGCTGTAAAGAAATGACGCATATGTAACCAGTTCAGCAAGGGTTGCCAGATTATACTCTTTTTTAGAGTATATTTTATAAGCTAAGTATTGCAGTGACGTCACGATCTGGCAACCCTTAGGTGCTTCTGATACAACTTTTTGAACAAACCAATCAGAAACGACTTGCTCTTTAACATTGTGTGTCGACTCTCTCCTTCTAGGCTCTCTAGGTGTAGTACTCGCTTTAATCGCATCCGTACTACATTGAATCGTTCTCAAGGAAACCGCGGGAATAGTTTGTAGTTTGTAGTTTATAGGAAAAAAATGATACTGTCATGGGAAGCATCCGGATATCGGTTGTGTATGAGCTAAGTGAAAAAATAATGGAAAAATGCTTGAGGAATGATTTACGCAGTGATATTACATTAATTTTTTTTTTTTTTTTTCAGGAAGCTCTAGACAAAGAGAAGCGACGTAGTAACCAAAATGGATTAATAAAGCCGGGAATTTACAGAGAAAAAATTAATAAATAAGTAAATAATAAAAGCTAATTTCAAATGTAATGGTTTATTGTTTGTCAACGCAAAAATGTGGTTCCCTACCGATTTGTTTCTTTTCTGGGGGGCCAACAGTGCCCCCTATGTAAAACGTAATTTCAGATTCGAAATCAGCGACTCTTAATTTGCATCACCGGTTGCATAACTGAGCAATATCGACCGCGTCTTTTTTTTTTTTTTTTTTCCATGTTCCTTTGGCTTAGTGCTTTACGTTCATAGATATAATACAGAAAAGCAATATTTAGGAGGATTGAAGTATCTCGAAATTTCCGAATTTGGCAGGCAAAGGGTTAAATACGCTTCATCGTTCATCCTCGTATCACCCGTTTAGGAATAGAGAAATTCCCTTTCACCAACGGCGTCATGGTTCCTGCACTGGCGAAATGTCCAAACTGGCAAGATTAGTGATGGAAAACGTTAAATGTTGCCAAAATGTGAATAAACAGTGCAACGTGATAATTGGTACATTGGCAAAACGAAATATGAATTATTCAATTTTTCCATTGCTATAACTGTATTTGACAACTTTGGTTTTATTACAAAATATTGGTAAACAAAAAAGAAAAAAAAAAGACTGAAATAGTATATTACATATCAGGTATGCAAGTGGCGTATTGCAGGCCGTAAACCCCAGGCGTTTTAACCACTCTCGACCTGCAAGCCACCTCCATGCCTGATTTGTAAGATATTTTTCATCCCGAGGGCGGGAAATGAATTTTTTCCTTTTTTAAGCGGGCGGGAATAGTTTATTACTATTCTAGGGCGGAAAGTGACGTTTTTGCCAAACGAGTCCGAAACATTGCTCCGCGAGCCGCAGGCGAGCGGAGCAATCGGACGAGTTTGGCAGAAAAAGTCACGCTTCCGCCCTAGTATTGTAAGAAATTTTTCATTATATACGACGAAACGTACACATACATTCCTAAAAAAAAATGTGGGTCATTTTTATGTTGGTATTTGGTAGCATTGATTTGTCATACACACTGGCAGTTGTCATGTCGTCTGTTCTATCTCGTGTTATGTTTTGTTGGTTTTATATTTATTTATTTATTTATTATAAATACTGTTTCTTTATAAAACGGTTAAAACGGTTGAAAACAGTTAAAATAAAATGGCCTTTAATTCAAAAATTGAAGAATCCGTTCAGAAATCTTTCGGAATCGATCGACCGGAAACCGGAAGGAGGAGGTAAAAGCGGAAGAAGCAAGTAAAAGTAGAGGAAATAGATGGTAAAAAACTCAAGATTTTTTATTTTAATATTGAGATGAAAAATGAAACTTTCTCGTTGCTAAACTAGTGTGGTAAGTTGTACTTTCGTCGTATGTATAATGGAAAGTCCATTTCCCGTTGGGAGTGATGAAAAGACTGTTAAACAGTGGTGGAAAATTTTTAATCTTATATGATCTCGGTCAATGATTAATAAAATTTAAACCTGCAATTATTATATAAATATATATACAGTGCATATTTTCCCACATTTACTTCCTTACAATAAATTTTAAATATTTTACTTATGACTTTCTATGGATTAAGGTAGAAAAAACGCACAAAAAATGTATAAAATGAGGTTAATGCAAAAAGCTAAATAAGCCGACTGATCTGTATTTGAACTGATATAGCTCCATACATTGATCAGTACATGAAGCCAAGTGATATTAATTCCAAATTATATTTAAAATCGCTGAAATAAAGTGAAATGAAAATTGATTTTGTCTCTTTTAAAAATGAAAGTAAAATATAATGTTCCTGTTATTTTGCCATCTCATCCGGATGAGATGGCAAAATAACAGAATGTTAACTGTTAAACTGAATGTTAAACAGAAATGTTAAACAGAATGTTAACTGTTAAACACTGTTTTACAGTCTTTTCATCACTCCCAACGGGAAATGGACTTTCCCGCCCGCTTAAAAAAGGAAAAAATTCATTTCCCGCCCTCGGGATGAAAAATATCTTACAAATCAGGCATGGAGGTGGCTTGCAGGTCGAGAGTGGTTAAAACGCCTGGGGTTTACGGCCTGCAATACGCCACTTGCATACCTGATATGTAATATACTATTTCAGTCTTTTTTCTTTTCTTTTTTGTTTACCAATATTTTGTAATAAAACCAAAGTTGTCAAATACAGTTATAGCAATGGAAAAATTGAATAATTCGTATTTCGTTTTGCCAATGTACCAATTATCACGTTGCACTGTTTATTCACATTTTGGCAACATTTAACGTTTTCCATCACTAATCTTGCCAGTTTGGACATTTCGCCAGTGCAGGAACCATGACGCCGTTGGTGAAAGGGAATTTCTCTATTCCTAAACGGGTGATACGAGGATTGAACGATGAAGCGTATTTAACCCTTTGCCTGCCAAATTCGGAAATTTCGAGATACTTCAATCCTCCTAAATATTGCTTTTCTGTATTATATCTATGAACGTAAAGCACTAAGCCAAAGGAACATGGAAAAAAAAAAAAAAAAAAAGACGCGGTCGATATTGCTCAGTTATGCAACCGGTGATGCAAATTAAGAGTCGCTGATTTCGAATCTGAAATTACGTTTTACATAGGGGGCACTGTTGGCCCCCCAGAAAAGAAACAAATCGGTAGGGAACCACATTTTTGCGTTGACAAAACAATAAACCATTACATTTGAAATTAGCTTTTATTTATTTACTTATTTATTAATTTTTTCTCTGTAAATTCCCGGCTTTATTAATCCATTTTGGTTACTACGTCGCTTCTCTTTGTCTAGAGCTTCCTGAAAAAAAAAAAAAAAAAAATTATACTGGGATATGGCAGCATATCCCTACGTAGGACTACGTCTATGGGGTACTGTTTTAATATTACTGTCGTAAATTTTATCTCGTTAATTTTAAAAAATAACGTCGTAATTAAATCTCGTTAATTTCAAAAAATTAACAAAAAATAATGAAAAGTTAAAAAGATTTAAAAATTTTCTCGAAGTTTTCTTTAATTCATCATTAATTTTTTAAATGGTCCGTCAATTTTCCGTTAATTTTTTTAACTACCCGGGAAAAACCGAAAAAATAAAAATTTATTCATTTTAATTGACGACAACTACAGTTTTGGTGTTATTTAATACTCTAGGAAAGTATTGAAAATAAACGAAAAAATACAGATAAGAATGAAAATGATATTCCGGGAAAAACCAATAAAATAAAAATTCTTCATTCGTATATTATTTTAAACTTTTCAATTATTTTAGTTTTTGCATTTCGTCTTCGAGGTGCTCTCGCGGAAGATTTTAAAATGTATAAAAAAGTATTGAAGAACACTTTAATGAGTTTAAAAAAATACCTTGAGTTTTAAAACTTTTTCGGAGGGGCTATATAATAAATACAATATAATATCATTTTCATTCTTATCTGTATTTTTTCAATAATTTTGTCTCGGTGTTATTTCGCCCATAACTTTTAATCTAACTTTTGATCTTTTCAAAATTCGTTTTTAAAATCACCTTTTTTCAACCATTTTTTCAGTTTTTTCAATAACTATTACAAAATTAAAGTTACGCGGACACTTACACCCTCGGCAAAAACCCATAACTTTTGACCTAACTTTTGATCTTTTCGTTAATTTTGAAAAAATAACGAAAAATAATGTAAAATTTTAAAATTATAAAATATATAAAGTTTTAACTTCGAAAATTTTAATTAAAATTTTGACAATTTTTTTTTTAAATCTCTGAAAAATTATTTTTGGGATTTGTTTTTCGAAGATCTGACCTGGCCCCAACACCTCGACAATTGCCGCTCTCGCTTCGCTCGAGCGGCAATTTTGTCTCGGTGTTATTAGTTCGACGGCAATCGTCCAGGTGTTTGTCAAAAGTTATTACTATGAAATGTTATTAACATTAATTAATTGATCATTTAAATTAATTGATACTCTTTTAGAAACAGCAAAAATTTTATTAAATTTATTTCACTAAAATTTTAAATTTTTTAATTTTTGGTTAATTTTAACATTTTATTAATAATAACTTTTGATTAGCAATTTTGTCTCGGTGTTATTTATCGCCCATAACTTTTGATCCAACTTTTGATCTTTCGTTAATTTTGAAATTTTATATTATTATATTGTACATTGAAAAGATCTTTTTCAAAATCGGGAATAATTATTATTAAATTATAACTATTACAAAAATTAAAGTTACGCGGACACTTACACCCTCGGCAAAAACCCATAACTTTTGACCTAACTTTTCATCTTTTCGTTAATTTTTTCAAAATTAACGAAAAATAATGTAAAATTTTAAAATTATAAAATATATAAAGTTTTAACTTCGAAAATTTTAATTAAAATTTTGACATTTTTTTTTTAAATCTCTGAAAAATAATTTTTGGGATTTGTTTTTCGAAGATCTGACCTGGCCCCAACACCTCGACAATTGCCGCTCTCGCTTCGCTCGAGCGGCAATTTTGTCTCGGTGTTATTTCGGTGATAATTAAGAAAATAATTAATTAATGTTAATTAAGAAAATTAATTAATTAAATAAAATAAATAAAATTAATTTTCGAAAATTACTTGAAAATTTTCAATAATAACTTAATTTTTAACAAAATTAAGTAATTTTAAAATTTAAATTTATTAAAAATAACGCGGACACCTACGCTTACGTATTTAATATTAAAATATTAAATAATTTTTTAGGTGCGAACCAACAAACACATAAACAAATAAACAAACAGTGTTAAGTTGTAATAATTGTATATGTATAATTTTAAAATT
Source organism: Liposcelis bostrychophila (assembly GCA_037577465.1). Lineage (NCBI taxonomy): Eukaryota > Metazoa > Arthropoda > Insecta > Psocodea > Liposcelididae > Liposcelis > Liposcelis bostrychophila. The sequence continues at coordinate 20,547,792 of CM075212.1, read as the reverse complement.
CCGTGCCAGAAAAAAAAATGACATTTTTACCAAAAATGATCTTTTTTCTCAAAAATTATATAAGTTAAAATGTTGACTAGGTCTGTATTTTGACCATAAATTTTAAAAAATTTTTCAAGTTAAAATTTTAATATTAAAATATTAATTATTTAATATTAAAATATTAAATAATTTTTTAGGTGCGAACCAACAAACAAATAAACAAATAAACAAACAAATAAACGAACAGAAATCTCCAGGTTACGGGGTATGACGTAGTCCTACGTCAAAAAATTAATGTAATATCACTGCGTAAATCATTCCTCAAGCATTTTTCCATTATTTTTTCACTTAGCTCATACACAACCGATATCCGGATGCTTCCCATGACAGTATCATTTTTTTCCTATAAACTACAAACTACAAACTATTCCCGCGGTTTCCTTGAGAACGATTCAATGTAGTACGGATGCGATTAAAGCGAGTACTAATATCACTTGAATCAGTTAATAATATTTTCATCACGTTACTAATATTTTCCAGGACGAGCACATCTAGAACTTGCAGGAGCATAAAGTTGTGAATTAATTGAATTGGTTGAACAATATGTATAGAAGGAGTACATAAATTATATGTAAATCAACTCGATTACGATTACTCGATACGGGACCCACAGTTTAACGAAGGTCCGGACGGCTATTTTTAGAAGATTTAGGAGGCAATAGCCGCTCGGCGGTATGCCATTGCTTGCCGAGGGGTGGTGACCATTGAACTGGAATAGTTAAACACGATTCGTCGCATCTATAGTTGAGAGTCGAGAGCGCTATGAATTCGGTTACGGGTCACCATTTTCAAATATAAGACGTACACAATGTTTATACTGTATATTTTGCATACATTTGCATTTTGTGGTCTCAAACACGCAGGTCTGAAATTTCCCGATCCTGAAAAAAATGTATACAATTTGTATACAAAATGTATACTAAATGTATACAATTTGTATACTAAATGTATACAATTTGTATACAATTTTGTGGTCTCAAATGCAGGCCTGAAATTTCGCTTGGTCCAAAAAAAAATTGCATACAAAATGTATACATTTTGTATACAATTAGTATACATTTTGTATACATTTTGTATACATTTTGTATACAAAATGTATACTAAATGTATACAATTTGTATACAATTAGTATACATTTTGTATACATTTTGTATACAATTAGTATACATTTTGTAACGTTTAAAAACCTTGAACGTCACGTGAGTGAATGAAAGATAAGAAAAAAAAAGAAAAAAAAAAAAATGAACCGAAGGGTCAGTCCTTAAAAATATTCCGAAAAGAAAAAAAATCATTAAACTTTTGGTAGAAAAAGAATAAGTCAACAAAATAAATTTATTCGAATAAACAACGGCAGTTAGAAAAATAAATCGCACTCTAAATCATAGAACAACTTTCGACTAGATATGAGAAAAAAAAAATCGGGATAATGACTAGAATGTAACCCCAAATAAAGAGAAATAAAAAAAATGCTAACGATAATCCTAATCATAATTCACTCTAATCATAACGGTAAAAAAAAATCAAAAAAAAAATTAAATAAAAAAAATATAACCAAAAAAAAAAAAAAAAAAAAAGCTGGGCTGGTGTACCTCCAGGGATAACCAAACAATGGAAATTCTTAGCCTGAACTTAAGATGTTAAATAAAAAAATTAGCCGGAAATTACCGCGATTTTCCTCTCCCCGTCCCTAGACAAGAAACTATGTTCTATCATATCCGAAACCAAGACCTTGCCAAGGGAGCGAGAGTACTTCTCGGCAAGACCAGCCTCGGTATCTTTTTCTTGGGTTCGAAAACAGGCCTTTCTAGTTCAAAGGCTATCAAATCCGACCACTGAAGACAAAAGAAACCTGCATCTACTTGCAAAAAAAAAGATAACGGTTTTTGGTCGGTTTTACATTAAAATTCTTCCCTTAAGATTAGAGCCTAAGCATAGAATATTTAATCACGACAAGTTTAGACAAAAAAAAAATGAAAAAAAAATGATAAAAGCCAGGCTAAAAATTTAGGCATCACACAAGCTCGGGGCACACCAACCCGAACCGGTTAAAGAAAAAAAAAAGATAAAATAACTAATTGGGGCTACATTTCACATGTTTAGGTCACCATTTCCCCAATTTAAATTTTTACAAAAAAAAAACTAACAATAAAGCAACCAAAAAAAAAAGCACTTCGTTTGCCATCATTTAACGAGGAAAAAAATTACATTTAAAAAAAGGACAGCCGTTCGCCTAACCCCCCATTCCAGAAACCTTTAGCCCGTCATCCTTCTGGGAACCCAAGTCATCAATCCAAAGCCAGCATCATCATCAAAACCATCAAAACCTTGTTGGACGGGTGGCGAAACGGCTTTTACCAAAAAAAAATCAAATCGTCCACGAGGCCTTTTCGTAGGCGTAAAAAAAAACCCTAAGAAAAACACAAATGAATTAATAAAAAAAATAATAATAAAACGCAAGGAACAGCGAATTGAAATGATGGATGGGCTTTCAAGAAAAAAAATTTGTAAAACACGTGGCACGTGGAGTTTTTCTATCTTCATTCAACTCGACAAAAATGCCCAAAAAACAAAAATCTTTCAATTCGTTGTTCTATCACAAATCAAAAAAAACTAAACAATCTTCGAAAATAAGATTACGAAAAAAAAAAGAGAAAAAAAAAGTAACAAATCAATAATTTCATCGATTTAAAATCATATTATAAACCAGGCCTGACAAGATTCGGCTTGTCATAGGCGAGCAAAACTTCAACGATATTCACATTTTCAAAAGTTTAAAATAACCAGAGCTCATGTAAAATTAAAAAAAACTTACTCCTATTAAATGAGGATCATTCCTATTTGAAATTAATCCAGGAGGTCAAAAAAGTTTAAACGATCGCTTATCTGTTAAAAAAAAAAAGAAAGATTGAAATCTAACGAACATGTGCTCAAAACAAAATCCCAATAAAATCTAAATTTTTCACCGGCGATCGATTTTTCTTGACAAAAAAAATTCACTAATACTCACTTAATCATATTAGATTACCCCAATTTGCGTTCAGAACAAATTAATAAAAGAAAGAAATCTCATTTTTAAATTTTTAGAGACGGGCAAAAAAAATTACATCCGATCGCTGAACGTTGCAGAAAAGTAAGACGGTGGAAAAGGAAATGACGTCATACCTTCCTTTTAATCGTGCCTTAAACTATCCGTTTTCTCAAAGGAAACTACGTTGTTGAAGTTTTGCGCGCGAACAGAGAAAAAAAAAAAAATCATCATTGAATCTTAAAAATTATCAAACAAAAAAAAAAAATGCATTCCATTTTTACATAAGAATTAAAAATGCAAATTAATAAAAAAGTTCAGTACAACCCCGTTCAGTACCGTATCCAGAATTTAGAGTTGTTACAATACCCCCGATTTAAGTCAAGCGTATACCTTAATCAGGTATATGCAAGACCGAAAAAAATGAAATCAATTAACGACGAAAAATTCTGCGATAATCAACAAAACGGTTTCAAGTTCTATACGTCCCAGTGTTCTAAATTTTTACACTTCAGGGTTGGCTCTCGATGAAGGAGATTTCGATCTTCCTCGCGATTGATAACGCTGAGCCCGTTCGCAGGTGCAAGTCCTAAGAGTCTTCTCTTTCTCACCGCAACCGTAACATTCCATTTCGGTTTTTCCCGATGTTCGATCGGCTGAAGAAACGTTTACTCGGGAAGCTCCCTCTGAGGCGTAATTCTTCTTATCATACCACATAAGCTCGAGCTTATGACCAACTTGTCGAATCTCGTCTATTTCCGTAAACGATTCTCCACGGATGTCTCGATAATAATCCGGATGAACGTTCTTTTGCAGTATTTCGATGATCTCATCGTCACTGCACGGCGAAATCAAACATTCGTTTAATAAACGAACATCAGCGATGAACTGACCGATTGGCTCATCTCGCTTTTGTCTCCTACTGAACAAGGCGATCTTTGACTCCGTATCGTAAGTCGACGGCAGGAACGTGTCCTTCAGCGTCTGCTTGGCTGTTGTCCAATCCTTGTATGACTGTACGTTGTCTTGGTCCTTAAAATGCTCTTTCGCGGGACCATCAAGAATTGCGTGTAAAAGTCGCGCGATTTCTGAGTCTTTTAATGGATAAAGTTTTAACACTTCATCGACTTTGTAAATGAATAACTTGACATTCTCCCCCGGGAGTCCTTTAAAAATCAAATTCTGTTTCTTACACTCGTGCTCCGCGTTTTTGACGCGACGGTCGCGATCCACAACGGTAGTTACGGCAGCAGGTACGGTCGTTGCTGCAGCCTGCGTAGTCGCTCCAAGCTGAGTCAGCAATTGATTCGCGAGTTGATTCGTCGAAGCTTGTTGTTGTCCAACGGTCACAACAAAATCCGAAAACATTGCCGTTAATTTGTCGATGGGATCCGTAGGCGTTCCGGAGGTTACATTTACAGTATTCGCGGCGTTCACGGCAGGAAAATTAAATCCGCTAGTACCAGGTGCAGTACCAATCTTCGGTTGGGGACTGGGGGTACGCGCATGAAAATATACTATACGAGTTTGATCCACTGTTGCGGGTAAATCGTTTTCAGTTTTCTTAAACGACGCGGCGTGAGTCTTTAACAAGGTACGTAAATCTGCTACTGTCGTTGTAGGATCGAATGCGACGCCCCAATGAGTCGCTATGGCCTCCAAGTCTTCCTTCTTGACGTTGTAGAGATAAGTCGGCCAACCCATCTTGATATAAAGTCCAAAACTAAACACTAGAAATCCTTTCCAATCTTTATAACCAAAACTCCAAACGGCGTGGGGGTTTGTCGGCGAACGACCATCAAAAAAAAATCAAAAATCGCAAAATGATGACAAACGAATAACAATAAAATCGAACAAAAAAAAAAAATTAAAAGATTACCAAGTCGAAAGTATGGGAAAAACTCTTATTTCGAAAAATTGTAGCGGTTATTTAGAAAAAATCAGTTAAAATTCAAAATTATCAAAAATTTACAGAAACTCAGAATATTTTCTGTCCATGGATTCGGGCGCCATTTGTAATGTTCAAAAACCTTGAACGTCACGTGAGTGAATGAAAGAGTGAAAAAAAAAAAATAAAAAAATAAGATCCGAAGGGTCAGTCCTTAAAAATATTCCGAAAAGAAAAAAAATCATTAAACTTTTGGTAGAAAAAGAATAAGTCAACAAAATAAATTTATTCGAATAAACAACGGCAGTTAGAAAAATAAATCGCACTCTAAATCATAGAACAACTTTCGACTAGATATGAGAAAAAAAAAATCGGGATAATGACTAGAATGTAACCCCAAATAAAGAGAAATAAAAAAAATGCTAACGATAATCCTAATCATAATTCACTCTAATCATAACGGTAAAAAAAAATCAAAAAAAAAATTAAATAAAAAAAATATAACCAAAAAAAAAAAAAAAAGCTGGGCTGGTGTACCTCCAGGGATAACCAAACAATGGAAATTCTTAGCCTGAACTTAAGATGTTAAATAAAAAAATTAGCCGGAAATTACCGCGATTTTCCTCTCCCCGTCCCTAGACAAGAAACTATGTTCTATCATATCCGAAACCAAGACCTTGCCAAGGGAGCGAGAGTACTTCTCGGCAAGACCAGCCTCGGTATCTTTTTCTTGGGTTCGAAAACAGGCCTTTCTAGTTCAAAGGCTATCAAATCCGACCACTGAAGACAAAAGAAACCTGCATCTACTTGCAAAAAAAAAGATAACGGTTTTTGGTCGGTTTTACATTAAAATTCTTCCCTTAAGATTAGAGCCTAAGCATAGAATATTTAATCACGACAAGTTTAGACAAAAAAAAAAATGAAAAAAAAATGATAAAAGCCAGGCTAAAAATTTAGGCATCACACAAGCTCGGGGCACACCAACCCGAACCGGTTAAAGAAAAAAAAAAGATAAAATAACTAATTGGGGCTACATTTCACATGTTTAGGTCACCATTTCCCCAATTTAAATTTTTACAAAAAAAAAACTAACAATAAAGCAACCAAAAAAAAAAGCACTTCGTTTGCCATCATTTAACGAGGAAAAAAATTTACATTTAAAAAAAGGACAGCCGTTCGCCTAACCCCCCATTCCAGAAACCTTTAGCCCGTCATCCTTCTGGGAACCCAAGTCATCATTCCAAAGCCAGCATCATCATCAAAACCATCAAAACCTTGTTGGACGGGCGGCGAAACGGCTTTTACCAAAAAAAATTACGTCATCCACGTGGTCTTTTCGTAGACGTAAAAAAAAACCCTAAGAAAACACAAATGAATTAATAAAAAAATAATAATAAAAACGCAAGGAACAGCGAATTGAAATGATGGATGGGCTTTCAAGAAAAAAAATTTGTAAAACACGTGGCACGTGGAGTTTTTCTATCTTCATTCAGCTCGACAAAAATGCCCAACAAAAATCTTTCAATTCGTTGTTCTATCACAAATCAAAAAAAAACTAAACAATCTTCGAAAATAAGATTACGAAACAAAAAAAAAGAAAAAAAAAAAAAAAGTAACAAATCAATAATTTCATCGATTTAAAATCATATTATACACCAGACATGACAAGATTCGGCTTGTCATAGGCGAACAAAACTTCAACGATATTCACATTTTCAAAAGTTTAAAATAACCAGAGCTCATGTAAAATTAAAAAAAACTTACTCCTATTAAATGAGGATCATTCCTATTTGAAATTTAATCCAGGAGGTCAAAAAAGTTTAAACGATCGCTTATCTGTTAAAAAAAAAAAGAAAGATTGAAATCTAACGAACATGTGCTCAAAACAAAATCCCAATAAAATCTAAATTTTTCACCGGCGATCGATTTTTCTTGACAAAAAAAATTCACTAATACTCACTTAATCATATTAGATTACCCCAATTTGCGTTCAGAACAAATTAATAAAAGAAAGAAATCTCATTTTTAATTTTTAGAGACGGGCAAAAAAAATTACATCCGATCGCTGAACGTTGCAGAAAAGTAAGACGGTGGAAAAGGAAATGACGTCATACCTTCCTTTTAATCGTGCCTTAAACTATCCGTTTTCTCAAAGGAAACTACGTTGTTGAAGTTTTGCGCGCGAACAGAGAAAAAAAAAAAAAATCATCATTGAATCTTAAAAATTATCAAACAAAAAAAAAAAAATGCATTCCATTTTTACATAAGAATTAAAAATGCAAATTAATAAAAAAGTTCAGTACAACCCCGTTCAGTACCGTATCCAGAATTTAGAGTTGTTACAATTTTGTATACATTTTGTATACATTTTGTATGCATTTTGTATACATTTTGTATACATTTTGTATACAAATTGTATACATTTTGTATACAAATTGTATACATTTTGATGACCAACATAGGCACCTCTCGGTAGAGGTCCCTATGTTGGTCATCAAATTGTATACAAAATGTATACAAAATGTATACAAATTGTATACAAAAAGTATACAAATTGTATACAAAATGTATACAAATTGTATACAAAATGCATACAAAATGTATACAAAATGTATACAATTTGTATACAACTTTTATTTGTATATTTTTTGCATAAAATTGGTATACATTTTGTATACATTTTGTATACATTTTGTATACATCCGGATAGGAAAGAACGTGGGTCGATAAGGCCGATTTTTGGGCTGTTAAAAAAAAAAATTTTTTTTATGTTAAAAGGTAGTTTCATATGAGGTTAATAAGGGGTCATAAGTGGCACTGAGTTGCGCGCATGCTATGGCCATTTTTTTAAATTTATTCACTTTTCGCTGTTGTGAACATGACAGTCGGAAATCTTCCAGTGGCAGACAAATAGTAGCCATGAAGGCCAATTTACTGCACCATATTAAGGTTGCGACCGGCGTGTTCACACATGCTTAATTCGCATGGTTTTTAGGCCTCATGAAGAAGCCGTTGAATGGCCCTAATTTCCTTTTCACACGAGCTTTCTAATGTTGAAAGCTTACTTAATTCACCATTTCCAACTTAAGCACATATGTGCGCCATTGTAAAATGAAGGAAATTGAATTTCAGATGGCTGATTTATAATGTTTATACTCTGTTTTAACCGTATTTTTCATTAATATACATGCCTAACGTTTAAATGGATCAGATGCATTATTGTGCGAATATATATTTTGATCTCATTAATCAGTAAAACATGAATAAAAGGTCCGCGATTTATTTATCAACTACTTGTTTTCGAGAACATTTTTTTAAAAAAAATTGTTTCGCGCCTTTTCGGAAGAACACTTTTTAAAATGTTCTCGAAAACAAGTAGTTGATAAATAAATCGCGGACCTTTTATTCATTTTTTACTGATTAATGAGATCCAAATTTATATTCGCACAATAATGCATCTGATCCATTTAAACGTTAGGCATGTAATATTAATGAAAAATACGGTTAAAACAGAGTATAAACATTATAAATCAGCCATCTGAATTCAATTTCCTTCATTTTACAATGGCGCACATATGTGCTTAGTTGGAAATGGTGAATTAAGTAAGCTTTCAACATTAGAAAGCTCGTGTGAAAAGGAAATAGGGCCATTCAACGGCTTCTTCATGAGGCCTAAAAACCATGCGAATTAAGCATGTGTGAACACGCCGGTCGCAACCTTAATATGGTGCAGTAAATTGGCCTTCATGGCTACTATTTGTCTGCCACTGGAAGATTTCCGACTGTCATGTTCACAACAGCGAAAAGTGAATAAATTTAAAAAAATGGCCATAGCGTGCGCGCAACTCAGTGCCACTTATGACCCCTTATTAACCTCATATGAAACTACCTTTTAACATAAAAAAATTTTTTTTTTTTAACAGCCCAAAAATCGGCCTTATCGACCCACGTTCTTTCAGACCTCTGTTTGAGACCATAAAATTGTATACAATTTGTATACAAAATGCATACAATTTGTATACAAAATGTATACAACTTTTTCTGGATCACGCCCGTAGCCAAGGGGGGCCACTGGGTGGGCTGACTGGTTGCCCCCCCTGGAGTAAATTGGCTAAACATGACAGGTATAGGAAATGAAGACCTATTGCCCCCTTAACAAGCCCAACTGCTCCCCCTGGCTCTTCGTTCTGGCTACAGGCCCGTTCTGGATCGGGAAACTTTAGACCTGTGTGTGTGTTTGAGACCTGAAAATTGTACACAATTAGTGTCTAAAATGTATACAAAATGTACACATCTTATATTTGAAAATGGTGACCCGTAGCCGAATTCATAGCGCTCTCGACTCTCAGTTATAGATGCGACGCGTCGTGCTTCTTTTTTCTCAGGTCAAAACTAGTGCGCTGGTAAGAAAATAACGGTCACCACCCCTCGGCAGGCAATGGCAAACCGCCGAGGGGTAATCGCCTCCTAAATCTCTCAAAAACACCCGTACGGAACCTTCGTTAAACTCTCGGTCCCGTATGCATGTGAGCGCACGCTCGTAATCGAGTACAAATGGAAAATATTATTAACTGAATTTACGGGCCAAACCACGCGGACTGTAACCTCCGCACTATACTTAGCTTATAGGCGTGGTGTGTAACGGAATTTACTTCATATGTATTCACTTTAATCGCTTCCGTACTACATTTATACAACATTTTGAATTGTGCTCAAGAAAACCGCGGGAATAGTTTGTAGTTTAGGAAAAAAAAGGCTACTATCATGGGAAGCTTCCGGATATCGGTTGTGTATGAGCTAAGTGCAAAATTAGTGGAAAAATGCTTGAGGAATGATTTACGCAGTGATATTACATTAACTTTTTCTCTTTTTCTCTCTTCAGGAACCCCAGGGCAAAGAGAAGCGACGTAAGAACCAAAATGGATTAATAAAGCCAGGAATTTAGGGGGGAAAAAATTAATAAAATCAAATTTCAAATGTAATAGTATATGGTTTTATTAACGCAAAAATGTGGTTCCCTACCGATTTGTTTCTTTTTTGGGAGTTCAACAGTGCCCCCTATGCAAAAGCTAATTTCAGATTCGGAATCAGCGACCTCTAATTTGCATCACTGTTGCATGACTGAGGAAAATCAAGTTTATGATTTATTTATTTTTTCATGTGCCTTTGGCTTAGTGCTTTGCAGTCATAGGTATAATACAGTAAAACAATATTTGGGAGGATTGAGGTATTTGAGAAATTTCCAAATTCGGCAGGCAAAGGATTAAATACGCTTCATCGTTCAACCTTCGTATCACCTGTTTAGGGACAGAGGAATTCCCTCTTCTGAAATTAGCTTTTGCATAGGGGGCACTGTTGAACTCCCAAAAAAGAAACAAATCGGTAGGGAACCACATTTTTGCGTTAATAAAACCATATACTATTACATTTGAAATTTGATTTATTATTTTTTCCCCCCTAATTCCTGGCTTTATTAATCCATTTGGTTCTTACGTCGCTTCTCTTTGCCCTGGGGTTCCTGAAGAGAGAAAAAGAGAAAAAGTTAATGTATATCACTGCGTAAATCATTCCTCAAGCATTTTTCCACTAATTTTGCACTTAGCTCATACACAACCGATATCCGGAAGCTTCCCATGATAGTAGCCTTTTTTTTCCTAAACTACAAACTATTCCCGCGGTTTTCTTGAGCACAATTCAAAATGTTGTATAAATGTAGTACGGAAGCGATTAAAGTGAATACATATGAAGTAAATTCCGTTACACACCACGCCTATAAGCTAAGTATAGTGCGGAGGTTACAGTCCGCGTGGTTTGGCCCGTAAATTCAGTTAATAATATTTTCCATTTGTACTCGATTACGAGCGTGCGCTCACATGCATACGGGACCGAGAGTTTAACGAAGGTTCCGTACGGGTGTTTTTGAGAGATTTAGGAGGCGATTACCCCTCGGCGGTTTGCCATTGCCTGCCGAGGGGTGGTGACCGTTTATTTTCTTACCAGCGCACTAGTTTTGACCTGAGAAAAAAGAAGCACGACGCGTCGCATCTATAACTGAGAGTCGAGAGCGCTATGAATTCGGCTACGGGTCACCATTTTCAAATATAAGATGTGTACATTTTGTATACATTTTAGACACTAATTGTGTACAATTTTCAGGTCTCAAACACACACACAGGTCTAAAGTTTCCCGATCCAGAACGGGCCTGTAGCCAGAACGAAGAGCCAGGGGGAGCAGTTGGGCTTGTTAAGGGGGCAATAGGTCTTCATTTCCTATACCTGTCATGTTTAGCCAATTTACTCCAGGGGGGGCAACCAGTCAGCCCACCCAGTGGCCCCCCTTGGCTACGGGCGTGATCCAGAAAAAGTTGTATACATTTTGTATACAAATTGTATGCATTTTGTATACAAATTGTATACAATTTTATGGTCTCAAACAGAGGTCTGAAATTTCCTATCCGGATGTATACAAAATGTATACAAAATGTATACAAAATGTATACCAATTTTATGCAAAAAATATACAAATAAAAGTTGTATACAAATTGTATACATTTTGTATACATTTTGTATGCATTTTGTATACAATTTGTATACATTTTGTATACAATTTGTATACAATTTGTATACATTTTGTATACATTTTGTATACAATTTGATGACCAACATAGGGACCTCTACCAATTTTCTTGGGGGCACTCAAATATTTAGTCAGCATAAAATTGACAATTTTCTTTACTTTTTCCTCCTCTTGTCAGCAGAAGTCAGTACTCTATGAACTCTTTTCAAAATTAGGCGAGTTAAAGATACCCCTCCCCCCTTAAATGGCCCCGAAGTATCATTTGAAAAAATTCGATAAACCTAGGAAAACCATTCCAGGACAATTTGAACAATTTCGAATCTGTCTTGTGCAAGTTTAAACTTGTCTCGGTGCAAGTTTGAACAATTTTTAACATGTCTTGTGCAAGTTTAAACTTGCTTCGATGCAAGTTTGAAAAATTATGAACCTGTGTTGTGCCAGTTTAAACTTGTCTTGATGCAAGTTTGAACAATTATGAACCTGTCTTGTGCAAGCTTGAACTTGCCTTGAGCAAGTTTCGATTTTAAATGAATAAATAAATTTTTCATTCCTCGATCAGTCAGTCTGCAGACGGATTCCTTTCGTGCTAAAATTGGTTCATCTTGAGGTAATAATAACCACCGATAAACCAAAAAAACCCTAACTTGTCGTTGACCCTGAAAAAGAGTCAAGATTTGTGCAAAGCCCCTCCTCCCCGTCACCAAAAGTCACATTTCAAGTACCCCTCACCTCACTCCCCAATGTGTTGACGTAATATTTGAATGTCCTCCTGAGGACGACAAATGAAACCATCGGAGTTACTAATTCCCAAGAGAATTGAAACTCACTGGAGGGCAAGCAACCCGCTCGGACAGATAAAATGAGTTTTAGACAAAAGAACGTTCGCTCAAGATAAAACAAAGTTTTCTGAAAGACCAAATAAAATCAAGTAAAAATATGAATGAACTCCGCTGGAGGGGTTTCCTCGGACTATCAGAATTTTTATTAGAATTTGAAAATCGGGGGAAGAAGATGAAAACTGATATTCCCCGGGAAAAAAAAGCAGTTAGATGAAAGCGTTAACTTTTTTTTTTTTTTTTGGGAGGAAGCCGTTTGAAAAAAACGTCAACAGTTGGCAACAACCAAGTTCGCAATATTAAAAATTTTCATAACCGAGTCCTTTGTCGTGAAAGAATTCATCAATCACCTTTAACTGTTATTCCAAGCTGTTAAGGTTCTAGTTCGTTTACATAACCGGCCGGTCAGCCGGCCGGTGAAAATTTTTTAACATTAAAAAAAGTTTAATTTTTTTTATTTTTACGATTCGGTATTTTACACATTAAAATGAGATCGGATCGCACCGAAACCGTGACAAAACGTTTTGTTATGTTTAAAAGGTAAAGATTCGTTATTGAAAGTGTATGAAAAAGGCTTTATTGTGCGTAAATTTGATAATTTTTTTCAATGTTTTCGAAATAAAAAAATAAAACGCCATTTCTCTTTTTGTTGTTGAAATAGTTCGCGGTTTCACCGCTAGAGCGCTGCACTAGTCTCTCGGAAATAAACAAAAAAAAAAAATTTCTTTTTTTTGCGAAAACAATCAAATATTATCAAATATAAGAACTATTAACTGTTTTTCATGCATTTAATATCATGGAAATTTATCTCTGAACATAACGAAACGTTTTGGGTACGGTTTCGGTGCAGTTAGACCCCGTTTTCATGTATAAAATATTGGATTCAAAAAAAAATTTTTTAAATATTTTTTTATCGTTAAAATGTGTACACCGCCCGGCTAGCCGGCCGGTTATGTAAACGAACTAGAACCTTTATCAAATATTGATCCGGAAAAAAAAAAAAAAAAAAAAAAAAAAAATTATTCCCATACTACAAATTTAAAATTACAATTGACTTTTTTTTCCCGAAGTAACATAATTTTGCAAAACAATTTTTTTTTCCCCCTCCTATGTTATCAAGGTGCACGGAGTGCACCCAGCCAAGTTTCAAGTGCACTCCACTCGCACCTTACTTTACTAAACTCATCGTATCCCTGTTTTCAGAACCCCGAAACTCGCGAACCGATTAAGATAAAATTTTTTTTTCTTCACACACGGAACACCGCTCCCTTCGATATTAAGTATGCCGATTTCCAAATTTCTAGGTTTTGTCCTTCTCCGGTTTTCGAGGGGTCGAAAATCGTCATTTTGAGCGTTACTCACTCACTATATATATATATATAGCATAAAGTTCGGACCCTCCCAGAGGTCTTGGAATTTTGAAATTCGGTACCGTTACACCATTTGGTATACAAACTCATAGAAAACCTCAAAAATTGGAAAATTCGAAAGTGGGCTGAGCTACAAGCAATTTCTTTTCCGCCTGCAAAATCGAGAGTATGTAACCCTCAATATAAAAAAAAAAAGGAATCTGTTTAAAATAGCCTTTGTTATTGTTATTATGGTTGTTTAAGAGTGTCAATGACATGTTAGGGTAAGAAATTTGTTACGCTTGAGTGAATAATAATGTACCCAGTACCCAGACAATTCGTTGGCATCATTATTATTATTATTTATCTTTTTTTTTTTTTTTTGCTATCTTTTCTATATCACCGGTTGGGAAATTTCGAACCGGAGAGCAAGAGGCAAATAAGGCTTTTTTTTTTCTCTAAGGCTATTTAATTTATTTAACGATCCTCACCTAAAAAAATTTAGACACGAAATTTAATAGGTGCAGGCACAAAATACGATAAACTTTAAAAAAAAGGCTAAATTTTGAAAAAAAAATTACATCAGATATGAAAGGCGGGCCCTATGAAACCCCCAGACTGAAATTTTATTTCACTAGTAACCTTTGAATTATTCCAATCTATGATCCCATTTCATTCCGTATTCATGTAATGCGGGTTGCCTAAATTCGATTTTGCAGGGGACATTATGATAAGAATTTGTTTTACATTATAATTAACATATTGGTACGTATAGACCCCAAAAACAAAATTGGGTGGGATAATTTTTTTTTTTTTTCTCCGAAGTCAAAAATAAGTAAGCAAAGGGTTGAACGATCCTCACTTTAAAAAATTTAGACAGAGAATACAATTAAACCTCTCTATAACGGACACTTCAGGCTCGAGGGTTTTTGTCCGCTATTGAGAACATTGCTTTTTTTTGAAAAATAATGCTAACACATTTTTTTAAATGATTATCATATAAATTATAAATTTTTGTGGGCAAAGCTAATTAAATTAAGGTTTTTTTTTTTTTTTTTTTTTTTAAATCTCGGATGTTAGTTTGTTTAAATTTCTTTCTACTGACTGATTACTTCTGTTTGCACATGACGATGCAAGCTGTCTAGCAGTTCCAATCCTGTATATCGTTATTTTCGATGAAAAATGTTTTAGGTGTTCTAAATCTTCTAAAAGCTGCACTATATGATGCGGTATTACAAACGCTGTCTTCTGAAATGTCTTAGAAGCACCTTTCTGGCTTCAGAGCTGACTATTCTGTCCTCTATTTAGAAGTATTTTTGTATGGGAAAAAATTTAATTTTAGTGTCCGCGTCCGGTATTGAGAGGAGAAAATACATGGGTTTATACGGGAAAAAATCCGTTCCGGACAATTATGTTCGTTATATCCGGGTGTCCGCATAGAGAGGTATTACTTTAATAAGATCAAGAACAAAATATTTTGAAATTTTTTAATTTTTCCAACAAACCTAAGACTGCTTTAAGGCAGGGGGGGGTGTAATTCTCTTTTAACCTCGTCGTCCGTATAAAACACCAGTCAAGCAATTCACCCTACAAAAAGTTGTGATATCTAAACAAAAACACTTCCGTGTAAAAAAAAGGAGCCAAGTTTGTTTTTTGCTTCCCTTTACAAAAACCGTCTGCCCTTAAAAGTGGTGATATATTGAGAAGCGCAGCCAAGTAAGGTCAATTTTCTTATTTCAAGAAACATTTTGCCTTCAAAAGTGGTGATATCAGAGGGGGCAGCCAAGTTAATTTCTTTCCTATTATTAAAATTTTTTCCGAAGTCATTTTCCTCCGTGAATAAACTCAAACTTGGGCGCTTTTTTTTTTTTAAAGAGTTTATATGAATGACACAATAATCCTTCTCAAATCGATTTTTTCTCAATCCTTTTCAATTGGAAAAATTCTGCTACCAAAATTTTTTTCTCAGCAACGACACGAATCTGCACAAGAAAGTTATCAGATCGCTAAAAGTCTGTCTCATCAACACCATGGTTCGTCTTTAATCCTTACAAAGTCGGTTCATTCTCACTTTTTAAATAAAGATTACCGAGGTTTTTCCGTCACTCACAGTAAATATTTCATTGAAACCTTGATCTGAACTATGATTATCCATCTTTGAGAAAAATTTTAACTTGCATGATAGAAAAAAGCGCCCAAGTTTGAGTTTATTCACGGAGAAAATGACTTCGGAAAAAATTTTAATAATAGGAAAGAAATTAACTTGGCTGCCCCCTCTGATATCCCACTTTGAAGGCAAAATGTTTCTTGAAATAAGAAAATTGACCTTACTTGGCTGCGCTTCTCAATATATCACCACTTTTAAGGGCAGACGGTTTTTGTAAAGGGAAGCAAAAAACAAACTTGGCTCCTTTTTTTTACACGGAAGTGTTTTTGTTTAGATTCGAAATTTAATTCCGCGAGGTATCGATGGTCGCAATATAAATGACGGTATGGGAAGGGGGAAAAGGGGAAAGGGGATAAAAAGTCATTTTTCAGATCAAAAAAAGGTTAAATTCTCCGTATTTGAAGCTTCGGTTTACATTCACGGGTAATTTTTTTTTCGAATTTTTTTTTTTTTTTTTCTCCTACGGTTGGATTTGTGGTCGAGAGTGACCGATTCGGTTTCGTTTGCACAATGAATGAAAGCGACATTTCCAGTCTCGATTCCCATGTGTTTTGAATCGATATTTTTTTCTCCTCCAACTTTTCGATATTTTAAAATCGAAGAATAAATCAATAAGCACCGGCTAAAGGAAAGTTTATAAAGTTTCGAGTCGGAGAGTTTATCCTAACCCAAATAAGGCATCCGTAGCCCGCACGACTAACTCATTTTCAAAAGCGAAAGGCAGGGGAAAGAGATGGGGCGATGAAAAGGGTGGCAGTAGTTTTCCCAACTTTTCGAATTGTCTCATGCTCCTCCGAAACTCTTGTATTTCCACGGTCATTTTGTAAGATATTAACTATTTTCTTCGGTGCAAAAAAAAAAAAAAAAAAAACTCTTGAAATTATAAAGTGCTTTTTTTGAAGTTTGCCTTGTCTAGACTTGCTGAAACTTGCAACAAGGAACAGATGAGAACCAAATTCGTCACTGGAGAGGATGTTACTCAATGAATCAAAACTAGTTTGATGAAGTTCGTTGGATAAAGGATAAATTCGCATAACTAGAATTTATGAATAAACAGCCAGAGAACAAATAAAAAAATTTAAAAAATCGCTGGAGGGCAAATAAACAAATCAAAGGTCCTGCAGTGAAAATTAATTAACTCGAGACCAAGCAGAATTCAACGGAAGCCGAATCAGGGAAAACAAAAAATTTATTTACTGGATGTTAAACAAACTGATATAGACACGGAACTCCTGGAATTATAACCAATTAGTTTTTTATTTCCTCCAGAATAAATTCTTGGACGGACAAAAAAAAACTGAACAAACTTGCATCAAACAGCTTAAAGCGAAAAAATATTGAATAAGCCGAAAAAAACGAATGAAATAGAACTGACCAGAAAGTCAACGAAAACTCCGAAACTCCGTTTCGGAGTTATTTTAAAATAAATTATTTAGCACTGGCACCAGTTTCGGCACAGACATGAGTTTTCTGCCGGCATCGGCGCCGGCACTGGCTTCGGCTTTGGACCCCTGCCAATTATAATTTTAGTTTACGCACAATAAAGGCAATTTTTTTATAAAATTAGCAAAGAGCCAATCTATAGTCGGTAATTTTAAAAACTTTAAGTTTCGCTCGAATCGAAATCGGTAAACGTTTCCGACCGTTTTTCCTAATCCATTTTTCCTAAAAAAATTATTCCTAATCCATTTTTCCTCAAAATTTTGGATCCTAAAATTTTTTTCCTAATTTTCAATTTTCCTAAAATTTTCATAAAATAAAATTTCCTAAAATGAATATTTTTCCTAATATTTTAAATCCCTAAAATGATTTTAGGAAATTATATTTTGGGAAATGATTTTAGGAATAAAAAAATTTTAGGAAAATTAAAAGTTAGAAAAAAAATAGTCAGGAAAATCATTTTAGGAGCCAAAATTTTCAAAAAAGTGAATTAGGATTTTTTTTCTTTTTAGGAAAAATGGATTAGGAATTTTTTTTTTAGGAAAAATGGATTAGGAATTTTTTTTAGGAAAAATGGATTAGGAATTTTTTTCAGGAAAAATGAATTAGGATTTTTTTTTTTTTTTTTTTTTTTTTTAGGAAAAATGGATTAGGAATTTTTTTAAAAAAAAAATGGAAAAAAATGGATTAGTTTTTTTTTTTTTTTTTTTTTTTTAGGAAAAATGGATTAGGAATTTTTTTTTTTAGGGAAAATGGATTAGGAATTTATTTTTTTAGGAAAAATGGATTAGGAATTTTTTTATGGAAAATGGATTAGGAAAAATGGTAGGAATCCTAGGATGCAACATTTTTCACTTTATAGATACCACTGTCGAACCTGATTTTACTACCATTTCCTTCGCTCAACAACAAGGGGGAAAAAAATTGAGGAAGCTGAACTTCATTAAAGAATGAATAACAAAACAGGAAGCATACCAAACACTAATCAAAATTTAAAAAAATAAGATGCTTTGTTGTCAACTAATAAATCCGGGGCTTCTCAGCTTACTCTAAACCAAAAATAACATCAAATCCGGAATAATAGTCCAAAAAAATCGATTTGCCATTCGAAACGACTCTTATATTTACGGATTTTTCTGACTCTCAAAAACAAGGATTTGTAACTAGGTTAACCCGGTGGGTTCCCCGATTAAATTTTGCTCTCCTACACACATAACCGGGGTAAAAGCATCATCTGGTGTCATTCGCATGTCATCCAAATTTAATTAACTTAAGCTTTATGATATGTAAATGGAAAGCAATCATTTAGTCAAATTACTGACATACTGTTGATCAGTCCTTGTTTGTCATAAAGCATCAAATCTCAAAGCAAAAGGTTTTTGTCACGAGTGTGCTGAGAAGGCATAAACATCCGTTAATTAAAGATTACACAAGCAAATATAAAATAAAGTCCAAGCAAAGATGAAAGTGATTCAGTCTGACGTTTCCCCTGTATAATTCAAATTATCTTGACTGAATCTGTAAACTGTTTGACTTGATTTAACTGACGTCTGATTGATTTTATCTACAATTCGCTGTTACGGCTTCGCAAAAAGGGTTAACATCGATCTTTGTACACTCTGTCACCGTTGAAAACGAAATTACTCCCATTCACAGACGTTAAATCCTATGGCCGTTTTCTCTCCCTTTCTCCGAATTAAATCATATTAAAATATTACACACCCGATTTAATGTGGGATCCTCGGATTATAAAATGCACCATTTTTTTAAGAAAATCTATGGTTTTGATAAACGCAAATAACATCAAATATAAATGTTTTTTTTTTTTTCTTTTTCTTTCACGTAATTTGCATAATACATACTTATATCCACTAGGGTGGCCCTTATTTTTCAAATTTTAAAAATTTCGGTGAACGCACCCATTAATGCTTTTTTAGTACCCAAAACAAGATTCCATGAATTTTTTCAAATTTTTTGCATGTCGTTTAGCCGTGTCCCAGGCACCTGAAAATTTAAAAACTCCGTAAAGACCAAAAAATCAAAAAAATTTTTTTTTTTATATAAAAAATAATTGTTTCCT
The DNA here is from genome assembly GCA_037577465.1 of Liposcelis bostrychophila. Taxonomy (NCBI): domain Eukaryota; kingdom Metazoa; phylum Arthropoda; class Insecta; order Psocodea; family Liposcelididae; genus Liposcelis; species Liposcelis bostrychophila. The sequence goes on along the minus strand of CM075212.1, from coordinate 20,528,388 downwards.
ATTCGGATTTTACTGCAGATCACGAAATTAAAGTAAAAATTTACATATCTCATACAGTTTTGATGATAGAGGACAAAATAAGTAAAAAAAAAAAAAAAAAAATTAGCAAGATATGCTATAGAAACAATTTTTTGCGAAATTCTTCATATTTTTGTCCTAGTTTTCCCTTCGCCATAATCGTCTGTCATCAATCAATTCTAACTTCATTTTCGTAATCAGAACAAAAGTTTGGATAGAAAGCAACCCTTTTTCGACCAGTTTTCCAAATCCATTTTTCCTAAAAAATAAATTTCTAATCCATTTTTTCTAATTCCATTTTTTTCCCTATTTTCAATTTTCCTTCAATTTTTTGATTAATTTATTCATTTTGAAAAAATAAATTCGTATCCCGTTTTTCCTTAAAAAAAAAGAATAAATTCCTAATCCATGTTTCCTAAAAAAAAAAATAAATAAATAAATAAATAAATAAATTCCTAATCCATTTTTTCCAAAAAATTTTGACATTCATATTTCCCTTCACAATCGTTTTCTGAGCTATTTTTTTTCTAATTTTTAATTTTCGCAAAAATTTTTTGATTTCTAAAATAAAATTTCCTAAAATGAATAAATATTTTTCCTAATTTTTTAAATCTCTAAAGGGCAGTCTCCACTTGATAACGTTCACCGCATTCGCGTTATCCGCCTTCTCGATGAACGTAATCGCACCGGAAGTTTTGTGGATCTTTTACCACGATTTTTTTGATCATCTTCTGCTTTTTTCTATTTACAAACATTAAAAATGGCGGTTTTGAAAGATGTTTTTACGGATTTAAAAAGAAAAATTTTAATTCGGGCATGGGGAAGACAATAAATCTGTTCCAAAACAAATTCTGGGTAAGCCAAATTTGTATACTTAATGAAATATACGATACTCTTTTTATGCCACAAACGTTTACGGGAGTAAAACCTGCAAAGTACTTCCGGTGCTATTACGTTAACCGCGATGACGGACAACGCGAATGCCGTGAACGTCATCAAGTGGAGACTGCCCTTAAAGGGATTTTAAGAAATTTTATTTTAGAAATTCAAAAATTTTAGGAAAAGTAAAAATTATAAAAATTAAAAAAAAAATAGTTACGAAAACAATTTTAGGAACCAAAATTTAAAAAAAAAATAGATTCAATTTTTTTTTTTTTTTTTTTTTTTTTTAGGAAAAATGAAGAGTCAGCGGGTAAAAGGATCAGATCTGCCGTGAAAAGGGGAATCGACCTATCGCACATCTCTGGGTTGGCCAAGTTTGTTTATAAGCTAAACATAAACAAACATGGCTAACCCAGATATGTGCGATAGGTCGATTCCCCTTTTCACGGCAGAGATTTTTTTTCTTTGCTCCGATGTTTAGCTTTTGTCGAAGAATATAAACAAAATTATGGAATTTAGTCTTTTTTCCCGCTGACTCCTCAAATGGATTAGGAATTTATTTATTTTTTTAGGAAAAAGTGGGTTAGGAATTTATTTTTTTAGAAAAATGTATTAGGAAAAATAGTAGGAAATCAAAGCAATCATTTTTACATAAAATTAAATTTTTTTATTTTTCGGTCATTACGGGAATTTTTAAATCGTTAAGTCCTTCGGGACACGGCTAAACGACGTCCGAAAAATCTAAAATAATTCAAGAAATTTTCTTTCGGTTCCCATAAAAAAATTAGTTGATGCGTTCACCGAAATTTAAGAAAACGGAAAATAAGGGCCACCTACTGCCTACCACATAACGTTTCAAGGTCAATGGATTCAAATTTCTCCAGGTAAAGTTTGTTTCGCAAAACCAAGAAGATTTTGAACCCAAGTTCATAGCACCTAAAAAATTGTCCCTTTTTTCTTCGCCCTTTTCACCTTTTCTCAGATCAAATCCTTATTTATCCGTATCCTCGGAAAGAAAAATAGCTAATGCAAAAGCAAAAATGCCTTGCAATAAATAAACATTTTCTTAAAAATTATGAGAAAACAATTAAAATATCTTGTCAAGAAACCACATGTCCGTTGCTACGAAACATTCCGGTTTTGTAATAAGACAGAACTTGTTCAAAACATTTCCTTTTTTTTTTTTTTTTTTTTTTTTTCTTTTTCTAGCGTAAATAGCAAATTATTGATCGTAATTGCATTCCGGCAACATTATTCCTCTGCAATGACAATCAGTAGTCACTTCCGGAACTTTTGCAATCAACTCCAAAAAAATGGAGTTTATAAGTTTGTTTGCCCTCCAGTGAAATTCACATATCATCAGTTACACTTTATCTCTCAATGGGTTTTATGTGCCCTCAAGTCAATTTGGTTAGACCTTCAGCGTGGTTTATGACTGTTTCATGCACAGTAAAAAAATTTTGTTTGTTTTAGACACTTTTTTGTGTCAAAAATTTTGTTTGTTTTTGGCACTTTTTTCTGTAAAAAATTTTGTTTGTTTTGGGCACTTTTTTCTGTAAAAAATTTTGTTTGTTTCTAACACTTATTTTTGTGTCAAAAAATTTTTTTTTTTTTTTTTTTTTTACACTTTTTTGTGTCAAAAATTTTGTTTGCTGATACTTTTTTGTGTCAAAAATTCTGATTGTTGATACTTTTTTTGTGTCAAAAAATTTCGTTTGTTGATACTTTTTTTGTGTCAAAAATTCTGTTTGTTGATACTTTTTTTGTGTCAATTTTTTTTTTTTTTGAAACTTTGTGTCAAAAACATTCCACATATTTTTATTTGAAAACTTAACGTAGATTGTCATAGCAACGTCTAATATTAACATAAAAAAATATATCAAAATTAATATTTTTAAAAATGTACAAGAGTAAGTGACCGTGTATGTTAAAAATTCACAAAATTTTTTACTGTGTACAATAAAAAGTTTATAACTATGGAAATCTTTCTAGATATTTTTTTTTTTTTAAATTCTGAAGCGTTTAGGTTTTCATTGACTTTTTTTCTTGCCTAATTTTTTTTCGTGCGTTAACTGAGGAAGCGCATTAAAAGGAAAAATGTTCATCCTTGGTAAAAAAAAAAAAAAAAAAAAAAAAAAGACGGTGGACTCCAAAGTGGCTTTCAGTCTCTTTCACGATGAGATTTCTTGTAAGGCATCCCATTCGAGCAGTTCCCACTTCATCCCTTTATTTAGATCATTTTTAAGAATCGCAAGCTAAATATTACACGAAGGCATAGCTCCCATAACACGAATATCCCCGTAGTGAGTAACAGCCTTTATTCGTCTGTCCTTTAAAAAATTCTTCAAAAAGGCGATAAAAAAACTTAATAATCCAGAGAATTTTTGAAAGCCGTGACAGAAAAAAGTGATTCATTTCTAACAACTTTCCGCTTTGGACCGAACTGCTGCTGCTCTTTTTTTTTTTTTTTTTTTTTTTTTTTTAAAAGAAGAGTTTTAAAGTTCCTATTCCTACTAAGAAGCTCCACGATCATTTTTTTTTTATTTTATTTCTGCTCTTAAAAAGAAGAGAGAGAAAAAAAATCCGAAATTCCTTTTCTCACATAAACAAGGCTAATAAAATCCGCGAAGAAATAAAAACGATACAAAAAAACTCCCCTTTGTCATTTTTTATTATTTTTTATATATTTACGTCCCCCAAAAACTTTTCAATACATCGAAACATTATCAATTTCACAACTGCAATAAAAAAATATATATATATCGCGTGATTTTGGTTTATTTGCTTTTTTGAGGTACGAAAAAATGTTTAAAGACCGTCGTGCGTGCAGTATATCTACCCTCAAACAGAGGATGTTGATCGTTATATTGTTTAATCATTTCCCTTGTTTTACATTTTCCCAATTGAATTTTTTTTTTTTTTTTTTGTTTTAACGTTCATCTCGTTTGTTTTATTGCAAAAACAATAAAGCAATAAATATATGGCTCCGGTTCGACCGAATGTAAACAATCGGCCAAATTTTTTTGAATTTTTTTTTTTTTTTTTTTCCAATTAACGGAACTTTCCGTCGGTAATTGCGGCTGTTAATTTAAAACTCTGTGTAACACTTTTTATTATTTTTACCAATTCGAGTCCTGGGGCGACAAATAAATCAAAGCGACCAGAAAAAATAAAATGCTGATGAAACGTACCGTTTTTGGGGGAAATATGTCGTGCGAAAATTTTTTCACAAGGACAAAAAACAAAACAAAAAAATTTCTAACACTAATTTTCTCACAAAAATTTCACTTTTTCACCTCACATAAGTCAACAACCAAAAAAAAGAAAAAAGAAAAAAAAAAAAGGAAAAAGTTGAAAAAAAAAATAATTAATTAATCCAAATATCACCGGAATCGTATCCAAGTAGTTAAAGATGTCATTTAGAAAAAAAAACCGCGTGGATCTTATTCAGTTTCTATCCAAACCGCATTACCCCATTGATCGGAAACGGAAAAACGTCACGATGGAAGCGGTTAAAAAACGTAGCGCAAACCCGAGCTTTTAACCTTCGCGCTTCAATCTCGACCGAGCGCGATCTGAAGGCGTCGGCTCCAAGTGCCCGGGAACCGTGAGAGTTGCGACTCCAACGTCAGATCTGGAAAACTAAATGCGCGAGCTTTTGTGTATTTTCTTTTTTTTTCCACCGAAACCGTAATATTCAACAAATTATCCTTTTTTTCATTTCCGAGTTTTTTTTTTTTTTTTCTGGTCACGGAAACGTTTTGTAATTTTTGTTTTGTTACACGGAATTCGCGATGTTTTTATTCCTCTTTTTTTTCGGGTTTTTATTATTTGTCCATTTTTTTTCCCTCCCCATGCATATTATGTGGTTTGGATGGTGACATCTATCGGGAAATGACGGAAGTTTTATAAAGTTTTTTTTTATTTTTCGGAACGTAGAGGGGGATATTTATGTACGGTATTCATTTTCACGTGGGTTCTAATTCTTCTGTTTTTGTTAAATTTATTCGCGGACTTAGCTTGATTAAAATTTCGGGGTATGGTTTAAAATTTTAGTGTAGGTGTGAACGCAGCGAATTATATTATCTCCGGTTTTAATAAAAAAGATTTGCGCTTTAATTGAAGTCCAGTTCCTACTTAGCAAATTCCATCGCGTTAAACGCTTCTTTCAGTCCTAAATAATTATTTAATTCAGACTGGGTGAAACCCCTTGGGGCCCCAGTCATATTTTTAAAGTTTCCATAACTTCTCGAACCGCTTAGAAAAAAATCCCAAAAAAAGAGACTTCCAATTTACCAAATGTTCCTGTTTCCCGGTTTCCTTCCAGTGACTTCGGAAATGTTGCATAAATTCAAGCACTTTATTTCTCACAAAAATACAGAAAGTCGTCAACTAGCCTCATAAAATATTTTCAGTCTTGTAAAACATTTTTGCTTTTCTGCGGCCAAAAATTGCCCTGGATTGCCAACAAGAAAAGGCTAACTTGCACTCCTGAGAAAAATGGAATCGTTAATTTGAAAAAGGGGACATGTCCCCCTTTCCAAATTAACGGTAATTTTAAGTTTTTGGAAAAATTCTGTACTTCCTGTCACAAATCTCAAACAAAAAAAAAAAAAAAAAAAGCTGCAAAAATCCAAAATCAATTGTAATTTTGGCCAAAAGCCATGGTAAGAAAAACTGCCTAACGGTAAAAAAAATCACATTCACCTCAGAAAGAAGGTGTAAAAACACATTTTTAATATTTTAATTTTGTTAAAAACATCTTGCAAAATAAAAATAGATATTTTTATTAATTCCAAAGGTGTGAACTATTGAGCACTGCAACATTTCACATCCTTTCAAATCCATATATAAACAAGAACGCCTTCAAAAAGCTCCCATATGCAGAAATTTTTTCGCTAATTTTAAAAAATTTAGAAAATTTTGAAAAAACCTCAAACCTCTCAAATAATTCTTCAAAGAATTATTAAAAATAAAATTTTTGCTAATAAGAAAACATACCACATGTGCAATCCCAGAGTGTTCACTTGGATTTGGAATAAAAAGCCACTGAGATACTTTAAATTATAACAAGGTATTATTTTTTGTTTCATTAAAAAAAAAAAAAAGCCATTCATCAAAACAAATAACTGAAAATAGAAAGTTTTTCCATCCCAAACATAAATCGAAGAATAAGTAAATATTACTAAAAATGTATTCCCTTATAAAAATTATTCTTAAAAAGTCTCAAAATATCCCATGAATTCCAACATTTAACTTAAAATTGAATTAAGAACTGCATTCATTATTTATTCAACGATGCCTTTAACCTCTAATTTCTTGTGTTTGTGGCATCCCTTATACATCCCATCTTACGTAGATGGGTTCCCTAATTGATTTTTGACCAATGACTATTTTTACGTGAAATGTGAAATATGAGGATCTGCCAACGGAATTACATTCATTTCAAAATATAAAACATGCCAAGTTTTTCTTTTTTACTTACATCCCCGTAGTAGATTTATTTTTCATAACTCATAGATGGGAAGAGCCCTTTCCCATCGATGTTTAGCGGGCGGAAAGGCCTTTTTCCCGCATAGGAACTCGCCATGTTTAGCCATGTTCTTAGTGTTTGTAAACAAACAAATGAGGTACTTTTTTTTTTTTTTAATCACTTAAAAAGTTATTTTTATTCGTTATAAAAAGTATCTTGTTATTCTAGGGCGTCAAATGAATTTTCCTCGCTCGGTTTCCATTCAGCCCTCGCTTCGCTCGGGCTGAAACGGAAACCTCGACGGGAAAATTCATTTTCCGCCCTAGGTTAACAATATACTATTGCCGGAACCAGCAAATGGGAGTAATAATCCCTGAGCCATGTTTTCCATGATCATCCACTTCTTTAGCCACACACAATAATTTACTACACCAGGTTTCACCCTTGATTAATCATTACGAAAAGTATTTTCTAATCTTATTAAAACTCGACAGCAACCTTAAACCGCGCGTTATTTGCATTATTTATTTTTATAAAATTACAATAGACGAAAGCCTTTCGGAACGGAAGCCATGTTTTTCTTGGTCATCCACTATTTAATCCCATACAATAATTTACTATACCAGGTTTCACCCTTGATTAATCATTACAAACAATATTTTCTAATCTTATTAAAACTCGACAGCAACCTTAAACCGGCACGTTATTTGTGTTATTTATTTTTATAAAATTAAAATAGACAAAAGCCTCTCGGAACGGAAAATCGCGTTTCGCGTACAGTCAGCGCAACTAGCGGTGATTTGTGAAACTAAACTATTTGTTTGTCGTCTGCAAGCCGTATAATCCTTTTGTTGTGCAAAATAATTATCGTTTGTTTTTAAAAAAAAATAAAAATTGTCATTCAAAAGGAAATACAATCAGGAAGTGTATTTCACCAATCCCTTTAAATGGTAAAATATAAGTTTAGAAAACAACAACGTATAATGTAAGTCTTAAAAATTCGACAAAAGCCTAATAAACATAGTTTTTTACTGGTTCAATGAACCTTTTAAAGGTCCCAGAGCTCTCAAAAGAGTTGTTAAATCTGAAAACAAAACAAAACCCAGTACCCATTGACCTACTTACTAAATAAACATACCAGAGTGATTGTGTATGTGCAGTTAGTTCCCTTATAACCTAAAGTTTTTTGTAAATTAAATTTCTTATTAGGCCTGTTGTCGTTGGTACCAAAATCATGATATAATTTTCTAGCAGATATGTAGCAGCCTGATATCCTGTTCTTTTGAAAAGCTTTGGATTATCTAAATTTGTCATCAGTTCCGTGAAGTTTATTGTCTGAAATTCCCAGAGTTTTAAAGCAGTTATTAAATCAGAAAATAAAAGTAATGATATCCTTGTCCAGCTTATTTCCATTTATTTTAAATAAGTATTATAAACCTGTTATATATGTCGTTAATTAATGACTGTAACTGATATTATAGGCAGTATAGAGTGTATATTCCATACAACCCTTGTTTTAACAGATGCTTTTAAAAGTTACTTTTTGCATATGTAGACTTATCCCTTATGATGATTATTCGAGCAGTAGTGGTGCTAAATCCCATACAATTTTAAAATTTTAATAATAATAAGTTTTTTATTTTTTGTATTGTACATTGGTATTGACAATATTTAACTCTTTATGTAATTCAAATAAAATATCCATGCATAGAAAAATAAGAGCTTAAGAGTGAAGAAAATTTGGATTTTGATTGATTCAGTGTTGCAGAACAAAAATATGGTCACATTTGGTAACTTACACTTTGCCCGAGTTAAATTGTAGTAATCTTTTACAATAAAACAAACAACAACAATTAACATGAATTAACTGTTTTACTCTTTGCTAAAATTTTTATTTACATCAACAAATTTAAAAAATTATTTATTTCCAATTAATTAATAATAACAGCCTAAGTAATTTCACGAGCTATCTTTTCTTTTTGTTATTATTTTCAACTGAATCTGGATATATTTCCCTTGCAGGTGCCAATTTTGTTATGATCCTGTGCCTAGGAAAAGACATGGTTTTTCTAAATTGGGCATCAGTTCCGTGAAGCCAGTCCAAAATTCCCAAAACTCCAAAACAGTTGTTGAATCTGAAAATAAGGAAAAATTGTCAATAATATATGCAGGTCTTTTCGATGAGACCTAATTAAGTAGGTCTATAATTGGACGGTTCAGTCCTTCATTAAGGTTTTTTATTGCATTTTTTTTTCCTTCTGCTGGTACAGGTTATTTCATGTCCTGAAAGGAATATGGGCCTAGCAATTAATCTGGCTTCGTTGGAATTTGAACTATTAGAAAACATTGAAGACATTTTTTTTTTTTGTACTTACTTAAAATGGTGGAAATCGTGAGCTTCCGGAGAAGGAAAAAATGGAAGATGATAGCCGGAGTGTTCGGATAATGTAAAAGCCGAAGCTAAACCGAACCATAATAACCCGGTTGATATGTGGCAGTTGAGAATGAAAACTCCGATAAATGGCGGTAATAAATTAGAGACGATGTGTTCTATTGGATGACAGTATATGGCGACGATTGCGATTGGAGCTGTCCACTCGTGGTGTTTTTTATGAATGTATTTGTAGAGACTTTTATGATGGAGCAATCTAAAAAAAAAAAAAAAAAAAAAAAAACGAATAAAATGCTTTATGATACCACTCGGTGCTAACTGTGAAGTTTTAAACGTCGAGACCACGATAGCAAAAAAAGAAAAGAAACTGTCATTTGAACTTTAAAATATTATAAACAAGTATTAACATAATTGTACTGTACATCATTGGTATTTGATGTCTCGTAAAAAAAAAAAAAAAAAAAAAAACACGTTTTTTCGACACGTGACCTACAGGTTTTCAACTAAGTTGCAGAGCTTGCCTGCGACGCGCAATAGACCAAATAGCATTTGCTGACAAAGAATCCAGTTCTTTCGAAATTTTCCATCTTTAAACCCTCTGATATTTTCAAAATTTTAGAATCGGATTCAGCAGTACGATTTAATTACTCACCTATGAGAATAATAAAAGCAGATCTCTTCTATAAACACACAAGTCACAATCTGCAAAACAGTCCAGTGAAAAGCTGGCAACTCTCTAGCTGGTGGCGTGCCCCTCCACAGCAACAAATAGGGCATGTAGTACATAAGAGGAAAACTCACTACAGTTTGATTGAACAACACCAAGGCAATCACCTGCAGAGATAGCAAGAAAAAAACGAGCGATTATTTCCCAGAAGTACGTATCTCTTTGAAACGACAAATCTCGGAATCCGAAATTAAAAAAGGGAATTTTTTATTACAAACTGAAACTAAGATAATAGGAAAATACGGTACTAAGAATTTCTCAGCTTAGTAAATCGTATATAAAGATCTTGGCAAAAGGAGACAGAGTCTGTTTGATGTATTATCTGCCCTTTTTTTTCTTTTCTGGTTTTAACCATTCGTACTGTAAAATCGATCATTCATCATTTTGTTCTCTTTTTTTTCTTTCTTTTTAATTTTCCGATGGCATAAGGATTTTTTCTTGAGAAGGAAAGGGATTTTCAAGATTTTCGCGAGAATATATTATACACTTAAAAAGTATGTGAAAAGAAAGAGCAGTATAAAACTAATAGATTTTCGCAAGTACCAAGAAAAAGTGCGTTATAAAATTTTATAACTATTTATAAATTTTTATAATTAAAATTTTTAACTGAGCAATATATTAATTTTATGCTTGAATTGCATGTTGGGACTTTATAGGCTCTTTTTTAAACATTTTTCATGAGAAAAAAAAAAGGAAAAAAAAATTATAATTTTCTGGAGTAGAAACTGAGCCTTGTGGTCGAATTACCAGCAGCCTTTATCCTCTACACTTTTTTTCATTTGATTTATAAAAGCGGCAATATGGTTCTTAAGTTGTCAATTATTTTCAATAATAATATTTTCCAGATTTTTCCGAATTTTCGGTTTATTTCTTGTATTTTTAATTTGACAAAGGTTCAAAAATAAAAATAAAAACAGGGATAGAAAAATTCTGGAAGCGTTAGAAGAAAATAAAAAAACTTAGAAAAATACAGCAAATAATTTTTGTTATAAAATTTTATAACGAAGTTTAGGTTTTTAATAACTCGATTTTATAACTCACTTTTTCTTGGGTTGCACAGCCCCAGCCAAATTACAATCAATGGAAAAAGGAAGTCCAGTCATTATAAATGGGATTGTATTTAACTGGTCAGTATTTTTAAATTAAACGGTTGGTGTTTGTTTATATAAATTGATCAGTATTTAAACGAATTTTTGGTCAGTATTTTAAATAAATGGTTAGTATTTTAAATAAATGGTCGGTGAAGTAATGCGGTTTTGTTTTGCAAAAATAATGGACCTCGGTCGGTAAAAAAATAGTGTCTGATCAGTAAGATTATTAAATGGTTATTATTTATTTTTAAAAAAATGTGAACTTACAGAATGAATCCACCAGCAATGCCTTGTCTCATTTTACACTAAAAATACGTAAATGAGATTTTAGCCAAAAACTTATAACGTTTAGGCATTCTAAAAACGTTGTAGCCCCAATGAGATGTTGACTGGGGAAAATCGAAATCGTAAAATTCGTGTTCCCCGAGCAAATTTCCCATTAGTGTAAGCAATTTTAACAAGAAAAAAAAAATTTCAGGGCTCCAAATTGGGAAATAAATAAAAATTATGCGCGAAAAATCGGGTTTAAACGCTAAAAATGCGACAACAGCGACACAGGCGTTGGTCGGAGAAAATAGGGATGGTGAAATTCGACTTCTACAACGTCAAAAGCACCTAGAAAGTCAATCCTTGTAAAATTCAATTACAATGGAAAAATGCACCAAATTTTCGTTTCATTAAATGCTAAGAAAAGAATTTAATTGTGACTTAGGCCCTTTTTGTGCTCTGCGACACCACTAAATCGTTAAAAAGAAATGTTTCAAAATTTTTGTTGCGTTTTTACACTATAATGAACCCATTTTTTTGGTAAAAAACAAAATCAAGAACCATTTTTTTTTATTGCCCCATTTCACAGCCAAAATAAATTTTTGCTTTACTGACCAAATAATTTAAATTTATGAAATTTATAATTAATTTATTGATCTACTAGTTAAAATAATGACCTTTTAATTTTAATTCTGATCCCTTAATTTTAACACTGGCCAACTATTTTTTTTACTGATCAAATTGTTACTGACCACTAAAATACTGACCGAAAACAGTTTTTAAATACTGACCAAATAATTATAAGTCTTATAAATGGACGATTGAAGAGGGGATGGTCTGGAAAATTCTGTATTTAGCAAAAATTATCAATATTGAAGGGGTTACAAATTAACCTTCCGTAATAAAGGGAGACGGGTTTCCAAAAACATATTTCTTTTTATAAGAAGTGAGGGAGTCAAAAATTTCCCGAATCATGCTGAATGACTCCAAGGTACCTCAAATGTGACCTTAATGAGGATTTTTCGGGCAAACTAAATCCGCTAGGGGTCGTCGGCTGCTAACATGGTAAAATGACGGCCGACTTCGGATTGGTTAATAAATGACTTTAATATGAGAAGGGAATATTTATTAGCCAATCCGAAGCCGGCCGCCATTTCACCATGACAGCAGCCGACAGCCCCCTAGCGGATTTATTTTGCCGTAAAAATCCTCATTATTTGGTTCATAAGAGCCTTGATTTTCTCTTAATGAAATCATATTTGAGTTTCGGCTACACTAATAAAATATAAAGTTCTCGTGCTTGGTCCTTTAGAATTATTTTCAGCGGACGCAATAGCTCTTAAATAATCGTACTTCTCTCAATACACTCAAGTTGGATCGTGATTCATTTTCGAACGCTGTTACTATCAATTTCTGTACCTATTAATGAATTGTTTGCTGCTCTTAATAAGCCCATCGATATTTATTCGTCTGATTTTTACTTTTTCTCAAGGCAAAAATATTTTTAAAAAATTAGCTCCCAAGTTTTTTTTTTTTTTTACGGACGAACCTGAATTAATTTTTTCGTGTCGACCGGCTCATTGGTACCCGGTTGAACTTTATATCTTCTCAAAGCCGCCGGTTTGTTAGTGACATCTAAAAATGTGTAGACCGCTCCTACGGTCCAGTAAGTTACGAAGAATACGATGAAGGTACCTATTATAAAAATAAAAAATAAAAAAATTATCAGTCAAATGAATCAAAGTCCGAAGAGCGCAAATATCGGCCCCCCAACAATCTCAATACTTTCGTCAGATAAATAAAAATCATTATCATGGTACAAGGTCATAGTTGTTTACTACATATTATTGTTAATTACCTTTTAACTTTAACGTCCTCTGATTTGGAAACAATAGATCTACTTATATTATAAAAATAAGCCGCAAAAAAAAAGGTTTGAAGTTATTCTTGTGTTATTTAAATACCGACTTGCTATTTGAGATTAGGAAATTTAAAAGAAAGTCATTCTCCTTGTTTTTTTTGTGGAGATTTATAATTTTTTGTCAAAACGAACAACCTAAAAATAAAAATTTAAAAAAAACTCACCATATTGCCAAAGCGGTAAAATATCGTCCCCGGTGTAATCCAAAAAACGATTCCATTGGGCTTGACGAAATTCTCCGGTTATCATCCAATATTTTTTTAAAAATTGGAAAGAGTCATCCCGAAAACTTGGTGACACCAACGTCGAAATAACGAAAATTAAAGCTGTTGTTACGGTCGACGTGAGAATTATCCAATTCGGGGTGAAAAAATGTTTAATAAGACTCTTCCCAGATTTTTTGTTCCCCATTGCTTAAAAAAAAAAGGATATTATTATCAACGTTTATGATTTTAGGAAATTAAGGCAGGTCTGTTCTGAGATAAGACCGTGAAAAAAACATGACAGCCTAATACATTTGGTTGCAACTTTGTTTTAACGTGGGAAAATGAAATAAATTAAATTATACATTTAAAATTAAACACAAAAATATTATAATAAATGGACCTGAAAGGCTATCGCACATCAATACTTCCCTGTTTATACAGCATAATAACTTTTTTTTTTAAATTTAGATTTAAAACAAGTTACGAAACACCGCACAATTAAGAAGATTTTGTTTACCTCTCAGTATTGTGTTTTAGAGAACCAATTAGTGCCCTTGACCGTGCTCGACTCAAGCACAAATTGCCTCTCTTCGTAAACTTGCTATCTGCTATCGAATGACGGACGATATTTTGAATGGGATATAAATGCATTAAAAATGCAATGGACGTTTCAACGCAGTTTGATTCATCGGAATATGAAATTACAATACCGTGATTAAATTTGTGTTTGGGTTGTAGGAATGTTCAAATTGAATTTGAATTTTTAAGTTTATTTGCTTTCTGCCTTTTGTCCTTTCCTCGCTCACTTTTTTTTTCTTTTAGTTTTTCTTTCAGTCTGTGTAGTCGCAGAGTCAAGCGTTAATTTTTTGTTCATATTAAAATAAACGTTACAAAACTTTTCAAGTAATTGACTTTATAAAAATCAAAAGGGAGTTATATTTTTTAAACAAATATTTTCACGATTTTTCACGATAAAAAAAAGAAGAAAAAAAAAATAGTATATACCCAGCGTTCCCGACCATTTTTCCTAATCCGTTTTTCCTAAAAAAATGAATTCCTAAAAATGGATTAGGAATAAATTTGTTCCTAAAATTTTTTTCCTTACCATTTTTTTTTCCTGATTTTCAATTTTCTCGGAAATTTTTTGATTCCTAAAATAAAATTTCCTAAAATTAATATTTTTCCTAATTTTTTAAATCCCTAAAGCGATTTAGGAACTTCAATTTTAGTGATTTTAGGAAATTTTATTTTAGGAATGTTAAGAAATTTTATTTTACGGATCAAAAAATTTTAGGAAAATTTAAAATTAGGGGAAAAAAATAGTTAAAAAAACAATTTTAGGAGCCAAAATTAAAAAAAAAAATAAATCAAGCATTTTTTTTTAGGAAAAAGGGATTAGAAATTTATTTTTTTTAGGAAAAATGCTAGGGAATCGTACCCAGATACCATTTTTCAATCCATTGGACATCCTGTACCTGTAGATTGCCCATCAGGTATCCACATAGGATATTAAAATCCATGGGATATCCATAGGACGTCCAAAGGACGCTTTTTGGATCAGTGCGGACATAGGTCAATCCAATGGACGTCCAATAAATATCCTTAAGACATCCTGAAAACGTCCTCAGGACTGGATAAACTTTTCTATCTGAGTAACCAAACAACGAATTACTGTCCTATTCTGCATGGTCAGTATTTAAGAATTTAGTAAAACATTAAAGGATTTGCATCTTCTTACAGTAAAATATAAGTTGAAAAAAACACAGTCGTCAACTTTTAAGATAAAAACGTCCCAACAAAGAAAGTTTCAATATAAATATTACAAGGAGTGCTGCTTTATCTAATACTCGATTCACGGTATTAAAAAAAAAAAAAAAAAAAAAATCCGAATTTTATGTATTTAACGAACCCCTTTTGTTGTATCCTGGAATTTTAAGTGCAAGTTTCAACTTGTCCAAAACTTAGCCGTGACCGAAAAATAATGTCAAAGAAATTTCCTGTCGAAAAACTTTGATTTCGTTTTCCGGCTTCCTACTTACTTGGAACAAGTTGAAACTTGCACCAAAATTGCAAGAACAAGTCAAAGTAGTTTATTGGACACCTAAAATTTGAATTTTTCGACCGTAAATCCGAATAAATACTGGTGAAAACTGCCATTGTGATGGTATTCACTGAAGCTTTCCCTTAAAATCTAACAACAAAAAAGCGGGCCCAAAACAAGTTAGGACACCTGTGTCTAAAAAATTGGACGATTGTGTCAAGTCATATTCAAAACCACTTTTTGAGAACATCCAAAATACGTCGTTTTGTTTTGTTTATTCCGTTACAAAATCGGCACCATTTTCCACCACTGCACTATTAAATTAACCATTAGAAAACTTGTAAAAGCGTGTCGTTTTAGCAAAATCCGCACCGAAATCACCCACGGATTCTCCAGATAGATGTAAGCGTGGCTGCCATCGTATGGAAGGCAGGCAATCATGGAAATTTTATTCCGCACCTCCTATGATTATTGCATTGCTATTATCGCTACTTGTCAACGCTCTTGTTTTATTATGTTAAAATCATGCTATTTTGTTATCCTGGGCCGTTTTATGGCTATATTGCCGACCGACCTTACCGACTACGCTTGACCGACCAAGCGAACGCCAAAGGTAATTCAATACTTTACATACGAGAACCTTTAACTTTTTTCCTGCATTTTTTTAAATATCAGATTCATATCATTTGCATGTTGCAAGTGGGTAACATACAGCAAGAAAAAAAGGATTCATAAAAAAAAAGAACAAGCCGGTTACAAAAACCCTTAGAAAATTAATTTTTGTTTGCAACCTAGCAACTAATCTTGAAAAAGAAAAAAAAAATTAAAAACCCACAAGCGCACTTTAGACGAAAATCTTTGAAGCTGCAGCTTTTTTCCAAGCTTTATCGCAATAATAAGAGATCAAACTTTTAACAAGAAATATTAAAAATGAAATAAAAAAAGAATATTTATTTTACAAAACAAGAGGAATAGGGTTTGCAAATTACGGGAAAAGCTATTGTCCATTACCGGCTTTACCGGTAAAACCAGTTTTTTTTTTCTAATTTTTTATAAAATTGAATTTTAAAGAATATTTTTCTGTTCACTTAAGGCTCTAGTTCGTTTACATAACCGGCCGGTCAGCCGGGCGGTGTACACATTTTAACGATAAAAAAATATGTTAAAAATTTTTTTTAAAATCCAATATTTTATACATGAAAACGGGGTCTAACTGCACCGAAACCGTACCCAAAACGTTTGGTTATGGTCAGAGATAAATTTCAATGATATTAAATCCATGAACAACAGTTAATAGTTCTTATATTTGATAATATTTAATTGTTTTCGCAAAAAAAAAAAAAAATGTTTATTTCCGAGAGACTAGTACAGCGCTCTAGCGGTGAAACCGCGAACTATTTCAATAACAAAAAGAAAAATGGAGTCTTATTTTTTTATTTCGAAAGCATTAAAAAAAATTATCAAATTTAGACACCGTAAAGCGTTTTTCATACGTTTTCAATAACGAATCTTTACTATTTAAACATAACAAAGCGTTTTGGCGTGGTTTCGGTGCGATCCGATCCCATTTTAATGTGTAAAATGCCGAATTAAAAAAAAAAATATTAAACTTTTTTTTATTGTTAAAAAATTTTCACCGCCCGGCTGACCGGCCGGTTATGTAAAGGAACTAGAAACTTTAATATTTCAATTACCGGTATACTGAATCCTTTTTTAAAATAGTGAGTAAATAACTGTAAGAATTAATGTAATTTATCTTAAGTACAGTACACACAATTCATTTTTTTATTAAATTTTCAGTTAATCTTGTTGGTTAAAGAAAACTCTTGGAAAGCATACAATAAATAAAACGTCATCTCCTAATCTAGATCTTATTTTGGTACAAGCTTGAGCGGCAGCTGAAAATGCTCTTTCCGCTTTTGACGTGATCCAGGCCAGATCCCGTAAATTCGACTTGAGCGTTGCAAAAAATTCTGCCCGGTAAAATAACTTTCTTTTAACGTGTCAAATAGCGTCCTAAAATTGCAACTCTTTGGGGTCCCTTTAAGTGCCATTTAGCCCCATATTTGGCTGATATTTCCCATACGACTGAAAATTATTTCGTAAAATGGTGTTGTGAATATTCTTCTAATTATTTCGGACTGATCTGCACCATTTCGCATTTTTAAACTAGCTTTTCTTGTTCAATTTTAACATTTTTTAAAAATTCCCCTTCAAAACCAATATGCAACATCGCATCGTTCCCGCCATTTTCAGCCACTTTGAAATTCTTGGCGCGCGTTCGAAAACTTGTTTTTTTAATAAAACAAAATTTAAAAAGCAAGTTTTCGAATGCGCGCCCAAAATTTCAAAGTGGCTAAAAATGGCGGGGACGATGCGATGTTGCATATTGGTTTTGAAGGGGAATTTTTAAAAAATGTTAAAATTGAACAAGGGAAGCTAGTTTAAAAATGCGAAATGGTGCAGATCAGTCCGAAATAATTAGAAGAATATTCACAACACCATTTTACGAAATAATTTTCAGCCGTATAGGAAATATCAGCAAAATATGGGGCTAAATGGCACCTAAAGGGACCCCAGAGAGTTGCAATTTTAAGACGCTATTTGGCACGTTAAAAGAAAGTTATTTTACCGGGCAGAATTTTTTGCAACGCTCAAGTCGAATTTACGGGATCTGGCCTGGATCAACGCTGGTTGGCTTTATTGTTAACAAATACTGATACATTGCATTTGGAATTTTGCAAAACTCAGCGAAAAAATCGACGAAATCCCAGGAACTATTGGCACGAATTTTTAAGTATTGACAATTCATTTAAAATTTTTTAAAAATTAATAAATTAAATGCTTCTAACGATTTAATATGGATGGGTGACCGCTTGGGAACACCGCGTGCCGTTGGCTATATAAAAAAGGGGTCGGAATGGTGACGTTTCCGTGTAGCGCAGCGGTTTGGCTATCAATGAAGTTAAGCAGCATTGATGCGGACCAGCTTCTGGATGGGTGACCTATCCGACACTCTTTCCTCTGGCGGGGGTGGCGGGAACTTACAAATGCAGTCATCTTAACCTCACTGTACGAGTTGGTTGTCGCAATGTCGCATACCGGAAAAGAAACAAACAGTCCCTGACCTGCGCAAGCAGTTAGTAGAATACAGAAAAAGACCTGCGAAAGCAGTTAATCGAATATCATTAAAAAAAAAAATAATAATAATAATATTTTTCGTTTTGAAAAAAAAAAAAAAAAAAACCCGGTTTTAAAAATTAAAATACCGGTTTTACCAAAATTGAATTTTTTCCTAAAAACCGTTAAAACCGGCAAAACCGGTTAGAATGCAAACCCTAAAGAGGAAGTACGACAAAAAAAGAAAGAGATGTCTCGATAACATTTAAAAAATATACGTCGTTTATTTTGATTTAACAGGATCAGGTACGAGTTCTCTAGCTGACTTAAACTGCTTAATAATAAAATGTCTAGGATATGCCATCGATTTTTTATACTGTACGTCTGTTTTGTGAAACGAATCCAAGATTCCGAGAAATCCGTAATTGTTGTTAAAGCTGCAAAAAAAAAAAAAAAAAAAAAAAAAAAAAAATGTATTAGAAATGCTAAAATTTTTTTTCAATTTAAATAATGCACTCGAGAAATGTTAATCATAAATTTATAAATTCATTAAATTGATTCATAATGTAACAAGTTTAGTATTGATGAATGACCAAATTGATTTCTAAATCGGTAAATTAATGCATTTAAATAAGTTGATAAATTTAATAAACGAAACGAAATATCAAATGAAAGTAAAGCAATTAATTGTTTAATTATAGGTTGTGTGAAAAGTGTTAAAATTATCAAAAAAAAAAAAACCTTACCTATAATGATGATAGTCATGAACTTCGGGTGACGTCACAAACGGTAAATGATATCCGGAATGCTCGCTGAGGGTGAAAGCTACGGCTATCATAAACCAAGCGTAATAAGTCGTCAAATGACCATTGACGAGGAATGGCCCGAAAAACGGAGGGAACACATTGGCTACGAATTGTTCGATCGGATGGCAATAAATAGCTGATATGGCAATCGGTGCAGTCCATTCGTGATGCTTTTTATGAATTATTTTGTATAAATATTTCGTGTGCAACAATCTGAAAATTTAAACAAATAAAGTAACAGAGGAGGCAAAAAAAAAAAGCTTGAATTATTTCCTCAAATAAAATTGCTTCCAGCTTCTTTTTTTTTTTTTTTATCCTTTTCTTCATTTTGCCCGAGGTTATACAAACTGGGATTCCTGTAATTTCTGCTTATTTTCATGACGCTTGTTTAACAATTTTCTTTCTTTTTTTTCTTTATTCGTTTTGGAGGGTAATGATGGGAGAGGAAAATTGTAACAAATGTTTCTCTTTCTATTTTATTTTTTTATGCTTTTTTTTTTTGTTTGTTTTGGCGGCGTGAAAAGAAAATGTGATGTCTCGTTTCATAAAAAGAAAAGTGTGAAAAAAAGTGTTGGTGCTTTTTTTTAAAGAATCATATTCTCTGCCTTTTTTTTTTTTTTTTTTTTTTTTTTTTTTTTGCGGAAAAACTCGGAAATACGAATAATTCGAGGGCAGGAAAAATGTTATGCAGTGCAACTAGAGTCCTTTCATAATCGTGTGATAAGAAAATAAAATAGAAATGTGTGAAAATGGATGGAAATGAATGAATTGAAATGGCATTTTACCAATCTTCCATGTTACAAGGGATCATTTGGATCCCCCGTCGAAAATATTGGCCCCTACATTTAGTATGCCTCTATAAGCCTGCTCCAGGCCTGAAAAACCTATCGGGTTTCCTTAATTACTGGTGCATCCTAAGTCATGGCAACATTAAAACTCATGAATGCAATATGTATGTTTTATTAATCAGTGAATAAACTCTCCAAGGCTGCTATTTTATTATTTATTCATTTACGCATTTCCGCACGAGCTTTTTTTTTTTTTTTTTTAATTTAATTTGTTTTAAAAATATATTTAATTACCTGTGAACGTAATAATAAAGAACTTCTTGCTCGAACACGAAGAACACAAATTGAAGAAAAACCCAATGGATATCGGGTAATTTCTTAACTGGCGGAGGCTCCCTCCAGACGAAGAGTTTTGCTCCTAAGTAAATTACCGGTATACCGACGATTATTTGGTTGAAAAGAACGACTTTAATGGCCTGAAAAAAAAAAAAAAAAAAAAAAAGAAAATAACCAAAAGAGTTTAAAAAAAAGAAGCTAAATTATTTTATTTACGTGATTTTTATTCGGAGTCACAGTTTGAGTTACGAAAATTTAAAATAAGGCGAAGGATGGATATATGGGGAAGCGGTCACACTAAACAGAGCAAAAATAAAGATAATGCCTAAACGTTTCGCAGCTCGAGGAGAGTTTAATGTTTTTTCACAAAAACAAAAGTGTCCGAGCTTAAAAATTACACATATAGGCAACAGGTAGAAGTATAAATTTCAAGTTAGAACTTGAACTCTCCCAGTGGCGTCACTAGCCATAAAATATTAAGGGGGGGAGGGGGAATTTACGCAAATATACGCATTTTTGTTACTTTAGGCGATTAATTTGGGCCAATTTCTACCTTTTTTTTCCAACAGAAAAATATGTTTCTAGGCTATTTTTTTCTTTTCTTTGCGCGTACTTTCGCGTGGTGATGGCGAAATTTTGGTCCAGCCGGGTCTTATCGGTGAAAAATATTTTTTGTGATTTTTATAATTTTGGCCATTAAATTTGGCAAATTTCAGCCTTCGGGTTCCAAGGCGAAATACATGCTTTTGGGCAAATTTCTTTTCATGGTGAAAAACAAATTTGGGTCCAGCAGGGGCTTCGTGGTGAAACAATTTCTTTTAGATTTGGCCATTTTATGACCACTTTGGCCTTTGGGGGAAAAAACCAAAAAAATACGTATTTAGACTATTTTTCTGCTTACTCTCATGTGGTGATAGCTAAATTTGTGTGCAGCGCCATATTCGAAGCGAAAAAAATTTTATAAACTTTTGGCCATTTTTTTTGGCCACTTTCTTGTTGAAAGAAAAATTTAGAAACACATGTACTTAAACCAATTTTTGACGTACTTTTTGGGTGTCATAGCGAAATTTTGGTCCGGCGACGCTAAAATGAAGAAAATAATTTTTTTTCTCTTTAAATGACCATTTTGGCCACTGGGCCATTTTTAAAAAAAATAACAATCATGCCCTTAGATAGTCCTTTGAAAGAGCTATTTTTCGTTTTTTGAACTCTTCAATCGGACAACCCATTCTCTGCCAAAAAAAAAAAAAAAAATAATAAAAACTGAATTAGCACTCCCATCCTCCGCCTCAAAAACGGATTTCATTTCAACCCCAATATTTGGCCTAATTTACCCTGTCACTAGGTCCTACTGTATCAATGGGTGAAAGTCCAAAAAAAAATTTAATTTTGGGGCACAAAACTTATGGTAACCCGAAGGCAACCTTTTCAGAAAAATTTTGCCTGAAACGTTTTAGTGTCTTTTTGCGTAGAAAATGAAAAGTCATGACGAATTATTGTGGGGCAAAATCCAGCATTTGCGGGGGCGACGACCCCTCCTGCCAAAAAAAGCCTATAGCTGCGCCACTGACCTCTCACAAATATAGAGCTTTAAAGTAAACTCTCAGGCTGAAGCCAAAACTAGAAGCTGAACTTAAAATCGATTTTAAAGATTTAAGGATTTAAATTTAAAGATTTTTTAAACAATAAATTTTTAAATTTTGAACCTGAGATTCTAATAATTGACCCTTGAGCATTATAATTAGAACTTTGGAACTTTCCTATATATCACTTTGCCCCGAGTTTTGTTAACCGGTTAAAATTTTAGATCCTTCTTGAAAGAAAAATTACGATCGACAGCCTCAAGTCGGTAGCAAGTTTAATCACTTCCGACATTTTTAAAATAAAATCCCGGATATTCATGTTAAAAACAAAAGAGAGGGAAAATCGTAGAATTACGGCGTTAACTGCTCCTTTTGTATTCCCTTGTCAATAAGAAAAATAATCATCAAAGTCGAATCACGTATTTCGGGGTAAAGCAGGTGGAATAAAAAGCTGTAAAGAATTTTCTTTTTTCTTTCTTTTTAGGATTTAATTTATCGAATAAATACCTGTTTCAAACGCTTTTTGTCGAGAGGTTCGTTGTGCCCTGGCTGGACTTTATATTTTCTAAGGGATTCGGGTGTTAACGTGACGTCGAAAAACGTATAAATCGAGCCGATAAACCAATACCAGAAGAAGAGGATGCAAGTCGTACCTAAAAAAAAAAAAAACAAGAATTGAAAGTTAGTTTTCGAAATGTTTCGTTCCATGCGAATCTCATAAGTGTGTATTTTGTGATATCGGATATGCCTTTTGAAATTCGCTTCTAAGATTTCAAACATCTTACTTTTAGAAATCTGATATTGTTTTTGGGGACACCATTAGTAACAACAAAAAGTTCTTTTTTTCTTTTTTTTTCCCCGAGTTCACATTTTTTAAACAATCTTGTTTTCTTTTATTATATAGTATAAGCCTTTTTAGATGGATCTGTAAAATTAGAAAAAAAAAAAAATTCTCTTAAGCTTTGTCAAAAAAGGTACACAGCAAAGTTATAGACTCAAAAAATAAACCGCCCTTTATCGTCCGATTTTTTTTCTAATCGGCGACTTTATTAATTGGTAAAAAGCTGGAGAGCTTTTTCCAGTCCGACTAAAATAAAGAAGCAGGTAAAAACTGATAAGCAACTGACCGATTTCCTTCCTATAAAAGGAATCACGAACACGTGGTTATTATTTATTTACCACGTGGTGACGTCACTTACAACGGGTGTCAAAACAGTTTCTGGTTGAATTGCGTGACAGAAACATTTTCCAAGTTTGCTTTTCATTGATTTCGTACAATAAACAAATTAAACTGGTCGTTGATTTTTAATTATACGTTCTCTTATTATTTGAAATCAAAGATCTATAATTCTGCACTTAAGAATAAACTGTTACAAATCTGAGCCAAATGCAAACAAACGTATTAATTAATTTGCTTTATTTCAATCAGGCTTGAGCCACTACAAAAATAAATATATGCGGAAAATCTGATCACTGTGAAGATATGGCCTCCTACGAACGAGACTTTTTTTTTTTTTTATCAAGCATGTGCTTATTACCATTACTGTAATAATCATCACTATTTTACCTATCATTACCTATTACCGACCGATTTTGTACAAATAAGTGAACAATTGCAACAATTGCAATTGCTTTGCAACAATTCATAATTTCGCATCATTTTCAAAACCACGTTATATAAATTAATTATGTTATATAAATTAATTTAAAATTATTTAAATGGGGGGGGGGGGGGCCTTCCCCGCCATTGGGTCGGAAAAGCCAAGAAAAGTCTTACGCAATACAGTGAAACCTCTATGAAAAAATATTACGTCAAGCACGTCTGTACAAATATTACGATGAAAAAAATATTTAAAAAATATTAAAATGATATTAAAAAAATATTAATTAAAAAAATATTTAAAAAAATATTAAAATGATATTAAAAAATATTAAAATAATGTTCAACCTAAATATTAAATTCAATGTTCAACCTAACCTAACCTGACCTAACCTAACCTAACGTTTTTTGTATATTTTTTAATCAAAATTTTACAAAACATTTTACGAAAATATGTACATCAGATACATTTACTTAATGTACTTAATGTACTTTTGCTCCCCTTGTTGGCAAAAGTTACCATTTTGAATACCCCCTAACGTGCTAACGTAATTTATGGACGGCCCCCAAGGGGGACATGAGAGTCTGTCAAAATTCTGAAGCCCATGTTAAGCTTCCATAAGAAAAGATCTAAGTTTGCTGACAAAGGGGGAGGGAGGCCAGAATTATCAAAATTATGCTGACAACAATATTATATACTAAGAAAGCGTTCAAGTATTACGTAAGACCGGAAGGGGGGAGGGGGTACAGGACATTCTACATGGAAAAGGGGGGGGGGGTCCGAGAAACCTTACGTAAGAAATTTCATTATTATTTATTGTTAAAAAAAAATTCCAATTTAAAATAAAAAATGGCCAACCCTACATTTGCCATCCTCTCCTCTTAAAAAAAAAAAAAAAAAAAAATATTGTACTTTAGGCTAATTTGAAGAAATTTTTTTTTTTTTTTTTTGAAATTTTGTAAGAAATTTTTTAAAATTGGCGGTGAACAAAAAAATGGGGGGGAGGGTTTTAGCGAAACTTTTACGTAAGTTAAAAGCGGGGGTCAAAGAAATCTTACTAAATCTTACGATAGGGGGGGAAGGAGTTGAAAAACCCGAAAAAAGTCTTACGCAATACTTGAATGCTCCCAATATTAGAATGGCCCCGTTCTGTCATGGGGCCGTTCAAGTATTACATAAGCATCTTAGGGGAAGATGGGACATTTCACATCCTTATTTTTCCTTATAAAGGGAAAGAGATTTTAGCTGACTTTACGTAAGCCTTTTAATTTCTTATAACAATAAAATGAAAGATCAATCTTTTTTTCACTTTTTCTTTCAACTTTTCAAAGCTAAAAAAAAATTTCTTAGTTTTAGCATTAAATTATGTACCAGAAAAAAAAAATTACATTTTTCTCGAAACTAAAAAAAATTTTCTACATATATTTAGGGCGGGAATACTAAAAATTTTAAGCAATACAGAAGAGAGGGCTTGTCATTTTCTCATTTGGTCTTACAAGGAAGAGTAAAAAAGGGCCAATTTTTTTTTTTACGCAACACTTGAACGGCCCAGGTTAATTTCTCTAAACTCTGTCACTTCAATTGCTTTCTGTTTAGCAAAATTTTTCATGGGACACGATATCACCCAAACGTTTTCATAAGAACATAGTGCGTTACTCTTACTGATGTATAAATATACAGTACATTTATACGGTATGAAAAATTCCGTAAATTTATACGGTAAAATAATTTTCTGTATACTCTCCCCTATAAAATCTGTGCGAATAGTACATTTATATGTATATATATACGAAAAGCATGTGATTTAAAAAAAATTAGGTAGCAAACATTTTTTGAGAAATAATTTCTACATCATTTTTCCGGCGGATATTTTTTTAAAGGTCGATAAACGTAACCTAAAAAGATGTAGCCTGTTTGATATCGAATCAAAGTTCTGCCACTTCCTGGACACATACCAACCATCCATAGTGTAAACTGGTCCTCCCCAAAAGTATCCAAAAACCAGTCCCATTGGGCTTGTCTAAATTCACCCCCCGCGATCCATATCTTCTTAACGAAGGTAAACCACGTGCTCCAGTATGACGTGCTTCCAATTAAAAGTACCGTGATTACAGTCGACCATAGCAACGGTTGCGATTTGGATTTGACTTCCACCCCCATTCCTTCCTTTCGAGCACGACCTACTGAAAAAAAAAAAAAAAAAAAAAAAAAGAGTTAGAAGAAAAGGTTGAAATCAACATCCTTTAAAACTATACGAGTTTGTTACAAAGTTTTGTTAGCGCCTTTTCATGATAATAAAGTTTTAGGTGATAAGTTTTTCCAAAATGGTTCGAGTTGCGGTTCGTTTCCATGGTAACCCGGTTCGAAAGTTACCGTCGTCTTTTAAAATTTGGTAATTGTCTTTTCCAAATGACGTACGAGGAAATGCTGCTATACCCCTCCCGGAAATAAAATCAAAAAACATTTTTCGCGGTCATCACACAACCTCACAAAAAAATGTTTCGATGAAGGCATTAAAAATGGATGACATCATTAAAAATATATTTTCATTTTTTTTCCTTCTTGTTTTAGCAAAATTACCATAAGCGGGGGAAAGGGGATGAACCTCATTTCGAAAAGGTTTCGTGCCTTTTCCGAGTATAAATTAATCGAAAAGATTTTGTGAGTCGATAATAACGACTGCTTTTTTTATGGCGGGATATCACTTTAATTTTTATTAGAGTTGGTCATCGATAATTTATGATGAAAACATCGTTTTTTACAATCCATTTGTCTTCGTGTCAAAATGGTTTATAGGGGAAAAAAAGGTTCATTTTTACCAATCTTTATTATATCAGTGGCAGGCTGACCACTGGGAAAAGGAGGTCAAAAATTGGTAATTTTAATGCTGATGTTAACATTTGAACGGCGCCGCAAAAAATTTCCAAAAACTGTACATTTAACGTTATTTAGCTCTGTAGGGACTTTTAAGTTCAAAACAAAGCTGATCTATTTTCATAGAAGCCAATGGTGATGCCATTTTTTTTTTTTTTTTTAGTATCAGCTGCTGCCGTCTCCCGTTTTTATCGGATCTATTTCAGTTGTACAAACGATATAAGCCTAATACATCACAATTCGTTCTCAATGCAGGCCTTGCATGACCGCTCATATAGATTTAGATATTAATCTGATCAAATCAAATCTGATAAAAAAAAAGTTACCTTATAATTATTTGTCAGCTCCCAAAATAATAATTCAGAACACTTGTGCCAGATGTAAACAGTACCGGCACATGCGATATTTCATTTACGAGATTATAAAAACTACTTGTTCATAAGTTCGCGTCAGTAGATGCGACCGGTACAATTACAATTTTATCAAATTTTCTGTGTGGGGGAATCTAGGGAAATCATATAAGCAAAGTAGGGTGCAAAATTTTCTAAGGAGGGCTCCGAAAGTCTCAAGGCAGAGATAATGCTTGGGTTAACGGAGTGCTGAAATGGGGGCAGGATTAAGGGGATCAGTGGTCTGTGAGAAGCTTTGACCCCCCCCCGTAGATTTTTTTACCAATATATCAATGTATAATGTGCAATTTTTGACCCATCCCCCGTTGTTACCAAAGGTTAGCATTTCGGGACCCCCCCTAAAATTACGTTAGATTTCGGTTACCCCCCGCCCCCAAAAAAAAAAAAATTATTTTTAAAAAAAATTAATAATTGATTGAAGTTTGGCGATCCATAATTATTATTATTAAGATTTTTGGCGGGATTGCCTCGTGGAAAGCATCGTGGCTTTTTCGAAATATTTAGTTCTTCGAAACTTAAATTTTGAAAAGGAGTTTTTTTTTTTTTTTTAACTTATAGCAAATGTGCGGGTAAAATTGAAATGGTTTTTCGTTGTAGATATAATTTTAAAAATTAAAATTATTTTTATTTTAGCACGTTTATTACGTGAGACAAACTCTGACGTTAAATATGTAAACCTCCCTCCCGGGAGACATTCAAAATGCTAACTTTGGCTAAGAAGGGGGCTCCCTTGTTAGCAAAAGTTAGGCTTTGAATAGCCCCCCCCCCGTTAACGTGCTAACGTGGTTTATGGACGCCCCCTATGCTTAGCTTGTGTTGTTCTCTAATTGCCAGGGCCCATATTACGAACCATAAGCTAAACATAAGAGTAACAAAATAATTGGTGTCTGAATACCTAGTAATGAACTATAATCCAAAGTAGTCTTTAGGGCATTGAATTCGATGTTAACGCCGTGCTTAACGAATTATTTACCACTCTAAATGAGTTCTCATGTTTAAGAACGTTTGAACTACTCTCTTTAAAAATTAATTTAAAAAAAAAGCTTATCACAAATTCAGCTTCTAAAGTTCTTTTTTTTTCTAGTCCATTTTTTTTCGCAATTAGCATATTGCTTTTTAATTCCGATGATGTCAGAAATGACCACCTACTGATTAAAATCAACAAATAATTTATAATTTATCATTTAATCAGTGTGACAGTTTCACAACGCCATTAAAGCCTGCGATAATATTAAATATTCCTTGAACCCATCTTTAACATTAAAAAAAAAATCGATTAAAACAGTTGTTACAAAAAAAAGACACTGTTAAACGAATTTTTTAAAATTATTTTAAAAATTGTTTCCTGGTGCATTCATTATTTCTACTCCTCTTCATTTCAGACTCACTTTTAAAAACACATTGATACCATCTGATGAAAAATGATTTCTATATTGACCATTTTCTTTTCCGTTGCAGAAAAATCTATTTCAACATCATAAATTCAGCATTTACATAGTTTCCCACATAAATAAGCATAAAATTAAAGCGATCTCCCTTTTGTTATCTTTTTTTTTTTTTTACGTTTCTTACATGTTCTGGTGCGGGATTTTCATATACCACAGTGAGTTGATGTGCTATTTCAGGCGCCATGACGTAAACATTGCCGACCTTTTTAAAATGGGCAAGGACAAAAACGAGTTTAATTTCTTTTTCCCAACTCATGATGAAAAATAGGATTTTAACTGACTAACTTTTGAGGGTCAAAGTACGTCTTTTCCCCACGTAAAATTTTGTCTCGTTGAGATATTATGAGTATATTTAAACGGCTGTTCAGTTTGAGACAAAGATGCCTATAAGTTTGACAGAGACGAAACAAGAATTCTAACGAAAGTTTCTGTGGAAAAAAAAAAAAAAAGAAATCTGCTACTACGATCTGCAGAAATGAATCGTAACTTCAATGTGTTCCATAAGCGAAACACGAGATTTGATGCGAAAACGACTATGCGTGCGAGGAGTTGTTTTTGTTTTTTTTTTAAGATTATGTTCACTATGTGCAATATTGATGAAAAAAAAAGAACGTTAAATAACTTAAAACTCCAAATTAGTTAATTAAAATCGGAAAAAGATTAAAAAAGAACAATATAAATTTTTATCTTTCATATTATCCAAAACTTTTCATTCTTTAACAACGTACACATGACTTTTTTTCTGTCAACTGCGCACTTGTGGAGGGGGAAATCTTCACTCCAACTTTATATCAATTCATTTAAGCCTCACCCGCATTAAAACGACACCAAGAACTTTTTTTTTTTTACACATTTTTCAAAGGTTTTCTGCCGTTTCCCATCCTAAATTTTTCAAAAAATCCCGTGGTTTTCATCACTCGTTGGGAAAAATAGCTACCCCTAAGGGTTAGGCAAACGGAGTTGTTTTCCAAACGGGGTGGGCGCTTTTTGCCACACGAGAGGCGAGCGAAGCGAGTCTCTCATGTGGCAAAAAGCGCCAACCCCGTTTGGAAAACAACTCCTTTGCCTAACCCTTGGGATAATATCTATTTCGTGATCTTAGGGTTAGTGAGTACGGTATGAGTTACGTGAGCTTAGTACAGCTTTGATCCTAGTTTTAATGCTCAGTAAATACCTGGGCCCAAACTTGGAATATTTCTTTTTAAAAAAATATATTAAAGAATTTCAGTTTCTGTTCGAGAAGTAAATTACTTCTCCTCAAACAGAACCTGAAATTACAAATAAAATGGTTGTCTTCAGTAGCACAAATTATTATCCTTTTTTTTTGCAAAAAAAAAAAAAAAAAAAAAAAAAAAATTGATAACAGCCTTTATTTTTTTGTTCTTCACCTCATGCATGTCAGCTAAAGACCTTTAAGTCTTAACCGCTCGGTTAGTTAGTTTTAATTCTTCTGAATTTTATATCAATTTTTTCTAAAACTCATCCCTCCGCCCTCGACGCTTATTCTCCTTCACTTTTGCCGGCGTTAATCGATAAATATAAATAAATAATTTAGTTATTTGTCGCAACCACGGGTTTACTGGGTAGACTCCCCGAGAGAAAAATTTTTGAAGAAATAAATTCCAACGATATTATTATTCTTTTTATTTTAATGCATAATTTTTTTTATTTTTTTTTCACTCACCGCAAAAAGTTTGTTGCTGTTTGACAAACGGACATGTTTCGTCTTGAAACGGTGTCATGATCGATCAATCACCTGTTATTCTTGAAAATTCCACGCGACAAAACAAAAACAAAACTTTACATTACATTTTTCACATCTTTTCTTTTTTTTTTTTCGACATCCAGCTTGCAAAAGTTATGCAAGTCAGTATTTTTTACGCAACAATTTTATTTTTTTGAATTTATACTTTATTTTATTTTAAATTAAAACACCCGAAAAATTATTCCTGCTAGATTATTACTTATTTTTCCTCGACCGAAGCTCGCCATAATTTAACTGATTGGTTTGAATGCCCCGCGCAAATCAATTCGAATTATATTAAGGTTAAATCATTTTTAACTGATGTTAAGTGAGAAAAAAAAAATCTTTAAACATTTACATTTACTAACTAAACTACATACTTAAAAAAAAGAGAGGGGGGGAAAAATAAAAAAGTGCTTGTGATTTTGTTTCCCGACGCGGTTCGGGCGCTAGTCCGCCGGAGTGAAATTTTATCAAATAATAAAATTATCATGTAACATTCCCAACTTTCAAAACTTATAAGCACGCAATGAAAACAAGGTCGACACTTTTTTCCTTGCTTTCTTTTCGTCTCCCCTTCCCTCAATTTTTTTTTTTTTTTTTTTTTTTTTTTTTTTTTGGATCGATCGGCAATCATGAAAAGAGAAAATCAACAGGAAATAATAATTAAATAGCTGTGAAAGGTGAAGTCCAGGGGAGTGTAACTCTTATGAACGATTTGGTTTGGGATCACATCGTGTTTAGCTTACGGATGACGTCATTCCTTCATAAGCTAAACATGATGTGATCCCAAACCAAACTTTACCATGGGAGTTCCTTCTCTACGTAGTCTTCTTTACTCTGTGGTGAAGTCATCATTATTGTTAGTGCTGCGGACAGTACAAAGAAAAAAAAAAAAAAAAAAAAAAAAAAAGAGTGACTTCCTGAAATGAAAATACGATTTACTTTTCTTATCACTTTTTTTAAAAAATAAATAGTGATGCATCAATTGGTTCGTCGATGAGGTGTGTTTTTATTGGATTTATGGTTTAGAAATCCTTTAGTAAACTAAGATTCCTTTTTTTTTTTTTGAAGTGAGATGGAAATTCTTTTTTGGGGTTTGGGAACAAATAAAATAAACAATAATATTGTTACGCCGACATGTTTCGAATCGTATTTGATTCCTTCTCAAGGCTACAAAGAATAAATACAGAGTCAGTACAACAAATATTACATTATGAATAAAATACACATATATGATCGTCCGCCATTTTTACCTACAGACTTAAATCGTTAAATAATAAATAAAAACGTGTATAAGATCAGCATCTGGTAACTACATGGAATAATCGAAAGCTATATATATCACAGTCATTGATGTTCGTAATTATAAGTAATGATTTACATAATAGAATCTAAAATAATTAATTAAATAAACCTAGGTAAATAATAAACCAGCTGATGCTGATTCATATTGCGGAACATGGAGTCGGAAGCAGACTACATCAAAACCGTGGCAGGAACAACCCTAATGAGAGCGCGCGGTCATTTGAATTTATTTAATATATTTTTGTAAATCGCATTACATTTCTTAA
Organism: Liposcelis bostrychophila; assembly: GCA_037577465.1. NCBI lineage: Eukaryota > Metazoa > Arthropoda > Insecta > Psocodea > Liposcelididae > Liposcelis > Liposcelis bostrychophila. The sequence goes on along the minus strand of CM075212.1, from coordinate 20,497,086 downwards.
AATCTCCCTCCCAATTCGTATACCAAAAAATATCAAAAAATACCAAGAATTACAACGGGTGTTTGATCATTTCTGGTCGGAAAAAAGACGTGAGATCGTTCTTGATTTTTCTTGGTTTCTTTTCTGCCGTCTTTAGCGAAACTGGCGTAACTGATATTTTGTAAACAATGCTCTTTTCCGATTTTTAGCTTATGTAAACAAAGTTTCTATTCCGCTTGTTTACAAAAAGCAGATACGTCAGTTTCGCTAAAGACGGCAGTTATGGTCGTTTTAATTGCAAGTTTTTTTTTCCCCTTATAACAGAATTGATCGAAGTTGATTATTTCTGGTTTCAAGTCACTTTCTGATTTTTTTTGATCGAAATTAGTATCGACATTTTTTTGTTCTTCGAAACAAATATTGATCGAATATGATCGTTTTTGGTTTTTTTTGACCGAATTAAGTCGCAAACACTTTTATATACCTCCAAAGTTAAATCTCGTCGATTTTGGTCGTTTTTGGTTATATTTATGCAGTTATTTATGATGTATGCTGATCATCCGAGGGACCGCTCAAGTATTACAAGCACCTCGTCGGGGGGGAGGGGGATCATTTAAAACCCTTATTTTTCTTACAAGAGGGGGCGGTTAGCTGACCTTGCATGTTATTTTCTTATAACTAATAAAATTAAAGTTAAAATGATTTTTTTTTTGCTTATAAGCATTGTTTTTAACCATTTCAAAGTTACAAAAACAATTATTTCTTACTTTTAAAATTAAATTATGTACCAGTAAAAGAAAAAAAAACATTTTTCTCGTAACTAAAAACGTTCTTTTATATATTGAAGAGAGTGGAGGGGGTTTACTAAAATTCTTACGCAATACTCAAGGGGGAGGGGGGAAATTGTCATCATTTTCTTATTTTGACTTACAAGGGGGGCGATTGAAAGAAGTCCGATTTTTGTCTTACGTAATACTTCAGCGCCCCAGAAGGGGAGCGTTCAAGTATTACGTAAGACCATAAGGGGGGAGGGGGTGTAAGAAATTCTCATTGCATATATCTTACATGGGAGAGGGGGGGGGGCCGAAATATCTTACGTAAGAATTTTTTTTATTATTTATAGATCAAAAAAATTCAAATTTAATATAAAAAATGGACACCCCTTAATTTGTTCCCATGCAGAATTTTTTTTCTTATAGTTAGAGTACAATTTTTTTTTTTTTTTTTTGAAAACGTGGCAACCTTTTTTTTAAAAAAAAAGTACTCTAATTTCAAGAAAAAAAATTTTTTTTTTTTGAAATTCTGTAAGACATTTTTAAAATTGGAGGTAAAGAAAAACGGAGGGGGAGAGGGGCAGCGAAAATTTTACGTAAGGGAATCAAAAAAAACCTTACAAAATCCTACGACAGGGGGGAGGGCGTCGAAAAACCCGAAGAAAGTCTTACGTAATACTTGAAATTCAAGATAACTTTTCGAAAATTCCTATAGAAATTTATTTCTTGGGCATAAACTGGCTTTCTAACACGAATATATTTCAGAAATATATTCCTGTTATATATTATTCCACTTTATATCATTTATTTTTCTGAAATTTTACCCACCAAGGCCTAATTTCCCTCACTCACGGCACAGTCCCCATGATTTTATCAAATTTTTTTTAAAAATGTATACCGACCATTTTTTATTTAAACCACAATCCGCGAATTTAAGGCATTAAAAATCCTTCGATTAGGGACACAACGAAACCCAACCCATTTTGTTTCAAGAGCCTACAAGTCGAATACCGTATATACTAAGAGTTTAACATAGCAATTTTTGCAGTTTACATCTTACATTCTCTTGTCCTATGTTTAACTTACATAAGTAGACTTTCTAAAACACTCTTGAAATTTTTGATGAATTTTTCGTTTTAAATCCCGGGATGTAGACTTGAATTGCAGTACATGTATTTTCGGTATTTTCCTTTATTAATCCAATAAGTTGTTTTGGCCTATATTTATGCTTATTAACACATTTTGTGTCACAAAAATATTAACTCACATTAATTACATTATCCCAGACAGTCGGTATACGTATAATCGCCCGAAATTATACGTATAAATTAGGTATACTGTCTACGTATAATAAACGAATATTTTAAGACTTTTTATACGTATTATACGTAGATTCAGCGTATATAAACTCTGCTCGACTAGACTTCACATTTTAGTAAATCTGACTTCAGATTTGGATTTTCTCGGATCGAAAAACCCTAGATGCAAAATTTTATCCCTCGAGCCCTATAAATAAAGGAGATGTTAATTTTTTTTTTTTACATTTCCTGACTTTTCCCAAAAGCTTATATTGTCAAAACTGAAAATCTCGTTCTAAAAATCAGGATCCACTCCAAAATTCTGATTTTTGTATTTTTACATTTTATTTAGCCTATATAGGATCATCAAGTTGAGACATTTTGGAATTTCGATTTGGAAGGAAGATATTCGAGAGGTGGTTTTTGGCGTACAGTTTGTTTTTGTGATTTAATTATATATGCAAAATCAATTTTATGACAAGTCTAATTTTTGACAAAGTTTTTCAGCAATGGCTTTTAAGAATCATATGTAAAATATGGATATCCCTGAAATAATTTTTCAAAATTGTCGAAAAACCACAAAAAAAAAATGAATAAAAATTACCATTAAGAGGAGGCTTCACGGAATACAAGAAGGAATGGCTGTTTTGTCGAATACTCGATTTACGATGAAAAAATCCAAATTTTAGGTATCTAACGAACTCCTCTGATATATCCCGGAGTGCAAGTTTCAACTTGTCTAAAATGTATGGACGGCGGGAAAATAATTTCAAAAAAAATTGCGGTCAAAAATCTTTGATTTTGTTTTCCTGGTTTTTGTTTGCTTGGAACAAGTTGAAACTTGTACCAAAAATACAAGAAGAAGTCAAAGGAGTTCGTTAGATACCTGAAATTCGATTTTTTCCCCCGTAAATCGAGTGTTAAACAAAACAGCCATTCCTTCTCGAATTCCGTGAAGCACGTATATATAGTCTTAAAATATACGTTTATTATGCGTATATTATACGGTGTAGAAAAACGTATAATAAACCATAGATCAACGTATATTATTCGTATAATATACGTATATTCGCTGTCTGGGATGTCACATTAATTAATATTCAAATTCACATGATAATCCCGTTAAATTTAAAGGCGAAATTGAACCCTATCAGAACAAATTAGCCTTAGCCGTCTAGATTACAGCTAAAAATTTAGCTATGAAATTAGACGTCCTTTAGAAGTCTAATAGAAATCTAAAATCAGGTCTAATTTTTAAAAATTTTAGACGTCTATTAGATGTCTAATAAATGTCGACTTTTTAGACGTCCAATAGATGTTTTTTAGCTGTGAATATAGACATTTTTCTTGAAGGAAAAGGAAAAAGGATAAGAAGGAAGGAAGGAGATTTAGAAAAGGAAGAAGAAGGGAGAAGAATGAAAAAGAAAAATAGAAGAAAAAAGAGTGAAGAAGAAGAAAGAAGAAGAAAGAAGAAGGAAGAAGAAAGAAGAAGGAAGAAGAAAGAAGAGGAAGAAGAAAGAAGAAGGAAGAAGAAAGAAGAAGGAAGAAGAAAGAAGAAGGAAGAAGAAAAAAAGAGAAAGAAAAAGAAGGAAGAGAAAGAAAAGGAAGAAGAAGAAGAAGAAGAAGAAGAAGAAGGAAAAGAAGAAGGAAGAAGAAAGAAGAAGAAAGAAGAAGAGAAAGAAGAAGGAAGAAGGAAGAAGAAAGAAGAGGAAGAGAAAGAAGAAGAAAGAAGAAAGAAGAAAAAAAAAAAGAAGAAGAAGAAGAAGAAGAAGGAAGAAAAAGAAGAAAGAAGAAGAAAAGAGAAGAAAGAAAAGAGAAGAAAGAAGAAGGAAGAAGAAAGAAGAAGGAAGAAGAAAGAAGAAGGAAGAAGGAAGAAGGAAGAAGAGGAAGAAGAAAGAAGAAGGAAGAAGGAAGAAGGAAGAAGGAAGAAGGAAGAAGAAAGAAGGAAAGAAAAAGAATTGAGGAAAAGAAGTGATTTAGTATACTGTCGAAAATATTCTAAGTTCTTAAAAGTAATCTGAGACATAAATACCCTTTTGTTCACTTGGTAAGATAACTAAAGAAGTGGCTTAGTGGATAGCATTGTCCGAAAAAAAAGAAGTAAAATACAGATGACGGGTTCGATTCCATGTTGAGGCTCATTTTTTTTTTCGCTATTAAAAAGAAAAATAGACATCTATTAGCCCTAAAACCTAGATGTCTATTAGCTTTCTATTAGCTGTGACATTTTTGTAAATAGCCGTAAGTTAGACATGATATAGCCCAAAAATAGAAGGCTAATAGCTTTAGCCGTCTGAAATTTAGAAGGCTTTTAGACGTCTAATAGCAGGATTTTTCTGATAGGGAAGGAGTACGAATAAACGATGTAATTCAAAACAACAAGCCGCGACAAGTTGGTACACTTGTTCACGATAGGGCGTTACGTCATCGCTTGGTGCAGATTATTTAAATTTTTCGCGGTTCGTCTTTTACTTCAATTCGCGATTAACAGCAAATGTAGATGGCAGCACCAAAAATTAATATGGCGGACGAAAAGGGTATTCATTTCTGGCGCGATAATGCATTTGAAAGGAAAACAAATGAGATAAACTTTTTTTTTTCAAATTGATATCTGACAAAACGTTTTTCATCGGAAATTAATGCATTTCCTAAATGTTTACAAAAAAAGAAATATATAAAGCCCATTAATTTATTTCCAGGTATAGTAAATTATTCTAATATTTTAAAATATATTTCGTGTTGAAAATCTCCCGGCATTCTTGATAAGATAACATGGCAAATCATTGTTTGTAAACAATAGTTTCAACATTCCGGAATTATAAGTCATGCCGAAAATAAGTCTTTTGGATATCATCGACTATGTGGGAGGTGAAAAAAGACGACCTGTGGTGGAAGGAGAGGTCGTGTTAAATGCCAACCACATAATTATGTGTGGCATTACGGAATCTGGGGAGGACCTGAAAAATGTCTGCAAACTTCCAATCTGGACGGAGACCCACATGAAATTGAAATTAGTTTAAGAATAAGAATAAGAATAGTATTGATAGGTGTGATGATAATAATGACAAGAAAAATGGTGGTAAATGTGACATTGTTGCTCAATGCTCGTTAGGGTGGTTCGAGAATCGGCTTTTTTGAAATTTCAAAACTCCTATATATCGGGAAAAATTTCGTTATAGGTAGAGTATCAACCCTGAATTTTTTCAGATTTTTTGGACGGCATCTTAAGGTGGCGCATTGGCCTTGAGATTTCCAAAAAGCCCATGTAAGGGCCAAAAATTATAATTTTTTTGGGGCATAAAAGATAATCCATTCCTATCGGAAATTTTGCGTAGATTACGAATTTCAAGTAGAAAATTAGTTTTGGTGTACGATTTTTGAGCTACAGGTCGGATTTAAAAGCTCTAAAAATCCGGTTATGGCTTTTCGCCTGAGGCTCAAAAACCGTGAACCAAAACTAATTTTCTACTTCAAATTCGTAATGTACGCAAAATTTCCAATAGGAATCGATAGTCTTTTGTGCCAAAAAAAAATGTTCATTTATGACCCTTATACGGGGATGTTTCCTCTAGTACCTGTAGATGAGTATTGTCATTTTAATTAAAAAAGAGACAAGTAAAAAGATAAAGCACAAAAAGAAAAAAGAAGGAAAGACAGAAAAAAAGAAGAATGCAAAGAATGTACAATTTTTCGGAACTTTTTTCCAGTACTTCAAAACTCTAATCCATTTCTATCGCACAGAAATGTTTTTAGGTAATAAATGCAACGAAATATGGGTTGCCTGTTTATTTTTACATTGTGGGACTATGCAGTATTTATTTGTAATTCGTTTATTTTTCTAAATTAATTTTTCAAAAGAAATAAATGACATAAAACCGATCTATTTACATATCTCTACAACAGACGATTATTGAAAGTATACCCTTTACGGTAGTTCAGCTAGTTCGCCGCTAGGGTGCAGGTCATTTGCTGTTAATCGCGAATAATATATTAATTTTTAACTATCATATGTTTAATTATTTATTATTTATTATTTACTATTAATTTATGTATATATTAATTTATTTCTTATTTATTTAAAGTCGTTTGACTACATGCTTTTCCGTCATTGGATTTTTAAAAACTACAATCATGATTTGGCTGAATTAAGATAAAACTTTTAAAAAAAGATTAAAAGTATGGGTAAAAAATTAAAGAAGAGAGAGTTTAAATAGAATTTTAGAAAGTTAGAAAGAACATTAATTATAGGAAAGAATTTTAATAAAAATAAATTTCAGAAAAATGAGGGAGAAAATTAGAAACAATAAATGAAAATTAAAATTTAATTTAAATTCAGAATTTAGGGTTTGTTTACAATACAAGTGTATTTTTTGAGCCTATTTTATAAAAATAAAAGCACTCAGAAAAATAAATTCAATTTAAGCATAGCTTAAATAAATGATTTAAAAAATTCTTATTTGGTCACTAGTATTTCTATCAAATTAGCTGATTCTGATTTCACTAGTACTACTATCAAAGTAGCTGATTAGGCCGTGTAAGATTTATTGGAAAGGAAATTAAAAAAAAAAAAAAGAAGAAGAAAACAGAGGATTTTAAATCCGAATAAATATGCCGATACAAGAAAAAATTTTAAGGGAGCAAGAATGAGTAATAATATTTTTAGGTGAACAATATATCAAAATATTTCAAAGAGAGAAAATTAAAAATTGAGTACTTTAAAGGATTAAAGACCAAAAATATATAGAAATAATATTTCTGGTCTATTATGGTGTTGTGTTATTTCTATCATGGTGTTGTGTTTACAGTTAAAGTGCTAAGGTTATAGGAAATAATTATTTTTTCTTAAATGGCTTTTAGTTTAAATAAAACTCTTCAGTTATCACTATGATAGATTTGGTCTTATGGAACATGGGAAAATCTTCAGGATATCAAATGCATTGCAGTCAGATAAGTGTAACAACTTTGTTATGACTTTGTCAATGAATTCGATTCTTCTTGTTTTTGTCTTTTTGTTTTAGAGGTGTGTTTTTAAAACCAGAGAATCATTGTTAAGGGGTCGTACATAAATTACGTAAGCACATTTGGGGGGGGGAGGGGGTCCAGATTTGACATCTTACCCATAAGCTAAGCGTAGGCGAAATGGGATAAAGCGTGCAAAAAGGGCCTAACCCATGCTTACGTAATTTATGTACGACCCTTAAGGAGGATGGGCATTTCTTCAAAATGGTATTGTTGTGAGTCTGAATTTAATTATTTGTTTATAAATTTATTTTCATTTGGGATAGGATTGGAGTAGAAGCAACAGGAATATTCAGCTAAGCTCTCTTTTTGGAAATTGACTTTGCTCCATCTAGTAAAATCTTGTCTATGTTCTGATAGAAAAATAAATTATTATTAAGATTCTGACTCCAATTCTATGTTCGAAAAAAAAAAATTTTCCCTTTTTGTTGATAAAGAATTTTCTACATAAAAATGATAAATAAGGAAAATTATTGCATGTCCATTGCTACATCTGACTACCAAATTAATTAATTATATGATGCAATTACTTAATTACTGAACAATTTTTCAAAAGTCTGCTCTCTCTGTTACGATACTTGTTAAAATGCAGCTACTGTTAATAACGTATAGTGTATAGTTTTTATTATTTGTTTTATTACATCATGTAATTGTAGCCATGGCATTTGGATTTGTTGTTTTTTTTTAATTGGGAAAAATTATTTTGTTTCTTAAATATTACAGAAAGGGAAAATTTCAGACAAAAGACCCCCAAAAAGATGGCATTTAAGTGATTGAAAAATTGAAAAAATGAGATTTCATGTCATTTCCATTTAATATTTTATTAGAAACTTTAGTAAAAAATATGATGTTAAAAAATTAAAAGTAGTACAAAAAAATTAAAAATGCAATTATTAACTTCAATTTCACAATGTTATTAGACTATTCCACTTCCAGAATTATTTAAATTTGCAATTTCGTAAGGATTGTGCTTTCTATCAGAAATTTAAATTTTAAAATGAGTGCAGATTTTCTTCAGAAACTCTTTAATCTAATTCCTATTCAGTTTTTTTTTTTTTTTTTTTTTTTTTTTCCTTCCGAACGAATACTATGATTTTGATTTCGATTCCGCTTTATATTTAATATTTAATTCGATATAAAGAATGCTGATTCCGATTCCAATTTAATGTAAACAAGAGTGACGATTCCGATTCCGATTCTTATTGATATCGATATAAAGAGGCTGATTCCGATTAGAATTTCAGTTAAATTAAATTTTAAAAAAATTAAAAAAAATGATTCTGATTCCGCTTCCATTTAGTTTTAATCACTCGATTCCGATTCCGATTCCGATTCCGACCTCAAAGGTAATCGGAATCGAACCCCTGCGGGTTTATCTCGAGAATTCTCGCATTAGGATTTCTCGGGGGGTCCAGCTTTATTTCCGAAATTTTTCCTCGAGAACACTTTTCCCTCTTTTTTGGGGATTTTCTAAACAATTCTCTGGATTTTTGAAAAATCTTAAAAAATTCTCGAGAATTTTCGAGACTCGATCGAATTTTCGAAGACTTACAATTCCTAAAAAATCCTAACCTCTACGCCTGATTATACATTCTCATTAGCAAACACAGGAAGTAGTACCCCTAAAAGAATTAGAGGAAGCGCATGGGTGGAAAAGGGTTTGGGGCAGAGGCCCAAGGTTTCATTCACTATTTTTCTGACAGTAAACATTGCTCTACAAAAACATGACCTCCTTCTATATTTATAGAAATCGGTAACTAAAGAAAATAGGAACTTTTTAAAGAAAGGGTAAGACAGTGGCCGTCAAAAGTTCGCTTTCGTTTACACTACAAAAAATGGTATTTACTTAATTGTTTGCTTTTTAAAAAATCACTGCCACGGGTTTTTTTTTTCTAAATTTTGCGGGCATTGAGAATTAGTGGTACCAACATCTGATTTGCCATTTTAAATGTAGTCGCTGAGCACCTTTTATCGTTAAAACTAAATTTTTATGTGTAACCAAATAAGTTACTCATTTTCACAAAAGAAATAATAAAACCAGTCAATATTTTTAGCATACTCAAATTTTTAATAAAATAATTTTTAAGCCACTCTACATTGACCAGGTCAGCGACTGCACTCGCACCTTAAAATTAAAAATCAAGAATAAAAGTGTCTCTAAAATGAAAATACTAATAATTTTTAATTGAAGATATTTTAATCAAACGTTTGGCCCTATTGCTCGAATTAAAAATCAATATAAAGGTCACTGAAAAAGCCTAAAAGAACTCCCGCCGTAATTTAAATATAACCAACCATGGTGCAAACTAAGACCAATTCATAATTATTATTTAAGATTTAAGAAAAAAATCAATCTTTAAAAAAGATCCTCAAAATTTTTTTTTTCTTCTGCCTAAGATAATGCGGACGATTAAAACGCTTTCTATTCATAAAAACGAAATCTTACATTATCATTCTCCGCAGTAAGACAAAATCTTGTTAACTATTAAAAAAAATTACAACTTACTATTTAGGTCATGAGACGATTAATGCCTTAACGTACAACAACCTTGTTTCTCTTAAAAAAAATAATATCCGACTGCACAAGTTTTTTTTTTTTAGATAAAAAAAATGTCAATACACTTATCTAATCGCAAAGGTATTAACAATTGAAGTATTTCGATGTGCCAGAAAGGGAAGTTATAGGAAACTCGTTACAATCCGATTTTTAAAAAAGATTAAAGTCGAATTTAAGAACACAAATTTACCGTTGAATATATATATATTTATTTATTTTTCTTTAATTACTTAGTATATCGATTTTTATAATAGCTAAAACCCGTTAATTAATAAAATAATTAAAGCTTTCAAGATTCCATCTGTGGAATCTATATATGAGAAGACTGGGAGAACATATTTTCTATAAACAATTTTCTGGGCTTAGTTGTTCTCTAATTTATCTTCAACATTTGAAAACATGAACAATAACGACTTCTATACACAAATAAATAAAATGAATTTTTTTTTCTCAAAATAATAACCCGTAAAGCTAAGAAACGTTTCGAAGCGTATTTAAGACCATCGACACGTTTTCTGAAACTGAGTATGCTTTACGGGAATAATAACAAAATCGCTTCTTTTCTGTCAGTGAAAATAACACCAGACGAAAGCCTACCAGTCTAAAATGCAAATTTAAAGGTTTTCAACTTGTTTCAAACGACCGAATTCAGCTTTTTTTTACGAATAAGACTTTGGAATCTCAACACTTGTTTTGCACTTTAGGAACAAAGTATACCGAAATCTCCTTTTTTGTAGTTATAAAGATTGAAGAATACATGAGAATATTTAATTTAGAAAACCATTTTGAATTTTCTTTGGTCCACTGAGCCAGCTACCCAGCCCTTCGGCATATGATTTTTTAGTTTACTTATTTATTTATTTCTTCATTTTTAAGGTGTACAGGAGAATTGAATAAAAAAACAGCTTAGGCCCATATTCGTAAAGTAAAATCCCAGCTTCCGGTTGATAATGCGGTTCCGTCGGGAGAAACTTGCAAACAGGAAACGCGATTTTCGTGGCCGTAAAGTAAACTGACTCGAACGCATTTTAGAGAATCCCATATGTTAATTGTGTAATCATTATAACCCGCAAAAAGTAGCCGACCTGAAAAGAAAAAAAAATTAGAATTTTATCTAATCAATCTTGTAACAAAAAGAAGAGAATGCGATTGTTCGATAAAAACTGATTGATAACGTACGTAACTGAATTCATGAAGGCTTAAAGGGCGCTTTTAAGCACCATTTTTAATTTTTGAAAAAAATTTCAAATAATTTAAAAAGATGAAAACCGTGTTGCCCGCACCGTATACGTACGGTATTCTTTATTACGCTTAACAGACTCCACGTGATATTAAATAGTCATGGGACCCCTTAATTCCTTAAAAAAACATGCTCTATTATATTATAAATGTGAAACTGTTAAATCAACCGATCGCTCTCTGTAATTTTTTTTAGGAACTTCCCATTTTTTAAAAAATATTAAGGAATTGAGTGCGAAGAAAGAAAGCAAGAGAAAAAGGAAAACTCAAAAATTGAGGGAGATGTAAAATTGCAAGATTTCTAAAAATCAAAGGAAAACAATAAGCTTATAAAAAGGAAATCCAATTAATATTTCTTTAAAAAAATATTTACCGCTAACAGAAAAGTCCACGGAGTTGGCTCCGAATATTATGCTCTCCTTCGTATATATTGCAACTTCTTTATCCGCCCTCAGATCAAAGAGGCGACACTGTAATAAAATGAATTTTTTTAAATCCTAAAAAAATTCAAAATAATCACAAATGAAAGTGATTATAATTTTAAATCTCAGAGCCAGATTGTAGAATTTGAAAAATCCAAGATGGTTGCTATATTTTGTTTTCTTATTAAAAACGGTTGTTCTCTCTTTTAATTCGACATTCTGTTTCTCCGAAGTATAAAATGAGAAAACAATAACTTTGAATTTGTGTAATCGATGGAAAAAACAATTTGTCATTTCTTTTTTATGTAAGTACAGTTCAGAAAAAATTATACTCCCATTCTAGAGTGTGTTTTAAGATCGGATATGTAACCTGTAACGGAAGAACCAGGCAAATTTTACAACACCACCTCGGCAGGCCTTGTTTCAGGCCCAAGGAATGAGAAGGAGAAAAGTGAAGATATACTTTTTTTTTTTTTACCTTTTATGAAAAAAAAACTTACTGTTGCATCGTCAGATCCAGTAGCAACAGCATCGCCGCTAGGATGGTATTTAACGCTGTTAATATCAGATTGATGTCCCTCGAAGGATTGAACACACTGACCCGTCCTCATGTCCCAAATAAGAACCATTTTATCGCAGCTACCAGACACGAAAGTATTCCCTGTTTCCGATGGGGCAAGGTCTAATGACATAACATCTCCTCCGTGACCGTGAAAAGTCTGAAGAAGCTGCCCCGATTCGACATCCCAAAGAGCGCAAGTCGAATCTCCACTTCCAGTTAAAATCTAAAAATAAAAATTAAAAAAACTTGTAGAAAGACGAATTTAACAAATCCTAAACTAATCATACCTGTTGATCAGAGTTTGGAAATGTACAACAGGACATGTAACTGGTGTGAGTCCCAACTGTTTTCTTTTTTACTGTTACATCTTCTTCCAAGCTTAAGGGATAAACTGTGACTTTATTATCAAGTCCTCTGGAAAGAAAACATTAGATAGTAGTGAAAGCTTAAATTCCAGTTACTTAAACAAGTATCTTAAACAGAAACCATATTATCCCGCTTTCTTTCATTTTATAAAGCACTTACCCGCAAGCAACTAAATTCCCCGATGGAGCATAAGCACAAGCCATTACCCAAGTAGTTGGCATGGTCACAGCATGCTCTTTGTTAGTTGTAAAGGCATCCCAAATAATCATTTTACCGTCCTAAAATGATTTAAAATTGACGAAAAAAGTAAAAAACCCACCACCTTCATAATGTTCAAAAACGTTAATTGGGGTAATTAATTAATATACTGAATTAATCCAATTTCCTAATCGCAAACAAAAGCCCCGTAAGAAGATAATAAATACTTACTTGGGAAGAGGAAACTATGTGGCGCTTATCCGGAGACCAATCCGAACATAAAACTTTAGCTTGATGCCCTTTTAAAACCCTTCTGGGTTTAATATTAAGGAATGTGATTACTTCCAATCTTTCGGCAACTGTAGCCACTAAAAAATAACCCGACATTGAATTTAAAAGAAACAGGGATATTTTTAAAAAAAACAAAAAAAAATGTAAACAACTTACGAGTAACGTCATTCAATTTTTGTCTTTCTTCTTCTAATTTGGCTTTAAGAGATTCGGCCTCCTTTGTAAGCGATTCGATAGTATCCGCAGGGGAAACTTTCAAACCTCCTTCCGACGTCATGACTAAACTTTTAAACTTATTTAAATAAATTTAAAAAAAACTTAAATTGATCGATTTTGATGTTCGCTACTCGGTTTCCATTTTACTTTATCTTCTGCTCTTACGTATTTCGCGGAATTGCGGTTAGCCCGACCTCGCTTTCGTAATCTATATTTTTCACTTGCCACATTACTCTTCTCCAACAGTCGAGTCACTAATTTTTATTAATTAGCTTATTTTATACTTTTTCGAATATTTTCCGATTTTTCGTTTAATTTAAATTTAAGAAAAATAAAAGTTATACCGAGATTTAAATTCATAAAATAAATCAACAAATTCATAAAATGAATTTAATATTTAAATACATGCAAATACATGTATATAAATATTTCCAGGAATTTTTTAAAATTTTCGTACCCAAAAAATAAATGAAATCTCCACAACTTTTATTAATGTGCCTGGGAAAAACCTCGTCATAGCCATATTCCGACTGTAAAGATATGACTCTAAAGGAAATAATTGGGTAAATGTAAAAGAAAAAAAAAAGTAAGGCCAAATGACCACAAAGTTTCAAAAGGGAAGTCTTTAAAAAAAAAAAAAACGTTGAGAGCGTAAAAGAGCAACACTTTAAATAAAAAGAGGTAATAATAAAACTTTGTTTCTGCTAATAAGTGACGTCACAGGTAATAACAAAGTATTTTACTCTATGGACTTTTGTGTTGATAAGTTTTTTTTTTTTTTTTGCTTTGATGTAAACAAAATTAGTCGGCATTTATTACAATTCTTATAATTGTGATAATATGCATTTAAATGTTATGCTCTTTGATTTTTGTTTTATTTAGATTTATTCTTTGATATGTTTTCAATCTGATAAGGTTATTTTGGTTGACAACAATAATTTTGCATTTCAAATCATGGAGGTTAGAATTTCATTTTTTTATTTATTTTTTTTTTAAAGTCCATAAAATGACTTTTTATTGTAATATTTCAGAGGGATGGTGTAAGATTTCGAGGAGGAAGAAGAAGCAATTTAAGCTCTTACTCAGATGAGCCGGTTTATTCACGTAAACAACGTTCGGGATATGTTTCAAATACTTTTGGATTTGCTGTAATTTTTCTGTTTATTTTTATGTTACGGTTAGCTGATATTATTAACACTGCTTTGCCAGATCAAGTTACTATTAAGGAAGAATTGTATGAGCTTGACAGGTATAAATATTTAAAAAATTGGGGAATTCCATACCTTAAGTGTATATTTTTCTTTTCTTTTTTTCAGATTCATAGGGGAACGAGCTGAATCACATTTAAAAAGACTGACAGAAATAGGAACGAAAGTAGTTGGGAGCTATGAAAATGAGATTTTAGCTGTTGATTTACTTAAACGAGAAATAACATTTATAATCCAACAATCAGAACCAGCTCATTCAATAGAAATGGATATTCAAAGACCGACTGGTTCCTATTATTTATTGTTAAAACCGTATGGTTTTAGAAATTATTATGCAAATATTCAGAACATAGTTGTTAAAATAGGTCCTCACCATAATAAATCATCTCACAGTGTGTTGGTAAATTGCCATTATGATACCGTCCCTGAAAGTCCTGGAGCAAGTGATAACGGATTAAATTGTGCAGTTATGCTGGAAGTTTTAAGGAAGCTGTCATATTCAAAAAAGCCTTTGCCTAACAACGTTATTTTTCTTTTCAACGGAGCTGAGGAGAATCCATTACAAGCATCACACGGATTCATAACACAACATAAATGGAGTAAAGATGTCAAAGTTGTTGTTAACTTAGATTCAGCTGGGGCTGGAGGAAAGGAAGTTTTATTTCAAACTTCATCCCAATTTCCATGGCTAGTAAAAGTATGCATTCAGAAAAATTAATTAAAGACAAAAAACTAATTTTTTTTTTTTTTTTCCTAGGCGTATGCAAAATCAGTTCCCCATCCGTCTGGTGGAGTACATGGAGAAGATTATTTCAAAGCGGGATAATTCCATCTGATACTGATTTTAGAGTGTTCAGGGATTTTGGGCCTACTCCTGGTACAATTATTTTAATTTATTTTACAGCAAAATTAATTTCGTTCAAAATTTTTTCAATGAATTATTTTTAGGTCTCGATTTTGCTCACTCTGACAATGGTTACATTTATCACACAAAACTGGACAAAATGGATTATATAGCACCTGGAGTTTATCAACACACAGGGGATAACCTTCTAGCCCTTATAAAGGAATTAATTTCATCTCCTGAATTAACTCAAATGGACAAAGCAGAAAAATCCTCATCGAAAGTGATTTATTTTGATCTTTTTGGAATGTTTATGGTTGTTTACACTGAAACCTACGGAGTAATTTTGAATCTTTTATCAGTCATATTTTCAATTTATACAGTTTTTAAAACTTTTTCTTTCATATCAGGTACGAGATTTCTTTTTTCTTTTTAAATGGGCCACTATTTTAAAAATCTGATATCGATTATATTTTTTTTTTCCAGATCATCCTGTTAAAAGTTTATCGACTGCAGCAGTACAATTATTCGGATGGTTGATATCAGGGGCAATGTTAATTTTAGTTTCCAAAACTTTAGATACATTTAATGCATCCATGAGTTGGTATAGTCATCCGTGGTACATCATTCCAATTTATGCATTTCCGTTAGTTTTTACAAGCGCCTTTTTACCTATTTTATCAAAATTGTTTAACAATGTAAGTGTTTTCAGTAATGCGAAAAACTGACGAGAAAAGATTCCGCTAGATTGTATAATTTAAGCTTGCAGTGAGATATAAGGCGGAAAATGCTTACAGCGCTATTTGGCAAAATCTAAAAAACTCTTAGCGCTTTGAAACCTCACCGCTTTTTTCCTATAGCAGTAGAACTGAGCTATTGCAGTACATTCTAGTGCAGTCTTTTCATCTGATTTTTGTGTTATTCCGGAATGATTAGTCCTATTATTGACATAATTTATTTGTATTTTTTTTCAGAATGGAGAAAATTATAGTCATACAGCAATTCGATTCATAGGCAGTTCACAGCTTCTATGGTCAATTATTTTGCTCATCGGAACGTTAAGTGGTATTCGCACATCTTTTATCGTCATGCTGTTCGTTATATTTCCTACAATCGGAAGTGCCTTCGCTGTCCACTCGAGAAGCAGTTTTACAGGTTAGGCTAGTGATAAAATTTGTAAAAATAAAAAAAGGAAATAGCCCAGAACTTTTTTCCGTAATGTAGGGGGGTTCAAAATGACTTTACCCCTAGCGGGAGGATGTATTAATATGGATACATTTTAAGTTTTCTGTAAAATTAATGATAATCGACAATAAATCGACTTGGACTTGTATGTACATAAGTGGCCGGAATAATCAATTTATAAATTTTTGGCGAAAAATGTAAATCCTATGTTTAGCTTATGGGAGTATTATTACTTAATTAGAATATTAATTAATGGTATTAATGTAAATACATAAATTACAAACGATTGTGATATGGCCAAAATTAAAAATTGTGAGCCGACATGTTTATCATCTTCCTCCCATACTTAGCTTCAAGAGCTAAGATAAAATCAAACTTTCGGAAGCCATGAAAATATGACAAAAAAATTTTATAAGCTATAAATTTTATAAATTTGGTATCAATATAGATTCTGAGACTTGTTATCTTGATTTTACTGCATTTTATACCTCAGCTATTAGCTTTTAACGATTTTTGTAAGATTTCATTAAAAATATTTTTTTTTCCATAAGCTAAACATACGCGGCCAAATATTTTTTTGGCTTTACTAACTACCTCTATGGATCATACTGTATCAAAATATTGCGAAAAATACCAAACAGCATCTAATTTTTCTAGACAGTCAATTTCGATGACTAAAACGTTACATGAAAGTTCTCTACCACTAATTTAGTAAAGCACAAAAGGAACTCCATAAATCACCATATGGTGGTGGTGGTGGTGGTGAGAAATGAAGTTTGTACTGGGTTACTAATTCCAGTTTTTTAATTTTTTATTTCAGCCAAAAAGTTTTTCATAGCACATTCTGTTTCCTCACTGTTCCCCATAATATGGATATTATGCCAAGCTGTGAGGACTTTCCGAGTTTTAATTCCTATGACGGCGAGAATGGGCCCTCAGGCTAACCCAGAGCTAATAATTGCTATTTTGACGATCATTTTTGGAATTTTATCTACGTCCTATGTCGTAAGTTTTAATTTTTTTTTTAAATTGCGTTCAATTTTTTATCTTTTAATTTAACTAATTTAATTTTTCCAGGTTCCACTGGTGCTACTCCTCAAAAAACCAAAAAATTTACTAGCAACATTATGTGGGTTACATTTTTTAACTATGGTTTTCGTTATCGGGACGCCTTTCGGTTTCCCTTATGAAGGAGATTTGTCCGGCCCTGCTTTGCAACGATTTTATGTTTTTGTGAGTAAAAAAAAAAAAAAAAACACCTCCAAGTCTCAGGTCTGGGTATTTTTAAAAAATCAACACAGCCACTAATGAATGACTGAAATTTTTGCAGCACGGAGAACGAACAATGTACGACAAAAAAGGCGAAGTCCGAAGAAGTGACTCCGGTTTTTTCGTTCAAGGCCTAGACCGAAACAACATTAATTACGTTTCAAAATTAATCCCCGAGCTTAACGACGCTAAAAGTGCGTTACCGGATTGCGAAACCGAAATTTATTGCGGTATACCAGTTTTTACTTCTCGATTTATAAATCCGGCGTAAGTGTTGACCAAATATTTTTTTCCGGAGCATTAATTAATGATTATAATGGGCTTACCTTGTTGTCTTCTCAGGCCTCATAGTTTTTGGGTTCCGTCCATATCTCCGTTGATTCACCATCCTACGTCGTTAGAAGTCGTATCGCAGAAGCCGATCACCGTACGCTCCAGAAGGCTGCACATCCTTGTGACGGGTTTGTTCATAATTTATAACTCGTAACTCAGATCTGTAAATGAGATTTAAAAAAAAAAATTACAAGGCTTGAACGATTTTTTTGGTAACAAATTAGTTAAGAAATGGTGGAAGAATGTTACTTGGACTCCAAATCCGTGCGTCGGAGGTGAACTAACGTATCTCCATCGTAAACATGATTGGAGTTTCGACATTTCGTGGACGTGTCACGTGGCCACAAGTTTACGCCAACATGAGCGTGTAAACTTGCAGTCGCATGATCACGTGATTTTTAGTAAACACTCGAAACAGACTATCTCCAATCATATTTACGATGGAGGTGCGTTAGTTCACCTCTGACGCACGGAATTGTAGAACGTTTGTTTCTCCTGAAAAATTTATTAACAGACTTATTTTTAAAAGTCATTTAAGATTATTCTCTATAGCATGTATGACATATTTAAAAATTATAATTTAAAGTCTTATTAAACGAATTCGCGTTAATATTTTTTTTTCTTTTTATTTCAGGTCCGGATCACATAACGATTATAATGGCACTTCGCGAGGGTGTGAAATTATTAAAATGGAGTTTTGACGAATTCGAACCTCTGGAAGCTGCACCGTGGCAAGGCAGGCAAACTTATATGGTGTATTTTTCGCATGGAGTGGTAGGAGCCACTTTGGAATTCGATCTCGATCTAGAGGTGAAAAAAATTTAATTTTTCAAATAAAAAATTAAATCAATAGGTTTTCCTATATATAACGATTTGTATTTCTCTTTTCAAGGTCTCCAAGGAAGATCCTGAAGCTTTACTTGACATTGCGGTCATCGGTCATTATATGCACGATCAGGCTTATAGGACCGACGATTTTCAAAATTTCCTGAATAAATTTCCGGATTGGGCTCATGTCACTCCGTGGACTACAACTTACAAAAGTTGGGTAATTTAAAAAAAGTGTGATCTCTTTGAGCTCAAAGTAGAAGTTAGTTTAATTATTAAAAAAAAAAAAAAAAAACTAGGGCCTCGGTATTTTATTTTGTGTAATAAGTCATGGATCCCCATTGCACTTGTGACAAAGGGATCCGTGGACAAGCCCAAATTAGCTTTAGATATTTTGAAAATGATTGAAGTAAACACACAAGTTAGTCATTTTTACTGAGTACCCCATAATAGTAGGTTATAGTTTATAATATTCACAAGTGTAAGCTCGGAAAAATGTGCTGTTTATTTATTTTTACATTTTTTGTTATTAACTAAACTCTTTGTTTTATTTGATTTGATTTTATTATTATTTTTTTATTTTTTTTATTTTTTTAATTAATTAAAAAAAATATGATTCTCATTTTGAGAAAATTAAAAAGTACTCGATCAGCACTAGTTACTTTACACAGTTTTTATCCCCTGAACTTTGTTTTAAGAGGAGGCTTCACGGAATTCGAGAAGGAATGGCTGTTTTGTTTAACACTCGATTCACAGGGGAAAAAATCGAATTTCAGGTATCTAACGAACTCCTTTGACTTCTTCTTGTATTTTTGGTACAAGTTTCAACTTGTTTCAAGCAAACAAAAACCAGGAAAACAAAATCAAAGATTTTTGACCGCAATTTTTTTTTAAGTTATTTTCCCGCCGTCCATACATTTTAGACAAGTTGAAACTTGCACTAAAATTTCCGGGATATATCAGAGGAGTTCGTTAGATACCTAAAATTTGGATTTTTTCATCGTAAATCGAGTATTCGACAAAACAGCCATTCCTTCTTGTATTCCGTGAAGCCTCCTCTTAATGTCACAAAGAACGGAACCAAAAAAATTGTTTTTTTTTTTTTTTTTTTTTTTTTTTTTGAGGAAATTGTTACGATTTATTTTATACCACTTGTTTTTGTTAAATTTTTTTTATATTTTGCTTAAGTTAAAATATTTTGTATTTTTAGTTTAAAATTAATTTTAAAAAATTTTAAGAACCGAATTAAGTAGTATCAGTTTTTGTTTCAAATTTTTAGTAAATCGACCCGTGCACAAGTAGTTGAAAATTTGAAGTAGATCATTAAAATTAAAGTATAAGGATTTGAGTGAATTAATTCCTAAATATTCTAATAAATGGGGCGTAAGCAACACATTAAATAATTTTTTTTTAACTTCGTGTAAAAAATAAGCTATTTTAATTTTAATTTTATTAATTCCTCTATAATCTGAGGTCTTATTTCCGGTGCAAAACATCAATCTTCTTAGCATTTAAAATGTTACAACTCAGTCATAGGAAGACTGAAAATTGTATAAGTGGTTCATTTAATTATAAAAATAATTTTATTCTAGTCAATCTGCATTTTTATAATTTTGTTTACCCGCCTTTCAATCATCTAAAAAAGAAAAAAAAATTAAAATAGATGCTAATTTTCTAAAAAGCATTTTTTTTTTTTTTGCGTCATCGTAAAAAGCCGCTTGGCGGTTGACATTATTTTTAAAATCATGTCGGGGAAAGGAAGCCGCACTTTCCAAAAATTTTTAAGCATTTGGAACAACGCTTTATCCGTCTTAGGCGTAAGTTCCATAGCACCGTATCAGACTGAAGACGGAGAATTTAGTTATAGAATAAGTGCAGTACGGTTGATCAGTCCTATCGTCATCATATCGCTACTTTTGTATTTGCTTTATTTCCAAATTGATAACACCACTTTTGATTTATACGACATTGGTAACACCGTCATGGACGGATACTTAAATTTAACCGGAAACGTTGTCACCGCCCTGAGCCTTTTGTCGGCTTTACTCAATTCCAACGCATACGCAAAAATGAAACATGGATATTTGAAATTTTCGAAAATTTTAAAATTCAACGCGAGCCACCTGATATATTCGTCCCTTAAAATTTGGGTTCTTTTTACTTGCATTTATATCATATCTTTGATAATTGATATACTTTTGTTCGATTTCTCAAAAACACTAGGGCCTTTAAAATTCGTATCCGTGTATATTTTCGAATTCTACAATTTTTTGGGCATTTGTCATTTTTCGATTTGCTGCTTCTGGTTAAAGATTGCATTTTCGACGATTAACGAAAGCGTCGAAGGACATTTAAGAGATTTAAAAAAGGAAGAAAAGTTGGATTTCGACTCGTTCGGAAAGGAGTTTTTGAAGAAAAATTCTGTATTTCCATACGAAATAAGCCAGTGGCCGAAAACGGCCGGGGAAGATAACGGAATAAGCCAAGTAGGTGCATTTTATTAATTTTTAGCACTGGAATACTCGAATTTTCTTCTAATTTTTAATTTTTTTAGGAAAGCAAAACTAAAATAGAAACAGTGAAAAAGCTTCGAGCACATTACCATGATGTCTATAATCTCTCGTTGGACGTCAACAAAGTCTTTTCGACCAGAAACCTTTTAACTGTGGGCCATAACTTTTTGCTTGGGACAATTTACATTTACTGCGGCATTAACGAACTCGTGAAATTCACTTCGGATTCGTCAAAAATAGATTCAAACGAGTTACTGAATTATTTTAAATGGTCGGCAATAAGTTTTTTCTGCGTTTACGGATTAATATGGCCAAGCAATATAACTTCGACAGAGGTAATTTCATAAATTCTGAACCTCAGAAATAAATTCAACCAAGTTCATAAGAATTCCGCAGTAAGATGACAGTTTCCGTGATTTAGTTACTGTGCTTAGAATGTTCTTCTTATTACAAAAAAACTTTTTTGGACTTCGTTGCATTTTCTGTAGAATTTTTGAGTGTTCATAGAATGGACTGTGGATCTTCTTTCTTACAGGCCCAAAGAACGTCTGCTTTGATTCAAGAACTTCTGACCAAAGCTAAAAATTTGGAGCTGAGAAACGAGGTACTTAATAACTCCAACTTTGTTTTTTGTATTAATTATTCGGTTAATTAACTCATTTATTTTCTTTTAGCTCCACAGTTTTGCACTACAATTCACTCACGAAAAGATCATATTTTCACCGCATGGTTTCTTTACATTAAATAATCAGTTGTTCTTATCCGTAAGTTTTAAAAAATTGAATTTACTGAATATGGGAAGGAGTAACTGTTTGTTTAATACTCAATTTACGGGGGGGGAACCAATTTTAGGTGTCTGACGAACTCCTTTCGTGTATTCTGGAATGTTTAGTGCAAGTTTCAACTTTTTTGAATGCAGCCGGAAAAAAATTTACGGTCGAAAAGCTTTGATTTTGATTTCCGGGTTCGTATTTGCTTGAAACAAGTTTAAACTTGTACTAAAAATAAAAGAAAACGTCAAAACAGTTCGCTGGTTACCTAAAGTTTGGATTTTATCCTCGTAAATCGAGTATTAGACAAAACAAACTTTCCTTCCGGTATTCACTAAATCATACTCTTAAATCGATTTTATTTCAAAATATCCCTTATTTCAAATTTTATATTAGTAAAAATCAAAATGGATGAATTACTCTATATTTCCGTGCGTCGGAGGTGAACTAACGCATCTCCATCGTAATATAATTGGAGATAGTGTGTTTCGAGAAAAAATCATGTGACTACAAGTTTACACACTCGCGTTGGTGTAAACTTGTGGTCACATGACACTTTCACGAAATGTCGAAACACACATACTCCATATTTACGACGGAGATACGTTAGTTCACCTCCGACGCACGGATTTGAATTTCCTATATGGGTCCATTCAAAAATTACGTCAGAATTCTGACGATTTTTGTTACCTCCATTCGGCAATGGTTAGCTTATACCGAAAATTGGTGATTCCGATCCCCTCCCCCTTAACGTCCTGAATGGCCCTAATATGAATTTTTATTGCAAAAAATATCCGCCAGGGGATAGTAAACTATTCTTGAGGGTCATTCAAATATCATTATTTTAAAAACGGAGGGAATTAGCAAAAGGTTAAACAAACAATTTGAAGGAAAGGGGTCAAAGATGTGATGACAAAGAATGGCAGACATTTTAAATTACATCTCCCTTACAATGATTGAACATAGGTTTTTGTTGACCCCTTCAAAATAGGGAGCTACTTTTAAAATCCAAAAGAAAGGAATTCTCCTTAGGGCCCGAGAAACGATCGAATATTTTAAATATTCCAAAAATGATGACACCTTTTCCATTTTATTTTTCAGATAGTTGGAGCAGTAGCCTCCTATTTAGTTGTTCTCATTCAATTTAGAATTTCCATGAAATAATTCCGTTTGCCAACGTAACTACGTCAATGGAAAAAATTTCTAAATCGACACCCACAAAAAAACAAACTTGAACTGCATACCACTTTAGCGGAATAAGCAAACAACAATTACACTATTAGATAATGGGCTCAATTTGTCCGAAAGCTCATTCTAAAATGTTTACCAATCTCATATCAGATAAAAATTTATTAAAAGCTCTATCACATTTTTTTTTCATTTCCCATTCCTCCAGAGTTCCTCATTCAAGATGGACGAAAAAAAACCTTCAGAACCGAATTTTTTATTCGAACAGATTCGGAGATGGAACAATTATCTTGCGGTGTTCGGTCTGAGTACTCTGATTTCTACAAAAAATCAAATTTACGAAATTTCTTACTACCGCATGGCATATTCCATTATTTTAATGACACTTTTAATCAGTTTATTTTCTTTCCAAATCCTTGGGAGCTCTTTTTCCACCGACAACATAGTTGCCATAATCATGAGAGCATATTTAAATGTCGTCGGAAATTTGGTAACAGCCTTGACGGTTTTATCTTCGATAATCGCGAGTGAAAAATGCGCCAAGATGGAGACAAATTTGGCGGAAATAGATCGGAAGTATTCGTCTTTGGATGATGGGAAGCCAAAATCAGTTTCCATTCGATATATTTTCATTCCTCTTAGTATTTTCTTACTATCTCTCATCATGGACGTGGCGCAATACTCGTCTAACTCGTATCTTGAGGTTATGGGATGGAACATGTTGGTGGTTTTGTCCGTTCACATCTCTTTGTTGTATAACATACTGCAGATAACGCAGTTTTCGGTATTCCTCTATTGGTTGAAAATATTGGTGAAAACGATTAATATAGGATTGAAGAATTCGGTGGTAGAAGACGAGGATTTCGGGTTGAAAGACAAGGAAAAAATAAATTTTTTAAATGCAGATGCAAAGAAAAAGGAGACACTGTTTGAGATTACGTTTAGGCTACCGATGAATGGAAACATAGCCGCTTACAGTAAAGTAAGTGAACAATTTTTTACAGGAGTTATCGGACCCTGCCATGTTCAAACCTGCTGCATCGGTAATGATAAAATATAACAATGGATAAAACCAGTAATGGATCAAGACTTGACGACAGATAGCAGCTTTGGAAATAACCAATCTGATAGATTCGTATTGATCGATCCATTACTGGTCCCATGACCTACAACACTACACCCTACAACACAATTCTGTACTAGGCAGATCAACTGATCTATGTCCATCACAATCGTGCATGGAGATATACTCTTTTGAACCGCTGCCTGAACAGGTTTTGAGCTGCAACGGTTCAAAAGAGTATATCTCCAAGTACGATTGTGATGGACATAGCTCAGTCGACCTGCCTAGTACTACAACGTTGTACAGCACTCGGCTTAAAAAATGGATGGCAAGTGTAACTATTAGCAGCAGTTCTTTTCAAAGTGACACTACCGTTTCTGTTTATTTTTTTTCCCCAGAACAAAAAATCTCTGGAGAAAGTAAAACTCTACCGCATCCTTTACCACGACATCTACCAACTGACACAACAAATAAATCACGTGTTCGCCACAAGGATCGTCCTGACAGTTGGTCATAACTTCATACTTGGAGTTATATTCCTTTACTCGACTGTAAATGACCTCATCGACATTGTTAGCGGCAGTACAGATTTTACCGTAACTGAAATCATTTTCCATGTAAAATGGAGCATCCTTAGCTTTTTGTCCATATTCGGATTGATTTGGCCGAGTAGGATAACAAGTTCGGAAGTAAGTAAAATTGTAGTACTTATCCTAGTAATAGTGTCATTTTAGCAAAGTTCCTTAATTTGGCTCTGCACGGCAGAGATGATTCTGTTAGGATCCCTTTTGCTGGGCACTTCCTGCAAGTTCAGCAAGATGATTCGGGTCAAAAATCACTAAAAAGTGATGTAGTATGTGCATAACCCCTCAATCATGATATGTTTACCCAGATAGCATTTTCAATCCATTGGACAGCATCCTGTGGATTGTCCATTAGATATCCACAGGATATCCAAATCCATGGGATATCCATAGGATGTCCAAAGGACGCTTTTTGGATCAGTGCGGACACAGGTAAATCCAATGGACGTTCAATAAATATCCTCATGACGTCGACGTCCTTTGGATTTCCTCGGGATTTAATAGACTTTGCTATCTGGGTAGGAATTTACAGAGACTGGATAGAAGAGATGCGACATGATGCGACATTCGGGACGCGATATGCCCAGATAGCAAAGTTCATCCAGTCCCGAGGGCGCCTTCAAGACGTCATGAGGATATTTATTGGACGTCCATTGGATTTACCTATATCTAATGATTTAGGAGGATGAATGAGGATATGTAATGGACAATTTGCAGGATGTCGAATGGATTGAAAATGCTATCTGAGTGATTGGCTGTTCGGTTTTGTTGCATCTATATTTAGCTCAATGACTTTAGAGATCAAGGGAAGTGTCGCCTCTCTTCCATCTAGTTTCTCTAAAGCGATAGTATGAGATGTGAGAAATAGTAACATAATGATCAATTATTGTCTGCATGTGTGGTAGGGCATCATTCAAATTCAAGTGTTAAGTGACCACCTTGGGCTAGGAGAAAGGAGGGAACTCCAAAATCTTACTCCGATGTTAGGTCTTTAAAAAAGAAAGCCTATTTTGTTACGAAAGAAGGCAAAGGGATCGGGAAATACCGGAACCGAATTGCGTGATGCTTGAATGGCCACTAAAGTAACCGTTAACCGCTCTAATCAGCAAAAATTATGTTTTAGGCTTACAACACGGTCATCTTAGTCCACGAACTTCTAATTACCCCATTAGGAGAAGATTTAAAGTCAGAGCTTCACAGTTTTGCGCTGCAATTTTTGCATGACCAGATTTCGTTTACTCCTCATGGTTTCTTCAATCTTAACAACAAACTTCTGCTTTCTGTAAGTTTTTGTCTTCAGATTCCATGCCGTATTTTCGGAGATAAAACTACTAAGAATTTTTTTCCTTTTTTTAGGTCCTCGGAGCAGTCGCTTCCTATTTAGTCGTCCTTATTCAATTCCGTGTCCCAATGCAGTAAAATTACCTATATTGGGTCCGATCAAATAAGACGCAGACAACTCAACCGGGACTGTTTCTGACTAAAATCGTTTCTCTGTGCAGCTGTTTGCATTAAACGGTCATCAAATTTCGAACTCTAACGAAATAAATTATATTATTATTATTATTATTATTATCCATTAACGCAAATGAAAATGAACTCCAATATACTAATTTAATTTAAATATTTGATCTATTTAATTTTTTTGCCCCAGCTTTTTCCTAACTGCGAATATGGCCAAAATAAACGATTTCGTAAAAGCAACGCGAATTTGGATGTCAATACAGACTGTTTTAGGTCTATCATGCGTAACTCAAGACGGCGATAAAACCTACAAGATATCGTATTATAAAATCCTTCATTCTGCGCTCCTTTGCGCTTTTCTTTGCATTTTCATTTACTACCCGTTCGTTACATTTACATATTACAAAACGGACTTGGTTGCAATCGTTTTAAGATGCTGTATTTATTGGTCCGGAGATGGTACCTCCATCATTCTCCTTATGTTACTTATAAAAAATGCTAAATGCACAGCAGAATTATTATCAGACATTGTCCGTTTTAACAGGAAATATAAATGGGATCAGGACATAGATACGTCCATGCGACTGTTTTATTCCTTTGCAGCATCCGGCCTAATGGTGTTTAGTAACATTTGCGGAGATTATTTACAGTTTATTCGTTACGTTACAGATTTAGATTTAGAAACATTGATAAAATTGTTTGCATTGGGATACGTGTTTCCCGTGAGCATGTTTTTAATGGTCGGACAGGTTTGTTTCGAAGTGAAATGGCTGGATATTTACCTAGAACGGATCATAGAAATTTTACAAACTTTAGATTCGCCAAAAAATAATTCATCAGATAAAATTACTTTTAAAAAAATTCCCTTTCAAGAAAGGCAAGTAAGTATAATCTGATAAATTTATAATTTTATGAATCTTTCGATTTATAAAATCACGATGGTGATTATTTTATGGAACCATTTCCTTTTAATGAGGATTTTTACGGAAAAACTAAATCCGCTAAACGACTGTCGGCTGTCATCCTGATAAAATGGCGGTCGGCTTCGAATTGGAATTGGTTAATGAATGATTTAAGATGAGAAGGGAATATTTAACAATCAATTAGCAGCCGACACCCCCCTGGCCCAAACCTAATTTGCGGTAAAAATCCTCATTAAAACTTTAACTTTACAGGACGAACATGAAACTCGAAAAGTGATCGAATTACGTTCGATATACCATGAAATTTATGAAATATTCAAAAAAATGGAAAAAATCAACTCCGATCGATTTATTTTAACTATCGGCCAAAGTTTTATAACTGCAACGTCGTACATGTATTGCGCCCTAGTATATATGGCCAAACCCGTAAAATTATTTGACAAAGGAACGAACATTATTACCTCGTCCGGATTTTTCAGATGGTCTGTCTCCTCAAGTTTTGCTGTTCTAACTCTCGTTTATCCCTGCCAATAGGTCGCTGATAAGGTTCTAATTACGAATAAGCTTATGATCAGAGAGCCAAAATTTCTAGTTTTAAGGAATTCATATATTGATTATCGTCTTTTTTTTTTTTTTTTTCAGGGCAAAGAAGTGGTTTCCGCTGCGTTAGTGTTAAGAATAAAAACTGATAAACCAAAATTAAAAAACGAGGTAAAATTTTTTAATCGATTTTTTTAACAGCTAGCTAACTAGGGCACTCAAGCTTTTGTGGCTCAATTTGAAAGTTTACGTTTTTGGTCATCAACTCCAAACACTCAATTATCTAAATTCCAATTCTTTTTATTCCGAAAGCTGCTCATTTATGTTTTCTTCTAAGGCGCTAATTACATTATGCCACGGAGTATTGTAAAAAAAATGGCGCGCCATTTTAAAAATTGTAAAAAAATGGCCAAGAACGAAATAAAAACAAACAAATTCGAACGATGAACCCAATTACATTGCTTCGAAATGTTTTTGAAGCTCTTCGAAGGTCTGCAAGGTCTTCGAATGTCTTTGAAGGTTTTCGAAGGTATTTTTATGCTTTAACAGGCTATTTTAAAATCCTTTTCAGTCATTTTATGATTTTGACCCATGAAGGCATGCAAATGCAAGGGAAGTATCAGCTACCTATTGCGTTTCCGAAGCAAACGAACCACAGTAACAAAGAAAAAGAAGGAAATGAAAATGAAAAAATTGGCTTTGGAATAACAAGGGCCTGAAATGAACATCAAAGAGCGAGGATCTGGAAATCAAACGGGCGCTTAGTTTTTTTGAAAAAAAATTCCAATTCTGTGAAGCTTAAAAGTATAAAATTGACGAAACATTTACATAAATATTAATTTATTTCGATTTCGTGCGACAGAGGTTACCTGACGTATCTCCATCGTAAAAATGATTGGAGATAGTCTATTTCTAAAAGTGTCTTGGTAACACAAGTTTACGCTGACGTGAACGTGTAAATTAGTGGCCACTTGATTTTTACAAAAAAATGAAACCGACTATTAACAATCACATTTCGGTGGAGATACGTCAGTCGGAATTATTTTTAAAAAAATCCAAAAAAATTTCAGCTTGAAAATTTTATGGTACAACTAACGGAAGAAAAAATCGAATTTTCACCAAGGAATTTTTTTACAATGAACAACCGTTTATTGCTATCGGTAGGCGGAAAAAATAAATACAGCATTCCATGTGTGATAACAATCCTTCACATTTTGAAATCAATTTTTTTTTCAGCTTCTAGGTGCTGCTGCATCATACTTAATCATCCTTATTCAGTCGATTGTGCCAATCGAGTAAAAGGCAAAAGCATATACAAAATAAATATTCTCAAAAAATTATCAAAAAGCCTCTTATTTAAAAAAGGTTTTCCTATAACCAGATTCTGCTTCTTTCCCCTTCCATGTCTCTCCGATCACAACTTTTTTATTACTTTGAGTTTTCCTTTTAGGAGGTCGGCCCTGTTTCTTCATCTTTAATCATTGTAATACAATGCTGAGTCTTCAAGGAATTAAATTACAGGCTTCGTCCATTACATAATTGTTTGATAACATAAGGAAACCACTTGTTAATCGCCTTTTTTATTATGCGGTAAAAAAAATGGCTGAACATAGCGACTTTTCATACGTCACACGAATTTGGGTATCGGTTCTTACGATTTTCGGTCTAACGACCGTAACAGAAGACGAAAACTCGACTTACAAAATATCCTACCCAAAAATGATTCATTCAAGTTTGGTTTGCACTCTACTTTGCGTTGTTTTTTATTATCAAATTTTATTATTCATTTCTTTCAAAGATGATTTTTCCACAATAGCTTTGAGGTGTTACGTTTATTGCTCCGGCAATTTTGTCTGCATCATTCTCATTATATTAATTATCAAAAACGCTAAAAACACCGCGGAATTACTGTCGGAAGTGATCGCTTTCAACCGGAAATACCGATGGGACGTATATATGTCCATAATATTTTTTCTGTCTTGGGTCTCTTACGGGATAATTATGCTGTTTAACTTCTTCATAGATATGTTTTTGGTTGGCTACAGGTCCGATGGTAAATGGTTTGGAGAAAATTTAAAATTTGTCATACTCGGCTATATTTTTCCGGTTTTCACATTTATTACGGTCGGCCAGATTTCCTTTCAAATGAAGTGGCTGGACATTTACCTAGGTAAATTTATAGAGATGCTAGAAAATTTCGATTCGTCTAAACCGTTTTTGATAAAAGAAATCAGTTTTAAAAAATTTCATTCTCAAATGTGGCAAGTGAGTAAAATGCAGTCAAATGCAATTTGACAATTTGTGAGGCAAATGCAATTTTAAAAAAAATTTTTTTTTTTTTTAAATATCCTACAAATTTCTATTTTTATAGGATGAATTAAAAATTCGAGAATTGATCCAACTTCGATCTATTTATCATCAGATCTATCATCTCTCTAAAAAAATTAACAAAGCCAACTCTGATCGATATATTTTAACCATCGGTCAAAATTTTATAATGGGAACTTTGTACATGTATTTAGCGTTGTTTTCTTTGTTTAATCCTACAAAATCAACAGGTCACATTCCATGGGTTTCATATTTTAGATGGTCCGTTTGCTCATATATAGCTATTTTAGCAATTATTTATCCCTGCCAATCCATTGCAGATCAGGTAAAGCTAAAACTAACCTACAGCCCTTGGTGGAATGTGTAGGTTTTTTAGAAAATGAGCAAAGTCAAGATGAGCTAAGTTGGCACTTAGAAGGCTGTGAAGTTCAAATTCATAACAAAATATTTTTGTTTACAAACGAAACACTCTAAGTTACTTTTCCCAGTTGGCACCTTTTCTAAAAGACCTGAACATATTAAATTGGATCAAGTTTGGATTAATCTTAAGCGAAATGACTGCAATGGCTACCAAGATTGGACTTATGGCCAACTGGATTAAGTCCAATATTGGAAATTCGGCTCATTGACTGGATCATTGCTAGATCAAGGCAGACTTTTCTCTGCTCTGTTTTTCCAATTTGAATTTTAAACCAGGGACTAAAAATTCGAATTTTAAAGTTTTTCAAATATTAAAAAATCTTCCTTTCTTTTTAGGGCAGAAAAACCGTTTCGGCTGTACAAGCGTTGAGACTAAGGACTAACAAAGCAAAATTAATGAACGAGGTCAGTGAGATACGTAAACTCTCAGCAAAAAAATTTCCAACAGCATCAGCTTTTAAAAATATTTGGTTCAATCATAACTAAGTGCCGGAATGAGTACTGTAGGGGTCATACAAATATTACGTAACCATTTGTGTACGTGCATATGAAAACCTCCCACTTGTACAATCCGGATAGTTTGTTTTGATTCTAAAACTTGTTTGTTTACAAAAGGCTAAAAAACAAAACATACTATCCGCATTGTACAAGTGGGAGGTTTTCATATGCACGTACACATTTTTTTGCCTATTTTGTTACTGCATTTGAACTAATTAGACAATTTGTGCACTGAATAATGCAGCAAATATTTTTTAATGGCAAATTTTTAAAATTTCCAATCTTACGTAAGGCATGGAATACCCCGCCTCCGTAAGCATTCCATCAAACCCCCTTTCCCTCCCCTGCTAAGTGCTTACGTAACACTTGTATGATCCCACACGCATGAGTTAACTTGGTGATAAGAAAAAAAAAACATAAAAACGCATGCAGAAAGAAGCCCTGAAAAAGAGCTGAGAAAAGCCAGAAAAATTATTATGTTGAGAGTTCAGCAATAGCAACTGTATATTTTCGGGAGAGTTTTTAAGATTTTTGTAGGTTCATAAAACTAAATGTCATTATATTTCTTTTAGCTCGAAAATTTTTTGATACAACTTATGGAAGAGAAGATAGAATTTTCAGCGCACGGGTTCTTCCACATAAATAATGGCTTATTACTATCGGTATGTTAAAAAAAAAATAAAAATAAAAATAAATAAATAAATAAATAAAATAAAAATTAATCAAAGAGATTAACGGACGTCGCAAGATCACAATTTTTTATCCTTGTTTTTCATTTTTTTTTAAATTCCAGTTATTAAATGCTGCTTCTTCATACTTAGTTATTCTTATTCAATCTCGAATTTCAATCGAATAAAAAGAACATAAAATTCAGCAAAACTTGTCAAAGACTAAACGTTTTAGCAAAATAAAAAAAAATCCAGTTTTTCATCAGCACCACCATTATATCACAATCGGAAGGGAATAGTATATTACAAACCAGGTAAAAAAGAGTGGCTGTTGCAAGTCAAGACTAGCGTTTCGCTCCGGCTGAATCAAGTAGAGAAGTGCAAGTCACCCCCAAACATGATTTTTTAAAATGTTTTTCATGCAGACGGCGGAAAATTAACTTTTTGTTTTTCAGTCCGGAGGGATGAAAAATAAATTTGGGACATTCAAATATTACGTCAAAACGTTGAGTGGGGGTTGGTGCAAATTCGGATTCGGTTTGATTAAAGTAACAAACGTTGTTCTTTCTAAAAAAAAAAGAATAGTAAAATGGATACTGATACCGATACAGACAACGGTACCGAAGTCGAAGCCTATTTGCAGGTCAAGTATAGTTGTATAAATGGAATGGACGGGAAGGCTTTACTAAGAACGAGAAGATCAATCCGTAACATTACGGCGAGGGACCTGTACGAAATCACCGACAGATTTATGGTAGACAACTGTCATCAGTATGCTGATTATTTCATCCTGATTCAAAATTTAAAGAAGGCTAATCGCGTATTTGTGGAGATAAGTAGGGACGACCCTGGACCTATTGAGATTAGTCGAGGAAAAACTATTAAAATTGAGGTTGGGTTTTCGTTCCGATATTTTATGTTATAGGATTGTTCGGGATTTTGGAACAGAAGAACATTATTTTATTTAATTGCTCGACATGTTTCAACTTTATAAAATAATGTTGAAACATGTACATGAGCAATTAAATAAAATAATGTTCTTCTGTTCCAAAATCCCGAACAATCCTATAACTATTAAAATTCTTCTGAAAGGAACTTTGCTACCCATAAACCACATTCCGTCATCCTCATCAGATGAGTCTCCGGAGAAGAGACAACCAAATGGAACAAGCGAGAGTGAAAAAGATGATGCAGAAGATGAAAGATTCAACAATGAGGAAATGTCGCAAATGTCGAACAAAAATTGACAGTTTAAAGTGATCGAGAAGTGGAAAGTCGATTTATTTACAATTTACAATTATAATATTTTTTTTTATGAATCTTTAATCACTTGGTTTAATGATCGGGGGAGGAATTCTAAATCTGACGTTATTTTTGTAAGGAGCACATGCGCTAATGTCATTTGGGAGCGTTAAAGTCCTGTTCGTACGAGTGCCATGCTAAAAGAATTTCATTTATCAACGCTAGCAAATAGAAGAAATTTAAATGACGCAATGTTTCTCTATCGAATATTTAATAACCATATCAATTGTTCTGAGCTCGTGTCCAAGTTCAAATTTCGTATTCCAGCTCGTAATACCAGACAGAAACAACTTTTCGCTACCTCTGTACCCAAATCACCGGAGTCCCCGGTATTACGAATAATAAACCTGTACACGGGCTTGTGCGAACTGCTAGATTTGGATGTTTTTGGCATGACACTTAACGCTTACAAAAAACTCATAAATGACTATTACACAGGACAATAATTTGGTGAAATTGTTCCTTTTGTTTCTGTTGTTGTCTTTATATTTAATTTTTTTTTTTTTTTTTTTTTTTTTTTTTTATTAATTAATTAATCTTTTATTTTATTTTAATTTGTTTTATTTTATTATTTATTTTTTTTATTTTATTTTATTTTGTTGGAATCTGTAATAGGCCAGCTAGACTGGCTGTTGATATTCAATATAATTTATTATTATTTATTATTATTATTATTATTTAAAGTATTACGTAAGACCGAAAGGGGGGGAGGAGGTACTCGAAATTCTTACGATTCCTTACTTGAGAGAGGGGGAGAGTTTGACAAACCTTACGTAAGAATTTCCATTATAACTCATTCTTCAGAATTTTTTTTTTTAATTTAAAAACATTAAGTTGTTTTAATATTTTTTCAAATTTCTGAAGCAGAAAAGTTAAAATTCTTTTTCAAGAAATTAAAAAAAATAAAAATTGATTTTTTGATGAGATTTTGTGCCAATTGTAGCCATCTTCAGGGTATGAACTATAAATCTAAATTTAAGAAAAATATTACTCAAATTTAAAATTGGCGTTAAAAAAAAGGGGGGGGGGGTTCGCGAAAATCTTATGTAATATAAGGGAACGATCAAGTATTGCGTAAGACATTTTTTCGGGTTTTGGACCCCCTCCCCCCCTTCGTAAGAATTAGTAAGATTTCATTGGCCCCCCTGTTATATTACGTAAAATTTTCGCTGACCCCCCCCCTTTTTTTTTTTTTTTTTTTTTTTTTTTTTTTTTTTTTGTAGCACCGATTTTAAATTGGAGTAATATTTTTCTCCAATCTAGATTGAGTTCATTTCTTTAATTCTGTAAGAAAATTTTAACAGAAAACTCAGTGTTACATTGTAGAAAAGAAAATTAAAAAATAATGAAAAATATAAATGTTAAGAAGGAAAAAAATTCAAGCAAGATGCTAAATTTTAAGGGAGAAAACTCTTTATGCTATTTAAAATTATTCAAACATCTTATAATAAATTATAATAGAAATTCTTACGTAAGATTTTCTGAACTTCCCCCCTCCCCCCTCCCCCATGTAAAAAATGAGATCGGTGAACCGATCAAAGTGCTTTATCGACGAATTATGAAATGTATATTATAAATAATATACATAACGGTTAGATTTTTGATCAGAGGTCCACCAAAGCCACTGTACGGGCATATGGAATCTGAATTTTGGAAAAATAATTTTAAATTCGGAATCCTCTACCCCGAAAATATTCTCAAAAATTCGGTTAGATTTTTGATCAGAGGTCCACCAAAGCCGCAATACTGGCATAAGGGATTCGAATTTCGGAAAAATTATTTCAGATTCGGAATCCTCTACCCCGAAAATATTCTCAAAAATACGGTTAGATTTTTGATCAGAGGTCCACCAAAGCCGCAGTACGGGCATAAGGGATTCGAATTTCGGAAAAATTATTTCAGATTCGGAATCCTCTACCCCGAAAATATTCTCAAAAATTCGGTTAGATTTTTGATCAGAGGTTCACCAAAGCCGCAATACTGGCATAAGGGATTCGAATTTCGGAAAAATTATTTCAGATTCGGAATCCTCTACCCCGAAAATATTCTCAAAAATGCGGTTAGATTTTTGATCAGAGGTCCACCAAAGCCGCAATACTGGCATAAGGGATTCGAATTTTGGAAAAATTATTTCAGATTCGGAATCCTCTACCTCGAAAATATTTTCAAAAATACGGTTAATTTTTTGTTAGCTCCCACGAGAAACCCGCCAATCAGCATCCAAATCGCTTTGTTGACGTAATCGATGACGTCATATCACATATCGGTTTTTAGGCCTATACCCATACTTTTAGCCCTGCTCACCGTTTCTGAACCACTCAACAGAATTTAACCAAATTTCAATGGTATTCAGGATGAATATCTGACATCTGACATATCAGGATGAATATATGATCATTCTGGATGAATATCTACTGCAGTACGAAAATAGGACTCAATTGGTAGCTGCGTTCGCGATTTATAGTTAAAAAAGATCTTGAAATTGTTGAAAATTTAACATTTTCACTCACTGCTTCCGAATCCCTAAATCGATTTAACTCAAAAACTAATCAGCACCTACATTTCATTAGAAGTTGCTACCCACCAAAAATCATCGAAATCCGTTCTTTCGTTTTTCTGATTTTCCTCCGACAGACACTTTTTTGTCCACATATATTCATACACACATACACACATAAATACGCACATTGCCATACACTGTGGCGACCGGAGTTCCAGAACCGTATAAGTCCAAAATTTTACCCGGCCAAGGTCACGCCCTTTGCACGTGCTCGGGTCGTGATCAGCGCGTGATCACTCTGGCGACCAGGGTATTGGTCGCCAGAGTGCACAGGTCGCGAAAGTGATAAGGGAATTTGCACAATCGGTCGCCAAAGTGACGAAAATGTACGCGCATACACACACACGGCCACCATCAAAATTTTGCTTTTTTCGGCATCAGGGGACTTCAAAATGTGTAAAAATATCAAAAACTAAAAATCTGAAATTTGTGCTAAAAACAATGCTTTATTCTCCCTGCGGTCGATAAAGCAAAAACTCAATTCCCTAGAAGAAACATTACCGTAGTATGAAAAGATCTTCGAAAACTTATTGAAATGATACACCTAGGAACATTGGAATTATAGTTATTATCGGCATTCGTTATTTGCTAATATTGGAAATTTTATTAAAACTGGATCAATATTGGAATAAGGGAAATCTTTCCCAATTCTATTTTCAAACGATTAAATTGATCAGCTATTTTTAAAAACTCGAAAATTTTAAGAATACTTTTCCTTGTTAAAAAAATGAGTATATAAATGAGCGAATAAAAAAATGATCAATTGCCCCAATTAAATTATCACCGTTAAAAATTGAATAAACATCACCCACATTTCAAATTAAAAAATTACTCTATCAAATGAATTTTACGAATTTCATTTTACTTACTCCGAGTTTCTTCATTTTTTTTAACTCGCAAAAAAAACATGGAAAATCGACGCGATCTTTTTTATATTCGATCTTTCCGCTTTTGGAATTATATTTTCACAATTTTAGGGATAAGCGTCCTGATTTACGACGAAAAAGCCGTGAAACCTTTCATTCGGTCACGTTTAAAACTCGCTTGGGCCATTTCATTTTCTTTCATCCAACTTTCCGTTCAGTACCTAGCTCACATTAACGATATTCGGCCGTTTTCTTTCAACGGCATGGCCAACAGCTTAATCACAATTTACACCAATTACGTGGGAAATTTGACAATACCTTTGATTATTTTTGCAAGTGGCATTAGCAGTAAAAACCTCAAAATTTTGTTAAACAAAACTGTCCGATACGAAAAAGAATGCGCTAAAAATTCGAATAAAGATAAAATATATTTTTCGGTGTTGACGACTGTTATTTTAATAATTAGTTACGCGATGGATGTCTTTAACGTGTTTCGCGAAAATGGTTGGCGTTCGATCGGCTACGGGTGGTATACGCATAAGGAAAAAATTTACACCTGGATGATTGCGTTGCATTTTGCCATTTTCGTTCAATATTTTGCGGATATTTATGTTTTCATAAATAAAAATTTGACTCATTTCATGTCTGAGGCGGATTTCAAAAAAGATAAAATAAAAGAATTGACTTTGACGAGAAGGAAAAAATTAATAGAATTGAGCGAAAGGGAGTCGAATTTGAGGATTCAGGTAAGAATTTAAGCGATTGAGGTAAGCCTGTAGAAATTAGGAGGAACGCAAAGTCTTCGGAGGGGGTGCTTCTTTGAACAAATGGAAGATTAAGGAAATTTATTATTAACAAGTGAAAATTACGGGAGGGACTCAAAGTTCATCCCAGGGAGGCTGAGCTTCCTTTTGCCCTTCTCCTCCCCTTAACTGGTTAGAATCCTGGATTACGAGAACATCAATAAAAGGGAAAGGGTGGTGAAGTAACGTTAGCAAAGGCTATGCCTATTTTTTTTTGGGGAGGGGGGGCAACACCAAGAAAAAAGTAAAAACACTTGTGTTGAACTTTGTAAATTCATTTTAAATGTTTGTTGAGCTGCAAGGGGTGAAAAACACGGCAATAAAGCCAAAAATAGGTTGGGTTCGATTTTTAGAACGGTCACAGTGAAGATTCCGGTTTAGGGTTCGGATCAGTCAATTAAAAGTAACAGGGTTCAGATTCAGCCTCCGGTTCAGTCTCCCGATGTAAATAAGTTCGGGTTCACCTTAGAAAAAGTGAGTTATAAGTACAGCCCATACGTTGTAAAAACTTATAACAAGACAAACTTATAATCTTGATATAAATTTTTATAACGTATTGGTCGAACTTATAACTCACTTTTTCTCGGGCAGGTTCAGGGTTTAGATTTTTTTATCTAGAACTTCTCTTCGCAAGGTCTTGCCTTTAGGTGCGGTTCGCCGGGTTTTCGGGTGCTTAAACTCGAATTTTTGCAGCCCGACCCCGGGATTTTACAGTCTCAACCCGGGTTCTTCGGCACAAAATTTGGGAACGTTCAAGTATTGCGTAAGACTTTTTTAGGGTTTTTGGATCCCCTCCCCCCCCTTTTTTTTATAGCGCCGATTTTAAATTGGAGTAATATTTTTCTCAAATATAGATTGAGTTAATTTCTTTAAATCTGTAAGAAAGTTGTAACAGAAAATTCAGTGTTATACTGTAGAAAAGAAGATTCAAAAAATAATGAAAAACAGAATGTAAAGAAGGAAAAAAAATTCAAGCGAGATGCTAAATTTTAAGGGTGAAAAAACTCTTCATATTATTTTTTAAATAACATAAAGAGTTTAGATTCTAAATGATAACAACGCATGCGTGCAGTGTAAATTTAACCTTGAGGGAAACAACAGGGATCTTTCAGCAGCTCTAGTTGACTCATTTCCCTAACGATGGCTGCAATTGGCACAAATTTCATCAAAAAATATATCTTCATTTTTCAAAAATTAGTGAAAAAAAAATTAAAAAAAAAATTTTTTTTAAACATTCAAAAACAAAAGAAAACTGAAATTAATTTTTTTAAATTTAAAAAAAAAAAATACTGAACAATAAATTAAAACATAAATTCTTACGTAAGATTTGCCAATTACTAGGCCATTTAGGCCTTTGGTAAAAAATATGGTTTTAAATCAGTTTTTTGCGTACTTTAAGTCTGTGAAATCCAAATTTTAGTGCGAGTTTTACAAGTTGGCTAAAATCGACAAAGTCGTTTTTAACCCCAAAAATTTTAGGCTTTTGAAATACGTTTCTAGGCCATATTTTCGAGTTCTTTCCAGAAATAAAGCCAAATTTAGGGCAACGGACCTCCTTCATATAGAAAATTTTTTTTTGCCTTAAAATTGAATTTTTAGGCCTTGGCCAATTTTTTAAAATCGGCCAAATTCACCATAAAATAGGCCATAAAAAGTATTATTTTTCTGCGTTCAGTTTTTTAAAATCGGACATTCCGTTCTCCAGCAAAAACATAAAAACGAAATTTTTACAACCCCGTCGAAACCGAAAACGGGTCATAGTACGACCCTGAAATTTCGGCTCAAGAACCCTTGAATATTGTCCTATTTACAAACCAAAGTTTGAAAAAAATCCCTTTCGGGGGCAGAAATCATATGGTAACTCGGTAGTAGCCTTTGCTAAAAACTCAATGTTAACTCTGATACTAAGGTCGGAAAATTTTTTTAACGGCAATAATAATGCTTTAACATAGAACGGAAGCATAATTTGTTGAAATAAAATTTTAAAATCGAAAATTTTGGTCAAAATCACGGGATTGAAAAAAATTATCCGAGATTGCAATCGCTATTACTTACGTAAGATTGCCTGGATTAATTTGGAAAAATTTTTTACGTCAAAGAAATCGAATTCTTTTTGTTTCCTCTTTAATTTCCGTAATGAAATCATTGAATAAGTGCCATCGACAGTGCCGATAAAAATAATATTGATTCAATAAATTTCAATTCATTAACCTTCGATTTTCCTTTTGGTCATTCATTTGTAAAAAAAATAGCATGGAAAAACACCGGGACCATTTTTACATTCGATCCTTCCGTTTTTGGAATATTATTTTCACAATATTCGGAATCAGTGTTATCGTCTACAATGAGAGGGGAAAAAAGCCGTTTGGCAGGTCACGTCGAAAGCTCGTTTTTGCCGTTATCTTTTGCTTCGTACAACTTGTAACCCAATACATAAGTCACATGCATAATTTTAAACCTTTCGCGTTCACTGGGATGGCCAACAGTTTAATTACGATTTATACTAATTACATAGGGAATCTGGCCATACCAGTAGTAATGTTTTTGAGTGTCCTCGACAGTAAAAGGCTTAAAATATTATTAAACAACACGGTTAAGTATCAAAAAGATTGCGTGGAAAATTCGAAAAGACAAAGAATGGCTTTTTCCCTGATGATGTTGATTTTATTTGCAATTAGCTACGGAACAGAGTTTTATAACTTTTTATTAAGATTTGGTGAGACGGGTAAAGCATTGGTCGTGGCGTTGTTTGCGCATCTTTTTAAAGTCTACAGCTGGATAGTCACACTGTATTTTTCCATTTTCGTTTTTTATTTTCGGGATATTTATTTTACTTCGAATAAAAATTTGGCGCATTTCACGTGTGAGATTTTGAAAAAAGAGGGGATGAAAGAATTGGTTTTGATAAGAAGGAGAAAATTAGTGGAAATTTGTGAAAGTAGCACAGATTCGACAAATCTGGTAAGAAACTAAAACAAAATTTTATGCCTACAATGATTTTGGAGAGAGATGATAAAAGGAAACCTGTTTTAACTTCGGTCTTTATAGACTGAGCATTGTTCAGTCGAGTGATTGTCACACTCAGAATAAAAAAAATGTCTAATGCGCAAACATCCAAACAAAAATGTCCTGCGACAAGATACGAATCAAGCGAAAAAAATAAAGATATTATGTCAAGAAACAATATGTCCGTTGTCATGAAGCATTTCCGTTTTGCTACGAAGCGCACCAGTTTTGCAGCAAAAAAGAACTTGTTCAAAACATTTCCTTTTTTTGAGGGCACGTGACTACACGTTTAACCGCACCTGCTCGCGTAAACTTGTGGTGACATGATCTTAAAAAATAGACCAAAAAAAAGCCTTTAATTGCCTTCGTAATGGAGATATGCCAGTTGACCTCCTAAGATTTTGGTTTTGGCTTTAGTTTTCGTTTTGAATACAATTGATATTAAGGTAACTGTGTTTTCGATCTCAAAAACTTAGTTTGATGGTTTCGGTTCGGGAATTTCGCCACTTATTGTTAAAAAAAGTGCGCTTCATGTTCGCGATAAAATGATTCAAAATTATCTACCCGGTTAAAAAAAAAAAAAAAAAATACGAAGCTGAGTATGCTCAATAGGGCGAGTCGTAAAAACGCGAATTTTAGAATTTGAAAACGCCTGATATGGGAATCGATGCCTTTTTTATAATACTATTAACCCTAATTTTTTCCAGATTTTTAAACGACATTTTGAGGTGCCGCACGGCCTTGAAATTTTCAAAAAGCCCATTTGAGGACCAAAAGTGAAAATTTTTTTTTCGCATAAAAGACTGTCGTTGCCTATCGGAAATTTAGCGCAGATTACGAATTTGAAGTCAAAAATTATTTTTGGTGCAGTTTTTTGAACCACACGCCGGATTCCAAAATTCTAAAAATCTTCTTATGGCTTTCTGTCTGTGGCTCAAAATCCGTGCACCAAAACTAATTTTCATTTTTGGTCCTCAAATGGGCTTTTTGAAAATTTCAAGGGCATTGCGGCACCTCAAAAAAGTCGTTTGAAAAATCTGAAAAAAATTAGGGTTAATAGTATTATAAAAAGGCATCGATTCCCATATCAGGCGTTTTCAAATTTAAAAATTCGCGTTTTTCGTCCCGCCCTAATGCTCAATGGATGAATAACTTTCTAATTTTTAGCAATAATAGGCAAAGGTTACAAAAGAATATTCTTGTTTTTTATTCGCTTATGTAAAAAGTTAAGATAAGAAAAAAGTGTTTTTTTTTTTTTTTTTTTTTTCTTTTAATTTTTTTATTTACTACTGTATGAGCCATTAAAATCTGTCATTTGACGAATTTTGTTCAGGTGAGTTACAATAATTTTTTTATTTTACCAGCTTTTGATAAATAAGGATGGAAAACCACTATTATTATTTCAGTTAGTGATATCAACAAAGTAGCCTATAGACAATAGGCCTAGATTACAAAAACACTTCGCCAAAATAAAATGAAACTTTGGATGAGTTTGATTTACGCAATGGGTTTTTTTATTGTCATAATTCAAATTGTTCTGGGGCATCTACAAAAAAGAGCACCATCTGGAGAAGGTAAAACAGATACAGTTCCAACCGAACATAACTCTATGACTTTTATGCCTTTTTTAAAAAAAAAAAAAAAAAGGTCATGTTTGCTGTTAGTTACATAGTAGTAGAACTACGTAGTACTAATTAGTAGCACTAACTAGATAATTTTTGACAGTGTCATAATCACTGGATTATATTGACAAGGAAAATATTTCGTTTGTTATTAGAAAAATGATTTCTGTTTTTAAAAAATTCACTTTATGGGCCGTTCTTCTTTACTTTGTTTTCATACTCAAGCACTGTTTTTTTTTTTTTTTTTTTTTTTTTTAATATTCTAGAATCAAAATGTGAGCCTATGAGTGGGACTGGATTAGGTGTTGAAGATGGATCGCAAGCATCACTGGACGATCGCCGTCCTGAACCATTCCCTGGTCCTGGAGTCGGAACTGTAACCTGTTAAAATGTAGTTGAACTCGAATATTCATCCTACATTATTAGTGCTCACTTCTATCCAACTAATACCATAAAATAAAAATTTATAATTTAAAAAAACAGAATTTTCTCAGCCAAAAGTTTCTTTTTGTAAAGTAGCTAACATTAGGTAACAACTACCGGTATTACATATTCTAAAGCTACGATATGATTATTCTTACTGATTATGCTTCGTTATATAACGTCATCCGACCTACATGAAACTAATAAGGAAAATAAATGAAATACGCGGATCACTTAATCATCACGTAAAAATCACGGCAAATAAGTTTAAATTGTGGTTAATAGGTGATATTATTGATATTTTTCTTTTAATGTGTTTGTGCTAGAGAGCCTAGAAGGAGAGAGCCGCATTTTATATCAGAGCTCTCTGATTGGTTGTTTTCCGCTTTCCGCCAATTTCATTGGATTGCATTGTTCAAAGCTGGTATCTGATCGGTCGTTTTCCTATTTAGAGCAGAAGACTTTGTTGGTGCGATACTTGGAGTTTGCGACTCTCTCCTTCTAGGCTCTTTAGTTTGTGCTAGTAAATAGTCCTCCTGCGCATACACTTTTATAATTTGGTATTTCAGTCTGCTTGTTCAACAAAATATTATCCCGGGTTAAGTTAAAAGCATGAAGTATTTCATCGTTTTCTTTTTCGTTACAACTCTCTTGTTTATCACTGCCTTTGGAATCCCAGCAAAAGATAAAGGTTCGAAAAAAGGTAATCTTCAAATCAAAGAAATAGTGTACATGGTTGTATGCAACAAAAAGTTTTCAATATTTTTTAACATTTTTTTTTTTTAAGTCATCGAACAGCCTCAAAGACAACCGACGAAATCTGCACCTACGTCCTGGGAACCATCAAATAATATACACGACACTGGACCTGTTCTGTTTTCTTAAAAATTAAAAAAATTTCGAAGTTGAAAACGTAAAGGAAGTGCACTCAAAAAAGAAAATGTCGAATGCGCAAAACAAAAATGTCTTGCGGCAGACATTTTCTTAAAAATCATGCG
This sequence comes from Liposcelis bostrychophila, assembly GCA_037577465.1. Classification (NCBI taxonomy): domain Eukaryota; kingdom Metazoa; phylum Arthropoda; class Insecta; order Psocodea; family Liposcelididae; genus Liposcelis; species Liposcelis bostrychophila. Next base: position 20,453,960 of record CM075212.1, on the reverse strand, counting down.
AAAACAATAAAAATATCCTGTCAAGACACAACCTGTCCGTTGTCATGAAGCATTTTTGTTTTGATAAGAAACATTTCGGTTTTGTTGCAAGACAAAACTTGTTCAAGACATTTCCTTTTTCTGAGTATGGCAACAAAACCAACAATTTCATATAAAATGTTTATTATAATATGAATTTAACAGTTATTTTGTAAGTTAAATAAAAAAAATTAGGCTTGAGTTATTTTCTTTTGCTTCTATTTTTTCTGCCTTAAGGATGTTCTACAGGTGAATTCGAGATTCTTAATTGATCGTTCTCGTGCAACTTAAACATAGGCGAAACTTTGTTTATTTTTTGTAGAAAGGTTTTTCCGCCTACAAAATTTTAATTGGAATCGAATAATTTTTTTAAAATTATGGGAATATTCCTTTTAACATTCTACACAACTTTTGTGACACGAAAATTCGCTTTTATTAAAAACTAAAATGTTTTCAAACTATTTTACAAAATTAATCTTCAAAAATTGTAAACATGCTAATGGTTTGTTTATAAACATTGGGCTTTTTTTGGGGAAAATCTCACAAAAACACCATAAATGTTTAAAGGGATCCAAATTTCATGTCACAAAAGTTGTGTAGAACGTTAAGAGGAATATTCCCATAATTTTTATATATACTGTATATATATATTCTTTTTTTTTTTTTAAGGAGAAAATAGATCCAACTGAAGTGATCAAAAAAGCACGTAAAATTCACCACGAAATTTACAAATTATCCAACGACTTAACAGATGTCTTCGGATTCAGACTAACAATTTTAACAGGGCACTGTCTATTTTTATCAATAATAAGTATGTACAACAGTATAAACGAAGTTTTGGATCAAAAAATAAATTTCGACATTATCGTCCAATTTAAAAATTCCGTCCTTTATTTACTCTTAATATGGGTGACAATAAAGCCTTGTTCCGCTATGAACGATCAGGTTAGTTCAATTAGATTTATAAAACAAAGAAAATGGCGAAATGAATTAAAAGAAAAATAAAGGCCGGTGCGCCGAAGATCAACTGACGTATATCCATCATAAATCCGTGCGTCGGAGGTGAACTAACGCATCCTACATAGTGATGGACGACAAAACAAGAGCTTGCACAAGACTCTTACGTTTTTCAATTGTTTGTATTGTTTACATAATAGTTCGCTTATGTAAACAAGACAAGAGCTTGGCCGAGGACTTGTCTTGGATTGTCTTGTTCTCGCTTGTCGTCCATCACTAATCCTACATCGTAAATATGATTGGAGTTAGTCTGTTTCGACGTTTTGTGGAAGTGTCACGTGACCTCAAGTTCAAGGCAACATGAGGATGTAAACGTGCAGTAGGGTGGGTCGAAAAAAGCGAATTTTAGAATTTGAAAACGCCTGATATGGGAATCGATGCCTTATTATAATACTATTAACCCTAATTTTTTTCAGATTTTTTGAAGGTCATCTTGAGGTCGCGCAATCACCTTGAAGTTTTGGAAAAGCCCATATAAGGGAAAAAAATAAGAATTTTTTTTTTTCTAAAAAAAAGTATCGCTCCCTATCGGAAATTTTGCGTAGATTACGAATATGAAGTCCAAAATTCATTTTTGTATCTAGTTTTTAAGCTAAAAGAAAAAGCAGCCTAAAGTATTTCGGTGTTTAGAAAATAGGCGTAAAGCTCGAAAAACCGCGGACTCAAAATGATTTTGGACTTTATATTCGTAATCTACGCAAAATTTCCGATAGGAAACGATACTTTTTTCAGCAAAAAAAAATTCTTACTTTTTGCCCTTATAGAGGCTTTTCAAAAACTTCAAGGTCATTGCGCGACCTCAAGATGACCTTCAAAAAATCTGAAAAAAATTACGGTTAACAGTATCACAAAAAGGCATCGATTCCCATATCAGGCGTTTTCAAATTCAAAAATTCGCTTTTTTCGACCCACCCTAACGTGCAGTCGCATGATCACGTTGATTTTCATAAACACTTAAAACGCACTATCTCCAATCATACTTATGATGAAGAAAGGTCAATGCGGATGTGTCACGTCAGTCGGGAGTATGGAAATAAGCTTAGCAAACGGCAAAAATCCACAATTAACGACGCTCAAATAGACAAACATTAAGATCAATTTTTGGCGTACGAATTTTTTTGCAAGCAAGTTTTTCCTTAAGTTTGCGCCCATAAACTTTGTTGTTAATAACATGAAAAAAAAAATTCTATTTCAGATAGACTTAATGACAAATTTAATTCAAATGTGCCTGGTTCACACTTCAAATAGGGAAATCGTCAGAGAGGTACTAACTTTTAAAAATTATATATATTTATAAAGCATTACAACGGGATTTTTTTTTCTTTTTTCCAGCTTAAAAGTTTTAATTTACAACTTTTGCATGAAAAAATCGAATTTTCACCCATGGGTTTGTTCCTACTAAATTCAAATTTATTTCTTTCCGTAAGTAAAAGTAATATGGTGAAGGTGAAGGTACCCCTAATGTATGCCATATAAAGATGAACATTTCTGAGGTTTCCTCTTATAAGAATTTTGAAAAACCAAAGTGATGCTATAAGACTAATAAGAGGGTGCCCAGCAATGAATCTCGATACCAGTAATGGACCAAAATTCTAGAAAATGTACTGTACGGCAAATTTTTTTTTCCAAACATGTGGAATAGTTGTCCTGACGAGAGTGAAACAAGGAATTTTTTATACCGTAGAATAAGGTGAAGTTAAAAGAAAATTCCAAAAAAGAATTTAAGGTTTACTTTAGGCTCTAAAAATAAAATTCTTTTTATTTTCTTAAGTGGATATGGTTTTTTGGATACTTAAGTAGTATAAAGCTGTGAATTTCTATCGATTTTAGTATCTGTTCTAGCTTCACTTATGTACGGATGCCAAAAATGGTGACTTTTCGGAAATTTACAAACTTTTACTTCTGCTAGTGCTTTTTAATTTTGTCAGAAATGTTAAAGCCACTTTATCCAACTTGGAGTATTCTTCTCTTTAATTTCCGTTACAAAAAATCAGCATATTTGCTTTCAGCATTTGATAATCAGAGTTTTTTTAAATAATTCCAAATATTAAGAGAGACATGGGGTGAAGCTGAAAGGTCGCAGACTTGAAGCTTTTGCCAACTTTTGCTTCTGCAAAATATTTCCTGGATGCTGTTTTGAAAATTAAGGCAATAGAGCAAATAAACAATCCGAAAATTCCAATTCTTTCGTTCTTTTTAAAGGCTTAGAGAAAGTTAGCATTAATACGTGCACAATTTGACTTCAAACATGGGTGACTGACACTATTTGCCTTTCGAGGACCAACAAGGATTAATTGCACGTGGAATATATCCGTCATTATAATTGTTTGGAATACTATTTTACGTGAAATAGGGTGTTTTGAAGGGCCCAAAAGACAAGTCACATGTTTTGAGATTTTTGCTGGAAACTAATGTATATTATGCTCTCAACTAAAAATTTGTATTTAAACGTGAAATTTTTTCATCAAATTAAAAAAAAAAAGAAAAACAAAGTCTGAAAAAGTTTTTGTCACGTGATCACTCCTTAAACGGTTTTCTATTGGTGTGACGTCATCTGCCTGTATCGAAGCGAGATATCGAACTCGAAGCGAAACACTTCCTGTTTGTAAACATGCTTGTAAACATTGCGCAACGTTGCCGTTTAGAGTTTCAGAAATGAACACAACCACTTTTAGGCAGATGACGTCACGTTCCTTCGCGTTCCGTTTTGGCGGGCATTCAAATTCAAATTTTTGTTTTTTCTCTTTTCTGGGGTTAACAGTTTTTCTTACTAAGTCAAAATTACGTTTTTTGTTATATCTTCCCTAGCACAATTAAACGATGGAGTCATCTCAAAACATGTGACTTCTCTAATGAAAAAAAATAAAACAGCTTTCAAATTCACCCCACGTTGGGGGTAAGATTGAAAAGAGGTGGGTTTTAATTTTTTTGAGCTTTCGGAAAGGGTAAAAAAATAGAAATTTTCGGTATATCGACAGTGTTTATGGAGACCCAAATTTTAAAAATAAAACGAGCCAGAAATCTTAACTGGTTAAGATTTTATAAGCTGTTTAGCTGTTAAACTTCAAAAGTTTTTAACTTCACCCCCATCTACGGTACCGCTAAAAACTAAGTTTTTAAAATTCGATTTGTTTGATTTTTATAAATAATTGTTAGAAGCATTTAATAAAGACCCCCATTTCATTCAAAATAGATCCAAGCCACCATCCGAGTTACCAGAAAAAATCCTTTGTTTACAAAAAGGAGCAAGAACCTTGCCCGACTCTCGTCTAGCCCATTCTGCCCCTGTAAGGGAACGTTCAAGTATTACGTAAGACTTTTTTCCGGGTTTTTGGACCCTAGGGTGGGCCGAAAAAAGCGAATTTTTGAATTTGAAAACGCCTGATATGGGAATCGATGCCTTTTTATAATACTATTAACCCTAATTTTTCCAGATTTTTTGAAGGCCATCTTGAGGTCGCGCAATGACCTTGAAGTTTTTGAAAAGCCCATATAAGGGCAAAAAATAATAATTTTTTTTTGCTGAAAAAAGTATTGCTTCCTATCGGAAATTTTGCGTAGAGTACGAATCTGAAGTCTAAAATCATTTTAAGTGTTCGGTTTTTGAGCTTTACGCCTATTTTGTAAACACTGAAATACTCTAGGCTGCTTCTTCTTCTAGCTTAAAAACTGTACACAAAAATGAATTTTGGACTCCACATTCGTAATCTACGCAAAATTTCCGATAGGAAGCGATACTTTTTTCAGAAAAAAAAAATTCTTATTTTTTGCCCTTATATAGGCTTTTCAAAAACTTTTAGGTCATTGCGCGACCTCAAGATGACCTTCAAAAAATCTGGAAAAAATTAGGGTTAATAGTATTATAAAAAGGCACCGATTCCCATATCAGGCGTTTTCAAATTCAAAAATTCGCTTTTTTCGGCCCACCCTATTGGACCCCCTACCCCCGGGGGTTGTAAGACATTTCGCAATACTTAGCTTATGGCGAAGATGGTTGATGCAGACCCCCTCCCCTCCCTAAAAATCTTACGTAATACTTGAACGTTCCCTAAGCGATTTCAGCGTATCTCCATTTTGTAAACAATAGCTTCTTTCTGATGTTTAGCTTTTGTCAATGTTACGCCCCGTTTGTGAAATTGCCCAGTTCATGAAATGGGCAATTTTTTTGCCCCGTTCATGAACTGGGTAGGCTGCTTGCCCCGTTCATGAATCGGGCAGCAAAACTGCTCAGTTCATGAACTGGTCAGCCTTATTTTTGCCCATTTCATGAACGGGGCAGGCATAAAATACTAAATTACACGATCGGGGCAAGGGGTTTGCCCCGATTCAAAATCATTTCTTTGAATGAAACTAAAATAATATTTTGACCTAAATATCAGACATAATGGAATGAGTTAATGAACAAATGCATGATTAAATAATGAAATATACTGAAACTTGAAATACATGAAAAACAATTTCATTTTTTCAAGTTTCTAGCACGGTTTCCTAATGAAACTTTAAAAATATACGTAGATTTATTACAAATTAAATAAAAAAAGCTGGAAATATAGTTTGAAAGATTGTTTATAAATGCATCTGAATGACCACTGACCAGTGTAGTATTTAAATGCGTGAAAAATAAAACCGTTATTTTCAGTGATAGTGATAAGGAAGCGTTAAAGTATTACGTAAGACCGAAGGGATGGGGGGGGGGGGGAAAGGGGGTTCTCGAAATTATTATGATTTCGTACTTGAGGGAGGGGAGGGGGAGTTTGGCAAATCGCTGGGCCAGTATTACAAGGTTGTATCTGCACTGTTCAGGTTGACACTATTTTTCCTTGCGTTGAACATAAGAAACTATTGTCAAGCTGAACACTGCATACAACCTTGTAATACTGGCCCAGCGAAATCTTAAGTAAGAATTTCCATTATAACTTATTCTTCAGAAATCTTTAATTTTCAAAAATTAAGTTGTTTTAATTATTCTTCAAATTTCTAAAGTAGAAAAATTCAAACTTTTTTTCAAAAAATTTTAAAAAATAAAAATTCAGTTTTTGATGAGATTTTGTGCGAATTGCAGCAATCTTCAGGGATATGAGTTTGAACTATAAATTTAGATTCAAGAAAAATATCACTCCAATTTAAAATTTAGTTTAAATAAAACGGGGGGGGGGGGTCTGAGAAAATCTTACGTAATATAATAAGGGGGTCAAAAAATCTTACTAATTCTTACGAAGGGGGGGGGGGGGGTTCCAAAAACCCGAAAAAAGTCTTACGTAATACTTGAAGGTTCCCTAAGTGAAAATTTTATGTAAGTATTAATATTGGAATCGTTTTCAAATTAAAAATGAATAAAGTGCCACATTAACTTTCAAGAATAATTTTAATAATTTCCGGGGTTTTCATGCGGTTGAAAAATAAATTTTAACAAATATCTCCTATTTTAATCTATATTTTTTTATTTTAACATTTCTCTCGTTTACACGGAATTTTTATATTTTTCGGCCAATGTTTTATTATCAATTTTATTTTATCTTTTTATCTAGCCCTATTTATTCAAATCTTATTTGAGAATTATATTTCATTATTTATTAATCATGCATTTGTTCATTAACTCATTCCATTACGTCTGGTATTTAAGTCAAAATATTACTTCAGTTTCATTCAAAGAAATGATTTTGAATCGGGGCAAACCCCTTGCCCCGATCGTGTAATTTAGTATTTTATGCCTGCCCCGTTCATGAAATGGGCAAAAATAAGGCTGACCAGTTCATGAACTGAGCAGTTTTGCTGCCCGATTCATGAACGGGGCAAGCAGCCTACCCAGTTCATGAACGGGGCAAAAAAATTGCCCATTTCATGAACTGGGCAATTTCACAAACGGGGCGTAACATCAACAACGGTTCTATTCGACTTGTTTTCAAAATGGAGTTACGCTGAAGTCGCTTACAGGGGCAGCATTTTCTGTAAAAAGGATTTTTTCCGGTAAGTCGGATGATGCGGGGGTTCGGATCTGTTTTGAATGAAATGGGGTCTTTATTAAATGCTTAACTAACGATTACCTATAAAAATCAAAAAATTCGAAATTTAAAAACTTAGTTTTTAGCCGTATAAAAAATTCCTTGCTTCACTCTTGCAGGGACCACTATTGCGGAACAAGGGGAGGGGTGTATGTCATAAAAACATGTACTGTACGTTAGAAGTCCAACCACCTTCAGTTTTTTTCCTACATAAACTACCTTCAATGCTTTTTTAAATAAATTTTTTTATTTTAGGTAATCGGAGTTATGACTTATAATTTAATTATTTTAGTTCAATTCAGCCCTTCCGTTTTATTGCAACAAGGGAATTCTACTGCAACACCAAATTAGAGTAATTTAATTAACATTTTTTTTTTCCTTCTTTCGTTTTACTTTTACCGTTCATTTTACTTTCAGACAAAAAAATGAAACTTTTCCAACCTAAAACCGTAGCTCAATACATAATATTTATGAATTCTTTATCGTTTTTACTTGGATTATCCTGCATCGATCACTCAGAGGAAAGCAAAATTTTTAAAATATCACCTGTGAGGATTTTGACGTCTCTCGTTTACTTTTCGGCGTTTTCAATTTATTTTGCAAGTCGGATTTACGCCATGAATTTAACTCTCGAATCCTTCGTTTTTTCTTCGGGGATATTAATCGTGTCCTTAGTCATATTTTTTTCGACGATCAACAGTAAAAAATTCGCTCAACTTTTAAACCACGTATTGATTCAAGAGGAAAAATATTTTTTGACCAGTTTAAAATTGACCCATTCGATTTCGATCAGATTTTTATTGTTTGCCGTGTTGTGCTTCGCGTGCTTTTTGAATTTCGATTTAATTTTCAAAAGCATTTGGGGGAACGTCGTGATTTCCAGTTTTTCCATTTATTTGTTTTACACTTATAATTTGCTGGCTTTGAGTCAATTTTCGATAAGTATGTTTTGGTTGAAGCGTTCGTTGGGGAAAATAAACAACGATTTGAAAAAAACGAACTTTGTAGGAGGGGATGAAATCGCCATCGGGGAGCTACAATATGTGACTTATACCAAACTGGCTTATCCCATCGAAAGCTTGAAATGGGAAATAAATTTGCAGGTATGTGTATAATACAGTTAAGTTTCTTTTAGGTATGTAAATGTGAAGTAAAATCTTCATCAGTCAGACACCAGAGGTTCGGCAAAAATGGATCATTTTACATAAAGGTGCCTAAAAACTAGGGTGTGTCGAAATTTGGAAATTTTCGAATTCGAACATGGCACTATGCGGAACAGTTGTGTCTTAGGGTAAATAGTAACCTGGGATTTTTTTCAAATTTTTAGGTCAGCACTTTCGGCCGTCCCGATTGGCTCAATGTTTTACATGCTAAAGGATAGGTGATTTTGGCAATTTTTAAAAATCTTGTTAAAAAGTTGTCTAGAAACCTCAATTACTGTAAAAGTATATCTGTTTGGCATTTTTCAGGTCGAAAAATCCGAAGATGACCGAATTTTTTTTCTAGGGATTTGGCAAAATAACAAAACATGATTTAAAATTTTTTTGGACCCAAACGTCGAATTTGAATTATAAACTCCTCTTTGTTCAGGTTGCCAACTCTTCATTCTCCTCTTCATCATTTGGGATCTCCTCTTAATTTTGGGACTAAAAATTACATTTTAGATTCAATAAAGTAAACGGAAAAGTACTAATTTTTAAATAGCGGTAGAATAAAATGTAAAATAATTTCTTAAGCCACAAAATTAAAATGGCGTTTGGCCGATTTTGCCAAATCTCTAGAAAAAAAATTCGGTCCTATTTAGATTTGCAAACCTCAAAAACGCCGAACAAATATAGTTCTACAGTAATTGAGGATTCTAGACAATTTTTTATAAGATTTTTAAAAATTGCCAAAATCACCTATCCTTTAACATAAAAAAACTTTGAGCCAATCGAAACGGCCGAAACTGCTGACCTAAAAATTTGAAAAAATTCCAGTTTACTATTGGCCGTAAGACACAACTCTTCCGCATAGTGCCATGTTCGAATTCGAAAATTTCGAAATTTCGATACGCCCTATTAAAAACGGTAAGAGGGATTTTTTTGGCCCAAACAAAATCTGATGCAAATGACCTTCTTTGCCCATCGATAAATCAAATAAATATTTAGCATTTAATTAACTGATTACTGGAAGTAGAAATTAAAGAATTTACAGGGGAACGGCCTAGACAGCATTTCGGGGTACTACTGAATGAAAATGGGGAAATAGCCACCAGTACCTCTGAAAAACTTAAAGTTTGGGAGAGATACGTGTCCAGGCTCTTCGACGATGATAGGCCCGAAGATCATGGGGTTAGGGAAGGGGACACCGGTCCGGATATTCTTAGAGGGGAGGTGATTAAAGTTATAAAAGAGCTGAAACCGGGCAGGGCTGTAGGACCCGACGGAGTTCGGGCCGAATTGCTTAAGGTACTGAGTGACGATGAAGATCTAGATGTCCTCACATCCCTCTTCAATAAAATATATTGGAGCGGAAGATTCCCTAATGATTGGCTAAAATCCACATTCCTTCCTCTCCCAAAGAAAACGAACGCCAGGCGTTGTGAAGAATACCGAACCATCAGTCTCATGAGCCACCTGCTAAAGCTCTTTCTGAAGATAGTCCATGGAAGGGTCTTTCGAAAGTGCGAGGCACTTATGTCGGATACACAGTTCGGGTTTCGTGGAGGTTTCGGCACACGTGACGCTTTGTTTACCTTTCAAGTACTTGTGCAGCGATGCCGGGATGTAAACAAAGATGTCTTTTTGTGCTTCATCGACTATGAGAAGGCGTTTGACAGGGTTCAACATCAGAAAATGTTAGAAATCCTTCAGCGCATAGGGCTCGACAGTCGAGATGTGAGGCTTATTGCGAACCTATACTGGAACCAAAGCGCAAGCGTGCGGGTCGAAAATGAGTTATCGGATGAAGTCCAAATACAGCGGGGTGTTCGGCAAGGCTGTGTATTGTCTCCGTTACTTTTTAATTTATATTCGGAGATGATTCTTTCGGAAGCTTTAGATGGCCTTAATCTAGGGGTCGTGATCAACGGCGAGGACATTAACAATTTACGTTATGCAGACGATACAGTCTTACCTACAGGTAGTGCAGAAGATCAGCAAACCTTGCTCGATCATGTAAATGCAGTGAGTAATAGGTACGGCTTAACCATAAATACACGGAAAACAAAGTTTATGGTTGTCAGCAGGAGAAATGTTGATGCTAGACTTTTTATCGCCGGAGAGGAAGTTGAACGGGTGCACTCGTATAAATATCTCGGAACCCTCTTGAATGATTCGTGGGATTGTAGCCAGGAAGTCCGAGCTCGTATAGAGCAAGCCAGGGGACTTTCTTCAAAATGAGAGACCTGTTGTGCAATCGCAACTTGAGCCTCCAAACGAGGATCCGTATCGTCCGATGTTACGTATTTCCCGTGCTTTTATATGGACACGAGGGATGGACGTTACTAGGACGTTGGAAAAGAAGTTGGAGGCTTTTGAGATGTGGGTATACCGTCGAATGCTTAAAATTTCGTGGACTGACAGGGTGAGAAATACTGACGTCTTGGCTCGTATGAAGAAGGAAGTAGAAGTTCTGTACGAGATCAAGCGTCGGAAGCTCGATTATTTCGGCCACGTAATGCGAAATGAAAAATATCGCCTCCTTCAGCTTGTGATGGAGGGTAAGATCGAGGGTAAGCGCGGTCAGGGTCGTAGGAAAACCTCATGGCTCAAAAATCTAAGAGACTGGTTTGGTGTCGATTCCTTGGGTCTTTTTCGAGCAGCGGTCGACAAAGTAAAAATAGTCCAGATGATAGCCAATCTTCGTCGCGGAGCTGGCACTTAAAAGAAGAAGAAGAAGGAAGTAGAAAATGGCATGCTTAATAGGGTGGGTCAAAAATCAATAATTTTGGATTTTCAAAATGCCTGATAGCGCAATCGCTGCGTTTAATTATCTGTAATAATTTTTTCCTTTTTGACATTTTTTTAAAGTGGCGTCTTGAGGTTTCGCAAGAGGGTCAAATTTTCCGATAACTCCATAAGGGATGAAAATTCGACTTTTGGACTTTTGTGAGAAAACTACCGTTTCCTATTTTTAACGCAGACTTCGAAAATGAAATAGGTTTGCGTCTACCTACTTTTGCTCTTGAGATACAGGCCAAATATGGCATAAAAATGGCAAAAATCTGAAATTCCAATATTTTTATCACATTTTTTACAATATCTCAAGAAAAAACATAGTTAGACGAAAATCGATTTCATTTTTGAAATCTACGTTAAAAATCCGGTAGGGAACGATACTTTTTTCCCAAAAATCCAAAAGTCGAATTTTTATCCCTGTATGGAGTTTTCCAAAACTTTGACCCTCCTGCGAAACCTCAAGACGCCATTTTAAAAATATTTCAAAAAGGAAAAAATTTTTACAAATGATAAAACGCAACGATTGCGCTATCAGGCATTTTGAAAATCCAAAATTTTTGATTTTCGACCCACCCTAATGCTTAATGGCCACACGTCCCTCTAATTATTTCAAACCCTTCCCCCCTCCCCTCCCCACCTGCTCCTACGCTAAATCGTGCCAATAATAATTTATTTCAAAAATATTAATGCCGTTTTTTTATTTGAAAATTATTACTTTGTTTTATTGCCTAGAAACAACAATTCTAATCTATCGATTTCAATAATCATTTTACATCATCTAATCCATTCATTCATTCGGGTTAAAAAGAACATATTACACTTATTGGTGCTGCCTAAGCTTTCCCGTAAAGTATTTTCCTTTAAGGAAAAAAAAAATGCGGAATATTTCAGCACCAAAAACAATTCGACAGTATTTAAATTACGTGTCTGCAGTTTGCTTTTCTCTCGGTTTATTAAACTCCGTCGAACAAAATAAAATTTTCCGGCCGTCGAAAGTAAAATCCATCGTATCCCTGATGTATTTGATATTCTTCGTTTCTTTTTTCTTTTATCATTACAAATTAACTTATTCGAAATTCTCTCAAAATAAAGGGAACGATATTTTGATATCATATTGCATAACCTCGGGAACCTTCGTAACATCCTTAATTGTGTTTTCCGGTGCTTTGTCCTCTAAAAACACTTGCCATTTGGCCAATAGATTATTAAGGATCGACGAAAAATATTTCACGAGCAACCCTCAATCCGTCAATTCGATGTCTTTTAAATACATATGCATTAACCTAACGTTAATTTTGACCTCGATAATATTCGATTATTGTTACTATTTTTTCGATTCTCCCCTTTCGATCGTTTCGGTTTACGTTTTTCTTTTTTACACGTTTATAACGGTCAGTACGATTTCGATCCTTTTATTTTGGTTGAAAAAATCTACGATTAAATTTCGTGCTGCGTTGTTTACTTTCGTCCCGGTTGAAAAAGCAAATGGAAGGACGGCGGTGAACCCGATTTTTGATATCAAACATCAAATAATAATAGAGGTTTGTATTTAAATGGATTTAAAACCTTGAAACAACCGACACATGTCGAGATTATGGAAATCCCTAAATCTACGAGCTTCAATAAAATGATCAAAATCAAAAAGGAAAAATGGAAATTACAGAATTTTGTAGGCGACCAATTTGGCGGCGTTAAATATTTAAGTGCATCGCCATGCCATCTGGCCGAGATCGTTAGAACTACGCTCGATGGCTGGAGCGATGCGCGCGCAGGACAGTCGAGTCCTTAATCCTGATTTAGCTATGAAACGGACAGAGGCTTCACGGATGCCGGAAGGAATGGCTGTTTTCTCCAATACTTGATTTACGCGAGATATTTTTGTAACCATCAGCGCCATCTGGTTAGTTCACCTATTGCAGTCCTCATTTTAACCGGCCCGAAAAAGCGCCCCCCTCATTAAACTTAAAACCAGAACAGCTCAAAAAGGATACTTGCCATTTTGGGAATGCTCAAAATTTTTCCTTACGTCAAATTACGTAATTAACTTCTTATGCTAAATAGTACTAAACCCCTAAGTTTAGTATCTAAACACCTAAATAGTACTAACACCAATTTTTGAAATTGCTCTTTTTTGAAAATTTTTTATTTAACAAAAATATAATTATTTTTCGTACAAAATTAATCCTATTTTCAATCAAAATAATTTCCATTTCGGATTAGGGAAAGATTATCATAGGGTGAATATGATCATCAGTGGGTTTATGGGTGAAAATTATCAGGTGTGTACGGAATATTGGCTCAATGGCACTGGAAATGGTTCACTATTCGCTACAATTAATAACTATGTTAATTATTAACCTAAAAGCATTGGGTCGCAAATTAATCTCCATCCAGTAATAATTCCGATTTTTAGGACACTACCATCTCCTAGAGTCGCTAGAAGCATTATTTGCTGCTTTGCACGGCGCTCTGCTGCCAAATAATATTGAACTGGGGGAGTTGAGCGCCCGAGAACTAAAACTTGACCACAAAGTTTTTAAAACCTTGGCCAAAATTTAGTAATACGGACTTGCATAGTTTGCCGTATTAATGTTGCCACCATTATTTGGCATGTAGTGTCGCCTAGGCGAAACGTCCTCCTTCCCTTTTCAACTGAAAAGTGAAATATAATTCTTATCATCTAATGTTTTTTTATTTCTAATAGGGAAACACTAATCTGGACATAGTTCAAAACCTCAGATTCCTTTACCACGATCTTTTTCTTCTTTCTCAAGAGATCAACGACGTTTTCGCCACGAGAATCTTACTGATAGTCGGCCATAATTTTGCTTTGGGAACCATTTACATGTACTGGGGTATCAAACAACTGAACGAAGACGAAGAAGGGACCGTCCGAGCTATTTGCTATTTCAAATGGGCCTTGGCCAGTTTTGTATCTATTTCCGGTCTGATTTGGCCGTGCAGAACCGTTTGTAAGGAATGCAAACAAATCGCAATAACAATTCAAGAACTACAAACTCTTACGAAAGATGCTTCCATAAAACAAGAGGTGAGTTTGATGCTCAAAATTCCTTTTACATTATTCTAATTTTTCCTAATTTATTTCAGTTAGAAAGTTTTTCCGTTCAGCTAATTCACGAAAAAATGGAATTTTCACCCCATCAGTTTTTTCAATTAAGAAACGAACTTCTCTTATCGGTAAATAATTTTAACATTCATTTTTAAGGCGACAGCTTTAAATAATAATTGTTTTTTTTTTTTTTTTTTTTTAGATATTAGGAGCAGTCGCTTCGTACTTGGTCATTTTAAGTCAGTTTAAAATATAAATACTGAAGATTATTTTCCTGTGCGTCTTTTTGTATGCATCTAACTACCAGATTAAATAAACATTTTTATAGACTTACCCAGTTAAATCATCCATTTTTCTGCTTGCTCGTTAACTGTCGATTAATTCCTTTAATTTATTTAATTTATCTTCGATCGCATCGCAGATATCATTGCCTGGATATTCTTTTTTGATTCGGATTATTGTACTGGATGCTGCCATTTTACAGGAAGTGAGTGCACTTTTTTCTTCCAGAATTAGACTCACTGAAACAAAAAAAAAAAAAAAAAAATTGAAATAATAATTGCTGCGACGAAACTTCAAAAACATAAAGTACATTATTATCCAAGAGCCAAATTCCTAAAAATTGAATAAGGTAAAGGAATGACTTCCTGAACATAAGCAGGACGTGGAGCGCGCTTTAAAATTTTTTACTTATAAAAAAACTTTTTATCAATAAAAATTTCAATAGTTATCAATCATAATTTCGGCCGAAATTTGTGACTTATATGAAATTCACTTTTCGAAAAATCTTTTTAAAACTTATGCAAAATTTTCCGATTCTAATTTTTTCAAAATTAACGAAAAGATCAAAAGTTAGATCAAACGTTATGGGCGAAATAACACCAAGACACACTCTCCAGGCATTTACCCTCTCCAAGGATACACTCTAGAGTGTATCCTGCCTAGGCACCACACACTCTAGAGTGTATCCTGCCTAGGCACCACACACTCTAGAGTGTATCCTGCCTAGGCACCACACACTCTAGAGTGTATCCTGCCTATGCACCACACACTCTAGAGTGTTTCCTGCCTAGGCACCACACACTCTACTAGAGTGTATCCTGCCTAGGCACCATACACTCTAGAGTGTTTCCTGCCTAGGCACCACAAACTCTACTAGAGTGTATCCTGCCTAGGCACCATACACTCTAGAGTGTGTGTTGCCTAGGCAGGATACACTCTAGTAGAGTGTGTGGTGTAGGCAGGAAACACTCTGGTAGAGTTTGTGGTGCCTAGGCAGGATACACTCTAGTAGAGTGTGTGTTGCCTAGGCAGGATACACTTAGTAGAGTTTGTGGTGCCTAGGCAGGAACACTCTAGAGTGTATCCTGCCTAGGCACCACACACTCTAGAGTGTTTCCTGCCTAGGCACCACAAACTCTACTAGAGTGTATCCTGCCTAGGCACCACACACTCTAGAGTGTTTCCTGCCTAGGCACCACAAACTCTACTAGAGTGTATCCTGCCTAGGCACCACAAACTCTACTAGAGTGTATCCTGCCTAGGCACCACACACTCTACTAGAGTGTATCCTGCCTAGGCACCACACACTCTAGAGTGTTTCCTGCCTAGGCACCACAAACTCTACTAGAGTGTATCCTGCCTAGGCACCACACACTCTACTAGAGTGTATCCTGCCTAGGCACCATACACTCTAGAGTGTATCCTGCCTAGGCAACACACACTCTAGAGTGTTTTCAGCCTAGGCACCACACACTCTAGAGTGTGTGGTGCCTAGGCAGGATACACTCTAGTAGAGTTTGTGGTGCCTAGGCAGGATACACTCTAGTAGAGTGTGTGGTGCCTAGGCAGGATACACTCTAGTAGAGTTTGTGGTGCCTAGGCAGGATACACTCTAGTAGAGTGTGTGGTGCCTAGGCAGGAAACACTCTAGAGTGTGTGGTGCCTAGGCAGGATACACTCTAGTAGAGTGTGTGGTGCCTAGGCAGGATACACTCTAGTAGAGTTTGTGGTGCCTAGGCAGGATACACTCTAGTAGAGTTTGTGGTGCCTAGGCAGGATACACTCTAGTAGAGTGTGTGGTGCCTAGGCAGGATACACTCTAGTAGAGTTTGTGGTGCCTAGGCAGGATACACTCTAGTAGAGTGTGTGGTGCCTAGGCAGGAAACACTCTAGAGTGTGTGGTGCCTAGGCAGGATGACACTCTAGTAGAGTGTGTGGTGCCTAGGCAGGATACACTCTAGTAGAGTTTGTGGTGCCTAGGCAGGATACACTCTAGTAAGTGTGGGGTGCCTAGGCAGGAACACTCTAGAGTGTGTGGTGCCTAGGCAGGATACACTCTAGTTGAGGTGTGGTGCCTAGGGCGATACACTCTAGTAGAGTGTGTGTTGCCTAGGCAGGATACACTCTAGTAGAGTGTGTGGTGCCTAGGCAGGATACACTCTAGTAGAGTGTGTGTTGCCTAGGCAGGATACACTCTAGTAGAGTTTGTGGTGCCTAGGCAGGAAACACTCTAGAGTGTATCCTGCCTAGGCAGGATACACTCTAGTTGAGTGTGTGGTGCTAGGCAGGATACACTCTAGTAGAGTGTGTGTTGCCTAGGCAGGATACACTTAGTAGAGTTTGTGGTGCCTAGGCAGGAAACACTCTAGAGTGTATCCTGCCTAGGCACCACACACTCTAGAGTGTTTCCTGCCTAGGCACCACAAACTCTACTAGAGTGTATCCTGCCTAGGCACCACACACTCTAGAGTGTTTCCTGCCTAGGCACCACAAACTCTACTAGAGTGTATCCTGCCTAGGCACCACACACTCTACTAGAGTGTATCCTGCCTAGGCACCACACACTCTACTAGAGTGTATCCTGCCTAGGCACCATACACTCTAGAGTGTATCCTGCCTAGGCAACACACACTCTAGAGTGTATCCTGCCTAGGCACCACACACTCTAGAGTGTATCCTGCCTAGGCACCACACACTCTAGAGTGTTTCCTGCCTAGGCACCACAAACTCTACTAGAGTGTATCCTGCCTAGGCACCACACACTCTAGAGTGTATCCTGCCTAGGCACCACACACTCTAGAGTGTTTTCAGCCTAGGCACCACACACTCTACTAGAGTGTATCCTGCCTAGGCACCACACACTCTACTAGAGTGTATCCTGCCTAGGCACCACAAACTCTACTAGAGTGTATCCTGCCTAGGCACCATACACTCTAGAGTGTTTTCTGCCTAGGCACCACACATTCTACAAGAGTGTTTCCTGCCTAGGCACCACACACTCTACTAGAATGTATCCTGCCTAGGCACCACACACTCTAGAGTTTATCCTGCCTAGGCACCACACACTCTACTAGAGTGTATCCTGTCTAGGCACCACACACTCTAGAGTGATTCCTGCCAAGGCATTACACACTCTAGAGTGTTTCCTGCCTAGGCACCATACACTAGCTCTACACACCTCTCGCTTCGCTCGAGCGCCAATTGTCGAGGTGTTAGGGCCATGTCAGATCTCCGAAAATCAAATGCATTTCAAATATTAATTTAATTTTTTAATAATTAAAATAATTCTTTTTTGATTAATTATTATTTTTTATTCCTTGCTTTAAATTGCAAAAGTTTAACTATTTCAAATGTTCATGTTTAACTATTTCAATTTTTAATTTTTTTAATGGCAATTTTTCTCGATGCCAATGTTTTTAATAGCAATTTTTATTGACGTATCCACGATAAATCTTCCGGCCGTGTGGCCACACAGCCAACTCGGGGTTTTTAAAACGAATGTTGGTTTTGTGTTGAAAATAAAATGGTTGAAAAAAGGTTAATTTTCAAAAACGAATGTTGAAAATGGTTGAAAAAGGGTGATTTTTAAAAGAAAATTGAAAAATGGCGATTTGACGATTTTGGGCAATTTTAACTCTGGTGTGTTTTTTATTAAAATTTAAGTAAGCAAAAAACAATGAAAAAAAAAAAAAAAAAAAATTTACCGACGTAGAGCCTGTTTCATTTATCAATATAATTTTTGAAGTGAAACTTCTTCAGAATCGCTGAGAGTAAATTTTTTGGGCCCCAATTTTAGGCCAAAATGTGCGCAACAATTTTTGGCCGAAAAGTGCGCAACAATTTCGGCCAAAAGTTGATAGAATCACGGGGAGTAAACTTCTTTAGAATCGCTGGGAATAAATTTTTTGGGCCACAATTTTCGATCGAAAAGTGAGCGGGAAGAAGTTTTTTTCGTGCCAAAAAAAAAAGTTATATTTTTATTAAAATATTCAAATTTTTTGACCAAAAACGAGCAAAAAAATGCCTTGAAATTTTTTTATTATGTCTATTATTTGCGGAGTGTAGAAGTTTCACTTCCCTTCTTCAGTGAATTTGCGTAGCTAGACTCACTCAGTTTTTTTTAAATTGATTTATTACTTTTTATCAATAATCATAAAATTTTTTGATTATTGATTTATTAATTTATTAATATTTTATCAATAAAAAATTTAAACGCGCTCCTCAGCCCGCTGGAAATCACTCTTAACAGAAAAAACCAAAAAGTCCAAAACTTGAACATTTCATTTTTCTTATCGTTAAAACACTTACCATCAATTAATTTCGACAAAATTTCAATGACTTTTTTGCAGGATTCCAAATCTTTTTCCCAGCCCTGTTTATTAACAGCTGATCTATGAGCTTTTAATAAGAGTTGCTGCTTTTTCGTACGATTTGCTATCGAATCAACTGGGGGAATTTCCGAATATAAATACCATAGCTCTGAGTCATTTAAAATCTGAAAATAAAATAAAACCTAAGTAACAGTTACTTTAAGTAATAAATTTTAATTTTAAACGTACCTGACTAGTAAGACGTCCGAATAAAGTTAACAATTTTTCCCTTAATTTGTTGACATAATCAGTAGGAATTCGATTTTCATCTTTATTTTCGTTTTCAATGCTATCGGTTTTTTCACTAAGTTCTAAAAGCTCAGACAAACCACAAACGAGAGACTTCAATACCGGAATGTCGACGTGTTTTTCTTTCAAGTTAAGGATTTGATGATAACTTCGGGTCACCTGTTTGATTTATAAATACATCAATAAAAAATAATGACCGATCAGTTAAATTCACAATTTGGGGATTTTCCAGGATCCAGCAAATTATTTTGCGAAAATTTCCAAGGCGGAGGGAATTTTTTTTAAATTTTTTTTAAAAGCACAAAAATATTTTAGTGCAATATTATTCTCATAAATTAATGGTATGTTTTTTCGCAAATATTTATTCTCCATTATCAAAGAATTCAATCGCATTAAATTAATTTTTTTTTGTCAAAACTTACTTCATCTAACTCTTTTAAATCCGAAGAAACCAACATGTAATTATCCCATATCCTCCAGTTGGAATAATCAATTTTTAATGCTTCTTTCAACGCTCTCCAAGCTCTTCGTTTTTGTTTTAATTCGCAGTAGCAGCGGGCTAAATTATTCCAGGCTTCAAAACTCTATAAAAAAAAAAACAATTAATAAGAGGTCATAATTATTTTATTATGTTTTAATAAAATGTATGATTGGAATAATTCTTACTTCAGGTTCTAAAGAACAATATGTTCTGTATGCCTGTGCACTGATTTCCCACTTTTCCTCTGCTAATGAGGCATATCCCAGATTAAACCAAAGCCGAGTCTGCAAACTATTAATTTCTAAAGACTTTTGAAAATGTTCAATACTTGCTCCGTATTCTTTCCTGCAAGAAAAAATATGAAAGAAATGATAAATAATTAAGAACTTAAAATAAAATAAAAAAACAAAGGGGTTAAATAGAAAATTTTAGTAAAATTAATATTGAGCAAAAAATGTTTTCGGCCCAAATCAGTGCTTTTAACTGGAAATAAATGAACATAATCCTCAACATTATATGTTTTTCTTAGAAAAAAAAAAGATAACAATTTAGGCCAAACACAATTTATTCACTACAGAAGTTACCTGTTCATTAGCAAAATGGAAGTTTTTTGTAAATACTGTTTTCTGAAAATTATTCCCAAAAATAAATTCTCACCTCTGAAAATGGAAATAAGCCCAATGCCTTTGAGCCCTGGCACTTCTATTATTTGAAATCTCCCAAGCTTTTTCATAACAAGAAACATCGTCAGTTGCATCACCTAACAAGCACCATAATTTCGGAGTCGAATTTTTTTTCAATTCCTGTTCAATAATTTCCTGTGCCTAAAAATAAATTGACACAAATTTATCGCATTTTTATATTCGTTTAAATATATATACGCACCTTATGCCGTAACTGTAAAGCGTTATAACAGTAAATAATATTTTCCCATTCTTCTAAACTGTTGTAAATATCCAAAGCCGATTTAATAGATCCCACGCTGGCCAAGATACTTGCTAAAGTAGATTTCATACTCCAATTTGGTGGAGCGTACGACACGAAAAAATATTTCAATCGATCTTTAATGGACGGTGTAGGTTTTGCTAAATTATCAACTAAAGCCTATAAAAAAAAAAATTAAAATCATTACTTCAATTTTTAAAAAAGGAATAGAAAATTGCACTCAATTATTTTAACATAAATCTATTACGAAGCATTTTAATTTGCAAGACACCAACCTCAACTTGCATCATCGATCTCATTATAGTTCTTTTATGGTTACTTTCCAATTTTGAACGAATAAGCAAAGTTGACAGCTTTATAGACCAAGCTTTAGGTTTATCTAAAATGCATCTTATAATCGATTCAAGCTCTTCATCTGCTAGTCCATCCTTGGGCTGCGACTTCTGAGTAAAAACTCTGTAAAAAAAAAATTAAGTCAATTAACAGCTAACCAAAATTTAATTTAAAAATAATTAATTAATATTAAAGCACTTACAAAATCCCTAATAAAACTGCTTGTTCCAAACTAGTTAGTTCTGGACATTTTCCATCCGATTTGTTGGCATATTCAATTTCATTTAACCTAACTTCATCATCTAAGCTCACATCAACCGGAAAGTCAGAATGAACATAATCATCTTCATTTTTTTCTTTTGGCAGATTGTCTTTAATATCTATTTTTAAAGCTAACTGAGGTAAGTCTGTTTCCTGGAATTTTGTTCTTTTACCTAAAACTCCTACACACAAAAAAAAAAAAAAAAAAAAGGCAATTAGTAAAAAATTTCAATTTGTCGCAATCAACTGAACTTCATTAATAGGTAGTCCTTACCAATTAAAGTTGTTTGAAGGCCAGAATATTTTGTAGCTATTTCTATTTCCTCTTTGGACTTTTGAATGTGTCCGTAATACAAATAAATTCTCCCAAATTCTAAATGCAACTGTATTAATTCACTAATATTGTTAGAATCAGTAGCTGAACTTTTAATTTCATCTATGATTTTATTAACTTCATTAAAAATTTTTATTGAATGCTCTTCTAGTATTTGTTGGTGGATGAATAAACTTTTCAGATACCAAATTCTAGTTATTTCCAAATCAGGAAAACTTTGGTAAGAGTGCCGCAAAATTAATAAAGAAAAATAAAGAAGTTCCGGCTGTTCAACCACTGAAATAATGCTTTCTCCATCTTGTACTAATTGTTGCAAAATAATTTCTCTTTGCTTTTTAACATCCTCTTCAATATCACTGTGCAACCCAGGAAGGACTATCTTTCCTGAGTCTGCCGGTCCTGTCCAGTTTCTCAGGATAAATAATAAAAGAGATGTAATGCCAATGCTGATTAATTCTTTTTTTCTATAAAAATAAGAAAAGAAATTAGAAATAAATAAAAAAATTAACATCATTTTTTCTAATACTCACATATCAGTAGTATCACATGCTGGAATGATTGTTTCTAAATATTTTGTCCAATAATCTGCAATATTTTCTTGAAATTCTTCATATTTAATTTTTTTAAACACTGAAGAATTTACTATAGTTGAATAATCTCCATTATTTATTTTAACTGGAAAGAAAGTTTAAAAAAAAAAAATTAGAATCGTAAATATACTTTTATATTCACATATTTGATTACTATTTTCAAATATTATACCAATTTTTTTTTTTAATGAGATCAGAGTGAAATCTATTTGCACAAAAAAGCTACAAATGGCAGTGGTGCAAAGATACTTTTAGGTATATACTTGAAGGATCAAAACGTTAAAAAGAAGTTGTAATACTTTTCATATTATCATTTTTTTTCCTCCTGATCTTTTAACGTTGAGATTAACAATTCTTCGAAGGTTTTGAAAACGAAATTAGTTTTTAAAAGACGCTAGAAAAAGTTACCGGCAAAGCTAAAATCGTCTAAAAATTTCAAGACAACGAAAAGAAAGGTCCAGGATAGCAGTAAAAATAACGTGGGTTGGTTAGCCGTCAATATTCATTGTGCTTAGGTTAGGTTACGAATATTTTGAAAACAGGGACATTGTCATAGTGATATGAACATATTTATACTTACAAAGAGCTTGCAACGCAGAATGGTACACTTCGTTATCACACATCTCATCAAAACTATTTAAACTAAATGAAAAGAAGTATAATTAACATTCGCAACACGATTTACCCGAACTCAATGTGACTCAATGCTTCTTTTTTTTTTTTTTTCGTTTCGTTCGTAAATCGTAAAAGCTACCAACTGAAAATTGAAACGAAGATGACGTCATTTATTTTTATTTTAAATCACTAGTAATATTTTTATATAGAGAATGATTAAGGTACACTGACAATTTTTTTTTTAAATTTTGTTAATTGATATAATAACCTTGCACCCTTGACCATACCATAAACTGGCTGCAACTTGCAACGGTGCAACTCCTAACTGCAACAAACGAACAAAACCAGCACCATATTTAATTTCTTCTGCTTTTGCAAAAATCAAAATAGAAATAAAAATGGCTCTTCAGCTGTTAAGAAATGTATCCAAGTCTCCTCATCTACAACGGTAAGTAGTAAATTCGTTCAAAAATGAAATCAAATGTTAGAGAAGGTTGTATACTTTTAGGAGCGTGGCTGTTCTTTCTTCAAATTTTTCTTCAAAACCCGCTAATCCTACTGACAAGTCACTAGTTAGAGTACGTAGAGGCACAGTAAAGAAAGATTTAGAAGCCTTACTCACTCCTGAAAATTATCAGCATAAAAAGAAGCTTACAGAAAGTTATATTACTGTCAATGAAATTGAGGATGTTTCTGTTACAACTGGAATCCCGGAAGAACATATTAAAGGTATATAAAAATTATTTTTTGTTAAACATGAAAAATTGTTTGTAAATGACATTTTCAGGTCGTAGAGTTAGAATTTATCAAACAAGTAAAAATGCAATGCAGTCAGGGACTGATAATGTAGGGAAATGGCAAATGGAATTTGATACTCGTGAAAGATGGGAAAACCCTTTAATGGGCTGGACATCAACGTAAGAATAGAATGCATTCATTTTTCTTAACTAAAAATTAAAACTTGCTTTGTGATTTTTAGAGGTGATCCATTTTCCAATATGAAAGTTCAATTTGATAGTGAACAAGCAGCAATCAAATATGCAGAAAAGAATGGATGGGAATGGTTTCTGGAAACGGAGCAAAAAACGAAACCAAAAGTCAAATCATATGGGTTTAATTTTTCTTGGGATAAAAGGAGTAGAGTGTCAACAAAGTAAAAAAAAATTTAGGAGGATTTTAATTTTTTAAGTTAAAACAAATAAAGCCAATTCATACTTGTTATATCAGAAATTTTATTTAAAATTTTTTTTTCCAGGTTTATTTATTTTGGACTGTGTTGGCTTTACAAAAAAAAAAAAAAAAATCTGAATTAAAATGTGAATAAAAATTCAGTAAAGCAAACACAGAAGCAAATCAATTAATTGACATAATTCAGGCAAACAATCCTAACAGTTTTCAATGCAGAAAAAAAAAAATTGTGATCATTTGCCACCAGCCAATTAGTTTAAAAGACCTAAGAAATTTTAAACCTTTGTAAAAAATAAAAGAAGATTTTTATCTAAGGAAGCTCCATCATGATTTCATTTTTTTAAAAAAGTTTGATATTTCTTAGGCCATCGTTTAAATTTGTAATTATTACAACATTAAAAATTTAAATATTTGTAATTTATAATAAATAATTTAATTTGATTCTTATTTAAATTTTTTATAATCACTGCTTCCTTAATTTTTTGGTTTTTTAAAATGATATCTCAATTTTATTTTCATTCGGTCAATTTTTTTTTTGCTTGATCGGAACTGAAGGGAAAAAAATGAGCCGAATGCAAAAAGCCAAACTTTGCCGATTGGAAGAAAGGCATCAATCTAACAGACAGATTATTAAAATAATAAATTTTTTTAATCTGTAATAAAATTTTTCAAATTTAATAACAAATTAATTTACAAAAAGAAATAATTTTTCTATTAAAATTTAAGGAAAAAAATTTTTTTGGATCTTTTTTTTTGTTCAGATTTCTCCCATCTAAAAACATGCATTTTTTTTTTTTTTTTTTTTTTTTAGGTCTACGTATGAACCGAGCCCGCCTGCAGGCTGATTTTTTAAAAATCTAAATAAAGTTTTATATAGAATAAGCAAAAAATAATTAAAGAGATAAAAAGAAACGATTTTTAAAGCAATTTAAGGCGCGACTTCTAGTGCCATTTTAAAATTTGTTGAGACAAATTGCATGGCACGGTAACTAAGATGATCACAGAATGAAGAAATAAAAAAAAAAATGTTATGCTCGAAGAACTCCTTTACTGTTGCCGTTTTGATGAACGAAAGTATTTCTTATTAGCTTTTAAAAAATTAAATAAATCCGAAAATATTGTGTTAAAACGAATATTTGAAAAAAATTAGAATCGGATTTCTTTTCGACAAATAAATTGACAAGAAAATGATTTTACTAAAATTAAATGCAATCACAGCCAAGAAAAATAATTCAAAGGATAAAAAGAAACAGAAAAAATTTAGAATAACGACTTGGTACTTTGTAAAAAGTGAAGGTCATTCAAAAAATCTTGAAATATCGTTAGGTTCAGAGTCTCAAGGTCAAAATGAAAAAATTAAATTTTGGAGCTTCCCCAAAAGCAAGATTCAATGCAAAGGAAAAAGAAATCTAAATTTTTGCGACGCTCTTTTTTTAACGACTTTCAACTTTTACAAGTTCCACAACTCAAAATTAAATTAATTCTTTATCGTTCCCCCGCAGGCTTTACTAAAAGATCTTTTAATAATAAAATTTATACTCATTAAGCAACATGATAATAGAAAGGGACTTCATTGGTCCCCTTTGATTTTCGTCTGCCTTCTTCATTTAAAGAAATTATAAGAAATTAATAAGTAATAAATTTACTGAAAACTGTACAGTTTGTTATTTACAAAGAATTAATTTTTTTTTTTTTTTTTTAATTTTCGAAATCTTTTTTTAACAAATAGGCTAACTAATTTTCATAAAACTAATAAATTTTTGTTTGAAAAAGGCAGAAACCTATTAATAAACTAACTTATAAATATATACAATATTACTTTTTTTTTTTTTTTTGTTGCGGGCTTTTTTTTTTTTTTCTATGGGATTTTTAGACCTTGATTGTACAAGAGAAAAATATTTTTTAGTAAATTGACTGAAAACTTTTTTTTTTTTTTTTTCAAAGGTAATTTCTTAAGTATTTACGGCAAAACTTCCTTCTCCTTTTTTTTGCCTAAAATCCTTGAGAAATTTTTGATCAAAAATATTTAAAACAGGGACATTCATCGGTAGGCCTACGTTAAATTTTTTTTTTTTTTTATTGCGATTTTTTTTTTTTTTTTTTTTTTTTTTTAATTTCTGAAAACAATTTTTTTAGACCTTTTCACACACATATACAGAAAAATACGTTAGAAGGAAATATCGAAAATTCCCGTCTGGTTATAAAAAAAAAATTGAACAAGAAAGAAAATACAAAACGTCCTTGATTTTTTTTCGATTAAAATTACGAATTATCAGCTCCCCTGTTCTTCGGAATTGTACTCTTCGGATTCTCTATGCACGAGGACATGAACGACCGTGGAATCGGTCGTTTGCCTAAAAGCGGCTCGACGTCTTTCCGCCGGCAAAGGCGGTGGCGGAGGAGGCGACCTCCGCGGTAATGGCGACTGAGGAGAGGGCTCCGTTACCGTGATGTTCACTTCCGGCGGGACGATGTTGGGGTCCAAACCGGATCTCGGTGATAACGTCGGAATATCCCGTTTTGCTGATTTTTCCTTAGCGCTTTGCCTTCGAGGAGAAAGGGGGATTTCTTTCCTTCTCGTCGATGGTTCTTTGGCGCTGCATCTTCGCAGAAGCTTAGGAGAGGTAAAGGCGGCGGTGCCTTTTTCTTTTGCGCTTCCGCGCCTTTGAAGGAAACTGAAACTCCCTCTGCGAGACGATGGTCTTGGTGTCAGCAGTTGCGGAGGTGACAGAGTGTTGGCTTTCTTGGAGTCATCTCCATCCGCGTTGTCTGGGGACGCTTCGCTGACCGTAATGCAAACATCTCCTTTAACCTTTAGAAAAGAAATCAAATCATTATTAATTAAAAAGCATTTTTTGGGGCTGTATCATTTTTCATGAATAAGTGAAACTGATACGAAGGAACAATTTTTTTTTTTTAATTCATCTTTGGCGAAATCTATCATTTGCTTACATCGCTATCCTCCGGTTGAGGCATTTGGGTACCCCCTAAAAGAAGCAACGGCAAATTCAACCAAGGGCCACCTAATTCGGAAAGGTCGCTAGCGTCCGAAGCCCTTGATGATTTGCGAGAACTTGCTCTGCTCCCTCTGTGGACGTGCAGAAAAGCAGATAATTTTCCCTGCCAACCCCCCGGACTTGAAGTTTGGGTCATTTCGTCTTCTAAATCCATGGGATCCCTTTCCCGCTCTCTTTTTCTCCTTAAATTGAATTAAAAAAAAAAATTAAAATTAAAATTTGAATGAAATTTAAAAAAAAAAAAAAAAAAATTAATTTGATGGAGACTTACTTTAAGTAATCTTTAAAAGTTTTTTGAATCAACCTTGCCGCTTTATCTTGCCTCTTCCAAATCCTCGTTGACGAAACGATTTCCAATTCTTTTCTCGTTGGAAATTGCTTCTTGAATTTGATATCCATTTGATCTTGAAGCTTTGAAAAAAAGGTTCGAGTTATTATTTAAAACTTAATTATTATTATTTTTTTTTTTCCTTATAATATTTTCAAAAAATATCTTACTTTTTTGAAATCGTCAGTCTCTTCAACATGTCCCAAAACATGTTTGACCAAAGCATGGAGGATATCCAGGCAATGGATTTTATTGCCGCGAGCAATCGGAAGATTAAAACTAACTAAAGCAACGATATTTGGTTTTGGGATACCTAAAGGAGGATCCAAACTTGCGATGAAGTCAGACAGCTGATTGAAACGGATGAATTGGGTTGCATGTGGATCGTACCTAGAAAAAAAAATCGAACAGCTTTATTATTATCTCGTTATGATTAATCAGATTTAGTAAATCCATAAGCGGGAATCTTTCATTTTTAAAAGTCGGAGGTGAACAAACGTGTTTCCATCGTAAATATGATTGGAGATAGTCTGTTTCGAGTGTTTATGAAAATCACGTGATTATACGACCGCAAGTTTACACGCTCGTGTTGGTGTAAACTTATGGTCACGTGACACTTCCACGAAACGTCGAAACAGACTAACTCCAATCATATTTACGATGGATATATTTTAATTCATCTCCCACGCACGGAAATAGTAAACACAGTAAACAACAAACACAAAATGTAAAATATTCGTAGGTACTGCGCGAACCAAGTCGCATCGTGTTTCAACAGGAGTTGTGAGTCACGCTGCTTATCATCTTCTATTGATGTGATTCAGAGCTCGCTTTAAAATCATAATAACATCTTCCCTGCATACATCTTGTACTTTTCACAATTATTGGATATTGAAAGAGTTTACTTATTAACGGTAAAATGAATAAAAGAAAGTGTGGTAATCCCAATTTGAAATCATCGAAGGGAAAAGAAAGCTCGTCAAAAAGCAGGTAAGCTTGTGGGCACCATAACCTCACCTCATTACGAACCGCGTAAGCTGAAGACTTAAACAAAATTATCAGTTCTTAGCTTATGATCATAACCCCCATTTAAGTTTTGCTGAATTTGAATAGAGTAATGAAAATTTAGTAATTAAAGGAAAATCAGGAATCAGTCTGAATATATTTTCTTGAAAAACATTTTAATGCACCAGGTCCGTAGTAGGGTTGCCAAAACCGGTTATTCGGTTACCCAGTTTACCCGGAGTAAAAACTAACCGAAAATTAACCGGTTAGTTGGCAAAAAATTAAACTGTAAAAAAATTTTCAAATTGAGAGAAAATAGTACATTACTGCCTTAGATGAAAGAGACTTTTTTCACGTCGAAGCACGAGTTTGAGACACCGAGGCGAAGCCGAGGTGTTCAACGTGCTGAGACGTGAAAAGTCTCTTTCATTCTAGTGCAGTAAGGTGCTTTTCGTACCGAGAAACACTTTTCGAGCTAGAGAAAAACAGGCGATTTCTACCCGAGGTGCGTTAGGCCGGCGGTCCACCTATTCAAAAGATTCAAATAGGTGGTCAAAAATTTCTAGTCCCTAATTTTTTAAAAAATGAAAACATTTTTAAAAGTACTTACTAATTTTGAAGATCTTTTTGATCTAAAAACCCAGCTTCATGGTAAAAAAAATTAAATAAAAATTTCAAGTAAACATTTCTGTTTACATATGAAATTTTTACGGCAGCCATTGTTTTCGAACGATAATTATGCAGAATACTGTACGGCGCCAATTTAATTTGAATTTTTGCTAGGCAAAAAGCACTGATGATTTTGAAATATTTGTATTTGTAAACAATATTTCTGCTTTTTTTTAAAAATGGAGGCGTGAAAATAATGGCTTCCGAGAAAACATTTAAGTTTTTGTTATTGTTTACATAAAAATAATATTTTTTTAAAATTTTCCCTGAAGCTGTTGTTTTTATAGTAAAACAGCATACATTTACGTGAGTAAGTTTAATAACGTTTCTAATAATTTATGTTTTAGGGACTAGAAATTTTTGACCACATATTTTTGTTTTTAGCAACTTTCAAGATGCGTGAGCCGCTGGCCTACGTAAAAGATCTTAAAAATACTGTAATATCGCCTTTTCTGATAGGCGGCATGTTATTGTAAAAAAATAAAGCGAGCGAACTATGATTCACACTACCGAGAAATCGGGTTGTTTTTGTGCATAAGCAGTTTCAGATTTACGGTATGTTCTTTATGTGCGTCGATAAGAATTTTTTGAAGAATTTTGTTATTGTTATTTGGGATATTTGAAACCTTCAGTTAGTACGCAGTAGGATGGGTCGAAAAACGCGAATTTTTGAATTTGAAAACGCCTGATATGGGAATCGATGTCTTTTTATGATACTATTAACGATAATTTTTTTTTTAGATTTTTTAAACGACATTTTGAGGTGCCACAATGGCCTTGAAATTTTCAAAAAGCCCATTTGAGAACCAAAAATGAAAAATTTTTTTCGCATAAAAAACCGTCGTTTCCTATCGGAAATTTTGCGGAGATTACGAATTTGAAGTCAAAAATTAATTTTGGTGCACAATTTTTGAGCCACAGATAGAAAGCCACAACAAGATTTTCAGAATTTTGGAATCCGGCATGTGGTTCAAAAACTGTGCACCAAAACTAATTTTTGATTTCAAATTCGTAATCTACGCAAAATTTCCGATAGGAAACAACGGTCTTCTATGCCAAAAAAAATTTCCATTTTTGGTCTTCATCCTCAAATATGGGTTTTTTGAAAATTTCAAGCGGCGGCACCTCAAAATGTCGTTTAAAAAATCTGGAAAAATTAGGGTTAATAGTTATATAAAAAGGCTTCGATTCCCATATCAGGGGTTTTCAAATTCAAAAATTCGAGTTTTTCGACCCGCCCTAGTACGCAGTCCAAAAAGATTGAAAATGTCGGGGTCGGATACTCCATCTTGATTTGATTATCGGCTAAAAATAGTTTATGAATATGAATATAAAAAAATTGAAATTAACCGGTTAATTCGAAAAAAAATAACCGTTAACCGGTTAATGAAATTTGTCAAAATTTTGCCAACCCTAGTCCGTAGCTAGTCCAGAAGACCAAGTGTGGCGGAAAGTTTTCCAAAGAGGACTCTGAATACATTAGTCAAAAAAAAATTTTCACAGAGGGGGTTTGAACTACCCTTTGCCCATGGCTAGTTATGAACTGAGCTTATTTGTAATTTTTTAATACAAGTTTCAATTCATTTTAAGCAAAGGCAAGAGCAGATCCACGATCAAGCCTGGGCAAAGAGGGAAGGGGAGGGGAAAATAACAAAAAAGACTTGTAATCCCAATTTTACAGAAAAAAAAATTGAAAGCTAAACTAGAGTTTAAAAAGTCATAAAAACTAGGGTTATAGATGTTAGTTTTCCAAAAACGGTTTCCTTTCTTTTTATGGACAATTTTGATATGCGGAATCGCCATTAAAAATTACGAAATGCTTCAAAAACAAAACTTGTTATTTTTCAGCCTGAAGGAGAATAAACAAGAAATGGAAGAAAGTTTAAAAAATATCATGGAGTCAGGCAGAGTTATTTCAGTGAAGGAAATTAAGCAAATACGTGAAAAAAACAAAAGTCATTTAAATCCTGAGCAAAAACGCAAAGTCGAGAAGAATGAGTTTTCCGAAGATTTCATTAGCCACATGTGGCAGTTTTACTTAAATTCTAAAAATTAAAATACAAGATAATTGAATTAAAATATGTAAAAGTTACAGAAAACTTTGTAAAAATTTATTTTTTTATTATTATTATTTTTAAATTAAATTCTTTACGTTTGAATTTTTTTCTTGTAAATTTTAATACAACTTCTACATTTTTCCTTTTCCTTGTTTACGAATTTGCATTTAAGTTTCTGCAGTTCTAATTGATGAAATTTTTAAAGTGCCATTTTCTTCCTAAATAAGCTTAAATTTTTTGAAGCTTTTTTTCTAAATTTTGAAAAAATTTTACAGCTTATTTGGAATTCGAACTCGAGCCTCCGGCGTGATACCCCATCACACTACCCATCACATTACAAAATTATGTACCGTAAAATCTTTTACTGACTTTTTATTACCAACGTAATACTGCCGGTTACTTTTCTTTGATTTTTTATTGTACTTACTTCGACCACCGGATGTAAAACATCTCCAGATCATCTTCCACGATCCCGATTTCTTCTTCCTGATGAGCCTGATTGAAATTTTCTAAAATAATGGCGATGTACATGTTGATGACTATCATGTAATTGATGATGATGAAGCTCGTAAAATACGTGATGGCCAAAAGCGGATAACCGCAATCGCCGTTCGGATTTTGGTGTAAGTGTGGATCGCAATCTGGCGGTTGGATCATGAGCGATTCCAGCACGTCGTTCCATCCGGCAGAAGTCATCAGTCTGTAAGTTGAAAAAAAAAAAATTAATTTTAGCAAAAAAGAAATTATTTGTTTTATTAAATTTACGAACCTGAAAAGAAGTTGCATGCTCCTTCCAAAAGTTTCAAAATTAACCATATCATCCAAAGCTCCTTGCTGTTTGACGTGACCAAACACGGACATGCCGATAATGGCGTAAATAAAAGTAATGAGCGACAAAAGTGCTCCTATGTTAAACAGAGCAGGAAGTGAGACGACCAAAGCGAACAGCAATTTCCTGATACCTTTGGCAGCCTGGAATTTAAAAAAAAAAAAAAAAAAAAATTAGTCGTTTTGGTGAAATTTTAAGACTTGTGGCTGATCCGCAGAATAAGGAATGCCAAATACCGTACCTTAATTAACCTTAAAATTCGCCCTATTCTAAACACACGAACTACCCGTAACAAAGTTGGAGAAACTGGGAAATCTATCATGATATCTTCCATTAGAATTCCCAAGATGGAAGCCACTACGAGGAGGAAATCGAAAACATTCCACGGGACCGTGAAATAATGGTGTCTTAACCCAATT
The DNA here is from genome assembly GCA_037577465.1 of Liposcelis bostrychophila. Classification (NCBI taxonomy): domain Eukaryota; kingdom Metazoa; phylum Arthropoda; class Insecta; order Psocodea; family Liposcelididae; genus Liposcelis; species Liposcelis bostrychophila. The sequence continues at coordinate 20,421,940 of CM075212.1, read as the reverse complement.
ATTTTAACTGTGGCCTCTGAAAAAGAAAAAAATTAAATAAATAAAACAGATTTTTTTTTATTTTACTCGAGCGTGATTCTTGATTTTTTTTTCGAAAATAAAATTTAGGATACTTAATTAAGGATGTATTTATCCACTCAGTATTTTAATATTTTGACAGTATTTTTTATTATTTTTTTTATTATGTTCTTCGGTATTTATTAATAGAATACCGGAAAAATTTAAATGGTCAGTATTGGATGATCAGTAAAAAAAAAAATTAAAAAATCAGTATTTTTAATTTTTTTCGCCAGTAAATAAAAATAAAAAATCAGTAAAATATTAGATTTTTGCCAGAAAAAAAAATTGCGAATGAAGCATTTGGGAGAAGTTTATCTCCACATTTAAATACTGAAAACTTGTCGCGGCAGGAACATTTAGGGTGGTTCAAATTTACCTTACTTTTCGTGATTTTGTTTTTCATGCGATTTTCACTTTTCTTAGGGTCTAAAAACAAAATGTAATTTTTTTCAAATTTTTTCGATCGCGTTTAGGGGTGGCTCACGGCCATTTTGTGCTTGAAAAAAAAAAAAAATTTATTCGGCATTTTTTTTAAACATTTTTCGGAAACTTTAGGAGTAATTTTTTGGGACCAAACCAAGTTGTTTAAAATATGTTTTCAACGTCGTAGAATCCGAAAATGACCATCCCGTGTCGATCAGAATCACCCCTAACTGGCCAAACACCCTTTTTTCGCCAAAAATTGCGATTTTTTGTAAAAAATTTCGAGTCAACTATTGTCTTTCTAGTCGCCTATAACAGTGCCAAAGTATGTTTGCGACAACGCAGAGTTCGAATTTGCGGTGCACCTTTAACTTAATTAGACCCGGTTTTTTTCTTTTTTTTGATAAATCTCCTTCTTTCATCCTCATAATAATATTTGATTTGTCGTAAAATTACTTTTTGGCATGTCAAAAAATTACTGCCTAGATGAATTTAAATACCGATTTTTTAAAATAAAAATATTGCCCAAACGAAGTTTAAATACTGATTTTATAAATAAAATACTGGCAAAAAAAATAAAAAATACTGCCTGAATTAATTGATATTACTGACTTTCTACATACAAAAATACTGGAAATTTAAATTAAAAATACTGCTTTTAATATTAAAATACCCGTGCAATAAATTTAAACCATTAAGGATTATTACGAAATTTTTCAATTAACCTACCTAAGCCAAAGACAGTCGTAAAGAACGCGTTGCTAACCTCTAAAATAAAAAACACAGCGTGCGGCTGATCGTAGTGTTCTATGGCCATCGTAACCATGTTGAGAAAAATTAAAATAAAAATGGCAATTTCAAATCTCCTGGAATTACTAAGGTCGTAAAACATGGCCAGAAATTGATTTAACGGCCTATGTATCACTTTTTGAGGTTTCTTTCTACCTAATTTTTTCATGGCCGTGTAATAATGTTTTTGTGATTCTGTAAGGAACATTTCTAAAACTCCACCTTCGTACTGAAAAAAAAAAAAAAAAATTAATTAATTAATTTAAAAAAATTAAAAAAGAGCCACTTTAAAGAATTCATGCCTACCTTTTTCTTGAGCATATTAAAATTATCTATAATAACTCCGATAAACAGATTCAAAGTGAAGAAAGAACCACAAACAATGAATATAACGAAATATAAATAAGCGTAGAGATTAGCTTCACGTTGCGGCTGTAAATCTTCGCCTCTTGCGTCCACTGCGTCCGCCATAACTTCCATCCAGCCTTCGAACGTCGCCTAAAATCATAAAAATTACCATTTAAAAATAAGCAACAATTTTTTTTTTTTTTTTTTTTGAAAATGCTTTTAAAAACTTACGACTTGAAACAACGCTAAGTATGCTTGACCAACGTGATCAAACGTTATCTTAGAATTAATCCATGAATAATTTTTGTACAAACATTCAAATCTATCATTCACTATCTGCAATTCATAAAATAGAACAAATTAGTTTTTTTTTTTTTTTTTTTTTTTTTTTTTTTGCAAAAAACGAAAAATCAATGGATATGTCCTTTTTTTTCGGAAATACTTACACTAACAGGAAGTAATTCTCCTTCTTCGTCTATGCATTTAAAAAATTTCCCACCGAAAAACTGAACTCCCATTATAGAAAATATCAACCAAAATACCAAGCATACGAGTAACACGTTGAAGATTGAAGGTATCGCATACATTAGCGCATTAACTACAATCTGAAAGAAACCATGTGAATATTAGTATTCGTTAATTTCGTTTAAAAACGAAAAAAAAAATCAGGAATTTTCTAGTAAAAAAATTTTTTTCAAAAAAAAAAGGAGGAAGGTAGAATGCAGAGCAGTTTCAAAAATATAAAAAATTCTCTACGAAAGCAGAAATTTTTGGAAATAATTTACAGCGTTCAATAGAAATTACTGGTAGCAAAAATTTTTGACATTAGAAAAAAAAAAAAGAAAGATAAAGCTGATTTTTTTTTCTTTAGATTTTGTTTTTTTAGCAATGATCAAACTTTTCTTAATGAGAAAGAAAATTGCAAGTACCTACTGTACAATTGACAATATATGAGGCAACGGTCATTAATGGATTTTAATATACGATTGGTAAATTCTTACGCCGACCGAGGAAATAATTACACTGCGTGATATTTACATAAAATATTTTTAAATATTGCAGTTTTTCTGCGATGGGTGTGAAATAGGGCGGGTCGAAAAACGCGAATTTTTTAATTTGAAAACGCCTGATATGGGAATCAATGCCTTTTTATAAAACTATTAACCCTAATTTTTTTCAGATTTTTTTAACGACATTTTGAGGTGCCGCAATGGCCTTGAAATTTTCAAAAAGCCCATTTGAGGACCAAAAATGAAAATTTTTTTTCGCATAAAAGACCGTCGCTTTCTAACGGAAATTTTGCGCAGATTACGAATTTGAAGTCAAATAGTAGATTTCCAGGCTGGACCGGAAAAGTGAGATTTTTTACGAGGCCGTTGCCGATCCGAGCCGAAGGCGAGGATCGGCAAGAGGGCCGAGTAAAAAATCGAGATTTTTCGGTCCAGCCTTGGAAGTGTAGTTTTCAGGGCGAGAATAACGAAATTTGTTTTGTTTACATGATCTCGAAAGTATACTTTTCGGGTCTAGCCCTGAAAAATTATTTTTGGTGCACAGTTTTTGAATTACACGCCGGATTCCAAAATTCTGAAAATCTTCTTATGGCTTTCTGGTTTTTTATGCGAAAAAAAATTTTCCATTTTTGGTCCTCAAATGGGCTTTTTGAAAATTTCAAGGCCATTGTGGCACCTCAAAATGTCGTTTAAAAAATCTGAAAAAAATTAGGGTTAATAGTATTATAAAATGGCATCGATTCCCATATCAGGCGTTTTCAAATTCAAAAATTCCGTTTTTCGACCCGGCCTAGTGTGAAATTTAATTATGACCAATTATTTTTGGCGCTGATATGAAATTCGCATAACATACAGTATGACTACATGAAAAACATTAATATGGGAGGTATTTACTTCGCTTAAATGATCTTACAAATTATTTAACATACTTTCCTTGCGTCCCCTTTATGTTTTTTTTAGCACCATCTATACGTGCTGGGGCATATATGTTACATAAACTATGGAAACAGGTTTCTACTGGAACTTTGTGTTTAACCCCACCGATTTGCCAATACTCTCTTTACTTACAAAAAAAAAACTGTCAGGGGATATGAGGCATACCCCTACGTAGGACTAAGTCCAGAATTAATGAAATCTTAATTTATTTATCTTTCTTTTTCGCTTTCTTATTTGCTCTTAACTTACACTTCAAAAATTAAAAAAAAAAAAAAAAATCGAGAGAAGGTATTAATTCCACACAAAAACTGACATCTTTTTGAATAAATTTGAAAATACAATTTTATCAAATGTTCGTTTCAAAAAATGTTAATGACCTTTTTCACAAAACATTATTAAAATTTTTCATAAAAGATTAAAATTTCAAGAATTTTTACAAAACATTTTAAAATTCAAAAAATGTTTTTCAAAAAAATTGTTTTTTTAATAAAATTTAAAATAATTTGTTTTCAATAATCAAAAATCATCGAAATGTTCGTTTCAAAAAATCTTAATGATCCCCCTAAATCCTCCTATCCCTAATATTAATCCACGTGGCCCCTTTCTCAATAAAATTTTATCAAAAATCATCAAAATCTAAAAAAATTTCTAAAAATTTTCCTTTTTCTCTTAAAATTAGTAAAAAAATTACAATCTTTCGCAAAAAATTTTGTTATAAATTTCATTGGTAATTTTTAAAATTTTTTAAGGATCATCAAGTATTTTTGATATAATTTCATTGAATTTATCTAAAATCTTTGAAATATTTGTTTTTTTCATGTTCGGTGTCCAAAACACCAACCGGGCAACCGGACACGACAAAACCATCATGGTGCGCCCTAAGACGTAGTCCTACGTCAAAAATTACTTATATGATATGTACATAAATTTTGTATACTTATCTGCCTAATGCCATACAAATATGCAATATTTTCTTTCTCATCTTGGGTTCACCAAGGCTATAAAAAACCTCCCAAGAACAAATCAGTTTTACAGCTTCAAAAGAGTTAATCAAGCAAGCGATTTTTCAAACCAAGAATTTAAAATTTTGCCTCACCATTTTTTAAGGTTTTCCCAAAAAACACCGATAGTAATATTTCATTTTTATCTTACCCTCATTCCCTGCCATCTTGATATTGCTCTTAAAGGCCTCAAAGCTCTTAAAGTGCGTAAAGATCGAAGAACTTTTAAATTTTCGTTCTCTTCTATTAACAAACTAAATATGGATACCTGAAAATTAAAAAAAATAAAAATAATAATAGTAATAATAATTACCCAAAATCGAATTCGACTTTTTTTTTCCTTGGTCACTTACGAAAACAATAATAAAATCCAAAATAGTCCAAAAACTAGTAAAATATCTCCAGAATCCTAAAGCAACCCATTTTAGAAGCATTTCGATTGAAAATAAAGCACAAAAAACAAAATTCGTCCAATATAAAATATTTTTCAACATTTTGTTTTGATCTAAATAAATATCTTCGAAGCAAAGCGTTATAGACGACGAAAATATAAGGACGAGGATGACCCATTCGAACACCGGGGTGTCCACCACGGATAGAACTGACGTTCTGGCGCTCGTCCATTTCTGCCCTAGGTCGCTTTGCAAGATGTGATCACAACAAACGGACCTAAACCAAAAAAGCACATAGATAAACACCAAACTAAGGTTGCAACAGAAAAGGCTTTGATTTGTTTACCTTTGATAGCAGTGTTGAGGGAAGCAGTCTTGTGGAGTTCTGTCTTTCTTGTTCCTGCCAAAACCTGGAAAATTTCCCAATCCGTCAACGTATCTCCCATGAGAGTCACGACGACCACCGACGGTAATCTCGTCGACATATGACACGAGAGTGTGCCAGGGTTTCTTACCTTTTTCCGCGGAGTCCGTCGTCTCTTTGGTCGGTGGCTCAATGGGTTTTTCTTCGTTTCCTTCGATTTGATCCAGACCGATGCTCTCCGTCGCTGAGTCTGAAAATATTGGGAGTAGCATCCAAAATTAGCTTCTTCATAACGTAAAATATTTCAGACAAGTCGGATGATTGGAAAAACGGAGAATGAAAAAGAAAAATAACACCGCTTCTATAAATTGGGGATGACAGGGGAATAAAAGTTTACAGCTTGAAGATGTATGATTGAAAATACTTTATTTTAGATTAAGAATAACAAGAGGATGAGGAAGGGTTCGAATCTAATGACTGTGGCTTAGGACTAAAGCTGGAAGCATGAGGAACGAAACGATACAAATCGTAAATTGAGTAAAGCGTAACAGAAAAATGACGAGGAAAAATCGGATGAAAAATCCGAGATCAGAGGTCATGAACGTAAAAGATTGAACAAACATATAGGGTGCATAGAGTATAGAGTTTGTATAGGGTGGGCCGAAAAAAGCGAATTTTTGAATTTGAAAACGCCTGATATGGGAATCGATGCCTTTTTATAATACTATTAACACCAATTTTTTTCAGATTTTTTGAAGGTCATCTTGAGGTCGCGCAATGACCTTGAAGTTTTTAAAAAGCCCATATAAGGGCAAAAAATAAGAATTTCTTTTTTTTTTCTGAAAAAAGTATCGCTTTCTATCGGAAATTTTGCGTAGATTACGAATATGAAGTCCAAAATCATTTTAAGTGTTCGGTTTTTCAGCTTTAAGCCTATTTTCTAAACACTAAAATACTTTAGGTTGCTTCTTCTTTTAGCTTAAAAACTATGTACACAAAAATAAATTTTATACATCATATTGGTAATCTACGAAAAATTTCCGATAGGAAGCGATACATTTTTCCGCAAAAGAAAAATTCTTATTTTTTGCCCTCATATGGGCTTTTCAAAACTTCAGGGTCATTGCGCGACCTCAAGATGACCTTCAAAAAATCTGAAAAAAATTAGGGTTAATAGTATTAGAAAAAGGCATCGATTCCCATATCAGGCGTTTTCAAATTCAAAAATTTGCTTTTTTCGGCCCACCCTAGTGTAGAATATGTTCTTGTTTACAGAATCCTAGTATTTTTTTTTTTTCGAATATTTTTAATTCTTTCAAATCGGAGACCTGTTTCAAAAAAAAAAATTAACACTATATAGCATTAGAACTAAAGTGAAACTTAACTTTGGGTTAATTATTTAAATTAAAATAAAGTTTTTTATAAGATTTTCATGAAATTTGACTCAAAAATTATAAACTAATTTTTATATGAGTTTTTTATCAAATTTTCTTTAAATGAAATTTAAATTTTCCTAAACTGAAATTGTTAACTTTTTCTTTAAACTATCATCGATTAATTTTGAACTCTATGAAAGTATTACAAATATTATCAATTTTATTTTCGAATATTTCTCTATTTAAGCCTATCTTTAAAAAAAATGAAACATTAGTTTTAGCCAGACTCTGTCTAGTTTTTTGTAAAAGTTAAGTTTCTCGACAGGCAATTTTCGAAGTCCTTCCTTTCGTTTATGTCGTCTAATTTTAAAATACAATTATTAGTTTAAATTTCTTGTAAATTTAAAGTTACTTTCAAGGGAAAGTAATTTTATCGAATGTTAGTTTCAAAATAAATTTTTTTCAATAATCAAAAATCTTCGAAAAAAAAAAAAAAAAGGTCAAACGTGGACGACAAAAAAAATTCAAATTTTTGATAAAAAAAACGTCAAAAGTTGAATAATAGGGTCGGGTAGCCTAAATGTAAACACTCCCGAAATGTCAACACCCCTTATTTTTTCCTGCTGACTTAAAATTTTTTTGACTTTAACATTTTTTCCTCCTCACTGATCTTCACAAAACCATCGATTGTCCATAGTGACTAAAGAAGTTTCATTCAAAAATAGCCATTCGGTTTCTTATTTGTTCCTAACTTCAAATGTTTGTTTTAAAATTTTTTTAGATAATTTCTTGTAAATTTAACTTTAAAAAAAAACTATGAAAATTAAAAAACAAAAGTTAAGTAAAATTTACAAAAAATTCTCTGAGTTCTTGTTTTCGCTCGCATGCGCTATCCAGGTAAGAAGCACTCCCAGAGTGTGCGCTACCGAGGTAGGAAGCACTCTCAGAGTGTGTGCTATCTAGAGTTTGCGATACCTAGGTAGGAACCACTCCTAGAGTGTGCGCTAGGGTGGACCGAAAAAAGCGAATTTTTGAATTTGAAAACGCCTGATATGGGAATCGATGCCTTTATTATTACTACTAACCCTACTATTAACCCTAATTTTTTTCAGGTTTTTGGAAGGTCATCTTGAGGTCGCGCAATGACCTTGAAGTTTTTGAAAAACCCATGTAAGGGCAAAAAATAAAAATTTTTTTTTTGCTGAAAAAAGTATCGCTTCCTATCGGAAATTTTGCGTAGATTACGAATATGATGTCCAAAATTCATTTTTCAGGGCTAGACCCGAAAAGTATACTTTCGAGATCATGTAAACAAAACAAATTTCGTTATTCTCGCCCTGAAAACTACATTTCCAAGGCTGGACCGAAAAATTTCGATTTTTTACTCGGTCCTCTTGCCGATCCGAGCCGAAGGCGAGGCCTCGTAAAAAATCTCACTTTTCGGGTCCAGCCTGGAAATCTACTATTTGTGTACAGTTTTTAAGCTAAAAGAAGAAGCAATCTAAGGTATTTCACTGTTTAGAAAATAGGCTTAAAGGTCAAAAACCGAACACTTAAAATGATTTTGGACTTCATATTCGTAATCTACGCAAAATTTCCGATAGAAAGCCATACTTTTTTCAGCAAAAAAAAAAAATCTTATTTTTTGCCCTAATATGGGCCTTTCAAAAATTTCGAGGTCATTTCGCGACCTCAAGATGACCTTCAAAAAATCTGAAAAAAATTAGTGTTAATAGTATTAGAAAAAGGCATAGATTCCCATATCAGGCGTTTTCAAATTCAAAAATTCGCATTTTTCGGCCCACCCTAGTGTGCGAATGTGCGCTACCTAGGTAGGAAGCACTCCTAGAGTGTGCGATACCTAGGTAAGGATCACTCTCAGAGTGTATGCTACCTAGAGTTTGCGCTACTTAGGTAGGATGCACTCTTAGAGTGTGTGCTACCTAGGTAAGAACCACTCTGCGTTAGGTGCGCTACCTCTAGGAGTAATTCCTACAGCAATTCAAATTATTTTCGTTTTTGCACGTTTATTACATGAGACAAATGCTAACGTGAGATATTTAAACCCCCCCCGTTAGCAAAAGTTAACATTTTGAATACCTCCCCCCCAACGTGCTAACGTGGTTTATGGACGACCCCTTAGGTATGTCCCTGCCCAGAATTTTTAATGCTGTTTTTCATCTTATCTTCTTTTCTTTGCACCCAATTCTTAAAGATTAAACCCCCAATACGGCACTTTTTCCAACCTGCTGCATCTCAGCTACAAAGCAAGATTTTTTTTAAAACCAAAACTGAAAATATTTCGTTCGTTACCTTTGCTTTCGCCTTGCTCGATGGCCAAAAAATAAGACAGTCTTTTGTCTCTGGCAGATCTGAGGTTGTCAGCATCCTTGCTGTCTTTTCTCGGGGGCAGTTGAGGTACCGGCTTCGGGACAGACTGAAGCGGTGTCAATTTATCCCTCGTCGGAGGAGGGGACAACACGTCTCCTTCGTTCTGAGGACTTTTCTCCGTTATTTTAGGCGTTTCTTCCATTTCCGGGGACAATTTCTTATCCGTCGGAGTGGAAACAATGGTGTCGTTCGGAGAAGCGTTCGATTTATTATTTATTTCCAATAGTTGAGGGCTCGTCGTGGAATCCGTTAACGTGGGAGGGGAAAACATGTAAATTTTATCTATGGGAAGTGAAAAACTAAAATTTGTATCGCTCGGTGGCGAGAACACAACCGAGTACCTTCTATCTAACGGGGATAAACTCGAACGGCTGGGAGGGGAATAAACCGGCTCCGATTCGCTCGTCGAGGAATCTCGATAGGTTCGATTCGGAGAGGACCTACTCGTTTCTAAATTTGGCGAATATTTAGGAGAAATGGTCCGATCGCTCATCGGATCTTTTGTATCACTTAAACCGCTCCCTTTTCTTCCGCTCACGACACTACTCCTCGAACTCAATTGACTCCCGCGTCTTTCGCCGCCGTTCACTTTCTGATTGCTTTTTTGACTGATATCACTGCTCCTTCTTTCGCATTTTTTATTCTCACCACTCAACTGACTCGTGTTGCTCATTTTTCTTTTTTCACGTTTCTCACTTATCGGAGACGGGGTTTGATTGTCGGATGGTGAATATCTCGACACGTTCACCGGCGAAATGACATTTTTACCACTAACTTCACTATTGCTACTTCGTCTTGGCTCGTGAGCGGACGAGACGCTGTTGGAATCCGGGGGGGAAAGGAACGTGAGCTGATTGTCGGAAGGCCTGGGGGTGTACCCGCTGTGGGATTTTTGCCCCGGGGACGAGGGGAACTCGGGTGAGAAATGAAAACACGTTTCACAGCCAGGGCTGAACACATCTCCCGGATTCTGCTGTTGCCCTTCCTTTTTGCTAAATCGACACTCGGTACTTAAATAACGATTTTGATCATCTACTGGAGGACTTATTATTTTATCACTAATGGAACTTTTTCTATCCGCGCCCAAATTAATATCCCCGTAATCGTACAACTGATTACGGCTCGACTGCAAGCTTTTGATTTTTTCGTTCAGAACCTTTTGCAACTGCGAACTGAGATCTTGACTCGTCGCTGAAAAACGATGCTCCGGACTGTACAAATCGTGATCCGGACTGAAAATATTGTCGGGGGATGGAGCTTTATTCTCTTCCTGAGGTAGTGAAATCGGAACGGCAGTTTGATGTTGTTCGTTGTCTAAGACCGTCTCTTTGACTTCGTTGTCTCTTGTAATGAGTGTTTGAAATTTCCCGGTCCCGGCTTTGCTCATCACCTGACGTACCATTTCCTCCAATCTCATGTTCTTTTCGTTTTCCGTTTTTTCCTTGAACCTTTTCTTTTTCACTATCGAACGGATCCTTTCGAAGCTTCTTGCTAATTTCGATTCCTCCCCGACTTCCTGAAAAACGAAACAGTTGCATTAGTGCACAATTAAAAAAGGATATATGTATATATTTTTTTTTAAATGGCAGGGTCAAGCCGAATTCGCAGGAGCCAGACGGAGAAAAATAAGCTGGGGTAGTATACAAATTAATTTTATTTATTTACTTATTTTTTTTATTTATTTATTTATTTATTTATTTATTTTTTTTTTTTTTTTGCGTGGTCGAAATTAAAAAAAGGGGGGAAAGCGAAAACTATGAAAACTATAAAGCCTAAGGTAGAAGAGGGAATAAGCAGCCAGGAGTTTGAGGGATGTCACGCAGGGATCACGCGATAAAAGCAAACTAAAAATATTTTTTTTCTTTTTACTCATTAAAAATATATATTTTTTTTAAATCAGATTTTTATCAATTTTTATGTAGGCAATTAGGAAAAAGAAAAGTTTTTTGAAAGATTTACACCAAAATTTTTTAAATAGTCAACTGAAGTCAGCGAATTCAAGCAAATCATAGAATATTACTTAATATTTAAATAAAAAATAAAATGTAGTCTCTCGCCTGAAACACTTCCTTTTCTTAATTTCAAGGGACCCTTGAGAGTTACTCAGGGATACAACGTCCCCATTAGCCTTTTTCTGGCACCTAACCAGGCACCTCTGGGGCCCATCTTATAGATCTGATGTCTAATAAAAATCTGATATTTGAATTTTTTTTTCTGTTTTCTAATTTTTTTTTTAAGTTTAAAATTTTATTTCTTAAATAAGCAATTCTAATCATGACACGAAATTTATTGCTGAGGAATTTTTAGCCATGGGTTTTTTAAGAAATAAACCTACTGATAAAATCCAAATTAAGCTAAATTTTAAATTCGACAAGAAAAAAATAGTATGAAATCTCTATTTAAAGCCTATTATTAATTAATTAATTAATTAAAATCAAATATAAACCTAAATCGTTCCTAAATTTAAATTTAAAAAAAAAAGTTAATAAAATCTTTATTGTAATCTAAAACCTTTTTCGCCTGTTATTAAAGAAAAATTAAAGATAAAACATAAGCATAGCAGCACAGACAGAACAGAACGAAAGAAAGAAAATAAGTAAATGAACAACAGAGAATGTATAAAAAATAAGTAAGTAGAAGAAAAAAGGGAGAAGAAAAAAAATCGAAATTCAACATGCTGACATGAATTTTTTTTTTTTTTTTTTTGGTTCAAAAACCCCACGATTTGATGCAGTAAGACTTTTTCTTGGTAACTTTAAAAAATTACGCCATCGAACTTGTCAACCATTATATCAAGTTCGACAAAAAAAACTGCAAACAGAAGCTTAACCAACCGGAAACAAAATTTCTTTTTATTTTTTATTTTTATGAGAATAAAGTCTGAAAACCATAGTTTTAACAGTCCGTAACAAGAATAAGAAAAAAAAAAGTTTTCCAAGTTTTCGAAGTGAATTTATGTCAATAATCCGTTTTTCTTTGAGCTGACGACAATTTTCCGATTTTTTTTTTTTTTTTTTTTTTTTTTTGTTATAAACAGCCATAAAAATAAAAATGCCGAGCATCAATCTGAAACTGAATAACAAAAATGGAAAAAAAATAAATGAATGAAATTTTTCGAGAATATATAGTTAGAAAGAAAGAAAAAAGCATAATTCGAATTAACGCATTTTTAGCTAATTCGTTTAAAGCAAATTATAATGACATGACTTTTTTTTTCCTTTTTTCTTTCGGGCATTGTCGGTCAAAACAAAATTCTGAAAAATCGGTTTTCTTAAATTATTCTTTCACGAAATTTGATTAAAGATTAACGGAAGATAATTTTTTTTTTTTTTTTTTTTTTTTTTTTTTTGAATAAAGAAAGAGTAAAATCCAACATTTTTATTCACGAGAAAAGTCACGTAAAATCATTAATTTAAACTCCAAGCTATAATCTGAAAATCTCTTTTTCTTCATGAAAGAATAAATAAAAAAAGAGAAAATGCAAAAAAAAAAAAAAAAAAAAAAAAAAAAAAAAGTAATTTCAGTGCATTTTAGAAAAAGCGCGATTTATAGAGAGAAAAAAAGCAAACATGCCAAAGTGAACCTGATCGCACAATTTCGATTAAAAAAAAAAAAAAAAACTACAGATTTTCATTGTACGACCAATCAGTGAAAAATAATGTTTTATGATAGTAGCTGAAATCAAATCTCACCCCAGAGCTATAAAGCTGTGAAAAAGAAAGAAAAAAAAACAAGAGAAATACACATTAGTAATAAAGTGGTTTGAGATTCCTTTTTTTTTTTTTTCTTCTGTTCATTTTTGAATGACTTTTTATTTACAAGTGTCATCAAGGCTTCAATTTTGCTCCGAAAGTGTTTTTTAAACGGCGGCAGATCAATAAAAATGATTCAAAATCATTAAAAAGTTATGGCGATCCATAAAATTCCATTGCATCAATAAATTTTCATCGATTTGCTGCCGCGAGTTTTTCGATTTCCTTTCTCAAAGCAAAATCGAATCATAATTAGAGAAAGTGAAAGTGAGCAAGAGAACACTTATGAAAAATATATACACTATAACACTGCTTATAAAAAATGATAGTGAAGAAAATATACATATATATAGAACTATAGTGAAGTGATAATTATTATATGAAAGTGGAGATATATACACTGAAAGATTAGTATACAAAATTTACAAACTGATTATACATCATATATTCATGCCTTGTTTTTGTTTGTATGTATAATTTTCAAACACTTTTCTTTTAAGAATTGGAAAAATCAAAAACTTACCTCTTTTTTGTTTTTCAGTTCTTCGGAATTAAAACTGTTGAGTAACAAAGCCAAGAAGAGGTTGAGAACCATGAAATTGCCCATGACTAACGCGGGGAGAAATATAAAAAAACACGTTTCGGCTCCGGCCACTTCTTCAGCTCGCATACAATCCCATAGCGGCTCGATCCATTCGCCGCATAATATCCGAAAAATCATCATAAAAGAATGAAAAAAATCGTTGAAATTCCATCTAAAAAATTGAAAAAGAAATATTAGTATAAATATAATTAGTATAAATGTAATACAATACACATTTAATGTATAATTTATGGTAATTCCTACCTCAAGCGTAGGTAAAAGCTATAAAAAGGATCTGGGCGACAAAAGCTTTGGTGCAGACAAAAGCTGTATAGTTTTTAAAATCACTTGCCCATATTGAAAAATTCAACATGGAGGATCCAATATGCGTAATATATAATTTTGCGTTGATTTTCATAAAACTATATATCTAGGGGTTTTCGGGGTAGCTGAATACGAATATGATATCCGTTTCTTCAAATTCAAGATGGCGAAGTTAATGTGGCGACTTTTATCCACACTTTCTGAAGTTTATTGATGTTCGTAAAAATTTGTATATAGGGGTTTTCGAGGTCGCTGATTTGCAATCCGTCCGCGTTTTTTTCGAACTACATAGCCAGACCTAGTAGGGCAAAATGCCCCTCTTAATGGCTTATAATATTTAACTTTTAAAAAAATCAGATTTGTATTCGGCTATCCCGAAAACCCCTAGATATAGAGTTTAAATTCTAAATTTCATCCGCCATATTGGATCCGCCATATTGAATTTTTCAATATGGGCAAGTAATTTGCACACAGAAAACCAAAGCTTTTGACTCCCAGCTCTTTTTTATAGCTTTTATCTACGTTTGAGATGGGAATTACGTCCACTTTTCTCTTGACTAGCGACCACTGTGGGCCTAATTGAGGTTCGCCCTGCATTACGCTAGTTAAAATAGGTTGGCGGTTAACATGTTTGTAATATGAGATGACGTGCCACACTTACTTGAATATTTTTACTATCAGAACTAACATCAAACGTCAGTCAAGCTAATTTTTTTAAAAAACATACCTAGGAACCGGATCTGGTGCAAATTTATCAATGGTGTAATCCTTGGAAAACAACTGCATGCCGATAACAGCAAAAATATAAATAACAATAACTAATACGAAGGTCAAATTTCCCAAAGCTCCTATCGTTGAAATAATAATGCTAAGTAATACTTTCATTGTCGTCCACGACTGTGCTAATTTTAAAACTCGTAACTGTAAAAAAAAAATAAAAGCAAAATCACATTAAAGCTTATACTGCGGGTCCAAAAAAAAAAAAAAAAAATCGACCATATGAAAATTAATTTATGAAATTATTTACCAGTCTCAGACCTCGAAGCACAGTCAAACCATCCATAATTTCTATAGAAAGATCTAGAAGACTAGCAGAAACGATAATTAAATCAAAAATATTCCAACCGCAGTCAAAAAATTCTTTGCTTAGTGCGAGAAGTTTAAGGAAGCATTCTAATGAGAAAATTGAAGTGAAGACCTGGAGGAAAAAAAAATGAACATGAAATTAGGTAACCATATCCTTTGCTCTGTCTCCATTGGACAATTAATTGGAGGGTACAATTAATTGTACCACCGGAAATGCTGTACATTTTTTGACTCTTTTCTTCTGCTACCACTTTTTTTTTGTTTTCATTATTTTTCCCAAGTAGCACAAGAGGGATTTAGATCTTTTAGACATCTAGAAATGTTCTGTAGACACGCTAATGTCCCTCTTGGCACGATCTTCAAGACAAAGATATCTTTCAGAACTCTAAAAGAAGTCTTTGTCTTGAAGATGGTGCCTAGAGGGACATTAGCGTGTCTACAGAACATTTCTAGATGTCTAAAAGACCCGAATCCCTCTTGTGCTACTTCGGTTTAGTGTCCGAAAAAATAATCAAAACAATAAAAAAAGTCGTGGCAGAAGAAAAAGTCCAGCATTTCCGGCGGTACAATTAATTGTACCCTTCGATTAATTGGCACATGGAGACAGGACACTTAACGTTAAATCGTTATCATTAAGCAAAATATTGTTCGATAAAATTTTTTTGTTGAATTAATTAAAAAGTTCGGTTTCATACTTACTTTGTTACCGATATCTAACGCCTGGCGAACGTTTTCGCTCATCCCGTGGTGCTCCATAGCGAGGAACATCGTATTGAGAACAATGCAAATCGTTATTAGCAATTCGAACAACGGATCACGAACAAACTTGTACAAGCAATTTTGGAATCTGTAAATCATGTCAAAGACACTGCGTTTTACAAGTCGGAAAAGTTTAAGAGAGGAAGGAGGAGGAGGGAGGATCGATCAAAACACAACTCAAAACAATGTTCTGGGATTGTCATTTTACGAAAATGAATTTTACGATGCAAGGAAAATAATATGATATTACCTGAGCCAACCGTCGTAGTCGATGCAACACGTCGTACAACTCTCGCAATTCCTATCGACTAAATCATCCAAAACGACGATGTGGGAAAGGTAATCCGGAGGCAACGTGTATAAATGCTCTTTTAGAAGTTTTTTAGGATCCTGCCCCGGGCTAACCCCGTTGCATTTTAGAACTCTGATTTCCTTTTCCTTCGTTTTCACAGCTATCGTTACCGATTCCATTTTTTGAGTCTGAAATTTAAAAAAAAGAAAAGAATAAATAAATTAAATGAATTCTATTATTACTTTGCACTTAGTGGTTGAATACCAACTTGCGATTTGGATTGCGTTCCAATGACTTGGGCAGGAATTTTAGGAATAATGTGGGTGTCATCGCGATTTTAGGGATCATGTCCGGAAATTCCAGAGATTATGACAACATCATGAAGTTCCTAAAGGTCTAAGAGTTCGAGAATTTCTAGGTTATTTCCAGGTATTTCGAGGTTATTTTTGGAAAATTAGATTAGGATATTTATTTTTAGGAAAATCAGTTTTAGGAAGTTTGGTTTTTAGGAAAAATAGATTAGGAAAAATGGCAGGGAACCAATTATTGAAGAGGTTCCCTGATTTACAGAATTTCGCTAACCAATTTTTGGAACCAATTTAGGGAATCAATTTTTGAAGAGGTTCCACGATTTACAGAATTTCGCAAACCAATTTTTGGAACCAATTTAAAGGACCAATTTTTTAAGAAATTCCCTGATTTACAGAATTTTGCGAACCAATTTTTGGAACCAATTTAGGGAATCAATTTTTGAAGAGGTTCCACGATTTACAGAATTTCGCAAACCAATTTTTGGAACCAATTTTTGAAGAGGTTCCCTAATCCCTGATTTACAGAATTTTGCGAACCAATTTTTGGAACCAATTTTTGAAGAGGTTCCCTAATCCCTGATTTACAGAATTTTGCAAACCAATTTTTGGAACCAATTTTTGAAGAGGTCCCCTGATTTACAGAATTTTCCAAAACAATTTTTGGAACCAATTTTTGGAGCCAATTTTTGAAGAAGTTCCCTGATTTACAGAATTTTACAAACCAATTTTTGGAACCAATTTTTGAAGAGGTTCCCTGATTTACAGAATTTTCCAAAACAATTTTTCGAACCAATTTTTGGAGCCAATTTTTGAAGAAGTTCCCTGATTTACAGAATTTTGCCAACCAATTTTTGGAACCAATTTAAGGAACCAATTTTTGAAGAGGTTCCCTGATTTACAGAATTTTGCGAAATCGAAGATTCCTTGAGACTGTAGTTCAATACAAATTTATTTCCTCACCTGTGTTGTTTGCGTCTGATCTTCCGGATCGACATCCTCGTGATCATCAACAACACCGGAATCGTCGAGGGAAGACTCCCTGAAATTTCCCTCTCCGCTATTGCTACTGGCTTGGCGGCTGTGAAGTTGCCCCCGGTTTGGGGGGCCTAACGCGTTCCCCGGATACAAAGTGTCAGCACTTCGAACCGGCAACGGACTTAACGGACTTGCAGGCGCTGCTATTGTCAACACTCTAGGCCTTGCGGGTGGCGCTGGGGTGGAACTATGCCTGGGGCTAGGGTTTGGACTTGGTGTTGCTTTACCGGCACCATTTTCTCCCTTACTATCTTTCCCCTTCCCTTTTCTTCTCCTTGTTTTCTTCCTTGTATACGACGAGAGTAATACACCCTTCCTTGAGTCTATTTTTTTCTTTTTATTTTTATCTAATTGCTTGACATCTAAGTTGGAAGGATCGAAACTAAACGTGGAATCATCTCTGTGATCTACTAAATCTTTCTTTCGTTCCTAGAAGAAAAAAAAACCGATTAACATTCGAATCAAAAAATAGAAAAACAGATTTATTTCAAATTATTTACCTCTTGAGTTATTTCAGCTTCTTCCTCGTAACTTAGAGCTACCACAGCCAACATCAAATTTATCAGGTAAAATGAACCAAAAAATACGACAACGGTAAAAAATACAACACTGACAGGACCACACGAAGCAAGCACCTGTAACGAGAAAAAAAACAAAAAAAAATTAGGAAAAATGTTTTTCGTTAGAATGTGCGTGAGACATGATAAAGCGCAGACCTTTTTTCTTTTTTAATTAAGCCACAGTTTTCCGAAACGATTTTGTTTCCTTTTTTTTTTTATACAAATAAAATAGCGTGGGTTGTGGGGCCGTGATTTATATCGATCTACCCTTTTATTTTGTTTTTTTTATCAGGAAAAAAGTCAAGCAGGGAAAAAATTGTTACAATTAGTTCTTCGAAGCTAATTTTCGTTTGTTTTTGCGGCAAAAACATTTTCTCTAAAAACATGATTGATGTTTTAAGCTAATGTTCTATCTGGTAGTTCTGATTTCATTTTCGATGAGCAGTGATCATTTCTTTCTTTTTAACAACAAATTTTAAGTTGACCTCGTTATGGTGCATTCGGAAAAAAAAATTTGCGTCGAAAGGTGAAGAAAATGCTTTCAAGCAAATGACGAAATCCGTTTTTCGAGAAATTTTATTTTCGATGGGTGGCAGCTACTTTTTCGTTCAAGTTGACCACGTTCCTCAGGAGGAAGTGCTTTGGTGCAACGGGGAAAAATGTTTGCCAGTCGGAAAAAGTTGCAAAAGTTGCAAAATCGGAGGGTGAGGTCCGTTTTTCGATAAATTTAAATTTCGGTAAGCGAAAAAAGTGAAGTCATGGTGACGCGTCACATTTTGGTCATCAGACATAATTATTTTCTGGGAATTTTTCCAAAAACTTTTTCGACGTCAAAATGACGTCAACAGAGTTCGACTGACAATATTTGCCGCTGTACGACGTCTTATTATCTTCATAATGACGCCACCTTGATTTCGAAATGTTCATATCATCTCTTTTAGACGTCAATAAGACGTCTTCTTGATATCATCCCCTGACATATTGTATTATCGGTCATTCTTAAAAGACGTCAATATGACGTCTTCTTGACGTCCTCCACTCTCACATTGTATTATTGGTCATTCTTAAGAGCCGTCAATAAGACGTCTTTTTCACGTCATCCTTTGGTATTGTATTATAGGTCATTTATAAAGAGACGCCAATAATACGTCTTTTTTACGTCATTCCCTGACACTGTATTAACCGCCATTCTTAAAAAACTTCAATAAGTCGTCTTCTTGACGTCATCCACTGGCATATTGTATTATCGGTTAATTCTTAAGAGACGTCAATATGACGTCTTCTTGACGTCATCCACTGACATATTGTATTATCGGTCATTCTGAGGAGACGTCAATAAGACGTCATCCACTGACATATTGTATTATCGATCATTCTTAGAGACGTCATTTTGACGTCGAAAATCTCCTAAAATAGTCTCGGAAATGTGATCATCCCTGATGACGTCTATTTGACATTTAAATTACGTCGTATTTTTCGCTGGGGTGAAATGGAATTAGTCATAGTTTGGCCGCCATAAGGGTAGAGAGCGGTCAATAGAGAGAGAAGGTGGAATCGAGAATGAAAAAGATTGACATCTTTATTCTGACGTGATAATTGAATGCCCCCCAAGATTGCTCGTTAAAGAATAGTCAGAACATCGCATTTCCTATTTCAAAATTTTATTTTACAAAAATAAAAAACCGAACATTAAAAACTATCAACTTTAAAACATGAAATCTATATTTTTTTTTCTTTAAGTTCTTTGAAAAGCAAAAAAGCGATTCTCAGATTTTCCTTTCCTCCGCTAAAACGTTTTTATAACCAAGCATGAATGTGGACATAGAAAGTTGATGGTGTAAATCATTCGGGATCAATGGAACATTCAATACTTCCACAACTAGTCAAGATTTATCTTTTATACAATATCTCCCCCATCTTTCCAAGCATGCATTGAATTCATAATATGTAAAAAAAACACGAAATATTGACTACCCCACTTTTTCACACAATTTATGTGTAGGATTCTACTTTTTCGAAGGGGTTGAAAAAAAAAAAAGTTCTCTCGTTGAAAACTGAGAAAATCATAAGCTGAATTTTCGCGGATCCTGACCGCGGATCCTTTTTACACTCTAATTCACCTCATCGAATACAATTTTCATAGGAATAATAAAGCGTTATTTCCGCGTGTGCGGTTAACGGAAAACCGACACACAGACAGAAAGTCGAAGTAAAACAGCTTACCATATTATATACATTTTCCCAATAGTCTAACGTAATCAACTGAAATGTGGTGAGCATAGACCATAGAAAGTTATCGAAGTTAGTGAACCCATGATTCGGATTATCGCCCACTCGAAGACAGACGTAGTTTTCCGGACATCGCCTGGAACAAAGGAAAACAATAGCATTAACCAGTATTTCATCCTCAACAATAAAAAGGATTTATTCGTCTGTGTATATTCCGTTCGTTAAAACTTGAAAAATTTTAACGCTTTTCATTTATCCATTACTCTTCCGCTTCCAATTTCCTTATGGAAAATTTCAATTAATTAAAGGAAAGAGTATTTTCCACCAGTAGTACAAAAAAAAAGGGGGCGGAAAAGACTCTTGTCACATCTTAAGCTCGGAAAATTCCCAAAAACCTTTTTCTTTTTTTTTTTTTTCTTGTCGATTTCGTGAGTGAAAACGAAATTCGAGTGACGTGAACGTCGACCCCGGCTTTTCGGCGGGAAAAAAAAAGATCCGGATCAGTCGAAAATTGAATAAAAAAAAAAAGTCGGATTTTCTTTTTTCGCTTACAGGTCATGGAAACAAGCCGGATGATTAATGCATCGTTAGGTTGTCAACGGTAGATTACATATTGATTTTAAGCTGGACACAAGTAATAACGTATTGATGAAACCGACCCTTATTAATCTGACATTTCCTGAATTTTTTGTCCCTTCGTTCATTCCTAATGCTAACATTTTTTTTGTTTCTTTTTTGCTTCGAAATGTTTTGACTTTGCAAGTAGAAATTTTTGAAGTCAGAAATGTTCCCTTTTTTTTTTTAACAAAAAGTGGTAAAAAAAAGGATGGGCCACTTTCTTCACACGAATAGGATTCATAAGTTCGCATCTTTGTGAAACTAGAAAAATCTGCATGATACGGATATGCAAAAAGGAAAAATTGACGTATTCGCACTGAAATTCGAGAGTACTGAATCATTTTGACTTTCCAACATCAAAATTCTCTTTAATCCACTTCTGAAATATAACGTGATTTGAATAATCTGGTGAGATCTTACGGCTTTATTTGCGTCGTTTTCTTAGGAAATTTTAGTCTCTTCCTTCTCAAAGTGAAAGAGAAAGAAAAAAGAATAAAAAACCGAGGGGTTGCTCAATCGCTGAAAAAGTGTACACGGTAATTTAAAGTAATTCAAGGTAATTCACGAGTAATTCCAAGTCATTCATGAGCAACTGTGCACGGTAATTCACGCAAGTGAGCAACCTACGGAAGCCCTAAGGAGTCTAGTATCTACACTTCTTCTTTATTGCTTGTCCCAGAACGAACACTGTCTGTTCCGAAACTGACAATCTTTGTTTCATTGCTTGTTCCGGAATAAACAGTGTTTAATAAGGAAATTGCCTATTCCGGAACAAACATTGCTTGATCCGGAACAGACATTTTTTATCGATTGTCTGTTTCGGAATGGAAAATTTTAAATTCATTGCCTGTTCCGAAACAAACATTGCTTGTTCCGGAACAAACAACGTTTAACAAGTAAATTGCCTGTTCCGGAACAAGCAATAGTTGTTTTGGAACAGGCAATTTACTTATTAAACGTTGTTTGTTCCGGAACAAGCAATGAAACAAAAATTGTCAGTTCCGCAACAGACGATCGATAAAAAATGCCTGTCCCGGAACAAGCAATGTTTCTTTCATCGCTTGTTTCGGAACAAGCAACGTCTGTTCCGGAACAGACATTGCTAGTTCCGGAACGGATAATGAATTTAAAAAAAGGTCAGTTCCGGAACAGACAATCGATAAAAAATGTCTGTTCCGGAACAAGTAATAGTTGTTTTGGAACATGCAATTTACTTATTAAACGTTGTTTGTTCCGGAACAGACGTTGCTTGTTCCGAAACAAACATTGCTAGTTCCGGAACAGACAATCGATAAAAAATGTCTGTTTCGGAACAAGCAATGGTTGTTTTGAAACATGCAATTTACTTATTAAACAGACCGAAACAAGCAATGAAACAAAAATTGTCAGTTCCGCAACAGACAATCGATAAAAAATGTCTGTTCCGGAAGAAGCAATGGTTGTTTTGGAACAGGCAATTTGCTTATTAAACGTTGTTTGTTCCGAAACAAGCAATGAAACAAGAATTGTCAGTTCCGGAACAGACAAAGTTTGTTCCGGAACAAGCACTGTTCCGGAACAAGCAATAAAAAAGAACTGTAGATTCTTGATCTTTCAGGGCTTCCGTAGCAACCCCTCGAAAAAAAACGAAAAGAAAAGAAAACAAATTAAATTAAATTGGCTCAACCCAATTTTTCTGTCTTAAGCACAACAGGGAATGGTGCTGCAGCATTTTTTTCCTCCGACAATCGGCTCTGACAAAAGGCATGTCAAAGAATGTACTACATTTAGATGCGGACCCTGAGCAATGTGGGTTATTAGCATCACTCTATATATTTTTTCACATGATCTCAAAACAAGCATGGGTGGTAAAAAGGTGTGATCTTGGCTCAACTACGGATCTTCCACTTTAAACCGAGACTCTTACCCACGTACTACCGCTTGGTCCGGAAAAAAAAGGAAGAAAAGAAAGAGAGAAAGTTAAAGATAAAGATTAAGATAAAGAAAAGAAAAAAGGAATTGCGTTTGGCCTATTAATTTCAACTAATAAAAAAAAAAAAAAAATTAAAGTACGAGTATAACCCCATTTTCAAAAATCCAACTGGTTTCCCCCCAATTACCTTAATATACGAAAGCAAGCAAGGCTAAACACATGGAATTCAATTAACATTTTAATACCTATAATTTGGTATATTTTAGGAGTTTTTGAAAGGCAATTACAGATAATGAACGGTGTTAAAATCCACTTTGCAACCGACGTGTCATACCAGCACTAGCTGATTATATTGTTTTAATTAAAGCAATCAGCAACAGATATCATCATCAACGTCAGCGGGTTGTAAAAATGAATGTTGGTTTAAATGCTTCAAAACTCTTGCGCACTTGCTCATCCTCCATCCTTTTATATCTTATAATTTTTTTTGTCCGGATTTATTCAACAGAATAAAAAATCCTAGCTCTTTCCTTTTTTTTCAAAAAAGCTTTTTAGGAAAATGAGTTATACGGAAAAAAAGGAGCGACAAGATTTTTTTTTTCCATCCGATTTCCTCTTCAAAATTTTTTTTTCCACATGTAAAAACCAAAACGTCCGGTCACGTGTTTAATAAAACAAATAAAAAAATCTTGATTCCGGGTATAATTTCCGTCAAGGAAAAAAAAAAAGTTTTTTTTTTTCTAAGCGGATGTCTTGAAGGAATTTTATCAGCACGATTTTTTTCCCATCGATCAGGAGAGAGAGAAAAAAAAAGTGAAACGATAATGAAAACCGCTTTCCGTTTTTAACGGTATCTATCTCCCCGATAAATTGACAAGTCGCCGCAGCATTCGCTTTTTGGACACTTGTCAAATAATCAACTGATAGAAATCGAGCGAAGCCGAGGGCTCGACCCGAATAAATGAAGATTTATGAAAAGTCGATATCTTCATCTCTTTAATCTCTTTATTTCAATGAAAAACGTTTTGTTTTTTTGTTTTATGTTATGAATAAAAAAAAATTTGAAATAATAATTTTAAAAAAGGCGATAAAACGTCTGGAAACGAAACATGGTCGAAAGCCTGGTACGCTGATAATAATTTCTCGTACTAATTTCAATTGCAATAAAACATCAATAGGTTGGACACCCACTAAAACCCACTAAAGTGTCCAGGCTATGAAAAAACTTATCCAATCAGCAAACATTAAATATTTCATTTCGTTTTTTTAAAAATATTTTCAAAATGTCTGAAGTTCTTTTAAAATACCTTTATAACAATTTTAAAATCTATTTTGCAAATATCGCAGAAATATTTAGAAATATATAAAAATGTTTCTCCAATGTTTAGAGATATTTTAAAATGTTTCCGCAATATTTAGAGTAATTTTAAAATGATTCTGCAATATTTAGATATATTTTTAAATGATGGAATGTTTAGAAATATTTTAAAATGTTTCTGCAATATTTAGAGTAATTTTAAAATGTTCCTGAAATATTTAGAAATGTTTTAAAATGTTTCTGCAATATTGAGAGATATTTTAAAATGATTCATGAGATGATTATGAACGTTTCTGAAATATTTAGAAATGTTTTAAAATGATTTTGAAATATTTAGAAATGTTTCAAATGTTTCTGAAATGTTTCAAATGTTTCTAAAATATTTAGAAACGTTTAAAACTTTTTCTGCAATATTTAGATATTTTAAAATGTTTCTGCAATAGGGTGTGTTTATTTTGCGAACTTTCGAATTTTAAATCGTATACCCTATAAATCGGTGCTCTGTAGTGCACTGTTAACTCTATTTTTTCCAGATTTTTTTGGGCACCGGAAAACGTGCCTACTTGAGCTTTAATTTCCGAACATTTTCATAAGAGAAAAAAAATCGATAATTTTTTTTTTCGAGGAAAGACGTCGTTTCCTATCGGGAATTTTGCGTACATCACGAATCTGAAGTTCGTTTTTTTATATCTGGTCCGGCTTTTGAGTTAGAGGAGAAAATGTGGCAAGAAAACCTGGTTAAATGACAAAAGGCACTAATTAAGTCTTAAGTTTTGCTCATCATTTGGCCTCTAACTTCAAAAGCCGTACCAGATATAAAAAAACGGACTTCAGATTCGTGATCTACGCAAAATTCCCGATAGGAAACGACGTCTTTCCTCGAAAAAAAATGGTCGACTTTTTTTCTCTTTTGGGAATTTTCGGAATTTAAAGTTTAAGTTAAAGCTTTTCGGTGCCCGAAAAAATCTGGAAATAGGGTTTATCAGTGCACTATAGAGCACCAATTTGGAGGGTATACGATTTAAAATTCGAAAATTCGCAAAATAAGGGACACCCTATTCTGCAATATTTAGAAATATTTTACAATGTTTCTGAAATATTTAAAAATATTTTAAAATATTTTAAAATATATCTGCAATATTTAGATATTTTAAAACGATGCTGCAATATTTAGAGATATTTTAAAACGATTCTGCAATATTTAGAGATATTTTAAAGCGATTCTGCAATATTTAGATATTTTAAAATGTTTCTGTAATATTTAGAAATATTTTAAAATGTTTCTTAAATATTTGGAATATTTAGAAATATTTTAAAATATTTTAAAATATATCTGTAATATTTAGATATTTTAAAACGATTCTGCAATATTTAGAAATATTTTAAAATCTTTCTAAAATATTTAGAAATATTTTAAAATATTGCTGTCTCCACGAAACGCTCCTCAAATTTCACCCGAATGGGTTTATTCCGAATTCCGATTTCCGAAAATATTTATTCCGAATTCCGAATTCCGAAAATAATTCCGAATTAAGTTTTTTGATAACGAAGACCGAATAATTTGTCACTAAATAATTAAATTATATCGTATTAAACTAATCGTAGCATGTATAATCCTTAAATTTTGAAATTGAAATTAAAATATATTAAATTAAGCTAATGTTCAGAATCACAGGTCTTATCGCAGTTCGTAAACGATAATTTGATCACAGGTTTTCCATTTTAATGATATGTCGTGAAAGATATATGCAAGTAAAATTCAGTAAGGTTTCCGAGGTTTCATCGGGTTTTCTTTTCAGGTCTGAATTTTTGCGAGGTCGACCGCGCTTTTTAGGAGGATTTTCGACAGGGAGAAGTTCCTTCGCTACAGTTTCCCGAGGATGATCACATGGCTGAATGGGACTCTCAAAAAAGAAGTTGAAATTGCCTTTAAGAACGTAAAGAGGTTCCTCTTGATGCTGGTAACAAGAAGAAGAAGAAGAAGAGGAAGAAGGAGCTTCCAGATCCAAGATGTTCCGGTTGGTCGGCATCGCATACGTTGAACTGGTAGGACTTTCTAAAGTAAATAAACCCGGTTCGAAAAAGTTCCGGTTGATTGGCATCGCATCCGTTGCATTATGGGGACTTTCCAAAGAATTTAAATTTGGAGATGCCAAGATTAATAAACATCGGGTTTATTTACTTTGGAAAGTCCTACCATTTCAACGTATGCGATGCCGACCAACCGGATCATCTTGGATCTGGAGGTTCCTTCTTCCTCTTCCTCTTCCTCTTCCTCTTCTTCTTCCTCTTCTTCTTCTTATTACCAGCATCAAGAGGAACCTCTTTACGTTCCTAACGGCAATTTCAACTTGTTTTATGAGAGTCCCATTCAGCCATGTGATCATCCTCGGGAAACTGTAGTGAAGGAACTTCTCCCTGTCGAAAATCCTCCTAAAAAGCGCGGTCGACCTCGCAAAAATTCACCTCGCAAAAATTCAGGCCTGAAAAGAAAACCCGGTCGCCCTCGGAAACCTTACTGAATTTTACTTGCATGTATCCTTTACGACATATCATTAAAATCAAAAACCTGTGATCAAATTATCGTTTACGAACTGTGGTAAGACCTGTGACTGTGAACTTAACTTAATTTAATATATTTTTATTTCAATTTCAAAATTTAACGATAATTTAAGGATTATACATGTTACGATTAGTTTAATACGATATAATTTAATTATTTAATGACAAATTATTCAGTCTTCCTTATCAAAAAACCTAATTCGGAATTATTTTCGGAATTCGGAATTCGGAATAAATATTTTCGAAATTCGGAATTCGGATTTCGGAATAAATATTTTCGGAAATCGGAATTCGGAATTAACCCATTCGGGTGAAATTCGGTGAGCCTCCACGAAAGTAATTAATTAGACTATAATTAATTTTACTATAATTAATAATGGAATAATTATTGTTCGAATTCGAAGTACTGTACTTTTTTCGTGATTCAAACACGCGGACTTAATCTTTTGTCTTCAATTTGGTTATTTGAAAATTTTTTCATAAGAGAAAATATAAATTTTTTCCCACATTTTGGAAAATTAATATTTATTTTTATTTTCTCTAAGAAAAAATTTTCAAATAACCAAATTGAAGACAAAAGATTGAGCCCGCGAGTTTGAATCACGAAAAAAGTCCAGAACTTCGAATTCGAACAATACTTATTCGATCATTAGTCATTGTATAATTAATTATAGTCTAATTAATTACTTTCGCATATATCTGCAATATCCCAAACAGCAAGTACCCGGATAATACACGGATAATATCGGGTGTGAGTTTGGTGTAATACACCACTTATTGAACCCGATAATATCCGGGTATTTTAAGACTTTTTACACCATTTTTACACTTTTGACTAAATACATAAAATCACGTGGTTGTGTGAGCTCAAATGACATCATAGATATTTTACATATAATTTACTAATAGCAATTCTTCAAAATCTTCGTTAATAATTTGGCTTGTTATAAATTTGAGTTTGCATATATAATTGAATCACAAAGCAAACTGTACGCTAAAAACCACCACTCCTAATATCTTCCTTCCAAAATCGAAATTTCGAAATGTCTCAACTTGATGATCCTATATAGGCTAAATACAACATAAAAATACAAAAATCACAATTTTCGGAGTGAATCCTGATTTTTAGAACGAGATTTTCAGTTTTTACAATATAATCTTTTGGGAATAGCCAGGATATGTACAAAAAAAAATTGATATCTCGTTTATTTATAAGGCTAGAGGGATAAAATTTTGCATCCAGGGGTTTATCGATCCGAAAAATCCAAATCTAAAGTCAGAGTCTTGAAAATGTGAAGTCTTTGTACTGAATACATGTAAATCAAAGCCCAAAATATTATAATTCGACCATAATTTACAAAACAGCAAAAGTCTCGGCTCAGGTGCCTCGACTATTACTAATAAAAACACTTTTACCTTTTTTTCTTTTTACTGTTTTACTTTTTTTTCCGGGATAAATATGGTGTAAAAAGTCTTAAAATACCCGGGTATTATCCGGTGGAAATACACCACATTTACACCGTGTAAATTTGGTGTATACACCGTTCTTGTTGTCTGGGTATTTAGATATTTTAAAACGATGCTGCAATATTTAGAAAGATTTTAAAATGTTTCTGAAATATTTAGAAACGTTTAAAAATTTTTCTACAAAATTTTTATATATTTTAAAATGTTTCTGCAATATTTAGAGATATTTTAAAACGATTCTGCAATATTTCGGAATCTTTTAAAATATTTAAAAATATTTTATATTAAGAAATACAGGCCTATTATGTGTGAAAAAAATTTTTTGACCCCTTCCTTTATTTCTATCGGAAATATTTTGTAAATATTGTTTTGTTAGTTGGGCAGTAAAATATTCAAAATGAGCACTCTACTTTAAAGCAATTTTAACAATAACCAAAAGATTCGGTTCCGAAATAGCTGAAATACAACAGTCAGACAGATAGAAAATCGAAAAACTGTATGAGAGAGGAAAAAACAAAAGAAAAAGCCAAATTAACTGCGAAAGACCGCAAGCTTAACGTCGATATGAAATCAGCTAAACTCATCATTCGAAAGATAAAACTGAAATGAAATCCACGTTGCGAAACGTCTGCGATCTAAATTGATCACGATAGGTCATTCATAAAGGAAATATTGAAAGAAATATCATGATTTCCTAAATTCAACATAAAATAATAAAAAAAAATTACCCCAATCGACTTCGTCAATAAATTAACTCCTTGATTGAATTGTTTTGTTTACGAGGAAATCGCTTTCTGTGTATTTTATAGATTAATCCAATAAAAATTTCATTAAGGTTTGTTTGACACAGAGCTGTAAAATTCCAGGACAAAACGTTGATTCACTTTTTTTTTTACTTAAAAAAAAAGAAAAGTTTTTCTGTTTTTTTTCTATCGGGACAGTGGAATAATTTTTTAAAAAAAGTTTTCCGTGCAACGCTCTTGGTAAACGGTCCTTTTTCACTTCTTGAATTTTTTTTTTTTTTTTTTTTTTTTTTGACAGAACAAAGGCGCCTACGATAAAGCATTATTTATAAAGGTCCCTCTCCTTCCAGCACCTCAAAGTTTATTTTCAAGATCTTAATTAATTTTTGGACGATAATACCAGAGGAAGACGATTAATTAGCACCTTCCTCGGGATTGAACCTTAGCCAAGATATTCAATAAAAAGGATAAAAGTACACATTTAAGAAAAGAAAAGAAAAGGAAAAGGGGAAAAGTCGAAGAAAGTGATTTTCTAACTCGGAAATCATAAAAAGAAATTGCGGTTTTTCCAACAGCGGAAAATAACAAAAACCGATATTTAACGGAATTAAAGATGCTAAAATAAAAATAAAAAAAAGTTAAAAATAGTACGTTTAGACTTTTTGTAACAAAAGTAAAAGGTTGTAAATGAATATGGAGCGTGGGTTTGCAGGTCAAGCGACTAATGACCGGGAAATCAAAAGGTCGATAAGAAAATCATTAAAGTACCGGTAGTTTTATTTTTTTTGAATGCAGCATTTTAGATAACCCATTTTTTTGGCGGTGAAATAGTCAGCTACTTTAAATTAAAGAAATCAAGAACATGGACTGTTTCATAAATATGTATCTCGGTTTTTGATCTAGAAAAGCCCTGTAGCCAGACTCAAAGCTTAAGGAAGGGGGGGGGGGGCACTCGGTCCTGGGGAAATCTGTCTGTCCGGGTGTCGATCTGTTCGCACCAAAAATTTTAATTAACTTTTATTTAAATTTTCTCTGTTTTTTTAAAATAAAATTTACAAGAAATTTTCTAAAAATTTACAAGAAATTTATAGTTAAAATTTTATTTTAAAATTAGACGACATGAACGAAAGTTAAGTTAAGTGGACTTAAAAAATTTCTTGTAAATTTTACTTTTAAAAAGTTAAATTTTAAATAATGTTTTGACTATTTTATTTAACTTTTGGCCTTTTTTAATAGTAAAATTAGACAACATGAGCAAAATCAAGAACTTCAAAATTTTAAATAAAATGTGCCCAGATATGATTTTAACACTTTCGAGGTGTTGCACATCGAGGTTTTGCAACGGACCCTAATTTTAGCTAAGAAAAAATTGATTTTTTAGGCATTTTTTAATTATAACTATAAAAATATAGGACAAACACAAAAAATTGGACTTTTACAGGACAACTATATGATGCCTGATTGCACCAAAATGTTTACCACAGATAGTAAATCAAATTCAATCATGTCACCAATAAACTATCCCCGTCACTTATGCACACACTCTAAGCCTGCTGCTGGTTAAAATGTTTTGCATATAAATAGGCCTAGTAAGTAAAATTGCACTTTCTCGAGAACTGCACAGAGAACGCCGCTCAAGGAGCAACTTTCCTTATTAATAACAGACATTCAACCTAAGATATTGAATTAATCGTCGTTTACCAGACGGGATACGTGCTTTTGACGTACGTGATTTTCAGAAAACATAGGATTTCCGAGAAAAATATTCATCAGATATAAACTTTTCGTATTCACCCAACAATATTGCTAAAATTTCATTTGCTGTTAACTCAAGTTTTTAAGGGTGAAAAGAATTATTTTTGGAAATAAATTAAATGCGGAATTTCATTTTTGGGAAAGGAAGAAGAATTATTTCAGTTAATTACCAAGAAATACCATGCATACAAGAAGAAAAACGAATCGCGAAATATAAATTTAAGGGAAAGTGTCACGACGGGAATTATAATAAGTATAATATTTGTTTTTGCATACAAAAGATGAGACGCTATTTCCCGCTCTGGTGGATTCTAATGAAACTATTTTCCATTTTCGAGCGAAGGTTTTTACCGGAAAAATATTTCAAATTTTCAAAAAAAAAAAAAAGGGCTCAGGAAAATATTTTTTGTTTGGATTCGTATAAATTCAAAGAATTCGGGGAGCAACAAGTGAATCGTAAACCAGGAAAACGTCGTTGCGGGTTGTAAAGGAGCAATGTGAAAAAGAATGTTTATGTTTACCTTCCGAAGAAGCATTTGCATATTGCTCCTGCGCAACGACGAAAAATGCTAATTGAATAAATTATTTGGATTCTAAAATAAGTTCCTCCGCAACTTTTTTAAATTAATAATTTCCCATTTTTTTTTTTTTTTTTTCGTTCTTCCTCGAATCATATTTTTTTTTTGTTGAAGTATTTCCCCCGGCGAAATAACTCCCATGAAAGCTACAAATTCCGAGAATGCGAAACATTTTCCCATTAATCATATTAATGACAGCTACGTTAATTCATCTCGTAAAACGAAAGTCTAGACGAAATCCTTTTCGCTCCGATCAAAAAAAAAAAAAAAAACAAACTAAAAATAGCTTTTTTTTTTGAAATAGAAAGAGAAAAAAAGGTTATTTTTGACAATCACTGCGAGATATATAAAAAAAGCTAAATAAAAGCTAGATGCTGAAAAGTGAAGGTTTTTTTTTTTTTTTTCAAAAAATATCTTTTTATTTGTACACAGTATCTTGTCGTGTACACTAACCTGGATCCAGTCGTGTTCCCGCACATAACGGGACCTCCGCCATCGCTCACGAGCCAATTTTCCTCGCTCCAAACATATTGAATCCATTCTGTATGAGATATGTTCATGTTAACCGGAGTTAAGACGCACTTATTTCGGAGTTCTCCCATGTACACTTGAAGGGCGAAAAGAGCGAATACCATTAGGCAAAAAATGGTCAGTGTCATGACCTCTGCGAGCTGTTTAAAGGAATGGAGCAATGCGTTGATGATGGTCTTGAGACCTAAAAACGAAAAGGAAAAAAAAAATCGTCAAGAGTTATCAAAAATAAAATTGAGTGCTGACTATGATTATGATTTAAGGTTGAGGATAAAGAAGATTTGGAACCCCCCCATCATTTATTATGAAGTTTAAACATGGCAGTGCCAAGTTCGAACCTGACAGTGGCAAGTTTCAACCTGACAGTGGCAGGTTTGAACCTTAAAATAGGCTGTGCAAGCGTGACGTCACCCATGTATTTTGTCCATAAGAGCCTTCCAAGTTAATATGGCCGCTAAGTACAGGATCTTATGTGTTCCAAGTTTGTCTAGTTTAAACCTGACTGTGTCAGGTTCAAACCTGCCACTGTCAAGTTCGAACTTGGCACTGCCGTGTTTAAACTTCATAATAAATGATGGGGGGTTTCAACTCAACAATGTTAAGTTTGAATCTCCATTGTCATGTCCCAACTTGACATTGTCAAGTTAAAACCCGTCCGAATTTATTGTTTGGTTTAAACCTAACAGCATTACGAAAATTGAAATTCCTCAGAAAATTGAAAACGCTCTGCAAACGTTTTTTGACTCGTGCATTTTCCTCAACTTTAATATAAATCCAATTTCCAAAATTTAACTTTACTTTCGGAACTTGGATGATTTAAAGTAGCGAAATAAACACAAGGGAAAACATATAGATTAGTTTTGAATTCGCAGTGACAAAAACCAAAACAATTTAATAAAGCAAAGCCTTTGATAAGTCTGTTCACTTTGAAAATCAAAGAGGCGACGCCTCTAGTCCTTTGATGAAGCACCCCGGAAAGAATTTTTTTTTTTTTTTCCACCCTTTTTTTTCGTTTAATATTCCTGGCTTAATTCTCAGAATTTTTTTCCATATCTTTATGAAAAATTTACCTTCGGGCTACTTTTATACAGAACACTCCCTGTTGCCCTAATATTCCGCCGGCATCGTCCTAAGCGAAATGGTATTGACTTTCGGAATAAATGTTTGCTTACATCAACGAGACGTAAGAAGTAGGTGAAGACATGAGTGGATGAAGGAAGTCGTTGAATATCTCCAAAAAAAAAAACTTCAGACATGTTCTGGGCGCCATTTTGGTTCCAAAAGTACAGCAAAAAACCTCCTGGAAAGGATGAAACAACGCAACCGACTTTTTTGTAAAAATAAGGGGGCGGGAGGGACCAAATGAACAATATTCATGAGATTACTGTTTTCACAGCTTTCGACTTCGTCGAAAATGTCTTTTAGGCAAATATCTTTGATTCCAATCCTCTTTTCCCTTCATCAGGAAGGAAACAAAGAATCGTACAACCAGATTAAAATCTAAATCAAGGTGAAACTTTCTCGAAGGATCCCATTTTCCCTCCCGATGCAAATAACGAACATATAACGTTCGATTATTATCTCATCCCGCCTTCAAACTTTAAACAAGCGCACTTAATTAACACAGAGTAAACTTGAATTTCAATTTTCTTTTAGAGACAGTTTAAACAAGGGAAACAAAACTTTTTTTGTATGTGTGTGTGTTTGAATATCGAAAGGAGGTTGGCGGATAACCCGAGTTTTCAGGCCTTCCCCTGCTTAGAGTGGTTCGAAAATAAACCTTTTTGGAATTTCAAAACTCCTACTTCAAACCTACTACATGAATCATGAATAGACAACAGACATGATTGCTAATTATGGTGAATAATAAAAGTTCAAAGTTTTTTGGTCATCGAATGGCAATTTTTTCTGCAGGAAATTTCTTAGAAATTAAGAAAAAAAAAATTATAAAGTCGTAAAAACTTTTTGTCACGTGACCCCACTCCAAAACGTTTCTCATTGGTGTGACGTCATTGTTCACTTTTAAGCGCGCGGTTATTTAAAAAACGAAACCACGAGTGCACCTGCTCGTCCTCAAAGGTTAACTCGGACTTGTTCGTACGACAACTCTTCTTGCTCCGATGGGCATGCCGCGACATGCCGCCGATAGCTCACCTAGAAGCGTTCCTAAATCGTGAACTGTGACGTCACGGTCGTTTCGGCGCCAATTCAAACAGCCAAAATTTTTATTCTCTTTTATTGGGTAATTAAACATCGCATGACAGCAAAAATCGCATTTACTATTTTGATATGCTAGGTTTATTTAAAAAATATGTTCAGCACAAAATGTGTCTGTTGTCTATTAGAATTACATACTGGGGCCCTAAAACACTGTTTATCGGACCCCTCCTTTTCTTTATGTTTTTCAACGACCAAATAAAAATAAAACCAGATAAGTAAATTCAAAGAATTTATTTGAAGAAAAAAGGAATTAAGAAAACGGTCCTATTCTTCTTGTAAAACGGTCAACTTTTGCCATAACTTTTTATCTATTTTCTATCTTTTTATCAGCATCTTTTTCATTATCCTTGGAATTTTCTTTTTTTTTTTTCATTCCCTCGAATTCAACTCAAACTTCATTTAAAGTTTCCGACTAAAAAAGGAAGTTCGCCTTTTTTTTTTTTTTTTTTTTTTTTTTTTTTTTTTTTTTTTTGAATCGCATTCAATGCGCTCGGAGAAAAAGTCGAATTAAAAAAGAAAGGGGATAAAGAAGCAGAAGACCGGGGAACAGGGAAAGTTTTTTTCGGTTAAAATAAACTAGAATTTTGTTAAGGAGAAGCGATCGGGGACTATAGTGCAATTTAAAGGTTCGACTTGAACGTTGAAAAATAGCAACGTAAGAACTTTAATAAATTTCGTTTCCGTCGGAGGAAATAAAATATGAAAGGGAGAGAGGAAGAGGAGTGCCCGTTATTTTTCGTTAATCCACAAAGATTTTTTTTTTGTTTTTGTTTGTTTTGTGTTTTTGTTCTGAAAAGTGAGTGAATTACCTGCATAATAGTTCATTTACCTCTGACTTAAACGGACATAACCTCATCAGGTCAAATATAGGAAAAACGAGTATACAGTAATCTAAAGCAAAACTTCAAATCTTAAAAAAATGGAAGCCATATTGAAGTGGCGAAAAAAAATCTGTATTTTCCTAACAGATAAAAAAATTTAATTGAAATCTAGGTGATTAAGAAAAAGTTCTAAGCTTCTATTACAGAGTTTTTGCCTCTTTTGAGATTTTTATCGTGAATTACTCTGAAAAATTTTTCAAGCTATTATTCCAAAATAACGTTAGAACAACACCTTTCAAAGTAAATTTATTTTTATCCAATCGTACCGAAAAAAGACAAGTTTTTATAAAAATCAACTCTCTGATAAGCTTCCACATAAAAGATACGGGCACCTAAAAAACTCAAGAGATTTCAAGATTCAGTCGTGTTGTCATATTTAAAAAGGATTTCCCTCTGAATTTACAGTCCTCTTCCCCTCGGCTAAGAGATAATAAAAATGTTTGTAATTTTATGTAAATTGTGGGCATTATCATTATGTACAATAATGTGACCATTTGGCCCTTTCCCTTGTCGAGATTACGGTTATTCACCAGGGAAAAAGTTGAAAATATTTTTTTTATTTTTTTACATCTTTAATTGTTATGATTTTACGACGACGTGGGAACTGTACGACAAAATGTTTAGTATTATTTTTTTCTATTTTCCTTTTTTTTTAAAAAAAAAAAAAGATCATTTATTTCTCTTTCCTTTTTACGAGAAAGTTTTCAGAAACGGACGTTCGGGAGAATAAAAGAGGAAAATTTGACAAGAAGCAACAGAAACGGATATAGACTAAGAGCAATTTAAAAGATTAAACCCGGAAGCGAAATTTACCAGTCACGTTTTTCGAAAGTTGAAAGTGTATAATTACAAGAAGAAAATAAATATCTCACGGGAAGAATATTTTTTTTTTTTTTGATTGGAAAGAACTTTTTCTTCTCCTCTGCTTTAGTCTGGACGTTTCGGAAAAATGAAAATAAAAAAATTGTAGAATTCATCGAAGACTGTCTAGGAAATATGATTATAATTCATTTTCGTTCTGAACGAGGAAGGGGGCGGGGGGATCGCAATTGGAAACAAAAAGCTATTATGAACCTCCTGCAATTCTGGCATGTCCAAGTAACAATTAAGATCTGGATAACTAGATTTTATGTCTTCCAGTGACGTCAATCAACGTCAAAACCAGGTAAAGGAAAGTAAAGACGTATTAGACGAAATTATTCGACTGTTCATACAGATTCAATAAAACATTTGGCATCTCAAGGCTATGAGTTATCTCATTTCAGCACATGTATACGATGGGACAATGTCCCATGACGTTATGTACTATTTCCCAAGATGGTTTTTCTTAGTAGTACTGTTTACTTTACAAATGACATTTGGGCTAATCGTAAAAGAACCGTAAGCTAAACACTAGCGAAATGTAAAACTCATGCGAAAAATCTTGTCGTAACTTGAAATCACAGAATCGAAGACTTGTCCAAGCAGACTTGGGCTAAATATCACTGAGGCTGCCTTTGAATAACAAAACTTTTTTTTCTTTTATCGTAAACAAGGGGGGCGCCCGTAGCTCAGTGGTAGAGTCTCCGAATCTGGGTTTAAGTTTAGGATATGACTCGGATTTTTTCACTGCCGTTCACCACTGAATACAACAAGTATACAATTAAATAATAGACGTAGGTCCCCACACGGTTCGGATTCTGTGTCTGAAAAAAGGAGGTCCCGCTATCTCTCTCTCAATCCAAGGGGTCGTACATATATTACGTAAGCATATTTAGGGGGGGGAGGGGGTCCGGTCAACGCTTACGTTTGCTTACGAAGGGGAGGGGGGAGTTTGTAAAATCTTACGTAAGCATTCATATATATATATTTTTTAACCAATGGATATAAAAATCGATTGGAGTAATAAAATAAAAACAAAACAAAACTGAAAAAAAAATAGGGTAGAGGACCCAATAATGAAACAATTAAGAAAATGCGTTTTTTTAACACCAAATTTTTCGACCATTTTCGCATTTTCGAACATCGGTTTCTGTTCCAATCAAAAGATTAATGATTAAACTTTACTTTAATGCTGCAACACGACTTCAATCTGCGTTTTCTTCCCTTAAAATAATATTTAAATAAATTATTCCCCGATTTTTCTTGTTTTCACCAATGGTGGAACATTCGAAAAACAGTAGTGTTCTATTTTTTGAATATTTTGTTTATATTTTTTTATTTTGAAAACTCAATGTTTTCCTTAAAATTTTCAATGAAAGTCAACTTTTTGAATTAAATACGTACTGTGGACTTAATTAAATAGTTTTCCCAGTGCTGTCAGCCTCGCGGGTGAGTTATACAGTGAAGTGAAAATTGTAATTTTGTTTATAAACAATAGCGGCCATTTTCCGACGGCTTCAACGATAACTACGCAAATTTTTTAAGTTTTTTTTATGTGAAAAAAGTATTCAAATTCCAGTTTCGAGTTTAATATTTACTTTAAAAAAATCAGATGCGATTTTATTTGCTTGAACGTTTTTGTAATTTTACATATTAGCGCGATTTATACCCAAACGCTCCTGATCCATTAATGGTGATCGCGGTTTTTCAAGCCCCCAGTTTTGGAACGCTAATTTTATTTCCAAAAAAGAGGAAATCGGCAAATGGAAAGTTACGTTTGTTAAAATAATAATATTCTTTGATCCTTAATGTTAACAAAAAAAATTTGTTCCGAGCAAATCGTGTCTCAAAACACCAGAATAAAAATTAAATTCGTTGGAGTGAAATTCGTCGGAGGAATGGCTGCCTAGTTATTTCACCGAAAATTCTCTGCTTCTGTGTTTTAATTTCGTTTTTATCGCAATAATTGATCAAGAAAGCAACTTATTGACAATTATTTTGCAAGCCAGGAATATTTCGCATCAATTAAGAGTGATTTCGGTTCCAGATTAGCTTTAATTTTTTAATAAAAAATTGATAAACAGCAAATGATCCATTACTGGGTGCTGTTCCATTATCGGTTCCTCTACCCTAATAAAAATTTCAAACCATTTAAAATGAAGGAAAATCATAAAAAACTAAATTTAAAGGTATTTTAAGGAAAGAAAAATATTACGTAATATTAAGGGGGGGGGGGTCCTCCAAAATCTTACTTTGTCTTACAATGGGGGGGGAGGGGGTCAAAAACTGTCAAAAAAATGCTTACGTAATATATGTACGACCCCCAACATCATAACCAATGTGTGGTGGTCGATTTCAAGTGTCTGGTATATTACGAATTGCTCGCTTAACAATACCCCTCCATTTATCCCGGTCATTGGCCTTTCTGCTGTAAGGTAGCGGTTTTTGGGTCCGAAATAAAAATAAAATAAAATAAAGGGGGCGCCAATCAAAACATACGACATGCAAATTTTTAACGGGCGGGAGGGGTATCGGAGGGTCTCGGGGATACTCAACAATTTACGGTCTTTCCCAGGCTTTAGATGCAGGTGTCTTCTGGGTTTTCTGACAAATTACAAGCTCGGACAAGTTAGGAAGATAAGAGCAAAAATAATTTTAATTCAAAAGGGCCGATTTGATATTTCTTGGAAAAACAAATTAACATTTTAAACAAATTAACTCCCATACAAAAGAAGACGTGGGAACATAATGGAAGAAGGGTGTATATGCCAAAAAAATATATATTTCAAAAATTAAAAAAAAAAAAAAAAAAAATGGGGAAATTTCGGGACTTAAAAAAAATTTGGGGCTCAAACAGTTGAATCGTTACACTGCACGCCCTCTCTAGGGTTAACTCCGTCAATTTAGAGATTATTTCTGTCCGCCTAGTTGGCGAACGTCCCCTTTCTTTTTTGCCTTCCATAAAATCAACTATAATTAACTACTTACCAGGCATGATTGAAACTGTTTTGAGCGCTCTAAGAACTCTAAACGTCCTTAAACCGGCTAAATTCCCGACTTCCATTCCTATCGTAGCGTAACCGGAAGTGATGACTACGAAATCCAGCCAGTTCCAAGGATTCCTCAGGTACGTGTACTTATTAAGGATGAAACCCTTAGCTACGGATTTGATTATCATCTCAGCAGTGTATATTGCTAGGAAAACAAATCTGAAAGCAAACAAAAAGAGAGAGAGAGTGAAAACCTCTGTTAGAGGGGTCGATATACAGCATTTCAAGTTGATGATTTCTGGCAGGGAGAAACATCCGTTTTCCATTCGAATTAACTTTCAACCGTTTAATCGCTTTCGGGAATTATTTACTCGCGTTTTACACGAGTAATTGAGGTTTGAGTGAAATGTAGTCGTGTTCCGAATTATGTACACATACTTATGTGACACTTCGTTTTCCGACTGACCTTTTATAACCAAACTCTATTTTCTGAGCCATTCGGGAGTATGAAAACTCAAAGTGTTATATTACAAAGCAATTAACGATGTTCCAATTGTCGTCCGGGGGACTTTGAATCTCTGGCCTGTCCGCAAGGGGAGACGTACGTTTTTTTTTTTTTTTTTCTCCCTCCCCGGTTTCAACTACAATGAAAAGGGACGTTTTAAGATAGGAAGTGAAAAGACGGTGAAACCCATTCAGATACGCCAAGCACAGGGGGGTTAAGCCGTGAAAACGTCCCGGGAGACCGCGAAATCAGGTCCGGCCTTTTGGCTTTGTATTCTCGTGAGATAAGGGAAATTTATATTAGAAACAACACTTACGCAAAGCGTTTTATAATTTTCCAAAAAAATAAAATAAAATAAAAAGGATTTTTAACACTCATTTGGACAAGGGCATCCCATTCTGTATTTATTTTTTCGTACGTTGAGTTATTATTCTTTTTTTAAGTTGACCGAACCGGTAGCTTTTTATAGAAGATGTCCATATTTGTCTATACATGTCCAAGTTAAGAGACTTAGTCTACCTTGTTAAGATCCCTAGAAAGAATCATGGTTGTCCGAATACAGTCACTTTTCTTTGGTAAGATTGTCGCTTAAATTAACATAAGAAGCACCCTTCCACCCCCCAAAAACGATGAACATCAAAAACCGCTCTTTATAAGGACCGTAAAAACTGAAAAAAATATTTTTAAAACAGCATTTCTTGCAGATAAAGAATATTTTAAAACTGAAAAGTGTAAGAAATATTTTTCAAGCAACTCATGTAAATTTAGATCCATTTGCACGATCCGCATCCTTTTCGGAAGTTGCAAAATTTAGTCTCTTTAGCATCACGCTAAAACGCTCTCTCCAACTGACAAAAAGCATTTTAACTTCGTGCATTTTCAGCAAATCGGGAGAGATAATTAGGTCATCAAACGCTAGCGTTGATATCTTGGAAATGAAACGTTTGGAAAATTGGGTTCCATAAAATGTTCCCCCTGTCGTTTTGTTTATCTGGATTAATGCTAAATTAATCAGACTTAACGAGTCATACATTTTGATCCTTTTTTTTTCTTCTCGATCCGGATAAAATCATTTTCGCCAAACGAACTCTGATTAACGAGATTTCGATCTGAAACGGAAGTTTATGAAGATTTCCCTCCGTTTTTATTTTTTTGCTCATATGTCTTAAAGCAAGTTTTCTTCTTTTTTGTTTCGGAATGAGAAGAAGAGAAGCTTTTCATCCTTTTTGTTCTTTATTTGTTCTACGACTTGTTTTCTTATATTTCAATCCATTTTGAGGTTGGTTTTTTTTTTCCGTCTGCATTCGCTATTTTTCTAATTTTTTTTTTTCCTCGGGAAAATATAGTTGGAATCGTTCCCGTTTCATAAGAGGTGATAAACTTTAATTGACTTCGTTAAAAGCGAAAATCGATCCGAATGATTCTCCGATGGAAAGTATCGCATTCCTGAAAATTTTAAGAGTTGACCTTTTTTTTTTTTTTTTTTTGTAATAATTTGAAGCCATTTTTATTTTTTTCCCATTAAAATCTTTTTTAGTTTGACCTTAAACATTTTTTTCCCCGTTCTTTTCCCCTGTAATTTATTCCGCTCACATTTCGAGTTCGAGTATTTCGTGAGCCCTTGTTATTTCCGTCTTGAATTTCGAATTTAGGAAAAGACTTTACAGTTTTTGATATTTTTCGCGTTTTTGCCTAAAGAAAAATAC
The DNA here is from genome assembly GCA_037577465.1 of Liposcelis bostrychophila. Taxonomy (NCBI): domain Eukaryota; kingdom Metazoa; phylum Arthropoda; class Insecta; order Psocodea; family Liposcelididae; genus Liposcelis; species Liposcelis bostrychophila. The sequence goes on along the minus strand of CM075212.1, from coordinate 20,381,272 downwards.
GGTGAAAAAAAAAAAAAAAAGTTTTGCAGTTTATAGATCGCCTGTCAAGAGTTTTGGTAACGCTAATGTTGGAAAACTTAAATGATGGGAACATTAGATAGAGCAATGCACCGCCTCGAGGTTCTTGTCAACGTCAACGAGTTTTCCGTTTGAATGGAAAGCTGTTGACGAATACTTCGACGTTATTCCGATTTCGCTCTTCGAGATTTGATCAAAAGCAGGGGGGGAAAAAAACGTGCTTTCAGAAATTTGTCTCGAGATGCTAGAAGGCAGGACCATTAAGCATAAAGTGATTACTTAAATCGAATAACATTTTGCGTGGACGGTCGGAATCCATTTTTGAGTAGGTTTTTGAACAGACGTTTTCGTGGAATATTTTACAGAAAAAGTAAAAGTCCGCATTGCAGATTCCAGACGAAATTTTGTTATTTCGGAAAAATAATGTGTTTTTCAGTCAGAGACGTTAACGAAGGATGACGTAACGGTTCTTGACTGTAAAATTCCCAGCAAATAAAAGGTATGAAACATTATAATCAGGTGTTTTTACACTGACCAGCTAAGCGAAAGCTGTCGGCCAATTTTATATATTTGCTTTTGAGGGAAGTTTCTCCACACAACAGACTATAACATGTTACCAGTCTCTTATCTCCATGAAGTAAGCTTTTAAGGCTATAGCGCACAAGAGTCTAAATATGGAGATACAGTGTTTTAAAAATGAGCTGGATCTTCATTGCAACGGCTTTTAACCCCAAGCAACAGTTTTTAAAGTTACAGCGCAAAAAAAGTCTAAATATGGAGATATTTTGTTTTGGGGATCACGTAGAATTTTGGTTTTAACAGTTTTCGAACCTCGACACTATCTTTAATGACTTCCCGCGATCGGTTTTTGTCACCACTTTTGTCGAATAAGAACTTCGTTGAGGCTCACCGTGTATAATTTTTTAATTACATTTCATTGATTAATTTAATCTTGGGGGGCGCGCGTACAGCAGTGGTCTTCCGAAGTCTCCGACTTCAAACAGAATGACGGTCTGAGTTCAAGTCTAGGAATGGCTCGGATTTTTTTCACTGCCGAACAAACAATTTATGCTAAGAGTCTGATGCGCTGACTCCGGATTTCAGTTATTCTTAAAACGAGAAAAGGGGAGGTCGGGTGACTTTAGGAGGACCAATCAAATCATTTGTAATGCAAATTTTGAGGGGTGACGGGGGTTTCGCAGGATTTTTGGGATACTCGGGATTTTAACTACGCATTTTCCCAGGCTTTGGATGCAGGTGTTCGTGGGGTTTCTTAGAATTTTCAAGACTCGACAAGTTATGCAGAGAAAAACAATCTGTTATCAGAAATAATTCCTTTGAAACATATGCCGATGCCGCCATTTTTCTAGGAGATAAATTTTTAAAACGCAAATCCTTTCAGGGGCGGGTGTGGAAAAAGAAAAGAAAATGTATATAAAAACAAAAATATTTTTTAAAAAAATGGAGAATTATTGGGATTTCCAAAAAAAAGTACATGCTCAAAAATTTTAATTGTTACAATTATTTTTCGTGATAATATTGCCAATTTTCCACTTCTTAAAGCAAACGAAATATCTACAGGTAATTTTTTAAAAATATCAGGATATCGATATGTACGAAAACATTCATATTCCAAATCGATATCCTCATTGCCATTCGTCAGCCCTCTCCAAAATATAAAATAGAAAACAATGAAGAGTTCGTTTTGGCGATAATGGAATTAACAGGAATCACGCGCGTTGATAACGCTATTTGTATCATTTAAAACTGTTTTGAACAAAATTTATCGGTCACTCCAGTCCGAAGAAAAAAAAAAAAAAAAAGGTGAGCGATTTTATTCCATTCATTCCTTCCAACTCTTTTTTCTTCTTTACTTGTTCTTCTTCTGGCTACTAAACTCATGCCGCGGGAGCTCTCCCTCTTTTTTTTTTTTTTATTACCTTAGTCAGACATTTATTCGAAAACTTTTTGAATGGAAAGGCTATTCAGCTGATAACCACTAAAAGATATATGTTTTTCATCAGCCCCCCGTATATAGAGCGGTTTCAGGCGATAAAAACCGAACGGATTTTTGTTCGTGGGGCCGTTTTCACCTTCCAACACATAAAATTTGAATAAGAAGAAAAAATAAAACGAAATCTCCTATCGATCCGTTAAAATTTCCTCGTATGTTTACGTTTTTTCGTTAAATGTGTTACCCACATTTCTTGTTTTTTCCAACTAAAAAAAAAAAAAAAAAAAAAAAAAAAAACATTCGGCTTGTTATTATATTTTCGTGATTTAAGCCTTTTTCGTTTCCTCGGGAGAGAGAATTCCGCTTGTTGAGCGAAAAACGGCAATCTTTTTTTCCCCCAGCAAATATGGCACATCCGTTTTGCAACAATGCATCATTATACCATTTCCACATACTAAAGGAAGTAATTAAATAATAATTAGGATAATTCGGTGGGTCAATAAGCGAAATCCATGAAAGGTCATCCTTTTTTTTGTGGAGAACGTAAACGTTGAAACTACGAGAGAAAATTCATTGCAGCAGATTTACATCTTTCGCTCCAAACGAATTCTTCGTGTAATGATCATGCCTTATGCGGATCTGTCTCGAAAACATCTCTCTTTTTCCCCTTAATTTTTACATCAAATATTAAATTTTATATGGTATATCGTTCTCTTTTTAATAGCTTTTAGTTTTTGAAATTTTATAAACGCTATTTTCCAAGGAACTTGGAGTAATAAGGAGATTTTCGCGAAAACTTTAAATAGCTTAAATAACTTGAGGGAGGAAAGTGTGTCAAGTCTCAACAGTTCACAAGTTGAATTCTGATGCTACACAGATGTCAAGGAATAATTTGTAAGCTAGCATGAAAATAGAATAATTTTTTCATTTTTTTTTTTCGATATTCTAGCAATTTATTTTTATATCGAACTGATGTTAAATGTCCAATCGGGCACCAGACATAGGATACTACAATGGAATAAAGGGTATATCTGCTTGTGACGTCCTCTTAACAAATAAATAAATATTAACTCTAAAAGACTCTTTACAAAGTGGTTCAAAGCTCACAACAAAACTTTGCTTTGATGATGATAATTATTGAGAGACGTCTCTTTCCGTTTGTAAACATTTCCGACAAACCAAAAGTAACCCTTATCAATACACCAAAGAGAAAAATCTAGAAAATCTAGAAAACCAGGAGATCTCAATCACAAAAGTCACAAATCGAGAACACAAACAAAATTTATGCCGCCTTCCCTTTAAATTTCACCGTCTTGTTTTTTTACATAATCCCTTTGTTGCATCCTGAATTATTTTCTTGTTTTCTGTTAACCGTCCGAATTGATGAATTTATCGGCGAAAAATACAAAACGAACCGAAAGGGAAAAGCCCCCCCCCCCCTCCCGAAGAAAAGGAAAAAAGGGATGTTAAAACACAATTTTTTTTTCCTCCGATAAAAAGTCTTTAGAGGAATTCCTAGACGAAAGGGAGAAGAAAGAAAAAAAAAAAAGAAAAGGAGAAAAAAAAAAAATCTTTCTCCATAAATGCATGCTTTCACTCAAGGCAATACAAGCTTTCTAACGGGCTTTGACGTCTTTTGTTTTTTCCTTTCTCTGCCTCTATTCCAGCATTTCACAGTACGAGTGTAATAACCGTCCTAGTAGAATTTCCACCTGACGATATGGATAAAAACCGAACAAACATTTTGCATCGAGAAAAAAAAAAGAAAAAAAAAACGTCGGTTGAAATAAAAAAGTTAGTAATGGATGCAAGTAACATTTTTTCTAAAAAAAAAAAAAAAAGGGGGGAGAAAATGGAAAAAGAATAGCGGGAGAGAGAGAGAGGGAGAGAGAAAGAGAGAGAGGAAAAAAAAGATCAGTTTTCCGAAGAAAACAAAGTTAGAAAGCTTTGCGAGAACAAAGTAGTTCATTAGGTCGGTTAGGTTTCGAGTCTAATTTTGTTTGATCTATATTGATTCTATATTTTTTGAAAATTTTTAAAATGTCAATTTTTTTTTTCTTTTTTTAAAGAGACAAAATTAATGAGACAAAATTAAGTAATGCCGAGAATCTTTAGAAAATGCTTTTTAAAAAATAATTATTTATTTGCCCCAGATATTTTAGAGGTACGGAAAGAAGGTGAATTATCAAATTTTTAAACGACCCAAAGATGAAACAAGCGTCTGGGGTCAACTGACGTATCTTCTTTGTAAATATGATTGGAGATAGTCTGTTTCGACCGTTTGTAACAATCACGTGATCATGTAACCAGCAATTTACAAGGTTATTTTAGCGTACATTTGTGGTCACGTGATTCATATGACACTTCCACGAAGCGTCAAAACAGACTAACTCCAATCATGTTTATGATGGAGATACGTTAGTTAACCTCTGACGCATGGAATTTGTGGGCGGGCGGTTTTTCCTCAAAAGTTTGTGAAAAATTAAATCGGCTACTGAAGTAGGAACTACAACCGATTTGTCCTTTAAATGAAATTCTAACTCTTACTGAACTGACCATGACGTAAATTTTCCATTTAAACCGGTGCAACATCAGCAATCGAAAATTTTGAAAAAAAATACAAAAATGTTAACATTTTTGGTTAAACATTTTCACGGCAGCCATTAAATTGAACAAATTTTCAAAAGCATTGTACTGTTTTTTTTATTTTTATTTGAAACAGAAATTTTTAAAAAGATTCTCGTAACTTATTTAATTTTCAATATAAATATTTAATTTTTAATACAATTAAGATTATATGTGAGGGATCACCACGCTCGTAATCGAGTGTTGACATTTTAACGATAAAAAATGTGTAATAGTATATTACAACACAAGAACTGCAAAAGAATTGTCCGTCGAGACCTTTTTAACGCCCTCACTTTCGACTCGGGCTTCAAAATCGGCCTCGACGGCCAATTTTCTCTTTTGCAGTTCTTGTGTTGTAATATACTATTTTTTTAAATCCGGTTTTTTACAAATTAAAAAGGGGTCTAATCGCACCTCCAAAACGATTTGTTATGTTCAGAACTACAGATCCATGATTTTAAATGCATGAACAAGACTTAATTGTTCTTATATTTCATAATTTTTAATGGTTTTCACAAAAATTTAAAAAAAAAAAAAAATTCTTTCCGAGAGATTAGTACAGCGCTCTAGCGGTGAAATTGGCAACCATTGCAACAGCAAAAAATACACAATGGCGTTTTATTTTTTTCGTTGCGAAAACATTTTAAGAAATTATCAAATAGGAACCGTAAGACCTTTTTTATACTCAAATTAATAGATTACATTTCTTTTGATTGCTCGGTGTTTCTGACTCTATTGACTGAAGTCCAAACTGGTGGTGTCACTTGAAGTACCTACCCGAACACTTTTTTACACCACCCCCTAACCGCCCCCCAGGTCCCCCCCCTTGGGAAAAAAAATTATTTAATATCTGGGAAAAAATGGACCTTCCGGAGAATTTTCGCTCCGCTTCGCAGAGAAAGCGGAAAAATTAAACCATGGGTGGAAATGACAAAGGTTATGACCCAAAACAAGATCCAACGGTCATAAAATATTTTCCGATCGTTCCACCCTGGAAAATAAGGGGGGCAATATCGAAGGGGGGTGAATTTAATTTTTAAAAATCGTTAGATTGTCACGAAATTTGGGGTACGGGGGTTTTGGGGGTCACTGATTTCGATCCTGAGTTCAGATTTTAAAAATTCAAGATGGCGGATCCAATATGGCGGACATATTTTTACAAAACCGTTTGGTGGATGCAGTATGGGAGCTCATTTAATCTTGCCTTTCAATTTTTTATAAGTACGAAGCCATAAAAATTATGAGCTCCCATACTGCATCCGCCATATTGAATTTTCAAAATCTGAATCAAAATCAGCGACCCCGATAACCCCCATAAACGAACGTTGGTGAAAAATTCGGTTTTGTAAAAGTATGTCCGCCATATTGGATCCGCCATCTTTTTTTACATTATTTTCAAACAAATGTAAACAAATTTTTCGATTATTAATGTTGCGTTTGTTTAAACGAAAAATTTTCAAAACAAAATGACTGACTCGGTCAGCTTAGGCTAACTAACTATCTAACTAACTATCTAAATAATGGGCAAACGAAGAAAAAAAGGACTAAAAATTAACTCAACAGAAACACACGACAGTAACGACGAGATAGGCGAACAAACGAACAAGGATAAACCTGGGAGATAATAATTGAACAAACAAAAGGAAAAAGCGAAGGAAGGAACCAAGAGAAAAAAAAAGGAAGCAACTGAAAACATCAGTGGAAAAAGGAGACTGTTCCGATCGAATGGAATTTGCTTTATATTTATTTACATGGCGTTTTCTTTTTGTTTCTCGGCCCTCCTCATGTCTTCAATTTGTCAGTCAAAACGGAAACGATTTTTCCTCGATGTTGAAAAACCTTGCAAGATTCTTTCTGACCCATAATCTCGTCGTATTGTACTCCCAACCTTTCTCTCATCGATTTAGCTCATGATTTCCCTTAACATTCACCCACTCGCGTTTATTACGCTTACTAATCTCTCATATACTTCACATCCAATTAAGTCAACATATGCAAGAACGGAAATCAAGTAAACCCTTACATTTGAACCTCTACGTTAATTTATTTGAGTAATAACCGGCGGTGAAAATGAGTGTGCAAATGAAGAGAATCGTTAAGGATGAAGTATGCATAAATATTAAATGCTAACAGTTTCTGTCCGAGTCTATAAATATGCTAAGAAGATTTTCCATGATTTTCTTTTTTTCCTTAGGATGTTTTTTTTTTTTTTTTTTAAGAAAAAAAATATGAAAGAATAAATATTTTTCTGTGTATTTTCCTTCCGGCTCTAAGCCGGAATTTTCTTCCCGATCGACCGTTAAATTCGTTTCAGATATTTGTAGGGGACAATGCTATCATCGCCTTTTCATCTTTTTATTCCCCAGGAAATCTATTCCGATGGGGCTCCATTCAACCCGAACAAGTTAACAATTTTTTTTTCTTCCTCGTTGAAGATTTTCTTTCGTTTTACATCGTAAAATAAATTTTATTCGGAGCCAAGTTAATATCATCGGTTGTTTTTTTTTATTTTTTTTATTTACGTTTTTTGTTCTAAGATAAAGGGTGTAATTAGAGAGAGAGAGAGAAAAAAAGCGGTAACCTTTTTTTTTTCTTTTATTTTTTTCGCGTCCGAAAAAAATATTCAAGCAGACCGGAAAACCAAAAGTATTTATAAAATAGATGTCATATTCCAAATGTGTAAACATGGGCTCTCCCAAAAGGGTAATTCATTTTCTCTCCTAAATATTCATGTATTGCGGTGCTTTCAGGAAGCATAAAAAGAATTAACGAAACCGAATGCTGGTAATGCGATTCAGATATTAACGTACGATCCGCTAAAAAAAAAAATGACTATCTTTCATTTGTTGAAAACTGTCATCTAAATAACGGTTCCATTAAATTGCAATTTATGTCTCATCGGACTTTTGCTGCTTTCCGAACTCGAACGGCACTTTTTTTAACCCCCCAATTCCCCCCTTCCCGAATTTTTTACTGACCTATCGCAATGATTACTGAAAAGAGAAACCTTGACGGAAGAGAAGGTTTTCCTTTTCCCTTTTCCCCGAATTCGGCGAGGTTTCCTCATCGTGGAGGTGAGTTTTCCCTCGGGTTTACAATCTTTCCCCCCCGACATGGAAATTCCAAAGCAGTTTGAGGTTAGAAGTTTGATTACTGGAATGCATATAAGAGCATGTCAAACAAATTCCGACCGTGCTTTCGAGTCACCCATAGCCTGACTCTTTAACGTGCTTGTATTGATTTTTAAAATTCTTTAAAGCTGCTCATGGCTCCAAGGGTTTTGGTCTTTATTAAAAATAATGCAGGTTTTTGCGGATTTACTTCCTTTTCAAGTAAACAACTATTGACGTTTTCTAGTATTTTAACAGCTTACAGCATTGTTTATTTAACACATGAAAAATTGTGTCATAAAATTTTATAACTATTTATAAATTTTATTAACGAAAACGTTTTACTGAATAACAAATTACCGTAACAGGGGGCTACTTTTTACTCCAGGGGGTTCTTTTCACACTTTTATTTTTTTAAAAATACTCGAAAACGGCTAAGAATTTTTTCAAAAATTAAACATATTTTTCATGATTGATTACTTTCGAGTGTTATGTTCAAGCCAAGTTGCCTAAACTTGTTTTATAATAAAAATATTAAGTTTTTAATTAGAAAAAAAAAAAAAAATTAAGGAATCACGCAACCTAAAATGCTAAAATGCATTCTGCTGCATCCACCAGTCAAATTGAAATTGTATTGCTTTTCGCACTTGCCCTATATAGTCCCTTAAACGATCATCCTAATTTTACAAAAAATTAAACGATTAGAAGCGCAAAAAACTAAAAAGAAGAAATAATTACGATCAATGCACACGGTAAAAAATTTTATAAATTTTATGTAAAAGTAACATAAAAAATACGTAGCCCTTTTTATTTAACATGAGTTGTGTTAAATCTTCAATTTTTTCGAACGTTTCGAATTTCTGACGCCACGTTTTTATGTTAAATAAAAAGGGGCTACATCTTTTTTATGTTACTTTTACATGAAAATTTTTACCGTGCGGGGCTACTTTTCACCAATATTTCAATGGCGATGTGGCATGGGTCCTAAATCCTCAACGAATCGACAACGTTTCCAAGGTTTTGATTACGTTTTTATTACGTTCACTAATTTTTTAAATAAATAGCGACAGCCATTAATACAATTTCTAAAAATGTACCAATCGTTTCATTAAGACATTTTCCGTTTACAAAAGCCAATAATTTGCCATATCCTCTTCAATTATTAAAGATATTAAGGTATAAACATGATTGTAAAAAGTAGCCCCATTTTTGTTAGAACGACACCTTTTGTATGTAAAATAGAGTTTTTATTCGTGTTAGAACAAGTACCGTAGCAGGGGGCTACTATTTACTCAAACGGGTGACTTTTGACACTTTTACTGTATTTTTAAAAAATTCTTGAAAATGGCTAAGAATGTTTTCAAATATTAAACTTATTCTAAATTATTGATTATTTAACAGCGTTATGTTCAAGCCTAGTTGCCTAAACTTGTTTTATTATAAAAATATAAAGTTTTAATACGAAAAAAAAATTAAGAAATATTAATTTTTGTAATCAAATTGAAATAATAAAATCAAAATAATCAAATAAACATACTGAAATTAATCAAACTGAAATTAAAATGACTTTCGCACTTGCCCTATGTAGCCCCTTAAACAATCATCCTAATTTCACTCAAAATTAAACTATTAGAAGCAAAAAAAATTACGATCATTGGGGGCTACTTTTTACAAATATTTCAATGGCGATGTTGCATGGGTGCTAAATCCACAATTAATCGACAACGTTTCCAACGATTACGTTTTTACTACCTTCACTCATTTTTTTAAATAAATAGCGATAGTCATTAACCGAACATCTAAAAATGTACCAATCGTTTTATTAAGACCATTTCAGTTAACAGAAGCCAATAATTTGTCATAACTTCTTCTTCTATTAAAGATATTCAGGTATAAACATGATTGTACAAAGTAGCCCCACTTTTGTTACGACATCTTTTGTAAAATCGAGTTTTTATTCGTGTTAGAGCAAGTACACATATTATACTAGGGTATCTTAAGAAAGCAAAAGAACCGCTCTTGATGTTTGAATAAAAAAATTTAATTTGTTTTTACATTTTACGTCTGTTTCGCGGAAAAACTATCAAAAAGTGTAAAAAGTAGCCCCTACTACGGTAATTTTGTGCTTGATTCCACTACATTTATCCTACGGGGACGTATAAATATATATTTTATTTATAAACGTCGGATTTTTTTTTGAGAAAATCTCACAAAAAACGCCACAAATGATGAAGGGATCAACATTTCATGTAACAAAAGTTGTGGAGAATGTTAAAAGGAATATTCCTACGTTTTTTAAAAATTTATTCGGTCCAATTAAACTTCTGTAGTCGGAAAAACCTTTCTTCAAAAAATAAACGAAGTTTCATTCATGTTTCAGTTGCAGGAGAACGATCAGCTAAGAGTCTCAAATTCATCTGTAGAACCTCCTTAATTGCAACGGGCTTACTTTAACCCGAAGAAAATGGTGGTCTAGATTGTTTTTCGATTTGAAGAGAAAAAAAAATCCCAAAAACTCGATAAGCAGAGAACTCGAGTCGAGAACTCTGCCATCTTAATCTTCCAACAATCTCCTTAAGGAAAGCCTATTTTTCGATGGCGATGGGGGTGGTGTGGTGGAAGGTTAAATTTTTATAAAAAAATAATGGCTTAATTAATGGAGAGCCCCTTATAGCACTGCAGTTAATGTAACTTTTCGAAGAATCGACAAGCCTCGTGTAATCCGGGTTTTAGTCTGCTTATCTGTTCGTTTGTCCAAGCTTGTTTCGCTCTATTGTTCGTTCCTCTTTATTATTTTCAGGAGAAATTGCGTGTTGTCTGTTACTTTTTTTCGTTTTTTTTAATTCGTTCCCTTAATAGCCGATTGTCTTCTGTTAGCATCTGATGTAGCAATCAAAAATTAAATAGTGGTAACGACAACGGGATATCCCTGAAAATTTATCAATTGTTTCCGTTCTGCAATTTGCACAGTCGAGTTATCCATAGTTAAGGTTACTGTTACCAAAATCGTATTAAGTCTCGATTTATAAAGTCATTCATTACATGAAACAATATTCAAGCTTAATCAACCGAAAAGGTCATCGTAACGTAGGGTTCCTCCCATATTTAAATAAATAAAAACGAAAAAAAAAAAAGAAAGAAAGACAAATAAAAACGCTACGATTCTGACAATATTTGTTTTAATCTTGAACAGTATCGCCGCATTGCGTTATTCCTCTCACGTTCTTTTTCCGGTTGATCATTTTGCGGTTATATATTTTTTTTTTCACTTCTCCACCAAAAAAAAAAAAAAAATGGGGGGAAGGAAAAAAAGACAACTATATCAAACATAACCACATCAGACATCTGTATCACAATGATATTAAGTAATATTACAACAGGGCAGAGAGGAAAAAAAAAGGAAACGAAAAATGAGATTCGGGAAAGCGGAAAATGAGATTGGACGAAGAGGAGACGAGGCCTTTTTAAAGATTTTAAGAATAAGGAAAGCATAAGACGGGAGGATAGAAAGCCTGAGTGCTCCCATTTACAACCATTATACAGAGACGGGGGACCATTTGTAACAGGTGGTCTTAAGAGGAAAATCGATTTATAAACTCTCCTGTCTGGGACGATTTCCTAAGCCCCCCCCCCGAAATCGATGGTTAAACGTCAGTATAAATTCATTTGGAAACGGATGTTTCGATTTTGATTGATGTCGCACCGGGTCCGAAAACGTTAAATACGATTAATCGTGTTTTAAACCGCTTCCTCCGTGATAATCTCCTCTTTCTCTTTCTCTCTCTCGCTTTTCCTTTTCTAAAAAGTTTTGAACCTGTTCTCTACATAGCCCGAAAGCCATTCCGAAGATCATAAATAAATCTCCCCGGTTCGGAATCTCTTTGTCTTCTTCGGATTTAGGCGATTTAATTCCGGATTATCATTTCCTTCCTATCTTTCCCCTTTAGGTAAAATTTCGGATTTTATTTTATTTTTTTTAAAAAGGGGGCTACTTTTAACTCGAGGGGGCTACTTTAGACACTTATTTTTAAAAAATAATTGAAAACGGTTAAGACTTATTTCAAAATTAAACTTATTCTAAATCATTGATTATTTTCGAGTTTTATGTTCAAGCCTAGTTGCCTAAACTGTTTTATTATGAAAATATTAAATTTTTGGAAAAAAAAATTCAGGAATCACACAACCTAAAATGACTTCTGCTACATCCACGTTTCAAATTAAAATTAAATTGCTTTTCGCACTTGCCCTATATAGTCCCTTAAACTTTAAACAATCATCCTAATTTCGCTCAAAATTAAACTATTAGAAGCCAAAAACAAATTACGATCAATGGGGCTACAGGGTGTCTACTGATAAATGAAAGCGAAAATATAGGACTTTTAAAGGACTTTATAGATCTATTTTTTAAAAAATATAGGATCCAAAACAAGCAGCTTTCTTCAAGACTTTCCCCAGAGAAAGAGGATTTCTCACAAAAATTCTATGTCATTGTGACATTTGTAGCCGCAAATTAGTTAATTCTCGTTTTGTCGAGTCATTTAAACCCTGAATCAGTTTAATTGCATGGGGGTCGGAGTGGTGACTTGTCCATGTAGTGGTTTGGCTAGCAATGAAGTTAAGCAGCATTAATGAGGGACAGCTTCTGGATGGGTGACCGCACCGACACTCTTCCCCTCTGGCGGGGATGGCGGGAACTTACAAATGCAGTCATCTTAACCTCACTGTACGAGTTGGTTATCGCATGCCAGAAAGAAAGAAAAAACAGAAAAACAGACCTGCATTATGCAGTTAATTGAACAAAAGACAAAGGACCTGCGATAAGAAGCTAAAAGTATAATAAAAAAAGCTATCAATAAACGGTTGCCTGTTTGCCGTGCTGAACTCTCCAATTCTCTTATGCCACTCATTAAGAAAAGTATAAACAAGCACCGGGTGCATAAGACTTATTCCGAAAATAATCCTTTAATTCTTTTTATAAAAAAAAAAAAAAGTTTAAAAAAAGTTTAACTGCAAAAAATCGATCGAGGCCGAAGGCCGAGCGAGGAAAATTTTGTAAAAAATTGCAATAAAATACGAACAATTAACCCGTTCTGATTTTTGTAGTAAAAATATAGGAGGATTATAGGACCAAATATTAAAATATAGGAGGATTATAGGATTTTATAAGAATTACAGGACAGTAGACACCCTGGGGCTACTTTGCAGAAATATTTAAATGGCGATGTCGCATGGGTGATACATCCACAACGAATCGACCATGTTTCTAACGTTTTGCTTACGTTTTTACTACGTTCACTAATTTTTTTAAATTAAAGCGATAGTCATTAACAGAACATCTAAAAAGATACCAATCGTTTTATTAAGACGATTTTCGTTCACAGAAACCAATAATTTGTCATATCCTCTTCAATTGACGACATCAGTGGCAGAAGGAGACCGTTCAGGTTCCAACGAAAAACTGTAGTCAATAAATGAAAATCGAAAGAGGATCTAACATTTTCCTACTGCTTGTTTACAAATAGTACATCGTCGTTGCGCGTTGTAAAGGAGCAATATGAAAAAGAATGTTTATGTTTACCTTTCGAATAAGCATTTGCATATTGCTCCTTTACAACGCGCAACGACGACGTACAAAATTCTATCGGAATCAAAATGGCTTCCAAAAAAAAAAAAAAAAAAAAACAATAGAAAATAGCCTGTTGTCTGAATTTTTTTTCGAGAGGTCCAACGGTCTCCTTCTTCCACTGATGTCTTCAATTATTAAAGATATTCAGGTATAAACACGATTGTAAAAAGTAGCCCCATTTATTTAAGCCCCATTTGTTAAGTAGCCCCATTTAAGCCGTCGTTAGAACGACAGCTTTTAGAAAACCGAGTTTTTATTCGAGTTAGAACAGGTATAGATATAACAACAGGGTATCAAATTAAAGCTGAAGAACGCCTCTTAACGTCCATGTAAACAGTAACGAATTCTCTTCTACATTTTACATCTGTTTTTGGAAAAACGTCAAAAAGTTTACAAAGTAGCCCCCTGGTACGGTGCTAATCGGATCCGGTCAAAACGAAAAGGATGTTATATTTTGTTTTTTTAATTCCGGTTAACACTTACTCTGCTTCCTCGATAGGCTCAGTCATGGCTAGGAAGACACAATTGAGCAGAATTGTCGCCATCACTACATAGTCGAAGTATTGATTTGTTGATAGGAAGATGCACGTTTGACGAACGGTGTTCCAAGGCGAAAAAAAGAAAAAGGATCGTGTGGCTGTGAAACGGTGAATGTAGTTCTTTCGAAACCTCTTTGACACCACGCAGAAAGTCTGAAAAGAAGGAAGGAAAAAAAAATGTATATAAAAATAAGCTTTTATCGTTCTAACTATAGAGAGAGTAAATGTATATAAATTCGCGGATTGTAGCAGCAGGTGTTACATTCATACGAATTGATTGTTTGGTTTTTCAACGGGTTTTCCCAGGGTTTGCGTGTTTTCTCAAGGAAAAGGATTGTAAAAACAGGAAGTGCTTTTGAAAAAAAAAAAAAAAAAAAACTCCGGTGAATTGAATGGCAAACAGATGAATATTCTGGAAAACCGTATGTAATGGCGATTTTTTTTTCGTCTTCGTAAAGACAAATATGATGAAAATCAAATGGTATAACAAGGTGTGAATCCGCTACTCTGCTCCTCGGGTTTTCAAGTCACTGAACTAACAACGATCCTAATATATTTACAGATTTCAGATTTTTATACACTTCAAAATTTTCCCCAAATCCGATTTATTTTCGAAAAAAGCCGCAGATAAATATTCTTGAAACGGATTCAACTAACAGTACGGAAAACCCCTCTCTCCTCAACCTGAGTGAATAAATAAATAATATAATGGAATTCTGAAAACCGAGGGTACATTAAATTCATCGACGCGGTTATCCTCAGCGACTCATCATTCCCCTGCAATCAAAATTCCGTTTTACAATAATATCACGGTCCAAATATGATTAATCAAATGAGTAAAACGAATGCTCCTTATTTTGGGATGATAACGGTTTTTGACGTGTTCCAACTTGTTTGTGGTCCCAGTCGTCACCCCGCGAATAAACGGTCACTCTCAGCTTTCGAAAAAAAAAAAAAAAAAAAGGATCTACCGTTGACGTCATAATGATTAATAAGCCGTTTTAATTTAACTTATCGACTCAATCCATCATTCTAAAAGGAAAAATTGTAATGAACTTTTGATTAATCGTGTCAACTACCTGAGTTTACTTGATCCGTTTGCTCAACGTGAAAAACATCAAAACTTTTTCAAAAGAACTCTCTTTACTTTTCATCTCCCCTTTTTAGACTTATTTTGCAGTTGACTGAAACTTTTCCACCTTTCCTTTTTGACCTAAATCGGCTTATTTAAGTTTAAATGAGAAAGTTTTGAGGGGAAAAAAATATTATTTAGTAAAGTATAACGTCAAGATTATCGAAAAAAAGATTTTAAAACTTGTGAAATGTTAAAGCATTAAAAAAAAATGATGCAGAGGTTATAAAAACTAACCGGGAGAACCGCCGGTTTAATGTTTTTTTTATTTTTTTTAATTATGCAGAAAAGATTGGCCTCGTTTTTTTTCGCTTGGGGGGTACAGGATGTTTTTCTCGATTGTGTAACCATGAAACCGGAAGCATGCTGTTGCCGTCGCGTGATGTGCAAACAATACCATCAACATTACTCACTTTTATATAAAGTTTTGTAAGGTTTTTTAAGTCTCTCGCTTTCTTGATTTTAATTTATTAACACCATTGTTGCCAACTTACGGAGGGTTAATGTTAGCGGAAATTGATGCAGGCGAGGGCATGTTAATACGAGGGGGATTCGTTCGGAAATGCATTCTTCTCTTGTGGCACACACAGCAGAAAACCATATCATTTTTTAGCTGCCAAAGTGCTCAAAAACGTAGAACTTCCAACCCGTATGCAATAAAAAAGATTATGCTTTGTCTAGACGATTCAATAAGAACGCCTTGCCGTGCCCGAATCCATAACAACAAAAGTTAAAACTTTTGCCGTTGAAAGCAAATGGATCGGGATTAAAAACCCAGGGTAAATAACGAGAAAAACATGATTAAATAACAAAATCACGATTTATTTAGTTAACTCACCGCAAACATTTAGCGATCCAAAAAGAAAAAAAAAAAAAAAAACATTCAAAATGAATTTATATTAATCCTCGTTTATTGAACGAACTTTATAAAAAATTTATATCTGAACGCCCGATCTCGGTGTCGACAACCTCCAGTAAATTTTTATTCACATTTTCCCTTTTGAAAAAAACAAAAATAAAAATTAGGGAGTTTCTTTCTCGTATGTAACCCTAATCAGAAGATGGAAGAAAAAGCTGACACGCATTTGCCCCGAGACTTCTTTCCTCGCTAACCCGAAATTCTAAAAAGCAATCAGAAATAGAAAGGATATAAACACGTTCCACAAAAAGAAGGGAGGGAAAAAAAGAAGAAAAAAGGTAAGAAGAGTTTTCAACTTTGGAAGAAAAAAAAAACATAAAAAACAATATCAGAGAGTGGCTGGATACCTTCGTCCCGCCTACCCCTTAATCTCTTTTAAAGACAGTAAAATCTCGTGAAAAAGTTTTCTTACGCCAGGACGTTTTTAATGAAGAATCTTTGGAAAAGGAAAGTTTAGTCCGAGAAAGGAAACTTTCCTTCAAATCATTACCTGACAAAATTTTAATGTTTCCTTTTTACCTCCGTCCGCTTGTTGTTTTTCTAAAATCGTAAAAATTTTTTTTTCTCTCTCCCTTTTTCGTTACAATCATTTTAAACAACTTTTTGCTGCAGCAGGAGTTTTGACAACGATAATTTAAAAATTTTCCTTAAATTGCTGGCAAAAATATTATTTTGAAATATTTTCTTTTTAAAATTAAAATTGATTCTTGAATAGTTAGTGTGTAGTGAATAGTTTAAAGGGTTAAACATTTTTTAAGGAATTGTGTTTGTGACAAGAGTGAACGTATCATGATGTGCAATTTGGAGACAAGTATAAACGTGTCATAATGTGCATTTTGGGACAAGTGTAAACGTTTCATACTGTCCAATTAGAGACAAGTATGAACATGTTATAATGTGCATTTGGGGACAAGTGTGAACGTGTCATAATGAGTCATAAATTTGAGACAAGTGTAAAAGCTGTCATAATGTACATTTTGGGACCAGCGTAAACGTGTCATACTGTCCAATTAGAGACGAGTGTGAACATGTCATAATGAGTCATAAATTGGAGACAAAATGACAATTGTGCAAAATGACAATTTTTGACAAGTGTGATGGTTTCATAATGTCCAATTTGAGAGAAGTATGAAAGTGTCATAATGTGCATTTTGGGGCCAGTGTAAACATGTCATACTGTTTAATTAGAGAAAAATTTTGAATGTGTCATAATGCACAAGTGTGAACGTGTTATAATCAGTCATAAATTTGAGACAAGTGTAAAAGTGTCATAATGTGCATTTTGGTACCAATGCAAACTTGTCATACTGCCCGATTAGAGACAGGTGTGAACGTGTCATAATGAGTCATAAATTGGAGACAAATATAAACGTTTCATAATGTGCATTTTGGGGCAAGTGTAAACAAGTCATATTGTGTATTTTGGGACGAGTGAAAACGAGTCATAATTTCGAATTTGAGGCAAGTGTGAACGTGTGACAATGGACAAGTGTGAACGTGTCAAAATGTCCAATTTGAGACAAGTTTGAACGTGTCATAATGTGCATTTTGAGGCCAGTGTCATAATTTCCAATTTGTCATAATTTCCATAATTAGTCATAATGTCCAATTTGAGACAAGTGTGAACGTGTCATAATGTGTATTTCGGGACAAGTGTGAACGTGTCATAATGTGTAATTTGGGACCACTGTAAATTAGTCATAATTTCCAATTTGAGACAAGTGTGAAGGTTTGACAATGCACAAGTGTGAACGTGTCATAATGTCCAATTTGAGACAAGTGTGAACGTGTCATAATGTGCATTTTGGGACAAGTGTCGTGATGTACAAAATGACAATTTTTGACAAGTGCGAACGTGTCATAAATCGATTTACCGACATTTAAAAGTCAATTTAAAGCACGTTTACACAATTTCCCTCCCACCAAAAAAACCATATGATTTACTGAGCTCAAAAACCGGTCTTATTCACGTGTTTAAAGTCAGTTCGTTAGCTTAAATGGTTTAAGAGCATTTCGATTTCTCAGACTATCTTAAGTTGTGAATGTTTTTTTTTTTCGTATTTCTCCTGTATATTTTCAATTGGAATGATGGGAGTAATGCATGATTCAGTATTTGCTATTGAAAATCTGAACCTACGCACCTACTTTTTCTAAATTTTTTCCTTTGCGAAAAAAAAAAAAAAATCTCGAATAAATTGTGAATGGGCACATCAGCTGGAGAAATTCGAACTTCTTTCTTCCTAATGCCGCCATTCAAATTCTTCAAATAATTTTCCGGCGTCTGCTAGACAATCAGAAACAATTTTTCGTCTCGGAAAATAATAAAACTCGGGGAGGAAAAAAAAAACAATTTTCGAATATTTTTTTTATTCACTCTATTCATTTTTTCTCCTCCTTTTTCCATCGGAAAATAGGTTAAAGTTAATAAACGTTCGAAGAATAAAGAAGTCTTCTTTATATCTTTCTCAGTAACGTAATTATCGTTTGAAAAACGTTCGTTTACAAAATCGTCGGAAAACACCATTTTTTTTTCTTGATCTTTTTTTTCACGAAATTTTTCTGCTTCTTTGAACCGAGAAAATTAGTTAAAAGATGCCCGATTTCTGTTTTGAAAATTTTCATTAATTGTTACGACCAGAAGAAAAAATACGAGAGGAAAAAAAAAAAAGTTTTGGATTGAATCGTCAAGGATTTAAGAAAAAATCAGCCTGCGTCTTTTTTTTTCGGAATTCCGGCACGTATTTCAATCTAACCTCAATCTAACCGTTCCCTTTTGTCCGCTCTCGAATAAAACAGCCCGGAAAATTGCCTTCAAGTTTTTTTTTTCCTTCTTCTTGAAATGACATAAATCCATCTTGAAAGACGCGATAAATTCGGTTATCGAAATTTTTTTTTCTGCAAAGAATTATTTCTGTTCAATTGGCTTTATTTATCAATCGTTCGGTTATAAAACTGATTTGAGCTTTGTTTATGCCTCTCGTTATGATTTAACGTTTCTGGAATTCCATTCCAGTTTCTGGAATGGAATTCCAGGTAAACGAGTGGAAATCCAAAAATGATGAGACAAAGTAAATGAAAAGTGTAAGCAAAAATATTACAATCTTGCAATATGTCACGACTGATTTTTTTTTCTTCTTTTGTTTCATAGAAGTCGGAAGTATTTTTTGCATGTGCTGGCAAAATACTCAGTAACATTTTAAGATTTATACTGCATAACTCCATGCTGTGTTGCATGTCATTATTCCAAAATATGTTAACAACAGTTGAGAAAACTTTTCTTTTCGCACTCATCTGCGGGGTTCTCCAAAGGCAGAAATATTTTCACCAATTAATTAACTAATCTTTCTTCTTAAGTAAGTGTCAAATATTAATAACATAAACGATATTTTCGGTTTTTTTTTTTAATTTTTTATTTTTCCATTGTGACGTAGGACTACGTCTTAGACCGCACCATGATGGTTTTGTCGTGTCTGGTCTGGAGTTTTGGACACCAAACAAAAAAAAAACGAATATTTTTTATAAAATTTTAAAATTTTGAATAAAAATTTATCAAAAATCCTTGATGATCCTTAAAATTTTTTTAAAAATTTCAATGAAATTTATAATAAAATTTTTTACAAAATATATTGGAATTTTTTGACTAATTTTAAGAAAATAGGGAAAATATTTACAAATTTTTTAGATTTTGATGATTTATGATAAAATTTTATTGAAAAAAGGGACAACGTGGACTAATATCGGAGCTTGGAGGATTTAGGGGGATCATTAACATTTTTTGAAACGAACATTTCCATAATTTTTGATTATTGAAAAAGTTTATTTAAAATTTAATTGAAAAAACATTTTTTTTTAAATTTTTTGAAACGAACATTTGATAAAATTTTAAATAAATTTTTTCATGAAGGATTTCAAAAATATGTCAGTTTTTGTTGGGAGCATACCTTCCCTCAATTTTTTTTTAAATTTTTAAGTGTAAGTTAGGAGCAAATAAGAAAGCGAAAAAGAAAGATAAATAAATTAAGATTTGATTAATTCTGGACGAAGTCCTACGTAGGAATATGCCTTATACACCCTGACAGTTTTTTTTTTTTTGTAAATTGAATAAAAAATATCTTACTGCACTACATCACACGAGACTCATTTCACTCCTCGACTTTTTTTAGTTGGAATTTTCACTAGGTGCTTTACTGTAAAAAAATCTGCAACCGGCCTCGGCGTGAATATCGTAATATACTATTACTGTTCAATAAAGAGTCCCTTATTTTGCGAATATTCGGGTTTGAATGAGCGGACCTCCGCAATCGGTTCTCTCTGTGGCACATATGAACCCCAATTTTTTATTCAGATTTTTCACCCGAAAAAGTGCACATTTGCCCTTAAAGGTCAGGAAAATTTCCATAAAATAAAAAAATTCCCAAAAAGTGAAAAAAAAAATAAATAAATAAAAAAATAAGTTATTTTCTATCAGAAATTTTGCATAGATCACGAATCTAACTCCATTTCTTTTATCTGGCCCAGTTTTCGAGCTAAAGCCAAAAAATGAGCCAAAAATTCGGGTAAAGTGACAAAAAATGATAAGTTCTGATTCTTGGCCCGTTTTTGACACTGGAAAACGGAACATCATTAAAAAAATTTCTTTTTTTAAAAGGGTAATAGTAACATAATAACATATCGAATGCATGCTCAAGAAACCCTTTTAAATAATACTGAAAGTATATTTTTTTCTGCTTACGATTTTTTATTTTTAATCAGCTGTGTGAAAAAGCTGAAAAAATGTTCAAAGCAACCCCATTATACGGTATTCCAACCAAGCTCTTTTTAATATACGAAGTAACGCTTCCAGCTTCTGTTTTTTTTTATCAATACTAATAAAAGAAACATGAAAAAAAAATGCTTTTCAAGCACAAAACCCCCAGATAATACTCCTGATTTCAAATCAAATAACGTTTCCCAGTTAATAAAGAGCGTGTGTGTGTGTGTGTGCGTCGTTACCATATCTCAAGACTAGGGTAGTGGAACAGTTTTTCCCGAGTCAAACTCCCCTCGCCCCGATTCAGAAATTGAGCTTTGAATGAAAAACGAAACTTTTGGCATGGATTTTCCTCGTATTCCGGGACTTTTCCAAGGGGTTTTATCTGGGTCATTTTACAATTCTAAAAATGGACTCATTTCTCTTTTGCGATGTTTTTTCCTTTTTTTTCTCTCTCTTATCTTTTCCTTCTTTTTTTCTTTTTTTTTTCATCGAATGTTTATGTTCGATGGTCTATCGGTCAAGTTTTTTTGAAAAGTCGATACTTGAACTAGTAGGAGAAGCAACAGCTTAGACCGAAAAACGCTTGAAGGGGAAGACTTTGGAATATTGCCACAAAATTTTGATCTACACCCGCTCCCGATCGTCTTGACGAAAATCTTTCAAGAAAAAAAAAATCGTGATCTTAATTTTCTTTTTGAGGGAATTTTTTTTTTTTTTTTTTTTTTTTATTTTTTTTTTTTTTTTTTTTTTTTTATTCATGCAGTCTGTCTCAAAACTCGATTATTTATGATTTAAACTTGGTAAAAAGTTGTGTAATTATGTTCTCCAACAAAAACCCTGACAATTTTATTAATTCCAGCGAAACTCTTCAGATTATCTCCGTCACTTAACTTTACTTTAAAAATAAAATAAATCCTATTAACTCTTCACGAAAAATAAATAAAACAATTATGGCAACGGCGATCGCGTATTAGAAAACGATTAAAACTTCACTTATTAAAAACAAGGAATTTCCGTATCAGGTGTTGGAAAATGAATTATTGTTTAGTCCAAAAAAAACCTACCAAACACATTAAAAAATAAAAAAAAAAAGCCAGGTAAAACTACCAGACCGTGAAATAAATAACGAAATCTGAAACTCTAAAAATAATAATAATAATAATAAAGCGGGCATCGTAGGCTAGTACGTAGCACGCTCGACTCTCACACTCGAGACCCGTGCTCGTGCTTGATCCGATGCTCGCTTAAGACATAGGAGTGAAACCATACTTTCTAATTATTGGATTTATGGTACTTAACCTATGCAAGAATAAAATATCTTACAGAGAGAGATTTTATGATAATCGTAAAATCTTCTTCTTTCTCTGGCCGACCTGGTGGCAGTGAATGCCAGGCCTACCCCTCACGCACTCGTTCCGAAGGGTTTGGACTAAGTTTCCCCCCTATCTCGGAGGAGCATATCATTAAAAATGGCGCTGTGTACTTCGTATGCACAGGTCTCGGGTATGTTCTAGAGTGCTGACGACACGGGATGGCATCCGCAAAACAGTCATCTGGCTGTTAACTCACCGCTGACCGCCAACATCTGAGTCATGTGAGCATAATCCCAGGGAAAATTACCGCCGTGACTTGCATTTAATATAAAAAAATAAGCTCAAGATTAGGTGTAGTTTGGGTTAGCAACATAATAAAAATGATTGCTTCCCCCCTCCCAAAATCCATATCAACGTGTAAATTTCGTGCAAAAATCCGAAAAAGTTCAATCCCGTTGAGTTAGTCGAGCTAAAATCATAATCATGCAAGTCCGTAAATGTTGTGTTTGCCAAAAAAGCCCACACATTTATATGGCGACCCCTGTACGAGGGAGCGAAAAAACCGAGATAATAATAATAATAACCCCGTGCGGGGACGGGGCATCACTTCACCAGAATTTTTCCGCGGTAATCCCTGCCTGTCGTAGGAGGCGACAAAAAGGGAAGGAGCTGCTCCGTAATAAAAGATTCAAATAAAAATCCGTATTCCTCAGTTGTGGGGCTTTTTTAATGCATTTAATATCTAGCATAAAGCCATCATAATCTAATCGTCCAACCAGGAGCAGCCATCTAGGCTGGGGGACAGCAGAATGCGCCCCAGCGAAGGAGTCGGAGCACCCCTTAAAGGCTAACCCCCTTTAAGGGAGATTTATAATCGGTTTTCAACGATTTAAGGGAAGCCTCGGACGAGCGATCCTCAGGTCAGGAGGATCGCGGGAATGGACCAGCTGACCACCATAACGACGACAAGCAAGCTAAGGAACCTAACGCGCCCAATGGACGAAGCGGCTTAGGGCCAGGCACAGAACTTGGCCCTCCCGCAAAAGTCGGAACAAGGTATAAGTGGCTCAAACAGCATAATATTAATATTATGAAGGCTTACTATAGGGCGACAGCAGTAGACACGGACACGACAGGGTATCGACAAAAGTTGCATCAGGAATGGAAGAAGATATATCCGACATCAGCTCTAAGCGAGCAGAACATCTCAGATCGGAAACGGATAATAGTAAAAAGCAAGTATCTTTCGGACCTGGAAATTGAAGAGATCAAAAAGGCGATCACAGAAGAACTACGTGACGAGAACAAAGCTCCTGAGTCCAAGGAGACAGCCGAGGCAGGAAATACAGCTAAATCAGATCCAAATAGGAAGTCTTTTCGTATCATTAAAGTAATTGGGGACGGAAGCTGCCTTTTTAGAGCTGTAAGTATGCATTTGTATGGACATCAGGACTGGCATTCGCAACTCAGAGAGGAAACAGTGCAACATATCAACAAAAAATGGAATTTTTACAAGGATTTTGTAATGGATACGGATAAACTAACCTATTGCTCCCACATGGCAAAAAAGACCACATACGGCACGAATGTTGAAATAGGAGCTCTCGCCGAAACTCAGAATATGGAAATACACGTATATACAATGCCTAAGAGACCCCCCGGGGACATTATCACAGTCAGCGAAGAACCCAGGATAATCGAGCGAGCCCACCCCAAGGGAATCATCTTATTACTCCTCTCTGGAAAACCGGAGGACGGTCACTTCGAGCTACTCGAACCGATTGAAATGCCAGAAAGCCCGAAAGATATCGAGGAGCGGCCGGTGGATCAGCAAGAAACGGAGGAATGGGGAGAAGAAGCGGGGAGGGAAAATAAACAGAATAAAATATCCTACGACCCAGAACTGAAAACACAATTCGAAGCAAACAAAACCAAATTTATAGGAATGTCCCCTGCCGACCGACCCACGCTTAACAAAATCGCTTTTAATAATGAGTCTTTACGAGTGATGCACCAGATGAATAAAATTATAGCTGAAGAGTTAATAAATATCCAAGAGGTCAGCATTAAAGATATCGTCGACATTGCGTACATCGGAGCAAAAACAGTAAGCAATTACTTGAGAGGTAGGACTGCAAGGAGATGGAATGAAAGGCGAGGAAAACAGCACCCTCCATGGAGAATAAGACTGGAGAGAAAAATAGGAGGACTGAGAAGCGACCTCACTCGACTCAACAACTCCCTACAAGATAGAGCCAAGAAAAAATACCGAAACCTCTACAAAAAATATGGACTAACAACACTCAAAAACCAATCGGATAGATTAGCAGTGGTAATAGACGAGCTCAAGCAGAAACTCTTAGCCTACAGCAAACGCCTCAGGAGGTATAATAAAAGCCATAAGAGAAAAACGGAAAATGCGGAATTCAACGGAAACCAGAAACTTTTCTACCGGAAACTGGAAATGACGGAAAATGAACGTGAACGGGCCTATCCAAAGCAGGCAGAAATAGAAGACTACTGGGAGAATATTTGGTCAATAGAGAAAAAGCATCAACAGGCCAAGTGGATCGAGCAAGAAAAAGAAATAAATCAGCATTTACCAATAATGTCGGCAATCGATATATCCGCTAAGGATATAAAAGAAGCGACCCGCCGGCTGTCGAATTGGAAAGCGCCTGGACCAGACAAAATCCAGAACTACTGGTGGAAATACTTCTATTCACTACATACTGTCATGGCGGAATGCTTCCAAACCAGCATTAACGAACCTGATAGAATCGAAGAAGCTCTAACTGAAGGAGTGACGTATCTCCAATTCAAAGCTGAAACCAACGAGCCAGGTGATCCGAAAAACTACCGACCCATTACATGTCTGAACACGGTCTACAAAATTCTAACGAAGATCATTTCGAGCAAAGTAACCGAACATCTGGATAGCAACAACGTAATAGCGGATGAGCAAAAAGGATGCGCCAGAAATTCACAGGGATGCAAAGAACAACTCATAATAGACCAGGTTATCACGCAACAAGCAAAGCAAGGAAAGAAGAATATTGCTCTTAGCTGGATCGATTACGAAAAAGCATATGACTCAGTCCCGCATTCCTGGCTGCTGCAAGTCCTTGAGATCTATAAAATACACCCCAGGATAATCAGGTTCCTTGAGGTTGCAATGAAAAATTGGAAAACGAAGCTCGTGCTAGGAAAAACAAAAAGTAAATATATTAACATCAAATGCGGAATTTTTCAGGGAGATTCCTGGAGCCCTAAATGGTTCGTGATGGCCATGAATCCACTGAGTCGCCTTCTCAACGAAACTAATGCTGGATACAAAATCAACAAGGATCAACAAATCTCGCACCTGTCATATATTGATGACTTAAAACTCTTTGCACCTGACGAGGACCGACTGAAGACTCTCCTAGAAACAACGACGCTGTTCTCCGCAGATATAAGAATGAAGCTCGGAATAAAAAAATGTGCTGCTATAACGATGAAGCAAGGAAAAATCGAAAAAGCAGAAAATGTACGATTGGAGCTCAGTAACATCGAAATACCTAGGCTAAATGAAAACCAAACATACAAGTACTTAGGAATTAAAGAACGAATAACTCAAGAAAGCAAGATTGTGAAAGAAGACATTAAAAAAAAAGCCATTTCGAGAATTAAAAAGGTATTAAAAACACAATTATCCGGAAGGAATAAGATAACGGCCATCAATACGTGGGCTATGCCGGTCATCACGTATACCTTCGGAATTATCCGATGGTCTCAGACCGAAATCGAAGAATTGGACAGGAAGATCAGAGTGATGTTAACGCAGCATCGTATGCAACATCCGAAAGCAGCCGTCGAGCGTTTATATCTGCCGAGAAAAGAGGGAGGAAGAGGACTTATGAATTTAAAAAGCCACCTTATGAAGCAAAATGCGAATTTACAAGAATATTTTCAACGCACCAAGGAACGATCCCGAATACACGATGCTGTAGTTAGGGCCGACAAATACTCCCCTCTCAATCTGAACCATCCTGATACTACCACACAAGAAACGATAGAAGAAAACTTACATCAAAGCTGGAGGAAAAAAGAACTGCATGGTAGATTCAAGACTGCACTCGAGGAAAATCACAAAGAATCGAATAAATGGATAGAAACAGGGGGGGCTGTATGGAGAGACCGAAGGATTTATGTTTGCTATCCAGGATCAGGTGATTAAGACTAGAAATTATAGGAAATACATTTTGAAGGAAAAGAATATCACCGACATCTGTAGATTATGCAATCAATCGTCAGAGACCATCCAACACATCTCCTCCGGATGCCAAGCACTCTCGAATACGGAGTATCTTAACCGACATGATCTTTCCGCTAAAATTCTACATAAGTATCTTGTGAGTAAGCATTGCGGCATCAGAAACTCAACTCCGTACTACAGATACCAACCCGAAGCCGTGATTGAAACAGAAACGACTCAGATATATTGGAACCGGCCAATCTTCACGGATAAAACGATCACAAACAACCGACCAGACATTGTGATCAAAGATAAGGAAAAAAAAATAGCTACCATCATCGACGTTTCTCATCCGCTAGACCACAACCTGCAAAAAGCATTTGGAGAGAAACTTCGAAAGTATGAAGAACTTGCGGAAGAGATCCGAGAAATGTGGCACATGGATAAAGTCCGAATTCTTCCAATGGTCATCTCTTGTAATGGACTCATCAGCAGAATACAGGTCATGGAAATGAGAAAACACAACATCCCGATCTCAGTGCTTAGAGCCATGCAGCGTAATGTGATTCTCGAGACATGTCGTATAGTTCGTAAATTTTTGAACATTGTCGAATAAATATGTGTTTGCAACTCGATGCCCACATATTTCAAACCATATTAGTTCCTAGGAACTATATGAGCGGAATCTTCATGATGATAATAATAATAATAATAAAAAAAGGTACGGGAAGAGAGGAGGGATTACCATAAATAAAAAGCGTAATTTCAAAAACAATGGTGAACGGGATGCATCGGTCTGCTACCAATAATTCATGTAGCTGAAGCGTATTGAAATATTGATGGTGGAACGGTTTGTTTCGTACTCTAATCGCCCTTTTGCTTACTAACCCGTGAGAGTATCCCTTGTCACTTACCGTCTAAAACCCTCGCGTCCCCATTCATCACCCCAAAACGGCGCGGAATTAGGTCATTTTATAAAATACAAATAAGCGCGGCAAGTTCCCAAGTTTTAGAGGAATTTTTCACACAGCGAAAATACCTTGCCTGATATTTTTTTCGGAACGATCCCCTCTTTCAATCAGATTTTAAAAAATTCAGCCAAAAGTACCGTTTTTTTTTTTAGGCCGGCTAATATCGTCCCGCCCGGTCAATCTCACCCCAGTTTACGTTACTGTCTGAATAATTTAAAACTGTATTGTTTCCCCCTGCAAGCAATATTTGATTAGGGGGGACAATTTTATGTATTTATTAATCTTATTATCTAATAAAAACAAACAAAAACAAAAAAAAATCTGAGAGGTTTCTATTGAACTTAACACCTCCTGAAGCATGGGATTTCAGTCTTCCCGATGCAAAAAAAAAAAAAAAAAAAAAAAAAAAAAAAAAAAAAAAAAAGGCGGAAAGGGGTTACCGACAGTAGAGTGCGTCGAAAAAAATTAAAGTTAACTTTCATTTTTTAAAAAATGAAACTTTCATTTTTTTGCTTAAATATGCTAAATATGCTAGAGGCAACTACCTGTAAATGTGCAATAAAATCCGAGATATGCTGCGGAAATCTGAACCACCCTAACGTCCATATATGTACCTAAAACTTGTGCTCAAAATTTTAACTTTCTATCGGTAACTTTACGCCTTGTGTAAATTTTTAAATTTTAGCGAAAAAAAAACAAAAAGAAGTATTTTTATTTTATTTAATTAATTAATTAATTTATTTATTTATTTATTTATTTATTTTTTTTTTTTTTTTGAAACTTTTTCCAAAAAATACAAAACTTAGAATTTTTTCTTTTTTTTAAATTCGTGTCCCCTATGTAAAAAAATTTTTTCGAGCTGAAAAAAATTAGGGAAGCGTTTTAATAGCCAAATATTGATATTTTGATCGGGGAGAAAAAAATATGAGAACTTAGCTTTTTCGACGCACCCTAACTATCAGCCTCGTTCCTTCAACTTTTATGCAAAAGGAGAAAAAAAAAATGAAGAAAGAAGAAAAAGTAATGAATAATAATTAAAATTTTTCCGAGAAATACAAAACTCAGAATTTTTGATCCTCTGATTTCAAAAGAGATCTTCAATTACCATATTCCCCATCCCCTTTTTTCGGGAGCCTTACATATCTTCCCGTTAATAAAATTCACCTCATCGAAAATAATTAAAATAGGCCTAATTGTCTGAAGCGCATTCACCGATACCTTTCTTTTTCCTTTTCTCTTGTCTAAAGTAATTTCTCCTTCCATTTTCATCCTTTTTTTTTTTTTTTTTTTTTTTTTTTTTTTTTTTTATACGCCAAACGCTCCAGAGGATAAGAAAAAAAGAAAATTGGAAGGATGATCGAAAGAGTTTTCAGCTTTTTCTAGTGGGGAAACATGTCGGTTATTCGTGACTTAATTTTGGTTTTTCCCTTGGATGGGTTGTTTACCCGCCGAAATTCCGCCGCGATTCCTTCTCGGGAAAATTTATTCTCATCCCGTTTTACTCTCGTCTCTCGCCCGTTTTAATCCGGGAGTTCATTTTCTCGGGGTGCAAAACCCCGTTCCGGTTTTTCCAGTTTTTCCTTTAAATCCCATTAAACGACCTGAAAAAAAGATCGTCATCCCAGGGAAAATATAAAATGACACTCCCTTTTAATTAAAAAAAATAAAAAAGATGAGAAGAGAGGAAAAAAAAAATGGTAATTCGAAAACCGATATTTGGAATCAAGGAAATGACTTCCTTTTTCTAACAAAATGGGGCGTTGAAGCTCGAAATTAAGTCATTGCGGTTATCCGTTAAAGATAAAAAACGGGAAAAAAAATCGTTAAAGCTTCTTTCGTCCTTTTTTTTTCGTTCTTTGACAAGCAAGTTTTTTAAGTATAGAGTGCAAGAAAAAAAAAATCCGGAAGTAAAATTACTAGGTTTTTTATTTTTGATTTATTTGATTCGCCTCGAGGTATGGCTATTATATTTACTGAAAGCGGGAAGAAAAAGCCGGTTAAAAAAGAACGTCGAATCGCTTTTTGCTGATAAAGACAGAAACGCCGAAGGAGAAAAAAAAAAAAAAAAAAAAAAAAGAGTATAGCGTCTATTTTTTCTGAGACGTCTGTGATGGCACTCGACTGGAAGACGAGACTTTCATAAAAAAAAATAAAAAAAACTTTCGAGGAAAGTAAGCAAATAAAAAGTATTTTTATTTTATCATTTTTCCTTATTTTTTTCTTTTTTTTCGGTTAAAATATAGGTTTTGATACGTGAAAAATAGTTATTGAAAATCGTGCCTGAACCTTTTTTCAACCAAAGCCTCTGAAGATAAACTTTTGATAGAATAATATCGAGCGGTTTTAAGTGTTTAAGTCATATTTTTTTTAAATATTCAACGCCTCGATCGATCAATACATCGGGAAATAGGCTTCCGATTGGAATAATCGCCAATCGGTAATCAATAGGAATGGCCATGTGTAAGTAGATTTTTTCCTTTAATGAAAGGCTAACTGTTATTGGCTAAAGTAGCATGGGTTAAGAGTGCACTCAGTAAACTTGACAAAAACTTAATTAGTTACATTTTTTTCTCTAAAGTACTGGTTAAAACTCTAGTTTAAACAGAAAAATGTCGCTGTGTAAGCTAAACCACCATGGCATTAAATTCTACACTGTAAAAATTTTTGTGTATTTTTAACAAACTTGGTACACACATTCTGTATGTAGCTTTTTTTATGATGATTTTGACACACATTTATGTTAATTTTGACATATGTTTCTAGGCGATATTTGTTATCATGCTATTATTTACAAATAAAAATGTGTGGACCGTTTTTCAATTATAAATTTTGTTAAAATTGCACAAAATTTTTTACAGTGTATAACTAAATTTGTCCAATGAACTGTCCTCTTAATATATATTTCAGCTCAATGTGAATCAAAATTATTTGACACGGGTATACGAAAAAGTAATGCAAAAATTGTAATGCAAAAATTGTAATGCAAAAATGGTGAAAATAATTGGAAAATAAATGTGAAAAATTTATTTGCATAATTTTTTCAAGCACCAAAATTTGAATATGCTAATTTTTACAATTTATCCACAATTTTTTTAAGCATGAAAATCTGGATATGCATAATTTTTGCATATAATGTTTTTAAGCACAAAGCAGGAAAATGTGCAAGTAATATGCTTATTTAACTTCTTTTTCCATTTTGTTCTTCATGCGATTTTCACTTTTTTTATGGTCTAGAAAAAAAGGTAATTTTTTTTAGATTTTTTTGATCACGTTTAGTGGTGGCTCGCCGCCATTTTGTGCTTAAATTTTTTTTTCAACTTTTTTTTTTTTTTTTTTTTTTTTTTTTTTTTTTTTTCTGCATTTTTTTTAACAAATTTTTCCAAAACTTTAGGAGCATTCTTGGGGACCAAAACTAATTGTCTGTATGCTTTAACGACCTCGTAGAATCCGAAAATTACCATCCCGTTTCGATCAGAATCACCCCTAACTAGCCAAACACTCTTCTTATCGAAAACATACAAAAATTAGTTTTGGTCCCCAAGCAGGGTTGCGATGCCGATGGCATTTTTAATGGCATCGGCATCGGCGTCGGCATCAGAATCGGAATCGGAATCGAAGTTGAAGCCGGCTTTGGCGTCAGCATCAGCGTCAGAATCAGATTCAAAGCCGGCGTCGGCGTCGGGAATCGTTTGACAAACCGAAATCGAAATCGGCATCGGGGTCGGAGTCAAAGCCGGAATCGCGAAAAATTTTCAATTTCAAAATTATTTTTCTCTTAGTTTCTTTACTTTACAACTGTAATTAAATTTAATAACTGATTACTCGATTAATATTTAAATAAGAATTATGGTTTTTATGATAGTTCTGCTGACTGAAAGAAAATATTTTAGAACTGACTTTTTTAAAGAAACCTGAGCTGAGTGAGACTAGAAAAAATTTCTATTTTTAAGAAAAAACAAGATACTAAATTTATGTTTAAGAAAAAACTAAAATTTAATCGGAGTTAAAAATTGTTCCACAATCCGATATCGGCGTCGGCGTCGGAATCGGAAATTTTTTTTTTTATTTTACCCGACCGCGGCCGGTATCGGCGTCGGCATCGGCATCGGCATCGCAACCCTGTCCCCAAGAATTTCCCCTAAAGTATTGGAAAAATTTGTTTAAAAAAATGCAAAAAAATGCAAAAAAAATTAAGCAGAAAATGGCGGTGAGCCACCCCTAAACGTGCGTGATCGAAAAAATCTAAAAAAAAAATTACCTTTTGTTTTTAGACCATAAGAAAAGTGAAAATCGCATGTAGAGCAAAATCGCGAAAAGTACACGTTAAAAAATTTTTATGTTAAAAGTAACATATTTTGCCTGCAGCCTCGAACAAAACACTAAAAACAAAAGAATTTTTTATGGACAATAACATGCTTTTTTTTAACATAAAAAATGTGTAGCCCTTTTTTAGCAAGTTAACATAAACTTTTTTACCGTGTAAGGTATTTGAACCATCCTACACGGTAAAAAATTATCTGTTAACATGTTAAATACGATCCACCAATTTCGTATGTTAATTATAATCTGTTAAATTTGACATATTGATCTGTTAATTTGACAAAAAAAAAAATGTTAAAAGCCACAGAATTATGTTAAATTTGACATATTAACTATGTGAACCGTTTTAAACAGGAAAAAAATGTCAGAAAATAAATGTTACATTTGTTTACAAAATGTTGACATTTTTTTCCTGTTTAAAACGGTTCACATAGTTGATATGTCAAATATAACATAATTGTGTGGTTTTCGACATTTATTTTCTGTCAAATTTTCAGACATTTACTATTTATGTGGATTGTTTTAAACAGGAAAAAAATGTCAATTTTTTACAGATAATTTTTTACAGTGTAACAATCCCGTCTTCTTCTTCGGGTCACCTCAGTGTAAATTATTGTCTGAACAAGCAAAACTTCATTTTCCGTTTTCTATTTAACCTGTTTTCATTCCAGATGTCTTAAATGCATTTTATAAACATGTGCTAAACCAAATTCATTGGTCTAAAAGGGTTTTACAATTCCCAAGGTCACATTATTCCGTGACGCAATCCCAAGAAGCATCTTAAAAATATTTAGAAGATGGAAAGAAATTCCGAGTTAATTAAGCGGTTTTCAAGATTTACCAAATCGTCCGCAGACCGATAAACCCTTAAGGAAAATTAATCGGAGGCTTTCCTAACGCTGCCCGCAAACTTGGTGTTATTTCTAGGAAATTTGCGGTATTCTTTATACATTTTCGATTCAATCCAATATTAAATTCATTAAATAAAATAAATAAATAAGTAACAGAAAAAAATGGGAGTTTTTATTTAATTTAATGAAACGTCTGCCGCTTCAATCAATAACTTACAGTACCTCGGATGTTTGTTTTAAAAATATGGGGGTTTAGAATTGGGGCAGCGATTTTTGAAATCGATAAATGGGGCATTTTGGAGTTCTTTTTTTTAAAAAAAGATGTCTTTAAAAATTTTTGTAGGTTTAATTTTTTTTTCCGCTTGAAATCGACTGGGGAAAAAATCATAAATCACTTTTTGATAACTTAAAAGCAATGAAAATCGATGACGCAGAATAATGAGAAAAAGGGTAAAGAAAAAAAAAGAAAATTCTTAGTTTTATTTTTTGCATAAAATTTCTCCTTTTCGTTACGGGGAACAGTATAAAACTGCCTAGTGTAAAAAAGAACAATAAAAAAAATTCATCCCGTTGATGGGAAGCGGGTATAAGGACGTCAAAATAAGGCAAAGAGTTTTCCGGTAAATTAGCACTCCCTCATTCAATTACCATTTAAAAAGAAAATCCATGTAATGATTCGAGGGGAGTTCCTGCTCCTTCCCCCTCAAAAAAAAAAGGAATGTTCGTAAAACAGCCGGTTGACATGCATTTTGCTGACTAGGGCCCTGGGGAGGTAGGAGG
Organism: Liposcelis bostrychophila; assembly: GCA_037577465.1. Classification (NCBI taxonomy): domain Eukaryota; kingdom Metazoa; phylum Arthropoda; class Insecta; order Psocodea; family Liposcelididae; genus Liposcelis; species Liposcelis bostrychophila. Next base: position 20,348,121 of record CM075212.1, on the reverse strand, counting down.
GTGACGGATCGACAACTAGGTGACGAGGGTTGGAGGTCATTAGCTCCCGCGCGGTCGTGACATTACAACACAAAGTCAACCTCGATTACCTTTAACCGCGGTTTTTTGCTTACAATTTAAATCACGATTTATTTCTCTGGGATTTTAAGTCTTTTTAAAAAAAAAAAAAAAGAACTTCCTACTGGGTCAAACGTGACAAAAATTTGGGAGTCTGAGCTTTCTTCTCTTCTCTTTTTAAAAAAAAAAATATATATTTAAGTTAACTTAAGTCACGTGACTCATTTATATTCGTTTATATTAAAATCTTAACGACCTTTTTTTCCCCTCCTTCCACCTACCCCATCTCTTTTTTTCCCCCTCTTTCTCCTCCTCCCCCTCCCCCGCCTTTTGCAAAAAAGAAAGTTACGTGACATGCGGCTTCCAGACCACGAATAAATTATTTATACTTGCATTAGAAAGCTTAAAGTAAAATCTCGCTTAACACGTTTAATCCGCTCCTAGCTTGTTTTTATTATGTGCTTTGGGAGTTCACTTCCCGATCGTTTTCCTTATTTCCAAAAGTGAGAACCTTTTTAACGTCTTTTTTTTTCATTTCTACAATTCCTTTGGACGAGTGTCAGCATTTCTATTGACCGAAACAAAAAGAAAAAAAAATTTCAAACATCGAACATGACTTTTTTCCTGGATGTCTGATCAAGGATTTCAGTTGCGTACTGATGTGTTAATGGGATACTGGCGCCCTATGGTCGCCCGTCTGAGGTTTCAAGTTGGGTCTAACCCATCCTTTGGTGGTCTGAAAAATGCCTTTGTTTCTACATTTTTCATTTTCCCTTCTCAGTGAGAGAGGGATGCAAGGTTAGCCTGTATGGTTTGCCAGCAGAAAGGGATTCGCGGGGTAGGATTTAAAGATTTAAACGGCGTTACTTTTAAGTTGCGAAAGATGATTTGGAATTCGGAATTTAAACTTTTGAAACAAATCCTGAAAAATTAATCTTAAGAGGCAAAAAGAGGTTGTATATTTTACAGATTTCTAGATTTCGGACCCTATACATTAAGTTTTGCGAGAAAAGCTTGGGCTGGTAGCGATTCCTATACATTTTTTTTTAAAATCTGGAAACAATTGGAGAAGGTATCTCGAGGTAGTAGAATGGATTTTGAAGTGGAGAGAGAATCAAAATTGGGACACCGTAAAATAATAAATAATTTTTTTAAATTTTGAAAAATATTATTTTTTAACCTGAAACCCTCCCTATTCACGCAAAATAAATTATCTCTAAAAATTAGATCAAAGGCGATGAATCTACATTATTTTGGGTCATTTTGGCTATCTTGAAATTTTTTTAACTTTTGGGGCTGGCAGATATAAAAAAAACCGTTTTCACCGAAATAAGCCATATAACACCCATAAGGTTTCATTTTTCGGCAAAATGAAATTTTTTCTGGATACATCAAAACATAAGGATTATACCCTAAAAAGATCAATTTTTTATGTCATCAAATTTTTTTCCTGCGAATTTTTGAAATTTGATCCAATAAAAGTGCGAAAAGTAAAAAAATAAAAATAAAAAATTCACGCGTCACCTCTAAAAAATTTTTTAAAAATCTGAAAAAAATTCACAAGTGATCCAAGACCCTAAAGAACCCATTTTTTTGCTAGGGAACAAAAATCTAAGATGGTAGATTTTTTTGGGCCACCCTAACATTTAGGATACAGTCAATTTGTCATATTTTTCGAAAGCTTCGGTTGGCTCGGTTCATAAGCTTATTCTCTGAAGCTTTTTTGGTCAAGTCTCTTCTGATTAAAAATCTGCAAACTCTGACGTACATCTTAAAATCTTACACCTCGTATTTATTTTCGCTTTAAAAAAAAAGGTAGTGTTTTAGAGATCGTTTTAAAAAGTCATTTTCATTAACCGTGGAATTTTTTTCCCCTTTCCTTTCCTTTCTTTTTACTGACAATGAAAAGAAAAAAAACTGAAAGGAACAAAAATGATGAATAACTTAAGAGCGGTTTCTATTATCTAAAAAAAATCGACCTTGAGCTCTTTTTTAGAACAAAAGAGAGAAATTAGCAAAATAATTATAATCGACTTTTTGTTTTCTTTTTCGAAAAAGAGAAAAGAAATTCTTTTCCCCAAAGTGGGACGAGGAAGAGCAAAAGTCATACTCCAAGGCAAGCTTTCTTGGCCTCTTGAAATGTATCGCTGATTTCGAAGTAGAAATCTTTTATTTTTAAAAAGATTAAAAGATTTTTTTTAATTTTTTTCCCGCTATGAAAATTTTATTTTATTTTATTTTATTTATTTTTTTATTTTTTTAGGCAAGACGTGCTATTTTACTACCTTGATAAATTGCTTCCGTCAGAGCTTCTTCCATTTTGGATTTGCATTACACATTTTTTTTTTTTTTCTGGAAACGTTTCCTATATTTTTTTGCCCTTTTTCTTACTTTATTCTCTCATTTTCTCAGATGGTTTTTAGGTTAAAAAAAAAAAATATGGGCCGTGTTTTCGGTTTTGATGTTTATAAATGCTATTTCAGACGCACGCTTGTGGAATAAAAAAAAAAAAAAACGAGGAAACTAAACAAATAGAAGAAACAAAGCGTGTTGTTACTTGCAACAGAATTGGAGTATTTAAAATGGGATTGTTATTACGTTATTTCGGATGAAAATATTATAGGACCGAATGTAGGACAGTGAATTGTAAGACTTACAAAAAGTAAAACTGAAACACACACAAAGCAAGTGACAGGTAACAGCAACATTATACGGAGCATGTCCGTACTTGTCCTAGCAATCACGAAGCATTACCGTTTAAGGCATACGGTTTAAGGCTCTCCTTAAGGACTTAAATGATTTTTTAAGACTCAGCATAAGCCTTCAGGCTTAATCGATTTCTATTGCCTAATGTCCTACCTTGTTTTATCTTGTCCTATCTTGTCTCGTCTTGTTTTATCTTGTCCTGTCTTGTCTTAACTTGTTTAACCTTGTCTTCTCCGTCCGTCCGTTAACGCTATAAGCAAATTGTAAGACTTAAGCCCTAAGCACAACACTTAAGAACATTTTTCAAATAATATTTAGGGAATAACGAGGTAAAAATAAGACATAAATGGGCAAAAGTGAGACCTTATCAGTCATATCACTTGAAAATAGTCCTTTTTCTGCTTCGGCTTTAAACACTCAGTAGCAATGCCTTGTTTTCACCCAGCTACACCCTACATCATTGACACAGCCCCAACAAAAAATATTCATTATTTTTTTAGAGCTAACAGAATAGAAATGGTTAATAAAGGAAAAAAAAAACTTGCGTGTTTTGCGACATCTCCGGGTTTCATATCTGGGAATCCCAGCTACCTTTCGAAGTTAAAGCAAACAAACATGAAACTAAACAAACAAACACGGATACGTGGCTTTTCTCACGTGGAAATTATCTTAATAATTCCTACCATTAGGCTACTTTCCTTTTGCATTTAAAATATTAACACAGTCCTCTTTACTTACTGTTACGTCGGGTAAAGATATAATTTCCGTGGCATAATCTCATTTTATAAAGCTTAAAAAATTCAAAAGAACCGCAGCAAAAGAATTTTTCTAATCATTCTTGAGCTTTTTTTTTCTCTTTTTTTTTTTTCTTCGACAAAGTCTAAAAAATGCCTTAATATACAAGTTAAAAATCCGTTTAAGAGTTTTTTTTTCTTCTTCTTTTACCTTTTTAACGGAAAAGAAATATTACAATATTTATCTTTAGCGAGCTCTTGTTAAAGAAAATTATTTTTTCCGGGAACGAGTTTGAACTTTCTGAGGAAATGTAAAACACTTTTCCAGTTGAAGTAACATGGAGAACGTAATCAGTTATCAAAACCGTAAGTATCAATTATCAAAAAACGTAACGTAACAAAAAAGAATTCGTACGCTTTTCCTATTTAAGATAAAAAAAAAGGAATTATATTTTTTTTCTCTTTTTCCGCATAAGAAACTATAAAGGGATAATATGCAGCACACATAAAGAAAAATTGATTTTATAATAAAATAGAAAACGAGCCTGAAATAAAATTAATCTATGTTTGAACGTTTTTTATTTTATGTTTATAGCAATTTAATAGTAGATTGTATAAGAACATTTCAAGGTTCTTTAAGCTTTTTTTTTTTTTTAAGAATAAGTTTTACGATCGCTTTTATTATCTTAAGACTCAATTGCTCTGACCGATGCATCAAAGTCAAGAGGAGGTAAAGAGTAAACATTTTCAGCAATATAATAAAATGCAAGCATAAGCATAGGCATTAAGTTCAGTAGAAGCTGACACTTAGTTGATCATGGCACATGCAAGTCAGTCATGCTCAGTTAAATTTTAGACACGAGAGGACAAGATAAAACAAGATAAGGCAAGATTTGACAAGATAAAACAAGATAGGACAAGATAAAACAAGATAAAACAAGATAATGTAGGGCAAGTTGAAACAAGGTAAGACAAGATAGGGCAAGATAAAACAAGATAGGACAAGATAAAAGAAAATGAGACAATGTAGGGCAAGGTGAAACAAGATAAGAAAATGTAGGGCACGGTGAAACAAGATACGACAAGGCAGGACAAGATAAAACAAGATAAGGCAAGATAGGCCAAGATAAAACAAGATAAGACAAGGCAGGACAAGATGAAAGAAGACAGTGCAAGGTAAGATATTAGTGAAAAACAAAACCCATGAACATAATTTTATTTATTTTAATTTCATTTTTTATTTTAAAGGAGACAAATAATATTATCTAAGCTTAAAAGGCACGCAGTTCAAGACTAAAACTCAAGACTTAATCATATCACTTAAACTTAAGACATAAGATCTGATTTTCATTCTTCCTCAACGTCCGATATAATTTCAATTAAGACGTAAAACTTAAAACATCAGGCATAAACCTTAGACATAAGACAACGTAATACATTAGGAAGATACTGTGCAATGTTGCTGTCAATTTTTTTCCATGTTAAAAATTATCTCTGACTACGGGAAAAACTCTGTAAACAAGGGAAAAGTCTCGCTCACGATATATATCGACGGTCTTGTTTACCAAAACAAAAGAGGAAACCGGGAGAGCGGAGTTAGCCTGAATCAAAATAAAAGGGTTAGCAGGGGTCCGTTGGGGGAAAAGGCAACAACGGCAACTTCTTATAGGATAAACCCAATCTCATAGAATGTAATATATACTCTGTATACATTTGCTTTTTCTTTTGTTTGATGAAATTATTAAAGAGGATGGAAACATTGTTTTATGAATATCAAGCTGGTTAGAGCTTTTGACGTTTTTCGGAAATGGAAAATGCATGAATTTTAACGATCCTCATTCCGGATAGATGACCCTCTTTCTCACTCTCTCATCACATATGCTTCTACACATTACATACCCGGTTAAGACCAGTTCAATCAAGTTTGCTTTGCTCGATGGCGGTCGTAGATCCCAAAGTGGCATTTGAAACGAGTGTTCCCGACTCCCCCCCCTCTGTGGAAGTGAGGTGACATGCGAATCCTGGATTTTCGATTTCCGGTTCTTCCACGCAAAATTTCACGTTTGGAATAATATAAAATCGATTAGATTCTAAGATTTTTTTTTCTTTTTCTTTTTCTGTGCCCGTTCTATATAGTTATTTTATTTCTTTGGCTGTCTAGTGCTTACGACGAGCAGAACTAGGGAGCGCTGGGAGTCCAGGGAAAAGTTAAACAGAAAACTTGGATTCTTCCTATTTGGTAGTTCTTGAAAAAACGTACATTTTTATTTTTAGGCAAAATTGCTTAATGTATTATCAAACACACACTGAAAAAAATTTTGCAGTGGATTTGCGTTTCAGACGGTAAAGCACAGTGGTCCGGAAAAAAAAGTAAGTGACCAAAACTCATTCCCAAGTGTGTGTGAAACTTAGAAAGAAGATGAAGGTGTCAAAAGCTTTGATATTTTGTGCAGTTAAAAACCTGCTGCCCGTGCCTCAAAATTCAAAATGGCGGGTATAATATGGAAGCCTAAATTTTTCATTATGAATGAAATTTCATGAATATTTATTTGTAGATATTTTTGTGGCTGCTGATTTCATATCTGGAATAATTATTACAAAATTCAAGATGGCAGACTTAAAATGGCGACAAAAGTCAAAAAAAGTTAAAGTAGTTAAATTTTCATAAAAATTTGCACTAAGGGGTTTTCGAGGTCGCTGATTTCGAATCCATAAACCGTTTTTCTAATTTTCGAACATACAACGAGTAAATTAATTTTTTTCGATTGATTGAATCCCTTTAAAAAATTTTAGAAAACTATTAGCGGATTCGAGAACAGCGACCTCGAAAACCCCTTAGAACAAATTTTCATGAAAATTTAACAACTTTAACTTTTTTTTACATTTGCCGCCATACTAAGTCCGCCATCTTGAATTTCAAAATAATTATTCCAGATATGAAATCAGCAGCCACAAAAATACCTAAAAGTAAATATTCATGAAATTCCATTCATAATTAAAAATTTTGACTTCCATATTTTTTCCGCCATTTTGAATTTCCGGGCACGGGCAGCAGGTTTTTAATTGCACAAAATATCGAAGCTTTTGACACCTTCATTTTGTTTATAAAGAATGATATCCCTTTTTAAAAAAGATAGAAATTATTTTTAAACTATTTTAATTAGCAAAAGAGTGAGTTATTTGTCCTCCCGTCACGCTTTGTTTTGTTAGCAGTTTCTCATAGAGAATGCAGCAAAAAAGAAATTTTTTTTGTTTTGAATTCGAGTTTTGAAAGGTAAAGAACGATAGAACGATATAATTTGTGAGAGAAAATTTTTTACCTTTTAACCTTTAAACCTTTAAACCTTTTTTTATTACCAAAAAGTGCAACAATTGTCCTTTCCCGTCACGGTACGTTTTTTCAAGAATTACCCCTTACGATATTTGTTTTCGCAATCGGTTTGGGGTCTTTTTTTTATTGAATTCTTACTTCTTTAACCTGATTTATTTGAACGATCAGAAATGCTGCAATTCATTTTTCCCGAATTTAAAGAATTCGAATCCGACGTACTGCTGATCATGCTTTTCAATTCTTCGTGATCATCCCTCCGAACCCTTTTCCCTTTAATACGGTCAGTGGTCATCTTTATCAACAACTGATTTTTTGAAACTTTTCCAAAATTCCCTCTTTATTTTATTTTTTTCTTCTTAAATAAATTTCTGGAAAAGAAATAGACGTATGTATAACTTTGTTCTTCGACTAAGATTGATCTAAACCAGTAACATTTATCCTCGACGGGGCAAAAAAAAAAAAAAGAATCATTTCTTTCTCCAAATGTAAAGTGAATGCTCAAGTGCTGTTGCATGCTTCGGCTTTGCGATTAATAAATTGAATAATCACTTTTATGTTTCGTGTCAGAATTTATGAGCACGTGATTTTTAAGAGAACCCTAAGAAGGCTGAGGATTAAATCGTTTGTCAAGAGTGATGTGACAAAAAAAAAAAGTTAAAACAGTAAGTATAGTAATATGAAAGAATATAAGCTTAAATAAAAAAATCATGCGAAAAAACGGGGGGGAAAAAAGAATAGTCGCCCTAAATATTTTTTAAATTAATATACCGTAAAACGCAGCAACTTATTACGGTAATGAAAAATAAACTCTTAACAATGAAACCAGAAAACAGAAGCAGGGGTGATTAATAACTTTCTTACTCGAGTTGAAAACAATTAACAAGGGGGGTAGTGCGCAATCTGCAGGCAACTGACATACAAAATGTTTCAACTTTCTATTTCGACTCTTTTAAACGAGAAAATTTACTTTTAAAAATTATTACGAAAAACCCGACATGTTTAATCTTCATTATTTTATCGGGGAAAGCCATCTTTTTTTATCTAGGGTCGTTTTTTTAAAGATTTACTTTAACAAACCTGCGTCAAAAAAAAAAAAAAAATTAATGAAAGAAGATTATTGATGACTGATAAACCGGGGCAAAATTAATAAAGTCACGTTTTCAACTATTTTTTATTTTACGAAAAAATCGAAAAAAATATACTTTAATACAAACAGCACCTTTTTAGCCTAACTTAAAAAAGAAAAAGAAAAAACTTACAAGTCTAGTCTTGAGGAAGTCTTAAATAACCTAATCTCGTTTATCTTTTCCTTTTCCCTCCCCCTATAAGTAAACAGTGCATAATCTGCTTTTTACCGGGATGAAGAAACTTACCGAGACGCTTATGGAATTTCTTGCGTTACAACAGCATTTGGGATTCCTTTTGAAAATGTAATAAAAACTTGGGTAATCTCATAAGAAAAGGTTTAATGAAAACCAGCAAGAGACGATTTTCTCATTACGACTTAATGAATATATGATATCTGTTAAATTTTCAAGAATAATAAATCATCTCACCCGGGGTTTTGAATCTTAAATAAGTTTGTTTCTTAATCGGTCTTTAAGATGCAATTTTCGCGATGATAATTTCTGACGATCTTTTACGTTTTCTTTTATTTCTGAGGCATTCTCTCGCATTATATTAATCGCCGTAATCGTCGTGATGTCATGCATCTTCATTACCCATTTCCATATTTTTATCTTGACCCTAATTATTTGTCTTGTCTTGATCCTATCTTCGTCTGTATCGTTTAGTCTACTTATTTATTTGTTTTGTCTAAGCTACAGGTCACATTTTTGCTTGCCATAGAAAATAAGCAAAAGCGTATAAATTTAAACTGTGAGAAAAATTTGGTTGGATCTCTTGAAGCTTAATACTTCTAAAAACTCGTTACAGTAAATTATTTAATTTTTTTGACAAAAAGATGATGCTTTCTTTTCGGAGACTAGTTGCAATTTATTAAAAATGTTCGTACTCGATTAAGTATTTTATGCAAAAATGAACGTAATTCACTAGTTCAAAAAAGGCCACATGCAATGTGTGTTAATTTTTATGTTAAATTAAGGTGACGCAGGAGTGATTCATTTTTTTGAACACCCTATACTTCGAAATATGCTAATATTATCCTTTTGGTGCCAGATATCCAAACTCTGCTTCCTAGGGACAATTCCTATCAATCTTATGCACTTTCATGAAAAATTCCATACATGACCATACAGTGCTTTATTGGGAAATCCTAATCTACTATAAATTCCAGGGAATTCATCCTCGATCAAGGTTTCCCAAAAGAGCACTGTATGGTTAGGTATGGAATTTTTCATGGAAGTGCATAAGATTGATAAGAATTGTTCTTTAGAAGCGGAACCGATATAGGAATATACCGATATGGAAATACCCTGATGGGCTATTGAACCTCACCGCCCCCCTCTACCAGGGCTGCGAGAGGATCGATTTCCCGTTCGTGAAAAGAATCAGAATTTGCATAATACAGTAAAAAAAAAAAAAAAAAAAAAAAAAAAAAAAAAAGCCAAACTATTGGTGCACCTTTTATTGGTCTTCTACCTTTCAATGTTCTTTCTTTAATTCTCTCGTTCTAAATCGATTCTTCTTTAATCTACGAAATCAATGGTCCTTTTCAATCGACTACTTCTCTCCTTCAATCTTTTATATTTCCCTTACCGATCGTTTATCGCACACCACTTAATCGCCTTAGTCCTCGTTTACCCTCTCAATCCATCAATTTTTTCAATCGTCTATACCAATTTCGTTTCCAATCGTCCATTCCTCAGTTTTCTCAATTTCCTCTCTTCTCTTAGATCTTCTCCCCTAATCTTCATACTTCGATCTTCTCTATTCGATCTTCGATCTTTTGTTTCCCTTTCCGACCTCACTCTTTGCAACCGCTCACACCATTCTCCCCCTCACTATTTCCATTTTCTATCCCCCTCAACCTCACTTCTTACATCCTCAATTATCCTCTATATCATCCTCTATATCCTCCTCCTCCTCCTCATCCTTCTCCTACTCTTCCTCCTTTTCCTCCCTTCTTTGCAATCGTTTACTATTACAACCCCGTCTTTACAACCCTCACTATATCGATTTTCTTTCCCTCTCAACCTCACTTCTTACACCCTCAATTATCCTTTTATATCCTACTCCTCCTTTTCTTTCTCCTACTCGTCCTCCTCCTCATATTCCTCCTTCTCCTCCTCTACTTCCCATTTTATGTCCTCTCTCCCCCTCAACCTTCACTCCCTTTCCCTTCAATCTCCTCTCAACTCAATCTTCCATCGCTCCTTCTTAACACTCTACTGTCTTCTTTCACCTCCAATTTACAAAAAAAAAAAAAATTGCTTTTCAAAAAATCAAATCAAACTTTTTGCTGTATTATTACTTTTTTTATAATGGGTATTTTATTACCGAAATCTGTCGTGTTACGTCAAGATGGATCACGGGAAATGATGGATTCGAGAACACGAACACAGATGTACTACCCACCCTGGGGAAGTTTTCTCCTCCCACTCGTTATTTTTACATGAGGCTTCATTGCTTCATTGATTTATTAATTAAAAATTATAGACCTCATCCTTTCTCCTAATAAGGGATTTTATCGAAATCGTAAAATATACACTCACATGTGTAGGTGCTCATGCATTACGAAAGCTCGAGGTGAGAAAATTAGAAAAGGAAACGACCTTTTATTGCGTCGCCTTGAGAAATTTCACCCTCGTCCTAATTAGGTTAGAACGAAGGCCGGAACCCGTTATCTAGTTTTCAACTCGGCTGAATTGCTAATGACTTATTGTGATTCTAAACGTAAAATCATGTTTTTCGATCCTCTATAACCCGTTAAGAAAGCCGAGGAAAACATACGAGATATTGATCACCCTGTCGTCGCCTTCGTCGTCATTCAATTTGTGTGGAGCAGTGAAGAAAAAAAAAATAATAAATGAAGAGAATACAACGGCAATAAACGATGGAGAAGTCACAAAAATATAAAGTATAAATTTCCCCATATGTAAGGATTTACCCCGTTCATTTTCCCTCGACCTTTACGATCTCGGAATATGAGAAACCCAGATGCAGGAAAGGAGCAAAAGATATTATTTCATCTTTTGTCTCTGGAAATTTCAATGATATTGCAAGTGGAGTGATTTTATCATATGGGGCAAGTTGAACCAGAGGCGTATCAAGGGTAAGGAGCATAGGAAACAGAGCAAAAGACCAGGGACAAAATTGCAGATTCCTCCCGGAAATTCCCGGATTTCTTTTACTAATTTTTCTCATTTTGCTTTTTTTCCCGAAAAATTTCCCGGGAACATTTTATTTTAAATGACGGGAATCCCGAATTTTTCCGATTAACTCCTGTGACGTCATTAGCGTTTTTATCGAGCTTGTATAAGATTTTTCCGTCTGAAATTTCCGAAAAAAATTTGGAACTTTAAAAAAATTACTGGTAAAATTTTCGACCCTAAAAAAACCTTGGAAATTGATTTGAAACACAGAAGATCCTTATTAATTAGAGTGTCCTGACAAAAAATGTCATTGAACATGACCTCTAAATCGAACTGGTGAGTAGGGCTCTTCGAGACCTGCTCTTTCCGAGACGATACCGCGCTTAAAACGATACCTTGTGATACCGAGAATTTAACGAGACCGAGATCAACATTACGATACGAGACTCTCACTTTTTCCGATATTGGAAACGAGACCGAGACGAGACCGTCTCGTATCGTATCGGTCTCGAAATAGTCTCGGTCTCGAAAGCAGGTCTCGGTCTCGGTATTCCTCACAGTCTCGGAACCGTTTCCTGTCACATAATCTCCAAAAGTGTTTTCGGATTATTTAATTAAAGTAAATGATGAGGTATGCTGGAGGAAGATCTATAATCGCAGTTTATAACAATAAAATATTTTCTACGACCCCAAATCCTGTGAATAATGCTTGAGATCAATTTTTTTTTAAATTGACATCTTCGTAAATTGTCAGTTTTAGTATTTACGTTTTAGTATTACCGAAGTTCGTTCGGAAAGTGGGTGTTAAAATTTTTTTTTTTTTTTTTTACTTTAATTTTTTTAGGTTTTCTGAAGATAAAAAAAAAAAAAAAAAAAAAAAAAAGAAATGATGTTTTTGAAAATAATTTTTTAGTTTTTGCATTAAATTAAGCTCGTAAGAGAAAAGCCCAGACTACATTTTTTTAAATCTTTTAAAAAATCCGGAAATAATTCTACTCTATTTTTATATATTTAAAAGTAAATGGACGCACTACATCAATTTGTCCCACCGGTTAAACAGACCGGCATCGGCGGCAAAAAAAGAAAAAAAAAAGTATTTGTGTACACCATAACGGATTAAAAAAACAATTTCGCGCAAAACGAGGAGACGGGGGATCGAATCCTTCATGATAAAACCGACGATTCTTTTTTTAATTTTGCCTACTTTTTCTTTCATTTATTTTCTTTTTGACTCTTAAAAACCACAAACGACTTACATCTACTGTAAATCAAAATCAAAATTATTTCACGCAAAAAAAGGTTAATTTCGTCATCCTATTATGCCGTACTGTTAATTAGCCAAAAACACTAGAACAGTTCGAAGGTAGAGAGAAAAAAGGGAATGAAAAGCTCTGTTTTCAAATATTGATTAAAATTCATGGCTAGTGCTGTATTTTATATTAATAAATGAATTCAAAAAAAATAGTCACAAGGATCTAAAATAAAAGATAATATTGTCTGCATTTTCCAAATTTTTTAAAAAATATTAAAAAAATTGGTCTGGGCTTTTCTTTTAGTAATTTAATAAAAATTTTTAAAAATAAAAAAAATAAAAAATTTAACACCCACTCCCCGAACGAACTTCGGTAATACTAAAACGTAAATACTAAAATTGGCAATTTACATTACGAAGATGTCAATTTAAAAAAAAATTGAGCTCAAGCATTATTCACCGGATTTGGGGTTCGTAGAAAATATTTTATTGTTATAAACTGCGATTATAGATCTTCCTCCAGCATAGCCTACCTCATCATTTACTTTAATTAAATAATCCGAAAACACTTTTGGAGATTATGTGACAGGAAACGGTTCCGAGACTGTGAGGAATACCGAGACCGAGACCTGCTTTCGAGACCGATACGATACGAGACGGTCTCGTCTCGGTCTCGTTTCCAATATCGGAAAAAGTGAGAGTCTCGTATCGTAATGTTGATCTCGGTCTCGTTAAATTCTCGGTATCACAAGGTATCGTTTTAAGCGCGGTATCGTCTCGGAAAGAGCAGGTCTCGAAGAGCCCTACTGGTGAGGAGTTGTGGTCATTTTTTGGCAAATAAAATCCACTTTTCCCAGGTGTTCTAAAAAAATGTGATCAGTCTGATATTAACTTTATGTAGCACTAACATCAAACCAATGTCAGATCGTTGACTTATATTAAACATATATCGGTCAAATATTCACTTAATATCATAATGACAGTAATAGATGTTTTAACTTGCAAAAAAAAAATTTAGATTTCACACAATAGAATAATAACGGTCTGAAGTGAGTCTGATATTGCAGTAACATCACTAAGTTTTGTGAAGTTTCTTTGAAAATTTTTTTTAGAAGTTATACTTTACGTTTTTTGGAATTTTCGCACCTTATACCTGAAATGGGGGCAAGAATATAGGCAAAATCGTAATCTACGATTCAAGAGCTTTGGCTGTTCTGCCCTTCGTTTTTTGAAATTTTTTGTTCTTCCACTTGAAAAAGTGATAAGAATAAAACAGTCAAAAAAATTCTAAGTCCATCGTTTGTGGGCTTAAATAATCAAATTATCAACCATTTTTGTAACTTAAGGAGTGGTGAAGATGGTAAGGTGAAGGAGTTGTGACAATAAAAATCTAAACGGAGTGGGTTCTAGTCTCAGTGGCGACTTTTTTTTTTAGTTTTCAACAAACTAATGTCACTCTAATATCATTATGATATAAACCTTTTTACAGTGCGAATTCTTTATATTAAATCATTGTGATGTCTGATCAATAACATTGTATTATACAATTTATATCATATTAATATTGTCATGATAACACTTAAATCTTAGGCTGATATTTAATTTGAAAAGAACACCTGGGTTGGCCGAAAAAACCAAATTTGCACTTACACCCCTACTCAGGGGTTGATATGGAAAAATCGGGATGGTGAAATTCGTGTTCTACGGGTAATTTTGCATAAGTATGAGAGATACCAATAGAATAAAAAATTTTCCAGGGCTCCAAAATCGAGATTAAGCTGAATTTCAGACGGAAAAATTAGGGACAAACTCGATAAAAACGCTAAGGGGTCGTCCAGGTATTACGTAACGCAAAAAAGGCCACTTTTTGACCCCCCCTCCCCCCCTTGTAACACACCCGTAACGCAACCTGTAACCCCCCCTTCGATATTACGTAACACGGGTTCTAACCCCCCCCCCCCCCACATTGAAAAATATTTAAATTTCGTTTTGAAGTCAAAAAAAAATTCCAGCTTTTTGATAAATTTTAATCAGATTTTACAAGTTAAAAATTTTTTTTATTTTTTTATTTTGAAGAATAACTGGTAAAAATTTTTATAAAAGAGTGAAATAAAATTGAAATAATTTTAATATTAAAATTACGTAACGCATGGCCCAGCTTCCCCCCACCCCCCGTAACAATGCGTAACACCTCCTTCGACCCCCACCCCCCCTCCAGGCGTTACGTAATACATGGACGACCCCTAATGACGTCACGGGGGTTAATCGGAATAATTCGGGATAATAAAGTTCGCGTTCTACGACCTCGAAAACATAAGAGAACATTTTTTCAAAATATTTTGTAGGCCCTTAAAGTGGACAAAAAAAAAAATTGAGCTTAAAAGACCTTGATTGCCCAATTTTTAAAAAGCTAAAGTGGCCTTGGAGGGCCACTAAGCGGTTAAAAAAAATTCAAAAAAAAAATTTTTTAACTGTTTTACACCTGAAAGAAGCCGATTTTCAACACGCCCCCCAACATTTCAAAATTTTTTTTAAAATGACACACCTTAATCACATGCGTACTTCCACATGAAAAAGGCCCACCTCAGATGTCGAGCTTAAAAGGATGTGCAAATTCGAATCATTAAAAAAAAAAAAAAGCACTTCGTTTACAAACAGAGGCCATATCTCAAGTGAGTCTTTTTCATGTGAAGGCGCAGTATTCTCCTGGTGACAACCAGCAACTAGGACAGAATTGTAGGGGTCCCGGGACGAACTAGAAAAAAAAAAAAGAGAACTAGTGTTGCTTTGTTACAATCTATATCTCATTCATTTTAAACATATCCCCACGTAATCAAATCAAAATTTGAAAACAGAATAAATTCAAAACCAACGTCATCCGCTACCGACTCGCAGACAGGAAAAGTGCTGCAGATATCACAAATAGAAGCAAAAATTTTATTGACGGATTTGTTTTTACCATCGTAAAATGTTGAAGAAAAAAAAAAGGCAAAAGAAGAACAAACAACTAAAGAAAACAATAAAAAATGTTAACGACCGTTATACCCGTATTTTTCCATAAGACTCAAAAAAAATCATATCACGGCATTTGATCATTAAAATAAGGAAGAATTTAGCACAACAAAAACAAAAAAAATGAATGAGAATGGGAGAAAATGAAGAATAAAAACTCAAAGGTGCGGTTTTTAACTGATGTTCTGCTTCCAACTTCCGGTTTACGGGAGGGGGTAAAGTGACCAAGCCCTTGTACGTCGGAAATCTTAGACAAAGCTGTCATGAGAGCCCCGCGCCATAATTAATCACTTCCGGCAGCTCCGTGGGTTTCCCATCCGGGCAAAACCCCCGACTTTTCTTTTCGCGATGAAATCGTTTTCGCAAGCAAAAAAGGGGATCTTGTTTTTTTTTTTGATGATTTTTTCCAGAAAAAAAAAAGCATGAAGGTTGAAACGTGGCGGCATTTAAAAAAAAAAAAAAAAAAAAAAAGAGAGAGGAAAGAAGGAAGTCCTATCAACAGGTTTACACTGTGAGTTACAAATTTCTTTTTCTTTTTTTAATAGATAAAAAAAAACGGAAGGGCTGCCATTAAATCAAAGCCACGCTTTTTAGATTAGGGCGGTAGGCAAACGAAGCTATTAACAGTTTTACGCCTTCTTTCTTCGTTTCATTTTTTATTATTTAAAAAAAAAAAAAAATGATATCGTGCGGTTTATGGCGTGACCGCATCTTCCGAATAGAAAAAAAATGTAAAATTAAATTTTCGTTGAACATACGACGGCAAGACGTGTGTATTTATCAAAAAAAAAAAAAAATGTTGCACGATTTCAGTTTGAAAATTGATTGACACCTACTTTTTTTCTAAAGTCAAAGACTTTATTTTTAAATGCTAAACGGTATATTTTAAGAATAAAAAACAGTGAGAATGGATTGACGGATGTGTGAAGTGGAAATTTTTCTATGAAAGTAAAAATCGAAAGTTCGAACACTTACCAACTTCCCACACCTGAGGGTTTAAAAAAATTTTTTTCTTACCTGAAAACAAAAGAAAAAAGAAATGAATTAATTATCATTGCAATTAAAACTGACGAGACTTCGCTTTTACTTGAAATATGTTAAAACCCTTTTAAATTTGTTTCGAAAACATCTCATCGCGAAAATAAGAGGTTTTCATAGTTTGAGATGCTACACGCGATTTCCTCCCTTTTTGAAGATACTCGTGTTTAAACATAACGATATACGACTCGTAGCTGTTAATTTCTGTTGCCTGCAGTTTAAATACTTTACCATCAAACTTGGTTAATAGTTAAACTCAAAACTGTATCCTCCTTTTAATTTCGAAACACGATTTAAAATTTCCTGAATTAAAACTGATGTGGAAGTAAATACAGGGAAACAACTTTTGCCGGGAAGCAATGGTGTTGTTTTCATTTTTCCAACCGATTTCACTTGAGTTTCGTCGGCGCAATAAAAAGTAAACGAAAAGGAAACAAAAGAAATGAGAAATATCAAGAATGAATGAATGGCGTTAGATGAGTTTAGAACAAAGAGAATAAAAAAAAAGAAGGCGCACAGTGGTCCAAAAGCAGACTTTAGGTGCCCAAATTTAAGTATTGATTGTATGCATAAAAATATTTGCACTCGGGGGTATTCAGGGTCGTTGATTCCGAATTTCACAAAAAGTTTTTAAAATTCAAGATGGCGGATCCTATATAGTCGACGCATTTTAAGAAACTCATTTTGGGATAACAAAAACATGTTTCAAAACATTTTCGGAGCCGCTGATTCCGAATTTGATAATTTTTCGAAATTCAAGATGGCAGCTCCAACATGGCGGATCCAATAGGGCGGACAACTTCTGAAAAACTGGTCTTACTTGGTAGTTCAAAAATATGTTTCAGAAAATTTTCGGAGCCGCTGATTCCAAATTTGATAACTTTTTTAAAATTCAAGATGGCGGCTCCAACATGGCGGGAAATTTTTTGAAAAACTGGTCCTCATAGTACAAAAATACGTTTTGGGAAGTTTTTGGGGTCGCTGATTCCGAATTTGATAATCATTTTTCAAAATTCAAGATGGCGGATCCAATATGACGGACACATTCGAAAACCTGGTTTCAGCTGCAAAAAAAAAAAAAAATTATGTATCAAGGGGTTTTCGGGGTCGCTGATTTCAAATTTGAAAATAATTTTTCAAAATTCTCTGAAAAACGTGTCCTGGTCTAACAAAAATATGCTTTATGAAGTTTTCGGGGTCGCTGATTCCGAATTTGATAACCATTTTTCGAAATTCAAGACGGAGGATCCAATATGGCGGACACATTTGAAAGCCTAGTTTTAGCCTCAAAAAATTATATTTCAGGGGGTTTCCGGGGTCGCTGATTTAAAATTTGATAATAATTTTTCAAAATTCAATATGGCGGATCCAATATGGCCGACATATTTTAAGAAACTCGTTTTGGTAGCCCAAAAGCATGTTTCAGAAAATTTTCGGACCTGCTGATTCCGAATTTGATAATTTTTCGGAACTCAAGATGGTGGCTCCAACATGGGGGATCCGATATAGCGGACATTTCTCTGAAAAACTGGTCCTGATCTAACAAAAATATGCTTTATGACATTTCGGGGTCGCTGATTCCGAATTTGACAATCATTTTTCGAAATTCAAGATGGCGGATCCGATATGGCGAACAACCCTCTGAAAAGCTGCTGCTAGTAGTACAAAAATATGTTTTATGAAATTTTAGGGGTCGCTGATTCCGAATTCGATAATCATTTTTAGAAATTCAAGACGGAGGATCCAATATGGCGGACACATTTGAAAGCCTAGTTTCAGCCTCAAAAAATTATATTTCAGGGGGTTTCCGGGGTCGCTGATTTAAAATTTGATAGTAATTTTTCAAAATTCAATATGGCGGATCCAATATGGCGTAGACTTAAAAGAGATAACAAAAAGAGGTCGTTATTTCTTGTGTTAATTAAAATCCCATATCATGAAAAAGCGAGACGCCGCTGACGAAGAAACACATTTGCGGAGGTTGATGTTGAATCTACGAAAAAGTAAAAGATGTCAACAAATCTTCTTCCACAATTTTATCTACACAGTAAAAAAAAAATATGTAATTATGTAAAAAAGGGTCTACATACTCAGCATGTTACGTTTTCTATGTTAAAAAAGAACAAATTTACTATGTTGACTAAAACAAATGACGAAAAACAAAAGACGATCTTATGGCCGCTCAAAGTTTTTATTTTTAACAAAGTCGAGTTTGTCGATATTTTTATGTGGACCGATTTTAACAAGTGATTTTGTTAAATTTTTACATATTTTTTTTAACTGTGTAGCAACTTATATCAAAACCCTTCTTTACCGGAATCACTCGGCAAGTCACCTTAAAGTGTGAAAAAAAAAATTTAGTCAGATGAAATTGAAATCTGATCGCCAAACAAAAATTTGAAATTAAATTAAGGACGAGGAAGAAAGAAAAGAAATAAGAAATTAAAGAAGAAATAAAATTTCACCGTTAATTCAAAAGCCATCAACGCAACAGCCAATTCCAAGATATTAACCTAATTGTTTTGTAGCTTTGAATAAACCTCCCTTTTTAACGTTAATAAATTATACACAAAAACTTGATTTATTAAGAGAAAGGAGGAGGGTCTCTATTAGCCGATCGATTTTATTCACCTCAGATTCCCGCTGCAATCAACAGAAAGCTCTGGTGGAAACGCCGGAACTTCCGTTTTCTCTTCCCCTAAAGTCTTTATTTTCTTGTCCTTAATTTTAGATCCGCTCGTGTTGTTTTTCCCTCGAAAATTTTGTAAGCCGATTTTAAAAAAACGCCCGCGGTAATTACTTCCTTCGAAAAAAAAAAAAAAGTTCTGCTTTTTCCAACTTTTGGGATGTTCTTTTCTGTTTTGGAAAATTAGGCAAACAGAAGAAAAAAAAATTAATTGGAATAATTTTCTTTATTTCTTTTTTTTTTTTTTCTAGGGGATATTAATTTCCCAGTGAAATGGAGAAATTATTTAAATATGACAGCTTGCGAAAGTAAATAAGTTGAGGATAGTCGTTATCTTTTTTCACGAGTCTGAAAACTTTTCAATCCCTTTAAAAAAAAAAAAAAAGATGCTTTATTTTTCTTCAAATTAAAGGTTAATTTTTTAATCAAAGATGCAGACAGAAGGTAAGTCAAATATAAGAAACTGACTCTCATACTAATCGCGTGTATTCAAATAGGGCAAATAATAAAGCAAGTTAATAAAAAAGAATTATTATGACATTAAAAAATTCTTCTACATTAGTGAAAAAAAAAGTCCTATTGAATTTTTTTTTTTTTTTTTTCCTGGTAAACTTTTACAACTCATTACCCCGTGACAGATTTTTAATTTTTGACTTAACGCTAAAACTCATTAATCAGCACATACAAAAGACTATACAATATTATTAGGTTTTTATAAGTAAAAGATAAGAAAAGTCTTGGTGCGGATTTGCTTTAGGAACGCGGGAGTCCGGAAAAGCAAGCAGCAAGAACTTTTCGAGAAAAAAAAAAAAAATAAGCGTCAACGGCTTTCAGCTTTTTTTTTTTTTTTTTTTTTTTTTTTTTTTTTTACATAAAAACAAGTCGAATGCTTTTTAATAGCAAAGTGTCGCGTGTTTTGAGCGTCGAAAAAGCCCGACGTTACGGTATCGATTTTGTTTTGGCTTTCGAGGCCATGTCTAAAAATCCGGAATTCTCTCTGAATGAAGTATTGCTGCCTTCGTTTTGTTTTTTTGTTATTTTTTCGTGGTTTCTTTTATTGAAACTTTGAAGTACGAAAAAAATATAGCAGAATCAACAAGTGAAATGCAGTTCTGTTGCAGCATCATTATATGTACAAATATTTCATGAAAAATATTATTACGAATATGAAGGGAAGTTCTAAAGAAAGAGAAGACGAGGGTGAAAATTAGGAGAACACGAAACTGTATATAATGAAACTTTTATAACAAGGAAGAGTCACGAGTGAAACTGAATAACTGCAACGGCACGCGGTATAGAGAGCACACGGATGCAGAAAGAGAAATATGTTGTACACAACAATGGGAATTGGATAGACAACGAAATTATACAAAATAACATTATGTAGTATAAAAGGTGGAGGTAGAGAAATTACAAAGTTGTATTAGAGATTTGTACAGATATCGGACTTAATTTTGTCAAATTACTTTAAGGTATTAATTCGTTTATATCACCGGCCGGTCAGCCAGGCGGTGGAGACACTATAACTATAAAAAAATATTATTTAAAAAAAATTTAATCTGGTATATGTACATGAAAGCGGGGTCTCACCGCTCGAGAACTACAGTAGCAGGGGGTTTTTATACTTTTTGATGGTCTTTCCACAAAACAGATGTAAAATCTAAAACCAAATTAAAATCTGTTTATACAAACAACAAGAGTGGTCCTTTAGCTTTTATACGATATCCTGTTATAATATCTATATTTGTACTAACACGAATAAAAACTAGATTTTCCAAAAGGTGTCGTTCTAACAAAAAAATGGGGTTACTTTTTACAATCATGTTTATACCTGAATATCTTTAATAATGGAAGAGGATACGGCAAATTATTAGCTTCTGTAAACGGAAAATGTCTCAATAAAACGATTTGTACCTTTTTAGATGTTCAATTAATGACTATCGCTGATTATTTAAAAAAACTAGTGAACGTAGTGAAAACGTAATCAAAACCATCGAAACGTTATCGATTCGTTGTGGATTAAGCACCCATAGGATATCGCCATTGAAATATCTGTAAAAAGTAACCCCCTTGATTGTAATTTTTTTTTCCTTTTTAATTTTTTTTGGCTTCTAATAGTTTAATTTTGAGTGAAATTAGGATGATCGTTTAAGGGGCTATATAGGGCAAGTGCGAAAAGCAATTTAATTTCAATTTGACTGCTGGATGCAGCAGAATGCATCTTTGTATTTTAGGTTGATTGATTTCTTAATTTTTTTTCCGTATTAAAAGCTTAATATTTTCATTATAAAACAAGTTTAGGCAACTAGGCTTGAACATAACACTCGAAAATAATCAATCATAATTTTTGAAAAAATTCTTAACCGTTTTCAAGTATTTTTAAAAAATAAAAGTGCCAAAAGTAACCCTCTGGAGTTTTAACTCCAAGTAAAAGTAACCCCCCGTTACGGTAGCTGTTTTTTCCCACTTTTTCAGTAAAAAAAATATTGGATGCAGTTTCGTTATATATCAATCATTTTTTTGTTAAGTATTGAAGCCATATGTGGACCTCCACATGAAAAGGTCCCATTTGGCAGATGGGAACATGGAAGGCTGTGGAAATTTAACTTATAAGAAACCCTTTTGTTTACAAACAAAAAATTCTAAGCAACAACTGCCAAGTGGTACCTTTTCATGTGGAGGTACACATATTGCCGTTCTGTTATCCCCAAGATAAAAAAAAAGAAACGAATGAAATCCTAGGGATACTGCTCCCATTAGGTTGCCTGGTCTAGTATATATGTCTATGGGATGAAAGCGTTTGTCTTTTTTTCCGATAACATATTTTACTTATAAAAAAAAGATCGTGAAAATATCCTAAAAGTAAGCTAATATAGATATACATAGAAGGCGTTCCGAATAATTTAGAACAAGTTTAATTTTTGAAAAAAATTCTTAGCCGATTTCAAGTATTTTAAAAAAATAAAAGTGCCGAAATTCCCCCTGGAATTTTTACTCCAAGTAAAAGTAGCCCCTTGTTATGGATACCAAACAATCGTGTTTTAAAAAAATGGACATACGGCCTTATCGCTTAAAATTGCATAATTACGAAATCTATAAATATGTTTAAAAAAAAAAAGCCCACGGTTAGGTTATCAGTCTCATCAGCCTCGGGGTTAAGATTCTACGACCTCTCAAGACGTAACAAATCATTAGAAAGTGAAAAAGAGAAAAGTTTAAAGAGGAAGTGAAAGAAAAGAAAGCATTATTAGTATTTATTATCTTATTTCACCTCAAAACTCAGGTTCGAATCCAGGCAAAGGAAGTATACCAAAGGTCTGCAAATGTTTTATGTTAAAAATCTCAAGGACAATACCGGACAAATTACAGTGAACTGTAAACTGCTCCTCTTTCTTATCAATTTACCAAATGGTTTCATTGCCTATCACAATTTAATTAACACACAAAACGCAACTACATAACACCCAAATTTTTCTCTTACCTCGAAACGAAAAACGGAATAGGCTTTACGAAAGTCACTAAACAACAATACGCGTTGATTAGGAGTTATATTTGCATAAGACCACTCGCCAGCCTTCTCCATTTCCAAAGACGAGGTATCATTCAACCAACCGATTTTCGGGTTTGACCAAATATTAAGCAACACAGGAGGGTCCGGTGTGCTTATTTCCTTTTTCCAGCCAATTCTTGACACAACAACATCCGATTGAAAAGGATCTTTCCTAGGACCGATCGTGTTTGGGCTCCTCATCGTCGAGTGATGAACCACGTCTGTTCGTCCAGAATTTGAAGGCCTGCCCATGACGTTGCAAAACGCAAGTGCGTTGCTTCTTTTTCTCATAAGATTTTGAAGTAATCGGAGCTTCAATTCCCTTCCGTTATCAGTCAAAACCAACGTATCCAACGAGGATGTTAATTTAAAACAGTTAACTATCTGTTCCAAATTTCCCAAAATTTCGAAGACACAATTCGGTTGTCGAGGGGCCAAGCAAACGAAGTCAAAAGGAATATCTAGCAACACGGATAACTTATACACCATTTTCCGAGCGCAACCGTCGTTCATTCTGTCCGAAGAATCGAAATGGTAGCTCATACCTTTTTCAACGTGAACAACGAGTAAGGACCAAAACCGTTTCACGACTTCGTTATTAACGAAACACGTTATCAATTTATATTTATCCAAACGTAATGGCATGAGATTTAATTTTAATTCCTTGTGACCCAACATTTTTATAAAATAGGACACTCCGGTACTAAGCGGTAGAACGCTTTCACATTCCATTTCGCGGCAAGTGATGAATTCATCGAGAATCGTATCGGTCAAGTATTCCTCATTCAAAATAGCAGCCTTATCTCTTTCGAAGTAAGAAGATTGGGGTTCGGGGTGTTTCCGACGTACGCGTTTCCGATGGTGGTTGATTTTACGTTCGGCCTCATGCTTTTCACATCCACGATGGGAACGAGGCGAGGTCCAATCGTTCAGGAGCCTGTCATTTCCGTACAGGAGTTGTTTGCCGAAAAAAACATTCATTTTTTTTTTAAATATATAACACAACTATAGGAATCCGTTAGGGATACGGTCAATTCCTTCAAGCATTCGGAAACACTAATTGACGTAATTTAAAATGAATAATATCAATTATTTTCGCTTAAAATAACGAAAACCGAATTTGACGGGAAAAATGGTCAAGAAAAAAAAATCATAAATATTAGTTCTGAATATCCTCATAAGAATTGCTACACGACACAAGTACACATCTTTCCTATTCATTACGACTGCTTAAACTTTACGGATCTTCCTCGACAAGCAAAACGTGATTAACTGCCATGAACTAGTGAGATGGGATCTTCAAGATGGGCAAAGCTGTCCGTGATTGGATAAAAATGCAACTGAATTTCGTCAATTTTTAACGACTTTAAAGTCCATCATATTATCAAAGAGGTCACGAACGATAATACTGTATTTATAAATGTTTTATTTTTTTAATTCATATTTTCAAAATAAGTATTTAAATGAATGTGCTTCCTTTTAAGGTCATAAAAACAGATGATATTACTCATATATTAATAAATCCTCTTAAAAATAAAGTCTTTTTTTAAAAGGTAAAGGTTCATTTTATATTTAAAAAAAAAAAAAAAAAATTAAAAAAAGATAAGGGTCTTACGATTGCTATCATGCAAATAATGCCTTATTAATGAGGTTCGAAAATCAACTTTTTTGAAAATTCAAAATTCCTATACCGTACCGAGGGCTTACTTTGTACACTTTTTCACTTTTTTTTGTTATTATTTGTAAAATACTGATGCGATTTTCAATCTGTCTTCACAAACATGAAGGGAGATCCTTCAGCTTTCAAATGATACCCTCTTGTAATGGTTATATTTCTTCTAAGTCAATCTACGACTCAATTTTCCGAACGTCCTCGACAATCTGAAAGTGGGGTAACTTTGGACATTTTTGTTTCTGCATCCGTAACTCCGTAATTAAAACAATAAAAGGACGAAAAAATATTCTCAAAACATATTACCGTTAATAAATAAACAATTTTTATGCCGTTAAATAATTTTAAGAAGAGAAAATGATCCAGAAAAATAAATTCTTTGAAACCAAAATAAAATGTGTTTGGATGAATAAAATGGCTGATTAACATGGCGTTTATGGAGTGTTTACAAACATTTTTTTGTTAATTCTTGTTTTTCTGCTCTCGGGAAAATACATTTGGAAAGAAATTTTTTGGGTAGTTAAAGGATTATGTTGGACAAGTGTCGAACGTGTTTGAACCTGAATACGACTTTCAGATACCGTTGGAGGGACCTTAGTATTCCGAACTTTGAAGTTTTTTCCCGTCTCGCATTATTTTGAAAATCGAATATTTTTATAACGAAGCTAATTGAAAGGACCATTTTACTAAATAATATTCAAGAAGCTTCACTTTATGAAATGCAATCGTTGTTTGGGCTTTTCCTTGTTCTATTTTCAAGAATTTAAGGCAAAATCAAAGTGTCCAAAGTTACCCGGTCGAGTACAAAGTAACCCCCTCATACGGTATAGATTATATATAGAGTATCAACCCTGAATTTTTCCATATTTTGAACAGAGTCTCGACGTGTCGATTTGGCCTTGAAAGTTCCAAAAAGTCCATATAAGGGCCGAAAATGAATTTTTTTTTTGCAAGAGAGAACCATCAATTCCCATCGGAAATTTTGGGCAGATTATAAACTTGAATTCCGAAATTAATTTTGATGCACGGCTTTTGAGCCACAGGCTGAATTTAAAACTCTGAAAACCTTGGTTTAGCTTTAGGCCAATAGCTTGAAATCCGTAAACTGAAACTAATTTTCGACTTCATATTCTTTCTCTACGCAGAATTTCACATGGAAATCAATGGTTTTTTATGACGAAAAAGAATAAATTTGTTTTTGGCTCTAATATGGGCGTTTTGGAAATTCCAAGGCAAGGCCAAATTTCAAAATATCTTGAAAAAATTCAGGATTGATTTGGCCTAGAAAGTTGCAAAAAGCCCACATAAGGGACCTACATGGTAAAATATTTTATGTTAAAAGTAACCATAGTGAAAACCATAGTGTGCTCAATCGGCCTACGAAAATTCGTCCGACTCGCGCATGACGTCATATGTCAGAATTTTGAAGCCATTTCTTCTGCTTCGGTTTGTTTCTTATACATTGCTCTTATGGCATAGAGCAGAAGAAATCTTTTCAAAAGTCTCACATATTACGTCACAAGTCAGACAATCACGTGGTACATCCTGCGCTTGAGCACACTATGGTTTTCACTATGAAAAGTAACATAATCCATTAGTGAAAAAAAAACTGGGACAAAGGCAAACTTCAATTATATTTTATCAATATTTCGCCTAACGAAAAACCTCTTCAGCCAAACATATTAGCGACGCAGTATCACCAAAAACTCTTGCCGTATATTAAACACGCAAGATTAGATCCAAGTTCTTGAAAGGTTAAGGAAGATCCGTTGAAAAGGTTGGAGGGAAGAGTGCGTAACGACCTCAAGGGATTCCTTTAAACAGGATAAGCAGTGCATTATTTGGCAAGATTCTACACGGCGGCACTAAAATAATTAATTCCCTAACTTATTTGTCTCGTCGTCGTTCGTACATATTTTACGTCAACAAAAGAAAACGATTTTCGCGTTGGAAGGTTTATTCTGAGCTTTTTTTTTTTTTTTTTCCTCCTCATCCTTGAAGACTTATATGGAAATTAATGCTGCATCATTTCCCTTTTATTTGAAAAAGCTTTTTTACCCCGGAATAAATATTTTTGACAGCAAAGTATAAAGGTGAAGCAAAATAACGGTAACAATACAATAGTTCTCGACGATAAAAAGCTTAAAAAGTATATATCCCGGAAGTGGGTGGTATCGATAAGGCGCGTTGGTTCCCATTCCCGACATTCGTGACAACGAACACAATAGAATAATCGATTTTTTAGTTGTAGGTATTTTTTATTTTTTTTTTTTTATATAATAAACAATAGGAAAGGATTGTAATTTTTTTTTTTTTTTTTTTTTTTTTTTGAAAAAGAAAAATAAAATTTAAGGAGCTTGAGGATTGAGATAAAGAAGACGTCAGGTTAGTTTTCCCAATGTTTTAAATCAAAAGCCCAAAGGGAAATTTATTAAACCAAACCCAATGAAAGTCTAGCCTTTCACTTGTTGATAAAATGTCCCCCAGGAAATGATCTAAACCTTTCCTTCACCTTTTCATATTCAATATTATTCATTTTGCGAAAATTTTTATTCACTTGGAAGGCGCTGAAGTCACTCTTATCGAATTTGATGATTTTGAGTAGGCTGAAAGAATTACGTGCTACTGGAGTCATTGTGAGTATACCGTCGAATGCTTAAATTTCGTGGACTGACAGGGTAAGAAACACTGACGTCTTGACTCGTATGGGAAAGGAGTTGGAATTGCTCTACGAGATCAAGCATCGGTAATTCGACATGTAAAGTACCGACTCCTTCAGTTTGTGATGAACGGAAAAATCGAAGGTAAGCGCAAGCAAGGCCGAAGGAAAACCTCGTGGCTTAAGAATCTCAGGGAAGGTTTGGTGTTGATTCCTTGAGTCTTTTTACAGCGACGGTCTCAAAAATTAAAAATCTGCCAGATGATAGTCAATCTCCGTCGCGGAGCCGGCACTTGAAAGAAGAAGAATGTAGGTCCAATTTTTTGAATAATTTATAAATACATGATATTTATATAATTTATGCATCTCTTTTTCGCACGGGCAAGTTGGGAAACAACTGAGGGTTTAAATTACGGAATTTTGAAATTAACGATCTTTGTATATGGACCAGAAAAATCCAAAAATGGAACTGAAAACTAGTTAAGGTTTCAAAAAAATGCTAATATCTAAAAAAAAAAAAAAAAAAAAAAAAAAAGCGAAAAATGAAGACTATTTTATAGTATTCATTTTCGAATATATCGTCGCTTTCCCACAATCGTACCTAATTTTTGAGATCATTTTTGAATTCTACTCGTCAAATTATTACGTATAGGACTTGCTCATCTTACATATTCTTAAGGTTTTCGATTCAAAAACTTACAAAAATATAATAAAATGCATAATAAACCTCTTTTACGAGCCACTAATCGAAGGTACCCAAATAAAAATTGTCAATAACCAATCCTAAAAGAAAAAAAAGATTATTTTGCCCCCGATTCCGATTCTGATTCTGGCTCCAACTGCTTTAATAATTTGAATTTTTCAATAGGACAATCAATAAATTGCGTCGAATCAACTAATAACATATGAAAGAATTCGTTACAAGAAAGTCGAACATTTCAAATAAATAAATTAAAAAAAAAAAAAAAAGCTATTACTTGGAAATAAAGAATAAATGAAGACGTTCGAAACGTCATCATCAGAATAAAACAATGAAGAAATGTTAGACTTCAATCTGAAAGTAAAAAAAAAAAAAAGAAAAAGTATCGAACGGCTGACGTAAGCTAGGTTTCTTCACTATTCCCGTCCCTTAATCTCGAATTCCTCCCCGTCCCACCCCTCGATCTGCCCTTGAGAAATTACTTTCATCTATATAGACACTTTCCATCTGTAATTTTTTTTTTTATCGTTTCCACCGTCATATTCAGTCTGTGCGAAAGCGAGTTGCTCCTTCGTGTTTTCATTCAAGATTTTCATGGCAAAATGATCAAGGAGAGGAAGAAAAAAAAAAGTTTCGTGGGAGTTAAAAACAATTTTTAAACACGTGAGAAATCAAACTATGAATATTTTGTAAGTTAAAAAAAAAAAGGATGATTCGGAAAACACCATCGAACTTGAAATTTTGTGGAGCAGACCGTTCAGTCTGCACGCCCTAAAACAATCAGAACTAAAAAAGGGAGTTTTGGAGAGTGCCAAATCATTTAAAGTGATAAATGCAAACCCAAATATATTTTGAAACCCCGTTTTCCCCCAACACACACAAAAACCGATCATTTATTACTGCTGATAATACAAAAAAACAAAAATGCTGAAAATCTCATTTATATTCTATTTGAGGTGGATGATTAGTGCCCGAAAGGCAGGTAAGAGATCAAATCGTTAGATTGATATAAATTTGCATTGTTTAAATCACGATATATCTCGGGTTTAACGCATAATGAGCTTTTTTTAAATTATGCCTTTTCGAATACGGAAAAGAAGTCAGAAAAAAAGAAGGAAAAGAAAAAAAAGCACGGGCGGCGGGAGCGATGAAGATAGCGATTTCCAACTTTTTGCATATATGCGTATCCTGTTTCATCGTGTATCAAGCTGACCTATTTTCATTATTACGTGGCGTGCCTTGGGAAAAAAAAATCCGAAATCAATTCTTTTTTCGTATCGAAAGTACTTATGCTATTTTAAACCTTAACCGATTTAATTTAAAAACAATAAAAAAAAGAAAGAAAGGAAAAGTGGGGACGGTGAGGGAGGGGGTCGATAAAATAAAATGAAGATATGAAACTTCCTTTTTTTGATGCGGTTTTCGATATATCCGACCAAAAGGATCGACATCCATTTTTTTTTCTACATTTTTCTTTTCCTTTTGAGGGTCTGAAGTTGACAACTTGCTTATGAAAATCGAATTTTGCGGTTAGATACGTTGTCTATATTTTTGTTTGAGAGTTTTGCAATCAATCTTGAAAATATTAAAAAAAAAAAAAAAAACAAGCGGTATTTTCGATTTATCCTTTTTCTCTTTTATGTAAGAAAAAAAAAAGGAAAAACGTTTTGATGAATAAAATGAAAATATCGGAAAATAAAGGTCTCATTTTAGCACCTCCGTTACCTACTTGAATTGGTCAAAGCTGTGGTTTGACTGATTATCGTTATCTTCTTCATGACCTTAAGTTCGAAACCCGTTGGTAGAATTAAAATGTTTGCCAGAATTCAACTTCCATGCTGCAAACCCTAATTTCCCTTATTTTTTTACTTCCACGGTTTTTTCAACGATGATGATATTCTCCTAGGGTGAGCAATTTCGAAATTTTGACATTAAGAGGAGGCTTCACGGATGCCGTAAGGAGTGGCTGTTTTTTCTAAAACTCGATTTACGATGATAAAATCCAAATTTTAGGTATCTAACGAACTCCTCTGGTATGTCCTGGAATTTTTAGTGCAAGCTTCAACTTGTGTGAAATGTATGCGAGACCGGAAAATAATTTCACAAAAAATTGCGGTCGAAAAAATTTGATTTTGTTTTCCTGGCTTTTATTCGCTTGAAACAAGTTGAAACTTGTACCAAAAATAGAAGAAAAAAATCAAAGAAATTCGTTAAACACCTAAAATTTTAATTTTTTCCCCGTAAATCCAATGTTAGACAAAACAGCTTTTCCTACCGGTATTCTGTGAAGTCTCCTGTTAAACCAGTCCGTACTGGGTGAGCTTCGCACAGTGGTCGTTAGTCAAGAGAAAACCGGACATAATTCCCTTCTCAAGCGTAGGTCAAAGTTATAAAAAGGATCTGAAGGTCAAAAACCTTAAGTTTTCTGTCTAGTTTAAAATCATTTGCCAATATTGAAAAATTCAACATGGCGGATCCAATATGGCAAATGAAATTTCGAATTTGCGTAAAATTTTCCTAAAACTGTACATTTAGGGGTTTTCGGGGTGGCTGAATACCAATCTGATATCAGTTTCTTCAAAATCAAGATGGCGAAGTTAATATGGCGAATTTTATCCGCACTTGCTCAAGTTTACCGATGTTCGTAAAAATTTGTATATAAAGGCTTTCGAGGTCGCTGATTTGCAATCCATCAGTGTTCATTTTCGAATCCCATAGACCTAGTAGGGCAAAACACAGCTCATAATGGCTTAAAATATTTAAATTTGAAAAAAAAAAAATCAGATTCGTATTCAGCTACCCCGAAAACCCCTAGATACAGTTTCATGAAAATCAACGCAAAATTCGAAATTTCATCCGCCATATTGGATCCGCCATGTTGAGTTTTTCAATATGGACAAGTGGTTTTAAACTACAAAAAACCAAACCTTTTGACGCCCAGATCTTTTTTATAGCTTTCACCTTCGCTTGAAATGGGAATTATGTACGCTTTTTTCTTGACTAGCGACCACTGTGCTTCGGGAGAAGGAAAAGCTTCTTCCATTGATTAATAAAGCCTACTTAACCTTCTTTGGCCGTTATCGGAAAAGCTGATGGCGGAAGGAAAAAGTGAAAGGCAGTCGCTCAAGAAGACGGCCTCCGAAGCAGATGGGTGGACCAGCTTAAACCTCTTATGGAAGTTTCGCTCCCTGGATCTGTCAGAGGGCAGAGAGGTCTGGAAGGCATAATCAAAGCAGGCCATTTCTTAAGATGCGTATACGCCCTGTTTCAGGGTAATAGGCTGAGGAGGGATGCAAAGTTTCAGAGAATTCTGACGAAGAATAGCTCAATTATGATTATTAGGTCAAGGGTATCCGGAGCCATAATATTTTTTGCAGTGGCATCCCAGGGATGTCATACGGAGGCTAGGGTTGACCTCCGAAGGCTACACTCAATCAGATGACCTTGAATATTATTTTCTTCCCCTTTCACACGAATCCCTTTCAAAGATCTCATTTCTTTAATTATTTCACAAAAATATTTTTCCAATTGAAAAAAAAAAAAAAAAAATTCAACATTTCCTAGTTAAGCTCGAGCATGCAACAAAAGTGATACTTTCTTTTTGATTAATTAACGTTCCTTTTCGTTCTACACATCGAAACACCCAACACAAAATATTATTTCCGAAACAAAAAACCTAGCGTGATTAAAGAAAACGAGCAAAAATTGTTTCCGTGAAAACTCGAAACCCCTTTCGATTTGACATTTTTTTGGTTCGTTTACCGACAGGAATTTCCTCCAGATGCAGAGAAAGCTCGTTGAACTGAAAAATTAGTCGGTCATGCATCATCAAACTAACTATCTTCAAACGATTTAACGGTCTCTGTGTTGCAAAACTTTAAAATCCTCATTAACTTAAAAAGGTCGATCCCGTCTGATTTCCCCCTCTCATATACTTCTCTCAAGTTCTATTCCAAAAATAAATTTTGCCGAATCCCAGCGTCGTAAACTGAACTCTAACGAGACCAGTATCAGCAAAAAAACAATTTTCGCGGAAAATCCTAAATCGATTCGGAAAATATAAATCAAAACTCGAACTTCGAAGGTTTTAAATTTTAATGTAAATAATAATTCATCCCATGATCACTTTCCACCAGAAAGTTGTAATTAAAAAAAAAAAAAAAAGAGAGAGAGAGAGAGATTTTTTGTTTAACGCAACTAGATTTGTAATCGAAATCGAGTATTAAAGGGAAAAAAATGAATAAATAAAAACTCACCTCGTATATTCGAAAAAGGAGGAAGAGAGAAAAAAATTAGAAAATCAGCTTTCATAAATACCAAAAGCTTATCTTTGCGATTTATAAAAAAAAGGGTTAGCGGGGAAAAAACCTTTCGGGTTATTCCTTAATCGTTTTAAATTTTTTATAATAAATCTGGCTTATGGAATCGATTAAGAAATCTTTCGCTCAACATGCCATCGATCTTTATACTTTCTACGAGGTAAAGTGATTTAATGCTTGCTCGGATGAGTCCGAGCTCAAGCTGGAAAAGAATAGAAAACGGGGGGGGGTCATCACTATCTTGCTAATATGCCACTGCCCTCAGTTGTGTGTACCGAGTCCGTGTGAAATAAATAAACAGTGCGATAAAGGAGGAGGGTCTATAACCGGGGTTTTTGGGCCCCCTTGCTATCCCCGCTTATGGTACGTGACGGATAACTTTTATGACACCAAAGTACCGGTCTTCATTCTGAAAAGACATGGCGTTGGCTGAGTGGCGAGCGTGCTCGACTCCGAAACGTACACAGTAAAAAATTTTATGTTAAAATTGACACAAATTGTATGTCCAAATCGGTCTACATAAATATTTTGTTAAGAAAAATAACACAATTGTTTTGTTTAATGTTCTGCGTCCATTAACGATTGTCATTTTTTTGCTGTTTACAAACAAGTTATGTTGATTTTTTAACATAATAACTTAACATAGACTTTATGTAGACCGTTTTTAACATATTTACATAATATTTTTTACTGTGTATCTTCGTGTCCAGACTCCACAGTCAGGATTTTTTCCATCAGCATTCACCACTAATACTCATATGTGTACCATGTGAAGAAGACTGATGTGTCACAGTGTTCGGATTCCCTGTCTAAATAAAGTAGGTCCCGCTTATTCGTAAAATACCTTTGCGATATGAGTGCCCCGTCTTTGAGCTCGTCACTCGATACATTAAGAGGTAAGACGTGGTAACGCCTAAACCTTACACAAGAAATCTAACTTAATGAAGATAGGCGCCGGGTTATAAGGCTTTATGTCCTGATTATGCCGAAAAGAAGATTCTGTAAAAGTTTCACCATGTACGTGCATGCAGCCACCTTCTTCCAAATTCTTTTAGGTTTGGCATCAGTGTAATCAAATCACAAGAATCGTGTGATTCCATTACACCGTGTGATAGAATCGCACGAATCGTGCAATAGAATTACACGATTTACCGGTGTCCAAAGACACGGGTTATCGGCCCTACTCCTTTAGGGTCTGTTAGCGATGCTAAAAAGAAGGAACAATGAATTTTGAGTCATATCTGCGCTTGTCGTCGTGTAATCGCTTCTATTTCTACTGCTCATCAGATCCTTCTTAGCTTGGATCTTCATATTTTCTTGGTTTGCCCAATTCCATCAATCAAAGGAGGAGGACCAATAACACGTGCTTTTGGTCCCAGATGTGTAATCTTATAACACGATTCATGTGATCCCACCTAACCTAACAGTTTGGTGAGGAGGCTGACGGGAGGACACGAACAAGAGACCAGTCAGAGTAGAGCCATCCAAATCCAAATCCAAAACGGCTTTACAAAGCTTGCAGCTTTATTGCCACATCGCAGGTGCGTCTCCAGCCGGTCCATCTTGCACCTCCGTTCTCCAATCCGGGACTCCCAATCGGCGAGCGTCTATGGACACATTGTCCTCACAACGGATACGGGGAGGACAATGGCTAGCCCTGTGGCCTAGGGCTAGTTGGTCAATTGTCCAAGACTTTCTTGATACCCTTCGTCGGTGGCGCGCATGCTACGTGTCCAGCCCACCAAAGCCTTTTTGATTTTGTCACACTGGTAATAGGAGGCTGCTCAGTGAGCCTTCGGATTTCGTCATTTGACTTCATACGCACGCTCCCGGTAGTAGGGTCTATATTTCGACCGAGAATCCTAGTCAGTTCTTTATTTTCAAAGGCACAAGCGCCATCACTGGTACAATGCCACTGGTATACCACAGAGGTATAGTTTTGGATCCAGAAGTATTGCATCTGCTATATGCTCTACTTTACCACAGAAGATTGTGTCTTAGAAATAGATCCTTGAGCCATTTCTGAACCAGCATTAACTTACCTGAAAAAAAAAGAGAAAAAATTAGTACTTTAATTTGCGGGACATAAACCCAAGTTCACTGCTCAAAATCTAGGTCCCGTAAAAGCGGGTCAAATAATTTTTACAAGCTGGAATCCGTCCGAAATACGCGAAACAGCGACCTATTGATTTTTTAAATCAAGTTTTAGGAATCCAGACAATTCTGAATTTAGAATTACGCAGTATTTTTAAGAAAGACGACCCCCCGTCTAGTGCGGCATAGTCCCTTGACCTACATTATGAAACTACAGCCTCCATTCCTTTGCACCTCTACCTCAGCTTTAAAATTGGCCATTGAAAAACTGCGTAGTGGGCCACGGACGTTCAAAATCTAAAACTAAAAAGCTTTATCGAATTTCTCTGCACCTCATTAATCCAAACGAAATCGTTCTTTTCTCCAAATCATTTAAAACTCCCCATTACAGTGATAAGCGGGACTCCTTTCCCGTAATTCCAAATTATTATTCATACCGCATGTTCCTTTTTCCTAATATATATTCATACTCCATTCTTTACTCGCGCGCTTTCTTTTCGGCTTACACCCAAAAACTATTTTCCGTAGGTTTTTTTTTCTTTTCGCCCCCTTTATTTAAGCGAAAGAAAATCCTCAGGAAATCACAAAGAAAATAAAACTTTAACTAAAAAACGTTAAACGGTATCCTTACGAATCCGTGTAACTTGCCCTTGTATTCAATAGAACAATGGAAAAAAGAAAGAAAAATCTCTGGGTAAAATCCGATTTTTCGAAAATCATACTTTTTTTTCTCTCTCTTTCTTCTTCGCCTCTCTAAAAGCGGAAGCGAAAGGTTAATGGGGCTTTTTAACGTAAAAAGGAACTGAATCCGTTCCAATCGGATAGTTTTTTTTTTTTTTTTTCCTCTTCGTAAGCATCGTTCATTCCGATAATTTTTCAACGCCGCCGTTATTATTTCGCTCCCTTTACTCCGGAGACAAAATTCGGAAGGTGATGATGTCGGCCAGCATCACGCGGGGACGTCTATGTAGGTGCGTATGTATGTGCGGAAACGAAAAACCAAGGGAGCCATTAGGGTCAAGGCTTTCCTCTGTTGCAAAACCTCATGTATACTTGATGAGATGCACGAGGGAGCGAAGCTTTTTTTTTTTTTTCTCTCCCTTGAAATCCCGCTCCTTTTTCCCCGGATTTCAAAAAGTTCTGCTACCACGACGAGGACGACGACGACGACGACTATTCTCTTTTGTGTATCATCCTCCGATGAGTTAATGAAATTATTAACGTTCGCTCAGGTTGAATGGAAATTTCCGACGACTTAATATTCGATTAACGTCAAGTCTGATTACCGGGGGGGACAGTAACAAAGTGGGGCGTTTTAACAGTCCCAACCTTGAATAAATATGAAAAGAAAAATCATTAAACGAAACCGAATTTTAAAAGATAAAAAATAAAAAGGTTAATTCATTAAAAAGATGTCTGTTCCATTTTTATTGATTAAGAGGAAAGAATTTTTTTTTTCTTCCTTCTATCCCCTTAATTTTATTCCGATAACAATTCATAATAACGACGATGATTTATATTCGAGGGAGTGGGTTAAATCTTATAAAAACTTGAGGAGTTAGGAAAAGCAATCTATAATCCTTCTACTCCCGAGAAAAAAAAAAGAAAAAACTGAAAATTTTATTACTTTATGGTTAAAACGTTTGTTTTCCTTTATTTTCAGATTGTATTTTCTTTGCGATAAATATTTTAAAAGAATTAAGATGAAATGCTGCAGAATTAAGGATTGAAAAATTTATTCCCGTGCTCCAGTTTGTTTTGATGGGCATTAATGCTATTAAAACATGGATGAAAGATTCTGTGAGAAACGTCACTGAGGATCACGGAATTTTTATGATTAAATTTTAGTCATGGTGATTTTTTTTTTCTTGTGTTAAGTCTTTTCATCCCAAAGACTGTCTCCCCTCGAGCTACAGCACTGCATAAAATTATACAGCGCAATACCCTCAATTTTGGGTCATTATACAGTAGAGTGGGCCGAAAATCAAAAATTTGGGATTTTCAAAATGCCTGATAGCGCTATTGCTGTGGTTTATTTATTGCAAAAAATGTTTACTTTTCGGAATTTTTTTAAACGGCATCTTGAGGGTGCGCAAGAGGGTCAAAGTTTTGGAAAATCCCATAAGGGATGAAAATTCAACTTTTAGATTTTTGTGAAAAATGTACAGTTTTTATCGGATTTTTAACGTAGATTCCGAAAATTAAGTCGGACTGCGTCTAGCTATTTCCGTTTCTGAGTTATTGTAAAAAATACAGTCAGAATCGGTTATAAGATAATCGGTTACAAGATAATCTCGGCTATAAGATAACTTTCCTTCCGGTCCGGCCAAACGTTATATGTTTTACATGTAATTGAATCTCTGTTTTAAGATAACGATACCTCGGTTATAAGATAAAAATACAGTTCTTTGATGCTAAATAAAAAGCTTTTTTAGGAAAACATTTTGGACGAACAAGAATAAACAGACAAAAGTTACTGATATTTTGAAATTTGAAATGATGAGTCATAAATGGAGGGTCATAATTGTTATAAATACTGCACTGTAAACCAAAAATTAAAGAAATATGTATACCAAAAATTTAAAAAAATTAAAAATTAACCAAATCATGCGTTATTTGTGATTTTGCAGAATATATGCAGTGCAGAAGTAAAAGAAACGAACAACGTTATAGGCCTATACAGACTAATCCACTATCAGCAAAATTCGAATAAAGAAAATAAATAAAATGTTCCTCGCTTATAACATAACCTCGGATATAAGATAGAAATTCTACCGGTCCCTTCAATTATCTTATAACCGAGTTTGACTGTATAAAAATATTGAAATTTTAGAGTTTTGCCATTTTTATGGCGAGCTTGGCCTGTATGTCAAGAACAGAAAAAGCTAGACGCAAAAAGATTTCATTTTCGAAATCTACGGTTGAAAATCCGATAGGAAAAGGTACTTTTTTCACAAAAATCCAAAAGTCGAATTTTCACCCCTTATGGGATTTTCCAAAACTTTGGCCCTCTTGCGCCAAACCAAGACGCCGTTTAAAAAAAATTTCGAAAAGGTAAAAATTTTTACAAATGATAGTAGTCCTCCGCTCGACTTTACGCAATACAATTTTTTCTGGGTTTTCTGTGCCCGCTAATGCTAATAAATATATCCACGGTTGTATAGACAGGTCCGGAAACTTCCCATGCCGTTCATGCCGCGCTTAACTATGCTCATTTTAGTTCTAAAACGGGCCATTGATGGTGCTGAAATCTTGAGACACGCAACATGTCTGTCTAATCGTTTAAGTTGTGACCATGGTCATATAAACGTCTATACGGCTGTGTGCCGCCATCGTCGGTGTCAAATCTCGACGACCAATCAAAAAGCGTCTCTCTAACAAGTAGCGCTTCCGGTGGTAGAAAGGAAGAACTAATTTTTGCGTAGTGAAGCGGGACATGATCTCTCATGTATAAGGGATAGGAAGGAGTATCCGGACCTGTCTATACGGCCTTGATTATATCAGCCCCGATAATCCGCACAAAAAACTTCAAGTACCGTTTTAATTTCAAAAAGTACGTACCGAATCACCTCAAAATGTGAAGACCGCAAATGCAAAAAGGAAACAAATCTCAAGCCACGGAAAAAGAGAAAATATTTTGATCATCATCAGAAACGGAATAAAATTGGTGGAAAGTGGATCACCCATGCGGAACCCGACCGAGAGTGTAGCTAATTTTTAAGTGATCGACAACCTTTTTTTCCCAAAGAGCCGAGAAAAATTAAAGTAGAAAGGCAAGACAATTTACGTAATGCCTGAAAAGCTAAGATTACTTGACTGGCAGAAACGCATTTCACGATGGCATTTTTTCATGCATTCGCAAAATAAAAAAAATAAAACTTCCCGAGATTTTCCTGCAGATAAAACAATAAAAAGAAAAAAAAAACCTTGATGTAAACAGTATATCACCAAAAACTTTTCGTTTTCGTGTTTCGTTGTAAAAGATAAAAGAAAAAAAAACTAGGTCATAAATTACAATACCGAGTGTTGTGTACTCGGGTTTAGGATCTTAAAAACGAGACAAAACGACCAAAACAGAAAATAAATCATTTTAAGACCTTTCCTTTCCCCAAGATTTTCGTTCGATCAGAGATAAACTTTCAAAATTAGCGAATTAATGGACGCATCGAAATGATCAATTGCGATTAAAAAAAATTGCGGTACGGCGACCACATCACGGATAACGAAACAAGAGGAAAATGATTTTTTACCGCATTCATTTTTTTATAATCCACCAGATGAATGAAACGTTGCAAAAGCTTAAAGTATTCATGAAGTTAGCTTTTTGCTAAAACGCCCAAGTGTGGCTTTAAAACTCATCCAGTGCAATTTTCATGAGTAACTTTTTCGCCTTTGATTTCAAAAAACAAAAAACTCTGTAATTGTCGCTGAAAAAAATTTTCTTGGGAAAACTGTAACAATTTGTACGGGTGCCAAGTTGTTTTCAACATGCCATGCCAGAGGAGTCAGGACATGATCCCGTTACCGAGTATGACTGCTCATGATTTTTAGGAATCCTTCCAAAAAACGCGATTGTTTATTCTAATCTCTATAACTTCCCCCGCCTGTGAAAAGTCAAGACTCAAAACCATGATTCAAAATCAGATTATATATACTGGTACAATGGGTAACAGTTTCAAAACTTGATCACGTTTTATACGCTTTGACGTTTGAAATATACGAGGGACATGTGTTAAATTTCCTGCCTTAATTCCTCTCTCTCTCTCCTCCTAGCGTTCGCCCATTTCCCTCACTTTCTCTCTTCTCGATTGCTATCTTGATTGCTCTTGTAAATATTTACTCGATCGCGAACGCTGGAGAGCTCCTGTTACTGCTGACACAATTCGACCCTTTTCCGCTCAACAGGAAAACTGGTTCGCCGGCCTGCATCGGACTTTTGGTTTAAAAAACAATACAAAATAAAAAGTCCTTGTACAGTGGGCCAAAAGCATATTTTTAATAAACGAAGGGGCGGATTACAAGGGAAAAGATTTACGATCCTTTTTTGGGAATTGTATGTACGAAAAAAGGTTAGAGAAAATCAATGACCGTTTGTATGCGATGAGTAATGACGCGAGTTCCTCTGCACCCGTTTTTGGAATCGTTCTGCTATTTATTTCGCTTTATATTTTTCGGTTGTTTCGCATTGCACAATTTTTTATAAAAGTAAAGAGTTTCTCGTAGTCTCATTTTTTTCTCTAAAGGTCTTGGTAAATACAAATGCTGGAATCTTTCTATAGTCGTAATAATTGTTTTGATGTAGGACTACGTCTTGGGGCTCGGTCATGAGGAAATCTGTCTGTCTGTGAGTGTGTCGGTCTGTTCGCACCAAAAATTAATATTTAATTATTTTAACCTTGAAAATTTTAAATAATAATTTGATTATCTTTTTTTAACTTTTGACCTTTTTTAATAGTAGAATTAGGAGTCGTTTATGTACTACGTAACGCCTGGAGGGGGGGGGGGGGGGTGGGGGTGGAAGGAGGTGTTACGCATTGTTACGGACGGGTGGGGGGGATTGGGTCATGTGTTACGTAATTTTAATATTAAAATTATTTCACTCTTTAAAAAAAAATTTTCCCCGGTTATTCAAAATAAAAATATAAAAAATTAAATTAAAAAAATTTTTAACCCCTTAAAAACTGATTCAAATTTATCATGTGACTGAAAATTTTTTTGACTTCTAAAACTTTAATCACTTTGACCCCCTAATAGAGAGATGGGTGATTTTTTTTTTGGGGGGAGGGGGGGGTTTGAACCCTTGTTACGTAATAGCGAAGGGGGGGATTACAAGTTGCGTTACGGGTGTGTTAAAAGGGGGGAGGAGGTCAAAAAATTGCGTTACGCAATACGCAAGGGCCGATCCCTTAGACGACATTAACGAAAGAATGGACTTAACTTGTATTTTAACTTTTTTTTAAAAGTGAAATTTTTTAAAAGTAAAATATACAAGAAATTTTCTAAAAAATTTACAAGAAATTTAAAGTTAAAATTTTATTTTAAAATTAGACGACATGAACGAAAACCAGGACCTTAAAAATTTCTTGTAAATTTTTAAAAAACTTAACTAAAATTTTGACTAATTTTTTTCAACTTTCAACCTTTTTTATCAAAAATTTTAAGTATATTTTTAAATCGTTTCATTCATTCATTCATTCAATATAAGGACAGTACCCCAAAGTCTAGTCCTACATAGAGATATTATGCCTCCATATCTCAGTCTGACATTTTTTTTTTTTAATTAATTAATACGGCAGCTATTTAATTATTTTCCGTAAGAAACAATCACGTGACATATTTTTCCAATTCGACATTTTTGCTCTGAGGTACGGATTTAGATTCTGTCGGAGGTCTTTTAGGAGCCGTCCATAAATTACGCTTGAAGGGGGAGGGGGGGGGGGGGGAGGGAATCTGGTGCGGCGATAAGTAAAACGCATCTTTATATTTAATATTTTCATTTAGGTAATTCAGTTTCAATTGGAATTCTATCTGCTCAAGTAAAGAAAAGTACGAGTACGCGGATCGGCCTGAATATGACTCTGCGAACTTATTGCTGTTTTATCTTTCCGTATTAAAAAGAAAAAAAAATTTGCCCCAAGTTATTTAGGGGGGGGGGGCGAAGAAAAAGATTTTCAATTTTTCAGTGACTTCTGAGCTAAGATATTTTTCTCACCCCCCAAAAATTTTCGTGGGGGAAATATGACCGAACGATTTTTTTTATCCCCCAGAACATTTCACGGGGGGGATATGACAGAACGACTTTCAATGAAGGAAAAAAATAATTTTTGACCCCCCCAGAGATGACGCTTGAGTGTTGCCGTAGAGGAAGCCCAGTCAAAAAGTGAAACTTAAAAGTTTTCGATAAAATACGACAATCTGAAATCAATAAAAAAAAGTCTTACGCCTAATGAGACAAAATGTTCGCAGTAGTCAACGTTATAAAACTTCAAAGTAAAAAAAAAAAAGATAAACTAAATCAGAAGGAAAAACAAATATACCGTCGAAGAAAAATCCTCTCGCCTTATAACGTCAATCACAAATAAAGTAAAAAAAAAAAAGAAGAAGAAAAAGAAAAAGGAGACGATTCCTGAGATTTGCTGACTCGATGACTATCTCGGTATCACCATTAATTTTTTTTTTTTTTTTTTTTTTTTTTTTCAAGTCGGAAAATTCTCTTTTTTCGTTTTTTAAAGCTCTCGAGGGATGCGACTTGTTTAATGCCCCGAGGAAATCCTTGATCTAAATAAATATTTTTTCAGGATTTCATAGGCATTACAGAAAAAAAGCAGATTATTAAGGAGGGGGAAAGTGGGTGAACGATTGAACGGTTAGTTTAAAGCACAAAATAGAGTAACTTCAGTATTAAAGACACTAGTGACAGCGCTAATAAAGCATTAAAATCAGCAATAAGCTCAAAGCATTATTTTTTATATTTTAAAATGCTTATTAATTTATTTATTTAAGGTTTTCCTCAATTGAATCGTTAGTTTGAAAAAGGGGACGTGTCCATTTTTTTTCAAAAATGAGATTTTTATGCCATATTATAGATCTTAAAAAAATCAACGTTGTCATAAAATATTAAATTTTTTTGTTAGTCGGAAATGGATTAAAATAATTATTTTAAAATTCGTTTTTTACAAAAAGGGGACATGTCCTTTCAGTACTTTGCTCTAAATGAATAGCGGCGGCTTTGTTTAAAGTTTGAAAATTTTTTATTTTACGAAAAAAAAAGACGAACATGTAAATATTTTGATTTGCCCAAACATGTCGGTGGAAATAAAAATAAAGGCGAAAAGAAAAAGAGGAATTAAAAAATGATGATAACTTTAAACGAAATTTAAAGCCAAAATAAAATTTTTGTTTACTCTATGAAAACGTACTCGAAGGCAGCGATTTATTTTTCTTTGTGAGTTTGTTGTTAAAAAATATGTTTTATTTTAAAAACAAATTTCTAGACGATTAAGTTAGTGTAATTGAGAAATCGATGTAAAAAGGTATGCATGGAACGTTCTTTAGTAACACATGTAAGTCCCGCACTTGAATTAATATTTTTGCCCTTATAAAACACGTATGAAATTTAATATTTTCAAAAAGGGGACATGTCCAAGTCATAAATTTATAAAAAAAGATCATTTAACACTAATTTATTTGAGTTTGATCGATCAGGTATACAGAGTTTTCTATTATTGATACTGTGATAATTTTAATTTATTTTTTGTTTACAAATTGCGTTTTAAAAAGGTTTTTTCTTGCTCCTGTAAAATGGAGTTTCATGGACACGTCCCCTTTTTCAAATTAACGATTCAATTATATATAACTTGAGGAAATAAACGAGTTTTTTTGCATAAAATCGAGAGAGAAACAAAACAACATAAGAGTAAAAACAGAATAAAATAAAAACAAAAATTAAAATAGCTTATAAAAAAAAGAAAAATAAAAATAAATGCGCCATTTTTACGAAATAAATTTAATTTTTCCTATTTTTTTCGTCTTCAAGAAAATAAAAATTTGGCCCAGATTTTGTGAAGAATAAATTGGGATAAAATAATAACTTAATATACACAAGCGGAATTTTATCGTATGCAAATCGTCGAGAGAAAAAAAAACCGTTTAAACTTGGGGAAAACTTTCATTAGTGATGTGCCCAACGACTTGGAACAATTGCATTATGCTACAGTCGATGTGCATCGAGCATTTAATTCTTTTTTTTTTTTTTTTTTTTTTTTTTGTATTTCAGAAAAAAAAAAAATAAAGAATAACAAAAAAAAATAATATCCCCTTTTCCTAACAGAGTAAAAAAAAAAGGAGTTTTCCTTAGTGTTAACGAGAAGTGAAGCGGTTAAAAATCAAAAAAGAAAAACAAAAAAGCTTCCCGCAAAAGGAAAAGTGAGAGAGAGAGGTATTGTAATGAACAAAAGCGATTCTGGCAAAGCGTAACGTGAAGGAATTTTCCACGAAAGGATTTAACATTTTGGTTTTTCAAAACCTTTTTTTATATAAATAAAAAAAAAATAATTCGAAAAGGAAACAAATACTTCCAAGGTTTCCTCAAATTAAACCGATCGTAAAATTAAATCCTTATGCCGGAAAGCATCGGCCGTCCAATTTCTTTTCA
Organism: Liposcelis bostrychophila; assembly: GCA_037577465.1. Classification (NCBI taxonomy): domain Eukaryota; kingdom Metazoa; phylum Arthropoda; class Insecta; order Psocodea; family Liposcelididae; genus Liposcelis; species Liposcelis bostrychophila. The sequence goes on along the minus strand of CM075212.1, from coordinate 20,304,883 downwards.
AAAAAAAAAAAAAAAAAAAAAGAGATATTTTTTTAACAAATGCTTTTTTTGCAACCTTGTTATGCTATCGACGCCTTCGAAGGAGGAAAAGAAAACAGCGGGAACCTTCTCGACTTTTGTCGACAATAAAAAAAAAAAAAAGAAAAAAGAAAATGCAGCAGAAAGAGAAGAAAAAATACCGTATATCAAGAAAAAAAAAAGTAAATAAAATTATAAAAAGCGAAAATGTAAATTTTAATTTACGAGACATTTAAAAAAAAGATGAAAAAAAACATTCTTGTTATTTTTTTACATAAACCTGTGAAAATATAAAAATAATTTTTCCCGTCTGTTTCTTCCTAAAGGATTTTAATGCTTTAGTAGGTTTTCCCGTTAATTTTTTTTTTTCTCTTTTTTAAGCAATCAATAAAAATAATAATAAAATAATAATTAAATCGTTAAAAAGGATAAAAATTAATAAGTTGGAAAATTTTAAAAAATGAATTATTCGCGTGCTTGGAGGTACTAAAAACCCGTTAGAGAATTTTTTTCTCCGGTCCAAAATTTACATATAAATGACCTATTATCAATATTATAATAAAATAAAAGGAATTTTTCAGCTGCTGAAGAACGAAAAAGAAGAAGGAACTTCTCAGTTTTAATCCTGGAAAACTGGATTTCTATGAATTTTAAATGACAAACTGCAAAGCAGTTCAAGGTCAAACTTAAAATACGAGAGCAAAGACTACATTTAACTTGCGATTCAGAGACTAAAATGGCAATTGGTAAACATATGCAGAAAAATTGCGTATTTTCCTTCCATTTTAATACTTCGTTCTGAGGGTGCCTGTCATTATGTTTACCGGGTACCCGCATAGAAAACTGCGCTAAGTTTGCGTATATTTCTGCGTATTTAATTGCGTATCTCTAGGATTTCTGTAACTAAATGGGTTGCCATGAAAAAGAAACTTTGTTGGGGGGGGGGCCCTTCGGTCTTACATAATAGTTGAACGCTCCCATTTTTTTTTTTTTTTTTTTTTTTTTTTTTTTTTTTGGAAGGCTTTGACCCCAATTTTATTCAGCCTTTTATTCTCTCTAAAGTTGCTAACACATTATTATTTCAAACTCTTTCTAGTCACGATCACAGTTCGTAATACATATTGCGACCTTTTAGAAATAGGAGGACTTCTCCAAATGATGGCTTTCCTTTTTCAGGATATCTCTTAATTCTGAATGTTGGTTAGTCATTTCCTTATACAAATCCCTGCACTCCACCATTATGTGCCTCACTATGAGCATTTCTCCACACGTACAGCTCCACAAAAAGCCTTCAAGCCTTACTACTTCTGGCGTTGAGATAACCAACAATCGATCTACCAGAGTCTTTCCTTCACAGAACTGCTGCATCTATGTCGCGACAACTCACGTCTCTTGCTTGCTCCAGAAGTCAGCCAGCCGCCCTGTCATTTATTATATTTGACGAAAAGCGTTTAAGAAAAAGGAAACTCAAATTACCCTTGAAAAAAAGATCATTTATATAATGTCAAATCAATTTGTCTCCCTTATATAAAAACTATATTCCAGAAAATCCGGCGGGACTCATGCGCATGCACTCCAAATTTTACGGTTGCATTTTACATTAGCGATTAATCACAGTCTGGAACCAATCACCGACGGCTTTTGTATTTTACAGCTTGTTTTTATTATGTTTGCAAATGGGGCTTGGCAGCAGGCGAAAAAAACGTGAAAAGGGGAAGAGAGACAACAACGACGACGACAGACAAAAAAAAAAAAAAAAAAAAAAAAAAAAAAAAAAACGAAGGAAATCGGCCCCGTAGAGAAAGGTTTTTATGGAGATAATTCTATGGATGAAAAGTGGATCACGCAGATTTTTATTAGCAAACATTAGTCAACAAATGATCAACAAGTTTACTACTGACATTATCGAGGTTTTTCATTTCCTTTTTCTTCTCCTCTTCATTCCCGCGACGAAACGAGTTGGAAATATTCATTTTAATGTAAGGTGAAAGGATCTCGAAGACAGTGGTAAATCACACTCCTTTTCTCATCCCTAAGAGTTTAATTACAGCCTTACTAACAGAATGTAATTTAGGTTCAAGTGTGTTTTAATACCGACTTCATCAAATGTAAAGGACTTCCTCCAAAGAAAGAGAGCTTTGCAATTGTGGCGTTGTCAGCTTTATGGCGGTAACGCATTTAAGTTTCATGACAACAATCAGATACTGCTGAATATTTATTAGCGACATGCAATGTTTTCTCTACAACCCTCTTACCACCGGGGTTAAGCAATAGTCTTTTACCCCAAAAAGTTTTGGGAACTTATTGTCTCTCTCTTTTATTTATTTTTTTTTCTCTCTCTCCCGCTCTTATTTATTTCCATATATAAAATTAAGCAATTAAAATGTATACACCGAGGACATAAGGTTCCGCATTGTGTAAAAGGAAAGTTTTCCTTTGAAAAAACACAAACCCGAAAATAAAACGAAAATATTCGGATGGAATAGTTTCAAACTAGAAAGGGGTAAACTTTTATTCTATTACTCGACGAGAAGACATTTTCGGTTTCTTCTTTCTCAAGAAGACTCGAGAGAATAATACAATTTACAGTTTTGCTTATGAATTTTCCTTTCTATGGCAACAATCCCCGAAAAAGCCAAAAAGGAATTTTCATTTCGTCTTAATGCTTTTTTGTATTTTAAAACGTGAGAAGCGATTAGAATGAAGGTCGTTGTTTACACCTCAGCAAAATTATGAAAATAAATGATTAAAGAAATTTATGATTACGGAAAACAAAGTGGGAAGAGGATTAAATATCTTTAGCGGAATAATTTATGGGATTCCCCCTCCTCCGCTGCAAAAATATTTCAGGTTAAAGCTTTAATCCATAATTTTTTTTTTTAAATTTTAAATTTAAAGGGGATAAAAAGAGGAAAAAAAAGTATTAGAAACTTAAGAATAGCACGAACTTCAGTCACATTTCGGTAGGAAAGTGCTGAAAGGGAATGAGAAAATTATTCGAAAAAGGACAATAATATTCGATTTAAGAGGAGGCTTCACGGAAACAAGAAGGAATGGCTGTTTTGTCGAATACTCGATTTACGATGAAAAAATCCAAATTTTAGGTATCTAACGAACTCCTCTGATATATCCCGGAAATTTTAGTGCAAGTTTCAACTTGTCTAAAATATATGGACGGCGGGAAAATAATTTCAAAAAAAATTGCGGTCAAAAATCTTTGATTTTGTTTTCCTGGTTTTTGTTTGCTTGGAACAAGTTGAAACTTGTACCAAAAATACAAGAAGAAGTCAAAGGAGTTCGTTAGATACCTGAAATTAGATTTTTTTCCCCCGTAAATCGAGTGTTAAACAAAACAGCCATTCCTTCTCGAATTCCGTGAAGCCTCCTCTTAATTATTTAATAACTTTGATCAGTTATTTTAAAAAAAAATTTAGTCAGTAAAATATTACCAATACGATCGGTTAAATAATAAATTGATCAGTAATTTAATAATTTTTACCAGCTATAAAATTAAGTTTTACGGCGCAAATTCACTACGGAATGTTGGGTCAACATGTTGATCAAAATTCACTATGGTGCAAATTCACTATGGAATGTTGTGCCAACATGTTGGTCCAACATTCCACAGTGAATTTGCACCCTTGGAGACGAGGAAGCGACTACTCGTCCAAGATTTGGCGACCACGTCTGACGAGGAGAACCTTACCTACCAGGAACAGCAGTTGAAACTTGTGGAAAAAGAAGTGAAAAGAAGTAAGCGAGAACCAGATTTTTGTTTTCGAAAGGAAGCAATACCCTCCTCGAAGAATCAGTAAAGCCTATAAAGTGTCTAAAAGCACAATAAAGCCCATCATTCGCCCATACTAGAGACCCTTAATTAAAAGAGACAGGCCAGAAAAAATGTGACGAAAAAGAGGAGTCAATGGGACATGCGCTTTGAGTTAAATTTTTTGAAGCAGCCACCATTTGCAAACTCGAGCAAAATAACAGCCATTGTTTATTTTAAAAAAATCAATATTAGTAAAATCTTTCAATTTCAACATTTTTTAAGTTTTATTTTCACAAATTTTAATTATTTTCACTCATTTTATTTGACACATGCAAAATTCGTTTATTTGTTGATCACTATGATTTTTAAAAAATAAACAATCGCCATTTTTATTTGCTCAGGTCTGCAGATGAAAATTTGCTTTTTGAAATAAAAGCTCAAAGCGCATGTCCAGTTGACTCCGATTTTTTCGAGCCCATTTTTTCTGGCCAGTCTCTTTTAATTAAGGGTCTCTAGCCCATACCATCCAGTTTCAACTATGTCTGATCCACACCGATGCAATAAGAGCATTTATCAGTAAAAAAAAAAAAAAAAAAAAAATCCCTCGTGGAATTGGAGCCAATTTATGTCTACTGTGCATACCTATTTTGTTTACGATCCAAAAAAACCAAAAATGATTAGATATATCGAGAAGTCATCGAATACAAATCCAAACAACAGCGAAATGGAATTAAATAATGTTGGACCAACATGTTGGACCAACATGTTGTACCAACATTCCATAGTGAATTTGCACCCTTAGGCCTTTTTGGCCAGTTAAAAATTAGGTGTCGGTCAGTTTTTTTTTTTTTTTTTTTTTTTTTTTTTTTAATTTCGGTCAGTAAAACGGGAAAAGTTTTTTTTCTTGGTCAGTTTTTCTAACACTTTGGTCAATAAAACACAATCAGCTGTAAACAATGGAATGCTAATATATCAATATCAATATCAATATCAGCTTTTATTCTGCTTTTTTTTTTTTTTTTTTTTTAAAGAAACTTTGTTAAAGGAAAAATTGCTACTTCCCAATTAATTGACCAGTAGAGACTTTCTAGACTTCTTGAGAAGTCTTCTCTTCTTTCTTACATTAATTAACTCCGAGCGAGGCAGAAGGTAAGCGAGGAAAATTTTGTAAAATATGCAATTGAGTATGAAAATTTAAGCCTCCTTATCGTTACCTTTTACAAATCGAACAGAAAATCTTTCATCGATCATCAAAATTAAGATAATTTTCAGGTTTTTTAGGTTCCTAAAGTCAGCGATTGAAATTAAGGTCATTTTTAGGTTTTTAAGGTCTTTTAGGTCAGTAGACACCCTGCGCAGTTACCGTCATCTTCCACTCGGTCACCGGTCTCATCGTCGTTTGGTTCATCCCGTCCACTCGTTTCAAGCCAGATTCGTCCGCCGTCACCGTATTTGACGGAAAATCGAGGGCAAGCGCAAACAAGGCCGAAGGAAAACTTCATGGCTTCGGAATTTCAGGGACTGGTTTGGTGTTGATTCCTTGAGTCTTTTTAGAGCGGCGGTCTCAAAAGTAAAAATCTGTCAGATAGAGCCAATCTCCGTCTCGGAGATGGCACTTGAAAGAAGAAGAACCAATACTCCTTGGTGGCAGTAAATGCATTTAATCATTCTAAAACCCTGGTAGCCGAATAAAACCGAACAAAATCGTAACCGTCGGCATTACTATACAGCACGACTCCAAAATTGCAAGTGCATCTCTTACATCCAATTTCCACGAACTTTGCAAAAATAACAAAATACTCGGTAACCCAATTTCGATGCCTTTTAGATTTCATTTTGCTTGGCTATTTCAAATCGTTTTTTAAGTGGATTTCATTCTTAAAATAAAAACTTTTCGACCTTGAAAAATTTTCAACATACTTTTTTTTTAACAGAAATAAAAAAAAAAATCCAAAAGAAAAAAAGAAAACGGAGAGTTGAAAAGAATAGAAATGAATCCGAAAAAAGTAAAAAAGGTTGGAAAATAGGTCAAAGGAGCACTCAAATAAGAATTCGAAAGTTTCCTACACCCAAAAGAGAAGAAGAAAATAAAAGCAAGTAACAGTTTTATCTTTATGTTAAAACGACCTGAAGTGACCTCTTTATTGTGTCTTCGGTCACTTTTCCAGGATTTCCAAGCCTTCCTTTTTACGTTGAATATTGACCATTAAGCCGTATACCATGATTCACTTTTTTATATTAAACTTTTTTATTTTCCCTTTTTATCTTTTTAACAAGATTTTTCGAGCTTCTAAAATAAGATTTAAATGGTGTAAAAGAAATAATAACTTCCATTCGTGAGTTTGTGCAATAATAATTTACGTCACGAATGATAATGAGTTAAACGATTAAACGTTTAGTTTGATCATTTATCGAAAAAAAAAAGTTTACGTGAATTATTTACTTTATACTTCCTTTTTTTTTTGTTCCGAAAAAAAAAGAAAAATAAAATCGAGAAAGTTTCCAAAGCGCTTAAATTACTTCGTTAAACCGGATTAAAGTAAAGAAATTAACACTAAATTGAGATTAGATTCGCGAGGCCGCGAACTACAGACGGGGAAAACACATTCATGCATTATTCACAAGCGGTTCCCTGATAACATATGTTGGTCACTCATGAACCTTTTCCCGAATGCCGGTATAGAAAATCGATAAAGAATAAACCAGAAAATCAGCTATGAGAATAGAATTTTATTAACCCTCTTTTTCTCTTCCTTTTTTTATATGGGCTTGTTGAGAATCTCGACCCTTCAATTCAGTTCTAGGATCATTTCTGAAAAGTAGATTCTTTTGCAAGATTAAATTCGATTCCAGACAGCACAAGACAAACAGCAAAACATTCATATCGTTTTTTTTTTTTTTGTTCTTGTTTTGCAGTAGAAGACAATCGATATTAATTTCTGTAAATTGTGGAATGCGAAACTGTTAAGTAGGAAGTGAATTGAAACCGCATGTAATACGGGAAGACGACCCTCGAAGGTACAGTATCCTACGCCATACGATATTTCTTTACTGTTGCATTTTAGCTCTGATCAAAATGGGTATTGATTTAATTTCATTTGATTTCGTTTTTTGTTTTCCAGGGATGAAACAGAAACGCAATATTGTGTTTCGTTCCAAATGCGTTGTACTCGCATTTTCTTCACATCAAAGGTCCGCAAATAAAAAAGGTGCAGCACCGTACCATACGATGTAAACAAATCTATTTGCAAAGTCAGTTAATGCAGATATGGGAATTGAGAGAAACAGGGTGTCTACTGATTAATGAAAACGGAAATATAGGACATTTATAGAACTTTATAGGTTAATTTTTTTAAAAATGTAGAACCCAAAAGGAGTAGCATACTTCAAAACTTCCGGAAAATTTTGTAAAAAATTGTATCCAAATATGAAAAATTAACTCTTTTAAGGCTTAATTCTTCGGTTTTTTTGACGGAATGTGGAACTTTTAATAAATTAGACTACGGATGCTATGCTAGGATATTTCGGTTTTTATTACAACCATCATCAGAGCTAAAAGTAAAATACAACATTAAAAAAATTTCGGAAAAACATGTGACACTTTTCAAACTAAATCAAATAATATCATAACCTCGCATATAATGAATTTAATTAAAAACATAGAAATTAGGAATTGATTAGAATGATTACAGCGAAAAACATGGATAATTAATTTAATATAAAATAAAATAATAACGAAACAAAAAAATTTTTAAAGGAATAAAAAGGGGAATGTTGACTTCAGCGGCATATTTAAAATGGAGGCGGTGTAAAAATCACGTGATAATTGCCAACATAAAAACAGGGAAAAATTTGAGATTAATTAATAGAAGTTGTTAAGAACGTTTTTGTAATTGAGCTGCCTTTTCTATAATCCGTTTGGAAATTTTAAAATTTTCCGGCTCTTTTAAGGCTCTTCAGAAAAATTTTAGGAGAATTATAGGATTACAGGAGCAAATATTTGAATACAGTATAGGATGATTATAGGATTTTGCGGGAATTATAGGACAGTAGACACCCTAAGGAATTGCGAGAGAGGTTTTCGGTTCCGTTCCAGTTTCTGGTTTTGTCTGAACATAATTTCCGTTTCTTGTTCCGTTCACGACAGAAAAACGTTTCTTGTTCCGTTCACGACATAAAAACGTTTTTTGTTCCGTTCACGACATAAAAACGTTTCTTGTTCCGTTCACGACATAAAAACGTTTCTTGTTCCGTTCACGACATAAAAACGTTTCTTGTTCCGTTCACGACATAAAAACGTTTCTTGTTCCGTTCAAGACATAAAAACGTTTCTTGTTCCGTTCAAGACATAAAAACGTTTCTTGTTCCGTTCACGACATAAAAACGTTTCTTGTTCCGTTCTCGACGTTAATTAAAGTTTTTTGCTCCGCGTTTCATTACGGTTCCCGATCACTGCTTTTTCAGTTTTTTTCGGTATTTTTCCGCATCCGCACGGGACTTGAATGGTCATTATCGAACAGAGATTCCCGACGTTTTTCCATTTCCGGGAATCGGGAATTCCCGATTTTGAAAAAAAATATCAATCCCGGGAACGAGAATTCCCGTTTCGGTTGGTTTTTCATTTCCCGGGAATCGAGAAATTGACACTTAAATTGTCGGGAATCCCGGAAGAGCCGAGAAATTATTTAGAAGGTGAAAAGAAAATAAAATAACCCAGATTTTCCGTATTTTCGGGAAGTAACAATTTCCTTTTTAAAATTCTTGGCTGCTGGGTTATAAAATCGAATTATAGCAAAAATAATTGCATAAAACGACGTTTCGTCCTCCAATATATTAAGACATCATCAGATTGAATAAACTATTATGTACAGGGTGTCCAAAAAGTATTTAGCTGCTATTTCAAAAAACTTAGAAAAACCTGAGATCGGAAAAACGTGATAAAAATTTTCCCGTGCAAAAATCGGGAAAGCCGAAAATTTTGGGCCTAAATTTTTTTTTTTCCATTTTTAAATTATTCAAACTAAGAGCATAAAAAGTCTTCTGGACCCCTAGTCGGAAATGACCGGAACTCCTGTTTTTCTGGCATCAAAGTAAAAAAAAAAATTTATTCTGCCGTGGTAACCGAAATGGGCGTGTGTCCATTTAGGAATTGAATTTTTGTTTACATAAGTTAAAAATAGAAGACAAGTGCCAACTTAAGAATGGACATACGCCCATTTCGGTTACCACGGCACTATTTCGTTTTTAATTTTTTTTTTTTTCACAGAAAAATAATATATCGGTAATAAATAACGTCTTTTTAAAAAATCCATATCGCCAGGATGTCTTTAAAACTTTAAAATGAAAAAAAAAATGCAATTAAAAAAATTAATATAATTTGCGGGAAGAATCTCTATTATCGAACTACAAACAGGTCGTGCTCAACTTTGAAAAACGTCAGCGCTGAGATGCGGTCAAAAAATCAGGTTTTTTTGCATAAACCCCTTTGCGCTCTATCGACATTTATTCCTTATCAATAAATGGATATAATGATTCAGAAAATTGATCTCTAATACTCCAAAAAATCCACTAAATAAATTTTTTTATTGCTTCGCAATCCTACCAAGAATCGTTTCCAATTTTTTATAACTTTCCACTCTGAATTTCCTTCAACAACAAAGTCAACACTAAATGTCGATTACTCGTTCTGTAAACATTCCTTATCTACAGGTGTGCTCCATAATTGCAAAGTTGGCATAAAATCAAAGAACAAAATCTGGGAATTCATTAAGTTTCCCTATAACTCAATTTCGATTCTTAATTAAATTAAATTAAATCACAGATTTCTCTCTATTCATTTTCCCCATTCGTCATTTCAGACTACGAAAATTCATCCTTGGGTATTATGATCGCTAGATTTTTCCACTCGGTTTATTCCAAATCAACGGTCGAGAGTTCGATGAAAAGCCGGCATCCATTCGTGTCCGACAAACGAATATAATTCTAAATAGGATAATCTATTTTGTAAGTTGAAAATGACGTCATTATTGACACGCATTCTCCAAATATTGCACCGTTGGGGGGAAGAGAAAATATAATAAAATTTATATTGATTCTACAACCCCGTCGTTCCACTTTTTTTTATTCCTATCAAAAAAAAAAATCGGGGTAGGAAAAAACACTTTTTTTTTTAAAAGAAAAAAAAATGAAAAGGTTGAAAATTGAAATCTAAAAGGGTTATCGCTTACCAGAGGATTTCGTCTCAAAAAAAAAAGAATTAAAGAGATTCTTTTAAAAATATTTTTCCAGCAAACGGAAAGGAAGTCGATTTCCTTTCTGTTTATTTTTTTAAGGTAAAAAATTTTCTTGTGAATATAATTAAGAATTAATTTTCTTTTGCGTCATAAAATTTTTTTTTCTTTCCCGGCTGCCCCAGTTTTACCGAGAGCCTTTGATCCTTAAAAAAAAAAAAACCACGATTATGAATTAAAGTCTTTTTGGTAAGGAAGTCGCATTAATCAGAGGAGGTACAAAAAGTCACGATCCACCCGGATTAATCACGCCTGGCATGTGCTAATACTCAATCAAGTAATTCCCATCTTTCAAGCGAATTAATTAATTACTTACTTAATTAATTAACAAATGAGACCGAGACTTTTATTGTTTTCAAAATTCCATTCAAAAAGTTCATCAAAGACTAAAAACTAGCACCTCCCCCCCCCCCCCCCCCCCCCGAATGGGGGGGAGGATGGAAACGATGATAAATTTCAAATCGAGTTTCCTCCCCGAATGTTTCCTATTTTACTTCTTTCAAGAATTAACCTTATACATTTACACTGCATAAATCACGCGTTTAACTTTGCTATTAAATAGAGAGTTTCCCTCCCAACGATAGATCAACTCAAGGATAAAGTGGAGAGTATTTTGTAGTAGAAGGATGAGGAAGGGAGGGGGGAAGAAAGGAGAGGCCCGGTTTTTGAAAAGGATCTAAAAGTTAACAACAAGAACGGTTAGAGGCTCGCCTACGGTGAAAAGGTCGAAAGGGGATGTGACCGGAATTCCTTCACTATTTTGCAGGGTCTTAACAAGTCGTAGAAAACCAAAAGAAAAAAAATGGAAGTTCCTTCGAATAAAAATATACGGCAATCGTATTCACTCTGTACTTCATTTCTGTCCGTCAATGCAAACTGAAAGTTTTGGGCCCATAACCTGCTTAACAGATAAGCTCATAAGAATTTGGCTCATAACCAAGAGAAACAAAAAACCGCGACGGTTCTCATATGCGAAATCAAAAAATGAATACATCAGTGTTCAAATTCCTCGAGCCGGAGGTCGATTGACATATTTTTATCGTAAATATGATTGGAGACAGTATGTTTTAACTCCGTCCGCTGCCGCTGTAAGCGACTTCAGCGTAACTCCATTTTGAAAACAACTCGAATAGAACCGTTGTTGACAAAAGCTAAACATCAGAGAGACGCCATTGTTTACAAAATGGAGATACGCTGAAATCGCTTACAGGGGCAGTCCGTCGGAGGTGAACTAACGTATCTCCATCGTAAATATGATTGGAGTTAGTCTGTTTCGACTTTTCGTGGAAGTGTCACGTGACCTCAAGTTTACGGCAACATGAGCGCGTAAACCTGCAGTCGCATGATCACGTGATTTTCATCAACGCTCGAAACAGACTATCTCCAATCATATTTACGATGGACATACGTCCGATAATCTCCGGCGCAAGATATTCAATAATTTAAGAGTGCCACTTTTTTTATTGTCTCTTTCCCAATCTCTTCGCAGTTTTTACCCAATTTCGATTATTTTGACCCTCAAAGAGATAGCCCGTGTTGGATTAAATATGAAGTGTCTCCTTTCCATCATCGCTTAAACTAGTTAATGAAAACGGAAATGGTTCTCACGGGTCACTGCTTTTATGCCTTTTAATTGAGTTTCAGAAAAGTTTCTGTTATTTGCTTACAAGATCCTAATCAAAATCCAATTCAGCTCATTTGAGCTATCCCTTTTAAATCGGGGTCCCTTTCAAAACCTTAAAAAGGAATTAGGAAAATCTTGTGACAAGATCTCCCACTGATCGCACGACTAGTAAGTATTAATTAAGATTTAACTAGCGATCGACACAAAAAGTTCTCCAATTGAAAACTTTATACTGCTTGATTTATCGATAATTGTATTGTCATAAGAATGGACAAACTCATGATTTTCAAAAAAAATACGAGTAGAATTTTCGGACCGGTCCAGTTCTGCGTTAAGGTACAAAATTTAACAATTTCGACATGTTCAACAACACGTTCGTATAAACAAATCAGCACCCAAAGAGTAAAAATTATATTCTTTTTAACTACGTTCCTGCTCACTTAAAAAAACTTTAACGTCGCCTTACGCCCAACGAAAGACCGCAAAAACAAAAATACTGCATTAGAAAAAAAAATGGAATCTTACTCCCTTGTTCTCCTTTCTTTTTTCCAAAGTTTACTTTTAAATTCTGTACTCTCAAATAAATTATCCGTAACGTCCGCCTTGGGAATGTTAAATTGAATTCTTCTCTTACACTCCCCGATTTTACACAATATGAAAAAATATTTAACTGCAGAACTACTGTACAACGCAAAAAAATAATAGGGTCAAGTGGGGGAAAAAAAAGCCAATTTTTGAAAATTATGAATAACGTAGCAATTAATGTTTAAAAAAAAATTTTTTTTCGGTACAAAGTTTTAATTTTATATCTAGCTTATGTTTCAAAAGCAAATATGCGTCTGTTTAACCAAATATGGTCAAAATCTCCGAAAAATGCTGCCTTTTTTTTACCCGCAAAGTGGGGCAAAAACGAGCCAAACATGAGGTAATAACGTGACACCCGCGAAATTAACACCACATCGAGTTTTAGAAAATTTTTTTCGCGGTACAAGGCAAGATAATATTATTATGAAATGATATTTTGCCGTAATAAAGCGTTTACCTTTCCCAAAAGCACTTTTTTCGTCATCTTTCACAATTTTCACAAAACCAAAACATTGCACTCAATATGGCGTCGATTTTTTCCGAACATGCAAAGTGCCATATATCGAATGGCTTTTTTTTACCCGTGATGGTGCCTCGTTTTTACCCCACAACTTTAAAGCTATATAACTCGTGCTAAAATCAGTTATTTGTAAATTTCGAACCACATAATGATTCCTCAGTCATTATTGTTTATTTACGTTCCGTAATATTTTCACCTGTTTTGTTTTTTTTTCGAATAAAATGTAATTTTAAAACAAGTGTCAACAATTGCTTTTTCAAAACAAAGCCGAATGTTTAAGAAATATTTTTTTTTACCTAAAAATATAGGAGGAAATGAAAATTTCTTAACGACATAGCGAAATATAAGCTTCAAACTTTTATCATGAATTTTTCGGAACTTTAAAGATCTGTCATTAATCCAATATTCAAGTGTCTTTTTTTTACCTCAAATTTTCAATGGCCGTTTTTTCCCCCACTTGACCCTACAAACACAGAAAAAAAAAACAAGGAAATTGAAATCGATTTCTAACCAATTAAAACGACAAGCGGAAAATTAATCTCACAGAAATAAAAACCATCAACAATTTCGTAAAAAAAAAAAAAAATGATTAACTGCAGATTTCTCCGAGAAAAGATTTTTGCGGAAAGAAAATAAATTAAACGTCTAAGAAATGAGACCGAAAAAAAAAATCCGATGAGCTTTACCTGAAATCCTATTGTTTTTATTTCAATATTTTATTCAAAGGAAATAAAAAGAATTTTTTTTTTTTTTTTTTCAGCAGCGGAAACGCACACGATCGTAATTAAGTTCAAGAAAATTGAGAAGGAAACAACATGCCTCGCTTGGGAGAGAAAGTAAATCTATGAATGTTATGGCGATAAAGGCGGGGGAAATCCAACACCTTGACGAACACAAAAATAAATTACAAGTAGTAAAACCCTCCACCAAACCTTTTCCCGTGAGTTTTCCGGTATGGTTTTTCTCATTTTACAATTTCCTAGACGTGGAATGCAATTATTTAACTTTTCCTTTTTTTTTTTTTATTTCTTGAAAGATTGTTTTTCTTCATCTTCGTATGTCACTGTATGCCAAGATTTAAGGCAAAAAAATATGGAAAAGCTGCATTTCCTCCAGGGGATTTGAAGATATTATGCGAAAAGTTTTAAAAAAAAGCGGAGATTAAATATCGAGCGTTTTCTTTTTTCCTCGCTTATATCCTCGTTCGGGCGCAAAAAAAGAAAGTCGCCCATGCGTAGGCAGTTACTGAATTTATTAAACAGAGGTAGAAGAAAAAAGAGCACGCTTGGAATCGCACATTGATTACTTAACGAAGTATTCCCCGGAAGACTGGTATATCACCGATCAAGTCCGAAAAATACTACTTCATGTCCGACAGAAGGGATTATGAAGTTGAGTAGGAAAAAAACAAGTGATCAGTTTGAATCAGAACTGTAACGAAATAATAAAAAATAATAGTTTTGACGAAGTTTTTTTTTTTTGAGGAAGTTTAAATTATTGAATTTAACAACAGAGGTAGCTCTGTTGTTAAATTCAATAATTTAAACTTCCTAAAAAAAAAAAAAAAAAAAAAAAAATTCCGTCCGCAAGTTATCCAGACGGACAGACGGGAATAAAACAACCGGGTAAAAAGGGGTTATCGATTCTCGATAGGGGTAACCCAAGTTTCGATTCCACCAGATCTAATCAGAGGTTCCGTGCTGGGTTTATTTAAAATTGACAAGTGTAATTAAAAACAAGCCTGCAAATTAAATCCTCTAGGAAAATTATCTCTATCGTCTTATTATCCTTTTTTTTTCCGCTTCCCCGAAATTAAATTCCAATGTGATATTCAAAATGGCGATTTTGCCATGAGACTCGCTTCAATTTATTAGCATCGTAATTGGTTAATATGAGGTCGTGTCGTGTGGGACTTCAAAACCCATCGACTATCGCCAGAGTTAGGAAAATAGCCATTTGTATTTTAATGGCATAACAAATAAACTCCCATAACGAATGAATCTTTTAAAATAAAGAAACGCGCTAAAAAAAAGAACAAAAAAAAAAAAAAAAAAGATGCTTATGTTTTATTAAAATAAAACGAGCTTGAATTTTTTGTAATAGCGAAAAAAAAAAGAGAAGAAAAGCTCATCGCAATGTTTGTAAGTTTTGAAATCAAATAAAACCGTCAGAAAGAAAAACAATTCCTGAAAATTCGAGATTTCCGCATTTTTGCACTCGGGTCAACTTTTTTTTTTTATTTATTTATTTTCGAAAAGTTGTCAGAGATCAAAACGATGTAACACGCTATGTAAACAAACACACATTCACATGCTTCCTCTTTTTACTTCATTTTCATATCTGTTTTTCAAAAAAAAAAAAAAAAAAATACGTTCCTATTTTCGTGCGAGAGAAAGAAAGAAAGAAAGGAAAGTCCGATTTTTCTCGTTCGTAGGGGTGAAATTTTGCCAAGGAAAAGAAAAAAAAAAAAAAAAAAGATCCACATGGAAAAGGGTTTTGTATCTGTATCTTTTCCCACAGTTGCACTTGTAAAATAGATTGTTCTCTGGACGGGGATGTTCTGGCAAAAGTAGATGGGAAAAGTAGGTCAGGACCATTATTCCAAAATATTTATACATTATTTTAGAATATCAAGTCGTGCGCGGGAACAACGCCGCCTTTTTGGTTTGAATTCCTTCAGTTTCTTGGTTGAGTTAAAAATTATTTCAAATTGAGCGAAGAAAAAAAAATTGTAGAGGTCCCTACTTTGGGATTTTTTTGTATATGTTACCGGCAAACACCGAAATCCGGGAATTATAGAAATGCCTAGGAAATTCTAGAATGGCGTATCGCGTTAGGCAATTCTCGAAATGATTATTTAAATTTATTATTTCGGTGTTTGAAGGGCATTTCTAGAATTGCCTGAGAGGCGGGAAAAATATTTTAGGCAATTCTAGGATACCTATCCCCGATGTCGATAGGAGTCGCACAGAACTAAATAACGTGAACGTACTGGGCGTCGTGTTAGATAGAACAGAAGACGATTAATATCGAGTGGGTACTAGAACTGGGGTCCTTAGAGCCCTGTACACCCGGTCTGAGTTTGACGCCACAAAAACGAATTTCCTAAATGTAAGCGAGGTACCTAAGAAAACAATAAGTTTACGACCGATTCCGCAATAGGGTAGGGCCAGGGATTTACGCGCTGTTGGTGCAAGACGAAGTGCGCGATGTTTGTGTAAAAAAAAAAAAAAAAATTTCTCTGCAATTCCAAATGTCATGCATCATCGTCTTGCACAAACAAATAATAAGGCCTCCGGATACTTCTTTCATTAAATATTACAAAAAGATTTTCGGGGTGGTTTTTGCTAGCGCCAGCTCCACGTCAGCTGCAAGATATTTTAATCATAGCACTGTGTTGCAACTCAAGTTTATTGAAGATTTTTTTCCAAAGATGATAATACACTTCCGTGTATTATCATCTTTGGAAAAAAATCTTAGGCAATTGTTATACAACATCAATATTACATTCCGAAAAGAAGAGCCTATGAGAATAAACGGTCCGCACAGCATACTTTTAAGTGGGTTTTTATCTGATCCAGTCGAAAAATCTGCTCTAGTGGCATTCTTCTTCTTCTTTTCGGCATAATCAGGACATGAAGCCCTGGTCATAGGGCTTCATGTTGCTGGCCCGGCTGACCCGGCGCCTACCTTTACCAAGTTTGGTTTCTGGTGTAAGGTTTAGGCGTTACTACGTCATACCCCTTAATGTATCGAGTGACGAGCTTGAAGACGGGGCACCCATATCGCAAAGGTATTTTACGAATGAGCGGGACCTACTTTATTTAGACAGGGAATCCGAACCCTGTGACACATCGGTCTTCTTCACATGATACACACACGAGTATCGGAGGTGAATGCTGGCGGAAAAAAATCCTGACTGAAATCGGGTTCGAACCAAGACTCCAAACGATCATTCGTTTCGGAGTCGAGCACGCTCGCCACTCAGCCGACGTCGTATCCGTCATTAAATATTACTTGAAACTAATCCTATTCTTTTATTACTTTTTTTATTTATCAATTTTTAACTCTCTTCGTAAGATGTTATTCAGATTTTTATTTCTCTGTAATTTCTTTACCCACTAAATTAATTAAAATTATATTTTGTAAAAATAAAAATCCATTTTAAAAATTTGTTTTTTATTTTAGCTCACTTTATTTTATTCCATATCTTTTTTTTTACCTTTTGTGTATCATTTCAATTAATTTATAATTTGCTGCCAAACCATTTCTAGAATTGCCTAAAATATTTTTCC
Organism: Liposcelis bostrychophila; assembly: GCA_037577465.1. NCBI lineage: Eukaryota > Metazoa > Arthropoda > Insecta > Psocodea > Liposcelididae > Liposcelis > Liposcelis bostrychophila. The sequence goes on along the minus strand of CM075212.1, from coordinate 20,287,782 downwards.
CGCCTCTCAGGCAATTCTAGAAATGCCCGTCAAACCCTGAAATAATAAAATTTAAATAATCATTTCGAGCATTGCCTAATAATGTTTTAGGCAATTCTAAAACGGGAAAACGATTTCGGAGTTTGCCGGTAACATATACAAAATGAACATAAAAAAATTTTTACATTATACAAAATATACAAAAAATTCCAACATAGGGACCTGTACCAAAAAAAGGCATTTTGATATAAATGAAGATAGAGATATTGTGATATTTTGTCCCGTACGAAAAAGGGATGCATGAAACTTACATTAATTATATAAAAATTATACATAAAATATACAAAAAATTGGATATACATAAAAAATGCATGAATTATGTATAAAGAACTTATATTTTTTTACCCTACAATATGATTTTACATAAAAGGCTTGTCTCCATTAGTGAATTAATCACATGATGTAATTAATTACAGAATGTAATTAAACGGTTTACAAAGGTGCTAATTTTTTTTTTCAAATTTTTGGAGCTCGATATCCTTTTCCATAATGTAGATCTAACCAACAATATCGAAAACAACGATTTAGTACCTTTGGAAACCATTTAAATACATTCTGTAATTAATTACATCATGTAATTAATTCACCAATGGAGACGTGTCTAAATTATGTATTAGGGTGTGTCATTTTAAAAAAATTTTTGAAATGTTGGGGGGCACGTTGAAAATCTGCTTCTTTTAGGTGTAAAACCACTAAAAAAAATTTTTTTCAAATTTTTTTTTAACCGCTTAATGGCCCCCCAAGGCTACTTTACCTTTTTAAAAATTGGCCAACTAAGGTCTTTTAAACTCCATTTTTTTTCTCCACTTTAAGGGCCTGCAAAATATTTTGAAAAAATGTTTTCTTATGTTTTCGAGGTCGTAGAACACGAATTTCACCATCCCGAATTTTTCCGATTAACCCCTGTGACGTCATTAGCGTTTTTATCGAGCTTATAGCTGATTTTTCCGTCTGAAATTCGACTTAATCTCGATTTTGGAGCCCTGAAAATTTTTTTATTTTATTGGTGTCACGTATACTGATGCGAAAATACCCGTAGAACACGAATTTGACCATCCCGATTTTTTCCGATCAACCCCTGAGTAGGGGCATTAGTGTAATTTTGGTTTTTTGGGGCAAAAATGAATTTTTTTGCCAAAAAATGGCAAGAACTCCTCACCAGTTCGATTTAGAGGTCATGTTCAATCAAATTTTTTAGTCAGGACACTCTGACGAATAAAGATTTTTTGTGTTTCGAATCAATTTCCGAAATTTTTTAAGGTCGGAAAATTCTATCTGTAATTTTTTTGAAATTTCAAATTTTTTCCGGCCGTAAAAAATTTGGAAATTGATTCGGAACACAAAAAATCTTTATTCGTCAGAGTGTCCTGACTAAAAAATTTGATTGAACATGACCTCTAAATCGAACTGGTGAGGAGTTCTTGCCATTTTTTGGCAAAAAAATTCATTTTTGCCCCAAAAAACCAAAATTACACTAATGCCCCTACTCAGGGTTGATCGGAAAAAATCGGGATGGTCAAATTCGTGTTCTACGGGTATTTTCGCATCAGTATACGTGACACCAATAAAATAAAAAAATTTTCAGGGCTCCAAAATCGAGATTAAGTCGAATTTCAGACGGAAAAATCAGCTATAAGCTCGATAAAAACGCTAATGACGTCACAGGGGTTAATCGGAAAAATTCGGGATGGTGAAATTCGTGTTCTACACAGTAAAAAATATTATGTAAATATGGGATTAGGAGTCCACATAAATTTTTTATGTTGTTTCTGTTTATGTTTACCTTTTGGAGAAAAACAACAGAAAAAATTTATGTGGACTCCTAATCCCATATTTACATAATATTTTTTACTGTGTACGACCTCGAAAACATAAGAAAACATTTTTTCAAAATATTTTGCAGGCCCTTAAAGTGGAGAAAAAAAATGGAGTTTAAAAGACCTTAGTTGGCCAATTTTTAAATAGCTAAAGTGGCCTTGGGGGGCCACTAAGCGGTTAAAAAAAAATTTGAAAAAAATTTTTTTAGTGGTTTTACACCTAAAAGAAGCAGATTTTCAACGTGCCCCCCAACATTTCAAAAATTTTTTTAAAATGACACACCCTATTATGTATAAGAAACTTCAACTTTTTTAACGAAAAATTATATACATAATTTATGTACCATTTATATATAATTTATATATAAATGATGTATAAATTATATATAAATTATGTATGTTCAAATTTTTGTATAAATTATACAATAAATACATAAATACATTTATTATATAAATGTAATTAATACATTTTTTATATAAATTTTTTGCAAAAAATTTATATATTTTATGTATCTCATTTTGTGCGGGGTAACGCTAAGAAGTCCTCTGCTAAGAGAAAAAAAAATTTGCTTAGACGCAGTTGTTAAAAAATGCCAACCTCCACTCACCGCCCCCCCCCCCCCTCCCTCCCAAATATTACGCAGTAATTCAGAAAACACAACTGAAGAATGATTTTCATATCTCACTTACAATAGCCTCTCTTTCCTCAACAAATCATGCTCCTCCTGCTTCCCAAACACCAGGTTTCCCAACAATAGAACTCCAGGCCCATAATGAACCATACACTTAAAACAATCGGTTTATTCGTGACCTTTTCCACGGTAAAACTCTTGACTCTGAAACACATATACGATTCAACTTTTCCGACCAAAAAAAAAAGCGAGGTCTGTTTTTAATGGATCCTCTCTAATCTGCGTACAAAATTACAATCCCCTTTGTATTTCGGTTTTTCTGAAATTCCCCGCAAAAACACACAAAAAAAAAAAAAGAAAATTCGAAACATTCTCGTGTTTACTGTGCCGCACGACCAACCGTACGTCAAAAAACACGATAATGGATACAAAAACATAATAACCTTAAAACGTCTCGAGTTAAGCTGGGGAAAACGAGGCCATCAGAAACTACTTGCTCCTCGTTTTACTTCCTAAACCGTATTTTATTTCCCCACTGTTCAAACCATCAATTTTAATTTTTTATATTCAACGTATAATTTAATGCATGCCTTGTAACACATCAAAAATTCAGTAAAAAAAAAAGCGACAATTTTTAAAAACAATGTTTTTTCTACACCTTGTTGTTTACCCAATTTTCTTTCTTTCTTTTTTTTTTTTTTTTTTTTTTTTTTTTTTTCTTTTCATCAAGCAATTGAACAGTTTTTTTTTAAATCTTTTTATGTGCACGTTAGGGTGTCCCTTATTTTGGCAATTTTCGAATTTAAAATTGGTTACCCCCAAAATGGTTCTCCTTGGTGTACGGATAAACCCAATTTTTTTTAAAAAATTTTTTACTCGACGGGAAAGCGTGGCGACTTGAGCCTAAAGTTCTGAAAATTGCCATATGAAAAAAAAAAATCGAAAATGTTTTTTCGCGAAAAAATGTGGTTTCTTATCGGAAATTTTCCGTAGATCATGATCTGAAGTCCATTTTCTAAATCCGGTCCAGCTTTTGAGCTAGAGACCAAAATACGAGTGAAACTGAGGACTTGGTATATTCTGTCACTTTACCACGTTTTTTTTGCCACATTTTGGCTTTTAGCTCAAAAACCGGACAAGTTATAAAAAAAATGAACTTAGATTCGTGATCTGCGGAAAATTCAAGATAGGAAACAACATTTTTTTGCGAAAAAAAAACATCATTAATATTTTCGCCAAGGCTTTAAAATATCGAGAAAAAAATATCAGCCAAGTAAAATTTTATTCCAAGAAATTTTAAAATTTTTATGTATTTTATTTAAAAAAGTTTTTTTTCCCTTAAATAAATAAATAAATAAAATGGACAAGAAATTAATGATTGCACTTTGTCTTCCGGGAAGGAAGAAAAAAAAATTCAGCTTAATTATGTTTGAATTTAATCCCCTTTAAAAATTAGTTAATAGGAATAAAAAATCTTCTGTAATTAATCAAAAGCGTGAATATCGTCGGTTGGCGTGATTCCGTCGTTTTTGATTTTCAAAAATAATTTTCGAAAAACCAGAAAAGGATAATAATCTAAATGGACAGACAGTCAAGGAGTTTTTTTTTTTTTTTTTTCTTCTTACACACACAAAAAAAATTTTATTTCCTTATTGATTTAAAACTGAGTAAAAAATCGGTTTTGGAGCAAAAATGAACGCCGAAGATTTGCCTAGGGAAAACTATTTCTTAACAATTTCGTGACCATCGGTACATAATTCAGCCGCTCAACCTGCGACTCGTTCAAACACCTTCTGACGAATCGCTGATGAATTGCAAATTCATAATACATTAATTATGCAAATAGCATCTGGCGTTCGTCGAAATAGCATCCCAAATGCTTTTTCCACATACTCTCGTTTTTTTTATGCCTTCAGCGTTAGATAAAATTGTCAAGCAACGACAAACCAAATTACCAGACTCGTAAGAAACAAGAAGAAAACCCCAAGCAAGCAACCAACCCACCCGAAAAAGAGTAATGAGCAAAAGATGGGGATTTTATTTTCTTAAAATAAAATAAAAAAATAAATGCATTAAAAAAAAAAAAAACTTTTTTCGATAAACCGGAGCATTAGTAAGCAAGAAACCTTTCTCCCATGCATCTGCATGTGACATCATTCCTATTCAAGGAAATACAATTCTCAGAAAAAAGGAAGGGGAAAAAATTGATGCTCGAATTCTTTCTCTCTTTTCTTAATGCGCCGACGAAAAGAAAATCCTCTTGAAAAGGTAAAACGACGTAACAAGGAAATTAGAGGTCGGTTAATTTTACTTCCTATTTAAACGTTCAAACTCCCCAGAAAAAAATTAATTTTACGGATACAATAAAAAAAAAAAAAAGAAAAGAGAAGTGCTAAGCGGAATATAATAGAAAAGCATATTTTACGATAAGGAAAAAAAACCATGCAAACTTTAATATTGTTTGATTAAGGTTGTGCTTGTTATATCGAAATTCAAGCCTTGACCTTATAAAAAAAAAGAGAGAGAGAGAAAAAAAAAACATTTTGTGGACTGAAAAAAAAAAAAAATATTTCCACCGAGGGATTTTTGCTGATTTTTTTTTAAAAACGATATATCTTTTTGCTATTCCGATTTTTTTATTTTTACAAGTTCGAGCCATATTGTGAGTTTTTTTAAAAAGTCAATACATTAAATAACAAGGAAAACTGACCAACGGAAACGAATAATAAAAAAAAAAAAAATTGGTAAAAACGAAAAAAAAAAGGATGGTAAAACGAAAATCGAATAATTTTGCATTGAGCTCTCATTGCATTTTAATTTCCGCCTCCGCCTCCGGTTCCGGTTCCGCTTTTGATTTTTAATTTTTTAAGCAGTTGGTATGCTTTTAATAAGTTGCAAGACTGTCCTCTTCAATGGCAGTAGAAGCAAAGCGAAACCGAGCTCGTACCCACTTAATTTCAAAAACCGAACCGAACCGAACCGAACCTGAAACCGGTTTTGTGCTAAAACGAAAAAGGAAAACCAAACCGCATTCAAAAATTTTGGATCTTCACAAAAACTCAACGGTTCCAGCATCACAGTCCCTCCAAAAAAAAAAAAAAAAAAAAAAAGACATTTTTTGAAAAAATATAGGACCGGTTTTTGAATAAAATATAGGTCAAATATAAAACAAAAACTCATAATTTCCATCTTTTTTATTAGAAAGAAATACGTTTGACAAGTAGACCTAAAGAAAAATTGTCAAATAAAATGAAATATTGCTGCGGGAAATAACAAATTTATTGTAAAATATCAATTTTAGCAAAGAAAAGATTGATTTTTTAGGCATTTTTTTTTTCAAAAATATACGACAAACTCCAAAAATAGGACTTTCATAGGAAATATAGGACATCTGCCAAAGTATAGGACAAGTAGGACAACTATGATGCCTGGACTGAACCGAACCCTTCCTGGTAAAGAGCATCTGAACGATTTTCTACCAGTTTTCCTAAAAAAAATTCCTAATCCATTTTTCCTAAAAAAAAATCCTAATCCATTTTTCCTAAAAAAAAAATTCCTAATCCATTTATTTTTCCTAAAAATAATTCTTAATCCATTTTTCCTAAAAAAAATTCCTAAACCGATTTTTAAAAAAAGAATTCCTAACCCATTTATTCCGAAAAAAATTCCTAATCCATTTTTCCTAAAAAAAAAAAAATCCTTATCCATTTTTCCTAAAAACAATTTCCTAATCCCTTTTTCCTAAAAAAAATAAATTCCTAATCCTTTTTTTCTAAAAATGTTGGCTCCTAAAATTGTTTTCCTAACTAAATTTTTTCTTTTTTTTAATTTTTAATTTTCCTAAAATTTTTTTATTCTTAAAATAAAATTTCCTAATATCCCTAAAAGAAAATTTCTTAAAATCCCTACAATAAAATTTTTTAAAACCCCTAAAATTAAATTTCCTAAAAAATGAGGAAAAATGTTCATTTTAGGAAATTTGAAAATTAGGAAAAAAATGGTTAGGAAAAAAATTTTAGGAACCAAAATTTTTAGGAAAAATGGATTGGGAGAAATGGTCGGAAACGCATTCGAATCTAAACTAAACCGAATTCAACTTTTAAACTTAAAAAGAAACCGGGCCGAACCGTTTCGATTTTTGGAACGGTTTTGCCATCCCTGCTTAAACGAATCCCTTGTTTCATTATTTTTCCCGCATAATTATTCCCTTCTCCGGAAACCAAACTCAAAAAGGTATTTATTTAAACATTCCATTTTATAGCTTCCGTGATTGATAATCCTTTTTTAAGAAAATATTTACCAAACACACTAGTACATACTGGAATACACGAAACAAGAATTAAAAAAAAAAAAAAAAAATATACGCTGTTTGCATGCTCACGATATTTTAACTGATAATCGATGAAGTCATTAGGGAAGACGTCGTCGACAGTCCGGCAGGGATCACCATCATCATCATCGTCATCCTCGTGACATCCTTAACGGCGTCACAATCGTGATGTAATGAATTACCAATTGCATCGATTGATTCCTCGTTTCTTGACCTCGATTACCCGAATCGTCATTTGCAAACCTTAACTCAATTTGACTTCAACCAGCTCTAGAAGGCAATTTACTCGATTAAAAAAAAAAAAAAAAAAACTACTTTCTTGCTTTATTGACCGCAGGGAGAATAAAGCATTGTTTTTAGCACAAATTTCAGAGTCCCGGTTAGAGCTTTTTTTGTGCCTAAACCCGATTTCTCGGGCTGAATTTTGATTTATTTCCTTATTTGGACCCCTAAAAAATTTTTTTTGATGAAGAACGTATTTCTAAAATGAACCCATTTTTTTGGTAAAAAACAAAATCAAATTTTTTTTTTTTTTTTGATCACCCTAGGGAACATCCTGAAAGTTTCGGGACTCCTCAACTGTCGTTAAAAACGAACACATCCAAAGTGTCTGTGTTTAAAGAAATTAAGAGTACTGGGGCAGGGAATTTGATTACCCATTTTATTATAAACTTAAGTTTATGACAAGACGAAAAGTCTAACGGCAATCGACGAAAATTATTATAAAGTTTTTCGTCGAAAAGGAGCGAGAAAAAGGAGGGCGGGAGGAAAGAGGAATAATAACGGTTCCCTATATATACTCGCTCCTTGTGACTTAACATTATATCTGCTTTTCGCTAAGGAAATTGACATCATAAATTTCATGTTTTACTTCGGAAACATTAAAAACTTTTAAATTGTTTGTGTATGTCATTTGCTCTCGTGTAATCGATTTTGAAATCGTCTATTTTACTGGCTATTTTTTTTATTTCCTCCCTTTAAAAAAAGCCGCTGATTGCGTATAATCGGTTACGTAGTTCCGCTTTTCAATCGGATTAATTCTTTAAAGGAAAAATGGTGTGATTAAGAAACTGGAACCAGAACAAAGAACTGAAGCAGGAGTTAGGACCTGGGATGGCATGCTGATTCCGATTCCGATTCCAGTGATGCTAGATGATTTTTCAAACGCGATTCCGATTCCGATTCTAAACTACGAGAAAAATTTCCCGATTCCGATTCCAATCCCGATCCCGATCCCGATCCTATTAAAATCATTTCGACATACCATCCTTGCTTATTTTGTTTTAAAAAATCTCATTTTTTTTTTTTAAAGTTTTTAATAAAAAACTCGACTTTGTTTGTAAAATAACTCATTGTATCTGGGAGAAATTTGACCCCTGATGCTGACTCCTATTCCGATTCCAGTAATGCTCAATGATTTTACCAATGCGATTCCGATTCCGCGATTAATTTCCATCGATCGAATCTTATTCCGATTCCTATACTAAATTACGCGAAAAATGTTCGCGATTCCGATGCCGATTCCGATTCCGATTCCGATTCCGATTCCGATTAGTTTCCATCGATCGAAACTGATTGATTCCGATTAAAATCTATTCGGCATACCATCCCTGGTTAGGAAAGAAACTGGCTTTGGTTACACATATTATCCAAAGTCAAGGCAAGACGTGATGTATATGCATAATCTAATAATAATCTTATTCCAGCCGCAGTTACTCCATTCAGTTTTATTTCACTTTCACGAGATTCCTATTATTAAAGAATAAAAAATTAATATTTATCATTGAAATTTTCTCAAAGCAAGTATTGAAGCTAGGACAGCCTTATGAGCCGAAAGCCTTACAAAAGAAAGAGCTTTGGTTACACTGCCCTGTGTCAAGAGCAGGGCTGCAATTCCGATTCCGCAGAATCTTGATTATTTATGAGTAAGATTCCGATTTCGATTCCGAAAAGTGGATAAAAGTTTCAGATTCAAATTCCGCAAAATGAAAAAAAATTTCAGATTTCCATTCCGATTACAACTAACAAATATTTTAGTGATGCCGATTCCGATTCCTACCTATTTCTTAAAAAAAAAAAAAAAAAAAAAAAAAAAAAAAAAAACACGGATTCCGATTCAAATTACTTCTGAAATATCAGATTCCGATTACGATTACGAAAAATGGAAAAAAATTTCAGATTTCGATTCCGATTCCGATTCCGAAGATCCCGATTCCTATTCCTTCAAAAAAAGCACGGATTCCAATTCCGATTCTAATTACTTTTAAAATAGCAGATTCCAATTTTGATTCCGCTTCCGAATAAAAATTAATCGGAATTGCATCCCTGATTCCCATTCTGATTCCGATTTAAACCAAAATCGATTAACTATAATAACGGTATTTCCGTGCTTTTAAAGTCAATCTGAATAGAAAATATTTTTTCGGATGCCGATTCCAATTCCGATTCCGATTCCGATTCCGAATAAAAATAAATCAGAATTGCAGCCCTGGTCAAGAATCTGGCTAAAAGAGAAAAAGCTTTCCGCTATGGTCGATTCCGGTAGGCCATGGCTATAACTGATTTTTTTCTCCAACTTTTCCGAGAATCATGAGTACTTTTTATATAATTCCTGAAACTCAAAAACGAACGTTTTTCAGAAAAAATTCTCACAACTTTTCCGGAGGCTTCCGTTATACCGTATTTTAATTTCAATATGTCGAGACACAACTCTCTTATATACAAAATTAAAATTAATTAGTAAACTTTTTTTTTTGTTTGGATAAAAATAATTACCATAAAGAGTTTTCAAACTTATAAACAATGTTCCAGACTGATGTTTTTTTTTTTTTTTTTTCTTCTAAAAATAATCAAAGGAATGGAAAGTAAGTTTTTCCTTTTTCCTCCGACTGTAATACGGTTGCAAAACTTTTATCGATATTATAAAAAATTTATGGAAAGTCTTTTAAGATTTTATATGAATGGACTTTTCTTTAATGCAGAATATATTTTCAAGTGGGGAAAAAAAAGGTAGTGACGTAAAACTGGATTGAGAGTGTCGTGGTTTTTGGATACTGGGGGTGGGAGGGGTTCCTCATGAATGGGAGGGGTCACCCTCCCATTTTAAAAGTTGAAATTGAGATTTAAAAAAAAAAAAAATGTAAAATTTCGTAAGTTATACGTATCTTCATTCATTCTACATTCATTGTATTTATTGAAGGGCGGGAAATCCCGTGCTATTTTAAAATAAAACAGGCAGTGTCTTTTTCTTCCAACTGGTACCTCAATTAATGCAATATTTTAATTGTAATTTATAATTTTTAAATTAAATTTATTGCAAGACGTACTAAAATTCCACGCTCTTTTTGACGCTCCTCAGATTCGAATTGCCTCTTTGTTTAGTGAAAAACTAAAGCCATATTATTCCAGCACTGAGTTCAAATTCGTTTTAAATTTTTTTGGCTTATTAATCATTACGGTACTTCTGGTTTTGGATATGCTAAGATTCTGAAAACTCGTATTTCCAGAATTTCGACTGTTAAGAAAAAAAAAAAAATTTCCTTGCCGTTAAATGCACTTCGTTCCGAGAAAATATAGTACAAACATTATTTTTAATAATAGAATAAAAAACCCATTCCTGTCCCTTAAAAACTATTTGAGTTCGCATAAATAAATGTTCCCCGTCAGCGATAAGATCCGAAAATCGGAGCGAGAAAAAGTAGAAAATCCCTTCCGCGAGTTTTTAACATTGAAAGTCAACATTCTAAAAGGTGATGAATCCCATATGCGACTCAAAAAGAAAGTAGAAGCTGATTCCGTAATAAATGTCTGACACGAGCGGTAAAAGAAATGAATAAAGTGTCTCGGTCGCATTTTCCAATTGAGTTGCGGTACTTTGGAACTTTGTCAAGCTAAAGGGAAATCTTCCTGTCTCTCTTTCCCCCCTCGAAAAAAAAGGGAAATCCCTATCGGCGCCATACTTTCCGAATTCGATGGAATTTTTTTTTTTTTTTTTCGGTCAATCCCGGATCATCAGTTTCGGTGATGAATGTATTACGTTTTTTTTTCTAGGGTTCGTGTTTCTGTAATACATTTTCATTTGTAAAAAAAAAAAAAAAAAAAAAAAAACGGTTAAGGTCAAATTCGAAGCATATTCCCTTATTGCACGTAATTTTCGGTTCATCTCATCCTGAAATTTCATTCTTAGAACGGCAAACAGATCGAGGCGAACGGGAATCATGGGAGTCGGAGGGCAACCCCTAAACATTGATTATAACCTCATGAAACATTAACATCGTCATTAAATTTGTGCGCCGTTTCCCTGTGTATCAGTCGAAAATGAGGGGCGGGAAGGGGGGGGGGCGAGGCTATTTTACCTGCTCCGGGAAAATGACAAGAGTAGAAACCCATCAAATAAAACCGGGAGAGAAATTCTTTTCGGCGAAATAAAATATTTATGTAACATAATCTTGATCCATTTTGATCCAGAAGAACGGCGATCAATTTTTCTTTTTCGATCTTTTTATTTTCCCTTGAAAATCTTGTAATTTTTTAATTTACAAAAAACAGATTTAGGATATTTGTACATTTCCCCGGGTTTTTTTGCTTTATTCTTAATGCAAAAAAAAAAAAAAAGAAAAGTTGTAAACTCTATCGAATTTAGATCTGAAGTTGGAAAACGAAGGAAGTTGGAAGCTAATGTACCATGACTGGAATATTAATCTGTGGGGAGCTTCGTACCAACACTTTTTCTTGACTTCAATTCGGAAATGTTTTTTCCCCTGGAGGAGAAATAAGGAAAGGAAAAAAAAGCAGAGAGGAGAAAAAAAAAAAAAACGATGAAATTAATTTTTTCAATCAATCCGTAAATCGTTTAATTTTTTTTTCTCTCTCTCGCTTTCCCTTTGAAAGGAAAAACCTTTTTTTTTTTTTTTTTAGCTTTTGCCAGATTTTAGTTAGTTACTTTATTACGGTTCATGAGATTATTTTTTATTATTAATTTAGGATCTCATTCAATTGCTGCCTGAGAAGGTTCAATTAAACTTGATTTCGCCGAGTGGTTTTCCCGTCATGATTTACAAGTCATTTGATGGTTTAAAAAAAAAAATACAAAAAAACGAAGTGAGTTTTTATTGGTATCTTTTGTGAGTTTTTTGAAGCAACGACTGCAGAAAGCTACAGTGCATTAGGGTGTTTCATTTTTAAAAAATTTTTGAAATGTTGGGGGCATGTTGAAAATCTGCTTCTTTCAGATGTAAAACCACTAAAAAAAAATTTTTCAAATTTTTATTATTTCAAATTTATAAATTCTATGTTACAGTGACCTTGTGACACAACCTTTTTTTATTTTCTGAAATTGTTGTGAGTGATCTTAAACTTCTTCCATGGTTTAACTTTTTTATAATTCACAGTGGTCCTGAACAAAAATATTATTCGACTAAAATGTCAAAAAAAACTGCTAATGAGGCTTGTTAGGAAACATATTAACTACCAAAATCCACTAAAATCAAAATCGTACCTGATTGTCTTCCCCTATTCCCGACAACTCCCCCGGCCCCTCAATTTTTTTTTCAAGGCTTGTTGCATATCAAGGCTTGTTACATATTATATGAAAACCCATTGGAAACGCTTTAAAATGAGACCTCGCCGAGGTTTATATCTTTTACAGGGACGGAGATATCGTCGTTTCAATAGCCCAAAATTAAGTGTTTAATTTTAGATCTCTCAAACGATAATATATGATATCTCCGTCCTGGCAAAAGATACAAACCTCGGCAAAGTCGCATTTGAAAGCATTTTCAATGGGCTTTCATATGATATGCAACAAGTCTTTAAAAAAAATTGAGGGGCCGGGGGGGTTGTGGGGGGTAGGGGAAGACAATCAGGTAAGATTTCGATTTTAGTGGATTTTGGTTGTTAACATGTTTCCTAACAAAGCCTCATTAGCAGTTTTTTTTGACATTTTAGTCGAATAATATTTTTCTTCAGGAGCACTGTGAATTAGTCAATTTCAAGAACATACGTTTTGAAAATCATCTTAAGATGCCGAAGACAAAATCTAAAAACCTAGGGACGGGTGAAGCTTCAACGGATCGCAGTTGTGAAAAGTATTAATCATTTTGATTAATTTGACAAATTTTTCAAATTTTTTTTAACCGCTTAGTGGACCCGGAAGGCCACTTTTAACTTTTTAAAAATTGGCCAATTAAAGTCTTTTAAACTCAATTTTTTTATTTTTTATTTTAACGGGACATGGATCAAATGATCCATGTCTTGTTAAAAATAAAAAATAATGATTTGATCCAGTCACTGAGCGATAAATTTCGACTAATTATATACAACTTTTTTTTTTCACGAAAATCTTCATAAGGGCCGTCTAAACAACGTACTAAAATCCCACCGTTGGGTCATGTGCCGAAATGCCTTTTTTCGGCTATTACGCACGTAAAAAACACTGTAATCGCCGTTTTATGGCCCCAAAATTTTTTAAACCAAAAATTTTCATTCCCACCATTAAACAGTACGAAAGCAATGCCTGAAACACAAAAACAATCCCCTTCACCAGATTGCCCTATTAACACATGCATTATGTGGCCCAAAATTGAATTTTTATGCTTACGTTTCCAAAGTATTATACGTAGAACGGTAAACCAAAAAAAATTTTAAAGTATTTTTGATCGAATTTCACCTGGGTAACGAATTATCACTTCGGGTCCCTTTTAAAGATCGTTATTTGCGGAAAATCAAAATTGGGCGGGGAGCCTGTTTTTTTAAATTTATCGACTCTCATCATATTAACGTCCTCACCGTAATTTCCCCGTTATAATTTGCTTTCTAAACCTTTTAAGAAGCTGTTAAAAAATATTGGTCCAGGTGAGCTCCTCCGTTAAGGATCTATAGGGCTTTGAAATTTTTCTTTTTTCCGACGCAAAGTTTGGCAACGCCGAAGTTTTAAAAATCGAGATTCGTTCTGGCGCGTATTCCAAAACTTTCCCTTCAGGGAATTTTTCCCTTCTGTTTTTTTTCTGCTAAAAATGGCGGTTTGTTTGTTTGTATTTTTTAAATAAAAGATTAAGTTATTTTTAATGACTGGCAAGAGTTTTAATTTCAGGAGAAAAAAAACTCGAAGACTATTAGGAAAAAAAGTTTTACTTCTACAATAAATTGGCTATGCAATGGACGATTTTTTTTTTAAATTTAATTTTTTTCGGCAAAACGCAGGCTATCTCGTCTTGGTGTTATCATTAAGTTTAGTGATAGGTTTTGTGTAGAGAGATTTTCCGTATTTAAGGGCGGTAGAAAAAGGGTTTAAAACACCAATGAATTTTCGCGGCGTTCCTCTACAAATTACCTGTTCGATCATGTCTAATTACAACGAGAATATTCCATTGACGGGACTTATTTACGTCTTCTTTGTAAATAATGATCTGATATGTTGGTTGGTTAAACAATTTCTAACCTTGGGAACTTGGTACAGTTCTTCTTAATAAATTTGCAGATTGCGAAAATCTGTGTCCAAGAAATTTTAAAACAAATAAATAAATAAATAAATAAATAAATAAAATAAATAAATAAATAAACATATAATTATTTAACTGAAAAAAAAAAAAAAAACAATTTGAACTGACAATTAAAATATTAAAAAAAAAACTCTGGTAACTTTAATAACTTTAAAAATAAAACTCTGATTACTGATATAGAAATTGTTTTCAACCAACATATCAGATCATTATTTACAAAGAAGACGTAAATAAGTCCCGTCAATGGAATATTCTCGTTGTAATTAGACATGATCGAACAGGTAATTTGTAGAGGAACGCCGCGAAAATTCATTGGTGTTTTAAACCCTTTTTCTACCGCCCTTAAATACGGAAAATCTCTCTACACAAAACCTATCACTAAACTTAATGATAACACCAAGACGAGATAGCCTGCGTTTTGCCGAAAAAAATTAAATTTAAAAAAAAAATCGTCCATTGCATAGCCAATTTATTGTAGAAGTAAAACTTTTTTTCCTAATAGTCTTCGAGTTTTTTTTCTCCTGAAATTAAAACTCTTGCCAGTCATTAAAAATAACTTAATCTTTTATTTAAAAAATACAAACAAACAAACCGCCATTTTTAGCAGAAAAAAAACAGAAGGGAAAAATTCCCTGAAGGGAAAGTTTTGGAATACGCGCCAGAACGAATCTCGATTTTTAAAACTTCGGCGTTGCCAAACTTTGCGTCGGAAAAAAGAAAAATTTCAAAGCCCTATAGATCCTTAACGGAGGAGCTCACCTGGACCAAATATTTTTTAACAGCTTCTTAAAAGGTTTAGAAAGCAAATTATAACGGGGAAATTACGGTGAGGACGTTAATATGATGAGAGTCGATAAATTTAAAAAAACAGGCTCCCCGCCCAATTTTGATTTTCCGCAAATAACGATCTTTAAAAGGGACCCGAAGTGATAATTCGTTACCCAGGTGAAATTCGATCAAAAATACTTTAAAATTTTTTTTGGTTTACCGTTCTACGTATAATACTTTGGAAACGTAAGCATAAAAATTCAATTTTGGGCCACATAATGCATGTGTTAATAGGGCAATCTGGTGAAGGGGATTGTTTTTGTGTTTCAGGCATTGCTTTCGTACTGTTTAATGGTGGGAATGAAAATTTTTGGTTTAAAAAATTTTGGGGCCATAAAACGGCGATTACAGTGTTTTTTACGTGCGTAATAGCCGAAAAAAGGCATTTCGGCACATGACCCAACGGTGGGATTTTAGTACGTTGTTTAGACGGCCCTTATGAAGATTTTCGTGAAAAAAAAAAGTTGTATATAATTAGTCGAAATTTATCGCTCAGTGACTGGATCAATTATCAATTTGGATCAAAAATAAAAATCTTAAAAAAATCAATTTTTTTTATCCACTTTAAGGGCCTACAAAATATTTTGAAAAAATGTTTTCTTATGTTTTTGAGGTCGTAGAACACGAATTTTACTATCCCGAATTTTTCCGATTAAGGCCTGTGACGTCATTAGCGTTTTTATCGAGCTTATACCTGATTTTCCCGACTGAAATTCGACTTCATCTCGATTTTGGAGCCCTGAAAATTTTTTTATTTTATTGGTATCACTCAAACTTATGCAAATATACCCGGAGAACACGACTTTTACCATCCCGATTTTTTCCGATCAACCCCTGAGTAGGGGTGTAAGTGTAAATTTGGTTTTTTGGACCAAAAATGAATTTTTTTGCCAAAAAATGGCAAGAACTCCTCACCAGTTCGATTTAGAGTTAATGTTCAATGAAGTTTTTTAGTCAGGAGACTCTGATTAATAAAGATTTTTTGTGTTTCGAATCAATGTCCAACATTTTTTACGGTCGAAAAATTCTACAAGTAAAATTTTTAGAGTTTTAATTTTTCTTTTAACAAGAAATTGGCAAAAAAAAAAAAACGGCCAAAAGTTTAAAAAAAATTTTTTCACTGAGAAGTTGACGCTCACACTTTAAAGTGGCCATAAAAATGGCCAAAATTTCAAAACATTTGTTTCGCCACGAAGACCACACTGGACCCAAATTTCACCTTCACCATGTGAAAAAACGCAAAAAATCGGCCCGAAATCATGTATTTCGCCTTGGGACCCTAAGGGCGAAAGTGGCCAAATTTAATGGCCAAAATCATAAAAATATAATATAATTATTGCCAGAATAATCGGAAACAGCTAAATAATAATTGTCACTAAACTAGCAAGAAATCTGTTTTCATTTTTTTCTGAAATGCTTCGATCAAAATTCGGTTTCATCGATCTACTAAAAACATCCCACTTTCAAGCGCATAAAAAAAAAAAAAAAAAAAAACCCAAAGCAATTCATAAAACCGAATTCAAAAAACTCCAGAGCAACAGCATCAAACAACATAATTGTTATATATTTCATTTTTACTGCGGTCAAGATAAGGCTTTGAAAATTTTCTTTTTCTCTTATCCCCCTCGTACATGTATTATGGAAGAATAACCGCATTGCAAACTTTTCCAAACATATTTCACCATTTTCTAAAAATATCTGGAAAATTTCAAACGAGGTTTTTGCCGAGGAAAGAAAAACAGAAAAGTGGCATATAAATCCCCATTAAATTTCTATAGAAAAGAGGAGAGAGGAGAGTGAGAAAGAGAGAGAGAGAGAGAGAGAGAGGAAAAACGCATTGAAACTTCCCCCATGACGAGCATGATAATAAAATGCAAAAAACTTGACATGACCTTTTTCAAACTTGACTTGAAGGCAGAAAAGAAAGAAAGAAAAGGATGCTTAAACGCTTTTCGAAAATTATAAGTATATACCTTAAGGTGGTGTTCGATGGGGGGAAAGACTCATAAATATGCACACCTCAATCTTCAGTTTGCTCACGGTATATTCATTATTAAGCTATGCCATGCATTACATCGTGTCTTCCTCTTTCCCCTTTTGCTTTATTTTTTTTATTTTTTTTTTCCCGAGAAATTCGCACACGTGCTGACTCGACGCCCACGCTTCAAACAACTCCCGATCGATTCCCGTAAAACTAAATTCGGCATAATTGACCGGAAAAGAGCAAGAGACAAGTAAAATCGTTTTTCAAATTTTCTTGGAAACAATCTGCTTCAAAAAAATTATACTATAGATTGCAAATTTCCGAAATATTTTCATTCCCAGGAATCGGGAATTCTTGTTTTTGAAAAAAATATCAATCCCGGGAACGCAATTTCCCGTTTTGTTTAGGTATTTCACTTTTTCGGGTATCGAGAAATTGATATTTGGATTCCCAGGAATCCCGAGAATTTATTTAGAAGACGAAAAAAAGAAAAATAACCCTGATTTCCGTAAATTTTGAGATTCAAGTTCGGAAATAAGTGGAAATATGTCTAAAGAGATTTTTCGAAGTTGTTTGAAGGGCACGCTCAAAAAAGGAAGAAAAAAATTGATGAGTTTTATAATTTTTTTCTAAAATATTGAAGTTTTTATGTGACAAATGGTCAAAAAGTTGAAAAAAATGTATATTATACCCGTTCCCGGGAATCGGATATTCACGAAAATGAGAAAAATTTCACTCTGATGAAGCGGGTTTCCCGAAAATTTAGAAAAAAAGGCTCCTAGACATTTTTTTGGAATCGAAAAAATCGAATTTCAAAATAAAATAAAAAATTAAAAAACGAATTTCAAAATAAAATAAAAAATTAAAAAACGAATTTCAAAATTAAAAAAAACGAATTTTGAAATAAAAAAAACGAATTTTGAAATTGAAAAAAATTAAATTCGAGTCTCAAAATCAAAAAAAATCAAATTCGAATTTCAAAATCAAAAAAAAAAAAAAAATCAAATTCGAATTTCAAAATCGAAAAAAAAAAATGAATCTCGAAATCGAAAAAATCGGCGTTCTCTCCGCGATACAAAGTTTCATTTGAAACATAACGGGACTTTCATTAGGGTGGTCCTTACATAGCCGATGACAGAATTCTGGGGGTGCCTCCCAAAAAATTTCCAAATAATTGAAGACATCAGTGGAAAAAGGAGACCGTTGGACCTCTCGAAAAAAAATTCAGACAACAGGCTTTATTCTATTGTTTTTTTTTTAAAGCCATTTTGATTCCGATAGAATTTTCTATGTACTGTTTGTAAACAAGCAGTAGGAAAATGTTAGATCCTCTTTCGATTTTCATTTATTGACTACAGTTTTTCGTTGGAACCTGAACGGTCTCCTTTTTCTACTGATGTCTTCAATTCAAAAATAACGTGTGCAAAGCACAGTGGTTAAAAATGAAACTTTAGCTGGCCAAAATTAGAAATTTGGAGTAAATTTATTGAACGCAGATATTCTGGGGGTTTTCGAGGTCGTTTATTTCAAATCTGAAATCAGATTTTCGAAATTCAAGATGGCGGATCCAATATGGTGGCCAAGTATCTGAGTTTTTCAGTTTAAAGAGACAAAAATGGTGACCAGGGGGTATTTTAGGTCGCAAACATTTTTTTCATGACACGGCACGGAAAAGTCCACTTTTCAGTCCTAGGCAGTTTATTTACAGACTATTTTACTCCGTACCTTGTGATAAAAAATATCTTTCAATGCAAGAAATGCAACTACTTGCCCTTCTCGACCTATTTAAAGCCCTCACCCTCGCGGCTCGGGCTTAAAACTCTTATCTCGACGGGCAATTTTATCGTTTGCAGTCCTTGTATTGAAAAATAATATTTAAGTATTTTTATCGTAAAAATTTGCGAATTTAATAAAAATAATTTTTCTATTACTCATGGTATAAAAAGTCCCTTTTTGAGAATTATTTGGGGACTTAAAAGTAAAACTTTTTGGGACTCTACTTTTTAGTACGGAGTACTAAAAAGTTGACTTTTTAATACTCTTGCTATCGTGTCGTCTGCATCGAAAAAAAAAAGAAACCATGAAGGCCCCGAAAAATGGTTGGCAGCATTGTATCAAGAGTCACGTTATATACGTGAAGAGTCACGTTATATACATTGTTTGGACAAACGAATGTTTTCAATTCACATCCTCATTTTTTTTTTTTTCTTTTTTTACATCACACCCATTTGTCACAGCAATATTAACCCCTTGAAATCAATCTTTACGAAAAAAAATCTCTGTTTCATTCGAAATAGAAAATATTTTTAACCCCAAAGACAACACGGACCCCTTTCCTGAACTTCGAGACAGTGTTGTCAAGCCTCGCTTCGCTCGGCTTGACAACGCACTGTCTCGAGTTCAGGAAAGTCCCCCGTGTTGTCCTTGGCCTTAAAAATACTATTTTTTTTATCTTTTGCAAATTGGATCATTTGCAATTTTACTGCATTGCAAATGATCCAAAAATTTTGGAACATCTGCAATACAGTTCTTGCAAATGTTTGTAGAATGTTTTTTTTTTTTTTACGTTTCAATGAATGTTTTATAAATATTTTTAAAAAATTTAAAATATTTTGATTCAAATTTATTAAGTACTGGGGTCGATTCTCATATGAAATCTTTTCTCTACTTAAAATTGCATAATAGTTCGGAAAGTATTGAGTGCTTTTAAAAAATAAAAATAAAAACTAAATCCAACATTTTACAACCGTATGAAAACGATGCAGATATGAACCAGGGCTTACATAATCCGAAACCTCACGTATGCACCTGCGTTCCGGTTATCAAGAAATTTATCTCCCTTTGTAACGAAAAAAAAAAAAAACCACAAGCTTTCTATATGGAACGAATAAAACTTAATTACGCACAAAGTCGGCCAAAAGTTGCTTACTATTTTAAATTTTATGAAATGAGTAGAACCAACGCGTGAGGGACCAGGGAGGAGGAGGAGTAAACGCGACGAAAAGGGTCGGGAGTGTTAATTATGCTTGGTTTGCTTGCCTTCGGGGATTCATTACTTCTCTCTGAATCCTCTCGATGTCATTTATTTACTTTTTTTTTTTACGTATCTAGTGCGAGGATCGTTATACAGACCGAAATGAAATTAGTTTCCGGAGCTTTTGAAATCAAATATTATCGCGGAAAGCTCCCGAAAAGAGAAAGACAACGGAATTTTCCTTTTTAACTCAAAAACTAAAAAGAAAAATTCGAAAACTTTCTGGTTTTGTATTAAAAGATATTTCATTACTGGTGGAACTCCGCCGTGCCTTCATTTTTAAACTTATTTTTAAAGCTTTTAAAAACGCTATAAATATTTTAGTAACCATCCACTAATTTTAATGAATATTTTCGGGTAAAATACAAACTTTTTTAACGATCATTTCAGGACTTTCGTCCCACAACCATTTTTAACAATAATTTAAATCGACTTATATAATTATTTGAGAAGATTTAAAATGGGGGTCAATGGGGGTGCAAAATTGTTGCACAATATTATATTTTATATAAATGTTTTGTATTTATTTTGCAAAAATTTTTAAACTTTTTTTTTGCATCACTTTTTCGTACGGGCCGCTGGCAATATCACGGTCACATCCCTTTCACGATAGAGGGTTTACCCCCCCCCCCCCCCCCCCTTGAGGTAACCAACTTAGCTAACCCCATTCATAGCAATTAAGCAAGAATATTTTTTTCATTTATAAACGAACCACAATTTTAAAATCTCCAAATGGAGTAAAACTCAAAAAAACATTCGCCCAAAGAGCTTACGTATTTTCATCAGGGATGGGAAAACAATAACTTTGAAAGCAAGTTGTTCATTGTGGAATTAATAACGGGGGAAAAAAAACACTTCCTGCTAATTAGCACGGAAGTACTTTCTTTTTTTTTAAACTAAATTTTTTTCAAGTGCTCTCGTAAGACCTCTAGGTTAAGTTGAGGTTTGCACTCTACTCCCGGTTCAAAGCACTTCGCGATTTCATTGCAGCTTGATAAAAGGGGTGGTGAGTGGTGATTTTACTTGTCGTTCTAAATGATGACATAGGAATGTGCTACAGAAAGGTCAGACAAATTTGAAATGTGAACTACTAAACAATTCTGTACAACTTGTGCACCAGTTTCAAGTTGGAAAAATAAATTGAAACAAATTGGTTTTAAGTTTATAGGAAAAAAACTTAAAGACTTTTCTCAAAAACATCTAAATTTAAAACTTTTTATTTTTGTTTGTTTATTTATTTTTTTTAAATTTAAGAGTAGATATTTACTGCATGTCCATGGAAAATTCTTCTGGCCTTTTTTAATAGTAACATTAAACGACATAAACGAAAGCAAGGACTTCGAAAATTTCTAGTAAATTTAATTTTTACTTTGTTTTTAAATTTTCACTGTTTTTTTTTTAAAGAAAAATTTACAAGTTATTTTCTAAAAAATCTACAAGAGATTTAAAGTTAAAATTTTTAATTAAACTTTTGACTAACTTTTTTCAACTTTTGACCTTTTTTATCAAAAATTTTAAAATTTAATTTTAAAATTGAACGACGCGAACGAAAGCATGGACTTAAAAAATTTCATGTAAATTTTCAAGAAACTTAACTTTTACAATAAATTTTAAAGTGGCTAAAACAAGGACTTCAAAATTTCTTTAAACTTTATTTAACTTTTCTTTTCGATTTTCGCTGTTCTTTTTAAATATTTAAATTAGACTACATGAACAAAAACGAAAACTTAGAAATTTTAAATAAAATGTTCACTACATTTTTTAATTTTTTCCTTTAGCCAAGAATGTGAGTTAAAGCAATGTTTTAATATTAAAATTTTAACTTTGAAGACTTTAATAAAAATTTTGACTTATTTTTTTCAACTTTTGACCTTTTTTATCAAAAATTGTTATTCTTTTTCGTGGCAGGAAAAAAAAGAAAATTTTTTTTTATCAAAAAATTCGAATTTTTGTAAAACGAGCAAATAAAAATGTCTCAAAATTTTTAAATCGTTTCCTTGTTTAAATTTAGCAATATTAGGACAGTACCCCAAAGACATAGTCCTACGTAGAGATATGCCCATATATCCCAGTCTGTATTTAAATTATGCAAGGCAATCTAAAAATAGGGAAAAAAAGTCGGGCAAAACATTTTTAGGGCGTGCGTGAAAAACAATAAGTTGTATCGTTTCTCGGCTAAAGAAACTAAAAGTACGATTCTGAAGTTATTTGTAAAAATAACGATAACAAATGACTTTGGAGCTGTAACTCTTATTGTACTCTTCCTTCTTTCCTCGTGGTGTGAATGGATCAGTAAAGCCTCTTTCCATTTTGAAGGACACCGTTAAATTAAAATGAATGAAACTAGAACGGAAACTATTTTATAAGTTTTTTTTTTCTTTTTTAAATCGGCTGGCAAATAAATACGAAAAAAAAAGCTTTTTGCTTCTGTCACGCGAGTCACAATTAAAACGCCTATAGTCCAGATATACAAACCACGTTCCAAATACAAACAATTTTTACACCACCCATGCCGTTCATTTTTATGAAAATAACCATGTAAACATCTGTCCGAACTCAACGGAGGAGAAAAAAATGAGATCGGTGAACCGATCAAAATGCTTTATCGACTATTTAAATAATTCTCAAAAATATGGTTAGTTTTTCGATCAGAGTTCCACCAAAGCCGCAGTACGGGCACAACGAATGCGAATTTCTGAAAAATTATTTCAGATTTTGAATCCTTAACCCCGAAAATATTCTCAAAAATACGGTTAGATTTTTGATCAGAGACACCAAAGTCGCTGTATAGGCGTAAGGAATTCGAATTTTGGAAAAATTATTTCAGATTCGGAATCCTCTACCCCAAAAATATTCTCAAAAATACGGTTAGATCTTTGATCAGAGGTCCACCAAAGCCGCAGTACGGGCATAAGGAATTCGAATTTTGGAAAAATTATTTCAGATTCGGAATCCTCCACCCCGAAAATATTCTCAAAAATACGGTTAGATTTTTGATCAGAGACACCAAAGTCGATGTATAGGCGTAAGGAATTCGAATTTTGGAAAAATTATTTCAGATTCGGAATCCTCTACCCCGAAAATATTCTCAAAAATACGGTTAGATCTTTGATCAGAGGTCCACCAAAGCCGCAGTACGGGCATAAGGAATTCGAATTTTGGAAAAATTATTTCAGATTCGGAATCCTCAACCCCGAAAATATTCTCAAAAATACGGTTAGTTTTTCGTTAGCTCCCACGAGGAACCCGCCAATCAGCATCCAAATCGCTTTGTTGACGTAATCGATGACGTCATATCGTGACGTTTCAAAAGTCGAGATATCGGTTTTTAGGCCTATACCCATACTTTTAGCCCTGCTCACCGTTTCTGAACCACTCAACAGAATTTAACCAAATTTCAATGGTAGCGTATCTTGATGAATATCTACTGCAGTACGAAAATCGGACTCAATCGGTAGCTGCGTTCGCGATTTATAGTCAAAAAAGATCTTGAAATTGTTGAAAATTTAACATTTTTACTCACTGCTTCCGAATCGCTGAACCGATTTGGCTCAAAAACTAATCAGCACCTACATTTCATTAGAAGTTGCTACCCACCAAAAATCATCGAGATCCGTTCTTTCGTTTTTCTGTTTTTCGACCGACAGACACTTTTTTTTCCACATATATTCATACATTCATACACACATCCACACATACACACACACGGCCACCATCCAAATTTTGCTTTTTTCGGCATCAGGGGACTTCAAAACGTGTAAAAATATCAAAAACTAAAAGTCTGAAATTTGTGCTAAAAACAATGCTTTATTCTCCCTGCGGTCGATAAAGCAAAAAAACGGAAAAAACTAATTTAAGAAGAATAATGAAAAGTCAGGAGCGAGTTAAAAATAATGGCTATATAGCTCATTACCCTCATTTAGAAACAGAAAATGGAAAAGACACGAATTTTGTGAAACGGAAATTTTTCATTGGCAGGATATGTGAAACCTGAACCGTTTTTTTTTCTTCTCATAAATGTAATCAACGGCGAGGAAGAAAAAAAATTCAAGTTTTCCGATCGATAGGAGTAGTGTATATTACACATTTGGGGTTGACGATGCCCAGAAGCACATAAAATTTGTTTATTAAAACTTCGTCTACGACTCTTTCGGGGTTTCTTGGATCATGCGCACAAACTTGTAAAAAAAGAAAAAAGGAAAAAAAAATCTTTCATTTAAGCAGATGACCGATGTAAGCAACCTGTTTACGAAAACAGAGCAAGGTTTAGGAATAACAATATCCCGCCGTCAACAATCCCATCCTTTGAAAATTTTTCCCAACCCCTATTTTTCTCTTATCTTTTTTTTTTCCTCTCCTCTTCCTTTCCCTTTCCCGTCCATATTTATCTGGGTCATTTTGTAAGCTCAACTGAATATAGAAAAACAAGAATTCATATTTTTCCGTACCCCGTAATAAATTACAATAAAGCCAGTCATATTTACACATGTTTGGAACAATGCGCGGGAGTGGAGAAAAAAAAAAAAAAATTGGAAAAGACAAAAAGGAGAAGGGGGGAGGGGGGAGAAGGAAGGAAAATTCACTTTTGGTCGACCAGACTCCATTCAACAGGGTAAATAATTAAATAGACCGTGGGAAATTGTGCAAGAATCATAAAATTGTGAGGATATTTGAGAACGTTAGCCCTTTTTTTCCCAACATTTCACGTCAACCCCCGCATTTTTTTTTTCCGGACTTTTTTTTCTACCAGAAAGTCGATTCTACTGTTTTTCGCAGCGCTTTAGTTCAGCCACAATATTAATGGAAGTAGCTTGTTTGAAAGGGGACGTTGTCGAAGTGTTACATAAGTTAGTAACGAAAAGGGGACTTGAAAAATTTCACGCCAGTTTCAAATTGCCCTGAAAAGGACCTTGATTTTTCAAACATCGTGAAAGATGAGCATCGATTAAAATTCGGAGAAATTAAAAAAATGGTATTTTTGAAGTATGTTAATAGTCTCAAAATTTATATAATAAACAGAAAGGGCGTGAGACTGGTCCAAAAAATCAGTTCGGGAACTGATTTTTTAAGATGGAAAAAGAGAGGGAAGTAACGGCGGGGGCGGAGAAAGAAATAGCTCAAGAGGGGGAAGAAGAGGTTAACATCAAGTTGCCGCGGATGAAGTTGCGAACGTTTAACGGGAATTTAAGTCAATGGCAGGATTTCATAAACTTATTCAATTCAGCAATACATAATAACAAAAAAATAAACAAGGTCGAGAAATTGAATTATCTGAAGGGGCAATTATACGGGGAAGCTTTAGAAACCATTAGAGAGTACAAATTAATAGAAGCAAACTATGATCTAGCATATAAGGCATTGATAAAGAGACATGAGTCTCAAAGGTTACATGCGGGGCATTATTTAAATATATTAAAAAATTTCAAGGCAGAAGGGGGGGGGGGGAAATATACTTATAATCGATTCTTAAATACGCATAATTCGGCGATTAAAGCGTTGAAAGGGTTGCAAATGCAAAATTTGGAGGATTTTATTTTATTTACATTTTGTTATGATAATCTTAATTTAAGGGACAGGCAACAATTTGATTATCAGAATAAGAAGGATACTCCAAGTTATGAAGATTTATTCAGATTTTTAGAAGAAAGAGCGGTTCGGGAATTCCATTAGATTTAAAAAAGAAAAACAAAATAAAAAATTGAAAGTTGTTTTTAAAATAAAAGGAACAGGAAATATACGGAAATATTTATGAAAACTAAAATGAAAATTTGAATAAAGTTTTTTAAAATAGACCAGCGTAATTCTAGTACTTAATAAATGGCTTTTTTTTTTTTTTTTTTTTTCTTTTTCTTTTTTAAATCTAATCGAATTCCCGAACACAGCCTATTTAAACTTCAAACTCAGAAATTCGAACACGTTGTCCGGGACAATCCGAAAAACACCTCTCCCAAAATTTTATTTCGCATTATTTAGAGCGTAAAGCTAATCAAAAACGCTTTGTAGACCCGTGCTTCTCTAAAAATCTATAAAAACCGTCTATCGATTCTAGTACGGGTAACCCGAACCACACGCATCTATTACAAAATATCGCGTCAAGGGCATCATTTCACGCTGAATATGATGGGTTCGAACATGTTGCCTAGGGTGAGTCGAGAATCAAAAATTTTGGAATTTCAAAATGCCCGATAGCGCAATCGCTTCGGCTTATCATTTGTAAAAATTTTTTCCTTTTCGAAATTTTTTTAAAATGGCGCCTTGGTAAGGCGAAAGAGGGCCAAAGTTTTGAAAAATCCCATAAGGGATAAAAATTTGACTTTAGATTTTTGTGACAAAAAGGTACCGTTTCCTATCGGATTCTCAACGCAGATTTCGAAAATGAAATCTGTTTGCGTCTACTTTTCTCTGTTCTTGAGATACAAACCAAGTTCGCCATAAAAATGTCAAAACTCAAAAATTTCAATATTTTTATCACATTTTTTACAATAACTCAGAAACAGAAATCGCTAGACGCAAACCGACTTAATTTTCAAAAACGACGTTTAAAATCCCATAGGAAACGGTACTTTTTTCACAAAAATCTAAGTCGAATTTTCATCCCTTATGAAGTTTTCCAAAACTCTGACCCTCTTGCGCACCCTCAAGACACCGCTAAAAAAAAATTTCGAAAAGGAAAAAAATTTTGCAGTAGATAAACCACAGCAATTGCGCTATCTATTATTTTGAAAATCCAAAATTTTTGATTTTCGACCCACCCGAATGTTGACCCAGCATTTCGTAAAAATTTCCACAGAGCATGTTCAAAAAATCCTAAATGCTTACGCCGAGCACATATTAAACAAAATGTTTGATGAAAATATTTTTCCAAAATTTCCACCCAACAAGTCCTCCATTTTTATACAACACCAACTTGTTGGCGTGAAGCTGGGGCCGAAAATTTCTTTGCTTCAGCAAAATAATGGAGAAGAATACCTTTTATGGACTTTCGACTATTCAGATTTAAAATTTGGCGACTAGATGAGGAAATTACTGACAGAAAATTTAATATGGCGCCGGGAATCAATTAATACCATTATGAACATTAAAAAAATAGTTCCTCCATCTTGATTTTTAATGTCTTTTTTTAAATTTCAACATCAGATTCTGAATCCGAGATTCAGAATTCCCACGCACTCATATTTTTAACCCAGTCAGCAAAACAATTTTTAAATCTATAAAATATTTGTTAAATATTTTTTAATATTTTAAAAATATTTTCTTTATACGTGAATGTTAGTCTTGTTGTAACAGTGTCGTCTGTCTCGGGGATATTTCGTTTATAACAGACCTAAATAACACCAAAATATCCTGCCCTAGGGAGTTATTTCACAAATAACATGCCTCTGACGTCACCACCAACTGTTTTTGATGCAAAGCAAGTATGCCAACCTAAGAATTAATGTTGATACACTTTGCATTAAATTCTCATTTTATTTGTTTTTGTTTACAAAAAATTCCTCTGCAGGTGTACCACTTATAAAGAAAAGTATCTATCGTCAATATAGAATTATGGGTAAAAAAACACCTCGACGATTGCCGCTCTCGCTTCGCTCGAGCGGCAAATTCGTCTCGGTGTTATTTTACCCATAACTCTCTAGTAACGATATATACTATATGTAAAACATTTATTGAAACAAAAAACGATAAAACTATTTTTACAATGTTTAAAAATATTTTTATCGTTTTTTGTTTCAATAACTATTTACGTAATATTTTTCAAACATCAAAAAATTTTTTATAAATTTAATACTTCTGCTGACTGGAAATATTTTTGTAATAAAAATTAATTTTTTCCGGATAAAAAAAGATGGAACCGCGGCAAAGGGTTGAGATAACAAAGCAATATAGGCTCTTGGGTCATGTTTATAAATATTATATAATGTGCATAATAAAGTAATATATTTTGTTTACTGCATAACATGGATTAGAGGAGGGGGAGTAAAAGAAGGGGATTTTAGACTGAAACTGTTAACGAGAAAAATCGTCACCCATCAAAGTTCTATCTTCACGGCTAAAATTTCGTCATCTTGTTCTCCAAAAAAAATTTACCTCACTCCTTTGTGAATATGCTAGGAGCTCTGTAAACAAAACCGTTACCTTCTCCTTCCCCCCCCCCAAAAAAAAAAAAATACTTTACCAGGTTCGATAGAACGGATTAGCTTCAAGAAAGCTTGTCACCTTCAAATCTTGCATAAGCTTGGCACGTTCCTCCTCCTTTCAACAACTTTCCCCCGTCCTCTTTCGAAGTCCCATTTTCTCGAACCCTCTTCCTGTCATTTACCTGTCAAGATTCTCTTCGTCTCAGACTTCATATAACCGGTCTTTTAAGTTACGTCGTCAACCCTACAATTTTTCGGCATTTTTATTTCCTCCCTTCTTCCCTCCCTCCCTTTCTCCCACGTCAAAGAGCAAAAAGAGTTCGTTCCTACGCAAAAAAATTTTTCTTTCCAAGAATCAACTTGATTTAACAAAGAGTAAATAAAATGCCTCGCTTTTTTTTCCGGGTTTTTAAAAAATCGTTGAAAGAAGAAAAAAAAAATTATAGCGCGGGCAAGGTAGAAAATTGAAATATAAATTTTGTTACATAATTTTCCCTCTCCCAGTCATTGTTCCAGGAGGCTTTCCCGGAGGATCGCTCTAGCTGGATTACAATTCTGTTTCGGGCAATATCAATTCAATAAAAACAGAAAACTCCTTTCCTGTCTCGACTT
Source organism: Liposcelis bostrychophila (assembly GCA_037577465.1). NCBI lineage: Eukaryota > Metazoa > Arthropoda > Insecta > Psocodea > Liposcelididae > Liposcelis > Liposcelis bostrychophila. The sequence continues at coordinate 20,258,872 of CM075212.1, read as the reverse complement.
CCATTTCCTTTTGCTTATTTTTCCCCCCCACCCCCGACTTCGGGGTCGCTACTCATTCTTATTATTAAATTTATTTCTCTTCCATCTTGGAGGATAGCTTCGGAGGAGCGCGATCGCCCAAGAAAACCAATTTAAGCCCTGCTGTTGCTTCATTACACGTTAATTTACTTTTCTCAACGGGGCATTAAATCAGTTGGAATAAATCTTCCACTAAATTAATTTCCCGTTAATTTTTTCCTTTATACAAATTTTTTAATGAAACATTTTTACCCCCGTTATACGGTTTTTAAAAACTGTCAATATACCCAAAAGAGATTAAAGAGATTAAAAAAACCGGGAGAAAAAGAAAATTTTTCCCGAATTCCAGAGTTCCATTTATAAACAATCCGTATCTTTCCAAACTCTCTGGCACATTACCAAATTTCCGATTCATTATTTTGCTGACGTTCTCTTATCTTTTTTTTTTTTTTTTTTTTTAACTCGGGCTTTTTAAATTGATCAACTTCGCTGCATCAGTTTTGGTCTCAGGGGGAAAAAAAGGAAAATATTTTACTCGACATAATGTATGAATGAAGGGCGTTTCGAAAAGTGAATGAAGTAAATGTATTTGAATCATCTTTTTAAAGGTCACGGTTAATAAAAGAAAAACATTTTTCATCACACGGTACTGAAAAGTGGACCTTTCAGTACTAGGCAGTTTATTTACAGACTATTTTACGCCGTACCTTGTGATAAAAAATATCTTTCAATGCAAGAAATGCAAACGACTTGCCCGTCTCGACCTATTTAAGGCCCTCGCCTTCGGCTCGGGCTTAAAACTCGGTCTCGACGGGCAATTTTGTCGTTTGCAGTCCTTGTATTGAAAAATACTATTGGTACACTGTAAAAAAATTTGTGTAATTTTTAACACAATTTATATGTTCGGACTTTAAAAATAAATAAAAACATATATTAAAAACTTATCAAAAATATGACAACTTATATCCAAGTTAAGAAAAATAATAGTATGCTTTTGTTTTCTTCATTTCTCTTTTCTCTTTTTTGTTCTTTTCTCGAACTCCGGTAAAGTATCATTCCAACAATTTATAATTCAAAAACGGTCCACACATTTTTATTTGTAAATAATGACAAATATTGCCTAGCAACATGTGTCAAAATTAACATAAGTGTGTGCCAAATTAACATAAAAAGAGTTACATACAGAGTGTGTGGACCGAGTTTGTTAAATATACACAAAATGTTTCACAGTGTAGAAACTTCGTCAGCAATTTGATTGTTGATTAACCAATAACCAGTCGTTATTTGTTCAACCTAAAAATGTTTACATTCAAATGTTAACATAAAAAGTGTTACATATGAATTGTGCAGCCCATTTTCAGTGTACCCAAAAAATAAGGGACACCCTATAAAACATGTTCTGATGGCTACAAGGCTATCAGCAATTAAAAACCGTAAAAATTCAGCACCTTGAAAATCGTTAAAACAAGATTTCATTTTTTTAAATCATTCCAAAAATGTTCTACCACTTCGTAAAAAGGACCGACATAATTGATGATGTAAAATAATAAAAACATTAATTTTATGAAAATGCAGAAGGGGAAACAAATTTATATTCCATTTCTGCAGCTGAGTTGATGAACTTGACAACACAATTCAACGGAATGCTCAATGAAAATGTCACTAAAAACCGATGTAATTCATTGGCATTTACTGCCAAAGCGTTTAAAAAAAAAAACTCATATCAAAAACTCCCTCACAAAATACTACCATCGACAAAATAATTCTAGCATTTAACTTTTCAAATTAAAAAAGTATAAAAAAGAAAAATAAATGGTCGAGTCGCAAATTATACAACGTATATCCTGCATAATTAACCAGTTCTTATCAAGTAGCAGCTAAACGACTTCACTTTGAATTTTTTTTTTTTGTTGCTTTTTTTGTTTCTTTTCCCATCGTTTATTATTTCAACGAGGAGAGGAAAAGGTATGACATTATTTCTGTTAAGATAGAATGACAAGTTGACGGCATTAAATGAAACAGAAGTTTAGAAATTATAAAAGGATTTAAATTCCAGACGGAAATGGCCTTTACCCAGGAGTATATAAAAAGAAAAGGATTTCCCTATTCTCTTCATTTTATACATTTAAACAAAACAAAAAAAAAGGACGTACCCGAAGAGGTCAGAAAAGATATACAAACAACCGCTGCAAATTTTACGAGCTTTCAACGAAAATGATGGATGCTTCCACCACCAAGCCTGTCCTTATCGTCCTCAAAACGACATAATTCTACGTCGTAACGGAAATGATTTATACGAAAAGGCAGGAAAAGCGACTACATCAGATCGACAAAAGACGAAAATAAAAAAAAAAATTATAATAAATAGAAAAGCTCCTCCTTGTTCGGTTTAATTTGTGATGGATTAGTAATGCGATATAATTAAGTAATTCTGTTTATACGCTTTCTACAAAAAAAGTTGTCGGTTCTGGTAGCAGTGGAAGGTAATTGGACCCAAAAATTTAGTAATGGGTTCATTACAATATGATATACAATAGACCGTATGCATGAGACGTCATTTTAAGGGGAAGTGCACTGTAAAAAATTTTGTGTAATTTTAACACAATTTACAATTCAAAAACGGTCCACACATTTTTATTTTTAAATAATAACACAATAGCAAATATTGCCTAGCAACATGTGTCAAAATTAACATAAAAAGAGTAACAAACGAAGTGTGTGGACCGAGTTTGATAAAAATACACAAAATTTTTTACAGTGTTGTTGACCCAATTTTATAACGAACTATTTAGCGTGACGTCACTGGAGGACAAACGATCTCACTGGAGGACCAACAATCTCACTGGAAGACCAACTTTTCCGAGTTTAGTTTATTTAATAAATTGAAATTTACTTGAATTGCCCATAACAGCCCAAGAAAAAATGTATTGAGTCATTAAAAACTTAACAATTTATAACAAACATTATTTTCAGTTTTTTTCCAAGTTTTTTTATTTTCTTCTATCACGTTTCCCGAATTTTTCTATTTCGGCTTTTCTTTATTTTTGAGCCTTTGTCAAATTAAAAATACAGGAAATAAACCGGAAATTCGGAAAAAGCTGGAAAATATTATAAGTCAAATTAATTGGCAACTTAAGAACCATATTTCCGCTCTTGGTCAATTGAAAAGTGGTGTAGTAAATAAAGGTGGCTAATAAGTCGGCCATAAGGTTTGGGTTCAATTCCAAAAAATTGCAATTTTTTCCCCTTTTTTTTCTCGAGAAAAATGTTTAAAAAGAGCCTATACAGTCCCCATACGCTAAATATAGTGCAATTCAAGCATAAAATTAATATATTGCTTAGTTAAAAATTTTCGTTATTAAAATTTATAAATTGCTATAAAATTCCACACTGTAAAAAATTTCGTGTGTATTTTAACACAATTTATAATTCAAAATCGGTCCACACATTTTTATTTGTAAATAATAACGCAATAACAAATATTGTCTAGTAACATGTGTCAAAATTAACATAAATGTGTCAAAATTAACGTAAAAAGAGTAACAAACAAAGTGTGTGGACCGAGTTTGTTAAAAATACACAAAATTTTTTACAGTATATAATCGGCCAAAACGTTATGCAGTCATAAAATTTTATAAAGCATTTTTTCTTGGGAGCTCAAGTAATCTAGGACGCATCATGTTAAATAGATTGCGGAATTAAACCTACCCCCACTTCTGGTCGCCATTTCAATTCTCCAACAACCGAATTTTTGAAAATCAAAGAAAATTTCCTAAATGTTTTTTTTTTTTCCTCCATGATTTCTCATTTAAAGTTAACCTACAACACATTAGGAACCTACACTGTGCGTTAAAACTCATATTAGACGCCTACCAATTTTCAGTATATGCAACCCGCAACACATCCATGCAATACAAAATGTCGCACAAAATTTGTTTCCTTCCGTAAAATGATCGGGAAAACGACTTTCTATACGTTTTCGACGTCGCTGATTTCAAATCTGACGTCAGAATGATCTAATTCAAAAAATCCAATATGGCGCGCAAAAAAAAAAAAATTAAAAATAAATCGGATCCGCCATATTGGATTTTAGTTTTTCCCAAAATTTTGACTTCAGATTCGAAATCAGCTGTTCAAATTTTCCATAGAAACATATCTCATAATTTTTTTACTGAAAAAGAACTTTATCCGGCGAGAAATACCCAAAAACTAAAATTCTCGAAAAAGGGTTAATAACTAGATGGTCAGAGAAGAAAAAAAAACTCACCTCATCGTAGATGAAATTATCAATCTCTTCCAACGGACGACCGTAAAGTTTGCTAGGGAACGGTTCGAATTTAGGCGGGAGTACCGAGCCGTCTTCGACAGATAATTTCCTCCTCGGCTGGAATCCATAATCCCTTACGAGTTGAACGGTTTTATTTTCCAATCGCTCGAGAGATTCCCTCGTAAACGGTTTTACTTGTTGTTTGACCGTGGACTTTCCCACGCTCCCAGGTCCACCCGGGGAGCTTGGACTTTGCTTCTTTCCTGCCGTAAGTCCGCGGCTGAGATTGGCTTGAAACATCACTTCATTAACATTTTATTTTTACCGCTCCGGTTTTTTTTTGTTTCTATCTTTCACCTTTCTCAAGTTCCTGAAAAAGAAAAAAAAATACAACATTAATGATGAATTATCTCTACCTACTTGAAACAAAAGAAGAGATTCTTATATATGTATCAACTATTATTATCATTATTATTACTATCAAAGCGAAACTTTAATAAAGACGTAGATGCCTTTTATCATCGAACTTTGCTAATTTCATTTACAAGAACCTCGTACTTAATTGAAGTGAGAAGCCAGAATTTAATCGACATGTACCGACTATGTTCAAAAGTGAAAGGAGAAAATTGGAAAAAGGATTTAATGCTTTTTAACGAAGCTTTTAATGAAAGAGTAAAATGGAATCAGTCATGCGTTTAGGAGATAAATTCTAATATTCCATGACCGGCAAATTCGAAAAAAAGAAAAATGAAGAAAAAATTTTCCGGGAAAAAAATGCATGCTGTAGAAAATAAGGGAGGGGAACGAATCAATAATTTTCCACATAAGCTAAGTATTGCCAAAGAAAGAAGCCACTCAGAAAAAGGAAATGTCTTGAACTTGTTTTGACTTGCAACGAAACCGGAATGTTTCACCATTAAATTAATATAGTATATGTATATAATGTTATATTATAATATAGTATATATATATAATGTTTCACCATTAAATTAATTAATATAACATAATTAGTTACACTTCATGACTACGGACAGGCTGTTTCTTGTCACACACTGTAAGACATTTTGTGTATTTTTAACAAACTCGGTCCACACATGCTGCATGCAGCTCTTTTTATGTTAATTTTGACACAAGTTGCTATGCAATGTTTTTATTGTGTTATTATTTACAAATAAAAATGTGTGGACCGTTTTTCAATTATAAATTGTGTTAAAATTTCACAAAATTTTTTACAGTGAATAATCTTTGAATCTCAACTTTAAAAAAATTTAAGAAAAACTAATGTTAACCCCTTCCGGACGGATGCCCCACGTACAGGGCAAGGTCAAATAAATTAATAAAAATAGTTTTAATGTATGTCGCTGATTTGAAATCAGCGACCTCGAAAACTTATAGTTTGATGAAATTTTTGCTTTTTAATAACATTCCGAGTTTATACCGTTATTTTTATGTTTTTAGGTTACTGTAGGGGGGAGGGGATGCAAAAAAATGCTTACGTAATACTTGTATGATCCCACTTTTATAGGACCATACAGGTTCATTTTTTTTTTAATATAGGGCCCAAAACAAGCATCTTTTTTTAAGACTTCCTCCAGAGGAAGAGGATTATTTATTTTACATAACTTCTATGACGCTATTTCATTTGCAGCTCGAAATGAATTAACTTCCGCTGTTTCGAGGCATTTAAAGCCAAAATCAGTTTAATCGGTAAAAATCGAGCGAGGAAAATTTTGTAAAATGTTGTATGAAAGTGAGAAAAAATAACCCGTTGGGACTTTTTTAATAAAAATTTAAAAGGATTATAGGACTTTATAGGATTATAGGACGAAAGATTAAAATATAGGAGGATCGTAAATATGATTGGAGATAATCTGTTTTGAAATTTCGTGAATGCGTCATGTAACTTCTAGTTTACACCAACATGAGCGTGTAAACTTGTAGTCACACACTGTAAAAAATTCTGTAAAATTGGCATTTTTTTCCTGTTTAAAATGGTTCACATAGTTAATATTTCAAATTTAACATAATTCTGTGGTTTTTAACATTTATTTTCTGTCAAATTAACAGATCAATATGTCAAATTTAACAGAACATCGTTAACATACAAAACTGGTGGACCGTTTTTAACATATTATTGACAGATAATTTTTCACCGACCACGCATTTTGACAAACAATCGAAACACACTATCTCCAATTATATTTACAATGGAGATAAATTAGTTCACCTCCGACGCACAGAATTATAGGACAGTAGACACCATGGCTTAGGTATCTAAAATTGGATTTTTTCCCCGCAAACCGAGTTTTAGACAAAATAGCCATTCCTTCCGGAATTTACTGAATCTTCCTCTTAATTAAAAAACATGCGTTTCCGTTTTGAAGGCCATTATGCACGTTCATTCTTCAGTAAATTTTCCGACTTTCAACCACTACCGATAATCATTTTTTTTTTCATCCTTCTATAAAAAACATTTTCTGAGCCATTTAAAAAATGTCTTTTTTTTTTTTTTTTTTTTTTTTTTTTTTTTTTTTTTTTTGTGAAATGTGCTAAGAATAAATCCAATTCAATTAATTTAACAACTTTTTTATCCCCTTTTTTAATACAAGTGTATACAAAATCGGAACGTCGGAAGTAAATATTCAAAGTGGTTCAATTTAATCAACAAGAGCATTGTAAGCAAAATTAAATTTTGATCAAAATACACCACACGAAGCATTTTGCGAGGGCTTGAACGTTTCGTGAATTTCAAGCAAGTCTACAAAAAGCAATCTTGGAAATGTCCAGTTGGTATAAAATAAAACCAAAACAGGGTCAAGTTTAATTTCCCCGTTAAAAAAAAAAAAAGAAATATTTTAAAAGACAAAAAAAAGGAAAAAAAAAATCCTGTGTAAAGAAAGAAAGATGCCTTGGAAGCAATTTACATAGCAAAAAAATCTCTGATAATTTCATTTTCTTAGGAAGTTTATCACGCGAAAAATGAATCCACAATTTATCCATGACAACGTAAGTTTAGCTCGTTGACTTTCTTTTTCTTGTCGCATGCGAAAAAGAAAGGGGGGAAAGAAAGAACTGGGGAATTTTGATTTTGCGTAATGGTCCTAAAAATTTTATTTCATTTTATTTTTCTCATGTTTCTTTAATCCATTCAAATAGCGATGATAATGACTTCGGGCTTAATGAGGAAGATTTCGTGCCAGGAGCTTTGAGGATCGTAAGCAAAAATTGATCGCTAAACAAAAAATGTATGTTCTGCGAGTTTTAAAATAAATTTTTATCTAAGAAATCTCACATCAGTATTTCAGAATAATTTTCAGTTACTTGATAGTAATTGCCTATTAGTAAACAGATTTTTTCAATTTTTCTTTTTTGAATGCGGAACACGCTTTTACGAAGACGTAAAAAGACATGGTAACTAATACGTCTATGGGTCTTAAAGCTTAGAGGTAAGGAAATCCAAGATTTATTTGCACATGTGTTCAACAGTTTATTGATGCTTCCTACACTCAGAAAAAAAAATGTATAATGCGAAAGCAAAAATATCTTGTTAAGGTATTAGTTCGTTTACATCACCGGCCGGTTAGCCGCACTGTAAAAAATTTTGTGTATTTTTAACAAATTCGGTCCACACACTCCATCTTTTTATGTTAATTTTGACACATGTAGCTAGGCAATGTTTGTTATTGTGTTATTATTTAAAAAATAAAAATGTGTGGACCGTTTTTCAATTATAAATTGTATTGAAATGACACAAAATTTTTTACAGTGCGGGCGGTGGAGACATTTTAACGGTAAAAAAAATATGTAAAAAAAAAAAAATTTAATTCGGTATTTTATACATAAAAATGGGATCTAACCGCACCGAAACCGTGCCAAAATGTTTTGTTATGTTCAAAGATGCAGATCCATCATTTTAAATGCATGAACAAGACTTAATTGTTCTTAAGGTGGAATATCAGCCACTTGTGAGTCAAATCAGGTCCTTGGAAAATAAAAATTAAATTCACCCGTTAAGTAAATTTATCTTAGTTAAAAATTAATTTAAGACTTTTCCTTTTTTTTAATAACTAGTATAATTTATTTATTTATATATACGTTTACAATTTTTCGATATAAGATGCTTTGTTTGTAAACTTTTTGCCATTTTCTTATTTTCCGTTTTGTTACCAACCTAAAAACTGTTTTTAAAAGGATGCTCAGTTGAGCATCTTATGTCGAAAAATTGTAAACGTACATATAAATAAATAAATTATACTAGTTATTAAAAAAAAGGAAAAGTCTTAAATTAATTTTTAACTAAGATAAATTTACTTAACGGGTGAATTTAATTTTTATTTTCCAAGGACCTGATTTGACTCACAAGTGGCTGATATTCCACCTTAAATAATTTTTAATTTTTTTCGCAATAAAAAAAACTTTCTTTCCGAGAGACTAGTACAGCGCTCTAGCGGTGAAATTGGGAACTATTTCAACAACAAAAAATAAACAATAGCGTTCCATTTTTTTATTGCGAAAACATTTTAAAAAATTATCAAATTTAGGAACCAGAAAGCCTTTTTCGTTCATTTTGAATATTGAATATTGAATCTCTGAGACGTAACAAAATTTTTTTGGCACTTTTTGGTTCGGTACGATCTCATTTTCATTTGTTAAAAACCGAATTTTCGAAAACAAATTTAAATAATTTTTTTTTATTTTTTTTTTTATTCGATACATAGTCATATAAACAGGTCTAGCAACTCCTTGTTGATTACCATGGAACGATGTCCCCAACTTTGAATCCATTTTTAGTTCCTGAAATAACCACTTCGGCGCTAAGATGCAAGTGTCATCAACCAATAAAAATGAAGAATCAAAATCCGCCAAATGTTTTAAATTTCATAAGGGCGGTTTTCTTACACTCAAAAAAATGAATACTGGTCGCCAATACAATTTAAACTGGATTTTGCGCCTAATTAAAACTTGATTAGAAGCCATTACAATTGTATTAGTCTCCAGTCAATTTTGTTTTCGGACCAGTCAAAGCGTCCAGTCAAAAATATATTACCCTACTTTTTTTTTGAGTGTATATTTTTGTTTTGTTTTCACCGAAAAAAAAAGTTAGGAGTAAGATGTTTTAAATATATATTATAAAAATATATATTATAAAATAAAAAACCAACAAAATATGAAAATATGTACGACTTTCAAATTTTCAAACAGTTAAATGCATACCCGTTTGCTCTTCAGTATATAAAATTCCATCGAAAAACGTTTCATTTGCTTTCTGTATTCTGTAGTATTACCTTATACTATAAAATCAAAGTTGTAAATACACCATAATTTTTATTGGCATCCCTTTTTTCATATTAATAAACTCTTTTACTTTAACAAAACATTTTTAAAACATGTAAACAAACTCACAATATTATTCAATTACGTGATTGGTTGATGACATCTTACACCTAGCGAAACAAGCGGCGAAAAAATGAACTATTTTTTGCTTCACTTTCAAGGACAGTTCTTCACCCCTGAGTTGCTAGACCTGTTTATATGACTATGATTCGAAATAATATTCCACCGATCGGCTAACCGGTCGGTGGTGTAAACGAACAAATAATACTTTTACAAGAACATGACATATTTGACTTGTAACAAGACATTTTCTTAAAAATCATGCGAAAACAATAAAAATATCTCATTTTGTTTTGCTATGAAATATTCCGGTTTTGTCGCAAGTCAAAACTTGTTCAAGACACTTCCTCTCTCTGGGTGTAATAGTAAATTTCTGCGGCAATAATGAAAGATACTTTTTATAACGAGTGAAAGTACTGATACACATAAAATCGATAAAATTGAAAAATTTAAAAGAAATAATAAATAAACAAAATAAAATAAAATGAATTTCTTGGAAATGATTAGCCAAATTCTAGGAAAGCTAAGCAATAAGAGCGGCCGCCGATAAAAGAGGCGGTCTATGTGGGCAAAAGGTTTTTTAGCATATGCCGCATGTCTTATCTATGACAAGAAAAGCATTACCGGTAGTTTGTTATTTCATGTTGCAGAATCCGCCTCCTATACCTAGTTTATATTTAGTAAAATATTTTTCATCACAGCGCAGAAAAGTCCGCTAAGTAGAAGTCCGCTAAGTAGAAGTCCGATAAGTAGAAGTATTTTCAGACTATTTTACGCCGTACTTTGTGATGAAAATAACTTTCAATGCAAGAAATCTACTATTGTATACTTTTAACATTCACGGTCCACATACTCCATGTCACCTTTTTTTATATTATTTTTGAAAGATTATTCATGTTGATGTTAGATGTTGCTATATGTTAGTTTTACAAATTAAAATATGTGGACCGTTTTTGACACAAAAAATGTGTCAGAAACACACAAGATTTTTTTACTGTAAATTACAACTCGCGGGAAGGGCTGACTTTCCTCAGAACTGAGAGTTTACTAGTTGTAGCTTTTTTCTACACAGTAACAAATTTTAGGTCAAAATGAACATAATTAGGTCCACATAATTCTTATTTTGTTTTTGTTTTTGTTTATGTTTACCTTTTGGGAAAAGCAACAGAAAAAATTTATGTGGACCGTTTAGAACATATTTACATAATATTTTTTACTGTGTACAATCCTACATTCCAATAAATCATTTTCCAATAGTAGTATTTAGTGTATTTCAATAGTAGCAATAGTATTATTCACTCATAAGTTAAACATACGGAACTCAATTCTTTAGAAGGGGGCTGTACAAGTATTACGTAAGCACCTTAGGGGGGGGAGGGGGTCCTTCAGATGCTTACGCCAATGTTAAACCTCCATAAGAGGAAGCCTATTTTCGCTTATTAGGGGAGGGAGGGGGTCAAAAATCACCAAAATCATGCTTACGTAATACTTGTACAGCCCCAAGTGGTTGATTTAGAACAGTTTGGTTCTAAGGTCGCAAACTATCCGGCATATTTTTTAAATCCTTGTTCGGGTGCTCTTTCAGTGACTTAATATTTTTTAAGCAATAAACGGTAAAGCTTCACCACTACGGTGCCACGTCACAGTGGGCCAGTCACCAAAAAATTTAGGACAAAAATCAATATTCGAGTTGTTTAATCACAGGTTCAAAAATGCGTAAAAACATTGTTAGGTAACCAGATTTTATGGAATCAAACTCGGTCTCTTTCAAAAAAAAATGTTAAGACGGCAAAACGAGCGTCGATTCCCCAGTCCCAAAATAAGCTCGAGCCATAACACCTGGCTCTGGGATTGTGTGATTGCCCAGTGGTACTGGGCCCACATGACTCCCAATTTCAAACACCCCGTAAAAGGGAGAAGAAAAAATCTATAATAATAATAATAATACCCCGTAAAAGGGAGATGAAAAAATGTATAATAATAATAATAATAATAATGACGATGTTTTCTTCCACGAAATCCCTATGTTTGTTTTTGTTGATATTTATTTATGACATAAGCAAAAAAAAGTTTTACACAGTAAAACATTTTGTGTATTTTTAACAAACCCGGTCCACTCACTTTGTATGTATGTAACTCTTTTTATGTTAATTTTGACGGTTTCTAAGAAATTTTGCCCACTCATAGCGTAGGTGGTATGACAATTTGGATACCAGTTCTTTTACCAGATAAGGATTAGCATTGTAAACTTCAATATTTAGAGTTTCCGCGGTTACGGCCATATTTTGCACGGTTGTTGAAAATTTTTGCAAACCATTCAAATCGTTCTCGTTCACTGCTGGCAATTTCTTAGATTTCTCTAAAAGACTGTCCATGATAAATTCCGGTCTTCCGAACCTGTCTCTTAACGTCGATAAAATTGTGTCCACATTTTTTTCCGAAAGCAACAGCGGCTTTATGGTTTCTAAAGCGGCACCTTTCACACTTTTTTGCAACAAAATTAATTTTTCCTCTTCTTGGTATTTGTAGATTTTAACCATCCTTTGATAGGCAAGAAAAAATAACGGCCATTCATCACATTTTCCGTCGAACTGTGGCAACTCCTTTCCCAACGGCGATTTAATAGTTGGCTTTGCCAATTCTTTGAAACCTTTACATAATAACTCGGCTAACTTTGTAAAATTATCTTCCGGCTGCTGAAGTGCTCTCGCGCCGTCTTCCATCCATTGGTTAACCTCATCTTTCTTCAACATACTTGGTTTTTGTGTTATATAAATTGTATCCTCTTCGCTCGTTTTATCAAAAGACTTTACCCATTCGTCTTCTTCTTCTATATAACCATTTTCACTTTGCAACTCTAATTCAAACTTTTTCTGTAAAATCTCTTTTTCAAATTGAATTCTTTCCAATTTTAATTCAAACTCTTTGTCCCGTAACATTTTTTCTTGGTTTAACTTTTCAAACTGTAACTCTTTTAATCGCTTACTAGATCTGTTGCTTGTAGTCTTGCTGGCATTACTATTATAATCGCATCCGTCATTGAAATCAATCAGTTTTGTGTTGATTAATTTGTTTGTTTTGATTTCGTTGATTCCATTGTTTACATTTGGAAAGTCGTTTGTCGTGGCATCAGCGTTTACTTGTTGTAACAACATGGCGGTCGGTTTGGCTAACAACATGGCGGGCGTATTGTCCTTTTCGTTTGAGGGCTCCCAATCCAAAAAATCCAATAAATCTTGCTTACTTTTCCCATCAGATATTACCGGCGGGTCTTGTTTGCTTTTGCCCATATCCCTTATGCGAGGAATGGTCGTTTCCTCATATCCATATCTTGCGGGCGGAACTCCCTTGGTTGTCCGCTCACTTCTTCTCAGCATTTTCCAATTATCGTTTACGACTTAAAAACTTACTTGATGACTCGAAGGACCATTTGTTGGAAATAAGGTGTATTATTTGACTTAAATGAATACTTAAATACTTAAAAAAGAGAAAAGTCACTATTTGCGGATCAACTGAAGAAACGTTTTCGTTTATTTTCGTTTTTTACAACAAGACGACTTTTTACATACAATCTTTTGTTTTATGTTTTGTTTTCAAAAGTTTCTAGAATTTCGAACAACACGTTGCTATGCAATATTAGTTGATTGTGTTATTATTTACAAATAAAAATGTGTGGACCGTTCTTCAAATAAAAATAGTGTTAAAAGTACACAAAATTTTTTACTGTGTAAAAAATGGGTCAAACGTCCCAAGGTACGTACTTTAAATATGTAAACGATTTACGTTTTAATTATAAGAGACTTGAATTTTAATTTTTTTAAAAAAATAGATTCAAAAATGTGCCGCATTTATTTATTTATTTATTTATTTATTTATTTATTTTTTTTTTTTTTTTTGATAAAACTTTTAAAATATTTATTTAAAAGTTTTGGTAATATTTTTACACGAAAATCATGGGAGTCGATCCATAACTTTTTAGGACTGGTAACAACTTTTGCCTGTTTTGCCCTTTTAATTGTTTTTTCCCGTTGAAAATGTTTTATATATTCTTCAAGTGCACTAAGTTTGGAAAATATAAAGAATTTGTAATTTATATCTCTGCCCATGTAAGCGAAAATGTGGACGTCCACATGAAAACCTGCCTTGTGGGGAATGGCGGAGAAAACGTTTTGTTTGTAAACAATGTGATTTTTAATAAGTTAAACTTCCACAGCCATCTAAGTACCATTCCCCAGAAGGCAGGTTTTCACATGGATGTACACAAATGACGTATCTCCATTTCGTAATTGGCACGTCCCTTCTATTTTTAACTTATGTGAACAAACAGTCACTTCCAGAATGGAGATACGTTATTTTTGCTTACATGGGCAGATGTGCCATTTTGGATCCACCATCTCGAATTTTATAAAACCGATGTCAGTCCAAAATCGGCGACGTTTAAAAATACTAAATTTCGCAAAAAAAAAAAAAAAAAAGAATTAAAATTTGGCTTTTGAGACTTCCATATTGGATCCGCCATCTTGAATTGTAAAACGAATATCGAATTTGAAATTAGCACTCTTTAAAATGTTTAAGAGCATACAAATTCGATTTTTGTCCCAAATGTTTTGGTGGCAGACCCACTTTGCACGTCCCCAGTATGCACTCAAAACATTTGAAAATGATGAGAAGCGAATTAATACCGTTATAGTAAATAAGGATTATAGGGACCCAAAAGAAGCTCAAAGAAGGATCATCTAACTCTTAAAAAAACCCCATAAGAAAAGATTGCAGATGCAATTTTTTTTTTTAAATCGAGCATATCTTCCAGAATTTTTAGCAAATATCTCATTTTAAACAAATTCACAAATTTCAGACTGGACGTGGCAAAGAGTGTAAGTGCTTGTCCTTCTGTCGTTTTGGTAAACGAATGACATGCTAGTGCTCTTGTTTGTTTTCAAACCAAACCATATATTACAATGGCCTTTAGGTCGCTTGCCGAAGACAGCCTTCGATTGTAAAATTTCCTTTGATAAATCATTTCGTTAAATCAAAAACTTCATTTTTTTCACGAAAGGCTTCTAAAAGTGTGTAATTAAAAAATCAGGGAATTATTTCCTAAAATTAAGAGCATTTAAGAAGAAGAAGCAGAAGAGCATTCACGGAATAATTTGAAAATGATCGAATTTTTAAGAAAATGAAGAATTGTAGAAAACGATGCGCTTTCCTCGTTATAAAAAACCGGAGAGTCAAATTCTTTCAAAAATAAACAATCTTCAAAACAAATTTGGTTCTTCTGAAACTCGCGAACAAGTCGGCGCCGGGCGCCATTTTGAATGATCTCATTTTAAAAAAAATAAAAAATCCGCGGTCTGGAGGAGGGGAAGAGAGCCGTATGATGAGGAGGAAAATGGCTATTTATTTATTCCGGCTTCCGCTTTTGAGTATATTACATAAAATCATGATTTTTGAAAACGAATGTGTGTCCACCCTGGGAAAAGGTTTAAAACCTTTTAAATAAAAAATTTCCGGATAAAAAAAAAAAAAAAAAAAATTGCGGTCATCGAGATAAAATTTATCCCGTGACGTATAGTACGTCACATTTTTCGCTACTTGTCGCAAGAGGAGGAAAGGAGAGAGGGGAAGAGGGGGAGAGCCGTATATTAATTATAATCAGCTAACCACTTTTCGGTCTCCGGGATCAAGAATTCGCGTGACAATCCTTCGTATATATCCAAACGACTTTTTTCCCCTATATAAGCCGAAGTCACGAAAAATAAAATTTAAAGAATAAAAAATAAAAACAAAGATTTTTAATAAGGAAAATTAATTTTTTTTTTTTTTAAGACTAAAAAACTTATGAAGAGACATTCACAAAAAAGGGAGGGAAACACGAAAAAACACTCATTAACACAAAAACACAATTTCTCGTCGTTATATTCCTCAGTGTCCAAAAAGGCGCGCGGTTTGTTCCGCGCCTCGCGGGAGCTCGCATGACACTAACCGACCCGGACGCGGGCCGCGCCTGCGCCGCGACGCTCGAAAATCCTTCCAGCAGGCGTCCTGGAGTTCCCGGACGTTATGTGCCCTTAAAATTTCGTTCCCCAACGTTTACCTTATAAAACTTGCAGACTTTCCAACGATACGAAATTTCCGACCCCGTGCTTAGCTTTTCCTAACGCCCGTTTTTTCCTTTCTTATCTAACGAAAACCCTTTTTCGAAAAGTTGTAAGTTTCTCATATTTAGCTCCTCTCCCTGCGTTTTTCCCTGCAAAAGCACGCTGTTTCGCAATCTAATGCTTTATTATTCATTTCCATGTTTTTCTATACTTTACTGCAGTCTTTTTTCTGGACTACACAAGGGAATCGCGTCGGGAAAAAAAAAAAAAAAAAAAAAAACGAAAACAGATTCTACAAGTTTACGGAAAACCAACAAGTGTGCGGGACCCCCTCAAAATTAGGATCAACCTTTTTTTTTTTTTTTCTGTTATTGCAAAAAAAGGCACACTTTTTTTTTCTTTTTTTTTTTTTTGGAGATGCTACAATTTTTATTAAGACCACTAATTAAGATCTGTTTATAGTAAAAAAAGAAAAAAAAAAAAAAAAAAAAAAAAAGGCCCTGAAACGAAAGCTAACCGGTAACCAAACTAGAAACAAAAATATAAACCAAAAAAAAAAAAAAGAAAACATTAAAACTCTTATTTTCCCAAGCCTAATCCTTTCAAGAAGTTCCTAAAACAATATGAGGGCTATCGTTTTAAGGTCAGAATAGAGCAATTATGGACCAAAAAAGCAAAAATAATTACGGCAACCTCCGAAACCAATACAATGGTAAAATTTTGTCCATTTTTAAAAATTTTTATAAAAATTCTCAAAGATGTAAAAAATGAAAAAAAAAATTGAGCGGCACAGGTGCCTAAAAAGCCGGCATAAAAAAACCCACAAGTAAAAAAATTAAACCCACATGAGGTTTCTCTCAACATACTGCTGAATAAAGAAATCTAAAAATAAACGAAACATACCTAATAAAGCCAAAACAAACAAAACAAAAAAAAAGATTGCTTCAGAAACTTGAAATATATGTGCCTAAAATTTTCATAAATATGCCTGTGTAGAAATCCTAACTCTTTTAGGTCATTTAAAAAATAAAAATAAAAATAAAAACTTTTTAAGTGTTCACGATGAAAAAAAATTATCCTTACATCCCTCGAAAAGCCTTTTCTAAGATCAGGGAAAATCGCCTTTTCTCTTCGACTATTTCCCCTGGGGAATCCCCAAAAGGGAACCAAAATCCGTTAAAATACTGATAGGAATTTATACGGTATTTTCTTCTAATGCAAATAAATTTCCATATAATAGATCTTTTTCCCTCTATGTTCACTACTACCCAGGTAAAAATATATCCCGGTAATTTGCTGTAAGTTTCCTGGTCAATATTTCCTAGGTTTTTCCTGAAAACGTTTCCAGGCTAGTTCCTATCATCTGTCTCACAAGTATAGGAACCGGGTAGGAAATATTTTGGGAATCTGTTGGGAAAAGGATTATGAAGTACCTGGTCAGTTCCTATGATTTTCCTAAATAGTTCCTTCCTTTAAAATGGGAAACTGATGGGAATTGTTACCAGAACATTCCGGGCAGAATCCCAATTAGTTCCTAGTCGTAGAATGGGAAACTGATGGGAATCGTTACCAGAACATTCCGGGCAGAATCCCAATTAGTTCCTAGTCGTAGAATGGGAAACTGATGGGAATCGTTACCAGAACATTCCGGGCAGAATCCAATTAGTTCCTAGTCGTAGAATGGGAAGCTGATGGGAATTGTTACCAGAACATTCCTGGCAATATCCTATTTAGTTCCTAGTTGAAGAATGGGAAACTGATGGGAATCGTTACCAGAACATTCCTGGCAGTATCCTAATTAGTTCCTAGTCGTAGAATGAAGAAGTGATGAGAGTTCTTTTAGGGTTATATAATTTATTAAGTCACACTTTTTACACATATGTCAATTAATTTTACATATTAAAACTTTTTTTTTCTTTTTATCTGATGAATTCATGAGGTGTCTTCCAATTTTCTTTTTCAGTCACTAATTTTTCATTTTGTTTTGTAAAAAAAAAAAAAAAATAAAAAAAAAAAAAAAAGTTATCTTATTTTTATTGAGTTAAATTTCACAATTAACTTTTTTCTATTCCGAATATCCTTGAAAACTTTAACAAATTTTAAAAGTAGATTTTTCAAACAAAGTTTTTACTATTATCATCACTGAATTATTAATTAGTCCCACAATATTTAACACTAAATCATTTATAATTAGTCACTAATGTCATAATTTGCAAAAGATAGTATTTTCACCACATTATTACATTTTCACTACTTAATCTGAAATCGATTATCAATCCTTTAGGTTTTCATTATTAATGCAGCTCTTGTTAAATATTCACTTGTCTCATCGTTTGCAAAATAAAAGCCTTCACATATTAATTTATTCTTCATCACCAGCAACAATTTTCTGAACTATGGTTGTGTATAAATTTTTCAATCCTTTTAGCAAAACAGTAAAGAAACCAAGTTGTAATTTCACTTTAAAATGACACTTTGATTGACTTTAAATTTCAATATCACTTATGATTATTCTTAACCATGCAATAAACGATCACATCTACCAACTGAACTCAGGAAATCGAAGTTGTCATCACCCTAGGTACATTTTTAGCAAAAAAAGAAGGCATTGGCCTCACTCAATTTAGATAAAATGTTTTCAACAAACTAGCTCGAGGGCAAATACCTCGACAGTTCAATGCTTCAATACTAGGAACACTTTCCCGGAAACTACCTAGAAGGAAACACGGTACAATTCTAGTAATTTCCTATAAAGACACAAGGAACTCAGTAACCGAACTATATCGGGTACTATCTGGGAAACTGCAATGAAATAATCCTGGTTTGTTCCCATCTTTTTCCTACTTCATTCCGTGAAAGGCTTTCCTGTTAAATGCCTGCATAAAAAGACTAGGAAACCACCGGCAACAGAACACGGTACAGTCCTAGTAATTTCCTAAAAACAAGCAAGGAATTTGGTAACCGAATTAAATCGGGTACGATCTAGGAAACTGTAATGAAATGATCCCATCTTGTTCCCATCTTGTTCCTACTTCATTCCGTGAAAGGCTTTCCTGTCAAATGCCTGCATAAAAAGACTAGGAAACCACCGGCAACGGAACACGGTACAATCCTAGTAATTTCCTATAAACAAGCAGGAAACTCAGTATCCAAATTAAATCGGGTATTATCTGGGAAACTGTAATGAAATGATCCCGGTTTGTTCCCATCTTGTTCCTACTTCATTCGTGAAAGGCTTCCTGTCAAATGCCTGCATAAAAAGACTAGGAAACCACCGGCAACGGAACACGGTACAATCCTAGTAATTTCCTATAAACAAGCAAGGAACTCTGTAAACGAATTAAATCGGGTATTATCTGGGATAATGTAATGAAACAATCCCGGTCGGTTCCCATCTTTTTCCTGTTTAAGTCCCTAAAACGCTTCCTGTCAAATCCGTACTCTAAAAACCAGGAAATAACCGGTAACAAAACAAGGTAATTTCCTAGTTATTTCGTGCAAAGAAGTATGTTGGTAAAAGCTGAAAGCAATCTAGGAATGAACCAGGAATTGAATGGGAAAAATTACCGGTAGTTTCCTTGACATTACATGAAAACCGTTGGGAAAAAAAATATTCCTAACAGTGACCGGGTAGTGATGGGAAAATGGTAGGAACGGACCAGGAAAAAAGGCCTATTTCTATCGTATTTTGGGAAAGTGATAGGAAACTGCAAGGAACTGGCTGGGATATATTTTTACCTGGGTATGTTGCAATTTAGTTGGGTGTCATATGTTACACTTCGTAAAAGGGAAGCGCATAATTTCCGAGGTCGATAAATTTTACCAGCGAATGTTGTCGCTCATCAAACGAAAGCGCAAATATACGTGAACATTTAATAATTTAACAGAATTTCTTAGTTGACTTTGTTCTTGCAAAATTTCATGAAATTAAGCAAAATTACGTATCAGTGCCTAAAACACATTCCATACAGCAGTTAGAGAAAAAATTAATGGCGGTAATGAAAATCATTCATTTCAAAGAAAAAGACATAAAAAAATTAATAAATAAGCCATTAAAAAAAAAAAAAAAAAAAAACCATAGGAAAAAATTACAACCAAGTTTAAAACGGAAAATTAAATAAGATAGGCCTGATTAATTCTGAACTTATAATAAATTTTGTGAAAAAAAATGTTTAATTGAAAGATACAACATTATCTTTAATATTCACCTTTCAAAAAAGCTTTTTAGCAGAGACTATAACTGAGAAATTATTACTCAGTTTCTATTATATTATAAGTCAGGACTAAGAAGTCCTGCCAGTCATCAAAAGTCAGGACTGAAAACTAACATTTCAGTCCGACTAAAAAGAGACAAGAATTTCATATTTATTTTCAAAATTAAAATGTCTTATAAGCTCTCTTAACACTTGGTGGTCATTATGTTGGATGGTCATCTTCCAATCCAATCTTGCTACCAACAGAAATTTCATAAATTTGCTACAAGATAACCATTGTGAGAGCTGAAACAGCTGCAAAAATCGAATAGTTTATACTTCACAATATCACTAAACCTTATGCTTTCTCAATCTGTAATAACATTAGTGAACGATTAGCATTCAATAAATGTAAATTTTAAACAATATTGTGACTACTTTCCAAGTAGGTGTATAAAAAGTATGCTCAGCCAATGACCGAAGAATCTTCAAAGGACATGTTAAAACTTCTAAAGCACTGAATAAAAGTTTTCTTCAAGAACTTCAAAATGGCCCCCATTCATCCACGTACTCATCCTATTATACATACTGTGTGGACATGAAAACTAAGAACAATGTAAACAGGGCAGGTTTTCAATTATCAGCCATTTGATTGTAAAATAACATTAAATTTTTTCTGAACGGTTTTCGAAGAAAAAAAACCTTGGGAATAGCATATGACCCACGATTATTTTCAGTCGAAATAAAATACTCATAGAGGGATACGGCGGTCAAATGAAAAAATGGCACCGGCGTCATATGCTCTGCATTCGCGGTAAATATTGTAATCTAACGGAGTCAATCATTACCCTTGTATGATTAATTACTTACTTCAGCTTATCCATGATCCATCAGGATTATTTTCACCTTATTTTCTAAAGGTTTATTAGGCAAAATAAACTGAGAAAAATTACTCGAACCCGTTACCGACCGTCCGACCATATTTTTCGAAAACAACTGAAATTCGTTTTCAGGGTTACCAAATGTAAAGATACTATCTAAGGTCAATACGCCACGT
The DNA here is from genome assembly GCA_037577465.1 of Liposcelis bostrychophila. Classification (NCBI taxonomy): domain Eukaryota; kingdom Metazoa; phylum Arthropoda; class Insecta; order Psocodea; family Liposcelididae; genus Liposcelis; species Liposcelis bostrychophila. Next base: position 20,237,845 of record CM075212.1, on the reverse strand, counting down.
TTATCGCCATATTGTTATAAAGTATATGTACTTTACACTAAATTGTATGAAATATGGCGTCCAATATCACATCATTGGACGCATAGTGGAAACATAGGATCTATAATCAAAAATTAAATATATTCGAAAAATGTGGAGTGGAATCACGAATTTGAATAAAATAGACAGTGTAGACTGTGATGACTTCAAAAATTATGAATGAAAAGGATTGCGCAGAAGACCGGAAAGTGAGTAGACCTATATTTTTTTTGTGTTAAAAGTAATTTTTGAAGACATGTATGATTTGTATCAAGAGGATTTATCTATTGTATTGGACATGTCTTTCATGGACATTTTCTGGGTTGTTAGAATCAGTAAAAACATGAAAGAGGAAAATTTTAAGCCCAATTAACAAAACTTTAATTAGTTATTGGTTCATTAGATTAAATAAATTCGACTAAGCCTGCATGGTGCAATATATTATCCATTTTCATCAAAAAATTTCTTTCCTGATGATTAAACAGTCTTAAAACTGAGGTCGGCTTAAATGTTATTGTTAATTATTTCTAAAATTATAGGGAATTTTTTTAAAAATATATCTCGGAAAGTCAGATTTAAAAAAGTTTATCTTATATGTGTTTGTTACTGATCATTGGTAGACTATTCCTTTGCACAAGTTCTGTGGGACAGCAAATGCTTAGCTGATGTCCACATTTTAAATAATCAGAACGTTGAAGTCATAAGCTTAGCATCATTGCTATCACACAGAACTTTATTCATTGTACAACAGGCTTTAAAACATGCTGTGAGGAAAGGAGCATTTCTTGTGAAGGCTTTTGCAAGCGTAAAGACTTTTTTGAGGAATAAAAAAATAGGAAAGTAAAGACTTTTTTGAGGAATAAAAATTGTAAGTAGTGTTTAGTATTGTTCCTGAAATGTAATTATATTATGCAGACTGAACTTTTCTTGATGATATATTATTAAGTCATTATACCTTTGGATGATTTTTAAAAAGAAAATAAGGGATCTAAATTCAAAAGTCAGAAAGAAAATGCAGAAAAATTTTTTAGAAGAAAGTACAAAATATTATCATATTTAGCGCGATATCAAAATTCTTCACATCCTTCTCTTTTTATAGATGAACTGGTTCAAAGGTCGTACATTTCATTCCAATATAAATTGAGTTTCAGGGGAAAAAAAAAGAATGGGATCGGCGTCGTTAGTACGGAAGCCACAGTCGGATGTTACAACAATGCGTTTAATCAACTGTTCCAAATGGGTTCGTTTTAATTAATTCATGTGTAAACTTCCCCGACACTAGACCGTGGATTAAGCCATCTAATCCCTACGATTGACAATTGAAGGAGAAAGTATTTTCACTCTCAAGCCACTGAATAGGCTTGAAAACCTTTTTTGTTTTTCGTTTGTTCGCTTTATTACACATAAGGATCGTTTTTCCGTCGATCTTCAGGATCGAATTCTTCTTCAGGTGGTACTTGGTATTCGTAACCGCTGGGAAGAGCGTTAAACCTATGGTGATGATAGGGGGATTTTATGCCGTCATCTGAGAATGGAACTTTCTGGAAATGGGAAAGGAAAGGAAAAATATAAATTAATAAATTTGAAAGGAACCACCCAATGGATTCACAAAAAAATGGTGTGCATAAAAATTATTCTATTATCTAATGAAAAATTATTAGTCGAAATTTTTCATTGATATCTCAATGCCGTATTTGGGACGTTACCATCATCTTCAGTTTGGTATATTGCATATTGTAAATTTTTTCAATCTATGAATCTAATTACCTTTACTCTTCTAATCCTCAGATGTTCATACGGCATAAATTTGGGGCGCCTGTCATCTTCTTCATTTAAATAAAAACAGTTAATCCACTGGCCGACCATCAGAGGGAAGCAAACGAAAATGAATATATTCCTCCAAAAATTAGTATATTTTTTCGGTTTCTCAAGTATCGGATGTCGATATATAACTAGACGAATAAAAAAAAAAAAAAAAAAAAAAAAAAAAAAAAAACAAGATTCAAAGGTCCTTTCGAAAACGTGTACTAAAGTCAAAACTAAAATTACCATGCTCTTCTTCTTTCTCGAATTTTCTAGGGCAATTATATTCCGGACAGGGTCTGCAGCATTTGCTATTTCTTATTTGAGTGATTAGTGGTAAAGTTCGCCTTGCATTACTTAAAATTTTGATCATTTTTTTTTCCGAAATTCGTTTAAAATATTTTGTGTTTATATTTTTTTTAAAAATGGCTGAAAACAAAAACAGACGAAAAAAATAACTGGAAATTGAGAACTTTCAAAGTGACTTGATTTTTTTTTTTTAAATCAAAACAAAAGTCTGTGCCTGTTGGTAATATAAAAAGCTACCATGAAAACAAGTCTCTCATAAAAAAAAAAAAAAAAAAAAAAATGCGGGATTTTAGAGATTTGAAGATTTAAACATGTTATGCACGCCAGAAGGAAAGATAAAATAAAGGGAGAAAATATAAAGGGGAGAGGGGAGAAGAAACAAAATTTATGAGGAAAAAAGAAAGAAAAAAAAAAAGGACAAACTAGGAAAAAAATTTCGCGGCGTCTTAATTCGCCCTCGGCATTTTTTTTTTCCTCTTTTTGTGAATATTGTAACAAAAAATTCGTAATTTTGTTTTCTCTTCATATCATAAGAAATCAAATTTTTTTTTTTTTCAATCAATTTTTTTTTTTTTTTTTTGTAAATTCTGCAGCGGTTCTTCATTCATACTAGAACGAAAATGTAAACAAGGACTTTATGAGAAATAACCATTTTGCGGTTTCCCTGTCGAAAAACAAACCGCATATGCGATAAATATTTTACTGGATTCGGATTTCTATTTCGAAACACGGGGGTTAAATTGCGGGGGTGGTGAAATGTTTTCGGGGGTTTGGTATATTTATTTTATTTTAAATAGATATGAACTTTCTGAGTATTTTCTTGTTGCGAAAGATGCGAGAAAACAAAAATATCAGTGTGAGGGAATTTTTTTAAAAATCGAAACTAAAGAAATTGTGTATATTCGAATTTTGTGCCAGATCAGACTGTAGTTAACACAAATGTAATAAGCAAATCGAATAATGGTTTGAAAAATTCGAATTTTAATTTAATTTTGGAGTGTCCGAAAGAAACTGTCGAATGTGTCTAAAAGAAGTGAAAAAACCTTAAAAATGAAGTGACCATATTAGGAAAAAAATCAAAAGAAACGGTGAATTTTGCTTACACTCAGAAAAGAAAAGAAAAGAAAATGACTAATGAGAAAGCAATAGTGCATTCAGACAAGACATTTTTCCGTGCAAAAACAAAAAAATGTATTGTGACAAGTCATTTCGGTTTGTTTTGGGATAAAATGTCTTGCCACCAAACAATATGCGACACTAGCGGACATTTCTTATACTACGCTATCGGAATCAAAATGGCGGCTCGCGAAAACCATAATTATTATTTAATGAAATAAAAACGTAATATCTATTTATTTTAAAAACGTGTAAGTGGACATCATGGATTAACCAAGATCGATATCCAGGATTTTTATATTCAAGTAACTTAAATGAAATATTTTCTTTAAAAAAATTGAACTGAAATCTAACATTGTCCAATGCAGAGGATAGGGGCTATGTTTAGGTTATGTTATTACTATTCATATAACATATGAAATAAAGATTTAAAAATCATATGAAAAATCTTAAAAGTTATATCACTTGTATTATAATGGTTTTGCATGCATATTTATTTATACGAATTTCGTCTATTTAAACAAAACCGAGCGTGAACTATATTATCATAACATAATGTATAAATTGTACATAAGTCGCCATTTTGTTTGTTTACAATATATGACTTGCCGATAGCCCCGATAGCGGACTGAATATATCTTGGCACAAAACAAAAGCGTTGAAAGCATAATAACCGCTTACTGAGTTATTTTGTTTTCTGAGTGTATGTGTACCATCCAAAAAGTGCTCCGATATTTTCGTTCCACGCTTTCGTATCAGAAAAATAACTTTACAAATATATGCAATTATTTCCGTGCGTCGGAGGTGAACTAACGTATCTCTATCGTAAATATGATTGGAGTTAGTCGGTTTTGACTTTTTGTGGAAGTGTCACGTGACCACAAGCTTACGCCAACATGAGCGTGTTTAAACCGGTTTAAACTTGCAGTCGCATGATCACGTGATTTTCATAAACACTCGAAACAGACTATCTCCAATCATATTTACGATGATGATAGGTTAGTTCACCTCCTGCTAAGTCTACACCTAGTGGTTCTTATCGTCGATGACTATGATAGTTGGTGACAGTCACAGTTTGTGAAATGGCTGTGCGTCTAAATATGAAACCGTAAGTCTTAAGACGAATTCGGCGTTGAATTCCGGTTTTTACTTTCGAGTGGCCGCGAAGCGGCCACTCGAAAGTATTGCCGTGGTCGAAAAAGGGAAAATCGTTAATCCTGCGAGTTTCTACATGAAACTTATATAGTTATACTTAGAATAAAATTCTGAGTTCCCGGTTGTACGCCTCGTACGCCTCGTACGTCACGTACGCCGCGTACGCCGCGTACGCCGCGTACGCCGCGTACGCCCGGAGCTTTTTCTCCGCTATTACGCATCGGATCAAAAGGAAATTTTGCACACGTATTTTTCGTCGAAAAATAAGAGGGGGTCTTTTCTTATTTTTTAAAAATTTAAAAAATTACGTAAACGGCAAATATTTGAACTTTTAAATTTGGTTTTCTTCTTGTGACGATAAATCTCGAACCCGGCTACAAATCATCACCAATTTTCGTACTGTAGTAGATATTGGTCAAAGTATCATATCATCAAAATTTGGTTGAATTCGGATGATTGGTTCACAAATTATGAGGATTAGGCTACGTGTAAACTAGGCCTAAAAATCGATATCTCGAATGACGTAATAAGTCATATCGATATATCGATATATCGATTAAATCATATCGATATCTCGAGTTACAGGAACAATCGATAATTCGGATTTTTTTTGTGGGTACAGCGGATTTCGCGGACCTTGGATCAAAAAACTAACCGGATTTTTGAAAATATTTTCGGGGTAGAGGAATCCGAATATGGAATTATTTTTCCAAAATTGGGATTCTTTATGTGGATACAGCGGGAATCGTGTACCTCGGATCAAAAAACTAACCGGATTTTTGAAAATATTTTCGGGGTAGAGGAATCCGAATATGGAATTATTTTTCCAAAATTGGGATTCTTTATGTGGATACAGCGGGAATCGTGTACCTTCTTCTTCTTCTTCTTCTTCTTCTTTTAGTAGGCTTAAAAAAAAAGGAAAAAAAAAATGAGCCTGTTTTTCATCTACAATAGTTCTTCATGGAGTATCCACGGATGACGAAGCCCAACTATCTGCCCACCGCTTTGGAGGTCGTCCTTGGGGTCGTTTCGCGATCGGTTTCTCATCCCTTACTTTCCTAATGAGGCGGTCATCGGCTCTGTCAACATGTTCATTCCACGCTTTCCTTCTCGCTTTTACAAATTTAGTAATGCCGGTGATGTTGCATTCCCTTCGAATGTCGGTATTCCGAACTCTATCTAATCTCGTTCTTCCCGCGATAGTACGTAGAACGCTCATTTCGGCCGTCGTCAACATTCTTTTCGTGTCCACGGTGTCTGCTCTTGTTTCCGCTGCATAAGTCAGTGTGGGTCTAACAACAGCCTTGTAAATTCTGACCTTGCTTTCCGTTGACAGGTGTTTATTTTTCCAGACGGTGTGCCTAAGAGCGCCGGCTATTCGAGTTCCCTGGATGACTTGTTGACGAACTTCGCTGATATTATTCCGATCGCTGGATATAATTATGCCTAAATATTTGAAACTCATCACCTGTTCTATCATTTTCCCTTCGATTTCCAGTTTGCATCGGATAGGTTCTTTGGATATTACAAGGCTTTTCGTTTTTTCGATGGAAACAGCCATGTTGTAGTTCTTACAGATGGTGACGAATTCATGGAGTAGCCGTTGGAGGTTGTCTTCCGAATCAGCTATAAGTACTGCGTCGTCTGCGAAGCATATAATGGTGAAGTTCGTGGCTTGTAGAATGTATCCCCGCTTTATTTTAATTACTTGAATAATTTGGTCCATGATTAGGCTGAATAAGGTAGGACTCAAAGAATCTCCTTGTCGGATTCCTGTAGCCGTTGGGATTTCTTTAGAGATGCGACTGCCTGATTTTATCCGGGTCTTCGTGTTCGTATTGAGGTCTTTGATAATTTCGATGAATGCTTTGGGTACTCCTTTTTTCCGCAGCTCTTCTACTACATCTTTCAGTTTTATTCTATCGAATGCTTGCTTCAGATCGACAAAGCAGAAGTAGGCTGGTTTTGCAAACTCGATTGATTTCTCAACGATTTGGCGAATGATGAAAATAGCATCGATGGTGGATCGATTTTTTCTGAAGCCTTGTTGCTCTTCGCTTATGTCTAGATACGGTAAGATCTTTGACTGGAGGATTTTTGTTAGTAGCTTTGAAACGGTGCTCAGCAGGGTGATCCCTCGGTAGTTTTCTGGACGTTTCTTGTCTCCCCGTTTGAATATTGGTACTGTTGTGCTCAATTTCCAGGCTAACGGTACTTTTCTGGATTTTATTACCGCTTGAAACAGCTGATGTAGTTGTTCAACAAGTTTTTCGCCTCCATGTTTTAAGAGTTCATTTGGGATGTTATCCTCAGATGGTGCTTTTCGGTTTTTCAATTCTTTTAAGGCTGTGGCTATATCTCCCTTCGTGATTTCGAGCTCCTCCGCCTCCTCGTCATCGTCATCGTGCTGTTCTTCGTCTTCATCTTCAACAGTTCCCTGGTCTGTGTCCCGGTAAAGCTGAGAAAAGTGGTCTTCCCATTTTTCGGTCGATATATGATTCAGCTGAATTGTTTCTCGGGTTTCCGTTCCACAATTTTTGACCATTCTCCAGACCTTCTTTTGCGCGCCATAGATATCCCGCTCCATATCTTTCGTAAAACCTTCCCAGAATTCCTCTTGGATTTGTCTAATTCTAGTTTTAGCTGCATTCCTAGCCCGGATATATGCAGCCTCGTCTTCAGGATCACCAGACGATTTATACTTTAAGTATGTCTCTTTTTTCTCCAAGGCAAGCTCTTTGACCTCAGGTGTATACCATGGGTTCTTTTTTGGTTTCGTTCTGTTAAGATTTACCTTCCTCTTCCCGACTGCTTCTTCAGCTGCTGTTAAAATATTTCGCTGCAGCTTCTCCCACGCTGGGTCTACATCGTCGTTATCGTCTATCGGACAATTATCAATTTTGTCGTTTAAGCGACGGCGATATAAGTCTTGCGTGCTGGGATCCGATAGGGATTCGATGTTCAACTTTTCAATCCATACTGGTTTGTCATTCCCAGGCCGTGAACGAACAAACCTCATTTTGCACAGCACTAGCTGGTGATCTGTGCCAATATTGGCTGAGTTCAAGGTCCGGACATCCAGTATTCTATTGAATGGCAGATTTCGACTCGTAAGAAAGTAATCTATTACTGATTTTTGCCCACGTGTGTTGTTCCACGTATACTTGTAGCGCATATCATGTTCGAAGTATGTATTATTGATCCTAAGAAGATTCCGGGTACAGAAGAACGTTAGGAGATCTCCATTGTCATTACGGATGTCTTCGTTGAAACGCTCTTTGACTCCATGGACGATATCGTTTCCTACTCTGGCATTAAAATCTCCCATTATTATGGTATGCCTGTCCGGTGGTATAATGTCGATTTGTTGCTGAAGAATATCGTAAAAGGTTTCTCGCTCTTCTCGAGGTTTGGTGATATCCGGCGCATATACGCTCAAAAGTTCTACCTTTTCATGCTTCAGCTTCAAAGTTACGCGAATTATTCTTTCGTTGACGTATATAATATCATCTATTTGATCTTTGAAGTCTCGATGAATCAGCAGACCCACGCCAGCATGGGCTCGAGCACTTTTGGCTACTCCACTGTAGGCTAAAATGTATGACCCAATGTACAAGGTTCCCTTTCCTTTTCTTTTGGTTTCTGATAAAGCGCAGACTTGGATCTTGTGTTGCTCTAGTTCTGCTATGAGCTCGGATTCTTTCGTGTTCCATGATTGGATGTTCCATGTGCCGAATCTAATAGTATTTGCTTTTTGAAAATTCTTAATCCGTTTCCGTTTCCGGTTCGTCGTCGTGAAATCAAGTCCTTTTCCGAGGCTATTTGTAGGTTTGAAAGCAGTTTATTTTATGTCCGATTGAGGTAGCTTGCTAGGCTGGCCTCTGGACGTCCATTCCGTGTCCGAGTCGTCGTGGTAAAAATCCAGCCGAGGGATAGGAGTTGAGGACGGGACAGAGATGTGTTAAGGAGGTAAAGGTATGGGGGTGCTCGATTCTTCACGGGGTTTTACCGTTGCAGCACGAGGGGAAGGGGAGCTGGTCGCCACATTCTATTGGGCCTAGACGACAAGCCAGGAATCGTGTACCTCGGATGAAAAAACTAACCGGATTTTTGAAAATATTTTCGGGGTAGAGGAATCCGAATATGGAATTATTTTTCCAAAATTGGGATTCTTTATGTGGATACAGCGGGAATCGTGTACCTCGGATCAAAAAACTAACCGGATTTTTGAAAATATTTTCGGGGTAGAGGAATCCGAATATGGAATTATTTTTCCAAAATTGGGATTCTTTATGTGGGTGCAGCGGGATTCGCGTACCTCGGATCAAAAAACTAACCGGATTTTTGAAAATATTTTCGGGGTAGAGGAATCCGAATATGGAATTATTTTTCCAAAATTGGGATTCTTTATGTGGATACAGCGGGAATCGTGTACCTCGGATGAAAAAACTAACCGGATTTTTGAAAATATTTTCGGGGTAGAGGAATCCGAATATGGAATTATTTTTCCAAAATTGGGATTCTTTATGTGGGTACAGCGGGATTCGTGTACCTCGGATGAAAAAACTAACCGGATTTTTGAAAATATTTTCGGGGTAGAGAATCCGAATATGGAATTATTTTTCCAAAATTGGGATTCTTTATGTGGGTACAGCGGGATTCGCGTACATCGGATCAAAAAACTAACCGGATTTTTGAAAATATTTTCGGGGTAGAGGAATCCGAATATGGAATTATTTTTCCAAAATTGGGATTCTTTATGTGGGTACAGCGGGAATCGTGTACCTCGGATGAAAAAACTAACCGGATTTTTGTAAATATTTTCGGGGTAGAGGAATCCGAATATGGAATTATTTTTCAGAAATTGGGATTCTTTATGTGGGTACAGCGGGAATCGTGTACCTCGGGTTTAATTAATACCCTTTGAAAACCTAAACTTGATTTTTTACATTTTTTCTTTATTTCAACTTCTTTTTTCCACCAATAAAGCCGCGAGAAAGTTTAATGGGGTGCGTATGCACCCCCATTACCATTCTCCTTGTTCAAGTTCTTCGTGGCAGCAGATTGTCTACTGCCACGAATCGTATGAAAACCGGAAATCAAAAATCGACTCCTGACCTTTGATTTCCGTTACCTTCGGTTACCACAGTCAGTGATAGATACAGTCAACAGCCCGTCTAGATATAAGGGTTATTATCGACTATAACAGCCATTGCCAATAATAGCCACTAGGTGTAGACGTAGCATCCGACGGACGGATTTGGTAAAATGGATTATAATTTTCTAAACCGATTTTATAATCCGATCGCATGGAAAAATAAAAATATCTCTCGGCATCGAAAATCGCAACCTGAGATTATTTCTGAGACTCGCTTTACCTTGATTGAGACAAACTCAAAATTTTTAAAAATCCTATTTTTAAGTTCTTCTTGTCTATCTTTTGCGGGGTGTTTCCGCTTCGAAAGTGAGTTGTAAAAGTCGTCGAAAATTATTTTAACGACGAGAAAATAGTTACATCTCACAACTATTTTGATAAAACATGGAAGAAACAAGGGCATACGCCAAACTTTAAACGTAAATTTGTATAAAGGTTAAACTCCTTCAATAAATTTTCTAAAATGCCAAAACTAAATATTCTAACCATTACAAAATCTCGGATATTCAGATTAAACCGAAGTAAAGTTGAAGAAAAAAAAAAAAGTTTACTTTTTCCAAGAAAAAAAATTTCTTTTCCACAAAGAATTTTTTCTATCACAATGACGTTGACAAGTTACTTCGAGTTTTAAAAACTGTTCATAGAGATTGCCATCACTTACACGGTCTCTTCTCGTCGTCACGTTTCAAATAAACATTGCGACATTTTTTGCTGGTTGTGACTTGTGAAACGTGTGTGCGGTGATGGCTTCTTTTTTTTCCCTACTTTATTTTCTTCTACCACCTGATTTATGTATTTTCTTTTAGTAAAAATTAAAAGTTGTCAAATGAGGATACATTTCCGTATAGGATATTGTTAAAAATCCGTTTCATCGATCCACGAATTTATTCCAAAGCTATTTCAATTTTGTACTTCTCTTGAGAGGAAAGGAAAAAATTCCACAGGAAAATTATTCATTGCATCATGTGTTATGACTTTCAAGGCGTTAACGTCACCATTGCTTACGACCTCACCAAAAACGGATCGATAACAATGGTCACTAACGTAATGACGTCAACTTTTTTTTTTTTTGTACTTATTTTCCATGGTCATGCGATATTTTTTTCACCTGTATCACTTATTTTGCTTTTGGAAAAGTAAACTTCACTTAGTTTTTCAAATTCAATGTATCTTTTGGAAGGGGAGGGGGTGCGGGGTAAAGATAGGACATACCTGGATGTTGGTTCAAGGAGTTAATATCCATTCTGACCTTTTGCAGGAAATGATGAATAGACTATATGGGACGTTTTAATAGATAAATCCAGAAAGGAAAGTTGAGACATAATCCATTAAGGCAGGATGCTGACGGCAATCAATACGGAACAGATGGTATAAGAGGTATCATAAACATAACTTAACCCTTTAAAAGTCCTAGTCCGTAACTTTCATCACTATTTCAAAGTAATGCAATCTGTTCCCGATTGTAAATTTTCTTGATTCGATTTCGATACAAGATCAAAGATCCATTTGTTGCAGGAAAGAAGGTGGTTGACGAACTGAAAGGCTGATATTTCATGGTTTTGGTTTCGAATTACACTGTTTAAAAAAAGATGTACGGATTCGATTATCTAAGCTTTTCATTGATAAACAATAAGATTTGCCTAAAGTAAAGTAAATCTTTTATTCGTGTTTATCAGTGAAGCGGGTCCGATATGTGCTTTCAAAAAGTAAATTTTACTACTTTTTTTTTTTTTTTTTTTTTTTTTTTGACAGTGAAAATACATGGAACTTTTTTCTAAATTGCTCAAATTTGTTAATTTTTGGCTATAATTTCGGAATATTGGTTCAGTTATTTTCACTTACAATGGAATATGTCATTTTTGTTTTTTAATTCTTAATAAAGGATGAGGGTCAATAAGGCCGTTTTTTGGGCTAATTTTTTTTTTCGTGAATTTTGATCCTTGAGTCCTAATAAATGATTCCCCAAAAGGATTTTCGATTTCGGTCGTCGGAACCCTTAATATTCGCCTAAAACCATGATATTTTATTAAAACAAATTTTAAGGATCAGCATAGGAATTAAAAAATTTTATTGCGGCAGGGAAGTACTCCTACCTAAGACCTTTTAAGGGTATTTTTGATGTTCCGAAAAATGTGTAGAACCCCCTTAAAAGCGGCAATTTTAGGTGTTTTTTTTTTAAACACCGTTCTTCCAAGGATTTCTCAAAACTGCATACAATATATTATAGCTTGCCCTAAGATGAACCTCACGTAATTTTTCCCGTTTGCGAATCCAATGGAATCCATTTGAAAAATGCATAAGACGCGGTTTTTACGGCCTATTTGAGCTCCCTGGTAGTCAGATCTGAATTTTTTTTTAAAAACATCATTTAGGAGTGACAATTAATCGATTCCAGCCATTATCCCGTTCCATGCATGATCAAGTTATCTTAAAAAAAACTTTAAAAAATGATTAAAAAATCACTTTGCATTTGATGTGTTCCATAACAAGTTTTCGAAAATGGAATATTAAAATTATAAATAATCTGTATATTTCCTTCTTTTTTCGTATTAAGTTAGTTGGTATTTTTAATTTACCCTTCAGAAATGATGTCTTGCATCTAAAATAACAATTTAATACAAAAAATAGAAGAAAATACATATATTGTTTATATTTTTCACATTTCATTTTCAAAAACTTGTTATGGAACACATCAAATGCAAAGTGATTTTTTTTAAAATGTTAATAATTTTTTAAAGTTTTTTTTAAGATAACTTGGTCATGGATGGAACGGGATAATGGCTGGAATCGATTAATTGTCACTCCTAAATGATGTTTTTAAAAAAAAATTCAGATCTGACTACCAGGGAGCTCAAATAGGCCGTAAAAACCGCGTCTTATGCATTTTTCAAATGGATTCCATTGGATTCGCAAACGGGAAAAATTACGTGAGGTTCATCTTAGGGCAAGCTATAATATATTGTATGCAGTTTTGAGAAATCCTTGGAAGAACGGTGTTTAAAAAAATAAAAACACCTAAAATTGCCGCTTTTAAGGGGGTTCTACACATTTTTCGGAACATCAAAAAATACCCTTAAAAGGTCTTAGGTAGGAGTACTTCCCTGCCGCAATAAAATTTTTTAATTCCTATGCTGATCCTTAAAATTTGTTTTAATAAAATATCATGGTTTTAGGCGAATATTAAGGGTTCCGACGACCGAAATCGAAAATCCTTTTGGGGAATCATTTATTAGGACTCAAGGATCAAAATTCACGAAAAAAAAAATTAGCCCAAAAAACGGCCTTATTGACCCTCATCCTTTGAATAATTTTGTAAGTATTTTATTAAACTTTTTATTTCTGTACTGATTATTTTTACCATTTCCTTTATAACTCAGAAAAGAAAATGATTAATGCGGATAATTTTCAATTCAAAAGGGCAGTAAAAATAATTTTAGGCCACGTTTTAAAAAATTTTTTTTTGCCCCCGCCCCCCGAACCGTTTTTAATTTTTTAGAAAAGGGGGAAATTATAACCTAATTAATTTTTAATTTTTAAAATCAGTGATAAAAAGAAATAGGGTCAACCGCCCAACTACCACAGCTTCCCCAAATATGGCCATCACGATGGAAATGACCAATTAACATTCGAATCCATGTAAATATTTACACAATTCCAAAAACCTCATTGGAAGTCCATAGCTGGGTCGATTTTCTTAAAATGGCCATAGCTGGGTGGTTGACCCTATGAAATATTTGAAATTTCCTTTTTTTTCACAGCAGCATTCAATATCACAAATCAAATTTTTTTTCAGGGAGTAAAATCGGGAGTAAAATCATCGGAGCACCCGAATCCCAAGTTAGATAGTTCGTAGTAAATTTGATACTGATGACTTTTTTATTTTTAGAGTACTTTTTTGTCAGCTTGTTCCTCGCCCTCCAGAAACAAAAGGGATCCGAACCCTGTGACACATCTGTCTTCTTCACATGATACACACATGAGTATCAGAGGTGAATGCTGGCGGAAATAAATCCTGACTGAAATCAGGTTCGAACCAAGACTCCACACGATCATTCGTTTCGGAGTCGAGCACGTTCGCCACTCAGCCGACGTCGTGTCGTCGAGAAACAAAAGTTATAAAACAAAGATAGGCCTAAGGGCATTTTATTCTTTGAAGGCAAATAACAATTAAAATTAAAATGTTTCATACTTTTGTTTCTGGAGGCGGGACGGAATTTTTGAATATCATTTATTTAATAATTAATCATTTTTGAAACAATTAATCATTTTTGAAAATCATAATATGATTTTAGAATCAAATATTATTTTATTTTATTTTATTTTTTATTTTTTATGACTACGATGATTCAGGAACTATGGAACAAATCAAATTTACAATTTCCATCTTCAACTTATCTTATCCTTGATAATGAGTCAATGAATGCCCAAAACTTCGAAGATTAAAGTTGTAGATTTGTTTTATAGTTCCCGAATCTTATTAATCATGAACTCAAGCAAATAAATTATATTTTTTATATAATTTATATTAGATTTTTAGTTTTTAAAATTAACATATTTTCACTCATTAGCTTTTAGTGGGATTCGGATATTTCTTAGTTTTAGTTGTTTTTATTCCTATTTTGACTGAGTGAAAATGAAAATTTTTAATAAAAGTCCTCCAAAGTCCAACCCCACGTCCGCGTCGTGGAGGACGGAAAACGTTCGTCGGCCAACGGGGCTCTGGCGCATTTTTTTTAATCATTTAAAAGCCAGCATGTGCCATTAAATTCGATTCGATTAACTGCTTACCCAGGTCTTTTTTTCTGTATTCTACTAACTGCTTGCGCAGGTCAGGGACTTTTTTTTTTTCTGGCATGCGACAACCAACTCGTACAGTGAGGTTAAGATGACTGCATTTATAAGTTCCCGCCATCCCCGCCAGAGGGAAAGAGTGTCGGTGCGGTCACCCATCCAAAAGCTGGCCCGCATCAATGCCTGCTTAACTTCATTGATAGCCAAACCGCTACATGTACAAGTCACCACTCCGCCCCTAAGCATTGAAACGACTGCCTAGCGCCTTGAAAATTTTAATATAAATGTAGCATAAAAACTTCTGACTTGTATTTAATTTATGACTATTAAATTAATATTTTTTTATATGTTAGCTTTTTTAAAATTATTTTTAAACTGTTAATGATGAAAGTAAATTTTATAAAAATGATTTTACTTAGTAAAACAATGCTAAGCTAAATCCGTTGTAATTTGTTTATAACTAAATGGCCTTTATTTAATTAACGTTTTGATAGCAGAAAAATCAGTAAAGAACAGAAAAAATGTTTTGATTGCTATAAAATGTTATACTGTAATTGCAATGTTCCTTCGAGTAATTATATGACTGACTTCTAGTCGTGATTTTTTTGTCGAATATATAAATTTTATGTTATTTAATGAAATGTGAATAAAGGTTTGTAATTTGAATGATAGTCTTTTGCAAAAAAAAAAAAAATCTTTTCCTTATTCATAAGTTTTCCCATATTTCAAGAAAAATCTTTTTAAAAAATAGCTACTTTTGCCACTGTCAATTTTTGAAAATGTGCTATCTTCGGTAGAAAAAATTATCTTACTTAACAAGAAACGAAGGTAAGTTCCAATACTCGACCAATTACGATAACACGAAAATTACCTAATCTCGGTCTCATATTAAAATTTCTTACCTTCGATTCCCGGTAGGTAATGTACTTTTCTTCACACAACAATAGAAGTTTTCGCTCGGGTTTATCCTTTGATTTTTGTTTAGGTTTTCAAACGTTTTAAAATGTATAGCTTCAAACTCCATAGGAGTTAATTAAAATCTGAGAAAGACAAAAAACGAAAATATATCAAATATACAAAAGTATAAATATAAATAAATATATGGTATATTTCCACTCTCTCGGTAACCAACCAGAGATAATTTTTAGAATATCCACCAAAAATTGGTTCAGATTTTACATGATCAGAAAGCATGCCAAAAATGTTTAGCCCACTCTCTACCCTTGATCAGCAAGAAGTTTTTTATCTAATTTATAATTGCAGTCAGCAGTTTGTAGAACTCTCTCAAAATGCTAAAATTAGTGAAATGATCCCAGGCGAGGGGTAATGCGATGATTTCCGGGGTATAGTTAAAACAATGAGAAATATATTTCAAAAAATAGAAAAATTAACATACTATATTGTTCTTCTTAATAATAAGATCAATCCAAAACGGGCATTATCGTTTCAGTTATAAACAAGTAATTGATTAAGTAAAAAAAAATTTAAAGAAATTTCGGAAAACTTCATAGCAAGAAAACCGTCCCTTTGCCACTTCACCAATATAGCAGCCGAATTGCATACAGCGCTCCAAGCGGAAAAAACTTTTGCCTCAAAAATCCTCATAGAACGGGGAGTGCAACTCTTATGAACGATTTGGTTTCGGATCACATCATGTTTAGCTTACGGATGACGTCATTTTTTTATAATCAAAATATGATGTGATCCGAAACCAGACTTTGCTAGAGATCCATGGCGCAGTCTACGTAGTCTTTTTACTCTGTGGTAAAGATGGCCGTCTGTTTAGTGTTATCTAAATCTAATTTGTCATAACTATTGTACTTCGGCTGAAGCTACGATATTTGATTAATTAATAAAGAGATTTTTTTAGTGCAATAAAGTTAGATTTATGTGGATAAATTTTCACTTAAGAATAGGTTTTTTTACGTTACTCGTTTGATTTTTAATCGCATTCGTGTTTATAAGAGGAAAATGGATGACAATCGAGACCCTCCTCCTTTATTTGATACCGTCGATATCACTTCGAAATTAGATGACGACGAAGACGAAGTTGAAGATTTATTCGCCTCCACCGTTTCTGTAAGTTGTGCATAGTTATAAGGAATTAATTCTTTTGATTTTGACTTAATTTTTTTTTTTTCTTTTCAGAACGTTCCACATTCTCAGAATCTATTTAATGGATCATCAGAAAATCAAACTATCACCCAGGCACAAAATCAAAGTCAGTCTTTGTATGAAAGCGCTGCTCCCGGGCCTGAGTCTCAGGAATATTCAAGATCTCTGCTTCAAAGCACCCAATCGTTAGAGGAAGTTGAAACTGAAAGCTATGATCAATTTTTGGAAATTTCAGTTACTGAGCCTCAAAGAATTGGAGATGGAATGGGTTCCTACATAGCTTATAAAGTTAATACTAAGACAAACATGCCTTTATTTAGGAAAAATCAAGTTACCGTTATGAGACGTTTCAGTGATTTCTTAGGTCTCCATGAAAAATTAGTAGAAAAATACTTGAGAGCTGGTAGGATAATTCCTCCTGCCCCAGAGAAAAATATATTTGGAACAACTAAAATCAAGATCTCAAATCAAGGAGAAGAATTTGTGGAAAGGAGAAGAGCTGCTTTAGAACGATTCATGGTAAAAAAAAATGAGGATATTTGTAGTTGTGTTATAAGTACAAATAATTTTTTTTTTTGCAGGTGAGAACTGCAGCACATCCGATACTGAGTGTTGATCCTGATTTTAGAGAATTCTTAGAAGCTGAAATGGAACTTCCTCGAGCTACCAACACTTCAGCTTTGAGCAGCGCTGGGGTTCTTAGACTCTTTAACAAAGTTGGAGAAACAGTCAATAAAATTACATTTAAAATGGAGGAAAATGATCCAGTGAGTTGAATTTTTTTTTTCTTTTAAAATTAATAAATGTCAACCTTTTCTAAATGTAAAAGAAAAATCTGTGCCTATTTAATTGTATGCTTGTTTTGTATGCAATTTTATTTTATTTTATTGCTTTCCTTTTCGCCATGGAGAATCAGGTGAGTTCCTTTTAAATGTATGCAACTGCATGATTAAAACTTCTCTTCTTGATGAATATCTATAAGGAAAATACACCTTAATTTTGCATTAAATTTTATATATTTTTTTTTAGTGGTTTGAAGAGAAAGCTCAACAAATCGACAATCTAGATATTCAGCTTCGAAAGCTTCATTCCAGCGTCGAGTCTTTGGTCCTTCATCGACGCGATTTAGCTAGCCTTACATCCTCCTTCGCCAAAAGCGCTGCTATATTGAGCAATTGTGAAGAGCATACTTCTCTATCACGAGCCCTTTCGCAATTGGCAGAGGTAGAGGAAAAAGTGGAAGCTCTTCATAACGATCAAGCAAATGCGGATTTCGCAATTTTATGTGAACTTCTGAAGGACTACGTTGCCTTGATAGGAGCAATTAAAGTGAGTCATTTTTAAAAAGAAATTGTGTACCAACTCTCTTCCTCTTACAATAATTTTTCCTAGGTTTTTGCTTTTCTTATTCCTCTCATTTTGAAATCCAGCCTGTAATTTCCTCGTTAATTTTCTTGACGATTTTTTTCTTTTAGGATGTGTTCCACGAACGCGTTAAAGTTTACCAAAACTGGCAGCACGCCCAGCTAATGCTTACCAAAAAACGAGAACTGAAATCAAAATTTGAGCTGCAAGAAAGACGGGACAAAAGCGCTCAGGTAGCTCAAGAAGTTGCCGAATGGAGCGCAAAAGTAGAGAGAGGGCAAGAAGAATTTGACAATATTAGCAGAATGATTAAAAAGGAGATGGAAAGATTTGAAGTTAACCGAGTGAAGGATTTCAAAGCGATTATTATCCAGTATTTGGAAACTTTAATGAACCATCAACAAGAGGTAAAAAAAGAAAAGAGAAAAAAAAAAATTTTCAAGAATGAGAGAAACTAATTACATTTTTTAAATCCGTTTTTCAGCTCGTGAAATATTGGGAAACGTTTTTACCAGAAGCAAAAGTCATTGCATGAAAAAAAGAGAATCGCTGGAAACTTTGATAGTTTCAGTGGTGGTCAATGATGTATATAAATATTTCATATAAATTTTTTATATATTACCCTATTATTTTTACGTATATTGTAAAATCGCGATTATATATTGGGTGGTCAAAAAAAAAAAAAAAAATTGGTCTGCTTTTGCTGCTGGGTTAAACTTAGTTATGAAGTAATCAATTATCCTTGTAGAGAATCTATACTTTTCCATTGAAAAAAATTTCAATTTGGTTATAATACTTTCGATACATAAAAAGGGCTTGAAAGGACCTTAAAGTGAAAAAAAAATTAAATTTTTATCTGTGAAAAAAGAAGTTTTTATTTTAATTTTTTATCCTACTTTTCATTCTGATAATTTTTAATTTTGTCCATTTGTTCAGTGTATTAAAAAACTGAGTGACCGCATGACTAGGCGGAAGAAGTATTTCGCATTTTTATCATCATCACATAGGGGTCGACTTGGGACGGCTCGCCTACAATTAAGTTAATCTTAAAATGGATAGATGACCATCTCCTCTGTATCTAAATGCAACTTCATTTAATTTCAAAGTAAAAAAGATAAACACTTCATTTAATTTTATTATTATATAATGAACAGATCTATAGATTCATTCATTGTATAATGAATTATTATACACGAATGATTAGTACTTGTATAGCATACACTTTGAAAAAAAGGTTAAATTTTTAAATTTTATTTTAAAAAAACTGAAAACACCGCTTCTTCCTTTGCAATTTGCAAGGAATATTAGCTGTAACCAATCAGAATACTTCTAGCAGAAGTAAATGCATATTTTTCATTGGTTACTACGCTAGAGCACTATATACTGGGAGAAGCGCAACCTAAGGTCGAGCTATGATTGGTAGTTTCCAAAGTTAGTGTTTAGCTTACGGCCGCCATGTTACCGGCCACTGTTTAAGGAAACAATGCTGTCAGCATTACACATGGGAAGCGCCATGACACTGGTTGCTCTTCTCCCAGTATATAGGGCTCCGGACTACTCAACAAATTGAATTTTGATTCCCCGTCTTTTTAAATAATGGCCGACTTCCATTACAACAATATGAAGAAATTAGAATACTGTATTCATAAATGTTCTAGTTTTGCTCCAAGTTATGCTCCAGAGTAAGTATTACCGCAATCACTATCTGCTTATATGTAACTGTCATTTTGTATACTTTTTTTTTTCAACAAATCAAAATCGTTGTCAGTTGTTTTTTTAACGGACAGTTTTTAATCAGTTGATTACTTTTAAATGAAAAAAATTGAATTAAAGTCATGGTACATTATTGGTACGGTACTGGCGATACATTGTTGTACACTCCTGATAGGCGTGAGAAGATCAGAGTAAAAATCATGCCATTATTATTTGGCACTTGCTTAGTTTAAAGTGCCAGAATTTTTTTCTTTTAAATTTGAGGAATTAATTCTTATAAATTTTTTTCCAGGAATATTAGGGAGGATAAATCAAATGATCAGACATCAAGATGGTCATCTGAAACAAATAATGTATATCAGGTAAAAAAAATTGCTCATAAAAAGTTTATTACAGTTTGCAATGAATTAACTTTTGTTTCTTTTTTTTTTTCAGTATCTTATTTTAAAATTAGAATCTCCATCAATTGTTAAGACAATAAAATTTGGAAAATTTGAGAAGATTCATGTTTGCAATTTGAAAAGATTTAAAATATATGGAGGAATGACAGATACTTGCCCCATTAAATTATTGGAGAGCGGCCTGAAAAATGACAGCATACCTGAAACGTTTCGCTTACAGCCTCTCATAGATGGGCATAATATTCCATGCAGATTTATTAAAATAGTGCCGTTGCAATGTTGGGGACCTAATTTCAATTTTAGTATTTGGTTTGTCGAGCTCATGGGGATAGACGATTGGAGTATTGTAGGACCATGCTTAAACTGGTTTAATCAGGTTAGTACTTTAATAAGTTACTTACTGTGATTTTATTGTTTAATTATTTAGAATGATGCAGGCTAAGTTGTTAAAAGAAATAAGAATGACTTATATTTCATAAGAGTAATTTAGAATATGTCTTAAACAGGAATTGAACTTCTGATACATATATATATATATTTTTTTTTATTTCAGTATCAAGAGCAGGAAATAGTTAGGTTGTGTTTAAAACATTTTAGGCAACATAATTATCATGAAGCATTCAAAGCACTTCAACGGCAAACAAAAGTTTCATTGGAAGATCGATTAATAACACAACTGCATGAAGTTTTAGTTCAACAGGGTTCTTATGAGGCAACTGAAGAATTTATGGAACAAGCCATTTCTGGTTAGTGTAAAAAAAAAAAAAAAAAAAAAAATGTAGGTCTAGTTGTATTTCTGAAATGCTTAAATAACTTTAAAGTTTTAAATAATTAAATTTTGATTTTCATGATTTTTTTTACAATTTCTACTGCTTCTCATCAAATCAACCTTTATTTTAATCTTTGGCTTTTTTTTTTCCCCTACATTTTAGATGGTTACTTCAATGATTTTATTGATAAACAAGATTGTCGCCCGGTTTGGTCGCCAATGCCTCCTTCGGAAGGAAACGTGAGTCCAGGAATGAGAGGAGGTCATCAAATGTGTATAGATCCCAGTTCGGAAACGGTTTATTTGTTTGGAGGATGGGACGGCAATAAAGATATGAGCGATTTTTGGTCTTATCATGTACCTACTCATAAATGGACTTTAATTTCTGGAAATACAGAAGCAGATGTAAGTTTTTTTTGCCAAATTAAGAAAAAATAATTTTAAGTAACATGGACAATTGTTTTTTTATAAATTTTGATTTCAGGGAGGGCCGAGTTCGAGATCCTGCCACAGACTTTGCCTCGATCCGGAGCAACGACAAATTTTTACATTAGGACGCTATTTAGATACTCAATACTGCACTCCAGACAATTTGAAAAGTGATTTTTATATGTACGATATCGAATCAAACACTTGGACGCTTATTACGGAAGATACGGCTCATATGGGAGGGCCATCTTTGATTTACGATCACCAGATGTGTATGGACGTACAAAAAAGAACTATTTACGTTTTCGGAGGAAGGATTCTTACACCGCCATTCGGGTACTATTTTTTTCTCATAATAATTTTTTTTTAAAAGTGTAATATGTAAATGAATGAATAAATTTATTTTTTTGTAGAAATGCAGAAGATAGAGCAGGAAGCATTGGAGTGGTGGGTTTAACGGAAGCTAAGTTTTCTGGTCTCTATTCTTATCATGTACCTACAAATACTTGGACCTTGTTATGTGATGATAATGCTTCGACTAATATAAGGCATGGAACAAAAACAATGAAATCTAGGACTGGGCATTCGATGGTTTTTCATCGGGTAATTAGTTTGTATTTAAAACCATTTGTTTTCATAAATATTAATTTTCAAAGTCGATATCATGGTCACCAATTTTGATTAACAATAATTTTGTTCCATAATTAAGTTCATTGCCTTTAATTTTTACTGTTACCCATAATCATCGTTTTTCAGGGTTGCACAACGAATCCAAACCAGATTTGGGTTTTTCTATTTTGAATTTTTTTAAAACGGAGATTCTGAACCAAACCCGGATGCTTTGAAGTTCCGGAACCGAAACTGAGCCAGAACCATATCCCCGAACGGAATTCGAACGGCAACACTTGCTTTAGGTCTCAGAGCCTAATCCGAACCCAAAGAATATTTTTTTACTGGTTTACAGTCCTGTAATAATTAGGATTTAATAATTCTCATTCTAATTACCGACTTTTTTTACTGTCTTTTAATTTAATAGCTTTTGTTTATTTCCTTAATGAGGATTTAACTAAATCCGCTAGGGGGGCTGTCATCATGGTAAAATGGCAACCGGCTTCGGATTGGTTAATAATTATTCCCATCTCATATTAAAGGCATTTATTAACCAATCCAAAGCGGGCCGCCATTTTATCGTGATTGCAGATGACAGCCCCCTAGCGGATTTAGTTTGCCGTAAAAATCCTCATTAATTTTGCATTGATTTTTATCACTAACTGCATTTTATTACATTTTAGGGTTATCGGAAAATTTACATTTTTGCCGGACAAAGGGGCAGAGAGCACTTAAGCGACTTTTTCACTTACAATGTCGACACCGGAGAAATGGAATTAATCTATGAAGAAACAAAAAGGGACGATAATGCACCTGGACCTGGGTTAACTCAACGGGCAACCATCGATGCTGATTTAGACGAAATTTACGTGCTTTCCGTAAGCACTTTTAATAAAATTATTATATTCCTTTTTTTTATTAACACACAAACTTATTTTTTTGTTTAATTTTAGGGTTATAATAAAGAAAAAAAAGACGACAAAACGCAAAACTCATTTTGGGTATACTCAATCAATCGAAATCAATGGACTTGTATTTATAAAAACGAAAACGCGGGAGATCAGTTTTCTACTCAAACGTCGGAACCTTGCCCCCGTTTCGCTCATCAGCTGGTATACGATCACATGAACAAAGTTCATTATTTATTCGGTGGGAATCCGGGTTGCAATAAAAAACCGAAATTAAGGCTGGACGATTTTTGGGAGCTTCGCTTGATTCGTCCGTCAGGGCTTCAACTTCTTCAAAAATTTAAATTTATGATTAGGAAGCATAGGTTCGAGGAACTTGCCATGGAAAATAGTCTCTCTGCTTTAAATTATCTTCAGACAGTCATATCGGATATTATTGATCACGAAGATCCGGAACAAACTAAACAGGTATAAAACATAAGTTAAGAAATGAGGCACAAAATCGTTCGTTTTTAGTCATTTAAAAATTACACGTTCGCTGTTGTGTCGTCTAAAATAAGCTCCGCATGGGCTCCTTATCAGCTTTGAAAAGTTCAAATCAATGAGAAAAAAAATATTAATATTTTTAAAATATTTTTGAAATATTTTTCAACATTTTAAAAATATTATGCAAATATTTTTTGAAACAAGAAACAAGAAAAACATTTTTCAAATGTTAACAAAGATTTTAAAAATATTTTTATTGCTTTTTGTTTCAAAAAATGTTTGCAAAATAATTTTAAAATATTGAAAAATATTTCAGAGATATTTTATGAATGTTGAAAAATATTTCAGAGAGTTAATATCATGAAACGAATCATTTAAGTAGTGGAAAATGCAGTTGGAAGCGTACGATTGGAATGGCCGAGCGGTTAAGGCGTTCTCCCACGGATTGGGGTTCAAGGATGTGTGAGTCCTCGTTGGTTCGAATCTTCTTCTTTTTCGGCATAATCAGGACATGAAGCCCTGTGACCCGGCGCCTACCTTTACCAAGTTCGGTTTCTGGTGTAAGGTTTAGGCGTTACACGTCATACCCCTTAATTTATCGAGTGACGAGCTCGAAGACGGGGCACTCATATCGCAAAGGTATTTTACGAATGAGCGGGACCTACTTTATTTAGACAGGGAATCCGAACCCTGTGACACATCGGTCTTCTTCACATGATACACCCATGAGTATCAGAGGTGAATGCTGGCGGAAAAAAATCCTGACTGAAATCAGGTTCGAACCAAGACTCCACACGATCATTCGTTTCGGAGTCGAGCACGCTCGCCACTCAGCCGACGTCGTTGGTTCGAATCCAGCTTCCAATCAATTTTTTCTCTACTTAATTCTCAAAAATTTAGTTATCCTACCTGAGGAATAGAAGGTGGATTGTCTTAAAAACTGAATTATTTCAGAGATTTTATGAATGTTGAAAAATATTTCAGAGATATTTTATGAATGTTGAAAAATATTTCTGAAATATTTTATGAATGTTGACAAATATTTCAGAAATATTTTATAAATATTATTAATCTTTTCTTTTCTCATACATGATTTGAATGCCTCCTTTCTGAAAAATAAACGCAAACGCTATTTAATATATTTTTAAGCCTCTCAGTGTTTCTGAAAAATATTTTCACTTTTTTTCCAGTTTCAACTTTTGGCAGCCGTTTTATTTCAAAAACGAAACTGTATAGAAAAAGAAGATGGGACACGAGATTTAGAAGGCGATCTTCGAGAGCAGCGCATACAATTATTTGATAAACTAGTCGAGTTCTTCCCCAGTCACATGGCCCAGCCAAAATTCAACCTCATGGAATTATATCAGTTTACGCTTCAAAATTTTGACGAGACTAATTAATTTTTGTAAAAAAAAACTCCCCCATAATTTTTAAGTGAATCCTTCCCCTCCATTTTTCAGTTAATTAAGCTAAAATTTGGTCCACACTGCCATATGTCGAAAGACGAAGTTTTTATTTCCCTTTTTAATGTCGATTATCGTACCACTGTAACGTGTGTGAAACATTGAGATATTCGCTCACCAGTACCAATGTCACAATAAAAATGTTGAAGCGCGAATATCTCATCCAATTAATTTTCCTTTTATTCAAAAGTACCGTTGAAAACAAAAGTATTGCAAGTATTGCATTAAAACAGTAATTAAATTTAAATGAGCTTCTCCAGTAAAATTAAGATACCTAACAAGTTAATTTAAAAAAAAAAAAAATTGAGCATTTACCGACTGAAGTTTCTAGTCCTAATAATTGTTTTTTTTAAATTATCTGTACAGATATATAAATTTATTGTGATACAATTCGATAATTCAAATTATGAAATATTGCAGCTAAGAAACGAGCCCGAAAAAGCTATATTTTGTTTGGCATTAGAATCTGTCGAGGCACGACAATTTTATTAATTTGCCCTTTTGTCACCGTTCTGTATGCAATAAGAGTTCCTGGTAGCGGACATTCGGATAAAAATTAAATTCAAAGAACTGAAATTGTTTAAAATTAAAAACCGATTTAATTAACCTCAATCTACGATTTATAGTCTGGTAAAATAATTGGTAAACAATATTTAATATCTGTGATTGGTGTTGATAGTCCTGGCTGAAAAAAAAAAAAAAAAAAAAAAAAACAGCCTGGGATCAGACTTTGCCGAATAAAAGACTTTGTCCTTAATGTGGAGCTAAAATTTAACCGGACATTGTATCATAAACTTATTATTTCATTTTTAAATTTTACTTTTTGAATTTTTTAATTTAAAAAAAAAAGTGGAAATATCGATGATATTGTAAATGAAATTTCGAAGAATTGTTTTGTGGATTACTTTGTTTAATTTTTTTCCGTTATCTATTTTTTTTATGCTCTCTTTTTTGAATTTTTAAATAGTTTATTGTCGATACAGTAAAGAAATCAAATGTGGTAATGGGAAAAAAAATCTGACGGAATAATTCTTCGAATTGTTGAGTAGCAAAAATTAAACAAAATTAAAGACTGATGGTAATTTTTTTTTTTTTTGTAAAGAACAGAGGAATAGTTATAATAAAATGAAATTTTAATTTTTCTGAAAATCGAATTTTGGTTTAATAAAAATCGAATCGGTCCAGCATCTTCCTGACAATGTTATCCACCATTATTTACATATAATATCAGGGTTTCATAGACCCAAACAGGAGATAAAATAGCTTTTAAATAATATATGCTTCTTTTTAAAACATCATTGCAGTAGGCAGAAATAACTCAAGCTATATTTTCTTTTCGCACTATAATTTTTATAAAATATGCATTCCGTTGCGAAATTAATTTTTGTAGGATTTACTTATACTTTCCCACATTTGAGTAATTATTTCAATTGGCATCAACCAAAATTCAGTTAGTAAAGACCAGCCGATTTTTTGGTTGTAAAAAATATATTCATTTTCAGGATGTAATTTGTGAGTGTATAATCCTAAAACGAGGCTTTGACAAAGTCTGGTGGATGTTGCTATCTGAAATTTTAAATCCGAATCGTAGCTTTTTTTTTTTTTTTAATAAAATATTGATTCTTACTTTTCATACCTTTAATAATAAATTATCAAAATCCGCAGATGGTCTAGCGGTTTTATATCCTGCTAAATGGTGACCAGCACCTGCGACAGGATCTAACCCGTTACGTTTGCAATCTAACATCATGTAACACATTGATATCGCTATTTCGAAAAGATAAGTGGATCTACAAGTGTCTCCGAAATCTAAGACTCCTGAAATTGCCCATTCGCCATTTTTTGATTGATTGACTAGAATATTTTGTTCGTTGAAATCCCCGTGTATGATTCCTCCTTCAAACGTGTCTGCGATTGGTAAAACTTTATTCGAGAAGCTTTCTAAAATCTTTTCCACTATTCGTTTCTTTTCCGGATTTTCCAAAACATATAAAAATGAGTGCAGTTTAGGGGCGGAAGCTAAATGCCATATGGATTGGTGGGTATTGTAAGCCGGGTGATCAAAATCCTGAAAAAAAAAAAAAATCATTAAAAGTCGTTTTTATTTTTCAGCGAAAAGTTGATATAGTGGAGGATAATAAAGAGTGGCTAACTTTTTAATTTTTCCCGTTTCTTGCATTTTCTCTGGAAAATGGTTTAATTCCCACAGAGTTTCTTATAGCTCGGTTCCTTTTGTTGAACTATTCTTCGTGTTACCTAGGCAGGAATTTATTTTAATAAACCTACCTGTAAAATAATGTCCAACTTAGCTAAAAATTTCCCAGCTTGAAAATATAAATCGTAATTCGTTGCTATGGATTTTAATATTTTCCCGGGTAGAAATTCCAGTAATCTAACGATGTGCTTTTTTCTATTTTTTCCATTTAAAGGTAATTTTTGCACTGAGTAATATTGATTATTTAAGTCTTTTACTGGTACCGACGTACAAGTATTTTTGTCCTCTGAAAATTATAACATTATTATTAATATATATGCAATGGGTCAGCATGCAAGCTTAAGAATAACGACTAAAGAGAAAAAAATTGCAAGTAATAACAACAACTGATAAACCGAAAAAATGCATGCATGGTAGTGATGCACACGAGTTTTGAGTTTTCGAGTCGAGTCACCAAAAGGTGACAAAACACATGACAAACAAAATTCAGCAGTCAAACTTGATGGGCCAGGTACAAAGTAAAGCCTGAAATATTACTACTTTTGGGCACGGCCGTATAGACAGGTCCGGAAACTCCTATACCTTATACATGGGAGATCTTGTCCCTCTTAACTGCGCAAAAATTAGTTCTTCCTTTCTACCACCGTAAGCGCTACTTGTACGCGAGACGCTTATTGATTGGTCATTGAGATTTGTAAACAACATGGCGCGGCGGCACACGGACGTATAGACGGTCCCAAACTTAAAAGATTAGACATATTATTACGCCTCTGAAGATCGCAGCGCAATTTAGAACTAAAATGTGCGTAGTTAAGCGGGACATGGACGGCATAGGGAAGTTTCCGGACCCGTCTATATGGCCGTGTTTTTGGAAAGTATAAAATAAGGTAGAATTAATCGAGATCTCGCGAGTTATTGAGATCCGAGTCGAATCCTTTTCGGAACAAAATTTAGTTTGAGTAGAATTATTGTTTTTTTCTCGAAACGGTCATCCGAGTCGACCGGAGTCGACTTGATTTGTGTGCATCCCTAACAGGTGGGACCATTAATATATTACGCCATATTTTTTTGTGACAATTTAAACCCCCCTCTCCCTTCTTCGTCATCAAAAATAGACTTTTCGGTGTCTGTTCAACACATCATATCACCTTCATTTCCAAGACTCCCTTCCTTCTCCTTAAAATCTGGAGTCTTTCTTATGACGAAAATCATAAACTTAAAAGTTAAGTGGGGATTTGGCAATAAGGGGTCATTTACATATTACGTAAGCATGTTAAGGGGGGGAGGGGGTCTCGTAAATACTTACGACACCTTACCAAGGGGAGGGGGGGGTCTCCCACTTTCTTACGTAAGCTTTTTTCTACTCAGACCAGGAATTTTTGAAAATAAAATAAATAATTAATTAATTAATTTCATGTTTTTTAAAAATATTGTAAATGTTGCGGCGAGCTAATATTACATTATTTTGTTACTGCCTAAATAAAGGTATATATTTCTCTTTAATTTTTCTCAATATAAATGTTTATATTGCGGTTTATTTCAGTTTCATGAATTATGGGGAAAATTACCGAAGTCGAGTGCCGTTGGTTCCGTTAAAAAAAAAAAAAAAAAACTTACGTAATATGGAGGGGGGGGGGGGTGCCAAAATCTTACTTATGCTTACAACGGAGGGGGAGGGGGAGGGGGTTGAAAATGGCAAAAAAAAAATGCTTACGTAATATGTACATGACCCCATATGGTCACTATTCGCTTGCAAGTAGAGAGCCTAAAAGGAGGCTCTCCTTCTAGGCTCTCTACTTGCAAGACTTGCAAGGGGTGTAAGTGTTGAGTTGGCAATGTTTAGTGATGCCAACCCAATATCGCTCAGCATTACCAACTCAACATTTACAAGGAGGAAGGGGTCAAAAGTCCTCGAGTCATTATGACATGATTTTTGAATGAATTTTATTTCAATAAGCTAATCATAAGAGAAATATTTTCGTGGTTTTACACTTAATCTGAAAAATATTTATAGGTGAAACATTTTTTGTTGTGTGACTTTATTAAGGTAAACATAACAAACACCGCCATGAAAATTGTTCCACCGTGCATATCTTTGATATTTATACAGTTTAACCGATTTACCACAACTCTGTTAAAATAGTCGTAAAAGACAATAAATCTTTACGCTCTATGAGGAGATATTTGAAATTATAAAAGCATTTTCTTTTTTACTACTTACTTAAAAACAGCATCACTTCAACCTGCCCATCAATCAGTTGCAAATTTTTTGAATCCAAAGTGTTCATCACTTTTAAAACGTATCCGTGAGGCCAAATATTTTTTATATTTGGATTCTCATTTTTGCAAAGCAACGAACAATGGTAGTTAAGATCGTCGTATCCATCTAATTCGTTAATCACACCTCCTTCTAATCCATAAAGGTTTTTTAAAAGTATTTCCGCATCATCTTTCGTCATTTGAGGTTTTATATCTTCTCCTGGTTGCATACAGCTTTGTTCACCCTCTTCCTCCATTTTTTTTTTTTGCCTTAAAATAAATAAGTAAATAAATTTAAAAAATTATTAAATCCGTTTTTTTTTTTTTTTTTTTTTTTTTTTTTTTTTTTTTTTTTTAATAGAAAATTATGGACCCTTACCCTAAATTATTACCCTGCTAAAAATCAGGTCATCGATTTTTTTTTGATTTACAAACCAATACTTACTCATGCAGAATGACATCCACATCCGAATAAAAATTTTTTACTAACTAGTCTCTCTAATAAACGAATTCCCTCTTGTATTAATTAACTCCTTCAAAACAACGAGATCGTAATCGCAGTTGTTTAAATTGATAAAAGTGGAGTCCACTCGACGAGATTTTTTTTTTTTTTTTTTTTTTTTTTGAATCCTCAGTCATAAATGCAAACATGTGATAAGAGAATAGGTATAAAGTCTGATCTTTTTTCGCTCTTCTTATCTTTAACTGTCAGTCAAAGTAATTAGGAAATAATGTTGAAAATGATGTTCCATCGATGAAAATAATAAAAACTTAAAATGACTCTTAATTCATATAGAAATGGTAGGTTTGCCTCATCGAGTTTCCTTCTCCAGAGAATGGATGCTTCATATGCAAACCATCCTGCAGTCTCCATTAATTAAAAATAAACTTGAAAATCAACGTGAAAATTATCAAAAGCAAGAATTTCGAAAACATGAACACGAGTTCTAGTCCAATCCCGACCGCAGCCTCTACGACAACGACTACGATGACGGGGGCAGCGACTGCAGGAGTTACTAACAACAGCAACATGAATGCGAATAAATCACCGACCTTGTTACCTTGCAAGAAAAAACATTTAAAAGTTTGAATTTATACCGGCAAATGATCTGAAATTTGATTGGTCAGTTTTTCTTACAAAGACACGTGACTTACTGCCACGACAAAATGAAAGGCACGACATTTTGAATGACCTCATGAGGTTAGCGTAGAACGTAGAACGTGTTTTATTTTTATTTTTTTGTAAATATTGTTAAGTGATTATCATATTATTTATATTAATCATGGAGTACGTCGAATTTGAAGAAGCTCCAGAGGATGGAAAGATGTGAGCATATTTAATTTTTAACAGAAATTAGTATTTTTAGTTGTTGTAAACACTACAATATTCAATTTTTTTTTAAGTTTATGCTGTCAATGTGGAACTCCAATTACTCCAAACCCTGCAAATATGTGCGTTGCATGTGTCAGGACCCAAGTTGACATCACTGAGAACATACCGAAAGAAGTTACTATTTATTGCTGCAAAGGATGTGAACGATATTTGCAACCCCCTGCAGAATGGATTCATTGTGCATTGGAATCGAGGGAATTGCTCTCATTTTGTTTGAAGAAATTGAAAGGATTAAATAGGTTGAAATTAGTTGATGCTGGGTTTGTTTGGACGGAACCTCATTCTAAAAGAATTAAGGTTTGTATTTTCTATAAAATTCAAAAGAGTTCATATAAGATCATATTTTTTTTTGTTCTGAACAGGTTAAATTAACAGTTCATGGAGAAGTACTTGGAGGTGTAGTTTTGCAACAAGTGTTTATTGTTGAATACACAGTTGCTAGTCAAATGTGTAACGATTGTCACAGAACTGAAGCAAAAGATTACTGGCAGAGTTTAGTCCAAATAAGACAAAGGTGTGACAACAAAAAAACTTTCTTTTATCTGGAGCAACTTATTTTGAAGCATAAGGCTCATGAAAATACTTTAGGGATTAAACCTGTTCATGGTAAATCAGCTCTGTTAAAGGTAAATGAGAAATATTAACATGGATAATTAACAGATATTTATTTTTTTAGAGGGGCTAGATTTTTTTTATTCAACAGAAGCACATGCTAGAAAAATGGCTGATTTCGTTAGCAATATGCTACCTGTTAAAATTCAACAATCGAAAAAGTTAATATCTCATGATGTCCATTCCAACACCTATAATTATAAATATACTTGGAGGTAATAAACATTTTTTCATTATTTAATTTTTTTTTAAAGTTTAAAATTACGAATTTTAATAATGTTTTAAAATTGTTTTAGTGTTGAGATAGTTCCATTATCAAAAGACAGTGTAGTTTGCCTTCCGAAAAAATTAACACAGCAGCTGGGTGGAATAGGACCATTATGTGTTATTTCTAGAATTACCAATTCAGTACACTTGATTCATCCGGGAACCGCTCAAAGTGAGTATATATAAAATATATTAAAAAAATAAAACTCATGTAAAAATTATTAAAACTATAAAAAAAGAAAAGTTTCAGTTCAAATTTAACTTTGAAGTTATGTAATACATATTGGCACCTAAAAGCATTGTTGTCAACCAATTAACAAATGATAAAGTCCAATTCAGCACTGATAATTTTTCCATATTTCGCTCGAAAATTTCCGTTAGAAAACTACTAGGCCCTTCTTCATTTGGACCTGCCAAATAAACATCCGTCACTTCTCGTAATTTCACAAAGGCCGGGATGACGTAACTCAAAGTTGAGAGTTCGAGAAAAAATATGGTCATTCCTATTAAAACCTGAAATTGTAAACCCCCCCCAATTAATTTCGGTTAATGAGTTGGTGATTAATTTAGCTTTGTCACAAAATTCATTTAATTCCTTGTTAAATTAATTTATAAAATTAAAAATTATCTCGAATAGAATTAGTACCTGGATCAGAATATCAGGGGGCCAAGATTCGCATGGTCCCCCACACTGAGTAGCTAAAAACGAATAAAACGATAAAGCACTGAGGAAAACTGACAGCGAATAATATTTTGGAAGAATTAAATTATCTACTTTGTTATATACTTCTCGCGGTAATTCGCTGCGGAGAGAATAACCTGAAAAGTTAAGAGGGAAGAAACATGTTTATACCTGCTTAAATACTCAAATGAAAGTAAAAAGACTTGCCCCTATGGGCATCAGGGAAACGCTTTTATTTTTCACGTTATCAATAAAAATTTACCTCTTACAATTTTCATCCATAAAATCATTCCGTATTGAAACGCAAATGTACTCAAGTAAATAACGTTAAATAGGGATTTGACTCTGGGGCCCCGCCTCGGATTGCACAGATCAGTATTAACCACGGTTGCGATTAATAAAATCCCGGCTAACATTACCAAATGACCGGGATGTGTCACGTACATGATAGGGATTTCGCCGCAACAATCATGCCATTTAACTTTAGACTGTTCTGAAAAATTATCTAGTTGTTTTATTCGAAAATGAATTTTTTTTTCTTAATTTGAAAAAAATTGTTGGAAACTAACATTATTAATTACCTTCATTTTCGGCGCACCCAAACAATTCGTTTTTTGAATCTGTAAGAAAAAAAAATGGTGGCATGCAGAGTGAATTAATTGCATGAATGATTAATCGAAATTTAAGAAATCAATACGGAATTAATGGCTGAATGAGCATAGGATTAATAAGTTATCGAATACAGTATTAAAATTAATTATTTGATGAATTACTAAAATCGATTTAATTATTAACTTCATTGATTGCTCTTCAATGAAATTATTACGCATGATGAACATTGTGTAAATTAAGAGTAGGTTTCTGTGCAGACCGAAAGGATTTGGGTGTAATACTGGATTTATGGGGCAAAAATCCAAATATACCGGTATGGTATTGGGAGGGCCTTAAAAATTCATTTTGCTCGGTTCCAGGAAAAAATTATATAGGTTTGACTTCGGAATAATTTTTATAGAAATATTTGGCATCAATTATAAGAATTTTCAAAATTAAATGCCTGGAAATTGCTAAAATCACTGTACCGCCTATTCTTAACTTACGAATCACACAGACACGTCGCCGCTTGTTTGTCCCATTTATTCCCACAATGCCTTGCGAAACTGGATCGTCGAAATCGTCTGTACGAACCCGAGAAACAAAGTCAAAGCTTTACAACCGCAATTTTTTTTTAAAAATTATTTTCCGGTTGGGGGTCGTCTATAAAACACGTGAGCACGTTAGGGGGGGGGAGAGGGTATTCAAAATGCTAACTTAGGCTAACAAACGGGGGGGGGGGTGAAAAATGGCCAAAATCATGCTCACGTGTTTTATGGATGACCCCTTGCATGTAAACAATGCAAGGGCAAGTTGAAAAATTTCAAATTTGAAATTGCATCAGATATCTATTGGATTTTCCCCCATAAATCGAGTATTAGGCAAACCAGAGATTCCTGCCGATTTTTAATGAAGCCATATCAAGTAAGATTCTTTTGAAATAATGACAAGTGTCCAAAATTTTTAGTGACATAACTCCTATGTTTTTCTTTTATCAAAAATTGAAAACAAAAACATCTGTTTGACGAATCAAGGCCCTATATACAGGTTCGGAACTTTCCAATGGCGTTCATGTCCCACTTGGCTTAACTATGCACATTTTAGTTCTAAAACGGGCCATTGATGGCACTACGATCCTCAGAGATGCAACGCGTCTAATTGTTTAAGTTGTAGGGATGTCTAGTCTTAAATATACAGGATATATATAGTATATATATACGTAAATACAGTATATATACCAGCCAATGTATACGTTGTATATTATGAATTTTCATTTATAAAATAGGGCATAATTCGCTAATATTTGATTTTAAATCGATAATACTCGTTAATAATGAATAATGACAATAATCACTAATATTTTAACTTTTGCACGGTCATAATTTTATCGGCCATAGCCATTTATCAAAAATGGCGTCGTATGGCTGGAAGTATAACTGAGCGCCTAACGGAGAGAAATCTAAATCCAGTAAAAAAGATTTTTTTCTTGCTAAATTACATAGTAAGCTGTAATAAGCTACATATTAAACCTTTCTCTGACTTAATGACCGGAAAACGCCCTAGGACAGCCAGAAAAAATAATTGCTTTTTTTCCTAAATTAAATTTAATGTTTAACTTATGAGTATATGTATACGTATATATACGTATATATACGTATATATATACCGGTAAATATACAAAAATAAATATACTGTATATCAGACATCCCTATTAAGTTGTCTGTTTACAAATCTCAACGGCCAATTAAAAAGCGTCTCTCGTACAAGTAGCGCTTACGGTGGTAGAAAGGAAGAACTAATTTTTGCGTAATTAACCGGCACAAAATCTCCCATGCATATTCCGGACCTGTCTATACGCCCGTGCGACGTATCAATTACCTTGTCTGCATCTATAATCAATTCTTGACATCCTGATTTATCGAGCATGTTAATTAATTGAGCCGCGTTTAGATTTTTCAAATCCTCCGGCGGACCTTTCACACGAATTTTCATTTGGCTTAAATCTATCCTGCACGTGATTTTATTTTCCTCGCTTTTGAAAATATCCTCGTTTTCCGCCCTCAGCGTGTTCCTCAGAGCCTTTTCTTTTTCCCATTTTTCCAACTGATCCTCGTACTGAACCTTTTTAATCGTTCCGGGCGGGGATTCCGGTTGGGAAGTCATACCCTTTATACGGTCTAACCTGTCTTTACATGTCGTTAACAACTCTTTGATTTCCGCTGCGTCTTGATCTTTCTTTTTATTCGCTTCTTGTATTTGCGTTAATTTTTCGCTTAGCTCCTCGTGCTTTTCCTTTAATTCTTGAATTTTATCAGCCATTTACTTAATGTTAAAATTTTGAAAATATTTTTTTCGAAATAAATAAATAAAATTAATTTTTTAAATCTTTTTTTTGTAACTTTGTTTTGATTTTTGAAAAAAATAAGTAGAATTTTTTTTAGAACTGATGGAACGGTGTTTTTTTTCTTTTGACAGTTGCGGAAATAAGCAGTACGTTGTTTTGGAGACACCCCTTTAACACCATTTGCAATCCTTCGAAGCTTATCGAGTTCGTCGTGATGAACATGGAATTGCTTTCTACTAAGGACAAAAAAAAATTCAAAGGGCAAGGAGCTATTTCGCATAAACATTTATTGGCCGACGTCTGGGTTGTTAAAGCTTCAGAACTTGGAATTAACGATAACCCCGTTCATACGAGGACACATCTGGGAGCAATTTTGAAACCGGGAGATTCAGTTTTAGGGTATTTATTTTGTTATGTTTTAATCCTGTCGTAGTTCCAGTAATTTTAGCAAAACCAGTTTATTTTTTAAATAATTTTTAATATTTTTTTTTTTTAGTTACTCGCTGGCCGATGCTAACACAAATGATGTGAATTTCGATAAGTTGTCAGAGGATACGATACCGGATGTCATTCTAATTAAAAAATTTTATGGCGATCGGGCTAGCAGAAGACGAGTTAGAAACTGGAAATTACGCCACTTGAACGAAGAGGCTACTGATTTCAATAAAAGATCCGAGTAAGTTTCAGAAGTTTTTTTTTTTTATCTAAGAACTACAGCTAAGTTGCTTGCGCTTATTTATTTCCTTTGATAATTATTTTAATTAATTTCAATTTTTCTTTTCTTTTTTTGCAGGGACTTCGAAGAATTTCTCGAAGACTTGGAAGAAGATCCAGCTTATCGACAGAACGTCAACATATTCAAAGATAAAACCGCTCAAGGTGTACCAGTTTCCACGGACGATATGGATGATCCTTCTTTCCCAAAAATAACATTATCTGAAATGTTAGAAGATCTTTGCATAGAGGAGACTATGGAAGAACAATAATTAAATCTTGCCTTCCATATTGAAAATAAAGAGATAAAAAACATATATTCGTTTCTTTTTTTAAGGCACAAATCTGGGATTGGAAAATTGTAAAAAGTTACATTGATTTTTTTGCAGTTAGTATGTGATTTCTCGGTGATATCGTTGGATCGAATGCTGCTGTTAATTTACATTGGAGACCTGAAAAAAATTTTAAAAATTGCTTAATTTTTATTAGTAAACTTTATCTTTCTCTATCTTTGATAAAGAATTTACCATTTTCCTTTAAATACAACATTCGGTCAATGAGTATCACAGTTTCAATTAAAGGTGCTAACATTAATCTGAACGAGTAATACATTACTACTTGTTGCCACATTGAAAGATTATGCAATGTTTCGTTTGATTCTAAATCTTCTTTTGAAACAGTAAGCTTCAGTTTTTTTAAGGCACTTTCGCAGTATCTAAAAAAAAAAAAAAATTTTAGAAGTCATTCCCAGTTTACTTTTGCTCCTTCCACTTACTGACTGAAAGTTAAGTCTGGTCCGTGCTTAACACTATTTAGCGCACATTTTCTATGCTGAGGCCAATTTTTATGGATTATTTTTTCTAAAGCAGCTCTATAACAATGAACTTTTAAATGATCATAATTTTTTGATCTCAGTCTACTGCAGTATGTTTCAATTGCATGACAAGCCAAAGCCCTTGCTTCATAGCTGATATCCACGTATTTTAATTTACAAAAATTACTGAGAGGAAATCCTATATTGTCAGAGGACTTACTGAAAAAAGATAAATTTTTTAAAAATTATTTTCAAAAAAACAATAAACTTTTTCTTACCTTGTAGTCAATTTATGATAACAACAACCAACTAAATTAATAAATTGAGCTTCCGGACAATTCATAAATATTTTTAAAAGTATTGCTGTAAGATTCCCACATGGATGCAAACCAACTATTCCAAATTTAAAATTATTATCATTTGTATTAAAAGCTTTTTTCAATATTTTCACAAATTCTTCCACTCCTGATTCAAAAGTAAGGGTTTCATGCGTATGTACTGGACGCTTTGTCTTTAAACCATCCATTTCAATATCTGATAAATGCTTGCTTGCTGTAACTTCTAATTCCAAATCAAGTTTCCTGGGGAAAAAAAATGGAAAAGCGTTATTTTAATCATTAATCAAAAATTTCAATTATTTACTTACTCTGCTTGCTTTGAAAGAGTTAACTGAGTTTCCAAACAACAAACATTTAAACCAAAACCATAGGCCATTATTCTAGACAAATGACCTAGACCAGATCCCACATCCACAACATATTTGACATTCATTTCTTCAGCGAGCTCTGCAGTCATTTCAGCCATCCTGTATATTTCGTACCTTTTTTTTGGTTTCACATGCTTCAAAAATAAATTTTTCAGCCTGGGATGTTTAAAACATGGACAGTTATCTCTCACTTTATTGTTAATACCAAGATTATGTATTTTATTATTTTCTACCTCCTTTTTATTTTTGTCTAAAACTTTTGGTTCTTCTGGATACCGCGGAAGAGAAACATTTTTTAATACATTTCTTAGACAAAGAAGGGATAAAGGCCAAACATGATGTTGTTTTTGGATTTTTAAATCGATTAAATATCCTAATTCTTCAGGCAGTATTCGTTGCACTTGCTCCAACCAACTTTTTGGCAGTTTTTCTACATGATTTTCGGTAAAAAAATCCTAAAAAAAATTAAAAAACGAAATTAAGCGCGAAATATTAAAAAAATAAAGTATATTTATACGATAAATATACATGTTTAGCTTATGGCATGGTATATATTCAGAAAAATATGTCGTGGTAGCTAAAATGGTCTAACCATACGAACCATAAGTCATTCTCTTAGTTATTAATCATGATTAATAGCTGTCAACTCATAAAATATAAAAAGAAATTTATTAACTTACTAAAATGTATGAATCTAAAAGCCAAGAATATTCTTCTAAAATGCGAAAACATATTTCCGCACGGTATTTTAAATTAATGTCAACATTCACGTCCGCCATATTTTCTTTCATCATCTTAGTTTCCCAATTTCACCGCTACGTTGCGCTGTTGTTCGGTGTTTGACAACATGGCAGGAGATGAAATAGAAAAAACGGAAAAAAATATTTTGTACGAATTGTTAGTTTTATCAGAATGGGTTCAGGATTTTGAAAACGTAAGCCTGATAATTATTTAGTAATTTATGAATTTAGTTTGACTATAATTGCTGTTGTTATCATATTTTGGTAGATATTCCTATTTATTGAACCAATTTAGGTTATGTTTACTTTTTTGTCCCTGATATTCAACGTCATGATAATTTTCTTTTTTTTTCCCCAGGGATTACCGAAGAGTAATTTGACTGTACAGGAAAATCCTGGATTTTTAAGCCCGTGGAGGTTTTTCAGGAAACCAAAATTTGATAATAGGAGGTAAGAGGTCATAGGGAATAGTTGTCAATTGTATTAGACTTTAATAGTTTTTTTTACTAATTAGGTTTCTTCAGAATGAATATCCATGGCATTTAGCTGTTAGTCAAGATGGACGGGTAGTTGCAGTCCTTCAAGAATCGTTATTAGAAATTAGAACAGCTAAAGATGAATACTCATCTGTAAAAGGCAGAGCATCGTGTAAGTGATAAGTATTTTAAAAATGTTTTTTTGGGGCTGAGCTGTCAGCAATGTATTATTTTCTGATTTTTTCCTCAAGAATTTTTAAGTATTCTTAAATTTTTGAGTTAAATATGAATTTTTACTGTTTTAGTGCCTTTAGATCAATGCCCACAGTTACGAAAGCTTATGTGGAGCCCGGATAATTCAGTTTTAGCTGTTGCCAGAGATAATGGAATCGTTAATTTGTATAATCTTCTGGGCTGTAATATTGCAACCATTCAACCAGTAAAATCTTGCTGTTATATTATTTTTTAAAATTCAAAATCTTCATGATTTTATTATTTATTTTTTAGACTGATAATCCAAGCAATGAGATTAATCCTGTTGTTGGGCTATTGTTCCTCCAACCCAAGTTTAAAAGCACAAAATGGACAAATGAATTATTAATAATTTACCATGATGGAAAAGTCAAAAGTATTTTGTTAGCTGCATTGGATGGTTATGAACCTGAGGAAAATATTCAATTTTCTTTAGAGTCATATTACCCTCAAGGAGTGACTGCTGTGGCTTATCATGCATCTCATCATATTTTATTAGTAGCAGGTCCATGTAGTAATTCGGTAAGTAAATATATTTTTGAAATTTTGCTCAAATTGCAAAGATTTCCTTTTAAATTTTTTTTTTTTTTTTTTTTTTTTTTAGCATGGGATCACTGTATGGAGGTTGTTGAATGATTATCCTTATTTAAAACTAGCCATTGATTCAGTGAAAACCAGCAGAAGTTCAAGTTCCTTGTTCAGGTTTTTACCGGGATTTTCGACGCAAAATAACCCGAGCACAATTTCAAAAATGAGAATATCACCTAACGGTGATTTTTTGGCTTGTCTTCATTTTTCCGGCGATATTTCGTTATGGCGGCTTCCCGGTGTTTGGTTGCACAAACGTTGGCCGTTAGTCGAGCAACCTCAGCATCACATGGTGAATCCCCTAGCGTACGATTCCGTCAAAGGCGAACATTATTTTTACCCGGTTGATATTAGTTGGTGGTCGAATTCTGCTTTGGCAGTCGCCAGAAGATCCGGAGCCGTGAGCGTTTGTTCGGTTTCGACTTTGGAAAATTTACTGGGGGATTCACCGGAGTTTTTGGCCGGTCCGCCGAGGATTTCGTCGGTGCACGGCGAGAAATCCGGGGTTATAGCCTTGGAATGTGAGATCACTTGCAATTACAGAAATCGTACGCGGATTGAAGATTCAGAAATAGTATGAGTTTTTATATTTTATTTATTTATTTATTTTTTGACAGTCGTTGTTTTTGAAAAATATTTTTTGTAGATGTCTGATAGCGATAGCGAAGCATCCGTCCTGCAAGC
Organism: Liposcelis bostrychophila; assembly: GCA_037577465.1. Classification (NCBI taxonomy): domain Eukaryota; kingdom Metazoa; phylum Arthropoda; class Insecta; order Psocodea; family Liposcelididae; genus Liposcelis; species Liposcelis bostrychophila. The sequence goes on along the minus strand of CM075212.1, from coordinate 20,197,903 downwards.
GAGCATCCAAGCTGCTTTATATTCATTTACGGACATAGAAAGATTCGAACCTAAAAGGAAAACGCCGAAAATTATACAAAGGACGTACAGACTGGTAGCGCTAAAAAGGACAACGCCTGAGGAGCTTTATTCCAGAAAAGTGAGGGGAAACGATGAATATTTTTAAAGAAATTCTGAATGAGTCGTATAAAAAATGTATTTTATCATTTTAAAAAAATAAGGGCAAAATCCAGGACTAAAATTTTAAAAATTTTATTGTTAGGTTTAAATAATTTTTTGAAGTGAAACTTCTTATCGCGTAGGGGAGTAAATTGGCCGCTTAACGCGTTACGAGGCTAAAAAATTTTTTAATATTTATTTGTTACACAGATAATTTTTAAACGTTGTTCGGCCGCGTAACGCGTCACTCGAAACGCGGCGTGAATTGTTTTTTAAAATTTTAAAAATTTTTAAAAGTTTAGATTTTTTAAAATTTATTGGTTACGGAGATAATTTTTAAACATTATTGGGCCGCGTAACGCGTCATTCATAACGCAGCTTAAATTATTTTTTAAATTAAAAAAATTTTGTAAGGCTAAAAAATTTTTAAGGGTTTAGATTTTTTAAAATTTATTGGTTACGGAAATAATTTTTAAACGTTGTTCGGCCGCGTAACGAGTCACTCGAAACGCGGCTTAAATTGTTTTTTAAAATTTTTAAAATTTTCAAAGATTTAGATTTTTTTAAATTTATTTGTTACGCAGATAATTTTTACACATTCTTTGGCCGCGTAACGCGTCACTCGTAACGCGGCAAAAATTATTTTTTTAAATTTAAAAAGATTTTAAAAGCTAAAAAATTGTTAAAGGCTTAAATTTTTAAAAATTTATTTGTTACGCGGATAATTTTTAAACGTTGTTCGGCCGCGTAACGCGTCACTCGTAACGCGGCGAAAATTATTTTTTTAAATTTAAAAAGATTTTAAAAGCTAAAAAATTGTTAAAGGCTTAAATTTTTTAAAATTTATTTGTTACGCGGATAATTTTTAAACGTTGTTCGGCCGCGTAACGCGTCACTCGTAACGCGGCAAAAATTATTTTTTTTTAATTTAAAAAGATTTTAAAAGCTAAAAAATTGTTAAAGGCTTAAATTTTTTAAAATTTATTTGTTACGCGGATAATTTTTAAACGTTGTTCGGCCGCGTAACGCGTCACTCGTAAAGCGGAAAAAATTATTTTTTTAAATTTAAAAAGATTTTAAAAGCTAAAAAATTGTTAAAGACATAAATTTTTTTTAATTTATTTGTTACGGAGATTATTTTTAAACATTGTTCGGCCGCGTAACACGTCACACGTAACGCGTTTGTTTTTAAAAATTTTTTAGATTTTTTAAGGCTAAATTATTTTTAAAGTTTAAATTTTTTTAAATTTATTTGTTACGGAAATAATTTTTTGACATTGTTCTGCCGCGTAACGTGTCACTCGTAACGCAGCTTAAATTATTTTTTGTGTGGTTAACGCGCCGCGCTACTTTACCGTTCGGGTGTGCGTACTTCCGAAATTTACTTTTAAATTTGCTTTTAAATTTTCTCCTTTGTCAAATAATTGTTAAAGAATTAAAAAAAACACCCAAGAAATTCACTTCATCACGATGCGAGTCTGACTCTCACATCTTTTTTACGAAAATCGACCATTGAAGATGTAGAATTTGAATACCACCACCAAAAGAGCAGTTTGCAGAATTTTCCAGCGATTTATTTTATAATTCAATTTTCTTGAAACTTTTTCAGATCGACAATGAAGATTACGAAGAAGCATTGGCCTTAGCATACACTTATAATTTAGATCGTGATTTAGTATACCAAAGGCAATGGAGGACTAGTAACGTTTCAGTTCAAAGCATTTATGATTATTTGGTAAATTGTTTTTTTTTTTTGTGATTTGACATTCTGAGGTGACAGTGATCGTTTATTAAAAATGCCGAATTTAATTTCAGGATAAAGTAAGAAAAATTTTATGGGTCGCTAACGAATGCATCGAAAGAGTTCCAGATACAGCAGATGCAGCCAGAGAATTACTTGAGTTCGGTTTAAAAAAGACTGAGCTAGGAAAGGGGGTTCGGAACGAGGATTTAGATTCCGAAAATCGTCGTTTGCTAAATTACAGGAGGCAGATATTTTTGTTTTTGGATAATTTGACAGTTTACGAGGTAATTATAATGAAAAATTGGAAAAAAATATTAAAATGCAAACTGGTTAACGTAAAAAAAAAAAAATTATGATGCCAGTTGAGTTTAATTAAAATGAAAAATAAAAAATTAATTAATTAATAAATTTAAAATTAATTAATTAATTTAATTAAAATAAAAATTGAATTTAATAAGTAAATTAATTATTTTTTTTTTTTTTTTTGTTCAGAAAATTATCTCATCTCCAGACAAGTACAACAGCAGCGAATACGACGACTTTCGAAGAAAGCATCCCATAGTGGCCACCGTAAATTTTGCCAGGCAAGAAAATTGGCAAGCCGTTTCCATTATGTTTACATTTCGAGGAAAAGAGACTTTGCCCCACTGGCTGCCTATTATATCAAATTTTCCGGAAACTTTAATGCCGTTGCAGTATCGCAGCCTGCTTCCGGAATTGATAGGCGATGAAGTCGTGCCCTGGGAAGTAAAAAAAATCAGATTTTCCGATTGGTCCGAAAACGAGCCTTTTTTGTAAGTAAAAAAATGCAATTCCCCCTCGCCCCTCCATCCCCAAACTATGACGTAATTCTTTCTTTTTCCAGTGAAAATTCCGAAAGCGAAGAAGTGAGCAACGAATGTATTTATAAATACGATCCGTCACTGCGAGAATTTCAAACTTCTGAGTTAACAGGCTCGATAGTTGAGCAATGGTACAGGAGAAGGACTTACGAAATCGAGGAAAATACGGGTTTGGTGGATCACGCGTTAAATTTTGTTAAGTTAGCCAGAGAAAGGAACGTGAAAGTAAGTTTTGGAAATTTTAGGCTTTCGATAAATTATTTAATAAATCTTACGCCAATTTTTTTTTTTATTTTTCTAGAATTTAGATCAGCTTTATTTCGACCTGTTGACGTTAGAATCTTTGGTTTATCAAGTTCAAGACGACACAATCACGCTTTCGAAGTTAGAGACCATGTCTCATTTGGATCAGGCTAAACTTTTATTGTCCCGGACTGATTGTCGAAGATTTGTAAAAGATTTGAAGAATTTAATCGTTCCTTTCGCGAATCGTTGCGAGAAAAAAGGCTGTGATACTTTATATTCCTTGCTGCGGGGGGTTTTGCTTGAATTTAGCGATAGGGGCTTAGATTTTACGTTAGCGGTAAGAAAAAAAAATTATTTAAATTATTCATTTCCTGAAACCTATTTAATTGATTTTTTTTTTTTAATTTTCAGCTGTTGAAACATCTTAAAGAAAACGAATTAAGTCCTCTTAAGTTAAACGTGATTCAGAGGATTTCTTTAGCTTTGGATTGTTTGTATTCCTGCCCTAGAATTAACGAATTGGAAAATTGTTTTTCGATTCTCGAGTGCCTTCCGGCAAGAGAAGACAGGTTCGTTCTTAATTAGAGTTTATTAAACAATAAGTATGATTAAATGAATCTTTATTGACCTAAATAATGAATTACTTTGTTATTCACAAATTTTTTTTTTTTTTAGCACCGACATAGAAGAAATGAGATTACACGACAAAATTGATAAACTGGAATTCCATTTGGAAGTGTGTGAAATTTCACATCGGTACAGTTGCCCAAAATCTGTTCGATATGTTTACGAAAATGAAGACAATGAAGAGGCGGCTAAGGAATTAATGAAAGAAATGGCGGAATACACCAAAAAGTAACTTTTTTTAAAATTATTTTTTAGTAAAACGATATTTTAATTTTAATTTTTTTTTTTTCAGCGAATCGTTAGATTTTACAGAATTACTTTCAGACTTAAAATATCTTCAATCTAAAGTTTTTACTTGCGTCGATATAAATTATTGTTATGAGGTAATTAAAACCGAAATTTTTTTAAATCAGAATTAAGTAAATTAATCGTTTTTTTTTTTTTTCTTTGCAGCTATTTGCTTTGACTCAAATGTCTTGCGAATGCGAAGAAATAATTCAGTCAGCCGAAGAAATTTTGGCATGTAGAAAAAACGAACCTGGAAAATTAATTCCGTTTAATAAAAGTTTGGAATTAGTTTTGGAGGCTGCTAGGGCTCATTTTGAGAAAGCAGTTAGTTTCGATGATGCTTGCATCAAATTTTCTCAGTAAGTGTTTCTTTTTTTTTTGGAATCGAACATGGTATAGGGAAGTCATTAGAAGGGGTACAGGAGAGTGTGTAGATACATAAGCTAAACATTATCCTCACAATCAGTCCTTAGCTTATGTCCTTGCTCTCGCTTTTAAGATTTTTCTGTGGCGCTCCTGACAGAGTAGATAAAGAATTTAAAAAAATTAAATTGATTTTAATCATTATAATTTTTTTCAGGACGTGCTTACGACTTATAAACGAACCACACCCCGAAGTAAACGAAGAACTTGACTTAATTGAATCTGTTCAACTTTTGGGCGATTTCGATGTTAAATTACTGCCGTTACAAGGTAAATTGAAGTTAAATTTTTGTTTTTTGCCCGTTTCCAATATTTATTATTTTTTTTAGTTCGGAATGTACCGACCGTTCGAAATTGATCGAATCTTGCCTCAAATCAAAACCGGGAGCTTATAAGTTTAGTCAGAGGCTTTTGCAATTAGCTCACACTCTTCGAATATGCGGGGATGACCGAATGAAAAGAGAAGGACAGGTTCTTACTCTTATTGCCGAATATGCTCTACAAAATGGTGATTATAATGTCTGCAGCGAGATTTGCAATCGTTTGATTACCAGAAATTATTCCCCTGCTTGGACGATGGTTAGTTCGTTAGCTCAAAAAGACGATTTTGAGAACACGAATGTTAAAAAATTTCTTCTTGCTTTTGCGATTATGCATTGTCCTATTGAATGCATTGAGGAATTGATAGAAACAAGGTACGAATGATGAGATGTAAAAAATTAAAAAATTACGAAACATGATTTTTTTTTTTTTTTTTTTTTTTAGAATAAAACTGACGGCTCCGATATTCCAGAAAACAAAAAGAGAGGATATTTATGTGCCAAACCATGAAAACAATTCTCTTAGGTAGTTAAAATGAATGTTATTTATAATTTTTTTAAGCTATTTTGTTGTTCCATTGAAAATTTATATTAATTTAAAACATAATTAAAAAATCATTCTGAAAAAATTATATGCGTTTGTGTTATTCTCGTCACGTTGTTTCTCCAGAAGAAAAAGTTATATTAATTAAGTTATAACTTTAAATAAATAAAACTTATAAAGTTATATTAAGTTATAACTTTTTCTTCTGTGGTTTCTCGTGGTTTCATGTTGTTTCACGCTGAATTGTCAGACTTTCTCGTAGCATAATTAATCTATTGCACATAAAATCTGATTATGAGGATGCTTTTTTTGTTTGAAATTTCAAACAAATATTTTAATTCGTATTGAAGTAAGTTAATTTCAAAATATTTCAATTAAAAGCCACAAGTTTGATCTTTTTTTTAAAATCTACCTTCATCACAGGTAGTACCAACGTAAAACAGTTTGTAACCCTGGGTTGTTTATATTTCATTCATTAAAGGGCATGTAACATGTGGAGTGGAGACGAATTTTTATTTCTGAGCAATAATATTTAGTTTAAAGGTGGGATTAATTTTTATTCGCCTAAAAAGCAACTTAACTTTGAATATAGCATAGGGTAACATGCGTAAAATTCATAATTAATTTATTTTTACAGGTGTAATCGTAAACGATTGACATGCCTAACCTAAAAGAAAATTCTCGGATTGAAGGTTTTGACGTTGTCATTAAAAATGAAAAAGACGACAGCAAACCCATTAAAAAGAAAAATCCAAATAAAAAGTCGGGAGGTTTCCAGTCATTTGGGTTAAGCCATCCTGTATTTACTGGATTGCAAAAAAGAGGGTATAAGTTGCCGACCCCGATCCAAAGAAAAACGATACCGCTGATACTTCAGGGACGTGATGTAGTAGCTATGGCAAGAACTGGCAGCGGCAAAACAGCATGTTTTTTAATACCCATGTTTGAGAAACTAAAGAAGCGATCAATAACAAGTAAAGGACCAAGGGCTTTAATTCTCTCTCCTACTCGAGAACTTGCTTCACAGGTAAAGATATTCTGTTATTAAAATATTTCGAAAGAATACTAAAATGCCTTGTAATTTTTTTTTTTTTAGACATTAAAGTTCATAAAAGAGCTTGGAAGATTCACAGACTTAAAAGCAGTGTCAATTTTAGGAGGTGATTCCATAAATAAACAGTTCAGTGCTGTCCATGAAAATCCTGACATAATTGTTGCAACCCCAGGACGATTTCTTCATATTTGTATTGAAATGGATTTAAAATTATCTTCAGTAGATTACATGGTTTTTGATGAGGCAGATCGATTGTTTGAAATGGGCTTCGGTGATCAAATAAAGAAATTTTGGATAGATTGCCAGAAGCAAGGCAGACTTTATTGTTTTCTGCTACGTTACCAAGAATTTTGGTAGATTTTGCTCAAGCAGGTTTAAGTAACCCTGCTTTAGTGCGACTGGATGTTGATTCAAAGATACCAGAAACTTTAGAATTGTCATTTCTTTATGTTCGACCTGAGGAGAAACCTGCAGCATTGTTGTGTACTTTGCAAGCTCTTCCAAAGAATTCCCAAACACTGGTTTTTGCGGCTACAAAGCACCATGTGGAGTACTTGCATATGGTAAAAAGAAAAAAATTATTTTTTAGTTCATTGATTTGAAGTAATCAAGTCTGAATTTTTTTTTCCAGCTGTTGGATAAAGCCGGAATATCAAATACTTATATTTACTCAGACTTAGATCCTGCAGCGAGAAAAATCAACACGGCAAAATTTCGAATAGGAAAATGCTCCGTTTTAATTGTGACGGACGTCGCCGCTCGAGGGGTGGACATTCCAGATTTAAATTACGTCATAAATTATCACTTTCCCGCGAAAGCAAAACTTTTCGTTCACCGAGTCGGAAGATGCGCTAGGGCCGGACGTTCAGGCGTCGCATATTCCCTGGTGGCCGTCAACGAAGCCCCTTACGTCTTAGATCTTCACCTGTTTTTGGGAAGGCCTTTAAATTTACTTCCGTTAAATTCAAAACCGGAGAACGATAAAATGGCGTTCGGAAGAATTCCGGAAGACGTGATTTTGGAACAACATTCTGAAGTCTTAGAGTGGCATGAAAAGCTCGAATTTTCACAGCTTTTAGATGTTTGCAAAAATGCCTATTCGAAGTATTTGAAATCGAGACCCGGATCATCCCGGGAAAGTGTTAGGAGAGTTAAAACTCTAGATTTGGTGAATATAGGTTTTCATCCTCTATTCAAAGCGGAGAATGATAACGAAGAAAAAATTAATTTGTTAGATAAAATGAAAAATTTTAAGCCGAAAAATACGATATTCGATTTGATGGCGACGTCGAATCCGAAAACGCTAGCCGCTTTAAATTCGGCGAAAAAAGCGCATTCGAAGCAAATAAAAGAATTTCATTTTAAAAAATATCAAAAAAATTTGGAAGATTCGGAAGAGAAATTGCAAGAGGAAGATGACGAACATTATTTGGTAGAGGGGTCGAAGAAGAGAAAAAAGAAAGATGAGGATGGGATAGTGAAGAAGAAGAAGTATAAAGATGAAGATTATTATGTACCTCATTTTGCTGCTGATAAATATACTGAAAAAGAGTAAGGTTTTTTTTTTTTTTAAAGCAAGTTTAAATGTAAAATGTATAATGTTAATTTTTTTTATAGATTAGCAGTAAACAACTTCGTAGACGAAGCAAATAAGGCAACGTTTGATATGGTCGGGGACAGTGCTGAAGGATTTAAAATTCAGCATCAGTTGAAAAAATGGGATAAAAAGAAAATGAGGATTGTAGATGTTCCAGTGAGTATTTTTTTTTTTATTAGTCTGATCTGCAACGATTTGGATTGATTTTCCAACAATTAATCTTATTTCTTACTCTTTAAAATAGAATTCAATTTTTTTTTCTCCTCGTAAATTTTTTTTTTTTTTTTTAATTTAAATTTTCTTTTTTTTTTTTATTTAAATTTTCTTTTTTTTTTTAATTTAAATTTTCTTTTTTTTTTTCTTCACAGAACAAGAAGATTACTAGAATTAAAACTGAAGCTGGAAATTGGATATCCGCCTCTTATAAATCCGATCTGTATGCCAAATGGAAAGAGCGATCTAAAGTAGAAAACGCGGAGGAAAGTGAAGAAGAGGAAGATGAACCTGCTAATAAGCGAGGAAAACCGAAATTTAATAAAAGTAATTTTTTTATAAAAAAAATTAAAAAAAAATTTTTTCATTCCTAGGACTGAAAAGTAGACCATAAAATGTGCTTTCCTCGGAATAAAAAATATTTTTCTTTGCAGGTATCGAAGGTAAATTTCAAGACTCGACCAATTACGGCCCTCGGCTTCGCCTCGAGCCGTAAACTTGGTCTCGTACTTGAAATATTTACCTCCGACACCTGTAAAGAAAAATACTATTTTTTTTTTAATGAATTAGTGTTCAGCTAAATCAAAAATTTAGCCTGCGCAATGCAAGGAAGCTGTGCTACTTATAACAGAGCTTTGCTTCTGAATAGTCTTTTCTAATTTTCCGAAAATCTAAATTGAAAAATCTTTTTTTTTTTTTTCAGATAAACCACCAACATTACCCAACGCGAAAAAAGGTAAATGGAAACGCAATAATAAAGGAGAAAGACCACGAAACGAGCTTAAACGACCGGAACAAATTTTGAAAGCTCGAAAAGAATTGGAAAAGAAAAGATTTAAAAGTCTTCCGAGGGATGTTAGGAATAAAATGACAAATAAAAGTAAAAACACAAATAAAAATAGAAGTAGACGTTAAATAAAAAAAGAAAAGAATTTATTTAATTAATTTGAGTATTTTTTTTTTTAAATTATTTTCTGACTAATTAGGAATGCCTTCCTAAAGCTTGCCCTACTGCACTCATTTCTGCAGGCGATAAAGCTTTTAACATTAAACCAGGTACAGGGTTTTGATGCTCTAAATCTCGAAGATCATTTACTTTTACTTTTAAATTGCTTCTTAATTTGTTGATTTCTACATCTGCCTCAACTTGATCTAAAAAAAAAAAAACGACAATCAAACAAATCACAACCCAATTCATTTTTAATTTAACATCTTAATAATTAAATTTTTTTTTTCTCACCCTTTTTCAAGATATCCTCTGCTTTTTTCTTCGGGAACTTAACTAATAGCGGACCTAATGCCACCCATGCTTTATCCTCTTTGCTGTTTGACAAAGCTCTTAAACCTTCTCGATCCTCCTGCCTTCTCTTATCCAAAGCCACAATTTCTTGCCTATCAGAGAGAATTTCTTGTGCTAGGCTTTCAAGCTCTTCCAAATGTTTCAAACTTTTACTTGGGTTTTCCATACTGTTTTTACCTAAAACAACAAAGAATTAAGAATCTGAAAAGACAAAATTCAAACAAACTTTTAATTTACCTATAAAAATTCCAAGCGAAACTTTCTTTCAAATGATTTTTCTTTATGATTCTCTGACAATATTTCCTTCTTGTTTTCAAACTTTGCTGTGTGGTGAGTCTCTTTTGAGCTGTCTTTAGGAGGGGCACCTATTCCACTTCTATCTTTTTTCATTTTTGCTTTAACTGGAAACTTTCTTCCAGATCCATCTGGACCTAAGCCTGTTTCTCTATCCCAACCTTCCTTCAAAAGGAGCTGAAATCCTCTATTACTCTCAGGTATCCCATAATATGTTTTCAGCTTTTTTTGTTTTGAACTAAATAAATGTAACGTAGAGCATTCATGCTTTTCAGTGTCAATTTTAAATTCCTCTTTGCAAATTTCACAAAAAATAGGGTCAGCTTGTTTATTAGATCTTTGTTTTTCTTTCTCTTTTTCTTTTTTGTAATTTTTCATAATTTTCAAAATATCGTTATGATTATTTTTTCTTGCTAATGAAATAGCACTATTATATGATTTATCAATTACTGTAACATCTGCATTACTTTCTAAAAGCAATATAACCGAATCTTTGGCTCCACTACATGCAGCACACATTAAAGCTGTCCAACCAAAATCATCAGTTGCATTTATATTAATATTTGGTTGGGACAAAATTAATTTCAAATTACCAACTTCATTATTTTGGGCAAATTTAAAAATGTCAGATTGTTTAAAATTCGGAATTGTCTTTGGCTTTGCTGTAACCTTATGAGGTTTTTTTATTTGAACTTGTTTTTCCTTTTTCTGGGGTGGTTCACTTATTATTTTTTCATACACTTCTTTGGCGCTGTCCCCTGTCAAAGGTGCAACAGGTAACTTTTTATATTTTGGTGCATGTTGTTCTACATAATTGTCACCTTGTTCTTTTACAAATCTTTTCCAGTTGAGGTTATATTGAATTGGGACTGGCGGATTCATTTTTCTCAAAAGAGGAACTCACCTAATTAATTATCTAGTAGGTTGAAGTAAATGACAGGAATTCTATAAAACGAATTAACTACGTTTTTATAACCATTTCCAATTTTAAAACAAATTGATGGCAGACAGGTTAGATTAACACAAACACAACTTCAGCGCTTCTAGGGGCAAAACAGGAACTAATTTTTGCTTATAAAACTTATGTTTAGCTTACGTAAAAATAAGAAATGTAACATTACCAACCGTCTACTTCTCTTTCATAATCTACACTGTTGTTTAAATTATTTAAAATCCAGTAAATAAATTGAACTTACGGTATTTATATACTATAAGAATATTGTTTAGAAATTGGGTAGACTAAATCCAAAGAATTAATTAAGTTATAGCATATGATTTTTTATAGGCGGATAAATTTTTAAATAAAGGCTGCGAGCAAAAAGGCAGCCAAATGCTATAGATTACAAAAATATGTATTCCAAAAACCAAGTCGTTGGTAATATAGGGAAAGCGCACAGCGGTTGTTCGAGAATTCGACGTGCAATAGCGCCATCTACATCCGTTTTTCAAGAGTGCAATTACGATTTTGGAGATAGATTGTTTTATCTTTAATCAGTCATAATTACAAAAGATCTTTGCTTGTATTTATCAATAATCTTTTGAAGGAAGAGTATCAACTCTTTTTCAACTCTCTCTTTTTCTGAAAAATCTAAAATATTCTTTTTTTTTTTTTTTTTTTTTTCAAAAAAGCGAAATTATTTTAATTCCAATAACGCCAATTTTTTTTTAAATGTTAAAGCTAAAAAAAAAAATTCAATTTTACCCGCGCATTTGCTCTATCTTTTTGAAAAGAAAAAAAAACTTAATCATTAAAAAATTTAAGTTCCGAAGAATTTCAAATTTTTTAAATGTTTAATATAAATTTAAAAAAAAAAAAATTAAGGGGGGGGTAATCGAAATCTAACGTAATTTTAAGGGCGGGGTCTCTAAATTTTAACCTTTGCTAACAAGGGGGGGCAACGAGTCAAAAATTGCCAAAATAATGCTCACGTGTTTTACGGACGACCCCGAATAGTGGAATAGTAGAAACAAAAAATGATTGAAAAATAACTTTTTAATAACTATTAACGATTAATGATCAACTGATAAACAATAATTCATTTATATTGAACATTTTCTGCTTTCTTAATTACCAGATTTATCTCAATAAAACGTTACGCCTACACGGGTGCAAATTCACTGTGGAATGTGGAGATGGAGATGGAAAAATGAGATATTGAACCAACATATTGGTCCAATATATCATTTCAAAATGTACCTGCTACAGAGTTTAAATTTTTGTTTTTATATTATAAGCCTGATTATCCGATGAATTTTTTTGTGACTGAAAAATGATTGAAGTCTTGATCATTTTTAGTCATTTTTAGTTATAGTTTTTGCAGTTTTATAGTTTAAGTAGTTATAGTTTAAGTCAACTATATATAGCTGACTTCCCAGACGTTTCACAAATTCGACAAAAAATTAATTGTTAAAAGATAGTACGTGCTATTCCGATTTCTTTTCCTGCTTTCTTGGGAAGGAAAAAACCTGCGTCGGCCAAGCTGTTTTTTTCAAAACACCAAATTTGATATGGAAAAAAAAAATTTTTTTAATTTTTTTTTTTTTTCTTACTTTTACGTGTTATTACACGATATTCCGCTTGCCCACAAACTTTTAGAAATTTTTTCCAAATCGAACCACACTCACTCATATGGACGCTTTTTTCATTAAAAATGGTTTTAATAATAAATTGAAAATTATAACAAATGATTAGTAAGAGCAAATTTATTTTTAGTCATGGGATTAGGTCAAATCACCAAAATTAGGAATCGACCAACTAATGATTAATCTGTAGCCATATGAAACCCTTTGGCGGTCTACGTATCGTATTTGATAAAACTTACCCCTCCCCTCCAGGCCCGTAACCAGCCTTAGAAGCACAGGGGGGGCGCAAAGTTTTCAAAGAGGGACTTCAAATGGCCCCTAATAACATGGAAGACAGGGAAATTACATGGGCCAAACAAAATCTACAGGGGGGCTCAAGCTTGATCAAAGGGGGGCTGAGCCCCCCTTTGCCCCCCCTGGTTACGGGCCTGCTCCCCCCCCCCTCCTTTCCCGGCTTAAATATATCAAAAATTCGTTAAGCCTCCACCACTATTTTAGCAGGCTTTTTTCCTCCTCTAATTATAGTGTTTTTGCAAGAAAAAAAAAAAAAAAAAAAAAAAAAAAAAAAAAATTCTGAATTTAGCTGGAAAGTGTTGAATTGATAGATTTGTTTTGTGTTATTTTATTCATACCAAAGGCTCAAACTATCTCTTGTCAAGTACGGCTGCAGATGTTTTTTCTTTTGTAAAAGGTTTACGACCTTGTTTTTTCGTCGCCAAACATACACCGCAACTATACAGTCGCCTAATTATTTAGGTACACGCGCACCCTTCCCAGAACTTCTTTATTGTTCACCATGCCTGGGCATAGCTCGCAAAAATTGAAAATGTTTCCATTGCTCGCTATAAATTTTTCTTTCCTAAGACTGTCACTTTCAATGTTTGTATCGGATGCTTTTTTTTTTTTTTTTTTTTTTGTTCTTTTGTGGGAATGGAAGCTTTTTTTTAAATAAACTATTAAAAATAGTTATTCCCCCCAATTATTGTTTTAAACACTCTCCGACTACGTTAAAACGGTTTCCCGACGGCACGACAAGAAATGAAACAAACAAAAAAAATTGAATAAAATTAAAACCTATTAAAATGCATTGCATTCGCAACAAGTAGGGTTGAAAATCTAAAAGCCATCAAACCATGGCAGATGTAACTTTTCGAAAATTTTTTCGTGGTGAAAGTGGTTATATTGGTTTTCGAACAAAATCCGAAAATTTTCGTTGATGTTTGACGTTATTTCTGGGTGTCTATTATATTTTTCAGGTAATGGGGGGTACATATATCAGCGGCCGAGTACCCATATGAATTTAAGTAATTTTTTCCTATACGCGGTAGAAAAAAAAGGCTGAAAGAAATTTGAAAAAAAAAAAATTAATTTAAAAAAAAGTTCTAGTATATAGTGTATCACAGTCTTACGAAATCGCAGATTAATTTTGTATTCTAAATCGGAATCAGCTATTTCAAAAGCAGGGATCCGAAGCCGGTGCCGATGCCGGCACTAATAAATTTCAAGATGCCGATGCTTTTAAGTTTTCAAAAAAATTCGATGTCGATGCGATGATCCCAAAATGTCCAAGCTTCAGACCCCAGACCCCTGTTCAAAAGTAATCGGAATCTCGTCTGAAAACAGTTCAAAATCTTTGGAAACGGAAATGGATTCAGAATCAGTATGAGACTGTGATATACTATACACTAAAACTTTTTTTTAATTCTTTTTTTTTTTTGAATTCAAAAAAGACATTTCTTGAGAAATTAGAGATCGCTCACGGTATCTGCGACAAGGAGGCATAGGAGCTTCATTAAAAATAAAAGTATAAATTGCTGAAGGGGAGTTTCATTTGAAGCATACATTCTCTATTATGGTTTCTAGAGTTGAAGTAGGGCATGGCTATCAGAGTCTGGAGGATTAAAAAACAAATGAACTCCTCAAACTTTAAGTCGAACGATCACCAATAGGATGGTCCACATTTTGCAAAATGTTGTCCGATCGCTGCGTTCCATGAGATTTACTTTCTTTTAGACTTAAATGTTCATGAAAAAATGAAAAAAAAAAAAAAAAATTCGTCACCGTTAAGAGGTGCCGCTTTTCATTAGAAAAAATTAGTCATTTTAAATTTAAAGCTATTTTTTTCTAAGTTCACCATTAAATACAAGCCTGAAAAGAATTTGTCCGAATAGTCAGACTTAATGTTCTAAGGAATGTAGAATCCGAAAATGACAACAGTTTTGCGATAAAAAAATGTTTGAATAAATTTTCAAGCTAAAACTTCGGACTTTTTACTGTTTTTTAAGAGTAATTTTTAAAAAAATCAAAATAATATCTATGAGAGACAAGTTTTGAATTTTGCTAAAACTATCTCAACGTATGTTTTAAGAGGTGGGGAATCCGAAAACAGCAACAGTTTCCCGGGAAAAAAAATCCTAAGGGCCATAAATGGGCCATTTTAGTTATTTTGGGCTACTTTTTTCCCCTTTATCTTGCACTAGCCGTTTCGCGCGGCGCTTCGCGCCGCGCTACACGTCTAGGCAGGGGCTTTGCCCCTGCACCCCGTTTGGATTGCCCAGTCTCCGATGCAAATTTTTAATTTTGATACTTCATGCCTTAATATATTTATTTTCTTGAGAATTTTTAGAGATGTTAGATTCCGATTGTTTCAAATAAAAAGTTTTGAGAGTTGATTTAATTTTATTTCAGAAATTTCAAGTTTATAAGTAGATAAAATATAAAATAACGTAATATTTTTACAATATTTGTTTGTAGACAATGTTTTGCGTAGTAGTAAAAACCAGTAGCTCAAAAACCGTGCACCAAAAATAATTTTCGACTTGAAATTCGTAATCTACGCTAAATTTCCGATGGGAATGGATAATCTTTCATACCCAAAAAAAGTTAGAATTTTTGGCCCTTACATGGGCTTTTTCGAAATCTCAAGGCCAATGTGACACCTCAAGATGCCGTCTGAAAATGAGGATTTTTACGGCAAACTAAATCCGCTAGGGTGGCTCTGGCTGCTATCATGGTAAAATGGCGGCCATTCTAAAAAAATTCAGGGTTGATACTCTATCTATAAAGAAACTTTTCCCGATATAGGAGTTTGGAAATTCCAAAAAAGTTGATTTTCGAACCACCCTAGTGCACAGCGACAATGGTTTATTTCGAAAAAGATTTTAAAAAATTAGAGGACTTACTCAAAATTTAGAAAAATAAGCATCCCGTTTGGATCACCCAATGTCCGACAAAGAAGTTATTTAGGTTTTGAGTTTTTTACAACGTAAACTCGTCCTGACAATGTTAGACGGATTTTGTCCTATGAAGGAATTTTTTTAAAAAAATTATTTAGGAAACTAAAAATCTTGACTATTTTTTCATCAAAATTTGTTTTTCCTGCTGCGACACTCTTTAGGCAATACTTTATTTCAATTTAGGGCAACTAAAACTCTTATCTTTTCTTTCGTCAAATTTTCTTTTTCTGTGTAGCGACATTTTTCAGGCAATATTTTATTTCAATTTTTCAATTCGGGAAAATACTGAGAAAAAACAGTGCTGGACATTACTTAGGGTGGGTAACGTCGGAACTTTTTTCCTCTACATTTTCGGGAATTTTTTACAAATTTTTTTTATGTCGGAAAAAAAATGAATTGGAAGACAGTTTTAATGTCCAGAATGTCAAAAATATTTCTTCTACAACAGACACGTAATTACAGACCTATTCGAATGGTTCTCAACTTGAAGAATTCGATTTTGGCCAGGCCAGCAAATTTTTGGCCCTTCATCCATCTTTCTTTTATCTTCCCATCCCTTTATTCTTTCATCTGCCCACACACCAACCCATCTATGTATTCCTATATCTATTTTTCCGTCTATACATCCCTCTATTCATCCGTCTAATCATCCATCAATTCATTCACCTACCCGTATCCATCTGTTCATCCATCTATTGATCTACCTATTGACTGTTTCTATCTGAAGAAAAAATATTTTAAAATTTTTTCTCCACAATTATTTTTGCTGAAAGCTTAAATAATGGAAAGAGTGAAAATAATAAAAAAACAAAATTATTTTAATGAAAATTTGTCAAAATTTTCCAAAACCGTTTCAGACAAAACTTGTTTAACATTTTTCGACAAATCATCCATTTGTTTTTTCATCTACTTACACATTAATTAATCCATCTATCTATTTTTTCGTCTATTCATCCATTTAATCATCCAACTATTCATTCACCTACCCGTCCATCTATTACGCCATTTCATTTATTCATGCATTTATTCATCCATCTAATTATTCATCTAACCATCTACTTATTAATTACTCATTTAACAAATAATTCATCGTTAAACATTTCGCTACAAAATTCAACATGCTTTTCATCCCATATTTTGTATTTCCATTTTCCTTTACTCCATGACTAAACAATGGACAGAGCCGCTTTCCCTATTTTTGTAAGCTACACTACAGTAAAAAATTTAATTTCACCAAAAATTTTATCCCTTGCGTACAAACTACGCCTTTTACTTTTACTGTACTTTAACTTGACTTTTACTTTTACTTTACTTTACTTTAATTTTTACTTTAGTTGACTTTAATTTTCATTTATATTTTCATTTATGAAAATAGTAAAGTATTTTTTTTTTCAAAAAAACTTTATCCCTTGCGTACAAACACCAGACAGACACACTCCCCCCCCCCCCAAAAAAAAAAGAAAAAAAAAATCACCGCCTACAGACCGACACACAGTTTAAAATGTTAAAAAAAAAATCCCTGCGTACAGACAGACACACAGTTTAAAATAATGAAAAAAAAAACCCTGCGTACAGACAGGGAAACTTTCATTTGAATTTTACTTTTACTTTTACTTTAGTTGATTTTAATTTTTATTTATATTTATATTTTTATTTATGAAAATAGTAAAGTTTTTTTTTTTTTCAAAAAAAACTTTATCCCTTGCGTACAACACCAGACAGACACACTCCCTCCCCCCTCCCCTCCAAAAAAAAAAAAAAAAAAAAAAAATCACCGCCTACAGACAGACAAACAGCTTAAAATGATGAAAAAAAAAAATCCCTGCGTACAGACAGACATACTCCCCCCCCCCCCCCAAAAAAAAACACCGCCTACAGACAGACACACAGCTTAAAATGTTGAAAAAAAAATCCCTGCTTACAGACAGACACACTCTCCTCCAAAAAAAAAAAAAAAAAAAAAAAAAAAAATCACCGCCTACAGACAGACACAGCTTAAAATGTTGAAAAAAAAATCCCTGCGCACAGACAGACACACTCCCCCCTCCAAAAAAAAAAAAAAAATCACCGCCTACAGACAGACACACAGTTTAAAATAATGAAAAAAAAAACCCTGCGTACAGACAGAGAAACTTTCCCTTAAAAAAAAAAAACACGTAAAAAATTTTTTTTGCGTACAACGGGACACATCACATTCACTTTTATATATATATAGATATAGCGAAACAGAGTCTCAATGGGGGTTCTGAAAATGGTCAAAACCGTTTTAAATCGTGTTTTAGTTTTAAAGGCTTCTAAGGTCGAAAATTAACAAAACCACAAAATGTCTCTGAAAATTAAATTCTGGAGAAGGTTTTAAATTTTGTAATTTTCGACCTTAAGCCAATAAATCACGATTCAAAACGGTTTTGACCATTTTCAGAACCCCCATTGAGACTCTGTTTCGCTATACGCAAGATAAAGGGGAAAAAAGTAGCCCAAAATAACTAAAATGGCCCATTTACGGCCCTTAGGATTTTTTTTCCCGGGAAACTGTTGCTGTTTTCGGATTCCCCACCTCTTAAAACGTACGTTGAGATAGTTTTAGCAAAATTCAAAACTTCTCTCTCATAGATATTTGATTTTTTTAAAAATTACTCTTAAAAAACAGTAAAAAGTCCGAAGTTTTAGCTTGAAAATTTATTCAAAAATTTTTTTATCGCAAAACTGTTGTCATTTTCGGATTCTACATTCCTGAGAACATTAAGTCTGACTATTCGGACCAATTCTTTTCATGCTTGTATTTAATGGTGAACTTTAAAAAAAAAAAAAAAAAATCTTTAAATTTAAAATGGCTAATTTTTTCTAATGAAAAGCGGCACCTCTTAACGGTGACGAAATTTTTTTTTTTTTTTTTTTTCATTTTTTCATGAACATTTAGGTCTAAAAGAAAGTAAATCTCATGGAACGCAGCGATCGGACAACATTTTGGAAAATGTGGACCACCCTAATCACCAACCTTAAAGGAAAAAAAATTATCTATTATACATCAATCATAAATGAAAAACACAATAAATAGCTGTTCCCAATGCAAAAACGGATTATATTCGAAAATAATAGTTACTCTCTTGGAAACGACGGAAATAGATGGCGCGAAGGTAGAAGAGCGTACGAACAACCGCTGTGCGCAATCCCTATAATACCCGAAATTACCAAAAACCAGCCTAAGAGACCCTTAATACTAGTTAACTGCGACACATGCTGCCATAAGAAACTCTGCATCATGATTCTCCATAAGTTAAGAACGAGAAACCAAAAGATGGCGCCCAGTATGGCTGCATTTAACAGATACTTAAAATCATACGATCGAAACAAGTCAAGTGGTAGAATTCAGTTGAATAATCAATCCTTATCAAGGTCAAATATAGAGCCTACGGTGTGATCAGTGATGTCATTATGATGTCATACAACCGAGTCGTAGGGGCGCTTTGCGTTAGAAAATTATTATATTATAAACAATATTGTTTTAGTGACGGTTGCCCCGGAAAATTTTGAAAAAAATAGTTCGCGAAGTCTTTTAAAAGCATCGGTTTTTGAATAACTTAAGAAATATATTTTAACCGGTTCAAAAAAAGGTCATTGGTCAAGAACGAGTTATGTGGCTTTTCGGAACACTTGTTTGAAAAATCTGTCGATAAATTTAGTGACGTCAGAGGAAATATTTTGCCTGGATGGTGGATCGGTTTATTGTTTATATTTTTTTTTTACATTTATACAATAGTGATATGCAACCTAACTGTGATTCGTTTTCGGAAAATCTGTGATTAAAATTATAATTGGACCAAAGTGAGGAGTTGTTTGAGCTACCTCTTGAACCGTGTAAGTTTTATTAATTAGTCGAATTTATGTGTTAAAAACATATGGCCTTGAATTTCATGTTTTGCTGTTAAGATGGTAGGCCTGGTAAAATCTCTATCTCTTAACATCAAATAAAAAATGTTTCTTCTTTAATTTTAATATGATGAAATAACATGTTATTTGTTTCACAGGTTCATTTTCATAAATCATAATTTGATACATCTTTTGGTATTCAATATCTTCATTGACACCCACAGTCAGTGAAATGATCAAGGTCAAATAAGAACCTTGCAGGCATTTTCATCTCTTTTTTTTACAAGATTGATTTTTATCAATTTTCATGAATTGTTAATGATATTCTCGTATTTATTGAGCCTTTTGATATCATCAATAAGATGTTGGCATGACTGTCGTTATCAATATCATAACAATCCGAAATGTTGAAATTTTTTTTCTGTTAATTTCGAGGTTGGGATATCAAGTTTTTTTTACATGAAAGAAAAGTAAACCATTTTTTTAAAAAATTATCTTGATGAATGCAGAAAGCCTTGAAAATTAGAAAAAGAAATTTTTTTTTTTTTTTCAAAAAAAAAATGTAAATGAAACAGCTTCACCTTACTTAAAAAAAAATTTTATTAATTATTTCATTTCACTTCAAATTTACTTTTTGTTTTTATGTCTGCATAGATTACATGATTTATAATCTAATATCAGATAAAAATTCAGATAATAACTGTCATAAAAACAAAAATCTTGCTTAGACAAGTTTGCTTAAACCAAAAAATGTCTTTATCCTTTAAATTTTTCTTTTTAATTTAAATTGAGAATTTTTCTTTTTCCCACTTAAAAAACTATCTAAAGCATTCTTGGGAACTATCTACCTTTATTTTTACTACTTTATATCTGAAATTAGCTATTGAAAAAAAAAAAAAAAAAGACTAAGAAATAATCAATTTAGATTAAGTACAGGGTATTCTTTAGCCTTATCAAAAATAAATAAAAAATAAATAAATGATATCCATCCCGCCATGCAATTTCCTTATTTACTGTCAAGTTAAATTTTTTAAATGTTGCTTCTTTTTTTTTTTAAACCTTTCTGGATGGATTTTAAAATTGGTGAGAGCTTTGGAATTATTTTTCAAGGTATTTTTTTTTTTTTTTTTTTTTTGTGCATTACCAGTAGCTTTATTTGGATATTATGAGTATTAAAAACTTTGGAGCTGTAATTTTAAATTCAAGTTTTTTCATGTTGATCTATCCCAGTGGTCAAAATATCTGGTATTTGTGTCCTACTCAGCATGTCTTGTCCTGTGTGCTTTATGGCGATAAGTTTTGTAACGATTAAAAATCCATAAGACCAATGAAAAAATATTTGTTTATTAAGTTTAAGCAACTATTTATTTAAAAGTTATGATCAATTTTAGAATAAAATCTAAGGGGTACAAAAGTCTAAAGCGTATGTTCCTGATCTTGGCTTTTAAGTGTTGGCATTTGCAAGAAATTGTTTACATTATGGTGTGACCTTGTTTGAATTTAAAGATTAAGGCTTCAGCATTGATTATTTAATTTTAAGCATTTACCCTTCAATATTAATTTAAAAATTGTGAAGACCCGCATGGATTAGTTGAGTGATATCCAGAAATTTTTTGGAAGGAGCTTATTGTAAAGTGCCTGAAAAAAATGCCATCAAAAAGGTTTTTGCGGTTTTTTACAGAATACTGGTGACTTTGTCGAAACCAGTATTAATATCCGCCCCCTGGTTTTTTTTTTTTATTTCTTTTTGTGATGTTATTGGACTGACTAGGGCATTTTAATGTTTTTTTTAAAAAATATTTTGGGGGGTTTTGTTTGAACGATATTACTTTTCAGTGCTCTCCTTGTTATTTCAAGGAACTCTTGATTCGTTTGAAAGAGATCCTTTATGTCTTCAAATTATTTGATCCGATAAGGTCCAAGGATCTGGGTCCAAGATACTTTTTGGTTTGAAGTATGTCAATTTTTTTAAGTGTAGTACGAAAACAAATTACAGAGTTACTGAATCTTTACAATTAGTATTACTGTCTGTTGATTTCGAATCTTTAGGGAAATATGAGTAGGCTGAAGTTTGACAGAAAGCAAAAGCTTTGAAAGTAATCAGATAATTCCGATTTCAGTTAAAACTGACATCTTGTAAGTAAAGTTGCTAAATAAAAGCCCAAAATTTAAAATACAGAGAACCAAGATTTAAAATACAGTCATTAAGTTTATGCAAAAGTCTAGAGTTACATATAAGTTTTTTTTTTTTTTTGATTTCTACGTTTTTTCTTGAAGTTTTATGGAAATGTTCCTTTTACTATTATAAAGGTCCTTGCATTTACTTTGTTCAGTAAATTTTTTTTAAAGGTAATTGTAGCTTCTAAGAGTCGGACCGCGTGTCAAAGTACTCGTGTCGGGACTTGCCTTTCAAAATTTTTTCCAAAACACGGTGGCTTTTTTCTTAATTAGCCATGGGTTGAAATTAACTAGGCTTGCAATTTATACTCTTTTTAAGAGTATTGACTCTCTTTTTTTTAGGAGAAAAAAAGAGTACCTACTCTTTTTTTGGGATTTGCCCGAATATACTCTTTTTTTCAAATTTTAAAAAGAAGTACTCTTTTTTTCTATTATTTTAATTCTTAAAATTAGGTAGCCTTAAAATTATAATCGTTAGTTTGCGAAAAACGTTGTCATTTTATTTTTCCTAATTAAATCATTTTTTTTTCTCCATAAGCTTTTTCTTAAAAGTTTCATATTGTTTTCCTGGTTATATTATACTCGTTTTTCCTTTAAAAAAAAAATAAATTCCTTACCCATTTTTTCTAACAATTTTTTTTGTCCTAATTTTCAATTTTCCTGAAATTTTCTGATTCATAAAATAAAATTTCCTAAAATGCTAAAATGAATATTTTTCCTATTTTTTCAAAACCCTAAAGGGATTTTACGAAATTTTGTTTTAGGGATTTTTTAAGGGCAGTCTCCACTTGATAACGTTCACCGCATTCGCGTTATCCGCCTTCTCGATGAACGTAATCGCACCGGAAGTTTTGTGGATCTTTTACCACGATTTTTTTGATCATCTTCTGCTTTTTCCTATTTACAAACATTAAAAATGGCGGTTTTGAAAGATGTTTTTACGGATTTAAAAAGAAAAATTTTAATTCGGGCATGGGGAAGACAATAAATCTGTTCCAAAACAAATTCTGGGTAAGCCAATTTTGTATACTTAATGAAATATACGGTACTCTTTTTATGCCACAAACGTTTACGGGAGCAAAACCTGCAAAGTACTTCCGGTGCGATTACGTTAACCGCGATGACGGACAACGCGAATGCCGTGAACGTCATCAAGTGGAGACTGCCCTTTAGAAATTTCATTTTAGAAATCAAAAAATTTTTAGAAAAATCAGAAAAAAAAAAAAATAGTTTTGGAAAACAATTTTAGGAGCCAAAATTTTTAGAAAAAATAGATTAGGAATTTATTTTTCCTAAAAGAAAAATAAATTCCTAATCCATTTATTTTCCTAATTTTTCCAAAATTTTCTTTTTCTTTTAGGAAAAATAAATTAGGAATTTATTTTTATTTTTATTTTATTTTTTTTTTTTTTAGGAAAAGTGGATTTGGAAAAATGGTAGGGAATTTCTAAAAATTAAATTTCATACTCTAATTACACTCTTTTTTTCTTACATTCATATACTCTTTTTCCAATTTCAAAAAATGGTAAGCCTAAAATTAACAAAACTTTAAAATACATTTTTTGAAAAAAAAAAAAAAAAAAAAAAGAAACTTTGAACCGCGCTTTTTTTGGCAATGTGACCGACACCCCTGAGACAAAGCTTCCAAAGCATTTCAGCTTTTCTAAATGAGATATAATATCACCAACAAAAATTCAGTAAAAAAAAAATTATGCTAAATCCAGTGGGAAACGCAAAGGCTCCCCAAAACAGGAATTATGGGGCTTAATTTTTTTTGTAAAACAAACTTAGCTCTTAGACTTTAACACTCCACGGCCTTTTACAGAAAAAAAAACTGATATCAACAATTACAAGCCTACTAATTTTTTTAATGAATCGTTGAGTCGGGCAATTATCAGTTTCAGATCACTGCGACAATTAGTTATTTTCGTTTTCCTCAAAGCTTAAAATACAATCCATGTGATTTTTTTTGTTTGTTAGTTATTTAATCGATAAAAAGGAATTCGACCTTATCATACACCTTATTAGATGTACAAAACTAAAAAAAAAAAAAATAATAATAATTATGAAAAAAATCAGAATCCAAAAATAGGTTTTTTTTTTGGAATTCGGATATTTTGAATTTGTTAAATTAAAAAAAAAAAAAAAAAAAAAAGGACGAGGAATTCCTGAAAATATTTTTTTAATTACCGGAGCAAAATTCGTAAAGTTTTTGAAAGGGAAACGAGGGTCTCGTTTTTTTTACAAGAAAATAATACAAAAGAAAAAATCGGGTTGATCTGTTGTCAGAGTTGTCATATTTCCTCTTTTATATTTGAAATTACAATTTTCGGAATTAATTATTCATATGCGTCTTTTACCGCTTATTTTCATTCATTTTTCTTGCGAGGTCCCCGTGAATTTTCCAAGAAAATTCCTTCCTTCGAAAATTTTTAATTAGACTCTGATGGTAAAATAGTTTGGAAAGGAAAAACATAAAATTTTTTAGAGCCTGGAATTTTTTTTCTTGTGTTCCTTTTTTTTTTTTTTCTTCAAGGAAAAGTTTCTTCGCGTTAGAAAATCATCGCATGCCTGCCTCCGATAAAAATTCTACACGTTTCGCAATTAATAAAAAACTCCATTGCTATTAATCATTCCTTTTTTTTTTTTTTTCTCAGGGTAAATTTTCCATGTTTTTCCGAAGTTTTTCCCCCGACGTCTTTTTAAGTTTTGTGCTCGTCGATCATCGTAACTCCCCTTGATTAACATTAGAAACCGAAAAAAAAAAAAAAAACATGCATGATGGTAAGACAAGACGCGTTAGTAGAAGAAAAAAAAAAAAGTTGATAAGATCCCATTTTACATGGGCGGGGGGAGGCTTAGATTAACCTTGATTTTTCAAGTCTGGAAAGGCCTTTGGTAATAATTCATGTATACACGGTGTGCACAGCCCCCTTTCTCCCCACTTTTCTTCTTCTTTTTTTTTTTTTTCAACTTCCTCTAAGTAAGTGTTGCACATGGATTTTTCGACCTTCAACTTACCTCGACGCAGACGCAAAATGTTAAAACCTGTCGCCCACTACTTTGTATCAAATGACATGCGATTCGGTTATTTCGGGAAGGTCAGCGTAGTCAAGTCGTATTTTCTGTTCCTTTTATGCCTATAAATAAAGTCATGAAAACTTAAAAAAAAAAAAAATTGCATATGCAAGAGCTAATAAACTTTTTTAAGCAATCGTTTAAATTTGGAGATTTTGAATGCAAGGAAGCTAAGATTTTTTTTTCTTGAAATTTTTTTCAGAGTGAAAATTCGATTTTTAAAATTTTTCCCTTCTACATTCCATTTAATTTTTTTTTCATTTTGTGCTTTCATTATCCCAATAGGCAATGTGGCTATATCTATGTCCATATCAATATCAATATCAATGTCAAGTGTTATTATCCACGACTTCTGATCTAATAAACAGATTACCTGAACTTTACCGCGGTTAAAAACTTCATTATTAATTCTTTCATTATCCGAGTGTTTTGCTTTACAATTCTTCCATGACCTGACACTTTCAGTTATCTGCGACTTTTAAAAACCAGGGCTTTCCAGCATCTGAAAATTTCATTAACTCATTATTTTTCAGATTTTTTAATATCATCTGCTGCTTCAATTTGCCCTATAAGCGAGAGGTCCGGAGATCAATTCTTGCCGTTGATTCCATACCATTTTTTCTAATCTATTTTCCTAAAAAAAAAAAATTCCTAATCCATTTTTCCTAATAATTTTGGCTCCTAAAAAATTTTTCTTAGTTTTTAATTTTCCTAAATTTTTTTGATCTCATAAATAAATTTTCCTAAAATTACTTCAGGAATTTAAGAAATATTCATTTTAGGTCTTATTTTAGGATTAAAAAAATTTTTAAGAAAATTGAAAATTAAGGAAAAAAATGGTTAAGAAAAAAGTTTTAGGAATCAAAGATTTTAGGAAAAATGGATTAGTGCCGCTTCTCCATTATGGCTCAAAATTAATTTTCTAGAATTAATTCTCAAAATTTCCGGAAGTACTGTGCTTTAGTTATTTTATGAATTTTCGACCATGGATTAAGAATAAAAAAAAGGCATTGTATTAAAAATGGCCGACTCTATTTTTAAATCTTGGGTTAGAAATCCATAGAATAACTAAAGCACAGTACTTCCGGAAATTTTGAAAATTAATTCTAGAAAATTAATTTTGAGCCATAATGGAGAAGCGGCATAGGAATTTATTTTTTTTTAGGAAAAATATATTAGGAAGAATGGTATGATTTAAATGTTGGTAATTCCCTACCATTTTTCCTAAAAAAAAAAAAAAAATTCCTTATTTATTTTTCCTAAAAATTTTGGTTCCTAAAAGCTTTTTTCGAATTTTTAATTTTCCTAAATTTTTTTGATATATCATAAATAAAACTTCCTAAAATCACTTCAGGGATTTATGAAATATTCATTTTAGGAAATTTTATTTTAGGATTACAAAAATTTTTAGGAAAATTGAAAATTAAGGAAAAAAATGGTTAAGAAAAAAATTTTAGGAATCAAAGATTTTAGGAAAAATGGATTAGGAATTTATTTTTTTTTAGGAAAAATAGATTAGGAAAAATTGTATGATTTAAATTTAGGTATTCGCTACCATTTTTCCTAGTCCATTTTTCCTGATCTGTTTTCCCTAGAAAAGAAAATTCCTAATCCATTTTTCGTTGAAAAAAAGTAAATTCCTAATCCATTTTTCCTAAAAATTTTGGTTCCTAAAAATTGTTTTCTAATTTTTAATTTTCCTATATTTTTTTTTATCTCGTAAATAAAATTTCCTAAAATCACTTCAGGGATTTAAAAAATATTCATTTTAGGTTTTAATTTAGGATTAAAAAAATTTTAGGAGAGTTTAAAATTAAGAAAAAAATTTTAGGAATCAAAGATTTTAGGAAAAATAGATTAGGAATTAATTTTTTTAGGAAAAATGGTATGATTTAAATGAAAGTAATTCCGTACCATTTTTCGTAATCCATTTTTCCTAAAGAAATTAAATTCCTAATCCATCTTTCCTAAAAAAAAAATAAATTCCTAATCCATTTCTTCTAAAATTTTTGGTTCCTAAAATTGTTTTTCTACCTAATTATTTTTTTTATAATTTGTTATGTTCCTAAAATTTTTTGATTCCTAAAATAAAATTTCTAAAAATCCCTAAAATTGAATTTCCTTAAATCCCTTTAGGAATTTAAAAAATTAGGAAAAATATTAATTTTTGGAAATTTTATTTTATGAATCAAAAATTCTTAGAAAAATTGAAAATCAGGAAAAAAAAATGGTTAAAAAAAAATTTTAGGAACCAAAATTTTTAGGAAAAATGGATTAGAGTCGTGTCTCCATTAGCGATTTATCCGATGATCGGATTATCCGACCACCGGAAGTACTGTATTTTCGAACACTACGAAAAAACTCGAACTTGAAAATAACAATGGCGTATTCGGTATTTTGTTTACTTTTTTTGCGTGCGGGATATTTTTTGCGTAGAATCTTCGGATTTGGAACAATAAATCTCTTTCTTTAATATCCCGCACACAAAAAATAAAAACAAAATAACGAATGCGCCATTTTTATTTTAAAGTTCGAGTTATTTTCTAGTGTTCGAAAGTACAGTACTTCCGGTGGTCGGATAATCCGATCATCGGATAAATCGCTAATGGAGACACGATTTAGGAATTTATTTTTTTTTTTTTTAGGAAAAACGAATTAGGAAAAATTTTCGGGAACATGTTTTATTATCCCAGCACTTAATTATCTGAGTTTAAGGTTTCAGCATGTAAAATTTCATTATCTGAGAGTTTCATTGCGGGAACTGTTCATTATACCAAATGTCCGTTTTTAGGATTTCGAAAAAGGGAACAAACCCAAATGTTGAGCTTATGAAAACAAATGAAGGTTTGTTTACTTTTTTAACATATTAAAAAACGGACACAGCGTATAAATGTTTATCCTATCCGATTTTTTTCCTTATTCCCTCCATTGTTTAGGCTTTTTCTCAGACTTCTTTTGTCCCGCTTTTTCGGTATCTAAGAACTTTCAATATTAAAATTTTTCGTTATCTCCGCTTTTCATTATGTAAGTTTGTTCCTTTGTTCCTTCGTCAGCACGCTCATTTGTCCATTCTTCCATTCATCTATTCTTTCGAAAATATGCAAAACGCCATGCCCGTTTTTTTTTTTTTTTTTTTTATCCATTGCGAAAAATTACAAAGATGTGCAAATTCAATGAAATCCAGGTGTTTCTTTCTTTTTTCCTCTCGATCTTTTTTTCTTTCTAAAACTGGATACAAATTCTGGATGACTTTGATCGCGAAAAAAAAAGAAAAAAAAAGGAAAAAAATTCTTTGTGGAGTTTGACGATCGTGGGAATGTCGTTTTATTGCATTCACTGATTCCGCAAGACTGGATAGGAATGATTGATTGGAAAGCTGTTACTTTTGTTATCGATTCTTTTTCTTCGATTTAGGTCAGGGTAAGGGAGCGTGCAAGACTCGAATGGGAAATACAAAAAAAAAAAAAAAAAAAAAAAAAAAAAAAAAGGAAAATTGTTTTTTCTTTTTTGGCGTTTATCAATGTTTTAATTTTTTTTTAAAGGTAATTCTGTAGTTTGAGCACCTTTACCTTATATGGGAGCTTCGCCCCTCGACCCCAATGTGCTGGTTTTACCGCATTTAGGAAGAAAGAAAAAAAACCAAGACGGAAATAGTCATCTTTTACTGTAAATTTTCGACAAAATTTTCCTGAAAAGTTGGACCTTGAATTTCCCAGCATTCTGCCCTTTTTTACTTTTCAAAAAAAAATAGGTCAGGTTTTTAAATCAAGTAAGAAATAAAAAGTTTGATTAACATTTTTTTTTAAAATTTTAATGAAAACTAGCTGCGACGCGCTCGCTTCGCTCGCGCTCTGCATCTAGTTAAGTCAATGAAAAAATGGCAATTTTAAAAATTTCGAGATATAGAAAGGGCATTATGGTCGCTGTCAGTATGCAATGGATTTTTTCAAACTTAACCGAATCAAAAAAAATTTTTTTTCTGCGCAGAAAAATTTTATTCATTGATTTTGTTTTAGGCTAATTAGGAAAATCACAATCAATATTTTTTCTCGCTAAAAAAATTGTTTTCAACGTAACTCAACATAAAATTTTTTTCTTTCCAAAAAAATTTTTTTTTTCACGCAAGGAACATCATTTTTTCCACCTCCTTAGCTGTGTCTGTCTGTATGCAGTGTTTTGTCTGTACGCATTTAAAGGTATTAAATTAGACTCCTTACCACAAGTAAGGAGTTTTCTAGAGTGTGCTGTACTTTAAAGTAGGGAGCTTTCTAGAGTTTTACTTGTAGTAGGAAGCACTCTAAGAGTTTTGGTAAAGCACTCTCGAGTGTTTTCCCTTAAGATAGGGGTGTTTTCTAGAGTGTATTTAATCTTAAGATAGGGAACTTTCTAGAGTTTATTTAACCTTAAGGTAGGGAGCTTTCTGGAAAAAATTTTTCCTATAGTAATCATAACGTAGGAAGCATTCTCCAGAGCGTTTAATGCCCAGGTAGAAAGCACTTTAGTGTTTTACTTTATGGTAGGGCGCACTATGAAGTGTTTTTAATCAGAACGTAAGGTGTACTCTCTAGAGCGTTTTTTACCAGGTAGGGAACACTCTATTTTTTTACCCGTTAGAGCGTTTCTTACCCGGGTTGGGAGCTCTCTTGAGTGTTTCTTACCTGTGTTAGAGAGCACTCTAGTGCTTCTTACCTGTAGTAGTATCACTCTGAAGTGTTTTACCTTAAGGTAGGGAGCACTCTATACGGTATAAACTTTATGTATGAAGTCAAGATATGTGTTTGTCAGTAGTGAAAAATGTTTGGGAAAAAATGTCTCGGGATACATCTCGACGTTAAAAGAACTTTAAATAATAAATTTTAATTTAAATAATAATTCAAATTTTAACTTTGAAAATTTTAAATAATATTTTGTAATTTAACTTTTGGGCTTTTATATTAGACGACATGAACGAAAACAGGAACTTGACTTAGAAAATTTCTTGTAAATTGTAGAAAGTTTTACTATAAAAACCTACTATTAAAAAGCAAATAAAATCTTGCATTTTCTCATTAAGCTCAGTTTTAAATCTAAAATACAAGAATGTTTCTAAAAAAAAAAAAAATTGCTTGCAATAAAAGTATTATTTTTTACAAAAATTTAAATATTAGTCGAAATTTATTGTGCCTAAATTGACGGTTACAGACATTCCACAAACATTTTCTTCCATATTGACCCCCAAAACGTAGTCCTACATCAAAAAATACCTGCGTACGGACATCGCCCAAATGCAGAAAAAATTCTTGCGTCAAAAAAATTTTTTGGAAAAAAAAATTTAGAAACGAATCCCTGCAAGATGTTTGTTTGTCGGTAGAGAAAATTTTTTTTTTACGAAAACCGATTGTCTCATGATGTGTGTTTGTCTTCTGTAGTGAAAAATTTTTGTTACGAAAACATGTGTGTCTGTCTGTAGCGGAAAATTTTTTGGAAAAAAAAAATATAGAAACAAATTCCTGCGTACGGACATTGCCCCAATGCAGATTTTTTTGTCAAGATGTGTTTGTCTGTAAAAAAAATTTTTTTTACCAAAAACATTTGTCTCATGATGTGTGTTTGTCTGTAGTGAAAAATTTTTTGGAAAGGAAATATAGTAAAAAAAAAAAAAAAAACTGCGTACAAACAGACAACACGGCGTGCCTCAACCAACTTTTTATTCGACAAAAATGACGACGAAAATTGAGTTCAGGGCTTGGTTAGGGACCATGCAAGGACTAAAAAACCGTTCGAATGAAAATCCTAGCTGATCATCTAAACGAGATATCTACATATTTAGTTCGCCGCATCGCGTGCATATTACATGGTGATTTCAAACTATAAAACTACATCTGGTTTTGTCGCTCCATGAAATTTAGCTTTCTTTTAGTGTAAAATTATAAGATAGTTAAAAAAAAAAAAAATTTTTAAAGTCTGGAGGTCGTTTATAGCCTAAATAGTCGTTTATTTTAGGCAGAGCTTTAAATCGTTATAAGAGCTTTTCGGACAACATTTTTACTGTCGAAAATACTATGAACTTAAGTTTTTAAAGTCGTAGAACACGAATATAACCCGTTCGATTTTGTACGAGCAACGCAGAGGCAGTCAGATGCCCATTATCGCTTTTAGCACCGATTTTTTTGTCGA
The DNA here is from genome assembly GCA_037577465.1 of Liposcelis bostrychophila. NCBI lineage: Eukaryota > Metazoa > Arthropoda > Insecta > Psocodea > Liposcelididae > Liposcelis > Liposcelis bostrychophila. Next base: position 20,167,151 of record CM075212.1, on the reverse strand, counting down.
AAATTATTAGATTATCCTGAATTTCGCAAAAATGTCGATTCCTATTCTCGGGGGAATGACAGTAATATGCTTTTAGGATGTAATAAAGTAAATTTAGGACGGCTTTAATCTTTTTTATCAATCCTGAAAACACCAGAAGCCATTTTTTTGTCTCAAAGTGAGATTTTTTTCCATAAAATTCGTCGATTATTTAAATCTCTACGATTGTTTTGCGTTTTATGGATGTCAAAATAAACTATAAACCGTTTTAGAATATCCTAAAGTAAGTTTACGCTGGCTGCAATTTTTTTCAACCATCCTGTAAATGCCGTAAGTCACTTTTTTTGCCACGAATGAACATTTTTTCTTAAAATTCCTTGTTTATTTCCATTTCTGTGACTCTTCTGGACTCGTGGCGGTCAATATAATTCCCAAAACTGACTTTAGGACATCTTAAAACTATGTCACAGTCATTTTCCAGAGAATAGGAATCGACATTCTTGCGAAATTCAGGATAATCTAATAATTTTCGACAAAAAAATCGTGCTAAAAAAGCGATAATGGGCATCTGACTGCCTCTGCGTTGCTCGTACAAAATCGAACGGGTTATATTCGTGTTCTACGACTTTAAAAACTTAAGTTCATAGTATTTTCGACAGTAAAAATGTTGTCCGAAAAGCTCTTATAACGATTTAAAGCTCTGCCTAAAATAAACGACTATTTAGGCTATAAACGACCTCCAGACTTTAAAAATTTTTTTTTTTTTTAACTATCTTATAATTTTACACTAAAAGAAAGCTAAATTTCATGGAGCGACAAAACCAGATGTAGTTTTATAGTTTGAAATCACCATGTAATATGCAAAGCGCGATGCGGCGAACTATATATGGAGATATCTCGTTTAGATGATCAGCTAGGATTTTCATTCGAACGGTTTTTTAGTCCTTGCATGGTCCCTAACCAAGCCCTGAACTCAATTTTCGTCGTCATTTTTGTCGAATAAAAAGTTGGTTGAGGCACGCCGTGACAAACATACATCATTTCGAAAAAAAAAAAATTCACATCAAACACACAAACATACATCATTTCGAGAAAAAAAATTTTTTTCGCATAAAATTTCTTTTTTTTGGGAAACTCTGTGCGTACGCAGTGATTTTTTTTTTTTGAGTGATTCAGGGGAAACTCTCTCTGTACGCAGTGATTTTTTTTCAAAAAAAAAAATCACCGCCTAACTCAAACTAACCTAAGGTTCAAAAAAAAAAAAAAAAAAAAATCACCGCCTACAGACAAACGCAGAAAAATTGAAAAAAAAACTGCGTACGGACAAAGTTGCCCAAAAAAAAAAAAAATCACTCAAAATTTTTTTTGGGGAAAATTTTTTTTACCCAAAACAAAAAAATCACTGCAACGGACAACGTCCATAAGCCTTAAAAAATTTTTTTTGGAAAAAAATTTTTTTTGGGGAAAATTTTTTTTACCCAAAACAAAAAAATCACTGCAACGGACACCGTCCATAAGCCTTTTATATATATAGAAGAAAAAAAAAAAAAAAAAAAAAAAAAACATGATTTATAACTTAAGGTGTGTGTAGACTTGATTTGAACTTGTTTTAAAATGTTTATAAACTTTCATTGGAAACTTAGTTTTTCCTGAAATAGTTTTCACTGGTGGATATTGGGGGGGGGGGGGGGGGTCTTTCGCCTCCTCTAGTCCGAAATGAACCCCCAAAAAAATTACACCTTTTCATTTCCAATTTTTTACTACATAGCTAAAATATTTTTTTTTTTTTTTTCGGAAAATAGCTGTTCAAGATTCGTGTTGCCATGTTTCAGGTTTACTCTACTCCCCTCCCCCTGCCGGAATAATCCTGGATTCAATATCGGTAATTTCCAAGAAGAAAAAACTACTTTTTTTTCTCCATTTGGAGTTTTATTGCCTGGAATATGTCTCAATATTATCTAAACACCATATCTAAGGCGTTTCCCTACTACTGTGATGTTGGTTTTATTTTGAAATGTATAATTTTCTACCAGAATTAGAAAATTTTCTGTTGCTGACTTCTTTTTTTTTCTCGTTTCAGGGTATTTATTCAGGATGAGACACATCCTTTTGTTTATTTTCGGTAAGTTTTATTTATTTTTTTAATTTAAAAATTGGCAGAACCCACATTTTTTTTTTTTAAGATGTCACAAAAATGAGTAAGGGCTAAAATTCACTATTGAAATTCCCGACCATTTTTCCTAATCCGTTTTTCTTTAAAAAAAAAATCCTAATCCATCTTTTTCAAATATTTGGTGCCTAAAATTTTGTCCCTAAAATTTTTTGATTCCTAAAATAAGATTTCCTAAAATGAATATTTTTATTAATTTTTTAAATCCCTAAAGGGGTTTTAGGAAATTTTATATTAAGGATTTGAAGAAATTTCATTTTAGGAGTCAAAAAATTTTAGGAAAATTAAAAATCAGAAAAAAAAAGTAGTTAGGTAAACAATTTTAGGAGCCAAAATTTTTAGGAAACATGGATTAGGAATTTATATTTTTTGGGAAAAATGGATTAGGAATTTTTTTTTAAGAAAAACGGATTAGGAAAAATGGCTGGGAATTTCAATAGTGAATTTTAGCCCTTAATCATTTTTCAAGGAATTTATTTTCTTAGGAAAAATGGTAGGGGATCTTGAAAAGTACTAGGGAAATGATAAGAGAAGTTGGGATCGTCCGAAATTAGAGTTTCTGTTTTCCCGGGAATTTTAAAATTTCGGGAATCGGGAATCCCGTTTTTTTTTTTTGAAAAATCATTTCCCGGGATTCGGGAAATAATGATATGGCGGGAACCCGGGAAATTTCCGGGATTTACCGGGAAAACCCGGGAATTTTCCCGTTAATTTCTGAAAAACGGGAGAAATCCCGAAAAATTTCAATCCCGGGAATCGGGATTAAATTTTTTTCCGGGATCCCGGGAATTGGGAAATTCCGGGCAGAAACTCTATCCGAAATGCATTTTTATAATTTTAAAACAAATCTGAATTAATTACAGTAATAATTTAAATTCAAGTCAATAGTAGGGCCTCTACTATTTTATTTTACTTCAATTTGAAAGAAAACCATGATATAAGGTGGTATTGAAATATAATCTGGAAAAAAATTAAGGTTTTATGCATACAATGCGGATGTTATGACTGGCAACACTGCATTTGGGGTGCGAAAGAGTTCATCGAACCCCGAACCTCATTGTTCTGAGTCTTGTTGGTACATAGTTCGACAATTTGCAGGTATTTTACGGTATGTCCTCTTCTAAAGTAATTGTCTTGTCTTTGTTGATACTGATGGACCAATATTATGATTGAAAATATGGATACAAAACAGAAGAGATGGGAAATTAGTAAATATTATATATCAGGTATGCTGGTGGCGTATTGCAGGCCGTGACCCGTCGAGGCCTGCAAGCCACCTCCATGCCTGATTTGTAATATATTTTTTATTACGACGGCGGGAAATGAATTTTTTCGTTTTTTAAGCAGGCGGAAAGGTTCATTTCCCGCCCGGAGTGATGAAAAAAACTTTTAATGCATTTTTATATTTATATATATCAATTGAGCCAAGAAAATATTCCGGAGGCTGCACTTTCTTTTCGAAGTAATATCCCATAGGGTGCACTGTCCGCCTAATGTAGATTTTTTACTCTGAAAGGGTTAAAAGAAATAATGTAATTGACAATTTCTTTAAAGGCTTTCTAAAAATAAAGATTCAAAAATTGTTCTCAGTGTAGGAGCCTTTTAGTCATAAATTTTTCTCTCCAAAAAAATACCGTATGAGGGGGTTACTTTGTACTCGACCGGGTAACTTTGGACACTTTGATTTTCCCTTAAGTTCTTGAAAATAGAACAAGGAAAAGCCCAAACAACGATTGCATTTCATAAAGTGAAGCTTCTTGAATATTATTTAGTAAAATGGCCCTTTAAATTAGCTTCGTTATAAATATATTCGATTTTCAAAATAATGCGAGACGGGAAAAAACTTCAAAGTTCGGAATACTAAGGTCCCTCCAACGGTATCTGAAAGCCGTATTCAGGTTCAAACACGTTCGGCACTTGTCCAACACCATTCTTTAACCACCCAAAAAATTTCTTTCCAAATGCATTTTCCCGAGAGCAGAAAAACAAGAATTAGCAAAAAAATGTTTGTAAACATTCCATAAACTCCATGTTAATCAGCCATTTTATTCATCCAAGCACATTTTATTTTGGTTTCAAAGAATTTATTTTTCTGGATCATTTTCTCTTCTTAAAATTATTTAACGGCATAAAAATTGTTTGTTTATTTATTAACGTTAATATGTTTTGAGAATATTTTTTCGCCCTTTTTTTGTTTTAATTACGGAGTTACGGATGCAGAAACAAAAATGTCCAAAGTTACCCCACTTTCAGATCGTCGAGGACGTTCGGAAAATTGAGTCATAGATTGACTTAGAAGAAGTATAACCATTACAAGAGGGTATCATTTGAAAGCTGAAGGATCTCCCTTCATGTTTGTGAAGACAGATTGAAAATCGCTTCAGTATTTTACAAATAATAACAAAAAAAAGTGAAAAAGTGTACAAAGTAAGCCCTCGGTACGGTAATGTAAGATACTCGTACGAAAAAGGAATTTTAAAAAAAAATGTAAAATTTTTGCAAAATGAGAATTTTTAGGGAAAACCAGTTTCTCCAGGGGCAGCCGATGTCGACTACTATTTATGTAAAATGGCGCGGCCTTCGGATTGGCTACTAACTATATCCTTCTCATATTAAAGTCATTTATTAACCAATCCGAGGCCGGTCGCCATTTTATGAGGATATAGCAGCCGACAGCAGCGGTGCCAATTGTCTAATAGTTATCGAATTTTACATACGATTTCATAAGAATCCTAGAGCCGATTTTTAAAATTTCCTTAAAAATTCGGTCATTACAATTTTAAAATTATAGTTAATTTAATATTAAAATTAAATTTTTAAAATCCGATAATTCACGCGTAATCCGATCATTTGAAGATCGCTTTCCGATTTTCACGCCATCGCTCCATTTGGATTTGGCAACTTTGGCCGACAGCCCCCTAGTGGATTTATCATGACTTTAAAATCGTCATCTATGAGTATTTTTTTTTTAATCTTAAATTGCGAGGATTTGCTAGTATTATGAGGAGGCTTCACGGAATACGCCAAGGAATGGCTGTTTTGCCTAATACTCGATTTTCGGGGGAAAAAGTCAAATTTTAGGTATCTAACGAACTCCTTTGACTTTTTGTTGCATTTTCGGCACAAGTTTCAACTTGTTCCAAGCAAACAAAAACCAGGAAAACAAAATCAAAGTTTTTTGAACGCAATTTTTTTTGAAATTTTTTTCCGCCGCCCATACATTTCAGACAAGTTAAAACTTGTACTAAAAGTTCCAAGATATATCAGAGGAGTTCGTTAGATACCTAAAATTTGGATTTGTTCATCGTAGATCGCGTATTAAAGAAAACTGCCATTCCTTTCGGTAACCGTGAAGCCTCCTCTTTAGCTTATTCAATTTTTTCCGATTTTATTCTTAGTTATTTACACCGTAAAAAATGTTATGTTAAAATTGACATAATTGGTTATATCCCAATCGGTTCACATAAATTTTTTGTTAAAAAAATAACGAAAAAATTGTTTTGTTTACTGTTGAGGACTGTTAGGGACAAACTCTGCCGCACGACACCAGCGCTCGAAGAAATATTTGCAATCCAAAAAGCGTTTTTGGGGAATTATCACTAATTCAACAATAACTTCCTCGTTTCAGTTTTTGAAGGTTGTAACTTAACTTAAATGTTTTTTAAAAAATTTTCTTTCAGGTAAATAAAAAAAGGATCGAAATCACTAAAATATGAGTTTAACATATTAATAATAATACACGGGACAAAAATATTTTATTGACAGGGGGCGCCCTCCTTTTGCTTATGGAATCTGAGAGCGGCCGAATTCGGAACTACCGCTTGCTGCAGACGATTGTCATTTTTCTGTTGTTTGAAACCAAGTTTTGTTGATTTTTTTATCATAATAACCTAACGTAGACTTTATTTGGACCGGTTTTAGCAGATTTACATATTTTTTACGCTGTATGCATCTTTTTATATGTATACACGCATAATTAACAAGTGATTTTTATGTTATTTATGCTTCTCTTTTAGTACGGGCAGTTTGCTGAATTCAGAAATTTTGAATATGAGACCGAGACCTGGATGATATTACTTAGGCCTATTAATTATTTAATTACTAGCCGAAGTAACAAAAACAGTCTTGTAATTGTATTGAAAATGATTGTTTGAATTGAATGACGTACGTGTCGTACAGTTCGTGAAATATGGCCTACGTTTATAAGAAAAAGGATCACAAGATATTAAAATGAAGGTATGTTTTCGTAAGTTAAACATAGGTTTTCTGTAATCTGTAATTCAGTGTCCACAGCGTTAAAAAAAAAAAAAAATTAGTTTATCACCAACTTACATCTTAGTAAAATATCAGAACTCTTAAATATGAAAATTCGATTTTAGGTGCAAACAAGATTTATTTATTTAAATTTTTTTTCTCCTCGTTTTGCTAACAAAACCGAAAGTCCACGAAACATTAAAAAAAAATAAATAAATAAGATTTTCCTTCCTAAATTTCTTAATATTACGTAAAAAAAATGATCTCCTTTAGGCGAAATATTAAAGTCTAGTTCTTTGCACCTTAATTTTAATAACGATGCCACTGATCCTATGAACATTTTAATAGAGATGACCGGTTTTTTTTTTTTTTTTCTTATTTCATGCAAGTTTAAACGTCCTAATTAGCAAGGATTAAACTTGTTCGTCATTCAATTTTTATTTTTTTTTTTTCCTTTTCTTCCCTCTTCGTAAGTTAAACATTGATGTTTAGTGATTTGGCAAATATTGGCTAAGGGTTGTTTAACGTAAGTTGAACGCACCCCAAAATCATTTTACCTTAACGGGATTTTCTTTGGTTTCTCTCTCTCCTTGTATTATATGCGGATTACACGCACCTGACATTCCGATGTCAGGTTTTTCAATTAACAATATTTCCTAAGTACATGTTTCATTTCTTTTCAATTGTTTTCTCGATAAAAGTTTCTTGTGTGCATTACGTACGTGGGTTTTATGTTAGTTGGAAGGTTTGACTGGCGTGTTCATCATCTCGGAAGTTCCGGTTTTGGGTTTTCCGTTATGTGAAGTGAAAAAAATTAATATTGGAAATAATTTTTGTCTTTTCTTCCACCGTAGGAAAAAAGGTAAAGTTATGTTTTTCTCGTGGAGTATTAGGGTGTCTCTTAAAAATGCAAATATGGAATTTAAGGGCGTTCGCCCCCTAAAAAATTTCTAAATAAATAAATAAAAACATGTCCCGAAGTCGGGCTTCGTAACTTGTTTCTAACCCGTGCCTCTGAGGCCTTGCTTTTTCCCATATAAAATGCATGGGGATTTTCACGACTATCCGATGTTATTTTTGAAGTAAAGAAAAAATGAAGGAATAATTCTGCCGGTATGGTGGAACAATGTCTATGAGTAGGGCTTTCCATAGGACCTATCCCGGACTTCCTCCTCTGACTAATAAGGGGGTTCAAAGTTCAATTTTTCTTATTTTTAACCAACTTTTAGCCCCCATTACCTCCGTTATTGGTCAGAGGAGGAAGTCCGGGATAGGTCCTATGGAAAGCCCTACTCATAGACATTGTTCCACCATACCGGCAGAATTATTCCTTCATTTTTTCTTTACTTCAAAAATAACATCGGATAGTCGTGAAAATCCCCATGCATTTTATATGGGAAAAAGCAAGGCCTCAGAGGCACGGGTTAGAAACAAGTTACGAAGCCCGGCTTCGGGACATGTTTTTATTTATTTATTTAGAAATTTTTTAGGGGGCGAAAGCCCTTAAATTCCATATTTGCATTTTTAAGAGACACCCTAGTGGAGTATGTTCTGATTCGGTTGTATTTTCTAGTTCTGGTGCTTTGGCGTTTTTGTTATAAAAAAATGTAATGCCAAGTTTTGGTTTTAATTGGAATTGGTTATTTGAGGAAAAAAATAGTTTCATTTTTGATGCAGACCCATAAAACATTTGAGGCTTAGTGCTTTAGAATGATGTCATATTAAAAAAAATTTCTTTCTAACGCGATGTTATGTTTTTTTAAGCCGGTCAAGGGATACACAGTAAAAAATATTATGTAAATATGTTCTAAGAGGTCCACATAAATTTTTTATGTTGTTTCTCCCATAAGGCAAACATAAAACAAAAACAACATAAAAATTATGTGGACCTGCTTATGTTGATTTTGACATAAAATATTTTACTTTGTAGGATTTGCGACCCAAAACATGAATTTTAAGTTGAATTCCATTTTTTTTATCCGTCGGGTGGATTAAATTTTGCTTTAACCGCAAAAAATTATCAATTCATTTAATTTTTCTCTAAAAAATAATAATATCTAGGAGAAGTGAATTTTAGTTTATTTGTTATTTTTATTTTTTGGATTTTGGGAATTCGTTGACCTATTTTTTCTTCAGGAGGGACTATGATGCCTGAAAATAATTTTTGGGCTCGGGTCTATGATAAACTTATTATAAATCTTAAATTTTTTTAATGACGCTTCATAGATATGATTATCCCCATATTTTAAAATTTTAAAAAATTAGTGAGTGTCTCAAAATCATTTTAAGCCAAAAAAAAAAAAACATTTGAAAGTAATTTTTCAAATTTTATTTTCAAAACTTTATTTGAAAGGAATTTTTCAAATGAGGAGACTAATTAATCTTGCCTAACAACTTACACTAAAAGGATTTTAGACCCGAACATAAGAGGGAAATTAACAGTAATCATTTTTCGGCCGAAAACGGAAGTATTGAAGTGTAAATTTTAGTAATTAACCGCCATAACTGTTCTTGTTTTTTTATTGGTGTACAGTTTTTTTTTTATCGGTATTAATCCAATATCTTTTCCAAGGAATCCAAATAGGACCGTAATATTTTGCCGCAATTTGAGCGAAATATGCAAAATAGCATTATTTATCTAAAACTGGCCTTTTTTTTTTTTTTTTTTTACTCTTCCTTCTTTTCCTATGTCATTCCTTGTAAATTGAAAGAATGGGGGGTGTTTCCAATTAGGCCGTGTTTCCATTTCGGCGAACCGACCCTAATAGAAAATAGAAATAAAAAAAATAGAAATAAATTCCTAAAGGTTCTAGTTCCTTTACACAACCGGCCGGTCAGCCGGGCGGTGAAAATTTTTTAACAATAAAAAAAGTTTAATTTTTTTTTTTTTTCGATTCGTTATTTTACACATAAAAATGAGATCGGATCGCACAGAAACCGTGCCAAAACGTTTTGTTATGTTTAAAAGGTAAAGATTCGTTATTGAAACGTATGAAAAAGGCTTTGTGGTGCCTATATTTGATAATTTTTTTTAATGTTTTCGAAATAAAAAAATAAGACACCATTTCTCTTTTTGTTGTTGAAATAGTTCGCGGTTTCCCCGCTAGAGCGCTGCACTAGTCTCTTGGAAATAAACATTTTTTTTTTTTTGCGAAAACAATTAAATATTATCAAATATAAGAACTATTAACTGTTCTTCGTGCATTTAATATCGTGGAAATTTATCTCTGAACATTACGAAACGTTTTGGGTACAATTTCGGTGCAGTTAGACCCCGTTTTCATGTATAAAATATTGGATTTAAAAAAAAATTTTTAACATATTTTTTTATCGTTAAAATGTGTACACCGCCCGGCTAACCGGCCGGTTATGTAAACGAACTAGAACCTTAATCCATTTTTTCCTAAAAATTTTAGTTCCGAAAATTGTTTTCCTAACTATTTTTTTTTTTCTAATTTTTAATTTTCCTAAAAATATTTTGATCCCTGAAATAAAATTTCTTAAAATCCCTAAAATCGGTTTAGGGATTTAAAAAATTAGGACAAATATTTATTTTAGGAAATTTCATTTGAGTATTAAAAAATTTTATGAAAATTGAAAATTAAGAAAAAAATTGGTTAGGCTAAAAATTTTAGGAACCAAAATTTTTAGGAAAAATTGATAAAAATAATAAGGAATGTAATTACTCACCGTCTAATACGTGAAAAAAATTTTGGATATACTTATTACAAGTCACTAAATTCCTTCCGTCAGTTTACTGAAAGTCACTATTTAAATCATTTTTGGTCCCTAAAATCACTAATTTTTCTGGGCGAAATGGGTTCGATGCCTGGAGAAATGGTCGGGAACTTTGGGAAGCTGTGAACAAGCTTTTTTCATCGTTGTTGGTGAAAATGTTTGTTTAAAATCAGGCGCGAATTGGCATTTAAAAAAGAATTGAGGTTTTTTAAATTTTTTTTAAAAGTTAATTTTCCAAATTTATCTGGTATCTTATTTTGCCTCAGAAATATTTAAGTCACTGGGAGCTTTAACGTGGCACAAAGGCAACTGATTCTCAGGAGGAAAGTTTTCAAAAATATTTTCTACTGCTTATCAATATTAAAGCCTCAATGCACCCCCTTCCCCCCATTTTTAAGAGAACGCGCCAAACATTTGGTCAGTTTTCGGCGCTTCAAGTCCTCGCCTGTTCAGAAGAACATGTTCGGCAGTGAAGTTGCTCCCTCATTATTATTTACAATTGTTCCAATTTTCCAAAATTATTTGAGAGAGAATATCTTAATCGAATTTTCCTTATAGCAATTTTTCTCCCATTCGATATTTCAATTTCATCGAAGTTTTTGTTTTCCCACACGTGTCATTCGCTAGGGTTTCGTTTAAATAATACGGTTTTTGTTAAAATCTAGACAGAAAATCTGAAGCTCTGCGATTTTCGGATTTAACCCATCTGAGTATTCGTTAAAACCGATTTTTTTTAATTGGATGTAATTGAATTGATTATTCCGATATCACATAAAAGATTTATTCTTGATGACGGATCTTTTTCGAGAGCCAAATGCAAGCTCATGAATAAAAAAAATCGGATCGATGGATTCATCACCCACTTTTTTTTTTTATTATTTAAATGTAATCTGTAGGAATCGAACTAGACTTAACGTTTTCGAACGTTAAGTCCTATTTACCGTTTTTTTTTTTTTTTGTTTTTTTTTTTGGATGGTTTTTTTTTCTTTTTTTTCCCCCTTGTTGCACAATTAATAATTTCAATCGTGTTGACGTTGTTTAATTTCAAGGTATGAAAAAACTTTTTTTTTAAGGAATAAATCAGATGAATGTCATTTTTTATTTTTTTTTTTTATTTTTTTATTTTATAAGTCTTAATTATTACATCAAACTACCTGTTGGATTTTTTTTATTTTATTTTTCTCATTTTGTAATTTAAATTTTTGTTATTTTTTCGCGTCATGCAAAAAAAGCATGTTAGATGATTTCTCTCTAAAGTTTAATGGGATTTGATATCCATGATCAAACTTTTTAACGATCCTCGCACGTGCTTGAGAATATCTGAACAGTTTAGAGAAAAAAAAAAAAAAAATCCGGGAACTTTATTCGAGTGAAGTAACTTTTACTTACAACTTTTTTTTTCTTTTTTTTAAAAAAAAAGTTAGAATTTTTATGCGTAGAAAAAAAAAACACGAAACACCTCTGTTGTTTGTCTAATTAAGAAACGGAGGAGTAATTTGATGTCTGAGTAGGGATTCTCACTGGAAGTTTTACAAATGTCCGTACCGGAAAGTCCCTAGCCGTACTGTAAAACTTTTTTTCGCATAAGCTTAACATGGGCGGAACTATTAATTACCTTTTAAATTAGTTTTAATTCAATTTGAAACAACCATTCCTTCCGGTATCGGTGAAGCCTCTTCTTAACTCTGCTCATTATGAGTTTGCAGGGTTGCCAGGTCTAAAATTGCAGAAGTGGTAGGTAAATCTCAACCTTAGATAGTGGTACCGCCCATAAGCTAAACATAGGAATTTTTTCCCGGTGGTACAGAATACCTCTATCATGGATTCAATATTGATACCCCATAAGCTAAACATAGAGGTCTTTTCTTTAATAGTGGTAGTGGTACTGGTACTGGTACGTGTACGGGATCTGGCAACCCTGGCCAGAAATAAAAGCAGTCCTTTCGCTATCCCTCAGTTCGGATGAGGGTAAAAGACCTACCCAAAAAAAAATATTACATCATAATACATTGGTTTTTTTCCTTTTCACTGGCGTACCTGGAAGGTCAACAATCCCATTTAAGTCATCAGAAAACGGGGCATTCATCTTTTCCAAACAAATCAAAACTTGTCTTGTGTACTGCACAAAATAAACAAATCATTTATCCTGACGTAGATGAGACTCGCCGATCTCCAAAAACAAAATTTCGTACAATTTTCGCTTTTTGTCAATTTGGTTTTAATTTTCCGTAAGATTAAGAAAACTTTTTGCAGATGAAAAAGTTTATTAAAGCGATAACAAGAAAAGCGATTTCGAGGAATTTCCCTCCCTTCCCGAAAAGCTGCCACAGCAAAGGATTTTCCCTTTTTTTTTTTCGTTCGCGAAAAGTCCGTGACCGACAATCGTAATTTGGCTTTTACAAAATTCCAACACGAAGAGTGTTTAGTCATGGGTTTTTTCACCAAGGCAATCGATTCAAATTATCTGGGGCGCGTTCAAAAAGCTTTTTTCCTTTTTTTTTTTTTTTTGAAATATAAGGGCACATGCACGGATGGGATATCATCATCGTCATCTCATTGAAGCTTAAGTTTGATAGAAAAGACCACTGTCCGATGACCTCTCAGTCGTATTTAATACGAATTAATCACTTCACTTCCTTCATTGTTTTGTATATAAAAGCCTCCCATCTACTGGTTTCCTCTGATTTGCACTTTTTGAACATTCTGGTTTTTGAAGATCGATCAAACTGATGATTTTCCCTCGCTCGGTTTACCTGTGTGTTAGAGAAACTCGGGAACGATTCGGATTATGACGTCATAAACGAATAAAAAAAAAAAAAAAAAAAGAATTTTAATGCGAGATTTTATGCTGAGTGCAACAGGGATGATGTGTGGATGGTTCTCCCTGCAAATTGACACAGGATGTCAATGGTGGTGAATGGTAAAAGAGAATTTCGGGGGTAGTATCACACGCAAGTCTGCATATTCCTAGTAGCCCATTTTTGTTTATTTATAGTTTTTTTTCGTTGGGAAAAATTAGTTAATTTTTTTGAAAATTTTTTTAAAATATTTCCTTGATCCGGAGGTCAACTAACACACCTCTATTAAAGGTACCGATACGGAAAAGTGATGCAAAAAGTGTAAAAAATTTTACAAAATGTATGCAAAATAGTTATATAAAAAATGTATATCATTTTTCTATCATTTATACAAAAATTTGGATTTGCATAATTTTTACATTTATGAAAATATTTTTAAGCTTAAAAATCTGGATATGCATAAGTTTGGCGGTTAACGCATAACGCTTCACGCGGCTTAAAAATTTTGAAAGGTTTCAATTTTTTAAAATTTATTTTTTACGCAGATAATTTTTAAACATTGTTCGGGAGCGTAACGCGTCACTCGTAACGCGGCTTGAATTATTTTTTTAAATGAAAAAAATTTTTAAAGGTTTAAATTTTATTTAATTTATTTGTTGCGCAGATTGTTTTTTAAAACATTATTTTGCCGCGTTACGAGTTACGCCTTAAGAGGCTAAAAATTTTTTCAAACAAAATAGATAAAAAATGTTTGAAGACAAATAAAAATTTTTAAAGGTTTAAATTTTTTAAAATTTATCTGTTACGCAGATAATTTTTAAAGATTGTTGGGGTGCTTAGCCGCGTTACTACTTACGCGTTACGAGCTACGCGTTACGAGCTACGCGTTACGAGCTACGAGCTACGCGTTACGAGGCTAAACATTTTTTTAAAGTATTTGTTTGGCCACGTTACGTCTGACGCGTTACGCGGCCATAGTTCCAAGAAGCTTCACTTCATCGCGATACGGGTCTGACTCACTTATCTTTTTTAAATATCAAAGCAGGAAAATTTTGCAACAATTTTATGCTTATTCAACTTCTTTGTCATTTTATGCATACTTATTTATACATAATTTATGCATTTTTTTTTATGTATTTCCAATTTTCGTTTCATTTACACATGATTTTTTGTATTATTTTTGCACCTCTTTTTCGTACGAGTAGTATGCTCTGTTTGCTGTTAAAAATCATGTTAGGACACGTTTACCCGCTCATGTCGCCGTAAAACTTGTTGTCACGTGACTCTGAAAAACAGTCAAAACAGACTATCTCCAATCATATTTACGGTAGAGATACGTCAGTTGATTTCCGGCGCAAGAATTTTTTTTACTTAAAAAAAAAGTTTTTTTAAAAAAACTGAAACTAAATTTTTTTTGTCTCTTCAAAATTGAATCAGCAGTTAGAGAAAGGATCCCCTCAAGATTATGCACCGAAAAAAATGCATTGCAAGATTTGTTTTTTCTCGTAGGGGGGAAACAGATCGTTGGTTTTACGACGTCTGGGGAACGGGTGACTCACGTATGGGGCACGTGTTGTCTCACCTAGAGTTCCTTCAGCTGCTGCATGTCCTCCCTTTTTTTTCTTCTTCATCTTAACTCTTTGATCACTTACGGGATTTGAGGCGAAACGAGGGAAAGGGTTTTAAAAATTTTAGGAGGATACCGGTAGTTGTTTTATTTTTGCAATTAATTCGTGTAAACATTTAAAAAAAGAAAAATCCGAATTGGGTAAGTTTTTTATTGTACCTGAGTTCACTTCTGTGATATTGTTGCGTTCGTTTTCTCACCTTGATTTCTTAAAAAATATTGTTGATTGTATTGGCCCATTGGGGTGGTTCCACCCAGGTACCTAGCTTATTCCGATTCAGTGGACTGTACTAATTGGATTCCAAGTAAAAAGAGAAAAGAGACAAATAAACTAGGGCGGTTGTCGATGACCTATACTGGAAAGGGTCAATGCCTTGCCATGACGATGATATTGCTGGGACCAGGTTTCCGAGTGAAACAGTATCTTCAAATTTATTGTAAAATTGGTGCTTCCTTCGTCTTTTGTAAATATTTTAAAGACAATTCCATGAGAGAATATTAACCCTTTAAGGACTAATTTCTCATTATAATTACAAGTAATTTTGTAACTGTGGACTGCAACAAGTTGAAACTTGATTTGTATTTTGAACCGCTAACACCCGACTTCCAGACCCTACCAATACTATATAAAATTTATAATAAATAAAATAAATTCCTAATCCATTTCTAAAAACTTTGGATCCTAAAATTTTTTTCCTAACAATTTTTTTTCCTAATTTTTAATTTTCCTAATATTTTTTGATTTCTAAAATAAAATCCTAAAATGAATATTTTTCCTACTTTTTTAAGTCCCTAAAAGGATTTTAGGACATTTAATTAATTTCAATGATTTAAAAAAATTTTTAATAAGATTTTTGGCGGGATTGGATCTAAATATTTCGAAAAAGCCACGATGTTTATCTTGTGCTAGGAAATATTAACAAAGAAAATCAGAAATTAAAAAATTTTATTTTAGGAAAATTAAAAAGTAAAAAAAAAAAAAAAATGATTAGGAAAACAATTTTAGGAAAAAATTTTTTTGGAAAAATGTATTACAAATTTATTATTTTAGGAAAAATGGATTAGGAATTTATTATTTTTGTTTAGGAAAAATGGATTAGATTTATTATTTTTTGGAAAAATGGATTAGGACTTTATTATTTTTTGGAAAAATGGATTAGGAAAAATGGTAGGGAATCATAAACAAGCTTCGGAGAATATCAAATGTTCGGCATTCCATTTTTTGGCCCACTTCGGATTTGAAATGCTCAGGATTACCAAAATAATTCTGTTTCTTAAAATTTGTAAATGGATGGCAAGCCACTGAAATCATTTGACAAGTGAAAACGAATAAAATCGAAGTAGGTAAAAACAAAATTTTAATTATTCGAGTTTTTTCTAGATAAAAGACTTCGATTCCAGTAAATTTTTCTTGGAAAATATATTTCCGGGAATTCATCATTATAAAACTATTATAACCCAACGCTCAATACATTAATCCAACTGACAAATTGCAGTATAAAATTCCAAAAAAAAAAAAAAAAAAAAAAATTAGGCCTACAAGCATTTACCAACAAATAATGTTAAATGAGATTTAAAAATTCAATTAAGCTTGTTGTTTTGTTTAAATTCGAACTGCGCTTATCTCTGAAAAGGGTTGATGAACTTATTAAATTGTATGGCAACGAAGTAGGTTTGGGGTGAAGCCATCAACCTTAAAACTAACCATCATCAAGGTAATTAAACATTTAAAACCGTGAAAGGGAAACCAACAATTTTTTTTTTCTCTGTTTTGTTTGTCATATATGATTTCGACAACGCGTGATTTCTTTCCGAATTCCGAAAAGGACTGGGATTTGAAAATTGAAAGGGGGGACTCTTTTTCTAAAAATAAAATCGGTTGCGCTTGGGGATTCCGACCGACTCTTGTATGTTTATCCAAAAGAAATAATACATCTTGTACTCTTATGAATACGACTAGACCACATAACGGTGGAATTCACTTCCCCGAGAGTTTTTCTTTTTCGTTTTTATTATTATTTCCTTTTTTTTTTTCCTGTTTTTCTTTCTCTTTCATTATCCTTAGGGGCTAAGATTAATGTTTTTGGTTTGGATATTTACTTCCGGAAATTTTTGGGAATATTATTTACAAAGATGGTATGATAGCATGGTTTTTTTTTTTTTTTAAACCAATGAGCAAGTGGAGTTTTCCTAGTCCGTTTTTCCTGAAAAAAATAAACTCCTAATCCATTCTTCCTAAAAAAATAAATTCCTAATCCATTTTTCCAAAAAATTTTGAACTACTTTTTTTCCTAATTTTTAATTTTCCTAATATTTTTTGATTTCTAAAAATAAAATCCTAAAATGAATATTTTTCCTACTTTTTTAAGTCCCTAAAAGGATTTTAGGACATTTAATTATTTCAATGATTTAAAAAAATTTTTAATAAGATTTTTGGCGGGATTGGATCTAAATATTTCGAAAAAGCCACGATGTTTATCTTGTGCTAGGAAATATTAACAAAGAAAATCAGAAATTAAAAAATTTTATTTTAGGAAAATTAAAAAGTAAAAAAAAAAAAAAAAATGATTAGGAAAACAATTTTAGGAAAAAATTTTTTTGGAAAAATGTATTACAAATTTATTATTTTAGGAAAAATGGATTAGGAATTTATTATTTTTGTTTAGGAAAAATGGATTAGATTTATTATTTTTTGGAAAAATGGATTAGGACTTTATTATTTTTTGGAAAAATGGATTAGATTTATTATTTTTTGGAAAAATGGATTAGGAAAAATGGTAGGGAATCATAAACAAGCTTCGGAGAATATCAAATGTTCGGCATTCCATTTTTTGGCCCACTTCGGATTTGAAATGCTCAGGATTACCAAAATAATTCTGTTTCTTAAAATTTGTAAATGGATGGCAAGCCACTGAAATCATTTGACAAGTGAAAACGAATAAAATCGAAGTAGGTAAAAACAAAATTTTAATTATTCGAGTTTTTTCTAGATAAAAGACTTCGATTCCAGTAAATTTTTCTTGGAAAATATATTTCCGGGAATTCATCATTATAAAACTATTATAACCCAACGCTCAATACATTAATCCAACTGACAAATTGCAGTATAAAATTCCAAAAAAAAAAAAAAAAAAAAAAAATTAGGCCTACAAGCATTTACCAACAAATAATGTTAAATGAGATTTAAAAATTCAATTAAGCTTGTTGTTTTGTTTAAATTCGAACTGCGCTTATCTCTGAAAAGGGTTGATGAACTTATTAAATTGTATGGCAACGAAGTAGGTTTGGGGTGAAGCCATCAACCTTAAAACTAACCATCATCAAGGTAATTAAACATTTAAAACCGTGAAAGGGAAACCAACAATTTTTTTTTTCTCTGTTTTGTTTGTCATATATGATTTCGACAACGCGTGATTTCTTTCCGAATTCCGAAAAGGACTGGGATTTGAAAATTGAAAGGGGGGACTCTTTTTCTAAAAATAAAATCGGTTGCGCTTGGGGATTCCGACCGACTCTTGTATGTTTATCCAAAAGAAATAATACATCTTGTACTCTTATGAATACGACTAGACCACATAACGGTGGAATTCACTTCCCCGAGAGTTTTTCTTTTTCGTTTTTATTATTATTTCCTTTTTTTTTTTTTTTTTTTTTTCCTGTTTTTCTTTCTCTTTCATTATCCTTAGGGGCTAAGATTAATGTTTTTGGTTTGGATATTTACTTCCGGAAATTTTTGGGAATATTATTTACAAAGATGGTATGATAGCATGGTTTTTTTTTTTTTTTAAACCAATGAGCAAGTGGAGTTTTCCTAGTCCGTTTTTCCTGAAAAAAATAAACTCCTAATCCATTCTTCCTAAAAAAATAAATTCCTAATCCATTTTTCCAAAAAATTTTGAACTACTTTTTTTCCTAATTTTTAATTTCTTTAAAATTTTTTGATTCCTAAAATGAATTATTTTTTCTAATTTTCTCAATCACTATGAAAATTTTATAGTTGTATTTTTACAATGGTTTATTAAAAAAAAAAAAAAAAAAAAAAAAGAAAACAGAAATTCGCAGCTTTGCCTAGTAAATTATTATACAAAAATTTTAGGAATTTAAAAAATTAGGAAAAATATTCATTTTAGGAAATTTTATGAAATTTTATTTTAGGAATAAAAAAATTTTAGAAAAATTGATAATCAGGAAAAAAAATGGTTAGGAAAAAAATTTCAGGAACCAAAATTTTTAGAAAAAATGGAATTGGAATTTATTTTTTAGGAGAAATTGTCGGGAACGTCCCACCTGAGTCGATAGTAACTTGGTTCTCGTTCAATTGGATACACAGAAATATAAGCAAGTTTAGTACAGGGAACGTTCAAGTATTACGTAAGACTTTTTTTCGGGTTTTTGGACCCCCTCCCCCCCCTTCGTAAGAGTTAGCAAGATTTCTTTAAACCCCCCTATTATATTACGTAAGATTTTCGAGGACCCCCCCCCTTTTTTTTTTTAACGCCAATTTTAAATTGAAGTAATATTTTTCTTAAATCTAGATTTATAGTTCATACTCATATCCCTGAAGATGGCTACAATTGGCACAAAATCTCATCAAAAAAGTAAATTTTTATCTCTTAAAATTTTTTGAAAAAAAGTTTCAATTTTTCTACTTTAAGGTTCTAGTTCCTTTACATAACCGGCCGGTCAGCCGGGCGGTGAAAATTTTTTAACAATAAAAAAAGTTTAATATATATTTTTTTTAATTCGGTTTTTCACACATGAAAATGACATCGGATCGCACTGAAACCGTGGCAAAACGTTTTGTTATGCTTAAAAGGTAAAGATTCGCTATTGAAATTGCATGAAAAAGGCTTATGGTTCCTAAATTTGATAATTTTTTTAAGTGTTTTCGAAAAAAAAATAAGACCGCCATTTTTCTTTTTGTTGTTGCAACAGTTCGCGGATTCACCGCTAGAGTGCTGCACTAGTCTCTCGGAAACAAACGTTTTTTTTTTGCTGCGAAAACATTTAAAAATGATGAAATATAAGAACTATTAACTCTTGTTCACGCATTTAATATCGTGCATCTTCATCTCTGAAGATAACTAAAAGTTTTGGTACGGTTTCGGTAAAGTTAGACTCCGTTTTCATGTATAAAATATTGGACTGAAAAAAAAAATTTTTTAATATTTTTTTATCGTTAAAATGTATACACCGCCCGGCTAACCGGCCGGTTATGTAAACGAACTAGAACCTTTAGACATTCGAAAAAAAATTAAAACAACATATATTTTGAATGAAAAAAAAACAAATTCTGAACAATAAGTCATAATGGAAATTCTTACGTAAGATTTGCCAAACTCCCCCCCTCCCCCTAGTAAGAAATCATAAGATTTTCTAGTACCCCCTCCCCCCCTTTCGGTCTTACGTAATACTTGAACGCTCCCACAGGTTTTTACAAGCGTACAAATGCAAGTATTGCGTCAGAATTTATGGAGTAGAATATTACCTAAATATAAATAAGCACCTTAAATTTTGCAGGAAAAAAAAAGATTGTAAATTTTTACAAGGAAGCAATTTAGGGTAATTCTATTGCCTTTGGCTCCAGATGGGGGTTTATTCTTACCATTATTATTTTATTATTTTTTTTTTTTTTTAATTTGAAATGAAAAAAAAAATGCAACATTGAGTTAACTAGAAAGAGAGGGGGCAAGAAAAAGTAAAATGTTCTACTCCCTTGAAACAAACGTAACTCCGGAAGTCATTGACACCAAACAATGTTAATCTTTCAATTCTTAAGGGTCTCCGCCCCTTTTACCAGCTGTATTTCAAGAGCACCTCAACCTCTAGTAATTAATGAACTAGGATGCGTTGTGATGTGATTCGGTTACAAGCAGATAAAATTTTTTCTTTCTCCCGTTTTTAAATATTTATTATTGTTTGCTACACAGGTGAGGAATATATACTTGTGTGTGACATTTCGTTTTCTGTGTCAAGAAAAAAAAAAAAAGTTTGATTGAAAACCCAAACTGCGAAAATATTTTTCATGTGGAAAAACGTTTTTGAGTTACGATGGTAACCCATTCTGTCGGAATGGTAACTTAACCCCCCCCCTCCCGACCTCACCCTTCTTCCCCCCTTTTTCCTTCGTGTTATTTGATCAAATTAGTGGAAACTTCCCGCGCGCAAATCGGAAACAGAAAACTGGAGAAATGAAGGAGCGTCTCAAGTGACGACGCCATTTTCGATTCAAAAAAAAAAAAAAAAAGAACGAACATGGAAAAAGATGTATTCGTCTTTAATTTTTCATTCAGCATCTGGTTACGTGCCCCCTCCCCCCCCTTTTCCCCCTTCGTTTGCTTTCCCCTCGTAATTAATTAAAATAATCCACTCGTTTGGCGGATAAGACGCTGATAAATAAATTAATGTTTTTTTTTTCCGATGATGATTTTGTCTTAATTTTTTTTTTTTTTTTTTCGGAAGGGCGTTTGTTCGCTGAAGGATATTAAATTTCGTATATGATTACTTGCATTATTAACGCTCGTAAGCTTTTTCAGTTCGATTAACCTCTTCTCTGTGGGAAAATTCCTTTTAAAGAGGGTTTTGGTTTACTCAAAGGTAAACTAAAAGTTTTGCTCATCGGTTCAGACTCTCTCTCGAAAATTTACTTTTTCTTTTTCGGGTGAAACGATTAATCCTTTGCTTGATGTGACAGGTTTTTCGGGCAAAATCCGAACAGAGCTTATCAGGTGATGTTTACTACTTGGGGAGTGCAAATAAAGACCCACGTCCAAAAATTTGGGGCTAAATTTTTTAGGATACAGATTTAGGATGGGGGGAAAATTGACCATGCAATGCAGTTTGGCTTAGAAATTTTGAAATTAATATTTGTTAACCTAGGGCGGAAAATGAATTTTTCATTACTCATAGATATTGGGCTGAAAGGCCAGTTTCCCGAATAGGTTTCCAAAAAATCAGGTTAGAAAAAAAAATCAACCTTAACATATCATAACTTATTTTTTTTTTCATTAATACAAACATAAAATAATTTTTCTTGTCAATTGACAAAAATTAACTGTCAATTCAAAAATTAAAAAAAAAAACACATCTACCTTAGATAATTGTTTTCAAAACATATTTTCTAAACTGTAAAAAATTTTGTGTATTTTTAACAACCTCGGTCCACACATTCTGTATGTAATCCTTTTTATGTTAATTTTGATACATGTTGCTAGGCAATATGTGTTACTGTGTTATTATTTACAAATAAAAATGTGTGGACCGTTTTTGAATTATAAATTGTGTTAAAATTTCAAAAAATTTTTTACAGTGTATAATGTTTGAATCTCAATTTAAAAAAATTTAAGACAAACTAATGTTAACCTCTTCCGGACGGATGCCCCATATATGGGACGGACGATGACATTCTGGGGCGGATGCCCCACGTACAGGACAAGGTCAAATAAATTAATAAAAATAGTTTTAATGTATCTTACATGCCTTTATCTTTCATTTATAAGCCCAAATAAATTTTACTTTGGAAGTTTAATAAAAATTGGATTCCTATGTTTAGCTTATGGAAGAATGTTCGTAGCAAAGAAAAAGCTTCAAAAAATTAATAATTCAGTTTTTTTTTTTTTTGCTCTTGAGTGTGTTATGGGAAGTACTTAATTATAAAACTGGATGCCAGTGTTACCTCTAGTACTCATTTCGAAATTATAAATAAAAAATAATTGTTTTGTAAAAAAAAAAAAAAATCAATTCAAAAATATTATTTTATTCCCATTTTTTAAAATTTTTTCCGTCACGTAAAGGCCGTTATTTTGGATTAAAATTTCAATTTCAGTTTTGAATTCAGCACCCTTAAAACCCCTGTGTACAGAATTTTTGAAGAAAGATAAAATAATTAGAACGATTTTCTAATTCTGCCAAAAATCGACTTTTGAATTTTTGTTATTTACAACCATCAGAGATGGAGCTTTGAAACTTTGCACAAAGTGTTATCTTGGCCTAACCGTTTAACGGCCGAATTTTAGAAAATTTTCCCCGAAAATCGACGAAAATTTCCCAAATGTTTCTTATTTTCATGATTTCGCACTTAAAGTTAACCTACAACACGTTAGGGACCCGCATTGCGCGTTAAGCTCCATATTAGACGCCTAGCAATTTTCAGTATATGCAACCCGCAACACATACATGAAATACAAAAAAACGCACAAAATTTGTTTCCTTGCTAGTATAACAATATACTATTTTTTTTATTTTAAAGATGAGTGGTCAGTGTTACGTTTTTTTTTTTTTTTTTTTTTTTTTTTCCTCTGTCTCTGGACTAAAAAAATTTTCTTTACCAGTCAATTTCATCCTGTTGCGCAGTACTTTACTAGAAAAATCTTGAAATTTTATGGCAAATTCTGCAATATTTTTTGCCGGCTTTTTCAGATACAGTAGAATTTTGGTACAGATTTCTATATGTAATTTGGCCTGAAATATGCACCTAAATCTGGCACGAATTTGCCGAAAGAACAGAATACTTTCAAAGAATTTACCTATGCCAAAGTTTAATGTTCAGGCCTAATATTTTTATCCGATTTTTTTTTTTTTTTTTTTTTTTTTACTTTTATTGCGGAAAACAAAAAAAAAGTTCTAAACCAACTGTTTTTTATAACTCAATTAAAAATTATCTCATGTTCGCCGAATGACGAGATAAACGAAAATTGGCAATCTCAACCGGAAAAAAATAAAGGGTAATTTAAAAAGTAAGATTTTGAAGGAAAAATAATGATGTATTAATTAATTTATTATAGCGATTGTGAGATGTCCAAGAGACGACAAGGGGACACAATTACTTTTTTTGCAATTTATCCGTGAAAATAATTGCGAGCAAAAAAAAAAAAAAAAAAAAAAAATTAGCAAATATAAATGACAACTTATCTGGATTTTTTATTTATTTTTTATTTTTTAATAAACGAGTTCTGAAAATGCCAAAGGGAATGTGGAAGTAAAAGGCTGGAAATTCTAGGAATCAGGATATTAATTAATATACGGGGTTTTATGAATGGACAAAGCACGGGGATTTAAATAAGAAAACGGAATCCTTCGAGCTTTTAAGTTTGACTCTGGTGAGCATGCAACTGAAGCGTCGCGACGCTTTACGAACGTTAACGCCGCTCCCTCGCCATAAAAGGTGCGAGAGACTCGTGTAGGAGATTCGAGAAGGGTCTGGAGGGGGTCTCAAGTCACATGTTTGCCAAACTCGAAAAGAAAAAAATTACAGGGCCCCGTCTTATTTAATCAGGCCCGGATGACGGCGGGCCGTTTCCTTAACTTTATTTTATATGTATTAATTTTTTTTTCTTCGTAGTTGAATTAAATTTTCCGCGGGAATATGGGTTTTTTGTTTTTAACTAATTGTAGGATAGGAATATTTTATTTTAAAATTAAAAAAAAAAAAGGTTGATTGGATTCTTACCTATTGAGAATTTTTTTATTTTTATTTATTTATTGATTTATTTGTTTATTTATTTATGATTTTTTTAAAGGAACAGCTATTTTGTCTAGGAACAAAAAAAAAATTTACGTCTTAGTGCATCTTCTTATATACTCGTGACAGATTTTTTTTACCCCTTAGTCATATACGGGAAATATTTGTCCAATAAGCTGCAGTTTATCAAATGCCCCGATTTTTCGCTTTAATAGTCGAGCCTAGCAGTGTTGAGGTTATGGGCGCGATATCGATTAATTAGGAATAAGCTAAATATTATTAGTTCAAACTTCTTTAATGCAGCACCTAATGGTCTGGTTTCTTCTTTTTTTCACCGCAGAAAAAAAAAATATACGAACGAAAAAATATACGAAATTAAGAAATAAACTGGTATTACTTTAAATGGGCTCATACCGGACTGGCCGTTCCCTGTATTTGCTTTTGCACTAAAAAACTGTTAACTGCCATTTTTTAAATTAAAAAAAAAAAAAAAAAAGTGTTTTACTCGATTAAGGTGGCTTACCAGAAAATCTCCTAGTCAACGCAAGTACCTAAAACAATTTAAAAAAATTTATATCCAAAAAAGAATTTAACGTTGTTAAAATATTATTTAAGGCTTACCTTCTTTTTATATAGTTTTTTTAAGTGAATCTACATTATCAAATTAATTTTTACTACTTATCCACTGGAGTTGCTTATTTGAAAATTTTTTTGCCATTTTTCTAAAAATATATTATATTCTGAATTCTGAATTAAATTCTAAAAAATTTTCAAAACAGCATCTTTCGTCGAAAAAAAAAAGAATAAAATGCAATAATGTAAGTTCATTTACTTATATGAAATAAGGTACTCCCTGCTTAGTAAAAAATTTTGTGTTCTTTTAACACAATTTATATTTGAAAAACGGTCCACACATTTTTATTTGTAAATAATAAAGCAAATATTGCCTAGCAAAGTGTGTCAAAATTAACATAAAAACAGTTACATACAGAGTGTGTGGACCAGCTTTGTTAAAAATACACAAAATTTTTACTGTGTAAATACATTTTTCAATAATGCTGACTTATCTTCGGATTCATCTTGTTAAAATTTAATAAAAACTTGCATTGACTGATATATTCACTGGTAAGCCACCTTAAAAAAAGGCAGTAAATTTTTTAAAATAAACTCGGCCAAAAAAGTGAAACATAGCTTCGATATGAACTTATAGAGAATTGTTAAATTCACTGAAATGTTTTTCGTGTAAGTTTCAACTAGATGAGACTTTGCCATATCATTATTTACGTAATGAGAAAACCAAAGTGCAAGATCAAAAAATTCCAACGAGGAACATTATTCACTTTGTGGCATTATGAATGAAATGACCTAAAAGATTTTAAAGAGTAAGCTACAAACGTAGTAATAGACCATTCTACTTCCACGATCGATCCTTTACTCTTATGTTTAACTTATGGATCGATTAGCGCTTGGATTTCATTGATGCGTACTCTTTACATCACTGTAAAAAATTTTGTGTATTTTTAACAAACTCGGTCCACATACTTTGTTACTCTTTTTATGTTAATTTTGACATGTTGCTAGGAAATATTTGTTACTGTGTTATTATTTACAAATAAAAATGTGTGGACCGTTTTTGAATTATAAATTGCGTTAAAATTACACAAACTTTTTTACAGTGGGCCCTGAGGAATGGTACAATTATGATGCTTAGGATATGATCCCTAGGGAATTGCTAGACACTAATTATTATGTTTCTTTTTTTCCTTTTAGGTAAGTTGAACGGCTGATTGTCCACAGCTCATTCTTCTGTACTTTCTACGACCGTAAGTAAAATTAACATAGACCTCTCGGGACTGTTGATGGCTGGTGCAATAATTTTCTCCGGTAAATTTTAAACTGGGCTACAAATTCACCGATATGACGAAAATTTATGATTTCTTGCGAAACCAAATTCTACGAGATCGAAGCTAATCGCGGTCGGTACTCTGGTGGCGTTCTCCCCAACTAATTCAACCTTTCTCTTTAGATTATTCTAGACTGTTTTACGTAACCCAATTTTCATTCATAACCCGTTTTCTTGTAAGATTTTCGCACGAGTTTGTCGCGTTTTCCATTCTTTCATTTTCCGTTGTGGTGTATTTACTCAAAAACAGAAACGAAAAAACGCACGTGCCAATAAATTCTTGAAAAACCGACCCACGCATCCGCTTTCCCCATAGTAAAATTTATACGCACGTTACGAAGTTTCGTCCCGGCTTTTTTAGGTTTGGGTTTAATCTTTTACGGAGGTGGATTTAAAACGTGATCGAATTTATATAGTAAAAGATGTCTTTTATTTTCCCTACCTCGGCGGAGCTTTTATTTCCTCACGTGATTTGAAATTTCCTTTATACGAAAGAAAATTTTGAATGAAAAGTGGATCGCATTTCAAGGTCGTGCTTTAATTTTCACTTTTAAAAATTCCTTTTTTTTTTTTTTTTTTTTTTTGAATAATATTGGATGAAGAAACGAAGAGACAATTGGTACAAGATTGAACCGTGTGGTATTGCGTGCCGTGCAAATCAATTTGCCTTTTTCCTTTAATTTACCACCATTGTTTTTTTTAAATATACTCGTCTTCGTCTTTCATTTTTTTTTTTTTTTTTTTTTTACTTTTTTTTATTTTTGAGCTCGTGTTGTGTTTTTTTTTCTTTGGGCTTAAGGTATAATTCGAAGCTTTGCATGAAAATTTATCGGGGATGATTGGGGAAATTGTTTGTCAACTCCTTTGTTTGCAAACTTTATTTTCGAATTCGGATCAGACCTTTTCTTGTTTTTCTTTGTGGTATAGCTTGAGTTTAGTGTTGTAGCGATGGAAAATTTTGCCGCGAAAAGATCGATCAAATTAATAACGTTTAAGGTCTGAATACGGATTTTCCGTAATTTTTGCAAGCAGGTCAAGAGGTCCAAATAAAATTTTTTCGAAGTGGCTCATTCAAGTTTTTATTTCAAAATTTCAGTGTAAAAGTTGAATTGCTCAGCCCTGGAGAAATTTTAAGTTTGGATCAGTCTTGGAAAAACTGCCTGAAATGCAATGCCTGCTGCTAAGATTAGATTTATGGCAAATTTGGTGTCCGATATTGGAGGTTGCTGGAATTTTATCAGCACTGCGTCAGTGCTGGTGCAAGACAGATTCTCCCGAATTTATTTTTTTAAATTAAAATTCCCACCAGGGGGATTCGTTTTGATTTGTAATTGCACGTTTTCCGCAAGTTACGAACCCCCCCCCCTTAGGCAGGAATCGACCGATGGTTAAGGTAAAGCACTTGGGTTTTCTCATGGCAAGTTTACATATAAATTATATAATTTATGTAGAGATGATATGTAAACTTGCATGAGAAAATACAACTACTTTACCTTAACCTTATAAATTCCCGCTTACGGTATGTCGATATATCGCCAAAAATGATCGATATATCTATTCGATATATTTATTGATAAATCTGCAATACTGAATTTTTTGTTTAAAAACAGTATTTTTAAGCCCGTAACTGAAAAAAGGGAAGGTAGTTTAAGAAAACAGACCTTTACAGCAAATGAAAACCAAATTTAAAATTAAAATTTTCTTGAAGTTAAAATTCAACATGGCGGACGACTAATATAGAAGTCACATGTTTTGAGATGACTCCATCGCTTAATTGTACTAGGGGAGATATGACAAAAAGCTTAATTTCAACTCAAGTGAAAAAAACTGTTAGCCCCCGAAAAGAGAGAAATCCAAACTTTTAATTTGAATACCCGCCAAAACGGAACGTGAAGGAACGTGACGTCATCTGCCTATGGTTGTGTTCACTTCTGAAACTCTGTACGGCATCGACGGATTCGAAACTAAATACGGAACACGGTTTTTTGTTCGTATATAATCCACCACTGCAAAATGATCAATTTCCGGTAGATTCGCAGAATCTACCGGAAATTGATTATTTTGAAGATTCTGCGGTAGATTCTACCGACACTTTTAAATTCTGCGTAATTCTGCGAATCGGTCGACACTTTTGGTTTTGGCACATCCACAATGAAATAAAATTGTTATTTCGTAACATAACCTTAACAGAAAAAGTAAACAAACAAGACGTGAAGGAAAAACATATCGCCTTTTATAATATTATAAAAGCCGAAATTTCTAAAGTCCTTAACTTTTATGGACTAACAAACAACATCTAACAAACAACATTGAGAGAAAAAATTTCGTCGGGTACATATGAGCCGAATGGGAATCGAACCCACATCTTACCGTTTGCCTGACGGGTGCTCTACCATTAAGCTACCGACCCGCACTGGACGATTCCTCTCTCAATGAAGGACTTAAATTGCAACACGAATCACGAAGCGCGGGAAATCGCGAAAGAAGACGTGTTTTGCTTTGAGTTCGATATCTCGATTCAATACAGGCAGATGACGTCACACCAATTGAAAATCGTTTAAGGAGTGA
Organism: Liposcelis bostrychophila; assembly: GCA_037577465.1. Lineage (NCBI taxonomy): Eukaryota > Metazoa > Arthropoda > Insecta > Psocodea > Liposcelididae > Liposcelis > Liposcelis bostrychophila. The sequence continues at coordinate 20,138,654 of CM075212.1, read as the reverse complement.
TCACGTGACAAAAACTTTTCCGGACTTCGATTATTATTTTTTTTTTTTTTCTAAATTTCACGTTAAAATACTAGTTTTTAGTGTTGAGAGCATAGTGCACATTTGTTTCCAGCGAAAATCTCGAAACATGTGACTTGCCTATTCCCGAATACTTACAACTTGGAATTTTAAATCGATTGAAAAGCTAAAACATTCGGGATGAGCTGTGAAATAGCTAATTATGGCGTGAGTTGCCGAAATGGCACGATAAAAAGTTTTTAAACAGACATAATGCATAACAAATTAAATAGTGAAGTCATTCAGAACAGCATACAATTTTACAGTGGGACCCTTAACATGGGACCACAGGAAAGAGATCTCCTGGGGTGACACCAAAGCTTGAATTTAAATGGTAAAGTTTTACGTATAAGGAACACTCGTAACGAATTTTTAAATAATTGTTAAAAGTCCCTTAGTTTTGGCGTAAATGTTTTCATGCTTGCATTTAACTGCTGGTCAGTATTTTATTGAATATCTGGTCAGTAAATTCATGCGGTTTGGTCAGTTGGTAATTCGCATTCGGTCAGTAAAATAATTTTGTTTCCGAATCAGTTTTTTTTTTTTTTGGACTAAATTTGATTTTGGTTTGGCTGAAATTACCAAAATGTATCAGCTTATATTAGGGCGAAAAATAAGATTTTTTAGGCACTATACTTGTCATTCAGTACTGCCCCGTAGCCAGCCCGGAAGGCAAGGGGAGCTCCCAAGTGGCCCTTTTTAACAAGTCAGATAGGGAATTAAATTACATTAATTTAAGAAAAGTTTACGGGGAGACTCAAGCCTGCATCAAATCTGATGTCAGCATTTTACCGCAAATTTCGTTCACAGCTTTAATAAAAAAAAATGTCCCTCTTTTTAAAGAACTTGCAAAGACAAGTTGAAACTTGTTCCAACTTGCACAAGACAAGTTCAAACTTGTTCCAACTTGCACAAGACAAGTTCAAACTTGTTCCAACTTGCACAAGACAAGTTCAAACTTGTTCCAACTTGCACAAGACAAGTTCAAACTTGTTCCAACTTGCACAAGACAAGTTCAAACTTGTTTTAACTTGCTTTCTGGAATGGTTTTCCTAAGGTTATCGCATCGTTCCACTCAGGGTTCCCAGACGTATTTCACGGTGTACGATCGAGGGTAGGGTCGTACCCTAAAAAAATACGACTATTCAGACTATGTACGGCTGTTGTACGACTATTTGATTTCCTGTATGACCATAAACCTTTTTTATACGACCGCGCATGCGTACAACCTCGTACGACCATTTTATATGCGCTTGTTCGACAGTTCCGACACTCGGACAACTGGGAACCCTGGTTCCACTTTATACTTTGAGATTATTGAAATATTCCGTCAGCACTTTGCTTTGGAAGAGGGGTATCTTAAATATCACGTCATTTTTAAAGATGGGTACATGTGATGCTGATTTACTGACTAGGGGGTGAAAAACTGTGAATTAAAAAATTTCGTGCTGACATATCTCCGCATGAAAAGATCCCACTTGGCAAATGGCGCTTAGAAAGCTTTGGAAGTTTAACTTATAAGAAAACACTTTGTTTACAAACAAAAAGTTCTAAGCGCCATCTGCCAAGTGGAACCTTTTTATGTGTAACGACCCCAAAGGGAATTTTTTTTTTTGTGAAGTTTTTTTCATGAAGAAAAAAATTTTTTCGTAAAAAAAATTTCGTTAAATACCTACAGCAATTCCGTGCGTCGGAGGTGAACTAACGTATCTCCATCGTAAATATGATTGGAGTTAGTCTGTTTCGACGTTTCGTAGAAGTGTCACGTGACCTCAAGTTTACAGCAACACAGGGTTGCTGTTTAAAACATAATAAAAAACAGTTTAAAACGTTTTATATTATTTTCCCATGTTTTAAAACGTTTTAAAATGTCTTTTAATCGGCCTGGTTTTAAAATATGTTTTAAAACACGTTCAAAATGTTTTAAATTCGTTTCTATTTTTATTCAAATTTTTAAAACAGTGTTTTTTATTCAAATGTTTTAAAACACGGTGTAAAACACCGTGTTTTAAACCAATTTGTTTTAAAACAATCATCCCTGCGATTAAGCAACCATTATGAATATGAGCGGCTCATACAATGTATGGTATGGTCCATACCATAGATTGTATAAAATGAGTCGTGCGCGACAAATTGCGGGCTCGGGCCTCTTAAAAATGCATTTTAAAACGTATTTTATTCACTTAATAAAATACGGTGTTTAAAACAGTGTTTTAAAACGTTAGTGTTTTAAAACGGTGTTTTTTATTCAAATGTTTTAAAACGTTTTAAAACACCGTGTTTTAAACCAATTTGTTTTAAAACAATCATCTCTGCAGCAACATGATGATCACGTGATTTTCATAAACACTCGAAACAGACTATCTCCAATCATATTTACGATGGAGATACGTTAGTTCACCTCCGACGCACGGAATTTAAAATTTAATTTTTTACGCTTAAATTAATGAAATGTGTGCACGTCATTCAGTGAAATCATGACAGTGTTTTCATTCGTTAGAGTCAGTGCCGGCTTTACAAGTTTTGGCACCCTGTGCAAACATCTTTTTTTGCGCCCTGCTTCAAATTTTTTTAAAACATTTCCCCAACCCCACCGCCGCCCCCCCCCCCCCCAGTTTTATTTTTTATTTTTTTTTCCAATATTAGTTTTCATCTTTTATAATCTTCTTTCACCTTAATAATAAACGGCAAACGAGCAATTTTTCTTCAATTTGGCGCCCCTAAAATTTGGACAGTATGTGCATGGGCACGGAAGGCACATGCCTAAAGCCGGCGCTGGTTAGAGTCATATTTCTGCTGAGTACCTTACGCGCATGCAGCACCACCTGGTGACCGATCATCCTTATTAAAAAAAAAAAAAAAATTTAAAGCTTTTTCTAATTTGATGGAGGGAGAGGAACACAAGGGGTTAATCTTTACATTTTTTTTATTTTTATTGTTAATTAATCATAATCTCACTTTTATCGATTTAAATGTCATCGAAAAAGCTTATCTTTTTTTTTTGTTCGAAAGCCTCAATAATTTTATTATTTCTTTATCATTAAGTACGTGTTTTCCGGAGAAAAAAAAAAATTATACATAATTTTTATTTTATTTTTTGAATTATGCTAACTTTTCCGGAGGAAAAAAATTTTTTTTTCTTTTTGTACGTTATGAATGAAAAATTCGCCCACTCAATTTTTTTTTTTTTTTGCAAGATAAATTGGTTAAAAAAAAGAAAGCATAGCAAGAGAAGAAAAAAGAAAAGTTGAAGCTCCCAATTAGTGATAAGAAATTGAAATGGCGAAAGTTGATATAAAGAAAAGAAGAAGAGGAAAAGAAAAGAAAAAAAAAAAAAAAAGAGGTCATCCAGTGAAGCGAAGGATATAATGTTATATCTCTGAGAGTTAAGAAGTGAAAAAAAGAAAGATTCGAACGCGGCGCCGCATTATGGGGGTCTGAAATTCGGTTTTCTCCGCCGCAGTTCGGGATCGCTCGCACCACGTTTTAAATCTTTTTTACTGGCACTATGTTGTAAGTTAACCAGTTCTAAGTTTAGGACCATCCTCATACGCTGCGCCGAGGTAAGAAAATAGCCCTTAGATCCCAGGAATAGAAAATAGCATGCCGATTTATTTTGGAAGCCGACAATTATTTTTGGTTTACGGAAGGCAATTTTCGGATGTAATCTATTTTCTGGCCCTCTACACTAAATTTATTTTTGAAACCTTTGATGCTTTAGTCGTAAACTTCATTTTCAACTCGTCGGAATTATTTTTTTTATTTTTTTTTTTTATATTTTCTCCCTTTTTTTTCTATTTTTGCAATAACATAGGAAAAAAAAAATATTTTAGTGGGTGTGTGTGTTATATGTGTTTAGTTTATGAAAAATCAATTGCGGTGGAAAGTAGCCTTTTTTTCATTCACGTTTTGGATGTAGCACCTTGCTGGAGTTAAAATTTTGTAGTGAAGTGATTTTTTTAATTTTTTTTTGGAAGTGGATAAAAAAAGTTCGATTGGAAAAAAAATTTTTTGTTTGGTTTTTTTTCTCATTCGACAAATTTTTTTAATTTTTTTTTTTTTTGGTTCTCCATTTTGGTCTCGTGCGGAAAATCTTTGGGATTAAAACATGGATTACTTTTGTAAACATCTATTTAACATTGTGTAAGTTTAAAAGGCCAAGGTTGAGAGAGGTACATGGGGATCATCCTCGTTGCATATTCGAATACAAATCCATTCTTCTTTATTCAAATCAGATTTTTTTATTTTATTTTTTTTTTTTATTATTCAAATGCTTATTTTTCGTCTGGCAAATAGGGGAAAAAAGTAGGTCCCTCAAAATAAAAAATCTGAAAACAAGAAAAAAATTTTAATTAAAAAACCGCGGCTGCAATTTTTTAATTTTACAATTTATTTATTTTTACGCTTGCCAGACTTTTTTTTTTAATTTAAGCTTATTATTATAGTGGGGCTTACATGTGACATCAGAATATTTTGCCTACGACCCGGAGTAACCCTGCCATGATTTTTGGTTATAAAACTTTAATTTTCTTCAAAAAGGTTTATGTGGAAATTGTTTTTGAAAAGAAAATTCGTCTCGTGGCTCTTTGCCAGTTTCATTGCCCTTTTAATTTTTTTTTTTTCGAAATTTGTTTCGCTGTGTAGTCTTTAATCCTGCTTTGAAGTGAGCAAAATTCGTTGACATAGACGTATAGAAAAAAAAAATTGATAAGGTCAACTCGACAAACTGTGACCGAATTATAAAAAGTGTAACTGTCAATTTCGACTGGGCTCACGAAATTTGTAAAAATGATCCCTTGGATGACATTTGTGCCAGATTCTTTTTTTCCCCGTTGTTTGTTTATTTTTTTACGATATTACGTTTTGAACCCGCGGATCAATTTTCTCAAATTTCACTTGGACCCTAATGTTATCGAACTAAACAATGGATTTCATTTTTGAGATAAGCCCTCGTGATAAAACAGCGCACCGACAGATAGTTAGGCTTATAAACTTACAGACCAGCAAACAGATCTGTTCATGTACGGACTTGATCGTGTGCACAGGTTAGAACTTGGAATTGTTGTGAGTCCATGTTGGAACTCGTGAGCACATTATCAGGATTATATGTTAGTTTTCGAACTGGAATTCACGTGCTCGAAATAATTCATCATTTTAAATTTTGGTGGCTTTGTTGACATCTTGTATGGGCTTGTTTGAATCATTTCGGAAGGATTGGATTTGTTGTTTTAGTTCCGAAAATTGTGAGGGTTTGGGTTAAACCTGGGCGCTAGGGAAAGAAAAAACAGTAGTTTTGATTTCAACTAAGGTAAAGTAACCGAATCCTGACAGGGCACCTAAACCTGACAGGGTCATAAGCTAAACACGTAATACCGTAAAAGGAAAACATGTTTAGCTTATGACCCTGTCAGGTTTAGGTGCCCTGTCAGGTTTAGGTGCCCTGTCAGGATTCGGGTACTTTACCTTAGGTTTTTAAAAATCATTTAAAATTAAAAATAAAGATTTAACTTAAAGTGACAACGGTTCTGAACAAACTGTCCAAAACTGTCCGGATACTAAACATAAAAAAATATATGGTAGGTTTCAGCCAATGTTAGAAACATAATTTCCTTTAAAAAAGAGGATTCAACGGAATTCTTGGGGAGACGTTTCGTTTCGTCAAGCAAGAACTTGTCTCAGCAACACGCCAAAAATTTTTTTCGATTTTTTTTAAATGTCAAAAAAGGTGATGTATGAAATGGTAACGTTTCGATTAAAATATTCATTTTTTTAGACTCTAAAATATATTTGCGATAGATAGGCGATTTTTTAGCACAGGTTTGAACTTGCACTACAATATTTGAAAGTTAAGAGCAGGAACCACTAGTTTAGTTAAGATATATCTTAAGCCTTGATAGGAGATAGGCAATAGTTTAATACAGGTTGGAACTTGCACTGCAATATTTTAAATCGGTTAAGAACAGGGTTCATGAGTCAGTTCAAAGATATGTAAGGGATTCTCTACCATTTTTCCTAAAAAAATAAATTTCTAATCCATTTTTCCTAAAAATTTCGATTCCTAAAATTTTTTTTCCTAACTGTATTTTATTTTCTAATTTTTAATTTTCCTAAAATTTTTTGATCCCTAGAATAAAATTTCCTAAAATGAATATTTTTTTCTAATTTTTGTAATAATTTGCTAGACCTAGGAAAAGTTGCGATTTTCTATTTATTTATTTATTTTTTTAAATTCGTCAGTAACGAAGTTATTTATCTGTTATGTCATTCTTAAAATTCTGGTAAATATAAAAAAAAAAAAAAAAATACATTGCAATTCTCGTTTAAACCCAAAATTTTTGTAAATACACTAATCAAGTCAATGTTTTTCATATTTATACCGGTATATTTTTATAATTTTTTTTTTTTAAATTATTTTATATTTACATTTTTATATTGAATTTTTGTAGTGACTTATTAAAAAAACAAGAAAAAAAGGAAAAACCTAAATTCGCAGTTTTGCCCAGTAAATTACAAGAATTTCAGGAGTTTAAAAAATTAGGAAAAGTATTTTAAATAATTAAATAAATTCAGATATAAGAGAGAAAAAAATTCCCAGTCTGAGCCCATTAGCCCATTAAAAAACAAAAAAAAAAAAAAAAAAAATATATATTTTAGGAAATTTTATTTTAGGAATCAAAAAATTTTAGGAAAAAGTAATAATTAGGAAAACATTTAGGAAAAATAGATTAGGAATTTATTTTTTTAGGAAAAACGGATTAGGAAAAATGTTTGGGAACGTTTCTAAGGACCTCAAGTTTCCGCTGGATATTGAATTCTATGTAATGCTTATCTTTTCTTAAAAATTGGGGGTAACATTCTAAATATTCCATTTAAAAAAATTCTGTAGAATTAAAATATTTAAGAAAAACGATTGGTTCGTAATTTCTTTCAAGTTTGGTATCGTTGTAAATCCTTAAAGAGGCGTAAACTCTTCAAGATTTTACAGGAAATTCGCAACACTCCAAAAAAAAAAAAAACCTTGACTTTATTAATCCGATAAACCTTTTCTAATTGGCCTTTTTGAAAGCGTCATTCCGATACGGAAAGTCCAAACATCGATAATTCCGATGGTATACGGAAAACCGCCCTCTATCGGTCTTCATAAGATTGGATTATAACACCCCCAAAAGTGGTTGATTGATGGAATTGTTTCGTGTTCGAATGCGATTTTCACCTTAATGAAAAAATCCTTTTTTTTTTTTTTCGCTTCTTACTCAGATAATTCTTTTACATCCTCAACCTGCAAAAAAAAAAAAAAAAAAAAAAAGCTTTTCAAAAAAAAAAAAAAATTTAAGCGTCGGGATTTTTGTTTTTTTCCGGGGATAAAAATCAATTTACTGTGTTGCTTAAAATTTTAACGACAGGTTTGCTTTTCGCAGTTGTAAAAACCGTTTTTAGGATTGAAGAGACATAACTTTCCATTAATTAAAAATGAAGCGTCGTTAAGCTTCATTTTATTTCGTTCGGTGTTGGATACTAATTCTGGAATCAGAAAAAAAAAGGAATTAGAGAATATAAAATATTTAATCGGGAGCAACAAGTCCCACGGTAAATGTATATACATCGCTGAAATGGGAGAGTAAGGGGGATGGTGGGGAAGGGGGGTAGGGGGAAGATATTCTTTTGATTTTTATTTTATTTTATTTATTTTTTATTTTTTTATTATATATATAGGATTCGCGCTCTGAAGCCGCCTCCACGTTTTTTCTTCTCAATTTATATATATCGAAAAAGCACTTTCTAATACGTCTACCGTTTTTAACCGGAAGCCTCACCATTAGATTTTCCGTTATCATCAATCTAGGTCAAAAGGTTCATCATTATCGACCGGTGGGTATTTTATCTCTCCTAATGAAGGTAGAATAGTCCCGTGGCATAATTAGTGAGTGATCTTTGGGGTTAATGAAAAAAAAAATCGAATATTTAATAAAAATAAATAAATAAAAAAATCTTGACCAGGAATATGAAAGGGAAAAGAACGTTGAGAGGGGATGATAAAGGCAATATGTGGCCAATAAAAATTTTTGAAAGATAAACGTTTTGAAGCCCCTTGGGTAGGAGATGAGGGCAAGCAGTGCTCAAGCAGGCATCGAACCAGTCACTTTTTTTCCCTAAAAGTCACTTTTTTTGTGAAAGGTCACTAAAAGTTATTTGTTTAAAGAAAAGTCACTAAAAGTAACTTTTTTTGATAAATTGGTGAATTTTAAAAAATTTCTATTCAACATTCGAAGTTGCTCAAGGAAAGGTTTTTCACTAAAACACCATCTTTAAAAATAATTTTAAGTAAAGTTGTGAAGATTCCCTACCATTTTTCCTAAAAAAAAAAATAAATAAATTTCTAATCCATTTTTTCTGAAGTTCCCTAAATTGTATTCCTAACTTTTTTTTTTTTTTCTAAATTTTTAATTTTCCTAAAATTTTTCGATTCCTGAAATAAAATTTCTTAAAATCCCTAAAATAAAATTTCCTAAAACCCCTTTAGGTATTTAAAAAACTAGGACAAATATTCATTTTAGGAAATTTTATTTGAGGATTAAAAAGTTTTATGAAAATTGAAAATTAGGAAAAAAATGGTTAGGCTAAAATTTTAGGAACCAAAATTTTTAGGAAAAATTGATAAAAATAATAAGGAATGTAATTACTCACGTCTAATACGTTAAAAAAATTCTGGATATACTTATTTCAAGTCACTAAATTCCTTCTGTCAGGTCACTTAAAGTCACTATTTAAACCATTTTTGGTCCCTAAAGTCGCTGATTTTTCTGGGCTAAATTGGTTCGATGCCTGTGCTCAAGTCTTCGAGAAAATGCTTGAGCCCGTCCTGGAATTTTTTGGCTTATGCATTTCTCCCTGTCGTCTTTTTTAATGGGCCATACTAGAAAAGGCCCCCCTTTCCCCCCCCGCTTAGCGAGCCTTTCACGGCGGCTGCGAGGGTACTTGGTTGCACTAAGGAGGAACAGAATTTTTTGTTAGGAAAATGTTGAATTTTCCAAGTTATGAAATAGTTTCTGTTTGTTTTTTAATTCTTCAAAAACATTTTTCATAGCGCTCCCGGCCATTTTTCCTAAAAAAATTAATTCCTAATCCATTTTTCCTAAAATTGTTGGTTCCTAAAACTTTTTTCCTAACCACTTTTTCCCTAATTTTCAATTTCCCTAAAATTGTTGATTTTGAGCCTGTTGATTTTGTCTACATTACTTTAGGCTAGACGCGAAGGGGCCGCGAAGCGGCCCCGAAGCGGCTAGTAAATAAATAAAATGAAAATTTAGAAAAAAAAAGTGGTTAGGAAAACAATTTTAGGAATAAAAATTTTTAGAAAAAAATGGATTAGGAATTCGTTTTTTTTTTTTTTTAGAAAAACTGGGTTAGGAATTTATTTATTCCTTTTAGGAAAAATGGATCAGGAATTTATATTTTTAGGAAAAATTAGTCAGAATTTTTTTTTTTTTTTTTAGGGAAAACGGATTAGGAATTTATTTTCTGAGAAAAAATGGATTAGGAATTTATTTTCTGAGAAAAAATGGATTAGAAAAATGGTCGAGAACGATGCCATGGATTTGGATATCCTGTGGATATCTAATGGACAATCCACAGGATGTTCAATGGATTGAAAATGCTATCTGGGATAAGACGGTTTTTCCTGCCTTCCTTCTAGGATTTCCTTGACAACGTCTGGTCACGCTGATAGGATTTATCCTGCAGCATTGTCTCGATAAAGCAACAAACCTGCCAAAGTTTCATTTGCTGACGCAAAGTGGAATCGAGTTTAAATTCAATAAAAATATCACACAAAACGTGTGATCGTATCAGGAACCATATGATCGGATCACATGAACCGTGTAATCTGATCATACACTAGGGCCGAAGAAAGCCTCTTATCCGCCAAAGGCCCTTTAATAATTCTCTGCCATTTTTCCTTCAAAAATATATTCCTAATCCACTTTTCCTAAAAAAAATAAATTCCTAATCCATTTTTCCTAAAATTAAATAAATTCCTAATCCATTTTTCCTAAAAAATATTTTTTTAACTATTTTTTTCCTAATTTTTAATTTTCCTGGATCCTGAAATAAAATTTCCTAAAATGTATATTTTTTTTTATTTTTTATTTTTGGAATCCCTAAACCCTTTTGCACTGCAGGTTTTTATAGTAGTTCATTTTATAGTTGTATTATTATAGTGGTTTATTTAAAAAAAAAAAACAAGAATAAAAAGAAAAACCAAAATTTGCAGCTTTGCCTAGTTTATTACAAAAATTTTAGAGATTCAAAAAATTAGAAAACATATTCATTTTAGGAAATTTTATTTTAGGAATCAAAAAATGTTTGGAAAATTAAAAATTAGGGAAAAAAATAGCAGAAAAAAAAATTTTAGGTCCCGAAATTTTTCGGAAAAATGGATTAGGAATTTAATTTTTTGGGAAAATTCAATTAGGAAAATTGGTCGGGAACGTCCTTTAATTGTTATTTATTCGGAAATTTTACTCTAAAAATTAAATTTACGTTCACAAATTTTTCTTCATAGAAAAAAAAAAGTATTTCGGAGAAGATCAAAGCAGTTCGCTGAAATAGTAAAAAAAAAAATCCACTGGAGGACAACCATAACCTAACAAAAGGACAACAAAATCGCCTTATCGAGCAAAACAAAATCTTCCTTTCGTTCTCGGATTCTTTTCCTTCTTTGAAAGGGTTTTCCGAGTCTTTTGTTTACAAAACATTATATTTTTTTTTTTTTCTTGGTTAGCGCGAAAATAAAGACCAAGCCCATTTGTCTTTTCGCACTGCGATTTGTCCAATCTTTCAAAATCACAAAAATTGGCCGGTTGCCCGTAACTTAGTAAAATACAATTCGATGTGCCGAAATCTTGATCGGCTTTTTTTTTTTTTTTTTTTTTTTTTCGCGCCCACTCGAAAATGAGTCATAAAAAAATATTCTGCAGGAAAGGAATAATACGTTATCACTGCTGGTGTAATTGCATTTTGTGAAATTCGAAACTGGATTCCCATATTTTTTTTTTTTTTTTTTTTTGTCGTTTGTTTTGTGGAAAAGTCGGTTGTTGGTTTTCACGTGGAATTTTTTTTTTTTTTTTTTTTTTTTTAAGTGAAGGGGAGGGAGGAGCGTTGTCGGCGCGCGGGGCAAAGGAAAAACTTGGAGAGTGCTTATTGTCAGTGAAATCTGCTTTCATCTCTTGTTCAGAGAGCTTTCGTGTTGCTGGTGTTTACTGTTTAGTCAACCGAAATGATTTTCCCAGTTTTCTACTTGCTTGAGTATTCTGTGTGATTGAACTCGTTAAAACGAGTCTCCGTTTCAAAAAAAAGAAAAAAAAAAAATGAAAGAGAGGAAAAAAAATATGTTAGCAGAAGCAAAAAAAAAAAAAAAAAAAAAAAAAATTCAATTGATTTTATTTGAAAGGTGAAGATTATAAACATTTGCCGGAAATTATGCATGAAGGAATAAGTCGCTTTTTTTTTGCCATCCGGGCAGATAGGGTTCAGGATCATAGTCAGGAAATTTAAAAAAGGAGCATATCAACGACAAAAATAGCTCCCTTTTCATGAATGAGAGAGAGATAACTCCTTACAAGTATGGAAGATGAAACGAAGCCTATCATGTTAGTAATATTATAATAAAAAAAAAAAGAGCTAGACCTTGGGTTTTTTTTTCTTCTGCTAAAGATGGGAAAAAAGTGATTCGAGGAAGGAAACGGAATCGCAGGAAACATTTCCCGAAATCTGAAGCCAGATTTTTCTTTTTCAACGGATTAGCTATGCATGCTGTTAATGTTCCGGATTTTTTTTTTTTTTTTTTTTTTTTTTCGCTTTCAGAACTTAGATAAGTCTATAAATTCAAGCCCTCTTACCTCGCCCCCCTGCCACTATTTTTGTGGAAATCTATCATGTTTGAAATATGCTAACGATTCCGTTAAAAGATTTATTTATGAAAGAATTTTGTGATTCATTTCTTCAGTCAAATTTTTTCGTCCTCCAGCGAGATTTTTTTTTTTTTCTTTTTCAAATGGGATCTTTCATCTAATCAGGTTCGTCGCCTCTGGGGGTTCATTTGTCATCTAATGAGTCTTGTTTGTCCTCTAGTAAGCTCTGTTTGTTTTTCTATTAAGCGCTTGTCTATCCTTCTAGTAAAGTCTCATTCATTTTCCAGCGAGGCCTCAGGTAAATTCGGCACAGTTTGCTCTTGCCCTCTCCCTGATTTCTGTTTAGTGTTTTCCAGAGACCTTCGCCGCCGGAGGTTTTTCTATCCCGTTTGCCCTCAAATAATTTTTTTTTTCCTGCCTAGCGTCAAAGCATCCTGCTCCTAAATTTCCTACCTCAACTTTAAAATATTTTTTTAATCTTGTACAATTTTTTTCAACCATGGGAACTGGGGGGGGATTGTATTGCAAAACTCCTGTTACTGACGTATAATTTTTAATTTTCCTAAAATTTTTTCATTACTAAAATAAAATTTCTTAAAATCCATAAAATAGAATTTCCTAAAATCCCTAAAATTAAATTTTCTTAAATCCTGCCGCTGAAGCTTCCTTTCTCTCAAACAGCCGACTTATTTTCCGCCATAAAAAAAAATGTCGGCTGCATTCGTGATTGGTGGAATAATTCGTCAGCTGCAAACGATTCTCTACTATTTTTCCTAATCCATTTTTCCAAAAAAAAAAAAAATTCCGAATCCATTCTTCCTAAAAAATAAATTCCTAATCCATTTTTTCTAAAAAACTTTGGTCCCTAAAATTGTTTTCTGAACTTTTTTTTTTTTATTTTTTTTTTTTTTTCGATTTTTAATTTTCCTAAAATTTTTTGATAGCTAAATAAAATAAAATTTCCTAAAATCCCTTCAGGGATATAAAAAATTAGGAAAAAATATTAATTTTAGGAAATTTTATTTTAGGAATCAAAAAATTTTAGGAAAAAAATGATTCGGAAACAAATTTTAGGAACCAAAATTTTTAGGAAAAATGAATTAGGAATTAATTTTTTTTAGGAAAAATGGTCGGGAACGGCTGCAAAACAAACTCTACCGGCAGGAATTACCCTATTAATCCACTTTAATTAAAATCTAATCTGTAGCACAACATTTTCTTCATCTTTCAAAATCGCACGTTCTTTTCCTCTCCCGTGTCCACCACAAATTTTTCGAATCAGCTTATCTTCAATAATGATGTCATACTTTCAGTTTCCAAGAAGGAGAAAAAAAAAAAAAAAAAATCATGCACAAGTCAGACTTCCTTCGCAAAATTTCACATCAAATAAAATTCTTTTAAGTCCTTTTTGTTTTTTTTTTTTGTTTTTTGTTTTTATTTTTTTTTTATTCGAGGTCCCACCCAAGGCTGAATTCACCTTGTGTGTCCCCCCCGCTCCCCTCTTTCCCTCCCCTCTATTTTATTCCCTTTTCACCTTTTCCCTGCCCCATCGCGATATCAACGCGGGAAATCGAATTGGATCATTTTCCAATTTCATATCTCAAATCCGTACTATTTCCCTTTCTTTCCTTTTTCCACCAAATATTTTCGACCTATCTCTCTTTTTCTCCTTCAAGTCAATCAACTTTGCACGCATACTTTTTTTTTTTTCCTCCCTTCATCCGCCAACATTCTCTTTTTGGCTAAGTCGGAGGGGGTCGAGTTTTTTTTTTTTTTTTTTTTTGCCTTATTTGGGATAAAAAAGATTTTGGATTCCCAGAAAAATTTATCACAGCGAGCTTTTCAACTTTTTTTAAAAGATTTTAACGGTGGAAGACTTCACGCAGTGAAATATTTTCCTTCTGAAAAAGGAAGTTTTTTTCCCCAAGAACTCCAATTTAATTTTTTTAAATCAAAAATTGGTACTCTAAAATATTTTAATTTTTCAACAGCATTGCTTGGAATCTCATAGGTTTATTTATATGTTTAGACATTCCCAACCATTTTTCCTAACCATTTTTTCCCCCTAATTTTCAATTTTCGTAAAATGGATATTTTTCCTAATTTTTTAAATCCCTAAAATTTTTGTAATAATTTACTAGGCAAAGCTGCGAATTTTGGTTTTTCTTTTTATTCTTGTTTTCTTAATAAACCGCTATAAAAATACAAAAAAAAAGGATTTGATTTAAAAAATATGAAGACGATGAGAGAATGACATAATAAATAAACAACTTCGTTACCAACAAATTTAAAAAACAAAAATAAATAGAAAAACGGAAATTCGCAACACTGCATAGCTGCCCATGTAAGCGAAAATAGCGTATCTCGATTTTCGGAATTGATTGTTTGTTTACATAAGTTAAAAATACGACAGACGTTCCAACTCCGAAAATCGAGATACGCTATTTTCGCTTACATGGGCAGATAGGCCTAGTAAAATATTACAAAAATTTTAAAGATTCAAAAAAATTAGGAAAAATATTAATTTTAGGAAATTTTATTTTTGGAATCAAAATAATTCAGGAAAATTAAAAATTAGGAAAAAAAAATTGTTAGGAAAAAAAATTTTTGGAACCAAAACTTCTAGGAACAGTGGATTAGGAAAAATGGTAGGGAATCATATCTAGAGCCTTTGTATCGTTATGTATATGAATTTTAGGCCTCCTCCAGTAAAATCAGCCGTAAAATCAAAGTGATTTTTCTGCTGTCCCAAACGACTTTGTCCTACCTCAATTTTTTTTCAAAATGGAGATCGATCGTTTTGTTTTGTAATAATGTAAACAGTAAATGTTTACAGAAACAAAAGAAATGAACTCCATTTCGGAAAAAAAATGGCGATAGGTTGATCGCTTGAGGCGGCAGTTTTGCCCTCCAATGACTTGGGTCTATTCTTTAGTAAATTCAGTCTAGTGTCCAGTGGTTTCTAAATTTTTGTCCTCTCAAGAGCACAGTGGTCCGGAAAAAAAATAAATGGCCAAAACTCGTTCCCAAGTGTGTGTGAAACTTGGAAAGAAGTTGAAGGTGTCTAAGCTTCGATATTTTGTGCAATTAAAAACCTGCTGCCCGTGCCCCAAAATTCAAAATGGCGGGCAAAATATGGAAGCCAAAATTTTTAATTATGAATGCATGAATATTTATTTTTAGGTATTTTTGTAGCTGCTGATTTCATATCTGGAATAATTATTTTGAAATTCAAGATGCGATTTTTTCAAATTGCTCCTTTTTGCTTCTTTTTTTTTTTCCTATCTCTAAATAGAGTTCCAGCCATTTGATCGTTCAAATAGTTTTTGCACAGCACATACGTTAAAAGTTTTCTGGGGTTTTTGTGACGTGTGTTGGATTTTAAAACTGAAAATGAAAATGTATTTTGGGTCTCTAGAGAACTGGGAAAAAAGCAAAACCCCGACGAGTTACATTTTGGACGGATTACTTAAAAACGCTATTTACACATCTTGATGAGGCTATTATGATGCCATGTTAATATGATTTTGCAATTTGAAAAATGGGGCGAACGCGGGAACGCTATGGGTGATGCTCACGAAAAACGAGGAAGCGAAAAATTTTTATCCTAAGCAAATATTTACTTTTTTAAATGGTTGAATAATATGCACATCGTAAAAACAAGAAAAAAAAAAGAAGCCGCAAAGCATATCGCTCCCCAGAGAAAAAATTTTTTTCGTCAAATGGACCTTTGAAAAAAAAAAAAAAGTCGTAAAACTCTGTGATTGGTTCAACGGCAGCCAGACCAAACCTGGCAATTTTTTTTTTTTTTTTTTTTTTTTTTTTGTATGCGTGTGTGTGATTATTTCACTTCCGCAACAATATTAATAAAAAAAAAGAGAGAAGGATAAAGATTTAAAAAGAGTATATACTATAGTCATTAGCGAAGTGCGAAGTGAACCGAAAACTGGAAATGAATAGGGAGATTTAAAAACTCCTGGGGTCTGCACCATGTGTCGGCGCGTGCCGGGGCCCTGTGGGGAGGCCAGATGTTTTGCTCCCTCCCACACAGACGCGTGTCTTAGGTGATCAACATCAAGGGATGAATAAATTATGGCAGGAGCTTTCTTCTTCTTGTTGTTTTTTTTTTCCTTCTGGACCACTTCCACAAAACTTGTATCTGTTGTTTGAATGTTGTTGTTTTTACACGTTGTATCTGTAAAGGTTGCAAATCTTCTCTCCTTTCCCCTTCTTCAGATCTGGAAAACGGAAACGTCACTTGTTACAATATTTGCATAGGTAATAACATGTTTAAAATAAAAATTTATTGAATCGAATTTTTACGAAAATTTCTGACTTTAGAAATGAGAGAAAATATGGATTGGATTCCCTACCATTTTTCCTAATCCATTTTTCCAAAAAAAAATAAATAAATTCCTGATCCATTTTTCTTAAAAAAAAATAAATAAATTCCTAATCCATTATTTACCTAAAAAATAAATAAATAAATAAATAAATTCCTAACCCATTTTTCCTAAAAAAAAAAAAAAAAAAATATAAATTTCTAATCCATTTTCCTTAAAAAAGAATAAATTCCTAATCCATTTTTTCTAAAAATTTTGATTCCTAAAATTGTTTTCCTAACTTATTTTTTTTTCTAATTTTAAATTTTCCTAAAATTTATTGATCCCTAAAATAAAATTTTTTGAAATCATTAAAATTAAATTTCCTAAAATTTCTTTAGAAATTTAAAAAATTAGGAAAAATATTTATTTTAGCAATCAAAAAATTGCGAAAATTGAAATTTAGGAAAAAAATCTTAGGAACCAAAATTTTTAGGAAAAATGGATTAGGAATTAATTTTTTTTAGGAAATACGGATTAGGAAAAATGGTCGGAAACTGATGAATTTTATCGGTCATCATTTCTCCCTCTCTTGATTGAGACTTCGATTACGAAAATTGTTCGTATATTTTCTATTAGTATTTGGCCAAAAATATTTTATATATTCTTAGATATATACAATATTTGATTGATTTTTTATTTTGCCTTCGATTACCTTTTGCAAAATATCTATATTATCAGTAACTTTTTACCGTGAATATATCGTCGTAGGTTAAACTCCCTTTAAAGGAAATTTCTTGAAAGTAAAATGTTTAATCAGTTGCTTTGCGCCGCTTCGTCCTTTATTATATATTAATTATATTAACTATAAGAAGCTGTAGGGTTAGCTTGACATTAAAAGGAAAAGAAAAACATTGTTTTCGCAGGGGAGGAATTTCAAAGATTTTCCATCGTGAAAAGGCCAGAGTTTAAAAGCATACTTTAAAAAAAAATCCTCGAAGGATTTTGCTTTAGTGCTCTTAGTAAAGCTTTTTGGCCGTAATGAAGTCGCCGTTTTTTTATTTATGCAAACTTTAGTCCTTTAAAAAAAAATGGACTATCGTAATCAAGGAACTCATTCAAAGAACCGCAATTTAAGAGGAGGCTTCACGGAATACCTAAAGGAATGTTTGTTTTGTCTAACACCTGATTTACGGGGGGAAAAATCAAATTTTAGGTATCTAACGAACTTCGTTGACTTTTTCTTGTATTTTCGGTACAAGTTTCAACTTGTTCCAAGCAAACAAAAACCAGGAGAACAAAATCAAAGTTTTTCGACAGCAATTTTTTTTGAAATTATTTTCCCGCCGCCCATACAATGTAAAAAATTTTGTGTATTTTTAACAAACTCGGTCCACACACTTTGTTTGTTACTCTTTTTATGTTAATTTTGACACACAATTATGTTAATTTTGACACATGTTGCTAGGCAATATTTGTTATTGTGTTATTATTTACAAATAAAATTGTGTAGACCGTTTTTGAATTATAAATCGTGTTAAAATTACACAAAATTTTTTTACAGTGTACGTTTCAGGCAAGTTGAAACTTGCATTAAAAATTCAAGGAAATACCAGAGGAGTTCGTTAAGACACCTAAAATTCGGATTTTTTTCGTAAATCGAGTATATAGAGAAAACAGCCATTGCTTCCGGCATCCCTTAGGCGAAAAATTCGTTTGTTCAATTCGATCGCTCTCACTATGGCTCCGCTCTTGATTCTGTTTGCTCTAAAAACGAAGTTGTCGTGTTTAAACCTGCATCGCACCTTAGTCACAAAGCTTTAGGGGCCTCACGTCCGATGGTCTTTATTTCGTTTTCTGTTAACTGAGTTATACAGTTTCCTCTTTGTTCTTAATTTTCGATTTTCTTTTCTTCGCTCAGAAAAAGAAAATGTCTTGAACAAATTTTGTCTTGCCGGAATGTTTAATGACAATAGACAGGTTGTTTCTTGACAAGATATTTTTTTTTATTGTTTTCGCATGATTTTTAAGAAAAATTTTGTCACATAAACTTGTCACAAACTTCTACATCTGATATGTCTGACTCTGTAATAAATCCGACTTCGTTCCATTCAGGAAATTTTTCGATATATTTCGGTGTATTTTTTACTTTTTTTAAAGTTAAAACTTTTTTTTTTTTTTTTAATTTTTAAAATTCTTTAATTATTTTCAATTTTGTTTCTGTTAGACGTTTCTATTTAGACCCTTTGGTCTTAATACTTTATTAAACAAGTTAGTGAATTATGTTAGCTTTTTTTTGTTGATTCTTTAAAAATAATTTTCTATAAATTTGTGAAACTTTTGATCTCAAATGTAGAATGATTAATAATTATTCACTTAATTAATAATTACATTTTTAACTTCATATAAAAAATTGGTATAAGGTCTTTTTAATGATTTAATTACAAATACACCATAAAACATTTTGTGTAATTTTAACACAATTTATAATTGAAAAACGGTCCACACATTTTTATTTGTAAATAATAACACAATAACAAATATTGCCTAGCAACATGTGTCAAAATTAACATAAAAAGAGGTACATACAGGATGTTTGTTAAAAATACACAAAATTTTTCACAGTGTAAAACGACTAAAAATGATAACGACTGTAATCATTCACGTGTAATACGTTAAAAAATTTTAAATATACGTATTTTAAGTCCCTAAATTCCTTCCATCAGGTCACTATTTTAACAATTTTTGGTCCCTAAAGTCACTAATTTTGATAGGCTAAATGAGTTCGATGCTTGTTATCGTGAAACAACTTGTGCGTTGTTCAAGCGGATTTTCGCTTAAAAGTCATCCGTGTTTTGTTGCAAGTCAGAACTCGCTCAAAACGTTTTCTTTTTCTGAGTGCGCATTTGTTCTTTACACTTTTTTCGGCTACTTTGACCTGTTTTGACTGATGCTGTTTTATTTTCTGGCAGTTAAGCTAAATTTCTCTCTTTTTGGTCAGACCGAGGAGCATCTTTTTCGTTCAAACAAAAATAAAAATTTAACGGAAGAACCAATTTTTTTTTTTTTTTTTTTTTTTTTTTTTCAAATCGACCAGGGTTAAAATTAAATCACAATATGAAAGTAGTTAGGAGCTGACGATTGGAACCGATTTCGTTAACGGAAGAACACATTAGAAACACTTGTCTTTTTTTTTTTGGAAAAAAAAAAAAAATGGCAACCCTTTAAACTTTTTTTTTCTCCCGTCAAAAGAACTGAAAAAGAAATGTCGATTTGATACTGTTATGTTTGGTCACATTTTTACGAAATAGATGAACCAGCTGTTTCCGAGTGCCGGAAGTCCGGATGGCCTGGATAACACGGGAACATCGTAGGGAGGATTCCCGTTCGCTCCTTCGTTCATTCGTTTTTATATACGATCATATGCTTCTTTTACACCTTTCATCAATTTTTTTTTTTTTTTTTTTTTTTTTTTGCGCCTCCCTCAATCTTTTTAAAATCATATTATACGACTTTAAACTTTTTATTTTTTTCTTTTTTTTTCTCGCATGACACGTATTTAAAAAAGAAAGGAAAAAACATAATCGGTTTTTTTGCTTGATTTATTGAAAATTGAAAAGAGGAAAAGGGAATACAAAATTTGACAGGACCACGTAGGTTTTTTTTTTCTATACAGTAAGGAAACGACGGAAAACATGAAATGCTAAAAACTGAATGTTCGCATGCAAAATCACATTTCTGGATTGATCCATGTGTCAGGCTTTTTTCTTTTCCTTTTTTTTTTCTTATCGGGTCAAATAGAATCTCGGATTTGAAAAACCATCCGGGAAATAATGAAAACGTTTCACGAACGACGTTCCAGAATCAAAGGCGTAGGAAAAAATCCCTTTTATTTTCTGATTTTTTTAAAGTAACCTCTTGTATACAATTTTTTTAAAAATTTCGGTACACCTGCTTAAAAAGGTGTATTAATGAGAGTCGGTTGGAACGGCCCGTGATTTGCGTAGGACGGTTCAATTTTGGAATGAGTCCAACAGGAGGTGAACTGGCTGTCGGTGAGTCATATTCCTATGCTCACGGCCGAGTCGAAAACTTTCGCCCAAAAATTCAGTTTTTTTATATATTTTTTTCTTTACTTTAATTTACTCCGCGGCTTTATGCTCTTTCCTTTTAATCGCGTGAACGTCTTTAGGACAACAATCAATTTTTTTTTTCCTGAAACATCATTATTTGACATGAAATATATAAATCAGGGCTGACATTTTGTGATCATGAAAAACCTTATGATCTACCTTAATATTTGAAAGATGCAATAATGAGAAAAAAAAAAAAAAAATCAAATAAAATTTTTCATAAAATTCCTACATTGTAAAAATATGAATGATTTACCCTTCTATCCAATAAACATATAAGAAAATTATACTCTCGGGGCTGCGGTTCGAATTCATGTAATTTTTATAAATTTTTAATCGGAAAAAAAAAAATTAATTGATTTAGCTAATAGACTTGAATTAAAATTTAGGTCCGGCTTTTTTCCATTTAAGAGGATTGGCAAAAGGGTGCATTTCATTGTGAACAAAGCTTTCGTTTTGAGAAAAGGCTGTTATGTAAAATCTAATAGGAAACTTATATAAGTTTTTACAATTGGAGAGTTTTGCGACAAACTCAAAATTATGAAATTTTTAAAGTAAAAAGGGTCGATTCGGTATTAAAACGTGACAGGGTTTTGATTATAAACAGTTACGATTTACAGTTATCTATGTAATGTACGACTAAATATCCCACTTTCACACGAATCATTTTGCTTTACTTAATAATGCATTATGTCGGAAGTGGAAATTAATTCCTAGCTCGCGTCGGGGTGGTTTAATGTATGGATTCTAGGTATTGCAAATGGCTATTTTTTTTTTTATTTATTTATCGGTCAATTCATTTGATTTTATTTTACTTTATTTCTATTTTCATTAAGGATGAGATTTCAATTAAAATAAAACATCCCGCAAAAAATTAATAATGAAATAAACAACAAACGGTTTGTGAAGTTGGCCATCTACCCTCTTTCTAAGAGTGTTTACTCTTATTATTTATATTAAAAAAAGTACTGTTTCTCTGTCTTTTTTTTCTACTTTTAACCTCTTTTAAGAGGTTCGATCGCCGGAAAAATCGTCTCTAAAATTTCAACTCAATCATTTTTTGAAAAAACATTTTTACCTTTAATACTTTTTCTCTTTCAAAAATGTATTATTTTTTTTATACTCTTAATCCCAAATTACATTGCGTACTCTTTTTCCATTTAAAGAAAGGCTTCTATTTAAAGGGTAAAGTAAATAATTCATTTTTTGTAAGTTAAAAATTTTTTTTTGTCAGTAATTAATTTATTTTGTGGCAGTAATTTAAATTAATTGTCTGTAAATAACATCTGTTTTAGCAGTAAAAAATGGGATTTGGGCGAGTAAAAGATTGATACTAAGGTGTATAGTTTTAGTAGGGTGAAAAATTCGGATTCCTTTTTTGAATTCTTTCGACAATTTTTCTACTGATTCTGATTTTAATGGTGTTTAGAGAAAACGTTGCAAAGGTATACGTTCTAGAAACGTTTCCTCTTTTTTTTAAAGATCAAATTAAATGATTTTAATCCATTATTTGTGGAAGGTGCACGTGCAACAGCCCCTTCGAACCAATTTTTATAATGGATAAACCTATTATTTTCTAATTCTTAAATACTGACAGTTTCATCTTTACTGACCGAAAATTTGATTTAATTACCAACAAGTATTTATTTCACTGGCAATTTAATTTATTTACTGACAAAATATTTATTTTACTGACACAGAGATTACTTTACCTTTAAAAAATGACAATTTAAATAACTTACTGACGATTTAATATACTTGCTTGACGTTTAAATAAAAATGACTGACAAAAAACGAATCATTTACCTAATGGAATCATCCCTTTAAATAGAAGCCTAATAAAAATGGCTGCACTCAAGAAAAAAATTGGCTAATGCGAAGACAGATATGTCTTGTGACAAAACATTTTCTGAAAAACCATACGAAAAAAAAAAAAAAAAAAAAACCTTGTCAAGAAACAACATGTCCGTGGTCGCGAAGAACTTTTGCTTTGTTATGAAATGGTCCGGTTTTGTTGAAAGACAAAACTTGTTCAATACATTTCCTTTTTCGAAGTGTGACCTATACAAAGATAAGCTTGATTAGGTTAGATTAGGTTAAAAATTTTTTTACTGATTTCTTTCGCATGTTTTTTTTTAGAAAATGTTTTGTCACAACACGTTTTTGCGGCTTTTTTTTGTTTTACTGTAAATATGGTAAAGTACATTCAGACAAACAAGGAAGGGAATGAATTTTTAGGATATAAAATTTAAAGTGACGTTGCGTTACATAAAGTTATTAGATCCTTTTTGCTTTCTCTTCTCTCTTATTGGTTTATTTGATTGTTCTTCCTGTGCTTAGTACGTTTCTCTGTTCATCGTTTTTTTTTTTTGTCATGATTGCTGCCAATCGCAGAGGGGCGCAAGTTAAGTGGACAGTTTCGTCGACAGTTTCGTCGTGTGATACTAGCGACAAAGTGGTCAGATTACAGAACTAAAAAACGGTGTAAACGAAAAACTAGTGATGGCGATAAGTTTGAAATATATCGATAACTCGATGTATCGATATTTAAAATTTCCCGATAACGATATGTCGATATATCGCCAAAAATGATCGATATATCGATATATTTATCGATAAATCCGATATTTTCCTTTTCAGTTAAAAAACTGCATTACACATACAATTTTTGAAAGTATACGGTATATTTACCCATGGAACATGTCATTTTGTTTTTTAATTCTTAATTCTTAATAACTTTAAATAATTTTGTATTTTAAAAAACTTTATTTTATTACTGCACTGATTATTTTTACTATTTCCAATACGGGTAAACATAAAAAATAACTTCAATAACGTTACGGGTAAACGCAAAATAACTTCAAACTCTGAAATAGTTCATTAAACTCCAAGAAAGATTAAAAAACGAAAATATACCAAATAGGTATATATATACGCGCATATTTATACCAAGGTATACATAAAAATAAATATACGGTATATTTCCTATATCTCTACACCGGAAAAAAGGAATACAGTAAAAGAACATCACTTATAATAGCTAAAATGAAATCGGCCGCGACAAAATGTAAAATTAATTATTTCAAGTTAAGGAAAACAGGGGAAAAAAAATTCAGAGCTAAAAACTTATCGAAATTAATTATCGGTATAAAAATTATCGATAAATCGATATATCGAACTCCACATTATCGGAATAAATATCGATAATTTTCCTTCCGATATATCGATATATCGATAATTTATCGCCATCACTACTAAAAACCCTTAAAATCTTCGCGCAGTCAGGTAGTGCAGACCGTAGAAGTCAGGGCTCGCGAACTTCGGAGTCCGGGTTCGTAACTCAGGTGATTATTGGTATCTTTTTTTTTTCTGCATCGCAGCGCTTCCTAGTGATCGGATCACATAACTAACATCCAGCGAAACGACGAATTTTAAACACAAAAGTTACATCTCAATTCTCTCTTGCTCTGTGGCCAATCGGGTCCTTAAAACCCATAATGAAAACCATAGTGTGCTCAGTATTCGTAACGTCACTATTCCGATTTTCGTTTGATTGGCTAAAACCGTAAAACGTCACTGTTCCGAATTATTACAAGCAAACTGATTGGCAGCGCCATGTTGGAGGAATGACGGAAGGGGTAACTGTAACTGAGCACACTATGGTTTTCATTAGGCTTAAAACCATGATTAAATGGCGAAAGAACAAACAAGATCAATGTTACAAATGACGAGAATATAAAAAAGAGAATGTTTTGAGCAAGTTCTGCCTTGCGACGAAACAGCGGTGCTTCATAACAAAGCAAAGGTGGCATGTGGCAACGCGCAAGTTGTTTCTTGATAAAATATTTTTTACTGATTTCGCATGATTTTATAGAAAATGTTCTGTCGCAACACGTTTTTGTGTCCATTTTTTTTTTCTGAGTGTAAGCACGTTAGTGTACCGCAGACAAATCAGGAAGGGAATGACATTTTGGGGTATAAACATTTGGTGGTTCACATCTCTGAATGATTATCCATTGATTCGATCCTTTTGGTTGTTTTTGTTGTTGTATTGATGTTTCGATTCTTTGATTTTTGGGTCACAAAGTCATAATCAAAACGTTTTTCGGTTGTTTAGGACAACCATCTTTCTATTTGTCGTCATCCTGGGGCTTTTTGTATTCCTGTTTTTTTTTTTTTTTTTTCTCTCCTTTCAGGAACAAATGGCACTTCATTCGAAAACTGACAACTATTTTCCATTTAGGGTACAAGAATATGAAATTCATTATTGCCGGTCCCTCCGTAAATCCAAGTTTTACGTTGAAACATTCGAGATTTCGAATCAGAACTGAAAATCATTTCATCAGGTGGGAATGACGAAAAACAATTCACGCGTTTTCCTACAGAGCGGCCTTTCATCAGAATCCCCCGTTTTCAATATTTAACAATTCGGACTTATATTTATTCATTTCATCAATGACAATCTGGTTTATCTACTAATACAATAGAAACCTTCAGTTTAATTTGTATGGGTTTGAAAGTGTTTTCCATTCCCCCCCCGGGAACCTCCGTCTGCGGACATGCGTCATCAATCGGCACACGTGGGGCCTTCCCGTCTCTCTCTCTCTCTTCCACGCTTTGCAATTTTTCCCTTTTTTCGAATTGCATTTTCTTGTGCGTGCGGGGATCACGCATCGCAAGGACGAATATAAATAATTTAAAAAAATGCTTATTTTCCGAACGAATTTAACCGTCTCTACTTTTTTTTTCTCTCTTTTCCTTTTTTTTTTTTTTTCGACGAATCGGTTTAGTTAAGATGTTGTCCTCAAGTATTCATGAAGGGTCGAAGAGTTCGAGTGGGTCGAAAGAGAGGGTGAAAAAAAAAAGGGGGTCGAGGGGGGGAGAGGCACAAGGTCAGAAAACCTCGTGACCTGGTTCGCGCTCACGTCAGGACTATCGATTACTACAGAGAGGTGCTACAATCTACCCATGTATGTCTCGCACATTTAAAAAAAAAAAAAAAAACAAGTCGGGAAATTTTTTTTTTTTTACATTTTTTTTTCACGAGACTTCCTTCCTGTGCGCGCAAACGGATTTTAATTTTTTAATTTTTTTTTTTTTAAAGAAGGGATGGATCAAGGACGAGAGATCAATGAAGTGGAAACCCTTAAGAGATCGTCTCTTGACTTTGGACTCGAGCCAGGTGCCCAGATTTTAAGTTTCTGTTTGTTTTTTGGCACGGGATTTTGAATAAACATTCGTTACATTTCGTTCCTTGAGGAGAAAGCATCAGGAAGCCGGGGCGAAAGTACGTTCACATTGTTCGACTTGAGTCTGTTAATTTGAAAAATAAATTTTTTTGTATTGCACAGATAGATGGGGTTGTTATTTATTAAATTGATTTTATTTTTTAAATTAGTGACACTATTTGCAAGGAATTCGTTTTTGGGAAATCTCGGGGGTTTTCCGGAAGAAAGGTTTTGGTCTTTAAGATTGATTCTAGAAAGATTAACCGGGAGCAACCGTTGCTTCAAATGAACTGAATTAATTTTTTTTTTCTTTTGGAATATAAATGTGGGAAATATTTTTTTATGCAAAACTTTCGGAATTCATTTTCAACCCAAGGGAAAATTATAAAAAAAATTAGAAATAAAAATGATTTCTTGCGTTTGTTTTAAGAGATAATTTGACAGATTTTTTTTGAACATTCTACTAAAATTGGTTGAGTTTAGCTATAGACCCTCAGACTAATTAGTCATAATGTCGCACGGGATATTTTTTTTTTTTACCCAAAAAGTCCGCATTAAAAGAACTGGACCATTCGAAAATTTCTCGTTTAAAAGGTTTCTTAAAAGTCCTCTTTACTTTCATCAAAAAACTTTCTAATTCTTCGTAAGATTGTTCGAAACTACTTAAGCCCATCTTTAAGCCAACAACTGTGCGCTCTTAATGCCTCTTAATTTGCCACTTTGTAGTGATTCCAAATTCCCGACGTTTTTTCATTCCCGGGAATCGTCAATTCCCGTTTTAGAAAAAAAAAATCAATCCCGGGAAAGATAATTCCCGTTTTGTTTAACTTTTCGTATCTCGGAAATTAAGAAATCGACGAACTTAAATTCCCGGGGATCCCGGGAAAGCCGAGAATTTATTTAGGAATCGGGAATTCCCGTTTTTGAAAAAATTATCAATCCCGGGAAAGATAATTCCCGTTTTGGTTAACTTTTCGTATCTAGGAAATTAAGAAATCGACGAACTTAAATTCCCGGGGATCCCGGGAAAGCCGAGAATTTATTTAGGAATCGGGAATTCCCGTTTTTGAAAAAATTATCAATCCCGGGAAAGATAATTCCCGTTTTGGTTAGCTTTTCATTTCTCGGAAATCGAGAAATTGACACACTTAAATTCCCGGGAATCCCGGGAAAGCTGAGATTTTATTCAGGAATCGGGAATTCTCGAAAAGAGAAAAATCCCATTCCCGGGATGCGGGATTCCCGACTAGCTAAGAAAAAATGTTACTCAGAAAAAAAAATGGCCAACGGAAAACAAAAATGTCTTTTTTTTTAAGAGGAAAAATATCGCCTTTTTATAATGTTTTAAAAGCCGAAATTTCTGAAGTCCTTAATTTTTATGGACTAACAACATCATCGAGAGAAAAAATTTTCGTCGGGAACTTGAGCCAAGTCGGAATCGAACCCACGTCTTCCGTTTGCCTTGTGATACGAAAAATGTCTTGTGACGAGGCATTTTTTTAAAAATTATGCGAAAACAATAAAAAATATCTTGTCAAGAAACAATTCGTCCGTTGCCATGAAGCATTTTTGTTTTGCTAGGTACCAAACATTCCGGTTTTGTTGCAAGTCGAAACTTGTTCAAGACATTTTGCTTTTTTTGATTGCACCGAGCTACGAGTCGAGATAACATTTTTATTATTCTTAGAAAAAGGTGCAAAGTCAGATAAATTTATTTCCAAAAAAGAATATGTAAAATGAATTGGAAGGTTGAAAAAAAAGGACTAGTGATTGCAACACCGGTTTCGGTAATACCGGTAGTACCGGTATTTTGGGAAATTTTGGCAAAACGGTAGTACCGGTACTACCGTTGAAAGTGGCCCGTATTATAGTTTTTAAGCGAAGGAAAAATATTTTAATTTTGTTGAATGAAAAAAAAAATTATCAAAATTAAATAATGCATGCTTAAGATAGAGCATTTTCGGCTTTGCCTTTGTGCTCCCGCCGCTATCAGACTTACTTAACCAGCCGAATTTTGTAAGAATTGTTGATTTGCTGCAAAACCCTTTTTTTCCTCAACTTTTCTCACAATTTTTTGCCCCCTCTTATGTTATTTATTTTACATCAAATCATTTTTTTTTCTGCTGAAATATTTTCAAAGAGCACATAAATTCACGGATTCGAAATTAGCTCATGTGAAAACTATGAAATAGAGTTCCATATTGCTTTCATTTTTTAAATACCGGTATTGGACGGTAAAACCGGTATTAAGACAAAATTTCTACCGTACTACCGGTATTGAAAAACCCCACTACCGTGCAATCACTAAAAAGGACTAAATCTGAAGATCAACCGTGAAAAACTTATGTGGAAGTTCCTTACTTTCTTAAAAAAAAAAAAAAATTATTTACTAAAGTTTGAAATTAAACTGATTGCTGAAGCTTCGCAAAAGGAACGTTTTCCACGTTGGAAAAACGATTTTTGACAGTTTCTCCAGTAAAAAAAAAGTAAAATAAAATAAATAAAAATAAAAATAAAATTAGCCGCTAAAGTTATCAGAGAAAAAGAAAGGTAATGTTCTTGTCACATTTTCGATTGCATGATTGAGGGTAGTCAAGTGGATTCTTTTTTTCGATGTCCAATTTTTTTTTTTTTTTTTTTTTTTTTTTTTTTTTTGTTCGAAACTTAAAAAAGTGTCAGCCGAAAGGGGGAAGATTGATTGTCCCGAAAATTTCTCGGAAAATTTTCTTCCCCGAAGAAGCGACGTCAAAATCGGGTGCGAGCACAGAGAGAGCTTTCCCTCTTACAAGGCAAATACATTTTAACAATATAAATAATTCAAAAATTTTGGAAGCCCCTGACGCGAGGCGCTAGGGCTCGAGTGACGTTGCTGACGTCATCACACGGCTGGCCACGCCGTTGCCGTGGAAACCACCTGCCGGTGATAACGCCGCTGTGATTTGCCCTATAATAGCAGCCATCATAACAAGAACCGAATCCCGTTAAGGAGAACCGTTAGAAGCTCCCAGTTTCTAATGGAAACGAGGGAACTTCTCCTTTTTAAATGATGACCGAATGCCCTTTTATAACTCATACGGGGAAAACGTCATTTTTCGGTAAAGGAAAAAGAAAAAAAAAGAGAAGAAAAAAAAAAATCCCTCAGGTAGATGGAAAATTCTGAATTGGTAGGAAATCGTAGAGGATTTTTTCTTCCTCCTCCCCCTTCCCCCCCCCCCCCCCCCCCCCGCTTCACCTAGTTTTTTTCCTAATTAGCTAACGCCGAAAATTTCGATTTTAATTGATATCAAGACTTCTGCTAATATTCCTTTGATTATTAAATTTCGCAGCTATCAAACGTAATCCCATCATCGCTAATTGATCTGTAAGCATCTCTCTTATGAAAGGATTAATTACCATTAAGGCTATACGTAAGCAAAATTAATTCCCCTAATTAAATTTTTCAAATTTTTTTAAAGAAAAAAAGTTGCATTTTAAATGAAACGTGTTTAAACGCGAAATCGTATTTAATTTTTAACTAAAAAAAAAAAAAAAAAAAAAAAAGAACGAAATTTATTGTTATTTTACACATTCATTATATGCAACAGTGATTTGCTTCAATGATATTTTATTTGCATTTATTATCATTATCATTGTCATTTTTTTTATTTTTTTTTTTTTATGAACAATGTCCTTTTATGCTCCCAGTCTATGTATGTCATATGTATATGTCTAACTTTTTTAAAATTTAATTTTGAAAATGTAACAATGCTCTCTTTTTGAATGCTACTATATATACAGGGCAACAGGTTGACGAGTAAAAACATTGTAGGAATGCAAAAAAAAAAAAAAAAAAAAAAAAAAAAATTATTTTTTTATCTAATTTTTGTCATCACGGGCTTTGACTGAACGGAAAATGAAAGATGAAAACGTTTATAAAATTTTTTCGGAATCAAAATAAAAATAAGACGGGTGAAATCCCCCCATCCCTACCATTTCTTCCCCTCCCACGATTTTCACAATGAAAATAAATTTAGGAAGACAAGAAACAATTTTTTTCAAAGGTCATTGAATATTAAATCATAGTAACGAAAAAAGCTCGTGGAAATTGAATTAAGGAAAAGATACTGTATAAAAACCTGAAATATCTAAAATCTAAATCGGGTAGGCTTTATTTTCTCTATTAAAAAGCTGAAAGGAAAATTTCTTCTTCGGCTAACATCGCGTGCGATCAACGTGTTGTGACCGGTACGGGACTGAATGTTTTCAAGTTGTTGATGATTCGTCTGACGGTAGGTTTTTAGGTTTCGCGATTCAAGCGGAGTCGCCATTTTAGAGTACATAGCTTACAAGGGGCCATTGAAATGTTAAGTCATCCTTTCAAGAAGGAAAGGGTTCCCCAAATTCGTGCGAGAGGATGTCAACTAAACATATCACCATCGTAAATATGATTGGAGGTAGCCTGTTTCGACTGTTTGTAAATGCGTCATGTGACTATAATTTTAAGTCAACGTGAGCGTGTATCAACTTGTGGTCACGTGATTGATCGTGTGTGGTCACATGAGCTTTTGGTCACCGAAATATGAAGATAATGTTACCCTTTTCGGTTCCGAATCCTGGAAAATGTCTGATTCCCTACCATTTTTCCTAATACATGTTTCCTTGAAAAAAATTCCTAATCCATTTTTTCTAAAAAAAAAATTCCTAATCCATTTTTTCTGAAAAAAAAAAAATCCTAATTCATTTTTTCTAAAAAAAAAATTCCTAATCCATTTTTCCTAAAAAAAAAATTCCTAATCCATTTTTTCTGAAAAAAAAAAATTCTAATCCAAGTTTCCTAAAAAAAATCCATGTTTCCTAACAAAAAATTCCTAATCCATGTTTCCTAAAAAAAATTCCTAATTCATGTTTCCTAAAAAAAAAATTCCTAATCCTTGTTTCTAAAAAAAATTCTTAATCCATGTTTCTTAAAAAAATTCCTAATCCATTTTTGCTTAAAAAAAAAATTCCTAATCCATTTTTGCTAAAAAAAAAAAATTATTCCTAATCCATTTTTCCTAAATAAAAATTTCTAATCCATGTTTCCTAAAAAAAATTCCTAATTTATGTTTCCTAACAAAAAATTCCTAATCCATTTTTTCTAAAAAAAATTCTTAATCCATGTTTCCTAAAAAAAAAATTCCTAATCTTTGTTTCCTAAAAAATTCCTAATCCATTTTTCCTAAAAAAAATTCCTAATTCATGTTTCCTAAAAACTAATTCCTAATCCATTTTTTCTAAAAAAAAATTCCTGATCCATTTTTCTTAAAAAATTTGATTCCTAAAATTGTTTTCCTAACTATTTTTTTCTTTCTAATTTTTAATTTTCCTAAAATGTTTTGATTTCTTAAATAAAATTTCCTAAAATCCCTCTAGGTATTTAAAAATTAGAAGAAATATTCATTTTGGGAAATTTTATTTTATGAATCAAAGAATTTTAGAAAAATTAAAAATAGGAAAAAAAATGATTAGGAAAAAAAAATTTCGGAACCAAAATTTTTAGGAAAAATGGATTAGGAATTTTTTTTTTAGGGAAAATGGATTATGAATTAATTTTTTTAGGAAAAATGGTCGGGAGCGAAATGTTATAACATTCTGAAAATGTTTTTCCTTAATTTTTAATTTCAAATAATTTCGAGCATAAAACTACCCTCAGACTCCATAAAATACAGAAATAGTATATTGTTAACCTAGGGTGGAGAATGAATTTTCCCATCGAGGTTTTCATTAAACCCGAGCGAAGCGACGGTTTTAATGGAAACCGAGAGGGGAAGATTCATTTGACACCCTAGAATAACAAGATACTTTTTATAACGAATAAAAATGACTTTTGAAGCGTTTTTTCTAGAAAATAAAACCTCATTTCTTTGTTTACAAACACTAAGAACATGGCGAGTTCCATAACGGGAAAAAGGCCTTTCCGCCCGCTTTACATCGACGGAAAGTGGCTCTTCCCATCAATGAGTTATGAAAATGCAATATGGCGCCAATTCGGTTTCAAATTCGAAAAAGCAATGCGGCTTCAATTTTCGGAATCCATCGATCTCTTGCCCCAGACTCCCAAATTTGGTTAAACAGTACCTTTCTCAACCTTTTGAATGAATGAATTTTTTATTTTTTTGTACTTTAAAAGTCCTTGTTATCATTTCTTTTTTAATGAAAGAAAACCGATAAGCCTGTGTACAAAGAGGTTTCTTTTCCTCGGTGAACAATAAAAAGAAAACAATCGTAGCAATACACCTTTTTTTTCTGTAAATAAGAGGAAAGCGGCAAACGGGGCGGGGAAAAAAAGTCAAGGAATTTTTGACGAAGAAATAAAAAAAATTAAAAAAAAAACCGCGCGGTTGAATAAATAATCAGAATTATAATTAACGAAACTGATTTTTTGAATTTTTCGCAAGGCTTCTTTAACATTTTACAGAGGTGTCTGTCCCCCGGTATTTTTTTCAATTGGATTGCAGTGTAAGGGGGAAAAATGGGAAAGAGGTGATGCTCCAGCAAACGTCGTATATATTTAGAAATATATAAAATTGGACAGATAAAATGTGTCCACCCACCGGCACGACAAATGTCAACGGGGAAAACAATGCAAAAGCTTCTGACCACAGCAACAGCAAAACATCAAGAAAATCATTTTTCCCATTTTCATTCAAAAAAGAAAAAAAAGGAATAAATAATTTTTTTCCCGTGATCTTTGAACTAAAAGTCAAGTTATAGAGTCTGATTCTTGATTTGGTCAGGGGTGGTTTTTGTGGGAAATTTTTGTATTTTCGATTGCGTCATGTTTCGAAATGGTGGGAAAAGGAAATTTTAATTTCGTTTCGAAAAAAATCAGGGAACATCTGCCACTTTTTTTTTTTTTTTTTTTTTCTTTTTAAGGCAATCAGGAAAAGGAAAATTACATTTTTTATTTATTCGAGATGTCTTTTTTTTCACGGATGAAAGGAAACCTTTACAGCAGTATAATCACCTTGTGCTTAATTATTTATTTATCCTTGACCTGAATTGTTTTCTTAACTGGCAAGATTTTCGTTTTTGCCAGAACTAGAAAGTTCATTATTTTCGAAAAAAATAAATAAAAAAGTTTCTAATTTTCCTCTCTTTTTGTTTTTCGTTCCAGGGGGAAGGTGGATGAAATAATAATTTCTTCTTTGAGAGAGTCAGTAACGTCGCCAAGATTGCCACCCACGCAAGTAACTCCGCCATGGGACGCAAGAAAATACAAATATCGCGCATTACAGATGAGCGCAATCGGCAGGTGAGTAAAAATAAAATTAAAAAAATAAAAACCAATTACGATCAAAAAACCCTTTTAGCCAAATTCGGAATATTGAATATATATTTTACTATTAATTTATCCCGTCATTTTGGGGGTGAAATTTTAACATCGGAATGTAATTGGAAAGTGCTATTGTCATTGAATGAATTACGTTGTTAAAATTTTCATTCCCACCTCACGGGTGTCAATCCTCCAGTCAATTAAAAGTTGTAATATTTTCCCCCGGATTCGTGTATCCTCATCTTGAAATCCATTGTTGATTGACATTCATCGGTTCTCCTCTCAGCCTTTTCGACACTTGCTGTTTTATTCATTAAGCCCGACCTAAAGCTTCCCTGCCCCCGATTTCAATATGAACAAGAGAATTTACTTTACCCCGATCACCGCCGAAAATAAAACAAACGCGCGGGTTCGGGAAACAGGTTTTTGACTGTCGAAAATTTTTACGGAGAATCATCGGTTACGTGGGAGGTTGGTTACGGAAATCGACGATAAAAAAATCAATAGGTTGAAAACCGACCGGAAGGGGGCCGCTCGGGCGGGTCTAGCACGAAATCTCGAAGGTCGAAATCCCGATTGGTAAAAATCCGGAATTCAGAATCCCGAATCTCAAAATCCCCAAGTCGACGAAATCCCGAATGGTCATAATCCCGAAACTGAAAAGTACAAAAATCCCCAAAGTGACATAAAAGATATAAAACAAGGTTCATTCCATTAAATGTAAAAAATACCGATTAAATATACTCAGGCCCGATCTAGTGGGACTTTTAATAAGTACAATTCGAATATTTGAAAATTCGAACATTCCAGAATGATACAACATACATTCCTATTGTTAGCTTATCAAGAATGACTTTTTAAAATTTTTACGGAAAATCGTACTTATTAAAAGTCCCACTAGATCGGGACTGAGTATATTATATTTAATCGGTTTTTTTTACATTTAATGGAATTAACCTTGTTTTACATCTTTCATGTCACTTTCGGGATTTTTGTATTTTTCAGTTTCGGGATTTTTGCCG
The DNA here is from genome assembly GCA_037577465.1 of Liposcelis bostrychophila. Lineage (NCBI taxonomy): Eukaryota > Metazoa > Arthropoda > Insecta > Psocodea > Liposcelididae > Liposcelis > Liposcelis bostrychophila. The sequence continues at coordinate 20,104,689 of CM075212.1, read as the reverse complement.
TTCGGGATTTTGAACAAATTCTTGTTTGGGGCTCCCGCAAGAGGGTCACTATTTTGCCAAAAATTACGTTCAAGGCTTTTATCATTTTAATAAAAATTCTAGTCCATTTTTTGTACGATTTTTCAACGTTAGAAATATGTGATGAGTTTGTCGGTTTACCGGTAGTTATCATGAACAAGTTTCAGCACGCAAGGAAGTGGTTAAAAAAAAAAAAAAATTGATAGATTAAAGCGATCGAGAAGTGAAAAATCTGTTTATTTAAAATAATTTCTTTTTGAAACATGTTTTCTTTTTCTTTTTTTATTTAATTTATTTTGGGAAGGGGGGGGGGGGGGAGAGGATTCCCTACTATTTTTCCTAAAAAAAATGAATTTCTAATTTATTTTTCCTAAAAAAAAAAAAAAGAAAAAAAAAATTAATTCCTAATCCATTTTTCCTAAAAAAATAAATTCCTAACCCATTTTTCCTAAAAAAAATAAATTCCTAATTCGTTTTTCCTAAAAAAAAAAAAATAAAATAAATAAATAAATTCCTAATCCGTTTTTCCAAAAAAAAAAAAAAAAAAAAAAAAATTCTAATCTGTTTTTCCTTAAAAAAGAAAAAATAAATAAATAAATAAATTCCTAATCCATTTTTCCTAAAAAAAAATAAATTCCTAACCCATTTTTCCTAAAAAAATAACTTCCTAATCCATTTTTCCTAAAAAATTAATTCCTAATCCATTTTTCCTAAAAATTTTAATTCTTTTAAACTTGTTTTCCTAACATTTTTTTCTTCTAATTTTTAATTTTCCTAAAATTTTTGATTCCTAAAATTAAATTTCCTAACATCCTTTTAGGAATTTAAAAAATTAGGAAAAATATTCATGTTAGGAAATTCTATTTTATCAATCAAAAAATTTTAGGAAAATTAAAAGTTAGGAAAAAAATTTTAGGAACCAAAATTTTTAGGAAGAATGGATTAGGAATTAATTTTTTTAGGAGAAACGGATTAGGAAAAATGTTCGGGAACGGGGGAGAGAGGGAGGTATTCAAAATCTGCTGTAATTTTCGAACAGGGGTTCATATGATGCTGACTTTCGCTGACATAAGGAGGGAGGGAGTCAAAAATTCTCAGTTTTATCCTGACATATGATTTGAGTGGCCCTAAGAAATCAGATACACTTAAGAAATCCTGCATACAACCAATACGATATGGAAGACTTACCGGTTAGGAAAAGACACAAACTGACTGAAACCGTTCCCAATTATTTTTCCTAATCCATTTTTCCTAAAACAATAAATTCCTGATCCATTTTGCCTAAAAATTTTGGTTCCTAAAATTTTTTTCCTAATTTTTAATTTTCGTAAACTTTTTTAATTCCTAAAGGGCAGTCTCCACTTAATAACGTTCGCCGCATTAGCGTTATCCGCCTTCGCGATTGACGTATTCGCACCGGAAGTTTTCTTGATCTTTTGTCTATGATTTTTTTTGATTATCTTCTGATTTTTTTTGTTTACAAACATTAAAAATGGCGATTTGCAAGATGTTTTTACGGATTTAGAAAGAAAAGTTTTAATTTGGGCATGGGGAAGATACTAAATCTCTTCCAAAATAAATCCTGGATCAACCAGACTTGTATACTTAATGGAATATACGGTATTTTTTATATGCCAAAAATGTTTACGGGAGTAAAATCTGCAAAGTACTTCCGGTGTGATTACGGTAATCGCGAAGGCGGACAACGCGAGTGCAGTGAATGTTATCAAGTGGAGACTGCCCTTAAAATAGAATTTCCTAAAATGAAAATTTTTTTCCTAATTTTTTATTTTCCTTAAATTTTTTGATTCATAAAATAGAATTTCCTAAAATGAATATATTTCCTAATTTTTTAAATCCCGAAAGGTATGTTAGGAAGTTAAATTTTAGGAGTCAAAAAAGTTTAGGAAAATTAAAAATTAAGAAAAAAATAGTTAAGAAAAAAATTTTTAGGAAAAAAGGATTAGGAATTCTTTTTTTTTTTTCTGGAAAAATGGATAAGGAATTATTTTTTTAAAAAAATTGATTAGGATTTTATTTTTTTAGGGAACATCGATTAGGAAAAATTGTAGGGAATCGACTGAAATTATTTAGAAAATTTTTTTTTCTTTTACCTACTTGTTCATCTGATTTCACCCTCTGCCTGTATCTTTTTTTATTTTCTTTTTTTTATTTTTTTATTGATGGCTTCAGTTCCGCTTATCGTCTGCCCGTTTGTTTGTTTTCTTCACTTATTTCCCCCTCGGTCTTATTTTTTCCCAGCAGATATTCACCCTGAACGCTTATACAAGTATTAAATATTTTTCGATAACGCGAATATAATATAAACAATAAAAAACAAAAAAGGATTGTTATTCGCCTCTCAGGGTCGCAGAGCGCTTATTGCGTTGCGTGCTGAGGACTGTTAAAAACCAAGTTAAAAAAGCAGGAATACCAAACGATGCACGTAAAAAATTTGTTGGAAAATAAATAATGACGTCATAACGTCTATAGCGCAAACTTGAGGTCACGACAAGATTTTTCGAAGGTTGGGAGCTTTTCTGCTCGCAGACAGAAATTTAAAAGAGCCACCCCCAAAAAAAATCGTAAACATCGTGGAAAAGGGAGGGGAGAGAAAAAAAACTAAAATCCTTTTTAAAAAATTTTCGTAAAAATAAGAATGATTAACGATGGAGATCACATCGGAAACGGTTTCGTGTTCGAAAATGGTTTTTTTTTTTTTTTCCGAAACCCATTATCGTTCCGGTTAAAATTTATACCATTTCCAAGGATGTAACGCGGCCGTGAAAAAAAATGTTAAGGTTCTTTTCTTCTGCTAACGCTAATTTTTTTTTCTTTTTCTTTTTTCAGGTGACATTTAACAAAAGGAAATTTGGTGTTATGAAAAAGGCATATGAATTAAGCGTCCTATGTGATTGCGAAATTGCTCTAATTATATTTAGTTCGTCCAATAAATTATATCAATATGCAAGTACCGATATGGACAAAGTTTTATTAAAATATACAGAGTACAATGAGCCCCACGAATCATTAACTAATAAAAATATTATAGAAGTAAGTATAAAGTAAAATAAAAATTTAAGCAGAAGAGAGAAAAAAAACAGTGCGTTAGATAACATAACATGTGATCAATACTGTGCATTAGTATGCAATATTACAACAAAAAAAAAAGGTCAGAGTTATTCGCGTGACGTAAGAGGATCAGACACACGGGGAATGTTCCAAATCCAGGAGCCTTAAATAAGCATACGGCCTACGCGCATCGTCTCCCATTTTTTTGCATTTTTTCGGGCGACACTGGCAGCATGGAAGGCATCAGGAAACGGCACTTGAAGATGGAAGCACGTCTCGAGGGTCACACGATTAATTAGTTGGGTAGTTAGTTTGAAGTTGAAGCACGAAAGTAGTCCACACCGGTGATGTATGTTACTTGCTTATGGTCCTTATGGGAATATGGGAGGCTTTCAAGAAATATTTTAAGTCCTACATTAGTAGGAATAACATACCTGTACAACGTCAGTGATGCATGTGAAGTTCTTTAATTTGGTGACGATTTGTTTACTTTTATGGATCTGAATGGTTTTTTTGGGAGTGCTGGAACTTTGTAACGCTATGCTTTTTTTCACGATGATTCGTTAAAAAAGCATCGTTACAGTTGAAATATCCCTAAAATTTCTATATCATATACTGGTGTAGAGTATTTTCAGGTATTTTTGTTTCTGAAAAATTTTGGTGGAAATAGTATTTTTTATACCAAGGACAGCAAGTGGCACTTTTCTGAACTGGATACAGCGGGGTTGCCAAGTCGAACCGAAGGCGAGATTTGGCAACGATGTCTCAAATTCAGATAAGGGCCTCTTGTTGTCTTTGGTATAATAGTAGATTACTGCCCTAGGATGGAAGAGACTTGTTTCACGTCGAAGCACGAGTTTGAGAGTTGAGTTTTTGGACCAAAACAAACAATGTAAACAGAATAGGAATGTCCGATCTATGGATTCTATTATCTAAGTTATAAATCAAGCCACCGCTTTCTTGGAAACTTCTTTGGACAGAACGATATTGACTTATGACGTCACAATGTGTTTTTGCGCTTTCAGACCGTTTTAATTCACAATTTTTAACCTCGAACTTTAAAAAATGATTGCACACAGAAAAAAATTTTTAAAACTCTTTTTACTACAGTCTACTTTCCATAAATGTCCTTAACTTAGCTTATGGACGCCCATAAGCAAAGTTAAAAACATTTACGGAGAGTCGACTGTGCACAAATATTTTTCAAATTCATGCAGTTGGTTCCCTACCATTTTTCATAATCTAATTTTCCTAAAAACCAAATTTTCTAAACCGAATTTTCCTAAAAATAAATTTCCTAATCTAATTTTCCTAAAACTTCCTAAAATTGATTTTCCTAAAAAAATTTCCTAATTTAATTTTTCTAAAGTAATATTTGTAATGCCTTTTTTTGTAAGATTTTTTTAAATTTGTTTTTTGAGTCTTATTTATTTTTAAAACAGAAATACACTTTTTAATACTTAAAATTAATTTCTAACTCAATTCCCGCCCCCAAAAAAATATAGGCTTAAAATGGCAACGGCATTAGAAATACTATTTTTAAGAAATATATTAAAATTTTTTTTTGGTATGAGTTTTAGAAAATTAGATTAGGAAAGAAAAATATTTTAGGAAAAATGGCATTAGGAATATTATTTTAGAAATTTTACAGTAGGAAATTTATTTTTAGGAAAATCAGTTTTAGAAAATTTGTTTTAAGGAAGAAAAAAAATTAAGAATATTACTTAAGAAAAAATGGTCGGGAATGTATGCTGCTTATTTTTACACCGAAATTTAAAAAAAAATAAATATACCTGAAAATACTCTATTGTATCTTACAGATGTAAGAAATGTTGTTATATACATGAGCGTGAAAATGCAGTCAGATAACTGGTGAGACTGCTTACCCAATTCTTAAACTTCTTGTTGTAATTGACAATGAACTGACTATTTTATTCAATTTTATTAGTCGATCGATAAGGTGGTAATCAAAACTCTTGAGTATTGGAGTCTGATCTTCAGCCTCCTTGACTTTTTGCCTTTGACTTTTACATTAGAATTACGCCGTCATTTGTTTGGCTATCCCTCCCCCCCCCCTTAAAAATTATGTTACGGTCTTTAAAATGTTTTTTTTTTTTTCGCAGAAGGTAATTTTTAAAAGAACCAATTTTTTTTTTTTTTAAATTACAAAATTTACCAAAATTTCCTTTTTCTTGTTATCTTTTTACCAAATTTTACGAACATTTTTCTTTTCTTGAATTTCTTCATTATACCTATTATGTTTGCTGTAATTGATTACATCGTTTACTCCATAGCCCCCCTTCACGTCATCATCATTCGTTATCACATCAAGAACCTCCTTCCCTCCACTTTAGAATGATGCCGTAGTACCTGAATGCTGACTAAATCTTTTTATGCTATTTTTATGACTGAATCCTATTTTTTTCTGCAAGAGACCAGTTTCCTTACTCTTTAGCAAATTTTGGTATAGTGATTTAGGTGGAAACCTGTCTAAAACTGATTAGGCCAGTTTCCATGAAGGCTAGATTTATCCCTTCTCAACTAGATAATAGGTGATTCATAAGGTGTTGCCATTTACAGCACCATAGCGTTATTAGAAAGGTCACCTTATTTCTGTTCACAGTAAAAAATATTATGTAAATATGTTAAAAACGGTCTACATAAAGTCTATGTTATGTTATTATGTTAAAAAATCAACAAAACTTGTTTGTAAACAGCAAAAAAATGACAATCGTTAATGGACGCAGAACATTAAACAAAACAATTGTGTTATTTTTCTTAACAAAATATTTATGTAGACCGATTTGGACATACAATTTGTGTCAATTTTAACATAAAATTTTTTACTGTGTAATTGTATGAATATTCGCCTCGGTAATATAATATGTGAAATTACTACTTTCGGCAAGTAGCATGGTTAGAGATGATGCTAGCTGTTAAAGAGAGGGTGTTTGGGAAGCATATGTCATTCCTAACAAGTCTGTCAGCAACCTGGGTGACTAATGGGTCGCAAACTTCTCCAGAGAAACCTCAAAATGACCTTTCTTTCAGCTTAACAGAACGGAAATGTCCCCAGGACCTAAAAAATTTACAGAAAGGCTTTATAATTTTAACCAAATTCTTACCGTAATTTAAACATGGGCACTGGCCGTAACAACTGAATTTGTCTTACTTAGCAAAATAATATTGTATATTGTTATTTTTTTTAAATTTAACGCACTGTTTTTTTTTTTTTTGTCTTCTTCAATTGAATGAAAATCAGATTTTATCATTTTCATTATGTTCCACTGTTTCAGGCACTTAACAAAAAGGAACATAAAAATGGCGCCTGCGGAAGTCCTGAAAGCGGGGATAACGATTCAGAATATCAGCTCACTCCCAGGACGGAAGCAAAGTACAATAAAATAGACGAGGAATTTCAAATGATGATGCAAAGGAATCAATTAAATGGGTCTCGAGTCGGAATGAATTACACTTTACCAGTTAGCGTACCCATAAACAGCGGCTACGGGGACCCGGCTTTGCTCACAACACCACACACTTCCGTCAGTCCACGGCCGTCTTCCTCAGAAACGGATCCGGGTTATCCCACAAGCGGGATGTTAGACATGAGTAACGGTTATCCGAATTCATCGTCACCGCTAGGATCTCCTTCGCCTGGGCAAAGCCCGGGTTTAGGCGTTAAAACTGGTCACCCTCCGAAGCAACACTCACCGGGGCCTAGTCCGAGATCGCTCCGAGTCGTTATTCCCACTCCTCAGGGACAGCAAAATACACAAGATCAGACTCCGTCCTTGCCAGGATTGTCATATTCTAGTTCGTTATCTTCCTTTAGTGCCCAAGACTTCTCAGTAGGTTCCGATATGGGCCTCAATCCTTTATCTTGGGGACACACGACGATATCTCATTCAAGGTACAAATTTTTTTTTTTAAATTCTTAGTGCGAAGATCTTACTGTAATTTTCAAATGTAAATTTTTTTGAACATTTTTCCTACTGGTTCAGCTTTAATTCGGGTCCACTTTTTGAAGCTGAAAAATTTTGTATTTTTTTTCAGTGGTCTCCCTCAACTAGCAGTATCAAGTAGTACCCCACCACCGACATCACCTCTACCTCTTACGATCAAAAGTGAGCCGATTTCACCGCCGAGAGACGCTAATCATGGACTGATGCACCCAACGATAAGCCAAGGGCATTCATTGGGTCATACGTTACACCATAATTTGCCTAGGCCAAGTTCTACAGGTCATCTGACGCCAACGCCTGGTAAGTCCGGATTAAAAGCAAAAATTTCACGACAAAACAGGGCAATGCCTATTTTTGAAAATCTCGGAGAGGTTAGGAATTTAAAATGTTAGGAGATTAATCATCAAAATACCGCTGATTTTAATAATTATTAGTAGTTCTGGCCCGTAGCCAGCCAGGAGCAAAGGGTGGATCAGACCACCTACCTATAAGCTCTTTGTAAATTGTATTTCTGTGAATGTTTCTGATGGAAAAATAATCTATTGTCTTAGATAAAGATTTTTACCCAAGCAAAATCCACTAGAAAGCTGTCCACTAGTTGAATCGTTTATTGCAAAAAGGAGTCTTGTCCATGTTTTTTTCAAAATAGAGATCAAGTGTGTGCATGCATATTAAAACCTCTCACTTATACAATCCCGATACTATGTTTTGTTTTTTAAACCTTTTGTAAACAAATAAGTTTTTCGAATTTCGAATCTAAACAAACTATTTAATAGGCTCTAGAGAGCCTAGAAGGAGAGAGCCGACAACATAATGAGAGCTCTCTGATTGGTCGAGACGGAACGTGGTGCTAGAAATTCATTTAACCTCAACCTGTTTTCGGTTGGTTTTGTTTCAGGCCCGTAGCCAGCCTGAGAAACATAGGGGGGCACGAGACATTCAAAGGGGGGCTCCAAATGGCCCCTTATAACATGGAAGATAGGGAAAATACATGGGCCAAGCCAAATTTACAGGGGGGCTCAAGCTTTTCCATAGGGGGGCTGAGCCACCCTATGCCCCCCGCTGGCTACGGGCCTGTTTTGTTTACGTGCGGTTTATTTCTTTTTTTTTTTTTCTTTTTAATGAAACTGGTTGTTAAAAGGTGAAAAAGATTTCAATCTTATGTTAGAAATACATTTTGACGTACATTAAAGAGGCTAGTGTTTTAAATAATTACATAAATAAACAATTGACATGAGGTTATAAAAGCTTCTAGAACCACGTTCCGTCCCGACCAATCAAAAGACAGCTGAAAATTTATATAGATATTTGGCTCTCTCCTTATAGGCTCTCTAACCTTTTGTAAACGAATAAGTTTTTCGAATCTAAACAAACTATAGGCTCCGTGCGACTTTTTTTTGTATAAATTTACACTTAAATATACCTGTTTGCCTTATACAAGCGAATATATTTCCATCAAGCAATTAGTTCGCGGGAAAATTGCTTTTATACTGTATAAGCTAAACATAATTTTAACGTTGACTCTGCAGTCATAGTCGCTCAGGGCCTATCCGGACTTTACAAGTGGGAAGTTTTCATATTTGCACGTACACAATTGTTTTGCTTTCAAAAAATGTAAATAAAGAAGTTCTGCTGAAACAAAACCCTTAGATAATAGAAGCCATAGATAGGACAATAGCGTCAGAAAATGTTCATATGGGCATCCGTAAGCTAAACACGAGGTAGGCTTAATTTTTTTGGACCAAAACAAACAATGTAAATAGAATAGGAATGTCCGATCTATGGATTCTATTATCTAAGACAAAAACTGATGATCTCCATTTTGAAAAAAACACTGACATCGTTTTTGCAACAAACGATTAAGTTGCTATCCTGGTAAAATGGCGGCCATCTTGGAATCGGTTGTTTAATAGAAGATTTCGACAGTGACGTTTCATTCCATAATACATTGCAAATCGTGTCGTCTGACCGGCTACATTCTAATCACGATCATACAAACAGGTCTGGAAACTGGGGGGTAAAAAAGTGTCTTCTTTATTGAAACCATTTTTGATTCTGTATTTGATCAATAGACGGCGCCTCCTGCTTGTAGTCAGATCATGTGACCATCGATAATAACATGGTGGTTGACAACAAAATAAATATAAGTATGAAATAAAGAACAAGGTTAGGTTAATATTTGAAAAATAAAGAGAAAATAAGTCATTTTGGGAACAAAAACATTTTTAAACTTATTAACAACAATTATAAAAAACATTTTTGTGACCTTAGAAGGCCTTGGTTTCAAAATGGAAGTAAGTCACATGACCTGACTACATACAGTTCCTGCCATCTATTGATTGAAGTTCGGAAGTAAAAGCAGCGTCAATAAAGAGGACACAAGCGCTCATATAAACGGTATACAAGTTTCCAGACCTGTTTGTATGATCGTGATCCTAACGATGCCTCTTATAAGCTAAGTATAGACATGGAAGTTAAAAATTCATTTTGCTTGGTTCCAGGAAAAAATTATGTAAGTTTGACTTCGGAATTATTTTTATAGAAATAGCTGGCATCAATCATAAGAATTTTCAAAATTAAATGCCTTGAAATAGCTAAAATCACTGTTCTTAACTTACGAATCACACAGACGCGTCATCTGTTTGTTTGTCCCATTTAGTCCCACAATGCTTTGCGAAACTGGATCGTCGATCGTCGAAATCGTCTATATTCTCATCTCAACAAATCTTCTGTCATGTTTTAACCAATCATAAACCAGCCGCCATTTTACGATGATAGCAGCCGGCAGCTCCTTAGATTTAGTTTATTCTGAAAATTCTCATCTAGTATTATCTTAATTTTTTTAACTATTTGGGACAGCTCCGCATGATTCGTTAATTGTTTTCATGATGAAAAACATTCGTGTCAAAACACGACATTCTTGTCATTCTAATAATTTTTTGTAAAATTTTTGCGAAATTACATATTTAAAAAAACCGACATTTTGGTCATTTAAATTTTTGGGAATTATTTCATTGTTAATGGAACTTTCTCTTTTCATTTCTAGGCACGGTGACTCCCACCAATTTATCATCGCCTGGAGATCCTCGACACAGCAATTCCGATTACGACAGCGGACCCCTTAATAAACGGGCCAGACTGCCGGACCAGTGGACCACATAGTAGATCATGTACAACGCCTAATATAATTTAGGCTGAAACTCTTTGTGAGTCTTGTGGCCATTTTGGTTTCTCATTAAATAAAACAAAAATAATAAATACTACACTAATTTTGAACTTATAAAAGAAAAGAAATATCGGTCACCGACCCGTTTGAAAAATAATTCAAATTGTGAATCCAAAAAAAAAAAGTTAAATGAAAAACGGTTGATGAACTATCCGTTTGGATTTGATATTTGAGTGTTTAAAATAAAATAAAAAAAAATTAATTAATTTCAGTCAAGAGTTAAATTACAATCCGAGCCAGATATCAGAGCAGGGTGGGCCAAATAAAGACAATTCTTAAGTATAAATTAAATGTCAGTGAGGTTTTAAAATTTAAAAAATTTTCAACATTTTTTTTAGTTTATGAAATGCCTTAAGAAAACAGTATTTTATTTAATTTTCTGTTAAATTAAATAATTTGTTAATAAAACAAAAAGTTTGCCCACTAGATGGCGTTTGGGTAACACCGTGACGTTTAATTGGCGCTGTTACGTCATTAAAATGGCGGTGTCCGTCTTTATGATTCGATCTGATCAGATTGGAAGGATAAGGAAAGCTAACTAGCGGGCAGATTTTTTTAGTTCACCCAGTACCAAAATTAACTGCAGGAGATTTACCAAATTTCGACGATTGCAAAATTTTTGGTATCAAATTTTATTACGTCTGCTCGAAATTTTTGTGTTTTTGAATTCGAGCAAGATCACACAATTTTGTACTTGGAGATTTTGCATTTTTGTCTAGTTTAATTAAACCATTTGAGTAAAACATCATCTTGTTTTTGGTACGGAATTATTTAAAAAAATCGCCTTAAGTCGTTTCAGAACAATATGAACAAAAAACATTTTTGGCCACCACCCGGCATTAAGTTCTCCGTCAATAACTTAGGGAATTTTGATACATTAAATTAATTCTTAAAAAAAAAAAAAAAAATTTAAGAATTTCGAAAGTTTAATTATTAAAGAAAAAATTCGACAGTGCTTTTTTTTAAAAAGTTTTTTTAAATTTTGTCGAAATTTAAAAAAAATTGACTCCATGGGCTGCCATAATGGGAAAAGTGCAACACAAGACTACGTAAATAAATTTTTTAAAAATAATCTCGACTTAAAAAAAAGCCATTTTTATACTTGTGATCAAATAGTCAAATTTTGCGGATTAAAAAAAAATTAATAAATTAACTATGAGGAAAAAAATACATAATTTTTTTTAATGAACTAAAATATTTCGAATTTAAAAGAAAATAAAAAAATATTTTTTGTAGATAAAAGAAAATATAAAAAATGTAGTTTTGTTACACGGTAGTTTAAAAAAAATTAGGTTTTAAAAAGATATTAATTTTTTTTTTTAACGAAAAAAAATTAATATCAGCAAAAGCAACAAAAACTTTTTAACATAGATTGGAAGGAAAAAAAAATTTAACTTAATCTGTTGTATAAACGTTTTTCACTTGTGGCTATTGGTTTGAGCAACCTTACGTATATACCATTTTTTTTTTTTTAATCTTCTAGTCTTTTGGAGAATTTTGAAGGTGGTTTATATTAATACCTTCAGTTGCTCACAATAATAGTCATTAGTTTTTAAAACATTAAAACAAATTATAATGAAATTTAGGTAAACTAAAGACATTTTTTGTACTGGTTTTTTTTTTTTTTTTTTTGTTTATACATATGTATGAGAATATTTAAAAAAAGAAAGTTGAACGATTGTAATAATGTATAGTCGATATTTTGTAGTTTCGCTTGGTTGTGGAATGGAAGAAATTTTTAAAAAAAGTTAAAAAAAAGGTTTTTTTTTTAGTTTGATCGACAGTGCCATTGTTAATTTTTTTTCTTTTGCCTTAATTAATTTTATTTGGTTTTTTTTCTTTCTTTCTCATAGTACCTATGTTTTTTTTTTTTTTTTTTGAGGGGACGAGGGAGGAAGCTTGAGGTGAAAAGTGCAATGGAGTAAAATGTGTAGGTTAACCAACAGCAATAATACTTAAAAAAAAAAAAAAACTTTTTTGTTTTCAAAGCATAAAAAAAACTAACATATCCAAATTTTGTGGCTAGGTTACCAAAATGTAATTATTAAGAAAAGTTTTTATTTGATTATTCCGCATTTAATTTTTTTTTTTTTTTTTTTTATTAGCTTTGGCTTTTTGTTGAAATACGTAAATGAACAAAATTTAGTCAATTGCAAATCCGGAAAAGTTTAAAGAACAAAGAAAACGTTAGGGTACTCACGCTTCCATCCTTTTAATTTTTAGTTTGTTTTTCGTTTAGTTAGAATGTAGTGCAATTTTTAATTTTTTCATATAAAAGCAAAGAAGAAAGTCATAACTTTTTTTTATATTTTTTTATTAACTTAAAAATCTTGATTTTTTTTTTTAAAAGTTGGTTCGAAAATTCGGGAATTCAGGAAGAGTTTCGTTTTGGGAATTTTAATTCGTTTGTGCTGTTGAAAATAATATTAATTAATATTTTTATAACGGAAGAATTAAAACAACCCAAAATTTCTTTTCGCGATTTAAAAATTTTATGAGTTTTGCTCACGACTCATTTTGTTAAAAATTCTAATCGAAGGCGTTACGGATCTTAAATCCATTTAACAAAATTAAAACTGCTAATTTGGAAGTGGAAAGAATTTGAAAGGCTTAATTGTCTTCCAAACAGAGAACTGTTTTTATTTTCAACAAAAAGAAAAAAAAATGCTACTTGGGCCAAAAATTAATTTTTAAGGAATGGTAAATTACAAACGAATCCTTTTTAGCTTCCAAATCTGCTCGGTTAATTTTTTTTTTTTTTTTTTTTTTTTCAAAAACGTTTTCGATATTTTTTGTTTGATATGTACAAAAAAATTTGTTATATTTTTTTTTTCTTAGGCAAAAACATACTACATAGTTTGTGTTTGTGCCAATTATTAAGAGTTTTGCTTTTTACAATCGATTTTTTTTTTCAAATTAATTTGTTTTTTAAAAAAATACTCTGCATTACTTATTTATCATTCTTATGGCAAAAATAGTGTTGCTTAATTGTGAAAAATTTAACACTGTAGGATTTTTTTATTCACGCCTGTAAATTTTTTTTTTTTTTATTTTTCGCTGGAATGAAAATTTATCCGGGAAATAACGTTATGAAAAGGGTTAGGTATAATCGATTCGGAAATTTAAATAATTTGCCGTTTGGTTTCCGATGGACGGGAAACAGTTTTTTTTTTTGTTCACTTTTTAGGCTAGTTAAAAAAATATGTTAGATTTTAAAAAAAAGGTAGATTACACAAACGCGAGTGAAAAAAATATATATTAAAAAAAAAGAATTGTTTTATATATGAATAATTATATATATTTCATTGTTGCAATGTTTCTTGTGACATTGTTTCTTCCAGTCGTTTCTTAAAATTTTTCTTTTTTCTGTTATTTGAAAAAATGGAAAGTACCTGTATTTTTTTCTTAAGGCCCTGTTCGGACATATCATGCAGAAAACGTTTTCTAGGGTCAAATTTGCTAATTTTTTGAAAATAAAAATAATTTTATGGGATAATGTAATTATAGGAGGGGTTTTTGGGTTTGTAGGTATGGGGAGCTAGCGTCGCCATATTGTTTGTACGGAATGATGCCGTATGGGTTTACCTTATGATTATCACGATACTAGCTCACTCTACCGGCAGAATTTAGAAGTTCAAATTTTTACGTTTTTTGAGATTGTAACAAGTGTCTCCGCCAGAGCGAGATAGTGTTGTAGTTTAAAAGCATAAAACCATCATCATATCAGCTAGCTTTAAGGGACAATTTATGAAATTATGAAAAAAGCAGAGAAGGAATGCAGAAGCTATGTATTACAACATCATTCCGATTCTAACTTACTCTGGCTAATAAATTAAAAACTCATTAACCGAAATCCTGTTTTTACACTCCACAAATAATAAAGTCAATATACGAAAAAAATTCTGCTGCATACAATTTTTAAAATCTTTCGAAAATCTTTTTTTCTTTTACCGAGCGAACGCTAAGTTTAAAATTTTATCTAAAGTTCTAAAAAAAAAAAAATTAAGTACCTGAATTGCCGATATAAATTCGCTCTTGAGAAAATTTTTTTCTATTTAAGATCAGGCCTTTTAGCGCACCTATTAGTTAAGCACTAACCCTTTAATATTTTTTTTTTCTCAGCCAGCCATTTTTTTTCGCTTGCTTTTTATGTAAGAAATTGACTGGGCATATGTGTCTTTTCCAGTACCTATTAAAAAAAAAAAAAAGAAAAAAAAAGTGCAAGATAGTTTGTAAGATCACATGGCACGCCTTATTATATAAAAAAACGTTTAAAAAATATAGAAAATCCAATTCAATTTTTTTAAAACAATTTTTTTTGTTTCTGGCTTGCCCTATGCAAAGATGAAAGGAAAAATGCATCGTCACCCTTAAATATATTTTATGTTAATTTTCTTCTCGTAAATATTTAAAAAAAGAAACAGGAAAAAATATTTATGTAATGTTTTTTGTGAAGAAAAAAAAAATGTTCTATGTGTTTAAAAAAAAAAGCAGCCATTTTTCTGTTTGTTGTTGAATTAAAAATATTTAAAAAAAGGAATTAATTTTTGAATGAAAAACTTTTTTTTAAAAAAATTCTTAAATATTTAAAAGCGGGAGAAACTTTTTTTTTGTCATATCAATCCGAGCCAATGTTCGATTATATTATCATCTTTTTAAGAATAACTAAATTTAAGAATTTTAAAATAAATTTTTTCGTTTAAAAATTTTTTGTCACTTTAAAAAAAAATTATGGTTTTGTCCTGATGTAATGTTTCCTTTTTAGCAAATGGAGAAAAAAAAAATCGGTATATTTGTTTCATGTAAAAGTTTCCCTAATTTTCATTGTAAAACTTGATATATATTTTTGTTGAATTCAAAAAAAAAATTGAGGAAAACATTTTTGATTAAAAAAAAAACTGTGTTAAATGAATTTGTGTCGTTACAAAGATTTTTTTGTTGGTTTATAAAATCTTTGTAAGGAAAAAACATTTTCGTTTTGTTGTAGGACTTGCCTTACTCAGTGCCTATGTCTCGTGATGCCTTCACTTGTTTGTTGTCTCGTGTCTTTAATCATTCGTTTTTGTTGAGGAAGAAAAAAAAAAAAAATTAAAACCGCTCCTGAAACAGCTTTTTTAAAAAACAAAATGGCGTCATTCGAATATCAATTTTTTACAAACTGCCTTTTTGCGGTTGAAAATAGCAAAAACGAAATGAAAATCGCTTTATACACCACCCTATCTAAATTTTTTCCACTTTAGCATTTTGTTACCAAAAATAGAAAATACAAAATTTAATTACCACTAACTTTGAAGGTTTTGTGTAAAATTTTGTCGTGAAAGATGGTGGTAGGGATCCCTATGGTTTTGCGGTTTTGACGGTAGATGGCGTCGGCATTTGTTTACACCGTGTGCACTTTGTGCTACTCTATTTTGTTCTTATTTTTTGTTAAATTTGACCAGTGTTAACTCTGATTCATTTCTTAATTAATCAATCAATCAATTTTCTCTTTTAATTTTTGACTTATCAATTTTTTCCCCAATTTTGTGGAATTTAAAAGTATGCCGATTCCACTTACCGTTAAAATTATATACCTAATGCGTTACCGAGCTTATGTTTTCCTTCACATAAGTCCTAAATGAAGTTTTCATGTATGAAAGGTCAAAAATACTTTTTTTTTCTTTGTTGAAACATCTGGTTAGTTGTATTAATGAGATATAGTCTTCCTGTTTAAAGAAATGCGCACTTATGTTCCCTGCACTAGCTTGTTTTTAGACGGTCAGTTAATGACTGATGAATAAAAAAAAGTGTTCTGGATTATAAGATAAAAAATATATGCAGATTATATGTAAAGTTACAAAAGTTACAATTACAAACATGTAAAGTATATCTTTTATATGTGTAATCCTACACTTGTATGAAAGAAAAGTATCGTTACCATAATCAATCAAAAAAAAAAATGAAGCTGTGTTCATACCATTTAACAAAATGGTCCTTCGAGATTGTTTATGAATTTTTTTGTTCACAATTTTGCACAAAAAGAAGTTAGAAGAAAAACAACCAGTTTAGAGAATATTTATGGGAGAAAAAGTAAGACAATTTAATTTTTAAAAAAAATGATCCAGATTCTATTTTGAAGGGACCACATTGTTGACAAATTATTAAAACATTTTAAAAAAAATATTGTGACAGTTATGAAAAAAAAAGTTTCGATACTGTACTTTTAAAAAAAATGTTAAATGTTAAAATTGTCGTTGTGAAAAGGTATATTTGAAGGAATATATTTTAGAAAAAAAGCGATGCCACAATTGTATGTTCTCACTTATGTTTATAAGAATGGCGAACGAATTTAAATGCATTTTTCGATCAAAGTTTTTTTTTTGTTTGGTTTTTGATTTTATATAAGGTTCGTTCGTTATTCTGATGAAAATTCGAACTCTATCGTGTTGTATCCATAGATAATCACTGTATATTCCACAGTCCAACACGAAAAAAAAAAAAATACGGGGAAATATAAAATAATATATATATATATTTTAAAAAAAGTTGTTTTGTTGGAGTTGCACAATTTTGTCTAGATAATTTAAAAATGAAAAAAATGAAAAAAAAGAAAAAAAAATCTGTTTATTATTTTCTAGAGTTTAGGATTAGTATAGCTCTACTTACCTTTCTTCAGAAAAAGTTTAAAAAAATTAAAAAAAAAGAATAAAATGGCTGATGTCTGTACATAGGTACTAAAAAATGTTTCCACAGTTGTATAAATATAAAGTCAAAAATATTTAGTACATGATTTTGATTCATTTTCTTTTTTAAATTCTGTGGTTTTTTCCAGGTCTGTCAATATATAGTTCATATAACAGTTTCTTTATCATTTTTAAAGAGCTAGCTGCTTCTTATTTTACAACATAATTTCTAGTATTTTTAGACCGGGAAATGATAGCTTAATGGAATTCGAATCAGCATTGAATCGTCCGTAGAAAGCTTTGGGAACCGTTTTGGTGTCCGTGCCTTAATCCTACAAGTAACCGAAGCACTGCATTGAATATTGAATATTAACACAAATGCATTTAGGCCAAACAATGCTCTTGCATCACCAAAATTAAGACGAATGAACTGAACAACATTGCAGCTGCATCCACTACTTTATTTGCGATACTTTATACTTTTATACTAAGGGGTACTTAAAGAAAGAAAAAAAAGCCACAGATTTACAACATTTAAATTTTCCCTCCTTTAAACCACGTGTAAGGTGAAGTGGTGGAGTGACGTCATAACCGTTCATAGTGGAAACCAATATGGCGTCGGGTTATGGAAATACAAGATTCGGTTTGTTAGTATTTATAAAAAGGTTTTCTGTGATATTAAAACGAAATTATCTGTGATAGTTCAACGGCAAAATGAAATACCAGAAGCCGGATTTTTGTTATTTCATATAGGGTTGTCGAGTGCTTTTTGATCGTAAAAAAATTAAAGGTTTCTCTAACTAACCTAAAACCACACGGTTTCGCGACACTTAGAATGTGATTGTTTTGTGATGTGTAATGTGATGTGCAGTAAGCACCTAAATCAGTTCAATTTTGAATTAAAATTTAAGTGTTCAAAATGTTAACATCATACGAATCAGAATCATCATCAGAGCATACTGATGTAAGAGAAAAGTAGAGACGACTACTAGATGTATTAAAGGTAAAGGAAGCTCATGTTTACTGTATATCTGCTTTTGGTTTTTTATACCCAAGTTACCCAAAGTTGAAAGAGCAACATTTTGTTCAAAACAACCAGCTTAGAGGAAAATAGTTTTGTTTACTTTTTCGGACATGGGAACAGTTGGTGTGGTATAAAAGGTCTCAGGGCAAAATGTCAGTCAAATACTATTTTTTACCCTTTAAGTAAGTCAACTGATATTCTAATAGCTAGTTGACTGTTTGAATAGTTAAATAATTCGGGCCCGTAGCCAAGGGGGGGCCAGGGGGGGCGTTGCCCCCCCTGGGCTGACTCGGTGCCCCCCCTGGAGTAAATTGACTAAACATGACAGGTATAGGGAATAAAGGCCTATTGCCCCTCCTAAGAAGCCCAACTGCCCCCCCTGGCTCTTCGTTCTGGCTACGGGCCCGAAATAATTATAATATTGACTGTAGATGTTTCGTTTTTTGAACGTTCGTTGAACTGGCAAAATATGTGCTATAGCACATATTTTGCCAGTTCAACATTTATCAACCATATGGACGTCCATATGGACGTTGAACAATTTCCAGAGACTTGGAGAATGACAAATAATATTGGAATTGAAGTTTGACTCAGGGTGTTGTACATACCTAAGTGAGTTATAGGAAATATAATAAAAATTATGAATAATTTACAAGGTTGATTTTGAATACTGCCAAAACTTACTTTCGATTATAAATAATGTTGATGAAATTAGTTTTTAAAAAATATTTCTTTATTTCAGTTAAAAAGTTCTAATCGAAACTACATTTGGTTTTTTGATGTTCTTAATAAACAAAAGTCAAGGATAATGGGGTGATTCTTCAAAAATCATGAATTAAGTTTCACTCCTTCAGGTTATTTTTATAAGGACACCCTACTGCCTACATCATAATGTTTTCATTATTTTTGAGAAGTTATTTCGGTCGTTTCCGGTAACATTGTTCTGAGCTTATCTGTAGAGTATATATATTCTAGGGCATCGGTGATTGGTCCTAATGTTCTTGCTCTGGAACCTTTATCCAATATTTCCAAGAATTAAATGGGGAAAAGATGCAATCTCTAGTGGCATAAAGGTGATAATGCCCCTATCATATTTCTCCCATAAATGTAGTATTTTGTATCAGATTTTTATTTCTAGCAAAAAGGCCATGCTGCTTATGGATTTTGTGAAATGTGGAAAAGTTGTTATACATAATGGCATAGTTAGTTTTTAGTGGAAAGCTCTTTAGACAGGAAAATTTGGATTTTTGGAAGTACTTTTTTTTTCTTACTCTTTGAAGCAGTTTAGATGGTAAATGTGAAATAAAAAATGAAGGAAATTTCGAGAAACGTTTCTGGCAATTTTCTTTCTGTTTGATTTGACCTGATGATTAATAATAAATAATTTTTTTAGATTTTTACTGGAATTAATAACCCTATAAATATATTTCATATATGAGAAAAATTCTATGTTTAGCTAAATGTTCATTGATCGTATCATATCATACAGTATAATATATAAATAGTGTGCAACGGTTAAATATGTTGGTAGAGTCAGCTAAATATTAGTTTGTAAGTTACATAATATTATAACCAAAGAAAGGAAGCAAAATGAGATAAAATGCATTCGATTAGCGCTTCTTGCCGTAATTCATGTTATTGGGATACCTGTTGTGGTTCATTCCATATCTTCCTTCGTTACTTTGGGAATTCGAATATGTTGTTTCTGTATGAGTAGTTTTGGACATAGTTTGATGTCCTGAAAAGAATAAATATTTTAAGTTTAAGGCTACGAAACTTATCAATTTATAAGTTAAATAGTATGGCCGAGCTCATATACTGTCCGATTTTTTTTTTTTTTTTATTATTTATTAAATTAGTACAGCATTTAACCACTCGAAGAATAGAGAGCAGATCGAAACAAACAAACATGAAAAAAAATTAAATTTTTGTTGGCTTATAAAATGCCAACGATGAGCGGATTTTTTTAAACTTGAAAAAATTAATTGAAATACTCGCTTGATTCCTTTCTGATTTAGCGGTCGCTCTGTTAAAGGAAACGTCAAATTGCTTTAAGAGATGATAATCATGGGGGGAGCTAAACCCCCTTTCCCTTTTTACCCTTTTTTTAAAAAAATTAAAAAATTTTGATGATGAATACAACAGTTCAACAACGTCTTATAAAAGCTCTCTCTACACAGTAAAAAATTTTAGGTAAAAATTAACATAATTATGTTAAAATTGGTCAACATAATTTTTATGTTGTTTTTTGTTTATGTTTACTTTTTGGGGAAAACAACATAAAAAGTTTGTGTAGACCGATTTTAAGGTGGAATATCAGCCACTTGTGAGTCAAATCAGGTCCTTGGAAAATAAAAATTAAATTCACCCGTTAAGTAAATTTATCTTAGTTAAAAATTAATTTAAGACTTTTCCTTTTTTTTAATAACTAGTATAATTTATTTATTTATATGTACGTTTACAATTTTTCGACATAAGATGCTCAACTGAGCATCCTTTTAAAAACAGTTTTTAGGTTGGTAACAAAACGGAAAATAAGAAAATGGCAAAAAGTTTACAAACAAAGCATCTTATATCGAAAAATTGTTAACGTAATATATATAAATAAATAAATTATACTAGTTATTAAAAAAAAGAAAAAGTCTTAAATTAATTTTTAACTAAGATAAATTTACTTAACGGGTGAATTTAATTTTTATTTTCCAAGGACCTGATTTGACTCACAAGTGGCTGATATTCCACCTTAATTTTTAACATAATTGCATATTATTTTTTACTGTGTACACTTAGCAGTAGCCAGACTGTCAGATACTTGGTTACCATACATGTTCCATGGAATTTTCATAAGCTAAACATAATGTACAAGTATGGTATAGTCGGACACTGATAGTCGGGCTACTGCCAAGTCTAAAAAAAAAAAAAATAAATAAATAAAAAAAAGTAGTGAGTCTCGCTACGCAAACTCACTGAAGAAGGGAAGTGAAACTTCTAAAGGCGAAACACTAAACTTAACTTTTTAAACTTAACTAAACTTAAGTTTAACTAAACTAAAGTTTAAGTTTAGTTAAGTAAACTTTAACTTAACTAACCTTAAGTTAATTTTTGTTACTTTCTAAGTTAATTTTATAAAAAATTAACATTAATTAACGAAAAATGAACATTATTTAAGAAAAATCATACTGGGGTATGGGGGCATATCCCTACGTAGGACTACGTCTATGGGGTCTTAATATTGCTAAAACGATGAAACGATTTAAAAATTTCAACGCATTTTTTTGCCCGTTTTTGGTCAAAAAATTCGAGTGTTTTAATAAAAACATAATTTTATTTCCTCGCAAAAAAAAAAAAAAAACTTAAAATTTTTGATAAAAAAGATCAAAAGTTGAAAAATATTAGTCAAAATTTTAATTAGAGTCTACAAAGTTTTAATTTTAATATTAAAACATTACTTTAGCTCATATTCTTGGCTTCTTAAAATGATTAAATATTAATTTTTGGACACGCAAAACCATCGATTTTCAATAAAATTTGTGACTAAAGAAGTTTCACGTCAAAAAGAGTCAGCACCTCGACAATTTTGTCTCGGTGTTACGTCGCTCATAATGCCCTAGTAATGAAATATACTATAATTGGTTTATATTTCTTTTTCGCTTTCTTATTTGCTCTTAACTTCAAATTTTTGTTTCAAAAAAATTTTAGACAATTTCTTATAAATTTTACTTTAAAAAAACAGCGAAAATTAAAAAACAAAAGTTGAATAAAATTTACAATTAAAATTTAGAATTTGCTAATTTTTTTGAACTTTTGACCTTTTTTTATCAAAAATTGTAACTTTTTCGACAATTTTAATTTATTCGAAATTTTAACTCATTCAAAAATTTTAACTTTTTCGAAAATTTTAAATAATATTCTGACTATTTGCAATTTTAACTTTGAAGTCTTTACTTAAAATTTTGACTAATTTTTTTCAACTTTTGATCTTTTTTACAAATTTTATTGAAAATCGATATTTAAATAATATTTTTCGATCATTTTAATATTAAAATTTTTTACTACAGAAGTTTCACTTCAAAACTAGTCAGCAATTGTCGAGGTGTTATTTCGCCCGTAACTTTTGATCTTTTTTATCAAAAAATATAACTTTTTTTCCTCTAAAAATTAAATTAAAAAAAATTTTTTTAAATTAAAAAAAATTTTTTTAAATAAAAAAAATTTGACTAAATCTTGACTATTTTTTTTGAACTTAGAATTGTGACTTTAGAATTAAAAATTCACGATCACATTGTTTATGTTAACCGTATCATTGTAAAAGGTGTTATTTTATATCAAAAAAAAAAGAAATCCGCGTTAGTTGGTATATCCGCGTTGGTTTTACCATAGAATGGGCGGACACGCTTGTTTTGTAAACTTCGAAAGAAGTTTACTCCCCCATCATTCTATCAACTTTTGGCCTAAAATTGCCTTATCTTGACCGTGACTAAATCCCGAAAAGAAAAAAAAATTAAGTTTAAGGTTACGAAGGCTTAAGTTTAAAGCGAAGTTTTAGGATAGGGGGCTAGTCCCCCCCTAGATCCACCATTGGATAATAAAATTGATCTCGATGATAATATTTTAAAAAACGTTAACACTGCTTACCTCTTCCCGTACTTCCCATTTGTCCCGTATTTCCCATATGTCCCATATTCTGGGGTTGTCCTTGAGTCATTTGAAAGATGCCAATGAAAAAAATCATTATTGAGAGGATAAAAACGATGGGATGCCTCATTTTCTTTTCAAGTTAAATTAAAGACTGTAACAAAATTTCATAATTTTTATTGATTTCGATTTTATTTTGGTCCGTAATGCTTTTAACTGACAATTAAACTGCAGCTAAAATAGTTCTGTATTTTAAAAATTTTATGAGTTTTAAATCTAGGTTTTAAACGTCAAATCTTAAAATTTTGCTTTATTTTTTTAAAATTAAAGATTTAATAAGCCAAGCACAATAATTACCCAAAAAATTAAAAATTAATTTTTGTCTTACCGAAGGAAAAAATAATGTGTAATACCTAGTTGTTAATTGAAACGAAAACTTTTGTTATCTGACACGACCTACGTAAGTTCATCTTTTTTATTTAAATATCACATGATGAATTATCCGGATATCCCACCCGATTTTGCCATGAGAATTTTTCCTGCTGCTAAAATAAAATTTCCATGCACTTGTTTATGTTGCATATCAGAGCAAATTGAAAGCATATATGATCGTTTTACGTGTGTGCCGGTATATACTACTGAAATGTATCGGTCATGCTTTTTAAAAAAAAAATCTTGATTTATAAAATTTATCACGCAATTAATCCATCACTGCCAGTTAGGCTTACTAAAAATATGAAAGGGAGGAGTTAGGTCTTATTCCTAGGAGGTTTATGTTTAAGAGGAGGCTTCACGGAACACCGGGAGGAATAGCTGTTTTGTCTAATACTCTATTTACGGTGAAAAAATCCAAATTTTAGATATCTAACGAATTCCTCTGGTACATCACGGAATTTTTGAGACAGGTTTCAACTTGTCTGAAATGTATGAGCGGCGGGAAAATAATTTCAAAAAAAAATATACATGTATAATGTCGCGGTCGTTTTGTAAAATCTGCCTTTTTATAAAAAGACCAGTCATTTTATAAAGTGGATTCCACTTTATAAAATGACCAGAATTTATAATAGTGATGTATGTCTTTTTATAAAATGACTAAAAAATTAGGTCACTTTATAAAACGCAAAATCGGAGTCGGTCGTTTTATAAAATGAAAAAAATAAAAATAAATGAAATTGGCAATTTTATAAAACAATGAAATGAAATTAGCGAAAACATGGAATAACGGAATAACGAAATTATGCAAGAATTAGAAATAAAAAATTTTATTCTTTTTAACCGGCATGTCTAGAATTGGCTAGGCAATTTTCGAATTTTTATCCCCGTTTTTAAAGCATTTTGTAAAGACTAGTACTAATAACAATTTAAAGGAAACTTAAGGAAAGATAATAAGTTAATAAGTAAAATGGCAAAAATTATATCTTTCGTGTATTGGAAAAATTTTGGTACTCATTGCCACCACGAAGTACTTGAATTTGACAATTATGTTCTGCTGCCGCATTTTCTCTTTTTTCTAATCTAGACTTAATTTTAAAAAAATTATTTTAGGATTTGGAGCCTTCTACCGTTTCTCGAGAACTGTAATCTTTGACCCCATGCCATTTGGAGCTTTTTGAGGTCAGCCCTTGATGTCAAAATATGGAAAGCGTCATTTAAAACCTTATGCGAAGACCTATCCATAACAATATGTGCATTTTGGCCCCCTTTGCCATTTAAAATTTTCGCCTTTCCAATCGCTTCCATGTTCCTCCGCATAGAGGAACATCCAAAATGACGTAAAAAAGTCATATTTTTTGCCTGGAACGACCCCCAAAATTTATCGTCGATATCTTCAAGTTTGCAGAAATTTTTCCTCCTGGGGAGTTTCCAGGAATTTTTCTTTACCCTCTGCATTTTATGATTTTTCTTCATTTAGTTTTTTACCTTACTAATTTATTTTCTTCCCTTAATGGGGATTTCCGACGCAAAATTATTCCGCTAGAGGCGCTGGATGTCTTTAACGGTTTTTAATTTTATTGGATGTCAACAATTAAAACAAAAGAAAGTTATCCAATCAATCTACGAACCGTTAAAGACATCCAGAGCCTCTAGCGGAATAATTTTGCTTCGGAAATCCCCATTTTTTAACAAATTTTTTAAACTTGCATGTTATTCTACGTTTCCGCTCATTTCACTGTTTTATAAAATCACCAATTTCATTTATTTTTATTTTTTTCATTTTACAAAACGACTTCCTCCGATTTTGCGTTTTATAAAGTGACTTATTTTTTTAGTCATTTTATAAAAAGACATACATCATTATTATAAATTCTAGTCATTTCATTTTATAAAGTGGAATCCACTTTATAAAACGACTGGTCTTTTTATAAAATGTCAGATTTTACAAAACGACCGCGACATATATATAAAAAATATTTTTAAAAAAAACTTTCTTTATTATAGGCCTATTAAAAAATCGGACTGCAAAGCCAAAAATAAGTTCAAATTTCAATGAATCAATTAACCGATTGGCCCGGAAACGATTTTGATATTTTCAAAGAGCTATGTTCAGCATCTGTTTATGGCTTTCCATTCGAATTCCTTTAAAAAATTTTTAATTTCGTAAAATATAAAGAAAGTTGCCAGATTTAAGGCAGAAGTTTATCTGATCTGGCAGAAGTTTATCTGATCCTGCCGAATTTTCTTTTAGGGGTTTATTTTTAATCAACACAAACCCTTTTTTCGTGAAGAAGCGTGGTTTCTGTATATGATAATTCATTGTTAAATTCACAACAATATCATTATATAGTTAACACTTATTGCCGAAGTCATGTGAAAATAGACGCTTGATTCCTTGCGCGTACTAAGACGAACTATACCGAACGATACCGAGATGTCTCGAATTCCAGATTCCGAGTGAGATCGTAAAAAGACTCCGTCGCGCTATCTATTTTTAATGTTTTGGGCACGCATCTTTCGAGTCTTTGAAATTGCCGACAGATACATATAGCTCACAGTGAAAAGTACAATAAAGAAGTAAAAAAAAAAAAAAAAATTGCGGTCGAAAAACTTTGATTTTGTTTCCAGGTTCTTGTTTGCTTGGAACAAGTTGAAACTTGTACCATAAATACAAGAAAAAGTCAAAGGAGTTCGTTAGATACTTAAAATTTGAATTTTTTCCCCGTAAATCGAAAGTTGGGCAAAACAGCCATTCCTTCCGGTATTCCGTGAAGGAAATCGGAATCACAAAATGCAATTTTGACAAAATAATGGACTTAGTGTTTTTATGTGAGCTTTATATAATCTTTAAATTTTTTTTTTTTTTTTTTGCTCTTTTTGGCTATTGAAGCCAGATCAAATTAATAAACGTTTTTATGACCAAGCTCTTTCTACGCCTTATTGAGGACCTTATTACGTCTATAGTGAGGTTTTATCATTCCCAATAAGACTTGAGCTTAAAGTTCCAAAAATTGCCACAAGAGAAAAAAAATCGACAATTTTTTTTTCCGCGAAAAATGTGGTTTCCTATCGGAAATTTTCCGTAGATCACGAATCTTATATCCGGTTTTTTTATACCTGGTCCGGTTTTTGAGCAAGAGACCAAAATGCGACTGAAATTGAAGAACTTACTATGTTTTGTCCATCACTTTACCAGGTTTTTTTGCAATATTTAGCTTTTGGCTCAAAATCCGGACCAGATATAAAAATAACGGACTTAAGATTCGTGATCTACGGAAAATTTTTGATAAGACACCGAATATTTTTCGCGAAAAAAAAAATTGTCGATTTTTTTTCTCTTATGGCAATTTTTGGAACTTCAAGCTCAAGTCGCCACGCTTTCCCGCTGAGTAAAAAATTTAAAAAAAAATTTGGGTTTATCAGTACGCCAAGGAGAACCATTTTTGGGGATACGCGATTTGAAATTCGAAAATTGCCAAAATAAGGGACACCCTATTTATGCATCTTATATATTGAGGGGCACAGAGTGCCCCCCAGCCAAGTTAAAAAAAAAACAAAATACAAACACCCGAACCTAACACGGCACCGACAAAACCTCGCCTCACCGGGGCACTCGACCTGTGCCTACTTTACCGTACGCATAATACGGCCGATTTCAGACCCCCGTACCTCCGAAAATAAAAAAGCTAATTTTTTTCTGATTTCACCATCTTGTTACCGCTTGCCTTGTGACTCTATGTTCCAATTTGAAACTTTCTAGCTTTTGCCGTTTTCGAAATATTAGGGCCTAAAGTTACGGTTTTTGAGCGTCAGATATATATATATATAGATATATATATAGATATATAGATAGAGATCATAATGTTTAGGGTACTTGGGGAGCACTTAGAAAGTTGAAACTTGGCATGGTAATAGATCTTAATTAGTAATGAACAGAAAAAGTCCAAAAACCCGAAAAATATTAATGGGGGGCCGAGAAAAGCCGATTTTCTTATTCGCCTGCAGTATCGAGATTAGATAACCCTCAACATACAACGAAAATAAATGTTCGTAGTGAGGACGACGAACTTTATAAAGAACCCTCTGCTTCATTCCTTTATATTGTCGCAGATGTTTTCATACCTGGAGCACTTTTTTTTGAAAAGGGACTTTTTTTTTGAAAGGGCATTTTTTTTTTCATTGATTATTATTATTATTATTATTACTATTTTTTTTTTTTTTTTTTTTTTTTTTTTTTTAATTTTTAATTTTTTTAACAAACCTAAAACTGCTTTAAGGCGGGTGTAATTCTCTCAGTTGAGCTTTATCGGGCTTTCTATTATTTTTTTTTTTTAATTCACCGACTTAATCTTTAGCTTTTTAATATGTAGAAATAAAACATCATGCGGCTGTCATCAATTAAATCTACAATTTTTAGGGGTATAACTTATAAGAGAAAAAAAAAAAAAGTTAAGACTATAATCTTAACTTGTGTAAAAATGCCTCAAAATGAAGTATACTTCATTTTGAGGCATTTTTTTTAAAATTACTGGATTTAATACCGTAATTTGGATATATATTGATGAACGAACGTTTCCTCTGATTTGTTTCAATAATATTTAAAAAGATGATTAAACGTATTGGTTAACTTAATGACCGAGAATTGAGGGGCACAGAGTGCCCCCCAGCCAAGTTAAAAAAAAACAAAATACAAACACCCGAACCTAATACGGCACCGACAAAACCTTCACGCCTCACCGGGGCACTCGAGCTGTGCCTACTTTACCGTACGCATAATACGGCCGATTTCAGACCCCCGTACCTCCGAAAATAAAAAAGCTAATTTTTTTCTGATTTCACCATCTTGTTACCGCTTGCCTTGTGACTCTATGTTCCAATTTGCAACTTTCTAGCTTTTGCCGTTTTCGAAATATTAGGGCCTAAAGTTACGGTTTTTGAGCGTCAGATATATATATAGATAGATAGATAGATAGATAGAGAGCATAATGTTTAGGGTACTTGGGGGGCACTTAGAAAGTTGAAACTTGGTATAATAATAGATCTTAATTAGTAATGAACAGAAAAAGTTCAAAAACCCAAAAAATATTAAAGGGGGGCCGAGAAAAGCCGATTTTCTTATTCGCCTGCAGTATTGAGATTAGATAACCCTCAACATTCAACGAAAATAAATGTTGGTAGTGAGGACGACGAACTTTATAAAGAACCCTCTGCTTCATTCCTTTATATTGTCGCAGGTGTTTTTATACCTGGAGCACATTTTTTTGAAAGGGAACTTTTTTTTTTGAAAGGGCATTTTTTTTTTCATTGATTATTATTATTATTATTACTTTTTTTTTTTTTTTCATTTTTAAATTTTCCAACAAACCTAAAACTGCTTTAAGGCGGGGGTGTAATTCTCTCGGTTGGGCTTTATCGGACTTTATTGGGCTTTATATTATTTCTTTTTTATTTTTCACCAACTTTATCTTTAGCTTTTTAATATGTAGAAATAAAACATCATGAGTCTGTCACCAACTAAGTCTAAAATTTTTAGGGGTATAACTTAAAAAAAAAAAAAAAAAAAAAAAGTTAAGACTATTTCATTTTGAGGCATTAAAATGACTTTATTTAATACCGTAATTTGGATATATATTGAACGAACGTTTTCTCTGATATCGAACAAATTTTTTCTGATTTGTTTTAAAAATATTTAAAAAGATGATAGGGGTATTTGTTTACCTAATGACCGAGAATATATTCCACTATGAGCGGAAAAAACAGGTACGTTTGCGTATTTTGTCGAGCCTTTTTTATCTCGTCCGGTATACCCATAACAACAACATGCTTGGATTATATTAAACGGCATTTGTTTTCGTGGATTTTAGAGAAAAATATTGATTTTTTTTTTATTCCTCTTTTCGCTTTTACTTTTCATTTATGATTGATTGGGAGTGCAAAACCCATTGAATTTACTCTAAATTACCGGCAGGAAAACCGTAACCTAACTGAAGAGCAATAAAAAGGCCAAAAACGTAGCTTGTAGTGGAATATTTTTTTTAATTCAAATGAAAATCATCCTGAACCTAAACCATTGATTTTAAAATTGATAAGCAGAAGTACAATTTAAAAAGGGGTCATGTACATATTACGTAAGCATGTTAAGGGGGGGGAGGGGGTCTCGTAAATGCTTACGACACCTTACTAAGGGAGGGGGGGGGTCTCACACGTTCTTACGTAAGCTTTCTTCTACTCTGACCAGGAATTTTTGAAAATAAAATAAATAATTAATTTATTAATTTCATGTTTTTTTAAAATATTGTAAATGTTGCGGCGAGCTAATATTACATTATTTCTTACCGTCTAAATAAAGGTAACCTTCTCTTTAATTTGTCTCAATATAGGTGTTTATATTGGTTTAATTCAGTTCCATGAATTATGGGGAAAATTACCGAAGTCAAGTGTCGTTGGTTCCATTAAAAAAAAAAAAAAAAAAAAAAAAAAACTTACGTAATATAGAGGGGGGGGGGGATGCCAAAATCTTACTCATGCTTACAACGGGGGGGAGGGGGTTGAAAATGGCAAAAAAAATGCTTACGTAATATGTACATGACCCCAAAAATGTTTTTTGAAAGTTTTTACAAATTAATAATGTCAATGATCATCTAAAGGCTTTACAACGCTATTTCTATGGCCAAAAGACTGACACTAGGAACAAATATTTGTTAAATAAAAACGTGCAGTTTCATTCAACATAACCCTCATAGTTTCAATGTATACCCAAATTACGATAGAAAAACAATTTGAATTCAGTCATTTCAATTTTAAACAGACCCGGTATTGCAAATTTCATGTTTTTTTTTCTGGTTCTTATTTTTTGCAGGCAGAAAAAAATTTTAGTGTGAGAGATCATTGCTTGCAAATAATTTTAATTTTAACTTAAAAGGTAAAAACTTTTGGACCAAGTTGTAAAAATGGTTAAAATTTTACAAAAACTCGTGATATCTCCAAAAAAACAATTCCTTGTAAAAAGGTTCAGCCAAGTTAATCTTGCAAAAAACCGAAATGCTTCTGCCCTTAAAAGTTCTGATATCAAAAAGGGCAGCCAAGTTTTTTAAGGACAGCTTTCATTTAAAATGCCGTTTTTCTACAAAATACATTAAAACTTGGCCGCTTTTTGCCCCCCCCCCCCTTGCCGTTACAAAAATATCATTACGACGCTTATTATCTAACAAAGTTAAAAAACCTGCCAATTTTTTTTTACTATTTCCAATTTACTCTAAGTCATAAAATTACGGAGAAAAAAAATGTCAACCATGATACTGTTCGTACCTATATGAGTCACATTATGTGGTAAATTTAACAACAATAAATTTAAATGTGCAATAGTAAAAGTCGATACTACACTAAGCTGAAAAGTAAAAGTAAATTTAACTTTATAATATTGTAAAAGGAATAATAAATTACTGTTATTCATATTTCGACTTACCAAAATTAGATTTATAATGGATTTCTCTGGGTGTGCACATCACATTTTTCATTATTAGGCTCTCATTTCCAACTTCCAAAATGTTAAAAAAAAATCAAAGTTTAAGCAAGTAAAATAACAAGCATGAAATTAACAGCCGCATGAGAGATCCACAACAGCTCTGTTCATTTCTTTAAAGAATTCACGCGAATTTCAAACAATTCGTCAGTTATTACGATTATTAAAAAAAAAAAAAAAAAAAGCGGCCAAGTTTTAATGTATTTTGTAGAAAAACGGCATTTTAAATGAAAGCTGTCCTAAAAACTTGGCTGCCTTTTTGATATCAGAACTTTTAAGGGCAGAAGCATTTCGGTTTTTTGCAAGATTAACTTGGCTGAACCTTTTTACAAGGAATTGTTTTTTTGGAGATCTCGTTTACGCCTCCAAAGGCGAAATATACTATTGTAAAATAAATGAACCTTTATGTGGTTACGAAGTTACAAATTTATACTTTACGTACGGAAGTATAAGTATAGTAAAAGTAAGCAACGCCATGGTCATTGTGCTCTCAAGAGCACAGTGGTCCGGAAAAAAAATAAATGGCCAAAACTCATTTCCAAGTGTCTGTGAAACTTAGAAAGAAGATAAAGGTGTCAAAAGCTTTGATATTTTGTGCAATTAAAAATCTGCTGCCGTGCTCTAAAATTCAAAATGGCGGGCGTAATATGGAAGCCACAATTTTTAATTACGAATGAAATTTTATCAATATTTATTTTTAGGTATTTTTGTGGCTGCTGATTTCATATCTGGAATAATTATTTTAAAATTCAAGATGGCGGACTTAGTATGGCAGCAAATGTAAAAAAAAGTTTAAGTTGTTCAATTTTTATGAAAATTTGTACTGAGGGGTTTTCGAGGTTGCTCGTCTCGAATACATATACTGTTTTTCTGAATTTCGAACATAGAACGAGTAAATTAATTTTTTTTCGATTTATTGAGTCCCTTAAAAACATTTTAGAAAACTATTAGCGGATTCGAGATGAGCGACCTCGAAAACCTCTTAGTACAAATTTTCATGAAAATTGAACAACTTTAACTTTTTTTACATTTGTCGCCATATTAAGTCCGCCATCTTAAATTTCAAAATAATTATTATAGATATGAAATCAGCAGCCACAAAAATACCTAAAAATAAATATTCATGAAGTTTCATTCGTAATTAAAAATTTTGGCTTCCATATTATGCTCGGAATTTTGAATTTTGGGGAACGGGCAGCAGGTTTTTAATTCCACCAAATATCGAAGCTTTTGACACCTTCATCTTCTTTCTAAGTTTCACACAGACTTGGATTGAGTTTTGGCCATTTATTTTTTTTCCGGACCACTGTGGCCCCGATTTTGCCGAAATTCGTCCTGTTGCGATACTATGGAAAGGTTTATATTTTGTAGAAGGTGAGCAACCCTCGCGGGGAAAATAAAAGAAAAAAAAAATAAATGAAAGAAACTTTTATTTAAAAATTCATAGTTTAATATAAGTAATAAAACATGGGGAGAAATCACGTTAGCATGCTTTATTGTGGAATACGGTTACAGCCTTGGTTTGTAATCTTTTGTGTTGGAGACTTAATCAGTTGCATGGGCTCCTTCAGGTACTCCAGATGCTTCTGGCGCGGCAGGAGTTTAGGATACTGCAGGTGCTGCAGGTGCTGCAGGTGCTTCTTGTGCTGCAGGAGCTTCGGGTGCTGCAGGAGTTTCAGATGCTTTAGGAGCTTCGGGTGCAGCAGGAGCTTCAGGGGCTTTAGGAGCTTCAGCTGCAGCAGGAGCTTCAGGGGCTTTAGGAGCTTCGGGTGCAGCAGGAGCTGCGTCAGATCCTTCAGCTAAAAAAATAAAATGTCATGTAAGAGTCATTTGATATGGGAAGAATTTTTTTTCCGCATCATTTTTTTGTTTAAAATCCGCGCAGCAAAAAACCCCAAATCGGTGCATTGATAGCATTAGTAAGAACCAGGCTAACTAAATTATTTTAAAATATTTTTGTACACGAGTAAAGGGCTGAATGAGCTTTTAGAAAAGTATACGATAAAGCTCCCTTGTATTACATATACCTTTCGGACGAAGCACGGAGGCATTAAGTTCGCTACACGAAATTAGACGGTAAACCAGCCGGTTTAAAAATTTTTTTTTTTTTTAAATTAATTTTTTTAAGGCTAACATTGCATTAAATGGGGAAGCCTATATCAAATCGATCCTTATTTTTTTATTTTTTATTTATTTATTTTTTTTTTATAAAAAGTAGATTATGCATGTTAAAGAGGTTCTACCGGTGAATTTAGATTCTTAGCGGATCGTTCTCCTGCAGCTTAAACATGGGCGGAACATTGTTTATTTTTTGAAGAAAGGTTTCTCTGACTACAAAAGTTTAATTGGAACCGAATAAATTTAAAAAAAAATGAGGAATATTCTTTTTTCACGTTCTCCACATTGTTAGGTACATGACATTTTGACCCCTTCATCATAGCGGTGCTTTTTGTGAGATTTTCTCAAAAAAAAAAAATCCGATGTTTATAAGCAGAACACCAGCATGTTTACAGTTTTTGCAAATTATTTTTGTAGAGTTCATTAATAATAAAAGCGAATTTTCATTTAAAGAAAGGTGTGGAGAAGGTTAAGAGGAATATTCCCTACTTTTAAAAAATTATTCGGAACCAATTAAATTTTTGTAGGCGGAAAATCCTTTCTTTAAAAAATAAACAAGGTTGCGCCCATGCTTAAGTCGCAGGAGAATAATCAACTAAGAATCTCAAATTCATCGGTAGAACATCCTTAAATTTTAAAAATTTATTTTAACGGCGGACTACGGACCCAATATGAAATTTACAAAGGGTTTTTTTTTCAATAAAAACTCCAAAAATTAAAAATAAATAATAATTTATTACGGAATAAAAATTTTTTACGGCCTAATTTTTGGAGTTTTTATTGAAAAAAACCCTTTGTAAATCCTTAAATTTGTCACCCAAGAAAAAGTGTGTTATAAAATTGAGTTAAAAAGTTGGCGTAACCCCGTTATTGTACCAGAGGTTTAACAGGGGATGGAGCTGTCTGTGAACTCCCTCCATAAGCACAATTTTTATTTTATAAGCATGCCACAGACATCAACCATCCTCTCACAGAAGGGTGTGTAAGAGGGACCTACTATATTTAGACACGGGTTCCGAACCGTGTTGGGCATCACAATATGATTTCACTTTGATCTCATAACAAGAATCAAGAGGTGAATGCATGGTATAAACTTGATTCGAACGCGGTCCTACCGCATGCGAATCGAGAGTCTTACCAATGGACTACCGCTCGACCTTAAGTATTAAAAACTTAAACTTCGATATAAAATTTTATAACACGTCAAAAAAAGACATCAATTTATAATTTGTTATAAACTTTTATAACAAAAATTATTTTCAGTTTTTTTAAAAAATATTTTTAAATTTTTGTCTAACGCTACCAGAATTTTTCTATTCTGTTTTTCTTTATTTTCGAGCCTTTGTCAAAATTAAAAATACAAGAAATAAACCGAAAATTCGGAAAAATCTGGAAAATATCATAAGCCAAAATAATTGGCAACTTAAGAACCATATTGCCGCCTTTAAAAATCAGTTGAAAAGGGGTGTAGGGAATAAAGGCGGCTGGTAAGTCGATCACAAGGCCCGAGTTCTGTTCCAAAAAACTGTAATTTTTTTTCCTTTTTCTTCTTGTGAAAAATGTTTAAAAAAGAGCCTATAAAGCCAACATATGCTAAATATAGTGGAATTCAATCATAAAATTAATATATTGCTCAGCTAATAATTTCAATTATAAAAATTTATAAATAATTCTAAAATTTTATAACGAACTTTTTCTTGGGTAGTAAGCTTAAATTACATCAAAATTCGCAAATGTTGTCTACATAAAAGACAAAATGGCCGACGTAAAAATCCGTAAAAAATCGGATAATTTTGTGAATATTTAAGTTATTCCAATCCTACAGTCATACATGTATTAAACGCGTAAAATCAATTTGTTTTAAAAATAAGTAACCATTTGGTGTAGGTTTCGTCCTATTTAACGCAATTTTTGATTCTAGAAACTTAAAAAAAAAAAAAAAAAAAAAAAAAAAAACTTTTCAAAAACCGGCAGTTTCACTGTCAGGCTTTTTATAGCGAACGAAGTGCCTAAATGTTGACTGAACTATTTCGGTTTGGATTTATTGGTTTCCAGAGTCGATTTCAATTTAGATTTTACGATTATTACATAGCTGATTATTTTCATCCCCCAATCGTTTTAATTCTTAAATGCTTATGCAGGAAAAAAAAAATCATCTTATTTTTCTGGAATTAACGGCTATGCACGTATTAAGACTGTTATTATTATACTGACCTGTCGGTTTAGCGAATGCACCTTGGAATGTGGCAATCAAAAGTGCCATTACGAAGAAAAGTACAATGGAAAATTTCATTTTTGCTTGAAAATTGAGCAATAATTATCTGCAGCAAAGTTTTATAAATTAATAGCTTTGAAGAATTCAATGTATCTTTAAAAATATGGTTCTCAAAAAAATTTCAAACTTAATAAAATACTCACCCAACGAAAACAAAATTATAGCGTAGTATTTCTCAAACTAAAATTTTCAGCTGAGTGGCGTGATTTTTTATACCTGCTGATTTTGTATGAAAACATCGCGTGAAAACATTATGTAATGTCATTAGTCCCATATTACTTCAAACTTTTTTCAAATGCTGTTGGCAAATTTCCCCGTAATTATGACAGGATGATAGAGATTAGGGAAGTATTTAAAATTTTAGGTACATGCGATCTGCTCAGAAAAAAAAAATTCGGTTCCTGTTACTGAATATTAAGTTGTGTAATCATTGCTAAACGTTATTAATCATTAAGAACGCGTAGTAATAATTGCTAAATTTTCGGTATTAAACACTCAAATGTTTGAACGTCACAGGACCCAACTCAACATTGAGTAGCAGAAACCGAACTTTTTTCTCCGTGTAACCTTAAATAAATCGCGATTCTTTTGAACGGTAAAATTTTCACGCGATAAATTTCCCAGTGCTCTGAACCGTTGAAACATCACAAATAAGTAACGGTACTTTTTTTATTTTTTGTTGGTCGAAAATGAAATTTTTTAAAATGAATTCTCTTATGTTCAGTTTATTGTATTAAAATTCGGCGATAAATCCCTATTTTTTAAAAATATGTAAATCTGAACTAGGGAAGTTTTTGAAAAAACGTTTCTATCGTATTTGAAATTAAATAACCTGTGCAACAAATAAATAGCAAAAATTTTGGGAAATTCTGTATCAAGAACTGAAAAAATTAGCTAATTTATAACAAATTCAAACTCAAACTCGAGCGCCTTAAAACGGTATTCTTCTACGAAAAAAAGGGGGGGAGGGAAGGATCGGATACTACGGTAATTTATACTCACCACAAACAAAGAACAATTTTAACAGGATATATTAACTACAGGGTGCCATAGAAGCTTTTGACCCCCCCACGCCGAATTTATTTTTCATGATACTTCCTTAAGAATATTCAAAATCGGCCTAAAGGTTATCAGTGTGTTAGGTCCATGGATCTCATTTATTCCCATTCATATTATTTTTGTTATCGGTTTCGGTTTGGCAAAATGGCGGCGTTAAAAATGAAAAACGACACTTACCACTTTTTTATGAAATTTCGGGTTTGGGGTAAACAATTTTAAAAAACATTGTTTCAATTCACATTTAACCCTTTTTGTGCAGCTATTCTTAAGGTTTCCAAATATCATCTCAGTTTTTTTCTCCGACTATTCTGAACTTCGGTATTGACGGCCAATCACAGGACGGCAAAATTTTCCCATCGGGTACACAAAATTTTTATTTGACACTGCGATGCGTGTTACCCGCCCAATTTATTATGTGGAATCCGAGTGTGAAATCGGGTTTTTTGATAATTACTTTGGTTTTCAAAATATTTGAACTTTCATGTTGAAAAAAGAAAAAAACTCGGTTTTGGTAACTTTAGGCCCTTTTTGCATTAAGAAGGGATCAAAATTCTCAAATTGTGACAGCATATTTCGATTCTACGGACAAAATTCGGCCGATATCATGTGCCATGTTTAATTTTTCCATCTTATTAGGACGGAAAAGTTTCGGAATTTTTTTTTTTTTTGGTATTTCTTACACCCAGAAAAATGCTGCTTTGGGTCTAAGCAAAAATGCTTTGCTACAAAGCATTTTTGCATAACTTAGGTCTAAGCAGAATAAATGTTTTGTGTCAAAACTCGTGATTGCTTTGCCGCAATGCATAACGTCGACAAGTCGAGCCATGTTGCTTTGCGGCAAAGCATATTTGTTTTGTCGCTAAGCAACATCGCTTGTATTGCGAACGAGGCATATTCCTTTTTCTGGGTGTAGTGAGCGCTAAAGTGACACACACCGCACCCCCTTTTTTTCTTCTATTTACCGTCATTAAAGTTGTATTTTAATTCGATCTTTGCAAAAATCGGTATACGGTTGTAATGCTGACCTTTTCAAATATGTAATCAGTTTTTAAAAATTCAAAATGGCCGCTCTAATATGGCGGCCAAGATATATCTTTTTAGTGATTTTAACCCAAACGACATAATGCTCCTGAGGAAAAATATTATCTGACAAATGACAAAAAAAACTGCTAATGAGGCTTTGTTAGGAAATATATCAACTACTACCAAAATATACTACAATCAAAATCTTATCTGATCGCTGACCGCTGACCGCTTGCATTTTCATTAACATCGTATGATTTAATTTTAAGGTAGTTTTTTTTTAAATATTTTTAAAATGAAAATTTTTTTTAAATGTAGAGTTTATGTACCAGACTAATAAAGCATCGGATATCCTCTGTTGTTTAAGGAAAATAATTATTTATTTTATTGGAACTAACAAGAGTCATTTGATTTCCAACAAAAAAATTAATTGCTTTTTAATTTTGATCATAGGCCTACCTTCATCGACGATTTTTCGATATGAATGGTCGGAAAGTCAGTAAGCTAGACTGACTGTTTATCCCGGTATCCCACGGGAGGATAACTATAGGCACTCTGCCTGACACCTGAATAGCCATTTCTCTTACGCCCTTAAATCTTATACACAGCTTTATAAAGTCATTTAATTTTTATCGAAATGAAATATTTTGGGAATAAATAATAATTAACTGAAGGCTTTTTGAAATGGTGTTTATAGGATGAAAATTGCTACAGTGGAATTTATCGAAGATTTAGCATTAAAATTTTGAAAAAAAAAAAAATAAAAAATCTGTAAATATTTCTTTTTTTGTTAAATCTGTCAGGTCTTCCATTTTTGTACATTATTGCTGCTAAACAATTGTTTCTCACTTTTTAGAAATTGCGATCATATCGCAAATAATCGGTCAATATAATCGGTCAATATCGACTACATCGTCATGGCTATATTATTCTTGGGGGACTATTTAATAGGAAAGTATTTTATTACGAGTTTGGCAAGTATTTTATATTGTTTGGGGAGTAAAAAAATGAAAGTGGCAGCATTTTATTTAAACGGTAAGTGTCGAATGGGAAGTATGATTATGGTCAGTATAAAAAATGTTTTGGAAGTAAAAAAAATTAAATGCAATTAAAAAAATAACAAGTGTCAGTAAAATCACTTTTTTTGTCAGTTAATTAAAAAAAGGTTAACACAAAAGAAAAAAAAATGTTTTCTTTAATTGCGCCACACTCTATGGTACGTAAAATTGTCATTATAGGAAAAATTAAAGTAATTTAAAAGAAAAATTCACTAATAAACTTGTAATCCCCGTTGAGGTAAATCTCAACAGGAAAATACAATTTCTTCCCTAGGTTTACAATATACTATTAATTTGAAGACATCAGTGGAAAAAGGAGACCGTTGGACGTCTCGAAAAAAAATTCAGACAACAGGCTATTTTCTATTGTTTTTTTTGGAAGCCATTTTGATTCCGATAGAATTTTCTATGTACTGTTTGTAAACAAGCAGTAGGAAAATGTTAGATCCTCTTTCGATTTTCATTTATTGACTACAGTTTTTCGTTGGAACCTGAACGGTCTCCTTTTTCCACTGATGTCTTCATTTATTACAAAGGCAATTTTTTAGTTTTTCATGAATAAAAAACATAACAACATAACTGAAATTACTGACCTGCTATTGATAATTTTTTTTCCTAAAAAAAATTTTATCCTAGGAATATATATAAAGTTTGCTTTTGTGATCAGGTCGTTTAACTACTTAGCAAAATGAGGGAACTTCGAGAATGTGTATAATAATAAAAAAAAAGGCCCTCAATTTTTCATATTAGTGCAAGGCCTGAGGTGAGCGTCTTGATCGTAAATTAGGGAAGTTTTTTAATGATTTCTGTTGACATTTACTTGCCGAAAAAAGATTTTACTTTCAAATAATAATTATTTTACTGTCCAAATATTAATTTTTTACTGACAAAATCATATTATTATACTGACACTTTTAATTTTTTACTTACCAAAATTGCCTTTTAATACTTGCCATTTCATATAAAAAAATACTTACCATTTATATTAAAAATACTTGCCAATAAATGGAGGCCTTATTTTTGACGAAATATCCCGGCCGTCCCATAATTTCGTACAGAGCTTGTCTATGTCTACTGATAAAGCATCTTTGATCACTTCTAAGGCCTTTGTTTGGAATCTCTTTCCAAGATTCCAAGGGATTAAATGCCGCCATTATGCAAGCTCTGTAGAAGCACAAAGACAAAATTTTTTTCCCTCTTTGCTTTTCCCAATAATTGTACCAAATGTCTTATGAATGTTTATTTCCAACGAAAAAGACCATGACGGTTCTAATATTTTTCTGAGAACGGATTCTTCGTGTGGGGGGTAGGTCAACTGCATTCGATCTCGTTTAAGTTTTTTTTAAAAAAAAAAGTATCATCATGTGTATTGTGTAACTATAGAAAGTATGAAAGTTATTTGAGCTCGGTGTACTGTACTTATTTTCTTTTTAATTTTCTAAATTAAAAATTTTAAATCAGAAGGTCGGTGGTTCAAGTCCACTCTTCGAGTGCCTCTGATGTATTCTTTTACTGAACATCTCCCCGGTTCCCTCTTTGTGATCCATATACCGATAACCCCAACCGAGAGAATCACACCCCCCCTGCCTCAAAAGCAGTTTTTTAGGTTTGTTGGAAAATTAAAATTTTAAATGTTTTAAAAATTTAAAAATTCTAAATTTTAGCCTGTCCAAGGATGTTCTACAGGTGAATTTGAGATTCTTAATTGATCGTTCTCGTGCAACTTAAACATAGGCGAAACTTTGTTTATTTTCGTAGAAAGGTTTTTCCGCCTACAAAATTTTAATTGGAATCGAATAATTTTTTTAAAATTACGGGAATATTCCTCTTAACATTCTACACAACTTTTGTGACACGAAAATTTGCTTTTATTAAAAACTAAAATGTTTTTAAACTATTTACAAAAATAATCTTCAAAAAATTGTAAACATGCTAATGGTTTGTTTATAAACATTGGGCTTTTTTTTTGGAAAATCTCACAAAAACACCATAAATGTTTAAAGGGATCCAAATTTCATGTCACAAAAGTTGTGTAGAATGTTAAGAGGAATATTCCCATAATTTTAAAAAAATTATTCTATTCCAATTAAAATTTTGTAGGCGGAAAAACTTTTCTAGAAAAATAAACAAAGTTTCACCTATGTTTAAGTTGCACGAGAACGATCAATTAAGAATTTCAAATTCACCTGTAGAACCTCCTTGGAAATGAGAAATCTTTTTACCCTGCGCAATTTTTTTTTTCATTTCGCAGCCTTTGTCATTTTTTAAAATGATATAGCATTTGGAAATTTAAGAAGACATTAAAAAAAAGTCATGGAGCAAAAAAATTGCATATCATGCTATTATTATTTATTATTACTAATTATTGCCCGTTGTTTTTCTCCAAATTATTAGTTATCGTAACCTTAATTACTCAATATTACCTTATTACTTATTTTATCCTGTAAAGTTATTTTTTTTGTATAGTTTTATTTAAATAGAAATAAAAAAATAAAAATAAAACAATTAATTTTTAACTGGATTTCACTTATAAAAGAGGTAGGAAAGTGAAGAAAAAATAACTTAATGAAGTTCTCATTTATTTGGCAAGTTCCATTAAACAATTTACCGGATTGGAAGATAGACGTCAGAGCAAATCCGATTAACGATGCGGGCCGCCTTTTCCTACAATTATGAGAAAAAAAGTGCTACAGACTGAATGTGAATTTTTTGAGAAAACCAAAATTCTCTTTTTCATAAAATTAAAAGCGTTTTCCAAATCTTTGGTTACTCTCCTGACTTACCGGGCATCCCTTTCCCTTTCCCTTTACCCGGTGATGGAGAGGCATAGGCGCTTTGAAATGTAGCAAACAAAAGAACCATTGCAAAGACGAAAATGATGGATAATTTCATTTTCGTTCCAGGCGAATTAAACCGTAATCTGTAATAATTATAATGTTCATTGTTCTTAAAATGATAAATTTTGTACCGAAAAAACTATTTGAAAATTTTAATCTAAAAACTAAATATTATAGAAAAAGTATACAGCCTACCGTATGATTTAGTCTAACCTGACAAATATGCTTTGTCCAAAATACTTAATCAACTGAAAAAAAATTTTATCCGTCATACTTTTTATACCAGATCTTCGTTTATTTAATAAATATCGCACGACAGAAAAAAATGCCATTTATCTAATTTATTTGAATGAGTTTTTAAGTATTGTTGCCGGTATAAATTTCCCATAATCATGTTTGTTTCACAGGAAATTTAATTAAAATGAAACGATCATTTTACGTGCAAACCAAAAAAAAAATTAATCACTTTGTTTTCAAAGATTTATCTGATTGTCACGGTTTGCTTCACTTAAAGAGCCTGAAAAAAGCTGCAAAAAGAACTTTCAGCTTATTTCATTCGAATAAAATACTCTGCCAAAGAAAAAGAGGAAACAGTGGATGGAAAGGACTTAACTTTATTAATTCGATTTTTTCGAAAAATCGAACATCTTCCTCAACTGCAACTTTACTGAAATGATGTGATAACACTTAAAAAATTTGAAATGTACCTCGATTTTTTATGTTCTGTTTTTTCGGCTTAGCGAAACGGTCGTCTATCCTCCCCTGGATATTTTTTAAAAAATACACAGGTCTGAAATTAGACTAAAGAAACACGATCTTACATACAGGTCAGGCAACTCGGGTATCCCTCATATGGATAAAAATGTCCCCCGAAATTGAAGCAGAAGAATAGCTCACATATTGCTCGATAGATGGCTTAAGCTGTAGTTAGGGAATCAGGTGTTCTGGCAGCCATCATAAAAAAAAGTGTTTTGAAAGTGTTGATTGGATGGAGGGCATATCACGTGATTCCCTAACTACAGCTCCAGCCATCTATCGAGCAAAGTTTAAACTATTCTTCTGCTTCAAATTCGGGGGACACTTTTTAAAATAGCAGTTGTTTGACCTGTATGTAAGATCGTGCTAAAGAAATCATTGTACAATATCCTTAACAATTCTTCTTCTTCTTCTTGTTCTCCTCCCTCATTGGCTGGCGTCAACCATTTGCCATTTGGTGCCACGTCCCCTTTGAAATTTATGTTTTTAAATTTCCTTTTCCGTCGTATCTGTCTCTCCTGACCACGTAAAAGTGGGGAACAGTATACAGTAAAGTTGTATTTGCTAAACCATGTTTCAGATATGGCAATAATGTCCGGTTGGTAGGTTTTTATTATCATAAGTAAGTCGCTTTTATGTGCCACTGTGGAGTGGGCATTCCATTGGATGATTTTAAGATTATATGTTTCATTGTTTTGATTAATATTCATCCTCCGAGCCATACTGATCTTGATGAATTGTTGTAGTAATAATTTCTCGAACGAGTTTTCCTAGATTTTTGCTTAATTATTCTTGCATATCCTCTTGGAGTTGCTTGATGAGTGATGACGGTAAAGCTTCTGCCACAATTTTATGGTTTGGATCTTGCTCGTCCGCATTGGACTTTTTTCCGTCATTTTGAGAGGCTAGTGCACCTCCTGGAGTTTTCTTCCATAGCGTATTGCTTAAGGACGTTGTTAAAAGTAGCTCTCGCAATGGTTCTATATGGTTAGGTTGATTAGATGGGATGGTTCGATGGATCTTGGCGAGGATGATATGGTCGCTTGTCTGGAAGCCGGACGGTTAGAGTCGGAAGATCTTAATCGAGGAAAATCGTTTTTATTGTACGAAAAGGAGTAAATTCCAGAATCGTTTCCATCTGCAATGCATTAACCGTTAGTGGTTCATATCTATGTGCTGGCATAGGAAGGTTGGCTGATAATTTTAGATGCGTCCCTATAGCTTATGTTATTTCCTATAGCTAATTTCCTGATATTTGAAAATCTCATTCTCATGGGGCAGTTCGGATTACGGGAAGTGTGGTTTCCCTTACAATTTCTACAACCATTTGTC
Source organism: Liposcelis bostrychophila (assembly GCA_037577465.1). Classification (NCBI taxonomy): domain Eukaryota; kingdom Metazoa; phylum Arthropoda; class Insecta; order Psocodea; family Liposcelididae; genus Liposcelis; species Liposcelis bostrychophila. Next base: position 20,061,672 of record CM075212.1, on the reverse strand, counting down.
GGGGGTTTGCTCACAACTGTCTTCTAGATGTTCTGATGATGTGCATTTGGCACATATGGCCTTTCCTTTGCAATTTTTTGCTGTATGATTATACAGAAAACATTTCTTGCATTGTATAATTCTGCTCACGTGTAATTTTACCTGGAATCGAACATAATATAGATATAGATGGTCTGGTAATTTTTAACCTTCAAATGCTAAGTCTACACCTAATGGTTCTTATCGTCGATGACAGTCGGTGACAGTCACAGTTTGTGAAGTGGCTGTGCGTCTAAATATGAAACCGGAAGTCTTAAGACGAATTCGGCGTTGAGTTCCGGTTTTTCAAGTTCTTCGTGGCAGCAGATTGTCTACTGCCACAAATCGTGTGAAAACCGGAAATCCAAAATCGACTCCTGACCTTTGATTTCCGTTACCATCGGTTACCACAGTCAGTGATAGATACAAGAGTCAACAGCCCGTCTAAATATAAGGGTTGTTATCGACTATAACAGCCATTGCCAATAATAGCCACTAGGTGTAGACGTAGCAAAACGTTACTATTATTTTTTCTGATGGCTTCTTTTCCCAGAGTCCAGTTTCTGTGTTTTGTATGGAAAAAATTACTCTCTCTGCCTTTATTACTCTGGTACCATTGGAGGTTTCTGAGTTCTTTATGATTTCGTCTTCAGTTATGGAGTTGTCCACCCCCGTAATAAATCCTTGTTTTTGCACTTTGTATCCTGGAATGTAACAAATACAATTTAGTGATGCAAATGGATTGTTATTAACTATGTGGAATGTGGTTAGCTTCTTCGTGAGTATTCATAGTTAGTTCTACGTTATTTTTTCCTACTGGACGTATTAACTTGATTCCCTTTATTTTATTTTGTTGAATGGATTTTCCTATTTTTGTAGAGTTTCTTAAATTTCCGATTGGATGTTGGCCTCTTCCAAATAGGTAAACCGTGAAGGGACCTAGTGAATTCATCGAATAGAGGTTCGTTGTAGTAGTATTTAATTGACTTTGAACACGTGTTTCCTCTGTAGGCAGCTGTGTATTTTTGGTTATTTTATTTCGCCGTTCTTCTTCTAGGAAAGCTGTTGATGCTGTTCTGTGGTGGCCTCCCCTATCGGGAGGCTCATCCCCGTCCATCTTTTCATCCATAACTCTGGTTTTTATATCAAATTTAAATTAATATTTCCGAAAGAAAAATAAACATCCGTCATTTGCCGACGTGGCATTAGCGAATCTCCTTCACAATTAAGTATCCGACAATGAACTAATTAGTTCATTCATAACGATTTACCTGGCGCCATGGGTGCTGCGTGCTTTTAGCCGTTTTTAAGCACAGAAATTAAAAAAAACGCGGGAAAACGTTTTTTGAAGTATTATCTATAATTATTTATCTAAAAATTTTCAAAGAAAGAAAATAAATAAATAAACAAGTAAATAATGTAAGCATTCGGAAAATCATACAATTTACACATAGGGAACCACTCTGCACTTCAGAGATTTGATTAAGAGTACACATCAGTCGTGGTAGCAGATAAATCGTATTTTGCTTTTTTTTACGGAAGACGAGATAAATCTAGAAAAAAGAAAAGCTAAGAAATCTTCAGGAAAATGTTTAGAAAAACTCTTAAATTTTTTATTTTTTTAGGTTCGTCTTCGTTTTCCGGAAAAATGAAAAATACGATTTATTTGCTGCTACGACTGATGCATACTCTTAAGTAACTTTGTGTGATACATTTAATGAAGAGTTCGTCTTACGTCGGGGCAGGTCTGTTTCTTCAGCTTTGCTACTTGCTATAATAACATAAGCAGGGAAGTGTTCCTTATTTTGGCAATTTTCGAATTTAAAAATGTATACCGCCAAAATCGGTGTCCCGTAGGTCATTAACCCCCAATTTTGTTTACATTTTTTGAGCAACGGAAAACCGTGCCTACTTGAGCTTAAATTTTAAAAAAAATCCCATTAATGTAGTCAGAAATTTGGTTATAGGTTTTGACAATCAGACTGATGAATACTAAATGGAATTTATATCTGAAATCGTCCCCTACTTACTTATTAAAAGTAATTTAACTAATTACTACTAATTTATTGCCCAATCGTTTGGTAACCGATACAAAGGAGAGTCGATAACCGTGGTTTTTGCTTCCTCCCCCCCAATCCTGCTAACTTCGCTTTTTGTAAGCGACGGACACCTTCCCCGACACTAAAATATCGGTATAATATGGTCTTTATTCTATAAAAGTTGTAACCCTGTACTACGTGCAGGCCGCGACTTTCAAAATTACTCTTTTAGGTTTGGCTTGAGTGTAATAAAATCACGCGAATCGTGTGATTCCATTACACCGTGTGATAGAATCACAAGAATCGTGTAATAGAATTACATGCAGGGGCCCAAAACACGGGTTTTCGGCCCTGTGTTTGTTTTCTGCGCTAGTATCACAGTGACACAAAAAATGTGGCAGGAACATACCAAATTTTACTGTGTACGTTATGACCTGTACCGTTGTTACAATATATAATTTAGATGTTTGATCTCTTGCAGATTGTTTTCATGCTTCAGTCGACAACCTTTTCCCTTGCTTGTTCCCTCTACTGTACAAGTTATTTACAACGGATAAATAAACCATGAATACCTTATCGTGATGATCGTAGCTGTTGACGCTCTGATGTACTGTACATAACTGATAAAGGCTTTATTGAGAAATTATTACTGACTCTTTAAGCAGTACGATCAGTAGAGATTGTAACTCTTAATAGTTATTTTTTGTGGTTTTTAATGTCGTTATCTCGAAAATGGAAAATTTAAAATCAACGACTTCGCTCGCTCTGTTCTTCATCTTTTAAGTGCCAGCTCCGCGACGAAGATTGGCTATCATCTGGACCATTTTTACTTTATCGACCGCTGCTCGAAAAAGACCCAAGGAATCGAACCAAACCAGTCCCTGAGATTTTCGAGCCACGAGGTTTCCTACGACCCTTACCGCGCTTACCCTCGATCTTACCCTCCATCACAAGCTGAAGGAGGCGATATTTTTCATTTCGCATTACGTGGCCGAAATAATCGAGCTTCCGACGCTTGATCTCGTACAGAACTTCTACTCCCTTCTTCATACGAGCCAAGACGTCGGTATTTCTCACCCTGTCAGTCCACGAAATTTTAAGCATTCGACGGTACATCTCAAAAGCCTCCAACTTCTTTCCCAACGTCCCAGTTAACGTCCATCCCTCGTGTCCATATAAGAGCACGGGAAACACGTAACATCGGACGATATGGATCCTTGTTTGGAGACTCAGGTTGTGATTGCACAACAGGTCTCTCATTTTGAAGGAAGTTCCTCTGGCTTGCTCTATACGCGCTCGGACTTCCTGGCTACAATCCCAAGTATCGTTCAAGAGGGTTCCAGAATATTTAGAGTGCACCCGTTCAACTTCCTCTCCAGCGATAAAAAGTCTCGCATCAACATTTTTGCTGCTGACAACCATAAACTTTGTTTTCCGCGTATTTATGGTTAAGCCGTTCCTATTACTCACTGCATTTACATGATCGAGCAAGGTTTTCTGGTCTTCTGCACTACTTGTAACTAGCTCTGTTAGGTGAGTTAAATAAATAAATTATAGAGTTAAATTTCACAATTTATATTTCCAACGAGAACTCAAACACGTGAGAAAATACAATCCAATTGTTATATAATCGTCGGTCTCTTTAACGTCCGAAGCCACTTCCAGCTTGACTTCCAGCTCCAGCTCCAGCTCCCATTGAGAATCCTGCTCCTCCTTGTCCACCTTTTTTAAGAATACAAATTTTATTAAAATTTTGCTAATTTACTCTTTGAATAAATAATTTCGGAAAGGAGAAAGTAGAATATATTATTAAGCCCAAAATAGATTATCCTGCTTGAAGGAATCGCCATATCACTGTATTTAAGTCCGTGAGAATTGTAAACCCTGTGACTTATCTTGACAGGAAATACGTTACTGGTGTAGGGTTCCCAGTTTCTCTATATTTTACAGTATTTTGCACATATTTTGGTCACACAAAAAATGGTATTTACAGTACGGAAGTTGGCAACCCAATGCTGGTGGCATAATTCAATAAAATTAATGCGGGAAAATGTTAACTGGTTTTGATAAAATTAGCAACGGTGATGCGGTGTATGAACTTTGTCATCCGCCTCCAATTTCGCGGGGTTAGTTTGATTTATTTAAGTTACAAAATTTTGGAATTTGAAAACTTTTTATGAGTATTTTGCTTTGCCCGATTTTCTAAAAGTTAAATGTTTTAAACGTTATGATTAAAAAATTCTACTGTAGAAACTTTTGAAATCACAAAGCTTAAAAATTCCCTCTTTCTTTTTTTTAGGCTTCAGAACAAATTATAAATCTACCTATTTCGAGCGAAAAATAAATATATAAAGGTCTAAATTTTAAAGGTTAATTTTTAGATTTTAAAACTTGTTAAGCAATTTGTAAATGCACAATTAATTATCAAACATTTTGAACATTTTGGCGTTATATACCTAGTAAAAGCTTTCATTTTTACTTTTAGTTTTCTATTCACACTTTCAGTTCGGATGTTTTGCGGAAACTAATTTTCTTTTAATTTTCTTTCATCGAATATAGTTTAAAGAAAGTCAAATTAAGTCTACTTAATTATTCATTTGTTTCATACTAACCCCCACCGGCTCCTCCTTGGTTTGGACTTCTAACGCCCTGGAAGAATAAACAGCAAATAGACTCATTAATTACATCATTAAAAGTAATTATATTTTTAGGCCTAAGTGGATATTTTTTGTTTGTAGTAATTGTTCAAACAGATATAATCATTTATTTTTTAATGTTATATTTTTTTAGAAATTACCGCAATTATAGGTAAAGTTATTACTTGTGGATATTCAGAAGCTAAGGCTTGATGTTGGAAATGAGTAGAGATTGCAATCCCGGACCATGTTTTCAATCCTGGAATTTCACGATTTAAAATTTCACATCTCGGGATTTGATTTGGTCAAAACGTTCCATTTTGACTTTTTTTTTTTTTTTTACATTATTGTCATTAAAAATTTTTTCCGACCTTAATATCGGAGTTAACATAAACATTTTGATGAATTTGTACCGTAAAGAACAGCCACCACTTAAAATAAAATTACTAAGTTCAACTGACGTTAATTTTTACTATCATCGTGAAGTTGCCCAAAAAAAAAGAAATCAAATTTTTTTTCCCTCGTGGTCAAAATCTTGCCAAAGGGGTTTAATTCAAAAAGCGTGATTTTTTGACCGCAAAATAAAAGTAGGCCCTTTTCAATTCTGAGAACTGCTTTATGTTTTTTGACCCGTAGAATCCTAAAATGACCATAAAAATTACGTTCGGTTGCGGGAAAATCCCAATATCTCCACACCAATTATGAATTTTAACTATTATCATTCATTACCAGTTGTTGTGAAGATATCGGGTTTTTACGAAACATTTTCGGATTCTAAGGGTCAAAGAACATAAAGTAGTTTCTCAGATTTGAAAAGGGCCGACTTAAATTTTGCGGTCAATTTTGCTTTTTGCATAAACCTATTTTCCACTAATAACCCCTGGAAAAATACCTATATTTGTGGGATTAAAAATCCCGGGATTTTGTCTTTGTTAATTCCGGAATTGCAGTCTTAGATGGGGTAAGATTTTTTAAAATATAATAAGCAATTTAAATATTTCTGTTAAGGAATGAACTAAATATTTCTAAACTATGACTAAATATTCGTATAATATATTATTATGAACTAAATGAAACTAAATATTCTTTTAATTGGACAGAGATACTAAGTATGGGAGAGTATAACATTAGGAGATGCAGTTATTCATTTACGTTTTCTTAGCAATAAAGTAGGAAAATAAGTTCTTAATTTTAAGGCTAACATTGCCCACATTACGTCTTTTGGAACTTTTTAAATAGTCATGAAGGTGACTTCTTTATAGAGATCCTGTTTTAAAATCTTGACATTATTATCATCGTTCCGTTTCGAAAAACATCTCTAGGACTTTAGAAAAATAACTAATGCCGCTTCTCCATTATGGCTCAAAATTAATTTTCTAGAATTAATTCTCAAAATTTCCGGAAGTACTGTGCTTTAGTTATTTTATGAATTTTCGACCATGGATTAAGAATAAAAAAAAGGCATTGTATTAAAAATGGCCGACTCTATTTTTCAATCTTGGGTTAGAAATCCATAGAATAACTAAAGCACAGTACTTCCGGAAATTTTGAAAATTAATTCTAGAAAATTAATTTTGAGCCATAATGGAGAAGCGGCATAACAAACGAGTTTTGTTTTTCCTTTTCTTCTGCTTCTCTTTCGGGACTGTTACGTTTTCTGGGTGTACAATGTTTTTGCAAAAAAATTAAAATATACGTTTGAAATAGAACTTTCTGAAAAAGTGATAGAAAAAAAACTTACTCTGTGATTTCCACCGTCATTTCCATTTTCATTTCCATCTCCCATCGCAGTCTGGAAAACTGAAACTAGGAAAAGCATCCCGATGATGAAGAAAATAGAGAATTTCATTTTTGCTCCTGAAGAAAGAAATCTCCACCTGGAAGAGAGTACATTTTGTCAGTTGAAGTGAAACATTTTAATGAGCTATCCCTTCCATTTCATATTAGGATGTAAAGCTGCTGATCCGCTTTGGGCAAAATAATTCATTTGAAAAACTTCAATCAATAATTCAGACAGGTACCCGAAAAATGGCTCACTTATAAAAATGTTTCAATTTTATTTTTTTTAACTCTTTTTTTTATTTCCATATTTATGAAAAATAAGTCAAATTCAAGTTAAGACCTGCTGTTTTCACACAGGCATTTTTTAAAAACATGAAATGCGAATCAGGCAGAGTGAACCATTAAACACAAAAATAAGGCGGTCCAAATCATGTCAATTTAGCGGTTATTGATGAAATCGTTTTGAAACATACGAATGACAGATTTTTGGTACCAAAAACAAGCAAAAATTGCTACTTTTAATACTTACTTTTATTTTCGTAACTTTTTTTATGATTTCAATATTGATGTAAGGTGCCAGTTGGTTTACCAGAACGGCCGCTTCACCGGCCGTTAAAACATTAAAAATAAATGTTTTAAATTTAAATGCGATATTTTACATGAAAACGGGGTCAATTCGCATCGAAAATATTCCAATTTTTCTCTTATCTCAAAACAAAATCCATCATTTAAAATCAGAGCTGCGGTTCCGATTCTGATTCCAATTCCGATTCCGACTCGAGAACAAAGATTTAAGTTTTTGATTCTGATTCCAATCAGAAAATATTTCAGTTGCACCGATTCCGATTCTGATCGCGACATTTCTATTTTGAATCAAAATTATTTTTCGATGACGATTCCGACCAATTGTTGAGCCTGATTCCGATTTTGACTGCTTGAAAAAAATTTAGGGTTCCGATTCCGATTCCATTGAACTTTTGAACAGATCGATTCCGATAGCGACTTAAATTCCTTTTAAAATCTAAGGTGTTTCGATAGCACCGCTTCATTATTAGTTAAAAAAGCATCGTTCTTCGGTCTTCTTATAATTTCGTTAAAATTTAAGAAAAAATAAAAAAATTTTATCCTATTGTTAGCCTACGGAAAAGAAAAAAATGGCATCCATTTTTTTCCACGAAATAAACAAAGCTTCCGATTTTCTTTGCTGAAACATTCAAACTAGAAAGTTACATTCACTTTTTAAAGCTAATATTAATTCGATTCCTATTAAAAGATGTTATGTTAGTTTTTGGAAAAATCGGAACATCTAGAAATAGGCTTTTTTTGTAAATAAATGAAAACTCTTTGTTTATTTTTTGGAACTTCCCATATAACGCCATGTATTTTTTTATATTTTTAAAAATTTTTAACTCGTTAACTAGAAAGTAACTTTTGCTTAAATTTTTAAGGGAGGTCCGCGGATACCTGATATATCATCTGTGCGAGTTTGAAGAATATGTAACATTTTGGCTTTTACTATCGAAACACCTTAATAATTATTATATTAATTTAAAAAAAAAATAAAAACTGAGTCGTTAGAAGAATGGCAGGTACTTTAGAAAACAATTTTTTTTTTAATTTTCTCAATTTTGGGAACGACTAATGAAGAGCATATTGAAGACATGTCTTAATCCCGCGGACCATACATTAATCATTGATTAATATATGATAATTTAATGTGTGAAAATAATCTCGTCGGCAAAACAGAACCCACGCCATTTAATATAACAATGTTCCTCTTTTGTTTTTATTTCAAGTAGTTGAGGGTTTTTCCGCTAGAGCGCTGTACAGCGCTATTCAGTGCTAAATGTGTTTTTTTTTTTTTTTTCCGAAGAGATCGATGTGTAGCGGAAAAAAAACACATTAAATTTTATTTGCTCTTAATTATAATTAAGATTATAATTAAGAGATTATAATCTCTTCGGAAAAAAAAAGGTACATTAAATTTTATTTACGAAAATAATTAACATAGTAACTATTAAGCCATTTTCATGCGTTTTAAATGATGAATTTCGATCTCCGGAGATTGTAGAACAATTTGGTATAGCTCAGTGGTAGAGCAGCCTTCACGAAAACGGAAGGTCGGTGGTTCGAGTCCACTCTTCGAGTATCTCTGGTGTATTCTTTTACTGAACATTATTCTCGGTTCCCTCTTTTAAATCCCGATAAAGCCCAACCGAGAGAATTATACCCCCCCTTCCTTACAGCAGATTTCAGTTTGTTGAAAAATTTGGGATAGTTTCGATGCGAATGGATCCCGTTCTCAATTATAAAATACCGCATTTAAAAAAAAAAAAATTAATTTTTTTCTAAAGTTTTACCGGTTCGTGAAGCGGCCGGTCTTGTAAACCAACTGGCACCTTAAATATCTTTCAAATATCAAATCGATCAAATCAACATTTTTTATAATGTACGCTGCTACTACCGAAACCGATATATTGGAATTCCTATTTCCAGCCAATTAATTTTTTTTTCTTGAAGAAAAAGTATACCTTCACAAAATACCATCTTCAGACCACTGCTTTGCATCTTTTCGGCACTTTTTCTAATTATTTCACTGTTGTAATGCAGTAAAACAGCTCAAAAACGTACCTGACAGAATGATAATCACAACTACTGGTATTCTTACTGACTGCTTGAAATTGGTAATATTAAAATATTTTGAGAATAGAAATCCATTTTATACTTTTCAGCCGCTTTCATTTTCATTAACATCGCATGATTTAATTATGAGGTCGTTTTTTTATTATATTTTTAAAATGATTTTTTTTTGAATGTGGAGTTTATGTAACAGACTAATAATGCATCGGATATCCTCTGTTGTTCACGGAAAACCATTATTTATTTTATTGGAACTAACAAGTGTCCTTTGATTTTCAACAAAAAAATTAATTGCTTTTTAATTTTAATCTTACCTCCATTAGCGATTTTTTGGTATGAATGGTCGGAAAGCCACACCGAGAAAAAAGTGCTTGGAATTTGCTCTTAATTTTAAGTCATTGACTTTGCTCTAGCCCAAATATCAAAGATGTTAAAAATAACTCAAATTGCTTTAAAATTTTAAAGCATAGACGTAAAGTTTTAAATTATAAAAGTAAGATTTTAAGCAATTTTGAGTTATTTTTAACATCTTTGACATTTGGGCTAGAGCAAAGTCAATGACTTAAAATTAAGAGCAAATTCCAAGCACTTTTTTCTCGGTGCAGTAATTTACATTGACTGCTTATCCCGGTAACCCACTGCAGGGTAACTTTAGGTAAGGGGTGCCTGTCACCTCTCCTGTAGCCGGTGGAAGAATGGTCTTCAAACGGTGCTCAAAAGGAGTTTGCGTATACGGGGAAGATCAGGAAAAGGCATAAAATGTAGGTAAAAGAGTGCATTCGATTTCCCATTCAAAATACCAAATACAATTTTTTAAAGGGATGCTCAAATTACGTAAGCATGTTTACGGGGGATAGAGGGTCCAGCCTGGTCTTACGGATACTTGCTCAGGGGGGAAACGGGGCTCCGAAATTTTTATGTGAGTGTTACAATTTAACAAAACATTTTTTTTTTTTTTTTTTTTTGAGATTTTTTAACAATGAAATAATGAAAAATGGTATTTTTAAGTATCTGGCTCACATTTTGATGATATGCTTTGACATAAAAATCGAATTTGTCGACCAAAAAACTATTTGTGACAAGTGTCAAGCATTTAAGAAAGTCTGGTATGGTGAGGAGATTCTTACGTAATTTTAAAAAGGGGGGTCAATAAATTCTCATTGTGTGCTTACGCCGAGGGAAGGGATGAAAAATTTCACAAAAAGTTCTGACTTAATTTTTGGACGGCCCCTAACGCCCTAAAGGCTCCTTGCTTTTAAATAAAGTTTAGCAAATGTCAAAACTATTTTCGAACACGTATAGAAGAAAAGGAAGTAGGAAATATTTCTTCGACGCCCTTTAAACGTAATTTTTGCATCCGATCACTTTTTCTTTATTACCCGCTTTCATTTTTAAGGCGCTTCAGCAGACTGGGCGGTTCTTTTTAAACTCGAATAAGAGTTATATTTGCCCATATTCACAACTGACAGCTTGAAAGGCTAAAAAGATCTGAAATATGGGTTGACGAAGGATGTTATCTGATTTCGATTTTTGTATGCACAAAAAAGGTTTCAAAATCAAGGATGTTTTCTGAAAATCTTTCGACTTTTTTTTTTTTAAGGGAAAAATAAAATTAATTTTCTTAGCTTTATAATTTATTTTTTTCGTAATTGCACCCGAAATGATTGTAATTAATCTTTAATTGAAGACTAAAGATTAATTACAATCATTTCGGGTGTATTAGTGAAAGCATTAGAAAGCATTAGTGAATGACTTTGATTCGAAGGTATTCACTAATGCCTTCAGTTAAAAACAAATTCCTTGCAGTGCTTTAACGTCTGCCTATTCCTTTAGCGAATCCTGATCCAATTCCGTCAGCTGCATACCCGACTCCTTTTCCAGATCCTTCCGCGGCTTGACCCCATGCCCCGCCAAGACCCTGCGGATTTCTGGCAACCTAAACAGAATTTTTAATTTAAAATGAAAAACAAGAAACAGTGAATACAACATAGCAACCAATATACTCTTCTTTATAAAGAGTATAATGATAAGGTCTTCATATTTTTCATTGTGATTTTCATCTCTTTAAGAGAAATTTTTCATTGTGAAAACTGTTACAGAAACTAAACCAGACACTTCCATCAGGTGTTCATCGTGTTTGTGAGCTTTTCAATTGGGAAATTATTGAAAAGCTGCTCACAAAATAATTTTAGTGAAAATAAGTTGTCCGAAGACCCGATCATTTCGCATTGAGAATAAGTCACATATTGTCGCGGTTTAAAAAATGAGCAGCCAAAGACTTCCCAAAATCCTGATCCTGATTTTTAAGTTTACCCCAGACGTTTTAAACAATGTAAAGATCATTTTTAAAGGAAGGTCCCCGTGGACACTGCAAGAATTAGGGGGCGCGTTCGCCGAAAGTCAAAAATTCGTAGAATAAGGGCCATCCTAATGCAGGATGTATCATCTTTTCAAATGGATATAAAGTCATTAAAAAGCTGCTCGAAACTCGAAATAACACTTTGGAAAAAAGTTTGGGCAATACCTTGTTATTTTACAGACGGAATGATGTATTATTTAACCATTTGCTGGCGGATGTATCCATATGGATACATTATGGGGTTTCTGTAAAATTAATGATTAATTGACAATAAATCAGTGGCGTCGCTGGGCATTAAATATTGGGGGGCGAAAGGAAAAAAAAAATTAAGAAAACGAGGCTTAAAATGAAGCGTCATGAGAAATGATTGCTGGGGGGCGGGAACGGGGGGGAAAAATCAAACATTGGAGGGGCGATGTCCCCCCCCCCCAAAAAGGGCCTAAAGACGCCACAGCAATAAATCGACTTGGACTTACAAGTACATAAGTGGTCGGAAAAGAAAAATCTACTTATAAATTTTTGGCAATAATGTAAATCCTACGTTTAGCTTCTGGGAGTATTATTACTTAATTAGAATATTTAATTAATGACATTAAAATTATATTTTCGATATTAATGTAAGTAAATAATATAAATAAATTACAAACTATTGTGATATGGCCAAAATTAATAATCGCGAGCTGACATGTTTATCATATGACGAATATCTTCCTCTTATATTGAGCTTATGGAGCTAAGATAAAATGAAACTTTCAGAAGCGAAAGTTTATAACAAAAATTTCATAAGCTATAAATTTTGATATCAATATAGATTCTAAGACTTGTTATCTTGATTTTGCTGCATTTTATACTTCAGCTATTAGTTTTTAGCGATTTTTGTGTAAGATTTCATTAAAAACTTTTTTCCATAAGCTAAACATAGGCGGCCTAATCTTTTTTGTAGCTTTACTAACTGGATCATACTGTATCAAAATTTTGCCAAAAAGACCAAACAGCATCTACGCCCCTAACGCTTCAAAGGAAAAGTAGGCTTCCGACAACAAAAGGGTAAATGAACATTACGATATTGCTTTTCCTTCAACTAATTTTAATCCCCGTGCATTTTACATAGTTGCAGTATTTACAGATATTTAAGCAGCACAGCGCCTGATGTTCGATTGGATAAGGGCAAATAAGGTGTGCAACGGGGTGCATATTATCCTCTCTTATGAATCTTAGGTCAGGGGTGTAAGGACACCAAATTTTTGCCTTTTCAGGTCCCCATTAGGGTCGTGTATAATATACGATAACTTACTCTGTCATGTTTTTCATCAGTAGCGTAGGCAGCCTGGAAGGTAGCCATAATAATTGCAAGGACGAAAACAAAAAGGATTGAAACTTTCATTTTTGTTTTAGAGAAGTTTGAAAGCAACCTGGAAAAAAGTTCAAATATTATTTAAAAAACTTAAAATTTTTAATTATGAATACGTTTTGAATTTTGAATTTTTCCAACAATACGTTTTATTGTTTTTACAAAATTTTAAATCATCCAATTTAGGCCTAAAATCTTTTTTTTTTTATTATTATTATTAGGCTTTCATTCTCTGCAGGCAAAAATTTTCACACATAAGCGAAGTCTAATAAAAGGCTTTATTAAACTTTGTATCTGCTTTCTGAAAGTATGCCTGAAATGGTGAAAACAAACCCAAACTTATTGGTCTTTTAAACTTAAGTTTAATAATTCTATGATCATAATTAACCAATAATAACTTCAAGAAAATAACGACAGACTAAAGTCAGTAGTCAATAAATTAAAAGAAAAATTTAGAGTAGGTTTCTGTGGATTCAGGAAGGAATAACTGCTCTGTCTAATACTCGATTTACACGGAAAAAATCGAAGTAGGTATTTGACGAACTCCTTTGGTGTGTCCTGGAATTTTTAAATACAAGTTTCAACTGGTTTCAAGTAAGTATGAACTTGGAAAACAAAATCTGAGCTTTTCGACTACAAATTTTTTTGTTATTTTCCGGTTGTATTTACAATTCAGACAACTTGAAACTTGCCCTAAAAATTCCAGGGTACACCAAAGGCATTTGGTCAGATACCTAAAATTTCAATTTTTTCCCCGTAAATCGAGTGTTATGGACACAGTGGTCAACTAGACATTTATTAATCCACAAAAATGTGGTAAAAATCTGATTTCACAGCTCTATTAGGAATCAATTAAATATCCAAAATCCGTTAAAACCAAAATTCCGTCTGCTCGCCCTTACGTCCTACCGAGATAAGGTGTTGCGTCTATGCTTAACTTATGGATAGAGTGGTAGTAAGTGCAGCCCAGGCGTATCACCACTGTAACCATAAGTTAAGCATAACTTCACCCCTTATCTCGTCAGAGCGAGCAGATAGGATTTCGGTTTTAACGGATTTTGGATATTAAATTGATCCCTAATGATGCTGTAAATTCGGATTTTTACCACATTTTTTTTTTTTTTGGATTAATAATTGTCTAGTTGATTACCGTGTAGGCAAAACAGCCATTCCTTAGTTTATTTACTAAAGCCTGCCCTTAAATTAAATCAAATTAAAGTGTACTTACTCAACTTAGTAGCTTTAAGTTTTGAATTTGCAAAACAATGTGGATTTAGGACAGTAGTTAAAGGTTTATATACTAAATTTTCCTTTTTTTATCTGGCAATCTAGTGCATGATTCTGCTAAATAGATATATTAAAAACGTTTACCTTCAATTGAAAAAAACAATAAAAAATCATTCGTGTGAAAATTCTATGATTTTGTCAGTGTTCAGTCTTTCTGTGATTTAAATAATGCAAAAAGGATATAAAATCATTTTAGAAAAGTTATTGTACATGTACTCATCAGGGGCCCGAAGCTTAAAAATTTTAGCCGATAAAAAAAAAAAAAAAAAAAAAAAAAAAAGATGCTAGCCGATGCCGATGCTACCATGGCATCGGATTTTTTTTAAATCTCCGAAATCAGCGTCGGAATCGGAATCTGATCCCTGATTTTAAAAATCATCTAGAATAGCTCTATGACTTTTTCCCCTAAAATCAGAATCAAAGGCGGCATCGGATATGATCGATGCTTGGTGGCGTCGGCATCGGGTGTCGGTGCCGAAATCGAAATCAAAATCGGGAGTTAAATAAAAATATGGAATCAGCACCGACATCGGATTCAGAACTTTAGTGCTCTAAGTTTTAATTTTTAAAACTGGTAGGAAGTATTATAGACCCATGGGTCACTCACTGACGTGGGGTCGTCCATGTATTACGTAACGGGGGGGGATTGGGCCATGTGTTACGTAACTTTAATGTTAAAATTATTTCAATTTTATTTCACTCTTTAAAAACAAATTTCCCGGTTATTGTTCAAAATAAAAAAAATTAAGAATTAAAAAAATTTTTCAACTCATAAAAGCCGATTAAAATTTATCATGAAACTGAAAATTTTTTTGACTTTTAAAACTTTAATCACATTGACCCCCCGAGTGGAAAGATGAGTGACTTTTTTTTTAATGGGGGGGAGGGGGGGGGTTACAAGTTGCTTTACGGGTGTGTGTGTTACAAAAAGTAACACGATATGTACGTATTACATGGGCGACCTCCGTCTGAAATTTTTGAAATTGGATAGAGAAGATAAGCTGTTTTTATATTTTATAAAACATCACTGCTGTCCTTTGCAAAAAATTTTGTTTGTACGCATACCAGTGCACTTCATCTTAAAAATCTTAGTTGAGTCATTTTTCAATCTAAGTGGAGAAAATAATAAGGCGTCGTTACTGTGATTTTTTTAAAAATAGGCTTTTGACTATTCCGCTATTTTTAAGACTAATTCCTTTCGTTTTTTAGTCTATTTGATCTCTAAGATCCTTAAATAAGATTATGGACCAGATTACAAGCGACCTCAATAAGAAGGAAAATGATCTGATTTGTCATCAAAATTACTAGGGAAATTAAAGTAGTAGTGGCTCATTCGTCTTATTGAGGCCTACTTGAAATTTTCAATTTAACGGTTAAATCTCTTCATTTATTTTGTTAAAGTTGCAATGTTTTACATACTCTTTTTTGAAATTAAAGAGGCACCAAGTTTGTTTTGATCAAATGCAGATAGTATACCTGCAGTTCCTGGAAAATGAGGAAAACTGCTGGCCAGTCGAGCCACGCACCTCCCTTTCTCACGAAATCTGATTGTTTTGGCCAATGAATGGAAAAACGTATTTATCCGATGACTTTCATCAACAAAAAAATGACTTCTTCTTGTCTTAAGTACCCAAATTTGATCAGGAATTAAAAAACTCCCATCGCATATGGTTTAAAATCTTCATCTTTTCAAGGAACTTTTCTGTTTTTTCGGATCTAAAGCTTATTTTTTTTAATAGACTGTCTCTCGTGTTTGCGATTCCATTGATAATCAAAACAAAACCAACAAAGCATGTTTTTTCAAAGGTTTAAAAAAAAATAAAAATTCATGGTCTCGTAGTCAGAAATCGATCACGAAATATTTTTTTCACATTTAAAAACGTTTTTGATTAGCATCATCAGGACCTTGGAGCTAATACTGTTAGCTAATGATATGGTAAAAAAAACTATACGGAATTTTGGAACATTTTATAACATGAAATGTCAACATTTTGTCAAAATAATCATTCATATTATAATGATTCGATGGCACATTTATTCAATTAGGCTTGGGGAATTTTGTTGAAACGCAAAAGAAACAAAAAAGGTTACTCAATGAGTTACGTAACAAATTAGATATTAATGACGGGGTTTTCCAAAAAATAAAAAAATGCATATTTTTATAAACGAAAAAAATTCAGATACCGGTATTTAGAAGTGGAAAACTTGTTGTAAATAACAAAACCAAATAAAAAATCAGACTGGGATATGGGGGCATATCTTTACGTCGGTCTACGTCTATGGTGTACTTCTGTCCTGATATTGCTAAATAAATAATAAAACGATTTAAAAATTTTTAAGGCTTTTTTTTTGCTCGTTTTCGGTCAAAAAATTCGAATTTTATGATAAAAATATAATTTTTTTCTTGGCACAAAAAAAATTTTAAATTTTTGATAAAAAAGGTCAAAAGTTCAAAAAAATTATTCAAAATTTTAATTAAAGTCTTAATAGTTAAATTTGTAATATTAAAACAATGCTTTAGTTCATATTTTTGGCTAAAAGAAAACGGACAAAATTGAAAAAATGTAGTGAACATTTTATTTAAAATTTTTAAGTTCTTGTTTTTTGTTCATGTAGTCTAATTTTAATATTTAAAAAAGAAGATATTTAAAAAAAAAAAAACAGCGAAAATTTTAAAAAAAGTAAATAAAACTTTAAGAAATTTTTAAGTCCTTGCTTTTAGCAACTTTAAGTTTCTTGTAAAAGTTAAGTTTGTTTAAAATTTACAAAAAATTTTCTAAATCCTTGCTTTCGTTCATTTCGTCTAATTTTAAAATAAAATTTTAACTTTTAATTTCTTTTAAGTTTTTTAAAAAATTTCTTGTAAATTTTATTTGAAAAAAAAAACAGCGAAAATTTAAAAAAAAATTAAATAAAATTTACAAGAAATTTTCTAAATCCTTGCTTTCGTTCATGTCGATTAATTTTACTATTAAAAAAGGCCAAAAGTTAAAAAAAATAGTTAAAATAATATTTAAAATTTTTAAAGTTAAAATTTTAATATTGAAATGATTAAATATTAATTTTTGGTGCAAACAAACAGATTTCCCCAGGGCCAAGCCCAAAGACGTAGTCCTACGTCAAAAAACGGCGAAAATTAAAAAAAAAGTTAAGCAATTTTTAAGTCCTTGCTTTAGCAACTTTAAGTTTCTTGTAAAAGTTAAGTTTCTTGAAAATTTACAAAAAATTTTCTAAGTCCTTGCTTTTGTTCGTGTCGTCTAACTTTAAATATCTTGTAAATTTTACTTTAAAAAAACAGCGAAAATTTAAAAAAAGTTAAATAAAATTTACAAGAAAATTTTTAAGTCCTTCCTTTCGTTCATGTCCTCTAATTTTTTTACTATTAAAAAAGGCAAAAGTGTAAAAAAAAATAGTCCAAATATTATTTAAAATTTTCGAAGTTAAAATTTTAATATTAAAACAATTAAATATTCATTTTTGGTGCAAACACACAGATTTCCCCAGGACCGAGCCCTAAGGCGTAGTCCTACGTCAAAAAATTGACAATTTATTTTCAATTGACTACTTTCTGTTAATCATTGCATTCCCTGACATTACTGATTAAAAAATGAATGATTTTCCATTATGGTATTAAAAAATAAAGACTAGTACAAAAATTGGGATTGAGCCCGAACTGAGTCACTTAAGATACTATAAGCCTTAAAAAGACTTCCAAGAAATGTTTTTCGACATAATTGATCACGAGTTTTCGAAAAAACGGGCAAAATCAAAAATCCATATTTTTGTTAAAGTGCATTGTGGAGTACAAAAATCTTTCCCGTAGAACTAAAAGGTAAAAGGAATAAATAAACATATCGTATAAAATAAACTAAAATAATAAAAATTAAGTATATCTTTGTTTATATTCTTTGGCAAACGATTATTAAGCATTAAATACATGTAACAGATCTAAAATTCTAAAGCTTAATTACAGGAAAACTTTGTTTTTGAGTATCACCAGTTTAAATGCGGAAGCCTTTTTCTTAAATTTGTTGGTATGAGTCATTCGAGATATTGATATCGCAAATAAATATGTAATATTGTTGTAAAAGTATCAGACTGATTTTTATAAATGGACAAGATGCGTTAATTATTGCAATTATCCTGTAATCTGAGTCCATCGAATTGCGATTTATCTCCAGGGAATAAGCTTAAATAATCAAATAACGACAAAATTCATGCACATTAATTTTTTTTTTATTATATCACGAGACACGAAAAATTCATCTAGTCGGATTTTGTTAACTTGTTTTTTAAATATCCGTTTTTGACTCGGAATTTTGATCCGTTTAATTTTTAGGGATTTTAAACGCCTTACATTATAATATTTTTTCGATACACTCAATTTAAAATTAATTAAGTAATTTTTAAAATTCGGCATTAAAATCCTGCTTGAAATATCTCATAAATATTTTTTAAAGTATTGGTGGAATGTGGAATCTACAATAAGTACTGATGGAATGTTAACAATAAATTTTTTTTCAAAAAATCCGCTTAGCGTTAAAATGCAGCTCAATTAAACTGAGTATTAAAAAGGAAAGCAAAAATGCCGCGGAAGAATTTTAAAAAACATAAAATATACAACATACAACAGTATCATGTCAGATACATGTTTTCTGGAATTAAAATTTTTTATTTTTCAACAGATGGCACTCCGAATAATCACAATCAAACTCCGCTTTCAGATTTTAGCTAGTATTTGTTGTGAGTGGTACATAGACGTTTCTAAGACAGTAAATAAAATCAAAAAAGTAAAAATGAGCTACCAAAAAACTGGAAGTCTTATTTTTAAAAATCATAAAAAAAAGGGGTGTTATGCCATCTATAGAAAAAAAAGAAAATCTTAATCCCGAGAAATTTTTTTAGATGTAACTTAACATAAAAAATATTTCTGGAACTTTAAAAAAAATTCTCTTAACCAAATCAAAACACAGCCATTTAGATTGAAGAGATATATTTTTCAACAGTCTTTCTACGATAGATTAATCCCTTCGTCTTCGTCATCGTCTAAAATCAGTCCTCTCATCTCCGAACGCCTGTAAGCACCTAAAAAAATATTTTTAGAATTTTTTAGAATACTTTTCATTTCCAAAAAAATTAATAATTATTTTCTTACCTCTTCTTTTTTGTATGTGAAAGAGGAAAACAAGTAACGCAATAACTACGGTGAAGGTGACTAGAGCAATAGCAATGTTAGTCCCACCCCAAAAATCTTCCTCTTTTAGTCGGGTAGGCACTATTTGAATTGTGTTATTATTTTCCGGAGTACTTTTAACTATTTCTTTTTTGATGGGAGCTTCGTGAAATTCGATGTCAAATTTCCAAATGTTATGACTAAGATCTACGACGTAGGATGCGTTGCCATGCCAATTAAGAGCTATATCGTGAGCGTTTTGAAAGTATTGAGGAGGGTAATATTGGAACAGGGTTTTACCGGAGTCTACTTCGTAAACTGAGACTCGGTTGGGGGCAGGAGCTGGAAACCCTGGATACAGGTTACCAGGGATCCCAATCATAGCGGGTTGATTGCTGAGAGCATGGAGCAGTCCACCTGAAAAGTTGAAAATAAAATTAAAAACTAACCAAATTAATTAATTGATTAATTAATTACCGTGATAGGGGCAAAAAAACACGCTGTATATGGGAGACAACATGTCGGTTGCATATTCTTTGAAGAAATTTCCATTATTTGAGTTATACGCAACGACGCGTTTGTTTTCTCGGTCTGCTACGAATAACAGCTTCCGTTCTTGAGCCAATGATAATGCATGAGGTAAAAAAAAATCGTACGGGCCAACCGGCGCTGAAAGAGAAAAACATTTAAATATTAATAAACATACAAATACCATATGTCCCAGAATGAACTTCTTCAGTTGAATTTTGAAAGTGAAGCCTTAAACAATCAGCCATAAGAAATAAAAAAACATTTATAATTCCTCATTATTGGTATCATCTTTTTAGCTCTTAGAATGAGCCGTATGAGAAAAACAAAGATGAATGATATTTTCAAAACATTGGCTTATTGCTTACTCTCTCACAATGAAAAAATTAGATACTAATTAAATGTCATAATTGGCAACTAATATTTTTGATTATCAACTGAGATAATTTTTTTTTTTTTTTTTGCAATCACCTACCATTTGGCCTTGCTGCTCTGCCCCATTCAAGCAACTTTGTCCCACTTTTATCAAATTTGAGGATTCTTGAATTGCAGTATCCGTCAGAAACAAAAAAATCTCCATTTTCTCTATCAATAACAACATCAGTTGGCTTGCAAAACTGATTTTCTCTGCTCCCTGGTTCAAATGCAGTTCCTAAGACTAAACCTGGTTGTCCTAGATTTGTGGTATTTGACTTTAAACTTATAGGTGAAAATTTAAAAACTTGATGCAATGCCACATCAGTTATCCAAATATTGTTCTCATGGTCTACTGTTAATCCGTGTGGTAAAAAAAACCTGAAACAACCAAGTTTTCATTTTAAAAAATTTTCCGATGACAAACGTTTTTTTACTAACCTGTTAGCTCCTGTTTGTGTGATTAATTCCCCAGTTTCAGGGTGCAAAACAATTATCGTACTTTGCTTGATCGGGCCTTGGCTTGGATCTTTAAATGTATTATTGAGTAAGAATGTGTTAGCTCCCCATATCCGATTCCCGCGGTGAAACACAAAAACATTGCCAAAGGTATCAACACTAACGCCGGAAATTTGTCCGAACTTTTTATACTTTGGCCAGTTTTCCACCAATCTGACGTTGGCAAACGCGTCAAAGGCGAAAGCTTGCGTAAACAAGAAAATTCCCATAAAAAATGGGAAAACCTTTTGTATATGGCGTTGATTATTCATCACAAATAATTTAATGTTATCGCTTTTTGCTTTAAAACTTCGAAAATTCAATTGCTAAGTTGTCTCGTACATTGTATTGAAGTTTGAAAAACTCTTATAATTATACTTTCACAAGTTTAAAAATTTTTCCAAAACAAATATTTTTCACATTTTGTACGTGTCATTAAGAAAAAAATCAAAACATTGAGGATTTATGTTGGCAATCTTTCCATGTTGATAATAGTTTATCTATTTACTGATAGATGGAGCTAATCCTTAATTTCGCCGTTTTTGATTTGTTCCTCACATTTTTCTTCCACCAAAATTTTATTTGAAAGATTAGCAGAATCGAGAAAATTTCTGAAATAAATATGGATGAAAAACTTGCTTCATATCTGTGAAAAAATTGCGGGAATTTAAAAATCAAAACGAGCGACGGTGACTCCATCTGTAGACGAAATGAAGAACTAAAACATACAGAACAGTTGGCAACTCGAAACTGCTTGTTGAATTGTTGATTGTTTTTATTTTCAACTAAAGCGATGGATAAATAATATTATTGTGATATTCTTATTAATTATTATTAATAATGAGCTACCTAAGTGACCTATCGCAATCTCAGGAATATCTTAGCTTTAGAAGCAGCATTCCATTAAAAAAAGTCGTTGTTGATTCATATTCTTCGAAGGTGAGATTTTGATAGATTATTTTTTTTGTGTGCCACAAGGTCGAAGGGCAAAGATTATGTGCATCTGCAAGTCAAAAACAGTTAAAGATTTTACTAAATCTTTTAAAATCTTTTTAAATATTTTTAAAAAAAAAATTATTGAACAGATACACATAATTTTGAATTTGAAGAATTTCAAATCGATGAAGTTTTTTAATTTTTTATTTTTAGAGAGGAATGTGAAAGCTGCTGACCTTCCTGAATCATGTTTATGACATATCTTTGAGATGAATAATTTTTTACATTTGTTTTAGGGATGGAAAATTTATGATGCAGGCCCAAAAACAATTTCTTCACCTCTAGTATGTTTGCCACCTGTCAGTGGAACAGCAGATATATATTACAAGCAAATGATGTTGCTAAGTGCAAAAGGATATAGAGTCATTTCAGCAGAACACCCACCTTATTGGACTATTAAAGAATGGTGTGAGGGTTTTCGAAAATTGATGGACCAGTTAGGATTAAATAAAGTGCATTTGTTTGGAGCTTCTTTGGGTGGTTATTTGGCTCAAAAATATGCAGAACATACTTTTTCTTGCCCAAGGGTTGCTTCTTTGATATTATGTAATTCTTTTGTAAACACATCAGTGTTCAGTTACAGTGATACAGCTGCTCTGTAAGTAATAAGAAAGTATAATGTTCAATAGGAAGGCATAGCAGTCATTCTTATACCTTTGAAATAAAATCTTTTTATTCAAAAGTCAGTTGATATTAATTTAAAAATTTGTTTTAGATTTTGGATGTTTCCATCGTTAGTTTTGAAAAAAATGATCATGGGTAATTTTCCTAATAAACAAGTCCAGAAGGATATAGCAGACTCAATAGACTTTATGGTTGAAAGGGTGAATAATTTTATAAAGACTTCAATCATTTTTATTGATTTTTTCTTTTTGACATTTTATAACTTTTTGAATTTTAGTTGGAAAGTCTAAGCCAACAGGATTTAGCTTCAAGACTGACATTAAATTGCATCACAAATTATGTTGACACCAGCAAAATTTCAAGCATTCCAATAACAATCACAGATGTTTTTGATGAGTATGCTCTCTCGCCTACCGTTAGAGAAGAAATGTATAAATGTTATCCACATGCCAAATTAGCGCACTTAAAATCCGGCGGAAATTTTCCCTACCTCAGCAGAAGCGATGAGATTAATTTACATCTTCAAGTATGTTGAAAAAGAAAAAAAACCTGAAACAATTTTAAATAATTTTTTTTTTTTTTTGGTTTTAGATTCATTTGAGGCCATTTATTGATACTCCATTAAGCGCACTTGACTCATCTTGAAATAGAAAAAAAAATATTATTACAGCATCTTAAGGTCCATTAATGGTGCAATTTTCAGGAAAAAAGTGATATTTTTTTATCAGAAAGTTTTCAGTGAAACAATTTTTTTTATATATAAATATTTAAAAAAAAAGGATCAAGTTTAAAAAAATGTACTATTTTTGTTATGTTTCTAGTCAAATAAGTTATATTGGAACATTTTTTTTTTTAAAAACTGGCAATACAAAAAAAAATTGAACAAAGATAGTTTGTCCATAAAACAAATTCTCAAAATTTTGTTGAATCTAGTCGTTATATGCCTGTTAAATTTTTTTTTTTTAACTCCTGGTTCATGTGAGATAGCTGCAGTTTTATTTTGATTAAGATATTGTACTAAATTGTTAAAATAAGAATTGAAAGGCATATTGAAATTTTGATATTAATTTTTTTTTTTTCAAGATAATTGCATAATTTTTTATATAATATTTTTGGAGAAAAGTTATATTTAGATATAAAATATGAAAAATATTTGTAGGTTTATAAGAATTATAAAAAGAGAATTATTATTATTATTACATATGTTTCGTTTGAAGTTGATGCTTTTTTCCATTCCATTCGAAGAATATTATAAAATTAAGTAGAGTTATGAAGCACAATAAGACAATTGAAGTCTTTAGATCTCAATGTGATGTGGCTGTTAAAGATAAAATCTACAAAAATACTTCTTTTACAATGGGACTAAAAAAAATCAACAGCATTATAAAATTAACTTTATATTAACTAGCCAAATAATTTACAATACTTTGAAATAGTCAATGAATTTCTTATTATGAAAGTAATAAGGCTTGCATGCACGGTTAATGATATTTTAGTGACATGAGCTGTTTTAAAGGAATTCCGGAGCATGTTCCAATGCCACAAGAACACTACTGGATTCCTCACAGAACTGAATGCCTTTAAGTTCATAGCTATGGCTGTTTTAATATCCGAACGAAAATTATTTGTAAATCAAAAAAAAGGAAATACAGATATGGTTACACAGTCTGCATTTTTTTAAGAATTACTACAAACAGTTGTAAGATCTAAGTATGAATTATTAGTAATTAAAACCTGGATTTATAAAAAAGATTTTCTTACAATGTAAAAACATAGCATCAAACAAACATTAAATGATACACCTAAACCTGGTCCATAGTTAAGTTGGTACCAGGGAAATAGGAACGAGTCAGTTTTTCAGGGGGGCTCTAAATGACTGTTTACAATGTAAAAATTTAGAGAAATACATAAATTAGAAATGTTTCCAGGATGCCATAAAGATTTAGCCAGGGGGCTCATCCCCCCATGCACCTTGGCTGCGGACCCAGTCTACACTATTTTTGCAAAATTTAAAGAAAAAGAAATTTTAAATTGTATTAAAAATCTGTTTCAATGTTTTCCCTTTTTAAAAAATGGAATAATTCATTATTTCTACTTGACTAGGCATTCTGCTTTTGAGGAATGTTCACTAATTCTTTCAAGAAATTCATCTATATAAGTAATTAAAAAAAAAAAAAAAAATAATAATAAATAAATAATTTTTTAAACTAAATACATGTTTAAACAATATATTATGTTTCAGTAAGCTCCTCCACTCTGAAAAACAAAATTAAAAAAAAAATACTATAGTTATCAAACAAGGAAACTCTTGCATTCTTTTTACTTACATTAATTGCATCAATTTCTTTATCATCTAATGTTGATCTTCGATACCTTAAAGGCAGTTGCCAATCTTCTAATAAAAAGAGCTGTTGAGTTTTACCTGATGGCAATTTAGGTTTTGAACTTGGGGCAGCTGATGATTGGACAGTTGAAGCTGAAGATCCTGCTAATATTTTTATTTTTCAAATGATGCTTAATTTTCAATTTTTTAAAAACCTTTCTCTTACCTGTACCAGATCCTCCTTTTCTGAATTTAATCAATGGTACGTGAGGTCTAACTGACTAAAAATAAAAGTAGAACACCAAAATAATAAATCAGGTGAACAAAATTATCCAATATTTTTTGCATTAAAAGTTAATCTAAGCCTGGTTTAAAAAAAAGAAAGACTACCTTCCATGCTCTGGCTATGACTCCAGTCATCATTACTGTTAAATTTTATCTAAATGCGTGCCGAATCGGAAAATTTTAAATTTCCGTAAAAATGAATAGGATATCAAACATCAAAGCAGAAGTCAGTTGAAAAGTCACGTGATTTTCTTAGTTTCGTTTTTTCACACGAGTCTCTAATAATCGTCATTTTACTCGTTTTATCGTTGACTTGTATAAATATTTATACAGTTAACGATTTTATTATTGACATGCAAATATCAGCTAATGGGAAAAAATCTTCCTTTTAAAATATTCAAATAAAAAGCACTTTCTCAAAGTACACTCTATGAATTAATAAAACACTTGTTTTGCTCGAGTTGTTCAAAAAATTTTGAATTTTCCCACGTTACGTTAGATAGTGCTGCCATCTGCAATCTGTTTCCTTAGGTTGGCAATTCAAAAGACGCCGTGTTTGCCTTTTTAACGGTTTCGTTCGGTTAAATCGGGTTTTATAATATTTTGTTTTTTTAATCAGTTAAAAATGGAATTCAGAAAGGATTTTTATAAATATACAAGATTAACGTCCTTGGCAGAGCAACGTGCGAAAAGGTCAGAGCGGTTAGGAAATGCTCGTGCAGAGGAGCGGATGAAATTGCTGTTAAATCGAAGAGGATCCGTTATAAACGAAGTAGAGGATTTATCAAAAAAAGGTAATTAATCCACCAAGACGGAGTTTGGTGACCTTCGACTCTACCAGTCTCTTCAGGCTGCCTGTCTAAGAGGAGACATTCAACAATGCTTTTTTGGTAGAGTTGATGGCAGGCAGTTGTTAGAATCTTCATTCTGAGGTTAAATCAAACTGGTCAGTCAAGCTGGTTCTCATGATCAGTTCACCACCACCTTATTTTACATTGTGGTCATCACTGCTTGAGTAATACATCCCTGAAGGAACCGTAACAACTCCTAGTCAAGTAAATATACCCTGCA
Source organism: Liposcelis bostrychophila (assembly GCA_037577465.1). NCBI lineage: Eukaryota > Metazoa > Arthropoda > Insecta > Psocodea > Liposcelididae > Liposcelis > Liposcelis bostrychophila. The sequence continues at coordinate 20,035,648 of CM075212.1, read as the reverse complement.
TTGAATTTAAATTACTTGATATTTTTGTTTCAGCTTTACTGCCAGCACCACCACCTAAGAAAAAAACTAGAGCAGAGATGCTCCAGGAATGGAAAGTACAAAAAATCAAAAGATTGGAAGAATTGAAAAGAAAGCAAAAACCCATTTTTAAAGTTGGTGTAATTCAAAGAAAAGCAACTGGATCACCCTTAACCAACATTTCAAACATAATGAATAATAAAAGGATTTTAAATTCAAAACCACAGAAAACAGAAGAAGTTAATCATAATGGTGTGGTCACAAGAGCAAGGGCAAAAACATTAGCTCCTTTGACAACTCCACCAAAACCAGCTTCAACTCAGCTTTTGAGAGCAGTGAAAAATAAAATGAAGCCAATAAATAAACATACTTTTGTTCCACCTAAAGCGGTGGCTGCTTTGCCTACTCTTACAATTCCTCATTCTCCACAGATTACAAAAAGTAGCAGGAAAGCAAGAAAGGTTGAACCTGAAACAGAACCTGGATCATCCAAAAAATATAGATCACCCCTTAATTTTAATATCAGTGAGCCTCAATCATCTTCCAAGGTGAAGCCTATGACACCTTTAAATTTTAATATTAGTCTTGTTACTAAACAGAACACAAAAGTTAAGGAAGACATAAGAGAAGAAAGTATGAATGAAAAACTAAAAAAGGTGGAAGTAACTTCAACGAGTGATCAAATGGTTCAACTAGAGGATCAAATGAAAAATGTTTCAATTCCTGTCAACTCGGAAAATAAGGTCTCTTCAGCAGAATATGTTCCCATTCATTATAGCCCTTATGTAACCATGACCAGAGGAAGTGCTAAAAAGTCTCAAAGGATGTTAAAACGAAGCTTAAGTATGGATGTAAACAAACAAATCGAAAAAGAAGAAAATGAATTTATGTGCAGAATTTTTTCATTCAGGTAAAGATCTTAATTTTTTTGGTCAATAAATTTTTTAATTATTTAATTTAATTTGTTTTTTTTTTTTCTTTAGGAAATTTGTGGAATGTGAGACGGACAGACTCTTAAATAGATGTTCAGAGTGGGAAAAATTTAAAGATGATAAACCGAACCTCTCAGAAGATGTGAAAGGAGAGATTAATTCTATAATCGGCAAAACGAAGTTGCTGACGTCCGATAAATTTAAACAGTTTAAAGACCTCATAGAAAAATGCAACCAAAAGGATCCTATGATTAAAGTGGATGATTTGCAGGGATTTCAAGATTGGGTTTCACTTGAAGTAGATAAAGTTGATGATGTGTTCAATAAATTAGAAGAAGGGAAAAAAAATGATTTTGCTAGCATGCAACCAAAACCAAAGCCAGTTAAAAAGTTGACTGTAAAGAAAGAAAATAAAGCCCCTGCAAAACAAGTAATTGGAAAATCTAACATTCGAGCTCATATAATGGGTAAAGATTTTACTTATTAATTTTTTTTTTTTTATGTTTATTTGAGTTATGAAGTCTGAATTTTAACATGTGTTAAATCTGCTTTGAATTTCTTTTGACAGTTTAATATTATTTTTTTTTTCAAATGATATGAAATTAATCCAAATTAATTTTTTAACTTTAAATGTTCAATTAACTTCTTTTTTCAGCTGCAAAGGCGGCTAAGCTGTCGAGGCAAAACGCAATGGATCTGAGCCCACTGAGGAATTTACCGACTTGGGCGGAAGCTGCTTCTCCGTCAAAGAAAACACCGAAAAGAAACGAAAGTTTAATTAAAAGTGTACTGACGTCGGAGACGAAGAAAAAAAGTGGTCTCGATTCGCCTCGAATAGCGAAGTTTGTAAGACAAAGTAGTGGTTGGGAAATTTGTGCGGCTACACAGATGGCTAAGTCTTTAACTCCGGAAAAGGTTAGTTGAATTTAAATGGCACAGATTGCAAAATTTTCGCGATTTAAAATTTTAAAGCAAACTTTAAATGTCTGAATTTTTTTTTTTTTTTTTTTTTTTTTCGATCAGAAAATTTTTTTTAATGCGAAAGATGCTCCCAAGTATTTATATTTTTATTATTAAGGGAGGATCCTGGTAGGAACGCCAGGGCTTTTTCATTAAACCTAGTTTGATTTAATTGTATCTTATGGATTGTAAAACCGTTGATTTTTCTTTATGAAAATGAAGGCTGCTTTTTAGAAAAAAGGTATATCAGGATAGTTTCTTTTTTTTTCTTTCTTTCCTAAATTAACATAAACATATATTAAACATATATAAAAACTTTTTAAATTCCCTTTTCTATTAGCACTATATTTGTTATTGAGTAATATTTTCCGCGATAGTTTTCTTTTTTATCTGTTAATTTTTTTTTTTTTTTTTTTTTTTTTTTTTTTTTTTTTTCTTTTTTTAGTTGTCAGAAACAAAATCAATGTTGACATCGTCATCGTCTTCGGCAGCCGATACTAGTTTGATAAATCTGAAATCGACTCCGGGAAAAGGGATTTTAAAAAGCACTCCATCTCAGAAAGATGTATCTTCTAAAAAGCATTCTGTCTTATCTTCAAAAAGATCAGTCTTCTTTAAATTTTCTTCCTCGCCGAAAGCGCTATTTAATACTCCTGAGGTAATCGCAAATCGAATCAGCGAAAAATATTTTGCACCTCCTGAAGAGGTAAAAAATTAATTTATTTATAAAACTCCTTGCTGTCTTAGTTGCTTTCCTTTTAAAGGTCAGGGTCCACTCAGCCTCATAGGTCTAAGCCATAATGTGAAGACAACTGCTTTTGAAGTTATAATTTCGCCTATGGGACAAAGATGGACTTAAAAAAAAAAAAAAGAGCAATTTGGGTGTTTGTCTCTTGGTTTATTCATATTTTTTTTCTTCTTCTCAGACTGATGATTCGGAATGTGATACTCCCATAAAAATGAAAGATCGCACTCCATCGACAGTTAAACGCAGAAGTCGTATCGCCACTACGCCAGTCAGGAAATCGGCTAGACTTGCAAATAAATAAAAACTTGAATATTTAATTATGATTGAGAAAAAAGTTGAAAGGTGCGAGTGCTAAGTGCAGTTTTTATTTTGAAACGCATGCGACTGATATGTAGGTAAAATAAATAGCAATAAATTAAGATTAAAGATTTTTATTAAAAAAAAGTAAGTACAATAATTTTGATTTTATAGTTTAACTTGTTTTAAAATATTGAACTTATAATCTGCCATTTGTAATAATATATAATGTACATATACTTTTTAATTTTTATACGAGCATTTTTTTTTCCAACCTCCAACTAATATTTTCCATTTAAAGTTTTCTCAGAACGGATTTACAGAAAAGTTCTGTTGTGACGTACCGGTTCATTTTTCCTGATTAATAGACAATTGCAAAATTATTATGACTTTTGACTTAAATTAGAAAGGATTTATATGAATTAGAATTTAACTTTAATCCTTTATGTAAATTAGAAAAAAACCATTGAAATGATTGAATATCAGGAAATGGAACGTCTGCTAAAATGAACCAAACTGGAGTAATATATAGTAGATTTCTATTTAAGGAATGCAAACGACAAAATTGCCCGTCGAGACCGAGTTTTAAGCCCGAGCCGAAGGCGAGAGCCTTAAATAGGTCGAGACGGGCAAATCGTTTGCATTTCTTGCATTGAAAGTTACTTTTCATCACAAAGTGCGGCGTAAAATAGTCTGTAAACATTTCCACTTATCCGCCCTAGGGCGGAAAAGTGGACTTTTCTGCGCTGTGTGATGAAAAATTTTTTTTTGAGATACTATGCTTATGAGAAATTTTGAAAGCAGGTAGACAGACATTCAGTTCAAATTTAAGCGGTAAAACTTTGAAACGAAAGTTCCGAAGTTGGCAACTCTAAATTTTTAAAATTTTCAATATGGCGGTTCCTGGGATATTTGATTAGCTTAGAGGTAAGGTTTTTATATTAATTAAACCTTTTATGTTTATTTTATAATACAATTTCGAGACCCATCTTCATGTTCTCCAATTGATTCGTCGTCGAACCACATGCTTGTTGGCATTTATTTCTTACTGGGATTAATTTTTATGTGGATTTAAAAACGGTTATAACACCAGTTCAGATGTAAACATTGAGATGAAAATTCAAAATGCACGTTGACTTGTTAATATTTTTTTAACACTAAGTAAATTAGTATGAAATGCTGAAAATCGATAAAAATAATTTTATGAAATATTAACAGTTTTCCGGTTGAATTTGAATAAATGACAAGAATATGTATTTTCAGATTCCCTTTTTTTTTTTTTGCTTTGTAATGGCTGATGTTGATGCCCTTCCTCCTGATGGACTAGTTGAAGAACCAGAAATTTTTGGAGACGACTCTTCCAAAGTAAAAACATTAGCTGTGACTTTAGATGGTGTATTAACTGATATTGTAATCTCAAATTACAGGTAAATCATACTTCTTACTTTCTGACGTTTTTCAAAACCAAAAAAAGCTAACATTGTTCTTTTAATTACAGTGACAGACTATTAATTATTATCACACAGTTTGGCAAAATTGGGACATTGTTAAGTGCCACTAAGGGGACAGCAAGGAATTTAAACGGCTCTGGTGAAGTTTATGACGTAAAAACATTATCTGGTTTAGACAGTGAAGAAAATCACCTTGCTGCTAGATATTTATCCCAACAAATTGATGTTAACAAACCTGTTTTATTTGGGATTTGTATGAAGGATCATCAGCCGAAAACATTAAAAGCGTTGGCAAAGATTTTGGATGAAAATAAAATTTGGTAGTAATGCCAAAAACAAAGTTTGGTCAGGTGGTTATAGGACCGCCAGGATGTGGCAAAACGACTTATTGTGAGGTTATGGGAAAACTTTTAAAAGAACTCGGAAGGGATGTGGCTGTTGTAAATATTGGTAAGGAATTAAATTTTTCTTTATTTTATAATTTGCCTGAATGACTCTTGACATTATTTCTTGTAGATCCAGCAAATGAATCAAAAAAATATGAAGCCGCAATCGATGTATTTGAATTAATTACATTGGAAGATGTCATGACAAATTTGAAACTAGGTCCAAATGGAGCGCTTATGTACTGCATGGAATTTTTAGAAAAAAATATTTCTTGGCTAGATAAAAAAATATCCGAATTTAGAAATCATTATTTCATTTTTGATTGCCCTGGACAGATAGAACTTTACACCCATCATAATTCCGTAAAAAATATTTTAAATCATTTAGAAAAGAACTTAGGGATGAGGTTATGTGTTGTCCAATTAGTCGATTCTCATTACTGCAGTGATGCTGGTAAGTTAAAAAAAAAATTTGATCTGTAATATGTAATGATTCGTATAATTTAATTAAAATTTGTTTTTATATGCATTTTTTTAGGTAAATTCATAGCTACTGTTTTAATGTCCTTATCATCCATGCTTCAGTTAGGATTGCCACATGTGAACGTTCTTTCTAAAATTGATTTAGCAGAAAAATACAGTGATAAATTACAATTTAACATTGACTTTTACACAGAAGTTTTAGATTTAAACTATTTTCTAACTACTCTAGATGAAGATGCTATAACTAAAAAGTAAGTTCTAGCTTTGATTTTTTTTTTTTTTTTTTAATTGTTAAAACTAATAATAAATATATCATTGCAGGTACAGCGAACTAAACGCAGCTATAATATCCTTGGTTGAAGATTTCAGTCTCGTGTCGTTTATTCCTTTGAACATAACCGACCGGAAAAGCGTTCTTAAAGTGAGAGCCGCGGCGGATAAGGCCAACGGCTACGTTTTCGGTGCTGGTGAAGAACGTAACGTCCAAGCAATGTTATCTTGTGCCATGGGTGTTGAATATGAGGATGAGACTGTTAAATATTTTGGTGATAAAAACGATGATGCTGAAACTAAAAGCACTAATTTAAGTGAAGATTTGTTATGGAAATGAGGGATTGAAAAAAAAAGTTTACATTTCGTATTAAACTAGTTTTTTTTTTTTTAAATTTCAGAGTACATACTGCAGAATAAAATATCCTTTATCATATTCGTGAGCGGTTCGTGTAATATCGTCGCGAGTGAAAGCTTTCACTGTGTTGATTTTTTATTTTCGGAAGTTTGGGATTCCCCCAATAATCGAGTTCAATCAACTGGAAGAAATAATTTTAGGAGATTATTTCAAAAAAATTCAGTTTAATTTTTTTTTTTAGTGTTACGAAAAGTTTTTATGGATAAGTAGGAAGGGTATCATTTCCAGTTCTTCATAAAGGTGAAAAGTAATTTTGTAAGAAAGCGGGGTACTTTGTTACAGATGTGTTTTGACAAGTTTTTTTTCTCTTAATTCTGTCATTTTACTCATTTTTAAGACATGAAAAATTCATTTAGTTCAAATTATTTGCAAGTAACTAACGTTGATGATTTTTTTTTTTTTTAAATAAAATAGCAAAAATTGTATATCGAAGTGAATGACAGACTAAATATTAACTATACATTTCTCAGTGAGGAGCTTTTGTTGTATGCTAATGTCTTGCACTTTTCCAAAAATCTAAGAACAACCGAAATTTTTTCTTTAATCTTTTATTTAATAAAAAAAATTGAGTACATTTTTACAAAAAAAAAATCGGATTAATAATTATTGAACATGCATTTTGTATATTTCATAAATTAATATTGTTTTTGGCCACTGATCAGTCTCGTGAGGTTATTTTTTTCCAGTCGTGAAATAAATTTAACTCGATTGTGGTTGTTCAACCGTAGGTTGTGCTTGTGGTGCCGCAGTTACCGCCGGCTGTCCGGTTTGGTTAATGGGGACTACCCTTTCACCAGCAATCGCAGGAGCAGCCTGTGAAAAAAGAAAGCGAGAAAAGTTCCAGACACCGTTATTTTTTAAAAAAGCGATTAGTAAAATTTTTTTTCGTCTGTATTAAAGAGGCTCTGGGTTGTTCTAAAACTTAGGCCGTTACTTTGGGACAACTGTGTTAAAAAAATTCCAAGAGTTTTTAGAAACTTATCGAAATAAAAAACTCTCCCAGAGCCTGTTAAATTTCATAAGCAGTTAACTATTTTTTTTCTTCCTGATTTTTTTACTGTTAATTTGAATTAATTTTTATATATTTTCTAACTTAGTTAAATTTAATTCATTTTTATATATTTTCTAGCCTAGTTAAATTAAATTAAATTAAATTAAAATTTACCTTTTTAGGAGCTGTGATTGTCAAGACGCCGTCCGATGACAAGCTCGATGAAACGTCCTGTGGCTCAGTATCTGGAGGCAACAAATATTTCCTTACGAAATGACGAGAAATAAATCCATGCTCGTCTTGTTTTTCTTCGTGCTTTCCTTCCACGATAATCTGGTTGTTGACGGTTTTGACGGTTATTTCGCTTGGGGCGAACTGCTGAACGTCCAAGATAACCTAAACATAAAAAAAATGAAATTTAATTTTGGATCAAAATATGAACAATTTCCCCACTTGAGACTAAATTTTTTTTTTTTTTTTTTTTTTTTTTCTTAGTAGCAATTTCCGATTTTGATAATTTTATTTTTTAATAATGTTAGGTGTTCGAAGCTACGGACTTCCTTAATTATTTTAATTTCTTTTTTAATTAAAACTCTGAATTTTCCTCTTATCTTTCACCCAACAATTTTTTTTTTCTTAAACTTTACTAACTGTTCTATTTCGAATGTTCTTTCAGCCAATCTTCTTACCTGAAATTTATCCTTATCGACTTGGACTTGAGAACTTCCGCTCTGTTGCCTGATCAAATCTCTCCACGGCCTGATGTAACCCGTTCGAAGCAAAGGACTGCTCAACGAATTCAACAATTCATCCCTCCTAAGTCCCAATCCGAAATTCTGATCGAACAACCTCGTCGGACGATCAAAATCTTCCCACCAATCCCGGTACAACAACGGAATGAGAGACATCTGAAAGGTAAAAATTTATTTTTAACATTGGAAAAAAAAAATTAATTTGGTTTCAATAATGCATGCATATTATCAATTTCCTCGGGGAATTACGTCATTCAGAATTATTTTTCAAAAGAGTTAAAAATAATCATTTGACTAAAATGTGTGAAAATATCCAGATGATTAAAAAAAATATTTTTTTGAAGTCTAACGTGGGAGGGTCGGATGCAATAAATTCAATTTTTTAGTTATGAAAAACTAATTTTAAGATTTTGGAAAAAAATAACTATAATAGTGTAATAGTGATCTTATTAGTCAACGCTTTTTTTTTTTTTTGAAAAATGAAAACGAACTTTGCCCTTTTTTTCAAAAATGAAAATCTAGTTCATCAGGTGTAACAGAATTTAATTAAACGAATATAATTTTTGCGACAGATTTATAAAATCAAAAACAAATTACACTTTCGAAAAGTTTTAATAAAACTTTTAAAAACTTTTTTCGCAACGAGAAAACTTGCAGCAGGCAAGCACCGGCAACCTTCAACTTGAACCACACAAATTGACACTATTTAATCACACCCATGCTCATTTAAGTAATCGAAAATTTATTTAATAATAATCACCATTTTTTTTTTTTTTTTTTTTGTAATAACCGAAATTTAGATACTTACTTTTAATTAAACAATATTTTTTTGAATCACTTAGACGAAAAAAAAGCAACGTTCACTTTCAATAATCTAGATACAAACTGAACCGTCTGCGACTTTTAAATTCGAATAAATAAAGGTATACAGTGCATCGGTTCTTATAAATGCACAAGCGCGTTGACAACCAAATCGTGAAGGTCCTAGAAATTTCTCGATAGTTCTTGAATTTTACTTCGTTCTTAGGGTCTGTCAATAAGTAACCATTCTTTTTACAGCCCTTCTTAAATTTTTCCTACCTCGCATATTTTTTTTTATTTTCCACAATATTTATTATTTTTATTCTATTTTTACTTTTTCGACGTTTTCGGTTGTCTTTAAAGCTAAGTTTAAAAAAAAACAAATTGAAAAAAAATTAATCTTACCTCTTTATCGGTAAAAAAATTTCGTTTCGTTAGAGCCATGACTACCTCAATGTAAAAATTTTAAGTGATCCACATAAACAATACTCCCAATACTCCCCGTATCCTAATCAAGTTTTTACAATTAAGGTGTGTTTTCCTGACATTGTGTTAAGGATCGTCAATAAATATTGATTTATTTTTAGGTACATCCCAGTCCTTTTTAAATTTTATTTTATACTCTATTCATTTTTATTTATTGGTTTATTTTGTCGGTTTCTGTAATGCAGCCAAATTAGCTTTTGGTTTTGTAGTCTGTTGAAGATGGTCCTTTCCTTTTTATTTGCTTTATTAAAGTTAGCGAAAACAGGCAAAATTGGTTCACATTATTTTCTAAACAAATTTATTGTAATGAGGACTGCAGCAGGCGGTAGTTCCGAACTCGACCGCACTCAGATTCTAGCACGAGGAGGGCGCCACCTGTCATCTTTGTCCCGTAAGCCCAATACACATTATTATTATTAATAATAATCTCATATTTTTGTGATTTCGATCCTTCTTTTTTTTCAGTTTATCTGAAAGAAAATTTTTGAAAAAACATTTCAAAGTTATAACCTTCAAAAAGCTGAAAGTAGGAAGTTATTGTCGAAGCTGGTGTCGTGCGGCAGAGTTTGTCCCTAACAGTCCGCATAGGCTGTGCAAGCGTGACGTCACCCAAGTTAATATGGCCGCTAAGTACAGGGTCTTATGTGTTCCAAGATGATAGAATAATCATATTGTGGAAGGCGGCTGGCACAGCCTATTAAAATGGTTTTGACAGTCGAAATTTTCAGTGGTTGAGTCTATTATGGTTGTTTTCGGGAAGCTAGGTATCTGCTGCTTTCATGGGGGAAACAGTAAACTCCATTTTTATCGAAATCTGTGATTGAAAAATCAAATTTTTAAATTTTTTCAAAGAAATTTTAAAGCTATTTTCAGTTGATCATTCGTCTGTTGATCAAATACTGTTTTTTCTGTTTTTCAAAAAATCTTTTTATCGCATGGATAGTTTCAATTATATTTAACCCATTTAAATCTTAAGGAAATAAGTAAATAAAATAAACAAATGAAAAAAAAATGATATTATGAAACAGAAGTGCAAAATCATTTTTGAAAACCCTTTATATAATGCCAGCTTTTTTTTCATTCAGAAATTAGAATACAGAATTGATGAATTATTTTATTATGAAAGTATAATCGTTGCCAACGTTGAGTTCAAAATCTTAAACATTGCTTCCCACTATTGAAAACGCCGAGGCTAAATATGGCGAGATTCAAGGGCAATGTCTAATTTTAAAAAAAATTGTAATACGCGCAATTGAAATCATTATTTAAATACTAGAAAATTCCCTATCACTTAATTAATTTGAAACATCGCAACCATAGGTTTAAGGCAAAAAAAAGGAGGTTTTAATTAAACAGAGATAAAAACAAGTTTGAACTTGACGTTTTATATTGTCATCGACGCGTCGTTTATTGTTTTTGTTTCTGTTTTCATACCTTAACCGAAATCTTAAATTTTTTAATTTCAATTATAGCTTGGTAATTGAAATTAATATATATTCAGCGGTCCGACGCATTAGTTATTGTTGCGGATACTTCGGTCCAAAAAAAGAAATTTAAACTTTAGTTATTTTATTGTAGAGAATTCGACGTGATCATTTTTTTTTTTCTGGAATTTATTTTTACTTGCTAATGAATTCTATTAATCAGTCGCCGAAGTTATTCGTTGGTTTGTTGGCACCGACACCTTCATTCCAAAATTTTATTTTTAGAAAGCTAGAAGGAAAGTAATACAGAAAATTAAAAAAAAATGATCATTTTTAGGCGCCGGGAGTATTTTTCTATATTTAACAATAGAAATAGAAAACAAAAATTAAATATTTAATTTAAAAATTCATCATTTTTTTCCTCGTTTCTTTTAAAATCAAAAAGCTAAAATATCTTAATTTTTAAACTTAAAATCTCAGATCTTTATGTCAATCTTTATCGAATCGGCAGTACCTATAGTAAAATTTATCCGTAAGTTTGACAAGTTAAATGCAATAAAATTTTTTGCAAATGGCTTTACCCACCTGCTCGCCCAAGTCGAATGAGCCTCTGAACTGGAAATTGTTAAAAAAAATAAATAAATAAATAATAAATAAATAAATGAACTGGAAATGTGTCATTCTAAAAATGTCTTAAATGTTTAGATCTTTAAAATTAATTTAATTCAATGGTTTCAAGTTAAGAGATTCTAAAATTGTATATATGAATCCTATATGTTGTTCCAATTTCAAGTTTTTTGGAATTTTACTCCCAGAAGCGTTTTTAAGAAAAAGTTATAATGAAAAATGCTTGTTAGATTTCACATTTTGACAAAACAAAATTAAAAAACTCTGGGACTTCTTTTTTGGCGCAAACATGATCGTGTCACCAGACTGAAAATGGCGGATGTGTTGTTGTTGTTTTAGGTTAGGTCAGCAAATAGGGACAGATCTCAGATCATGTTTATTATTGAAAATCGAACAATAATTAAGAATAGCTGAAACTGACAGAATGGAGTACGACCATCAAAACAATGATCCAGGCCCGAGCTCTACAAACAATATTGAAGAAAAATCAACGCGATGTTCCACTTGTAAGAAATCTGTAAATGAAATTAGCGTCCACAGTGAACATCAGAGGTATTATTTTGCAGAAAGAAAGTGTCAGGCCATTTGCTTAATGATATTTGTATCTTTTTCAGCTTTAACGGGCATGCATCTGGTGCAAATGACAAAATAGAGTTTTATAAATCCATATCTAAATCGAAAGATAAATTGGGATATGAAAGGAGCTTTTCAAGTACCCCAACAAAAAATATGAATTCTACCAGTGACTTAGAAGATTTTAATGATTATTCAGATGGTCTCAGTGTTGTAATCCCTGAACAGAAGAAGAAAAAACGCTACAGGGAAGTCTTATTTAACGACAATAAAGAAATTGATAACGAAATTGAAGACCAGTTGAAGAGGAAAGCAAAAAAATCTAATTTGACTGTTGCTAATGTTAAAAGTATTATAAAGGTCTGGATCGTAATTGGAATTATTTTTTTTTTCAACTGCTTAACAATTTTTTTTCTTTTTTGCAGCATGTCATATCAAACGATAATATTATAAATTATATTAAAAAATCTATGAGAGAAGGGAAAGACAATGACAGTGATGATCTCAATTTTTGCTACGAGCCAAAATTAACTCGCTCTAAAACTAAGCAATTATTGCAATCTAACTCTGAAATTATTTGGCCAATAACACCGATTAAAAAACCAGAAGAGGGGGAGCATTTAATTCTTATAAATGAAGAGTTACCCGATGAGTCTGACGATGAGGAATACAAACCTGAACCTGATGATGACTTGCAGGACCAAAGCGAGGAAGAATCAGGTACAAAAAAATTTTTTTTTTTTAATTGAAAGAGTTTAAAAGAAGTAATTTAAAAAAAATTATTCTTTCAGGGAGACAATCTGTTGTAAGCAGTATTTCATACTCGTCGATATTGGACAGTCAATATATTGAAAGTTTCGATCCGAACCTATTGAACAGTGACCCTCATCCGACGTTTAAAGTTCCTAGGGAAAATATTGGTCAGCGAACTCGGTCGAAGTTATGCTTAAGCGACACTCCTTTAGAAGCCATCGAGACTGCTTACCTTCCGCCGGATATCACGACGGATATGTACGACTACGAATGCGACAATGAAGACTGGGAGAATTTCTTAAAAGAATTTATGCAACCTTTACCAAAGGACCCGGAAGATGACGAAGAAGCCGATCCCGAGTACAATGTAATGGCCGACGAAGAGGTGGTCGACAAGGAAGAATTTAGAATGGATAGAGCATCAAAAGTGTCTAGAAAGGAAGAAAGAGATCTGTATAGAGAGTTAGTAGAAGAATGCTTTTTGGGTCCGGAGGAAGGGACGAGCGACGAGGAGGAAGAAAGTTGTGCGAAAAATGAAACGACCAATCAGGTTAGTCTCATAGATTTTTTATGGATTAACAAAATGGTTAAGATTTATTTTTCATGTAGGAGATCACTTTGGAAGTAAGAGAACCAATCATGGCTGTAAAACGAGAAGAGCAAGTAGAAAAACGAGAGGAGACTCCAGAACAAATTACTGCTAACCAAATACAGTTAATAGAACAACAAATGAGACAATTTGTGCAAATTGTAACGCAGAATTTTTTGCAGACTTGTCAGCATCCACTTTACAAAGACCGTGCATCAGAATGTAAAGTTATTTTGGTCAGTGATTTTAGAAAAAAATTCAATCTGGAGTAAAAGTTGAAAGTTTTTTTTTTTTTTAACAAAAATTTTTATGTTGCAGGCCTCTTTAGTCGAATTAGCAAATTTTAATGAAAATTCATTCCATAACGCGTTTAATTTAAAACCGGCATTTGCTCTCATAGAAGAGTGGGAGCGTTATCTTTTAACTGAAAAAGGAAAAGAAGTAATCAAGTAAGTGAATTGTAAAAGAAAAAAATATTTGGCCGTTATTAATTATGAGAAGCAAATATTAATATTTTAATTATGGAAGAAAGTTTGGTGTTGATAATCGAAAATCAAAAGTTGTTTCTTGGATTAATATAAAATTTTGCTTTTTTTTCAGGCATATGGATAGCGAAGTGGCATTGGCGAAGAAAGCTCAGCAAAAAAATAATTATCACAGAGTTCGTTTTCATCCTAGTCTATTAGATTTTATTAGTAAAAGTGAAGTTTTTTTATATCCTTTATTGTTACCGCCAGAAGCATTTAGATGTGACGGCCCTTTTAGAGTAGAATTTACTTTTAGTGAAGACTGGTAAGTTACTTTGACTTGATACGATATGATTTTGTTTCATTATAAATACATGTTATTTATTTTTTTCAGTCTTATAGCAATAGGATTAGAAGAATTTAGTCACCATTTAAGTAAAACTTCCAAAAAGAATAAAGTAACGGAAAGATCAGTCATCGAGTCGATTTGTAAATATTTGTTACCTGCTAAAAAGCCTTTTCAAGTGGAACGGCACATACGAAACGTTAAAGGCTTGGAATCGAATCCGATTAACGTGAGCATTTGAATTGAACATATTTTAAATCAATTTTGTAAATCATTAATTTTTTTTTGTTTTAGTTCTACCGAGTTCATCAAAAAGCACCTCAAACGATTCATTACGTCATTCCTTTTAATAAATTTTTAATTAAACCACCTTGTAAGCAAGTAAAAGCGCTTTTACCAAAGATTTTTCAAAATCATAATTACCCAGCCCAAGGAGATGAAGATAAAGAAAATGGTGATGTTAATGTGGTTGCCAAAAAAAATAATTCGTGATTTGTAATTTGTATTCTCAAGGAAGAGATTAAGTTGCGGCAAAATGAAAGACTGAAAATTTTAGATGGTTATATAATTTTTTTGCATTTTTTAATGGCACATTCCGCGATGGCTTTCAAAACTACCCTTTAACTTTAGTCTATACAAAAAATCTTAAAAAACGATAATCTGAAACATTTTATGACACTTTTCTGTCATCTTTTTTCTCCTGTATTTAATAGGAAATGGAGGTAGCCGTCGGCCCTGTTGGAAAATTAGCCTGGAGCCTTTAGTATTTGGATAACGCGTATTTTAAAAGAAGATGATGAATTGAATATGATTAAAAATTGTAAAAAAAAATTTCGTTTAAATAGCCAACAAAAAGAGTGATTTTAAATACCGGTAAGAAAAAATAATTCCTTTAATTTTTAAGAAATAAAAAAAATGTTGAAAGTTGAAAAAACTGAAAAAAGTTTTACAAAAAAAGTTGGTATTTTTTTTAATTTTCTTTTCTTAAACTTTTTAATAATAAATCAGACAAAAATTATAAGTATTTTTTTTCATCAAAGATCAACATTGTACACTTTAACTATTTCATAAAAGCCTTGATTTTTTGCTTTCTTTAACTCCCTTCCTTTGCTTAATATTATATGCTAACCCAAAATTGAAGTAAGATAAAGTTATCAAAAAATTAACTCACTTATTTATTTAAGACGTCCATTTTTTTTATTATTAATTAAATATGTTTTTTATTGGCCGAAGATTATACAGAGCCTAAAAGCCTAAAGAGCGTAAAGAGCCTAAAAGCCTAAAAGTAGGCTTTTAGCCCCTCTAGGGAGAAGTACGGCTCTGAAAACTCTCAAATAATAATCTATATTCCCAACCTAACAGTCGAAAAAAAAATGGATGGATCGTGTGGAACATAAAAAAACGTTTCAGAACCAATGAATCACAAAAATACTTCGTTTAATGCCTTAAAAAAAAAAAAAAAAAAAATATTGGCCTTTTACGTCTTGTGTATACCCTTAGACCATTTAATACTCTATTAAATTATCTAAGTATTAAATGGTATAAGTGTATACCGCAGTGCTGGAAAAAGTTAAAAACGGAAACCACCCACGCAACCTTTATTTTGACCGTTACCGGAAGCGTAGCCATCTTGAAAAATTCATGTAAAATGGCTAATGACACGTCAAAACAAATTCGATTTTTTTTTCTTTTTCTTTTTCATTTTCCTGGATCTAATACGGGTTTTTAAGCTTTATAATTATTAAATTCGAAACGAAAAAGAATATTTTATTATTTCAAAACATTCGCTATAATATTCCATACGTTAATATCATAAACAAAATTTTTCGCATGTTTAGATTTTGAAGGAAGAAATTTTCTTATGAGGCACAGCTCGATTGATTGGATCAGCTGGTTCAAACAAATGCAGTATGGCTTAGATATCGGTAGAAGAGACTTCGTTGAATTGAAAAAAATGAAAAAAACCGACAGAGGTCAAGAATAGAATAAAACTTTATTAGAGAAAGTACTGATAATACTGTGATATGTTCCTTTTCCGGTGATTTTTTTTAATTTTTAGTGGTAAATGGCATTTGTCTTTTTGTTATTTTCATAATGGGATCCCGTAGCAACGAGGTAGATGTTTTTATTTTGCTTGATTTTTAAATTCCTTTTATTTTATCAAATTTTTTTTTCTTGTAGATGACTAAT
This sequence comes from Liposcelis bostrychophila, assembly GCA_037577465.1. NCBI lineage: Eukaryota > Metazoa > Arthropoda > Insecta > Psocodea > Liposcelididae > Liposcelis > Liposcelis bostrychophila. The sequence goes on along the minus strand of CM075212.1, from coordinate 20,019,686 downwards.
GGAATCCGGGGTGTAAGATTAAGAGTTGGAAGGAGTAACGATGCATCTTATGAAGTTGCCAACAATGGAGCTTCTAGGAGAGAGAAAAGACCATCATCCTTAAAATCTTCAAACGTTTCAGCACCAACTTCTTATGTCTTCTTTTTTTTATTGCTCTACACGCTCATTTTTTACTTACAATGTTACCTAGAAAATCATCATCTTCCAACTCCGTTAATGTTTAATGACATAAAAAATCATCCTGGTGACTTCATAGCAGAAAGAGCTATGAATCGATTAATAAAATTAACAGATATAGGGCCAAGAGTAGCTGGTAGCCATGAAAATGAAGTCTTGGCTGTCAAAGTCCTGAAAGACCAAATAGATGAAATCATAAAAGAAGCAAAATCAATTCACAGCATTGAAGTTGATATTCAAAAGTACAGCGGATCTTTTCCATTAGAATTTTTGGACGGCTTAACAAATGTGTACAGAGACATACAAGATGTAATAGTTAAATTTGGACCAAGAAAAAATTCTGGTCATAGCTTATTAATCAACTGCCATTTTGATTCTGTTGTGGACTCACCTGGAGGAAGCGATGACGGTGCTGGTTGTGCTATTATGTTAGAAATATTAAAAGTGCTTTCTGCTTCTGATCAGCAATTGAAAAACAGTATAATATTTTTGTTCAATGGAGCTGAGGAGAATTTGATGCATGGTTCTCATGGTTTTATTACTCAGCATCCATGGGCAAAGGAAATAAGAGCTTTTATTAATTTGGAGGCTTGTGGAGCAGGAGGGAGAGAAGTTTTGTTTCAATCTGGACCTAATAGTCCTTGGATTATGGAGGTAAGCAAATTTTAAGTTACCGGTATTGGAAATAAATTATTAATGTAGCATAACATTATCGCTAATGTTATGTTGAGATCTTTTGACATCTTGGAAAAAAAAGAGAAGAATAAGCAGAGGCAAATTTTGAAGAGAAATTCTTATTGTTAAATCACTTTAAATTAAAGGGCACAATTTTCTTGTATTTAATTTTTGATTTGAGGGAATTAAATGAATTTGGTGAATACTAAGAGAATACTAAGTTTTTAAAGTTTGTACTTTGTTTAGAGAACATATGTTGATAGTGGCAACTCAGGTTGGTCATTGTAAAAAGTTAAACCAAATGTTCCCAAAGGTTTCACATATATTTTTTTATTGAACTCACTTTTTTATGAGATAAAGTAGGCTTCGACTGAAAAAGTAAGAGCTTTGCAGGTAAAAAAAATAAAACCCATTCAAGAAAAAAAAAAACAGTAGAACAAGTTGACAGGTTTGAATTATTTGCTTTTCGTTAGGAACTTGTTTTAAAAACTCAGCTTCTTGAAGATGACCATTCAAATGTATCGGACAGCATATTTTTTATTCATGAGTCACAGATGACACAGTGTATTCAGTGTAATGTTACTTCTCGATTTCAATCTTTTTCATTGGAAGTAAATTTTTGTTTTTAAGCAACTTAAAATGTTGGGTTTGAAAAAAAAAATTTTAACAAGTTGTAGTTTGTAACTCGTCCTGAACTCTTTGGAATGAAGTCAACCTTTTTGCAATTTTTAGTTAGGCCTGAATTGGTCATAAATGGTGCAACAAAACGTTCCGGTGGTTTTTTTGTAGAACTTGAAAGAAATATTCTGAGCTATAAAAAATCAATTCTTGAATGATAAAAAAAAATTTAACGAAACCAGAAGTGAATTTATTTCTGGTAATGAACAATTCATTCATAATTTTGTTAATTTAATCTTCTTAAAATATTTCAGTCCGAACAATTGCAGTAATTGTCTTCTATATTTCAATTTGTTTCGAAAGGCCCAAACCAATTGCTTAAATTTTCTCTAAAAGTCGGTTTGCTTTGTGGAAGTAAATTTTAGAAATTCTAGAATTGCCCAACGCGTTTGCCAATTCTAGAAATAAGTTAAACATTTCTAGGCAATTCCCGAAATGATAATTTATTTAGACCAGATCGGGTTTTGACTGGCAGTTTTAAAAGTGACTCTTTGAGGCAGTATATTTTTTTTTAAAAAGTGAGTTCATATCATTTGCTGACATTATTAATTTTAAGGTTGTTAATCAGGATTTTTACGGCAAACTAAATCCGCTAGGGGCTATCGGCTGCTATCATGGTAAAATGACGGCGGGCTTCGGATTGGTTAATAAACGACTTTAATATGAGAAGGGAATATTTATAAACCAATCCGAAGCCGGCCGCCATCTTACCATGATAGCAGCCGACAGCCCCCTAGCGGATTTAGTTTGCCGTAAAAATCCTCATTAAATATTGTAAATATTTAGATGAATGAAAAGCGCTAACAATTTCTGACGATTATAGAAAAACTTCCCGATGAAATAAATATATAAATAAATAAATTCCATGAGAGCGTAATGTAAAAATTATCGCTTAAAACGAAAAAAAGTAAAAGTAAAGACCAGTGGAAGTGTAAACGGTATTATAAAAGCAAAGATTTTTATTGTGGAGAGAATGCCCTTTAATCTGAAGACGTAACTGTGAATATACAGCTGAACTGTATATGTGTAACGAGAATATCACAGTGATATTTATCATAAATATGCTTCGATTTTTTTATCGCAATTGTGGTTTTTAGCACAAGTAAAATTTCATTTAAATTAAATCAAATTTCACTTTAAAAAAAAAATACTGCCTACTCACTTCTAGAACTGCCCGTTCAAACCCAATCTGGCTTAAATGAATGCATTTCGGGCATTGCCTAGAAATGTTTGTCATTTCTAGAATTGGCAAACGCGTTTGCTAGAAATTCTAGAATTTTCTAAATTTTTTGAGACAAAACTAGAATTGCCCAACGCGTTTGCCAATTCTAGAATTGCCAGATTTCGGGTTTGGACGGTAACATATTTAAAAAAAAAAAAACATGAGCTAAAAAGGAACAAGTTTTAACTTTTTTGGTTTTAATTTGAATTTTAAATTTTTTTCACATATTACTAGTCAATGTTTTCAATCGGTATTTGATTTTATAATTTAATTGCCATCAACCTGGACTTCGCAAATCATGGTAGTATATATGACGTGCGTGAATTTGCCGGGCTTTATAGAATCGCTCTAATTGCTATATTAAAAAATCGTTGTAGCCGTTAAAATTATTAATAAAAATAGGAAGTGATTAATTTCTTCTCATTATTCACAAAAAAATTAACATGTCTATGAAAATAAATTTAGCAACGGAGAGGTGCTTCCTTTACTCGCTTTACGTGTTTATTACCATCTGGGAGAAAAAAAAAAAAAAAAAAAAAACAAGATTATCGTGAAAAACAGAAAGAAACGTAAATGTATGACGATAAAAATATTTCAAGGCGGCTTTTTTTTTTTTTTTTTTTTTTTTTTGAATCGCGGATTAAACCCAATAATAAAAAATCGATTTAAATAATTAGACCTATCTCTATTGGTTTTTTATTTGAAGTGTATTAGCTTCAATGAAGAAGATAATTAAATTCAAATCGATTTTTTTTTCTTACTGGATTTAATTGATAACTTTTTTTTTTGTTTTTATATAAAAATGTACGATGTAGTCTTTTGATAAAAATCCGTAGCATAATACAATAATTATGTTAATAAGTGACCTTGGACGTTTGTACAATTTCTTTTTACAAATGTACTTGTATTGTCCTTGGTTAAAGATTTTGATTAATCTGTTAATAGGTTGGAGAAAAAAAGAGAAGAAAAGCGAAGAATAGGGTTATATGACCATCGAATTATTCTTGGAAAAATTATGGCAAAAAAATAAAACTGTTCATGAAAAGCTCATCAATGAAAGCTCATATGCGAAAGCTCATGCGCAAGGATTGGTCAGGAAGGTTGGCAGGTTCCGAATCCGGTCTGGCCTGTATTGATTTCCGATCGGAAATGGGTAGCCTGTAATTACTCGCGCGGGCCTGCAAATTATAACGACCCGTACAAGGGGGTCGACGGGTCGAAACTAATAGAAAAGTAATCTGTAGGAATTCATCTTTAATAAAACATCTTAAATCCGTTTCTCATAACTCTGTTTTAACCCTATTTTTTAATTTTTTTCAAAATATTGACCGATTTGGCCCAGCTATGGACTGGACATCCCCCAACTATGGTTATACAAACAAGTCCAACTATGGATACAATTCAAAATAATTGACTTTTTATCTCAGAAATTTGACTTTTTCTACTCAGAATTAGATGCTACTCCAATTTCTTCGTACAATTTTTCATAAATATTGAGGTTTACATGAACGAATTTATAGAAATTAATTAAAAAAGACATCATTTTTGAGACTGCTATTTTGTAAACAAAAACAAAAAATGGCGAGGTAAACAAAGCACAGAATTTCACTAATTTTTGATTTTTTTCGTTTTAAATGATTCAAAATAGAACGTATTACTTTGAAAATACCTTAAACATAATCTCGTATGTACCAGCGATGATAATTCTTAATAATAATTGTAATTTATCTTAAAAATCAAAAAAATTTGTAAATGTGACCATAGCTGGTGGGGTAGCCATAGATGGTCGACCGACTCTACCAGGTGTCCATTTTTAGGAAGTTAAAAAAGTAAACAAACCTTCATTTGTTTGGATAAGCTCAACATTGCGGTTTACTGACTTTTCCGATATCCTAAAAGCTGACACCAGGTTCCTGTTGGAACTTGTCCGAAAACTGTAATCGGGTTTAGGAAATCTTAGGAAACGGTTTAAAATCTTCCCGTAAACATAAATGGGGTCGTGCATAAATTACGTAAGCATGGGTTAAACCCTTTTTGCACGCTTTATCCCATTTCGCCTATGCTTAGCTTACGAGTAAGATGTCAAATTTGGACCCCCTCCCCCCCCCCCTAAATGTGCTTACGTAATTTATGTACGACCCCAATATCCAGAAATTAAAAATTTCCAGAATATAAATTCCCTGCTTATCTAGCCTGTGGCGTTCCAGAAACCAATTTGTCGAAATAACTAAATTTGATTGAACGGCTGACAGACAGGTGTGCTCATCGAAACATTTGACGCATTTTTCAATTTAATAATTCATAAACCAATAACGAACTGTTTTCCCTCGTTTTTATAATCCTAGAAAAGCAAACAAGCTAGCGGTACGCGATTACTCGAACGTGGGGAAAACAGGGGAATATGATGGATTCATTAAAATTTTCTTTTACCTCCCGGGGAAAAGAAAAAAAAAATAACATAAGAAGATGAGTTGAAAAGTCAATTCATCATTAATGAGATTTCGATCATTTTTTTTTTTTTTTTTTTTCGAAAATGAGTTACGCGGTATTTCACTTTTTAGGGCAAGTTATTTTCGATCAAGCTCCTGATCGAAAATAGACTCGAACACCTTGTTAATTTTTTATTAATTTACTTTTTTGTGATACCACGTGTTTTTTTCTTTTCTTTTGTATCAGTTCCAATTATACGCTGAGTTTAGAGGTTTTAAATGTCGACCTTTTACCCGTTCGTTGAGAATATAATCGCATCGCCCCCCTTTGCGTGTCGGATTTGATAGCTTGATAAATTCTCCATCTTGAATGAATATAAACATTTTTTTTTTAGGTCGAGAGGATGAGGATTTGTCAAGTCGGGTGTTTGCGTTGTAAAGATAAGGGAATCAATTTAAACGATAATAAAAAAATAATGATTTCTTGCAGATAAGGAGTCATTTTAAGCTTGTTTAACTAAGCTTAAAGGGGGAAAAAATTATGCTGTCAATTTTTATAATTTAAAAAAAAAAAAAAATGAATCTGGTTTATCCTTTAAAAAAAATTGGCATTTAAAAATGTTAAAAGGAATATTTATTCCTTACGCGGTATTTCTTTTTGTTGTTCATTACATTTGTTGTACATTACAAATTTCTTTTTGTTGATCATTAATCAAACACTAAAAAAAAAGCAAATTGAACTTTATTTCCGGTAAATGGCTTTGTATCAATAATAAATATTGACTCAAGTGAGTAAACCAAACATGCCATTGATAGATTTTTGCATTTGGAGTTTCGAATGGAAATCGTTGCTTACAGATAAAGCAAGGATAGATTGTTAAAATTAATATTTAAAGGGATGATAATGCTTTTTTAAAAAGCAGCCAATCCTATCCCGTTTCCTTAGATGAGTTAATAGACGATTTCGACGATCCAGTTTCGCAAGGGATTGTGGGACTAAATGGGACAAACAAACAGACGACGCGACGCGACTGTGTGATTCGTAAGTTAAGAATATGCGGTACGGTGACTTTAGCTATTTCAAGGCATTTAATTTTGAAAATTCTTATAATTGATGCCAGGTATTTCTATAAAAGTAATTCCGAAGTCAAACCTACATAATTTTTCCCTGGAACCGAGCAAAATGAATTTTTAACTTCCATGTCTATACTTAGCTTATGGGAAGAATTATTAGAATGCACCCAGCAATGCATTATGGGATGAAACGTGACTGTCGAAATCGTGTATTTATGACGGTAATTTTTGAGGTTAGGAGTCTTTCGGAGAGGAAGAGTTGAAAGATAAGGATATAAAGACCTGAGTAGACCTGCCTAGGCATGCAATGGTCAGACTTTGCACTTGTGCTTCACTCGTATTTACATTTAAATAAAAAAAAGTCTTACAGGCGGAGGGGCAGGAAGGTTGAATTTTTATAAGCACTCAGAAAAGAAAATGACGAAAGCAAAAGGGCATTAAGACAACGCATTTTTCCCAAAAACTGTGCGAAAGCAAAAAAATGTCTTGTGACAAGTCATTTCGGTTTGCCTTGGGATAAAATGACTTGCCACAAGATATTTTATTTTGTTTTGCAACTATTGGCGGCACTGTCGGACATTTCTTATCGGAATCAACATGGCGACTCGCGAAAACGATAATTATTGTTTAATGAAATAAAAACGTAATATCGTTTTAATTTTTATTTTAAAAACGTGTATCATGGATTAAACAAGATGGATATTGCACATTTTTAATATTCAGGTAACTTAAATGAAATATTTTCTGTAAAAAAAATTGAACAGCAGAAGTTTAACATTGTCCAATGCGAAGGTTAGGTTATGTTTAGGTTATGTTATTACTACGAAGCTACAAAAAACGAAGTAAAAATATAATTTTTCTACTGATATTTCATATAGTTATTTTATTTGCATTGTTTAGTGTGAAACTGTTTGATACACGCAAGCATGAACAGTATTTTCATAACATAATCTATAAGTTCTACATAAGTCGCCATTTTGTTTGTTTACAATATACGACTTGCCGACAGCCGAGCTGATGACTTGCGACAAGTCAGAAAATGTCTTGGTATACAAAACAAAAGCGTTTAATGCATAATAACCGCTTATGCTAAGTTAATTTGTTTTCAGAGTGAGGAAAGTCTTTTTAAGACATGTGGATTTTAGAAATGAAAGATGTATTATAGAACTCTGACACCTAAAACACCTGAGCTGAAGCTATAGGCTCCGAGCGACTTTTTTAAAAATAAATATACACTTAAATATACCTGTTTACCTTGTAGAAGCGTATATATTTCCATCACGCAATTAGTTCGCGGAAAATATTGCTTTTTTATAAGCTAAACATGATTTTAATGGTGGCGCTGCAGTCAAAGTCGCTCGGAGCCTATACACTTTAGAAATGCACTCAGAAAAAGGAAATATGTTTTGAACAAGTTCTGTCTTGCAACAAAATCGGAATGTTTCGTAGCAAAGCAAAAACTCTTCGCGACAACGGGCATGTTGTTTCTTGACAAGATATTTTTTATTGTTTTCGCATGATTTTTAGGAAAATGTTTTGTCACAAGGCATTTTTGCTTTCGCGTTAGGCATTTTTTTTTTTCTGAGTGTGATTCTAATGGTGGAAATGGGTCAGAATCGAATCGAAAATATTTGGCAGTCATATGTACAAATTTAATTTAATTTTTCTTTTTTTTCAGACATATGCCAGAAATGTCAAATATCCTTTCGCATCCTCAATGGCTCAAGAGGTCTTCGAAAGCCGAGTCATTCCCGGAGATACGGACTTTAGAGTTTTTAGGGACTTTGGAAATGTTTCTGGTAGGTTGCGTGGCTCATTCATGATTCACCTCGACATGTGGCCTTTCGTTTTTTTTTTTTTTTTTTGTTTTTACGGGATGTGGTTTTTTTAAAACCCACATGCCAGTCATTCACTCGAATAGATTTCGCGATTAAAGGCAAACATTATTTTTGTTTTTTACGTATTGCAAGATAGAAAACACAAATCATGAAACGGCGTCCGTGACATTGATCTCCGATTTTGACGCTATTCATAAGGCATGTTTCCTGCATAATGTTTTTTTTTTTTTCCTTGTGAACGAAAGAGTGAACAAGATTCGATATTTTCAAAGTGGTTGAAGGGCTCAAGCTTTTCAATCGCTTTTTATCCCTTGTTTTTTCCATCCTTGACAACGGGGGGGAGGAAATAAACAAGGAATAAAGACAGAAAAAAGAAATATGAGTATACTACAAGGTATAACTGAAAGAATTCTTGGCCATAATTTTTGGCTATTTCTTCATTAACGAAAAAAATAAGGGAACATGCATTTTTAGGCCCTTTTTCTGAATTTTTCAAAACTGTCCAGCCTTGTCACTTGACTCACATATCATGCTGCGTAATTTAAATCAAAAAAAGGCATAAAGCGTCTAAAGAATCATTTTTTAAAATTTCGGAAAATTTGATTATTACTTTTTTGCTTATTTCCTCTGAAGATTGAAAATTTTGGGCGATGCCGATGCCATCGGAATTTTTTTTAATATCCGAAATCGGAATCGGCACCGGCATCGGAATCAGAATCGGAATTGGACCCCTGATTTTAAAAATCGTCAAGAATGGCTCTATGATTTTTTTTTTTTTTTTTTTTTTTTTTTACTCAAATCGGAATCAATGCCGGCATAGGATATGATCAATGCTTGGTGGCGTCGGCGTCGGCATCGGCATCGGCAACAGGTGTCGGTGCCGAAATCGGAATCGGGAGTTAAATAAATAATATGGAATCGGCAACGGCATCGGCATCGACCCGAGATGTTAGCCGGCCGCGGTCGGCACCGGCATCGGATTCGGACCCCTGAAAAAGGATGGAACGATTTTAGTGTGGGTCCTCAGCCTTCTTTTTCCTGTATGTTTTTTTTTTTTTAAAGCTCCTATTCAAACATCTCACAAGTCTTAGAAGCCTGGATATGGTAGTTAGTTAAAATTCAATGTTATTTTTTTTAAATCTAATCGGACCAAAGCGCCTCCCCCAAAGTCAAAAGTGCAGTAAGCTTATTATTATTATTTCCTCTAAGCTTATTATAGAACTCCTCCGCCACGAAATTAACGATTCAAGTTACCGTATAGCATTATAAAAATTTTAATACCAATAAATCCGGAAGCGATTCCTAATAATGAAAACATTAAAAACGAATGCCCATTAATCATTTACGGAGTGTTACTTATCATTAATGCATCAAACACTATCGAGAAACTTTTTTATTTTTTTTTATTTTATATATGAGCTTCAGGCGAATACGCATGATAAATTTTCTTTTTCATTAAATCGTATGAATACCCGACTGTGTGGTTTAAAAAATTCATGACGGAAGCTTAAAGCTTCGCCTGCTTTCATGCAATAAAACATAATAAAAACATGTACAATAAAGTTAATGATTGATTTGACTTTGACTTTTAACGGATTTTTTTTGGGGTATCTTAAAAATATATTATTTGCTATTGATCTTCCATACGTAGAGAAATTCTTTTGGAACAATGAATCATTCTCTGTTAAGCCATATTTCTCTTTTATGCGTTTTCCTTCCTTTTTTTTTTTTTTTCTTTTAAGCGTTATCTAGCTTTTAAAATTTTTTCCGACATGCGATCCCATAACCAAACTCCCGTTTCCGGGTAGGTTAATCTAGTATTTTTTCGACCTCCCTGTAGGAATAATAATGGGCCGTGAAAGAAAAATGGAACAAAAAATGTTTTTGTTTTTTTCTGGCCTGATTTTTTTTTTTTTTTTTTTTTTTTTTTTTATCATAATGGTGCAGAATTTAACGTCTGAGAAAAACGTTTTTACTTGTATTAAATGGATTATTCATTGTTTAAAGGATTGTATTGTTTTGTCGCTTTTGGAAAATTTTTGCCATATCATTTTTTAAAAATGTGTCACCGTTTTGCTACATTTTAAAAAAGAATGCAGTCTTTGCGATTTCTTTTGAAAAATTATTATACATAGCTCATGTACTAACACTTTTACCCGAGAAAAACTTTTAAAAAATTTCACTGTTACGTTCCCTTTTCAAACTTATTTGGTTCATAAGCTGAAACATAATCAGGGGTCTGAAGCCGGCGCCGACGCCGGCCGCGGCCGGTAAAAGACTCTGCCGGCGCTGCCGCTGGCGCTGGCGCCAGATGATTTATTATCATTGTGGTGCTGGCGCCAGCACCGGATTTTTACGTACGGTGTGACGCCGGCGTCGACGCCATCGCCGGCGATTCAAAATTTTTTTTGAAAAATAATTTTTAGAATTTTATTAATTTTTTTGAAATAACCTTTTCTCGTTCTAGTTTTTTTATTTTTTTATTTTTAGATTTATTACACAGTAAAATTTTTTTTAGGATAGGGAATTAGTTCAATACTCAGTATTCATTGATTCATTATTTTTGATTTTTTAAATGTCGATCTCAATTAAATTTTAAAGTCTTTTCTTTCCTCTCAGCTTTTGCTCTTAAAAAATAAATAATTTTTTTTAAAGTACAAAACACAATTTTTTTTAAACTGACGTAACGCCGAATGGATGAATTAACTCCGAAAAATTTTATTCCGAATTCCGAATTCCGAATATTTTAATTCCGAACTCCGAATTCCGAATTCCGAAAATTAAAGAATTCCGAAAATAATAAAATAATTTTTTCCCACCCGAATTAAAAGAATTCTGAATTCTGAAAAGGATAAAAATAAATTTATTTATTTATTCTATATTTTATAATCATCAGTGCTGAGTATTGATACATGTTTTTTGAAAAACAACTAATTAAATAATCACAGATTGAAAAAATAATTAATCACATATTAGTTGGGCAGTTTTCACCAAAACGGGATTTTTTATGTCGCCATTTTCCCATTTTAAAAAATTTTGTTTACATCTCCTCCGAACAAGTGATTTGCAAGAATATACGCTAAATTCGGTATTGAGGTCGGCACCTCGGACCGAGGTACAATAGATCATTCGATTTCCAATTGTACCTTGGACCGAAGTACAATTGGAAATGGAAGATAACTCGAAAGTGAGCCAAAAGAATCTTCTGCGTTTGTACCTGAACAGATAAAGAGAAAAAGAGGGCAGCCTAGGAAAAATCCGCCGAAGTAGTAATCTTTTTTTTAAAATTTATTTGACGACATACATATCTGTGATTTTTACTGTCAGCATATCTGTGATTTTTTGGTAACTAGGCAGTTCTCGCCATTACGGGATTTTTATGTCACCATTTTTGTTGTATCCTCCGAACATGTTATTTTCAAGAATACAAATTCGATATTGAATATGGTTTTCTAAACGGGCACACCTGAAGTTGAACGAATTGTGCTGATTTTCGTTACATCGCTAAATAAGGGAGATAATAACATTTTGGTGTCAGTTGTTTTGGAGTTTAAAACTTGTTTGTTTACATTTTGCATGTGTTGCAAACTCGCCTCTCCTCCGAACGAATTAAAACACTATTCTTTCCCGTATTAGTGATATTTTATACCAAAATCAGCACATATGATGTAGTTCCATCAACTTCAGATGTGCCTGTTTACAAAACCGTATTCAATACCGAATAGGGTATTTTCAGGTACTTTTATTTTTGAAAAATTTTGGAGTAAAAATAAAGTACATGAATTAAAAAAATTATTTGCGTCATAAAAAGTATTAAAAAAAATTATTTTCTGTGAACAATAATTTCTTGAAATTGGGCCTTAAAAATTGTAAATCAAAACGGTCGGAATAAGCGCGGAAGCGTTGTGACGTCATATGTTGATATCGTTCTGCCCGAAAAAAGTTTCCAAGAGTGCGGTGGCTTGGTTTATAAACATTGAAAGCATCGCATTCTATGACAAATTTTTCGGCGGAACGATATCAACATATGACGTCACAACGCTTCCGCGCTTATTCCGACCGTTTTGATTTACAATTTTTAAGGCCCAATTTCAACAAATTATTGTTCACAAAAAATAATTTTTTTTAATACTTTTTATGACGCAAATAATTTTTTTAATTCATGTACTTTATTTTTACTCCAAAAGTTTTTTAAAATAAAAATACCTGAAAATACCCTATTTAGCGTATATTCTTGCAAATCACTTGTTCGGAGGAGATGTAAACAAAATTTTTTAAAATGGGAAAATGGCGACATAAAAAATCCCGTTTTGGTGAAAACTGCCCAACTAATATGTGATTAATTATTTTTTCAATCTGTGATTATTTAATTAGTTGTTTTTCAAAAAACATGTATCAATACTCAGCACTGATGATTATAAAATATAGAATAAATAAATAAATTTATTTTTATCCTTTTCAGAATTCAGAATTCTTTTAATTCGGGCGGGAAAAAATTATTTTATTATTTTCGGAATTCTTTAATTTTCGGAATTCGGAATTCGGAATTCGGAGTTCGGAATTAAAATATTCGGAATTCGGAATTCGGAGTTCGGAATTAAAATATTCGGAATTCGGAATTCGGAATAAAATTTTTCGGAGTCAAGTTATCGACCCCGTAACGCCTTCTTGCTTTTTTTTTTACGAAATAAAATAAATTTAAAATTTCCCCGGCGCCGGCTACGACGACACCGCCGACGCCGAGGCCGACGCTGGCTCCAATTTTTTTTACAATGGTGGCGCTGGCGGTGATTTTTTTTCCTGAAAATTTTGTTGCCGGCGCTGGCACCGGCGCCTTCTGATTTTTACCAGCTTCGGACCCCTGGTTTTAGGAAAAATTCCAAAAAATTAAAAGTTTTTTTTTTGCTAAAAATTCTCAGGGGTCCGAATCCGAATCCGATACCGGTGCCGATTTCATATAATTTATTTAACTCCCTATTCCGATTCCGATTCGGCACTGACACCCCATGCCGATGCTGAAGCCACCAAGCATCGATCATATCCGATGCCGCCTTTGATTCCGATTTTAGTGAAAAAAAAAAAAAAAATCATAGAGCCATTCTAGACGATTTTTAAAATCAGGGGTCCGATTCTAATGCCGGTGCCGATGCCGAAGCCAGCCGCGGCCTGCTTAATATCTCGGGCCGATGCCAGCACTAGCATTTTCGAAGGCCAAAATTTTCAAGCTTTGGACCCCTGTTTTTTCATAAAATTTAATTATTTTTATTTCTTGAGAATTAGAAAGTTTTACTTGACTTGAGATAATCAATTATTGCCTAAAATCTAGAATTTTGAAATCTCGAGACTCGAGTGGTTGAAAATTTGAGATTCTCGAATTCTTGAAAATTCAGAATTGCCGAGGAAACAAAAACAGTGGTCAATGTATTAATTTTCCAATGTTTTTATCCAATAATTATAAAATGCATCTGATAATGAGTGCTTTCTGATTTATGATCTGACAAAATTTTGCAAGTTTAAAAAAAACATCAAGGATAGGATTTTCCGAAAAATAAATTAAAATCAGATAATAAAATTATGAAGATTTTGAGGCCTAGATTTGAAAAGAATTTATTAATCTTGTCGATGTGTGAAAGATGAAGTGTTTACTCAAAATTATATTTTACTTCAAATTTTTTAGGGCAAATGTCAGTTTTTTTTATCTAAAAGATTTACAGGATGAAGTACAAAAGTCATATATCCAATCCACAAATGCACTGTCATGTTAAAAGCCGTAAAAATTGTTGTTATTTTTTTTTTCACAGAAGGATTAACCGTTTTTTTTTTTTTTTTTTTTAGGCCTTGATTTCGCCTGGTCAACGAACGGCTACGTTTATCACACCAAGTATGATAATATCGACCAAATCCCTTTGGGATCCTTACAACGAACAGGGGATAATATGCTCGCTTTGGCAAAAGGGATGGTTAACGCCCACGAGCTTTCAAACGTTGAGAAATACAAAGAAGGGAATTTGATTTATTTTGATGTTCTCGGAGTTTTCTTATTGAGATGGCCGGAGGCGGTCGGAACTGTGATTAATATCTCGTCAATTCTATTGTCATTTTTTCTTATTTATTGGAGCATCAAAGATGCCAGGCGGAAAGGTATGAATAATTTGACAAATCATTCTGATATATTTTTAATATATATATTTTTTTTCTATTTGATAAACATTTTATTTTTTATTACAGGTTTGGTGGTGGGGTCATACGTGAAACTTTTCTTCCGATGTCTCGGAGTCGTTCTCTTGGGTGCGATTTGCAGCACTTTGGTCGTTTTGTCAGTTTCTGCATTTGTAGCTTTAATAGGGCGGTCCATGAGCTGGTATTCTCGCCCCACGTGGCTGTTGTTTTTGTATGTGATTCCTTCCACCATTACAATCATGGCACTTCAGCATTATTTTTCAGTTAATCAGTTAAAAGTAAGTTTAAGCTTGTAGAGGCAATTTTTATTTGCCATACGGACTCCTTGGGTTCGAGGGTTAATCGAAGACAAAAATTGTTCAAAATTCTTATACAGTACCGTTCTTATACAGTACTGCAAGATAAATTAATTTTTTTTTTTTATTGTTGCAGGTTGCTAAATCCAAGATGCTGCTTTTTCAAATTTATTACGACGTATACCAATTCATGTGGACTTTTATTCTTCTAGTAACTGTGATTTTAAGGATAAGATCGGGTTATGTCGTATGGTTGTGGGTTATCGGACCTGGATTAGGGATATTAATTCAGCGGTGTTTTGGATCTCCGATAACAAGACGTAGGATTATTTTTTTTTATCATCTAAACTTGTGGAGAATAAAGCCCTGTATCTCTTATTAGATTAACACGGTTGCTTTGAGTAGATTAGATTTAATTTAAATTTAAATTTAATTAAATTAGATTTAACAATCGAATTTTCTAAGCAAAACTCCTTGCTTTCGCTGGACAGTTAATTACAACGGAAAAACTGTGTCTGTTTTTACTCAGCGTTTTTTTTTTGTACGTCACTACAAAAATTACTACAAAAATTAAGCGTCATGAGAGTACATTCGGCGCTCAAACTAATAACTAGTATAGCACAGCGTAAGAAAAAAATCGCTGCTCCAGCAATAAGATTGTGCATTATTTTTTTTTTCAAAAATAGTGTCTTGATTTGTATTTTGCTTTGCATGACTTAGTCCTTCTAGAGGATTAATTTTGTGGTAAAAGTTTCCTTACAGAGAATTTCAATTTCAATTTAAAAATAGTATTAGTGAAATTCCTCGTCCCGTTTTTATCGATAATACCGTATGAACAAAATAAGTTCGAATTAGGAATTTCAATGACGCCAATTTTTATTGATCTAAAGATAGTAAATTAAAAAATTTCCAACCAAAAAAAAAAAAAAAAAAAAAAAAGGGTTTGCTCAAAAAAATGTCGAATCTTTTCTATAAATTTCGGATTAATTCTGAGAAAATCTTCAAATTTTATTTTAACATAATCATTGCTTTCATTTTTGATAAATTTTAATGCATTAGTTTCATTTTTAAATGACCTTTTTTTAAAAATTTAATTTTTATCATTTTCAGGTCCGGACGGAAAATGGTGCTTTTTCCTGTTCTGCAGTCTCTTAGCTCCAGTCATCCAATTTATGGCAATGCAAGTCGGCTGTTTAGGATTATTCATTCCCATCATGGGTCGAATTGGTGCTGCCAACAATTCCGAAATCATATTAGCTTTATTTACGAATGCTACGTTTGGAATGCTTTTATCGTACATTGTAAGATTTTAAAAAAAAAAAAAAAGAAAAATATTAGATTTGTTTAAATTTTAAATTTTAATATATTTTTTTTCTTTTTCAGAGTTCTCTGATAGTTCTCGTAGAAAATCCACGGAAAGTATTAACCAGTTTAAGCACTTTGTTCCTAGTTGCTTTGCTTTTACTTCTTTTCACTCCTTTGGGATTCCCATATTCTGGAAATACTCCCTTTCCAAAACCTCAAAGATTTATGATGATCGTAAGTTTTTTTAAAAAAAAGAAAAAGATTTGTGGTGAAAAACAAAAATGAAATAATTTCTTCATTATTTTTACTTTTTCTTATAGCATACGGAACGAAGTTTTCACAATCGGCAAGGAAAGGAAATAGGAACAGAATCAGGCTATTGGATAGTCGATCACGATTACAACAGTCCGCATACCGTAAAAAATTTCGTTCCTGAAGTGTCATACGCTAAAATGGTCGGGAAGGACTGCGAAAAATATTTGTATTGTGGTTTGCCGTATCTGATGCCTGTTACGAGTTTTATTTGGTTGGTGGCAGAAGATTTAGCTTTTCGTAACTGCTGCTTTTTTCTCTGAATTTTTCTTCTTAATTTCCCCTTTTTTTCTTTTAGGAAAACGCACTGGATCGCTACAAATCCTCCAAAAATAGAAGTGCCAACTAGTTTAAAAGTCTTGTCGAGGGAAAGCATCGAAAATGATATAGAAAGAATTACTTTAGAAGTTAAAGGCCCGGATCATATGGGAGTAATTATATCGCCGAAAACGAATGTTAAATTCGTTCGTTGGTCTATAAATCAAGATGGTCCGGTAAAAGGACCCTCGTGGAATGGACAGGAAACATACTTTATTTATTACGCTTCTGCTTCCGATCTAGAGCCTTGGGTTTTTTCATTAGATTTTAAGGTACATTTCAAAGATATCCTTTCCTTTCCAGCTCCTTTTTATTTTGTTAAAATTAATTATTTTAATGATGAAAGTCTTAAAATCGACTGAAACATGTGTCAGAATCAGTCAGTAGTAGGCCATGAAAAAGAACGTTTAGGGATAAGCTTGTATTTTATATTTGTAATTTTTGTATGTAAGGAGACGTTCCATTTTTACTTGCTAGTGATGCTGATATTTTAAAAAATATCGAAATCGGTATCGATAAAAATTGAAAAATAAAATATCGATATTTCGATGTTTGTGTCAGAAAAGACCTTTTATTAGTCAAGCACTAATTTTTCTTGCAGTCAGCAAAGCCGAAAAATTGAAAAAAGTGCCAAAAAATGTTTTTTTCCGGCTTTGATCCAATGAAATTTTCACTCGATATTGGTATTTTAAAATCGTTATCGCATATATTGATATGAAACTTGATCGCTATGAACTAGGGTATCGGTCATACATATTTACATAAATAAGCAGGTGTAAATTTCTCTAACCTGAAAATGATTTTTAAAGATAAGGGTGAAAATCTGGGCTTTATTACGCCCTTCAGGTGACCAGCCATGACTTTATTGTAAATTTTGGATTTTCACCATCTTAATTAATTCGGAGACCGCTTTGAAAAATATATTTCCGTAATTTATTTTCCGAAAAATTTGAAATTTTATGCCTATGTTCAACTTCGAAGTTAAAAATTGCTTTCAAGAATTTTAAAGAGTAAAAGGGTACTTCGCGTGAAACTTAAGTTCGTATATCCAATTAAATTCTCGATCCTAACTTAATTTAAATTTTTGGAACAGGTTCTCCTATAGTGATCCTAGGCCGAGAACCTGTTCCAAAAATTTAAATTAAGTTCATATGTTCGGTATTTACATTTTTAAAATCAGAATTGCTGACCGATCCTGAAAATTTTATTTTAGGTTTTAATATGAATAGCCTTCTAGCGGAGGCAAGGCATAAAAAATTAAAATTTTTTTAAAAATCAAGTTTTTAAAATATTTTTTTTAAATAAATTCAGGGGTCCGAAGCCGGTAAAAATTAGCCGGCGCCAACACAAAAATTTTCAGAAAAAAAAAAAAAATCGACGCCAGCGCCGAAAAAATTTTTAATTTATTTTATTTCTCAAAAAAAAGCAAGAAGGCTGTCCGTTTTTAAAAAAAAATCACATTTTGTACTTACTTAAAAAAAATTATTTATTTTTTAAGAGCAAAAACTGAAAGGAAAAAAGACTTTTAAATTTAATTTAATAAACATTTAAAAAGTTAAGAATTATGAACGGTGTGACGCCGGCGTCACACCGTACGTAAAAAAACCCTGAATAAACTTAAGTTTGATTTAAAGAGAACTGATTATTAAATCTTTTTTTTTTTTTTCCAGGTCTCTCAATTCAACGAAACCGTGATGGATTTCGCTTTGCTTGGCCATTTTTTGCATGGTCCTCGTAAAACTGGGCTTGATTTTAAGAAATTATTGGCTCAATTTCCACCTTGGACTGCCGTGACTTCATGGACTGCCACGTATAAATCATTCATACTTTGATGTATTTCATTTTTAAGGTAAGCTTTATCGGTTCAGTCACCAACTTTTAACTCAACAAATATTTTAAAATTAATAAATAAATTTCTTAGACCTGGCCTAAGTGCAGTTCTACTTGGCGCCAGTTCGCGCCGCAGTGCAAGAATCAAAATTTTTATGGAAAAAGTTATTATTCCCAAACACTGCTTTTGTTAAATTGTGATTAGGTAATTTTTAAATTTTTCGAGTGAATAAGCGGAAAACGGATTAAAACTTTTATTTAAAAAAAAAACTCTTTTCCTCCCTTCTTTAAAAAAGGAAAGTTTTTAACTTTGGGTTCGGCTTTTTCAAAAATTTTTATAATTTCTACTTACATTTCTTTTATTCTTATTTTCCCTTTCAGGCAATTTAGGAAGAAATTGTATTAGTCATCTCTGAACTTTTCCATTATTATCGTAAGTGCAATCGAAACAGACGAATTATTCATGTGATGAAACCAAAAAAAAAAAAAAAAAAAAAAACCATAACATCGCGTGCTCAAAAAAATCGTTAATCGTTTTATTTTTCTTTTTATTGTAAATTATGTTTTCGTTATTTATTTTAGAAAAGTTTATTTTCTCTTTCTTAATAATCATTTTTTTGACAATGAAAACACCAAAGCCAAAAAAACTTAATGTAATAATTAACTACGTATTTGTAGCTTTGTTCAAACATAGTTAAAAAAATTTCAATTAAAAATTTTTAAACTGTGTTCAAGAAATAAATTGCAGTTTTTTTTTTGTGCAGGAAAAAAGAACGATCACGACATGTTTTTGCAGCGCACAAAACGTTCATTCCTTTTTTTCCTGTAAATTTATAAGAAAAAAAACCTGTAATTTTAGCTTTTTTTTGAAAATATTTTTAAATTTAACTCTAGTCGTTTTGGTAAAAACAGTGCAACAATTTTTCAAAAGAAAAAAAAATTGGAATATTTTGTTCGTTTCGAAATCAGGAAATTTTTTTAGAAATTACTAAAAGCTATTTAATAAGTATTATTTATTTTTTTTTAAACCGATGGCACAATGAATTTTTGTTTCATTATTGTCTTGCAGGCTGTCTTGAAAAACAGACTGTCTTGAAATATTTTTATAAAAAAGAAATTTTTCGTTTTTTTGAAGATACAGTTCGAAGCAGTAGTTTCTTGAAAATTTTCGACGATTTCAAATGAACGCCAATAAGCTTACAAACATTCCAAAAAAAAAATTAACTCGACCACGTTTGTTCAAACACTTTCGAGAAAAAGTGGTTTATTTGCTGAATAAAATACATGTTAGCGTGGCATTACTGTTGCCACTCTTTAGTTTTCTAGTTTCGTTAAAAGTGAAGGTTTTTACAACAAATTTAAGGACCTCACTTAATCTTTTTTTAAAAATTTGTTCACTTTTTTCATTGTAGACAATCCAAAATTAAAAAAAAAAAAATAATAATAATAATAAAAAAAGAATAAGCAATTTTTTTGTTAGTAGTTTAAAATTTATGATCTCGTATTTAAAAATCCCAGTATTTTAAATTAAACAAATAATTACAAAATCAATTTTTATGGGCTGTTTTTTTTTACAAATAATTCTTATTTTATTTCCATAAATTTATGCTAAAGGTGCCTTTTCGTATTAGTTGGCAATGTAGAATTTTTTTTCTGCGCGCAATTTTGACAAAAAAAAAAAAAAAAAAAGCTTCATCGATTTTTTTCCCTTTTGCTCTTTAACGGCTGGCGCATTTAGTTTTATTTTCAAATAGTACAAATTTTTCGTTAGAATGAATACTTTGTTTCAAATAAATCGCAAAATGCTTAAAAAAAAAAAGGTTGAGGGATTTCTTTCTTAGAAATTATTATTATTTTCTTTAAAAAAAAAATATTTAGTCCTAATTAAATAAAAAAGATTTTAAGCAATGCAATAAAATGCTTAGATTAGTGCCTTTGATGAATTTAGTTTTTCTTTCTTTTTTTTTTAAGAATTTGTTTAAAAAATTAGCCATCAATATTTGTTTTTGAAAGTAAAAACTGTGTTACGATTTCATTTTTTTAATTTATTGTAAATTGAAAAAAAAAATATATTGATTACGTAAATTTCAGCTTTAAAATTTTTGATATATTTTCTTTTTATTAGATTTTTAATCATTTTGTATTATTTTCTTTCAGATTATTTAATTTGATATCCGGTCTTCCAATTAATTAGCAGGTGATTAACAAAAAATATCGATTTTCGTGTTAATTTTTCTGCCGGGCGGCCTGTTAAGTGATGAATAAAAGAAAGGTGCTAAATGTTGGTCTGGGCGGAAGCGGATGAGGATCATTTGCACAGAATATGCAATAACAAGAAGGTAAGATGAAAATTTATTTTTTAATATTTAAGAATATTATTGTTTGTTACCACTTTTGAGCCCGGTAGCGCGTTATAATGCTGAAGGAATCAGTAGTTGTTTTGGTAGCATTGTTACGTATTGTTAGATGGAATTTTTGACCCCCCCCCCCCCCTCAAACATGCTTACGTAATTTATGGACGACCCCTAAGAGGAAAGAGAGTAAACCAACAATAGAAAAAAGCAGTATTTGAATAGGCAAAAGTGTACCTTATTTATAAGTGTTGCCTTTTTTCAAAAAAATGTTTTAAAAATGCATCTCTCCCCTTTTTATTTTAGTCCTATTTGATTACCTAAGAGAAGCCATTAGACAAGTTGAGTACGAACAATGATTTTTAGACCACTTGAAAGTCCCCTATTTTTTCGTTTTACCCCTAGGGGAACGTTCAAGTATTACGTAAGATTTTTAGGGGGGGGGGGTCCGCATCCACCATCTTCGCCATAAGCTAAGTATTGCGAAGAACTTACAACCGGGGGGAGGGGGTCCAAAACTCGGAAAAAAGTCTTACGTAATACTTGAACGTTCCCTAGGTTGAAAGAGGCCATTTAAATTTCCTTAAGGTGTTTCGATAGTAAAACTCAAGACGTTACACTCAGAAAAGAAAATGACTACTGCGAGCTCAAAAGTGCATTTAGACAAGACATTTTTCCTAAAATCCGTGCGAAAACAAAAAAATGTCTTGTGAAAATTCATTTTGGTTTGCCTTGGGATAAAATGTCTTGCCACAAAACAATAGGCGACACTAGCGGACGTTTCTTATACTATACTATGGGGTCATGTACATATTACATAAGCATGTTAAGGGGGGGGGGAGGGGTCTCGTAAATGCTTACGACACCTTACCAAGGGGAGGGGGGGTTTCACACTTTCTTACGTAAGCTCTTTTCTACTCTGACCAGGAATTTTGAAAATAAAATAATAATTAATTAATTAATTTCATGTTTTTTTAAAATATTGTAAATGTTGCGGCGAGCTAATATTACATTATTTTGTTACCGTCTAAATAAAGGTAACCTTCTTTATAATTTTTCTCAATGTAGCTGTTTATATTGGTTTATTTCAGTTCCATGAATTATGGGAAAAATTACCGAGTCGAGTGCCGTTGGTTTCATTAAAAAAAAAAAAAAAAAAAAACTTACGTAATATGGAGGGGGGGGGGTTGCCAAAATCTTACTCATGCTTACAACGGGGGGGGGAGGGGGTTGAAAATGGCAAAAAAAATGCTTACGTAATATGTACATGATCCCTATCGGAATCAAAATGGCGGCTCGCGAAAACGATGATTATTTATTTAATGAAATAAAAATGTAGTGTCGTTTTAATTTTTATTTTAAAAACGTGTAAGTGGACATCACGGATTAACCAAGATGGATATCTAGGATTTTTATATTCAAATAACTTAAATTAAATATTTTCTTTTAAAAAATTGAACTGAAATCTGGTGGTGTCTAATTTGCCCAAAAAAAAAAAAATCAGGGATATCTTTGCGGGTCAGACCGGATTCGGATTCCTCTCATCCAGAAGAACCGGAATCCGACCTGACCCGCAAAAATTTTCCACCCCCTACCCTTAAAAAAAATTAATTTCGTCGGAATAAAAATAGCTGCGGGTCAGGCAGAAAATCAAATAAATTTTAGCGGGTCAGCCTGGATTGGAACTCCTCTCATCCAGAAGAACCGGAATCCGACCTGACCCGCAAAAATTTTCCACCCCCTACCCTTAAAAAAAATTAATTTTCTCGGAAACAAAAAAGCTGTGGGTCGGGCAGAAAATCAAAGAAATTTTAGCGGGTCAGCCTGGATTGGAATTCCTCCCATCCAGAAGAACCGGAATCCGACCTGACCCGCAAAAATTTTCCACCCCCTACCATTAAAAAAAATTAATTTCGTCGGAATAAAAGTAGCTGCGGGTCAGGCAGAAAATGAAAGAAATTTTAGCGGGTCAGCCTGGAATCGAACTCCTTTCATCCAGAAGAACCGTAATCCGACCTGACCCGCAAAAATTTTCCACCCCCTACCCTTAAAAAAAATTAATTTCGTCGAAATAAAAATAGCTGCGGGTCAGGCAGAAAATCAAATAAATTTTAGTAGGGGGTGGAAAATTTTTGCGGTTCAGGTCGGATTACGGTTCTTCTGGATGAAAGGAGTTCGAATCCAGGCTGACCCGCTAAAATGTATTTGATTTTCTGCCTGACCCGCAGCTATTTTTATTCGGACGAAATTAATTTTTTTTAAGGGTAGGGGGTGGAAAATTTTTGCGGATCAGGTCGGATTCCGGTTCTTCTGGATGAGAGGAGTTCCAATCCACGCTGACCCGCTAAAATTTCTTTGATTTTCTGCCTGACCCGCAGCTATTTTTATTCCGACGAAATTAATTTTTTTTAAGGGTAGGGGGTGGAAAATTTTTGCGGGTCAGGTCGGATTCCGGTTCTTCTGGATGAGAGGAGTTCCAATCCAGGCTGACCCGCTAAAATTTATTTGATTTTCTGCCTGACCCGCAGCTATTTTTATTTCGACGAAATTAATTTTTTTTAAGGGTAGGGGGTGGAAAATTTTTGCGGGTCAGGTCGGATTACGGTTCTTCTGGATGAAAGGAGTTCGAATCCAGGCTGACCCGCTAAAATTTCTTTCATTTTCTGCCTGACCCGCAGCTATTTTTATTTCGACGAAATTAATTTTTTTTAAGGGTAGTGGGTGGAAAATTTTTGCGGGTCAGGTCGGATTCCGGTTCTTCTGGATGAAAGGAGTTCGAATCCAGGCTGACCCGCTAAAATTTCTTTCATTTTCTGCCTGACCCGCAGCTATTTTTATTTCGACGAAATTAATTTTTTTAAGGGTAGGGGGTGGAAAATTTTTGCGGGTCAGGTCGGATTCCGGTTCTTCTGGATGAGAGGAACCCAAATTCGGGCTGACCCGCTAAAATTTATTTGATTTTCTGCCTGACCCGCAGCTATTTTTATTCGGACGAAATTAATTTTTTTTAAGGGTAGGGGGTGGAAAATTTTTGCGGGTCAGGTCGGATTCCGGTTCTTCTGGATGAGAGGAGTTCCAATCCAGGCTGACCCGATAAAATTTATTTGATTTTCTGCCTGACCCGCAGCTATTTTTATTCCGAGGAAATTAATTTGTTTTATGGGTAGGGGGTGGAAAATTTTTGCGGGTCAGGTCGGATTCCGGTTCTTCTGGATGAAAGGAGTTCGAATCCAGGCTGACCCGCTAAAATTTCTTTCATTTTCTGCCTGACCCGCAGCTATTTTTATTTCGACGAAATTAATTTTTTTTAAGGGTAGGGGGTGAAAAATTTTTGCGGGTCAGGTCGGATTCCGGTTCTTCTGGATGAGAGGAGTTCGAATCCAGGCTGACCCGCTAAAATTTATTTGACTTTCTGCCTGACCCGCAGCTATTTTTGTTTCCGACGAAATTAATTTTTTTTAAGGGTAGGGGGTGGAACATTTTTGTGGGTAAGGTCGGATTCCGGTTCTTCTGGATGAAAGGAGTTCGAATCCAGGCTGACCCGCTAAAATTTATTTGATTTTCTGCCTGACCCGCAGCTATTTTTATTCGGACGAAATTAATTTTTTTTAAGGGTAGGGGGTGGAAAAAAAATTTTTGCGGGTCAGTCGGATTCCGGTTCTTCTGGATGAAGGAGTTCGAATCCAGGCTGACCCATAAATTTATTTGATTTTCTGCCTGACCCGCAGCTATTTTTATTCCGAGGAAATTAATTGTTTTATGGTAGGGGTGGAAAATTTTTGCGGGTCAGTCGGATTCCGGTTCTTCTGGATGAAAGGGTTCGAATCCAGGCTGACCCGCTAAAATTTCTTTCATTTTCTGCCTGACCCGCAGCTATTTTTATTTCGACGAAATTAATTTTTTTTAAGGGTAGGGGGTGAAAAATTTTTGCGGGTCAGGTCGGATTCCGGTTCTTCTGGATGAGAGGAGTTCGAATCCAGGCTGACCCGCTAAAATTTATTTGACTTTCTGCCTGACCCGCAGCTATTTTTATTTCGACGAAATTAATTTTTTTTAAGGTAGGGGGTGGACATTTTTGTGGGTAGGTCGGATTCCGGTTCTCTGGATGAGAGGAGTTCGAATCCAGGCTGACCCGCTAAAATTTATTTGATTTTCTGCCTGACCCGCAGCTATTTTTATTTCTACGAAATTAATTTTTTTTAAGGGTAGGGGGTGGAAAATTTTTGCGGGTCAGGTCGGATTACGGTTCTTCTGGATTATAGAATCCAAATCCAGGCGGACCCGCTAAAATTTCTTTCATTTTCTGCCTGACCCGCAGCTATTTTTATTCCGACGAAATTAATTTTTTTTATGGGTAGGGGTTGCAAAATTTCTGCGGGTCAGGTCGGATTCCGGTTCTTTTGGATGAGAGGAACCGAAATTCGGGCTGACCCGCTAAAAGTTCTTTAATTCTCGGCCTGACCCGCAGCTTTTTTTTTTTTTCGTTGAAATTAATTTTTTTTAAGGGTAGGGGGTGGAAAATTTTTGCGGGTCAGGTCGGATTCGGTTCTTCTGGATGAGAGGAGTTCCAATCCAGGCTGACCCGATAAATTTATTTGATTTTCTGCCTGACCCGCAGCTATTTTTATTCGGACGAAATTAATTTTTTTTAAGGGTAGGGGGTGGAAAATTTTTGCGGGTCAGGTCGGATTCCGGTTCTTCTGGATGAAAGGAGTTCGAATCAGGCTGACCCGCTAAAATTTCTTTCATTTTCTGCTGACCCGCAGCTATTTTTATTTCGACGAAATTAATTTTTTTTAAGGGTAGGGGGTGGAAAATTTTTGCGGGTCAGGTCGGATTCCGGTTCTTCTGGATGAGAGGAGTTCGAATCCAGGCTGACCCGCTAAAATTTATTGACTTTCTGCCTGACCCGCAGCTATTTTTGTTTCCGACGAAATTAATTTTTTTTAAGGGTAGGGGGGTGGAGGGGGTGGAACATTTTTGTGGGTAAGGTCGGATTCCGGTTCTTCTGGATGAAAGGAGTTCGAATCCAGGCTGACCCGCTAAAATTTATTTGATTTTCTGCCTGACCCGCAGCTATTTTTATTTCTACGAAATTAATTTTTTTTAAGGGTAGGGGGTGGAAAATTTTTGCGGGTCAGGTCGGATTACGGTTCTTCTGGATTATAGGAATCCAAATCCAGGCGGACCCGCTAAAATTTCTTTCATTTTCTGCCTGACCCGCAGCTATTTTTATTCCGACGAAATTAATTTTTTTTATGGGTAGGGGGTGCAAAATTTCTGCGGGTCAGGTCGGATTCCGGTTCTTTTGGATGAGAGGAACCGAAATTCGGGCTGACCCGCTAAAAGTTCTTTAATTCTCGGCCTGACCCGCAGCTTTTTTTTTTTTCGTTGAAATTAATTTTTTTTAAGGGTAGGGGGTGGAAAATTTTTGCGGGTCAGGTCGGATTCCGGTTCTTCTGGATGAGAGGAATCCGAATCCGGTCTGACCCGCAAAGATATCCCTGATTTTTTTTTTTTGGGCAAATTAGACACCACCCTGAAATCTATAACATTGTCCAATGCAGAGGGTAGGGGTTATGTTTAGGTTATGTTGTTACTATTCATATAAGATCATATGAAATAAAGATTTAAAAATCAAATGAAAAATCTTAAAAGTTATATCACTTGTATTAGTGAAATAAACCGAGCATGAACAGTTTTATCATAACATGTAATGTATAAATTCCAGATAAGTCGCCATTTATTCTGTTTACAGTATATGACTTTCCGACAGTCGACTGAATGACTTACAAGTCAGAAAATGTCTTGGTACTAAACAAAAGCGCTCAAAGCATAATAACTGTTTATGCTAAGTTATTTTGTTTTCTGAATGTAGATATTTTTCAAACTCTCACAGATGATTTTTCAGGTATCCGCGGACTTCTCTTAAAAATTTAAGCAAAAGTTACTTTCTGGTTAGCGAGTTAGAAATTTTTAAAAATTTGAAAAAATACATGGCGTTATATGGGAAGTTTCAAAAAGTAGACAAAGCATATTCATTTATTTACGAAAAAGGTTTATTTCTAGATGTTAAGATTTTTTTAAAAACTAACACAACATCTTTTATTAAATATTGAATTGATATTAGCTTTAAAAAGTGCATGGTTACTTTCTAGTTGAATGTAGAATGTGGAATTTCTGAAGAAATCAAATCCATTGTTTATTTTTTGTTAAAAATAGGTTAGATTTTGTCCAAAATAGGTTAGAAATTTCATTTCAAAATAAAAGAAAGATAGAATCACATGTTCTGGCAGCCCTCATAAAAAAAAAAGGTTTTGAAAGTGTTGATTGCATGGAGGGCATATCACGTGATTCTCTAACTACAGCTCCAGCCATCTATCGAGCAAAGTTTAAACTATTCTTCTGCTTAAAATTCGGGAGACCCTTTTTAAGATAGCAGTTGCCTGACCTGTATGTAAGATCGTGGTGAAACCATAATCAAGTTAAGCAAAATAGTTTCTTTTAAAATGGTCTATTTCCAGTCTTTCTTCAAACAAGAAACCACCACGTTTATTCTCCGCCATGTGTTACGTGAAAAAGAAGCTAAAAGCGCTGTTAGTGTTAAAAAAAGGAACTAGAAAAACAATATGGCGTCGTGACGCTGTTCTACGTACGTGCGAAATATAAAATTTTTGATGAATGGAAACAGTAATTTTTGATTTATGAACTATATTTTTTGCACATAAAAAGATACAGATATATATATATATATTTTATTTAACTTTCTTCTTTTTTTCCCGATTTAACAAACACAAACGAGGTTTTGCAAATTTTACACTTTCAGTTTTGCAAAAAGAAAAACTTAAAAAACTCTTAACACTCTTGTCACGCAGTAACATCGTTCTTTTTCTCATAAATTATCACTTTGATTTATCCAAAAATTAATCGTATCCATGTTTGAGCTCGCTTTTTTTCAAATCTCTTGACGATATTCGATCGGTATAAGCTGGCTCGATGTGACACAGCCGCGATTTCCAAAAGCCATTCAGCTATGCCGACATCTTGCCTACCTAACCGTCGTGAAAAGAATCCTGGAGCAGACTGAGAATTCCGAGTGGCACAATGACGTATGACCAAAGGAAGTCGTCACATTTATTGAAAAAAAAAATATATATATATGTGCCATACTCCGCATATTAAATTGAACGGTATCCATCCATCCACACGCTGCCTGAAAAAAAGAAAGAATAATAAGAATAAAATGACACGTTTATAACATCCTTTATTTTATGTTATTATTATTATTATTTTTTTTTTTATTTTGAAAAAACAAAAAGTTTTGTTATAGCTTTTTCCACCTGCAAACAAGGGAAATCCTGTACTTCCTGTTGGGAAATTTATCGAGTGTCCACCCATTTCCGGTTCCGGTAATTAACGAAGATTTTGATTGCCGGCGCAGAGAGCGTTGGCGTGATTTAAGAAAAAAAAATTAACGAAGAAGATATATTTTTTTCGAAAATATAGATGTGTACATGAAATCGGTTTACGAAACAACCTGTGACAATGGAAGAAACAGGTATAAACATGAAACGTGTTGGAAATATTTAATTTGTTTTTGGCATTTCGGTTCGGTTTTAGAATGGGAACCAACGCTTTTATGTGTTGAAAGGTTGTTCAGATCCCTATCTTCATGTTAATGTTTAACCAGATAGAAAAGGATTAATGCCCTGTCTCCATTGGCCAATTAATTGGAGGGTACAATTAATTGTTTTACCGGAAATGCTGTATATTTTCGGACTTTTTTCTTCTGCTATCACTTTTTTTTTTATTGTTTTGATTATTTTTTTGGAAACAAAAAATAATGAAAATGAAAAAAAAAGTGGTAGCAGAAGAAAAAAGTCCGAAAATATACAGCATTTCCGGTGGTACAATTAATTGTACCGTTCGATTAATTGTCCAATGGAGACAGAGCATAATTGTTATTAATTTAAGAAAATTTAGTTGACATTTTCTCTAAAAATTAGTTATGAATATAGTTTCAAATTAGCTATGAATAATTAGCTGAAATATTAAAGTAATATTAATTGATTGATTAATAAAATTGATTGATTAAAAATAATATAAAAAAAAAAAAAAAAGAAAAATAATAAAAAATATTAATTGCATTCCGTTACAAATTCAAAATTTACAAATTATAAATAAGAAACTCATACGGTTAGGTAATTAATAATTAATAATTAGCAATTTTGCGCGTTCATAGCCGGAATAGGAAAACAAAGATGCAAGGAGATCGATACTCTGTCAATAAAAAAAAAAAAAAAATTACGATCGTCTTGGTATCATAAATAAGATAGTTTATGTCATCGTAAAAAAAGGTTTTATTTGTTTATGGTCGTATATCGGTATGATTCTTAAGATAAAACAGTCAATTAGAAAACATAATTAAATAAAGATGCTTACTAGGTAGCTCTTTGCACATCGTGTAGAGTCCATTAGGGGCCATTCAAATATTATGCCATCATTTTAGGGGGGGGGGTCGTTCGACTGATGAGCGAATGACGACGAGGGGGAGGGGGGGGGGGCTTATTGGTGTAATGCTGATATCATCTACATTGGATTTCATTCCGTAAAAAACTTTAAAAGTATGATTTTTTTTTTTCAAATTATTTGCTATGAATCAGTAATTTCATATTAACTTTTAATTTGTAACTTAATCACCTTTAATTTGTAACTCAATCACTGCATTTTGTCAATTTATTTAAAAAGAAAAAAATTCCTTGATGGGGGGAGGGGGTGTTGATAATGCCGGCGTATGACGATCATGGGGGAGGGGGTCTAAAATGTCGAAAAAATGATGACGTAATATTTGAATGGCCCCTTATGGAATCGTCCACATATTACGAGGGCACGTTAAGGGGGAAGGAGGTCTGAAAAATCTTACTATTGCTTGCAAAAGGGAGGGAGGAGGGCTGGTAAAATCTTGCATAATCGATTTTGAGGGAGGTTTGGGACTGAAACTTCTTAAAGGAAAAGGTGATTTTCAAAAAACTTACTTTAACTTACAAGGGGGGGGGGGGGGTCAAAATGGTCAAAATTATGCTTACGTAATACACGGCGGTGTTTCCTATGTTTACCTTAATAAAATCACACCACAGAAACTGTTCCACCGTGTATATGAACTACCCCTGTGCTACCAACAAACGTGCTTACTTGGGAAAGTTCAAGTATTACGTAAGACCGGTTGGGGGGGGGGGGGGGGGGGAGTTTGACAAATCTTACGTAAGAATTTCTATTATAATTTCTTGTTCAGAATTTTTTTTTAATTTCAAAAAATTAATTTTAGTTTCCTTTTTTTTTGAATATTTAAAAAAATTGAAATTTTTTTTTACACTAGTTTTTGAAAAATAAAGAAATTTTTTGATGCATTCAGCATTCTCTACAAAATAACAATGAATTTTCTGTTATCATTTTCTTACAGAAATAAAGAAGTGAACCCAATCTAGGTTTGAGAAAAATTTTACTTCAATTTAAAATTGCCGCTGCAAAAAAAGGGGGTGGTCAGCGAAAATCTTACATAATATAATAGGGGGGGGAAGGGTCAAAGAAATCATACTAATTCTTACGAAAGGGGGGAGGGTCTAAAAACCCGAAAAAACGTCTTACGTAATACTTAAACGTTCCCCTTGCTCTGATAATACGTTATGTCATGTAACGTCTTCCTATAAAAAATTTTTATATCCGATTCATTTAAGTTTTCCACCGGTTTATTCGTCCGTCACAAAGAGTCAACAAAATAGTAACAATAAATTAGTAAAAAAATTTGTTGTTCCAAACTTGGAAAAAACAGTGAATCTGCGGCGTCGAAATTTTTAAAAATAATTGCAAAGCTGTCCCGGCTTTACCTAAGAAAATTTGATGATATGTATTTAAATTTTAAAAATTAAACCAGTTTTGATTTGAAAAATGAACAAAAAATCTAAAAAATGTAGGAATTAACACTATAAAGGTGAAACTGTCAATTGAAAAATAGCCATTTTGAATGACTTGGAAGTTTCTAATTAACTGCATTGTGTTAAATGCGAAATTTTTCCATTCCTGAAGTCTGTGATTGTTGTCAAGCACTGAGATTTTCCTGGATCATAAGTAGACTGAGAAGCAAAGGGGGGCACAAGATATTCTAAGGGAGCTCCGAATGGCCCCTTATAGCATGGAAGATAGGGAAAATACATGGGCCAAGCCAAACTTACAAGGGGGCTCAAACTTTTCTAAAGGGCGGCTGAGCCACCCTTTGCCCCCCCCCCCCCCTGGCTACAGCCTGTAAAGACGTAGTTTTAAACATATTGCAAAAATGTTGCAATTTCAGAAATTCTAAACATTTTAATTTTCGGGAATTTCCTACTTTAGCTTTCTGGATTTTTTAGCTTCTTAGGAGTCGAACCTCCGCTTCTTTCGGTATAGTATAGCCCCGCATATTCACATAGCTTACCACATATTCAAACGAGTATTTTTATTTTTTAGATTAAATTAGCTAGATGCAAATGACATGCAAACATCCTAAAATAGTAAGAAAATTTTTTTTGAAAAATATTTGAAGCACACCTTCAATTAAGCGAAATGACACGTTATAATGGGGTTCCCAGTCAGCAAATAAATATTAACATTTATAAAATATGTTTTAAATATTTTTTAATATTTTAAAAATATTTTATAAACATTAATTTTTTTTTTTTTTGCTGGCTGAGATTATGTTTCATAATCAGGAAGAAAACAAAACAAAAAATAATGGATTTTTAAATTTACCGATAAGTCGACTTCCGATATGGCTCAAATATTTTTTTAAGAGAGCAAAAGCTACTCCTATTTTAGCTTTAAGCTGTAAAAGTTAAAAGTTACTGTTAAAAGTACCGTAGATTGGGATGAAGTTGAAAAGGTGGAGTGAAGTTGAAAGGAAATTCAAAAAAAAATTCTAGGTTTATTTTAGGCACTAAAAATAAAATTTTTTTATTTCATTAAGTGGATATTGTTTTTGGGATACTGAAGTAAAAAATTTTATTTTTAGTGCCTAAAATAAACTTAGAATTTTTTTTAAATTTCCTTTCAACTTCACTCCACTTTTTCAACTTCACTCCAATCTATGGTACTGTTAGCAAAAAGCTTGTACAGTACTTTTTTTATACGCTACTTTGTTTATTTTTAACTATATCCAGGATTTTGCTTCGCTGTTTGAATTTTGAAGATTTGTTTCCACCAAAGGTCCACACCGTAAATTTTTCGCTACATACTTTGTAACAATCCATCGCCGATCCGAACTTCGATGCAATAAAATGAAACAAAATTTGTTTTTCCACCAGTATTTTGCGGATTTTCAATTTTAAAATACGTCCTCTAACTGAAACATACACTTCGATTTTTAAAGTTTGTGTACAGTAAATATGTGTTAAGTTTCTTATGAATAAAAATAATCATTTTCTTTTTTTTTTTTTTTTTTTTTCACTTAAAAACCAAAAATTTCGCTATTTAATTCGAAAAAAGTTTCACTCAATATGTCTGTATCAATTAAATTTTTTTTTTTTTAAATCACCGATTTTGACAGCGTTTTTCCTTTTAATAATCTCCAAAAAAAATTGATTATTAGATAACAGTTAGGCAAATAGCATTACTTATCTGGATATTTTCTCTTATAAATGATATTTTTTTATTATCTTTATGACCTCCTTTTAGATCAAATTGTATTACTTTTTTTTCCGGAAAATTTTCAAAAAGAGAAACATTTCAAGGATTGGTCCATAATTTTTTTTTTTTTTTTTGGGTACAATTCGCGACAGTTTGACAAGGGCGTTACGTCTTTTTCACTCTTTGAAGTATCTCACAGTTTAAATATTTACGAATCCGTATTTTCATTTCGATAACAATTTTCGAAAGAAAAAAGATTAATCACTTTTTATTTTCGTAGGAGAATTTTAAATTTTATTTATGTCACTGCAAATTCGATCGATGCCCGAACTTTGAAGAAAAAAAAAAAAAAACTGGCATGCTTTTTTTTTATCGACGAAACGTGATTAAACTTCTTATTGGATATAGTTTATTTATTTATTTTTTTTTTTTTTTACTTTTCAAAAAAATAGACTTTACACTAATTTGAAAGTTTGAAAAAGTTTTTCGAACATTTTTTTTTTTTTTAAAACCCACGATGTAGCGAATTCCGCGTTTGCAAGACGAAAAAAAAGTAAATCCGGTTGTTAGTTAGCCGATATCAAGAAATTAACTGAGGAAATTGAAAATTCTCGCCAGAGTTTTATTTTTTTTATCGTAGCAAGCAAAGATATGATAACGGAGATATGTTTATCTTATAAACACAATCTCTGCTGGCAAGTATTAAACATTTGAAACATGTAAAATGACCGGTATTACTCATGTTTTTGCTTAACGCTAGTTATCTAAGCAACGCTAAATTCACCGGGTTGTGTTTATTAAATTAGCACCCTTTTTTTTCTATTTTTTTTTTTTTTCTTGAAGAATTTCCGTACCTTAATTACACTGAAATAGAGCATAGTTCTTAATTTAAAAATTTTAAAGGATAATGAGCAAAATTTCTCACTACGCTGCGCTCCTCGTCTTAGAATGGTATTAGGAGAAATAATCCTGTTGGGTAGTCCCTGATTGGTGGCACGTAAGTTTATAGACTCTATAATAACGTCCATCATATCACGCACCGTCGCAATAGCGGGTTGTTCGATAACTTTTTCTCCGGCCCGTAGCCAAGGGGGGTCCAAGGGGGGCTTTGCCCCCCGGGCCTGACTTGGTGCTCCCCCTGGAGTAAATAGAGAGGTCGCATGTTTTGACATGAATCCATCGTTTAATTGTGCCAGGGGAGATATGACAAAAAGCGAAATTTTTCAGAGTTAAAGAGAAAAAACAAAAATTTAAATTTGAATGCCCGCCAAAACGGAACGTGACGTCATCTGCCTAAAAGTGGTTGTGTTCATTTCTGAAACTCTGAACAACATCGTTGCGCAATGTTTACAAGTATGTTTACCAACAAGACGCGCTTCCCTTCAAATTCGATGTCTCGCTTCGAGTTCGATATCTCGCTTCGATACAGGCAGATGACGTCACACCAATAGAAAATCGTTTAAAGAGTGATCACGTGACAAAAACTTTTCCGTACTTTGTTTTTCTTATATTTTTAATTTGATGAAAAATTTTTACATTTAAATACTAGTTTTTAGTTAAGAGCATACTATACATTAGTTTCCACCAAAATCTCGAAACATGTGATTTGTCTATTGGCTAAACATGAAAGGCATAGGGAATGAAAATCTGTTGCCCCCCTGGCTCTTCCTTCTGGCTACGGGCCCGCTTTTTCTGATTAATAAAAAGGCAATTGTTCTGACTAGGTTCGCTGTTCATTAGAGATTCTTAATTAGAAGAGACCCGACAGAAAAAATGAGCTCGAAATTTTGAAGGCATACCTATGACCATGCGCATTGATTTTTTCTTCTGTCTGTTTTTGATTTTTGATTTTTTAAATTACTTTGTGAAAGCACTTTTTATTCAAGTGTCTTTTTCAAAACTAATGCGCATGGTCATTTGCCTCCAAAATTTCAAAATTTTTTCTGTCGGGTCTCTTCTAACTACTGTTCATATAGCGACCGATCGCGCCTTTAAAATAAAGTTTACTTAGATCGGGGCCATTAAAATATTATGTCAGCATAATTTTGATTATTTTTTACTCCCCCCCCCCCCTTCGGCAATACTTATGGAAAAAACCGCTGGTTTGGACTTCCTCCCCACTATAGTGCTGGCGTAAAATTTGAATGGCCCCAAACATTTCGGAAATTAAAAGCTGTAGGATTGTCGTAAGGGAACGTTCAAGTAACGACTTTTTTCGGGTTTTTGGGTATATCTCCGGAACACATGCGCGCAACTTTGTGCCACCGGTGTCAGTATATTAAGGGCCTCTCAGATGAAGTTTTAGGCGAAAAAAAATTTTATTTCTAGGGGGCCCAAAAATCGGCCTTAATTACCCACTTCCTTTGATAATTTTTTTAAATGTTTTCGAATAGGCTCCGAGCGACTTTTTTTTTTATAAATACACTTAAATATACCTGTTTACCTTATGCAAGCGTATATATTTCCATCACGCAATTAGTTCGCGGAAAATATCGCTTTTTTATAAGCTAAACATGATTTTAATGGTGGCGCCTGCAGTCAAAGTCGCTCGGAGCCTATAAAAAAATTAGACGCCATTTTTCTTTTAGTTGTTGAAATGTGGTTCGCGGTTTCACCGCTGGAGCGCTGTACTAGTTTTTCGGAAATAAGCATTTTTTTTTTTTTGCGAAAATAATTAAATATTATCTAATATAAAAACTATTAATTGTTGTTCATGCATTTAACATCATGGAAATTTACCCTTGAACATAACAAAACGTTTTGCGGTTTCGGTGCAGTTAGACCCCGTTTTCATGTATAAAATATTAGATTTAAAAAAATTTTTATAACGTACTTTTTTATCCTTAAAATGTGTACACCGCCCGGCTAACCGGCTTATGTAAACGAACTAGAACCTTTACATAATTTAAAAAATTTAAACTGTTTTCATTTTTGCATGTTCATTACATGAGACAAACGTTTCCGATCAGAATCGTTTTGGAGATGATGAAAATGAAGTCACAGTTTCGGTATCTCAATCCGTTTTCATCCTAGGGAACAAAACATAAGAAACTTAGCGTAAAATGACTGAATCCGTATTCATTTTCAGACCCTTTATGCGGCAAAGGTAAAAAACGTCTAAAAAAAATTAGCTATCTTTTTTCATCAAAAAGAAAATAAATTAGGGGGTGAGCTCGCCAAAAATCCCAAGTCTGTAAAATAAAAACCACTCTAATAATGCTCATCTTAATTTTTTAAATTCTGTTTCCCTAATAACAATTATCTACCCTACTTAATTTCCATAATTTTACATAAAAGTGCCGAATCATCGTCGTAATCATTATCATAGTTACATTTTCAATTATCATAATTTAAAATTTAATTGTTTAATTTGGCAAATACTATATACGCTGTGTCCAATAAATTTTATCTCCGATAATAATGGAAATGTGTTTCAGGTGATAATTAACGTTAATTCAATATTTACTTCGACGTTAATTTTTAGAGATGCATCGAATTTCCTCGAAATTTTTTCTTTCAAATGAATATTCCAAAAAAAAAAAAAAAAAAAAAAAAAGATTTTTATTAGTCTAATTAATTATTATCGTAATTAAAATAGGCATTGTATAAATCAACGCCTTCGTGATCAACCGGTGGCATATTTAATATCTTGAAGGCTCCTGTCGAGTGAGCTCACGCTACCAAGCGGTGACTTTCGAAACTACCGTAATCCATTCAATAATGAAGTTTATCAAGGTTAGCTAGTTTGAAAAAGAATTATTTTTTTTTTTTGTGTGTACTCAGTAGTTTATTCAATTAGAAACAAGTAAAAAGATGGACTTTGTTTGATATTTGTGGGGATATGTAAAGAAAAAGAAGTCTTCCAAAGGCAAGAATTATTTAATAAAGATGTGTTTACCGTCGCGTCCAAGTTTGGTTAGAAAATCAAAAAATTTTATCTTAATGCAAATAGTGCCGGTTAATGTACATATTTTTAAAAAATAAAATAATGCTAACATGGCCACGATCAACAACAATAAAGAATCGTTTCAATTATTAAGAGGATCTTCCGACAGTAATTCTGCATCTAGTGTGTCAGAGTTGGTGTTTCCACCAAAAAAAAAAAGATTTAGAAGACGATTGAGAAATAATCCATCCACAAAACATGAAGATACAAATGGTGATTGCCGATGTAAAGCCAGGACTGTTACTTTAACTTTATTTTGCATAGTGTTAATTTGTTGGCTGGTTACGTTAACTTGGTTGGCTGTGGTTTTACATAATGAGTTAAGTCGCCTTAATTCTGAAGTTTCTAAAGGTAAGCAAACGTTTAGAAATGTTATAATCGATTTTCTTATCATAATGTTGTTTTTTAATTTCATGATCTAACATCATTCCAAATGAAATTGTGAATTTATTTGTTTGAGATCCAAGAGCCGAAAAAAATTAATTGAGATTCAGTTTAATATTGTACCATTTTAATGTTTTTTTTTTTTTTTTTAAATGGAATTTGAAATTTTTCAAAAACTTTGTGTCTGACCTAAGTCAAATCCAAGTGCGGATTTCCCGCCTTTTTTTACTATCACGTACATCCCTATTAATTTGATCCAGAAAATCGTAAACGCGCTTGCTTTATTTTAGGTTCCTACGCTCTTGCGTATTTCTGTACGTCGGGTTGAATTTGAAATCGAAATAAGTCAAATTCTTGGTTTGATAATTTTAAATTTTAAAAAATCGGCCAAATGACGTGATGTTTCGTATTTTTGGTTATCGATTTTTTACTAAATTCTTTATGTTTCGGAATTTTTTATTTGTTCTATTTTTGATTTGAAGGGTGTACAAAGCGGAAAATCCGAAAATAAAGGAAAAAAAGAATTTAAATTTTTGAAAACTTAATCTAGGGGCAGAATTTTCTGAAAAATCCTGGAACTCAATTTTTCAAGCTGGGAAATTTTTGCAGCATTTTAGATATAAAAAAAAAATGTTTGTTGCCGGAAATATTTCTCAATTTATTAATATTTCCGTAAAATACTGTATATGAGCTGTCATTCACTGTTTCGTGATTTCATTTGGGACAAGTCTGAACTTGACCTTATTTTTGAGCCCAAGATAGATTATTTGATTTTACATCTCAGTTTTGTCAAAAGCTGAAGACAATGGTCCAGTTGGGACTTTTTAAGACATCCGTCGGGGGTGTCTTTTTCAGACACCAAGGGTCTAGAGGGGCTTAAAATATCCGAAGGGGGGGTAGGGGGTAGGGGGGTGGGGATGGGGGTGTAACAAAGAACGTGATAGCTTTTTTGCTTCTGTCCAGATCTGCTCGTAGCTCTTCTATTAAAAATATTGATCATCAGAGTTCCGACTCCTCGTTTGTTTAAACAAGTTCAAACAAGTTCAAACTTGCGAAGGTTCAAATTTCAATTTCAATGGAGGAAAAACATGCTGGTTTTTTGCTTCTGTCCCAGATCTGCTCGTAGCTCTTCTCTTAAAAATATTGATCCTCAGAGTTCCGGCTCCTCGTTTGTTTAAAACAAGTTCAAACTTGCGAAGGTTGAAATTTCAATTTTTTGCCCCTCAATACAGTTGTTGACTAAGTAGCCATTCTTCTGGAAATTTTCTTGACTTTCTTCTGAATCAGTTCCTTTCTTTTTCCATTTCACCATATGACTATGTAATGTGTGTTCTGCGTGATCTATTTGTTTATCAGCAACATTCCTTGACCATAGATATTATGTGGCGACGGTACCTCGACGCCATATTGCCTGTTCAAGATGGCGGTGTGTGTACGACCCTGTGCTTCTTTTCGCAATTTTTTTTAACTTTTTTGCCCTGGATTGTTGTTATCGTGCAAACATGTGCACCGATATCGTTTTAAATCTCCTAACCTTGAACTTATTTTCAGTTCGGAAAAAGGAAAAAAAAAAAATGCATAAAAACACGTAAACGTTTTCGTGGTTTTTTTTTATCCAGTAAGTTAGTAAGGAGCGATCGATAAAATCGTCGCATTCTCATACCGGGGAAAAGGTTGTTAAAGCCGTTTCTCACTGATCCTTCGAGAAGCAACACTCCGACCAGGAGTGGATCAATGCACATATTACAATGCCGTTGTTTTTGCTCTTCGTATATTGTTTATTTTAACGTTTTTTACAGTCTGAAAATTTCGCGAAAATAATCGTTTGAGTGGGTTTAACGGAAAATGATTTGATTAAAGTGATTTTATTCGGTTGTTATCGGTTGAAAATAATTATTTATTTGAAAGGTTGAAATTGATTTTTTGGTTTTGAGAGATAAATGCGAGCAGCTTTCCCCAGTGCAAAACGAGGAAAAAAAAAATTAATTAATTACATGTTTAGAATTTAACAGTCAAATGTTAACAATTTTATTTTAAATACGATCGCCTTTTTTTTTGAAAAAATTTTTGCAAAATCGTTTGTATGATTTGACCCAGATTTTTTTTTTTTTTTTTTGAATTGCTAATTTCAAAGGAAGAAGAAAACGGAAATTAAGTTATTATAATATGTCGTATTAAAATATTAGCATAACGACGGTTAGTGTAAACAGCTGTTTATATTTTTTTTCTCCCTTCCCCCTTGAAAAGTGATAAGGTGCCTGTAATGATAAATAAAAGAGTGTGGAA
Organism: Liposcelis bostrychophila; assembly: GCA_037577465.1. Classification (NCBI taxonomy): domain Eukaryota; kingdom Metazoa; phylum Arthropoda; class Insecta; order Psocodea; family Liposcelididae; genus Liposcelis; species Liposcelis bostrychophila. The sequence goes on along the minus strand of CM075212.1, from coordinate 19,980,730 downwards.
TGAATGATAAAAACGCCAAGACTGGAAAATTTTTACCTTTTGTTTTTATTTGTAAAGTCGGAAAGTAGTAAATTGTTATATTGTTTTTTGGAGTGAATGGATGAAAAGGGCTTTACTATTGGTTTCGGTTTCGTGAGTTTCAAAAGACTTTGTTGTGAACTTGTTGTTTTTCTATTATAAGTCAATGTCGTTTTCGTCAAAAGTTTTCTTTAGGATTTATTTGTTTCCCTGATTGAAATCCGTGTATTACATTTGGCAATATTTGATTAGGCCAACAGTGCGACGTTATCTTAACTTGAAACAGTTTTCATCCGGAAATCGATTTATCTTGAAGATTACAGAGAAGCTTAGGGAATTCCAGAATTTTTTTTATATGTCTGCAAAACCGCATAACGTCTGACGTTTAACGTCAGTTTATGAAAATGCAGATTCGATTCAAACTCATTTCTAAATTCCTCCACTTTCTTTTTGCATACTAAATTGCGGGATTTTCTGATTAAATATTTCAAAATTTGAGTTGAAATTTATTTTTTCGTTGCTTCAGTTTCCTGTAAATCTTTTATTCCGCCGGAAACTTGTCCAATTTTTGAAGCCGTTAAGTCTAAATCTTTCACTTTATCAAATTTTTAGCAATTTTTACTATTTTGTACTGTTTGATTGTACATCATAAAGGTCGTTGCTTAAAAAATTAAATTGAGGGAGTCATTCAAATATGACGTCATCATTGTTTTAAGAAATCTTGAACCCCCTTTCTATTCTTCAGTCATTCTCATCATCGGTCATACCCCCGAAATACATATTGTGACGTAATTTAAAAACCTCACTTTCTTCCTGCAGGCATCGAACCGAGGTTCCTTTTTTTGGAAAAGTCGCTTTTTTTGGAAAAGTCGCTATTTTTGAAATGAGTCCCTAAAAGTCCCTAATTTGAAAGAAAGTCCCTAAAAATCCCTGTTTTTCTTCCCTTTAATTTTTATGCCTGGAATACAGTCGGATGGGTCTACCCATCTTTTCTCGAAATTTTTACAATTTTTCGCTCGGCCTTCGGCCTCTCTTAGCTTGGTTTAAAGCCTATTTGAATGTAATTCAGAAAGAAAGTAGCTGGAAATAAAAAATGGACCCGAAAAACCGGGATAAAATAATGTTTGAGAAAATTTTCAAGAAACTTAGAAGCAAAATAAAAAATTTGAACCGAATATTAGCTTAAATTTTGACTTCAACCGAATTTTTTGTTCCACATTGTCTTTCGCCTTATTTTATTTTGAAAAATGTTACATGTTTTTTAAGTTTGTGCTATGCAGGCGGCTGGTCAAAGTGGATCAAAAATGGGAGTAAGGGGGTCAAATTAAGCCAAAAGAAAAAATTTAAAATTAATGTTTTTAGTCCCATTAGCATGCCTACAAACAAAAAAAGGAAACACAGTTCAAAATTTTGAATTAATTTGAAACTTTCGGTTTCGCCACACGATTTAACCTTTTTGGATTCCTTCTGAAGATGAAAGATTTCAAAAAAGTTCCAATTTAATATCAAAATGGCTTCATTTTAGTATCAAAGGTTTCAAATTGAAATTTTTTCGAGACTTTTCATCCTCCCCAAGAAAAAGTGTGTTATAAAATTGAGTTATTAAAAATTTAAACTTCGTTATAAAATTTTATAACCAGACAAAAAAGGCATCTATTTATAATTCGTTATAAAATTTTATAACAAAAATTATTTTCAGTTTTTCTTAAAGTTTTTTTTTTCTTCCAACGCTTCCCGAATTTTTCTATTTCTGTTTTTCTTTATTTTTGAGCCTTTGCCAAATTAAAAATGCAAGAAATAAACCGAAAATTCGGAAAAATCTGGAAAATATTATAAGTCGAAATAATTGGCAACTTAAGAACCATATTGCCGCTTTCAAAAATCTGTTGAAAAGTGGTGTAGTGGCTGGTAAGGTGGCTGGTAAGTCGACCTTAAGGCTCGGGTTCTATTCCAAAAATTGTAATTTTTTTTCCTTTTTTTTTCTCATGAAAACGGGCCCGTAGCCAGAACGAAGAGCCAGGGGGGACAGTTGGGCTTGTTAAGGGGGGCAATACGCCTTTTTTCCCTATACCTGTCATGTTTAGCCAATTTACTCCACGGGGGGTACCGAGTCAGCGCAGGGGGGGCAACGCCCCCCTGCGCCCCCTTGGCTACGGGTTTGCATGAAAAATGTTTATAAAAGAGCCTATAAAGTCCCCGTATGCTAAAAATAGTGCAATTCAAGCATAAAATTAATATATTGCTCAGTTAAAAATTTTAATTATAAAAATTAATAAATAAGTTATAAAATAAATATAAATATATTTTAATTATAAAAAATTATAATAAGTTATAAAATTTAATAATAGGTCAAAACGTTATAGAGCTATAAAATTTTATAACGCACTTTTTCTTCGGTCAAAAGGAATCCAAAAAAGTTTAATCGTGTGATAGAATTGAAAGTTTCAATTCCATCCAAAATTTTGAACTATGAATGTTTTGAACAAGTTCTGTCTTGCAGCAAAACCGGAATGTTTCGTTGCTAAGCAAAATTTATTTGCAAAAACGGACATGATTCCTGACAAAATGTTTTTATTTTATTTCGTGTGATTTTTAAGAAATATTTTGACACAAGGCATTTTTGCTTTCGCATTAGCCATTTTTTTTTTTATGACGTTGGAGGTCATCCAAATTGGTATCAGATACCAATTTGTCACAGCTATAGATTCTATAGCTGTGACATAATTGGTACAGTAGATAGTCCTCCCGCATGCCTCCCAAGTAAATTACTTCTTAAGCCAAGCATAAGGACCCATGAGTTAAGGCACCTAGCAAGCTGTTAATATTTGCAGCTTATGAACTTGCCCAACTTTTTTTTTTTTGTGAGTGCAAATTTGGTCGTAAAAATCTACGGGGCCCGAAAGACTTTCTTTTCGCCGAGAACCTTTTGGTCGCAGTTATTTCTGTGAAAATCGGGTTATGTGACATATTTTTTTTATTTTTATAACTACCTATTAACTCACAAGAATTGTCAATACTTGTTAATTCTTGCCAATAGTTCCTGGAATTTTGTCGGTTTTTTTGCTGAATTTCGCATGATTTTAATTCGAATGAAAATGAGTTGATGATGAAAGAATCAGTTGTTTGTACAGTACCTATGATAAATTACACAAATTCAGACCGTTTTTTATACTTACTATTTTAAAAAAGGATTTCATAGAATTACAATATTAAGCGAATAGAAAAAAATGCTTTAAAATACAATTTTATAAAAAATTAGACAAAAGCCGGTTTTACCAATAAAACCGGTTTAATCGACAAAACCTGTTTCGGTAAAACCGGTTTTTGGAAAACCCGGTATTAATAATTTGCAAACCCTATAATGCAATCAAAAAATTGTGTTAATCCATACGCAGCCCAATAACTCCAATCCAGTCTGTACCAATACATTCTTGAGGCAATGCACATTTTTTGAATGCCTCTAATGGTGTATTCTTTTATTAAACTCTCCCTGTTCGAAAATTCCGACAGCATTTATGCCGTTTGAAAAAACAAGTCCTTTAAAATGTGGTAATGCTGTTGTTTGATTTTTTAATGATCCCACATCTCCATTATTGGCTAATGGAACTATTTTTGTCCCCTAATCAAACCAGCAGGGAAATTTTCCAAAACGTTGCTGTGCTTGCCAAAACGTCTTGCGATTCTCAACCTCTCCAAGAACCTTCTCATTTCGTTGAAAATTAGTCAGGGAAGCCTCACGTTAATTACCGTTTAACGTAATATGATTCGTTTCAAAATAAAAGCGCTCTCGTGTCATGTTTCCCCGTAAAGTTGGAAAATTTTTCCGAAATTGCTCTTACTCTTCTGCATTCCCCCCGAATCTATTATTAAATTTCGGAGATTTTTCACCTTTTCCCTTTTATAAAATTAACCGACTTTAAAATCCTCTTAGCGAAAAATTAAACCACTCCTGATTTAATCCCGATGTTATATAGAATCCCGTGAAATCCGAAACTTTCCCCCCTACCCGAATCTCCCTCTCTATTCTACCCTCGACCGGAATGGAATCCAATTTGCTGGCTAAAAATCAGGGCCGTGCCAAGAGCGTTAAAACCTGTGAAATTGATAAAGGTGGTGTACGAGCAAAAGGGGGTTAATTAATCCGACCCAATTTTCTCTTTCCATCCGATTCGGAAGCATAAATTGATTAAATTTACTGTCACTAATTACATTTTCATCTTCCTGTTGTTTCAATGTATGTATGGCAAGCACGCAAACCAAAAGCTGTAATTGTGAACAATGGCTTTTTTTTTATGCTTTATAAGGTCGTTTGCAAGGTGAAGGTTGACATTAACGACGACTGTCTTCAGTTGTTTATCGCGGTTCAGACGGGAATCGATTATTCAGGTGCCATTTTTTTATTCCCATGATTCTGCGGTTGTTTCCCCACCGCAACCCTCCCCGGTTTTTTTTATCGGGTTTTAATCGATACTCATCATTTTTTTACTTCGAAAATTCGGTTTGATTGATTGAATTTCCTCTCGGTAAATCGGGGAGTTTGGGAGTTTCGTAACAGTTTTTTTTTTTTTTCCTTTTTAATTTTTTATATCTAGAGTTACGAACTTTTTTTTGTGGTAAAAGTTTTCCTCGCCCTCGAGGGGTCGTTGTATAAATTAGTTTCAATATGCATTACATGATTGCTCTTTTTTGTGTGTGTTTGTGGGATCGAGGTTTTAGATTCAAAAAAAGGCAATGCTCTGAGCAGGTTCTGACTTGTCGCGTCAAATCAACAGTGAGTTCTGGGAAAAAAGCAAAGGTGCGTTCTGGCAACGAGCAAGTTGTTTCTTGACCCGACAAGATATATATTTTTTTTTATTGTTTTCGCATGATTTTTAATTAAATCTTCTGTCACGTGTTTTAGAGTTCGCAATGAGTACTTTTTTTCTTGAGGGAGAGGTTAATTTTTAAAAGTCGTTAAATTTTTTTTTTTTTTTTTTTTTTTTTTTTTGTGTGTGTGTTTTCTTAAAATTTGTAGAAACTTTTTTCATTCGAAACCGGTCGTTAGCTTATTTTTTTTTTTTTTTTGAAAGAAAATTAATATGTTTACGTATATATCATTAGTTCTTTTCATAAAATGCATCGCGGCCTTGCGGTTGATTGACAGGATGTGAGGAATGTTTTGAAATGTTTATTTTTTTTAGGATGTAATATGCAAAGTTAATTTCGACTAGAATGTCGTTTTAATGTCGAAATTCATGAAAATGAAAGTGTTTGAAGCCGCGGTAAAGGACTCATTATAATATTTCCGAGCTTTTTTCAAAAGACCAAACTGAACTTATCGGAATTGCTTACGGTCTTCCTTCATAGATAAATGTAGGTGGCTTTCAGCTGACTTATACTCCCTTGAGTTAGGCAGGGTGTGTCCTGTTCAATTATCGTTATTTCTCGGAACCATGTTGCCGGTAATCTTCTTCTCTTCTTGAAAGTTTTTCGTTCGTTTCTCTATCTGTTTATTCGATCTTTTCCAATCTGCGTCAATACTTTTTTTCAAAGACCTCCAATTAAGTTGCTTCCTCTCTTTAGTCTCTACTACACCATTTGTTTCCTCAAGTTAAGGATTTTGAGGATACTCAGATTTTTTTTTTTTTTTCGTAGTTCGAAAGGCAGTGGTTTCTGCAGTCAGATGGTCGAAACATTAGATTATTCTTTCAGAGCAGATTTTCTGACTGTACTTTGTATATCTGAGTGGTTCTTTTTTTTTTATCTATATTTATTGACATTTCTTGCCTAATATTGTTACTTGTAATGTTCGAGAAGAATATGATCATAGGAGCATGCAGTAAAAAAGCTGCGTCTGCTTCGGAGATATTAGCTTCATAACAAACCAAAAATGCCTCATTATATCACAGCACCTGGATGATATTTCACAAATACCATGCCTCTGACGTCATCAGCAAAAAAGATATTTTCTTTTTGATGCAAAGCAAGTGTGCCAACCTAAAAAGCAATGTGGGTAGTATCATAGCCTTCTTCATACAGGTCGGAATGCTGAAATTAGGCAACACAGCACCGACGTCTTAAAACTGGTAGCGCCTATACATAGCTTATGTAAGAGACATCGTGATTCCCGGCTTATGAGAGGTCCTAAATTTTTTTTTTTTTTTTGATTTTTCCCGTTATCCTTGCTGTTAGACAAACCAAATAATACAAACTAAAATGTTCTGGGAAATATCAAAAATTGCAGTGACCTTGCTCCATAAGCTAAACCCAGACGTCTCCCTGTGTTGCCAAACTTAACATTCCGGCCTGTATGGAGAAGGCTATGGTAGTATTGTCAAAAATTCCTCTGCAGGCGTGCCACTTATAAAGAAAAGAATCTTCCATTGACTAAAGCATTATGGGTAATTAAATACACTATTTCGTTCTCATGAAGCATTTTTGTTTTGCTATAAAACGTTCCGGATTTCTTGCAAGACAAAACTTTGTTCAAGACATTTACTTTTTCTGAGTGTACTCGTGTATCATTAGTTTTTTGTTGCTGTACCTTATCAGTTTTCAAGACCAGCTTTTCGTTGTCGGGGCAAGTCCAAACCAGAAATAACAGCTTATTTACTTATCCCCTGAAAATTTTGCTACCTAACTCTAGTCCTATTTAATGGCATTGCCGAATCGCAATGCTAAATTTATTTGCAGTCAGAAAAGGCAACATTGCTTTATGCAAGTTCTATCTTGCGACAAAACGGCAATTCTTCGTAACCGCGGCCATACGGCCGTGATAAGGTCCGAAAACTCCTATCCCTTATACATGGGAGATCTTGTCCCGCGTAATTACTCGAAAATTAGTTCTTCCTTTTTACCACCGTAAGCGCTACTTGTACGCGAGACGCTTTTTGATTCGTCATTGAGATTTGTAAACAACGATGGCGGCGACTTTCTCTGGTTGTAATTTGTGTGGGAGCCCCAACTTAAACGATTAGATATGTTGCTTCTCTCGACATCGCAGCGCCATCAATGGCCCATTTTAGAACTAAAATGTGCGTAGTTTACTCCAGTTCCCACCTCTAAATCTTACACAGCCAAATCCTGTTCGTATCTAAAAAATCACTAGGATTTCTTAGAGCGCTTTTCCAACAGATTTATTTCTAAGAAAAATTCGTATAACATAATGATAGACTTGGGAGGTTCGTGCCAGGCATATCAATTCATTCAAGCATTTTGTCACGCTAAATTTTATTACGTGACGGATGTAAGAATATTGTATGTTTTCCTTCTGCCAAAAATAAAGCTGTTTGCAATTTTTCTTCTCTTTTCTTTCTTTTTTTTTTTTTTTTTTTGATCAATGAAACTGCACATCTGATTTTTATCTTATCAACAATACATGTTTTTATATTTTTATCATGATTTATTTTCTTTGATAAGGAAATGAAGATGAGAGAGACGACGAAATATCCGTTATTGTGTAGTGGGTTTTTGTCTTTCTTAGTGCATAAATTTTGAAACATGGTTTTTTTGAATCCCCGCGTTTCAAAGCCGCTCGCATTTTCTTAATTTACATAATTTTGATTTTTTTGCTCGCAGTATAAAAAAAGAAAAACTCTTTTAATTTAAAATGTGTTGTGATTGAGATTACATATTTTAATATAAAATTAATAAAAAGAAAATGGATTCGGTGGCGCATGTTAACGTGCCGCTGAGAGCCGGTAAAAAAATGAAAAAACGCAAAGAGTTGGACGCTTTAGTGGCGAATACGATTAACAAAAGATGCGCGGAGGTGAAAAGATCCTCCAGCGCCGGAGGTGTCAGCAGTCACGATGGTCTCCTGTCGGATTCGACGGACGATCAGGATTATTGGACGTCGTCCGCTCCCGGGAAATCCCTTCGGTGTCACAGGAGGAGATATTTAGTGAGAAAAAGAACTTGTTCGGCTTTTTTGAGGGCTTGTTCCGCGATTTTGGTTTTCACGTGCGTCATTGCTACGACCACGGTCATGTGGTTGTTTATAGATGTTCGGGAACAGGTTACGTCTTTAAGGACGGAATTAAATCAAGGTAAATGGACTTATTTCAATTGGTGAAAAGATTTTTTTTTTTTTTTTTTGCCGGTCGGTAGGCGACAGAAATGAATGTAGCAGTTGCTGCATGGACAAAGCATGTTGCTCGAGATCTTTAATTGTGAGTGTTGTTCTGGGAGTTGACGAATGAGCTTTAGTGTGGGTCATCGACATGTATCATGAAAATAGAAGACATAGAGGTTTATTAGTTGCGTCTTCATTTTAGGATGGAAAGGAAGGTCATCAAAAAATAGTTTAGCCTAGTCTAGGTTTAGTAGGTTAGGTTAGGTTAGGTTGGGTTGGGTTGGGTTGGGTTGGGTTGGGTTGGGTTGGGTTGGGTTGGGTTGGGTTGGGTTGGGTTAGGTTGGGTTACGTTAGGTTAGGTTAGGTTAGGTTAGGTTTCGTTAACCTAACTCTCCTTTAGGATGTTATCATCCTAAAGGAGGTTTTCATTGAAAGTGTTGTTCTTTGGACGATGCAGTTTTTTTGCGGGGGTCATCTATATTCATTCTGAAAATAGAAGATACAGAAGTTTATTAATTACGTCTTCATTTTAGGGTGGGAATGAAGGAAACGTCAAAAAATAGTTGAACCTTATAGTTTTAATGTAACCTAATCTTGCCTATCCTAAGTATTTTACGCATTTTGACCCACTGATTTCAAATCTGCAACCGAAAAGTTTCTAGCTCTTAGCGTTTTCGACCTGTTCAATAGCCAATTTAAGCTAAAAGTCGCGTTTAGCTACATTTTAGCCACTAAATAAGTCGAAAACAGTACAGGCTATAAAAATTTTGATTGCAGATCGAAATTCAGCGGGTCAAAACATTTAAATATAATGTGGTTGTTTATTTTGGAAAATGGGAAAAGCGTGATCTTCTTTATTGGTGCTTGGCCCAATGTAAATTATATGGCGAAAATGGGGGGTACTTGAGCGACCCCTTGTACATTAGGGTGGTTCGAAAATCAACTTTTTTGGAATTTCAAAACTCCTATATTGAGAAAAGTTTCTTTATAGGTAGAGTATCAACCCTGAATTTTTTCAGATTTTTTGAACTACATCCTGAGGTGTCAAATCGGCCTTGAAATTTCCAAAAAACCCATAAAAGGACCAAAAATGAACTTTTTTTTTTGCATAAAAGACCATCGATTCCTATCGGAAATTTTGCGTAGATTACGAATTTTAAACCGAAAATTAGTTCTGGTGCACGGTTTTTGAGCCACAGGCAAAACGCCATAACCAGGTTTTTAGAGCTTTTGAATCCGGCCTGTAGCTCAAAAATTACACACCAAAACTAATTTTCGGTTTCAGATTCGTAATCTGCTCAAAATTTCCGATAGGAATCGATGGTCTTTTATGGAGAAAAAAAAAGTTCATTTTTGGCTTTTTATGGGTTTTTTGGAAATTTCAAGGCCGATTTGACACCTTAGGATGTAGTTCAAAAAATCTGAAAAAATTCAGGGTTGATACTCTACCTGTAAAGAAACTTTTCCCAATATACGAGTTTTGAAATTCCCAAAAAGTTGATTTTCGAACCACCCTATTGTACATGACCGATCAATCTGAAATTTTAATTTTTTGATCTTAAGCTGACGCAGGAGTGATTCATTTTCTTGAACACTCTATACTTCGAAAAACGCTAATATTATTGTTTTGGAGCCAGATATCAAAATTCCGTTTCCGGGCAACAATTTTTATCAATCTTATGCACCTTCAGAAAAAATTCTATACCTGACCATTCAGTACTTTTTCGGGAAACTTTGATTTAGGATAAATTCCCGGGAATTTATAGTAGATTAAGGTTTCCCAAAAAAGTACTGTATGGTCAGGTATGGAATTTTTCCTGAAGGTGCCTAATATTGATATATATTGTTGCTCGGAAGCGGAATTTTGATATCTAGCACCAAAAGGATAATATTTGCATATTTCAAAGTACAGGGTGTTCAAAAAAATGAACCACTCCTGCGTCGCCTTAACAGATTCCTCCTCCTTAAACTTCTTTAAATTAGTAGGGCTAAGTTGTGGCGGAGATATTTCTTCGCTGCTAGAATCATCATTTCTATACAAAACTGTATTGATTCTTCTTAATAACTTCTGTAAAAGCTGATATTAGTTCAAAAAGACAGCAACTACTAATTCCTTCTCCTTGTTTTCTGTTTCACTTATAATGACGATGTTTTCAACATCGCTTAATATGCTCTTCAAACTATTTTGGCAATGCACTTTGGACAACTAAACCTTTTCAACCCATTGTCTTTGCTAACGGGATCTACACTACATCCCTCATCAATTCTTCGCAGCTGCTTATTTATTTTTTTGAAAGATGTCAGCGCATTGTTTGTCGTTCAAGTCCATAACGTGCTCAGGTATTCCTCGAATATCGAAACAAACTTTTTCTTCGGTTGTTTTTAATGCCATTTGAAGACTTAACGGGAATAGTGGCCTAAGTCCACCTCGTCATGTTGGCACTGATCTCTGATGTTTAGCTTTTATAAAAGCAATGTAAACAAAAACAGTGGACTTAGGCCACTATTCCCGTTAAGCCTTCATTTTTTTTATGAGCGATTTCACAAGCACGGTCCTCCTAAGTAAAGTTTTAGGTCGAAATTTTTTCATACCATAAAACTAAGCTACAACCTTCCCCAGATGTCTACACAAAGAAAGTCGAAATTTTAATTCGTTAATTCTGTTTTTTACTGGAGCAAAATTAGAGGGTGCCACGACCGAAAGTCAAAAGTTGACTTTTTAAGCGACATCCTAGTCGGGATCTCGAATCGATTTTTGGTCCCGAGAACACCGGGGTTGAAAATTTGAAAATCACGGGATTTTTAATCCCGTAATTCCGTGCGTCGGACGTGAACTAACGTATCTCCGTCGTAAATATAATTGGAGGTAGTGTGTTTCGACCAAGCGATCTTACATACAGGTCAGGCAACTCTGGTATCCCTCATATGGACAAAAGTGTTCCCCGAGTTCGAAGCAGAAGAATAGTTCCCAATTTTCTCGATAGATGGCTGAAGCAGTGAAGCTGTAGTTCATCATAAAAGAAAGTGTTGATTGGATGGAGGGCATATCACGTGATTTTCTAACTACAGCTCCAGCCATCTATCGAGAAAATTCGGAACTATTCTTTTGCTTCAAACTCGGGGGACACTTTTTAAGATAGCAGCTGCCTGACCTGTATGTAAGATCGTGGTTTCGACTGTTTTCGAAGATCACGTGACTAAAAGTTTATACGGTCATGTTGGTGTTAACTTGTAATCACATGACACTTTCACGAAATGTCGAAACAAACTATCTCCAATCGCATTTACAATGGAGATACGTTAGTTCATCTTCGACGCACTTAATTGTAGGTATTTTTAAGGAATTCGTAGAAATTTTCCTTTTTTTATTAACTAAAACATGATTTGGTGTGAAAAAAAAGGCAAAATCGAACATTTTCATCGAATCCCGAGGTTGAAAGTATGTATGGTCCGGGGTTGCATCTCTTATTGGAATTGAAGATATCTTTAAGGAAATGAATTTTTAAAGATTTTTTCGAATATCACACACTTAGTAACGCAAATACATTGTTGTACCTTATTACCCGATATTGTTATATCTCGTTAATAACAGTGCAAGAATTAAGAAACAAGGAATTCTATCTGTCTCAAAACCTAAACGCCTAAGGATTTGTGCTAAGCAGAAAAGAAGTGGGTTCTAAAGGAATTTGCATATTTTTACAACGGTATGATTTATTCATTTACAAAATCTTTAAAACACAAGCACGGCGCTTCAAGACCATCTGATAAAAAATTCACAGAAGAGATTTTGTATCCTTTTTGCTTCTCTTCAAACCGTAATTTATGCGAATGAAAAACAATTTTTATCTCGTTACCTTTCGATATGCAGTTTAATGGTTTACCCATTAAAACGGATCAACTTTTTTTTTTTTTCCTTCCGAAAAAATAAACGCGGATGATTATGTTTGACGTCAACACCCACAAATATGCTTTTTGCCAACTTGATTTTGATTTTAAAATAAAATTATACAACAAGGCGACCTTGATCGACTGGAAATTCAACACATGTGGAGCAATTAAAAACTTTGTGGAAGATGGTATTGGCTACCATCGGAAATCGATTTAACTTGAAACTAATCAGAAGTTATGTAGGCTAAACGCAAATATATATATACAAGTTAATTTGGAGTTTCCGAGAAAGAAACAACGAAAACCTCTCAAAAACCTTTTCCAGTTTTCCAGATTTAAAAGAAAAAAAGTGTACGCTTTCGTTTTAAATTTAAATTCTCCAACTTGATTGATGTGCTTTCCATCAAAAATATCGACGAAAAAAAAAATCTCGAATACACGAGGAAACAAGCCATTTGCATGATGCATTCTTAATGCTTTCGATAAAAGAGGTTGTCTTTCAATTTTCCACGCCTTTATTTATCGAATTGCTTGTACTCAAACAACCGAAAAACTACCTTACATTTCTGTTAACTTTAACAAAGCACCGGGAACAATGGAACGATGCAAGTTGTCACTAATTTTGAAGCAAAAGTTTTCAGTTAAGTTTCGAGAGTTGAGAAGATAGAAATTCGTGAAATTTATTATAGAGCTGCCTGTGGTGGTTGTTATGTGCGATGAACGAGGATTGTCCGCCCATTCGGGGTGGTAGCTGCTGTTAGGCACTACACTCTTGTCATCATGGGCGGATCTAGAATTTTTTTCTAGGGGGGGTTAAGAATAGGGAAAACAATTTTTTTGGGGGGGGGGGGCTGATACCATTTAGGCCATATAATTTTCCAAATTCTAGGCTGGGGGCTATTCTGCTTCCTGGGGGGGGATAGCACCCCCCAGCCCCCCCTAGATCCGCTCATGCTTGTCATCCCAGTACAGGGCCGTAGCCAGCTCGGAAGGCAAGGGGGCCGGAAAGATTTCCAAGGAAGGCTCCAAGAAAACGTTCAAGCATTTTCGGTTTTCTTTGGAATTGCAAGACAAAACTTGTTAAAAACATTTCCTTTTTCTGAGTGTGATTAAATCGTTCTTGATGTAGACATCTACAGTAGGGTGGGCCGAAAAAAGCGAATTTTTGAATTTGAAAACGCCTGATATGGGAATCGATGCATTTTTATAATACTATTAACCCCAATTTTTTTCAGATTTTTTGAAGGTCATCTTGAGGTCGCGCAATGACCTTGAAGTTTTTGAAAAGCCCATTTAAGGGCAAAAAATAAGAATTTTTTTTTGCTGAAAAAAGTATCGCTTCCTATCGGAAATTTTGCGTAGATTACGAATATGAAGTCCAAAATCATTTTAAGAGTTCGGTTTTTGAGCTTTACGCCTATTTTTTATACACTGAAAATGCTTTAGGCTGCTTTTTCTTTTACCTTAAAAACTGTACACAAAAATGAATTTTGGACTTCATATTCGTAATCTACACAAAATTTCCGATAGGGAGCGATACTTTTTTTAGCAAAAAAAAAATTCTTATTTTTTGCCCTTATATGGGCTTTTCAAAAACTTCAAGGTCATTGCGCGACCTCAAGATGACCTTCAAAAAATCTGAAAAAAATTGGGGTTAATAGTATTATAAAAAGGCATCGATTCCCATATCAGGCGTTTTCAAATTCAAAAATTCGCTTTTTTCGGCCCACCCTAATCTACAGCAGGATCCCTTTGAACAAACCCTCGATCACTGAAAAATCTCCTTAAATTTGCACTAAATTACATCTTTGAAATTTCATTTGGCAAAATTTTTTAAAACTTTTTGTCCCTCAAGTATGTTTTTGAATTACCGTAAAATTTTTCCGTGACGCAAAACGGAAAACTTGAAACATGATATAAAAAAAGGAAAGTAAAGCACTTAAATAAAATATCGAAATGAAATTATCGAGAAGTTGAAGGGAATTTTCAAAATGTAACTCTAATTTATTCCTTTTCTGGTTTTCTTTTTTACTTATATATATTTTTTTTCTCTAATGCAGTATAATTTTTTTCCCGATATCAAGCCATTTACGAAATTATTAATAACGACATCTTTAACTCGTTCCTTCCATTTTGAACATCAAACGTCGTTTTCGTTTAACTTTATTATTTTTTATTTTTTTTCGTTTGGTTAGCTAGGCCTACTTTTTTTTTAAATTTTGTTATGGATGTTTCAGATGATTAGTTGTGACAGAATTCTATAAACCTTTTTATTGTGTTTTTTTTTCTTTTTGTAATTTGCCAGGAGAGTAATATAAATTGTCAGTTCTGTCGTGTTATCGACTTTTTTTCTTGCCATTACGGCGATTAAAACATTATGTTGGTCTATTAAATTTGATGCGGTCATTAAATTAAAATTCCAAATTAATCCCAACTTTTTTTTTTTATTCCTCGGTGGTTTCGGATTTCGTTAAAAAGTCATTTAAACTCCATTAAAAAAAAAAAAAAAAAAAAAGTTTGATGCGAAGCTTAACGCGGTTCCGGTTATTAAACTTAAACTATTTTTTTATCCGGACTTTTTAAATTCTGTGCCCCAGAGCAGAAATTTCCGAATTAGGAAACAGCGGAATGGCGATTAGGGGCCATTCAAGTACTACGTAAGAAGAGTTTTGGTCTTTTTTTGACCCCCCTACCCCTTTTGTAAGACATAGTAAGATTTCCTGGATTCCCCAAACCAAGTTTTGTGATTGCGGTGTTCATTGGGAAAATCACAGGAATAGACAAGTCACATATTTTGAGATTTTCGATGGAAAATTATTATTAATTTACCGCTTTTTTTTCCGCTTATTCATTGGTAAATTCTTACGTAAGAAATGCGGGAATCCCCCCTCTCCTGTGTAAGATTTCACGAATCCATCCATTTTACTCGGTTGTTGTGTTAGGTTAGGTTGTTAAGTTAGGTTAGGTTTAGTTGTTAGGTTAAGTTAGGTTAGATTTGGTTTTTAGGTTAGGTTAGGTTTGGTTGTTAGCTTGGGTTAGATTATAGGTTTGGATCTTAGGTTAGGTTAGGTTAGGTTTGAATTTAAGGTTAGGTTTGGTTAGGTTTGAATCTTAGGTTTAGGTTTTGTTTGGATCTTGAGTTAGGTTAGGTTTGGATCTTAGGTTAGGTAAGGTTAGGTTTGAATCTTAGGTTTAGGTTTTGTTTGGATCTTGAGTTAGGTTAGGTTTGGATCTTAGGTTAGGTTAGGTTAGGTTTGGAACTTAGGTTAGGTTAGGTTAGGTTTGGAACTTAGGTTAGGTTAGGTTAGGTCTGTTTGAATTTTAGGTTAGGCTAGGTTAGGTTTGAATCTTAGGTTTAGGTTTTGTTTGGATTTTGGGTTACGTTAGGTTAGGTTTGGATCTTAGGTTTAGGTTATGTTAGGTTTGGAACTTAGGTTAGGTTAGGTTAGGTTTGAATCTTAGGTTTAGGTTTTGTTTGGATCTTGAGTTAGGTTAGGTTTGGATCTTAGGTTAGGTTAGGTCTGTTTGAATTTTAGGTTAGGCTAGGTTAGGTTTGAATCTTTGGTTTAGGTTAGGTTAGGTTAGGTTTGAATCTTAGGTTAGGTTAGGTTAGGTTTGAATCTTAGGTTTATGTTGTTTGAATCTTGGGTTAGGTTAGGTTGATTGGTTGTTTGATTGATAGGTTAGGTCATGTTGGGTTTGGTTGTTAGGTGCGGTTGGGTTAGGCTTGGTTACGTTAGGTTTGGATTTTAGGTTTTGTTAGGTTAGGTTTGGTTCTTAGGTTAGGTTTGGTTTGGTTGTTAGGTTAGTTTGTTAGTTGGTTGTTTGATTGATAGGTTAGGTCATGTCGGGTCTGGTTGTTAGGTTAGTTTGTTAGTTGGTTGTTTGATTGATAGGTTAGGTCATGTCGGGTCTGGTTGTTAGGTTCCGTTATGTTAGGTTTGGTCAGGCTATTTAAGGCTTCCTTTGCTAGACGCGTGGTGTCAAGAGAAGCGTCAAAAACTGCGTTTTATTGTCTGTATTACTGCGCTTTGAGAAGAAATCTTTATTGAATTCCGGAAGGAACGGCTGGTTTGTTTAAGTACTCAATTTGCGCGGAAAAAGTTCAAATTTTTGGTACCGATCGAACTTGTTTTATTTTTTCTAGTATTTTTGGTACTTGTTTCAACCTGTTTCAAGTAAATAGGAACCCGAAAAACATATCAAAACTTTTCGACCGTCAATTGTTTCCATCCAAACGAATATAAAACAAGTCAAATACACATCGAATATGCGTTTAAAACGCATTAAAAATTCTTCAAAAACGCATAAAAAGCACACAATTTTTGACGCATCTTAAATGCACTTTGAAAGGAATAGGTCCCTTTACAAGAATTGGTCGTTTCTAAACTCTTGTACAGGATTACACTATTTACTCTGTCGATTTTTTATTAAGGACGGTCGTCGATTTTTTATAAGACTGTTTTTATATTTTTATTGAGGACGGGAGTCCTCAATACTCTAAAAAGGTCCGGAATCCGCAGTTTGACCAAAGGTTGCTCATACTAAATTTTAAAGTCTTACATTTGAGACCGATCTAAATCTGGAATTAAAAATATTGTCAATAAAATTTCCAAAGTTTTGTTCCCTAAATGCCTTTCACATAATTCAATACTAGAAAAATCTAATTTGATTTTTTTTTTTTTTCCAGTTGTGGCGGGTAATGACGGGGTCCCGGAAGCTCTTCAACAATGCCATTCCCTGTCGAAAGAGCTTCAAAAAAATCAGAGCCGTATAGTGGACCGCCTTTTGGAGTTCACGGCCCTTCATAATAATTTCACTGTGGAATTGACCGAAGTGAAAAACGTTTTAAGGACCGTCCAGGACCAGCTCAAATCTTCCCCGGATCTGGTGAACGTCCCGCAGTCCGTGGAAACATTGTCGAAGCAAGTCGCCACATTCGGGAGTAAAATCGCGGATTTGGGATCGACGGTGTCGACCATCAAGGACCAATACGGCGAGGTGGACGCCGCTGTTAAAAATCTAGTCACAAACGTTACCGAATTGAAAGTTAAATTGACGAACGTGTCAAATGCCAACAACGAAAAGTCATCGTTTACCGATAAGGAGTTTGCCCAAGAGAAGGAGGATATCCTCTCACGAATTAAACAAGTTTCTGCCAATTTGTCTACTGTTAACGATACGCTTAGCAATAAATTAAGCTGGACTGCTGGAGATCAGTCTAGAGATCACGTAAGTTTAAAATCTATCCGAATCGCTATATTTTTTTTCTGCCATTTTGGTAAATAATTATACTCATTTATTTTTTTCCAGAAACTTATCGAAAGTCTTCAAGAAATGAACGAGAACGTCACAGCCAGAGTGAAAACGTTGGAAGGGTTATGTGCCAAAGATTCGGAGCCTCCGAAATCGGATTTTAAAGGGAATCCGACACCGGTGACGATTTCTTCTCCGTCCCCGACATCAAGTCAATTTAGTTCGAATAACAACAATCTAGACTCAAAAAAATCAGAAAATCCGCCTTGAGCCGATTTTAATTCGAATCACAAACAAAATTTTTCAAAGATGGTTGACAATTTGAAGAAGGGAGAAAAAACATTTTACCATATTTTAGAAACATTTCATTTTTTCTTTTAAATTTTATCGATTTGACGTTTGTATTTTTTTGTTTTTTGGATCCTTCCGAATTTTTTTTTTTTTTCGTTTTTGTAATTTTTGTACAGAGATTTTTATTCAAGTGATGAGATCTAGTCTTTCGCCTGATGTTAAAAAATTTTTCTTTTTCTTTGAAATTTTTCCAGGATTTCATATGTTTCTTTTTCATTAATTATAATAAATTGTTTGAAAGTCCATAAGAGTATTATGAATGAGTCACGCGTCAGAAACTTTTATGAGGGTAAATGATTATGATAAAGGCAAGAAACTTTATCTTTGGCTGGAATCCAAGGGAAGTTTTTTTTTTTTTTTTTTTCAACGATATTGGAGAATTATTTACCATTTTTTTTTCGTGCACACTCGTAGAAAGACTGATGTTATACTTTTAAAAAAAACGGTTCACCTTCTCGTATTAGATTGTTTTATCATCCTTAGTATTATCAATCAGTATACTTAAAAAAATATTATTTTTGTATATTCGTCATTACATTTTTTTCCCACTTTATTTTTTACACTTAAAAGACGATTCCTTAGTTTTTGCCTTCATAAGAAAATTAAAAAAAAAAAAATATTTCCGTTGTGTGTATAGCTTTACCGTTACAAAAAAAAATTGTTAATTAGATGTATTGATTTAGACGTATTTTTTTTCCTAATACTCGAATCGGACAAACAGTACAGATTAGTAGATTAGGAAAAAAAAAAAAGATTTTTTTTTCTTTTCAAATTAAGTTATATTAACAACGAAATACTGTTTTTTTTTTTCATTCCAAGTGATATATTCAGTCTAATATAGAGTTATTAAACGAATTAGTATCCGTTGTTTACTATTAACACAGTTATAATAATCATTTTATCTCGTTTTCCTTTTTGCTCCTTTAACACATAGATGTTAAACTAATTGTTCCTTCTTTCCTTATTTCCATAGTGACTTGTTTTTCTCACGTTTTTTATTTTTGGTTTTCGAAAACATTAGTGAAAACACCGAAAAGTTCGAATTTAAAAAAGTCTATTTCTTTCGCTCAAAATAAAAAAAAAAAAAAAAAATTAAAAATTAAAATGAAAAAAAAAAATGAAGATGAATTTTCTGTCTTTGCATTTTTATTGATTTTGTCAGAAATAGGTGTCGATTTTATTCGCTTATATGGTATTTTCTAGGTCGCTTAATCCGAATATGGGGTCAGTTTTTTGATCCGAGCAGTTTACGAGCCTTTTCGCCCAGAAAAGGTTTTTCTCGATTTCGCGCTAAGCAATTAATTAAATTTTTAATTTTTTGTTAACTTTTCGTTTTTTCCTTAATTTCGCGTTCGTTAGTTTTTCCTATATTTTCGTTAATTCTTCGACAATTTTCGTTATTTTTCGTTAATAAACCGTTAATATTTCTTATTTTCCGTTCACGGTTTCCGTTTTTTGATATATTTCGTTAATAAACCGTTAATATTTCTTATTTTCCGTTCACGGTTTCCGTTTCTTGATAAATTTTTGTAAAGAACACCGCACACCAGAATATGGAAATCGGTATCGGTTAAGTACGTTGTTTATTTTTAGTAAAAAGTTTGATTACTAACAGTGGCATAACGGAGGGGGGCGCAGAGGGTGCAATGCACCGGGGCCCCCGACCTGATTGGACCCCAAGATTTTTGTTTATTGAAATTTAAAAAAATTATAAATAATGTTAAAAAATTTGCACTCAACATTCAGAAAAAAAAACTTTTGAAAAAAAAATTTTTTTTTTTCACAATTTTCGCACCAGGGCCCCGCCCCCGGATTCTCCGCTACGCCACTGAACATAAACAACTTATAAAAAAATCTTACTTCACCAAAACCCATTTCCCTACTCTGGTGTGCGGTGTTCTTTTAGTAACTTTTTCGTCCATTTTCCGTTACTTTTTAAGCTTTTCGTTAATTTTAGTTCATTTTTCGTTAATGGTTTGAATTTTTGGTAATTTTTCGTAAATTTTTGTTAACTTTACGGTAATTTCACGTTAAATCTTTTCATTTAGGTTAGGTTATTAGTTATTTGCTTCCCCGACTTTTTTTTTTCCTTAATTTTAATTAAATTAAGGGGTGGCTTTAATCGAATCGGGGTGGTCATTTTCGGGTTCTACGACGTCAAAAACATAAAAAACTAGTTTCGGTCCCAAAGAATTACTTCTAAAGTTTTGGAAAAATTTGTTCAAAAAAATTCCAAAAAAAATTTTTTTTTTAACAGAAAAATGCGGCGAGCCACCCATGAACGTGATCGGAAAAATCTAAAAAAATCGCCTTTTGTGCTTAGACTATAAGAAAAGTGAAAATCGCATGAAGAATAAAATCGCGAAAAGTATGGTATGAACCATCCTAATGGCATAAGTGTCCATTTTAATATCTGCTTGTCATAAAAAAAATAAATAAAATAATTTAAAATAAAATAAAATAAAACAAACTAAAATACATTTTTACTCTTTTATCCCGATTTACTGAACCTAGAATTTGCAGAACCCCGATTCGATGTTCTGCAAATTTCGGGGTTCTGAATTTCGGGGGTTTGTCAGGGTCCCAAATTTTTAGGTGTCGATTTTAATGACTCATAAGGGGTTTTCGGATTCAGGTACTACCTGAAATTCAGGTACTACCTATTCTTAGATATTTTATGTTGGTCAGTTTTTTGGTCCGAGCTGTTTCCGAGCCGTGGAAGCCATTTACTGATTCTCTCAAAGAATGTTTTTGTCGATTTCCCGTTCAGCAACCAGTCTGAATTGAGAAACCGTGTTCTCCGTTGGATTCAGCAGGGTTGAAAGCCCCCGTAAACACCCAGAATCCGTGGAAAAGTCGAAATTTAAGAAAGTCGATTTTTTTCGTTCATAGAAACCAATGTCTTTTGACTTTTATCGATTTTGTCGAAAGTTTTAGGTGTCGATTTTTTCGGCTTGTAAGGTTGCGTAAGGTGTTACTATGATGTGAACACTAAGTCAAGAATATTTCATTAATCGACAAATAAAAGTGTAAACTCAGAAACTGATGTATATTTCAAAACAAATGGACTAGAAGTACATTTTCCAATATTGTTCCACGATTTGTTGGTACCAATCGCTCCGAAACGTTAAGGAAACTCGAACATTGAAATAATACAATCATTACATATTACAGCATTAAAAACAAGAATAATCAATATTTTCGACTGGCTTTTAATCATATTACAACCGATTTATCTTTATCAACTGCAATAACTCCTAATTTCTTTCCAACTTCTTCAAAAGCGTCGACAGCTCTTTCTATGTCTTCCGCTGTGTGGGCCGCTGATATCTGGACTCTTATTCTGGCTTGATTTTTCGGAACGACAGGGTAATTAAAACTCACGACGTAAATTCCTCTCGCTTTTCAAACGAAAAAAAAATTAATTTTAAAGAATTTCAAAAACAAAACAAAAATATAAATTCTTACTTAATAAATTTTCCGCAAATTGAGAGGCCAATTTTGCATCCCCGATGATAACCGGACAAATCGGATGGTTATCTCCTGATATTTTAAACTGAAGTTTAACCATGCTATCTCTGAATTTTTCGGTGTTGGCTAGAATTCGGTCTTGATAATCGTTGTTTTTCGATATTATATCCAGCACCTGAAAAATATCAGAAACATCGTAAAAAAAGAAATAAAAAAATTATATTTTTCACTGCAAGGGACTGCATGTCCAGTTTCAATTAATCAACAGCTTTTACGACATTTGATTACGTCACTTAATTGACATCGAAATTCCTGGAACATGCAGAGTCCAGTCAGTAGCTGGTTTACTATATTTACTTTACTAGCAATAGCGACGACAGGAGGAGGCAGGGAATTCGAAAACAAATAAGGTCTAGATTTTTGTCTTAAAACGCTTATTAATTCTCTTGGGCCTGTGGTGTATCCTCCGGCTGCGCCTCCCAACGCTTTTCCGAGAGTGGAGTTGATTATGTCGATTTTTCCCATCATTTGATGATATTCTTCGGTTCCCCTAAAACAAGAAAAAATTAAATTAACAAAGAGAATTTTTAAGGAGAGTACAGGGATTTCAGGCCCATAGCCAGCCTGAGAAGCAAAGGGGGGGCACAAGACATTCAAAGGGGGGCTCCAAATGGCCCCCTATAACATGGAAGATAGGGAAAATACATGGGCCAAGTCAGGGGGGTTTCAAGCATTTCAAAGGGGGACTGAGCCACACTTTGTGCCCCCCCCCCCTTCCCTGGCTACGAGGCTGGATTTCAATGATTATTTATTATAATCAATACAAACCTTCCTGTTTTTCCGAAGAATCCAGTAGCGTGACAGTCGTCTACAAATGTGATCGCTCCATATTTTTGTGCTATATTAACGATTTTCGGTAGTGGAGCAACGTTGCCATCCATTGAGAAAACTCCATCAGTCGCGATGATTTTCAGTCGGCTGTTTCGCACCGCTTTTAATTTTAATTCTAAGTCTGTAATAAACAAAACAAAAAAGAAAAATATTAAATATATAAATACATTAAATAGAGAAAAAAATTTATGATCCAAAAATTAGATGAATAATAAGGGTTTGGCAATGAGGCACAACAGAGTATGATAAGGCACAAGGAATCACCAACAATCAAGGAAAAACCCAACAAAAAAATATTGCGGGGCGCAAAACACATTATTAGAGAGAAAATTTGAAAAAATAAATATGAAGCACGTAGAGCTCCCTCACAATAAAAAAAATTCGGTCCCTTCAAAATTAAGTAAAGCTTTTTTTATCGCATATTTACCGAAACCAATTCTTACGCACAAAATGCCGGATTCCCATCCATCTATCCTAGGTTGAGTTAGGTTAGGTTAGGTTAGGTGTTTTGGTTGTTAGGTTTGGTTAGGTTTGGTTCTTAGGTTAGGTTAGGTTAGGTTTCGTTTGTAGATTAGGTTAAGTTAGGTTAGGTTTCGTTTGTAGATTAGGTTAAGTTAGGTTTGGTTCTTAGGTTAGGTTAGGTTTTTTGGGTTAGGTTAGGTTAGGTTGTTAGGTTACGTTAGGTTAGGTTTGGTTCTTAGTTAGGTTAGTTTTGGTTTGGTTTGTTCTTAGGTTACGTTAGGTTTGCTTTTTTAGGTTAGGTTAGATTAGGTTTGATTCTTATGTTAGGTTAGGTTTGGTTTTGTTCTTAGGTTAGGTTAGGTTTGGTTTGGTTCTTAGGTTAGGTTAGGTTGGGTTTGGTTTGGTTCTTAGGTTAGGTAAGGTTAGGTTTTGTTTTGCCAAACCAAACCTAACCTAACCTATAGGTTAGGTTAGGTTTGGTTTTGTTCTTAGGTTAGGTTAGGTTAGGTTTGAGTCTTAGGTTAGGTTAGGTTTGGTTTTGTTCTTAGGTTAGGTTAGGTTAGGTTTGAGTCTTAGGTTAGGTTAGGTTTGGTTTGGTTCTTAGGTTAGGTTAGATTGGGTTTGGTTTGGTTCTTAGGTTAGGTTAGGTTAGGTTTGGTACTTAGGTTAGGTTAGGTTTGGTTTTGTTCTTAGGTTAGGTTAGGTTTGGTTTGGTTCTTAGGTTAGGTTAGGTTGGGTTGGTTTGGTTCTTAGGTTAGGTAAGGTTAGGTTTTGTTTTGCCAAACCAAACCTAACCTAACCTATAGGTTAGGTTAGGTTTGGTTTTGTTCTTAGGTTAGGTTAGGTTAGGTTTGGTTCTTAGGTTAGGTTAGGTTTGTTTGGTTCTTAGGTTAGGTTAGGTTAGGTTGGGTTTGGTTTGGTTCTTAGGTTAGGTTAGGTTAGGTTTGGTATTAGGTTAGGTTAGGTTTGGTACTTAGGTTAGGTTAGGTTTGGTTTGGTTCTTAGGTTAGGTTAGGTTAGGTTTGGTTCTTAAGTTAGGTTAGGTTGGGTTGGTTCTTAGGTTAGGTTAGGTTTGTTTGGTTCTTAGGTTAGGTTAGGTTTGGTTTTTAGGTTAGGTTAGGTTAGGTTTGGTTCTTAGGTTAGGTTAGGTTTGGTTTGGTTCTTAGGTTAGGTTAGGTTAGGTTTGGATTTTTGGTAGATTAGGTTTGTTTTGGTTCTTAGGTTAGGTAAGGTTAGGTTTTGCTCTTTGGTTAGGTTGGTTGTTTGATTGATAGGTTATGTCATGTTTGGCCTGGCTTTTAGGTTACGTTATATGAGGTTTTGTCAGGCTATTTAAGGCTGCCTTGCAAGACGCGTGTATCAAGTGATGCGTCAAAAACTGTGTTTTATTGTGTGTATTACTGCGCTGTTAAGAGGATGAAACTGTAGTGAATAACGGAAGGAACGGCTGGTTTACCTAATACTGGATTTTCGCGGAAAAAATTCAAATTTTTGGTACTTAACGAACTCGTTTAACTTCCTCCAGTATTTAGGAACCCGGAAAACGGGTCAAAGCTTTTCGACTATTTGGAGCAGTTGAAATTATCCAACTTTAAATATTATTTTTGTTGTTGAGAAAAAATAAAAATCCAAGCAAAAATGGCAAACTAATTCAGTAAATAATAATATGCATAAGTAAGATCAATTAAACATTCTTCACATTCTTTTGAAAAAAAAAAATGAAATAGATATTATCCCAGGGTTAGGCAAAGGAGTTGTTTTCCAAACGGGGTGGGCGCTTTTTGCCACACGAGAGGCGAGCGAAGCGAGCCTCGAGTGTGGCTAACGCCCACCCCGTTTGGAAAACAACTCCGTTTGCCTAACCCTTAGGGGTAGCTATTTTTCCCAACGAGTGATGAAAACCACGGGATTTTTTGAAAAATTTAGGATGGGAAACGCAGAAAACCTTTGAAAAATGTGTAAAAAAAAAAAGTTCTTGGTGTCGTTTTAATGCGGGAGGCTTAAATGAATTGATATAAAGTTGGAGTGAAGATTTCCCCCTCCACAAGTGCGGAGTTGACAGAAAAAAAAGTCATGTGTACGTTGTTAAAGAATGAAAAGTTTTGGATAATATTAAAGATAAAAATTTATACTGTTCTTTTTTAATCTTTTTCCGATTTTAATAACTAATTTGGAGTTTTAAGTTATTTAACGTTCTTTTTTTTTCATCAATATTGCACATAGTGACATAATCTTAAAAAAAAACAAAAACAACTCCTCCTCGCACGCATAGTCGTTTTCGCATCAAATCTCGTGTTTCGCTTATGGAACACATTGAAGTTACGATTTGTTTTGCAGATCGTAGTAGCAGATTTCTTTTTTTTTTTTTCACAGAAACTTTCGTTAGAATTCGTGTTTCGCCTATGTCAACCTTATAGGCAAAGAACATCTTTATCTCAAACTGAACAGCCGTTTAAATATACTCATAATATCTCAACGGGACGAAATTTTACGTGGGGAAAAGACGTACTTTGACCGCAAAAGTTAGTCAGTTAAAATCCTATTTTTCATCATGAGTTGGGAAAAATAAATAAAGTGATTCAATACCCCCGCCTCCCCTTCTATCCTTCCACCCATTTTAAAGAGCTTTTATATTATTTCGATAGCCTCTAACCTGTCATATCTCTATGCTTATATTTAATCTTCTCAGCTTTGCACAACCGAATCCCATCGATGATAGAAGCATGATTTAGTTCATCAGACAATACTGCGTCCTCCGGCGTGAGCAACGCCTCAAATAACCCCGCATTAGCATCGAAGCAACTCGCATACAATATAGTATCCTCCCGATTATGAAATTTCGAAATTTTCAACTCCAAATCCTTATGAATATCTTGAGTCCCGCAAATAAATCGTACCGAGCTGAGTCCCGCTCCGTATTTTTGCATGGCTTCGTTTGCAGCTGCAACTATTTCCGGATCCCCCTAAAATTTTAATTTTTTCACATTTTTTTTAAAATTTAAATTTAAGAAAAAAAAATTATTTCAAATAAATACCTACAGCTAATCCTAGATAATTATTGGCACAAAAATTAAGAATCTTGCTGTTTTGACCTCTGACATCGATGTGGGTCCCCTGTCTGGACGTGATGATCCTTTCATTTTTCAACAATCCTTCATTTCTAAGATCCTTCAAGGTATTTTGACAAACCTCTCGCAATTTTGCCCTGCCATCGTCGACTTTCGTTCTTGCTTGAATAGTTCCTGGTTTGAAATCTACAAATATAAAATCGTAATAATAAAAAAAGATGCTTAAGAAAAAGAAACTGACTTACGATTTCGAAACGCCGGATAAATTTTTTGTCTTGTTAAATTTGAAGCCATTTTTTTAAAGAAATTAAAAAAGATAACAAATAAACAGAAGGTGACCGATGTAAATATACAATATGAAGATAAAAAAAAAAGTTGAACCGGTCGTCCTTGGCAATGATTCGAGTTGTAAACAAACTCAAGTAAGGTAGGTATGATTGATCGGAATAATGATGCATGAGATGCAACATTTTAATAAAAAAGGCCAGGAGCTGGACATTCCCGTAGCGAGAACAACCATCACGGGGAGGCACTTAAAGGTTTAGGGGAGACGGCACAATTTTTTTCCCTTTTTTAGTATTAAAAAACCTTTAAATTGTTTTTTCCCGAGTTAAAAATTTTTTTTCTCGGAATGCTAAGGATGAAGAGAACTAGAAGAAGAATATACAGAGAGTTTGTAATTTTTTTACCTAAAATATCTACCTTTAAACCACAGTTTTAAATTACAAGCTCCAAATATTGAATCTGATGCCAATACCCTCTAGGGGGGGCACTCAACCTCCCCACTTGGCTGCTTGGAGCTGGACCAGTTTTGGCACGTCTGTCGGAGGAAAAAATGGAATTATTTATTGCATATCTAACGAGAGTGCTACTTTTGGACTAATGTTTAATTTAGTAAAATTAGCACAATTAATGTAGGGAAGAAAAAAAAATCCGAGTTTCATTCTTAAGGTACGGTATAAACTATTGTCGGGTTCAAAATTACTAAACTTTCACCCAAGTGCCAGAAAGGTGTTACAGCTTATGCAAACTTGATATCAGCCCTAGAGCTTAATTATATACAATTTTTTCAACCTGCAATATGAATCTAGCGATAAATATAAATAAAAAATCCTGGAGCAAAACTTCTACATAGAGCACTAGGACCACTAGCTCCCATAAGCAAACTGGGCTAAAACTTTTATACACATATAAGAAAATCTTGCGCCGACACTATCCTTTCCATGTACAGTACATCACATCATGATCCGCGATAAAAACCAAAAGTGATTACAAAGTATAAAAATAAAAAAATAGACTTTCTTTTTCATTTATATTTTATGAGTAGGTTCATCATATTATTTATTTTTTTTCTTATTCACCCACTACAAGTCTTTGAGGTTTTAAACCTAGTCTGTCGATCACACACTGAGGCATGCAATAAGTTGGATTTACTTCCTTTAAACTTTTTTCTCCAAGTAGTGATAAAGCAGTTAGGCCAAATAAAGTATGGAATGGGTCAGGCATGTCACCTGGTCTATCACTAAATCCTCCAGTTTCAGAATCCTAAAAATTTAAAAAGAACAATTTTTTTATTTTTCTTCAATTAAAAAAATTTAATCTGCCTTAGCCTTAACTTACTTGGCAAGCTAACACAAATTTAATTAATGCATCTTTCTGTATCCAATGCAACCTTCCTAAAATTGTAAGTGAAGACAAAACCCACCATGAATAACATACATCAGGTAATTTCTCTGGCCTGCCATTTAATCCCCCTGAATTTAATTGTCTTTCACATAGCCACCATCCTAACAAATCTGCATTGACTAAATGTAAACAATCTGAAAGAGCAAAGAAGAATATTTATTCACGTAACAATTTGACATAATTTAAAGCAGCGAAAACCCACCTGTAATTGATAAAAATCCTACACAACAATAAATTAAACCAGCATGACTTTCTGATCCTGGTCGAGAACCAAATCCTCCATCAAAATTCATACAGGACAACACAAATTCAACAGCTTTATTTACATCTATAGCATCAAGTCTACCTAATAGTGATAATGCAGCTACAGCACAAAATGAAAACCTAGTGTCAACTTCACCCCATTTATCCCCGAAAAATGAACCATCTTCTTGCTGCAATTTCTGGATGTATTCAACTACTTTATTTGTATTTATAGCATCTAATCTGTTGAAGAGGCAAAGAATCTGTAAATGAAGGTGTAATTATTAATGTTGTTTTCTAACGGTCATAAATAACGGACTTACTTGGATACCACTTAAAGTATAAAGCATATGAGGATCATGCCCCGGACTAGGAGAAATTCCACCTGTATTTTCATCTTGACAGCTTACTATAAAATTTATAATTTCAGCTTCATTCATTTTATCCAAAGCTCCCATTAAATCAATAGCTGTCAAACCCCAATACATCCCTGACATTCTTAAATATTCAGTCATTACATATTCCTGTAATTAATAAAATCAGATGTTAGTTCATACCTCAACAGTTATCAAAAAAACTTACATATTCGTCTTTATTAACACCATATGAAGAAATGTACTGAATATGCTTATCTAGAAGAAGTGTTTTCGGTTCTTGATCGGTTAACACAACGTCTTTCACTACCGTTGCCTGAAAAAAACGGTATAATCTATTAATCAAGAAAAAAAACTATTGTTCATCATACATTATAAACGTTAAATACCATTGTGAAAGATGTAATTATAATTTAAACCACTTGTTTCCGTCAAATAACCAAATCAGCAGACATTTCCACATTTCTGTGGGTCAGAGCCAGAACGATACAACTCCATTTCTATCAGCCGGTATAGTTACTTCTTACGAATGGCTCGACTTTTGAGAACAAAGCCTCCTAGATACGATTATTCTATGTAAATTTAAAATGATGGTATCTAGGAGGCTTTGTTCTCTAAAGTCGAGTCTTCGTAAGAAGTAGATAACCTCCGATGGAGTTAATTCAGTCTGGCTCTGACCCATATATATTTGTTGTTATTTGACCAAATTGCCGACAACTTTGACGAAGTTGCAACATTTTTCTCTAAAGCAAAGTTGGCGGCTTTTTTTCTTCGTAACTTTCGTAGAGTACGTTTACAGGTCGTAGCTTATAGACTAAATCTGTTCTAGCAGCTATAGCTGACACATTTTTTCAACCCCTTCTGAGGGTGGATTTTAAAGAACGCGTCACCAACCTCTTTTTCTTGAGAATTATGCCTGTCAGCAAGCACGGATTTAGATTTCTGAAGCTTAATAGCCGGAAACCGTTCTAGCTAACACACTTTTTCACCCCTTTGTGAGAGTGTTGATTAAGACCAGTTCTGTATCAAGACCAAGCACCTGGGGGAGCGTCTGAAAATCTGCAAGGGCACTTTTTAAAATGAGTTCTTTTTTCCTTCTTATATGGGATCTTTGACGGCCATACTAACCACTGCCTACTATTGTGTGGGAGTTGCTTTTCTGAATTCTGGAATTGCTGGAATAACAGAATTTAATTCATTTTGGTGAATTTAACTCTAAAAAATCCTGGAGACTCGTATACCTACATCACATCCTCATATAACTACACCATGGTGTATCCTAGAATTTTGAATACAAGTTTCAACTGGTTTTAACTTAGAAAAAGACTGGTAAGAACTTCAAAAAAAAATCTAAGCTTTTTGATTACAGATTTTTTTTGAAATTACTTTCCGGTTGCATTTACAATTCAGATAAGTTGAAACTTGTCCTAAAAATTCCAGTCCGATTTTTTTATATCTGCTTCGGTTTTCAAATTAGAAGAATGATGTAATTATATTGCCGCCAATCTCGAGCTGTGTGGCAAGTATTTTTAAATATTTTCGTAAACGGTAACAGACATTTGGCTCAAATACTTCTCATAGGTTTAAGTCATTAAGAGCCATCTTTATTGCACGCACCGTCCAACATAATTACTTTTCCGCAATATAATTACCTCAGAAAACCGGAGAAAGAAGAAAAATATGGTAATGAATTTTGTTTTGAAATTTGTACGTAGTCTTTTCGCAAGGATCCATTGAATCGTGGTTTTTCAAAGACTGATTTTCGTTGACAAAGGGGGGGGACTTTCAATTAACTTTAAATTTGTAATTAGAAAAATTTAAATTTTTAGGTGATCTAGATCATTCATTATTAGGATCACAAATTATTTAATTGGGGAAATTGAGAAAAAAAAAATTTTTAATCGTTAGTATACCTAATTTAAAAAACCTTCAGTCGAACACATTGACACGTGCTTAGGCCGGTATTAATTGCTTATCAGTTGTTCAAATACGGATTATCAGAAAAATAAATGAACAAATGTTTGATTTTTTTTTATTTTATTATTATTATTATTTGGAAAATTTATTTTTCAAGTAATTAGAATTAACACAATGAAACCGGATTAAATGTATTCTCCTACATAGAAAATAACTTGACAGTAATGAAAAACATTCAAGTTCGCTAAATTTTACCCTTATCAGGGTGAGCAAAGACCGATTTTTTTTTGACAATAGTACAGCAATGCTACTTAACAAAATAATTACATCAAGAAAAAAATTTCAAGCTTTTTTTTTTCGATTTTTTTTTTTTTTGTAATTTTTTAAGTATTTTTCTCTATAACACAAAAAACCACATGCTGTCTCCGTCCAAATATAATAAACCTGTCATTTAAATAATACAAACAATAATAAAAAAGAAAAAAAAAAGAAAAAAAAAAGAAAAAAAAAAAACTATGAATCCAGTCTGCTCTTAGACTAGAAAAGATTTTTTTTTCGATTAATAAATCAATATAAAACAGTTAAACGTTTTTGGACTTTAGGGTTAAAAGCAGAAATAACGAAGTGTGGACGTTTGTGAAATGAGTGCTTTGAAATGACAAATATTTACAATTAGGGTTTTTTTTTTTTGGTGTTGGTCATTTAAGGCACTGAATGGCAGGGCAAGTATCCTAGCGCGATGCGTCCGCGTCAGCAGCTTCCTTTTCCTCCTCGCCAGCTGCCTTTACCGGTGATGAAGTAGCGCTCGTGAATTTCCCTGGGGAAGATTTTCCTGATGAAGTCTTGCTCGCTTTATCACCGGACGATTTTGACTTGTCCTTTTCGTCTCCGGTTTCAGCGCCTCCCTCTGACTGTGATTTCTCAGTCTAAAAAAAAAAAATTAAATAAAGAGTTAAATTTATCTTAGCGTGTTATAAAAGTAAAAAAAAAATTACAGGCATGCCAGTTCATGTCTTGCAGAGAGGGGAGATGATATTGGCTATCACCTTATCTGTGTAACGTTTAACTGTTAAAAATGCTAAAAATCAACTAAATTTAAATAATTTCATAAATCAGAAATTCTTAATTTAAAAAAAAACGAAATTTTATTGTTACGGAAAGAAGCTTTAGACCACAAACTTCTGGAACAAGATAAAAAAATTGTAGGTAATCCTCTCCTTCAAATTTTTTAAAAATAATTATTTAAAACTTCTAAAAATTTTCTATTTACCCTTCTTCCTCTCCTTAAAGGAATCTTCGGCGCCTGTTCAGGATCGAAATGGCAAATTAGGGTTTCCGTAAGTTCTTCGAGATCTTCTGGTTTTTTTGCTGTCGTGATTCTTTCCTTTATAAGAGCAGTTAAACTTTCTTGCTTATCTTTCTTCCAAGCTTCTTCCAAATCTTCATAAGTGAGATTAGCCTCTGCTATTAGCCTCCTAAGGTTACTGGCACGATATCTTTCAAGGCGGTACCGACTACTAATCATGTCCCCGAAAATTGGACGAAGGCTATTTTGTCTTTCGACGAGTTCCTTCAAACCTCCCAGCTCTTTTTCCTCGTCCTCGATCGCATTGGCAATTTGCCTTATGGCTTCGGACATGGCTGGGCTGTCAGCCTCCGGAGTCGAGGAAGCATCTCCGCTTCCTTTCTCATCTTCCCCGGCGCATAAATGCTGAACGATTTGGTACGCAAGTCGAGCTCTGTCGGCTGCACTGTCCAACTCCTCGTCCTTGTCTAATAAGACTTTTCCAAGGGTGTAAAGAGAATAAGACTTGACGGTCTGAGCGCATTTTTGTTCGGCGAAAACAAAGCTGTTCGCGAAACCTTTTACTACGGCGGTGAATCTCTCGTACAGATTGTACTTTCGAAGAACTTCCAAAAGGAAGGGAGGTACAGTCTTTCGTGGCTCGTGTGTCACGAGGATGATCCCTTCTGCTTTTAGACCTTCTAGCCATTGCACGAAGTCCGTCACAGCTGATATTTCACTCTTAGTTTTCAAAATCTAGAGAAAAAAAAAAAGATTAATTTTTCTTATGCAAAAAAGACGATTACTATTACTAAAGAAAAGTCAAAAAGGCAACAATTATGATAAGAAAGTAAAATTCTGAAGCTGTTTCCTTAATACAGATCTCAAAGAATTCAAAAATATCCTCACATCATATAATGATGTAAATAAATATTTTTTCGACTTTTTTTCCTTAATTAAAATTTATGAGTTTGCATACTTCAGTTACAAATGAACACGTTTAATGCAAAAAAAAAAAAAAAAATTTTTTTTCATTGAAGAATTCACAATTAGAATGGGACTTCCTAAACCATATATCAAAACTATTTTTCCCTATTTTGAAATAAAAAATCTTGCTTCTCCTCTTCTATATAACCAACTCATAATTCTTGTACAAATATTTACAAATGCTAACATATGTACACACACTAACAGTAGTCAATTTTTTTCTATCTTTAAAAATTTAACAAATGCTTTTTGCAATTTCGATGAAAAAAAAAAAAAATTAAAACATGTCTTTAATGCTATAATATCAGGAGTCTGTAATACCAAAAAATTTTTGATTTATAAAACTATAGTGAAACTTACTCTTCCAGTCTTATCACTCTTGAGCATTCGATACCTTCCAACGGTAACAACCCTTAACATATGGCGAAATTTCGAACCAACGTTCAAATCCTTAAACGGCATTACATACTGACTGAACTGACTACTGGGTGTGTATGCTGCGATATGGCAAATCTCATCAATGAGTCTTCGACCCGTCAAATCGAGATCAAATCCGACAAGCTTGTACTTGCCAGGTGGTAACTTTGGAGTGCTATTAATGATAGTGTTTGGTGCTGGTGCTGGTGATGCTTCATCCACACCATTCTCCGCTACTGCTGTTGTTGAAACCATCTTTTAACTGAAAAGCAAATTCTTAATTGAGATAAAAGCTCAGAAAGGGTTTCTCTTGTAAAATAATGAAACTATGTGTTTATTCACAAAACTGTGTTTTGATGTGTTTTGTTTTTTAATCAGGAATGAACAAGTAGTCATATAACAATTCTATGATAAAAAGATGAGGATGCTGATTCTGCTGAAAAAAAAATCATCACCGACTCCTTTCAAAAGATAATAATTGATATTTTTTAAATCATGCTGTTACTGGCTTGAAAAAACATCTGTAATAATAGGACATCTTTTTTTTTTTCTAATAATTAGAATCTAGCCTGGTAATACCTAAGTTTTTTAGTGCACCTAAACCTCGAATCGCTTAATTAAATACACGAGATAATGTCGTCCTTGAACTTCATTAAAAAGCATTCGCTTTAAATTTCTTTCTACCACCAGTAATACATGTGACATTACAATATAAAAAAAAAAAAATATTGCACCTGAATCACCCAGAAAATCGTTCAGATTTCCCCCTGATCGCAAAAAAATTGTCTTCGGTGGAAATTATTTTTACCAGCATGAAAATGTAAGAACCAAAACAAGAAATAACAAAAGACAACTTGTATTTTCTTGCCCCACCCCAGAACTTCCATTTCGAACTTTTCAACAGAAGTCTGGAATGAAAATTTACCGGTTTTTATCCCCACTGAAAATATTCCGCACAGCGAATCATTAACCGTAACGGAAATGTAATAAGAAACGATAATTTAAGTAATTACCTTTGATCTATAAAATACTCCACTTATGAATTGGGCCCGCTTGATGTGCAAAGCTTTTGCACGTGGAATTGATGATAAAATCGGAAGATCGCCAATATTCCCCGCTGGTTAACAAAAATTTCCCTGCGGCGTTGCCAACCTACAAATTAGCGCTGCTTGCTTTGCGGTTGTAAGTGAAAGTTACGATAAGCCGCTTTTCTTTTTAATTTTTTTCTATAGGCTCCGTGCATGTCTAATACAAACGACGCTAGCGCTTCGAGCGGATGATCAGGTAAGCTTTGGAATTATAAACAAAAAGGCGCGGTATTAAAATGTATACAAACAATACGGATAAGAAGCATGTGTGAATCATTATTTATTTTAATTATAATAAATATCATATAAAAAATGACAGATCGTATACAGAAAATTATCTTGTTCGGATTCCAATCCATTAAATTACCAGACGGTTATAAAAAAAAAAATCCGCAATTTGAAAAAAAAGGGAAATTATTATATGAATCGCACACGCATATAATATTAACATTGAATAAAATTGAAAAAAGACAGTCATTCATTCTTGCTGAGGCTCCCTCCGTCTCCACAGAAAGCAAAAAAAATTCTGTTAGGATGTGATAAGGCATTTGCAAGTCTCAATCTCCTAATATATCTAGAAATTACTAATATTGTTCATTTAATTAATTAAAGTAGAGTAGTCTAGATAAATAAGTCTAGGCTTCTAGACCGGTTTTACCGAAAAATTAGAAAAGAAAAAAAGCTGAAATTAAGCTTGACGTAAATTTTTTTCTGATCATTCTCTCAACGCATTTAATTGTTCTAATTTAATTTTTTTTTAAAAAAAGGAGCGATTTTAACTTAATGTTGACATGACCTGTTGGATATTTATATTAATATATATACAAATCAGGACACAGAATCCTGCTCTGTTCAATTTTCGTTCTATTTAGTGAAATTGAAACAAAAATTTTTGAATTATTTTTCAAGAAATCTCATAACTGGAAAAAAAGCGTTTGCATAAATAAGCTATTAATTTTAGATTTTTCTCTTTTTTTTTTTTTAAATTTATTGATGAGAAAGAGCGAAAAAAATAAATTCTAGCGCTCTAAACACAATTACGGATAAAATTAATACCAAATACTGTCCTTTAGGCATTTCTCTAAGGGTTTTTTTTTTTTTTTTTTTTTTTTTTTTTTTTTTAACTATAAATTAAATGCAGTGCATTTTGCACTGTTCTTTTCTTTCTTTTTCCCAAGGTCTGTTGGGAAACCGGTATAATTTCACTTCTTTATTATTACCGTAAGTATTGTGGCATCCCATTACGCAGCAGATCAAATTTTCTGTTTTTTTCTATCCATATTCTTACTAACACATAATATTCGGATTTACATCAAATATTAATTTATAAATTTAATCATAAACGCATTGCTTCATTACGGTTTGTTTATTTTTTTATAATTCCAAAGTTTCCACAAACGACCACTGGTAGCGCTGTAGTCGAGACATGCACGGAGCCTATATCTATTTATTTTTATTTTATTTTATTTTTTAACAGGGTATGGATCATTCATTCAACGGGAAATGATCCATATTCCGTTAAAAAATAAAAGAAAGATTATCAATTAGAATCGAAAATAAAAAATATCTATTTTGTTCATCAGGAAACCTAGGATTGAAAGGAAACTTTTTAATCAATGTTTTGATAATTAGGCTAATTAGCAAAAAAAATGAACTACTTTGTAGGAACTATTTCAGTTATATCATATACGCTGTTGAAAAACGTCACTTTTTGGAATTATTTACAGTAAATCTTAATGCAACTTTAAAAATGAAAAATTATTACAGAAAAGAGTGCGTACAATATGGGAAATTGGGTAGAAAAGAAACGAATCCAAGGGAAATCTTTAACCGCAACCGGGATTACAAGTTTTAGAACCGACTTTTCGAAAACTGTACTCCATTTTTAAATTTTGAGTAGAGGGAAAAAAATCTCCAGTCATCTGTTTTCTTATTGAAAACATAAATGAAAAAAATGCAAAAAAAAAGTTAAAAAATTTTCAAAAACAAAAAAAATTTTTAAAAATTCAGGATTGAAAGAATATTAAAATTTTCAAGTAAAAATGAAAGGCTGCCAAGGTAAAACACCCGGACCATCTTACAAATTAGCAAATTTAACCGGCCACGAAGGACATGATTATACGAAAAACCGAGCCCCTGCTTATTCACTGGGTTTGCAAACAAAAGCATTCGGCCCTACACCAACCCCAGGCCCTTACAATGTTGGAAATGTTGACAGAAATGGAAGGTTTCCTTATTGCGGCTTTACGATGGAATCGAAAAACGGAAGAAAACGTTAGTAAAAAATAATAATAATAAATAGAATAAAAAAAATAAACTATTTTGAAAAAAATTTTGCA
Organism: Liposcelis bostrychophila; assembly: GCA_037577465.1. Classification (NCBI taxonomy): domain Eukaryota; kingdom Metazoa; phylum Arthropoda; class Insecta; order Psocodea; family Liposcelididae; genus Liposcelis; species Liposcelis bostrychophila. The sequence goes on along the minus strand of CM075212.1, from coordinate 19,944,936 downwards.
GCGCCACCACCGGGGCCCAGTCCTTTGGATTATCCCCACGAAAAAATGCCCCGCTACACACCTGCTTACAGTTTAGGGCTAAAATTACCGCCCCGTACTCGTCCTATGGGGCCGAGTCCTGCAGATTATTTCCCGACGCAGCATTGCTCACATGGCCACGGTTGGACGATGTAAGTTAATTAAAAATTTTGGTAAAGCAAAATTTCATTGACGGTCACATTTTAGAGCGGGTCGAAGAGAATTGAAACCCAAAATGATACCACCAGGGCCGAATGCAGCAGTCCCGATCGAAAAATACAAGCCCCGAGCTCCCGCATACTCTTTAGGATTGCAAACCAAGAAAAACGGAGCGCAAACTCCCGGACCTGGACCCATATATTTACCGAGGAGAATTTGTCAACAAGTTCCTCATTCTTATTCTTTCGGACTGAAGCATCATGATTGCGCTCCTCCTATGATAACATATGAAGACAACAGCTAAAGGTATTTTTTAAAAAAATAATACACTCAATTTTTTTAGAAACTAAAATATAATAATTATAAACATTTACTATCACAAAATGTCGATGGATAAATACATAATTATTTACATTTTTTTTTTTTGAGGCCGATGATGAAGACAATATTTACATCGAAAAATTTGATTTTTTATGGGAAAAAATAAAAATATAAAAATCTAAGCCGGATGAATAAATTTAGTAATGAGGTAGAATTTTTTTTTTCATTTTCATTTACTATAAATAATAATAAAATATGTAGTAACAATAATGAATCAATTTATTCATCCTGGGCATGGTTTCATTAAAAATAATTAGCATGCACGAAATAAATATGAAAAAATATCTAAATATCGTCTAAATAGAAATATTTTTTTGCTTTACTTTTCTAAAATAAAATTTTCTACAAAAATATCAATAAAACCTTGATTTTTTTTTCCTTAGGAATTTCACATTGAGTAAACACGATTGAAAACAAAAATATATAATGTTTATAAAAAGATTTTTCCTAGAGACAGACATTAAAAATTATTATACAAAATATCCCCAAAAAAATATTTTCACAATCAACTGCATCCAATCAAAATTTTTTCAACCGCGTACTTTAAAAAAGTCAACCGCATGCAGTCGATAGGTACATTTTTTTCCCTTCAAACTTTACGGCTAACAGCTAAAAAAAAAAATTTCTGAATAATAATTTTTGATTTAAAAGCTACGTATAAGTCAATTTTTTTTCTAATTCTAATATTTTTCTTAAAAAGACGCACACGTAAAAACAGAAAAAAAGAGCGAATGATCACAATTTGTTTTGAAGGATATGAAAATTTAGACAATTTTTTTTTTCTGTACACTCTATGAATTCGACTTTATAATTTCAATTTTTTTTTCTTAACGTAATAAATTTATTCCAATTTTTTCTTTTATTGTCATAAACAAACCATAACAAGCTTTAAAATTTTTAATTTCTTTATATACCCCTTTTATATTTTTAAAATTTGGATTTTCTGATAAAAATTTTACGTACACTGTAATTATTATTCGTTTTGACTCAATACTGCATTAAAAGTGACAAGTTGTCAATTTAATAAAAAAAAAATTACTTTTATTATTTTTTTTTAACATCGGAAAATAATCCCTTTTTTGATTAGACCAATTTGTTATCGCATACACAGGTATCGTACAAATTACCATACTTTGTGATTCAAAATCTCGAGGTGAAAACTTTTTATCCTAAATCTCAGTGCACATTTATGAAATATTTTCAAAAGTTTAGAAAAATTTTACAAAAATATTTTTAACTTCCAAAATTTTCAGAAATTCTTTCGAAAATTTTCTAATATTTCCAGGAATAATTACGAACATTTTGATACGTATTTTCTAAACCTTTCAGAATATTTTTGACGTACCGTGTCGTATGCGAATTCACCAAAAAATTATTTTTTCAGAATTCTAGGAATGATTTTTTTTTTTTCAACACATCGTTTCCGACGGCATCATTAAACTATTTCTACTTCCCCTCTCCTCTTTTTCAGGAGGTGAAGTTGCCCCTTCCTCTTCTTTTTGGGGCGGTAAACTCGGTTGTGAAGACACTCTTTTCGACCCGTGACAAAGAGACAAACTAGTTTCTAAAGTATTCTGCCTTCCTACTTTACCCTGACTTTCCTGCCTTGACAGTCTCCTTATGATCGTCGGTTTTATCGGTTCTTTGACCAAAGGCTGGGAATCCGACGCCGAAGTCGACGGAGGTTCCGAGCTATCCCTCGAAAATTTCCTTCCCAAACTCACCGCGGGTTGAGTTTCTGATTCCGACAATGAAGTTTTTCGAGCCGGGAAATACTTTTTAAACAAAGTTTCTTGGGATTGGCTTTCTTGCTTCGAAAGTTTCCTCTTCGGGAGAGACTCGGCGTGACTTAATTTCCGTTTGACGGTATCCTCCGATTCCCCGCTAGTCTGTACTTCGCTTAAAGACCTGGATGGTTCCGATGTTTTTCTGGCTGGAGGTTCCGGTTCGAAAACGTCCGTGGAGCTTCCGGTATCCATTCCCTGAGCGGAGATGTTCCCGTGAATTGAAGATTTTTCGCTTTTATCTGCGGGCGGGATTTCTCCGGCTTCGCTTTCGAAATCTTCTTTGTTTCGTTCGACGGCGGCCCTCGCGGCCGAACCAACGGATGACGTGCTGTCCATTCTGAACATCGCTTGGGCTGCTGACGGGTAATTAAATTGGGATCCGTCGGCCGGGGTGGGTAAATCTTTCACTTCGATAGCGCTACTTCTTCGGAGAGATCTCGTTGGATACGACGGGCTGGAAATATTTTTAATAAATATAATTTCGGAGAAAAAGATTTTTGAAAATAAAAATTAGACTGGATTCTAACAGGGAGTTTAAAAACAATTTATGAAAAAAAAAATCAATTTTTTTAAATTAAAAAAAAAATCAATTTTTTTAAATTAAAAAAAAAATCAGTTTTTTTAAATTAAAAAAAAATCAATTTTTTTAAATTTAAAAAAAAATTATTTTAAAAAAATCATTTCAGTTTTAAAAAAAAATCATTAAAAAAATCATTTTTTTAAAAAATGGAACTAAAAAAAATCAATTTTTTTTAAAATTCCATTTTTTTAAATATACGACGGGCTGGAAATATTTTTCAATAAATATAATTCCGGAAAAAAAACTTTTGAAAATAAAAATTTAATTTAAAAAAAATCCATTTTTTTTAAAATTAAAGACTGGATTCTAACAGTAGGTTTAGAAATAGTATTTTTTTTACCTAGGACAACATGGGGCACTTTTCTGAACTGGAGACAGCGGGTTGCCAAGCCGAGCCGAAGGCGAGGCTTGGCCGCTGTCTCAAATTCAGATAAGGGCCCCATGTTGTCCTAGGGGAAAAACATATTTTTTATTACGAATGAAAATAGGGAAATGTTTGAAAAAGGCATTTTAAATAATACTCGGTTTGTGTTAGGAAAGAAATTTTACCGTTTAAAACATCCACAGAGGTTATAGTCTCATTGGTCCACGTGAAAACATCCACAGAGTTGCCATGTTTAATTTAAGGGCCTTATTATCGTAATTTATAACATAGAGTAAAACAGTTTATTTTCCCCTATTCTCTTACTCTGTGGGAATAAAAAGTGAACTTTTTATTCCTAGGAATAAAAAGTAAAGTCATTTTGGGTATTTCAAAAAGTTATCCTTTTTGCTCCTGAGAATAGCATATAAAAAGGGACTTTTTGCTCTATGAGTAATGAAAAAATTTATTTACAAAAAAAAAATCAATTTTTTTCAAATAAAAAAAAATTTTTTATTTTCCAACAAACCTAAAACTGCTTTAAGGCAGGGGGGGGGGGGGGGGGGTGTAATTCTCTCAGTGTAATTCCATTTTTGATAAAAAAAAATACTTAAAAAAAATCAATTTAAAAAAAATGGAATTTTAAAAAAAATCAATTTTTTTTAAAATTTTCTATCAGAAAGCAGGGGGTGAAATTAGCAACAATTCCGTTTCTGAGCTTGCATAAGCTAAACATAGGCGCTCAAGAACGTTTCTACCCCCTGTTAGAAAGCCGTCTGGCGATTTAAAATTGTATACTCACCTCCTATATTCCGAAGTTTCATCCGTAACGGTTAAAAAGAAAGCATTATTTTCAAATCTTTCATCCCTATCCGTCGATTCTCCGATGTAAAATCTCCGTTCTATTAAATCCTGCATCAGCTGATAATCGCTTTCTTCCGCATCTCGAAGGTGCTCTTTTTCCAAGAACAAAGCCATTTCGGGATTCGACATTTCGCTCGTGTGCCTTGTCCTTCTGTGGGGAGATGCTTCTCCCGGGCGAGGAGGAGAGAGGAGACTTGGTGTTCTCGGAGGGGACAACAAACCGCAGACGGTTTCCAATTCATCAGTAATACTAAAAAAAATAATTAATTAATATTTTTCTTTATTACAGGAGGCAATCCTCTGCATTACCTTGTGTATTCGGAATGCATTGCAAGCAACATCGACCTGGCGGTTGTAGCTGTTGGCGGAATAACTTTTATCCTCGGTTCTGCCCAAGTCACACTTCTTTCCACTGTGACAGCCCTGGGCGCAGCACCTAAGCTCATAAAATCTACGTCGGGTTCCGAATGGGTTTGACTTAATTGTCGCCTGGTGGTTATTTGATGGGGTAACGGTATTCCGCTTCTTTCTGATCGATCTTCGCCAGAACTTCTTCTCCTTTTCCGTAATCCAACTGCTGCTGTGGTTGCTAATTCATCTACAGATGACTGACCATTTTCAGTTTCCTTAAAAAAAAAAAAAAAAAAGCAAAATAATGTTTAACCAATAATCCCGCATGTACTTAAATTTTGGAATATATACCTGAGAATCCTGATGTTGAATTTCTATATGACTTCCCTTCCCGCTTTCTGGAGGACCGATGGAATCATTATCAGGCCTTTGAAGTGCGTTCGGATCGGACAGCCTACGAAATAAAAAACAGATCTTGTAAAAATCTAAGAATAAATAATTCCGTTTTGAATTTTATGTAACTGCTTGATTTGGACGAAAATGACAATGACGAACCAAACTAATTTTTAGTGCAAGATAAATATTTTTTAAATTAATTTCCGTTAGAATCACTATTGGTAAAGGCACTACACATGATTGTATATACATTAAATGAAGTACATTCAGAGGTGAAAAACACACTGATGAACAGGGACTGAAAATACGGACCTCTGACATAAAGTGACCCCAGCATATTTCCATCTCGCCACGAGGCCGACTAAACTGAAGGAGTGGTCTCTTTTAGAACCTGGAAAAGTGGTCATAAACTGTTTTTGATGCAAAAAAGTCAAAATCGGATTTATGTAGACTTGACCTTGAAATGTATGCTGAACGATTTATGAGCTATTAGAAAATTTCTTTTAAAAATCGCTTCGTAAGCTGCAAGAGATTGGATAAAAAAAAAAAATTCATTGAGCCTCGTGACCTTATGTTATTTTCCAATTAAATTCCTCAATAATTTTTTTTTAAATTTTGATTTTGAAATCAAAAGAAAATTTTTAATTTATTTACATCAAATATATAAATAGCTAAAATTTGGAATAAAATTTCAAAATTTTAAAAATCGTATTTACTAATTTTTAAATTATTAATTATTGTCCAGCATTATTTAAAATCATTTCAACACAATCTCGTCCAAATCAATCAATCAAAACAAATTAAATAAATTAACTATCAAACTGAATTCTTTTTAATTAAACTGCCGGTTTTTCCGCAAGCACAAAATTCGTATTTTGCATACCTTACTACTGATTTCTTCGGAGGAAAAAATGACGTCCTCTAAGTTTAAATAATTCATTTTCCAAACTAAATGGATCTACTTGTTAACTTAAATATTATAAACAAAACCTCGAAGTTCTCTTTCATTCCAAACGTTTTACTTAAATTAATCTGATTTTATTCCTTTGATTAATCGATCGGAAAAATCAAAATGCATTTTTTTTTTTTGGCCATAAACTTCTGCGATACTTAAAAATCATCTATCATGCTCTTGCCAAAACTTTTCTTCCGTGAAAACTATGTCAAAAAAAGCAATTAGCCAAGCCGTCTAAATTATTGTTACTAATCACTATTTCGCATGAGGTCGCATGGAGCAATTCATCAACAACCATTATTAATTTTTTTTAAAAATTAAAATAAATCAAATCACTCTAGGTAAAAAATATGTACATGGCAAAAAGACTTAACTTTGCCCATACTAAATTTTTCATCAATTTCTTATAAAATGAACACGTGACAATGATCACGTGACACCAATTTTTATTATAAAATGATCACGTGACATTAAAAATTTTTCAACCATTGTTAGATTATGAACAATGTCAATGCTCTCAATTCCAGCTTCAATTTCGAGAAAAAAAAAGCCAGAGGATATGCGGCACACCTCTGCGTATGACTACGTCTGGAATTTTCAAATAAAATAAAATTTTAAATAAATTTCTTCAATAATCAAAAATCATCAAAATTTTTGTTTCAAAAAATGTTAATGATCCCCCTAAATCCTCCAAGCCCTGATATTAGTCCACGTGGCCCCCTTTTTCAATAATTTTATCAAAATCATCAAAATCTAAAAAAATTTCTAAAAATTTTCCCTTTTTTCTTAAATTTTAGTCAAAAATTTACAATATTTTGTAAAGAATTTTATTCATTGAAAATTTAAAAAACTTTTTCAGAATCATCAAGGAACCAAAAACACCAAGACAACCGGAGAACCGGACACGACAAAGTCATCATAATGCGCCCTAAGACGTAGTCCTACGCCAAAAAAAAATTAAAAAGTATTACTGAACTATGCTTATAAGCTAACAATGTGAGAAATATTTTCCGCAAACACTAACAAAATTTTCTTTTTTTATTGACGTCAACACACTTTTTATACATCATGGGCAAAGTTCAACGTAGGGCGAAAAAAAATCGCTGCTCACTATCAAAAGAAAAAAAGCTTGCAAATCCCTTTATAATTATTTCTCACCATTTTTGAGATTTCGCAATGAGAATTTCAATTAAGTTAACCGTTTGAATTCTTTGCCAATCTCTGAAAATTGTATAATTATTTTATTAGTTACGACAGAATAAATTTGCGCTACAGTTATTTCACCCTCAATCATTTTACATATAAAATTACAGCGCCGCAAGAAAAACAGAACAAAAGTCAAATACCTTCTGGCTTGAAAACTGGCTTTATCATCCGGTGGCGGGGCATCCACCTCTTCTTCCTCTTCCTCGTCGACCTCGAGCTCTTCCGTGACCGGTTCGTGGGATCTCGTATCAAAATGCAAACCCTCGCTGGACAGGAACAAATTATCCGGGGGCCTGACCTCCGTCAGCGACCTCGTCGGTCTTCTTCTTTGCTGAACGGATAACAAACGCTCCGACATGGCAGCGTCCGAAGCCTGTTTCGCATCCTCCGATCTCTCTGAACTTTTCCGAAGTCGGTCCGTGGCCAATTTCACTTCCGGTATGTCGGATAACCCGACGTCCCTCGTGTGAGTTGCCATGAACCGATGAACGACAGCAATGTGATTTAAAATTTGCTCGGCGACGTCCTCGACTTTCCTCAAGCGAAATTCGACGCTTTGAATGGAAGCCGTTTGAGCGTTTTCCTTTTGATTGATATCCTCCACTTTTTGGTACATGTTTTCCACTCGTTCGTTCGTGGTTTTTATTCGCTCGTCGCTGGACTGAAGTAATTTTTGCTCTTTCTCACGGAAATACCCTTCCACGCACTCCTCTTCGAAATCGTAAAGTCTTTCTAAATCATCGCTATCGAGGAATAATTTTAAGGCGTTATCATAAGTGGCTTCAATTCCTTTTAATTTCCTTTTTAAATATTTGAATAATAAAAATATGTGACAAAAGATGATTAAGGGAGGGGGGATTCCCGGTTTCTGTTCGTATTCCATGACTACCGTGAATCGTTGAAACATCCAAACCTAAAAACAGATTAAATGAAGGAATCAAATTAACTAATTTATTAACTAAAATCGGGTAATAATAGACTAGGCACATGTTTGAGATTTTCGCTGGAAACTAATGTGTATGGCCTGCCCTTAACTAAAAATTAGTATATAAACGTGAACATTTTTCATCAAATAAAAAAAATTAAAAAAAAAGTCCGGAAACGTTTTTGTCACGTGATCACCCCTTAATAAACGATTTTCTATTGGCGTGGCGTCATCTGCCTGTATCGAAGCGAGATATCGAATTTGAAACGAGACACGTCTTGTTTGTTTACTTTTTCCATTGAGGTTATCTTACAGTAGGTCTATAACAATTTTACTTCATTGTAAATATGCCAAAGCCACAAGTGTCGGCCGGTTTTGATTCCCAGAATCTACTCAAAATTTATTATTTCGCAGAGGTGGATTACATGGACCGTATGCATGTGTCGTCATTTTAAGGAAAAGTGGTTGATCTAATTCCATAACGAACTATTTATTGTGGCGGACACTGGAGGACAAACAATCTCACTGGAGGACCAACTTACATTGAGTCTTATGGGCAAAAACTTTAAATAAAAAAACTTTTTTCAAGGAAGTTCTTCAGGTGAATTTGAGATTCTTAATTAATTGATCGTTTTCCTGCAACTTAAACATAGGCGAAACTTTGTTTATTCTTGTAGAAAGGTTTTTCCGCCTACAAAATTTTAATTGGAATCGAAGAATTTTTTTAAAATTATGGAAATATTCCTTTTAACATTCTACACAACTTTTGTGACATGAAATTTGGATTCCTATGAACATTTATGGTGTTTTTGATGAGATTTTCCCAAAAAATAGTTCAATATTTATAAACAAACCATTAGCATGTTTACAATTTTTGAAGATGATTTTTGTAAATAGTTTGAAAACATTTTAGATAATAATAGCGAATTTTCGTGTCACAAAAGATGTGTAGAATGTTAAGAGGAATTTTCCTATAATTTTAAAAACATTATTCCATTTTAATTAAAATTTTGTAGGCGGGAAAACCTTCCTACAAAAATAAACAAAGTTTCGCCTATGTGTAAGTTGCAGGAGAACAATCAATTAAGAATCTCGAATTCACCTGAAGAACCTCTTTTCAAGCGTATAAATTATAATTACCCGCATTTAAATTCGTAATTTTCATATATATACACGGCGGAACAATTTTTAAGGCGGTGTTTCCTATGTTTACCTTAATAAAATCACACCACAAAAATTGTTCCACCGTGTATATATATATATGCTGTGCCGTGCAGTTAAATGATTTTCCGAGTTTAGTTTATTTAATAAGTTAACAGTTAATAGTTTATTTATTTTATTTTTTCTCTCAATGATGTTTGTTAGTCCATAAAATTTATTTAATAAATTGAAATTTGCTTGAGCTACCCATAAGAGCTCATCAATCTAGGACACATCATGTCGGCATCATGTTAATAGGTTGCGGAATTAAACCTATCCCCGCTACTCCCAGACCTCGACTCCATTTTACTTCCCCACCCTTGCATACCGTGTATACGAACAAAAAGCATTATCGTTCCTACGCGTATTTCGTTTCGAATCCATGGATGCCGTTCAGAGTTTCAGAAATGAACACAACCACATTTAGGCAGATGACGTCACGTACCTACACGTTCCGTTTTGGCGAGCATTCAAATTCAAATTTTTGTTTTTTCTCTTTTCGGAGGTTAACACTTTTTCTTACTGAGTCAAAATGACATTTTTTGCCATATCTCCCGTAGAGACCCTAAATTAAAAGAGACTGACATAAAAAATAGGCGGGAAAAATCGGTGCCCACTGATCATGCGCACCATAGTCATATAAACAGGTCTAGAAACTCTTATTTGGTTACCACGGCAACCATGTCTCGGATCTTGAAATATTTTTTAGTTCCTGAAAAAAACACTTCGGCGCTGCAATGCTTTGACCACCAGCCAATCAGGATTAATTTTAAAAAACCTCCAAAAATTTGAATTGAGTATTATAAAGATAGAAAAAAATTTGAATTGCTGTTTATGAAAAAATTGCCCAAAAAACGTCAATTAAAATAAATTTTTATTTACACGGCTAGGCATAGTTGGTATGCAGTTCCGAATTGTAAAATGAAAGAATATTGTTAATCAGTGAAAATTAAACCCTGACGACGAGCTTGAAACTTCTTATCAAATGTGCTGCCATGAAAAGACAACAAAAAACGAAATGACCGAAGATGGTCACCCAAATGATTTGGATTTGAAGTACACGAAAACGCTGATTAATCAATTCCAGCTCAAACGATGATGGAAGATAAAGAAAATTTACATTTGCAATTAAAGAAGTTTACTTCTCAAAATGGCCTCTTCGCCTCTTTCACGTACAAAAAACTTGATTATATCACCAAAACTGAATTACAATTGGAAAACAGGATATCTATAACTCCTGAAATGTAATGAGAAAAAAATTAATGCAATGCATAAAAAAATAAAAAAAATGAAAACATAAATAAGTAAATAAAAACTTCCATCGACATTTTCAACGTTTGTTGTTTTTAATAAAGCTAACATTTGATTGGCTGATGGTCGCTGACTCGTAGCGACATTAGCGACCAAATAATGAACTATTTTATATATCAATATGTGGGACAGTTTTTCACCCCGGAGTTTCTAGACCTGTTTATATGACTATGATGCGCACTGATATGTTGGAATTTTCGGAATCTTGGCAAAACTGCCGCTGCAAATTGCAGCAAAGTAAAAAATGGCGAATGTTTTGGTTTTGCTGTCTGTTAGAAAACTAATAAATCCGACTTATTTCCTGGCTTTCAATAATAGCTGAACATCATTAAGCGATTTGTTGTCTTCAGAAGCACTTTCGATGTTAGTGTTCAAAATCCGACTCTTTTTTAAAGAACCAATAAACAAGTACACATTGAATAAACAAAAACAATCACCATTTTTGACTTTGCTGATGTTTATAGCGGCAGTTTAACCAAAAATCAGTGCGCATCATCAGTGGGCACCGTTTTTTTGCGCCAAATTTTTTTGCCAGTCTCTTTTAATTTAGGGTCTCTATCTAATCTCCCCTAGGAAAATTAAACAATGGAGTCATTTTCAAAGTGACTTCTCTATCAATTAAAAACTGGTACGGTAATAATGGTTGCATACAAACCTGATGTGACACTGCATTCACTTCGATGAAAATATTATTGAACACAGCGATCAAAAGGTTTATCATAAGGATATTCGCCACGAGAAGGTATATCGACATGACCGCAGGAGTGATCCATCTCCCGGTGGTACAAGCCGGGTTTCCCGGTTGATCCCCGCAAGGAGGATCAATGTCATCGGCGAATACCTCACCGTAAAGCATAAAGTAAGGCTGGTAAAAAACTTCCTTTACGGACGTCCAACTCGGTTCTCGATTCGGATATAAAATGGCTTGCCGGCAAACCCCGAAGCTCATTAACACAACCAAAAGCAACACCACAAAATAAATCATGTTTTTCACCATTTTCCCCATCATAGTCACGAGAGGACCTAAAAAATATTTAATGAATTTGTAACAACATATTTGACTTCTTCATTTAAACAAAAAATAACGGAATACTCACCCAAATATTTATTAACACCTAAAATATTTAATATCCTAAGGTACCAATATATAATATTCACGCAAAAAATAACTCGACCAACTAACATAGAAGAAGGCTTAAGACGAAGTACAAGGCCAATTAAGAAAAAGATTATTGCAGCTGAATCACACGGGTTCCACATATTCCAAGCCCATACTGCAAATTTGTGACTGAAAAAAAAAGAAAGAAAAAAAATCGTAAAGAAAATGAAAATCTGATCCTATAAAATATCAGGTTTCAAATTAAATTACATCTGCGATAGCATTCGATATTTACGAAGGGAAGGAAGGAAGATTCAATTAATGTTAGCTCACTAATTATTTTCACCGCTAAGTAGTGGTGAACAGATTTTCCCAAGAAAAGGAAAGATCGAACGTTTTGTTTCATTCCACTGAAATAGACGATTTTCTGATTGGATTGGATAACTTAAAGTTTTTAATTCAATTTTGATCTCAGCTTAAAATTATCGAGTTAATCCACTTTTTTTAAGTTACGAAAGATGGTACGTAAGTAAGTTATGAAAAGTGGTAATCCTATCAAAAGGTTAAAATAATAACTCTAAAAGTAAGTTAAAAGCGATAGCGATAGGTTTTCGTTAAAGTTCTTGTTGAATTTTTGAAGCAATCTTGGTAGTTTGTAGTAAACTTCTGGTTGGTTTTTGGTTGGTTTGAAGTAAATTTAAGGTTGGTTTTTGGTAGGTTTGTAGTTAATTTTGGGTTTGTTCGTAGTAAATTTTTGGTTGGTTTGTGGTAAACTATTAAACCAATAGTTTTTGCGTTTGGTTCATGGTTCGTAGTAAATTTTTGGTTGGTTTTTGGTAGGTTTGTAGTAAACTTTTGGTTTGTTCGTAGTAAATTTAAGGCTGGTTTTTGGTAGGTTTGTAGTAAACTTCTGGTTTGTTCGTAGTAAATTTTTGGTAGGTTTGTAGTAAAATTTTGGTTGGTTTTTGGTAGGTTTGTAGTAAATTTTTGGTTGGTTTTTGGCAGGTTCGTAGTAAATTTTTGGTTGGTTTTTGTTGGGATTTTGCATAGTGAAAACATAGTGTGCTCGATTGGCCTACCCGTTTTCGACAATCTCGCGCATGACGTCACGTTGTTGCAATTGAAAAAAAAATCAGAGTCGTGCAGTTTCTTTATTTATGTTAATAAATATAAGATTGGCATAATTAAAAGATTTAGATATTAATTAAGTATTAGCGTTTAGAAATAAGAGTCTTTTAATGCATATTTTAATTTTTTTGGACGATTATTAATAATTCTATTTACTGAACTGATTAAGTTTTCGTTCAAATGCAACAACGTGACGTCACGATTGAGGTCTATCACGTGACACCCCCTGCGCGTGAGCACACTATGTTTTCACTATGGGATTTTGGTACATATTTGTTAAGGCTTTGGTAGGTTTTCGATAACGTTTAATAAGATTTGGGTAGGTTTCTGTTAAAGTTTTGGCAGATTTTGTTCGGTTTTTGTCAATTTTATGGAACATTTTTGTAAAGGATTCGGTAAAGTGTTGTTAGGGTTATGTTCAAGTTTTGGTATGATTGTGTTAGGCTTAAATTTTTTTCGTCAATATTTAATTATTTTGGGCAGTATTTTTATTAAATGGTCAGTGTTAATTGGTCAGTAAGAATCACTTTTAGGTCAGTAATAAAATTTAATGGTCAGTTTACAATTCATCGTATTCAGCGAAAATAGATCTGAACATTTAGTGAGTTAGGAACAAGTTAGCTGTTAATTGCGTCTTAAAAAGGCCGTTAGAAAATTCCAAGGTGACGGCTTAAAAAAAACTTTTTTTAGGTGTCATTAATACTTTTAAATACATTAATAATTAATTTTTCAAGGTTTCCCCCCTCCCCCTTTTTTTTACAGTTAAGTATCCTTTGTTCGAAAAAAATTTTTATACGTACTATAAAAGGAAGTTTTACTGACCAAACGAGAATTAACAACTAGTCAAGTCAAATCTATTTACTGATCAATTATTTAATAAAATACGGACCGGAAAAATGCCAGCCTTTTTGTTAAGGCTTGGGTAAGTTTTTGGTAAGGTTTTGATAAAGTTTTGTTAGCTCTTTGATAAGATTTTTTTAGGTTTTTGTTATATTTTGTCAAGTGTTTTGTCAAGTATATTTTTACTGTTAACTTCTCGGGTTCAAATTCAGCAAAAAATACAAATTCAAATTCACAAAAAAAAAAAAAAAAAAAAAAAAAAAATGTAAGCACAAGGCTTGCCAAAAGATATTACAATATTTTTTTTTTAAATTTTAACTTTAATTAAGATTAGTCAATATCAGTTAATGGCGTTAAAAGCAGCTAAAATTTGAAAAAAAAAAAAAAGTTGAAGTGCTTGCGTTTTTTGTAAATGATCCAACACGTTAAATAAATTGAACGATTCCTTCCCCTTCTTAACTTTCAACAAAGAGACATTTTTTTACCTTATAGCTACTGGTTCTGAGGACGCTATTTCTCTAATTTTTTCGAATCCCAAAGTGCAGATATAGGCTATTATATAATATTCTTGCCAAGAAGGAATAGTTTCCATTCTAACAAGAAGCACATAACTAAAGAACATAAGGAAGACGATATAAGCCAACTAAAATGAAAAAAAAAAAAAGAGATTAAAAAATTAACAATTGATGGTAACTGGTGATTAATTTCCACGTCATTACATACCGAATGTGCCCAAAATTTCGTTATAGGAGCATTATAAAATTCATACAACTTCTTTTTTAACCTTAACGGACGAGCAGCTTTCATCTCGTAAAAATCTAGAGGCAAGTGATAAAATTCTCTAATTTCGATGTCATCATCTGTCATTACTTTCCCATTTTCTTGAATAATTGTATCACGCATTCCGCCGTACTCTTGAGTAATCAGAGCCTGAAAAAAAATTAATTAAAAAAAAAAATTTTTTTAAATTGTTTGGAATGCAGTTAAAGTAATTTTTACACAAAACTATTTTTTTTAACTTTTTCGGGTTTAAAATCTCTACTTTAAATCAATGCAGGGATATTTTCGAAATCTACGTTTATCAAATTTTTCAATTTTTCGAATTTTTAAATTTGCAAAAATTTGAAAAACGTCCATTTCAACAACAACATTCAACTAAAAATGAACTCAAGCTACCGTCGCGAAACGTAATCCACGACGTCAACTACGGGTTATTGGAACAAGAGCATAATAAAAACATTGAAAAAAAAAATTAATACAAAATTTGGCTCTTGCTAAAACATGATTATTTTCACAATTTCCATTTCTCTCAATATCCATGCATTTTTTTGTTTTTGTGTTAAAAGTGTTAGTGTAGTGATCGCATGTGTTAATTGTGTTTTTTTGTGAATTTAATTGTTCCAAGTGCCCTTCACAGTGAAGCGAAAGTTACAAACAATGAAGAAAAGGGAAGAAAAGGGTTGAAAAGAAATGTTGTTATGAGATAGAAACAGGAAAAAAATATTTTTCGAAAAAGCGATTTAATCGCGGTATTTCGGCTACTAAAAAAGAAATAAAGCGACAACAAAAATTGTTATAAATTTTGTTTGCTTTTTTTTTTTTTTTTTTTTCTTAAATATTTACTCTACATTCGTTTCGTGATAAAGCGGATTCGTCCAACGACAATGAACAATTTAAACGGCGTTTTAACTGAAAATACAAAAAAAATTTTCCTTGCCAGTGTTTTCTTCTTTTAGAAAAAAAATTTCAAGACCAGAAATTCTCAATTTTTGATTTAAAAAAAAGGTTGAAAAAAATATAAATAAAAAATGTAAAAAGTATTTTATGTTTGTAATCCCATAATGAATTTTACGTCTTTTAAGCATTAAAAAACTATTCTACCTTGTTCGGTTCCTTGCAGGATCCCTTACTCCTCATGCTCATGGATCTCGGTGCTTTCTACAAAAGAAAATAATAATAACCCGACAAACTGTTAGTCACGAGTCAAACCAAAACCAAAAAAAAGTTAGTTTTAAGAGAGGAAATAAACCTTCACCAATTTTCTGTGAAAAAGAAAACTTTGCGGCTACCTAACCGTTATATACTAAAAAAAATTACTCTAAAATTTGCAGCTTAAAAAGAAAAAAAAATGTCAATTTTTTTTCAAAAAAAAGGTTACCTCTGAATCGGGCTCAGTGTTCCTATGCGTTTGAGGTTTGAATTCCCCGTCAACACTATCATTTTCCTCTTCAAGCCCTATTAAATGCTCTTCTTCCGTCTGAGGCATGGATTGCAGCTCTTCTTTGGATTTAAATTCTAGTTGACTAATATATGGTGGAAACAACAATCCAAGAATAACCTAAATTTGAAGAATTGGTTTTTAGATTATTATTTTGATCAATGGCATTCGATTAACGGTCAATTTTTGATTTCCAGTTCAGTTATTTGTGATTTTTTTTTAAAAATGAAGATTTTAATTCTGTACCTCAGTGCAGAACTGCCCCTTCAAGTATTTAAGAATTGCAACTTTTAATTTCAAAGATGACTTTACAAAGCGTTGCCAACTCAAATTAATTCTTCTGCGAGTTAACTTTTCTGCTATCAACAAAATAAACTTCCTACCAGAAGGCATAAAATCCTTAGATAATAGAATCCATAGATAGGACAATAGCTTCAAAAAATGTTTATATGGGCTTTCCATAAGCTAAGCATGAGGTAAGTTCAATTTTTTTCGGATCAAAACAAGCAATGCAAATAGAATAGAAATGTCTCATCTATGGATTCTATTATCTAAGATAAAATCAGCACTGCCAACCGTTGAGCCTGAATACCTTCTGTAAAGTCGGTTTGAAATAAGAAGTTGCAGTCCTTGGAGCGGTGCAGTTCTGCATTGAGTTACAGAATTAAAGGGCCAGTATTCCTTATACTTTTCAGTGGTGGCCCGTAGTCTAGTTCATAGCGCGCTCGACTCTCAATCATGAGATACGGCGCGTCGTACTTCTATCCTAGTTCACAGCTAGGAATTTTACTCAGGTCAAAACTAGTGCGCTAGTCAGAAAATCAACTGTCACCACCCCTCGGTAGGCAATGGCAAACCACCGAGCGGTAAATTGCCTCGTAAATCTCTCAAAAATAGCCGTTCGGAACCGGCGTTAAACTGTAGGTCCCATATGCCTGTGAGCGCACACACAGGTGTATGTGAGAGAGCACACACTCGTAATCGAGTAAAGGACTAAAAAGAAGATTCCTTACTTTTAAATTGGTGTTTTTCCTGGTCCTCAAACCACCCATCCACAAATCGGCTAAAATGATTTGACTGCAAGGATGAGCTAACAACGCTCGATGATTTGCAGCTACAGCTAAACTCAAACACGTCTGCCCGCTCCAGTTTTGAAGTTCACACGTTAACAATTGTTGCGTTTGATCGTCGTCTTGCCTATAGCAGTAGTCCAAAAGCTCAAGGGCTGTTAAAAAAAAAAAATTTTAATGATTTTTTTAAAATCTATATACTAAAACGCTAAGAACCCCCAAAATCTATTTCCAGTCGCCCTGCAGCCCCTATCTGGCCGATTTTGACGATCTTTTTTTTGAACGAAAGCTCTTGACGCGTAGGTTTGCCCAATTGGTCGGGATTTTTAAAATTTTCCTCGGTTTTCCGGAAAAGTCGGAAAAACACCCCCAAAACCTATTTCCAGTCGCCCTGCAGTCCCTGTCCGACCGATTTTGACATTTTTTTTTTTGAATGAAAGTTCTTGGCGCGTATATTTGCCCAATCTGAAGCTGAAAGTCATTCTGAGTGGTAGTAAAACTTTAAATGCCGTTTGTAAATAGGTAATAGGCAGTTAGCAACTGAAAGAGGGGCCGTCAAATTTTGACTGGGGACAGTTAGTTTTGTAATAAAATCCGTTACTTTTTTTAATTAGTTAGTTTTAGTTCGGTTTGTAAAATCAATTGTCGCTAAAACCCTTCAAATGACTGAAAGTAATTGTCATCGAACCCGTCTATAGGCATAAAAATTTAGGGACCGTAGGGACCAAAAGTCGGAAAATTAGGGACCATTTGGGGAACAAAAACATTTAGTTTTCAAATTTTTTATGGCTTCTATTTAAATCGTAAACTAAATAATTCAAAAGTGTCAGTTTTTTTTGTCAGTAAAAAACTCAATTTTCGTCAGTTTTTTATTTTAAAACGGCAAGTATTTTTATTAAAATGTAAGTAAAAAGTATTCTTTGTGTCAGTATAAAAATCATTTTCGGACAGTAAAAAATCGCGATTTTGAAACGGAATATTTTTGGCACTTGGCGGGGGTTTTGCGTATCCATGACATGTGTGCATAATAGTATATTGTTAATCTAGGGTGAAAAATGAGTTTTTCCGTCGAGGTTTTCATTGACATTGGCTTTTAATGAAACCGAGAGGGGAAGATTTTGGTCCTAACTAAATGTTTTTGGTCCCCAAATGGTCCCTAATTTTTCGACTTTTGGTCCCTAAAGTTCCTAAAGTAAAAAAAAAAGAAAAGAAAAGAAAAAAAAAAAAAAAAAAAAGTCCCTAAATTTTTATGCCTATAGACCGGTTCGATCCCAAATCGCAAAAATAGGGACTTTTTTTCAAATTAAAAACTTTTAGGGACTCATGTCAAAAATAAGGACTTTTCCAAAAAAAAGGGCCCTCGGTTCGATGCCTGAAACACAAAACGCTCTTTGGCAGGCAATAATTGCCCTGATTTTTATCTCACCTATGTTTTCAAATTCTTTCCCATAATTTCTCAGTTCGTCGTAAATTTCAGTTTCTAAATCATCTTCAGCTGCCTCGTGAGCCATTGCTTTATATAGTTTGCAGGAAACTAAGGATTTCGCCAGGGCTTCTTCACCGTGTTGCCACATTAACAAGGCCATTTGTTGCCGTTTTGTCAGAACTGCCCAAATCTGTTGAAAAAAAAAAAATAAACAAAGCTAAAAAAATTTACATCACTGAGAGATGAATTTTTTTAAAAATAAATAAAAAAAAAAGGAATAAATCCGAGAAACGTTACAAGTCGCCTAGTACCGCGCTCTCTGGAAAGTCAACTCAATTACGTGAATCAAATTTAATTTTCCAGAGGCAGATGTCGGGGTGCGTTCCCTGGACCGTTACTTGAATATTTAATTCATATTTAATCGGAAAGATGTCACTAGGATGAAAAATTGTCATACCATAAGCTCGTTGAAAGGATAGTCGAACAATGGCATATCGCTAGAAGCCGGGATCGTTTCGGCAAGAAGGCTCAATGTTAAATTTTGATTCCCGTAATATCTAATAAACGATGCACTATTTCGATGTACGTGTGGAGACTTTTTCATAACTTTAGCGTAGATCAAACGGAATTTTCTCCTGGTGTAATATGATCTGAAAATGAAAAAAAAAATGATATTTCACGACACAAAGAAAGATTTTTAGATAAAAAATGAATAGCTTACCGATAAGCGCCACCCATTAATTTATTAATAACCAAACCGATGTCATGAAGAGTATACATATATCCCCTGGGAATATGGGGTCTAACATCCCTTAAAATGTAACCTAAAGTATTGGTTGGTCCTTGTTTCTAAAAGAGAAAAAAAAAAGTTCGGTTGTTACAATAAAATTAAAAATGATCCCATTTGTCATCCTCTTGTTTTCCTTTAATTTTTCTTTTTGGATAGACGGGCGCGTTGTGGATTGAGGCGTGAGAAAGAATACTTACAGTGTTGTATAATTCTTCAAGCCTCGGTATAGTCAAAAATTTCCTCATGCTAACACCGTTTTCCAGGAGTAATTTAACGAAATCGATTCGGTCGTGCTCCAAAGCTTGCATCATAGCTTCGTCCAAAGCCCCTGCAGGCCACTCTTGCCCATAAACGAAAATCTCCGATCTTGCAATGTCCACCCGGTTCCACGTCAGAGCCAAACTTAATTGTTCGCTCGGGGACAAATGCTGAGATTTAAACAAAGCGGTAAGTATCGTTTGATCCAGTTCCTGAGTTTTGCATTCTGGTCTGTCCGTTATTCGAAATACTGTTATCTAAAAAACGAAAAAAAATACATAAATACCCTCTGAAATAAAATACCGATACCACGAGGAAAAAAAATGCAAACTTTTTTAAAAAGCTTTTCTATTACTCATGGTGTAAAAAGATCCTTTTTTTAAGAATTATTTAGGGACTTCAAAGTTAAACTTTTTGGGACATAATATAAAACATAATAAAAAAAATTTGGGTCGTATATAAAACCATTCAAATGCATCATTAGGAAAAAAAAAA
This sequence comes from Liposcelis bostrychophila, assembly GCA_037577465.1. Classification (NCBI taxonomy): domain Eukaryota; kingdom Metazoa; phylum Arthropoda; class Insecta; order Psocodea; family Liposcelididae; genus Liposcelis; species Liposcelis bostrychophila. The sequence goes on along the minus strand of CM075212.1, from coordinate 19,925,118 downwards.
TTCTCCCTTTCATTCATTATAAAAAATATCTTTTATATCAATGACAACAAGGGTCTCAGCTTCTAGACAGTGTGCCAAGCCTCGCGAGTTCAGGAAAGTGCCCTTTGCTGTCCTTAGTATAAAATATACTACTTTTTAAAAATTTAATACCAAACTTCTTTACTGAAAAGTTGACTTACAAGATTTTTTTTTCTAGTACATTGAAGGAGTTCATTATACAGGCACTCGGACTGATCCACACCGACTTCGAAAGTCCTTTGTATTGTCGTAATTAAATAATCCTTCATACTTTCTAATACAGTCTGCTCGCCGGTTTCAGAGGCGTATCTGAAAAAAAAAAGATAAAATTATAAAACAAGAAACTTTTGAGTGATTTTAAGCTTGATCGTTCTGGGTTGAATTATCCATGCTTTCATGCCTTCAGTATTATGTTAACGTTTTCAGCTCTGAAAAATACCTACACAGTAACTAAATGTATGCGAAAAAAAAAAAATGAAATAAAAACCGCCCTCAATCCAGGATGAGCGAAATTGCCGGGCCAGAGGAAAAGCGCGAGGGATAGAACGGAGAAGCCTCTCTGCTCCTCTCTTACAAAGAGCTCTGTCACCGTGAAATTTTATCCAGGTTGCGGAATTGAATTCCTCAGAAATTTTTTTTAGTCTATTTCCCAAAATTAATTTTCCAAAAAACATTTTCATATAATATTTATTTTCGAAGGATCTTCCCAATTTCTTTTCCCTTGAATAAAAATAACCTGAAAAAATTTTTACGTTTCTCTCGAAACTTTCCAAGAAAGTTCCAATAAAATATTTTCTCTGAAATTTTTTTCATAAGACTTTTCTCTTATTTTTGTTCTATGACAGCCCACGTGTTTTTGAGCGCCGCACTCAGAAAACAAATTGATTTATCATAAACGGTTATTATGCTTTGAACGCTTTTGTTTTGAGCCAAGACATTTTCTGACTTGTCGCAAGTCATCAGTTCGGCTGTCAGCAAGTCGTATATTGTAAACAAACAAAATGGCGTCTTATGTAGAATTTACATATTACGTTACTATGAAAATACTGTTCATGCTTGCGTGTATCAAACAATTTCACACTAAACAATGTAAATAAAATTACTATATGAAACATCAATAAAAAAAATTATATCTCAAATTCGTTTCAACTAACGATTGAACTAACAGTTCAATCTTTTTAAAGAAAATATATCATTTAAGTTACCTGAATATAAAAATCTGCAATATTCATTTTGTTTAATCCATGATACAAGTTTTTAAAATAAAAATTAAAACGATACTACGTTTTTATTTCATTAAATAATAATTATCGTTTTCGCGAGCCGCCATGTTGATTCCGATGTCATACTGTCCGACAGTGTCGCCAATATTTGCAAAACAAAATAAAATGTCTTGTGGCAAGACATTTTATCCCAAGGCAAACCGAAAGGACTTATCACAAGACATTTTTTTGCTTTCGCACAGTTTTTACGAAAAATGTCTGGTCTTAATGCACATTCGCATTCGCATTAGTCATTTTCCTTTCTGAGTGCGGAAAATTAAAACAGGGCACAAAAATATTTTCCAGCAGCTGATCTTTGGGTAACAAATTGTTTAACTTACTTATGTACAAAAGCTATAAGATCGGCAGCTCGACCGGAGCCATCGCAAACAACTACAGGAACTGGTGGATCATCGGTAACATATTCTAAAACAGCTCGAATTGTATTTGTACCTCCTTCGATGACCAAACAAACTACCGGAGTGCTGCAGTGGGTACCTAATAAACAAAAAATCGAAAAAAAAAATTCATTTTTCTTTTCGTGAATCAAAAACTTCAAAAAAACGGTTTTTCATTCTGTTAAAATTTCCTTCTCGTCATTTCCCCTTTAACCTTACAAAAACGAAGATAAAAACCCTAAAAACACAGACAAAAATCCAGTCACAAACAATTTTTTTCAAGAGATATATACCAATTAGAGGTTTAGGCGAAGCTTTTCCACAAAAAAAAAAGAAGGAACTGAATGAGTTTTTTTTTGAAAAAAAAAAAAAAAAAAAAAAAGATCAAAGGTCATTTCGCCCCACTCAATCTTTTTTTTCAATCCTTTTAAACTCTCGTTCAATCTCTCTTTTTTTTTTCTTGTTTAATCTCGATCATGTGCCTTCATTCAAGTTTTTTATCATCCCTTAATCCGGTTTACAATCATCTTATCGATCTAAAAATAATTTTCAACAATTTTGCAAATTAATTTCACTTTTTTCTTTTTTTTAATTTTTACCTGGGCGAATAAAGTTCTGATGGATTAAAAAATGAAATTCAAAAGAATTATGAGGAAGCCGGTTGGAAAAGCAATATCAACTCAAAAAAGAAATATCTTTATTAAAAAAAAAAAAAAATTCTTTTGCTCCTATTTCTAAGGGAATCGAAATCCTTCGTCTTTTTTTATCCTCTTTCATTTCAACAAATTATTTTACTACAAAAAGTCGCTTTTTTTTCTGCATACATAAAAAACATTCAAAAAAAAAAACTGAATACTCGAAAAATTTTTAAAAAAGAAAAAAAAATATATCAGAAGATTCGATTTGTTTTGTTTCATCTAAAAAACACTTCCAAGTTTTTCAATTCCATTTTTTTTAAAAGAATAAATAAAAAAACAGGGGAGAGAATCAACGAGATATACATTAAGCTCTACAGATTTTAAAATTAAAACAAAATGTAACGAAAGGTTTAAGTGGAAGTGAAAAGACAAAAATAAAGTCAAAATAGCTTTTTATAAATTTCTCCCGAGGAAAAACGAAACAGAGATTTCAAACAAAAAAAAAGAGGAGGAAAAGACTTTTCTTCGTATAATCTTTTACTTTTTACACTTTGAAGTAACACCGTAATTAGATGCTTTACAATGGTCTAATTCCGGCTTTTTTTCATCAGAAAAAAAAAGGGAGACTCAACAAATCGTTTCGAGGCGAATTTTCTAAATAAATGGCGGTAATATGCAACATAAAAAAAAAAAAAAAAAAATCTAAGAGTTCAAATCGCTTTTTCACCAAATGATTTCTTTTGTTTTTCAAACAAAGGTCACAATTTTGAGTTACATAAAAAAATGTGCGAAGTACTTACATAAATTTTATGCACAAAAAAACATTTTTCTGACAAAGTTAAAAAATGAAATAAATAAATAAGACGGACAAAATGTGGGAGGACAAAAAATCAAAAACAAATATTTATGTTTATAACAATGTATAAATATTCCGACAAAATCACAAAACAGACTGGCAAACTTACTCATGAGCATCTTTACTGGTTTTGCTTATAAAAAAGAGAAATCACAAATCGAATTTAGATTTTATCGAAGAGGGAAAATACAAAAATGTCTGAATGCATTTTCAAACTGAATTTAAAAAATGAGAACAAAAAACTTGCATAAAAAAATATCGTCTTTTCTTTTCATAAAAAAAAAAGTAAAAAAAAAAAAAAAAAAATTAAAGAAAAAAAAATCAGTCTACATTATAAAAACGGATATCAAGCTCCGAAGATGTTGAAAAAAAATTTAGGGCCTTTAAAAACAATTCAATTAAATACTATAATTAATTAATTAATTAAATCATGTAATTAATTCACCAATGGAGTCACAACATAACATTAAAAAAATAGGAAATAAGGCAGTCATTTTATATATCGGGTCAACCAGTTGGTCAACCAGTTGCCCAACCGGTTTATTTCACCCCCCGTCCCCTTTTTCACGGTACCTTATAATTGGGAACCAAATTATAAAAATCTAGCAATCATTTTTTAATAATTATTAAAGTCTAGTGCTAATTCTACATTTTAAAAATAAATTTTAAAAAATCAGACTGGAATATGGGGGCATATCCCTACGTAGGGCTACGTCTTTGGGGTACTGTCCTAATATTGCTAAATTTAAACAATGAAACAATTTAAAAATTTTAAGGCAATTTTTGCTCATTTTTGGTCAAAAAATTCGAATTTTTTGATAAAAATATAATTTTTTTTCTGGCACGAAAAAAACTTTAAATTTGTGATAAAAAAAAAGTCAAAAGTTGAAAAAAATTAGTCAAGATTTTTAATTAAAGTTTTCAAAGTTAAAATTTTAATATTAAAATATTGCTTTAGCTCATATTCTTAGGGTGCAAATTCAATATAGAATGTTGGACCAACGTGTTGGTGCAACAAGTTGTGCAAACATGTTTGACCAACTTGTTGTACCAGCATGTTTGAAAAAACGAACGAATCGACTATTGCAGAATTTACTGCTACGCCGAAATTAGTGTGGAATGTTGTACCAACTTGCTGTCCAACAAGTTGGACCAACATTCCACAATTATTTCGGCGTAGGAGTAAATTCTGCAATAGTCGATTCGTTCGTTTGTACAAATGCTGGTACAACCTGTTTCTCCAACTTGTTGTACCAACATGTTGGTCCAACATTCCATAATGAATTGGCACCCTTAATCAAAGGAAAAAGGAAAAAATTAAAAAACGTAGTGAACCTTTTTATTTAAAATATTAAAGTTACTGTTTTTGTTCATGCAGTCTAATTTTAATATTTAAAAAAAAAACATTTAAAAAAAAAACGGCGAAAATTAAAAAAAAGTTAAATAAAATTTCAAGAAGTCCTTGCTTTAGCAACTTTAAGTTTCTTGAAAAAGTTAAGTTTTTTTTGAGTCCTTGCTTTCGTTCATGTTGTCTAATTTTACTATTAAAAAAGGCCAAAGGTTTAAAAAAATTGGCCTAGTCAAAGTATTATTTTAAAAATTAATTTTTTTAAAAGTAAAATTTACAAGAAATTTTTTAAGTCCATGCTTTCGTTCATGTCGTCCAATTTTAAAATAAAATTTTAACATTAAATTTCTTGTAAATTTTTTAGAAAATGTCTTGTAAATTTATTTTATTATTTTTTTTTTTTTTTAATTTTCTGCTTTTTCAAAGTAAAATTTAAAAAAAGTTAAATATTTACAAGAAATTTCTTTTATTTTAAATTGGTGCGAACAGTGCAACACCGGACAGACAGATTTCCCCAAGACCGAGCCCCAAGACGTAGTCCTACGTCAAAAAAATTTAGGGCCCTTAAAAACCATTTAATTAAACACTATAATTAATTAATTAAATCATGTAGTTAATTCACCAATGGAGGCACAGCATAACTTTTTAGAAACCTTTTAAAACACGAAATTAAAATTTCGATTTAAAAAAATAGAAAATAAGGCAGTTATTTTATATATTGGGTAACCAATTGCCCAATCGTTCTATTTCACCCCCCTTTTTACGGTACCTTATATTTGGAAATAAATTATAAAAATCTAGCAATCGTTTTTTAATAATGATTAAAATCTAGTGCTAATTCTACATTTTAAAAATAAATTTAAAAAAAGAAAAGGAACCAAATAAAATAATAAAGCATAAACATAATTCTGTTTGTCGGAGGTGAACTAACGTATCTAAACATCGTAAATATGATTGGAGATATTCTGCTTCGATATTTCGTGAAAGCATCACGTGACCACAAGTTTACACCAACACGAGCGTGCAAACTTGCAGTCACGTGATTTTCACAAACAGTCGAAACAAACTATCTCCAATCATATTTACGATGAAGATACGTTAATTCACGTACGACGCATCGGAACTTCTTCGTCCTAGAAATAATTTCGCTAAAAAATTTAAACTTACAAGGATGCAGCTTCTGTATTGATATGTATTTCTCTAACTTCCTCCTAAGGATAATTTCAGCTCCGTACCTTCCGCCAGTCCCGTTATCAACAAGTAAGAAATAAGCGTGTTTATTATTAAGAACAGCATATTTGGACCTGAAATCAAACGAAGCAAAATGATTTAATAATAAGTTGAAAGTAAAAAGAGGTAAACAGGATGGAAAGGGGGAGGAAAAGAAGAAGAAAACGAACGAAGCCTTGCTGTTTTAAATCAGCAGGGTTTAATTCCTTTACTGCAGGAGGAGATCGCCTCTCCTTTCGTTGAAAACTCAAAGCCCCGGAAATTGTGAAAATTTTATGTTATTCCAAGTCTTTACTTGGTCGGGAGTCTGAAATCCCTTTTTCATTTTCATTTTTATTTTTAAATATTCTTTTTTTTTTTTTTTTTTTTTTTTTCCTTCTTCATTTTTCTTGAAATCGACTTCTTCGAGTAAAAGGATATACGAAGGATACGAAGATGCACATTAGAGTTATGTAAAAATGGAAAATGTCTTAGTCGCCTTGTAGTTTTTTTTCTCCCCATTTTTTTTATTACTTCGTTTAATATTCATAGATGTATAAATGACATGGTATGTTTTATATTTAAAAAAAATTTCCATAAGATAAATGATTCTTTTTCACTGAATTAATTTACCTAGTGATGTACATAAATATTTAAGATCTTTTTCTAAGCACTCCTCAAAATTATTTATTATTGGATGGAATCGTTTATCCCTGAATCTTAAGATCACTAATAATTTCTAATGCTACAGTAACTGAATAGTAACTGCTAGAGTAACTGAATATATCAATTGATTATAGCGCAGGAAGTGCATGGAAATCCTTACTCTGAGCTTTCCGAGGAAGCAAAAGACACCAGAATTGAAAATTGAGTTTAATGTAACCAAAAAAAAGGACACATTAGAAGGTCACCGTAAATTATAATTTTTTACATTATTTAATTTTAATTCCTAATTGGAAATAAGTTTACAAGGTCATTTTTAGGCTTTTAAGGTACCATTTTTTTGAGAATTTAGGACCAAAAAAGTAAGCAAGAAAGAGCACTTTTAGAAGGACAAAAAATGACTCCACCTGGTTTTTTTCTCACTCAGAAGATCTAGGAAGGAGGTCACTTTCCTGAATTCCAATTATGAAACTGCTTGAACTTTTGAGCTGAAATTGATTTTTTTTTCTTTTTTTTAGACCTTGCAAGAGGGTCGTTATATTTTGCATGCCCGCGCGAGTAATTACAGGCCACCCATTTCCGATCGGAAATCAATACAGGCCAACCAACAGGATTCGGATTCCTCGTAAAAAAAGAGCCTAAAAAAACTAATTTTCAACCGAGCTTTCCCACCGGAAAGCTAGAGCTTTTGGAAAAAAATTATTGCAACCACCCTGGCCGAGTATTCCACTTCCGTTTTCTGTACAGGCCAACCCCGATTCGGATTCGTCGTAAAAAACCGAGCCTAAAAAAATTTTATTTACCTCAAGCTTTCACACCGGACAGCTAAAGCTTTTGCAAAAAAAAACTTCATGTGCACAGGCCGAGTATTACACTCGGCTTTTCTCTACAGGCCAGACAGGATTCGGATTCCTTGTAAAAAACTGAGCCTAAAAAATATTTTTTACCCCAAGATTGACATCGGAAAGCTAGGGCTTTTGAAAAAACAAATGCATGCCTACCGGCCGAATATGACCCTCGGTTTTTTTCTCCGGTCTGACCTGTAGGGGAAAACCGAGGGTAATACCCGGCCTGTAGGCATGGAACTTTTTTTTGCGAATCTCAACCTTCCCGGTATGAAAGGTTAGGGTAAATAAAATTTTTTTAGGCTCAGTTTTTTACGAGAAATACGAACCCGGGTTGGCCTGTACAGAAAACGCAAGTAGTATACTCGGCCTGGGTGGTTGAAATAATTTTTTTCTAAAGGCTCTAGCTTTCCGGCGGGAAAGCTCTGTTGAAAATTATTTTTTTTATGCATTTTTTTACGAGGAATCCGAATCCGGGTTGGCCTGTACAAAAAAATCATGCGGAACACTCGGCCTGGGTGCTTGAAATATATTTTCCCAAAAGGAAGGTTCGAGAACTGGTCAGTCACGAACTAGTCAGAAAAAACGACCAGTTCACGAACTGGTCAGGAAAAGCGACCAGTTCAAGCACTGGTCAGGAAAAGCGACCAGTTCGTGAACTGGTCAGTAAATAACGAACAGTTCACGAACTGGTCAGCAAAAACGACCAGTTCACGAACTGGTCAGAAAAAGCGACCAGTTCACGAACTGGTCAGGAAAAGCGACCAGTTCACGAACTGGTCAGCAAAAATGACCAGCACACGAACTGGTCAGGAAAAGCGATTAGTTCACGAACTGGTCAGAGCGAGAGGGAAAAGTCACCAGTTTTAACTTCAAGCTTTCCGGTGAGAAAGCTCGGTGTAAAATTATTCATTTGGACTCTTTTTTTTACGAGTAATCGAATTCCGTCGTCACTCGCGCAAAATTCGCTCTCTTCTCGTCGGCCTACAAGGGTGTCTGTGAAAAGCTCATCAATGAAAGCTCATATGCGAAAGCTCATGCGCAAGGATTGGTCAGGAAGGTTGGCAGGTTCCGAATCCGGTCTGGCCTGTATTGATTTCCGATCGGAAACGGGTGGCCTGTAATTACTCTCGCGGGCCTGCAAATTATAACGACCCCTTGTAAGACTCCAGTGTTATTTCAATAACTTTTTGTTGAAAATATGCAACGGAGTTAAATTTTTAATCTCCTTAATCGTTACCTTTTTCAGGAAGAATGGAAAATTTTTTTATCAGACATTAAAGTCATTTTTAGGTCTTTTAGGCTTTTAAAGTCACCTTTTCAAAATTAAGGCCATTTTTAAAAGTTTTTTAGTTCAGCAGACACCCTATTTCGAGAGTATCATTTCCTGGTAACCCGCAGAAACTTTTCATCCCCCAAACCTTAAAAAAAATTCTTTTCAGTCTTTTTAATGTTAAAGTGAGAGGGTTAGCTTGGAATCTCCGTATCGAGAATAGAGTGGTCCTTATTTTACAGACTTTTGAATTTCGGCAAACGCAACCCCTAATTCTTAAGTAACAAAAAAAAAGCTTGCCTAACTTTTTTCAGATTTTTTGGACGTCATTTAGCCATACTCCCTAGGACATAAAAATTTTGAAATTCCCGTAATGACCGAAAAATCAAAAATTTTAATTTTATGTAAAACTGGTTGTTTCCTATTCAGATTTTTATGCAGACTACAAAAATAAAGTTGAAATTTATTTTTGACAAACAGTTACTGTGCTAGAGGGCAAAAATATGAAGAATTTCGCAAAAAATTGTGGCTATAGCATATTTTGCTAATTTTTTTTACTTTTATTTTGGCCTCTATCATCAAAACCGTATGACATATAACTTTTAACTATATTTCGTGATCTGCTTAAAAATCCGAATAGGAAACAGCAATTTTTATATAAAATAAAATTTCTGATTTTTCGGTCTTTACGGGAATTCCGAAATTTTTAGGTCCCAGGGGTCATGGCTAAACGACGTCCAAAAAATACGAAAAAATTCAGAGAATCTTCTTTCGGTTACTAGTAGGGCTGCAATTCCTGTATTATCTAAGGCTTCCATATATGACGTATAATTATATATACAAGCACTTCCGGTGCTTTGGTCAATTACATGATGAAAGCAATTACCCTATTCATAAGGTTTTTTTTTTCAGCCGTGAAAAAGGGAAGTTTCTACGTAGTTCCGTCTTATCCTCAAGCTTTTGACAGATTATAAAAAAACATCCAGTCCTTTACGTTCACTTTTTGCTATCTGCTCCATTAATATTTACCTCGGTGATGATATGGAGTGGTATGGCACATCCTTATTCCGCCCGACTAATTCATGATTGTTTTCTACTATCCCCCAAGGGGCTATCCCAATGGTAACTATCTTATTATTCCTCTGCGACCGTTCTAGAAGCAGAGCATCTCCCACTTGTCGCGTAACACCTAAAACAAAAAAAAAGAAAGAAAATTATGAAATTTTTTTTCTTCTCTTTTTTCTTCGAAACTTTTTCCAACTTTACAAGAAACAACTCTTATTCATTTTAAATGCAAACTTGACGAAAGCTCGTTTTCCTAATCTCGAGTAATTCAACCAATAAAAACTTTTCCGGAAGGAAGGAAAAAAAAAAATTTTTTTTTTCAAAGTCTCCAAGTATACCATTGAAAACGATAAAATAACGACTCACGTGTGCTTTATATAAACTTCTACCTTCTCCTTTCTCCCTTTTTTCTTTATTTTAATATAATTGGCAAACGATAAAAGAAAAATATGAAAACCGAAATCGAGTTATTACAATTTTAAATACGGTTTTATTGCAAAAGTAGGAGGAAAGAAAAAGAAATCTCAAGGAGAAATTCCCTGGAAAATGTTTTAAAAAAATTTTTCTTTTGTATAAATGGATATCTTTAAGCAAATGAGAATCGACTTTTTTCAGTTGATATAAGAAAAACAACAAAGGAAGCTCGTCTTGCCTGAAGCGCCGAACTGTATTTAACTTTCGTTAAAGAGATTTTAACGGTGCATTTCTCCCATATTTTTCGAAAAAAGTAGTCTAATTAAAAACTGAGCTGGAAGTTTGAAACTAGGTACTAAGAAAGGAAAAAAAACTGTTTTAAAACAGACTGGAATTGTTTGAAATGGTTCATATCATAATAAGCTTAGTATAAGAGATAATTTAATTTTCATTTGAATTGATTCAAGGTAACTGACTCGACGAACAAATTGCCTATTCCATATTTTTTTTATCAAGAAAAATGACCAAAAACAGGGGGCTACTTTTTATTCCAGGGGGTTACTTTTGACACTTTTATTTTTTAAAAATACTAGAAAACGGCTAAGAATTTTTTTCAAAAATTAAACTTATTCTAAATTATTGATTATTTTCGAGTGTTACGTTCAACTCTAGTTGCCCAAACTTGTTTATTATGAAAATATTAAGTTTTTAATGAGAAAAAAAAATTAAGAAATCACGCAACCTAAAATGCTAAGTTGCATTCTGCTGCATCCACCGGTCATATTGAAATTAAATTGCTGCTCGCACTTGCCCTATATAGTCCCTTAAACAATCCTCCTAATTTCACTCAAAATAAGAATCCAAAAAATTAAAAAGAAAAAAAATATTGGGGCTACTTTTAACGAACATTTCAGTGGCGATGTCGCACGGGTGCTAAACCTAAAACGAACCGACAACGTTTCCAAAGTTTAGATTACGTTTTTACTACGTTCACCAATTTTTTAAATAAATAGCTATAGTCATTAATAGAACATCTAAACAGTTACCAATCGTTTTATTTAAGACATTTTCCGTTTACAGAAACCAATAATTTGTCATATCCTCTTCAATTAATTGAAGATGTTCAGGTATAAACACGATTGTAAAAAGGTAATCCCACTTTTATTAGAACGACAGCTTTTGGAAAATCGAGTTTTTATTCGTGTTAGAACAAGTAATAGATATTATAATAAATAGGGTATCAAATTAAAGGTGAAGAACGCCTCTTAATTTTCATATAAACAGATATGAATTTTCTTCTATATTTTACATCTGCTTTTGGAAGTGAAAAAGTGTACAAAGTAGCCTCCTGGTACCGTGTATTTTATTTCAAAATTGAAGATCATTTATCTCGCTTTTTGGTGAACGCTTTACCAAATTATAGACTTGAGCGGCTGTGAAAATTTGTGGCCGTCCAAGGCTTTTTCATTTGAATCTGTTGCGAAGGATTAAACATTTCGCAAAACATTTTTATTAAGACTACCTGAGCTCAAATAAAATTATTTCAATATTAAAATTTATTTTGAAAATATTCCAAAGTGTAGAACGAAAGAAATTTTTCGAAACGTCTTTAATTAAATATTTAAAATATTAACATATTTTAAGAAACTTTCAACGCTGAGTATAATTTTACTAAATCAGTTAGAAAAAAAAAAAAAAAAAAAGGTTTTTGTAAGTCAATCGAAGAAAGATTCTTGAAAATTATTATAACCGAAATGAGAATTATAATTTTTTTTTTTTTTTTAAAGCTTAATTGAACGCTTGAATATGAATAAAGAGGATGACTCTGGGAAATTGAATTAAATTTTAGCAAGGAAAAGGGTTTGCGACTCTGTATAAATTTTTGCTTCCGTTTCCTGACTTTGAAAAGGAAGTAAATTTACGTTTCGAGATGGGGGAAAAAAATGAAGGAATGAAACTGAAACTAAAACTAATCTTATTTTTTGAACCTCGATTTAAAATAAGAAGTTGGATTGAACTTTTTGATAGTGTGACAAATATCCGGGGAGGGAAAAAAAGCGTTTCGACGTGAAAATTCGATTTTAAGTTTTGTAAGATTTGTTAAACTACATTTTAAGGGAAAAGGTAGTTTAGTATATTGCGGCTTTGGAACTTTTATATGGTAGCCCAGATCATCGGAATTATTAAATTTTATGGGTATGGTACGGAAGTTATAAATTGTAAATCGATCTCGGGGAGATGAATCCGGAATAGTTTTTGTTTTATTTGACATACCTTAATTTTTTGGTTTAAAGTTTGATGTAAATATGAATGTTTTGGTTTAAAAAGAGAAATATGACTATTTTTGAGTTTTTTGAATTATTCTAAAAAGCTCAAAAATATTTGAAATAAAATCCCCGTTCGCTTTTACTGAAAATTTCGTTAGCATTTGCTTACTCAGGCAACAGCGAATCGAACATTTCCCCGAATTTTATAGTGTCATAATTGGTAAAATCTTCAAAAGCGACACCTTCCAAAGTTTTAAAAATGCAATTTCTAACCTCATCGTATCCAATGCTAGCACTTCGGGGAACCAGTAAGGTTTTCCTGGCCGCTAATAATTGGGAGCAATCCTGTTAGCGGACTCACAAAAAAAAAAAAAAAATTGTAATGCTTTTTGCTTTTAGTCTTTCGGAAAGTATCGTTTAAAACGAATTAGAGCTTAAAAGTCTTGAAAATTTTCTCATTAAAAACTTAATATTTTCATAATAAACAAGTTTGGGCAACTAGAGTTGAACATAACACTCAAAAATAATCAATAATTTAGAATAAGTTTAATTTTTGAAAAAATTCTTAGCCGTTTTCTAGAATTTTTAAAAAATAAAAGTGTCAAAAGTAACCTCCTGGAGTAAAAAGTAGCGCCCTGTTATGGTAGTTTAATTTTGAGTGAAATTAGGATAATTATTTAAAGGACTATGTATAAACTTATATAAACTTTATAAACTTGGCTGGGTGCACTCCGCGCACCTTGATAATAAAACAAGTTTGGACAACTTTTTAATATATAAAACAAAATAAGACAAGTTTGGGCATGGCAACTAGGGTTGAACATAACACTCGAAAACAATAATTTAGAATAAGTTTAATTTTGAAACAATTCTTAGCCGTTTTCCAGTATTTTAAAAAAAAAAGTGTCTAAACCCCCTGGTTCGGTATATAAAAAAATGAAATCGTCCTAGCTCAATAAGAAAACCAGGTTGGCTTTACCTGTATTCGTCCCTCCCGTAAATATCCAAGCCCCCGTCGTCTTGGCGGCCTTGAGAAGTCCTTTTCTGAGGACTTTTTTAAGTTTCGGTTGGAGTTCGAAATTCGCTTTACCTCCCTGAACCGTGATAAGTAATTTCGGCGTTTCCAAATTCCATTCCCTTGTGAAGAGTTGCAGAATGAGTTCGGGTCTGGTGTCGTAGGCAAGTCGAACATACTGAAAAAAAAAACAAATAGTAATTCCAAAAAAAAATAAAATAAAATAAAATAAAAAAATAAATAAATAAATAAATAAAAAATGGACTTATATACATTATGTCACTGATTTTTATTCGAGGCGGCCACGAGAAATAAAAGCAAAGGAAGCGCAGCAATGTTAATCTCATTTTATGGCTAACCCCCAAAATGACACGTTCGGCAGACCTTTTCTTTCGACGTTCCCCCGGGGCACATACCTTTCTCGTTTGAATGTCATGAATCCGACACACTTCTAAATTAATAAAGTGGAAAACCATAAGGCTTATTCGATTTTCTTCATTTCATACGGGATTTCCCAGGGAAAAAGGAACCGCAAGGGCGTAAATCTGGAAAATTGAAATCATATTCATAAAACTGATCGGTTTTAAAAAAAATTGACTATACACTGAAAATAATTCGCAATAAAATCTGATTAATTCTTTTCGATCGACGCAAAAATGCGAACAACCAATACCTACACTGGAGGGCCGGTCGAAAATCAAATATTTTGGATTTTCAAAATGCCTGATGTCGCAATCGCTGTGGTTTACCATTTGTAAAAATATTTTCCTTTTCGAGATTTTTTTTAAAAGGCATCTTGAGGGTGCGCAAGAGGGCCAAAGTTTTGGAAAATCCCATAAGGGATAAAAATTCGACTTTTGGATTTTTGTGAAAAAAGTGGCTTTTCATATCGAATTTTTAATGTAGATTTCGAGAAAAAAATCGGCTTATGCCTAGCTTTTTCTGTTCTAAAGATACAGGCCAAATTACATTGGGCGTGAAAATGTAAAAAATCTGAAATTCAATATTTTTATCATACTTTTTTACTATATCTCATCACACAATACAGCTAGACGCAAACAGATTTAATTTCCGAAATCTGCGTTAAAAATCCGATAGGAAACGCCACATTTTTCACAAAAATCTAAAATTCGAATTTTCATCCCTTATGGAGTTTTCCAAAACTTTGGCCCTCTTGCGCACCCTCCAGATGGGGTTAAAAAAAAATTCGAAAAGGAAAATATTTTTAAAAAATAAGGGACACCCTACCTAAGAAAAGACAGAAGTATTCGTCACAGACAATAAAAATTATTCAAAAAAAAAAAAAAAAAAAAAAAAACAGAAGTATTTTAACGGAAGGTCGGTGGTTCAAGTATACTCTTCGAGTGCCTTTGGTGTATTCTTTTACTGAACATCTTCCTGGTTCCCTCTTTGATCCCTATACCGATAACCCCAACTGAGAGAATTACACCCCCCCTGCCTTAAAGCAGTTTTATAGGTTTGTTGGAAAATAAAAAAAAAAAAAGAAGTATTTTACTTTTTGTATAAGATAATTCAACGAAAGTCCTAATCGCGTCTACTTTTTTTTAAAAATACACTTTTAATTTTTTCCTCAAGCCTTAAATTCCGGGCACCTAATGAACCATTCGGTTGAAAAATAACGCGGTTTCAAGAAAATTTTCTTATAGAAAAAGTTTAAACATGTTTAAGAAAGCGCAAGGGATTTTAGCATTGCCGCCACGGAAAATTACTCTATTACTTTTTACTGACTGACATCGTAAAACCTAAACTTTTTGGACGACGTTAATTTTACGAAAATGGAACAATTTGAAACATTTAAAATGAAGGCAAAAAAGTAGCAAATAAAAAAAGCATCCCAGTTTCCTTATCGCGTATCGACTACATTAAAAACTGTTTTATTTAAATTAATTTCCTGCGTCTTTTTTTCTCCTCCCCGAAAAGGCTTTTTAAATTCCGTTAAAAAAAAAAGTTCTTTTTCTCCTTTTCCGTAACAAGATCCCGAGGTTCCAAGGTAAAATGGCTTCATCATTTTTATATTAAATTAAGATTCCTTTATTTCCAAGGGAGGCGATTTCTTATTTTTTACTTATTCAGCAAAAATGAAAATTCGAAAACGATCGAAAAATTATTCCTCCGAAAAAGCTTTGAAAAACATAAATTTTCATTTTTTTTGCTCAAAGTCAGCATTTAAATAAAATCGTACTCGTCATGTGAAAAAGGAAACCGGAGGAAAAAAAAACCTAGGGCAATTCCCTCAAAAGATGACGAATGAAAAATGATTTAAAAAAATATTTTTATCTTTAGACTATGTGAAAAGTATGAAAGTCTTGTGGGAAAAGTTCTTCCATCACTTTTTTTTGTCCTGTAAGTTTTAACTTTTATCTCCGGTTCTTTTTTTTAAACTGAAAGGCTCCTTTTTTTTTTCTCTCCTTTCACTACGAAAGCATGAGAAGGATCGAGAATGTGAGAGAATTAGAAATCGTATGAATGAATCCCTTCGTTAATAATGCCGTTGAGAAAAGGGAATTAAATTGAAATATTCCTTTTAAAGGTAATTTTCCTGTTATTCAAGGGGGTTTAAACAGGGAATGACATGTAATTGAACTCCCGATCCTCTCTATCGATGTTCATTTTCGGATTCAGCGTTTGCATTTTGAACTCCGAATTTTCAAGCAGAATTTTCTTGGGGTGACGATTTTCCAAGACGGAGAACTTCCAAATTTTAAAGATTTAGTGTTAAAATTTCAAAGGTGTTTAAAAAGGTGTTTGATTCTTACCCACCGACTACAGATTTTCCTTCTGTTCATCAAATTAGACATTTATAAGTGCATAAAACTCTCCACTCCATGGAGGAAAAAAAAAAAAAATTGTATCTGACTCTTTAAAAGTTTTCAAATGCAGTTCATTGTTTCAGGTGAAAGTTTTCTCATTTGAAAAGTTAACTGCAGAAAAATGTGGCTGTATTTTTTAATCTACGAAATTTAGCCTGTGGAAAAGTTCGAAAGTCAGCATTCCTCCCTTTCTAAAACAAAATTTATCAAAGTCGTTAATTGAAAAAAATTGATATTACTTATGCAGAATAATTCATGGAAGTACTTCAACTAACCAATTTTTTGGAAAAAAAGGACTAAACTTTCCAAAGCGAAATTTCCCGGGAAAAAAAAAGGATTCCCTATTTGCTTTTAATTTCATTTTTAATTTAAAACTGCGAAAAAATGTGAAAAAGTCATTCGCACATTTTTATAAAAACAACCGACTGAATTTATTTCCATATTTACTCGTATTTTCTTTCTGAAACGACAGCACAAAAAAAAAAAAAAAAAAAAGTTTTTTTATTTATAACTAATTTTTTTTCTTTTTATCATTTTCGGATAAAAAAGATAGGAACCTTTCAATCTGTCGCGGAATTTCTCTAGGTCACGAAAATTTAAGTAATTCATTAGAATTTGCGAAAGAAGGTCAAATAAGCTGACGCGCATAAAAGATTAATGAACCAGCGAAAGATCTCTTCGTTTTGAATTTTACCGGGGATTAAATGTAAACTTTATACAAAGCAAATATTATGAAGCGACAACTCGTGGGATTTTCTGCCCTTTTCACCTTTAAGCATTTGACGGGAAGAAAAAAAAAAGATAAAAAATGTATTAGGTACCTGAGCTTTACTCGGATGAGGTCCTCCCTGGAATTCGATGGTACCGTAGGCGTCTGTCGACAATGCGACAGTGTGTTTAGATGGGACCCATTGCGACTCGAATGGAGGGTTGATGTTGGCTCCTGTGCCGCAATGGAATGTAAGCGACAGCCCGCAGCAGCATCTGAAACAAGGGGAAAAAAAGAATATTTAAAATCCGAAATAAATAATTAAAAACTCAAGGTACAATGAATTGATTTTATCAAACTTAAGAGGAAGCTTCAGTGAATACGGGACAGGAAGTCTTGTCTAATACTCGACTTATGGCGGAGCAAATCCAATGTTTAGGCATCTAAGAAACTCCTCTGACTTATCCTTTGTTTGTTCCCTTGGAACAAATTGAAACTTGTTCCAAGCGAATACAAACAAGTTGAAACTTGTTCGAAGTGAACACAAACAAGTTGAAACACGTTCGAAGTGAATACAAACAAGTTGAAACATGTTCGAAGTGAACACAAACAAGTTGGAACACGTTCGAAGTGAATACAAACAAGTTGAAACATGTTCAAAGTGGACAGAAACAAGTTGAAACTTGTTCGAAGTGAACACAAACAAGTTGAAACTTGTTCCAAGCTGTCGTGCTTGTCCAAGCTTGTTGTCGAACAATTTGAGACTTGCTCCAACTTGTTCACTTTAAGTGAATACAAACCTGGACAACAAAATCAAAGTTTTTCGACCTCAAATATTTTTGTAATTGTTTTCCAGCCGCATATCCACTTCAGACAAGTTAAAACTTGCACAAATAATTCCAGAATACATCAAAAGCGTTAGTTAAGTAAGTACCTAAAATTGGAATATTTTCACCATAAATCGAGTAGACTGTCCTTCCGGTATTCACTGAAGCTTCTTCTTCAATGTTTGGAAAATTTTTCTGAATTAATCGTCATCGACATTTTAATTTCTTGAAAAAGGTAAAAAAAAGTCTTCTCCTCGACTGAAGTTGATGTACGAGTTTACACTTTTTAAGCTTGGACGAGAAAACGTGTACAAGCCCACAACCTTGAACAAAAAATGAAACCGAACGGCTGAAAATCAGGAACTCGACCTTCAACTTGATAACGACCATTGATCACTTTGACTTACTGGGACCCTTGCCAAAACCCAAAAAAATAGGGAAGGTTTGCCAAACTTTGTTTCTTTTATCAACTAACCGTCAGTCAAGAGCGCACCTAGCTTCGACCAAATTAGATCCGGCTGACGGGGGAATGTAAATCTTCCATATTACCGTGCTCTTTGAAATATCACTAAAAGTTGCCGACAGGAAGTGAAACGAAAGTTTCCAAACGAGCTTGCGGCAAACTTTCTTCTTCCGACATTTATACATGAATTATAAAACGAACATGATTTTTAAGCTTTCACGAGGGAACATTTACCAGGTAGAAATGCAATTTCTGGATTTAATATTAAAAAAAAAAAAACTGTCTTTTTTTGAAAATAAATTCCAGTTGAAGACGCGCTACGTATCAAAAAAGACTTCGAGAGTAAACTTGTTTGATACGAAGCTCAATATTTTCCTTGTCAGCCGATGTTCGATAAATCAGATCCTAATACAAAACCTACGATTTTTACGTCTTATTTCCTTTTTCGTCCTATTGATCTATTTTCTTTTTCTTGTTAGGGTTAAATTTCTCCGCACTCCAACAACATAAACGTATTTTCTTCGCTGAAATTAATTAAAATAAATCCCGGACCTTGAAAGTAAAGAGAGCTTATTTATATTTTATTTATATATATTTCAAAAGTAAACAAACTTGCACGTTTGACGTAAACAGTATGGGTAATAATTAAAAAGTTTAATGTTATAAGATTAACATTTTTGTAACGTAAAGATCGCCGTACAAATTTGCCAAACTGATATACTTAAGATATTTTGGGGCGATACTATATTAGGAGATTTTAACAGGTTAGAAAAGGTCAGGAGGGTGCACTCGTATAAATATCTCGGAACCCTCTTGAATGATTCTCGGGATTGTAGCCAGGAAGTCTGAGCTAAGCCAGGGGAACTTTCTTGAAAATGAGAGACCTGTTGTGCAATCGCAACTTGAGCCTCCAAACGAGGATCCGTATCGTCCGATGTTACGTACTTCTCATGCTTTTATATGAACACGAGAGATGGACGTAAACTAGGACGCTGGAAAAGAAGTTGGAGGCTTTTGAGATGTGGGTATACTGTCGAATGCTTAAAATTTCGTCGCCTGACAGGGTGAGAAATACTGACGTCTTGGCTCGTATGAAGAAGGAAGCAGAAGTTCTGTACGAGATCAAGCGTCGGAAGCTCGATTATTTACGTAATGCGAAATGAAAAATATCGCGACCTTCAGCTTGTGATGGAGGGTAAGATCGAAAGTAAGAGCGGTCAGGGTCGTAGGAAAACCTCGTGGCTCAAAAATCTTAAGAGACTGGTTTGGTGTCGATTCCTTGGGTCTTTTTCGAGCAGCGGTCGATAAAGTAAAAATATTCCAAATGATAGCCAATCTTCGTCGAGGAGCTGGCACTTAAAAGTTAAAATGGCACTTAAAATTGTTGATAGCTCTTGGGTAATCTGCGAAAGAATAGCTTACTCAGTACGCTAAAAATAGATATTACACGAGTAACGGAGGAAAGAGACGAATCGGCCAAAGAAATCTCGAAGGGAAAAGTGTAGGGGGATTTAGAGAAAAAAAAAAAACCGGACTGAAGGAGAGGGATCAAGCACAGATAATAACCAGGCTGGTTGAACGGATAGAAATCATAATGTGCGATTAGAAGGTAACACCAGGGCTGCAATTCCGATTTACATCATCCTTAAGCAAAACAGAGGCTATTTTTAGGGGATTTCATGTATAGCTTATACAACAACAACAGCAGCAACAACAATAAGTTTTTTACAGGGCTTGGAGTCCCATCGCTGCATCGACAACAGTCCGCCATTTGAGTCTATCCTGAGCCGCCGCCCGCCAGTCTGGCACCCCTAGGCGGCCGGAGTCCGACGATACATTATCCTCCTATCTAAGCCGAGGTCTTCCTAAAAGTCTTGGACTTGTAGGACGATCATCCAAAACTCATCGTATAGTCCGTGTAGCCGCGCCAGTGCCACGTGTCCAGCCAACCGCAGCCTCATAGACTTGATTACACCATATGATATAGGCACAGATTATACAGATGTTCAATCCTTATGTAAACCTTGAAGCCAGTTTTTTTGCAAGTTGGGCGCCCCACCACCGCGAGCGCTAGTTGCGAATTTATAAATAGGCATACCTTTATTATAGATTTTTTCTTTAAAGAGTAATTCTTTTTATATTTTGTATGGGAAAAATAATTTTAAAAAGATCAACCAGTACATTGTAATTAAATAGCAACCCCTTTCAAATAAAACAGATTCAGGCTCCAAACACTCAGTTCGTACAATCTCGCTAACTCTTCCCAACTCGGGTTGTAAACCAGCTAACCGACTAGTAACAGGTAAACAAGAATGCACAAACTGTATGCCTGGGTGCCTGAATAGTTCTATTTGAATGGGGTTGTTATTTAATTATAATGCACTGGTTGATCTTTTTAAAATTATTTTTCCCATACAAAATATAAAAAGAACTTTTCTTTGAAGAAAAAATTTAAGAAAAAGGTATGCCTTTTTATAAATTTGCAACTAGCGCTCGCGGTGGTGGGGCGCCCAACTTGCGAAAAAAACTGGCTTCAAGGTTTACATAAGGATTGAACATCTGTATAATCTGTGCCTTAAATTTTGACCAAAATCGGAAAAAATGGGAAGGCTCTTCTTAATTTTTGAAATGAGAATTTTTTTTTCAATAATAAACTTGCATAAAATGAGGATTTAAAGGAGATTCTCGGGGTTTTTGACGCTTCCGAATCCGATGGTGAAGTCAGTTTTCCGATCCGACGCCGTGCGGACCGGATTTTCCAAGAAAATTGAAGCTAGTTTCGATTTTTTTTGATCAAAAAACGCATCTCCCGGCTCGGAATCAACACCGATTGGAAAATGGACTTTACATTCGGAATCTACACCCTCGAAAACCCCATATCCACACAAAAAATCGGAAAAAATAGCCTTCTCATTTTTTTCATTTTTGACCAAAAAATCAACTTGCATAAAATAAGGGTTTGAAGGTGGTTCTAGGGGTTTTGGACGCTTCCGAATCCGATGGTGAAGTCAGTATTCCGATCCGATGCCGTCCGGACCGGATATTCCAGGAAAATCGAAGCAAGTTTCGATTTTTTGAACAAAAAACGCATCTCCCGGCTCGGAATCCACTCGGATCGGAAAATGGACTTCATATTCGGAATCAACACCCTCGAAAACCCCTTATCCACACAAAAAAATGGCACCTTATATTTTGATCTAAATCGGAAAAAATGAGAAGACTATAGCCTTCTCAATTTTTGAAATGAGAATTTTTTTTTTCAAAAAATAAGTTTGCATAAAATAAGGATTTAAAGGAGATTCTAGGGGTTTTTGACGCTTCCGAATCCGATAGTGAAGTCAGTTTTCCGATCTGACGCCGTCCGGACCGGATATTCCTGGAAAATCGAAGCTAGTTTCGATTTTTTTGAACAAAAAACGCATCTCATTAAATAAATTACAAATACTCATAATAAAATGATCAAATACTCATAATAAAATGATAAAAATAATTACTTTTCATTCTTGCAGATATGTTTGAGGATGAGGGGGAGGCATCAACATCAACATCGGAATGTACATCAAAACTAGTGTTAAAAGCCGGTGTAATTCGGTCAACGCTTTGCAATACGTTAGGGTTCTCCCAAGAACATGGAGGGAAGGAAGGCCACACCGTCCACCGAAAGGTGGGCGCAGACGGCACCAAGTACAAGACTGTTGTACCACAGATTATACAGATGTTCAATCCTTATGTAAACCTTGAAGCCAGTTTTTTTGCAAGTTGGGCGCCCCACCACCGCGAGCGCTAGTTGCGAATTTATAAATAGGCATACCTTTATTATAGATTTTTTCTTTAAAGAGTAATTCTTTTTATATTTTGTATGGGAAAAATAATTTTAAAAAGATCAACCAGTACATTGTAATTAAATAGCAACCCCTTTCAAATAAAACAGATTCAGGCTCCAAACACTCAGTTCGTACAATCTCGCTAACTCTTCCCAACTCGGGTTGTAAACCAGCTAACCGACTAGTAACAGGTAAACAAGAATGCACAAACTGTATGCCTGGGTGCCTGAATAGTTCTATTTGAATGGGGTTGTTATCTAATTATAATGCACTGGTTGATCTTTTTAAAATTATTTTTCCCATACAAAATATAAAAAGAACTTTTCTTTGAAGAAAAAATTTAAGAAAAAGGTATGCCTTTTTATAAATTTGCAACTAGCGCTCGCGGTGGTGGGGCGCCCAACTTGCGAAAAAAACTGGCTTCAAGGTTTACATAAGGATTGAACATCTGTATAATCTGTGATATAGGGTTGGCCGGTGACCCTTCGGATTTCTTCGTTAGTCTTGACACGGACGAGTCTGGATACTAGGTCTATATTGGGACCAAGTGTTAAGTTGGTAAAATAATGTTCTTTTTTGTATAATGACTAGATAGTGGCGCTCTCAAGCGTTAAATACTTAAAACTGTACTGATGCCACGACTCTGTAACATTCGTTTGTAAAAGATGGATCGTGTTTGAAATATAATAAGTTTGATTCGTTTAAAAGTCTGTTTTTTCAGTTTGTTATTTATTTAATTATTTATTTATATATAGTTAGTAGAGGCTAACAGCGAAATAAAAAATACGCCTATTAGTAGCGATCTTTGTCGAAGTAATGAGAATAATTAAACAAAAAATTTAAAAATAACAATAACAAATAAAACGGTAACAAAAAGTCAAAATAAAATAAATACGATAATAAAGAACAAAAAAATGAAATAAATAATAAACAAAAACAAGAAATTAAAAATTAAAATATTGACAAAAATAAAAAATAAGAAAGCGGAAATATTGACCAGAAAACACTACAAGGACAACACTACCCCTCCAGCAAAAGAGCGTCGTTCAGGGCTGTTTTAAACGAAACGAGAGGTGAAAATATGTCTAAGTGTAAGTGGCGTATGTTCAGACTGTTGATCATGCGGAATAGATTAGATGGGGAGGAACAAAGGGAAGTGGAAAGCAGGGGGCGAGGGCACCGTCGCAGAGTGCAGAAGGGAACCTGGAAACCAACTCTGCTTAAAAGGTTACTATCCGAGATGGTAGAGTTCAATAAGCCATGGAGAAAAAAAAAGGATTATTCAGCCCAAAGTAAAGAAATTTAATAGGTTATGGGGCTCAGCAGGCTTTAACTGCGTGGGATAAAAAGTTTAGCTTGGATGCATGAAATAAGATTGATTCAAAAAAAGTTGTGCAATACTGCGTAATAATAAAATTCAAAGATGGCGTCACAAAGAGATAAAGTTTTAAAAGTAAAGGAAATCTAATACCAAGGATCCTCCTAAGGACCATATTTTCAAACGCCAGCAATCGCTTCTGGGCCTGGATCGTTAGGTTCCATGTCCCACAGTCGTATGTAAGAATGGGGCGCATGGTTGAGTTATAGACGATAAGTTTAGAATGGCGGGACAGGGATTTAGTATTCAAATGTTATGGTTTTGGGCATAAAGCCGATGAATGTTCTGTTAAAACTAAGAAGTGCTCTAAATGTATCTAAAAGGGTCATGTAAAACAGAGCTTTATAGCTATATTTCTTATGGGTTAGCTGCGTTAATTCTAATGATAAGCTGCATTCTACCTTTACTACTAGCTAATACTGCTTGACATAAAAAATATCTTCTGCTCAATTTCTGACCCAGAAATATTTATTTATTAAATTCTGATCAAAAAGGTGTAAAGAGGACCTATAAACTTGATTGTATATATTTATACATGCTGCAACAATTTTCGTGGCGGTGTTTCCTATATACAGCTTAATGAAATCACACAAAAAAAAAACCTGTTCCACCATATATATCTTCATGGAAAGTAAATGAAGTTATAAAAATCGGAACTTTCCGTTCTTTGTTGTTTGTTTTGTTACAGCATCTAGGGATTGCATTATCGGTTTTTATTTTCACCGTTACTTTCATTGCTTTTTTTTTTTTTTTTGTATGCCTGCACGATTTGGTAATTTGTTTTCACCTTTTTCAATATAATCAATTTAGTTCATTAAAAATATTTTACGTTCATAAAGATTTTGCCCGGGAATTCCCGGGATCTCGAGCAGATCTCCCGAAAAATATTTCCGATTATATTCCCTGAAATTTCGCTTCTTGGGAATATCTGTCCAGAAATGGAATCATCGGAAAATGAATGGCAGAAATTTTTTTTAACCCCTAAAGTTCCAGAAAAGTTCTTCCTTATCTGGAACATTACCTTTAAAAAAATGTTTAGAAAAATTTGTTGAAAATTTTACAATTTTAAAGAGTTTTTTTCGATTATTTTTTCACCTGGTTTTCACCGTAAAACCTTCCTTGGAAAGAATGCTAGATCCAAAACGACCCTATTTCATTTACACGGTGGAAAAAAAAATGAATAAAAATGAATAAAAATGACCTCTTTACGTATAAAGTTAAAAAAAAGCATGATTTTCCTGTAAAATTCCAATCCTAGTAGCGTCAAGAGAGAAAAATTTAACGTTTTTTTTTTTTTAACTTTGTTCGTCTCGTTTGCGGCAAAACGGATCTTTTTGAAATGACATCTAAAAAATTAATATTTGTGCACTCATATTTTCCTCTTTTTTTCTGCTCAGGGATCCCTTTTGTTAAATGAAAAACGCGAAAGTCATTGTTCTCTCATATTATGATCGAAATAATACAAAAATCGATGTTGAAGGAAAACAAAAGCTCCTGTTTTGAGGTTTTCTTCTCCAGATGCGCCCTATTCGAGATGAAAAAAAACAAAGTTAAAATTTTTTTTCCTCCCGTAAAAAAAAGTAACAAACATAACTGAATAATAATTTTCCTGCTCTTAAAAAATTATGCATTTCTGGTTAAAGTTTGTTCAAAACATTACGTAAACACCGCGCACGTTACGAAAGAGGAGGAGAGCATTCCGAAAATTCTTCTGGAGCGAAAAAAAGTCTTAAAAAGTTTCTCAGTTAGAAGCATTACCTTGTTATTTAAATAAAACGAAATATGAGAGCTTCAAATCCTGCTATACAGTATAGTACAATATCGG
Organism: Liposcelis bostrychophila; assembly: GCA_037577465.1. Classification (NCBI taxonomy): domain Eukaryota; kingdom Metazoa; phylum Arthropoda; class Insecta; order Psocodea; family Liposcelididae; genus Liposcelis; species Liposcelis bostrychophila. The sequence goes on along the minus strand of CM075212.1, from coordinate 19,899,990 downwards.
TCTTTTTCCTTCCATAAAACATCAAAAACCGACTCATAAAATAATTTTTATGTTACGACAATATAATTTTTTTTTTCTTCTTTCATGAAACAGAGACAAGTTAATTTCCTAAATTAATAACTCTCTCATTTTAAAAGAAAATATCATCCCCGATTTAAAGTTTAATGAGCTTAAAATTTAATGAAAAACGCGATTCATCTTGAGATAATCATATAATCATCCTTTTCTTCGCATAATTTTGTATATTTTGCGGTGAGATTAATTGCATTTAACTCGATACGCAAAATTGCGCCATGTATTTAATATATACGTAAGAAACAAATAATTTCATAAAGGGGGGAAATTCAAAGCAAAAGGGAAGCCGAAACTGCTTATCACGTTAAATGGTTCTTTAATAGATTTCCTTGAGGAGGTTAATCCAAAGCCGGTAAATCTGACTCCGCTTTTGCCGTCATAAAGAAAGCTAATTAAAACGCAAACACACAAACTTCCAAACATCCCCTTGCGCAAAATTGAAAGCAAAAGGGATTAATTCCGAGAATGTTGTTAATCCAATTTTGTTTTCTGCTCAAACAAAAATGTCAAGAGTTTTTTCCCTTTTTTTGGGGAGAGAGAGTGAGGGGGAGTTCACTTTGCTTTTTTATTTTCTGAAGCATGTAACATATGTCAATACAAAGGGGAAAAAATCAGAACAAATAAAGTTAAAAAAGACGTTAAAGAAACTTTTCTTTGATTAAAAAAAAAAAAAAGAAAACTCGGTACTCAGTACTAAAGAGAAAAGGTTACACACGCACGCACACAAAAAGCCGACTTAAAAACCTGGGATTTTCTTCTGATTTAGTCGAGTCCTTTTCTGCGATAGGACATTTAAAACTGTTCCCCGTGTTTCCATTAACTATACACCATCCACGGAATTGTCAGGGGCACGATCTTACATACAGGTCAGGCAACTGCTAGTGTTCTCATTGAAGCAGAAGAATAGTTCCAAATTTGATAGGTAGCTGAAGCTGTAGTTAGGGAATCACGTGATATGCCCTACATCCAATCAACAATTTTTTTTATGATGGCTGCCAGAACACTAAATTCTCTAACTACAGCTCCAGCCATTTATCGAGCAAATTTGGAACTATTCTTCTGCTTTAAACTCGGGGGACACTTTTGTCCATATGAGGAGGGATACCCGAGTTGCCTGACCTGTATGTAAGATCGTGGTAAGGCGGCATGTTTTCCAGTTAATGTACGTACTTATGCTATAAAGACTGAAGAAACGTACGTTCAAATTTTAGGTTTTCTCAAAACTCACGCACGAAGCAGAGAACACCTAGATCCAAGGGTCTTTTTGACCGATTTCGAAAAAGCAGCTATGAATACCATAGAAGAAACGTTCCTCAAGACAGATATTCATGGTTGCCTTTTTCACTTTACACTAGCGGTATGGCGCCATGCAGTCACCGAATACCGCCTGAAAGCCGTATATAATAATAACCGGGAAGTGCGCAGGCAGATCCGTGACCATGCTCTTGGCGCTGCCTTTCATACCGTTACAAGATCTAATTCCAACCTTCATACGTATTTCAAATGCCATACATTGGAAAGTTCGAAGTTTAGCCGCTTACAACTTATGTAAGGGGAGTCCGGGCGAGAGGCAGGAGAGCCGCCATACCTCCTCTTTTCCCTCCAAAAATCTGGAGTGTCTACACCTTCGTATTAAACAAGACAAAACGGACAACTAATTATGTAGAAGGTTGAAATTCCAGATTTCAACGAGCAATAAACACCCACCACGCTAGCATCTGGAAATTTCTGGAATTTCTTAAAAAAGGATCAACGGGATAATGAAGTACTAATAAAGCAACTCATGGGCGGGCACAACAGGATCCGGCGTCCGATAAAAAAAAGTTATTTGATCTACCAACGACAAGTGGAGGAGATCGTCCGAAATTATCAAGAGTATAAAGATGAAGACGACATTCCGAGATATTCGAGAGCTATATCGTATAAATTAAAATTACATTCCGTGCCGGATCCGGAGTAAAATGTGTGAATTTAGAAGTGATATTCTGTATTAAAATAGGTTCCCTGCGTTTATACTAATGTACCAAATGATACTAATGTGCCTTTGTACCAAATTATTTTTACAGCTTTGCCCTCTTTACCAATTATTTCAAAATTTTCGTTTTCAAACTTCCTAGTTCTTGGATAAATCGGGGTTACATCTATTGCACTCATGGTCAGTTTGTATTTAAAAAAAAAAACGTTCGAATCGCACTCAAGAAATAATTTATTTATTTCTTGAGTGCGATTCGAACGTTAATAAGGTCATTAAAAGGTGATAATCGAGTGCGTTAATAAGGTCATTAAAAGGTGATAATCGATTGCACCTATGGAATTATCGAGGAAGAGAAAGAGGAAAAATTAGAACACGACGAAAAGACTGAAAAAGAGAAGCAGAAAGAGACGGAGCAATATGGAAAGAATGCGAGAGAGGAAGAGGAAGAGGATGCTACAGTAGAAATAAAATGCACGTCTACAGGCCGGGATACAGATTCATTTGAGGAGGCTGTAGAAAAAGGATTTGTGTGTTTTCTTAGTAAATACTTCCAATGATATCGCAAGGAATTTCTAAAACTATAAGTATGATTTCAGATTGATTACATCAAAAAGAACGAGGAAACCGGGAAGTGGGAAATGGCGAAATCCCACGACTACTTTTACCAAACTCAGGGGCAAATGCAAATAGCAAGAAAACCCAAATGCTATTTTGTAATGTACGCCAGCAAGTGGATGCATTACATAATCGTGTCCAGAGACAACGATTTCTGGAAAGAGAAGATGGAAAAAAAATTAGAAAGGTAGGAAACGGTAGGATATTTAAACAAATTTAATACAAAGGTAAGTAAACAAGTATTGTTTATTTGAAGACATCAGTGGAAGAAGGAGGTCGTTGGACCTCGAAAAAAAAATTCAGACAACGGGCTATTTTCTGTTGCTTATTTTGGACGCCATTTTGATTCGGACAGAATTTTTAATTATTAGAGTTGTTGGAGTTAATTTTATTCATTTACTATTTGTAAACAAGCAGTAGAAAATGTTAGATCCTCTTTCGATTTTCATTTGTTGACTACAATTTTTCGTTGGAACCTGAGCGGCCTCCTTCTTCCACTGATGTCTTCATTTGTTATAAGCTAATTCTTGCTTGGAGATGATATTCATTTATAGTGAAAATGAGTTAACTTAGCTCAGTTTATTTCAGCTACCGCACATGCTGCAGTTAGGCATATGCAGGAGACTGGTTGAAGTATTTTTTTTGGCCTGGCTTTTCTGCCTCCTAATAAAGTAATAAAATTTTTTGCGGAGTTGATGGAAATTATGCCAGAAAATAATAAAAGTTAATGAATTTCGTGGATTTTGCCCTAGAAAACTCTGCTATTCCTTTCTCAACCGCGCAATATTTCTGCTCAATGTGTAAACCGGTCTGTTAAATACCTTGTGCATATACGTAAAATGTACGTTTTATTTTACCCTTTGTTAAACGGAAATTGAACGTCGTTAAGTAGTCCACTGCTAATTCTCTCGCGAATTCACCCAGTTCCCAGTTCAGATGCCGCATCTTTTACAGACTCCAAATTCGCTGCGATACCATCATCGATTTAGTATACATCAGGACATCTTTGGATGACACGGATATAATTGGACGAGTCAAGTAAATCTTGAAAATTCCAATATTTCATAAGACGTCAAATTTTTTATTAAAAAGGAAATAAATTGATAAACACCCATTTGAGTGATTTAGAGTTAATGACCTGATTCGAATATGAATGATATGGAAAAAGCGAAATCGAGCGTTACGCTTTTTGCCTGACACATTTCATCCTGAAATCTAATGAAGCTCAAAGCGCTTTAAAGCATAGACTCTTTTACAAATGAATTGAAACGAAATGAAATGAGTACTCCATCTTTGAAGGAGATATATCATCGTTTTAAAATATAATATGTAAAAAGGGAAAAAAAAATTCTTCAACGTTTTTTTCGAAAAATTACCGACAGTCACGCAGAAAGTGCACTTTTACAAGCTCCAGTAACCGTTTTCAATGACCAATAAACGATTTTAAAAGTGTGATAATTTTTTTTTTAAACCGATTGTTTTATGGCGATTTGCATAAACGATTTCCCTGTGACAATGAAAACCTCGTTTTAATGTTCACTTTGATAGTAAATGGGTCGGACTGGATAAAAGCGAAGAGAGGAAACTTTTACGAAGGGTAATAAAGACCCGGCAAATAATGCACCTTCGAAAATTTTCTTTTTGAATGATCCATGCAGTTTGTTCAAAATGAACAGTTAGCTTGAATCATAACAATTGTGACGAGGACTTTGAAAGGAGGAAACTCTCGTAACGACCTCATTAGGGATTAATTAATAACGATAAAGTTTTGGTTGATATTACGGATTACAGTGACTTTTAGAAAGTCAGCCTCGGACACCAAGGATCACGTTGTCTTGTCGTGCAAATAGGAGGGTAGTTTTTCCGGGAATTAGGGTTTCCGTACCATGAGCTATAGTCACCCGGATGACTTGTCTCGATCGTATTATCCGTTTCAATTATCCGTTTCAATTATCAAAAATTAGGAAATCACAGCGTGATATTTCCGGGAATTTAGAATTGGGAGCCAAAGGAGCTGGAAAAGGGCTAGACTTTAATATCTTTTCCGTTATTCAGCGAGTTTGGAGGGCTTGCTGAAAATCGCGGAAAATAAAGACTTAGAAACTTGGAAAATAAATCACATAAAGAGCTTAATGGGTACAAGAGAGAAAACTGAAAGCAGCGCTAAAAAGAAAGAGTAATAAAATGTAAGCAAAATTGAAGGAAAGATAGAAAAGCAGGCAAATGTTAATAGAAGATCAACTGAAAAGTGAAAAAAAGGAAAATGAGAAACAGGCTATTACACCAATGACTAATAAGATTGCAATCGCTTTCTGAGTTCATCATTGTTTTTTTTTTTGTTTTACATCCGAAAAAACAATGGAGGAATCGTTTTTTTTTTTTTTTTTTTTTTTTTTTTTTTTTTAGCTGGGTTGTTAAAATATTCATAAGAAACAATTACATTTTTTTCTATAATTTAATTTTTGTGGAGAAAAGACTATGTAGCTTGCACTTGTGCATTAAAAGTATACAAATATTAGGAAGTTTTTATTCAATTCCTTTTTTCGAATTCCTTTTATAGAATTCTGTTCACTGCACAAAGGATAAACAGAAAAAAAGCCATGAAAAATCAGGGATCACAGGCGAAATCACAGTAGGAATCACAGCCGAATCGAAATTAAATTTCTATATATAATATATAAAAAAAAAAAAAAAATTCCGAATTTATTAGCAACTTCTTGAAATTTTTCTTTTTTTTTTTCAATCAATTTTTTATTAATTTTTTTTTTTTAAATTGCCTAAATCCGCAAAATTTGCAAAATCAGCACCCTCCTGGGGGCCGGAAATATTGTTCTGGCGGGGATGGAAAAAATACGGAGGTAGCTACACATCAAGGAGCGTGTATGCAGAAAATCAAATTTTTCGGGTCATTATAATCGTAAGAAAAAAATAAATTCGAAATAATGACATTTTACCGTGCTTTTTATACGGGAAAAAACAAGTGCCTTGGGGCACGGGTTCCGGTTGAGATAAAAAAAAAAAAAAAATTAGATTTAGACTTTTTGAATTATTTGGAATCGATTTGGGGGGTTGCCCGAAAAAAAATCGTCAACACGGTATTTAACTGGCACCGTACTGGAGCATACTTCGGCAAACTATTTAGGTACTTAAATACCGTAAAATAAATCAATCCAATAAGTAACTTAAATAAATATTTCCTTTGACGCTAAATGTAAATAAGTGAATCAAGGTTACGTTTGCTTATCAGTTTGTCCATGCTAATTTGCAAAGTTTGCGACCTCTGGAATGATGTGATAATTGACTAATCTCCCGTGCTTAGAACAAAGCAAGTTAATTTAACATTAATTAATTTCGTATAAGCCTTGCTCTCCTAGCGGACCGTCCTCTTGGCTCTGAGACATTATGTACGTCACAGATTTTATGTGCCACACTGAGAGCAGCTCGGTTTGCCGCAATCTACGCATAGGTAGTATTTGCTTTAAGCTCAGTTAATAGGTTGCAGCAATCAATATTTTGTTTCCTGCAACCTACGAAATAGGTTGCAGGAAACAAAATATTGATTGCTGCAACCTATTAACTGAGCTTAAAGCAAATACTACCTATGCGTAGATTGCGGCAAACCGAGCTGCTCTCAGTGCACGGACTTTTTGTCACAAATAATTTTTGTCCTGCTGTATTTTTTGTCATACAGTAACATTGTCATTAGGGAATATTTTGTCATAGAGGAATTTTTTGTCAAAGCGTTTTATTTGTCAATTTTTGGTCATAAACGTTAGTTTCGCTCTTTTTGCCATGCGGTCGAGAAAGAAAAAGATAACTTTTAGAGGAGTTAAAACTTACAATAAGTAAAAAAAATTGTAAAAATAAAATATTACAAAATTAAATGTTATAAAAATAAAATATTACAAAATTAAAAATATTAGCCTAAAATTTCAAATTAAAAGCTAGAACCCCCTTCGAAATTATGGCCTAAGGCGCTCGCAGGTCATACAAAAATGACAAAATTTTCATATGACAAAGTGTACAAAAATGACAAAATGTCCCAGTGGCACATAGTATTATAATGAAAAAAAGTCCTAGGTACAAAATTTCTTAGACAAAATGTCCGAATATCGTCCTCTTTCTTGTTTAAAGCCGAAAATAGACAACATTACCAGAAAATTTATCACAAAAAGATGTAAACGTCTCTATTTAGAAGCCGGATCCAGCTAAGGCCAACTTGCGCCTAAAACACATAAAATTTTCAGTTTGGATAAGTGCTAAAAATTTTTAATCTCCCGCAATAAGTTTTTATGATAAAGCACACTCACACTCTTCGCACTCTTCCTGACTCCCTCTTAAATAAACGATTAAAATAATTAAACTTTGAGGGAAGCAAAATGCGAAACGGCTCTGACCTTCCCTACGCTAATTTTCCTTTTTTTCATTGGGGGAGAAGAGCTCAGCCCTCTAGCCAACACGTTGACCAGCAACACGTAGAATAAATAATCCGCATTTGTGACCGCATGTACCTCAGAGTCCTTTCAGATAAACTTTTATTGGTTTTGTCCTTACTTTAAATTGTAATTCGATATAGTAAACGTTATTTTTTTTTGAAAGCTTTTCCTCCGGACGTTTCATCATTAAAAAGAGATAACAAAAATACGAAGAAAAAAAGAGGCTTATAAATCTCAATAAATCGGAAAAAAAAATAGTATATCGACTCGTTTAGGGATAAATAAAAAAAAAACACATCGTATCGAAAGTCAGAGGGAAATCATCCTCCCGGTGAAAATTGTAAAAAAGATTTCGAATTTGTTTTACATGATTTACCGAAAAATGGAAAACTTTTTCCCTCGAAACTAGATTTTATTTTTTATTTTCGTGAAGAGCAGACTAAAAATGACAATCCGGCTAGGCAGAGATCGATTTAAGTAATCCTTTGGGTTCATTTGAAAATGACGTTAACATTCCCAGGGAAGATTGTCAGATGAAAAGAAGGAGGGGCCTCATCATTGAAAATGAATGAAATAAAATAAAATAATTTAAAGCTTTAAAATTTTTTTTAAAAAATATTAAAGTAAAAAAAGTAGGAGTTTTAGGAAAAATATTTTAAAAACCGTTTTTCCTTGGAGAAAAAAAAAAAAAAAAAAAAAACATCAGACGCATTTTCTGGTTAATGTTCGGACTAAAGATTTATTGCGACTTTAAGGTTCTAAGTTTAAAAATCCTTATGCAGACTCATTAAGATCGGAGGTTAAAACAACTCGGCAAAAAAAAAAAAGCCATTCAAATATTACGTCAGCATGTTAGGAGGGGGGAGGGGGGGGGGAGGGGAAGGGCGCTAATTGTAATGCGGACAATGAATGGCCGCAAATAAGGAGACGAATGTTTAGATTTTTCTAGAGCACATTGTCAATTATTTTGTAACTTTTCTTTTCGCCATCGACAATCTTTTCATTGTGTTGCACTGTACAATAGAGTGGGTCAAAAATCAAAAATTTTGGATTTTCAAAATGCCTGATAGCGCAATATCTGTGGTTTGTCTATTGCAAAAATTTTTTCCTTTTCGAATTTTTTTAAAAATTGCGTCTTGAGGGTGAGCAAGAGTTTCAAAGTTTTGGATAAGGGATGAAAATTCGACATTTAGACTTTTGTGAAAAAAGTACCGTTTCCTAACGGATTTTTAATGTAGATTTCGAAAATTAAGTGTCTGGCTGTTTCTGTTCCTGAGTTGTTTTTAAAAAATATATGATAAAAATATTGAAATTTTAGAGTTTTGACATTTTTATGGACTGTATCTCAAGAACTGAAAAAGCTAGACGCAAACAAATTTCATTTCTGAAATCTACATTGAAAATCCGATAGGCAACGGTACTTTTTTCACAAAAATCCAAAAGTCGAATTTTCATCTTTTATGGAATTTTCCAAAACTATTACCCTCTTTCGCCAAACCAAGACGCCGTTTAAAAAAAATTCGAAAAGGAAAAAATATTTACAAATGATAAGCCGCACCGATTGTGTTATCAGGCATTTTGAAATTCCAAAAATTTTTGATTTTCGACCCACCCTACTGTTCAAGCAACATAAAAATAAACCTTCAGGGAGAATCATAAAAACTTCGAGAAAAAAAAAAAAAAAAAAAAAAAAAAAAAAAAGGTTTCGAATGAAAATTTATCGAACCGTTGGATCTTCCTTCACTTGTAGTCGACATCAAAAAATTTTTCATTAACCTCAAGCAAGTCCATCCCTGCTTTTTAAATTTAATGATACTTTTTTTCGCACAATTCCTTAATGGAAAACATCGGAAAGTTAAACGGTCGTTACACTGTTTGGTCAGCGTAATATTCTAAAACGACACGGAATTGCTATATCAGTAAACAGCTTACAGCTATTTTTTTTTTTTTTTTTTTTTTTTTTTTGTTGCTCAGTCGAAAGCATTTCAACGAAAAATATTTGATCAAAACAATGTTTACAGCCTTTCCACTCTGCTTGAACTCAAAATAAGCTTACTTTTCTTTCTGAAAACGACGACGCCAATCATAATGACACTTCACTCGTTATCCCATTTTTTTTTTGTTAGCATCTCCGATAATGCGAGATTCGATTTCTTTTATACAGTTTCGAAAACGTTTTGCCGAAAACTTTTCCGTTATCTTTATTTTCGGGTCAGTTTCAGTTTTTATTTCTTTGACGAATATAAATCGATGAGAGATCCATACCCGGGACTCCAGCGGAATTCCTTCCCTGCTTAAAATTTTATAAATCCATTGAAAGCAAGCGATAAATCAAACGGTAAATCCGTGAGGAAAATGGTACACTACTATACTGCCTTTCCCAGAAAGGTCATATTCACCGGAGATCAAAAGGCTTTTAAACGATTTAATCCCGAAAAAGAATAAACTTTTTTTTTTTAATTTTTGAACTAACGACGAAAATGTTTGTTTGTTCACTTTTTTATAAGAGCTCTTGTTTTCAAACAGAAAATTACGGAGTGTAAAAAAAAAAAAAAAAATATTAACCCTACATAGCGCTTAAGATCCCCTTTTCGATATTTTCCTTAGGTTGATGAGACTTAAAAAAAAAAAAAAAAAAAAAAAAAAAAAGGCATAAAAAGGTGTTAGGAATTTCCACCATAAAACAATGAAAGAGTTTTTAATATCCGCAAAGATTTTATTAGCTTCTTGAGAAATAAAAAGGGTGATTCGTTTATTCTCTTTCACTTTATTGTCGAAAATGTCGCAAAAACGAAAAACAAATCAGTCTAATAGTTTTCCCTTTATTTTTCTATATTTTATGTCTCGATTAAATTTTGAGTGTAGGAATTGGAAGAGTTTTGTCATTTTGTTTTACGCATCTTGCTTACCGTAAGGTTTGAAATAAAAAGTCTTTCACGTTGCGCTTCAGTTATCGGCATATAAATTAATTTCGGCAATAACCGATAAATCCGATTTTCAGAGTAAATACAGTAACCCCGAACTTTATAATTTGTGACTTTTTACTCCCGAAAAGAATTCACTGAAAAATGTACAAGATAACGTCAAATGAATAAATTTGAATTTTCACCAAGAAAATCCACGGGAAGCAGATGTTAATAAAAACGGGTGTTCGCCATTTTCAAATTTTCCTATGAAGCATCACCTGTTACTCAATTTTCCGTCGACTGTTATTAATTTCCGTATAGAAACAAAAGAGTGGTCCCATCGGGAATACGTTAACGCCCGTTTTACGAATACCCAAAAAGGGTGATTCTAAAGTTTTAACAAGACAGATATCTATCATTTAAAATCTTAAAAAAAAAAAAATTATTATCAAAATTGAGCAAACTCAAGAAAAGAAGAAAACGCATTAATTTCAATCTTTATACATTTTCAATCCTTAAAAAAAAAGTGGAAAATCTTATGGTAATCGATACTCCGTACTTTTCCGTATCTCCATATCTTTGTCAAGATTTCGTTTCCTCACTTTGAACTCATTAAGAATTCATTTGCCGGAGAAGAGAAAACAATATTCAATTTCCAGTTTGACGTTATATTTTTTTCAACTAGTAAGAAAGAGTAGATTTATTACGTAACGGCGTTACTCAAATTTGTACCTCAGAGCAGAACTGCACCAAGTCCATTCAAGAATTGCAACTTCTTATTTCAAACCTGACTTTACAAAGCATGTACAAGCGTTGCCAACTCAAAATAATGCCTTCTGCGAATTAACTTTTCTGCTGTAAAATATAAATCGCTTTCTATTTTGTTCAACCACGAAAAAAACTTGTTGCTCCTCACCCTTTACGTATGTTTTTAGGACGGCTGCTAGAACTGTAATTTCGGTCACACCAACTGAAACCATTTTCTTGATTATCAGACGATCACTCCGGTTTTTTTTATTTTTTGTTCTGGCAACGATAACGTTTCTCGCTGTATAGCTCCTATTCCCATTTATACGCTATAATTGATCATCCAGCTAGATCGATACACCCGGTGTAAATAACGTCCATTACAAATTTATTGTGATATCGATAAACCATTTACGTCTCGTGTTCCATATTTTTATACGCCAACTCAAAAAAAAGAGAACGAGGAATAAAACCGATACGCACCTTAATTGCAAGTACAGACAAAAAGAAAAAAAAAGTATATATATAAAACACACAAAGCAAATCCTAACGGTGAAACAAACACATATTTACTAATCCCACATCAAACACGGGGAACCTTTCCTATACTGAAACATTACCCAGATCGATGTCGCAATAATTAATATGGATGCATCAATAATTTACCATTAAATCGAAAGGGAAACTGCATAATAGAAAATGACAAGCAACAATCAATTAATTTATTGATTCATATTTACTTATTCGCGGCTCTGTTTGTTATTTGCTTTTATTGGAGTTCCATTTAAAACAATCAAAACCGATTCGTTTGTGATCCGAAAAATAGTCGCGACCTTTAGAAAAAAACAAAATTATGCAATAAAATATTAATTCGAAAAGCTAAAACTGGAATAGAAAAAAAAATGTAAGAAAAAGAAAATTATATACGACCGAGAGGCAAGGAAATAAAAAAAAAATCGAGAGGGGAAAAAAAAAGTCGTTTCCGCAAAGTAAACACGATTCAAATTTAAATACATGTTTATTCGCTATTCCACGATTCGTTTCTTTTTTCAATAAGATGCTGTAGTTTTTCCCATTTAGTTTAAATTATGTAAAGGCTAACAGTTAGTGAGGTAATACAAATTCAAAAAAATAAAATAAAAAATAAATAAAACAAAAAGGAAGTAGAGTTCTTCTATTGAGCGGAAATTGTTTTATTACTTCACCTTTTAATTAAATTCGTTAATCAACAAATTTTTCGAGCGCGGGTCGGTAGTTTAGTGGTAGAGCACCCGCCCGGCAAGCGGAAGACGTGGGTTCGATTCCTACTCGGCTTGTGTATCGGACGAAAATTTTTTCATCAATGCTGTTGTTTAATCCAGAAAAATAAAGGACTTCAGAGTTTTCGGCTTTTAGATATTAAAAGGCGGTTGATTTCCCTCATAGAAATTTCGGGATACTCCAAAAATCGTAGTTTGACTTTCGCATCCATTCTCATTTCGTGCCAACATTTAGTGGAGTAATGTCTAGTTCAAAAGGGGTCGGAGTGGTGCCGTGTTCATGTAGCGCTTTGGCTATCAATGAAGTTAAGCAGCATTGATGAGGGCCAGCTTCTGGATGGGTGACCGCACCGACACTCTTCCCCTCTGGCGGGGATGGGGGGAACTTACAAATGCAGTCATCTTAACCTCACTGTACGAGTTAATTGTCACATGCCAGAAAAGAAAAAGTCCCTGACCTGCACAAGCAGTTAGTAGAATACAGAAAAAAGACCCGCGTAAGCAGTTACAATCGAATATAATTAAATAAAATAAATAAATAAATAAATAAATAAAAAAGTTGGAATTCCCGCGCTTTGTGATTCGTGTTGCAATTTAAGTCCTTTACTTCATTAAAAGAGAATTCGTCGAGTGCGGGTCGGTAGCTTAGTGGTAGAGCACCCGCCCGACACGCGGAAGACGTGGGTTCGATTCCTACTGGCTCATGTACCCGACGAAAATTTTTTCTCAATGATGTTGTTTTATCCAGAAAAATTAAAAATTCAGAGTTTTCTGCTTATAAATATTAAAAGGCGATTGATTTCCCTCATAAAAACAAATATTTTATATGAAAAGAGGTTGCATTTTTTGCATTTTTTGCATTTTTTGAAAGAAAACCACACACCAGAATAAAGAAATAGGTTTCGGTTAAGTACGGTTTTTATATGGAACCTATTGTTATATTCTTATGCAGGTTTTTACATGATGCGCGGTGTTCTTTCGATAAAAAATAAAATAGCCCATATTTGGCCACCCTTAGCTCTAAAAAAAAGTTGCATCTTTCAAAATTTGGTTAAAATTATAACTTGAAATTAAACCTAAAACCTTAATCCCTCTCCCTGATGGGATCAGATTGGGTTTCTACAAGACAGAGCGACATTCTTTCCCATTTTTATCTTTCATAACTAAAAATGTCGATTGTCGAACACCGAAATTCATTCAATACCGACCCCGTATTTTCAAAATCTTTTCCCTTAATTGGAATTCAAAGACTTGAGAGAGCTGCTGTAATAACGCCTTTGCAAAGAGCCAATTTCGCAATGAATAAATATCAAAAATAAACCTTCGAAAAAGTCATAAACTTTAACGGTTGAACCTTTTCTCTAATGATGTCATTATCGATCTTAAAATTCTTTGCGTGATAGAAACTATCAAACTGAACAATACAATTCAAGATTCCGGAGTTTATTTTAGGAAGAACAAAACGTTGTGAGTGAAAATTGTGATTAATAATCGGAAAATTGGTAAACGCAATTTGCACGCACGATCAAATTTTCATTTTTAATTATCGATAGACCTCTCACAACGTAGCTTCGGTGAAATCATCTTTTTCGTAAGAGGAAAATGAGACGGAGAAGTGTTGGAAAATGGGGAAACCCACTTTAAAAAAAAAAAAAAAAAAAAAAAAGGAGGGAAAAAACCAGAACTTTGAATAAATAATAAATGCATCCGTTTAAAGCTTGAAGAGCGAAGAGTCATAAGATAAGAAGATATAAACTTTGAAAGGGCAATGGGGTACGGAATAGAAACGCAAAACTATTTCTGTTATCGTGATCATACAAGGCTGCAGAGTTTGATGAAGTTTTAATGCTCTTCCCGAAGAAAGACAACATTAAAATACTTTTCAGAATCAGACCGCTCTTTTACTAAGCTACTACTTTGGCAGATGCAAAGGGGAAACGATGGATACAAACGTTCACAAAAAAGATTTTCAGCGACAGAAAAATAGGTGTCGCTTAAAAAGTCAACTTTTGATTTTCGGTCGTGCCACCCTCTAATTTAGTTCCAGTAAAGAATTAAAATTTAAGCTCGATCGGTCATGTTTAAGGGGTCGCTCAAGGACCCTCTATTTTTGCCGTATAATTTACATTGGGCACATAGAGGGTGACACGATCAAAAATCAAAAGTTGACTTTCTATGGATCACCTTAACTAGGCCCCTGCACCCGGTTCATGAGTCCAAAGTTGGGATCTTTTCCAACTCATCCTCTCCTCCCTTTCTCACTATGAATCCATCAGCAAATCCCCATCAAAATAAAATAATCTCGGCTCAAATTGTTTCCCCCTCAAGAATGCATAAACCTTCGCCCCCTACAACCTTAATTCCACTTTTCCTCACGATTTTTCATTACAAAATGTTTTTTTCTATCTCTCAACCTCCGTAACTCGGCGCAATAAAGTCACCTCATCTCACCGATTGTCGTGGGAGCTACGCTAAACGGGATTTTTCCTTTCCTTTGTAACAACAATTTCCATAATTCCCGAATCAAAATTCCAATAAGAGGAAGACGCGCAGGCTAACGCTAAACGCTAAAGTAATCCCACGTCGAAACATGCAGAATCAAATTAAGTTTCCACGTAAAAAAACTTTCGTAAATCTTAAAAGAAAAATTTGCGATGCGCATATTAATGCCTCGATTTCCCCAAGCTTTCTCGGATTCATCCGTACATCCTATCCTTTTTTAATTGTTGATTAACCGGTTTTCAAAAGATATTTTATTATTTAAAAAAAAAAGGTTGACAGCATCAACTGCGAAATCGTAATAAGCCATATATCTTAATCCGTCAAATAAAAAAAAAAAACTTTTTGGTCTCCGCTGCGTCCAAAGACTTTCAATACAAAGTTTTTGATTTTTCATTTTTAGTTCCTCAAACGAAATCATGATTAAATAGTAACGTTATCTATTAAACATCAACACGAAATGTAGTTCTCAGATAGAAAGAGAGAGAGAGAGAAAAAAAAAAAAGTCTGACATAAATTTATGAAAGCATAGATGAATCAATAGAGTGAAAGGTAAAAGTAAAACAAAATCGATTCTGCTGGTGAGTGCTGACTGTGTCCGGGGCTGACTCGATTGTTCGCTTATTGCATATTACCCAGCTGCAATACCCCAGCCCACACAAATTCCGGATTCCTTACGAGTTTTATTCGCCGCTTTTCTTAACCGTCCCTTTCTCACTTTTTACCCCCACGCGTTCATTTTCCTCGCTAATCCTTTTCCCGGTAATATATACAAGCACAAGAACGAAAAATATTATGCGCATTTGAAAGGGAACGTTAAAACGGGAAAATTGAAATGATAATCCAATTGGAAATTCCGAAAATATGAAATATACATCCTTCCGTATAAATTTAAATTATGCGCCTTTATGGAAAAGATAATAAATTAAAACACGGAAGACATGAAAAACGAGAGGGATTAGGATTATACAAAGAAAGTGACGTCAGAGCTGATTCGAAACTGCAACAAGTGTGCTAGAGTTTTCAGGACAACGAACCAGGTGTAAAGCGCGACCAGAGAATGTATGAGTGAGCTCACCTCAGCCCTGGAGCTTTCGCTACTTCTTTACTTTCGAAAAATTGAAAGGCGGGGGTGGATTGCATTACGTGAAATGTTTCCCGTCAAAAAAAATAGACTAGACGTGGATGGGGAAAGATATAATAACAACGTTAAAAAGTTTTCCCAAGAGGGAACGGATCTGGAGAAGGATGCATTCTATGGTTCGTGTTTTCTGATTATTCCGCATCCGGTACATAAAACTGAATGAACATTTTTGTGAAAAGATAGTCGCTACACTGAGAAGCTCTTAAACTGTTTAAAAAAAATGAAAATAACAAAAATAAATGGGGAAGCTGTAGGAATGTTTATTCCTGTGATTGGGAACAACTGCAAAGTTCCAGTTTCTGGTTTTTGTTACAGTATTCATTTTTCACCAAGAACGGTTTTTAATCCGTTTCCGTTCCACTGCATTTGTCATTACGTTGAAATGTTTCAAATTCGTTCCAGTTCCGAAACTGATTTCAATTTCTATTAGCTTCTAGTTTCTAAAATTTTCTCCTTCTAGTTACCGTTTTTCCTCCAGTTTCTTTCTCAAGAAAGAAGTTCCATATTCAGTCGTTTCTGACCTGAGGTAACGTTATTTCATATTATTTATTGCTTAAACGCGTTTCTTAGTGCTTGGAACGTGTTATTTAACGTTTAAAAACGTTGTTTTTCGTTACTTAACGTAATGGAACCGGATTTTGGTATTTGTTGCGGTCTCCATCGCTCACTTGGAACGGTTTTCATCCGTTCTCGTTTCATTCTATTTGTCATTACTGGAAAACGTTCCTCATTTGTTTCTTTATCAAAACCGATTCCAGTTTCTGGTTTTACCTGAACTCAGTTTCCGTTTCTTGTTCCGTTCCCGACCCCGAAAATAACGTGTTATTTAACGTTTTTCGTTCCGCGTTTCGTTACCGTTCCCGATCACTGATTAAACGTTTTTCCAAAAAAAATTTTTTAGTGGCTACATGTTTTTGGAATTCAAATTTCATTAATGTTTTTATCCCGGAATACATAGAGATATAGGATATTTTTTATTCTGGAAAAAAATTTGAAAAATGAGATCGGTGAACCGATCAAAGTGCTTTATCGACTATATAAATAATTCTCAAAAATATGGTTAGTTTTTCGATCAGAGTTCCACCAATTCCGCAGTACGGGCACAACGAATGCGAATTTCTGAAAAATTATTTCAGATTTTGAATCCTTAACCCCGAAAATATTCTCAAAAATACGGTTAGATTTTTGATCAGAGACACCAAAGTCGCTGTATAGGCGTAAGGAATTCGAATTTTGGAAAAATTATTTCAGATTCGGAATCCTCTACCCCAAAAATATTCTCAAAAATACGGTTAGATTTTTGATCAGAGACATCAAAGTCGCTGTATAGGCGTAAGGAATTCGAATTTCGGAAAAATTATTTCAGATTCGGAATCCTCTACCCCGAAAATATTTTCAAAAATACGGTTATTTTTTCGTTAGCTCCCACGAGGAACCCGCCAATCAGCATCCAAATCGCTTTGTTGACGTAATCGATGACGTCATATCGTGACGTTTCAAAAGTTGGAGATATCGGTTTTTAGGCCTATACCCATACTTTTAGCCCTGCTCACCGTTTCTGAACCACTCAACTGAATTTAACCAAATTTTAATGGTAGCGTATCTGGATGAATATCTACTGCGGTACGAAAATCTGACTCAATCGGTGGCTGCGTTCGCGATGTATAATCAAAAAAGATCTTGAAATTGTTGAAAATTTAACATTTTCACTCACTGCTTCCGAATCGCTGGACCGATTTGGCTCAAAAACTAATCAGCACCTACATTTCATTAGAAGTTGCTAACCACCAAAAATCATCGAGATCCGTTATTTCGTTTTTCTGCTTTCCCTCCGACAGACACTTTTTTTTCCACATATATTCATACATTCATACACACATACACACACACGGCCACCATCCAAATTTTGCTTTTTTCGGCATCAGGGGACTTCGAAACGTGTAAAAATATCAAAAACTAAAAATCTGAAATTTGTGCTAAAAACAATGCTTTATTCTCCCTGCGGTCGATAAAGCAAAAATAAATATTTGATAAAACAAAAAGTTGAAAGGAAAAGATAATATTCACGGATGTCAATACGAGCAAATAAGAGGCGTTCATTATTTCAAAAAAAAATAAAAAATAAAAAATATGAATGATTCTGATATGAAACTGAAAATATTATTTAATATTTTCAGTTAAATCATTCATATTTTATTTTTTTTTAAATAAACTTGGCAAAAAATATTCTTATCTAAAAATAAAAACTTTCTAAAAAATAAAAAATCAAAAAAGTTCCGTCCGATAAACTCGAGAGCAAGTTAAAGGTGTTAGAATCTTAAAGGGTCACTAGCGATAAATATGCTAGCATGCTGTATTCTCTGGTAGGATCGGCATTGCCGATTGAGTTATTGAAGTTATGGCAAAGGAGTAAGAAATCTTACTTACTTTGAAGGAATTTTCCTTCAAATAACGTACCTACGAACAGTATTAGTGATTTAGACAAAAAGATAATGGATACTGAAAAAAGTATAAAACCATTAAAAAGAAAGTTTGAGGAGTACGTGAAATCTGACACTGGAGAAAAAAAAAAAAGGTTTTATATAGATGAAGCAATCAAAACTGAAATCAAAAGCATGATTGGAACAGAATTAGAAAGCTCATTCCGTAAGATGTTCGAGAACGTTATTAAAAAATAAACCATTTGAAAATTCGACTAGAATGCCATAGAATATATTCTACGGCATTCTAGTCGATTTATATTATTTATAAAATTTTTATTATAAAATAAAAAAATCGATTATTTGACAACAATGATCTATGACTACATCTTTTTATGTTACTTTTACATAAAATTTTTTACCATGTTGTAAAATGAATATTTAATTTTTATGTTTTTATTATTCATATTTTTTAGATAAGTTTGTTTCTCAGATAATGTTGGTGATGACGTCACTATAAGACTATTTGTTGCTGAAGGAACAGAAATCGACGAGGACCATTTTGGACTTTTTATTTCTCAGAATCTGAGTGCGTCGTTTGTTATAACTACTGTGGACTACGTAGAATTAGGCTATGATAATCCCAAGAAAAAACTCATGAGGATCAAGTAATCCAACCAGTTTATGTTTAAGTTTTAAAGCAATGTTCCTTTGACATAATATATGAATTGATTTATAACTACAATTCTATGAATCCGTTCTGAATTGTCCCCAAAAAACTTATTTTATAATCCGGTTATTGGCAGAAAACCGTTTTTCTTAATTTCAAATTGTGCTTTTCACCCCGTAGTTTTCCACCTGGCCGTAATAATATCAAATCTGAAACGTCAAGTTTTAAACTTTTCGAAATAAAATAATTGACTGCTGAAATGAACAACATCTATTGAAAATTATAGAGCCGGAAGGAGACGAAAGGCTTTTCATTCAAAAGCGGGGAAGGCATTCATTATTTGCACCTATTATTATTTAAAATGACGCGTGTATTCCGAGTCCTTTTTTTGTATGAGCTAATTAAAAACGCGTCAGCTTTCAAACCAAACGGAAAAGGGAATTCACTCTCGATTTCTTTTAATGAGGTTAATTCAGTCGGAAAAAAAAGAAATAAATAAAAAATAAATTGAAACAAAAATCAAAAAAAAATTTTTTAAATAAAAATTCAGAATTCAACTTCACCGAAATGTTGAAGTTTAACAAAGAAAAAAAAAACGTGCGTATACAGCGAAATTATTCATTTGGACATGTGTTACGGGGATGAAATTGACACGTCACAAAAGAGTATGAGGATCAAAGTTTTTTTTTTTGGGGGGGGGGGAGGGGGTGGTTAGATCGACCTTTTTTAAAATTTTTAAACGACTTCACCACGACTGCACCGCTGCAATTCTCGGAAAGAGAACATAACGCTCGACGTAATCGCTGGCATTTTCCTTATTTGCTCTTCATTTCATAGTTTTCCCGCAAACGGAGACTAAGATAAATAAGATTTGCATTTATTTCATAAAATCTGCACCGACTAAACCAACAATCGAGATTAGAATACAAAGCTGGGTCGAGATTAATAAAAAAAGAAGAAAAACTTTCTTTGGTTAGAGTCAGATTTGCATCCTAAATTTATCCCATCGAGTTTAAATTAACAGAATCAATTTTATCGAATGAGCTATAACCGGAATAAACTTGCACACCAGTTCAATATATACCCTAAGGCCTACTATATGGCCCAATATATACCCTATGATCTACAGTCTAAGTTCCATGCGCTGGAGGTTTGCCGCAAACTTTTCGACTTAAACCTTTTTTTTTAAACTTTTAAGCCGATCATTTGTCTGTAAGTCTGTAACTCACTCCTTTCCAAAATTTCTCTGAAAACCCCAGGGCCAATGCTACTTACCTCCACTGCTTATTTTTTGTTCTCTTTTCTTCAACTGCTTCCCGCTCTCACTCACCAACCCGGTGACTGATGCGTTTGGCCAATGCATGCATCGAATTTGATTTTCCTATTGATTTTTTCTTCGATAGTCTCTCCGTTTTCTGACATAAAGTCCAAAATGCATCACTGCCTCTAGTAACTTAACTAAGGCTTTCCACCCTCTTTCAACCTCTTTATTTATTTATTTATTTATTTATTTATTTATTTTAAATTTATTTTTTCTCCTACTAAGTTATTACTACTTTTTCAATGTTTGTCTCTAATGTCAATTTATTTCATCGTTTTTTGCTACTTAGACAGCATTCAAAAATTTTCCTTGTTACATTTTACGGTTTTTAACCTGTTGTAACATTATAATTTAAAAAATAAAATAAAATAAAATAAAAAAAGGCAAACATCATTTTGAAACATGCAAAAATCGAACATGAACGAAATAAAAGAGAGTTCGAATGTTGTAAAAATGCTTCCAGCCAAAAGCCGGGTTACGGATTTGTCATGGCATGAGGGGTCACCTTGTTCCCCGATAAAAGGGATATAAAATGTTTCTGACGAAAATAAATAAATCCAACTTTTGAAAAGTTAGACGCTGGAAGCAGCGAAGAACAGTAGGGATAAATATGGTGCTATGGTTGTTGAACATGGGGAAAGGGCAATCCATAAAATCCAATCATACGGATGGAAACTTCTTTGCGGAAAAATCAGTAAGGACTTCAGGAAAATCAGTAATTCTTAGGAAAAATATTAATACAGCTTTACGTTAAGTGACTTCGATTTTCAGGTATAAAGCATTGATTGAAACACCCATAGGGGTTTTAAACCACTGATCTATATAATCCTTTATTTCCCTACTGTGGTCAACAGAACCCAGGATGTTGAGTTGCAATCTTTATTGTATACAAATTAGAAGCTCAAATTCGTGTTATATTTTAACAAAGCACTTGCTGCTGATTATGATGATGATGATGACGATGATGACGATGGAGGTAGCAACTGGTTTAAACCACCAACCGTAAAGAACAATCATGGTTTCCAGTTAGCCGGGAATATAAAATCTATCCCCCTTTCCCATTCCCAACCGGAGTTAGAGTGAATTTATCTCCAAGTCATATTTTGAAAGGAGTAATTTTTTTGACTTCTAATAGCTCAATTTTGGAATTTAGAAATTTGGATGATCGTTTAAAAGACTATATAGGGCAAGTGCGAAAAGCAATTTAATTTCAGATGCAGCAGAAAACATCTTAGCATTATAGATTGCGAGATTTCTTAATCTTTTTTTTCTCATTAAAGGCTTAATATTTTCATAATAAAACAAGCTTAGGCAACTAGGCTTGAACGTATAGCACGCACTTATAATCAATGATTTAGAATAAGTATAATTTTCGCAACAAAATGCGAAATTTTGCTGCGAAAGATGCGCTGCGGAATTTTCCAAAAGAGACATTCCATTTTAAATCGATCGGGTTTCACATCTGACCTTACTTTTCGGGTGGTGCGGGAATTCAATACAGTAAAAATCATAAAAATTTGAAAAATTTATGCCTACATATGATATTAATGCGGAGCGGCACTTTTTCGCCACTGCGCAAGGAAAAAGCATGTGCGATGGTTTTGGTGGGACAGTTAAACGACTTGCAGCAGAAGCAAAATTTCAAGGGTCATCCGATCAGCAAATCAAAGCTCCAACAGAGTTGTGTCTTTTAATCCCAAGATGAAACTTTGTAGAATTATATAGTGTACATACTTAGTAATAATATGTTTACGTGCATATGAAAACCTCTTACTTGTACAATCCGGATATTGTTTTGATTAGAAAAAGGTCATTTGTTTACAAAACGATTAAAAAACACTATCCGGGTTGTGTAAGTGGGAGGTTTTCATATGCATGCACATATATACAGTATATATATTTTTTTAATTTTTGGGGGGCAAATTCACTATGGAATGTTGGACCAACATGTTGTACCAACTTGTTGTACCAACTTGTTGGGCAAACGAACAAATCGACTATTGCAGAATTTATTCCCAGTGAAATCAGTGTGGAATGTTGGTACAACATGTTGGTCCAACGTTCCATAGTGAATTTACACCCTTGGGGTCGATGTGAAACCCGATCGATTTAAAATGGAACGTCTCAAAAGGGAGTACTTAAATATGTACTAGAGTTTAAAGCACACGCCTCCCTCATTAAAGGGTTAAAAAAATAAAGAACTCATAGAATCAACAAGATCGTATGTGGAACAGCAACAAATCCAACCCAATTGAATTAGTATTGTAAATACGATACCCCTCTGATTCACAGGCAATTCCAACAGGAGTCAATACGGATTGTATAAAAGAGTAAATAAATGGAAAAAGCAAATATAAAAGAAAAATGTATCCCAGGCGGTTTATTCGCACAATAAAGCAATAAAATTTCATAAAAACTATCGATAATTTTCAAAATGTGAGGAAAAGAAACTAAAAATAAAAAATATGATAACGCGTGGGAGCAAAAGCGAAAAGGCGACGACAGGAAAGATTTGAAACTTGAATGGATATGCCATTACTTGCAAGATTTTTCTTTTATATTTTTTTTCCCTCTCCTTTTCTTTCACTTATATCTCTTATGCCATTGAGGACCATATTTAAAGGAATTGATGTAAGCCAGACTTTAAATCCATCGGGACGGAAGAATTTATATCCCATAACATTAATTAGGCCGGATTTCAGAGGTCGTTTCGTTGTTAATCATCTTCCGTCGGACTTTAAAATTTAATCCCTTCCTGCGGTCCAAGTAATCCCACGGTTTTTTCCTCGCGGGTATACAAATTTGATTGGCCCAAGACGAACTTTCTCTCGCTCGCAAACTGAAATACGATTCCGTTTTTTTTTTCTGGGGTTGCCTTCTCCTTTTCTTCGCAGATAACAAGATTATATTAGGCATTAGAAAACTTTTCAAGAGTTTTTCTTGCGAGCGAAAAATAACTGTCAAGGAGGAAACTTTATTGGATTCATTACAAATGATAAACTTTTTTTTTATTTATTATTATTACTTCCTCTGTCCCAAAATACTTTGTGTGTATTTTTATTTCCCATTTCATAAGCTTTTGATTTTTGTCGGAACTGTTTGTACCACTTTACCCACCCACCCAAGCACTATTTCACACCACCCCCCCATTCCCCCCAGGGCCCCCCCTTCGGGAAATAAATTAGCGAAAAAATGGAAAAGATCAAAAATTTTTATTATTTTCGCCCCGTTTCAGAAAGAAAAGCGAAAAATTTGAAGGTGGTCGGAAATGAAAGAGTACATTACCCTAAAGAAGAATCCCCCACGAAAAAATTTTTTTGATTTGTCACAACCCCCCAAAAAAATTAAATATGTTGAGTGTCCGGCCAAGGGGGTGAATTTTTAAATTTCGATTAGATGGTCGCAAAACGTTTGTTATGGGGGTTTTTTAGGTCGCTGATTTCGATTCCGAGGTCCGTTTTTAAAAATTCAAGATGGCGGATCCAATATGGCGGACCTTTTTTTAATAAATCGATTTTTTTTCACTAAAACACATAATCGGGGGGTTATTGAGGCCGCTGATTTCAATTCTGAAATCGGTTTTTGAAAATTCAAGATGGCGGAACCAATATGGCCGACCTTTGTCCAAAAATTGAACTTTTTTTCACATAAACACATGTCCGGGGGGTTATTGGTATACGTATACGAGTACACGTTCACTCGCTCATATTGCTTAAACTTGTGCTGACGTGATTTTGAAAAACGGTCAAAACCGTCCATCCCCAATCATATTTCCAGTGAAGGTGCGTCAGTTGACCTCTGCAGCACGGAATTTAGTTAATGAGATTTTATTTTCAACCCCCAGGCATTTAAGAGCGACATGGCAAAATCAATTTCGGGAATATTTATCTCCGGAAATGAAAAATTCGATCAAAAGTAAAAAATTAGAACAAACATTGCAAAATTTCCAGAATATCGTCGCATAAATTAAACAGGGATTTGTATGTTAAATTTATGTCTCTCCTCGTTTTAATTATAGAAATGCGGAAACGTCATAAAAATTGAAGAAATTTCCATAAATTCATCGCCGCCGCGGTTTAAATTTGCAATTTCGAAGTGTGTTGTCTTTTCTACCATTTGGCCGTTTCACCCCGTTCGCATGACATCGCCCGGAAAAATTACAGGAGGATGGGAGGTTTCAGCCGTAGCTTTATATTTTCACAAGTCGTTTGGCGTAATTAATAGCCGTTGACCACGTTTTAACAATAATACGTTTTTTTTTTTTTTTTTTTTTTCCTACTATTGATCAATTAGCTTTTTGTTGATATTGTGGCACCGATGTAATAATTTTTTGAAGCACGAAAAACCCGACTGAAAAATGATGAAAAATAGAGTTTTCTCTCCTCGCTTTTTACATAATATTTTTACAAAAGTGAGGAAAACGCAAACAACGGACTAAAGCGGGATTTGAAAGTAATTAACTTCTTGTTTTCAGTTAAAAATTCATTATTAGCCCTGATTAGGGGAGAATTATTTAGCCTCAATATTATTTTTTAATTAATTAGAGAATCAAAATTAACTTTTTTTTTTTCATTCGAGAAAGTATTTTAAATGGTGAAAAGAGTTATGTTTCCCTCCGAGAAAAAAAAAAAAAAAACCTTGTCGTGGGATTATTCCTTCATGCGTAAAAGGAAAATAAATAAAATGAAAGTTGAAGCAAACTTGGAGCGAACCATTGACACGTCCAATATATCAACACAACAGAGAAGAAACAAGAGGGAGGTCATATAATAAATTAACTCTTCAAGAGGTAGGCAGGAAACAGAACCTTGAAAGCTTTTTTTTCTCCTTGGGAAAGAAAAGCCTGTCGATATCGGAAAATTTTCTTCGCAGGGATCCTCGGTCCCCATAAATGCTCTTAATTTTAACATTTGTCGGTAAGCCCTTAGCTTAGGTCTTCTCCATTTCCTTTAAGAACGGCTTTCTCTCAACGTCTGTCATTTGTTTTCGAGTTCGAAACAAGCGACTGAATGTACAATTAAAATCGTTAATTTTTTTTTTAAATCAACCGGTGTTGTTGGAGGCTTATCCACAATGTCACTCGAGAGGGATTTAGGTTAAAAAAAAAAAATCGACAAATAAACAAAACCACTTGTGGAATACGGGATAAGCTAATGACCCAATTTTGATACACAAGGCTTTTTTGTTTGAATAGCTGTTAAGTGTCAAGTTTTATTCCCCTTTGACAGTTTTCATTGATTGAACACTTGACGTTTGTATCTACGACTTTATATTGCTTATTCATGGTTAAGTACTTATTTGTGAAAGCGAGTAATTACGGTGAAGAAATATATAAGGATAATACCTACATTCAAATTCCAGACCAGATTAGGGCGATATAAGACCATTTTTTCAGATATTTGCTCATCAGTATTATCTTTAATGTTGTTAACTACATTAAAGGTAATAGTGATGTGCAAGGTAATACTGATGTGCCACGGCCAATTTGCAATTCCGTGCGTCGGAGGTGAAGTAACGTATCTCCATTGCAAATATGACTGGAGATAGTCTGTTTCGACGTTTCGTGGAAGTGTCACTCGACCACAAGTTTACACCAACATGATCGTGAAAACTTGCAGTCACATTATCAAGTGATTTTGGTAAACACTCGAAACAGATTATCTCCCATCATATTTACGATGGAGATATGATAGTTCACCTCCGATGAACGGAATTAGCTCGAGGGCAATTCGAATTGTACTATCTATTATAAATATTTTATTTTCTTTTTCATAGGGACGATATCCGTCTCGGCTACCTAAAACCCCGAGATTTTCCTAAACCTCCATCATCATGGCCTTGCATACTTCCTTCCCTAACCTGGGACCCGGTTTTCAAACAGGATTTTTAATATTTTTCAAACAGAATATTTAAAGGTAATGTTTTTTAAACAAATTTTTGGTTTCGGGGTATTCTTCAACTGAAACATTTACGCTCGAGGAATTTGGTACAGTCGCCTGGAAGCTAAGTAAGATTTGCTGTGCTATGCATGAAACATTGGATTTGCCCCATGCATGATAACCTATGCGTGTACCGTAGAAGTAACCGTCATCAGCTAGTTAAAATTCTTAAACCTAGTTGGTGATGTTTGCTTTTAAGGGACAGTTTTGCTTTCTTCCAATTAACCTATCTGGATTATATTTTGATTGCACATTTTTTTCTTTGTTTGTTGATGGTGTACTTATGATGTGTCGAACATCCTGTCAATGTTCCGGCTGACTAGCAACAACCCTTTTCTGAACCTGTATGGAAATTTCGGGATATGAAAAAGTTATAACATTGATATACCCGAAGGTATATTAAAAATATACCTAAGATGTATCGGCGGTACAGTATATTTTAGTTACATTATAAATATACCTGAAATGGGACTAATAGGTACAGTATATACGTGGATACTGGTCCAGTATCCCACCTATTGGCCCCATTTCAAACCAGTATTACTGGCTTACGTGTTACTGGTATGATCGGGATACTTCCAAAGGAATTCGCACACCATTGGAGCCTGCTTGCTAACGCCCTTTCAATTTTGATAAAGAAATGTTTCGCGAAATCGGAAATCTTGTTTGCGGATCAACTGACGAACGAATTTGTTAAAAAGGTCAGTACTTTTTATGAAGTAGAAAACAACTTTTAATGTTGAACTGCTCATCCGTTAGGTCTTAAGTGTTATTAATGGGGTCCCTTATATGCTCATTCCATGTTTATTTACGAATCATATAACTTTGACTTGAAAAAATTTGTTAAAAACTCGAACGGCGTTTTTTCTCCTACTGTTGATCAGTGAAAATGTCTTATTACTCACAGTCTCAAGAATTCAATGCTGTGCAAGTTAATTGACTTGCACAGCATTGAATTGCTTGAATGAGTAGGCAAGATTGTTTCATTTGGTCTTGAAAACGGTGTATTATTCTTTTTATCAATGTAAATTTTTTTCCTGGAAAAAACTTTGTTTTGAGAGAAGGGGAAAAAAAAAGTTTTTCAATTTATAACAATTTTTTTTTAAAGAATTTTTCGCCCCCCTTTCTTGCCTACTTGAATGTCAGTACGTTTTTAACATATGTCAGTACGGCATACGGGGTATCCGTGGATCTGTACCAACGGATCCATTAGGAGTGGCGCCTCTACCCCGTTTAAAGGTGAGCTCCCTCTCAGGGTTATGAGCTAGCGGAGGGAGCGTAGCCTTAGTACCGGGATAGGGCGTCAGGATCGTATTCCTGCAGCGGCCTATTACCGGATTTCTGCAAGCGTTGAGGGCAATCTTTTGATTTGTTGAGGGCGGTTGCAGTACTGCGATTGCAGAAGGCCAGAGGGATACCACTGCATCTATCTATTTTCCTTAGAACAGCCATCATGAAGACAAACTCAAAAAACGGCCCCGAGTACGGGCGTCCCTTAAATGGGACAGGGGTGCTAAGAATCGCCCGGTTCAAAATGATGAATGTTCACAGGATAGCGACGTGGAATGTTAGAACCCTTTATGAAGGGGGTAAATTACGTAATCTCACTAAAGAGAAACGGATGAATATCCAAATTCTTGGCATGTGAAATCCGATGGTCCGAATCCGGTATCATCAAGTCGGATGGATATACGATTTATTACTCTGGTTCTCCGAAAGATGTTCATCGAAACGGTGTGGCAGTTATCTTAGAAGATAGTCTGGCACAATCGGTGAAAAACCACATATTCTTTTCAGAGCGAGTTATGTTGCTATATCAAATCCCTTTTCGATTCGGATCGCGAAGAACCGCAAATTCAATATAACGAACCGATGACGGGACCGAAAATTCTCGTTTCTGAAGTAGAAGCCGTAATTCGAAAGGCCAGGAATCGAAAAGCTCCTGGACCAGACGAAATACCGGTCGAATTATTAAAACTTCTCGACGAGGAAGGAATTCGACTGCTAACGGCATTATTTAATCGTATCTATGAGACTGGTGAACCCCTCTGAATGGACCCAATCAACGTTTATCCCACTACCTAAGAAAAGTAAGCCGACGAGGTGCTCTCATTTTCGCCTTATTAGCTTGATGAGCCATTCCTTGAAAATCCTACTGCGGTTATTCAGGCTCGAATTCATGCTCGCTGCGAAAGTATAATGAGTAAATCGCAATTCGGTTTCCGTGGTGGTTTAGGAACTAGAGAAGCGTTGTTCTGCATGAACGTCTTACTGCAGAGATGCAAGGAATTCCAAAAACCGGTTTTTATGCTTCATCGATTTTGAGAAAGCTTTTGATCGGGTACAACATACTCAGCTGATCGAAGCAATGCATCGGATAGGTTAGATGATCGAGATATAAGGCTTCTGAAAAATCTTTACTGGGATCAGTCGGCAGTAGTTAGGGTCGACGGTTGCGGGGAAACCAACCGCGTACCCATCAAACGCGGCGTTCGACAAGGTTGTGTGCTTTCACCAGCACTTTTCAATGTTTATTCAGAAGTGGTTTTTCTTGAGGCTCTTGAGAACTGCAAAGAAGGAGTCCGTATCGGAGGCGAAACGATCAGCGATGTTCGTTATGCTGACGATTCGGATCTTCTAGCGGAAAGTATCGAAGATCTACAGGCGTTGGTTGATGCTGTTGATGAGGCGTGTGCCAGGTATGGGTTAACCATAAACATCGAGAAAACGAAGTTCATGGTCGTAAGCAAAATGATGTAGGTGCGGTAAATTTGAGAATCCGAGGAAAGGACATAGACCGCGTAACCCATCACAAGTATTTAGGCTCTTGGCTGAATGAGACAGCGGACCCCGACGAGGAAATCCGAGCTCGAATTGAAATTGCCAGGTCGGCATTTATGCGTATGAGGAATGTGTTATGTTGTCGGTCTTTAAAATTATCCGTACGTCTGAAGGTTCTCCGGTGCTACGTTTGGTCAACTCTTTTTTATGGATGCGAGACCTGGACTCTCAAAGTTTCCATGATGAATCGACTTGAAGCTTTTGAGATGTGGTGCTACCGTAGAATCCTTCGAATTTCATGGGTCGATCGGGTAACCAACGACGAGGTTTTGCGAAGATTGCGTAGGGAGAGAGAAGTTTTGCAAATCGTAAAACGACGGAAGTTGGAATACTTCGGTCATTTTCTGAGAGGACCTAAATATGAGCTTCTGAAGACGATCATTCAGGGGCATATCGAAGGAAAAAGGAGAATAGGCCGGAAGAACTTATCGTGGTTGCGTAATTTAAGAGCTTGGACCGGCTTAAGTGTCGAGGAGCTCTTCAGGATTGCCCCCGATAGAGACGAATATAAAAGTCTCGTTGATGGTCGCCTACGCCTGGACACAGGTATGGCACCGTAAGAAGAAGAAGTACGGCATAGAGGGTACTCTATGCCGTTACAGATACAAAAAAAGATACCACGGAGTCAACTGCGCCACAAGAAATTGCTCCAAAGGGGCGCAATTTCACGCCAAACATGTTGGATAGAAATGACAAACATGTTGGACAAACATTTTCACACATATACGCACGCGGCCATCGCCATACACTTTGGCCGTACACTTTGGCAGTTTCAGAACCATTTCAAACTCCAAAATTTTACCAGGCCAAGGTCACGCCCTGATCACGTACTCGGGTCGTGATCAGCGCGTGATCACTCTGGCGACCAGGGTATTGGTGCGGGGGTGGTGAAAGTGGTGAAAGTGAAAAGGGAATTTGCACTATCGGGCGTCAAAGTGTCGAAAATGTACGCGCATAACATGCTTAAAAAACCCTCCCTGCTTATGTAGAGCTTCCCCAATATGTCGGGGAAAATGTTCGATGAAAATGTTTGTCCAACATGTTTACCACTTTTTATCAAACACAACCATGTTCCCCAACATATTTGGCGTGACATTGCGACCATACAAATTTGCATTTTTTATAGGTAGCGTTTTTTATGCAATGAAAATGCGTTTTTTATGCGTTAGGAGGATCTCTTTAGATCCTCCTAAACAGATCCTCCTAACGGCTAACATCGGTTTATTATACTGTAGATTTCGAACGATTTAAATGACTACCAAAGGCACACCTGACACTTCGAAAAGGTCCGAGAGTCCAGCATCCCTGGAAAATTCGGACGCAGATGATATGCCGAAGGGCAGGAAGAGGTGTAAAGGTAAATGATACTTTTTTTTTTATCAGAGTAGCACTCTACCCTACACCCCTACTCAGAATAGCACAAAATTTGTGAAAAGGATTTGATAATAAATCAGGCGAACTCTATTATTTTTTTGAGCAATAAGAACTTTAAATACTCATTAAAATTAGATGATATTTGGTTTGCAAAGAAAGGAGATTTCGTCTGTTCGGTTCGCTAATTTAGAATTCACATGTTGTTTGGAAAAAAACGGATATCGAACAATTTACGCCCGACAGACAAGTCAAAAAAAAGTTACCACCTGAAAAAGAAAACCTCAGGCAATACCGAAAAAAGTATAGGAAAATCGCATTTTCGAAAACGTTCTCATTTCCATCCATTTATTTCATCTGTCAAATCCCAAAACGAAAACTGCCATTCAGCATCTCTGGCGGTTGAAAACTGGAAAATGAACCGAACTCCAAATAAATTTCACCGCTTCCGACATCACTCAGCAGAAAAGATAAAATTAATCATTGTTATGGTTTCGTGAAAAATTTATCGGTTTTAAAAATAATTTGGGTCATCCGCTTCCGAAGGTTTTTCAATTTTCTTAAGAAAATGAAAATGTTTAAATCGCTTTTTTTTTTCTCTCTCTCCGGTTTCTTAAGTTTCATTTTCATTTATTGAAAACGTTTCGATTACAACATCTGGAGACGAACCCCCCTTTTTTTACATTAAGAATGTAACGATAACATTGTTCTTTGAAAAAAATAATAAGACGAGCGAGGGCAACTGCCGATAAGGTATCAAAATAAAAAAAAATAATAAAAAGAATAAAAATTGATAAAAATATCATGTTTATTCGGTTCGATAATTAATTTTTTTTTTTTTTTTTTTTTGTGAAACTTGGTATATTTTTCGTTAACTTTAAATTAATTAAACTTTTGAAAAAAGATGGTTGTTAACTGAAAAAATAAGGAGACAACTTTTTCTTCTTTCTAAAATTAAGCCGTGGAGGAAAAAAAAAAAAACTTGATTTTAAGTTGGAAAAAACCGAGAATGGATTTAAACGACTAGGTAAACATCACTTAACCCGAAGAACCTTGAGGCGTTTTGTGTTTTAAATTTTAACCTGGCATTTATTCCTATTTTTCTCCTTTTTTTTTTACCGTGACCGCCGAAAAAGATCATATGGAAATTAATTTTAAGTTTTCCAGATGACAAAAGCCGCTTTTAAACATCAGAGCTTTCCCCAGGGAGCGACTCAAATAATTTTCTCTCTGTGGAAAACCGCAAGAGTATTATCGACCCGAAGTACCGTAGGAGGTATTTATCGCCAATAGTGAAAACCAATAAAAGCCGACAAGTTGAGCCAAATGAGAATCAAACAGCGAAAAAAAAAAAGAAATTAATAACCGCATTGATATGAAATATTCCTTTGAAAAGGCAAAACGATTGGGTTTTGCGGTATTAGTGCTAATTAATTAGGCCGGTCATTTTCCTGGACGATATGATACCGGAATTAAAACAAAATTAAATTACCATTTTATCAAAGATTCCAAATAGTAATTAATTCCATTAAATAGGTTTTTAGGTCGAGTGCAGCAAAGTAGACTAAAAGAGGCAAAGCAATCCGAACCCACTTTCGATTTGACAAACTAATTATTAATGACATTATTTTACCCATTAAAAGGTCAAGTGAACATGGGATTAATCATATAATATCAATGTTAAATATGTTGAAGGCAGGAGGAAAGTTATAATCCTCAAGTAGTAAAGTCGAATGTCCACGTTGGAAGCTGTACCTAGAAAAAGTGAGTTATAAGTCTGGCCAACACGTTATAAAAACTTATAACAACATGATAGAACTTATAACCTTTTTGTAAGTTTTTATAACGTATTGGGCGGACTTATAACTCGATTTTTCTTGGAGTAGCCGTTGAAATTTGACCGAAAAACAGCAGCAATAATCCTATATTTAAAAAAAAGCGGGACTCTCGCACACGTTTCACGTCTGTCACGGCGATGGAAAGGTCACAATGTAAGACACAGAAGTGTGTGCTTATCGTAAAAACATTAATTTGGCACGAGGTGGAATAACTCATAACTTGGGTTACGTTTTTTTTTTTTTTTCTTTTTTCATTGATATCGCCCACTTGTTGTTTGGACTATCGTTGCAATTTATGATGTAATAATAATCTTATGATACATAATAATCTGCATGAGACCGAACTCCCTGATTGAGAGTCAACTTAACTGAGAAAGCAGAGATGGCGGTGGATATCCTTCCCCTTCGGGGGAAACACTGGGAAGTTACGAAGTTTGGATTGTACTTCTTCTTACTAATATAATTCGCGACCTCAGAAACAACAGGTTCTACATGCAACACATCCAAATTTTACAGGAGAGCTATTTTAAAGTTTTGTACCTTGATACCTGTTCAATTTTTTGACATCGCAATGCTGCTAGACCATAAACGAACTAATAAAGAACACATTCCAAAAGTTTTATTTCGATCATATAATATGTTTATTAAGTTATTTAAAAAGTCCCTAAAATTGTAACGGTTTAGTGACTTTTCCCAATTTAGAAACAAAAGGTTCTATCAGCTCCATAGGCTATAAGTTAAGACGATAGAACCTTTTGTTTCTGAATTGAAAAAGCCACTAAATCTTAATTTTTCCAAAAATTATAGGGGAACATTATTGGAATGTCTAGAGTGATTTTTAAGCAATCCTGCAGTCTTTTAACATATTTTGGCCCAATTTCGGGCATTTTATAATAAAAAAAAAGGAGGAGATTGAAAAAGAGTCGGAGAAGAATGAAGTTTTGGGAAATAATTTTAAAGTTTTGTTCCTTGATACCTGTTCAATTTTTTGACATCGCAATGCTGCTAGACCATAAACGAACTAATAAAGAACACATTCCAAAAGTTTTATTTCGATCATATAATATGTTTATTAAGTTATTTAAAAAGTCCCTAAAATTGTAACGGTTTAGTGACTTTTCCCAATTTAGAAACAAAAGGTTCTATCAGCTCCATAGGCTATAAGTTAAGACGATAGAACCTTTTGTTTCTGAATTGAAAAAGCCACTAAATCTTAATTTTTCCAAAAATTATAGGGGAACATTATTGGAATGTCTAGAGTGATTTTTAAGCAATCCTGCAGTCTTTTAACATATTTTGGCCCAATTTCGGGCATTTTATAATAAAAAAAAAGGAGGAGATTGAAAAAGAGTCGGAGAAGAATGAAGTTTTGGGAAATAATTTTAAAGTTTTGTTCCTTGATACCTGTTCAATTTTTTGACATCGCAATGCTACTAGACCATAAACGCTCTAAATAAAAACACATTCCAAAAGTTTCACTTCGATCATATAATACGTTTATTAAGTTATTTAAAAAGTCCCTAAAATTGTAACGGTTTAGTGATTTTTCCCAATTTAGAAACAAAAGGTTCTATCAGCTCCATAAGCTGAATAACAATGCTTTATTCTCCCTGCAGTCGATAAAGCAAAAACGTTAGAACCATTTGCTTCCAAATCAACTTTAAGAATTTCACAGTTAAAACCTTAAAACCTTTTAATTTTTCAAAAAAAAAAAAAAAAAAACAGAAAGAATAAGAATTTCAGACTTTTTAGTTTAGGGGTCGAAAGTACTCATGAAGTAGAAATTATTTTTAAAAAAACTTGAATTTTGTCCGGGGGGTCGATTTAGAACCTTTTGTTTCTAAGGTCGCGAATTGTTTATTTTGCAATTTTTCGGATAAAGTTTTTCATAAAACTCAGAGTGACGTGTTATTTTCTTTACTTCCTGCTTCAAGGGGATGCAGGAGTGATTCATTTTTTTGAATACCATATTCTTCGAAATATGCTAACCAACAACTTTTGGTGCCAGATATCCAAGCAACAATTCCTATCAATCTTAGGCACCTTCATGAAAAATTCCACAACTAACCCTACAGTACTTTTTTGGAAAATCTTAATCTGCTATAAATTCCCGGGAATTTATCCTGGATTAAGATTTTCCGAAAAAGTACCGTATGGTCAGGTATGGAATTTTCCGTGAAGGTACCTAAGATTAATAAGAATTGTCGCTCGGAAGTGGAATTTTGATATCTGGTACCAAAATAATAATATAAGCATATTTAATCAAACAATCTTCTGTCAAATAATCTTTGAAAACATTTTTTTTTCGAATTTTTTGCTTGCATTACATGCTAATTTTAAGCGTTAAATTTTAACTTATATGCTTTCAAATAGAATTTATTCGGTAATTTAGGAAAAAAATCTTGAGTAATTTAAGGAGGGATTGGGAAATTCTTACGGTGTGCTTACACCCGGTGGAGCGGGTCATTCAGAATATTTCAAAATACTTCAGAATATTTCAAAATATTCCGAAATATTTTCCATTATTGCCACCATATTCGATAAAATGCCACCGCTTGTCTAATGTCGTTGAGAACATTTGGAATAAACGTCAAAAGTTGATGAAATAGTCTAGTGCGTTCTCAGGTGAGATACTGAGGTACTTTTTTGGGAAATCTTAATCTTCTATAAATTCCCGGGAATTTATTCTGGATTAAGATTTTCAAAAAAAGTACTGTATGGTCAGGTATGGAATCTTCCATGAAGGTGCGGCTTTATGCTGAGTCTGCACTAGGGTGGTTCGAAAATCAACTTTTTTGGAATTTCAAAACTCCTATATTGGGAAAAGTTTCTTTATAGGTAGAGTATCAACCCTGAATTTTTTCAGATTTTTTGAACTACATCCTGAGGTGTCAAATCGGCGCTTGAAATTTCCAAAAAACCCATAAAAGGGCCAAAAATGAACTTTTTTTTTTTTTTGCATAAAAGACCATCGATTCCTATCGGAAATTTTGCGTAGATTACGAATTTGAAACCGAAAATTAGTTTTGGTGCACGGTTTTTGAGCCACAGGCAAAACGCCATAACCAGGTTTTTAGAGGTTTTAAATCCGGCCTGTAGCTCAAAAATTATACACCAAAACTAATTTTCGGTTTCAGATTCGTAATCTACACAAAATTTCCGATAGGAATCGATGGTCTTTTATGCAAAAAAAAAAAAGTTCATTTTTGGCCCTTTTATGGGTTTTTTGGAAATTTCAAGGCCGATTTGACACCTCAGGATGTAGTTCAAAATATCTGAAAAAATTCAGGGTTGATACTCTACCTATAAAGAAACTTTTCCCAATATAGGAGTTTTGAAATTCCAAAAAAGTTTATTTTCGAACCACCCTAGTCTGCACTTGGTAGCTAAAACTAGAGACCCTAAATTAAAAGAGACTGGCAAAAAAATTTGGCGCTAAAAAGCGGTGCCCACGGATCATGCGCACTGATTTTTGAAAGTTTTTGGTCACATTGCCGATGTAAACTGCAGCAAAGTCAAAAATGGCGATTGTTTTTGTTTATTCAAAGTGTATTTGTTTACCGACTCCTTAAAAAAGAGTCAGATTTTGAACGCAAACATTGAAAGTGCTTACCAAGACAACAAAACACTTAATGCTGTTCAGCTATTACTGAAAGCCACCAATTAAGTCGGATTTATTAAATTTCTAATGGAGAGCAAAACAAAAACATTCGCCATTTTTTACTGTGCTGCATTTTGCAGCGGCAGTTTTTCCAAAATTCCGAAAATTCCAACACATCAGTGCGCATGATCCGTGGGCACCGATTTTTCGCGCCAATTTTTTTTGCCAGTCTCTTTTAATTTAGGGTCTCTAGCTAAAACGGGAACTGTCACAGTTGTTCTATGTGTTTAGCTTATGGGAACAGTATCTGTCATAGACGATAATAGCTGCTGCTGCTACGTAGACCTAGCATTACAAACGAGGTGCTTTCAAGAGAAAGGTCGGTTTAACTTCTTCCCAGGGTTGCCAACCGGAAGAAGTGAATTTTTGTTACTTCCGCAGTAAGCTAAACATTGTCGCAGGCGTAATTCGAGTAGCGAATTTGCTCAGAAATCGGATGGAATTTTTTTTTATCGGTCAAGGCGCCGGAATTTTGTTGTTTTGTTAAATGCCGCCGGCCTGGCTTTCGGTGCAGGAGGAACGATGATTGATAGGAATTGTTGTTCGGAAGTGGAATTTTGATATCTGGTACCAAAAGAATAATATTAGCATATTTAGAAGTATAGGGTATTAAAAAAAATGAATCACTCCTGCGTCACCTTAAGAGTATCCATCAGTGACATTTAAGAATCCTAGATTCTCAAGTTGAAACCAAGGGAAAGAAATTGATCGTGACAGTAGATTAACCTATTACCACGTCTGTTTAATATTCTTAACCCTGCTTATAAGCGTCGGAAAAAAAAACATTTTTTGCCGCCTATAACGACGGTTGTTGTTATAAGTATTCTCCGGATTTAGTAACAATCGCTTATAACAACGATCGTGGAACGAAACCCATCCCCAACCCATTTATTATAAACGAAACCCATCCTTACAAAAATTAAAAAATATCCATATTTTTTTATTTCTTTAAGGATGAAAGGACTTGGAATTCTGTGAAGTGTACGTATTTCTCAGTAAAGCGAACCAGTATGTGATAACTATCGGCGATCAAACATTCGAAATCTCCGAATTCCTATTAAACTTCCCGAAATCATTTGCAAATAACACAATTTTCGCTTTACCGTCACACATTTAAGCCGCGAAGACTTCCCGGAGCTATAAAATCCCAGACGAAGCGAAAATTGATAACGCGGAAAACGTTAATTATATCGGAACGTGGTCGGATCAGCCGCAGATTATGCTTTTCATCGAGTTTAAACAATTAACAAATTTCTAAAGTCAAACTCATCTTTGTCTCGTTAGAGTTGAGCTTCGGTAACTTTGACAGTTTACTCGCGGTTTTCCCACCACTCTCTCGCCTCGATTAATTATCAGAATCTAAAACCCAAGGTAATTAATTCCGAAAAATCCATCACCCAACTAAAAGCAAACAAGCAAGCGGTCCCCAACAAATTTATATAAACTTTCTATGTCAGCGAAAAGCCGATGATGGGATTCTGGTTTTATCGCGAAAAAATCGAAAATTCGATTTCCTGAAAGTGATCGGGTATCCGATTTCAGAGTCCAATGTTGCAATCAAAACATGAAGTAATAAACCTCTCTTGAAAATAAGGGGGGAAAGAACGAAGAGGGGGGAAGGGAGAGGGGGGGGGAGGGGGAGTCATACATTCCGGCAATTTACAAATCTAAAAGCAATTCCGACTTCAATCGAATTCCCGAATAGCTTCGGTATTTCCTTTTCCTGATAATTAAATAAATTCTAAATAAACTCCAGGGAAAACGAAGGAAGAAAAAAAAAACCGGGTTAGTTACCGTATCGAAGCACGTAGAATGAAATCGTAAAACACAAGGAGTAACACTTTACTTCTTCAAATCTAACAATAAACACATATCTTTTTTCTACGCGACTTTCGACGTTTGGGATTTCCGGAGGGAAAAAAATTTTTTTTTAATTTTTCCCTTGAAAAGATTGCAATAAGTAAAAAAAGAAAGTTACAAATGGAACAACAGGAGCTTATCCATCATTTATCATTTTCCGATTTCATATCGTATTTTTTCGACGTTAATTTCATGGAATGAATTAGAGACAGTCAGCGGGGGTTGCTCTTTTAACAATTTTCCGTTTTTCGCGGTTTCGAATTTCAAATAATTTTTTTGATTATTATGGATGTAAAAATCCTCGTTGTCACAATTCTTCTGACCAAATACTTGGAAGGCCACCCAAGGAAAAGTGTGTTATAAAATTGAGTTATTAAAAACTTAAACTTTGTTATAAAATGTTATAACCCGCCAAGAAAGACATCTATTTATAATTCGTTATAAGATTTTATAACAGAAATTATTTTCAGTTTTTTTCAAAGTTTTTTTATTTTCTTCTAACGCTTCCAAAATTTTTCCATTTCAGTTTTCCTTTATTTTTGAGCCTTTGTCAAATTAAAAATACAAGAAATAAACCGAAAATTAGGAAAAATCTGGAAAATATTATAAGTCAAAATAATTGGCAACTTAAGAGCCATACTGCCACTTTTAAAAATCAGTTGGAAAGTATTGTAGTGGATAAATGCGGCTGGTAAGTCGATTAGAAGGCTCGGGTTCTATTCCAAAAAATTGTAATTTTTTTTTCTCTTTTTTTCCTCATGAAAAATATTTAAAAAAGAGCCTAAAAAGTCTCCATATGCTAAATATAGTGCAATTCAAGCATAAAATTAATATATTGCTCAGTTATAAATTTTTATTACAAAAATTTATAATAGTTATAAAATTTTTAATTATATAACTAATAAAGTTTATTACTTTATTAGTTCTAGTAATAAATAATAAATAAATAAGTAATAGTAAAGTACTAGTAATAAATAATCTACTAATAAAGTTTATTACTTTATTAGTTACTATAACTAATAAAGTTATAATAGTAATAAAATTTTATAAAATTTTTATTTTATAGCTAAAAAAAAGAAAAAAAAAACGTCCATCCGTCAGTAAAATCTTTATCAAAATGGACGATTTGCAAACAGAGCCTTATATACATTTAAATTTTTTTTTAAATTTTTTAACATTTTTCAAAATGAATTCCTATTTTCCAAAAAGCCTCACTCAATTAACTATTTCCAAAATAAGTAATATTATAACTGACAAATTTGAAGTATTAAATCAAAATAATGACAACAATCGACCGGAAATACTGAAATTCAAATATACAAATAAAATCATTCTCTGGAAGTGTCAGAAAAACTACAAAACATTATTAGAAATCTTCGAAATTCTTTGTAAGGAACATTTACAATTACCACACATTCTCCAAAGCCAAATAGCTAAAAAAATTCTTAATATTTTTTTGCAAAAAACTTTTTAATTTCACTCGTTTTCAAATTCAAAATTACCCCTTTTTTGGAATTCCAGCATTCCAAAATAAAATTCATAAGTTGGCAATTATTGTTTTCATCTTTTTAATATTTTTATATTTACCGTTCGTTTATTTTTGATAATTTATGTTTATTATTTTTCATATATTTTAATTTTAATCAATAATACCGCAAAATGTCAAGTGCAATGTCCAATTCTAAATTTCCAAGTCTTGAAAACATTAATGAAGAAAACGACCTACCGAGTAAAGAATGCCTTTCTACAACTCCAAGTAAAGAATGCCTTTCCAAATTTCCTACCGACGCAAGCTCTTCCAAATTTCCTACCGACGCAAGCCTTCCCTTTCCTTTTCAAGATGACCAGAATTGTTCTGTAGAAGGGAAGCCGCCACATGAGGTCACAGGTCATAGAGCAAATCAACAAAGTGGAAGTAGACGTACCAGAGGAATAAGAAAAGCAATAGGAGAGTTACTCGCAGAAGATTGTTACTTGCAGAAGAGTTACTTGCTGAAGATTAAATGGCGGACAGTGAAATGAATTCGTCCAGACCTACAGCTGGCGCGGTAAACCGAGCCAAAAATGCGTTAAAGGTAAATTATAGTTCGAGATCTAAAATTTCGATAGCCGAAAATGGGATTTTAAGTGAAGGAAAATCAAAAAAAAAAAAATGGAGATTTTAAGACTGAGAGCTTTATTCAAAAAGAAGAGGAAGAAGCTATAGAAATCGATGATTATTATAATTTTAAAAAACAAACGAACAATTTTCTTTTTTAAATTCGAAAAAATTTTCGAGCGGGACCACCTCTTGGCAACCCACCGCAAAATTGTAGATATAAAAAAACGAAAACTAGCAGAGCTCAACAAACAAATCAAAACCCTCGCAAACGGCAAAAGATTTCGCCGCACAAAACCGAAAAAAGAATAACATTTACTTCTAATTAAACTTACCTTTTTTTTCCTCATTAACTTTCTTTTTAGGCGGCGATACCTTTTGCCGTTTGCGAAAGTTTTGATTTGTTAATCTTTATCT
Organism: Liposcelis bostrychophila; assembly: GCA_037577465.1. Lineage (NCBI taxonomy): Eukaryota > Metazoa > Arthropoda > Insecta > Psocodea > Liposcelididae > Liposcelis > Liposcelis bostrychophila. The sequence goes on along the minus strand of CM075212.1, from coordinate 19,859,898 downwards.
CTTTCGGTCTATATCTTTTATCTCTTTATCTCTTTATCGCCTAATCTTTATCTCTTTCGGTCAAATATATTTTATTTTACACATTGATTTTAAAATTGTTTTAATATTTCTTTATTTGAAAATATTTCGCGGTCCCGGCGTCGACCCCGACGCTGATGCCGATTTAAGTTCCTAAAACTATTCTCTATTACAGTATTCACTGCTATTTTTCTCATCGATTGCCGATGCCGATCCCAAAAAGAATTCCATCGGCATTGCAAAACGAAGTTCTTCGTTAATATCTTGCGGATATACATTTATATCCCTATAACTTTATTTTTTATTTACGCGCGAAAAATAATTTTAAATTTCCGTAAATCAATATTAAACAAGTTAGTGATTAAAAGCTGGTTACAATTGAAATTTAAAATAATTTCTTTTAACAAAAAAAAATACATTTTCACCGAAAAAAGTACTTGACAACGGTTTCAAACGTTACAATATAACTAATAACGTAATAGCCTTGTATTTATTAACTAATAACTTTTTAGCCTTGATAATGATTTAAAATAAATCGAAACCAGGTCGGCTTACATTTAGATTATTGATTTATGTCCCCAAATCCCAAGAATCCTGCAACAACTTCATCCAATAACGTTATATTACTTTATTAGCTACTATAAGAAATAAGTAAGTTTATTAGTTACTGTAACTAATAAGTAAGTTTATTATTTACTGTAACTAATAAGTAACTTTATTAGTTACTATAACTAATAAAGTTATAATAGTTATAAAATTTTATAACCCGCCAAAACGTTATAGAGTTATAAAATTTTATAACAAACTTTTTCTTGGGGCAGCCTCGTGACAAACGCTTGCAATTTTTTATTACAAGAAAGCAGCTTTCCTACGAAAAACCTACTTACTTTTTTTTTAAGAAACATCGTTTCTTTAGTTTTAACTTCCTGTTAACGAATGTCAACAAAAAATAATAACTACCAACAAATAGTTTCTCCTTAAAAGGGCAAAATAAATTTTCCACAGAAAGCGAAATAAAAATTTAAAATTCTAGAAAAACCTTCGAAATTTTTAAAAAAAATTTTTGAGCTCTTACACAATCGTTCACAATAAAGCTCTTAAATATGAAAAAAGAAGAAAAAAAAGCATTTAACGTTTAAAAAAATAAAATGCTTTCCAAATGAATAATAGAAATCACGTGCGTCAATCCATCGATTTTAATAAAATTACCTCAAAAGTCAAATCGCTTTGTCGGGATCTTCGGCATTCCTTTCCAAATAAAAGAAAAAAAAAATCCGATTTTTAAAAGTCCCAACCCAACATCCAATAAAAAACCTCATTGTTTTCCAAATAGCTCACATCCGTTTCCTCCATCATATTAAAAACTTGTTAACGATTTCCATTTATAGGGAAAACCGGACGGACAATTTCCTTTCTTTTCCGACTTCGAAAATCGCCCATTTATTAAATAAAATAAATAAAGAGGAATCGCTGGGGGTCACGAAAGGTGAAGTGAAGTGAATGAAAGGAAAAATACGCAAAGGAACGAAATCCCGAGATATATGTAACTCAAACGGCTTTCAGTTTCAAAAATCGAATTTGAAAAAATAAAAAAAATAAAAAATATGATATCTGAATCTTTGTAACGAGATCCGTCATCGAATCGATCAACTATATCGAAATATACTGGCGGATATAAAGAAATTATTCCGGCCGGCTGTATATATTAAGCACGAGAATAGCATTCGCAATATGTCTTTCTCATTTATAGATCGAGGTCAAGACTTTTTTTTTTCGTAAGTTCGCATTTAATAAGGTAAAGCTATAAGAGTCTAAAAGCTATGCGACACATTTCCAATGAACTTTGAATCGGAAGCTATCCGACGATTAAATTGGCGTTAGTTTCTTTTTGTAGCGAAAATAGATAACAGGATATTATAATTATAATTATTCTTATCATATCTGAGATGACGTGATATCGTCAAAATTAAAATAAAATAAAATAAAAGTTACTGGTAAAGCGAAGCACTTTACGAACATCAAACGAGTTTTTGGGTCAAGATTTTGAATTTCATCAGCGCCAATATTGTTTTTCAGAATATCCCATAAGTAGTTATGGAATAAGAAAGCTGGACCACTTTTTCCCGGTTTTCCTTATCCGAGATTCCAGAAGTATCCTTCTTGAAGATACGATCCTTCAGTCGGATGATTTTCGGGACTCGAGTGGTTTCCGGGATGAAATCTGTGTCGGGAAATGCGATGGGTTTCCACCTTTTCCCGACGATGTGAGAGGTGGAGGCAAAGCAAAGAACGACCAATGCAGCAAAGAGTTTTTGGATGTCATGATAAGAGCTCAATTCATTCGTGGGTTAAACGACAATTACATAAGGGAATCGTTATTGGTTTTGCGCGATAAACCCTTGGCTGAAATTTTATCTACGGCCTTTTCAGTCGAGGTTTCGCGCGTACACAACTGCGATTCCAACATGAGCCAAGCTTCTACAGGAGATAACGTCCAACGAATCTGGAATACAAGACCAATTCCAATTCCAGGTCCGAATAGGAAAATCGGAATGAACCAAGAGGTCCATGTGATCCCTCGTTGCCCGTTTGCATGATCCACTTGGAGGTTTTTGCGCCCATCATTTTTTAGGCAAAGACGGTTAATCAGAATATGTGGAAGGAAAAGTTGGAATGAGCCATCACCTGAACAAGGAAAAATTTATCACGGAAATACCGGATATAGAAGAGTTAAAAATCCCTCGACACAATCATAGTCCACATGGTGCCGGAAACCACTCCAGTCCCGAAAATCATCATAGGTTTTTAGAAAGATTCTTTTGAAGTCCTGGATGAGGGAAACCGGGAAGAGTGGTCCAGCTTTCCTATTCCATAACTACAGGAGCCCTTGTACGCCTGAAACGGCTTTTTTTTTTTTTACGAAAATTAACATTGCGTAACATTTTCATGCACTCCGACTCCCCCCATTTTGCTTACACAATAAGCAATGATGTTTTTTTGAACATTTTACGTAAGCAAATTGGTAAAAATTGCGAAAATGATGCCTACGTAAAATGTATACCGGTCCCTATGTTGCAGTAACAGGTGAAGTGCAACCAGGATCATTTCCGCAGAAATTTTTTTTTATTGATAAAAAAGCTATCATAAAGTCCAAATTTAATAATTCCCGATTAAATTTGGACTATTCCAAAAAACTAAATTCCGAAAATCTCGAATAAATTTACGAATGATATGGTAAGCAGTGACATGACGTCAATTATCAAACTTATAACGTTTACCGCAGCATCTTCATTTTATATTGTGTCAAAACATGTCGATCAACGAACTTTAAAAAACTGATAAAATTTTTTATTTCGATTACAAAAATGACATAAAGCAAGAAGAAAATTGATATCGATTCTTACAAGATAAAAAATAAACGGAGGCAACACCTCAAGTCTCTGCCGACAAACAAAAAAGGCATTTTTTATTTTTTTATTTTTTTATTTTATTTTATTTTATTTATTTATTTATTTATTTTCGTCATTTCTATGATTTCTAAAACACGAGTTAATAGTAGTTGCCTAAACCCAAAAAGTTCGAAAGAACGTGAAAATGTTCGAGTCAAATTTATCCATGCTCTCAAAAGCTTTTAACGTAACTGAAAAACTCGTTCTCGAATAAAATACCATACAATAATTAATCGTCCATTTTTTTTTTAAACCTGTATTTTGGAATTATAAAGTTTGCCTGAAAACTTTCACTAAAAGAAAGCTCGGGCTCAGGGACATTAAGGACAAAGTTCGAACTCAAATAGTGCCTCAAAGAAATTTTTTTTTCCCCCTTACAAGCTTAATAATCGCCTTTTACGTTCCCCCTAGAGAAACGATCCTTAATTATTCAACCGGAATCGTAAAAGCGTTAGTCGGAAGATTTTAATTTTTTATGAAAATGATACGAGCGCTTGCATGACTACCAGGGTGATACAAAACTGACCTTTTGACGTTTATCTCCAAAAATATTATTACGGAGTGCATCCTGACTGTACTATACGTATCCTCCCACTTGATATATGTTTTAATTCATTACAAGGTTTTACTCTATATTTAAAAAAAAATATTTTCATGTAAGAGCATGACGTGTGTAAACTTCCAATTTAAGGCGGGGGGGGGTGTGTAAACTTCCAAATTACTTGCATACACAAGGCAAATTTTGCTCTTTTGACTTTTTTGTTTTCCGTCAATTTATTCTGACGGACGTTCCAATTAAAATTTTGAAAAGTTTATAAAGCGTGAAAAGTTTTCCTTTTCTTTCTCAAAGCAAAAATGATCTAAACGATCGATCGATATTAAATAATTTTCCCGGCGTTTAAGATGTTTAATAAGCTGATACCATTTATGTAATAGAAAATTTCCATTCCCCCAACGTTAATAAAAAAAAAACCTTTTTGATTTTTACAAGGGCTTCGCACTTTCGAAAATGTAATTAATTTTCTAATCAGCAGTCATTAAAAGCCTAATTACCTACGAAAAAAAAGCAGTAAAATATATAAAAAGCGAAAATTTCCGAAAAAAAAAAATTATATTACTCGTATAAAATGTAAGTGTTATCAAATGATATTGCATCTAGACCAATCATCGGAAAAAAGTATAAAAAAACTCAAGAGAAGAAAAGAAGATAAAAAAAAAAAAAATGTTCTTTTATTGATATTGCTCGATCCGATTTCGAATTCCATTTTCACCGCGAGTTCTCATCGTCAATATATATCAAACCGATCGCCTTTTCCGAATGACTTCTTTTACAACTCTGGGTGCATTTCCCTATTTCCTACGTCGTTCAAAAAGGGAACTATTAGCTTATTCCAAGGTAATAATATTTTTAAGGAACTACTGGATCTTTCGAAATGAAAACATCCAAACAAGACTTGCAATTTTGGTCCTGGAATTAAGCTCCTAAGAGTTTCCAATATCTGCTCCGATTTTTTTTCTGTACATTCGAACCAGGCCTGCGAGAAAACTTGTACCCGAGTCAAAACGTGGAATTAGAAACGAAAGCAATAGACAAACTAACAACAGTTTGTTCTGGGAAAACAAAGTATATCGACCATTTTGGATTTTTCAAACTCGATGGTTTCCCAGATAGCATTTTCAATCCACTGGACATCCTGCGGATTGTCCAATAGATATCCACAGGATTTCCAAATCCATGGGATGATCCAAAAGACGATTTTAGGATCAGTGCGGACATAGGTAAATCCAATAGACGACCAATAAATATCCTTGTCCTGATGATGTCCTCGGAATTGGATAGACTTTGCTATCTGAGATGGCTCGGAGGTACAGAATTTCAAAATGCTGTAACTGTCAACAATCAATCCTTGTCATTGCTGACTTTACTCAAAACGTTTACTGAGAGAAAAATAATCGACAAGAAACTAATGTATAGGATGCTCTTAACTAAAAACTAAAATTTGAACGTGAAAATTTTTCATCAAATTAAAAAATAAATAAAAACAAAGTCCGGAAAAGTTTTTGTCACGTGATCACTCCTTTAACGATTTTTTATTGGTGTGACGTCATCTGCCTATATCGAAGCGAGATATCGAATTTGAAGCGAAACACGTCTTGTTTGCAAGGTTGCTGTTTAAAACATTTTTTTAATAAAAAACAGTTTAAAACGTTTTATATTATTTTCCCATGTTTTAAAACGTTTTAAAACGTCTTTTATTCGGCCTGGTTTTAAAACGTTTTAAAACATGTTTTAAAACACTTTCAAAATGTTTTAAATCCGTTTCTACTTTTATTCGAATTTTTAAAACGGTGGTTTTTATTCAAATGTTTTAAAACGTTTTAAAACATGTTTTAAAACACGTTCAAAATGTTTTAAATCCGTTTCTATTTCTATTCGAATTTTTAAAACGGTGGTTTTTATTCAAATGTTTTAAAACGTTTTAAAACACCGTGTTTTAAACCAATTTGTTTTAAAACAATCATCTTTGCGATTAAGCAACCATTATGAATATGGGCGGCTCATACAATCTATGGTATAATCCATACCATAGATTGTATAAAATGAGTCGTGCGCGACAAATTGCGGGCTCGGGCCTAGAGATATCCAACGTATATATCTTCTATATATATATAAAATTGAAAACGTCGTGTGTCTGTTTGTAACCCGAAAACCTCCCGGCCATTTCCGGTCACTCCAGAAGGCTGTTTTTTCGGATAAAGTTGCTACACTTCATCCTTAGCCAGGGAAAAATCGAAAAATCGGGAAATTTCACCGCGTTTTCCGGGAAATCGCCTTCGAATAAAATCATGACCTGTCTTTTTAAAATTCACCCAACTCATTAATTTAACCCGTAAACAGAGAAGAATTCGGAACATAAAAAGAATTGATTTTTTCTTAGAAGACTGATCCTAGGGCGAACCGGAACAATGAACCTTTTTTTTTCTACCTGATCCAAGGTTCCGTCAATCTTTGTTTGTTGTGTCGCCAATTTTATGCATGTGTACCTTTTTTTCTAACCTAGCCTTCTCTTATATTTCTTTTTTTTTTATTTTATTTTATTTTATTTTACTTTTTTTTTACATAATGACGATAACTCTTTTAATTTAAGTATAGGGATAAGGACAAGGATAAGGATAAGGATAAGGATAAGGGTATAAGAACTTTTCAGGGTAAAAGCTTTTGAAAATTATGCAGATGCTATTTTTTAAATTAAAAACTTGGCTTTCTTTTTTTGATTTCATATCTTAAAAATATTCACATGCTTTAATCATTTTTAAAAGACAATTATTTATACAAAAAAATTTTAGCCGAAACTGTTCAAGTAACATTTAGTCAACTACTGGGTGTCCGAGAAGTTGGCACAACCATATCGGAGTGCCAAAGCGGCACTATGCGCAATCGACAGCGCTACGTTAGAGCTACAATATAGTGTTAGTGCTCCGTTAGTGCTGCGATAGGAAAAAAGTTATTAGATGGTCATTCTGTGGGCTAACTTCGATCTATCCCACCACCTACGTTTAGTGCTACGTTAGTGCTATAAGAAAATGTTGATATTTATATTAGTGCTGGGGTCTGTCGTTAGTGCTGTGTTGGAGTTATGAGAAAATGTCTAGAACGTTTATGGGTAAAGAATCAAACCAAAATCAAACTCTTTAAATAGGAGCCATTCAAATATTACGTCATTATTTTAGGGCGGTGGAAGGGGGTCGTTCCACTGAGGACGAGGGAAAGGGGGAGTATTGGTGATGTTATGCTGACGTCATCATTTACACTAGATATAATTCCATTCAAAAATTTAAAAGTATGATGTTTTTTTAAATAATTTTGTAATAAATAAATAAGTAATTTCTTATAAGTTTTAATTTGTAGCTTAACCACTTTTAATTTCAGGCCTATTTTATGTTAATATTTCGTATTAATAATAAATGTATTTTGCCAATTAATGAAAAAGAAAAATATTCCTTGATAATGGTGGGGGGGTCAGCGAATAATGACGAATTTTTTAAGGGGGGTTCTACTAACGATGACAAATGATGATCACAGGGAGGGAGAAGGTCTAAAATGTCTAAAAAAAATTATACCGTAATATTTCAATGGCCCGAAAGACAAAATTAAAGCGAAATCGACCCCTTTTTGAAGGAAACCGCACCGGAACCGGTTGACAGCGTAATGTCATATCCATCGGAGACAGTAGGACGTTATGACTCTTCTTTCAGGTTCAGTACTTAGGGTATTACAACCTCACCATTTCTTTCCGCTAAAGAAAATTAGGGATCTTCCACACGATTCCGTAATTAGCTGTAGAGCCTCCCCAGTACAGGGTATAAATAAATTACGCTGAACAAGTCGCGGAGGCCCGCGAAGCGGGCCGGAGCGGCTTGTATATTATAAAATTATATATATATATTTAAGCAATTATATATATATATTACCATTTTTTAAAGTATACGGTATATTTATCCATAGAGAAATTTGTCGTCCAACCAACAATAACAAAACAAGCATGCCGATTCCGAGTCGAGTGAGTGAATGAGTTCGAATTTATTTTTGTTAAAACCGTTTAATGTAAGTGCAATAATTCAGCCTTGAGAACGAGATGGGAAAGAAAAAGCACGAGGCTTGGGCATTTTTTAATGAAGTGGCAAAAACAGAAGGTGAACTTGAGCAGAAATATGAATGCATTTATTGCCAGCTGCTTTAAGTGAACAATCAGATTTAGAATGGGTCGATGAGGACGAAGTGGAATTCAACAGTGAACAGTTTCCTACTAGGAAAGGAAAAGAAGACCAAATGCCAGTGTATGATATAGAAACACATTTGACCCCTGTGTGGGAAGATGTAATGTAATGTAATGTAAATATATTAAACCACAAAAACAATAACAGTTATCGGCTTCGTCCTTAATTAAAAATTGAGAAAAAAAAAAAAAAAAAAAATTACAATAATATTTAAATACAATAAATGAATACAATAAATGATTTAAGGAACTATTGATGGAAGACATTAACACGCCTCTGATGGTTTCTGTAAATATTCTGCCACCGAGTATATAACCTCATTTACCAACCATTTCTTCACCCTAGCACCAAATTCTTTATTTCCCCTTAAATCTTTTATTTGCCCCGGCAGTTTGTTAAAAAATAAAGCTCCAGCATACAACACGTCTTGCTTGGATTTTTCTAGTCGAACTTTGGGTAGTCGAAGGTCCTTTGCGTTGCGGGTATTGATGCGGGTTAGATGAGTGATTTTTTTCTTTTTTTTCCATTGAATTAATATAGATTTTTCATAATTTTACTAGCAGATGAAATTTTAATTTTTTTCAGAGGGAGAGGGGGGGGGGGTTAGAACCCGTGTTACGTAATAGCGAAGGGGGGGTTACAGGTTGCGTTACGGGTGTGTTACAGGGGGGGGGAGGGGGTCAAAAATGGTCATTTTTTGCGTTACGTAATATATGGACGACCCCCAAACTCTTTTCGGCCCTGATAATACAACCAAAAAACGGAACTTTTATTCACTTAATAAAATACGGTGTTTAAAACAGTGTTTTAAAACGTTAGTGTTTTAAAACGGTGTTTTTTATTCAAATGTTTTAAAACGTTTTAAAACACCGTGTTTTAAACCAATTTGTTTTAAAACAATCATCCCTGCTTGTTTGTAAACATGCTTTTAAACATTACGCATCGATGCCGTTCAGAGTTTCAGAAATGAACACACGTTTCCTTTTGGCGGGCATTCAAATTAAATTTTTGTTTTTTCTCTTTTCGGGGGTGAACAATTTTTTTTTTACTGAGTCAAATTTACGCTTCTCGTCATATCTCCCCTAGCACAATTAAATGATGGAGTCATCTCAAAACACGTGACTTCTCTATTCCATTCTATATTTTCACATTTCACAAAGAATGAAGAAGCGGACTAAAAATTTATAAACAGACGAAGTACAAGAAATGTAAAGGACAGAAACTTATACCACTTTTTTAAACTGGAGGAGGAACCAGGTAAGTCGCCATTAAAGCAAAAAAAAAAAAAAAAAATCCTAATGAAAAAAAAAAAATTTTTCCCCTTACCTTAATTTACTAACAGGGCCGGGGAAGAGGAGGGTGCAAAAATTTGCGAAGAATTCAATCCGGACGAATTGGAGGAATGGAGAAAGCGAAAGGCAGTGGAAAAGATAAAAAGGAGCCCAGGAGTCAACTGTGGTCAAAAAAAAAAGCTAGAAAGATAAAAGAAAAAAGTCTGTAAACATTAAAGAAAGCGAAAAAAAAAAAAATCGTACAAGCAGTTTTTGAAAACTTGTACCTTTTGTTTGTACTTTAGCAAGCTACCCTCCATCTTAAAATAAACGAACATTCGCGAGTGAATCAGTGAGGGATTCCAAGAAAATCAGATGCTTATAAAAGTCCTTATGATCTTATCTGTCGGAACAAGAACAAATTCCGTTTTCAGTATCTCTCAGTTAAGGAATTTTTTTTTTTTTTTTTCTTTTTCATAGTGACGCAACCTGGTGAAAATGTAAATCACAATTTAATAAAATACGTGGGAAAAATCATAAAATTGGATGATCAAGCAACAACGCCGATAAGACTTGAGAAGATTAGTCATATGAAACGTTATCGTAACTTACATACAAGTCTTGACTTGTAAAAGTTTCTATTATATTATTAAAGGTTACAAAAAAAAAATGCTTCTGAACTCAAACTGGTTTGCAGGAAATCGTCATCGAGGAAAAACTTCAATAATTCTCTATTTAATTTTGCTGTTTAATGTATGGGTGTCGTAGAGAACGTTACAGGTAACAGATGCTTCAATGGACCAGGCACCGGAACAACTGCAACTAGACTTTAAGCGGCTTAAGGTATTTGTTTAGCGCTGCCACCCACGTTTTCAAAGATGAACTTTTCTTTTATTCCGCACCAACTTTCTTTATACGTTCCCTTGCTTCTGAGATGCAGACAGCACCACGGAGCTGCAACTTCAAAAGTTTACAAATAACGGCACTCAGCAGATTTGATCGTAGACATGTTCAGACAAGCATGAGGATAAAGAGAATCGGAAAGAAGATGGACAAGGAAAACGATCGAAAAAGCAATCGATCTTTTTCCGTTAATCTTTCTTCTTGTCGACCCTTTTCCAAAATAAATCAGGGGAAAATATAATTTAGAAAATCCTTTGTGCTTTATGCACTAAGGCAAACAATGTTGAAAATTTAAATTTTTTGTCTCTAAATTTACCTACACTTGTCAAAATCGTAGAATTATATCTCAACAAATATGTCTACGCTATTTTCTCATAACTCATTCTATCTTCACTACTAATGGCAATGATGTAAGCATCGTTTCATTCCGTTACTACAATTTCCTGAAAATCTGCGACATGCCGTCTGAAAAACCACCTCTTTTTTTTTTTTTTTTTTTTTTTTTTTGAATTTAACTAGTACAATTTTCCCGTGAATTTATGTACAGGAAAAACCGAAATCCTGAATTATTTTCTCAGTCGAATACATATATATTGGAATTGGAATCGATTTCCATTAATTCCACCTTTCCAATGCCGATATCAATCTTTTTGAAATCACCACCACTGACTGCAGCAGCAATGCAAATCCATACTAAACGCAAAGATTAAAAATTTTGAAGACGACATTATGATGATTAAAAGAGCTAAAACAGCCTACTGAGGTATTTTAGGATTTACACTAAATTCATATTGGTCCTATTTTTAAAAAATTAATCAATAAAACCGAATGATGAATTGATGCTTTGCCCATAAAAAGCTGGCTTCACATCTGATTTGGATTGTTCGGCATTGCTTACAAACTGTCAAAAAACTACGACCGGAAAAATTTCCATAATCAATCCATTCAAAAAAAAAAGAAAGTTTTTTTTTTTTTTTTTTTTTTTTCAGTAGAATGATAAACTTCCTGAGTTAATCATGCAGATCTGAGCAAGCAAGCAAACCATGAGCGAAGCTGAAACTCCCCCCTGCAGAGTGTCTGCTAATTTTTGGCAATGAAAATGTAAAACTGTTCCAGAACTCAGTATTTTTTTTTTTTTTTTTTTTTTTTTTTTTTTTTTTTTTTTTTAACAAAAATATAGGACTCAGGATTGGCTACTTGTAGGGTGGTTCAAATTTACCTTACATTTCGCGATTTTATTCTTCATGCGATTTTCACTTTTCATTTGGTCTAAAAACAAAAGGTAATTTTTTTAAAATTTTTTCGATCATATTTAGGGGTGGCTCACCCTCATTTTGTGCTTAAATTTTATTTATTTATTTTTTTTATTTTTTGAAATATTTTTAAACAAATTTTTCCAAAACTTTAAAAGCAATTTTTCAGGACCAAAACTAATTGTTTGTATTTTTTCGACGTCGTAGAATCCGAAAATGACCATCTCGTTTCGATCAGAATCACCCCTAACTGGCCAAACATCTTTTTTTGGGCAAAAGTAGCAACTTTTCGGGAAAAAAAAATCAAATTTTAAGTCGATTTTCACCCCTTTGACAATTTTTTTTTTTTTGGGATTAAATAATGCTAAAATAAGTTTTCGACATCCTAAAATCGGAATATGACCACCGCGTTTTGATAAGAAGCACTACTAATTAGCCGAACACCCTTTTTTGGCCAAAATAGCCATTTTTTTTTGGTAAAAAATCGAATTTCAAGTCCATTTTCACCAAAGATTTCGTGATTTTGATCAAAACGCGGTGGTCATTTTCGGATTCTACGACGTCGAAAACATACAAACATACAATAGTTTTGATCCCAAAGAATTGCTCCTAAAGTTTTGCAACAATTTGTTTAAAAAAATGCCCCAAAAAAAAAATTTTAAGCAAAAAATGGCAGTGAGCAGGCCTCGAACCGGTTTCTGGTCTGAAATTCAGGGACTTTAAGGACCAAAAACATGAAAATTAAGGACCTTTTTAAGAACCTAAAAGTAGCATTTCGATTTTATTTTAGGCACCTTCCACTGGTTGATTGATTTTGACATCACTTAAAAACTTTTAAATTCTAGCAAGAAAAGAAAAAAGGAAAAAAAAATTTAATCGTTTTATTTTTTTTTTTTTCTATCAAATTCTTAAAAATCTTATTAATTTTTTTAAAATTTTTGCTTCGTAAAAATATGATGTTTTTTGTTATAAACGATAGGAAATTTTTCGTAACCGCGCTGCAGATTCAAAAATTATGGACTTTTAGGGACCATTTTTCGAATTCAAGGACTTTTAAGGACTTTTTTTAAAAATATGGACTTTAGGGACTTTCAGGGACTAAGTTCGAGGCCTGCAGTAAGCTACCCCTAAACGTGATCAGAAAAATCTAAAAAAAAATTACCTTTTGTTTTTAGACAATAAGGAAGTAAAAATCGCATGAAGAACTAAATCGCAAAAAGTAAAATAAATTTTAACCACCCTACTACTTGGGTCTATTTTCTGCCGAATTTAATCCTTTTTACACAAATTTTCCTTATAAAATCAAGTTTTTCTGCCTAAGAGTAGTTCAGACCAAATTTTTTAATGACAATTCTGAAGCCCATTTTTTCGCGACAAAGGACCTTAAGTGTCCTTGTTCCTTTGAAGGAAACATTTTTGAAAAATATTCTACAAAAATGGGATAAATGGCAAGTCCACCCGTACGGTATTTCAGTCCGGATTTGCGTCGTTACCTAAAAAAATGAAAGCTTCGTCCACTACCACTGCCAATACATTGAGAAAAGGGAATAGTTTTGAGCATGTTGTGTCTTGTTACAATGTTCGAACTCATAACGCCACTGCTTTAACTCAAACACGCAGAGGCTATTTCTTTGTTTGTTTCGGCTCAAAGCATTTCCGCTTTCCCCTCAATCACTTATTCCCATTGTCGCTGACTGTTAACGGGAAAAAATAAGAAAAATATTGTGGTGACAAGTTTCGACTTACTTGAATTCATCCTTAGGACTCGGTATAAACCTGACGCACTCTCTCTTCTGGAATGTCGCCTCGATCCAATTACGGGCGCCCAACTGTAAAAAAATGAGAAACAAAATTAACAAGCTTTTTTAAAAAAAAATACTTAACAGTAAAACTCATCCGTAAAAAAAACAAAATTTTCCATCATAACAAATTTAATGGGAGAAAGGAAAAAGTACTGAAGAAAAAAAAAAAAAACCTGATTTCACCATAAAGTATCATGTCTAATGGGGTTTCGCGTTCCATGTGTTGAGTCTGGGTTTTCCTCCAAATCCGGGATCAGGTAACAACGGCCGAGGAGTTCTAATCGTTATTTGGCCTTGGGAGTTTGCTCACGTAATTGGATTCTCGAGTTTCTTTCTCTTTTTTTCCTTTTCCTTCTTTACGTTTTATTCATATTCCTTTTCAACTAATTTATAACGTCGAGTGTGAAATTTCCGACTGTTTTCGAAATAGGTTTCTGATAAAAATTTATAACTTCCGCCTATATTAATTTATACGTCGTGCATGAAAATGAAAACTTCAGTCAGTCTGGGTGGATTAAATTTCAAGTTTTGCTTCGAAACAGAGGAGGCTTCACTTCGCATGTGATATCTGGTTTATAATCGTTTCAAGAGAAAATTATGCCATTGCATCTTGCAGCTAGGATTTAGGTTTCGAAGATTATTGGGAGATCGAAATCTAAGTCAGTTAAATTAGGATCCGAATCGGAATGACAAAATGGAAAATGGTCATGGTGACCCGCCACATTTTGGTCTTTTGACATGGTCATTTTCCTGAACTTTTCTACAAGATTTTCGACGTAAAAATTACGTCTTATGCTCATGGGTGATGTCTTATTGACGTCGTCTCGATCTCGAAATGTTAGTTTCATTTCTTTTAGACGTCAATGGTCGTCCATGTATTACGTAACGCCTGGAGCGGGGGGGGGGGGGCGGTCGAAGGTGTTACGCATTGTTACGGGCGGGGGGAGGGGGAAGTTGGGTCATTTTTCATTCGGTAATTTTAATATTAAAATTATTTCAATTTTATTTCACTCCTGAAAAAAAAATTTTTTCCCGGTCATTCTTCAAAATAAAAAAATTTTTAACTCGTAAAAACTGATTAAAATTTATCATGAAACTGAATTTTTTTTTTTTTTTTTTTTTTTACTTCTACAAACGAAATTCAAATATTTTTCAGAGGGGAAGGGGTGGGGGGTTGGAGCCCGTGTTACGTAATAACGAAGCGGGGGTTACAAGTTATTACGGGCATGTTATAATGGAACGGAGGGGGTCAAAAAGGTGCCTATTTTGGGTTACGTAATAAATGGACGACCCCTTCAATAAGATGTCTTCAAGACGTCTATATTTTATTATGACGTTATTATAACTTATGACTTCATTAATTTTATTATCGATCATTCTTCAAGACGTCATTTTGACATTATTTAGACTTTCAAACGATAAAGGGGTTTTAAGTTTTCGAAGGCTCTAATTCCAAATTCGATCCAACTTGACAAAGAACGACCTTAAAAAATAATATTCGAAGAAACTCTCTTTTTCTGAGAATAATACTTCGAAAAGTGTACTTTATACAGCTTATGTCGACTTCTAAACTTAGAGATTCAATGAAGCCACCCTTGTAGCATGTCTGAGAAGTTATACTATAAGGGGCCCTCATCGTTCCACGGGGTCACACAAAGGGTATAAAAAAGCATTAAGATAGGACATATGAAGACATCAATGGAAAAAGGAGACCGTTCAGGTTCCAACGGAAAACTGTAGTCAATAAATAAAAATCGAAAGAGGATCTAACATTTTCCTACTGCTTGTTTACAAATAGTACATAAAAAATTCTATCGGAATCAAAATGGCTTCCAGAAAAAAACAATAGAAAATAGCCTGTTGTCTGAATTTTTTTTCGAGGTCCAACGGTCTCCTTTTTCCACTGATGTCTTCACATATTAAAAAATAAAAATTTCCCGAAGGGGGGGTCACCCAATTTTAAGGAGGTATTCGCACCCTTTGGCTACGGGACTAAAGCTTTGATACGCAAAAATAAGGCAAAAAAAGTATAAAATTTTTTCAAATAAAATGCAAAAATATTATATAAAAAATGTTATCATTTTTGTACTATTTATACAAAAATTTGTATATGCATAATTTTTACACAATTTATGAATAATTTATGAAAACATGAAAATCTAGATATGCATAATTTTTGGTTAATTTAGGTATCAAATTTTGTTAAATCATAAAGCAGAATAATTTGGAAATATTATGCTTCAACTTTTTTCCCCATTTTATGCATATTTAGACATAATTTATGCATTTTTTTAATGTATTTTCAAATTTTTTATCACTTATCCATTACTTTTTCCTACGGGGCTGTAGCATGTTTTCTTTCGGTAAATAAATAAGGTTACCAACATTTACACTATCTTCAAAATCAGCGGAACCAAAAGACATGTTAAAGTTTTATTTGAGTTGAAGCAGGAGTGCTTAATTTTTTGAACACTCTATACTTCAAATATGCTAATATTATCCATTTGGTGACAGATATCAAAATTCCGCTTCCGAGCAACAATTCTTTATCAATCTTAGGCACCTTCAGGGAAAATTCCTTAACTGACCCAACAGTACTTTTGTGGGAAACTTTACTCTACTATAAATTCCCGGGAATTTATCCTGGATCAAGATTTCCCAAAAAAGTACTGAATGGTCAGGTATGGAATTTTCCATGAAGGTGCCTAAGATTGATAGGAGTTGTTGCTTGGAAGCGGAATATTGATATCAACCATTAAAAGGATAATATTAGCATATTTCGAAATATAGGGTGTTCAAAAAAAATTAATCACTCCTGTGTCACCTCAATTTTCAAAAAATGAGATGCAATAAAGCTAACCGCTTTAGGCATTTTAAACGAACGCTTAATCACTAAGAACATGCTGGATGAACACGACGAACATGTTTATGTTTCGGTGAGCATGTTGCACACATTTTCCTTACATTTATTGAGTAAGCTCTAGACAGCTTAATTAGGGCGGATGCATGGATGCCTCATGTTTTGGAAATGTTCGTCGAATGTGATAAAAATCAGCCTTGCCTTGAGCTTGTTTAGCCATTTTCCGTACATTCTGCACAAAAGGCTTGTCCTGTTCTTCAGTGAATTTTCCCTATGAGCTCCCAAGAGCATATTAATTAAACATGTTCAACATGTACACATTACACGGAATTCGGTAATGAAATGAGATAGAACCACTAATTTACCGAATTTAAAAAAAAAAGGAAAAAAAAAAAAGTTATTTCCGATGTCCGTTTTTCGGATGTTGAAAAAGTAAACAAATCTTCATTTGTTTTGATAAGCTCAACACTGCGGTATACTTCATGCAAAACGTTTTACAACCGGATGTCAGCTCTACCATGAAAATGATAATAATGATAATGATAATCCATAATGTTTATCTCCTACTACATTTTTTATTAATATTACGCCTGACTTAATTTTGCAATTATCGGAAGGAAAGAACGGATTTTATTCGGAACAACGCTTGACCTATTTCTTTCTTATCCAAAACGGTTTATTCTATGGAAACCGCAACAAATTACCGCCAAACGATCACACGTTAAATTCAAATTTTTTTTCCCCTTATCGCAAAGAAACCTTTTGCACACAAGGCAAATAATAAAATCCTATATTTTCCGAATTCATAACCGTGAAACAGGATAGAGAAAGAAAAAAACTGGTTGGATTTATGTTGATAACCAAGGTACTTAAGTAACATGGCTTGTATATTCAGATAAAAGTGTTTACAGATTTCTTTTTTTAATCTCTGACGCTTTTAAAATTTTTTTTCCCCCTTTATAAAAATAAACCTTAGGAAAAAAGAAAGGACAATAAACAACGGTCAGCAAAAATCTTTTAAAGAGACATTTAAGTTTACTTAGTTTGAATGGCCACGTGTTGTGGTTTTTTTGCACTTTTTTTCGAGATAACTTTTTTTAATTATTAATCGTTTATGCTACGCGTTATCAGTCGAGCAATTATCGGTAGACAGATGGAATTTAATTTCATAGTTTGAATCAGAAAAGGCTTTTAGATAAAAATAACGAAAGGATCAGCAATAATTGTTATCTCGGACCTAATTTTGTACATTTAGAAACCTTGCTCGGTTAGTAACGATTTATCTTTAAAAATCCAAAGGCTATGATTCCTACTGGAATTCGAAGGCTGTAAAAAAACTAAATTCGTTAAAAATGTGAGGCTTCACACGTTAAACAGTAATTATTATTGTTAACTGTTACTGTATCCCATGTATGATTTATATTTGCTTTCAATCAGGAGAGGGTTGTCAGAGCCCGAAGAAAATTATCATAACTCGGAGAGGGCCATTGCAACCCGGAGAAGGTTATCAAAACCCAGAACCCGCAAAAAGTATCATAATCCAGAGAATATAGTATAATAAATAAATTATAATAAATATTATTATTATTATAATCCAGAGAAGGTTATTATAACTTATAACCCGTAGAGGGTTATTATAGCCCGGAGAAGGTTATTATGTACAACTCTTTGAGGATTATCATAAACCAGAGAAAGTTATTATAACCCCATAAGCCGTAGAGGGTTATTAGAACTCTTTGATGATGATCATTGGTGTCCCTTATTTTGCGAATTTTCGGAGAAAATGTGACAAGAAAACCTGGTTAAGTGACAAAACGCACTAAGTCCTACGTTTTGGCTCATATTTTGGCATCTAACTCAAAAGCCAAACCAGATATTAAAAAACGGACTTCAGATTCGTCATCTACGCAAAATTCCCGATAGGGAACGACGTTTTTCCTCGAAAAAAAAATTTTCAACTTTTTTTCTCTTATGGGAATTTCGGAACTTAAAGCTCAAGTCGGCACGCTTTCCCGTTCAGTAAAAAATCTGAAAAAATTCAGGGTTCATTGGGGTCCCATAGAGAACGAGATTCCACCCGGTCCGACATCAAATTCGAAAATTGGCAAAATAAGGGACACCCTAATGATCATAATCCGGAGAAGGCTGAACGAACCGCGAACTACGAGGCCGAACTACGAGCGAAACTGAAAGCTTGCTATGTTTTGTCACTTTACCATAATTTTTTGCCATATTTTGGCTTTTAGCTCAAAAACCGGGCCTGATATAAAAAAACGGATTTCAGATCTGCGATCTACGGAAAATTTACAGTAAAAAACCACATTTTTTAGCGAAAAAAAAAATTGTCGATTTTTTTCTCTTATGCAATTTTCGGAACTCTAAGCGTGGCGACTTGCTACGCTTTCCCGTTGAGTAAAAAATTAAAAAAAAAAAAATCCGGGGATATCAGCTCACCAAGGAAAACCATCTTTGGGGGTAAACAATTTGAAATTCATTGCCGAAATATCTCCCTGCATTACTATTACTATTGCATTTGCTTGTTTGCACCACTAATTTTTTTTTTCATTACGGTGTATGCTTTTGCGTGGGAGTGAATATCCCCACTCAAAAATTCAAAACTGGAAGAAAAAGCTCACTTCAAGGCATGTCGATACAAGGTTTCGACATGCCTTATAGCCATCGCTTTCCTCTGCTGGATCAGCGTTTTTAATTTTCTTTTTCTGCTGAAATAAGTGCAAAGACGTTTTTCCGGATAATACTGCAGTACAGGTCAATCGAATCTGTAATACTTAGCCATAAAGACAACCTTTTTTTTCCTGAAAAACTTATTCCCTTACTAAAATAAATAATTACCAGAAATTTTTTTTTTCTCACAATAAGTCAAAGGGGCAAGAGCCCAAAGCAGCAGCCAATAGAGCTTTTCGATTTAAAAGTAAAAATGATACGAATAATTAATTTTTGCTAATTCGATTAGGAAGAAAAGCGAAAAACGGTACAAAGTTTCTAAAAAAAAAAAAAAAAAAAAAGAAAATTGTCATGAGGCATTAGAAAAAAAAATGAACGATTCTTTTTTACAAATTGGGACCACGTCCAATTTTTTTTTTTTTTTCTTTTTCTCTCTTTATTTATTTCGTCACTAACGATTTAATTCACAGTCAGATGACGTGTCAGTGGCAGTCAGCAAATAACATCCGTGTAAAATCCGTTTTAAACCCATGTTTTATCTTGTTCGCATTTTCCATTTTCCGAAGCAGCAACAGCAGGAGCAACAAAAAAGTGCTTTTTCCATGTAATCAAATAGATTATATAGAGATGAGGAAAAAAGGATAAAATCTACTCCGAAAAAGAGGGAAATATAAACCCTTTAAATGAATATTTTGCATATTTTAGTGTAATTGAATTAAAAATTGTCTTTTGGTCTGTTACGTTAGGTTAACAGTGTATCTTTTTCTTTTTCCCCATTTTTTTTAATGTCTTAATAAATGTTTGTCTTCGGGGTTCTCGAGGCAAAAATAAATTTTCCGATTAGGTTTTTTTCCGCTAGCTAAATATTAATGAGCTTTCCCTTTACTGCTTTTTCTGCCCTTATTTAATCTCAAGATCAAAAGAGAAGTCTGTGAAGACTGTCTTCTGATTTTTCTTCCGGGCAACCTTAAGTTGGATAAGAAATAGTCATTTTGTAAAAAAAAAAAAAAAAAAAAAGGACTTTTTTGCTCTTTTGACACTACTTCTTAAATCTGACTTCGTCAATGACTGCAAATTTTTTTGAGTCGAAATTCAAAAATAAGAGCCTAATCTCAGAGATACAAAAATTCTTTTAAATCCCAATTTTATTTATGTTCTATCAAAGCTATGCTTTCTCATGGAAACATCTCAGTAAATGCGGGGCCTGGAATGTGTCAAGTATTAGCCGAAGTAATTTAGCCGAAAGGTAATTATGGCTTGAATTTAACGGGGCAGTATTTTTTAATTGTTTTGGCAGTATTTTGGAGCCAGTATTTTTAGGGTCGGTTGGGGGAAAAGTAAAACAGGGGTAAATGTAAAAATCTGCTAAACAAAGTTTTCTATCTAATTAGGGGACTTACTGAATAGGTAAATTCAAAGTTTACTTCTTCTACTACCAATGTGGCACAATTTATTTCCCACAAAAGCATTTCTTATTGCCATTTTCGAAGTAAAATAAAAAGAAAAAAAAAATCGCCGGTCATCCGCCATTTAAATCAATGTTTTTATTTACGGGGGAAATGAAAACACAATGGAAAAGGATAGGAACAAAATGGAAGGCTCTGATTTTTTAAGTCCTTTAAAATTTATTGATTTCATCTGCTTATTTGTTTGTTTACGGACGAAAATAGGAAAAAGTTAATAAACTATGAAAGGCTGGGTACGTATCTTGTGCAATATTTGAAAATCGTTTATAATTTGGCCTGGAATAATGACTTTTACATTTACCCCATGTTTTTTCTTTTCCCCCATGTTTTAGCAATGGAAAGGGGTCAAAAACGGACTCAAATAAAAGTGTTATTGGGAAACGAATTGACTGGGGGTCATCCCACACCCAAGACGAATATATCAGCTAAGAAATAGCCCACATTCAGTTCTCAAAACTGAAAATCAGCCGTGGAAAAAAATTCAAAATGTTTACATAGACAAGATGGCGGATTTTTTTACATTTCCCCCGACCGACCCTAAATCATGTATCTTCAGATTTGACCTTAGATGTAGTTTCAGTTTCAGCCCGAAATGTTGATACATATTCCCGGTCCAGAGAACGTTTTTCCTTCCTTTTCCTTTGCCGTTATTTTCTAATTCTTCATCCTCGTTATCCTCTTCGGATTCGTATTGATTTACAACACTGGCCATGCCACACAATTTTTTAAAAATATTTTCAATATTTAAAACAACAAAAATGCTACCAAGAAAAAAAATCACAAAATAAACCGTGAAAATTTTTAAAACGATCTCATTTAAAAGAAAAACCACGAATAAAAACGACAACTTTCACAACACACCGCTAAAAATTGTGGAAGAAATAAGATAAAATAAATTTAATTTAATTTAAAAAATAAAAAAATAAAACGTCATTTCTACGGCCGTTCTAATGCCACTGAAAGTGCAAAGAACCCAACTTGAGTTTCTTGAAAAAACTTGCTCGAAAATGATACACTTATTTTTGTATGATATTTTGTTTATTTCACCTTTTTTTTTAACACAGCGTCATGCAAAATTAATTTCATACCAGCTTTTATCTTACATTTTTATTTTTTTTTTTTTTATAATTCATTCATTTTTCTAGAACCTTTAATCTTTTATACTGCCTTTAAATATAATCTACCTAATACTGAGATTTTTTTAAAATGCTTATTTCTTTTACTGCAGTATACTGTCAAAACTAATAAAATACGGAGTAATTTTAAATCAAAATTAATAAAATAATGTCACAATAAAATTTATAGGGTCAAGTGGGGGAAAAAACGGCCATTGAAAATTTGAGGTAAAAAAAAGACACTTGAATATTGGATTAATGACAGATCTTTAAAGTTCCGAAAAATTCATGATAATAGTTTGAAGCTTATATTTCGCTATGTCGTTAAGAAATTTTCATTTCCTCCTATATTTTTAGGTAAAAAAAATTATTTCTTAAACATTCGGCTTTGTTTTGAAAAAGCAATTGTTGACACTTGTTTTAAAATTACATTTTATTCGAAAAAAAAAACAAAACAGGTGAAAATATTACGGAACGTAAATAAACAATAATGACTGAGGAATCATTATGCGGTTCGAAATTTACAAATAACTGATTTTAGCACGAGTTATATAGCTTTAAAGTTGTGGGGTAAAAACGAGACACCATCACGGGTAAAAAAAAGCCATTCGATATATGGCACTTTGCATGTTCGGAAAAAATCGACGCCATATTGAGTGCAATGTTTTGGTTTTGTGAAAATTGTGAAAGATGACGAAAAAAGTGCTTTTGGGAAAGGTAAACGCTTTATTACGGCAAAATATCATTTCATAATAATATTATCTTGCCTTGTACCGCGAAAAAATTTTTCTAAAACTCGATGTGCTGTTAATTTCGCGGGTGTCCCGTTATTACCTCATGTTTGGCTCGTTTTTGCCCCACTTTGCGGGTAAAAAAAAGGCAGCATTTTTTGGAGATTTTGACCATATTTGGTTAAACAGACGCATATTTGCTTTTGAAACATAAGCTAGATATAAAATTAGAACTTTGTACCGGAAAAAAAAATTTTTTAAAACATTAATTGCTACGTTATTCATAATTTTCAAAAATTGGCTTTTTTTTCCCCCACTTGACCCTACTGCCAAAATTTTACTGGCCACAATAATACTGGTTTGGTAAAATAAATACTGCCAAGTCCAATACAATACAGCCGAAAATATGAAAATAAATATCCTAAGAAAAAGTGCGTTATAAAATTTTATAACTCTATAACGATTTGGCCGATTAATTTTTAACTTCACATTATATTAATTTTATGCTTGAATTGCACTATGCTTAGCATATGGGGACTTTATAGGCTCTTTTTTAAACATTTTTCATGAGAAAAAAAAAGAGGAAAAAAATGACAATTTTTTGGAATAGAGCCATGTGGTCGACTTACCAACCGCCTTTATCCACTACACCACTTTTCAACTGATTTTAAAAGCGGCAAACAGCATTGGCCAATTTAAAAAATCAGGATTGTAATAGTAATAGGAACTGGGGCTTTTAAAATGCTAACCAGCCGCGGCTGATATCATCTTCAAATTTCTGGGTTCGCAACCGAACCCAAGGTCACATCGTATATTTCTATGCCAAGCATTTACACAGTAAAAAATTTTATGTAAAAATCAACATAATTATGTTAAAATCGGTCTACATAATTCTTTTTTTTTTTTTTTTTTTTTTTATGTTTACCTTTTGGAAAAAACAACAGAAAAAAATTTATGTATACCGTTTTCAACATTTTTACATAATACGTTTTACTGAGTAGAGTGACTTTCCTTAAACTTAGCTGTGAAAAGGAAAGATTATGATGCGGTGTCCAAACAGCTTTGGATCATTTTAAAAAAATCATCAAATGCTGCTGATTTGTCAAAGAAGGTGTAAACGTCACAGAAAATGAAACAACTCTTTTTTTATTTTTTTTTTTTTCTTCTAAATTATTAGTTATTTTATTTTTATTTATTTAGTTTATTATTTTCATTTTTCTTATTGACTAAGACTACAGACTAAGACTGCGCGGACAAGAGTGGAATGCACTCTTTTGCGCCCTAAAAAGAATATTGTAATCTTGTATTGTTTAAAAAATAAATAAATAAAAAAAAAAAAAAACTGGGAAAAGTAAACTCAGAATGTTTTGGTTGTAAACAAAATAGTATTTTTCAATACAAGGAGTGAAAAACGACAAAATTGCCCGTCGAGACCGAGTTTTAAGCCCGAGCCGAAGGCGAGGGCCTTAAATAGGTCGAGACGGGCAAGTCGTTTGCATTTCTTGCATTGAAAGATATTTTTTATCACAAGGTACGGTGTAAAATAGTCTGTAAATAAACTGACTAGGACTGAAAAGTGGACTTTTCAGTACCGTGTGATGAAAACATTTTGTCAGGAATTCGAATATCACAGTCTTCAAAACTCAACTCCCACTTCGGACCTTTTCTAATAGACGTAACCAACATAAAAAATCTTGGACCATTCAAACGACGTTTCCAAAAAAAAATCTGATTCTAATCTAACTGTTTTTTTTGACTGTGTAGTTTCATAAGACAAAAAAGCTTACCGTATGAGGGGGTTACTTTGTATTCGATCGGGTAACATTGGACACTTTGATTTTCCCTTAAATTCTTGAAAATAGAACAAGGAAAAGCCCAAACAACGATTGCATTTCATAAAGTGAAGCTTCTTGAATATTATTTAGTAAAATGGTCATTTCAATTAGCTTCGTTATAAAAATATTCGATTTTCAAAATAATGCGAGACGGGAAAAAACTTCAAAGTTCGGAATACTAAGGTCCCTCCAACGGTATCTAAAAGCCGTATTCAGGTTCAAACACGTTTGGCACTTGCCCAACATCATCCTTTAACTACCCAAAAAATTTCTTTCCAAATGTATTTTCCCGAGAGCAGAAAAACAAGAATTAACAAAAAAATGTTTGTAAACACTCCATAAACGCCATGTTAATCAGGCATTTTATTCATCCAAACACATTTTATTTTGGTTTCAAAGAATTTATTTTTCTGGATCATTTTCTCTTCTTAAAATTATTTAACGGAGTAAAAATGGTTTATTTATTAACGGTAATACGTTTTGAGAACATTTTTTCGCCCTGTTATTGTTTTAATTGAGGAGTTACGGATGCAGCAACAAAAATGTCCAAAGTTACCCCACTTTCAGATCGTCGAAGGCGTTCGGAAAATTGAGTCATAGATTGACTTAGAAGAAGTATAACCATTACAAGAGGGTATCATTTAAAAGCTGAAGGACCTCCCTTCATGTTTGTGAAGACAGATTGAAAATCGCATCAGTATTTTACAAATAATAACAAAAAAAAGTGAAAAAGTGAAAAAGTGAAAAAGTGTACAAAGTAAGCCCTCCGTACGGTATGCCTGTTCCTCGATTTGGAATTTATTTTTTTTAATTTCTTCACTTGGTTTAATTTATTTCGTTTTCTCTTTTATTCATTTATTTCTTTTCTTTTACTTTAAAACGTCAGTCAAAATATTCGATATTTTCTTCGACAAAACAAAAAAAAAATTCCTTTATGAGAAACGATTTTTCTCCTTTATTGTTCGACGGAACGTCCCCCTGCATCCCCCTCCCCCCACCTTCACTCCAATGTCGAAAATCGCTTTTAATTCCCCTGGGGCAGAATAAGGTTTTCGAAAGATTCAATTGCCTAATAGAATTTTCACCTCCTTTTAAGAAGGAGCAAACATATCTGGCAAAGATCCTGCTAGCCCCAAAGGCTTCCTTTCTTCGAAGAAAGTTTATATATTTTTTAACAAAGTTTTTGAAAAACACGTGACGCTCGCAAAGTTGGTGGAATTAAATCGCGGTCAAGATGATAAATCGAGAAAACCGCCAGGAAAAAAATCTTTTACTCCGACAAGAACATTTTTAATTTCATCCAATCTTAAAAAAAAAAAAAAAAAAAAAAAAAAAAAATACAAAAAGGAAAAAGAAAATGAGGCCTGGAGCAAAAATCTGAATCCCACAACCATTAAGATTTCCCATCGTAATTTCCCAATTTCTAATTACAAACGCTTAATTATTTTCCTTCATTTGATTTTCTAACTAAAGTTAATATAATTTAAAACGTTGCATATATTTGATAAAGTTTTGCAACTCCCGGGGCTACACCCCTCCAAATTCCAATCCCCTTTCCAACACCCCCCGATAAACTTTCTTTTGTACTTGCAAACGTTATGCTTTTGGCATAATTATAAACACACGAAGATCGATATTAGGAAATGAAATCACGACAATCATCATTTTCATGTTTTTGTATTCGAGACACAAAAAGCTAGAACAAATGACTATTTTAATTATCCGTTTAAATTGCACTTTAATTAAAGAGGCAGGGGTCACGTTTTGCCAAAACTATATTAAAAAAAATACATTTTATAAATGAAAAAACCAAAAATATAAATTGAGGTTAAAATTTGAAAACAGAAGAAAACCCAGCCATGAAAAAGGAAAATATCGCATTACTATTACATCACAGAAAATAATTAAAATAGTTCCAAGAATTCACTGGATATGGTATAATTACATTTTCCTATTATCCGAACTAAAATAAAATCATTCTTGTAATTAAATTTAAAGCGATTTCTGGATTTAATTTAAAGTTTGATATTTAAATTTCTGATTTGTTCATTAGCAAATCAATTGCTCGATCTACGTCGCCTCCATATGAGAGGTGGCTATTTTTCAGTTCAAACTTATGTGAAGCTCGTATACTTTTTACGGCAACACCAGTGGCGGCTTCTGACTAAAAAAAGTGCAGGGGCGCTTAAGTATTTTATTTTAATTTAGCAATTTTCCCATCTAAGTTGAAGTATTTCTAAAGAAAAGTACGGGGCTGCGTTCCGGAAGTAAAATAAGACCTGGGGCGAGTACCCATCCCGTCCCACCGCAAGAGCACCACTGGGAAACACTGAACTCTTGCATTAGGAAAAAATCTTTGCGAACCGAAAAAAGTTGGAGGAAATGCTTTTAAAAGGATGGTCACTCAGAAAACGAAATAACTTAGCATAAGCGGTTATTATGCTTTGAACTCTTTTGTTTTGTGCCAAGATATTTTCTGACTTGTTGCAAGTCAGTCAGTCGGCTATCGGCAAGTCATATATTGTAAACAAACAAAATGGCGGATTATGCAGAATTTACACATTATGTTAAGATAATACTGTTCAGTGTTCATGCTCGGTTTTTTTTAAATAGACGAAATCCGTATAAATAAATATGCATGCAAAACCATTATAATACAAGTGATATAGCTTTTAAGATTTTTCATATCATTTTTAAATCTTTATTTCACATCTTATATGAATAGTAATAACATAACCTAAACATAGCCCCTATCCTCTGCATTGGACAATGTTAGATTTCAGTTCAATTCTTTTAAAAAAAATATTTAATTTAAGTTACTTGAATATAAAAATCCTGGACATCCATCTTGGTTAATCCATGATGTCCACTTACACGTTTTTAAAATAAAAATTAAATAGATATTACGTTTTTACTTCATTAAATAATAATTATTGTTTTCGCGAGCCGCCATGTTGATTCCCATAGCGTAGTATAAGAAATGTCCGCTAGTGTCGCATATTGTTTTGTGGCAAGACATTTCATCCCAAGGCAAACCGAAATGACTTATCACAAGACATTTTTTTGTTTTCGCACGGTTTTAAGCAAAAATGTCTTGTCTGAATGCACTTTTGCTTTCGCATTAGTCATTTTCTTTTCTGAGTGTGAAGACCGATTTTCCAATAAAATTTACTTTCGATGAAAAGCGGCCATTTTTTCGTTGCATAGTTTTTATGGAAATAAACCGTTCCCGACCATTTTTCCGAATCCATTTTTCCTAAAAAAATAAATTCCTAATCCATTTTTCCTAAAACTTTTGGTTCCTAAATTTTTTTTCCTAACTATTGACTCGAACCCAGACCTCCTGAGTGAAAGCCCTATGTCTTACCACTAGGCTATGACCTTTACAACCGGAAAAGGAAAAAAAAAAAAAATTGAAACTTACAAAAAATTGATATATATCTCATCAATGTCCGATCATGGCGCAAAAGGTTTAATTCCATGCATATATTTATTTCATGTATGATAAATGTCCGGAAATTTATATAACAAAATTATACATATCTCACGCATGGGTCGTATATATACGGATTTTTTGAAAAATTTCGGAAAAAAAAAGATATATATCCGAACATATCTGGTACATGCATCATTCATGTGCATAATTTTTTCCAAAAATCTTGCACATGTGTGACACATGTGTACATATGTTTAAACATATTGACACATGTTTAAATATGTCCCGGACATATTTGAATATGTCCGGGATATGTATACACATGTCCGAAATCCCAAGAAAATGTGTTATAAAATTGAGTTATTAAACTGAAACTTCGTTATAAAATTTTATAACCAGGCAAAAAAGATATCTATTTATAATTTGTTATAAAATTTTTTAACAAAAATTATTTTCCGTTTTTTTATAAGTTTTTTATTTTCTTCTAACGCTTCCCGAATTTTTCTATTTCTGTTTTTCTTTATTTTTGAGCCTTTGTCAAATTAAAAATACAAAAAATTAACCGAAAATTCGGAAAAATTTGGAAAATATTACAAGTCAAAATAGCTGGCAACTTAAGAACCATATTGCCGCTTTTCAAAATCAGTTGAAAAGTGGTGTAGTGGATAAAGGCGGTTGGTAAGTCGACCACAAGGCTCGGGTTCTATTCCAAAAATTTGTCATTTTTTCCCTTTTTTTTCTCATGAAAAATGTTTAAAAAAGAGCCTATAAAGTCCCCATATGCTAAATATAGTGCAATTCAATCATAAAATTAATATATTGCTCAGTTAAAAATTTTAATTACAAAAATTTATAAATAGTTATAAAATTTTATAATCGGCCAAAACGTCATAGAATTATAAAATTTTATAGCGCACTTTTTCTTGGGATATACTGTATATTTCAACTTTTCCTGGGGTCCCCAAACTAAAGAAAATATTACATTATCCTAAACGCCGTTGAGTGGCAAGAGTGCTCGACTCCGAAACGTATGATCGGGGGGGAGTCTTGGTTCGAATCTGATTTAAAAACAGGATTTTTTCCACCAGCATTCACCACTGATACTCATATGTGTTTCATGTGAAGAAAACTGATGTGTCACAGTGTTTGGACTCCTTGTCTAAATAAAAGTTGGTCCAGCTCCATTCGTAAAATATCTTTGAGATATGAGGACCCAGTCTTCGAGCTCGTCACTCGATTCGTTAAGGAGTATTACGTTGGTAACGCCTAAACGTTCCACAAGAAACCTAACTTGGTAAAGGTAGACGCCGGGGCATAGGGCTCCATGATTATACCGAAAAAAAGAAAACTACTCACCCCCTTTTGCGAAGCAGACTTGGTTTTGGCATTCGACTTCATGCCTCAGCTTCTCTCTGGATCCAGAGATGAATAAACTTGCCTTCTCACAGCGGCAGAGGATGAGAAGCATCGTTCGGTCGTCCTAATGTACCGTTCTTCAACAGTGCCTAGAAAAATAAAAAAAATAAAAGATAAAAAATGAAAGGGGAATAATCCTCATAAAAAACGGTGGAGAAAGAATCAGTTAACCGAAATAATAAAGTTTAAACTGTCTCGAGTCACGCACCAAAATTTTTCCTCATAACTCTCTTGTGCTTCTTTTAAAAAAAGGAAGATAAAAAACAAAACTAAAATGAGATCCTTTTGTTTCGTTTGCTTTTTTTTGTTTCTTTTTGACGAAGAGAAAAAGAAAGCTCCATTCGATTTGTTAGATTTTCCCGGGGTGAGGTTCGCTTTTTCAAAGTTTCCGTTTAGAAAAATTCTCGACAGAAACTAATTTCTTCCTTTTGTTTTAAATAAACTTGAAGCATGTAAAAATTTCTCGTTACTCAAGCCATTTTCAAACTCATCTTAAAGAAAAATAACAATTTTTGCAACTTGATGAAATCGATGTTTGATTCAATTATGTAATTATCTCGTTCAATTATCACTTAACGGCTAAAGACCGGTACAAGTAAGTGGTGCAGTCAGCCCTGCTGAAAGCGCTTTGAGAAAATTATGTACAATGTCAAAAAGTTTCCTTAAAAAAGGGACTGAAGGTAATTTAGAAATCACATTAGTGAAATTCGAATTCTGTATCTTAGTGGCAATTCATTTGGTGGTTATTTAACCTACAATTATCTCTTCAGGAAGTTTTTAGACTTACATTTTATAGTTGTTAATTGATCAGTGCAACCACAAAGTTGCAACCGTAAACATTGGTGATAATTGCATAGTTTAAATACGATTTCCTTCTCATTTGCTCATGGATAAAGAAAGTTGTGAAGTCAAAAGTGGGAACACAAGTTAAACATTTAACTAAATAAACTTTATTCGACTTTTTTTTTTTTTTTTTTTTTTTTTTTTTTTTTTTTTTTTTAACAAAAATAAAATTTTTTTGAAAAATATAATTCAAATAGTCGAAGTCCAGAATCCCGGATTAATTTTTAATTTGGACTTGAAAAACTAGTAATTAATTTTGATACTGAAAAGACAAGGCCAATATTTGTTTCCCAAACTTTTCTTGGCATTTACGGTAAATGTACTGTAATTTAATAATTCATAAGTCAAAGCTGAAGTTCCCTATCACAAATAAAACTTTTTCTCTAATTTCATCAGTTCAATAATTTGACTGTGCCAAAATGTAATTATTTACTACAACATTTTAACTCTTCAGATGTAGAAAAAAAAAGAAAATTCATACAACTGTATTTCCCGCATTTGTGCAAACAAACTTATTTATTGTCATATCACATTAATAATAAAAACCTAGCATCTGTTAAGAGTATTCAGCATATTAATAAAATAATGTCCAAACCAAGGTCATTATACCATCGAAAAAGTTTCTATGGAATGCTTGTCTGCTATAAAAGTCATCGCCTTTTTTTTTTTTTTTTCCTCTTGCCCTTTCTGACTCAGGAATATACATTGATTAAAAACCTATTATACAACCAAATGTTTTCCTGAACTTAAGTAAACTAAACTAAACTGAAATGATCTCATCGTCACTTTTAAAAAGTTACATCAAATACCAGTTTTAATTTTCAAAATTAATTCATGATTATTTATTTATAGGAGATGAAAACTTTAAACAATTTAAAATTAATTATGTCTTTTTGACAGATTAAATTAATTAATTAATTAATTTTTTCTCATAAACACAAAACATTGATAAAAATTAAGAATCTGGGCAAGCAACATCATCTGCAATTTTTTTTTTTTACTGATGAACTTAATCGAAATGCCCTCAAATCATACTTTTTTAAATAATTCGTTATCATTTTCAGTTCCTTTTTCAACCTAAAACATTCAACAAAATAATTCTTAATTAATACTGAAGGTACAAATAAAATTACTAGCCACAACAGAACATTCATTTGTCTATTATTTCATAATTGGAAATAAAATGATAAGAAATTTTTAATTGTCACTCAAACAAAATATTCTGAAAAGAATTGCTATTATTTCAAATGAAAGGCTTTATTAAAATTTTTTGCTGGCAACCAATATTTCCAGTCATTTTTCTTTTATTATCTTACTGGTATTTCTGTGGATTTTATCATGTCCTTACTTGATATACATTGTTATTATGTTGTGCAAGTTTTAAACAAATTGTAATTGGCCTTAATGTTGTCAAGCATTTCACGTTACAACTTCATTTGTTCATATCTAAAAAATGCAAATGATAAACCTAGATATTTTACAACTTGTGTAACTTCAAACGATGCACATCAGCCATGTGCAAAAATCCGATAAAGCTCGGAAAGTTGGAACCGAGCCAAAGCCGAGCATATGATTATGGCACGCTTACCCGATTGTCTCCCGATATCCTGGACGATAATAAAAGAAGAATAATAATCCTTAAAGTATCCACGTCGACAAGTAATTCAAGAAAAAAAAAAAACACTGATCTTAAAACCACGTTAGAAATTCACGCCGCGACTTATTTTTTTACGAAACAATAAAAAAATCCCACCCGATTCACGTCCGGATCACGATGCTACTGAATCGTTCGGATAGAGATCGCTACAGTCGCTTTGGACCCGGCCAATCAGAAACGAGCGTTTTGAGAAGCGGATTTAATGATTAAAAGTGGTGTAACTAACCACAGATATTAATTAACAAAACAGTTTTTACTTTTCAATTATGTTTTTAAAAAATATATAGAAATTCTGCTTACACAGCTACCACTATTATATTGTTAAACATTCCTAATATTTCTTTTTAGTTATCCAACAACAGCATAAAATAGTCTTTACTTCGCGGCAAAATTTAATTTAAAAACAAGTTTTAGAAAGGTTTATAAGGTGTTTCCATTTGGCACTTTCGGAGATGTGGCCCCTATTAAGAGCATAAAACTCACCTCTCACGTGTAATTCATTACCGAATTCCGACATATTTTAGACAGGATGTCTGCCGCTTGAGGAAAAAATAAAAGTCCAAGTCAGTAAAAAAAAAAAAAAAAAAAAAAAAAAAAATGTTTTAATAATAATTTTAAAAGACCTCTGGACCCTAAAATTTGAAAATGCTAAACTGCCAGGAACTATAAAAACGACAAAAAAGCCATTTCGTCACAAATAAAGGATTTTTTTTTCATACCAATAAAATAAATTTGCACTAACAATTTTTCTTAGTTCTTGTTTTATGATCAGAAACAACAAAGTTATAACCGAACTAGCATGTTGCTATAATTTTCAACTAGTTGGAGCAATAGGCTAATTTTAATTTAACTTTTTAAATGATCTTGTTGATAAGATTCGAGAAAGCAACCTTAAAATATTTTCCCCTTATTCTGAATTCAAAGCTCCAAAAATTAATGATAAAATTAATTAATTCAAACCAAAAATTAGTTAGAGAAACTTGTTAAAATAAAACAGAGACTAAGGAAGTATATTGATTTGAAGTTTAGATGCAAGCCATCTGTGTATTAACATGAAAATATTTCCTATAATGCAATAAAAAAGTAAACTTCATTTTATAGTAAACCATTTGACATTTTGTTTTCCCCATTACATTCTGAAATAATATACTGATTACTTCAAGCATTCTGTTTTAAACAATAATCTAAAATACTATTAGTAAATCACAGTTTTCAGTCATTTATTCCTCCTCCAAAATACATTGCTCAACTAATTCCTTTAAATTTGGATTCTCCATAGCAGCAGCTATCCGTTCTTTGTCATTTATTTGTTTATTAACTAAAAAAAAAAAAAGCATGACATTACCACTTTTTTGAAATTCAAAAAACAACATTGTATACTTACTTTCATCTTCTGTATCATGCGCACCTTTTTTTATATAAATATCTACTTTTAAAGGTTGCGGAAGACATCTTTGAAGTTTAATTCTAATACATAAACCTATTAACGTAGCTAGTGAACAATGTGGGACAGTTGGATTAAATTCAATTATAACAAAAGGTAAGTTTCCTCTGTCACTAATTCTCTTAATAAGTACACCTTCTTCATACACTACTAATAATTCTTCTAATGTTGCTGGCTTTTCTGGGTCTTTAATAGTCCTTATTAAATCTAAAAAAAAAAAAAACAGCTGTTATATTTTAAGCCTTGAATGCTTAATTACTGTTGCCACCGCAAATTTTAGATGGTGCTTTTATAAATGCTTGTTTTCTTTAAAAACTACTCCGCATAAAATAATTTAATTACCATAAATATTTCCTTTGAGCTCAATGTCTGTAGTTGAAGGTCTGTCATTATCGCCCTCGTCTTTCTTTTTATTACAATCAGCATCTCCAAAACTGACTGCTTTTTTAATTAAATTTAGAATCATTATATTATTATTACTATTATGAATTGATTTGAATTTTTTTTTACTACAACATTCTTTGTTTACAAAACGTCCATTTATGAAAAAATGCAACGTTGCCAGCATGAGATTTTAAGCGGTAGATTTAAGCTGTTGAAGCATAATAGGAGGTGCGTATTTAAAGGGAGAATATTTGAATTTCGCGCTATAAAAGTTTTCCAGAAGTTTCTTTACCGTAGAAATTGTAATTAATTTGTTTTTACAATCAACGTTTTGGTTAATGATATTGAATTAAGAAAGAAAAGTGCTTGTCCTTGAGTGAACTTTGAGCCAAAATAAAATCAGAAATGATTCCATAACGTTGATTGAAAAGATTTTTTATGGCAAATCATTAATAAATTAATTAAAAACTATTAATTCCTCATTTTTATTTTAATGCAAAAAAAAATTATTATGTCTTAGAGAGAGAAAAAAAAACTTCGTGAAGGTGCTACAACATGAAGAAATCAGAACAGCATACTACCAGACAACAAGTTACATATGGTAGGCATGTACCTAATGCAGTAACCAAATTAACAATATTTTGAATATATTTTTTGACAATTCAAAATCCTACCTTTCTTTTCAAGTGTGAATCTTTAAAAGTTAGTGTAAATCCACAATCCAGTAAAAACTGCATTAAACTATACAAATTTTGTATAGGATCCCTTGATGTCTGACTTGTAACATTCGTCTGGAGGAAAGTTCTTAGGAAGGTGGCATTTAATTAAACAACGTCAGTTATTACAATAAATTATAATTTCTTTTTCATTTTATGTACATCAATTATATTAAACTAAAAACTTGTTTTTAAACAAATTTTTAGAAAATAAGTTCTTTCTTTTGAACAATATTCAGATTTATTAAGAATCTTAATATAACATTGACTAGTAATTTCTTTTCCTCGAATTTAACTCTTGCCAGTCCTCTTTAATCATATCGCTTCCTTTTTCTGCGATCATAATCGTAGGAGCATTCGTATTTCCACTGACAATAACCGGCATTACTGACGCATCGATGACTCGAAGTCTGGAAATCCCGTGAACTCTAAGCCTAGAATCGACTACAGCGGTAGAGTCCGTTTCCGGTCCCATTTTACAAGTTCCTACAGGGTGATAAATGGTCAAGGAATGGTGCTTAGCCTGGCATTCGAAATAAGAGTCCGTGTTTTTATCGTACTCTTCGCAACCGGGGATTTTATACGAGCTTAAATTGACATTATAGCGTCGAAATGTTTCGGTTAAGGTGAGGTTGTGTGCTAACTTCAGTCCTTCCACCTGAAAAAAAAGTAAAAAATTATTTTTCTGTTCCAGTTCTTTAAAAGCTTAGTTAGATTTTTGAAAAATCCGTCATTATTCTAAAAATCCTAGTACCAAAACTTTTAAATCTTCTTCGTTATGGAAATAATTCGGGAAAATTAACGGAGCATCGTACGGGTTCCTGCTCTTAAGTCTAATTTTCCCTCTGCTCTTTGGTCTTAGCAGCATCGGCACGATACTAAACGAGTCTCTATACAGAAGCGGTTCGTAGCACTGATTATAGTAATCGTCACTAAGACCTGTAGCCCTTTTGCTGTATACTCCTCCGTCCGTGTTTTCCGCGTAAGACGAACATAACAATTGAATGTCAGGCCAATCGGTATTTTTATCGCTGTACCTGCGAAATAAAAAAAATAAAAACATTTCACCTATTAGCACTTTCAAATTAAAAGAAAAAAA
The DNA here is from genome assembly GCA_037577465.1 of Liposcelis bostrychophila. Lineage (NCBI taxonomy): Eukaryota > Metazoa > Arthropoda > Insecta > Psocodea > Liposcelididae > Liposcelis > Liposcelis bostrychophila. The sequence continues at coordinate 19,824,736 of CM075212.1, read as the reverse complement.
AGAAATGGAAAGTGGGGATTGCGAAATAACTATACTAAGACGCTTATTAATTTTACACTAATTATAGAGCATTACTTTCCCAAGGGAATGATACTTACTTGGTGTGTACGAATCCGATAACTTCGATTTCAGGAAAACAATAAAACGGTCCCTGTTGATGAAGTAAAAATTGTGTGGCACATTCCAAATTCATGATCCTCGGAAGGACGAAACCGCTTGAGAGGAGATCCGGAGATTCTGGTTGGTCGATTAGATATGTACTGCCCCCGGCGGCAACGTGATCCTGGAAAAGAAATTTCAAATCATGTATAAAAACAACAAGAAAGTTAATTACTTTAAAAAAAAAGTGAGAAAACAAAAATGCCAAAAAAAAAGAAAAAAGAACGAAGAAAACACGAATGATATATAAAAAAAAAAAAAAAAATTAAAAAAACGAACGAAAAATGGGAAAGCTGGAAAATCAGTCGAGCAAAAAAGCAAAATTTTTCATACTTGTAAATTTTCTCCCACACCAGGAAGATCATGAATTACTGGTATATTTAAATCCTGAAGATGTGAACTAGGACCTATTCCAGACAGCATTAGCAATTGCGGGGACTGTATGGATCCTGCAGACAAAATAACCTCTTTATGAGCGTAAATTCTCCTGATTCCGCCTTCAGCTTTGTTTACGACCACCCCGTAGGCTTCCTTTTTATTTTTCCTGATTAGAATTTTTTCTACGTGAGACTGAAGGCTTACGTGAACGTTTTTCCGGTGAACTATAGGGCGGATGAAAGCTTTCGATGCGCTGCATCGAAGACCGTTTCGCAGCGTCCCATGAGAGAGGCTAAAGCCGGATTGTTCGGCGCCGTTCAAGTCCCCGATTCTGTACCTAAAAAATAAAAAAAAATATTTTCAAGAAAAAATGGGGAAAAAATTGAAAATTGTAAAACGGGTTGCAAGACGTGAAAAATGCTTAGAATTGGAAAAAAAATTTCAGATAAAGGCAAAAAGAAAACGAATACTCTAGCTAAGCTCCAGCGTATTCCAGTGGTCTTCTTTCTATAGTTTCCTTCACCTTTTAACTCCGAAATATGTTAGAAAACTATTCTGGAAATTCCGGAAAATTTGGAAAAATTTCCCCCAATTTTTATTTTGTATTATTTCGGGTGTAAAAAATTTGATGTCTAAATGACAAAATTCCTGACTGGGATTTCAATATGGCGTCGGAAATCAAATTATTAACATTAAAAGTTTTAATGTTAATAATTTGATTTGTTTTAATTTAAAACACGGCCGTATAGACAGGCCCGGAAATTCCTACCCTTTGTACATGGGAGATCTTGTTCCGCTTAGCTACGCAAAAATTAGTTTTTCCATTCCACCACCGCAAGCGCTACTTGTACGCGAGACGCTTTTTGATTGGTCGTCGAGATTTATAAACAACGATGGCTGCGCACCATGGTACCAACTTAAACGATTAGACATGTGTCTGAGATCGCAGCGCCATCAGTGGCCCGTTTTAGAACTAAAATGTGCGTAGTTAAGCAGGACATGAACGGCATGGGACGTTTCCGAACCTGTTTATACGGCCGTGCATTAGAATGACTCCGCCATCTTGGATTTTAATTTTTTCAAAATGATTACGTCACACTCCGCATCAGCGTTTAAAAATATATCCTTAGAAACGTGCTTCCAATATTTTTGTAATAAAAATTAATTTTTTCCGAAGAAAAAAATTAATGACCATTTGCCGTCAATGGAAGGGGTCGTACATAAATTACGTAAGCACATTTAGGGAGGGAGGGGGTCCAAATTTGACATCTTACTCATAAGCTAAACATAGGCGAAATGGGATAAAGCGTGCAAAAAGGGCCTAGCCCATGCTTACGTAATTTATGCACGACCCCGAACGGCAAATGGAACCAATGACGGCAAAGGGTTAAACATGAATTTTTTCTCTATAACTTACCCTAATTCACGCGCAGCACTCAAAAACGAATACGCAATTGGAGTATGATACCTATAATGTTCTATAGTAAGAGGACCTCCAGTGCCATGAAACGGGTCATCCATAAATTCTCCGATTGTCATATCCTCGCTCTTTTTAAAATACTTCAAAGCTTCTTCGTATCCCCATCCCGGATTTCCCATCTCCTCCCATTGATCGTAATCTCTTCTGTTCCCTCTGATGTAAATCATCCCGTTGATTGTGCTCGAACCTCCTAAAACCTTACCCCTCGGCCAGTTGCAACGACCCTCCGTCATGGACAAGCAGTAATTACCTAGAATCACAAAATAAAATCGAACCATCTGCTACGTCCCGATCGTACCTTTTGCTCAACCCGAACGTACCTGACGGTTCCGTTTGAAACTGCCAGTCCATACCGCTCTTCTGAAGAGCCGGAAAAGAAATCGGGGCGTCGCTTAAAACCGTCTCATCATCCCCCGCTTCCACTAACAAAACCGTCCAATCGGGATTTTCGGATAACCTGTTGGCGACAACCGCCCCAGCGGAACCTCCGCCGATAACAATGAAATCATAACTTTCACGCATGAAATCGGGGGCAATATTTTTTGGTCTGTTATAACTGTCCACTATGTCCTGTCGGAAGATTTCGATCGCGAAACGCATTAAAATGATGAAACCGAAACCCGCTCCGTAAGCGAGGGCGATTCTGGTGACCGAATAAATTGCAGGTAGAGGTGACATTTTTCGCAACTTTCCACCCTGTAAGCTTTGCAAAAAGAATCGAGTTTAAGCTATTTTAGAATTGACGGTTCTTTTAAGGTTTAATTTTACTAGCTTTTATGAATTTTAATTCCGTGCGGTGGAAGTCACTGACGTATCTTCGTCATTAACATTATTGAAGATGGCCTTCTTGAATGAGGAACATTACTCACTACGCGGCGTTGTATGTACTAAAGGGCCATTGGTTTAAATCGAGGCTTCTGATTGGCTGACTGGATTTGAATTAATCACGGCCGTATAGACAGGTCCGGAAACTTTTATCCACGGCCGTATAGACACTAGACAGGTTTGGAAACTTCCTGTGCCGTTCATGTCCCGCAGAGTACGCATCATCGTGGCAGCTGACAAATCGTATTTTTCGATTTGGGGGAAAACGAAGATGAATCTCGAGAATCAAAAAGCTAGCCCATAATTAGATTTAAACTCTGAATATGCGCTAGCTTTTTGATTCTCGAAATTCTTCTTCGTTTTCCCTCAAATCGAAAAATACAATTTTTCTGCTGCCACGATGATGCGTACTCTTAAGTACGCAAAACATTAGTTCTAAAATGGGCGATAGATCTTGAGAGCCGCAACATGTCTAATCGTTTCAGTTGGGACTCTCATAGCGGGCATATTTATTAACAAGAGAAAGTCGACGCAATCGTTGTTTACAAATCTCAACGAGCAATCAAAAAGCGTCTCTCATACAAGTAGCGCTTAAGGTGGTAGAAAGGAAGAACTAATTTTTGCGTAGTTAAGCGGGACATGGTCTTCAATGTATAAGGGGTAGGAGTTTCCGGACCTGTCTGTACGGCCGTGCTCTTATCCCTTATACTTGGGAGATGTTGTTCCGCTTAATTCCGCGAAAATTAGCTCTTCCTTTCTACCACCGTAAGCGCTACTTGTACGCGAGACGCTTTTTGATTGGCGCTTGAGATTTGTAAACAACAATGGCGGCGACTTTCTCTTGTTGTAATTGGGGATTTTTTTTCGTGGAAATGTAATAAAAAAAAAATACCGAATGGAATTTATTAGAAGTACCGTGGCATTATTAAGCTTTTCGTAAACGGGTGAAAAGTAGTAAAAGTAAGTTAGTAACGAACATATAAGTATGGCCGTCACGAGAGTCCCAGCGGGAGTCCCAAATTAAACGATTACACATGCAGAGTCTCTTAAGATTGCAGCGCTATCAATGGTCCGTTTTAGAACTAAAATTAGCGGGACATGAACGGCATGGAAAGTTCCCGGACCTGTCTATACGGCCGTGGAATTAATCAAATTGGCCGATTTCAACCAGCGACCCTTTAATACATACAGCGCCACGTAGTGAGTAATGCTTCTCATTGTTTTTAAGTATCACGTGACTACGTGGTCACATGATTTGAAATGCAATCAAAACGGACAATCTCCAACACGTTATTTATGATTGAGGTACCTCAGTTGACCTTCAACAGGCAAAATACCCAGATAGCAAAGTCTATTCAGTCCCGAGGACGTCCTCAGGACGTCATGAGGATATTTACTGGACGTCCATTAAATTTACCTTTGTCCAGTGATCCAAAAAAAATTTACTTTGTCAGTGATCCAAAAATCGGCCGTTGGACATCCTATGAATATCACATGGATTTGGATATCTAATGGACGATCCACAGAATGTCCAATGGATTGAAAATGCTGTCTGGGTATAATCACTTAATTTATGTACGATAGTACAAGCTAAATTGAACGGATTCGTTTTGACTGGATTCGATTTAATTTCATTTAAATAATATTCCACTTAATTGATTCACTTAATTTAATCCTCTTAATTTCAAATGATATTGTTTCAGTTGATTCAATCTGCTTCAATTCATTTGATTTATAATTACTGCTTGTTAATACGCTTTAATTTTTTTAATTATTTAAAATTAATAAATTAAAAAATCTCCTTAAGACCTCAACAATCCGAAAACGGATACTTTCTCCAGTCGCGCACATTTATACAAAAATAATCTTAAATCATATTTATTTAAAAAAAAATATTTTTTCGATAATTTTATACCGTTTTAATTTTCCATATCGCCGTTAACTCATTAATTAGATGAAAGTTATGATGAAGACATGATCCTTCAAGGTCGTACAGCATAAGTTGAACTTGACACGGTTTGCAAAAAAACAATGTAATGAGCGAGATCACGAAAAAAAAAAAAAAAAAAAAAAAAAAAAAAAAAAAACACCGAAAACATACACACATCGATTAACTGATCACGAGTTCCGAATTTTATGCCTAGGTTATTAATTTGTAATGTCAAAGTCTTCGGCAAAAAAGGAAAAAATAAAAAATAAATAAACGAATAGTTGACATACATTTTAAAACAATTGATCTTGGATAATTATTAAAAATAAAACGAAACGATATTTAAATTACTTATTTTTCATGAGTACCTCTATTGAGCAAAAAATAATTTTGGACAACAGGGTAGAAATAAATAACGAAGTCCATGGAAAATTTTTTTGGTAAGAAGAAATTTTTAGCATATTTATGCTTATTACTAAAAGGGTTTCTTACAGTGAAATTTTTATGGACTTGGTCGAGTTCTACTCTTAGCCGTAGACTACCGAAGTATTATTGTTACTAATGTTTCTACTGCCTTAGGTCGGTAAGCTAAAGATGCTACTGACTAAAATGACTAATTTTTATCATGAAAATAAAATAAAATAAAGTAAAATAATATCCATCTAATCAAGTAGCGCAAAAAGGAAACTGAATTAAATAAGAAAGCGAAATTTTGTTTGATACTTGTGAATGAGGATTTTTACGGCAAACTAAATCAGATAGGGGGTTGTCGGCTGCTATCCTGGCAAAATGGCAGCCGGCTTCTGATTGGTTAATAGAAGACTTAAGATGAAAAGGAAACATTTTAACAACCAATCAGAAGCCGGCTGACATTTTACCAGGACAGCAGCCGACAGCGCTCTCTAGAGGATTTAGTTCGAAGTAAAAATCCTCGAAATCTTTTATTATTTATATATTTACTTGTTTATTTAAGGAAATAAGTTCAGTAAAATTGGGTCACTTTACTGCTAGTTTTAAAAAATTAGCTTAAGTGTTAATAAGTGTCTCCTAAGATCTGATATATGTTACATCAGGGCTTTTTATTTTTATTTTCCAAGTTTGTGCTGTCTTACTCCTGGAATGAGCGTTCTTATGCATACATGAATTCTATTATTTTTAGACTTTTTACTCGATGGGAAAGTCTGGCGACTTAAGTCTGAAATCCGGAAAATTCCATAAGAGCGAAAAAAATTGTAATTTTTATTTTCGGAAAAAAAGTTAATCGGCAAAAAAGTGTTTTTTTTTTTTTACATCGAAAATTTTCCATAGATGAGAATTTGAACTCAAGTTTTTCAGTATCCCGCACGATTTTAAATGATGGATGACGTTTCCATAATTTCTCAATGAGAAAAAAAGATTAATAATTATAAAATATTTTTGAAATATTTTTCAATATTTAAAAAATATTTTGCAAAAAATATAACATAAAAATATTTTGTAAATATTTTTTGAAAGAAAAAGCAATTTTTCAAATCTTTAAAATCTTTGTCAAAATTTTAAAAATATTTTTATTGTTTCTTGTTTCAAAAAATATTTGCATAATATTTTTAAAATACTGAAAAGTATTTCAAAAATATTTTACCTATAAATATTATTTTTTTTTTCTCATTGGCCATAATATTTCTTCTATCTCAAGTACCGTGACCGATATTAAAAATCCGAATTTATATCCGCAGTCTTACGGGAAATTTTATACAAAAAAAAAAAAAAAAAAAAAAAAAAAAACACTTTTTGCGCAAAAAAAAACTGTCAGCTTTTGCCACTTAAGAGTCTTAAATATTTATCATTTATCATCAGCATAATTCTGATCAGTTTTGACCCCCTGACCCCCTAACGTGTTGACGTAATAATATAATGGCACCTTACTGAATTTTTTAGACTTTAAATGCAAGACCCCTTGTTTTTCGGTCGAGTAAAATATTTAAAAAAATAGGGTTCCTCTATGATTAAGAGAAAATGTACAGATTTCGAGGATGAGACCAACCAAATTTAAAAATCCGAAAAATTAAAGGACACTTTAAATGGTTAATTGAAGTAATTTAATTAATTTTACCCAATCAAATAATGCCAACGGCTTTGTGTAGTTTTTAATTAACGTTTAAATCCCTTTTCTTTCGAGACATATAAAATGCATTAAACTCAGTTCCATAATTTTTATATTTTCATAAGTCTGCATTCTTCTACCAATAACAATCGGACTTAAAATTTGCATACTTATTTTATTGTTTCTTCCTTTGCTATTTAAGGAAAGACGTTTAATATTTCGATTAAAAAAATATCCTTCACGGGGCAAAAGAAATTAAATTAATTTTTTCTAAAAACAAAATATAACCTTAACCTTGCTTTTTCTTTTATTATCTTTTTCTTTTAATTCATCCCGTAAAATTTCAAATAAATAATCTGACATGAATGTCAAATCAAAAAAACAAAAAAAAATTTTATTATTTTCTTTCATAACAATTAAAATCCGATATTTAATTTTCGTTTGTTTCGTGTTTTTTAAACAATGGTGGCAAATTTTCAAAATAGAAAAACCTTTTTTTTTTTTTTTGAAGGAAAAATGATTAGGCGAATTTTAAATAGTAGTCGATCATTTTTGGGAAACGTAAAAAAAGGATTAACCTTAATTTAAAAAAAAATAGTTGGAATTTTTTGGTGTGAAATATTGGTCTGTCACAGGTAAACCATATGGGATGACCAAACGCTTAAAAAAAGAGGAAATGAACAAATAAAAGCAAGACAAAAGTGAAGTGTCATGCAATATTCAGGATTACTTCATATTAATATATTTATTTTTCATTGCCGGATTAGATATACGGAGCCTCCTTGGAAGAGAAAAAAAAAATCACATCAAAATTAATATCTATGACAACAAGAAAATTGCTCAAAGCACAGCGTTTGCCTATTTTGCCTCTTTGAGGCCAAATATATCTTCTCTTCTTCTTCTTAGTCCTTTACTCGATTACGAGCGTGGTGATCTCTCACATATACCTGTGCTTGCGCTCACAGGCATACGGGACCTACAGTTTAACGCCGGTTCCGAACGGCTATTTCTGAGAGATTTACGAGGCAATTACCGCTCGGTGGTTTGCCATTGCCTTCCGAGGGGTGGTGACCGTTGATTTTCTGACTAGCGCACTAGTTTTGACCTTAGAAAAATTCCTAGCTGTGAACTAGGATAGAAGCACGACGCGTCGCATCTCATGATTGAGAGTCGAGCGCGCTATGAACTAGGCTACGGGCCACCACTAAATATATCTAGGGTGCATAAAATAAGTTTCTGTAGTAACATTTTCCAAGCCAATGAAATTAGAAAGTACAAGAAGTTAATTTCCGCTGGAAAAGTTTTTCAAGGAAAAAACATTTTTTAATGGTGGAAAAATAAAGTGCCACGAAATCAAAAAGTGGCCCAACTGAAACTTAGTAAAAAAAAAACAATTTTCAGGACCAATCTATATTAATGCTCTTCACGGATTCCCAATTCAGGACTATTTTTTCCTTTTTCGAAATCGGGAATTCCCGTTTATTGTTACGAAAAAATTCCCGGAATTCGAGGAGTGAAAATAAGTTGAGAATCTCGGGAATCCAGGAAACGGGAGGATTCGATAAAAAAAAAAATAAAAATAATCATTCTTAGGAATCTGGAATAGCAATTTTTGTCAGATCCCGAGAATTCCTGGAAAAATATCTAGAATCCCTCCTTTTCAGCATAGAATCGACCATTAGAATCGATTCCAATTTTAAGAGAAAAACTGGCAGCAGAAGCACAAAAAATTTTAAAAATTGATTATTTGCCCATTAGGGCCATTAAAAATTATTAGGTCCATTAAAAATTAAGTAGGTTAAAAATATCGATCAGTATTTAGTTTATGCCTTATGATTTATAAGGTCATTATACAACAAATCATTCCGAAAATTTTCGAGAATATTTAATATTTAATTCTTTTCCCAAAAGTAATTAAGCCAATCGAAAATAATTTACTACGGTAAATAGTCGTGAACTTATTATTTAAAAAAAATTACAGCACCTAAGTAAACAATCCGACACTGATTAAAATCGAGTTAAGTCATCATGTTTCACAATCCTATTTTAAAAAACAAAAAAAAATCGTTTCTATTTCTAGCGTATTAATCGTTTTTTTTTGTACAAGATTCCGTTAGCATATTTTCATTCCAAACTGACAATCTAAAGATAAAATTGAAACCATCATGTCGTCCTTTAAAACCCACGAGTGTAAAGTGAGTTACATTACTTAAAAAAAGTGTCATCGGACGGTTTTATACAGATGTATATTTTTCTTGTTAAAAAAAAATATATAACTTCAGAAAAAAATCTTAGAAACAGACGATTAAAAAATGATTAAGGCTACATTTACCGGCGTAAAAAATTTTCACTTTGAAGCGAAAAAAAAAATAAATGAAGAGACTTTTTTTTAGAATTTTATTTTTCACTACCGCTTTAATCTTTTAATTATAAAAATGTCGTAATTGGTAGGATCGAGAAATTTCTCCGCTATTTTTCAAGTGCATATATGCAAGTCATAATTAAACTAATTTTGGTTTTCAATTGAAGTCTGAACGCGTGGAGATAAATATAGAAAGCAATTAATCCATTTTTTTTTCTCAAGATAGTATGGTCTATTTTTCCTGGCAGTTTTCCTGTTTGCAGTTTAAGCAAAGAAATATTAATATTTATAAAATATTTTTTCCAAAAGATTTTTCAATATTTTAAAAATATTATGCAAATAATATTAAAATATTAAAAGATTATGCAAATACTTTCTGTAACAAGAAACGATAAAGATATATTTTTGAAATGCTGAGAAAGATTTAAAAAAATATTTCTATCGTTTTTTACTTCAAAAAATATTTGCATAATATTTATAAATATTGAAAAATATTTACAAAATATTTTATAATATTTCTTAGCTTATTGGGATCTATAGCATTTTTATGTTTTCATTTTAGTAGCATTTTTATGTTTTAGAACACATGGCGAAAAGCAACCAAAACAAAGAGATTTTCACGAGCTTATAAAGGCCCAGAACCAGACCGCGATTATCTTTGCACATCTAATAAGCAAGTTTGGACCAGTTCCGTGCTGCGTTTCGCCATTGCAAAAATAATTTAAACGAAATCAGAATTAATATTTAGTACACTAGGGGCTCTTTTCGGGATTTCATGTCCCGAAAATTCCCGGGATTAAACGTTTTCAGTTTTTTCGGGGATTTTTCTGCTGTTCGGAAAAATTGTCGGGATATCCAGGATTCCCGAGGGATCCGCGCATTTCTCGAATCCCGGTAAACGATTTTTTTGCAATAAACGGGAATCCCCTATTCCCGGGAATGAAAAAAAGTCAAGATATTTGGGATCTCTAATGAGGATTTTTACGACAAACTAAATCCGCTAGGGGGCTGTCGGCTGCTATCATGGTTAAATAACGGCCGGCTTCGGATTGGTTAATAAATATTCCCTTCTCATATTAAAATCACTTATTAACAATCCGAAGCCGGCCGCCATTTTACCATGATAGCAGCCGACAGCCCCTAGCGGATTTAGTTTGCCCTAAAAATCCTCATTTAAACGTAAAAATAAACACTTACAAAACTGAAATTAGACTCAAATCCAAAGGAAAGTGGCTTCGATTTCCCTGGATTGATTTTGAATTTCGGCCACCCGCTTCTCTCCTCTGGAATTATTTCTCATATTTTTCTTTTTCTTAGACTATTTTTAGCCACTCAAGTGTTGGCTAGGTCACTTTTTTGATTTTCTATGACAATTTATAGCTAATTCAAGTCTCTTGAACTCATAAAGTACTGAAACACTAAGACAGTTATAACCCTTCACTTATTTGTAAACATAATTTTTTTGTCTAATTACTCGACTTACTGCGGAAATATTCAAATTTTAGGTATTTGATGAACTTCTTTAAGTCACTCTTGTATTTTTAGTACAAGTTTCAACTTGTTTCAAGTAAATACGAACCCGGAAAACCAAATCAAACCTTTACGATCGTAAGTTTTTTGAAATTATTTCCCGTCTGCCACGGCCGTATAGACAGGTCCGGAAACTTAACATGCCGTTCATGTCCCGCTTAACTACGCACATTTTAGTTCTAAAACGGGCCATTGATAGCGCTACGATCTTCAGAGACGCAACATTTCTAATTGTTTAAGTTGGGACTATGGCCGTATATTCGCGTGCCGCCATCATTGTTTACAAATCTCAATGACCAATCAAAAGGCGTCTCTCGTACAAGTAGCGCTTACGGTGGTAAAAAGGAGGAACTAATTTTTGCGTAGTTAAGCGGGACAAGATCTCCCATTTATAAAGGGTAGGAGTTTCCGGACCTGTCTATACGGCCGTGCCGGCTGCAAATTTGCCAATGCCAATTCCGACAAGTCGGAACTTGAACTAAAAATTCCAGGGTGCACCAGAGGAATTCGTCAGATGCCGAAAATTTACATTTTTCTCCAGTAAGCTTTCTACAAAACTGCCATTCCTTGCGGTATGTACTGATACGTACTCATAACCTACAAACTTCGTTTTTCTAAAGGAAATTTTTTTAAAACAAAATTTTATAGCACGCTTAAACTCGATTCAGCAAACGGTTGATTCAAAATATTAACCAATTTGAAAGGGTCGACGGAGCGGGAATGAAAAGTCTCTCCTCAGGTCCAGCCATCCCTTTGATTTTCCGAATTCAATCCCTTTAAGCGTAGTAATTCTGCGGAAAATCTCCCTACCGGCTTCAATCTCCCGAGGATTTTAACCCCACGTCCCGAAAATTATTTTATCCTTGGGAGCGTGAAAAGAGGTTTGAGAATTATTATCATTATCATTATTACGATTCAGACTAAACCACAAAAACCTTAAAACTCCAAAATAAGTTATGTATATAAATAAATTATAATGAAAAAAAAAATGTGTTTCGAGCACAAAATTAAAAAAAAAAAAAAAAAAAAAAGATACTATGACTGAAAATATGCATAATTAAAAATCTTACTATTAAGATGAGTCGTGTAGGGTAACTATATGAAAAAAAAAATTCTTCTTCATATTGCGCCGAACATACGCCTTCCCTTTGTGATAACCAAGCTCACCATCATCACAGACAATAAAAAGAAAACGAGTCCGAGGATGGAAGTCATCAGCCTGCACCAGCATCTTCTTCGTTTGGACGATGCGATTTTTTTCATTAGTCTTTCAGCTTGAGGTAAGTCCAACGTGAAATCAGGTCTTCCCATAGCAACCTAAAAATAAAAAAAAATGAAAATGATTATTCATAAAACAGCGGGATCAGAACAGACGAAAGCAGTGTAAGGGTGTGTAGAGTATGGTGTGTGAAAGGGAAGGGGGGGGGGGGCGTACGAAAATGAGATGCATAAATAATACAAAAATCATGTGTAAATTATACAAAGAATTGGATATACGTAAAAAATGCATAAAAAAATGCATAAAAAACTTAATTTTTATTAACAGAATTTTTGTTTTTTCATACTTCAATATAATTATGCATAAATTATGCATGAATAAGAATGCATCGAATGGGAAAAAATTAAATAAGCATAATTACGGAAGCCCTAAAGGGTCACGTATCTAGAGTTGTTTTTTAATGTTTGTTCCAGAACTGACACGATTTGGTTCATTGCTTGTTCCGGAACAAGTAATGTCTGTTCCGGAATAGGCAATTTATTTATTAAACGTTGTTTGTTCCGAAACAGACAATTTTTTAATGATTGTCTGTTCCGGAACTGACAGTTATAAATTCATTGGATGTTCCGGAACAAACAACATTTAGTAAGTAAATTGCCTGTTTCGGAACAAACATAGCTTTTTCCGGAACAGAAAATTTTAATTTTGAAGGATAATTTTTTCTCTCGGGTCGTGGAACAGAAAATTTTAAATTCATCGTTTGTTCCGGAACAAACAGCATTTAGTAAGTGAATTGCCTGTTTTGGAACAAACATAGCTTTTTCCGGAACAGAAAATTTTAAATTCATTGTCTGTTCCGGAACAAACAACGTTTAATAAGTAAATTGCCTGATCCAGAACAAACATTGTTTGTTCCGGAACAGGCAATTTTAAATTCATTATCTGTTCCGGAACAAACAACGTTTAATAAGTAAATTGCCTGATCCAGAAGAAACATTGTTTGTTCCGGAACAGACAACTTTTTTTATCGATTTTCTGTTTCAGAATAAGCAATGTTTGTTCCGGAACAGGCAATTCACTTACTAAACGTTCTTTGTTCCGGAGCAGACAATGAGTTTAAAATTGTTTGTTCCGAAACAAACAACGTTTAATAAGTAAATTGTCTGATCCAGAACAAACATTGTTTGTTCTGGATCAGGCAATTTACTTATTAAACGTTACTTATTAAACATTTACTTATTAAACATTGTTTGTTCTGGATCAGGCAATTTACTTATTAAACGTTGTTTGTTCCGGAACAGATAATGAATTTAAAATTGCCTGTTCCGGAACAAACAATGTTTGTTCTGGATCAGGCAATTTACTTAGTAAACGTTGTTTGTTCCGGAACAGATAATGAATATAAAATCGTCTGTTCCGGAAAAACCTATGTTTGTTCCAAAACAGGCAATTCACTAATTAAATGTTGTTTGTTCCGGAACAAACGATGAATTTAAAATTGCCTGTTCCGGAACAGACACTGCTTGTTCCGGAACAAGCAATGAACCAAATCGTGTCAGTTCAGTTCCGGAGCAGAAAATACTTGTTCCGGAACAAACAATGAACCAAATCGTGTCAGTTCCGGAGCAGAAAATACTTGTTCCGGAACAAACAATAAAAACAACCATATTTACGTAACCCATCAGGGCTTCCGTACATAATATTTGTAAATTTTCCAGCTTTATGATTTAAATTCCCGGAAATAGAGAATTCCCGTTTTAAAAAATATATCAATCCCGGGTACGGGAATTCCCCTTTTGGTCACCTTTTTCATTTCTCGGGAATCGAGATTTTAGTTTTTGGATTCCCGGGAATCCAAACATCAGAGAATACTGAAAATTTTATGTGATAAATGGTCAAAATGGAAAAAATTCATATTGTTCCCGTTTCCGGGAAAAAACTTGTCGATCCCGGGAATCGGGAATTCTCGAAAATAAGAAAAATTCCATTCGCGGAAAGCAGGATTCCCGACAATTTTTAAAAAAAAGGATGCCGGGATATTTTTGTGGAAAAAAATCAATTTTCGGGAGCAATTTCTAAAATTCAAATTTTGATGCTTAAGAAAATGATGCATATTAAGATTTTGATGCTTAAAAAAATATGCATAAACTTTGTAAAAATTATGCATGTCCAAATTTTTGTATAAATAATACAAAAATAATAGGTACATTTTTTCAAACAAATTTTTGACGTTTATTTTGCAAAATTTTTATACAGTTTTTGTATCACTTTTTCTTACGCGAGGGGGGGGGGGGGGGGCGTGTAGGAATGGTACAATTTACTATAGTATAATGGTGTACTATACTCTCCGTAATGAAACGGAATGTAGAGCCCTATATACATAATATATGCAAGCAAGTAAATCTTTCTTTTACGTGACACTGAATGGAAAATGGAAAAAAAAAAAAATGATCTCACCCTTCGGAAAAATTCAAATTTCTATTTGTCAAAGTTATTTAAGCATAATTTTTACACTGCAATAAACTTACAGCGATCCATCCTTCGCTTGTTACTATAAAATAATAATAATAATTAACGTTGTCTGAGAAAATATGAAAAGATTCGTCTTGGTCAAAAACAGAAACCGCAAATGGCTCCTTTAACCTTTACTATTTAATTTTTATTGTTCATTTGAAAATTCAAAGTGGAGGAGTTTTATTATCTCATTTTATAGTCATGCGTTAATTACATAAAAAAACTTTTCTAATTTTTTTTTTTTTTTTTTTTTTTTTTTTTTTGGTTACGAGCTTTGATTAAAACAATTCGCCATAACTTCTATAACCGCATATATTTTTTTTGCATTTAAAAAAAAGAAAAAAAAAGAAAAAAAAAACTGTTGAAAGAATAATCGTATGTACACAAAATTGGAGCACTAAAGCGGGCATATCGGACCTACAATTGCAAAATTTATTTTTCGTGTCTATCTCATTACGAAACGCATAAAAAAATTATTCCCTCCCGATAATTTTTCTTATTTATATATGCGCCCGGTGCATGATGATCGATAATCCAAACGCTCTTATATTTACAAAAAAACAGTACAATAAATCTGAAACTGCAAAACCCGTTTTTTGCAATCGGGTCTGCAAAATAATAAATCAATCGGTTTATAATTACTAAATTAATCTCATGGGTGTTATTTACACGATGCAGATAATAGTAACGGGAGCTGCTTTACATGTTAAAAAAAAAAAAAAAGCGGTAAGAGTTCACAGGTCATCGTGTAGATTAATAACACAATGATAACCTGTGTTACCTGAATCTAATTTAGATTCGATATGGGTTCTTGAAGATATTTCGTTCTGAATGTCACACAAGATTCGGTTTATGAGTTTTCTTAGTGGTGTCTGCTTACACAGTTAGGCGGTGGAAAAAATTTTAAAAATTTTCAAGGTGGACTGTAATTTATATCTGAATTGTTTCGAGGGTTGTTCGGGATGATTAGTCCTTGATGGACAGAAAAGTTCCCTTTAAGTAACACCGATAGAAAATAGTAAAAATCCGTTGAACTTGGTAAATTCAATTTTAAGGAATTTTTAAGGGATTAATCTTTTAAGGAAAAAATTTTAAACAGCGATGATAACGATTCCAACCAACAAAAATTTGAACGACGCAGATTCCAATTCTGATTCCGACTTAAACCATAATCGCGATTAAATGTAAACGCGCTATTTTCGTCCTTTTTAAGTTGATTTGAATCGAAAATATTTTTTTTTGGCTGTCGATGCCGATTTTGATTCCGAAGATTCCAAAGAGAGATTCCTTCCGGGGATTCCCGATCCGGGATTTTCCGGGATCCCAAGCTCTTTTTTCCCGAAAAAGGATGTCACAGAGTTGCCGTAAGGGTTGTGCCTCAAAATTAATTTTTTTTTGGACTTTCACCCATCCATAGGACCTAGTGAGGGGGTAAATTAGGCGTCGAAATAAAAGTCGTTTCTGAGGCGGGGATGGAAGTGCTAATTCAGTTTTTATTTTTTTTGGCAGAGAATGGGGTGTCCGATTGAAGAATCCAAAAAACGAAAAAAAAGCTCTTTCAAAGGGCTATCTAAGAGCATAATTGTTAATTTTTGAAGAAATGGCCAAAATGGCCAAATAAAGGGGGAAAAAAATTATTTTCTTTATGTTCGCGTCGCCGGACCAAAATTTCGCTATGACAGTCAAAAAGTACGTCAAAAATTGGCCTAAGTTCATGTGCTTCTAAATTTTTCTTTCAACGAGAAGGTAAAAAAAAAAGCCAAAAGTTAAAAAAAAATTTTTTCTCTGCGAAGATGACACTGCACACAAATTTTGCTATCAACACGTGAGAGTACGCAAAAAACTGGTCTAGAAAATAAATTTTTTAAAAAAAAAGAATACCCCTTCAACAAAAAGAACTAAAAAGCAAAAAATAATTTTTTTTTTTAATTATAAAAAAGAACTGAAAGGCAGAAAACAATATCAATTTTTACAATATAGGTAAGAGTTTGAATTCCCGAAAAAATAAACCATGACCTCCAGATTCACAAAAATTTTCACTACATGCAATAAATAGGCCAATCAAAGTGGATTCAAAGGACAAAAGAAGCGCAGAAAAAATTTTTGTTGAAGGAGCAAGTCCCCCTTTTTTTTAAAAACTTGCTCCTTCAGCAAAAATTTTTTCTGCGCTTCTTTTGTCCTTTGAATCCACTTTGATTGGCCTATTTATTGCATGTAGTGAAAATTTTTGCGAATCTGGAGGTCATGGTTTATTTTTTCGGGAATTCAAACTCTTACCTATATTGTAAAAATTGATATTGTTTTCTGCCTTTCAGTTCTTTTTTATAATTAAAAAAAAAAATTATTTTTTGCTTTTTAGTTCTTTTTGTTGAAGGGGTATTCTTTTTTTTTAAAAAATTTATTTATTTAACGCTTTTTAGTTTTTTTTTTTATCAAATTTACTCAAGATCAGGGGTCCGAATCTGATGTTGATGCATATTCCATATTATTTATTTAATTAATTCCCTATTCCGATTCCGGCACCGTTACCCGATGCCGATGCCGACGCCACCAAGCATCGACCATATCCGATGCCGCCTCTGATTCCGATTTTAGTAAAAGAAAATAATAGAGCCATTCTAGATGATATTTAAAATCAGGGGTCCGATTCAGATGCCGGTGTCGATGCCAGTGCTGGCATCGGCATCGGATTTTTTTAAATATCCGAAATCGGCATCGGCATCGGCATCGACCCGAGATATTTAGCCGGCCGCGGCTGGCATCAGCATCAGCACCGGCATCCGAATCGGACCCCTGATTTTAAAAATCGTCTAGGCTCTATGAATTTTTTTCTACTAAAATCGGAATCAGAGGCGGCATCGAATATGATCGGAATCGGAATCGGAATTGTTAGTTAAATATATAATACGGCATCGGCATCGACCCGAGATTTCAGTCTGCCGCGGCCGGCACCAGCATCGGATTCGGACCCCTGTCTAATTTCCCGTTGGACTCGCAATGCAAACCCATTAATTAATTCTATTTCATTTTTAATTTTAATTTAAAAAATTATTTAAGAATGCTTGGGCCTACTGCCTACTCCAAAAAAAACTAATAATAAAAAAAAATCAGCTGTTCATAAATAACATTTCTTCCATCTTTTTTTATTTTTATAATTTGATAAATTATAATATAATGTTATTTCATATTCACCGCGAGCCTTCTAACATTGTACTGTTGAATGAAAATTATAACATGATTAAACGCTTATACAACGGTCAAAGGGCTTCGCCGTCATCTTATGTGTCTTACTTCAAGGTTCCGATTACAATCACACAAAGACTCGAGATCTGAGTACTCCCCTGTAAACCACCTTAACTTTGAAACCCCCTTATTCCTGTTGATATTGTCGGATTTTAATTTTGAAAATTTTAAAAATTACCTTGGACCTTCTTCTGTCGGATAAGCCCAAAAAAAGAATAGGTCATCACTGAAAAAAAAAAGTTTCTCACTAGCAAACGAAACCCTTCCGTTTTTCTCTTTTTTTTCTTCCGCCATAAGTTAAAGCTATGTGTTTTGTACATTTTAAATATTTTCGGATTTCTCGGTTTACTCAAAAACTGTGGGGAATTTCGAAAAAATAATTGCAATAGGTCCTCCCGGAAAATATGTAGAATCAACTGTGAAATTTTGAGATTTCTACACTTTTCCGTTTCAAAGTTACAAGGGAATTCCAAAATCATGCCACACGGCAGTCAGTCAGTCAGCCAGCCAGCCGTATAGACCATTAACCAGACGAAGCGATAAACATAACGCCCTTCAAATTGGTTGAAGGGGTAATAAACATAACGCCCTTCAAATTGGTTGAAGGGGTAAAATAGCCTAGAAACGTATTTTTCCGTTGGAGAAAAAAAGGTAGAAATTGGCCCAAATTAATGGCCTAAGTAACTAAAATTCGTAAATTTGAGCCAATTTCTACCTTTTTTTCTGAGTGATACTCAATGATTTTTCAAACGCAATTCCGATTCCGATTATTGTGGAAAATTTCAGAATCGGAATCGATGGTCTTATATATTTTATACTAATCGTTCCCAATCCCGATTCCGATTTGTGTGAAAAAGAATAAATTTACGACCCCGATTCCGATTCAAAATCATATTAATCGGCACCGATTCCTATTCTGATTCTCACGCCAAATTATAGTTGGTTGCTGCCGATGCTGATGCTGATTCCAATTCTAAACTACGGGAAAAATTTTCGCGATTCCGAATCCGATGCCGATGCCTGTTCCGATTAGTTTTCATCGATCGAATCTGATTCAGATTCCGATTAAAATTCAGTCGGCATACCATCCCTACCCTCCGCCTCCATTAGGATCCAAATTCCAAAACCTGCTACAATGATATATCCTGCATGTACAATAGCAGCTGTAGCAATTAATATATGATCCAAATTATGCGAAGAAGAATAAAATTCATGATTATCCTTCTAAAATATTTCAACGCACCACCCCGGAAAACACATGACGTCCCAGAGACGTCTCAGGAACGTTTCCAACGGCTCCAATGTTTCAGCTGAAACCTTATTTGAAACGTTTCGAAACGTTTCTGAAACGATGATATGTCTGGGTTTTTGAAACGTTTCCTGAAACGTCTCAGAAACGTTTCATTGAAACGTTTGTGAGACTAAAAATTGAAAAAAAAATTTTTTTTTTTTTCGCCCACACACCCCTATCCGACTTAGGAATCGAACCAAGACCCCAGGTTTCATAAGCAAGCATCCTACACCCCGTGGTACTGAGTTACATACTTAAAAGTCTTCAAAATTACCCTAAAAAATGGCAAAAGTTTCATAGACGTTTCGAAACGTTTCAGGAACGTTTCAGATACTTTGAAACTTGAATGAAAGCTTTTTTAAAAGCTTTTTATTTTTGAAATATTGACACTCGTTCAGGGACATGGCGGTTCCGCCAGTCACTTTATTCCGAAAGAAACCATAGAAATTCTGGTTCCATAGTGCATTCCCCTTACCATTTTACTCTCTCAGTTAGCATTAAATGTTTAAAACCGTCTTATATATCAATAATACATATGTCATTCATAGAATATAGCGAAAAATACCCAAATTTTCTGATTTGACCCCATTTAAGTATTACGTAATCATAATTTTCCATTCTTTTGACCGTCTGCATCCTGGTTATTAGTTGTAGTTAGGAAGATTTTCCTAGGCCCGCCTTCTTAATTACGTAAGATTTATGTCGAACCCCCCCTTCCCCCCTTTCCTTTTTTTTTTATTTTAAAATTTTGTTTTAAATATTTTATTTTGGAAAAAAAAATTCGAAAACAAAAAGATAGGATTTTAAAATTTGATATTCTAAAGACTTTTTTTCAAATATGAATTAAGCTAAATAAAATATTTTTCCCTGTTCCAAGAGTATTTATTTGAAAATGAGTTTTCGATAATCATAAAGTAGTACAGTACAGTACAGTGCTTTAAAATGCTATCTACGGTATTTTTATTATGTGGTACCTTTTCAAAATTTTTCAAATTCTATGGAACGTTTCAGGAACGTTATGGTATGCATTTCAGATACGTTTCTGAAACATGTTTCTGAAACGTTTCAGAGAGGTTCCAAATATTTGAGGTTCAGTGAAACTATTCTGAAACGTACCAGAAACGTTTCAATGAAACTGGAAACCTTGGAACGTTTGAAACCCTTATGAAACGTCTCTGAAACATCATGTGTTTTACGGGACCAGACCACGCATAAATACAACACGTAAATCGTTCAAATTCAGTTTCCTTTTTCTTGACCGCTGAAAATTTTCTCTCGTTAGCAAACATCCCACCGAAAATGGGAGCGCGGAAGTACTTCTCAAAAGGATTTAACGGGCCGTTAACTTTACACACCGAGAACGTTTATAAGTTCGGAGGTATTCGAAGCATGACGGATTCATGATTCGCGAAAGAATATAAAGGAGCTCATAGTGATCGTTTATGATGTAACAAGGGACCCGTATGGAATTGAATGCTTCCGGTCCGATGTGTTCGTGAAACCGACGTGAAAAACGATCCGTGACGATGCATCGTAACGGTATATATACTCCATACGTACATTTTTTTTTGGTTAAAAGGCTTTTTTTTTCTTAATTAATCATACGTAATACCGAAACGTGCCGCGAAAAATTCTTGAATGAAATGCCTTATTACAAAGAATGGCACTGCAACAAAACAGGTGAAAGTACGCGCATAAAAAAAATAATAAATATTTAACAAAATGTGACGTTGAATTAAATTGACAAATCGCAATACTTATCGCTACGCAATTAAGAATTGTCGTGTGCAGAACTCCCAAGTTCTAGGTTACGGTAACAAGTTCATTGAAACGATCTAATTTATCATAGAAACTGAGCAGACACACAAGAGCCGGTCAACTTCGATTTATTTTTTTTTTACTCTTTGATCAGATTTCTTTTCTAGTTTTAAAAAAAAATATCGCGCATCATTTTTTTTTTTTTAACCTACTTACTTATCCGTATTGTTTACAAAAGAATATGTAAGTACGGTCATGTATCATTATACCAAACTAATTACATCTATTGTCGACCTGATCGGGCCCTTTACGACTTGGGTTACGTAAACGAAATGCGCAAAATACAGGAATAATGATTGTTAAGGGGCGTTGAATAAAAAAAGAGAGAGAGAGAAAAAAGCAATCTGGCGCTAAGATGAAAATAATAAGTGTTAACTGCTGAAATGTCAGTCGGCAAACACGGAAACGGCGGACGAATGTTGATAGGACAGACGGTTTTTTTTATTAACTCTTGTTAGTTTGATTAGGCTATTTTCAATGTCAGTTACTGTTGAATAATCAATAATATTTTATTTGTTAAACGGTTTCTCACATTAGCAAGTTCCGACAAGTACAAGAGAAAAAAAACCAAAAAAAAAAAAAAAAAATATTTACGTTCATCTTGAGTTTTGCGATTTGGGAAAAATATTGCGAATTTTGAGAACAAGAGAGGAGACGGAAAGATTCAGCGAAAGGTGAAAAATGAAAACAGGTTTCAACAGGTGGCCCACCTCATTTGCCAACAGTATCTTTTGAGTTATGACAAGTGGGTGCTTGCGGGAGTGAACCTCCCAAAAGGATTTAATAGGAGGATTCAGTAAATGAGTGTTTCGTCAAATAATCGGTTTACGGGGGAAAAATTCAAAGGAGGCCGATAACCCGTGGTTTTGGGCCCCAGTATGTAACTATATTACATTACTCTTGTAATTCTATTACACGATGTAATGGAATCACACGACTAGTGTGATTTGATGCGTACTCCATTTCACTACCTCCATTCGCTGATCTCCATTTTGATGACAGCTTCGATTTATTTCTTCATAACTCTTACTTCTCCCTGACCAACAAAGCGACCAAGATATTCCACATAGGGTTGTAAAAATTGGCATTTTACCCAGTTAATTTTCATCTTTGCTTCCAATAGTAATGTAAAAATTTCCCCAAAACATTGCGTAAAATAGTATCAAAATGCAATAGTATGAATTACCCTTAAAAGAGTAATTCTGAAGGTGGTGGAATGCAGGTATGTACAAGTACAGGTTTGAAGCTTTTACAGAATAAAGACCATCATACTATAACGGTACTTTGATTTTTAGGAAGTTATACGTCATGTACTATAAGCGATAATAGCAGCGAAAGCCCAAAAACCCAGGTTGTTGGTCCTGCTCCTTTTAGGTGTCTAACGAACTCCTCTGATTTATTCTTGTATTTTAGGTACAA
This sequence comes from Liposcelis bostrychophila, assembly GCA_037577465.1. Classification (NCBI taxonomy): domain Eukaryota; kingdom Metazoa; phylum Arthropoda; class Insecta; order Psocodea; family Liposcelididae; genus Liposcelis; species Liposcelis bostrychophila. The sequence continues at coordinate 19,802,485 of CM075212.1, read as the reverse complement.
GTTTAAACTTGTTCCAAAGTGAAAATGAAATCAAGGTTTTTTTCAACCGCAAAATTCTTCTAAAATTCTACATTTATTTCCTACAAGTAAAAACTTGCACTAAAAATTTCGCGCATAACTTGCACTAATGATTCCGTAGATTCTGGCTCAACTGAACTGCACTAGACTTTGGAGCTCTTGATAGCGAATTTCGCAGATAGGAAGCTTGATGTCGTGGCCGCTGAAATGGCGGCAGCCATGTTCCTTTTTTTGTACTCACTTACACGTTGTTTTAGAAACCGAACCAAGATGTACTTGGGTATATTTTTTACACGGTCGTATAGACAGGTCCGGAAACTCCTATCCCTTATACATGGGAGATCATGTCCCGCTTAACTACGCCAAAATTAGTTCATCCTTTCTACCACCGGAAGCGCTACTTGTTAGAGAGCCGCTTTTTGATTGGTCGTTGAGATTTGTAAACAACGATGGCGGCACGCGAATAGACGTCTATACGGCCATAGTCCCAACTTAAACAATTAGAACGCCGACTCGATTATTAACTTCTATTAGCTCTCTAAGGGAAATTAGACTATGCCAGAGATCAGAGATAGTTGGAAAGGTAGCGAATGGCGCAACTGGATTTTGTTTTACGGCACTCCATGTCTGCAGACGTTTACGAAAACTTACAGTATTTCGCAAAACTTAGCGCTGCAGTGCACTGTGTTAAGGGAAATCATTACTGCAGATCATTTGGATAAAGCTAGAAAGCTTATAGACGACTTTGAAAAGGAGTACGAAGTGTTTAACAGTACGAAGAACTTGTTATTTAATGTCCACCAGACTGAACTGCAGCTCAGTGATAAAAATGAATTGCAGCTCAGTCTGGATCGGAAAGATATGCTAATCATGAGCTGTCCTGCTATCCTGCCAGTGATACCATAAACTTATATGCCGGTAGATCCGGTAGATGATTTTATCCGAAATCTACAAAGGCTATCACCATAGGAACTACTAGCTAATTTAGAATTCTCTAAACTTTCCAGCAGAACCTACTGCATTATTCTTGAATCAAAGATTCTATATTTGGAAAAAAAAAAAAAATCAGCGTTACTATGTCAGATTTGACATTCTTGAAAATTCTTGACGTTTTCCTCCCACACATAAAATTCTTACGCATAATTTGAGTACTGTAGATCGCATCTAATCACCGGTTTTTGTTGACTCGTGCTTTGGTAACAAGGTGCATTAGCATTACGAATAAAAACGTAAGCCAACTCGTTTCAGTTAAACTACATTTCTTTTTCAACCTGAATATCGATTTTTATCACTTTAAACTTTTCATTTTTTTTGGTTAAGAATACGCACCCAGCGACTAAAAAAAATAAAATAAAAAAAAATTGAACGGTTACCTCACCAACTACTTAAAACTGCAGAATATATATGCTTGACATGACCGGCGCGGCTGCCGTGACGTAATTGTCCCAGCAGTGTCTCAATAATCGTCTAGAAAAAAACTGGACCTACTACTGTGCGAGCGTTGCATGGCGCATTGATTCAAAAAGATCTGAATCTAATGAATCATCAAAAAGCCTAGTTAATTTCATTGTGGATTTTTGTTTAAGAGGTTGGAAATGACTCTCTGTGTGTGGTTCGCGATGGGTACAACAATATATGGGTCAATATAATGGAATGGAGAATTAATTTGCGCTTTGGCGCACGCATGGGGCTCTGACTTATTTTAATCGGTTAATTCCACGAACCGTCCTTGATTAGGATGGGACGACTGCCGACTGGGACAGCTAGACTGGGCTTCTTCTCCTTTAAAAAATGACAAAAGAGGAAGCAGAAGAGGGAGTACCGATAATGGGTGGGTTTAACCAATCTAACGCAACACGTCTCTGAATGGTCGTGAAATCGTTATCTGAAAAGTCGGAGGAACTGCTTTGTGAACAGGATCGTACTTGTGCTTAATGATGTAGGATCAAGCCCGGATGGACTTCTGGATGGGATTTCTGTTTTCTAAGGAGCCACTGAAAGTATTACATCAGCATGTTAGGGGGAGAGGTGAACCGTTTCCCAAAAGCCAAGTATTGCAAACGGGGGGAGGGGATCAAAGATAGGGATGCACAAATTGCAACAAATTTCAACAATTTGCTCAGATTCTGGTTCTGGACGCGACGTGGAAGACTCTAAGGTCTGCTGGATTGCTACATAAGGTTACTAGATCTTCAGAAATCTGGCGAGATCTTGAGCAAGATTCTCGAACAAGAAATTTTAGATATTGAATCCTTAGAGTCTTACATGTCTAGAACCAAAATCAGAGCAAATTTCTCGAAATTTTGTTGAAATTTGTTGTGTGCATCCCTAATCAAAGATGGTGAAAATGATGCTGTCGTAATATTTGAATGTCCATAAAGTGTTTTTTTTTCAGGGTTCGGTCGCGTCCTCCGAAAATGAAAAATCAGGCAAGTTAGATCATCTCCTCAAACACGACAACCCTCTGTTTCAGCCAAAGCAATGAAACAAATGAAATAAGAGAGAGGAGGAAAACGACATCGTCCGAAAGCTTCTTCTTCTTCTTCTTCTTCTTAGTCCTTTACTCGATTACGAGCGTGGTGATCTCTCACATACACGAAAGCATACATGCAAGTTAATAGTCTGCAAACTTCAGGGACAAGTAAAGAAAATTTCACCAGACGAACAGATAAGAGACGTCACATCTTGGTCATTCGAGAAAGGAATAAAAAAAGATTCCGCAAATTTTTTTTTCGCCATTATTAAGTTTAATTGAAGTGGACTGGTATACGTAATAAGTCAAGGGCAGTGTATTGTGTTCTTTTTGTACATGAAAACATCAGCGACCTTGTTTTACCCTTTGACACACCCTCAAACAACAGTAGAAAACCTTTCACCTTTTACTTAAATATACAGCGAAGGACGTTATCAATTTATGACAGTTGCAGCTAGTTCGGCACCAATATTATGAAAAAAAAAAAAAAAAAAAAAAAACGAAAAAAATTGATTAAACCTTGTGCTCGGGTTGCGCTATGCCCAACCTCTTCAATTCGATCATTACGAATCGTATAATTGTTATATAATAACTTTCGATCACGCATTGCTGTCATATTAAATTGCCGTGACACTACCCGTGCTAAAAACAAACGATGATTTCGAATCGAATCATGTAAAAAAAAAAAAAAATATTAAATCGATCGTGAAGGAATTTTTTGCTCTTACCTAATTTTGTTTTTGTACAGCATTGACATGTTCAGGCAAGGTTTAAAGTCCTTATTCTTCCTCAAATTTCCAAAAAAAAAAAAAAAATAATAATAATAAAGTGGAGTCTTTTTAACATGGTTAAAAATGTCAAATCTTCCGTCATCTTTGTCCTAATTTGGAAAAATAAAATAATAGTCGACAGAACTAATCTTTTCCAAGGATGATCGTGACATAAAATTTACGCAAGAAACGCACGACAAAGATGGTGGGTACACTATCCAATTTTTTTTTAAAAAAAAGAAAAGCGCCGGATTAACCCAGAAAAAAAAAGCCGCGATCATTTTTATTTTATTTTATTCTAACTAAATAAATACTTGAAGTATGTAGGTACAACCGGCATTCATAGCGCAACAATGCGTCCTTGTTCGGAGCTCAAAGGAAAAAAAAATTTGGTCTATTGACTTTTTTTTTCAATTTCGACCCGCTGCTTTCACATCTTTTCAAAAAAAAATCGCTATTAAAAGTGGATAATTATCGTCGGGATATTACATCACCGCCGTGCCACTTATTAATAAGAGAAAAAAAAAAGAATATCATACTATTTTTATCTATTTATAGGAACCTTTCTAAACGTTTCCATTTACTAAGCTCCCCCTGGAGGAATAATTAATCAGTCAATGAGATACAATTAGCATTTTTACAGTCGCTGGTCACTCTAATGATATTGAATACTGATTATTCAATTTGATTGTAGATCATTTTTTGTGATATATGAGCACCAGGTAACTAAATGGCAGATGTTGCATATCGGGTTAAGTGGAACGTGATTCGAAGGAATGCGAGGAATTGGGAAATGTAAGCTGCAAGCAGAAGCCGAGATAAGTGAATAATCGATTTCAGAAAGGAAAACATTGGAAAATTCTGAATAAAGTTTGAATAATTCGATCATGATTTTGAACCAACTATGATACAAGAGGGGTAGCAAAGTTAAAAGTTTCAGGGAGAACAAAGATGCTTCCCTGTAGCTTATGGAAGGTGTAGGAAAGCAATGTGACTTTTATGCGTGATGGGCACAAATATTCGCACTCAAAAAATGGTAATGCCAAAACAATAAAAATTAATTAACTATATTGACTGACTAACATCAATTTTACAATATTTTTAAGGTACAGTAATCAAAACAAAATAAAACAAAGAATAAAATAAAAAAGCTCATCGCTCGGAACATTGCTGCAACGAGTAAAAGTATGAGTAAAAAATGTCTTTGATAAGTTCCAGACTCATGTCAAAGTTAAGCTCCTTATAATGAGATTGCAGTCTGTTCCATGCTACATGACGGAATATAAGAAAGAGTACCGGTGATGGACTGTTCGGGTCATGTTCGGGCAGTTCGGGTCAGTTCGGGTAATGGAAAAAAAAATTCGTTTGGGTATTGGAATCTCTGCAATGGAGTTGTTCACACAGAGGGGGGCTATCGATATGGCCCGTAACTAGTTTTTTTCAGAAATATATACCACTTATTCAGAAATAAATATCTTGTCAAGAAACAACCCGTTCGTTTTCACGAAGCATTTTTGTTTTGCTAAGAAACATTCCCGTTTTGTTGCAAGACAAAACTTGTTCAAAGACGTTTCCTTTCTCTAAGTGCGAAACCACGACAATGATTCAAAGGCAATGGGAGAAAAAGCATTGGTAAAGCTTGAGTCACAAGACTCCTGTACACCATGATTTTCCCTGATCCTTTACTTAAGGCATTCCAAGACAAAGTACGGCATCAAGGGAAGAAGAGAATCAGATTTAAAAAGTTAAAGAGGGGAGTGTAATCTGTACGCCGTTTGCTTTAATACCTCTGCTATCGTTATAATTTTCTATATTGCCACACCGCAAGCGTTACAAATCCAATAAAAATTCATTCAAATTCCGACCAAAATGTTTATTTTTCTGACCTTTCAACTTTGGTCAAAACCGCCGACTGGGAATACACAAGTCCCACTTTACTACACCGTAAACAAACATTATGTCATACAAACAAGGTAATTATACCTCAACCTATATCAGATCATTATTCTAGACATCGAAACCTGATTTAAAAAAAAAAAAAAAAAAAAAAAAAAAAAAAAGCAGAAAAAAAGAAGACATCAACTTGGCACCAAGTACCGTATCATTAATTATAACAGTTTCCGATCAGCCGCAGGGCAATATAATAGTTATGCACAGTTAATAAAAAAAAAACATTGTTTGATAACTGGGTCTATTTTAAGGAAAGTTAAACATGGCCGGAAGGAAGTCGTCGAACCTGTTCCTGTCAAGTTCTAGTTCACTCGGACTTGCAAGGGCAAAGGTTAATATTTTGCATTCTGCCGAAACCGGATTTTTCCTCTTCAAGTTCATCGATTTCAGTTCCAAAATTACGGTAACGCGTATTATGAAATTTTGTGAGTCAGCTTCTTAACCAACCGCAACTTTTATTTAAAAAAAAAAAAGTCAGAATGAAAGGTAGCAGCAACTCGCCTACGATTTACATTATGAGCAATTTTTTTTTTTTTTAACTAATTACATCGCCCGCGCTTTTGGAATTAGTCATTGATTTGATTTGGAACGGCTTGGAATTGAAAAAAAACTTCCGGAATGGAAACAAAGATTCAATATATTTGCAAACGATCTATAAGAAAATCTTGACACAAAAAAGAATTATATAGTAATTGCGAGGGATGATTTTGACCTCCTTAACCATAATGTGATTGCCAATGTTAACGTAACCTTGACAGAGAGCTTTGCCTTAAGTATCTGCCAACAACAAAAAATGATTTGACAGGTTGCTAATCTGTGTTTATTTTGAGTGAGATTACCTAGAAAATTGGGAATATTTAAACCTTTAAAAAAAATGGATAGAAGTGGTCTTGTAGGAGAAACGAGTTTCATTTTCCTTTTCGAGAAAGTTCTTATAATAACGACGAATAATCATTATTATTTTTTTTTTTCAGGAGCTTTTTAATTCTTAGGTAATTTTGAAACACTGAAAATGGCAAAATTAGCGGGTGAAACTTAAATTTAAAACGAGTCCTAAAGTTTGCCTGTACTTGTTTAGAAAAATTAAATACAAAAACCTGTGGTGATTTTTGCACGGGCAGAAACTCCCTAAGAAATTTCTCAAGGGAAATAAACGAATTAGCTTGTTCTGACAAGAGGGAAAACCGTTATCTTTAGTTGCAGATCAGAATTCATAACGAAAATTTTGGGTGAACATAAAAGCCTTGTTTGTTGAACATGTACAAACGTTTACCAACCAAGTCAGGAGTAGCAGCCCATTGGTTGTGGTAACCCTGTTTTGAGAAAGTTCTGACTTGCTCAAGTAATTTCGTCAAATCACCACTTGTGCATTGTCACAAAATTTATTGTTTGATTACGAAACATTGCTGCTTTTGAGCAAGTCCGAACTTGCTCAAAAAATATTGTTTGGTTACGAAACATTTTGAGCAAGTTCTGACTCGCTCAAAAACAGCAATGTTTCATGACCAAATAATAAGTTTTGTGACAACGCGCAAATTGTTTCTTGACAAAATTACTGTCTTCGAACAATATTTTAAAAAATTGTTTTACCAAAAACATTGTTTGCTTCAGCATGGGCACAAATTCACGCCAAACAGATTCGGGAACATGTTCCATACATGAGCGGAGCATGGAAAGAATGATTTGAACCAGAAAAGCTGCACTGCAAGTTTCACCAAGCAACACCGCAACACCAAGACAGCCAAGCAGCCGGTGGAATTAGCAAAAATGACCGTTTCCGTTTCTAATGTTTAGCTTATGGCACAGCCGTATAGACAGGTCCGGAAACTTCCCTTGCCGTTCATGTCCCGCTTAACTACACACATTTTAGTTCTAAAATGGACCATTGATGGCGCTGCGATCTTGAGACACGCAACATGTCTAATCGTTTAAGTTGGGACCACGGCCGTATAGACGTCTATACGACCGTGCGCCGCCATCGTTGTTTACAAATCTCAACGACCAATCAAAAATCGTCTCGGGTAAAAGTAGCGCTTACGGTGGTAGAAAGGATGAACAAATTTTCGCGTAGTTAAGCGGGACAAGATGTATACAGGATAGGAGTTTCTGGACCTGTCTATACGGCCGTCACTTGTGGCAGCAAAAAACCGTTTCCGTTAATGAGCTTGCATAAGCTAAACATAGGCGCTACAAAAACGATTTCATCCCCTGCAGTTAAGTCCCGAAGCCCTAGAAACGATCTTAACATGATTTCCAATTCAAGGCTTCTTCCGAAGAGAGATATCCAAAATAGTTTCCCATTGAACTTGATGAATCGAAAAAAAGTAACGTTACGAATTTTAAAATTTACTCGCAAAGACAAAAGCAACGAAATAATTCCCCTCTGAATTGATGCGTAACAACAATACCTCATATATTCTTTTAGGAAAAATTGACAAAGAATAATCATTTGTTGTCACTATTGGTTATGAAATACGAGGGTCACACTAATTAAAAAGCAAATACGGGAAGTAAACAATCATTTGTATGCCGTTAATTAATCGCTAAGAGGGGGTTGTTTTTTATCTTAAGGCGTTAAAACATGCGGTGACGTTTATCCGTCGAAAGCAATTTTTTAAACTCTTATCCACGCGACGAAAAAAAAAAAAAAAAAAAAAAAAAAACTATTCATTACCGAAACAATAAACTTACGTATTAATTGATTACTCGGGGATTAGTTCCTGACGACTTTTTAGGGCAAAGGTATTAACCGCAGATTCTTCAATAGTCGGAGGAACTTTTCTCAAATTATATAACGCAACCGGATGAAAAACGATAGAAATTCCTTGGGCATAACATCGGTTCTTACAAATTTTCTTTCCCCAGATTTGGGCAGACATCTTCAAGGTGTCGTCTCACGCAGAAAATCCATTTCGAATGTTACAGGTTGACATAACTAATAAGAACGAAGGTCAGTAATCCGATTTAGGTTCTTCGACATCCATTTTTAGGTACTCCAATTGGAAACATTTTTTTTTTCTGCTTGTGCCTACTTAAAAACATTCTACGTCGATTTCTACCATTAACCCTACAACGATAAAGATCTGACCTATGACCGTGGAACCCGCGTTGCCGACCTAGAATCGGTAAAATTACGAAACGGACGGAATCACAGATGCGCGAAATTCGACCTGAAAATTATCGAAAATAAAAAGTCATCCGTAAAAGAATTCAATCGTCATGCGTTTCAATCGAATCATAATCTGCTGCAAAACGAAACAATGAAACCAGAATGATAATTAAAAAAAATATGTATATACATCCGATGACATAAAGTCATACCTTGATCGTTTGAAGGAAGTAAAGATTTTTTTTTTCTGTCTTTGTCACAAAAAGAAATTGCCGACGTCCATCGGTACCTGACGATGCTCAAATGTCTGATAACGTTACTGCAATGTATGCAAATTTTTTCGGGGGAATATTTTGACACAGGGCCTTGTGAAAAAAAAAATATATTAACTCACAGTTTTGATGAGAATAATACCTTTGTTATGGGGATCGCTTACATAAGAATGATGAATATATATGTTCGATTTCTCACGTTTGAAGTTTTTTAACATTTTATGCTAAGAATGATGATATTTTTGGTTCGGTGAACAGAAAAGTGCCTCTTAAGGTTTAAGATGAATGTTGGTTAAATGTTTACGACTTCCGTCTGCTTGGTCATTTAGTTGGCTAATTTACTGCAAAAGTATCAGATGAGTGTGAGCATTTGTCGAATGAATCTTTTTTTATTTTGTCCCGTAATTGTCCACGTAATGCACTTAGTTTGTCTGCCACGAGTATCGTCTTTGAGACATTTTATTCGTGATGTGCTGCATCTGGGCAATATGAGGGGAAGCAGAGTCTCAATGCGCTATTGGTTCATAACCCAGATAGCAAAGTCTATCCAGTCCCGAGGACGTCTTGAGGATATTTAATGGACATCCATTGGATTTACGTATGTCCGTATTGATCCAAATAGCGTCCTTTGGCCGTCCTAAGGATATCCCATGGATTTGGATGTCCTGTGGATATCTAATGGACAATCCACAGGATGTCCAATGGATTGAAAATGCTATCTGGGAACCTGAACATTAATTTCCATAGTTAAAGTTAAAGTGATGAATAGATCGGTTATAGTCTTGTTCAACATCCAAGATTGAGCTCAAATGGCGTCCCTCAATGTCCTGATTAGTTTGGATGAGATGCCAAAAGTAGAGTGTTCAAAAAAAAAAGGATTCGAATTAAAATTTCGTCACCCCCGGAATTTGTTCCTTTTGGTGCAACTAACACACACACACATCAGGCTTTTACAGGACCTGGAGCCCTATCGCCGCATTATAGACCTTTTTCCAATCAGGCCTCTCCTGGCAGGCGTCTCGCCAGTCAGGCACTCCCAACCTTCTCGCATCGGCCGCGACATTATCTTCCCATCTGATCCGGGGTCTACCCTGAGGTCTTGGACTCGTCGGTCTGCCCTCCAGGACCTGTCGGATATATCTTGGGTGCAACTAAACACCCTGAATTTTTTCAGGTTATTTAAAATGGCGAGAAAGCGTCCTGCCGTGAGCTTAAATGTCGGAAAACTCTCATGAGAACAAAAAACTCAACAATTTTTTTATTCGTCAAAAAATAGTCTATTCCTATCGGAAATTTTGCGTAGATCACGAATCCGAAGTCCGTTTTCTTATTCTCTTACCGGTTTTCGAGTTGGAAACCAAAATATAGCAGAAATGGCCAAATATAGCATTAAGGGACAAAACATAATAACACCATACTTTGGCGCTTATTTTCGGGCTCTAGAGCAAAAATCGTAACAGATACAGAAAAGCGGACTTCAGATTCGGGTTCCACGTAAAATTTTCGATAAGAATAGAATATTTTTCGACGAAAAGAAAAAGATCTATTTTTTGTCCTTATGGGAATTTTCCGACCTTTCAGCTCATGCATGGCGGCACGCTTTCGCGCCATTTTAAAAATCTAAAAAAATTCAGGGTGTTTAGTTGCCCCGAAAGGAACCATTTCCGGGGACGACCAAATTTGAATTCAAAAATTCGGTTTTTTTGGAACATCCTAGTCAATAGGCAGCAGGGTAGTTTTTGAAAAAATGTACAATTTTATTTTTAGGCAATATTGCTTAACATTTTATTGAAGACGCACTGAAAAAAAAAATTTTCTACAGTCGATTTGCTTTTGAAAAGGTAAAGAATAATATATCCCTTTTTTAAAGAAAATAGAAATTATTTTTAAACCGTTTAAGGGAATGTTCAAGTATTACGTAAGATTTTTAGGGGGGGGGGCCGCATTAACCATCTTCGCCATAAGCTAAGTATGGCAAAATATCTTACAACCAGGGGGGGAGGGGGTTCAAAGTCACCAAAATCATGCTTACGTAATGCTTGAATGGCCCCTAATTAGCTAAAGAGTGCATTATTTGTCCTCCCGTCACGATTTATTTTGTTGGCAGCTTCTCATTAAAAATGCAGCAAAAAAAAAAATTTTATGTTGTGAATTCGAGTTTCGGAAGGTAAAAAACGATATCCCTTTTTTTAAGAGAAAATTAATTACTTTTCAACCTTCTTTATTACCGAAAAGTGCAATATTTGTCCTTCCCCGTCACGGTACGTTTTTTCAAGAATTACCCATCTCAGCATCGGAATCGAAAATATTTTGAACTTTCAAAGGCGTCAGCGAAATTATTTTCACCGAATGTCCCAACATCTGAATGGAAAAGAAATCTACTTTTCATCCTTGATGCTCCTTAATTTTGGTATTTTGGAAAAAAATAAATTCATTGGGATCTCAAATTAACGATAGGTTTATCTTGTAAGCACATGATAAACTTTAACTGTGAACTACGTTTTAAATAGCCCTCATTTGTTAGTCCTCCACATACTACCTATGAATCATCCTGATTAATATTTACGATGGCTCTAGTTATGTTCCAACAATATCGCTATTGTATTACGCGAATATAGTCTTGACTTAAAAGTCATCAGACTCAAAAAAAAAAAAAAAAAAAAAATTGAATTAAATTTAGTAGTAAAATGACATTTGAATGGTGAGGTTCATTACGTTGTCTAGCCTAGTTGTTAGTCGGTAACGATGCCACCACACACACAGCGGTCAGATTTCCATTTACGTAATATTTCAGCCGTTAATATTTATAAATAATACAATCACTGTTGGATGATTTTCATGACGTGCAATTTTTTTCCTTCAAATTTTTCGCGAAATTCTCCTAAGCATAAATAATCGTAAATTTTTAATGCCATTTGAAACTTACGTAGGCGGATGAGAAAAAAAAAATTTCACCTATCAAAATAAACACTTTAAAAAAATATTTAAAAAAAAAATAATTTAAAAAAATCCAACGCCTGAATTTTTTAATTGAAAACTTAAAATTAGAAATCCTGATTAAATGACGCAAAAAGGTGGAATCCTCACTGTCAAGGTTGCTGAATACAAAGGAATTCGTAATTTTTCTGAATAGGAACTAGATACCGCTGACATTTGCAACGTGGCGATGACCTCATATTTTGTGACAATCCCTTTCAAAGTCAAGTTCAAGTTATTTCTAAAACAAAGAAGATGAAGGAGAAAAAAAAAAGCCGGGGAATGGCAAAATTTGTTTGGCAACGTGGGACGTGATCGGGAATTGCCGCAACAAGCGTTGGTGGGATATTATTAATTCGAGTGTACTCGTATTCTTGCTTAATCCTTTAACGGAATTGAAGAAAAAAAAAAAAACCTTTCCAATCACGCCGAGATGATACTACTCCTTCGTGCTATGATATCATTCTTGCTATTCCGCATTGATGATATCATTTTTTTGTGGAAAGATCGATTAATTACGGTCATTATTATTTCTCAATGCCCTTATAAAAAAATCTATATATAAGTCTGGGGGTGGAGAAGAGGATGGCAAGAAAAAAAAAGAAATAAAAAGTCTTAAGGCACCGAAATTTGAATTTCTGTCAGATGTTACTCCATAAAAAAAAATTCAGGTACCATGTTATGCGATCCCAAGATCTTTGGAATCGAAACGTCGAAGAAAATTTCGGCATTTTTTTATAGTAGACTTCCGACGATAATCGTGGGAGGGCAGTACATCCGGACTAACTAAAAATGGCATACGTTAAAAGGCTTGAGTCGCATGTAAAAGGGCCGATCCCAGGTTTTCGACTAAAAGAAAAAAAAAGTAATGTAATAATAATGAAAGTGAAACCAAAATAAACAAATCTGTTTGATAATAAAAAAATGACAAGTTTAAATAATGTCGTGGTAACGTGGTATTGATTTTTATAATTTTTGTCTCTTTTTTTGAGGAATGGAACCGGAAAGAACACATTAATTTTATTAGGAAGAAAATGTGAATTATTTCAGCCTGATTCAATTTTGGAGAATTATGGGCCATGAGATTGTTACATAAGAAAACGGGCGACTTTCTAATTTCATCCTTTCTTTCCAGTTCGGTTTCTCGTAGAGAGAGTATAGGCGTAAAATCCCCTATTTGGTTTAGGCTGCATTTAAAAAGGGTTTACTGGTTACCAGTCAAAAACGAACTCGATTTTGCGTCTAGTAAAAAGCTGTCTAGTGGCCAAGAAAAGTTTAATAACGACTAATCAAATTTTCCAAGCTACTAATCAAAAGCACTTAATCAAAATTTGCTTGGAACCAGTGTGCATATGTAATTCTTGTATGTATGATCTAAAATCTGTACTAGGCAGGTCAACTGAGTTATGTCCATCACAATCGTGTATGGAGATATACTCTTAGAACCGTTGCAGTTCAAAACCAGTTCAGGCAGCGGTTCAACTAGTATATCTCCATGCGCGATTGTGATGGACATAGATCAGTTGACCTGCCTGTACAGAAATAACCCATATGTGCTCTTAGTAAAGAATGGAATGCAAAGGCTCAGCAAAAAAGAGGTTTCTTGAAAGATTTCTATTCGTAAAATTATCCAACCGGCAATGCAGATGCGGAGATATCGTCATGGAAATTGATCTCATCTCATGTTCAAATGAAACTCATCTCACCTCATGGAATTCAGTCATCTTCTGCTCGGCAGGTTGCCTTGTGTTGGTGGCAGATTCCAAAGATCCTTTGCAGAAAGTTTTGATTGCTTTACAATCTCCATACAACAGCCACTTCTCCCGGGAAAGCAAAACTCTGTCGTTCTGAGAGATGGTCTTTATGGAGAAAAAGGGGAAAAATGACAAAAATTGAACGTAAAACTTTCTGAAGTATAACAAGCTGTACAGTAGAGGTTCCATAAGTCAGATACTCCCTGTTCGACTGTTCCACAACAGTCGTCATACATTGTATTTTTTTACTTTGTTTTTTGTCATCTCTGTAGATTTTTTACATTTACTTTTACAAATTTGGACCAACCAAGGCTGATTTTTTTTCTTTTTTTGTCAACGAGATGTCAGTGAGATGTCACGCTCTGAAGAGAAAAAAATTGAAATAGACAGTTTTTGTCCGATTTTTGACCAATATATAAATTAGGAAGGTGTCCCAATTTAATTAACCCGAAGTGTGAAAGAGGCAGTATAATAGGTATTTTTTTTACTTTGGTGGACTAAAAATTCGGTCTTTGGCAGAGGGTGAAGGTGGTCTTTGTATTGGACTTCCTTATACATTGCTCTTATGGGGGAAAAAGCGGTGGATTAAAAAGTCGAAAGTCCTAAATCGTCGATTAAACACGAACGTGATTAAACACGTTAATAAGTCGACCTAAACACGAGATGGTCGCCTTAAAGGGGGATCGCTGATAGAGATTTTATTGTTTTTTATGGAGGTACGTACCCTTACGCACTTTGTACGGCGGATTACCTTATTATAAGGAAAATCTCGTTACAAGTACAAGATTAAAATTATGGCCAGTACTTCATTTGGAGTACAAATATCCAATGGTATGTCAAAGAAGGAAGGCAAAAGGAAAACCACCTTCTTGGGGAAATTTTTCCTCAAAAGTACCATTGCAGTTCCTTGAACCCCGCCTTATGGCCGGTGGCAAAACCTGTCTTTGGACAGAATGACCAACAACAACGTACCCTTATTTTATTTAAAAAAGGCATCCCTAGTCACCCCTAAACATTTATCAAAACTTTGGAAAAAGTGTGAAATGTGAGTCTGTTATTTTCACTCAAAAAGCTAAAGATGTCATACACGGAAAACTATATTCATAACTGACTTTCCATTACCTATTAATCTTCATTACTACACTGTAAACGAATTCTTATTAGCTGATTCACTTATTCGTCTTTTGAAACAATGAAGAATATAAATTTCTTTGATAATTAAAATGTACAATAAAAGTTATGGTACTATTACTCATTATACATACAAAAAATTTAACTCTCCGATGTTAAGATCACGGGCGAATTCAGGAGAAGGGTACTGAGTTTGAAAAATTTGAACTGAAGAAATAGAATGTATTATTCCTTAGAAAATCTCTGTAAATACTGCCCAGGTTTTAAAAGTTTATAGGTTATCGCCCCCTTCTGAACTGAGAAAATCATACTAAATAAAATACTTGAAAATTTCTGCGGACTAGAGTTGTGGATGCATTTTAAGCTTTAAGCTCCACCTTTGAAAAATTCCTGAATCCGCATTTACTCAGGCTATACTTATGACATTAGGGAAAAGCTTACAATAAAATAAGTAAAAAGTGTCAAGATAAAAAGTTCAGTTGTTGGATTTTTCGTATCATCTCATAAGTTGAACACAGGTTCTAAATGAAAAACCCTTAGGATTGTTTTTTCAATAAAAGCCAAAGTTTTAAGAATTTTTTTTAATCAAAATGGAGCTTCCTATTACGTTCGTGTGTGTGTTTTTGCAATTTTGGATTTCTGTTTCAGCTGAAGGCACAAGTTCCGGACTCGTTCGAGGAAAGGTAAATACAATTATAAAAAAACCATTTAGCTAGTTTCCTATTTTTCTTCTTCTTCTACTGATTTGAAAAATGAAAGATTTCAGAACTTATTTCGTCTAAATCTACTCAAGTCGCTGCTCTAGGTCGCGTGGCCGATTTGGGCGATCTGTATGATGCAAGGACTCACAATTTTTTGGATATATCACTTTACGAGACTGATATTCCTGACAATGCCATTTACGAAATTTACGATGGTTCTGCTTTAATCGATTACGTAGTCACGGAATCCCTATCGGAAAAAATGGAAAAATTAGACATTTCCGGATCGCTGTCTCTCAGCCTTTTCAGCGGGCTAATTCATGTCTCCGGCTCCGCAAGATATTTAAATAAAAATAAGAAATCTTCAAAAAGTGCGAAAGTATCATTCGTGTATAAGTTGAGAACTGTGCGGGATAACTTAAAAATATTCTCTAACGATTCTAGAGCCTCGATTGGTCAATCTTTGCTGAAAAATATAGACGCGACTCACGTGGTGGTCGGACGACAATGGGGTGCTGATGTTGTGCTATCGCTCGAAGAAACGAACACTAATTCTTCTACTAAAAATAAAATCGAAGGAAAATTGAGTGGTGCATTGAAAAAAATTTTTTCTTTCGGAATTGGGATTGATGTCTCTAAAGGGCACTCTGAGATCGAACAAAGTGACACTTTTAATCTTCATCTACATGGTGATGTAATTCCAAAAACGGTACCTCAAACCATCAGGAATCGGCAAATTTCATTAAACAGATTCCAGAATTAATAGAAAAAGAGAACGACGGGAAGGGGAAAATTATGAGATACATTTTAATGCCCCTCGCCACAGTGCGGAAGATTTTTCCCTGGAAAACACCAAAGATGGCATAACAAAGGAAATTGATCGAATACTTACTAATCAATTGATAGAAATATTTCAGGCGTTGAAGGATTGTGAATTGAAGATAAGTGACGTGTACAACGACATGGCAAAATGGGTTCGTATGATTTCTAAAAGTGATTTTAAAAAAATTTCGAACGTAAAAGCCGAGTTTGACTCTTTTGCGAATGACTTCATGGCAAAAGCAGCAGATATGATTGTGCAGTTTCGAAGAGGAAATGCAAGTACCAAGGAAATAACTCATTTGATCAGTGAATATCAGCAAAGCAAATGGACATCTGCAAATATCGAAATACTGTTGGGCACTTACTCACCTATCATAAACAAGATAATAATAATGGATTTATTCGAAAAATACGGAGCTTTGTTCATAGACCAAACGGAAAAATATAAACTTTTGGCAAATAACTACGAAAAAGAAATAAGAATCATTTTGGTTAATTTGAACATGATGGATATTTCATCTTTTCATGTTAGTGAAGTCGTTTCCTTATTGAAGAAATCAAAAAAAATACCGTGTTACATAGTGGACGATCCAAACAACGCTCCTTACATTGAAGCATATTTAGAAGGAAAATTAATGACGGAGCATCTGATTGATGATAAACCTAATTTTGATGATCGATCATCAAAATTCTTCGATTTCTCGAAATTCTTTGGATTATAATCCTAAGAATTTCGAGAAATCTATTAATCAAAAGAAAACATCATCCTAATTTCTGCATTAGGCAACATAACGATTATAAACGCGAACACTTATGATCCGATAATGACATTTCAGGAACCTAAATTTTATGATCGAACTCTTGCTGTTGTTGGAGACACATTGTACAATATTGATCCAACAAACGGGAGTATCAGTAGCACAAATGTTAAAAATATGATCAGAGCGCGCCAAAATAGGCTAGTTTGGAATCCTCTGACTGCTTTTCCAAAAGAAAAATTTCTTCTCCGCCATGTAGGAGCTGTTAATGGGTTCAGTTTTTATTTTGTGACCGACACAGGAATTCTTTACAACTACGAATCGTAGTCTACGATAGAAGTTTGAACACTGTAAAGAATGTTGCAACGTTACCAGCAGAAGGCCATATTCGTTTTTACTCACTAATATAAATAAATAATAAATAAATAAATATATATTGATCTAGATAACAAACATAAACAAAAATACTAAGGGAACCCACTTCCCGTGGGTATGCTTCCCCGCCTTACCCTAAAATTCAGAATTTTCTTATATTTCTCCAAAACATCCGATCAATATAAGGCTCGCTGTTCGCGGCTAAAAGACAAAAAAAGACCTAATTTTTTTAAGGTTCGTAAATCTTCCATACGAAACGTGTGATAAATGTTAAATTCTGACATATTGGGATCCTTCAGCCATCGCTCTCGTCCCTCACTCAGTCCCCCACATTCCAAAACAATGTGTTTCACCCCGTCCCTCTGCTGGCATAATGGACAGCTACTCACTAATAACCGTAAATGGCATTATTTACATTATGTAGCAGACAGCTTCTTCTCTTTCAACGGATTTTCGCTCAAGAAATTATCAACACCTGATAACAGGAAATACCCAGGATCGTTTGAGTATGACGGTAACGTTTGCAGTGTTGGAGACAGAAAAGTTACAAGTTGCTATAACCCCAGAAATGGAACATGGTTTACTGTAGGCAGTACTAACGAGCCTAGGGATTTTCCAGGTGTTGTCACAACTCAATTGGGAACGATCATTTTTGGTGGAAAGGACAAACATCCCCCTGAAATTTTTAATCATACCACTAAAACTTGGAGCTATATTTCAAATTTCCCTTCACTAAAGCCAGAATATTATTCAGCAATTTCAGTCTACATTTAGAGTTTCTATTTTCACTTATATTTTAAGCGCATAGTGTATACACTATGCGCTTAAAATATAAGTGAAAATAGAATACACATATCATAAGTGAAATATACATATCAGTTAACTGTATAATAGTACACGGTGGTGGATCAATTTTTTTGTGGTGTTTCCTATGTGTGCCTTAATGAAATCATGGAAAGAAAATTGTTCCACCATGTATAACACGGGGGGATGGGTATCAATGAATTATAAAATATCGGTGAATGGTGAATTGGTGAATCGGTGAAAAATAAAATCAAATCATTAATTACATTTTTCTAGTTATTGTTCTTTCAACCCCCACATGGCATACAATCCAAATAAAACCCGGACTTTTTTCTATGAAATTGGTCGCAAAAAGATACCCAAACAAAATCTTTTGGAACCATGTACGATCGGAGATTCTTTACGATTCTCTCGAACATTCCGCTTTCGGTAATCGAAGTGGCGAAACATGACAACTTGTATAAATATTGCTAACGATCAATTGACACAAAGGTCTCCCCCCGTGAGTATTACTATTTATAATTCCGAACTGAAACATCATAAAAGGATCATCTTCGGCAGAACAATGATTATTAATTAAGAATAAGAAGCAATTGCCCATGACACTTTTAAGTATAAAAGGTTAATAAAACTCCTTAGGGTAATATTTTCAATAAGTCTTGACCCAAAGTTTAATATCGTGGGATTCATTCCTATGGAAAAAAAAATTGCCTATAGAAACTTTTGAATATTCAATAACTGTATAAGAACAAGCCGATCGTTTCGTAATTGCTATACAGCAAAAGAAAAAAAAAAGAATGATCCTAGAGCATCTACGGGGATCGTAGAAAATTACGATCATCTCAAGACTTTCTAGATGCCTCAGACTAAATAAAATCCATTGATAGAAATGAGATTAGCCCTTGACCATTAATGACGTTCTAGTTTAGGCCGTGGCTTATTTACAACTCTCACCGCGTGGAAGAATTTATCAAATGATTGGATAATAGTTGTTTATTTAATATTGATCCAGCTCTAATACAACGTGGTATGGTGCGGTCAAGTTTTTTTTTTTACACACGGTCGTCGCATTAACCCTTAAGGGCTTGCAATTTAATGCAGATTACTGCTAATTTTATTTTACGCACTTTTTTTCCTTAAAAAATTTTGAAAGAGGAAAAAAAAAAATAAATAAATAAAATAGCATAAAATAAAAATAAAAAAAATATAAGCGTAAATTTCAACGGAGTTTTTTTTCTCAAGAATTACAAGATTATGAATTGAATGTTAATTATGTTGCAGAGTAAATTAAAAGAAAAAAAATCTGGAAGGAACTGACTGTTATTATTTTTAGTAATTTCTCAGGTGATGAAATTGCCATCATAATAACTGGGGCACAAATTATTAAAAAAAAGAATGGACGATAAAAAAAAAAATTAATTTAATTTTTAACAATATTGTGGATAATACAAAAGATGCATGTGCAGAGGATGGATTATGTTTGCGTACGCGTGCTACTCCAAGTTTATGAGAAGGCGTGTACGTGGCTCTTGTAAAATCACCAATCATTAAAAATCTCCGTCTAAGCTAAATATTAACAGACATCAATATTTTTACCAGCCAGACAATATTACGTCATTTAATTTTCTTTTTAAGCATTTCTTCGGCCTTGAATTACTTAATGGATCGAATAACCTATATTATATCACCTTTGAAAATATTAAATGCAACTTAAGCACACACATTAGCGGTATATTCTTTAATGAACTTCAAGCACACACACACACACAAAAAAAAAGGATTTATTTAATAGAATGAGGTATGGTTTGAAGTGTTGAGCTATAAAAATTTCTTTGAGTGTGGTTTAATATTTAAAAAGTAACACGAGCGTGAGTGAGATTGCAGCTACACCAGTGATCATAGGACTTTGTTCAAGAGCTAGGCTTAAATTTGTAAAAAAATGTTCCAATAAAGTACAAAAAATTGTGTTGTTATTTGAAGTGCAAGCGGTTTTGATTTTGTTGGCAGGAGGCCACTCATAGTGCCAGATCTCTAGCCAGCCTGAAAGTCTGGAGGGAGGTAGGGGTTTCTGGAAGGAATACTCAGGAAATAGATTTGTATTAATAACGTCCCAAAAGAGCTCCTTCCTCAGGATCACGAGCTAATGTAGGGAAGTAAATCAGTTATGTACCTTAAAGAGTAGAACTAGGCCAAGGTCTATCAGAAACGCAGAAACTTTTTATTTCAAAACCGACCGTATTGTTTCAAGCACCGGCAACGCTAATCGTGTCTTCTGAATGAAGACGTTTTCTTCAATGATTTTTGAAGAAAAGCAGTGCAGTTTCGTTGAAATATACTCGAGCAGAAGACACGATTGAATGTTGCCAGTACGGCCGTATAGACAGGTCCGGAAACTCCTATTCCTTATACATGGAAGATCTTGTCCAAAAATTGGTTTTTCCTTTCTACCACCGAAAGCGCTACTTGTAAGCGAGACGTTTTTTGATTGGTCGTTGAGATCTGAAAACAACGATGGCAGCGCACGATCGTATAGACGTCTATACGGTCATGATCCCAACTTAAACGATTGAACATGTTGCGTCTCTGAAGATCCCAGCTCCATCAATGGCCCGATTTCGAACTAAAATGTGCGTAGTTAAGCGGGACATGAACGGTATGGAAAGTTTCCGGACTTGTCTATAGGCCGTGGTTGCCAGAGCCAGAGCTTAAAACAATAGTCGGGTTTGAAATAAAAGGACGAGTTCCTGAATGGATTTGGTCCAACTCTACTCTGACCAAGGTGCCGAGTTATTTACGCCAGCACAGAAAGCAGAAGACAGTTTTTCCATTACATTTCTCTTCTTACGGTGCCGTACCTGTGTCCAGGCGTAGGCGACCAT
The DNA here is from genome assembly GCA_037577465.1 of Liposcelis bostrychophila. Taxonomy (NCBI): domain Eukaryota; kingdom Metazoa; phylum Arthropoda; class Insecta; order Psocodea; family Liposcelididae; genus Liposcelis; species Liposcelis bostrychophila. The sequence goes on along the minus strand of CM075212.1, from coordinate 19,781,693 downwards.
CAATGAGACTTTTATATTCGTCTCTATCGAGGGCAATCCTGAAAAGCTCCTAGACGCTTAAACCGGTCCAAGCTCTTAAATTACGCAGCCCCGACATGTTCTTCCGGCCTATTCTCCTTTTTCCTTTCTACCACCGAAAGCGACACTTGTACGCGAGTCGCTTTTTGATTTGCCACTTAGATTTGTAAACAACGATGGCAGCCCACAACCGTATAGCCGTCTATACGGTCATGGTCCCAACTTAAACGATTAGACATGTTGCGTCTCTGATGATCGCAGCGCCATCAATGGCCCGGTTTAGAACTAAAATGTGCGTAGTTACTTTTTCTTTCGATATATCCCTGAATGATCGTCTTCAGAAGCTCATATTTAGGTCCTCTGAGGAAATGACCAGAGTATTCCAACTTCCGTCGTTTTACGATTTGCAAAAATTACACATCCATTACACTAGTTATCGGCAATTACTAAATTGCAGAGCCACTACAGTACCTCTGTCTTAAAAAAACCATCATGTCCACATCTCCACTTAAGGAAGCAACCTCAGACGTGCAGATAACGATGATGCTCATCAATCTCCGTAGCGGAAAAACATATTAAGAAGAAGAAACTCCGAAAAGAAATAAAGAATACAGAACCAGGACTACCGGAAAAGGAGCTGTAGTACGTACAAGGTGCTGGATAGTACTAATGGGAAGTTCAAACGCAGAACATAAGTATCCCACAAAAGTCTTAGCAGTACCTATTTCACGTTTTTCTTCCACTTAAAGTACAAAATATTAACAAACTAAATCTAAATCTGCAACAAATAGATTCTTCAAATTCCTTTGACACGGGCACGTAAACATGACAGCAACCACTCAAAAAAAAAAAGTTCCGAAAAGCCGTCGCGTGACTCCGACGCAGGCCGCTTTGCCAGAGTTCAAGATTTGATCAAAAAAAAAAAAAAAAAAATCTGACTTTGACGCATACTCTCCACGTTACGTGGCCGTTTTGATGATCACGTACTTCTTTTTATATGTGTATAAACAAAACCCAAGCAAGATGTAATTCACGGAGCGATGACCATCCGACATCAAACGCCAAATCATCTCGAGAGCCGACACGTGCTTTCGCATTCATATAAGAAAAAAAAAGGAGGAAAAAAATTGGAACGATGTTAAAATTGATCGAAATGCCACCTCAAGGACGATTCCTTTTTTTTCTGTCAAAATATACGCGTTTTTTTATACAACAATCGTAGAACTTGTAATTACAATTTGTGCGTTCGAAAAAAAAAAAACGATGCTGTTTATCTCTTTAAAGAAAGCATGTAAATAAATATACGTAACCCTCAAGGCTAGATTATTTTACTATTCTTTCATTCGGACAGGTTCATGCGTACGATGTCAATAGATTTGAAAACAATCGATGTTTAATTGGATTTTCCCGATATTTTTGTTTTCCTTTTAAAAATATAAAAATCTGGCGAGAATCGAAGGTCTTGAGGAAATAATGTTAGATCCCCCTTAATGCTTGTTTGGTGTTGTTGCAATCATGTAAAATGGTTATTAGTAATAATTCCGAATCGATTAATTCCGACTAGGTAATTCCGAATGCCTTAATTCCGAAACAATAATTCCGATGAGTTAAAAATGCATTTATTCCGGGAAAATATTTTACAGGTAAATAATTCCGAAAATAATTATTTTTTCCCGAAAAAAACAATGTATTCTAATAAAAATAAGACTGATTTATATTAAAAATTAAAAATTATCATAGATTCTTGGGAGGAACAGCGGTTTTCTTAGGAGGGCGGCCTCTTTTTTTTTTCTGTGCCGGCGATTGAGTGGATGTTGCTGAGCTAGAAGCCGAATCTAAACCCAATGACATGCACGGAACAACGGTTTTCCCAGCAGGGAGGCCTCTTTTTTTTTTTTTTTTTTCTTTGGCGGCGACGGAAATAACGATTGAGTGGATGTTTTAGGCGACGGAGGTAATGCAGTATAAGAACGGGATGATAACTCCGACGGCAATGATGCAAAAGCATTTTCGTAACCGTTAATTATATATTCTTCAGTAGAATTGGAGGGATGATTTTGAGAAGCAGGATTCATTTCGAAATCGAGGGATGAACTTTCTGAATGAGTTGGAACATGTTGATGCACCGAAAACTCAGGTACTTGGCCGCCATATTGGATTTGCCATCTTGAATTTTAAAAATCTGATTTCAGATTTGAAATCAGCGACCTCAAAAACCCCTAGAATATCACTTTCAATGAATTTACTCCAAATTTCTAATTTTGGCCAGCTAAAGTTTCATTTTTAACCACTGTGCGACAATAGTTTCCGCGGTTTTTTCAAATGTATTATGCATTATTTTACGTTTCACTCGTTTCAAAAAAATTTTTTCCCCTTTTCCGGAATAACATAATTATTTTCGGAATAAAATAATTATTTTCGGAATTTTCCACCTCTAAAATATTTTCCCGGAATAAATGAATTTTTAACTTATCGGAATTATTGTTTTGGAATTAATGCATTCGGAATTATTTAGTCGGAATTAATCGATTCGGAATTATGTCAGACAACCATGTAAAATGTCATTAACACTTAAATTAAGCCCGCAGAAGTATTTTTGGAGATTACCGAGTTTGAACGAGTAGTAAGTTGATTGCAGCGTTTTGTTTTAGATAAAAAAAAAAAAATTTTAAATAGCTAAAATAAAAAAAAAATAAAATAAAATAAAACAAAAAAAATTATAAAAAAATAAAATAAAATAAAAATTTTTTAAAAATAAAAATTTAAAACACAAAATGAATATCGAGGGAAAATTGACAATGGAATGTTTAAAATTATTTCAATTTCAATTAATCTATTTTTTGTAAAGAAGAATAGAGCTCATGTTTGCCATTCATTTTTCTAAGAGGGGGGGGGGGGCGTGCTGATGCTAACATAAGTGGGGGAGGGGGTTAAAATGCCAACATCGTGCTCTCATAACACTTAATGTTAACAGTCTTACATAATATGTGGACAATTCCTTTGCGTTGTCCACATATAATGGGCTCTGGAAAAATCTTACCATTGCTTACAAGGGGGACGGAGGGGGCTGTAGGCCTCGAAAGGGGGCTCCAAATGGCATTTTATAACACGAAAGATAGGGAAAATAAATGGGCCAAGTCCCCATGAACAGTACTTGAGCCCCAATAGTACAGTGGGGCTCAAGCTTTTCTAAAGGGGGGCTGAGCCACCCTTTGCCCCCCCCTGGCTACGGGCCTGGGGGGCTGGTAAAATCTTATGTAAGCGCAAAATAATAGATTTTAAAGGGAGGGTTGGGACTGAAATCTTACGTTATAAAGAGGGAGGTATTTTTCAAAAACTTTTTTTGGGGGGGGGGGTTAAAAATTACAAAAATTATGTTTACGTAATATTAACATTGACATTTGTTAGCGTTATATTTTTATTTAATCATGCAGCATTTGTCAAGCTGCATTTTTAAATGCTTCTTTTTCAGGACTAAAGAAGTTTATCCGAAAAAAATGGGAAACACATATTTTTTAGGTTTAATGGCCCCCCGAGCTTGGGTCTCCAGTGAAATATTTTTCACCTGTTCGGACTCCTTTGCTTAAATGGGTGCGATCGTCAAATTTTCTAATCGATTGCCTAATAGATTCCTGCTTCCAAAGGAAGCAATAATCATATGCAATTTTTGCATCATAAACTCCTAACGACTTGTTAAAATTGGCCCTGTCAAAATATAAAATGTTAAGTATGCAATGTCGCCAAGCAAGGTTCGAAATCGACAAAAATAAAAAAAGAAAAACCTGAAAATAGAAACCATTTCGCAAAACTAAGCCTCTTTTTTCCCAAAATGTCACATTTTTTATTCATGAATCGTTTTCGATTCATACTAATGTAAATTCATTGCAACACAGATCAAAAATCGAATAAAATAGCTTTTTAATCTAATTTCCCAACATAAAAAAAAAAAAAAAAAAAACATTCGAGTAGAAGAACTAACATATTTATACACTCAAGGTATATAAGAAGATAATTGCACATAAAACTTGATAAAGTGGCTCTGATTGACAAATCAGACCATTTTAAGAAAAATCTGATGTCAGTATCAAAGGCATATCGTCCGAAAATTTCAGACTTTTTGAAAAAAAAAAAAAACTTAATTCGACGCAGAATTTTTGTTTTTTTAGGGCAAAAGTGAAAGACAAAAAAAAACGAAAATAGGGAGTAGAATAGGATATTTAATGCACGAAAAAACATCCAAACGAGATTACATTTTATTAATTAGACTCACGTGATAACCATCCTCCTCACGAGATGATTCTCACCTTTAACCCATTATGTATATCGCACCGAAAAGTCAAACCATTTCATTATACTTATGAAATTTTGGGCAAATTTTTTTTTTGCGAAAATTCACGTTTCCGCGTATACATAAAAGTTTCGGTTTTGCGCAAAAACGAAGCTGAAAGTTTTGGACACGTGTCTCTAGGGTAAATGTGAATTATAATTTCTTGTCATATATTTTTAGTGCAGTTGTATTATCGATGCTAATGATCAATTCTGGGAAATTTAATCAATATAAATCAGATTTCTGGCAACCTTGGGTGCTTGGTCGTGATTCATAAATTTTGCAAATTGGAACGACGTGATTGTCCCATAAATTTTAAATCGAAATGCTTTCTTAAAAAAAAAGACAATGCAATAGAAACTCGAGGGATAAGCCGATCTGAATTACCTGAATTTTCGAAATAGAAGTAAAAATTGTAAGCGGGGAACACCTCAAGGAAAATTTGTCCAAAGAAAAAAAAAAAACATTCCAAAAGAGGGGAATTTGAAGAATGGTAAAATTCGCACAGCATATCTCAGATCAAATTTTCCACTTTCTTTTTTTTTTTATTTTATTTTATTTTTAATTCTTTTTTTTTTCCTAAAAAATCTTTGATCGGTACTTGTACCCCCTAAAACGTTTTTTGGAAAATCCAAAAAAATTAGGGCGAGTAAAAAAAAAATGGCTCATTTTAGATATTTGCTCCCCAGACAAATTTCGGTCCTTTACTCCCAGAAATAGCTCCCCAATATTTTTTAGGTCTTTAAAAAGATTTTTTGGGGGTGCAAGTACCGATCAACAATTTTTTAGGCAAAAAAAAAAAAAAAAAAAAAAATTGGAAATACATTTATAAGTAACTTTGAGCCAGATAGTTTCAAATTTTTCTCTTTCATTTTCCATAATTTACAAGTTTTCAAATCTTTAGGGCAGTCTCCACTTGATAACGTTCACCGCATTCGCGTTATCCGCCTTCTCGATGAACGTAATCGCACCGGAAGTTTTGTGGATCTTTTACCACAATTTTTTTGATCATCTTCTGCTTTTTTTTCTATTTACAAACATTAAAAATGGCGGTTTTGAAAGATGTTTTTACGGATTTAAAAAGAAAAATTTTAATTCGGGCATGGGGAAGGCAATAAATCTGTTCCAAAACAAATTCTGGGTAAGCCAATTTTGTATACTTAATGAAATATACGTTACTCTTTTTATGCCACAAACGTTTACGGGAGCAAAACCTGCAAAGTACTTCCGGTGCGATTACGTTAACCGCGATGACGGACAACGCGAAGGCCGTGAACGTCATCAAGTGGAGACTGCCCTTTTGGCCTCCAATCAAAATTTTCAATTTTTTTTTTTTTTTTTTTTTTTTTTTTTTTTTTTTTTTTTTTTGTTTAAAAAATTGTTGATTGGCACTTTTATCCCCTAAAATTTTTTTTCTTAAATCTGAAAAAATTGGGGAGCTATTTCAGATAGTAAAGAACCAAAATTTGCCCGGGGAGCAAAAAATCTGGAGTAGACCAATTTTTTTAAAGCACCCTAACATTCGTATTGCCTTTGAGATGCCGTAAGCTTCACTTACAGTAAAGTAAAAAATTCTAACAAAAAATCATGCTGATTCTGGGATCGGCGATCCTACAAAAAACACTCCTAGGGGAAAAATTACCCATAAACGTTAACGTCTGCATAGGGAAAAACATTTTACGAAGAATATTCAAAAAATTAATCTTTGAAATGGAGTCTCTAGGCCACGTCACATACACGGCTGCCCCCTTCGGTTAACTTTAAAAATTTTTCTTTTCCTCTCCACTCGAGATATTTTCCCGTCAAACTCAATTTCTTTTCGACCTTGTGTCACATAAACGTTTTTTTTCTGATGACGTTAATACAATATTTTTACTACGTTAGAAAACACTTTCCCATATATATATAAAATGAACTTGTGACATTGATTTGTCGTGCATTTTATTTTCGCATATCTTAGGGGCACACAAAAAAAATTATACTTATAAAAAAAAAGAAAGGTCATTAACTGACAGAAAGATAGGAAATGCATGCATAAATTTAAATGAAGGTATGAATTAGACTCCATACGCGGAGCAATTGTCACTGAAAGTCACGAGAAGAATTTGATTTCGTTTAAAAAAAATCAAAACTTTCACGTGAAAAAAAAAATATATATATACATAACAGTACATATTGCAGTTTTTGATCAGGGATCGAAATGCTTTTAACCTTGTTCTCGCTTTTAATTTTGCTACTACACCGATGGAATATTAAAACACATTAACTAATTCGTCGGAATAATAAATTAATCCCAATTAATTTGATATCTTATTTTTTTTTTTTTCCTCCTTCCCAAAAATCACTTTCCAAATGTTTTTTATTTCATCACATCGTCAATTAACAGTTTATAGACTTGCGGTTTCAAAAAAAAAAAAGAACATGATCTCTTCTGCTATAAATTTTCTTTTAGTGAGTCAACACCCAGATCTGGTTGCGATTATATTTCAATGCCGGGCAGACATAGATTAAAAAAAAAAAAAAAGGAAAGGATAATTATTTTAACGCGGAGCAATTAATTATATTTTGAATTAATTGCGGGTGATGGTGGGTAAACACCGTAAATATTGATGCGGGGATTTGTCAAAACAGATTATTATTATTAGGAAATCTGAGCTCCGCGGTTTTTTTTTTTTCAAACGTTTTTCGCGTTGCATATGATACATCGTTGTTAAAAAATATTATTTGTTCCAAGGTATTCGTAATGATTTAGAAAGTGTTGCAGTTGCATTATTGCATCCGAATGACTAAGACGATTTTCTTTAAAAACATTTTGTTTCTCGGAACAAATTTAAGTTTTGGATTTTGTGCACGTCATAACGTCCAATAAATTATTGCTCTGGAATCTTCCATGGAAAAAGAATGCTGGGGGGGGGGGGGGGGGGGGGGGTGAATTTTAGTTACCTCTGAGAGTAATAACTCTAAAATTTACTATAGAGGAAGCCATGATGCTTTTAGTTCACCAAATTTTCGAATTGTTATGGTTCCAATGTACCAAAATTTAGGAAAAGAGGTAATTTTGCCATTTCCTTCCAATTTGCCGAGTGGTGCCCAGGAGAATGTGCATCCCTCTACGAATGTATAACATGACATTCATATAGGGATGCACATTTGGTGAGACCCGTAAGGCAGGTTGGATGACCAAAATATTTTGAATATAAAATGTAAATTAACAACAACAAGAAAACATTTTGATTTTACAAGTGAGCCAAACATAAAAATTTCAATGCGGCAAATCTGCAGTGGTTAGCGAGAAGACGGTATAACTTTCGTAAATAAAAAAAGGAATTGATGCTTTATGCTAATGCTTAGCTTTTGTTAAAAGAATTATATTCCACGGCCGTATAGACAGGTCCGGAAACTCCTATCCCTTATACATGGAGTGGTTATACTTGTCCGGATTAACTACGCGAAAATTAGTTCTTCATTTTTATTACCGTAAGCGCTACTTGTACGCGATACGCTTTTTGATTGGTCATTGAGATTTGTAAACAACGATGGCGGCGCACGGCCGTTTATACGTCTATACGGCCGTGGTCCCAACTTAAACGATTAGACATGTTGCGTCTCTGACAGGGATGATTGTTTTAAAACAAATTGGTTTAAAACACGGTGTTTTAAAACGTTTTAAAACATTTGAATAAAAAACACCGTTTTAAAACACTAACGTTTTAAAACACTGTTTTAAACACCGTATTTTATTAAGTGAATAAAATACGTTGTAAAATGCATTTTTAAGAGGCCCGAGCCCGCAATTTGACTGAAAATTTCCTGTCGCGCACGGAAATGTGTAATGTTTGTCCAAAACCACAGCTCAGAAGAAAAACATTCTAAGTGGTTAACATTTTCCACACAGATATGCCGTTTTTCTTCGCAAGCTTTTACGTAGATAGCCCGTTTTTCAACTGAGTTGGTAGGAAAAATGGTGGTCGTGACGTCATTGTGACGTCAGAAATAGGCCACTGCATGCGTAAGATCTATTTAAAACATTTTGAACGTGTTTTAAAACATGTTTTGAAACGTTTTAAAACCAGGCCGAATAAAAGACGTTTTAAAACGTTTTAAAACATGGGAAAATAATATAAAACGTTTTAAACTGTTTTTTATTAAAAAATGTTTTAAACAGCAACCCTGGTCTCTGAAGATCGCAGCGCCATCAATGGCCCGTTTTAGAACTAAAATGTGCGTAGCTAAGCGGGACATGAACGGCATGGGAAGTTTACGGACCAGTCTATACCAAGTCCTACCAATTTTATATGCGGGAATGTCCGACTATAAGAACGTCCGCCATATTGTTGGAGAACATGTATTCTTTAGGTTGGATTTTCGCAAAGTCTCTAAAAACTACCAACTTAAACAATTAAAAATTCATAAATTTACGGACTTTTCTTTCTTAAGTTGGGGTTTCTAGGGACTTTGCGAAAAACAAATCTAAAAATATACTGTCTCCAACAAGATGGCGGACGTTTCGGAACGTTCTAATAGTCGGATGTTTTCGGAAAAATTTTATATGGTATTGTAGGGCCTGGTCTATTCGGTCGTGCTCACGATCTTACATACAGGTCAGGCAACTGCTATCTTAAAAAGTGTCCCCCGACTTTGATGCAGAGGAATAGTTTCAAATTTGCTCGATAGATGGCTGGAGCTGTAGTTAGGGAATCACCTGATATGCCCTCCATCCAATCAACACTTTCAAAACACTTCTTTTTATGATGGCTGCCAGAACACGTAATTCCCTAACTACAGCTCCAGCCATCTATCGAGCAAAGGAACTATTCTTCTGCTTCAAACTCGGGGGACACTTTTGTCCATATGAGGGATACCCGAGTTGCCTGACCTGTATGTAAGATCGTGGTCGTGCTGTAATCCTTTTGTTTATTTACAAATTTTACGCCGCATTCTCGATAACCACGGCAGAAATGGGGCGGGGGGGGGGGGGCAAACAAATTGGCCTTTAAAAGTGTTTACAAATAACCTAATTTTAGGACCAAATGTTTTAAAACGTCATCTTATGTAGTTACCAAAATAATAATAATTTTAATAATTCTGTACTAGGCAGGTCAATTGATCAATTGAGCTATGCCCATCACAATCGTGCATGGAGATATACTCTTTTGAACAGCTGCCTGAACCGGTTTTGAGCTATAACGGTTCAAAAGAGTATATCTCCATGCACGATTGTGATGAACATAGCTCAGTTGACCTGCCTAGTACAGAATTAATTTTATAATCATTAAGGTTCACTGCTACTTCTGATAAGACTAACCAGTAACCAGTAATAATAACTTACAAATGATCAGCACCATTTTGATAAGGTAAAGGTAGGTAAGTGTGACCGTCCGAAAAGTGTGACTTTATCATTTAAACATGAGTGAAGGAAATCTGTTTTTATGTGAATAAATACATCATTATCTAGTGTATATACCGGTATTCCGACAACAACGAATTTTTAACTTGCATATTTATATGGTTTAAAATGTAAAAGTCACACTTTTCCGATGGTCACACTTCCCTACCTTTACCTTACAGGCTGGAACAAACTACTGAAACTGCTTTGAATAAATAGCTAAGTAACTACTTTAGCTAAGTCAGCTAAGACCTTCTGAGATAGATAAAAAAACAGATTATCTGCGACCCTTCTTGTGGTTTAGGTAAATGGGTCTGATATTAGAAAAACGTGATCGGTTATCCAGAATTTTAACCACCAAAATATTAGGCCCGAGGAAGAATTTCCGTTCCTAAACGATCATTAAAAACATACCTAAGCTCAATCTTGTAAATCTTCAAATTACCAAAAAATTTAGATCATGTTCAAGTGATTAATCTTTAACCGCCAGGGCCAAATCAGTGCGTGAATATATAGGAAACAAGCGAAGATTATTTTCTTAAAAAAAAAAAAAAAATACTTCCTACACGATGATAATGTGTTAAGACATAAGATTCGCATGCGATATATTACATAATCATTCACGTTTAAAATTACATTGACCCAAAAAGAAAATAAAAAAAATAAGATAAAAGGCAAAAAAAAAAAAAAAAAAAAACCGAAAAAGGCTGCAACACCTTGTCAAAATCAACTCTTTATAAAATCGTAAAATCTTGTCTTCGTTTATCGTTGCCATAGAAACCGCGTGGGCAAAAAAAAAAAAAAAAAAAAAAAACGACAAATCATTTTCTTAGCGTACACCGGTTATTTTTCATTCACCGGAAACGCAGTATCCGAGTACTTTTCACTTCTTGCGAATTCTAATTTTAGCACTTATTATAATACATGAATGACGAAAGTTGAGAGCATGCAAATGACCACATGCTCTCCAGACAAGTTAGAGGTCATACACTACTAATTTATGTTTTGCTTTAAGATCACCTAATTACAACACCTCTAATTTGATACATTGAACCTAAGCAGAGCACGTTGGAATGCGAAATGCAATACCTGGTACCAGTACCTGGCTTGCTTGTTAGTTCTTATCCAATTATTACCATTATTTCACGTCGGCCTTGAGATTTCGACACTCTCCTAATGGAATTCATAGTGAAACAATTTACTTTGGGTGTATTCTTTTGAGAACTGCAGTTCTACTGACTTCTCTCTCGCGGGATTAAAATCTTGCCCTCTTTCGATATTTCCGGCTGAGCGATTAGGAAACGGTCCGGTGAATCGTGAGGAGGAGAGTTATCGATGCGAGAATCGCATCTCTGTGCGGGGGAGGTGAAATCGGAAAAATTGGTTGCCGATCTTATTTATTTTATTTTTTTTAAGCGGGATTTTTTTTTCTATTTTTTTAGGTTGGATTTATAGAAGCACAAATTGCTTGATTAACCGACTATCCAAATCTGGCACAATGGGCTCTCTCGCTCCCAAGGTTCGTGGATGTTTTCACACGGTATCAAACTAACGAGATGAAGTTCGCCATGACTTTTAACGAAGTCGTTACCTAAAATAAGCGCTTTCTTCTTAAAAAATAAATACAACCACCTGCGATAATAGGAAGTTGTGATGAGGCGTTATAGGGGTCTTGAAATATATTTTTAGCATTCCGGTCACGGACCCAAAATTTACAAGTCGTGAAATAGTTTTTTAATATCGTTTCCTTAGAGGAAAATGTGATAGACTTTAAAGAAAGATGGAATGGTATATACTGAAAGTTTCAAAAAAAATAAAGTCGGCAAAGGTCATCAGAAGTTATCGTGTTTCAGTTCAATTTTCAATATTTTTTCCAGTTGATGCAGACAGAAGTGGTTGACATCAAATGAATCGATTCAGGGGGTCACGATTTTTAAAATATAAGTTAAGAAGGCAAACAGGAAACATTTTTTTCCAAAGGGAGGAAAAACGGTTGCGCCTAGGTATAAGTATAAGCAGTGGAAAAATGTTTTTTCCGGGGCAGGAGGGGTAAAGCCGAACATGGTCCCTGTGCCAAGTCGGGGAGAAATTGAACTCCCTTCACAGGCTCAATCTAACTTCAATTAGCAACTGCATGGAGATCAACAGTTGCCTTCTGGTAACTATTGCAACAAAGAGAGAAAGAAATGAGTGAAAAAGAGCTTTTGGTGATTTTCGGAAGATATTTCCTGATTTTATGCTCCAAAATACATCAAAAGAGTATTAGAGTATACATCAAAAGTTGGTTTAGCTTTTAAACAGGCATCACAATCCCTCCTAAACAAAAAATAGGACATTTTTTCCGCTTTTCCACATCCAGGATTCCAGAAGAATCCTTCGGAAAACCTCGGATGACTTTCCCCGACACCACCTTTCCCTCAGCCTCCCAAAAAGTCGGGGAAAGGTGGAAATGAATTGCATTTTCCAAAACAGGATAATAATAAAAATAAAAAAAATCCTCAGACATCATTCGAGTCCCGAAATCCTGGAATCCTGGACGTAGAAAAGCGGGAAGACTGAGCCAGTTTTCCTACTCCCTTTCTACTGACAGGTTTTTTAAAGAAAATACGACATTTTAGGGCGATTAAAAAAAAGTGCTTCCGATTTTCTTCTTCAGAAAAAAAATGGGTTTATTTGAGGGTAAAAACGCAAGAAAAATTTTGAAAAAAAATTTTTTTTCAACGATTTAGGGGAGGCACAGAGCAGAAAAAGGGCCTTTTTTAACAATTTTTCTCTCATTCCTTTTTTCTTTCTTTCATTTTTTCTTCAGAAATTAATTCTTTGAGGGGAGCAATGACCTTGGATTTATAATTTAAAAATAAATAAGGCTCCTTTATAGGTCATTAAAACATTAAAACATTGAAACATAAAACATTAAAACATTAAAACATTAATGACCTATAAAGGAGCTTTATTAATTTTTAAATTATAATTTTTTTCTTAGTATGTAATGAAACGAAAATTTGATGCATTTTCCCGTAATTGAATTTTACAAAAATGGGACTTCATTGGTGCTTTTGCGACGTTGTAGAAGACGAATTTCACCATGCCGATTTTTTCCGATTAAAGCCTAAATCGCTGTTAGCGCTATTTTAGCGCTTAAACCCGATTTTTCGGGCTTGATTTTTATTTATGTCAAAATTTGGAGCCCCAGAATTTTTTTTATAAGTTGCTTATACTTATGGAAAAAGGGGGGGATCTAGGGGGGGCTGGGGGGTGCTAGCTTTCCCTGGAAGCAGAATAGCCGCCCCTAGAATCTTGAAAGTTGTTTGGCCAGAATAGGCTCAGCCCCCCCACCCCAGAAAAATTTTTCCGAGATTCTTAGCCCCCCTAGAAAAAAATTCTAGACCCCCCCATGCCAAGGAGCACGATTTTCAGTATCCCGATTTTCCCCAACCAACGCCTGAGTAGGGGTATGAGTAAAAGTTTGGTTTTTTGGGCCAAAAATGGATTTTTTGCCCAAAAATGACGACAATTCCCCACCAGTTCGATTTGGAAATCATGTTCAATGACATTTTTTACTCAGGACGCTCTAATTAATAAATTTTTTTTGTGTTTCGAATCAATTTCCGAAATTTTTTTATGGTAGGAAAAAATCTGGAATTTCAAAAAAATTACGGGTAGAACTTTTTTTGTTATAACTGACTAACTCAGAAAATAGGACTTTCATAAAACATATAGGAGATTTTGTCAAAATATAGCACACAGAACATACAGGGCAACTATGATGTCAGAATTTTAAAAAAACAAACAGAATCTCTCCACCACTCATTTGCATTCTACGTTACGTTCTGCTTTGAGCTCAAATAATAACTCGCAAAAACTGGAAATAAAATTAGGAAACCGGCCCAATTTTCTGTTCTATCTCAAAACATAACTGGTCTACTTTATATAAATCCAGTTAAATCTTAGAACTTCCACGGAAAAAAAAAAAAAGAAAAACTCTCTTCAAAACTTATCTACCATCATAATTTTTCACATCGCAACGATATTTAACGTCAAATTCAATTGTTTAAAAATCATTTGCTTTAACAAACAATTTGATGGCTTGATGATCAAGTAAAAAAACAGCAACAATGAAAGACAAAAAAAAAAAAAAAAAAAAAAACTTACGTAATACGGATGCTCCACTTTCTTGAGGATGGTATTGTCCACTTTAATGGAAGTCGCAGGAGTTGATATGCTAATCTTTCCTTCTATTTCTTCTTCGAGTTTCAGCGGGCCGATATCTTCCGTCCGGCTTTCGATACTTATTTTCCGTTTGGCACTTATTAGTTTCGCAAAAGCGCTACTACCGCAATCCGCGGTCGTATTTTTAATAGTGTCATTAGTCCTATTTAACGTTTCGCATATAATAGTGTTCCGGACGCTTTTCGGAACGCTGTAAATATCGTCGTGAACGAACACCGGATTCAACAGCCCCGACGAGGAATCGGACGGGGGCGTCGGGGAACTATCAGAATAACCGAAAGCGCTTTCCGCGGACGAGGACGAACAATCCCTTTGGTGATGGATTTTAGTTTTTTCTTGAACGGAATTCAGGGTGTTGTAAATTTCATCGGGTTTATCCCTGTGAAAAATTTTTTGACGTTCGTGTACGGAACCGAAAGAACTAGAACTGTAAACTCCATCTTTCCCGGCGCTGCTGCTGCTGTTGCTACTTATGTAGATGTCCTTGCAACCGCTGCTTGACGAAACCGTGTCTTTCCCTTCGCTTTCGCTGCTGTAAATGTCCTCCGTTTTGTCTTTCAGCTTCTGCAATTGCGCCGCAAGTTCCCGCGTGTCGACTCCGTTTTTAATATTTTCGTCACCGGTAGAGGATAAAGCTTTCGATTGATTTTGAAAATAACTTAAACTATTGCATAATTTTTTTAAACTGTCGTCGCTTTCCGTTCGGGACAGGACCTCCAAACTTTTTTGAATAGATTCCGATAGGGTTTTCATTATCTCGTTGATCGACAAAGAATTTTTTTTGCTCATGGCATAAGCGATCAGGTTAGCAAGGTCCCGGAGCACTTCCTGCGTAAATTCGTTACGGGTTTCCAACGTACTTTCGGGAGTGCTCCCTTTTCCACTATCATCGAGGCTTTTTCCCGAATTTGGTAAATAATCCCTAGGACGATTTCGATCATTACTAAATTCCAGCCAATTACGTTCATATTCGGATACCGACAATTTTCTCGTTCCATAGGAACATCTCGGATATCTTTCGTTATATTTAAACACGAAATTAACGGGATTTGTCGTCCCGTCGTGAAAAAAGGTTCTACCAGGTACGTGATTATCGAGACTTTTACCGCCTCTGTGTGAGCAATTCTCCTCGCACCTAGGCCATATAGGCGGAGGGATTGAGCAGTCCACTTTCCCTTCGGGTATGGGACTAAGATTCGACGAACCGGGGGGCGATCCATTTTTGTACTTATTCGAACTTTTAACGAGATCCCGATTATTTAAATCTTTTAACTTGTTCCCTTCCCCGGGTTTGTCATATTCTGCTGGTTTTTTCTTTTTCTCGTTGTTGTTGTTGTTGTTATTACTGTTATTTTTATTTAGGGATTTAATCACTCGTTTTTCCCTTTTGTTGTTCGATTTTTTATCGATTTCGTTTTCGCACTCGGTGCAACTGCTGCTTTCGGAAGAGGAATTGCAACGGCTTTCGTATCCGGAACTGACTGATTTTCTAGGTGACGATCGTTGATCGGCGTTTCCGTCAGAATTTTCATCTAGTGTGGTTTCTTCTAACTCCTCTTCCGGCTCTTCCTCTTTGTAAAGAGGATTAACCCTGAAAGAGATTTTCAAAAAAATTATTAAATAATTAAAAGAAAAAGAGTAAGGTCAATTATAACTAAGTAAAAAAAATTAAGATTTTTTTTTTTTTTTTTTTTGAAAAAGTGTTTTCAAAAATGACTTTCCTCATTGGTTCTTAAATAAAAATTTGGGACGAGCCAAAGAAAATCATTTCTGTAGATAACTTTTCTTCGATTTAAAAAGAAAAAAATTATAAGAAAAAGGTGAATGGAAAAAAAAAAAAAAGAAAAAGAAAAAAAAAAATTGGAAATACGAGCTGATTGAGTGAATTTGAATGAATGGAGAAGTCACATATTTTGAGATGACTCCATCGTTTAATTGTGCTGGGGGAGATATGACAAAAAGCGTAATTTCGACTCAGTAAAAAAAACTGTTTACCCCTGAAAAGAGAAAAAACAAAAATTCTAATTTGAATGTCCGCCAAAACGGAACGTAAAGGAACGTGACGTCATCTGCCTAAAAGTGGTTGTGTTCATTTCTGAAACTCTGAACGGCATCGATGCGTAATGTTTACAAGCATGTTTACAAACAAGACGTGTTTCGCTTCAAACTGGATGCCTCGCTTCGAGTTCGATATCTCACTTCGATACAGGCAGATGACGTCACACCAATAGAAAATCGTTTAAGGAGTGATCACGTGACAAAAACTTTTCCGGACTTTCTTTCAACTTTTTTTTTTAATTCGATGAAAAATTTTCCCGTTTAAATACTAGTTTTTAGTTAAGGGCATACTATACATTAGTTTTCAGCAAGAATCTCAAAACATGTGACTTGTCTATTGCCAGAACATTTAATTTTGTAGCGTTGAAATGTCAAAAAAAGGTTATGGTACGGACGTGCATAGGATGGACATCAAAATTTCTCTCCTGGAAATTTGGATTATATTTCTTTGGTCAGTAAATTTCTAATCGTTTCTCAGTATTTTTATTTTGATGGACAGTAAATTATTTAAATGGGCTGTAAATAATGATCAGTAATTTTATGGCCAGCAAAATATTTATTTTGCCCGTATTTTAATTTTTTTTACCAGTATTTATAAAAAAAATTTTTTTTTGGCAGTTAAAATGAAAAAAAAAAAAAAGTGAAATGGAAAATTAAAAAAATTTTAAAAAAATTAAAAATGAAGGAAATAAACGATCTTTATTAAATGGCGATACAACTGGACACCCCCGGTGCTGCAGATTTGATTAAACAATGCAATATAGAGCAAGAATGTACCTGTTGCAGCAGGATGATAAATTTTCTTTCATGAAACTTACGAATGAGTTTAGTCACGTCTGAATCGGTCGCGAAAAATTTACATCTGTGCAATTATTATTTTGTTTTTAATGACTATTTATGTGAAAAATGTTTTAAAATTTTCAATCAAGATCATAATGTCAAGTCTCATTGCCAAAGTTAGGAATATACTGCCGAAAATAATTTAAATACTGCCCGAAAATAATTTAAATACTGCCCCAAATTATTTAAATACTGATCCAAATAAATTAACTACTGACCATTCGAATAAATTTACTGCCCGAAAATATTGACAAATAAATTTAATTAAAAAATACTGGAAAATAAATTAAAAATTACTGGCCAACCAAACAAATTTACTGACCAAAAAAACAGAAGCCGTAAAATTTCAATGTTACGCTTTTGGAAACTTTTGTTTCTTCCGTCATCCTAGCTTTCTTCAGAGTAAACCCTGTCAATGAATCACACTTAATCACTTTCGAGCACTGATACTGCTGACTAATTCCCAGATTTTCCCTCAAGGTTTTAAAATGATCAAGTTAAATCATCCGATAGCTATATTTTTTTAAACCCTAACAAAAATTTATGAAATATACAGAACATTGACAAACATTGATAATACCATGTCTGTTTCAAAGCAAAAACTTTTTTTGCAAGATTCACTATACGCTATAGCATACGTGTGATAACGATCCTTCAGCCAAAAAGCGCAAGCACGTATGATTCCTAATCGCATTTCAAATAGATAATAGTGAAAGCGGCGGTCAAAATATCACTGAAATTGATGACGGCCTTGTAATCTTTTTATTTCCAAACACACACACACACATTATAAGTGTTTTGTTAACGCAAAGTGTTTTGTTTTGTGTAATGCGCTCCAGTAAAAAATGAAATAATTACGCAACACGTACATACGAGAGTAAAGATGCAAAAACAGCAAACTGCGATGAGTCTCCGATCATGCGGATGTGGAAATGATAAGAAATCGTGCGGTGATATCAGAATATAAGGAAGCAACGTGCAGCCGCCCGCAATCTCACTCCGATTGTTAAACGACAAAAAATTTAAACCGTGACAAGCTTCTTTGGGGAGAAGACACTTTACTTACCTACTCACAGCGTAGATATGATATTTTCCATCTGGACAATTGATGCCGGATATGACAGCTAACGGATCGTTGGTCAATGGCGTTGGCTCGTGGACAGTGGTAGTATCCTTCAGTCTTGAATTTGATAACCACTTGATCATTATTGTGGGGGGAGGCGCTGGGTGAGCCTCTAAAGCCCCATTGGAAACTACTTCTCATTGGAAGCTGTCTGCAAAGAGAGAACAAAAGAAAAACAATTTAATAATTTGACCTTACGACCTTACACGATAATAATCTAATATGAATCCCTTAAGTCAATGCAACGTCATAGACCTATTATAAAAATATTTAAATATTATTATCGATAAATGACGAGGTTATTATTAATTTCATATTAATCCAGCAAAAATATGTTTATTTACATATATATTTTTTTTCTTTAAAAAAAAAAATGCGAGAAATTATGCCTAGGTCATACGATAAAGTCATGCATATTAATGACTGCATTGTGGTTCCTTTAAGCATCGCTCGTCGGGGTTCGAATCATATCGGATTAACTGATAAAATTACATAAGAGAGAATAATCCTTGAAAGATGGTCTTTTTGTACAAATTCAGAGACTCTCGTCTTTTAGACAAAAGTCAAGGTAATCCTAAACATTCCTGATTAAAAACAGGATAATCATCCGCATGCGATCTTCAGAAAATATTTT
This sequence comes from Liposcelis bostrychophila, assembly GCA_037577465.1. Lineage (NCBI taxonomy): Eukaryota > Metazoa > Arthropoda > Insecta > Psocodea > Liposcelididae > Liposcelis > Liposcelis bostrychophila. The sequence continues at coordinate 19,763,077 of CM075212.1, read as the reverse complement.
TTTTTTTTTTTTTAATTTCATTTAAAGAGAGTTCTTTGAATTAAGAGTTCAACGAAATGAACGTTCATTCAAGCGGGACTTTAAAAAAAAATGAAGTTCAAAAAGAAAAAGTTGGTACAAGTTAAAATGGAGTTCATTTGATAGAAAATGTGTAGGAATGTATATAAATTAAACTAAATAGTCCAAAGAGCATGAAAAAAAAAGGGGTGGATATTTATTTGGCCAACACAAATTGTACCAAGACCTATAGTTTTGGGAGAAAAGTTTATCATATGAAGCCTATTGTAGGCTCCAAGCGACTTTGATTGCAGCGCCACCATTAAAATTATGTTTAGCTTATAAAAAAGCAATATTCCCGCGAACTAACTGTGTGATGGAAATACATCGCTTCTATAAGCTAAACAGGTATATTTAAGTGTATATTTATACAAAAAAAAAGTCGCTCGGAGTCGATACAATTCCATCTCTTTTTTTCTGAAACGAATTCAATCTACAGGATTCAACAAGATTGAAAATTTCTGAAGGCGGCTCCCTAAAAAATTTAAAATTGGACATATCGAAACAAAACTTTGGGAACTTACTCCGACTAAAAAAAATTAAAAATGGAGATGGGCTCCATTGAGGGGGGGGGGGGGGTCGGGGGCATATCGATAAATGGAAAGGGGGGTCAACTGATATATCGTTGGATAGAGCTCTTTGAAATAAATAAAATGGCGTTCCGTTCGCCTTGACATATTTACCAAATCCAGAACCGCGGAAGGTCAAAGTTTCAAATTTTAGTTAATCGGGAATAACCGGGGACTCCCCTATCAAAAATTAACAGGATACAATTATCAAATGACTCTTTCTGGATTTGCTACATGTATTCGGGGTAAAAAATTTCGTCACTATGGGACTGGATGGACTACAAAATTTGAGCTTATCTTTAGAAAAAGTGCGTTATAAAATTTTATAACTGAATAATGTTTTGGCCGATTGTATATTTTATAACTATTTGTAAATGTTAATAATGAAAATTTTTAACTGAGCAATATATTAATTTTATGCTTGAATTGCACTGTATTTAGCATATGGCGACTTTTTTGGGCCGTTATTAAATTTCATAACAAAGTTTAAGTTTTTAATAATTCAATCTTATAACACACGTTTTCTTGGGTGTTCTTAAAATTTTGAATTTCAGATTTTCGACCTTTTGGATTGGGGGAAGGTATAGAGGCGAACGAAGCGCCATTTTGGTCGTTTCGAAGAAGTTCATCCAACGATTTATCACGTGACTCTCTTTCCCATTTAACATTTTGAGTCTCCTCCCTGTCCTTATCCCTGTCCCTCTAAAAAGGATTTCCTGTTAAAAAAAAGTCGATTTTTTTAGTTATAGTACGAGCCAGAAGACAGAACGAAGAAATAATGGGAGGTTCAAAGTTTTCTAAGGCGAAGCTCCAGATAACCGCTTAAAACTTTGGTAGCGTTCCAATAAGACTTCTTTTCGAATTTTCCGACCCCCTTCCTCCCTTTCGAAAGATTTAGTAAGGTGTATTTGACTCCCCCCCTTCCTTTATTTTTCTTTAGCGCCAATTTTAAAAATGTGTTACAGAATTTAAAAAAAATATTTTTTCTTAAATTAGAGTACAATTTTTTATTTTATTTATTTATTTAATTTTATTTTTTGTAGACCAGAAAATGGCTAATGGAGGGGTGTCCATTTTTTATATTAAATTGGAATTTTTTGAACAATAATAAGAAATAATAAATATTCTTATGTAAGATTTTCCGAAACCCCCCCTCTCCCCCATGTAAAAAATCGTAAGAATTTCTTGCACCCCCTCCCCTCCCTTCCGACCATACGTAATTCTTGAATTCTCTCTTAAAGGATAGGAAAAATACATGGATTCGAAAATTTTCTCGGACTGGGGGAAGAGGGACGTGAGAGTCAGCCAGGCCTCCCTAGCTGACAACGCCCTTTCCTTGGCTAAGGGTTGTGGAGTAAGTCCCCAAAGATTCATTTCGATATCTCACGTTTTGAGTTTCTTTAGAGAGTCATCTCCAGACTTTTTCTACACTTTGTTTACAGAGCGCAGAAAGACCACTCAAGTATAGGAATAAAAATCTTTTGGACTGCTTTTCATAAGCCTTTTATTAACCTTAACCTACGGATTCTTAAGGCCGGATTACAGGCGTCTAGTGTACTAGCTCGTCTTCTATATTTAACTTATGTACAAGCTACTCGCTCCTACTAGCTAGGGAGTAGTTTGTAGTACGTAAGTTAAATATAGGAGACGAGCTAGTACACTGGTGTAATCTGGCCTTTATGGATTTATTAAAAAGTGGTCGCCAGTCTCAGGGCAGACCATTGAATTAAGTAAAGAAGGGTAACAGCAGGTAAATGGGCCCCATAATTTTTCTTACTTTTTTGTCTAGGACCATGAATGTTTCGCCTGTTTCATTCATAATTTTGTTTTTTATCTGCATGCACTTCAAAAATTTGTCACGTGGGGGGACGGGGGTGGGGAGCGAGCCTTCATTGAGGACAACGTCTAACCTCGGAATAATATTCAAGAGAGTGCACTGTGCAGTAATGTTAACATTTCAAATTACTTCATTTTCATTTTTCGAGTTTTAAAGTTTCTACATTTTCCAGATTTTAGATTTTTAAGTCATTCAAATTATTCAATTTCCAAACATACAAATTCTTATCGCCGTAAATCAAAAAATTAAATCTCATTACTTTCTAACTCGATGAAAACTGCGATAAAATCCAAGCCGAGGAACTCAGGAATGCAGCGCGTGCTTTTGCCAGACAGAAAATACAGCCATAAAAATGCAAAAAGAGATCAAACGGTAGATAATCTATCACGAGAACAGGGGCCGATTGTTGAATCCCAATAGATGGCTATTGTTGCCGAATGCAGATTGCTTTAAAACACCACTTTACATCTAAGATCACGAATACAAAAGAAAGTATTGTGTTACCGTCAGCAGTGCCGATTGTTCACGACATAACAAACCACTGGAAGTTAGTTTACAATTGAGGAAATGAAGAAGAAAAAAAAAAAAGATGAAAAACAAAGAAAGTGCATAGCGTAGGTGGCACAAGTGCTTTTGCCTTATTGTCTTACTAACCTATTATTTTTATGGACGTGAATTTTCTTTTGTTTAAGATTCCGTTTCCTCACTTATGGCAATGAATAATCATCTCATTCAATTTAAGAGATCATCGGCATTTAAACGCTACAATTCCGTAAAGGTTTTTTTCACATCACCTTGTACTCAAGCATAAATTGGATTCCTCGTTAAATTTATTTACAATGTTACACGACGGTAAAAAGATTTTAATACTCAAAAATTCCTTGACTTGAAAGTCAGAAAATGATATTTAAAAGATTTGTGTGTGAACTAATCGGAGCTATAAGCCTGGGTCCGCGTTAATCGGGGTTGAATCGTTGCGTAGGCAAAGTAGCATATTTTTTTTTTTTTTTTGAAAGACAATAACTTTTGTGACTGCGATGCTATTATATAATATCGTCAACCCAAGTCTGGTGTCTGCGTAGAGTTATTTATTATACGCGAATTTTGTAACAATGGGGGCTACACCCATGTCGGCTATACGATATTGTTTCCCTATCGTTGTTAATTAAAGATGACATGTCTTTATAATAACTGAAGTGCAGCTGAAAACGGAGGGAAAAAAAATTGGAAGCCAAAGTGAAATTGCCCCAGATATGTTGATCCCGAGTGATGTGGGTGTACCAACTTGTTAAATAAACGACTATATAATGCAACATCTAAAAGTTATTGGAGTCTCTCCCTGTTATTTCGGTAGGTCAATACATGATTCTCTCCGTTTTCAAACCTGTCACAATATTGCAATATCTTGTATAAAAAAATAAAAAAATCAAGAAAATTTATTTACTTGATAAAAATGACATAAGATAAGTAATCCGTTTATTACGGAAATGTGACCATTTTCTTCGAATCGGCAATGAAAAGTAGGCTGATGCACTCAAAAAATAAAAAGAAAGATGATGCGATGATGCAATATAATTTATTAAATGATCGAAAACACATTTAAATTCGTTCGTGTATATTATTATTTTAATATTATTATTATTAACTCGTTTGTATCTGTACGTGAATTAGAATGATTAGGCTAAATATTCGCTTGAAAGTGTAAACGGTATTAAGTATACCCAGAGTGAACTATCGTTATCATTATCGATAGGCTCTTAACATTCGACATATATCATTAAAGAAGACCACTGATCAATCTATACGGTAGGGAGATCTGTGGAAGATTTTAAACATAGTAATCAAAGTGCGAAGGTACAGATTTATTTTAATTTAGTAATAAATTTTGTGCTTGGAAATGAAGCGGTGCACGAGCACAGCTCAAAATTTTCATGCATTGATTTTTATTTCTAGCAACATTTGAATTTGTATTGACTCAAAACAACGTAAGCTTAATTCGAATTGGAATTTCGGAATGAAAAATTTGTTCATAAAATAGATCTGTGACACAAAGTCAAGGTTCACAGTGGTCCGGAAAAGAAAATAAATGGCCAAAACTCGTTTCCGAGTCTGTGTGAAACTTAGAAAAAAGATGAAGGTGTCAAAAGCTGCGATATTTTGTGCAATTAAAAACCTACTGCCCGTACTTCAAAATTCAAAATGGCGGGAATAATATGGAAGCCAAAATTTTAAATTTTATGAATGAAATTTCATGAATATTTATTTTTACGTATTTTCGTGGCTGCTGATTTCATATCAGGAATAATTATTTTAAAATTCAAGATGGCGGACTTAGTATAGCGACAAATGTAAAAAAAAAAGTTAAGGTTGTTAAATTTTCATGAGACTTTGTACTAAGGGGTTTTCGAGGTCGCTGATCTCGAATCCGCTATTAGTTTTCTAAAATGTTTTTAAGGCTCGAAATCCCCTTGGTACAAGTTTTCATGAAAATTTAACAACTTTAACTTCTTTTCACATTCGTCGCCAAACTAAGTCCGCCATCTTTAATTTTAAAATGATTATTTCAGATACGAAATCAGCAGCCTCAAAAATACCTAAAAATAAATATTCATGAAATTTCATTCGTAATTAAAAATTTTGGCTTCCATATTTTGCCTGCCATTTGAATTTTGGGGCACGGGCAGCAAAGTTTTAAGTGCACGAAATATCGAAGCTTTTGACGCCTTTATCTTCTTTCTAAGATTCACACAGACTTGGGACAGAGTTTTGGTCATTTACTTTTTTTCGGGACCACTGTGGGTTGTCTGGTAAGACAACGTTTCGTTTTCTCGATTTATCTCGTTGATCTTTCATTTGCATCCTTTTTGCTTGGAACATCCAAATCCAGGAAAACTTAAAACATAAAAGGAGACGTTTGAACCCTCAGCTGTGGGAAACTCACGCAGTCGTACACAGACTAGCAGAGTCTAACAAAAAAATGTTTTTCAACTTTTTTTCTTTCCAGCTGGCATTTCTGTATTCAAAAGAATAATAGACCTATGCGCTAATATCTGTTTTGCAACTTTTTCGACGACTGACAAACGTTAATTCAAAACATAAAACGCTTACTTTCACGGCTTAGAAATTTTTTTGAAAATGCCTGATTATATTTAAGCGATCTTAAAATTTAGTTAAACAAAACAAAAATAAGTAAACGTGCAAATAATATGTCCCGCTTGAGGATATACCCAGTTAAACTTTTCTCATAATTTAATGCCGCCTGAAACAATTAGTCAGTTTAGAAATAACAGATTTTTTTTTTTTCACATGAAGGAAAAGTTAAAAATAATTTTTTGGAAACGGTTAAAATTTTTTCGTAACTAATTTTTACCGTATGCATGCATGCATGCATTTTTCTATTTAAAGCATGGCCTGGCCATTCATTCAATGAAAACACGCATGGTCGAGTTTTTTTGTCTAACCTTGCCGGTGGATATCCCAAAAGCTTAAAGGTTTATTTTGTGCAATGATTATACCGTATTTAGCCTTAATAATTGCCCTCAGAAAAAAAAAAAAGGGGAATGAAGATGCGTGATCGATTTTTTTTCCGAACAGATCTTCGCGATAACTTTTAATTTTTTTTTTCTTTCAAAATTCCAATCAAGTAATTATAGGGAGTCCGTTGAAAAAACAAAAACAATTTGGTTATATCAAACTCATAATTGCGTTAAACCATTATTGTTATTATGAAAGGCGAAGATATGAAAACATGTACCTGGTGTAAGATATATCTCGACCTTAACGAAAAGGGTTCTTTTAATTTTGACAATAATGTAAATAAAAAATGTTGGGAAACGTTCCATACGACATCATTATAAATGATCACACATAAACATCAATGCGCAGACACTTTTAAAATTTCGTAAATAAGACAAACATAAATTTGCATTTTATAACAGTGTGAAATCGTATGAACCTGGGTACTTATTATGGGAGGCAGGTGGTCCAATGCTTGAATTAATTCGGATTGTGATTGATAATGATGCGTGACTCAAACATTTTACAAATTAGGAATTTTAGGGGTATAAAGGAGACAAAACCCCTCCGACTCCTTGAAAAACAAATATAAATGGATCATTTTTATCTTTCATTATTTACAATATTTAAATAATACCATATCTATTTGCACTCCGGAATTTTTTTTTTTAATATCTCTTTGTGTTTGCATTAGGTCGATTGGTTTTGATGTTTCAATTTTGTTCTGCTTGAATCGGACAAAAATTTTATTGCTTCGGCACTAGGGTGGGTCGAAAATCAAAAATTTTGGATTTTCAAAATGCCTGATAGCGCAATCGCTGCGTTCTATCATTTGTAAATTTTTTTTCCTTTTTGAAATTTTTTTAAAATGGCATCTTGAGGTTTCGCAAGAGGGCCAAAGTTTTGGAAGACTCCATAAGGGATGAAAATTCGACTTTCGGATTTTTATGAAAAAAGTATCGTTCCCTATCGGATTTTTAACGTATATTTCAAAAATGAAATCAGTTTGCGTCTAACTATTTTTGCTCTTGCGATACAGGCCAAATATGGCATAAAAATGGCAAAAAAAATGAAATTCCAATATTTTTATTACGCTTTTTACAATATCTCAAGAAAAAAAAACTGCTTTTAAAACAACATGGAGAAATTTATTTTGGCATTCTTCCGCTTATTTCCGAACTTAAGGTGGAATATCAGCCACTTGTGAGTCAAATCAGGTCCTTGGAAAATAAAAATTAAATTCACCCGTTAAGTAAATTTATCTTAGTTAAAAATTAATTTAAAACTTTTCCTTTTTTTTAATAACTAGTATAATTTATTTATTTATATGTACGTTTACAATTTTTTGACATAAGATGCTCAACTGAGCATCCTTTTAAAAGCAGTTTTTAGGTTGGTAACAAAACGGAAAATAAGAAAATGGCAAAAAGTTTACCAACAAAGCATCTTATATCGAAAAATTGTAAACGTATATATAAATAAATAAATTATACTAGTTATTAAAAAAAAGGAAAAGTCTTAAATTAATTTTTAACTAAGATAAATTTAGGGTCGGGTCGCCTAAATGTAAACACTCCCGAAATGTCAACACCCCTTATTTTTTCCTAAGTAAAAAGCGTTTTCGGCCCAAAATGTAATGAAATGTGTTCTTTGTTTCATAATCTTCCTTCAAAAGCCTGATTTCCCCCCGAAAAATGTTTACTGTTTTTCTTATAACGTATTTAAAAAAATACGAATTTTTTTCTCGGTAAAACTCGTCTTGTGGATTTTTTTCGAATATTTATTTTGAACGAAAGACACATTAAAAAAATTTGAAATCCCACTCATTTACTTACATGTTAATGAAGTTTATGTTACCGACTTACATTTCAAGTAATGTTAAAGATTTTAATGTTTTTTTCTTAAATTTCCGCAAAAGATCGAAAATCAAGAAGATGTCCGACATGTCAACACGCCATTTTGTCCATTTGATTGTTATGTAAATAAAAGAATTTTTCGGGATTTTTTGTTATTTAAAAAAAAAATGTAAAATTATTTCTGTAAACATTGATTTGTAAAAGTGGTATGTATTACTATTAGAGGGATGATGTAGCATTCTGGAGAGATAAATTTGAACTGATTTCTCTTCACGGAGAGCCGTCTGGTGAGCGTTTACATATAGGTTCATTTTTATGAAAAACAGGTAAAATCAAACCGAAATGTCAACGCTATTATATCAACCCTCTAAGCAAAATTTTAAAGTAGTACCTGCATCACATATTTACTTCATGTCTTGAAGAACACATTGGGCCGTTGGATCACTTTTTAAAACGTAATTTTTTGTAAGAAAAAAATATTTGAAAATGCCATGTCCGAAATGGCGGAAAGTGTTTACATTTAGGCGACCTGACCCTACTTAACGGGTGAATTTAATTTTTATTTTCCAAGGACCTGATTTGACTCACAAGTGGCTGATATTCCACCTTAAATTTCAACAAAAACAAAAATCAGTGTTATTTTCCTTTTTTTTTTCTTCTAAAAAAAAACGGGTCGCCCCAACACGCAAAATATTGCTTTTGGGGGGCCTTACAAAATGTTATTTTACAAATAAATAAAGGTAAAAAAAAAAAAAATTCCCGGCTTTCCCGTGATTTCTGAGAATCCAAATATCGATTTCTCGATTCCCGAGAAATTAAAAAGCTACCCTAAACAGGAATCCCCGTTCTCCAGTCCCCATATTTTTTTCAAAAACGGGAATTCTCGATTCCCGGGAATGGAAATATTTCGGGAATTTGCAATCTCTAAGGCTGAGCCAACCTTTTGCCCCTAACTGGCTACAGGCCAGCCGCCATTTTACCAGGACAGCAGCCGACGGTGTTTTAACGAATTTAGTTTGCGCTAAAAACTATTTATTTCTTGATATCGACAGTGCTTCAGTTACAATCACGCCACTTCTCTGGACCATTTAAAAAAATTAAAAGACCAATTAGCTAAATTCAAATCATTTTTTTTTAAACCCTCCACCCAGAAATTTTGGTATTCAAAAAAAAAAAAAAATAATAAATAAATAAAATAAAAAAATAAAAAATAAAAAAAAAATAGAAAAAGATTTTAATTTTTTTGCTACAAAATATCTTTTTAACTTATTATTTTACGCCGATTTTAATGGCCAAAGCCAATACAATCGCTTTTCAATGGGGTCAATATATAATTGTTCAAACATTTGCAGTTTCACTTAAAGGGTAATTTTCATTTCGACATTTAAAAATTAAGTTAATGGATCATGTAACCTAAAGACGCTATTTTTTCCACGTAAATATTTGTTTTAATTTGGGAGTGATAGCACATTAAAAAAAAAACCGGCCTTAATGACATCCATATTTCTCCAAGTGGAAAGTGTTAAGTATTAAAAAAAAAAAAAAAAAAAAAAAAAAAACCTTGAAAAACTGTATGAGAATCGTAAGCAGAGTAAGGGATTGCGAAAATAATCAGGGTTTTTGACCTCTCTCAGCTTCATTAGAAGGGAAGAACTCTGGCCCAAGTATCCAGATTAACTCTTTCTTGCATTTTATTATAATTACCAGATTTTAGACATGCAAGGCAAGTAACAAAAAAAAAAAAAAGATTTTTTTTTTTTTAATCTGCTAATTTTTTTTTTAGGGTTAATCAAATAATCGTATTAAATATCATCAACGAGTTATTTCGAAAGGGTCACCTTTTTAAGTTTTATGTCAAACATACTGCTCCATATTCATAATTTTCTTTCTTAAGCACCTTTTTTTTTTATTTTTCATGTTTATTTTTTAATTCAAGTAGTTTAGACAAGTTATGTCATTTAAAAAAACCACTGTTATTTGACGAATCGTGACGTAATGATTTTCGTTTATTGTTGTCACATACGACACATTGCCGAAAATGTTCATTTGTTTAACGTCGAAAAAAAAATATTTCGCATTTCGGAGCCGTTTTATAATAAATTTTAATTTACCGGACAGGCAAGCATGGGCTTCATACAGGCAGGCAGAAGCAAAAAAAAAAAAAAGTGCCATAATGAGGTCGATCGTGCTTGAACAAATCTTTTACTAACGATCTTTGAAAGAATGACTAGATGCATATTCGTTAATGATATAATACATCTCGTGCGCAAAAAAGTTATTTATTATTCCTCTGTTTTTTTTTTTTTTTTTTTTCTATAAGTTTTGGTACTATTTCTTTCATCAAATTAATGAAAAATAAATCATTTGTCTTACGAAGAAAAAATTTGTTTGAACCTTATTAAAAAGTAAACTACGATTTTATTTCACAATCAAACATTATTCCGATAAGCTGAACATGGTAAACAACATGGTTCGTAAGCTAAATATGACGGCTTGGGAGAGAACGAACAAAAGGTGACAAATAACAAAGTCGTTAAACGATCTAAATAAATATTTTACTGGGAGAATCAAGTCACCATGAGGACGAAAAAAAAAAAGTCGTTAGAGAACCGAAAACGTCATTAGATAACAAAGCAAAGTCATTAGAGAAATCATCATTAGGTCATTGAAGATCAAAAAGGTATTGCAGGACGAACTGGGCTAACCTCTTAAAAAAGTGTCATTAAGAAAGAATAATATCACTGAGAAGGTGAAAAAAAAATTATCAAACAAATCAAAAACACTGGCAACAAATAATCGGAAATCGGTGCGAACTGTTAAGTCCCTGGAGAGGATATGAGAATAACTAAAAAATGTCAAAAATCTCTGGAGGACAAATAAAAATCGGGGGAATTCAAATATTTTGACAATTTTTGATCCTCCCCCGCCTTTGGCAATACTTTGCTAATAGGGAAAATCGATGATTAAGATCCTTTCCGTCCCCTCTTATGTGCTTGAGTAATATTTCAATGCGTTCCCGACCATTTTTTCCTAAAAAAAAAATTCCTAATCCATTTTTCCTAAAAAAAAAAAAAAATAAATAAATAAATAAATTCCTAATCCATTTTTCCTAAATAAAATAAATTCCTAATCGATTTTTTCCTAAAAAAAAAAAAAAAAAAAATTAATTCCTAATCCATTTTTTCCCAATAAAAAATTCCTAATCCATTTTTTCTAAAAAAAAAAAAATAAATAAATTCCTAATCTATTTTTCCTAAATAAAATAAATTCCTAATCCATTTTCCTACACAGTAAAAAATATTATGTAAATAAAATTATAAGAGGTCCACATAAATTTTTTATGTTGTTTCTCCCATAAGGCAAACATAAAACAAAAACAACATAAGTCGTGTCTCCATTCGCGATCTATCCGATGTTCGGATATTGACTTTATCCGACCACCGGAAGTACTAAATCTCTTTTTTGCTTCTGCTTTGTTGTTTTTGAGTTGACTTTTCCGCGGCATAATTAATGAAAAACACTTTTATTTAAATTGTTCGTAAAATCTTCGGATTTGAAACAATAAATCACTTATTTTTAATATCCCGCACGCGAAAAACAATAACAAAATACCGAATACGCCATTTTTATTTTCAAGTTCGAATTTTTTTATAATGTTCGAAAGTACAGTACTTCCGGTGGTCGGATAATCGCCAATGGAGACACGACTATAAAAATTATGTGGACCTGCTTATGTTGATTTATGTTGATTTTGACATAAAATTTTTTACTGTGTAAATAAAATAAATTCCAATTCCCAATCCATTTTTTCCTAAAAAAAAAAAAAAATAAAAAAATAAATTCCTAATCCATTTTTCCTAAAAATTATTTTCCTAAAGGTTCTAGTTCCTTAACCGGCCGGTCAGCCGGGCGGTGAAAATTTTTTAACAATAAAAAAAAGTTTAATATTTTTTTTTTTGATTCGGTATTTTACACATAAAAGTGAGATCGAATCGCACCGACACCGTGCCAAAACGCTTTGTTATGTTTAAAAGGTAAAGATTCGTTATTGAAAACGTATGAAAAAGGCTTTACTGTGCCTAAATTTGATAATTTTTTTTAATGTTTTCGAAATAAAAAAATTAAACGCCATTTTTCTTTTTGTTGTTGAAATAGTTCGTGGTTCCACCGCTAGAGCGCTGCACTAGTCTCTCGGAAATAAACATTTTTTTTTTCTGCGAAAACAATTAAATATTATCAAATATAAGAACTATTAACTGTTGTTCATGCATTTAATATCATGGAAATTTATCTCTGAACTTAACGAAACGTTTTGGCTACGGTTTCGGTGCAGTTAGACCCCGTTTTCATGTATAAAATATTGGGTTTAAAAAAAAATTTTTAACGTATTTTTTTATCGTTAAAATGTGTACACCGCCCGGCTAACCGGCCGGTTATGTAAACGAACTAGAACCTTAACCATTTTTTTCCCTAATTTTTAATTTTCCTAAAACTTTTTGATTCATGAAATAAAATTTCCAAAAATGAATATTTTTCCTAATTTTTTAAATCCCTAAAGGGATTTTAAGAAATTTTATTTTAGGAATTTCAAGAAATTTTATTTTAGAAATCAAAAAATTTTAGGAAAATTAAAAAATAGAAAAAAAAAAAAATAGTTTTAGGAGCCAAAATTTTTAGAAAAAATTGATTAGGAAATATTTCTTTTAGGAAAAATGGATTACGAAAAATGGTAGGAAATCATTTGAATGACCCAAATCAGGAAAAAAATAAAGTGACTGCTAAAGATAAGCAAGGCTTTGGAAGACGAACAAATTAAGGCTCCAACAGTGAAGTTGTTGGAAAAAAAAATCAAGAGCACCTAAGGAAAAAATGGCTCGTGCGAAAGCAAAAATGCCTCGTCACAAAAACATTTTCTTAAAATTCATGTGAAAGCAATGAAAATATTTTGTCTAGAAACAACATGTCCTTGTCGCGAAGAATTTTGGCTCTGCTACGAAACATTCCGATTTTGTTGCAGGACAGAACTTGTTCAAAACATTTTCTTTTTCTGAGTGTAAAAGAGGAATAAAAACTATTCAAGGCGTTTCAGAAGCACAATGGAGGTAAGTTTAGCTCTAATGTCAGTAAGAAGTATATACTAAATTAGACAAATGCTAACATGTCCCAACTAGCTTTCTTCTGAAAATTACGATCTGATCGCGTAAAGTAGGCTAAAGATACCGTGAACCAGCCAGGAAAGCGTTAATGGCCGGCAATATCAGTCACGAGGGAAGTGCAAGAAGAAAATGAAGATGTGTAAGTCTTTTAGAAAAGGTGCCATAAAAGATTTGGCGCTTACAAAGTTTTGAAATTCGAATTCAAAACAATACGTCCATGGTGGTGCAAAATAAATATTGTCGTGCGATACTAGCGCCAAAGTGGCCATATTACAGAACTAAAAAATGATGTAAACTAAGAATTTTTAAAATCCCCAACCTATATGCGCAGACAGGTAGCGCTGACAGCCGAAGTCAGGACTCGCTAACTTGAGGGTCCTGGTTCGGAGCTCGCGGGTGTTGGGCTATTTTTTTTTTTTTTTTTTTTTTTTTTTTGCGCATTGTAGCGTCCCCTGGTGGTTGGATCACATACTAACACCCCATGGACACGTCGAAATTTTAACACGTGAGTTACATCTCTTTTCTTCTTTGTTCTGGGAATACGTTTTTCTTTTCAAACAAAACAATCTAAGTTACTTTTTCCAATTGGTACGTTTTCTAAAAAAAAAAAAAAAAAAATTAAATTAATATAGAAAAATAATAATAATAAATAAAAAAGAAATGGTGGAAGAAACTGCAAAACAAACTAAAATCGCTGAAAGACGTACAAAATTTGTGAAAGAGTTAACAGCACTAGTCGAAGATTATTTAAATCAAACTCTTTAAAAGTCAATAAAACAATAATCCAAAATTATTGGGACTGAAAAAGTTCATAATGTCAAGAAATTAAATAATAAAAAAACACCGAATTCGTGTCGTATAGGCCCTAAAGAACGAAGTTAGCGCATCGTCACGATTTTTATTTATATACTGATGAAAAAAAAAAACGCGAAGAAAATTAAAATTGATGAGATGGAAATGATAAATCCCGTCAAAATGTTTGAGATGGTAATTAGAAGAAAGGTGGACGCGAATAAACAGTGGCAGCGTAACCAGAAGCCAGACGACCTCGGATGAAATGGATCTGACCTGCGTATATATACCGTATACCTTAACAGTAAAAAAAAAAATATATTCAACTTGCATAACATTGCATCGGAGTTAGTGCAATTCGATAAAAACAAATCTAATTAAACTGCTAACATGTCAAGGTCAAAGGGGTGAATAATATAGAAGAGTCCAAATTATTATTAATTAGACCCTTTGGGGAGATTTTATAAAATCTTAATTTGCGTCGTCCAAAAATGATTGTGGAGTTTAAAAAAAGTTTCGTAATTATTATTTAAATTTTTTTGCGAGTGGTTATAATTGCTGATCATTGTTAATATCACAATTAAGAATTTTTTTTTATTAATTTATTGCTTTAGTCGAAATATTCGTAAGATTTTGTGTGATCAAGAGATATGCGGAAAATCGTAGGAAAAATTTTCGATAAGGATTGAATTAAAAAATTCTGAGCAAAAAGTATCACTTTCCCAAAAAAAAAAAGCCTTACTACAAAAGATAGGTCTTTGCAGGATGAAAAATTATGAAATTTTTGTCGCTGAGACAAGATTGAACTTGCTGAAAAAAATTTCATCTTCTGAGTGTTTTTTGGCAAAAAAATGATAAGATCACAGTAAAACGGGAGTTAGAGCGAAGAAACTCACTGAAGGAATGATAAATAAACTCACTGGAGGACAAATAAAATGATTGGAGGAAAATCGAATAACCTGCGGCTAAAATTAAAGAACCCTTAGTCATTTGTCTCGTATGCTTGTCTTATAGTCATATAAATTTTCGACTGAGTCGTTAAAAAACCGGTAAGATATCGTCTAAATGTGTCGAAAGTCACCTTCCAATTTCATCTACTTGTCTTTTTCCCCATGGGAAAAAGCATCGAAGAAAAATCAATCGCTATCAGAAAAAAAAAAATTTTTATTGCTCACTAATAACACTTTCGTCGTGGACACACCCTACTACATTTTTAGAAAAACAATCATTGCAATGCATTTTTTTCAGTTAATGTCGCTCCTTCTCCAGCCCCTCAAGGCTTGAATGTGAAAGTTTTTTTTTTCCTTTTATTTTTATTATTTTTTTTACAGGGCTTTTGGGTTGTCTTTAAAAAAAAACCGATATAATTAGATTCAACCGGTTCATTTTTTCGCTCCTAGAATTATATTAACAATCAGAACAATACAAAGACGTCTAGTCATCATTAAAAGAATTGTAACGGTTAACTTTTTTGTTCTTTGATCTTAAATATCGAGTGCACTTGCCAATTAACCCATTCAGTCGCTAACTCTGCGGTCTCTTAACTCTTTTCAAAATCGAAAAAAACATGATCTTTCAATTCTAAGAAAAATGTTTGACATGATTCTTAATGGTTTGTCTATTAATTTTCTATTTAAAAATAAACAACGAGCAAATAAAAAAAGGAAAGCTTCGCTTTTTACTCACATTTTCAATAATTAAGACGAAAAACGTCCAAATTTGAGCCTCAGAGGAATACTTAGAAGCAACCGTAAATGACGGGGATCGTTATCAAAATACAGGTTTTTAAATGAATATCGTACTGTAAATTATGTAATCATGACTCATTTTAAATTACCATCAGGCAAGAAACTTTCAACGGGTAAACATTTCTTTTTTTTTTTTTTTTTTTAAACGATTTATCTTCAAATGTGAAACATTTTCAAAGTTGTAACCTTGATCGTTAACCGTGCCAAATTTTATTTATTTTACGATTAAAGACCAAGGAACGTCTTTTCTTCGCTTATATCCTAAATTAACGCCTTTTTAAATCTTGAAATTTTAATATCGTAAAAAGAGATTTTAAAATTTTTTTTATTGCACGCCAGGAAGAGTAGCATCAGTTTTTCGTGTAAAAGATTAAATGCATTCGGAACTAGTTTTTTTTTTACCGAATTTTTATTACAAAAAAACATTTATGAGAAATTAAGCATGAATGCGCACATAAATTTTTTACGGTTTAAAAATTTCATAGTGGGTTTTTTTTTCCGTTTTGAAAAAAAAAGTTGATTAAAATTAAGGTATTTTATATATATATTTGTTAAAGAGGATACCGTATTAGGTCTAAAAGAAAAAAAAATTAAGAAATAGAAAATATTTTTAATTTATAATGCTGCGATAGAGCTACAGGTCCTCCGTGTGTGTCTGTGTGTTTAATAAGATTTTTTTTTTCTTTTTTTTGTTAAAAATTTATAGGAAGCGCATGTATGTACAAAGTGACATTTCAAATAGAAAATTGCATTTTCGACAATAAGAAAATAAGCGTAAAATCAATGGCAATAGGAAGTCTTGTTTTACACGGTAGATATGTTATTATATAATTTTTATCACATGCGTTAGGTCGTTAGTGAGAATTTAAAATGAGTAGCGGTTTTATATTAATGATCTGTAAATCTTAATTCAAAAAAAAAAAAAAAGCAAAATAGCATGCACTAGAGAACTATTCTCGATATCCTTTCCAGTCATTTTTTACTTCAAACACTTTTTCAAATAATTTTCGTCACATCCTTAAAAAAAAAATTTTTCGTATTAAAAATAATCTCATATTTCCATCTGCAGGAATATTATTTTTAAAGTTTTTAAAATGGTTACTGTTTATTTACTTCTATTTTAGGACTTTACCTGAAAAAAAAAAAAAAAAAAAAAAAAAAAAAAAAAAAAAATCTTGTATCCAAAATTTTATTATGAAATGTCTTCATTTGTGCATAGAAAAACACCTCTTAGGGTGATGGGTGAATAGCAAAATTTTGCTGGAGAAAAAAAATCATTTTGGTTACAAAATTTCGTTTTTAGATTTTTACAAAATTGCACGCTTATGTTAGTGTAAACTTGTAGTCACATGGCACTTGCACGAAATGTCGAAACAGGCTATCTTGAATCATATTCACGATGGAGATACGTTAGTCCACCTCCGACGCACGGATTTTACTTAATATTACTATTACTACTACCATTACTGAGAGTAATATTTAAAGGCGTTTTGCTCGAAGTTGGCATTTTTCAATACTCAATTTTAAGCCCCCATATTTCGTAAGAATTTTTGAAAAAAATTCAAAGAGTAAAAAACCGTCAACAAATTGATTTTGAAAATTTTCGCCCTAAGACATGTTTTGCTGCATTTCAGTCACAAAATCTGCCTCTGCTAAATAAAAACTTAGTCCAATTTTAAGTTATCATTTAATTATTTTTCGTTTTCTGCTCCGAGTGCTTCTCGACAGGGCTACCATAACCTTTTTACATATCCGTATAACGATTGCATTGCACAGATATGAGAGTCTTACAGTTAAAGAGTACGCATCAGTCACTTGTCTGCTGCCACGATTTAATTTTTCCGCTTATGTTTAACTTATGAATCGATGATCGCTTAAATTTCATTGATGCGTAATGATTTGCATTGATCGTAATGCGGGTTACCGACTGCTAAGCAGGACGGATCTTCTAGAAAAAAGACACCAGTGACTGGCTCATCATAACCTTTTACCTCGATATGGGCTAAACAAAAATGCACCTATCAATTCCCTAAAACTCAGATCAGATAACTCACAGGGTGTCGAAAGATGATGTAAGGCAGGAAAAAATGCAAAACCGTTATTGGGATTCTACCTTAGTACTAAACTCCAGAACATGGGTCCGACACGATATCCACTACCCCCTGCATATTTGCACACTGTGTTTTTTCCATTATGATTATAGCCTAGACATAAAAGAACGTTTAACAACTACGATCAGATGGCGAAATACTAATCTAAAATAAGAATACCTACATATGTACGTGCGTATGAAAACCTCCCACTTGTACAATCCGGATAGTTTGTTTTGATTCGAAAAACGTATTTGTTTACAAAAGATTTAAAAAACATACTAACCGGATTGTTTAAGTGGGAGGTTTTCATATGCACGTACGCCCAAGCAAAAAAAAAAAAAACCAGCTCTTTTATTTTCCACATCTCACTACTTGGATCGGAACGATGCACTTGGTATTCAGTGTGAGTTACCTTTATGAATGACTACAGGAAAAAGAAAAAGAAAAGAATACACATTAAAATAAAGAAAATCTTCTTTACAATTATAAAAATCGACAACAAGTAAAACAGGATTTTAATCGATCAGACAGACGTTTAGTAACCGGATGATTAGTCATGTGCAAGAGTCACTTTCTTATAAATCAGCGACTCTCTGCTGTGAGTATAGTATAATACTTTCTCAGACGATTAACGCTACCAGGTCTACACAAGATTCACAAAACAAACTCAATGCATTTTTCATCGAATCAATCAAAATCAGGGGTCCGAGTTTGGAAATCTTGGCCGATGCCCATGGTAGCATCGGCATCGGCATCGGCATTGGCTTCGAGATCGGCATAGGTGGTCGGCACCGGCATCGGAGTTTTGATCTGATCAAAATTTTAAATAGGTCTACTCACAAAGACAGAAAACCACAGTGGTCTCAAAAAATAAATTTTTGGCCAAAACTCTGGAAACGTTTTTAGGGGGGACCATACTTTAACTTGAAAAGACAAGAACAAAAATGTTTTTATCGTAAAAATGCGGGCGTATATTTTGAAAAGTGCTGATATTTTTCTACTGATATAGACCTTTTAATAAGAATGTTTCGCCCTGACATTTTTGGCCAAAAGTCCAAAATTTATTTATTGAAACCATTGTGGAAACTTTGAATACCGGTACCGGAGACAGAAAACTGTTCACGAACTGTTCCGTACTATGCAAGTACAACCACTGAAGTCTTATCCATGGTTTTAGCATTGCGGGCGAGGGGTGTGGAGGGTGGGTCCGCCATTTGTTTTCTGGCCAAACCTGTCCAAATCCTTTTGGTAGTTGCTATGGCAACCCCCTGTTCCCCCCTGTGCGAAAACCATCTATTATTAATTTCCCGCTAGTAAAGTTTTAAACGAGGCCAATATCACAAAACAGGTCAACGCTGGCTCACGGGGGATGACGACTTTGCGCCAATCGTTAAAGTTGCACAAAATAAGCATACCTACTCAGCCGTGCTGTTCCAACATTGACCACCAAGTTACCCCGATGTAACAATAACGAAATAACTGCCTATTTTTCCTTATGCTATACCGTAACTTCTGATAAAATCAGTACTTTTTTTTTTGTTCCTTCGAAATCGCGATTGCAAATTCATTAAAAAATATGTTGTCATCCGTTTTATTAGTCATTTGGTGTTCCACGAATTCAAGTTCAACCCGCGATGTAAGTTACATAAAAGGAAACATTCTGTGTTTTAATGAGATTCTTGAGGCTCTTTCTTTCGAATTATATAATCGATAAACGTTTGAATTAGCAGGATTTCTGCTATTCCGAAATATTTGTTTAACTTTCTTTTCCTGTAGATACCTAACTGGGACCCGCGTCGAAATATCTTTCTTGGGATTGCGTTTGATGAGGTAACGTTTGGGTCATCGTCATGTAACTCGAGCGCGCGAGCGCAAAAAAAAAGTCTTTTCCCGCATTTTTAAAATTTCCTTTTACAACTTCCGGCACAAACAAAACATCCGAAACAAAAAAATAAGAAAAAAAAATAAAAATAAAGAAGTGACCGAAAAGAAAAATATTTGCAATGAACTTGAAAGTTACATCAGAACCAGACCGGACGCAATAGAAGTATGAAGAAAAAAGAAAAAAATCATGTAACGTGGCAATGAAATTTCGCGATGAAAACAAGGTTAACCGAGTTGAATGGAAATTCACTTTATTGATTTATTGCGAATTTCTCAAAAATAGAAAAACGCGTTTTTACCAAAATTTAATCAGGGCATATTTTGATACTTCCAAGGTTATATGTATATTCTAAATAAACTTTGTAAGGAAAAAGTAATGGCCTTTCTCCATGCAGCCACCGTTATGTAACTCGGATAGCTCTATATGATCGGTCGGAAGTGTTCTGTCAAAAAAAAAGAAAAAAAAACTTGTAAATCTAGTATTTTCGGACCTTTGAGTGTAGTTTCTCAGACCAAATCACACATTGACAATAATATTAAAAACAGATGATCGACTTCCTAAATGAAAATATCAAACTGGTTAGTTTATAGCTCGGAGAGTATGTAATAAAGCCTGACGTATTATTTTGAATGGTGTGCTATGAGCATTATTTCTTCCTTTTAAAGTCGTCCTGCACTTAGTCATTATTAATGTTACTTCCAAAGAACATTAAGCGCGAGTAATTACCGAGGTTTAAATCCATTTAATGCGAATTACCGAACGGATTAATAAATAAATAGATTTAAAAAAAAAAATTAGAACAGTAGCAACTTTTTCGCGGTAGTGCCGATCTCATTGTTGCCAAAGGTCTGCATATTTTGCCGGCACTAAAAAATCATCTCCTAATTAACACGCCCTCACGATTTGATTATCTAAACAAGAGATTCGAATTGAAGCATTTTGCTTGTTAAACTGCCTTTTCAAAGAACTAAAATGTTCCGCACTTTACTTTGCATTTGTTCCTAAAAACATGAGTCCTGTTATCGCATTACAGATTTTTTTTAAAATGAATCTTCCTTTAATTTGAACTATTTTCTGACAAGTCATATGGACACGAGGGATAAGAAAGTTAAGGGGACAAGAGGGACAAGAGGGACAAGAGGGACAAGAGGGATAAGTTAAATGGGGGTTGGGAAAAGAAGTTGGAGACTTTTGTGATGTGGATGCTTAAAACTTTAAAAACCAAAAATCGTCAGGGGGTCAAAAAAACCTTCCGGGGGGGGGGGAGCCCTTTTCAAGACTCCCAAAAGATGGCGCTGCCCTACTTTAATCTCAATTAGTCGGTCTCACGTGGATCAAGGCTTTTCTTTACATTTAAATTGGCCGAAAATGTTTCCCTCGTGTCAATTAAAATTTAAATTAAGAGACCATTCTCTCGCCATAAATTGGTCAATGGCCCACACCAAAACTCTTTAAGATCCATGCGCTCCATAGAAACACAGCCTAAAACTCTAGAGCTGAAAGCTCATTCTTTAATGCAGAATTCTTTAAAATTTATTCAACATTTGTTCTAACTGAGTTAATTTCTATTGTGAGTGTATCCTAAGCAAAAAAAAATTGTGAAGGTTAAGCGGTACTGACGAAAATTGAGAAATCTTGTATTACGTAAGAAATACTGAATTAAATTGATAGACGCTCAAGGCAGAAGGAAGAGAAAAATCGCGGCGATTCTTAAAACGTACAAATATTACTTTAGTCCTTTTAACGCACCCTCAAACAAAAAAAAAAAAAAACTGGGACTTGGTGATATATTGGAAGCAAAAACGATTCGAAAATCTACAACGATTAGATATATTTATTTCTTTTTTGTATAATAATTCATCTGTTCCGATTCATTTAAATATTTCACTTAATCCATCAGTTAATTTTTTTTAAATTCAAATCCTGAAACTTGCATACATTCTAATTAAAAATAAACATTAACGAAGGAAAAAAAAGATTAAATTTTGAAAAATCGATTATGACCAAAAAAAAAAAAAAAAAAAAATTGGTTCCGCCAAGAATCGAACTTGGATCACTTATTTCGAGATGGCCATCTCTGTTATTTTCTTTGCATAAGTGTGTTTACCATTACACCACGGAACCCTCTGACGAATCATCAAACTGTTTCGTTATTTGAGCTTCCACGAGCACGCTTTGTTCTTCCCTAGCGGTTGTTTTTGGAATGATACTTTTTTTTTTCTCTTGTAAACAACGCAACAACGTTGTTAAACGTATGCATGGCTTATTCATTTGACTTTCGAAATTTATTATACGAATACTATATAATAAAACTGATCTAATAGGAATTACCAACCGAATAAATTCCATTAATTTTCTGAACAGATATTCAAAAAAATACTGATCAGTTAAATGGAAGCCTTTTTGATTCGACCAAACCCAAAAAAATTACTTGCGCCTAAATATGCATTTTTCAAAACAAAGATCAGATGCAGTTGGAAAAAGAAAAATGTCCCATTGAGCAGGTGAAAAAAAATCGTGTGCATCTTTTAACAAAATAGAAAAAACGAAAAAATAAATAAATAAATAAATAAAAAATTGGTACTTGATTAAAAATTGGAAGCAGAAACGATTGTAATAGACATGACCACGATTAGATCCCCATTTTTTTTTTTTTTTTTGTATAATTGAGTTCATCTATTCTGATTAATTTAAATATTTACTCCATTGGTTAATATTTTTTTTTTTTTTATTTATTTTAATGCTGAAAGTTGCATAAATTTTTTTTAAAAAATAAACATTACCAAAGGAAAAAAGATTAAACTTTGAATGATTCATCATCGAAAAAAAAAAAAAAAAAGTTGGTTCCGCCAAGAATTGAACTTGGATCACTGGGTTCGAGATGGCCATCTCTATTCTTTTCTTAGTAACTCAGTATGCTTACCATTACACCACGGAACCGTGCTGACGTCACTTCAAACTATTCCATTATTAGAGCGTCTACTAGTAAGCTTTGCTTTTGCTCTCCCCTCGCGGTCATTTTTTACTATTACCAAAAGCAAAAAAAAATTGCTTAGGGCGCAAATTGGCAAAAAAAAAGAAAAAAAAAAAAAATTGGTTCCGCCAAGAATCGAACTTGGATCACTGGTTTCGAGATGGCCATCTCTGTTTGCTTTGTAACAGTGTGTTTACCATTACACCACGGAACCCTCCGATGTCACGACAAACTGTTTCATTATTAGAGCTTCTTAAATGTTGGACCAACATTTTATAGTGAATTTGCACCCTTAAACCTAAATATGCACTTTTATTCCGGTTCAACTCAAAACAAAGATTAAGTGCATATTAAAAAAAAAAAAAAAAAAAAAAAAAAAAAAAAAAAAAAAAAAAAAAAAAAAAAAAAAAAAAAAAAAAAAAAATCCCATTGAGCAAGCGAAAGCAAAATCGTATTTATATATTTTTTAACAAAATAGAAAAAACGAAAAAAAAAAAAAAAGATTTAAAGCCCCGTAGTTAAGAGGAGGCTTCACGGAATACAAGAAGGAATGGCTGTTTTGTCGAATACTCGATTTACGATGAAAAAATCCAAATTTTAGGTATCTAACGAACTCCTCTGATATATCCCGGAAATTTTAGTGCAAGTTTCAACTTGTCTAAAATGTATTGACGACGGGAAAATAATTTCAAAAAAAATTGAGGTCAAAAATCTTTGATTTTGTTTTCCTGGTTTTTGTTTGCTTGGAACAAGTTGAAACTTGTACCAAAAATACAAGAAGAAGTCAAAGGAGTTCGTTAGATACCTGAAATTCGATTTTTCCCCCCGTAAATCGAGTGTTAAACAAAACAGCCATTCCTTCTCGAATTCCGTGAAGCCTCCTCTTAAATCGGGTTACTACGCAAAATTCTACGATAACCACAAGATACCCTGATAAAAAAATAACCTAAAATTTTTGGCAAGATACAGCACCATAAATAATTTCTTGTCGAGCGATTTGATACATGCTTTGCATTATAATTATAAAGCATACCCCAGTACAAAAAAAAAAAAAAAATGTTGAACAACCTTCAAAACCGATTTCTTTGAATATTCGAATTTTCGGCGAATTTTAACAATAAAAAATTAAAAAAAAAAAAATTATTTACCGATTGTGAAATGTTGTAAGATTCATACATCACGATTTATTGTAACTATTTAGTCTCAAGGTCAAGGAAAGTGATAACTTTGAAACTACACTGAAAGCGAAAGAGAACCAGGGAAAAAAATTTCATCGGATTTATTAAGCTCCGATCCACTGACATATAATTTAACTCCTTCGATTCCGCGACCGTTATGCACTCGATACAATTTTTTTTTTCTTTCGAGTGCTTTCATCGTGGCCCAGTAATCGAATCCCATATTTTTTTATTTATCGATGAATGGAAAAAAAAAAAAATTAAATTCGATACTCAATGACGACAAAGAAACAGCAAATAGTTACGTCGTGGAAAAACGCACGTGTGAGATTTATTCTTAACGAAATCCTTGATTTCACCTGAAATTTTTAAAATTAAGAAAAAAAAAAAAAAAAATCATCCGAATTTTTTCTGTGATTTTTATGCATTTTTAGGAAAAAGTGTCTTTGCAATAATAAACAAATAACACCTTGTTTTGACTAAATAACACATGTTTCTTGATAAACGTCGATTTTACAAGGACTGCAATTCCATTGTTTCATCCTTAAAAACATTTTTTTTTTATTTTTAATGCACATCATGATTTGTCATCTCGTCATCCCGTTCAGATTTAAAAAAAAAAAAAATGAAGTTCGTTCAACTTTCTTTCCTCCGTGATAAATTTACAAAAAACCGAAACGTCAGTCATTTTTGACTCCGAACACGTTCGTTAAAGAAGGAAAAAAAAATCAAAAATATTAAATTATGATTTCATAATTTATGAAAAAAATTTCTGCAGCATATCGGCTTATTTTTTAAAATGAAATTCCATTTCGTTAAATAAACATTACCGAAAGAGAAAAAAAGCTGAATCTTAAAAAATTAATCCTGGCGAACAAAAAAAAAAAAAAAGTTGGTTCCGCCAAGAATCGAACTTGGATTTCTGATTGAGACCTATTCACGGTCCCCATGGGAGGTCACCCAAGGAAAATTTTCAGTGTGTTTACCATTACACCACGGAACCGTCCTGACGACTCATCAAACTTTTTCATTACTAGAGCGTCTGCTAATTGACTGGTATGCTTTGTTCTTGCTCTAACCTGCCGCGGCATTTTTGAAATGATAAGTTTTACGTTACTTAAGGAACTTAATATAAAGGGAAGATAAGTTATTTAAGGCTTTTTGAACAAAACTTAAAAAGTAAATTAATAAAAGATGGTAAGAAGTTACTTTTAAAACTCCAAAAAAAAGTTGCGTAGGGTTTTCTTTTTGGGGATCGGAGGGAGGGGCGGCATTTTTGCATTAATTTTTGTGCTGAATTTTATTTCTACAGACTTTATTCATATACAATCAATTTTTACACTTTGAATGTAAAGCAGTACAGAACTCTGCGTTTGGTTAATTTTATTATTTGTTTCTCGCAAACTTGGTTTATGACCATGACAAACTTTGTGTCCTAAAAAAAGGCACCTAGATGCAAGTTGAGAACCTGCTGAATAGCACAGCTTGAAGGCTATGGCATTTTATGCAAGTTCTAACAATTTTAAATTGTTACAATGGATTTATTACAAAGGTTTTCCTCGTGATAAAAAGTCTTTTTTTTTTTAAAGATAATTGCAGCGTAGCAACAAGCAAAGAAAAAAAAGAAAAAGTTTATATTTGAATATGTTATATGACTGAATGGTCGAATGTGTTCTAGATGAAAACAAACATTATTTAAACCAACAAATAAATAAATATGTAAGCTGGAATCGGAATCTTAATATTTAATCTGATATTTTACAGAACGAATTTAAAACCGCACGGTGTAATATATAACTCCATCTTCTTCTAAATCCGGTTCCTGTTTTATAATTTTTTTTTTAATATTGACAACCGGATTGCAAAATTTGGGATTTTATTAGTTCTGTTGATGAAATATCAGTTTAACAACAAATTTTGTGTTATAATTTTGGGAATGCCTACTTGGGAGTTACAGAGTTTTACACAAACAAAAAAAATCGTTTTCGCCTGGATTACTTTGTTTATTTTTTAAGGAACAAAAATTACTTCCATTTTGCTTTTGTTTACGAAAAATTTATTTAATATAAATCCTTATATTGTTTGGAAAAAAATTACTTCCCTCTGATGGTGGATATGGGGCCCTTACCCCACTCGCTCTCCCCCCCCCAAAAAAAAAATTAAGAGCCTACTTTTTTTTTTTGACGTAGGGCCTTTGTCTGTCTGTGTGTCAGTCTGTTCGCACCAAAAATGAATATTTAATTACTTTAATATTAAAATTTTAACTTTTAAAATTTTAAATAATACTCTGACTATTTTTTTTAAACTTTTGTGGTTTTTTAATAGTAAAATTAGACGACATGAACGAAAGCAAGGACTTACAAAATTTCTTGTAAATTTTATTTAACTTTTTTTTTTTTTTTCTTCATTTCGCAGTTTTTTTTAAAGTAAAATTTACAAGAAATTTTATGTTTAAATTAAGTTAAAATTTTATATTAAAATTTAGTTAAAGTTTTATACTCGTATTAAAATTTAGTTAAAATTTTATATTAAAATTAAGACGACATAAAGGAAAGCAGGGGTTGGAAAAATTCTTGTAAATTTTCAAGAAACTTTACTTTTACAAGAAACTTAAAGTTGCTAATGCACGGACTTAAAAATTCTATTTAACTTTTTTTTTAATTTTCGCCGTTTTTTTAAAGTATCTTTTTTTTTAAATATTCAAATTAGTTTCAAGTTAAAATTTTCATAAACAAAAACAAGAACTTAGAAATTTTAAATAAAATGTACTGTACATTTTTTTATTTTGTCCTTTTTCCTTTAGCCAAAGATATGAATGTTTTAATATTAAAATTTTTAACTTTGAAGATTTTAATTAAAATTTTGACTAATTTTTTTCAACTTTTTACATTTTTTATCAAAAATTTTAAATTTTTTTTGTGCCACAAAAAAAAAATTATATTTTTATCAAAAAATTCTAATTTTTTGACCATAAACGAGCAAAAAAAATGCCTTAAAATTTTTAAATCGTTTCATTGCTTAAATTTAGCGATATTAGCACAGTGCCCCAAAGACCTACGTAGGGATATGCCCCCATATCCCAGTCTGATTTTTAATGTACAATTCAAGCTTTTACTTTACCACTTTTAGTTTTAATTTGAACAACCTATTTTAGTTTTGACATCGTACATTCTGTCACTAAGAATTATCATTCCAAATTTAAATACTCAATTCTGAATTTTACAAACTTTGTATATTGGATTTTAGCCTACGTCTGTCGGAAGAAGTTCCTGGTAGGAATTTGTACTTGTGCAAACATGTAAAATCAAACGAAGTTCAAACTCGCTCTCTTTATGATTTTTCCGGCACCCTTGTAGACATTTGACCTACAAACTGAAACGAGTTCCCGGAGTTAAAGAAAAGTAAATAAAATTTCCAGGAGTTGATAAAGGTTTAAAATTATTAATATCAATTTTAACCGTCTGCATCCTAAAAAATCTTACATCCACAAAATTTTGACAAGACACAAAAAATTTCCCTACTTCATTTGCCCTACTTTGCTTAATACAGACTTCGACATTTAATTCCCCTCGAAATACTTGAGCCAATTTTAGAATTGCTTCAATTATTGGCTGCTCAAGTTATCATCAAATTTTAAGCATGCACACTGCTGTAACTCAATAAATATAGGTCTATACGTGAAGTTCATACCGATTTGCCATTTTACAGATCATCCATATCACTTTTCGCAATCGTTTTGCAAATTTTTTTTTTATTAATAGTTTTCTAATCGTTTTCCATTGTAAAGACGATATAGAGGTGTTGAAACGAGTACAAAATTAATTCGCGCACGGTAGCAACTTCATTTAACTTGTCTCGAAATTACTACTTTATTAATCATGCCAATCTTCCATGATAAATAAGGTAATGATCAACTTTCTGATTGTATTATTTCGCGATATATTTTACCAGCTTTGCAAATTAATTATTGTAAACGAAAATTTAGACTTTTTTGCAAATCATGCAGCAATTTTTTTTTGAGTAACCTTTAAAAAAATGCACTCGGAAAAAGTTGTTTTAGGCTAATGGCCCGTAAAATTCTATCGTCGTTTGCTTGACGCTGACATTTTATTTATTTATTTTTTTTTTAACTATAAAAAATTATTTTAAATAAAAATGTGGAAAAAAATTAGAATGAGCCAATTCCACATCAAAATTTGTGAGTTATAAAAATGTATTAAAAAAGTGGGATTTAAAATTCAAATTCAAAATTTAGTGTCAAAATTTGTAGAGTGCAAAATTTAAATCAACTTACAGAATGTTTAACCTAAAACTGCAGTTTGGAAGATACGCAAGTCAAATTTTGTGCGTTACAAAATTTAATGTCATCAATTTTTTTGTTTACAAAAATTTTTTTTTACAAATTTTAATGACCCATTTTAAACCCTGTTAAGTGTGTTAACCTAAACGGTTGTTAAGTTCTAAAAAAAAAAAATTTAAATGAAGCTATGTTTTTCAAAAAAAATTATTACCTTGTTAATCCGAAAATAAATCCAGGAATAAGACATTTATTTCCTAAGTTTGCATCCAAATTTTTTTGAAATTAAAAAAACAACACACAAATCAATCAAAATACAAATAAAAACTTATATCGAAACAAATTTTGCTCATTTCTATCCTTAAATCAATAACACGAGAACACCGATGCGGTAAAAAAATATTTAAAAAAAAGTAACAAAACACGTCACCTATGAGATAATACACCGAGAGCACTGATCATAGACTAGCGATATTAACGAAATGAAAGTGAAAACGACCTGACTCTACCTAGAATTCGTACCTGTAGCGTACCAAACAAATGTCTGCCATGTTTACCTTATATGACTTTTCAACTACTTTGAGTTGCATACCAGGCAACCCCTTATTTGTATTTGATTCGACTTTAATGTTTCGTTTATGCGGTTGCGCTTTTTTTTTTTCTTATCACAACTCCAAACGGTTCTTAGCTTATGATTTTTTTTTTTCATTGTTTTAGGACGTCGCGAATTTTTTTTTGTCGGCGTTTTCAAGACCTTAAACCTTGGGGGGAGGACGAAACTTTTTGGGGAATTCCTATTAAAAATTAAATAAATAGATAATTAATTTGTTTCCGTTTTTTTTTTTTTTAAAAATATATTTCAAAGTTACGAATGAATGACTAGGTATGACCCACTGACCCAAATCAAAAGCTCCCCTTAAAATATTGTTGCACAATTTTTTTTTTTTTTTTTTTTCAAATTTTTTTTCCGCCCAAAAAGATCGATAGAACCATTAACACGGATAGGTAAAAATTTCATCAGATACTGTTACGTGTGAATGATGATGAGGATGAGGATGGTGATGATGATGATGATGATAATGATGATGCATTACGCACAATATGCAGATTTTGTTTTTGTATGCAAAACATTTACCCAGATCAACAACATTCGTAAATCTTGTAGCCAAAAAAAAAAAAAAAAAAAGTTTAAAATCGATTTTAATTAATTAATGCTTTTCCTTTTTAAAGGATTATTTCATCACGTTATAAAGTGAAAATACTTGTAAATTAAAAACATTTGATAGTTCCCAATTAATCTCTGTTATTAATTTCGGAGTCTAAATATTAGACACTTAATTTTTTTTTTTTTTTTTTTTACGTATCACGTAAACCTACTATAAAGTTTTATTAAAATGCAAACTACAAAACATATGGAAATGTTTCGACATACAAAAAAGTTCTAAAAGACCGAAATAAAACCCAAAACCAAGTCGAAATTAAAATTAAGTTGTAAATCAAAATTAAAAAAAAAAAAAAAGACCGAAAACCACAGAAAAATCATAAAAAGAGATAAAAGAACAAAAACAAAAACAAGATCAGCGTCAACGTCAAGGTCAAGAACAAGAGCATGAAGAAAAAATTTGACGAAATAAAATTTGGACTAAAATTAATATTATAGATCAAACAAAGAAAGAAAAAAAAAGCCGAAGCCTAAGGCAGCAGCCCCCCCTCCTGCCGAAGATTCTCAATATGACGCCACTGACAAAATCTAGAAGTAAAGCTAAAACATTGGCTGGCAACAACAAAAATTAACAAATATAAAGCTCTGAAAGGCCAAGAGACGAAAAGGAAGAATACAACGCAAAATAAGGAATAAAAATCTTGAACTAGAACCATAATCAAAACAAAAATTAAAGCTGAAAAAAGTTATGGTACAGTAATACAAAAAAAAATTCCATGAGAACAAGAAAGACCATCCCAGTCCCCCAATTCCAGGTTCTGAGCCCCACCTAGACATGGAGGGCAAACCTAGAGAAAAAAAAAAGTCAAGGAAAGAGCCAGAACAAAAGGCAAAGACAGAAAAGTCGGTCGCGCATCGAACCGTTCTAGCCCTAAAATATTAGAAACTTTAGGGACCAAAATAAGGAAAATTAGGGGCCTTTTGGGGACTAAAAACATTCGTTTTCGAATTGTTTATTTAGGCTTAAATTGACCCCCAAATGGTTTTTTCGACCCGCTTTGACCAGCAGGCTGCATAGCACTAACTTAAAAAAACATGTAATTGTAATATTTTTCCAAATAAAATAAGACGAAAGACAATGTGGTACAAAAAATGAGGTTGAAGCCAAAATTTAAGCTAATATTCGGTTCAAATTTTTTATTTTGGCATAAAGTTTCTTGAAAATTTTCTCGAATATTATTTTATCCCAGTTTTTCGGGTCCATTTTTAATTCCAGCTACTTTCTTTCTGAATTACATTGAAATAGACTTTAAACCAAAAATTTTACGAAAACCAAAAAGTTTTACCAAAAATTTCTGAGAAAAGATAGACTACTTTTTTGGAATGTTAGCATCATTTTCTGATTTAATAAAATAATCCAGGCATAAAAATTAAAGAAAAGAAAAATAGGGACTTTAGAGACTTTTTTTTTCAAATTAGGGACTTTTAGGGACTAAAATACGGACTTTTCCAAAGAAAGGGATCACGGTTCGATGCCTGAACAGTAGAAAAAAGTAGACGAACGTACATGGAAACATGAATAATATAAATAAGACCAAGTATTGTAGCATGATTCTACAAAGTTTTTTCGCACCCTAAGGAATTTTTACTTTCATAAGATAAGAATAGGAACTATGCCTTTTTCTCCCCCCCCCCCCAAGCCTGTCTACACCAAGACATTTTTCCCTTCCAAAGAAAAATCTGAAATGACGTCCCTGGTCAGCCGTATGTTTTTACAATCTTCAAAAAAGACAATTGACTTGTCTGACTATTTTTTACCACCTTTTTCCCCTTCGCCAATACCTAGCTTATGAGAAAAATCACTAATTTGAACCCCTGCACTCCCTAACGAGCCGACGTAATATTTGAATGACCCCTAACAGCTAAAAGAGCAGCAGTAGGACTTTTCGATATTCGGGTATTTAGCTCGGTTCCGGTTCTAAAATTCGGGTTCGGGTCTAGAACCAAACTACTCGGGTTGGGTCCCGACCGGAGTTCGGATATTTTCTATTCCTACCCGAAAAACGTCGTGATCGACTCATCGGACCCGAAGCTAGCCGCGTTCTCTTAATTTTTTCGGTAAAATGATTATAACGCCACTGATTACTCCGTAATCAGTTTGGTAATATTAATTTTCATCTTTTTTTTTTTTTTTTAAATAAATGATTTTATTTAACGGGTAGCTTCGGGTCCGGAGTCGAACCCGACTTTTTTCGGGTAGGAATCGAACCCGATTAGTTCGGGTCTAGAACCCCAGTTAGACCCCAACCAAAGTTTTAGACCCGAGCCCGAATTTTAGAACCGGAACCGAGCTAAATACCCGAATATCGAACAGCCCTAAGCAGCAGTTTTACGATTAACGGTCTTTGACGGACATACATTTGACGAATAAAAATTATGGATCTACCATTTTTTTTTTTTTTTTTTTTTTCTGTTTCTCCTCCGATGAATGACAACGATACGTGAAAAGACCGTCCGCAACATGTAAAAAAAAAAGAATGAAGATTATGATTGTGATTGTGATTATGATTGTGATGACCTCTCACGTCCGCATAAGACACCATATTGACCTTATGGGTCGATGGCATTCTGCAATCTGCATGTACGCCGTAATGGAGACTCCCAAAATGTGTTTCTTTTAAAAATATGAATGTTTCGTGAGTAGCGAAAACCGTTTAGTTTAAAACGGTAATAAGCACCGGAAAAAAAATATGGAACAGCTTGCACGAAATCAACAACGATACACCGAAAGACCATTACGATAAAATGTCGTCCGCATGCCCGACGTTACGCAACTAATTAGCACCTTTTTTTTTTGCTTTGACAAATTTTCTCTTCCAATTTTAAACAAACAAGTTTTCAAACGAAAAGAAAATGAATTTCAAACGGGGCAACAAAACAAATTTTATCTTTCAGAATTTCTAAAAATTAAAGACATATTCGTAAAGCAAAATCGAAATAATCGTCGTTTAGTTTCAATATTCACCATAAACGTTAGGCATTAAGTGATTATTTGAAATCAATTTTTTTATTGTAAAGATATTATCGTTTCTTTAAAATTATTTCCCAATACTAAATATCTAAAAATGGAATCAAACGGGAAAAATTGGGATACGCAATCAAAGCCTACACCGTGATATTGCGACCAGTTTAAGAAAAAACTAAAAAGTTTTGGTATATTTTCATCATCATCAACCAAAACAAGATTTAATTCAACACAGACCCGTGGCCAAGAGGAGACCCCACCCGTGTATTTTCCCTATCTGGAAAATTTTTGACCATCATTTTGGCTACGGGGACGACTCCATCCAAAAAAAAAAATTAGTTCATATGGTTCCATAGAATGGTGGCCCATAGCCTAGTTCATAGCGCGCTCGACTCTCAATCATGAGATGCTACTATCCTCGTGCTTCTATCCTAGTTCACAGCTAGTAATTTTTCTCAGGTCAAAACTAGTGCGCTAGTCAGAAAATCAACGGTCACCACCTTTCGGAAGGCAATGGCAAACCACCTAGCCGTAATTGCCTCGTAAATCTCTCAAAAATAGCTGTTCGGAACAGGCATTAAACTGTAGGTCCCATATGCTTGTAAGCGCACGCACAGGTGTATGAAAGAGATCACCTGTCTCGTAATCGAGTAAAAGATTAAGAAGAAAAAGGTTCCATAGGAACTCCGAGTTAATTGCCTTACCTTGCAGGTGAAGATGTGACCGAGTAAAGTAAGTACATCTAAAGTCTCCTGATAAAGCTGGTTGTAGGTGCTGTTGCTGATGATCCAAGTATAACCTATGCAAAATTTAAAGAGACCAAACATTATTTAAATGAAAATTAATTTTCCTGATTGCAAAAACTGCATAAAATATTAAAAATAAAGTTGAGTGAAAAAACGTGTTACTCTTTTAACCCGTTTCTGGTACGTGACGGAAAACTTCCCGGACACCAAAGTACCGGTATAATATGTTCTTAATTCTGTAAAAGCTTCAACCCCGTACGTATATCCCGTCACCTTCAAAATAACCCTTTTTGGTTTGGCATTAATGTAATCAAATCATACGAATCGTGTGATTCTATTACACCGTGTGATAGAATCACAAGAATCATATTAACAAAATTACATACTGGGGCCCGAAAACAAAGATTATCGGCTAGGGTGGTTCACATTTTCGAAAATGTTGTCCGATCGCTGCGTTCCACGAAATTTACTTTCTTTTAGACTAAATATCCACGAAAAATTTAGAAACAAAAAACAATTGTTTTCATCGTTAAGACGTGCCTTTTTATTAGAAAAAAAAGCCATTTTATATTTAAAGCTATGTTTTTTTATGCCGCTTCTCCATTATGGTTTAAAATTAATTTTCTAGAATTAATTTTCAAAATTTCCGGAAGTACTGTACTTTTGTTATTCTATGGATTTCTAACCCAAGATTTAAAAATGGAGTCGGCCATTTTTACTACATTGCATTTTTTGTATTCTTAATCCATGGTCGAAAATTCATAGAATAACTAAAGCACAGTACTTCCGGAAATTTTGAAAATTAATCTTACAAAATTAATTTTATAAAATTATTGGGAATCATGCTTTTATTTTACTAATCGAACATGAGGATGACTTAAAAAAGAATAAGAAATCTGTAAAAAATAAATATGTTATGAAAAAAGAAAGAAAAAGCGCATAATTTCCGGTAATTTTATAAAATTAATTTTGTAAAATTAATTTAGGACCATAATGGAGAAGCAGCATTAAAGTTTGCCAATAAATACAAGCATCAAAAAAATCCGCCCAAATAGTCAGATTTTCTGTTCTTAGGGGTGTATAATCCGAAAATGGTAATAGTTTCGTGATAAAAAAATTTTTGGGCACATTTTCAAGCTTAATTCTGAGTTTTTCCAGTTTTCCAAGAGTAATTTCATTAAAAATTCAAAAAATCTATGACATAGGAATGTCGAATTTTGCTAAAACTATTTCGAATTATGTTTTAAGGGAACGTTCAAGTATTTACAAGACTTTTTTGGACCCCCCCCCCTCTTCGCAAGAATTAGTAAGATTTCTTCGACCCCCTATTATATTACGTAAGATTTTCGCGAACCCCTACGTTTTTTAACGCCAATTTTAAATTGGAGTAATATATTTTTTTAATCTAGATCTACAGTTCATCTTATATCTTTGAAGATGGCTACAATTGGCACAAAAGCTCATCAAAAAATAAATTTTAATTCTTCAAATTTTTTGAAAAATTTTTTCCATTTTTCTACTTTAGACATTCGAAAAAAACTAAAACATTTTAATTTTTTGAAATGGGGGAAAAAAAATCTGAACAATAAGTTATAATGAAAATTCTTACGTAAGATTTGCCAAACTCCCTATTTCCCCCAAGAAAACGTAAGATTTTGAGTACCCCCCCCCCCCCCACCCTTCGGTCTTACGTAATACTTGAACGCCTTTAAGAGGTGGGGAATCCGAAAACAACAACAGTTTTCCGAAAAAAAAAAAAAAAAAAATCCTAGGGCCCATAAATATAATCCACTTTTGAGATTTCGGGCTACATTTTTCCCCTTTATCTTGCATATAGTGAAACCGGATCTCAATAATTTGTCAAAAAACCATCTTAAATCGTCTTTAAAAGGCTTCTGAGGTTGAAAATAACAAAATTGAATATCGGCGCAAAAATTATTTTCAGAGAAATTTTGTTTAACATAAAGTCTTTTGTTACATAAATTCTGACTATTGGGACAAATTTTTTGGATGCTTGTATATTCATTGGCGAACTTAAAAAAGAAGCTTTAAATTTAAAACGGCTAATTTTTTTAATGAAAGGAGGCAAGTCCTAACGGTGGCAAAAAAGATTTTTATTTTCATTTTTTCGTGGATATTTAGGTCTAAAAGAAAGTAATTTTCGCGGAAGGCAGCGATCGGTCAACATTTTGGAAAATGTGAACCACCCTATTTCGGCTAAATGCTAACCACCCTATTATTCCTTTTTTATCTAATCTATTCCGGATGATCAATAGTCTAAACATACGCCACTTACACTTAGACATATTTTCACCCCTCGTTTCGTTTAAAACAGCCCTGAACGACGCTCTTTTGCTGGAGGGGTAGTGTTGTCCATGTAGTGCTTTCCGGTCATTACTTCCGCTTTCTTATTTTTTATTTTTGTCAATATTTTAATTTTTAATTCTTGTTTTGTTTATTATTTATTTCATTTTTTTGTTCTTAATTATTGTATTTATTTTATTTTCGATTTTTTGTTACCGTCTTATTTGTTATTGTTATTTTTAAATTTTTTGTTTAATTATTTTCGACAAAGATTGCTTCTAATAGGCGCATTTTTACGCTGTTAGCCTCTAAATATATATAAATAAATAAATAAATAAATAAATAAAATCAACTTTTCCAAATAACATATGCTGATTTTTACAAAAAACGTTCCCGCTATTTTTCCACAATAGCTTTCGTAATATTTTTTCAGAGTGGCACTGAATGCTATCCCAAAAGAATTTTCCAACACTGAATTAATTACGAGCAGTTTGGTCTGAGAGCGATTCTGCATTTAGCAATCAAATTTCAGTTCCGTCTAAGAACCGGAAATTTCGGACGTTGGATTTTCAGTCTAAAAGACCAAACTTTCGCCTTGGAAAAGTTTTTGTCCAAAACTCCATTATAAAAAAAAGCGAAACTCGGATACTGTAATTTTCGCTTAATGTGATTAAAAATGGGCGTCACCAATTCAATTATATTAAGGGAATCTATTACACTATAGTTCGACTATTTACCTTTTTTATCGTTCTTCTGCAGTAAGCATGCAAGTATATTTAGGACGAAAGCTGATGTCGAAACCAAAGACACTTTGCCATTTTGCAGCTGAACTAAAAAAAAAAAAAATACGCACATTAAACAATATACTTTAATTCGCCATTACTCTTAACAAATTGCAATGATGCAAAAAAACACCAACAAAAATAAAGAGAACCGCTTTCGGCGTAACGCCTCAAGGAAGAAGAAAACATGTTGAATCAATGTTACATCATATATACGCTTATATGAGCCGAATGAGGTTCGCTGTTGAAATTGACCCAGAAAATGACCCTAATGATCTATGTGCAGTCATTGATAGGTTTGCCCGAGGCGACTTGATTTTTTTGCATGGGATTCATTCAGATCCTGTTTATACAATATACTCCCCCGATTTTTGTGTAATGGTATCGGAAATTCGATATCTTCCTTCAATTATTTAAAACATCTGACTTTCACGTATAGAAACATGTCATTAACGACTAAATTTAGATCGGTTCGGTCATGCCTTGAACTTGAAAGTTGCACTGGGAACCAATGCATTTTTTCAATAGCAAATGAGTCCTCTTTTTCTTCGGCTATTACTTTTAATGCTACGCTCAGTTAAAACAATGTTATTGCATGCCATTTTTTTTAATTTTCTGGCTTTTCTCAAAAAAAGGTTGGCGCAATTTTACGAATAATTTTAATGTGGGTTTTATATTATAATGAAAATTAAATGATGTTTTTTAGCTTTAAAATCAAGTTAAATCTACAATTTCGCTATTGTTTTTTTTTTTTTTTTTTTTTCGAAATTTAAAAATGATTTTTGGGCTTATCAGTCGGATTGTCAATTTGATAAACTTGTTTCATTGATTTAAACTAGTTCGAATGGATATGTTCTTTCGGTGTAAGGACCGGTTAATTATTTTTAACTTTCTCAAAACTCGTGGGTTATGTTTTAATAATTATAAAGGAATAAAAACTGAAAGTTCTTTTTGTCCTCTGAACGGACCAAAATTGCTGTCCAGTGAGCTTGTTGTGCCTGTGATCTTTGTTTCCGTAAATTGTTATCATAATCCAATAAAGCTTTAAGAGTTTGCTTCAGTGAATACAGGAAGGAATGGCCAGTGACGTCGATATTTTCGAAATCCTCAATATCGATAAATCTACCCTGAGAAGGGGAATCAACCTATCTCACATCTCTGGGATGGCCATGTTGGTTTATGTTTAGCTTATATCGATATATCGTGGTGAAAAATATCGATATCGAAAATATCGAGAATCCAAATTATTGAAGAAAGGAGAAAAAAAAGTACAAAAAAACCTCATTCCTAACCTTACTTTATCTAGGATCTCTAACTTTATCTATAAAAAAAAATTACGCCGACAGCCATCTTCATTTTACATTTCGATATGTCGAAATATCGATATCTCTGATATATCGAAATATCGGATCGGTATCGGCATCACTACGAATGGCTGTTCTGTCTAATACTCAACTTATGGGGGAAAAGTCGAAATTTTAGATATCTGATGAACTCCTTTGCTGTATCCTGGAATTTTTAATACAAGTTTCAACTGGTTTTAAGTAAAAACGAACTTGGAAAACAAAATCTAAGCTTTTTGACTACAAACTTTTTTTGAAATTATTTTCCGGTTGCATTTGCAATTCAGACAAGTTGAAACTTGCCCTAAAAACTTTAGGGTTACACTAAAAGAGTTCGTCAGATACCTAAAATTTCGATTTTTTCCTCTTAAATCAAATATTAGACAAAACACCCATTCCTTTCTGTGTTCTTTGAAGCCTACTCTTAACCTCCAATGACGCTAGTATATGCTGCTGTAAGCTTATGACTCCTATATAAAAAAAGGCTCCAAATAATAAAAATATAAAATAATATATAATAATCAACCGCTTGATTTTTCAAAGAATATATCGGAAACTGAGCGTGAAAGGAAGGATTTAAGTAAAAGAGGAACAAGGGAGAAAACTCGTTTAAAAAGCACGCATATCAAAAATGAAAGGGAAGTTCAATGCTGTTACGATTGCTAAATTATTCAACAAGCTTTCTAAACTTTTATATCCCACAAAGATGTCAACCTTAAAATTCTAGGAAACTTCTTTTATATAGCTCAAGTCATTCAATCTCTTTTTTTACCAGAATAACACAAAAACATCATGATAATTTTTTTTTTCCCGATGGCAAAAAAAAGAACCCCGCACAGAATAATAGGAATTTGGGCACCGGATGAAATTCCATTTGTTTTTGTTTTTCTTTCGTTTTTGTAAACTTCATCCGGTGCCCAAATTCCTATTATTCGCTGCGGGGTTCTTTTAAATATCATAGGAAAAAGTTGCCAACAGCGACAGTCATCCTTCTTTTTTTGAATTTAGTTATTGGTATCCTTCATTTACTCTTTAGAAATGATGTCTTGCTTCTAAAAGAACAATTTAACACGAAAAATTAAAGGAAATATACAAATTATTTATATTTTTCATATTCCATTTTCAAAAAGTTGTTATGGAACACATCAAGTGCAAAGTGCTTTTTTATTTAAATGTTGATAATTTTTTAATTTTTTTTGAAGATAACTTGATCATGGATGGAACGGGGTAATGGCTGGAATCGAACAGTTGTCACTCCTAAATAATGTTTTTTTGAAAAAATACAGATTTGACAACCGGGGTGCTCAAATAGACCGCTAAAACCGCGTCTTATGCATTTTTAATATAGAGCCGTATGCAGCCGTATACCGGGAAAATTATGTGGTCTATCTTAGGTCGCCCTATAATATATTACCGGGAATTCGACGGACTCCAACGGACACGGTGTTAAAAAAAATAAAAACACCTACCATGTCCACTTTTAA
The DNA here is from genome assembly GCA_037577465.1 of Liposcelis bostrychophila. Taxonomy (NCBI): domain Eukaryota; kingdom Metazoa; phylum Arthropoda; class Insecta; order Psocodea; family Liposcelididae; genus Liposcelis; species Liposcelis bostrychophila. The sequence goes on along the minus strand of CM075212.1, from coordinate 19,724,273 downwards.
GGGGGTTCAACACATTTTTCGGAACATGAAAAAATACCCTTAAAAGGTCTTAAGTAGGGGTACTTCCCTGCAGCATTAAAATTTTTTAATTCCTATTTCGATCCTTAAAATTGCTTTAAGAAAATATCATGGTTTTAGGCGAATAACGATTTTACCGAAACCTTATCCCAACTACCTGACTGCATATCTCAGGAAGTAAATGAGCACTATGGTCCTTTCCCCGGGTACCTCTCATATAAGAAAGCGCTTCAGGATTTCGGGATGGTGTCACTTGAGGATAGGAGAAAAATCTCTGGCCAACTTTTTCTCCATAGGTTGCTAAATAATAAAATTGATTCTCCACAACTTCTTCAACTAGTAAATTTATATGCTCCTACAGTACATCTTAGGAGGAGGGAAATCTTTGCACCCAACAAAGGATCAATTATGTCCCCTTTGTCTCGAACTCTCGAATTGCACAATAAGATGGAGGGGACAGATGTATTTCACGACACCTTCCAAAGTTTTAAAAATGCAATTTCTAACCTCATCGTACCCAGTGCTAGCACTTCGGGGAACCAGTAAGGTTTTCTTGGCCGCTAATAATTGGGAGCAATCCTGTTAGCGGACTCAAAAAAAAAAAAAAAAAAAAAAAAAGAATATTAAGGGAACCGATGACCGAAATTTAAAATCCTTTTAGGAAATCATTTACTAGGACTCCAGGATCAAATTCCACGAAAAAAAAAAATTTGGCCCAAAAAACGGCCTTATCGACCCTCATCCTTTCCTAACAAACGGAACCTAAGAAACCTAAAAACGAAATAAATTTCGAATTCATTTTTTGGTGAACATCCTAAACAAAATCAATAAATAAAGAGGGGCCCTTTAAGGCAGCAGGTGCTCTCTAAAAATGTTTTAGCTCTCGTCCTCGAAAGTTCCCAGTCCGTGCCTGAGGATTATTATCAATCGAAAAAAAATTAATTAATAATCAAGTGTAGTTTTTTTATATCTGCTCTACTGAACGAGCATTAATTTTTTCCTATTACTGTGCTGTGCAACTTTTATTGCACCGCAAAGCCAGAATTGGAAAAAGGAAAACCAATGTCTTGGAAAGCATCAAAATCACCCGTTTGACTGCCTGGTCAAAAATTATAAATTTAGAAAAAGGTTTGAGGAAAAGTGACAGTCGAAAAAGTTTTCACTTTTGTTGCCATTTTTACTGAAGTTTTCGTTTACATTTCTTTATTGTGGACAGTCTAGTTTTGTCGTTTGTTCTCTTCCCCGTTTTGCCTGCCCATCTGCCTAGCCTAGCCATTTTTCCGTTTTATTCTTTCCGAAGTTCTTTTGTTCTATTCCCTTCCTTTCTACATTCCTCCCCGTCTGATATTAGTCGCATCTCCCTGTCGTATGACATCTCATCCAGATATGAAATTCGGACAACACCAATACTGCGAGTTAACACCCGGTAACCATAATTTGAATATCGCGTGGACGGCCACATCCAAGATCGCTATTCGATTTTTAAGGTCATCAATCAAAAAAAATTTAAAGTTCACGAACAAAATCTTCGAAAATAGACAATTAAACAAGGAAAAAAAAATCGAAATAACTTCATATTTAATTTGAATCATTGTTTGATTTATCGCAAGATGAAAAACAAACACGATGGAACCACTTGTCCAATGTTCATATTGATCGGTCAGTTGCGGGTTTAGATCGTATTACAACTGGAAAATTTTTTTTTTTTGTTGAAACACAATAATGTGTCTGTGAAGCTGCAAGTTTACAAGGACAACAAAAAAAAAACGATTTTAACGATTAACAAAAGACTTTCTTTAAAAATGGAAATATAATAATAAAAAAAAGAATGCATCGGAACATGACTTTTTCAATGCCGCCATTACATTTTTTTTTTTTTTTTTTTTTTTTTTTTTTTTTTTGCCGACGGGATTTAAGACTGCGAAACATTTAATATAAATCCCATCAAAAAAATGAGTTTGAAAGTAAATGATAATAACAGAGCAGATAAACATGCCGAATGACCAATCTAAAAATCCGAGGAAATCTAATTTGATTCATCATCATAAAAATAAAGAAAATATAGCTCGATCTAAAGACCTTTTGTTATAATAAAATGCAATGTAACAAAAAGTAAACGGGCAATTATCAAAAAAAATAAAATTAAGATAACAATAAAAAGTGAAGATCCAGTGTGATGACATTGACCCAGACATGGTGCGCATGCGCTACGGGGTTAATAATGGCGTCCCAGTTGCGCATGGTGCGTTACAGCTATCAAGGCAACCCTATTTTTTTCTTTTTTTTTTTTCTTTTTTTTTTTTTTTTTGTATTATAACTTTTAAGAATTGAGTCGTGCACTCCGATTCATGAGGTTTTTGATTTATTTAATAACAGTTCAGTTCTCGAGAGGAAATAATAACCGACTCTGCGTGCGAAGTTTCCATGAGAAATAAAGGTGTGGGACGGAAGGCGATTGCAGGGATGAAGGCTAAGATAGTCGCGAAAGTCCAAAACGGATCTAAAAATCATAATTGTGACCTACGTCGTGCTTTCCATTATCCATTTAAAAAGGATAAAAAAAAATAATTGAAAGTGCAATTACTGGGAGTGCACAAACAATCATAATTAGCCTTAAATCAATACCGAAAAAGTTCGGGCGCCAATCTATTTTATTTTGTTAATCTTCCAGAGTTTGATGATTGTCTTTGGTAATTAATGTCTTTCACGTTTAACACCTTTTAAAGGTTACGACTTTTGAACCTTCAGGATTTTTTATTTCTTTTTTAAACAAATATAAAGAAAATCATGAAAGAATTTTAAGTGGTTACAAAGCAGGGCATTCATTGGTTTTCCTGACTCACAACTTAAAATGGTTGCTGCAAGAATCATTTCGGGTGAATTCCCCAAAATCTTTTCGGCTTATGAAAAAAGAAATGCTTTACCCTTTGATTGCCAACTCTTCGGTTACATAATGGGAAAGGGATATTCACAGGACATAGTCTACCGTAGACTATGTTTCGCATATCTATGTCCATAGACGTTTTCCGGCATATCTTTATTATATAGCCAGATGAATGTTACGGTGTCCCTTATTTTGCGAATTTTCGAATTTTAAATCGTATACCTTCCAAATCGGTGCTCTATGGTGCACTGATAAACCCTATTTTTTTCGGATTTTTTTGGGCACCGGAAAGCGTGCAGACTTGAGCTTTAAGTTCCGAAAATTCCCATAAGAGAAAAAAAGTCGACAATTTTTTTTTTGTGGAAAGACGTCGTTTCCTACCGGGAATTTTGCGTAGATTACGAATCTGAAGTCCGTTTTTTAAAACCTGGTACGGATTTTGAACTAAAGGCCAAAATATGAGCAAAAGTTAGGACTTCGTGCTTTTTGTCACTTCACCAGGTTTTCTTGCCACATTTTCTCTTCTAACTCAAAAGCCGGACCAGATATAAAAAAACGGACTTCAGATTCGTGATCTACGCAAAATCCCCAGTAGGAAACGACGTCTTTCTGCGGGGAAAAAAAATTGCCGACATTTTTTTCTCTTATGGGAATTTTCGGAACTTAAAGTTCAAGTCCGTACGTTTTCCGGTGCCCAAAAAAAAATCAGAAAAAAAAATAGGGTTTATTAGTGCACCATAGAGCACCGATTTAGAGGGTATACGATTTAAAATTTAAAAATTCGCAAAATAAGGGATACCCTAAGATGCTGCATTCATCTTTTAGGGTCCAATCAAATTTTACGTCACGTTAAAGGAGGAAGAGGTCCGAGTCAGCGATTTTCTTCACAAGCTCAGTATTGCCAAAGGGGGAGAAGCTAAAAATGGTCAAAATTATGCTGACGCAATATTTGAGTGGCTTCTTAAAGGACACTGAGAAACCTCTTTATCGTAAAAACTACACTGAGAAACTTTTAATAGTATAAGCTACTAATCGATTTGTAAGGCACTCTGTCCCTAAATATTAGGTAAATACTACCATAATGTGTCAATTTTTGCCAGAAAATTGGTAACGATTACTAAAAATCCTGGTTTTCAGACCCCAACCCAGAAAGTTTGGCAATGATCGCCAGATTAAGGCATTCAGCACTAGAGTGGGTTTCTCCGAGTAAAAAAAATGGTGTATTTTTTTAGACACCTAAGAAAATGATTACAGTAACATAAAAAGCAGTAAATTTAAAATAGTTACTTACTGTTAAGAGTAGGCTTCAGTGAATACAGGAAGAAATGGCTGTTCTGTCTGATACTCCATTTACGGGGGAAAAAATCGAAATTTTAGGCATCTGACGAACTCCTTTGGTGATATTCTGAAATTTTTAATACAAGAATTAGAATTAAAATTAGAATTAAATTATATTGCCTTTAAATTAGTTATAAAATTTTTTAGGCTAGTCACAATCACATAAAAACAAAATAACAAACAAGTTTCAACTGGTTTCAAGTAAATAAGAACTTGAAAAACAAAATCTAAGATTTTCGACTACAAATTTTTTTGAAATTATTTTTCGGTTGCATTTTCAATTCAGACAAGATGAATCTTGCCCTAAAAATTCCAGAGCCCAGATGGACCTTTTTATCCCGTAGATATCTAAACATAACTAAAAAATTAGCGAAGTAATAGATATCTTGCAAATGGTTAATAGATGGCAACCAATTATTTTCAATTTTTTTCGTAACTAAACCTTAGATATCTAATAGTTAGATAATTTTATTCTTTCTTAGTTCATAGTTCATAGTTAATTTAAACATCGTTTACAGCAAGGTAGATATTTTATTTTTGACTATCCTTATATCCATTTTAAGTTTACGTCCTAGAGTTCGGCACTTTATTCACTTGATTATTGGCATCTTATTACAAAAACAACTATTTTACTTTGTAAATATTTTTAATAAAGAAAATTTTTTAACTATCAAAAATATCCGTAAACTAGTAGCAATATTGGCAAACCTACAAATCGCAACATAAAATCAACGAACTGATTTTTACTTGCTTAACCATACTACATAAAACCTGAACCGACGGGCTAAGCCCGGCTTTTGTAGCCCACTACAAAATGGCTAATTTGAAGTCTAAAAGATAGATTTTAGATATCCATAAATTTAACGTATTGTAGTTGTCTATTAGCTCGGATATTTTCGGATTATCTGTCTGTTAGATCTCTTCTAGTCATCTAATAGCAATTCGTAGAAGTCTATTAGATATCTAGTATTAAAATTAGATATCCTATAGACATCTGTTAGATAAAAAAGATTCATCTGGGAGTACTGTACTGTACACCAAAGGAGTTAGTCAGATTCGATTTTGTCCCTGTAAATCGAGTATTTGAAAACACACAGTAGCATTCAAGCCTACTGATACACACAGGAGCCTACTTTTAATAGACAAAAATTTTTTCTCGGATTTTTTTTGGGAGGGGGGGGGGTGGGAGGTGATTAACAATCCCCACCAACTTTTGCATATTTTGAGATATCTTTCGCATTATTTGGAGAAAAATCGTCGACTACTAGGAATGGATAATTAGCTATAGTTCCAACTGAGATAAAAAAACTAGATAAAAAACCAGGTTTTTCCCGAACATAAGATGAATTAATTCGTTTTTCCCAAAATTTGGAGATTCGGTAGAAAACCAACAAAAAAATAATGCCGAATGCTAGGTTTTAAAGTTTCCCGGAAAACAGCACCAGTTAGACGTTTAAACAAAGTGATTCTCAGTTTTGTCCCTATGTGCATTGTGCACGAGGGGCTACTCACTCATGCAAAAAAACTCACTCATGTTAAAAAATTTAACTAATTTTGCAAGCGAAATAAAAACAACATAATAATGGTTAGCAGTAAGCAAAATACCATGAGAATACCCATAATAAAGAGAAAAAAAACATAGCTGCCGTTACCTTTTACCTCTCTTCACCTGAATTACCTTGGAAGTAACAAAACGTAAATCCTGTCTCGTTGCCCCATACTGTGAACATTTGGCGATTGAAATCAAAGGTTTTTTTTTTCTTTTATACTTTATTATCATAATAGTTTGTTTTTCAAATTGTGGTGCGAAATGTCACGATCATAAAAATGTAACCGATTCTATTGTATTCGTTTAACGATTACCTTTCACGGGTGTAAAAAAAAAAATAATTTTGTGAATCTTTTTTCCGAAATCATATTATTTATAACTTGCCAATATATGGGGGTCTTTAGGATAATTAGCACTGCGGTGCATTACATGACCATATTCTTTTAATGACACATGGCTCTTTTTTTTTTTTCCAACCTTTTCGAATAAAATGAGCTACCATCTTTCCTTGACATCGTTTTGACATGCTCATTAAAGGTCGATCAAAATCGATGAAAATGATTCGATCGTGGAATATCTTTTTTTTTTATTTTTTTTTTTTTTTAACTTCGTTTTGCTCAGTCATTCATATAATATCACAACTTTGCGTAAAATTATTGCAGAGCCGGTTGTTGTTGATGAAGTCATGAATTAAACTTTAATGGTTTTATTTCTCCCTTTACAATAAAAAATGTTAACGGCCGACAAAAAAGATGATTCAACGTCAGAAATAAATGATAACATGCCAAATAGGTACATTAAAAAAAAGAAAAGGTCGTGCACTCGGAAAAAAAAAGTAAAATAAAATTCTGCAGGTGTTTATTACTAGTCTGACCAAATGCCAAAAATGCTGCCAATATGTCAGAGCATCTTGTCCTACACTCCCGTTGGAGGTTGGGTTTTCTCTTTATGGTTATCGATTAATATGATAAAGCGATTTCAATGGCGAATGTCTTTCTATTTTTCTAATGGTTTCGATTGGATGTTCAGATAGCGAGGGACGTCCATGGGATGCCCGGTAAAAGTTAGTTGGTGGCCATAACGGAATTGAACCGAGATAACAAAACGCACAGATGTCGCAATCAAAATCGCAAAATGGTACGCGAAAAACCTTCGGAGATAAGTGAATTAAGAAAGATCTATATACCTCAGTTTAGTATATCCAACCTATCCCTTGTGGTGACCGGTAGCTTAGTTCATAGCCAGTGGTGTCATTTCAGGGTCTTTGGCCCTCCTCAGGATTTTTTGGTTTCATAAGATACGTATGGGAACGATATGTTTTGTCACCCCCACCCCTAAGCTGGGGCTGTCTGTTCCAAGACATCTTTGTCCCCCCCCCCCCCCCAAAAAAAAAATCTGAAATGACGCCTTTGCTCATTGCGCTGTCAACTCTCAATCACGAGCTGCGACACGTCGTGCTTCTATTTCAGTTCACAGCTAGAAATTTTTCTCAGGTAAACTAGTCTGTATCAGGTTCTCTGATTCTCACAGATGTCCGGGTTATGATAACCCTTTCCTGGTTAAGATAACCCTCTCCGGGTTACGATAACCAGTTCAGGATTATGATAACCCTCTCCAAACTACGATAACCTTCTCCGGGTTATGATAACCGTATAACCACCTAGGGGTATGATAACCTAATATAACCACGAAAGAGTTAAAATAGTTCTTTCCGGATGATAATCAAATACAAATTATACATAGAAGAAATAGATGAAAAGAGCAACCTCTGCAGATACGAAATCAGCAAGCCAAAAGGGGAAAAAGCCTTTTTATGCGGATCCTCCATAAGAAAATTTGCAGGTGTCAGAACAACAATAAATAGTGTGCCCGAAAAATTTCAAACCCCCCCTAAGCAAAAGTTGGCTGTCGCTGCACATACAAGCCAGGAAAACGAATCTTGTTTAGATACACAACGAAGTTTAACATCCGTTTCAACACGTAAGTATCTCAACTCTGCGACAATTTTTCAAGCATTTTATTTACTTTGTTGCATAATTATTACATTCCATTAAGTCAGAAATGAATAACGATACCAAAATTAGATGTTTTATATTAATTAAAGAATGAGATCATTTTAACCTTCAAAAAGTAGACAATATTTCGATATATTTTTATGTCAAAGTAACCATGAAATTTTTTTTATTTCGTTTTTTTTTTTTTTTTTTTATTACGAAAGGGGATTTGCGGTACTCGTTTCTTCAGACTCGAAAAAATAAAACATGAAAGTTAATAGTTCAAAGGAAAAAAAAAAATATAAACAACCTTGAAGCGAGCAAGACTTTCTTTACGAGACATCCCAAAAAGCGACTTTAAAGGTCTTATACACTAACGGTTTCAAAGGAAGAGATATTATAAAATAAGAAAATTGTCAGTATAACACCTATAAAAACGGAGAATACAATGATAAATTATTTCAATATTCTGAGAACCGCAGTCTGGCCTAGAACATTCCAGGACAAAACAAATGGGTGGAATTGAAAACTGCAGGATGCATTTTCTTTATTGTACAATCGTGATGAATTATTTTCTATTCGAATCATTAAACTGATTTTGTAAACTTTTTATTTTGTTTATGGCCAACAGAATCACTTAATAGACATTTTTAGGTTTAAAAATGGGTATTACGAAAGGGGATTTGCAGAACTCGTTTCTTCAGACTCAAAGCAGCCACTCCAGACTCGCTGCAGCCGCTGTCGCTTGCAGCAGCGAAATGGTATTATTACGGAATAATTTACGGAAACCCTGAAGGATCAGAACTATTTGCCAGTTGTTTCGTTGTTTGTTCCGGAATTGACATTTTTAACGCTGTTAGTTCCGGAACTAACAGTGCTTGTCAGGAATTGTGACAGTAGTTGACCAGTGCAAGGACAGTGCTAGACCGGAACTAACAATGCCTGTTCCGAAACTGACAATATTAACAGGAACTGACAGAAAAATAAATTGCCAGTTCCGGAACTGGCAGAAAAAAATTGCTGGCTCTGGAACTGTCAGGAAAACAATTGCCAGTTCCGTAACAAGCACTGTCAGTTCCGGAACTAACGATTTCAAGGCTGTTAGTTCCGGAACTGACAGTGTTTGTCAGGAATTGTGACAGTGGTTGGCCAGTGCTTGACAGTGTGAATGTGGCCACTGCCAGGACAGTGCTTGGCCAAAACTGACAATATTATCCCTGTTAGTTCAGGAACTGACAGAAAAATAAATTTCCAGCTCCGGAACTGGCAAAAGAGAAATTGCTAGTTCCGAAACTGGCAGGAAAGCAATTGCCAGCTCCGGAACTAACAGCATTAAAATTTTTAGTTCCGGAACAAACAATTGTCAATTCAGGAAACGTTCGACTGAGAAGTGGAAACCTACCATTTAAATTTACTATGACAAAATTTTTCATAAATCTTTTCTTATTTAATTTTATGCGAAGGGGGTCAAAAATCGTTACATTTATGAATATGTAATATTTGGGTGGCCTCTAAAGTAGATTCCATCAAATAAATAATGGTGATACCTTTTGTCTTCAACCCCCGTTTTGTAATCTTTTTCGTTAGACCATTCACACTTCCATGGACAAGCATTTCAATGAAAAAAAAAAAAAAAAAAAAAAAAAAAAAGCTACAACTCCCTCAATCCACACCAACAAATTGGGCATTATACTGATTGGGTGTTGTGCAATTTGTGCAATGACTTTATGATCGTGCATGATGGCTACGGTGTCGTCTTGACCATTGACCACAATTACCATTCTTGCGTGTCCATCTATTTTTCTCTCCAATAAGAGGATTAGAAAATTGTAATAAATTTGTGCAATTCATTATAAGCAAAACCTTGAAAAATTCTCAAAAGAAATTTCTTTCACAAAATAATGATATTGTCATTCCCGTCCCGCGGGATTATTTGTATGTGGACATAATAGCTCCCATTTCTTTACATTCATGTCAGCTCATTATCGAAAAAAAAAGATACATGCATGTAAAGAAAAAAATAAAAAGCAAACGAAAAATGAGTTGTTCAGGTTGGGAAGCACACGCTGTGAGTACCCGGTAAACGAAAGAAACGGTTACCACTGAAATCAGATTGAAGCCGACACATGCCGAGCGTCACGTCGACACTTTAAATGGTAACCACTCCCGTCGATAAAATAAATACGTTTCATGCAATGACTTTATCCATGTGCTTTCTTTTTCTCTTTCCTCTCTTCCGTCAACATGCAAACTTTTTGTTTGCACAGAAAGCTGGCTCCAAGGTCGAAGAGCCACGCGCTTTTCCAAATTTATGCGAGAGTATGTATAGCGTTTTTCAGACAATCTCTTTAAAGTGACGAGGTGAGGACACTCTTATGTTGATTTTAAAGTCAGTTCATGAGCTTGTCAAGTTCGGATTTCGAAAGGGTTCTTTACTGGTTACCCGATAGGTCAGGGTCGTCACATCATCGTTCAATATTTTGATCGATAATTGGACATTTATCTATCAAATGATGATGATGATGATTTTTGTTATTTTTATTACCACAGGTTTCCTATAATTGTTAGGTTGTTTGTCAAGGTCGATACAGATTAATATGCACGACATTACTTTAATAGTGCCATGACCACCGATTTCCTTTTCTTTTTACTCAAGGAGTAAATATTTACTTTCTTATCAGAAAAAGTGTGGAATCTTTAACTTTGAGAAATGACCAATGCGTTAGGTGGCATTTCCGCGATCGACGCCTAATTTCATTTGCTCATCGATATATTTATTATTTGCTTGACCGCCCCCGTACGTTCATCTTGGAATGAGAAAAGAGAGGTACCAAAGACAAGGAGATGGCATTTAGAAATAAATGGAGAATCAGGTGATGTGTTCGGAATTTCGGAATGCCGAGAGGCAACGATTATCAGAGGGTTGCTGCTTATCACGATGACCAGAGACACGCGGCAAGTTATATCCTGACCCTGTTAGAGCGACAGCGATATCCAGTTAATCAGAAAAATTAATAAAAACTATTGACTGGTTTATCGGAATAAATCGGGCCCGTAGCCAAGGGGGGCAAGAGGGCCGGGGGCCGTGGTCCCCCTGGACTGACTTGGTGACCCCCCCCCCCTTAGAGTAAATTAGAGTAAATTGGCTAAAAATGACAGATATAGGGAATGAAGGTCTATTACCCCCCTTAACAAGCCCAACTGCCCCCCCTCTGGCTCTTCGTTCTGGCTACGGGCCCGGAATAAATAATTCGCATCTGGCCAAATAAATAATTATTTAACCAATTTATTGTCCCATGATATGGATGTGCTCAATGGCTATGTGGCCAATGGTAATAAAGCTTAATTTTCAAATAAAATTATCTGAGTTCCTACAAGCATTTTAACGTTGGGGAATACATTTTTGACGATATACTACAGCTTTCATCCTGGACATAGTGAGGCTCAACGAAGTTTCTATTCGACAAAAGTAGTAACAAAAACTTATCGCGGAAAATCATTAAGGATAGTGTAGAGGTTCGAAAACTGTTGGAACCAAACCTTTAGCTGATCCCCAAAACGAGATACAGTGAAACCTATTTATGTTGACCACTATCGAGACCCGTAAAAATGGCCAACTTAAGCAAGTGGTCAGCTTCTGGAGACTTTGTCACTTGACTTGACTTTTTTCGGGACCGAGAAAATTGGTCTTTTTAAAAAGGTAGTCGCGATTCAGAGATGGTCACTTAACAGGTTCCACTGTATCTCCATATTAAGACATTTTTGCGCTAGAACTTTAAAAACTGATGAAAAATCTTTTTGTAAAAATTAAAAAATTTAAAAACTGACTTCGGGGGGATGTCAGAATGATTATATGGGGTAAAAGCCGTTGCAACGAAGGTCCCAGCTTATTTGCAAAACAACATATCTCCATATTTAGACTTTTAAGGCTATAGCGCAGAAAAAACTAATTATGGAGATATCTTGTTTTGGGGATCAGTGAGAGTTTTGCTTCCAACAGTTTTCGAACCTCTACACTATCCTTGATCAATTCCCGCGATCAGTTTTTGTCACCACTTTTGTCGAATAAAAACTTCGTTGAGGCTCACTGTGTGGAGTAAGTAAAAAAATTATCTATAACTTCATAAATTTTAGGGGATAGTTATCCTCTGACTATAATTAACATGAACATATTTTTTATAGCTTTGCCCTTCCAAGAAATGTAAATCCTTCATAAATGTACATGTAAATTACGTTGTACCTTATTTCGCAAACTTTTAAGTTTCTAAAATCTCACCTTTTAATTTCTTTTCAGGTTTTCCACTCGAAGAAAAGGCGCGCCAACCTGAATTTAAAGGTCGGAAAATTCTTATATAGACGCAAAAATTGGTAATTTTCCGTTTTTTTTTTTTTTTTCGTTACCACAAATCTGAAGTCCGTTTTTAATGAATATCTATTCTGATCTTTGAGCTGGAAGCCAAACCATAAGCAAAAAATATATTATCATGTTTTATTGCTTCTTTACGACCTTTTTTTGCTATATTTTGGCTTCCAACTCAAAAACATACCTTTAGCAGATATTAAAAAATCAGCACCGAAAGTACGAGCTAGGGTGGCCCAAAAAAAAATCGACCGTTTCGGATTTTCATTTCCCAGCAAAAAATGGGTTCTTTAGGGTCTTGGAACACTTGTGAATTTTTTTCAGATTTTTGAAAAAAATTTTTAGAGGTGGCGCCCGAATTTTTTGTTTTTTTTTACTTTTCGCACTTTCATTTGATCAAACTTCAAAAATTCGCAGGAAAAAAATTTAATGACATAAAAAATTGATCTTTTTAGGGTATAATCCTTATGTATGGATGTATCCAGAAAAAATTTAATTCGCCGAAAAATGAGACCTTATGGGTGTTATACGGCTTATTTCGGCAAAAACGGGTATTTTTATATCTGGCCAGCCCCAAAAGTTAAAAAGTTTATTTATTATTTTATGGTGCCCTAATTTTGATTCTCCACCTCAGAATCGATTCTACTACCTCGAGGTACCTTCTCCAATTTTTTTCAGACTCTTAAAAAATGTATAGGGGTCGCTACCAGCCTTATAAGTTTTTCTCGAAAAAGGGGCCTTTTGTATCTATTCATGGTTGCTGCTGCTTTCAAGCTTGGGCTTTACCACTATTTCCTGTCACTAAAGATTTCTTACAATTCCTAAAAAAGATTGCTTAGTTTAAGGACGAAAACACGTAGCCCAAGAAGCGCGGCTTATAGCTTTGAAATTTTCATCAAGTTCGTGGTGAGAATTAAAATATTTTCCTGATAGCATTAAAGACATTTCAGAAATACCATGCAAAGACCAAATACATTGATTTTGTACATTCATTTTATCATAACGCCATTCAAAAAAAAAAAAAAAAAAAAAAAAACCAACTGAGAAAATATTAGTTCAGATCTTGAATGACATGAAGACAAATCGGGGATCCCAAGTCAGCCATTACCACTGACCCAAAAATTGGTACTTTTGTTTTTGTGGTTCCAGTTGGATTATGCAGATAGCATAAGCCTGCTTCAAGAAAAAAAAAAAAAAAAAAAAAGAAAACCTTGAAAACCAAATATTTCTTGCTTACCGCTACATAGATCACAATGTTTTTTCGGCCAACATAATTAAAAGACTTTAATCCAAACACTAATCCCAAAAAAAAATGTTATTTTCAGCAAATAATAAAAACGCATTATCGTGATAATAGAAGAAAGATGAGGTCAAGGAGGAACGTATTTATAAAAAATAAAGTAAAAAATGGAAATGGTCAATAGAAAAGAAAATGACTTTCGGCAAAATCGACCATTTTTAGAGTAAAAATTTCCGCGCAAAAAAAAAAAAAAACTTAATTACTCACCATTTTTTTTCCTTTCAATTTTTTCTTATGTTCGATCCCATTTTTTTCGGTCCACAGTACATCCTGAAAAAAAAAATCGGATTGATTACTATTTTTAAAAATTCGGAGGGAACGCTTACATCAAACAAGGTAAGTCTTTGTACTGTTTGTTAAAAACAAAACACCTTGGTCTAAAAAACAATGAAATAAATCCTGGAGTAGTTTGGATGGTATGATAATAATAATTCATAAGTTGTAGGTGTGGGTCATGTTCAAGAGGTCATACACGAGTCATTACTAAACATTAGCTCCTTTCAATAAGCCCAACACTATCGTCAATATCATTTAGATCACATCATTAATCAAACATCTTTCGAGATTTGCTGTTTTTTATACTCAGAAAAAAAAAATTCAAAGCAAAACCCCAAAGGCACATAATTTTTCATTTCCATTTTTTTTTTTTTTTTCCCTCAAAAAAAAAATTATGATGAGGCATCATGCAATTGTCAAGGTTTAGAAAAATTTAGCCTAAAGAAATCGCATGTCCAAACGTATTAATTATTCGGAGAAAAAATTTAATTCGAACACGGAATATTTTCTGATGATGCCTTTTGTTGTCAAGTGTTTTCCTTTAGAGCCGAAAGTGCTGAAATCGAGTAAGTTTAGGTGGCCAGTGCACTCAAAACAAATTATTTTCATTTTCCTTGATCCATAAAAATGAAGACGATTTTTTCGCATTAGTAAAATTCCTTCCCAAATACGTCAAAACAAAATTGTTTTCTTATTATTAATAAATGGCACAAGTCAGACTAGCAAATTTAAATTTTTTTTTTTTAATGTCAACGGTCTACCTCGGTGAGGCTATTTACTTAACAGGGCGGATAATTAATTTCATTTTAATCGGAATTATAATCCTTAAATTATTTTCCTTGTGTGGATGGCATTTGAAAATGGTTTGGAGCCAGAGTAGGCGTTCTTTTTTTTCTTTTTTTTTTTCTTCTTAATATAAAGACAGACCTTTGTTCTGAGTGAGTTTATAGGCTTGAAAGATGCCAATCCTAAAGTATATTAAAATACCGATCCCCACGGTAGTTAATAACCACCTGTCAAATGCGAGTTGAGGGGTTAAGGAAGGACACGTCTTTCCTATGAAAATTTATACAGTTATTAATTAAGAGTAAAGGATCATGAATTTCCTTTTAACAATAGTTTATAAAAAGTGATTATGGTTTTTTCCCCCCTACGCATTGGCAATAATTTTATCTCGTCTATTTTTATCTCCTTCTAACCTAAATTTAGCGTGTAACAAAAAATAAATGGGAGATTACAAGTGCTTTACCGTTTCGCGCACAAAAAGGGAAAGGAAAGAAAGGAAAAGGGCAGGAAGTCTTAAAAATTAATGTGGAATGAGAAAGAGAAACAAAAAAAACTGAAGATACTAGGACAAGAAACTAAGGAAACTAGGATGGCGGAAACTAGGACAAGAAAAAGTGGCGTAATTTGGGGTAAATTTGGGTAATTTTTTTTCAAGTCCAAAAAAAAAAAAATCGACGAAATTGATGGTGGTGCTGGCACCTATGCTGGAATCAGCTCCGGCACCAGCACCAGCGGCAAAAATGTTGCTATTTTGGTTGGCGCTGGCGCCAGCTCCAGCACTTTGGACTTTTCGGCACCGATGTCGGCGTCGGCTCCAACCAATTTTTACCAGCTTCGGACCCCTGTTGAAAATACAGTTGGGCTGTATATGATCCATTGTTGGTATTCCTTTCTTATGGATCAAATATATGGTCACTTGATAGGTAAGGGATCATACAAGTATTACGTAAGCATTATTTTGGCCTTTCAAGACCCCTCCCCCTCCCTGGTAGTAAGCAAAAATAAGCTTCCTCTTATGGAGATTTAACATTAGCGTAAGCATTTCGGAGACCCCCCGCCCTCCCCTGTTCAGTGCTTACTTAATACTTGTATGGTCCCTAACGGGTTTAAAGAGAGCAGAAAAAAAAATCGGACAAAATTTGAAATGCGAGAGGAATGGAAAATAGACAAAGGAAAGCGAGAAAATAAAAATTCCCAAGAGCAGGAATTAAAAAAAAAAACCATCAAGACCAACGAAACCCTTAACCCCTTGCTTATCGAATTATTCCAGACAAAAATCCCGAGAACCGGATTTTGCTCTAATTAAGAATACGGCACAAATTTTCAATTTCAGGATGCCCTGAATGCAATTTTTAACTACAAATTTCGAAATAAAAGGGCAGTTCCGTATTTTTCGCAAAACATATGACCTTCGGACCTTACAGTTTTGAATTCTTAGAAGCTTGACTCGAAAAGACTTGACGATTCTCGGAAACAAGACTTGGAATACCTCAAAATGGCCTTTAGATTCCTAAAACGCGGGATGACCCATAGGACGTCATCGGAGACCATGAGTGAAATTCGCTTGGCTAAGCTCAAGAATGAATGGCAGCTATATAGTGGTCGTGGCAAGGTATCTATTACACAAGGAATAACAATCGGCGTGATACTGAGTCTAAGACTTTAAATCCTATTATAGAAGCTACCCTCTCCTGCGATTTGAATACCTGTGATCGATATCAAGTATCGTTACCATTTTCGGTTGCAACTGTAAGTCGTCGCGATCGGATTGTAGTCATTATTAATAAGAATCATCAATTTCATTATACAATGTTTAGCTCTAAGAAAAAAACGTTAACAGATTTATTGACTGTTTTATTTTGTAAACACCGTTTTTGGTTTGATACATCTTATGGAACACCTCGAGGTAGATAAGACGACAAGATACGCGACAACAATAGTTTAAGAACGAGCGTCATTCCAGTGACCTTTACCCCAGACCGAGTGGCCCGACCGGTCAACTGATAGCCTTGTCCCCTTGCCATTTATGTCAGAATAAAAAAAACTGCGAATATCGATGCGTTTCAAATATCCTAGCCAAACACATTCGATATTTTACTTGATTATCCACCGAATCCAATGAATATTTTCCAAAAAAAAAAAAAAATGGTTCCTAACAATTTTTGTTCGGCATACTTTCGGTTGTTAATGATTTTATCCCCAAAATGTATTACAATCCTAAACTCTCGAACGAATGCATACTGCTTAGAGTGTAAGCGCTTAAGATTAATTGTTACCGTTTCATTATTCTTGTAGCATTATGCTATTAAAATTCTTAATGAGAATGCATTTTATGTAACTCTTTTTTTTTTTTCAAGGATTCTCTATCCCAAGTTATTATCATTTATATTTTCGGTAAAGATTTTACTCGTTTCAAACGCGCGATATCTACAAAGAATTGTAAAGGACTTATCGATCCGAAATTGAGAATCCTTGATGATCAAGTTTAATTAAGATTAGCTCAGTCATGATCGAAAAGATCAAAATGGTTTTATTGTAACGAATGAGCTAATCTAAGAGAAAAATACTTGTGATTAATTGAGTTCATTGATGAATGCACCGGCAAGGTCGGAATTTTTTTGGTATCTTATTTGTCGTCAAACAAAATGCACCGCTCTCTTTTAATGACAGCAAAGTCAGTTCTGCACATATTGCCTTAGTTCAGGGATGAATATTCAACGCAAACAATCTTTTATAAGAGTGTCAAGTCAGAAACATGCATTTAATATTTCCTATTCCCATTTCCTCTACGTTGCTACTGCCTTTCGAATGTTCCATAGAGTGATGGGCTCAGTTTTGAACACAGCATCTTTTTTTTTTTTTTTTTTTTATCGAGGTGGAAACATCCTGCATAGGACATCCGTTTTCGGAGCCCTCCTCCTAGGGTAGTGTGAGTGTCAAACTCTTACTGACTAAAAAACCACCTCTGGCAACTAGTCTGTCCCCGGAACCGCTTTTGGCATTACTTCAGAGACAGTTCCACCTTATCTTCCAAGCGAGCGCTCATATTCCTCCTTTGCCTTCAGGATAGATATAAAGAGGTTGGCAACTGCCCCCCAGTTTTCCTTTGATGCCAGCATCGTCGGACAGATGTTTTCCGGTGACAGCTGCGTCCCTACGATCGCTTCGGCTTGGGACATATACTCTTCCCATCTCCCATATTCAAACACCGTGTGAAGTGGGGAGTCTGGCTCACCACAGAACCAATAGGCACCGGTTTCTGCTAATCGGAATCGAGACAAGTAGTCTTCAAATACACCGTGGCATGTGAAGAACTGGGTGAGATAATACCCAATCTCGCTATCGAACACTGCACCTGATTCGGTCATAATTGACTGACTAATCTAAATTTTGAAAAAATGTACTGGTCATAGCCTCTTGTAACTTGCCGTCACTTGTCGTAACCTGTCATAACCTGTAGTAACCTGTCGAAGCCTGTTATAACCCACTGCCCCTGACAAATCAAATGTTTGGAAAATGTAAACACTGCTTCAATTGTTTAAAATTGCTCTGATTGTGGTAATGACCGAAACAGGTGTGGTGACAGAACCATTGAGTCCCCATGGCAAGAGCTAACATATGTTTCCAGTAGTAGTACTAACAATTTGCAGACAAAGATACTGCTGCTGGTTCCATTGATATGTACCTGTTATCTAAGTCTGATTATTTCAAATCCAAAAATAGTTTGAATTCCAGAATTCTAATCCCAAATTGGGTCAAGAATTTTACTGCTTTGACAACTTTGTACCATCATTATCCAAGACCATGGCACGGACGAGGAAAAAATAAAGAAACAACGAAAATAGCAAAAAAATTCCAGTTTTGTTAGCTTGTTTTAATCACAATAATCAATTAACGAGGATTTTGAAAAATGAATGAGAATCAAGATGGTCGAGTGAAGCGACGTGACCCTGACCAGTCTTGTCACCTTATACCCATCTTTTCAAAAGATTCATTTAAATTTTTCTTCTCACAACGATCATGCGTTATGCGTGCGGAAGTACTCCAAAAAAAATTTTTTTTTTCTTTTTTTTTCTTTTTTGCGAAATAATGCTCTCTACGATACGATAGCCGAGAATAAGATAACTAGTTATTTTTACGGTAGATTATCGTGATATGCTCGCACATGAAAAATGTTCTGTTTGAGTGAGTCGTTCAAATCGTCTCCGTGACAGTGACATAACTTGATTATGCGACATCATTGTTTCACTAATAGTCGAGATTCTGCTCTAAATATTTCATAATAACGTAACGAGAATTGCTCAAGTCCACATGTAACATCCGTCCAAGCTTTTTTTTTCTCACACTGACCCATATCGAAGATTCTCTCAATGCTGAATTGCGGTTTTCATCAAGTAGCTTGCGGTTAACAGGTGTGGCGGTGATTATGGATATGAAGATGATTTTTTTTCCCTGCGCTTTTTTAGCGAGGTCAGGAGCAGCTACTGCACTTAACAACATGAATTATGCATTTCTGAGAAAAAAAAAGTTTAGATCTGATAATTTGAGTCCCGGAACCGAAATCTTAAAATTTGTTTACTGGGGAAAACTTTAGGCCCGAAAGGATCCTCTTGGCAGAAAATAGCAAGTCATATAATCCGATTACACTTCAGGGTCCAAAAAAATGGGATATGTTAGGGGTCGTGCATAAATTACGTAAGCATGGGTTAGGCCCTTTTTGCACGCTTTATCCTATTTCGCCTATGCTTGGCTTATGAGTAAGATGTCAAATTTGGACCGCCTCCCCCCCTAATTGTGCTTACGTAATTTATGTACGACCCCTTAGACATTAACAGGACGATTTCAATACCGATTGAAATAATCCGGTTAATATTTAACATAGCCCGTTTATATTATTAACCGGATAATTTCAGTAATTAATTATCCGGTTAATATCTAACATATCCGTTTGTATTATTAACCGGATAATTTCAGTAATTAATTATCCGGTTAATATCTAACATATCCCGTTTGTATTATTAACCAAATGATTTCAGTAATTAATTATCCGGTTAATATCTAACATATCCGGTTATATTATTAACCAGATAATTTCAATAATTAATTATCCGGTTAGTATCTAACGTATCCCATTTAAATTATTAAGCGGATAATTTCAATAATTAATTATCCGGTTAATATCTAAGATATCTTCAGAACAAATGCACTTCAATAATTTTTCATCCGATCATCATAGAAGTTTTAATCCTCTTCATTGGGATTGTAAAATCCTACGAAATCCCGGAACTCGGCGTTTTTCCAAACTGAAAACTCTTGGTCAATATCTTGCGAATCGGTAAAATTTTCAACGGTTTAAAAGATTATCGAACAGATGTTGCAAAAGCCTATTATGCATAACTTGAACCGTAAAAAAGAAGTCAACAAGTGAATTTGAAAAATAAATTCTACAACCATAATTAATACCGTCGTAAATTTATAAAAAGGGAACCCATTGTGAAAAAAATTAGCGGGAGCTCTCATTAATCTATCAATTAGATGAAAGTTACCGGCGATGGGATACCCGATACGATTTTCAATTCTAATTAGATAACGGACCAAAACCATTTCTGATTTTCATCAAAGGTCAGACGAAAATAGATTAATCCTTTAAAAAGAAAAGATCGATTTAACGAGTAATTCAATATTTAAAAATTATTTTTTCGCTTGCCTTGGATACGTATCTCATTACAGCCTTCTATCCCTTTTATATACGGGGTGGGTAAATTACCCGATTCGATGTCATGCAGAAAAAATTATTTTAATGCTTAAAAAAAAAACAAGATTCCGATCAAGACCACCTTGTATAACGGAAAAATCGTCAGTAAGGCAATAAATTCATAAATCAAAAGGAAAAAAAGAAAACAGATCTCTTAAATAATTTACTAATATAACGTTAATAATGACTAATTACTGTTGTAGGCGGTTTGGTATTCAGGAAATTTACCAAGAAGGCTTTTTTTTAACAAGAATGATTCTCCGATTACACCCTTGGCCTATTGACAATATAATTTTATGCATACATTTTTGTGAGCCATCCGCCTCAAAGCATGTGACATTGGACGATTAGCGTGAATGACTTCAAAGTTGGATTAATTCCAATCGTAAAATAATCTTTCATGGACAAATGGACACTGTTTTATATTAATTTTTAATTCAATTCCCATTATTATTATTCTTTTTTTTATTTTTTTTTTTTTTTTTTACTCCTCTTCATTTACAATTTTTTAAGGCGGTTTGTTTCTTAATTAATGTCAAGATTGAGTCAATGAGTTTTAATTAATGTCAAACAACATGACGTGTTTTAAAAACAACAAGAAAATTTTAGTTTTAACACGCAACAATTATGTTAAAGAAGATTCAAAGGGGAAAAGGGCTTCGAGGCGTCAAAAGAAAATTAAGGTTACCGACTTTAGCGCGAAAGGATTTATTAATTATTTAAAGGGTCGAGTATTCGTTGGACGATGGAAAAGTTGAAAAAATTTTATATGCGGAGGGTACATTTTTAAAATGCAAAATTCACTATCAAATGTTGGACCAACATGTTGTACAAGTAAATTTCACAAAGATATATTAAATAGAAAAAGTGATTTTATACAACTTGGTTATTTATATATTTTAAAAAAGATTTTAGGTTTTTCTGGATTTCATCGACCTTCGCCCAGATTTTTTCCGCGATTTCCTGGACCTGGCATTTCACGACCCCAGCACTATCGTTGGCACTAAGTGCAACAGGTAAATTCATGATAGTTCTTTAATTAAAAATAATAAAAATATATTGCAGAAGTCGATTACTTTTTTAAAAAAATACAAGGGAGCTTTTTTTAGTTGGTGAATAATTAAATTTCGGCGTAGGGGTGCAAATTCACTATGGAATGTTGGACGAACTTGTTGTACCAACATGTTTGACAAGCGATCGAATCGACTATTGCAGAATTTACTTCTACGCCAAAATTAGTGTGGAATGTTGGTACAAGTTAGTACAACATGTTCAAACATGTTGGTACAACAAATTCGTCCAACTACCAACAAGTTGGTATAACATGTTTGTCCAACTTCTTGTACCAACATGTTTGGCAAGCTACACTCCTATTGCAAAATTCACTCCAACGCCAAAATTAGTGTAAAATGTTGGTCCAAATTGTTGTACCAACATGTTGGTCCAACTTGTTGTACCAACATGTTGGTCCAACATTCCATAGTGAATTTGCACCCTAGGAGTAAATTCTGCAAAAGTCAATTCGTTCGTTTGTCAAATATGTTGGTACAACCAGTTGTTCCAACAAATGGTATAACATGTTGGTCCAATGAGTTGGTACAACATGCCATTGTAATTTTCAATTTACAACATTCCATAGTGAACTTTAAGCTCAAGTCGCCATGCTTTCTCGTCGAGTAAAAAATTGTAAAAAAATTTGGTTTTATCAGTCCACCAAGGAGAACCATTTTTGGGGGTAAGAGATTTGAAATTCAAAAATCGACAAAATAAGGGACACCCAAGTGCCCGTGAAGTGCCGGTAAAGCGCCCTTGGAAGACCATACGAAGCCGATTTGATAAAGAAAATTTTGATTTCACATTCAAATGACAAAATTTGCATACATTAAAGCAAAGGGAAAAGAAAAACTTGATACAATCGTTACACTCTCGATCCTTAAGGCATAGCTTTACCTTTTGTCGGTTTCTCGATCGATTCGTTAACGATCGAGATATTGATTTGTCAAGGTCTGTAAAGTCACACTTATTGTAGATCGTTTTGTTTCTTTTAAACATAAAAAAAAGGATAGTTAAATTAATTTATGCTAAAAAAAATAAATTAATAAATATAGGTAAAAGATATGATATCGGAAAGAGTCTTTTAAAAAAAAATCATTTTTAACGCCTTTTTTTTTTTTTTTTTTTTTTTTTTTTTTTTTGTAAAATTTTATAATTAAAAAGATGACGGCATCTACTTATCAGACGCCCTCGATTGAAAACTGCATTTAATTTTTTTTTAATTTTCGGAATTTATATCCGATGTACCGTGAATATTTTTCCTTTTATCTATCTGTCTAAACCGCCGACGGTGTTAAATACCTATCTCAACGTTTAAAATACTCGCGGGGTGTAGTATTTCAACGGAATCGATACTTTCACTCCTATTGAACAAAGAAAAGAAAGCGATCGGTTAAATAATAATCGAATCGGTTATGCAATAAATCTAACTAATCACGTCCTTTAAATGACAGTCGAAAAAGAAAAAAAAAAACTTCTGCACTAATTAATATTACTAAACAAGACATCAGTCTTGTCTGAATTTTTTTTACAAAACTGACAACCCCTTTTGTTTCGCGTAATATGAATATTGATGATAAGACCGTTTTCTTGCTTCATTAAATCCATCAAGACTAATTCAATAATACTACCATGAAATATTAATAAGGCATTTCAAATTATGATAATTGATGCATCTCAAAAAAAAAAAAAAAAAGTTGTTTAAATGACAAATTGTTTATAGTAGTGTTTAAAAATATATTTGTATAAATATACAGAAAAAAACGTATAATTATTTCATTAGCGCGATTAGTACTTCGTTAGCGCTATTTGACAAGACAATAAAATGGACTGAAATTGAAAATTTTCGGTTATGAGCTACGTTTCATTACGCACTTTTTAATCGAAATTTTTTATTACGTAATCGTAATATTAATATTAATAATAATAAAAAAAAAAAGTATTCATTTCGAATTACAATAAATACTTTTATATAGTTTTTTTAATAATATTTAAAAAGGATTGAATTTTAATACCGTGCCCATTATCCACGGTGTGAAATAGATCACACGGAAGCCTATTATTTAAAATATTTATTGAAAGCATGTTGTAGTTATTGTTAAAAGTTCTTAATTGTATTTTAATTTATTATTTGAGCTTATTTATTTAAATGTGATATCTTGCGTCGTTAGTTTTTTTTTTTTTTCTTCTTATTATATAATTCATCATAAACCGATCGCTTTATTTCATTTTTTAGTCATTATGATTGATTGCTAATCGAGGAGAAATTCCATCAAGAAAATTTTTTTAAGATTGATTAGGCATGAATACAAATCTTTTTCATGTTCTGCAGGGCTTCCGCTGATAGGGATTTTTTGATTTAAGAAACTGAGGGGGCGGACAAGAGCCGGATCGAGAAAAAGGAGCCAGAGCTCAAATGTTTTGCCGTGCTCTGAAAAATTAAAGATTGTTCAGTGCATGCCGAATAAGAGACAAAATAAGTGCAAGTGCCAGGAGGACTTGCGGCAAAAGTGTAGCAAAAGAAGAGCAGTGTATGAAGAAAAAGTTTTTCCAGGGGGGGGGGGGGGGGGGAGGTTGGGACAAAATGTTTCGCCTATATATAAACATAGTAGGAAAAGACTATGAGGGGGCAAGGAGGCCATTAAAATATTACGTCAGCACGTTAGGGGAAAAGGGGTCCTTGAAATTTTAACTTTTGCTGACAAGGGAATATGTACAAATCTGACGTCATGATTTTAAGTTTTCTCAAAGCTTTGATCATTTTAAAAAAAAAAATATTAGTCCCTTTTTCAAACTTTTTTAGGCTTTAGCTCCGGCTTTACAGATTTTGATACTCAGTTCAGAAAATGTTTTTGGCGCTTTGCTTCAATTTTTTTTTTTTTTTTTTCTTTTAGGGCTCCGTTTCACAGCAAGCCGCAAACCGCAGCTTTTTTTTAAATTTTTTTCCGAACCTTAATTTTTATACTAAAAACTTGGCAATGGGGTAAAGTGATATAAAAATGAAGTAAAATAATAGTTTTTTCGTTCATATAGACATGATTCGGCATGTAAATAACATTATTTAATGATATATTTTAAAAAAATATCGAATGTTATTTTTGTTTTTGTTTACGGAGCCATTTTAAATTTTTTCCCCTGTAAACAAAAACAAAATCCCATATTTTTTTAAAAAATATATCATTAAATAATCTCATTTGCATGCCGAATCATGTCTATATGAACGAAAAAACTATGATTTTACTTAATTTTTATATCACTTTACCCCGTTGCCATGTTTTTAGTATAAAAATTAAGGTTCGGAAAAAAATAAAAAAAAAGCTGCGGTCTGCAGCTTGCTGTGAAACGGAGCCCTTACCGCTATTTTGCTTCAATCCTTTTTTCTTTTCTTTTTTTTTTTTTTTTTTTTTTTTGCTTTTTTTTTTTTTTTTTGCTTTATGCAAGGAATTTGAAATTCGGATTCCTTGTGCCCGTACTGCGGTTTTGGTGGACCTCTGATCAAAAATCTAACCGTAATTTCGAGAATATTTTCGAGGTACAGGATTACGAATTTCAAATTATTATTCCGAAATTCGGATTCATAATGCCTGTACTGCGGCTTTGGTAGTCCCCTGATCGAAAAACTAATCATATTTTTGAGAATTATTTAAATAGTCGATAAAGCGCTTTGATCGGTTCACCGATCGCATTTTTTTTTTTTTTGCAAAACCTTCCTTAGGAAAAAAAAGGCCGAGAAATGCAGGAGAAAAAATTGAAAAATAGTTTTGGAAAATTTCAAATATTTTCTCTATTCATTTTTCTTCCTGTTTGAGCACTAAAATTTGGAAACCACATGCCTAAAGCCGCTGCTGCTAGAATTAAAAAAATAAAAGCATAAAAGCAAAACAACAATAAAAGTGATAGTTAATATTGATAAGATAAACAAGTTTCAACAAGAAAAGGATCCCTAAAAAAACTGATGGATTAAATTGACCAAGAATCGTATACCCCAAGGGGCCATTCAAATATTACGTAAGCATGATTTTGGTGAATTTGAACCCCCCCCCCCCCCCGGGTTGTAAGATATTTCGCCATACTTAGCTTATGGCGAAGATGGTTAATGCGGACCCCCCCCCCCCCAAAAAAAAAAATCTTACGTAATACTTGAACGTTCCCATACTTGAACGTTCCCTAATTTAAATTTAATAGAAAAAAAATTTTCATGAATCTCTTATTTATTTATTTTTCTTTATAATTTTTTTACTGGTGGAAAAATGGTGGAAATCTCGTGGAAAATCAGTAGAAAAAGTCTTAAAATCCACGTGTATTTCACTAGCGGAATCCACGGAGGATTCTATCATTCCAAGTTAGGGATGTATGTAGTAACATAGTGGGGGCCTGCCCCCTTAATCGCTGATTGCACTTTTGGGCTATTCAAATATTACGTCAGCATAAAATTGTCAAATTTCGACAAATTTTCCACCAATTATCCACGAGCTGGTGGAAATCTGGCGGAAAATTGGTGGATAGTGGATAACTGTACGAAAATTCGTGGAAAAAGTCTTAAAATCCACTTGTATCCCATCGGTTTTCATCCTCGAGTTTTTTTGATTGGGTTAGCGATTTTGGGCCTCCGCCTTATCCCTTTCTAGTGCTTCTTCTGTCAAAGTCGCAGATACGTCAATGTCACAGTGCGGAGATAAAATGAACCTACTTCGATCGGAACCTAGGGGAATAAAGGCTGAGGTAAGGTAAGATGGAAGCGAACGCGCCTGAGAAACTGTGTAAAATTAAAATATGTTTCAGTAAAATTGCGCTTAAATAAAAACTTTATGGACGCCTCAATGAGAAAAATGATCCAGCTGAAGCCGGAACGCCATGATTCCTATTCCATTAGCTACAGATGAAAATTAGAGAATATCATAATTAGCGACAAACGAAAAAAACCACAAAATTTGTTTATGAGTTTGGTTACCTTGTTGTTGTATATGCACGAGCATAACGTTAAATATTTTCCTAGGCAAATCCTCTTAAAATTGGTAAATATTTTTAAGTTGCGGTTAGCCAATCACGTAGCCATTATTTTTAGGCTATACGTTAAAGGACTCGAATCATTTTTCTTTTTGCAGAAAATATCGGGATAAAAAAATCATTCAAAATGCTAAGACGAACATCATGAACGGGACCGAAAATACATAAACGTGCATCACTGATAATAATAAAAAAAAAGTATAATACAGTAAATGATGCAATTACATGTGCACCTGGTCTATGTACCCGTAGTAGTAAACACGGCATTGAAAGAAGAATCTTGAATTGGGGACAGTGTCCGAGATTGTCACAGATATATAAATATGGCAAAAACACACCGCATGTAAACCGTAGTAACTCATCAGGGTCCATCTTCAAGGTCGTTCTTTACTTTTTTTTTAAAATTGTTTAGACGGCATTTCTAGTATTATTATGTTTTCTCCGCGACGATGCTCGTACTTTTCCTACAAATGAAGAACGCGGAGTTTAATAAAAGTTGAGAATGTTTCAGGCTTTGGAAAAATTTCTGCATTGTTACTGTCAATTAATTTGCAGTTTGTTAAGGTGAATGATTGGGAAGTAAACTTGGAAGGAAATTTATAAATTCATTAATTAGTCCATATTTTATAAATTTAACTTCTTTGTTTAGGGTCGGGTGAACGCTCACCGCCATTTTAGAACTGGCATTTTCAAATATATTTTTTCTTACAAAAAATAGCGTTTTAAAAAGTGATGGAACAAGCCGATGTGTTCTTTAAGAAATAAAGTAAATTTCTGATACAGGTACGACTTTGAAATTTTTCTTAGAGGATTGATATAATATTGTTGACATTTCGGTTTGATTTTCCCTCTTTTTCATGAAAAAGAACCTATAAGTAAACGCTCAGCAGACAACTTTCCATGAACAGAAATCAGTTCAAAATTGATCTTTCGTAAGATAAAAAAGATATAAACATCTAAAAAATTTTACACGTTTACACCTCACTCCCCCATAAGTGCGTAAAAAAATTTTACACATTTAGGCGGGACACAAGAGCGTAAAAAAAATCTTACTCATTTACGCGTGACTCTCCTATAAGAGCGTAAAAAAATCTTACTCATTTACGCGTGACTCTCCTATAAGAGCGTAAAAAAATTTTACACATTTACGCGTGACTCCCCCATAACAGCGTAAACAATTCTTGCACATTTACGCTTAACTCTCCCATAAGAGCGCAAAAAAAATCTTACACATTTACGCGTGACTCTCCTATAAGAGCGTAAAAAAATTTTACACATTTACGCGTGACTCCCCCATAACAGCGTAAACAAATCTTGCACATTTACGCCTAGCTCCCCCATAGGTGCGTAAAAAAATCTTACTCATTTACGCGTAACTCTCCCATAAGAGCGCAAAAAAAAATCTTACACATTTACGCTTCGCTCCCCATAAGTGCGTAAAAAAATTTTACACATTTACGCGTGACTCCCCCAAAACAGAGTAAACAATTCTTGCACATTTACGCCTCACTTTCCCAAAACAGAGTAAACAAATCTTGCACATTTACTCTTAACTCTCCCATAAGAGCGCAAAAAAAATCTTACACATTTACGCGTGACTCTCCTATAAGAGCGTAAAAAAATTTTACACATTTACGCGTGACTCCCCCATAACAGCGTAAACAAATCTTGCACATTTACGCCTAGCTCCCCCATAGGTGCGTAAAAAAATCTTACTCATTTACGCGTAACTCTCCCATAAGAGCGCAAAAAAAAATCTTACACATTTACGCTTTGCTCCCCATAAGTGCGTAAAAAATTTTTACACATTTACGCGTGACTCCCCCATAACAGCGTAAACAATTCTTGCACATTTACGCCTCACTTTCCCAAAACAGAGTAAACAAATCTTGCACATTTACGCCTCACTTTCCCATAAGTGCGTAAAAAAATCTTACTCATTTACGCGTGACTCCCCCATAACAGCGTAAACAAATCTTGCACATTTACGCCTCACTCCCCCATAAGTGCGTAAAAAAATCTTACACATTTACGCCTCACTCCCCCATAAGTGCGTAAAAAAATCTTACACATTTACGCCTCGCTCCCCATAAGTGAGTAAAACAATTTTAAACATTTATGCCTCACTCCCCCATAAGTGCGTAAAAAGATCTTACACATTTACGCCTCACTCCCCCATAAGTGCGTAAAAAAATCTTACACATTTACGCCTCGCTCCCCATAAGTGCGTAAAACAATTTTAAACATTTATGCCTCACTCCCCCATAA
Source organism: Liposcelis bostrychophila (assembly GCA_037577465.1). Lineage (NCBI taxonomy): Eukaryota > Metazoa > Arthropoda > Insecta > Psocodea > Liposcelididae > Liposcelis > Liposcelis bostrychophila. The sequence goes on along the minus strand of CM075212.1, from coordinate 19,695,685 downwards.
GTGCGTAAAAAGATCTTACACATTTATGCCTCACTCCCCCATAAGTGCGTAAAAACATCTTACACATTTACGTCTCACTCCCCCATAAGAGCGTAAAAAAATCTTCTACATTTATCCGACTAGACCGGAATACCGAAGTTCTTCAAAAAAGTGATTTTTTCCTATTTTATTTGGGGAGGGGGAAAGGGGGGGGGGTCATACAGTAAATTTTGAATTCTACGATCCAAGAAACATACTAAAACGATATTCTTAACGTTGGTATAGCCGTTTTTAAAAATAAGTCTCATTTCGCTCATTTTTTACTGTGGGGCCCTACCCCGGCGGAACCAAGGCCTAAAATTTTGGGCTCTATATCAAAAAATGATCCTACCTATAGGAGCATATTAACCACCAAGTTTCATTGAGGTATCACAATTTGCACGATTCCGTTGAATTTTGACGCTAAGCGACCTCACTAATAGTTCCTCGCATTGAATTTTGCTAGTCATAACACAAAATCAAACTAAAATAAGAAAAATTAATATACGGTGATTTTTTTTTTTAAGTATAAAATTTTTATTTACGCAGTACTTAAAAAAAAGGGGGGCTCGAAAATCTTACGTAATGTTTAGGGGGGGTTTGTCATTTGCTTATTTTATCTTACAAGGAGGGGAGGGGGTGAAAAAAATGCCACCTTTAGCGGCTAAGGTAGTCCCGATCTGAGAAAAAGTCGACGAGGGAGCCCGAAAAAAGCTACTAGAGCCCTGGTTGTATAGCTTAATTGGTAAGAGCTTCACCTAATTTTTATTTCTATTTTTTGCGCAAATTTATGAAAATATACTGGCCTTTTTGTTAATTTACTGACCGAAATAATAATTTTTTACTGACCATTTATGTTATATTTACTGTCCAAAACGTAATAAAATACTGCCCATTTAATTCTTTTACTGACCGTTTTGTTAATAAAATACTGACCGTTTTATTAATAAAATACTGACCGTTTTGTTAATTAAATACTGACCAAAAAATTTGTGGCCGTATTTTTGTCACATTTTAAATTCAAGATTCCACTTTTAAACGCTACATATTGCATCTTTACTTTTGCAAATACTGCAACGATTTTTGCAACAACTTAAAACTAATTTCGAAAAGAAAACCAAACATATTAAGGGAAAAACTTCGAAAATCAAATTAAGGTCAGTGACATTAAGTCGATCGGACTTAAACTGATTTCAAAAAAGAAAAAAAAAAAATTAAAGCTTACACGAAATTTCAATTATTCTTGCAACAAAGGACTTCCTCTTTGCCATTCCGGTAGAGGAACTGGAGGAACTACTTTTTAAGTGCTTTATTAGAATTTTTTTTTGTTATCGACAAAAATAAAAACCGTGACCGAGTTGCGATTATTAAAAATAAATAAAAAAATAACCCATTGTTGTTAACAGATTTTTTTTTCAGCTTTTCTTAATAATAAAAAAAAGTATTTAAATATTCATTCTTGTAACATATAATAAAAATGTCCCGTGAAATGATTATTGAAAGAAAGACCGGACGTTTTATTCCGCTTGCAAAAAAAAAAAAAAAAAATTAATAATGATCAGAAAGCTTTTCACTTTGCATATTATAATAAAACCTGATAAAATACAAAAATGATGGGGATTTATATTGCCTTGATAGCCTTGCAAAAAATGAAAAATCTCGCTTTGAAAAAAATCCTGTTAAGTTGACGAAAAGAAAATTCTGAATAGAGAAATCAAAATTTGTGGGTACCGTAAACACTCACATTAAAAAATAAATATTTTTTGGATAACCATTAAAAAGCAAATTAAGTTGTTTAAACAATTACATAAGGCTAACTAGGCTATATTTCAAATCGATATTTTTTTTTCCAAGAAAAAAAAAACGGGGGAAAAAAAAACAATCATTGATAAAAAATTAACGGAAAATTTACACACTCATCATTAATCACACACTTCTCCGAAAAAAATAAAGCAATTAATCAAAAATCGTGATTACCTTTACTTGATTTCCACAGAAATCCCATCTGTTCTAATTAATTCATAACCCCCGACAGCATACAGTCCATCAAAATTAAAACTGCCTCGTTTCAACAAGTTACGAAATTGGAAAAAAAAAAAATTGTATCATATAATTGAACTCGGAAGAAATTATGCTGTAATGTCATAAATTCCAGTTCGATTTCGCAAACGGTCATTTGTTTTTAAAATCCGAAAATTAGTAATTTAACATCTCGCCTACTTCAAAGCCTTGACTCGGAAAGAAAGTATTCAGGGCGGTAGGAAAAATCCCATTTGTCAACGAAATAAAAATAGATAGGGAAACGGAAAGAAAAATAAAAGAAAAAAAAAGATAGCGCCTGGCGTCTAAGTTGTGGAATTTCGACTTGGAATGAAGAAAAGACGCGGGAATCGGGAAAGCATGCGAAAGAAATGGTAAAAAGTCCAGAAAAAAAAAAAACATAAATAAAGAAAGAAAGAAAAGAGATGGCGACCTTGAGGAAACCTGTTTAGAGTTGTAACTATGACCAGGCACAAGGCATTAGACCTGAAAATATTTGTACGTGGCGCCATCATGTGCCTTAGGGATACAAATACAGGTCAAAAGGTCATCAAATCCATAAATGCAAATTTCATTATTTTGGGATAAACACTTTTTTTTTTTTCTTTCTTTCTTTCCGCCGATGGTCGTGTAAACAAACGGTCGATGTCGATTCGTAGGTGTGATAATTATACAGAACGGAATAGTGATCCAACAACTCGCTTTTCCGGCGGTTGTCTTCTTAGAGAAATATGAAGATGATTTCCGCGAAATTTAAAAGCAATCCTACACCTGGGGAAAGTTTAAGGGGGTGCAAAAATTATTAGAATAGTCTTAAGGGCATTTCCTTTTATTGGCTAATTTAAAGCCGAAAACGGAATTAGAAAAAAAAAATCTAAGCTCTCGTCGACATCTTTAGATCTCATGTGTTTACAGCCATATGGCCCTTCAAAGAAGAAAACATTTACGGCAACAAATTATTTGGTAAGTATTTTATAAGGATGGGTAAGAATTTAAATTTAAACGCAAGTTTAAAAATTATACAAGAAGTATTTATATGTAAGGACCGATGTGGTCAGTAAAAAATTAATTTTCTAAGTATAGTACTCTGGAAGTAAAAAAATCAGGCTGGGATACGGCGGAATATCCCTACGTACGACTACGTCTTTGGGTTACTGTCCTAATATTGCTAAATTTAAACAATGCAGAGATTAAAAAATTTTAAGGAATTTTTTTCCCCTCATTTTCGGTCAAAAAATTCGAATTTTTTGATAAAAATTCAATTTTTTTTCCTGGCTCGAAAAAAACTGAAAATTTTTGATAAAAAAGGTCAAAATATTAAAAAAAAAATTAGTCAAAATTTTAATTAAAGTCTTCCAAGCTAAAATTTTTGCTTTAGCTCAGCTTCTTGGCTAAAGGAAAAATTAAAAAATGTAGTGAACCATATTTTATGTCAACAACTTTTATTTTCGAATATGGAACACAAGGTTTGAATTCTTTTCGCTTACTCGCTAAATTTAAATCAATCGAAAAATGAGTTATGAAAAATAAAATTCTCAAAACTTTGATTTTTCATTTCTAAAATTTTAAAAATGTTGATGACGTTTTTTCACAAAACATTTATCAAAATTTTTATTATTATTATTATTATTTATATATATTTAGATGCTAACAGCGAAAAAATACGCCTATTAGAAGCAATCTTTGTCTGGAATAATGAAAATAATTAAACAAAAAATTTAAAAATAACAATAACAAATAAAACGGTAACAAAAAATCGAAAATAAAATAAATACAATAATTAAGAACAACAAAAAAAAAAAAAAAAAAAAAAAAAAAAAAAAATGAAATAAATAATAAACAAAAACAAGAATTAAAAATTAAAATATTGACAAAAATAAAAAATAAGAAAGCGGAAGTAATGACCGGAAAGCACTACATGGACACTACATGGATTTTAATGTTTTAATAAAACATTAAAATTTTAAGATTTTTTACCAAAAATTAGTTGAAATGAAAAGTAAAAAAAATTAAGAAAAAATTAGTTTAAATGAAAAATCAAAGTTTTGAGAATTTCAAAAATTCAGGATTTTTAAGTGTCTACACCTTCAAAATATTCACTCCTTTGTATTTTGCGTATTTTACTCTCATTTTTTCAAGTGTCTACGTCAAAAAATTTACCCAAGACTTGAGTAAAGAAGTTTCACTTCAAAAATAGTCAAAATATTATTTAAAATTTTTCATCACTCAGTACTAGAAAGTCCACTTTTCAGTACTGCTGAGTTTAGTAAAATGCGTTATCTTCGTGATAAAAAGTATATTTCATCACGGGAATCGAAGGTAAGTTTCAAAACTCGACCAATTACGGCCCTCGTCTTCGGCTCGAGCCGTAAACTTGGCCTCGTTTTGAAATTTCATACCTTCGACTCCCGTAATGAAAAATACTATTGTAAGTTAAAATTTTTATATTAAAATGGTTAACTATTAAAATTTGGAGCGAACAGTGTGACACAGGACAGAACCCGGACCGACAGATTTCCCCACGATCGAGCCCCAAGACGTAGTCCTACGTCAAAAAAAAAATTGTCACCTTTAAGAGGTGCCGCATTTTATTAGAAAAAAATTAACCATTATAAAGGCTACTACAGGATAACCAAGGTAGCTGCCCACGAAAAAAATTTTTGAGTTATCATTGGTACTTTGTTCGGGTACCTCAGAGATGATTTCTGGTGAAGTCAAAAAATTTTTTTGCAACCCCTAAGGGGCGATTTTGGGGGTTGAAGAAAATTCATTTTTCCTTTATAACTCCTGAACGGATTGTCCGATTTGAAAAAATGAAAATCGAGATGAAAGAGAAAAATAAGAGCTTTATTTTGGTGTAAGTGCCAATTTTTTTAAGCGCCCAGAATAAGTGCCAGAATTTTTCAAAGTTTTAAAAAATTTTTTTTTCTATAATCTAATCGCCGGATCCAAATTTCGCTACCATAGGATTAAAGTACCCAAAAAGTAGCTTTAGAAACGTATTTTTTTAAATTTTTTGCAAAGGGCAAAAAGGGCCAAAAAAAGTGCCAAAAATTTAAAATTTAATTTTAGCCATGTTTTTGAGCCCGGATCAAAATTTCGCTATCATAGCATGAAAGTACTCGAAAAGTTGCTCTAGAAACTTATTTTTTAAAATTTTTTGCAAAGGCCAAAAAATAAATTTGAAGGGGGAATTTGAAGTTTTTGGCACTTTTTTTTGGCCCTTTTTGCCCTTCGCAAAAAATTTTAAAAAATACGTTTCTAGAGCAACTTTTCGAGTACTTTCATGCTATGGTAGCGAAATTTGGATCCGGGCTCAAAAATGAGGCTAAAATTAAATTTTAAATTTTTGGCATTTTTTGGGGCCTTTTTTGGCCTTTGCAAAAAATTTTAAAAAATAAGTTTCTAGAGCAACTTTTTGAGTACTTTCATGCTATGATAGCGAAATTTTGATCCGGGCTCAAAAACATGGCTAAAATTAAATTTTAAATTTTTGGCACTTTTTTTGGCCCTTTTTGCCCTTTGCAAAAAATTTAAAAAAAATACGTTTCTAAAGCTACTTTTTGGGTACTTTAATCCTATGGTAGCGAAATTTGGATCCGGCGATTAGATTATAGAAAAAAAAATTTTTTAAAACTTTGAAAAATTCTGGCACTTATTCTGGGCACTTAAAAAAATTGGCACTTACACCAAAATAAAGCTCTTATTTTTCTCTTTCATCTCGATTTTCATTTTTTCAAATCGGACAATCCGTTCAGGAGTTATAAAGGAAAAATGAATTTTCTTCAACCCCCAAAATCGCCCCTTAGGGGTTGCAAAAAAATTTTTTGACTTCACCAGAAATCATCTCTGAGGTACCCGAACAAAGTACCAATGATAACTCAAAAATTTTTTTCGTGGGCAGCTACCTTATGGTTATCCTGTAGTAGCCTTTACTGTGGTTCGGTCCACAGCTCCAATTCGGTGGTTCAAGTCCACTCTTCGAGTGCCTCTGGTGTATTTTTTTACTGAACATCTTCCCGGTTCCCTCTTTATGATCCATATACTGATAACCCCAACTGAGAGAATTACACCCCCCCCCCCCTGCCTTAAAGCAGCTTTTGGTTTGTTGGAAAAATTATAAATTAATTTACCAGCTGTCCCCAGTCAAAATTTGACGACCCCTCTTTCAGTTGGTAGCTGCCCAGTACCTCTTTACAAACGGCATTTAAAGTTTTACTATCCCTCAGAATGACTTTCAGCTTCAGATTGGGGAAAATTTTAAAAATCCCGACCAATTGGGCAAATCTACACGTAAAGAGCTTTCATTCAAAAAAAAGGTCGTCAAAATCGGTCGGATAGGGCCTGCAGGGCGACTGGAAATAGGCTTTGGGGATTCTTAGCGTTCTAATATATAGATTATATATAATTTATCATTTAAAACTTTCCGTTTCAAAATCGAAAATGACTGTAGGGATTTCGAATTTTGCTAAAATTATTTAGACTTATGTTTTAAGAGATGAAGAATCCAAAAAATCCTAGGGCCCATAAATGAATCAAATCAGCAAAAACCACCAAAATCAAAAAAAGGATGAAAAGATAAACATGACACAGGTTGTTCTGATGGTCGAGCAAACGAACAAAATTTACTTTTAATTTAAATATTTTCTGCATCAAAATACATTAACAATACCTGTTTTCCTGTCTTTCCTTCAATTATTGCAATCTAAACCAACTGCTACAAACCTTCAAATATCAAGAGAAAAATATTTTAATATCAAATAAATGAAACCGGATGCATTTCGCATTCACGCATTAGCCAAAAAAAAAAAAACGAAACCTTCCCAATCTTTCGCCACGCTTTTCGTATATCCACATATTTAAAATGACTGATTTTACTGACCCCTTTTTGCCTCTTTATCGATTATTCCAAATTATATTCAGAAAAAAAAAAAAAATCTCATTTCTTTCGGAAATTATCATTTTCACCGGGTTAATACCAGAAGCCATGACGAAGGTCGCAAAAGGGCGGATATTTTTCATCTTTGTCTCTCTCTAACTGTTTTTAATATATGTTTACAGTTTATTATTGATTACGCTTTCCATTGTCTGACGGTAATCTATTTCGATAGTATCGTAAGACAAATCTTTTTTTAGAAAAAAAAAAATATACATACACCAAAAGGTCCTTGGTCTCTTTGATTTTTTAGAGATCAAAAACGAATAATTTGCTGAGGGCGATGCTATTTCAAAACGGTTATCGATGCCATGTTCCACAATAAAGAAGTATAAAAATGATGAAATATAAATTATCAGGACCGATTCCTAAGCGTTAATTACGGACGCCATATAACAGTTTTTTATTTTTATTTTGTCCACTATGTAAGGTCGTCCTTGACTGTTAAGCAACGGATGGGATTTTTTTTTTTTTTTTTTTTTTTTTTTTTTTTTTTTTTACTTTTGCGATTTAAATCGATTAACCTGACAACCGGCACGTGGGTTTTTGTCTCAATTGTTAATAGTGTAGTAAATATTAAACTGGTAGCAGTCATGGTATAATATTCGTACATATATGTTCTATACGTGTGGGTCGAAACCCGTGATGAAGTGGACTCGTAAAATCTGACATATGTCCATCAAATGAATCTTCTGGTTAAGGAAAAATAATTGAGAAGTATAAGAAGAAAAGAAGAGAGAAAAAAAAAAGTATGTCATCGCCATGGACAAGGTAAAAATGTCATTCGTAGCCACCTACAAGATCTGTCACATGATCCCGGTTATATTTTTTCGTGTTTTCTCAGCGATGGAAGAAAAAAAGAACAAGAGGAAAAACAGAATGGTATATATGTCACGGACTTTCGAAAAAAAATAAACCATAATATAAGAAAAAAAAAAAAAAACAGTCGTTCAAATGTTGAGTGTTGGATGGAAATGTTTTTCTTTCACGCGTATGTTCAGTTTAGCCACCCGTTAATTTTTGTCCAGGATTAAATGCTAGGTTTGTTAAATTTTTCTGTTTGTCATCCTATTTGCTTTTTTTTTTCTTTTTTCCTTCCTCCTTTTCTATCTATCTTTCAAAGTTTGCTACATCATACTTTTGAATCTTTAAAAATGCTAAGGTTTAATCAGGCTATACCTACATGACAAATTTCCCCTTGACGATTACCCCGTACACGTCTCTGGGCTGGCCTATTCAGGTCAAATAATTTTCAAGATTTTAGGGGGGGGGGGGGGCTATTCTGCTTCTCGGGGGAGGCTACCCCCCCCCCCCCCCAGATTCACTTATGCACACCGTAAAAAAATTTTTGTAAATAATAACAAATATGTCAGAAATGGTCCACATAACGTTTTTATGTAGTTTTTTCCCAAAAGGTAAACATAAACAAAACAACAAAAAAGATATGTGGACCGTTTCTGACATACGTTTATGTTACTTTTAACACAAAATTTTTTACGGTCATATACTGTGTAAAGAATCAGTCAAGAAGGCAAGAGCTTTAGCGGGACTAAGTGATTTCGTTAAGTACACCGAATTAAACCGAACCGTAATTCCCATAAGCTAAACATAAAAACCGGAACGGGCTATCATCGCCGGTTCACAACCCCTATCTAAACTTTACTAATTTAATATTTTTACCTGCAATGGCTTACAATGCAAAAAAAAAAAAAAAAAAAAATGCATAAATTCCGCAAAAATTACGCATATCTACATTTTAAGACCAAAAAAGTTAATGTGTAAATTTTTGAAGAAATTATGCAATGCATGGCTATAAATTTTATAAAAATATAACTAACCCTATTTTATAAAACTAATCCATTTTTATACAAATTTTTGGTATTTATTTTGCACATAGCTTACGTATTTTTTAAAAACTTAAAACTCAAAACTCGAGATATAATTTAAGATGAGTTTTTAAATTTTTTAGAAATTAAAGGTGCGATTAATGCAAAATTCCTAATCTGCAGTGCTCAAGTTCACCTCATTTATAAAGCCCTTCATGACGGGCAATTCCACGAACAGCTTCATGTTCGGCTTTTTTAGACCAAGAGAAGCCAGATTAATTTCTTAGAAATTAAAAACATTAATTTTCTGAACTTAATCAACTCTTGGAAATCTCGAATCGATTTACTTTTCCTAATCCCAAATTTCCTTAAATCACAAAAATTTTCATTTCTGGCCATTAATTTCGAAAACCGGCGTAGACCTACAACGTATAAGCTATAATAGAATACCATATACACACAACATATACGAAATACGAAATGCATATAATTGAAATTTTTATGAATACCTATTATTTTTTTTATTAGAGAATATTAAATATTAATTAATATTGTATGACTTTCCAGTTACAAAAAACCAAATGAATTCAAATACTTAAAAAACTCCGGTGCATCATCTCAAGGGCAGATAACGAAACTTAAAGATGACTCGGACGTGTAGCAATCGTTCGTAATTAATCCCAATAAATGTGCATTGATACCGCCCAGTTAAGGTTACTTAATCAACCGTAACCCAAAGTCATCGTATATACGTTAGCCTTAAGGAACGATGAAGCGGAACGAGGCTTCAAAAAAATAAAAATGCCAAAAAAAAAAAAAAAAAAAATTTCTTTTGAATACGTTTCGTACGCAACTTAATCGGAATAAATTACAAGCCTTGCAGATCAATTTTAAATATTTACGTTAAGGTGAAGGCGTGATCGGTTAAAAAAAAAGTTCTATAATAATAATCATACGGAATGTTTACATTGAAAATAATGTTGCATTCAACCTTTAACATAAGATGCTGTACCGTATCATCATTGCAACCCGTTATTTTTGCATCCATGGAGTATCATCCGGTGAATTATTACCCATATTTTTTTATTTAATATTAAATTACATGGTTGCACCGTATGCACCCCGATTCAAGGGCTTTGTTTTTAATTAATTTTCATTTTCATTTTGCAAAAAAAAAATTAGATTTTGCTTTAGAGCGCTTTCCGCACACATAGCTAAAGCAATTTGAAAGTTAAAATAATTTTCAAAGAAAAAATACAAGTTGCCTAGTAACAAGTAGTACTAGTTTACAATCGATGCCGATTTCTGGGACCGATATGGACCCTACAGAATTCTAGGCCGAAATTTCGAAATACCCCAATCCTCCCAAATATTATTTTTCTATATTATATCTATAAAGGTGAAAAACTAAGCCAAAGGGACATAAAAAAAAGTGATGCGCCCGATATTGCTCAGTTATGCAACCGGTGATGCAAACTCACCTTTAATTATTTTAGCCCTTTCCGGGAAAATTTTTTAATCTTACTTGTATGAATTAAGGGGTTTTAGAGGTCACTGATTCCGAATCTGAAATTAGTTTTTACGTAGGGGGCACTGGTGGCCCCCCAGAAAACAAACTTTTTTTTTAATATTAAATTGCATGTACAATTACTAATTACTAATTTTTGTATCTTTCAATTGCCAAAGATTGCTTTTAAAAGGCGTATTTTCGCTGTTAGCCTCTTTAAATGTATAAATAAATAAATAAATAAATAAATAAATAAATAAATAAATACATAAATACATAAATAAATAAATTATCGGAAAAGTAACAAATGGATATCGATTTCTATGTTTTCCGACATCCTAATGTCAAAATTAACATCGAATTTTGCGTAGAGAGGCACTTGCGAAGAAAATCAAATATTAATTTTTAAAACATATTTTTTTTCCATTAAATAAATATTTGTGATTTATTCATTTTTTAATACACTTAAGTTTTAACGATATTGCTCAGTCTTCATTGGACAATTCATTCGGTGGTACAATTAACTGTACCCGGAAATGTTGAAGTAATTGTATTAAAATTTTTTTTAATTTTTCAATTTTATTCTTCTGCTGCTGTCACTATTTTTTTCGTTTTGGTTATTTTTGGTGTTCGAAAAATAATCAAAACAATCGAAAAAAACTAGTAGCAGAAGAAGAAAAGTATAAAAATATACAGCATGAAAAATTATACAATTAATTAGGCCTTCCCACAGTGGTTCGGAAAAAAAAATTAATGGCCAAAACTCATCCTAAAGTCTGCGTGAAACTTAGAATGAAGATGAAGGTTCCATAAAGCTTTCATATTTTGTGCAATTAAAAACCTGCTGCCCGTGCCCCAAAATTCAAAATGACTGGAAAAATATGGAAGCCAAAATTTTTAATTATGAATGAAATTTCATGAATATTTATTTTTGTGGCTGCTGATTTATTTCATATCTGGAACAATTATTTTTGAAATTCAAGATGGCGGACTTAGTATGGCGATAAATGTAATAAAAAGTTGAAGTTGTTAAGTTTTCATGAAAATTTGTACTAAGGGTTTTCGAGGTCGCTGATCTCGAATCCGCTAATAGTTTTCTAACATTTTTTTAGAAGACTCAATAAATAGAAAAAAATTAATTTACTCGTTGTATGTTCGAAATTCGGAAAAACGGGTTATGAATTCGAGATCAGCGACCTCAAAAACCCCTTAGTACAAATTTTCATGAAAATTTAACAACTTTAACTTTTTTTTACACTTGTCGCTATACTAAGTCCGCCATCTTGAATTTCAAAATAATTGTTCCAGATTTGAAATCAGCAGCCACCAAAATGCCTAATATTTATGAAATTTCCTTCATAATTAAAAATTTTGGCTTCCATATTATGCCCGCCATTTTGAATTTTGGTGCACGCGGGCAGCAGGTTTTTAATTGCACGAAGTATCGAAGCTTTTGACATTTTCACCTTCTTTCTAAGTTTCACACAGACTTGGGAATGAGTTTTGGCCACATATTTTTTTTTTTCCGGACCACTGTGGCTTCCAATTAATTGGCCAGTGGAGGCAGAACATATAATCTAGTTAAAAAAAAAAAAAAAAAAAAAAAAAAAAAAAAAAAACATATTCGCAGCCATTTTATTTTAGGGTGCCAGTTCGCACAAGTCGTGAACAGGTTCGAACCACGAACTTGCAGGTTTGCCAACTCGCAGATCCGCGACTGAATATTACCCTCAATAAATTTTTTAACCCTTTGGAGACGGAAGCATCTATAAATCCCCAATAAGCGACCAATTACACAAAATTCCGTCCTGGGGTATCAAGTTCTGAAAATAGGCTTCCGTCAGTAAATGGTTAAGAGACAATGAATCGAATTTAATTTAATTTCCATGATTTAATCATTTAGACTTTTTGATCGGAGTAATTTTCTTTTTCGCCTTCTCAAATTCACTTTTTCAACGAGATGTTGTCCAATAAAATACTCATTCAAATAATCCTGGTACACATTAACTCTTGATATTATTATTGTCTCGCTACATTAATTTATAGCTTGAGAAATTGATCAAATGAGTTTATAATAATAAAAATGCTTTTTATTTTCGTGCGGGGGCTTATTATTGATAAGCCACCGTTATTGAATTAAGATAGCTAAAACGGTTCGTTTTCAAGGTTTTAAAAATGCTTTTTTTTTCGAAAAAAAAGGTCATCGTGATAAAAATCGTATTTTTGTAAATTTAATGGATTTTTCAATTAAAAGGACGAAAAATCTTTTAAAAGCTTTTTAAAAATTCAAAGCAAAACGAAATTTCGCAGGAAAAAAAAAAGTTAAATATTCGAAAACGCGATACTAAGAATAAAAGGCCGAAGGAAATCGTTCATCATTATCCTTTTGTATTCAATTTCCTTTCATGCCCGATAAATTTAATAATCGTAATATAATTTTTATTGGTTTGCTACTTTTCTTTCTTTTTTAAAGAAACAATAAATAAAAAACTCATTCAGTCAGGAGTAAAAGGTATAAAAGTTACAATGTCAATAAAGAGCAATACAATAAAACAGCTGAACTTGAGGGTTAAATTATTTTTAACCGATCGTAAAAATTTTAAAATGATTTACACTTTAAAATTGAAAAAAAAAAAAAAAATTGGCTTACACCCCCTTCCCGATTTTAAATAATTTCTTCATTCTGTCGAAATTTGAATTCAAAACTTTTTTCACCTTGGTTCATCAAAAGAAAGTATTTAATCGATTGTAAAACGTTTTTCCAAATAAAATAATTATGGACGGAAAGGTCGTTTAAAGTGAAAAAAAAAAAAAAAAGACGTCGCGACGGCATATCTTGCATTCTTTTCCCATTCATAAATAATTCACTCATCCAAATCGCATGGGGGACGGAGTGTAGGGGATTACATAATTTTTTTTTTATTTGGATAATTAAAACTTTAAAAAGGTAATGATTAAATTGAATTATTCGTAACTTTGAAGAAATATTTCAAAATCCTTCGACCTTACTATCGACCAATTATGACTTCTATATTCGATGTGACCTATTAAGAATTACCGTACATTTTTGACTTTAACAATGAAATCGTAAAGAGACAAGGTTTCAGGGACGTTATCCATTTTGCCCGCGAAAAAAAAAAAACTCACGACCCCCCGACCAATACAAAAAAAAAAAAAAAAAAAATAAGATTAAAAAAAATCAGGGATCAAAGGTTGAAAATTTTGGCCGATGCCGATTAGGGTGGCTCATTTTGAAGGTCAATTTTTTAATTTTCCCTCCCTGGGCAAAAAATCATTCATTTACATGTAAAAAGAAGCCTGAATTTTTTTTTAGGTTGGAAAAAATATTTTTGGTCCAGGCCCAGGGGTTTGAAGTTTTAGGGCCGAAATGGTACTTAATTTTGACGAATTTCAAAAATTCGCCCAATTAACACCTTTTAATATAAAAAATTGCCCTTTATAGGGTATATTAGGTACGTTTTGAGCTTCTTTAAAAAAAATATTCGGTTCGAAAATATTGGCCCGTTGGCCGCCCAGGCAGGGTTATATTCGAAAAACGGGGAGGACTGTAACAAGGTAAGGGCAGAAAATTTTGAAAATTCGAAAATAGCCAAAATGTACCCAAAATATGTAGAAATAATATCCCAAATGTAATTTCGATGCCAAGCATTTTTTACTCTATGTTAACCCCATTTTTCCTTATTTTCGGCTCTTTTTTTTCTAAAAAATTGCATTTTTAAAGCCAAAAAATGAATTTCCAGCGCAAGTAAGTACCCAAATTAACAAAACTTGATAAGTTTTAAAATAAAGAACTTAGATTTCAAATCTTTTTGGCATTTTTAATTTTTTTAAAAATTTTTACTCAACTTTTAGTATTAATAAACTGATTTTTAAACAATTTTTTTTTTAAATTGAAGATATGCCCAAAAATTTGAAGTTAAAATTTTTTTTTTTACAGAACTTATTAAGTTTTGTTAATTAAAACCTTTTGCTGTCGGAAGCCCATTTTTTCTTTAGAAGCGCTAGGGGCGTAGATTCTGTTTGGTCTTTTTCGACAATATTTTGATATAGTATGATCCATAGAGGCAGTTAGTAAAGCTAAAAAAATATTTGGCCGCCTATGTTTAGCTTATGGAAAAAAATATATTTTTAATTAAATCTTACAAAAATCGCTCAAAACTAATAGCTAAAGTATAAAATGCAGTAAAATCAAGATAACAAGTCTCAGAATCTATATTGATATCAAAATTTATAGCTAATAAATTTTTTTTTGTCATATTTCGCTTCTGAAAGTTTAATTTTATCTTAGCTCCATAAGCTAAGTATGGGAGAAAGAAATTCGTCATATGATAAACATGTCAGCTCACAATTTTTAATTTTGGCCAAATTGCAGTAGTTTGTATCATATTTTTTTGCATTATTATCAAAAATATCATTTTAATGCCATTAATTAATATTCTAATTAAGTAATAATACTCCCATAAGCTAAACATAGGAACTTAATTTTTACTAAAATTTCAAGATTTGATTGTTTTGACCTCATACCAACAGAAACAAGTCAATACAACATCGTTGAATTAATTATTTTACATTAAATCGCTAATGTATCAAATATGATACACCCGCCCGCAAGAGGTTAATTTGGGTACCTACATAAGTTGGAAATTCACTTTTTGGCTTTAAAAATGCAATTTTATAGAAAAAAAAAGCCGAAAATAAGGGGTTAACATAGGTAAAAAATGCTTGGCATCGAAATTACATTTGGGACATTGTTTCTACACATTTCGGACACATTTTGGATATTTTCGAATTTTCAAAATTTTCTGCCCTTACCTTGTTACAGCCAGCTAAGAATCGACAGGAATAATTGCAGGAATAATTGAGAAATTTTTGTATAATACAATTTAATATAATAAATTTTTGTATAATTGTAATAATTACCTAATTAAAGGTAAGTAATACATCACCTCCTAATTTTACTTGGAAAATTTTATAATAGAGCCTTAAAGTTTTCCAGAGAGGGCTTCAAATGGTCACTTAAATCATGGAAAATAAGGAAAATGCATCTTTCAAAAAATTTTCCAAGAAAGGGGCATTAAATTAAGCAAGAGGGCAGCCCCATCCCCTTCGTTTGCTACCGGACCGGTTGCAAAAGATCATTCGGATTCTCGATTTTCTGTCATAAAATTAGAAACCCCTTCGACTTATACTGCAGAAATAACTTATTATTTTCGTGACCATCCATTTTTCACCAGGGCCAAGAAAAACTTGGATTAAAAGTCTTAATTATGATATTTTTCACGTTTTTTCGTGTTATATGCTCCTTCTGAACGATATTGATAAGTCGTGCATAAATGCTACAATATGTTTACATTGCTTTCGGTATGAAGGTTGTTTACTTTCTTCGGGGAGGTTCTTGCATCCGTTGCAATGTTCCTCATAAATTCATTGCTCCAATAAAAAAATAATCGAAACCAATCTATAGGTTCTGGACAGTCGCAGAAGATGTATTGATTCCGAAAATCGAAAACCTACAAAGCAACTGATAACCATCGAACCATTGGACATCGGAAAACAGAAAAATTTAAAACAGTAGGAAATTAAGAAAAGCCGAAACAGAAAAACCCGAACAACTGGTAAACGGAAAAGTGTAACCTAAATTATACCGAAATTGGTTGGCCTAAAACCGAAAATAGTAAACATCATAACCATCCTTTCGAAACTTCCAAACTTTACAGTCAAATCATTTTGAGACTTCGGAAATTTTCCAATATTTTTTAAAAATTGGTTTTTTCGAAAAACCGAAAATCTAAATCCGACAGCTAAAACTGCTGTTCGAAACTTTTCGATCTCAGTTTTTGGTTCAAACGTAAAAAATTTCAGGTATTTCCTTAAACCATAAATTCTATAACCGCATAACTATCATCAAAAAATCTGGGCAAACCTTCCTTTTTTTCTGACCTCACGTTTGTATTATTATTATCCTTGTTTTCGATCTGAAATCGTGTATCCTTGTTCTTTTAATATTATCATCTAAAAATCTTGCTACCGTGGATTTTTTTATTTTTAAAAGTTAAAAAAAAAAAAATTTCGATTTATAAAATAATAATTACCTTTTAACAAACTTGACCTTATAAAAAGAAGAGTGATAGTTAAACGCGAACTATGAAAGCATTAAAAAAATGGCCAGTTAACCAGTAAGTCGAAAATCCTTGCGAGCCCCCTATTTTTTTCATCACGACAAAATAAATTTTTTTTTTTTATCTATTTACTTTTTGGGATAATAATCTATTCCAGCACGTGATCCGTTTGAACTCTGGATGTCGCTTACTGGTGTTATTTTATAATGATACATAATTATATTTAATCTTAAAGGGTAATAATAATAACCGCAATTCAATGGCGAGTTTTATTTTTATCTTTTTTTTTTTTTTTTTTTTTTTTTTTTTTTTTTTTTTCCTTTTTTTTTATTCGGATAGCGAATCATCAAGCAAATGCATATGCAGGCCTTTTTTTAATCATTTGACATTTCCAGTTCTTCTGCGGCTACACAACTAAAACGCATTTCTCGTGTTTTTGCTTTATCGACCGCAGGGAGAGTAAACAGTAAAGCATTCTTTTTAACACTATAATTTCAGATTTTCTGTTTTCGATGTGTTTACACGTTTTAAGGACCCCTGATATCTAGTGATTCGCACAACACGAGAAAATCTTGTATTGTTTATTGTATGTTGTTTTAATAAACAAGAGTCCCTGTTTTCGTATTGTTTCTCATATCGCACTTCGGCTGATTCAAATCGTCTTGTTTCTTGCTCAAAAAAATGCGAATTCTATTGTTTAAGAGAAAAATAGAAACACTGCCGCTTTATTAGTAAACAAACTTCGATGATAAAAAAATAACTTTTTTGGATTCGTCCCCTTTCAATGCGTTATATTACTTTGGTGAATGATAATCGTGTCGTTCTTGATACCAAAAAATTTAAACTTCTATTAAGCTGAGTCGGTAATATAGAAGTAAGAGAGAGCTTCGGAATTGTGGATTAAAAGCCGAATCAAACGTAAAAATTCTTATTTAGAATACGAAACGATTAGATTGCATATAATTTCTAATATGATCCGTTCTCAAAACTAATTTTCTATTGTACACTCTTAGCTGAAACAGAAAGTCCATTTAATGACGAAGTCAGTGGGTTGAATAACCCACATGTTAAATTAAATGTTAAGCTTATGATTCTCTGAACTTTCTTTGAAGCTACACCAAGTCCAAATTAATTTCAATAGAAACGATAGAAACCATATTGTGAACTTAAGAGACAAAAATCTAATCGCAGACATTTTTTCTTTTCACAGGCGTACTGCTCCCTATTCAGTTACATTTCTACATCCTGCTAGTCCCCGTCTATTTCCCGCTGTTCCC
This sequence comes from Liposcelis bostrychophila, assembly GCA_037577465.1. Taxonomy (NCBI): domain Eukaryota; kingdom Metazoa; phylum Arthropoda; class Insecta; order Psocodea; family Liposcelididae; genus Liposcelis; species Liposcelis bostrychophila. Next base: position 19,677,941 of record CM075212.1, on the reverse strand, counting down.
TGCTATTCTCTATTCCTGTTATTCGACCGAAACTAACGCACCTATCCTCCTTTTGCATGAAGAGAGCATCTTTTTTAATACATGATATTTTGACCTTGTAAAAAGTTTTAAATTTACTGTTTTACTAAAATTACAATAAATATTGTAATATTTTTGAGCAAGGAATTATTTTTTTGTTCTAACTTTAGTTCAGCAAACTCTTCCTGCTTACTATAAATATACTAAAATATAATGAAAAATTTAAACAGAATCCTTAATTTTTTGATTATTGTTTGGGGAATAAATAGAAGAAAATAATGTTTTTGATTGAAAAAAAAAAAAAAAGAATAATCAACGGAGAGATCTTCTTTCTTTTTTTTAAATTTTCCAGGACTAAATTAACGTTATAGGCCTAATTAAGTTACGTCTTAAAATCTATAATATTAATAACAAAAAAAGCTGTTTTTATTTTTTATAAGTTATAATATCTGATGCTAGTTTACAAGTTGTCCACGAATTAAGGCATAAAAGCCATTTTGCCGACTCGGGTTGTAATCTGTTTCGGTGCTTCCTCATAATAAGAGAGGCTCTCGAAAACAAACGCTCTGAGGGCACGGACGTCGCCGTTATGCATAACAGGTCCCTTGCCATCTTGCTTAGAGTTGGAAATTCCTGACAGTGAACTTTCCACCAAGCCAGAATGTCTTGTTTCACGTCGGCACGGGGTGTTGACAAATACTTTTCGAGTTCCTTTTTGTAGTCTTTTCCTTCGTCAGATTTGCAGTATAGCGAACTAAAATCGATCTCCATGTCCTCGTCACTCTCTTCCGGGTTGACTTCAACATCTGAATCTGTTTCTCCAGTTGGCGATCCTTGCTCTTGACAATAAGTACGGTACAACTCATCAAATTTCTTTTTCGATGCTTTGTACATAGCTCTCCCCCATGCGTGCTGACTGAATCCTTCAGCCTTGAAACGGGGATCCAATAAAAGCACTGCACAATATACCCAGTTTGTTTTACTGTAGTGTTTGTCCAGTTTAGCCAGAGCTGCTTCGTAAGCCAACAACATTTTTTCATCTAACGCGGTTCGACCTTTCTTTTTACTCAAATTATTAGCAATTAGTTTTTCTAATTTGTCTAAGAGTAAATTAAATGAGCCGATAACCAAAGGAAGTGTAACGTAATGCTCACCTCCGAGCATTTCGGATAACTTTTTAAAATCTTTCAAAAGTTTACAAACTTTTTTTATCATCTCCCACTCTTGATCATTTAATTTAAAGGGAATTAATTCAGGGTCTCGACAACATAACAGATCAAGGGCTGGTTTCAAGACCAATGATCTCTGAAGCATGTCGTGGGTACTATGCCAACGCGTACGGACATCCAAAATAGGTCCAACATCTTGCGGAACTTCTTCTGCGTTGCAAAGTTGCCTAAGTTTAATGGTGAGCTGCTCGCTTCTTTTAATTTTGATAAACAAAGACCGAATTTTTTCTACAGCATTTCCTGACTTCCCTGCTTCCTGTTGGCTGTTTCCCTGTGTTTCCTCGTCTTCAGCGTCTTGATCATCGTATGAATCAAAAATGCATTCGCCATCCGGAACATCAGGAATTAATTTCAATTCTGTCAGAAAATCTTGCACTCCGAGATTCAAGATATGTCCTATACATCTAAAATGTTGATCTTCGCTATCGAAGTTTGGAATTTTTTCGGACAAATGCTCCATAAATGTTGTGTTTGCCGACACATTATCGACAGTTATACCTAAAGAGGAAATGAACTCATGTAGTAGTAATCCAAAATCAGGAAATCAAGTTTATTAAATTTGAATTTTTTACCCTGAACTTTAGTATCGATATTGAATTCCGTTACGGATTCGTAAAAAATATTTGAAATGTCCTCTCCGGTGTGCTTGCCGTGAGACGGAATAAAATCAAGAGCAAGGGAATGCAATTTCCAATTATCGTCAATAAAATGTATCGTGATCCCGTAAATGGACTGATTTCTCACAGACGTCCAACCGTCGATAGTAAACGCAAACTTAGACTTATTTTTCGACAAAATATTCTTGACAGCATCTTTCAGATCCTCAAATCTTTTGTGTACTTTTCTTTTCAAAGCATCCTTCTTGGGGTACTTAATAGTTGGGTTTAACCTTTTAAATAATGACTGGGTGTGTTTATCTTCAAAAAAAGTGAAGTCTAAATATTTCTTAGCTATCCAGTCGGTGATCTCATCATATATGTCTTCCGGCTGGACCGTTTCCTAAAAATTTAAGTAGCAGATCAAGTCTTCATCTTTGACTAATACCTATCCTAAATCAAAGTTTTATAGATTACCGTTTCGTCTTCTTCAGGGACCGGGACATTAAATAACCTTAGGTAAACATCTTTGTGTTGGCTTTGCAAATGTTGTTTCAGCCCCGACGTATTTCCATTTTTCATCCGGATTTTTTTCGGCGACTGCGACGTGCAAGATTTGCACGTCGCCTCCTTATTATTTTCGTTGTCGCAGGTAAAATCAAATAAGTCGTCATATTTACTTTTCCTTTTTTTAGCCATTTTTTTGTTTGGCAAATACGACATTTATTGGAAAACAACAAACAAAAGTTGTTGTTTTCCAGAACAAACGAAATTCAAATTTTCTCAAGAACATTTCGATCTTGATACTTGATTTGAACAGCCAAACAAGACGATTACAATACAAAAACAAGACTTTCTTGGTCTTGTGCGAATCACTACTGATATCGAAAAAAGCAAAATTTGGGTGGTGTCTGTATGTGTGTGTTTCAATCAAACAAAAAATTTTAATCTTTTAGAATCCGAATTCTGGAAAATATTCTTTCAAATTTTTATTTTTTAATAATTTCCAGCAATAAACTATTCCTCGTCCCCATAGATACTCGCCCTATGAGTTCAGTCTATATTGAGAGCCCAACGATTTTGAGTATAGGCAACCCTCATCACATGAATGCAATACAAACATGCATACAAACATGCATACAAACTTCTGGTTTTTTTTTTTTTTTTTTTTTTTTTTTTTGTAAAATAGGAGAAAAACCGTTTCTAGGGTTTTCACTGTTCATTATTTGGTTGCGGTGTTCATTTATTGGGTTTTTCTGATTTTTTCGCTATTATCTTAAATATTTCCTTTTTCAGCTTCTTTTATTGCGTTTTTAAGACTTTTTCTTGCTTTTTAAGAACTTTTTGACATTATGGTAAAATTTTAGTTTAAAGGCACCCATAAGTACGTTTTATTAAAATAAAATCTAAAGTTCGATTTCTTCTTAACTGTTCATCTATTGGTCGGTTCACCCTACGCGTTTTTGATGTTGTCGATTTCAAATTTGATTCTTAATGATTCAATTCAAAACAGAAAAAGCAATATGGCGCCAAGAGTAAAATCTTTAACCCATTGCCACTCGAATTCCTCCCAAATACCCCATTCCTCCAAAATGTTATTTTTCTGTAACATATCAATAAAGGTAAAGCACTAGGCCAAAGGGGCATTTAAAAAAAAGTGATGCGCCCGACATTGCTCAGTTATGCAACCGGTGATGCAAACTCAATTTTAAATTTTTTAACTCTTTTCCCGACATTTTTTTGATATTATTTGTATGAATTAGGGGGTTTTAGGGGTAGCTGATGCCGAATCTGAAATTATTTTTTACGTTGGAGGCACTGGTGGTCCCCCAGAAAACAAACTTTTTTTAAATTATCCGAAAAATAACATATGGATAGCAATTTATATGTTTTGGGGTCGTCCATAAAGCACGTGAGCATTATCTTGGCAATTTTTGACCCCCTTGTTAGCAAAGGTTAGCATTTCGAGATCCCCCCCCTTAAAAATTTTTTTTAAAAATTAATATAAAACATTTAAAAAATCTGAAATTCCTCGGAACTTAAATTTCGTAAAGAACAGGTTTTTTTTTTTTTTTTTTTTTTTTTTTTTTTAAGTCAGTTAGGGTACATAATCTGATAAATTTAAATTATTTTCATTTTGAGACATTTTTACATGAGACAAATGATAACGTAAGATATGTAAAACTCCTTCCCCCCCCCCCCCCTTGTTAGCAAAAGTTAGCATTTTGAAAACCCCCTCCCCCCGTAACGTGCTCACGAACCCCTTTCCGGCAACCTGATTTCAAATCTAACATCAGATTTTACGTAGGGGCACCTACGGCCCCCCAGAAAATCAACTCGTCCTAAATTAACTGCCTCCCAGAAAATTAACTTGTTTTAATTTTTCAAAAATTGATTATTTTTCATGTAATAATAATTAAGAAACCTAAAAATTTTAAAAGTTAAAAATCCTCTATCTTTAATTTCAATTTTTTCAAAATTTGGAGTTCAGATTTAGAATTAGCAGCTCAAAAAACCCCCAAAATATTTCGTTTTTATTATTTTTAAACATATAAGCGCCTTTAAACAGAAACAGATGTTTTGCCCAAAACCTAAACGATAAAATATTCGAAAGAATTTATGAATTCATAAAAAACTTAATTCGAAATCAATTCTACCGGCACCAAAGTAAGAAAAGTGATTCTTTAAATATATGATTTCAACAAAACTTGACAAATCCTTTTTCTCAACTAAAATAAATTAGCTGAAAAGCTTACCATCTTTTTTTTTAAAAATGGTGTTTGTACCAAACGATTCTAAATGGAATAAAAAATATTTTTAAAAAAAAAACAAATATTTTAAAACCGAGGCAAAGATCAAAGCAGTTAAACTTATAACATGATCATCATTTTAAATAAAATTTTAATAAAACTAATTCCCTTTCACAAATTGCTAATAATTCATTTACTGCGAAATTAATAAGACGGAATGATCATATCAGCATTAAGATTTCCAATCCTACACGTCAATTAGATTCACATTAAGATTTTTATAGCATCAGGAAGTCTTGATTAATATAATAAAAAGAAACCTTCAATAAATAACGCAAAAAAGAGGGGGAAAAAATCGTCCGATTAAGCTTTTTTTTTATCCCTAAATCCACCTCATCCACCTTTGTTTATCTGTATTTGATATCTGTAATAAAAACTCAGCGGCACTCTGAAAATTTATTTCGAATCGTAACTGTAAATCTTTCAGCAGAACCTTGAAAAAAAAAAAAAAAGTAACTGCTGATTTAAAACAAAAATATAGCAGAGCACGTTTAATAATTAAATTCAGTTGAAATCTAATTAAGTTTTATTAAATTAAATCGAAAAAAAATTTTTTTTTTTTTTTTTTGTCTATTGCGCCACGAATTTCATGAACTGTGCATGCTTTGAAGGGCGCCGATTATTATTTTAATTAGAACTATTTAAACCCGCATTTCATCATACACCGCAGATTCTGCACAAAAAAATTTATTTTGAATCCGCACCTTCTTTTCAATTTTTTTGTTTGTGCGTGTCAATGAACTTCTCGTTATGATTCTCGATTTAAATAAATTAATTGTCTTAATATGAATTGTTCTGTTATAAAAAGTGACATGTGGCTTTGGGCAATTTTTCGGGGAGAAAATTTTCGTTGCGTAATTTCGTAAAATAGGTTTTGATGTTGTTAAATATGATGGACGGGTGCTTACCTTAGGGTGTTTTTAACAGTTGGGATCGCCGAATCTCCGTCTGGACGATGGGAGTGGTTCCTGGTATTGTTGAGCTGCTCGAAGCATTGCTCTTCCTTGCCTGCTAATCACATCTTGGTATTCGCTACGTCCAGGCCAAGTTCTCAAATAATAATTTATACTCTCAGGAGCTGAAATAAGAATATGTGTTTTATTAGTTAAATTAGGAATGATATTGGTCTACAGGAATTTCGGTATGCAAAAAAAGTAGACTAATATCAGGAAAACACATGAAAAACGTGGGTGTTAGTCTACTAAAAATGAAAAAGAAGCTACTCGCAAAACGAAAAATTATTAAAAACTGTGTTAAGCTTTTTCAAGGGTCCGAAGCCGCTAGAAATTCGTTGGAGCCGAATCCGGCACCAGCGCTGGAATAACAAAAGCACCAGCATCAGCTCCGGCGCAATGCCAGCGACTGTGCACTAGGGTGTGTCATTTTGAAAAAAATTTTAGAATGTTGGGGGGCGTGTTGAAAATCGGCTTCTTTCTGGTCTAAAACCACTAAAAAAATTTATAATGGTGTAGTACCACTAAAAAAAATTTTTTCTGAATTTTTTTTCAACCGCTAAAATAAAACCGTAAAATCAAATTTATATTTATACCCCTACTCAGGGGTTTGTTAGGAAAAAATTGGGATGGTGAAATCCGTGTTTTAAGACCTCGAAAACAAGAAAAGATTTTATCAAAATATTTTGTAGGCCCTTAAAGTGGCTAAAAAAAATGGAGTTTAAAAGATCTTGATTGCCCAATTTTTAAAAAGCTAAAGTGGCCTTAAGCGGTTTAAAAAAAATTCAGAAAATATTTTTTGAGTGGTTAATTACACCAGAAAGAAGCATTATTTTCAACTCGCTTCCCAACATTCTAAAATTTTTTTTAAAATGACACACTCTACTGTGCACGTGCTGGTGCAAACAGCCTCAATTTTCCAATTTTTCAAAAAAATAATAAAAAAAATCTGTTTGCTCTTTAAAAAATGAAAAGAAAAAAAAAAAATTCTGTAGCAAATAAAAAATTAGAATTGCAGTCAATTAGATGAAAATTAGATTAAAATATTTATTGCCAGAAGTACTATCACGGTATACTTTTATAGTGGAATGGGATAGGGAAATCATTTTCAAAAAAAGCTAAAGCTATTTCCTTTTTTTTAAATGACTGGAATCGGCATCGGCTTCGGCATCGGCATTGGACCATTTTCAGAAAACGGCTGCTGGCACCGGACCACTGGCTTTTTGAGGATACGGACATAACTTTATCGGACTTTTTTCAACCAGAAGATTGGTACACTTTTCATTTTTTTATTTAAACTCATAATTTTTTTATACTTTTTAATTTCAGTACATTAAATTTGGTTTTGAGTTTTGGATATCTCTGATAAGGGGTTGTTCATAAACCACGTCAGCATTATTTTGGCCATTTTTAACCCCCTCCCCCTCCTTGTCAGTAAAGGTTGGTATTTCGAGACTTCCCATAAAATTACTTTAGATTTCGCTTACCCCACCCCCCTTAAAAAAAGTTTTTAAAAAAATTAATACTCCCTCTGTCCCAAAATACTTTGTGTGTTTCTCATTTTTATTTCCCATTTCGCAAGCTTTTGATTTTTGCCGGAACTGTTTGTTACCAGCTGTTTTGAACTGTTTAATCAGCATCCCTAATAACCCCCCGGACAAGTGTTTATGTGGGAAAAAAATCGAATTTTCGAAGAAAGGTCAACCATATTGGATTCGCCATCTTGAATTTTAAAAAACCGACCTCAAAATCAAAATCAGCGTCCTCAATAACCCCCCGATTACGTGCTTATGTGAAAGAAAGTCGAATTTTTGAAAAAAGGTCGGCCATATTGGTTCCGCCATCTTGAATTTTCAAAAACCGATTTCAGGATTGAAATCAGCGGCCTCAATAACCTCCCGATTACGTGTTTTAGTGAAAAACAATCGACTTATTAAGAAAAGGTCCGCCATATTGGATCCGCCATCTTGAATTTTTAAAAACGGACCTCAGAATCGAAATCAGCGACCTAAAAAACCCCCGTAACAAACGTTTCGCGACCATCTAATCGAGATTTAAAAATTCGCCCTCTTGGTCGGACCCTCGACATATTTAATTTTTTTGGGGGGTTGCGACAAAATGAAAAAAATTTTCTCATGGGGGATTCTTCTTTAGGGTAATGTACTCTCTCATTTCCGACCACTTTCAAATTTTTCGCTTTCGTTTCTGAAACGGGGCGAAAATAATAGAAATTTTTAATTTTTTACATTTTTTCGGTAATTTATTTCCCAAAGGAGGGGACCCCTGGGGGGGATGGGGGGGTGGTGTGAAATAGTGCTTGGGTGGGTGGGTAAAGTGGTACAAACAGTCCCGGCAAAAATCAAAAGCTTGCGAAATGGGAAATAAAAATGAGAAACACAAAAAGTATTTTGGGACAGAGGGAGTATCAAATATTTAAAAGAACTGAAATTCTTCGGAGCTTAAATTTTGCAAAGAAAAGTTTTTTTTTTTCTTTTTTCGCAAATGCGCGGAAAAAATTAAAATAATTTTCTTTTTTATTAATAGAGTTAGGTTACATAATTTAAAAATTTAAATTATTTTTATTTTTTCACGTTTATTACATAAGACAAATGCTTACGTTAGATATGTAAACCCCCCCTAACGTGCTAAAGTGGTTTATGGACGATCCCTAATATTGAACGGAGGGCAAAACGAACGGCACTTTGCGGGGTAACTTCTCATACCAAAACTATTTGCGCAATGCCCGTCTGTCCGCCTGCCCCTTTTTTTCGTGCTTAGATTAGAGATGCAATTTCTGCTCGATTGATCCTAAATTAGGCGATTAAAATTTTTCGGCTGATCCGATTAGCAATTCGTATGAGTGGAAAAATTCAACTCGACCATCAACCATTACCAAAATTTTTTTAAATATTTTAGTCGTGATGCAGTTAGACTTACTTTTAGTAAACGTTATTGGTTTCGCAGGATCAATGCCGGGCAAAACGTGAGGGACAATCCTAAAACTCATTACGTCTCTATATCCGTTCTTCAAACCGAGGACTTGTTTGTGAACCGGAGGCGGACACATCTGACAATCCGTCTCTTTTATTAACTTTTTATAGGAAGTATACGGCCATCCTGTCAAAAAATTTGAAAAAAAAATTTGAAAATTGTTACAATCTCACGGCTATATGTCAAGCAATTAAAGAGAGGATCCATCGTAGGTATCTTTAAAAAAAAAAAAAAAAAATTACTTCGAAGGTCTAATATCTTTATGTAACAATATTTTGACGTTACCTCTTCGATCGAAATCTGTTTGATATATTGTTTTCATGGTTTCGTCTGAGACGCCGCACGGTGTATCCAAAATATCATTCGTTATCGCTGTCATCTACAACAATAAATTCAATTAAAATTAATTAAACATTTTTTATAAGCATATCGTAATAGGTACCCACTTGTTGATTTAACAATTCTATGTTTTTTTCCAGCGCATCTTTCTTCTCCGCCAATTCGCGATACTGATTATATTCGCAACCATGAGCGTAACATTTACATTCCTCCGGTGGTATCCTCGGCAAGTAAAAATCCTTTTCTTTTGTCTCGTACGGAGGCTCTTCAGCGCTAAAATTAATACAAAAAAAAATGTATCACTTAATTTACGAAATTAAATATTAACACCTACATTTCGGCTAAGGGTTTTTCGTAGGGCCAAACAAAATCTCTAGCTGTTTGAGACTCAAACGTTAATTTAGCGGCCGCAGACATTTTTTTTTCCTTCTTATTTTTACACAAAAAAAAATTACTTAAAAATTTTGAGTCCAAACCATTTTTTTTTTATTTATCAACATGAAATTTTGAAATTTATCACAGCTTGTTCGGAAATGAATTTCAAGAATGTAAACAAGTTGTTTGGATTTTATCAAAATCATGTCTTACAAGGTGTAAAAGACACTTTCGATTCGTTAACAATAGGAAAAGCCTGTTTTGATGACCATAATTTTCTTTTATAAAAAATCCATGCATTCCGAAGGGTTCGATCACGAATCCCTGACCTATGGAACTTCAGTCATATAGGTATGCGGTCAGCCGAGAACAAAATAATCACCAAAGTTGAAGCCTGTTCGTAAAAGACATTGGCATACATAATAATGATTGGTTTCCAATTTTAGACACCGGTTAAATTTAGAAGCGTTTTATCATACACATTAGTTTAGATGAAACTTACGGAAAAAATAATAATTGAATTTAAAAAGGGGGGAAGGGAACAATAAAAATAACGCTTAATGAGAAAACACCCTCAAGATACATTTTTATAGGTTTTTTAAGTGTTTAAAAAAAAAGGAAAAAAGATCATGAAAGTTAAGAAAAAAAAGTTGACCTATATTTTATGTGTGATGAGATTTATAAGATAACGAAAAGAATTTTAAGCGGTTTTGAACGATAATAAAAAATATTTAATGACGTCATAGAAGAGCAGTTTTTTTACCTTGATTACCTTTTGAAGGTCGTTGCATTGCCAAATGTGTGAAATTTTATATAGTGTAATAGGCAAAATATGATTAACTGGAAATTTTTAAACGGTGAATAGGTACTGTTAAGGGTTTTAATAAGAAGGAAGGGGAATGAGTGAAGAAATTATAAATTTTCGTTGGATCAGATTCAATCGTTATCATGTTGGATTCCCCCGAAAATCCCCAAAAAATTTAAAAATTTTTGAAAAATTTCCGAGATGTTAGCATCTTTCTTAAAATTTAGGTCTTAAAAGGAGGCCTAAGAAGGGGGAAAAAGACATAGCAGCATTAATAAATTAAGATGGAAGAAAAAGGTTAAACTTTTAATAACGAAACCTCAAGGTGCCCAACCAAATTTTTCTACCCCCTTAGAAAAGAAAAAAGGTCAGTTTCCTAAGAAAAAAAACTCATTAAAGATCTAATACAACTGAAACTGCTCTAAAATAATCGAACTGCTCCTCTCTACATTATGCTAATAATAATTAGGAAGTAGTGCTACTATTTTGTAAGTAATTCGTCCTATTTTTAATTGCTTATCCAATCACCGAGGCTACAATAAAATAATAATGATGACCCTCTTTAAGTGCAACAATCTGCATAAAATTAGCCAAAATTGCATGTACCGCAACTCAATTTTCAAATTCAGTCACCACTTAAAATTATTTTATTAGTAATAAAATAGTTAAACAATAGGATTATGGTTGCAATTAATCATCCACACAAAACTGTGGAGTAATTTGTCCACGCCTAAAATTATTTTATTTATGCCAAAAGAATTTCGAACATCCCGCTCTATTACTTAATCATTTATTACGCAAAAAAAAGCAAAAAGAAAAAATTGAAAACTCCTTTTAGTTCTGTATTCTGGGATTTTGAATTTTTTCAATTTCAAACCCTTCCTTTTTTGGAGTTCCATACCGATCTTCAGAAACTTTGAGTATTTGATCGAAGATCAAAAATTCTGAAATTTTGAGTAGGGTATTTTCAGGTATTTTTATTTTTGAAAAATTTTTAGGTATTTTTATTTTTGAAAAATTTTGGTGTAAAAATAAAATATATGAATTAAAATAATTATTTTGTGTTATAAAAAATTATTTAAAAAATTTTTTCTTGTATGCAAATAATTTGCTAAAGTTGGGTGCTAAAAATTGTAAATCAAAACTGTGGGAAAGCGCGAAAACATGTTGTGACGTCACAAGTCAATATCGTTCTGCCGGAAAATTTGTCATAAAATGTGATGCTTTCAAAATTTATAAACCAAGCCACCACATTTTTGGAAACTTTTTTGGATAGAAGGATATTAACTTAAGATGTCAGAAGGTATTTCAGCGCTTTCCGACCGTTTTAAGTTACAATTTTAACAAATTTAACAACAACCCAACTTTAACAAATTATTGCATACAGGAAAAAACATTTTTAATAATTTTTTATAACACAAATTAATTATTTTAATTCATGTACTTAATTTTTACACCAAAATTTTTCAAAAATAAAAATACCTGAAAATGCCCTATTGATTTTTGAGAACAGTCAAATATCGTATTAGTGAATTTAGCTAAAATAAAAAAGAAAATAAGGACCCAAAATTATTCTTTAAGATCTTTAATCTAAAGTGGATTCCTTTCCTACTGCAACTCAACATCAGCTCATTTCTTTATTTTAACTTTTTTTTTGTTAAAAACCATGTGCAAGGTTAAGATGACCATAAAAAAAAATTATTTAACACGAAAAAACAATCTAATAATTAACCCTGAAATACTCTTTTTTTTACGATCATTACACTATAAATAAAATAAAAAAATCAAACTATTTTTTACGAAGACAAAAAAAAATTAGCAGTACAGACTGGAAAAGAGATGAATCAGCACCTTATGCCTTGCGCATCTTTAAAATATGATAAGGCTATCATCGATCGGTTTTCAATTTAATTTGAAGGGCCAATTATTATCCGTGCAATGCAAATATAAATTTCGTAAAATTCCCATTTAAATTTTGTCATCAACTGAAACAATTTATGCGCAAATTAAAAAGAATTTTTTAAAATAAAGTAGGTAATTCATATTTTAGCAAAATGCATATAAATCATTTTTATCGTTTTTACTGTAAAGCCGTCACTGATTGTATCACGATAGATGCATAATTTATTGCAAGTTTATCTTTTCTCTTATTCTTATTAATAAAAAAAAGTGCATTTTAAAATTACTCAGCAGCGATGTAATGTAATATATGGCTGGAACCATTTAGCCTTTTTTGAAGGTCTTTTGTTTTATCAAGATTTTTCAGTGGACTTTTAATTTTTTTTTTTTTTTTTTATTCTAGCGGTTCGTTTTTTACAATTACCTTCACAGAAGCTGAAGGTATCCGTTTGATGTAATTATTTTTTTTTATTTTTAGGTCTGCAAATGCAGAAGGACGTGTTCCGTTCTCGTGACATCAAAGATCACACCCAACTATTTAACGACAAGTATATATATATCATTATCTTGGAATTTTTGTAATTCAAAAGCCCAGAAATTCAAGATTAGAATGATCACGATCAAATCAAAGAAGTGTAATTGAATTCCATACTTCAAGGTGTGCGTAAAATATATCCCTGTGATATCGGTGGTGCCCAGTCAACCGTAATCGGTATTTGATAACGCTTCTTCAAAACTGATCTTGATCCTGAATCGCGGTCAATGAATGTGCCGCACTGTAATTTGTTTTCACCTCTAATGCAAGTGACCCTTAATTGTTTTGCTTTGGGGTACTGGAAAAATACTATTTACATTTTTTAGCGGGTGGACTGCAACAATTAAAATTTCTCGCGTTTGTTACGAAATTGCAGTGTCGCTCTTCGCTTTTCCCCGCCTTCTTTGGAAAAAACTTAGATTCGCTCTTACTGCAAAATTATTGCACTTTTACCTCTTTCAACTGGTAAATTTTCAAAGTTTAAAAAATAATTAAAGATGAGCGACATCTTTAATTTTACAACGCTATTTACAATAACTAGGAAAAAATCCTGTTGTAAATAAAATTAATTTAGATTTATGATTTAGAAGAAAAAAAAAGTGATGTACCGTAAATAAGAATGACTTCAGTTTAGCTTTTTACCATTGCAAATTCTTCGGCTGATAGCTCATTTATTACGTAACGACTAATTTTTTCTTCGCCGGTCGTAAAGTAGCCGATATCACGATCGCATCTTCATTGTTCACAGATGATTTGTATAAAATCCAACTCCCCATCATCCAGTACCTGAAATAAAATGAATAATTGTTTTTATTTTAAAACGAATAAAGAAAAATTGAAATTACAACAAAAGTCCTAAGGTTTGAATTTTAAAAGGGATAATCTATCAATCAGCCGGTTTATTACTTTATTTGACGATCATACATTTTTATACTAAATAGATTACCAACTTAGGCAGCGTATGAAGGTCGGTAAATGCTGCATACAGAATCATTCGTTAAAAAAAAACTTTTTAAAAAAATCTTGCATATCAGTAACAGAGATAAGTATGCTCAAAAGAAAAAAATTAATGAAGGATAATATGTGAAAAAATTACATAAATTAAATGACAATCAAGATTTTTTTTTCGAAAAATTTTTAATTCGTCACATAATCTCCACAATTTTGTACATTTTAATGTTTAACTTATAATATTTAAGTTTTTGAATAGAAAAGTGTGCCACTGTCAATTGTCATGGTTTTATTTACAATTGATAATTTTTATCGATTAACGTACTAATTTTTTTTTTTTTTTTTACAATCGATAACTCGTACTTGAATATTTGTTAATGAAGGTGTTAGACCTAAAAAAAGAAACCGGATCTTGATAATCGGAAACGCCGACCCGCCAAACCTTTTTAAATTGATAAAAAAAAAAAAATTGAAAAAATCTTGGCGCCTCGTAAAATTAAGATTTATTAATAAAAGGTAGGAGTATTGTCATTAGTTAAATTGGAATTCGGACCTCCCGTGCAGATTAATGCACTTTATCACGTCTAATACATCGTCATTTTGATGATGGATGTGCTATTATTCTGCCTTATTACTGTATCAATTACTTATTACTTACCTGATTATAAAATCGGCGTTGGTTGATTACACTTATATGCTTTTTCCTATCATGGAGAAACGACTGGTAATGCCTGCAAGAATAAAAAAAAAGAAATTGCAGCGATTATTTTAATTATTTTGATTTTATCATTCACACATGAATAACAATAAAAAAATAGTGCGTTGACACTGCCAAAAATTTCAATTTTTGATTAGGATATATGACTTAATTAGGCTAGGACTAACATTTGGATGGATCCTTTGAAGAATACACTTCAAGCATTTTTTATCTAATCTTATCCCCAAAATTAGGCACATTTTCAGAATTGAAAAATCCCTTCCCCCTAGTATTTTAAAACATATAACATTTTGAAATGTTATATGTAAATAAAAACGACTTTCGAAAATAATGATCACAATTATTTAGGAACTGACTTGATTCAAGAACAAGAATTTGGAACTGTTCTCTTTTCATAAGCCCTCACAAGAGGGTACAACCCCTTTTTTTCCTATACACTCTTAGTAAATTCACAGAATTCAAAAATTTCTAAAACAGTAATTATACCCAGATAGAGGTAGCTGTGTCTAATGAAAAAAGTTCTTTCCACCACTGACTTCTTTTCGGAAAAAAAAAAGCTGATATAGTTATTTCAATGAAGGTCCTGTAATTGTTCAGTAGGGCCCACTTGTAATTGTATGACAGACCCAGTTGTAACTGTGCGGTAGGACCCACTTATAATTCTCAGTTATGAAAATAAGATTTTTCCGGCCCCTTGATCCCTGAAATTTGGGTTCCACTGTACTTCTCAATTATTTAAAAACATCTCATCTGGCTGTCATATGAACGTCATCTAACGTTCGGTTTCATAACCAATCTATAAGTTAGTAGTATCGTCCTATATCATCGTTTCTATCTGATACCTACGCCTGAATTTGCGTTACTTCCAAATTAAAAACATCATTTTGGGTCACATAATTGCAAAAACGGATTAAGTAATGATAGTAACAAACGTTTTATTAGTAAATTAAATGATCCAAAGGTCGGATCAACACCACAGGCATGCCTTCGGGTCGTGTACTATTGTTCTTCCACAAGTAATTAAAAAAAATTGCAACTGAATGTCGCGAAAATATTTACACCGTAATCAAAACATTATGATGTTTTACAAACTGTTAAACAATTATACTTGTAATCGAAATTTTATAACACAAAGACAGTGTTTCATTGCGAAAAATTAGTGCTTACTTTCAGAGATTAATTTCCTGCTTCGACAGAGAAAAAATAAAAAAACAACTGCACTGAGTTCAAATAGTAGAATCCTTACATGGAAAATAAAGGGAACATGTTCAGATTATTAATTCTTAAGAAAAATATTACTAACATAACATTTTCAAATATTTTTTTAAAAGTTGAAGTCCACGTTCTCGCCAGACAGCAGGACGGATGCAACATGAAATTGACCGCTCGTCCCTGATTGGTCCGTATCCCAGAAATATGGCAACATGGATAGCAGTCGACATTTTACATCGCAAAGTAGAAAGTTTTGTTGCTTTTTATTTTTTTGCAATTAATAAGAAAAATCGTAGAAAAGGATATTGACGTCTTTATATTTTTTTAAATTTTAGACCAGATCAATTGTTTCTTTTTATTAAATAAGGCGCGGAAATGGGCACTATCGTATAATGTATTGCGTGGTATTGTTTCGTGTGCGTTGTCGTTTCAAATTATTTTCATTAAAAAATATTGTAAACGACCCAATAATTGGTAATTTTTAAAAAAAAATGTGTGAATCAGAGGATGATCAATCAAAATTAAAAGATGTGGCCCCTTCGTTACGTGACAGAGTTTATTTCGCCGCCAGGGATGGAATGGCAATTACGCTGTATGCCTTACTATCTGAAAATAAACCTATAGCAGAGGATTTATTGAATCAAGTAAGTGACAATAAAAAAACTTGAACTTTTATTTTGTTAATTGTTTACATTCTACTTGCATTATATTATTTCAGCATATTATGGATGAAGATGGTCAAAGATGCACTCCATTAATCATTGCTGCAAAGAATGGCCATGAAAAAGTCGTCAAAACCTTATTATCAAGTTTCAATCTTAATATAGAACAAGAAGGGACTGTTAAGTTTGATAGTTATGTAATTGAAGGAGCAAGCGCTTTATGGGTTGCTGCTGGAGCTGGTTATTTAAATGTTGTAAAGGCTTTAGTTAAAAATGGAGCCAGTGTCAATCACCCTACAAGAACTAATTCCACTCCATTACGGGCTGCTTGTTTTGATGGGAGGCTAGACATTGTGAAATATTTGACTGACCATTGTGCTGATATACATATAGGTATGTACTACAGATTGTATTTATGTTGGACAGTTAGATTTCATAAACATTTTTGGTAATTATGCTAATGTAAAAGCAACCAAATAATAATGATAGTCTTGGTAATAATGGCCTATCATAGCTCATATTTTGACTTGTATATCATGGTATTCCAATTAAACTTAATTCCTAAAGGCAAAGGTTCTTGTTTTTCATGTTTCTTACCGTTTTTCCAAGGATTTTATAAAAACATAAAAAAGTGGAAAGTAAAAATACCGTTTATCGCGGGAATATTAAGAACCTAAATCAAGACTACCTGCAATATTTAAACTGAATGATTATTCTTGAGAGAAAAATTAGGTACATACAGAAATTAGGTAGAGAAACTCTGGCACTGAATATTGCAATATTGCAGTTGTTGAAAAGATCCAACTGCAAATGTCATTATACAGCTAATTACTGTCACAAGATCGTTGAACTATTTGAAGAAAAAGAATTTAAAGAGGAAAAAAAAAAAAAGAGGATCCGCAATATTATTGTTTATAACACGTCAAAATCGTTAAGGTCGTTGTGCATTTGCTGCGGATCTTAGAGTCTTATCTGTGGATCTCTGCCAAATTGTTCAATGTCCTTCTTGAAAACAAAAAAAAAAAAAAAAAAAAACGAAAATATTTTTCCTTCCATTTTACTTCACAATTTCCAATTTTTTTAAAGGCCTTTGCCAATAACTCTATTTTTGTTTTGCTAGGGCCATATTCTCGAAAGAAAAAAAATAATCATATTTTAAAAAGTCCCTGACCTTGATGACAAGAAATTTCTGTCGTCGCATTTATTTATTCTTTTTTCCTTGTTTCCTCTTCCGGAAAATGTTAACCTTTTCCCACGCTTTTTTCGAGAACCTTCCGCTGCTGCAGGTCAGCCTTGCTATTGATTTGTTGGCAGTAAAATCTTTTAATAATCTTTTTTTTTTCAGCTAATAAATATAACAATACTTGCTTAATGATAGCTGCTTATAAGGGACATTTAGATATTGTTAGTTTTCTATTAGAGAAAGGTGCCAATCCAGATGAAAAAGCAAACTGCGGGGCTACGGCCCTACATTTTGCGGCCGAATGCGGCCACACTGCGATTGTTAAAGAAATGCTCAATTATGGTGCGGCTTTTGTTAAAAACGAAACGGGTAAGGTTAATTTTTTTATATTTATAAAAAACGTATCAGTTTTGTTAAATTCGTTCCTTTTAATTTTTTTAGGTATGACGCCTTTAATAGCTGCTGCCGAGAGGACAAGGGCGGAAGTAGTCGAATATTTAATAACAAGGCCTGAAGTTACAAAAGAAGAGAGGATAGAAGCTTTAGAATTATTAGGCGCTTCATTTGCAAATGATAAAGACAACTATTGTTTGCAAAAAGCTTATCATTATCTTTATATGGCCATGCAATTAAGGTACGGTATTTTTAAAAAATGAATTGGATAACTAAGAAGTAATATTGTTCGTTTTTTTTAAAGTAAAAACCATTTTCAATTTTTTTTCCTTTAAATAACAGGTATAGCGATCCAAATAACGTAATACAAAAGCCGATATGCACTCCAGTACCTGCCTACGAAAATTGTGTAGAATGTCAAACTTTGCAAGATCTAGAAGCAATTCAGCGAAATCAAAACGCTTTACACATGGAATCGTTATCGATAAGGGAAAGAGTCCTAGGGAAGCACAACCCTGAAGTCCCGCATCCTGTGATATTTAGAGGCGCAGTTTTCGCCGACAACGCTAGATTCGACCGGTGTATAGAATTATGGTTACATGCTCTTAACCTTAGGCAATTAAATAACGTGTCTGTAGTTAAGGATCTTCTTAGATTTGCCCAAGTTTTTTCTCAAATGTTCCATGTCGGCGTTGAGATTACTTTCGAACATATTAAAGCCGTCTTAGCTGCATCCGTTGCGGAATTGGAAAGGAATCAGCAAAAGATCGAAAATCCCGGAGTAAAGGATGACGTGGAGCAAATAATGGTAATTTTCTGGGGCTTAGGAGATTATTTCCAGATTATTAAAAAAATTCATTATTCCAATTTTTTTATTTTCAGGAAGAAATGGATAACAATATAACGACGGTCTTGTATGTGCTAGTCATAATTACCAAACTCATGAAGAAAGATGTTAAAGGCGGAGATAAATTTGAAGTTCATCAATTAGTGTTCAAATTAAATAAACTGAATGTGACGACAAGAGACGGCCAATCACTCCTTCACCTCTGCGTAAATTTTCAAACCCCTGTTGATGATTTTCATACCAATGACGTTTGTAAATTTCCGTGTGCGGAGGTGGCTAAATTGTTAATTCAATGCGGGGCAGACGTCAACGCCATGGATTCGGAAAGAAATACTCCTTTACATATCATAGTCAACTACCAAAAACCCGTAAGGTAATAAAAATAGAAAAAAAAGGGTTTTTCTTTAAACCCTTTCTTGAAAATAAAAACTTACTTCATTGTGTTTTTGTATTCGTTTTCCAGTGATTTTATGACTTTGCATTCAATCATAACTGATCTGACTGAAGGTGGTGCTCATATGGATACGGTTAACGCCGCTGGAAAAACTCCATTTGAAGCAGCAACTACAGGTACATTCATAACTCAAAGAAAAAGTTTAAACTGGCAAAATTTTGACGTTTCGGCATTATTACTGGAGCAGGTTGAAATTAATTTTCATTCAAAATTGTTTCAGGTGTAGCAGAAATAATACTGCGGACTCAGTCGAAAATAAGTTTAAAATGTATGGCTGCTAGGGTAGTGAAATCATACGATTTAACATATCAAGGGCAGGTACCTAAGTCTTTAGAAAGTTTTATCGAGCTTCATGGCCCTGGAATACAACAAGGATAGCTTCAGCTTTAAAATGTTTTGCACCCCAAAGGGGTAAGCACAAAAAAAAAATGTTACTCATTCTTTAAAAACATTACCATCAACGTTCCTTTTTTTTTCAGATATTTTTCACTCACGAAAAAGCGTTCCTAATTTTCTTACATCATCTGTTCACTTCAAATCATTCTTTTTTTTATTCTTTGTTACGTTTTGTTTCTGCTGTCCCTGTTTTTTTTTTTTTTTGTTTTTAACGAAAGCTTTTGTCTCTACCTCGTTATTTTATTCTACAATCGACAATAAAAGAAATCAATTTTGAAAAATAAAAAGACAATTAAATTTAACGGTAGATTGCCTAATATGCGGGTAGGGGAAATCTTTGCTTTCACTACTGCCAAATTTGTAATTTATTTTTATTTAGGTTTTTTAATATTAAAAAAACGAGCTGTGAGCTTTTTTTTTTATTTTTTACTATTGAACTTTTAAGCTTTTGATCGATTTTACTTGTAATCGAAACTACATCGTTAGAAGTTTGGGATAAAGATTTTAGCGAGGCAAACTTTTATGTTGGCTTATGTTTTATTTATTTGCCCGGTTTTTTTTCATTGCTTATATCACCCAAAACATTCTGGAAAGTGTGCAAAAATAATTGCTTTTGTTTTTTTAATCCAAAACCAAAGTCGCTTTAAGCGTTATGTTTTTATTTTGGGACTCGATTCTTTTATCAACTCAGATCTTTTACTGCAATTAAAAGTTTCTCATGGATTTTTTTTTTTAATTAAAAAAATGCTGTACTGACTTTTTTTTAAATAATCGATTTTATTATTTGTAAATAAAAATTGTTAAATCATCTAATAAATTTTTTTAAAACCTAATTTACCGCTTTTTTTTACAGGAATGAATTTCAATGTTTATCGGAATGGTTTCATGCATTTTCGTCCTACCTGAAAGGCGTTCGAGTGCCTGTAATCCTAAATTAACTAGGACATTCTCACTTGCTGCATTTAAGCCGGCTTGAGATTTATGATAACGACAAAACCAGCTTCTTCCGTATTTAAAGATTGCCTAAATAACTGAGTGTGTTGCCAAGCATGATTTCCTTCTCCTCCAGACAAATCAGCCATTAGTTCCACCGATTTACAACCGGAAAAGGCATCCGTTGAAAATATCTTATTGCCTAAAACAGGAAGAAAAAAAATTATGTTAAACTAACAAAACCGATTATCCCATCAATCGATAAACCTTTAATTAGAACACTAAGCAGTTTTTAAATAAGTCAATTTCACTCATAATCAATGAAACTTTTCAAGTCGGAATAAAATTTTCTGCTCCACCTTTTTTAAATTTAAAATTAAATTACCGTTTGGGATCCTGACGCAAGAATCTCCTGCACACAACTTGCACAAAATGTTGGCACTGCTGTGAAATGTATCCGTTTGAAATTTCAATTCTATTTTATCTATACGATATTTATCCTCTGTTTCAAATTTCCACGATAAAGTTCCTTTTTCACTTCCTTCTACAGGCATGATTATAAAAAAAAAGAAAGAAAATTAGAAGTGCCGACCAAGGAAATTTTAATTCACGGTACTAACCCGTCCTCGCTAAATAAACCATTTTCCAATCCTTTTCTTCTTTCCTAGAAATTGAATTCAACTGATACAGCCCGTTATTCCAGCCTTTTATTTTTTTCCCCTTGCCGCCAATTTCGTATTCGTCTTTAGATGTGAAGTAGCATAAAACGTATTTCATGTTGTTCACGTCGTCGCCCAATTTCCAAACATACGGAGAAAATTTATCATCACTTTTGGTTTCTCCTCTAGCTAACCTCCAAGCCAATGATCCGGATGATCGTCCTTGTTTTTCGGCTTCTGTAGGTGATCCTTGTTTCAAAAATTCTACTAGTTCCAGAGCAGTCCTGAAAAAAAGAATTCATTTATTAATTAGGTTTAAAATAATCCGATGTCATTTTAGTCACATTTTTAAATTAATAAATTTATCATTTAAATAATAGCAAATATATTGCCAATCATTTACCAACCTTTTTATCACATAGTTTCTTCTCACAGCAGAAACATCGTTTAACATAACATTTCTGATATTTAAAATTAAAGCTACCAAATCTTCTTCCCGGCAATTTTTCCTATTTTTCAAAACTTCCTTATGATTGCAACTGTACCTCCAAGTTACATCTTGAACTCCATCTCTTGAATAAGCCAAAACATAGGACAATTTTTTATTCCATCCACATTCATACATTAAGGGAGCATTTAAAACATTTTCGCAGGGATCGCAATGAACCCATCTTTGTTTTGTATGGGAAAAAACTTCCGTCCAAACATGATCCGTTTCGTCCACGACTTTCCTAATTTCCCAACCAAGTGATCGACAAAATAACGAAAAACAATTCGCCCACTCTCCGCATCTTCCTTTACGAGTTTCTAAAAGTTTTTCCACGTTATCGTATCTCGGGAATGTTGTTTCCGCTTGACAAGATGAGCATTTATACAACTGAAAGAAACAGATAAATAAAATTGGAATACATTTTTTAAAAAAAATCAAAACAACAAACCTCAACTCTGCTGGCCCCTTCAACAGGTTTGGAACTACTTCCAACATATTTTGTATCATGACTATTACATTTTATGCATTCTGGTGAATTCACCCATTTAAAAAATTTATTTTTAAACCAGTCAAGCAACTCTATGAGCAACAATTCTTGGAAATCTATAACTTCATCTTCAACTTCTTTTTTCTTGATTGCTAGTTGAATTTTTCGAACATTTTTTTCGACATTTATATTTATTTCAACTAATGGTATGCATTCTAATGCTTTCAACTGAACTTTTTTATCTTCATACTGAAGAACATCCTTAGAAATTATAAGTATCCTTTTAAAAAATGGATTTGTTGCATTTCTCATTAATTGAAATAATTCTTGAGTGATTTTAGAAGATGCAGAAGGTGTTGCTGAAGTCAAAGCTTTAGTTTCTTTTGCGGATGTTGATGGTGAAGGTGACGATGATGATGATGATGTGGATGTTGATGGCTTTTTAGCTAGGCAATGCTCTCTCCCCCTTAATAATTCATCATGGATCTTTTTAACAGAATCAAGTGATGAGCCTTGAGGAAGAATTAATTTGTCAGACCCCTGAAAAAAAAAAAAAAAAAACTTAATGATGCCTATATTATTAATTTCACTTTCTATGTTTTACCTCTTGAAAACCCATCTCAAAAAGACATTCAATAGCACCAGATGCAGTTAAAAGTTTTGTCGTAACTACATTGCTACCTAATGATATTGATCTGTACTTAGGATTTGATGGTTCTTTTAAAATATTTCTAGCAACCCTAAGTAACACTTCCGACGATTCTAGATACACATCTCTTGAGTTCTCTTCCAATGACAAGATGCTTTTTGGCTTCGTCATTTTTTTCGATATCTTGGAAAGGAAAAAAAAAATTTTGAAATTTAAAAAAATAACAAACCTTCATAACCATTAGAGGTTAAGGATAGTTTATCATACTTCATGCGTGTAATTTGTTTCTGATTAGTTACGTGATATATTTACCTAGCGGAGTTTAAAGTATGATTTTTCATTAAATAAGTTATAATTATTGACAAATAAGTGATTAAAACATTTTGCAACTTTTGTTGATGACAGGATACATTTGAAGATGCTGGCCAATCAGAAACAAGCGGTTGCTTAAATCTGCCTGATTGGCTGGACTATTGAATTCTTGAAAGAACTCCAATTTATGAGTCCCACACAACAAAACATTCGACATAAGGTACCAAAATAAGTCTTCGTCGGCAAATTTTTAATGGAAATTACAAAACGTGGACGTGTTTGTCGTATATTTTATTAAATATAGAGCCCTAAATTTTTATGTTGTAGTTCTTCAATTCATCGTTGTCATTGTGTGTCCAGCCTAGTAAAATAGTAATTCCAGCGTTATTTTAATTATTTTTTTAAAATGGTAAGTGTCGTATTTTTTGGATTTTACTTATTCATTTCTCATACTAGAGAAAAACATCCCCTAAAAGTAGGTTTAATTTTAAGTCATGTTCGCGTTCATGTGAGGTTATGGCCGTGTAAGCAATGACCGGTATTTATTTTCTTTTTTATTCTGAAAAGTCATTCATATGGTGTAACTGAATTATTTTTTTCTATTTAGAATGAACGATTTTGATTTTGTTAGGAAGTCTAATTTCTTTTCCCTTATTCTTGCAATTATTTGCTCATTTTTCTCTATCAATCATTTTCACAGGCTAGAAGATATGATACAAGAACTACAATCTTTTCACCTGAAGGGAGGCTGTACCAGGTCGAATATGCCATGGAAGCTATCAGCCATGCTGGCACATGCCTTGGTATTTTAGCTAATGATGGAATCTTGCTTGCTGCAGAACGAAGAAATGTCAACAAATTATTAGATGAAGTTTTTTTCTCTGAAAAGATTTATCAATTAAATGAGTAAGTATATCATTTCTTATTTTATTTTATTTTATTACTAAAAACTAATGAAATGGTTTTTTCTGACAGAGACATGGCCTGCAGCGTAGCTGGTATCACTTCAGATGCAAATGTCCTTACAGGAGAATTGAGAATGATAGCACAAAAATATCTTCTTCAGTATGGTGAATCAATCCCTTGTGAACAACTTGTATCATGGCTTTGTGATGTCAAACAAGCTTACACTCAATATGGTGGCAAAAGACCATTTGGTGTGTCAATATTGTATATGGGTTGGGATAAGCATTATGGATATCAGCTATATCAATCTGATCCAAGTGGAAATTACGGTGGTTGGAAAGCCACATGCATAGGAAACAATAGTGCTGTAAGTAAAAGAAAATTATTTTTAAAAATTGATTTCTTTAACCATGGTTATTTATTTTAGGCTGCTGTATCAAATCTTAAACAAGAATATAAGGAAAATGAAACAACATTAAAGGATGCTCAGGCACTAGCAATAAAAGTATTGAGTAAAACTTAGATATGACTAAAGTCACATCAGAGAAGGTTGAAATGGCCACATTGACTCATGATGATGCTACTAATAAAACGACAATTCGAATTTTACCTGCTAAGGAAGTAGAGGCTTTGATTACTGCATATGAAAAAGAACAAGCTGAAGAAGAGGCCAAAAAGAAAGCAGCTCAAGCTGCAGCGCAACAGTCACAATGAAGTTATTAAAAAATAAGCTTAAAAATATGGTTAAAAACA
Organism: Liposcelis bostrychophila; assembly: GCA_037577465.1. Taxonomy (NCBI): domain Eukaryota; kingdom Metazoa; phylum Arthropoda; class Insecta; order Psocodea; family Liposcelididae; genus Liposcelis; species Liposcelis bostrychophila. The sequence goes on along the minus strand of CM075212.1, from coordinate 19,653,386 downwards.
TTTTTATTGCCTATTAGGTGGATGTAACTGTTCTGATTGAGAAAGCCTGTTAATAAGATCATAAAAATAATTAATATTTCTAATTTTTGGTTTAAATGATTTTTTGATTGTTGAAATCCTCCAATAAGTTAATTTAAAAAGAGTCCATTTTGCGGCGAAGTCAGTATTTCATCATACTATGCACACAGTATTTCTTAGTAGACAAAAACTTGCAGTTTTCAACGGTCCAGAAAACATGAAACAAAATATGTTATTATCATAGTAGTTTTCTTTACAGGGGTCAAAGGTGAATATTTCAAGTACGGTAATTGGTCGAGTTTTGAAATTTACCTTTGGCACCTGCAAAAAAAAAATACTATTTTATCCGAGGGCGACCCATTTCATAGTCAAATTTTCCTTCTTAGGACTGAAAAGGGATATTTTAGTTTTAAGTTTGATTCATATTTGACATAAATGACCCCACTAATTTTTTCTCAGAAGGAAGTAGGAATTTCTTGTTAGTAAATAAGTAGCAGCTAAAGAATTTTTATTAAAAATTGTAAGAGCATCCATCACAAACTGTTGCTGAAAAATTCAACAATTTAAGGTTCAAAGATAACTCACACAATATATTTCCAATCCTAAAACAAAGAACATCATTTACTTTTTATAATGAGAAATGAATGTGTTTTTACGTACCTTTTTTACTGGGCTTTCAGGATTATTAATGAACAATTGAATAAATTTTTGTATGTTGAGCTGTTACACCGTCAGTGAAAGTTCTAGCCACTCCATCTTCAGTGTGCACAAAAGTAATGCACAACTGTATTTGGAAAAAAACAATAAAAAAGATAATACAAGAATTTTAAATAAAGGTCTGAAATAATTATTAATAATTAAAAAATATTACAGTAAAGGATTCTGTAAAGGCCGAATTACACTGAGATAGTTTACTAGCTAATCTCCTATATTCAGCTTATAAACTGGTCACTATCCCAGCTAGTTGCTGCTTTTAAGTTAAATATAGGAGACGAGCTAGTAAACTATCCCAGTGTAATTCGGCCTTAAGAGGCTCAAGCAGCAAGTAGCTGCAGTGCCACCAACCTTTTTTTTTCTGAAAACATATTTACAAATGATCATTTTGGAGTACAATAATTATACTAAAAGAAAAATGCATGAAATGAATTCTCCTGTTTTTCTGCATTTTAATGAGACAAGAATTTTGCCTTATGGGTGTCTGCTGATAAGTTTGTGACATCTTCAATTTCAAAATCAAAAGGGGTCAAATTATATGCTTAACCAATCATACATGTGTTTTTGTTTATAGCATCAATAACCACAGTTGTTGCTGGATCCACAGGTACAGTGACAATTTTTTACAATATCAACTAAATTCAGTATTTCTTCTTCAGATTCACTTTCTTTCTTCTTTCTTCACATTCACTGAATTTTAGAATTCAATATTGTATAGTTGATTTTTATTACTGAACCATAAAGAAAGTTCAAAATTATTTTAACTGCTCTCCAATACTTTGTAATTTTACTTCCTACGCATGGATTTTCCTGGCTAATTTAAAAGTTGCTTTTGCAGCCAAGTCTATATTAATATCTAAAAAAATTGAAAATAGGCCTAGACAATAATTTATAAAGACAGATCATTTACTTCCGAGTTAAGTTGAGATTGAGATTGGTGACATAGCCTACATAGTGCCTTCCTGAGACAAGTATCCATAAAGTAAAAAAAAAAACCAGTACAGTAGTTAATGTAGTAGCGTAAAGGTAAATCATTTATTAACATTTTAAAACCCGATATATATTAAATAACATTAAATACCACACCCGAGGCTTCTTTATTTAAAACAATTGGCATGTTTTAAATTTGCGAAAATAATGAACTTCTCAAGTCAATGCTGTTACACAAAAAACTATAAATAAAAAATCTTATAGAGGGAAATACATGCCTCTGTCGTTGTGGCGGCAATTTTTAAAATTTCGGTAAAGTGTAAAGTCAATACAGCGTCCAACTACTTCTCTGTACTTATTGTAACCATCATACAAATTTATTGTTTTTTATTACACCGTTTTAATAAAAATATTACTAATATTTTAGAATATGTTTTTTGGAATGAAACCATGAAGATTAAAAAAAGCGGAAAACGGAAAAATTTTGGGTTCGAGACTTTTCAACCGAAAAGGATTCTGGGTATAATTTCTTTTCGTCTGTTCTCCATCTTTGCGAAAAAATATAATTCGTCGGTATGGCGTTGTTATCTTTACGTTTAGCCTCTACAGTGGCGAAATGCTTGCCCGTAGCTGTTCCTCAGGTAAATCAGAAAGCCTTTACCAATCATTTAATCATATAAAATGTGCTATATACGATCTAAGTGTGAAAATATTCTGTGATATTGTGTAGGTCACCTCTAAGATTCTACCGGCCGTGTGGCAAATTATTATTTTCCATCAATTACTACTTTGAAAATACTCAAAACTAACGTCTAATGTTTTCTCCAACATTTTTTAGATCTCTAATTTGTCCTACCCGGCTGCTCAAATCCTCAACAGAAAACTTCACGTATCATGCACGAGAAGGGCGGCCGAGATATCAAGTATCCTTGAAGAAAAAATCCTAGGAGCTTCTTCAAAAGTTGATTTAGAAGAAACTGGGCGAGTAGTAAGCATTGGAGATGGTATTGCTCGTGTTTATGGACTCAACAACATTCAGGCAGATGAGATGGTGGAATTCTCATCTGGCCTTAAGGTAAAGCTGAGGGAGGATGAGCATGTGACTCGGGTTGGCCTAAATAATATTCCATTTTGGCATCTTTCTTTTTTGTAACATCCTTATATATTACCAAAATATATTTTTTGAGATGTAATTCAATTCATAAAAGATTTGTGCTGTTTCTCTAGGAATAAAGAAGTGTTTGTATGCATCTTTTTTCCTGTTTTAAAATTTTTGTCAGTATATGCATAAAGAAGCTAGTTATAAATCGTTATTGTAGATTTATAACATGGATTGCTTATGCAAGATAAAATGCAAATCATAACTGCCACTTGTCTTTATATTTACAGGCATTTGGTTTTAAAACTTGCAACATTAAAACATTTTTTTAAAGTTTCAAATTAAAAAAGCTTAATGTTAAAGTTCCAATTACTACTTCCAATTCAAATTAATTACTTCATTTCAGTTTCAAATTTTCTGTTTCACAGGGTATGGCTTTGAACTTGGAACCTGATAATGTTGGTGTTGTCGTATTTGGTAACGACAGACTTATCAAAGAAGGTGACATAGTCAAACGAACAGGAGCCATTGTCGACGTACCAGTAGGAGAAGAACTTTTAGGAAGAGTAGTCGACGCTTTGGGTAATGCCATTGACGGTAAAGGACCCATCAACACTAAACAAAGATTCCGAGTCGGTATCAAAGCCCCCGGTATCATCCCCAGAGTTTCCGTACGAGAACCTATGCAAACTGGTATTAAAGCCGTAGATTCCTTGGTACCAATTGGTCGAGGTCAGCGAGAGTTGATCATCGGTGATAGGCAAACTGGGTAAGATATTTTCACAGTCAAACGAATGCCAACTTACAAATTTTCCTTTATCTAAATCATTTTCTAGTAAAACTGCCGTAGCCATTGATGCTATTATTAATCAAAAACGTTTTAACGAAGGAAATGACGAATCCCTTAAATTGTATTGTATTTATGTTGCCGTTGGTCAGAAGAGATCGACGGTTGCCCAAATCGTGAAACGCTTAGCAGACTCAGATTCTCTTAAGTATTCCATTATAGTTTGCGCCACCGCATCCGACTCCGCTCCTCTCCAATATCTTGCTCCTTACACCGGCTGTGCTATGGGAGAATATTTCCGTGATAATAAAAAACATGCCCTTATTGTTTTTGATGATTTGTCCAAACAAGCCGTCGCATATCGACAGGTAAAATATGCAGTTAGTTTAGGGAACAACGTAGAATGGAATTAGTAGAAACATGACTTAATGGCCCAAAGACGAAGGACAGAGAGTTCTTTTCTTTTTTATCAAAAATTAGGAAATGAAATAATTAATGCATTGAAATTAAATATTGGTTTTATTTTCTTTAAATAACCATTTGAAGTACATTTAGCTGAATTAGACAATTTCCTGTTTTCTTGCTTTTGTAGTCACAGAAATCTATACTTTTGCCCTCCTCCCCAAACTGGTCTCAAAAATGAAAATTAACAGGTAATTATTATAAAACTTTCAGTAAAACTGCTTTAGCTATTGACACCATTATCAATCAGAAACGATTCAATGACGGTCAAGACGAAAAGAAAAAATTGTACTGTATCTACGTAGCTATCGGACAAAAGAGATCCACCGTAGCTCAAATCGTAAAACGACTCACTGACACTGGTGCTATGAACTACACCATCATCGTGGCGGCCACAGCTTCCGATGCTGCCCCCTTACAGTATTTAGCACCGTATTCAGGATGCGCCATGGGCGAATTTTTCCGGGACAGCAAAAGACACGCCCTTATCATTTACGATGACTTGTCTAAACAGGCTGTTGCCTACCGTCAAGTAAGTATTGAAAACCGTAATTTTGCATGGATTTCCTTGAAGAAAGAAAAAGTAGAAGGTGCAAAATTGCCTCACTCTGGAAAAGATTTAGTTTATTACTACGTATTTTCCGTTCTTCACTTTTCCCTCCTGATAAATGGTACGGTTTTTCCTTAAAAATTAAATTACAAGTATTTTTTTTTTAATTAAATTTAGTTTAATAACCGAAAAATGTTTACTTCCAGATGTCTTTGCTGTTGCGTCGACCACCTGGCCGTGAAGCTTACCCAGGTGATGTATTCTACCTCCACTCTCGTCTCTTGGAGAGAGCTGCTAAAATGAGCGAAGCCCACGGAGGAGGATCTTTGACTGCTCTTCCTGTTATTGAAACTCAGGTATACATTGTTGTCAAAACCGAATTAAAATTATTACGGCGAAATTTAAAATATATAGCAGTCTCTTAGAATGTAAACTGATTCAAAAATAAAATCGCTTTGCAGTTTTGCACTAAAATTGTTTCATCAAAGAAATTTAAGTATTTTCCAATTTTTGCTGCTTGTTAAATTTTAAAAAACTAAATTAAAAAAATTTTGCTTTAATATACTCAAATTTTTTACTGCTATATTTACTATTAGAAAAGTCATGATTGAAATTGTGCACCTGTCCTTAAATGGAATCGTTTTCTAATTTTCTTTTATTTCTTTATAGGCTGGTGATGTGTCAGCTTACATTCCAACCAATGTCATTTCTATCACAGACGGTCAAATTTTCTTGGAAACCGAATTGTTCTACAAAGGTATCCGACCGGCCATTAACGTCGGTTTGTCTGTATCACGTGTAGGTTCTGCTGCTCAGACAAAAGCCATGAAACAGGTAAAGCATAACTCCTAAAAATAATTGAAGCTTCCTTTAAAAATGCAAACCAACTAATATTATTTTTTGTGGCAATAGGTCGCAGGTTCCATGAAATTGGAATTGGCTCAGTACCGTGAAGTAGCCGCTTTTGCCCAATTCGGTTCAGATTTGGATGCTGCCACACAACAGCTGTTGAACCGAGGTGTTCGTCTTACTGAATTGTTGAAACAAGGCCAATATGGTAAGTATTTCCGGCAAAAAAGTTTATTTTTGACGCAGTTTTTATCGAAAAGGCTAAAGGTCAAAAATAAAATAAAGAAAATACTAATTTTCTCTTCCTTGACCTTTACTTGTTTCAAAAAACTACTCGGTCGCTTTTCACCAAAATTGAATTCATTTTTCAGTACCCATGTCTATCGAAGATCAAGTAGCTGTAATTTACTGCGGAGTCCGAGGTCATTTGGACAAACTTGACCCATCGAAAATCACTGCCTTCGAAAAGGAATTCTTGGCTCACATTAGGGCCTCACATCAAGATATTCTACAAGCAATCGCTAAAGAAGGTAAAATCACCGAGGAAGTCGATGCTAAACTTAAGAAGGTCGTACAAGATTTCATCGCCTCATTCAGCGCTTAAGCAAAAAAAAAATCATTTACTACTAAGTGACAAAAGTATAAAATCAAAAGACTCGTTATTAGAGTTTATTATTTATTAAGTTGTACAACCTTTTGAAAAAGTGTTCAGGAAAACTTGGGATGGTTTTTTTATAAACCTGATTAGGTTTCTGTTTTCGGAAACTTAATCTTGTTTCAAAGTTTTTAACAAGGCAATACCAGTAAATTGAATGAAATAATTACGATCACTGCTGATTTTATTATTTTTTTTCTTTATTTAATTATATATCGTTAAATATATACGTTCAATAATTTTACATAGTATTTGCCTGGAAACAGTTTATTAGGGAAATAACTTGCGTTCGATTTATTACATCGGTAATTTTTTTTTCCTTTTTTTTTGTGAATAAAAATATTTGTTAGACACTTTAAATAATTATTATTTATTTTATCCTTTTGCTTCTTTTTTCCTCTTATTTTATCGAATTTTCAGCCCTATTCCTATTTTCTTTTGGAGGAACAAGTTTTAGTATTTACAACGATTAAATGTAAAAGCCATTTAAAAAACCATTTGTAAATTTACTCCTGCCATAGATTTTGAAATTCACAGAAGCATTTATTATTTAAAAACAATATACGTCCTACTATTTAAAACAACACGTCCTTAAATAAAGTTATATTTATTTTTCTCAAATTTTGTGCAAAAAAGAAACAAAATGTTCCTACTTGACCATCTTTTTGGATATGCAGTCTATGCGGTTTGAAGTGGTTTCAAACTATTTCCGGACGGATTTCTTTCTCCAGTTGGAGAAATTTTAAGTTCTTAAATACTCTCAACCTTAAATGAAAAAGAAAAAAATCAATAAATTAAAACTAAGGTAAAATGGAAGTGTATAAAATTTAAATATTACTATTATTTTACTGCGGAAATAAAATCGTTTAAAATTGGCGGTTAAAGCAGCGCTGTTATGCGGGGGTTTGAGAAATTAAAATTTAAACAAAACAGAAACGGAAACTGGCGACTACTTTCCCTCTCTCATTGCCAGCTTCTCATTGTAAGGACCGCCAGTCGACCTAACGAATTTACTTAACTGGAGCTAGTTTTTTATATTTTTAACAAAGGTAAATGATTTTGTTTTATTTCTTGATAAGGTAGCTTTGTTTCGATCATTAATTCGGTTGATTTTTCGATTGTTTCAAAGCAATGGAAATAATCCAACACCTGTGGATTCGAAACCTTTTCAAACTCGATTATTTGAACAAGTACTGTCATGAAAAAAAAGCCCATTGCTTGCACGTGTTTTATTTTAATTCGTTAATATTTAAAAATTAAAATGAATTTCGTGAATTGATTTGATTAGATTAGGTGAGAAGATAGATTGCTTGCATCCGACTTATTTTGGCATCGTAATGTGACTCAGGCATCATATTATTTTCAATTTCATAATTTTTTTTTTTTTTTTTTTTTTTTTTATCCTTAACAACAGAATTATTTGAATGTTTAGATATCAATGCTCTTTAATATTGATGAATAAAGATAAATACTTCCAATAATTCAGTTGCATGCCAATTTCCAGCACGTTGTTTTGCAAGAATGTTAAAATGTTTGTTACATCCCCTCAATGATAAAGTCCCTATACCATTCTTGTTTTGATTATATTTAATAATTGATTTCCCTTTATAGTATGCTTGAATGCAGGATTTTGATTAGGGTTTTAGCTTAGATGTTATGAGAAAAAAATTAAAATTGATTGATATTTATTGGTTGAATGATTTTTAATTTTTTTGCTGCATGCAGGTTTCATCGTTATAGCCTAAAAAATTCCACCTTCAGTTTTTACGAGTTTGTAGTTTTACATGGGTTCTTTACTTCTTTGTTTGATTTATGGTAATAGTTCCGACAGCTCAAAATGCATTGATTAGGATTTTTGATTTACTGTATGAAAAATGCTTATTGTGCATGGCTATAAATTACAATGAAATGTGTTCAAGACGTATTTTTTTTGTTAAGAATAAAGCAATAAGGTTTAAAAAAGCTGTTATTCATGCGAAATGCAAAGCTTTTGGAAAATATGTTAAATTAGCTATGACATTTTTTGTATTTAAATCTCTTCTTAATTTTTGAAAAACGACTCATTTGCAAATTTGAACTTCAAGGCAAAAATTTGAATCATGTGTTGTTTGGTTTCATGATAAGAACCAGGAGAGTATAAATGAACAAGATGAGGTGATAAATGATTCCATGTGTCAGAATGGTGGGCTGTCATTTGAGAGTGCCAAATTTTTTCTATTTAATTCTATTATGAGTCATAGAAAATCTTATTGTAATTTATGCAAGTTTCAAAGAGTTTCTTGAAGGTACAGCATTGCCTTTACAACAATTTTTTCTCAATTTAATACTCAGGCTGCTAAAACAGGTGCAGCAATACATCTTAAACTTGTTCTTGAAAAAGTTTTATAGTTACTGAATTTACAATTATGTCAGAATTGTTCAATTTAAGGCACCAAAATTAGTTTACAAAATAGATATCCATTTGAATTATTTATGCCTTCTAATTAATATGCTAAAAATTGAAACAACTGCAGCTTTGTAAGTTAAATATGAACGTTAATTATTATCTGATGCAGTTTTATGAGTCTTTTTTGGATTAAATTTCACCATTTTTTGCACAACTTTTTTTTTTTTTTTTTTTAAGTGTTAATTTGTAAGGGTAACTGAAAATGTAAAAACCATTTCTGTACATTGTAAATAACAGAACAATTTTCCTATTTAACGAGTTTTCAAGTTTTTTAATCAGGTGCTGTTTGGGCAATTATAGGTCATCTAAAATCTGTTGGAAAAATCTTAAAATCCACCACTATTCCATGAATTTTTTTGTCTGGATCTAAGCAGTTATATTATATTCTGATGTTTAATTTTCCATCCCTATTTCTTTTTAGAATCAACATGAGTGACTGGGAGGATAATGATGAGGGAACTACAACGAGCTATACGGCTCCAGCATCTCAGCCTAGTTCAGGAGGCCGAACTTTCGGCTCGCGAGGAAGAGGCTTTATGCCGCCTCCTCGAGACGACAAGAGACCTGGCTTTAATAGAGATAGAGAAGGAGACAGGGATGACAACCGAGGGGGATTTCGCGGAAGAAGAGAAAGGGACGAAAATGGAGATGGAGGTTTCCGAGGGGGCAGGCGAGAAAACGGCCATGATAACGAAGATGGAGATAGCAAACCTTATAGAAGGAACAGAGGTAAATTTTTTATTTTTCAAATTTTTATTTTTTTTAATTTTCATGGAATTTTTCCAAATTGTTTCAGATGATGGTGATGATTCAAGACCTCCGAGAAGGAATCGAAATGGTAGGTTTTGTTTGCTAGGAAAGCCTTTGTTTTGGATAAATACGAATTCTAATGGATTGTGAGATTAAATTTTTTATATAATAGAAAGAAAAAAAAAGGACAAAAATGCTGATTTTAAAACTTTCAATGATGTATCACAATATGATTGAACGCTCATGATAATATTATTGTTTGATCGTCACTACCTCTGAGAAAGTTTTTTAATCATACTTTGGGAGAAAAGGAAAATGCAATTATCATAAGAAATATTTGCATGGGAGTATTCTCAATCATTTCTGCAGTGTGCCTTCATAAACCTTTGAAACGATTATTTTCAAGTTTGCTTGCTCATGCTCTTAATAGAAAGAAAAAAAACAATTGTGTTAATTTCCAATCTTACATTATGCTGTTTTGTCAAATTTTGGTAACATTTTGTGTTTAATGCATTTTTAACAAACATTGTTTCCTGTATTTTAGAGGATGGCGAGGATGGAGGTGGAGATGGTGACGGTGAAGGAGGGGAGAAACAACCCCCTAAATCTACTTATATACCACCCGAACCTACGGAAAATCCCGATGAAATGTTCAACGCCGGAGTAACAAGCGGAATCAATTTTAACAAATACGACTCAATAGAAGTAAAGGTATCTGGAGAAAATATCCCGAAACCGATTAAATCATTTGAAGAGTCACAACTTAGACCATACGTTAAAGAGTTGATTAAAAAATCTGGATATGTGAAGCCAACTCCTATTCAAAAATATTCCATTCCAATTTTGCTTGATGGAAGGGATTTGATGGCCTGTGCACAAACAGGTTCAGGCAAAACCGTAAGTAATTTCAATTTTTTAGAATTTGATTTTTGTAATTGAATCTTCATTTATTTATAATGATGATAAATATATATATATTTTTTTTTAGGCCGCATTTCTAGTTCCTATTATAAATACTCTACTTGGTGAAGGGTATGACTTAGTTGTAGACAGCGGACATGTAGAACCTCAAGCTATCATAGTTTCTCCGACAAGGGAATTGACTATTCAAATTTATAATGAAGCTAGAAAGTTTTCATATCAGACAAAATTGAAAGTGTGCGTGGCGTACGGAGGAACAGCTGTATATCATCAGGCTCAGGCAGTAATGGTAAGAAGATTTTAAAATTTATGATCCATTCTTCCCTGCTAGTAAATCTGATTTCCAAAAAGGGGCATAAAGTTAAATCTATTTATTTTTTTTTTTTTTTTTTTTTGAATGTTGAAAATTTAATTTTCGTAAAAACAATTTATATTAAAAAAAGTAGGACATGGGCCTGTAGAAAATTAGATTGGGATTAGACACTTGTAATTTCTTGGATATGGTTCTATATACTTTATATTTATCATATCATAAAAAGTCTTGAATAAACAACAAACTATCTTATAATCTCTCTTAGCAAAATAATGCTTTATAACCATATTTTCATTACTTCCAGAAGTTCCTAATCGTAATTTTTCTTGCAATGTAAAAAAAATTAACGAATTTTATGAATGGACTAGTTACCTAAAAAAAATTTTTTTTTTTTTTTTTTTTTTCTTCTGTTAAATTCTGCCAGAATTGTTTGCGGCGAGCTTATCAAAAGGAGAGATAATCAAAGTTTGTTGACGACTCAAGTTACTCTTGAGTTTTTAATAATCAATTCCAAGAATTTTAGGCCTGATTTCGTCGTCGCGTCAAACTTCACAAGGACTCACATTACAAACCTTTACTTTTAATCAACGCATAAATGAAGCTAGCTGTCAACTTTTATTTTAAAGTTGACGGCATAGAAATACTTATGCAAAATCAAAATGCAAATCATAACTGCCACTTGCTTTAAATGATTGTAGGCATTTGGTTTTAAAATTTGCAACAATTTAAATTTCTTCCAGCAGATTGAGGGATATTGAAAACCTTTAGAGCTTCCCCTGGGCCCATAACCTGTTACGTTTAAAAAAATTGCTAACAGTTTAGGGGCGCGGGAGGGGCTTAAAAGAAATAACGCTTCTAATATTAAACGTGTCTACGGATTCTTGTAAAAATGGCCTTTTTGTAAAAGCAGAAGAATAAAAAGTGTTAAGAGGTTTAATTAAGGTTTTACCAGTACTTGTTTTCTTTTATTTTTATTTATCATTTTCAAGCCCAATGAGGTTTGTCCTTTTAATTGAGCGAAACCTGAAGGCTTCAATTTTTGCCCCTTTTTCAAATCTTTTTTGAACAAAACATTTTCAGACTTTGATTACTGGGATATGCATTTTTTACATTTAATTAAAGCACATCACGGGCTGGATTATAATAAATTTTTAAAACATGTTAATTTGCTTATAATTTTTAGGAGTATATTTTATCCGATTTTAATTTGAGACACAAGCTTTTCCCTTAAACTTATATTAATTGTTTGATTTCAATTTTTTTTTTTTTTTTTTTTTTTTTTTTTTTTTTTTGCAGAAAGGGTGTAATATACTAGTTGCCACTCCTGGAAGGTTAATGGATTTCATTGGAAAAGGAAGAATTACTCTTTCATCAGTCAAATTTGTTGTCCTAGACGAGGCAGATCGCATGCTTGACATGGGATTCTTGCCGGAAATGGAGAAATTGTTGGAGCACCCAACAATGGTCCCCAAGGTAATTAAAAAAAAAAAATTTGAATTATCTTAGTAGCTCATGATAGTGGATTTTAAATAAAATAATAATCAGAAGGCAGTTTTAATTAATTGAACAATCGATTGAATCAGTTAAAACCCAATTAATTAATTAAGTAATTAATTATTCATTTCAGGGTGAAAGACAAACCTTAATGTTCAGCGCAACCTTTCCTGACGAAGTTCAGCGATTAGCTGGAAAATTTTTAAATGATTACATTTTCGTCACCGTTGGTATTATCGGCGGGGCTTGCGAAGATGTCGAACAAAAGTTTTACGAAGTTTCGAGATTTGAAAAAAGAAATAAACTCGTAGAGTTATTGAAGCAGCACGGCAGTGAGAGGACGTTAGTTTTCGTGGAACAAAAGAGAACCGCGGATATTACTGCTACATTCTTGTCGGAGAAAAATTTCCCCACGACATCGATTCACGGAGATCGAGAGCAAAGGCAAAGAGAAGAGGCGTTGGCGGACTTCAAAAGCGGAAAGATGGACATTTTAGTCGCTACCGCGGTGGCTGCTAGAGGATTAGGCAAGTATTTTTTTTAAAAATTTGATAAAAGATGAAATCAACTATAAATGTTTTCAAAAGCGAAGTCGTTGACATTTTCAGTCCACTGAAATTTTTTTTATAAATATATTTATATAACAATTCTTAAAAAAATTTAAATCGCAAAGGCGATTTAGTTTTCTAAGAATTGAGTTCAGGTAACCAATGTCAAAATCCAGAAAAGGAATTGTCACTTGAGTTTGTGTTAGTAAGAAGTGTCGCAGGGAAGGGTGCTTTGTTTTGTGTTTTGTGTTTGACATTTCCATGAATTTTGAAAAAATAAACTCCATTTTTAAAAAAATCAAGAATTTTTGATTTTAAAATATCATGTTGCTAATTGAATTGGCTAACGGGGATAAACAACATGCTTTACCTTTTGGGGAAAAAAATTTGGCATCCATTACTAGTCTTTATTTTTTTCAAAATTTAAAATAGCATTTATTCCTCCCATTTTGAGTCTGGTAACTTCACTTCTATTTTACAGTATTTTCAGAATTCTTTGTTCCAGAAAAATTGTCAGACTTACCAAATAAAAAATTTTCATATCAGAAATTCTTTGCAATTTCATAAGGCCTAACTAATGTTTTTTATTTTTTTTAGATATTAAAAACGTTCGGCACGTTATAAACGTCGACTTACCCAAATCAAGGGACGAATACGTTCACCGTATCGGACGAACAGGACGAGTCGGGAACCGTGGATTATCCTCAAGTTTGTACGATAAGGACCAAGATAGCGCTTTAGCAGCTGATCTAGTTAAGATCTTAGAGCAAGCCCACCAGGAAATTCCAGATTTTCTTAAAGAAGCTGGTGGTACTTCCTCCTATTCTTCGTCCAGATTCGGAGGCGCCGATATTAGGGTAATTAATTTAATTGTTCATTTATGTAACTTTAAGGTTAATGATTTTAAATCTAATTTTCTTGTTTTTTTTTTTTCTTTTCTTTTTAGAACGATTCTGGGTATAGTAATGGTAACGTCCAAGAAACGTGCGATGCCGAAGAATGGTAAAAAGAAGCGTATCTCAATTTTTTTTTTTCTCGAGTTTCAAGTCCCATTCCTTTCTTTTTAAGTTTAATTTTGAACAATCCACTTAAATTTTTTCTTTTGTGAAATTTTATTTTTTGTTCTTGTGATTTATGAGTTATGAATTGTTTTTTTTTATTATAAATTTTAAAAATTGATTTAAAATTTAGCCATGTAATAGATAAAAGAGCATAAGGTTGAAGAAATCTTTCTAAAATTTATAATAAGGTTAAAGCAAAAAGGTTTTTTTTTTTTTAAAAAATTTCACAATTTAATATGACTGAGATTTTTTAATTTTATTTTTTTAATTTTATTTTGAGTTACTTAGTTAATTTCAAATTTATTTGAGTCGACATTTTTTTTCTTTAGGGCATTTTCACAATAAATTTTGTGCCTAAGTTTAACAATTCGTTCTTTGTATGAACGAGCTGATGCCTAACTTTTATAATGACTGAATTTGTTACCATTTAGAAGAAAAAGAATCTTTTTGAAAGATTATCGATCCTATATTTTCGTCATTTTTGGTTTATCGGGAATTGGATTTATATTTCGGAAAAGCGACGATTGATTTTCGTGTGCTAGGAAATGTTAACGGAGGAAATCAGTTAAAAAATTAAAAGGAAACGACGAAAGGTGGAATTGAACGAGAGGTCGGTGGTTCGATTCCTTCTTTCACCTTTTTGATTTTATTTTTATACTGATTTTCTTTGATAATATTTTTTAACACACGAAAATCAATTGTGTTTCATTTCATAAAATCTATGAATGCACGTCCCAAAATCTATAATATAAAAATTAGGATCAATATTCTTTCATCTTTAAAAATAATTTTGTTTAAAAATGTTCCTTTTTTAAATTATTAACTAGTTTTGGAAGACGGGACGATTATTATTCCGTTCCTACATGACAGAAGATAGCAGAATCTCAGTTAAGTTTAATTTTTAAGCTCTTTAAGGGTGTATAATGCGTAGTGAAAATCAGATAGTTTTCTACGTTGATGAACCAAAAGATAATTATAATCTAAGATTTATATAATTAATTTTGCTTTAATTTTTTTAAAATTTAAAATCAAACGTTTGAAAATGTTTTAAAACGGTGAATTGTAAATTATCAGTATTGCGCCTTTGGACAGTATTATTTTGACTTACGTTCTCAAATTTGAATTTTTTTTACGTTTCTAAGAGCTTAGAACTTGAACACAACGGCTTTATAAAATTGGATACATTTATTCTCCAATGACTAATGATTTGAATTAACTTTAATTTTAACAAAAATTGTAACTATATTCACTGGCCAAAAAAAAGCACGATTGCATTGGTTTGAATATGAGAATTTTTGACTGCTGGAGTGCTAGATGCTCATCCACTTTTATATTGTTCTTACGAGGTTTTTCTTGTAAATACTTATAAGTTTTAAAAACGTGAATCACTTGTTCAAACCTGCTGAATCAGAATAGTGCTCGATTTTTTGAGTTAGACCAGACGTTTGACGATTACCGCATGCCGAATCGACAAGAAAAAAAATTTTTTTTTTAATATTAGTGACTAAATGTACTTTATGTAAATAAGTGTAAATTTTTGAGTTTTTTTTTTAATTTATTCGGATGGTAAAATGAAATGTTGCCGAAATAACCTGACGATTGGAAACTTGAAATCATCAGAATTCAGATAAGGGTGATTTTTTTTTCGATCGTCAGGTTTTTGGCCTTAAAAAAACGTCTTGGAAAAATCAAAAAATTGGAGAATCAGATGCAAAATCAACAGTACAAATCAGAGAGAACCTGTTAACCTGTATGAGGAAAAATCTACCGCCTTTTGTGGATTTAACAGCATCATTGAGATGAAAAAATTTTCGTCTGGTACATGAGGCGAGTAGGAATCGAACCCACGTCTTCCGATTGCTGGGCGGGTGCTACACCACAAAGCTACTTACCCGCACTCGACGAATTCTCTGAATGAATAACTTAAATTGCAACACGAGAATCACAAATCAATCCTCGGAAGACGTGAGTTCGATTCCTACTCGGGTCATGTACCCTACGAAAATATTTTCCTCTCAATGACGTTGTTAAATCTGTTAAACGGGACATCTCTTGCGTCTGCTTCTTTTATCCAACGGTCTTAACTCAAAAATCCAGCCTTATTCTGAATTCTGATGGTTTTCAAGTTTTCAATCGTCCTGTTATTTCCGTTGTATAAAACTGTCCAGTAGGTAACGCTGCATGCCTTATTTTGTCAAAATGTCATTATTACAATTACATTCGCTTTTTTCAAATTAAAAGTAAAGATCACCATACAGTAATAGTGCCAATTTTGGATGAAAAAATTGAGCAGCGTTATCAACGGCATTTTTTTATTTTATTAAAATAATTAAATTTAACAATAAAAATTAATCAATAAATAAACAAAACTGACTTATTTATATGTTTCCTCCTTGTCTTTGTACTCGTATTCGTATTCATATTCATTTTCATAGTCTGATTCTTCTTCATATTCCCAATCGCTCTCTTCTTCCAATTGATCTTCAAGTTCCGCATAACTGTGCTTTTCCGATGCTAGAGCTTTTGCCTTTTGTTTCTCTCTTAAATAACTTGCAAAATCTTTTTTATTAAATTCTACTGCATCTGCAGTTACTTCATATAAAGGCATCTCTTGATCCCTACTGTGGACCGAGATTCTTTTACATATATCAGCTTGAATCCTGGCCATTATTTTTGAATGGTTCAGTCCAAATACAGTATGCTTCATTTCAGGTAATGGATCTTCTTCCACATTTGGATCCTTTTCTATTACATAATCATAGCCTAAATCTGATTTTATTGTGTCTAGTGAACCTAAAGGTGTGTAATCATCTGGAAAGTCAGCTATTTTCAGCAAACTAGCAATTTCAGCTTCATTAGAAAATGTCTTGTCTTTTACAAATATAATTGGAGGAACTTGCCCAATCACTTGAAGAGCACACATTTCAAAACGTAAATATGATGATAATTTCTGTAAGAGTTTCTCAGTGTCCTCATTTACCACTCCTGATTTTTTATACCAATAAATGTTGACCCCTTTAAAATCAGGATGGACCTTGACCTAAAATAAGTTTTAGCATTAGTTTTCAAATTTAAAAAAATTTATAAAAACTTCAGTTTCTTACTTTCGTAATAGATATATTCTGATCTTGGATCTCAGATGCATACTGCCCAGTTGACATAAGCTCTACGATATGAGTCATAAATACATGATTGAGAACTGTTTGCCTTCGACCGGCAACTTTAGCGTTTCCTTTTGAATTTACCAAAACATTAACTGATGAAGGTTTTTGTTTTTCTTCAGGATACCATCGTGCTCTTGTTTAAGTAAAAAGAAGACCAAAATTAATTTTAAAACAATGAAAAGAACTATTCTGTTTGTACCTTTTTTTACTACCACACATTATTTTCGCCATGAACCTAGCTGACCTCAATGCATAGCTTTTATTAGCGCAACTTACATAACTGACATTTAATTTCGAAAGATTTTTAAAAATAATTCTAGAATTCATTTTGAAATTAACCAAAGTTGCTCAAACAAAAACAATACAAACTGATCAACTAGCGCTGCATAGCGGTGATAAATGAAATGAAATCATTTCTAACAAAAATTCAAGTCCTTGAGCTTCAATAAAATATTTAATTGAATATATAAATAAATTATTATTTCTGATGAGGAAATTTAAAAAATAGTTGAGAATTTAACTAATTTTAGAGGAAAATTAGGAACGGCGTCGGCGAATCGGTTTCTGATTTTTCCGGTTTTTGATTTTTAAAGTTGGCACCACTGTGGTTTCATTCATTATTTTCGCGGCTTTTGTTTTGTTTATTACATCCCCTGTACACCACTACCACATGCCAATAGCTTTTGAATTGATATTTCATTAAGGTAATTTGTCTTATATACTAAATTCTGCAGGTTGATATTAACCTATCGTGTTATTTTAATTCAAGGAACTGGATTTTTTTAACAAACAACATGGACTCGGATTTTTTCGAATTGGCAGTAGCCTCAAATAAAGTAAAAAGTGAAGAGGACAGTCTCCTGACTCTGGTGTCCAGCTACAAGAAAACCATTTCAGATAGCGAGGATTTCGCTTTAAACTTTATTTGCTGCCAACCTGTACCATTTTTGAATCAGTTCAGGAAAATCGATTCAACAGGAAAACTTAACAAATACATTGTGAGTGAAGGCACAACTTACTGAATTTAATTGTAGTTTTAATTTTTTTTTATTCCTTTTCAGAATGCAGTCAAATCTAAAAAAATGTATGAAGATGACATGACAGCATCTGCTGTAAACTTAGTAGGCATCACTGACTTATTTGTGTGCTCACTCATAAATGATTCGTTAAATAACATTTTTCAAAAGCAGAAAGATAAAGGAAAAATAAAGTATTATTTATCTTTGATTCAGAGTTCCTGGCTAAGGTTTTTCGGATCAAACATCTCAACCATTAGTGTCGAAATGGTTGTTTCATTAAGGCATTTTTTATTTAAATGGAGTGACATGTTAAAACATACGGAGCATTCAAAAATATTCAGCAATGTAACTTCCATAGCTAATGAAAAGTATAAATCAGTAAAAAATTTGAAAGATAAAAACATAAATACATGCTCAGAAATTGTAGAAAATCAAAATCAAAGTGATGTAGCTATAGAAAAAAATGAAGAAGATCATTTATCAGAGTTGAGCAAACCGAATCCTTTAAAAAGAAATTATGATAGTATTAAAATTGAAATTGAAAGTGAGAAAAAACAGAACCAATAGTAGTAGCATCACCTGTTCCTAAAAAACCAAAAATTGACATAAGAAATTATTTCGGAGCAAAAAAAGAGGAAGATGAAAACTCAAAAATAATCAACAATAATAATAAAGTTTTAAAAGAAATCCAGTCAGCAAGTCCAGAGAAAAAAATGAATTTTGATAAAAAAGTTGATAAAGAAAATGACATGGACATTGAAATAGTTAAAGAATATATAGCAACACCTGATAACAATAAAGTAAATAGTCTTGTAAATGAGGGAAAAAAATCAGATATAGGTAAAACACCTCCTAAAATAAATGCATTTCAAAAGCTGATGGAAAGTGCTAAAAAACGAAGTTTGAGTGGTTGTAAATAGTTTTTTTTTTTTTTTTTTTTTTAATTATTTTTAATTTTTATGTTAATTTTTTCTTATAAGTAATTAACTTTTTTGTTTTTTGTATTTGTTAACATATTTTGTAATTCGATGTCCTTTTATATGTACAATTTTTTTTTTTATCTGAATGTTACAAGAGTTGACTATTTCCGAGAGAAGCTTTTTAAAGTTTCAGTTTAAGTTACCTATTCTATTTCGGAAATATCTATTGTTTTCTTTTTTTTTCTCCTAAATTTGATTATAAGTCCAAATTTATTTTATTTATAGCACGGGTATTTTTTTCAAGAATTTGTAAATAAATTTTTTCAAATATAATGTTATTTTTGAGGCAAGAAAACATTTTTATAATTCAT
Organism: Liposcelis bostrychophila; assembly: GCA_037577465.1. Taxonomy (NCBI): domain Eukaryota; kingdom Metazoa; phylum Arthropoda; class Insecta; order Psocodea; family Liposcelididae; genus Liposcelis; species Liposcelis bostrychophila. Next base: position 19,634,315 of record CM075212.1, on the reverse strand, counting down.
TTCAATTTTTTTTTTAAATGAGGAAAGGAACGTCTTGCTCCACTGTAGAATTACGGAGAATCTTTTTCAGTTTCATGTAATCTCATTTTTGAGAAAAAAAAAAAAAAATTAATCTGAAGATCATTTGGAATCTTAAAGGTTCAATGCACCAAATTTAAAGGAAGCTTTTAACGTTAAAGTGAAACTTGGTCCCTTTAAATAATTTTTTTTTTTACAAAATAAAGATGCTAATTCAATCAATTTTTAATGTAATTTTTTCTATATGAAATCTGGGAAATAGACCATGTTAGATTACCGAGACACCCGGTTAACTATTTAGAAGTTTCACAAAAAATGTAAGTTATTTCGGCAGTATTTAAAAATTTAAGTATGTCGTAGAAAAATTAAAGGTCAAAAAACCAAATCTATGTTTTCGTATTGAGTTTGGTATGGTAAATATTCATCTGTAGAATGTATCAGACAGGACAAAATTTTTGAGTAAAAAAGGTATTCCACATTTGATCATGAGGGTAGTGTGGAAATTAATTTGTTGGATTGGATCATGCGTTCAGAACGCCTAGATGGAACTCCCCAACTCCAGAACATAACGACATAGTTGATAAATTAAAATACAACCTAGAACACCATGGGAAAATAAAGGGCTGCAAAATATTTTTGAGACATTGTCAAGGAGACAATGTCTCCACATTTTCATATGCTCCGATCGCGACGCCCATAGCGCCGTTCGACGCGCCTCGTCGAGAGGGTCAAAATTCCGTTTCGCGCGGCTCCCTAGCTCCAACCGTTCCGGAGATATTCACGGTTAGCGTTTTGCAAAATCGAATTTTTTTTGACATTTTAACCGTGAATATCTCCGGAACGGTTGGGGTTAGGGGGCCGAGCGAAACGGAATTTTGACCCTTTCGACGAGGCGCGTCGAACTGCGCAATCGGCGTCCCGATCGGAGGATGTGAAAAAAGTGATGACGTCACCACATTTTTTTTTGACAAAATCTATGGAGACATTGTCTCCACATTTTCATGTGCTCCGATCGCGACGCCCATAGCGCCGTTCGACGCGCCTCGTCGAGAGGGTCCAAATTCCGTTTCGCGCGGCCCCCTAGCCCCAACCGTTCCGGAGATATTCACGGTTAAAGTTTTCCAAAATTGATTTTTTTTTAAACTTTAACCGTGAATATCTCCGGAGCGGTTGGGGCTAGGGGGTCGCGCGAAACGGATTTATGACCTACTCGACGAGACGCGTCGACTGCCAAAAGGGCGACCCGATTTGAAGACATGAAAAAACGTGACATGAAATTTTTTTTTTTTGACATGTCACGTTTTTTCATGTCTTCAAATCAATTCGCCCTTTTGGCAGTCGACGCGTCTCGTCGAGTAGGTCATAAAACCGTTTCGCGCGACCCCCTAGCCCCAACCATTCCGGAGATATTCACGGTTAAAGTTAAAAAAAAATCAATTTTGGAAAACTTTAACCGTGAATATCTCCGGAACGGTTGGGGCTAGGGGGCCGCGCGAAACGGAATTTTGACCCTCTCGACTAGGCGCGTCGAACGGTGCTATGGGCGTCGCGATCGGAGCATATGAAAATGTGGAGACAATGTCTCCATAGATTTTGTCAAAAAAAAAACTTTAACCGTGAATATCTCCGGAACGGTTGGGGCTAGGGGGCCGCGCAAAACGGAGTTTTGACCGTCTCGACTAGGCGCGTCGAACTGTTGTTCCCATTGGAAAAATTGTTCGCCTTGGCGAGACGAATCGAATGAGCCTAACTAGGAGCCTAACTTTCTACGATGAAGTAGAAAAAGTGATGACGTCACCACATTTTTTTTCTCATATCGGTTGGTCCTCGACGTCGCGAACCCAACTTCTTTTTATCATTTTGGTCAAGTGGCTTGTGAGGTAAAGGTTACCTCACACTCAAAGGAGTTTGGTATGACGTAAGGAAATAATTCTCTCACATTTAACAAAAAATAAATCAATAAACCAAATTTTGGTCAATAACTTCTTTTAATAAAAAAAAAAAACAGATTTTTATAAATTGAAATTGCTTATACACTCACATATGCCGCATAATTACTACCATTTTTGTGGCTATAGTATGACCATCAATATAATTTCTATTTCTGCCTAAGCTGCCATTAAGTAAAAGTATAATCATACTTAGCTTCAAAAATAATTATACAATCTTCGGCTCATACAAAAAAAAAAAGGTAACCAAAAATTATGTTTTGAAAAAATAAAACATAGGCACATAACCCCATCATCTACGCGCAAAAAAACTTGGTGACTAAAAACGATTTTGTACTAGAAAGACTAACTTTTAGCCATGCTTTTTTAATAAATTGTCCATGAGTTGATCGACTTTGGTCGATATCCTTATCATAAGGAGATATCCCAAATGAATTGATCCTAAAGTTACGAAAAAACTAAGACCCTCGAATATGAATCTAGGAGCGAATATCATCCATACCATTAAATGTCGGCAGTGTATGGCTGCAGCGAGCATGCAGGAAAATATCTGATGAAAAAAACAAAAATGAATGTAATTAAGCTATTAAAAAAACTTTTTGCAAATTATTAAAGAAAAGAAAAAAAGGAAACGTACCCTCGTGCCGTGATACAACATGTATTTAGAACACAATTTAAAAGTGGCATACTGCGTTAATCCTTCTTTTTCGTAAAGGCAAAGATCACCTTGTTTTAATTCGACTTTAGCTTGATCCCTAATGAATTTGTTATCTTTATTAGTAGATACAGTCAACCATTTGGAGAACTTCACGAATACTGAAAAAGGAGCTATGAGAAGCATTGGTAACAGCAATCCTGCTAGGATTTGAGAACAAAAAGTGTTGGCACCTAAAATCACAAAAAAAAAAAAAAAAAAAAAATTAATTTATTTGCTGTTAGGAATATCAAAACGCGAAAAAAACTGACCTACTAAAATAGAAGGAAGCAACGTTGACTGAATTTGCCCACTGGTACCTACGAAAGCGGCATTCCAGTGAATCCCCGGAAATGTAGGCTGGTGACCCGTACCGTAGAAAAAATAAGAGGATAAGAGTCCCCAGCTTAATACGTATGACCAGGGAATATTAAATAATTCAACTGAAAAGAACAAGAAAAAAAAAATTAGTTTTAGTCATAACAAATTTACAATTTTTTGAGGAAATTTTTAAGACATTATATGTCTATTATCTATATTATATATTTATTTTATTTTATTTTGTTATTACCGGTGGATTGCTTATTTTATCCTATTTTATTATTATTATTTTTTTTTTTCTTTTTGTTTAACTTTTTAATTTTTGGATTGTAGCTGCTATTTTATTTATTTTTATTTTTATTTTTAAAACATGTAACTGTTGTAATAAAAAGAGCAGTAAATAAATAAATAAATTATCGATACGTTTTTTTTTTTTTTTTTTTTTTCATGGAGATCAGAGAAAATTTTCCTTGGAAAATTAATATTTAAGGATTTTCCCCAAATGCCAAGAATTTTGATTTTCCGATGAGTAATGACTGAAATGTACTAACCAGTGACTAGAGTATTTTCTAATCTTGTAAACGATAAAATAATCAACAACAAAACAATAATTGTAAGCATAAGAACAATTGATGGAGAAAGGGCATCTCCAAGAAGAAGTACGAAGAACAAACAAACGAACGTTCCCAAAGCCGTAAAAGTGGCGCTGTACGAAGTGGCCAAACCGTAAACAACTGGATTTCTATTGTCCAAAGGTGATCTGTCGTTTGATTCTGAATTATCAATAACTTCTTTTACCTGCAAAAAGAAAAAAAAAATAATTTTCTAAAACAAATTAATTAGTTAATTAATTTTTTTGAGAAAATTACAATATATCTCAAAAATCTGGAGTACAAACAATCAAAAGCCATGGATCATCAACTATTCCAATTTACAGGGTTCCGAAGCCAGCGATGGCGCCGGCACAGACGCCGGTAGCGGCGGGAAAAAACTTCCCTGGCGCTGGAGCCAGATGATTTATTTTCATTGTGATCCTGGCGCCGCCAGCGATCGGTCACGGTCAAACCCAGAATTAGTTAACGACATCATGTTTCTGAACGACAATTTTGGAAAATTTTATTGGAATTTAAAATGGAAATTTTATACATATTTTTTTAATTTTAGATTAATTACACAGAAAAAAATTTTGTTTAGAATAGGGAATTAGTTCAATACTCGGTATTCATTGATTCATAGTTTTTGATTTTTTAAATGTTTATGTCAATTAAATTTTAAAGTCATTCCTTTCAGCTTTTTCTCTTAAAAAATAAAAAAAACTTTTTAAGTACAAAAAGTGATTTTTTTTAAACTGACGTAACGACTTCTTGGCTTCTTTTTTTGCGAAATTAAATTAATTAAAATTTTCCCCGGCGCCTGCACCAATTTTTTTACAATTGTGGCTCTGCCGCCGATCTTTTTTTCTGAAAATTTTGGTGCCGGCGCTTGCGCCGGCCCCTTCTAATTTTTACCGACTTCGGACCCCTGTTCAAATATTTAAAATAGCAATGAACCAATTTTTTTCAAAGTTTATTTAGTAATAAACTTTGAAACAATTTCTAAAAACATCATTATTAATTATTTATTAATTTATTGCATCCTAACCTGTTGGAACAACTGAGGTATAATATTATCAGTTCCGTACACGGAAAACACGTCCGTTTTTTTCTCTAAAACGTAGACGCAAAGTGGTTGGATATATAAATACGTCACGGCGGTCCCTACTAAAATGAAAGCGACCCTCGGCAACAATTGTAAATGCCAGGGCATCGAAAATTTATTTCCGCTTTCCTTGACGAGTCCTTGAAACGCCCAAAAACACCCCGCGCAAAAGATGATGACGGTCGGAGCATAGCGGACCAGGATAACCGTCGGTGAAAAGCCGACTAAATTTCCACAACTTTTAAGCCACTTCCGAATTGTGAAATCGAACAACGCCAATATTGCGATTATTACAAGGATATCGGAAATCCCTTTTCCGGATTTGAAAGACGACGGAGTTTTGGTCGAGTTCGTTGCTTGCACGCACCATTTTTGTTCCTCCCTGCATCTGTAAAAAAAATTTAATTAATTAATAAATCTGTAAAAAAATTGAATTGCTTTTTTTAAAAAAATTGAATTGCTTTTTTTAAAAAAGTTGAATTGTTTTTTTTAAAAAAAATTGAATTGTTTTTTTTTTTTAAATTGAATTGTTTTTTTTTTAATTGAATAATTTTTTTTACAAAAATTGATTTAAAAAAAATTAAATTATTTTTTTTTTAAAAATTGATAAAAAAAACTGAATTTTTTTAAATCGAATTTTTTTTTTAAATTGATTTTTTTTTTTTAAAAATTGAATTTTTTTTTAAATTGAATTGTTTTTTTTTTAAATTGAATTTTTTTTTTTTAATTGAACTATTTTTTTAAAATCGATTTTAAAAAAATTGAATTGTCTTTTTAAAAAAAATTAAAAGAGCCCGGGGGAAAAACAATAATACTAACCTCCAAAATATAAAAGATGTCCTCATCAAGAACATGAAAATCACAGCCAGAATTAAACGTTTAAATTTGGACTGATTAAAAATCCTAACGTACCACGAAACTTTCTCGTTCCCTTTCCCTTTCGGATTTTGAGGCTCCGATTTAAAGCTTTTTACATTAAACGAGATCAACCAGACTAACGTATTGAGCAAAAACGATAAAGCCAAACCTTCTTCCGTAACGAAACTGTTCGAAAAAAGTATAAGCAACGAACACAAATGAATAAAACGAGATATCACGTCCGTCAAATCTCTAGTTTTGTGCGAACTGATCAAAAACGAAGTGATTTCCTCCCAATTTTGAACGACGATTATTGCCATCGTGAAAATCGAAAACGTTAAAGTGGAAACGTACGCCGTCAAATACATGTCATCGACTATTTTGTAACTTTGCAAAACGGCGCTTGTTCCCGCGCTCACGAAAACGATCCCGTAGAAGAACCATAAAAATCCGCCTTCCAAAACCTCGATCAAACGATTTCGAGAAATCCCCTCGACTATAAAAAAACTAAACGAAATTAATAAAAAAGTGAGAACTAATCCCCGAGACATGGAAAATGAATCGAATTGAACCCAAACCTCCTCGCACAATTCCCTCACGAAATTTAAAAATTCGAACGAATCCTTTTGAAAATCTTTAAAGCTTTCGGCGTTCGTGACGGATTCCAACTGACTTTTCAATTTGTAAAAATTCTGCGACAAGTTAGCGATTTTTTCTTTGGAAAAAGCGTGAGTTTCCCGGGAATAAGTGTTTATGTAGTGCATCATTTTTTCGATGTTGATGAGAAGCATGTCCAACGCGTAGGGCGCCATCGATTCCGCTTCTTCGTCCAAGCGAGGGGACGGGAGTGCTTTTAAAATGATTTTCCCGAGATTCGAAAACGGTATGGCGAATCCTAAAATTGCGGAAAGCGTCGGGACTATGTCGACTTGATAAACTTCTTCGGTTTGAACGGCGACTTCTGACGATAAAAAAGGAACCGGAGAGTAAATGAACAAAGCTGAAGTTACTTCATCCGGGCTTTCTCCACCGTGATCGCCTGTGGACGTCATGCCATGGTCTCCGATAACAAATAAGACCGTGTCGTCATCAATCGTATCGACCACGTCCCTACAAAAATTAAAAAATTAAAGCAAAGTCAAAATTAAAATCGAGACAATCATTTGTAACATGCCTGATAACATCATTCATCTGAGTAAGTTTCCTGATCATTTCAGGATGATATGGTCCATACTTGTGCCCACAATGATCGACTCCCAAAAAATGAGCGATTAAAAGCGTCCAATCATTCTTCAAAATTTCTGGCTTCAAATGCATCATTATCCCGTTGTCAACTGTATCCAAATCCCAAACATTAAAAGACGGATATGGATACTGCCTTATAAATCTTTTAGGATATAATCCAACCCAAGTATCATCTCCCATAAAAACAATTTTTTTATTTTGGCTTAACAACTGATCCAATATATTGTCTTCATCAATTTCTGGTGTTGCAAAATTTGAACCGGCATCTATAAATGTAGGAAGGCTTCCTGTAGTCAAACCTTTTAATCGTTGCATAGTTGTTGTAGGTGGGTTTGCTATAAATTTAAAAAGTAACGAATTGTTAGGCACTGTCGTTAATAACTCATCAAAAATTGTCAGTCGATTTTGGAATGGCAGTAACTCTTCTTCTTTCAACGAATGGTTGTAGTGAGCGAAATCGTATCTCAATGCATCTATCACTATGAGAACAACCCGTTTATGAGATTTCGTGCAGGATGACTGATCCGAATTTTTCCGTAGTTTCAATTGATCCCTGTCCAAGCAATCCAAATATAACTGTTTGTTAATTATGGACGGATCCTCTTCCGATAATTTTTGGTAACTGCTGCAGTCCCAGTTTTCTACACATGAGGATTTGTGTATCAGTGTCTTGCGGCTTAGAAGAAAACCTCTCGTGAATAAAAGTACGCCGCAGACGAATAAATAAGACAGCCATAGTAAAAAGAAGAAATATTTCCAAGCCCTATTCATATTGAAAAAAGCTAAAGATGTGTCATAATTCCATTGTAAACATTTTAAATAACACTAGGAATTTTTTTATTATTATTATTATCTTCCATCTTGAATTTGTCAAAAAACACAGCCTTCTTCATGTTGCCTGGAATGTTAGGAATGCATGTTTTGGCAACGCTGTAATCGTGACGTCACGACGACTTTAAAGTAATGGAGCCACATGAAAAATACTTTCAAATCTTTTTTTAAAAGTATTTTTTCCAGTTTCGTTATTACTTGAACTTGGTAATCGGTACATTATTAAATTTTAAAATTTCGGTCATTATTAAATTTTAAGAATTTCCAACGAATTTCAGGAATCCTATATTTTTTACCAATTTGAGGAAACGATAATAAAAGCTGAATTTGCGACTGTTTACCTACTTTATTTTAACGACTTTAACTTCGAAGTAAGTCTTAAATTTTAAGACTTACCCGTGGCTACAAAAGTGAAAAAAAAAAAAATGAAAAAGGCTCTACGTCGGTAAAGCCTAAAGAACTTGAAGTGAAACTTCTTATGGCGTTGCGTTTTACTATTTTTTCAACCGATTTTAACTTGAAATAATTAATTTCAATTACTTACTTAAATTTTAATAAAAAACACACCAGAGTTAAAATCGCCCAAAATCGCCCAATTGCCCTTTTTCAATTTTTTTTTTAAAATAACCCTTTTCAACCATTTTCAAAATTCGTTTTTGAAAATCACCCTTTTTTCAACCATTTTATTTTCAACCTAAAACCAACATTCGTTTTAAAAACGCCGAGTTGGCTGTGTGACCACACGGCCGGAAGATTTTTCGTGGATACGTCATTAAAAATTGCTATTAAGAACATTGGCATCGAGAAAAATTGCCATTAAAAAAATGGAAAATTGAAATAGTTAAACTTTCACAATTCCTAAAGCAAGGAATAAAAAATAATAATGAATCAAAAAAGAATTATTTTAATTATTTAAAAATTAAATTAATATTTGAAATGCAGATTAATATTTGATTTTCGGAGATCTGACCTGGCCCCAACACCTCGACAATTGCCGCTCTCGCTTCGCTCGAGCGGCAATTTTGTCTCGGTGTTATTTCGCCCATAACTTTTAATCTAACTTTTCATCTTTTTAAAATTCGTTTTTGAAAATCACCCTTTTTTCAACCATTTTTTCAATTTTTTTAAAATTAACGAAAAATAATGAAAAAATCTTCAAAGTTAATATTTTGAATAGGCCTAGTCAAAATATTATTTAAAATTTTCGAAGTTAAAACTTTAATATTTAAAATGATCGAAAAATATTATTCAAAAATCGATTTTCAATAAAATTTGGGACTAAAGAGGTTTCACTTTAAATATAGTCCGACAGCTCTCGCTTGTCTCAAATTTTCGAAGTTAAAAAGGCACGTATTTTCGAAGTAAAAAGGAAAAAAAAATTATTCCAACGAGCTATTAGTAAATTTAATCGCTTGATATACCAGTTTAAATGATATACCAATTTAAAAAATAAAAATAATAATAATAAATGTGAAATGAAAATAAATACGGCGCTTCCTATGCACTTTATTTTTTTTAAATCGAATCATATTTCTTTAATTGACATACTATTTCCTTTGAAAGAACACTAAATATGCACGTACACAAATTATTTCGGGGAAATAAAATCGGGGATTCGTTTTTCGGAGATCTGACCTGACCCCAACACCTCGACAATTTTGTCTCGGTGTTATTTCGCCCATAACTTTCGATCTTTTCGTTAATTTTAAAAAAATTAACGTTAAAATTAACGTTAAAATTTTCAAAGTTAAAATTATGAATATTCAAAATATTATGAATATTAAAATTTAAAATTTTCGAAGTTACCTACAATTTTAATATTTAAAATGATCGAAAAATATGATTCAAAAATCGATTGTCAATAAAATTTGTGACTAAAGACATTTCACTTCAAAAATAGTCAACACCTCGGCAATTTTGGGGATTTGACCTGGCCCCAACACCTCGACTAATTGCCACTCTCGCTTCGCTCGAGCGGCAATTTTGTCTCGGTGTTATTTCGCCCATGACTTTTGATCTTTTTTTATCAAAAAAATAATCCATAATTTCCGTTATTTAAAAAATTTAACGGATAATTTAGAAAAACTAATGATGAATTAAAGAAAAATTCACGAAAATTAACGAAAACTTTCTAAAAATTTACGAAAATTTTAAAAAATTAACGAAAAAAAAATGAAAAATTTAAAAGATTAACGAAAAATTCGAAATATTTGCGTTCCTTCAATATTTCATTTTTGGACATTAATAGTAAAAAGTTTCACTTTTTTCTCTCAAAAACATTTAAAGTCCCTTCTTTGCGACATGTAATTGCGACATGTAATTTCACAGATGTGTTAGTTTTGCAAAACTTGTCACTAGTGGGAACTTTTCGACTTAAATTTGTAGCTTTTATGTCCTAACGGTGAAATTTTCGAGCAAAATTTGTCACTTTTGTAAAATTTCGGTCGAAAATTTTATTGTTTTTACGAGCTCACCCTCGGCAAAAACCCATAACTTTTGACCTAACTTTTGATCTTTTCGTTAATTTTTTCAAAATTAACGAAAAATAATGTAAAATTTTAAAATTATAAAATATATAAAGTTTTAACTTCGAAAATTTTAATTAAAATTTTGACAATTTTTTTTTTTAAATCTCTGAAAAATTATTTTTGGGATTTGTTTTTCGAAGATCTGACCTGGCCCCAACACCTCGACAATTGCCGCTCTCGCTTCGCTCGAGCGGCAATTTTGTCTCGGTGTTATTTCGGTGTTAATTAAGAAAATTAATTAATTAATATAAATTTTATGTAAATTTATTAATTAAATAAAATTAATTTTCGAAAATTACTCGAAAATTTTCAATAATAACTTAATTTTTTAAAGGTATGTCTCCATTAGTGAATTAATTACATGGTGTAATTAATTACAGAATGCAATTAAACGGTTTACAAAGGTTTTAATTTTTTTTTTTCAAATCTTTGGTGCTCAATATCCTTTTCATAATGTAGATCTAACCAGCAAGATCGAAAACAACGATTTAGGACCTTCGAAAATCATTTAATTACATCCTGTAATTAATTACATCATGTAATTAATTCACCAATGGAGACATACCTTAACATAATAATAACTTAATTTTTTAATTTTTTAACTTTCATAAAATTAAAGTTACTCGGACACTTACGCTTACGCAGGACCCCCCCCCCCCATAAGAAGTTAATAAAAACATTTTGTGTCATTCTAATTAATTATATAAAATTAAAGTTACGCGGACACTTACGCTTACGCAGGACCCCCCCAATTTTTAATGAATTTAATTATTAAAAGTTAATTTATTTTTAATTATTATTATTATCATTTTAACTTTCATAAAATTTAAAAGTTACGCGGACACTTACGCTTACGCAGAACCCCCCCCATAAGAAGTTAATAAAAATATTTTGTGTCATTTTAATTAATTATATAAAAAAATGAAAAAGGCTCTACGTCGGTAAAGCCTAAAGAACTTGAAGTGAAACTTCTTATGGCGTTGCGTTTTACTATTTTTTCAACCGATTTTAACTTGAAATAATTAATTTCAATTTTTTTTCATTGTTTTTTACTTACTTAAATTTTAATAAAAAACACACCAGAGTTAAAATTGCCCAAAATCGCCCAATTGCCCTTTTTCAATTTTTTTTTAAAATAACCCTTTTCAACCATTTTCAAAATTCGTTTTTGAAAATCACCCTTTTTCAACCATTTTATTTTCAACCTAAAACCAACATTCGTTTTAAAAACGCCGAGTTGGCTGTGTGACCACACGGCCGGAAGATTTTTCGTGGATACGTCATTAAAAATTGCTATTAAGAACATTGGCATCGAGAAAAATTGCCATTAAAAAAATGGAAAATTGAAATAGTTAAACTTTCACAATTCCTAAAGCAAGGAATAAAAAATAATAATGAATCAAAAAAGAATTATTTTAATTATTTAAAAATTAAATTAATATTTGAAATGCAGATTAATATTTGATTTTCGGAGATCTGACCTGGCCCCAGCACCTCGACAATTGCCGCTCTCGCTTCGCTCGAGCGGCAATTTTGTCTCGGTGTTATTTCGCCCATAACTTTTAATCTAACTTTTCATCTTTTTAAAATTCGTTTTTGAAAATCACCCTTTTTTCAATTTTTTTAAAATTAACGAAAAATAATGAAAAAATCTTCAAAGTTAAAATTTTGAATAGTCAAAATATTATTTAAAATTTTCGAAGTTAAAACTTTAATATTTAAAATGATCGAAAAATATGATTCAAAAATCGATTTTCAATAAAATTTGTGACTAAAGACGTTTCACTTCAAAAATAGTCAACACCTCGGCAATTTTGGGGATTTGATCTGGCCCCAACACCTCGACTAATTGCCGCTCTCGCTTCGCTCGAGCGGCAATTTTGTCTCGGTGTTATTTCGCCCATGACTTTTGATCTTTTTTTATCAAAAAAATAATCCATAATTTCCGTTATTTAAAAAATTTAACGGATAATTTAGAAAAACTAATGATGAATTAAAGAAAAATTCACGAACATTAACGAAAACTTTCTAAAAATTTACGAAAATTTTAAAAAATTAACGAAAAAAAAAAAAAATGAAAAATTTAAAAGATTAACGAAAAATTCGAAATATTTACCAAAAATATTTGCGTTCCTTCAATATTTCATTTTTCGACATTAATAGTAAAAAGTTTCACTTTTTTCTCTCAAAAACATTTAAAGTCCCTTCTTTGCGACATGTAATTGCGACATGTAATTTCACAGATGTGTTAGTTTTGCAAAACTTGTCAATAGTAGTGGGAACTTTTCGACTTAAATTTGTAGCTTTTATGTCCTAACGGTGAAATTTTCGAGCAAAATTTGTCACTTTTGTAAAATTTCGGTCGAAAATTTTATTGTTTTACGAGCTCACCCTCGGCAAAAACCCATAACTTTTGACCTAACTTTTGATCTTTTCGTTAATTTTGAAAAAATTAACGAAAAATAATGTAAAATTTTAAAATTATAAAATATATAAAGTTTTAACTTCGAAAATTTTAATTAAAATTTTGACAATTTTTTTTTAAAATCTCTGAAAAATTATTTTTGGGATTTGTTTTTCGAAGATCTGACCTGGCCCCAACACCTCGACAATTGCCGCTCTCGCTTCGCTCGAGCGGCAATTTTGTCTCGGTGTTATTTCGGTGTTAATTAAGAAAATTAATTAATTAATATTAATTTTATGTAAATTTATTAATTAAATAAAATTAATTTTCGAAAATTACTCGAAAATTTTCAATAATAACTTAATTTTTAACAAAATTAAGTTAACTTCTAAGTTAAATTAAGTTAATTAAAATAATCAAAACACACCAGAGTTACGCGGACACCTACGCTTACGTGAACCCCCCCCCCCCATAAAAAGTTAATAAGATGTCATTTTTTAAGAAACTTTTCAAAAATTCAAAAGAAACTTTCTGACCAAAAATTAAAAAATTTAAATTTTTGGTTAATTTCCGTTAATTCTCGATAATTTCCGTTAATTTTAGTTAATAGGCCTATTCGTTATTTACTTTTTAACTTTCATAAAATTAAAGTTACGCGGACACTTACGCTTACGCAGGACCCCCCCCCCCATAATTTAATTATTAAAAGTTAATTTATTTTTAATTATTATTATTATCATTTTAACTTTCATAAAATTAAAGTTACGCGGACACTTACGCTTACGCAGAACCCCCCCCCCCCCCATAAGAAGTTAATAAAAATATTTTGTGTCATTTTATAATGTAAAATTTTAAAATTATAAAATATATAAAGTTTTAACTTCGAAAATTTTAATTAAAATTTTGACAATTTTTTTTTTTAAATCTCTGAAAAATTATTTTTGGGATTTGTTTTTCGAAGATCTGACCTGGCCCCAACACCTCGACAATTGCCGCTCTCGCTTCGCTCGAGCGGCAATTTTGTCTCGGTGTTATTTCGGTGTTAATTAAGAAAATTAATTAATTAATATAAATTAATATTAATTAATATTATAATTTCGAAAATTTTCAATAATAACTTAATTTTTTAACATAATAATAACTTAATTTTTTAATTTTTTAACTTTCATAAAATTAAAGTTACTCGGACACTTACGCTTACGCAGGACCCCCCCCCCCATAAGAAGTTAATAAAAACATTTTGTGTCATTCTAATTATTATATAAAATTAAAGTTACGCGGACACTTACGCTTACGCAGGACCCCCCCAATTTTTAATGAATTTAATTATTAAAAGTTAATTTATTTTTAATTATTATTATTATCATTTTAACTTTCATAAAATTTAAAAGTTACGCGGACACTTACGCTTACGCAGAACCCCCCCCATAAGAAGTTAATAAAAATATTTTGTGTCATTTTAATTAATTATATAAAATTAAAGTTACGCGGACACTTACGCTTACGCAGGACCCCCCCCATAAGAAGTTTCACTTCAAAAGCTAGACCTAACTTTTTTCTTTTCATTTAACATGTATCATATCCGTGAATTGTTCTTGCTCCACTACAAGGTGGCGCAACTTATGCGAAATGGCAAGTGTTAAATTCCGATTTACAGTATTTGATAAGAGACATTGCTTGCAAAATTATAAATTAATTTCCTTATAATTTACTTTTAACAAATTGTCTTGACATTGCACTACGTCAAGTTTGAGTTGTAAAGTAATCGGAAAACCAGGAAAACAAAGAATAATAAAAAGCTGTAATAACAATACAATATAGTGACTTATAAAATAAGAGAAAGCATTTGTCATGATTTAATCTGTGATTTATTCGAGAAACGTAAGGTTCTAATTTCAGTATGTTCTCTTAAAATATTTCGAATTCATTTTTAATGTTTTACAGTTTATTGTCAGCCCAGGCCGCTTAAACATGAGTTGGTGTATAACTGTCTTGACAGGGGTTATGATTTTGTCTGTGGTAACAACTTTGCCAACACCTCAAGAAGAAAGCAAATTCTTACAGGATGCTGAAACGGTAATATAAAAAATATTCTGGAAGATTAAACTGAATTTTATTCATCGTTATTTTCTTAGGTCTCTACTGATGACGAGTGCAGCAATAAGTGCGCAGAAACAATTTGCCAGCCATCAAAATTGTCCTGTAAAAACATTAAATGTCCTACAGGACAAATCTGTTATCAACAAACTATCTATTGCATCAGGGCTCCGTGTCCCCAACCGGATCCAGTTTGTAGACCTATAAATCCAACAAGCTAAAACTTTTGCAATTTTTAAATGTCGAAGAAGAAAAAAAGTAAATGAAAATAAAACATTCTGAATAAATAGGTTTATTCATTAATTTATTTAGTTATTAAATAATTACATAAAAGATTAAAAAAAAAATTTAAAAAACAAAACCGATGACTCAAATTTTATAAATACAAATGATATGACTTAAGTGATTTTAAAAAAAATACTGCCTTAAGGAATCCAGAAAAAGATGAAAAAAAAACTAATTACAATACAATAGATTTTCTTATAGAGATCAAGTGATTTAAAATGTATTTTCATCACGCAGTGCGTTTTAAAAATACCTTTTTTATGCTGTCCTTTATGATGAAAAGTAGCTTACAACACAAAGGCTGCAAAATACAAAATTGGCCGTTCGAGGCCGATTTTGTCTTTTGCAGCTCTGGTGTTGTAATATACTATTACTAAAATCATGATATTATTTTAAAAAATTCTAAAAAAAGCATGAATTTATGACTTAACTAAAGAAAAAAAAAAAAAAAGAAAATTAAAAAGTACATATATAAAATTACTTTTAAGTTGCAAGTTAAAAATGGACGGTTTTTTCACGACTAAAGAGAAATAATCTCTATTTTTTTTTAAATTAAAAAAAAATATTATATAAAACTCATTTGTTCCTCTGGGAAAAAATCTAGATTTAGGCCTACGCTAAAAATTAATATACAAGAAATAAAAACGGAAATATCATTTCAATATAACTTGATTAAAAAAAATAAAAAATGTAGGGTGTGAGATTCAACTTTTTCCTAAAATTTAAATATCGGGTATAAAAATTAATTAACGGACGGTTCTACAATGATTATTTAAAAATCATAAGTACGCTTTAAGCATTACAAAAAAAAAAGTGAACTGCCTATAAACTTTGGTTCCAAAATGAAAAGGCTAATGCATAGAATGTTCCGCTAGGGACGCTGAAGGAGGCTTTCAGCTCCATTAATATCGTCCATCTAAACTTTTGCAGCGAGCCTAGCGAAACAGCTTACTCCATTAACTAATAAAAAAATATTAAATCGGTTGGACTTTCATTCTAACAAAAAAGCACTCACACTTGTTTTTCTAAAAAAAAAAATGTTTTTTTCGTTAAATATAATTCTAAGTCTTTTTTCATAAAAATATCTATCATATATCGATTCTACATTACAATTATCATAAATATTTACATATTCAGAAAAAAAACGATCACACGTATCTAACTTATCTTAAATAATTGAATTTGTTATTTTTTTTTTCTAATTTCTCCTTAATGAGATTCTTTAAATTTTGCTCTTTATTTCAATCAAAGACACGATTATCATCGTCATCATCATCATCATCATCATCATCAGGCGAGTTTGAAATTTTAAATACAATTGAAAAATAAATTTTAAAATTTTCGTTTCCAAGTCTTTGATTCATAAATGCATTCAATTAGTTTTTTAGATGGA
Organism: Liposcelis bostrychophila; assembly: GCA_037577465.1. Classification (NCBI taxonomy): domain Eukaryota; kingdom Metazoa; phylum Arthropoda; class Insecta; order Psocodea; family Liposcelididae; genus Liposcelis; species Liposcelis bostrychophila. Next base: position 19,617,994 of record CM075212.1, on the reverse strand, counting down.
AGACAAAAAAAGAGAAATTCGTGTTAAAAAAAAAAAAAAAGAGAAAAAAAATAAATTTTTCGGAAGCAAGATAATTTTTTTTTTCTTCAAATAAGAAAAAAAAGCTCTTATTACATTTTACAAACTACTTCTTGGTACTTTTTTCAGTTCGATTTTCACAAAAAAGAAAAGGAAAAAAATTATCATGTATGTAAAATAACTTGGCAGTGTTAAAAAAAATGAAGAGCTTTTACGATTTACTTTTTACAACGACTTTCAAAATACCGTGAAACGGGGTGAAATTGTTCAATCCGAAAAAAAAAAGGCGATCGGTAGGGTATTGTCCGTATATTTTTAGATAATAAGAAATGGACTATAAATTTTATTTTTTCTCCCACTTATTTCGGCTTAAATTTAAAATAAAAAATATTCAGTAGAAAGCGCCTTTTTTTTGGGGATGATCCAAGGTATCCTGGATGATCAATTTAACCTCGTTTCATCGTACTGCGGGGCAGTTCTAATGTTTTGGATCAACATTTGGGGTCTTCCATATATTGTGTAACGCCTGGAGGGGAAAAGAAAGGGTCGAAGGTTGCGTTACGTTCCATAAGACGCTACATAGAAATTAACGGGAATGGGGGTGTCAAAAATTGGTGAAAATAGCGTTACGTAATATATAGACGATCTCTTTCAACAATATTTTGCTTAGCTCAAATATTAATTAAGTCGTGATATTATGCATTATCGAAACTTATGGTTTTATGCCAATTTGCCTTTTACTAATATAAATAAATTTTTTTTTTTATCCATAAAATACAAAATATTTTCCAGTTTTTCTTTAAATACATTAACAACAATTATACAAAAATTATCTCTTAAAATCAATCGGATTTTAAAAATCCATTTTCATGCGATTTTTACAATCCAAAATGTTTAAATCGTTAACAACATTTACGAAGCAAAATTTTAAAAAAAATTCATTGCTCCCAAGGAAAAAAAATTGGATTTTTTTTTTCTTCAAACCGAAGTTTGATTAGTCTCTTAAAAAAAGCCAAATAAGCATCATTTTTAACAAAAATTTGACAGACAAACGCAGTGATCTCATAGCCTATAAATGGTATGGGTGGCTCACCAAAACGGTGAGTTGGGCCCCAACAGCCTCACGCGATCTGTTTTCAGGTCAAATTTTGTTTAAAAACCATGTATTTTTATTTTATTTTATTGTTTATCGTTCTCGAAAAGCTCTTCATTACGTGATCAATAAAACACTGTATTTAAAATTAAAATTTCTAAAAAGGAGGACGGTAGCCATCAGGATGATGACGCTGCCTGAGACTTGAAGAACTGACGCGAAGTTATAAATCGGGCAGTAAGGACACTGACTGCTACCGCAGACTTCGCAAATATTTAGAATGTAAGTGGGCAACGAATCGAATATCGTTTCGTTGAACCTTTCGGGAGCATAATAATCGTAGACTCTGATCGGGAGATATCGAGACATGTTTGCAACGGGGTACCATCGCTCTACGGTGAAGTCGACACACGTGTCGAAATTATCCAGCTGTAAAAAAAAAAAAAAAAAATCATAAAATTTTTATAATTAAAAAAATCGAATTAGATAGCTAATTAATTATGAAATTAACTTACGTAATCGAAGTAAAACAAAACTTTGCTTTCCTGGAATCTTGCTCTTTGGAGATTTCTAACCCTTCTGGACCTTATGTACCCATCTAAATCCTGTTGCTGAACTATGTAACCCGTGGGTATGGTAACATCGAGAACTGCCATACCTGAACGAACGGATTCTTGCAGGTTCGTCCATCTTTGGCAAGATCTGAAAAAAAATTATTAAAACAAATAAACTTTTATTTGATTTTATTTGATCCGAATGCAATAAAATGCTCTTTATCGAAGCTATTTCAGCGGTAGTGACGAAAAAACTAAAACTATTATCATCATGCTCAACCATATAGTGATACATCATCAAAAGCTTCATTTCCTCGTGCTGTGACATAATATTTTTTTAAAAACTTATATCATTGTTTTTACCTATAAGTTATATGAGACTGATTTCTTCCGTGGAAATTAGCTCTCGTTCGTAAATCAAAAGATCTAACCGGCGGTTGAGTTTGGAATTTGCCGATATCCACGTTATACTGAACGGACATCTGTAGAATAGCATAACCCGCTCCCTTCGCTTGAACTTTGACAGTACCCCAGGCGTGTGGAATTTCTAATCTTTGCAAATGTGCGCGATTTTTGTCGTTGACGTATAACGTGAGCGTCTTTCCTGGGAGGGCGGTTGCCTCTACGGTCACAGTTAACGACGAAACGTCCCTGATTCGCTTCCTGTTTGTGTATTCTATCAGAGCTTCCAATGCGACGGCGGTGTCCTAAAAAAAGAAAAAAAAAATTCATAAAAATCCATTGACATAACAATTACTTAATTTTAAAAAAATCGGAAAATACCTGTGTCGAAGCCCAACCACCGTCTGTCAATCTTTGAGAATTCAACCATTTCACGATATCGTCCACCAACCATTCTTGCCTGGCCGTGTAAACGAGCAAAGCGTAAGCCGTCGCTTCAATGTTACTTGAATCGTATTTATAAGGCAAACGAGGAAGTAAGAAAGGTTTTTGATTTTCCAGCTTCCAAGGCGGCGGAGGGATGGCTTCTTTGCCCCAATATGTTAATCCTCCCTCTGATCGCGCGTGCCTGGCTAAAATATTAAAAGCGGCATCTGCAGAAGCAGATTTACTTAATAATAAAGCGTAAGCTACGATGGACACTTCGTATGGGTCGCCGGTTTCGTTGATAAGTCGGAGATTCCTCTCCAGCCATTTGACGGCTTTGCTTTGAGCAAGAGATACCTGTGTTCCTAAACCCTGAAAATAAAAGAGGAAAAAATAATTTTTAATAAAATTCCGACGGTGTTGAATTATATTTAAAGTATTGTATTTCGTAAAAATGGCATTGCTGTCGATTTTATAACAGAAAATATCATGGCCCCGTGTGTTTACTGATTAATGAACAGGGAAATATAGTACTATATGGGCCCATTTTTGTCTTTCCTTTCAGCTTTTGCTCTTAAAAAATAAATAAATTTTTTTTTAGTACTAAACGTGATTTTTTTTAAACTGACGTAACGCCTTGCTTTTTTTGCGAAATAAAATAAATTAAAAATTTCCCCGGCGCTGGCGCCATTTTTTTTACAATTGTGGCGCTGCCGTCGATTTTTTTTCTGAAAATTTTGGTGCCGGCGCCTAATTTTTACCGGCTTCGGACCCCTGATTTTTTCTACATAAAAAATCCGCTTCTAGGAATATTTTAAATTTGTTCAAACTGCTAAAGCAACCTAACCCCCCACCCTCCCTTTAAATCTTAATATCCACCATAAATATAGCTTTTTTTTTCTCTTACTCTTAAAATACACGAATTTCAAAATTGTCTGCAATTTAAACTCACCCCTGACAAATCCTTAACGGTATCCAACATAATAAGAACATGAGCAGTAAGCGAAATATTCCTCAGACGGTATTCATCATTCGGCCAATAAGAGGAAGTGTTCGCTTTTCTATCCGGCAGCCAAGTGATTTCATAAAATGACCCTTCCGGTTGCTGATGGCGCAGAACCCAAGACACCGCTTTGGCTATAACCTGAGGATCTATGTAAATGTAATTTTCCCATTCGTAGAAACTTGCTCTTTGGAAAATTCTAGCGCAGTAAGCAGTTAACCAAACGCTCGGAGAGGACTGGTTCCTGTTAAAAAAAAAAAAAAAAAAAAAAAAAAAATTATAACAAATTTTTAGAATTTTTTTTTTTTTTTTTTATTTATTTTTTTTTTCATTACCAATCCGTCCTGAAGAAACTGAATGACCCATCCGGATTCATAAAAGACAACTGCCTTTGGTATCCTATGTTCATGTGAAAAAACGATTCCTTTTCCTGGGTCCGGTTTCTTGCATTTATGTACCGCATGTACAGGGTGGTGAAAAGATTGGCAGCGAAACTGAACATATTTTGCTCCGCGCAATCCATCGGAAGATGGATGAGTGAGGTGGCGTTAACAGGCATGGTCGGAAATATGGGACCCACCACGTCCCCGACTACGGAAACGTAAGCCTTGTTAGATCCGAAAATATAATAACGATCTTCATCGTACGGGATAATAGGAGTTTCTGTGATGTTAACATGGAGGTATTGGAAGACGTAAGCACGATTGCTGAGGTCCAAAAGTATGGATTGATGACGATATTGAGGCAAACCGTCTGCTTCCACGTGCAACGTCCTCGTGATCGAATCTTTACCGATTAACGTCACTGCAAACACGGTCACTTCTATGTCCCCTAAACGAGTAGGAACTATCGGGAGATAAACGATGACACCATCTTGCTTGGGTATGTAAATGAAGAACTGGTGTTCTCCGTAAGACGTCCTGGGATTATACGATCTAACGATCCCGTCCATTTCAACGTGCACGAATTTATAGTCTTTGGAACCGGCAAGGACGACCGTAGCTTCTATATCGTTTTGCATGTAGTTGAACACGCCCACCCTGATTCCAACTTGTTCCCCTTGACGGCTCTTCGTAGGCATTTCGACGTTGATAAAGAACGGCAAGACGCCGATGTATTCGAGGGGTTTTTGAATCATACCGAAACCGATGGTCGGGCTGGTGCTAAAAGCTGATATGATCCAGTGAGCCGGTCTTTTAGGAACCGGTAAGTCGAATATGTATCGGCCGTGAGGGCCTATGTTGATGTCTTTCCAAAGCCAAACGTTTTCGTATTGACGTTGGATTCTGTTGAATCGGAGTTTGCGGAAAAGCATTAGTTCGGTGTGGTTGAAGTAAGGACCTGAAACAAAAAAAAAAAAAAAAAAAAAAAAAAAAAAAAAAAAATTAACCAATGATTTTTTTCACTGTTTTAATTTTCTTTCGTCATTTTCATAATGATGGGCGTAGCGTTTGAACGCTAGTTAATTCTATCCCCTGGTAATGCAAACAGCATTAAAAATAAAATATGTTCAGAATGTTTAAATTTTTTTAAAAATATTCTCTTGAATAAGTTGGTATTTACTATATCAGTCATCTATGTAAATCCATAATTACGATTAATGTCACAGGTAGCTTAGTATGAGGGTTTCCTACAATTTTTCCTAAAAAAATAAAATTCCTAATCCATTTTTCCTAAAAAAATAAATTTCTAATACATTATTCCTAAAAATGTCAGTTCCTAAAATTTTTTTCTTAACTATTTTATTTCCTAATTTTTATTTTTCCTGAAATTTTATTATTACTAGAATAAAAATTTCCTAAAATGAATATTTTTCCTAATTTTTTGAATCCCTAAAATTTTTGTAATAATTTAGGCAAAGTTGCGAATTTCGTGTTTTCCATTTATTTTTGATTCTTAAATCCGTCGGTAACGCAGTTGTTTATTTACTATGTCATTCTCAGAATTCTGGTAAATATTAAAAAAAACATTAAAATTTTCGTTTAGACCCAAAATTTTAGTAAATACAGTAATCAAGTCAAAATGTTTTCCACATTTATATTTTTATAATTTTTTTAAAAATTCTTTTATATTTATATTATTATACTGTATATTTTTATAGTTGTATTTTTGTAGTGGTTTATTAAAAAAACAAGAATAAAAAGAAAAACCGAAATTCGCAGCTTTGCCTAGTAAATTATTTTAAAAATTTTATGGATTTAAAAAATTAGAAAAAATGTCTTGGGAAATTTTATTTTAGGAATCAAAAAATTTTAGGAAAATCGAAAATTAGGAAAAAGAAATAATGAGGAAAAACATTTTAGGAACCAAAATTTTAGGAAAAATGGTCGGAAACATCCACAGAAAAAAGATGCATATGATTTACTCCTCGTCGGGCCAAAATTTGGAAATTCTTTCTCTAATTTTTTCGTTCAAAGAAAACAAATTCTTACAATTAGATTCGTCACTCCCGTCTTGACAGTCCGCTCGACCATTGCATTTAGTATCGAGGTGATAACACCCTCCTGTTACGCATTCTGCATATCCTAAAGTGAGATTACAGAAACCAGGCCGTCTAGGTAGAGGGATGTCACTGAAAGCTACTAATCCGACGTATTCGAAAGTCCTGTTGGCGTCTATACCGAACGTGTTGGATGGAAAATACACATTTTCATCTGGGTTTCCCTCGTGCGACAGCCAAGAATGAAGGAACGTGCCGTTCGTTTCTTCATCGAACCTTGCCATTGAATCGATTACCTGAAATTAGGAAATAAAAAGGCTTATGTTACTATTCTGTTTCTCCCGTTAGCTTTTAAAAAAAATTTAATTTTTATCCTGCCTACCTTTGAATATGTTAATTCGTTCCCTGCTTGCATAGCATAAAAAGCTTTGTCGATGCCAGAAAGGCCAACGTAAGCTCCAGGTTCTCCGTAAATGGCTACTTCTACTCTCTCTCCTGTTCTTGCTTTTTTGTTATTAATAAACACAGTAAACTTCAAAAAAAAAAAGAAAAAAAAATTAAAATTAAATAAAAATTTTCTGAATTGCTTTTTTTTTTTTTTGATTAGCTTACATTATTTCTCGAAATTCCGTTAACGGGAAAGGTTAAACTATCAGCAGTGACTAGACCATAGTGCCCAATATGGTAAACTAAAACTGTGGCGGCAGGTGCCATTTCAGCACTCAAAGGTATTGCGAAAGTCCTCACGGTCGCTTGCATATTTTCCTGACCGGTAAGAAGTATCATCCCTTTCGACATTATCACATAATGGAAATTCTCCATGTAATAATTAGATTGCACGTGAAGTATAAAATACTCTCCAACCTAAAAAGAAAAAGTCAAATTGAGTTTTAAAAAAAATTTAATTACAAAATCAGGTTTCTATTTTCAATTGAATTTAAATGAATTTTTTTTACCTTGGCATGCTGAGTAGAACTCGAAACCTTAATTTGCCTGTTCAAAGGAGAGTAATGAGTCGTCAAAAAAACTTCTGCCTGCGCTTGCCCTCCTTGAGAGTCTCGGAAAAAGATCTGAACCCTCATTGCGTAAATATCATTTAACACCTCTCGACTTCTCCTGTTTTCCTCCAATCCTAATTCCGCTTTTAAGTCCACATTTAATTCCCAGACTGCATTGTATTCGGACGATTTTATCGGCCTGTTATCGCCCCTAAACTCGATGTTTCGTGAGCCCCCGTTCCGCATGTTGATGACGGCCCTTACATCTAAATTACTAGATTGTACGCGATGATCGGGAAGTGGGGATAAATCTTGGAACGAAACGGCCATCTGAAAATAAAAATTTAAGAAATAAGGAAAATTTTTTTTAAAATTAATTCAAAACTTTGAAATTGTCAGCGATACGTACGTATAATTTAAACGGCATGGATGGTTTAAAAACTTGAGGGGAACCTCCTAAAACGGTCACTTTCACCGAAGAATTGTATATCCTGGCTGTAGAATAACCTTCGATGATTTCGTCTAAAAATCTGTCCCCAACAGTGGCCGTAATACTTATTTCCACTCCGTTCAGGGAAGACACGCTGTTAGCTAACTCAACCATCGGATATTTAAAATGATAAACTCCATTAAACTGGAAAAGAAGAAACACAAATTTAAATATTTAAAACTTTCAATTTTTGAAGAGAAACTTCTTATCGCGGAGGGGGGTGAATTGACCGCGTAACGCGTTATAAAAAAATTTTAAAAATTTAAATTTTTTAAAATTTATTTGTTACGCAGATAATTTTTAAGCATTGTTTGGCCACGTAACGCGTCACTCGTAATGCGGCCTAAATTATTTTTAAACATTTTATCGTTACGCGCTACAAGGCTAAACAATTTTTTTAACAAAGGAGCTAAAAAATGTTTGAAAGACAAATAAAAAATTTTTTTTAAAGGCTAAAAAATTTTAAAAGCTAAAAAATTTTAAAAAATTTTAAAGGCTAAAAAATTTTTAGAGGTTTCAATTTTTTAAAATTTATTCGTTACGCAGATAATTTTTAAACATTGTTTGGCCACGTAACGCGTCACTCGTAACGCGGCTTAAATTATTTTTTAAAATTTAAAAATTTTTTAAAGTTTTAAATTTTTTAAAATACCCAAAAATTTTAGTAAAAAATACTTAAAAATTGTATGAAACTTACGAATGTTAAATAAGGTACGTTCCCTCTGTTATTATAGTAGCTACTATAATAAGTATTGTAATCATTGACATTTTCCTGGTAGTAATAATAATTGTTCGGTTTCGGAAACCAAAACGGATAAGATTCGTCGAATTTAAAATATTTTTCCACCGGCGGTCCGTATCTGTACTGAGATCCATACGATAACAACGGCCGGATCGTCGCTTTCAACGTCAAATTCCCCCTCACCGGGGCTCCGTTCGTGTAATTTGCCATAACCGTCCCGTAAATGTAACGATCGGTATCGAAAAAGAAAGCGGGCATCGTCACGTTGACTTCGAAACGCGTTTGATAATATTCTTCCACTAAAAATTTCCCTTCTTCGATTTGTCCTTGGGCTATCACTTGAATGGTCCATTCCCCGAAAACCGGCTGGTCGGAAAGTTGATAAGACAAGCTCACGGTGCCCAAATTTGATTGACGAGACAGCCAACGTCTCATAATGTGACGATTCGGATCCAGCATGAATACGTCCACAGCGTCGTTGAAGGGTTTTAATTCGGTGTTGATTGGGATGGTTCGAAATCTCACTGGAAAATAAAAATAATAAAATTAATTAAAATAAATAAAATAATTAATTACGTAATAATGAAGTAAAGATAAGTAAAAACAGTCAGGGGATATGAGGCATCGAAGTAGGACTACGTCTAGAATTTTTGGTTGGGACCGAATTTTCGAGCTGGGAATGGAAATGCTTTTACTTTAATTTAGCCTGTTTGATAATTATGGTTTGGACACAGTTGTTTTATTAGATGCAAAAGTATCCTCCTATAGAGGCCAGAAACAGATTAATTTGGGACCTGAAAAAACGATTTTTTGTAAAAAGAGGGATTCCGGCATCGCTACTAGGGGAACGTTCAAATATTACGTAAGATTTTTAGGGGAGGGGGGGTCCACATTAACCATCTTCGCCATAACCTAAGCATGGCGAAATATCTTACAACCGGGGAGGGAGGGGGGGGGGGGGTTCAAATTCACAAAAATCATGCTTACGTAATACTTAAATGTCCCCCAGATAAATTTATCACATAAATTTTTTCAAAAATTCTTGATGATTTCATTTAAAATTTTCTATAAAATTTATATTAAAATTTCCAGTAAAACTTTTTCTGATGTTTATATTTTGGATTGAAACATCAAAGATGTTTGAAAAAATTTATCTAAAATTTTATCAAATCTTCGTTTCAAAAAATGCTTTAAAAAAACGTTCTTTCAATAAAATTTTAAATAAATTTTTTACATGTTAATGATCCCCCTAAATCCTGCGAGCCCTAATATTAGTCCACGTGGCCCCCTTTTTCAATAAAAAGTTTATCAAAAATTATCAAAATCTTCGTTTCAAAAAATGTTGATGGCCCTTTTTCACAAAACATCAACATATTTTTTTTAAATTTTCCAATAAACCAAAAACTGCTTTTAGGCAGGGGGTGTGTAATTCTCTCAGCTGGGGTTTCTCGATATCAAAATTTTTAATAAAAAATTACAAATTTTAAGAATTTTTAAAAAATTTTTTGTGAAAATTTTTGGTAAATAAAATTCAAAAAACTTTTCTTAAATTTAAAAATGTTATTTATAACATTTTCAATGAATCTTTTCCATGATCAGAAGTCATCGAAATGCTCGTTTCAAAAAATTTTAGTAATCCCCCTTAATCCTAATATTAGTCCACGTGGCCACCTTTTTCAATAAACAGAAATCATCAAAATCTAAAAAATTTTCTAACAATTTTCTCGTTTTCCTTAAAATTAGTAAAACATTTACAATATTTTGTAAAAAATAAATTTTATTATAAATTTCATTGAAAATTTAAAAAATTTTTTCAGGATCATCAAGGATTTTTGATAAAATTTTACTGACAAATTTATCTAAAATTTTCGAAATATTCTTTTTTTTTATATGTTCGGTGTCCAAAACACCAAAACAATCGGACACGACAAAACCATCATGGTGCGCCCTAAAACGTAGCCCTACGTCAAAAAAAAAATTTTTATAGGGATGTTTTTACCTGTTTGTCCTTGCATATAAACGGGTTTATCAGTCTGTACGAATATGGTCATCGATCTCTGGGAAAATGTGAGTACGGTTTCGTTGACGAAAGCTATACCACCGAGTACTCCATCGTAGGTGCCTTCCACCCTAAGTTTGTAATGACCAGGAACACTGGTTGGAGGCATCTAAAAAAAGAAAAGAAAAAGCGTGTAATGTTAAATGAATCTAAAAATAATATTTCAGGACAAAATTATCTATAATTTAATGTTGCCAAACGTTAAATCTTTTTACGTTTATATGTAACTCCAGTTAATAAAACAAAAAAATCCGAGCTTCGTTTTAATGGGAAAATATTGCTTTTTTTATTTCTATACCTTTAAAACGTCATCCTATCCCAAAATAAAAAATATTACGACTCTTTACGAATTTATCGATTATCAATAAAGAAAAAATAAAAAAAATAAAAACCGACTTCTCACATTAATACCTAAAAGCCGATTCTGTTGTTACTACAAACTGAGGTAAATTTATCCGTTAAAAAAATTCGAATGCAATATTATAATAGCCCCTAAAGTTCCAAAATTCCGAAAAATGGGCCGAAAATCTTAAAAAGTTAAAAAAAAAAAAAAAATTCCAAAGGTTTTTTTCCTATTATTTTGGGCATAAAACAAGCAATCGGATAAAAATGAAAAAAAAAAAAAAAAAAAAAAAAAGTCCACACTAAATTTCTTTCCTTTCACCGCGTAAATACGGTAGCTTCGCGTCCAGGGATTTTTTTTTTAGTAAAGGACCGCGTTGCGATGTCCCAAATAACCTCCGTTTACGGTATAGTTTTCCGCTCACGGGTCAATCTGCAAATATTAATAAATTCGCTCTCAAGTTTTCCATACCCTTCCAAAAAATCCTAATTAACTAATTGCATTAGATATTCTCTCTCTCCTTACTTTTAAAACTTCATTTTCTTACTTTCATTAAAAGAACTTCCGGTATCCCGGGTTTTACATCTTTGCTGTCCGCTGACAATTCTACTCCGTTTCTTTGAATGTTTGCTCGAACGGTTAAAGGCACAGGAGCTTGAAGGACTGTCACTGCGATCTTGTAAACAGTCCCGGGGCGCACCATTTTCCCGGCGACGATGAAATACGTTCTGAAATTAAAAGATACCACGTTCATTCATTTTCACGACTCTTTTGCAGATTTTTTTTTTCCCCCAAATGAGAACACTTACGCATCGCGAATAATCACGTTATGCTCGTATCCCAAATTGTTTTGCTCCCAAGGTGGGATATTAGGACTTGTAGGCCAATTTCCAGATCCTTGATTTGGGCCGAACGGATTATTTAAATCCGGGTTCGGATTTAGACTGTTCGATCCTCCCCACGTGGGGTCCTGATAATTCGGGTTGAAATTTGGATTATTCTGGGACGGGAACGGGAAACCTGGGTCCTGCTGCCGAGGAAAAGCTTCCGGCTGACCGGAAGGAATGTTTTGTCCATCAGAAGGAAGAATTAGAAATGCGACAAATGCATATGAAATTGCGATATCCATTCTGCCGGCATATCTGAAAGAAAAAAGAAGAAAAAAATAAATAAATAAATAAATAAGTTTAAAAATTTCATATTTAAAACTAGATTATAGGTAAGTGAACGATAATACAGCAAAACAAAACAAAGCACAGCTTCGGAAAAAATCAGCCGTAGTTCTTACAGTCATTGTGGCTCTGATTTTCGGAAGAGTCACATCGGTATTTGTTTTTTATTTTTTATTTCATTTAATTTTTTTATTTTAAACTTATATTATTTTTAGTGCCGGCTTTACTTTATTTTAATTTAATTTAAATTTACACTAGTGTTTTTTTAAACTAATTTTCGTTTAAATCGTGGGATTTTTTTCGATTAAATTTTAATTTTAATTTTTTTATTTGATTTATTTATTTTTTTTTTTTTTCATTATTGTCGGTCCGGTTTGGAGCTAAACCAGGAGATTTAGCCTCCCATCGTAGAAGGCGTAAATATCGACCCAGCGACTGGCCTTGTGGTATTAGTAAAAAGTTAGTGTTAATAAAATTTGCTAACGAAAATTTGCTTAGCGAAAAAATTCAAAAAGTGGCTAACAAAAGTTTCATTTTCTTAAGAACGGGTAAAAAGTGGGTAACATAAGAAGTTTCACGTCTTTTTTAAGCTTTATAGACATAGAGCGTATTGTTTTTTTTTAGAAAATACTAATAAAACTTGGCTGGGTGCACTCCGTGCACCTTGATCATTAGGGTAATCGTTTTTTAAACCCGGCACAAATTCTATTCTAATAAACCTTCTGGCCCTTTGAAAATTTTAATTAAAAAAAAAAAAAAATGTAAGCCTAGACAATTTTTTTTTTAGCTACCTGCAACCAAAAATAAAAATTTAAGGAGAAAAAAAAAAATATAAGACACGAATATTTTTTTAATCCGCCACAGAAAACCAGAGCAGCACACCTTTTTTTTTTTCTTTTTTGAAACCGAATTCCTTTTTGAAATCCATGCGAAAATAAAATTAGGAAAAAAAAAATATTAAAAGGCTTCCGGTGTTAACTTTAAAATTGAATCTGCAAGCATACGAAGTAGGCTGTGTAAGTTTGAAATATGGGATGCAAACGCCCCGTATATTTCACGGTTCTACCGCACCATGTTGGGGAGTAAATAAGAATTCCGGGAGGGGTTGATTTCTTAATGTCCTTTTTTCCCCATTTTAAGCTATATAAAGGGACATGGACCTTACTCGTTTTTAAGAAGGGTAAAAACATCATTTTTCAAAATACTAATCATCTTCACGCGCTTTTGAAATCTTTTAAAATTACTGTGAAAAGCTCGGTCAAACCGATTTATTTTCCAAAAAAAAAAAAAATGGTTATGCGTGCATAAGAAAATGAATTACCTTAAAGACCTTTTTTTTTTTTTTACTGTATTAAGCTTTTAAATGACTCGTCAAGAAAAATATTTTTCGTTTCAAATCGCATCCGAAACGTTCCGGGAACAAATGAGCTCGTTTCGAAGATTTATACCAAGGGGATACATCAAGCCTGAGATATAAAACAGTTTCGGAAATTCCTTCTTTCCCAACAGATAAATGACGAAAACGTTATTTGATTTGTAACATGACATAGGAGGTTCCACAGACGACGTTTTTTTTTTTTCTTTTTCCTTAAAATAAACACCTCATCAGGGAAAGTGATCATCGTTAGTTCTCGAATAATTACATTTTTTTTTTTTGGGGGGGTTAACCTCTTACTTGGTTGATGGTGCTGTAGGGGCTTGGCGAAGGGACCATCCAAGTACCGTGTCAGCAAAACCTTGGAAATTTTCAACCCTTTCTCCCCTTGGCTCGGAAAAAAAGGCCTTCTATGAATATTTATTAGGTTGGCTTCGGTATTTTACAGACCGTCCCTATCTTGTCCCCCCAAGAGGGAGACTTTAACATTTGAATGTCCCAAATCGTTATTTTTATTGTAAAGTCATGTATTTCGGAGCTTTAAGTTTAAAAATTAATGGTGTAACAAAAGATGCAGTGAAGTAAATTAAAATAAAAACTAGCCATGTGCATCATTGACCAAAATGACTTCGAACCCCGTCAAAACATTGGTCCAGGGCCAATTTCTTTTTTTCTTTAATTTTTTTTTCTTCCTTATCACATAAACAAATAATTAAGACGGAGAAAGTGAAAGATTTTATTAATTTAATGTTCTTTTGGTTTATTTCAAAAAATTTGAATTTTTTTTTTTTTGGGCAAGCAGCTTTGAAATGAGGAAGTGGCGATAAAAGTTGACCATGAACCTCCTTAAATTTCGAGTCTCATTGTTAAACCTGCAGTCTTTGGCAAATACTTTGGTTTCCCTGGCGTCTTTTTCTGTACAGGGGCTTAAGCTGACAGTATAATTTGCAAATGTAGCCTACTAAAGGGATGCACACGAATTTCGAGTGAGTTCATGAGTCATGACATGACTCGATTGAATTCTTGAGTCAAGTTAAGGTCTGACATTTAGAAAAAAATGGTTATTGCGAAAACAAAAAGGTCTTCTGACAAGGCAAAAGTAAAAATGTCTGGTGACAAGGCAAAAGGAAAAATGTCTGGTGACAAGACAAAAGGAAAAATGTCTGGTGACAAGACAAAAGTAAAAATGTCTTGTGACGAGACAAAAAGTAAAAATTTCTGGTGGCAAGAGGAAAGGAAAAATGTCTTGGTGACAAAACAGAAAGAAAAAGTCTTGGAACAAGACAAAAGTAAAAATGTCTTGTGATGAGTAAAAAGTAAAAATGTCTTGTGACAAAACAAAAGAAAAACGTCTTGCGACAAAACAAAAGGAAAAAGTCTTGAGACAAAACTAAAGAAAAACGTCTTGCGACAAAACGGAAGGAAAAATGTCTTGTGACAAGACAAAAGAAAAAAATGTCTTGTGACAAGACGAAAGAAAAAAAGTGTGGTGACAAGACAAAAGGAAAAATGTCTTGTGACAAGACAAAAAGAAAAACGTCTTGTGACAAAACAAAAGGAAAAAGTCTTGTGAAAAGACAAAAGGATAAATGTCTTCCGATAAGACATTTTCCTAAAAATCATTCGAAAACAATAAAAATATCTTGTCAAGAAACAACTTGTCCGTTGTCATGAAGCATTTTTGTTTTGCTTTGGAACATTCAAGTTTTTTTGAAAGACAAAACTTGTTCAAGGCATTTTCTTTTTCTGAGTGTACAGTTCCTATAATTTTTAATTTTTAGAGAATAAAAATCTATTTCTGAATTTGTGGGTTTCGTACTGATCACCTTTAATTAATTCATTTATTTTTGAGTCATAACATTTTGAAACATTTTAATATTAGAATCTTTGTAATTTCAAACTCTGTCTCTTCCTCGCTCCTTCAGAAGCAAAAAGAAGAGAGAAAAAAAAATCCACTTTCATTTAATTGTCATAACCAATTTCCTATTTTTATTTTGAAACAAAAGGGACGATAGCTTTCGGTCGTAACGGTTTGTGCGGTTTTTCTTTCTCCTTCTTTTTTAATTTAGCTTATTAACCCTCCAGTATAGATTTTTAATTGAGGATCGTTTAAAGCCGGGGAGGAAGGTTTGATATTAATTGCCTTGGCCGTTAATAAAAACTCCCCGGCATGAAAATCGTCATCCCTTGCAGTTATTTTAATTCCACCTGTAGTTTATGACGTCGAAATGTGTCGTTTTTATAAATCATCATCTAAAGCCCGGGAAAAATTTACGGCTCGTTTTGGATAATTTTTTTTTTTTTTTAAAGAGAGTTAACGAGGTCGTTTTTTTATTATTGCTTTTTTTATATACAACTCATTAATCCTTCCCTCCTCTCGATATATGACGTATGATACAGATTGTGAGCATTTTGAAAATGTCAGGAAGAGTTCACGAATATATTTTTTTTTTTCCTCAAAAAACAAAAATTCCAATTCGGTTTATTTTCTGATATATATGTTTAAATTCTACTGTTCCGAGAGGTTTGTTCAGCCAGGAATAATAAAAGAGAAAAAAAAAACGAAAAAGGGATCAAATTAAATGAAATTAAAAATGAATTTTTCAACAATGAAAATTAAACGCCAATCAATCGAAAAAGTCGAATTTGCTTCAAGCAAGATTCGAACCAGGGATCGTTTGTTCATAGTGATAATTTACTTTTGGAAGTAATTAGCTCATTCGGACTACCCTGGTAAACCTTTAAATGTTTTTAAAAACCCATGCAGCTACTACTTCACTTATTTATTTTATTTTTCTTCAATTTGAGATGACAATATCTGCCGTTGTCATTGCCGACGACGACACCGGGTAAAGAAACCTGAGGCCTAGTTCAAAAGACAACTTGCTCACGAAAACTTTGGAATAGTTCAGCGATGCGTACATGAACTGCGGAAACGTTAGATTAATTTAATAAAAGCACAGCAACGCCTTCAAACACAAAGGGGAGGAATAAACTTGCAACTTAAACGAAAACGACTGCATACCGAAACTTCGGACTGTATTCCCTGACTTAGCCTTACGATTTCAATTTTCAAAAGCACAAGTCACAGATTTTTTTTTTTCCTCTCTCTCTCTCTTTTCTTTCTCTTTCTTTTTTTCTCGTGAAAGTCGTAAAACCGGATATCAAATAGACCTAACATTTCTTACGATTGGTGCAAAAGCATAAATCATAACATGTCAGTTACAATTCCAAAAGTCATTTCGATTAATTCATTAAACTATAGGGAATAACACAAGCTAATGACGTTTTACGTCATCCCTCGAGCTCTTTAAAAGGGTGTCATCCCGATGTTTAACTAAAAACGGTTTGTCCTACAACAGGGAGGAGAGGTATGGGTATGGGGGGAGGAGGGAAAGGAAAAGGATTTTCGTATATATTTCCCGCGGAATTCCATGCGTATGAGATGATGTGATTGATGATACCCCGGGAAAACTTTTCCACCGATTTCGGAAGGAGGAACAAGAAAAAGGTTGTAAATACAACAAATAATCTGGACGCAAGCCAAACACGTCTTAGATCAATCATTATAAAGCTTTTAATCGTTTTACCACCTTTTAAAAATTTATTTTAAAATTTCAATTAGTTTTCTTAATTATTTCATTATAACAAATATCTTTTTTTTTTTTTTAACAAGAGGCGGGGGAAATCAAATCTAACTGTAAAAATTTTTACCAAATATATTTTTCCTCCTAAATTTTAAAGCTTTGGAGCTCCTGCTAAAAACTTTTCAGGTTCCTCTCTTGTTTTCCATTGACTGACTGTAAAATAGGAAGGGCTAACTAAAAATGATTTTTCAGAGGGTTTAGCTTTCTTGTGCCTCCCTTCGAAAAAGAAATTTAAATTTTTTGAAAAATAAAAGCAAGACTTATATAAAAGATGCGTAATAAATTGAAAATTTTATACATAAAATTTGAACATACATCATTTTTGCAGCAAAGTTTATGCATATTTTTTAAACGTAAAAATTTGAACGCCCTTACGAAAAAGGGATGCAGAAAGTGTACAAAATTTTTGCAGAATAAACGCAAAAAGTTCATATAAAAAATTTATCATTATTAATTCATGTAGGAGCCCTTGAATAACCCTGCTGTGATTATCGTCGAAAGTGTTAAAAACCTCTCCAACTTCTAGGTTTTCAAATTTATAGTTTGTTTCATTAATTTTTTTTTTTAAATTTTTTTTTCTTTTTTTTACATTTTAAAAACCTCGAAAAATTCGAGGTTGTTAAATCTGATTTTGACAAGCATTTTTTTGCCTATTTTCCACCCCTCCCCCTCCTTGAGAGTAAGCAAGTGTAAGAAATAGTCGACCCCCCTCCCCCCACCCCCTGATATTATTCCTTTCATTTTCACCTTCAAAAAAATTATTGTTAAAATTCCTTCTTCTTTTTCTGAAATAAAATTAAGCATCAAAAAGAGGAAAGGGAAATTTATTTTCAAAAAAGTTAACGAATCAATCAAATAATATCAAATATCAATTTAAAAAAATCAAAAATTACTTAATAAAATAAAATCAAAAATGAACTTAAAAGAATCATAAAATAAAATTATGAACTAATGAGACCATTTTCATACTGAATAATGCAGCAAATATTTTTTAATGGCAAAACTTACGTAAGACATTGAATATACCCTCTCCCCCTCCATAACTGGCCGTAAGCATTCCATCAACCCCCCCTCCCCTGTTAAGTGCTTATGTAAAGCTCGTATGATCCCAATTTCAATATGAACCTTATTATTTTTTTCCAGATTTTTTTCCGCGTAAAGTGACGAAACATTATAAGTCCTAATTTTTGGCTCCAGCTTGAAAACCTGACCAGATTTTTAAAAAAATAGGCTCCACATTCCAAATAGGAAACGACTGTCTTTTTTTTCCGATAAAAAAAATTATTGTTTTTTTTTTCTCTTATAAGAATCTTCTGACCTCGAAGTGCAAGTCGGAGCGGTTTTCCGTCGAGTAAAAAATCTGAAAAAAAAAAATTAACATTCATATGTGATACAGAAAAAACCGATTCCGGAGATGCACTCATTCAAATTCGAAAATTCTCAAAACGAGACACCCTTAAACCGATCATTCACCGGTAAACAATTATCCTTACAAGTTGTCAACCTTTTACCTCAACATATACACGAAGAAAATCGAAAACTGAAAAGATAAGTACGGCACTCGTACGTGATTAATGTATCCATAAAAATGGATTTTTAATCAAAGCTTACTGCTGAGAAAAGAATATTTTTGGAAAGAAAACCCCCTCCGGACTTTAAATCGATATTCCGATCGGTATTATTTGGCAACTCCCGTCCCTATGAAACTCTCCCAAATTTATTTTTTCTTTCCTTTTTATCCTTACCATATATAAAAAAAAGAGACTGAAAAGATTATATTGCAATTAATTTTATATGAAACAAAATCTGCGCTATATAAAAATTAACGATCGCTTTTCAAAATCAAATTTTAAAATCGAGATTATTCATGGATTAATTTTTTTTTTTTTTAACGAGAGAAAAGAGTTTCCTTTATGCTTCATCGCTATATTTAATTCAAGAACGAAGATTTTTTTTTTTTTTTTAACATCTTGTAATAAAAACTTTTCTTCTAAATAATGCAGGTATATAAAGCAAGCTTTTTTTTAGAAAGTAATTCAGGTTAAACTTCTTAAAAAGTTGATAGAGAATCGTTTTTTTTTTTCTGCGAAATACCAATCGAGGAAAACATTGATTTCTACTGCCGGCTTTTTTTTTTCTTGGACAAATAGTCCAAGGAGTCTCACGGGATTCAGCTATAAAATATCGTGACTCTTCGCCGACGTAATTTATAGCCAACAGGTTTAGTCTAACGCGAATCTCAAATTATCATGATCGATATATACAAACTGAGGTTTATATATGTTACAGTCAAAATATAAACTGGTCACACAACCATGTTTACTGTTGTTATTAGGGCTGTTTAACATTAAGGTATTTAGCTTGGTTCCGGTCCTACAACTCGGGTCTAGACCCGAACTACTCGGGTTCGGACCCGAGTTAACACCCAAGAAAAAGTGCGTTATAAAATTTTATAAGTTTATAACGTTTTGGCCGATTATAAAATTTTATAACTATTTATAAATTTTTATAATTAATGTTCTTAACTGAACAATATATTAATTTTATGCTTGAATTGCACTATATTTAGCAAATGGGGACTTTATAGGCTACTTTTTAAACATTTTTCATGAGAAAAAAAAGGAAAAAAAAATAACAACTTTTTGGAATAGAACCCGAGTCTTGTGGTCGACTTACCAGCCGCCTTTATCCACTACACCACTTTTCAACTGACTTTTAAAAAGCGGCAATATGATTCTTAAGTTGCCGACTATTTTGACTTATATTTTCCAGATTTTTCTGAATTTTCGGTTTATTTCTTGTATTTTTAATTTGACAAAGGCTCAGATATAAAGAAAAACAGAAATGGAAAAATTCGGGAAGAGTTAGAAGAAAATAAAAAAAACTTAGGAAAAAACTGAAAATAATTTTTGATATAAAACTTTATAACGAATTATAAATAGATGTCTTTTTTGGCGGGTTGTAAAATTTTGTAAAGAAGTTTAAGTTTTCAATAACTCAATTTTATAACACACTTTTTCTAGGGCACGGGTCGGGTATTTTCGATTCCTACCCGAAAAAAGTCGGGTTCGACTCCGGACCCGAAACTACCCGTTGAAAAAAAATTATTTATTTAAAAAAATCGATGAAAATTAATATTAACAAACGATTACGGAATGACCAGTGGCGACATGATCATTACACCGCAAAAATGAAGGGAACGGGTAGCTTCGAGTCCGGAGTCAAACCCGACTTTTTCGGGTAGGAATCGAAAATACTCGACCCGAGTTAACTCGAGTCCGGACCAGAACGGATTCGAACCCGAGTAGTTCGGGTCTAGACCCGAGCCTGAATTTTAGAACCGGAACGGAGCTAAATACTCGAATATCGAATAGCCCTAGTTCTTATTGTCACTATCAACGCTGTCAAACGGCTCCGGAAAAAATTTCTGTAAAAAAATTTTAAATTGAAAATGAAACTGAAAATTTCTGGTTTTTCTGTAAATTGGGAAAGTTGAATTCGGTTCGGCTCTGTTAAAACAATGTCCATCAGGGGGGTTCGATTCGGTTACATTTTTTTTTTATTGACTGCACCCAGAAAAGAAAATAGCAAATAAAAAAACAAAAATGTTTTGCGACAAGGAATTTTCTTAAAAATCATGCGAAAACAATAAAAATATCTTGTCAAGAAACAACCTGTCCGTTGCCATCAAGCATTTTTGTTTTGCTCTAAAACATTCCGGTTTGTTGCAAGACAAAACTTGTTCAAGGCATTTCCTTATTTATTCACATAGCAAATAAACTCCCTCTTGCACTAGAAATCCGGATCGATGACAGAGTCCTTTTTTTTTTCTGGTCCGAATTCCATTGGCTCCCGCATTGTAAAAAGAGGTGAAAAAAAAAAAAAAAAAACTGATAAAAATATCAAATGTGAGATATGTGAGATGAAGTATAATCAACTCCTGTCCGAGACATTTCCGATTTCTCTTGAGAAATCATTTAATGTGCGTTTTGTAAAAAGAAACAGGAAGAAACCTGTATTTTCCCGCGGTGAAAATAAATCGGAATCCATTATAGATGTATTCTTTTAATCGTCAAGGATTTATAGCTTTAAGAGGAAGAAGTGGGAGGGGAAGATTTAATTGCTCGTGAAATGGCTGTTGTAATATCGCCGGTGCCGGCAATACTCCCAAACAACCTTAACTTTTTCTTTTGTCCGGGGATGAAACGAATTTTCTTTTATAAATAATAAACAAAATTAAAACGGAGTTACGACTCTGATTTGCTATAAATTCCCCGTTTTATGACGATTTGACTTCGATTTATAAAACGATTACTCTTTTTTTTTTTTTTAATTTATAGGGATATTTAATTACTCTATTAAATTTGGCAAAAGCTTATATAATTTTTTTTTTTTTTGAGACGCAGAGACAAAATTGAAAAGTATTCAAAATGTAAAAAATTTTATTTCATTTTATTTTTTATATTTATTTATTTTTTATTTTTTTAAATGAAAAGAAGAGAAGAGAAGAGGAAATGGGAATCGGATTTCGTTAGGAAAAGAATTAAAAAGGACGGAAATGAGAAAAGACTTGCAGCGAAGTTTTTGTGCAATAATAAAAATGCAAGAGATTTATATTAAATAATTTGTAATAATGTTTCAATATTTTTTTTAATAAGAGTAAATTAAAAACTAGGATCTTTTTCATTTGAAGGTTTTTCTGTTTTTCTTTTTTTAAAAACTCAGAACAAAAAAGGTCAAGAGAGTTTATTTTACAAGTTTTACAGAAAATGTAATTAGGTCATAGGACGTGATGGAAATTTAAAAAAAAAAAAAAAAAAAGTTTGCCGTTTGGAAATCTGTCATTTGTGATTCTTTTGCGAAAATTAAATATTCAACAAAAAAAATCTTTTTTTTTTTTTTTTTTTTTTCATCTTTTTCTTTTCTTTCACCTCGGGCGTTGATTCTCTATGAGACTAAAAAAAAAAAGGTATAATTTCTTTGATCTTTAAAAAATGTTCATCAAACGAAATATTTACCCCCTTAACGGTGTTGCTTAATAATTAAATGGCTTCTTTTTAAAGAACAAAAAGAATTTTTTATTTCTTTGAAATAAAAAAAAAAAAAAAAAAACTTCTCCATTCAAAACAGACATTTTCTGAAAGTTTAGTTCGACCTTTTCAAAATCATTCGCAACCGTGGAAATTATATCTACGGTAAATCAGCTTTTTATAAAAAAAAAAAAAAATATTTAAGATAAATCTGACAGACGAAAAAGGGAGTTTTGCCTTTTTAATTTAAAAACTTCTTTCTTCCTGGAATCCCTGATTTTTTTCCCCTTCGCTTTTTCTTGGCCTTTAATTTTTTTAAAGTCTTTATTTGATTGTTATTATATTCCTGCCAGTATTTTAGAAAAAAAAAAGTTATTTCGAAATGGAGACGTATTTTAGGCGGAATATACTTTGACTGATTGTGTGAATTTATTTTTCGAATAACGAAATTTACAAATTAATTGATTGTCTATGAGCCTAGCTGCAATTCACTATTCGTTATAAAGAATGAGCTTAGACTACCGTAGATTGGGGTGAAGTTGAAAGGAAATTCAAAAAAAAATTCGAAGCTTATAATTATATTATACTTAAAAACAATACCCACTTAATGAAATAAAAAAATTTTAATTTTAGTGCCTAAAATAAACCTAAAATTCCCCTTTGAATTTCCTTTCAACTTCACCCCAATCTATGGTATTCGCTTTTGAGAAAGGGTTTTGCTCGTTTGAAAATATACTGTTTTTGGTCCATTCAGAAAAAAGAAATGTTCTGAACAAGTTTTGTCTTGCAAGGAATGTTTCGTAGCAAAGCAAAAATTCTTCGCTACAACGGACATGTTGTTTCTTGACAAAATATTTTCATTGTTTTCGTATTATTTATTTTTTTAAAGTTTTCTCCCAAGTCGTTTTTGCTTTCTTATTTAACCATTTTTTTTTCTGAGTGTGGGAAAAAAAATTCAATTTCATCCCTCCGCTTGAAAAACGAAAAGAGTTCTGTTTTGGTCGTCGGGTTGAAAATCAGGCATGTCTCGGCTGGTTACGGCCCGACCGAACTCAGCGCAATAAGCCACCCAATACCTAATACGTAATGTACTAATTTTGAGGAATTTTTCTAAAATTTGAAATGGATAGGATCTCAACACTGACAAAAAGCCTTGACAGTTGGGAAATTCAGATATAAATTTGTTGTTTAAATGTTACCCTCCTTAATAAAATGGTCCTATAAACATTTTTTTAAAAATTAATTTAGTCCTTAAATTTTTAGGAAAACCTTGAGATTTTGGATTTGACCTTAATTTTTTGCTAAAAACGGTTTATTCTGCCATCGATTTTCGCTAATGGAGATTTAACTTCAGAAAATCTCTGTAAACGAAACATGGAAAGCAAAAGCCCCCCTCACCCCCATTTTTTTTTCTTTTTTTTTTTTTTCGTTATTCTTCCACTTTGTTTTTGTTACACTTTTCAAATCTGTAACTCGAAATTTAAAAAAGAAAATATTAAGCCCTTTAATAGCTTGTTATAAATCCGGGTAGGGAGAAGTGTTATTATCTCGTTTTGGCCAGAGTTCAATTTCATCGTCATCCAGATTCCAAAGATAAAAAGGGAGATAGTGAAAAACAAAAGAGGGATGGGTAATAAGTTTTTTTTTTTTTTTTTTTTTTTTGAAATTTGCGTACGAATTTACTTTTCGAAACACTGGACTGATGTAAAGAATAAAATTAAGGACTTCTGGTCCCGATCCAATTTTATCGCTTATTAGTTTCATTTCGGAATAAAAAAAAAATCTCCAAGGAGACGAAGTGGGAAATCAGCAAGAGAGAAAAAAGTAACTCCGGTAATTTCAGCGTAGAAAAAAAAATTATTCACGGTGTGATAATTTTTATTTTTTTAATCCTCTTCCCTAATGCTGACAAAATGCGTTTCAGATAAATCTAAATTTTCGAACGATGACAGAAATTGCTGACGAATTGCTCTCAGTCTCGGCTGCCGGAATTTTCGGCGACTTTTTTTTTTTTGTTTTTTAATCAGCAACGTCTTGTTTTTCCAGAATTTCTCCGGTTATTTCCCTTTCTCACCTTTTTTTTTTGTGCGTAAATTTTATTTGTTTGAGGATGAAAAACTGGGTCGGATGTCAAACGTGACCGTTAAGAAACTTTTTTTTTTTTTTTTTTTTTTGTAAACGGGGAAAAAAGGAATGTTTAAGAGGTAATTAAAAGCGCTTAAAGGTTTTTTTTTTCTGAGAAAAATTCTTTTTAAGATTTTTTTTTTTAATTTGAAAAAAGGAGAAATTAGATCGAAAGGAAAGGCACAAAAGAGAATCTTGTAAAAAAAAAAAAAAAATATACGACATATCCCTCTTTCCCTTCATCCGTTCAGGTCTTCGAAACAAAGTGTAAAGTTAAACTCGGTTAATTTATTTAAAAAGTTTTTGGGGCCCGCAACATCAGCGAGTAAATAAACATGCCTAAGCATAACAGTTTTAACAGTTGATGAGAACGATTTATTACAAATGTGTTAGCTTCTTTTGTAATGCGTTCTTCCCCGGCGATAAAGGAGGAAAATGCTGATGGAGCCGACGTAAAATAAAAAATAAAAAATGGAAAATTATTTATTCACCTTTAGAAGAGAGAGAACGTTCTGGGCGATTTACACTTTACGTCGTATTATCTGCTTAACAAGAATTAAATTCGATTATTTAAAATCGCAATCGGTATTTTTTTTCAGTTTTCCATCACGGAGTTGAAAATCGTCAGAGAGAAGCTCAGTCTTAGCTACTCAGTATATTATGAGTCCGAAGAGTCGTTTGGGGGATAGTTTCTGCTTATGGTAGAGATTAATTTTTGATGTACATAGGCCTAGAACAACTGGAGTACGGCTTTCTAGAACGACGTCATGAAAAAAAATTTGCTTAAGTTTTACCTCTAAAATAAGAGCTATATCAAACACTATATTCTTCAGGTCAAGGATTTTAAAAAGAACCTCAATTTTGTAATAAATATTGATTTTTGGGCCAGAAACGTAAGGATTTTTGTGAAAATTTCCCTCTTTCCATTTTTGCATTTCTTCACATTTTTTTTAAAATCGATTATCGTCATTATCAGGCTAGTTTGTAGGCCTAATATTATTTTTTTTCCAAGACTGGAAGTTTTTTTTTTTTTTTTTTTTTTTTTTTTCCGTGCACCCAAAAAATACTGCTTTAGGTCAAGGCAAAAATGCATTGCGACAAAGCATTTTTTTAAAACTTAAAGTCTAGGCAGTGGAAATGTTTTACGCGAAGGTTCGTGCAAAGTAAAAAATTTTGCGTAATTTTACCACAATCTATATTAGTGAAAAATAATACCAAAATTTTCGATAACGATATTTATCGATATCGAGGATTTCAAAAATATCGACATCGCTAAAACCGTTTCCCGCAACTCGCTTTGCTCTGCGCGGCAAAATCAGTTTCGGACTCAAAAAATCTTGCTTTAGATTCCAGCAGTGAAATATACTATAAATTTTTTAACATTTTTGACCAGACTTTACAAATTTCTCGGAAACGTCGCTAAACCAACATGACGTTTAATTCCAAAACTACATCTGTCTTCTTTAGCTCGCGCCATTAGAACTTTACACATGAAATTACGCGCCTTCTCTAAGCCTGATCGGTTTCAGCCAGTAAAAAAAAACGAAAACTCCAATATTTATGTGAATGCCCGCCAACAAGAGAGAAAATTGTAAAAGAATCAAAAAAATTAGAGAGAGAAACGAATTATCCCTACCCGAGCGTCAAAATTAAAATCCCGACCTATGTCAATGATTTGCTTTTCATCCCCTTTGATTTTCAAAATAAAAAAAAAAATTGTGCAGCTGCCCCAAAACGTAATAAAAATTCATGTACCGCTGTGCTTGACAAAGTCACACCCATAGACCTCATGTGAGCTCTGGCTTAATGACTTCATTATGAGTTTTTTTTTTTTCGATCTTTGCACAGGACTAATAATTAATAATAGTCCTTGTTTAATCTCCTTTATGTTCGACAACTGAGAAAAAAAAAAATTAATTTTCGTTTTAAAAATACTTGGAACTTACGGGTGAGACGAACGACTTGAAAACATCTCACAAGCTTTCGTCGAAATTAAGTATGACATCTGCTTTCCCCTTTCTCTCCCTTTTTATAACCGTCGGGATTTTTCTCCTCCTTGGGAGTTCTGACAGGATATTGTTGAATTTCGATTGGATTTATGTACGGGAATGACGAGATAAGCGAAAGGGGGATAAAAGGAAGACTTTAAGGAGAAAAAAAAATTTTGATGCGCTTTAGTTACTCGAAATTAAAAGGGAGTTGCAAATGTAGATATGCATCTGAGCCTTAGGCCTCAACCGGCTCCTTTGCTCCGGGAGGAGAGGGAGAGGGAAAGAAAATAAAAGGGAAGTTTCGCGGGGAGAAGGGAAAACAAGTGTCAGATAGGATCAGTTATTAAGTTATTTTCTCAAAAGCAGCTTAGTCAATTCTTTCCAGATTTTCTTACTTTCACACAAGTGCTTCTTCGACTTCCATGGCATAACTCTTTAAGAGAATGCATCGGTCGTGGCAGCAGATAAGTCGTATTTTTCTTTTTACTGAAAACCGAAGACAAATCTTGCAAAGAATCTTTGAAATTTTTTCCGGAACATAATAATATTTCTTTTTGCAAGATTTGTCTTCATTTTTCCACAAAAAGAAAAATCCGCAAGATTTATCTGCTGCCACGACTGATGCACCCTTTTAAGAGTACGCATCAGTGAAATTTAAGCGATTATCGATTCAATAAGTTAAACATAAGCGGAAAGATTAAATCGTAGCAGCAGACAAGTGACTGTTGCGTACTCTTAAGAGGAATCATCAGTCGTGGCAGCAGACTAATCGTATCTCGAAAAAAAAAAAAAATTAAGGGATTTTCTTAATTTTTTCCTGAATATTCCTTAATATTTTCTGTTTCAAGATCTGTCTTCGTTTTTAGTAAAAGGTAAAACACGATTAGTCTGCTGCCACGACGATGATTCCTCTTAAGGTGTCGATTCGCTTGCTAAATGACGAGCGTCGAGACGAGCGCTTCAAAATCATTTTCAAAAAAAAAAATTTGGACTTTAATTAGTCAATATCGGCTAATGACATTAAAACCAATTAAAAGTTAAATTTAAAAAAAAAAAATTTGATGCTTGCGTTTTGACGCGCGTCTTTCGGTAAGCAAACCGACACCTTTCAAATGTAAATATTTTAACATTCACAACATTTTTCTCAAAAATCCGATTTTCGGAAGTATCTATGAATCGCCAAAAAAAGGAAAATAAAAATTTGCAAGATAGGGTTGCGATGGGAACTTCTTAAATTTTTTTTTTTTTTGGAGGTACCTAAAGAGCACCGCATCCGCTTAGCAACCACCGGAAGTACTGCGTTAAACTTCCGGTGATTGCAAAAGCAAAAAACACAGCACTTCCGCTAATTTTAGAAAACGCTTTCTTATTCTATTCTATTAAAGTATTTCATGGGAAACAGGCTGCATGTCGGTACATGTACCGACTTATTTTTCGTGGCAACAATGATTTTTAATTTTTGGAATATATTTTCCCCTAAATTAACCATTTACGCCAGTGGAAAAAAACTGAATGAGGCTCTAATTGTCAAGTCAACTTGAAAAAAAAAAAAAAACTGGAACGTGTTTTGAATCAAAAGTAAAAAAAAAAAAGATCCGATCCTGGAAGACATAACTCATAGTTTCACACAAGAGCACCCTACTGAACGTTACTCCACCTATTTTCGTGAAAAGGAACAATGGTTTTTGAGAAGCACGAGCCAAACGACCCGAATCATACAAATCGCCCTGATTATTCACCTATTAAATACCATTCTGGATACGTAAAAACCATTTATTTATCAAACGGACTCCGTTTTCCCCTATTCGTAACGGCTCCAAATAATTATCGACCAATAATCCTTACAAGAGAAAATAAGATAGGATTTCATTTATTTTCAATTTTACACCTTTTTAACGATCTCGAGCAAAAAAAAAAAAAAAAAAATTAAATTATTTAGAAAAAAACAAATAAAGAAAGTAAGTATCGAATTTCATTTCAGCTGCTGTCATCAAATTATTAACTTTTTTACCGTGCTATTTTAGGTGATTACTCTGCAATTTAAAGAAGTCCGTGACCGATCCAAATTTGTCTTTGGAGAGAAAAAAAAAAAATTTCGCGAGGACTTAGTTTTAAAGTTTAAAGTTTTTTTTTTTTTATGATGTAGCAAGCTAAACTCATAATAAGATTGTAAAATATACAAAAAGGGTTTGATGAGATGTGAAATAAAAAAGCACTTATATAAATAAAAATAGGGCTCTTCTCCGCGAATAGTAAGGGGATACCATCTGTCATTTTTTGCCAACTGTATTTCCGTAACAAATTTTTACAAAAAAAAAAAAGCTGCCAGTTTGTTTTGTTGACAGGATTTCTTATGCGTCTAATTAAAATTTATTGCAAAAAAATTAGAAAAGAAATTTCTCGTCAGCTGTTCCTATTTTTTGATCCGGATCTTAGCAATTTTGGTCGAAAAACCTGCTCACACGTTTTATGAAATTTTCATCCTTACGGTATTTCTGTCCAACATACAGCAGGAGCAGGACTAAGCATGTTTTGAAACTTCATAACTTTCTATCCTCAGAGTTTTATTGATACGTTACACGTGATAGGCATTAGACCAGTGACTGCAGAGAGACACAGACCGCCACTTGCATTAGACCAGTGACCTTTTGGACTGCCGATCTTTGGTCTCTCACATCGAACTGGGCCTCTCAAATCCGTCTTTGGTCTAAGAAATAAGTTCAATACCGAGTACTTTTATTTTAGGAATACGAAGGACTTATAAAATGTTCTTGTAAATTTTCAAGAAACTTAGACTTGCTAAAGCAACGACTTGAAAATTTCTTGAAAACTTTTTTATAATTTTTGCCATTTTTTTTCTAAATATTAAAATTCGACTGCATGAACAAAATCAAGAACTTAGAAATTTTAAATAAAATGTGCCAAGAACAGCAGGGTGCGTAGCGTGTCCTAAAAAAATTTCCTAAAATTTCTTTAAAAAAATTTGACGAAAAATTCGAAATATTAACGAAATAAAAGTGCTCTTTTAGGTGCGAACCAACAAACGAATAAACGAACTAACAAACAGAAATCTCCAGGTTACGGGGTATGACGTACTTTTTCAAAAATTTAAAGTTTTTCTCTTGCCCGGAAAAAAATTCGAATTTTTTGACCAAAAACGGGCGCAAAAAAAAAAAAAAAAAATCTTAAGTCGTGTCTCCCTCCATTAGCGATTTATCCGATGATCGGATTATCCGACCACCGGAAGTACTGTACTTTCGAACACTAGAAAAAAACTCGAACTTTAAAATAAAAATGGCGTATTCGTTATTTTGTTTTTATTTTTTGCGTGCGGGATATTAAAGAAAGAGATTTATTGTTCCAAATCCGAAGATTCTACGCAAAAAATACCCCGCACGCAAAAAACATAAACAAAATACCGAATACGCCATTGTTATTTTCAAGTTCGAGTTTTTTCCTAGTGTTCGAAAGTACAGTACTTCCGATGGTCGGATAATCCGATCATCGGATAAATCGCTAATGGAGACACGACTTTAAAAATTTTAAATTGTTTTGTTGTTTAAATTTTTAAATTTTGAGCTCTTTGGCGTTAGAATTTTATATTTTTTAGTTATCTTTTTGCTCCCATTATCGTAAAGAAAATTTTTTTAAGCTTGTTTTTTTTTTCAAGAATATTTATTATTGTTTGTTAATGTTGATTGTATGATTTTTTTTTAATATCACAACTGGACCAGAAAAAGTACCGCTTGAAAGTTGATACTTTCGAATACTTAAAAATGGACTTTTCCTAAATCCTGGAGTATCTGATTGGAAAAGGTGAATTTCCACAAACAGGCCGTAAATTTTCCAGCACAAACTTTTATTTTAAGTTTTTAAAAAATCTTTGCCACGTGTTTTCTTACCGAGTGGCGCCAATAACTTTCCGCAAATGAAAAAGTTTTTAGTTTTTCAAAAGTAAAAGTCTAAAAATCATTTCCGCACGTATAAAATTTTTAATTTTAAAATACTATATTCGCTCCCAAATATGGCTTTTAAAAAAGTCACTTTAAAAGAGATGGGAGTGCATTAAAAAATGCAGGCAACCTTCTTTCGGCTCCTACAAAAGAATCAATGAAATTCAAAAATTCCTGAAATAAGGGCCATCCCAGTGCCCGGGTAAAATAAAACCTTCCTACAGGAATGTTCCATTAAAACACGTTTCTGCAAATTCCTCTTAAAAAATAATCGGGAATAAGGCATTAATATAATTTTATATGATAAAGGACCCCCTTAAAACATAAAAACACCAACCACGTTTCTGCTTCAAAAACCTTCCCCAACCGTCGTAGAAAGTGTGTTTCAAAACAAAAGTCTTTCCTCTTTCAAATACAAAAGATATTTCTTCAAACGGTTTCCACAAATAAAACGCCACATCGTTAACAACCGGAAATACCGAAGATTTTAATTTCTTCTGCAGAAGTCTTTTAAATGTTTGCAATTGAACCCGAATCGATTAAAAATAAACCGATTCAAAAAAGGATTTTCATTTTTAAAAAGGGAAAAAAAAAAAAAAAAATGAGGATTTAAAGAGAGACGAATAATTCATTTATGTCATGAGATTCATGATATTCTCATCGACAAATAATTCAAATTTGTTTCCTTAAATAAAGCTTTCTGCAGTGTGACGTGACTTGACTGAGAGAATAAAATCCGCCTTTCTTTCTCCAGTTAAAAATATTGTTGACGGTGTTGAAAAAAAATTTAAGGGATGTCCATTTCGATGTGCTTCCAACTTTTTTCATCCTCGAAGTAAAAAAAAAAAAAAAAAAAAAAAAAAAAGAATTCGCAACTGCCGCGTGAAGCTTGAAGGCAACGTCGATAACAGACGCAATTTTCCATATCGGAAAATTTTCCCGATTTTGCCTTCAAGATTTTGTAGCTTTTAAAGATTCCCTTTTTTCGCCCTCGAATCTTGACAAAAGGAAATTTCGAAAGTCTTTATAAATCACAATGTATTTCAATCGGCGGGGCAGGGAATTTATGTCAGATCGAAAACCCCCTTCCCCCCCCCCCTCTTTTTTTTTTCTTTCTAATATTGCGGACATATAGATTCGTTTAAAAAGTAATTTGCCAGTTCGGAAAATCTCACTCGGGCTACGTTTTTTTTAATCGCGTTTTAAATAATGAGAAAAGTCGGAATCGTATTATTGTTAACATTGATCAAAGCTCAAGGCAGGGAATCGAGAACGTCCCAGATGTGAAGTTTAAAAAAACCGGAGGAAAACGATCCCGAAAAAAAGGTTTTTTTTTTTTTTTTTTTCTCATCCCCGGTTTTATCTATTTTATTCTTTTTCGAGGTGAAAGTAAAAGCGATTTCTATAAATTTCTGGACAATCAACAGTTAGGCTGCATAACAGTTAACATTTTTTTTTTTTCAAAAAACTCGTCCTGACGATTTGATTTTCATTTTTCTTTTTTTTTTTTTTTTTTTTTTTTTTTTTTTTTCTCTCAGGATCCTTTTTCCCTTCCGTTTATAATAAAAGTATTTTCCGGAAAGGGATAGCCGGGTTTTATTTCATTTTATTTATTTTTTGTCTGTTGCGGTTTTTGGCTCGTATGCAGCTTTGGTCTTTTTTTTTTTTTATGACGTACATTTAGTATAAAATCCTTTTCCATCCTTAATTCAAAAGTTTGTTAATAAGAATGATGTGACATTAAAGTTGGCTAAACTTTCTCTTCCACTGCTTAATTTTTTTTATGCAAAAGATAACTTTAAAATCAATCTTTTTTTTTTTAACTTTTGGAAGCTTTTACTTATTCATTTATTTATGATAAAAAAAAACATCGGTGGAAGGTAACTTATAATGTCTGAAAAGAACTTGCGAAAGCTTATTTTGTAGAATTTATTTCAAATGCAAGTTATCGCAAAAATAAGAAAATCCCAATAAGGATTCGGGAAAAAAGCATTTTTATTGAGTCATTTTTAAACGAATTTCACGAGGCTTTTTTTTTTTTTAACGTTTTCATGGGACATTTAGTCATTCTTATAGTGGGACATTTACTCATTCTGCTAATGGGATATTTAGTCATTCTTCTAATTGGACATTTAGTTATTCTTCTAATGGGACATTTAGTCACTTTTTTTATGGGGCATTTAGTCATTCTTTTAAGGGGACATTAGGGTGTCCCTTATTTTGCGAATTTTCGAATTTGATGTCGGGCCGGGTGGAATCTCGTTCTTTACGGAGCCCTAATAAACCCTGAATTTTTTCAGAATTTTTACTGAACGGGAAAGCGTGCCGACTTGAGCTTTAAGTTCCGAAATTCCCATAAGAGAAAAAAAAGTCGACAATATTTTTTTTTCGCGGAAAAGCGTCGTTTCCTATCGGGAATTTTGCGTAGATCACGAATCTGAAGTCCGTTTCTTTATATCTGGTTTGGCTTTTGAGTTAGAGGCCAAAATATGAGCCAAAACTTAGGACTTAGTGCGTTTTATCAGTTAACCAGGTTTTCTTGCCACATTTTCTCCGTTAACTCAAAGGCCAAACCAGATATTAAAAAACGGACTTCAGATTCCTGATCTACGCAAAATTCCCGATAGGAAACGACGGTTTTCCGCGAAAAACAAAATTGTCGACTTTTTTTCTCTTATGGGAATTTCGGAACTTAAAGCTCAAGTCGGCACGTTTTCCCGTTCAGTAAAAAATCTGAAAAAATTCAGGGTTTATTAGAGCCCCATAGAGAACGAAATTCCACCCGGCCCAGCATGAAATTCGAAAATTCGCAAAATAAGGGACACCCTAGGGGACATTCATTCATTCTTTTAATGGGGCATTCATTCATTCATTCTTTTAATGGGCATTTAGTCATTCTTTTAAGGGGACCTTCATTCATTCTGTTAATGGGATATTTAGCCATTCTTCTTATTGGACATTTAGTTATTTTTTTAATGGGACATTTAGTCATTCTTATAATGGGGCATTTATTCATTCTTTTTATGGGCCATCTAGTCATCCTTTTTATGGAACATTAATTCATTCTTTTAATGGGACATTTAGTCATTATTTTAATGGGCCTTTTTTTAAAACTAATTTAAGGGGCTGTCCACATATCACATAGGCAAAAATGAGGAGTTTTCTGAGCTTGCCCCTTCCCCCCAAAAGCATAAAATAGGCCTTCTCGTATCAATATTTAACACTGCATATTTTTTTCATGGACCCTCCTCTCCTTAAATATGCTTTCTTTCGTAATATGTGAACGACCCTTAACGTGGCTTTTTTAAAATCGTTTAATGGGGCATTTTTTGACTGCCTTGATTTGATATTTTTTGTAACATCTTTTCATTGAATATTTGTTAAATTTTTAATGGGGCATTTAGTCATTCTTTTTATGGGACACTTACTCACTCTTTTTATGGGACATTTAGTCATTCATTTTATGGAATACTTATTCATTCGTTTTATGGGGCATTTAGTCCTTCTTTTAAGCGGACATTCATCCATTCTTTTAATGGGGCATTTAGTCATTCTTTTTATGGGGCATTTAGTCATCCTTTGAAAATTACCATCATGTTCTATTAAAACTGTCAAAAAATGTCCTGTTACTGTTATATCGTTCTAAATAACTGCTTTACTATGTTGCTTCATTTTGTTGCTACATTTCATGTCCCATTAAAACAGTTGCTAAAACAGCAACGTATAAACATTAATTAATTAATAAAATTATGATAATTTAATAATTTAGGGTCGGTTGGGGGAAAAGTAAAACAGGGGTAAATGTAAAAATCTGTTAAAAAAAGCTTCATATCTAATTAGCGAACTTACTGAATAAATAAATGCAAAGCTTACTTCTTCTGCTACCAATTTCGCACAATTTCTTTCCCACAAAAGCATTTGTTATTGCCATTTTCGAAAAAAAATAGATTAAAAAAAAATCGTCGGTCATCCGCCATTTAAATCAATGTTTTTATTTACGGGGGAAATGCAAAAACAATGGAAAAGAATAGGAACAAAATGGAAGTCTTTGATTTTCTAAGTCCTTTAAAATTTATTATTTTCATCTGCTTAATTTTTATTTACGGGCGAAAATAGGAAAAAATTAACAAACTATGAAAGGCTGGGTACGTATCCTGTGCAATATTTGAAAATCGTTTATAATTTGGTCTGGAATAATAACTTTTACATTTACCCCATGTTTTTTCTTTTCCCCCATGTTTCAGCAATGGAAAGGTGTATAAAACGGGCTCAAATAAAAGTTTTTTTGGGAAAATAATTGACTGATGGTCATCCCACACCCAAGACGAATATATGAGCTAAGAAATGGCCCACATTCAGCTTTCAAAACTGAAAATCAGGAGTAAAAAAAAATTCAAAATGTTTTCATCGACAAAATGGCGGATTTTTTTACTTTTCCCCCGACCGACCCTAATGTCCCATCTTTTTTTTTTTTTTTTTTTTTTTTTTTTTTTTGAAATAAACAATTTTAAAGAGTTTTAAAAAGCCAGGATTTTTCAAATCTGACATTGTAAAAAATACCGGGTTCCTGACATTTCACTCAATTCTTAACTTCTTTTTTCTTTGCTTCGGTAGCCTCGTTTAACGCTAAGGAAAATTTCGGATTATTTCAAAATATTTACTTTCGTTCAACCAGAAAAATGGGGAAGAATAAGAGGAGGAAGATTATTATACTCGGAAAGGGTATTACAGATGCTGGTTTTTCTTATTCGGAGGAGCACGGCCCTTCTGGCTATTTATAAACATCCAAAATAGTCTCATAGGATGATTTCACGAGAAAAACTATTAAACTAAACCGACAAGGGAAAAAAAAAGAAACATAAATAACTCATTTTGATAAAAGAAAGTTTATTTTAAAGTTTCTCGGACCCTTCATTACAAATCTCTGTCCCACATGTCACACACACGTCCACCAGACGTTCGTTCAAATTTATAGGAAAAAAAAAATTCCAAAAAAAAAAAAAAGAAAAACGAAATTCATTCTTAACCATTCATCCTTTCAATCAATTTTGCTTACGTTAATCTCGTGTTAAATGATTTTTACAAGAAAAAGGATTTCTGGATTTTGCTCAGACAAGATCCAGACGTTCTCGTCTGTCAAGTTAGCTACGTCAAAAAAGAAAGGGGGTGGAAAATCTAAACGTTAAAAAACTTTTTTAACC
Organism: Liposcelis bostrychophila; assembly: GCA_037577465.1. Classification (NCBI taxonomy): domain Eukaryota; kingdom Metazoa; phylum Arthropoda; class Insecta; order Psocodea; family Liposcelididae; genus Liposcelis; species Liposcelis bostrychophila. Next base: position 19,582,933 of record CM075212.1, on the reverse strand, counting down.
TTCAGTTTTTTTTTCTAAATTCTTAAAAGAAGAAACCTTTTAACTGTATAAATAAAATTAATCGGATTCTTTTTTTTTTACAACGAGAAAAAAAAATGTTTCGAAACCGAACGAAATGTATAAATCAAAAAAAAGCGAAGATCCTATTTACTAAAACTGTCGTTTTAAATTTAGGTGTTAACTTGTTAAAGGAAAAAAAAAATCGAAGAGTATATTTATGACATTTTTCTTAAAGCTTTCAAAGCACGAAGCGAATTAAATCCTTTTTTTTTTTTCCTCAAAAAATATATTGTATAAAGTTTTTCATAATGCAAACCTTTTTGAAAAACTTTAAAGCAAAAGTGATCTGTCAAACTTTTAATGTAGAAACTGTCATATTGAATCACTTTCTTATAATGCCCATCCTTTTTTTTTTAATCCTGCATTTTTGGCCTAAGAAAAATCTGGACTTTTTTATATTTTATTTTTATTATGTTAGAGAAAGTTTGTAGGAGACATCGTCCGGCCGATAATTAAAACCATAAGTCAATCTTCTGTGTTGCACGTAACAGGACGGACCACAATTTTTTTTTTTCCTTTTCGGAGTCACGCAAAAAAGCTCGAGAATCAAAATTAGAAAAAAAAAAGGATCCTTGTTAACGATACAAAAGCTTTTTATTTTTTCAAAGTTTGTTAAGCTATTTATCAAAAGCATTTCATCTTACGAAGTATCTTTTTTTTTTTTCTCAAATGTGTTCCGGAAGTTGTAAACAATGGATAAACAAATAATTCATGATCGTATGTCAATGTTATTTTATATTTTTAAGGGGAAAGAGGTAGTTTGTTTTGCACATGGGGGCACACGCTGGGGAAAAAAAAAAAAAATAACAAACTCCCCCACTTATTAAAATCTGCATATGGCTTATTAAGAGTTGCAAACTTAAGCGGAAAAACTAAAAATATACCGTAATGCAGGACTTTTTATTTTTAACCTTTTTTTTTTTTTTGTATGTGTGTGTAAGTCAACAAAACACGGCGGGATGTAATCTACCCCTCTGGTTTTCAAAATAAAGCAATATTTCAGAAAATCTAACGTTAGGATCACCGATCGATATCTTTAAAACGCTGTTATACCAAGTTCGAAAATCGCGTTAACCTTTTATGCTTTTCCCTATTATTGTAAATATTTTTATTTTTTTCATTCTTATTCGGAAAAAATCTACAATTCCGGAAAAATGAAAGTGCTGATAATCAAAGTTGATCGATGATTTGTATAAAATGAAATAGTAAAATCGGACGTTGAACGATTGCTTTAAGATTACGCATCGTCGAGCAAGCGAGTGAGTGAGCGAATGATTGACAGATAGACTGGCTGAATGAACGAGGGAATCAAGCGAGCAATTAAAATGTCTTTTTAGCTGGATGCTAAACTAGTTCCCAAACATAATTTGTAACTCAAAAAATTGTCAAGATTCCGTAATCAGTTTCAGTCATATCAAAAATATTATTCAAATATTTATTACACGCGGAGAAATGTCCTGCAAGAGGGGTATCTTTTCAAACGATCGCCTTGAAGGTGAGAAATGGCGGCAGACTGAAATAGGACCCCAAAACTAGATCCTATAATTTTCATGAATCGTACAATTTTGTACTCATTTAGTACTGTTAAGCGCCGAAAATGAAAATTTTTGTGAATGAAATATTTCCCATAGGAAAACGGATATGCAAGGTCGAGGTCCCACTTAATACCGGACGCCGACATTTTCAGAAATCCAATTGTTCCTCCAGTATCGTTTAGTGCAAGTTATGCACTGTTTATTACTAGCTAAGAGAAGTTTGGTACATTGCCTCTAACCCCTATAAATCTCGAAATAAAACGCGGGGTCTCAAAGAACCTCGAACCCATAAGTGAGACTAATTTCATTTTTTCTGATACAGGGTGTCTACTTAAAATCATTTTTGAAATTCAAGGTTTTTTTCAAGGCTTTTTTCAAGGTTATCAAGGCTCATTTTTAGAAAAAATAAAGGTTATTTAAGGACATGCTGTACTTTAGAAAGGTAGGACAAAGGTAAAAGGTAACAGTCCTTTAAGCTAAGGTAGAAAATAACCTTTTTTAAATTTAAAAAATAAATTCCAGAATGGGTCTGGTTTTATAATAAGAAAAAAGAGAGGCAGAAAAAAAAAAAAAAACATAGTTGAGAAAATTAGCTTCCAGAAAAAGTTCAAAATTCAGAGGTAGTACTGAAAATTATGTTTGAAATTCAAGGCTTTCGAGGTTCTCAAGGTTCAATTTCAAATTCAAGGCTAATTCAAGGTTTTTAACATTTTTAACAAGGTTTTAGGCATTGCTAATGCCTAACGTTTTCACTTAAAAAAATGATAGTAAAAAAAAAAAAAAAAATTCGGAATTCTTTGAGACCCCATTTTATTTCGAGGTTGATTGGAGTTGGAGGCAGTGTTCAATAGGGCGGGTCGAAAAAAGGAGAAATTTTTGAATTTGAAAACGCCTGATATGGGAATCGATGTCTTTTTATAATACTATTAACTCTAGTTTTTTTCAGATTTTTTAAACGACATTTTGAGGTGCCGCAATGCCCTTGAAATTTTCCAAAAGGGGTCGTCCATGTATTACGTAACGCCTGGAGGGGGGGATGGGGGTCGAAGGAGGTGTTACGCATTGTTACGGGGGGGTGGGGGGGAGCTGGGCCATGCGTTACGTAATTTTAATATTAAAATTATTTCAATTTTATTTCACTCTTTTATAAAAATTTTTACCAGTTATTCTTCAAAATAAAAAAATAAAAAAAAATTTTTAACTGGTAAAATCTGATTAAAATTTATCAAAAGCTGGAAATTTTTTTTGACTTCAAAAACGAAATTTAAATATTTTTCAATGTGGGGGGGGGGGGGGTTAGAACCCGTGTTACGTAATATCGAAGGGGGGTTACAGGTTGCGTTACGGGTGTGTTACAAGGGGGGGGAGAGGGGTCAAAAAGTGGCCTTTTTTGCGTTACGTAATACATGGACGACCCCAAAGCTCATTTGAGGACCAAAAATGAAAATTTTTTTTTCGCATAAAACACAGTCGTTTCCTATCGGAAATTTTGCGTAAATTACGAATTTGAAGTCAAAAATTAGTTTTGGTGCACGGTTTTTGAGCCACAGAGAGAAAGCCGTATAGGATTTTGGAATCCGGTGTGTGGTTCAAAAACTGTGCACCAAAAATAATTTTTGACTTCAAACTCGTAATCTACGCAAAATTTCCGATAGGAAACGACAGTCTTTTATGCGAAAAAAAAAAATTTTCATTTTTGGTCCTCAAATGGGCTTTTCGAAAATTTTAAAGGCATTGCGGCACCTCAAAATGTCGTTTTAAAAATCTGAAAAAAATTAGGGTTAATAGTATTATAAAAAGGCATCGATTCCCATATCAGGCGTTTTCAAATTCAAAAATTCGCGTTTTTCGACCCGCCCTTCTGTGCGTAACAAGACGTCTTTGATAGGCGAGAAAAGGAAAGAGAGGCCGCCGAAAAAGTCCACAAAAGCTCTTCTCGTCGATTAAGAAAAGGTACTATTTATTAAAAATTTATTTAAAAAAATTAGCTTTATAAAAAAATACTGTCCTTCGATTATTAATTACAACTGCCACTCTGCAACTTTCCTAAAATATAAAAATTTATTGCCCAAAAAAACATTATCCACTGCCAATTTATTTAAAAAACTGCCCAATATTTAAATTTACTACTGCCAATTTTATGGAAAAAAAACTGCCCTTCCATATTTTTTTACTGTCCCATTTACATAGTCGCCATTTTAAAATTTGAGATTTGGATATTTTTCAGTGTTTAGCTTGTAAGTCAATTTTAAGAATTTCGAATTTAATGACACTCCTTCCTGAATTTTTCAACTGCCATTTTAGAAGTCAGACGAAATCATTTTTATTTTACAGAATTTTTACATTGAGTGTATAATGTAATTCTATATAAATCTTAAGCTACTCAATTTTCAAGGATATTACATTATGGTTTCAATTTTTGATGCCACAAAATATATTTTATATATTTTTTTCCTATTTTTTTTCGGGTTATCACTTCATGACTGCGGGATAATTTCCGGATAGAAGGGGAACGATTCCATATAAAATATTCCACGAATGCATCCTTCCCTTTTTTTTTTCTCGATTTTGTTTAAAAGAAAATAACGCGAGCACCAACACCAAGAGGAAAAAAACTTTCATTTGATAAATTTTTATAAACATTCCTTAATTTATTTTCTTCCTTTTAAATAACTTTTTAATATAGAATTTCTTAATGAAAAAGAGGGTTTGTTCAAAACGACGGAAGAAGTGAAAATACTTTATTTAAAGAAACATATGGCTTTATTTTGTGCTTTAATGTTCAATTAAGTGCTCCTTTCATTTTAAACATTCTATTTTTGATTCCCTTTTTTTTTTCTTTTTTCTTGTCGCGAGCGGTTTGTCGTCAGCTGTTGGTCGTTATTCAATCATTTAACTCTTGCATAAGGTTTTCGTTGTGTTTTGGTAGGAAGGGGGAAGCCCCCCCCTTTCGACCCCGAAGTCATTTTTTAATGAGGGTGAAAAATGATAACAGGTGATTAAATTGCCACGCGTTACCTGGACGACATTCATGTACTACATCTAATCATTCTCATACGTTTTATTTAATCGATAATGACGTTTTTATTTGTTTTTTTCGTGTTTTAAATTGTTTATCAAAAACAAAAATGTGCAAAAGGGTGTTTTTACAAAAATTTTAAAAACGCTAGTACGGTAATTAGACCATGCCGATAAGAAGATGCTACCCTCATTTGAAAAAAAAAAAAAAAAAAAAAAAAAAAAAAAACATTCAGGGGATATGAGGCATATCCCTATATAGGACTACGTCCAGAATTTTTGGTTCCATTGTCCCATGAAAAAATTCCAGATAAATTCCAGATAAATTATTAGATAAATTTTTTTCAATAAAATTACATTAGGCCTAAAGTTTCCAGTAAAAATTTTTCTGATAGGCCTATTTAAATTTTTTGAATTAAAACATCAAAGATTTTTGAAAAAATTTACCTAAAATTTTATCAAATCTTCGATTCAAATGTTTTTTCAATAAAAATATTAAATAAATTTTTTAAATAAATTTTTTGATCTCCCTAAATCCTTCAATCCCTGATGTTAGTCCACGTGGCCCCCTTTTTCGATAACCTTTTATCAAAAATCATCAAATCTTCGTTTCAAAAAATGTTGATTACCTTTTTCACAAAACATTATCAAATCTGTATAAATAAAAGGGAAAGTGTCTCTTTCCAGGGTTTGTACGCAAGACTGATCGATCAATCGATAAATCGATAGGGTTAGTACGCAAGACCGATCGATAAATCCATCGATAAATTGATAAATCGATCAATAAAAAGCGATAAACCGATCGATAAATAGATAAACTGATAAATCGATCAATAAATCAATAAATCCTTGGATAAATTGATAAATTGATAGATAAATTGATAAATCGATAAATTGACCGATAAATTGATAAATCGATCGATAAATTGATAAATCGATAAATCGATCAATAAAAAGCGATAAATAGATAAACTGATAAATCGATCGATAAATCAATAAATCGATAAATAGATAAATCGGTCGATAAATCGATAAATAGATAAATCGATAATAGATAAATCGATCGATAAATCGATAAATAGAGGGAAAAAATCTATTAATTAATCGATATTAGATTAGGTCAAAGTAAAAGTGTCTGTGTCCACGCAAGATCGATCGATAAATCGATCAATAAATCGATAAATCAATGGATACATTGATATTAGGTTAGGTCGCAGTTCACGTCGGAAAAGACGCGGTGGGCCGCGAGGCTGCCCGCAGCGGTTAGTTTTTAATAAAATCGTTTTTTCAATAAAATTTTAAATAAATTTTTTAAATACCTAATCAAAAATCATCAAAATTTTTGTTTCAAAAAATGTTAATAATCCAAGCCCTGAAATTAGTCCAAGTGGCCCCCTTTTTCAAAAAATTTTATCAAAAATCATCAAAATCTAAAAAATTTTGACTTCAAGTCTGGAAAATTTTTTCTTAAAATTAGTCAGTTTACAATATTCTGTAAAAAATTTTATTATAAATTTCATTTAAAATTTTAAAAAATTTTTAAAGATCAGCAAGGATTTTTGATAAAATTTTATTGAATTTATCAAAAATTTTTGAAATATTCTTTTTTTTTTGTGTTCAGTGTCCAAAACACCAAGACAACCAGACAGCCGGACACGACAAAACGATCATTGTGCGCCCTAAAACAAAGTCCACCCGTCAAAAAAAAATTAACCTAACCCATAGGGAAATAGAGAATGATGAGCATAGGGTTTTCATTGAAAATTTGGTTTTCAAGTTTTCTTCATAAACTGATTAAATGGGGATGTAATTGGAAAAGTTAAAATCGAGTTATCATTTTTGATTTGTTTTAACTTGTAATAGTTTTTCTCGGGGAGGGGATGTTTTTGTTGTGCTTTTATCGTCTTTGATGGAATAGGATGGCGCCAAAAACACAGATGGCAATAATTTTGATTTAAATGACTGTGACACCAAATTTTTTGATATTTATTCTTTTGCAGCGATTCGCTTAGCCGACTCGTTTTTACGGTCTAACATAATTTAAGTGTGATTTTTAATTGAACTTTCCGAACGTTGCCCTCCTCATCACCGAGATAAAATTTTCTGCAGTTACCAAATTACTTTCCCTCCCCTTTAGTTCGTAATTTGGAAACAATCCAGTTAGGGGATCCGGTGAGGGTAATTTTTCCAATGTAAATGGAATAAGTTTATTGGAGGATGGACAAATTCTAAAGTATTCAATTTATTTAAAAAGAAATAATTCGATAGAAAAATTCAAACTTGCTATGAAAATGAAAACAAGGAAAAAAAATTTGGACACGAGCTGCTCAAAAAAAAGCTTGTAAACTTGAGCTGCTGAAACAGATTTTTGGCCCAACACGTACGGAAGTGCTACACTGTTTTAAAAAAAAATTCAGCTTTTAAATCTCGTAATTTGCAATTTTTTTTTCTTTGAAATCGTTGGTCCACCTATAGAAAATGGAATCAATTTAACTGTTATTTGTTATGCAAACCAATCACAATAGAACATACACTTTATTTAACCATGATTTACTAGGTAATATCAAATATAGTGTTTAATGGAATGAACGATTTAATTATTTAAACTGGAATCTCATGCAGTACATAAATCAAAACAAACGCATACGTTTGCTCTAACTCTAAATATCATGGAAAGCACAAATGAATCTGAAAAATAATTACCGAATTTAATTTACATGAGTGTTCAGAAATACGGGACGTGTATGTAAAAATTCAAGAAAAAAAAAATTCTTGTGTGTCACCTAATTAAAGATTTTTAGAAAAATATTTTTTTTTTTTAAGTTAAGAGTTATTTTTAATCACGTGCCGCAAAACCGCAAGATTGACGAACGTTAACCGAGAAAAAAAATTATGCCGCTATATAGTGACAAAATTTAATAATTTCATGTCCGTATCGGTTACCTTCCCCTCTCCAAAAAAAAAAAAAAAAAAAAATGGGCTTGTAATTATTATGTTTTTCTTATTTCTTTTGCCCTAAAGCAGGGTGTGGTTGTTTCAGGATGGAACTAAATTTCCCCTGGTCCTTTAGCTCCAAATCGCAGGTCAGATCAGGACAGAAAAAAATTACTTCATTAACCAGGTAACTTCCCCACAGCCTGTCTACTAATTATCATGGGTAACGCCAATTATTAATTTTGTAAATTAAAAAAAAGAAACGAAGAAAATTCGCTAAGTTTTCTCGATTTTGAAAAGAAAAAAAAAAAATTGTGGGCGGACAAAAAATTAAATCTGATACTATCATAGACTTGTAAACAAAAATTGAAAACCAATCAACTCCTTTTTTTATATATACAGTATATTAAAAAAAAAAAAAAAAAAAAAATTATACTTGGATATGGGGGCGTCTTTGGGGTACTGTCCTAATTTGCTAAATGTAAACAATATGAAACGATTTAAAAATTGTAAGGTATTCTTTTTTTTTTTGCTCGTTTTTGGTCAAAAAATTCGAATTTTTTGATAAAAATATAATTTTTTTTCCTGGCACGAAAAAAACTTGAATGATTTTTGATAAAAAAAAGGTCAAAAGTTGAAAGAAATTAGAAAAAAAAAAAAAAAAACGCAATGTAGCCGACCTGGCCGACTTCATTTTTAAAGGTCGGTCCAGAAATCCATAGAATAACTGAAGCACAGTACTTAATTTTGAAAATTAATTTTGAGCCATAATGGAGAAGCGGCATAATTTTAATATTTTAAAGGGCAGTCTCCACTTAATAACGTTCGCCGCATTCGCGTCCTCGCACCGGAAGTTTTTTTGATCTTTCGTCTACGATTTTTTTGATTATCTTCTGCTTCTTTTTTGTTTACAATCATTAAAAATGGCGATTTGCAAAATGTTTTCACGGATTTAGAAAGAAAAGTTTTAATTCGGGCATGGGGAAGATACTACATCTCTTCCAAAATAAATCCTGAATCATCCAGACTTGTGTACTTAATGAAATATTCGGTATTTTTTATACGCCAAAAATATTTACGGGAGTAAAATCTGTAAAGTACTTCCGGTGAGATTACGTTAATCGCGAAGGCGGACAACGCGAATGCAGTGAATGTTATTAAGTGGAGACTGCCCTTAAAAAAAACGGCGAAATTTTAAAAATAAATTCAAAAAAATTGCAAGAAATTTTTAAGTCCTTATTTTAGCAACTTTACATTTCTTGTAAAAGTTAAGTCTTGAATTTACAAGAAATTTTTAAAGTCCATGTTTTCGTTCATGGTCGTCTAATTTTAAAATAACATTTATACTTTAAAATTTCTTCTAAAATTTTTAGAAAATTTGTTGTAAATTTTACTTTAAAAAAAAAAAAAACAGCGAAAATTTACAAAAAATTTGTAAGTCCTTGCTTTTGTTCATTAAAAAAGGCCAAAAGCGAAAAAAAAATAATCAAAATACAATTTAAAATTTTAATTTCAAAAATTGTAATTATTAAAATGATCAAATATTTATTTTTGGTGTGAACAGTGCTACACCTGGACAGAATCCGGACAGAAATTTTATTTTAAAATTAGACGACATGAACGAAAAAAAAAAAAACTTGAAAATAAATATTTCTCTTAAAAAATTGATAACTAATGTTCCCTGATAACGCAACCTGGAGTTGAATAATTTTTAAAAGCTCTGCCATACATTTCATGGATTTCGACCTCCCCCCCATAAAAATGCAAATTGCCGTTCAGCGGGATTCCTATGTATACGTCCATCGGTCATAACCAAACCCTCGTTTTCCCTGAACTAGTTTCTAAAATTTCCATTTTCTTCTAAACTTCATCTTGAATATAAAAAGAAAAAAAAAACTTTAAGAAACGGAACCACAAAAGCATAATCTCCAATAAATCCAAAAAAAGAGACGGAACAAAAAAAAAGATAAACAAGAGATTTGTGGCACACTTTGATATCAAACCGCTTCACTCCAACCCCCTTACAAGGCTATACAGTACAGCATGTTAAAATTGACACCCTACCATACGAAATCACCCCTTCTTGCTTTAAAACGAAAGGGGATATTCGCATTTTAATTAAAGTTTCGTTATTACGGGAAAAGTCTCGGGGACAATGAAACATAAAACGTTAAGTTATTTCTGCAACTAAAACTAAGGCCCTTCTCTCTAGTTGAAAGGGAGCAACTTTTCGACGTGTTAATGTGTTATTAGAAGGCGAAATGAGGGTCCGACCGGGGGGTGGGGGAGTTGCAGGTGAAAGCACGAGACGACTCTCTCCGTATGTAAAACTTTCTTTACCCCCACCACTTATATAATTCGTTAACCTCTTTTTGCCTGAACGTTTCGATTGATCAAAAAACGCGACCGATTATCGATCCAAACATTATAAAAATGGGACTTTTTATTTGTATTTTTTCGAGGCTTCTAAACCGGATTATCCTCGGTCGAAATTCTGTATGGGGTACGAGAGAGGGATACACTTGGGAAGGGTGTGTAAAAGAATAAGGGTGGTTGGTTGCTGACGGTGAGCTTAAGAGGGACGACTGATTTCTCAACAAACAATACATTTCCGAACATTAGTGATATCAAATTTGAAAACCCTTACAAATATAATGTAATCAATCGAAATCTAATTCTTGTTTTTAAACTCATCAAAATATTGGCATGCTTGGGAATTTTGACAATTTTTCAAAATAAAAAAATCATTAAAAATTTTGCTAAATAAGATTTAAAAAAATAATAATTACTCAAAAATCTTTGAGAGCTTAAATAATTGACCTAAGAAAAATTCAACAGATAAAAGTTTAATCAATATCAAATTCAAATGATAAAAAAAAATAGGACCTACAAAAAAAAAAAAAAAAAAAAAAAAAATTTCAACACAAGATAAAAATTTAAAGCAAGGATTCAGGAAGGCGGAAAAGAACGAAAAAAGGGTGAAAAAGACGGAAAAAACTCAAAAAGAAAAACAACGTTGAAAAGAGCGAAAGAACCACCCGGTCCGGAAAACACGGACAGACAGATGATGGAAGGGTAGATTTTCTTAAAAATACCAAAGGAACATTATTTTTTTAAAAAAAATTCTTAACAATTATACCGTTTGTAGCGTTAACGAGAGAAACGACAATGCCTTGACCGTAACGTAACCCGCCAACACAAAACTCAAGAAATTAGAGCTTTTAAATTAATGATTCATCCTACTGGTTCGGAATAATCAATTCTGGATTATCACATACAATTGTATAGGGCTTTTGATATAAATAGGAAAAAGGAACCCTTCGTACTAGCTATTCAATAGAATTTCCCCATCCCTCTAGGAAAAAAAAAAGATACCCAACATCGTTATCAATAATACAATATGGAAGTAAATATTAAAATCCCTGCAAGTGGTTTAATGAAGTATTGCAAAACCACTAGGCAATATTTATTATTAAAACATAATAATGGCACTCACGGTCTATGATGAATCCAGCAATCCTTACATGACAACTGAGCTTCCTTAATTTTAAGAAAATGTCATATATGCTTCACAAGACAAGAAAAGTTAAACACCCTTGCATTTATCATTTCACCTCAACTGTGAACAAATAATGTTCAAGGTTAAACGAGATGCTTTTTTTTTGTAAATGAAAATTCAAAATTAAAACCCATTCATACAACTTACAATACAATATTAATTACTATGTTGTTATTAATCATCTGCATATGACAAGATTTTTTTTTTTTTTTGAAAAAAGTCTCATATTAATTGGGTAAGTAAATCTTGCGTTGACTTTACCGCCGAAGCAAACAGGTAGGTCGTTGACATTAATTTTTTTTTTTCACCAATTCGCAGATTTTCAAAAATTCAAAATAAAAATTCGACTTCTTAAAAAAGATTTTGTAAAGTCAGAATACTCCACTTGATATTCAAAATAATTTCATTAAAAATCATTCATTTAAGGATGCCTGGATTCGTCATAAACAATGAGTGCCTGAGCGCCATCTTGAAATGACATAAGTCGTATTTAAGGTTCCGCCCCGTTATAAATTAATGTCTGTAATATTGTTTTTACATTTTAAATTACTCTAAAATAAATATAAGATCGTTGCGAAAACGTTTTTAATTTATTTTATGGTTGATTCATCGCATTACACAGGTTTGTCGTGGCAGAATACTAGGATTCAGGTACACGCCCAAAGCCCTACCTAAACATGATCCTGAGAGAATAATCCAAATATGAAAGTCGTTGATCCTCCAGTAAAATATCACTAAATTAACTATAAAACAAAATGACAAAAACGAAAAATCACGAACGCCGAATAAAACGATTTTGAAAACACGATTAACATGTTGTTTATATACTCATTTTCGTTTCTGGAATGCACTTCTACCGCAAACGACCGTTGATTCAGCACTGCCAACTTAAAATTGGAATGCGAATGCGGTGATCGCGGGAAGTAGGGACAAAAATGAACTGTAGATGGGAGCACAAACTACAGCACTGCCAGTCGCCTTCCACAATTTGGTTATGTTATGCGATATTCTTCAAGGTTAGCGCCATCTCTTGCAACTCTTCCGAACTAAGCCGTTAGTAAACAAAAATGGAAACCAAACTAAAGGATATGGTTATAAAAGCTTTAAAAACATTTAAAGATTGCTCGGGGAAATCGCACGAAAATTTTATTTGTGATTTAAACGAATTGAAATGTATCGTAGATAATTTCACAGCGGAGGATTTACCTAATTTCAAAAATGTTTTGCAACTGTTTCACGACAAAAATCTTCATTATTTTAATAGCATACCAAAAAGAAAAGTCAATCCAGTAGGTTACAAATCAGTTTACGAAAACAGAGACGTAACCATTGGAGTTTTCATGGTCTTGGAAGGTTCGAAACTGCCTCTGCACGATCATCCTTCGATGTACGGATTTTTGAAAGTCCTGCAAGGGGTCCTTAGGATAACAAGCTACAGTGTTTTGGAAATTGATTCACGAAGTCAAATAAAAAATGATTCAATGTTCTACAAATTACCATTGAAAGTAATAAAACATCCTGTGAACATTGTTACGGACAAAGACAGCTGCTGTTTCCTTACTCCAACTGAAAGAAACATTCATCAAGTGGAATGCATCCAAGGACCTGCAGCTTTTTTAGATATCTTATCACCTCCTTATGAACTTGATAGTCCAAATGAATCTAGATCATGTCATTATTTCGAAGAATTATTAGGGAGCGACAATAACTTACGATTGATCCAAATTGATAATCCAACAGAGCCTGAAAGTTTTTGGTTGGATGAAGAAGAGGAAAGTTGAAAATGCTGTGAAATAACATGAAGTGAGAAATATATTTTTTATAGGAAGTTTTTAATGTAAGTCGAATCTTCCAAATATTGCTTGAAACAAATTTTCTGAAGTACAAAAGGAATTTTTAATGCAGTTTTCCATATAGTTGTTATTTAAAAAAAAATTGTTGAAAGATGCTTTAATTATAAATTCATCTTGTGGGGTCAAAACTTATCGACTTGTGAGGTCTTTATTACTTATTATATGCAAATAGCCACATTTGGCACACATGTTTTGCTTATAAACAATAGGAAATGAAAGCACTAAAAATGCAAATAAAATAACTGAAAGAAAAAAAAGTTGAGTTTAAATTCATTTTACTCTGCTTTCATTTTCCTTGATTTAAAATAAAAAAACAATTCGAGAATATTTTGTGCAACCTATTTTTGGAATATAATTATTTTTGCCAAGATATTTTTTGAGAATAAAATGATTGAAGGAAATCGTTTAGAAAAGTTTTCTTATCGCACACTTTTTTTCTTTGGCAAAAATAATCATACCAACATTTTTTCATTTGTATAGTTAAAATTAGAACAGAATATTTAAGAAACAGATCCATGAACAATTCATTTATGTTATAGAAAAACAAGATTTATTTCTTGAATTGTAAGACATGAAAATTATATCTGTGATAGTTAGAGCCCTGCATGAGACGTATGTTTTCTATCTGCTATTTCGAACTCCGCAGCCCAAAATAATTGCTCCTTATGAATGTCTAGAATTATATGTTCTTTAGTTTTCGTTACAATAAAAATTGTAAGCAATTTCGACATTGTCTTTACATTTGCAGGGCTCTAGTAATAAGTTTTTTTATTTTTCAAATGGTTTATGTTTGAACTTTATTTTATTTTTTAAGTCTGGGATTGCTAAGCAAACTTAAAATACTTTGATTGAAATATAATCATTTTCCAGTTTATCTTTTTGTATTTCATTTGATCGAAAAAAAAAAAACTATAAAGGTCAAAGGAGAAAATCAAGCCTTTCTTTGGCTGGCAAATTTTAATTTTAATTTTAATTTTTTTTTCTGATTTTAGCCATTGACCTCTTATAAAAAGGTTTTTTTGTGTTCGAGAATATTTGCATATACTCACCTAAGTCTTTATCTTGAATTGTTTATAAATTTGATAAATTAGTTAATCATTCGTCAAATTTCCAGTTTTTACAGTAATCAATAGCATCAGTAACAAATTTAGGAAATTCTTCTCCTTTTTCTAAGGTATATAGCTGCGTTAAACTATCCAGATGCATTTCTTGGAGGACGTTCACCGAAACAGTCCTGGGGGGAGTGACAAGAAGCAAGGCGTAGCTATTAACTAAAAATGAAAAGAATAACATTAAAAATGATTGGAAATTATTACTTTTAGGTAATATTTAAAAGAAAAAAAAATCCTTAAAGAATTTTGCGTCATTTACCTGAATTTAATACGGGGCATTCGCAATCTTTTTTCATTGTAAACGAAACTGTTCGACGTAAACTCGTAATATTTTTTCGCGGGGTTAAATCCAGTCGAAAATCAAAAATATCTTTTCCGCGGATGAAAACTTTAACCGCAGCTTGAGCCGAACAATACATTTTCGGGAATAATTCCGGAACTGTCGTTAAGCACAACGGGCAGTTTTGGTCTGAAAAAAAAAATTAGAAAAAAAGTTAATCAACAACTCTACAATTTAAAATATTCATTTATTCATTCATTTTTCACCTTTGCTTCCCGGAGGAGGAGGTAACGCGAAAACCGGCATAATTCCATTGCCCCCTTGAGGAGTCTCTAAATCGAAATCTATATCCTGAAAACCGTTAATTACTTCTTCCGTTGTCCTTTTAAATCTTTCCGGTCGCAACGTAAAATCCTCGAATCTTAATTCTCTTTTAGCTTCGTTTTTAATTTCATCTGAAGAGTCTAACCAAGTCTGAGATTGGTTGCATCGTGACTGAAGATTATATCTCTACAAAAAACAATTAAGCTTAATGTTGGAAAATAATTCTTTTTTTTTTTTCTTCAACGAAACTTACTACTGTCGATTGGTACTGAGTATTATAATAATCATAAAGTTTAATTAAAGCTGGCGATGCATTCTCAACGCAAATTTCTTGTTTGACTAAAAATTGAAGGCAAACTTTTTTGTTTCTTAAATCTTCGAAATAAAAATCGACTTTGTTTTCGAACTCTTCCCACATTCGAACTCCTATAATTATAAAATTTTTGTCAATTAATTATTGCTAACAGCAGGACTTTTTCGTCGGAAGTGCTGGACATTCTTAACGATTGGTTCACCGTCCACACCATGAAGGAAACGTATCGGTTTATATTTTTTTGGGCAGTAAATTTATCTTTTGGTCAGTAATTTTTTAATCGTTTCTCAGTAATTTTATGTCGATGGTTAGTAATTTATTTAAATGGGCTGTAAATAATGATCAGTAATTTTAGGGCCAGTAAAATATTTATTTTGCCAGTATTTTAATCTTTTTTCCAGTAAAAAAATTTTTTTTACCAGTATTTATAGAAAAAAAAAAAGATGTGCGAGTCAGACTCGCATCGTGATGAAGTGAAACTTAGATATTAAATTTGGATAAAAAAAAATTTTTAAACAAAGGAGCTAAAAAACGTTTGAAAGACTAAATAAAAATTTTTAAAAAGTTTAAATTTTTTAAAATTAATTTGTTACGAAGATAATTTTAAATTATTTAAGCCATGTTACGAGTGACATGTAACGCGGCCGAACAATGTTTAAAAATTACCTGCGTAACAAATAAATTTAAAAATTTAAATCTTTAAAAATTTCTCAGCCGTGCGTAACGCGCCCAATTCATCCCCCTCCGCGATAAGAAGTTTCACTGCAAAAATCGTTTTTTAGACAGTTAAAGAGAAAGGAAAAAAAAAATTAAAAATTCAGGAAATAAACGATGCTTAATATTAAATGGCAAAACAACTGGACAACCCTTTAGCTGCAGATTTTAATAAACAATGTAGTATAGAGTAAGATTGTACCTGTTGCAGCAGGAAGATAAATTTTCTTTCATGGAACTTACGTGGAGCAAACGTGGACGTTCGAAGGCTCTTCATCAATAACTGTTAAAAATTTATCTGTATGTTCAAGATCGTAATATTAAGTATCATTGTCAAAGTTAGTAATATACTGCCGAAAATAATTTAAGTACTGCCCAAAAATAATTTAAATACTGTCCAAAATAATTTAAATACTGCTCAAAAATAATTAAAATACTGCCCAAAAATAATTTAAATATTGACCAAAATTATTTAAATACTAATCAAAATAAATTAATTACCATTCGAATAAATTTACAGCCCAAAAATACCGACAAATTTAATTAAATAATGGAAAATAAATTAAAAATTACTGGACAAATTTACTGATCAAAAGAGTGGAAGCCAAACTTTTCGCTTTTTTAGTGCTAATTGTATACCTCTATGAGAAATAGGAATGTCGTACAAAGACGATCTGTCCGGATAAAATCCAGAAACCATAAAAATTTCCAAAACCGCCATGTTGATTTTTTCTTTCGCACCCTTGTAGCGCACGCAAACGTGGACCTTTTTAATTGTCTGAACATCGATTTCAGACACGGGATCGATTTTTAAGTTTACTTTAAATTTTTCGCTGTGTGTTCCTCTCCTAGTATTGTAGCGAATAATTGTCTAAAAACAATTAAGGTGAAAAAAAAAAAAATCAATTTTTAAAATTATAAAAAAAAAGGTTATTTACTATATTTACCTGAACCAAAGCGCAACCTTTCCCTTCCGCGTTAAAAGTAACGTTAGTTGCATAACTTTCTAATCCCAAGTTTTGCTGCAGCATTCGATTCTCTAGACTTATATTAAATGTATGTGAAACGCTTGTAGACCGCACTGAAATGGATAACTTATCTTCTTCGTTCATTTTCGGTAGAATCTTCGAAAACTTAGCGATGGCTTCTAAAGCTACAATCGTGTCCTGAAAAAGAGAAGGTTGCTGTAATATTTGCAGTAGCCCGCAGAAAAAAATGCCTTTTTTCGTGCAAATTTTTTTGTCGTTCACACGTATTACCAATTTCATAAATGGTTTCTTCGCTTAAATTACCTGCGTTGAAACGAAACCGCCATTCTGATTCCTGTACTGCGTTATCCAACGAATAGCGTCGGAAGCTGCTGCTAAAAAGTGAGATCCTCCTAATTTAATTAAAGATAATATCCCGTAAGCGGTCATTTCTATGCTCGATTCCACTGATGTGTTTTCTGCGGAAAAAATTATTTTTTTAATCCGTCAATTTTTTTTTTTTTAAATTAATTTAACCATTTTCCAAGATACCTTCATTTTCCCACCACAGCATCCTGTAACTCCTTTTAGCTTCAACTAACAAATCCGTCATCATCCCCCTTGCCTCCCTTTCTTCTTCGGCTAAAATTAAAGCGTAGGTCGTCATTAAGTTTCCATATAAACCAACGGCTTCATCATCCGTTCTCTTCAAACAATAAATCGCATTTTTTACAACGGTGGACGTTTTGGGGGACAACCCACATTCTATTAGTGATATTAAAATATAAGCAGTCAAAGTTTTCGAAGAGTCTTCTTCTAAAATATTTTTCTAGAATGAACAAGAAATCAAAAGTTTAAAATTCCGTCAAATTATTAATTTATTTTTATTTTTATATTACCTTGATATCCTGATGATAAAACTTTCCGATGACTGGAAAACATCCATTTTCCAACTGATGTTTTGTGATCCACCTAACAGACGATTTTAAATCGTTTCTATCAACGTGAATAAATTTTTGAGCCTGACTGAAGTATCTTACGACGAAAGCGGTTAGCCAAATGGATCCTCTTTCATCTTTTTCCCCGAATGCGGAGTAGGAGCCGTCTTGCCTTTTATATTTCAACTGATTTTGATAGCCTATGTCCAAATTTTTAAGAGCTGTTTCTATTAAATTTAAATCTTTGTATTTAGTCAGTAGGAAATATTCTAGGAGTAACAAGTTCGGTACGAGTAATATCATGTTTTGCTCTCCGCAGCCCGTCGGTAGACTTATGAGGTTATTCGTGTTCTAAAAAAAAAACAATAAAAAAATTGTTAATAACCTTACAAGTACATTAATAAACCACTGGTCATTCCGATAAAATGAAACTTCTTGGACAATATTTTGGCCGCTAAGCCGCGTTATGAGTGACACGTTACGCGGCCAAACATTGTTTAAAAATTATCTGCGTAACAAATAAATTTTAAAATATTTAAAGCTTTTAAAAATTTTTTAATAGTCTTTCAAACATTTTTTAGCTCCTTTGTTTAAAATTTTTTTTAGCCTCGTAACGCGTAACTCGTAACGCGGCTACGCGGCCAAACAATGTTTAAAAATTATCTCCGTACCAAATAAATTTAAAAAAATTTAAACCTTTAAAACTTTTTTAGCCTTTAAAAATTTTTTAAATTTTAAAAAATAATTTAAGCCGAGTAACCAGTGACGCGTTACACGGCCAAAAAATTTTTAAAAATATCTGCGTAACAAATAAATTAAGCTTAAAAAAAAATTGAAACCTTTAAAATTTTTTTTAGCCGCGTAACACGTTACGCGGCCAATTCACCCCCCTCCTCGATAAGAAGTTTCAGTTCAAAAAGGCCTATTCAGTCGTAAAAATTTCTTTCGTAAAGGATTTCATTTACTTGAAATGAGGGGCCGAGAATATCTCCCGATATTAATGCAGAAATTGAAACTGAGCTCTCCACTATATCAACTGGGAGTTTCAAATTCCAAGCAATGCTACTTTCGAAGTTGTCGTTTTCGCCGCAGATGAATCCAGATTTGACGTTCTCGACTGGAAACCCTTCGTGGACAACTGCTGTTTTCTTCAAAACGGTATCCCTAAAATAAAATCAAAACGTGTGGTTTTTATAAAAAAAAAAAAAAAAAAAAAAAAAAAAAAAAAAAAATTGACTAAGATGATTTTTTTTACTTTTTAGAAATTCTTCCTAGTAAATACCGGTAGTTCATATATTTTGCTTAGAATTCGAATAGAAATTAAGTTTTTGAATACATTTAAGCTTATCGAGCTTTAAGTTTTTAAAATAAAAAAAAAATTCGTTTTATTTTAACGGAACTTCTTTTACGGATTTTACAAATTAAAAAAAAGCTCCGATTAAAAAAAAAAAAAAGACGTACGTTCCTCCGTAACCTACTTAATACCTATTTATTGCTCAATTATTACGATTGGTGATGTCAACACGATAACCCACCTAAAATTGACTTCAGAGGAGTCTGCAGAATCCAGACTTTTGTTAAAAGAATTATCGCAATTTTTAAGCGGCTCGAAATCCACTTCTCCATTTATTTTCACATCGGCTTCCCCAAGTTTTATTGCTTCTAGCGGAAGAATATGAACATACTTAGTTTTTGGTTCCACACATAAACGGACTGTATCTTCCGATTTTGAAGCAAAATTTTCGGATTGCACAAACGAAATTTTTATCTGAAATTGAAAAATGGTAAAAAAGAATCCAATTCCGCCTTTCAAATGGAATCCAATTCCATTTGTCCATTTTTCCAAATTTTTTACCGGCAAAGCCTCGTCCAAATAATTAAAAATCGACACTTGGAGATGCAAAATTTCCTTCCTTTTCACCGATTTAGGAAGTATGAAGTCGATGAAAAAAGGTTTAAAGCTACGAGCTTTAGATGTTTTAGATATCCCTAAGCCTTCGTTTGGCGACAAACAGATCGCATCGGCATTCCAAGTGGTCAACGTGTGCGGCATATAAATTTCCATTTCTTCCTCACCTGAAGAACTAAATTTTTAATTATTATTATGAAATTTAAATTTTTTTGTAGAAAAATAAAAATTTAAGCCTACTTCAAACGAACGATATCCCAAATCCACGTTTCCGGGAAGAAAGAGCGAAAATTATCAGCAGCAGATTGCTTCGTTAAATATTTTGTATTTAACGTAGGTGCATATCCAAGGGATTCCTCGTACCAATCGTAATTGCCGGATAAATGATTTTCTGCAAAAAAAAAGAAGGCGCGGTGAAGACAAAAAAGGAAAAGTAGAAAACACTGATACCGGTAACAGATAAAAGTACGGATCATATTATCATGCGACTTAAATGACAATTAAAAAAGAGAAGAAAAAAATATGCACAATTATTTCAAGCGAATTTTCTTCCCTGACTTAAAGAATTATACCATCGTCTATTTTAACTACAGAATGGCGTGAAGTTAAATTATTTATTAATTCTCCAGCAACTTTTTCGTTTTCAATGCATGGACGAGTCTCAAGCGTCAAATCAGTGATGACTGCGACACCGAAATCCTGACAAAAAAAATTTTAAATTAGAAAAAACTATCGTTTTAAACGAAAAAAAAAAACTGTATCTTACATCGAAAGCTTGAAGAGAGTCGACAAAACGAGAAATACCCGTTGTTGCGTCATACAAAGGCTCTAGAGCATCTGATTTATGATCGTTATTACCTTAAAAAAAAAAAAAAAAAAAAAACGGTAAAACAAAAATTCAAAGACGCAAAACTTTGTTTTTAAAAGGAAGGTAATAAATTTCACACTTACGAATTTGATATCTGTCTGAGCAATACTCGGAAAACTGCGGTTTAATCTCGAACTTTTCGATCGCTTTGAAAACCGCATCTTCGTTAATATTTGCGGATTCGGATATCAATTTCAAACTTTGATCTACGACGCTTAAAGCGCAAACCGAATTCGGTAATGATTGGATTTTCATTGCATTTTTAGCTCCCGGTTTGCTTTCTTTACTTCTCCATATTAAGTCAACCTATAATTTTTTTTTACATTCTATAAAGAAAAAATTAAATCTGCGAGAAAAAACGTTTTTACGTAGTCGCATACAATTAACAAAATTTCACTAATATTTTTTTTTGTCAGCAAACATTTTCTCTAAACAGCTTTACAAAGAGTAAGGCTTTAAAGTATACCTTATTAGCCAAACATTTTTCCACGTTTATAGGCAAAGTATCTGCAACAATTTCTCCGTCGGATCGAATGTGAAAAAGTAAAAGGTAGCTGATAGGCGACATTTTGTGATCAATCTCCAGTTCAAAAATAAAATGGTTAACGATCATTTTTTTGCCGTCTCGAACGTAAAGATTTTGATGATTTTTTAAAATCTTGGAATTTGTTTCGTTTCCTGAATTTACTAAAAAAGCACCTTCGCTGATGATGTCTCCGCGCGACTTAATCTAAAAAAAAAAAAAAAAAAAAAAATTATTTTGAACTTTGGTTAGATTTTCAAACCGAGATTTTTTTTTCTTTACAAAAAGATTATTTTCGGCGTTAAGTAAGTTTATGCCATAAAAAAGTATTCTCCAGTAAAAACATTTTTTCGGCTAATTTTCCAAAAGGGGGGCTCGGACTGACATTATTGCTACTTTCCCCAAAATTCAAACTCACCATGTATTGAAATCTCATAGGCGTCGAGCCTGAAGGCATGGAATAAGAGGCTTTGAATTTTTGCAAACTGCCGCATTTTATAATTCCTTCCGACAAATTCTCGAGTTGCAGGTAACTTTTGCTGGGAGAATACCAAGGGACCAATCCCAATCTGGCGATGGTTTCGGTTTTATTTCCATATTCAAGCTTTAAAAAAAAAATTATTTTTTTTTAGTTCTTAAAATTCTAAAAAACCAATTTTTTGGAATGCTTACTTCAACTGAAGTAACATAACTCTCAGAGATTTGAAGCGATGTCGGAGGTAAAGAAAATTCCGTCTCGTTGTTCTTTATGATCAGTCCCTCGCATATCCTTCTTTCCTCAATTACTAAGCATAAAGACATAGAAATGGCTGAATTCGGCTCCAAATTTTTTGCCAAAATCTGTAACGAAAGAAATAAAAATAATAATTATTATTATTTTAAAAAATTATGCAACATTTAAAAATTGTAGAATAATTTGGCAAACCTTTCCTTTCAACGGCAATCCCGGTTTTAAGTGCCTTTTTCTAACAAAAATCGAAAATTGGGCAACGGATTTATCAAACTGTTTTATTGCCACGTCTGAAGAAGTGGATATTTTGGCATTAGTTCCATCTTCTTCAACAGTGGCGTTTACAATTAATTTTTGAGCAAGACTGGTTATGTTGGTCAGCTGAATCTCATGCGTAACGCAACCGTCTACATCAAGTTGGAACCTTTTTTTCATGGAATACCCCCGGTTTCTGCAGTAATAAGTGAAAGGACATTTGACGGATATGTGGAACACGACATTGCCTCGCACAGGTTTGCCAAAAGTGTATCTTAAAAGAAAAATAAATAAATAAATAAATAAATAAAAATTAAGACGAAAAATTTTTTTAAAAAATCAAATCGGTGAAAATGAACTTACTGAGCGCATGCAGTTAAATTTATGTTAAAAGGAGGTTCAACTGATTCGGGCGCTTTCAATATCACCGAAAACCTCGGCAAAACATAATCCTCGACAGAAAACGTTTGCGTCACGAAATCATCTTCCCTTTTTTTAACTTTTATCCTCCATATTCCTGGTAACGGATTACTGGACAGAGAAAAATTTTTGTCGATAAAACCCTCGGTGGCGGAAACATTTAACCATTGCGCAATATGAATGCCGTTGGGATTTTCTACGTGGATTTGGTCAATCTATAAAAAAAAAAAAAAATAAAATAAAAAAATATATATAAAAATTTTGACTGTTAAAATTTAAATATTTCATTTATTATTTTTTCTGAAGAAGTTCTATATGTTCGAGAAATCTGACATACTGCCTCGAAGGAAGGTTTTAAATCAGGGAGAAGAGTAAAAATCCTAAATCGAACGATCTGTCCTCCATTGTAAACAGGCTTATCTGTTTGAATGAAAGTTATATCTGGATTCGATTGAATATGTATCTGTTTGATGTAATTAACTTCATAATCCTCTTCTGTTTTGAAATGGATAGTTAATCGGAGACGTCCTTTCGATACTTTTGTTCTTGGCATTGAAATTTTAAAGCATTTTGTATCTGCCAAAAAAATATAAGATTATACATCATTGTCAAAGCTAGAAAAGAAAGTTGAGTATGGTGGGTCCCAACGAAAGCTTGGAACTTTAGCAACGGAAAAACAATTTTACATCATAAAAATAAAAATTTACAACCCAATTTTTTTTATTTTGATTACCTTCGTCCTGGGCGATTTGCTTAAAAGTCGAAACGATTTCATCGTTTTTCTTCTCTTCTAAAATACTAACGCGTAAATCTACTGGTCCTTTTCGTTTTTCCCGGAAAGAAATGCAAACGTTTTCATCGCTCCCTGCTAAAAATCGTTTCGGAGCGGAAAAGACAAAACGACTGAAAAAAAATAATGATAAAAATCAATCGATTTTAATTTTTTTAAATTTTTTTTTATTTTTAAATTTGAACTCACCCTTTATTCACTGAATCCTCGCATCCCGAAAAGTAAAAGAACGCGAAGAATCCAAGAATTTGTAAAAAAAAATACATTTTTTATATCTTCATAAATATATTAATCTCTTATAAATGTTATCAATTTGTTTTTAATATTAAAGGAACGAGTTCATGTAAGACTGAACTTTGACTTTCCTATTATGTATAACGAAAATATATGATGGTCAACGGAAAATGACGAACCCGTTAATTAATTAAACGTCACTATCGCATACGATCATTTTTAATTTTAATCTCTGAAAAAAAAAATAGCAATCACGTAAATTAATAAATCACTATTAAAACAGGATATAATTCTTGATTTTAAATATATGCGTAAGTTTATAATTTTTTTTTTTTTTTTTAAATTTTATCTCGATAAAGGAACGATCAAATCATTTCTGCACTGACTAGCGCCAAAATTTTTTTTTCTCGCCCCACCATATCGATAACTGTAAAAATATCAACATTGCAAATCATTAAATGCATAAAAGGCCGCGAATGCCTATATGCGCGACCATCCGAAAACTGGTTAAACGATTTTAACGCTTAATTTAATTACCTGATTCTTTAATAAACTAAAAAATGATTCAACGATGCTCATATCAAGTGCTAACTGGTAGATCCTTGTCATCTAAGATTAATTATTACAACATCATCCTGAATTACAATGCGGCCGTGACCCTGAATACCTTGCGAGGATTTCTTTGCAGAACAAAGAAGGCCATTTTCTTACAGGCAGTGGAAAAATGCCCTGGCATTTAAGATTTTTTTTTTTCTGATGGACCTGCCGGAAAAAAAAATAAATAGATTAACAGTAATTGTATAAGATTCGCAGAATCATAAATAAAACGGGAAAAGTCATAAGATTTTGTAACGATGCAAGTGTAAAGGGCTTCCGTATGTTGATCGAGAGGATTAAGTAGAGGGAAAAAAATTTCCTGGCTATCACTGCCAGATGGGATTTCAGTTTGTTAACAGTTGCTTTGTCAGAGAAAGAAAATTAGCCTCGGAAGATTTCCTGGATATGAAATTGTCGAATCTTTTGATCAAGATTTTGAAAACATTATTTTCACATCTAGGGGCCATTCAAGTATTACGTAAGCATGATTTTGGTAAATTTGAACCCCCCCCCGGTTGTAAGATATTTTGCCATATTTAGCTTATGAAAAAGGTGGTTAATGCGGACCCCCCCCCAAAAAAAAAAAAAAAAAATCTTACGTAATCCTTGAACGTTCTCCTATCCGCTATGGCTCACTTCTAATTTTTTTCTCGTAAATACCCCATGAGAAAAAAGATATTAATACTTATAAAATATTTTTGAAATATTTTTCAATATTTTAAAAATATTATGCAAATAATTTTTGAAACAAGAAACAATAAAAATATTTTAAAAATATTATGCAAATATTTTTTGAAACAAGAAACAATAAAAATATTTTTTAAAAATATTATGCAAATATTTTTTGAAACAAGAAACAATAAAAATATTTTAAAAATTTTGACAAAGATTTTAAAAATATTTTTATTGCTTTTCCCTTTCAGTTTTAAAAAATATTGAAAAATATTTAAAAGATATTTTGTAATTATTAACATTTTTTTTCTCATTGGGAAGCGCAGCTGACTTAACAAGAGGCGCATCTTTAGGCCATCCGGTTGGAAAAAGTTTTAGGTACCTGTTAATCCTGCCAAAAGCTCTTTTCAGCCCAGAACCAGGGAATTTCTACTTGACAGGACTGGACCATAGTCTTCCTCGTCAAAATAAGCCAGATACATCCTATACTTAATGCAGATCTTTAGTTAAGAGGAATTTTTAAAAAAATGTATTCCATTTTTCCAATACTTTTACACTGCCTCCCATCCCCTTGCACATTTGTGATATCTAAGACATCTAAAGGAAATTTTGATTTACAGCAAAAAATAGCATTCGAACTTGAAGAAGTGTTGCTCCTCTGGTGAATGATAGAAAAATGCGGTACATAATATTTGGAATCGCTCTGATTTAGCTGTGCATCCTTGTGGTCCTAGAAATAAATTAAATGATAAATTTAACTGTTAAGAAGCATAAATTTTCGTTAGTTTTGACGCAGGACTACGTCTTGGGGTTCGGTCCTGGAGAAATATGTCTGTCCAGGTGTCCGGTGTCGCACTGTTCGCGCCAAAAATTTTATTTAAAATTTAAACAAATTTTTTTCAACTTTTGACTTTTTTGTCAAAAATTTTAAGTTTTTTTCGAGCCAGGAAAGAAAATGATCTTTTTTTTTTTTTTTTTTTTACCTTTTGGCCTTTTTTAATTGTAAAGTTAGACAACATGAACGAAAAGCAAAGACTTAAAAAATTTCTTGTAAATTTTATTTAAATCTATAACGTTTTATCTAAAACGTTATTTAAACTTTCCAAGTGTTTTTTTGCAACATGCACTTTTAAAATAAAATTTTAACTTTAAATTTCTTGTAAATTTTTTAGAGAAGTTTAAAAAAATTAGTCAAAATTTTATTTAAAATTTCCAAATTTAAAATATTGATATTAAAACAATGCTTTAGCTCATATTCGTTGCTAAGCAAAAAGGACAAAATTTAGCAAAAAAAAAAAAAAAAAAAATTAATGAAAAAAAATTTGAATTTTTTGACCAAAATAAACGAGCAAAAAAAAAATATCTTAAAATTTTTAAATCATTTCATTGTTTAAATTTAGGAATATTAGGACAGTATCCCAAAGATGTAGTCCTACGTTGGGATATGCCCCCATATCCCAGTTTGATTTTTACATTAATTTTTTTCAGTAATTTCTAGTTCCGGCTAAGCATTATTCAGTAAGAACCAGTTTGGCCTAAGAAAAAAAGTTTCCTCACCCGTCAAAGAAAAAAATTCTTGTATCATATTAGGCCTGATAATATTTTTTTCCCCCGATTGTAAACTTGGAATGATTATCATTAAAATTCGACTTCAGTAAGATCAAGATGAACAGTCCGAAATTTATTAATAATTATTATTTTATAATTAGTGAACAAAATTAAATATTAATTTTTTTCCAATATTAACTGTTATTACAATACTTCTTAAAGGACCTTCCTTCTTCAATATAAAATCCAGAAGGAAGCTAAATCACTCGCTAAGCAGAGCCAGATCGTTCTTTAAAAAAAAAACCCACCAAATCTAATCAAGAAATTCAGCACCATAAAAAGGTGAGAAGGCTTTTTACTGGTCCATATATGATTAAATTTGATGGCAAAGAGAGCCGCATGGCATCTCCATAACAAATCATTTCTGATAAATTAATAAACTGTCATACTTCTAACGCCGAAAACGAATTGGGAAACTGAGAATCATACACTGCATTATAAATAATCAGTAGCGAAAAAAAAAATAATTAACGAGATTCGCATCTTTTTTTAGCCTTTGGCATAGCATATTCCAAATTTTTCAAAACTTTCGAAATTAAAATCGAAGAAAGATTTGACGCATGCAACGGACTTTCTTTATCGGTTAAACTCGAAAAAAAATACATTTTCAAATCGTCCGGATAAATGGATGCATCTTTTAAAGAAACATCGCTCCCTATAATAACTTCCGTCGGATTGCATTGCACGGTTGCACTTCGTTCCGTACTAAGAGCATAAAAATTTTCGATTCCATAATCTTCGAAATAACCGTTGATTTGGCTGCTGTCATCTTCTTCTTCGGATAATTCGATTAAATTCAAATCGTCCTCGGATAAAGTGAAACCGTAATCGTCTGGGGGGAAATTTTCCGAAATTTCGAAAGCGTCCGTATCTGGATTTTTTGGGTCATCTTCAACGGGAGGTGGATCCGGTTTGGTCTGATTTTCATGGAAAATAACGCAATTTCCGGATTTAACGAAAAAATTCGCGTTTTGAATTTTCTCTATTTTTTTGATTTTCGGAAAACCCGAAGTCGATATTTTAATCATCCTTATATCGGAATTGGGCTTCGATATGATTTGAATTGGGATTGAAATCGCCTTCTGAATGTTAATTTTCGCATTTTCTCTCTCTGCTGAGTTTTTAGGGACGATGACGCCTTTTTTCAAATTTTGAAAATTTTGCGGGATATTGTCCGTTTTTGTTGGGAAAATAATGGACACGCTTCTAACCAAATCGCATTGATTTTCCATGATGGCATTTAATTGAAATTCATAATCGTCACGAAATTTTCGCTCAAAAATGATTCCTGGGAAAAAAAATACCGGCACAATTAGTCTAACAGTCTACGCATTTATCGGATATCAAAAATAAGTTTTAAAAAAAATTCCGTAGTTGTTACAGCTCTATAGACACTCAGCAACTTTTTTTTTTAAAGAAAAAAAATTTTTTTTTTACCTGGAATGAAAAGCAGGAGTACATAATAACCTTTTCCCGGTAGATTTGAATACTTCCCGTTTGATTATTTCTCTGGGGATATGTTCCGGCGGAGGAATTATCGATAATAAATACGTAATGAACTCCTCAGGGAAATCGATTAACAAAAAGCAGAGTAACTTCGAAAGCTGCAGAAAAAGAAATCTGTCATTTGTATTCCGGAATTTCAAGAACTTCTCAACAAAAAAAAAAAAAAAAAAAAAAAAAAAAAAACAATCGAACGTTGATTATCATTATTATTATTATCATTATGTATACAAACCCGTAAATATTCGTCTAATCCCTGTTCAGGCTGATAAATATGCAGCAATTGTATGACTGTTCGAGGGATTTCCAAATTATCTTTATAATGATCTTTTAATACAACCAGGAACGATACAAATCCTTCCAAATCCTCCCTTGTGGCGACTGTACCTTTTACAGCTGAAACAAAAAAAAAAAAAAGGAAATTACAAAATGTCACAAGACAATTTTAGGCTTACTTTAAAATAAAAATTAATAACAAAAACATCTGCAAAATGATAACTTAATCCCGTATATAAAACAAGGAAAGGGACTAACAACAGCAAAGTGCATTTCCATCGCATAGTAAAATGTTGTCCATACATCTTTATGGACGATTGTTGCTCTTAACATTGATTTTTAATTGTTCAGTCTTGTGTTTACCTCCTCCGGAAAAAACTTCATCAGAAAATGAAGTTAAAGAACTGTTTCATGGTGAGTGTTTTAAAAAAAATTATTATTTACCTTTAATTTGAAATTGAGTGGGATCGTTCATTATTTATGAACTTTAAAAACGACAACAATATGGTGAACAGTAGAAAACAAGTGTTAACGTGTTCAATTGTTTTAACGTGGCTTTAGAATAACTAAAGAAACAACAATAATGGAATGCTTTTAAAGTTAGCGGCATTAAACAGCATTTAGTTTATTTGAATTCCTTTTAAATGAAAAATGATTGCATTTAAAATCTTTGGAAATATTATTTTTAATTACCAACCGAAATTAAAAGCTTATTATTAGTATAATACAATATTTCTATTCCAAATGCGTGGAAAGCTTTCTGCTATGTTGATAAAAAATTTATTCAGAAAATGTATTAATAAAAAACAGGTTTTCATAGCTCTTTTTATTCACTTACTGCAGAAAGGTTAGGAGGTTTGATTAACAGTTAAAATCTGTTCTGCACTCAACTCAGAAAAAGGAAATGTTTTGAACAAGTTTTGTCTTGCAAAAAAACCGGAATGTTTCACGGCAAAAGAAAGATGCCTCATGATAACGGACAGCGGTTCTTTCTTGCCAAGATATTTTTATTATTTTCGCATGATTTTTAAAAAAAATGTTTTCTCACAAGGCATTTTTGCTTTCGCATTTAGTCCTTTTTTTTTAAATTTTTCATTGGTCAAATGGTAAATAATGTTTGGCCTACTTCCGTAATTAAGACGATGAAATGAAAATGATTAAAATGATTAAAAATCATTTCAAATATTTTTTATGACAAAAAAAAATGATACCATAACCGGATGATACCATGATACCATAAAATTTTATTTTTAATTTATTTTAAATTTTCGTTTTATTATTCACTTCGGCAGTTTGTTAAATTAAATTTTAATGTGAAAATGTTTCTTCTTATGTTGTGAGATATAAAACAAATATTTTTAAGAAATCAAGAATCAAAATCCAAATTTCCCAGAATGTGTTAGATCGGCATTGTACAAAAAAGTCAAGAGACAGCGCACCAGTGGCATCTCTCTTATTATTCACCAAGAGCAAACTATCAAATAAAAACTTGTTTCTTTTAACACATTTTGGTATTTTGTCTAATGATTACAAATATTAAATGACGGAGAAATATTAAATGACGGGAACCGCCGGAACCGGCTCCGGACGTTCCGGTACCGGGGGTTCCTTACCTCCGCACGCGGTCAATTTTTTTAAAAATCCCCAGCATCATCTCCGCATAGAGCGTCTCCTCCGCCCCATAATCCCTTGCATTAGCTCTGCACGTTAAAAAATAGCGGTTTATTTTACGAGAATCAAGTCCGCGAGCTGGTTAAAATAATAAATATTTCTTTATATTGTAAAAACGTCGTCTTTTACCCAAAATGCGTGTCAAATATAAGCACTTTTTTACAAAATTTGTAATGTTACCATTTTTTAATAGTAAAATTTAATTGGTTGATGTGCAAATTTTTTGTGCAAAATGCGCCTAATGTCGTCAAAAATACACGCGAACAGCCTGTTTTGGGCATACTAAATATGAGCATTTTTTAACAAAATCGCGCCTATTTTCATTGTACTGCTTAATTTGTTCATTTACAAATTTTTCTCTTTCTTATCTGACTTCCCTTGGAATCACTCTCTTGTTTTTTTTAGCAGAATTCAATTTTGCATTAATTTATATTTGCATTCGTAAGTTCATGAATTTTTCGTTTGAAGCTTTCAATAAAGTTAGCAACACATTTTGAGTCTTCATTTAGCAACATAATCAGTGATGTTCATGTGATCTTTTATAAATTACATTAAATTTTTTTTGTTCCAGGTTCGAAAAGAGACACATCCGGCAGTGCCACCTCTCCGTTACTGAAATCAGCATTGTTCAATCCATACCTCTCCCCATATATGTATCCTCCTATTATTCCCGGTAAGCCATATTTATTTCCTCCTTTGACACCGTCCGACATTCTCTTAAACCGTTTCGCAAAAGCGGCAGCAACTGCGTCTGATACTTCGAAATCAGTTTCTCCAAATCCCTCCGATCCCCCTCCCAACCCCGCTTTAGTAGCTTCATATTTTAAAACCAAAAAGGACGAATTTTTGACTAAATTATTCGAAAAGATAAGCGCGACTACTGAATCCCCTGATATATTTGTTAGAGCCGCAGCAGTCGAACCCGAGGACCCAAATTTAAATGCAACAGCAAAGCCGCCAGTTGTTGTTGACCCTTCTTATTTTTTAAGCAAGAAATTCGATTTTCTGTCAAAATTATTTAAAGCTTTGAACAGCACAACTCCGACTCCTCCTGTAGAGGGTGTGACTGACGATTCAGACACAGCTTCAACCACCCCGAAACCTACCATAGTTCCTCCTAATTTTTGGTTTCCGTTTCCGAAGCCTCCGAAGCCCTCGAAAGCTCCGAAACCCCCAAAACCCCCGAAGGCGAAGAAGGTTTTGAAGGATGCGCTCGATGCGATGCTCCTACAGTCACTGCTGGCAGATATGGGGGTAGATCCGACAGATGCCAGTTTAACGAAAAGAGCATCAATTGCCGCTGCAGCATCGAAGAAAACTAAACCGAAGAAGGTGAAGCCGTTCGAAGAAGAAATCACGGAGTACACGATACCTGAAAAAGTAGATCCGGAATTTTATTCGTCGAAAGCGTCCAGTTTCTTGGATAAGCTTTTCAAGTCGCTCAACAAATCGGACGGGGAAGAACTTACAAATTACGTCACTCCGAAGGCGACGGTCATACCACTCAATTTTTGGACTAAGCCGAGCGACACGGAATACACGTCGAAATTAGACGCATTTTTAGATTTGCTAATTAAATCCCTCAACGCAACGGATGGAGCCGCAACGACACCAAAACCGGCAAAAAGTAAAATCTCTAGCAAAAAATTCAAAAGGGCTTCGTTTTTAGACGAATTCCTTCATCGCATCCCTCCGTCCACTACCACGACGGAAAAACCGAAGGAGGGTTGCGACTGCAAAAGCGATTCTGACTGCGGCTGCAAAAGCGATTCGGGCTGTAACTGCAAAAGCGATTCCGGCTGTGACTGCAAAAGCGATTCGGGCTGTAACTGCAAAAGTGATTCCCCCGATTGCTGCTGCGATGGGAAATGCGATGGGGCAGCCAAATCCGAGAGATCCTTGATCTTCAAACCTTTCGGATCAGGCTATTGGATCCCTCAATATTTATACGCCGCCAAGATGGGACTTTACTTGGACAAGTTAATGGATACGATTAACACCGCTGCCGCCGATGATATTTCGGATTCTCCAACCCTCAAAAGAAGCGCACCCACCGATTCTCCCGACGACGCTCTTGTTAACCTTCCTCCGAAAGACGCCGCCGTGAATCTCATCATTTCCGAATTAACGGAATTAAAGGACGGCATAATCGAAGCTTTTGCAGAAGGTTTGAAAGCTCAAAAACTGGCGGCGACGCCAAAGCCCAAACCATCTTTTGGTCCTGCAGCAAAATCTTTCAAGAAACCGACGTTTTGGGGGGCCAAACCTTCTCCCACTCCAGATCCGGTTGAGCAAATTCAGAAAAGGATAGACCTCATCAATGACGTCTTTGACAAGTTAACCAAAGTCGAAAAAACTTTGCTTTTTGCCGAAGATCCAGATGACCCGAAAACGATAAAGAATATAACTCAATTATTGAAAGCGGAAGAACCGACGGAACCTACTCCAAAATCGAAAAAAGTCAAACCTACGATCGTTCCTGCCGATTTTTGGGCTCCGGATCCAACGGCTGAAGAAGCCGACCCTAATTATTATTTAACTAAAACGCAGGAATTTTTAAAAACTCTATATCAAAGTAAACTAAACGACTTAAGTGAAGGTGAAGAATAGGTAAAGAATTAAAATTTTTTGGTCACATATTTTTTTTGTTTTTCTACAAAACTGATAATTTTGCAAAGTTTGATAAAGAAATTGTATTAAATTCAGTACTGATTTTTATGATTTTCAATAAAGAAACAGAAATGAATGATAGTTCAGCCTTTCTTTAAAATTAAGCCTTGCTTTTGTTAAAAGTAACATCTGGCTTTGTAGTTTCACGGACGTCTTCCAAAATTAATTAACATTGGGGGCTATCCTGCATCAACAGGATTGTGATATTATGAACACAATTCTTTGCTTGCAGGGTATTCTCCGATGTTTATAACGTTCACTTCAAACCGTCAATGTTTTCAAAACGAAATAAGGTAAGACCTCATCTTATTACAAATATGAATTTTCATGTTTTCTTTATTTTTTTTAAAAACCCCTTTAGAAAGCTTAGTATGATTTTTAAAAAATACTGCAGATACTAAAATAACTTCAGGCGATTAAAAAAAAATTGTCAACTTTGGATACTTAAATACTTCCCTTGCAACTGCAATTACAAAATTTAGAAAAATTAATCTTCAATTTTTTTTTTATTTACCTACATAAGAACTATTTAGTGTATAAGCTTCAGCGAATTATAAAAAAAAATTTACATTTAGTGTCATAATCAAATTTTTAGTTGATTCCTTAATTTAATTTTCTTTTCAACACCAATATATTAAAAAAATGTTTTCACGCTATTTCTTCCAAATATGGCCACAAATATGAACACCCGCATCTTTTGAATTTTTTATCAATCACAGGCATCGAACTATAGTCACTTTTTCCCCTAAAAGTCACTTTTTTTGTGAGAGGTCACTAAAAGTCACTTTATTTGATAAATTGGTGGATTTAAAAAAATTTCTATTCAACATTCGAAGTTGCTCAAGGAAAGGTTTTTTCACTAAAACGCCATCTTTAAAAATAATTTTATGTAAAGTTGTGAAGATTTCCTACCATTTATCCTAAAAAAAAAAAAAAAAAAAAAAAAAAAAAAAAAAAAATTAATTCCTAATTCATTTTTTCTAAAAATTTTAGTTCCTAAAATTGTTTTCCTAACTATTTTTTTTTTTTTCTAATTTTTAATTTTACTAACATTTTTTGATTACTGAAATAAAATTTCTTAAAATCCCTAAAATAAAATTTCCTAAAACCCCTTTAGGGATTTAAAAAATTAGGACAAATATGTTCATTTTAGGAAATTTTATTTGAGGATTAAAAAATTTTATGAAAATTGAAAATTAAGAAAAAAAATGGTTAGGCGAAAATTTTAGGAACCAAAATTTTTAGGAAAATAATAAGGAATGTAATTATTCACGTCTAATACGTTAAAAAAATTTTTGATATACTTATTTCAAATCACTAAATTTCTTCTGTCAGGTCACTAAAAGTCAATATTTAAACCATTTTTGATCCCTAAAGTCACTAATTTTTCTGGGCGAAATGGGTTCGATGCCTAAACAATCGGAAATATTATAGCAAGAGCTTAAAATGTACCTGCTTGTAGGCCTATGATCAATTTACAGTAAGTCTGAAAACTATAAAACTTTACCCAACGAGAAAAAAAATATTAATATTTATAAAATATTATTTAAATTTTTCCAATATTTTAAAAATATTATGCAGATATTTTTTGAAACAAGAAACAATTTTAATTATTATTAATATTTTGACAAAGATTTTAAAAATATTTTTATTAATGAATAGGCTAATTTATTTGAAATGATTTTCGATAAAAGATAATCAAAATGCCAAATAAAAAAAATGGCAAAAAAA
The DNA here is from genome assembly GCA_037577465.1 of Liposcelis bostrychophila. NCBI lineage: Eukaryota > Metazoa > Arthropoda > Insecta > Psocodea > Liposcelididae > Liposcelis > Liposcelis bostrychophila. The sequence goes on along the minus strand of CM075212.1, from coordinate 19,548,868 downwards.
AAAAAAAAAAAAAAAAAAAATTGGTTCCACCAAGATTTGAACTTGGAGTACTGGAAGAGTGGAATTAAATCAGAAAATTGAATCCTCTTAGCAAAAATATTCTGTTTTTCTTACCAGTGTGTTAGCCACTTACACCATGGAACCGGTCGAACGTAAAACAATATTTTTTCATTTCTAAACTTATATCAGGACGGTTCTTCCCCTACCCAAAAAAAAAAAGTTGACCCTCAAAAATATAAGTATGTATGACATAAGTTTGTGATAGTTTTTGCATATGTAAAAAGATGCAGATATTTTTTAAGATCATAATTACAGTAAATTAAATCACATGTGGTAGGTATTATACATTTTTTATTTCTAAATAGGAATCTTATTGGTTTTAATAATGTGCAAGTTCATAAGTCAAATATTAACGTTAAAGGATCCTAAATGAAATTTTTTTCTCAATAAAGGAAAGAGAACTTTGGCTTCAAAATCTAGTAGTTTATGAAAAACCTGCCTTAAAAAACTATCAATATCGAAATTTTGGTTTTTGAAGAAGCTTTTATCTAATTTTCTGGGTTTTGGAGTGATTTTAGGCTAGACATATTTAAGGCGTCCATTTAAGCTCAATAAGCCGATATCGTTTTTAAAACATAATGTAATACATAATTAAAAAATAAAGATTTTGTGTAGAATTCAAGAAAGATTTAAAAAAAGCTTAAATTAATAAAGATTTTCTGTTCAGCATTTGCATACAGTAACAATATTTTTCTTACAACATAGAGTAGGTTTTGTTTTTATTTATTCCTTTCATACCCATAATTTAAATTTGTTATTCCGTATAGTTTAAAATCTGAAAGTTCAATTAAAAAAGAAAAGGATGTATGATTCCAATAAATAATTTTTGTATTCAACCGATTTTTTAAAAAAATAATTAATAGGTCTACAGCCGGCTGACAGATTATCTGAGTCATACCCAGCCTCAGCTAACAAGCAGACACATAAAATGTGGAATCATCCACTATGATTTATATTTAGCTAAGAGGAATAGTTTCACAATTTTAAGTTGGAAGATAAAATATAGCACTTTGACTCTCTATAAAATTTAAAAAAAAAAACAGACTTGGCAAACTTAAATAGTCACAAGCTTTTCCAGCAAACTAATTTGGCAAGGCGTATCACATAAGTGAAGCATGGGAAGGACCATCCTAAGGACCATCCTAACCAACTTCATTTGGTGCCAATCCTATAACATTCCAGCTTTCTAGCTCATGACAGATCACCCTGAGCCAGAAATAGAACTCCCTCAATTCCCAAAATTTTACATTTTACCTTGGTAGCAAAATTTTCCTTCTCTAAAAGTCAGTCGAAAATACACAATAATTCTATAATATCGAATTGTGAAATTGCATAGCTTATTTTAACGTTATTTCCAAAATATATTTGTGTATTGTTGAAAAAAATCGACAAAAAAGAAAAATAAAGATTTTCACTCTACAGAAGGGATCTACAGAAAGGAATGCAACAAAAATGAAAAATTATAACCTATACTTACATGTTGATTACATTGCAGAAAAACTTTTATCAAAACACTGAGCCGAACAGTGTGCACGTTCAGAGCACCGAAATCGCTGCCTCCTTTATCGTTGCTCCAGTAGGCTCCCACTTTGATTGGCCAAAAATTGCAAAGTCTTCAGAATAAGCGTTATTCGGAACCTGTGACGTCACGACTGTTCGACTAATTTGAAGGGATTTGACTTTAGGTCAAATAGGTTTGGTTAGAGAATAGAAACTCCGGAACATCTTATTCTGCATTTTCGGACATTGAAAACAGACCGGCAGATCAAAACATTCCAACAACATTTGAACTACGCGCCAAACAACTAGAATTACTCAAAGGAGGCATCCGGATACAGGGATAAAAAATATTGATTTACTAATACTGAAACTAAACTCTACTCTAATACTAAACCTAATGAAGTTTTAGGATAAATAGAAACCGCATATAGTCTATGATCAAGGGTCTCCGCACCGAAATCCAAAAAAAAAACTATGCATGCTGCAATTTGAATTTGATGAATTAGCTGGTTAGGCGCCAACGCCATTTTATAGCGTCCATTGTTTCAAAACTTTAACCTTGCTTGTTGTTTCAAAACGCTTTTTAAATGATTTGATTTTTCACAAATGGCTGCTGCCAGTGGGGAAGTGGATGATACAACCGAAGTTGAATATGGTAATTCCACAAGGTAAATACAATTATTTCATTATTATTTCAATTGAATGTAAACCCTGGATAGCTAAGTATCGTTTGAAGTACAGACTAACCTTAGTTGTACTATTAGAAAGGGATCATCTTTGTCATTTTTTTTCTTCTATTTCTGTTGTTACCTTTTTTTTTCTTTTCCATTTTTATAATGTTACGAAAAATTAATGAAATTCTTATTTTTATTTCTAATTTACAGCATGTCGGAAGAAAATCATAAATGTCCACCACATTCAGCGATTATGTACAATTGGATCGACATCACAAAAGAATTTACTGAGGCCGTTAAGGAATTGGAGCTGGGAGAGTTGCTGCACGATAATTTGTTCGGGCTATTCGAAGCGATGTCAGCTATTGAGATGATGGACCCTAAAATGGATGCAGGGATGTGCAATAGAGATTATTCATCAACTCGTACTTTTGATCAACTAGTAGAGGTAAAAGTTATTGATAACAAACTATCAACTCTTTTTTAAAGCTAGGTCTTTGTACTGAGAACTTTATATTTAATTTCAGGCTGGGACTCTTAAAATGGATAATTTAACTCCAGCAGAATGTATAGGAATAATAGATTCAACACTTGCCTGCTTAGTTTCATGGTTGGAAGGTCATTCTCTAGCACAGACTGTTTTCACAAATTTATATCTGCATCGGCCTTATCAGGTTCAAGACAGGGTCATGAAAGCGTTTTCTGTATGTGTCTACAAAGTCATAGATATCATTAAAGATTTCATAAATCGAGCATTAGTTTTTGAAGAAGAAGACTTTCAGCCAATGATGTATGGATATAAATTAAAACCTGATGTATCAGAGTCTAGAGCTTTAGGAATGTTAAAAGAAGTTGAGGATGATTTACAGAAAAAAATGAGGAATAAATCTTCAGATAGTAACCAATCTGAGGTACAAAAAATTGATAATAATTTTTGGAATATCATAGAATATATTAATGTTTTTTTTCTTTTGCTTTACAGAAACATCAAGAACTGTCAGCCCTTCATGCCAGAATAAAATTTTTTCGTCTTTTTTACCAAGTTTTGCTTAGTTTAAATAAAAAAGAATCTGTTAGTAGTGGTGAAACTCAAAAACTGTTGTCCTCATGTTTGGATACATTAGCCATAATGCATAAAACCATAGATAAAGGTATTCAGCCCAACGAAGATAAAGACCATCTGCAAATGTTAGGTTTTGACCCATTGATTAATCAAAGACTATTACCTCCTACATTTCCTCGTTACACTAAAGTCAAATCGAGGATAGACGCTTTAGAATATATCGACGAATTAATAAATAGACTGAAAGTGGTTTGCAGAGTGACAACTTTCACGTCTTTTCATAGCGCTTTGGTAAGTATCAGTAATAAATGCCTGCCTGTAAATATTAATTATTTTAACTTTATTATTTTAAATCACTGCGTAACAAAAGTACTTTTAAGATGATAATTACCTGAATTGATTACTTGGACCATCTATCAAGCTCTGGCATAAAAATTGTGTTGTGAAATTTTGTTTCTTGCTGCTTTACTTTCTGTGTTCATCAAAAAAAAATTTATTTTTGTTTTTGCAGGATTTTTTCATTGAATTCAGCCGTCACGGACCATGCATCCTATCTCGATCTATAATGCAGCTTCTTTACTTACCTCCGTGTAATTTATATTCGTCTCAATGCAATCGAGTATTCGGGTCGGATTTATGCGCTGATGTCTTGCGAGAAGCTGCCAAAAGTTTTATAGCTCCGCCCGCTCTCATGCCTAAGTCCACACTATTAAACAATCCTCAAGCGAAGGAATACGTGGATACGTTTCTGAGTCATTGCGCTAGACCGTTTGGAAGTTTGCTTCAATTGTGCGGTCACAACCGGGCCAGGCAAAGGGATAAATTAGCTCATTTATTAGAGGACTTCGCGGCTTTGCAAGACGAAGCGGAAAGAGTGGATGCTTACTTACATAATCTTTCGCTCAAGTCTGATTCCCCTAGACCTCATTTAGCTTGCTTCGGAACTTGGGTACTTTACCACACGCTCCGAATCATGATAATGTACCTGCTCTCTGGTTTAGAGTTAGAATTGTACAGTATGCACGAATATCATTATATATTTTGGTAAGTTTGTGAAAGGATTGTCTGTTTTGATGTGGAGAGGGATCACGTGTTATAGTTAATAGAATTCGAATAATTAGAGTAGTTATTAGTCTTTGTAACTGTTCGTTTTAATAGTGGCGTTATTTGGTGCCACTCAATTCGTCCACTGACCGGTTGGATCTAAGCAACTAATATTAGAAATTAAGAATATCTTCAATATTAGGAATCGAAAGTGAATTTCAATAGGAATCCTTTAAAATATGTTCATGGAGTAAATAAAAATGAATTGTTTACATTATTTACGCTCTTTGCATGAGTACTTAATATATGATTTGTAATAATTATGTTCTCTTTTTGTTTTCAGGTATTTATATGAATTCCTATATGGTTGGCTAGTCTCAGCCCTTTCTCGGGCCAATAGCTTTTTATTAGAGCAAGAATTATTGCCGGATCCGCATACAAAAGGTCGAGGATCAAAAAAGAATAAACCAAAGAAAAAAAAGACGCAACCTTTCGGGAAAGAGATAACGCTTAATCAGGCTCTTCAAAATATGTGTGGCGGATACTACAAGGTAATTTTACAATGTTAACAGAAACAGATTTTTACCATTGCATTATTATTTTAAACTTGCGAGAAAACTCCGATTTTTAAAATTTTAGATAAAACTTGTTGAAACAGAAAAGGCTATTCGCTAATAACGTTTTTTTTCTTTACTTCCAGGCGATGATAGCTTTCAAATTAGACAGCAAAATAACTCCTGTTCACCCTGAATTCGACAACGAGCAGGTTCGATACGAACACAGGTTCGCTCCGTTCGCGAGTTTACTTACCCCTCCACCCATGCAGTATTCTGAATTTAAAGAAATGACTTCTTTGCTTCGGTACGAAACCGTTCCGGATAGTTCGAATTTGTATTTGGGAGGATGTAAACATTTTCATCAAGCTAGGAGTTTGCTGGAAACTTTGACAACTCCAGATCAGGAAGTAAGTTGAAAGAAAAAAAATTTCGTAAAATCATTTACTTTTTATTTTTAATTTTTAATTTTTCTTTTCTAGGTAACAGAACTGATTCGAATATGCAAAACAAATTTCGTAGTCTTAAAACTGTTGGCCGGAGGTCATAAAAAAGATTCTCACATGCCACCAGAATTTGATTTCAGTTGTCATCAACATTTTCCCATAATCCGATTAACCTAGTGAATATTCACTATCATTGGCAGCAAAAAAAAAAAAAATTATTATCTCTTACGTGTTAGAAATTTGTAATTTTGTTATGTAACTTATAGGGAGCGAATCGGAATTTGTAGCTTTAAAAAAAGGAAATGATAAATTATTCACGATTTTCGAATTGTTTTTCTTTTTTTTCTGTAATCAAGAAAATTTTACTTTTTAATGTCGTTTTTTAAAAAGAAAAATGAAATAAAACGCTCTAGTTGTTTGAATTATTATTATTTTTTTAATTTTAAAGAGCCATATTAAAAAATTTTTTACTCGTAAAAGATGTAAAAAGACAGTTGTTATGTCTTAAGACTTCGAAGACGATGTTTTTTGTAAAAAGACAATTTTTTTTTTGTCGAGGTGAATCATCCATTGTCGAATGATAAATTCTAGTCCTACTGAAAATTGTAGAAAAATTACCATATGAAGGAAACACGGTTGATACTAGATTTTCAATGTTACTTTAGTTTTTAAATCTGAAGAGAAATTTAAAAAAAAATTAATTAACATAACTGAATAACTAATAATTTATTTTTAACTGCTTTTTAAAGGATCAAATTTTGTACTGATCTCTTTTTAAAAAATTTTGAATACAAACGAATAATTATTTATGATTTTATTTATTTTTTTTAATATTGGAAAATGGCATTAACAGCTGCTCTTAAAATTGAAAAGCAAAAAAAACAAAAAAAAAAACTTTTGTGATTTGTGTATTTTTTTTTAAATAGAAAAATATTTGTACAGCGAAAGATAAATGGTTGCGAAATTCTAATAATTAATTAAATTCAGATATAAGAAAGAAAAAATTTCCCAGCCTGAGCCTGTGTAGCCGCGAGGGATCGAACCCCGATCTCTCCGTTCGCCGGACGGAAGCTCTAACCTATTAAGCTACGGCTCCTGGTCTCTGACAGCAAGAAAATTTCTCTCTCTTATATCTGAGACACAAACCGAAGCAACGACCGAACCCCTATAGTAATTGTAAATGCATCTAATCCCTACCCCGGAACGATTTCGTCTTTTCGAGTGAAAATCCCACGGAAAAAGCCGTGGCTTTTTTTTAATTTTTCGGAATAATTCATTCCCTATACTACCTCTAATGCAAGTTGCAAAATTGTAATAATTAATTAAATTCAGATAAAAGAAAGAAAAAAATTCCCATTCTCTCCGTTTGCCAGACGGAAGCTCTAACCGTTAGTCCTTTGTAAATCAGTAATTTTCGTTTTTTCCCCTAAAAGTTCATTTTGAGCGGAACTTCATAGAAGGTAGGTAGTCAAAATATTTTTTGCTCTTTATATTCTGGTCGATGGCTTGAGAACATCCGTTAAAATGAAATATGTTAAAACGAAGTTATTCAGTGGCTACATTATTGAAGTCACAAAGGTTAGATTACGTTTACAATATCTGAACACCAATGCTACAGCTCATCCATCAACCAATAATAGGATTTTTCGACCTCCAAAGACCTTGATATATAAAATCAACATTGTTCTTCTATTGTGCTTTGGAGTCAACCTTATTAAGCTAAAGATAAGTAACACCACAACGAACACATTTCCGTAGTGTATCTACATTTTAGAAGGTCTAGTCGAAAATATTGTCAAAAACGTTTTTTTATTTAAATTATTTGAAAAATAGGGAATCCTTTTTTAAATTAATTCTTATGATTTATTTGAGATTTTTTTTTTTTCGGTGAAACAAAACGATGCTTGTCAAAAAGAATTATTTATTTTCTGCTCCCGAAGTTCCCGCGAAGTTGTTACATGTACGCACCTAGCGGCAGGTATTCGAAGTAGATAACTCGCGAACGCGTACGGACGTGTCGTGTGAATATTTGTTTCGTATCGGAATTTTTTTATTTATTATATGTGGTGCAGCGAAATTATTTATTAACCTTATTAACACTCAATGAAAATAGTTAATTATTAATAAATAAGTCGTATTTCTTTTAAGTTTTATGACCGGTTTTGAATATAACGGTGAAAGGTTATGTGGTGATTGGATGCCATGTTGGATCTGACTGGAATCCGGAATCCTAAGAAATAAATCGTAAGTTTTATCTAAAATGATTTATTATACAACATGGTCATTTTACATATTAAATCTGATTAATCTGATTCATTGCTTCAAGTTCTGGCTGGCATTTGGGGAGTAGCTGGCTGGGTAGCACCATTAACTGCATTTTGGCTGCCTGGTATGATCCTACAGTTGAAAGGTAGTCTATAGAAAGTCGTGCCTCTGTATCTAGCTTCCCCAGTTATGCAGGCTCGAACTCCTTGGGGAGTCACTTGAGTGTTGGTGAATCTTGCACAGATGGTTATGGACGGCCACTGTGGTAAAGGTTCACACATTGGGTCACCTGAAAATTTAATTGCAGCATTTTATTTGTGATTGGCTTGAATGATAAATATAAACACCAAAGCTGGTATAAAACAAAAGAAAATAAGATAGAGAGCCTTTTTAAGCGACAAGTTTTTATTATTTCTTGAAAATGAATGCTTAAAATTAGAATTAATTTTTAGGAAAAATAAAATGAATAAAATTGAGTTAAGCTGTGGGTGTATTACTGTGTACCAACTTCTTCATTTACACTTGATAAAAAGATCTAAGTTTTTGTTTCTCAGCATTTATTTTGGCAGGTACCTTCATTTGAAATAAGAATATTGAGACTAATGATTCTGTAAGAAGGATTTTTAAAAATCTTAAGCACATCATTATGTGTTTTTCAAGGCAAATTCTTGGCAGTGATGATTACTGAAGGTTATTTGGAATACAAGACAGCATGAAACTTATGGCAGCGTAATGTTTCCAGGTTCCACCTGGATCCAATATTATTATTGGGACCAAAATAATTTCTCAAGCAAGGGGGCTTAAAATGGGTGGTAACACGCTAATTAGAATTTGAATAAGCCATCTTAATGAAAACTCCCTTGGCGGCTGGTTTTTAGTATATTTATTAGTATTAGAAATGGTTAAAATCAAGACAGATACACATCAAAGAGCAGAAGCTGTTCTTCCTTGGCAAATTATTTATTGATTGATGTCGTTAATTGGGAGGTTTCTTATACTTTTAAGTATTTAGAGTAACAAGAGCTTGAGTTAGCTCTTTCTGATTGGAAGTAGAATTTTATTTTTTCTTTTAGATTCAACTTCAATTTTATTTATTTAGAATTATTATTCGGTGACATTAAATCTTGCAATTCCTGCTTTAAATATATAACCAAACAACAGATATTTTGAATAAGCATGCAGACGAGTACAATTGGTTTATTTTTTTAAGCTGAATATGGTAATCAGATGTATGCCACAGAGATTCCTTCTGGTGCTGTCCTCATTTTCGTTGATTAGTTTAGTTTGATACTAAGTCAGTAACAATTTTTGAATTAGTGTTAAACTCTTTTTTTGTTTATTATTTAACTTAATTTACTAATTGATACCCATTGAGTTTGAAAGTGAGGGTGGGGGGAGAGGATGGGGGTGTTGAACAGATAATGCATTAACCCTTTGCCTACCAGCCTATGATGGCGCGCTATCTTGAAATCAAGATGGCGGTGTAGTATTTAAATGGCGGATATGGGAGTGTAAATACCATAATTAATTTTGATTAATAATATAATAATGGCTCTAATTAAAGATACCTAACATCTGAATCTGAATTTAAAAATTAATATTTTATAGCAGCTTATAAAAAATTAGCACTACTTTATGTTTAACTTATGAAAGATTGTGAATAAATTTTTTTTTAGTTTATGAAAGATTATCTAGGCAAATATTTTTTTTTTTTTTACTTTTTTAATTGATAGAGATTCGTTTTTACACGAGTGCACAATACGAAGTATCGCACTAAAACTAATTTATACGGTAATTAAAGCAATATTTTCGCTTAAATTAATTTTGTGGAGATTTTTTTTTTTTTTTTTCAAGATACAACTTAAAATTCCATAGGCTAGGATTTTTCTTAGAATGGGGAAACATCAGGAAAAGGGTGAAGGGAAATGTACCATCAGTAAAAATAATTAATTATATTTTATTATTTACAGTTAAGATTCCATTTTCTTTTAAAAACGGGTTTTCTTAGTAATTTCTTATTATTTCAGCTTTACGTGTGAAATGTGTCACTTTTGTTCAAACGATACCGTGCATAAATAAAACATTAAGAGGAGGCTTCACGAAATACCGGATGGCTGTTTTGATAAGCGGGAAAAAAAAATCTAATTTTAAGTATCTAACGGACTCCTTTGACTTTTTCTTGTATTTTTAGTACAAGTTTCAACTTGTTCCAAGCAAACTAAAACCAAGAAAACAAAATCAAAGTTTTTCGACCGCAATTATTTTTGGAATTATTTTTCCGCCGCCCATACATTTCAGACAAGTTGAAACTTGCACTAAAAATTCCAGGATATACCAGAGGAGTTTGTTAGACACGTAAAATTTGTATTTTTTCATCGTAAATCGAGTATTAGAGAAAACAGCCATTCCTTCCGGCATCCCTTAAGCATTCTATTCTCTTAAATAAAATAATGGATCATTTATTATTTTTATCTTAATTTTGAAACATTGGATTCTTTGACTTTCGTTGTAAATATTCGTCTTTGGTTAGAACTTTGATTCAAATTCGGCTTTGGAGTTGTCGGAGGTCTCTCTAAAGACAAACCATTCAACCCCGCTCTCAGGCAATTAAATTCAAAAACTACAAGGGGTTTATTTATAAGTCTTATTTCGAAATTAACGCAAAATTTAATGTTTGTTTTTGCCACTTCGATATCATAAAAATGCACGCATACCCTAATGACGGGAAATTGCGGTACCGAAGCACAAAGAGGCGGAGGGTTCAGTCCTGAAAACGTAACCATGTATGACCTAAAATTAATTTTTTTAAATTCGATTTTTTTTTTCATTTTCAGATACAAACCTTGGTTCCTGGATAATTGGGTCTTGAGAACGCGTTTGCTGTTGAAGTCGAAATCTCCTTGGATGTCTTTTTCCTTGGGGTCATATTCAATGTGTGCGCATCCAGTTTGTTTGAAGCCAAGAGGAGGAATGTCGATCTTCATGCAGCAATCACATTTTCCAGATTTTTCGCATTTGCAGGGCACTTCTTCCATCGCGGTTTGGGAACGCATGGCTCTTAAAGTTTTTGAATCTGGAACGAAAAAAAAAAAGGTAAGCGAAAATCGGTTTTAAAAAATACTCGAACCTACCTTCACTTATTTAAAAAAAATACTGTTTAAATACCTATATCCCCTTTTGAATGATCGATTTGTCCGTTTATGAATTTTATGAGCAGGAACGGTAAAAGCACGTGTCGGAAAGTAAACATGTTTGCAGTTACGAAGACGGTTACTGAATGAATTGCAAGCTTGGGATATGTCATTTAAAGCGTTATGCAATCAGGTGCAATTAAAGAAATCGTTTAAAGCAATTAGGTCAAGTTCATGCATTCATGCTTCCCATTTTTTGTATTTCCTTTTTTGTATTGCGGATTCGACTAATTAAGTCTTTTGATGATTTTGAACTCCCCGGCGTAATTTATTCTTTTGCATTTTTTCGTTATGTAATTGAGTTATCGTTGAAGGTAAGGGGTGTTGGTTTGGTGGTTAAACAAAACTTTTGAAATCGTTTAACATATTAAATGTCAAGTTTAAAATTTGAAAATATTACTAAAAATTATGTTGGTTTTTTCCAGAAAAAATTTCAAGAATTACTTTTGACCAAAAAAAAAAAAAAAAAAAAAAAAAAATGAGACTTTGAATTTATAAAAATATTATCAATTTTTTTATAGTTTTGCTGCTATGTATTTATAGATAGGCGATATTATTGGTATGATCATAACAAATTAATTGAGCCTTCCAGTGCATAATCATTTTCAGTTTTCTGGTCAAGCGGGAAAATATGGGAACGCTGTGCAAATTTGTTGCCGACCATTTTTCCTAAAAAAATTAATTCCTAATCCATTTTTCCTAAAAATTTTGGTTCCTAAAATTTTTTTTCTAACCATTTTTTCCTAAAGGTTCTAGTTCGTTTACATAACCGGCCGGTTAGCCGGGCGGTGTGTACATTTTAACGATAAAAAAAAATATTTAAAAAAATTTTTTTTAATCCAATATTTTATACATGAAAACGGGGTCTAACTTCACCGAAACCGTACCAAAACGTTTAGTTATCTTCAGAGATGAAGATCCACGATATTAAATGCATAAACAAGAGTTAATTGTTCTTATATTTCATAATTTTTAAATTTTTTCGCAGCAAAAAAAAAAATGTTTGTTTCCGAGAGACTAGTGCAGCGCTCTAGCGGTGAATCCGCGAACTGTTTCAACAACAAAAAGAAAAATGGAGGTCTTATTTTTTTTTCGAAAACATTTTAAAAAATTATCAAATTTAGTAGCCATAAAGCCTTTTTCATGCAATTTCAATAGCGAATCTTTACCTTTTAAGCATAACAAAACGTTTTGCCACGGTTTCAGTGCGATCCGATGTCATTTTCATGTGTGAAAAACCGAATTAAAAAAAAAAAAATATTAAACTTTTTTTATTGTTAAAAAATTTTCACCGCCCGGCTGACCGGCCGGTTATGTAAAGGAACTAGAACCTTTATTTTCAATTTTCCCAAAATGTTTTGATTCCTAAAGAGATTTTAGGAAATTTTATTTTTAGAATCAAAAAATTTTAGGAAAATTAAAAATTCGAAAAAAAAAAAATAGTTGAGAAAACAATTTTAGGAACCAAAGTTTTTAGGAAAAATGGATTAGGAATTTATTTTTTTTTGGGAAAAAAATGGATTAAGATTTTTTTTTTTGAAAAAAAAAAAAAAAAAAAAAAAAAAAAATGGATTATTTATTTATTTAGTTTTTTTTTTTGGGGGGGGGGAATGGATTAGGAATTTATTTTTTTAGAAAAAATAAATTCGGTTTTTTTTTTTTTTAAATTAATTTTTTTTTTTTTAAATGAAAATTCGATTAGGAAAATGGTAGGAAATCATGAAAATTTAATGTTTAACTTATGGGGCTGGCCCTTGGGTGATTTCTACTAAAACGAAGATTTCTTTTCACCATGAGGGAGTGCAAGTGAACACTTTTCCCAATGAATTTTAAGTACAAAATGTTTTGTGGTGAAAAATAACTTCCGTAAATAATATGTAAATGTTTCAATACTCGACCAATTACGTCCGGAATCGAAGACGAAGGACGTAAACTTGGTCTCGTATTGAAATAATTTACTTGAGATGATCTTCGGTATAAAAATAGCTATTATTTTAACGATTACCAATAAATTTGGCTATTGTATAAGTCGAAAACAAGGTGGAAAAAAACTGAATATTTATAATTAAGAAGCGAATGCACTTCTCAATGTAAAGAAAAGAATAGTTTTGGCTATACGCAATTGGCACGTGGACAATATTAATATTATACGATAAGACCCGCCTGCAGAGGTATTTAACAAAAAACAAATATGATTGTAGGGATTTTTTCATTTTCTTAAGTCAGAAATTTGGAAAGAGATTTTCTCATATTTGTTTAAATATACAAGAATTAAGTCCCGGCTTACCGCAGGATGAGTTTCGACGTTTTTAATCAGCAACTTAAATTTTCATAGTTAGAAAATTAAAAAATTTCATTTTCTCTAGTGTAAATTTTTTATTTTTATTTATTTATTTATTTTTTTTTTTTGTTTGAAATTTCGAAAAATACGTTGAAAATTTTTTATATGTTGTTTAGGTCTATTTTCTCTAGCTAGTACCCGAATGTTTTATTTCCTTAAGACTAAATTTGTTTTTAAAATTGAAAAAAAAAAAAAAAAAAAAAAAAAAAAAAAAGAATTAGATGGACTGAATCAGTGCTTTTCTTCAGAAATATTATTCGCCCTATTCTTGAATTTTTTTACTTCCTAAAAAAGGAAAAAAAATTGTAAATGCAGTCGCAAAATTTAATTCTCCTATTTACGAGTATCGAGGATATACAGCAGATAAGCGTTTTTCCTATTTTTTTTTCTCTCATCTCTTTGGGAAAAAAAACTGACCTTCTCAAGGCACATAAAAATCGGTTCATAATAGATGGAATAAAACGAGGCAAACTGGAAGGCTCCAGAGATCCCGATCGAGTTGCCAAAAGTGCTCCGATGGAAAAGACGAAAGGAGAAAGAGAGATGGAAAAGTTTCGGCGACAATAAGTCTCTCATTTCATTGGTTGAAAATCACGTGATCCCACAATATTTCCAGTGTATACATTTCTATGTCACGGGGGATGTCGAAATCGTAAGACTGATTCAAGAAAACGGGGGCAATCTCTCAAATCGTCAAACATCGAGAGTGGGGGAAAAAATTATTGGGAAAAAAATTTTTTGAACTTTCTCCCTTTTCCCTCGACTTTTGGTTTTCCTCTCCTGAAGAATTATGCAACAGTTAATAAATTCTCGTCATGAGAATAATAATAAATGCGTTTAGTTAATTCGTTGGAGCGCATACAAGGGAAAGGTTAAATTCAATGCCGTACCTATTAATACGTTGAATATCAGTTTATGCTTTTTTATTTTTTATAGGCCTAAGTAAGTTTATTTTTATTATTTTATTTTTTTAGTAAAACGACAAAAAATAAAAACCGAACAACTTATCATTTTTTGAGGGGTACTTAAAAGCTGTTGAAAATGAATTTCTTTCAAATTGGCCTAAATCCAAGAAAAAACCGATACCATTAATTTTTTTTTCTTCTTTTAACTGAAGTCGGAAAATACATCACGGATTTCATTCCTGCTCTAATAATTTGTATAGTTTTAAATTGCGCTAATGTTTTAATGGTTTCATTCATTCTTCGGTGGTTTTTGGTCGTTTGGCTCGTTTGTAATGCCCTAGACAACCGAAATCAGGTTTAAGGATGGTCCGGATGGTCCAGACGAAAAGCTCGAGATCAGATTTGGATAGATTCGAGTTGGTGAAGTTTTTGCTTGCTCGGGTTTTTGGAGAATAAAACTTTTGTTGGCCTAGATTTGTCTAAAGCAAAATTTGAACTGATTGAATGTTTGCCAGCTCAGTATCAGGCATCATAGTTGTCCTATATATCCTATATGTCCTATATTTTGACAAACGTCCTATATGTCCTATAAAAGTCCTATTTTGAGTCTGCCCTATATTTTTGTTATAATTTAAAAATTTTTTCTTAGCTAAAATTAATATTTTATGATAAATTTGTTATTTTCTGCTGCAATATTCGATTGACTAATATTTAATTGGGTAGTATAAAATTTTTTGTGGCAGTATTTTATTGGTTTTGTCAGTATAATAATAAAAATGTGTAGTTAAGGTTATTTGATAAAATATTATTGATTTAAAATGAGCAGTTACTTATCTTTAAAAATAACAGAGAAAACAAGAATGTTTCGTTCCCAAAAAAAGATAATTTTACCGCCTAAAAATTTTGAGTAACTAAATATTTTTTTGAGAATTGAAAAAGAATTCAGGGCATGTTGTAGAGGATAGCGCATTTGCCGATGAACCAAGATCTAAGTACATTGACTTCTTTTTTTTCTTTTTTGACTGTTTTTTTAAATTTATTTATTTGTTTACTTATTTTTATTTAACTGTTGCACTCTTCCAGGTAATAATAGGCCTACTGCCCTGATATATGTTTATCCACGGCTGCAATTCCGATTACATTTTATATCGGAATCGGAATCGGGATCGGAATTGAAGCCCTGGTTTATACTGACCGAAATAATTTAATTTACCTGCTAAACTTGATTTTTTTACTGCCCAGATACTGCCCAAAAATTTTAAAAATACTGCCATGAAATACTGCCAAAAACTTTTGAAATTTCGCCCCATTAAATACAGGCCTATGCAATTTGTTTTTGTTTTTTTTTTGATAATTTTTCTTTACTTGACAAACTTTTTTCTTTATAAGAAAAAAAAAAGAAAAAAAGAATGAAAAAAGAAAATTATTTTTCAAATTTCTTTATCAAAATATTTTGATCCCTAAAAAACAAAAAAAAAAAAAAAATAAATAAATAAAATTAACAGTTTTTATTCTGTATTTGCCCTATATTTTTTTTTTTAAAAAACCGGTCTTATATATTTTTTAAAAATGTGCTATTTTTTGTTAAGGAGGGACTATGATGCCTGCTCAATATTTAACTGAAACTAGGACTTGGTAACTTGAATCTGGACCGTATCAACTCTTTTGACACAAGCTTTTAATTTTCCCCAATGTCGGCCTTTTGGTGGTAAGAGATTTTTTTGACGGCTGAATTTTGGGAGTATTTTTAGCGTCTTCAAAAAAAAATTTATGCAAGCTATTCTGATTCCTATGCTTAGCTTATGGGCCGAATCATATCATTTTATAGAGTTATTTTTTTAGTATTATTATTTCAATCTAATTAGTTTATTTCAAAACCGTTACGAATCATGAAAAATAAGCCTTAAGGACTTTACACAATTATTTTTATTGCCTGGACTTAACGTAGTGGTAAAAAAATTTTTGTATGCTTCGCTTATGTAGTTTTTCGAATTTATCAGTTTTATGTTGGGATTAATAATATTTTGTCCTAGTTTTGACAAAAGTCGCTAAAAATGCTTAAAACGGCCCATTTACACTTGCTTTGATATAAAACAAGAAAGATTTCGATTCTGAGATTATAAAAAAAATAAATAAATAAATAAATAAATAGGTTGCCCCTTAAATCCATATATTTCTGTGTGGAATATTTTCGGTCGTTGTATGCACAATGGTGAATGCAGAAAATAAAAACTCGACGATATGCGAACATTTTCCGACAGCTAGATTCGGTTTTTAAAGGGTTCAACGAGCAGCCAATCAAAAATTAGAGATCAGATTCAGGAGCTAAGATAGAAGATTTCGACAGTGACGTTTCATCCCATAATGCATTGCAAATTGTGTCGTCTGACTGAGTACATTCTAATTAATAACGCTTTTTATAAGCTAAGTATAGACATGAAAGTTAAAAATTAATTTTGCTCGGTTCTAGGAAAAAATTATGTAGGTTTGACTTCGGAATTATTTTTATAGAAATAGCTGGCATCAATTATAAGAATTTTCAAAATTAAATGCCTTGAAATATCTAAAAATCACTGTACCGCCTATTATTAACTTGCGAATCACACAGACACATCGTATGCTTGTTTGTCCCACTTTCGTCCCACAATCCCTTGCGAAACTGGATCGCTATTGGCTTCAGACAGTCAGCGCTCCAAGCGGATTAGTTTTGCAACTGGAATTTTCGTAATATTTGCTCTGAATTATATGTTGCTTCTTCCATTTCAGTTTCGATTTTCCTGATTATTTTCTTAATAAAATAACTCCCTTTAGTATTTTTATAATCGAATGGTATTTTATCTTTTTTTTTTTCTTAAAAATTTTCTTAACTCACAGAGAAAATGTAGTCGCAATCTGAAAGCGTGATGCCCCCCCACCCTCTCTTCTGCACTGTATAAATTGCGAGAAAGGATCCGAAATTTTCACATCCGCGAAAAACTATGCACTGTTTAATTTATCACTGTTTGAGGAAGGATTCTATTTTTCATAAACAAGCAGATGTTATGAATTTTTCCAGACTATTAGTATGAGTGATGGTTACTCCCGAGTCGGAATAAGAGCGTATTCAGCCAAATAGCGAATGTAGAAAAAAAAAAAAAAAACTTATTTCGAAAAGGATTTTTTTTTCCTTTAGTGAGCTAATCATCAAACCTCATTTTGTTTCCAAGGGAGGAGGAATTTTTTGCGGAATTTTCGTTAAAGACGCAAAACGAAAAATTTCAATCTGCAGTGTTGCTTTAAAATATTTTTCCTTCCGCCCCCCCCCCCCTTGTTAACATTCTCATTATTCTTTAAATCACGTTGGTTTTGTTTTTTCCTCTTGTTTATTAGGAGAGGGATTTTTACTCCTTCGCGGAAATAAATTGCATTTAATTATGGTATTTTGCGTTTACCGGAAAGAGCGATGTACTTTATTTTGTAATTAATTAAAAAGTTGCGGGCGGGGGTAAAATAGACATTTCGTCTGCATCGAAACAATTTGACTTGGGTGCCCTGAGTTTTCAGGTGAAGGTCAAGGTTTTCAGTTGGAATTTGTTTTGGAAATTTCGGATTTGAACGAGTTTTGCAATTCGGTATTCAACTTTTCGCACTAGGAGGTTAATTTTTTTTTTTTTTTTTCTTCTGAAATTCTGTATTTTTAAGACTAGCCCCTTGCTGGGTTATGGGGTGTGGGTATGGGTAGGGGTATGAATATTAGTTTTCTGTAAAATTAATAATGATTAATCGACCATAAATCGACTTGGACTTGTACACAAATAGCCGGAAAACTCAAATTATAAATTTTTGTTAAAAATGTAAATCCTATGTTTAGCTTATGGGAGTATTATTAGTTAGTTAGTTAGAATATTAATGGAATTAAAATTTTTGATATTAATGTAAATGAATAAATTACAAATTATTGTGATATGACCAAAATTAAAAATTGTGAGCTGACATGCTTATCATATGACAAATTTTTTCCTCTCATATTTAGCTCATGGAGCTAAGATAAAATCAAACTTTCAGAAGCTAAATATGGCAAAAAATTTCATAAGCTATAAAGTTTGACATCAATATCGATTCTGAGACTTGTCATCTTGATTTTACTGCATTTTATACTTCAGCTATTAGTTTTTAGCGATTCTTGTGGGATTTCTTTTAAATTATTTTTTGACGTAGGACTACGTCTTAGGGCTTAGGGACTACGTCTGTCCAGTGTAGCACTATTCGCATCAAAAATAAATACTTAATTATTTTAACATTAAAATTTTAACTTTGAAAAATTTTAAATAATATTTTGACTATTTTTTCTTAACTTTTGGCCTTTTTTAATAGTAAAATTTGACATTATCAGCGAAAGCAAGGACTTAGAAAATTTCTTGTAAATTTTTTTAAAGTAAAATTTACCAGGGGTCCGAAGCTTGGACATTTTAACCGATGCCGATGCTAGCATCGGCATCGAATTTTTTTCAAAGTCGAAATCGGCGTCGGCGTCGGCATCGGCATCGCGACATTTGTTAGTGCCAGCATCGGCATCGGCATCGCGAAATTTATTAGTGCCGGCATCGTTAGCGGCATCGGCATCGGCAGCGGCAGCGGCATCGGCATCGGTGCCGGTACCAGCACTGACGTCGGAATTAAAAATTCGAGATATGTGATTTCACAATTAATTTATATTTTGAAAAAAAAAAAAAACGAACAAACAAAACTGCTCTAAGGTAAATGGATATTATAGAAAACGTATAGAATGGCTCTAAAATTTTTATCTGATTAAAAAATCGGTACATTGGGTATAACAGATGCCGGCATCGGATGAGATCGATGCTTGGTGGCATCGGCATCAGCATCGGGTGGTCGATGCTGGAATCGGCATCGGCATCGGAAATAAAACAGATAAAATGGCATCGGCGTCGACCCGAAATTTTAGCTGGCCGCGGCCGGCTTCGGCATCGGCATCGGCATCGGCTTCGGACCCCTGAAATTTACAAGAAAGGCTACCACCGGGTTACCATAAGGGTTGTGCCCCAAAATTAAATTTTTTTTGGACTTTCTCCCATCGATAGGACTACTTGAAGGGGTAAATTAGGCCAAATATTAGGGTCTAAACGAAAGCCGTTTCTGAGGTGGGGATGGAAGTGCTAATTTAATTTTTTTTTTTTCGGCAGAGAATGGGTTGTCCGATTGAAGAATCCAAAACCGAAAAAAAAAAAAAAAAATCTCTTTCAAAGGGCTATCTAAGGACATAATTGTTTATTTTTTAAAAAATGGTCCATTGGCCAAACTGGCCAATTGAAGGGAAAAAAAATTATTTTCTTCATGTCAGCGTCGCCGGACCGAAATTTCGCTATGACAGTTAAAAAGTGCGTCAAAAATTGGCCTAAGTACATGTGCGATGGGCTTCTAAATTTTTCTTTCCGCAAGAAAGTGGCAAAAAAATGGCGAAAAGTCTAAAAACTTTTTTTTCGCTGCGAAGATGACGCTGCACACAAATTTCGCTATCACTGCGTGAGAGTACGCAAAAAAATGGTCTAGATACGTATTTTTTTGGTTTTTTCCCCAACGGCAAAAGTGGCCGAAAGATGGCCAAAATCTCAAAAAATTCATTTCGCCATGAAGACCACGCTGGACCCAAATTTCGCCTTCACCATGTGAAAGTACGCAAAAAATTGGCCCAAAACCATGTATTTTGCCTTGGGACCCTAAGGGCGAAAGTGGTCAAATTCAAATGGCCAAAATCATAAAAATCTCAAAAGATTTTTTTCACTGATAAGACCCGTCTGGACCAAAATTTCGCTATCACCACGTGAAAGTACGCAAAAAAATAGCCTAGAAACATATTTTTCCGTTGGAGAAAAATAGGTAGAAATTGGCCCAAACTAATAGCCTAAAATAACCAAAATGCGTAAATTGTAAAATTCCTCTATGGATCAAAATATTTCCGAATTTAAATATTACATGATCAAAATATTACCGAAAAAAAAAACCAAACAGCATTTACGCGTTAGTGGCTAACCCTTCAAGGAAAAAATAGGCTTCCGAAGAAGGTTAAGAGTAAAAAGAATGTGGCGAAGGCTCTGTTATTAATAAACAAATTCGTGGAAATGTTCGAGATTTATCGATGCCTTTGATATTTAAAGGTTACCATTTTCTTCAAAAGCCTTTAAATAAGGAAACCTCTTAACTCTTTCTGATAATCGTCCACGGGTCACCAAATATTACACGTGTGACACGGGTCATCGATTATTGTTTTAGCAGTTAACATGTACTTTGAGGCAGGAGGGTTGATATTACTTCCGAGGGTGCTGATTATTCCGCAAGCTAGTTTTATATATAGCTTCTTCATTAAACACCGTATTAGTTCTCCCCTAGATTTTTATGTGTCCTCAATGGAAATTTTAGTGGGTAAAAATATTTATTTTTAAGTTTTTTTTTTTTTAAATAACAGAGCAGGTGTGATTTATACACGAAGTATAGGCTTATATATTTTTAAAAAATTAAATAAATATTAAGCGTTTCTCAGTCTTGAATACAGGATTGCATAAACGTCGACTAGCAGGCGTTTGTATTTAATCTCCTTGAGATAGAATTTAAAAAAAATTTGTACGCGATTTTTTTCCCTTTTTTTTCTCTTTCATTTCAAATGCATTATATGAAAAAAAAAAAAAAAAAAAAAAAAAGGAACGGGAAAAAGGGAAACGTGGGAGATTTTCCTTGGGGGAAACTCAAACTTCACTGCGGAAACAAATTTTTATGCAGTAGTTCATTTTATAATAACAATCGAAAAGGACAGGAGGAGGATAACAGCGGAAGAAAAAAAAAAAAAAAAAAAAAAATTTGTATTCAGTCGGTGTGTGCGTGGATTTTTTCGGGATGACCCAAAACACATTTTGCTCTTACCAAAGCATCGATTTATATTCATGGATTTTAGGGATCACATCATACGGACATTTTTCGATGTCTTTGGAATATTGATGTCGAAGAAAACGGAGGGAAATCTTTGCGTAGCCGGAAATGCGGGTTAATGAATGAGTTTTTTATACGAGAGTTTATGTACTATTTGTCTCATCAAAAATGTGAATGATTTTGGATTTTCGGTCAGGAACAAACAGTAAACCCCTTTAGTTAAAAAAAAAAAAAAAACTTCGGGCTTGGCGACAGTAAAAATAATCCTCGGAAAAGGGTAAAGGATTTCCTTTTTTTTTTTTTTTTTTTTTTTTTTTTTTCAAAAGAAAAGTTAAGCTGAGTTTGGAGTTTGATAGTTAAAAGAATTGAGTACGGATTTTCGGCGATAAATATTTCGCAATCGATACTTATTGCTCTTGAGTTTTTATTTGACGCCAAAAATGTTTTTCCGTTTTTCTATTTTTGGTCTCTGGATGATGAATCCTTCATTAATGATTTTTGCTTTTTTTTTTTTTTTTTTTTTTTTTTTTTTTAAACAAAAAAAGAAAAAAAAACGAGACAAAAGTTCACGATATTAGAAAATCAAAATTCATTATAGAAATGGAGTGAACAGATAAATCAAAGTCCAAAAAAAAGAGTTGCATGTTTCTTTTGCGACTTGTCAGGAATAACGAATGAAGATTTTTTTTTTTTTTTGATGAAATATTTTGTCTCAACAATGAGAGCGCAACATCGGCAAAGGTTTTTGACATCTTTCGTTTTTTTTTTTTTTTTTTTTTCTCCTCTTTTTGGAAAATATTTTTTGGTGTCTTGTTTTTCCGGGATTTGCGAGTGCAATCGTTATTTAGCTTACGATACGTCTTTATTGTAGCAGTAAATCGTATGATGGTTAAATCGCTTTGGTTTTTTCCATGTTTTTACTGGTTCCTTTAGCCCTTATTACTTTGTCGATCAATATCCGAATGGTATAATTTTAATTTTGGCATTACCAATTCCATTTCTGTTGTCGAAGTGGTGATTGCATTTGATGAATACTTTTTCCCTTTTTTTTTATCTTTGAAAATAGTTCAAAAAGAGCATAAAATGCCCCTTTAGGATAAATATAGTAGGAGTAAAATCTATTTCCAAATTAATATAGTGCTCAGTAAAACTTTTTGTAAATTTTTTTATGTTATAAAAATTTACAACTATTTATAAATTTTAATAATGCTTCAAATCGTTACACAGTTATAAAATTTTATAACGCACTTTTTCTTGAGGGAACTTCTAATCTCTACAAGACAAGGGTCTTGATTCCTTATCATTTTTCCTAAAATTTTTTTCCTAACTATTTTTTTTCCTAACTATTTTATTTCCTAATTTTTAACTTTCATAAAATTTTTTGATTCCTAAAATAAAATTTCCTGAAATGAATATTTTTTCGAATTTTTTGAATCCCTAAAATTTCTGTAATAATTTACTAGGCTTAGGCAAAGGTGCGAATTCCGGTTTTTTAAATTTGTTTTTTAAATTCGTAGGTAACGAAGTTGTTTATTTATTATGTCATTCTCAAATTTTTGGTAAATATAAAAAAATTATATTAAAATTCTCGTTTAGACCCAAAATTTTAGTAAATACAGTAATCAAGTCTAAATGTTTTTCATATTTATAATTTTATAATTTTTTAAAAAAAATTCTTTTATATTTATATTTTTATACTGTATATTTTTATGGTTGTACTTTTGCAGTGGTTTATTAAAAAAAACAAGAATAAAAGGATAACCCGAAAATTTTCTAGGCTTTGCCTAGTACTGTAAATTATTTCAAAAAGTTTAGGGACTTAAAAATTAAGAAAAATATTTTAGGAAATTTCATTTTAGGAACAAAAAATTTTAGGAAAATTAAAAATCAGGGAAAAGAAATGGCGAGGAAAAAAATTTTAGGGACCAAAATTTTAGGAAAAATGGTCGGGAACGGAGTCCTGGCAAGATTTTTGATAACAATGAGTTGGCCTATGATCTCTGAACATTTTAAGGTTTGAGCATTCAAAATATCTTAAGTCTTGTTTTGATTTTGCCTTGTTCAAGTTTTGCTTTAACTGGAGTCCTTGCCAAGGGTTCTTGTGCAAAAATTGTCGTTTTTGAAACCCTTATCGTAAAACTCGTCCAGAAATAAAATATGGACGAAAAGTTTACAAAATTCTTGCTAGATCTTGCCGCACTCAGAAAAAAAGGGCTAATGCGAAAACAAAAATGTCTTGTGACAAGACACTTTTTTGTCTTGTGACAAGCCTTTTTGTCTTGTGACAAGCCTTTTTGTCTTGTGACAAGACTTTTTGTCTTTTGACAAGACATTTTTTGTCTTGTGGCAAGACTTTTTCGTCTGGTGACAAGACTTTTGTCTTGTGACAACACTTTTTTCTTGTGCGAGACATTTTTTTTGTGTCTTCTGACAAGACATTTTTTTATAAATCATGTGAAAACCATTTAAAATATCTTGTCAAGAAACAACTTGTCCGTTGTCGTGAAGCATTTTTGTTTTGCTATCAAACATTCCGGTTTTGTTGCAAGACTGAACTTGTTCAAGACATTTTCTTTTTCTGAGTTCTGGATCACTCTGAGGTTCATTTCTTCCTGCTTGACGTGCACTTGGAGCTGTCTGGTATCTGCTTTCCCTTCATTAATATTTTGCAAGTTGGTACTAGCAGGATTATTTTTTGGCGGGATTTTTAAATATCATCCACTCGTTATTTTAATTTTCATATTTCTGTTTAAATTTTCCAGAGGTAAAGGTTATGAATTTTTTATTGATAGCTAATAATTTTAAAAGCGATTAAAAGTTTTTATAAAAAATTTTAGAAATTGTGAAAATTTTAAGCGAAGGGAGTTTGGATTTTGGACATTTTTGAGATTTTCGAATTTTGTAATTTTCGGTAACATGCCTAGGTCTCATTTTGTGCCCAATAATTTTTTAAATTAAAGCATTTTTTTTTATGGTGCTTCAGCCTGAAACTAATTTTACTTGATTCCATTTTGAAAGGAAAACCAACAACCCAACGGTTTGAAATGAGGAAAACCGCCTGTTAAACCGCCACCGCAAAGTCTAAAAGTAAGCATTTGATGAACCCTTTTCCTGGAAAAGGAGTGAAAAGTTTTCGCCTTTTAGACGAGAAAATGAAAAATCGTTGAGTAATAATAAATTTTAACTGAGGGAAAGGGAAAGAAGAAAAGATAGGAATCGAGAAAGCCGATGACGAGTGTCTGAAGAGTGAGAAAATGAAACACAACAATGGAAATAATTAAGATGCTCCCTTTATATCTTCTTTCTTTTTTTTTTTCCTCTCTCCCTCTTTTTCATCCCCCCGAGAGGGCATTTTCGATTTTAACGACATCAACTACAACGACTGTTATTTTGACTTTTAGGTCAGCGGGACTAAACGCTGACTCGGATACGGTGGAATTCGGAAATTCCTCTCGGATTTTGAAATTCCTTGAATCATTTATTAACCTAAACAGGGGTTATAACTAGGTTTATTTCCGAATTATCTCTCCACGAATAAAGACCTCGTCGTTAGTCATTCAGGAAAGGGGGTCGTCATGATTGCTTGATCTTGCATTCAGAAAACGTATTTCATTCAGATGGAAAGTGCAGTACATGTATCTATCGGCGGGGGCCGAATCCGTGGGACGAACAAAGTTTAACGGGAATTTATTTTGTTTTCCCAACTAAATTAATGTGGGGACACGTGTTGTGGTTTTCCGGAAAGAGGTGGAAAATTTGAAAGAGGATTAAGAAGCGCAAGGCTATGTTAGGACAAAGGAAAATATTTGAAAATTTTTATGCATAAAATTAATATGTTTAGGCTATATTTAGATATTTTTCGCTTTCAAATTTTTTTCAGTTTTAAAAAATTAACGTTTAAAGTTTTAAAATATTTGGCAACTTTGCTCGCTTGGCCTTCGGCTTTTCTCGATTTTGCTGATTAAAATCATCTAGGCAGTCCCGACAAAACTGGGATTGCTAAGAAATTTTGGGCTACAAATGGCATAGCTCTAGTACATAAGTACTGTACAGCTATTAAAAAATCTCCTTGGCAAGGAGATTTTAAATTCCCGTTCCCGGGAATCTGGAATTCCCGCTTTGGCTTAGCTTTCTCATTTTTGGGGAATCGAGAAGTTAATATTTGGATTCCCAATTTATTTTATTACCTTATTTTTTGGAATCATTCCCGACCATTTTTTTTAAACCGTTTTTCCTAAAAAAATGAATTCCTAATTCATTTTTCCTAAAAATTTTGGTTTCTGAAATTTTTTAACTAACCATTTTTTTTCCTAATTTTTTAAAGCCCTAAAGGGATTTTAGGAAATTTTATTTTAGGGATTTTAAGAAATTTTACTTTAGGGATTTTAAGAAATTTTATTTTTGGAATCAAGAAATTTTAGAAAAATTAAAAATTAGAAAAAAAAGAAAAAAACTTAAAAAAACAATTCTAGGAACCAAAATTTTCAGGAAAAATGAATTTGGAATTTATTTTTTTAGGAAAAATGGATTAGGAATTTATTTTTTCAGGAAAAATGGGTTAGGAATTTGATTTTTTAGGAAAAATGCATCAGGAATTTATTTTTAAAAAAAAAATCGGTTATGAATTTATTTCGTTAGGAAAAATGGATTAGGAATTTATTTTTTTAGGAAAAATGGATTTGGAATTTATTTTTTGAGGAAAAATGGATTAGGAATTCATTTTTTTAGGAAAAATGGTAGGGAACATTTGGGATTTAAGTTCGGAAATAAGTGGAACTATGTCGAAAGAAATTTTACTATGTTGTTTAATGGGCAAAATGTTGTTCTTTAGGCAATGTTGTTCTTTAGGCAATGTTGTTCTTTAGGCAATGTTGTTCTTTAGGCAAAAAAAGAAAAATTTATATAAAAAAATTTCTGATTTTTTAAACTTTTTTTCTAAAACATTGAAAATTCTATATGTGATAAATTGTCAAAAAGTTCCCGAGAAACGTTCCCGGGAAAATACTTGTCGATCCCGGGCATTGGGAATTCTCAAAATTGAGGAAAATTCCATTTCCAAGAAACGGGATTGCCAAAAATTCAAAAAAAATTCCGTGAAATTTTTTCGGGGAAAAAATTGATTCTTGTCCCGGAAATTCCCGGGAGTAATCTCTACTTCCTGCTTTAAAAAAATTATGGAGGATTTTGCTTGTATTTTTAAAAAAAATGGATTTGTGAAGTCCTAAAAATCCTGTATTCCCGGTTTCATTAATCAGCAGACCCCCTGAATTTAAAGTTCTTTCATGTATTCACATTCTTTATATCATTATATTTCATTTTATTTTTGAATAAGGATTTTTAAAGGGTCTAATAACGTTCTCGGAATTTTACCGGCGTAATTTTTTATTTATTCCAAGCGAAAACTCAATTTATCCCTTTGGTTAAATCGTAATTAATTATTCCTCAAAAAATCTCTATCTCGGGGATATGCCTTTTATTACTTAGATTTTTATTGACGTATGAAAGGAAAAACGTTATGGTGTTTACAAAATTCTCCAGCAATCTCCAGACCCTCCCCCTCTCTTCCTCTTCTCCCTTTACCTCCCCACTTCACAACTACTGTTTTGAGTCGGGATCGGCAGCGTGGTGTTCTGGTAGAGCGCAAGCTCTCATCATACTTCGCGTGGAGTGCATCTCATATGGTTGACTCTTACCTCGGTTACCGAAGGCCCACCTTAACTCGCGCTTTTTACCCGACGTAAATAATAAAATTTATTTATCCCGATTTAAATAAATAAAAAAAAAAACGTTGTTGGTGCGGTGACAGTTTTTATCAGTTTTAAATTTTTAAATATTTCAGACAGTTTTTTTTTTGTTTGTGAAGTTTTTTTTTCTTTTTTTTTTTTCTTTTTTTTTGGTTTCACTTTTTTTTTTTTTTTTTTTTTTTTTTTTTATTCCTCTTTTTGGACTATTTCTCTAGGTAAGTTATGTTTACTCGATAGTAAAAGGAGGAGGGGGGGGGGGGGAAGAGGAGGGTTGTCGAAACTTTATCTTAGTTGTTATTGAAACTGAGATAGCAAGTTTTGGAAAATTTCTGTTAGTTTTTCACTCGGAGCGATTTCTTTAAAAATTCTACCGGGGATAAATTATCTCTTTTGATAATTATATACCGGAATATTGGGTTTCGAAATCTTAATTCGGTAGTTGATAAAAAGGCCGGGTTATCTCCGTCGGTATATATGTAAAATTTCTTGTCCTTGTGAAGTGAGAAGGTGGTTGGATCACTTCAACCGGAAAATGCGACAGATCGAGTCAATTAAGCATTATCTTTTGTTAATTTCTCGTTTGGAGATTTACAACCGGAAATTTCGATGGGTCTCGGCCTGTAATTTGAAAAGGGTTAATTTTAGTTTTGTGAAGGCGAATTAAGTGAGGGAAAATATTATGTTTATTTATAGTTGGGAGTTTTTGGGCCTAATAAGAAGTAAGGTAGGGAAACGATTTTTCGAAAATTGATTTGGAGCCGTTTTTAATTATGAATCGTGGGCAGTTTTTTAGAAATTGGCGGTAAAGTTTGAAGATGTT
The DNA here is from genome assembly GCA_037577465.1 of Liposcelis bostrychophila. NCBI lineage: Eukaryota > Metazoa > Arthropoda > Insecta > Psocodea > Liposcelididae > Liposcelis > Liposcelis bostrychophila. The sequence continues at coordinate 19,521,340 of CM075212.1, read as the reverse complement.
GTAAATCGGTGCAAGGGGCAAATCGTTTTAATGCTGATAATAATTTAATGTCCTAAGTGGCCAAGGTTTTATTTTTTCTAATTTCTCGTGGTATATAACAATAAGGAGATAGTATAATTTAACAGCAGAGAGCTAAAGACTATTATCTTAGCTTTGGGGGACAGTGCTTTTGTAAGGAAGAGATAAACACATGCCGACTGAGATAACACATGTCATAATTCGCATCGTTGTGAAAGTGAAGATCGGCTCGAGGTGTACCGGAATTCGATGACGTATGAATATTTCAAATTTTTGACATTTATATAGGGTCTGTATACATATACCTGACGGAATACTCAATTTTTGTTAATGACCAATTCACTTTATTATTTTAGGATGTTTTACCGATGAATTTGAGATTCTTAGTTGATCGTTCTCCTGCAACTTAAGCCTGGGCGCGAATTTTGCTTATTTTTTGAAGGAAAATTTTTCCGCCTACTAACATTTAATCGGAATTGAATAACTTTGTTTTAAGTATGGGAGAATGTTAAATGAAAAAAAAGTTAAAAAAAAAGTTGCGGAGAATGTTAAATGGAATATTCCTGCATTTTTTAAAAATTTATTCGATTCCAGTTAAACTTTTGCAGGCGGGGAAACGTTTCTAAAAAAAAATAAACAAAGTTCCGCCCTAGGGTACCAGTTGTGGAGGGGTGTAAAATATTTTTGGCCCGTGTTATAGTGTATATTATATACCCGTATATGTGTATATTAGTGGGGCCCGCTCTCTCAAAAGTCTCCAAAAAAATTAAAAATATTGTGTGCAAAACCTGGACTCTATATCTCCACTCTAACACGTGCCTATGAAGCACGGTTAAAGTATATGAAAATTTTTCAATTTTTACAGGATTTTTTTTTTTTTTGCGAAACAGGCACATGAAAATTTAATCACTGAGCTCGATTACTACTTGCATATGTAGTTATCTATAAAAATTTCGAAAATTTCAATTGGGCCATTTTCCATTGTGTTTTGAATTTGGGTTTGTCCACGGATCCCTTTGTCACTAGTGTAATGGGGATCAATAAGCTAAACATGTACCCCATTACACTTTTGACGAAGGGAACCATGGACAAGCCCATTTGCTTAAAAGTCTTGTTTTTTTTATGTAGGAATATTTTTTAATTTTCAAGTCACTGGAAAATGGTCAAAGTGAAGTTTTTATCGATAACTACATATCTAAGTAGTAACTGGACCCAGTGATCGAATTTTCATCTGTTTATTTCGCTGAAAAAAAAATTGCTGTAAAAGTTGAAAAGTTCCCATGTATTTTAAATGGGAAAATCAAAGTGCTTATAGGCACATGTTAGAGTAGAGATACAGATCTCAGGTTTTGCACAAAATATTTTTGATTTACTTTGGAGACTTTTGAGGGGGGTGGAGACACAAAATTATTTACACCCCCTCATAATGGGCACCTATTCCGCCCATGTTTAATACACTACCCCTTATTTTGCGAACTTTGGAATTCTTTCGGTCTTACCTCCCAATTTGTTTTCTTTTGGTTTAAAAAGAAAACCTGTACATTTTTAGCACCCTACGATAAGCCTAAACCGTGCCGCATGAACCTCCGGTTTTAACCATAAAAGTTAAATAGGGCCAGCTTTCACTGGTTGGGTCCTTGCATTGCTCATATTCCAAAATTAACAAAAAGGTTGTTTTTGGAGTATTTTGATCTGAGGAACTCAAATGTGCAATTTAAATTTTAATAGCTTTTACCGTTTTTGATTTATTCAAGTGCTAATTTTTTGGCCAAAATTCTGCTCAGCTAAACTTTAATTGAATTCTTAAAAAATTCAAAAGTTGATATCCTGGTCATATAATACATATTTTCTGGGAAACTTCGACTTGAATCACCTAAGACCACTTAAAATTGTCTACCTACTTTTTTTTTTATGCTATAAAGCAAAAATCCAAATATTTGAATACTTTTTTTTAATTTTCATAAAAATCATTATTTTTTCAAAAATAGTAAGCATTATGAGATTTTCGCTCTCAGTTCCCCAAGAAAAAGTGTGTTATAAAATTAAGTTATTAAAAACTTAAACTTCGTTATAAAATTTTATAACAAAAATTATTTTCAGTTTTTTTTAAGTTTTTTTATTTTCTTCTAACGCTTCCCGAATTTTTCTATTTCTGCTTTTCTTTATTTTTGAGCTTTTGTCAAATTAAAAGTTCAAGAAATAAACCGAAAATTCGGAAAAATCTGGAAAATATTATCAGTCAAAATAATGGGCAACTTAAGAGCCGTACTGCCGCTTTTAAAAGTCAGTGGTGTAGTGGATGAAAGGCGGCTGGTAAGTCGACCACAAGGCTCGGGTTCTATTCCAGAAAATTTAATTTTTTTTCTCCTTTTTTTCTCATAAAATATCTTTAAAAAGGGGCCTATAAAGTCCCTATATGCTAAATATAGTGCAATTCAAGCATACGATTAATAGGGTCAAGTCGCCTAAATGTAAACACTTTCCGCCATTTCGGACACGGCATTTTCAAATATTTTTTTCTTACAAAAAATTACGTTTTAAAAAGTGATTCAACAGCCCAATGTGTTCTTCAAGACATGAAGTAAATATGTGATACAGGTACTACTATAAAATTTTGCTTAGAGGGTTGATATAATAGCGTTGACATTTCGGTTTGATTTTACCTGTTTTTCATAAAAATGAACCTATATGTAAACGCTCACCAGACAGCTCTCCGTGAAGAGAAATCAGTTCAAAATTTATCTCTCCAGAATGCTACATCATCCCTCTAATAGTAATACATACCACTTTTACCGATCAATGCTCACACAAATAATTTTACAATTTTTTTTAAAATAAAAAAAAATCCCGAAGAATTCTTTTATTTACATAACAATCAAATGGACAAAATGGCGTGTTGACATTTCCGACATCTTTTTGATTTTCGATCTTTTGCGGAAATTTAAGGAAAAAACATTAAAATCTTTAACATTCCTTGAAATGTAAGTCGGTAACATAAACTTCATTAACATGTAAGTAAATGAGTGGAATTTCAAAATTTTTTAATGTGTCTTTCCTTCAAAATAAATATTTGAAAAAAATCCACAAGACGAGTTTTACCGAGAAAAAAATTCGGGTTTTTTTAAAAACGTTATAAGAAAAACAATAAACATTTTTCGGGGGGAAATCAGGCTTTTGTAGGAAGATTATGAAACAAAGAACACATTTCATTATATTTTGGGCCGAAAACGCTTTCTACTTAGGAAAAAATAAGGGGTGTTGACATTTCGGGGGTGTTTACATTTAGGCGACCCGACCCTATATTGCTCAGTTAAAAATTTAAATTATAAAGATTTATAAATAGTTATAAAATTTTATAATCGGCCAAAACGTTAATAGAGTTATAAAATTTTATAATGCACTTTTTCTTGGGTCTGGATTCAATGTCAAAATTGACCAGAAATGATGTGTTAGAGGACCAGGATATCAACTTTAGAATTTTTAAAGAATTAAATACGACGTTTTCTTGCACTGTTTGCCTCGTTAAGTCAGATCGGACTTAACTAAAACTCTCATTTAGCATGCTTCAGCAGGTTCATCCAGGTCTGTAGCCTTCTCGAATAACGCAATGTTTTTAAAGGGGACCTCTAAATGGTTTTTTTAATCATGGAGAATCGGGTAAAATAATTGGTGAAAAATGTGCTAAAAAATTCATTGGGGACTCAAAGCTTTCCTCAGAGAGCTGAGCCTTCTTCGCCCTTTCCTTGGCTACCGGCTTGGATTCATCCGTCAAGGATTATTTTCCAGAGCCTGCACTACTTTTGAAAATCAAGGTTTTAGCAAACGGGATTTTATCGACTAAATTTTCTTCGATTAAATTGAAAACGAAGGAAGGCTTTTATGCCATTCTCAATTTTAAGCCGTGGGAGAAAATCATAATCTTCATCGTCATGAGAATATTTTATTATTACATTCCGTACGCATTAGCGCTAAGTAAGCAAAATTACTTCATCAAAGGAATTTCACTTCCTTCCGAGCAAGATGATCCTCCACACACACACACACCAGCTGCCTTTCTTATCCCATCCTCTTCCTTCGGGGCCTCCGAAAACCCGTGGAAAATGATCGTATGCGTTTTAAAATATGCGTGACATCTTGTAATTTAACGTTAGCATGGCTTGTGATCCATGATTAACGACATTTAAATTAAGTTACCTTATGAGCAATGAGAGTTAACAGGTTATTATGATTCTGTTGTAATAATTCGGTTAAGTTTATATACCATCGACAACTCATTATAATTCCATTTAACTACTGCAGGTGATATTTTATTTTTAGTAAAGCTCTTGTATTTATTTGAGTTTTTAGAGTATAAAAGTATTCAGACTTAATCACCGACGCCCCCAGTTTTTTTTGTGGGATTTTAATTTAACGCTTTCATTTGCAATATTTTTAGGTAATAACGGTCACCAAATTCTTTTATGCCTTAACTCTTTTTTTTTAAGTCATGCCATTCAGTTTATTTCAAAATGTCAAAGAACATTTCGCATTTAACTATTTTTCAATTTCCTTGGACCGGTTGTTTGAAATAACAGATTCCGCACCCTTTTTGCTGAAATTTCCCCCCCATTTCGATCCGACCCTTTTCTTCGTTTAAAATTTTGAACGAAAAGAAAACAAAAGTCAATTTTCAAAGTGTGAAATATCATCCCGAAATTTAATTAAACTCTAGGTCAGGTAATCAACCTCGATGGCTACCTTTGTTTAAATAATGAGATATTTCCATTTCCGTGAGTTTTGAATTACCACTCGCGGTCCGCGAATTAGTTATCCGGAAATTCGATATAAAACTCTTTTTACCGTGAGAGAGAGAGGGAGGGGGGGAGGGGGGGGGAGGCTCTGCTCAACCCTCGCCGTTTTCTAAATGAATAAATTTTGATCAATCGAGAACGGTTAGGGGGGGGCAGGGACGGATTGTCTGGCTGTTCTGGATTGCGAATTTTACATTTTAAAAAAGTGACTGATTTGGCATTTGGTGAATTTAGATCGGAGGAGCTCAGATTTTTGATCCAGTCACTAAGTGTCTCCCCTAGTAATTAATTAATTTTTTTTTGAAAAAAAAAAAAAAAAATAAAATAAAATAAAATACTGTAAAATAAAATATTTTTGAGATGGGGGTTGTTCTAGTGTCACATTAGCCATTGAATCGAGATCGATCCGCGTTACGTTTCAGACTGGTTTCTAGGCAGTAAAAAATTTTGGGTATTTTTAGAACAAATTATATTTGAGAAACGGTCTGCAAAATTTTATTTGTAAATAATAGGGCGAGTCGAAAAACGCGAATTTTTGAATTTGAAAACGCCTGATATGGGAATCGATGCTTTTTTATAATACTACTAGCTGCTTCGGGGTCGCTTCGCGACCCCTACGCATCTAGTGTATGCACTGTAATAATTAGTAAAATTTGAAATATCAATTACTTTTACCGTGTTAACCGTAAAGCTATAATAATACGAAATTTTTTAAACCGTTTGAGTAGTTTTCGCTTTTGTTTTTTTTCTGAAGTAAGGGAAAAATAAAATGTAAGCTTTATTTTTTTCTTGGTTATGAACTAACTGATTAAACCCTTTGCCGACCATATTTCAAAATTCGGAAATACTTCATTCCTCCCAAATATTATTTTTCTGTATTATATCTATAAAAGTAAAGCACTCGGCCAAAGGGACATTTAAAAAAAAAAAAATTAAATAAATAAATAAATAAATAAATAAATAAATCATGCGCCCGATATTGCCCAGTTATGCAACCGCTGGTGCAAACTTCAAAAAACGCCCCAAAATATTTAGTTTCTATTCTTTTAAACTTATGAACGCCTATACACAGAAACAGCTGTTTTGCCTATAAGCTAAACATAGATGAAGAAATCTAGTTGAATATTGCAGAATTCACTGTCTATTCGTTAATTGCTTGCATTTTTAAGTTCATAAGAATAAAAAGAGCAATAAATAAAACGTTTACAAAATTCGAGTATAAAAAATCTGTAATATTTTAAAACAGACATTACCACCCTGGTGGAAATTTTGGAATGTCGTATCGATATTAAAAATTAATGCTTGTCGACATCGGGCCAATCTTGGCCAAGATCGATCCGATCTCCAATGACGGCCAATATTGAAAATATGTTAAATTCTCATTTGACCGATATCGAAAAGCATTAACTTTCTGAGGTTGGATCGACATTGATGATCTCAAAATTTTCACCAGGGCAACCATCTTGAATTTGGAATATTTTTAAATTCTAACTTCATATTCCGTTTCACCCTATCGCAGTTTAAGGGTCAGAAAAATGCTCCAAGGTTTTTCCTTCTTTTTTTTCTTCATAGGGACATTAATCTAAAACAGGCATCATAGTAGTTGTCCTATCTATCCTATGTTTTGACAAAACGTTTTGTATGTCCTATGAAAGTCTTATTTTTGAGTTGTCCTATATTTTGTAGTTATAATTAGAAAATTAATTTTTCTTAGCTTATATTTTAGCTTTATATTTTATGATAAAATGGTCATTTTCTGCTGCGATATCTGATTTTCTTCTGATGATTTTTCTTCACTGACAAACTTATTTCTTTATAATAAAAAAAATTATAATTTTTCTAATTTCTTTATCCAAACATTTTTATCCCCTCCTTCCCCCCTCCTTCAAAAAAAAAAAAAAAAAAAAAAAAAAAGGAAATGAAAGAGCGTTTGCCTTGTATTTGATCTGTATTTCTCCAAAAAGAACGTATACTTTTTCAAGAAATGTCCTATTTTTTGTTAAGGAGGAACTATGATGCCTGATCTTAAAGAAGCGATGATGAGAATCGTATGAAGCTAAAGAAGTCATAAATATAATAAATTCCATACATTTTTTTTTTATCAAATCATAGAAAGTAGGGCTGCGGTGTCGTTTAAATTTTGAACGGAATCTGTTCGAAAATTAAAATCGGTTCAAAAGTTTAATGGAATAGAAAAATAATTTTGATTCAAATTGAGCTGAAAAATATTAATAAAAAGTATTATGTTGGCGACAAAAGGGGGAGGGAAACAAATTAAAAGAAAAAAGTCGGGGATGGCCACCACCAAAAGTGGGGTATGGCCACCATGCGTCCTTTTCATGCAAAAGACCGACATCAACCAGTGAATAAAAATGAAGAACCGAATTCAAAACAAAAGGTGGGTTTACTCATTGTCCGATTTTTAAAAATTTCAAAGAGAAAAAGTAGATGCCTAAGATCATGTTAATTAGAAACATGTTAATTAGCAGATTTTGCAATTTGAAAGTTTTGGAGAGAGAAAAGATAGAAATTTTAAGAAATCCGAAATTTTTTTTTCATTTTTTTGATAAGAATTTTAAGAAAGATTGATAGGGGTGACGTTCTCATAAACAAATTCGCAAAATAATGTATCACCGATGGTCACAGTACCCTCAATAAAAACATCAACCGTTTGGCATTGTTATAAACACGTCCCTTTTTCTTTTCGCTACCTGAAGCAACTGCGAACATTTTTTTCCCTATAGGAAGTATATGGGATTTCGCTTTTTACGCAATATTTGGCGAAGGAATGGTGGTAGAAGACTAAATCTGTCGAATTTCGATGCGGCTCCCGAAAACGTGTCAGGGGCCGCGATCAATCTCAATTCGGACATCAGGTTTTCGAGAAAATCGCTATTCTTTTTTTCCCCGGACTTTCATTCTAAGTTGATGCGATTCCGGTTTGATTTAACGCGTAGAGCGATTTTCGTAGTTGCCTCTTAAAAGAAAGGGGGGGTTCTCAGTTGGTAGCAGGTATCGACCGTTTTCTTGGGTTGCGATTTTGTTAAAAAGTGAAAAAAAAAAGTGAAAAAAAATCGTCTTGAATTTTATATATATAGATTAACCCTAATTTTTTTTAAATTCGAAAATCTTCAATTTCGACTATGAATGGACCGCAAAACAATAAATGTTTGTATTGTTTTGACAATTGAGTTGATATCAGACGAATTTCGACATATAAAAAAAATACACAAAAGTTAACAAAATTAAGTTAGGTCGTTAAGATCCTAGGTCCAGTCTGTGTCTGATGCTGCTTCTCCATTATGGTCCTAAATTAATTTTACAAAATTAATTTGATAAAATTACCGGAAATTATGCGCTTTTTCTTTCTTTTTTCATAACATATTTATTTTTTACAGATTTCTTATTCTTTTTTAAGTCATCCTCATGTTCAATTAGTAAAATAGAAGCATTATTCCCAATAATTTTATAAAATTAATTTTGTAAAATTAATTTTGAGCCATAATGGAGAAGCAGCATGACTGTCTGTCCGAGTGTCGGTCTGTTCGCACCAAAAATTGTTCAATTGTTTTAATATTAAAATTTTAACTTTTGCTGCTTCTCCACTATGTCTCTAAATTAATTTTCAAAATTTAAAAATCCGGAAGTACTGTGCTTTAATTATTCAAACATGGATTAAGAATAAAAAAACGCACTTCAGCAAAACTGGCCAACTTCAATTTTAAAGCTTGGTTCAGAAATCCATAGAATAAAGCACATTACTTCCGGAAATTTTGAAAATTAATTTTGGAGAATTAATTTGGGCCATAATGGAGAAGCGGCATTTGAAAATTTCAAATAATAATGGACGGTTTTTTTTTTCACTTTTGGCCTTTTTTTAGTAGTAAAATTAGACGACATGAACGAAAACAAGGACTTAGAAAATTTCTTGTAAATTTTCGAGAAACTGAAAGTTGCTAAAGCAACGACTTAAAAATCTCTTAAAATTATATTTTATTATTTTTTTATTTTTTAATATTAAAATACATTAAAATTGAGAAAAACAAGAACTTAGAAATTTTAAATAAAATGTTCACTATATTTTTTAATTTTGTCCTTTTTCCTCTAGCCAAGAATATGAGCTAAAGCATTGTTTAATATTAAAATTTTATCTTTGAAGACTTTAATTTAAATTTTGACTAATTTTTTTCAACTTTCGACCTTTTTCATCAAAAATTGTAAGCTTTTTTTTCGTGCCAGGAAAAAATTTTATATTTTTATTAAAAAATTCAAATTTTTTGACCAAAAGCAACAAAAACAAATTCCTTTAAATTTTTAAACCATTTCAGTGTTTAAATTTAGCAATATTAGGACAGTACTCCAAACACGTAGTCCTACGTAGGAATGTGCCCCTCATATCCCAATCTGATTTTTTGAGATACAGTTTTTCTCTGATATTAAACCAGTAAAAACTTTAAGAGAGAAAATAGGGACTTTTTTTCAAATTAGTGACTTTTAAGGACTCGTGATAAAAATAGGGACTTTTCCAAAAAAGAAAAAAAAACTTGAATACGATGCTTGAACCACTTTATTAAGCGAAATTTCTCAGCATTTCGTGCATTACCATTGTTCGCATCACCTATGCATTGCTTTGTATATTTTGCATTATTCCGCACGCTTTTTCACAGAATGAGTAACTCCTCGATTTTCGATGCTTTTGTTTTAAAAATAATTTAAATCTTTTATTTTGTTTTGTTTTATTTTATCTTATTTTACCGTTTCACGATATCAAGCTCACGCTTCGAAATTAAAAAGAATAATTTTCAGTGGCAATCGAATGGAAATTACGTTACGCATAATTATCGGTATAGGAATTTCATCGCGGGTTTTAAAAGCGACGAAGCAGATGATGTTTTATTTTCTGAGCGATTGGCAACGGCTGTGAACCGATAATTAATAATACAAAAATATTATTCTGTTGGAAAACACATCCGGTTTCAGGAAAAAAAAGAGGAAATTATACAAAAATATTTTGTGCTTTATCGAATTATACGAATTTATCAAACAAATTCCCGAAATAGATTCAGCGAATACTATAAAGATTTTAGAAACAAAAAAGAATAAAAAAAAGGGTTGTGAGGGGAAATTAAAGAGTGAAAACGATATGTAAATCCATCTTGGGATCTAGGGCAGTTTTGCGACCTAAAATTCTGAGAGTGTGAATCCGTGTTCCATTAATAATTACGAATATGCAAAAGGTTTCCATATTTTCTCTTTTGAAAAAACGTCAGAACTATTTTCATCTTATGACATTTAGTTGAAAATCTACCTAAATTTTATTTTTTGATAATGCTGGAGACGGTTTTCGAGAAAAAGGATCTCTTCTTTTTTTTTTCGATTTACGACAATAATTTATGACGACTCCTGGCGATCGTTATCATCAAATTTTTATCTCGTATGGGATCCAACAAGTTAATCGAAACACTTTTTGAATATCTCGATTTTACGGAAAAAAGCCCTTATGTCAGAAGCAAAATTCTCTACCATTACTTTTTTTTCTAGGGAGGAAGAAGGGGGATGTTTTTTTTAGAGAAACTTTTAAAAATCTATCGGGAAAACTTAAATGGGAAACTTAAATGAAATGCCTAATTTTGGAAAGAAATTTCCATATATATATCTCATTTTTTGGTTTGGAATTTTTAGAATGAGTATTTTAGGTCCTTTAAATGGTCCTTGCAGGCATCGAACCGAGGTCCTTTTTATTGGAAAAGCCCCTGTTTTTAACACGAGTCCCTAACAGTCCCTATTTTTCTTTCCTTTAATTTTTATGCATGGATTATTTTATTAAATCAGGAAATGATGCTAAAATTCCCAATAATAGTAGATCTTTTCTCAAAAAAATTTGTTAAATTTTTCACTCGGTCTTTGGCCTCGCTTAGCTCGGTGTAAAGTCTATTTCAATGTAATTCAAAAAGAAAGTTGCTGGAAATGAAAATGGACTCGAAAAACTGGATTAAATAACGTTTGAGAAAATTTTCGAGAAACTTAGAATCAAAATGAAATATTTGAACTGAATGTTTAGCTTAAATTTTGATTTCAATCCAATTTTTGTGTTTCATATTGTCTTAAGTCTTATTTTGTTTTTGAAAATCTTTCATATTTTTAAGTTATCCACAGGCGGATCTAGAATTTTTTTTTAGGGGGGAGGGGGCTAAGAATAGGGAAAAAAATTTTCTGAGGGGGCTGATACTATTAAGGCCGTATAAGTTTCAAAATTCTAGGGGGGGGCTATTCTGCTTCCTGGGGGCTAGCGCCCCCCCCCCCCAGACCCCCCTAGATCCGTTCATGAAGTTGTCGCTACGCAACCTGCTGGTCAAAGTGGATCAAAAAGTGGCGTAAGGAGGTCATATTAAGCCTAAATAAAAATTTTGAAAATCGCATGCTTTTGGTGTCGAAAAGGTCCCTAATTTTCCCGATTTTGGTCCCTAAAGTGCCTAAATTTTTAGGCCTAGAACGATTGAATGCCTGTCCTTGAAATGTTTTTGGCCCCTAAAATCCCTAACTTTTCAGGTCGAAATGAGTTCGATGTCTGAATACTGCATCTAATGCAGAGATAATGCAGTAGCAATGCAAATGCATTGGTAATTGCAAAATGCATGAAATGCAAGGGTGATTAAACTGCACCCTCCCGTATATCGATACCAAACGAGTTTAGGAATAAAAAAATAATTGGGTAATCAACTTTTTTTTTTTTTTTTTTTTTTTTTTTTTAATAATAAAAATTTTGAAAATCGCATGCTTTTGGTGTCGAAAAGGTCCCTAATTTTCCCGATTTTGGTCCCTAAAGTGCCTAAATTTTTAGGCCTAGAACGATTGAATGCCTGTCCTTGAAATGTTTTTGGCCCCTAAAATCCCTAACTTTTCAGGTCGAAATGAGTTCGATGTCTGAATACTGCATCTAATGCAGAGATAATGCAGTAGCAATGCAAATGCATTGGTAATTGCAAAATGCATGAAATGCAAGGGTGATTAAACTGCACCCTCCCGTATATCGATACCAAACGAGTTTAGGAATAAAAAAATAATTGGGTAATCAACTTTTTTTTTTTTTTTTTTTTTTTTTTAATAATAAAAATTTTGAAAACGTAAGCGGATTTTTTGCTGTCTTTAGATCTGATAAACGTAGAAAAAAAAAATAGATAGAAACTCATGTTATATAATACCCACGCCAATATATAAAACACAACCAATTAATCAGTTAATGACAGTTTAAGTAAAAATATTTGTGATGGCATGTCGAGACAGAAAACGATGACTGATCGATGATTCAAAACTTTTTTACTATTATTATTATTATTATTATTCTTTTAAAGAAGCCTGCGGTTCCCGTTTAAAAGTCTAATCGACTTCCATAAGTTGAACGTAAAAAAAAAAACCTATTATTCACTCATGTTTTTATCTCGGGCGCTTAGTCAAAAGAGTGATATAAGTCGTCATTTTTATTATTATTATTATTATTAGTATTAGTATTATTATTACATTTTAATTTATAATCAAACGTTTTTGGTTAAGTTAAAAATGAGTTTTAAATAGAATAATGGATTTTAATTTGAAGTTTTTTTTTTTTTTAAGTTTATTATCGGTTAGGTCGATTGTGCATGGTGACGCATTTAAATTTGTAATTAACTTGAGGGAAGTGCAATTTACACTTGTAGCGCCCGTATGCATTGGGCGTTTTTTTTCCTTTTGAACTAAACAAACTTTTTTTTTTTTGTTTTCTTAAAACGGCAACCTCCAAATTAGGATTCCCTTTTTTTCTTTTATTTATATTTTTTGAAAAAAATAATTTGCATTTTTTGTAGTTTAATGAGATACAAGTCTTATCGTTTTTTTTTTTTTTAATATTTTCGTTTAACATTCTTTATGAAGAACCCCCGCGTGTTTGATCGAAAAGAAAGTATGTGGAGGATATTAAAAACAGTCTTGCCGACAGACGTATATATATACACACACACACACACGTTTCGGAATCGGAAAAGAAAGAGCGACGAGAGCATGAATTAATAACTTCGGTATAAAATTCTCCAGCTGTTAGAAATTTAACATGGAAGTTAAAAAGATCATTAGTATGAAGAAATAAAAAGAGGATGAAGCCGAGCCCGAAAAAAAAAAAAAAGCACTGGCCCCTTTCCCTGTTCTCACCGGAAAATATTTTTAAAAAAATAAAATTCTGCCAACCTCTGCTAATGAAATTTTCATGGCGTAAAAAATTGATTTTGATACACTGGGAGCATACGTTAAATGTTATGGTTTTAATCCATTAGTCTCCTCGGGCAACATTTGTTGCCAAAGCGAGTCTTTTTTTTTTTTTTTTTAACATATTTTCATTGTTTCGCATGGGTTTGGATGAGCAAAATTTTCATTATTAGACTCTCCGCCTTTAAATTATTTTTTATGTGATCGAAATTCGTTATTACAAAGAATTTAGTATTAGGATATTGTGTTCATACAAAATTAATGTTCCTCAGTAAAAATTTCATTTCCTTTTTTTTTTTTTTTTTTTTTTTTTTTTTTTTTTTTTCTCTTGGTGATGACTTGATAATAATGATACATTTCTCGTAGTTGTTTGTTAAAGTCACTCTTAACGTACGATCACTTTTAGGATATTTAAAATGATACTATGAATCGATTGAACCAATTTTTTAGTTCGGTTATGGCTGTGGCAGTGTGTGGCTCATCCCCCTCTCAAATGCAAAAACCAATCAAAAAAATTTTTTTTTTTAATGTTAAAAGCGTGTTTGTTAGGTTTTGAAAGTTTTAGATTTATTAAAAATCTTCGAAATCTTCAAAGTAATTTTTCTCAGAAAAAAAAAGCAATAGAATTTTATAATTTTAGAGAATTATTTGAAAAAAAGCAGAATATTATGCAGTGATCTTACTTACGAAGCTCCAATACCCATCAATTTAATGTGATTGCAGGACTTACCTAAAATTAAAAAAAAAAAAAATATTAGAAACTGATAATAATTTAAGATGTTTTGATAGTAAAATTCATAAGTGAATGTAATGTGTCCCATTGTACCCACCCCCACCCCCAAAATAAAGGAAGAAATTTATAAATTTAGAAAAATAAAAATGTAGCAGGAGACAAAAAAATTTTGACGAAAAAATTTGTTTTGTCAAATTATGTATAAAGAACTTGACTTTTTACAGCAAATATTTTTTTCACCCTCCATTATAATTATGCATAAATAAATATGCATAAAACTGGAAAAAAATTAAATAAACGTAACGTTTTTGCAATTTTCCTACTTTATTATTCAAAAAATTATATGTATAAATTATGCAAAAATTATGCATATCCAGATTTTCATGCATAAAAAACTATGCATAAATTTTGTAAAAATTTTGGGTATTCAATTTTCGGTGCTTAAAAAAATATGCATAAACTTTGCAAAAATTATGCATAACCAAATTTTTTATACAAATGATACAAAAACAACACATTTTTAATAGGAATTTTTTGCGTTTGTTTTGCAAAAATTTTATACATTTTTTACATTATTTTTTCGCATGGGAACAATCGCCATGCAACATAAGAATCTTCGGCCGAACATTCTTACCCACAACGGTTAAGATAGTCAACTGAATTGGCACCTTTGAAATTTTTTTATTCTTTATGGTTGTGGATACATTACCGGGAAAAATTCTCTTAATCATTTTTAAAGGCATTATTATAATTTTTATTTTTTTATTTTATTTTCAGGTAAGTTTCCTTGGATTTTTCAAGAGTAATCGATGAAAGTTCATATAATCCTTGAATGGGGTCTATTGTCAATTTGAATCGGGATCGGTTAAAATCTGTTCAATTTTTTTTCTGTAAGTATGGGAGTGTACTCGGAAAAAAATCAAAAACGAAATTTTTTTGAATGTAAAGCAATTAGTTATAGCTTGAGATTGTACTGAAAAATTATTTATTATTTAGGCATAGCGCTTAACGTCAGTCTTATACACCCCCAGTCGGGGGCCGCACAAAGCGCCGCGCGGAACGCCTGGTTTTAGATATTTTTTCAACTCGGACAACTGATTTTTCAGGGCCTCTCTTAAAAATTGGAACAAAAGTTACTTTCTAAATAGTGAATTCGAAATTTTTAAAAATGTGAAAAAAAAAAAATACACAGCGTTATATGAGAAGTTTCAAAAAGTAAACAAAACTTTTTCAAACTGCGCCAAAATTTGAAATTGTTTTGGCGCCAAAATTCTGAAAATTTTGAGATTATGTAAATATCGAAATTACTTGGCGTAATGGTTTTTAATACCATTTGTCTCCATTTGCCAATTAATTGGGAATTTAATTAATTAAAAGTGTACCGGTAGCACTGCACTCAGAAAAAGGAAATGGCTTGAACAAGTCTTGTCTTGCAACGAAACCGGGATTTTTCGTAGCAAAACAAAAATGCTTTATTTTGGCAGTAAAATAAATAATTGGCATTAAAAAAATATTTTGGCAGTATAATGAATAATTTGGCATTAAAAGGCAATTTTGGGCATTTTTAAAAAAATGTTAACATAAAGTGACACACAATATATGTTTGATGTATTTTTCAGTTTTTAAAGTGATCACATTTTTGCCTGTTCCAGCGAGTAAATAATGTTTGTTCTGCAGGTAAATAATGCCCTGCGTTCTCTAAGCAATATTCGTGCAAACAAATAAAAACATAAAAAAATTAGCTTTATAAAAAAATACTGCCCTTCGATTATTAATTACTGCCAACCTACAACTTCCCTAAAATATTAAAATTTGCAGCCCCCCCCCCCCCCAAAAAAAAAAAAATCCACTGCCAATTTATTTAAATAAAACTGCCCCATATTTAAATTTACTACTGCCAATTTTATGGGAAAAAAAACTGCCCTACCTATATTTTTTTACTGTCCCATTTATATAATCGCCTTTTTATTGTTTTCTTATAATTTTTTAAGAAAATATTTGTTTTGGAATTAGCCATTTTTTTTTTCTGAGGGTGGACTAATTTTAATTTTTTTTTGGTCTTTTATCACTTTTCAAAAGAAGTTTTTAGCAATTTTTTCTGCTACTGCTACTATTCAAAAATAATACGACTAGCGTTCGAAAAAATAAAAACTATTAAAGAAAGTGATAGCAGAAAGAAAAAAACTTAAATTAATTCGATTCTTCAATTAATCAACATATTTAAAAAATACTCGCAGTATTTTTGAAGCTTTGAATTAGGCCAGTTCCATGCGGATTTTTTTCTCACTGAAATCGTACATCCTGGGTCTTAAAATCAACTGTATAAAATTTTTAAAAATCATTTTTTTCCCCCTCACATTTTTATCAAATATATACTTTGAAAAAATGATCCCGTAAAAACCACCAAGACGGATCTCCTGTCAGGACTCTTCGATCTGTCTGCTCGAAAAAGAGTTTCATGCCTTATCTAATTTTTCTATAAAAAGAAAATAAAAAAGATTTTCTTCTCAGTTTAACACTTTAATCACATTAATAACATCGGGAAAGTTGGAGGGCTCTCGGGACTGATCTCACCCAACAAGCAGAAAAAGTACACCCGAAAAGTTTTTTTTTTTTTTTTTCCTCTCCCCTTTCCAACCACTCAAGGCACTAATTTTTATGGTTTTGTTTGTCAGTAAGTTATACCTTTTCTTTCCCGATTTCTCTTTCTCTCTTATTTTTTTTTTTTTTTTAAGCAACTTCTCAATATTCAAGGACGTCGTGAAAATAGATTATTCAAGGGCTGAAACTTTGATCGTTAACCTTTTTTTTTTTTTTAGTAGGGAGAAAACGATCTCGACAATCACTTTTAAAACGATTTCTTAAGTCTTCGATGATCGTGTACGCGAATTATTTTATTATTTTTATTATTATTTGTTCGGACGTCAAAGCGCAAAATCAAATTCCAGTCGTAAAACCCTTGGAATAATTTGGAGAGTCATGCCGTGCAATAAATAATACTCGATTTGTCTATCGCTTTTTTTTTTCTCCCTTTTATTTTTACCTATCAAGAACAATTTTATGGGAACCATACTTTTTTTTTCTATTTTTCCCTGCGTCGAGAAAAGAACCGTCGGATTTATGTTTTTCGACCCGAGAAATTCCAAGTTGTAAAACTTAATAAGATTTCAGTTCGCTTTAATTTTTTTTTTTCTTTTTTTTTCCTCCCTTTTAAGTTCAAACCGATTGTGGACAAAAAATCAAATGCAGGTCGTGGTTGGTTTTACGATGTAACTCAAAATGTCTTATGATGTTTTTTTTTTTTTCTCCTACGACAAATATCACTTTAGAAAACTTTTCTTTAGGAGATTGATGTCTGTTGGGTCACAAGCACTGTTTTTTATTCATGAGCAGGAAAATTTCCTGTCGCGGATAGCAAGAGTCATTTACGGATGAATGCGGACATAGGAGGAGGAGGGCCGATTGGGCAGGATTTCAGGGCCCCTGCTAAATTCCTTAAAGTTCTCGGGGGGATATGTTTTTGTATACCAAAAGGTCGTTATAATATGGTTTTTATTTTTCTGAAGTTTCAACGCTGTGCGAGGATTCCGCGACCTTCAAAATGACCTTTTTATTCCACGAGTGTATAAAGTAACAGTTTTCACGTCCGTTTTTTGCAATCTTCTTTCGGTTGTTACAAAAGAATTGTGAGGTGCATCCACCGAAATTTAAAAATTCGTAAAATAAAAGCCACCCTAAAGTCTATGACTGATACCGAAGTCTATTATAGACCGGACCATCGCACAAGACAGCACAAAAGTTTCAAAATGTAATAAAATGACGGAATCGACGCCCAGAAGCAAGAGTCAGAAAAAAAATTTCTCGGTGCAAGCGGTCTGGACACGTAACATGTAAAGAAAAACTTATGGTCCCATAACCTGTTACGGTTATTTTAGCTTTTTGAGCAATGGGTAGATGCAGATAAATATTATTGGGAATATTTAACAAGCGTCGAGGGAAAGGAACATCCAATGACTTACAGCATTTTGAAAGAAAAAAATATTCAGTCGACCAAAAAAAAAAAAAAAAAAAAAAAATATATATATATTTATAATTTTGCTCTCTTTTTCTCCTCAACTAGATACAAAAAGTCGAGCCTGACGTATTTTCAAAAAATCGAAGTGCTTCGACTGAAAAACCCGTGCCCTAGGTTATTTACCTGAACTTTGCACAGCATATTACATTTATTATCGAGGAAAAATAAGGGGGAGAAAAAAAAAAAAAAAAAAAAAGGAAGCAACGTGTCATTTGTCAGCTCTAATCTATCTGCAAAAGTTAAAAGTATCACGGAGTTACATGAGTGTTTAGTTTTCTGCGGTATTAAGAGACTAAATTTATGGGTTAAAAAATAAAATAACCGTATCTAATAAGCCTTATATGCTTTTGCGAGTCGGGTTTCCTTTCCTTTTTGCCGGATGACATAACATTCCTTTTCGTCTCCCCCTCCCCCCTTCTCTTCATTTTTTTTCTTTTTTTTTTTCTCCTTTTGTTTCGCATTTACACAGGTCGTCGAAAGGGGCTGGGTGTTTCACTTGTAATCGCTGACTTCAAAAAAAAAAAAAATTGTCGGGATGAATTCGCGATAGTAAAGAGCACGCTGTAAAACGAAACGGACAACAAAGGATAAAAGAGAAAAAGGACGGGGAGGAAGAGAGAAAAGGAGGGGGCGAAAGGGTCCAGTTTTCCCCGTCAGTCATTCGATTCTGTGTCAACATTAATTGTTTCTCATTTTATCGAAAATTCACTTGATCTTTCACCCGTTTTCGTATACCACGGGTTAACGCAAATCTCGTTTTTTTTTTTCTCCCTCTTTCATAGAGTAGAAAAACGAGCTTTTTTTCCCTCCTCTTTTATGGTTTTTTTAAAGCGGATTTTCTTTTTTTTTTGAGTTCTGTTATGCTTTTTTTAAACCTAATCCTCGTTTTCTTTTTCCTTTTTTTTAATTTAATTTACCAGAATCTCTTCAACATTTTTTTTTCTCGGTCGAGTTACAAAAAAAAATCGGGAACTAAGACGAAAAGGTGGGAAACTGAAACCGCGGTGATTAGAAAGCAAGGGTTAAAACGCAATGCAGAGGTGTGAATGCACTGCGTCACGAACTTGACGATAGCTGACTGGCTTTTCTTTGATTATTTTCATTCGACCTCTTTAAAAAACCCTTTTCGATAAAAGAAATTTTTTTCTTGATGCAAAAAAAAAAAAAAAAAAAAAAAAAAGATAAAACAGGCTTACGCATATATTTTTCAGTCTACTAAAATCTTCCATTTTTTTTATTTTTTTTATTCAAAACTTTTGCTAAAATATCAACAGATTCTTCGGGATATAAGATTGCGACAAAGGAAATAAGAGGGGAAAAAAATACATTGCGAAACAAAATAAAAAATGTAAGCAGCCCCCCTTCGGTATTTTGAGAAAGCACGCGAACGTTAAATTATTTGCCCCAGTTTTTTTGTCTCAAAATGAAAATGTCACAAGTAAAAATCGAACGGCCTTTCTCTCCATATTTGTCACGATAAAAATTGTATTATTTTATTTATTTATTTATTTTTTTCCCTTTGCATATTAACCGAATCCAAAATACTAAAACTTTTCGGAAACAATTTTTCAGCTCTTCATGTTTCGAGGGGGAAAAAAAAGGAAAAAAAATTGAAATCGTACGTAGTCTCGACTCTTGAAAAAATAAAAAAAAAGTTTTAAAAAACATCCGACATCAAAACTTAGCGGGATTTCCTAATTCAATTTTTTAAGTAACTTTTAAAACGGAAAAAAATTATCTCAGGGAGTTTCCCGCACCCTGTTCTGATGCACGGGGTATTAGTGAGGGAGGAAAGCTGATAATGGTTGTTTTTGGGCCCAGACGTGTAATCGAATTACACGATTCTTGTAATCCCATCCCATGCTGTAATGGCATTTACACGATTTTTGTGATTTGATTACACTGGTACTAAACTGAAAATAGTATATTTCACGGCTAGGATCTAAAGCGTGACTTTTTGAGTCCGAGAACGATATTTACATAAATATAGTGCAATTCAAGCATAAAATTAATATGTTAAAAATTTTAATAATAAAAATGTATAAATAGTTATAAAATTTTATAATCGGCCAAAACGTTATAGAGTTAAAAAATTTTATAACGCGCTTTTTCTTGGGTATGGCTACAATGTTTTGCGAAATCGTTAATATTTTTCTCCTCTAGCACGGTAATCATTTTGTCATAAATAAATTCTAACTTCATTTTCTTAATCTGCAAAAAAGAATTCGAATAGGAAACAACCGATTTACATAAGAATAACATTTCTAGGGTTGCGGGGAGACGACTAAACGATGTCCAAAAAATCTGAAAAAACTCAGGGAATCTTCTTTCGGTTGCTATAAAAGAATTAAGGGGTGCGTTCGTCGAAATTCAAAAATTCGTAAAATAAGGGCCACCCTAATGGACTTTCAGTCCGAATTTTAGAAAATGTAAATAATAAAGCGTTTTTCGGAATCCTGATTTTTTTTACTGGTATCAAGGTCAATTACCGAATAAATCACAATATAATCCGTTCAAATTTTTTTTTTTTTTTTTTTTTTTTTTTTTTGCACGTCGTTTTCATAACAAAGATGATTTTTGCATCTTAGCGAGATCTACATTTACATGTAGACGGTAAAAAATTCACATGACCCCACGATGAACTAATATATTCATGGACGTCCTACACACATACACACACAGAAAAAAAAAATTGATCCGTCTGGAGTACTTTTGAGGCAAACTTAACCGAAGTTGAGATTTCACATCCCTTTCGGTTTCATCGTTAAAACACATCGTCAAAAGCCGCTATAACTCGCTGACAATTTTCGAAAATACGCGCCACCTAAAACTATAAAAGTTTTCCGTTATTGAATTTGTTCCGTACATGAACAAGAGAAGTATAGAAAAGGTGTAAAAAAAAAAAAAAAAAAAAAAAATCATTTTATTGTTGTCAAAATTATTGAAGACCGTGAAAGATTTTTTTCATTTTAACGTAAGTTAAATATGTAAATTTTTTTTATTTATCGGCATTCCTTTTCGCTTTGCCGAATTTATTTTACAAGACTGTAAAATAACTGTCGGATTGGAAGCGTTTAAATGCGTGTAAATCCGTTCGTCACTTAAAAAGGCATTAGTCGATTTTTTTTAAAAATCCTTTAAACTTTCTGGCGCGTTTAAACGTTTGAACGCAATTTCGTGATCGGGAGTTATTTCGGAAAGCAATTCAAACCCTTTTAGCTCGATCCGTACTTAGGATCGTTTATTAATTTTCTCGGATAAACTTATAGTTTCCAGACTTTAATCCTTCGGAGAATTTTATACGTAAATTGAGGACCTCTTGATGTATATTTTTTAATTAAAAAAAGTCTGCGTGAATATTCTTACCCATAAACACATAATTGGCAGATCATTTATTTTAGAGGGGAAGGGGGGGGCGGAGAAAAGGGAAAGTTTCACCATCGAAATTTGAGAGTATTTTTCAATCCAGTTCCAAAACCTAAACCGACAGCTGCACAAACAAAACTTTTAAGCTGAACTTTTTTTTTCTTTTACGGATTTTTGTCTTTACGTAAAAAAGAAAACAGAAAAGTGGGTACACGAGGAAACTTTTGAAAATCAACGAACCAGTTTTTCGACGAAAAAAAGAAGCATGCTAGTTTTTTAACGTTTAAGTCTCGGAACGTCAGTACCGTGGTCTTTGGCGCGAATTCAGCCCGAAATGTTCGTGGAACAAGTTGGAACATGTCTGTGAGCTTGTTGGAAACATTTTCACCTATAGAGTGCTCAAATAGAAAGCGTAAAAAATTAATGGTCCGCTCCAGATTTTTGCTACAAAGGCAAATTTTGGTTTTTTAATATCTGAAAAAGCTCTGCAATTTTTTTTTTTTAGATTTTTAAAAAATTTTTTTGGGAGTGCTTGTGCCGATGAAAATTTTTTTTAGACAAAGAAAAAATGGGGAAAATTTTATTTGAAGTCAAAGATTTAAATTTTTGTAAGTTATGGAAAATAAAGGTGAGAAATTCGAAACTCTGGCTGGAATTTACTTATAAATAGGGGTACCGAAAAAAAAAGCCAGGTCTAAAGTGTTGTCTATGTGTAGTGTGGAGGATCGTTTCTCCGGAAAAATTTAAAAAATTGGGCATCCTTGGCCAGAAAGGTTTAAATGTCGGTGAGGTCCTTAAAATTTAAGCAAAATAAGTAGAATTAAGGCCACGTATCAAAAATTTTTCGAAATTGACTTTCAGTGGTTTTCCCCGTAAGAGCCCCGTGTAAAAAAAAAAAAAAAAAAAAAAAAAAAAAAAAAAAATTAGAAAATTAAAATAGTGGAAAAATTAAAAAAAGGGGTCCCTGTTTAGGACTTACCAAATAAATCATATTTATATTGGAACATATGATGCATCTTTGTTTCTTAGGAAGGAAAAATATTTTTTTCCCAACTCATGATGAAAAATAGGATTTTAACTGACTAACTTTTGCGGTCAAAGTACGTCTTTTCCCCACGTAAAATTTCGTCCCGTTGAGATATCATGAGTATATTTAAACGGCTGTTCAGTTTGAGATAAAGATGTTCTTTGCCTATAAGGTTGACATAGGCGAAACACGAATTCTAACGAAAGTTTCTGTGAAAAAAAAAAAAAAGAAATCTGCTACTACGATCTGCAAAACGAATCGTAACTTCAATATGTTCCATAAGCGAAACACGAGATTTGATGCGAAAACGACTATGCGTGCGAGGAGTTGTTTTTGTTTTTTTTAAGATTATGTTCACTATGTGCAATATTGATGAAAAAAAAAGAACGTTAAATAACTTAAAACTCCAAATTAGTTAATTAAAATCGGAAAAAGATTAAAAAAGAACAATATAAATTTTTATCTTTAATGCATAATATTATCCAAAACTTTTCATTCTTTAACAACGTACACATGACTTTTTTTTCTGTCAACTCCGCACTTGTGGAGGGGGAAATCTTCACTCCAACTTTATATCAATTCATTTAAGCCTCACCCGCATTAAAACGACACCAAGAACTTTTTTTTTTTTACACATTTTTCAAAGGTTTTCTGCCGTTTTCCATCCTAAATTTTTCAAAAAATCCCGTGGTTTTCATCACTCGTTGGGAAAAATAGCTACCCCTAAGGGTTAGGCAAACGGAGTTGTTTTCCAAACGGGGTGGGCGTTAGCCACACTCGAGGCTCGCTTCGCTCGCCTCTCGTGTGGCAAAAAGCGCCCACCCCGTTTGGAAAACAACTCCTTTGCCTAACCCTTGGGATAATATCTATTTCATCACACAGCGCAGAAAAGTCCACTTATCCGCCCTCCGCCCTAGGGCGGATAAGTGGAAGCGTTTACAGAATATATTACTCCGTACTTTGTGATGAAAAATAACTTTCAATGCAAGAAATGCAAACGACTTGCCCGTCTCGACCTATTTAAGGCCCTCGCCTTCGGCTCGGGCTTAAAACTCGGTCTCGACGGGCAATTTTGTCGTTTGCATTCCTTGAATAGAAATCTACTATAATCTTATCCAGATATAGCAGAAACTCATACCGCAACAAGGGGGCTACTTTTTACTCCAGGGGGTTACTTTTGACACTTTAATTTTTTAAAATACTTAAAAACGGCTAAGAATTTTTTCAAAAATTAAACTTATTCTAAATTATTGGTATTTTCGGGTGTTATGTTCAAGCCTTGTTGCCTAAACCTGTTTTATAATGAAAATATTAAGCTTTTAATACAAAAAAAAAAAAAAAAAAATAAATAAATAAATAAATAAATAAATAAATAAATAAATAAGAAATCATTAAACCTAAAGTACTAAGATGCGTTCTGCTGCATCTACCGGTCAAATTGAAATTAAATTGCTTTTCGCACTTTTCCTATACAGTCCCTTAAACGATCATCCTAATTTCACTCAAAATTAAATTATTAGAAGCCAAAAAAAATTGAAAAGAAAAAAAAATTACGGTCAATGGGATTAATTTGTACAGATATTTCAATGGCGATAAATCAGATCAGCGATGGCAGATATTTCAATGGTGCTAAATCCACAACGAATCGACAACGTTTGCAAGGTTTCGATTACGTTTTTACTACGTTCACTAATTTTTTTAAATAAATAGCGATAGTCATTAATAGAACATTTTAAAAGGTACCAATCGTTTTAGAAATCAATAATTTTCCATTTCCATATATATATATTCATAAAAATATTCAGGTATAAACATGATAGTAAAAAGTAACCCCATTTTTGTTAGAATGACACCTTCTGGAAAATCGAGTTTTTGTTCGTGTTGGAACAAGTATAGATATTATAACAGGGTATCAAATCAAAGGTGAGGAGAGCTTCTTACTGTTGCTATAAACAGATATGAATTTCGTTCTACATTTTACATCTGTTTTTGGAATAAACATGAAAAATTGTAAAAAGTAACCCCCTGTTACGGTACTCGGAGTAGCCACGAAATGAATTTGTTTAAAAGATATGGAAAATTATTCAATTTAAGGATAAGTTATACTTTTTTTTACGCATTTACATCACATATTGGCTAGAAAATGAAAGCGGTATAAATGAAACTATTTCAACAATAAAACCTTTATTCCACTTAGACCAATCTTTACTCTACATATAAGCTCAGATGATTTTTCAATAAATAAAAGGAAGAAAAAAAAAGAGCCGTTTTGAAGAAGGTTTCATTACCTTCGACGTCGAACTTCATATAAAAAGTCGGAGAAAAAAATGGATCCTTTTCTTCTCATAAGAAATTTATTAAAAGAAATAAAAATTTTTATACGAAGGAAAAGGAGGGAAATCATCGAGTTACCGGCGCCCCTTAAGCGTCATTTTTCGAATGATGCACGACATCCAAGTCATGGAAGCAATTATGAGTATAAGATCATCCCTTCAAATATAAATGATCATGTTGCCTTTTTTTTTTCCTTTTTTGTTTTCGTTTTAAAATTCGCTTGTCAAATTTCGTTTAAAGCATCATTTTAATTTATTACGAAAAGTGAAGGAGGGAGGGTTATTAGGAATATGACAATACGGTAATTAATTAAAATTCAAACTTGTATGAAAATCCGAAAGCGTTTTGTGGTTTCACTTGTAATAACGTGTCTCATTCTGTGATTTGCCGGTATTGTGTTTTAACAAAATTTTCAAAAAGAGGTTTATTATTCAGTTATGCGAATAATAAGGAAAATGTGGTGTAGCATATGTAATTTTAAAAATAAAAATTTACGACAATTAACGGTTTAAATTACCGAAAAAGTTGATCACGTGTTTTTTTTTTGGGTTTTGGGCCGGTTAATCATTTTTGACGTAACTATGGATGGTGAATTTCGGTACCGATATTCGTGCTGGAAGTTTAGGTGTGTCGGGGTAACCCGCTCGGGTTAATACTAACGTCGACTCTTTTGCCTTGATTTTAGCTGTATCAGTCCTTTTGTGATTAGTTATTTGTGCTTGTTGGCTAATCCATTACGTACGCCCCATTTTTGGCCAGTAAGCAAAAAAAAATATTGATATTTATAAAATTTGTACAATTTCATTCTCCGATTTAAAATTATAATTAAAATGATTCATTATAAACCCAAAAGTCAAATCCCCGAAAAATTTCGGGGTTTCGAACCGGAAAAAAAAATTATTTTATTTATTTAAAAATTAAATTAATATTTGAAATGCAAAAATCAAATTCCCGAAAAATTTTTTCGGGGATATATCAATAAATCTGAAGAAAATCAAGAAACATCTTTTTTACTACAATTAAACTATGATAAACTGTAATAACCGTGAAAAAAGAAATAGCGACAAAAACTTTTATTTGTATTTCAGATAAGATTTTTAATTTGAACTTTAAAAAAAAGATTTATGTTTGTAAATTAATTTGTATTGTAATACTCCTTTCGTTTTCTCTCGTTTTCTTATCCCGACGTCTCTTCTTTCCCTTTTTCTTGTTATTATTAAAAAAAAAAAAAAAAAAGAGAAAAACTCTCTCGTATATGACGTCTTCGGTTTTTCTCCGGTAATTCTAGAGTTGATTACTTTTTCTGACGTCTGGCATTCTTTTAAATCATTATTTTTTTTTCTGAAATTAGAAACGAGGAGAAAAAAAAAACACGATGACCCAGAGAATTTGCCTTTAGGATTTTTTTTTTTTTAAAACCCACGTGGGTGTATGGAGACGAGTACTTTTTTTTTATATGGAAAAAAAAGCTACCGTATGGTAAATTACGATCGTGTAGTGTCTCCCGAGGGGTTTAATTACATGATAATAATATTACAAAGATATCCAACTCATTTTTTTTTTTTTTAAAGATGAGATATCCCTTCCGAAAACGCCGCATTAATGTAATTAAACGATATTAAATCGGTTCGTATTATGTTAAAAGGTAGAAAAAAAAAATGAAAAAGATGTCTTTGCTTTTTTTTTTTTTTTTTTTTTTTTTAGTACGTGAGAGGGTTCTATCGAGTAAAGTTGAAAATTTTATGTGCGAAAAAAACCTCCCAAGTTGCGGGCACGTTTTTAAATTATGCAACGGAGCTATTTATCCCCTTTGTTAAAAATTTTAAGACAAACTTTTTTTTTTTTTTCTTTTACTGCTTGCATACACACAAACACACACATACAAAAACAAAAAACGGCAATATAATTTTTTTTAAGCTCGTAAAAATCGTTAATATGCTTGCAGGTATGAAATGTTAATAATTCAATAGATCGAATCGATTTCGGGATTCCTTGAAATTTATTTTGCAGTTTATTTAATGCCGAATATTTTCCCCCCGCGCATTATCGTTATTAGGTCATCATCAAGAGCATTGGCACCTTTTAAAAAAAAAAATAATAATAATATGGACTGAAAAAGATACAAAAAAGCTTTGGGGGTTAAAAATTCATCCCCCGTTGTAAATCAATCTGATTATAACGAGTCTAGTTAGAGCGTCAGATTGTGTAAACCATCATTATAACGCATCAGTTAACTTATTACATTATCTGACTCCATTCTGCGGATGTACACACTGATAAAATGAGGAGTAGTCATTTTCAAAAAACAAATATCCATTTAATAATTTTCCATTTTCCGCGTCAATGAACATCGATTATTTAAACTAAAATTTTGCGATAAAAATCATCTTTTAAGAAAAGTTTTTTTTTCTTCAAAAGAAAAATCGACCGTTTTCCTTTATTAAGAAAATACAGGAAAATTTTAATCGACGGAAACGAACTTGTGAAAAATATTTTTTTTGACTCACTTTAAACTAAAGAATCGTTTGAAAGGTAAAGTCTGATTTTAAAAGATTTTCAGGGGGTTACGAAATCTAGAATCGTTCCCCTCCAGAGCTGAAAAGATGAAAAATTGTCAAATGTCAAAAATTCCAAATGACAAACTATGGAGTGATCGATAATCAATAAGAAAAGGCTAATGTGCTATATTCGCGTAGTTTCTTATCTTTTTTAAAAAGTGGCAAATTCGCCAATGGGAGAGTAACTTGCATAATAATAGCTACTCGGTTAGACTGAAAAATGAAGATTAAAGACGAAAAATGAAGATCGAAATGATGATTAAAAGATTTGAGACCAAAGAACTAAAAAAAAAGTACTTCCTCTATCCCAAAATAATTTGTGTATTTCTAATTTTTATTTCCCATTTCCAAAGCTTTTGATTTTTGTTGGAACTGTTTGTACCACTTAACCCACCCACTGGAGCCCCCAGCCCTACCCCCCCCCCCCACTTGAAAAAAAACGAGTGAAAAAACGCAAAAAAATTAAAAATGCATCATTTTTGTCCAGTTTTAGAGACAAAGCGAAAAATTTGAATGTGGTTGAAAATAAAAGAGTACATGCCCCATTTTTTTTATGTTGCTGATGTCGATTTCTGAGGTCGGTTTTTGAAATTCAATATTTCGGACCCAATATATCAGATCTTTTTTCAGAAAATCGTTTTTTTTTTTTTTTTTACTTAAACACTCGTCAGGAAGGTTATTGAGGCTGCTGACTTCGATTCTGAGATTTTTTTTAACAATCTGCACTATTGTAAATAAAGTTTTCATGTTTGTAACTTAATTTTCGGCTAAAAAATTTTGGTCGACCTGCTGTATGATTTAAAAAATTATATGCATAAATTATGCAAAAATTATGCATATCTATTTATTTACACAGTAAAAAATATTATGTAAATATGGGATTAGGAGTCCACATAAATTTTTTCTGTTGTTTTTCTCCAAAAGGTAAACATAAACAGAAACAACATAAAAAATTTATGTGGACTCCTAATCCCATATTTACATAATATTTTTTACTGTGTATTTATTTATTTATTTATTTATATCCATATTTTCATATGGATAAATAAAAAATAACATAAAAAAACTATGCATAAATCTTGTAAAAATTATGGATATTCAATTTTCGGAGCTTAAAAAAATATGGATCAACTTTGGAAAAATTTTATGGTTTTTACAAAAATTATGCATATTTTTGAAGCACAAAAAAATTGAGAAAATTTTTTCGTTAAAAAAGTTTAAGTTTTTTATACATAATTTTTGCATAATCATCTCCGAGTATAAAAAAATCTTTTTCGTTAATAAAAATTTAAGTTCTTTATACATTTATGCATTTTTTATGTATGTCCAATTTTTTGTAGATTTGATGTGTAAATTTTGTATAATTAATATAAGTTTTATGCATCCATTTTTCGTACAGGCTACCGGGCAAAATTCTCTAATCGTCTTTAAAGACATAGCCGTTTTATAATTTTTTATTTTTTATTTTCAGGTAAGTTTCCTTGGATTTGCCAAGAGTGATCGATGGAAGTTTTTATAAACTTTGAATGTAGTCTATTGTGATTGTGAATCAGAATCGGTTAAAACCTGTTCCACTTTTTTTCTGTAAGTATGGGAGTGAACCCGAAACAAAAAAAATATAGAAAACGAATTTTTTTAAATATAAAAGCACTTAATTATATTGACTTTTTAAAAAATTTCAACACTTTATGTCCGAAACCTCTTTTATTTTAAAATCTAATACAGGACGGCCGTTTCGGGCAACCAACCCATCATCAGCTAAAAAAGAAATCACAGAAAAATTAAAATTTAAAAATTAATTTAACGAAAACAACAGCTAAAAAAACCGAGTATGATCATAATATTATGTTAACGACATTTAAATAAATCCGCGTATCACAGCAAAAATCAAAATCCTAATTTTTAATTACCTTCATTATTTTAATAGATATATAATTATAAGAAAAGATAATTCGGATTAAATGATTGGATAATAATTAAAACATTTTAAGTTGTGATTATTTACATTAATTTTGAACGTCGCCATGATTTTCCTTTTTTCGTGGCGATAGACCAAACCGGATATAGACGGACTGATAAAAAGACAAACACGTGTTAAGAAGGATATAGGTATAAACAAGAGCGAGCGAAAATTTAAATTAGATGAGTTTAAATAATGGAGTCATTCCTAAAGGACCGTCATCAGCGTTTAAAAGATCAATATTTTCTTGAATGTCCTTGCCGTGTTTATATTTGTAGATGAAAAGGCTTTCCCATATATTGAGGAGTTTTTTGTTATCCGTTTCTTTAAGTAAGATCAAGTTTTCAGCTTGGAATTTATGGGCTGATTCAAGGAGGTGATCACCAATGCTTGATTTGCCAATTCGGTTTTGTTTGAAATGAGCCAAATGTTCCTTGCATCTTGTTTTAATGTTTCTTTTTGTTTGTCCGACATAAGCACTTTCACAGTCTTCGCATTGCCATAGATAAATACCGGATTTGTTAATGTTTTCGATTTTATCTTTCGGCGAGCCTAGTAACTTTCTTAAAGTGTTGTTTGTTTTATACACTAATTGAAATCCTTCCTTGCGAAATATTTTATCCAGCCCGTTACATAACCTTGTGTTAAATGGTAAGCAAACTAATTTTTTCCTCACCGGAACTACAGGAGTTAAAGTGGTCGAACCGTTCACTTTAGGTTTTTTGAGTTTTTTAATGATGTTATCAATGATGGAAGGTTCATATCCGTTCGATACCGCTATTCTTTTTAGAAAATCCTTTTCTTTGTTGTAGCGTTCTTCTGTAAGGGGGATGTTGATAAGGCGTTGTACCCCTGCTCGGAAACCAGCCATTTTATGCTGATGACTGTGATTTGATGAGCTATGAATAAATTGATTGTTATTAGTTGGTTTTCTATAAACGTCAAATTCAATTCTATTTCCGTTGCGAATTAGAAGAAGGTCGAGAAACGGGAGTTTGCCATCTTTTTCTGTTTCAATTGTGAATTTTATGGATGGAATTCGCTTGTTCATTAGGTCCAGAAATGTGTTTAAAGGCAACATTTCAGTATCGTAGATGGTTTCAATGTCATCAACGAACCGGTCCCAATTGTCAGGAAAATATGGGAGTTCTTCCTTAAATTTATGTTCCAACCATCCCATAAACATGTCAGCTAAGATCGGTGAGAGGCCATATTTTCCTGACCTCCAGGCCAAGAACTCCCATATTTTCCTGACAATTGGGACCGGTTCGTTGATGACATTGAAACCATCTACGATACTGAAATGTTGCCTTTAAACACATTTCTGGACCTAATGAACAAGCGAATTCCATCCATAAAATTCACAATTGAAACAGAAAAAGATGGCAAACTCCCGTTTCTCGACCTTCTTCTAATTCGCAACTGAAATAGAATTGAATTTGACGTTTATAGAAAACCAACTAATAACAATCAATTTATTCATAGCTCATCAAATCACAGTCATCAGCATAAAATGGCTGGTTTCCGAGCAGGGGTACAACGCCTTATCAACATCCCCCTTACAGAAGAACGCTACAACAAAGAAAAGGATTTTCTAAAAAGAATAGCGGTATCGAACGGATATGAACCTTCCATCATTGATAACATCATTAAAAAACTCAAAAAACCTAAAGTGAACGGTTCGACCACTTTAACTCCTGTAGTTCCGGTGAGGAAAAAATTAGTTGCTTACCATTTAACACAAGGTTATGTAACGGGCTGGATAAAATATTTCGCAAGGAAGGATTTCAATTAGTGTATAAAACAAACAACACTTTAAGAAAGTTACTAGGCTCGCCGAAAGATAAAATCGAAAACATTAACAAATCCGGTATTTATCTATGGCAATGCGAAGACTGTGAAAGTGCTTATGTCGGACAAACAAAAAGAAACATTAAAACAAGATGCAAGGAACATTTGGCTCATTTCAAACAAAACCGAATTGGCAAATCAAGCATTGGTGATCACCTCCTTGAATCAGCCCATAAATTCCAAGCTGAAAACTTGATCTTACTTAAAGAAACGGATAACAAAAAACTCCTCAATATATGGGAAAGCCTTTTCATCTACAAATATAAACACGGCAAGGACATTCAAGAAAATATTGATCTTTTAAACGCTGATGACGGTCCTTTAGGAATGACTCCATTATTTAAACTCATCTAATTTAAATTTTCGCTCGCTCTTGTTTATACCTATATCCTTCTTAACACGTGTTTGTCTTTTTATCAGTCCGTCTATATCCGGTTTGGTCTATCGCCACGAAAAAAGGAAAATCATGGCGACGTTCAAAATTAATGTAAATAATCACAACTTAAAATGTTTTTAATTTATTATCCAATCATTTAATCCGAATTATCTTTTCTTATAATTATATATCTATTAAAATAATGAAGGTAATTAAAAATTAGGATTTTGATTTTTGCTGTGATACGCGGATTTATTTAAATGTCGTTAACATAATATTATGATCATACTCGGTTTTTTTAGCTGTTGTTTTTCGTTAAATTAATTTTTAAATTTTAATTTTTCTGTGATTTCTTTTTTAGCTGATGATGGGTTGGTTGCCCGAAACGGCCGTCCTGTATTAGATTTTAAAATAAAAGAGGTTTCGGACATAAAGTGTTGAAATTTTTTAAAAAGTCAATTCACTGTCCACCTGAGCTCAAAAGGAATTTCACTTAATTATAGTTTGAGATTGTACTGAAAAATTATTTAAAAGGCATAGCGCTAAAGTTAGTCTCATTACTCCCGGTCGGGGATGGCGCGAGCCGCGAAGTCTAGTTTATTTTTTTTTATTGTTATTTTTTTTATTATATTCGATTAACTGCTTACGCAGGTTTTTTCTGTATTCTACTAACTGCTTGCGCAGGTCTATTTGTATTCTATTAACGTCTTGCGATGCAAGGACTTATTTTTGATGTGGGAACTATGTGTTACAACGAGGTTAAGATGGCTGTAACCAAACCATAGATCCTACAAATCCTGCTAGAGGGAAGTTGTGTTGGCGGTCACCCATCCTGTAGCTGGTCGTCATCATTGCTGCTTAACTTTAGTGATTACAAGCCCCTATTCTGAATAAATCACCACTCCGATCCCTCGTTTAAATATTAAAACAAAACTTTAAGTTGAAGACTTTAATTAAAATTTTGACTAATTTTTTTCAACTTTTGACCTTTTTTTCGTTTTTCTCGTTTCAGGACAGTACGTCCCAGTCTGATTTTAATTTCTTAATCTTAGTTCCCTTTAACTGCTATTATTGCGCCCAAGACATTTGACAGAATTTTGCTTCCGAATTTTTTTGAATATAATCACCGAATATTTTAACGTAGGAAGCGCCAGTCATTGCAAAACGCTGGAAAAATTATGATCTCCACAGAGAAATAATTCATGTAAAGTTATTATAGCAAAAAATCTATACCGGTACTTATTTTTGTGGTTCCAAAAATATTTATATTTTTTTTTTTTTTTTTCACAATGAATATTAATCGTGCATTTGATTTACATGGTAAGTGGCGTTAAAAAGGGCTTGTGCGCGGGTTTTTGAGCGTTAATCTTCACGCGTTGCATGTGATTTTACCCCGGATCTCTGAATAATGTCAAGAATTAAAATTAGATTTGTAAAACTTGAAATGAAATTAATATTTTTTTTTTTTTAAGCGAGATGAAACCCACTTTTAAAAAACGTTGAGCGTAATAGATTCGAACCTTGGTAGGTGACGTGAAGGCTTTTAAAATGAAGCGCCAGGGGGTGCTTCGAATTTCATATACCTATATTTCTATTTTGAATAATGTAAACAGTTTTTTTTTCTCTTTTTTTCAATCAATTACTGCTTCCGGATGATCGATATTTTGTCCTTAAGTGATAAATTAACTTTATTTATTGACCGATCGGCTTACAAATATTTGAAAAAAAAAAAATTTTTTTTTCTTTTTACGTAATCTTGAATCCCTGATCTACATTCTCATCTAGACGAAAGTGCAGGAAGGTGCATAAAGCGGTGTGTGGTAACTTAAGACACATCCTCCGAATGAGTTATTATCCGTGTTTTATTTTTAAGGCCTCGATCTAATACTTGGGAATAAATCAGTTGTTGAATTTCTTAATTTACGTTTTCCTATCTTTTGAGGTGAAATCGGATACAAGCGAAAGAGAGCCCTTCCCATTTCGTGTCTTTTGGGATTCCGCACGAGCCAGATTTAATCGTACCGATGGTATAATATAATGTTGATCGGGCGATATTGTACGAATTTTAGATTAAATATGGGCCTGGATGGATTGATGTATGTAATGAGACGATTGATATTGAGTCTAAAATAGGGTAATAAGTTAATTTTTAACATCATATCAATTCCGTGAATGTTTTGATTGGTTCCCAGATAGCAAAGTCTATCCTGTCGCGAGGACGTCATCAGGAAGTCATGAGAATATTTATTCGACGTCTATTGGATTTACGTATTTCCGCACTGCACAGTGGTCTGGAAAAAAAAAAATAAGTGACCAAAACTCATCCCCAAGTCTGTGTGAAACTTAGAAAGAAGATGAAGGTGTCAAAAGCTTCGATATTTTGTGCAATTAAAAACCTGCTGCCCGTGCCCCCAAAATTCAAAATGGCGGGAAAAATATGGGGGTTAAAATTTTTAATTATGAATGAAATTTCGTGAGTATTTATTTTTTGGTATTTTTGTGGCTGCTGATTTCATATCTGGAACAATTATTTCAAAATTCAAGATGGCGGACTTAGTATGGCGGCAAATGTAATGTAAAGTTAAGTTGTTCAATTTTCATGAAAATTTGTACTAAGGGGTTTTGAAGATCGCTGATCTCGAATCCGCTAATAGTTTTCTAAACTTTTTTGAAGGGACTCAATATATCGAAAAAAATTAATTTACTCGTTGTATGTTCGAAATTCAAAAAAACTGGTTATGAATTTAAGATCAGCGACCTCGAAAACCCTTTGGTACAAATTTTCATAAAAGTTGAACAACTTTATTTTGTTTTTGCACTTGTCGCCATACTAAGTCCGCCATCTTGAATTTCAAAAAAAATTGTTCCAGATATGAAATCAGCAGCCACAAAAAACCTAAAAATAAATATTCATGAAATTTCCTTCATAATTAAAAATTTTGGCTTCCATATTATGCCCGCCATTTTGAATTTTGGGGCACGGGCAGCAGGTTTTAAATTGCACAAAATATCGAAGCTTTTGACACCTTCATTTTCTTTCTAAGTTTCACACAGACTTGGAGATGAGTTTTGGCCACTTATTTTTTTTTCCGGACCAGTGTGCGCTGATTTAAGAGGCGTCCTTTGGACGTCCTATGGATATCCCATGGATTTGGACATCGTATGGATATCTGATGGACAATCCACAGGATGTCCAATGGATTGAAAATGCTATCTGGGTTAATCCAGCTCTCGGGCGGTATGGCGCCACGCTTTAAAAAAAATTCGGGGTTTTCAGTACGCCAAGGAGAAGCATTTTTGGGGGTACGCGATTTAGAATTCGAAAATAGGGTTGTTTCACTATATCTCCAATAATTTCCAAAACTTTGGCCCTCTTGCGAAACCTCAAGACGCCATTTTAAAAAAAAATTCAAAAAGGAAAAAATTTTTACAAATGATAGAACGCAGCGATTGCGCTATCAGGCATTTTGAAAATTCAAAATTTTTGATTTTCGACCCACTAATGCACATACGTGTTGCAAAGAGAGTCGCTACTTCGTTTTACGTAAAGGGAGGGGTGGGGAATGGGGGATCCACAACAATGTAATGCTGAGTTCGTTAATAAATTTCTTTAAAAAAAAGGCTCATTCGCCAGTGGTTGGAAAAATTACAAAATTGTGCTGACGTAGCAACAGAAATACCTCATTGAACATGTACAGCAACTTGATCGACTTGCATTGCCTACCCAAGATTTAAAAAAAAAATGCATAAATCAGAGGTGCAAACTATTGAAAATATTTCGTGTAGTAATTAAATTAAATTAAAATGGGATTGAATGCATACAAGGCAAGGCTGCATGGCGCCTACTCAAACAAAACGGGCTCTTTCAAATGTTAAATACATGATCGTCACGGTTAATTCACAAAGAAGAACATGCCCAACATTTTCACACTCTTAATTTTGTTGCAATGTATTTTTTTAGGCGTCTCCGGCATGCGCATCTTTTTTTTTTTCGAAGCAAAGAAAAAGGTAGACATATCGAACGAATGATTTAATCATCTCCTCTATTGTCCCCTTCGGGGCTAAAGTGTCAGGTGATTGGACAAGAGAGGGAAAAAAAAAGGATTTTTTTTTATCAAATTCTTTTTTTTGAGATGTTTTTACTTAGAAATGAATTTTTTAAAATCGAAATCCGAGCTACAGCTGCGATTTTTTCCTATTAAAAAAATCTTTCGATTTTGTCGTTTAATTAATCAGAATGGTTTTGTAGCCAAAGGGTTTACGTTTATTTGTATTTTTTTTTTTTCAGAATTAAATTTTTGAAGAGTGAAATGAACAACGATTCATATATTTCACATTAACTGTTCTCACCTCATTTTCCTTTTTTTCTTTTTTTTTAATAACAACAAAGAAGTGAACCCTTTTATATTTTCGAAGAAAAGGTGAAAATGAATTTCCGGCAACAAAAATAATTCCGTTTTTTGCTTCCGTAATTACCTATTTTCCCAGCAAAAAAAACACTAAATTTTAAAGATTTTTTTTTTGTTTTCGGAAAAAGTTATAGACTTTTATGAAAAAGGAAAAATCGGATTCATTCAAATTTTAAATTCAGCTTCTCAGGGGTTTTTTTTCCCCCTTCTTTTTCTTTTACTTCATGACCGTAATCGAGAAAAAAAGCCGGGATGCTGAGAGGTGGGGGAGAGGTCGAAGGGGGAAGGAGGGGGTGTGGAACATAAGCGGTCGATCGACGTTGTCTCGACGTTATGTTACGTTGCCGTTACGGTTCACTTTCTAATTATCCCCGGCAAAAAGTTAATTAAATTCAAACTTGAAGCCGGGGATTTCAAACGGTTCGCTGGAAGTAATTTGCATGTTTTTCTCTCGTTAGCGAGTCCTGACGAAAGATTACTAGCCTTTTTATGAAAGCTCAACCACCCCATGTAATTAAGGAATATGGCACTGTTTGCTTTAGTGTTGAAAAAAAAATATATATATATATATATGTATTGGGTAGTTTTCTTCTTAATATTATTTTATAACTGTAAGTAAAACGTGACAAGAAAACTTGAAGAAAGAGTTTGATATCCCGCGGTGAAACTTCTTTCTTGCTGATAAGGTTCCCCCCTCCCTTTAAAATCAGTCACATATTGATTAATTGTATTTTTCACTCGTGTCGGTTTTCTTGAAGGGAAAAAAAATTATCTCATCCGAAAGTTTATAAAAACAGTGAAAACGTATTTTTACTCGTATTAACCATCTGTTAACCAGTCGTAAGCATGAAACATCTATAAAACGACTTATTATTTTTACGAACGAGCAAATTTTTTTTCAGTACATTAACCAAACATTACCCGATTTATAATTTGTATCCAGTCGATATTATTTATTGAAAAAAATTTTCAGAGGCTTTCGGAAATACCTCCCCCTGCAAACTTTGAACAGCCCCATGTAAGTTGTAGCGGAGGGGGTAAGGGGCGTCTTTCTCTCAAAAAAGACGAAATCTTAGCAAAAATATGGTGGAGCGAACAAATTTTTTTAAACTTTATTTTAACTTTTAATACCGCACAAAACGCTTCATTTTGCGTCAGAATAACGTACGCATGGCCTCAGCCCGATCGGACAATATTTTGAGGCTCCTTAATGGACCTACATGCTAAAAACCGAAATTTTGGATATTTTCCGTTCCAAAAATTTTTTCCAACATGAAAAGTAACCGAACGCCGATATAGCCCAAACGGTCATTCTGTTCAAGCCACCTCTGAAAATTTCAATAACCTTTTTGTGCACAAATTAATAATTGTTAACCGGTCGTTAATCCCACGTGAGCTCTTTTTAAAGATTTCTGTATATCTCGTCCAGCAGAGAAAAAAAAAAAAAAAGTAGTAAGGCACGCAAACTTTTCCATTCGGAAAAAGTTCGACACGCAAATTAGAATGTCCCGTTGAAGGATACTACGTAATGTGTGTAAACTAACATGCTCTTGTTAACGATCGAATAGCAGGCCTACGATCAAAGGAGAATTATTAATGAGGATGCTCCTAGAGGGAAGACAGTATAGGGTGAGAGGGTTAACTCATAAAAAAATAATTTTTTTTTTTTTTTTTTTTTTTTTTTTAACGAGACCGTAACTAAAATTATCTCGTCTGGCCGATTAATTATAGAATGATACGCCTTCAAGTTCCAAAAATTGACCTGCGTTTAGGGTGATTATTTTAGTACTTTAGCAGCCTAAAAACACGATATTCTAATTTGGGTTCAATTTTTTTTATCGACATTTAACGATAAGCACTGTTTCGGTTTCCAGTTAGTTCGTTTCCTCTGAAAAGGTACATGTGTGTCACTTCAAAAAAGGTGTTGAGACTCCCAAGGATACACGCCAAAATTAAATTAGTTGGATTCCTACATTTATAAATCAATGAGACTCAAAGGAGGAAAGTCAAAACCCGGGTTTTTGGACCGCCCCAATTATCTCCGTTTCTTGTACGTAACGGATAACTTCCCAGACATCAAAGTACCGGTATAATGTGGTCTTGATTTTGTAAAAGTTTCAACCTCAGTATGTGCATGCCGTCACCTTCAAAATCACCCTTTAAGGGTTGGCATCAATGTTATGAAATCACATGAGTCGTGTGATTTCATTATAGAGCCTGTCCATGTCAAAAGGAATTGGTCCGCGGGGTCATGTGAGGGATCCAGGATATTTTTTCACTAATCGGTAGAGTATATGGGCCGACTCAGTGGCGTACCACCGTTTGGTTCTATCACGCCTTTTAACAGAGTTATGCAGGATTAAAATTTTTGAAAATTTTTTTTAGTCAAAAAAAAAAATAAAAAATAAAAAATAAAAAATAAAAAATTAAAAAAATTAAAAAAGTAAAAAATAAAATGGGTTCATTTGATTTTATTCGTTTCACGCCCTTATTTTTTAACCGATTTAGGTCGGGGAGGTCTTAAAGTGATCAGGATAAAGTACTTAATCGAGTGCACCTTACTCTTTTTGGCCGGGCCACCATTTTGAAAAAATGGCGGCTGGAAACCTATTATAAAAGCACCAAATTATTCAACTGCTTCTACAACCCCTTTCCCATAAAAAAAGCTATTTTGCAAACCAACATTTTTGATTTTCGACCCAGCCTACTGGGCAGGTCCTTAGAGAGCCGAAATTTCCGTCTTTATTGGACCTGTTTTACATTTTGCCTGGGTCAGTCAATATTTAAAAGTTATGTTTTCATGATTACGATAAGATCTTACTCTCCCAATTGTCGTTTTTAATTTTTGACTGAAAAGAAAAAAAAAATTCCAATATATTTTTACAGAGATTTTTAAAAGTTTTTGGAACGGACAGATAATCATAGTTAGCAGAACTTCCCATTTGAAGGAGTTTGGATTTTCACATTTTGAATAAAGAAAGTATATCCCGGAAAAACTTCTGGGATCGGGTATCGGGAAAGAAAAGGTATTAACATTCGAACCTGAAAAACATTATCATCCTCACCTTCGTTTCTCTGCAAGAATGGCCGATATAGAAGATCGATATCTTCAAACATGATTATACTTTTAAACCCTCGTCCGAACACCATTTCTCATTTTCATTCTGATATTTTATTAATAGGTCGAGACTACCTGCCTGCAGTTTCTCACCCTTTTCACTCTCTCTCTCTCTCTCCCATCCCTCCCCTTCACTCCATTTCTCTCTCTCTCTCCCACCAATTTCTTTGATAAAAGCAATCGCTGTCAAGTCTCTTAACATGCTATTCCTTAAAGCCTCCACACACAAAAGGGGGGGTAGGGACCTTCCAAATTCTGTACTATCCGATCTTTAATCTTTCGCTTGATAATAATCTGGATTAAATTTTGACGGTGTAATTTTCAATCTTTTACCATCTTAATTACTCCCGTTTTAATTATTGACGGAAGTCTTGATGAGGATTATCAAGCTACATGTGCGAAATAAAAGTCGGATCATTTTAAAATGCGAATCCCATTATTCCAAGTCGGCACAAGTCAAACGGAATTTAACCTTATATGTGGTTTATATATTATAAAATTTATTGGTTTTGAGGGAGAGAAAAAAAAACACAGGGAAATCCCGTGAATCAACCTTCGTCTTTTTTTTTTCTCCCTTTTTGAGATTGACGATGTCGCGGGGAAAACAATTTTTTTCTAAAACGATTCCGATAACAATAAAATCTGCGGATGAGTGAGTTTGAACGTTGAAATGACATTGTGACTTGGCTGACAATTCGGAATGTAGCTCTTCATCAGCATTTCAACATTTGTTTTGCTTTTGTCGTTTAAAATTCTTTATGTTTAAAGCGCTAACACGAAGATAACATCTGCATGTACCTATTATTTTTTTTTCTTTGAAGTCGGAAATGAAACATTTTTCTATCGAGAGCATATTTAGGAAAAAATAGGTCGTTTATAGAGGTGGTCGCTTAAGAGGGACTTTATAAACTCATTTCTCCATTTACTTTAGCCCTTTTCACAATCTTAAAAAAATTCGATATTTCAATCTGCTTCATTTTTTTTATGTTTACGTCGCGAAATGGTTTCTTGCTTTGAGAAATAAAAACGGCGGATGAAAAATTTGGTCGCCAGAGGAGGTGGTCGCTAATGGAGGTTCCACTGTTTGATAATTTAATATTGCGCCTACGTTTAGCTTATGCAAGCCACACCATAAAATGTTCATTCATGAGCGTAATTAATTAGGGTCATTCAAATTTTTACCTTATTTTTCGCGATTTTGTTCTTCATGCGATTTTCACTTTTCTTATGGTCTGAAAACAAAAGTTACTTTTTTTAAAATTTTTTTGATCACGTTTAGGAGTGGCTCACCGCCATTTTGTGCTTAATAAAAAAATTTTCTGAACAAATTTTTCCAAAACTTTAGGAGCAATTCTATGGGGCCAAAACTAATTGTTCATATGTTTTCGACGTCGTGGAATCCGAAATTGACCCCCGTTTCGATCAGAATCACCCCTAACTAGCCAAACACCTTTTTTTGGCCAAAAGTAACCATTTTTCGGTAAAAAATCTTTTTAAGTCAATTTTCATCCCTTTGACGATTTTTTTTGGAGTTAAATCGTTTTTAAATACGTTTTCGACATTGTAGAATCCGAATATAACTACCGCTTTTTGATCAAAATCACAAAACTTTTGGTGAAAACCGACTTTAAATTTGATTTTTTACAGAAAAATTGGTACTTTTGGCCAAAAAAGGTGTTTGGCTATTTAGGGGTGATTCTGATCGAAACGGGATGGTCATTTTCGGATTCTACGGCGTCGAAAACATATAAGCAATTAGTTTTGGTCTCTAAGAATTGCTCCTAAAGCTTTGGAAAAATTTGTTTAAAAAAAAAATGGCAAAAAAAATGTTTTTAAGCACAAAATGGAGGTGAGCCACCCCTAAACGTGATCGAAAAAATCTTTAAAAAATCACCTTTTGTTTTTAGACCATAAGAAAAGTGAAAATCGTATGAATATTTTTAGGTTTTTTTTTTGTGGCTGCTGACTTCATATCTGGAACAATTATTATAAATTAAGTTTTTTAAGTTTATAATTAAATTCAAGATGGCGGTCTTAGTATGGCGACAAATATAAAAAAATTAATAACATTGATAACCCTGCTTTTTTGCAATTAAGCTTAAGCAGGGGGTGTTACACCACACATTACTACATTGACTTTATATACACACATATTCTACACTTTGATTTTGTCAACTGATAAAATTTCGCTTGCTTAAGCACGTCAATGTCTAGCTTATGTGAAACTACCTTTATACCCGCATCGAAATTTACCCAGCGCCTGCATGCGAGTATACTAGTAAGTTCCAACTTATTCCGCTAGATAGAGCGAGGTTTCGATTCTCAAACCAATCCGTGTTTTGCGCCGCGAACTCAGAAGCTTAACTTCGTTGTTCGCCACACGTTACGAGACCAGTCATGCCAAGTCGACCTCTCAAATGTAAAAAAAAAAAAAAAAATAAAAAAAAATGAAAGTTATGTAAATCTTCATGAAAATTTGCATCAAGGGGTTTTCGAGGTCGCTGATCTCGAATCCATAAACCGTTTTTCTGAATTTCGAACATACAAGGAGTAAATTAATTTTTTTTTTGATTTATTGAGTCCCTTAAAAGCATTTTAGAAAATTATTAGCGGAATCGAGACCAGCGACGACGAAAACCCCTTAGTACAAATTTTCATGAAAATTGAACAACTTTAACTTTTTTTTATATTTGTTGCCATACTAAGTCCGCCATCTTGAATTTCAAAATAATTATTCCAGATATGAAATCAGCAGCCCCAAAAATATCTAAAAATAAATATTCATGTTTCATTCATAATTAAAAATTTTGGCTTCCATATTATGCCCGCCATTTTGAATTTTGGGGGCACGGGCAGCAGGTTTTTAATTGCACAAAATATCGAAGCCTTTGATATCTTCATTTTCTTTCTAAGTTTCACACAGACTTGAAAATGAGTTTTGGCCATTTTTTTTCCCGGACCACTGTGCTATAGAATAAATCACACTTTCTCTCTTGAATCGTTCTTTAGTAAAATTTTCTTCTTTCGAGTCTGCTCTTCAAGTGACCCTGATGTTTTTTTTATTTATTTTATTTATTTATTTTTTTTTAATAAACATTCCCCGGCTCCTATTTTTGATCCAGTACCACCGAAAAACCACCAACCGTGATTTTTAACCGACCTCCATAAAAAGTGACTGTTGGAAATTTAAATTAAATTTTGTATTTAAATCGATAATGGGTAACGAACGATTTAAAAAAAAAAGGAATTCTGTCAGTAAAATGCTACGTGGAACAGAAATGACGAATAAAACGATTATCCGGGGTTTAAAATTTGGATGCGGCAAAGAGATGTGTGTGTGATGGCGTGTTTTCTGTCTTGCGTGTTGTCATCTTGACGCGTTTAATCTTTATACGGACCGATATCAAAATTTGTAACATAATTACTTTAAATACCCCTGCCTACACTAATACGGTGAGAACGGCGGCTTTTGAAATTTCATTCCGCGTGTTTGAAATCTTTTCATTTCCAGACCACCATAAGATGATAATTGAGCGATTGAAATTTCTTTTTTTTTTTTTCCCCCGAAAGAGGAAGGTGAATATTTGAATTATCTAAATCGGTAAATCGTGTCAGAGGTCATGGAACATGTGTAAGATAGGGGGAGTCTTGTATGGTGATCGGCGGCAAATACTTCAAACTAGACGTTAATGGTGTCGAACACATTTGTACATCAATCACCCATCGGATGTTGTTGTCGTTCGGGTGACATTTAATGCCGGTCCGATGACAGTTTTCGGATGTCATCTTTGACGAGTCGTAATACTCGGTGGTCTAAATAAATAATCCTCGTTTAAAAAAATAAAAGATAAATAAAAAAATAGGAAAAAAAAAAAATTATATAATCCGCCTTTGGACAATCTTCCCCGTGTTATCAGATCGATTAGATTTTATTTACCAATTTTTTTTTTTAAAGGTTTACCTTTACCTTTATCGGTTAGCCCCAACCCCTTTAGGCTAGATCAGAAAATTGAATAAAG
Organism: Liposcelis bostrychophila; assembly: GCA_037577465.1. Taxonomy (NCBI): domain Eukaryota; kingdom Metazoa; phylum Arthropoda; class Insecta; order Psocodea; family Liposcelididae; genus Liposcelis; species Liposcelis bostrychophila. The sequence continues at coordinate 19,478,471 of CM075212.1, read as the reverse complement.
AAAATAAAATAAAAATAAAATTAACATACCGATTTTACGCCCTTTGCGCCCGCCGCTACCTTTTCGCAGTAACTGATGTTCGGAATCCTGAAAACAAACGAGAATTAAATGTAAATTAACCGATAAATCTGCTGTTCGGAATCGAAAGAGGAGCCTGGGCTTAAATTACATCACCATGGGGGGTGGAGAGGAAAGGAAGGCTTTCTTTTTGCCAATATCAAAGCCTTTTTCAGCGACTCCCCCTTTTCGAAAATATCAGATGTAATACATTTTATGACAATGTTAGAAGGAGGGAAAAACCTTTTCCGGCATGTTTAGCGTGAAAACGTTAATCCTTTTAAGCTTATTCATTTTCCGTTTTAGACAACCGACATGTATTCAGATTTTGTATGTGTCGTGATAATTAGACCGTTTTGTGAAATATAAATCCAATTTTAGAAAAAAAAAAAAATTGGAAGTTGGATCTTTTCGGTTTTTGATTTTTAAAAATGAATTTTTCCCGAACGATTTATGATGACTCTTTTCCGGAAATTTAATTTTTTCGTTCTTTTCATTTTATTTTTCGGTGCTTGCGGACTTTTTTTTTTTTAATTTGAGGCATTAGCGTTTTTTGTAGTTTAAGAATAACGGAACGAAATGACGTGGAACGGAGTCAGTACTTCACTCAGAAAAAGGAAGTGTCTTGAGCAAGTTTTGTCTTGCAACAAAAATGTCCAACGGACAGATTGCTTCTTGACAAGATATTTTTATTGTTTTCGCATTATTTTTAAGAAAATGAAGACATTTTTGTGTTCGCAATAGCCATTTTTTTTCTGGGTGTTTGGACCGGTTTCATAAGAGGTATGAAGCAGATTTCGATGTTGCAAGCTTAATTAGGGGTGGACACGGGACGGGACGGGACGGGATTTTCAGATTTCCCGTCCCGTCCCGAAAGAAAGCTTGTCCCGTCCCGGATCCCGTCCCGAAATTACTACAACTGTCCCGTCCCGAATCCCGTCCCGACCCGGGAAATCCCGTGTCGTCCCGTCCCGTCCCGAAAATCCCGAAAATTTTAATGCTTTTTTTTCTTATAATGGGACGTCTATTTTTCTTTTTTTTTTTACGTTACTGTGATCACGGAGAGGTAGCTATAGTCCATGAGCTATCGAATTTTAAAGTCAAAATCGGGGGGAATAATTGGCATTCAGGATTTTGTTAATTTAGGTCATCCTGAGTGTAAAAATCCATGATGGCCATTCGAGAAAGGTAGCTTTCACAAAATGGCGGCCGTTTCAAAATGGCGTCGGGCCGATTTCTTTTTCGGCCCATAACTTGGTAACCGTTTGTCCGAATTTGATAAACTTTTTTTTTATCGAAAGGTGACATCATGGGCTTTCATTTTTGTTGTTACAAAATTTTTCTAACCCTTTCGGTTTTGGCGGGAAATTTAAATAATTAATAAATTGATGTCCGGCTAATTAAGTTTTTGACCAATAGCCACTGACAGAAATTTTTTTCATGGAAAATCTTCAAATAAATGTTACAAAGCGTTTCTTCAGCTTTAAGAACCTGTCCTTTGATTTTTCGTGGGAGAACCAGGAGCAAAAATAATCAGATTTTCCTTTCGCCGGGAATTGGTTTTGCCATTAGAAAGAAGGTTGTAAAAGTAATCAAGTTAGTATATCAATGACTATTTTACTTTACTTGTAACGAAAAATTACAGAATAACAACAATAATTCATAATGTTGTGTTCGAGAATATTCTGTTGCTGTTGCTGCTTCGGTAATCGCTGCTGCTGTCATTATAGTTCCTTTAATGTACTTAATCTCCAGATCTGAACTACGTAATTGGCATCAGAGGAATTTCTAGGCGTATTTTAGTTACGGCATTGTTGGTGTTTTTAATTTGTTGTAGCAGCAGTAGCAACAGCAACAGCAACAGCAACAGAATGAACAATAAAAACTGAATTGTAATGCATATTTATAGACAATTTTTATTTCTCACCGGTGAAATATTTACAATTTTTAGATGCATAAAAAGTTGCGAATCTGATTGGTGCTGTTGCTGTCGCCGTCACTACTGCTGTCGTCACTGTTGTCTTCAAAATGTTCGGTGGATCATACTTTTATTCGCCTAAAGAATTCATATTTTTATTATTTTTTTTTTTTATTTTTGCAAGCTGGGATACACTTTAAGCGATTTTCAAAACAACTGCACTTAGGGCTGTCACACGTTTTAGTGCAGTCGCAGCTCGCGACCTTAAAAACAAAAGGTTCTAAATCGACCCCCCGGAGGAAATCCACTTTTTTATGAAAATAATTTCTACTTCATAAGTAATTTTGACCCTTTAACTAAAAAGCCTAAAATTCTTATTCTTTCTGGTTTTTTTTTTTTTTTTTTTTTTTTTTATATTATTATTTGAAAAATCAAAAGGTTCTAATTGTCAAATTTTTAAAGTTGATTTAAAACAAAAGGATCTAACGTCATTTTTCATCATAACGTGCCCGAAAGTGGGCCAAAAGACTCCAGGAGTGCTTAAAAATTACTCTAAACATTTCCGGAAATGTTCCCGTATAATTTTCAAAAAATTACTGAATATGGTATTTGAAAAATTAAGACTTAGTGACTTTTTCAATTTAGAAGCAAAAGGTTCTATCGTCTTTAACTTAGCTTACGGAGTTGACAGATCCTTTTGTTTCTAAATTGGAAAAAGTCACTAAACGGGTACAATTTTAGAAACTTTTTAAATAACTTAATTAACAATTATATGATCGAAATGAAACTTTTGGAATGTGTTCTTTATTAGTGCGTTTATGGTCTAGTACCATTGCGAAGCCAAAAATTGAACTGGTATCAAGGTACAGTAACATAAACTTTAAATAGCTCTCCTGTAAAATTTTGATGTTTTGCATTCAGAACCTTTTGTCGGGAGCTAAAAAGAGTTAATAGCGCCTCTAGTGTAGGAGCGCCAGCCATCCAATTTATGTTTAGTGAGCCTTGTTCATACATTTTTCACCTTGTAACGACTGTCTGTATCGGCACTGCTTACTAGCGAACTACCAATCAGGGATCTCGAGAAGAAGCCTCGAAAACCACCTAGAATTCGCCAAGCCATACGATAATAATGGCTTTATTTGTATGAACAAGGCTCACTAAGTACAAATTGCATGGCTGGCGCTCCTACACCAGAGGCAGTATTAACTCTTGTTAGCTGCGACTGCACTAAAACATATGACGGCCCTAAGTGTAATTGTTTCGCAAATCGCTTAAAGTGTACCCCACCTTGAAAAAACAAAAACTGTAACAATATAAAGTCACCAGGCAAATTGAAGTATGAATCCTCCACCCAAAATTTTGAAGATAGTAATGATGGCAGCGATATAGACGGCAACAGTAATAGTGACAGCGACAGCAACAGCACCAATCAGATTCGCAACTTTTTTATGCATCTAAAAATTGTAAATATTTCACCGGTGAGAAATAAAAATTGTCTATAAATATGCATTACAATTCAGTTTTTATTGTTCATGCTGTTGCTGTTGCTACTGCTGCTACAACAAATTAAAAACACCAACAATGCCGTAACTAAAATACGCCTAGAAATTCCTCTGATGCCAATTACGTAGTTCAGATCTGGAGATTAAGTACATTAAAGGAACTATAATGACAGCAGCAGCGATTACCGAAGCAGCAACAGCAACAGAATATTCTCGAACACAACATTATGAATTATTGTTGTTATTCTGTAATTTTTCGTTACAAGTAAAGTAAAATAGTCATTGATATACTAACTTGATTACTTTTACAACCTTCTTTCTAATGGCAAAACCAATTCCCGGCGACAGGAAAATCTGATTATTTTCGCTCCTGGTTCTCCCACGAAAAATCAAAGGACAGGTTCTTAAAGCTGAAGAAACGCTTTGTAACATTTATTTGAAGATTTTCCATGAAAAAAATTTCTGTCAGTGGCTATTGGTCAAAAACTTAATTAGCCGGACATCAATTTATTAATTATTTAAATTTCCCGCCAAAACCGAAAGGGTTAGAAAAATTTTGTAACAACAAAAATGAAAGCCCATGATGTCACCTTTCGATAAAAAAAAAGTTTATCAAATTCGGACAAACGGTTACCAAGTTATGGGCCGAAAAAGAAATCGGCCCGACGCCATTTTGAAACGGCCGCCATTTTGTGAAAGCTACCTTTCTCGAATGGCCATCATGGATTTTTACACTCAGGATGACCTAAATTAACAAAATCCTGAATGCCAATTATTCCCCCCAATTTTGACTTTAAAGCAAAAAACCGAGAGATAGCTCACGGACTACTATTTAAAATAGAAAAAGGGAAAGGTAGCATTTAAATGAAAATAATCCATTTTTTTTTTTAAATGGGGGCAATCATTTGAATTTTGACAATTTTTTTGGGGGGGAAAAAAAAAAAAAAAACCTGACTAGAATAAAAGTTAAACACACCGATAGACATATTTACAACATCTTCCGTTTGCGATTCTCAGAATTACAAAAAAAGTTAAAGGAAAAAAAAAAAAAAAAGTGGGTTGTAAAGTAATATTACAAATGAAACGGTATCCTTTAAAAAATACAGGGAAAAGTCCTACTTTTGCTACAAATAAAAAAGGTTATAATATATGCAGGTTTAAGGGGGAAAAATCCTCAAGGTTGATCCCTAATGTTACATAAGATTTATATTACTGAGAGGAAGTCAATGGCAATATAAAACAAACCCATCCGGTAAAGTAGTTTAAAACGAACCACATGTACCTGCAGAACAAAAGGAATTTTTTCTTCACTACTTCCAAAAAAAAAAAAAAAAAAAAAAAAAAGTATTTACACCAGACTAAAAACTCCTATCAAAAAGAAAAAAAAAAAAAAATTCGGGATTTCGGGACGGGATTCGGGATTCTATGTGTCCCGTCCCGTCCCGTCCCGTAAAATATCTGTCCCGTCTCGAATCCCGTCCCGTTGTTAAACCGTCAGTCCCGTCCCGGATCCCGTCCCGAAAACGGGACGGGATTCGGGACGGGACGGGAAAATCCCGTTCCCGTGTCCACCCCTAAGCTTAATATTAATCCCATATAAAAATATATAAAAATTTGATGGTTGAGTTGAACTCTTGACATGACCACCATTTTTAAACGAATCCTGTTCAAAATTTAATCACACCTTTTGTCTAATATATATCAACCAGAATTGTGGAACCGCATGGTATATTGTTAAGCTAGGGAGGAAAACTAATTTTCCCGTTGAGGTTTATTTTTTTAAAATAACCGAAACGGGAAATTCATTTGGCTTCCTAGGTTAAACAAGATATTTTCCGAAATTTTTAATTTTACTTCTCGTAACTGTCATTATCTTGGCTAAGGGGAATTTTTAATTTTTTGGCGGGCCAAACGGGAAGACGGGGATTTGAGTCCTCCATGAGTACGAGTTGTTAATTTTTCTCGAAATTTTTTTTCCATCTTTCCTCCTATTCGGAATTTCCCGCCAAAAAATTTAAGATAATTGTCCATTACGAATCTATGCTTAATTATTCAGAAAAACTAGAGAAAATGATTTGATAAATTGTAAACAAAATCTTCTGTCAATCGGTTTTGCCCTATGCGGGAAAAGTCATTTTTCTGCTCTGATCGCATGCGCGGAAGTGGCTCTTTCTATTTAGGAGTAATGAAATAGTATATTACAGCCCTATGATGGATGAGACTAATTTTACGCCGAAACACGATTTTGCGGCACCGAGGAATGGGTTGAGGCGTGAAAAATTTCTTCCATTGTAGTACTGTAAGATATTTTTTACACCGAGGAAACTGAAAGTGAACTTTTTTGGTAGGACTGAAAAGTCTTAGGTGTGAAAAACATTTTACATCACTTATAGTCGGAAAATGAGACTTCCTACCCTAGGAAGAAAAATGTTGATAATTTTTTTTTTCCAAGTTATAGTATTTGAAAAATAAATAAACCTCCATCGCGACGTTACAACCAAAGGGTGCTATCTAAAAAAAATTTCTATGTTTAACTTACGAAAAATCAAAAAGCGATAGCACTCTTTGGTTCTAAGGTCTCGAATTGTTTTTATAAGGGAAATATTACGGTCTGTTTACTTTTTCAATGCTATAATTTTTTCAAGCCTGTACAGACCTTCTTTTCATCACGCAGTACAAAAAAGTAAACTTTTTCGTCCTATGCAATTTATTTACAGGCTATTTTACGGCTTACTTTGTGATAAAAATATCTATCAATGCAAGAAATGCAAACGACCTATTTTAGGCCCTCGCCTTCTGCTCGAGCTTAACACTCGATTTCGACTGGCAATTTTGTCCTTTGCATTCCTTGTGTTGAAATATATTATTTACATAAAATTTTAGCCGTATAATATAACCATAAAATTTTTAAAATTTTCGATGCGATTATGTTTTATACGAATTAGGACGTGCCACACACACAGACGGAGTTTTTTTCTTTTTTTTGTTTGTTCTGATTTTGGTTCCCGAAGGTCCAGAATGTCGAGAAATGCAAACAAAGCTTGACCTTAATTTTTGACCCTTAGAGAGTAAACTTAGTACTTCGGCGTTCCTAGCAGAAGGATGCGAAAAAAAAAAAAAAAAAAAAAAAAACATGAAAGGAAATTTTTAAAGCTGCTTTCGCTTAAACTTAAAGTTCTTCGTGCTAATATCATAAATCAGATCTTTCAAAAATCACTGTAAAAATTAAAATTATTTTTAAAATGATGGCAAGGAAACCTAACTGAACCTAAATGACTCAAACCAGCCGACAAATATTTTTTTCTCAGTTTCGTACTGACGCTTCATATGAAAGTTGTACAGCATGATAATGGCACTCCGAATTTCGGAAGTCGCGGATTTCCCTTGCAAAAGTGCAAAACCGATTAATCGGTCCCATCTGTCGGTACAGATTACTTCTTGACGTACCCTGCATAATATCTTTCCACAAAATTTAAAAATAAAAGGAAAAACCAACCTTTCTTTTTATTCAAGAAAGAACAACTGACGGTTTTAATTATAAATCTGACCTAATTGTCCGAAAAAAAAAGGTAAATAAAAAGTCATGCTTAAAAAAGTGATAATCCCCCAAGAAAAAAAAAAGAACTATTCTGAATTTACTTCACGACATCGCGAGAGCTTAGCGATGAAAATATTTCCCAACCTTTATATTCTTTTACCCCGCACCCTCTAATGTTCCGGTTGCCGTAATTTAATTACAGCCGAGAAATTTATTTTATATGGTTAAGGAAGAGATTCTGCGGCCGAGTGTTTACATTTATCTTTCACGGATTTCGTTTTTTTTTTTCCTCGTTTTTGCTTTAGCTCGATACCTTTAAACGTGTTAAAGTTCAAAGGTTTATTGTTTGACCGAATTTGAGATTGCGGCGAGAGAGAGTGAGAAAGAGAGAGAGAGAGAAAAGAAAAGAAGGTAATTTTTTTTCTTTTTAAGGAAAACCGTAAAAAAAAAGGAAAATACTCAGCGATGCCGTTTGTACTGTATTTTCCGAATTCATTAAAATTCTACGAGGTTGATTAATTCGTCGTTAAAAGAAAAAAAAAATTTTCCAGACGTCCAAACTAGTTTTTTTTCCCTTCCGTCTTGACAGCACATCAGACTCAAGAATGTCTGACGTTCTTTTTTTTTTTGTCCTATTTAAAGATCTTCTTAACAGGAAAAAAAAAGCAGTTCTTGTCGAAGATTAAAAAAAATTAAATAAATGAGAGAGAAATCATGGAATGGAAACAAAAAGGGCGTTCAAATAGAGTCAATTAAGATAAAAATCAATCGAAGACACCATGTTAAAGTCACAGTTAAATGATGGACCTGTAAGAACCAAGACTGGATCACCAATCGATCAGTGGTGGGAATTAAAGATAAACCCTGACTTCTTTTTTTCTATTTTTTGTTACCATATCGTTAGGAGTTATTAAAAGAACTGTTACCCATAAGCGGGCTGAAAATGAAAATCATTGGCATGGCAGGAAAATTGTGGGATTTTTTTTTTTTTTTTTTTTTTTTTTTTTTTTTTTTTTTGGCGTAGGACTACGCCTTGGGGCTCGGTCCTGGAGAAATCTATCTGTCTATCTGTGTGTGTGTCGATCTGTTCGCACCAAATATTAATATTTAATCATTTTAATATTAAAACTTTAACTTTGAAAATTTTAAATAATATTTTGACTATTTTTTTTTTTCATTTTTGGCCTTTTTTTAATAGTAAAATTAGACGACATAAACGAAAGCAAGGCCTTAGAAAATTTTTTGTAAATTTTATTTAACTTTTTTAAAAATTTTCGCCGTTATTTTGATATATCTTTTTTTTAATGTTAAAATTTGACTACATGAACAAAAACAAGAACTTAGAAATTTTAAATAAAATGTTCACTACATTTTTTAATTTTGTCCTTTTTTCTTTAGCCAAGAATATTAGCTAAAGCAACATTTTAATGTTAAAATTTTAAGTTTGAAGACTTAAGTTAAAATTTTGACTAATTTTTTTAACTTTTGACCTTTTTAATAAAAAATTTCGTTTTTTTCGTACCATGATAAAAAATGTTATTTTTATCAAAAAATTCGGATTTTTCGAGATACAAAGATTTAGTCCTACGTAGGCATATGCCCCCATATCCCAGTCTGATTTTTTTTTTAATTTTAAAGTCGGCCAAATTTAAACCTCTTAAAAGAGTCCCAGATTAGGGTGGCTCTTATTTTACGAATTTTTAAAATTTCGGTGAATGCACCCCCTAATTCTTTTATTGTAACCGAAAGAAAACATTCCCTGAATTTTTTCAGATTTTTTTTTGTCGTCGTTTAGCCGAGTCTTGGAGGACCTAAAAATTTCGAAAATTCCGGTAAAATGATCGAAAAATCAAAATGTTTTGTTTTTATGTAAAAATGATTGTTTCCTATTCGGATTTTTATGCAGATCACGAAAAAATAGTTAAAAATTATATATCTTTGACGGTTTCGTTCGATAATAAGATTCAGAATGAGTAAAAGAATTAGAATTAGTGAAATGTGCTGTAGCCACAATATTTTGCGAATTCTTTATATTTTTGTCCTCTAGCACAGTAATCGTTTGTCATAAGTAAGTTCTAACTTCATTTTCGTAATCTTTACAAAAATTCGAATAGACGCCACTTTAACATAAAAATAAAATTTTCGATTTTTCAATCTTTACGGGAATTTCAAAATTTTTAGGTTTCCTAGGACACAGCTAAAAGACGTCCGAAAACTCTGAAAGAATTCAAGGAAACTCCTTTCGGTTACCCTAAAAGAATTAGGGGGTGCATTCGCCGAAATTTAAAAATTCGTAAAATAAAAGCCACCCTATCCCAGACTAATTGCTGATCTCTAGAAAAATGACTTTCCTAACCCACTGACCTTATAAACTCGTTGGTTATCGATGAAAAATTGAAGCAAGCCCAAATTCCATTAACTCATTTATTTTGAAAAACATTTTCTTATCTTAATCACCTTGCATTACAACCTCCCCATAGAAAAATTACCAGGTGACCAATCTGGCCCTGCTTTCACCGATGTAATTATTAGAATTTCATAATTAAATTATTCGTGCAAGAGAAGTTCTTAAAATTTAATTTAAAAATAGGCAAACTTTTTTTTTTTTTTTTTTTTTCATTCGATCGGGCGGAAATTTGTTCGACTCCGTGGAATGCGAAAAGGGAGAAGAATCCCGGAACGAACAATTTCGATTCGGAAAGAATAAAATTTCAAAATTACTCCTTTGGGTATTTCCGAGATATTACTTAAAACGAAATTTATCGAGACAAGTTCTAGCTGAATCCAATTTTCCCTCTTAAAATGATAGCGAGAGAGAGGCCTTTCAAAACAAAAAAAAAAAAAAAAAAAAAAACAAAAGAAGAAAAACGAAGGGGAAAAAGAGTCTTAATTACAAAATTGAAAGAAAAGAATATCTAGGATAAAGGAGATGGAATGCGTTAAAGGCGGACAAAAAGAATTCGGAGAATTTGAGAACCTCGGCTTTAGGATGAGAAAACTGAAAAGGAAATAAAACTTGTCTTTTTCCCACCCGGGGAATGGCGGTATCATAAACAGATGTTTGGCGGGTGGGAAAAATTAAATTATTATTACTGCTGTTTAATACAGAAATAATGTTCCTGGAACCATGTAAGGGTGACGTTAATTATTCCCCTTGTAGAACAAAGATTTGCGTAGTGAATCCGTTTTCCCTAAGAGAAAAAGGAACTAATTTTATGTGAATCCCAAAGTTTTATCGTGGGATATGTAAAACTGATGCCGTGGGATTAGAGAAAGTAACGAGAAACAAAAATAAATAAATAATTAAGTAGGCATTTCGTAAATACGGAATATAAGCAAAAAAAAATTAACAAAAGTTTTGGTGCTTAATGCTAAAAACTTTTAAATATCTTTTAGGGTAAGACAGCAAAAAAAAAATTTTTGGGAAAAATTTTAATGAAAATATTGGTTGAAAGTGAAAAAAATTGAATGCAAAAGTCTTTGAGTTGTTTGGTTGACTTTGATACTTTGATTTTTTACAAAATTAAATTATTTTTTTTTTTTTCATTTCAGGTAAGTCATGCGACTCCAATAATTGTTCCAATGATATTCAAGAGTGAAAGGGCGAGGATTCATAAAGACAAAATTTGAGCTTCATGAAAAATCGTTTTGGTCGATTATGATAGTAAAGCACATGCCAAAAGAGGCTAGGAGAGGAAAAGGGATAGGAACACCGTAAATTTTGCAATTCCTCAGATTTTCCATACTGGGGTGCCGAGCTACCGGGAAAATGGTAACGATTCAACTTTTTGAGCCCCAAAATTTTTCTTTTAAGTCCCGAAATGTCTCCCATTTTTTTTTGTAAATTTTTGAAATATATATATTTTTTTTACATATACACCCTTCTTCTATTATGTTCCCAAGTCCTCCCTTGCAAATGCGTCTTAAAATTTGTTTTTTCCGAGAAATGTCAGATCGGCTCCTTTGAATTAATATAATTTTGTTCTTATGTGCCTAAACTTGTCCACACTTGAAAATTCCCAGAAATTTTAAGAACACCTGCATTTAAAGCCTGGGAATTTTCAAGTTGGGACAAGTTTTGGCAGATAAGAACAAAATAGTATTAATTCAAGGGGCCGATCTGACATTTCTCGGAAAAACAAATTTTAAGACGCATTTGCAACAGCCTCGTAGCCGGGGGGGGGGGCATAGGGTGGCTCAGCCCCCCTATGGAAAAGCTTGAGCCCCCCTGTAAATTTGACTTGGTCCATGTATTTTCCCTATCTTCCATGTTATAAGGGGCCATTTGGAGCCCCCCTTTGAATGTCTCGTGCCCCCCTTTGTTTCTCAGGCTGGCTACGGGCCTGATTTGCAAGGGAGGACGGTGTATATGTCAAAAAAAAATATATATATATTTCAAAAATTAAAAAAAAAGGGTAAATTTCGGGACTTAGAAAAAAAAAAAAATTTGGGACTCAAAAAGTTCAATTGTTACAAAATCTCGGAGCGCGCCTAATCGAAAAGCAAAAAAGGCGCCGTTTTTTAAAGAAAATTAAAAATTATCCAGTCAGTGGCGTAGCAATTAGCGGGGCATGCTAATTAGCATAGGACCTAAGGGCGCAAAAGGATCCGATCTTAAGAATCTTAAAAATTTTAAAATGACCTAAATTGCGATGATAAAACAAAAATTTGCCTTTTTGTTTGAAAGAAATAAAGGTATTAGTTCGTTTACATCACCGGCCGGTTAGCCGATCGGTGCATGATGTAAAATAATAATAAAAATTTTAATCCGGTATTTGATATATGAAAATGGGATCCAATCGCACCCAAACCGTGCCAAATCGTTTTGTTTTGTTCAAAGATACAGATCCATTATTTTAAATGCATGAGCAAGACTTAATTGTTCTTATATTTCATAATTTTTAATTTATGTTAATTGTTTTTGGAATTTAAAAAAATGTTTCTTTCCGAGAGACTAGTACTGCGCTCTAGCGGTGAAATTGGGGACTATTTCAACAACAAAAAATAAACAGTGGCGTTTTTTTTTTTTATTATTATTATTGCTGAAACATTTTAAAAAAATGATCAAATTTAAGAACCATAAAGTCTTTTTCATACATTTTAAATATTGAATCTTTGCCTCTGAAACATAACAAAACTTTTTTATCACGGTTTCGGTGCGATCCGATTTCATTTTCATTTGTAAGAAACAGAATTTTCAAAAATAAAATTAATTTTTTTTTTCTTTTTTTTTTTTTTTTAATGGATATAATTTTTTACCGGCCGGCTGCTGCAAACGAACAATACCTTAGCTATCAAAGTGGCTTAAATTTTTACATTTCCCTTGAATTTTCCACAACTTTTTCCTCGCTCGGCCTTCGGCCTTGCTCGATATTAAACACTTATAAAACATAGGCCTTAGAAAACCCAGAAAAAATGATAAAAAATTAATTTCAGCTCGAAAGCTCATAGTGTTTTTGGAAAAATCCCCCTCTCGCTTCGTAGATCTTCGGGACGGTTAGAAAACCCAGTGCGTTAAACATAAAGCAGTTACTGTCCTTCTTAATCCCTCTTTGCCTACATTGAATGGTTTTCGGACCTAAATTTCCTAAAAAAGTGGAACCTGAAAAACCTAAAAATGGCCTAAATTTTAGGCTCGCCATTTTTTGAAATAGGAAAAAGAGTATAAAATTTTTTTAAAAAAATAGAGTATAAAAAGAGTATACAACCAGAAGATTAAGAGTATAAAAAGAGTATACAACCGGAAGATTTAAGAGTATGAAAAGAGAGCAGTATAATAAGACTTTTTGAAAATAAAATTTTAAACAATAAAGATGAGTTCAGGCTGAAGGTTTTCAGCTCAAAATTCTAGTCAATATGATAGATTGATAGATTTGGAAAAAAAAAGAGTACACCCAGAAAAAGGAATATACCTTCTCGCAATACAAGCGATGTTGCTTAGCGACAAAACAAATGTGCTTTGCCGCAAAGCAACATGGCTCGACTTGTCGACATTATGCATTGCGACAAAGCACTCACGAGTTTTGACGCAAAACATTTATTCTGCTTAGACCTAAGTTATGCAAAAATGCTTTGTAGCAAAGCATTTTTGCTTAGACCCAAAGCAGCATTTTTTGGGTGTACTCTGTTTTTGCATTTCGAAAAAAGAGTATATTTCCGTAAATTTAAAAAAAAAAGAGACTACTCTTTTTTAGACAAAAAAAGAGAGTAAATACTCTTAAAAAGAGTATATCTGGCAAGCCTACTAAATTTCGAATTCATTTCTTAGTGAACCCAATTTTAAAAAAAATTAATATGAAGAAAGGGAAGAAGGGGTTGCAAGACAATAGAGACCCTCAAAACATTTTTTACCTCTCGCCCTCGAAATTTACCAGTCTGTCTGTTCATCTTCTCCGATTTCATTCTGGTCAGTTTCTCAGATTTTCTTTGCAAAATTCTGTCTCGCTCATAAACCTCTTTGGAGGAAAATTCGATACTCAAATTTGAATCGGGGCTCCATAACCTGGCAAACTTAAGTAGCACCTCGACATTAAATGCCAAAATTTTCATGAATCGTTAATGTCGGGGCCCTACTTAAGTCTGCCCCATATCCTAACCATAGGCTTAAATTCTCTCTTCATGATGCACTTAACAACTAAAATATGCATAATTGTCCCTTCATCAGGTTCTCTTGCTGTTGATGATGAAAAAGGTCTAGCCTTCCAAAAAAATTTGGTCTCCAAATCCAAATATTTTTTTTTTTTTTTTTTTTTTATTTGCATAAAAACCGCTATGACTGAACCAAGAAAATTAAAAATCTTCCGACTCGAATAAATATGAAATGATATATATCTGTCTCCGACTCTTTACATTTCTCATCTATACAAACTCAATTTATTTTTTTATAGGCTTAATCCCCAGCTTTTAAAAATTATACTTTCCTTTTAAAGGTCTTTTGGTGGTTTTTCCTCGGGATTTTGATAGTCATGAAAAGACATAACACGATGTAGTACATAAATCATAATTTATTTCGAAGTTTTTATAGTCGTATACGGCTTTGTCGGCAATCGAATTTTCGACCTACACTTTATTCTTATTGCATTTGCATTTATTAAATCATTCCTTATTGCTTGCGTCGCAGTTTTCTTATTTCCATTTAACAAAAAAAAAAAAAAAAAAAAATTTCCCCGTTAAAAAAAAAAAACCTTCGATTATTTTTTGGCGAGAGATTTTTAGACGATAAATTCTTTTTTACCCAAAACATCTTTGGATGGAACTTTTTTTTTTTTTTTTTCTCCTTTTCCTTGGAGGGAAAATGGAATAGGCTGAGATATCTAGATCGCTTTTTTTTCCGTGGCGAATAACAAAGTTTGCGAATCCGAACGGATTTGCTCGAGTCAAAATCGCGTTGCCAACTTCATTTTTTAAAATTTTCCTTTTATCAAAGAAAGAAAAAAAAAACTTTTTTTTTTTTTTTTTTTTTTTTTTTCAAAGATTGCGGTAAAATTTAACTTCCGAATCCAAACCGTCGACTTTTGAAACAGAAAACAAGTGAGGGAATTTTCTCAATTTTTTTTTTTTCAAATGTAAAGGAATGTCGAAGGGGAAGGAGGAGGAGGAAAAAAAAATCTAAAAAAGCTCGAATGCCTTTAATAACATTCGGAGTTCAAAGCGGAAAACATAAAACCAAATTATCTGCCAAAAGAGTTTCGGGTTTATTATTTGGAGGCAGATTTTCAAAAACTTTTCTGTCGGATAATGTTCCGGTTTTTACTCGTCATAGTCTATTTTATGGGTTTGCCTTCAGGTGTAGCGATGTGGACCAACACATTTTTTTTTTTTTTTTTTTTTTGTTATTCTTTTCTTATTGTGACATGTCAACGTGGCTTTTCACAAACAAGTTTAATGTCCTTCAGGAAGTGATTTCATCGATTTTTAGGAAGAATCGACGTTCGTTTAGGGTTGTTGAAGGGATTGTAAGCCTTCAAATTTTGTTCCTTATCAAGATTTTTTTTTTTTTTTTTTATAAGGTCGGTTACTGTCAGAATCCAGACATCGAACCAAGGTCCCTTTTTTTGGAGAAGTCCCTATTTTTAACACATGTCCCTAAAAGTCCCTATTTTCTCCTGTTCAATTTTTTGGTGGCTTAATATCAGGAAAAAGCTGTATCTCAAAAAAAAAAAAAAAAAAAAAAAAATTGTGATGGATTTTCTTCCAGGAGAGCCCAGTTTCTGATGTTAGATTTTATAGTCTCAAGGAATAAAAGCAAAGGGAACGTTCAAGTATTACGTAAGACTTTTTTTCGGGTTTTTGGACCCCCTCTCCCCCCTTCGTAAGAATTAGTAAGATTTCTTTGGACGCCCCCTTTTATATTACGTAAGATTTTCGAGGACCCCCCCCCCTTTTTTTTACGCCAATTTTAAATTGGAGCAATATTTTTCTTAAAGCACAAAATCTCATAAAAAAAATGAATTTTTATTTCTTAAATTTTTTGAAAAAATTTTTAATTTTTCTATTTAAATATTCAAAAAAAATTAAAAGAACTTAAATTTTTGAAATTAAAAAAAATTTTTGAACAATAAGTTATGATGGAAATTCTTACGTAAGATTTGCCAAACTCCCCCCCTTCCCCTAGTAAGAAATCGTAAAAATTTCGAGTACCCCCTCCCCCCCCCTTTCGGTCTTACGTAATACTTGAACGCTCCCAAAAAAAAAAAAAAAATCAAACTGGGGTATTGGGGCATATCCCTACGTAGGACCACGTCTTTGGGGTACTGTCCTAATATTACAAAATTTAAACAATGAAACGATTTAAAAAATTTTGGTTTGAAAAACTCGAATTTCTTGATTATAATATCATTTTTTTTTCCTGGCACGAAAATAATTTCAAATGTTTGATAAAAAGGGTCAAAGGTTGAAAAAAATTAGTCGAAATTTTAATTAAAGTCTTCAAAGTTAAAATTTTAATATTAAAACATTGCATTAGCTTATATTCTTGGCTAAAGAAAAAAGCGACAAAATTAAAAAAATGTATATGTAATATGTAAAATGTATATGTATGTAATAATGTAGTGAACATTTTATTTAAAATTTCTAAGTTCTTGTTTTTGTTCATGTAGTCTAATTTTAATATTTGAAAAAAAGGGGGGGTCTTTTTATTAAAAATACAAGAAATAAACCGAAAATTCGGAAAAATCTGGAAAATAATATAAGTCAAAATAATTGGCAACTTAAGATCGATATTGCCGCTTTTAAAAATGAAATGAAAAGTGGTGTAATCGATAAAGGCGGCTGGTAAGTCGGACACAAGGCTCGGGTTCTATTCCAAAAAATTCTAATTTTTTTCCCCTTTTTTTTCTCATGAAAAATGTTTAAGAAAGAGTCTATAAAGTCACCATATGCTAAATATAGTCAATTCAAGCATAAAACTAAATATTGCTCAGTTAAAAATGAAATTTTTAATTATAAAAATTTTTAAATAATTGTAAAATTTTATAATTAGGCCAAAACGTTATCGAGTTATGAAATTTTATAACACACCCCAAGAAAAAGTGCGTTATAAAATTTTATAACCCTATAACGTGTTGGCCGATTATAAAATTTTATAACTTATTTATAAATTTTAATAACGCAAATTTTCAACTGAGCAATATATTAATTTTATGCTTGAATTGCACTATATTTAGCATATGGGGGCTTTATAGGCTCTTTTTTAAACATTTTTCTTGAGAAAAAAAAAGGAAAAAAAAAATGGCAAATTTTTACGGAATAGAACCCGAGACTTGTGGGCGACTTAGGGTCTGTCGACCATCTATGGCTACCCACCCAGCTATGGTCACCTTTACACGTTTTTTTGGATTTTCAAGATAAATTGCAATTAGTATTAAAAATTATCATCACTGATACATACAAGATTATGTTTAAGGTACTTTCAACGTAATATATCCCATTTTTAACAATTTAAAACGATAAAAAATAAAAATTAGTGAAATTCTGTGCTTTGTTTACCTCGCCATTTTTTGTTTTTGTTTACAAAATAACAGTGTTAAAAATGATGTCTTTTTTAATTAATTTCTGTAAAATCGTTAATGTAAACCTGAATATTTATGAAAAATTGTACGGAGAAATTGGAGTAGCATCTAATTCTGAGTAAAAAAAGTCAAGTTACTGTGATAAAAAGTGAATTATTTTGAATTGTGTCCATAGTTGGGTTTGTTTGTATAACCATAGTTGGGGATGTCCGTAGCTGGGCCAAATCGGTCAATATTTCGAAAAAAATTAAAAAATAGGGTTAAAACAGTTATGAGTAACGGATTTCAGTTGTTTTATTAAGGACTAATTCCTAGAGATTATTTTTCTATTACTTTCGACCCCGTGTACCGCTCGCAGATTTAAAAAATAAAAGTTAAAATTGAACAAATCCTTAAGGTAGCCATAGATGGTCGATCGACCCTACCAGCCGCCTTTATCCACTACACCATTTCTCATCTGACTTTCATGAGCCGAAATATGGTTCTTAAGTTGCCAATTAATTTGACTTGTGATATTTTCCAGATTTTTCCGAATTTTCGGTTTATTTCTGTTATTTTTAACTTGACAAAACCTCGAAAATATAGAAAAGCAGAAATAGAAAAATTTGGGAAGCGTTAAGAAAATAAAAAAACTTAGAAAAAAAACTGAAAATAATTTGAGTTATAAAATTTTATAACAAATTATAAATAGATGGCTTTTTTGGCGGGTTATAAAATTTTATAACGAAGTTTAAGTTTTTAATAACTCAAGTTTATAACACACTTTTTCTTGGGACTTTTTCTTGGGCACTGAATTTCAAAAATTCCAAAAAAACCGAATTATCTATTTATGTATGAAACAACGGACGCTCCTTAAACGTGGCTCATCCCCTCGTATGAAAAACGTATGTATCATTAAAACAATAAGAATCGTCACGAGTTTAAAAAAAATTTAAAAAAAAAAAGGTACATCCACCACCCTTATAATTATACACGGGGATGATTCAACACCCTCCGTTTATTATTATATTTTTTTTTCGGTTTTGATGTTATAATTATTTTGAAATTCAAATCATTATGAATCAAATGTATTTTCATATATGCGTAATTACGAGCGAAGAAAAAGCCGCCGATGGGAATATGTTTTAATAAATCATATGAATCTGAAATTTATATCGAGTAGAAGGGAATTGTAACCTGAGGGGGTGGCTCGACCTACAAATCAGGCATGATTTCTTCAGGTTTTAACATTTAGATATCGATTTAAAAAACGCGGGGTGATTCTTCATTTTCGAATCGTTCTTTAATTTTTGTTGAAAGAATAACCTTTTTTTTTTTTTTTATTCCTTTTGCGATGAAGAAATCGAAGAAATCGATAAAGGGAGGACATGTAAAAAATAAGACGTCGACAAGAAAAAAAAAAAAAACCTGGATAGGGTTAGTTTATTATTCCCAAAGGTGTTGTAATTTGTAAACGAAAAAAAAAAAAAATCTAAGGGTTTTTTTTTTGGTTTTTGGTTCTTCTTTGGCTAATGAATAACTTTCGTCTTTTTTTTTTTTTTCATTCCCCTTTGAAACTGAATCGGAAAAAGCGAAAATTTTGGGCGGGAATTAAGAGTAAAAAGGGGGAAAAAAATAGATAAATGGCTGTACAAGTAGCAAAGTTAAAGGCTTCTCCTTTAATAAGACAAGCAAAGAGGCTGTTAATCATTCCGGACCTTCCGAAACTGGATTCACTCCTGGGGTCTTCGTAACTACTGCTTTCGTGTGTGTATTTTAGGTGTAATTTCAAAAGAGAATGATGGATTTATTTTTCCGTGTTTTTTTTTTTGCAGTTTGGATTCTGTTTTCGAATCGCAGGAGAACGGTTTTTCAAGTTATTAAAAAATCCTGCATTCCAGCTTAAAAGCTCTTCAATTTTTTTTTTGAAAAACCTTCTGCCATTGCCCACTTGTAATTACATTGTGAAGTGGTTACAAATGTCATGACCAGTTGTTTCCACCTATTGCGTCAGGGCCGTATAATCCCCCCCCTCCCTTTTTTAAAATGATTTTTTCAAAGAAATATCATACCCAGCGAAGTCAGTCAAAATCATATTCCCTTCGAAATCGCCTAACCGGAATATTGGATTCGAACTGATTTCGGATTTTAATGCATCGAACCCATTTCGACCTGAAAAATTAGGGGTTTTAGGGACCAAAAACTTGCAAAATTAAGGACTCGCTTTAAAGACCATTTTAAGAACCTAAACGCGAAAATTAGTCTAAAGGTTCGATATTGATCATCCAATTTTTTTTCCCCCGTAGGACTACGTGTCGGGGCTCGGTCCTGGGGAAATCTGTCTGTCCGGGTATTGTCGGTCTGTTTGCACCAAAAATTATTTAATTATTTTAATGTTAAAATTTTAACTTTGAAAATTTTGAATAATAATTTGACTAATTTTTTTCAACTTTCGAATTTTTTTTATCAAAAAATTTGAATTTTATGACCAAAAACGAGCAACAAAAATGCCTTTAAATTTTTAAATCTTACACTGATTTTTAATAGTAAAATTAGACGACAAGAACAAAAGCAAGAAGTTAGAAAATTTCTTGCAAATTTTATATAATTTTAATTTTATTTGTTTTTAAATTTTCGCTGTTCTTTTACAGTAAAAACAAGAAATTTTAAGTAAAAATTCTATTTTTAAATTAAACGACATGAACGAAAGCAAGGACTTAGAAAATTTCTTGTAAATTTTCAAGAAACCTAACTTTTACAAGAAACTTAAAATTTCTAAAGCAAGAACTTCAAAATCACTTGAAATTTATTTATAACGAATTATAAATTAACGTCTTTTTTGGCGGGTTATAAAAGTTTTTAATAACTCAATTTTATAACACACTTTTTCTTGGACGGTCACTAGAGTGTTCCAAAAAAAAAACGAATTTTGGAATCGAAATTTGGCTACCCCGGGATAAATCGCTCGCTACCTCATTAGTTTTTTTCCCCTTCTTTTTTTAATTACGAACGGAAACAAAATACAAAACAAATTAAATTTATTTAAAGAAATGATGATGATAATAATAATAATTGTTGAAGTGTTAAGTAATCAAACGGCGTCTTCCAATCAATCAGTGCTTAATTTCGGTTCGCAATAAAAGTAAACAAGATTATTATTTACGATCGGGGGAATCTGCAAATCGATTTTGTGTTTGTTTATTTGTTTACTTATTTATTTATTTATTTATTTTTCCGCATTTATTATCCGATATTTTTCCGAGTTCATATATCATTAACCGGATTTTTTTTTTTTTTTTTAATATGAGAGAAAATTTATGACTTTGCTGCAGCGAGCGGTGTGTATCATTTTATGTTGACTCGAGGTTTTCATCATCAAGGAACATTCAAAACTCTGTATAAACTGCATCATTTAATTACTGTAACACATGACTCTCGCGTTCTACGAGGCAAGTTAATGAGGCTAGGTGCCCGGGATGTTGAAGCTTTATGAGACACGTTTCAAATTTGAAAAAAAAAATTACAATTAACAAGAACAAAAAACGAAAAAGTACATAATAAAGTGGCAAAAAAAGCTACTTAATATTGAACAGCCTAAAATGACCTTTGGTCCTGAATGTTTCAACCCGATTGCTAAAAGAAAAATTAATGTTGTTGCTTGGTCAGCTAATTTTGAAAAAAATCGAAAATTTTTTGTTTACGAGTGAAGACTGGAAGGAGGTCTTCTTTCGTAAAATTTGACGCCTAGATGTTAATTTTTTTTTTTTTGAACAGTTACAAAAACAATTTTTTTTTTAAAGTTTTCCGCGGAAATCAAAATTATTTTCCATATCCATTTTTAAAATAAAAACAATTTATTTAGTAAAGACTTATAATTCATTGGTCAGTATTTAGAAACTGTTTTTGGTCAGTATTTTAGTGGTCAGTAACGATTTGATCAGTAAAAAAAATTAGTTGTTAAACTTGAAGGATCAGAATTAAAATTAATAGGTCATTATTTTAACTGGATGATCAGTGAATTAATTACAAATTTCATAAATTTGAATTATTTCGTCAGTAAAGCAAAAATTTATTTTGGTTATGTGATCAAAGAAAGAATTTAAGAAAAAAAAAAAAAAAAAACTGTTTGTGATTTTGTTTTTTACAAAACAAATGGGAAGAAAAAATGGGTTCATTTTAGTGTAAAAACGCAAGTAAAATTAAAAATTTTTTTTTTTTTTTTTTGAAAAAACGATTTAGGGTGTTGCTCTTAAATGGCCTAAGCCACAGTTTTTTTCTTAGCATTTATGGAAACGAAAATTTGGTGAATTTTTCCGCAATTTAATTTTACAAAAATGGATTTTATAGATGCTTTTGACATTGTAGAAGACGAATTTCGCCATCCCGATTTTCTTCCACCAATGCCTGAGTCGCTCGCTGTTACCGCTTTTTTTAGCGCTTAAACCCAATTTTTCGGGCTTAATTTTTATTTATTTCCCAATTCGGAGCCCTGAATTTTTTTTTTTTTTGTTAAAATTGCTTATACTAATGGGGAAATGCTCGGGGAACACGAATTTTATGATTTCGATTTTCCCCGATCAACGTCTAATTGGCCTACAGCGCTTTTAGAACGCCTAAATGTTATAAGTTTTTGGCTAAAATCTCATTTAACGTTTGTTTACGTACGAAACGTGTTTTTTTAATGTAAAATGAGACAAGACATTACTGGTGGATTAATTCCCCGAGAAAAAGCACGTTATAAAATTTTATAGTTTATAACGTTTTGGCCAATTATAAAATTTTATAACTGCTTATAAATATTTATAATTAAAATTTTTAACTGAGCAATATATTAATTTTATGCTTGAATTGCACTATATTTAGCATATGAGGACTTTATAAGCTCTTTTTTAAACATTTTTCATGAGAAAAAAAAAATACAATTTTTTGGAATAGAACCCGAGCCTTGTGGTCGACCTACCAGCCGCCTTTATCCACTACACCACTGATTTTTAAAAGCGGCAATATGGTTCTTAAGTTGACAATTATTTTGACTTATAATATTTTCCAGATTTTTCCGAATTTTCGGTTTATTTCTTGTATTTTTAATTTGACAAAGGCTCAAAAATAAAGAAAAACAGAAATATAAAAATTTAGGAAGTGTTAGAAGAAAATGAAAAACTTGGAAAGAAACTGAAAATAATTTTCGTTATAAAATTTTATAACGAAGTTTAAGTTTTTAATAACTCAATTTTATAACACTCTTTTTTTTTGGGTCTGTAAGTTCACATTTTTTTAAAAATAAAAGCTAACCCTTTTAATAATTTTACTAATCAAAACTAATTTTTTAGCGACCGAATTCCATTATTTTTGCAGGCAAAAAAGCATTACTTCACCGACCATTTATTTGAAATACAGTACTAACCATTTATTTTAAATACTGACCAAAAATTCGCTAAAATACTGATCGATTTATGTAAAAAAATTACCGACCGTTTAATTTAAAAATACTGACCAGTTAAGTACAAGCCCAGTTAATAACAATTCTCCATCTTTAAGAGCTTTTTTTTGCTTTTGCTCTGTTTTAATTTGGGTTAAAATTCAAACATTCCATGTTACATTCTTCCACAACGCAGGTTTTCATGTGGACGTACACAAATGTATAAAATGTAGCTACTACATAAAAGAAAATATTTTTCACGATTCGAAAGTTTCTCGGGGTTTAACTTACCGGGACTAATTTTGAAAAAACAATTTCAAGAGCGACGAGGTCACTTCTTAATGACTAAAATAACTGGACGTAATACAACATTTAAGAAGCTATGTTTTCTCTGTGTGTGAGATTCTTTTTCTTTGATAAAGGGGCAACCTGATATCTTATGTACAACTGTAAGGATTTATTGTTTCCTTCGATAATTAGATCATTATATTGGGTTTTTACCGTCCGGTGTATATTTATAGTTAAGTTGTTTATCATTCGAAAATCGAATCCTTTTTTTTTTGTGTGGTTGTTTCCCGCGTGGCTGTAAGCGCCTCTGCTCTTCGCAATTAGCACTACATTATTCTTTTCCTTTTTTTTTTTTTTTTAAATCGTAATTAATTTGAATTATTATTCATTTTACAATGTTGAATATTACCATATTACATGGCCCGATTCGTGTATTTTAATATAGATACAAAAAAAAGTGGACGGATTTGGAGATCTGTGTGCATATAAAATGGTCCTCGACGGCGATGAAAAAGAAAATTTTTGCATTTTAACATGTGAAAGTCGAAAGCCCATTTTTCGTTTTTTCCCCCCCTTACGTTACATTTCCTCCCGTCGACTCTTTTCAAACATCGGAAGATGGTTTTCATTGGAAACTTCCGGGATAAAATTATATTCACGGTTTCCTGAATTTATGTTAATTTTGAAATTCCGCCATTTTCCTCATGTCTTGCTTCTTCGACCCTTCGCATCCTCCTTGTTTGACTCGCCTTAAAAATGCTTTTTTTTTTACCTTTTTAAAAAATTCCCGGAACTACAAATTTACAAACCAAAACCAGCATCCACAGGCAAAACCTCAACCTTGTAACTTTCAGCAGGGACGATTTTTACGAAATTACATCGAAAATACAGAACGGAAAGGAAATAACCTCCTGGGCATATATATTTACAAGGATAATTCCACCATCGCGTGACTTAGGAAAATGGAATATATAGAAAAACAACATTATTAAGGGAGGTCGCGGGAATACCGGAGAGGAGAGTAAGGCAACAAGAGCGATGGAAAATGACGGGATTTTCAAAATTAACATAAACTCAGGAAACTGGGGATGTATTTTTCTTTTCGGCGTTGTTCAATTGGAGCGTAAAAGCATCTAATATAATGGCAAACTTTTTACGTACTTGAGACTTGAGAGGGTAATTCGATAGCCAACCTTCGCGGTAAAATGGTAGCAACGTGGGTTTTTATCCCAAAGGCTTTCATTTTGGAACGTGCCGGAAAGTACTTTCGCCCCTGATCGCAAGGCTACTATTCCGGTTGAGATTCTGAAGATTTTTAAAGATTTTTTTCAGAAGATCTAAATTTTTTAAAGATTTCTGATCAATTTTAAAGATTTTCAAAGATTTTTAATTACAGTAAAACCTCCGTTTAACGACCACCCTTCGTGGATCGCAAAATCGGTTCCTTATACATTGTTTTTATGGGAAATAAAATCGGGGGATTAAAATTTCGGTCGTTAGCCGAGGTGGTCGCCTTGTTGAAATGGTCTTGGATGGAGGTTTTACTGTAAGTGGAAATGATAACCTGTCGAAGAATTCCTATTATCAAGGATTTTTATTTATCCCAAAAAGCAAGTAAGACTAAGGCTGGTATTTAACGGGACGGCATTCTTTATTATTTTTGGCAGTATTTCATTGGCAATATTTTTAAAAATTTTGGGCAGTATTTAAATTAAATAAACAGTAAATAAAAATTAAGTTTTGTAAGTAAGTTAAATCAAATCAAAAATTGCCATACAAGTAAAAAAAATTAACAATTTTTTTTTTCACGAAAAAATTTGGTTTTTTATCGGGAATTTCCCGTAGATCGCGAATCTGAAGTCTTTTTTTTTTTTTTTTTTTTTTTTTATATATCTGATTCGGTTTTGAGCTTAAAGCCAAAATATGGCGCAAAAAAAAAAAAAAAAAAAAAAAAAAAAAAACCTGCTAAAGTGAGAAACAGTGAAAAACACAGCAAGTCTTCAGTTTTACTCGTATTTTGGTCTCTAGCTAAAAAACCGGACCAGATATTTCAGATTCGTGATCTACGGAAAATAAATTAATAAATATAAATTAAAAAATAATCCAAAAAAAAAAAGAATCGATGAACGTAGATTCTGGTGCATCGAAAAATCTACATTATCCTCTAAAACGTGCTCTAATTTTTTTTTTTTTTTTTTTTTTTTTTTTTTAATTTTTAAAAAAATGTTTAGAAGTCGCACAAGATTTTTAGGCGCTAATAGTTTTTTTGGGCACTGAACATTCCTATTTTTTTCTTCCTTATTTTCAAAGATAAATTTGTAAAAATTTATTGTTCACGGCTTCTTTTTCTAATCGCGTTTAAGACATCTTGAGAGTTTTATGCTAAAAATAATTTCTTCGGCCATTTTTAGATATTCCAGACCCGAAAATAGACAATTTTGTATCTTCCTTGCCCATGTTGACAAAAATTTTTAAAAATTATGGAAAACTACTCTTTGATATTAGAATAAATAAGTGCATTTTTTCGCCTCCAAGAAATTATTTGGTGTTACCATTGGCTGTAGGATACTACATAGAATCTATGTTTAGCCTATGAAAGAACTCGTTGAACGATAGGGATGCACACAAAAAATTTCGAGAAATGCTCAGATTTTGGTTCTGGACCTGTAAGACTTTAAGGATTCAAAATCTAAAATTTCTTGTTCAAGATCTTGCGAGATCTTGAGCAATATTCTCGAAAAAGAAATTTTAGATTTTGAATCCTTAGTCTTACAGGTCCAGAACCAAAATCTGAGCAAATTTCTCGAAATTTTGTTGAAATTTGTTGTGTATGTTATTGCAAGATCAAAAATTGGCAATATTGCTTCACAAGAAGCGAAATATAGGATATTTTTGCATAATCTTCCCTTTTTTTTAAACTTTCGACAAAAATTACTGCCTGTAAAAAAATTACTTGCACTCCAAGTTTTCCCATTACTCGATTATTTTTTTTAAAAATGTCCACACTGCCGAATTTTATCCTTACACGGCCAAGTTTATTTTTAACTGCTCATTTCTATTATTATACTACTGACAAAATCATTCAAATACTGCCAGAGTAAATTTTATACTGCCCTCTGGGATACTGTCTTTTTTAAAACAAGTACTGCCGATTCAGATAAAATACTGCCAAAATATGTAAATAAATACTGCCCATTTAAATATCAGTCTAAGAATAAAATCGGAGAATTTTTTCAATAAGTCTTCCTTTAATTTATTTTTATTTCATTGAAATCGACTATCAGAGCTTTTACACTCAGAAAAAAAAAAAAAAGACGACCATTGCGGTCGCAAGAACGTGTTGTGACAAAACATTTTCTTAAAAGTCATACGAAAGCAATGGAAATATCTTGTCAAGTAACAACTTGTGCGTTGCCACAAACCAATTTTGCTTTCCCACGAAATATTGTTGTTTTGTCGCAAGACAGAACTTGTTCGAAACGTTTTTTTTTTCCTGAGTGCACAGCCTAATAAATGTACCGGAAAAGGAAAAGAAAAAAAAAACTATGAAGGGTTTCTTTTTTTTCGAGTGATTTTTTTTTTCTATTACGTGCAACAAACTTCACCATTCAAAAAACATTTCACCGGAAACTCCGTTGAAAACCGGAACCGGGATTCAAATTCAAAACCGTTTTTATCGACTATCGAAAACCGAATACGAAAATACGTGACGAGAACATGAATTACGGGCCGATGATATCATCAAAGTGCAACATGTTCACATTATCGGTTTGGAATCTTTCATCTTGCTGACATTTTAAAGTAACTCCGGTTAAAATTTTTTTTTCAAAAAAATGAAGTTAAAACATTAAAACAAACAAACAAAAAAAAGTATTATGCCGCTTGGGGGTTTTGAATGAAAAGCGAAGTCCATAACACCGAAACAGAGACATCAGACGTCAGGATTTGACAGATTCACACCCATTGTCGACAAACCATCAGCTTCATTGTCCTATAATTTTTCTTTCTTTTCTATCCGCTTCAACAACGACAAAAATTACTAATTTACCGCGTGTCATGTGAAAAAAAAAAAAAAATAATAAAAGAACGTAACGACGATTTTTATTTTTTATCTTTTTAAACACGTCAAAACATAAACAAAAGATGCATCCATCCACTTTACGCCGCATAATGAATCCCATTTAAATGAGGTTAAAATGATATAAAAAATAAAAATAATCGCTATATTGACAGTAAAGATTCTCACCATGTAAATGAGTCTTGTCTTCCCCGCACCCACTCCCCCTCCCCCATCCTCCAATTAACTAGATAGGATTTATATAATGGGTCCACCTTTTCGTGTTCCAAGTTGCCTAAAGGAAAGCCTTATTTTTGAATTATGTCAAACAATTGACGCGTAATGGAGCAATTATAATCACCAGATTCGTTTTCGGAAGGGGGGAAAAAAAGTCTTATTTTTACGATAATAAATGATTAATCATATTGAAAGGTTCTTATACTATATTGCTTTTCACAGAAAACAGTGAATTCCTTTTAATTGCATCCACTATAATTAGAAAATGATTATTACGTCTTCTTGATTTAAAAGTAAAAAAAAAATAGTGACAGGTATTAAGGAAGGATGGAATCTAATGAAGCCTTTTTTAATGATCTATTTAACACCCATTTTATACCTTATATGTATATAGATCGTAATTTTTTGAAGATGGCTAGAAATTGTTTCTTTAAAAATTTTTTTAAGGATAAGGATCGTGACTTTCTAATGAAAGTCAAATACATCACATAGCGTTTATTTATTAAAGTTTTAAATAAAGGGGGTAGATAAATAGGAAATTTATGATTTATTGTAGACGTTTACTTTTTAAAAAAGGTATCGGTAGTATTTACTGATTTTTATCTAAACGTAAATTCTGGCGGGACAAGTGAAAAACGGAAGCAGTGTTGTTTGTAATTTTTACTTGTTTAATGTAAGCGAACACCAAAAGTATGGGACTTTTCTTTTTTAGTTTTTATTTATGTCAAAAATATCGTTGGAGATTTTTGGCAGTGAAAAAGGTTGGCCTGTAGGGACTGTCAGTTTACCCTAAGTTAAGTAAAGCTACACAATTCCCAAAAAAAAAAAAAAAAATACTCAAAACAGAAGACGTAATTTAATGATTTCAGCGCTTGAAATAGAAATATTGCAGTCGTTTCTGAATGGATTACATAGTTCTACTCTGATGTACAGAATAGGGCGTGTCGAAATTTGGAAATTTTCGAATTCGGACACAGCACTATGTGGAAAAGTTGTGATTTAGGGTCAGTAGTAACCTAGAATTTTTTCAAATTTTTTGGCCAGCCTTTTCGGCCGTCTCGATTGGCTTTAAGTTTTACATGTTAAAGGATACGTGATTTTGGAAATTTTTAAAAATCTTGTTAAAAAATTGTCTAGAAACCTCAATTACTGTAAAAGTATATCTATTTGGCGTTTTTGAGGTCGACAAAGCTGAATATGGCCGAATTTTGTTTCTAGGGATTTGGCAAAATCGGCCAAACGCCATTTTAATTTTGTGACTTTCAAAATTATTTTCCATTATATTTTACCGCTATTTAAAAATTAGTGCTTTTCCGTTTACTTAATTAAATCTAAAATATAATTTCAAGTCCCCAAATGAAGAGGAGATATCAATTAAGAGTTCGCAACATGAACAAAGAGGAGTTTATAATTTAAATTCAACGTTTGGGGCCAAAAAAATTTTATATCATGTTTTGTTATTTTGCCAAAGCCCTAGAAAAAAAATTCGGAAAAGTATTCGGATTTATCGACGTAAAAAACGCCTGACAGATATACTTTTACAGTAATTGAGGTTTCTCGACAATTTTTTACAAAATTTTTAATAATTGCCAAAACCACCTATC
Organism: Liposcelis bostrychophila; assembly: GCA_037577465.1. Lineage (NCBI taxonomy): Eukaryota > Metazoa > Arthropoda > Insecta > Psocodea > Liposcelididae > Liposcelis > Liposcelis bostrychophila. The sequence goes on along the minus strand of CM075212.1, from coordinate 19,449,862 downwards.
CTTTAACATGTAAAACTTTAAGCGAATCGAGACGACCGAAAGTGCTGACCTAAAATTTTCAAAAAATTCCAGGTTACTATTGGCCTTTTCGCATAGTGCCATGTTTTTCGCATAGTGCCATGTTCAAATTTCAAAATTTCAAATTTTGATACACCCTAGTACAGAATTTACTAGTTATCCCAAAATTGTGCTTAAGACTTATCCAGTTGTTAATTTATCCATTTTCTTCATTAAATACTCATTTAAAAGAATATTGGAATGTCCAAAGATTTCCGAAAAATGATTTTTACATAGTTCAGTTCTTAAATTTCTAAAGGTATCTTAAGTTACACTCAGAAAGTAAAATAGCTAATGCGAAAACAAAAACGTCTTGTGACAAGACTTTTTCTTAAAAATCATGCGAAGACAATAAAAAATATTTTGTCAAGAAATAACCTGTCCGTTGTCACGAAGCATTTTTGTTTTGCTATGAAACATTCCGGCTTTGTTGCAAGACAAAACTTGTTCAATATATTTCCTTTTTTATTAATTTTCTGAGTGTACGTACACAGTAGTATAGAGTTTTCATGTACTTACATCATCTCCATTAGCTGGGGCTGTGATCTGGAACAAAAAATTTTGAACATATTAATTACTGTATATCACGATCATCCGTCAATCTTACTAGGAAACCTTTTTTTTTTTTTCGTTGAATTGAAGTGCTAAAGTTGCACCTTGACTGAGTCGAAGTTAAAAGCTAGGAAACCGTAGCAATAGTGAAAAATTGCGAAAGAAAGTATTCCATATTCCAGTTAGTGCAAAATTTGCTGACTAATCATTCTTTTTTTTTTAATTTTCTCTTTAATTTTTAAGGTGGAATATCAGCCACTTGTGAGTCAAATCAGGTCCTTGGAAAATAAAAATTAAATTCACCCGTCAAGTAAATTTATCTTAGTTAAAAATTAATTTAAGACTTTTCCTTTTTTTTTAATAACTAGTATAATTTATTTATTTATATGTACGTTTACAATTTTTCGACATAAGATGCTCAACTGAGCATCCTTTCAAAAGCAGTTTTTAGGTTGGTAACAAAACGGAAAATAAGAAAATGGCAAAAAGTTTACAAACAAAGCATCTTATATCGAAAAATTGTAAACGTATATATAAATAAATAAATTATACTAGTTACTAAAAAAAGGAAAAGTCTTAAATTAATTTTTAACTAAGATAAATTTACTTAAGGGGTGAATTTAATTTTTATTTTCCAAGGACCTGATTTGACTCACAAGTGGCTGATATTCCACCTTAAGTAAATTGTTCTTTAATTTTTGATTGTAATCGATTATACACAAAAAAAAAAAAAAAAAAAAATAAAAATAAAAATAAAAAAAAAAAAAATAAAATAAAAAATAAAAATAAAATAAAATAAAATAAAGACGAAGTAAAATGAACGGCTGTAAGAACTGTACGATTTAGTTTTTAAAAATGAGTCTATTTGTAGTCTAAACCGTAAAATATTTTGTGTATATTTGATATGAGGGGTCCACACACTCTCTTATGTCACTTTATTTTTAACGTCACTTTTTACGTATTATTTATAGTCCATGATCTGTCCTTTAAAATTTTACGATTTAAAAATTTTTACAATATTTTTTTGAAAAATTTCTTGATTCGAGCTTAAGAACGATCGGTGATAAACAAAAAATACCAGTACGAAAAAATCGTTTTTTAGTTTTAGAATTTGGCGGCAAATAATATGTCAATATTATTTGAATTTTATTAAAATTAAATTAAATTTGTATTCACAAATTTAATATTATTTGAAAATTTACAAGAATTTTTAAAGTTCATGCTTTCCTTCATGTCGTCTAATTTTAAAATAAAATTTTAAAAATTTTTAATTTTCCAACAAACCTAAAAAACTGCTTTTGAAAATTTTAAAAATTTTAACTGTAAATTTCTTGTAAATTTCTTTGAAAATTTTTCCGAAAATTTCTTGTAAATTCCACTTGAAAAAAAAACAGCAAAAATTAAAAAAAAAAAGTTAAATAAAATTTACAAGAAATTTCCTAAGTCTTTGCTTTCGTTCATGTCGCCTAATTTTACAATTAAAAAATGCCAAAAGTGAAGAAAAAAAAATAGTCAAAATATTATTTAAAATTTTCAAAGTTAAAATTTTAATATTAAAATAATTAAATACTAATTTTTGGTGGGAAGAGACCGATCCCCGGACAGACAGATTTCCCCAGGGCCGAGTCCCAAGACGTAGTCTTACGTCAAAAAACGTCCTTTGAACGTCCTATGAATATCCCATGGATTTTGATATCCAAAGGATATCTAATGGACAATTCACAGGATGTCCATTTGTCCAATGGATTGAAAATGCTATCTGGGAATGCTAATGTTCAGTCAGATTTTTCCCTAATATCAGTCAAGCGCCTAATTTTTCAAATTTTTCAGCAAAATCTCTTAAGAAACATTATTTGCTGTAGTAATTACCTGAATCACGAAGAAAAGAACGAGGAATCCAAAAAGCACGAACTTAGACATGTTTGAATCGCGGGATTGTTATAATAAGCCGAATACTAAAACGGACTAGGGATTTGTAAAATTTTGTCTTATATTTATACATTTTTGTTGGAGATTTCCTATGCAAACGGAAAAAAAATCGTAATTAATCTTACTCGATTGATTTTCTTTGAAATCTATTCAAACAAAACGTCAGGGCTGAACATTGCATAACAATTTTTTTTTTTTTTTTTTTTTTTTTTTTTTGCGTGTAAGTTGTTTGCCGAGAGAATTACGGGAATTTATCTTGGGGAGGATTTAGACGGAAGAAAAACTAGCTTCGGGGGGTCGATTTTGAAAACTTGTCTATTTGTCTTATACCGATAATTAATAGAAAATTTTAACGGTTGAAAAGCGGGGATTGCGCATATATTTGCCGTAATTCGGTGTGTACACTCTTGGCGAAATGAAAATGCGTACGAAAGTAAAATAATCGTCTAGCAACTGTGCAAATATTAATAATCGAGTTATTCCCGTTTTTAATGGGGTTTTTCCACCGCTTCCGTAAAAACTTGCTCATATGGCTCCCAAGAGCGTCGTTTAACAATACGAACGAAAAAAAAAATTACCGAAAGGATTTAGGTACACAAGTAATATTTCTTTTTCTGTACGTATTATTTAAAAAAAAAAAATCTTACGGAACATTCGCGAAAAATATGTAATGCAACTGCTTTGCTGCGGAAAAAGAATGTTTGTGCAAAAAAAGGAAGAATTAAAATTTTGAGTTGGTCCCTTTTCTTCATTTTTGATTACAAGTTCCTATAATTATTCTTCCTGATGAATCGAGACTTAAAAGCTAAACCTTTTATATTTTTACTTGTTGCTTTTTTCTGTTTTTTTCATTTTTATGCATGTCGCAACAGAGCCATGATTTTATGCCTGAAATGAGATTAAGGTATAAGCTGAATAGCTGAATAGCTTCTAGCTAAAATTCGAATTCATCAGAAGAAAAAGAAGTAAACGTTCTTAACTGCAAATAATGATTATACTACGCATATAGTTTAATTTAATCATCAAAGGAGGAAGTTCCGTTTATTACACTGGCTAAAAAAAGGAAGAGAAAAAGAGAGTGAAAAAAGAAAAAAAAAAAAAAAAAAACTTTTCCCTCCATATTTATGAAAAGATAAATTTTAAAAAGGGTGTGTTTACTCAAATTCTTTTATGTTTTAATTTTTTTACTCTTTCAAAAACCGAGCACAACAAGTATGCAAATACGGTTTTCTTGTAAGGAGTCACTCCGACAATTGGCAGGAAGAGAACGTTCGATCGAAACCACCTATCTCATAGGAAAATCATGCTATGTCCGATTTTTATCCGATTTTTAACAAAATGTTCTAATTCACGAGAAATTTCGAGAAATCTCTAAAAATAAAAATAAATAAAGTATATCGCACACCAGAATACGGGACCCTAGCAAAACCCCGACATTCAAAACCCCGACATTAGATATCGGGGTTTTGAATGTCGGGGTTTTGCTTTTTGCCTTTTATTATATTTTATTTTTTATTTATTTTAATTTATTTTTTATTTTTTTAAATTTTTGAAATGTCGGGGTTTTGAAATTTAATAGCACTTATATAGATGGTAATAGAACTAGTAAGAAATAAAATATAGAAAATTTTCTGAGCAACAAATTGCAATAGAAATTCTTATAGAGATTTTCCAAACTCCTCCTCCATATATAAAAAATTGTAAGAATTTCGAGAACCCCCTCCCCCTTCCGGTCTTACGAAATACTAAAACACCTCCTATGGGGAGCTTTGTGCTATACTGCACTCGGTCTGTGGAATTTCCGTCGGTCTCTTCCGGTCTGTGTGGTATCTTGACTTTCTGCTGAAAGCTCCCTAGAACTTCTCAGTCCTCTAGAGCTTTCAGGGAAATGTTCATTTCATAAAAGCTCATAGACTCTGAAGTCAGGAGAACCTATTGTCCCCTGAAAATTTCATCAAAATCGGTCGGGAAGGGGCTCCGTACGTGTCTGGCATCGCTTATTTTCCTTAGCGTTTTAATATATAGGCATGGGCGGATCTAGGGGGGGGGGCTGGGAGATGCTAGCCTTCCCTAGAATTTTGAAAATGATATGGCCTGAATGGTATCAGCCCCCCCCCCCCAGAAAAAATTTTTCCCTATTCTGAGCCCCCTCTAGGAAAAAATCCTAGATCCGCCCATGTATGTAGGACTTAACTGCTGATTTCAAAACCCCGTCATTTAAAAATATTTTTAAAAATAAAAAATAAATTAAATTAAATTAAAAATAAAATACAATAAAAGTCAAAAATCAAAACCCCGTCATTCAAAACCCCGATTTCCAATGTCGGGGTTTTGACTCGGTCTCCAGAATACGGAAATAGGTTTCGTTTAAGTAATGTTTTTATATGGAACCTATTGTTACATTCTTATACAGGTTTTTACATGTTGTTCGGTGTTCTTTTATGAAAATCATTTTTATGCATGTTTTACGGCATTCGGGCAATGTCCGTACGCAGGGATTTTTTTCTATATATTTTTTTTCCTACTTTCTTTTTGAAATTTTCCAAAAAAAAAGTTGGTAATATTCCAAAAAAATATTATTAATTGTTAATATTCCAAAAAAAAGTGGTAAAATTTCAAAAATTATTTGGTAATATTTCAAAAAAAATAATTGGTACAATTCCAAAAAAAAAGTGGTAAAATTTCAAAAATTTGGTAATATTTTAAAAATAATACTCCCTCTGTCCCAAAATACTTTGTGTGTTTCTCATTTTTTCTCAAAATTTTTTTCATTTGTCGCAACCCCCCAAAAAAATTAAATATGTCGAGGGTCCGACCAAGGGGGCGAATTTTTAAATCTCGATTAGATGGTCGCGAAACGTTTGTTACGGGGGTTTTTTAGGTCGCTGATTTCGATTCTGAGGTCCGTTTTTAAAAATTCAAGATGGCGGATCCAACGTGGCGGACCTTTTCGTAATAAATCGATCGTTTTTCACTAAAACACGTAATCGGGGGGTTATTGAGGCCGCTGATTTCGATTCTGAGGTCGGTTTTTGAAAATTCAAGATGGCGGAACCAATATGGCCGACCTTTTTTCAAAAATTCGACTTTCTTTCACATAAGCACTTAATCGGGGGGTTATTGAGGACGCTGATTTTGATTTTTAGGTCGGTTTTTTAAAATTCAAGATGGCGAATCCAATATGGCTGACCTTTTTTTAAAAATTCGATTTTTTTCCCACATAAACACTTGTCCGGGGGGTTATTAGGGACGCTGATTTCGATTCTAAGATCCGTTTTTAAAAATTTAAGATGACGGATGCAATATGGCGGACGTTCACCGATAACCCCCAATCATGAATTTGACTGAATTAAAAAAACTTTTTTTGGAATCGTCCGCCATATTGGATCCGCCATCTTGAACTATTGTAAAAACTAACCTCAGATTTGGAGTCAGCGTCCCTAATAACCCCCCGGACAAGTGTTTATGTGGGAAAAAAATCGAATTTTTAAAAAAAGGTCAGCCATATTGGATTCGCCATCTTGAATTTTAAAAAACCGACCTAAAAATCAAAATCAGCGTCCTCAATAACCCCCCGATTAAGTGCTTATGTGAAAGAAAGTCGAATTTTTGAAAAAAGGTCGGCCATATTGGTTCCGCCATCTTGAATTTTCAAAAACCGACCTCAGAATCGAAATCAGCGGCCTCAATAACCCCCCGATTACGTGTTTTAGTGAAAAACGATCGATTTATTACGAAAAGGTCCGCCACGTTGGATCCGCCATCTTGAATTTTTAAAAACGGACCTCAGAATCGAAATCAGCGACCTAAAAAACCCCCGTAACAAACGTTTCGCGACCATCTAATCGAGATTTAAAAATTCGCCCCCTTGGTCGGACCCTCGACATATTTAATTTTTTTGGGGGGTTGCGACAAATGAAAAAAATTTTCTCATGGGGGAATCTTGTTTAGGGTAATGTACTCTATCATTTCCGACCACTTTCAAATTTTTCGCTTTCGTTTCTGAAACGGGGCGAAAATAATAGAAATTTTTAATTTTTTACATTTTTTCGGTAATTTATTTCCCAAAGGGGGGGACCCCTGGGGGGGATGGGGGGGTGGTGTGAAATAGTGCTTGGGTGGGTGGGTAAAGTGGTACAAATAGTTCCGGCAAAAATCAAAAGCTTGCGAAATGGGAAATAAAAATGAGAAACACACAAAGTATTTTGGGACAGAGGGAGTAATTGGTAAAATTCCAAAAAAAAAGTTGTAAAATTTCAAAAATTTGGTAATATTTTAACAATAATAATTGGTAAAATTCCAAAAAAAAGTGGTAAAATTTCAAAAATTTGGTAATATTTCGAAAAAAATAATTAGTGAAATTTCAAAAAAAAGTGGTAAAATTTCAAAAATTTGGTAATATTTTAACAATAATAATTGGTAAAATTCCAAAAAAAAGTGGTAAAATTTCAAAAATTTGGTAATATTTCGAAAAAAATAATTAGTGAAATTTCAAAAATTTGATAATATTTTAAAAATAATAATTGGTAAAATTCCAAAAAAAAGTGGTAAAATTTCAAAAATTTGGTAATATTTTAATAATAATAATTGGTAAAATTCCAAAAATTATTTGGTAATATTTCGAATCTGGATTTTTTAACCTTCGATTTAGAAAAAACAGCCATTTCTTGCAGTATTCACTAAAACTTCCTCTTGACTTTTTGGAATTTTCCCTGGATTTTCCCTATAACTCATGAATTTTTGAGATTCTAGAATTTTATTACTCAAGAATCTAGAGCATTCCCGAAAAAATAAAATTTTTGAAACTCTAGATTTTAGTAATTTCTCGACATTAGATGATGGAGACCGTAACCAGCCTAAGAAGCACAGGAGGGCGCAAAGTTTTCAAAGGGGGGCTTCAAATGGCCCCTAATGACATGGAAGATAGGGAAATTACATGGACCAAACAAAATCTACAGAGGGGCTCAAGCTTGACCAAAGCGGGGCTGAGTCCCCCTTTGCCCTCCCCTGGTTACGGGCCTGGACTCAAAAATCTCAAAAATTTAAATTTAAATTTAAAGTTTAAAATCTCAAAGATTTTTTTTTGTTTGAGAAAATTCTCGAGAATTCTTGAGCAGAAACCCTATCGTATATATACATTATTTATGCATATGCCCAAATGTCCATTTTTTTGCATAATTTCTGTATATAAATTTATGCATTCTTTTTCGTGCTTCAAACTGAGTCAGTTATCAGCTTTGTTCCACATTTGCTTCAAACCCTTTAAGCAAAAGAACAAGCCTTCACCCTGTACCCAAAGTGAAAAACCGTTTGAGGAAAAAAAAAGGAGAGGAAAAACCGATCGTGACTATATTTTTATTGAAAGAAAATGAAGGAGCACGAAATTGTTTCTCAAGACTTGTATAAGGATTGAATTATTTGCATACTAGAGTTGAGAATGCCTTGAGAAACACGTGAATAATAGATGGGCCTCCGGAGTTGTAATATTGAATCCATCTTAAAATATCTGTTCTCGAAAACGAGGAAGGAAACTATATAAATTGTAATTTCGGTTCTTACATCGTTCTTTACAATGAAATAGAGACCTCAGAGGGATTCGATTGTCACAATTCTGCTCCCATAAAATCACATCATTCACATTCACAATTCGGAAAATAAACGGGGGAAGAAATTTTATTTATTCGAGTCCGTTGACGCAACGGAAAACGAAAAACGAATTAAAAGTCTCTTTTCCCCTTTTTCGGGGGAAACTTTTGCCATCGTTTGCCCTCCTCGCTCTTTTTCGAGATGGAAATTAAAATGGTTGATACGAATTCCGTAAGGGTTGATTTCATTTTGGATCTTGCGCCTGGGAATATGTGTGTGTGTAGGCTCTCCTCTTTAAATGATTGATGGCAATTCCATCTCTGCATCAGTCGTTAAATGGGAGATAACACCGAAAATTGATGTTAACGACGTTGACTCGCGCATTTCTGATACTCGATTTTTGAAAAAAGGCTTTTAAGAGTGGAGATGTCTCAAATAAACATTGATTTAAAAAAAAAATGAGAAACGGTTGGTGAACCTTGTTTCTGCAGCCTGGTATTAAAGGGGGGGGGAAAAAAAAATTCAGTTCCTGTTTTTGGATCCGGAAACGACAGTAGAAAATAAATACCCTAGCCCTTAGGGTAAAAAATGGTCGCATTAAAAAAAAAAAAATTTTAAAAGGGATTGTTCAATCAGCTTTTATCCCATTCTGGTACAAAAATGAGTGCCATTGTTTACAATTCAAAGTCTTTCTTTCGTCTTGTTGTTTTTTTTGACGTAGGACTAAGTCTTAGGGCACACCATAATGGTTTTGTGGTGTCCCGTTGTCTTGGTCTTTTGGACACTGAACATGAAAAAAAAAAAAAAAAAAAACGAATATCTCAAAAATTTTAGATTCAATAAAATGTTATCTAAAATCCTTAAATGTGATGATCCTTAAAAAATTTTTAAAATTTTCGGGTCTAAGGATAAATCCGACCGTCTCTTCTAGTAGAATCCACAAGAGAGTCCGTTTGTAGTGGAAAAACCCGGAATTTAATTTTTTTAATTTTTTTAAATTATTCCAGTTAATTCCACTACCGGGATCTCAAAACCCGGAAAATATTTAAAAAAAAATTTTTTTTATTTCTAAAATGACGGATGAGCGAAGTAGTGGAATTGGGCAGAGCATAGTTGCGCCCCGCGGTCAGTTTCAATGAAGGCACAGTTGCGCCCCGTTCTTGGCAAGGCATAGTTGCGTCCCGTAAAATTAATCCCCTTAAAAATTTATTCCTAGTTGCGCCCTTTTGTTGACAAAAAAAAAAAAAAAAAAAAAAAAAAAAAGAAATTCAAATTATAAAATAACATATATTTGTATCCGTTTTAAAATTTCGAAATTTTTTACACATCAACATTTTCGGGCGTTTCGATCTGATTAATTTCAGCGGTTTTTCAGTCAAATTGTCGGTGGCTTTTCTTTTAAGATTATTTGATACAATTTGTTTTTTTAAATTTTCGTCGGGAGCATGATTATGAGTATTCACACTATCTAATATGATCGTTTCATTCACATCACAAACTAATGAAGCATTGCAACTTTTTTTTGTACACCGATAACGTAAACCAAGGGCCATTTTTTTCCAAATCTAAATTTGTGCGAATTGTGTAATATTAACTTTTTCCCCTTTTCGCTTAGCATAAACTCCATTGTTAATTGAATTAAAATAATTCATAAATAATAAAAACACCCGTCTGCTTGAAGAAGAGTAATACGAAATGAATACGTTGTATCAAAAATGGTTATTAATAATTAACTCAAGTAAAGACGTGCCGCTTGACTTACACATGATATTTCGTTGAAATATTATTTTCATCTTTTAATTCTTATCAATGTGCTACTTTTCATTAAATTTTTTTTTTTACCTGAAGATTTGCAGGTAAAATTTAATGGGGCGCAACTGTGCTATCAAATTTAAGGGCCCATAAAATAACGGGGCGCAACTATGCCATGAAATTCCAGAAAACTGACCGCGGGGCGCAACTAGAACATACCCGTGGAATTTACCTGAAATAGTATTAGAAATATTATTTCCAGTAGATTCCACCCCCGTGGTCTCAGTACCTGGAATATACCAAAAATAAAGTATATAATTTCATTTTTAATTAAAAATGCTAAATAAACATAGAAGTCGAAATTTCCGCCCAAATTCATTACTATCCCTGAAAACCTTGAAGTTAACAATGACAATGATGGTTTCGCGGAAATAGAAGCACCTCCGGTTCTGCGCGAGGCGTGCGGAAAAGAGGCAGACCCTCAGGCCCGGGAAGAAGCATGGAAGAAGCGTTGGAAGAAGAGGAAGAGAAAGAGGAAGACGCCCAGGTCGAGGCAGAGGGAACATCCCTGAAAGCTTGTTGCAAACAATTTGGAGTCTTCCTCTTCCTCTTCTTCCAGCGTTTCTTCTGACCTGGGGGTTTGCCTCTTCTTCCCACACCTCTCGCAGAACCGGAGGTGCTTTTATTTCTGCGAAATCATCATTATCACTGTCAACTTCAAGAAGATTTTCAGAGATAGTAATGAATTTTGGCGGCAATTTCGACTTCTATGTTCATTTAGCATTTTTAATTAAAAATAAAATTATACTTTATTTTTGGTATATTCCAGGTATTGAGATCACGGGGTGGAATTTACTGGAAATAATATTTCCAATATTATTTCAGGTAAATTCCACTACTTCGCTCATCCGTCATTTTAGAAATTAAAAAAATTTTTTAAAAAATATTTTCCGGGTTTTGAGATCCCGGTAGTGGAATTAGCTGGAATAATTTAAAAAAATTAAAAAAATTAAATTCCGGGTTTTTCCACTACAAACGGACTCTCCTGTGGATTCTACTAGAAGAGACGGTCGGATTTATCCTAGGTCCCAAATTTTCAATGAAATTTATAATAAAATTTTTTACAAATTATTGTAAATTTTTGACTAATTTTAAGAAAAAAGGGAAAATTTTTTAGATTTTAATGATTTTTTGATAAAATTTTATTGAAAAAGAGGCCACATGGACATAGTCCCACGTAGGGATATGCCTCGTATCCCCCCTTTTTTTTTTTAAACTTTTGAATAAAAATAATATATAATAAATACGTAATAAAGTTTTGGATTGTCGAAGTAGCTTAGTGGTAGAGCAATCGTCATGAAAACGAGAGGTCGATGGTTCGTTTCCATCTTTCGCCACTTCGATTTAACTTTTCAACTGATTTTCTTTATTAATATTTTGACACGACGTCGGCTGGGTGGCGAGCGTGCTCGACTCCGAAACGAATGATCGTGTGAAGTCTTGGTTCGACCCTGATTTCAGTCAGGATTTTTTTCCGCCAGCATTCACCTCTGATACTCATGCGTGTACCATGTGAAGAAGACCGATGTGTCACAGGGTTCGGATTCCCTGTCTAAATAAAGTAGGTCCCGCTCATTCGTAAAATACCTTTGCGATATGAGTGCCCCGTCTTCGAGCTCGTCACTCGATACATTAAGGGGTATGACGTAGTAACGCCTAAACCTTACACCAGAAACAGAACTTGGTAAAGGTAGGCGCCGGGTCATAGGGCTTCATGTCCTGATTATGCCGAAAAAGAAGAAGAATATTTCCTAGCACACGATAAACATCGTGGCTTTTTCGAAATATATAGATCCAATCCCGCCAATAATCTTTATAACATAATAAAGTAATACATATAAATATAAACATCATTTAACTGACCAAACACCTTTTTTTGGCCAAAAATAGCAATTTTTTTGGCTAAAAATCAATTTTTAAGTCGATTTTCACCCCTCTGACAATTTTTTTTGGGGGATTAAATCGTGCTAAAATACGTTTTCGACATCGTAGAATCCGAATATAACCACCGCGTTTCGATCAAAATCACAACACGTTTTTATGAAAATCGACTTGAAATTCGATTTTTTACAGAAAATGCTATTTTTGGCCAAATAGGGGTGATTCTGATCGAAACAGGGTGGTCATTTTCGGATTCTACGACTTCGAAAACACAGAAACACTGTTTGGTCCAGAAGAATTACTCCTAAAGTTTCGGAAAAATTTGTTTAAAAAAACGCCAAGAAATTTTTTTTTTTTCAAGCACACAATGGCCGTGATACAGCCCTAAACGTGGTCGAAAAAATCTGAAAAAAATTAGCTTTTGTTTTTAGACCATAAGAAAAGTGAAAATCGCATGAAGACCAAAATCGCGAAAAGTAAGGTAAATTTGAACCACCCTAATGTGACTTCTTTACTTTAGACATATGAAATTCAAAAACATGACATTGCTAGACATATGAAATTCAAAAATTCCAAAATTAAGGGACACCACACTTCATATCCAAGGACGACTCGAACCCCTGTCTTCGGGGGCTTTGGCCCGGACTGTTCTATGCTCTATACCAGTGTTATGATGCACTTAAGCGCTTTGCCCTGGCTACGCTACATTTTGTCTGCAAAATTGTGACAAGGAACATAAAAATATATCATAAGCAAAATTATAATGCTCAAAAAATGTCTGATTTCCCTTTTCCGCCTCCTGTTGGATTTTCCACTAAGAACTTTTCCGGATTAACCAGTGGTCTTATTTTATTGACGCCCAAAAGACCTCCGGCCGTGGTTTCTTTTTTTTTTTTCCCCTTCGAAATCGTTAAATAATTGAATGATGGAACGAGTGAAGGATGAAAAGAGAGGAAAAACGCAAACAGTCGATGAGAACTTGGTCAGAATATTGATAAAGAGGAAAAGGAAAATAGTGTTTATTTTGGGTAGTCGCCGTGATAAATAGAAGGATCATTTTTCTCTAATAATATAAAAGATCTTTATGGATGGCAAAGCCAAGCGGTTAATTTGAATTTCCTTCATTCGGGAAAATTTTCACTTCGTTAACTTTGACCCGTGGGTAGTAATAAAATGCTTTTTCATTTTTCATAATTTCATATTTTGCGGTTAGAATTCATTTGATTCCTCGTTGAATGTGTTAATCAGTTATCACACCGATCGGCAAAGCTGGAGCGAATTAAATTCAAATCAGGTTGAAACGGAATTTTATATCGTTTGCTCCGGAGGAAAATCCCAGATACGCAAGAAATTTTTGATTTCCGGGGCCATTATAGTCTTTTAGAAAAACGTTTTTCGTAATTGCAATTATATTGTAACGCATTTTTTTGCTTTTTTTGTGCGTAATTATAAACAGATTTACTCATGATCTCGTTTAGTAATGTAATTCAGAGTTATTTAAAAGAAAAATTCGGTTATTAAAAAAAGATGATTATTAAACTAAAAAATTTTGGACGTCCATTTCGGAGATTTTCCCATTATCACACGTTTGAAACATAATGGAAAATGAGGATTTTTAAGGCATACTAAACCCGGCACTTAACAAAGCAGCTACAGCTAAAAAAAAGAATATGCCATTTTTAAAAAAAAATACTTTTTCGACCTCTGGCTTCGCCACTGCAATTTTTATAAAATAAACCTTAGCTACGTATCATCTTCGTCTGATGCAAATTCATTGTACTAATAAATTTAATTAATCTGTAAGCGGAGAACTTTAAGCACAAAACGTTGTCGCTTAAAACTGATTTTAATTTTAATATAGATGAAGAAATTCTTCTTGATGAGTTGTTTTTGAATCTTGAGATAATGTCGGAGAGAAGAAGAAGTAAAGAACAAAGTGGAAAACCGAGGAAAAGGTTTTCCAGAAATCGATGGAATATTTTAATCACGACGATATTTATAATATCGCGCTATAATTTTTTTTCTTTTTTTTTTTATACAAAGGGAAAGGCATTTCGAGTCAACAAACAAAAAAGAAGTGAGCAGGTGAAAGGAAACACTAAGAGTACCCTATAGATGCAAAAAGACGACGTATTTAACATAATAAAGAAAAAAGCGGATGAAACCTTAGATATTTGCATACATTGCGGATACGGCCTCCCCGGTTCAAAGAGATTTTTTTTTCCTTTTTTTAAGGGAAAGTGGGCGGGGGAAAAAAAAGAAAGAAAAGAAAAAAAAATCCCGACATGACTTACAATGCGGGTCACAAAATCGCCTTGCTTAAATATAAATTAAATGTTATTTATTAGCATTTTACAAGTAAATTTAGTGTGCTTGAGAATAACAAAACTATTTTACACTTGTTTCTTAATATCGTTCTTAACACCGCCAGCACATTTGTCACTTTTATTGTTCCCGGAAACTGAGGAAATGTTTCTTAACTGCTGTTTATGTCAAATTCGTTTTATCGGAATTTGTTTCCGCTAATTGCTCTTTGCACTTGAAATCTTCTTGGCGTTTTTTTTTTTTTTTTTTTTTTTTTTTTTCTCGTCTCTGGAGATTCGTTTTCTACAGAAGCGCGAACAATTTCTTTTTCGGTTTCCAGAGGATTTTTGACAAAAATGCCAGGAAAATTGAATTAGAATAGAATTAAAATTTTACAGTTTGGTATTGAATATCTTGCCCGATGTGCTAGTAAGAGTTTTCTCATGATGGCAGGTTGCTAAAGGAAGCTGGTTTCCTGTTGCTGAACAACTGCAAATACTTTCAAACACATATGTAAAGCTTCTGTGTTTCCGTTCTAATGCTCGGAATGAAGAAACCATAAAATTGCGTGAATTCACGCTCAAAAAATAACCTGATGCAATTAAGAGGAGGCTTCAGATATTTATTTAAATATACCAAAATAAATTTCCATGGCTTAGAACTTTTTTTTGGAGATACAAATTAGAAATCTTGCTTCCTAGCGAACTTCATAGTGATACTGGCATCTTTCGTTCAAAATTTCAGATTCTCAGGTTGTAAAGAAACTCCGGAAAACGCTTTGGAAAATATATTCCGGACATTTATTTTTGAAAACGTTTTCCGGAGTTTCTTTACTACCTGAGAATCCGAAATTTTGAAAGAAAGATGCCAGTATGAATATAAAGTTCGCTACGAAGCCAGATTTTTAATTTGTATCTCCAAAAAAAAGTTCTAGGCCAGGGAAATTTATTTTGGTACATTTAAATAGGTATCTGAAGCCTTCTCTTAATTAAAATTAAC
The DNA here is from genome assembly GCA_037577465.1 of Liposcelis bostrychophila. Taxonomy (NCBI): domain Eukaryota; kingdom Metazoa; phylum Arthropoda; class Insecta; order Psocodea; family Liposcelididae; genus Liposcelis; species Liposcelis bostrychophila. The sequence goes on along the minus strand of CM075212.1, from coordinate 19,434,742 downwards.
TGATAAATACATAATTTCATTTTTCTTTTTTTTGTTTCAGGTAAGCATTGTTGGAGATTAAAAAAAAAAAAAGACTTTTGTCTTTATCAAGTACACGGAATTTGGTCTTAGGTCTCAATTTCAATATTGAACATGGGGAACAAGAAAATCAAGTACCCCTGTTGTCTAAAGCTTCCTCAAGCACCTTCCGACATGTTCACGCATGTCTGGTAGTGAATTGGCATCTTCTTTTTTGATGCAGTTTTGTTGATATAAAAAGAGGCTTGCTTGGTGAATGGTGATAAGAAATTTACATTACGAAATAGTAAGTAAACCTGAAAAAAGCTTTTTTTATTTATTTTTTATTTTAATAAATGTCGGCCCTTTACTTACAACTTATTTAAAAACATGTTGGCGCGATATCGGACTTTAAAGCGTTTTAATATTTCGTTCCGCTTCTTAAAAATATAAATAACTTTTATTTTTATTCTCCAGTAGTCATGATAATGCACATAAAAACCGATAAAAAATACTTTAACCTATATTTTATTTTTTTAAATTAGGCACGTAATTTAAATAACATAAGACCGAACTTGAAATGAGCATATCATCAAATTTTTATTGATCTTAAACTTGTCTCTACTACCGAGATACGATATCAACCTCGAAATATTATGTTAGACAAGTACCGGTGCTTAGATCTACAGGGACGATGTCGAAACTGTCATCAACTATAAGAGCATAATTATAATTTCTTTTTAATTTTTTTGTAAAGTATTCGGAACAGAACATCGTTAAATTGACAGTTAACCGTAATTTGAGTAGAGTCGTGTTTTACAAAATAGGAGAGTCTGGTAATTGTTTTTCCGGCCGGCCTATAATCCTCATAAATCAGTTATAAACGATTATTATTACAGTAATAAAACTGTAAAAAAAAAACTTAAATTGTTTTCGGGGCATCAGACTTTGAGGCGAATGTCAAAAAGAAAACATCGTGATCTATTCCGAAATTAACTAAACTCATCGTTTTTACCCGTCAGAATGTGGGTAGGACATTTTTTACGACGTCGGTTTTTTTTTCGATAAGAAAGTCCCTTCGTTTTTCCTCGGTCAAACGTATAGTCACCTTTTCTTTTATCGGAAAGGGGGCAGGGGGCATAGGAGGGGAGCGGATTTTTAAAAAAATCCTCCAGAAGCAAACTGTACCACCGACCGGTAATAACCCTCATTATTCATGGGAATGCGACGTCTATGACGTTTTCCTTGGGTGCCAGTAAAAAATGAGAAAAATCTTGTTTTTGACGTAGCATGTGTTTTATTCTGCCGTGTCCCTGTTTCGCACATTTATCAACCGGTAAATTTTCGACAGCGATACTGGAATATTCACGAGGTTTCGTATGACGATATATATATTTTTTTTCTTTATAAATCGAAGAGAGGAAGTAGTGAAGAGTAGAAAAAAAAAAAACATTCGGAGACATATTCTCTGTAGGGATTTCGACTCGACTTAATTGTGATAAATTGAGATACGGGAATTGTAATACTTGGAATTATTAGGGTTTGAGTAAATTAATTCAAGCATTGCGGTTAACATTTATTTATAAAATCAGAACGTTGGGGGAGAAACTTTTTAAAGAGAATATCAAACTTTGGTAGTATCATTTGTGACCCTTTTGAATTTGCATCGGAAGTTTTCATCAGTATTCCGTGCCTTTTCGTGGGTTACGTTATGAGCAAGAAAGCTGTTAGTAATTGAAGGTGTAACAACCAGAAGGAAATGTGCACTAGGGTGAGTCATGTTGGTGCATGTTGAAAATCGGGTTCCTCGAGGTATAAAACTACTAAAAAAAATTTTCCAATTTAAAAAAAAAAAAAAAAAAAAAAAATTTTTTCACTTCTTAATGGCGCCTCAAGGCCACTTTAGCTTTTCTGGCGTCTAAAAATTACGGCATTTTAATTTCGACTTTTTTACCCAATTTTAAAAGCTTGCAAAAGTTTTGGAAAAAGTGTTTCCTTATGTTTTCAAAATCGTAGAACACGAATTTCAGTATCCCGAATTTTCCTAATTACCCCTGTGACGTCATTAGCTTTTATTTCGAAATTATACCTGATATTGCACCCTTGGGGTGCGATGTCACTATACAATGTTGGACCAACACATTGGTACAACAAGTTGGGCAAACATGTTATACCAACTTGTTGGATTGTTGGACGAACTTGTTGTTATTATTATTATTATATTGTATTTGACGTAACCCGATAGGGTTTTATCAACAACTTTTACAATAATATTTAAAACAATATTTGCAAAGATCCACTTCAGGGTAAACTGCACATGCATTTATGCACTTCTTTTTATTAATTTATTTTTATTTATTTATTTACTTTTTTTTTTTTTTTTTTTTTTTTTTTTACTGAAGTAACGGATTTTATTAAGAGTTTTGAAGTCACGCATTCTTCCACAGATTAAGTTCTTTCATTTTTTCATATATTAAGTCTAACTTCCTTCTCATCTCTGGTGTCCATTCGGCTTCTTCTATCGGCTCCTTTTCCTTATTTGTATCTATTAGAATTGAATCGGTATCCTGTTCGGGTGTCATTACTGGTTCCAGCTTTTCCTCGTCTAGGGTTCTTTCAAAAGTTAGCGACTGGTTGCTCTCTGACCGGGAGATAATATCTGGTAAATCCATGCTGCTGTCCGCTTTAAACAAATAATATAAGTCACTCATTCCAAAGTCTGACTGAAGATCTGTACAATCGCTCATGTTCCTCTTTTTTGGCTCCGATTCCTTCATTTTTTCCAGTTTATTTATATCTTCTTCATCCCTAATGCTCCAAACTTTTCCATTTGTATGCTGCCTTAGGTAAATAGTATTATCATTATACCACGCGAATCTCCAATGATGTTTCCGTTTAAAATTACGCGCCAAATAAAACAATTTACTTAAAAATTTTGTTAAATACTCATTGATAAAAATCGTGCTTTCACCCTCTTCATTTATAATCATCTTCTGTGTTATGTGGGCTTTTTTTTTCTGGATGATTATTCTTTCTTTCGTTTGCAATTGTTTGAAATTGACTATTATAGGCGCATTCTTCCCTGAAATACCTTTCATTCTAAAAGCTTCTTTAATGTCGGCTTTCCCAATTTTAACATTTAAGTACGAAGCGATTTTTATGACTGTGTTTTTTAAATCTTCATCGGTTCTTTGAGGCACATTACAAATTAAGATTTTCTTCACATTTTCCTCTTGGTGACTTTTTTCTTCCCAAAGCTTTGTACCTTCCTTTAAGAAATAACTTTTGCCCTTGATATCATCTACAAGGCTTTCTATCGCTTTTATTCTTTTTTTAAGGTTGCATAAATCTTCATTCGGTATATTCTTTTTGTCACTTTTTTCTAAATCCATTAGTCGTTCTTCTAAACGTTTAATTTTTCCCTCTTTTTTTAAAATTTCACCATTGATGCGTTCTATTTCTTTTTCCTGTTTCGATTTCGCTGCCATTAATTGGTTTAATTTATCCCTTAAACAATTGAGGGCATTTTTATTTTTATCCTTATTTTTCGGCGACATTGCTAAATAATTCTATTTCGTACAAAAAGGGCCCTACTATTGCTCGTGTGTGTAATGAGTTAGACCTGTATTTCAATTAAAGTCTAAATCCTCTGCGAATTTAAAATAACTCCCGCTTGGTATCTAATATTACTGACTTGATATTTTCTTCTTAGAATTCCACTCACTAACCGAGCATGTTTCAGACTTGTTCACCACTTATGTTTGCTAATTAGGCATTCTTTTTTTCCAAGATTTTTTAGCTCACTTTTGTTATTTTATACTGCAACTTATACTAAAATGTTCGTCACAACTTCCCGATTCTGATGATATAACTTTCTTTCCGATAATCTCAGTTTTTCGGTGATAAAAAATACTTTTTTTACAACTACTTAAAACGTTCCGTCCATGCTTTTGCAAAACGCATGCGCCAAGTCGGACGAACTTTTTGTACTAACATTTTTGACAATTGAACGAATCGGCTATTGCAGAATTTACTCCTACGCCAAAATCAGTGTGGAATGTTGGTTCAACAAGTTAGACAAACATGTTATACCAACTTGTTAATATAATATAACCCGTCCAACATTCCATATGTAATGCAAATGTTGTACCAAGATCGTACAACACGTTGGCACAAGTACCAACTTACAAGTACCAACTTGTTGGACCAACATTAGTTTTGGCGTAGGTGTAAGTTCTGCAATGGTCGATTCCTTCGCTTGTCAAACATGTTGGTACTGACAGTTCGTCCAACATTCCAACAAGTTGGTATAACATGTTGGTCCAACAAATTGGTACAAGTTGATACAACATGTTGGTCCAACATGTTTTACCAACTTGTTGTACAATCTTGGTACAACATTTACATTACATAGCAACATACATTGCATATTAATACCATCAAAGTTGGCCCAACAAGTTCGTACAGCATGTTGGTCCAACATTTCATAGTGAATTTGCATGCCTACGCCAAAATTTGTGAGGAATGTTGGTACAAGTTGTTGCAACATGTTGGTCCAACTTGTTGTACCAACAACCCACTTGTTGTATAGTGAATTTGTACCCATAGATCGAATTAGAAAAAGTATAACGATTACAAGAGGGTATCATTTGAAAGCTGAAGGATCATCCTTCATGTTTGTCAAGGCAGATTGAAAAAGTGTAAAAAGTAAACTGTCGGTACAATATCGACTATTCAGACTTATTAAAAAATAACGGCGGAATCATTGATAACGAAGCAAAATAATCCTCATCATTCTGTCGCCTCATTTTCCAAAAATAGAAATGTTCAATATCGAAACTCATTATGAAACCCGAGAAAAAGAGAGACTAGAGACACCGAAATCAAAAGTCGAAATAATTGGCATATTAAAAAAGGTTGTAGAAAAGCAATTAAAATCGTAAAAGGAAAAGATTAAAGCACTTTCATCGTTGAACGAATCAACATAAACGCGAAGATTACTTGAATAATTGAGTTACTTTGGAAGGCTGTCATTCACAATCTCGTGTATAATATACGTACATAGAAGAAGATTTTAGGCGCTTTTTTTTTCCAATTTTGAACGATGATCGCCGTCGCCACAAGACGAAACGGGAGACGGTTTGTTTCGATATATGTATGAGAAGACTCTAAATACGGGTAAACTTTGCCGTGGGGCAAATAGAATAAAGCGGATTCATTACGTCACACATCAAAGTGAAATCAAATTGAATCGGGAAAAGGAGGGGGGGGGGAGGTTGTGAAGGTTTCCTCCAATCAATTACCGTCATTATTTCGAAGCCTTAGAAAACTGAAAACAAACACACAAAACTTGAGTTTGGGTAATAATAGGTATCAGGGCGGATTCATCATCTTGTTATATTTTTAGATTTTCCAAACTGACGAAAGTTTCTGCGGGAACCGAGTAAAGTTACTCGACTTTTTTTTTTTCGAACAACTTTTTTATTTAAATAAGGTTAGGTTGTAATCTGTAATCGAGTTAATAAAAGCAAAAAGCACTCGATTTGAATTTGGCTTTTTGTCAAAAGAATTTTTTTTTATACTGCTCAGATGAATCGCTTGAAAAAATTTTTACGAAATTTTCTGAAGAGTTCCGAATCCTTCAATTTTTTTTTTTTTAACCTTTGAGTCAAAACAAGTGTGGTCCCTTATTTATTATTCGTTTGTTTATTCATTTTTTTTGTTTACTTATTTGCTTTTTCTTATTCAAACATGATGGTCGGCGTATATTGGTGTCTAGCAGACAAACCGGTGCGTACTTGCAAAAGTTTGGGACCTACCGTTTATCCCGATTTTCAGATTGAGACAAGTTTCAGTTTAAAACGACGCTGGGTTCAGTTCCAGTTTGAACGACAATAGCGTTGGTTTATCATAGCCTTAAGAGACTGATTTATTTGCTTTATATATATTTTATTTTATTTTATATCATTTTTAATTCTTTCCGATCGGCGCCCTCATGGCAAAAAGCTATTATCCGACGGCTGGTCGTTTTTTAATTTTTTTATAATGACTTCAAGTACTTTGGGTTCTAAAGCAAAAAATTATAACCTTATTATATTTATAATTAAAATTATAATTTGGCAACTCGCACTGTTTATTTTAAAAAACCATGAAAGCTCCTTCATTACAATACGTATGAGATTAAAAATTTGGATTCATATGTTTTTGAGGTCGCTTATTTAAAACATTTTTTAATCATAGTTTTGATTAGGGATGGGCGTTTATATAATTTATGAATCAATTACTGATAATCGATTTTTCTAAAAAAAATAATCGACTAATCGATTAATCGGATGAAAATTAATCGATTACTTGTTCTATACAAAACCATTCTTCTAAGAAAAAAAAAAAAAAAAAGCAACTGTTAAATTTAAATTTACTTTATTGACGGACATCAATTTAACTTTAAGGAAGCAACTTTAACTTTTAACTTGTATGAGTACTTGTATGAGAACTTGTATTGAGTATTTTTTATATTTTGAAAAATAATTTTTGCTGAAATGATCAAATACGTTCGAAAAATGAAAGAACCTTAATTTTTTCGAAAAGAAAAGGGGAAAAAAAACTGTCTATATGCTGTACTTGTAACATGCATCTGGTGACCGGCAGCCTAGTTCATAAGCTTCCTAGTTCACATCTAGTATTTTTCTCATATATAGAAAGAAAGTGGCGAATTAAAATTGACGCCATTTTATTCAATATGGCAGCTTACAATGCAGTAGCTTGAGCAGAAGAAAAATCTCCATTTTCCAAGTCAAGCCGTCTGGATGTTGGGATTTCCAGAAGGTTTTTTTCAAACAAAAAGAAATCGAATAAAATACTTGAGTTAAAAGATTTAAATTTCATATATCAAGCCGAACTGGATTTTAACATTTTAAAAAAAAAAAAAATCTCGCAAACAGCCATTCGGAACCGGCGCTAAACTGTCAGCGTAAGCACAATTATAAGTGAGAGATCACTACTTTCGTATTCGGACTAAGGACTAAGGATGATAAAATAAATTCAGTAATTTAGTTTTCAGCTCCTTGGCCTGGATGCAATGTAAAAAAAAAAAATCCTGTGACTCTTTTCTGTTTCTTTATTTAAATCCAGGGAAACATGTTGCACCTTATATCGGAATAAGAGGTTTTTTTTTTTTTCCTTTAAAGTGCACACCAGGCAACGAAAGAGAGGAAACACAGGGAACATTGTCGCTCTTTGTACTCAACACCATTTGCATTCGCGATATTTTGTCAAAAGCGGACTAATGAGTAAATCTAATAATGCTCGTATAATTCCTCATTGAAATCCAAGGTATAACGGTCTAAATTGATTAACTTCATTTTCATCAAATTCCAAAAACAAAAACAAAAAAAAAAGAAAAACGGAGAAAAAAAAAAAAAAACTCAAAAACAATTTTCAAATGGAAAAATTTTCAAAGCCTTTTTATTTTTTTATTTTCATTTTAATATATTTCAAATGTTTTCGGCTTTACTTTTATTGGATTCGACACTTAAGTTCGGATTTTGATTTCCGAGAGATTTTTTATACGTATTTTTTTTTTTTTTTTCTTCGAAGGGTTTATCTTGTTTGAGCTTTCTGAAATTTTTTTTTTCTTTAAACGAATTTCAAGTTTTTTTCCCCATCATTTTTTCACGGCTTAAAAAAATTTTTTTTAAAAAGAAAGCCAGAATTCGAAAAGTCGGCGATAAAAAATTTAATCGAGACTCTTTTAATTTCGGTTAGATAGGTAAAGGAAAAGTTTCGTTAAAACCGTTTTGCGGGGTTCTATAAGAGCCGAGGCTACATTACACCCATGGGTATAGGTATATGGGGAACCTGGGATCCCTTATGTTTAACTTGTATAAACGATTTTGAAATGGTCTTTTCATAATTACAATCTTTGTTCGGAAATTGCTCTTGTCAAAAAAAAAAAAAAAAAAAAAAAGGACGACCGCTTTGCAGATGTGATATAAGCTTATAGTTATTTAATCTTTCGCTTTTTTTTTCTTCCTTTCTCCCCCGTGCTTTTTGTATGCAGAGCAGAAAGGATAAAAAAAAAGAAAGCAAAATAAGTTTTTTTTTTTTTTTTTTTTTTTTTTTTTTTAGAAAAAAAAAGCTTTAAGGTAAACAATAGAGACGTTGTTTACGTTCGAGAGCGGAAGAAACCCTCCAGGTGTTGAGGCTGTATTTCAAGGTGACAAATTAACTAGCACAGTGTGTGTTTTGTAATAACTGATTTGATTTTGTGCGTAGAAAACGGGATGGCGAATCATTGCACCTGTTTCAATCTTTTTTTTTTTTTTTTTTTGGTTGATAGATTTATTATTTAGTGGCCTGTTATTGTAAGGACTGGAGCTTACAATGAAAACACTGATTTCGTGAATGAAAATTATCTTGCGGTTTAGGAGGAAACTTCAGTGAATTCCGGAAAGAATGCATGTTTCGACTAGGCTCGGTTTGAGGGGCAAAAATTAAAATTTGCATTTCTGCCGTGTCAAGCGATAATTTTTACTTTTGACTTAACCATTTGACTTAGCCTTGCACTTTTGGTACAAGTTTTAACTTGTTCCAAGTAATCATAAAATCCTCGGACGGGAAACTTCTTACCGACCCGCATCGCATGCTTGAACGTTGGAAGGATATTTTGAAGAACTATTAAACGTCCCTCTACCTGCTAACCCGTTGCCCCCTGTACAGCCAATAGACGGCCCAACCGACGATCCTCCCATTTCCCTTCAGGAAGTGAAGGACGATGTAGAGAAGCTCAAGCATAAGAAGGCAAGTGGAGCGGATGAAATTCCCGGAAAACTGTGGAAGCATGGAGGGGAGGCGACCTGCGATTCTTCGAAGGGCTACACAAACTCATTTCGAAAATATTGGAGGCCGAAGACCTGCCCGACCAATACAAGGAGACTCTGATCATTCCTCTTCGTAAAAAAGAGGATCGAAAGGAGTGTTCGAGATGCGTCAGTGATGCATTCAAGACTTTCAAAACTCTGTTTTTCTTCTACTGTATAGATTCGGTTGGTTGCCTTTTTTATTTCAAAACTGTGCTTAGATCATGCAATTGACCTACGAAAATAGCTCACTGGTCGAATTTATAAATTGAGACTCTTTGCAAGGCGGGAATTTCGAAAGTCTTGAATTTATGACTCAAGACAAAACAAAAAATAATTTTTGAAATTTCCAATCCTTTACGTAAAAGAGGTAAAAAAACCAAAATTTCAGCGAAATCTTGAAAAAGTCTTGAATGTATCATTATCTTGCACTTTTAGCGCAAGTTCCAACTTGTTCCAAGCAGGTAGGAACTCGGAAAACGAAATCAAAGTTTTTTGGGAGCAAGTTTTTTTGCTATTATTTTCCGGTCGCACATACAAGTTGAAACTTGCATTTAAAATTCTAGAATACGCTAAAGGGATTCGTTAAATACCTAAAATGCGGATTTTTTTCATCATAAATCGAGTATTAGATAAAGTCAAGGATATCACTACCAGGAGTGCTCAATTAGCTTCGGATGTTTCCGGATGAATTCGGAAAAGCGACTTAGTGGAGGTCCAAAGCTAAAATGTCGGGCTTTTGTTTTTATTTTGAAAATAAACTCATGAAAATATCTTGAAAAAATCACAATGCGCAGGATGAATGTATGTTAAAAAAATGATGGAAATGTTTGATTGTAGGTATTTGTGAATGATAAAAATGACTAAGCTTAGTAAGGGCTCAAAGGCAAGATTGCTACGAATAATACGGATCCGTTTGCTTAATCATCGATATTGGCAGAAAAGCACGACCCACACTTTTTAAAAGTATACCTACTGCTGGTAAAAGTTGATTTAAAAAAAAATTTCAGAAAAAACCTCTAAATAAAAATTAAAAATCCGCCATTTTACCGATATTTGTTTTTCGGTCCTCCTAGTGACGTCGTGAATGAGCTTCGGCTTTTAAATGGGAATGAGCTATCCTGGTAGTAATATCCTTGAGATAAAGGAGCCATCCCTTACGGTATTTACTGAAGCTTCCTCTTAAATTTAGAATTTGGATATCCTGGACCATAATGAAAAAGTCATGGTGGGAGTACCAGGCGGTTTTTTCGACTACGTCACTTTCTGGAATTGAAGATACGGTCTCTGATTGGTTAAAAACGTTTTTTGGAGGCGAACTCATAAAATTGCAATCAAAAGTGACGTCACTTTCTGACTGTCCAAAACCACGGTCGTATAGACAGGTCCGGAAACTCCTATCCCTTATACATGGGAGATCATGTCCCGTTAAACTACGCAAAAATTAGTTCTTCCTTTCTACCACTGTAAGCGCCACTTGTTAGAGAGACGCTTTTTGATTGGCCGTTGAGATTTGATGCCGACGATGGCGACACACAGCCGTATAGACGTCTATACGGCCATGGTCCATTAGACATGTTGCGTCTCTCGAGGTCTCAGCCCCATCAATGGCCCGTTTTTGAACTGAAAAATGCGCAGTTAAGCCGGACATGAACGGCATGGGAAGTTTCCGGACCTGTCTATAGGACCGTGTCTAAGACGATCTGTGATAGGCAGTTTTTGCGTATCGCCGAAACCACCTTTGGCACACTTGCATGGTCGTGGACGTAGACGTAGACGTCCTGCACGAATTCTGACGTCACTCTTTGAGTGCTACTTTATTATTATTATTTTTCGCTTTTTGACTCCCTTCTTAGGGGGACACCTTTCCGATGGTGGAGGTCGTAAAACCATTACGACAATTCCAGACATCGTCGACCTGTCGGAACTCGAAAGATTTTATCTCTGAAATAGACCTGAAATATTCTCATTTATTTTTAAAGAGATTTTCAATTAAGCCTACTTCCGATAGAGGGGGAAGACGGTTGCATTTAAGCGTTTGTCCTGACCACACCGTTATCGTGAGATTTTTGGAGTTCTTTTTGGTTTTTGCTTTTGTGCAAGACAAGGTCGCGGTGGTTTTTTTTGGCGTTATTACACCAGACTGAAAGGGAAGAAGAAGATGACTACGATAATCATAGCATCTCTCCCTAAATAATTTTTTATTCTTGCATAGGTTAAACACCATAAATCCAATTATTAGAAAATATGGTTTCACTCCTATGTCATAAGCGAGCACCGGATCAAGCACGAGCACAGGTCTCGAGTGTGAATGTCGAGCGTGCTACGTACTAGCCTATGATGCCCGCTTTTTTATTATTATTATTATTATATTGGACTCAAAATTTACAGGCTTATAAAAAAATTATTATTATTATTATATTGGACTCAAAATTTACAGGCTTATAAAAAAGCCCTATTATAAATTTTGGTTAAAAAAAAGAATTTTTAAAACAATATAAAAATAAACAAAAATAAAAAATTAATAAGTTCAACAAAAGTATAAAAATTGAAGATGTTTACAATATGAACTAAATATGATCAGAAAGAAGATACTCCGTGACTCTTTTTTTGAAATCATTGAGCGACATATTGAAAAAATCCAATTCCTGATTAGCACATAAGTTGTTAAGGAGGTTCATGCACCTTGAAAGAGGAGAGTTTAAACGGGATGTTAATACAGGAAAGGTGAAGATTTTGTGCGTTTGCCTTTGTTGAGATTATCAAGGTGTTATAATGCCTGTTTTCATAAATACTTCCCTCTGACGAACTGATGGTCGTACTGTCGTTGAAGCATTACACCAGCACCTTGGAGAGGGGGTAGCAGTCTGAAATACTCCATTTGATTTAGCTTTTTAAGGGATCGTGCCTTTGAACGAAAAAAAGATACGTATTATTGTCATAATTATTATTCAGCGCTGCTTTACTACAATTGACTTTTTAATGGAGATGGAGAAGTCAAATCATAAGTTCAAAGAGCGTCCTCTCAAAATCATCTTCCATTTCCTTTTTTTTTTTTTTTTTTTTAACTCAATTTTTTTCAGATTCTGAAAAAAAAAAAATGAAACAGGGATATTTTCAACCCGAGCTGAATATTTTTTTTTTGCTTTTAAAACTTATCGATAGTATGATCACGTAAAATTCGGCGAGTGCAATTGGGAGAAAAAAATAGCAATTTGAATTGAATCTTTTTTTTTTCTTTCTTTTTCCTTATCCCCTGATTGACTGGGTCGGGATAGGTCAACTTCTATTTCTGAACCTTTTTTTTTATTATTAAACGACATCGCGTTTTTTTTCCTTTGTAGGTGATCGATTACTCTTTTCTCCTCCGATATCCTTTGCGTGTTTTTTAATCGTGTGTATTTTTTTTTTTTTTTTCATACCCGCTCGAGTTGACTAAGTTTTGATAAATCTTATTATTTATGACTCTTTTAACATTTTTCCGCATAAAATAACGTTAAAAAAGTTATTAATCGTGAAGGAAATAATAAATAAAGTAAACATATTTGAATTTAATTAACAAACCATTTTTGTTTGTTATCTCGATGAAGAAAGTGGAAGCAAAAAAAAAAAAAAAGAATCTAAAAAATGTCCAAGTCCGAAGAGAAAAAGACGAGATAATTTAAATTGGATTGATCGATTTGTCATTGTCCGGTTTTGAGGAAGCAACAAGTGAAAAGCGCTAACTTTAAAAAAAAAAATTCTCTTTTCCTCGGGTGTGTTTCCCTTTCCTTTTTTTATTGATGAGTTGACAACTTTCTCGTCAAATTCGATAGGTCTGGGTTTTCGAATGTCAAGTTGACATTTTAAATGCAAACTTTCGGTGCATTTATGTTAACATAGTGAACGTTATTCCCCAGTTCCATCCATGGAAATCGGTTGTCGCTTTTGTTGTTGTCACTGTCGTCTGTTGGTGTCTGGTTCATAGTCTCAGTTGCTGTTGCTGTTACCGCTTTTTTTCCCTGGTTTAATTTTGTTCGCAGACGTGACATTCGTATTCGCCTTCGTCTTCATCCTTGTAAGAAAATTTGTGATTATGTTGTTTTTGGCTCTTTTTCATCCTGCCCCATCTTTTCCTTGTGGTTGTTAGAACGACGGCTATAGGAATAATTTACAAAAAGGTGGCGGACGATATCGAAGAAAGACTTTAGCCTGGCCCTTATCTTATGAATTTTTTAATTTCGGTGAACGCACCCCCTAATTTTTTTTATAGTAACAGAAAGAAAATTCCCTGATTTTTTTTCAGATTTTTTGGACGTCGTTTAGTTGTGCCCCCGGAATCCTGAAAATTTTGAAATTCCCGTAAAGACCGAAAAATCAAAAATTTTAGTTTTATGTAAAAATGGTTGTTTCCTATTCGAATTTTTATGCAGATCATGAAATATAGTTAAAAGTCATATAATGTCATACGGTTTTGATGGTAGAGGCCAAAATAAGTAAAAAAATTAGGAACATATCTATAGCCACAATTTTTTGCGAAATTCTTCATATTTTTGCCCTCTAGCACAGTAGTCGTTTGTCATAAATAAATTCTAATTTTATTTTCGTGATCTGCATAAAAAATCGAATCGGAAACAACCGTTTTAACATAAAAATGAAATTTTTTGGTCTTCGGGGGCACGGCTAAACGACGTCCAAAAAATCAGAAAAAATTCAGGGAATCTTTTTTCGGTTACTATAAAAGAATTAGGGGGTGCGTTCGCCAAAATTCAAAAATTTGTAAAATAAGGGCCACCCTAATGACTTGGTTTTGATAAAATTTGGACCTCTTTACTAGAAGGTATTAGGGAGTAGAAATGTGCTCAAAAGTACCAAAAATACTTGAAAATAGCCACTTTTAGGCTTGGAAAAATTTTTGGCGGAAATGTTGTTTTAATTTTTGGTTCGACGGGTTCAACGGGGTTAAAATAACTTTTAAGATATCATTTACCCCTAGGTATAGGGTTACGGGTAAATTTCTAGGGTTTAGACCAAAAAACGGGGAAAGCGATTAAAAAATCAAACTAAAGGCTCCAGCAGGGCTGCAATCTCGATTCCGATTCTGAATTTGATTCCTTTCTGCAGAATCTTGATTATTTATGAGTAAGATTCCGATTCCGAAAGGTGGAAAAAAAATTTCAGATTCCGATTCCGATTCCAACTAACAAATATTATAGCGATGCTGATTCCGATTCCGAGTCCGATTCTGATTGTAATTCCGAATTTGATTCCATTCCGCGGAATCTTGATTATTTATAAGTAAGACTCCGATTCTGCTTCCGAAAGGTGGAAAAAAATTTCAGATTCCGATTCCAACTAACAAATATTTTAGCGATGCCGATGCCGATTCCGATTCCGATTCCGATTCCGAATTTGATTCCATTCCGCGGAATCTTGATTATTTATGAGTAAGATTCCGATTTTGATTCCGAAAGCGGGAAAAAAATTTCAGATTCCGATTCCGATTCCAACCAACAAATATTTTAGCGATGCCGATTCCGATTCCGAAAAAAAAATTTCAGATTCCGATTCCAATTACTTTTAAAATAGCATATTGCGATTTCGATTCCGATTCCGAATAAAAATTAATCTGATTTGCAGCCCTGGACTCCAGGAAATTTTCACGAAATCGCCGTTGTCATTTTCGGACTTAACTGGTTCCAAAACAACGGGAAAAAATATTGAATTAAAATCATTGACTCTTCAAGTGGGCAGACAATTTTTTTTTTTTCTGTCTTAAATCTTCAATTTTCGTCTATTTAGGTCCTTTTTGCTCGTTGAGGCACCATTAACCTCCGATAAAAAAAAAACTTTTTTTACGGTTTTTTACACCATAACGAATGCATTTTCATCTAGCCCCCAAACTTTTCAATAAAGTTTTTTTTTTTTTTTTTTTTTTTTTGAAGCACCCTAACGGAGACAGTAGTATTCTATCTTTTGCATTAAATCTGAAAGATGGAATCTTTTTCGACAATGCTTGAACACGTTTCAAAACGTCCGGAACATTTCTCTATCTTAACTTCAAACTATCCAAAAAAAAAAAAAATTGACCGACAAGCAAAATTCCTTTTAAAAAAAAAATGTAAAAAAGCTTTAAATTCATTTCTTCCTTCCCCGACCACCTTTCAAACGACGTGAAATGCAGGATCGGAGATCGGGAATTACGAACTCTCGGGTTTTAGTAAGTTGTAACAAGAAAACGTCCCAAGAGAGAGGTAACTCTCAAAAATCTTGGCTACTAGACTGAAACCTCTTTAAATTTCCAGACCGTCAGAAATTCTCCCCCGAAACTTACTCGCTTCACTGATCTTGAAGTTAGCAGACAACGAATCGAGTAAAAAAGAATGGAAAAAAAAAAAAGGAAAGACGTAAAGAATAAAAGACTCAGAAAAAAAAAAGGGGAAAAGTCGGTTATCAAAGTTAAACTGCGACAAGAGTTTCGGATTGAATTACAGGTAACACGAAACCTTTTTACAACGATTGTCCATTTTATCATTCTAAATCGAAATCTTATAAAAAACTTCCTTATATCACGAAGCCATGCTTAAGTCAAGACGGTATTCGAGGAAAGTTTAATGTCAATGACACGACAAAAGACTGTTTCAGTAACGATTTTAATTGTAGTATAGTATTATTCGATTAAACATTATGTAGCTGTTATTATATTTGGCTGCCATATGCAAAATTGTAATGCTTCGTTCCCAGCAAGAAGCTCATAAAAAAATTTAAAAAAACTTTGGATTTTTTTTGGTTTTCATGCAGAGTAAGTAGATTGTCGGCAAACCATTTTTGTTCCTATATTCAATTTATTCCTTTTTGTAGGGAAGTCCTGAAGGCAACTTGTTTATTGTTCACTGCCAGTTCCGGAACTGTTAGTATAGGTTTGCTGCCTCTCCGGAACTGACAATAGATTTACTGCCTGTTCCGGAACTGGCAGTAGACGTATACTGTCGGTTCCGGAACTACGAGTAAATTGATTGTCAGTTCCTGAACTGGCAGTATCCAATGGCCAGTTCCGGAACTAGCAGTAAACGTTTACTGCCGGTTCCGGAACTAGCAGTAAATGAATTGTCAATTCCGGAACTGGCAGTAAACCAAAAATCAGTTCCGGAACTAGCAGTAAGCTATACTGCAGGTTCTGGAACTGCCAGTAAATTAAGTCTCAGTTCCGGAACTACGAGTAAATTAATTGTCAGTCCCTGAACTGGCAGTAGTCCAATGGCCAATACCGGAACTAGAAAGCACACGTTTACTGCCGGTTCCAGAGCTAGCAGTAAATAAATTGTCACTTCAGAAACTGGCAATAAATCAATTGTTAGTTTCGGAACTAGCGGTAAATTAATTGTCAGTTCCTGAACTGGCAGTAGACCAATGGTCAGTTCCGGAACTAGCAGTAAGCTGTACTGGCGGTTCCGAAATTAGCAGTAATCTATACTCACGGTTCCGGAAATAGCAAGTACACTTTAACTGCCGGTTCCGGAGCTAGCAGTAAATAAATTGTCACTTCAGAAACTGGCAGTAAATTAATTGCCAGTTCCAGAACTGACAGTAAAATAATTGTCAGTTCCTGAACTGCCACTTCCAGAACTGACAGTAAATTAATTGTCAGTTCCTGAAGTGGCAGTAGATTAATGGCCAGTTCCAGAACTGCAGTACATTAATTCTCAGTCCCGGAACTGGCAGTAAATAAATTGTCAGTTCCGGAACAGGCAGTGAACGTATTTTTAGTTCTGAAAGAGGCAGTAAATAGTCTGTTCCGGAACTGGCAGTATATTAATTGTCAGTTTCTGAACCGGCAGTAAATTAATTGCCAGTTCCGGAACAGGCAGTAAACGTATTTTTAGTTCCGAAAGAGGCAGTAAACCAAACAAGTTCCGTAACTGGCAATAGACGTAACTGACAGTTCCGGAACTTGCGCAACTTGTTTATTGTTCACTGCCACTTGCGGAGCTGGCAGTGAACAATAAACAAGTTTCGTGACCCTTCAGGGCTTCCGTATTTTTGCGACAGTTCTTATTTTCTGTCCTTAAGTTTTTTCATTTAGGAACGACATCAAATTGTTATAGAGTACCGAAAAAGCTCCAGAAATAAGTGTCGAGTTTTGTCTGGACTTCTAAAATCCGTTAATTTAGTTTCTAGACAAGCACTAAAGCAAAGACCGAGTCCCTTTTGTTAAGTCTACAAAATATTTACTGTATGAAACTCTTAATGGGCGGAATTTTTTTAAGAAATATTTTTACTTTTGTTTTCTTCCGGGTTGACACCGATTTATGCACCCGGAAGTTAAGTTACGTTGATGTGAAAGAGCATTTTAAAATAAATTTATTTTCATTTTACTAATTCAACAAAAAGTTTTCCGAGAGTTTCTTAAACTTCTGCATGAGGCAGCTACATGATAACTAAAATAAGTTATTTCAAGAAATATAACAACTCGGAGGGAGAAACAAAACCTTTTTTTTTTTTTTAATTTTTTTTTGCATCAACCAATTAAAGGAAAAAGTCATGCTCCGTCTTTTCTTTTTTTTTTCTGGAAGAATTTCCACTCGATGACAATACATTTTGTTCCCTTTCATATATTCCACACCTAAGTGGATGTGCGAAGGGAAAAAAAAAAAAAATAAAAACCACTCGACTCTGGGGCACTTGACCCGGGGATTATTGTGAACGGAAGGGAAGATTACGATCGCATCGTCAACATTTAGCTTTTGAGAAAAAGTGGTAAATGGGAGTAATAAGTAGTGCTGATTTAACATTATTAACATCAGCAAAAAAAAAAAGATTTTTTTTCCTCGGCTTTTTTGTTCGGCTCACCTTTAAACTAAATATATAAAAAAAAAATTTCCTTCTGTGTTGTTTTTTTTTTCTTCCTCTTCAACTTTTTTAATCAAACAATAATTAACGAAAAGAAGTAGGTACTGCGGTTGGAATGTCAAAAACAATAAAAAAAAAATGAAAAAATAAAAAAAAAAAAAAAAAAACTTTATGAAAACTTTTTGATTAAAAGAAAAAGTCATCGGTTTGTAATGGGAGTTTTTCGATTGTAGGATCATAATGACTCGATATACACGTTGGAAGAGATCCTCGATTTTTTTTTTTATTTCTATATTCGAGTTTCTAAGGTGAAAAAGATTCCACAATAAGCGGGAGGAATATTTCCATTCGGAATTATTCGCGAGGGGCTTTGAGGTATTTCGATAGAAACGCTTTCGGAAGTTTATTCAGCGTGAGGTTGAAATTTTTTTTGTTCGTAGGAACTAGAATTTCGTTTCTAATTTCTGGTGAAACTGGTTTTTTTACGCATTGTTTGGCGAAATCGTAGTGATGGAATGTAAATGATTAATTTAAATAAAAATTGTAGGGAAGGCCTAAGGGGTCAAAAGTATTTGCCAGTTGTGTCATTGTTCCGGAAGTTTGTTCGGAACGCCGTTAGTTCCGGATCTGACTGTGCTTGATCTGGAACTAACAATGTCTTTTCCGGAACTGACAATTTTATCCCTGTTAATTCCGGAACTGGCAGCGCTGAATTAAAACTTGCTAGTTCCGGAACTAGCAATATTATCTTCCAGTTCCGGAACTGGTAAGTTCCGATTTAAGAAAATGCTAGTTCTGGAACTAGCAGAAAAAAAATTTCTTGTTCCAGAACTGGCAGAGCTGAATTAAAACTTGGTAGTTCCGGAACTAGCAATTTTCTTTTCTGTCAGTTTTAAAATAAATGATAGTTCCGCAACTGGCAGAAAAAAAATTTGGGGTGCTGAATTAAAACTTCCTAGTTCCGGAACTAGCAAGTTTTAATTCAGCGCTGCAATTTTTTTCCTGCCAGTTCCGGAACGAGCAGTTTTTTCTTCGAGTTCCGGAAGAACTAGCATTTTTTTAAAACGGAACTTAGTAGTTCCAGAACTGGAAGAAAAAAATTGCTAGTTCAGGAACTGTCAGAAAAAAAATTGCGGTGCTGAATTAAAACTTGCTAGTTCTGGAACTGGCAGAAAAAAAATTAACTTAATAGTTCTGGAACTAGCAGAAAAAAATTGCTAGTTCCGGAACTGGCAGGAAAAAAAATTTCTTGTTCCAGAATTGGCAGTGCTAAATTAAAACTTGGTAGTTCCGGAACTGGCATAAAAAATTGCTACTTCCGGAACTGTCAGAAAAAAAATTGCGGTGCTGAATTAAAACTTGCTGGTTCTGGAACTGGCAGAAAAGAAAATTGCTAGTTCCGGAACTAGCATTTTTTTTAAACGGAACTTAGCAGTTCCGGAACTGGAAAGAAAAATTGCATAGCTGAATTAAAACTTGCTAGTTCCGGAACTAGCAATTTTTTCTTCCAGTTCCGGAACTGCTAAGTTCCGTTCTAAAAAAATGCTAGTTCTGGAATTGGCAGAAAAAAAATTGCTAGTTGAGTTCTGAATTAGCAAGAAACCAATTGCCAGTTCCAGAACGAGCAATTTTTAATTCAGCGCTGCCAGCTCTGGAACAAGCACAGCCTGTTCCGGAATTAACAGGGATAAAATTAGTTCCGGAACTAACAGCGTTAAAATTGTTAGTTCCGGAACAAACAAATGTCAATGCAGGAACCAACAAGGACACAACTGGCAGTTATTTTTGACCCTTCTGGGCTTCCGTAGGAAATGCGGGAAAAAATTGCTTCGAACTAAGTTGAATGGAGGACTTGAACCTCCGACCATCCGACTGGCGGTCGGAATTGCAGCCCTGCAGTCGACTTTGTTGACTGTACAAATCCGTGCACCTGTGAGCCTAGGCACAAGTACATAGTGGAATCCACAACACATTTCCGAGCTCCGAAGTTTGTTTGTTACACAAACAGAATTTTTTATACCTTTTTAACTGTTTCCTTGAAATTTCGCAAAGGGTTTTTTTAAAAACAACTGTTTATTTTAACTTTCGAATTCTGAATATCTTTTAATTTTGATGCTCGGCGAATTCCCAGAATTCTTTCCCGGATAAAAATCCTTTTTTCCTCTTTTCCAAGATAATAATATCTCACTCAAGGGTTTAAGCCGTAAGGTAAGAAAGAAGAAAAACGTTTTCCAAAGTAAAATACAGTAGGTTCAAGGTAAAGAGATGTTAAATCTTTACCTCGAAAATAGAGCTTTTCCTGTGGAGCCACTGATTGAGATGTAATTCAATAAACCTATGGCGTGAAGTAAATATCCCAGGAGACTGCACCAGCTCCTCGATCCGGATCGTGCTTCTTCTTCCCTTCTGGCGATACCTTTTCTCTTGCAATAGCAGTTTCCATTAATACCAACTTTTGGTTCGGATTTCATGACGAACCCGTCAACCTTTTTTTTTTTTTTCTTTCCTTTTTATTTTAACGGTCATTTAATTTTTTTTCTTTCCTTTTTTTTTCAGGGTATGGGATGAAGCGACTACATCCTCGATGTGGTCAAAAATGCTCGATCGGTCCTAAGGATATTATTTAATCAGATATGGAAATTTTGGGATTTCTCTTTTTGGTAAGTAGAAGATATTTTTATTTTTTGTTGGTTGACCTTTTCAAGGCAATTCGATGTGTGACATTTTTTTTTATAATTGAAATTATGAGGAAAAAACGTTTTTATGAACCGACCAGGCACAATTTTCCGGCACCGTAGTGGCCAGTCCTAGACTTTCATATAAATCCAGGAATTTAGAATTTTCGAATCCCGAAATCTAGGGATTGAAATAGTGGTCCAGGCAGTCTTTAACCCCACTGGATGATAACAAAGAAGTATACCTTTTAACCCTTTAATCATAGTTTATTCATAGGTAAACCATAAATGAGCCATTTGAGAGTAGGCAGTGGTAAGGATCTATATCATTAAAGGGTCGTTCGATATCGAAACAAAATAACACGTGTAAATTGAAAAGTTAAACCGAAAAACCGTAATTAACCTTTTATCATAGGGTTGGTGTAATAAAATTAAAATTTTATAACATAATAGCTGAATATTACAACGCAACAAATATTATTACCTGATACCTGAAACTTTCAACAAAAAACCATGGAGACAATACCAATTTTTTAAAATTTTTTACAAAAACTACCGAATTCGTCCATGTTTTAAAAAAAAGAAAATTATGATAACTAAAAATCATCTCGGATGGCAGATTCCCTAAAAATGATTACATACTTAACAGTAGCATTTTAGGTCGAACGTCTCGCTTTTAAAATAAGGAATTTGGAAGTATTATTTTGTCTCCTCACCCGCCGGAACGTCGATCAGCTATTAAAATAAATGTTTCTATAACGCGTTGGAAATTTCACTGCTGACACACATAAACAACGTTAAGTACTTTTAATTAAGTTTAAAGCAAGTTTTGAAACGGATCGATCACAATAGACAATAAATAAAATCCCCTACTATACTAGCGTAACGATGTGCATATAAAAGTTTCCAACCTCCCACTTCTCAGAGTAACTTTTGCCGTTGTAGAAAGCCCCTCAAGCATTCAAAGTTTATTATAATCTGCGTTTTCCTTTCACCTCCTACGTTTATCATCATACTTGCTTTAAGAAAGTGGGAATATTATAGTCTGGAGAATTCCTAATCTTTAATTCGCGATGATAAAAAAAAAAAAGACGCTGGAAAAAAGAAGAGTTTTAGGTCGACCCCATACTTTCCTTTCAGTACGTGGAGAAACGTAACGGAAAATTAGAAAGAATTAATAATAAAAACCAACAATTATTATAATTGACGTACAAATAATAGTGTTATGGAAGATAAAAAAAAAATAAAGTTAAAATTATTCAATTTGATACTCGGATGGGAGTGAACGATGTTATTAGACGGAACCGGCAGGTAGATCCTATCAGGACTCTACAATATATTTGTATTTTTTTTTTTTTTTTTTTTTTTTTTTGAAGGAAAGCAATTATTTTTATTACGGGGTGGTCGAATGTTTACGATTTTCGTAGCTCCTGTTTTAGAAAAAGATACACAACCCAATTGACTTGTAGATTAGGGTGTATCGAAATTTGGAAATTTTCGAATTTGAAAATGACACTATGAGGAAAAGTTGTGGCTTAGGGTCAATAGTATCCTGGAATTTTTTCAAATTTTTAGGTCAGCACTTTCGGCCGTCTCGGTTGGCTCAAAGTTTTACAAGTTAAAGTGGTAGGTGATTTTGTAAATTTTTAAAAATCTTGTTAAAAAATAGCCTAGAAACCTCAATCACTGTAAAAGTATATCTGTTTGGCGTTTTTGAGGTCGATAAATCCGAATATGATCGAATTTTTTTCTAGGGGTTTGGCAAAATAACAAAACATGATTTTAAATTTTTTGGTCCCAAACGTCGAATTTGAATTATGAACTTCTCTTTGTTCATGTTGCGAACCGTTAATTGATATTTCCTCTTCATTTGGGGACTTGAAATTACATTTTACATTCATTTAAGTAAACGGAGCGGAATAGTACTAATTTTTAAACGGCGGCAGAATATAATTGATATTATTTTTTTAAGCCACAAAATTAAAATGGCGTTTGCCGATTTTGCTAAACGTGTTGCCGAAACATATTACGGCAACATTTTGCAACATTTTTATTTACATTTCAACGTTGAGTAAACATGTTGAAAACATTTCTAAGCTACAACAAGTTGAACAACATGTTGAGCAACATGGCGTCGTAACAAGTTGCTGCAACATGTTTCGTCGTGAAATTGCTGCCTTAAAAATGGGTTTAAAAATGACGTCATCCAACGACGTCTTAACGTTACGTCCTTAAAATATCTATTTATTTTCTGGGAAGGAGAAATTTCATTTATTTTTACTCGAAAAAAAAAATGTTAGAGTAACCGTCAGAAAAATCTTTCTTCAAAATATAAACAAAGTTCCGCTCATGTTTAAGTTGCAGGAGAACGATCAGCTAAGAATCTCAAATTCACCTGTAGAACCTCCTTAAGGTTCAAAACAGTTAAAACTAGTTTCACCGTGGTTGATGTTTGACAAACAGTCGCTTTTGAAAATTTTGATTTTGCAGGTGTTTCCAGATGCTAAAATGTAAAGGAAAAAACTACCTTTTATTTTAGATACTTTTCTCCCTTTTTGAATATAAATAATTTTGTATATGAACGAAATGGATACTGGAGTGGATATTAAATCACGGGAATAAAAAAGAAAGTAAAATAAAGAAAAAGACACCTGACATTTGATGGAAAAGCCATAAATAAGGAATGACTAGTTGATTCCCGTGAGGTCTGGATTGTCCTGTTGAATTTAAACCGTACCGGTAACGTTTCTGCTGCAATACGGACGTTTCCTATAAAGTATTCTGAAAGGTATATGTATTTTTTTCTTATTTTTAACCAAAGTCATTTTTTTTTTTTTCTATATCAAAAATCGATAACGAGGATGATATAAACCGTGTTTCAAGGATGACCGTATTTTTTTTAACAACCGGCAGCTAATGGAGAAACGGAACTCTTGACGCGTACAAGTGTAAATTATTTGTTGGTTTTGAATATTTGTTGTGTTTGCAAATGACGGTGGGGTGTCAATTTCTTGCGAATTTTCGACTTTGATGTGGGCCGCCCCCAAAAAGTTTTCGTTTTGGCGAAGTAATACACCCTGAATTTTTTAAATGGTGAGAAACCGTGCCGCACTTAGCCTTAATTTTGAAAAATTCCCATACGGACCAAAAAATCGATCAATTTTTTTAAAAGGATGTTATACGGATGAATTTAAGATTCTTAGTTGATTGATCTCCTGCAACTTATGCATGGGCGCAACATTGTTTATTTTTTGAAGAAAGGTATTTCCGTACAAAAGTTTAACTGGAGTCGAATAATTTTTTAAAATTATTGGACTACTCCAAATATTTCCCAATGTTTACAACTTTGTACAAATATTTACAACTTTTTACAAATATCTACAACTCTTGCCAACTCTTGGCAAATATTTACAACTCTTGACAACTCTTGACAAATATTTACAACTCTTGACAACTCTTGACAAATATTTACAACTCTTGACAACTCGTGACAACTCTTGACAAATATTTACAACTCTTGACAACTCTTGACAAATATTTACAACTCTTGACAACTCTTGACAACTCTTGACGAATATTTACAACTCTTGACAAATATTTACAACTCTTGACAACTCTTGACAAATATTTACAACTCTTGACAACTCTTGACAAATATTTACAACTCTTGACAACTCTTGATAACTCTTGACAACTCTTGACAAATATTTACAACTCTTGACAACTCTTGACAAATATTTACAACTCTTGACAACTCTTGACAAATATTTACAACTCTTGGCAACTCTTGACAACTCTTGACAAATATTTACAACTCTTGACAACTCTTGACAAATATTTACAACTTTTTACAAATATTTACAACTTTTTACATATGTACTTTTTACAAATATTTACAACATTTTTCAAATATTTACAACTTTTTATAAATATTTACAAATATTTACAATCTATATATTAAAACGCTAAGAACCCCCAAAACCTATTTCCTGTCGCCCCGCAGCCCCTATCCGACCGTTTTAGACGATCTTTTTTTTTGAATGAAAGCTCTTTACTATAGTGAGCAAAAATAAATGTTAGGACACCCCTTGAATAGGACACCCCTGTTTAATTTTTTTTTCGCGTGAGTTCAGGTTGGCGATACCATGACGTCATACTTTGTAAATGGCGGTCGGTCGGTAGTTTTAAATGGTTTTAAAATAATATTGTGGTTTCGGAGGAGGATTAAATGATTCGTGCGACTCTTATACAGGATAAAGACGGCTTTCGTGAATTTTTCGACAATATATCATCCGTTTAAAAATCATATAAATTTTTTTTTTCTTCTTTTTTTTTTTTGAAGGTTATAAGAAAGGGTATCCAATGCATTTCTAATGATGTAGATTAATATTAATAAACGTTAATAAATGCTGTCTTAAAAATTTAAAAAATCTGAAATGATTCAAATGGCTCGTTTCGATGGGTCTCCGCTCCGTGTTGAGCGTCCTCGTAAGACAGGGTTCGAATCCCGCTACAACCAAAGCTTTTTTTTCCCCCCCTTTTTCTTAAATAGGCTTAAATAAGTTTAATTATGTTAAAATAAGCGTAAAACAGCTTAATTTATCATAATTAAGCTTAAATAAGTCTAATGAAACTTAAATAAGCTTAATTATGTTAAAATAAGTTTAAAACTGCTTAATTTATCATAATTAAGCTTAAATAAGTCTAATAAAACTTAAATAAGCTTAATTATGTTAAAATAAGTTTAAAACAGCTTAATTAAGTCTAAATAACTTTAATGAAACTTAAATAAGCTTGATTATGTTTGAATGAACTTACACCAGTTTCTATGAACTTAATTTAACCTAATTAAGCTTAATTATGTTAAAATAAGTGTAAAACAGCTTAATTAAGTCTTAATAACTTTAATGAAACTTAAATAAGTTAAAATAAGTGTAAAACAGCTTAATTAAGTCTAAATAACTTTAATGAACGTTTTAAATTTTCCTCCGACTTCTTCCCGAAGATCGGATGGAATTTTTTGTGTTTCTAATGAATTTCCGAACTGTTTTTATACTTGTGCACTTAACCTAACCCACTTAAAAAAAAAAAAAAAAAATTCAATTGCAAAATGCAAGTTCCGAATCATTTCAGATTTTTTAAATTTTTAAGACAGCATTTATTTACGTTTATTAATATTAATCTACATCCTTAGAAATGCATTGCAATGCCCTTCTTTTAATCTGAAAGGAAAACTCTACTTTAAATTAAAATAAACAAAAAAATAACAACAAACTACAGACCGACCGCCATTTACAAAGTATGACGTCATGGTATCGCCAATAGAGTTTCTGTTTTCCCGGGAATTTTAAAATTTCGGGAATCGGGAATCCCGTTTTTTTTGGAAAAAGCATTTCCCGGGATTCGGGAAATATTGATACGGCGGGAACCCGGGAAATTCCCGGGATTAACCGGGAAAACCCGGGAATTTTCCCGTTAATTTCTGAAAAACGGGAAAAATCCCGAGAAATTTCAATCCCGGGAATCGGGATTAAATTTTTTTTCCGGGATCCCGGGAATTCCCGGGACGGGAAATCCCGGGCAGAAACTCTAATCGCCAACCTGAACTCACGCGAAAAAAAATAAAACAGGGGTGTCCTATTAAGGGGTGTCCTAACATTTATTTTTGCTCACTATACACTATACGTGTAGATTTGCCCAATCTGAAGCTGAAAGTCATTCTGAGGGGTAGTTAAACTTCAGACGCCGTTTGTAAAGAGGTACTGGGCAGTTAGCAACTGAAAGAGGGGCCGTCAAATTTTGACTGGGGACAGCTAAGTTATTTGTAAATATTTACAACTTTTTACAAAAAAACATAATTTAACATTTTTGGTGAGTGCGAGTCGGTAGCTTAATGTCAGAGTCAGAGTGCGGGTGGGTAGCTTAATGGTAGAGCACCCGTCCGGCAAACGGTAGATGTGGGTTCGATGCCCATTCGGCTCAAGTACCCGACGAAATTTTTTCTCTCAATGTTTGTCCATAAAAGTTAAGGACTTTAGAGATTTCGGCTTTTATAATATTATAAAAGGCGATAGTTTTTCCTCTTAATAATTTAACATAATTTTGGCCATGTTTTAATTCTTAACTCGAAAACTGAAGTAGATATAAAAAAATGGACTTCAGATTCGTGATCTACTCGAAATTCTCGGTTGGAGATGTGTGTTTTTTCACCAAAAAAAATTTATCAATTTTTTGACCGTTGAGAGAATTTTTTAAAATGAGGTGTATGAGTCAAACACGACATTCAGGTATCAACATCAAGACCGGCTTTAAATTACAGAAAAACCTTTTTATTTTTCGATTTCCCCGTCTTTTTACATCATAAAGGTCTTTTGCATCATATCCGCTTTAGCCTTCCAGCTTTTTGAAAGTAATTTTATTTCGAATCGCCTTAATCCATTCACTGGAGGACAAATCAGACTCGCTGGAAAACAAAATTGTCCGAATAAACGGAAAAATTGTATTGACGAACGAAAAGAAAAGAAAATCAAAAAAACAAAAACAAACATCTTTTATAATACTTTATTACACATTAAAGGAAGAAAGTGATAACTCATGTAACAAATTCCAAAAACGTCGAATAACAGTTTAAACACCGACTACAAATTGTGGTTGGCGCCGATGAACATAAATTTTATGAAACACATGGTTTTTTTTTTTTATCCTAAACCTCGACTATCATGGAAGAAAAAAAAAAACCGGGGCTCGCTTTTTCCAAATTGTTTTCGAAATTCAAAAACAAGAATTTATTCCCCTTAATTTTATCACATTGACATACTATTGCTGGAACTTTCGTTAAAAAAATTTCCCCTTTTAAGATGAAAATAAAATTAAAATTAAGAAAAAAAAAAAAAAAAAAGATTCAATGTAAGAAGGATGTTCTGAAGAAGCTCGGAATTAAATTCCAGTGTCCTAGGAATCCGTAGGGCTTTTTCCGGAATCAAATTTTCAAAAAACATCCAGAAAAAGTTTTGCATAAACTTTTTTTTTGAAAATGAGATTTTAACATTTTTCGGGGTGGAAGTCTTAAAAGATATTCGTCGGGAGCTTCCGTTTATTAAATGAACATTATCAGGGAGTTGTTGTAAGGGGGAGCTTTCGAAGAGCTTTCTCACGTCATCCGTAAAATTTTCACGACACGGTTCAAGAAGATATTTCAGCTGTTGCATTTTCTCCATGAATCATTATAATAAATCGCGTTTCTCTCAAAAAATTTTCCCTCCCTTCTTCTTTTTCTTGTGCCACGGGAAATTAAAAAGTTTCTTTTTTTTTTTTTTTTTGAAAGGCACGTGGCAAAAAAAACTTTCGAAAAGTTATCATATCCAATCAGGAAAAAAAGATACGATTTTTTTTTTCCTTTAAAGAAAATATTTCAAGTGATAGGAGTAAAGCGATACAAAGCAAATGCACTTTTCACCGTTGTCAGTCAGGCGAAAAATAAGCCTCCTATCTGATTTCCTTTCTCTTTCGCTTTATGTGGGGTTCCGCTCGATGGCTTTCGATTCAAAGTGATCTTCTGTTTTATTTTTTCGCTTTCACGGTTTATTTTTTTTTTAACGTCGGTTCAAAAAAGAATGTGAAGGTGCACAGGTTTTCGCTTTAAAAACGTTTAAGGAGATCTTTTTTTTTTTTTTTTTTTTTTTTAAATGGGTCATTTTCTCATTTTAAATCAAAAACGGTGGCTTCAGATGAGTCAGAAACCTTCCATTGTCGATTTGTTTTGAATGGTAATCGCAGAAAATGTTATGGCGCGTTTTTTTTCTTTTTCGTTTGATGATTATCAGATTATCTGTCAATGGCATTAGGGTGGCCCTTTTTTTTACAAATTTTTGAATTTCGGCGAACGCACTCCCTAATTCTTTTATAGTAACCGAAAGAAGGTTCCCTGAATTTTTCTGATTTTTTGGACGTCGATTAGCCGTGTCCCCGGGACCTAAAAATTTTATTTTTGTATAAAAACAACCGTTTTTATGTAGAAATAAAATTTTTGCAGATTACGAAAAAGAAGTTGGAATTTATTTATGGCAAACGATTATTGTGTTAAATGACAAAAATATGAAGAATTTCGCAAGAAATTGTGGCTATAGCATATTTTGCTAATTTGTTTACTTGTTTTGGTCTTTATTAGCAAGACCGTATGAGGTATACAAATTTTACACTCCCTCTGTCCCAAAATACTTTGCGTGTTTCTCATTTTTATTTCCCATTTCGTAAGCTTTTGATTTTTGCCGGAACTGTTTGTACCACTTTACCCACCTACCCAAGGACTATTTCACACCATTCCCCCAAACAAAATCGGGAAATGAATTAGCGAAAAAATGGAAAAAATCAAAAATTTCTATTATTTTCGCCCCGTTTCAGAAACGAAAGAGAAAAATTTGAAGGTGGTCGGAAATGAGAGAGTACATTACCCTAAAGAAGAATCCCCCATGGGAAATTTTTTTTCATTTGTCGCAACCCCCCAAAAAAATTAAGTATGTTGAGAGACCGACCAAGGGGATGAATTTTTAAATTTCGATTTGATGGTCGCGAAACGTTTGTTACGGAGGTTTTTCAGGTCGCTGATTTGGATTCTGAGGTCCGTTTTAAAAAATTCAAGATGGCGGATCCAATATGGCGGACCTTTTTTAATAAATGAATTTTTTTTTTTCACTAAAAGACGTAATCGGGGGGTTATTGAGGCCGCTGATTTCAATTCCGAAATCGGTTTTTGAAAATTCAAGATGGCGGAACCAATATGGCCGACCTTTTTTCAAAAATTTGACGTTTTTTCCATAAACACGTAATCGTGGGGTTACTGAGCACGCTGATTTTGATTTTGAAATCGGTTTTTTAAAATTCTAGATGGCGAATCCGATATGGCTGCCTTTTTTCAAAAATTCGATTTTTTTTTCACATAAACACATGTCTGTTATTGGGGACGCTAATTCCGAATCTTAGGTCAGGTTTTATAAATTCAAGATGACGGATGCAATATGGCGGACTTTCACCGATAACCCCCAATCATAAATTCGACTGAAAAAAATTTTTTGAAAATTAGAAAAAAAATTTTTTTTGAAATCCTCCGCCATATTGGATCCGCCATCTTGAATTATTGTAAAAAATAACTTCAGATTCGGAATCAGCGTCCCCAATAACCCCCCGGACATGTGTTTATGTAAAAAAAAAATCGAATTTTGGAAGCCATATTAGATTATCCATATTAGATTTGCCCTATTAGATTTGCCATATTATGACAGCCATATTAGATTTGCCATCTAGAATTTTAAAAAACCGACCTCAAAATCAAAAATCAGCGTGCTCAATAACCCCCCGGTAACGTGTTTATGTGAAAAAAAGTCAAATTTTTGAAAAAAGGTCGGCCATATTGGTTCCGCCATCTTGGATTCTCCAAAACGAACCTCAGAATCGAAATCAGCGACCTCACAGTAACTTAGGCAGATTTAAAAAATATGTCTTCACATTCGTGGTGATCTACGCAA
Source organism: Liposcelis bostrychophila (assembly GCA_037577465.1). Taxonomy (NCBI): domain Eukaryota; kingdom Metazoa; phylum Arthropoda; class Insecta; order Psocodea; family Liposcelididae; genus Liposcelis; species Liposcelis bostrychophila. Next base: position 19,404,862 of record CM075212.1, on the reverse strand, counting down.
AATTTTCGATAAGAAACAAGTGTTTTTCACAAAAAAAAAAGAAAATATTAAGTCGTTTCTCAACTTCATTATAACTTATTAACACAACATTACTAAGCAAAAAGATAACTTTGAGGGGGTTAGACATATGCAATTCGAAAATTCGAAAAATAAGGGACACTTTAGTTGTCATGAAGCATTTTGATTTTGCTATAAAACATTCCGGTTTGGTTGCAAGACAAAACTTGTTCAAGCCATTTCCTTTTTCTGTGTCTGATAAAAGAAAAGGATTTTAAAATAACTTACTTTAGCTTACAGTACAACGGTTAGGGTGAAGTGGAAAATTTACAAAATCATTCAAATATAAGGTAAACTTACCTTATATTTGAATAGTTTCTTCTTTTTTTTTTAATTTAAAAAATCAGTTAAAAAGAATTAATTGAAGAAACTAAAATCATGCAGAACGAGATTAACGTAAACCTGCATGCACAACCATGATAGTTTCTTGTCTAGACATTCAAGAAAATATCGAAAAAAAAAAAAGTTTAGAATTCTAATAAATGAAAATATCTGACTTTTATCTCGACGGCAATACTTTACCTCCCATTAGGCGCTAAAGCCATAAAAATGAAAGCAGTAATTTATTGAATAACTTGCGGTTGTGCATAAGCGTTAAGTTGCAAACAATCTCGTCATAATTTATCCTCGTTCGCAAATCGCGATTTTTTTTTTTTGTCTGTTGTCGAAAAGTTCTGCATTTCGAGTTCAGAGTCCGTAACTGATTTACATCGAATTCGAGTTGACACAATTATTGTGCCTCCTGATTTAATGCCAATAAAACACCGAGAATAAGGGTTTCCTTCATCAAAGGTGGATCGGGTTCTTATATTAAAAAAAAAAAAAATGCTTCATTTCATTCAACCGGTTTTTTTATGACTGAACATCCGTCGCGTGCCGCAAGTATATATTTGCACTTCTGCCGGGGTTTTGAAAGGAGGAGGAGCGGGAGGGGGAGGGGTAAGAGAAGAATGAAAGAGCTCCGGCTTTCAATATAACCATCGCGAAAACAAAGAAAAGTTACAGGAAACAGTTTTATTTTCTTTTAATTAACTTTTTGCGCGTTATCGTAGTTTAGTCTAATGAATAGTTATGTCGTGCGGTTTTAATTATTTTTTTTCTCTGTTAAAGAGAAAGCAACAAGAGAGAGAGGGGGGAAAAAGCGATGGTTTTAATATTTTAACCTTTATATCACGAGAGGTGACGAGAGGAAGCAAAAGCCAAATCCTAGCCTAGAGTCACTGCAAAAAGTATAATTAAATTACCACATCGCGTTATTTTTTATCATATAGGCCAGGCTTTGGATCGTTCATTTTTTGTTAATTTTCAAAATAATGGGGGAGGATGTCCCAAGGGAGCATCGAGAAATATGGCAAATTAAGCTCCGTGTATTTTTTTTTTTTTTCGATTGCTTACAAAAAATAAAAACCCGTAAAAATGAGTCACATTTCCTTGTTTTAATGTAAAATCATGAAAATCACTCATTTTCACCTTTGAAAAAAAATTAAAATTTCGTTAATCAGCAATAAAACTGAGGAACTTTTAGCTTGCTTCTTTTTAATTATTATTCAAAATCGTTTTTCAACCAAAAAATTACTTACATCACTGAAATATTTTATGCTTAACAAGATTTTTCCCAGGGATCGTTTTTAAAGTTTTTAGTATAATTATGGAAAAAAAAAAGGACGAGCCTACATAGCCGAGAAGAATGAATTCAACTGAGGAAAAAAAAAAAAAAAAAAAAAAAGGTTCGGATATCCGGGAAAGTTTCAACCGCCGAAAAAAGGGAAGTTTTTCTCGTCTTCGGTTTGCAATTTGGTTTTTGCTGAAAAAAAAAGAGAAAAGTCGGTAACATGTTCCGTGTAATTAAGTTAATTTGTAAGTTAAGCACTTTAAAGTGTCTGTTACTAAAAAAATCGTCAGGAATTTGCATCTGATCCAGAATCCATGCTTTGGCCTATATTTTAATTTATTACGGTTTAATGACGCGTAAGAATTAAACATAATGATCAAGGCTGCCATTCCGATTAATTTTTATTCGGAATCGGAATCGAAATCGGAATCAGCTATTTCAAAAGTAATTGAAATCCGAATCCGTGCTTTTTTTGAAGAAATAGGAATTACAGGGTGTCTACTGGTCCTATATTCCTATAAAGTCCTATAAAAGTCCTATATTTTTCTTTTTGGTCCTATATACCTATAAAATCCTATAAAGTCCTATTTAACCAAAAAAATTAATTTTGAGCAGGGGCACAACTGGTCCTACATTCCTAATTCAAAGTGAGCTAATTTTACTCAATTTTTCCAACAAATTTTCTCGCTCGGCCTTCGGCCTCGCTCGATTTATGCAGGTTGCCATAATTTAGATTTTTAAAGATTCAGAAAAGTGAGGAAAACCAATCATTTTGGGCTACGAACGATTCATAGTTTATGCTTTGATAATTGAAAAAGCACTTTGGGGAAATTTTCAAAGAAAGTTCAATGTTTCAGGAAATTTTTTCTTTAAATCTTGACGGCGGGTTTCCATTAGGCAATTAATTTTAAACTAATTCCAGTTCAAATAATTTTTAAGAAGGTTTATAAAGTTTAAAAATTATATTTTCGATTTTATGGAATCATTTGTGGAATATTTTCGGGCTTATAGAGGATTCAAAAATTTTTACGTGTAGTCTAAAATTTTTTACGTTTATAAAATTTTAAATTTTTTAGCTCTTAGCTTGGGGCGGATTTTCTGAACTACTCATATAACCTTGGGGACTTCTGAAAAACACTTGCAGAGGCTTGAACTTTTTTTTTGATCGGGATTTTTTGATCCCAAGATTTTTTATAAAAATGTTTTTGTAGAATTTTGTTTTACCTTTTTTAGTAATTACCCGTTTTACAAGTTTTACCTTTTTTCTTCTTCCTTCTTTATTTCTAAATTTTGGAGGACAGAATTTACCTCTAGAATTTTGTGTGCCTAAATTTTTTTCTCTTAAAAATGGCTTGTTTTGGGTCCTATATTTTTTGAAAAAATGGACCTATAAAGTCCTATAAAAGTCCTATATTTTAACTTTTATGAATCAGTAGACACCCTGGAATTGGAATAGCGACCCTGATAATGACTGCTAAAACTCAACCTTCATCCACAAAAAAATAGACTATTTTTTAGTTTTTTTATGCATTAATCTTGACCAAAATAAATGAATGATAAGGTAAGGAAAAAGTCCTGAAAGGCTTAGGTGGCCAAGTTCTCGGCTATGGAAGCCTTACCAGTTTTCCGAAAGTTCTTTCTTTGAAATCGAAATGCAGACTTCACCATCCCTTGGTGGTAAAATTAAATTGGATCGAGTTTGGATCAGTCTTGATAAAAGGGATGGCAAACCGAACCAGACCCGGGTTTTTTTGTCAGGAAAACCGAACCAAACCGAACTTTTTAGAAAATGCTAATTAAAAAACCGAACCCGAACCCAAGCCCGAACCCATTTAAAATTTAAAAAAGCGTTTGAAACCGAACCGAAGCTGAACCGGATTTATTAAAAAAACCAAACCGAACCCGAACCCAGTTAATTTCAAAAACCGAACAGAACCTAAAATTGGTTTTGTATTAAAGGAATACAAAAAATTGTAGAAATGCGAAAATTGTGGAAACCGAAACTCAAAACTTTTTGGATCGTCATCCAAACCGAATCAAACCTTTCCTGTTGGTCAACATTTTAACCCATACCAAACCGAATTCAACTTTTCAGCTTAAAAAAGAAACCGAACCGAACCGTTTTGATTTTTGGAGCTTTTTGTTATTCCTGGATAAAGCTGACTGGAATGTAAAGCCTACCAAGATTGGACTTATGGCCGATTGGCTGGCGTCCAATGTTGTACTGCATTGGAGATTTCACCAAGACTCGATCAGTGTTGGATCAACAGACTTTTCCACTTAAAATTAACGCCAGAAATCGTTTTACTGAAAATGGCAGCAATGAGTAATGTCAGGCAACGAATGCAAAGCCGCAGTTGTGGGGCATATTGTGTTGAAACTTCAAAAAAATTACAGGTAGAATTTACCGACCATAAAAAATTTTGGAAATTGATTCGAAACCCAAAAAATCCTTATTAATCAGAGTGTCCTGACTAAAAAATTTCATTGAACATGACCTCTAAATCGAATCCGGGTGAGGAGTTCTTGCTGTTTTTTGGCAAAAAAAATCATTTTTGCCCCAAAAAACCAAATTCACACTTATACCCATACTCAGGGGTTGATCGGAAAAAATCGGGATGGTGAAATTCGTGTTCTACTGGTATTTTTTTGCATAAGTATGAGTGATAGCAATAAAATAAAAAAAAATTCAGGGCTCAAAAATAGAGATTAAGTCGAATTTCAGTCGGAAAAATCAAGTATAAGCTCGATAAAAACGCTAGTGACGTCATAAGATTTAATCGGAAAAAAAAACTGGATAGTGAAATTCGTGTTCTACGACCTCGAAAACATAAGAAAACATACTTTCAAAATATTTTGTAAACCCTTAAATTGGATAAAAAAAAATGAGTTTAAAAGTCCTTAATTGGCCAATTTTTAAAAAGCTAAAGTGGCCTTGGGGGGCCAAAAAGCGGTTAAAAAAAATTTGAAAATTTTTTTTTTAGTGGTTTTACAGCTGAAGGAAGCAGATTTTGAACATGCCCCCCGACATTTCAAAAATGTTTTTCAAATGAAACACCCTAATCTCGAGCCATGTAAAGGTTCAGACAGTAACACACCTCTGAAGGAATAAACATGACCTTACTTCCTTGAAATTTTTTGAAGGGAAGAATTTTGGTTCTTAAGTTGGCAACCGAATAATTTAATTTTGGCAGCCAAAAAAATATATACATTCCATAGATAGACAAATCTAAAATCCTTTAAAAGAAAAAAAAAAACCAAAGAATTTCTCGAAAGCTTTTTAGCGAGTTTGAACCCGATACTTCTACTACTGAAGAAAAAAGGAAATGATGAAAATAACAAAATAGAAAATGAAAGGCTGTCAATAAAATAGGAGTTTGTAGAAGCCGCGACACAATAGGATATTAGCATGTGCGCGTGTATCAGCTATTGCTTACACCGCCGCGCCCTTTTTATATTTTCCCACACTTCCCCGCTTTGAGAAAATTTTCTCTTTTTCAAATATTTCCCTCTCGTTTTCGGTGACTGGCACCGCATTTATATTAAGAATAAAAAAAAAAAAAAAAAAAATTTTTTTTCTTCTCTTAAGATCAATCAAGATTTTCATCTTCATCAAAAGAAAACCTTTTGAATGGTAATTAATTTTTCTTTTTCTTTTCTTTTTGGATAAGAAAAAAAAAATAATAAAAATAAAAACAACCTGAAAGCTTTTTATATAAAAAAAAATTCATAAATTATGATGTCGAAAATTTGCCGAAAGAAATCCTACCTACTTCTGCGTTTTTCTAGGCCTAATCTCGATTTTTCTTTCGAAGAAAAAAAAATGAAAAGGATTAAATCGGCAATAAAAATTTGTTCAAGGTAGGGGTTTTTTTTTATTTGTGTTTGTCTTGCTCTAAGTCAGGAAAGAAAAAAAATTGTCGAAGAAAAAAAAAAAAAAAAAAAAAAAAGAGAAGCACAAGATGTTTAGAAATTTCATTAATCAATTGAAAGATGCCAATAAAACGCTCGAACTCCGTAACGGAGAAAAGAAGAGAGAACAAGACATAAAACTCTGGCGGTATGGCAGAGACTGGAGTGAAAAGCCCCGGCATATCGGCGCCGAGGGTTCTGGGCCAGGGGAATCGATAAGGAGGGAAGAGAGATGATGTTTAAGTCCATCAGAATTTTCACTCACTTCGAATAATGCTTTTCGACAGTCTTTTCTTTCATTTATGACTTTTTTTTTTTTTTTTTTGCTTACGGACTTTCTTTTTTTGCTTTCTGTGTATGTTAAAATAATATTTTTCAGTTATAATAATCAGTTATAAAAAGAAGATGAAGACGAAATGCTAAAGAAATGTATGGACGCCCTGATGCAAGCTTAATTTTTTTCTTCGCTTTTTATCTTTTTAATTTTTATCATTTTGGAGCTTTTTTGAGTCGCCGATCCGAAATTTAAGGTGAGCCATTCCTCGGATGAGCTAGGGATTTCTGAATTTATGGTGGGCATGATCCATGATCCATGATATTCATGGAGTGCAGAAAACAACAGTCTATACATATCAAGCTTTAAAAACATCCTAACCCTGTATAACCCTAACCCTGTTAGACTCTCTCTGGGTTTTACTAGTACTCTGAGAATTGTACTAACGATCTCAAGGTTGTACTAATGCCCTCAGGGTTTCAGTAACCCTCAGAAGGTTATAAGAGTCCTGGTTGTTATAACCCTCTGTTACATAACCATGTTATATAACTCTGGTTATTATAGCCCCCGATGGTTATTATAACCAGAGCTATTATAATCCGTTATTATTACCCTCTCAGAGTCATAATAATCCGTTATTATGACCCTCTCAAAGTTATTATAACCTGTTATAATAACCCTTTCAGAGTTATTATAACAAGTTATTATAGTCCTGTCAGAGTTATTAAAACCGGTTATTATAACCCTCTCAAGAGTTATTATAGCCCGTTATTATAATCCTGTCACAATTGTTATAGCCCTCACAGAGTTATTATAATTCGTTATTATAATCCTATCAGTTATTAAAATCCTGTCACAGCTATTATAACTCGTTTTTATAAAGTCAAGAAACTCAAAATTAAAAATCCGTTATTGTAACCCTATCGGAGTTATTATAACCTGTTATTATAATCCTTTCACAATTATTATAGCGTATCGTATCGTAACAGATGATAGTTTCGGGTTGTGCCGGTTTTTAGCCCACAGCAATCCTAGTTAAGATGGGGGGGCTGCCCCCTTACGGCTCTCCTAGCTATCCCAACTCCCTGATTGCCCTTTTCCGTTGGCTACACAACGCTTAACCCTCTCAAGACTTATTATAATCCGTTATTATAACCCTATACGAGTTATCAAAACCGGTTATTATAACCCTCACGGAGTTATTATAACCCATTATTATAATTCTGTCACAATTATTATAACACTCACAGAGTTATTGTAATCCGTTATTATAACCCTATCAGAGTTATTAAAACCCGTTATTATAATTTTGTCGCAGCTATTATAACCCGTTTTTATAACCCTCTCAAAGTTAAAATCCGTTATTATAACCCTCTCAATGTTTAAAATCCGTTATTATAACCCTGTCAGAGTTATTATAACCCGTTTTTACAACCCCCTTAGAGTTATTTCATTTATATCGGGAATATTGTATCATTTTTTTAAGTTTGCCACGATTACATTTTTCGTGTCCTATGTTTTTTTAACCCTCTTAAAGTTATTAAAACCCTCTCAAGGTTATAATAACCCTCATTATTTATAATTGTTTTACAAGATAATTATTTCTGAGAAGGTTATTGTGCACTTAATTTTAACCTTCTTAAGATTAGGATAAGCTTACTAGGTTTAGGGTGTTTTGAATACATTGGATTTGGATGTTTTCGTCCAGAATGAGAATCTGGAACGAATTTTCATATTTAGCTTATGGAGATATAAAATGAGACAGAGCAATGAAATTCGGGAATACCAATAAATCCTGTAGGGTATTTTCCAATCGCTTAGCTAGAAGAAGAAGAAAAAAATTAATTTCGATTTTTTTATTGAACTTTCAAATTCACTTAGATTTTAATCCTTAGTGAGATGTTTTTTTTTGCCTCTTAAAAGATGAAAATTACAAACAGTTTATTCAAGTAATTAAACCTTCATCCGGGGAAACCGCAAACTGGCGAAAAGTTTCCCTCCGAGGGGCTTTTATCCCTTTTTGCAGATTGCGGTATATTGTTCTTGAGTCCATCTGCTTGTACGAATTCACTCTGCCGCAAATCAAAAATGGTACGAATGGGGGGAGGGGGGGGGGCCTTTCTGGTTTTTATTTTAAGAAGATTCTCATAAGTAAATTTTTAAAAAAAATGAAGCGAGAGAGAAGAAATAAAAAAACAGCAAAAGTCGAGAACGAAGTGTCAAAAAACATAATAATAAGTTGTTTACAGTTATCCGCTGGGAATAGTCACTCTCTAAACATGTTATTACAGTACGCTTACTGGAGTTTGCTGCTGATTCAGCTGCAGTCGTTTAATAATAATCAAATCGGGGAAGCGTCAGATGAATCAGTTTTTATTTAACGTCATAGAACCCGCAGAGGCCATGTGCATAGAATAAATAAAAAACGTCGTTTGCCGATATTTTTTTTGCCGACATAATAATCATAATAATAATTCCGCGGGGAATTTTGGGGGAAGAATTATTCCGAGATTAATAAATGAATTCTGTTTGGTTCCTGATGGAGTATCTAAGGAATGAGTTCATCTGTTGCTGGGACCATTTGAACAGGAGTCAGTAATTTCTTGATTACGTCAGAGGTTAAAAAAAGTAGTTAGACGTCTCATAAAAAAAATTCAGACGCCGGTTCCGATAACAAAAGAAATTGCAAGTAACCATTATAACAAGGGATTTAACCCTGTTAAGGTTAAAGTTTGGTAGTTGTTTTCTATTTTTGGGGGAAATCATACACTGTTTGGATGCAAATTCACTATGAAATGTTGTACCAACTTGTTGGACCAACATTCAACACTAATTTTTGCGTTGGAATAAATTCTGCAATAGTTGATTCGCTTGCACCCTGAGGTTGCAAATTTACTATGAAATGTTGGACCAACAACCAACACGTTTGGCAAGCGAAGGAATCGACTATTGCAGAATTTACTCCTACGCCAAAATTAGTGTAAAATGTTGGGACAACAAGTTCGTTCGACATTCCAACAAGTTAGGACAATATGTTTGTCCAACTTGTTGTACCAACATGTTGGTCCAACATTCCATAGTGAGTTTGCATCCTTTCAAAGGGGTTGTGGTACAGAAACTTTCTGTTGGATAAATTTTTGAGTTTTATGGTTTAAGGATACCTATATGTTTACCGAATCTTCCGGATTTTGTTTTTTTCAAATCGAAAGACTGTGTTCAACATTGTTTTCATCGAAAAATTAAAAAAAAAAATTATTTTCCCACAATTGTGCTAGTGCTTTGTTGGAAAAAAAAACTGAGCGTGCTGCGCTGGTACTATTTTGGCGGGAAATCGAGCGTGCCAACTTGGATTAAGGTTCTTCTTGATTAGAAATACTTGAAAGAACCATATGGCTACCAAAAATTGGCGTTGGAATATGACGCTAATGACGTCACAAGTGTTAACCGGAAAAATTCGGGATAGTGAAATTCGTGTTTTACGACCTTGAAAACACTTTTTCTTGAGTTCTTAAAAGAAAAAAAATTTTTTTTCTTATTATTAAGTCCGGGCTTTTGGAGAAAAACAGCTTACCGGAGCTATCTTGTTAAAAAAATTGATCGTGCCAGCTTAGGTTAAGGTAAGATTAAGGTAAATTCTACCGGTATTTTTTTTAAAGTTCCAAATTTTTCCCGACCGTAAAAAATTTCGAAAATGGATTCTAAACACAAAAGATCCTTATTAATTAGTGTCCTGAGTAAAAAATGGTATTGAAAATGGCCTCTAAATCGAACTGGTGAGGAGTTTTTGCCATTTTTTTGGGCAAAAGAATCCCTTTTTGGCCCAAAAAACCAAATTTACACTTATACTCCTACTCAGGGATTGATCAGAGAAAGCCGGGATGGTGAAATTCCTGTTCTACGGGTAATTTATCGTAAGTTTGTGCGATACCAATAAAATGAAAAAATTTTCAGGGCTCCAAATTCTAGATTTAGCCAAATTTTATCCGAAAAAATCAGGTATAAGCTCGATAAAAACGCGAATGACGTCACAAGGGTTAATCGGAAAAATTCGGGATAGTAAAATTCGTGTTTTACGACCTTGAAAACATAAGTACACGCTTCTTCAAAAAATTTTGCAAGCCTTTAAAATTGGCTTAAAAAATCGAGATTAAAATGACGTAATTTCTAGACCCCAGAAAAACCAAAGTGGCCTTAAGGCGCTGATAAGAAGTAAAAAATTTTTTTTTTTTAATTTTTAGTAATTTTACACCTTGAGGAGCCAGATTTTCAACATGCCCCAGAACATTCGAAAATTTTTTTTAAAATGACTCACCCTAATAACCATTGTGGTTCCTTGCACCCTTGAAAATTTAATTTAATTTAATTTATTTAATTTTTTAATTAATCAATTAATTTTTTACTTTCTTTTTCAGGTAAGTCATCCGATATATTACATAATTCGGAACTCATTGTACCTCTTTTGGTAATATCAGCGCTTAGAACTGAATAGTATTCCTGTTTAAGTTTTCGATTTAAGGGTAAGAAATTATTTTTTCTTAGTACCGGTACCGCGACTTTTAACTACTTGTTATGTCCAGAGATTAATTACATACTTTCCTGAAGGTCCAGATTTGGTTAAGCTGCAAATACCATATGCTCAGCTCATCCAAATTACTCTCCACTCCGTCTCTCATCCGTCTCACTCCGTAAGCTCATCCGTATTACTCTCCACTGATAAAACGCTCTTAGTAATTATTACTAATAATAATAATAATAATTATCTTATTAGTAATTATACATCTACCTGAAGCAGAGGGTAAGTTTTATATACCGTAGTAATTTTTACTATAAGTATGGTAAAAATAACCTTAAGTAAGATAAACATTACTAATAACATATATATAAAATATCCTCTGATTCAGGAAGATGTATAATTACTAATTAGATAATTACTATTAGTAATAATTACTAAGAGCGTTTTATCCATGTCGTCCTATAAGCTTCAGGGCTAACCCTTTTTATATCGATTTTATATGGAGTAATTAACTAGCAATCAATTAATTTTTCGGTAACAATTACTGCATTAGGCAGTTACTGTGCCCGTAATGAATTATCGTTTGTTTTTAAACTACTCTGCAAGTAATGAAATTAATAGCCCCCCGAGTCGTTAATTCGTGATAAATGAATCGATACGAACCACAATTATTTATTTTAATCGAATCAGACTTTTAAAATCAAATAAGAAATATTTCGTTTCAACAAGACGTGAAGACCACCTCATCAGTTGTTTAATAAGCGCGGCCATCCTTTGATCGAGATCCCTTTAGATCGCTCGTCAACCGTCGCATTTAATTTTAAAACCCAAATTAAAAAGTTTTCATCTTTCAATGACAAGGCCGAACGCATCGATTTTCACGGTGGTCAGTTAAGGTTAAATATTTGAGATTTAATTTGTAGTCAAAATCTTTTAAATCTTTTTTTTTTTTTTTTTTTTTTTTTTTTTTTTTGTGATGACGTCTGATTTTTGATAAATTCTCGAAAATATGGACGCGTGCAGAGTTCGAATCCCGGTGAAGAAAAATAAAGTCTCATCCTCAACGGATAACACTTTAACTATTCCCTTGTCACTGCAACCTTTTTAATCTTTAATAAAGGCTCCGAGAAAATTTATGGCAGATTCGGTTTTTTTTTTTTTCCTAAAAACGAATAAGAGAAAAAGTAAAGATACAAAGCAAAGATTTAAGAAGTTCTTTCAAAAACCGCAACACTAAAGAAAATTCAATTCGTTCAATTTAAACTCTCTTTTCCTAAAAGAGAAAAAAAAAAAGTTGCAGAATCACCCATTGCTTCTGACTTTTTTTTTTTTTTTCTTATTAATTTGGTTAAACCTTATTGACACAAGAATTTTTCCGTTTATTTGCGACATTTTTTTAAAGTTGATTATCAACGTGGAAATAAGTCAAAAACATCCCCTGATTTTTTTTTTTTTTTTTTTTTTTTTTGATATTTGCTCTTTAAATTTTTAAAAATTTAGTTCGTTTGAGTTGCAATTTTTTTTTTTCTTTTTTGAGTTTGATCGTAAAAGCTGCCTCAAGAATTTATTTATCGGTGTTTAAATAAGAGGTCACATAGGGAAAGACGCGGGGATCGTGTCTGGATTCAAATTATTGAGGTTATTGTAAATCGATGAGGTTAAAATCGGTTTTCGACGTTCCGTAGAGGAATTCCCGAACCTCGAATAATAGAGCGGTTGCTCATTGCTTTCGAGTGGAGGGGGTTATTCTAAAAATATTTTTGAGAGACTGGAATAAATATATTTGCATTGTAATCAATTTTTTACGGAATTCTCTCAAGCGCAAAGTGCACGGTGCGAAAGAGCTCGTTACCTCGATTGAACTTGGCACACTCAGAAAAAGGAAATCGGTTTTGAACAAGTTTTGTCTTGCAGCAAAACCGGAATGTTTTATATCAAAACAAAAATGCTTCATGACAAAGGGCTGCTTGTTTCTTGACAAGATATTTTTTATTGTTTTCGCACGATTCTTAAGAAAATTTTTTGCTTTCGCATCAGCCATTTTTTTTTTTTTTTTGGACCATCATCTGTAGATAGCTTAATTTACGGAAGCCCTGAGGGACAAGATCGTAGTGTCGTAGTGCTCGTTGCCAAGTTCCAACTTGGCAGTGTTTCCACCGCCATGTTTCAACTTGACAGTGCCATGGTCCAACTTGAATGTGGAAACACGGCCAAGTTGGAACTTGGCAGTGCCATGGTGGAACTTGGCATCGCGAAATTCTAACGTGGCACTTACTGCCAAGTAGTTCCAACCTGGCAGTGCCAAGTTCCAACATGGCAGTGTTTCTACATTCAAGTTGGACCATGGCACTGTCAAGTGGAAACATGGCAGTGGAAACACTGTCAAGTTTGAACTTGGCAACGAGCACTACGACACTACGATCTTGTTCCTCAGGGCTTCCGTATTAATTAGCTCTGGACATTCTGATAAAAATGCAAGAAAAACGTATATTTTTAAATCGTCGCAGACAATGCTTATAAATTTGTGTTCGAATCCACCGAAGTTGGCAATGTTCAAGAGCGTATTTTAAATCCCAAACTTTTCGAATATGGATGTAAGTCGACTAATAAAAGCCTCATTTTTGAATTTTGAATAACCGATATTTTGATAGAGTTTTATACTAAAGCAATCGATTTAATCTAATACAATAAACTGTCATGAAGCACAAAACGCGAAGGATATTAATCACTGTCATCAAGGCTGAAAAGGCAAAGTGTTTGGTCGTTGAGAGTTAATACACTCAATCGAAGAGAAAAGGTAAATTGAAAAAAAAGTTGTGTTTTGATATATGATCCTCGTGTATTTTTTTTTTAACTGAAAAATTATCCATCTAATAGAAATTAACCGGCAACCGAACCGATCGATTTTGTAGAGTATTAATAAAAAAATATTTTTTTTATTTTATTTGTTTCGAAGAGAAAGAAAAATAGGGGGAAAAATTTCATCTCGACATCGGAAACATTTTCTTTAACAATAAGAAAATTGTTAACGCTAAACTGGTAAAGTGTAAGTGAACAATAAATCTAGTCAAATGAAACACAATAGAACCTCCTTAAATTAAGTGGCTATTGAAAATCTTTCGAGAAAAAAAAACTCGAAACCGACACATTCTCTATAACCCCTTTTTTTTGGTATTTTCTTTGGAAATCCCCGGAAATCGTTTTAGTTATCAGTTGAACGACTTGTCACACTTTACACGTCTAAAACAGCGGGAAAAATCGCGAAGTTTTTTTTTCTTTTCTTTTACAAAGAAATTTTTTTCTTGAACATCTTGAAGTGGAAAGTTGATGTCGAAATACACCTTTAATTACCTCCTATCGCGTCTCGGAAGCATTTACATAAAAATTTAATGTCCTTATAAAGATTTAAAATTTATTTCGGAGATAAAGCTTTTTTTTTTCTTTTTCTTTTTTTTTTTTTTACCGAAAATTGACAATAAAATTCTTCTTTTTTAAAGATGAGAAAACGAAAATAAAATCCTCTAGACGTTAATGCAAAAAAAGCCGAGGTATTAGTTTCATTGGTAGGAGTTGATGTTTCGGCCATTAACTTAAATTCCAGAAAAATTACTTTTTTTTTTTTAAATATAAAAATTACCATTTGGCGAAGAACTGGAATTTAAAAAAGAAATTGTTTTGTAATTTTTTTATGCAAGAAGAGTAAAAAAAAAAAAAAAAAAAAGGATGTCGATCAATTCGATACCGGAAAAGTGTTTTTCCAAAGTAAAAAGTCTGATTTATTTTTTCGGGGTTAAAATCCTGCAGATGAATTGGAGCATATCGAAAACTGTCTCGGATTTGTCTGTTGACTTAATCTTGGCAGTTTTTATTGTCGAAAATGAATAAAAAAAAATCTTGTCTGCATTTTTGACGATTTTTTTTCTTATCTTTTTTTTTTTTTTTTTTTTTTTTGCTTTTTTTTTTGCTTTTTTTTTGCAGTTTTGGGAGTTTAAAGTTTAAATACAATCAAAAAACTATAATACAGTTTAAGAAAGTTTTATGCGACGTCTGGAAGAGGGAAAAAAACGAAAGCAACGTCAGTTTATTAAACTGAGTTTATAGGGTTGCTCAAAAAAAAAATCGTCAAATTTATTTTTTTGCACTCCGGTGAAGATTTGTTTATTTAGATTTTAAGAAAGCTCCATTTAAAAGCGCGGTCCAAAAAAATTTTTTTAGGGGTAGCTACCGCCATTTATTTATTTTCTGGGAAAAAATCTTGCGTTTTAAAGTTAAAATAAATTAGCATTAGAGCTTCCAAATTCCCGACGTTTTTTCATTCCCGGGAATCGGGAATTCCCGTTTTTGAAAAAAAATATTAATCCCGGGAGCGAGAATTCCCGTTTTGGTTAGCTTTTCGTTTCCCGGGAATCGATAAATTGACGCACTTAAATTCCCGGGAATCCCGGGAAAATTGAGAATTTATTTTGAAGGCGAAAAGAAAAGAAAATAACCCTGATTTCCGAATTTTTGGGAACCAAGTTCGGAAATAAGCGGAGCCATGTAAAATCAACGAAAAGTTGATAAAATTGATATTATTTCCATTCCCGGGAAAAAACTTGTCAATCCCGGGGATCGGGAATTCTCGAAAATGAGAAAAATTCGATTCCTGGGAAGCGGGATTTTTGACTAGTCAAAAAAAATATTCCCGGGAAATTTTTCGGGAAAAAAGAGCTCGTTATCCCGGGAAATCCCCGGTCGGGAATTCCCCGGAGGAATCTCTAATTAGCACATAATTTCCATAATTCACACAATAAAAAAATTTATACCTCGGGCTTATGCAAGAAATATTCTGAGCTACAAATAAATTTTTTTTTTCCCCGAACGAAAATTTCACCGGTTAAATATTAAAATCAATTATGTGCCGAACGTTTAAAGTATGAGTACCAGACGAAGGCAAGGGATTATATATTGGTCAAATCGTAAAAAATGCCACTCAACTTGATAACGTTTAAGGTGACGACTAAAAGTTTTTCCGGTTTTGACTTAAAGTCCTGGTTTTCACCTTAAAACTTTGAAATTTTGCAATTTTGGGGGCAAATTTTTTAAGTTTTCGGCATTTTGATGACAAAAAAACAGATTTCCACAAAAGTGCAAAAAAATAAATCTGACCTGAAAACCTAACCTCAAAAAAATAAATTTGATATTTATTTTTTGAGCAACCTTGCTGACAAATAGCAAGATTTGTAGAATTCTGCTTACCCCTTTATCTGGATTTATCTGAGAGCTGCATTCCTTTATTTCCATCAGGGACCTAAAAACGAAGGGATTTGCCAAGTTTGCATCGGTTAGTGCCTGCATCCGTCACTGATCACAAACCGAATGCGACCTAAATCGTAGGCATATATCCCTGTAGAAAAAAAAAGAGTTCCCCTTTTGTTTTTTTGCCGATGGGCTACTCACGTTTACAGATTTCGGAACTGATGGAAAATACCTTTGGGGTGGTTTTTGAAAGCGAGCTGCACTTTTTTTCCGTTTTTATCTTTCCGTAATAAATATTTTTAACATCAATAACCAAAATGTACGATACATATTCATATGTATATCTTTGCTTGTATAAATATCGAAATGAAAATTGAACCTCCCGGTTTCCCTCCCCCGTTATTAATGCTTCGATCATGCCCCTACTTCTTGAAGAATTTTTTTTTTCTAAAGGCTTTCTTTTAACTCCTGTAGTAAGCGATCCGTTACGCTTTTAATAATTCATTCGAAATTTTTTTTCTTTTTGCTGACGTTGCAAAACAAAAAACAGGCATTTGCATGGTGAACAATTACTCTCACATGTTCTCCGTTAAACTTTTTTTTTTTTGTTAAAAATGGATTCATCGATGCGCAGTGCAGACAAAAAATTATATAATGCCGAGGAACGACCTCTTGAAAGGTCAGTACTCCAGCTTTTGTACGCTATAAAAGCTAAACCCATAAAGAAAACAAATCGATTCAAATACAACAAAAAGCAAGAGGAGAGGATGAAGAAAAAAAAAAAAAAAAAAAGGTCGATAAAAAAATATTCATTGGAAAAGAATACTCTTGGTTACTCTGGAATAACAAAGATTTTTATTAAGATAAATGATTCGTGCAAAGAAAATAGAGCTTTTATGCTTTTAAAAGACTTAAGTAAACTTCTTTTTTTTGTGATATTTAAGGCATATGGAAATCTCGGTTTTCTTTTTCTTTTTCTTTTTTTTTCGCGTAGGACTACGTCTTAGGACGCACCATGAGGGTTTTGTCTTGACGGTTGGTGTTTTCGACACCGAAGATTAAAAAAAAACGAATATTTCAAAAATTTTAGATAAATGTTTCAATAAAATTTTATCAAAAATCCTTGACTGTTGATTTATTTAGGCGGTTGATTATTTGGGATTTGGTTGATTTATTTCCTTGATGGTCCTTAAAAATTTTTTAAAAATTTTCAATGAAATTTATAATAAAATTTTGTACAAAATATTGTACATTTTTGACTAATTTTAAAGAAAGAAAGGAAAATTTTTAGAAAATGTTTTTAGATTTTGATGATTTTGATAAGATGTTATTGAAAAACACGGGGCCACGTGGACTAATATCAGGGCTTGGAGGATTTAGGGGGATCATTAAAATTTTTTGAAACGAAAATTTCGATGATTTTTGATTATTGAAAACATTTATTTTAATTTTTTTGTAAAAGTTATGGGTGCAAATTCACAATGGAATGTTGCACCAACATGTTTGCAGCGACTATTGCAGAATTTACTCCTATGCCGAAATTAGTGTGGAATGTTGGTCCAACTTGTTGTATCAAAATTTTGGTCCTATATTCCATAGTGAATTTGCATCCTATGTATGACAAACGAACAACAAGTTGATACAACATGTTGATCTAACTTTTTGTACCACATGTTGGTCCAACATTCCATACTGAATTTGCATTCTTAAGCCAACATATTGGTACAAGTTGGACCAACTTGTTGTACCAACATGTTTTACAAATTATTAGCATGGTGGTACAACATGTCGGTTCAACATTCCGTAGGGATTTTGCACCCTATCAAAAAAACATTTTTTCTTAAAACAGTTTTTGAAACTAACATTTTATAAAATGTGAAAGGAATATTCGGGATTTTGGAACATAAAAACGTCTAATAGCTCGACATGTTTCGACATTTGATAAAATAATAGATATTTTTCAAACATCTATGATGTTTGAAGGACTTCAAAATGATGTCATTTTTTTGTGGGAGCAATACCTTCCATCAATTTTTTTTTTTTTTTTTTTTTTAGTTTTTGAAACGTAAGTTAAGAGCAAATAAGAAAGCGAAAAAAAAGATAAATAAATTAAGATTTTATTAATTCTGGACGTAGTCCTACGTGAAGATATGCCTCATATCCTCTGACCATTTTTTTTTTCCCATTGAAGAGATGCTGAATGATTTTCGGTACTATAAATTGTTGTTAATTTTAAACTGCTTGTTATCACGGAATTGCTGTCAGCATGCGGTTTTCTTTTATCAAACTCGCGAGATCACGACCGGAAACTTGATGTATAACACACTAAACCCCCTCGCTATAAATAGTAAAGAGGGAAAATTTTGTCGTCGAATTTAAACAAGGAAAACTGGGACAAGGAATTCTCGATCTTCTTTAATAAAATTACAAAGTGACCGCTTTTCGACGAAAGCAATTAACACCAGTAGCACTCCCAACGGTCGTGAAAACCCTTTCGAATTTTTTTTTTTTTTTTTTTCGATTTTTCCCTTCCTTTTTTTGGGTCTGATTTATTTAATTGATTTGTAAAGGGGAAAGATTAATTTCCTGACCTTTATAATTTCATGCATAGATGTTAATCTGTCGATTTAGCCCGAGCGACTCTTGTCTCTGCAAACCGTTTTGACCCGAAAACCCTTGTTAGCTTTTCAATTATGGCGATGTGGTTTTGCGGGATTTTCGATAAATACATGGGAGAAAATTTTCCATTTTTTTATATTTTGTATTTTCAAAATGATTAATATTTAGTTATTATATAACATGATGATCCTTTTATTACAAGAAAGACGAGAGAGTTTAACTTTGTTGAGAAAACATTTTGAAATATCGGTTTACGAAAATCAAGACAATACAATGTATAACCCCGGGCCAGACAGACATTTCTCCAGTATCGACATCAACAACAAGAGCAGTAATTTGATTTCGATTATGTATATATCTACAACAGGGTTTCGTGATGGAAAACGGTTCTAGGAAAATTTTTGAAATAAAACGGGGAAAATGTTTCTTATTACTGTCATGTATATTTCTGCAAAAGCCCTGAAGGGGCAATTTCGGTTTAGCGCCTGTGAGTATTGAAATCCGAGACCGAGACAGAGCTAAACTTATTTCTTATGGTTTTCGACTTTCTCCGATTTTGACTGTATTGCTTACATGGGCTTAAGTCCGGACGTATATGGAGAAGACGGATGGGCCGACTTTTGAAGATGCATAAGAGGGGTTTATGCGGGGAACGAAAATCAGAAATCGGAATCGGAATCTGCTGTATTTCAAAAGTAATAGGAATCGGAATCGGAATTTCGTCTGAAAATAGTTTGGAATTTTCGGAATCGGAATCGGCATCCGATAAAATATTTTCGATTCCGATTGACTTAAAAAACACGGAAATACCGTTATAACTGTTCCCGACCGTTTTTCCTAAAAGAAATAAATTCCTAACCAATTTTTCCTAAAAATTTTGGTTCCTAAAATTTTTTTTCTTAACCATTTTTTTCCTAATTTTCTATTTTCCTAAAATTTTTTTATTACTAAAATAAGATTTCCTAAAATAAATATGTTTCCTAATTTTTTAAATCCCTAAAGGGATTTTAGGAAATTTTATTTTAGGGATTTTAAGAAATTTTTTTTTCGGAATTAAAAACTTTTAGAAAATTTTTTTAAATTAGGGAAAAATAGTTAGGAGAAATAGATGAGGAATTTATTTTTTTTAGGAAAAATGGATTAGAAATAAATTTTTTTTTTTAGGAAAAATGGATTAGGAATTTATTTTTTTCAAGAAAAATGGATTAGAAATTTCATCGTGATCAATGAAGTTAAGCAGCATTGAAAACGGCCGGTTAGTGGATGGGTGACCGCCGACACTCCCTCCCTCTAGCAGGGATTGTAGGAACTACTAATACAGTCATCTTAACCTCATTGTACGTAAAAGTAGTTCCTGCTTGGTAAATCTGAAGTTTATTCTGTACGGACTTATCAGTTTTCAAAGATTTGATGCCTAACCGAAAATGTAACCGTACCTCAAGCTCTTCTACATACTGCCTGACTACTAGTAGTCACAAAAATTTCTGTTTCTCCTTTTCCATATTTGCCAAATGAATCTCCTTTTTCAAAATTTTCTTTCTCTAATCTTATCTCTAATTTACATTTCCCAAACCGCCCCGACTTGTTCTTCAAAGTCGAAAAATTCCCATAAGAGGGAAAAAATCGGTAATTTTTTTTTCTTGGAAAAACGGTCGTTTTCTATCAGAAAATTTGCACAGAGCACAAATCTGAACTCCCGTTTTTTTTTTTTTTTTTTTTAATCTGGTCCGGTTTTCGAGCTTGAGCCAATAATTGAGCAAAAAATCCGCGTAAAGTCGCGAAACATGACAAGTCCTGGTTTTTTTTTCTCATTTATTGGCTCGAGCTCCAAAACCGGATTAGATAAATAAAAAACTTAAACTGAACATTTTTGCTGTAGATTGTATCTATTCTTCCTGCGGTAATTTTTCAACCACTTTCCTCCTAAGCCAATTCGACATTTGTAGGATTTCTTTCAAAATTGCTATGTCCTTCACCGATTCTTTTTTTGCATAACTTCCATTAAAGTTCTGTTAATGTCGTTATGCAAATCTGTATACTGCTTTATTTCTTTCGTCTCTTTCGTTTTGATTTTTTTTGTCTCCGGTTCTTGCTCCGGTTTTCCGCTGGTTTTGTTCTCTGGTTCTCTTGGCTTGTCGGATTTATCTGGAAGTAAAGACAAGTAAACGTATAAAAATTAAAAATTTTTAAAATGGCTTTTATTTTATATACAGTAAAAAAATAAATAAATCCATCTAAAAAGTAAAAAACGTCAACGCTGATAACAATAAAAGAAATGACGAAAATGATGAAACTGCGCATGACTGCTTTTTCAACCATTATTATCGTTAGTTGAACGCGGAAGTTCCTATAATGGAATGGAGCTTGGATTCTTTTTAAATTTCTTTTTTTTTTTTTTATTTTTTATTTTTTTTTTTATCGTTAGTTGAAAGGGGAAGTTAACGTAAAGGAATGGGTTTCAACGTTTTCTTATATTTTGTGGATATTGTTGATATATATATATATCGCTGGTCAAGTTAAATAAAAGCCATTAAATTAAATAAATAAATAAATAAATAAATAAATAGAGTTTTAAATTCGTAATCTGTGCAAAATTTGTGATAGAAAATCACTGTTTTCCCGAGAAAAAAAAAAAAATTACCGGTTTTTTTATCTTTATGAGAATTTTCTGACCTTAAGGCGCATATCGGGACGGTTTCTCATGGAGTAAAAAATGCACAAAGATGTTCGTTGCAGTGCCTTTTTTTTACTGAATACAATAATAACGATTTTTTTTCTTCAAGTTACATTTCCTTCAATGACTTTTCAACCTTACAATTGATCATAACAATAAATTATCAACTTTCAACTGAATTCGATAGGGTCTGTCACAGTTTTGCAACTTGTTTCAACTTGTTTTCCCACCTCTGTCAAAAAATAAAGCTTCCCCCGGTTCGATTTTGAACTTATCTCGGAAAAATTTCTTTGAAAGATTATTGCACGGCATTATCGTTCAGTTTTTTTTTTTTTTTCGCAAACTTTTTTATCAGAAACTTTTCGATGTCCGATTAATCTTAACCGAAAAAGGAAATCTTGAATACCCACCATTCGATAGCAAAAAAAAAAAAAAAAAAAAAAAAAAAAAAAATGAAAGATAAAAAATTTTTTTCTCCCTTTTATGGATCAAAACAAGGTCCGTATTAGAAGTTGGACTTTATCCAGAATAATTTCATTCAAATTGATGTAAAAAGAAACTTCGGAAGGAACGCGAGTCTGCGTTGCTATAAATATGAAATGTGATGACAGAATATAGGTTGTACACAATAAAAGAAAAATTTAAACATGATTTTTTTTTTTTTCCTGCTGTAGAGATTATCGTTTTTGGCGGCTTGTGTCAAATATTTGATTGGCAAAGTGTGTCGGCAGTGAATAGATTATTTCATGTAACATGAGTTTTTAAGGTGGATTTTTGTTTGGCTTGTATTTAACAGTATTTTGGTCAGTATTTTTAAATTAAACACAAGGAATTTCCTAAAAAATCTACAAGGAATTTTCTAAAATAGTCACAAGGAATTTTCTAAAATAATCACAAGGAATTTTCTAAAAAATTTACAAGGAATTCTCTAAAAAATTTACAAGGAATTTTATAGGATTTTATGTTCCTAAATCATAGACCAAATAAGTAAATAACATATTCTAGGATTTGCTCTCCCTGGAGTACATTCTGGTAGACTCGGCGTCTGGGGTTTGGTGCGGCCAAAATTCTTATTTAACCTCAACTTATGCTAACTATATAATATAACTATTATAATATGTTAAAACTGTCTAGGCCTATAATCACGCATGAAGATATTTGATCTTCTACAAATAATCCGAAGAAGGAACAAAAAAAAAAAAAAAAAAAAAAAAAAAATTCTTATAACAACCTCAATTCTTATTTAACGGTTAAATTCTTATTTAACCTCATAAGAAGTTTCACGTCTTCTTTACGCTATATAGAAATAAAGCGTATTCTTTTTTTTTGTAAAATTCGATTGCAGGAAAATGCACCAAATTTTCGTTTCAAGAAAAAAATTTTGGCTTACGCCCTTTTTCTGCTCTGACACCCCTAAATCATAAAAAAAAAAAAAATAAAAAAAAAAAAAAAAAAAAAAAAAAAAAAAAAAAAAAAAAAAAAACGTTTTAAAATTTTTCTTGCGTTTTTACACTAAAATGAACCCATTTTTTTTTTTTTTTGGTGAAAAACAAAATCGGAAACACTTTTTTTTTTTTAATTTTCCAACAAACCAAAAACTGCTTTAAGGCAGGGGGGGGTGTAATTCTCTCAGCTGGGGTTATCGGTATATGGATCAAAGAGGGAACCGGGAAGATGTTCAGTAAAAGAATACACCAGAGGCACTCGAAGAGTGGACTTGAACCACCGACCTTCCGTTTTCATGACGGCTGCTCTACCACTGAGCTACCTACTTTTTTTTTTGTTTTTGTTTTTGATTACCCTACTTCATAGTCAAAACAAATTCTTGCTTTACTGACCAAATAATTCAAATGTATGAAATGTATAACTAATTTACTGATCATCCAGTTAAAATAATGACCTTTTAGTTTAAACTCTGATCCTTTAATTTTAACACTGACCAACTATTTTTTTGTACTGATCAAATGGGGATTTCCGACGCAAAATTATTCCGCTAGAGGCGCTGGATGTCTTTAACGGTTTTTAATTTTATTGGATGTCAACAATTAAAACAAAAGAAAGTTATCCAATCAATTTACGAACCGTTAAAGACATCCAGAGCCTCTAGCGGAATAATTTTGCGTCGGAAATCCCCATTGTTACTGACCACTAAAATGCTGACCGAAAACAGTTTTTAAATACTGACCAAATAGTTATAAGTCTTGTTTTTTTCTTTCCCCTTCAACACCGAATTGTGACAAAATAGAGCTTGTGATGACGTCTTGGGCAAAAGCATCATCACATTTGACATTTCAAGGGGAACCGATATCGAGTTCAAAAACTTGCAAATTACCAAACTAGCGGGATTACCCAAGGCGAATGATGAAAATGAATCGAATTTAAATTCCATCGAGCTAAAACCGTTCTTACTTAATTCCTTCCCCCTCCCTCCCCTTTCTTCTCCTGCTTTAAAATGAGGAGGTTTTGCCCCAAGGATAACAAGATTTCGTAAAAGGATAAATCTGTGAAAATATAAAAATTGGATTCAAATAATTTTTTCGAATTCTGACGAATAACATCTTTGAAACGGTTAAATATTCATTGCATGTCCTCCACTTTTTCTACCTCATAATTCTCTTGGTTATCTTCCCTCTTAACCTCCTTCCTTGGTTTTTTTTTTTTTTTTTTTTTTTTTTTTCTTCTCTTCTTTCTTTTGTACCTCTAGAAATATCTTTTTCCCGCTCTTTTATCCTATTTTCATTCTGGCTTTTTTCCATCACTTCATTAAAGCCGCAGGAATACGTAATCTCCATGTAAATGTTTCGACCTCTCTTCTCATTCTCTCCGTTTTTTTTTTTTTTTTTTTTTTCTTATTTATTTTATTTTATTCCCCCTCCCCGTTTAATAGTAATTTTAGAGGCGTTCAAGGAAGGATAATGAAATTTTTTTTAAGGAAACGGTTAATAGGGGAATACATCTAAAAAAAATTTCGAGCACACGCCATATTTTTTTTTTTTTTTTTTTTTAAGAAGGAAAAAAAATGCCCTGCTGTTAAAACAAAATGGGAAATTAAAAGTCGCCCCCGAAAAGAAAATAACTTATGATAATGAGCAAGAGGCGAGGAAATTAAACAAGCTAACTCTACCTCCTTCAGTAGATAAAATAACGAAAGCAAAACTAATAGTCTGTTTGTTTCGTTTGGGGAAAACGCGATTTCTTGTTTTCGAATTTTCTATAACACTGTTTCCTTCTTTTCCCCGGCTTTTCCTTTAATCAACCCGAATCATAATTATTTCGTTAAAATTTGATACCTGACATGTTTAACGACAAGGGGGAAACTTGCAAATAACAAGCGATCAATCTTTTTTTTTTTTTTTTTTTTTTTTTTTTTTTCCTTCCTGAGTTATTAATTAATTTTGTTAAAAAAAAAAGAAAAAAAAACTCAGGCCAATTTTTTTTTTTTTTTAAGTTGCCCGCTAAATTTTTTGTTTGAATGGAAATGCTATTGACGTGGGTTTACCATTTTTTTTTTTTTTAACTCCTTTCCTTCCCAAGCATTGAAAAATTTTTCACCCGAGAATGAATTTACATTTCGGAATAATCATGAATTCATTTTAAATCGAAGCGGGGAAGGCATTCCTGTCTATGCGGGTAATTTATTCTGAAAACTAAGTTTTCGCTTCAACTTCTTAAACCGAAACATGGGAGGGAGTTACGTTTGTAGCAAGTTTTTTAAAACGATCTAACTCTAGTTTTCTAGGATCGCCAAAGTTAATCTAAAAGCAGAGAAGGTTTTTTTTTTTTGTTTTTTTTTCTCTCTCTTTATTTTTCCATCGACTGACCTACTCCTTGGGCGGGGGAAAAAATAACTATATTTTTTTTAACTTTTTTTTAACATGTTTGGATGGTCAAATAATAAGTTTCGACAACTTGCACTTCCGGGAAATAAGGATTTTTACAGCAAATAAATTTGCTAGGGGGAGCAGACTTAAGTAGGACCCCGACATTAGATCCCATAATTTTCATGAATTGTACAATTTTGTACTCATTTAGTACTGTTAAGTATCCTTCGTATCCTCCTAGACGTCATTTTGATTGGTGAAATCGTTCCAGAATGTGACCAAGTTTGATGACGTATTTTTGACGCTTAAAGTACGTCAAATTTTTAGATGGGAATCCGACAGTAAAAGAATTTTGCTCAACAAAAATATTCATCAGGGTGCAAATTCTCTAGGAAATGTTGGTACCACTAGTTGGACAAACATGTTGGCCAATTTGTTGTACCAACATGTTTGACAAACGAACGAATCGACTATTGCAGAATTTACTCCTAGGGTGCAAATTCACTATGGAATGTTGGACCAACATGTTGGTATAACTAGTTAGACCAACATGTTTTACCAACTTGTTGTACCAATTTGTTGTACCAACTTGTTGGACTTTTTTGTTGGACTAATTTCGGCGTATGAGTAAATTCTGCAATAGTCGATTCGTTTCGTTCGTTTGTCAAACATGTTGATACAACAAGTTGGTACAATGTTTGTCCAACCTGTGGTACCAACATGTTGGTACAACAAGGAATCGTCAAAGGGTGCAAATTCATTATAGAATGTTGGACCAACATGTTGTGCCACTTGCTGGACCAACTTGTTGTACCAAAATGTTTGACAAACGAACGAATCGATTATTGCAGAATTTGCACCTTTAGTGCGAAAATTCAATATGGAATGTTGGACCATATGTTTGTACAACAAGTTTGATAAACATGTACCAATTTTTTGGACCAACATTCCACACTAATGTCGGCGTAGGAGTAAATCCTGCTATAGTCGACTCGCTCGTTTGTCAAAAATGTTGGTACAAAAAGTTGGTCGACCAACATGTTGTACTCCGAGTACGCTTCCGGTCTTTCACGAATTTTATTTCGTAAATTAATATACCAATTGTCGTTAAAGTTTTTAAAATCTAAATTGGGTAACACAATTGAATCTGCAAATGCTTTAACCGAACAGATTTTAAAAAACTCCCACCTCAATTGGAAATTTAAAAAATCATTTGAATGGGTTTGCGACTAATCCCACTGGCAAAACCAACCATAATTGCAACCTAAAATTATACACAAAGCGCATTACAATCCAAAGTTGGTACAACATGTTGGTCTAACATTTTATAGTGAATTTGCACTCAAAGGGAATGTTATATCAACATGTTGGACCAACATTCCACACTAATTTTGGCGTAGGAGTAAATTCTGCAATAGTTGATTCGTTTGCTTGTCAAACAGGTTCGTTTAACAGTCCAACAAGTTGGTATAACTTGTTTGTCCAACTTGTTGTACCAACATGTTGGTCCAACATTCCATAGTGAATTTCCAGAGTAAATTCTGAATAGTCGATTTGTTCGTTTGTCAAACACGTTGGTACAACAAGTTAGACAAACATGTTATACCAACTTGTTGGAGTGATGGAAGAACTTGTTGTACCAACACGTATGACAAGCAAACGAATCCACTATTGCAGAATTTACTCCTACGTCAAAATCAGTGTGGAAAGTTGGTCCAACAAGTTGGTATAACATTCCATAGTGAATTTGCACCTCAACATGGCCTGCGTTCCAACATGTTGGTATAACTTCGGTCCAACATTCCATAGTGAATTTGCAACCTAGGAATGAATTCTGCAATAGTCGATTCTTTCGTTTGTCCAACAAGTTAGTACAACATGTTGGTACAACATGTTTGTTCAACATGTACCAGCATGTTGGTCCAACTTTCCATAGTGAATTTGCACTCATAGTGAATGGTAATCGACCATGGACTACCATTCACCATGTTGTGGAATGTGGGTCCAACAAGTTAGTACAACATGTTGGTACAACAAGGGATTGTCAAAGGGAATGTTATATCAACATGTTGGTCCAATATTCTATAGTGAATTTGCACCCTCAGGAAATAAATAAAATTTAACACAAGAAAA
The DNA here is from genome assembly GCA_037577465.1 of Liposcelis bostrychophila. Lineage (NCBI taxonomy): Eukaryota > Metazoa > Arthropoda > Insecta > Psocodea > Liposcelididae > Liposcelis > Liposcelis bostrychophila. The sequence continues at coordinate 19,378,009 of CM075212.1, read as the reverse complement.
TTTTGATTAATTTCGATTAATTTTTTAATTGGTAGCCGTTTATTATTTTTTTTCCGTCTGATTTTTAGGGTTGAAAAAAAAAAAAAAAAAAAAGTTGTTCAACCGTCGGAAATCCAAAGTCACTCAGAATGGACTCCTCTTCATACGGTTTTCAGACTTGATGTTGATACGAATAAATTATTAATGGAAATGTTACGAAAGCTCGGGAAATCAAGTCGAGTCACAACGTCTATATCCGTCTCATTTCTTTCTTTTCGAATAATAACTTATTCATGATAATTTCACTGGAGGGAATGGGGAGGGAGGAAGGGAAGAAAGGAAACATACTTCTCACCTACATACGTCTTTTTTAAATACCATAAAAATGTCTCCCCATCATCGTTTACAAGGATAACTTACGGTCCGCATAAAGTAAACAAAAACAGGACGCTGCTAAAATCATAGCGTTGCATTAAGCAAAAAATGCATGTATTGCATTTTATTTTTGATTTTTTTTTTTTTGTCTAAAAATTTTCCCGTTTCTTTTTAAACCGGAATCGATGTGAGGGTAACCGTAGCTAGCTTTGTTTCAACATTTTGAATAATTGAAAGCCTAAGGTAATGGGACTTGCCTGCGGTTTTTCACGCTATATATGCCATTTCATTTTTTTCGTCCCTCATCGCACATCACATTTTTTTTTCTTCCATATTTCTCTCGTCGTTGGCATCCCCCTCCCCCCCTTTCACCGAAAAACTAAATCGGCGAGGAAAAAGAGAAACGAGAGAATCTGTTTATACATCATTTTGAATAATTAAAACGTGATGGTAATTGGACTTGCCGTGGTTTAATTTAGATAACATTTCACGCTACAATCTTTAGCATTACAATTTTTTTTTTTTTTTTTTTTTTTTTTTTTTTTCAAAAAGATTAAATTTTTTTTTTTTTTTTGGGTCACGGATAGGTAATACCGATAAATTTTTTACAAAAAAAAAAAAAAACCGGAGAGTACCATTTTAAATGCGATCGCAATGCAAATCCAGGGGTATAAAATGCATTCATGAATATTTAATTTTTTAAATAACGTTTCGATTCTCCTCTGATTAAATCATTTAAATATTCGAAATGCATTAATCTCGTAGGCTTCGGTCAAAATTCATTTTATTTTAGAGACCTAAATAATGAAAACGCGATTTGCGGTTAAATGCAACTCCCCGGGAGTTAATTAATAAATGACAATAATTTTTGTGACTAAAACTTTTTGCTTTTTTTTTTTTTTTTTTTTTTTTTTTCTTCCTTCTCAGGAAAAGGAAAACGGTAAGGGATCGATCCGACGAGTAGTAAATTATTCTCTGGAGTTGTAATGTATCATTGCCTAAATTTAATATTTGATTATATGATCAAGTGATCAAAGCTTGATAATTGGTTCAAATCCCTGACTGACAATATACTTCATAATGGAATTTTGACCAATTAAATCTGTCGTTATTTGAATTCCATCGGGATGACAACTTCTGATTGAGTTTAATAGATAGAAGATGCGAGGGTTTTTTTTTTTTTTTTTTTTAATCTTTTCGAAAAATTTACTCTTTGACGGAAAAACAGTTATTGTCAATATTTGGGATGCTCTTCAATGTGATTAAATATTTTTTTTGATCTTCCATTACGATTAAGGATTTATCTGATTAAGCCACTTGTTCTTGTTCCATCATCCCGTGTGTGGTGGCTTTTTATACTGAATCCTGTGAGTACTTGCACATGTTTACGGCCTACGGTTTAGTTCAACTTTCGGTCGGAGAAACGTTCATGACAAAGTTACCACTCGCTGATTGTCATTGACAAGAGCCAGGGAGTGGAGATGGGAAATTCCCGACGTATTTCCATTCAATGGAATTAAGAATTCCCGTTTTTGAAAAAAAAAAAAAAAATATCGTACCGGGAACGGGAATTCCCTTTATGGTCAGTTTTTTCGTTTTTCGGGAATAGAGAAATTGATATTTGGATTTCCGGGAATTTATTTCAAAAACAAAAAAAAAAACAAAAAAAAGGAAAATAATCCTAATTTTGTGTTTCTGGGATTTAAGTTCGGAAATAAGCGGAACCATGACGGAAGAAATTTTTCCGTGCTGTTTTAATGGCACGCTTAAAGGTAGAAAAAAGAAAATAGAGTAAAAAAAATTTCCGATATGAAAAATTTCTGCGATTTTTATAAGTTTCTTCTAAAGTATTAAAAATTTTATGTAATGAATGGCCAAAAAGTTGATAAAATTTCTTATTATTCTCGTTCCCGGGAAACGGGAATTCTCGGGATAGAGAAAAATACCATTCCCGGGAAGCGGGATTCCAGGAAATTTAACAAAAGATTCTGTCTAGGGAAAAATTGATTCCTGTCCCGGGAATCCCGGGACAGGAATAAAAGTTGTCAGTGGATGACGTCAAGATGACGACATTAGCATTCCGAGATCTGCGTGACATCAATAGGACGACAATACTGCCCATGTAAGCGAAAATAGCGTATCTTCCTTTCCGGAATTGATTGTTTGTTTACATAAGTTAAAAATTCGACAGACGTGCCAACTCCGAAAATTAAGATACGCTATTTTCGCTTACATGGGCACAATAAGACGCCACCCACGAGCATAAGATGTCATTTTGACGTCGAAAATCTCGTACTAAAAGTTCCGGAAAATTACCATGTCTGACAATCAAAATAGGACGCGTCACTATTACATCACCTTTTTCGTTAGGCGATTTCCAAGAAACCAAACGAAAGACAACCCAAAGAAAAAGTTACGTCGTGGTGACGTGTAACACTTTGATCATCAGGCATGATCATTTTCCGGGGCTTTTTTTTACGAATCAATATGACGTCTGTAAGAATAGCCAATAATAAAATTGGTCAGAGGATGACGTCAATAATACGTCTTATTGGCGTCTAAATGACGTGAAATTAGCTTTTCGAGATCGAGGTGACGTCAATAGGACGACAATAAGACGTCACCCACGAGCAGAAGACATCATTTTGACGTCGAAAATCTTGTAGAAAAAAGTTTTATAAATGACCACGTCTGATGATCAAAATGTGACGTGTCACCACGACGTTACCTTTTTTGTTGGGTTGTCTTTCGTTTGGCTTCTTGAAAATTACCCAACGAAAAAGGTGCCGTGATAGTGGCGCGCCACTTTTTCGTCATCAGACATGGTCATTTTCCGGGCCTTTCTTTTACGAGATTTTCGACTTCAAAATGACGTTTTATTGTGGTCCTCGACCTCGATCTTGAAATGCTAATGTCATGTCTTTTAGACGTCGATAATACGTCTTCTTGACGTCTTTTGACCCATCAAGACGTCCTCTTGACGTCTTTTGACCAATTTTATTGTCGGTCATTCTTATTAAGAACGACCGATATTAAAATTGGTTAGTGGGTGACGTCATCAAAATGAAGTCTTTAAGAATTTTTTAAATACGTCATTTTGATGACCATGTTTGATGACGTCTTTTTGACGTTTAAAATATGTCTCGTTTTTTACTGGGTGTTTTTTCCTTGACTTCTTCAATTTTCAAAAATTATTTTAAGCAATTTTGGGACATTTCTGGTAGCTTAGAATTTAAGTAAATGTTCCGATGAAGTTTCAAGGGAACGTAAGGAGTTTGGAAAATGTTTCCATACTTCGAAAAAAGTAGTCAAATATTTTTAGTTCGAGTCATTTTCAAGTCGTTTTTGAAATCTTCGCAAATCTTTCACACGTTTTTAAACTCAATTTTTCTTGCAGAATTTTTTTTTTCCACTCCATCACCCGACGATCATTTAAATTTCACAATGAAGTTATAATTTTAAAACCGCACTCTCTACGAAATCTCCTCCAACAACAAGAATCCTAAACGCGAGAGATGAAACAATTTCTTTCTGCAATTAAAAGTAATTTCAAAAGTAAAAGTTAAAAAGGTGAAATGGAAAGCTTTTTCCTTTTTTGATACATCAGTCCAAACCAGGAGAACTTGCTCTTTATTTTTATCGAGTTACAAAGTTTCCAAACAGAAGGCCACAAGTCATTATTTTTTTCATAAATCAGAGGAGAGAAAAAAAAAAAAAATTCAAAAACTTTTCCGCTATACGTTTCAATCCAATCCTTCTATTTTTTTTTTTTTTTTTTTTTTTTTTTTTTAATTTTGCGATTTTGCGATTTTGCGAATAGTAAAATCCTTAAATGAAAAAAAAAAATGTTTTTGCAATAATTGTTATTACACTTCCACGGAATTGAAACAAAAAGTTTTCCATTATTTAATAACATTGAAAATAAAAAGCCTTGCAGCTCAAAAGTTGGAAATGTATTACATTCAGAAAATTGTGACGACAGACAAACTGTCGCTACCAGGATTTTATATTAAGCACATTCTTTTAACATTTTCAACATTATGTTTCCACACACATTCAGTTTTCTGAAATTCAATTTGTTGAAACAACTTTCCCCAGGAGCTGCACCGAGGTTACCAGTTTGGTTTTTTTTTTTATCCCTCTTCCTCCCCGCCCCACACTTTTTTTTTTTTTTTTTTTTTTTTTTTTTAACACATTTCGAAAACGTCCCGGAGAAAAGTGCAAATTTATTGCCGTTGTCGGATGAGTGGTGCACCATTTTTAAAAATTTAGTCAGTCGTCGCGATAGACGATGGCGTTGCATATCCCTTTGCAGTCGATAAACAAGGGATGAGGGGGAAGGGCTTTTGGAAGGGAAAAAACGAGAAAGTGAGGAATCAGCCCCGAGGCGCTGTCATTGCACAATTTGTCAATCGAAAACTACATGACTTGTATGAATCGAAAACTTCATAATTTGTAAAACCCATTCCCGCTCAAAAGATTTATATTGAAAACTGGTAAATCCCGAAATCGCATTTTTGTTTTTTTTTGTAAAAATGTTACCCCATGATTTTATTCCTGCGTTTTTATTTTTTTTTTTTTTCGGTTAAAACCGCTGTTGTTAATTCTGAAATTTACTATGAAAATATTTTTTTTTTTTTTACGATTGTACACGTGGCCTGGTTTTCCACCCATAAAGCTTTTTTTAATCCTTTTCTTTTGTGCAAAATTTCAAGAAGTTTTTGATGAATTCCGCTACAATAAGATTACAAGCTTTTCATGATCTTTCATTTCGTTTGTTCATGCGATTATTTTGGAAAAAAGAGAGCCGGACAAAGAAGAATAAAAAAATAACAATCGTATTAATATATTATAATGTTTGTAGTTGCTGCGAACCGGAGAGTGAATATTAAATGAAAGATACAGAGAGAAATTTTCGTTTGACCGAATTGAAACGAAATGAACGTTGAAGTAATCGTGCTTTTTTTTTTTTTTTTTTTTTTTGGACTTTCGCACTGCAACAAATTTAAACAGCTGCAGTGGATATGCATCTCCGCTTGAGGTGGGGAGAAGTTGAGAATTAATTTTTTAGTTGATTTGAAAACGCTTTGGAAACCGCTTGCAGATCCCTCTAACAAACGGTAAAAAAGTTTGAAAAGAGGTTATCATCCGTGTGTATTAAAACTGACTGAAATTAAAACAGGTTTGATTTGCGACTAGAAAGTTTCAAAACGTTTTCGAAATAATTTTGTGATTCTATAAAGATTTAACTTCGTAAGGCGTCAACCGTATACGTCATCAGGGATGGTCAGTTTCCGGGACTGTCGTATGAGATTTTCGACGTCAAAGTGACGTCATTAAGAGGAGGCTTTACGGAGTACCAGGAGGAATGGCTGTTTTGTTTAACACTCGATTTACGGTGAAAAAATCCATTTAGGTATTCAACGAACTGCTCCGGTACACCCTGGGATTTTAGGGCAGGTTAAAATTTGTCTGGAATGAATGAGTGGCGGGAAAACAACTTCAAAAAACATTGCGGTCGATAAAAAACTTTGATTTTGTTTCTGAAACAGACTATCTCCAAGCATATTTGTGTACGTCCATATGAAAACCTCCCAACTAGCAGAACGTCATTTGGAATGTTTTGATTTTAGCGCAAAGGAAAACAAAACAAAACAAAAAATCAAAACATTCCAAATAACGTTCTGCCAGTTGGGAGGTTTTCATATGGACGTACACATTTACGATGGAGATACGTTAATTCACCTCCGACTCACGGAATTGAAAGACTAAAGTAAAATAAGGGTAAAGTAACTAGTCTCGCAATTGTCTCATTAATTTTTTTCTTGTTGAAACTTGTTCATTTTAAAAGTAAAAAACCAAATCAAGAAATCCCGTCACATCTTTTTGTCCCTGGTAAGGTTAAAAAACAAAAATTGAAATTTACAAAGGGTTTTTTTCAATAAAAAACTCCAAAAATTAGGCCGTAAAAAATTTTATTCCAACAAACTAACGCAGAAGGCCTTTTCGGAACCCTCTAGATCCCATCATCAGTGCTTTACGTTTACGGATTTAAATATAAATAAATAAGCATTAGGGCACGTAGCCTACGTACAAAATTAAAATAATCTAAAAATTAATTTTGTACGTAGGCTACGTGCCCTAATGCTTATTTATTTATATTTAAATCCGTAAACGTAAAGCACTGATGATGGGATCTAGAGGGTTCCGAAAAGGCCTTCTGCGTTAGTTTGTTGGAATAACATTTTTTACGGCCTAATTTTTGGAGTTTTTTATTGAAAAAAAACCCTTTGTAAATTTCATATTGGGTCCGTAGTCCGCCGTTAAATGAAATTTTAATACAAAAATTGAAGTAAAATTTTTATTAAAAATTATAAGTAAAGTTTTGAATGATTTATGATTAAATTCTGACGCAAGATCTGCGCTTACCCCCACTCCCCCAATCGTCAGCAAAACGCAGAATTTCATATACCCATTCCCCCGTAACGTGCTGACGCAAATATTTGAATGGCCCTTTGGCTTGGAGAAAACTTATCGTTTAATCGGCCACATCATCGTTTACTTGAACTTTTTAACAGTATCATCGCCCAAACATCAAACGTTTCCCAGATGATTCTCCATATCAACATTAAAGTTCCTGGATATTTCTTTGATAATGATAATACTTGGACAATTAATGAACTGAAATTACTTTACTGCTACTGCCTTTTTACGATTCCTTTGGATTCTCTTCCTTTGGAAACAAAAACGACTTTTATTTCCGGATGATATTATAATTCGAAGAAGCAATAAAGTCCTTTGGGAAATCCGTTAAAATTAGTAAAGGAAAAGTCGCATTCTGTAAGAGAACAACGGCACTGGAGGAAAGCTTGGAAAATCTCAAAATGAAATTTTAATCAAAACCGTAATGAAGAAAAGAATCTTAAAAATTCAAAACCGGAAATTACCTTAAATTTTTTTTTTTTTTTTTTTTTTTTTTTTTTTTTTTTTTTTTTTGCATGTGCCTTTTCTTAAAACCAAGGTTTTGAAAAGTTAAATTTTTTACACCGAAATTTCACCCGGTGACGAGATCATTGGAACATTTTCCACGACTATCGTCAAAACATGAATTTTTAAAAAGGCCGGTTTTAGGCCTTGAATTAAACATAACCTCACATTATATTTTGAAACGCAAACACGTTCGCTTATTAATAACTATTTCGGTCATTAGCTGTTAATTGAGTAATTAAGGGTCAGGAGATCCAAACACCCTTATATTAATGACTTTATTATACCCTGTGAAACATGACCCATTTGTTTCTTCTTGAGCTATTATAATGTCTCCTCTAAAGCTTTTTCTCGATACTTTAGATTAAGATCTTAAGCAAAAGGACGAGAAACAAGTGGAATCAGCAAGAAATTTTACGCCAACTTTTTTTTTTTTTTTTTTTCTCTCTTCCGTTTTATTCCCAATTTTAAAATATTTAACTTTTCGATCCCTCACAAATAAAATAGAAACGTCAAAAAGGCTGTAACGTGTTTTCCCGTATGCAAACTCATGCTTCATCTAATCAAAACTATCGTTTGCATTAACCAATTTCCGAGTGTACGATTTCGATTGAAATTGTATACGACGTTTTGAATGCTAATTAACCAAATATTATACCCCACTAGTCGATTCGCATGTCCGCTTTCCTCTTCGTCTCCTCCTACGCTTGTTTTCTCTCTCTCTCTCTCTCCCTCATAGTGTCTTCTTTCGCCATTCCGTTCCTCTCTTATTGCTGCACGTATACAGATCTCGGGGTTTCTTAACCTGGCTACAGAAATTTATTCCTCTCGCAACGTCACAAAATTCAACTCAGAAATGTTTTTACGACATCGATTTTTATGTTAATTCATTAACGATTTCCCTAAAGAGTAGTGTCAGGCGAAGAAGATGTCCCTAATATTCCCGTAATTCAATGACTTTAGGTCCGACTGAATTACACCTGGAAGGGGTCATTCAAATATTACGTCAGCAGGAAATGGACACTTTCACCTTCCCGTCCTTGTCAGCAAAAGTCAGATTCCACATTAACCCCCTTTAAAAATTACGTCAGATTTAGGTATCTTCCTTGAAGTGCTGACGTAATATTATTACGTCAGCTATTAAAATAATATTTCAAGTATAAATATTTCCTAAGTATAAATTGAAACAATCCGATAATCTTAGAATTCTAGGATGTAAGTTGTAACAAGTCTGAACTTGTCTTGGGCAATTGTGAACAAGTTTGGACTTGTCTTAGACAAGTGTGAACATTTTTGATTCTTAAGATATTTTATTTTCAATCCTTTATGATAATCCTTATTTTATTTTTTAGCAGGATATGGATCTTTTTATTAAGAAAATCACGATTATAAGTTCGTGAACTATATAAGTTAAACATAGAAAATCAGTTGAAAAGTTAAATCGAAGTGGCGAAAGATGGAATTGAACCATCGGCCTCTCGTTTTCATGACGATTGCTCTACCACTAAGCTACTTCGACAATCGATTCAACCTTCAGCTGATATGGACGGGATATCCATATCCCGTTAAAAAATAAAATAAAGTTTGATTCTATTTTGGGCAATTGTGAACAAGTTCGGGCTTGTCTTGGACAAATGTGATCCTGTCTTGAGCAATTGTAAACAAGTTTGACTCTGTCTCGGGCAATTGTGAACAAGTTTTGACTTGTCTTGGGCAAGCGTGAACAAGTGTGATTCTTTCTATGAGTAAATAAGTTTGATGCTATTTTGGGAAATTGTGAACAAGTTTGGACTTGTCTTGGACAAATTTGATTATGTCTTGAGCAAGTGTAAACAAGTTCGATTCTATTTTGGACAATTGTGATCAAGTTTGGGCTTGTCTTGGGCAAGTGTGAACATTTGTGAAAAATTATAAACAAGTCTGACCTTCTCTTGAGCAATTGTGAATAAGTTTGGACTTGTCTTGGGCAAGCGTGAACAAGTTTGATTCTGTCTTGAACAAGTGTGAATTAGTATAAACAAGTCTGAGCTTGTCTTGGGCAATTGTGAACAAGTTTGGACTTGTGTTAAACAAGTGTGAACAATTGTGAACAAGTGTGGTTGTGTCTTGAGCAATTGTGAACAATTGTAAACAAGTTTGAGCTTGTCTTGGGCAAGTGTGTGAACAAGTGTGAACACGTTTGATTCTGTCTCGGGCAAGTGTGAACAAGTTTAGACTTGTTTTGAGCATATTTTTATATTGAAAAAAAGGTACATATTAAAACTGTAAACGAAATTTGGGGCAGAAAGATAATGTCAGATTTTGCTCAAACCCCGTCTGCCTCTCCTCACTTGTCAGCAAAGGTCTGCATTTCAAATACCCAAATGTGCTGACGTAACATTTGAATGCCCTTGAAGAGCTGGTGGGAAAGGTGGTTCCTTAAAAAATAAAGTGAAAAATGAAATTAAAATTGAACAAATGAAGAAAGTCAGAAAAATTGAAACTTTTCAAGTCTGATAACAAATAGTTCGGTTTTCCCTTTTCCGGCTCCTCCGCTCTCCCCGATTTTCTATTTTCCCTCCCCGCTTTACACGGCATAATTAGCTTATGGAAAGGCCATTAATTCACTATCCATAACTGACCCATTGTTTACGCCTTTTACCGTAATCCTCCCGATGCTCGGTTATTAATGTCGAATTTGACACACGGCACCGCGCCGAACGTTCATTGATTCCCAGCAAATTGATGTTTTATTATCATTACCAGCCTTTATGTGCACGCGCTTTTCATATTACAGTCCGAATGAGAAATGAAATGTAAAATGCGCCTTGGGGGGAAAACATGCAAAAAAGGAAAGAAAAAAAAAAAGAAAACTTCACTCTGGAAAATAATAATATCTAGGCGAAGGAAAATCAGCAAGTTGTAAACCGACAAGGGGAATTTGTGTAGAGAGGCCTCGTATCGTAATTTATGATACGCATTCCATTACACTCGTATTCCGAGTTTTTTTTTCCCCGTGTTTTCCCCATGAAATAATAATACGGATTTGTACACCACTGAACAAAAGCGAAGATTCATCTCGGAGAATGGATCATCCCTGGGGTCGACTAAAACTGAGAAATCGCTGCCCTGCCTCCTTCCTCACCGGCATTCATTTAACATACACGGTACTCATTTTCTTCCCTTTCGGATATAGATAAATGAGCATTTTAAGTTTTTTTTTTTTTTTTCTTAAAAAAGGTGTTTATCCTCCGAAATTATTCGTATTAAAGATTTTTTTCTTTTTTCTCTTTTTTTTTTTTTATTTTCTCGGAGCGGTTGTCTACGATGTTCTATTTCATATTAGAAGACGTCCCGAGAGTATATGCCCCCGTTAAGGTCCGAAAAGGATCTCTATTATTTTTGAAGATAAAACGAAAGTGAAAAAATGTAAATCATGGGTAAAAAGGCTATCTCTGCGTGGGGCTCCTGGCGAATTGCCATGGTGTACTGCGGCACGATTCCTACATATTTACTTTCGGTCTAGTTTTGCTTACGGGACGGTGTGAGTTATCCCATTTTTTCTGCCATTTTTAATTTGGTCTTATTTTTTATTTATTTTTTTTTTTTTTTCTTCTTTTAAAAAGATTGTACTTGTAAAATATTATTGGTAAGCCTCTTGCTGTTGTATTAGCTTAAAATAAAAATTAATAAAAATAAAATAAAATGAAATTTTTTTGTCACCTAGTAAAGTACATCCGACTATAGGAATAATTCATTTATTTATTTTTTTTTTCTATGGGCAGAAGAAATGGGACGTAACGTTAATGGCGACGTTCGAATGAAGTTTAAAATTTTTTTTTTTTCGGCTGATTGATGAGCAATGGAAAATGTTTGCAAACTGAAGAGGCATCTCAAGTGCTGATTTCACCCTAATTGGCGTGTTCACACTTGTTCACTCACAAATACGCACATTGCCATACACTGTGACGACCGGAGTTCCAGAACCGTATAAGTCCAAAATTTTACCCGGCCAAGGTCACGCCCTTTGCACGTGCTCGGGTCGTGATCAGCGCGTGATCACTCTGGCGACCAGGGTATTGGTCGCCAGAGTGCACAGGTCGCGAAAGTGATAAGGGAATTTGCACAATCGGTCGCCAAAGTGACGAAAATGTACGCGCAAACGTGTTCACACTTGTTCACACACTTGCCCAAGACAAGCTCAAACTTGTTTACACTTGTTCACGATTGCTCAAGACATAACCACACTTGTTCACAATTGTTCACACTTGTTTAAGACAAGTCCAAAATTGTTTACAGATTGTATGAATTTTGTATACATTTTGTATACAATTTGTTTTAAACATTTTTCATGAGAAAAAAAAAGGGGAAAAAAATTACAGTTTTTTGGAATAGAACCCGAGCCTTGTGGTCGAGTTACCAGCCGCCTTATCCACTGCACCACTTTTCAACTGATTTTTATAAGCGGCAATACGGTTTTTAAGTTGCCAATTATTTTGACTTATAATATTTTCCAAATTTTCGGTTTATTTCCTGTATTTGTAATTTGACAAAGGCTAAAAAAATAAAGAAAAAGAGAAATCGAAAAATTCGGGAAGCGAGAAGAAAATAAAAAACTTAGAAAAAAAACCGAAAATAATTTTTGTTATAAAATTTTATAACGAAGTTTAAGTTTTTAATAACTCAATTTTATAACACTTTTTCTTGGGTTTTGATTGTTCATGCTTTATTTCTAAATCCTTTGCTGTTTCTTCGTCACTTTCAGGCTCTTCCGGTTCTAACGCGTTATACCATCCGGGGTCATGTACATATTACGTAAGCATTTTTTTTGCTATTTTCAACCCCCTCCCCCCCGTTGTAAGCATGAGTAAGATTTTGGCAACCCCCCCCCCCTCCATATTACGTAAGTTTTTTTTTTTTTTTATAATGGAACCAACGACACTCGACTTCGGTAATCTTCCCCATAATTCATGGAACTGAAATAAAGCAATATAAACACCTATATTGAGAAAAATTAAAGAGAAGGTTACCTTTATTTAGACGGTAACAAAATAATGTAATATTAGCTCGCCGCAACATTTACAATATTTAAAAAAACATAAAATTAATTAATTAATTATTTATTTTATTTTCAAAAATTCCTGGTCAGAGTAGATAAAATCTTACGTAAGAAAGTGTGAGACCCCCCCCCTCCCATGGTAAGGTGTCGTAAGCATTTACGAGACCCCCTCCCCCCCCTTATCATGCTTACGTAATATGTACATGACCCCTCCTAAATATTCTTCCAAGCCACGACTATCGAGAGTTATCAAAATTGAAGATTTCCACAGAGTCCAGTTCGATCCATTTTAGTTTTATAAAAACGGTATCTTGCTGTCACCATCTTGTTATGCAATCTAATGCAGTGTTTTTTATTTTATCAACTTTTTACCTTTTACGATCAAATTCCGTGCCTTTTTGGCAATTACTTTCAATGAAACAGTCATGTGTCTGGGCCCATAACCTTTTAAGGTTGAAAATAGCTGAATAAACTTATAAAATATTTTATTTATTTCAATCTACCTTTCTTTTCATCTATAATATTTGCAAATCCTCATGGTTTACCATTTTTTTAAATAATAAGCATTCTGCGTATTTTGTGAATAATAAGCTCGTCCAGATTTTCATGTGTAAAAGAAAATATGCAGAGCTTTTGTAAAAATCATACATACTCAAATTTTTGTATAAATTACTCTAATACAGTTTTCAATGTAACTTTTTGGATTTCTTTTGCAAAAATTTTACGTATTTTTTCCATTTCATTTTCTTATATGGGCAGTATACCACGGAAGCACCTTCTCTTTGAGTGCAATGATTTCCGCTTTTGCAAGGATGCATTGCAACCTTTTCTAGGATATTACCAAGGCAGGTTCAAACTTGTTTAACCTTGTTCACATTTGCTCAAGACAGAACCACACTTGTTCACACTTGCCCAAGACAGAATCAAACTTGTGCACACTTGCCCAAGACAGGTTCAAACTTGTTCACACTTGTTCGCACTTGCTCAAGACAGAACCACACTTGTCTAAGTTAAGTCCAAACTTGTTCACAATTGCCCAAGACAGAATCAAACTTGTTCACACTTGCCAAAGACAAGTTCAAACTTGCTTTCACTTGCATCCTGGAATTCTAAGGTTATCGGATTGTTTCATTTTATACTTAGGAGCTATTGAAATATTATTTCAATTGAAAAATGACCCTATATTTTCTAACATTAAGATGTACAGGATTATGCATAATGCGATCATTATGAATAATGAACATCATCATAAGGGTCATTCTGTTTTGGAGACTGCCACCCATTCGTTACATGAAAATGGTGACATTATTATTATTTTTTTTTCCCCGTATGAAGTGAGTTATTATCCTGGTTTTTTATTTATATCAAAAAGTTAAAAGACGAGTATCATTTACAGTAAACAAAAAGAGCTTTTAACTGTATTTCTTTAAAAGAGCAAAACTTTGGGGGGAATAAATGCTTATCATTAAAATAGTTTGCCATGCTGAGAAATACTGTTATACGCGAGGAAGAACAGCAGTCCTGTCAAACGAGATGACAAATTTGAAATAGGATTCTTAACACACGCAACTTATTTTTCCTCTCTTTTTCTCCTTCGCTATTTTTTTTTTTTTTTTTTTTTTTTTTTTTTTTTTTTTTTTTTTTTGTCGTCAGGATAAAAATATTTTTATGGACAAAAACTTTATACTTATTGTTTTGGGAAAATATCCGGGAAAGCAAAACAGGAAACGAGATAATGATTGTAGGTTTACGGGGGACAATTACGGTCATGCATATTTCGGAAATTAAAAAAAAAAAAGGGGGGCTGGGGGATCGTATGTTTTATCGCATGGATAGAGCGACATTGAAACAAAACCCGAACATAATTGAATTCCATCATTTTTATTTATTTATTTATTTATTTATTTAATTTTTTTATTTTACACTTTTACGTTTGTCGGAACGACTGGATTTTCCTTAAGGAAGAATACAAAACGTCACTGTTTTATCCCAGTTGAATAGAACCTTTCACGAAGCCATGTTATATGTTTTTGACAGGCATCCATCTATCTGACGCTAAAATTGTTCGGGTTTTCCTTAAATATAAATTGAAATGGATTTTACTGAATCCCCGCGAATGCCGGGTATAAATAAATAGGCCAACCACGGTTCATTTGTCTGTATCGCACGAATTCCCCCCCTTTTTTTTTTTTAAATCGGGAATAAAATCTTACGGTGCTGGCAATAAAAAATCCATTAGGGTAAGAAAATGGGTGGTAAACATATGTTATTCGTGGTATGTAGTTTAAATGCAAATCGAAGATCAAACAACAACGGGGAGAAAAAACATGATTTGGAATGATATTTGTTGTTAGGGAACCGAAGGTCGAGGAAAACTAATTTCGAAGGTTGATACAGATATTTAAAAGAACAAAAAAACGGAAAAAAAAATTGTAGTTTAGCAAAATTTATTTACGGTAAATATATCCATTAATCCCTCTTCGGTGGAGAAAAAGCACACAAAAAAAAAAAAGGATTAAAAATTAATATAAAAATGTAAAATACAAAACAATACAATATTAAATGGTTTATTGATTTAAAATATTAATGACATGTGTTCTAGCAGACTGCATTATTGGTTGTGGATTTACTTTTAAATGCCGTTTTTAAACCGCAGGAAAAAAAAATGTATCAGCATTATAGTACCCTATCCACGTGGAATGAAGTTCGATTCAATTATAAAATATAATTCCAGTACTTACGTTAAGTACAAGCGATGTAAAATATTTCAGTCCATATTTTTTAACGATATTCCTTCTTTGAAAAAAAAAAAAAAAAAAAAAAAAAAAAAAAAAAATTCCCAGCTGAATTTTAAGCTTTATCGTTCAGTTTAAAGCATAGCAGTGTAATATCTTTGTCTTAAATGTTGAAGTCCTTATTCCTTACGCTTATGCCTTATGTTTCATTGTTATGCTTTATGCTTTAAGTTTTATGTTTTATGTTCATGTTGTTCATATTCCAGCCTATTATGCTTGTAAACATGACTGATTATGCTTATGCTTATGGTCATGGTTATGGTTATGCTTATATCTACGGCTTATATATACATACTTTTAGCATTGCAGTGTAACGTCCTTCTCTTAAATGTTAAAGTCCTTATTCCTGACGCTTATGCCATATGTTTTATTGTTGCGTTTTATGCTTTATGTTTTATGTTCATGTTGTATTCATATTTCAGCCTTTTATGCTTGTAAACATGACTCTTTGTTCATGTTTATGTTTATGTTTATGTTTACGATTTTGCTTAGGCATAAGCATATCATAAGGCATAAGGTACTTGACTGAAATAGACAGTCGTTAATATCGGTACTATTACTCTGGTGCTGACGGTACGATTCCACGGAATTTCGGCACCAGCGGCAAAAATTTTGATATTTTGGTGCTGGCGCCAGCTCCAGAATTTTGGATATTTCGGCGCCGATGGCGGCGTCGGCTCCAACCAATTTTCATCGGCTTCGGACTTCTTCTGACTGCTTAGCATAAGCTTAAGCATAGAACATTATTTGTTCTTCATATCGGTTTAACTATACACGGTACCCTTATCAACTTTCTAAGGGGTGAGCTTTTCCCGTTATGCTTACGTTTATCCGGAGGTTTTGATTCATGCTGCGCGGAGAATAATTAAACGGATACAGCTTTCGGCTCATTTTCACACATCAACCTGATATTTCCACTTCAAATTATGTGATGACTCTGAAATTGATTTAGGACCGGTGGCATAAATAAAATTTTGTAATTCTAATCCCATTATTGACCTTCCCAGTCTGATCGTGTAAATCCCGTCAGCTGCACCTGGTGTTCCAAACACGATGATCAACACACACACACACACTCTCCCGTCCTCATTTTTCGATTTAGTCTCATCGAAAAATTTTTTCCCCCGAATTTTTTTTCTTCTCTTTTTTTTTTCTGTTTCATTTCGATTCGATTTAAGGTGTTGGAAAACCTTTTTCATCGTCGACACGTTAAATATATGTAACTGTGGGAAGAGAGAAAAAAAAGGAGAGGATGAAAACATTTAAAAAGCTGTGAAAGTGGTCGTCACATAATCAGATTATACTTTCCGGTCGTGTTTTTTGAAATGACATTTTGTGAATGACACCCGTCCGCCGGTTTCATTCGATGTTTTTTTTTCTTTATACACTTATACACAACGCTTTTAATTATACATTTATACCCCTCGGTCATCATTTTTTATAATATGCATGTTCGGTTTAATTGAATGCTAATAATCGGGACATTTTAGAAGGAAAAAAAAAACACGGAGAAATCAACCCTTTACTGTTGGTAAATGCGTTTAGCTGTGATGATGGAAGATGCGGCTCGGTTGAAACTTGTCAAAACCGGACAGAAACGTTTTATATTTAAATAACACAAGAGGAAAGATTTTGAATGAAAACTGAGTGCAATGGACAAACATGGAATGTTTTAAGGCTGCAAACTGAAAAAATGAAAACTTGTTAAGACATGCTGCAGAGTAAAAACATGTTGCCAACATTTAAAAAAATATTTATTTTTCAAGTTTCAGTGTTGCCAACATTTAAACAAATTTTTATTTTTCATGTTTCAGTGTTGCCAACACTTAAACAAATTTTTATTTTTCATGTTTCAGTGTTGCCAACACTTAAACAAATTTTTATTTTTCATGTTTCAGTGTTGCCAACGTTTAAACAAATTTTTATTCTTCACCTTTCAATGGTGCTAACATGTTGCAACACGGTTCGGACGCTGCGTCACGTTTTAGCCTGAAATTTCGTCGGATGATTTAAAGAATAAAAATTAAAGATCGAAGAAATTGGAATTAAAAATTTGAAAATGGACGATTAATGGTTAATACAGAAAATGCAGTTTCGGAAAACATTAAGGTGAAGGACAAAAAACAACGGTCGGGAAGGAGAGAGTAAACGGAGGCAGGAAATTGAAGAATGACGAACAAAGAAAATCGAGAAACACCTTTCGTTTTTTTTTTTCCTTAATGACCTCTGTCTTTAGTCTTATCAACCTTAAATATTTTAATCGTCAATCTTCGTTTTCGATTTTTGATGTTTTCTTTTACTCGTTTTTATTTTTATTTTTATTTATTTATTTTTTATTAATCATAGATATTTTCGAAGAAAGTATTAGTTCTTTATTCGACATGTAAAAAAATCTTGAGATGTTTTATTATTTGGAAATGTGCAGCATGATCATTTATACTTTCATTATTTACTGAATCAAAGAAGGTCAAACTTCTCTAATTGACTTTATCTTCCTGGAAAATGTCAAGTTAAAAGCATCGCTTAAAGCACATCTATTTTTGTTATTAAACTGGATATCCCGCATGTTTGAACAGGCTTTCACGTAGCAGAGAGTTCATCTACAACTTTGGGCTGAAGAAAATGAAGTAAGGTATTATTACATGTCAGCCCTTACCATTATGAAGAAAACATAGTGTACCACGTGGTTTTTTAGACTACGCCACTTTCTGAAATTGAAAATATGACCTCTGATTGGTTAAAAACGTTTTTTGGAGACGAGCCCATAAACTCGCAACCAAAAGTGACGCCACTCTCTGACGGATAAATGGAACTCGATACGAAAGCGATACATGTCTAATCATTTAAGTTGGGGGCTCCCACATAAATCAGAACAAGAGAAAGTCGCCGCCATCGTTGTTTACAAATCTCAACGACCAATCAAAAAGCGTCTCGCGTACAAGTGGCGCTTACGGTGGTAGAAAGGAAGAACTAATTTTCGCGTTGTTAAGCAGGACAAGATCTCCCATGTGCAAGGGATAGGAGTTTCCGGATCTGTGCTATATTCTGTTTACTATGAGCCCGTACAAAAAAGAAGTGTTATGCGCAAGTTCTGTCTTGCAACAAAATACCAATGTTTTGCAATCAAGCAATAAATTTCATCACTAATACGCTAAGTTGTTTCTTGACAAAATACCCTCATTATTTTCGCATGATTTTTTGGAAATTGTTTTGTCTCCCAAGTATTTGCCCATCCGCATTAGGTATCTGTTTGTGCCCCTTAAGAGTACTCATCAGCAGTGGCAGCAGATAAATCGCATTTTTCTTTTTACGGAAAAACGAAGACAAATCTTGAAGAAAGAAAAATTAAAAAATTCGAAGATTTCTTAATTTATTGTTTTTCTAGGTTTGTCTTCGTTTTACCGTGAATAGAAAAATGCGATTTATCTGCTGCCACGACCGATGCGCTTACTCGATGCCATGACGACTATATTCAAGGTAACAAGTTTTAACACGTCGTTTAAGACCTGAAAAACTAAAAGTTGCAATTCGTTCCCATTATTCTCCTTATTTTATTTGTAAAGGGAGGAAAATAAATCGGTTAACGATTCGATTAATCGGACTCAACAATCGGAAGAACAGTTAGAACAGAATCACTACGGTAAATTCGAGATTGTTATCAACCCAAGTTCTAAAACTAAAGTCTTGAGTGATTTATCACTGTTTGCCGGAGTAAAGAAAAGCATAGCCTCGTTTTCTACACACGACATTTTCTTTTCTTTTTTTTTTCTTTTTTTCTTCCTTTTTTCTCTCTCTCTCCCCTCTTCCTTCTTTTCTTCTATGTCAATTGATCTAAAGCTTTTGACATTTCACTTGACGACATTTTTCACTGGCGTCCCCATATTTTATAATTCGGTCATCGCATATTTTGTTAACATAAATGCTGGATTTTTACGTTTGAATTCCGAGGGGAAAAAAAAGAGAAAGTTTAGAAAAAAATCTTTTTAAGTACAAGATGAGAGCGGAGACATTATTTATTCATAAGGTTTCTTCTCGACAAAGGGTTTTTTGAATGCCATAATAATCATTTTCAAAAGTTAATTTTCCAACCCGGCCCTCCCCCACCCCCACCCCCTTCTTTTTCGTTCCTCTTGAAAAACAAGCCCGCCGTTTAAAGCGGGTCGAAAGTTAGTGTTTCGAATCTAATTTAGTAACCGATTGTGCGATTGACTAGTTTAACGAACTGGACTGAATTTGACGCATTAATGATGAATTTTACGAACACACCCCAGTAAATTCATTTAAAACGGGATTCATTATAATATCCGGTGCAGTGAGCATTTAAGAGGAGAGGAGCGCCCGTACGTTAGCTCTCATTATGAATCGCATAATGAGCGCATCGCCGTTTCATAATTAGAGAGGGGCCGGCAGGGGAATATTTCAAAAACTTTTCACGAGAAGAAAAGCACGAAATTTTTAAGACGTCAATTGATTGCATGTAGGTTACTCTCCGAACCATCGTTGCCGGTAACCCACACGTTTTGTTTCTGTAAAACCGTCTGCCTAGATGGGGCGTATAAGAAGAAACTTTGGTGATTTAGAGAACGGTGCAAGAAACTTTATAATTTTTATGGAAATATTTTTAGGAGATTTAATTAAGGTAGAGAATCTTTTGAAGTTTTCGGGTTGCGGTAAAAAACTACAGTGAGACAGGAAAACAGAGGAGGTCGTACTTTTTAAAAAAATATTGCGAAATCTGACAGTGCTGTCGGGAACGGTCCCAGAGCCAGAATTTAGGACCAGCAGTTGGAAGTCTTAGTCGAGAGGGGGGGGGGGAGGAGGGGTAAATTTAGGAGTAGATCTTTCTACATTTAATTTAATGTGTGGCTTTTTCACTTTCTTTGGAGATCGAAAAATCCGAATTTTAGGTATCTAACAAACTCTTATGGTGTATCCTTGGATTTTAGGTGCAAGTGTCAACTTGTCTGCAGACAAGTTAAAACTCATTGCACTCATTCAAATTCAAAAATTTTCAAAAAATAGTATAGGGACAACCTAATAATGTGGAACCCAAAAACAATTTCAAAGAAATTTGCGGTCGAAAAACTTTGATTTCGTATCCCGGGTTATTATTATCTTGAAACAAGTTGGAACTTGTATTAGCTTTGATACGATAAAAAGAAATGCTTCCTTCATGGTCGAAAACTATGGTTTATTATTTTAATTATATTTCCACATTAACATGACCTATAGCTAAAATTGATATAGGTCAAAGGATCCATTATAAATTAATAATTGTATTAACTTGTCTGCAGACAAGTTGAAACTGGATATGAAATGTATCTGCAATAGGGTGTCCATTTGTTTTCAATTTTTTGAATTTGAATGAGTACAGCCCCGGAATCGGTTCTCTCTGTGGCACATATTAGCCCTATTTTTTTTTTTTTTTCAGATTTTTTATTCGTCGGGAATAAACCCCCCCCAATTGTGCTTTAAGGTCAGAAAATTCCCGTTAAATTAAAAAAAAAATGTATAGTTTTTTGTCGCGAATCTTAATTTTTTTTTTTAATTTTTTGAAAATAAAAATTTTTTAAAAATTTTCTATCAAAAAGTTTGCGTAGATCACGAATCTGAACTCCATTTTTTTTTATCTGGTCTGGTTTTCGATCTAGAGCCAAAAAAGGGTTAAAACGATAAGTCCTGGGCTCATTTTTTGACTCCAGCGCGAGAACCGAACCAGATAAATAAAAATTGAGTTTGATTCCGTGATCTACGGAAAATTTTGATAAAAATAAAAACTTAAAAAAAAAAAAAAATTACCGTATGAAGGGGTTACTTTTTACACTTTTTCACTTTTTTTTGTTATTACGTGTGTAATACTGAGGAGATTTGCAATCTGCCTTCACAAACATGAAGGGAGATCCTTCAGCTTTCAAATGATAACCTTTTTTAATGGTTATACTTTTTCTAAGTCAATCTATGACTCAATTTTCCGAACGTCCTCGACGATCTGAAAGTGGGGTAACTTTGGACACTTTTGTTTCTGCATCCGTAACTCCGTAATTAAAACAATAAAAGGGCGAAAAAATATTCTCAAAACATATTACCGTTAATAAATAAAACATTTTTATTCCGTTAAATAATTTTAAGAAGAGAAAATGATCCAGAAAAATAAATTCTTTGAAACCAAAATAAAATTTGTTTGGATGAATAAAATGCCTGATTAACATTGCGTTTATGGAGTGTTTACAAACATTTTTTTGTTAATTCTTGTTTTTCTGCTCTCGGGAAAATACATTTGGAAAGAAATTTTTTGGGTAGTTAAAGGATGATGTAGGGCAAGTGCCGAACGTGTTTGAACCTGAATACGGCTTTCGGATACCGTTGGAGGGACCTTAGTATTCCGAACTTTGAAGTTTTTTCCCGTCTCGCATCATTTTTAAAATCGAATATTTTTATAACGAAGCTCATTTAAAGGACCATTTTACTAAGCAATATTCAAGAAGCTTTACTTTATGAAATGCAATCGTTGTTTGGGCTTTTCCTTGTTCTATTTTCAAGAATTTAAGGAAAAATCGAAGTGTCCAAAGTTACCCGGTCGAGTACAAAGTAACCCCTTCATGCGATATTCTTTAATATTTGTCAGGCCGATTCCGATTTTGACTCGAGAATAAAAATTTAAGTTTCTGATTCTGATTCTGATTCTGATTCCAATTAGAAAATACTTCTGTGGTGCCGATTCCGATATTTTCAGAAATGTAATAATCGTAAAAAGCTTTTATTAATTTTTTTCAACTCAATTTTAATTAAAATTATTTTTCAATGCCGATTAAGTTTCCGATTCCGATTCCGATTCCGACTCCTTAAAAAAAAATTAGGGTTCCGATTCCGATTTCATTTTACTTTGGAACCGAACGATTCCGATAGCGATTCCGATCCCGTTTAAAGTCTAAACGACACAGCAGCCCTGTGTGCAACCCGAAAAAAATTTCAAAAAAAATTGCGATCGAAAAACTTTGATTTTGTATTTCGGGTTCATATTATCTTCGAGCAAGTTGGAACTTGTACCAAAAATACAAGAATAGGTCAAAGAAGTTTCTTAGGCACCTGAAATTTGAATTTTTTCATCGTGAATCGAGTATTAGACAAGAGAACCATTCCTTCCCGTATTCACCACGAAGCTTCCTTTTAAGTTAAATATTATTCGGGATGTGTCAAGGAAGAAGCCAATAGCCCCTAGCCTCTTCTTGACTAACAGGCTGTTCTAGCAAGAAAGCGCACTGCCTCTCTAGACGACAACCTTTTCGAGACTTAAAACTCGAAGAGGAAATTTGAATATAGCAGCTGATCCTACCAAAGAAATAAAATTCTTTTGATATTTTCATGGTCGGATATGATTGTCAAGGTTTTTAAAAGTTTCAGAGAAATTTCTTTTCATATTTCTATACTCCATCCTTTCTGCTTTCTTCTTCCTTGTTTTTGCTTTTTTTTTTTCTGTCCGAATTTTATTTTATTTTTTTTTTTTTTTTTTTTTTTTTTTTTTGGTCTTGACATGTCAGCAAAGAAAATTTTATTTTTAATTCCAAGATTAAAATTTTCCCCAGATGTCTGTGTAGTGGTGTGTGATTTTTGTTTTTTTGTTCTTTTCAGGTGTTGAGCTTAACATCAGCTGAGAACACGACCTTGTCAGCAACGGAAAACAGCGATGACGTCACGAGCCTGGAACAGCTGAAGCTTGAGTTCATTCAGGTTAGTTTTTTTTTCTTTTTTGGAAAATTATTTTCCAACCTCGGGAAAAAATAATTGGAGAACGTTTGTAAAAACGAAAAAGTTTCGTCTTCATAACCGGAAACGGAAATGTGATATGAAAAAAAGAAAATTAACAGAGGTAAAAACAAAAAAAAAAAAAAAAAAAAAGACGAAAAAGGGAAAAACCAAAATTCAGAAACTCAATCACGCATATTGTCACAAAACAAAATAAAAAGAAAAAAATATTTTTTTTTTCCATCCTCGTAGTTTTTCCTTGTCGGGAGTTTTTATTAAATGAGATTTTTTTAGATATCTAGAGAGGGAAAATTGTTAAATTGCATCAAAGCGCGACGAGTGCCGGGGTTGAGAACTTTTCAGATTCAATCTTTGTGATCGAATATGATGATTTTTCGACTACTGCGGCATTTCGCACGGTAATACTGTAAAAAACTAATGAAAGCGGCGACCGGGATCGCGTGCTCCGCATTCACGGTCGTGGATTTTTTGGGATTTTGCATTTAACCACTCTATTTTGGATGACATGCTAGGGTTCCTAAGTGCCGAGTAAATTATGTATCGGGAGGTTCGGTAGAAAAGTATGGGGGTGGATATAATCGTTCGTTGTGCAGTAACGTAGCAATGTTCGTTTGGGGGTTTCTATTTTTTTCGTGTCATCGGCAGAGAAATAAATGAATTTAAAATAAAATGATGATAATAATGAAACTTAGTTTTGACAGTTCTGTACCTCAGAGCAGAATTGAGCCAAGTCCATCCAAGCAACTTATCTTCTTATATAAAACCCGAATTCACAAAATGGAGTTGCATTTCATAAATATTACATTGTTTCAAGGCTTGGCAACCATTCCCCAAAAAGTGCGTTATAAAATTGAGTAATTAAAACTTAAACTTCGTCATAAAATTTTTATGACCCGCCAAAAAAGACATCTTTTTATAATTCGTTATAAAATTTTATAACAAAAATCATTTTCAGTTTTTTTAAAAGTTTTTTTTTATTTCTTCTAAGGCTTCCCGAATTTTTTTATTTCTGTTTTTCTTTATTTTTGAGCCTTTGTCAAATTAAAAATACAAGAAATAAACCGAAAATTCGGAAAAATCTGAAAAATATTATAAGTCAAAATAATAAATTGGCAACGTAAGAACCATATTGCCGCTTATAAAAATCAGTTGAAAAGTAGTGTAGCGGATAATGGAGGCTAATAAGCCGACCACAAGGCTCGGGTTCTATTCCAAAATATTGTAATTTTTTTTCCTTTTTTTGAAATTTCCTAAAATGAATATTATTCCTTATTTTTTGAATCCCTAAACCCTTTTATACTGTATATTTTTATAGTAGTTCATTTTATAGTCTTATTTTTATAGTACATTTTATAGTTATATTTTTATAGTACATTTTATAGTTATATTTTTATAGTACATTTTATAGTTATATTTTTATAGTACATTTTATAGTTATATTTTTATAGTACATTTTATAGTTATATTTTTATAGTAGTTCATCTTATAGTTATATTTTTATAGCGGTTTTCTTTATAGTTATATTTTTACCAGTTCATTTTATAGTTACATTTTTATAGCAGTTCATTTTATAGTTATATTTTTATAGTAGTTTATTAAAAAAAACAAGAATAAAAAGAAAGACCGTAATTCGCAGCTTTGCCTAATAAATTATTACAAAAATTTTAGGGATTTTAAAAAATTAGGAGAAATGTTTATTTTAGTGTAATAATTCTAGGGTTCTTTTGTAGATGAGCAGACTCGTGAAGTTTTCGGAAATATAGCCTTTCTTTTCTTTATTATAATAATAAAAGATATAAACTTAGACTAACTTACGGACTATGCTTAACATATACGTTTTCGATTCCAGCAGCCTGATAAAAGATATCGCTTTGAGACTATGAAGTTGATCTTATGATGATCTGATCAGAGTCAAGTAAAGAACTAACTTTTTCGGGGCTGACCGTTGGTTTATATATCCATACTGCTGAGTCGAAAACGTTACACTTTTTTGACTTTGGTAGAGGACGATTTTGTGTCACAGGGATATTAAGGACAAACATACATATTTCTAACCTTGATAACGGGCTAAGTTGTGTCTGGTATTTCAGAAAGGTGGAAATACGTATGTTTGTTTACAACGCGCATCAAGGACGAATGCACGAGTCATTGTTTTGTTTGTTTCAAGAAAAGAATAAAAAAAAAAGTAACCTAAAATGTTACATCAGGAATCAAAAAATTTTACACTCGGCTTTTAAAAAGAACCTAAAGAAATTTAGGAAAATTAAAGCTTAGGGAAAAAAAATTTCGGAAAAAAAATTTTTAGGAAAAAATAAAAATGGATTAGGAATTTATTTTTTTTTGGGGGAAAAATGGATTAGAACAATGGTTGAGAGCGCTTGGCAACATTTTTTTAAAACTGAAAACTGGCTCTGTTTTTATCCGACTTGTATGAAATTTATATGGATTTGGTTTCAAAATGTTGAAAAAATCATTGTCCAGGGCATTATGTGCACAAAATTTATATTTTTCTCCCTACAAAGCAAAATATTTAAAAAACAGCCGTTCCACCCGAGCTGAGTTCGACATTACGTGAAATCTCCTTTTAACACTTGAGTTAGTCTGCTACTTGTTAAAAATTCCTTCCAGACTTTTTTATACATTCCTTTTTAAATTTCTCGTCTTTATAAAAGCTTAAATAAAAAAGGAAAGAATTACAATTTTCCCCTTACATGTAAATATGAAGGTCATCGACATAATTCTTAGGGGGAAGATAAGACTTATCCCTAATATAAGGTTCTTGCCAAAAAGCCAAAAAAAAAAAAAAAAAAAAAAAAAAAAAAAAAAAAAAAAACTCGCTTTTGGTTATTTTAAAAAACCAGACACATATTTTTCCTGTACATTTGAATAAAAAATAATGCGCCGACAATTTTCGATTAAGATGCCGTCGCAAATCCCCGAGTCTTTTTCTTCGTGCTTAAATGATGAGTTCCATTTAAAGAAATCGTTTTTAAAAAAAAGGAAAAAAGTAAACTTGAGCGGATTCCAGCAATAAAATCATTTTTACGATTCCTGTTATAATAGTTTTTTTTTTTTTTTTTTTTTTTTTTTTTTTTTTTTTTTTAAGGGATGATGAATATCGAACTTTGTATTAAAAACCATTGTTTTTTTAAAAAAAAGAGAAAGGGTGGTGTATGTTTTAAAAAAAATATTGATGATTAATGCGAAGCAATCTGAAACGGGAGGTGGGATCGAGATCTTTTCAAAAGGCATTGATAAAGTGTTTTCTCAAATGGTATATTCTAAGTCCTTGAGGATTACGCTGGATTATATTAGGCCGCATCCTTCAAATCGAGTAGAAGAACGCTCGTTATAGAAGCTGATTGCCTCAAACGACGGTTACGTTTCCCGAATATCAAATAGTTTTTAACATTGCAGTTTTCGTGTTAGTAAAAACGCTTATAATTCCCTGTCGCACACCCCTTTCCAATTTTTCCCCCCGGTTTTTTTCTTATTTTTTATACAAATTGCTCTGTTATCGACTAATTGTTATCAAAATTCATTTTTTTAATTCTAGATAATAACGGTTTTTTCGCGCGGGTAAAAATTGTTTTTACGTGCTTGAAATTAGGATTCATTTAGAATGAAATCTTTTTTTTTTTTTTTTTTTCTGCTTTAGTGAAAGACGAAAAAAAAAATGGATTTCTTAATTGAATAACCTATTTCATTTGCGAAATCTGCGTTAAAAATCCGATAGCCCGTACGAAAAAGGGATGCATAAAACTTATATTATTTATACAAAAAATATACAAAAAATTGGACCTACATAAAAAATGCATGAATTATGTATAAAAAACTTTAACTTTTTTTAACGAAATTTTTTTTTTTTAATCCTCGGAGATGATTATGTATAAGAAACTTCAACTTTTTTAACGAAAAATTATATATAAAATTATATATATAATAGACAAGTCACATGTTTTGAGATTTTTGCTGGAAACTAATGTATAGTATGCTCTTAACTAAAAACTAGTATTTAAACGGGAAAATTTTTCACCAAATTAAAAAAAAAAATAAAAACAAAGTTCGAAAAAGTTTTTGTCACGTGATCACTCCTTAAACAATTTTCTATTGGTGTGACGTCATCTGCCTGTATCGAAGCGAGATATCGAATCGATATCGAAGCAAAACACGTCTTATTTGTAAACATGCTTGTAAACATTACGCAACGTTGCCGTTTAGAGTTTCAGAAATGAACACAACCACTTTTAGGCAGATGACGTCACTTTCCTTCAAGTTCTGTTTTGGCGGGGAATTCAAATTCAAATTTTTGTTTTTTCTTTTTTCGGGGGTTAACAGTTTTTTTTACCGAGTCAAAATTACGCTTTTTGTCGTATCTACCCTAGCACAATTAAACGATAAAGTCATCTCAAAACATGGGACTTCTCTATTTATACATAATTTATATATCCTTTATATATAATTTATATATAAATGACGTATAAATTATATATAAATTATGTATGTCCAAATTTTTGTATAAATGATACAAAATTAATACATTTTTTATATAATTTTTTTGCAAAAAATTTATATATTTTATGCATCTCTTTTTTGTACGGGAGGTAGCGATACTTCTTTCGCAAAAATCCAAAAGTCGAATTTTCATCCCTTAAGGAGTTCTTCAAAACTTTAGCTTTCTAGCGAAACCTTAAGATGCCATTTTAAAAAAATTTTAAAAACCCTGGTAGAAATGTTAAATTGGATCAAGTTTGCATCAGTCTTGATGAAACTGACTAGAATATTACTTTTATCAAGGTTGGACTTATGGCACATTTGCTGACGTCCAAGATTGTTCAGCATTGGAATATTTACCGAGACTGGATCAATGTTAGATCACGATCGTTTTTTCCCTATCTTGTTTTTTTAATAACAATTTCTACCAGGGAAGGAAAGAAATTTTTACAAATGATAAAACGGAGCGATTTATCATGCGATCAGGCACTTTGAAAATCCAAAATTTTTGATTTTCGACCCACCCTAATACCCAATGTGTACCCGTTTAATACCCCATGCCGATGCTCGGATTTTTTTTAATATCCAAAATCGGCATCGGTATCAGTATCGGCACTGCGAAATTATTAGTGCTGGCACCAGCATCGGAATCGGACACCTGATTTTAAAAATCTTCTAGAATGGCTCTATGATTATCTTCCCCTAAAATCCGAATCAAAAGCGGCATCGGATGTAATCGATGCTTGGTGGCGTCGACATCGGAATCGGAATCGGAATTGGAATCGGAATCGGAATCGGGAGTTAAATAAATCATATGGAATTGGCATAGGCGTCGGCATCGGCACCGGCATCGGACTCAGACCCCTGGTCAAAAACGACCCTTAAATTTTTTTTATTTTCTGAAAACCGAACGAAACTCAATTATAACTTCGAAAGTGAAAATGGATGCGGGAAACCACAAGGTCATATCTATGAGATTTCCTTCTACAAATTCTCTCAGTTCTTCCGAAAAAATAAAATAAATAAATAAAAAAAAAAGTATTTTAATTTTTTTTTATCTTTTCTCTTAAAAGAAAATGGAATATGATCGATCGGATCGGGATTAACTTGACATCATCGCAGTTTCGTGTTTTCTCTTATAACTTCCCAGCGCGAATATACACTTGTTAACGACATCAAGTCGAATCAAAGTTAAAATGAGCTCCGCAATGCTTCATCTCGATTCCTGCGGAACAAACTTGGCAAGATAACAAGTAAAAGGAAGGAAAATGAGTCGCTTGCAGGCGAGGAGGTTCATTACCACTTTTAAAAATAAAAAATAATGCCGAATCAGGTTTATTGCAACGATTTTTTTTTCTTTATTTTAAAATTTTTTTATTACTTTTTCTTTTTTTTTAGGAATTTTCTTTCAGAAAAGAAAATTTGTATATCACGACAAAACGACAGAAATCAATATGAAAAAGAAGAGAAAACACACAACCACCTACATGGAAGTCGGTTCGGGGATGTAAATGAGAATCCCCGAGGGATTTTTCCATTCATTTTTAGAAGATGGTTTTCCGATAAAGTCCCACTCATGATTCCGAGTGGAGAGAGGGAGAAAAAGTGGAGAATGAAAGAAAAAAAAAAAAAAAAAAAAAAAAAAGGAAAAAAAGAAAAAGAAGACGAAAGTTAAAAGGTTTTCGGTTAGATTTGCACACCGGGGTGAAGATCCAAGTCGGAACCTCTATTATTTTAAATCTTATCCTTTTTTGTAAGTTAAAAAAAAAATTAAAATCAGAAAAAAATTTAAGGATGGATTTGTTCAAATCACGGATCAGATCGGGACCCTAATAACACGTGCATGTGTAGAGGCGCCATTACATCAAAAGTCCGAATCCGGAGCCGGTGCCGGTGCCGGTTCCGGTCGCGGCCGACTTAAATATCGGGTCAGTGCCGATGCCGATTCCATATAATTTATTTAACTCCCGATTACGATTCCGGCATCGACACCCAATGCCGATGCCGACGCCACCAAGCATCGGCATCGGCATTGGGAGACTGTCATATGCCGGCATGGATATCCTATCGATATCCTGCCACGATTTTTAAAATCAAGGGTTCAATTCTGGTGCCGATGCCATTCGCTGCCGGCTAAATCTCTTGGGTCGATGCCGATGCCGATTTCGGATATTAAAAAAAGGCTATGCCGATGCCAATGCCAGCACTAACGATTTCGCTGTGCCAGTTCCTGCATCGGCCAAAATTTTCAAGCTTCGGAACTCTGCGTCTCATATCATTCACAAGAAATCATTTGTTTTTATCAGAAATAATATTAGCGCCTGTTCGGTCTTGATCAAGATTGACGTACGTTTAAAGCCCTCTTGACTTTTCCCTAATTGTTTCCAAGAAAAAAGGAAAAAAAAAAAAAAACAGTCCTGCTCACCCCCCAATTCTGCAAAGAGATAATTGAGACAAATCAAAAAGGTAATCATGAAGGCCTTAATCATTGTTCTTTGACGATTTCAACATCTGCGTCATTAGTAATTTTGTCTCAAGTTTGTTTTCTTCGCTCTGAAAGACAAGGAACAGATGTCGCATTTATATCGTTAACGCCAACTTATTCACGAGCATTTCTCTCTCTCTCAGGAAGGACAGCTTCCTATAAATTAAAGATTTAAAGTCGAAAAGGCATTAAAGGAAATAAAAAAAAAAAAAAAAAAAAGAGTCCGAAGAAGGAAAAAAAAGTGACATTTATAAATTCAAGCAAACTTTTTTTTTTTTTTTTTTTTTTTTTTTTTTTTTTTTTTTTGTAAAATGAATCGTGACGAGAGGATTTATACAACGAAGAGAATGGTAAACAGTGCATGTCTGGAATGCTCGTTGATGTATTAATATAAATCAATATTTGAATTGCAATTATCAGGTTGTGTGATTCATGTTACAATTTCTGCTCCCGAGGAATGTACGTACTGTGCGATACATATATCATCTTCGTCATCATTATTATTATTATTATCATCGTCATGTCCGATGAATTGAAAAAAAAATACGAGTTGTCTTTGAAGGAATAAAAAAAGTACGAACAAATAACGTATTATGCAAAGACATCTGCGCTTAAAAAAATGATTATGAAGTATGTGATAAATGCAACAAGACGGTTATAACCATTGCTGGTCTTAGAGTTCACATGTTTATTTGTGATATGCACTTTGTGCAACTGCTTTTTTTTTTTTTTTTTTTTTTTTTACCATATTGGTATACAACCGTATGAGCGTTAGCGTCATTCGGAGGCTAGTAATTTCTCTGAATTTTCATTAGAATAATATTATACATATGGTAACAAATGTTATGCAAAAAGTAACATAATTCACTAGTAAAAGTAACTTTTTAAAATTTTTTGACGTAAGACTACGTCTTGGGGCTCGGTCCTGGGTAAATCTGTCTGTCCGGGTGTCGCACTGTTCCCAATAAAAATTAAATGTTTAATCATTTTAATATTAAAATAACTTTAAAAATTTTAAATAATACTTTGATTATTTTTTTCCCCTTTTTCACCTTTTTTAAGGAACAAAAGCAAGGACTTAGAAAATTTCCTGTAAATTTTATTTAATTTTTTTTTTAATCTTCGCTGTTTTTTTTTTAAATTAAAATTTACAAGAAATTTAAAGTTAAAATTTTATTTTAAAATTACACCCAGAAAAAGGAATATGCCTCGTTCGCAATACAAGCGATGTTGCTTAGCGACAAAAAAAATATGCTTTGCCGCAAAGCAACATGGCTCGACTTGTCGACATTATGCATTGCGGCAAAGCAATCACGAGTTTTTGCACAAAACATTTATTCTGCTTAGAACTAAGTTATGCAAAAATGCTTTGTAGCAAAGCATTTTTGCTTAGACCCAAAGCAGCATTTTTCTGGGTGTAGACGACATGAACGAAAGCATGGATTAAAAGATTTCTCGTAAATTATACTTTTAAAAATTTTAAATTTTGAATAATATTTTGGCTTTTTTTTTTTTCACTTTTGGCCTTTCTAAAGGGCCAACCGACTCTTAGTTTTCGACTATTTTAGTAAAATTAGACGACACGAACGAAAGCAAGGACTTAAAGAATTCCTTGTAAATTTTCAAGGAACTTAAAGTTGCTAAAACAAGGACTTAAAAATTTCTTGAAATTTTATTTACCTTTTTTTTAAATTTACGCAAAATATCTTTTTTTTAAACATTAAAATTCGACTGCGTGAACAAAAAAAATAAGAACTTAGACATTTTAAATAAAATGTTCACTACATTTTTTAATTTTTCCCCATTTTCCATTAGCCAAGAATATGAGCTAAAGCAATGTTTTAATATTAAAATTTTAACTTTGAAGACTTTAATTAAAATTTTGACTTATTTTTTTCATCTTTTGTCTTTTTTTATCGAAAATTTTTAAGTTTTTTTCGTACCAGGAAAACAAATTATACTTTTATCAAAAAATTCGAATTTTTTTTGACCAAAAACAAGGAAAAAATACCTTAAAAGTTTTAAATCGTTTCATTGTTTAAATTTTGCAATATTAGGACAGTACTCTATAAAGACGTACCGTAGATTGGGGTGAAGTTGAAAAGGTGGGGTGAAGTTGAAAGGAAATTCAAAAAAAAAAAAAAAAAAAATTCTAGGTTTATTTTTGGCACTAAAAATAAAATTTTTTACTTAAGTATCCCAAAAACAATATCCACTTAATGAAATAAAAAAAAATTTATTTTTAATGCCGAAAATAAACCTAGACTTTTTTCTTGAATTTCCTTTCAACTTCACCCCACCTTTTCAACTTCACCTCAATCTATCCTGTATTCCTGCATCGGTATATGCCCCTTATCCCAGTATGATTTTTTATAATTAAGAATTTTTATCTTCATTTTTTCAAAACTGTAGAACTCCATCCCATTTTTGCTCTTGAGATACTGGCCAAATGTGGCATAAAAAAAAATGCAAAAATCTGAAGTTTCAATATTTTTATCATATTTTTTACAATATCTCAGGAAAAAAAATAGTTAGACGCAAACTGATTTTATTTTTGAATTTTACGTCAAAAATCCGATAGGCAACGATACATTTTTCACAAAAATCCCAAAGTCGAATTTTCATCCCTTATGGAGTTTTCCGAAACTTCGACCCTCTAGCGAAACCTCAAGACGGCATTTTAAAAACAATTTTATTACAAATGATAAAACGCAGCGATTGCGCTAGCTGGCACTTTGAAAATCCAAAATTTTTCATTTTCGACCCACTCTAATGGGTATACAATTGGGTGTTAAAATGAAAGCTGAAGAGACCCTCTACAACATATTAAAAGCACATTTTTTCCCTCCTAACGATTTCATAACGTTTCGTGTAGAAAAAGCCAAAAAAAGTGTGCAAAGTAACCCCCCTGGTAACTAGCAGTGCAGATCAAAGGATTCACTTTGAGATTCTTTTCTCAGATGCAATGAATGTACTAAAGGCATTGAAATTCACTACTTAAGACTATTAAGATGAAATCTTCGGTTTAAATATTACAAGGGAATTCTCTTGTAAATGGAAGAAAAAGGAAAAAAAAAGAAATCTTTTTTTAAATATTTGGTGCATAAATTCGCTAATCCAAATGTTAAATCTACCCACTCGACTTGTTGAAAAAAAAAAAAAAAAAAAAAAAAAAAAGAAAAAGAAAATCCACAAGTCGGAAAACAAACTTAACTCCCAACGAAAACCAATTAAAAAAGCTGGAGAGAGAAAAAGGAGGAAAAAAAAAGGTATGGGGATGTAAGGTGTTATAAGCATCGCTATTTACACAGAAGCTGAAATTTCTGTTGCTGGAAAAAAAAAAATGAAAAGAGAAAAATTCGGGAGGAAAAGGAATGGAAAAAAAAAAAAAGGAAACAAACCTCTTTGAAAATTCTATTTACATTATTTATAGCTGTGTACATCGTACATTTTATATGCGCAAAGGTCGAAGAATTTTCCATTACTTTCTTTTAAAATTTTTTTTGAATTGTTACTGCGATCTCCTCTTTCCCCCCCCCCCCCGCCATACAGGTCGAAATCATATTTTATGTGGAAAACGTATTGGAATTTTTATTCGCCTTAAAAAAGAGAGGAAAAAAGGTAAAAATTCGAAAAGGAAATGTTTTGACTATGCAGAGTATGTTTATTTCAAATACATTCTCTTATTTTAATTATAATAAATTTTGTACCTCATACTAAAAGCCGGTCCTTGGCTTTCATATCTTTTTCTCTCCCTCGTAAAAATTTTTATTACGTTCATTTTATACGCTTACGCAAGTGCTTCTTATCCCAACCAATCAAATTAACTTTTTTTTTTTTCTTAAAAAAAAGAGTCGATTATCAAAATTATGGTCGATGATGACATAATTTAAAACATTTAAATGGAAATCCACTCTAGCAATCGAAAGTGGGAAATAAAAAAGAAATGCTTGAGAAATTAGTGGATTTCGACGTGTGAAGCGTGAAATTAGCAATTTCTTTTGAGAGATTTTTGGGATTTTTCTCTGCATACAGTGATTCCTGTAGTCATTTTTTTCTATTTTTCTCCGTTCATTCTCTCTCATACATTTTTTTTAAAATTATTAATGATATAGATCAAATACTGATGCCGACGTGGACAGTAACGCAGATAATGACATTGATAACGATACACACATACAGATATCAGTCAAATTTGAGTTTTTTCTTCCTTTTGCGACATCAAAAACCAAGTCGCGACCTGACTTAGGTAGTGACATCTCATGTATACAAAAATCTCATAAGTAGTGGCAAGTACATGTATACAAAAAAGGTCGTGAGATGTACTGAAGAATTATCACTGATACTGACACCGATACCGATACTGAGATTGATACTGACACCGATACATATACTGACACCGATACATATACTGACATTGAAACTGATACTGATACTGATATTGATGTGGATGCTGACACCGATACCGATACTGATATTGATATTGGTATTGATATTGATATTGACACCGACACGGATACTGAGATTGATACAGGTACCGATACCGATACCGATACCGCCACTGATACTGACATCGATACAGATACTGACATTGATACTGGTACTGATACCGATACCGATACCAATACTGATACTGATATTGTTACTGACACCGATACAAATACTGACACCGATACCGATATCGATATTGATATTGGCTCCGATACCGATACTGAGATTGATACAGGTACCGATACCGATACAGACACTGATACTGACACCGGTACAGATACTGACATTGATACTGGTATTGACACCGATACAAATACTGACACCGATACCGATACTGATATTGATATTTATATTGATACTGTTGTTGATACTGGCAGCGATGCAGATACTGATACTGACATTGATAATGATACTGACACCGATGCAGATACTGATATTGATATTGATACAGATACAGATACAGATACAGATACTGATATTGATATTGATATCGATACTGACTCCGATACAGATACATATGCTGAGATTGATTCTGACACCGATACAGATACTGATACTGAATTTTCTTCCGTACTTGCTTTACTGATAAGTTTTGGGTCACAACTGCCGGATTTGATGTCCAGACCTTCCGCTTTTGAAGCGAGGTTGCCTACTGATATTGATAATGATACCGATACCGATACCGATACCAATCGATATCAGTATGAACCCAGATAGATATTTCTACCGATCTGATACTAATACTGATACCGATACTGATACTTCATACTTATCATACTCATACTTATACTGATACCGATACTGGTACTAGTATCGGAACTGATACCGATAACGATTTCACTTTTGCTTTAATTTTTTTTTTTTTTTTTATTTTATTTTTTATTTTTTATTTTATTTTTTTATTTTTTATTTTTTATTTTTTTTTTTTTTTTTGCTTTTCTTCATTTCTTAAAAGCTCAAAAGAACTAAAAATTTGAATTGCGCTTGATTTCCACAAGTAAAATAATTATTTTCAAATTCTGAAAATAAAAAGTTTTTAATGTGAAAGTGCTGACGCCTGCCTTATCAACAAATACAAGAGAAAATTTCAAGAAAACAAAATAAATGCATTTAGGGAGCGGATGACGTGAGAAAGCCGACGACTCCGGGAGTTCCTCAAGGAAACTCGGTTACCGATCCGTTTGGAAAACTTGCAACTTAAACTTGAACGATCTCTCCCTCGGATTTATCTTTGTAATTTGTGAAATGTCTTTCATCACAGAAATTTTATCATCATAACTTTCATACTCCCTTATTATTTTTTGGAAATTGTGTCGATGCATTCTTTTTTTTAAAAAAAAAAAAAGGAAAAAAATGTCTTTTCTCTTTTAAAAAATAAAAAAAAAGGGAAAAAAAAAACGCCATTGCCATGTAAATAAAGGGAAAAAACCTTCAAATTAACAGGTTTTTTTCAAAATAGCTAAAGCGTTCGTTAGTAATCCCATTTGCAGTTACGAACCATTGACATTTCGAATGAAATTAGCGGTTTTCCGAGCCCTCTCTTCCTTTCCCCTTGTGGATTTTCCTTTCTCTCCTTTTTACCTCCTTCAGCATCTTCCGTATTAACTACAAACTTTTTATTCTTGTTTGATTTATACTTTTCTCGTATTTTTCAAACTCCCCAAGATTTTTTTTTCTTTCTTTCTTTTTTTCTCCCTCCTTTCGAAATCGTATTGGAAATTTCGATTGAGAAAATGAACTTTTATCCGAGAACGGCAAGCAGTTAATAATTATTCATAAGGAGGCAAGATGAATTACCTTCCATTTTTTTTTTTTTTTATTCCTTCTTTACTTTTAAACGAAAGGAAAATTCCAGCGGTAAAATTTTTCGATAATCTCGATTTTCGAAATAAAATAAAGGAAAATTCGTGAGAACTTTCGTCTTCTTCGAAAATTAGTCACATTGTGCATGCCTTCGGTTATCCCCTTTTAGCGTTTTCTCTTCCGCTTTCTCGCGCCCACACGTCATTTCGCTAAAGCAAATATCGTAAGGATGTTTAAACTTTAAATTCGAAATCCTTCCGGGAGAAAATAATATTTTTTCAACGGCATAGTAAATTCGTTTTAAAAGACGTAAAAAAAAAAAAGAAGAAGGAGAACGAGTCGGATCGAAAGGATTAACGTTGAAATATATAGGGGATTGACGCGGTATAAAAGCTGTTAACACTATAAATGTCGATATGGTGGTGACAAGAACTTGTTGAAAAAAAGGTGAAAACTAACAGTGTCATTTACTTTCCTTTTTTATTGGCTTGGAAAATCTTATTTTTTTCCCCCCTTGTTTCAGTTTGCCTAGAAGAGATATAAATGTACAATTTGTATTTGATTATCAGCCGGAGAGGGTTATTTTAACTCTTTGATGGTTGCCCTTTTGTGGTTATATTAACCGTTTGAGGGCTATCTTAGTCAGAACACCCAAAAAAATGCTGCTTTGGGTCTAAGCAAAAATGCTTTGCTACAAAGCATTTTTGTATAACTTAGGTCTAAGCATTATAAATGTTTTGTTTCAAAACTCGTGAGTGCTTTGCCGCAATACATAATGTCGACAAGTCGAGCCATGTTGCTTTGCGGCAAAGCATATTTGTTTTGTCGCTAAGCAACATCGCATGTATTGCGAACGAGGCATATTCCTTTTTCTGGGTGAAGCCTGTTATCTTAGGATATCCGGAGAGGGTTACCTTAACCCTGAGAAGGTTATCATAACCCGGAGAGGTTCATCATAACCCTGAGAGAGTTACTATAATCCGGAGCGGGTCATCTTAGTCGGGAGAGGCTTATTAGGGTGGCCCTTAAATAGCCGATGACGGAATTCTAATGGTGGCGCCCCCTAAAATATTCCCAAATAATTCAAAAATAACGTGTGCAAAGTTTGGTGCCTCCACCTAAACGCGAAGTGGTGCCTGTAGCAACGTCATTTTTCCCATTTAAAATACATGGGAAATTTTCTTATTTTACGTTTTATTTTTTTTCCCAGTAAATAGCTAAGCTAGTCGAAAAATCGGCTGCTGGTCCAAATTATTACTTATATGTGTGCCTTTGAATATAGGTACTAAAAATCGGTTCAACTTTTTCCGGTAGGTAAGGAGGGGCCTTCAAAAATGTAAAATTCAAAACAGTGCTATTCCCTCTTATGTACGAAAAAAAAAGTTGCACGGGTTTTTAGTACCTAGGTTCAAAGGCACACATATAAGTAATCATTTGAACCAGCTGCCGATTTTTCGACTAGCTATTTACTGAGAAAAAAAATAAAAAGTAAAATAAGAAAATTTCCCATGTATTTTAAATGGCAAAAATGACGTTGCTACAGGCACCACTTCGCGTTTAGGTGGAGGCCCAAACTTTGCATACGTTATTTTTGAATTATTTGGGAATATTTTAGGGGGCGCCACCATTATAATTCCGTCATTGGTTATGGAAGGGCCACCCTAAGGCTTATCATAACCCGGAGAGGGTCACCTTAACCCGGAGACGGTTATCAGAGCCGAGAGACAGTTATTATAACCCGGAGAGACCTTAACCGGGAGACGGTTACCATAACCGGGAGATGGTTACCTTAACCCGGAGACGGTTACCTTAACCCGGAGACGGTTATCATAGCCCAGAGACAGTTATTATAACCCGGAGAGGGTCACCTTAACCGGGAGACGGTTACCATAACCGGGAGATGGTTACCTTAACCCGGAGACGGTTACCTTAACCCGGAGACGGTTACCTTAACCCGGAGACGGTTACCATAACCCGGAGAGGGTCACCTTAACTCGGAGAGGGTCACCTTTACCCTTAGAGGATTATCATAACCCGGAGAGGGTCATCATAACTTGGAGACGGTTACCATAACCCGGAAGGGGTCACCATAACCTGGGGAGGATCACCTTAACCCAGAGAGAATTACTATAACCTTACCTACCTTAACCCCGAGAGGGTTACCTTAACCCGGAAAGAGTTCTCGAGTTTCGATTCTAGAATCTGACAACCAAATATCCGGGTATTCGGCTTTAGACTCGGATGTCCAACAAAATTCGGGTATTTGGGCGGGTCGATTATTCGGATAAATTCAAGCTGTTTCTTGAACTAGAAGTTAATGTAAACCCTACATTTGAAATATGTGCAAGTAAGCACAGGATTGAGAATGTACTACCCATCGGACACGATACTGGAGAAGAAGTGAAGAGATAGGTGCACCTAGTGGTGATTTGATAATTCTTTAGTTTTTTATTACCTTTTCAGCCAACAAAGGGCGTTATGTGTTTGGCTTCGTCTGGTTAATGGTCTATACGGCTGGCTGACTGGCTGACTGACTGCCGTGTGGCACTAATTTTGGAGTTCGCTTGTAATTTTGAAAAGAAAATGTCCAGAAATCTTAAAATTTGACAATCGATTCTACACATTTTCTTGGAGGACCTAAATTTAAATTACAGTACTTGCCCCTTCAAAAACATTTTTCTGCACTTCTTTCGATGTTTTTTACATATTTTTTTTAACATTCCATGCTATGTGAGCAAATGCAGAGATTAGAAAATTACTATACCGAATAGTGCCCTCGCTCCACACCATCCCGAAATCTGATGTTAATCCAACACTACTGTCCAAAAAAAAAAAAAAAAAAAAATTCAAAGGCTTACTAATATCCCCTTAATAAAAGGGTCACCCCTTTTATTTAGCTTTGGTTTAGCCCGGAAGACTCAGATGCATATAGCAGACCGCAAAATCCGTCACAGACAGGCTGAATTGCTGAAAAATATTATAGACCACAAGAGGCTTAAGAGCTGATAAATCCTACAGTTCCTTAAGAGCCGCGGAAAAAAATTGTATATTAAATATTAGGTTTTGGAGGTGGTCAATTGCAGGTCGACGCTCGAACGAAATGAGAGCGTAACCAGTCGAGACCTGCAAGTCAACTCTTAACCCAATTCGAGTTAAGCGGATCGAAAAATTGCTTTTTTTAAATGTTTGAAGCGGGAGGGGTTTCATTTTGAAGTGATAAAAAGTTGTTTTTTTTAATATTATCTTTAGGAAATCCCTACGTACTTGGCATCAAAGAAAAGAAAACTCTATTTTTTTTTTTCGTTTCTGAGCTTATTTACCGAGAAAAACGTGCATCACATGATTGCTGAAAGCAAAAAAGCATAGTAGACGACAGATACAAAATCGCAAAAAATTTATAAAGCAGATGTCAGTAGAGTATACGGGAGCACATAAAACAACCGTGGAGAAGAAGCAACAGAAACATCTTAGGATCGTTTATTCTGTTCCAAGACGTCGCCCACGTGTTTTACACGCTTTCCAGCCGTCCAATAATTCTAACTCGACGTCTTGATTCTGTTCTACTTGTTTATCCTCTCACTCTTTCCCGATTTTTTCCTCTCCTCCTTTTACGTCTCTAGGAAATTAAATTCCACGCGGTTTAACGAATAGGATGTGGCAGATTTCGTAAAATAGAATCTTTTTAACCTTTACGAAAATTCAGCCATTTGAAATGGACTTTTTTTTTTTTTCAAACGCGGAAATAAATTTTTCAGGGAAAAGCGTGGGAAGAAATCAAATTCAAAATCCGGATTGACTAATTATGCGTACAAATGAAAAAAAAAAATTAAAAGTACGGTTTATTTCCAGATCTTTTTCGGTATATTTTCAAAGAATTTCTTTTTTAAATGTCACTTTCAAAAAAAAAAAATTCATTTGAAAAAAGAAAGTAAAAAAAGTAGGCGTCTTTGCTTGTCAAATTAATTTTTCAAAGGATTTCTTTCCTTTTTTTGATTTTTATAAATGGAAAGAAATGTAATCTTTGATTTCTCTTTTTTTTCTTAGCAACCCGGAAGGAGATTGAGTCCGGACAGATTTTGGTCTCCTTGGTCAGCGTGGAGCACTTGTTCCAGGACTTGCGATGGAGGAGTATCTTATCAACTTAGGAGATGTAGATCGAACTCAGGGTGCCACGGGGATACCATTCGATATAAAATTTGCAACATGCAGGTGGGTTTTAAATCGATTTAGAAGTAGGATAAGTTTGGATTTTTGAAACAGCGAAGGACTTTTGTAGGAAAAGTACTGGTGTAAAGATTGTGAAAATTTGGGCTAAGGAGTTCGTAAAAATGCTTTGTGAAAAAGCTAATAGCATTATTATTAATATTATATTTTTTCTGAAAAAAAAAATGTAAATCCGATAATAATAATAATAATATAATAAATCATAAAATAATTTATGATCAGATGTTTCAGCTATAAGCGACCTCAAAAACATGAACTTAAATTTTTAATTTTTAAGGAGCTTCCGTAGTTTTTTTAATAAATGGATTGAGAATCGCCTATACTGCATAAATGTGGGGGCATATAAATTTAGCTACTGTTTTTTTGCTTTAGGATCGTAAGTATTTGATGTTGTTATAAAACAATTGAAATATGATCAGTCGTCGGGTTATTGCTTTTTGTCATGTGAGGCGCCGACCTGAACTGGATCAAATTTTATGCAATTAAATTAGTAAACAATGTGCAAAAATATTTACCTTTCAATATTCTTTCATAGTATTGGTCAATTTTGTAGCCGTATTTATGCAATTTATGGTTTATTTCGGTGAAAAAAAAGAGTTACTGTCATAAAATTAAAATTGCATATCAAATGTAAGCTGAAGAACTCGTTTAGCCTAAATAATACTACAAGTATTTTTTTTTTCCGCTTGAAAATTCTTTACGTTTTTTGGGAAAAAAAATTCAAAGTAACTTCATTATACGGCGTTAAACGAATAGGTAAAAGATATTGAAACAAAAATAAGGTAGGCGTACCATTTTTTTTCCCTCTCATAATTCTTTTCTCCATATAAAAGCCTATTAACCTTTAAAAATGGTTCTAGGAACGAAATCAGTTCGAATTAATATTTGCATAAAGATTAATTTCCGTGAAATATGTAGATTTAGATTATTAGTACGACTTCAACCCCTTTTCCTTCTGGAAATTCCAAGGATTTCAATCGATTTAAACTCGCTTCAAAGGCTTCATATTTTCCGCGAGGAAAATTCAATACTTTCTCTCTAAACTTTTGTCTTTCATAAAACAATTTTTTCTTCCCCTCCTTATTTTATTTATTAATTTTTTTTTTTTTTTTATCATCTAAGTTTTGCGCCGAACGAAAAAGAGAAGAAAGTAAAGGGAAGCAGGCATCAATTAAAAACGAGAGATATGGGGAGGTGATGAACTTTTCATTCCATTGACTGGTTAGACGTTTTGAATTATTAATTTGAACGAACAACTTCTTAATTGATTTTCAATTTTGAAAAAAAAAAGAAGATGAAAAAAATTGAAAAAAAAAAAAACTTTTTATTCATCATTATACTTCGCTTAAGCGAATCGATTTGTTCTTCTTGTTTTAATGGAAATCAAATTTCTCTCTTTCTCTTTTCGTAAAATAACTTTTCTAAACTATTTTTTCGAAACATTAATAAAATCCATCGGAGCAAAAAGATTATACGCAAAGCTTTTTAAAAGATGTCAAAAATCCATTTTGAAGAAGGGAAGGAAAAAAAAATTCTTAAACGAAAATGTTGATAGAATATTTGTTTCGGAAAGTATCCGCGGAAGAAAATAGTTTCGCATGGCTGGGAATCTTTTTATTAGATATGCTACCCACTATTTTCTAAATTTATCGCTTTTCCTTTTGCGTAGGAGTGAATCAAATCAAAATATAAATTTAAAGTTTGTAATTTTTTTTTTTTTTTTTATTTTTTTGCAAAACTTTGTCAATGAAATCTTTGTGACAGCAAGCTTAGCATAATTTTCCGGGGAAGATCAGTCATAACACCCTAGCCAATCATTTTCCATGAATCAAAACTGAAGCATCTTCAAACATTTTGCCGTACGTTTCTTAAAAAAATATGTGCGCTAAACATTGGCGCTTAAGATATAAAAGTACATTGATTAAAAAAAAATTAATTTTGTTTGATTCCCTACCATTTTTCCTAATCCATTTTCCCTAAAATAAAAAATTAACTCCTAATCCATTTTTCCTAAATAAAAAAAAAAATAAATAAATTCCTAATCCATTTTCCATAAAAAATGAATTCCTAATCCATTTTTCCTAAAAAAAAAAAAAAAAAAAAAAGTTCCTAATCTATTTTAATTTAATAAAAATGCACCTTATCGTCCTCGTCAAAAATTATTTTGATTGTAATATAGCTATTTCGGCTTATATAGCCATCTTCAGTTACTTAAACATCTAAAAATAAAAATTAAACATTTTTAGATGTTTAGTAATTGAAGATGGCTATATAAGCCGAAATAGCTATATTACAATCAAAATAATTTTTGACGAGGACGATAAGGTGCATTTTTATTAAATTAAATCATTGAGTCCTGTCGAGCTCATACTTTTAATTCCTAATCTATTTTTCCTAAAAAGATTAATTTCTTAATTCTTTTTTCCTAAGAAAATAAATTCCTTATCCATTTTCCCTAAAAAAAAAAAAAAAAAAAAAAAAAAAAAAAAAAAAAAAAAAAAATTCCTAATTCATTTTTTTTTTTTGAAAGAAAAGTTCCTAAAGGTTCTAGTTCGTTTACATAACCGGCCGGTTAGCCGGGCGGTGTATACATTTTAACGATAAAAAAATATTTAAAAAAATTTTTTTTAATGCAATATTTTATACATGAAAACGGGGTCTAACTTCACCGAAATCGTACCAAAACGTTTAGTTATCTTCAGAGATGAAGATCCACGATATTAAATGCATGAACAAGAGTTAATTGTTCTTATATTTCATAATTTTATAAATGTTTTCGCAGCAAAAAAAAAAAAATGTTTGTTTCCGAGAGACTAGTGCAGCGCTCTAGCGGTGAATCCGCGAACTGTTTCAACAACAAAAAGAAAAATGGCGGTCTTATTTTTTTTTCGAAAACATTTAAAAAAATTATCAAATTTAGGAACCATAAAGCCTTTTTCATGCAATTTCAATAGCGAATCTTTACCTTTTAAGCATAACAAAACGTTTTGCCACGGTTTCAGTGCGATCCGATGTCATTTTCATGTGTGAAAAACCGAATTAAAAAAAAAAAAAAATATTAAACTTTTTTTATTGTTAAAACATTTTCACCGTCCGGCTGACCGGCCGGTTATGTAAAGGAACTAGAACCTTAATCCATTTTCCCTAAAAAAAATAAATAAATTCCTAACCCATTTTTCGTAAAAAAATAAATTCCCAATCCATTTTTCCTAAAAAATTAAATTCCTAATCCATTTTTCGTAAAAAAATAAATTCCTAATCCATTTTTCGTAAAAAAATAAATTCCTAATCCATTTTTCATAAAAAATTAAATTCCTAATCCATTTTCCCTTAAAAAAGGA
This sequence comes from Liposcelis bostrychophila, assembly GCA_037577465.1. Classification (NCBI taxonomy): domain Eukaryota; kingdom Metazoa; phylum Arthropoda; class Insecta; order Psocodea; family Liposcelididae; genus Liposcelis; species Liposcelis bostrychophila. The sequence goes on along the minus strand of CM075212.1, from coordinate 19,334,233 downwards.
AAATAAATAAATAAATTACTAATCTATTTTTCCTAAAAAAAGAAAAAACAAATTCCTAATCCATTTTCCCAAAAAAAAAAAAAAAAAAAAAAAAAATTCTTAATCCATTTTTCCTAAAAAAATTACTTTCTTATTCTTTTTTCCTAAGAAAATAAATTCCTTATCCATTTTCCCTAAAAAAAAAAAAAAAAATCCTAAAAATTTTGGTTCCTAAAATTGTTTTCTTAACCATTTTTTTTTCCTAATTTTTAAATTTCTTAAAATGTTATGATTCCTAAAATAAAATTGGCTAAAATCCCTAAAATAAAATTTCCTAAGATCCCTTAAGAGATTTAAAAAATTAGGGAAAATATTCATTTTAGGAAATTTTATGTTAGGAATCAAAAATTTTGGGAAAATTGAAAATTAGGAAAAACATTTTGGGAACCAAAATTTTTAGGAACAATGGATTAGGAATTTAGTTATTTAGGAAAAACGAACTCGGAAAAATGTTCAAAAACGTTTTATTTTCGAAAAATTAATTTTTTTTCTCTTTTTTTATACATATTTTTTTATTGTTAAAATGTCTCCACCGCTCGGCTAACCGGCCGGTGATGTAAACGAACTATTACCTTTAGACTAGGTTATTTTTATTTCGAAAAAACATTCAGGTAAATAAAAACCGATCTTTTTCTGGTTAGTTATACCTACGTCATAAAAAGTTGAACTGCACGAAATAATGTCGCACTAAAATATCCTTAGCCATTATTTATTATTCTTTAATGATAATGTGCGAAATAGCGTAAAAGCATGTTTCATAATTTCAACGATTTAACTAACTGCATTTTTTTTTTTTTTCGTCTGCAGCCTTGTCCGGAACCGGTGGATTTTCGAGAGAGTCAGTGCGCTGCATTTAACGACATTCCTTATCACGATACCTATTTGAAATGGTCGGCTCATTACGACACAAACGATCCGTGTGCCTTGACGTGCAGAGGTCGACCCGATAACGAATTGGACGATAATTCAGACGACGAGGCTTTGATCGTCGTGGTTTTGGCTCCGAAAGTTCAAGACGGAACGAGATGCAGGCACGGAAGTTTGGACATGTGCATAAACGGAAAATGTCAGGTAGGAAAATACAAAGAAGCGGAAAATCCTTCGGGGCAGGGAAAAAATAAAAATATCTGAGCAAACATTTTGCACAAAAAAAAAAAAAAAAAACTGGATTTTAGTCTTGTCACGTCTTGTCCAGTTTATTAACATTCGGATTCGAGACCCAAGCTATTAGCTTTTTCATCGTGTTAGACCGGAAGAAAATGTAAGCAAACACTTTGGGATAACGATCTGACCATGAATATTGAAAAGGGAGAGAAAAAAAGCATTTTTTTTTTTCTTTCGATCTCGTTGCGTGTAGGATGCATATTAATAAAAGTGAAAAGCAAAAAATAAAGCGAGTGGAAGGGTCTATGGAAAATGTCCTAATGGCAATAGGTCATAATCCACAATTTAATACCACTAAAATAGGAAAATGACCTAATTTATTAATAGGTCTTATTCCGGATGTATTTATACAAAAATAAAATATTTATTCTGAATATGACCTAATCATAATTTAGGGAGACACAATCCTGAATAAGACCTAATCAAAAAAAAATCTTAATTAAAATAAAATTTTGGATATTTTTATGCTTATTTTGGGTTGCTGTTTTTATTTCAGCTCTGTCGATGGGCCCATTTGTAGCCCGAAACATGTCAGCTTAAATATAATCATATCATTAATTTAATTGAATTTATTAGTTCCAAATCCCACAATATTCCCACATAGACCCTCTGAGCTTTGAGATATCTATGAATCGCTAAAAAATAGCTATACTAATAGATATCTTATATATGTCTAATAGATGTCTATAACAGTATGTAATAGACATCCATTTTAGATATCTTATATATGTCTATTGGAAGTCTATAACAGTATGTAATAGACATCTATTTTAGTATCTCTTAGATATACTATAGACGTTTTAGAGACATCCAAGATTTTGTGCCTCTGATTTTTTAATTGCAAGCGCATCAAGCATTCTTTGTATACACCAAATTTACACGGTGTAAATGTGGTGTATTTCCACCGGATAATACCCTTGTATTTTAAGACTCTTTACATCGTGTTTATCCGGGGAAAAAAGGTAAAAGAGTAAAAAGAAGAAAGGTAAAAGTGTTTTTTAGAAGTAGTCGAGGCACCTGAGCCGAGACGTTTGCTGTTTTGTAAATTAGGGTCCAATTATAATATTTTGGGTTTTAATTTCCCTGTATCAATCATAAAGACTTCACATTTTCGTGAATCTGACTTTAGATTTGGATTTTTCGGATCGATAAACCCCAATATGCAAAATTTTATCCCTCTAGCCCTATAAATAAACGAAATATTAATTTTTTTTATATATCCTGGCGAAAGCTTATATTGTAAAAACTGAAAATCTCGTTCTAAAAATCAGGATTCAGTCCGAAAATTCTGATTTTTGTATTTTTATATTGTATTTAGCCTATATAGGATCATCAAGTTGAGACATTTCGGAATTTCGATTTTGGAAGGAAGATATTAGGAGTGGTGGTTTTTAGCGTACAGTTTGCTTTGTGGTTCATTTATATATGCATAAACACAAGTTTAGAAGAAGTGAAGTTGTGATCGAAGTTTTAGCACACCCGATAATATCCGTTTATTATCCGGGTACTTGTTTTGGTTTTTATTCTTACATCTGGGAGAGTAAAGCCCATTCGGGAAGAATTTTATTTGTAAATGCTAAATTCAAAATCAATACCCTCAAAATAGCCGGACGATAGCCTTTTTATAGCGTTAAATATATTTCAGTAATATATTTTATAGCCTTATGATAGCCTTAAAAAATAGCTGGCTAATAGCTGGCTAATAGCGAGGACATTTTTGAAAATAGATGTAAAATAGATGGCTATTAGCCAGCTATTGCAAAATTATAGATGTCTATTAGATATCCATTCCCAAATGTAGACATCTTATAGACATCCTATAGATGTAAAAGGTCTATGTGGGTTTCCGGCCAAAATAAAATTTTCTTTATAATTTTACGTAAAATATCACAACAATTGCTGGAAATGTTTTCCAGGGGTCAATCTTTAAATCCTTTTCAATTTACACTGGTCTACAAGGGTTTTGTACCAGAATTAAAATTTGGTTTTTTATGCTTATTTTGGGTTGCTGAAACCGAATTTAATCACCATTTTGCACATTTTTTTCCCCTTTGAATAGGTAAAACTAATACCTATTCACAGAAAAAAAACGTGATGTGATGGAGCAAAATGGTGGTTTAATTCGGTTTCAAAAACCCTTGTAGACCAGTGTAAATTGAAAATGATTTAAAGATTGACTACCGGAAAACATTTCCAGCAATTGTTGTGATTTTTTTTTGAATTTTTGGAATGGATCCTATGACCTAATTATTTAAGTGAATGTACTTGCTTTTAAGGTCATAAAAACAGATGATAATATATTAAAAAATCCTTATGGCCATTTCGGCTTGAGCCATCATCAGAGGAACTAAATCATATTTAAAAATTGACATTTAAACAATTAAAATTATCAAATTAAAATTTAAAATCACAACAGGGATTCGTTTTGTTTCGATTTTAAATTTTAACTTGATAATTTTAATTGTTTAAATGTCACTTTTTAAATATGATTGAGTTCCTCTGATGATGGCTCAAGCCGAAATGGCCATAAGGATTTTTTAATATATTATCATCTGTTTTTATGACCTTAAAAGAAAGTACATTCATTTAAATATAATTATTGTGATATTTGTAACACGTGATATTTTACGTAAAATTATAAAGAAAATTTTATTTTAATTTCGATTTTTTTTTTTTTTTTGATTAGGTCATATTCAGGATTATGTCTCCCTATATTATGATTAGGTCATATTCAAAATAAATATTTTATTTTTGTATAAATACATCCGGAATAAGACCTATTAATAAATTAGGTCATTTTCCTATTTTAGTGGTATTAAATTGTGGATTATGACCTATTGCCATTAGGACATTTTCCATAGACCCGAGTGGAAAACCCATCTTCAGATTTTTAATTTTTGTTTAATAAAATTTTATTTTTGAATGCTGAGGAAGCAGATTTCTTTCTTTTTCTGGAATAACTACACAGAGGCGTCATTTCAGATTTTTCTCAAGGGGGGCAAAGATGTTTTGGTACGGAGAGCCATGTCCTAATTTGGGGGAAGGCAAAAAATATGTTCTAGGCAAAGTATGACACCATTGTATACAATAGAAAAAATGTTGGAATAAAACTCACTTTAGCAGATTTAGATTGCCGAAAAAATTATCATTGGACTGTTAAGAGTGTCTACCGTCCTTAGGGACCTTATAAAACCGAAAATTGATCTAAATTTCGATGATCAAAATAAACAAAAATGTTCCTTTTTGTTAGACAAAATAAAATGAAAAATGTTTAAACTTTTTAATTTTATATTTTCGTTGAGAATTTCACAAAATTTTCATCGCTCTGACTTTGGCCTGATTCGAAATTAAACAACTAAAGGACATTGAATCTTAAAAGATCCAAAAAAAGAATGAAAAATTAATTTTAGCTTAAAATTTCATAAAGTTTTTAAAATTAATTTCAAATTTAGAAAAGTGCACCTTCCCCTTACCCTTTTGGTTTCTTGATCTTTGGGCTGATAAAAAAAAAAAAAAAAAAAAAAAAAAAAAAAAACCCAAGTAAGTTGTGGGGAATTGGGAATTGCAAGCGGAATCAGTTTTTGTCCTTTTGGAAGACCAGAGCCGGACTGGCTCCATAAACCAGCGAGGTTTTTTTTCACAAAGCGGCTTAATCCAGTCATTTTAGGATCAAAAAAAGAAAAATCCGGAAAAGAAATGACTTATAATTATTTGGTCAGTATTAAATAGCTGTTTTCGGTCAGTATTTTAGTGGGCAGTAACAATTTGATCAGTAAAAAAAATAGTTGGTCAGTGTTAAATTAAAGGCTCAGAATTTAAATTATTTGGTCAGTAAAGTTGGCTATGGAATAGGGTGATCAAAAAAAAAAAAAAAAAAAAAAAAAAAGTGTTTCCGATTTTGTTCTTCACCAAAAAATGGGTTCATTTTAGTGTAAAAACGCAAGAAAAATTTTAAAACTTTTTTTTAACGATTTAGAGGTGTCGCAGAGCAGAAAAAGGGCCTAAGCCACAATTGTTTTCTTAGCATATTTAATGAAACGAAAATTTGGTGCATTTTCCCATGATTGGATTTAAAAAAAGTTGACTTTGTAGGTGCTTTTGACGTTGTAGAAGACGAATTTCACCATCCCGATTTTCTCCGACCAACGCCTGGGTCACTTTTACCAATTTTTTTTAGCGCTTAGACCAGATTTTTCGGGCTTAATTTTTATTTATTTTCCAATTTGGAGCCCTGAAAATTCTTTTTAAAAGGGAAAATCCTAGAGGAACACGAATTTTACGATTTCAATTTTCCCCAGTCAACGTCAGATTGGCCTATGGCGCTTTTAGAACGCCTAAATGTTACTCCTGACTGGAGTACTGACCAAAAATTCCCTTAAATACTGATCAATTTATAAAAAAGTACCAACCGTTTAATTTAAAAATATACTGACCAGTAAAATACAAGCCAAAAGAAATTTTTTTCGCTAGAAAACTTTCATATAGTCTAGAGCTCCTAAATAAAAAAAAGTCAAACAAATTCCAGTTTGCGTTTTGCGTAGTGGCTCTTAAAAGGTCAGTTTTTCGATTTTTTGGCTTGCAACGAAAAAAAAAAAAAATTCAAACCGAACCACAAAAATCCGAATCGGCCATTTTATTCTCCATAAAATTCTTCGTCAGATGGTATATGATCAATTTTTCTATCATTAAGGCAATCGGAAGGGAAACGGGTTTTGAAAAAATTCAAAAATTGCCAAAAAGTGCCTAAAAATCGTACTTAAATGACCTAAATTTCGAACTTCATTTCTTGATAGACACCCTGTTTTTAGAGTGTCATTGAATTTAAATTCAGAGAACGTCATTTTTTTTTACTTTTAAAAGCGCGACGTTAGAACCAAAGGGTGCTATCTAAAAAAAATTTTCTATGTTTAGCTTACGAAAAATCAAAAAGTGATAGCACTCTTTGGTTCTAAGGTCGCGAAAGGAGGTTTAAACATTTTTTTAAAAAATGCTCCTAGAATTATTATTACAATACTTTCCAAATACGATCGACTATAATCGAGAGCCCGTTTCTTCCTGTAAAATATGCTTCGAAGTGAAAAAATACTGTAGTTACGCAAAAAACAATTTTTTTTTTTTTTTATTCATTCCCCACTGTCACCCGGGATTGTTTTTTCTGGCTCGTGGTCTTTTTATAGAAAATTTCCTCTTTTTGATTTCTTTCGATTAATACCGAGAAGATTTCTCATTTTCGTTTGAACACACAAGAAAATCTCATTTCATTTTTCCCCCAGTAACTTATTTTTTTTATTCTTATTTACTTTGGTCGCTTTCGAGGAAAACTTGAAGAGAAGAAAAAAAAAAAAAAAAGATTCTTTAGTCCTCCATTGTGTAAAAAATAAAATAAAATAAAATAAAATGTAATCTTTATTTGCTGTAAGATAAAGGAATGTCAAAGCTAATTTAAAATTTAAAATTGTCTCGTATAGAAAATAGATTGAGGAATTTTAAATTGAAACAAGAGATTTACCCGCCTCCTTTTTTTTTTTTTTTTTTTTTTTTTTAAAGAAAATCAATGTTCGCGATTTCTTCGGATGAATTTTTTTTTTTTAGAAAATGCGAGGGATTTTTCTTTTTCTTTGAACAGTTGATACTTCTACTTTTTTCTTCGGAATCCAAAAAAAAAAAAAAAAAAAAGGAAAATGGCGACGACAGTGCGTGAAAAAAAATATGGATTGACCTCTTGCTCTTTTCATCCCCCCCCCCTTTAAAAAAATATTCTCTCCGGGACTATTGGAAAAAGTACGAGATTAACGAAATGGTTGGTAACAAATAAATGGATGTTTTTACAATTAGTGACAGCTTTCTAAATTATCATTTCATTATACGTTAAAATTAGAAAAATGTACTTTACCTTCATATTTTATCCGTCTGGCGTTCCATAGTAATGATTCCATGCCCTTTCAAGTCCAAATGTTAATGGATTATCGATTTCCTAGGCCACTCTAAATGTGTGCTGGCAACCGACTTTTTCTTCCTCTTCATTTTTCAAATCCATTCTTTTTTTTTTTTTTTTTTTTAGATTAAAATCTTTTTTTTTTAATAAGTTTATTATTATTATTTTTTTTTTTTTTCAGAGAGTGGGGTGCGATTTGAGGATTGGTTCCACGAGGAGAGTGGACGAGTGCGGAGTTTGCGGTGGGGACGGTTCTTCCTGCGCGCAGCCTTTGTACCATTGGGTGGAGACGCCGGCGTCTCTTTGCTCCGCCACTTGTGGAGGAGGTAAGCTTTCGAATTCTTGAGTCGTTAAGTAGATAATGGAAATGGCTGGCTGATTGCAGCTGACTCATTAAAGCCTGCTCAAGACTGACTGCGGTCGTAAGGGCACTAAAATTAGATGCAAAAGATACGTAAAATTTTTGCAAAATAACTGCAAAACACTTTGATTAAAAGTGTATTATTTTTGTATATTTTTTATAAAAATTTGGACATGCATATTTTCATTATTTATGCATTTTTTTTAAAGCACCAACATTTAAATGCTTAAAATATTTAAATGCATATTAAATATGCATTTAATTTGTTTAATTAATTATTTTTAGCAAATATTGGCTCTTGAAAAATTTTTTTAAGAGCCAATATTTGGATATGCATAATTTTTCCATTTAAGCTTAAGTATATTGGTTTTTTTTAAATTGTAAACCACTAGGATCTGGAAAATATTATGCTTATTGGACAAGGGTGGGTCATTTTAAAAGCATTTCTGAAATGTTGCGGTGGCACAAGTTAAATCCGTTCTTTTGCACTTCGAAACTCTAAAAAAAAAATTTTTTTTTGATTTTTCCGACACCGTTTAGGGGTGGCTCAAAGGGGGGGAAATTTTAGAGAAATTTTTTATTTTAGGCTCGTTGGTAAATATTTTCTAAACGTTTTAAAAGGGTGTAAACTCTTGCTGAAAGACTTTAATTTTACGTTTTAAACGTCGCGGAAAACGAATTTGACCTCCCCGTTTTTCTAAAATTTATCAAAAGTTGGCCAACGGCCCATTTTTTGCCAAAAATGTCATTTTCTTACTATAAAATCGACAATTATGCATTATACCGTTCTCGTACGTGAACATTACTATCGAAAAAACATCTAGACTTATGTTTTCAAGGTCGTACAAACTGAATATGACCATTGCGATGTTGCCAAATTGTTATAAAATTGGCCAAACCTAATTTTTTGATCAAAAATTTTGATTTTTGACCAAATAAAGTATTTTTAGTCCGATTTGACGTCCTTATCAGTGTCTGCTTCTGAAAAAATTACTTAGTTACATGTTTTTAAGGTCAAATAACACGTTTTGACCAAAGGATGAGGGTCAATAAGGCCGTTTTTTGGGCTAATTTTTTTTTTTCGTGAAATTTGATCCTTGAGTCCTGGTAAATGATTCCCCAAAAGAATTTTCGATTTCGGTCGTCGGAACCCTTAATATTCGCCTAAAACCATGATATTTTATTAAAGCAAATTTTAAGGATCAGCATAGGAATTAAAAAATTTTATTGCGGCAGGGAAGTACTCCTACCTAAGACCTTTTACGGGTATTTTTTCATGTTCCGAAAAATGTGTAGAACCCCCTTAAAAGCGGCAATTTTAGGTGTTTTTATTTTTTTAAACACCGTTCTTCCAAGGATTTCTCAAAACTGCATACAATATATTATAGCTTGCCCTAAGATGAACCTCACGTAATTTTTCCCGTTTGCGAATCCAATGGAATCCATTTGAAAAATGCATAAGACGCGGTTTTTACGGCCTATTTGAGCTCCCTGGTAGTCAGATCTGAATTTTTTTTTAAAAACATCAATTAGGAGTGACAATTAATCTATTCCAGCCATTACCCCGTTCTATCCATGATCAAGTTATCTTAAAAAAAACTTTAAAAAATTATTAAAAAATCACTTTGCATTTGATGTGTTCCATAACAAGTTTTCGAAAATGGAATATTAAAATTATAAATAATCTGTATATTTCCTTCTTTTTTCGTATTAAGTTAGTTGGTATTTTTAATTTACCCTTCAGAAATGATGTCTTGCATTTAAAATAACAATTTAATACAAAAAATGAAGAAAATACATATATTGTTTATATTTTTCCCATTTCATTTTCAAAAACTTGTTATGGAACACATCAAATGCAAAGTGATTTTTTAATAATTTTTTAAAGTTTTTTTTAAGATAACTTGATCATGGATAGAACGGGGTAATGGCTGGAATAGATTAATTGTCACTCCTAATTGATGTTTTTAAAAAAAATTCAGATCTGACTACCAGGGAGCTCAAATAGGCCGTAAAAACCGCGTCTTATGCATTTTTCAAATGGATTCCATTGGATTCGCAAACGGGAAAAATTACGTGAGGTTCATCTTAGGGCAAGCTATAATATATTGTATGCAGTTTTGAGAAATCCTTGGAAGAACGGTGTTTAAAAAAATAAAAACACCTAAAATTGCCGCTTTTAAGGGGGTTCTACACATTTTTCGGAACATGAAAAAATACCCGTAAAAGGTCTTAGGTAGGAGTACTTCCCTGCCGCAATAAAATTTTTTAATTCCTATGCTGATCCTTAAAATTTGCTTTAATAAAATATCATGGTTTTAGGCGAATATTAAGGGTTCCGACGACCGAAATCGAAAATTCTTTTGGGGAATCATTTACCAGGACTCAAGGATCAAATTTCACGAAAAAAAAAAATTAGCCCAAAAAACGGCCTTATTGACCCTCATCCTTTTTTGAAAAAATAAAATAAAAAAAAATATTTTTTGGCCCGAAATTGGAAAAATTTTTTTTTTTAAATTTTGGTCACAAACTTCTTTCTTGACCCCTAAACGGTGTCGGAAAAATCGAAACTTTTTTTTTTTTTTTTTAGTGTTTCGAAGTGCAAAAGAACCGATTTAACTTGTGCCACCGCAACATTTCAAAAATTTTTTTAAAATGACCCACCCTACTATTGGACTTTTTTTCTCATTTTATGCATAGTTTTTTCTTATTTTATGCACATGCACAATTTAGGCCTATACGCAATTATACTGCAGAATGAAAGAAACAATGGTTAAAAAATGTTAAGGTGTTTATACATAATTTATGCATTTTTTATGTATGTCCAATTTTTTGCATAATTTACACATGATTTCTATGTGATATATGCATCTCTACTTCGCGACGTTACAAACAAATGGTTCTAAATCGACCCCCCGGACGAAATTCACTTTTTTTATGAAAATAATTTCTACTTCATGAGCACTTTCGACTCCTAAACTAAAAAAATCAATCAGGAGCTAATCCGCAAGTACCTTACGTCCGTTACTATACTTAGCTTACGAAAAGATGTACGAATTTTCCCATTAAGCTTGCTTCTAAATTGGAAAAAGTCACTAAACTGGTACAATTTTAGGGACTTTTTATAAATAACTTAATAAACAATTATATGATCAAAATGAAACTTTAGGAATGTGTTCTTTATTAGTGCGTTTATGCTCCATTGGCATTGAGATGTCAAAAAATTGAACAGGTATCAAGGTACAATAACATAAACTTTAAAATAGCTCTCCTGTAAAATTTTGATGTGTTGCATTTAGAACGTTTTGTTTCTGAGGTCGGGTACCAGGGGTTGACTTTTAAGCCCTTCCTCCCTTGGAAGACTTTTGACCCGCAGCTGTAGGGCATTTTATTACTTTTACTTACTCTCAAACGCAAACCCAACACCTGCGCCATAACCAAAGTAGTCAGGACGATACTAGATAAAAACACCAGGAAAACATTTAAGGAAAAATGTAAGTGGAAAGCACTAGGGAAACATTTACAAGGATATTAGAGCATTGAAGCACTGTTGACAACGCTGAAAATTTTATGGACATTGTAGAAACTACAGCACATTGCCATAGGGATTATGATACAATCGCTTATTTTTCATAACTTTGAAAAGGAAAAAAAATTAATAAAAATTATAGGCGCAATATTAAAAAAAATAATAAATATAAAAAAACATCCTTAAAATACATTAACGACTAAACGTGACGACGTCATCGGAAGTCGGAATATAAGAGCGAAGACTTGGCCTCCAAGATAATAATTATTATTTCCGTTTCCCTTTTTCGCAGGAACTTATAAAGAAATTAGAAGATGTGAAAAATTATTAAAAAAAAAAAAAAAAAAAAAAGGAAAAAAAAGAAAAAAGAAAAGAGAATTAATTTTGAGTTTGAAGATGGGTGTAAAATGGAAAGAAAACACGGATTTAATGATGGCCTCGCTGTATTACACAAGTAAAGAAATTTCTTAATTGAACACGCGAAGGAGCTGTTAACCATTAATTTAACCGTACGTACTATTTGGGATATTAATTTTTGACCTACAGCTTGAATCAAAAAAATGAGAGGGGAAATCAATATTTTTGATCGGAGATAAAAAAGAAAAGGCGGTAAAGGTTGGGCGTGTCAAAATCACACTTCATTTTTAAAAACTTTTTATTTATATAAGAAGAAGAAAAAAAAAATAACTTCGCAGCATTTATTACGATCGTGTCATGTGCTCGCAATAAAAAAATTGCAAGTTGCAACTTGCTACTTTTTGCAGCATTTGTTTTCCGACTTAATTTTTTTTTTTTTTTTTTTTTTTTTTTTTTTTTTTTTTACGTCTGCCACGTGCAACGTCAAAATTTATCCTCCTTTTTGACAATGCAATATCCTTATCTGTCATGTCATGGGTCTCCCGTTCAATCTTAAAACGTCAAAAGTTTTTTTTTTAATGCAAAAAAGAGTTCGTGTTTTCTTCGGAAAATGTTTGCCTTTTTTTTTTTTTTCGGACCGATCCGTGAAATTGAGACCGAGTTGAGATCATTAGATTACGGAAACGAAGGAGATGGAACTAAATAATCCGTATCCACGTCGGGAGGAAAATAATTTTCTCTCTCGTGTAATTATTGGATTTGTGCTGCGATGGTTCATATTCCATGGTCTGCGGATTCTAAAATGTCTAAAGGCAAACATCCGTTTGGCGCTTCCCATTTGTTTATGATATGGTCGTATAAATGTAATGGCCAAACTAGAAAAACTTTATGCTCCTTCTTTCTTGTTTGTTTAACTTATTATTATTTTTTTTTCTTTTTTTTCTTTTCTTTTCTTTTCTTCTCCTTTTTTTTTTTTTTTTTTGTTTCTTTACGAGCTTGGAATTTCCAGTGAGCATACACACGTAAAAATTCTCCCACGAAAATTAATTTATTTTTTGACATTTTACCTTTCTGCATTTTTTATCATTTTTTCGGGTATGTAAGTAAGTAACCGATTTTAGTGCTGCAGTATCGCGTGTGTGTGCCAGAGAATTTTTTATGTTTTCATAAATGCAAAAAAAAAAACGGAATGAACTAATATATTCTGCAAAATAGAAGGAAGGAAGGGAGGGGGAGGATGCAGCATTCTTAAACGGTGTGCCCTGTGTTCTTTTTTGTACCGGTTAAGTTTGAGGAAAAAGGAATGCAGTACGCGACGTTGGAAACTAAAGGTTTCAAAATGCGCAACGTTTAAATTTCAGAGAACAATTTTTAGAGGAGGCTTCACGGATTTTGGAAGGAATGGCTGTTTTCTCTAATGCTCGATTTTCGATGAAGAAATCCAAATTCTAGGCATCTAACAAGTTGGTGCAAGTTTCAACTTGTCTTTCGTTCTGTTTAATGTACAGGAGGCGGGAAAATAATTTTAAAAAAAATCGAAATATTAGGTATCTAACGAACTCCTCTCGTATACCCTGGAATTTTTAGTGCAAGTTTCAACTTGTCTGAAATGTATCGGCGGCGGGAAAATAATTTTAAAAAAAATTGCGGTCGAAAAACTCTGATTTTGTTTTTCTGGTTTTTGTTTCCTTGGAACAAGTTGAAACTTGTACCAAAAATACAAATACAGGTCAAAGGAGTTCGTTAGGTACCTAAAATTTTATTTTTTTCCCCCGTAAATCGAGTAGACAAAACAGCCCCTCCTTCCGGTATTCCGTGAAGCTTCCTCTTAATGTCCATCTAATTGGACGAGAAGTAGAATTACTCATAAAAAAAGCCTCTTGCCCATGGGCTAAACAAAGCTTCAGATTCCGAGAAGTTAAAAAAAATGTTTCATGACTTTTTCATTATTTTTATTGAAAGGACAGAACACTTTAATTTTGTTTAAACAGTCGAAATAAACGAAAGACAAGCGATCCGTGATAGCAAAAAAGTGCGAAACCTTTTGATTAGGTGCTGTAAACTTCACACAGTCCTGACTTCTGATTCTTTGAAATTTTTTTTCTCCGGTCTTTTCTCATCCCTCGATAATTCTTTTTTTTCCTATAACATCAAAAACATTATTCCTGACATTGTAAAACCACGAAAAAGATGAAGAGGAACGGAAAAAAAAAAAAAAAAATCCCAAAACGGAGAAATTTTCACGATTTCCGCATTTGCAGATAATAGGGTCATCTCATATTTGTAAATTATGCTTTACAGCTCCGGTACTTTTTTTTTATTGGAGAAAATCCCTCTCTTCTCGTCTTTTTTCCTTCTCAATAAAAAAAAAAAAATTTCAAATTACACGGAAAGGATCATCATTTTACAATATTTCTGTATGTTTCCCTTCCGGATTTTTTCTTCCCATAAGGCAATATCCGAAATTTGATAGCTTTCCGATTTTGTATGTATAATCATTGATTTTACGATAACAATAACGACGTCAGAGACGTACGCAAAAACGGATTCTGCAAGGATTTTTTTTTTTTCGTAAGTGAAATTTTAAGTAAAACTGGCTTAAATTGAAAATTAATTACTACAAAAATAAATCCTTGATGTCTGGAAGAGGTCTTCTTGGGCAAGAAGAGAAATTATTTCTCTAATGGAAATGGATATACATATTGCAAACATAAAAAATGGGGTATCGTTGCAAACCCTGTAACAATTTTCTGACATCGAATGGGTGGAAAACACGAATTTTTAACTTTAAAAATGTCTGATATTAAAATCGCTGTGGCCCTTGGCTGTTCACCCTCTCCGGATTATGGAGTTATCATAACCCGAAGACGGTTATCACACCGCGGAGAACGTTGTCAAAGCCCGGAGAGCGGTATGATAAACTCATAACCCGGAGAGGGTTATCATAACCCCATAACACGGATAGAGTTATCATAACCCGGAAGAACCCGGAGAGGATTATCACAACTCGGAGAAGGTTTTTAAAACCCGTAGAGGATTATCATAACCCGGAGAAAGTTGTCAGAACCGGGAGAGGATTATCATAACCCGGGGAGGATTATCATAACATGGAGAAGGTTTCCGGAGAGGATTGTTATAACCCGGAGAGGATTATAATACTTCGGAGAAAGTTGTCATAAACATCATAACCCGGAGAGGATTATCTTAGCCCGGAGAAGGTTTTTATAACCCGGAGATGGTAGCCATAACCCGGAGAAGGTTACCAGAACCCGCAGAGGATTATCATAGCCCGGAGAAGGCTTTTATAACCCGGAGTAGATTACCAGAACCCGGAGGGGATTATCATAACCCGGAAAAGGTTGTCAAAATTTGGGGAGGATTGTCATAACCCGGAGAAGGTTGTCAAAGCACAGAGATATATATTATAATATATATTATAATAATATTAAGAAAGCACAGAACTATCATAACCCGGAGAGGATTTACATAACCCGGACATGGTTGTCAAAACCCGGAGAGGATTATATATAATACTTCGGAGAAAGTTGTTATTAACATCATAACCCGGAGAGGATTATCATAGCCCGGAGAAGGCTTTTATAACCCGGAGATAGTAGCCATAACCCGAAGAAGGTTACCAGAACCCGGAGAGGATTATCATAACCCGAAGAAGGTTTTCAAAGCACGGAGAAGACTATCATAACCCAGAGAGGACTATCGTAACTCGGAGAAAGTTATCATAACCATCATAACCTGGAGTGAATTATCATAACCCGGAGAAGGTTGTCAAAGCACGGAGAGGACTATCATAACTCGGAGAGGATTATCTTAACCCGGACATGGTTGTCAAAACCCGGAGAGGATTATATATAATACTTCGGAGAAAGTTGTCATAAACATCATAGCCCGGAGAGGATTATCATAACCCGGAGAAGGTTGTCAAAGCACGGAGAGGACTATCATGACTCAGAGAGGATTATCATAACTCGGAGAAAGTTATGATAGAAAGTTATCTAGACGAGCGAACTCCGCATTTTTAATGCCATAATCCGCCCTGTAGTCACGTACGGCTGTGACACTTGGAGCCTTACCGTCCGCGCTCAAGAGAGGTTGCTGGTATTCGAAAATAAGGTCTTACGCCGAATTCTAGGCCCTAGAAGGGATCCAACTACTGGCAGGGTGCGCATGCGTTCAAATGACGAGATCCGAAGGCTCACTGGGCAACCATTAATCACTAGTGTGATTAAGTCCCGAAGGCTCAAGTGGGCGGGACATGTCGCTCGCGCACCTCCGTCAAGATATATCCGGCAGGTCCTGGAGGGCAGACCAACGAGTCCCAGACCTCAAGGTAGACCACGGATCAGGTGGGAAGATAACGTGGCGGCAGATGCGAGAAGGTTGGGAGTGCCCGACTGGCGAGATGCCTGCCAGGAGAGGCCTGATTGGAAGAAAGTTTATAGCGCGGCGATAGGGCTCCAGGCCCTGTAAAAGCCATATGTGTGTGTGTGTGCGTGCGGAGAAAGTTATCATAAACATCCTAACCCGGAGAGGATTATCAAAACCCGGAGATGATTATCATACCCGGAGAAGGTTATCATAAACATCATAATCCGGGGAGGGTTATCATAACTCGGAGAAAGTTATCATAACCATCATAACCCGGAGAGGATTATCATAACCCGGAGAAAGTTATCGTAACCATCATAGCACGGAGAAGGAGTATCATAGCCCGGAGAAGGTTTTTATAACCCGGAGATGGTGGCCATAACCCGGACAAAGTTTTCAAAGCACGGAGAGAACTATCATAACCCAGAGAGGATTATCATAACTCGGAGAAAGCCATCAAAACCCCATAACCCGTAGAAGGTGAAGTTGTATTTATTTTACTATAAATAACGTATTGTTGATCATTCGTTAAAGAAATCGTGCATTCGAATCTACGAGTCCGAGAAGCGACATGTGTCTGAGGATCCGTTTACAAACTGAGAACCGAGTATTCAGGTATTCGGTTTTTGCTCGGATACAACGTAAAGTCAAATAAATTTTCAAGTAATTGATTTTCTTTTTAACTCGGTTTCAGATTTGACCCGTGTAAACTTTCATGGGTTTACCTGCAGAAGGCGAATATTTGTCTGCCATATTATGCCCGCCATTTCGATTCTTTCAAAGTTGACAGCGGAGTAGGAAGTACCCGAAACACCATTACTTAAAGCACCACCTTTTCCCTCAAGTATCACACATGCTCAGGGTTGTTTTTTTCGAGCTAAAAGTCTAGTTAGTCCCACTGTAACCAAAACTACAGATTTTTCAAAGGCCTAAAAGGATGCTAGTGTGGCATTGTAAACTACTAAAACATACTCTCATAGGAGGAATGTTTTTAATAATTTACCACCAAAACTCGGCGTAATCGTAAAATTAAAAAAAAAAAAAATTAGCATAAAATTTTTTTGAGAAAGTAAAATTTTATTCCGTCAATTGAATTACGAATAAGAAAGCAGGGAGAAGGTAAGAACAATCTTTAACATCATGGAAACCGCATTATGCAGTAATTAACTGGTAAAATGAAATTCCCAAAGGTTGAAGTAATTAACAATGTAAGAGTACCTTTTGCGAGATTTCCCTCGTTTTTTTTTCCTTTCTTTTTCTCGATTGAAGAAAAGTCAACGAGTGTTTTTTTCCCCCCGTTTTACCTTTTTTTTTTCTTCTTTTATACAATTTAAAAAGCAAAACCCCGGAATAATTTTCCGATTTTCCCTTTTTTTTATTTTTATTTTTATTTTCAGGTTATAAAATGTCACGACCCATTTGTCAAAATCGAATAACATCCGAAGAAATAGACGAATATCTTTGCAACGTATCGCAGAAACCTGCTCCGAAAATAGTGGAATGTAACACGCATCCATGCCCTGCGAAATGGACCACCGAGGAATGGGGACCATGTTCCGTTAGCTGCGGGGGCGGAACCAGATTAAGGGAAGTTTATTGTTCCGAAAAAGTGAATTCCACGAAATTTAAGGTAAGAGGTTATTTTTTTTTTTTTTTTTAAAGGGCAAATTAAAAAAAAAAAAAATTAAAATTGAATAAAACCAAATAAAAAAGTTTTTTGAGTGAAAGAAAATTAAATGAGGAGCCACTCGAAAAGCTATATCGAATACTGTTAAGTCCTTCATCGCCAGCAGCTTACGTCAGATTTATAAACTTTTCGAAAAGTTTTCCCAAGCGCGCCTTACGTAAGTCAAGAAAAAAAAAAGGGTTAGGGTTGTAAACCAGAAACATTTATTTCCGTCAATTGATGTGCTTTTTTTTCTATTCTATTATACGGAATTTTTTATTTTTTCTAATAAGTTGACGGAAATTTTGGTTGTGGAATTTTTGACGGTGCGATGGACTAAATTGGTGGAAAAGTCTTGCACCTTTGTCGGAATTTTTCCTTTTCAAGTGTTTGAAATTTCAAAATTTTTCCAACACGTTTTTGCTACCGTAGACGGGACTTGCTTCGTACTCGGTAACTCTGTACACTTTTTTTTTTCCAAAATCTTTCAGAAATAAAGCAGAAAGGAATAAAAATGGAAGTTGACTCTCATAAATTGAAGTTTTATTAATGTGCGTTTACAATCGAGGGAGTTAAATTTGTTTGGGAACGAAAATATTCGATTTTAAACGTGTAGACAGTGACAAAACAACATTCGAGTTTGAAATACTAAGCCATCTCCAGTAACGCCTGAAAGTCGTATTCAAGTTTAAACAGGTTTCAGAAAGAAAAAAAACATCAGAGTTTGAAATACCAAACCGACATCCGACTTCACTTGAAAGTCGTATTCAAGTTTAAACCTGTCATGTTCTGATATGTTCATACCGTACTGTCCTTTCCAATCAGATTTTCCAATGCTGAAAAATATAAAAGTTTATAAAGAAACGTGAACCTACAGGGCCATAAGCGACCATGCATAGCTGCCATTTTAATTCTGAAAAACAAGGATTTCTCGAGTTTCGAAAATTAAAATTTTATTGATCACATACGACTACTGAAATAATTGGTCACAAGGGGTGATTTGTTCGGTCCTAAGCTATTTTGTATTTTGAATTAATTTTGTTTCCATTTTTTACTTTATTTTTGAAATTATGCAAGCTGAAACAGGAATCTACACAAAGTTACCCCACCTTCTGGAACGAGAAAGCGTTCGAAAAATTAAGTTGTATATAACATCAGGAAAAAATTATTGTTGAAACTTGGAGTCCAATAAATTGTAAACATAAACAAAAAACAACATAAAAATTATGTAGACCGATTTTAACATAATTATGTTAATTTTTACATAAACTTTTTTACTGTGTATTTTGAAATTATGTTATAAATTATTTCTAAATTAAATATATGTGAGCGCCGCCATATTTGATACCGATACACTTTCTGTCTCTCTCACTCCTATGGAATTAAATACCGGTACCAAATATTCCGGCCGATGGAATAGGTCGCATCTCTGGCCATTAAAGCGGTTTTGCTGCCTAACCCAATGGAAAAAAAATTAATATTTATATAATATTTTTCAATATTTTAAAAATATTATACAAATATTTTTTGAAACAAAAAATAAAAATATTTTAAAAATTTTGACGAAGATTTTAAAAATATTTCTATTGCGTTTTGTTTCTAAAAATATTCGCAAAATATTTTTAAAATATAGAAAAATCCTATTTCAGAAATATTTTATACATTTTTTTTTTCTCATTGGAGGGGCGCTGCCATCAAAGATCTGATGGATGCCAGTGCAGAAGTAACATTAACAAAAAAACAAAACGGAGCAGATATTTCCTAGAAGATTTTAAAAGAATTCCATGTAACAAAATCTTACGGAGACATTTTTCCCAGTTTTTTTTTTTTTTTTTTTTTTTTTATCTTCACATTATATGAAATTTTTTTTTGTTTGCGTGAAAAATCATTAAAGGAAGAGCATATTGAAGAATTTGAAAAGCTTATAATTTTCAAAAATTTAATGCTTTTATTTTATTTTTACGACATAACTTTCAAAAAATCAATCCGAAAGTATCTATCAATTTAATTGAAATTAAGAAAACTGAACGTATATAAATTTTCCGAAGAAAATAATATCCGACTGATAATAAATCAAGTATGGTTGTAAAAGATCCAAACCTTATTTCCCTCATAATTTTTTTTTTCTTATCGGTGAAAGGATAATGCAAAAGTTAACGTTTTCTTCGTGTCTAACGTAATCGTTTTATTGTTCCCAATCGAATCATTTCATTCTAAACTCCGGTGGGAAAGAATTACTACAAACTTTCGAAAAAAAAAAAAAAAAGGAACACGCATTTTCATCGGATTTCGTGCTTTAAATACTAACTTTATTTATTATCTGCGACCTGCTTCCATTTTTTTTTTCATTGCTTTTCGATCATATTTCATCGATGTAAATGATCAACGATGCTGAAAATGACTCCATCATTGTATTTTATTGAGCTCAGACATGCAATACTTTCCCCGAGATTATTTCAATTTATTGAAAGACGTGTTTTCAAAGCGAAAATCCTTTTTTTTTCCTTTTCTCTTCTAGCTCTCTCTTTAGTATCAAAATCAACACAAAGTGATTCATTGTATGGCGCTAAAGCATCACGCACGTTTGACATGTTCGTAATTCACAATATATGGACTCTACATAATGGGCCCCGTTTGCATCTCCCGGCTTTCAATCATTCCATTTCTATGCCTTTTTGAAGGATACAAAATTTCATATCATTTGCAGGGAAATCTTTGGGGGTAATTTTTTCACCCTAATTCTCCATGATTTCAAGGGAAATTCACTACGTTTTGCAGGAATGTTTTTGAAGAAAAATTCTCGGACAAATCAAGCTGTGTTTTTCTGAATAGAAAAATTAGACATTGTTTAACGGTACCTGGCTAATGGAATATAGGCTGGCCCAAAGGGATTTCGGCTTAGGAACTTGCCGTCGCAAAAATTTTCGACTTCAGTTCAGCAGATGGTAAAGGTAAAGCACTTGGGTTTTTTCTATGGAAAATTTATATATAAATTATATATATATTATACATAAATTATATGTAATTTATATATAAATTTATATATATTTGGCGTAGAAAAAACCCAAGTGCTTTACCACAAAACAACCGTTCCATCCACTGTTCACTGAAGCCAATTCTTAAATATGCAGGAAAATTCTTGGTTTTTGATGCATCTTTACACTCGCGTATTCAAAGTAAATGGAGTTTATAAGCGCTTCTTCGTTCTTCAGGTCTCGGCATTTTTTTGCACCCACTTTACAAATGAGCTCACCCGAAGTTTCACTTCAAGAAAATTTTGCAGTTTTTGTTGAAAAAAACAGCAGAACTGCAAGTAGAAATTTTCAGCGAAAGTTTAGCAAAAAATCCGAAATTTTTACAATTTATACAAGAAATGTTGAAAATCTTTGGGTTTGCTTAATTGCTTTAAGATTTTATATTAATTGCTCTTTCTGTTTCCTTTCAGGTTCCGGAACACAAATGTACGGGAACTAGGCCGCATTATGAAGAATCTTGTGGGACTAAAGAATGTCCAAAATGGGTGGCTTCCGAATGGTCAGGGGTAAGTAATTATAATTTTCGCGAAAACCATTTTGAACTTCTATTCGATCCAACCAAACGAAAGAAAAAGTTTTTCCGGTGTACAGTGGTCGCTAGGCAAGAGAAAAGAAAAGCGGACATAATTAATTCCAATCTCAAACTTAAGTGAAAGCTATAAAAAAGATCTGGGCGTCAAAAGCTTTGATTTTCTGTGTAGTTTAAAATCACTTGCCCATATTGAAAAATTCAAAATGGCGGATTCAATATGGCGTGTGAAATTTCGAACACCAAGAATATATGAAGTGTGACACTGTCGACACCAAGCCGAGAATTCTGGACACTACGGGCGAATTACATGAGCCGGACCTGATAATGGTGAAGGAGAGTACCGCCATTGTCGTGGATGCTCAGGTCCCATGGGAGAGCGAAAATCTTCAATTGGCAGCCTTGCACAAAAAAGCGAAATATTGCAAGGGACCAATTCATGTTATCCGGCGCCGGTACAATGTGTCTGAAATCCACCATATGCCGATCATTGTGGGAGCCCGAGGGATTTGGTCACGGAAAGAAAATAAGGAAATAGAAGCCACCCTCAAAATCCCGGAGAAACTGAAAAGGAAGATCGTCACCGATGTCATTCTCTGGGGAATTTCCATCTACCGTCAGTTCGGCAGGAGCGCCTGGCTAAACGGCCCAAGATTTATTCGCAAAAAGTGATACCGTGGGGATTTATTTAATTCAATTAACGTTATATTCTCGCTAATTTAATTTACTTAATTTACAATTTAATTGTTTTAAGAATCTAGGCAATTTTCAATTCTTATTATGCTCTTATTTTTATTTCTTTTTTTTTATTTATTTATTTAATCTAATCTTGTTATTTCTTTAAATCGTTTGCACCATAAATTTTAAAATGTAAGGGTTAGGCAGGCCCATCACTGCAACTTGCCAAGGGTACTTGTTTATCAATAAAGTATTTTTCTCTGGCGTTGATTTTCATAAAACCGTATGTCTAGGGGTTTTCGGGGTAGCTGAAAACGAATCTGATATCAGTTTCTTAAAATTCAAGATGGCGAATTTAATATGGTGACTTTTATCCGCGCTTGATGAGATTTACCGATGTTCGTAAAAATTGGTATATAGGGGTTTTTGAGGCCGCCAATTTGGAATCCGTCAGCGGTTTTTTCAAATTTAAATATTTTAAGTTATTATGAGCGGTGTTTTGCTCTACCTGCTCTACTATTAGGTCCGGCGTATGGTTTTCGAACAAAACGCTGACGGATTCTAAATCAGCGACCTCAAAAACCCCTATATACGAATTTTTACGGACATCGGTAAACCTCAGCAATTGCGGATAAAAGTCACGATATTAACCTCGCCATCTTGAATTTGAAGAAACTGATATCACATTCGTATTCAGCTACCCCGAAAACCCCTAGATGTACAGCTTTATGAAAATCCCCTCAAAGATCGAACTTTTATCCGCCATATTGGATCCGCCATTTTGAATTTTTCAGTACGGGCAACTGATTCTAAACGACACAGAAAACCAAAGCTTTTAACGCTCAAATCCTTTTGATTGTTTTTAGCTACGCTTGAGATGGGGATTATGTCAGTTTTTCTCTTGACTAGCGACCACTGTGGCGGTGGTGTAAGCCTATTCACTGTCAAGCTTCAGACCAAATTTTTATTATGCCATTTTGTTCAATTCTGTTACGTTGGTCATGTTCACCCAAAATGCTCGGTAGTGACTCTACGCAGAAAATCTGATCTTTAAAATTCAAAAGTCGACAATGTCAAAAACAAGAAATCCTTCGTCACAAAATAAATTACAACGGGTTGCCATTATTTGAGATAAAAGGCAAAAAAAGGTGAAAAGATCGAAATCGGAGGAAGAAAAAGCTGCGAGAGATTAAAACGAAACCAATTGCATCCCGCATTAAAAATGTATGAGTGGTTTTTTGCAATCCAAGTTTTTCGATAATCGATACTTAGTTTCTCTTTAAAATAAAGATTTCAGCTACGTTAGAGGAACATTTACTACTCCGAGATGTAATGTTGTTAGGAAATGTCGTCGAAAGCCCCGGGCGTAATGTTGTTAGTCACTCCTTCTATTTTGAAACATCTTTGAATGAATAATCAAAGGTTTTCCAGGAAATTTTAAATAAAAATACGGCAAAGAGTAGACTTTTCCGTATTTATAATTTAAATTTAAAAAAAGTCCTTACGTGGAAAAAAAAAAATTTGTTTGATTTTTTAATTAGCTTTCAAATTTTTACACGGCATGTTTTCCATAAGCATGTAACAAAATATCTTTTTTTTTTTCCTTTTCATATCTGGAAAAGCCATCGTCACCTATTTTCCTTCATTATTATTGTTTTTACATAGATCAACACGGGGGTAACAAGTTATAGTAAAAATATTTTCGAATAAATTTACATTGAAAATTGGAATAAATTGTTGCATGTTTTCCTACGGTAACGCGTGATGTTATTTTTTTTTTTCTTTTTTTCATGTCAAAGAATTTGTGTCGTTCCGCTGATATAAATCACTACCCGAGCTGAGTCTTATTTCTCTTTTTATTCCGATTTCGATCTTTCTTCCATTTACTACATCGCGAAAATCCTTTAAGGGAAGAAAAGGAGGGGGGAAAAATTTTCAAGTTTGGTAAAAAAAAGAAAAATAGAATCAGGTTCTTACAATTTTCACTACTTCATACATCTCAAAATTTTTAGGAATGTAAATGAGGAACTAGAAGAAGAACCCGAATTTCGGATTCGAGGGTTCAAAGCTAATTTTATCTATTGAAAATAAATTGAATTAAAATTTTAATGAAGAAGTTTAGGGGAAGCCACATCGAGTTCTTATTTTTCAGTTCTGTGTGTAACTTGAAGCGATTTGTAGATTCGCGAAGGGAAGTTCCTTACGAATCAGGTTAGGAAATGTCTTGCAGGTCTCGACTGGTTGCAAAACTCCAATGCAGATAAGAGGAACGTTACTCATTACGCGGCGCTGTATGCGCTAAAGGGCCATTGGTTTAAATCGAGGCTTTTGATTTGCTGACTGGATTTGAACCAATCAAATTGGACGATTTCAACCAATGACCTGTAGTACATACAGCGCCCCGTAGTGAATAATGCTTCTCATATGTAATATATACGGAAGCCCTGAAGGGTCTGCAACTTGTTTATTGTAGTTCCGGAGCTGGCAGTAAACCAATAGCCAGTTCCGGTACTGTCAGTGTAATTTACTGCCTTTTCCGGAATTGGGAGCTCGAATTGTTTATTGCTCACTGCCAGTTCGGAACTGGCAGTAAACCGATTGCCTGTTCCGAAACTGGCAGGTTGAGATATAACAATGCCAGTTCCGGAACTGGGAGCGCGACTTGTTTATTGTTCACTGCCAGTTCCAGAACTGACAATTAATTTACTGCCAGCTCCGCAAGTGTCAGGTTAAGATATAACAAAGCCGCCAGTTCCGGAACTGTAAGCGCGACTTTTTTATTGTTTACTGCCAGTTCCGGAACTGACAGTGTACATTTACTGCCTTTCCCGGAACTGGCAGGTTTGGATATAACAATGCCAGTTCCGGAACTGGGAGCGCGAATTGTTTATTGTTTATTGTTCACTGCCAGTTCCGGAACTGACAATTAATTTACTGCCAGTTCCGCAACTGCCAGGTTTAGATATAAAAATGTCAGTTCCGGAACTGGCAGTAAACCAATTGCCAGTTCCGGTACTGACAGTGTAATTTACCGCCTTTTCCGGAACTGGCAGGTTCAGATATAACAATGCCAGTTTCGGAACTAAGAGAGCGACTTGTTTATTGCTCACTACCAGTTCCGGAACTGAAAATTAATTTACGGCCAGTTCCGCAACAGCCAGGTTTAGATATAACAATGCCAGTTCCGAAACTGAGAGCGCGACTTGTTTACTGTTCGCTGCCAGTTCCGGAATGGGCAGTGTACAATTACTGCCAGTCCCGGAACTGACAATTAATTTATTGCCAGTTCCGCAACTGTCAGGCTTAGATATAACAATGCCAGTCCCGGAACTGGGAGCGCGACTTGTTTATTGTTGTTATCGCTGCCAGTTCCGGAACTGGCAATTAATTTACTGTCAATTCCGCAACTGGCAGGGTTGAGATATAACAGTGCCAGTTTCGGAATTGACAGCAAACGTATACTGTCAGTTCCGGAACTGGCAGTGAACAATAAACAAGTTGCGTGACCTTTCAGGGCTTCCGTAAATATATTATTTAGCAACCACTTTCAGTTTTCATGTATTTTTGTAGGTCAGACCCAGAATTCTGGCTCAGACGTAGAAAAATACGCAATTCACGTGATGGACTATACGTGTCACATGACAAGTGTGTTCCAGTTACACTCAGAAAAAGGAAATGTTTTGAACAAGTTCTGCTTTGCAACAAAACTGGGATGTTTTGTAATAAACTGACTTACTGCCAGTTCCGAAACTGGCAGTGAACAATAAACAAGTTGTGTGACCCTTCAGGGACATGTTGTTTCTCGTGACTCTCAACGGACATGTTGTTTCTTGACATAATATTTTCATTGTTTTCGCATAATTTTTAAGAAAATTTTTTGTCACAAAACATTTTTGCTTTCATATTAGCCATTTTGTTTTCTGAATGTATACACACAGGGATCAAAAAAACCAGAGTCGTTCATTTATTTTTTGAATATTTTTACAGTGCTCTGTATCTTGCGGCGAAGGAGTCCAGAGCAGGGTCGTTAGTTGTAGGGATAATGCAAGGATATCTAGCACCCCTTGCGACGAATCTGAGAGACCTACATCTGTTCAGACATGTCAAACAGGTATCACTTGTCCCGAGCCAAAGCCTTCCATATACGAAACAAGTAAGTTTTTTTTTCTTTTTTATTAATTTATTCCTTACGAAATTAATTTTTAATAAAAATTGATTTCAATTTTTTCAGGTAAAATAGATTGGGATTCTATGCCCGAGCCCGAGGGAGAATATCGGCAACCGCTTATTCACCCGTATCCACCGATCATTCCCGATTCGGGTCCAGTAGCCGGACCGTTCACTGCCACAGCAGAAAAATTAGTAGGAGGTCAAATCGAACAGCCGGGACCTTCGGAGGCCACGTAAGTTCGTTTAAAATTTTATTTAAATAAAAATATTAGTATAATTTTAGCGCTATCAATTAATATCGACCTTTGACGACATTTTTTTAAAAATATCGTCAATTGTTCTTTTTTTTTTTTTGTTTTTTTTTCTCTTTATCTTCTCTTCTCTTGTTTTCATCTGGCAGAGAGTTAATCCGGTTATGAGATTTTATCATTTTTCTGATTTAAATTTAATGAATCTTTTGCCGGTGTTTTCGAATCTGAAAGACAAAAAGATAGAGTTTCAGGATAATTGCTATTGCATAATTTATATGGCTGTCGTGTCTAGGGAGGAAACGAGGGAGGTTTTTCGCAGCGAAATCCTGTCTGGAGAATAATAGTCTTCACAGGAGCGAATCCTTTTTTTTATTTTTTTATTATGAATTTCAATTTTTAAAAAAATGACAAAATGCGATCGCTAGCTTTTCTCAACTTAGAACGTATTGGTCTTGCAATGAATTAAACGAACTGATGTTATTGTTATTGTTATTGATACTGATATTGATATTGACTTGGCTGTTAAAGTTCTAATTTTGGGCTAAACTGGTTACAATTGAATTAGTCATTAACAACTAGCTCTAATTGTGATGAGTGCTTTGGTTATTAGAATTAGCAAGAATACCAAACCGCTAACTATTTGTTTTTTGGGAATAAACAAATATTAACCATTCGATAACCAGTTATAAATTAACGTGTTAACGTATGATAACCAGTTATTTTGTAGAATTTTTTACGTAGGTGTAAGATGTTTAAAAAAATTAAGAGATTTAATTAAAGCTTTTTTGAAAGTTGAGGGACCGAGATATTAACCTCTGGGACTGAAAAATTCTAAGTTCAATTTCTGTTATCATTCAGCTCTTTACAAACTATAAATAAATGTATCTTTATTTCCCTCTTTCTAAGATGGGCTACATATACTTAATTGCCTTCTTTCGCTATTAGATATTCTCATACTTTTATGTGTGTAGTTATATATTACTTAACGATTTTTTTTTTTTTTTTACTATCGTGCCATTTATTATGTTGTAGCTTTGCCTTATACTGTAAAATTTTGTTGTATAGGCTAGTTAATTGTCGCCGAATCGGATGTTCCGAGAAATTAATTGAAAAAGTAGAAGATTTTTTTTTTTTTTTTAACTTTGAAAGTTAAATGGGAGAAGGAGGTGCTAATATCAAAAAGCCACATATTCGTTACCAAATCATTCAGTTTTTTGTTTGATTTTTTTTGTGCATTTAATTATTAATTCAATAACGAATTCATTTATGTTACTTTTGGATAAATTGTCAAAGCATTAGAATTATCTAATTTTTTATGAATCTGTATCTGAAAGCCAAAACGTCGAATTTGAAAAATCAGTATTTTAGGGTTGCCAACTACACTAACGTCGTTAGTACCGTACCAATATCAGGATTTTTGTACTGCATACTAACCAAAGGTTCGTTAGCTAGTAACTTAAACTACACTCAGAAAACAAATTGACTTAGCATAAACGGTTATTATGCTTTGAACGCTTTTGTTTTGAGCCAAGACATTTTCTGACTTGTCGCAAGTCATCAGCTCGGCCGTCAGCAAGTCGTATATTGTAAACAAACAAAATGGCGTCTTATTTAGACATTATATATTACGTTACTATGAAAATACTGTTCATGCTTGCGTGTATCAAACAATTTCACACTAAACAATGTAATTAAAATAACTATATGAAACATCAATAGAAAAAATTATACTTCAACTTCGTTTTTGGTAACTCTGGAACTTTGTTTTTTATAGCTTCGTAGTAACAACAT
Source organism: Liposcelis bostrychophila (assembly GCA_037577465.1). Taxonomy (NCBI): domain Eukaryota; kingdom Metazoa; phylum Arthropoda; class Insecta; order Psocodea; family Liposcelididae; genus Liposcelis; species Liposcelis bostrychophila. The sequence continues at coordinate 19,306,342 of CM075212.1, read as the reverse complement.
AACCTATCCTCTGCATTGGACATGTTAGATTTCGGTTCAATTTTTTTAAAGAAAATATATAATTTAAGTTACGTGAAAAAAAATCTGCAATATTCATCCTGTTTAATCCATGATACAAGTTCTTAAAATAAAAATTAAAACGATACTACGTTTTTATTTCATTAAAGTAGTTTACGAGTCCCCGTGCGTAGTAATTTAAATACTTTTTTTATCAAAAAATTGAGCTAAATTGTTCGGACGAATAAATAGATTCTTATTTATCATGTCCAGAACAGTTCTCATAGATGATTTAGGGAATTAATTAAAAATTCTGAAAATAAAATTTTTAATAATAAAGACACTCAAATGACTTCGATTTCGCTTTACAAGGCGGTGAAAAGTCGAAATTTTACTAAATGTTTACAAACATGGCTCCATCTTCGCCAAAAAAAAGTTTCAATTTCCAAATATAAATCGAAATATTTAACAATCCTTTAAAGGCGAGGTCGTTTTTTTTAAATAGAATCGTTGTAAGTACGAAGATCAATTCATTTCTAGTTTTTTTCGCAAATCGATCGAGTAGATTTTTTAAAATTTGTGAAAATATCCCACTTCCGGTGCCTGATTCCCATAAGAGCAATGCTTTGATCGGACTTTGAGAGGTAACTTTGACATTTAATCACATTAAAACTACATAAGCAAAAAATCTGAAAAAATTCCAGTTGATAGATTATGTCCTGAAGAATCAATAAGCGGAAAATAAAAAAATTCTATCGATATTCGTTTGACTCGTAAACTACTTTAATATCATACTGTCCGACAGTGTCGCCAATAGTTGCAAAACAAAATATAATGTCTTGCCCAAGGCAAACCGAAATGACTTTTCGGCACGGTTTTTACGAAAAATGTCTTATCTTAATGCACTTTTGCATTCGCATTTGTCATTTTCTTTTCTGAGTGTAGTAGTACTAGTACTATTCCTGCTGTGTAAAAAATATCTATTTTATTTTAAAGATCTTTTAATCTAATAAATAAATAAATATTCTTTTTAAAAAAATTAAATCAGTTAAACTACATTTTCTCTGTCTGATTACAGTGATAAACTATAGATTTAACGTATATTTCAAGAGTCGACTTTTTAGATCAATTTTTTAAATACGAATTAATTTGTTTCAAAAAACAGACGGTTCATAAACCAAAAATTTTATTTTTATAATAAAAAAAAAAAAGAAAAAAGAAAAAAAAGAAAAAAAAAACAATAAATTCTCTTAAAATAGTGCGTACTGTAATGTGCTGCTTTTTAGAGAATTGCGCACTGTAATGTATTGCTATTTACCCTTACAAAATTTATTCAGTGCTAATATTGGCGATTTTTAAGTTGGCAACCCTAAATGACCACGCCACTGGTTTATTTGCTGTGAAAGAAACGATTTCATGTCACGAATTTCAAATTCGACGTGTATTTTTTGTGTTTTTATAAGTCGGGAAAGTAAAACAGATAATCGAGCTCTTCCAGAAAAAAAAAATGACGCACCTATAATTTGGTTGTATTATCCGATTTTGGTCATCAAAATGACATCGGTTATTGGTTGATTTTCGGAATTCTTTTTTTCGGCAACTTTATTTCCAATCTGAAAGTCATACCGCAGCAGAATAATAAATCAAATTCTCCATTGACGTTTCTCTTCCTAATAAGATTATTAACCCTGTCTTCAAACTTTATATGGTACTGCCGTCACTTGGATTCTTGACTCTGGAATTCGGGAAGTCTTACTTTGGCCGTTAAGATTTTTCCAATTCCATAAATGATTGATGTCAATATAGGAAAAATAATAATGCCATTTATAGCACTATTGGTGAACTGACTTTTTCAAAAAATCACTATTCGGCTTAGGGGTCGTCCATAAACCACGTTAGCATTATTTTGGCCATTTTTGACCCCCTCCCCATTTATCAGGAAAGGTTAGCATTTCGGGACCCCCCCCCCCTTTTTAAATTTAAGTTAGATTTCGGATTTCGGTTGCCACCCTTAATTTTTTTTTAAAATTAATATTAAACATTAAAAAAATCTGAAATTCTTCGGAACTCAAATTTGGCAAAGAAATTTTTTTATAAATTTAGAACAAATGCGCGGGTCAAATTAAAATCTTTTTTTTTTTTTTTTTTTTTTTTTTTTTTAAGTGAGTTAGGTTACTACATCATTTAAAAATTTAAATTATTTTCATTTTTTCACGCTTATTACATGAGACAAATGCTAAGGTTAGATATGCAGTACCCCCTCCTTGTTAGAAAAAGTTAGCATTTTAAATACCCCCCCCCCCCCCCCCCCCCCCCCAATGTGCTAACGTGGCTTATAGACGAACCCTACTTCTTATATACTAATTTTTAAAAGAGATCAGTGGTACTTTTGCGGTACGGGAGGGGGCATTAATTTTATAAAAATATTTTAATTAATTTTATAACAAATATTAGTTTTAAAAAAAATTGCGGGGCGGAACGGGGGACGCACCCCAGCACTTTTTTGTGTTCCCGGGCACCGTCCCGACTCTTTTTCTTAAAAAATTATCAGTGCTATAAAGAAAAATGCCAACAATTCAAATAAAATACTGAAGTGCCCCGGCACTTTTTTTTGGTCAAAAGTACCACTGGGAGAAACAAGTTGCCGTATGCAATAAATACTTTTTTTTACATCTCAGAAGCATTAATATTACCCCCTTCTTCAAAAATAGATTATAAAGTGGGGTGTAAAAAGTTTTCCTAAAACGTCCAGTTTAGTCCCAAAATACGATTCATGTCATTGGCTTTGGTTTTGGCCGCAATATACCCCCGACCCGAATTTCACCTTCCATGAATTTTCTTTTTTAATTTTTCCAACAAACTAAAAACTGCTTAAAGGCAGGGGGGTGTAATTCTCTCAGTTGGTTTTTATCGGTATAGGATACCTTTATCGGAATTTTCTTTTATTTTTCTTCTTTTTGATGATCGAAATTGTATTCAGAATGACGTCATTTACTTTTCTGGGATCCCCATAAATTTTTTTCGGAACGTCCGATTTCTTTTCGCTTCAAATATTTGTGTGGTGACTTATGGGTGTCTAGGAACTTCTGTTTCTAGCTCCAAGAACCCCCCACAAGAGCTTGCGTTGTGGTTTTTCAGCAAATTCAAAGTGTTCTTTGCGTGCGGCTGGCTGTACGTCAGGTACAGTATTTTAAAATCTTTATATTAATAATATTTCATATATTTATTATAAAATTTATATTATACACATTATGGCATATATTTCAACACAGCATCTTGATTAAGTTGCACAATAATTACACGAGACGTCAGTGATTTTTACACCGCGCCAGAAAAACATTTTTTTTTTTTTAATGATTACCTTTTACTGCATAAAAAAAAATTATGCATGGGAAAATAATGAAGAAAACGGAATTCAAACCATTTATTTTTGGTCGAGGGCAGTGGTATCTCTTAATTATTTACCATAGCTGTATTCTTTTTTCTCTGAGATACTATTTTCCTTGAAAGAAAACCCCTAACCCGCATTTTCTTTTTGAATTGTTGGAGAAATAGCAAAGAACGCTCTGGTGTCGAGTAATGAATATATGTATTTTATTCCGTTGTTGAGCAAGCTTTTTTCCATATTTTTGTGTTAAACCTAAAATGTGAAAAATATTTTTCAGACATTTTTTTTTTTTTTATATACTTTACAAAAAAAAAGAAGCACTTTATTGTTATTATATACGGAATGCTTCAATGGGTGCTTTTTTTTCGATTTTTCTTTTAAAAACTCTTTATTTAACTCCTACCTTTCTTATTCTTTTTACTGTCTTCTTTTTTTTTTCACTTTTTCCAGCACATTTAGTCTTTTAAATAATGTTTCATACACACAAATCTTTTTTTTTTCCTATATATGTGCGTGTTAAATGGAGAATGAAACTTTTGCAAATCTTACAAGGGAAATCTCGAGTCGGATAATTTGCTGTTGCATGTTTTTCCGAATTTAAAAAAAAACCGGTTGTTGCGGTTATGAGCGCAAACCTATAATTATTTTAGCTTCAGATTTGGCGTTTTTTTGGCACAAAAAAATTAAAAGCCTAAGAACCTAAAATAATATCGTACCCGGGGGTTACTTTGCACTAGACGGGGTAACTTTGCACACTTCGAGTAAACGTATGTAAGTATTTATTACATAAATATGGCTCATAAATTCGGCGATATTTTTATAGATTAGTAAAGCGTAGACACATTCGAGCGTTATTTACTAATTAAGTTGCATAAAATGTCCTCGATAGAAAAGATTTCACGTTTTGAATGGAAAAAAAAATTGAAAAAACTTCTCTATGTCGAAATTCGAAGACCTCGGGAGAAATAGTTGACGGTAGTATGAAAATAGTTCCCGTTTAAACACGTCAGGAATATCACAATGAACTCTCATAATTATGTTTATCCCAATAAAACATTCCTAAATATAAGAAATAAGAAAGAAATTTGTAAAAAAAAAAATGTGCAATACCTCAGTGACAGTAAGCCATTGTTTCTAATGCACTTGATCTTTGTTTCTAAACAGACGCCATATTGAAATTGTGACGCCATATTAAAATTGTGAAAACATTTAATAAAAACGTAGATTTTGATGGTGTGTTTGGTGTTTTTTCTTTGATCAATGGACTTATTTACTAGGACTTTTTTTTTTACTGTGGCACGAAACATCTGTACACATAAGACATATAATTTGTTATTGTCGGCCATTTGCAAAAAAACAAAAGAGCAGACGAATATTTCAGAATATTGTTTGTAAACATTTGTATTACTGGTTGCACATTCAAAATGGATTCTATCATTAGTATAGTTTTTGTCTGATCTTGTCGACGTTGCTTCGTAAAAGTAATTAATTAATTTTTTAGTCGTAAAAGTAATTTAATCGTTTTGACAGGTAAAAATCGATTCCTCATAAAAATCCTTCTGGTTTGAGATACGTTTCACTGCCGTTCGTGCTATATTTACAGAGATATTAATGTGGAAATATAAGTGTAAAGTTACCCCTTTTTTAAAACGAAACATCATTTCGGAAATATATATATTTTTTCATTGGTAAAATAACTAGAAATAATTAAATTGGGTATTAAATGAAAGCTGAAGAGTCCCTCTACAACATATTAAAAGCACAATTTTTCCCCCTATCGATTTCATAACGTTTCTCGTAAAAAACCCCGAAAAAGTGTGCAAAGTAACCCCCTGGTACAATAAGTTTTTCATCGCTCATAGCCGGAAAATAAAATTTCCCACCCGCTTCAAAAATAAAAATTAAAAAGCGATTTTTAGATTCCCGATGAAAAATACCTCGCAAGTTAGCGTTGGAGGCGATTTGCAAGTCTCGACTGGTTGAGACCTGCCGCAGTTGCAATTTGCCGTACCTTTAAAACCTAATACGTAATATGATATTGATTCAAGATGGATGCTTTAAAAAAATAATTATTATAATAAAGCAGCATCATACTGCCCCGCATCGGAATTTTTTTTCTTTAGATTACCAACTTAACAGTTTTACAGAAAATGGCTTGCATTTTTTTCTAAAACGATTTTTTTTGTGTGTGTGCGTTAGAATGGGTAAATATTGCATTTCATATATTGAAATTAACCCTTTTAATTCAAATCAAATCTAATCAAATCGATAACCCTTTTGATTTACACGGTGGAATCGTTTTTATTGTGTGATTTTATTAAGGTAAACATAGGAAACACCGCCATAAAAATTGTTTGACTGTCTATAATGGATTCGTCCAATGACGTCACTAATTAGAGCTCCCTGATTGGTTAGGTTCGAACGTTATGATCGATCGCGCGCGATCGTTCATTCATTCCAGGATCGAACGTGCAGCTCGTTGCAGTGCAAGTAATTTTCCAAATTTGCATCGTACGCGGTTCAGATTTTAACCAAATTAATTTTTTTTTTTCTGTTTTATTGTAACTTTTTTTTCTTTACTATTCACGGTAATATTTAAAATTGTAGTGAAATTGATCATATACATTTACTTATATCTGAGTTGGAAAAATTGAAAACTCTGCCGTGAAATATGAAGATGTTACGTCATAAAAGTTTATAGCCTATATTTTATGATGATATATTCGGAGGTTTTTCTTATATAAATAGGATCGTGTGTCATTATTGAAAACAAATATGCGTCTTGGTTTCTTATTTATTTCTTTATTTAGTTTTTTTTATTTATTTAACTCGTGCTGTATTTTTGAAACGAAAACGAATAGTTCTAAAATTTCGTCTCAGGAAAGAAGGTGGGTGTATAGTCGCCATTTTGTGTAAGTCCTTCAATCATTTAAGGCACGTAATAACAATTGTAAAAGTGAAGTTTAGCTAGCTTGATTTATCGGGGGGTGTTTTTTCCCAAATTAAACTGAACAATTAAAAGCAGTTAATAATGTAAGTAATTTATATATAAACATGGGTTTTCTATTGCAAAAACACTGAAGGGAAATCGCAAAGTGAGATTATCCATAATCTATGGTGCTTTTGTATTGATCATATACAAAATGCATGTCTAATCGAAAAAGCGATTTTTATGGTGTTTTGCCCCTTTGTAGGTAAAAAACTATAATTTTCGCATTATGGATTATTTAAGGGGCTACCCCTGCCAGAGTCTTTGCCCTTGGACTCCGGTTCATGATGGTAAAAGAGCTTTCATATTGAAAAATGTCACACATAAAGTGGAACACTGTAGAGGTCCAAGGCGCGAGCCCCCGAGTTAAATTATGCCTATCTAATCTATACAATTTTTTCTTTTAATTGCTCAGTTATGTTTCAGTAAAATTTTTATTTGGTACCTAAACTTCACTTTTACCAAATTTAGTGATGCTCAGCATCAATTGACCCATATATCTCCAGAATACATTCAGAATGCAGAATTGACTTAAATCATTCTCTTTAAGTGTTCGAGTCATTTTGCTTTGATTTTCTCTTTTTAGTCCTTTTCTTATCTTGAATTTTTTTCTCAAATTTTTCTTAATTTTTTCTTTATTTCATAAAAAATTATTTTAAAGGGTGTTCGGCATCCTATTGCTACCTCCTCTAGAAGCTCTTAACTACCTTTAGAAGCTTGATCAATGCACTCTTCCCTTTATTGAAATAGGATCTTGGAATTATTTTTATACACTGAAACGAATGATGTGACAATGTGTCCGGTGTGAACTTCCATGAGACTATTTTTTAGTCTGAACCAGCAGATTAAGCTTAAAATGATACATTTTGAAAAAATAGTCAAATAATTTTAAGTCAGCTCAATTCCACTGACCTTCCTTGAGGCCCGATCTTTGAAGGGGGCGGGCTTGTAGCCAAGGAGGACCGGGGGGCGTTGCCCCCTCCTTTCCTGGGCTGACTCGGTGGCCCCCCGGAGTAAACATGACAGGTGTAGATAATGAAGGTCTATTGCCCCCCTTCAGAAACCCAGATGCCCCCCTGGCTCTTCGTTCTGGCGACGGGCCCGCGAAGGGGGGCTATCCCAGCTGGCTATCGCTCTTGGATCGCGGCGATGTTTGAATGAAAGCAAATATATGATATCTTTTTTGCTAAAATCTACTAGAGTTCTAAGAAGTAATCGCAAATATATTCTGTATGACCGTTAACTAAGATTTCGGACCCTCCCCTACTTTAAACCTTAACTTGAGTTCGAAAACAAGAATAAAAAGATAAAAAAATCTGGGCTCATTCCGATATTACGTCAGCATAATTTTACCCCCTCCCCTCCCCCCCTTCGGCAATACTTAGCTTATGGCGGGTAATGGCTGATTCGGACCCTTCATTTTCCTCCGAACGTGCTGATGCAATATTAGAATGACCCCTCAAATTTCATGGCGCTATTTGACCATGAGAATTCACAATAAAATATTTTTCGACAAAATTTTATTGGCATAATGTAATCTTCGCATGTTTTTCGAATCTATAGTTATTCAGTCAGCAAATTTTTACCATTTCGGTTTGCCCAGCAAAACCTGTCGAAACCTACATTGTCTTTACAGCTTTTTTTTCGATCGGATCTTGTTTGGTATGAACATCTAAATTTTTTTAAAGAAAAATATGCTTTTGTTCCGCGTGTTGTATGCCGTCTGTTGGGGGTAACTTAAAAATCCCATTTAAATGCATAATTTTTGGAAATCCCAAATAAATGGTTTACGGTAATCTGAATCGAATTTTCTATTTTTAGTTTCATTCCGGAGAAATGGGGACCTTGCAGCGTTACCTGCGGTGAAGGCATTCGAAGAAGACAAGTCGAATGTAGGATTTATTTAGAATTTTCTCGAGCCATCGCCAAGTTACCAGACGAACAGTGCCATGGGCCGAAGCCTCCAACTGTCGAAAGATGCATTCGAGAGCCTTGTGCCATGGATAACAGGTATAGTTATAGGTAATGATTACCTATTATTTTTTCTCAGCATTTTTTTTAAAAAATGGAACGGAAGGAATCAAGCCATGCTCTCAGAATCACTACGCACCATCTTGTGCAAGTTTCAACAAGTTTGAACTGGTCTTGTGCAAGTTTCAACAAGTTTGAACTTGTCTTGTGTAGGTTTAAACAAGTTTAAACTTGTCTTAGGAAATTTTGGAAAGTTGAAATCTGTTTTCCAACAAGAGTGTTACCACCAAAGGTAACAAATTTCATTTAACTAACTTGGACAACATGGTGCTCTAAATTAATTGTTTACCGCGACGGGGCCTTTAGTAAATAGGGGTTTTCATGGTGGCAAGAGTTCTTCCCCGATTTCCCGCGACTGGAATCCTGTCTGTATTTTCCAAAAAAAAAAAAAAATTTTCCACTTTTGGGGAATGCGAATTCCATTTCAGAGGAATTTAATTTTTTTTGATTTTCTAGAAATCCCGATTCCCGAAAAACAAAGAATTTTTCCAGGAAATGAATTAGTTACCTTAGTGGTAACACACCAGAAAAAACCAAGTTTCAACTTGTCAAACTTTCCTAAGACAAGTTTAAACTTGTTGAAACTTGCACAAGACAAGTTCAAACTTGTTGAAACTTGCACAAGGCACGTTCTGTACATTTCTCGATTCTCTGAAATTTCCGGTCAATCTTTTTCGACAAAGGGAATTCCTGATTCCTGAGAATGAAAAAAGTTGGGAATTTTGAATCTCTGGTGACTGAATTTTTTGAATAATTGCCGAGCCTCTTGAAAAAGGATTTAGTTAAGACCTGAGCTGGACTCCATTTTGAAGATTTTCTGAAACTTTCCCGGTTTGTAGTTATCCGAGAGCCATCGGGAACGTGTTAGTTGTACGGTACTGAGATAGTCCCTTAATGCTTTAGATGTTATTCCAAAATACAATTTGTGACTCCTACTAATTTTTTCTTTGATTTATTACTTGCAGAATGGACATCGTGAGGGACGGACCTGTCTACGATCAGTATTCCTACAGCAGCAGCAGCACTCAACAAGAGAGAAAAATTAAAGTAGCCCCTGAATCGCAGGGGAAAACGTATTCATGGAAAATTCAGGGGTTTACGCATTGCAGCAAATCTTGCTTAGCAGGATCTCACGAGTCGATTATTAATTGCATAAGAGACGAGGATCAAAAAGTTGTCATGCCGCTGTTGTGTTCCCAAGAAACTCGACCTGAAACTTTGGTTAGAACGTGTAACGATCATCCCTGCCCGCCAAGATGGAAACTATCCGATTTTCAGGTACTTTTTGATTTTCTATAAATGTTTTATATTTCATTTGATTTAATTTTTTAATTTTTTTTCCAGCCATGCTCGAAGTCCTGTGGCATTGGGATACAAACAAGAGAGGTAACCTGCATTCACGAAATAACAGGTGTGAGCACTGCAGACGTTCCTAGTAACCTTTGTCCTCAGCCGCCTCCTCCAGATCGGCAATATTGCAACGTTTTGGATTGCCCGGTGAAATGGCACACGGGGAACTGGACGAAATGCTCAAAGGCTTGTGGGGGAGGTTTGAAAACGAGGTACGTTCATCTTTTTTTTTATAGAGAAGCAAGGTCCTTGTTTTTAGATAATAATTAAGTGTATCCACCAAAATCTTAGTATTTTGTATAATTGAATTAACCAATTACCTCATTATATTTGTATGTCTTTTTTTTAGATCCGTCTCTTGCAAGCAAGTCATGGCTCAAAATCATATAGTCGATCGAGCGGCAAATCTGTGCCCTGCTATGAAACCACCGGAGAAAAAACCTTGCAATACGAAACCTTGCATGGAAACCGATCGGCCACCCATAGCCGCAGCCGTCAATCAAACTTATGTCCAATCAAGCGTGACAAAGAAAAAAGTGACCCTGAAAATCGGAGGGTCAGCTCAAGTTTTTCTGGGGACTCAAGTAAAAATCAAATGTCCCGTTAAAAGATACGACAGGTAAAAGGATTTAAAATTTTAAATTAAAATTAAAGAATAAACTTAGTAATTTTTTTTTCTTTTTTGTTTTGTTTTCGTTTTCAGATCAAGAATCCTCTGGGCTAAAGATCACAAATACATCTCAAATTCAAAGAAATACAGAATTTCGAAAAAAGGAGCTTTGAAAATAAATAACGTTACTTATCGTGACAGCGGAGTTTACGCTTGTATTGCTAACAGATCGACAGCGGATATAACGTTAACTGTTAAACCCATGCCTGGTCATTTCCCGAATTCAGAAGAAATTCATCAAACGCAAAATAACATTGATAACCCTGGATTTTACGAACCGAATAGCGATGCAGGCAAGAAATTTTTTTGACTTATATTTATATATTTTTTTTTAATTTTAACGGGTGACGAGGCAATGGACTAGGATTTTATTGGCCACCTAAGATCGATTGGTCGGGACGTTGGATACAGAAATACCTGGTGGAGAAACTATTATCGAAAAAAAATTTACGTTTAATATCATTTCTGAGGTATTATACACGTGACCTCCAGTTCACGAAGTCAGGCTAAGCGCTTATGTGAATTTTTGTAGAGCTGGCAGCTAGGCATACATGCATCACAAGGAATGGTCCATAAACTCCGTTAGCATTTTAGGGGTGGTATTCAAAATGCTAACTTTTTTTAATAAAGGGGGTTTACATTTCTAACGTTAGAATTTGTCTCATGGAATAAACGTGAAAAAATGAAAATAATTTAAATTTTTAAATTATGTAACCAAACTTACTTCAAAAAAAAAAAAAAAAAAAAAAAAAAACGCACGCCGTATCTTGGTACAGCGTAAAGAAGTGAAACTTCTTATGGAGTTAAATAAGAATTTTGGAATTTCCACAAAATTTTATTAATTGTAGCTAAAAAAAACTTCTTAAAAAACGGTTAAGAAAACTATCACTTAAAAAGCGCCACAAAATTAAAATATATGAAAATTTAAATTTTATTTAAAATTTTCAAAGTTAAAACTTTAAATATTATTAAAATTTTTGAAGTTAGAATTTTAACTTTGTAAAATTTCTTGTAAATTTCTTAGACAAGTTTTTGTATTTTACTTTTAAAAAAGTTAAATTTTAAATAATATTTTGACAATTTTTTTAGAAATTGAAAATGCAAGATTTCATTTGTTTATATTTTTTTTTGTCACTTTTTGAATTTTAACTGAAATAATTAAAATATTCGTTAGGCACCTTCTTAAATTTTAAAAAGTTCTAGGAATCCAACAAAATAAAAAAAATCTTGCATTTTCTCGCCAAGCCCAATTTTTAAAAAAAAAAAAATTTCAACGAAGTTAAAATATTAATATTAGAATAATTAAATATTAATTATACTTTTATTAGCCTTACTTTTCTTAGTCTGTTGAACTTCACTTCATTACGCGGGTCCGCCCCATAAGAAGTTTTACTTCAAAAAAAAAAAAAAAGATTTCAATTTTACCTGCGCATTTGCTCTAAATATAAAAAATAAAAATAAAATAAAAAAAATTTTGAAAAATTTAAGTTTTTAACAATTTTAGATTTTTTTAATGTTTAATATAAGTCTAAAAGTAAAAAAAAAAAATTAAGGGGAGTAACCGAAATCTAACGTAATTTTAGTGGGGTGGTCCAAAATTACCAAAATAATTGTAACGTAGTTTATGGACAACCCCCAAATTGAATCTGGAAATCCATTTTTTGCTGTTCTTGCTAGGAAAGCGTGAAACGTTAGACGTTTTTTTACCGCAGCAAAAGCTAATGCGTTAAATTAATGAAGTCGCTGACTTTCCGTTTTGTTTTTCATCGACCGTTATAATTTGTAATTTGGCCTTTTTTCCGTCCGCTTGCGATGCTTTCTGGCTGACCGTTTCGTAATTTTGTGCTTATTTAGAAAAAATATTACCAACAAATTCGGCTTTCGTCATTTTTATCGATCGTTCTCGAACATAATCCCGCGTAGCGAAAAACAAAAAGGACCTAAGCTGATCCATTTTATTTCAGGGAAATCGCAAAGGGATATGGCAAGTCCTTCGTTATGCGAGATGAAGGAGACCTAAGTCATGAATTTCATTTCAGGAGATTCAAACATTGGACATCACAGACCTTTCCAAATGCCGGGGGAAGACGATATAAGTCACGAATTGAAGCCTGACACTGTACCCGCAACAAAGAAGCCTCCTAGATCCCGAAAAGTAAAACCTACTCAAGCACAGCCACCACCGCCTCAACTCGATGAAGATCTTACCTCCATTAACAACGTAGATAAATCCTGGAACCCTCTTTTCTCTACAACCCTAGTCTCGGATCAGGAAGAGGTAAAAAAAGGATTACTCTTTTTTTCTTTCATACAGGAGTTTTACTTTTCTTTAAAATTTGTTTTTTCTACACTAAAATCAGCACGCTTTAAATTAAAAAAAAAATCGTTCACTTTTTCAATCCGAATTTTTATTGTTTTAAAATAATTGTGGAGCTTATTTTTGGTTGGTATTTGTGCGTGCAGGACCAAACAGGGGAATTTTACGGCAACCCCTCAGGACCTTCTCCTTCTGGCCCTGGGGGATCTTCCAGTTCTGGCAGCTCTCGCCCCATGCCTCATTTCCAACAGCTTTTGGCTAATCTCCAGGTGAGCTGGGCTCTGACATCCAAATTTCGTTGTGTCTGTCACGCGGCACAGTTTTTCGTATTTCTCCGCACAACCTACACGAATGTTCTTCACCGATAATTTGTATTTACCTTTCAAATATTTTCTTTTTTTCTCCCTGCCGCTTACATCAGCACGTTGCTTTTTTTTTTGCACCCTCGATTATTAATCCAGTTAATTTTTTTTACTCAGTTTTTTATTTTATTTTATTAGGTAATAATTTTTATTTTTTTATAGTTTAGCGGTATAAAACCGATTAAAATTCCAACCTTTTCGGAACAAAAGAGGAACAGTTGTTGGTCAAGCATGAAATATTGAAGAAAAAAAAATTGTGTATTGTAATTGCACTGCCTTATTTATTTATTATTTATTTATTTATTTATTTATTTTTTTGGGGGGGGGGGTTGGGAAAAAATCTGAAAATTGCATGAGAGACAGTAGGTCCGTCTTTTTTTGCATCTCTGCACAGTGCTGATAATTAACAGCGTAAAAAGTGATTTTGGAGTTTTATGAATTCGTCTCTTATTAATAGTTCTAAATCCGTGAATCGGAAGTCAACTGGTGTATCTCCCATTTGAAAGTAGAGGAGATACGTCAGCTGACCTCCGATGCTTTTGAATGCCAATATTTTAAAAATCTTACTTGATTTTGAACTTACCATTTTCCAGCCGATTTTATTTTAAATATCTGTTTTTTCGATTAAAAAAGGCAAATTTTGATGTATTTTGGTCCCTTGTTCTGCTATTAACTACTCTTGTAATTAAAAACTATAAGCTAAAAAAAAAAAAGCGAAAAGATGACTAAAAATTAATTCGTGTTCAGACCTTCCTTTTTTTTTTCTTTTTTATTGTTCTTATTTAAAAGGAAATCAACATTAGGATTTTTCAGAGGTTTGATAGGGTTTTTTTTTTCTTGAGTCGGATAGTTCAGTGTCAACCTCAATTTTTTATATAGTTAAATTTTTTGTTAGCCTTGAGAACCTCAGAGTAAAAGCAACTCAAGTAGGCTTTTTTTTCAACGATCTTTATTTTTTTTAATTGAAGAATTATGAACTTCAAAATCACTTCTAAGAATTTAGGGTCGTTTAAGTATTACGCACTGAGAAAAAAAAACTTCAAGGAAACCTTATTTTTTACGTCTAAAACGTGCCTATGGCCCCAATGCCATGATATGTTAATTTGCAGTCATATACTAAAAATTTTGCGCTTTAATCTTAAATCTGACGTCTAAGACTTAAAAGTTTTAGGTCTACGACTGCAAATTAAGATCATCATGCCGTTGGGGCTATAGGGACGTCTGAGACGTAAACGAAGATGTTTTTTTTTTTCTCAGGGCGCAAGCATTTTTTTGATAATTTGTAACCCCTTCTCCCCCCACCCGCTCAAGAAACTTAACATAATATTTGAATGGCCCCGTAAACCTGGCCCCACTTTTTTTACTCCATTGCAAATTATACTGATAGGCAGATGTGAAATTCAGGTTCAGAGCTGTTAAGGTGATGCAGGAGTGATTCATTTTTTTTGAACACCTTATACTTCGAATTACGCTAATAATATCTTTTTGGTGTTAGATATCAAAAGTCCGCTTCCAAGCAACAATTCTTACACAGTAAAAAATTTTGTGTACTTTTAACATACTCGGTCTACATACTCTGTATGTTATCCCATTTTATGTAATTATTTTACACATTGTTTTGTCAATGCTAATAAGTATCAATGTGTCAAAAAAATAACAAATATAATATGTTAATTTGACACATTGCCGGTGTTAGGGCTATTTCTAGTTCCACGATAAAAAAAAAAAATAAAAGGATTTTGCGGAAAAAAAAGAAAACAAATAAAAAAATAGTAGTGGCAAATTTAAATAAATCGTGATTTAAGTCATTGAAAGGATTAATTTTTCGAACAGATTAGCATCCTTCTGTTTTGTTGTGCAAGGATTCCGGATTCAGGATTGGATTCAGGCTCGGAATTCGCTTCTTTAAAAAATTATACAATAAATTGCTGGGTTCTTGTTCTTGTTCTTGTTTGGTTTGGTTTGGTTTTGAAATGCTTGATGTATAAGCCTGGAAAAAACAGTTCACAAATACGGGAAAAATTTTCTTAAGAAAACGCCTAGATTAAAAATTTATGAATAGATAAATACGATAGTATGCAAATAATAACACATAAATTTTAGTAACTTTTTAACACATTTTCATTTTGTCAGAATTACAAATAAAAGTATGTGGACCATATTCTACACAGAAAGTGAGTTAAAAGTACACAAAATTTTTTACTGTGTATCAATCTTAGACACCTTCATGAAAAATTCCATAACTGACCATACAGTACTTTTTTGGGAAACCTTAATTTACTATAAATTCCCGGGAATTTATCCTGGATCAAGGTTCACCAAAAAATTACACAGTAAAAAATATTATGTAAGTATGTTAAAATCGGTCTACACAAATTTTTTCTGTGGTTTTTTCCAAAAGGTAAACATAAACAAAAAACAACATAAAAATTATTTACACCGATTTTAACATAATTATGTTAATTTTCACATAAAAATTTTTTACTGTGTACTGCATGGTCAGGTATGAAATTTTTCATGAAGGTGCATAAGATTAATAAAAATTCTGCACTAGGAATGTCAACTGAGCTATGTCCATCACAATCGTGCATGGAGATGTGCTCTTTTGAACGTTGCAGCTCAAAACCGGTTCAGGCAGCGGTTCAAAAGAGTATATCTCCATGCACGATTGTGATGGACATAGCTCAGTTGATCTGCCTAGTGTAGAATTGTTGCTCGGAAGCGGAATTTTGATATCTAGCACCAAAACGTTAACATTAGCGTTTTTCAAAGTATAGGGTGTTCAAAAAAATAAATTACTCCTGCTTCACTTTAATATGAATATGATCCGTTAAAATGAAGTCACATTGTTGTAATTAATCCAATCGGATTCAAAGTTAACAAAGCTGTTCTTCGAGGATGCCACAGCTTTAATCGACGATAGGAATGGCTTCTTATAGAAAATGTATGAGAATTTTTGCATCTGCCTTTCGCATATAAGATGAAATTGTTCAAATTTATTTAATTGTTTTCAAATTTTCAAAACTCATCTGCAAGAATATTTGGAAAAGTACCTATACTTCACCTGCTGAAATGATGAGCTTTAACTCTGGAAAACGTCAACCAAGAGTTTTACTTATTAAAAAAGATTAAAGGCGACGACTTTCACCGTTTAAAAAATTTCAGGATAATCTCATCTTATTGTTAGATCTAAAATTGTAAGAAAAAAATATTGAAGCTTTTAAAAAATAGTAAACTTTTGCGTGAATGCAAAGTTTCGCTTTCACAATTGCTCCATTTAAGAAGAGGCTTCACGGAACACCAGAAGGAGTAGCTGTTTTGTCTAATACTCGATTTACGGGGGAAAATTTTAAATTTTTGGTACCTAACGAACTTTTTTGACTTTTTCTTGTATTTTTGGTACAGGTTTCATCTTGTTCCAAGCAAAAAAAAAAAAAAAAAAAAAAAAAAAAAAAACCAGGAAAACAAAATCAAAGTTTTTCGACCGCAATTTTTTTTTTAAATTATTTTGCCGCCGCCCATACATTTCAGACAAGTTGAAACTTGCACTAAAAATTCCAGGATATACCAGAAAGGTTCGTTAGATACCTAAAATTTGGATTTTTTCATCGTAAATCACATATTAGAGAAAAAAAACAATCCTTCCGGCATCAGTGAAGCCTCCTCTTAAGCTCCATGCATGTCCCAAAAAATGATCGCAGCCAGTTGTACATGATAAAATTATTTGACTTACCTAAAAAGCCCCAATCAATAACCATAAGCTAAGAACGTATACGAAGTCATTTCCCGACTTTGAAAGGGTCAATAATTGTGCTGGATCACTTTTTTTTTTTTTTTTTTTTTGAGATATGCATAATATTTCTATTTTGTAAAATATGCTACGTTGCTCTTTTTTTCAGGGTTATTGTAAAATATTTTTTACTTCATGCTCAATATTTTTGGCTTTAAATTTGCGGCTATTGATTCCCCCCTCTCTCCCACTTTTTTTTTTTTAACAATACCATTAATGTCACAATATTTAGATCCACAATAATGAAAAGCACAGAACCTTTGGCCATTTCAGACGTTCGGAAATTCGAGAGGTCATCGGGCTCTGGTGACCGACTTAATGCCGAATCATCGGGGCGTTGCTGCGGACCATCCGGGACCGTTTCCTTTGGGAGATGACGACGAGTCCTCCACCGAATCCGACGAAGCCACCGGAGAAGATAGCTTGGGACCTATGATCGTCTTAGGAAAAGGGAACCCGAAAAATTTGAAATTTGAATGGGTTATCACGCCTTGGACGAAATGTTCCGAATCCTGTGGCGGAAACGGGTTTCAGGTCCGTATTTTTCATTAAAAAGAGAAAAAAAATAGATGATGTTAATTTTTTTAATTTTTTATTTATTTATTAATTTTTTTTTATAGATGAGATCAGCGCATTGCATGGTTAAACTCCACAACACTACGCAGTACGTGAGGGATAACTTATGCGAAGATGCTGGATTGACGACGCCTTCCAAAATTCAAAAATGCGGACAGGAGTGTCCGATGTGGACGCACGGGGACTGGTCCACATGCGAAGATTCCAGGTGTTTTACCTGGAACACTGCAATGCAGAAAAGGGACGTAACTTGCTCGTATTCAAATGGGACGGAGGTAGACGCCGCTCTTTGCGATCAGAATGAAAAACCTACGCAGAGGCAGGAATGTTACAATGATAGATGCAAAGGGACGTGGAAAGTGGGAGAATGGTCTGAGGTGAGAAAATGAAGTTGATGATTGTGTTGGTGCCAGACGATTTGTAAACGTACACTGAGGTCCTCAGCCAGCTCAAAGATCTAATGGCTTTTTTAATCTGAAACATAAAAAATTTTACACGGGGGCGTAAACCTTCTAAAGTTCATTCTACCCCCCCTTCCCCCCTCCTCCCTCCCATTGGCTGCAGGTCCGTTTATGGAAAAAATTCAACAGAAAACGCGGTTTTTAGACTAAGGACTCCCTCGGAAATTTTATGGTTTTTCGAAAATGTCGACGGGTGTTCGTGATACGCATAGGTCTTTCCAAATTTCGTCGTTGATTTACCGAGACAAAGGACTAGTAAATTATACCATAATTCAAATGTATAAAAAATATGTTTTATGCCAAGGACAACAAGGGGCCCTTATCTCAATTTGAGACAGACAACCTCGCTGTCTCCAGCTCACAGAAGTGCAGCTTGCTGTCCTTGGTATAAAAAATATTATGAAAGGATTCTAATTTTATTTCTTCTTTTTTCAGTGTAAAGCCGAATGCGAGCAAGAAGGTATTAAATACAGAATCCTTCAATGCGTTTGGTTTGGCACGAAAAAGCCAGCGGGAAACGCATGCAGGGACCAGCCGAGACCGTCCGTTATGAAAATTTGTAAAGGACCTCCATGTAGTGCAGGTAAGAAAATAACTTGGCCTAATTTTGTAATCTAAAAAAATATCATTATTTTTACCAAAAAAAATGTTATCTATTTTCAGGGGGGGACTGCAAAGACCAGTCAAAATTTTGCCACAGTGTGCTCTCTAAAAATATGTGCCGTGTTTATCGGTTTCAAACACAGTGTTGTCATACGTGTCGAGGTCGGTACTTGAACTTAGGTTAGTAGTATGAAATTGAACCATTTAAAAAAAATTATTAAAAAAATAAAAAAAAAAAAAAAAACATTGCTTTGCTTGAGTAATTTTACCGTACTGAAAAGAAAAAAAAAGTCGGGAAAAAAAATTTTTTAAACAAGAAAGGGAAAACGTTTATGCGACTGATCTTAATTTTTTATTTTTAGTCGAAAATCGTGCCATAAAATTATTACTAAGTTTTTTAAAAAATAAACTTAACCGAAATTTCACTTTTTTTGTTTTTTCAAATTTTATGGGGTAAATTGTAGTTTTGCCGCTGTGTTCTAAAAGTTATTTTTTTTAAATCAATGCAAAAAAAAAAAAAAAATGGCTTCATGAAGTGACTAAATGACTTAGGGACGTTAAGAAAAGTGAGCCTTGTGTATCTTTCAAATAGTTATGGGTTGGATTCGGTGGGATACCGGTGGACGATTTATTAATACTTAAATGAAGTTTGCAGATTGGTCCAGAAAACCCCGTTAGATGTGTCTCCTAAGAAGAATCTTAAAATTCCGCTGTATCAACCACCGAATCCTACCCGTGACCTTGTTGTTTGCGGAAAGGTTTAGCAATAAATTTGTAGAAAATTTTTAAACTGGATTAAAAGAATTGTGTAAAAATTCGCATTTTAAAAAGATGAAAAAAAATATTTTAGGAGCTTAAATTTTAATCGGTTGTTTTCTTATTTTTTTTTTTTTTTTTTTTTTTTTTTCGAAACATTCCAAAAAAAATTATTATTATTAAGTTTGAAACTTTTGGAGCTCGTAGGAAAAGAAATTGTAAATAATATTTTTTCAATAATTAAATTTTTTTTGAAAAATGAAATCGGTGAGAAATAGTGTAAATAGTAGAATTAATTTACTCATTAAGTGTTTATCATTGTACTTAAAGTTAAGAGAAGTCTTCTACTGTGATCGGGTTCGTAAAACGGATCTTTGATATATCACAGATGCTTATGACAAAATGAATTTGTAAGAGAACCATTGTTGATTGTGTAGCAAGACTGTAAAAAAAAAGTTCTGTTGATAAAAAAAAAAATTAAAATTGAGAGGAAATTCTTTTATGACTGACGAATTGGATTGAAAAACTTAAAACAAAAGTCTCTATTACTTTGTAAATCTTGTAAATAAATTTTTTTCGGCGTTCTAGTCGTACATATGAACTATGTAATTAAATTTTTTTTAAATTTTATTTCAACTGTTTTTAAAAGGTTTCTTAAAAAAAGATTCGAGAATAAAAAAAAAGAGACCGAAAAGAAATTTTAAAATTTAAACGGACGAATGAAAAAGCGGTTGCATATTTCTTTGACGACATATTGTTTCCCCGTAGGTTAAAATGTAGTCGGCAATAAGACCATTATGACGTCATAGAAATGAATCACAAAAAATGATATTTTATGCGTTGGTTCGATTAAATTTTCCCAACTAAAATTGATGTTCAAAAAAATGAAAATGCACATTAAGAAAAAATTTTAAATAAAAAAAAGCACTTTTTAGGTAATTACAAAAATTACGGCGATTTATCATAAAATGTAACTGATGACGAAAAAAAGAAAAAAAAATATACAGTTGTTAATAAATATATAATTATCTTTGTTTTATAATTTTCGTGCTTTTTTCTTAAAATTGCCTGTTTAATCATTTTTTATTCATTTAAAAATTCTAATTTTGTTTGTGGTGCTAAGATTTCATAAAAAAACGTTGAATAGCTTGACATTGCAGAATTTCGCTGCGAAGAAATTGTGCATTTATTGTTAATGAGCCGACCCTTATTCTTTTGTTGGAGTTTTACAGTTGTGAAGGGGGAAACATGGAGGCGCGAAACACTGGACGACGGTGGGGTAGCAAACCTGTCCATCGGTGCAGGTTTTGCCTTCCTCGGCGCAAACTTGTTTTGCTTGTTGGCACTTGAATTTATCGAAGCCTAAATTTTAAAAAAATATATTGTTAAATCGTTGCTAAGTATAAACAACATTTCTATTACAATTTTAAAATTTTTTGCGGAAAGCGCAAATGGCAGTAAACAAAGTTTAGTCCCTCAAAAAAATTTAAATTTTGAGACTCATACTCTGAGTCTTATGAATGACTTACTTGCGCATGAATTTTGAAGGCAACATCCGCCACAACATTGTTCGTCATCAGAACACTGAAAAAAAAACACAAGTCGGACGTTGATTTAAATAGTTCAGCAGTATTAAATTTAGAGGTTTACTCACTTTGTAAAAGTCTTTTTTACATCTTCTTTCTTCTACCGATGGTGATGCTGTCACCAGTGCAAATAGGAAAATTAAACCTAACAAGATTCCGCAGAAATTCATGTTATTCTTGAACTTCAATTCGATCCGATTTTAATTAAAAGCCGATTTCCTTTAAAAAAAAAGCATATTTATTGAAATGTCAAGTACAGTTTTTTTTTTTTTTTTTTTTTTTTTTTTTTTTTGTTTTTTGTCATTTAAAAAAATTATGAATTACACAATAGGAAAACGGTTAATACGCAGACTGTTTACGTATACGAGGAATCAGAGCATATCGCCTGATTGTTTTTAATTATTTTTCCGCGAGAAAATTTCAAAAATATTAAGGAAAAAATTGACACTTACCGGTAACTAAACGGAAGAAAAAATGATGTAAATTCTATTATAAAGTTTTCCGTTTAAGCTGTAAATATCAAATAAGTATTTGCATTTCCATTTATGACTACTTACAATATTTATTTTCGGCTTGTATTTTTTTGGTAAGTATTTAATTCACTTTTTGGTCAGTATTTTAATTACTTTTTGGTCAGTATAAAATTAAGTTTTTGGGAAGTAAATATACTATATAGTCAGTAAAAATTTATAAGTTGGTCAGTATAAAATTGCTTTTTGGTCAGTATAAAATTGCTTTTTGGTCAGTATAAAATTGCTTTTCGGTCAGTATAAAATTACCTTTAATCAGTATAAAATCGATTTTTGCTAATCAATTTTTTCTCTACTTAGTTTTCAATAATTTAAAATAATTTAATTTAGATTTTTAAGGAAAAAAAGTTTGGAATTATTAAAACAAGACTTACCCCGAAAATTAATCAACCAAGAGCGCCCTGGTAGCTAGCTTGGGACGACCTCTTTTCCGTTTTTCTCCGATTGGGATTTGTTTACCAGCAGGAGGGGGCCGCACACACTTTTGGCGAATCGCTAAACCCAAGATGTGCTTGCAGGTGTAAACCTTCAAAAATCTAGGACATGTGCAGGTAGCTTTATCCCAGTTTTCTTTTTCAATCGGGAAGTCTACTAGCCAAACCTTAAATGCTCGTCGCTTGAACTGATCAAAGGTATTGTATCTCATCCCTACGACATTTTTTATGTCTCGGACTTGTTACAACCAGCTGGACAAAAGTAGCGGATGCTATTTGCGGTGCTGACTGACGAAACTTCCACGTTCAATTTGGCCCATTGGTATGCCTTAGTCCAGTCTGATAGTTGGATAGTCGTCGATAAGCTGAAAGGCCGGGTTCCATTTATAATTTCCCTGGACCATTTTTCGACCGAAGTTTTAGCTACAACGAGAAACCTAGCTAGAGGCAGTCTTTCCCTAAACGTTTCCTCTTTTTTAACAACAAGGTTGAAGAATTCCAAACCGTTATTAGTGGAGGGTACCTTGGTTTATGCTGTGATGAGCCAACAACAATCGATGCTTCAAGTTGACCTTGCTCCTCATCTCAAATTTTTAAAAAAATTTTTCTTAATTTAATTAATTTATCTTACCAAGATTTTTAAAAAACTGACCGTTAGGATTAAAATACTGAACAAGTGATTTTTTTACTTGTCATTCAGTTTTAATACTGACCAAATAGTATTTTTACTGGTCGTTTTTTTACTGACCTATGGATACTGACCATTTAGAATTTTTACTGACCATGTAGTATAAATACTGACCAAAAAAGTGAATTAAATACTTACCAAAAAAATACAAGCCTTTATTTTCCTCGTTTGCCGCTCATCCATTTGTTTACGTGCATGAGCTATTAGGTGACTCATTTCAGGGAATCTCTTTGTGACACGAATGAATGACATTGTCATAATAAAAAATGGCTTGCATTTTTTCGGTCAGTATTTTAATCGGTTTTCGGTCAGTATTTTTAACTGCATCGCAAGTATATTAATTACATTGTCAGTAAAAAAAATTAATGGTCAGTATTCATGTGGGCAGTAAAAAAAGGTCAGTATAATAACTTGTAGGTCAGTATTTTTATTGCAAATGTAAGTAAAAATATTTAATTGTCAGTATATAAATGTAATTTTTGACATTTTTAAATCTTTTGGTCAGTATTTTTTTTTTCAGTGGTCAGTATTTCGCGGGGAAAAAAAAAAATATTAAAAGCGGGAATTTGAAAGTTATTTTCATTCGAATCTTATTCAGCAGTTTTACGGATATGGAAGTCCATATTGGCTGAAATATGTTTAGCTTATGAAGAGTCTTAACTAGCCAAAATCAGACTTATTAGCAGCATTATATGTTACAAAGTGGTTCACCAAAAAAAAGAAAAGGGGCTGTACAAGTATTACGTAAGCACGTTAGGGGGGGAGGGGTATTTAAAATGCTTTATTTTTTCTTACAAGAGAGAGGGGGTGGTTGAGCTGGTCTTACGTAAGCATTTATTTTTTCTGAAGAATCTATAAAATTATCCAGAATTCAAGATTTTTTGAAGTTAATTTTTAAAATTTTTGAGATAACAAAAATATGCAAAAATTCGAAAGAAAAATTCGAAATGCAACTAACGTTCTTTGTCACTTTTTAAAAATATTCTTTCGTTAGCGATTTTCTTCCTATAGTTCCTCGCATTGAATTTGCTAGTCATAACACAAAATCAAACTAAAATGAGAAAAATTAATATACGGTGATTTTTTTTTTAAGTATAAAATTTTTATTTACGCAGTACTTAAAAAAAAGGGGGCTCGAAAATCTTACGTAATGTTTAGGGGGGGTTTGTCATTTGCTTATTTTATCTTACAAGGAGGGGAGGGGGTGAAAAAATGCCACCTTTAGCGGCTAAGGTAGTCCCGATCTGAGAAAAAGTCGACGAGGGAGCCCGAAAAAAGCTACTAGAGCCCTGGTTGTATAGCTTAATTGGTAAGAGCTTCATCTAATTTTTATTTCTATTTTTTGCGCAAATTTATGAAAATATACTGGCCGTTTTGTTAATTTACTGACCGAAATAATAATTTTTTACTGACCATTTATGTTATATTTACTGCCCAAAACGTAATAAAATACTGCCCATTTAATTCTTTTACTGACCGTTTTGTTAATAAAATACTGACCGTTTTATTAATAAAATACTGACCGTTTTGTTAATTAAATACTGACCAAAAAATTTGTGGCCATAAAAAATCCGTTTTGAAAATCTTCCTTATTTTAGGAAAAATTATTCCTTGTTTTCCTCATTTATTTTTTTAAGGACATAAAGGAGGGAAAAAATCTAGGAAAAACGTACTATTGCTTACAAAGAAAACGGAGGGGGGGGGTATTTTTATGGATATACGTTTTTTTCGAGTTTCTTGGATATGTTTTAAAAATATTTTTTAAACAAAAATGTAGTAAATTAGTCTGTGCTTTATTAAGCATCGCAAAATTTATAAAAATTGCAAAGCCTTTGAAACTTATATAAATAATAGCTTATAAACAGAAAAAAAAAGTTAAACTTTTTTTTTAGTCATCTGAACTCTCCCACTGGTTTTTATTTGCTGGATTTAGACATCCGAAAATAGGAGGACATGGGGCTACGGCGCACGCAACATCTTGTGGGTAACAAACCTTTCCCTCGGGACATTTCTTTTTATTGCAAACTTCTTTTGCTTCCTCACACCGCTTTACCCAGCCCTGGATTCCCCCTTAAATTAAAAATAAAAAGGATGGTATAGTAAACATTTGTGACACAAAATGACATTTTTTTCCCATAATACTTACAATGCTGGCATATGTTCTGGATGCAACATCCATTGCAACATTCTGAATCGTCGGAACACTTTAAAAAAAAAAAAAAAATTAATTGAATAGGAAATACCCAGCAAAGTTATAGCTAAAATAAATCACCACTTACTGAAGTATTCATTAACGTAAGTTTTAGACTATAAATTGGAAATAGGTTTACTTACTTGATCAAAATCTGCTTTAAGACTACAGGAATTTTTTTCTACTGCTGAAGTGGATACCAGTGCGAATAAAAAAATAAAACCGAACAAAGTAATGTAGAAATTCATATTTCTTTAAAGTTATAATTGATCGAGACCTGAAATTAAAATAATGGCTAGATATGATATTCCGAGATTTTTAGAAATTTTTTGCATATCTGAAAAAAAAAATCAAAACGTCCAACACTCACCAAATAAAAGAAGAAGACTAATCAAAAAATTATATATTATAATTATTTGCATTTCCATTTATGACTACTTACAATATTTATTTTCCTCGTTTGCCGCTCATCCATTTGTTTACGTGCATGAGCTATTAGGTGACTCATTTCAGGGAATCTCTTTGTGACACGAATGAATGACATTGTCATAATAAAAAATCCGTTTTGAAAATCTTCCTTATTTTAGGAAGAATTATTCCTTGTTTTCCTCATTTATTTTTTTAAGGACGTAAAGGAGGGAAAAGATCTAGAAAAATATTGCTATATAAAGGAAAAAGAAGGGGGGGGGGGGGTATTTTTATGGGTATATTTGTCGAGTTTCTTGGATATGTTTTAAAAATATTTTTTAAACAAAAATGTAGTAAATTAGTCTGTGCTTTATTAAGCATCGCAAAATTTATAAAAATTGCAAAGCCTTTGAAACTTATATAAATAATAGCTTATAAACAGAAAAAAAAAGTTAAACTTTTTTTTTAGTCATCTAAACTCTCCCACTGGTTTTTATTTGCTGGATTTACACATCCAAAGATAGGAGGACACGGGGCTACGAAGCACGCAACATCTTGTGGGTAGCAAACCTTTCCCTCCGGACATTTTTTTTTATTGCAAACTTCTTTTGCTTCCTCACATCGCTTTACCCAGCCCTGGATTCCCCCTTAAATTAAATATGAAAAAGGATGGTATAGTAAACATTTGTGGCACGAAATGACATTTTTTTTCCCCGTAATACTTACAATGCTGGCATATATTCTGGATGCAGCATCCATTGCAACATTCTGAATCGTCGGAACACTTAAAAAAAAAAAAAAAAAAAAAAGAAAAAAATTAATTGAATAGGAAATACCCAGCAAAGTTATAGCTAAAATAAATCACCACTTACTGAAGTATTCATTAACGTAAGTTTTAGACTATAAATTGGAAATAGGTTTACTTACTTGATCAAAATCTGCTTTAAGACTACAGGAATTTTTTTCTACTGGTGAAGTGGATACCAGTGCGAATAATAAAATAAAACCGAACAAAGTAATGTAGAAATTCATATTTCTTTAAAGTTATAATTGATTAAGACCTGAAATTAAAATAATTGCTAGATATGATATTCCGAAATTTTTAGAAATTTTTTGCATATCTGAAAAAAAAAAATCAAAACGTCCAACACTCACCAAATAAAAGAAGAAGACTAATTAAAAAATCATATAAATTTTTCCTTCTCGTTAGTTAACACGTCAAACGGAGTAATTGAATCCATTTGCAGATGCCAAAACAAATAATACAACTTGAGTATTTATTTTCCCGGCTTATTACTCATCCAGTTTTGTGCATGACCTTCCAGAGGAAAATTTCAAGAGATAAATGGTATTTGCGTTTCCCTGTTTTAAAAGAATAGGTGAAAAGCTTTTATCTATCTTTATATATTTAAAATTTCTACGTAAATATACAAACGAGATAAGAGAATTATTTTATTGTTGGCAAGGAAAATAATGCAGACATTGTTGTAAACAAATCTTTTCAATAATGTCACAGAAAAGTATTATCATGCTATTTTTTTTTATCTTGAAAAGTCTTTAAAAATTCAAACAGAGCGGGAAAAGGAAATCGAGAAGTCGCTCGCCATCTAGCGGATATTTGAAGTTTTAATTTTAGAAGGCTGTGCAAGATGGCGTGAACGGCTGTAATCGCGGGTTTTCTTTATTTTACGTTTTGAGGTTATGTTATGAAACTGTAACGTTTTTTTTTCCATTCAAAATGTCATTAACCGTTTTGAATAAAAAGTTTTTGGCTGTTTTAATAGATCTTGGTGTCGACATAAGTGAATTTCCTGATAAAACGTTCGACGGGTTGTTCGAAACAGGTTGCAACGAATCGCAACATTTTTTGGAATGGTTTTGTGAAAATATATCCGGCGACAATGTTTTGACAGATGAAGAACTTTCAGCTTACGATGAGTTAAAACACCTTAATCAACGTGTTACACAAGAGGATTTGGAAAAACGTTTAAGCATGTGTTACCCTTCTTACGATGATGTGAAAACACTGGATTCAGATTTTGTGAATAATGTGTTGACGGAGGATTTGGAAATACTAGATCAGGACTATCAGGAATTGTTAAACATTCAATATTCACTTGAGTATGTTTTAAAATTTAAAAAAAAACTCTGTGCTTACAAGTTCAGTTCTGACATTTTTTTTTTTTTTACACCTAGGTTGCTATGGAACGATATTAAAAAGGAGGAGAATAACTTACTAGAGGAAACTCATAAATGGAAAAGTAATTTAGAAGATACCAAGAAAGAGTTATTAGATGTTAACAGCAATGCAAATGATTTATTAAAAACTGTTACACCCTTTTTACTGAAAAGTCCTATAGTCCCTATCGATTTCAGCTTGTTGAATGATATTGATGTGTTGGAAACAAATTTTATAACTAATGAAAATATTTCCATATTTAATCATAGTAATTTAGAAGAAAAATTGTCAATAATAGAACACTGTAAAATCTCTACATTAGGGTAAGAAAAAAATTAATTTGAAAAGTAATTGTACCGATGGAGTGAAAAAATTGAATTTTTTTTTTTTCATTTTTAGGAAGTTGGAAGAAAAAAAAGCTATACACTCAACTCTAGAAAAAATAGTAAAGAACAAAAAAACAAAAGATGCTAATGATATTGTGAATGTTTATTCCTCACCTAAAGATGCAAACACTTGTGATAGAATGAAAGAGGATATTTCTGTACTAGAAAAAAGTGAGCTTGTATCTGCAACTGGAAAATTATCAAATTTAGAATTATCCCGAGCTTTTAGTCATTTTCAATTAAATAATCTTTGTAAGTAGCTAAAAGAGAACATGTTCTTTAAAAAGACAATTTTATTTTATAATTCAAATTTTTTAAAATTTCAGATTCTGTAAATAACACAATAGCCAAAGCTACTTCTTACAAGGAATGTATGGAAGTAAATGAAGGCTTTAATTTATTATTGTTGCACATCCTTCGACGATGTGTTCAAAATGTAAATAATATTGATGATTCAGTTTTCTTTTTTGCCAAATATTTAAATAAAAATAATTTGAGGGAAAATGATAAACTCGAATTTTTAAATTGGAAAAGCAGAAGATACAATGAAGTTGCAAGGGCCATGGAAGAAAAGCATCCACTTGTAACAGCTTTACGAGAAATAGTATCTGATGTTACTGAAAAGAAGATAGAAGGGGTGGTGCCTACATTGTTTTCCAGCATGAAGTTATTACTTCAAAATGCAACTCTAAGTTATCAGTCATTATGCAACGAATTGTGAGTATTGAAAACTGAAGAAGTTTTGTGCATGTAAATGTTTTAAAAAGTCTAATTGATAAAAAAATTAATTTAAAATATTTATTTTCAGAGAAAATTCTATTAGGAAGTATACAACTAAATTGCTGTGCGGTCCTACGAAGCAGCTTCAATTCACCGAAATTGAAATCCAGAAGAAATTTCATTCGTGTGAATATTTGTTAATGCAAAGGAAAAATGAAGTTAAAAAGTTAGCGAATAAATATTTGAGCTTTAAAGTAAGTTACTAGTTCGAAGAAAAAAAAGTAATATTTGATTTTACCCTTTTTAATTTTTTTTAGTCGACATTTGTTAAGAGAAGCATTACAAATTTTTTTTTTTTTTGGCCAAGTGTGAAATGCTTTTGGTAAAATTGAAAATTTAGAAAAATATTGCTAGGAGGTTTCAGTAAGATTTATTTTTGATAAAACCACCAATTTAATAGTTTTTTTTTAGACATTTACAGCAGAATATCTGTCGTCTTTTAGTAATTGGAAAAAGTTGGCAATGACTTAATCCTTAAAATTTTAAGTTTACCGATGTACTTAATGTTCCTCAAAAATTTTAATTTTAACGATGAAGGCCATACATAATAATTTTTATTTATTTATTTTTCCAGAATGCAGTGGCTCAAGGAAATCGTACGAAGTTATTACTATGGACCTTATTTTTGACAAATCCGGAAAAATTGGAATACGTCGTCAAAAACATAGAAAAGGAAACCATTCTGTTCGAATCAAAATATTCAGCAGGAGATACGACAATATTTTAGGGGGAAATCTTTGGAAGATTTTAAAAGGCAGAAAAGGGTAAGTCATTTTCCAATTATTTATTATAATAAATATTTTTCTTATAAAAAAATTACAAAAAAACGTAAGCGATAGTCAGTCAAAACAAAATAGAATATTTTTAGTCATCTCAGAATAATTAATCACAGCTTAGTATGGGAGCTTAATTTTTTTTTTGATTTTGGCACTAAATTTTTTTTAAAAATCAAGACGGTACGTCGTTTGGTACCAACGTCACATTTTCATGTTCCCATTCCGGTCTGACGTGTACCGGGTTACTAAAATCAATCGAAAAGGCGGCCGATTGAGTACTTGATATCCCTTGATATAAAGTTTCGATTACTTTATGAATAGCTGAAGGGTCTACCGTAGCTATTACGGTGCTGTTTCCGATTTCCAGGCTCCTTTTCCTCCTGATATTCGGGAAGATGAATTTGCTTTCGAATAACGGTGTGTCATCGCTCCCGAATTCCTGGAAAATCAGGTGGAAGGTTGTAATTTTTGAGGGATTAAAATTGTATTGATTTGTTTACCAGACATTTTCCGCTGACGCAATGGGCTTTTCTTCCGGTTCCTCGGGCGCAGTCCGTTCCGAATGGAAACCATCCGTCTTCCCCAGTGACGAGATAAAATCTGTGGAAGACGTTCTCGTCTTGGCAGGCGACATGGCAAGGTCGATCAGGGTCCTCTGGAGATTTAACAAAAAAAGAAATGTGAGGGTATTGCGGAGAGGAAGTGCAGATTGTTAGAGAACGACATTGTCGACCAGGACATCATTTTTGCCAGCTGGACAAATTTATTGAGTTTAGAGTTATAATTATAATTATAAGCTTTATAAAAACCTAAGCGATTTTGACTATCGAATGATCTCAAACTTTTTTAAAAAAAGTTTTTAAAATCGAATCGCGATAGCTTAATTTTTGGCTGTTATTTTAAGATGTTTTGATTGAAACATTTTTGATTTTTTAAAAATGATTTTGATAAAAATAATTTGCAAAGCCTTGCGATCATTGAATTGATGATTTATGAAAAAAAAAAAAGAATAGGCCTAATTGATTTTAGAAATTGTTATTAATTTATAACTGCGGCAATTTTCTCAGTGCCAATTTTGTTTCCTGAGAAATTATTCAAATGATAATTCCTTAATTTACGAAAACTGAAAAGTCAGATCCGAAATTATCTTCCATCAAATTAATCTCTTAGCAATTTGTACAGCTGGCAACTCGCACAATGTCTGCTGGCAAAAATTCAGCATTATTGAGTTTTTTTTTTTCAACTGTTTAAAAATTCGGCATTTTTTAAAGTTAAAAAAGTAAAAAATTGAAAATCCTGGCCAAATGAGAATATCGTTCCTAAAACATATCCTTTTTTGAGTGTATTTGGCTTACCTAAAGACGGAGATAGTTGAATTCCTAGACCAGAAAGTTTTCGAACTCTTTCCCTGTATTTACCACAGACTTTACTTGCGTATTCGAAAATGGTTTTTTTCCTGGAGCATCCCTGTAAATATTTAAATGTTTTTTTTTTTTTTGTCTCTTTTTTGGAATTTTCAAATTTTTCCTTTAGTTTTACCTGTTCCGGACTGCAGAGTTGAATGTTATGTTCTTTCCCTCGTTTTAAAACTCTGAGCCCTTTTCCGGGTGTAATGCAGTTAAAATGGCAAGGACCCATGGGCACCCAGACGGGATCCACCGTTTTTAGCTGAACCCTTTGAAGGTTTTTCATGCCGCATTGTTGAGTGTTTGCAATGAAAATTGTGCTGTTATTTGAGCGGCAGTAAAATTCCTAAAAAAATAATTTTAATTTTTTTTTTTTTTTTTTTTTTACATTGGTGGTGACATTAAAACGCATTCCACCTAATAACAGTATGTATTTAAATTTTTTTTGGAGTGGAGATTATTGCCATTAATCTTATTATTTCTTAAAAATATTTTAAAGTTTTAAACAATTACCTCACATCGACCGGCAACGCAAAACATGGGTTTTGATAAATGTCGCTTGGACTGACACGTTGTTCCGTCTGGAAAAATCCAATCTCTGCTTTTGGCACCTCCGTTTATTTGGTCACACCATACTGTGCAAGCTTCTTCGGCTGGAGGGAAAAAAAAAAATTTAAGTTCAACGATTCTTCATTCCCAATCAATAATGATGTTCTTTTGACATATTTTTGTCTGTAGTTTTAAGAGAATTTTTTTTTTTTTTTTTTCACTTAAGTTTTTAGAAATATTTCGGACTTCAATGCATGCAAATATGGTGAATTAACATTTTGCTTACGATCTGAACTGTGCCTTTGAAATCCGGTTCCAATGAGATCCTTATCCACTTCTTTGGCTCGTCTACAAATTTGTTCTGCAAATTCGGTGATAGTTGTCGGTGGAATATTTCCACATTGGATGGCTTCGCAGGTTTGGTATCGTTTATCACTACCGTAGCACTGCCTTCCTCCATTCTCGGGTCTTAAAACGTAAAAAAAAAAAAAGTTTCATTTACGGGTTAAGGGACAATCGGCTATAGTTAGCTAAGTCAGTAATGCTGTTATCGCTTTTCCTAAAAATTTGAGTAGCCAATAAATATAAACGTGTCATTTATACAAAAGTTTGGTCACGCATATTTTTTGCAAAGTTTATGCATATTATTTTAAGCACCAAAATTTGAATAAGCATTATTTTTTACATAATTTATGCATAATTTTTTTTAAGCATGAAAATCTGGATGTGCATAATTTTTGCATAATTGATGCACATAAATTTTTTTTAAATCATAAAACAGGAAAATTTGCAAATATTATGCTTATTCAGCTTTTTTTTTTTCCATTTTATGCATTTTATGCATAGCCTACTTATTTATGCATAATTATATTGGAGGCTGAAAAAAAAATTTCGGTAGAAAGTTAAGTTCTTTATACATTATTTTATGAACTTTTTATGTATGTTTACTTTTTTGTATAATTTATGCCCGACAAGCCGTTGGGTATTTCTCGCCGGATAAAGTTTTTTTGAGTAAAAAATTATGAAAGACATGTTTCCTAGGGGTAATTTAAACCGCTGATGCCGAATCTGCCTGAATTCAAAATTCTGAAAAAACTAAAATCCAATATGGTAGAGCCGTTTAATTTTTAATCATTTTAATTTAATTTAATTTTATTTTATTTTTTGCGCCATATTGGATTTTCCGAGTGGAATTAGATAATTTCTGACGTCAGATTTGAAATCTGCGACGTCGGAAACGTATAGAAAGTCGTTTTCCTGATTATTTTACGGAAGGAAACAAACTTTGTGCGACATTTTGTATTGCATGTATGTATTGCGGGTTACATATACTGAAAATTGGTAGGCGTCTAATATGGGTTTTAACGCACAGCGCGGGTCCCTAATGTGTTGCAGGTTAACTTTTAAGTGCGAAATCATGAAAAAGAAAATCATTCGGAAAATTTTCCAAAATTCCGCCGTTAAAGGGTTAAGACGCTTTTATTTCCACCCAGCAAGATGGATGCACCTTTGCTTTTTCTTCTACCTCTGTAAGCAAAATCGCAGTAGCTGCCATTTTCTTCACATGACGATTTCGCTTATTTCGCGGTAATATTTAGGCACCTAAAATGAGAAACATTGAAAACTCTAATGCGAAATACCTGGGATTGTTGCATCTCCTGTAAGCGATAGCTATGCCAGTGCTGCCTTGGAGAAGATGATGATTTCCATGGAGGCAGCCCGATGCACACTCTGCAAAAGGTCCCCAATCGCTCCAGCCTCCGTCGGTTTTTTTGTCTATTACGTCTATTAAACCTTTAGGGACGCATCGACCTCTTCTGCACCACTTTTGGAAAAAAAAAGGAATTATAAAATGCGAGATACTGGGGTTAACGTTCCATTAATTACTTTATTGTGACCGCAGTGGGTTCCTTCCAACGCGGGATGCGACGTCCACGTGTACCTTTCCCTGGTGCAATGTAAATCCCTGCAGACGTCTTCTAAAATTTGAGAAGAAGCATGCCCGCTCCCTTTGCCGTATTTTAGCATGCATTGAAGATCCGCGTCAAATCTTTCTCCAGGAAGCGCTCCACCATCGCTATGATCTAGTTGAGCTCCGGAGCCGTCAAAAAGGCACCGAGCTTGAGGGCTCCTAAAAATTTTGAAATTTTTCAATGTTTTGTATTTTCCAATTTTTTGCTTTTTATGCGTTTCACTTACTGTAGGAACATTTGTAAATACTGCTTGCTGCAGGATGACCATGTGGTTTTCCCGCTTCCAAGTGTCGGAGACATTATGTGAGATCCAGGATCGCAGTTGTTGTCAGCGGATGGGCCATCGTGGCGCATGCCTAGGCTGTAATATTACAATGAAATTAACATAAAGATTTTTTTTTTTTAAATTCTAATGTTATGTACTTATGTCCGATTTCGTGTGCTACCACGTAGACGCTTTCGAAGTGCCTCCCTTCGTTTACGGTGCAGCTGCTAGAGGGCAGGCACATCCCTGCGACAGGTGCCAGACCTGTTTTACATTTTTAAAAAAATTATACAATGCTAAATTATATTGGTAAATAAAAAAAAAAAAAAAATACTTACCAACTACTTGGTTGGAGATTTTCCCACTTTTTCCTATCACGTAAAGGTCTAGCCCAGTAAGCATGAGCGCGTGATCCCAATGCAAAGGGCTCTTGTCATCCGGGGGATTTTCCTGCTGCTGCCAGTTGCAAAAACTGCTTAAATATCGATCGATGTCATGCGGCCTTTGCAAACCCGCTGGTTCCGTGTGCAAAATTTCTAATCTTTTAAGAACAAAATTAACTTTGTAGCCTAAAGTGGAATCGTGATACAGAAGTTGCACCTACACCAAATAAAAAAAAAAAAAAAAAAAAAGAAAACATGAGCATATCTGAAGAGAAACGAGGAAAAAAATATTTTTTTTATGTTTACCGCGTTGACCATGGCGAGGACGAATCTTAATAGTTGTCTCTCTGTGTTAACCGGGAAGTTACTCGTCATGTGACGAAATAGATCATGATCGACGAAAACGGCAGTTTCGATCCTAACTTCTGAGCTTTGAGGCAGTGATCTTTGGTTTCGGGGGAAATATTTGATTCCTCTTTTGTAGCGAAGTCGATTTGCTTGTGGGATTTTTAAAGTTTTGAGCGTTTTTTTCACGATTATATGAGGGATTACGTTGTAAGGTGTTTTCCAGAATCTGGGAGGCAGTGGTTTTATTAAAAAATATTCTTCATCGTTTGATATTACTCCATCCTGAAAAAAAAATCAGGATAATTAAGAAAAAAAAAAGGCAAGTCGAATGTCTGGACTCGAACCACGGATGCCGATGGTGAAAGAGAGTTTGCATGGTGTATGTACTCTGGGCCGAACATTGCAAAACGTTCGAACATTAGACGTTGTTTAGGATGATTTCCTTCGTCTCTTGGTTGCATTTGCTTTACAATTTTTTTCCCCGGGTAAAAAAATGATCGGGTTTTTATATCGTCTAATGCCCCTTAAAAATCATTTTTTATTTTAATTTGCAGAAAATTAGATTTAAAAAAAAAATTAATAAAGGCTTAATTTTTTCTGGGCAGTATTTTATTACTTTTTGGTCAGTATTTTATTAATAAAACGGCAAGTATTTTATACCTTTTTTGGTCAGTAAATATATTAAATGGCAAGTATTTTATTACATTTTGGCCAGTAAAAAATTCGTAAATTGTCAGTAAAAAATTTCTATTTTGGTCAGTATAAGAATTTAAATGGTCAGTATATACCGATTTAAAAAAAAATAAAAGGAAATGAAAATGAAAGCCTTACCATTATCTAATCGACGATCAAAGCCCTCGTAACCTGTTTCGGGCGTCCACGTCTACGTGTTTGTCCGATCGGTACTTGTTTGGCCGCTGGAGGCCAATTTTCATAAATTTGAAGACCTTTTTTGAATATAAATCGCGAACGGAGCTACCGATTGAGTCAGATTTTTGTACTGCAATAGATATTCATCCAGATACGCTACCATTGAAATTTGGTTAAATTCTTTTGAGTGGTTCAGAAACTAGGAGCGGGGCTAAAAGTATGGGTATAGGCCTAAAAAGCGATATCTCCAACTTTTGAATCGTCACGATTTGGTCATACTGATTGGCAGGTTGCTCGTGGGAGCTAACGAAAAACTGACCGTATTTTTGAAAATATTTTCGGGGTAGAGGGTTCCGAATCTGAAAAAATTTTCATGAAATTCGATTTCCTTATGCCCGTACTGCGGCTTTGGTGTACCTCTCATCAAAAATCTAACCGGATTTTTGAAAATATTATCGGGGCAAAGGATTCCGAATTTCAAATTATTTTTCCGAAATTCGAATTCTTTAGGCCCATACTCGGCTTTGATAGACCTGTAATCGAAAAACTAACCATATTTTTGAGAATTATTTAAATAATCGATAGATCACTTTGATCGGTTCACCAATCTCATTTTCTTACTAAAATCTATTATTTTGCTTCTTAAAGTAATTCGGATTATTATTGCATTATTCCTGCAGAAACAAGCTTAACTCATAATCTTAACACATGCTCTCATTTGTTTTATCAGGTTCGGATTAGGTCGTCACCAACCTGCTGCGAATACTTTTTCGCTCCAAATTTTTTTCTCTTTCTTTGACCATACTGGCCATTTTCAAAAAAATACTGACCAAATTTTTAAAAAGTACTGGAATATCGTTTAAAATACCGACAATAAAATATTTTTACTTACATTTTAAATTAAATACTGACAAATAATTTAGTTTACTGACCGTTTTTTTACCACCCACGTGTATACTGACCGTTTAATTTTTTTACTGACCATATAATAAAAATACTGCCCGTTCCAATAAAAATACTGGCCAAAATCATATAAAAATACTGACCAGAAAAATACAAGCCATTAATAAATATCCGTGAGTCGGAGGTGAACTAACGTATCTCCATCGTAAATATGATTGGAGATAGTCGGTTTCGACATTTTGTGAAAGTGTCACGTGACCACAAGTTTACACCAACATGAGCGTGTAAATTTGTAGTCACAAGATTTTCACAAACAGTCGAAACAAACTATCTCCAATCATATTTACGATGAAGATACGTTAGTTCACCTCCGACACATGCATAATGTCTTTCACTTCTGGCAAACATTTTAGGGACTTAATAAATCAAGTCTCTAAAGTTTAGTCACTTTTAGAAACTTGATTTATTAAGTCCCTAAAATGTAGCCACTTTAGAGACTAATTAATTTAGATTCTCTAATTAGACTCTAAAATGTAGATATCTGATATACATTTATTTTATTAAAATTGTTTTTGATGTGGTTTTCCCCTCTACCAGATTATTCATTTAAGGATATATAATTTTCTAAAGTGAATGTCGTGCAGTTGATAATCTTTTGGTTTTTCAATTAATATTTCTAGCTTGTATTCTAGCAGTTGAAGTGTTGATGACAAATAATACGAAAAGATGACCTTCCGTAATTTTTTAAAATGTAAATTTACATTTTAAAAAATTAAAAAGGAAGAAATAGTATTTTTTATACCAGGGACAGGAAGTGACACTTTTCCAAACTTGAGACTGCGGGGTTGCCAAGCCGAGCCGAAGGCGAAGTTTGGGCAACGCTGTCTCAAATTCAGGTAAGAGCCCCTTGTTGTCCTTGGTATAAAACATATTTTTTATTACGAATGAAAATACAAAAACGTTTTAAATAGTATTTTTCTTTACAGGTGTCGAAGGTAAATATTTCAAGTACGAGACCAAGTTTACGGCTCGAGGCGAAGCCGAGGGCCGTAATCGGTCGAGTCTTGAAATTTACCTTCGATACCTGCAAAGAAAAATATTTTTTATTCCGAGGAAAACAATTTTTATGGTCTACTTTTTAGTCCAAGGAATGAAAAATAAATTCTAACGATAGATATTAGTATGAGGTGACCATTTTTTTAAAAATAAATCTTGTTTTGTGTTGAGAAAAAGTAAAAGCTAGGAGGTTAAACTTCGGAGAGGGCACGTGAGAATTGGAACAGGGTTGCCAATTTTATTTTCTGGGCCTTTTCATCTATATATATAAACGTCAGTTGTCCTCTGTCCATTTTTGAAAAACCGACTTCCACTTGAGCTAGGGAGTCGTGTAAAAACCCATTTTAAAGCTAATTTCGAGCTAGATTTTTTAAAAATATTTTCGTTTTCCGGATAATTTTTCCTTCTTCGGAAAATCAGAATACGTCACTTTTTTGGAGTAATTTTCTCTGTCCGCGTCCGGAAACCATCTTCCCATTGAGCTAGAAAGTCGAGTAAAAACAAATTTTGAAGCTAATTATATGCTACGTTCACTAAAAATACTTTCATGTTTCGGAAATTTTTTTTTGTCCGGAAAATCGGAAAAACCTTATTTTTTCATGAAATTTTCTCTGTCCGCTTCCGAAAACCAACTTCTTCATGAGCTAGAAGGTCGAGTAAAAACAAATTTTGAAGCTAATTTCGAGCTAGATGTTTGAAAAATATTTTTGTTTCTCGGAAAAATTTTCCTTCTTTGGAAAATCAGAATATGTCTTTTTTTTTTTTTTTTTTGAGTAATTTTCTCTGTCCGCTTCCGAAAACCATCTTTCCGATGAGCTAGAAGGTCAAGTAAAAACAAATTTTGAAGCTAATTATATGCCGGTTTACCAAAAATACTTTCAATTTTCGGAAAATTTGTTTTCGTTCGGAAAATCGGAAAAACTGTATTTTTTTCATAAAAATTTTTCTTTCCGCGTTCGAAAACCAATTTCTGGATGAGATAGAAGGTCGATTAAAAATACATTTTTGAAGCTAATTTTAGGCTGGATTTACTAAAAATACTTTCATGTATCAGAAAAAAATTTTCCGTACGGAAAATCGGAAAAATTGTAGTTTTTCTATTACATTTTTATACATAGAAACGTCTAAAAACAAATATAAATGACACAAAATGAAAAGCGAATAGTGTTTCTGATGTCTAAAATCGCGAAAAAAAAATCAAGGGAATAAATACAACCTTCGGAAATGTCCCAGGTTTCCGGGAAATCGGAAAAACCGCGCATTTTTTATTTATTTTTCTCTGTCCTGGCGTGTTAACCTACTTCTAGGTGAGATAAAATATTAAGCGACCTATGATTCTGTCGTCTCAATTCGATTAAAAGATCAGAAAAATAAATTCAGGTTTCGGGAAAGTCCCGTTTTCCCGGAAAATCGGAAAATTTATATTTTTATATTAATTTTTGGCCATGCCGGAAAGTTAACTTTTGGATGGGATAAAGAGTCATTGAGCTTTTTTCTCCTACTTCTAACATCAATGCAGGCTTCAGGAAAAACAAAAGAAAATTGAAAAGTTTAGGCTTATTGCCCAGGAAAATCAAAAAAATACTTCCGC
The DNA here is from genome assembly GCA_037577465.1 of Liposcelis bostrychophila. Lineage (NCBI taxonomy): Eukaryota > Metazoa > Arthropoda > Insecta > Psocodea > Liposcelididae > Liposcelis > Liposcelis bostrychophila. Next base: position 19,267,750 of record CM075212.1, on the reverse strand, counting down.
GGGTTCGAGTTCGAAAGTTTAGAGTCGGATCTTACATAATTTGATAAAATTCTAGAATAATATCAAGATCACACGGTTTGGGGTTTAGACTGAAGGCTCCATAAAATTCACTTAAATCCCGGAAAAATTCAAAATTCAAAGAATTTGGCGGCAAAATCGCAATATTGGTCAAAACAAATAATTGATGCAACTGAATGTAAAAAATTCTATTGTTTACCGTCGATTTATCGACGGGTGACCACTAGTTATAAATAATAACATAGAGTAAACACGTTTTTTACCGGTTTTCTTATTCTATGGTACCAAAAAGTTAACTTTTTCGTCTGTGGAAAAAAAAAGTAATGCTTTTTGCTCCTCCCAACAGCACCTGAAAAGGGACTTTCTTGTGTATGGCTAATGGAAAAAATGGATTATTCCACTTTTTATATATCTAAAAGATGTAAATTCTACCGAGAAAGAAATTATTTCGGAGAATACATTTTTATTTATTTCTTCTGTGTTACAAAATCAAATTAATTTAAAATTAAAATCGATTTAAAAAAATTCGTCTTAGGCTCTATTTTAACTCGTAGCACGGCGTTAATCAAAATGTCTCGAAAAGCTTGCAAATAGTTCTTCTTTAATCATTAAAACTCCCGTTGCAAAGTTCGATTTTCTCAGGTATTTTGATTTCAAGCTCGATTAATTTCCCCTCAATTCGAAGTTTTGTGGAGAAAAAAAAACGAAAAGTGCTTAGCTACATGTATTTTATATGTTTAAAACGTTTTTTTTTTCTCTTCAATATTTTTCATATAGGAATATTGGTGCTAGACGCGTACACCCCCCCCCCCCCCCCCCCTTGTTCTGGGTATTGGTCCGGGCCTTGCATATTTTGCATCAGATTCACCAGCTTGTAGCTGGAACTCATAAATTGGTTTTCCGGATTTTAAGAAAATTAGTCTTGAGCTAAACAAAACTGCATCACAGCGTCAAAATCGTCATCATTGCTTAAATTACAAGAGGATAAAATAATGTGCACGTCGAAAATAAAAATAGAAAGAAAACACTTGACATTATCCCGCTCTTTCAGAAAAAAGGAATGCATTTAAAAAGCAAAAGGGAGTGTCACGCACCTACTTGTACTTACTCGTTTTTTCTTACATTTTTAAATAAAAGTTTGAGAGAAGAATAAAGGAATTTACACCTTTTTTTTCCTGAAAATATTATCTACTTATTTTTTCGAAATAATCAAACGCTGATACTCCATTATCCGGCGCCTACCATAACCAAAGTAGTTTATTTGCGTAAGTTTCAGGTATTTGTAAGTCATAACTCTTTAGTGCGTCTAATAATGAGCTCGAAGACAGGTTCCGAGCCAAAGGCGATAACCTTTGGCGCATAGGCACTTCCTGAGTATGAGTGGAGTTCGATTCGAACCTCGGCCACCCAAGATCATTAATTCTAGAGTCGAGCAGGCTCTCTATTTACCCGATCTAAAGTCATTAAATTGGTGTTTGATTTTTTTTTTTTTTTTAACGGATTCGCAATTTTTATTATCCATTTTGTTACTGCTGGCATTAAAAAAGGCACAAGAAGAAAAACACGGTTACAATATTTTATTATTCGAAAATCGAACAAAATTTGAAAACCAAATATATTGAAAATATGATTTCGTCCGATTGTATTCACACGGCAGAACCAATAAAATCTTTTTTTATGATCTCTATAACGCAGTGAACTAAAAAGAAAAAATAAGAGCGCCTTTTAAAAATCAATTAAATCGCTATTAATTAAAGAATATTTTAAACTCGATCATCAGTTGTAATTAAAACTACAAAAATGTCCTACAAAGAAATGTACAAGTTTGCCTGGAAAATTATGTTCGTTTCGTAATTTCTTCTACAGTCAGTGATTGAGCTAAAGGTATTCTCGGTTATAATAGTACGGAGTACGGAGTACTAATCTGGGCTCCTACTCAGGCTAACTACATCCAAATGCTCGAGTCCCTCCAACGTACTGTCCTTAAGTACTTATACTTCAAAAAACATAAAAGTTCCGCGCCTGTTGACATAAGAACCACTTGCCTTCTTGAGGAATTCCGGATGGATAGACTTGAGATTCGACGTAATTTTATTCGGATCGCTTTTATTAATGAACTCATTGATGGCAACATAGACGATCCCGCGTTGCTTTCCTTGCTGCCGTTCCGAGTACCTTATAACCGTACTAGACCGACAAATAATGAGCCTGGGTTCTTATTGCCCCGTTCGGGAGTCATGAGACAATCTCCTATGTACTCGGCAATGGAGACATGGAACTTGCAGCGCGGTCTCCTCCCTGAGCTTGACTTTACAACTAGGAAAAACCATCTGAAAAAGCTCTTGTTTAGACCAGCTCCAAACCGCTAGATTTATTATCATTCTTATAATTTTTTTTTTTTTTTTTTTTTTGCTTTTGTTTTTTTTTTTGCTTTTGTTTTTTTTTAAAGCTGTTTTTGTAATTTAAAAAAAAAAATTGTAACTGTTGTAAAAAAGGAACAGAGTAATAATAAATAAATAATCTTAAGTGGCTATCGTCGATTGCCGGTGAGAAAACCTTCGTTATCATACCTAATTAATAGTTTCAATTTAAGAGGAGGCTTCAAAGAATTAAGAGAAGGCCTATTGCCTCCTTTTAACTAGCCCAACTGCCCCTCTTGGGCCCCTCTGCCCCCCGGCTCTTCGTTTTGGCTACGGACCCGCCTTGGACCTCCCACTCCTGTTTTCTGAATTAAGGCCTATGTTCTATATTATGGTTTCGTTTTTTATTTCACCCTTGATCCAACTTTTTAAAAACTTCAAGTCACCTCACTTTCTTTTTCTTCGTAACAATCGAAGAAAAAGAAAAAAAAGAAGTATAAAACAATCCTTTAAAAATAAAATAAAATTAGGCCTACCGAAAATTATGATTTGTTTTTTATATGCAAGAATTATAATTAGCTGGCACAAATTTAGCTTGTTTACATTTTATTTCCATAGATGAGTAATTTGAATACAAACAAACATTTTTTTCGTAGGGATTAAAAAAAGAAATACTTTCGTTTGTTTTGAGTTATTAATTATAAAACCGTTACGCCTTTATAAGGATAATTTTCACCTGGTTGCTTCGCATTTCCTTTTATTTATTTATTTTTTTTTATTTACTACGGTTGTACTGTTTAATTGTTACATATTCAAGACGTTTTTTTTTAAATCCCACGAAATAACAGGAAGCAAAGTGCAGTCAGCCATAAGTACGGTCCGAATAACGGGTTAACTTTTTTTTTTTTTGTTGTTTGCAAAAATACTTACCACTCCTCCGCATAAGTCTAAGGCGGCTCTTAATTCCTCTTGATGAGATCTGTAGAAGCAGGAAAAATTTCCGGAGTTTTCCTCCGTTAAAAGTCTGGTAGAATTCTCGTTTCTTATCAGCAAAACGAAATTAGGATCTAAGATTTTGGAACTGGCACGAAGTCGAAGATGGACCTCTTGGCCCATCAACGGAATGCTGATGGTCACAATTTCCGGAAGGGAACTTCTTTTTGGAATCTCTATGTCGGCGATGTTGTATTCGATATCTGAAATTTGGAAAATTTTGAAATTTAGTTTTAGATTTCATTTTGTTATAATGGGGAGCATTATTTTTTCGCCTGGGGTTGCTGATGTCGAAGGAAAACGAGGATTTAAAATGAAACGAATGCAAATAAATCGGTTTATTCGGGCTTATTTGAGGTCTGGGTGGGGAGAAGGAGAGAGAAATTATTTGATCGAATTTAAAGTTAAATATTTAGAGCGGTTTAGAATCCGTGGAATGATGGACTCATACATCAGAGGTTCGTATCTCGGAGCATGCCGGGGTATGACCGTAAGAACATCTAACGGTCAAGGAAGGAACTATTAAGAAATGTGACAGTGTCTAGGAAAAGGCAACTTAAAGTGAAATAATAAATTTTACAGGAGAAGCAAAAAAACGAGTTTAGGGTGAAAATTTTCGATTTTCGGTTTTTGATGGAAAAGGAACGTTCAAGTATTACGTAAGATTTTTAGGGGAGGGGGGGGTACAAATTCACCGAAATCATGCTTATGTAATACTCGAATGGCCCCAAATCCGGCCCAAAGAATGGCCCGGATGGCTGTATTTTATTGTCAATTTCGCACCCCAAGGGGCTGAAACGGGGGGGTTTAGGTAATCGTTTCAAAAGAAAGTCGTTTATTCGATGGGTTATTATAGTTACAATTTTATTTTCCGAGACATAAAAATTCGGATAATGCATAACATCACCTCTTAGTTTCCCAAATTCGAATATAAAATTATTGTTTTGGTAAAGACGATTTTAGCAGATTTTTAAATTTACGCATTTTTGTTACTTTAGGCCATTAGTTTGGGCGAATTTCTACCTTTTTTTCTCCAACGGAGAAATATGTTTCTAGGCTATTTTTTCTCGATTTTTTATGCGTACTTTCACGCGGTGATAGCAAAATTTTGAACCCGCCTGGTCTTATCAGTGAAAAAAATGTTTTGTGATTTTTATAATTTTGGCCATTAAATTTTGCCACTTTAGCCTTTAGGGTCCCAAGCGAAGTAGATGATTTTCGGCCAATTTTTTGCGTACTTTCACATGGTAAAGGAGAAATTTAGGCGTGGTCTTGGCGAAACAAATTTTTTGAGATTTTGGCCATTTTATGGCTACTTTGGCCGTTGGGGAAAAAGACCAAAAAAATACGTATCTAGACCAGTTTTTTGCGTACTCCCACGTGGTGATAGCGAGATTTGTGTGCGGCGTCATCTTCGCAGGGAAATTTTTTTTTAACTTTTTTGGCCATTTTTTTGGCCACTTTCTCGTTAAAAGAAAAATTTAGAAGCACATGTATTTAGGCCAATTTTTGACGTACTTTTTGTCTGTCATAGCGAAATTTTGGTCCTGGGACGCTAACATGAAGAAACCCAGATGGACCTTTCCCATCTAAGAGATGTCTATAGGATATCTAATTTTAATACTAGATATCTAATAGACTTCTGCGAATTGGTCTTAGATGACTAGAAGAAATCTAACAGACAGATAACCCGGAAAATGTCCGCGCTAATAGACATCTACAATACGTTTAATTCATGGATATCTAAAATCTATCTTTTAGACTTCAATCTAGCCATTTTGTAATGGGCTACTGAAACCGGCTTTAGCCCGTCGGTTCGGGTTTTATGTAGTATAGTTAAAGCAAATAAAAATTAGGTTAGGTTTCGAAATTTATAAATAAAAATTAGTTCGTTGATTTTATGTTGCGATTTGCAGGTTTGCCGATATTACTGTTAGTTTAAGGATATTTTTGATAAATTCCGATCTAAAACTTACTTTAAAAATGTCATTGTTAATAAGTTATTTTTTATGCATAAAAGCATATATGGATCTTATATTTTCAAGGCATTTGAACGTAAAATATTTGACTCAAAGTAAAATAGGTTTCGTAATGCGATGTCAACAATCAACTGAACAAAGTGCCGACAGTAGGATGTAAACGTAAAATGGGTTTAAGGATAGTCAAACATAAAATATCTACCTCACTATAAACGATTTTTAAATTAACTATGAACTTTAAAAAAATTAAATTATTTAACTATTAGATGTCTATAGTCTAGTTATGAAAAAAATTATAAAAATAATTGGTCTGTTTATTAGCCATCTATTAACCATTTGCTAGATATCTATTACTACGCTAATTTTTTAGCTATGTTTAGATATCTACGGGATAAAAAGGTCCATCTGGGAAATAATTTTTTTTCCTTTAATTGGCCATTTTGGCCAATGGGCCATTTTTTAAAAAATTAACAATTATGCCCTTAGATAGCCCTTTGAAAGAACTTTCTTTTCGTTTTTTGGATTCTTCAATCAGACAACCCATTCTCTGCCAAAAAAATAAAAACTGCATTAGCACTCCCATCCCCGCCTCAAAAACGGCTTTCATTTCGCCCCTAACATTTGACCTAAATACCCTAATATTTACCCCCTCACAGCCTCACTATGTCCTATGGATGGGTGAAAGTCCAAAAAAAAATTTTAATTTTGGGGCACAACCCTTATGGTTACCGGGTGGCAGCCTTTGGAATAAGAAACCACCAAAAAGTCGATTTCGAATCTTTTCACCCTAAGCTACCTTTTCCTGGACATTAAAATGAGGAACTATTAGAAATATTAATAATCCAAAGTGTTCTAGTTGCTTCCTTTTATTTCCTACTTAAATAGGAATTCATTGAATATTAAGCGAGTATTCCGTGCTGATTAAATTCAGGTGTTACATAAAAATAAAAAAATAAAAAAATAAAAAAATAAAAAAGGAAGTACCAAATGTCATTGAAAAACGCGGTAAATATCGTGCAAAGCTTTCTGACAAGAAACGTGGTGCTTTTGAGCAATATCAAAAAGGCACTTTTAAACTTTTTATTCTTGACGTCGACAAGGGATGAAACTAAATCCTTTCACGGTTTTTTTTCTCTTTATTTTAAAAAGGTTTCTCAAAGGCCTGGATTGATTTTAATATTTTAAAGTTTTGATACTATCTTTTTTGAGTACGAGTTCTAGCCTAGTAAAAAAAAAAAAATTAAAATTAGAAATTTGGGAGTCCTTAAAAAATATTCCACTGCTAATTTTCTAGCGATTGTCTTTTAAGTTCATGAACCATGAAATTCAAAGTTGCACGATTCGTAGAACATCTCTTCACCTAAGAATTTTTTTTTTTAAACTCCTAAGCTCAATTATTTGAACCATATGCGGAATGAAAACTCGCGAATTCGTCTCCGTATCATTTCCATTCCCGGAAATCTCATCTTCCCATACGCTTGGTCCATCGAACCTCGCTCCCCGAAAACCGCAAAAATACTCTGTACAAGTTTTATTTATGTTGTCGAGTCCGCCTCCAGTTTTCGTATAAAACTTCGACTTTTAAAACAAAAATCCGGTTTTATAAATTTAATCGACCTTTTCCAAAAGGGAAATGATGATGCTTTGGCATAAAATTAGGTAAAATCCGAACATGAAAAGGAACTCGCCGGAGGAAAGGCAAAAAGGATATAATGTTTAGTTAAGTGACATCAACTTTTGTGATTTTAATCTTCCTTGTAACCCGGGAGCGGGTTAAAAAAAAAAGAAAAAAAAAAAAACTTTTTTTTTCATATGAAAAGATGTCAATCTCGGATAATGCCGTTAATCCTTACGATGATAATTGCGAAGTTAGTAAAATCCGTCATTTTCATTTTTCAATTCAGTTTTAATCACATCATAAAAAGCCAACATAAATGTTTAATCTTATGTATTTTTTTTTTCAATAAAAACGGTTATGCATTTTAACGTTTTCATAATGAAAAATATTTCTGTGATAGTTACATTCATTATACTAAACATCTTTTTCTCATATTAATAATAATTGCAATGCGTATTCCTTTTTTCACTCTTTATATTTCATAGATGTACATTTAACGATCTCTCGTATGGAAATCCTGTTCGTGCGTTTTTTAAATGTAATACTTTTTTTTTTGTTTTTATTATAATCAAATGCGATAAGAGTATTTCAAAATGAATAGATGATGGGTCTGCGATTTGACCATCTTTCATTATTACTGTCTATATAATACAAGCCCATTGATACGAACAGACCCCCCGCAGATTGAAAATTTTAGCATCCCAATTAGGATTCGAAATCATTTTCGAAGTTGGATCAGGGAAGATTATCCCCGACTTTGTTGTCCAATTTAAGTTTCCACGAGAAAATTAAATACCTCGATATGGACGGACCTCGTCCGTGAAAATTAGTGCTGAAAAGTTTTTTTAAGAAATTGCTGTAAAAATATCTAAACGTGTCAATAGACAAGTCACATGTTTTTTTTTTTTTTTTTTTTTTATTTTTTTTTTTATAACTATTCTTTTTAGCTTCTTATCGCAGGTTCTTTGTCTTTTCTTCAATTAACTGCATAACGCAGGTCTGGTTTTCTGTTTTTTTTCTTCTTTTCTGGCATGCGACAACCAACTCGTACAGTGATGTTAAGATGACTGCATTTGTAAGTTCCCGCCATCCCCGCCATAGGGGAAGAGTGTCGGTGCGGTCACCCATCCAGAAGCTGGTTTGCATCAATGCTGCTTAACTTCATTCATAGCCAAACCGCTACATGGACAGTCACCCCTCCGACCCCCTACGATTTGAGATTTTTCCTGGAAACTAATGTGTAGAATCGAACATTCATTGTGGATGAGGACTCCGGTGGATTTTTGATGAAAAAAACTTGCAGCGATTCATATAAATTAAAGAAATTTCGTTCTTCACCAGAAACGAAACAATAACAACAACAACAAGCTTTTACAGGGCTTGGAGCCCAATCGCTGCATCGACAACAGTCCGCCATTCAGACCTATCCTGAGCTGCCGCCCGCCAGTCTGGCACCCCTAGGCGACCGGAGTCCGCGGATACATTATCCTCCCACCTAAGCCGGGGTCTTCCTAAAGGTCTTGGACTTGCAGGACGATTATCCAAAACTCGTTGTATAGCCCGTGTAGCCGGCGCCCGTGCCACTTGTCCCGCCAGCCGCAGCCTCATAGACTTGATCACACCAGTGATATAGGGCTGCCCGGTAAGCCTTCGAATTTCTTCGTTAGTCTTGACACGGACGCGTCCGGATACGGGGTCTATATTTGGACCAAGGATCCTCCTAAGGACCTTATTTTCAAACGCCAGCAATCGCTTCTGGGCTTGGATCGTTAGGTTCCACGTCCCGCAGCCGTATGTAACAATGGGGCGCAGGGTGGTATTAGAGACGATAAGTTTGGAACGGCGGGACAGGGATTTACTTTGGAATAGGTGGTTTAGGGCATGAAGGCATCGGTTACCACTCTGGATCCTCCCGTTGATCTCGTAGTTGGTGTCATTGTCACGCGTGACGGTGGAACCCAGGTATCGGAACTCAGAAACTTTCTTAAACCTGAAATTTCCTCCTCCAGGGGGGCTTCGTCCTGCTGAGCTCTTGACAAGACGAGGTATTCCTTTTTCCCTCATTTACTTCTAGCCCTACTCGGCTTGCAACGGCTAGCAGCTCACTGAAACGGGGGATCCATAAAAATCAGGGTCTTCTTTGTATTCTCTTGTAATTCTGCTTGTAAGTTGAAGATCTTGGTCTTTCGCACTAAATTGTTTACAGTTAATAAACCATTATTGCTTATTTTGCCTAAGTTCGAAGGATGTGAGGCGCAATAACCGTACGGTTATTGCGCCTCACATCCTTCGACCAAAACCTCGTCGAGATCTCTTCGGACCCATTGCCCCGGGAAAGTAATTTTGCTTTTAGCTACCGCTACAGCGACCATGGCAGTGCACTGTTTCCCAGCATTTTGGGGGAATAATGCAGCGTCTCCCTGGTGCCAACTGCTTGTTAAAATTTTAAATGCGCATACGCAGTACATCTCATCTAAAATAATATCTCGTTATTAACATTCTCTTGCTCGAGAAAGGAGACTTCCGGTTCCGCTCAAGATGAAAAAATCTAGAGCAGAACCGGAAGTCTCCTTTGAATGCTTTCCTTTTTCTGCGAGGTGAGTTCGGAAACTCTTTAGTCGCGTTCCTTTAGTGGCGTGATTTAGGGCTTAGCGTGTGGCTTGATTTAGTGACGTAATATCTAGTTGGAATTACCGTGCTTTGTGATTCGTGTTGCAATTTAAGTCCTTCATTGAGAGAGAATTCGTCGAGTGCGGGTCGGTAGCTTTGTGGTAGAGCACACCACCGGCAAGCGGAAGACGTGGGTTCGATTCCTACTCGACTCAATTATTCGACGAATTCTCTCAATGATGCTGTTAAATCCATAAAAGTAATGGATTTCAGAGATTTTGGCTTTTTTAATATTATAAAAGACGATAGGTAGATTTTTTCACACATAAGGTTTTCAGCTTTTGCCTTAGTCTTTTTTTTTCAGAGCGTACTCATGAGTCTTTTTTTTCTGAGTACACTCATGCTCCAAAATGGCACTCCTCGTCCGGGAATCAAGCTTAAAAAATAAAAAGTCTCGGGGAAAAAAATTGACTGGGGGAAAGAGACGATGCATAGATTTTTTGGCCTCGGAGAAACCGACGGTTCTTCCCTATGCAAAGTCTCATTGATTATCATTTGAATTACCAATAAAAAAGCACTGATCTTACCATCAAAGTACTGACAATCAATAATTCGCTAATTTAAATTTACTGGTAATTCGGACTTATCACTGATTATCAATAAAGGACTTTGACTGGGGTTAGAATTGCGTCTTAAAGATGAGGTGTGAAAGGGGTTTGATAGATTTTGTCACCTTCCGCGAAAAGTTAAAACGTACCGCATTTTGGGAAAACGTTGAATGTGCGTCATCGTCGTATTGTTTTTAGGGCCGCGAAAACAATCACAACGAGATTTAGGGAGTTTTGATTTATACCGAATGAAGTGGGCGGAATAATTATAATCAGTTATCACGTTTTCTGAAAATACGGTTGATATCATATGTTAAACACAGAAAGATAATTAAATAGAGTTGATTTTGATGATGAAGCCAAGCATGAATCCAAGAAAACGGGAAATAGCTTGGTGACATCTAGGAAAACAGGTTATTTTGCTTCGGATTCGATTTTATTTCTTGTCATGCACAAGGGGGAAAAAAACTTTTTTTTTTTTTTTTTTTTTTGCATATGTAACTTGCAAAAAAAAGTTCCTCGTCGATAAAGCTATAAAACGTATCGAAAACATAAAACGAATGGTGATATCGTTTTTAATATTTAAAAGATGAATTTTGGTAATTGCGTATTTATTCGCTAGAGGAAAAAGTTCTTGGTTTTTACTTTGGATAATCGGGTTTTATTTATCACTTTGTCCTAACAATTCGTTATTATAACGATCACCTCTGAAGAAGTGTAATTGACTCGTAGCCTGTTCCCTGTCTTTCAAAAAAAGTGCTCAGGCAAAAAATTACAGATTGTCGATGTTGATGTCTGAGTAAACCTTCTATTTCTTTTTTTTTTTGTTTTCTTTTCCCTTTGGCCTCGGGTGCTGATAGTTGAAACGCAAAAAGGTTTCATTCATTCCTTGCCAAACTCGGCTCCATCGAAAACCGAAAACCCTTTTACCTTCAGTCTCCAAAATAAGTTCGTTTGAGAACTTGAAACTGATTTATTTACGTTCCCCCCTTCCGATCCTACGCCTTTTAATAAAGTTAAAGGTGGAAAAAAGCCGCATATATATAATTTTCAGCACGATTTCGCGTTTGCGACACTTCTGAGAATTCGAGATAACAATAAAAGAAGACAGCCCTAGATGACTACGTTTCCTTAACACATACAACACATTCATACGGTTTTGATGTAGGATTATAATTTCCGAGAATCAAAACAACAAAACAAAACAAAACAAATTTTCATTGAATATGTGATTTGCATGGAAAAACTTAAAATCGGCGAAAATGGTTGTGTTTTAAAAGGGGATTTTCCGGATTTTCATTTTCGACTAAAACTGATCTCTTTAAGTAGTTTTTTTTTTTTTTTTTTTTTTAAGACTCGAAATTTTTCTTTTCTCTATATTTAGATTTTCAGGGAAATTTTTTTTATTCATTTTTTTTTTTCTTTTATTTTTGACGGATTTAATTTCAGGTAAAAGGAGGTCGTGGGCAAAAAATTTCAGTGTCGGTGAGGAAGGAAGATAATATCCGAAACATAATTAGAATTGTGAAAGATTGCTTTGATCTTATTGCAAAGAATGTTTTTATTAAAAGTAACTCTTGAAATTGGATAATGTTGTGAGATTAATCTTAACGCAGGATGTTGAATTTCTCGTAGTACGTATATTCTCGGTTTATTTTCTTATTAATATGGACACGTTTATTTCAGACCTTGTTGTCGAAGTTGTGTTTTCGTCTGTCGCAAAAACTAACGAACGCGCTACCCGAGTTTCCCACTCAATACCGAAAGTGAAAACATAAAAACCCTGTGTGTGGTGTTTTTTTTTTCTTTTTCAACTGAGGCAGTAAATAATTTTTTTTTTTTTTTTCCTTCGCCATTTTTATTTCGCATGAGGTTATGAAAACAGGAAATACCATTAAAACTTTGGGGAAGATGATCTTATCCTAGATGATATTAAATGGGAGTTTTTTCTTTTAATGATTTCATAAAAAGAAAAACGTCGGTTTTCATTGATTCTTAAAGTAAACATGAAGGGCGCATTCGCTGGCAAAGGAGACCCTTTTTTTATGTCATTGTGAAAATTTTGTGAATATCGAGCGTTTGGCAATAAGCTTGGTATTGTCAGATTTTGGGTAATCCGAATCGATAGTGTTGTATATTCATGTGCCAGTGGTCAATTGACGTATCTCCATCATAAATATAATTGGAGATATCAGGTTTTTGATTGTTTTAAATGTAATGTGGCTATACTCATAATGTGACTACACGTTTGCTAGCTCATGTTGGCGTTAAATTTTGGTCACATGGTTCTGAAAAACAGTCAAAACGGACTATGTCTTTTTATTTTTATGATAAAGATACATCAATTGACCTCCGGCGCACGATCATATAGTTTTTAGGCTCAACGATAGGACTACTTGTTGATACGATGGGATGTTCGGTAAATTACTGATACTGTTATTTACCGGTCTGACGGATGGAAATTTAGTTCCATTTTTTCTTACTAGAGCTTCTTTGTATGAGCCTTTAAAATTATCGGCAACGAATTACTTTCCAGTTTGTCAAATCCGTGCGTCGGAGGTAAACTAACTTATCTCCATCGTAAATATAATTCTGTAACTCAGTGCAGAACAGCACCAAGTCCATTCAAGGATTGCAACTTCTTATTTCAAACCTGACTATACAAAGCATGCAAGCTTTGCCAACTAAAATTAATGTCTTCTGCGAGTTAACATTGCTGCTTTGTTAACGAAATAAACTTGGTAGCAGAAGGCATAAAATCAGCACTGCCAACCGTTGAGCCTGTATACCTTTTGTATAAAGTCGGGTTTGAAATAAGAAGTTGCAATCCTTGAATGGACTTGGTGTTGTTCTGCACTGAGGTACTGAATTGGAGATAGTGTGTTTCGACTGTTTGCGAAAATCATGTGACTACAAGTTTACATGGTCATGTTAATGGGAAGTTGTGGTCACATGATACTTTCACGAAATGTCGAAACAGACTATCTCCAATCATATTTACGATTGAGATACGTTAGTTCACCTCCGACGCACGGAAGTACTTATATTGTTGCTTCTGAAAATATATATAGTATAATATAGTATCTGCATCGATTTTTTCTTATTGCAAGGCACACTCAGTATTTAACGTTTGGCCAAACGCCATGCTAAAGTATCTTCGACAGACCGGTCATGGAGCTCTAATCATCCAATGCTATCCCAGCCATTCTTGAAGACAGCTTTTGCAGACCGTTGGTTACAGGATCGTTGATGCTACCGATTGCCCTTTGCGACGCTTTTGCACTGCTTCGGCGACAAAAGGACCGCAAGGAATTCTGTACGTCAGAGCCAAAAGGTTCAATATGCAAATTATAGATGGCAGTTTGTTATGGGTAAACAACGTTTAGCGGCCATCTTTAATTTGCATGTTGAACCTTTTGGCTCTGACTTACAGAATTCTATCTAATAATTTTTATTCCTTACATACCGGGTACTCCCCGAATATTTGGTCTTCTTTCCTTATTTGTTTGGATACCGATACCAATACCAATGCCGTTGCTAACATCGGCCAAGATATCCAAGCTTCGGGTCCCTGGGTAGAGTATATAGGTGCAAGGCTTCTAAGAAATGTTGTGATGTTTATATCGACAACTACCTAATGTAACTTGACAGGCTGTTAAGCACTTTTCCGAAACTCGAACTTCTTGAAATGGTGCCTTTTCTACTCAGGAAGTCATGTGGCCCCGGCACATGAATATCCGAGGCCTCCTTCATCGTGGGAAATCACACCTGTTTGAAAAAGAACTGATGCGGATAATGTTGGACCCACATGAAGGTGACGACACCAGGTCCGAATACCAGGTCGGGAGTATATGGGATTGTTGATGCTACCGATTGCCGTTTGTGGCGCTTTTGCACTGCTTCGGCTCAAAGGCTGACTATTTTTTTTATTTGGTGCCACCAACTTCACGTACATCCGCCGGGGTTTTAAAATGGGCGGAAGAGGTGCTAATCGTTTGTGCTACGTTTGTGCTACCTCTTGCATTGTTTTAGAGACCCTAAACTAAAAGAGACTGGCAAAAAAATTTGGCGCGAAAGAGCGGTGCTCACTGATCATGCGCACTGATTTTTGAAAATTTTTGGTTAAATTGCAGCTATAAACTGCAGCAAAGTCAAAAATGGCGATCGTTTTTGTTTATTTGTTCATCGGTTCCTTAAAAAAAAGTCGGATTCTGAACGCTAACATCGAAGGTGCTTGTCAAGACAACAAAACATTTAATGCTGTTCAGCTCTTACTGAAAACCACCAATTAAGTCGGATTTTTTGGTTTTCTAATAGAGAGCAAAACAGAAACATTCGCCATTTTGCTGCAATTTGCAGTTGCAGCTTTGACAAGATTCCCAGACCCAGAAATTCCAACATATCAGCCGATTTTTCGCGTCTATTTTTTTTTGCCGGTCTCTTTTAATTTAGAGTCTTTAGCATTGTTCGTGCTGCGTTTTCGTGCTGTTGTCCTCCTGTCTGAGTTATTTTAATTCTAAGAATTTTGAAATTACACGGACAGAATATCCGTGCGTCGGAGGTCAACTAACGTATCTCCATTAGTTTTAAATTAGGGATGCGGGGAATTATGTGTGCTGGTCCTACTATGAAACTAAAATCTAACTCTCCCCGGCTAGTATTTTTTTTTTTTTCACATTTTGTTGAAGTTTAAGCAACCAACAACAGCATACGTCGACCCAACAAACTCCTCATTAGAAATCTTCTTATATTAAGAGGAGGCTTCACGAAGTACCTGAAGGAATGACTGTTTTGTCTAACACTCGATTACAACGGGAAAAAAATCAAATTTTAGGTATCTAACGAACTCCTTTGACTTTTTCTTGTATTTTTGGTTCAAGTTTCAACTTGTTCCAAGCAAACAAAAGCAAGGAAAACAAAGTTTTCTATCGCAATTCTTTTTGAAATTATTTTCCCGCCGCCCATACATTTCAGACAAGTTGAAACTTGTACTAAAAATTCCAGGATATACCAGAGGAGTTCGTTAGATACTTAGAATTCGGATTTTTTTCATCGTAAGTCAAGTATTAAAGAAAACAGCCAATCCTTCCGGCATCCGTAAAGCCTCCTCTTAAGTAATCTTTCTAATGTTGCTGGTGGAGGGAAAAATTATGAGAGAAAAAACTGAAAAAATCGCCTTGGGGCGCCTAAAAAATACCTGAACGGGGCACAAGAACTGGTAAAGTCGGCGCTGCTTAAGAGTGGTATGTTCGCTTATCCAATGCGTTTAAAATCTGTCTGGCTCGATCATCTTGTAAAAACAAGGAGGTTTTTACCAGGAAATTCGTTAGTTTTCTCTTTCTATGCATTAAAAAAAAAATTACAAGTTTACAGGTTCAAGTATGTCAGTTGGATATTAATCAAGAGCATGAGAAGAAAGTGTCTGTAGCATAAGAATGACAATTGTACGTCTGAGTTGCAAGTCGAGACCGTGAGAATTATTTTCTTTTTTCCCGTTTTTCAAAAACGCCAAAATATTATTTCTGTTGTTTACGACGTTTTACCGTTAATTTTTTTTTCCGTTTATTTATACCCACGTACGGTACATCGATTATAGACACGAATGATTAAAACCTATAGCTGGCCCGATACATCAATCCCATATGAAACCTTCCACTGGCGGTAATGACCGTTCATTTATTATCCGTTGCGGGTTAGTTTTCTTCCCTTTTAATTTTCCTCCTACAAAATGGAATTTCCCGTAAAAATAGGCGAATGGCGAGGTGGGATTGTTATTAATTTTACACGAAGATTCGACAGGATACGAAAATAGCGTGATAAGAGAGACGAGGACAATCATGTTAAAAAAAAAAAAAAAAATGTATGTGTATGCAGTATATAGGCTAATCCTCTCTCGTGTCATGTTGGATGTACGGCCTTATTAATATTTGTGGTAAGGTCACACTTATTACGATTTGGTCCGCGTATTTCGCACCGTTGTTCGAAGGGCAATGGCCCGTACAATGGATGTTTTTCATTTCCACGTTTTTCCAATTATACAAACTAATTAAGATCGATAAAGAGACCAAAAATAGATGAAATAGGGAATTAAAAAAAAAAAAAAAAAAGTTGTCGGGAAATTCGGCGAAGCTGTTCTCCCAGATCGATAGGGTAATAAAGTTAATCAAAGTTTAAACGGTTGTCGTTCACAGGATCTTATACGGAAGTTTCCGAAGTCTCTTTCCGACTAGTATTTCCGCGTTTGGAATAAGAAAATTTATTGAAAAAAAAAATTGCTTCAAGAAATATCGTTGACAGAAAAATAAATGGAGATTTTGACGTTAAAAAGAAAAATGAAAAAAAAAAATGTCAAAAGTAATTTTTTGAGAGATAAGAGAAAAAAAAAATTCATTTTCCAATCAATTGTTATGGCTTTGGGATATTTCTCATTAAACCAATTAGCAGCTATCGATACAGATGTGGGCTTTTAACAAAGTTATAACGTTGGGATATTGCCTTTGATACGGTGGAAGATTACTGACGAATAAAGGAAAAAAGCTGGAGTTTTTTTTTTTTGTTTTTTGCACAATGGAATGATTTTTTTTGCACCTTTTTTTTTTTTTTGTTCGTATGAGGCGTCATGTTGGTTCTAATAAACGCTTTGTTAATATGGATGAGAGACCGCACGGAAAATAATGATCATTTAGATTATGGGTGGCAGGTGAGACAAGACGTTCATTTTTTTGCAAGTCGACCATTAAGTTATGGGGTATTTAAAGTGTAATTAGCCGGTTAATACCGATTTTCGATTAGGATCTTCGCATTAAATTTTTTAAATTTTTTTCGCTGACTGGTGGCCACAATTGCTTTCGAATCTCTTGATTTGATTTTTCGCGAACAAGTCGTCAGAAGGAAAAATTGCGATTTAAAAAAAATATTGTTGTGACTTGAATGTATGAGGATTGCAATCGCAAGATCCCGAACAAAAATTGCTATTTTTCACCCTTCCTATTTATTTGTTTTCCCAATCAAAAATTGGAATAACTTTAATTGAAATTGAGAGATTCTTCCCCATGAACACTTGGACGTACCTGATATCGAAATCGCTGCGCTGGGGGTCTTAGTTGGTAATTTCTCCTGGTTATTTTAAGTCTCCGGGTTATGATAACTCTCTTCGGGTTATGTTAACCCTCTCCGGGTTATTTTAACCCTCTCCGGGTGATGTTATCCCTCTTTGGGTTATGTTAACCCTCTCCAGGTCATGTTAACCATCCCCTGGTCATGTTAACCATCCCTGGGTTATGTTAACCCTCTCCGGGTGATGTTAACCCTCTTTGGGTGACGTAAACCCTCTCAGGGTCATGTTAACTCTCTCTCAGGGTTATGTTAACCTTCTTTGGGTGATGTTAACCCTCTTTGGGCGATGTACACCCTCTCCGGGTCATGCAAACCCTCTCCGGGTCATGTAAACCCTCTTTGGGTGATGTAAACTGTCACCGGGTTATGTTAACCCTCTCTGGGTGATGTTAACCCTCGTTGGGTGATATTAACCCTGTCCGGGTCATGTTAACCATCTCCGGATCATGTTAACCATCCCCGGGTTATGTTAACCCCTCCGGGTTATGTTAACCATCTCTGGGTTATAATCACTTTTTCCAGATTATGGAATTATAATAACCCTCTCCGGATTATCAAAGCTCTTTCCGGGGTTCTCGAGGTATTTTCATATTTCTCTAATCCCGGGAAATTATTTTTTCGTAAAATAGAGATTTATCCCATTTTCCGAGAATGAAAAAAGTCGAAAATTAGGAATCTCTAATGAAAATGCTAACTAAGATTAATGATTAATTGCAGCTTAAACAACGAAGAAAAATTAAATAAAATTAAGGGAAATTGAAAATTTTTTAGTCCGAGAAACCCGGGAATGATCCTTCATAGTTGATGGATGCTGTCGATTTAATCAAATGAGTACACTTCGAAAAAGAGATCGTCTCTAAAGACGAATAAAATACTTATTCGTAAGTGTTCACTAACGAAGAAACAAGAATAGCTTTTTCTTAATCCCGCCCAGGCGATGCTTAAACACAACTTATACTTGATACTCTTATCCTACACGCGAAAGGAAGAAAAGGCCTCCAAAAGGAAGATGATTTGGAGTCTTCTATACCTCGAAGTCAAAACGTCGAATTCCGAAAATCCAAAACGACCGCTTTATTTTTTTCCACCATAACGAAGGGTTGATTTTTTGCTGCCAAATCCGACTTTAAGGTATACAGATCAGCTTTTCAGAAATACCGATTTTTCATAAAGAATTATGGAATTGAATATTTTACACATTCATTGGATTGAATATTTAAACATTTATTTTCGCACACTTGTCACCTTAGCAAAAAAATTATAAATGACCGAGTAAAATTTACAGTATTTTTTTTTTTTTAAATCATTCCGATATATTTATACTAATTTTTCTTCCGATTCCCACGACTCTAAAAGGATTTTATAAAAACATGTCACTTTAATTTGATTTAAAAACCACGTCTTTGCTGGAATCAAACCTGAATAATACACGCATTACCACGTGAATCGAATGCAAAATTACTTTTAGGTCAGAGAAAAAAAAATGACATTAAAAAAATTCTAAAGCATTATATCGAAAAGAAGAAGAAAAAAAAAATAAACTTTATATATTAAAAGACACGGTTTAAAAAAATAATTCGATAGATGACCTCGAGGGCAAAGATACTTAGCGCCATTCAACTCAATTACAATAATTTTATTTCGTTTATGTACATATACGCACATGCATGAATTCCGTTTTAGAAAACGATTTAATGACGATGATTTAAAATCGGCCGGTATCAATTTCTGTTGAGCCTACAACCGTGATAATTTTAGGTTTTTTTTTATCCGTGTGTAGGGACGAGCTTCATAAGTATAAAAACGAAAGTTGTTGAATTTAAGAGGAAAAGGTCGCAGAATCGTTAAAAATTTTCGTTAAATGACGTAGGATGTCATTTATTTTAATTAATCCGCTTTATTTACTGGTCTTTTGATCAAAAAATGAGTTTCATTTTAAAATATGAGCGGATAAGGGGCTATTCGAAGGGTCGATAGGTCAGCGTGGGAGACGGATAAAACCTCAGAAACTGGGGTTGTTTAAGATTTTAGCACTTTCCGAAGTAATTTAAGGTTTTCGGCCTGTTGGATTGCGCCTTAATCGTCTTAAGCTTGTGCGGAATTTGAGGAACAGCTTGAACGCTTTTCAAGTGAACGGTAAATACTATTCCTATAGCTTTTGGCCATGGCTTCGCTGTTAAAACCGAAATTAAATAGGTCAGTTTTATGATAGTTAGGTGAAACTGTCTAGCACTTCCGGACTTAATTTATTTGTTCACTGCAATTAGGGGAGGCTGGATTCATTAGACTTGACAGACACATGATCCTATTGTCGCGTATTAAAAGACACAATATAGTATGCCAAAGTCGGCGATGCGCAGAAACCACTAATCTGAGATCGTCTGCGGTCACAAGGTGACGTCACTTTTGGTTGCGAGTTTATGGGCCAGTTCCTAAAAAAACCTTATTAACCAATCAGAGGCTGTATCTTCATTTTCAGAAAGTGACGTAGTCGAAAAACCACGTGGCACCCTGCGCAGTGGCACACTAGGTTTGAAAATTTCTGCTGTTATTTTTTGATGGACTGTAAAATATGCGGATTTCACGATTTCTGATTTTTTCAAAGATAAATTTAAGTCGGATGTCTATATGTTTTGTCTTCTGATTTACTTTAGCCGATTTATAATATTTATTGCACTCTCATCGTCCATGAATGTTTTCACTTCAATGTTTTTTTCATAATTCACCTACGATTCATTTTAAGAGAAGACACTCTGTTAGACACTCTGTCGCAGAAATTAATTTAGCTTCAGTAGTGGATAAGGCGACAACCTGCTGCTTCTTTAAAGTCCAGCTTATCGGTCCTGCTTTGAAATAGATCTCATATCCCGACAAGCTTTTCCGATCAGTAGGATGGTTTGCAAAATCAACAAAGCAGAATGCTCTAAGTTCCGTATTGTTTGAGTCTCCCAGATATTCAATCCCGTAAGATGGGAAGTTCCTTTCAAATAACGAAGGGTAAGTTGAACGTTAGAATCCTTCGAATTTCATGGGTCGACCGAGTAAACCAACGACGAAGTTTTACGAAGATTGCATAAGGAGAGAGAAATTTTGCAAATCGTAAAACGACGGAAGTAGAAATTCTTTGGTCATTTTCTCAGAGGACATAAATATGAACTTCTGAAGACAATCATTCAGGGACATATCGAGGGAAAAAGGAGAATAGGCCGGAAAAACCTATCGAGGCTGCATAATTTAAGAGCTTAAACCGTTTTAAGTGTCGAGGAGCTCTTCAGAATGCCCCCGGTAGAGATGAAATTTAAAAGTCTCATCGATGGTCGCCTACGCTTGGACACAAGTACGGCACAATAAGAAGAAGATGAAGTTGAACTTTATCTATATTTTTGTTTTTCGGAGCGTTTAAAATACGGTTCTCAAAATTTGAAGCGAAGGTCAGATCAAAACGAGTCTTGTTGGATAAATGCAGCATCGACCCAACACATTCTCTGTGCGGAAATTTATTCTGAATATTAGGAGTTGCAACATTATCGGTTCTTTTCTGGATAACAATCGAAGTCCGAGTTGGATACGGATTGTTCATTTCAAATTTACGCAAAATTTGTTGCGCCTACATTTAGAAAAGAATCTGGATTTTCATACAGAGTGATTTCAAAATCTTTTTTCAGACTGGGAATCATTGAGTCAATTTCAAGATCCTCTTTTCCTATGGATAACCATCGTCGACAAAATTGTTAAAAAAAGCGTTTTAGCTTCACTATAAAAAGTGTAAGGTTCGTAATCTGATGCACATAAATTCTGTACTAGGCAGGTCAACTGAGTTATATCCATCACAATCGTGCATGGAGATACACTCTTTTGAACCGCTGCCTGAACCGGTTTTGAGCTGCAACGGTTCAGAAGAGTATATCTCCATGCACGATTGTGATGGATATAGCTCAGTTGACCTACCTAGTACAGATTTACAGACTATAGATTTACAGCGTTGGCCGTGCGTGGCGCTAATGTCCATTTTACAAACCATAGAGTATATGACATATGACGATCTCATTGTTGTGATCCAATCAGGTAAAACTTCCAAACAAAAGCAATAACGGAACAACCATGTTAATTTAATTATAAATTGAATATAAGAAACCATTTAAATCAGTTAAATTTTTGGAGGGAAAAAACCCGATTCTTAAGAAAACCCGAAAATTGGTTAAATCGCAAATAAATCTTGCATTACGCCAAGATTATAATTTAACAATGTATAAAATATTGAGAAAAAATCACACCTCGAGTGAGACTCGAATCCACGAAGGCCATGGACACGCCTTGAAGTCCTATACGCGGACAGCGCTCTAACCAACTACTACGAGGCTACACTCAAGGAAATGAGATTTTCTCAATATGACTTTACAAATGGTGGAATGAAAGTCGAAGTATACTTTTTTGAAGAGAATGTTTATACTCTGTTTCCAATACATTATTTTATGCAATGATCAACCATGTTAACAATTATATTTCTGCAGCATGTATACATCTTGAGCAGCCGTCATGAAAACGGAAGGTCGGTGGTTCAAGTCCACTCTTCGAGTGCCTCTGGTGTATTCTTTTACTGAACATCTTCCCGGTTCCCTCTTTGATCCATATACCGATAACCCCAACTGAGAGAATTACACCCCCCCTGCCTTAAAGCAGTTTTTGGTTTGTTGGAAAAATTAAAAATTATATTTCTGTAGTCCTTTTGTCCTAAATCAGTGCTTAAAGGCCTTACACCGAGTTGCTGGTGCTTTAGCCCCCCGGAGAGAGACTCTAAAGATCTCTTTCAGAGAAGGAAAAATATTTCCTGTTTAATCAGTTGGCTTCCCTCTTTCGTGTCTCATCCTGTCCAATTGACCATAGGTATTGCTCACAGATATTTCACCCCCCTGTGTGACTGATTTCTCACTTCCATACTAAAAGAGTTTCCTTATCCTGTCAAACATTGGTTGCGTTGTTTACCCCAGCAGACATTCGCCCACCTTACTCTATATTATCAGTATCATCATACCCGCGGAAAATGAACTTGACCTTTTCGCTTGATTGTTCGTATTCATTTATAGATGTTATTCGCCAAATGTTATTTGATACGAGAAATCTATCCATCCCCTACCGAATTTCAAGCTCCTCGTGCATGTTCACCGTGCACATTCGTCATATTGTTTTTTTTTTTTTTTTTCCTTTATTATTGTTATTAACGACGACAATTAGTGTCGGCAAGACGAATTTCGCATGAACTTGACGGAAAGGTCCATGCACCTAAAATAAATCTCGTTCAGCTATTTTTATCCTACAAATGGACGAAATTTTTCATCCCGGTGAGAGAAAGCCAATGATGATGAGTATAATGATCGGATCGGGTGAAATTGGATGGTAATTGCAATATTTTTCTTTTTAATAACGAGTTGCATCCTCGCAAGGTCGAATCAGCTACATGTGTCGAGACAATGACCGGTCTCGATTATTATGCGAATTCGTGTGAAATCGTTTTCCATCCTTTACAAAAAATCAAGGGCCAATTACAAAATATAGGCTGGAGCTACCTTAACCGGTTCAAGGTCCCCCCCTTTTTTTTTTTTTTACTTTTAATTCGATTCTTAAATAAATAGTCTGCATGCGGTTATGTAACCTAATTAAAATACATTGTTTATTATTACTTTCTTAACAATTTTTTTTTTTTTTAGTAGCCGAAAAATTGTAAAAGTAATTAAATTATGCATTAATATTTTTTCCTTGTATTCCAATTACATTAAGTCGTTTTAGGGTATAAAGTATGGGGTTGACATTTCTCCAAGCATGACGATAAATAGTATTGACATTTCTCCAAGCATGACGATAAATAGTAAACGCAATCACGCCAGTTTATGTGAGGGTGGACTCGAAAATTGAATGTTAAGGTGGTTGTTTTAATCACAGGCTTCTTTTTTTCTGGAAACTGCTTTTATAAAAATTATTTGGAAGGGAATGAAAATAAATCAAAACTGATATGTTTTTCCTTTTAGCTTAAAACTGGTATATTTTTAGCTTGAGAAAAAAAAATATAAGTGGCATAGGGGCATTTGTTTTGATTCATTTGTGCGATTTTTCTTCATTTTTTATTTTTAAATTAAAAACTGTAAATCAAACTTGGATGATTAAAAAGTAGTAGTAAAGAGGAGGTGTTTTTAGGGATTACTGATAGTTTTTTTTTGATCAGATTGCTAGGAAAATTTACAACAAAAGAAAATCTAAAATAATTCATGGACATGTGTTAGCGTTACCTCCATTCCCAATATGTTTTTATAAAATTTGCCTATCTTCTCAGCTTAAAAAACCACCTTCAGGTGATTTGAAGTTATGATGGTTTTTACATTACTCAGGGAAAATGAAAAAGTAACGCGTGTATTGTACTACGAATAATTGATTTATTTTTAAAATGTGCGTAAGAAAATTGTTTTCGGTGAAAAATAACAATAATAGAATGGCGTTACCCCGTTTTTTTGCCTTGAGGGTAAGGAAATAACGCTGAAGATGCCCCAAGTCTATCGCTCCCAGTAAAAAAAAAAAAAAAAATTAAATACCGTAGATGAAGAATTATTTTTCGAATATTGCCGGTTGACTGAACTTGGCTCTGAGAACTTGAAAATTTTTTCGGTCAAAAAATGTCAGGGGATTTGAGGAAAATATTCCTACGTAGGACTACGTCTTAGGAAAAAGTTTTAAAAATTTTCAGAAATTTTTCTTTATTTTTTAACGTTAAATTTAAAATTTTATTTTTTTAACTGACCAATTTTCAACATAATAAAAAAAAATTTATTTTTTCCTTAAATAATTTTTTCCTTAAAAATTTAGCGTTAAAAAAGTATTTACATTTTTTAAAGTTTTAAATTATAATTTAAAATTTAACGTTAAAAAATTAAAATTATAAATCTAACAAACTTAAAAAATGCGCACATTCAGACACAAAATTTTACAATAAAAAACGTGCTAAACTTTAAATTTAAATTTTTTTTTCGGTAGTTTTACCCCTTTAAAATTTAAATTTTAAATTTAACGAACATTTTAAGGGGTTAAAAGATGTCCAATGGCTGGTGGTGTGTATTTTGATAGGATCGGATTCATTCCAAAAACTGTGAATTTGAAAATTTTTATCTTGTTATGGTTACACCACAACAACTTTTATTTGTGATTTTATTTAATGAAGGAAAAAGAAAATATTTTTTTCCATTTCCTCCAAAAGGAAAGTTTTTCAAGGTCACCCTTAAGGATCTCGGTTGGTTTTTTTATAAAAATGTTTCAAATGCTTAGGCGTATTCACTATTTAGCTTTAAATTGGAAGAAAAAAAAAACTTTTTTTTTGAAAATTTTCTTAAGATTTTCATCCCTTACAAAAATTAAGTGAAATTGTGGCTGCTGAATGAACTTTTTGAAATCGTTTTGTTATTTTCATCAATATTGCGATACAAGAAAACAATAAAACTTAGGCCTGTAGATACGATTTTTATAAGTATTTTTCAAGTACCGGCGTGGTTGAGAAAATAATGAAATGTTTTATTTACCTTTGCCGTCTCCGTAATTATATTCTCCCGTAAGTTTGTACCATTCATCAGGTGTAATCCATTTTTGTAAATCCCCTTGGGTTGACTAATGAAAAATCAATAAATGAAAATAAAAAATCAATGCATTTTTCATCAACTAAAAATTAAAAATTTTATTAACTGAAATTATTTTACCCGAATTGTCAGCGATCCAGGTATCAAAAATGATATCCAACACAATAAAAAAATCATTTCTCGCTCATGTTTATTTTTTTCTTTTATTAAAAAAAATGCACAAACACCCCGATGTATTCACACTGTGTTTAAAAAAAACGCGAAGTTACAACCTGCCATGGCAGTTGGTGGCACACGACTGCCATTAAACTTGATCCTCACATGCAATGGTACCGTAGAAATGCATAATTTATTAAACTTTCTTCGGTGCGTTATGCGAGTTTATCCTACTATCATTAAAAAAAAAAAAAAGGCTGGAGGTCTTTCCACCTGAAAGCTTTGTTCTTTAATTAAAATCTTGTTTTTTAAATACGAGAAAAAAAAATTCATTATCATCCCAGTTGGAAACATAAAGTATGTATTCATATGTCTTTTGACAATTTCCATACATTGAAATGGATTTCATGCTGCAAACTCTTAACCCATTGACTTTGATCCTTGTAACCTAATCATAATATACGTAATAAAAGGTCGAATAACTAAGTTTTGGGTTTGGTTTCCATATATTCGCTCTATGAATGACTGCATGATTTATACAACGAGATGTTATAATGAATTCCGTTCGGCATGAAAGAGGAATTCTCTCAAATTGTTTTTAAATGTGAGATACCGTCAGATCCCAGCTTAATCTGGAATTTTATTTACGAGTTTCTAAGCAAATTAACGATCATTGAACTCGCTATCTGAACTGATATTAGGGAAATGCATTTATTTGAAATGTTGCACTTCCTCTTGTACAGTAGGGGGTGTGTAGGAATAAAAGCTCTTTTGAGTTGTTAAAGTTTTTGGAAAGAATTAGTATCGTACAGTAGGCATCAATGGCTTTATGATAAAGGTTTTTCCGAGAAAAACCTTCCAAGATCGTTAATCGTAATATGGGGTTAAATGGACCGGTTTTAATTTGGAATAGCTTTGTAGATTTTCTGCTTAACAAACGTCGGAAAAAACTACGTATGAATGATATGGTCGATTCGGTCATTGTGCGGAAGTTTTTTTTTTTTTTTTTTTTTTTTTTGTCAGACTTGATGGCTTTGGGTGCAGATCTCATAAAGCTGGAAAATTCACGATGAGCTTCGGGAATTGTTGGAAAGGTTTTTTGAAACCACATGTCGTTTTGGACCATTTCCAGCACCCATATTCAAACGGGAAATTTGAAGGTCATGCTCGAATTCTACGAGTCGAATAACATATGAATCCGACCATAACTTTGGAGGCCTTCATTCAAAAATTAGTGCATCGTCACGAAACAAACTAATATGCAAAAAAGCATTTCTGAAGACTAAATTAAATTCATTGAATCTCTGTATCAGTTATTCGTTTCCTCTGATTAGTTCTTGTATGGACGTGCTTTCAAAAATTCAGATTGACAGGTTTGGATACCCGAAAAATTGCTTCGAACGGGTTCATGTGCTTGTTTACCTAATGACCCTTTTCGGTTCTGTTTTTATCTTAGGGCGCAATTTCACGCCAAACATGTTCGGCGAACATGTTGGACAAACATTTTCACCAAACATTTGTCTCCAACATGCAGGGGAAGCTCCACATAAGCATTGACGCTTTTTTAAGCTTGTTGGGTGAAAATGTTCGCCGAACATGTTCGGCACTTTTGTCAAACACAAACATTTTCACCAAACATGCTTAAAAAAGCGTCACTGCTTATGTAGAGCTTCCCCAGCATGTTGGGGAAAATGTTTGGTGAGTGGTGAATAAAGCACAGCTTAATTCAGCATTTCTTTCAAGTAAGATGTTCTTATTCTAAGAAATCAGTCTCGAAAAGTACGGACAGAGACCCTATGGTCTATAAAAAAATATATATATATACCGTAAGTCTTAATCCACCGAATGGGACATTATGATATAGTTAATCTTTTTACAGTCGATCGATTTCCCCCTTCTCAGTAAAGAATATAAAAATTCTAAGTCAAGAAGCGGAGACTGATAATCGAATATTAGATCTTTACTAAGGATTTTCTTTTTTATTATTTTAAATTTTTTTTTCCCCACTTCCAAGAAGGTGACATTTTTTAGATATAAAAATTCCGGGAAAATTCTTTATTACGAAAATGCTTACTAATTCGAAGAAAAGAAAATATAACGAAATGACGATGATGAAAGCCCAAATCGACAAGTTTGCCCCTCAAAAGTGAGTTTGAAAGTCATTCCCTGACATTTCGATAGTTTGGTCTTTTATTAATACACGGTGTAAAAAGAAAAAAAAAGGTAAAAGGAGAAATGAGATTTAGTTGGGCCGTTCTGTGTAATGTCGACTAATTTTAGGGTTGCCAACTGTATTGTACGTTTTTCGGAAGGACAGTTCTTTTTTTTTACCCTCCGTCATTCGTCCTTTCTAAAGTTTGGGAAGGACGCCAAAAATACTTCCTTCCATTGAAAAACAAAAATGAGGGTTTTCATTTGAATTTTAAATCGTTAATATTAAAAAAGTATTTAAAAAAATTGAATTTTGCGCTAATTTTTAAAACGACAAAACTCACATTCCTACTTCCGCTTACCAGTTTGACTTTTTAAAATAATAACTGATTAATGCTTGTTGCTTCTGACACCGTAGTTTATCGTAAAGTACTTTTTCATCACTCCGGGCGGAAAATGGACTTTCTCCACTCGCTTGAAGAACGAACAAATTCAATTTTCCGCTACGACCCTAACGAAGTGACGGCCGTAAACCCCAGACTCGGCCTGCAATACGCCACATCTATACCTAATATGTAATATACTATTTCTGGACAATCCGTCCTGAACTAAAATACTTCCTTCCGACGGATTTACGCGTCCTGAAAACTAACGAAATATCGTTCGCCATTGTGTGTAGGCGTCTCAAGAAGACCACACATTGGCACTGAGCTGACTCTAAGAGCTTTGGAATACAACATGACAGAACGTCCGAATAGACCGTTTCTAACAATCTTTTTGCTTCAAGTTTTCGACGATAAAATGGCTTACGCTTGCTCTTAGAAATGATACAAGATCCACACAATTTAAGTCCCTTAAAACGTTTTACTTTAAAGCCATTGACTAATTTCCAATTCGCTAATCTTTTAAAATTCGACTTGCCTATGTGTCCCAATTTTTTGTGCCAAATTTCTTCAACGTTACAGCTTTCCGCCAAACTGCAACTTCGACGAGGCAGTTCGAAGCTAAAATCATTTAATCCGCCTGAACCATAATTACTTTTTTCAATAAAGCAGCGACGTCCATAAGGTCGTGTCTTCACATCCTATTCACCATTCGCTGTTGGGTAAGGCCACTATTGTCTCTGATCACCATAATACTGGAAACTGCGGAAACTAAATCCACGGAAATTCATCACCCCCCCCGTTTGTTTTTATTTATTTTTTATTAGAGAAAACTACTTGAAAGATTTAAATAGGTGTCTGAAATCAATAAATAATGACACAGCACTCTCTTTTGTCTTCATTATTGCAACTTCAACTTTTAAAAATGGAGGTAATGAATTTCCGAGGATTTAGTTTCCGGTATTATCGTGGCCGTAGACAATAGTGGCCTTTCACAATAGCGAATGGTGAATAGGATGTGAAGACATGACCTAAAATATCATGGCTTCAAGATACAAAGCTGCCATATTTACATAAATGTGTACCTCCACATGAAAAGGTCCCACTTTGCAGATGGTGCTTAGAATTTTTTGTTTGTAAACAAAGGGTTTTGTTATAAGTTAAATTTCCACAGCCTTCCATGTTCCCATCTGCCAGGTGGTACCTTTTCATGTGGAGGTCCTCAAATTCTTATACAGCTCCCCTTTGGATATCCTACGAAGTGCTACTAGGGTCGGTGGGCTGCCATTGCCTGGCAAAGGGGGGTGACCGTTGATTTTCTGACCAGTACACTAGCCTCACTTGAAAAAAATTCCAACCGTGTACTAGGATAGAAGCAAGACGCGTCGTATCTCATGATTGAGAGACGCGGACTTGCTGCGAATTAGGCCACCGGTCACTAGCTGAACCTCTCTACACTTCCATATGAAATTCGAAGAAAGTCCTCGGAAATGACTGTTTTTATCGTATAATTATGGAAATGATTTTATTAAATTTAACTCTTTAGAAACACTGCCGGGGCAGTCGACCCTAAAAATTACCTCTCATGTTCTTTATTATTGTACTGGTTTTTATCCTGTCATTGTTTCCGATTCTAAAAACCTTTTCCTCTCTATGCTACAATCTTTTGGATAATTTTGGTTTGTTTACATTTTCCTTCCAGCTTTTGATTTCCCGGTGCATATGGACTGAACAAATTGGGGTAACGACTCGAAAACAGTTTTATTTCCTGGAAAAAAAAGTCATTAAATCTACCCGATAATCTTTTTTCTCGGAAAACGCGTAACACGTTTTTGGAGAAAAAAAAAAAAAAAAAAAAAAAAGGAAAGAAAGAAATGCAAATAAAATCATTTATAAATATTCATCAGGGGTGGGTTGGCGGAACAAACAGATTAAGAGACATCTCTCGCTAATTATCTTTTAATTGTCGGGAAACGAAGAGATTTTTTTTTTCTTTTTTTGTTTCATATTAATCTTCATAGTCCGATGATTTCGTTTGAGGTATTTAAGTTACTTACTCCACACACTATCCCCTTTTGGGGTTTTAATTTCATTGGATAAATTATATGTGGCCTTTACTATTTATATGTGTCATGAAGGTACTCGACGTTGTGGGTAATTCTCTCATGTCCTGACGTTAATCCTTAGGGATTGATTTCGGAATCGATAGAGAAACAGGTTGCGCATTAAGTGGGAGAATCTAATTAAAAGAGAGGGTTATGTTACTCGGGGTTGAAAAGAATAAACAACTTTGGAAAAAAAAAGGTAGAAGACTTAATTGTGATATAATATTTTATCATTAATTAATACTTCTAACTAATTAATTTCTAAATGTACTGGATGTTCTGTGTTTCTTTATAAATATTTGCTTTAAAATGTTTTTAAACTTCAAAATCGAAAGTTTTACTTTCGCCAGGTAGGCGGGCTAGGTAGTCACCGCTCGTGTTAGGAAGGATTCACAGGGTTATGAACTTCGATTTATCTTAAGTCTAGACTTGTTTTATGTAATTAATTAGTGAAAAATACGGAACGCAATAAGGAAAAAAATAACCACTTTTTTTCCTACTGTGAGAAACAAAATCTTGTTTATTGGTCTTGCTGAAATTGTTCCCTCACATCGAAATCCCAGGAAGTCCGAACAAAAGAAATCAACATTAATATTTTAGGGATAAGAACTGCGGTTTTGCAAATGAATCTCCCGATTTTTTTCCGATTGTTTGGGTCACCCAAAAAAATACTGCTTTAGGTCAGTGCTGAAATGCATTGAGCCAAAGCATTCGTTTAAAACTTAACTTTATTCAGTGGGTATGTTTTGAGCGAAGGCTCGTGAATTTTTGTGTTCAAGCTGTAACGTTTCGAACGATTATGATTCGCGACAACACATCGCTTGTATTGCGATCAAGGCTGATCCATTTTTCGGGATATAAGGAATTGGTAACACGAAGGCGTTTGTTGGAGGTTTAGTAGTTGACAGCTTTCGGCAAGTCGGAAATGTGGTTTACAAATGTAAAGGTTGTTATTCTGTCAAAGCTCGCATAAGGAAACAAATGTAGGGTATCAGAGCCTACAATTCGTGGTAGAAGCTACTGCCTGTAGTAGCTTCTTAGTTGCTTACAAGTTGAGAATTAAGATAGTTAACCGACTTTTAGACTTAACTCTCTCCACTTCCTCTTAAGTTCCCGAAGACTTTGCTCTGAATTACGAAATCAAGCAAAAGTTTGGGTTTGGTAGGTTGCTATATCAAGAGAATGCTTTAAAAATTTTAAACTGGTCACACACACACCAAATACGCACGAGGGCACACACTGACAGTTTCAGAACCGTGTAACTCCAAAATTTTGCCCGGCCAACATCACACTCTGATCACGTGCCAGAGTCATCAGCGCGTGATCACTCTGGCGACCAGGGTATTGGTCGCTAGTGCAGATCAGGGTGTCTACTTCCTATAATTCCTAGTGCAGATCAGAGTGTCTACTTCCTATAGTTCCTAGTGCAGGATTATAGGAATTAGACACCCTGCTGAATTTTCCTATATTTTAATATTTGGACCTATAATCCTATAAAGTCGTATAATCCTCCTATATTTTTACTACAAGAAGTCAGGAAGGGTTAATTTTTCACACTGTCATACAATTTTTTACAAAATTTTCCCCGAATAATCTGTGACGAATCATCCGGTCACCAAAAATATCGGAGCTTTTGGAGCTGATTTGAAAGTCCCGTCCATTATCCAGTATTTGGATTTTAAAAGATACCGTAGCATCCGTTCCGTGGCAAATATTAAAATTTTTCCTTCGTCCTCAGCGCTGCCTCTGTAAGCGATTTCAGCGTATCTCCATTTTGTAAACAATAACTACTCTTTGATCTTTAGCTTTTGTCAACAACTGTTCTATTCCAGTTTTTTTCAAAATGTAGTTACGCGAAAGTCGCTTACAGGAGCAGAGCGTCAAAGTATTGTAGCCAATCTTTCCCTGCCAACTTCGAATATTTGTCACGGATGTCCTTTAAATCATCTATATTTTTTAATTTTTTAAAATTTGAATTTTTGATGACGAATGGTCTTAAGACCAGATGCAAATAGTGACTAATCCTTTAGTGTGACCTAAATATGTTGTGACGAATTGGTCATATGTGACCAGTTGGAATTGTGACGAATTGGTCGTATGTGACCAGTTGGAATTGTGACGAATGTGTAATGTGTGACCAATAATACCAGTGACGAATAATCTGTGACGAATCATCCGGTCACCAAAAATATTTGCTCTTTTTTGAAATGATATTTTGAAAATTTCGGTATGAAAAACTGTAGGAGGATGGGCATTCTGTAATATAAACTTTATTTCCTCTATTTTTTTTTTTTTTTAAAGAGTTGTCCAGTTTTATAATGAACTGAAAAAGTACTAATTTTGTGCATAGCGTATTAATTAATTCCGAAGAACTCATATTCTAGATTTTTGTTTTTATTTATTCGAAACTCTCATAAGGGAATTCGTTTCGTCTGTTTATTATGTCGATATATCAAAAAATTCCTAGAATATCTCGAGCATTAATTTTTTCACCATTATACATATTACTTTGTGAAAATTCCTTTTAATAAAAGGTCATGCGAGAAATTACTCTGCGGGAGGGTGGAAGGGAGAAATTTATCAAAAGGCACAAAGGAAAAAATAAACGATTATTTCATAAACAATTTGCTAACCTCAAAAGTTAATTGACAGGTGAAAGCGTTAACTTTAAATCTTTTGTGTAGGTACCTTGTTAAAAAAAAAGCTTTCAAATAATAATTTTTTTTTCTGTTCGGTTTTTTCGTCGTCGATACTTACCTTCGGTTTACTCCCCCCCCCCCTTTTTTTTTTGCTAATTCAAATTGAAAAATAATAGGAAAAGAAAATATTTGTCTGGTTTCTTTGAAAAATTTCCGATGAAATTAATCGGGTTTAAAAAACAAAACCCGAAAATTACGTGGGAAGGATATCGGAAAGAAAATTCCGTGAAAATTCCTTCTTTTTTTGTTTTCACAGTTGGGATTTTCACGATTGTAAAAACAAGATATTTTTCCATATGGGGATTTCGGCAATTAAAAAATAACATTTGCGGATGCATTGATAGTGTTCATTGATAGTGGATCACGAGAGCGGATCTGAAAATGGTGTGTTCTTCTGCTTGGTGCGGGGGAAAAAAAGCGGATTTTTGCTTTTTGCGAAAGAAATGACGATAACAAACAAATATAAAAATTTAAATGATTTATTTATTTCTGATCATTTTGCAAAACAAAAATTTTAAATTTAAAAGAAAAACCTAATACAGCTATATATACAAAATTACATTAAAATAAATAAATAAATAAGTAGAGGTTATAATTTCATTTTCGTTGCATAAAATAAAAAAAAAATAAAATAAAATAAAAACGAAGACAAGATCTTAACTTTATCAGTAGCCAACAATTTTACGTACCTGCGTCTAATAAACAAAATGACGTAATTTCGAAGTTTTCAGTTGGGGTCATCGAAAAAGTTTGTTTTGGATTGATTTTTGAATCTTTTTTTTCTTATTTTAGTGACGTCATCCCCAGTTTTCAGCGTCAGTTTTTTTTTGGTTGTAGGACGTCATTAAAAGAGTAAACATTTTGGTTGACGTCATTAAGGGTTCAGTCCACTGCTGTGCTTCAAGAGTTGCATTTGAGCCTTTGTTGCATAGTAGTGGACTGTGCCATAAAATACCCCAGATTTACTTTCGGTTGGTATTTGTAAGGATTTAAAATTGATTGGGTAATTCCTGAAACATGTGAGCTAGTTGAATTTTGACCAGCTGACTCAAAATGAATTCGAGCCTTGGTCAATTTTGAGATTTTGTTGGTCTTCAGCATTTCTGATCATTTTCGGCAAAAAAAGAAAAAGAAATCTTAAAAAGAGCAAAATAATTTTGAAAATTAATTGACGTGGGCGTTGGGAAGTAGGATGATGAGAAAAACTTGACCCTATTTTTTTTTATTGGTTGTAGTATGACAAATTCGGGAAGAAATGACATAATGATCAAGATGGTGGATTCTGTTAACCTTTGGGACGGTTAAATTTATTGTACGATCTATGGCACTTGAAACAGGACAGGTTTAGTACTTGTCAGCAGTACAACGTAAAATAAGTGATGTTCGTCTGGAGAATATTTTTGGTAATGATAGATTTGTAGGTCAAGTTTAGTCGAAAATCATCATTAGAAAAATAAAGTGGAGCCAGTTGCTGTGAGGTCCGGCTGGAGAACCTCACTAATCACGGTGCTTGGGAAGGGGATTATTATTTTTCTGAGGAGATTCGTTTCTGACATGTTA
The DNA here is from genome assembly GCA_037577465.1 of Liposcelis bostrychophila. Lineage (NCBI taxonomy): Eukaryota > Metazoa > Arthropoda > Insecta > Psocodea > Liposcelididae > Liposcelis > Liposcelis bostrychophila. The sequence continues at coordinate 19,233,781 of CM075212.1, read as the reverse complement.
CAACTTGAGGTTCGGATGGAGAAGGAGATAGTACAAAATCGGAAAAAAACAAAACCCGACTGCCATAACATGAAATTGTAAACAAATGCACTTTTCAATTCGATTTTGTACTACCACCTCTTCCATCCGACCCTTCACTAGTTTCTAACTTGCTATAACTGGTCTCGGATAAGCTGCAACTTGTCTGAAGACTTCTATAAGTTACAATTTGTCTGAAGACCTCTACAAATTACATCTTGTCTGAAGACTTCTACAAGCTACAACTTGTCTGAAGACCTCTACAAGTTACAACTTGTTTGAAAACCTCTACAAGTTACAACTTGTCTGAAGACCTCTAAAAGTTGCAACTTGTCTGAAGACTTCTACAAGCTACAACTTGTCTGAAGACCTCTACAAGTTACAACTTGTCTAGAGACCTCTGGAAGTTACATCTTGTCTGAAGACTTCCACAAGTTAACACTTGTCTAAAGACATTAAGATAGTCATCTGCTGCCAAATGCAGCATGTTTTTTGGCAACTTTTAGTTTTGTCGCAACGGCCCATATTCAGTTTGGTTAAATAGGATTAAATAATCGTTTTTTGGTTAATATAATTAGACCTTATTTTGGCCTAATGTAGACATGAAGACAAAATTGAGCAGAATATCCTCGTTTGAGTCGCCAAAAGCCGCTAAGTTTGGTTGGGTATTTACGTCGTGATATTTTTTTTAGGAAGAAAGATAAGTTCATTGTCTGAAATTCTGTACCTTGCATTGAGGCTGAAAAATGCCCTTAAAACCAAAGAGCTTCTTTAAAAATCAACCGGGAAATAACGTCTTTTAAACACATTATTAAGAACATTCGAAAGGTCGTCATTTCGTCATTCCCTTGAAATCAAATATCAGCATCGAAAACCGAATGAAAATACAGAGATAGGGAAGATAAAATTTTCAAAGTTGTCCTTTAATCCTTCAAACTCTATTTTAAAAAAATAAAAATAGCTATTTAAAATTTTTCAGCTCCTAATCACGAATTTAAATTATTGTAAAAAGCTTTTAAAATTTTTGAATGGGTTACAAACATTTATAATAAGAAGGGGGATACCGGCTAAACTGATGATTTTTTTAAAAAAATTTTATTATCGTGAAAAATCGAATTGGAAAATAAAATTTATTATTAAAAGTTTAAATAATAATTAAAATAAAATTAACGGCGTCTTCCTAATCCGGACCATAGAAATGATGGATCGTAGTGGTTGGTCCCTCGGAGGGATGCCGGCTCTGCGTTCGCTACGAAATTCCGGATTTTATGAGATGGTCTTTGATTTCTTATTGCGTGTAAATAAGCGGCGGTGGCTGGGGGTCGAAATACTCTCGTCTCTTGTTCTGAAACAATAAGAAAAGAAAAAGGGGTTTTTTTAAAAAAGGAATTAAAAAAATCGCTGAACAAATCATTTTGTTGTATAAGTTTATATACGAAAGAAACCCTTTTGAAACCTGATAATGTCTTTCTTTTTGACGGGAATTTAACTCCGGGATGGGTTCTGACTTTTTGAGTGACAAGGTTTTATTTTGATAAGAATTTAATCTTAAATTGCCAGGCGAATTAAGTGAAATGAATTCGAGTTTAAAAGAGCAGGTTTTCTGATTTTTGCTTGAGCGATTTTATGTCACTTTTTTTCTTTTTCATTTGCTCCGAATCGTGTTGAGTTGTAAGTAAGGTGAAGGGTCAAGCTGACCTCTTGTCAGTCAAAGGCTCGGAGTGTTTCCGTTGATGTCACCTCTGACCAGGAGCGCGTGCACACACATCCCATTCTTCTTTCAGACTGTAACTCTGAATCTTTTTATTTTTTTTAATGAAGAGGTGCTATATTAACATAAATGATATCCCAGGATGGCATTTTAAATCCATTGGACATCCTGTGGATTATTTATATAAACCCATAGGATATCCATAGGACGTCCAGAAAACGCTTTTTGGATCAATGCGGTCATAAGTAAATCCAAGAGACTTCCAATAAATATCCTCATGACGTCCTGAAGACATCCTCGGGATTGGATAGACTTTGCAATCTAAGAAGTAACATACAGAGTATGTGGACCGTGTTTGTTAAAAATATACAAAATTTTTTATTTTCCAACAAACCTAAAACTAAAAATATACAAAATGTTTTACTGTGTAACTATTTTTCAAAAAATCAACAAATTTGCGTCCATATTTATCTACTGAAAAAGCAATATTCTAAAGTGTCTCGATCTGATGGCCGTTCCACCTTAAAATCATATTTTTCAAAACCAGAAGTGACCAGTATTTTGTCTCCACTTGCGAATAAATCCGATGATAGGGCTAATCCGAGGATAGGATAAATTTGAGGATAGGATTAAACGTTTTAGAGCTGCAATTAATTTTTTGCTTTAACTTTATTGCACCAGTATTTTATGTTTGAAACAGTATTTTTAATTCAAATTTCCAGTATTTTTATATATAGAAACCCAGTAATTCAAATTATCTTAGGCAATATTTTTTATTTTATTTTCCAAAATTTTAAAATCTTTTCGGCAATATTTATACGTTCAAGAGGGGGTAAAACATGAAGGAACTGAAAAAATAGGAAACTAACACACCTCAAAAAATAATTTTCGCTTTAAAATAATGCGACCAAGAAATCAGGCTAAAAATTTAAAATTTTCCTTCGATTTCCATTTTGAAAGTAAGAAAGTAAGAATTTTGAGGGTAAACGTTAGCATATTAATAAAAATTAGGTATAGGCCTAATTCGTTCTTTCTCTAATTCTTTCTTTCTTCTTCGTAAGAATTAGTACGATTTCTTTGACTCCCCCTATTATATTACGTAAGATTTTCGCGGACCACCCCCCCTTTTTTTTAAACGTCAATTTTAAATTAGAGTAATATTTTTATTAAATCTAGGTTTATAGTTCATACTCATATCTCTAAAGATGGCTACTATTGGCACAAAATCTCATCAAAAACTAAATTTTTATTTCTTAAAATTTTTTGAAAAATAATTTCAATTAGAAAATTTTTTTGAAAAGAATTTTCAATTTTTTTACTTTAGACATTCGGAAAAAAAATTAAAACAACTTAATTTTTTGAAATAAAAAAAAATTCTGAACAATAAGTTATAATGGAAATTCTTACGTAAGATTCGCCAAACGCCCCCCCTTCCCCAAGTAAGAAATCGTAAGAATTTGAAGTACCCCCTCCCCCCTCCCTTTTGGTCTTACGTAATACTTGAACGCTCCCAAACATAAAAGGCTCAGAGCTTTTTTATCGACATTTTTAATTACATTATTGCCAAAAAGTCTTATGCTCTATCAGTCATTTTCCATCATGAAATTTTTTTGAAAACAATTCTGACAGTTTTTTCCTATCATTTTTTATCTTTTCTTTTTTCCTGGAAAAAATGCTCTGTAGTATTTTACTAATTTTTAATTTTTTATTTTTATTTACTGAAAAAAAAAGTTAAAAATACTAATTTTTCATTTTTTTTTTTTTTTTTTTTTTTTTTTTTTTTTACTGAATATCCAACACTGACCATTTCAATTTTGTACTGATGTTTTATTAAAAAATACCGAAAAACATAATAAAAAATACTGGTCAGAGTATTAAAATACTGACCGAATAAATACAAGCCATAATTTTTTTTTCTCTTTTGAGACTTTTTACATTGTTTTGCGTTAATTCTGGCTTTTCTAAATGCCAGAATCCGAGTATCCCGGATTGTAATCTTAGTATCGGATAATCGCAAATGAAAGCAAGAGTTAGTTTTGTTAAAACAATGTTTAGCTCATTTTTTAACCGTTTAACTTTTACAGTAGTTAATCTGCCTGTCCATAGTTACCCTCGAGTTCTTACGCAACCCGGATACAAAACTGCTGGGAAAATTCTTATTGAGGTTTCCCCCTTTCTAAGATTTGCTGTCAAAGGTTGTACCTTCCCATTCCCTCAAGGAAGATTATTTTTCATTGATTTATGTCACTTTTCCCCCGATAAGAAGAGGTATTTTTCGTATCTGTGAAGGTGAAAACCAAAACCTATTTCCGACTTATATTTCAGTTTAATTAATTAAAGAGAATCGCTTGTTACACGATCTCTTAATGAACCGTTTTCATCTTTTTTTTTTTTCCCCCTGCTTTTTCAAAATGAAAAATAAATGATTACAGATAACGTAAGGTTGGAGTACTACGCCGCTAATCCTTGCGATTAAAGTCTCCCACAAGTGGGTGACGTTTATTTATTAAAATAAAAGGCGACATTTTCTTTACAAAGTTAAAATCTTCACTGTCAGACGAAATAATTTATTTTGAAGCTCCCTTGATTCGTATATACGGGATGAACAAAAAAGAAAACCTGTAATCCAAAGATAATGAAATTCACTTCACAGCAGGTAGCATGTTTTCATTTCTCCCGGAAAGAAAATTACCTTAAGCTAATTTGACCGAAAGGAAAAAAATCTCAAGGACGATTTTCCCGAAGTTTTTTGATATGGGGGGGGACGTCACCCCACGGGACAGATGACCAAAGAGAAGATGACAAGGTTCAAAATGTAATTACTTAACTCGCGGGTATAAGGGTGGGATTCGACGATTATTTTTTCATCCAATAATAAGAGTATATGGTCATTTTCGAAGGGCGGTTTCGCTATACATAAAAAAGGCCGTCATTGTTTTAATGACTCCTTAGCGGACATGATAAATTTTTTTAATCTAATACGAAAATCTCTTTTAATGTCTCTTCCCCTTAATATCGCGTTGTTAAATAAATAAATATTATATATTAAATCGAAAAATTCCCGGGCTCGGGAGCGAGCACGATCTCGGGGAGTCAGCAGATTGGGTTATTAAAAAAAGTGTGACAGGAAGTGAAAAGAAAACTGCGGGCGATGATCAGGAGATTTTAGTTAACCTACATTCCACCAGTCATTAATCACCATCTGCTTGTTAACAATGTAATCTGAGGAGGTATATAGTCTTGTTTGCCATCATCAGACCCATCGCTTTTTCAACGTATTTCCCGATAATCCTCCTTTTTTTAAATCTCGTTTTTCGACACTTCCTTACTTCCTTGTATCAATTTAATTTACTCGGTACAATGGGAAAAACGAAGCGGGTTGGTTGATTCATGTTCTTGGCGGATTAAATTTTTTAGTGAACGCGACTTGATCGTAAAGATCTTTAAGCGTTCACTTAAGAATTTACTGCGTGGCAGGGAAAACAGTATTACCTGGGACAATGCACTCAGAAAAAGGAAATGTTCTTAAACAAGTTTGGTCTTGCAACAAAACCAGAATGTTTCATTGCAAAACAAAAATGCTCCATGACAACGGACAGGTTCTTGTAACATGTCTTGTGACGAGGCATTTTTTGTTTTTTCTCATTAGCCATTTTCTTTTCTGGAGTGTGTGTATCATCTTCCTTCTGAAATGACGTTCGCCGAAGGTCTGCAAACGTATTTCCTTCGGAAATATGATTAGAGATAGTCTGCTGATTATTGTTTTTAAACATAATTTAAGTACACGTTTACCAAGCTCGTTGGCGAAAATTATGTGCTCATATGCTTGATTTCGGAAAAATATCAAAACAGACTATCTCCAGTTATGCTTATGACGGAGATACGTCAGTTGGCTTCGGCTGCACGTATATATAAAAAGCATGCTTTTGAAGACTGGCAAGAAGTACTTAACTTTGGTAATGGCAGAAGTAGAGAATTTAAAAGGAGAGATCTGCCAATTTAATCTTCCTTACAGGGAGAGTTACCTCAGAAAGAGACTAGTTTTGATTATTTTCTTTCAGCTCCACTACATTCTGTACCCAGCAGCCCCTGTACACATTCTGATACTCATATTTGCGCAATAGGAATGCACACAACAAATTTCGAGAAATTTGCTCAGATTTTCTTTCTGGACCTATAAGACTCTAAGGATTCAAAATTTAAAATTTCTTGTTCGAGAATCTTGCTCCATAGTGAAACCATAGTGTGCTCACACGCATGTGTCAAAAGGGCACATCTGACTTGTGACGTACGCTTGTGAAATTGGAAGGAAAAATCTTCTGCTAATCGGACCGCCATCTTTGTTTGTTTACAAATGAATCGTTTATTGCAAAAAGGAGTCTTATCCACCATTTTTAAAAAAGGAAATAATTTGTATTGATATTTCAGAATGTAAACAAATATACGTTATCAAAGCAAAACAAACTTTTTCCATTTTCTAAAATGGTGGACAAGACTCCATTTTGCAATAAACGATTCAAATACAAGTTTAACGGTTTTAACGGTTTAGATGTCGAAAAGTGATTTTTTTTTATGGATATTTCTGTTTTTTGAAAAAGTTATTGAAGAAGAAACACGTGTTCCGTTGTTTCGTGTAAAAATACCAGGGCCAACGTAAAAAATTTACCCGTTACTATTAGATTTCACTAATTTCCCCAAGATATAGGTAATTTTCACGCCGGATAACTTCATTCTGAACATCGGCTATGTTCCAGGTCGTTCTTTTCCCAACCACCTTATTCACGACCTGGATAACAAAGAGAAGGTCGTAGCTGGGATAAATCAATTTTCCTTTCTTCTCTCCATAAATTTTTTCTTTGCAATCATTGCCATTCAAATATGACGTCATCATTTTTTGAGGATTTTTGGACCCCCCCCCTCCCCCCTCGTCATCATAAAATAGGCTTTTCTTATGGACATTTAACATGGACTTCATCATTCTGAAGGCCCCCCCTCCCCCCAAAAATGATGACGTCATATTTGAACGACCCCATTCCACTTTTTTTCCCATATCGTAAGCTACGAAACCACCCATATAAATAAAGTTCTGTGGAATTGAAGGCATTGGATTTTCATTTAAAAATTCACCCATAATCCTTAATTAATTTATTACTCAATTGAAAACAAAACAATTTATTAATCAAGTCATATCGAAATCCACTTTGTAAACAACTGGAATAATAACAATCAGGGGGTTATGAAGTATGCTGGAGGCTGGGTCGTGAAGTTTGTTAATGGAATTAATTAATTAATAAAACGGCCCACGATTAGGTTAATAATTCTTTTATTCGAGCCTAATAAAAGAATTATCAACCTAATGGTGGGCCGCTTTATTAATTAATTAATTCCATTAATAAATCAGGGGGTTATTTTTATTATATTTCTATTTTTACAAGTTCCCTTTCCTCATTTATTTTCCGTAGCAATAAAAATTACGGTTACCGAAAAACCCCATGTTCTGATGGTGGGAAAATTCGAAGATAAATGAATGTAGAATTGTAAATGACTTGTGCACGATACTGCTACAAGGCTCAATTGGGTGAACAGTTGAATATGAGCGAGATTATTAGTACCATTTTTAAAAAACGGATACGATATTTTTTTTTCTTTTTCATCGGAATGAAATAAAATAAAACTAAACTAAATTGAATTTTAATAGGAAAATATTTTATTCAATTTCAATTCAAATTTCGAAAATATGATGCTCTTCCCCTATTGGCGCTCTATTACAATAACTGAAAAAATCCGTCCCTAAGGCATTTTGATTTTTTTTTTCTTGTTTATTATACAATGGGGATGAGAAATTAAAATAGGAATAAAAAAATGTTATTCTTATGCCTATTGTAATTTGCGGGGGAAAAAAGAAATTTTATTCCTTTTTTTTCACACAAAAAAAAAAATGTCTTGTCATGTTTGTTCATATTTTTGTTCTTTATTCTCCTCCCTCCAGCCTTTTTCATCTGTTTCAATTTTTTTTTGGGAGCGGGGGAGATGGGGGGTTATGTGAGATCTATTTCACATCATTCATTCATCGAATAAAATTTCGCCACTCAAATATTCACCCTTAACCTCGTTCAATGTAATATTTTGGTGTTTTGGATTGTTCGAAAAATGGCTGCTTTAGTTTACTTTGATCTATTTTGTTCAAAAATTCATTTGATACTATTCGCCCTTCGCTTCGTTCTGAAATCTCTAAAGAACATCGAAGTAAAACAATAATGCTATTGGTCCTAGCTGTTCTTTTAGTCGCGGTGCATAATTAATAATATTTTGATGTGTTAAGCCTCAGAACACAGAGGAGGGAAAGATCGATCATCGAGATGATCGTCGATCGTCCATCTCGACCACCAAAGGAAAGTATTTAAGCCTATATTCATCTTTCCGATAAATAATAATGCTTTGTTTTACATCGTAATCTTTTAATGAGGAGCGATTATAAAGGAGAGTTAAAAAGGCAAAAGGAAGGATTAATTCTTTCGAAAAAAAAAAAAAGTTTGTAAGTACGACTTAGCACTTGTTCCCGAAATAGGAGTTTTTCGAAAACATTTTACGCGGTTCTTTTAAATATAAATAAGTATCGTCTTAATTTGAGGGGGAAGATCGTTAAAAATTCACGACGAACACAAGGTTTGGGGCGCTTTTAAAACAAACAGATTTGAACCACGCTTTCAATTATTAATCGTTGCTTCCAGGACTTGAGAGATTTTTTTGAAACTGTCTTATAATTATGGTCCTTGTTCTCTTTCCCACTGCATCCTTTTCCTGCTTTTTTATCTTTTGTTTTCAATGAAGAAAGTAATAAATTTTCATTTTCGCAGTCGTTGCTATATATTTTGAGGGCAGGCCCGTATGCAGGTGAAAAGTATAAATGGAAATTGATCCAGAAAAGTCATCCTTTCTTTTTCTAGAAAGACCTTTTTGGATTATAGGGATTGCAAAAATTATGGGGATTGCAAAAACTACAGAATTTGTTGATGCCGGTAATTAAGGGGGAAATCCATATATTACGTTAGCATTATTTTGGCCATTTTTGAATTAATTGCCTAGAGTAACCAAAATGGCTAAATTTGGCTCAATTTCTACCTTTTTTTTCTCCAACGAAAAAATATGTTTCTAGGCAATTTTTTTGCGTACTTTCACGTGGTGATAGCGAAATTTTGGTCCAGCCTGGTTTTGTCAGTGAAAAAAATTTTCTAGGAACTTATTTTAAGCCATAGAAAAATTGTTTTTAATTTTTTTTTTTTTCCTGGGATATTTTGAAAAAGATTTGTCTGTTCCATTGAATACTGGTTGTTAAAATATCAACGTTTTAAAATAACCTTCCAAGAATTTTTTGCATTGTTTTGAATATTTTTTTTTTCATTGAGGAAAGATACCCGGCGCTAACTCAAATTTAATCCGCTCAAAGACTTCTGCAAACTTTTTTTTTTTTTTTTATTCTCTTCTCCTTTTCTATTCGGTAAAAATTGTTTTCTCTGATTTACAACTTTCTTACATTTATTCATAAGACACGTTTTTCCTTCAGCTGCCTGCTTGTGGTCGTTTTTTCAGGTAGTGACGTTTTCAAAGCAAAATTCAAATACCTCTTTCCTTTTCAGTTTTCAAGACTGTACCTGCTTCTGATTCTCCCTTTCCTCTCCTCTCCGCCCCAAAATCTAAAGTTCATTCAAGGTTACTTTCATTAGTTAGTTAGTGTACGGTAGACAAGGCCGGAAGAAATGATATAAAATAAATTTAATTCGAAAAAAAAAGTTTCGGAGTTGATGCCGTGAGGATATTTCTAACAGCTGATTATTCAGCTAGCTAAAATTTATTGAAATTTCGACCAGACTCAAAACTCTTTAAGCGATAGTATTATACCAAAATGGTAAAAAGAGTAAAATCATCCCTAAGCGGGCATACATGTACTACGAAGCAAGAAATTAAGGTAAGACTCTTTACTTAAAGAAAAAAAAATGGTAGTCTTCTAATTTTGAAATTTTAAAATTGTAAATTTTTTACACCACAAGGGGGGGGGGGGGGAGTGGCGGAGGAGCGCAGGCTAATATCTTTGGTCTTTTGTCACCTACTGAAAATTTTTTACAAAAACATGCTCTGTGCTTTTGGGCCAATTTTTTGCTTACTTTCACGTGCTGAAGGCCAAATTCGGGTCCGGCGGGGTCTTTGTGGCAAAACAAACTTTTTAGATTTGGGCCATTACTTTGGTCTTCGGGAAAAAAAAAACAAAAAAATACGTATTTAGACCAGTTTTTCGTGTACTCTCACATGGAGATAGCGAAATTTGTGTGCAGCGTCATCTTCGCAGCGAAATTTTTTTTTAACTTTTGGCCACTTTCTTGTTGAAAGAAAAATTTAGAAGCACATCTATTTAGGCCAATTTTTTACCTACTTTTCGGCTATCATAGCGAAATTGCGATCTGGCGACGCTAACATGAAAAAAATAATTTTTTTTATCTTTAAATGTCCATTTTGGCCACTGGGCCATTTTTAAAAAAAATGACAATTATGCTTTTAGTTAGCCCTTTGAAAGAGCTTTTCTTTTGGATTCTTCAATCGGACAACACATTCTGTGCCAAAAAAATAAAAACTAAATGAGCACTCCCGTCCTTCGCCTGAAAAACGACTTTCATTTTGCCTCAATATTTGGCTTAATTTATTCCTCACTAAATCCTATCAATGGGTGAAAGTCAAAAAAAAATAAAATTTAATTTTGAGGAACAAACCTTAAGGTAACCCGGTTTATTTGTGGAAGTAGTTAAATTTTTTCTCGGCGTTATTTTTCAAAGCGAGATATTGTGTGAAAAAATTCCTCGTTGCGGATTAATCCGATCCTCAAATGAATCCTTACCGGTAGCGGTCACAAATTATTTAAAGATTTAAAAAATCATTTATTTCGGTGTGTATGAATAAAAAATTAATTTATCAAGTTAAATCTTTTTTTTTATATTCGTAATAAAATGCCGACATGAAAAAAAGGAGGGAAAAAACACGGAAAATAGAGTTACAACCTTCTGCACGAAAAAGTAAACAAAACGTTTTATTTTCCGGATTTACAGTAAGATCAATATTTTTTTGCTTTTTCCACTTCCCATTTTCATCCATACCTTAAATCTTTTTTTTTTTTTTTTTCTCAAAGGTCTAAATTTAACTCTTGCTGTCGCAAACGAAGACCTACGTCGCCATCCATTCATTTTTCAGCAAGGTAAAAATGAATTTAAGGAAAAATTTATTTATTTACTTATTTTTTGTACCTTCCGGGATGTTTGTTTATTCTTTTTTCCCTGTCCCCAAAAAAGGGTTGAAATAGATTTGAAAGCTTAAAAGTGAAGCCGCAGGGTCGAATACGGAACGGCCCCTAATTAACTATAGAGAATTAAGTGTGTCAATTCGATTAAACGAGATGAAAGGTTTTGCCGCAAGACTTTTATACTTAAGAAGGAAGGGGTTTAAAACGCTTTTGATGAGCGGGCCCCGTTTTAACGGGAAAGAGAAAATCCACGTAGAGGCGGAAAAAGATAAGAAAAGGAGCACTAATCGATTGACTCCGAACGTTTTTCCCTTTTCGCCGAGCGCGGGAAAAAACAAACTCGTTTTCGCATGATTCATTATTCTCAGAGACCGACTTTTATTATTCCTTTTTCATTCAGTAAAACGATGAATATAAAAAAAAGCAACAGGTGGTTTTTTCGTAACGAGTTCGAAAATTCACTTCTTGAATCGCGTTTTCTTTTGCCAGTTGAAATGGAAAATTTCGTCGATATGAACTTCCTGAATTTTTAACGAACAAATGGTGGGGGCGAGGGGGATAAGAAGAGGGGAGAGCATGGAAAATAAAAATAACAAAAAAGAAAAGCGAAAGAGTTAACTAAATTTTTTTCCGGTTTCTTTTTTTTTAGATTGCATTGGAGATAAAAATGAATTGAATCGTTGCAAATGTGGGGGACTGACTGCTCCTGCATTTTAACGAAAAGCAAGTATCCCAAGTTGCCACTTTGTTTACGCTCGGAGAAAAAACTTGATGTTTGTAAGTGGAACTTTGTCCAATGGCCTTAACCTTAACCTTTCCGAGTTAAAAGGCAATTTTTTTTTTCTCATGCAGTAGTTTTTTTTTTTTTTTTTTTTTTTTTTTTTTTTACTTAGCGATTTCCTTGTAATCTTAAATGGGAGAATCGACTATTCTACTAGTCGTAAAATAATCGCGAATAGTCTTCTCGTGGGTGTCTGAAACTGCTTTTCAGTGATGTTTGACGTGTGTCGTCGATATTATTATCCTCCCAGTGATTATTATAGGTTTCCTTCAATTCCGTGCATCGGAGGTGAACTAACGTATCTCCATCGAAAATATATTGGAGACAGTTTGTTTCGACCGTTTGTGAAAATCATGTGACTACAAGTTCACACGCTTATGTTGGTGTAAACTTGTGGTCACGTGACATTTTCTCGAAATGTCGAAACAGATTATCTCCAATCATTTACGATGGAGATACCTTAGTTCACCTCCGACGCACGGAATAGTTGCAAATTATTTTTGTGAAAGGTTTAAAAACATTGTAATTAATAATAAAAAGCGATTTTTTTGTAAAAAAAAGTTGTGGAGAATGTTAAGAGGAATATTCCCAATATTTCAAAAAAATTATTCGATTCCAATTAAATTTTTGTTGGCGGAAAAAGCCTTTCTTCGAAAAATAAACAAAGTTGAGCCCACATTTACGTTGCAGGAGAACGATCAACTAAGAGTATCAAATTCATCGGTAAAACAACGTTTAAAATATGGGGGAAAAAAATCAGACTGGGATATCGGGCCATATCCATACGTAGGGCTGTCTTTGGGGTACTGTCCTAATATTGCTGAATTTAAACAATGAAACGATTTAAAAATTTTAAGGAATTTTTTTTTTTTTTTGCTCATTTTCGGTCAAAAAATTCGAATTTTTTGATAAAAATATCATTTTTTTTCCTGGCATGAAAAAAACGTATAATTTTTGATAAAAAAGGTCAAAAGTTTAAAAAAATTAGTCAAAATTTTAATTAAAGTCTTCAAAGTTAAAATTTTAATATTGAAACATTGCTTTAGCTCATATTCTTGGCTAAACCAAAAAGGACAAAATTAAAAAATTTAGTGAACATTTTATTTAAAATTTATAAGTTCTTGTTTTTGTTCACGTAGTTTTAATTTTAATAATTAAAAAACGGCGAAAATAAAAATAAAAGGTTAAATAAAATTTCAAGAAATTTTTAAGTCTTTGCTTTAGCAACTTTCAGTTTCTTGTAAAAGTTAAGTTTCTTAAAATTTACAAGAAATGTTTTAAGTCATGGCTTTCGTTCATGTCGTCTATTTTAAAATAAAACGTGGGCTCAATATTATATTGTTCTAGTTACACTTCCCAGGTTGACAAGCGTTTTTCATAAGCTAAGTACAGGGGACTAGTGACAATCTGGGAAGTGTAACTAGAACAATACAACTTTGAGCCCACTAAAATTTTAGCTTTAAATTTTTTGAAGTTGAAAAAAAAAAAAATATAGTCAAAATATTATTTAAAATTTAACTTTTCTAAAAGTAAAAGGATGAGGGTCAATAAGGCCGTTTTTTGGGCTAAATTTTTTTTTTCGTGAAATTTGATCCTTGAGTCCTGGTAAATGATTCCCCAAAAGAATTTTCGATTTCGGTCGTCGGAACCCTTAATATTCGCCTAAAACCATGATATTTTATTAAAGCAAATTTTAAGGATCAGCATAGGAATTAAAAAATTTTATTGCGGCAGGGAAGTACTCCTACCTAAGACCTTTTAAGGGTATTTTTTCATGTTCCGAAAAATGTGTAGAACCCCCTTAAAAGCGGCAATTTTAGGTGTTTTTATTTTTTTAAACACCGTTCTTCCAAGGATTTCTGAAAACTGCGTACAATATATTATAGCTTGCCCTAAGATAAACCTCACGTAATTTTTCCCGTTTGCGAATCCAATGGAATCCATTTTAAAAATGCATAAGACGCGGTTTTTACGGCCTATTTGAGCTCCCTGGTAGTCAGATCTGAATTTTTTTTAAAAAACATCATTTAGGAGTGACAATTAATCGATTCCAGCCATTATCCCGTTCCATCCATGATCAAGTTATCTTAAAAAAAACTTTAAAAAATTATTAAAAATCACTTTGCATTTGATGTGTTCCATAACAAGTTTTCGAAAATGGAATATTAAAATTATAAATAATCTGTATATTTCCTTCTTTTTTCGTATTAAGTTAGTTGGTATTTTTAATTTACCCTTCAGAAATGATGTCTTGCATCTAAAATAACAATGAATACAAAAAATAGAAGAAAATACATATATCGTTTATATTTTTCACATTTCATTTTCAAAAACTTGTTATGGAACACATCAAATGCAAAGTGATTTTTTTAAAAAAGTTAATAATTTTTTAAAGTTTTTTTTAAGATAACTTGATCATGGATGGAACGGGATAATGGCTGGAATCGATTAATTGTCACTCCTAAATGATGTTTTTTAAAAAAAATTCAGATCTGACTACCAGGGAGCTCAAATAGGCCGTAAAAACCGCGTCTTATGCATTTTTAAAATGGATTCCATTGGATTCGCAAACGGGAAAAATTACGTGAGGTTTATCTTAGGGCAAGCTATAATATATTGTACGCAGTTTTCAGAAATCCTTGGAAGAACGGTGTTTAAAAAATAAAAACACCTAAAATTGCCGCTTTTAAGGGGGTTCTACACATTTTTCGGAACATGAAAAAATACCCTTAAAAGGTCTTAGGTAGGAGTACTTCCCTGCCGCAATAAAATTTTTTAATTCCTATGCTGATCCTTAAAATTTGCTTTAATAAAATATCATGGTTTTAGGCGAATATTAAGGGTTCCGACGACCGAAATCGAAAATTCTTTTGGGGAATCATTTACCAGGACTCAAGGATCAAATTTCACGAAAAAAAAAATTTAGCCCAAAAAACGGCCTTATTGACCCTCATCCTTTACAAGAAATTTTCTAAGTCCATGCGTTCGTTCATGTCGTACAATTTTAAAATGAAATTGTACTTTAAAAAAACAGAGAAAATTGAAAAAAAAAAATTTAATAAAATTTTTGGTGCGAACTGACCGTCACCCGGACGCACCCACAGACAGACAGATTTCCCCAGGACCCCAAGACGTAGTCCTGTGTCAAAACAATAAAAATTAAATCGGAAAACGTTTTGATTTTTATTTGTTGACTAAAGTTTTTCGTTGGAATCTGAACTACCTCCTTCATCCACTCTTGTCTTAAATTACGTGTTTACACGAAATTCTTTGACTTTGGCACTGGTATAGTAAAAAATAAATATACCATCTATTGGTCCTTTTTTTTTTCACATGATTTTTCCTAACGAAATCGACAATTTGTCTTCAATTATTTTGTTAGATTCATTACTGTCATATGTGCCTCTCATAAATTAATATCCAAACACTCGGACCGTTGATTAAATTAATAAATCCTTGCTTATACTGATTATTACATATCAATCAAAACAAGACATAACAATCGAATCGAATTGTTTCTCCTCAGTGGTACTGGAAAAAAAAAATTATTGTGAAATCTTCGTTTTAATTTTCGTGATTAATGTTGTTTCATTTATCACCTATTGACCTTGAAAAGGAAAAAAAAAAAAAAAATTGAACTTAAATTTAACGACCTAATCGAATCCAGAAAAAAATTAGAGATCACCCTTGGGGAAATGTTTTTGCTTTATTTTTATCTTCCCGATTTTTAAAAATAGATGTGAAAATTATAACCGGTTTCCCGAGAAGAAATTTTTTTTTTTTTTCGATTAAAGGTGTTTATCTCGCCGGAGAGAAAATTTTCAGTGTGTCGTTGGAAAAGAAAGCGAAAAACAAAAAGATGTGTCTACAGGTTGACAAATCGTCAAACAATGGAACATAGGAACTCCATTAGTTTTTAACCTGTTTTCCCCGCCGCCATTCATTTCAGTTTCTTTTCAGGCACGGACTGGGGCGCCGAGCTACCGGGAGATTCCCGGTGCGCCTTCACAAAATGCAAAAAAGGCGCCTATACTTCAAAAAGTTAAAAAATGTCCAACACATTACTTTTACAAAAAAAAAAAAAAAAGGAAACTGTTTTCTACCCGACTTCCAAATATTTTCAAGAATTTCATATTTGTTCGATTGCCATTAACCCCTGGTACTGAGAAGCAGAAGAAAGCAGGTAATAGTTCCCCGAATTCAAGGCTTGCTCTTTTTTTTTTTCTTTATTGTCAAGAAGGAGAATTACTTTACAGCCTTTCGGTCTTCTCTGCCTTTACATTCATTTGATTGATTTTGAATCTCCGGATTTTGTCCTTTTCTTGGAATATTAGACCTATGGCAATTTTAATGAGGTCAGTACTCTCTCTAGGGTTTTGGGTTTTTCCCAATCATTTATTCCAAAGTACCTGCGACTTTTTCCGAAAAATACCCGAAAAAGAAAAAAAAATCAGTTCTTAAATAAACGCGGATCGGGACGGATGTTTTTATCGACGATTTTCAGAAGTATATTTAAATCAGAAGTATTTTAAAATTAATTAAACATAATTTTTTTTTCCAAAAAAATAATTATTTTTTACACAGATCTCTATTTTATTTTAATCTATTTTTTTTATTTTTTTAAATTTTAATTTTAATTTTAATTTATTTTGTAATTTTTTACATTCATTTTATAAACAAAATGCGCCTCAGCGATTTAAATACCAGTATCTTTTTTATAAAAAAAAATTAAAATATATAAGTTAGAACAATGGATCCTTCAGTGGAATATCAAGATAAAACTCAGGATGGACATCTGGAAAAAGCATCAAAAAGGAAAATATCGGGCCAGATTAAAGAAATGGATACAAGTAAAAAGAAAAAAAAATGTGGTTTTGAAAATAAGAAAAATAAAGAGAAACGGGAACTTGAAAAATCAGCTGCAAGTTGCAAGAAAATAACTGACTTTTGTACTCCGAAAGACAAAAAACACGGAAAAAATTTCGAAGGAACAAGCAGTATAGATAAAAAAACAACCGGTGCTAGTCTTAGTGATTGTGTGAGTGATATTACTGTAGGAAAAAAAAGCAGTGACACTGAAGAAAAAGGAACAATTCTGGATTGTGTTAGTGACGTTGAAAATATAATTAATGAAGGAAGTAGCTCAGAAGAAAACAAATCAATCAGTGATAATAAAGAAAAAGGAAAAAATGGTGATAATGCAAACGCGATTAGCGAAAAAATTTCTAGTTCACCGGAAAAAAAATCAATAGGTGAAAGTAAGGAACCGAATAATTTTTGCAGTAAAAGTGAAATAAGAGACGGACTGGATGATACAATTGATAAATATTTTAAAAAACCCACAGAAACAGAATTATTTGATTTTTTTTCGTATCATCCGAAGCAGGAAGAACAATTTTCGGACAAAAAACCGGACTTTAATGTGAAAGTTTTTTTCGGTGACACTTCGAGAGGCATTAGGCGACTTTGGCTTACCTATAATAAAATATTAAATAAGCTATTTTGCAGTATTTGTCTAGCATTTAGTAAAGGAACTTCAACTTTTTGCAGTGGTTTTAAAAATTGGAATCATATATATGAAAGAGTGATTGAACATGAAAAATCAAAGTGCCATATTGATTGTGTAAAGAGTTTTATGCGGTATAAAATGGGAAAAAGTGTTAAAAACTTAGTGCACTCAGAATCTCAAATAGAAAAATTAAAATCAGAGACAATGATGAGAAGGCATATAGTTTGTATGGTAATACGTGCGGTAAAATTCTTAGGGAAACAAGGATTAGCCCTGAGGGGCGATAAATCGGAGAGCGCCTATAACTTATTTGATTCGGAGGCAAATTTGAATTTGGGAAATTTTTTGGAGTTAATAAAGTTGTTGTCAGAAAGTGATAGTGTTTTAAAGTGCCATTTAGAGAAAATTTATAGTAAAAGTGTGATTCAGAAAAAAAAGTTTGAAAATTCCAAGAAAAAAAAAAGTGGTCGAGGCAATTTGGTTACTTTTTTAAGTAAAACTACCGTTAACAAAGTAATCCAGATCATAGGGAATGAAATAAAGTATTTAATAGCGAATGATATTAAAAAAGCAGGGATCTTTTCCGTAATGATGGACACAACCATGGACATCACTTCTTATGACCAATGTGTTATTACACTTCGATATGTATTTGAAGGAGTTGTGCACGAACGAGTCATAGGACTAAAAAAGATGACTTCTACAACTGGACAGTGTTTATTCGATACGTTGAAAAGTACAGTGGAAGATATGGATCTTAAAATGGAAATGTGCGTTGCAAATTCGTTTGACGGTGCCTCTAATATGAGAGGGCAATATAAAGGAGTAGCTGCAAAATTAAAAAAATTAAATCCAAGTAATATCCACACTTGGTGTTATTCCCACGTTTTAAATCTAGTAATTACAGACGTTTCTAAATGTGTTACACAAAGCATCAGTTTTTTCGGTTTAATTCAAGAAACTTTTGTTTTTTTTAAAGAGTCTTATAAAAGATTACAAGTGTACGAATCTCAGAACCCGAAATTAAAATTGTCCGGCATTGGTGCTACGAGATGGAGAAGTAAGCACGATGCTACAGTGAAAATATTTGGTCGAATTGATTTCTGGACTCAAAACAATATGGAAAAAGAGAAATTATCAAAAGCAGTTTACTTACAACTTCTAAATGCTTTGTGTTTGATATCTGAATCAAGAGAATTTAAAGCTAAAATTAGAGGCGAGGCTCTTGGCCTATTTAAAAAGTATTGCGCCTATGAGACGATTTTGGTTGCTATGATGTTTCTCCAGATATTTAATATAACGACTCCTACATCGGATTATTTGCAAACCAAAAATTTAGATTACATTTTAGCATGGAAAAATATTGATTTTGCAATAAAAACTTTAAAAGATCAAAGAAATAAGTTTGATGAGGTACGGAAGGCTGCCGATTTTTTTGTTATACATATGAACAAAAAACTGGAAAGCAGTGATGAATTTGAGGATTTTTTTGTCGAGGAAAATTTACCAGTTATAAGGAGCAGAAAAAAGAAGATTTTACCAGGAGAAGAAGCAAAGGACGAAATTATTGAAGATCCAAAAAAAAAATTTGAAGTTGAAGTTTACATTGCAACAATGGATACGATCAAAGTTCTCATGGAATACCGCTTTACCGCACATCAAACACTATATTTAGACATTAGCTGTTTTGATCCTCGGCGATTTAAAGAAATAGCAAAAGACGGACTTCCAGAAAATGCTTTAAATAAAATATGTAAAGTTAATCCAAATTTAGAGAAATCAAAATTAGCAGAGGAACTGAAATCGTTTGCAAAAATCTGGCCTGAGATTTGTGAAAATTCCATTATGTCATCTTATGCCAGTTTAAATGATCCTAACTTTGATTACGACCCGGAATTCGACAAGGATGAAGAACAGTTGATAAAGGACAACGAAGAAAATATTGAAGAGGAACTAAAAGTGTTCAACGACAAAACCGAGGATAAAATCGAAGACGTTCAATGCAAGGGAAAATGCCTTAAATGCTTTTTATGTATTTTCCTAATTTTAGTGGAGTACAACATGTATTCGACTCAGTATTTTGAACTGCACAAAGCTTACCAGTTTTTATTAACTATTCCTTCTACTCAGGTTTCTTGCGAACGGGCGTTTTCAATACTAAAATTGATTAAAACCCGGTTGCGGGCAAACTTAATTCAGAGTCACTTAGAGCCGTTGTTTTTAATGCAGTGCGAAAAAGACTTACTTTCGAAAATTCAAGACAATAAAATTATTGATAAACTCTGTGAAGGCAGTGAAGAAATGAATCGGTTACTAAACTTTATTTTTAGCTAATTAAGACTATTACTACAAAAAAAAAAGGAACACACAACCAGCTTGAGACCGAACAAAAACTTAAATATTTCAATCCTAAAAATAAGGTAAGAAAAAGGATTTTTTCAAAAATTATATCTACGATTAAGTCGAAAAATTAATTGGGGGGGGGGGGGGGGGGGGGTGCCACAAGACAATAGGCGCCCTCTAAAAAATTTTCAGCTCGCGCCCTCAAAATTTCCCAGTCCGTGCCTGTTTCTTTTTTTACTACATCAAAAAGAAAAAAAGAATAAAACGAAATCGTAGATTAAGTAAATGCAAAAGAGGTTTCTTCCCCTTAAAAGCATATGTAATTTATATGTAAGGAAAAGTTGCCTCGGGGTGAAAGTTTTGTGGGAAAACAAAATCCCATAAGATTCAAGGTTAAAAAAAAAAAATAAGAAGCATAATGTTCTCATCGTACGCATCTTACCGGAGGGTGAATGAAACAAAATATTGTTTTTGCAAATCGTTTTTTCATGCGCAAAAATTAAAAAAAAAAAAAATTTATTATGAAAAACCCAGGAGGGAAAAAAATGCAGACATGATGAAAATAATAATTTTTTTCTGATCCGCGTATTGCGCTGTACGTCAGTCTGATTAAAATTGAAATATTTGGGCAACGCTTTCGTTTCTGATGAAGCAACACATGAGATATTCAAAAATTATTATACTGATAAGTAACATCTACGTAACGTAGATATTAAATTTTTTTAAAAATTGTTTTAGTATGAAATACATGCTGGACATACTTTTTAATTTGGTTTTGTTCTAGGAAAAAGGGCGTCTATTGAATTTTAAAAACGTTTCGGTTCTTTTTGTGAAATTTTTTTTTTCTTTGGTTGTACATTGAATATGCAGTCAAAGACTGAAATTCATAGAAATGCCATACATTTTTATTTTGCTTTCCAGCTTGTTGCACCGGGGTGTCTCAATTTGCGAAGGTTTTGCTTGGGCGAGTTTTCATTTCGTGGAACATGAAATTAGTGGAAATTGTAACAGAACTCATTCATGAATGAGAAAATCGAAGAATGCAAAATTTAATCATTTATTTTTCAAAATAGAAAAAAAAAGAAATAAAATGACCTTAAAAGAAATGCGCACGATTATTAAAAAAAAAAAAAAACTAGTGAAGGACTATGTTCAACATATATTCTAAAAATATGTATAGTTTTTCTAATTTTCTATCCCTAAAACTAAGATTTAGCTAGATTGTTTTAAAGATACAGCTACCTGTATTGACCCAGACAGCAAAGACACGTGTATTACACGTGTAAAACACGTGTAAATTTGGTGGAATACTCGTAGACAATACACGAGTATTCTACGTGTATTTTAAGATAATATCTACGTGTTCCGGCTCATGTTTTTTTCATTTAAAAAAGAGGAAAATTCTCTTTCTTTCGGGTTTAGTTAATAAGACGTTATAAACCGATGAGAATAAAAATCGAAAGTTATAAAAAAAATGAGAATAAGAATCTAAATATCACTGTTATTCTTCTCTGGTTTTTATGGAAAAAAAGGGGAAAAAAAAACGACGAGAATGTGAAAAAACGACGTTTATTTTTTCGTTTAGTACAGTATTAAGAAAAATATTTTACCGGGTTCGTTCAGTAAAATGGACTCGAAGTAAGTGAATTTTGAAATTGCTATTGACGTCATGGTAAAATTAACATCTTTTCAATAAAAACTAACATTTTTTTCGAGTTCAAATTACTTTTTCTTATGACTGAGAGTCGAGTGTGCTATGAACTAGGCTGCTCGTCACCACTATAAGATGAATATGGAAACGCCTTTTAATTTTAAAAAAGTAGCAAGTTCAAAATTCATTCATTTTCGAGTCGATTTAACTACATTTTTTAAAAAAGAAAATCATATTTAATTATTCTAAATATTTTACATTTTCCTTTTTTTTGAATTTTTTAACCACTCTGAGTAACTTTTTTTACATCACTCTCATCTGTATTGGAGAATTTTGCTTTTTGCTATATGTACTAACTTCATTACCTTCAAATCTTTTATCCCTTTTTTCGCTGGCTTATTTCGTACTTCTCTACCGAACCAATTTAACGTCGTTGCATATTTGTTGTTAAAAAACTCTTTTAGGATGGCTCTGATCAAATCCTCCTTCTTATGACCACCTTTAGATTGAAAATACTTCACCGCAAAGGCAAAATTTTTGCTTTCAGAAAGAAAGCTTTCCCACTCTTTTACTCCTTCGTCGGAGTCAATGGGAATTTTGGGAAAAATTCCCATACCCTCTACCCCTAATTGGGTACCCACAAAAAGGGTTAAAGTTTGCAATTGTTGTTCCTGCTTTTTTACACTTCTGTAAATGTTTTCTATTACCGATCCTCCCTAGAAATAAATTTAAATCCCATCAGTTAAAGTTTAATTTTAATTATATGTAAGGAAAAAAACTTTTTCTCTTTTTTTTGCAAAGCGTTTGAAATTTTAATATGCCTACCTAGTTCTATTTTCAAAGGTTGGATCGTTTAAATCGGATCTACAATCTGTTTCTGACGATGAAGTCTGCCTCGGTTCATTCTCCGTTTCATTTCTTCTAAAGTAGCTCCGGTCAAACTGCTCACCCGATGGCGAACGATTTGGAGAGTCAAAATCTGATCGATAATCAAAGTTCCTAAAACAAGAAAAGCTACAATTAATTAGATACCTCCTCAATTAAAACCGGTACTTTCTACTATCACCGAAGAAGTAATATAGTCATTACCTGGTTCTATTTTCAAAGGTTCGATTGTTTAAATCGGATCTACCATCTGCTTCTGACGAAGAAGTCTGTTTCGGTTCATTCTCTCTTTCACTTCTTCTAAAGAAGCTCCGGACAAACTGCTCTCTCGATGGCGAACGATTTTGATAGTCAAAATCTGATCGATAATGAAACTCTCTAAAACAAGAAAAGATACAATTAATTAGATACCTTTTTCGTTAAAACCGGTACTTTCAATTATCAACGAAGCGGTAATCTAGTCATTACCTGGATCTATTTTCAAAGGTTCGATTGTTTAAATCGGATCTGCCATCTGCTTCTGACGAAGTCTGCCTCGGTCCATTCTCCGTTTCACTTCTCCTAAAGAAGCTCCGGACAAACTGCTCTCTCGATGGCGAACGATTTTGATAGTCAAAATCTGATCGATAATGAAACTCCCTAAAACAAGAAAAGAGACAATTAATTCATAAATTACCTCCTTCATTAAAACTATAGTGCTATGAATTATCAATGAAGCAGTAAATTAGGAAAACATTTTACCTTCTGGGGGTGATTCTGTTGTCTTCCGCAGAGTTCAGATTTAATTCCCGCAAAGGCTGTGAGTTAGCCCTTAAAGTTGGTCTTGGCGCATTCGTAATTTCACTTATTTCCCTGGATTCGCTACCGTCTAAATGCACTCCCGATGGTGCACGATTTGTAGAGTCTAAATTTAATCGGTAATCAAAGTCCCTAAAAAAAAAAAAAAAAAAAAAAAAAAAAAAAAAAAAAAATAAAATAATTAATTTATTGCCTCCTTAATTAAAACCGGAACTTTCAATTACCAATGAAGAAGTAAATTTAAGGAAAACGTTTTACCTTCTGGGGGTGATTCTGTTGTTTTCAGCAGAGTTCAGATTTAATTCTCGCAAAGGCTGTGAGTTAGCCCTTAAAGTTGGTCTTGGCGTATTCGTAATTTTACTTATTTCCCTGGATTCGCTACCGTCTAAATGCACTCCCGATGGTGCACGATTTGTAGAGTCTAAATTTAATCGGTAATCAAAGTCCCTAAAAAAAAAAAAAAAAAAAAAAAAAAAAAAAAAAAAAATAATATAATTAATTTATTGCCTCCTTAATTAAAACCGGAACTTTCAATTACCAATGAAGAAGTAAATTTAAGGAAAACGTTTTACCTTCTGGGGGTGATTCTGTTGTTTTCAGCAGAGTTCAGATTTAATTCTCGCAAAGGCTGTGAGTTAGCCCCTAAAGTTGGTCTTGGAGCATTCGTAATTTTACTTATTTCCTGGATTCGCTACCGTCCAATGCACTCCCGATGGTGCACAATTTGTAGAGTCTAAATCCGATAAAAAACCGGATGCACTGGAAAAAAAAAATGTTATATATAAATAACTGAAATAACACTTTTCATTAAACTTTTCAATTTCATTTCTCAATGAAATAATAAGTTTGAGAAAAAGATTATTACCTCCTACAGGTCATTCTGTCGCCTTCTGTAGGGTTGAAATTTAAATCCGGCAAAGATTGTGATTTTGACCCTAATATTTGTCTCGACGTATTCGTTTTTTCATTTATTCCCAGGGAGTCGCTATCGTTTAACTGCATTCTCGATGGAGCACTATTTGCAATCTCGATATCTGATGAGAAACCTAATGCCCTAAAAATGATAAATAAATTAATTAATCAAATATTTAACTCCTTAAAGTCTTTAACTTAATTTATCAATGAAATAATAAAGTCAAACTTAAAAATGCCAATTTTTCCAGACAGTCCCTTTATGTGCATACACATCATTCAAACAATGACTTACTCATTCTGAAATTCATCCATTGCTGTATCTACATCTGACACTGATCTGATATCCTTTTCAAATCTGCCTTTGGAGTTATTATTGCTGATTAAACTTGCATCACTGCAAAAAAATATTAAAAACAATAAGCTTTCTATTTTTCTAAATTTTTTAAAATAAATTAAACAATTATTTAAAATCAGTGAGCTAAAAGGCTACTTTTTATCAAATTTAATAATAATGGTGGCAAGCTGCAAACGTTCCAAAAGAAAAATATTAATATTTGTTTTCCTACCTGTCATCATCAGAACTCTTAATTTCCGAATCAGACCATTTTGGGAATTGGTAAATGTTTCTGAGCTCAGAATCTGAATCTTCAGATGATGATTTATCTGATAAAATTTTCCTCTTATTTGTGTTCTGTCGTACTCTTTTCTTTGATATTTTATGTGTGGTCGATGGTGAATCTGAGTCAGAAGTAAATTTTTTTCTAAATTTTTTTCTTTTTCCCCTTCCTTGTTTGTCTTCATCATTTGCTTCCGTGTCCAGATTTGAGGTATCTTCAAGTGTTTTAGAGGCTTTATTGGCCCTCGAAAAATCGTCTGAAAATATAGAAAATAGACTTGGCACATCTACATATATTAAGGGTCTTTAACATGTTCAACAAACAGCTTACTATAATTTCATGATTGTGTTTTGCTAATCAAATATTACATTTATGAGTGACCCGGTCAAATAAAAATTTTTGTAGGAAGGCTTATTTATAGGAATTTGCCAATTCGATGAACCTAACATTGTTTTCAATTAATCAACTTGTACATTGCACATTTATATCCCTTATTTTTAAAAAAAAAAAGAGAAGAAAATTGAAGATTTTCTGTTTCGGGTATTTAAATATATTAATAGCAGACTAAAAACAAAATTTTTCGTATACAATTCCGTCCATGTTTATCTTAGAGTGCTAGATCAAAGTACACCGTATATAAATAATTTCCGTGATGACGTTACCATATTAACTTCTGAAATGTTTGTCGTCTGCTTGATTTTAAATTCAAAACTTAGGTTAATTAATTGGAAATTAAAATCAGAGTTATGTAAATATAGCTTACTATAATTTCATGATTGTGTTTTGCTAATCAAATATTACATTTATGAGTGACCCGGTCAAATAAAAATTTTTGTAAGATTAAGAATCAACAGATATGAATGAGAATTATGTTCATTTACAAAATATGATTTTAAAGAAACTAGGTAGGCATATGATAAAATTATTTTTCTTCAAAAGCAAATCAGAAAACGCAACTGCATGATTTAACATTACATTAATTAAATGTCTAGATCATAATACAATAACGAACCTATATTTCAATTTTCAGCTAACTGCTATACCATGAAGCAACTTTAACGAGCTGAACCCATAACTTGTGAAATCATGCTGTTCCTAAACATTTAGTAAGCATTATTAACAGAATTAGAAGAGAATTTTAATAGCCATAAGGGATTATATTTGACATATTGAAGAAATGGAATTCATTTGGTTACTCCAATCGAACAAGATGAAAAGATTGACAAACTCATTACCTGAGCCGGTTAATTTGGACAGTTTGATTTTACAAAACGGTGACACTGTCTTAGTAGCTATATTAATAAAGAAGAAAGGGAAATTAAGGAAAAAAATGTTAAAAGTAGGTGAAAATGGAGAGAACAAACGTTTTAGGCAAAAGAGTACCATTAGCCAGCAGCAGTAGTAGCACTGCTTGAGGCAGACTCCTGACAAGCTATGACATTTATTAGCAGAATATAGTCTACATAGGAAAGAGAGGCATTGTGAAAGAAAGATGGTCCATGTTGTTTTAGCCATTGGACTGAGCAAATTGATTATGGCAAGAATATAGTATATTTTGATATTGTATAATTGAACCGTACTAAGTATGAATCCAAAGTATTAAAATTTTTAAAAAAAGATTTAGAAAACCTATTAATATTAAATTTTCAAATTTTCTTTTCACAAATTCTAGAAAAGAAAAATATCCAAAGATTCCTATAAAGTATTTAAATATAGTAAAGGAATTTGTAATCTTTTGAAGAATAATGGAGTAGGTTGATTTCGTTAACTTTGTGCTTCAAAGCTCCTACACATGTTACCTCAATGATCGTGTAATTGGTAAGAAGAATTATTAGCCTTTATTTGGTTTTATAAGCCAAATTGTTACGAGAAGACTTTTTGGAGCCTTGAAACATGGTGTATCTGTCCTGATACTAAAGTTCAACCATATAGTCTAACAATCATAAAAACTTACCAAAATGTATGGGAAAATCCTTTTAAGAGAACACTTTTCCCATTTATCACCTGGCTTTGCATGTTTTCTGGCCAAATTGGATGCATTTTGAGATTTACTATTAGGAAAAAGGCATTCTTGCTTGTTGATAAGCCATCTGTTTGAGATCACGGCTATATCACCTGGTGCATTGTCATTCATGCCTTTGAATTCGACGATTTTGTAGCAGAGATTTTCCTGAACGAAAAAATATCTTTATTAATCCTTTAACACTGAATTTAAGTCACATAATACATAAAGGGTCGTCCATGTATTACGTAACGCAAAAAAGGCCTTTTTGACCCCCCCTCCCCCCCTTGTAACACACCCGTAACGCAACTGTAACCCCCCCTTCTGATATTACTAACCGGTTCTAACCCCCCCACATTGAAATATTAAATTTCGTTTTGAAGTCAAAAAAAATTTCCAGCTTTTTGATATTTTAATCAGATTTACCATTTAAAAATTTTTTTTTATTTTTTATTTTGAAGAATAACTGGTAAAATTTTTATAAAAGAGGAAATAAATTGAAAATTTTTTAATATTAAATTACGTAACGCATGGCCCATTCCCCCCCACCCCCCCTAACATGCGTACACTCCTTCGACCCCCACCCCCCCCTCCTGGCGTTACGTAATACATTGACGACCCCAAAAAACACGATTTAATGCACTTACATCTAAATTTTTTGCATTTTTCATATTAATGACATTTTGATTTCCACCTTAGTACACTTTGAAATAACGGAAAAAACAAATCTGATCTCCGCCGATATGATGAAAGTTTAACGGTCACAATTTCAACGGTCGTTTGTTCGGTTGGATATTCCGGTTTGTAACGGCACTCTTATGTTAACTTACGACAAACCTTTTTTTTAGGGTTCTAGAACATTCTTCGCGAAGCTTAACGAATGTTCACGGTTTTTACCGAGCCGAACCATATCGGGAAGTTAATATGGGGACAAAGAAAAGAAAATATGATTTTATAGTAATTTTTTCTGTGTTTTTAGTTTTTAATCCTTTTGTTGTGTTCAATTAAATTAAAAATCAACCAACATGCAGTCACAAAAGGATAACCAAGAAAGTAGGTAAGGCAAAAGCATTTTCTTCCCATGCATCTCGATTAAAATATCAAGCTGTAGAAATCTCTTTCTATAGAAACATATCAATTTTCTAAAGTATTGCATCATCTCCCAGGTATTTTGTTGGATGGTTGAAAATAAAAGAATGCAATCTTAAACTTAAATAATGTAATGAATACAATAATTAATAATAATAATAATATTATGTATGAAGAATTAGTTAATGGCAATAATATTAATTTTAAATTCTTTGAATTCACAAAGTACACATTTATTATCAATTTTAGCCACCAACAATAATGGAAGGGAAAAATGCAATATTTAATAACAATTCATTACGATTGCTTTTAAATAGCATGCACATTGGCTATTACTTAGCAATGGATTTTTCCAGCCTCCAAGTCTAATTTTTTTTCGAATATTTAAAACAGATTTGAAGGATTGACTTGCTGGGTTAACAGTTGTAATATTTTTTTTTTTTTGAAACTGATGTATTTAGAGCACTATATCACTTATGTTTTCTGACGAGAGACAAAGCTACCTATAATGATTTATGGATAAACAATACTGCAGCTGTTAGTTGTATCTAGTTAGCAAGCCAACCTTTAAAATATTTATAAAAGCAACTCTTTTTAAGCTTGTCGATTAGCTTGTGACCTTCTAGGCTTGTCGATTATAAAAAAATTAAATTCTAAGTTAATAACCAATGTGTATGCCTATTTAAGAGCAATCATATTTAATTTTTATAAAATGCTGCATCCAGTTTCTTTGTATTTTGGGTAAGTATTTTTGAGCTCAAGCCTGATGCCATTAAATAGGCACACACTGCTTATTATCTTTGAATTTGATTTTTTTCATAATTGACAAGCCTAAAATTTTTTTATTCTGTTTTTTAAAAAATTTTTTAAACAAAGTTGCTTTTGTAAATATTTTTAAAGGTTTGGCTAATGGGAAGACTGATGGACTCAAGCAGATTTGCATCAGCTTTTCAAAGTAATATTTAAAAGATCTTACCTATTTTAAAAGCAACACATAAGAAAGAGAATTGTTTCAAAATATTTCAGGAATAAAAGAATAAATTTTAATTATGAAAAGAAAGATAAATTAGGATTTATAGTACTTTTAGTTTTTTAAATAAAAATTTAGGAAACGTTTAAACATTTAGTGCCCAATAATTTAGATTATGTATTTCAATTGAAATGACTAGGAATATAGAGCTTTGATTAAGAGGATTCTTTTTAACTTAGAAAAAAAAAAGACTTACAATTATTTGATCAGTATTTCGGTCAGTGTTTTAAATAAACGGTCAGTATTTTAAATAAATGGTCAATGGTAAAATAAATGGTCAGTATTTTAGTGATCATCAGTAACGATTGACCAGTATAAAAATAGTTGGTCAGTGTTAAATTAAAGGATCAGAATTACAATTAAAAGGACATTATTTTAACTACATGATCGGCAAATTAATTGTAAATTTAGTATTTTAATTGTTTTGTCAGTAAAGCAAAATTATTTTGGCTATGGAATAGGGTGATAGAAAAAAAAGTCTTTCCGATTTTGTTCTTAAGCAAAAAAATGGATTCATTATAGTGTAAAAATGCAGGGAAAATTTTGAAACATTCTTTTTAACGACTTAGACGTGTCGCAGAGCAGCAAAAGAGCCTAAGCCACCATTTTTTTTCTTATCATTTAATGAAACGAAAATTATTGTTGCACTTTTTCGTATTGAATTTTACAAAAATGGACTTTGTAGGTGCTTTTGACGTCGTAGAAGACTGATTTCACCATCCCAATTTTCTCTCACTAACGCCTGAGTCGCTGTTGACGCTTTTTTTAGCGCTTAATCCCGATTATTCTGGCTTAATTTTTATTTATTTCCCAATTTGGAGCCCTGAAAATTTTTTTTTTTTTGCTAATTGATTAGACTCATGGAAAAATGCTCGGGGAACACGAATTTTGTGATTTCGATTTTCCCCAGTCAACGTCCGATTGGCCTGCAGCGCTTTTAGAACGCCTAAAAGTTATAAGTTTTTGCCTAGTTAACAAGTTTTGTTAGTTAACGCCTAATATCCCATTTAACGTGTGTTTCGCGACGAAACATGTATTTTTAATGTCAAAGGGTCCATTAATTCTGTAAGTTCACAATTTTTAAAAAATAAATACTAACTAGTTAATAATTTTATTGATCAAACACAATTTTTTTACCGACCAACTTCCATTTTTTCCAGACAAAACAGCAATACTTCACCGATCATTTATTTTAAATACTGACCAAAAAGGCTTCACGGAATACCGGAAGGAATGGCTGTTTTGTCCAGCACTCGATTTACGGGTGAAAAATACAAATTTTAGGTATCTAACAGACTCCTTTGACTTTTTCTTGTATTTTTGGTGCAAGTCTCAACTTGTTCCAAGCAAACGCGAGCCTGAAACAAAATCAAAAGTTTTTCGACAGCAATTTTTTTAAAATTATTTTCCAGCCGCTCATTTATTCCAGGCAAGTTGAAATCTGTCCTAAAAATTCCAGGATGTACCAGAGGAGTTCGTTAGATACCTAACATTTCAATTTTTCCACACGTAAATCGAGTATTAGACCAAACAGCCATTCCTTCCGTGAAGCCTTGTCTTAAATACTGATCAATCAATTTACATAAAAAATACAACATTTAATTTAAAAATACTGACCAGTTAATACAAGCCAAAAAGAATGGTAATGGCTTGTTTTATTATATTAATTTTCAATGATTTATTACTGTTGTATTGTTACTTTTTATCTCCCTTTTGGAGTGGGCTTTTAGGGATCATATGTCATAATATTATTATTATTATTTTTCGCTTTTTTGACTCCCTTCTTAGGGGGACACCTTTCCGATGGAGGAGGCCGTAAAACCATTACGGTAGCCCCAACATCGTCGACCTGTCGGAACTCGAAAGTTTTTATCTCTGAAATAGACCTGAAATATTCTCATTTATTAAAGAGATTTTTTAATTAAGCCTACTTCCGATAGAGGGGGAAGACGGTTGCATTTAAGCGTTGTCCTGACCACACCGTTATCGTGAGATTTTTGGGGTTCTTTTTAGATTTTGCTTTTGTGCAAGACAAGGTCGCGGTGGCTTTTTTGGCGTTATTACACCTGACTGAAAAGGGAAGAAGAAGATGACTACGATAATCATAGCATCTCTCCCTAAATAATTTTTTATTCTTGCATAGGCTAAACACCATAAATCCAATAATTAGAAAGTATGGTTTCACTCCTATGTCTTAAGCGAGCATCGGATCAAGCACGAGCACAGGTCTCGAGTGTGAGAGTCGAGCATGCTACGTACTAGACTACGATGCCCGCTTTTTATTATTATTATTATTATTATTATCTCGGTTTTTTCGCTCCCTCGTACAGGGGTCGCCATATAAAATATAATATTGAATTATTATTATTATTGTTATTATTATTACTACTGGTTGTAAGCTATAAAGGATTTTGCTTCAGCTAACGATAAAAAATACGCCAGAGCCTCTACCGTCGCAAAGGACCTCTTATGCATTGCAGCTAATGGCAGAAAATGGGTTTTTATTTTTTTTTTTGCGATAAGAACCCAAATTTGAGAAAATATGCAAGAATAAATTGTATTTATTTTTCGGTCTTGATTAATTTCCAGTGCATGAAAAATTATTTAACATTATAAGTAAAAAGTTCACCATGTTACGAGGGTATAACGTTGGTCCTTTGCGACGGTGGAGGCTCTGGTGGATTTTCGATGGTAGTACAAAAAAGAAATTCCCCATTATGATTTACTGGTCAATGTAAGAGTTTAGTATAAAACAATTGCCAATACTAATTTCAGAAGAATTTAATAGTATTTGTTTTTCAGATTCAGCGACAAATTGCGAACCGGAAATATTATGAACGAAAAGAAATGAGAAGAGAGTTCAAAAAACTGAAGTGATGATTCGTCACCGATTATTGAGGATCAGGCAGCATTAGCCGAAGCCGTTCTGGATATTATGATTGACTCTACAGTTTCAACCGATTGTCAAGGCAGCTTTTTAGAAGAAAAAGATGACGAAACGATTACTTTAATTCAAAGGAAAGACGGGCGAAAATATTTCCATCGTTTCAGAAGAAAAAGATGACGAAACTATTACCTTAACTTCAAAGGAAAAGGATGGCGAAAATATTCCCGTCGTTTTAAATGACGTTTAGAGCTCGACCTCGAGGAAGAAAAAAAAAACTGTGTTGAAGGACAGGCTGGCAGCTTGGGCCTGCGAAGGTTGCGAGCCTATTTCGAGAATCAGCAATCTGCTGAAAATTTTGCATGATTACCATAGTGATTGCCAGTCGATGGCAGAACTCTTTTATCTCATTTCGTCGGGAAAAAGGGAAAGAAAGGTGTCCTTCATAATCATGAAAATTGCAGCTGTGGTATAAAGGGGTTCAGGCGAGCCTCGAAGACGAACTAGAAAAAGGAACCTAAATTTATCTGCCGGAAGTGTGACGGTAGATATAAGTATGGACGGGCTGCCACTTTTCAAAAAATCCCTAAAAACTTTATGGCCATTATTAGGGTGTCTCCGGCAAGAGCGTGCAGAACCGTTTATTATTGGAGTTTATTGGGGAGAAAAAAACCTTCTGCCGAAATGCTCTTGTCGGAGTACATTGAAGAGGTTAAAGAGTTAACAACGCAGCCTGTAAAGCTCGGGACAACGTCCGATGAGGTATCTGTGGAAATTGGAATTATATTATGGACGCCCTGCGCGGGCTGATAGAAAATACAGCCCCATATGGGGCATTATTCTTGTGAACGATGTACAACAAAAGACAAAGGTAAAACACCGAATGATTTTCTTGATTTGGATGCGCCTCTTCGGACGGACGAAACCTTCGTAAACCAGATCAGTCAGATCACCATCTAGGAGTTTCTCCCCTAATTAACATCGGGACGAAGATGGTTAGTGGCATACCTTTAGGTTATTTGCATTTAGTTTGTCAGGGAGGTATGAAAAGGAATTTCAAATTCTGGATTGAATATATCAATAAAGGAAAGTTGTCCTCAAGCAGCGCAAAATCTTCTCGAAAATGCTGAAAGTCGTCAAGAAATTTTGTCCAGTGGAATTCAATCGGAAATCGAAGATTTAGAACATTGGAAGAGGTTTAAGGCAACGGAAAACCGCACTTTTCTACTTTACTTAGGTTTAGTAGTTTTGAAAAAAGTTTTAGATACAAATAGATATCGTCATTTTCTTAATTCAGTTTATCAATTTACATTTTATGTCATCCTCTATATTTTCTGGAAAAGAACAAGGTTGCTGAAGAAATGTTGAGATCATACGTAAGTGATTGTGTTCGTTTTTACGGTCCCGAGATGGTAGTTTATAACGTCCACAGTCTGATACATTTGCCTGCGGAATGTAAAAAGCAGAATGGTACTATAGACACCTTTAGTGAGTTCAAATATGAGAACAAATTGAAGTCCATTAAAGCTTTAGTCAACTCTCCATTCAAGCCGCTTGAACAAATAATTAGGAAAGAGGAAGAAAAAGCTGCCGCGGTGAAGAACTTGAAAAGACCTACAGAAGAACCAGAAAAAAAGGAGAAATTTTTTGAGGAACACTTTTTGGGACCTACATTAGGCATGACTGGAAAGCAGTGGAAACGCCTGAAATACAGGAACATGACGGTGAACATCTCATTGCCTAAAGACAGTTGTGTGAAAACCAAATTTGGCATAGGCATGGTGCAAAACATCATTACTGCATCCGAGCAGACGTTTCTAATTATCCGACCGTTTACGAACTTTACAGATTTTTTTACGGATCCTCTTCCATCAGGATCCTTAGGAATCTTTTTGGTAAGCAATCTATCGACGGAACTGAAAAAAATCAAGCTAAAACACTTAGAATCTAAGTGTTTCATAATGCCACAAAGTGATAAAAAAAACAAACAAGCAAAGTCTTACGTTTGTGTCCCTTTACTACATACAGTGTAGTGTTGTGCAAGGAAATAGATCGGTCATTGTTTTACTTTGTGACGGAAAATTGGTGTCTGTGCAACAGTTCATTAGTAACACTCTCTATTCATTTATGAACGATTCACCTTAAAAACTGAATCTAGCTTTCTGAAGCAATGTCCAACATAAATAGACTGATTTCTCGAAATGAACCTTCTCTAAATAACTGATCATTGGAATTTAATGTATTTAACCATGTTCAAAGTAAAAAATTTTGCGTATTTTTAACAAACACGGTCACTACACTCTGTATGTAATTCTTATTATGTTAATTTTGACACACGTTGCTAGGGAATATTTGTTGATTGTGTTATTATTTGCAAATATAAATGTGTTGACCGTTTATCGAATATAAATTATGTTAAAAGCACTCAAAATTTTTTACTGCGTGCATCGTTAATTGTTAAAAGAATATTTCGAAAAAAGACCGGGAAAAATTTAAGAACATGTATAAATGAAATTAAAATCAATATTTGAAATATAAAATTTGGTTTTTGGGCTACAAATGCATTAAATTGGCACTTTTGTCACAAACAACCAGAAAACATTTAAAATTAAGGAGCCATTGTAATATGTCGGCATAACTTTAGAAATTTTTTGAACCTGTCCCAAGTCTTGGTCAGTCGACATCGCCTTTCCATCATTCGTATTTAACTTTGGAGTCAGGATTTTATGAAATTTCTCCTTCTTTCGAGATGTTTCAGTAATACTAAAATGGCTTTAAACTGCAACAGGATCTTTGAATTTACAAGAAACATTGGTTTAAGTTTGGTTTGTATGGACTTATTTCTAATCTAATGTTGCTTTTAAGAAAAAGCTTCAAAAATAGCGGCTAGGAAGATAAAAAAACATTTTTATGTTACAGATAACAAAACATTTTTATGTTCGCTTTTGACCCCCACCCCCGGTGTAAACGCCCCATAAGAACTTCGTAATTGTTCTTTGTAAATCTACATAATGTTTCCCTCTTTTTTTTTCCTGGCACACTGGAGAAAGTGTTGCCACTAAATGGGCGGGCGGAGACAAGGAATTCAGCCTAAAATCAATATTTTAATTGCGAATGTATACCCAAAGGTCCAAAGAAATAATTCGCAATTTATCGCTAAATCAACACCCTTAAATGAAAATTCTTTCCCCTGACTATAATGCTTACTTAGGAATTTGAAGCATTGTCGTAACAATTATGAATTTACATTCTTCCTTTTGAACATGCTTACGAAATTTATGGACGACCCCTTTTACTTACCCATATGGCACGAATTAGAGGAAAAATCATGCTGAAAAAATATTGAAATCGAATTATACAGTATACTACAGTATTAGCATAACATGACATTTTTCGGTAAGTACTTAGCTTCATCTATGGGCACCATCATGTACCATGTACCTGGGGCTATAAACATCCTTTAATTCTGAATTTGTTGGTATAATTAATTAATTGAAATGACTTTCAGGATTCACCAGTTTTTTTATTTCCAAGTGAGAAACGGGTTTTCTTTATAAATGATCGTCGTTGTATTTTCATTTTCCCGTCGAAAAATGGCATGCACCTCCCATCCTCCGCGTTGTATTTCAAGACAGGATCATGTATATTTTTTATTTTCGGATTTTTTGAAAAAATAAATACGGGGCGTACGTCGTGTAAATTATCTTAAAATACACGTGTAATAGTGGTGTATCATACACCAAATTTACACGTGTAAAAAAGGTGTAGGAGACGTGTCTTGCTGTCTGGGGAGGATAGCAGTCGTTCAGAATATTTTTATTCTGTTAGTACATTTTTGAATTATTACCGCTAAAATTTTTCATTTTATTGGTCAGCTCTCTGATCATAAGCTGAAGCTGTGATTCAAGTATGAGGAACATTACCCGCTAGGGACGCTGCATGTAATGGTCAGTCAACGTGGTGAGTCACGGCCTTTTATGACTGTTATGAGGGTGTCTATGGAGATTACGAACAAATTCCCTAACATTTTACCTAATCTATTTTTCATAAAAAAGAAAAAAAATTCCTAATACATTTTTCTTAAAAAAATAAATTCCTAATCCATTTTTATCCATTTCAGGGACATATCGAAGGAATAGGCCAAAAAAGCCTATCGTAGCTGCGTAATTTAAGAGCTTGGACCGGTTTGAGCGTCGAGGAGCTCTTCAGAATTGTACCCGATAGAGATGAATATAAAAATCTCATTGATGATCGCCCACGCCTGGGTACAGGTACGGCACCATAAGAAGAAGAATCCATATTTCCTAAAAAATAAATTCCTAACCTATTTCCTAAAAAGAAAAATAGGTTCGCAACCCATTTTTCCTAAAAGAAATAAATTCCTAATCCATTTTTCCTTTAAAAAAAAAATTAATTAATTAATTCCTAACCCATTTTTCTTAAAAAGAGAAATAGATCCCCAACCCATTTTTTCCTAAAAGAAATGAATTCCTAATCCATTTTCCCTAAAATAAATGCATTCCTAATCCATTTTTCCTAAAAAGAAAAATAGATTCCCAACCCATTTTTCTTAAAAGAAATGAATTCCTAACCCATTTTTCCTAAAAGAAATAGATTTTTAATCCATTTTTCCAAAAAAAATAAATTCCTAATCCATTTTTCCTAAAAAAATAAATTCTTAATCCATTTTTCCTAAAAAAAAGAAAAAAAATGAATTCCCAATCCATTCTTCCTAAAAATGTTGGTTCCTAAAATCGTTTTCTTAACTATTTTTTTTCTAATTTTTAATTTTCCTAAAATTTTTTGATTCCTAAAATAAAATTCCTTAAAATCTCTTAAATAAAATTTCCTAAAATCCCTTTAATTTAAAAAATTGGGAAAAATATTCATTTAGGAAATTTTATTTTAGGAACCGTTTTCAGGCGTGTTTTAAATTTTTGATGTTGGTTGTCAACTTTTAAGCTTATACTCTCTTTCCTCAAAAATCTTAATCTTCTGAGAAGGCTATGGCTTACCACATTTGGCTGGCCACTACATACAACCTTTCTGGCGCACAATTTGAGCATTGAGAAACCGAAAGTTTTTTCAAGATCAAAAATAAGTTTTGGCGAAAATGTTATTTAAACGAAAACGTAAAACAACAAACCTTCCCGTTTTTAGGCTTGTTGGAAAATTAGAAAACTGAAAAGTTTATTTTTTGAAAACTTTCGGTTTCTGTGTGTTCTCGAATCGGAATTGGAATTGCAATCAGAATCGCCCCGAAAAATATTGAAGAATCTTGGGAATCGTGAATCGGAACCGCAGCCCTGTTATCAATTTTTTTAATGAAGACGAAGATGATGAAATTTACAATACTATAGAAAAAAAAACGTCTAGAAAAAAAATAAATAAAAATAAAAAACTCTATCCATGAGCTTTCCATCCATTTCTGGTAATATTTCAACGACAAATGTCAACTTCACAAGCAAACGTAAACTTACTATAAACTAGTTATTTAAAAGCAGTTCTCGTCTTCCTACCCTTTTAACAAAAATAAGCTAGATGCTAAGCGATACATGCATGGTCCACGTAAAGGCGGATTTCCCTCCCTACAATCCAGAAGAAAGAAAAAAAAAAGGAAGACTATTACGATATTCAATAATTTTTTTGAATATACTTTTCCGCATAAAAGCACAAGTCAAGGATCCTTTTTCATTTTCTGTGAAAGTCTCGAATACTTTATTTCATCTTCATTTCACGGGGAAAAATAAAAATTTATGATTACCTGGTAAAAAAGATAAATTTGCTTTTCTATTGCATGTAAATTTTTTTTTTTTTTTTTTTTTTAATAAATCAATCAATTATTATCTAACCTATAAAACATGGCAAGTTCCCTTGTTTCGGCAAATATATGTTGAGGTTTTTATATTCGTGGAATTTGATTGAGTTTATATGTTTACTGCGGTGGTCACAGAGATCCCCCCATATATAATTAAAATTAAAGGAAGCTAAATAACAGTAAGCATCTGCATCGGATTTTTTTTCCGCCTTTTTTTTTTTTTTTGTTAAAGGAAAAAAAAACTACATCGAATGAAAAAGATAAGCTTTCGATTTCATAGCAAAATCATGCCAAATTTTTTGCTAATCGAACGTGATGTCATTTGCAAAATTTTTAATTTTGAAGGATCACATGCTTACGGTAGCTATGCTTCCTTGTACGTGGATAGGAAAACGCGGAAGTACTTTGCTTTCGCCTGATGCTGTCACACTCACCGGCGGTCTGATCGGGCCTCCGACTAGTGCGGCTCTTTCTTCCATTGGTAAATTCTCCAGGCTATCCAAATTCTCCTTGAGATTCTCAAAGAATTGTTGCATATTGCTTAAAGCACCTGAAATCATTAGTAGTTTTAATTAGTGAGGGCGAATGAAGCAGAAATTTTAGAACGTCAAATGAAATATTGAGCAATTAAGCCAAATCAGGTCAACCAAATGTGTGGGGCTGCTAGTTCAAAAGCAAAATCATGTACCCGATAGCATTTTCAACGCATTGGACATTCTGTGGATTGTCCATTAGATATCCACAGGATATCCAAATCTATGGGATGTCAATAGAACGCTTTTTGGATCAGTGCGGACATAGATAAATCTATGGACGTCCAAATAAGTATCCTCATGACGTCCTGAAGACGTCCTCGGGACTGGATAGACTTTGCTATCTGGGAAGACTGAACCATATGGAGATGATCTATTAAGGAAGCTCATGGATCCGGGCCTTTGTCACCTATTTCTCTAGACTTTGCTACAAGGTTTCAGACAAATCGGTGAGACTCGGATTCATGACCTACCTTGAACGTTTTGCACATGCAAATCTATGGGAAATTATTTTTCTGTCAGTTCCGTAACTGCTAAGTTCCGTTTATATTAAAAAATTGCTAGTTCTTGAACAGGCCGAAAAAAAATTGTTAGTTCCGGAACTGGCAATTTTTAATTCAGCGCTGCCAGTTCCGGAATTAATAGGGATAAAATTGTCAGTTCCGGAACAGACATTCTTAGTCCCAGAACAAGCACTGCCAGTTCCGGAATTAATAGGGATAAAATTTTCAGTTCCGGAACAGACATTGTTAGTTCCAGAACAAGCACTGCCAGTTCCGGAATTTTTAGGGATAAAATTGTCAGTTCCGGAACAGACATTTTTAGTTCCAGCACTAGCACTGCCGGTTCCGGAAGTAACGGATAAAATTGTTAGTTCCGGAACATTGTTCGTTCCAGAACAAGCACTGCCAGTTCCGGAATTAACAGCGTTAAGATTGTTCGTTCCGGAACTATCAAATATCAATTCCAGAACAAACAACGATACAACGGGCTCTGGCAAATAGTTATGACCCTTCATGGCTTTTGTATATTCTATTTACTGTAAAATTGTTTTAGTTCGGGAGACCTGCCCCCCCCCCCCCCCCGGATCCGCCAGTGGTTGTTCAATTTAACAATGAGTATTGCTTTTTATAAGCTTTCATTATTGGATGATAGAAATGTAGCGCACTACAAATCCTGCTTGGGTTGGGCTTTGGGCTTTCGGACCCTTGAAATTTGTCCGAATTCAAGTTTCAACTTGACTGAAATGTATCTGAGACAGGAAAATAATTTCAAAAAAATTTGGGATCGAAAAACTTTAATTTTTTTTTTCTAAGTTCGTATTTTCGTAGGACAAGTTAAAACTTGTACTAAAAATACAAGAATAATCAGTGGAGTTGGTCAGGAACCTAAAATTGGAATTTTTTCCTGCAAATCGAGTATTGGACACAACGGCAGTATTTACCGAAGCTTCCTCTTAATACGTCCCTTCCGCGGCATTACTGAAAAAATACACCCAAAAAAATACTGCTTTAGGTCATTTCGACAAAGCAATTTTTTAAAACTTAGATCTATACAGTGGAAATGTTTTGCGCGAGTGTTTGTGTTCAAGTTGTAACTTGTCGAGCCGAAGAAATTATGATTCGCAACGACGATACATCGCTTGTATTGCCAACAAGGCGGATTCGTTTTCCTGGGTGTGGGGATTTTGGATGACCAATTACATGATCAATAAAAAGAAAAACAATTTTTTTTTTCTTTTTTTTTTTTTTTTTTCATGCTCGATGCACACATAATAGAGCAGCAAGACCATAAGTGACTGACCACTACAATTGTACATGAAAGCAATGGTTAATAGTGACTTCATTCATCCTTCCTACTTTATATACTCTTCAGAACTTCCGTATAACTAAACCCTTTTAGGGGAAGAGAAATCAAAGCAATCGTCAGCTTTTGAAATTTCCGTTGCGGTCATTCATTTCAATAATTTTGAAATCGCGTGACGGGAAACGAAGCGGTGACTTAAAATTTTAGAATTACCCGAAAATATTTCCTGAATGCTTTCCTGGAAAAACTGATCTCGGTCTTTTTATTTCCTCGGGTTGAAATCGATCTATGCTATTACTCGGTCAAAGATCATTGGACGGATTTTTTTTTTTTTTTTTTTTAATGCAGGAACTCGATTATTTATTTGACGTAATAATACCGAAATATAAAGCTAGTAGTAACTGGAGAAGAAAAAAAAGTTGGGAAGGAAGAACTAATCGACGTCGGGTTTCAATTAAAAACAAGAGGGAGGATCGCTCGGGTCAACGGGGGAAACATAAGACGAAGTCGCCGGTCAACAGCAAGGTTATAACTTTACAGTTTTAAAATAAAAATCCCGGATATTTTTAAGGTTATCATCCTTTGTTGTGTTAAAATCATTTTTAAAAACTCAGCTTTAAGCTATTGTGATCGTTATTTTAATCGCTTAAAGAAAAGTAAATATTAAAATTTTTTATTAAGGGGAAAAAAATAGTAATGCTGAGTCAAAAAATGAGTTTAACACAACGAAAAATCAAAGCAAATGTGAAGAGTTACTTTTTAAATTCTTGCTCTTAGAACTAGTTACTTGAATTTTACTGCTTTAGTTAAATGTACAAAAAATTTCAAATTTTTTTTTATTCTCAAAAAAATTTCTAAAATCGCGGTTCGAATAACTTTAAGATAATGAACGAAGATGCTCTATAATAACTTTATAAATTTCTCCTAGTTCTCTCACTTTTTTTTTTATCATTAAAATTTGACGCCAAGATCCACAAATTTGGTGTTGCAATTTTCTATTAGGGCTGCGGTGCCGTTTAGATTTTAAACGGAATCGGAATCACTATCGGAATCGTTTGGTTCAAAAGCTAAATGGAATCGGAATCGGAACCCTAATTTTTTTTCAAGCAGTTGGAATCGGAATCTAAATCGGAATCTGGCTCAAAAATTGGCCGAAATCGGAATCTTAATCGGCATCGGAATCGGCATCGAAAAATAATTTTGATTCAAATTGAGCTGAAAAGTATTAATAAAAGCTTTTTATGATTTGTACATTTCTGTAAATATCTGAAAGAGAATCGGAATCGGCACCACTGAAATATTTTCTAATTGGAATCAGAATCGGAAACTTAAATTTTTTTTCTCGAGTCGAAATCGGAATCGGAATCAGAATCGGCCAGAAAAATATTGGAGAATCTTGGGAATCGGCATCGGAATCGGAAACGGAACCGCAGCCCTGTAAATTTCTATCACTAATTGAAGACATATCAGTGGATGATGGAGGTCGTTAAACATCTCCAAAAAAATTTCAAGACACGTTTTGGGCGCAATTTTAGTTTCGATAGTAAGATAAAACGAAACGAATCGTGAAAAGTCATTATCCCAGGTGGCATTTCAAATCCATGGGATATTCTGTGGGTTGTCCATTAGATATCCACAGGATATCCAAATTCATGGGATATCCATAGGACCTTAAAAGGATGCATTTTGGACCAGTGCGGAAATAGTTAAATCCAATGGACGTCCAATAAATATCCTCATGACGTCATGAAGACGTCCACGGGACTGGATGGATTATCTATCTGGGATAATATGGATTTATTCGTATTAAATCAGAGTTTTAAAAACGAAAAACCGATGAAGAGAAAACCAATCATTTTGATTTCTGAGTTTAAAATATGGAAAAATTTTAAAATAAGGAAAAAAATAAGAAAAATTAATATCTGGAGAATTTTGATACTGCTTTAAAATGGCGAAGGTTTCATAAACTTGCGAAAAGTTTCAATAATTTTTGACTGCAAGTCCATAAAACGTTTTTATTTGCACAACCAGCGTACCTAACTTTTAAAACCGGACGAATAAAAAACTTTCTGCACAACTTTAAACGCTCATAACTCGGTAATAATTTTTTCAAAAAAAAGGAAAAAAAAAAACACATTTTCTAAAACTAGGTTCAATTTAGATTAAGATGGTATAATTGAAAAAATTTTACTATTGTGCCAGCAAAAGTTTGTTACCTTTGGACAATTACTTTCTGGATACCCCTCGTAGTGGAAATTGCAGACATGCAGTATTCGCTTAATCGAGAAGTTTTTTTTGCACATTTTTGCAGTTTTTACTACAGTTAAATTTAGCTTATTGTTCTCTTTTATTTAACCTGAGCTAATTGGTCCAAAAGGAGCTAAGCAGTGTTGTCACGCAGAACTGTTCAAAAGAAATAATGCTGCCCCTGTAAGCGACTTCAGCGGGCAGCGTAACTTCATTTTGAAAACAACTCGAATAGAACCGTTGTTGACAAAAGCTAAACATCAGAAAGAAGCTAGTGTTTACAAAATGGAGATACGCTGAAATCGCTTACAGGGGCAGAATATGGCTTGTAAGTTAGTATTTTGCAATAATTAATGTAATTTTTTTTTTTTTTTTTTTTTTTTTTTCAGATAAGCTAAAAGTCTGGAAATTGGAAATTTGTCTCATGTCAGTGGAGTCAGCAGTGTCAAGGTAATATTACTCATTATTGTTTATACTGTGGGCCCATTTTTATTGCCATCTTAATTCAAATTGTAGAACTTATCGTCTGATTTTGCTTTCATCTGTGTGAAAACTAGGTACCCTACATAAAAAGAGACTGGCGAATATAAATTGACGCCATGCGCCATATTGTTTAATATGGCAGCTTACACTGCAGTAGCTTGAGCAGAAGAAAAATCGCCATTTTCCAAGGCCGTCTGGATTTAGAAAATTCCAGAAGGCTTTTTCCAAACAAAAGAAAATCGAATAAAAATTTGAGTTTAAAGATTTAAATCGATAAAAATTTCATATATTGATAAAACTGAGAAATAGTCAAATTTTCATTCAATTTCTAATATGGCGATCTATTATGGCTTCTAAAAAGCGAACCAATCAGATTAATCGGTGAATTTGCTAGTCTCTTTTTATATAGGGTCTCTATTGAAAACCAGGACGGTACCTTTATGTTTATAGCCTTCCGATAGTAAGATGCCCGAATGCCCGGCGACTGAACATATAGGTCTATACGGTTGCAAAACTAAATATTGCGGTAAAATAGTTTTTTGAGTTAAAAACAAGATTTTTCTTCGTCTATAAAAATGTGAAACAGGTGATTCA
Organism: Liposcelis bostrychophila; assembly: GCA_037577465.1. NCBI lineage: Eukaryota > Metazoa > Arthropoda > Insecta > Psocodea > Liposcelididae > Liposcelis > Liposcelis bostrychophila. Next base: position 19,190,781 of record CM075212.1, on the reverse strand, counting down.
CCTTTAATACGATATAATGAACTTAATACGCCCTCATCGGAAAATCGGGAAAAATATCTATACTAACACGGAATTATATCGACAGATTTGCATGCGAAACGTAGGAAAGTGGATATCGATTTCTTGCTCTCTCAGATACTGATGTGGGCTGGGCAGTCAGGGCAAGAAAGACGTTAAAAAAAATTGCAGAAGAAAGATGACTTTTTTCAAAAAAAATCGTCAAAATTTTTCAAGTCGTGAATGTAGGATTGGGATATTTCCTGGAATTATTACTAGAAGAATTAGTTGATAAAAATATATTATATTTTATTTAAAGCAAAATAGAAAATTTTTACGATTTTAAGGAAAATCGGATCTGTACAATCACGAAGGTGTGGGTTGGTGGCGAAGAACCAATGTGCAAAAATCAAAAATAAACATGAAGCAATAGAAGTTGTAGAAAAAACCAGAGTCTATTATGAGTTGGAATTAGGAAATATTTCGAATAACCGATTAAAAGATTTGGCAGTTAGGTAAGGATTTCTTAAAAATCAAAGAATGAACTAAACTCAAGCAGAACAGAAAAATGAAGTAAACTTACTATGTATTTAAAAGTCGATTTTAGAACCGTTTTCCAAACTTCCCTGAAAATAATTTTTAGTAGGTTGAAGATTTAAATGTCGAAGTAACGGGTTATGGAATTAATAAAGGATAAAAGTCGCCATCTTGAATTTCAAGAAACTGATATCAGATTCCTCCGAAAACCCCTGAATGTAAAGTTTTATGAACATTGACGCGAAATTCGAAATTTCATCCGCCATGTTGCGTCCGCCATTTTGAATTTTTCAATATGGGCAAGTGATTTTAAACTGCACAGAAAAACAAAGCATTCGCGAAATAAAAACTTGAGAGTAGTTTTTTCGTCTTCGGAAAACCTTAGAAAACTATTTTAAAACTCTTAAGAGGAGGCTTCACGGATACCAAAAGGGATGGCTGTTTTCTCTAATACTCGATTTACGATGGAAAAAATCCATATTTGAGGTATCCAACGAACTCCTGTGAATTTGGATTCCAACGAATTCTGAATATCCTGGAATGATTAGTGCAAGTTTCAACTTGTTTGAAATGTATGGGCGGCGGGAAAATAATTTCAAAAAAAATCGGGGTCAAAAAACGTTGATTTTGGATGAATGGATGAATTGTTTTCGTTCCTAATTTTATTCTCTAGAACTTTGATTTTGTTTTTCTAGTTTTTGTTTGCTTGGAACAAGTTGAAACTTGTACCGAAAATGCAAGAAAAAATCGAAGGAGTTCGTTCCTAAAATTTGACTTTTTCCCCCGTAAATCGAGTGTTAGACGAAACAGCCATCCCTTCCAGTATTTCGTGAAGAATCCTCTTAACTATTTTGATGCGTCCATCATCTACATTAAAAACATCCATTTTTTGAAAAAGAAAAAATAGACAAATTTTTGGATTTTTGATCAAGCGTTAGGCAATTATTTAATCAAAGACAAAAAATTTGCATACATTTCACAGCTGATCATTTGTCCGTTCATTAATTCATTTAATCGTTGTCCAATTCATAAATTCATCTCCCCATTCATTCACTTCTTCATTATCCCACCCAGTCAAATAATAATCAGTCATTAAAAAAGTCAGTGAAATGACATTAATTTCCTTTCAAGGGCATCCATTTTTAAACTAAGCCATCGCCAATTTAATTTTGACATCTTAATTTTAAAAATTAATAAAGAAATCAAAGTATCACGGTATTCAAACATTATACTTGGAATTTCGCTCTCCCCTATCCCCTCTTCTTTTCCCCTCCCGCTTTTCGGTTTTCTTTTAATAATATCCTTTACTAATGATGTCGGTGTAACCTACTTATAACTTTCCTTTTGTTTTCAGATACCTCGCGACCTTTTCGCGCACGAATTTTTTTATTTTATTTTTTATTTTCCCTTCGCCATTCATCCGTTCCTTCCAAACAGTTCAAGATTTCCAGGAAAATATGAATCCCAGCAGGTGAACTAATTGCTGACAGCATGCTGCCAGTTTTTCTGATGGGAGGCGCCGGCCGTCCGATTCTAAATTTGAAAAAAAGAAGTGGAAGAAAAAAAAAATCCGTCTTCATGCTTTTGCGTGCTTAAGGCTTATGTTTTTCCATTGATAAGTTTTTTTTTTTTTTTAAATCGATTTTTAGTGCGAATATTCCTCCCCCCCCCCCCCCCCCTCCCTTCCGTCCTCCTTTCCCTCAGCTTTATAAAAAATTGAAAATATAATATCCGGGATATGTGTCTGACTCATACGCTCTCGTTACTCAAGTTTCTTTCCCGGAAATTTTCGAAACCTGGTTTTCCCCCTTTTTTTTCTAAGGAAAAGTCGTACTGTATTTATTACGGAATAATTTTGCCCCTCCTCTGCCCCCTTTTTTTTTCGAAGCTTCATCTCATTTCGCCGGCTACCCTTTTTTGAGTACGGGCATCTTCACATTTACTAACCTACACTAATATAAGGTGTAAACGCCGGCTCTCGCTTACCGATGCCCATCCATCTTCTGTCGTCCGGCGTTTCCTGACTCCTTTTTTTCTCTGGATATTCAATATCTTTTAAATCGCCTAAGTAATAGTCTGCGTCTTCGTCGTAAAGACCTGAAAAAATAAAAAGTAATAAAACAAATTTTAATTTAGCATAAAAGCGCGATCATTTTTTTTTTTTGAAATAATGTTTATAGGTATTCATGTATTATGTTATATTTTGTTTTTGAAACGTTGATGGTCGATGGCATTTTCCTTGAATAAGTTTTTAAATGAAATTGCAAAAGAATGAAAAATGAGGTAATATATCTAAAGGGGAAACCAATACATTGCAATAATGAAGAAGCTAATTAGTTAAAATGTCAAAAACGCGTTTATTGATTCGTTTAGTTAATTTTTTTTTTTTTGGTACTATTTATGTAAATGAAACATTATTATCTATTATAATAAAATGGTTTTTTTAAATAAATGAAATTGGATCAATAATGTTCATACGTCATTGAAACATGCTTTTAAAAAAATCTACATCGATTTTTATGCATTTGACTTCCCACTTATAGTGGGAAGTCCCACCGGAAATTCCCGAAGTTCCGAAAACACCGAAAATTCCCGGGATCCCGAGTTTTTTTCCCGAAAAAGGATGAGGATCGATAAGGCCATTTTTTGGGCTATAGCCCAAAATTTATAATTTTTTTCTTTTTTTTCGTGCAATTTTATCCTTGATTCCTGGTAAATGATTTCCCAAAAGGATTTTTGATTTCGGTCGTCGGTACCCTTAATGTTCGCCTAAAACCATGATATTTTATTAAAGCGAATTTTAAGGATCAACTTGAGCTTAAAGTTCCAAAAATTGCCATTAAAAAAAATCGACATTTTTTTTTTTTTTTTTTTTTTGCAAAAAAATGTGATTTTCTATATGAAATTTTCTGTAGATCACGAATCTAAAGTCCGTTTTTTTTTTTATATATCTGGTCCGGTTTTTGATCTGCAGAAAATTTCGGGTACGAAACCACATTTTTTCGCAGAAAAAAGAATTGCCCATTTTCTTTTTTTTTTTTTTTTTTTTTTCTTATGGCAATTTTTGGAACTTTAAGCTGAAGTCGCCATTCTTTCCCGTTGACTAAAAAATTCCGAAAAAATTCGGGCTTATCCGTTGGGTGTAAGCGATTTGAAATTCGAAAATTTCCTAAATGAGGGACACCCTAATTACCATATATGAAAGGGAATGAGCAGATTTACAATTTTACATACCCTCCGGATATTATTCCAAAGCTCAAGTCATATCAAATTTGCTTAAGTCATCCCCCGCGTTAATGACGTGATTGCTCTTCTCACGTCATCAAAACAATCATCAAATATTAAATGTAAACAAATTACCGCTTTCACTGGATCTCGCAGGAGCACACTGTTGTACCTTTGAGTGTTTTTCGAACGGAAGCAAGAGAGAGAGGAGCAAAACTATCCCTCCAGGAGCAAAACTTTCCCGTTGGGAGTCTTAGGACGAGTAAAACGTTTATAACTCGAATAAGCGACATTTACAGAGAAGTTGCTTCACCGAAAGCAGTTGTCACTAATGACGTCATAAGAGGATAAGAGGTCGAGCATAATTCGACCAGTGCAAATAAGCGATTTTGTTTCATCTCCGTTAATTCGCCGAGTATGTTTCTTTATGTTTACGTAATGCAAAAAAAGCAGTCGACTTAAAGAATGAAGATAAGATGAAATCGCTATGCACGGCCAAATTACCTATGCAAGCTCGTTTCCAAAGGAAATTTGGTCACTATACCCCCATCCTCCCCACCCTAGCAAATGTGCTTATTAGGGTGTCCCTTATTTTGGCAATTTTTGAATTTCAAATCGCCTCCTCCCAAAAATGGTTCTCCTTGGTGTACTGATAAACCCGAATTTTTTTTTTAAATTTTTTACTCGACGGGAAACCGTGGCGACTTGAGCTTAAAATTCCGAAAATTGCCACAAGAAAAAAAAATGGACAATTTCTTTTTTCGCGAGAAAATGTGGCTTCTAATCGGAAATTTTCCGTAGATCACGAATCTGAAGTCCGTTTTTTTTTTATCTGGTCCAATTTTTGAGCTAATGACCAGACTACGAGTGAAACTGAGGACTTGCTATGTTTTGCCACTTTACCATGTTTTTTTTTTTTTTTTTTTTTTTTTTGCCATATTTTGGCTTTTAGATTAAAAATTGCACCAGGTATAAAAAAACGAACTTCAGATTCGTGACCTACGGAAAATTTCCGATTAGAAGCAACATTTTTCCAAAATTTTCACAAAATTTCCAATAAGAAACTACATTTTTTTTCAAAAAAAAAAAAAAAAAAAAAAATGTTGAATATTTTTTTCTTGTGGCAATTTTTGGAACTTTAAGTTCAAGAAACCACGTTTTGCCGTTGAGATAAAAAAAAATTAAAAATTCGGGTTTATCAGTACACCAAGGAGAACCATTTTTCGGGGTAAGCAATTTGAAATTCGAAAATTGCCAAAATAAGCGACACTCCAGTGATTATGTCATTTAAAGAAAATCTCACGGGATACTTTAGCTTTTTTTAGTAACGTCTGAAACTTAGGGTCGTTAGATCTTTTTCCGGAACCGGGTAGCTCCGTCACTGTGTGCAAGTTGTGATTTCAATGAACTCTGAATGATAAGACCAATTAAATAATAACGAGAGATGTAAAATGAAAAGTGTAAAATGAAAATAAAAATAAAAAAACTAAAGAAATAAAAAAGATTGCTAATTGCTCCCCTTCAGATGTTTTGAAAACAGAGGAAAGCATTCCGCCTTTTCCTATCTTAAAACGACATTGTGCTTTTTAAAAAAAAATAACAATGAAATAATGGATGAATTAGCGGGCATTGTTACGATTTTTTTTATTTTTATTTTTTTAATTTATATTTCCGTTATGGTGTTTATACTAAATCAACTTCGTCCACTGTTCTGGCCATTTCTTTACTGACTTCCTGGGTAACGATTTCGGTAGTTTTAATCTTTAATCCAATAAACAGGGCTGCAATTCCGATTAATTTTTATTCGTAATTGGAATCGAAACCGGAATTTTGCTATTTCAAAAGTAATTAGAATCGGAATCGGCATCAACATCCAAAAAAATATTTTCGATTCAGACTGACTTAAAAAGCACGAAAATAAGGTTATTTCAGTTAATAAATTTTGGTTTAAATCGGAATCAGGATCGGAATCGGAATCGGAATTGCAGCACTGCCACTAAATAAGATGGTGACTTTTCAACGATGGTGGAAAAATGACTGTAAACTGTGTCTCCATTGGGCAATTAATTTTAGGTACTATACAAATAATGTATAATCGGAAATAAGTCCAACACTTTTGTTCTGAGCGTTGATATGCGAAAAATGACGTCATATAAGTCGTATATCATGGTACAAGCTGCCCCATATGACGTAACTTATTTTCCCCGAAAGCTCAGAATAATTATATTGGACGCACTTCCGTTGGTACGATTATTCGAAAAGTACTTAATCAATGGTCCAATGGAGACAAAGCAGTAGATGCATTTAAGTGCTTTTCGCGATTATTTTTTTTTATTTATTTATTTATTTATTTATTTATTTTTTTTTTTTGCTTTTTTTGCTACAAATTGTGGGCTCAATATTATATTGTTCTATGCAGTAAAAAATTTTGTGTACTTTTAACACGGTTAATATTTGAAAAACGGTCCACACATTTTTATTTGTAAATAATTACGCAATCAACAAATATTGCCCAGCAACGTGTGTCAAAATTAACATCAAAAGAGTTACATACAGAGGGCCCGGGATGTGGACCGGGTTTGTTTAAAATAAAAAAAATTTATTACTTTGTAGTTTCACTTCCCAGGTTGACACGCGCTTTTCATAAGCTAAAAGTACCACAGTGGGCCACAAAAATTTATTTTTGGCCAAAACTAACGGGCAAAGAGGCGCAAAAATTGTAAGCGGGTTTTCGATTTAGGACCTCTAGGCTTCATAATGAGACAATAGACACGACGTGAACTTTTGGATAAACCGACTAAATGCTTAGTTGAAAAAAAAAATTTTATAACATTTTTTACTAAATTAATTTTAAAACCGAATTACCGCCAGAAATAAATTTTTGGATGGGAAATAATTTACACTCTACGATCACTGACTATCAGTAAATCATATCCGATTACTCATGATTTCCGTAAACATGCCTACAGCGCTAACAAATTTTATGTCACCATTTTCAAAAAGTGAATTAAAAACAACATAAAAAAAGCCAAAAAAATTTTTTTTTGACTTTTTCATTCATTTAAGGAACAGAAACAACCTGAAAATTGTGTTGTCCGGTCAGTTATGTAAAATTGTGAAAATTTTTAATTGGGTTTTGGCCAAAAATAAATTTTTCTGGACCACTGTGCGGTACTAGTGCCAACCTGAGAAGTGTAATTACACAGTAAAAAATTTTGCGTATTTTTAACAAACCCGGTCCACACTCTGTATGTAACTCTTTTTACGTTAATTTTGACACAACAATTTTGGCACGAGTTTTTCATAAGCTAAGTACATGGGACTAGTGCCAACCTGGGAAGTGTAACTAGAACAATACAATGTTGAGCCCACGAAATAAGCCAGCACCGGCCTGTGGCCAAACCGAAAGGCTAAGGGTGGCCTAACTTTTCTAATGGGGCTCCGTATGATCTTTTTTAATATTTGAAAGACACAGGAAATACATTGGTAAAAAAATTACAGGGGGTTTAAATCTCCTCACGAACCCCGTTGCTCGGTTGCAGGCCTAAGTCAGGTCAGTATGTTTCGGAAAAAAAAAAAAACCTAGTGTCTTGAAAAAAAAATAAACAGATTGCAATACATGAGAATCGCATGAATTAATAATGCTGTTAAGACGCATAGGAACCATGTATCTTCGTTTTGCTGAAATGTATTTATCTTTGTGACAATTTTTAAAAAGTAAATATTCGACCTAGATTTTTTTGAGTTTCCAGCGTACAATAAAAAAATATAGATTAAATGAAAGTAAATATGGTTCTACTTGAGGAAAAAAAGAAGAGACAAATTTTAAGCTGTTTAATTTGGATATGAGTATATGATCCATCCTCTGCATTGGTGTATATTGCCACAAATGACTTAATTAAATTTTGATGAAAGGCTAATTATTTCGGTTGAAAATTATCCCCAGGGTATCAGGATATAAATCAAGCTGTGAGATTCAGTTGGTCCAAGAAAGACAGCTAGGGGACATCAATATTTTTTATCTAACAGTATATTTTCAAAAAAAAAAAAAATTTACTCTTTGAAATTAATTTACTGACATTTGGTCGAGTTCGCCAGTGTATGTTTAAATCGCCCAATATTTTAGTTGATGTCCTTATTTTTGTGAACTTTCTCAAGAATGTCTTTTTTCGTCCCAGATTTTTAATGTAAACAATGGCCTTTTGGTTTTTTTGGAAATTCAGCTAATTTTACGCCATTTGGAATGCAAATACACCATTTAAACATTTCTTCATTTAAACATGACTTAAATGTTGGATAAAAGCTTTAATATTTCTCCATGACATGACAATTCAAATCATGTCAATTTGTCACTGTGGTGAGCAGATGTGAAACCAGACCGCAAGGCCAAAGAAGGCACACTTTTCTCTAACACTCGGAAAAGAAAATGGCGAATGCGAAAACAAAAATGTCTTGTCCACGAGACAATTTTCTTAAAAAATCTTGCGGAAACAATAAAAATATTTTATCAAGAAACAACCTGTCCGTCGCCATAAAGCATTTTTGTTTTGCTGTGAAACATTCCGCTTTTGTTGCAAGACGAAACTTGTTCATGGCATTTCCTTTTTCTGAGTGAAGAAGGGGTCTAAGTAGCCAATTTTAACATAAAGGATAGAGTATAGAGATCAGTAAATTAAAAATTACAGGGGGACTGAAACTTCTTCAAAGAAAGCTGGTACCCCTTGGCCTTTCCTCTTAAGAGAATTCTGGCTACAGGCCTGACTGGGTACATAAAAATTTTGCTCTTAAAAATTGTCTCAAGATAATAAGTTTCATCGGGCTGAAATGGGTGACATTTGTCCCTTAGCTAGCCGAAATTGTCGCTCAGTGATAAGAAAATTTTGAATATTAATCGGGAAAGAAATCTTTAAAAGTCTTGAATTGGGACAGTAAATTGTTTTTAACGTTTTTCATTTTTCCACCATTTCAAACATGCTGTGCTTAGGATTAGAAAACGTAGAGAGTAGATTTTGAAAATAAATTCAACTTTCGTATTTTTCTACCTACTACGATTTTGTTTTTAGGGAAGAAAAAAATCTTAAGTTTTGTCTCCATTGAAGTAGAGATCCTAAAAGAGATTAGCCATTCAGCAATTTCCGGTTCTTCGATAAATCCGAAAAATAAATTCCCGTCTGAAATATTAATTTTTTTTAAGTTTACTAAATGGTTCCTGACTGTTTATATTTACGTTCTTAATTTTCCAAAAAAAATTTTAATGGACTAATAATTTTCAGGAGAAAAATATCGAAGAACCGGAATTAGAAGTATGGCTAATATCTTCTACTTTCTCTACATTGAAGAATTAATTGTACCACCGGAAATGCTGTATATTTTTTGGACTTTTTTTTTCGTTTTCATTATTTTTTGTGCTCGAAAAAATAATCAAAACAATAAAAACAAGTGGTAGCAGAAGAAAAAAGTCCAAAAATATACAGCATTTCCGGCGGTACAATTAATTGAACGCTTCGATTAATTGGCCAATGGAGACAGGATTTTATTTCTTGGAATTAAAAATTTTTCTATTTTTCTATTTTTTTTTTTTTTTTTCCTTTTAAAAACTGACGCTTGGACAAAACCAAGTTTGGTTTAAACTTATGGGAAACCCGATATGTTGCAGGGAAATGGAAGGGGACAGGGGACGAAATTCAGTTCAAAACAGTCCCTCTATTCATTTGGAAATAAAATATTCAACAAAATTATTCCAGAAAAAGTGCAGAATTGACCTAGGAGTACCCTTCATCCTGGCCTCCCCCTGGTTTCGAGATGGTTTAGTTTCGAACATAAAATTGCAGTTTCAAATAAAATAAGGTTTAATTTTTTTATTTCCAAGCATGCATATCTTCAAACTATATACGAAAAGTCCCGAAAATTTTGGATTATTTTTCAGTTGAGGGCGCAAATTTTGCTGAAATTCAAATTAAAATTTGAAGGAACCGAACTTGCCGAACCTGTCCAAACTGGTTAAACTCAGCAAATGTTTGTCCAACGGTGATCGCTTTAGTTAATTTATGCCTTCGAAATAATGCTTTAAAAAAACATTCGAAGCAGAGGTGGAAAATAAACAAAATACCGAAATGAATAAATAAAAAATATAAAGTGAGAATTTCGTAAAAACATTTTCCGGATGTTAATGGGAACCTAATATTAGTTTTCCACATTGTAGATTATCCGAATATTACATTGGTATTTGCTATCTTAGCCTTTTAAACAATATTTGCTATCGGGGAATATTAAAAAATATCGATCAATCCGACCTTTAGTTTAAGAAAACAGGAAAAAAAAAGGCTCAAACTTTAGGTAATTTATCTTGACCTACAAATCGGTTTATAATTTTTTCTTTGACGTACAAAGTAATTTTTTTAGATTAAAAGTTTAAAATTTTTTGAAAATCGCTGGAGGGGATCGTTTTAAATAAATCGCCTAAGGAACTTATAAAATTCCTGGGAATTTATATTCTTTTTACAAGTTTTATTAACAAATGCAAAACCGAAAGAGAATTTTTTTTTTTCATATTTATTAATTTTCCTGAGAAATAAATGATTTGCTTTTCGTATTCTTTAAGAACATTAAATCGAAAAAGACAACTTTTATGTAAGAAAGAAAATAATTATTATGAATTAATAAAACCGCTTAAGGGATAAATTTTCAAGATCGAGAAATCAAAAAAAAAAATGATGTTTCCTAAAGTTCACAAAGAATAAATTTAACGATGGCGTCGTTTGATGTTCTTTTTTTTGTAATAAACCGCGAACGCCTCCACGGAAGTTGTCGTTTTCTAAAGTTTTTGGCGGAAATTCTGAATAATTATTTATCCCTTAAGCCGCTTTTTTAAAAACATTTTTTTAATGTACTTATTTCTTTAATCACAGCGAAAGATATGAAAGTTTTTAAAAATGAAAGAAAAAAAAACTACCTGTTGAATAAGAGTCAACCAATCCTAAAATGAAAATAAGAGCAAGGAAAATAAGCCACGATGACCGAAGTGGCTTCCGAAACATTATATTTTTTTTGATTCACTTTATTAAACGCACACAGTTTTTTTTTTTTTTTTTATAAAATTTAAAATAAAAAAAAGTTAATATTAATTACTATAAATTTTTACGGAACGATAAACGACATAGTAAGTCAAAAGTATACACGCGCCGCTTTGAAAGTGATTGTCGTAAATCCGGAAGAAAATCGCGATACATGTGCTTAAAGTCCGTTTTTCCTGTTTTCCGCGCTTGCGTTTTGTCTTTAAGGACCTCCCATCGGAATGACACCGACTCCAACACATTATACTTTTTCTTTTTTTTTTTTTCTTCCAGGAAAAGTTTTTGTTAAACGTAGGTGTGCATGGCCTACCCTCTTATTACGTCATTTCAACAGATTTTCACCCGTCACTATATTGTGTGTGAAAATTTTTTAATTATTAAATTAATGGGGTTTTGGAAAATTATTATTTTTCGCGGGATGACGTTGTTTAGGGCGGGGTTTTTATTTTCCTCGTAGTATTTTGATCATAGTATTTTTGATTTTGTATTAAAATTAATTTTCGGAAATTTTTAACAAAACTTTTCTTCAACTTTTTTTTCATTTTTTTTTCATTGTGCAATTGCAAAACTTTAAAAGGACATTCTCTTACCGGGTATATTGTCTAATTTTAAAGATATCATTTAGGCCTTCATTAATTAGATCTTTAATTAGTAGACCTTCCCCCCAGGGAGAAGGTAGGCTCAAAAAAAAAAATATTTTACCAACCTATATTCTGGCATTATGATAAAATGACCATTTGGAGCCCTTAGCCTTTCAGGCTGGCTACAGACCATTCTTTGCAGGGGTGTAACAACAGGGGGAGGGGGGGTTGGGGCTCATTGTCCTTCTGGATCAAATCCAAATTTCAGAAAAATTAATATGGGAGGTATTAGAATTGTCTCCCCCAGTAACAAATTTTTGTATCCCGCAAACACAGCTTGAACTCCTTTTGTCAAAAAACTTTGTTACACCTAGCTGGTTCTTTGAGTTTGAATAATTTTTTTTTCTTCTTCAGCGATTAATTTTTTTCCTATACAGATACCCGGACGAAAAATAGATGCATAAATATTAAAATATGAATAAATTATACAAAAAATTGGACATTCATAAAAAATACGCAAATTATTGCCGCTTCTCCATTATGGCTCAAAATTAATTTTCTAGAATTAATTTTTAAAATTTCCGGAAGTACTGTGCTTTAGTTATTCTATGAATTTTCGACCATGAATTAAGAATTAAAAAAACGCAATGTAGTAAAAATGGCCGACTCCATTTTTAAATCTTGGGTTGGAAATTCATAGAATAACTAAAGCACAGAACATCCGGAAATTTGAAAATATATTCTAGAAAATTAATTTTGAGCCATAATGGAGAAGCGGCATACGTATAAAAAAATGAATTTTTTTCACCGAAAATTTTTTTTTCATCCTTCATTATAATTATGCATAAATTTTGCATAAATAAGTATGCATAAAATGGAAAAAACGTTAAATAAGATAATAAGTTGAATATAGTTATAAGTAATAAGTTGAATAAGAAGATAAGTTGAATAAAAATTTAATTGCATAAATTATGCAAAAATTATGCATGTTCAAATTTTTGTTTAAATGATGATACAAAAATAATGCAAAAATAATACATTTTTTATATAAATTTTTTGCATTTACTTTGCAAAAATTCTATGCACTTTGAATCATTTTTAGTAAGCGTAGGCAGGGCTGCAATTCTGATTCCGATTCCAACTAGCAAATATTTTAACGATGTCGATTCCGATTCTGATTCTGATTTAAATCAAAATTGATTAACTGTAATAACGGTGTTTTCGAACTTTTTAAGTCAGTCAGGGGTTAGGTTATGTCTTTGGGGGCATAAACAGGGATTCAGCCTAAAGTTTTTTAAGAAATTCGAATAAAGGGAGTTGAAGTGAACAATTATACTAGTAAAATTGTTTAGTTTCCCTCCCTTTGGAGACAAAAAATTTTCCGGTTCCAGTCTAAGGTTTTTAACAAATTTGAATGAAGGAAGCAGAAGTAAACAATTATACTAGTCAAATTGTTTAGTTTATTTCAGCTCCCTTTATTCGAATTTGTTAGGAAACCTTAGCCTGGAACCGAAAAATTTTTGGCCTCCAAAGGGAGGGAAACTAAACAATTTTACTAGTATAATTGTTTACTTCAGCTCCCTTCATTCGAATTTGTTAAGAAACCTTAGGCTGGGAGGCCAAGAATTTTCCGGTTCCAGCCTAAGGTTTCTTAACAAATTTGAATGAAGGGAGCTGAAGTAAACAATTATACTAGTAAAATTGTTTAGTTTCCCTCCCTTTGGAGGCCAAACATTTTCCGGTTCCAGCCTAAGGTTTCTTAATAAATTGGAATAAAGTAGTTTCGCTCCCTTTGGAGGCCAAAAATTTTCCGGTTCCAGTCTAAGGTTTTTAACAAATTTGAATGAAGGAAGCAGAAGTAAACAATTATACTAGTCAAATTGTTTAGTTTATTTCAGCTCCCTTTATTCGAATTTGTTAGGAAACCTTAGCCTGGAACCGAAAAATTTTTGGCCTCCAAAGGGAGGGAAACTAAACAATTTTACTAGTATAATTGTTTACTTCAGCTCCCTTCATTCGAATTTGTTAAGAACCTTAGGCTGGGAGGCCAAGAATTTTCCGGTTCCAGCCTAAGGTTTCTTAACAAATTTGAATGAAGGGAGCTGAAGTAAACAATTATACTAGTAAAATTGTTTAGTTTCCCTCCCTTTGGAGGCCAAACATTTTCCGGTTCCAGCCTAAGGTTTCTTAATAAATTGGAATAAAGTAGTTTCGCTCCCTTTGGAGGCCAAAAATTTTCCGGTTCCAGCCTAAGGTTTCTTAACAAATAGGAATGAAGGGAGCTGAAGTAAACAGTTATACTAGTAAAATTGTTTAGTTTCCCTCCCTTTAGAGACCGAAAATTTTCCGCCTCTGCTTACTTACCTCAATTTCCTTGTAAACAGGGAAATTTTGAAAAAAAAAAAATAAATCTGGCAACACTGTATTTTCCTCACTCCTCCCCTTTCCAATATTTGACCTTTGACTCTTGCATCCCAAATTTTGTTTACCTGATTTTGTTTTTTTTAAAACAATTTTTCACCCCTTCCGCTTCAGTTGTCAATATTTAGCTTATGGCAAACATACCTAATTCGGACCCTTGCCTTCCTCCCTCCTACCCAATTTTTCCTGCCTTATTTTATTTATATATAATATTCTATACTTTAAGTAAAGGAAATAAATAAATAAAAAATAAAACACTTTTTTTTTTGAGAAAAATTGATATACCTAAGGAAGAGAAAGGTCAAGCAAATAATGCTTTTTTTAAAATTAGCCTATATCAATTTTTTTTTTTTTTTTTTTTTTTTTTTGAGTGCAGTTTTGGGGTGACAATGAATGCGAGAAAAATGACCTTGATTTTCACTTCATTAGCAACGATTTTTAAAATTTCGAGGAAGTAGGGTTATTAAATCAGTGATTAAAAAAAATTGAAAGTCAAACACAATCAAGTGCACTCGAAAATAAATATAGTAGGTTGTTACTTTTTACCCTTTTTTTTTGTTATAAATAAAAATTGAACGACGTGCAAATGAAGGTCGGGATTGAACTATTCATTAGATAAATCACGTAATAATCGATTTTCCCTTATTGAAATATTTCAAATTCTTTTAAAAAATGCAATATTTTAATTTAAGCTGATTAATAACTTGTCGTCAGAACGATGGATGGAGTGTGATAAATGTTTGTGCGGCGATATAACAACGAATGAATCATAACGATACGGGGGCGGATTTTTTTTTTTTTTCACCCTCTAAAATCATAATAAAAAAAAAAAAAAAGATAAATCGCTTGCAATTTTTTTTACGACTTAAATACCAAGAAAACGTCTTTTTTTTCGGCATCGGTGTTTTTATGAACTACAGTTTGAATCGCCCCCGTAAGTTTATAATCTAAGTTATTAAATCTGATATCACGGCAAAAAAAAATTGGAACATTCTCAGAAATGTATGAAATTAAAATTCTAATTTTCCTGCTACACTGAAGGTTAAATTAAGATTACGTTTTGTTCGATCTCGCGGGGCATATCTTTAATGATAAGAGAAAGCATGACAAGTTTTTCTCAAGATATACTCACCTTAAAGGCATGCGATTTAAAGCTTTTATGTCATATTCAAAGAAGGAAAGTTTTTAAAAAAAAACTTGTTTGTTTAATTATTTTTTTTCTTTATTTACAATTTTCAAAAAAGGCACCTTTTCTTTTGAGTTGAAAGCTCCAATTCAAAAAAAAAAAAAAAAATATTTCTTTGGTGAATTTACCAGCCTTAAAAAATTCTCTATCCGCTGGAATACATATTTTAGCTTAGAAAAAAAAAATAGAACACAAACATACAACTAATTTTTACATTTTTTTTTTTCAAAGCACTGCTGATGTGATTTTTCAGTCGACATACTCATTCAACCTACAGTTTGTTTAGTAAAGTCACGGCAGAAAAACATTTTTTTTTTTTAGGGGAATTTAAAAAGATTTAGTTGACTGTATTAAATTCATCATGTAGCTTTGAGCGAATATTTCATGTTAATGATGTATCCATCATTAACATGAAAGTACAGTTTAAATTAGAAAATTCTTTTTACTATTTTTTCACTAACTTCTTTCTGCTTCCTTTTTTTTTTTCTTAATTGAGCTGTTCCAATTTCAACATTCTGGAAGGTAACTCTTCTTAACAACTAAAATCTAATCTAGAGGACATTACTACAGTTATAAAATTACAAACATTAAATTTAAAAAAGAAATTAAATTATTAAATATGAGTGAGGATTCATTTAATTAGAAATTCTTAAATTGATGAGACTGAACAGAAAAAAATGACCGAAAACTCAAAATTGATGAATGGAAAAATAAAAAAAAAAATGATTTGAATCATTAATACTGTATAGAACGAAATAAACATTCGACCCATGCAAAAATTAATACTTGTTACCGATCATCTTTTTTTTTTCACATATTCAATCTAGCTTAGTAATTCTGCTTTCTTATTTTCAATGACTTCATTTTTCATTAAGTAGAAATACTAAATATTTATCTACAACTAATAAAACTGCTTAAGTTCAGATCTCTGGGTAATAGCCATTCGAAAATTGAAAAACTGGATTTCAAAATCTTTGCAATAAATATCGGATTTTGCGCCTACTCATCCTGGATTTTAAGAATTTCTAACTCTAAAAGTTTTTTTAAATTAAAAACTGCAGTAAGAAATTAACATCCATTTTTAAACTAAAAAAAATTTTAAATGTTAATTTCTTACTGTTTTTTTTTTCTTTTTTTTACTACAGCACTGGACTTTTAGGATGTCACAAGAGTTCGTTACAAACTAATTTTTTTCATCTATTCTATTTAAGCCTGGAGGTTCCACTTAGCAACTTCATGCCGTATTGCACTTATTAATTCTTGGTTTACTAGAAAAATAAACCTCAGTCCTGCAATCTGAAAAATTACCATAAAAAAAACATTAAAAAAAATTGAAATAGGGAATTGAATTTAAAAAAATTGTCCTTTTTTTTTTTAAGAAAACTTACTTCAACGACAGAATTATTATTAAGTCTATATTTGTTCCCCGGCAAAATCGGTTTTCCATCCACGTAAAAAGGTCTTTTCCCCTCGCTGGATAGGAAAAAATCCCCGTTATTTCTTAAACGAATCGTTCCTTGGCGTCTGGAAACTTTTCCAGCCGGTCCTTCCAAAGCTAAATCAATATCTACTTTGTGATCTTTCGTACAACGACCGACTGTGATCTAAAATGAAAAAAAAAAAAAACCATGTCAGGCAAAAAATATTTCTTTAAAAAAACGATAAAGACTTACCTCTCTAGATCGCATCAAATATCGTACTAGTCGACCGCGAAGAACGGCCAAAGTCTGATTGTCAAAATCGGGTGGGGTTTTACCGGTGGCAGCGTCGACTAAAACTTGCCACCGAGTTAATTCGCTTTCTAAAGCTCGAATTTCTTTTTTGGCACGTCTATCCGCTTGAGCGAGCTCATTTTCTAAAGCCTCGTCTCTAGGGTCTCCGAGTTCAGTATCATTTACTAATTCTTCGGCGTCTGAAAAATGCAACACCAGGTCACCGTCACCTCGAGGAAGACCCTGAAAAATATTTTCAAATGTTTTATGAACTTCTTCTCCTAATTTTTTATCAAATGACATTTCTAACCAATTAATATTTATAAATATGATTCTCTGCAGACGTAATTTTTACAGATGATCATTTTTAATGTACGAAACTTTAAATAACTTAAATTCTTAAACTTACTTGAACTTTTTGATCAGGAAGTAACAGGTACTGCTTTAACAATTGCCAATGATTTAGCAGACTTTTAGCCGTCCTAGCAGGGTAAAATATTTGTGGGTTGCTATCTAATAATGCTTGCATTGTTTCGATGTTTGGATTTTCAGTCTGAGAAAAAAAAATAATAACAAAAATTAAAATTGAATGCTCTTATTACCTTTTTTTTTTTTCTCTATTTACCGATTCTATTGTTCCTAAGAGATCTTCTTCTGCTTTACTAAACAATGCTTTTGCTTGAACAGCTGCAACCATATCTGGATGCAAATTTCTAATTGCAGCTAATGCCAGTCTTGAAACAATTGGATCATACAATAATGCTTGCCATCGTTGCTGAATTTCTTGGAATGTGAACCTACATGAGAATTTTACACCTCTTTCTACCATCCTCAGATCATTTGTCTGTCAATTATAATAAAAATTTCATTAATTTTTTTTTTTTAATTTTAATTTAATTAAAATGGAAATGTAATTACTTGTAGAACACCGAAAGCTAATGCTAAATCATCTGTAGGCTTCCAACGTCCTAAATCTTTTGTAGATGATGAAAACGAATGTCTCCCATGCCTTTGCCTTCCTCGTCCTGTGTGTCTCTGTGAACTTGATACTGGTTTAGTTTGATTTAAAGAGGGTTGTTTCCCGGAATTCCTTCTAGGAACTACAGGGGTTGCAGGGGAAGCTGGCTGAACAGTTTCGCTTAATGCAGAAGTGGTGAGGGATTGGGTTCTGGTTCTGGAAGATTTAGAGCCGCTCGGTGTCGGCGTCGAATTTGAATCCATTCGAGACGAATATTGCACGAGTTCATCGTCGAATTTTTTACGTTTGATTGATCTCGAACTACTATAATTTGTAAAAGACAAAAAAATTAGTGGTTTTATCCAAGTAAAAATGGAAAAAAAAATTTATTACCTTCTTCGTTTGGTCCCTGGGTCGTTAGAGTCAAATCCGCTTGTTTGATCAATAATTGCTCCCATGTAATTTGTAAATACATCATTTTGCGGAGCTTTAGTAGCGGAATTAAGAAGAGAAGTCAAATTCTCCATTAATCATAAAAAATATTTTTAATAAAAATAATAAACAATCCGAGATCTTCAGTTTGTTTTTCTAAAATAAAACATCCGACATTACTTGCTAGGTTTTATGACGTCAGAACAGGCTTGCCAACAGAAAAGTCAATAGCAGACTAAAAAAAAGGTAAATAAACGGTATAAATATACATTCCCCTAAGCTTAACGTGGTGTATAAATATCCTGATGGAAAATATACCGTTTGGTATATAAAAGATTCGCGTTACGTCACGGTCACGGACATACTTGTTTGTAAGGACCCCTTAACGAATACGAATAGCAACCCACGCTACTCATTCAAGCAATTTGTTGGCGAGATTTAGTTCGTTTGGTACGGTATTAAAAATGCCGGTAATAAATTTATTATAAGGTTAGTTGCTCATTAATTTTAAATTTGAATAAAGCTGTGGGTTAACATTTGTCCATTTCGGATAACTGCATTTATATATTAATTATTAATTGGGACTGTTTTTATTCCTTTCATTTTGAAAATCCGATTTAAAAAAAAGTTGTTTTGAGGTTAAGACTTCAGGTCTAAACATTGCAACACCTGTTGATGATAAAAGATTTGCACTTGTTGATGAATGCCAATGTACAGTATTTATTTCAATAAAAGAATAAAAAATTGATTGATATGAAGATTGAAAAATGCTGCATTGCAAATTTTTTTTAATACCTTCAGCTGCACAAAAAAAATTTAAATGAATCAGCTAGTTTTAAAATCTCATGTTGTAAGAAGTGCTAAACGAAATACTGTTGCAATTGATTTTATTTGATTATCTTTTTATGTTAATACTTTAATGGCTTTGTTCTTTTATTTTGCTTGTTAAAATTGAGTACCTAGTTGGAAATTTGTTTGTAGAGAAGAAATATCTTTTCATGACTGAAAATACCGTTAAAATTCAGCCCAGTTTCTCTGGGATGTACTGTAATTTATTTCTTAAAATTAACTTGAATGAGTGATCAAAAGTTTTTGATAAAAGTAAGTTATTATTAAAGGTAAAATACAAGCTGTTTTGAGTAGAAGGAAAGAGATTTCTGGGGCTCATCAATGCTCATATTAATTTCTATATGAAGGGAATAGATTGGATATCTAAATACCAACAGAACGGAAAAGTAAGGATTCCTTATTTGATTTGAAAGGCATTAACGAAGTTATTTAATATGGAAAAATAAGGTTAAGAAAAAAAATTTGAAATAAAGAAATGTTATTCAGTTTTTTTATGCAAATAATTTTTCTTTTTCATTGATAATAAACCTTTTTAAGTGTAAACAGCTATTGTTTATAAAATAATGTCCAAATAGCATTACTTAAAACCAAGAAGGTTGGGCATCTAATGAAACACTAGAAAAGGATATTCCTTTATTTAATTTTACCTGATCACATTTGTCTCCGAATGAATTGAAAGTAAAAATTTAATTCAGTGTAAATAAGTTCATTGATCATTAGGAATTTGTTGAGTGGATGAAAAAGTTGTGCAACCCAGGATTGTTATTTTTTTTTACATGGAAAATTTAATACGATACTTGAAACAACATCTCAAAATTGTGCTGTTTGAAAAAGTCCCTAAATCCTGAAGTCCTATCAAATTTGCATAATATAAAAAGTATTAATTGATTATTATGCAAGGTAAAAAGTTGTAATTAAAGCTTAGGGTAGTCATTATAAAAATAAAGTTGGTAGAACGTAGTAAAAATAATTAAAATTTTTTTGACTGAAAAAAAAAACAGTTTGAAGACACAGGGAATTAAAATTTAATGGTGTGAAATTATGAATTGATTTAAAACAATATTTGATTGACAACTTAACTGATAATAGAACTATTAATAATGATAACTTATACACAGTGGAACAATTTTTATGGTGGTGTTTCTTATGTTTCCTTAATGAAATCACACAACAAAAATTGTTTTACTGTGTTTATGTGGTACATTTTCATTCAAAAAACATTATCTAAAAGAAAATATTTATAAACTTTTATTTT
Organism: Liposcelis bostrychophila; assembly: GCA_037577465.1. NCBI lineage: Eukaryota > Metazoa > Arthropoda > Insecta > Psocodea > Liposcelididae > Liposcelis > Liposcelis bostrychophila. The sequence continues at coordinate 19,170,555 of CM075212.1, read as the reverse complement.
CAGGCATCGCGACCTATACGCCACGTGTGATAAAATGACAGACACTTAAAAAAGTTAGCATTGAAAATACAGTAAATCTGTCAAGTGGTTAAAGTGGTTCCCACATATTCCCAACCACAATAACCTTTAAAAATTTTATATGGATTATGTAGTCCTTGCTAAAGTTTTCTACTCAGGATTGGGAAACATTCACTTTTATGAAATCTCCCCTAAAGTGATATCTTTTAAAAAAAAAGGGAAAACGTTTTTAAATAGTTGCTTCTTCGGTCTTGCGCATATGTTGAAACCTTTTTATGTTGTCTTTTATTTCTTCGGAAGAGGGAAATGCACATTTAACAACAAAAAAGTTGATTTATGCGATTAGTTCACACAAAGGTTGGAGCGCCAACAGATTAAATTAAATTAGGTCGACCCAGTAAGTCGGTGTGACTAACATGCTCTTCCCCTTGAATACCGTTCTTAGAAATAAAATTTTAATAGTTCATTTACCAGAGTAACATGAGCCTTCTTTTGTGACGTCATCCACGTCACCACCTGCAGCCTTGCCTCAATCAGAGACCTTTGGATTGGTCGGTTTTTCAGGCGAATAATTCCAAACATAAATCTTCAACTGTTATTTGATATCTGTTTGAAAGCGAGTCAGGACAGGAAAAAGGATTCACTATTTAATTTTCAAGTAAAACAAGGCTTTTATTTTTAAAATATCAGGTCAATGAAGAAGAATAAAATGGCTTAAAAAATTTCTGTAATTAAAAATTTAGATAATGAAAATTACTTTTGCTTGACTAAAAATTAAATCGATAAGAAATTAAAATATCGAAATATTATAGCCTTAAAAATATTAGTCCCGATAGTTAAAAATTACAAAAAATTTTCAGGATATTCCTTGAGGTGGCTGCAACTGGTAGTGCATCGTAGAGGACTTCCGAATTAGTTGACATTCACTGAACTTGAAGATCTAAGTCTCCTTAAATTCCAATTTGGCTTTTACGTGGCATGCCTGATGAGAAATCAGTTGTTCTTCCGGCACCTTCGATAAGGATCTGATTAGTTTCTCATCCCCCGTTTCGACAATCTACCTGTCTTCCTTTTCATGACTGGTTAGTGCGAATTTATAAATTACAAGGAAAACGGTTTTGTGGACAAAAAACAGGAGAGGTAAAAACTTTTCGCTTTTTTAAAATTTTTTGTTGCCTGTTATGTAATTGTATTTTTTTTATTTTTATTTTAGATTTCTGTGTGTCGCAAAAAAATATCGCAAACCGGATGGACAGCTAAACTTGAGAAGGACCAGGAAAACAGTTGAAAGGGTCAAGTGACTAATGGATTTTTTCTCGATGTGTTTTTAACTCATTTTGAATAAGCTTCACATCGCTTTTTCTTTGAAAAATGAACTGCTTAGCCGTCGAAGGAAATATCTCCCCATAAAGTTAGTAGGAAAAAAAAAATTATTTGATTTACTTTATTTACTTTTATGATGCTTTAAGAATTAGAGTTTAGGTTCCTGAAGAACGAAAAAAATTTATCGTTATATTTAAATAAAGGTAATAGGCCTATGGATTTTTTGAAGCAACTAGCTAAAAAAATTAACTGAATAAAACGTTTAAGTCAAAATTCTTAGGCGACGGAATTTATTTCACTGGAGCTTAGTCGAGCAGCATGAAACGGATGGTATGCCGAATAGATTTTATTCGGAATCGAATTCGGTCGATGGAAACTAATCGGATTCGGCATTCGGCATCGGCATCGGAATGGGAATAAGATTCGAATGATAAGAACTTATCGGAATCGCGAAAATTACTCCCGTGGTTTGGAATCGGAATCGGCATCAGGGGTCAAATTTCTCCCAGATACAATGAGATATTTTACAAACAAGGTCGAAAAAATGAGATAATTTTAAAAACAAAATAAGCAGGGATGGTATGCCGAATATATTTTAATCGGAATCAGAATCGATCGATGGAAATTAATCGGAATCTCGTTTGAAAAATCAAGCATTACTGGAATCGGAATCAGCATGCCATCTCTGTCGAGCAGAAGTAATTTTCATTGACGAAGACATATATCGCGACCTCAAAACCAAAAAAATAAAAATAAAATTTTTTTAAATTATTTGATTTTAGTTTATTTTTTTTTTATTTTTATTTATTTATTTTTTTTTTTTTGAAAAAAAAAATATGCAGCTGATTTTTGATAAAAAGAAAGGATCAACAGCATTAAAATTGAATTAAAATAGAATTAAATTTTTTTTAAATTGTTTGGTTTTGGTTTTGGTTTAAAATCTTTTTTTTTTTTTTGAAAGAAAAATATGCAGCTAATTTTTGATAAAAAAGGAAGGATCAGCAGCATTAAAGTTGAATTAAAATAGAGTTAAATTTTTTTTTAATTGTTGGGTTTTGGTTTTGGTTTAGGTTTAAAATCTTATTTTTTTTAAATAGAAATTTTTTTTTTTCTGAAAAAAAATATGCAGCTGATTTTTGATAAAAAAAGAAAGGATCAACAGCATTAAAATTGAATTAAAATAGAATTAACATTTTTTTTAAATTGTTTGGTTTTGGTTTAAAATCTTTTTTTTTTTTTTTTTTTTTTTTTGCTGAAAAAAATATGCAGTTGATTTTTGATAAAATTAAAGCATCAACAGCATTAAAATTGAATTAAAATAGATTTTATTTTCTATACCAAATCTGATAAAGAGCCTGCACCATTAGTTGAAATTTTCTTACTGTTAATTTACAATTTTTTTTTTCTTTTTTGTAGAAATTCCTGATACATACTTGGATGAATATTGGCTGGAGAGTATCTGAATTTTGACTTGCGACGACGTTTCGAGTTCTGAAATGGATTCTACGACACGGTTACGGCAAAGATCTGAAAAACTGAAGGAACAGTTAGAATCGTTAAAAAAAGAAGTCAACGTCGCTAATGTTTACCTAAAGGATATAGTGGATAAAAGCGACGCCCTTGTAACGCAACTAGAAACCACGAAAAATCCCCAAATTTACCTGAGGGAGTACACCAAGGTGCAGAAATTCCTTTTAAACTATGTTCATTTGATAACGGAAATAAATTGTAACTTGGAGCTTGTTTCCGACGAAGAGCAAACAGAGCTTGTGCTGGAAGAAGTAAGTCCGAATGTGACAGCGTCAACGGATTTCGGTCAAATAATAACAGAGGAAAAGGAAGAGAAGGTAGCGGAGGACGTCAAGAAAGATAAAGTTGATCCAAAAACTGAATTTAAAGAGAAGGTGCAAAAGTTAGTAACGGAAGAAAAATCATCTAAAGTTTTGGATCCGAAATCTTGGACGGATGCACCTCCATTTGTTCCGAAATCATCGACGGAGACGGCTCAATTCGTTCCGAAAAAAACTACCGAAGTGCCTGAATTCGTTCCAAAAGTAGTGCCGGAAGTGTCTCCGTACGCCCCCCAAGGATCTCCCTACGTTCCGAAACCAGGTTTAAGTAACGGAACCGTTGTTCCGAAAATTCCGGTTACTGGAACCATGGTTCAGAACGTTCCGAGTTCGACTGCCATGTATGCTCCTCCTCCGGTTCCGATTCGACCGGTTACGACTATGCCTTCTCATTATCAGTTTCAGCTCTTTTACAACGTTTCCACTCCTCCTCCTCCTGGTATGATGCCTTCGGTGCCGATGCCCGTCACTATGCAGGGACTTCCGCTTTGGAGGTCTAATCCTTTTTCCTCTCAGCAAGCTCCATCGGTGACCAGGAGACCGGCTACGTTGCAATCTCCGGTTGTTCCTTCAAGTGTCAGTATTAAAGAAGTGGAAGAAGAAAAGAAGGTTTCGGAGGAAAAAAGTAAAGTCGAGGAGAAAGTAGAACCGGTTCAGAAAAAAGTAGAACCGGCCGAGAAGAATGTGGAAAAGGGGGAAAAGCAGGAAGTTAAAGTGGAGAAAAATGCAGAGCCTCCTGCGAAAGTTCCAGAAATCAAAGAGGAGCCCAAGAAACCGGCGGAAGTTCAAAACGAAGTGATGCTTGAGGGCACCATACCGGATATGAATATATCCAGAGAACCTGGAGCGAAATACCAAGTTGTCTTCGATCATCTTGTTTCACCGGGTGAATTTTACATCCAGATTCTATGTCCCGAATTGACGGGAATGCGAGAAATGTGCAAAGAAATCGAAGTGCATTTTAAAACGGAAAAACCCCGGGAGCAACCTTATCAGTCCAAAAATTTAAAGAACAAAGATAAGAAAGCTTTAGCGAAAAAATTTGTCGGGAATTTCGGATTTGCCTTCACCGTCGACGATCCCAGTTGGGGGAGAGTGGAAATCAAGGATTGGAAATTGAACGAAGATAACGATGAAATCTCTGTGTTTTTCATCGACTACGGAGACACCAAAAGCGTTTCCTTAAATAATCTCCAACCGATGGTGTCTAAATTTAAAAAATATCCGAAATTCGCTCAGCGCTGTCACTTGGCAAACATATATCCGCCCGATGCGATTTCCGGGGAACCGATGCCTCCGTGGTCCATCCATTGCACCGCCATGTTTGAAGTATTACTGCAAAGTATGCCGAACGATTTTTCGTGTCACATAATCGTTTCTGAAAGCGACGGAGTCTACGATAAAAGCTCTCTTCCCGTTCAGTTTTTCGTCGTGAACATGGAGATCTCAACGAACATCAACGATCGAATGGTCGAGTTCACCCACGCGAAAGTGTTGGACCCGCCTCCTCTTCCTTCGGATCCTAATTTTAAGTCGGAGAAAAGACCGCTGGTGGGATCTTTGGAAGTCACAACCGCTCAGAACTTACAAATCGGAGAGTTAATACCGATTCAAGTCACTTGCCTTTTAAAGTTAAACAGGTTTTATTGCGTGAAAGAGTGCGGGGACGCGGAAGAGGACATACTATCCAAATTAGTCCAGTATATGAACAAACCGGAAAACGTGAACCGGATGTTGCCTGTTACGGACCCTCCGGAGATCGGTCAGCTGGTCGTCGGAAAATACACGGACGATGATTTGTGGTATCGCGCTAGAATCGTAAAATCGGACCCGGTTTCCGATCGGTATAAATTATTATTTTTAGATTACGGAAATACGGAAGTCTTGCCGCTGAAACACATTAGGAAAATGGAAAAAAAATTTCTGGGTTTCCCGTTTCAATTGATCGAGTGTTTTCTCTACGGTGTGGAGCCCGCGGAAAAGAGTAATTCCGAGGATGGAATGAAATATTTTTATTCTAAGGTCGAGAAAGGTGGGCTCAACATTAAAATATGTGAAAAAGTGCCGGACAAAGACAATTGCTACCAAGTCGTACTTTATAACGAGGATGGTGATGATATCGGAGAGGATTTAGTTGTTAGTCGTTTTGCCGTCAAAAAGAAAACCTAGTGTTCTTTTTTTTTTTTTAAAGAATCTGGAATTTTATCTTCTAATAGTGCAAGAAATCCACCAATGGAAATTAAACCAGTGACACAGTGCTCATTTTTTGTGTTGAAATCAGATTTATAAAATTCATTTGACAAATAATTCGAATTCGAAATTCCAATCATGTTTTATCTGAGATTGTAAAAAGCCTATAACATTTTTTCCAGTGTTTTTTGAAAAATTGGCCCAGGATTAACCCATGGTCACGTACTTAGTTTTAAAAGAAGCGAGGGAAAATAATGATACTGAGCTCAACTAAGAGGGCCGCAGGTTCGACTCCTTCGACAGCTAAGCTCTAAATGTAATTTAATTTAATTTAATATAATATTAATTGGCTGCTACATCCCCCCTTTTCTTAAATTAAAAATTTTTTTGCTCACTTGTTACTTAAATTCAAAAAAATTGTAAATACGCTTATCCAGATTTAAAAATGTAAAAAATCAGAATTTTATACAGATTTAAAAAAAAAAAAAAAATTAAGCTTTATGAAAAATTCTAAATTTTTAAGGTCCCAAAATTATCCAATTTGTAATTAGGTTATTAAAAATATCTAAAGGTTATTAAAAATATATAAAAGCATTTTTAAGAATGCGCCCAGCCAGGTCCGGTGCAAGGGTCAAAACGACAGTGCCAAAAAAAAAATGTGCTTCTGATAGATCGATTGTTGATCAGATGTTGATCCTCAACTTGATTATATCCTGCTAATTCGTTGCTTTATTGTTTTCGTTTTATGAAAATTGACGAAACTTTAAAATTTAAAAGACTGGCGAATAGGTCGCTTTTGTATCTTTTCGTCCTAATGCTTCTTTCAGCGATCTGTGATTTCTGTGTAGGAATTCGGAAGATGATCTCGTTCGCCAAATTTATTTAAAAAATGAAGTTAACTAGATTTTTAAGAAAAAAATTATTTAACAAGAAGGCTGCTTTTAGTTTTTATTTTATTTTTTTTAAGGCTGAAATTTGTAATATTAGGAAATTAGATTTAAAAAAATCTCTAGAATTTGCCACTGAGACTAGGGTTGATCTTGCCAGGAAGGAGTTAAATATTTTGGTGTGCAGTCGCCTTGAAAATCTCCAAAAAAAAATCCAAAATACTGTGTGGGAAACATGAACTCCAACAAGTGTTTGTAAGCACTTAGATTTTGCCATTTATAATACATGAAGATTGTTCGATTTTCAATTTTTTTTTTTGTGCTAATTAGACAGATAAAAATATTATCGTTGGGCTCAGTTACTACCTACATACGTAGGAATCCACAAAAATTTCAAAAACTTCAGTTCAGTCACTTTCCAATGACATTAAAAATTTTATTTGTGCAAAAGAGCCGATTTTTAAGTAAAATCAGAGCAACAAAAAAAAAAAAAAAAAACTCAGTTGAAGGTTTTCAAATTTTTTAAAAAAATCCCCCCCAACGATGGTATTTTTATCGTTCTGATCCTCAGGAAAAAAAAAATTCAAACGTGAAAATCGAAAAATCTCCGTGTATTTTAAATGGGAAAATTTAAGTGCTTACGGGCACGTCTTGACTTGGAGATACAGAGTTCAGGTGTACAACGCAGTATTTTTGATTTTTTTGGAGATTTTTCAGGGGGCGACACCACCAAAATATTTTACTCCCCTTGGCAAGAGACACACTAGTTATGATATTAGGTAGTTATATGCCGCCGGAAGTTTATATGGAGGTGCTAGGGAATTATTAAGTTATTATTAGAATTATTAAATTCATTAGTTAAATTTTTCTTGGCCACATTTATTTATATGTAAAAATTAAAATTGAACGCAATTTGATTTTCAGATCTGATTGAAAAAACTGTACATTGCACTTCCGACATATGTAAGAACGAAGTAATATTTAAATGGTTTTTTTTTTACTTGAAGGTGGTAATTCCGATATTATGTTAATTTTGATACAATTCGTATAAAAATAAAAAAATTTATAAACAATGTTTTTGTTTTTTATACATCGAGAACGATCATAGGTTTAATTGATTCCAAAAATCCAAAAGTTGGATTTGAATGGAGCAACAGGATTAATTTTTGTAAGAAAGGATTTTTTTTTAAAATGAAGAATCCATTTTTAAAAAAGAATTTGATACACATTATATTCTTAATATTTCATAAAAAATCTGCAGTATAAAAAAATAAATTTTTATAAAGAGTAATATTTAAATTTGATCTTCACTGTTCAGTCAAAATTATTGGTAATTGTTACATACGAATTAATCCTGCTAGTCCCTTGCAAATTACTAGCAGAATCTTTTCCCCCCTTATAAAATGACGGTTAATACTTTGTTTTTCTTTTTACATGAAATCGGGAAAAAAAGTACTGTACTTGAAAGGAAAAGCTGCTTAAATTAAAGGGATTCGATCAAAACTGCAATGCCTTGACCGCCTCCGATGCAAGCCGAACCGACTCCGTACTTGGCCTTTCTTCTTCTCAATTCATGAACCAAATGGGCAGTTATCCTAGAACCGCTGGCTCCCAAAGGATGTCCCAAAGCGATGGCTCCTCCGTTGACGTTTAATTTGCTGATGTCCAACCCTAAATCTTTAGCGCAGGCCAAAGTTTGAGCGCCGAAGGCTTCGTTGATCTAAAATAAAAATGGAAAAAAAAGAAGACAGTTAATTATTACCATCTTTCGGAGAAAAATTAGTAGTGAATTTATGTGAAAGTGGATCGTGTTAGTTTTTCTTAAATTAGTGAACGTGTTAAGAAGGGGAAAAAGCCATAAATCGTCACTTTTTTTTTTTTTTTTTTTTCTTGTATTTTTGATACTTACTTCAACTAAATCGATTTTGTCGAGAGAAAGTCCAGCTTTGGTTAACAATTTTTTAATGGCGGGTGATGGTCCGATACCCATTATTGAAGGATCAACTCCGACGGTCTGATATCCTACCAATCGAGCCAAAGGTTTCAAATTCTGTTTTTTCACTGCGTCTTCGGTGGCTAAAATTACAGCTCCAGCTCCGTCGCAAATTCCCTAAAATAATAAACGAAAATGAAATCATTTTTGAAATTTGTGAGGAGACGAATCTTAACAGTTCCATCAATCCTTACAGATGCCGTGCCAGCGGTAACTACTCCATCCTTTGCAAACAAAGTCGGGAGTTTTTGAAGTCCTTCAATAGTCGTTTTGGGTCTGGGATGCTCGTCTACTTTGACTACTTCCTCTCCTTTTTTACCTTTAATAGTTACTGGAGCAAGTTCTTCGTTAAAATAACCAGCTTCGTTTGCTACAAAATAAATACGAAACATTAAATTAGATTTACTAACATCAGAAATTTTAAAAAAAAATTTAAATTGGGATGAACAACAGGATCACAGGGAGTTAAAAATAAATTCGATTAAATTTTTTTTTTTTACCTTTTACCCATAATTGTTGAGACCTCAAAGCGAATTCATCTACTTCTTGCCTTTGAACTTTAAATTCTTTCGCCAATTTCTCCGCAGTCAAAGCCATCGGTAATTGACAGTAGGTATCCGTTAATCCAAGCCATAAGGAATCTTCAAAACTGTAATTTTGTCCCAACATCGTTCCAAACCTAACGTTTCGAACCACGAAAGGATATTGACTCATATTTTCGGCCCCTCCAGCGACAACAATTTCGGCATCCCCAGAAATGATTTCCTAAGAAAAAAAAAAAAAAATTCCTTGAGCACGTTTTGACTTTTAACCTTAATGACATGCAAAAAAAAACGCCGGTGTTGATTTTAATACTCTTCTTTCGATAAAAAAAAAATCGAAGGGCAAAGTCCAATTGCACTGTCATATTTGAACCTTGTTTGATTCAAAGATTTTATCTTTTATCACCTACCGAAGCGATCTTTGGACAATCAAAAAAGTTTTAAGTATTGATATTTACTTGAGCTGCACTGACGATTGATTGGAAACCAGAACCACATAATCGATTAACACTTAATGCAGGCTTTTCAATGGGAATTCCTGATTTGAGTTGGGAATGTCTAGCTAAGAAGGCTCCATCAGATGATGATATCTGGAAAGAAAATAAAATATTAATTGCTTGCTATCAAGCTGACAAATTACCGGCTGAGAAAAGCAGCTATTTCCATGGGAACCTTTTAAATGCAAACATGTATAAATGAAAGGTTTTAATTCCCTTGAATTTTTATTCTAATAAGAGAATTTGAATTAACTGTTGAACAATTTGAAAAAGTAAGTGTTGGGTGGTTTCAAAACTGAGATTTAAATTATGATTTTTAAATAAGGCAATTATAAATTAAGAAGTAAAAACTAAAAAACATAGTTCAGCTTACACCATTAACATTTCCAATAACAACGGAATCCACTGTTTTAGGGTCAACCTTTCCTGAAGCCAAGGCAGCTTTTATTGCAACTGTAGTTAAGTCTGTAATGGAGGTTTTTGTGAATTTTCCACCAAAAGTACCAAAAGGTGTCCTTTTGGCAGCAACAATGAATATTCCTGGAAAAAAAATTTTTTATTTAGTGAAAAAAATCAAAGATAATCCAAAAAGCTTTCACATAAAGAAACTCCGGCATGAAAAATAAGTAAAAAGGAAAGACAAAAAAATCTGGCAAAATGTCAATGTTTTTTTAGCTTTAACCGAACCTAGAAAGCTTTATAGAAAATATTTGAAACTCACCTTTCGTGATGGAAGACATTTTAACGTGTTAATAAATGTAAATTAAATAGATAGATTCCTTAAAAATCCGGTAATATAAAGGAATTTTTTATCATGTAGTCCAAAGATCGTCTTTTAAAAAGTATCATGTCATCAAAACAAGAACGTAAATAATGAAGTTGGTTATCTTCACATAAAACTGAGGAATTAATTAAATAAGGATCGTTAATTATTGTAAGGAAAAACAGAATTAGATTATAACATAGTCCAGATTTTACAATTTTATGTAAATGAAAATTAAATTAATCTGATATTAACGGTCGTATTTTGGTCCCAGAAATAATCTACTGTAGCTTATGCAATGTGAACTAAACGTATTTTTGACTTTCAAGATGGCGTCGCGTCGTTCTGTCGTTTTGTCTGCCACAGGGACTCTGCGTCTTCTGCAAGCGAGGGTGAACCGCAACAACATCAGGACGGGGATGTGTACATAAATACAAGATGCATTTAATTTACATTTAAGATTATAGATGCAAGTATAACTTTAAAAAAAAATCTACATTTTAGTTAACTAAAATGGAAAACCGAACCGTTGAAAAAGTGGAACATTTATTAGCTTTAAAAGGTTAGTGCCAAATGTAATATTTTATTTTTAATGGAAGTTCTGTCAGAAGAACAATGTCTTTTTTTTTTTTTTTTTTTTTTTTCCAGTCATGAGACTCACAAAACCGACGTTGAGCAGTCCGATAATTGTTACTAATGAACCCAAAGATCTACCTGAAGATATTTTAAACAACGATTTAAAAAATGATATCATATCAGTGCCTGGAACAGAAACCATTGCTTCAGGCCAGTTTTTGCTGACGCCTCAAAGTTTTGGAAATATTTACCTAGGAGAAACATTTTTAAGTTACATTTTTGTTCATAATGATAGCATGCAGACAGCTAAAGATGTTTCGGTTAAGGCAGATTTACAAACTGCATCTCAAAGGATTGCTTTGTCTGGTCATCAAGTACCTGAACTTAGTCCAGAGAACACTGTCGATCAAGTTATTCATCATGAAGTTAAGGAAATTGGAACTCATATGTAAGTTTTTTTTAAGACTTCTTTTTTTTTTAAATGATTACAATTTTTTTTTTCTTTATTTCAGATTAGTATGTGAAGTTAGTTATGTTACTCCTGCTGGGGATCCATTATCGTTTAGAAAATTTTTCAAGTTTCAAGTGTTGAAACCTTTAGATGTAAAAACCAAATTTTATAATGCAGAGGTAAGTAAAATGTAAATCGTTTTTTTTAAATGCATGACAATAATTTGGTTTTTCTCAGAAGAATATAACTTAGAATATATTTGTGCTTTTAACTTTATTTATCGAGTATTTTGTATAGGAAGCAGTTTTTAATGTTGCTTTTTCTAGATGTTGGTAAAATAATTAAATAACTTAGCTTCATATTCATACTAACAAATCATAGCTTCAAATATTAACAAAGTACAATACTTTTGTATAAATTTTTAAAATTAATAAAAATTTGGTAAGTATCGGAAAAGTGGATTTTCAAGGATTTGCAATTCTTTTACGAATATTAAAAAGATTTTATGAACTTTGTACTAGAATGTCTTAACCTGTTTTGAGATTTAGGCGATAATTTTTTTTTTTTTTTCTTGAACCTTCAGGATGTAATTGTAGCAAAACATAAGCCCTTTGGGTCAGTCCATGTGAAATGACCAAATTGCAAACCACTACCTTCACCGATTTTTTTGATTTTCGGGGAATCGAATCTACCCATCGGTCTTATGAAAACCCCAAATTTTCAAATTTTTAAAACCACCCGTTCCGAAGTTATTGACCTCGGAAAATTGGGATAGGGCGCTTATCCTGTTTTTAAAAATCGCTGTAACTATGGACCGCGGTGACATAGAAAATCGAACGAGGTCTCTTTTTAATCGCCTTTAGTGGGGCTTTCGTGTGATATACCATAACCGCCATTTTTTTTTAAAAATTAGTTTCCCGGACTTTCCGAAAATAAAAATTTCAATTTCCGGAAAAACTATATCTTTAATTTTTTTAAAAAAAATTTAGGTTAAAGTAGAGGTCTAGCTTACCTTTTAGCCAAAATTTCACGATGGGCCTGCCATGGGTTCCTACAGTATCACGCTGTTGAAAATGTGCTGTCGGAAAAAAAAATTTTTTTAATGGTAATTTTGGGTTATTTTGACTCCGTAATGAAGGTTTGTACTTGCAAAATTAATTTTTTTTAAAATTGGCCTTGAAAAAAAATCCCATATAAGGGCCAAAAATGAAAAATTTTTTTTTTCATAAAAGACCACTCATTCTTATCGGAAATTTTGCGTAGATTACGAATTTGAAGTCGGAAATTAGTTTTGGTGCATGATTTTTGAGCCACAGGCAAAAAGCCGTAAGAAAGTTTTCAGAGCTTTAGCTCAAAAATCATGCACCAAAACTAATTTCCGACTTCAAATTCGTAATCTACGCAAAATTTCCGATAAGAATGAGTGGTCTTTTATGAAAAAAAAAATTTTTCATTTTTGGCCCTTATATGGGTTTTTTTTTCAAGGCCAATTTTAAAAAAAATTAATTTTGCAAGTACAAACCTTCATTACGGAGTCAAAATAACCCAAAATTACCTGTTGAAATGTGTTTTTCTGATAAAACACTTAAATGATTTAGAAAGAAAGCCGTATCCCTTCCCTTGGTCATGCCTAGCTCATTAAGGGAACGGATTTGGGCCTCTAATCTGTACAACAAAGATTGTAAATCTACATCTTTAGTCTTATTGACCACCTTATTAATTACTAGATTTAGAACATCTCGGACATGAATTTCAATTAATACTGATTCATTGCCGAATGTCTTCTTCAAATAATCAATAGCCTGTGAATAAAACGTTCCCTTTTGAGGGAAGGACTCCACCAATTCCGAAGCAATTGTTCCCGTTTTCATGCAGTCCACGAGATACGACATTTTGTCGTCATCACTGATGCTGTCGTTATTATGGATTTTTTGGAATCGGTTCCAAAACTTTAGCCAGTTCCTGACATCTCCATCAAAGGACGGTAGGGTTAGTTTAGGGAGCTTCGTCGTTTTATGCAAAAGATCACTTGAGGAACTCCTACGACTAGAAACCTCTTCGACAGCGGCAGCTTTGTCTCGGGCGAGCGCTTTATCAAGAAAATCTTCCACTCGCACGTACGCAGTACAGTGTAATTCTCGATAGTGCTCCACTTTTGCCCGTAGCTTCTCCGTGTCTGATGCCGGGGTGGCGGTCAGATCCGTAGCGCGTAATTGTTCCTCCTGTTCATCTAAGCTGTATAACCGGACGCATTTATCATCAAGAATACGGAAAAGAATCTTCACCTGTACTACGTCCGGCTCCTCCTTCCGTAATTCGGCGTCTAGGTTATTATAGGCCTGTGTTACACTTGTGCGTAATGGCCCCCGTTCAGCCCGTAACACATCCATCCTTCACTTCGTTATTCCAGCCGGTTCACTAATATCACGGTCGCCATATGTTGAAATGTGTTTTTCTGGTAAAACACTTAAATGATTTAGAAAGAAAGCCGTATCCCTTCCCTTGGTCATGCCTAACTCATTAAGGGAACGGATTTGGGCCTCTAATCTGTACAACAAAGATTGTAAATCTACATCTTTAGTCTTATTGACCACCTTGTTAATTACTAGATTTAGAACATCTCGGACATGAATTTCAATTAATACTGATTCATTGCCGAATGTCTTCTTCAAATAATCAATAGCCTGTGAATAAAACGTTCCCTTTTGAGGGAAGGACTCCACCAATTCCGAAGCGATTGTTCCCGTTTTCATGCAGTCCACTAAATACGACATTTTGTCATCGTCACTTATGGTGTCATTTTCGTGGATTTTTTGGAATCGGTTCCAAAACTTTAGCCAGTTCCTGACATCTCCATCAAAGGATGGCAGTGTAAGTTTAGGGAGCTTCGTCGTTTTATGCAAAAGATCACTTGAGGAACTCCTACGACTAGACACCTCTTCGACAGCGGCAGCTTTGTCTCGGGCGAGCGCTTTATCAAGAAAATCTTCCACTCGCACGAACGCAGTACAGTGTAATTCTCGATAGTGCTCCACTTTTGCCCGTAGCTTCTCTGTCTCTGATGCCGGGGTGGCGGTCATATCCGTAGCCCGTAATTGTTCCTCCTGTTCATCTAAGCTGTATAACCGGACGCATTTATCATCAAGAATACGGAAAAGAATCTTCACCTGTACTACGTCCGGCTCCTCCTTCCGTAATTCGGCGTCTAGGTTATTATAGGCCTGTGTTACACTTGTGCGTAATGGCCCCCGTTCAGCCCGTAACACATCCATCCTTCACTTCGTTATTCCAGCCGGTTCACTAATATCACGGTCGCCATATGTTGAAATGTGTTTTTCTGATAAAACACTTAAATGATTTCAACTCCTTTTTTAATCCTCTAAACTTAAGGAAAAAATATGATAAAAGAAAAAAACTTCAGAGAGAAAAAACATGCTTTTGTTTTCTAATCGTGTCAATAATAACAAAAGTTTAAATAAAATCGAACAAGGAAAATGGCGGGTTTTCCATTTCTAACATTACCATTAAAAAACATTTTTTTTCCGACAGCACATTTTCAACAGCGTGATACTGTAGGAACCCATGGCAGGCCCATCGTGAAATTTTGGCTAAAAGGTAAGCTAGACCTCTACTTTAACCTACATTTTTTTAAAAAAAATTAAAGATATAGTTTTTCCGGAAATTGAAATTTTTATTTTCGGAAAGTCCGGGAAACTATAATTTTTAAAAAAAATGGCGGTTATGGTATATCACACGAAAGCCCCACTAAAGGCGATTAAAAAGAGACCTCGTTCGATTTTCTATGTCACCGCGGTCCATAGTTACAGCGATTTTTAAAAACAGGGTAAGCGCCCTATCCCAATTTTCCGAGGTCAATAACTTCGGAACGGGTGGTTTTAAAAATTTGAAAATTTGGGGTTTTCATAAGACCGATGGGTAGATTCGATTCCCCGAAAATCAAAAAAATCGGTGAAGGTAGTGGTTTGCAATTTGGTCATTTCACATGGACTGACCCCTTTTTAAAGAATGGTTAGTGTTGAGCCATTCATTATTGTTAATTTCAAAAAAAATATCGTCGAAATTCCGAAATGTATTAAAGGCATTGCTGAAGTGTTTATACAGTGCTTTTTGATGTTCTGCAAAAGTATGTTAATTGTGCTGTCTGGGTATAAATTTTTTCAAATTGGTGCAGTCGCGTTTCTTACTTCGAGAATTTTATCTTAATAAAAAAAAAAAATTCTAATATACTTTTTTCTAATTTTTTAATTTTTTTTAACTGCATGATTGTTGATGGCGCCTGCAACTTTATCCATTTGATCACTCTTATCACTCAGGATTTCATTGTAAGTTCATGTTTTTTTCTTTTTTAAAACTAGCTTTCTTTTCATATATTTTTCTCGTGGTTTTATAATGAAATCGGGTAGTTCGAAGTATACAGTTGGAGGGGAATCGATTGCCAATCGATTTTGCAGCATGTTTTTAAAAATTTTGAGGTATAAAAAAAAAAAAAAAAATTAGGTTCATTTAGCTCTAATTAGGTTGAGTTATTTTGATTTCTTAGAACTGAATGCAAATTCAATTTAGCTTTTCGCAAAAAATTAATAAATTTTTTTTGTTCAATTTTCAGTCGGACGAAGTATTTTTGGAAGCGCAAGTTCAGAATATCACGACTGGCCCTATTCATTTAGAAAAAGTGTCGCTGGAGTCGTCGCAGTTATTTAAAGGTAAAAATTTTCTCAGGAATCTCCTTAGTAAAATTATCATGGACAGGGATAAGTTTTTGGAGGAAAAAAGAATCACAAAAAAACCACAGTAGCCAGAAATTTTTTGCACATTTTTTGTTAGTTCTTTTTCCAAAAATTATGTGAAATCTTTTTTGCCAAAGGGCGATTTTTTTGCTGTGCAAAAAATTTGGCCCTAAGAATTTTGAATCATGTTTTCTGGTTTCATTCAAGAAACATCCTCATTTCTCGAAATAATTTTCTTTCAGAACTTCAGAAGAAAATCTCTTAGCCCTGAGAATCGCATTATTTAAAAAAAACAAATAGGGCACGAGGGCTAATTTTTCTTTTTAATTTTCAAAAAATTCAATTTAAAAAATTAGATAGTTATTAACGCCATAAATAATTTTTGCTTTCCTTTTTTTTACAGTAACTTCACTTAACTCACCTGAAGAAAATAAACCTGGAGGAGGTTTACTGCAACCAAAAGCTAGTAGACAATATCTTTATTGCTTATCGCCGGCTGCTGAGCCTTCAAGCGGAAGCATTCTCGGAGCGACAAACATCGGAAGATTAGATATTGTTTGGAGATCAAATTTAGGTGAAAGAGGAAGACTTCAGACCAGTCAGCTTCAAAGAATGGTTTGTAAAATTAATTTTAAGAGCAAAAAAAAAAAAAAATTTTTTTAAAATTTTATTTGGACTGAGGAACCAATAAAGGTTCTAGGGTGATGTCTCTAGTTATGGATCAGTTAACCTAGTTACGGATCAACCAATGAAAATCAAAACAAACATATATTTACAATTTTAAAAGCCTTGATTGGCTATATCCATGGTAATAATCTGTTACTGGTGCCTGATCCATAACTGAAGACATCACCCTTGTTCGTTTAGATAACCCGCCGGTTAGCTGGGAGGTACATTTAACGATAAAAAAATATGTTAAAAATTTTTTTTTAAATCCATTATTTTATACATGAAAACGGGGTCTAACTGCACCGAAACCGTACCCAAAACGTTTTGTTACGCTCTAAGATAAATTTCCATGATATTAAATGCACGAACAACAGTTAATAGCTCTTATATTTTTTGATAATATTTAATTGTTTTCGAAAAAAAAAATGTTTATTTCTGAGAGACTAGTACAGCGCTCTAGCGGTGAAACCGCGAACTATATTTCAACAACAGAAAGAAAAATGGCGCCTTATTTTTTTATTTCAAAAACATTAAAAAAAACTATCAAATTTAGGTACCATAAAGCCTTTTTCATACATTTTCAATAACGAATCTTTACCTTTTAAACATAACAAAACGTTTTGACCCGATCACATTTTTATGTGTAAAATACCGAATCAAAAAAAAGAAATTAAACTTTTTTTGTCGTTAAAAAATTTTCACCGCCCGGTTATGTAAAGGAACTAGAACCTTAAGCGTTTTTGATATTTCCTTACTTATTCCATTTACATTGCTGCTCAAGAGCGTAATTATTTAGTCAGCTTAAACGAAATCAAATTTTGTTACAGGCTCCTGATTATGGGGACATTCGATTGTCAGTATTCCAGCTTCCAAACATCGTAAAAATTGAGGAACCATTTACTTTTACATGTAAAGTTTTTAATATGAGGCAAGTACAATTTTTGGAGTAACGTTAGTAGTAAAGTGTTTAAAAAGCTTATTATTTATTTTTTTTTTTTTAATTCAGCAAAAGATCCATGGACTTAACGCTAGGATTGGAAAAAATTTATCCTAGCCTAATTTGGATTGGGACGTCTGGCAGGCACATCGGAACGCTCGAAGCAGGATCTTCGATACCATTAAAGTTAACGATGGTTCCCCTAACGGCAGGATTACATAATATTTCAGGAATTAGGATAAAAGACACGTTTTTGAATAGGACTTACGATTATGACGACTTGGCGCAAGTGTTTGTTACATAGAAAAGCTACATTTAAAAAATTTAAAAAATATATATTTATTAACTTACATATAAATTATTAAAACGGTTTATTTTCAAAAACAAGAGGTAGGTTATCCATTTTTAAATACTGGAAAGAGGCTACTAAAATTTTCGATAGGATGCTGGCTGCTAAAATCTGGTTTCTGAAGTTGGGTTATGTTGTTAGGTTAGGTTAGGTTAGGTTAGGTTAGGTTAGGTTAGGTTAGGTTAGGTTAGGTTAGGTTAGGTTAGGTTAGGTTAGGTTAGGTTAGGTTAGGTTAGGTTAGGTTAGGTTAGGTTAGGTTAGGTTAGGTTAGGTTAGGTTAGGTTAGGTTAGGTTAGGTTAGGTTAGGTTATTTTATTTTAGGTTAGGTTAGGTTAGGTTATGTTAGGTTATGTTAGGTTAGGTTAGGTTAGGTTAGGTAAGGTAAGGTAAGGTAAGGTAACGTAAGGTAAGGTAAGGTAAGGTATCCTCTCAGATTTCTCACCGGCCACGGCTCATTCGGGGATTATTTGCTGCGCTTCAACCTGGACAATTCAGATGCCTGCTGGTTCTGCGGTTACCCAGACTCGCCCAACTATACAGTCTTTCACTGGGAGCGCTGGGAGGAGGATCGACAGGGAACGAACGCGGCGACGGGTATGATTCTTACCCCTGACAACATTTGTCAATGTATTGTATGCTGTCAACAAAAGAGAACTGAGGGGCAGTTGTTGCTTTCGTTCCAAGGGGGAATACGAAAGATCTATAGGAAGATACGAGAGCAACTGCCCCCGAAGTAATGCGAACAGCGGTGTCCGGGGGTAAAAATGCCGACAGAGGTGTGCAAATTCAAATTTCCTGTCTGACACTTACCCGGGTAAGCACCCGCACCAGCACCCCTGGCCAGGGGTGCTGTGCCGAGGCTGTGCATGTAGGATTTTTTACCGTGATACAATAAAAAAAGTTAGGTAACCTAACCTAAGCTAATCCAAAACGTTTTAATGTCCGGGAAGTTTGCGAAAGATTTTTCGGTCCATCACCACCCAAAACGGTAGTAAATGCTCTTACATTATTTTGATATTCAACCTCCTCAAGCTTCACAGATGGCGCCCTTTCCAGTTTCAAATTAAACGCCCGCCGTTGCCATGGAAACTTTTTTTGTTTTGAATTTTCAAGATAGGAAAATATTTTTAAAAATGGGGTGTTTGTGTACAAGAGACGGGCAAAAAGAAACTTCTACGAACGAAGAAGAAGTTAAAAAACCGAAATACAGCTGGTCAGTTAAATATATTTAGCCTGTGTTTAAAAAAAAAAAAAAATGATACATCCATTCACGACTTCTGATATTATTTGCAGGGATGAAAGAAGAAAATCAAATTTTAACCCTCAAGATTACATTATCGAAAATTTAGACAATAAAGAGAGTATTAAAAGTCCCGGTTCAATAGACGGTCAACAGTTCATAATTCAAAATTGCAAGGATTCAACCATTTATATTTTAGATTATTCAAATACGATTACAGTTGATGACTGCACCAATTGTAAAATTGTTTTAGGTCCCATAAAAGGAAGGTATGCTCAATTTTATTCCTTGGATAACATCTTAATCATCGATTTTTGCACTAAATTTAATTTTATTCAATTTTTGTTTTTCAGCTTGTTTTTAAGAAATTGTGTCAGTTGCATTTGTGTGGCAGCATGCAGTCAATTCCGAACGAGAGATTGTCGAAAACTTCACGTGTTTTTATACAGTTCCACTCAGCCGATAATCGAAGCATCATCCGGGATACATTTCGGATCGTATCAGTTACATTACAGTAATATTACGGATCATTTACGTAAAACAGGATTAAATTTAGCTCTTAAAAATTGGGACTTAGTTCATGATTTTACTCCTGTGGAAAGTGAAACCAATTGGAGTTTTACAGATGCAAATGTGAAAGACTACATAAAGGAACCTACTTCAAATGAAATATGCAGTGAATTATCAAAATGTGAACATAGTTGGGCGTATTTGGAACAAAACACCGAAAATAATGTTCCAGAGCCGAGTGTTATGATGGAAACTACAATATAAATTTCATACGCAAAAAATAATTTTTTTATTAAAAATTGCAAGTTTGCTGCAGACGGTTTTTTACACATTTTTTTTTTTTTTTTTTTTTTTTTTTTTGATTGACTAAAAAGTTTTGAAACAGTTTTTCGTTTCTGTTTTGATCGTAATGTAAACAAGTTTTTTTTAAATAATGAGTACACTTTGAACCGTAATAAACACACTTTTCTAAGTATGCTAAAGTTACTGATTAATTTCATAGTTTATTAATTTTGTATCAGGACATCAGAATACTTTCTATAGCACCGGCTGAAGCAAAAGTATAGCAAGAACCACAGCTTTCTCTATTTCTATACGTTTTTCCCTCAAAATTTTTTCCAGCTTTACAAGGCGTCCTGGATTTCGTTCTTTTTGCAGTGGATGACTCTCCATAACTATTATTAATTATTAATGATTCCGAAAATTCATCTCGCCGATGATTGATTCGCTTTTTGCTTATTTCCCCCTCTATCGTTTGTTTCTGGTGTCTTCTTGAACCTTGGCTATTCTGCAAACAAGAAAAAAGAAAAAAAATTAGACTCCTCTGGAAAGGAGTAAAGGTAACATCTTTATCGCCGATTCTACTTCCGATCAAGCTTAAATATTTATTTTGCAGTTAAAAGATTTTTTTAGAAAAGAAATTCTTTGGAAAAATCAAATTTTTTCTAAATAATTAAGGAAGTAACAGGTGATTTTTAAAATCACTTTAACCTTAAAAATTTACCATGACCTGTAAAATAATCACCAAATAAGTTTAATCTTAACATTTTTATCGATCAAACGGTGAACAGTAAATTGAAAAGTATGAAATCTGATTTTATTCTTACAAAAAATATAAGCATTTCTATTTTCTAACTTACTTTAACCAAATTCTGACAATCTGAAACGGATCCTCTGTAAAATATCCGATCTTTAGTATTTTTAGATTTACAAGACTTTAACGCTGAATTTTCAGCAGTCGTGAAATTTTCCAAAAACGCGGAAAATAATAAAAATGCGAACACCAAATTTTTCATTTTTTTGGGAAACATGATTTACTGGTACAAGACTAATCATGCAGCGTGAGTTGTCCGAACTAATACAAACAAATCCATCACTTATTTTTACCGAAAACAATTATTGTCAATGAAAACGAGGGAGCGGGTATAACCTCACTCTTTAAAAAAAATGTCAGGCTTTTATTTTTTTTTTAAGAAATCGCATAAAATTTTAATTAAAACATCTAGAGGAAATGACAATGTGAAACAAAACAAAGCTGTAAAAATATTTCATTTTGAAAAAAAAAAAAAAAAAAAAAAAATACTCTTTTGGAATGCTCTTATGCTTTTCTCTATCCTTTGTTAAATGCGCAAACAAAGTTTAGGTTTTGCTTCATTTTAACTTGTTTTTTTTTTTTCCTTTTGACGTAAGTTGGATGCCTTTTCGTATAATTACATACATTAAAAGCTGAAACTATTGCAAGTTTCAATAAGTTTTCCTTAATATTCCTTCCTGTATTTAAATGAAAAATTAAACTAAGGTTTTCAGATGTAAGACAGAAGCAAAAGAAAGCAGTTTTGAAATGATCTTGCGTACAATAGAGAGCTAGTCATATGCTTCGACTAGCCAAAGTATGTAGGTGCGTTATTTCCATTTGCAAATATTTCAACATCGTATGCACAGAGGAAAAAAGACTACGTCCTTTATTCAGGAGGGTCAAACCCCCCCCCTGGTAAACCACCGAAAAGACCATATTTAAAGTTTCTTTTTTTTTCGTTAAAAAAGGTCCTTGCATTTTCTTCGATGTTGGGCAAAATGTAAGTTGCCGTTTTTTTGTGTGAATAAGATGTTTTCGCGGGTGCAGATTCCGAAGATATAGTCCATTTTTCGATCCGAGCAGTTTCCGAGCCGGGAGAGCGATTTTTAGTTCCAAAAAATCGAAACTAGCTCCGGTTTTTCCGGAATATCCGCTCCGGACGTCGTCCGATCGAAAAACTGGCTTCACCATCGGATTCAGAAGCGTCGAAAACCCCCAGAACCACCTTCAAACCCTGATTTTAAGAAAGTCGATTTTTTCGTCAAAAATCGAAAAAGTACAATGGTACAAAGCTCTAGTCCGTTATTTTTATCGATTTTCTCAAAAATTTTAGATGTCGATTTAATTTGCTTATTAAGAAACGTTCAAGTATTAGGTAGGACTTTTTTTTCGGTTTCTTGGACCCTTCTATTATATTACGTCAGATTTTAGAGGACCTTCCCCCTTTTTTTTCAACACCAATTTTAAATTGGAGTAATATTTTTCTTAAATCTGGATTTACAGTTCATATTCATATCCCTTTAGGTGACTACAATTGGCACAAAATCTCATTAAAAAAATAAATTTTTATTTCTTAAAATCTTCTGATAAAATTTTTTAATTTTTCTACTTTAGACATTCGATAAAAATTATGAAATCCTATGAATTTCGAGATTATATATAATTGTAATAAGTCCGTTCATAAATTATTTTTATATTTAGTATAAAAAAAATACCAAATATATAGACTGGATTAGACTTTTATGAACAAAAAATTCAATAGCACTTAATTTTAGTTTAGAAATTAATTTTTTTATTGAGATGCTTAAAATTGTTGTTATTTTATACTAAAATGCTTTGGCACAGCCTTTTGTTTCAATTTTGATCATAGTTAATTTCCTTTTAGTAAGGAATAGGAAAAGCCTGAACGGCTAAGCTTTCGATTCCGCATTCGTCGGTTCCCCTACGGATTTTAAAATATCCTTTATCTCCCCAGCTTTCGCCCCAGGAATTTTTAACAATCCAATATTTTTCGTTTGTGTCATTGTCAACTCCGTAGCCGACTAAAAGAACTGCATGATTTACAACCTGAAACATAAAATTATTATAAATTGGCTGCGTTACGAATTGTACCAATAACCCATTTTATCCGAACTTACGATAAACGGTTCAAATCCACCAACGCCTGTATGATGATACACTCCCGACTTATAATGATAAAAATCGGGATATACTTCAAACGAAACGGAAAGAGGGCCATCGTTTAAAGCATCGATCATGGCTTCTTCACTGCAAGCTCCGTAATACCCTCCAACATATTCGTAATTCCCAACGCTGTACCAGCGATGACATTTTTTTTCTTTTATACAAGATTCATCCACTCCTTTGTAAGGATTGCAACTTTCTTCTACGACTCCCGTCTCCCAGCCGTATTTCCCTGCGATCAAAAACGGAAATCCTCCGGAGCACCCTTGAGCTAATGGGGTGCAACTAACTATGTCCTGGGGGGATAAAATGGGCGTCAGTTTATTGTTGGTAAAATATCGGATTCGAGCTTCTAACATTCCCATCGACGAAAACGCGTAGCAAGATCCACAGCCACCTTGATCACTGGAAAGAAAACCCAAATCATAATTGATTCAAAAAAATGTATTTTAAAGACGCAAAAATTTTGTTTTGAGCCCCAAGATTTATTTTATAAATTTTAAAAAAACTTACCGAACAGGGGAGACATAACTGACACCTTGAACATTCCTCCAATCTAAAGAATCCTTGGCATAAATTTTTGTATGATTGAAATTATTCCTAGCTTTCGGCTTATGTGGCAACCATGATTTTGCACCTCCTCTTAAATTTAATAAATCTCCATAAGTTTTATTAATAAAAGGTTCATGAAGTTTAGCTCGCCAATGATTCTGCTTTTTGTTTACTGCATTTACTATTTTTTCATGATCTTTTCTCGAAGGTTGCTTGCTCTACAAAAAAAAAAGAAAAAAAATGACTCTATTGTAAGCATAATAAAATTAAAAGCAATAATTGTATCTTACTGCAAATAATTTATGATGATGGAAAGGATCAGAATGAATTTTTTTTTCTGTTGGATTTTGTTTCCTGCCATAGAAACAAGCCCAGTGCCTCAAGGTGACATCATGTGATTTGCCAGCAAATGTTTCATTACATATTGATATAACACTGTTATCAACCTAAAAAAAAAGTAGAAAATTAATTCAAACATAATATTTATTAAAAAAATTTCTGATTACCTTGTTATACTCATATTTCAAAAATGCAAAATATGTCCTGAAATTAACGACAACTTCAAATCCTTGGTTATATACCATAGTCCATTTTCCTTTGTTCCAATTATTTTCAATAATGGAATCTTCATTTAATGTAATTTTAAGCTTTCTATGAATTGCAGCTGTAAAAAAAATAGATAACATGATACTATATTTTTCTTAGTTAAAAATTGTGATATTTTTAAACACTTACGCATTGTCCCACAATCAATATTTGGATTATCTGAGATTGGTCCTTCATAAAATATCCAATCACCCACAACATCTTCTATTGTACAATTTACTGGAGTATCTGCAGTTGCAAAACCCCAAACTAATGCAGATGCTAATAAAAACTCAAAAAACAGATTCATCCTGTGTTTCTGTAACAACATTCAGAGCAGGACTAATCACAAGTTGTTTAAATATGCACATAGACATAATTTTTTATCAAAAATCAATTTCTTATCAGTGGCAACCAGGAGGGTGGAAGGTCATAAGGCTTCCAAAAAACAGACTTATTGTTGACATCTTTGGCCTTTATTTGCCTACTTAAAAATAAAACCATTACAATTTTTCCAATCGCAATAAGGCCCGGGCCCCCAAGGGAAACCACTTGCGTGACTCTTTACCTCCCCTGGAAAAATGTCTGAACCATTTATTTTTAATATCTTTTATTTTAAAAGCGGAAATTTGCAACTCAACGTGAAAAACTTCTAAGGGCCCGCAATAAATATAAGTTGATTTTAAAGAATAAATACCTCGATGATTTTAGCGAAATATCGGGCCAAAAAAAATACAGTTTACTATTTACAAATTATCATTAATTATACATGCTTTACAAAAAAACAAAATAAAGGGTTTTAAACGACTTTTTAACCGGAATGAAAAAATAAACAAAACAAGAGATTTTGGTCTTCTTCTATTTCATTTCTGATTGGTCGAGAGGCTGTTTTCACGTGACGTCACTGTTTTCATGTGTCAAAGCGGGCTGTGAGTTGAAAAAAAGTAAATTTTTGTAATTTTTTTCTGCTTTTAATATAATGTTAGCTCATTTTGAAGTTGTTTCGATTAAGTAATTGGAACCTTTGGACGCATTTCTATTGAGATTAAAGGAAATGGGTATCATAAGTATTAAATAGAAAACTAGTAAGTCGCTGTCCGCTGTCAAGCTGCTGACTGGCAGCATTGTAACCACTGCAAACAATGGCAACAACGTAAAGTTTCTGCTATCAAGGAGAAAAATAATACATCTTGATCTGCATTTGTAATTATTTTCAGCATTTGCCTTTTCTTTTTTCAATCTTTTAATTTCAGTAATTATTTTAATAGGATTTGAAAATGCCGTACCATCATATGCTTAGTACAGAATGGAAAAGAAGACCGTATATGTGGAAGGAACATTATTACGACACTCCCGACGGCCAGGAGCTTTTCAAGAAAATGAAAATTATGGCCCGAGATTCTGGACTTTTAGGATTTATGACGAGTTTCTCTTATGCATATAATATGAAGTATGTTCAAAATCATAAGCTTGGAGCAATTATGGTAGCGACAAGGACTTTACCCTTCCTGATGGCTGCTGTGCCTTTCCCCATAGTAACTCATACTTTAATAAAAATGAGAGATAAAAGTGATCACTACAATTACATGGGAGCTGGATTTGTTTCTGGAGCCTTGTGGAGCACAGCTTGGAATCATAATTTTTATAGTGGGCTTATTAGAGCTACATTATTTGCATTAGCCATGGGATTTTGGTATAACCATAGAATTGTTGAGGGCCATAAATTGATTGCAGACGAGTTTTTCTTATCACCAAAAGAAGAAGGTCCTTTCTACCTCAAAAGAGTGCTGGATACAGGAATAACACAAGCCAAACCAGGTAATTGGACAAGAGATCCTCCACCAGGAAATTAAAAAATTTAATGTGTTGATGTAGTTGAAATTAATTAAAGAAAAAAATCAAATAATTTCAATATCAAGTCAGACTTTTCAATCAGCTTGGTCAAATTTAAATTTCACTGGCTTAATAATTTCTGTGTAAGTAATTATAAATTGTTAACCAAAGTGCTATAAACCTTCATTGTAATGATTTAGTAATTGCTAAAGAGAAATTCATTGAAATTTAAATTTGATTTGCTTCAAACTCAGTGGTGAAGTTAATATTAATATGGATTAATGAATTAAAAATTATTATAAATTGTAAAATCTTGTAAAGAAAGTTAAATACATTTTTTTTTTCTCAACTTATTTTAAACTTATGTAAAACATTTTTGTTATACTCTTCCGTGACAATGAGGTCATGTCATGTATGTAAATTGATAATGACTTGATCAATTTAAGTAAAGTTCTTACTGAAACCTGGTAATGTGCCTCTTCCTGAGCATTCCATATGCAAAGCATGATTATCGTAATATGGAAAACACGTTTAGCTTATATTATTTTTAGGAAAAGGTACATGGTCAGGTTTTAGTGCACTTACCTTACCAATCCAAAGCAAAAATCTGAACTAACCTTTCACTGCAAATATTTTTTTTAACTTCAAACAGCCTTTTATAAGTAACATTGATAAACAGAATATTTTTGAAGGCTCGAAAGTATGTAGGAACTTTACTAGAGAGAAACTAATAAGTTTGATAGTACATAAAGAAATACTACAGAAAAACTTAGTATAGAAGCATAGAGTTATTTTGTTTAATTCTTATTGTCCTGAATTTTTCAACGGAATGTTATTACAACCCTCAAATTTTTCAGTACAACAATTGCAGAGTGGACAAAGACAAATCATTTTGTTCATCATCATATCATATGTATATATTAAGGTGTATCGAAATTTGGAAATTTTCGAATTCGAACATGGCACTATGCGGAAAAGTTGTGTCTTAGGGTCAATAGTAACCTGGAATTTTTTCAAATTTTTAGGTCAGCACTTTTGGCCGTCTCAATTGGCTTTAAGTTTTACATGTTAAAGGATAGGTGATTTTGGCAATTTTTAAAAATCTTGTTAAAAAATTGTCTAGAAGCTTCAATTACTGTAAAAATATATCTGCCTGGCGTTTTTGAGGCCGATAAATCCGAATATGACCTAATTTTTGTTTCTAGGGTTCGGCAAAACAACAAAACATGGTTTAGAATTTTTTTGGCCCCAAACTTCGAATTTGAATTAAAAACTCCACTTTGTTTGTGTTGTGAACTCTTAATTGATATTTTTTCTTCATTTGGGAACTTAAAATTACGTTTTATATTCAATTAAGTAAACAAAATGGTACTGTACTAATTTTTTAATGGTACTGTACTTATTTTTTGAATGGAAAATATTTTTCTAAGCCCCAAAATTAAAATAGCGTTGGGCCCATTTTGCCAAATCCCTAGGGAAAAAATTCGGTCATATTCAGATTTTTCGACCTCAAAAACGCCAGGCAGATACACTTTTACAGTAATTGAAGCTTCTAGACAATTTTTTAACAAGATTTTTAAAAATTGCCAAAATCACCTATCCTTTAACATGTAAAACTTAAAGCCAATTGAGACGGCCAAAAGTGCTGACCTAAAAATTTGAAAAAATTCCAGGTTACTATTGACCCTAAGACACAACTTTTCCGCATAGTGCCATGTTCGAATTCGAAAATTTCCAAATTTCGATACACCCTAGTATATATGATAAATCATATTAATCATTTTTTCTGGTTTTAAAATCAGAAAGTTTGGAGATAAAATAAAAACAGATTTCAAATTAATTTTTATCAAAACCTAAATCAACGTTTGAATCAAATTTATTTATAATAACAGTTTTGCTTATCAAAAAAACAATGACTTTTTTTACTTAAAAAAGGACTAGCAAATAGTTTTATAGTTTACAGCAAAGAAAAATAAAATAACTTTTTATTTTTTACTCTTCACCCATGGAATCTTTAATTGCATACTTTAAAGTCCATTCTTTGGCTTTTCTTTCAAATTCACTTCTGTTGATCCTAAATTCATTTGCAATGTCTGGCATCAAAGGATCATCTGGATTTGGCTGACCCAATAAAAATTGAACTGCTATCAACAGTCCTTCAATCATTACAGTTGGACGCCAGGTTCCCTTAGGCTGAGGCTTCAACAAATCCAAACATATTCGGCCTGCTTCATCTATATTCGGATGATAAACTTTTGTCATGAATCTTAATCTCGGAGGATCAAATGGATATTTATCTGATATATCTATCTCAATTTTAAAAAGTCCATTTTCATAGGGTGAATTAGGAACACCTACTATACCTGTAAATATTATTAACGTTATAAAATATTCCCAAAAAAAAAAAAAAGAAAAAAAAATATAGGTTATACATACTTGCATGCAGCGTTTTCAAGCTGTTATCTTTCGGATAACATGATATACCTGATGGCGGATTTTTCGTCAGTTTTTCTATTTCTCGTTTCAAACGAACGGGGATTTGCCCAGACATTTCAACAGTAATTTACTTATCAATTAAATTTGTTCTGACATAAGTGATGTTTACTACTTTGCGCGGTTAAAATAAAAACAAAACTTTTCTTGGGGCACGACGAACGTGGCACAAGCAGTAGAAAAGCAACAAGACGATGGAAAAAATAGTAAATGTAGACATTTTTTCGTAACGAATTTTTTCAAAATTTTCATGTCTTTAAAATTGTATTTTTCACATCTAAATTATTTTTTCGTTCAAAAACCTTTTTTTGTCTCTCAAAAAGTTAAAAAGTTTTTTTATATCATGTCTTTTTTTGTCCGAAAAAGTCTAAGCGGAAAACATTATCCTACGTCTGGACATCCTGTTCATTGCAGTTTTGAAATGAATAAAAAAAAAATATTGTAGGGCTAAGTATCTAAATCTGTATCTAAGAGCCAAAACATCCAAATAAAAAAATACAGAATGGCTGGAATATTTTACTTTTTCACGACAAACAATGGACATTTTGCTTTCAGATTTTTCAGATCTAAAATACAGATGTAAAAAAATCTCCTCATCAAAAATTGATGAATTTTTGATTCCGAAAGTATCGTACCTTTGAAAATAGTTTTCAAATACCTACGACATCCTGGATTTGGTCGTGTTTTTTGATCTTCAAAAAATATATTTTGGAGAATATATTGACCTGTGGAGGTTTTGATATAAGCCAGGAAAAGGAAATTTCAAAAAAATTATATAATTTTAATTTTTCAGAGACATATGTATAATTGATTTTTTAATTGAGGCGGTCTCCTGATGAACTAGTGCTCATGTGTTTTTACTCAATTCTTAAAGATACCGTCTCAATCAAATTTTTTCGTTAATATTTATTATTATTTGCACAAATTGACGAGAGATCAATTTCTTCTGATTATATCTTTTTTCACATTTAATTTTTAAAAAAAATAATTGATCACTCCAGTCGAGATCAATTGGCTTTAATTAATAATTATTATTTTTTAATTACTATTATTATTAAATTAACATTGAGCAATATTTTAGAGATCATTTTTCTAAACAATTAAAAATCGTACCGTTTTAATTATTATTAAACACCTTTCATTTACCGGACCTAATGATACAAATTACAAGGCAGTAAAGTTCGTTTTTTTAGTTCAAAATCATAAGGTAAAGTATCCGAATCCTGACAGGGCACCTAAACCTGACAGGGTCATAAGCTAAACATGTTTTCCATTTACGGTATTACGTGTTTAGCTTATGACCCTGTCAGGTTTAGGTGCCCTGTCAGGATTCGGGTACTTTACCTTAATTATTAAGATAAATAAAAATTTTTAATAATACGTTTCTGTAAGTATTTAAAAAAAAAAAGCTACACAAAATTGAAAGTAAAAAAAAATATACATATTTTATGTGCGGAAACTAAAATTTTTAAATTAAATGATTTTGTTAAAAGAAAAAATGAATGGTAACTTTCTATCGGTTTAAGTCCGTGACTTAAGACGGTCTTTAATCAAACTTATCAAGTTCGTCGCATGACTTAGATTTTGCACATCTGAAAAGAGAAAAAAAAATACAATTTGAGACAGAAAAATTAATTTTGGAAAATAAACTTTTGAAGAAAATTTAAAGTAGAAAAGATTTTGGAAGAAAAACCGAAAAACTTTTGTCAAATTTTTAATTTTTTCCCCGTGAGTTGACAGAAACTTTTTCCGGAAAAATTCTTGTATGATTTTTTTTTTTTTTTAAATCAAATCCCCACCTTTTTTGCAGCGGATCCCTCCTGCCAACGTGAAGCATGACTTCCCCGGATTTCACATTCTTAAACATGTTAATGGCCTCTGCGTGAGTCATCCCTTGGAGGGGCGTCCCATTAACCGCCAAAATCTCGTCCCCTTCCTTTAATTTTCCGTCCTCGCAAGCTTGGCCGGTCTTGAATATCGTTTTAACGAAAATCCCTATGTTTCCTTTGGGCGAATCCTTCCCTCCGACTATGCTGAACCCCAACGACTTTTTCCCAGGTCCTTTTTGATAAGTGACGGTGAAAAGGGATAAAGTCAAAGATTTGGGTCTCCTCTGCAGAGTCCCCGAGTCCGTTTTCCTAGGGACGTTTGCTTTCGAACCGGAACAAGGGAGACTGTCTTTCCTTTGCCGAGGGGTGACAGCCTCGAAATTGCACGAAAATTTTTTCATCCCGGTCATTTTAGGAGGTCCGGACGGCGGTTTCGTTTTCGGCACCGCTTCCGTTTTGATCACAGGAGGTTTGACGAGCAAATCACTTAAGCTCACGGACTTCGCGGTCTCCGGCGGCAATTCTTCCGTTTTTTGCACTTCGTCCCTTGCTATGATTATTTCGACTTCGTTTTCCGCGTTTTCCAAAATGGTCTTCGCTTCGGATAACGGTAGCCCTCTCATCCTTTTTCCGCTGACTTTGATGATTTCGTCGCCTATTTTCAACCTTCCGTCTCGATCGACGGATCCTCCGGGCTCTATCCGGGAAATTACGTAATTCGTGGATTTTGCGGTAGGATCTTTTTTCTCTATAAAAATCCCCAACTCCCCGATTCGTCTTTTAGCACCCTAATCGTTTTAAATTCTTTTTCCGTTTTGTTCGGAAAATAATTCCGGTTTCTTAAAAACCGCTGATAAAGACTATTCGAATTATCCGGGGGTTTGACCTCCGGTACCGGCTCCGTTTTACACTTATCACAAATTCTAATGGAATCGCAATCCCTGCTTTTATATCTCGGTTCCACTACATCACATTTTTGAGCACCAAAATTTCGTTTTTTAAGGAACGAAAAATTCTCCTCCCCGTTTTTCTCTTGATTCGTCTCTTTTAGGTTTAAAAACCTCCGGGGAAACCTATCCGATTCCGTGAAGGAACCCCCGGATTTTCCGTTCAAGCGGTTTTGTTCCGAAGTGGAGGAAACGATGGATCCCCGGGGGGAATCGGAACCGTTCCTCGTGGAATCACTGTCGTAACCGCTCTCGTCGCATTTGGCCAATAAATTATTTAAGAAAAGGCATAACTCGTCCACGGAAAAATGAGGAACGGGAGAAAAATCCGATTTCGGCGGGTCTAAATTCCTGGAAGGCTTCCCGCTGGACCGGTAGAAAGGCTCGTCTCCGGCGGATAAAAGGTCGTCGTAGCTGGTGGACGTCACCCTGTCGCACATTCTTTTGTTGTTTCGCTTTGATTTTAAAGAGCCGATCGGATTTTCCTCTGTCAAAATGTCCAGCTTTCGAGGTCTGCAAATGAGAAAAAAATCAAATTAGTACGTAAAAGGGAAAATGAGCATAGGGATGGCAAACCGCTCCAAAAATTAAACGGTTCGGTTCGATTCGGTTTATTTTAAAGTATAAAATTTTTTTTTAAAGCAAAAAAAAAAAAAAAACAAGTTTTGGTTCCATTTGCCTCCTTTTTTGGCAAAACCTCTCCGGTTTCGGTTTGATTTTCCGTTTAAAAAACAGTTTTTTTTTTTGTTAACAAATACTTGGTTTCCGTTCCGTTTTAGAAAATAAAATTCAGTTTCGGTTCGAATTTTAGTAAAAAAACCTCGATTTCGGCTCGGTTCGGTTCGATTAAGTTATATTAGGTTTGGGATTTTTTTTCTTTTTTTGATAGAAATCAACCGAATTCTGTTCGATTCGGATTTTCGGCTCGGTTAGTTTTTTTTGGTAAAAATAACCCGGTTTTGGTTCCGCCCGGTTCGGTTCGGTTCGGTTGTAAGATTAGGATAGGTTTTAGGTTAGGTTAGGTTAGGTTTTAGGTTAGGTTAGGTTTTAGGTGAGCTTAGGTTAGGTTTTAGCATAGGTTGGATTTTAGGTTAGGTTGGGTTAGGTTTTAGGTTAGGTTAGGTTTTAGGTTAGGATAGGTTAGGTTTTGGGTTAGGTTAGGTTTTAGGTTACGTTAGGTTTTAAGTTAGTTTGGGTTTTAGGTTAGGTTAGGTTAGGTTTTGGGTTAGGTTAGGTTAGGTTTTAGCTTCGGATGGATTTTAGGTTAGGTTGGGTTAGGTTTTAGGTTAGGTTAGGTTTTAGGTTAGGTTAGGTTAGGTTTTAGGTTAGGTTAGGTTAGGTTTTAGCTTAGGTTAGGTTAGGTTTTAGGTTAGGTTGGGTTTTAGGTTAGGTTAGGTTAGGTTTTGGGTTAGGTTAGGTTTTAAGTTAGGTTGGGTTTTAGGTTAGGTTAGGTTAGGTTTTGGGTTAGGTTAGGTTTTAGGTTAGGTTGGGTTTTAGGTTAGGTTAGGTTCTAGGTTAGGTTGGATTTTAGGTTAGGTTAGGTTAGGTTTTGGGTTAGGTTAGGTTTTAGGTTAGGTTAGGTTAGGTTTTAGGTTAGGCTGGGTTTTAGGTTAGGTTGGGTTAGGTTTTAGGTTGTGTTAGGTTTTAGGTTAGGTTAGGTTTTAGGTTAGGTTGGGTTTTAGGTTAGGTTAGGTTAGGTTAGGTTAGGTTGGTTAGTTTAGGTTAGGTTAGGTTAGTTTAGGTTTTAGGTTAGGTTAGGTTTTTTTAGGTTTAGGGTACGTTTAGGAATACGAGAGAAGTTTAGGACGATAAGGAGCAACTGCCCCCGAAGTAATGCCATGAGCGGTCCCGGAGGTAGAAATGCGGCTAGAGGTGGGTTTTTTGGTCAGTAGGAATCTGACAGCTCCTGAGGGAAACCCGGATGGGTCACCCCTCAGACGTCTATGCAATATGTTTCCCACCTCGACAAAAAAAAAAAAAAAAAAATAAATAAATAAATAAATAAATAAATAAATAATAAAAAAGGTTTAGGGTACGTTTGGTTTAAGTTAGGTTAGGTTTAAATTGTTAGGTTTCAGGCATAGTTAGTTAAAGTATTTTTTTTTCTTTTCTTTTTAATTGAATTAAAACTGATTTGGCTCGGTTCGGGTTTTCTACCAAACGCTGCGGTTTCGGCTTGGATCTAATTTTTTAAAATAAACGGTTCGGCTTCGATTTCTGTTCCAGTTTTTTTAATCTCTGATTTTTGTTCGGATAAACCCTTTTTAAATGTAAAAAATGGGTTCTGTTTTTTAATTAATATTTTCTTTTCGATTTTTCTGAAAAAAAAAAAAAAAAAAAAAAAACCGTGTTCGGTTTGGTCTGCCATCTTTGAAAATAATGTTAGAAAAAAGAACCGAATTGATTAAAAAAAAAAAAAAAAAAAAAAAAAAAAAACTCGCCTGTAACCGTCATATTCGGTTTTATTATTCAGCTCGGAGTCCTCCTCCCCGTTCGATTTCCTCAGCGTCAGGAGCAAATCTTCATAGCTCAGAGTCCTTAAGTCCCTCCTCCCTTGCTTTTCCTTCTGCCTATGAATGTATTCAATCAACTGTCGATGAATCGCATCCGTTTTATCCGAGTCTTGAAACATGAAAAAAGCTTTTTCAATCCGTTTTCGGAATCGTCCAACATCTGCAAATCCGCCAGATTCTTCTTCCATTCTTCCTCCTGAGTCGTGGCGGACCTTCCTCTCGAAAAAAGATGCCTCAGGGATTCGACTCGGATATCCTCCTGTTTTTCACCGGCGGCGGAGTGGACTTCGCCGAAGGCGGCAAAACATTTTTCTGCGGCAAAACGTTTTTCTGCGGCGACCAGTGCCTCCTACGCCCCGGAGACACGGACAATATCTCCGAAGAATCGCTACGTTTGAGTTGCTCCCATTTTCTCCCGACTTTTTTGCCCCACGTCGACAGACCTGAAAAAAAAAGACGTGTTCATCCATCGATTAAATTACCGGTATAACATGCTTCATCGAACTTTTATATTTAATTAGTACTTTCTAATAATGATTCCAACGGCCGAATACAAATTAGTCGTATTTAAATATTATACATTTTTTTCTTTGTTCTTTTTTCTCGTCTTTTAATTTCTATTGACAAGGCGTAGGTTTAATCACGTACTCGTTAGTATTTTAAATGCCTGTCTCGTGTTGACAATTAAATTACCAACGATGTCCAAAAAATCTCAAATGGCACACACAAACAAAAATATTTAATTTAAACGCGTGGGCTCATCTTTTTTTTTTCAGGTTTCGTAACTGCGGGAAATATGTTTTTTTTTTTTTTTTTTTTTTTTTAATTTTGAGACGAAATTTTTCGTGGAAGCAAATGCGTCTTACATCATCTTTAAGGAGCTTATATTTAAGTGGAGAAAGTGAGTGCCTTTGTCTTGTTTTAAAATAATTTTTTTTTTTCGTTATCACACAGATTTTTAAGTGGACCTATGTTTATTTACCATATATTTCACTCCGTCGGACAATAAAAAATTTTAACATCTTAAAAAAATCAAAAGAAAGCAAAAAGAGGTCTTTAGGAATAAAAAGAAGTTCAAAACGAAATGGTTATGTATTAAAAATTTCGATCGTATAGGATGCTAAGAAATTACGGCGGGGAGGAGGGGAAGAAAAAAAGGTGGCCCTGATTATTTCATCAGAAAATAACAAATCTTTACACGTTTAGCTTATGACGACCAAACAGGAGATAAAGCAATCTTGTGAAGCCAAATGACTAAGGCTAACCTGACGTAATTTAATCTTTTAAGTAAAATAAAGTAGCTCAGCTCAACTACCGTCAAGAATCTCCCCAAAATATCAAAAAATCATAGTGGTTTCCATTGGAAATAAAAAACAGTCAGGGCATATCCCTACGTAGGACTGCGTCCAGAGTTTATTCACCAAATTTTTTTTTCTAAAAAATTACGGGTATGTAAAAAAAAAATAAAATAAAATAAAATAAAATAAAAAAAATAAACAAAAAAAATAGGGACCCTAGCAAAACCCCGGCATTCAAAACCCCGACATTAGATATCGGGGTTTTGAATGTCGGGATTTTGCTTTTTGCCTTTTATTATATTTTATTTTTTTATTTATTTTCATTTATTTTTAATTTTTTAAAACTTTTGAAATGTCGGGGTTTTGAAATTTAATAGCACTTATATAGAAGGTAATAGAACTAGTAAGAATTAAAATATAGAAAATTTTCTGAGCAACAAATTGAAATAGAAATTCTTACAGAGATTTTCCAAACTCCTCCCTCACATATAAAAAATCGTAAGAATTTCGAGAACCCCCTCCCCCTTCCGGTCTTACGAAGTACTAAAACACCTCCTATGGGGAGCTTAGTCCTATACTGCACTCGGTCTGTGGAATTTCCGTCGGTCTCTGCCGGTCTGTGTGGTATCTTGACTTTCTGCTGAAAGCTCCCTAGAACTTCTCAGTTCTCTAGAGCTTTCAGGGAAATGTTCATTTCATAAAAGCTCATAGACTCTGAAGTCAGGAGGACCTATTGTCCCCTGAAAATTTCATCAAAATCGGTCGGGAAGGGGTTCCGTACGTGTCGGGCATCGCTTATTTTCCTTAGCGTTTTAATATATAGGCATGGGCGGATCTAGGGGGGGGGGGGCTGGGGGATGCTAGCCTTCCCTAGAATTTTGAAAATTATATGGTCTGAATGGTATCAGCCCCTCCTTCCCCCCCCCCCTCCCCGGAAAATATTTTTCCCTATTCTGAGCCCCCTCTAGGAAAAAATCTTAGATCTGCCCATGTATATAGGACTTAACTGCTGATTTCAAAACCCCGTCATTTAAAAATATTTTTAAAAATAAAAAATAAATTAAATTAAATTAAAAATAAAATATAATAAAAGTCAAAAATCAAAACCCCGTCATTCAAAACCCCGATTTCCAATGTCGGGGTTTTGAATGTCGGGGTTTTGACTCGGTCTCAAAAAATAAATAGGCCTAAATAAATAAAAAAAAATAAATAAAAATAAATAAATAATCAAATAAAAGAATGTAAGAGTGCAAAATCATCAAAATCTTCGTTCCAAAAAATGTTGACCTTTTTTACAAAAA
Source organism: Liposcelis bostrychophila (assembly GCA_037577465.1). Classification (NCBI taxonomy): domain Eukaryota; kingdom Metazoa; phylum Arthropoda; class Insecta; order Psocodea; family Liposcelididae; genus Liposcelis; species Liposcelis bostrychophila. The sequence continues at coordinate 19,134,402 of CM075212.1, read as the reverse complement.
TTACCTAGCCTACCAAAAATTTCAATAAAAAATTAAACTTTTAAGAATTTTTAAAATTAAAAAAATGTTTTTAAAAAAAAACGTTTTAAAAAAAATGCTTTAGAAAAAACGTTTTAAAAAAAATGTTTTTAAAAAAACGTTTTAAAAAAATGTTCTGAAAAAAACATTTAAAAAAAATGTTTTTTCAATAATCAAAAATCACTGAAATGTTCGTTTCAAAAAATGTTAATAATCGCCCTAAATCCTTCAAGCTCTAATGTTAGTCCACGTGGCCCCTTTTTCAATAAAATTTCATCAAAAATCAGGGTACAGAGCACAACCCGAGTAAGGATTATAGTATAATCCACTACCGGTGGGGAAAAACATATGTGCTAATTTTTTGCCCCATCTTCTTACGATTCGGTAAATTAAATATTTTAAAAAAATAAATAAAAATAATAATAATAATTTTTTTTCGAGCTGAGTTGAAAACCCCATCAGCTTTCCGGAAGCCTAACCTAACCTAATTTAATCTAAGATTTTAGATTTTCTCGGACTTGTGTTTTTTTGAGCTGAGTTGACACTCCTATTCCGGTTTTCCGAAGCTTGACCTAACCTAACCTAACTTCACCTAACCTAAGTTTTCCAATTTTCTCGGACCTGTACTTTTGTCGAACTGAGTTGAAAACCGGCACCGGCTTTTCGGAAGCCTAACCTAACCTATTTCATTTAAAATAAAAAAAATATCCAGTGGCGTCGCTCGCTCAAGCTATCGTAAATTTTTTTTTTTCACAAAACAAAAAATTTTAAAATGTATGTTTTTCCCCGCCGTTAGTGGAATATACCATAAGAGATGGTCGGGAAGTAACCAGTACACAGAAATACGGCTTTTGAGACGCATGAAGTGGAAAAAGTCATAATAAATTTAATTTTTAAAATAAATAAATAATTAATTTTTAAATATCCAAAATCGTAAGAAGATAGGGCAAAAAATTAATTTATATGTTTTTCCCCACCGGTAGCTGATTATACCATAATCCTTACTCGGGTTGTGCTACAGACCCAAAAATCATCAAAATCTAAAACACTTTAAAACACTTTTAAACACACACTAAAACTTTTTTTTAAAAAATTTTCCCTTTTTTCTTAAAATTAGTCAAAAATTTACAACATTTTGTAAAAAATTTTATTATAAATTTCATTGAAAATTTTTTTAAGCTTTTATGGATCATCAGGAATTTTGTATAAAATTTTATTGAAAAATTTATTTAATTTTTGAAATATTCGTTTTTTTTAATGTTTGGTGTCCAAAACACCAAGACAACTGGACACGACAAAACCATTACGGTGAGCCCTAAGACGTAGCCCTACGTAAAAGAAAAAATTTGATTTAAATCTACATTTTAAGCGATTTCTTCTTCATGATACCATTTTTCGGACCTGAATTTTTTTTAAGGCAAACAAAAATTTTGGTTAAAGGAACGTCATCAGAATATACCTCGAAAATTGATCTAACAAAGTTTTCTACTGTTTTTTCCACAAAAATGGAAAATTTGATCAAAAAAAAAAAATTGTGAAAAAAAAAAAAAAAATGAAATTTGTGAAAAAAAAAAAAATGTTAAAAATAATCCTGGATTAAAATTTCATTTCCGAATTTTTGAAAATGTCGTAGGCCCAAAAAATTGCTCGTTTCCTCCAAAGAGAAAGTAAAAAAAAAAAGGACTAGTTTTGGCGAGAAAAAACGTGTTCTTGGTCACAAGACCGTTAAAAAAACTTTTTTTTTTCCTTTTCAAAGTAAAGAAATCAATTTAGGCCAAACTCAAGCTTAATATTTTACGCCCGTCCTGACCCCGAAGTTATGAGCTCAGCTTGAGTGCTACCAACCTCTCGTTTGCTTAGGCGATTTTCAACTCTTCTTTTCAATTTAAATGAGTAATTTCGTTCTAAGATCTTATGCAATAAGGTCACTCAGGGCAAGCCATTATCTACGAATTTCCCATTTTTGACAGGACCGCGACTCCTACTTGCTCGTTATTACAAAATTTAAAAAAAAAGATTGCTTAAAAATCTAAAATAAGAAAAAAAAAAAAAACCAAAAAACATAAAACATACCTTTTCTTACGGCTTTCGGGGAAGACAAAATCGGGGTGCAACTTCCGTTTCCGTAAATGATGGGAGAAGCTTGTCCGGATCGAATCTTAACGGAATTCGTTTCGGATTCAGGCAAAACGTCCTCCGAAATCACATCCGAAATGGGTTGCAAGCTGACCAATTGTGGGTTGGGGTCGGAGCAACGCCTTTTAAACAGGCGCATGGCTTTTGTTTTCTATAATCATCCGCCTGTAAATATAAAAAAAAAAAAAATTAAATGAAAATTAATTAATAAAAATTAACAGGACACCGCGGCACGGAAGATCGATTTCCTTTTTCTTTTTTCTTTTTTTCAAGTCGAAAAAATTATAAAGAGGGAATCCATGGCCGTGACGGATATTGTCTATTTAAACTTCTTAAAGCGAAATCCATAAACGATCCGTCATATTTTCATTTTTACGTAATTCCACTTTACAGAAAAAAAAAAAAAAAGAAAATTAAGTAACAAAATAATCGCTTTGAAGAAGTCATAACACTTTTGACTTAATCTTTTTTTTTTTAATCCTTGAAAAATCACGTTCAACAACAAGGAAGATTTCGGCGTAGCGGAAATCCAAATATACTGCATTTTATTTTATTTTTTTCTAAAAGATTAATGATTTCGAAATTCTCCTTGACCTATATTACTTCTTCCAGGGAGGGTTCTCAATTAAAGGAGTGCTTCCCATTTTTCCATTAGAACCGAAACGAAATCGAAGGTCGGCGATGTCTTAATTACAAGACAAATTTTTATACTTGTCGTCGAGAGCCAAAACAACGCTAGGTACACATTCGAAAACCCACACTGGGTATGTTTTGACAATAAAGATATAGATTAATAGCTTCATCTAAATGATATGATCTTGAACGATATACCTACGCGATTGGAAAAAAAAAAAAAAAAGCAAGGTTAGGTTTACATAAAAACCGTTAACAATTAATGTAAATGGGCAAGCATATCGCATTAACCCTTATGGAAAGGAAAGATATATGTATTTTTAAAACAATTAAAACTGTAAAAAATTTTTAGATTTTTGACAAGTTACCGTTACTAACTCAAAACTACAGAACGAAACTCAGATTGTAAATTCGTTTAAGAAAAATAATTAGGAATCATTAGAACGAACGGCCAAACCCTCTTTTCCAACGGCTGATTGCCAAAAAAAATATAAAGGGGAGGGGATGGGAGTGAAAGGCGATTAAAAGGCCGTAAAAATAGTGACTTATTTTGAGGAGGAAAACCGCACTATTTCGCGTGACGTCATATTTGTCAACAGGAATTGTTATTTTTTTTTTAAACGAGATTTTCGACGACAAAAGGGTACGACCGTCATATTTTTGGCTGTATGACGTCTTGTTGACGTCACGCTGACGTCCTGTTGACGTCACACTGATGTCTTGTTTGCTTCACATTGTCGTCTTGTTGACGTCACACTGACATCTTATTGACGTCACACTGACGTCTTGTTCACGTCACACTGGCGTCCACCACTGACGTTACACTGACGTCAACCACTGACGTCTTGTTGTCGTCACACTGACGTCAACTAGATTGCAAAAAACAAAAGTCCAGGACCATCATTACGTCAATAAGACATCTTAAAAGTCCCCAGCCAAAAATGGTGACGTCATGGTGACGCGTCATATTTTCGTCATCAGATACGGTCATTTTCCGGGACAATTTTACGAGACTTTCGACGTCAAAATGACGTCCTCGTATAACTAATAACATCTGTTACTAAATGATCTTTTAGCGACGTCATATTTACGTCAACTAGAAATATTAACGTCCATAATTATTACAACGTCAAAAATACGTCATATTGATGTCATTCAGTGACAGATATTATCGGTAATACTCAATGACGTCATTTTGACGTGAAAAATCTCGTAAAAAAGTCTCAGAAAGTGACCATTTCTGATGACGTCTCCGGTATGTATATGCCAGCATGTATATAGGCAGCATTTTCAATCCACTGGACATAATGTGGATTGTCCATTAGATATCCACAGGATATCCAAATCCCTGGGATATCCATAGGACGTCCAAAGGACGCTCTTTGGATGAGTGCGAACATAGGTAAATCCAATGGACGTCCAATAAATATCATCAAGACGTCCTGTAGACGTCCTTGGGACTGAATAGACTTTGCTTATTGCTATCTGAGTAATTGACGTCTTCATGACGTTTAAAGCACGTCACCATTTTCACTGAGTCGGCCTTTGGCTTCTTGATAAGTTTTTTTTTTTAAAATCTCCAAACATGCCTTAGAACTTTGATGTTTTCAAGCTGGGAAGCAATAACGTCTTTCATTAGTTCATTTTAACCTCCAAAGCTAGTCTAAACCGTCCTAATAACTCCAAATGACGAGAAAATGACGAAATAACAAACAAATAAAATAAAATAAAATAAAATAAAAAATAAAATAAAATAATAAAAATAAAAAATTAGCCTCGAAATAAAAGCATAAATTTTCAGTCCAACTTCCTTCACAGTACTTCTACTATTATGTCTTTAAATCTATAAAACTAATTTTACTGTATTTGCCATGAGCAAGAAACCCCATGATGATTGGCGCAAACCTCCCTCATCTACCAATCACCCTGTAGCAACGGTTTGAAACTCATCTTTTTGATCACTCTACCACCATAAAGACAGTTGATTACTCAAGCAAAACAAGGGTTGCAACATGAAAAAACACGTCAGTTTCGCTTTCCTCTGTTTTCACTGTCACAATTTTTCTTCTCAATTTACATTTTTTAATTTTTACTTTTCAATCTCTAGACAAACATTTTTTTTTTTTTTTTTACACTTTTAAAAATCATCTTTTCTCTTTTTATTTTCTAATTACGAATCGAAGCGGCAAACATCTTTCTATTTGATGCATCAGATGCGAACAAAGATTAGCTCCACTCGACAATTAAAAGTGGTCAAACAAGTGTTAATATGAAAAAAAAAAAAAAAAAAAAATTATTATTTACCTTGAAAGCAATAAAAGTTGGAGCACTTTTATGACGGTTCATTAGTTCATTTTAACTCTTTTTTCACGATAGCCTACATAAAAGAAAGCTTTTTCAGTTTCTTTTTTTTTTTACGGTCAAACATAGAAGAGAACTCGTGTACACCAAAAGACAAGACTACACCATACGGAATTTTGAATCAATTTATGTGACATAAGACTGGACGAAACTGATACTTCTCCAAAAAAAAAAAAAACATTTTCTCGTTCTAGAGTACTTTATTTTATTTTATTTTATTTTAAATAAAAAAGCTAGGCAGCTTTTAATTCGCTATGCCAAAAAAAGAAACCATAATTACATAACCATAACTTTCAATCAGGATCACAACAAACGCGCTCCTGGAAAATACAGAGGCAGCATAGCGTAGGATGCTCGCTTCCGTTTCACACTTTTTCACAATATGTTCCGAAATTCGATTGAATCGGTATTGCATACTCCGAGTAGGCGAAATCTAATTTAAATTTTCATCCTCTAATAATTTTTGAATCGTATTTTTTTTTTTCACAATCATAATAACAGAGCTTCTGGAAGACATTTTTATACAAAACGTCCAAGGCCGATTTATTATTATAAAAAAAAAATTGACGTCCCACTTTTTTTTTTCAAACATTAGCCGTATTAATGCAATCGAAAAACAATCGAATTTAATTTTCTACTACATATACAGTCGACTACATCATAACTTTTTTTTTTTTTTTTTTTTTTTTTTTTTTTTTTTAAATCTCCGAAGGCGTTTTTATAAGTTATAATTCTTTCAGCAAAGCTTCTCATAAATGTCATAAATTTTATATGTGAAAAAAAAAAACTTAGCGAAAGATACACAGAGCGCATAAGATTGGCTCCAGATCGGTCTCCGAGATGAATCGGATGCAGCGGAGGATGGTTTTGAGTTTGAAACAGGGTTTGAATGGGTGCCATTTGTCATCACTATTAAGAGGAGGCTTCTCTCTGCTGCCAACATAAAAATATAGTGTACGACGAAAACCAAAGTGCATGGGCATGGCATGGCACCCTAGCCAGTCCAACGTCACCCAAAAAAAAAAAAAAAAAAAAAAAAAAAAAAAAAAAAAGAGGAGGCTTCAGATATTTATTTAAATATACCAAAATAAATTTCCATGGCTTAAAACTTTTTTTTGGAAATACAAATTAGAAATCTGGCTTCGTAGCGAACTTCATAGTGATACTGGCATCTTTCCTTCAAAATTTCAGATTCTCAGCTTGTAAAGAAACTCCGGAAAACGCTTTGGAAAATATATTCCCGACATTTATTTTTGAAAACGTTTTCCGGAGTTTCTTTACAAGCTGAGAATCTGAAATTTTGAAGGAAAGATGCCAGTATCACTATGAAGTTCGCTACGAGGCCAGATTTTTAATTTGTATCTCCAAAAAACAGTTTTAGGCCAGGGAAATTTATTTTGGTATATTTAAATAAATATCTGAAGCCTTCTCTTAACCCCATTTTTTTTTTTAAATTTTTTGAAGGTCACCCTGAGACGCAACGATGCAACGATCTTAAAGTTTTTGAAAAACCCATATAAGGGCAAAAAATAAGAATTTTTTTCTTGCTGAAAAAAGTATCGTTATTTATCAAAAATTTTGAGCACATTATGAATATGAAATTCAACATTCATTTTTGTATACGGTTATTGGAAAAAAAGGGGAAAAAGTCAAAGGAATTTTAGTGTTTAAAAAAAAGGCCTAAAGCTCTAAAGGCCTAAAGTTTTTCTTCGTAGATAAGGGGGTAACAATTTTAAATTTTACATAAATTTTGAGGGCGCCCCCTTATCTACACAAATTGATTCAAAGGGAGGTATATGTTATGGCCGAATAATAAAATTGACCAGTTCCTGAACAAAAAAAAAAAAAAAAAAACTGACCTTTCTGACTGAAACTTTCAAAAAAAGTGAGCAGTTCGTGAACTGGTCAGAAAAAGCAACCAGTTCGTGAACTGGTCAGATAATAGGCATCGCTAGTTCGTGAACTGGTCAGAAAATAGACCTAGCCAGTTCGTGAACTGGTAAATCGGGTTATCCAGTTCACGAAGTGGTCACTTTTTCTGACCAGTTCGTGAACTGGAAATGACTAAAGGGACCAGTTCAAAAAAAGTGACCAATTCGTGAACTGGTCAGAAAAAGTGACCAGTTCGTGAACTGGTCAGAAAATAGGACCTAGCCAGTTCACGAACTGGCTAGGGTGAACTGGCTAGGTCCTATTTTGCATCAATCTTGCAAAACAGTACAGTTGACCAAGCACTTCTGTCGAACTTGATGATGAAGGCAAGCAAATGCACCGAAACAATCGAATTAATCTGAATGTTTTCTTTTCTTTTAAGGTCTCGGTGTTGCATTAAAGAAAAGGTTTCTGCAACAAAGTCATTGTTCGATTCAGATTGAACCATCGTTTCCTCATTTAAAATCGGCTCAAAGTAAGGTACATGTAGGTAAGTGCGACCGTCCGAAAAGTGCGACTTTGCCATATAAATGCGCATGTGGGGAATTCGCTTTTATCGGAATATATACGCTAGAAAACGATGTATTTATTCGTACAAAAGCCAATTTCCCACATGCGCATTTATATGGCAAAGTCGCACTTTTCGGACGGTCGCACTTACCTACATGTACGCTCCGGTATCATTATCCGTTCCGGTTGGGTATGTGATTTTTTTCTTATTAAAGCAAGATTTGAAATTAAATACAGTCAAACCCGCTTAACTTATAACGAATTTGAAAGGACCGGCAAAATTTATTCGTTATAACAGGGTTTCGCTAAATCCGAACTGTTAAAATTTTTTAAAGGATGGGGGTCAATAAGGCCGGTTTTTGGGATAATTTTTTTTTCCCGCAGAATTTGATCTTTCGGTAATATATAGTCTCCCCCGAAAAGAATTTTCGATCCCGTTAAACGGTTTGCGAAATAACGTGTTCTTCTTCTTCTTCTTTTAATAGGAATTGTTAGAGGTTTGAATTAGGCGCCCGGATATCTTGGGGCAGTCATTTTGAATCATCGTGTAAATAGAAACTTGTTGACAAAAATATAATGGCCGAATATTTTATTTAAAATCAAAGTATTTTTTTTTAAAAGATTATCGGAGGAATCATACCATTCAAGAGGTTATGGGCTACATAAAATAGTCTTAAATTAATCAAAGTACGTTATAAACGTCGAAAAATGGCGGTGAATCCACTCGGAGGACTCCAAATAGAAAAGCGCAGTGGAAGCGTGCTGGGCCCATAACCTCTTGAATGGTAGGATTCCTCCGATAATCTTTTAAAAAAAAATACTTTGATTTTAAATAAAATATTCGGCCATTATATTTTTGTCAACAAGTTTCTATTTACACGATGATTCAAAATGGCTGCCCCAAGATATCCGGGCGCATAATTCAAACCTCTAACAGGAATAGGGTTCGTGAACTGGCTAGTGGTGGCCCGTAGCCTAGTTCATAGCGCGCTCGACTCTCAGTCATGAGATTCGACGCGTCGTGCTTCTATTCTAATTCACAGCTAGGAATTTTTCTCAGGCCAAAACTAGTGCGCTAGTCAGAAAATCAACGGTCACCACCCCTCGGAAGGCAATGGCAAACCACCGAGCGGTAATTGCCTCGTAAATCTCTCAAAAATAGCCGTTCGGAACCGGCGTTAAACTGTAGGTCCTCTGTGCCTGTGAGCGCACGCACAGGTGTATGCGAGAGATCACCACGCTCGTAATCAAGTAAAGGACTAAGAAAAGAAGAAGTTCGTGAACTGGTAAATCGAGTTATTCAGTTCACGAAGTGGTCACATTTTCTGACCAGTTCGTGAACTAAAAAGAACTAAAGGGACCAGTTCAAAAAAAGTGACCAATTCGTGAACTGGTCAAAAAAAGTGACCAGGTGGCGGTAAGTGGTAAGTGGTAAGTGGTCACTTTTTCTGGCCAGTTCACGAACTGGCCAATTTTATTATTCGGTCGTAAAAATTTGGACGAACGGCCGATTTTTCGACTTGCTATTTACTGAAAAAAAAATGTAAAATAAGAAAATTTCCCATGTATTTTAAATGGCAAAAAGGGACGTTCCTAGCGGCACCATTTTGCGTTTAGGGGAAGGCCCCAAACTTTGCACACGCTGTTTTTCAATTATTTCGGATTATTTCAGGGGGCGGCGGCACGATTAGAATTCAGTCATTGGCTGTGAAAGAGACACCCTAAGCTACAGGGCTGGTTTGAAATTTTGATTCTGCCGTTTTCGATTACGTTATATCAACTTAAAAAAAAATTCTGAACCCTTTTCAGACCTTTTTTTTTAAACAATGCAATAGGTGATAGTAGAGCTGCCAAAAAATTCGCCAATTTCTCTCATCAAATTTCTTTCGTTACGTGAGGAGTATCTTTTATTATTCATAATCGGTTAGATAATTTTAATTATAGCGTGTAATTGCTCTTGGCTTAAAAGTAAAAAATATAAAAGAGAAAAAAAAAAAGAAGCAAAATTACTATTGTTTTACTAAACAATACGTTGCTGGGTCTCCTCTTACGTTTGTTAACTAGCCGTGACAACTTTCCCATTTTCAAACTATTAATTTTCAAAGTAAATAAACTTTGATTTATCATCCGAAACATAATCAATCTTTGCTTAAATTTTGTTTTTTTTTTTCCTGGTGATGATTTTTTTCGGAAAAAAAAAAAAAAGGTCATGCTTACAACATGCGATATTTTCTACTTGAACGGCATTTAAAAGCAGTTACCTTTTTTTTTTTTTTTTTTTTTTCAAATAATTTTTCGGAACTAAAGCAATTGAAAGTGAATGCGTATCGTCACGTGGATAATTGAAGACTAATGGCTAGCGTAAAGGAATTGCAATACGGGGTTTTTATGTTTTTTACACTTTCTCGTCCGACTGTGCGGTTACGTGTGGCCTACAATTTTAGTCGATTTTACCTTCTATGTAGCCAATGGGCCACTATTGTTTTCGTATAATTCGGTTCATTTTCCTTTCAATACCGTGATTAAAAATGGTACCAGCGTCAACGGCGGACTACTAACATTTAAAATATCGTACGTGTAGGCCATTTTTTTTTCAGATATGTTACAAAAATTGGCGGAAAGAAATGGTTAATTTCCTATTTTTTTTTTTAGTTAATTTAAAAAAATGCACGAACTCACGATCCAAATTTCGATGGCAGAAAGTATCCAATTTAATATTGTTTTTCGATAATTTCATCTGATTGCTTACACTGAACTGTTGTCGTTAACACACTATTCACACATAAAATAAATATTTTTTTAAAAATTGTACAAAAAAAAAAAATGTTTCTGGCTCCATTTTGTAATTTTATACTTTTAATATTCGTTCAAACACTAATATATTATTCCAGACATGATTGTAATGCTGATAATAAGTTAATAATTCTCTTAACGAGCCCTCGAGCAATAACACTAAGACAAAAAAAAAAAAAAAAAAAAAAAAAAATCTCATGCGAATAGATTCACTCAACGCGTTTTTATCTGTATCAATCAACGAGATTCATTCAGATAGAGCACTAAAATAAAATAAAAAAAGTTTTCATTCGTTTCACGTCCGAGAATGGAAGCAACCAAGTGGAGATCCTGTAAAGACATCCAAAAAGATGAACCCGTGAGAATCCGTTTCTACTCCCCTTTTTTTTTTAAAAAACCGTCCTCGTTCAAACGTTTATTCCTAAACGAATTACTTTTTTTTCAGGCTCTGGAGAAAAATATTTTTCGTGAAAATACTTCTTGCAGAAATGGTTTCTATTGGATCCGATTTTTTATATTAAAAATTGGGGGGGGGGGGGTACGACAGAAAGAAGTCCTTTCGGCTTACGCATTTTCCAGCTTCCTGATTCGGTATGTTAAGCATTGAAATACACAGATATGGGTGACTCTATTAAATATAGATTAAGTTAGAGACCCTTAATTGGAAGAGACCCGACAGAAAAAATGAGCGTGAAATTTTGGAGGCATATATGACCATGCAGATCGATTTTTTTCTTCTATCTGTTTATGTTTTTAATTGTTTTCTGAAAGAACTTTTTCAATCAACTGTCTTTTGCAAAACTAATACACATGATCATACGCCTCCAGAATTTCGCGCCCATTTTTTCTGTCGGGTCTCTAGATTAAGTCGCGTAGAGCCTTAAATGGTGTTCTACCGATGAATTTGAGATTCTTAGTTGATTGTTCTTCTATTCTGCAACTTAAGCATGAGCGCAGCATCGTTTATTTTTTGAAGAAAGATTATTCCTCCAACAAAAATTTAATTGGTTCCGAATAAGTTTTTTAGATGTATAAGAATATTCCTCTTAAGGGCGCAATTCCACGCCAGAACATGTTTGGCGGTTCCAATTAAACTTTGGTAATCGGAAGAACCTTTCTTCAATAAAATAAACAAAGTTCCGCCCATGTTTAAGGTGCAGGAGAACGATCGGCTAAGAATCTCAAATTCACCGGTAGAACCTCCTTAAGAAATTTTTTTGATGTTTTCCGGCCATTAAAATTAGAAATATATTTAAATTAAGTTAGAGGTGGGGGTGCGCCAAGGGATGATTAACAAATGTTTAAAAAAAAAATTACGTTATCGACCGAATCAACTTTGAAAAATTAGCAAAAGAAATCTTTTTCTTCTTTTCGTGTTGCTTATGCTGCATTTGGAATAAAGGAGTAATTTCCTGCACATAAGCGAGCGGCGTTTAAAATTTTTTATTGATAAAAAAAATTTGTTTACTTCCAGGTTTTCCTTAACAAATTGGAGTTGGTTAAACATGAAATGTAGGTACAATAGTAATTATACCCCCCGATGACGATTCCACACTTAAAACACAAGAAAGATGCTGATTGGTAAACGCCGGTTTGTTAAAGAAAACCTAGAAGTAAAATAATAGTAATTCTTATCAATAAAAAATTTTTAACGGGCACTCCACCCCGCTTATGTGCAGGAAATCACTTCCCAAGAATGAAATGATTACGAATTCGTTATTTTCTACCCCAAAACCCCCCTTGAAGGAAAATTTGCTGCGCCGGAATCCATAACTGCTATTTTCGGAAACCAACTTTTCCACCATATCGAATTTCGAAAATCTGATTTTAAATTCGAAATCACCGACCCGAAAAACCCACCTACCGTGACTTTCACTAAAATCGAAAACATTTTTTGCAATTTAGCCAAAAAGCATCATTATAAAAAAAAAAAAATGTTTTTTCTCCGGTTCAAATGGACCGAATTCAATTATCTTTGGGGTGCATGATGGGGATCTCATAGGCTACCCGTACACCAAGTTTCACACTGACCCGGAGACGTTTAAAAAAAAAAATTTTTAAGCTCCTTTAATTTTGCGCCGCAGCGTAAAGTGTTTTAAAATTTTTTTAAAAATTTTATTAAAAATTTCCAGAGTCGTCTCTGGAAAATTTTCGGAATTTATCAAACTCGGTCTTAACCATTTGAAGTTCCACTCTTAATTTAAACGTCGAGAGTATGGCGGCTTGCATTACAATTTTTCGACGGGGCTCGGCTGTGCAATTTCTCCAAAAATACTCCCAAAATCTGTCGCCATGAAAATCGCTTTTTCAACAAAAGGCCGAGGTCGGCAAAAGGTTAACATTTATTTTTTTTTTTTAAATTTCGGCTTTAACCTTCTTTTGTTCAACACCATTTTTCCCTTGCCCTTGAATATAACAAAATTTTTTACTTTACTTCATTCTTTATGTCAATAATAGCCATCTGATTGGGTTTTCACTTCAAACCTTGCACTTTGGTTTTTGCCAATACCTAACAAACAAAAAAAAAAAAGTGGGATTTCCTCGTCAAGTCACTTTCTTGAAAACAAAAACCAATAATCGACTAATAATCACCTTATAAACCGCAATCCAGATGCTCTTTTGTTTTTTACGTTCACGATAACTGACAATTTATCGGCAGCTGCTTTTTTCTTCGTTTTGTTTTTACAACTAACCATTCACCATCAAAAATTTCTTCAACATTTTAAAATTTTCACGTGAAAGTTTTTATTTTATTTTCTTTATTTCATACAAGCCTCATCCGATGAATCGATATTTTTTTTAAGGTGAGAAAAAAAAGATGAATGATAAAATAATTGCAAAATGAATGAATCAAACGTGAACGAACTCCGAAGAAGTAATGTCACGGTTTGCGGATTCGCCTTATCGCCGACGACATCGTTTTATGAATAATAATCTCCCATTTTTTTTACATGAATTTAATGTTTTCATCCACGTTTTTCTAATAATATTTAATGTATTGAGAGCAAGTCATCCGTTAAACGAATTTTCTATTTAAAATAACTTTTTTTTTTTCGATGTCTTCGCTACGATTAATTTTTCTTTGATCCGTTAGGATTTCGATAAACTTCCGTTTTAAGGCACGAGCTTTTCAAAGAAAAAAAAAAAGAATTGAATCGGCCTTTTTTTTTTAAAAAAAAGCCTTGGCTTTAGCCATGCGACAACAACAACAACAACAAAAATGTCATTCTGTGAAAAAGGGAGAGTAATAAGAAATTTTCACTGAACGGTTGACGGATTTCTATTGTTTAGGTTAAGTCATTCCGCCGTGAATAAAATTCGATGTTGATGATTAACATCAACAGACGAGGCTTTGATTGAGATTTGGCCTGTCCCAAATACTTTGCTTACCTAATTACTAGACCATAAATTAGAAGTGAAGGTACGTTTTCGTTTGCGCTTTTGTCAGTCTACTTATCGGATGAAACCGACTTTAGATAGCCCAAGAAAAAGTGCGTTATAAAATTTTATAACTATTTATAAATTTTTGTAATTAAGATTTTTCCCAGGTAGAACAAATCTCTTAAAGACGTCTTCAAGAGCTTATGTTGCGTTTAAGACATCTTAAATTTTGTTAACGCCCCACCTTACAGATATCTTTTAGATGTTTTGCGTAAAATTGATCTTTAATATGTCTTTAAGACAACTTTTTTAGTCATTTGTGTTAAAGACGTCTTCTTATATCGACGAAAGGTTCTTTTTATATCGTTTATTTTTTTATTCTTTTCAGGGGCCCTTTCAAAAAAGCGATTGCGAGTTTTTTTCTAATTTATCTTTTTTTTTTTTTTTTTTTTTTATTTTATTTTTAAAGAAAACTTACAAAGTATAAACTTATCTGTAAGTTCTTCTTCTTACGGTGCCGTACCTGTGTCCAGGCGTAGGCGACCATCAATAAAACTTTTATATTCGTCTCTATCGGGGGCAATCCTGAAGAGCTCCTCGACACTTAAGCCGGTCCAAGCTCTTAAATTACGCAGCCACGATAAGTTCTTCCGGCCTATTCTCCTTTTTCCCTCGATATGCCCCTGAATGATCGTCTTCAGAAGCTCATATTTAGGTCCTCTCAGAAAATGACCGAAGTATTCCAACTTCCGTCGTTTTACGATTTGCAAAACTTCTCTCTCCTTATGCAATCTTCGCAAAACCTCGTCGTTGGTTACCCGATCGACCCATGAAATTCGAAGGATTCTACGGTAGCACCACATCTCAAAAGCTTCAAGTCGATTCATCATGGAAACTTTGAGAGTCCAGGTCTCGCATCCATAAAAAAGAGTTGACCAAACGTAGCACCGGAGAACCTTAAGACGTACGGATAATTTTAAAGACCGACAACATAACACATTCTTCATACGCATAAATGCCGATCTGGCAATTTCAATTCGAGTTCGGATTTCCTCGTCGGGGTCCGCTGTCTCATTCAGCCAAGAGCCTAAATACTTGTGATGGGTTACGCGGTCTATGTCCTTCCCTCGGATTCTCAAGTTTACCGCACCTACATCATTTTTGCTAACGACCATAAACTTCGTTTTCTCGATGTTTATGGTTAACCCATACCTGGCACACGCCTCGTCAACAGCATCAACCAACGCCTGTAGATCTTCGATACTTTCCGCCAGAAGATCCGAATCGTCAGCATAACGAACATCGCTGATCGTTTCGCCTCCGATACGGACTCCTTCTTTGCAGTTCTCAAGAGCCTCAAGAAAAACCACTTCTGAATAAACATTGAAAAGTGCTGGTGAAAGCACACAACCTTGTCGAACGCCGCGTTTGATGGGTACGCGGTTGGTTTCCCCGCAACCGTCGACCCTTACTACTGCCGACTGATCCCAGTAAAGATTTTTCAGAAGCCTTATGTCTCGATCATCCAACCCTATCCGATGCATTGCTTCGATCAGCTGGGTATGTTGTACCCGATCAAAAGCTTTCTCAAAATCGATGAAGCATATGAAAACCGGCTTTTGGAATTCCTTGCACCTCTGCAGTAAGACGTTCATGCAGAACAACGCTTCTCTAGTTCCTAAACCACCACGGAAACCGAATTGCGATTTACTCATTATACTTTCGCAACGAGCATGAATTCGAGCCTGAATAACCCGCAATAGGATTTTCAACGAATGGCTCATCAAGCTAATAAGGCGAAAATCAGAGCACCTTGTCGGCTTACTTTTCTTAGGTAGTGGGATAAACGTTGATTGGGTCCATTCAGAGGGGATTTCACCAGTCTCATAGATACGATTAAATAATGCCGTTAGCAGCCGAATTCCTTCCTCGTCGAGAAGTTTTAATAGTTCGACCGGTATTTCGTCTGGTCCCGGAGCTTTTCGATTCCTGGCCTTTCGAATTACGGCTTCTACTTCAGAAACGAGAATTTTCGGTCCCGTCATCGGTTCGTTATATTGAATTTGCGGTTCTTCGCGATCCGAATCGAAAAGGGATTTGATATAATTTGCCCATTCGGTGCGCAGATCATCAGGTTCAAGAAGATACCTGCCGTTCTCATCACGTAACGCGGCAGGAGTGCGAGATTCGACGAAGCCACAAGTTCGTTTGATTTCCTTGTGGAGATGGAAATCATCGTGCAACGCCTGTAGACGTTCGATTTCCTTGCACGACTTTTCCAGATGAGCTTCTCTAGCTTTCGCGATTTCCCTTTTGATAAGCCGGTGAGTTGCATTGTACTGCACCTTATCCTTATTTTTGAAGGACCGTCTTAGCTCCATAAGATCTAAAAAAAGGTAATGGTATGTGTGCAATCGTCTTAAAAAAAAGAGCAACAAGCAGGAATCATATAAGGAATGTCATCTCTGCAATCAAGCTATTTAAAACCTTTCTTTTCTCTTGAGGAGAGCATAGTTCAGGCCAAAAACTAAAAGAAAGTTAAAAAGTTAACCAGGGGGCTTTTACAGTACTATCAAGCCAATCAGTTACTGCTAAGGATCCCAAGAGTTAAGTTAGAGCATTGAGAAAAAATTGTTTTAGTCCCTTTTTGGCATTAGAGTAGGTAGTGAGAGTTTTTAATTGTTCAGGTAAGGAGTTAAATAGATGGGGGACGGTAAAACTAAAATGTTGTTTCCCATATTCATTAGTATATCTGGGCTCTACGAATTGATTAGCCTGTCTTGTGAAATGTGAGTGGGCTGCAGGATGCTTATGCTCACCCGTGAAGTAATATTTTAAGATTAGTGCATTTTTAAATAAGGCATCTGCAGGCAACAATTCAAAATGATGGAATGGATTTTCATCAGGTGAACATCTGTTGCGATGTAATATCATTGATTTCAGCACCCTTCGCTGCAGGTTCACAATTGTAGCAATTTTAGTAGCAGTCGTATTTCCCCATGCTAAGATCCCATAGCGGATAAGTTGTTCAAAGAGAGAGGTATAAATTATTTTAAGTCCCGGTTCATCCAGGAACCTTCTGAGGTGAAAAAGTGTATAGGAGCAATCTCAGGATATAGGATCAAAAAAGTGTATAGGAGGTATCTTCCAGTACGATATCATTAAAATATGTTGAGCCTGCCTCTGTTGAAGGTTTAAGGGGTTATAAGTATATCGGAGATGCGAGTGTCTTCGATAACAGTACTTTTTATCGCTTTTTGAAAGGGCCCCTGAAAAGAATAAAAAAATAAACGATATAAAAAGAACCTTTACGTCAGAGTTAAATTTTACTGGAACGAATTGAAATATATTCGCGAGTCGTTTCCAGAATTCTGTACGCGACGACGTTAACGTTTCCTAAGTTTCCTTGGTTTCCACAGTCCATAAAATGCCAAACACATATAATATCAAACGCAATGTCTGTTTTATTCTTAAAACATAGCCCAATGTCCATATAAATGTGCCATTTTTGTGCTCGGCCGGCCAGGCCTTCAGCAGGATATTGTCTCCTGCATACTTTTTTCGTGGTAAGTTTTTTTTAAATTCCTTTTTCTGGATTTAGTTAATCAACCATTTCTCCAATTACGATTATATAGTTTATTTGACATTGCGGTCGGAAACACAGGGATGATAGGAACAACTTTTACAATGAGGTTAAGATGATTGTATTAGTAGTTACTATAATCCCTGCTAGAGGGAGGGAGTATCAGTGGTCACCCATCCACTAACTGGCCTTTTTCAATGCTGCTTAACTTCATTGTTCACGATGCCACTAGACGGAACGAGTCACCACTCCGAACCCCTGCGACTTAATACAATTTTTAACTATTTACATTCTGCTCAGTTATTTCAATTTTTACAGGAACTGTTAGGGGCTTCCTTCCCAGGTGCGCCATATTTATACCTTAATTAGTTCAATTTTTACAGGAACTACTTCTACGATGAGGTTAAGATGATTGTATTAGTAGTTCCTACAATCCCTGTTAGAGGGAGTATCGGTGGTCACCCATCCACTAACTGGCCGCGCTCAATGCTGCTTAACTTCATTGATTACGATGCCTCTAGACGGAACGAGTCACCATTCCGAACCCCTGCGACTCAATACAATTTTTAACTATTTACATTTTTGTTCAGTAACTACAAACTCGTAGCTTAGGAAAGTTTTTTTAGAGGCGACGAACTAGCCACAGATTTAAGACAATAAATAAATCAGTAGTTTAAAAAAAAATTAAAATTGTTAGAATTTAATTTAGGCCTAATTTCCTTATTAAAAACGGCTTTATTCTCAACTGCGCTTAATATCGATCATAATTTTTTTTATTCATATTTAAAATATCCATTTTTTATCCTCAATGTAACAGTACAATAAATTCCAAACAAAGTCGTTCCACCTACTACACAGATATAGCTCAAGGTAAAAGGAAGAAAGAAAAAGAAAAAATTATCGAACGGCAACCTTTCACGCTTTTAGCGATTGTTTCTAATCTTGTGATATTCGATCCCAAATCAAATTCCGAATCCGACCCGGGGCAGAAGGAACAATGGAAGTAACACTCGGCGCTGACAATAGCAAAAGCGTAAAATCGTGAGCACGATTTGGGCTGGGACGAGCAAAATATTATTTTCGCCCTTATACGAGGAAAGAGGAGCATTTTTCGTGACCGCCACACTTTTCAAGAAGCATCCGAAATCAATTTTCTGAAAACGAAAACCAATTTTGATTTGATTCTTTTTCGGCTACCATTCAAAAACCACAAGTTTCACTTTTTTTCCCCCCGTAATAACTTTTGTAATGAGAAAGCGTATGAAAAATAATAAAAGAGTATCCCAGCCACCTGAGAAGATGGGCACGCCTCGGATGCTAAAGTTACTTTTGATACATGTTATTATGCTTTAAGAACGAAATTGCTTCTGACCCTGTCACGGTTTCGGGTCCTGAAGTCCGTTCTGAAATTAGATTATATCTTTCCTGCTTTTTTTTTTTTTTTTTTTTTTTTTTTTTTTTTTTTTCTTTTAAAGTTTTATCATCGATAAAAAGCTACCAGAGCATCTCGTGAGAAATCTTTTGCCTCGGACTTAGCAAATATTTTTTTAATGGTTTTTTTTTTTCTAGTTGTTACAAGCACTACGTGCTTATTAAGGTTTGAAGTATGAAAATCTGGCATTTTAAACTCGCAACAATTAAAGGAGAACACTAAAACATTAAAAAGATTTTTATGAATGAAGGAAAAGGTAAAATGTTCGTAAAAATGAATTTATAGTTCATTATAGATTACGAGATTTCTTCGAAAAATGGAATTAGGGAGTCTAGGCCGTGAAAGAGAAGGAGGTTCCATAGATGTCTTCCGAGCGAATACGAGTTTGGAAGCAGAGGAAATCATGCAAAAATGCCATATGACCGTTGAACTTAAATATTGAAATTCTAATTCTGCCGTCAAAAGGGGAATCGACCTATCGCACATCTCTGGGATGGCCACTAGGGCGGGTCGAAAAACGCGAATTTTTGAATTTGAAAACGCTTGATATGGAAGTCGATGTTTTTTTAACGACATTTTGAGGTGCCGCAATGCCCTTGAAATTTTCGAAAAGCCCATTTGAGGACCAAAAATGAAAATTTTTTTTCGCATAAAAGACAGTCGTTTCCTATCGGAAATTTTGCGTAGATTACGAATTTGAAGTCAAAAATTAGTTTCGGTGCACGGTTTTTGAGCCACAGAGAGAAAGCCATAGCAAGATTTTCAGAATTTTGGAATCCGGCGTGTGGTTCAAAAACTGTGCACCAAAAATAATTTTTGATTTCAAATTCGTAATCTACGCATTTGCGATAGGAAACGACGATCTTTTATGCGGAAAAAAAAATTTGCAAAATAAATTTTAAGCACCTCACCAACATTCAAATCTTTGTGCCAAAGGGCGCTCAAATTTTTTAGTTTTTCCGGATAAATGCTCCTTCACATTACACATAGGCAACACTTTTAATCTGGCTTATTTTATTTATTTTTTTTTTTTTTCGAAACCCCGATATATAAGTAACTTCGAGCCATGATTTCAAATTCCTCTCTCTCAGTTTCCATAACTTACAAATTTCTAAATCTTTCGCTTCAAATCAAATTTTTCTCATATTTTTTCCTAAAAAATCTTTGATTGGCACAAGCACCTCCAAAAATTTTTTTAAAAATCTAAAAAAAAAAAAAAAAAAAAAAAAAATTGGCGGGTTCAAGATAGTGAAGAACCAAAATTGGCCCGGGGAGCGAAAATCTGGAGCGGAATATTTATTTTAACTCACCCCTAATCCTCAAGTTTTTCGGCCACGATACGATATGTATGCATGTGGTGACTTGCGGCACAAGGGAAGCCTTGGAATCAGTAGAAAAATAATTCGAATTTTAATAAATTTTAACTTAAAATTTTTACCATCATTTCAGGCACACACGTTAACTAGCAAGTTCGTCGTGAAAATCACACCCAAAAATCTTTAAATGCAAATAATTTTTTCAAGATTTAAATCGATCGTTCCGAATCAGAATCAAAACAAATTACCATAAACATATCAGGTTTTTAATTTCGACGAAAAACATTTAAATTGCATTACGATGTTCCAAACTCACCAGAAAACCGTAAATCATACACATCCACCCTCGTTCACGTACAGTTTTACTGCAAGTAAAATATTGCAACTTTCTGAGGCCTCACCCAATCCCACAGTTTTGCCAAGGACAAACGCACACGCTATAACTGCACTATTAATTTTTCCGGATATCACTGCAAAATTTATTTAACCGAGGAGAAATTCTTTCTTTTTCTTTTTTTCTTTTTTTAACCGCTAAGTTCAGTTTAAGCATGGATGAACATGTATGCCTTTTTTCTGCTTTGACGAATCGCCAGGCCACTCACTGAACACGGTAGGTTTAATATCATATCATTATAATAAACTAATGATTACAATCTTCGGGGTCACTACAATCGTTCATTATTCGATAACCAGATGGAAAATCATATTATCTCCAAGCGAAAAAAAAAAAAGAAATATCAAAACCAACGGGTGCAGGCTCCATGATATACAACAAGCAATTAAAGTCATCTAACATTTAAAAAAGTACCTAATTAAATGCGTTATCCTATGTAAATAAAATAAAAAAAAAAAAAAAAACCTATACTGGATTCCTTCAAGACATCGATATTAGGTAATTTGCTCGAGACCACACCGCCTACATCCAAACACAGAAAAAAAAAAAAAGATTTACGTTTGATTCTACTACGGCAACATATTTTAATCAAAGCCTCTCTATTTTCTCGAGAGAATGTTCATTTCGTTCCGCTAAATTATGAATCAATCCGAAAAACTCGATTTTCGTTAGTTCGTAAATCTCGCGCACCTCATTAAACTTTTTACAAAAATCAAAGAGTTCCTGCCCATAAAAAGGGCGAAAAGTTTTTATTTTTTATTTTTAATTTTTTTAAAAAACGCGTGTCTTTTAGAAAGACTCTTTGGCGGTTTAATGATACAAAATTTAAAGGTATCACATACCGCAAAACGATATCGCATTCTATTTTTATCGACCGTAAATGCGGATAGTATAATTGTAGTTGGCATAAAAAAAAAGTGAGAAAAGTCCTACGCGGACGGGTCGGGGATTTACACACACACAAGGAAATAACCATTTATAAAAATATTAGATTGTCGTATGACAGTAAATAATTATCCTCGTCCAAGTTAAAAAAAAAAAAAATTGTTTGGAAATAGGTACTTATTTAATACAGCCATTAGAAATTCTGAGAAGTAATAATAAAAATTGTTATCATCGCAATAAGTTGATGCTCATCGGTTTTTTTCTCCCGAGAATTTGTGCTTAGTTGCCTCTAAAAAAATGCAATGTTTTAAAAAAGGGAATGCTTCAAAACCTAAAATTCAGCATTAGTGCCCAGATAGAATTGCCAATTCATTGGACATTCTGAGGAGACATCCACAGGATATCCAAATCTATGGGATATCCATAGGATGTCCAAGGGGCGCTTTTCGGAACAGTGCGGACGTAGGTAAATCCAATGGACGTCCAATAAATATCCTCATGACGACCTGAAGACGTCCTCGGGATTGGACTGGGTAGACTTTGCTATCTGGGCGTTTAGAAAAGGCGATGCTCAATTCGAAAAATCGATATCCAGATAAATTACTTAAATATAGGAACCATTCTAGCGATTTCAAAACAAATGAAATTTTTTCTAATTTCTTAAATAGTTGATGGATAAATTTTCACGGAACTTCAATAAGATAAACACTAAAAAGAAGTTTCCATAAGTTAAACATTAAAATTTGTTTAATTGACTCAGGTTAAATAAAACCCTTCTTTTAAAACAAAGATAAACTAAATAACTTATTAAAATGAATTTTAGGATATCCAACTGATTGTATTATAAAATTGATCTGCCATAAGCTAAGTATAGGATTTATAAAGAATACAAAATTTAAATTCAAAATTTGTTGTATAACCCATTGTAGGTCCTTCCAAGAAAAAGTGTGTTATAAAATTGAGTTATTAAAAACTTAAACTTCGCTATAAAATTTTATAACACATTAGCCTATTTTCAGTTTTGTTCAGTTATGTTCAATCCTAGTTGCCCAAACTTGTTTTATTATGAAAATATTAAGTTTTTAATGACAAAAAAAAAAATTAAGAAATCACGCAAATTAAAATGTTAAGATGCATTCTGCTGCATCTATCGGTCAAATGCAAATTAAATTGCTTTTCGCACTTGCCCTATATACTCTTTTAAACAATCATCCTAATTTCACTCCAAATTAAACTCTTAGAGCCAAAAAAAAAATTACGATTAATAGACTACTTTGTACAGACATTTGAATGGCGATGTCGCACGGGTGCTAAACCGCTAAACCGTTGCTAAAACGACAACGTTTCCAACGTTTTGATTACGTTTTTACTACGTTCACTAATTTTTAAAATAAATAGCTATAGTCATTAATAAAACGTCTAAAAAAGTACCAATCGTTTTATTAAGACAATATCCGTTCACAGAAACCAATAATTTGTCATACCCTCTTCAATTATTAAAGATATTCAGGTATAAACAAGATTGTTCAAAGTAGCCCAATTTTGTTAGAACGCGTTCACCCAACGCGTTCACCAACCAAAAAAGCGTTCGAACGCTTTTTTAAGCATGTTGGGTGAAAATGTTTGTCCGAAATGTTCGCCGAACATGTTCGGCACTTTTGTCAAACACAAACATTTTCACCAAACATGCTTAAAAAAGCGTCACTGCTTATGTGGAGCTTCCCCTGCATGTTGGGGAAAATGTTTGGTGAAAATTTATGTCCAACATGTTTGCCGAACATTACTCTCGAACTCTTCAAAAAATGTCATGTTCGCCGAACATGTTTGGCGTGAAATTGCGCCCTTTAGATATTATAATATGGTATCAAACTAAGGCGTTGGTTACATTACACGAAAATTTTTGTTCGAAGAGTTTCAAAAATTTTTTCTCGATGAAAGTGTTTACACTTTTCGAACATATGTTCGAAAAGTTTCGATGATGTTCGATATGTTTGACGTTACTTTTGGGGTTGTATTATATTTTTTAAATAATGGGAAAATGCATATATCATCGGCCGAGTACCCATATTAATATAATACCACCCCAAAAATAACATCAAAAATTTCGAACATCATCGAAACTTTTCGAACATATGTTCGAAAAGTTTCGATGATGTTCGATATGTTTGATGATGTTTGATGATGTTTGACGTTATTTTTGGGGTTGCATTATATTTTTTAAATAATGGGAAAATACATATATCATCGGCCGAGTACCCATATTAATATAATACAACCCCAAAAATAACGTCAAACATCATCAAACATTTCGAACATCATCGAAACTTTTCGAACATGTTCGAAAAGTGTAAACACTTTCATCGAGAAAAAATTTTTGAAACTCTTCGAACAAAAATTTTCGAGTAATGTAACCAACGCCTTATGATGTTTGATAATGTTTGACGTTATTTTTGTATTAAATTTGTATGCGACACCTGTTTGCATTGCACAAAATATGCCGAATTCTTCCCCCAATGTGAGCACCCATTATGCTACAACTGCCTGCATTGGAGGCAGTTGTCGGCGTTTGCCAATTTTACTGTCGTTACGTACGATGATGGAACCTGTGCGTTCCCGTCCTCCCATTACGTACGAGGAATTTCAAAAATTTCGTTTCAAAAATTTTTTCTCGATGAAAGTGTTTACACTTTTCAAACATATGTTCGATGATGTTCGATGATGTTCGATGATGTTTGATAATGTTTGACGTTATTTTTGGGGTTGTATTATATTTTTTACGTAATGGGAGGATACATATATCATCGGCCGAGTACCCATATTAATTTAAGTCATTTTTTTCCTGCACGCGGTAAGAAAAAAAATACTGAAAAAAAGTTGGGGGGGGGGGGGGGGAAGAAAAAAAATCCCGATTAATTTTGATTCAGCATAGGAATCGAAATCGGAATCTGTTGTATTTCAAAACTTATTAGAATCAAAATCGGAAATCCGTGCTTTTCTTGCAGAAATAAGAATAGGAATAGGAATCGAAATCGGCATCCAAAGAATTTTTTCGATTCAGATTGACTTAAAAATCAAGTATCCCACCCCCCACCCCCCATTAAGTAAAAAAAAAAAAATCAAATTCTGATTCCGATTTAAACCAAAATTGATTAACTGTGTAATAACGGTATTTCCGTGATTTTTAAGTCAATCTGAATCGAAAATATTTTCTTTGGATGCCGATTTCGATTCCTATTCTGAATCAAAATTAATCGAGATTTTTTTTTCTTTTTTTTTCCCCCCCAACTTTTTTTCAGTCTTTTTTTTCTTACCGCGTGCAGGAAAAAAATGACTTAAATTAATATGGGTACTCGGCCGATGATATATGTATCCTCCCATTACGTAAAAAATATATTACAACCCCAAAAATAACGTCAAACATTATCAATATCAAACATCATCGAACATCATCGAACATCATCGAACATATGTTCGAAAAGTTTCGATGATGTTCGAAAAGTTTCGATGATGTTCGATATGTTTGATGATGTTTGACGTTACTTTTGGGGTTGTATTATATTTTTTAAATAATGGGAAAATGCATATATCATGATGTTTGATGATGTTTGTCGTTATTTTTGGGGTTGCATTATATTTTTTAAATAATGGGAAAATACATATATCATCGGCCGAGTACCCATATTAATATAATACCACCCCAAAAATAACGTCAAACATCATCAAACATTTCGAACATCATCGAAACTTATGTTCGAAAAGTGTAAACACTTTCATCGAGAAAAAATTTTTGAAACTCTTCGAACAAAAATTTTCGAGTAATGTAACCAACGCCTAATGGTCATATAAACAGATATGAATTTGCTTCTACATTTTACATCTGTTTTTGGAAAAAACGTCAAAAAGTATACAAAGTAGCCCCCTGGTACGGTATATCGCATATATTGCGGTCCCATCTCAAACGACATGAAACTTTCTTAAAGACGAAGCCTTCCAAAGGAGACGTTAACCCTTTAAATTTTTTTTTAGAGAAGCGCTTCTCCTTGCACAAATGACACATCAGTCACATCGTTTTTGTACTTGGAATGGTTAATGGAAGTAGAAAGCGCCTACGAAGGTAATGAATATGAAACACTTTACCTTCTTCTTCTTAGTCCTTTACTAGATTACGAGCGTGATGATCTCTCACATACACCTGTGCATGCGCTCACAGGCATATGGGACCAACAGTTTAACGCCGGTTCCAAACGGCTATTTTTTGAGAGATTTACGAGGCAATTACCGCTCGGTGGTTTGCCATTGCCTTCCGAGGGGTGGTGACCGTTGATTTTCTGACTAGCGCACTAGTTTTTGACATGAGAAAAAATCCTAGCTGTGAACTGGAATAGAAGCACGACGCGTCGCATCTCATGATTGAGAGTCGAGCGCGCTATGAACCATAGTGAAACCATAGTGTGCTCACTTTCGTCTCTTACTCCGCACCCTCCCGTTCCCCTAAAATGGCGCTGCCAATAAGTTTTCGTTAACCGTTTCACAAGTGTACGTAAAATCGCTCTTAGCCAATCCTGGTTAACTTCACAAGTATACGTCATATTACGTCATAGGCCAATTGAGCACACTAGGGTTTCACTATGCTATGAACTAGGCTACGGGCCACCCTTAACAGAAGGTCTAAAAACGGCCACCAAGTATGAGCTTTTTCCAAAATTTCACAAGTAAAAAAGAAAAATCTCCAAAAATCATCAAGCCAATATTGACACCAATGAGCGCCAAGCAGTGCGCGCATGACTTTTATCCCCAGGAAGACAAAACAGGTTTAAGGGCTTATCTCTTTCCTCTCCTGCTAACCGCAATATAACAGATAAAATAAGATCGGATTTATTGATTTATGTAATCACGCGACAGAATTAAAATGACAACAGAAAAATAAGTGATTTCGTGGGCGAGATTACAACTTCATTCATTTTTCGCTTCGGAAAGCTGCCATTATAGTGGGCAGAACGACAAGTAACGGTAATCAAAAGACCTTCGCTTTCTTTGGTCCAACGTTTAATCATCCGTAATCTCTAATTAACGCTATTGACAAATGATCTATGTATAATTAAACGGAAAAAAAAAATTGACCATATCTATTTTTTTTTTTTTTTTAAATAAAAAAGATTTTGCAAACGAAATAACACTCCGCGGCATAAGGTGAATCACCTTACAAGTGTTAACATTACTTTTTTATATTATATATACTTTCAATTAACGAGTCTATTGAGATCTTCGGCGAACGAAAATGATTCAAACATTCTTTTGCAATAGCATAATCAAATAAGACATGATATTCCGTTATGCTATCTTAAAGATGAAGAGACCCTACTCAAATTTCCCTCAATTAAACAACCTAAGTACGTTAAAGGAAAAAAAAAAAAGTTTCACTTTTTATGGAAAGATTAATTATATTTGCACACCAATTACATACTTTTTAAAAAAATTTAATTTTTCGTGCCTGCTACATATATTTGGATAGGTCATAAAAAGATATGATTTCCGGTTTTCGAAAATATGATTTCCACGATCGCCGCAAGGCAAAATTCAATCGTGAACGAAGAAGATGGAAAAAAAAAAGTCATGATTAATTTGAAATTTGATCCGAAGAACAATTTATTATTCGTAATCAAAGATGTGATCAAGGACGTTTCCTAGGGAAAATAATAGAGTTATTTCAGGTAAGAGACAGCTTAATTTAAAAAAGAAAAAAAACAAAACTTGTACAGTGAAAAATAAAGTTAAAAAAGCATGACATAAACAGAGTTAAAAATCGGCTGCGTGCAAGCTGGAGCTTGCTTGGATCTCAGCGTACAAGCTACAGCTTGCATGCAGCGGTCAAACTCCCTTCAGCAAAGAAAGGTAGTGGAAAATTGAAAACAAATCACACAAGTCCATTTTTTTGAGAAAATAGGTACTTTATTTTTTTAGTTATCCAACAAAATAAATGCGATTAGTTCGAAAAGTCGTAGAAGCATTACGTCACTATTACTTCAATATTTGGAAATGTCAACCATGAAACAGCATTTCAGTCCATTAAAATGTTTCTACGGTAAAATTCCTCTCTTGTATAGAATTTAGTGTTAAGTATTGTACAGAAAAAAAAAGAAAGAAAGAATATCTACCATACAAAAAGTAAAAGTTAATTAAACTTTTTTGTATTATGGCCTTTTTAGGAATTTTTCTAAAAAAAAAAAAAAAAAATTTTATCTAAATATTTATAATTACCATATGCACAAAAGAAGAATAATAAAAAAAGAAATTGTGGATAGTTTAGAAATGGACAATCACAGAATTCATAATGAGGTAAATAAATAACATGGCAACAAAGATTCTACTTTTTTTTCACGAAAATACGTCTTTTATTAAAGATTTAAACTAGGTGCATTATCATGCGATCTCAGATGCTTACGAGATTGTGAGATATTTTATACTGGAGACTCTGGAAGCTGGACAAAAAAAAAATAAAAAAATAAAAAAATAAAAATATTAGAGCATTTTTTTTGAGTCTATAACGAAACGCCGAATTTTCTAAACCCCGAATCGGGGTTTGGAAAGAAAACAGCAAAATGCGATATCGTGTTTTTTGAACCCCGAATTTTCTAAACCCCGAATTCAATTTCGGGTTTTATAAAAGTCGAGGTTTGGAAAAACGCTATAATTAATATTTTTTTTTCCTTTCGACGATATAATAATTCGGGGATTTTTAATTCGGCGATATAATAATTCGGGGTTTTTAAATTCGGCGATATAATAATTCGGGGTTTTTAAATTCGGCGATATATTAATTCGGGGTTTTGCTGACATGGTTATGCTGTTTTAAATGTTCGTTAACTGGAACCGGTTTAAAACCGTTAAATTGGAAAACCTCGCTCTATCTAGTGGAGTAGGTTGGACCTATTATTATATTCCCTTGCGGGTATAACGATGGTTTCACATAAGCTAAACATTGAGCACTAGTACTTTCACATAAGCTAACGGGCCAATGGCTAACTTCAAATGTCATTTGCTAAATTAATCATCAATACTGATAATCATTACAATCTTATATATTAAAACGCTAAGAAAAGTAAGCGATGTCCAACAAGTGCGGAGCCCCTATCCAACCGATTTTGATGAAATTTTCAGGAAAGATAGGTATATAGTTGTAGATTTGCAGGCTCTTTTCGATTTTTCGATATCTTTTTCCGTTTTCCGGTGAGAGCGGAAAAACAAATTCTCTATGCCTCATTTTCCCATTTTCCCATGTTTTCACCAGTGCCGGGCGCTGGTAGCTGTGTTCTCTCCAGTTTTTTAATTTTATTTATTTTATTTTATTTTATTTATTTGTCGCCTATTTTTCATTAGAGGAAATTAATTTTAAAATTTTTTAAGTCGTCTAAATGTCTAAATTAAAAAACCTTCGAATTATTATATCGCCGAATTTAAAAACCCCGAATTATTATATCGCCGAATTAAAAATCCCCGAATTATTATATCGTCGAAAGGAAAAAAAAATATTAAAATAAAAAATAAATAACATTTACTTCTATTTTTGGGATTTAACCTTATAGAAGGGTCATCCGACCATTCGCACACGGCACAATTAACATTTATCTACATTTATATTTACATAGTTAACTTTCAATTTCATGTCAATTGTTAAAATTTCGCTTGTGTAAGCACGTCATGTCTAGCTTATGTGGAACTACTGTTATATTAGCACCGAAATTTACCCAGCCCAGCGCCTGCCATGCTAATAAACTAGTAAGTTCCAACTTACTCCGCTAGATAGAGCGAGGTTTCGATGGTCACACCAATCCGTATTTTGCGCCGCGAACTCAGAAGCTTAACTTCGTTGTTCGCCACACGTTACGAGACCAGCCATGCCAAGTCGACCTCTGGAAAAAAAAATATTAATTATAGCGTTTTTCCAAACCTCGACTTTTATAAAACCCGAAATTGAATTCGGGGTTTAGAAAATTCGGGGTTCAAAAAACACGATATCGCATTTTGCTGTTTTCTTTCCAAACCCCGATTCGGGGTTTGGAAAATTCGGCGTTTCTTAAGGGCCCCTTTTTTTTTTTCTCACTCAAATATTTGAACCGAGCAAAAAAAACTACTTTCAGTGATATAAATGTTATCATGTCCAAGAAAAAAAAAATCGTAAGGTAAACACAGTAAATACACCCAAATCTGATCTGTACAGTCTTTGCAGACTTAATTTTGCAAAAGTTTACTTTAAATTCGACTTGTTGTCTCTTGCATCTGAGATATTAGGCATACAGAAACCCTCTAGCACCTGCAAGCCAGTGGCTTCTATAATTTCAACTAGTCTCAGCAGGAAATTTTAAAATGAAAGAGAGTGCCATCCCAAGAAAAAGTGTCTCAAAAAATTGAATAATTAAAAACTTAAACTTCGTTATAAAATTTTATAACCAGCCAAAAAAGACATCTATTTATAATTCATATAACACAAATTATTGCAGTTTTTTTAAGTTTTTTTATTTTCTTCTAACGCTTCCCGAATCTGTTTTTCTTTATTTCGGAGCCTTTGTCAAATTAAAAATGCAAGAAATAAACCGAAAATTCGGAAAAATCTGGAAAATATTACAAATCAAAATAATTGGCAACTTAAGAACCGTATTTCCGCTTTTAAAAATCAGTTGAAAAGTGGTGTAGTGGATAAAGGCGGCTGGTCAGTCGACAACAAGCCTCGGGTTCTATTACAAAAAATTGTAACTTTCTTCCTTTTTTTCCTCATGAAAAATTTTTAAAAAAGAGCCTATAAAGTCTTCATATGCTAAATATAGTGCAATTCAAGCATAAAATTAATATATTGCTCAGTTAAAAATTTTAATTATAAACATTTATAAATGGTTACAAAATTTTATAATCGGCCAAAACGTTATAAGGGCAGTCTCCACTTAATAACGTTCGCCGCATTCGCGTTATCCGCCTTCGCGATTGACGTATTCGCACCAGAAGTTTTTTTGATCTTTCGTCTATGATTTTTTTGATTATCTTCTGCTTTTTTTTGTTTACAAACATTAAAAATGGCGATTTGCAAGATGTTTTTATGGATTTAGAAAGAAAAGTTTTAATTTGGGCATGGGGAAGATACTAAATCTCTTCCAAAATAAATCCTGGATCAACCAGACTTGTATACTTAATGGAATAGAGAAGAAAAGTTTTAATTTGGGCCTAGGCTCTTTATAGGCTCTTTTTTATGGAATGGAGAAAGAAAAGTTTTAATTTGGGCATGGGGAAGATACTAAATCTCTTCCAAAATAAATCCTGGATCAACCAGACTTGTATACTTAATGGAATATACGGTATTTTTTATGTGCCAAAAATGTTTACGGGAGTAAAATCTGCAAAGTACTTCCGGTGTGATTACGGTAATCGCGAAGGCGGACAACGCGAGTGCAGTGAATGTTATTAAGTGGAGACTGCCCTAGAGAGTTATAAGATTTTATAACGCAATTTTCGTTAGAACACGACAGAAAGGACTATGGCTGCAAACCATTTTTGTTGCGCCTATATTAAGTGCACTGAACCGAACCGAACCGAATTTTCCATAAGCTAAACATGGAACCGAAAAGAGCATTCTTTTGTCGGTTCACAGCGCTGCCTTCGTTTTGGTCTACATAGGAAGAATTAGAGAACATAAATATACAGTATATAAATACGTATATAAATACGGATATAAATACCAGGTCGTATTTTTTTGTATTTTATTAAGTTTTTATAATTTTGCACTCTTTATGATATCCAAGGGTATGAAATTCTAAAAAATAAGACTAAGCGGGATTTTTTCTTCCATGTGGATTGGGATTTACCGTAAATAATTTACAAAAATTGTAAAATAAAACAATGCAAGAATGACGATTAGCCGTATGGCGCTTTCTGCAAATGCCGGCCATATTTGTTAATAATGGCTTCTGAAAATGGCGCAAAAAATGGACGCTCGATTGGTTTTATTAAATCAATTTTATCCTTTTAATTAATCATTTTCATTGATATTTACATTCCTATGTCATTCACAATTAATTAATCTACCATTATGAGTGCAAAAAATTATTCCGGAGCTTTATTTAAAAGAGAAAATAGGGTTTTTAAAAAATATACTAGGGTATAGAAAATATACATGGTATATTTTTTCCAGTATATTTTTGTATATAAATACTATTTATATACAGTATTTATATACGTATATTTATACATGACATTCTCTATCTAGGAAGAATGTGAAATATTGGAGCCATTCCATTTATTTCTCTCCTTTTTGTGTGAAGTGGCAACACTGCCTTACCTTTGTCCTTCATCTTTGTATTTGATATTGCGCAATATAAAAAATGTGTTTCTTATAAAAAAGGATTTTTTATTCGTTTTATTTAGTTCAAGAGGCTGGAAAGAGCACCCGCCCGGCAAGCGGAAGAAGTGGGTTCGATTCCTAC
Organism: Liposcelis bostrychophila; assembly: GCA_037577465.1. Taxonomy (NCBI): domain Eukaryota; kingdom Metazoa; phylum Arthropoda; class Insecta; order Psocodea; family Liposcelididae; genus Liposcelis; species Liposcelis bostrychophila. The sequence goes on along the minus strand of CM075212.1, from coordinate 19,102,559 downwards.
TCGGCACCCGACGAAAATATTTTCTCTCAGTGATGTTGTTAAATCCATAAAAGTAATGGATTTCAGAGATTTCGGCTTTTAAAATATTATAAAAGGCGATCGGTTTTTTTTTCCCTCATAAAACTCAAAATGTTGCTGAACATGTTTTATTTGAGCAACATTCATAAATAATTTTTCATTTTTTAGTGTTGCGGAACATGTTCCTAACGCTGCAGCAAGTTGAACAACATGTCTAAACATTGAAAACTCAATTCGTATTCATCCTTATAAAAAAAAAAAAAAAAATTGAAAAATTTTACAATTTTTTTTTTTAAACTAAAGCAACGAACCTATAAAAAAAAATTACTTTGAACCGAAGGGGGGTTACGGGATAAGTTGCCAGCTCTGCTTTGTCCAATTTGTATTTCGGACTTACTAATAAATCCGTTTATCATTTTTTTTAAATATTTAATGTGAAACCATCCCAGTTTAGCTAAACGTCCTCCAAATAGTAAAAAATCGCCTAAAAAACGGGAAAAATACCAAAAAAAATTATAAGTAGAACCATTTTTTTTTCTTCTTAAGTATGAGGCAAGGTCTCTGACGTCACTTGCTTATGAGCAACTGTAATCTGCATCCTGGGTGCAACACCCAGAGAAAAGCATTCAATTTCAAACTTTAATATTATTACTATTTTTTTTTCTTCCGTCATTAAATGCTCAGCTTGAGCAAACTGACAATAAAAAATGATGATTAATGACTAAATTCGGCAAATAATTAATTCGTTGTTGGTGGAATCACGTTTCAAAATTTTTAAAATGTCGGATCGTGTATTCTGCTAAAATGAGTGTGAAGATAATGACGATGATAATAATTTCGTAACGAATTCTCCTTAGTCATCGCCATCTTGAAACCGTATTTTTTTTTTCTCTTATATCCATTCAGTAGTCAATCACGGACCTGGAAAATATTTTATAAATGTCCTAATTCTTTATCCTCGCCTTTTTTTTCCTACCTCGTCATCCTGTGGATATTTACTGTAAGCTCGTTATCCTAACGGTACATTCGCGAAAAAAGTTTTTTTTTTTTCTTCGTCCCGAGATTTTTCACACAATTTGCACGATGAAAAATGAATCGGTGGGTGGATATTTTTTTTTTATCGCGGATTCTCGTGTCCGAAGTGATAAATGCATAAATGTTTAACGATTTTTTATTTGCAACTTTATTCATAGTGCAAAGGTCCGGATATGAGGCAATCCGTGAAGTAAAGAAATTAAATAATGACTAAAAATAAAATTTATTTTAAAAGGAGAAAAGTCGTATGTAAATGGCTTGAGAAGAAAATAGGATTTTTTTTAAAAGGGTAAAAGAGATTCCATTTTCCGGAGTCAAAAACCTGAACAGTTTTCTTTTTCATCGTAAAATTTTTCATCGTGTGGATCAGAGAAACGTGAATTTCGGTTGAGGTAAAACACTTGGGTTTTTGTATGGCAATTTATATATAATTTATATATAAATTATATAGGTATATATAATAATATTCCCTGGTGGAAATTTTGAGATCATCAATGTCGGTGCAGCATCGATCCAACCTCGGACGTCCATTCAGAAAGTTAACGCTTTTCAATATCGGTCAAATGAGAATTTAACATATTTTCAATATTGGCCGTTATTGGAGATCGGATCGATCATGGAAAAGATTGGCCCGATGGCGATCCGAGGTCGACAAGCGTTACTTTTCAATATCGATACGACATTCCGAAATTTCCACCAGGGTATATTTTTAAAAAATGTTGTGGATTATATATATTTTATATCAAATTTATATATAAAATTCGTCGTATTTTTTATAGCTAAATTTTTTTTTTTTGAAAAATTGTATAGGATTGATACAAAAATTATACATGAATTATACACAAATTATACACAATTTAAAGGGAACATCACAAATCCCCGACGCACGTAAGCACGAAACCCGATTTCGGGGATATGTACACGAAAAGTTTCGGGGATTTGTTCAGAGGGGTATTTAATTAATTTAATTAAATAAATAATTAATTTTTACGTTCGTGCACAAATCCCCGAAAGTTTCGGCGATTTGTTCAGAGGGGTTTTAAATTAATTTCCATTTAAAAAAGGAAAAAAAATTAAAATAAATTGAAATATAAAGTAATTTATTTCAGCGTACGTAAGCACGAAACCAATAACACAATTTTTTACCATAGTAAGTAAACACAGTTTTTTTTATAATAAGGGCCATTCATACAACCACCTCAGCCACGGCGCCCCGTTGGTAGACCGCGGAGGGAACCACAACCGCCTCTGCCACGGCTCCCCGTTGGTAGACCTCGGAGGGATCAGCAAACTCCAGCTCCTCCAGGACCCCAGGCCCAGCATCCGCTTCCAGCTCCTGCAGGATCCCAAGATCCAAGTCCTGCTTGGGTTTGGGCTGTAAAAATTTTGGGGCCGGAGGAAAGGATCCCAGCCGCAGAGCTTCAGTGGCAGCGCCGAAAACTGGCAGGGGATGTAGTACTGGTGGAAGCAGCAACGGAGGTCGGAACTGGCGATGTGGTTTGCACTGTCTGCCTCCTCAGTGCAATCACTCGCCTAGCCGTACCGTGCTTCCAGCGCCTTACTTGCGGACCCTGCGCAGCAGCCCTCGCGACAGCAGTTGCGTTTTATGAAGACGGGGGGCAAAAGCCCGTAACATGCGGGGTGTGCAGATGCCTCGTCTCAGGTCTCATAAGATATTTTTAAACTTTCATGTAATTTATAATTTTACTAAGGTCACGTGTTTCACATTTAACCAATGTCCCCTCTTACATATTTACCGTATGCAATTTTAAGCATTATTTTTAAACAAATTGAGAATGACCCTTATTCGTTATTTATGTTCAAAAATTACCGTAAAAAACTGTGTTACTTGTTTCGTGCTTACGTACGCTGAAATAAATTACTTTATATTTCAATTTATTTTAATTTTTTTTCCTTTTTTAAATGGAAATTAATTTAAAACCCCTCCCCCTCTGAACAAATCGCCGAAACTTTCGGGGATTTGTGCACGAACGTAAAAATTAATTATTTATTTAATTAAATTAATTAAATACCCCTCTGAACAAATCCCCGAAACTTTTCGTGTACATATCCCCGAAATCGGGTTTCGTGCTTATGTGCGTCGGGGATATAATACGGACCCAATTTAAATATAAAGCATGCATAATTTTTGTATTAAATTTTTATATGGATGTTTCTTTATATATAAATTATATATAATTGATATATAAATAATATAATTTAAATATAATTTAAATATAATTTATATATAATTTATGCATAATTTGCTTCCACAACATTTTTTAAAAATATATATAATTTATATATATATAAATTATATATAATTTATGATTATATATATAATTTATATATAAATTTCCATACGAAAACCCAAGTGCTTTACCTCAACCGCGAAGGTTTGGTAATTTTTTGACCTCCCTCTTCGCCCCTCTAAAATTAATTATATAGAATATTCTTACGAATTATTTTTGTTAGAGCTTTGACCCCCAATTTCCCGAAGTTACTATCTAATCACTAAACTAATTTGTAAATTAACAGGTCTTAAAAGCCTGTACGGGGAGCCGTGTCACTCCACCATGCGCAAAGCCATCCCACTCTACGGCAATATGTTTTAATTTTTAATTATGAATCTTTTTTTTTTCTTCATAATTTGCGATCATGGATGCGAAACGATTTGGACACTCAACAAAAATGGTAGGTAAAATTGCCGGCAATCAAAAAAAAAAAAAAAAAAGGCATTTAGCCAATCTCCAATTTTTCATTCATTCTTATACCGTGGAAAAGCAGACATATAATTTTGGGATAAACGCCTTACAAGGCGATGTCGATTGTAAAAAAATAAACACTTTCAATTCTTTCGAATACGGTTTAAATGTTGCCCTGGTTACAAGACTCGCCAACCCGAACACGTTTTCATTAAATTGTGAACTACACGTACTGATTATTTAACATTTTTATGCCTCAGGTAATTTGATTTCCTGCCAGTTTAGTAAAAAAAAAAAAAAAAAGATTCCAACCTTCGAAATAAAACTGGACAAAAAGTCAACGAAACTCGCGAACCCGAATCTTCCATCATTTGTTTTTCGACCGCCTACATGACAATTTTTTTTTTTTTTTTTTTTTCCTTCTAAAAATAATTATCGTTATTTATGTAAATTAATATCGGCGGTCTTGGATCCTAATAATACAGATAATTTTTATTATATTAAAACCGATCAAGTCTGTATTAACACCTGAAATCGACCTTCGTATAATTAGTTTTCCTCTGAAAGGACATCGCATAAATTATGACGTATAAAAATATTTCAGATTAAAAAAAAAAAGTTGTCGCGTTTTAAAAATCGTTTTATGTAAACCGTAAGATTTCGGATAAAAATAGGTGAATCATTTGGTAAAAAAAAAAAAAAAGAAGAAATTAATCGTCATAACAGAACAAAACAAACAAAAAAACAAAGCTATTATTCTCTTCTTCCGTTCATTAGCTCTTACTTTAGGCGATTGATCGAAAAATAAAGAGGAATATAATCGGCTAAATAACATCGTAAGGCGTTGCTTCTTTACACCTTTGTCTTTTCTTTTTATTTAATAAGGTTCAAATCGAATTTTTTTTTTTAAAGTGGGGAGTCATTTATTTTGAATTGAGAATTCGGTAATTGCCAAATTTCCAGAGAACGAATTCCAAAAAGACAAAAACAAAAAATCCAACAGAAAATGTTTTCCGGAAGAAGACCCGTTTTTCTCTTTAAATTATCCCGAGGAAAGGATGACGTCCTTTTTTCTTCATCCGTCACTAATCTCGTGAAGATCTAAGTGCAAATGGCGTCATTTCCACTTCGATCTGTATACGAGATTGATATAATGTGACGTAAGCACGATGTCATCCTTTCCGCTGGGTAAGCTCTTAAGAGTCTTGCCGTAAACTGAAAAGTAAAGCTCATCCAGACCGGATTTATGGCCAATTGGCTGGCGTCCATATTGGAAATTCTATCAAGACTGGATCAATTTTGGATCAAGACTAGTTTCAAGACTACTTTTCCCTACTTGTTTTTCCAAATTCAAATTTCCATCAAAAAACAGAATTTATTGAAAAATAAGAAAAAAATTAAAGTTAGGAAAAAATGATCCCTCAACAGTTCTCAAAAAACCAAACCTCCTTAAAAATAGACTGAATAATTCATTTTTCTCCAGATAAATAATTTGCGAAAATTCTTTTCCCGAAATTAAATTTTCTAGAGTTCTCAGGAAGTTTTTTTAACAATTCAATGACAAGAAATTCTAGATCGAGAAATTCTTGCTAAAATTCTTTTAAAAGTTTAATACGAAGATCATAAATATTTTTTCTTAAATGCCAGTTCACAAAAAATTTTCCTCAGATTCCCAAATATTTATAACTTCCAAAAAATATGCTAAAAACAACAACAACAAAATGGCCTCAACCTATACAATATACCGATATCTTTCCCCTTGAATTTAATCATTTTAGACGTCTCCCGGGAAAATACCTCCCACACCGTTTCTAGAAATTTTTAAAAATGAGTCACCACTAAAAGATTAATTAATCTGCAAAATAGTTAATTAAAAAAACTTTTTGTATCACCTTCGTGTCTTGTCTTTTCCTCGCTTTCAATATAAATTTTTACTATCAAGAGTTTAGAAAGAAAGTAATTTTTTTTTAATTTTTTTTATTTTTCCTCGGCACTTAAATTAATTTTCCAGCAAACATAAAGACTCAGCTAATAAAATTTTGACACCCCAAACAAAGTCTTTACGGTTTATTCAAACGGGACAATTAACCCAGGACAAAAAAGAAAATATCCAATCAAAAAATCCTTTTCATTATAAAATCTTCAATCTACGGAAGTAATATTTTAAAAACGCCGGTAATTAGTTCTGGGTTTAATTTAATTTTATTTTTTTATTAATTGAAGGTAACTGTTCAAATTTCTTTTCATGCAAATGAAGAAAAAAAAAACAGCATGCATTTTTTTTTTTTTTTTTCAATTAAATCTTAATTTAAACGATCATAAAAAAGCATCGTACGACAAGTTGACGCTTTAAAAGGTGAAAAAAATTAGATCTATTAATATTAACGGTACAGATCAACTCGTAAAACGAGAAAAAAAAATATATGTCAATCATGAAAACTTACCACCTAATTTTTTCGTGATTAATCTTGTGCTACAGATGCGCGTTTTCAATGTAAAAACCATAATCAGCGAGACTGCACGCGATTTAACTTAGAAATCTATTTTCGCGGGTCTTCAAAATAACTTTTTAATAGGTTCGACACTTAAGGTAACAAGACTTTGCAAAATCTCGTTTTTTTTTTCTCTTGCCGTGCAGAAAGAAGCGTGCATCGTAACGATGATGATGATGATGCAGGCCTAATGACATAATCACGGAATATGCTAATTTCTCAGAAATTTTAACCGCATTCGTTTTTTTTTTTTTTCTTTTTTTGCAAAGGTGTGTTTTCCCTAAGCAAGGCAAATAAAATTCGATTACAAAAAAATTCCAGTCTTTCGTTAGCGATTTTTTGCAAGTTTAGGCATGGATTGAATCGTTGAGCTACTGGGAAAATCCGTGTCTCAAGTGGGTGCACCGCGGTGCACTTGTTCGAACTTGTTCAGCTTTTTCGATTTTTGAAAGATATAGGTCAACTTTTTGGACAGTAGTCCTAGCCCTAAAACATTTTCAGTTCGAGCTTTTGTAAGTTTGAAGAAAAAATGGCAGGAAAATTTTTCAAATAATTTGGAGCTATTCTCGAACAGTGGGAAATTAATTTTAAAGGATATGGAGGAATCTCAAAATGTTAAAAAAAAGTTAGCATTTTCAACATTTAGGTCTTCTAAGCAAAAAGATTATTATTATTATTTTTTTAATTTATGGAGACAGAATTTAGATATGACTGACAAATCTTGAAGTCAGAAATTTTTCACGCCATATTCTTAATTATTTAAATATAAATAAATCAAGCATTACAAGTTTTTCGCCACACTCAGAAAACAAATTAACTTAGCAGAAGCGGTTATTATACTTTGGTTTGAACGCTTTTGTTTTGTACCAAGACATTTTCTGACTTGTCGCTAGTCATCAGTTCGGTTGTGGGCAATTCGTATATTGTAAACAAAGAAAATGGCGACTTACGTAGAACTTATATATTGTTATGAAAATTATGAAAATACTGTTCATGCTCACGTGTATCAAACAATTTCACACTAAACAATGTAAATAAAATAACTATATGAAATATTAGTAGACAAATTATATTTTTATTTCGTTTTTTGTAGCTTCGTAGTAATAACATAACCTAAACTTAACCTATCCTCCACATTGGACAATGTTAAACTTCTGTTCAATTTTTTTAAACGAAATATTTAATTTAAGTTACCTGAACATTAAAAATGTGCAATATCCTTCTTGTTTAATCCATGATACACGTTTTTAAAATAAAAACTAAAGCGATAATACGTTTTTATTTCATTAAACAATAATTATCGTTTTCGCGAGTCGCCATGTTGATTCCGATAAAAAATGTCCGACAGTGTCGCCAATAGTTGCAAAACAAAATCAAATACTTTGTGGCAAGTCATTTTATCCCAAGGCAAACCGAAACGACTTATCACAAGACTTTTTTTGTTTTCGAACGGTTTTTGGGAAAAATGTCTTCTCTTAATGCACTTTTGCTTTCGCATTAGTCATTTTCTTTTCTGAGTGAGCCGAAAAGGTAAGGGTTTTGCGGGGTATAAAGCCGGGCGCAAATTTTTCTAAAGGAAACTCCAAACGACCTTTGCTGAGCAAAGAAGTTAAAAAAAGTACAGCAGTAAAAAAAAAAAAAAAAATACAGGCGGGCCCGAATTTAGGCCTATATTGCCATATCCCTGGCAAGCGGCCTAAAACAGTAAATTTTTCTCATAATACTTCAGTTTAACAAGTCACAACATGTTTAACTTATGAGCGTAATAAATATTCAAAACCTACCCGATGTGTGTAGCACGCTTTAATCCTTTCTCATTAAGAATTTTAAAAAATATTTCATTCCACTTTAGAGATTCCCAATTCCCGACGTGTTTTTATTTTCGGGAATAGGGAATTCCCGTTTTTGAAAAAAATATCAACCCGGAGAACGAGAATTCCCACTGATTAGCTTGTTAGCTTTCAATTTCTCGGGAATTGAGAAATTGACACTTAAATTCTCGGGAATTTATTTAGAAGGCGAAAAGAAAATAACCCTGATTTCCGTATTTTTAGGAAATAACTTCCGAAATAAGCGAAGCCATCCCGAAAATTTTTTTTATTTGTTGTTTAAAGGGCATGCAGCAGGCTTTAGTCAAATTATGAAAAAAAAATCCCTGATTTTTATAACTTTTTTCAAAATTATTGAAAATTTTATGTGATAAATAGTCAAAAAGTTGATAAAATTGATATTATTCCCGTTCCCGGAAAAAAACTTGTAGGTCCCGGGAATCAGGAATTCTCGAAAATTAAAAAAATTCCATTCCCGAGAAGCGGGATTCCCGACTAATTAAGAAAAAAATGATCCCAGGAAATTTTTGGGAAAAAAAACCGGGAACCCGGGAATTCCCGGGAGGAATCTCTATTTCACTTGTTCCCCAAATTCAGAAATATTTTCCACGAATTTCAAAAATAAGATCCCCAAAATTTAACAAAAAAAATCAAAAACCGTTTAAACAACCAAAAAAACATTTTTTGTGAAATGCTGCAAATTCTATAAAACTCAGACAAGTTCCAACAGGAACTTATACCAGTAACCAACTCCAGGCGAATTAAGCTTACACCGAGATCTCGGTGTAAGCTCGGTGTATTTTTCGAAAAATGTGCTTTCGATTTTAAGCCATTGACTGCTGGAGCCCAAACGTCAAAGATGTGAAAATTTAACTCAATTTTTGCTTAAAATTTTAAAGCATATAGACGTACGTTTTATATTATTAAAGTAAGATTTTACGCAATTTGAGTTAAATTTTTACATCTTTGACGTTTGGGCTCTAGCAAAGTCAATGACTTAAAATCGAAAGCAAATTTTTCTCGGTGTATAAAAAAATAAAAAAAATTAATTAATTAAATTCAATTTGACCAAAAACTAAATCAATTTGTCTCCAAAATTTTCATTTATCTAAACGAAGTGTTTCCCTTTATCAAAGAAGCGATTATATTTAAAAGCATAATCCGACCATGTGGGCTTTTTTGTATATCCTACGTCAGTCGGAAAAAAAAAAAAATTAAGGCCTACATTTGTATGCAGACGAACCGATACCGCTAATCGAATATGGAAATTCTCTCCCGTCCTCTGCTTCGAAAAAAAAAAAAAAAAAAAAAAAAAATGGAACGATCCGCCTAATCCACATTTTGAAGAATAAAATAACCAGTCGTAAATTAGATCAACGAATTTCCGGCCAGGAAAAAAAATTAATTAAAACAAATATAGATTTTTAGTTCGCATCGACAAGGTACTACTACCACTGATACTACCGTTTTTAGATCATCATCATCATTCAAAGCAATAATTATTCCGAATAATAATTTTTTATTGTTAAATAAACATAATGATTTTCCCATATTATACTTTCAAAAAGAATAAAAAAATGCCGGGGGTATCATCTTCGAGATTGTTTTAAAATAAAGCGGAAACGTTTGATAGATTAAAAAAGGAAGTAAAGTTGAACGATGGTGGTTTTGGTTTGACATATGGACGACGCGTGATCAACATCAAACGATAGGTTCTTGACGTCACGACGTCATATGGCGGACACGCTCAAATTCGTGGGAACTTGAAAATCACGCCGGAGCAACCCTTTCCTTTTTTTCAAGTCAATCAGGGAAAAGAAAGCCAGACCTTAGATAAACATAGTGGCCAACTTAGTTGAAAGCGTGATGAGCCCGTAAAAAGTAAAAGTTAGTGATTGGAGATAACCCTTTTTGGAAATCCACTGGGATGCCCTTTGAGCCGTCGAAAAAAAATTTTGTTGTATTGAGTAGAGGAAAAATAAAATTTCTACGGAGATTGTACAATTTTTTTTGTACGCAAATATTTTTCAAATTATTTAAAACTTAAAGAAATTCAAAAAATTTTGAATTTTTATTAAACGAGTCCAGTTGCTCATATAAATGTCAAAAAGACGTCATCAGGTATGGTCACATTATGGGACGATTTTACGACGTCTTTAAGAATGTACAATAACATCAATTATCAGTGGATGACGTAAAGAAGACGTCTTATTGACGTCTAAAAGAAATGACATTAGCATTTCGAAATCGAGGTGACGTCAACAGGACGACAATAAGACGTCATCCTCGTCATTTTGACGTCGAAGATCTCGTAAAAAAAAGCCCCAAGAAAAAGTGAGTTATAAAATTGGGTTATTAAAAACTTAAACTTCGTTATAAAATTTTATAACCCGTCAAAAAAGACATCTATTTATAATTCGTTATAAAATATTATAACAAAAATTATTTACAGTTTTTTTAAGTCTTTTTATTTTCTTCTAAAGCTTCCCGAATTTTTATACTTCTGTTTTTCTTTATTTTTGACCCATTGTCAAATTAAAAATACAAGTTATAAACCGAACATTCGGAAAAAACTGGAAAATATTATAAGTTAAAATAATGGGCAACTTGAGAACCGTGTTTCCGCTTTTAAAAATCAGTTGAAAAGTGGTGTACTGGATAAAGGCGGCTGGTAAGTCGACCACAAGCCTCGGGTTCTATTCCAAAAAATTGTAATTTTTTTTCCTTTTTTTCCTCATGAAAATGTTTAAAAAAGAGCCTATAAAGTCTTCATATGCTAAATATAGTGCAATTCAAGCATAAAATTAATATATTGCTCAGTTAAAAATTTTAATTATAAATATTTATAAATATCTACAAAATTTTATAATCGGCCAAAACGTTATAGAGTTATAAAATTTTATAACGCATTTCTTCTTGGAATATTCCCTCGAACTAATTGCTTGATGAAAATATATACGCTTCTATAAGGTAAACAGGTATATTTAAATGTATATTTATACGAAAAAGAAGTCGCACGGAGCCTAGTGTGATCACGCTTCGATTTGATCACGTGACGTTACGTTATTTTCGTCAACAGCATTACTTTTCAACCAATCAACGAATTTCGCGTTTTACATCATGCGCGAGCTTGAACGATTTTAAAAATTGAAATAATCACCCCCTGGACGCAACATGTCTAATCGTGCAAGTTGGGACTATAGCCGTGCGCCGCCATCGTTGTTTTCAAATCTCAACGACCAATCAAAAAGTGTCTCGCGTACAAGTAGCGCTTACGGTGGTAAAAAAGAAGAACCTTAGCTCAACATTTCAATATCTATACCTCAGATGTTCAAAAAGAGAAAACAATTCTGGTCTGTCTTTTTTATATATTTTGTTTTTTTACTACTGTACCGATATAGTTCAGAAGGTTATTTACTATCATACCGTTCAAAATCTACCGTTTTTCCAAAGTTACGAAAAAAAACTTGACAAAAGCGGAAATATCGTGCACCGAGGTCTTTCCACGAGGACAGAAGTCGTCCATCAAATGATTCGATAACTTTTTATTTTACATCACCTAAGGCAAATAATAAGAGATAAATAAAGCAAAACTATCGCCTACTTATCGAATCGCCAACGGGTTGTTATTATTTTTTTTTTCTTTACTGTTAACCGTTCACTATTTACAAAATCGATCAAAATCGATCCATTACGTTTTAATTTGGCTTCATGCTTACATACACTCGGAGAAAGGGACTATAAAGAGAGAAAGGGTACCTAGACAATTTCGGCTTAATCGTAATTTTTTTTTTTATTATTCTGAAGAAATCTTTTCATACTAAAAAAATTTTTAAAAAAATATTGAATTTAAAGAGTAAAATAAATAAACAAGCGTATGATGTCTCAGTGTCAAGTTAGTAAGGGTCTGGCCAACAGCCAAATCAAAATTTTTGATTACTCATTTTCTAAATACAAGAAATAAGTCGGAGCGTTCCGAAAAAACAGACAAATTAAAAGTCTAGCGAATCAATGTTTTTTTACTTTTAGTTTCGTCATATCCCGACACCAGTTCCTAAGTCATCCTTTTACTTTTTCATTTAACGTATATAAAGCAAATGACCCACATGTCTCGAAAACGCACCATTGCCTTCATCAAAAAAAAAAAAAAAAAAATAGCACCTTGCCGCATGTGTCATTATTATACCTGAATATTTTCTTTTTTGTAAATTAGGGTCAACAATAGAAAAACTTTTTTATTGCATCGTTGAGCGCTCCTTGACAAATTCAAAGTTCTTTTTTTTTTTTTTTTCCACAAACCTAAATTTTAAGGGGTAGTTTCAACATTGGAAACTTTATGAAACCAAAAAAAAAAAATATATGTAATTTTTAATTAAATATTTTGAATTATTTTTCTTAAACCTCAAAAATAAGTAAAGAGTTCAGTGAGAGGATCATTTAAAACCTAGCAAATAGATCAAATTTAACATACATTTACAAATAATGGACCCCTTCCGATAATACTTTAGGGAGTCATTCAAGTGCAAAATTTACTTGAACATTTTTAAAACAAATATTTTTTGTTTTTTTTAAGAAGGGTTTTACCACCCAACTTAAGGGGCAATAATTTACAGTTTCGGTCACACTAATGATTAATAAACCAAAGTACTTTGGGGAGTGTAAACATTAGCTCTGATTATGCTTTGCAAAGGAAAATTTCCTTCCATAACATTTTTTCTAAAATTTCTTTCAACTACGTACTATCAGCACAATAAATTGAGAAAAGCAAAAAGTTGATAGACCCTGGGCCTGAGCTTGGCCCAGTAGTTGAAAGAACAACCGAAACCAAAGAACAATAATAGTTGAAAAAAGTTTTAGAAAAAATGTTATATGGAAAGAATTTTTCTTCTCGAGGAAAAAAGCATAATCAGAACTTACTGACTAAAGTAACTAGTAACTGAACGAGTAAAATTTGAACATTCAGGGCAGGGCAGCAAAAACTATACTTTTGCAGGATGGACTTTGTGTTTATTATTTTTTGTACAAACAAAATCAAAATTATTTGATTAAAGTTATCGTTCCCCTTTATATTGATTGAGTTTTAGAACAAATGTTATGGAAGGAATTTTTCTTCTTGAGGAAAAAAAGCATTAATTAGTCAGTAAGCAGCAACTTACTGACTAAAATCAAAATTATTTTTGCTGAATTCTCTGAAAAACCTTTCAGCATTCAAACATACTAATCAAAGAAAAAAATTGAAGCGAATTGATTAAGAATTAAAAATTCTTAAAGTTTAAATTTTTGATTAAAAAGATTCCGGGATGCTGCAAAAACTAATTGGCTAATTGCAAATTAAAATACATAACATAAAATTGTTAACATATAGGACTTCACCTGAGCCCAAACTTAAAACACCTAATTGCATCGTAATTATCAAGTTTATTTTTTTTTTTCTTTTTCCATTTTTTTCAAAACAGCTTTTTATGGGAAAACATTTATGGCTGAAAATTCTACAGGTTCAGACATTTTATTAAAGTGAAGAGTATCCCGGTAATAAATGTGCAAAAACTCCAATGATTTCTATTCTTGCAACAGTATGTCAGGGCTTCTCTCATTTCCATTATACATTTTCAATCTGACACGTTTTTCTTTTAGCAAAAATCATAAGGGAAGAAATTAATCCTTATCAATAATGACCATAATCACCCAAAGTCAACCAATATTAAGAACGAAACTGTATACAAGTAACATTTTAATAAATCTTAACATACCTTTGCTAAAGAAAAAATCCGAAATTCTTAAAATGCTGAAATCCGAAAATCTACGAACACAAAAAAACACTGAACACAAAAAAATAATAATAATAAAATAAAAACACTATCGGCCCGTACAGGCTCGAAGCTGGAAGCTGAACTAAACTCGAATCGACTCGATTTAAACGTACACATGATATTCCCATCTTATTCTAATCCGCATTAATTATAGTGCAGAATCCTGAAGTGAAGAATAATTCCAAGGTAAAAATAAGTAACTTGGGCTATTCCGTCCATCTGGCTTTCCAGTAGAATCGGTTAACCGGGTAGATTAAAACAGCCAATTTTTTTTAAATTAGGTACTTTAGCAAAATGTTATAACACAGTGATCCTTCGGAGGCTTCGGTTCATTTTATTTCCTGAAGATGGCGGTATGGTTTTCCACTCAGTAGGAATAGGAATGAATTAAAAAAAAAAAAAAAAAATTAGCGCCACCTTGCTCGCACTTTTTTTATCACCTTTTTTTTCTTTTTCATTTTTTCATTACCAATGGGAGAGAAAGGCGAATCGGGTCCTTTTGAAGCTTCAAAAAATAATGTCAAAAATTATTTATGAAGAGGTAGAGCTTCGAAATCAAAACTTTATCAAAAGCCTAAAATAATTCCAGAAATTTTCTAAAAATTTCCATGGAGCTGGAACGGAGCAAAAGAAAATTTTTCGGGTTTGAAGGTTTAGCTTCGCACAAAATATGGGTTAGGATTCGGTAAGATCCTATTCAATTTTTTTGAAAAAAAAAAAAATCGAGTTGCCTAGGTTCAAAAATAATTTCTCAAGAATACGGATTTTAGAAACTACCTAAGGTCATATACCTATGGTCTGAAATTAGTCATATTTAATCCTTCGAGGAAATGATTAAAGAAGATTAATGAGGGGTAGCGAGGTCAGTAGCGATCCGAGTATCCCATAGACCCTAATGTATACCGCCTGTTCACCTTTTGTCGCAAAGACAGGTAATATGGCACAATGTAATCGTCAGATTATATTCAACTACGGTAAAGATTCAAGTTAAGATGCAATAATATTTTTCAACGTCTTTTTCAGTGGTCCAGAAAAATTTATTTTTGGCCAAAACTCGATTGAAAATTTTCACAATTTTGTATAACTGATCGGACAACACAATTTTTAGGTTGTTTCTGTTTCTTGTATGAACGAAAAAACAATTAAAAACATATTTTTGCTTTTTTACACTGTTTTTAGCTCACTTTTTGTTAATGATGACATAAATGTTACAAGAAATTTTTTATAACAAATTTTAAACATGTCTAGTACGTTATAACGATGTTATAACGCTGTGATAACGTACTACTTTACACGGACAACTACTACACTGCATTTATTACGCTGTTATAACGTATAAATACACCGTTATAACGCTGTTATAACTGTAGTTATACGTTATAACGCTGTTATAACGTACTACACTATTTATAACGCTGTTATAACTTATAACTACAGCGTTATAACGCTGTTATAACGTACTACACTATTTATAACGCTGTTATAACTTATAACTACAGCGTTATAACGCTGTTATAACGTACTAATTTACACGTACAACGTACTACACTGTATTTATAACGCTGTTATAATGTATAACTACAGCGTTATAACTCTGTAGGCATGTTTACAAAAATCACGAGTAATCGAATACGATCTACTGATAGTCAGTGATAATGGAATTTAAATTATTTCCCCTGCAAAAATTTTTTTTCTGGCGGTAATTCGTTTTCAAAGTTAGTAAAAAATTTTAGAAAAATTATTTTTTAACTAAGCTTTCAGTCAGTTTATTTAAAAGTCCCTGACATGTCTATGGTCTCATAATGAAGCCTAGAGAGGTCCTAAATCAAAAATTCGCTTACAGTTTTTGTGCCTCTGCGCCTATGTTTTGGCCAAAAATAAATTTTTCTGGCCCACTGCGGCTTCATTTCGTCCCTATACCTTTGGGGCGTGAGCCCAGCATGCCACTGTTTGCCAGAAAGGAGTGTTTGCAAAAGCTGTACACAAATATAAATTGATTTGGATTTTGAAATATAAGCTGGGAGTATCTGCGATGTACACATCACAGGTTAAAAAATTAATTTATTAACCTTCGACCCCCAACTTAATATTTTTTATCGAATCCAAAACAGTCAGGTGAAAAAAAAAATCATCAATACACTTTACAAGTTAGTCCAATTAAAAACATTTTTATTTTACAGAGAAAAAAAAAGTCTGAATAATTAATTATTAATAAACCTGGTCGCGCTTGTTTTATTTTAAAATGTTAAGCAAACTTTAACGAGACTGCAGTTTCATTCAACTTTTTGACAGGGAATCGCATACTGCAGAAACATTTAAATAACAAGATAATCCATTATAACATTGAGAACCAGATTTCGTTGTTATGCAAAACGGGCGATGACATATTTTTTTATTTTATTATTACTTGGGCGATTCGCTCTTACGTTAAATGAAAATCAAATTTACGAGAAATTTTACGGCTCAGGTCAAATCATAAAGAAAAAATTCTAGGATTAAAAAAAAAAAAAAGTAACGAGACAAATGCTTCCAAAACTATTTTTCCAAATTTGTAACTGCATTCCTGCTTGACACATCATTAACCTTCAATTTTCAAATTTTCTCGGTTACACGCTTTTTTTCTTTTCTTTTTTAAATCGAAAATAATAAAACTTTCAATGGAATTCGAATCGGTATTTATAAGCCAGACCGTATCGTACTTATATATTTTATAACGTTTTTTTTTTTTTTTTTTTTTTTTGACATCAGAATGAATGACCTCAAACTTTATGGAATTTCTGCGTCAAAAAGTAGCAGATATGGGAGGCACCCCCTTCAAAGTTCCAATACTGGAACTGGAAAAATTATACTCAAATTTTAGAATTTTTTTTTTTTTTTTTTTTTTTTTTTTTAAGTTTTGTAAAACATTTTTAAAATTGGCGGTAATGAAAAAAAGGAGGGGTCAGCGAAAATCTTACGTAAGTTAAAGGTGGGGGGGGGGTCAAAGAAATCTTACTAAATCATACAAAAGGAGGGAGAGGGTCAGAAAACCCGAAAATAAAGTCTTATGTAATACTTGAACGCTCTTAAAATAATTGAATTCATTTTATTATTAAATATTACGTAACACCTGCACTCAGAAAACAAATTAACTTAGCATATGCTTTAAACGCTTTTGTTTTGTTCCAAGACATTTTCTGACTTGTCTCAAGTCAGCTCGTTATACAGTCAGCTCGTAGTATTCTGCTCGGCTGTCGGCAAGTTGTATATTGTAAACAAACAAAATGGCGGCTTATGTAGAACTTATGTATTATGATATGAAAAAATTACTGTTCATGCTCGTGTGAATTAAACAATTTTACACTAAACAATTTCACACTAAACATTGTAAATAAAATAACTATATGAAATATCAGTAGAAAAATTATATTTTTTTTCGTTTTTTGTAGCTTTGTAGTAATAACATAACCTAAACATAACCTATCCTCCACATTGGACAATGTTAAACTTCTGTTCAATTTTTTTAAAGAAAATATTTAATTTAAGTTACCTGAATATTGAAAATGTGCAATATCCGTATTGTTTAATCCCTGATATAGGCCAGCGGCTCACCTATCTTGAAAGTTACTAAAAACCAAAATAGGTGGTCAAAAATTTCTAGTCCCTAAAACATAAATTATTAGAAACGTTATTAAACGTACTTACGTAAATGTATGCTCTTTTACTATAAAAACAACAGCTTCAGGGAAAATTTAAAAAAAATATTATTTTTATGTAAACAATAACAAAAACTTAAATGTTTTTGTAAATGGCTGCCGTTAAAATTTAATATGTAAACAGAAATGTTTACTTGAAGTTTTTATTTAATTTTTTTTACCATGAAGCTGGGTTTTCAGATCAAAAAGATCTTCAAAATTGGTAAGTACTTTTAAAAACGTTTTCATTTTTAAAAAAATTAGGGACTAGAAATTTTTGACCACCTATTTGAATCTTTTGAATAGGTGGACCGCCGACCTAATACACGTTTTTAAAATAAAAATTAAAACGATATTACGTTTTTATTTCGTTAAACAATAGTTATCGTTTCCGCTAGTCGCTATGTTGTTATTTCCGATAAGAAATGCCCGACAGTACCGCCAATAGTTGCAAAACAAAATAAAATATCTTGTGGCAAGTCATTTTACCCCAAGCCAAACCGAAATGACTTATCACAAGACATTTTTTTGCTTTCGCACGGTTTTCGGGAAAAATGTCTTGGTCTTAATGCACTTTTGCTTTCGCATTAGTCATTTTCTTTTCTGAGTGTGGGCTGATGCCCCCCACCCCGTAGCAACAGGTCGTAACATTTTTTTAGACCACGACCCCTCTCTCGATTCTTCTTATCTGAGGGAATGTTGAGGCTGCTGTTATTCGCCCTTATTAGTGGCGCTTCTACGGGGCAGGCTTGAAGAGGCGCACAAATGCCAAATTTTGGCAGCCATTATTGTGATATCTTTATAATAATCCAAAAACTATATCTGTTATTTAACAGCATCTTTATTTTAATACAACGAGCGAATCGCAACGTTGCCAACTATATACTACAATTATTTTCTCTCCTAAATATTAAAGGCAGGGCTGCCAACTGTACTATATTTTATACTATTTTGTTCACGGTCGTAAAGACAGGTCCGGAAACTCCTATCCCTTATACATGGGAGATCATATCCCACTTAACTACGCAAAAATTAGTCCTTTCTTTCTACCACTGTAAGCGCTACTCGTCCACGAGACGCTTTTTGATTGGTTGTTGAGATTTGTAAACAACGATGGCGGCACAAGGCCAGACTTTTAAATGGCTATGGTCCCAACTTATACGATTAGACATGTTGCCGCTCTCAAGATCCCAGCGCTGCCAGTGGCCCATTTTAGAACTGAAATGTCCGTAGTTAAACGGGACATGAACGACACAGGAAGTTTCCGGACCTGTCTATACGACCGTGATTTTGTTACATTTTGACCGTATAAAAAGTAGAATTTATAGTACGCAAGTTGGCAACTCTAATTCCGTGCGTCGGTGGGGAGCTAACGTATCTCCATCGTAAATATAATTGGAGACAGTTTGTTTAGACTGTTTGTGAAAATCATGTCACTACAAGCTTGCACGCTCATGTTGGTGACAACTTGTGGTCATGTGACACTTTCACGAAATGTCGAAACAGACTATCTCCAATCATATTTACGATAGAGATACGTTAGTTCACCACCGACACAGGGAATTATGTCTACACAGTAAAAAATATTATGCACTTATATTAAAATCTGTCCACACAAATGATTTTTGTTGTTTTTTCCAAAAGGTAAACATTAAAAAAAAAACCATAAAAATTATGTAGAAGATTTTAACATAATTATGATAATTTTCGCATAAAGTTTTTTACTGTATAGTGGCGCCATGCAAAAAAAAAAAAAAACTGAATAAGCTTATACACAGCAAAAACTGTCCATCGTATCTGTATACACTACTAGACCTACTCAGATTTAAAAAAAAACGCATGAAATTATTTCTTTCAACTCCAGAGATTCCATAAAACTTTTAGCTGCACAGTTAGTATAATGCAAAAAAAAAAAAAAAAAAAAAAAAAAAAAAAAAAAAAAAAATGTTTCATGATTTTCAGCCTTGCACTTTTTATTTAAAATTACTCATCGGATTTTGCCACAAGACTTTTTTCTTAATATGGTTATAAAACTGTGCTCAGTATATCGAAAAGACCGAGATGGTTTTTAAGTACCTGCGTTTTAAAATCGACCGTAGAATAGGGTCAATATAACCCGTTTTTTTACCTCCGAGTCAGCTTCGCACCTGTTTTATATATTTAATCCGAGAGCACTCGACTATAGAAATCCACTTGTTAATCTCTTCGGATACATTTATATTTTCTTTTTCGGGGGGAAAATTCCACAGAAAAAAATAATTAAAGCGATGCAAATGTGTCACACACGAATCAACAATTAATAAAGAAATGTAACTTTTAAAGATGCGATTAAAATACGAAAGCCATATGTGTGTCCGTAAGAAGCAATAAATTTTTTTTTTTCCAGAAAAAAAAAAAAAAAAAAAAAACGAGAAGGCACGATCGATGATGTTTATTTTGTAATTTAATAACTCGAAGTTTATGATGAGTCGTAATGTGAAGGAAATTAGTGAAAGTGGCTCCGCCAAGAGTTTGTCTGATTGTGCATCTGGAATATTAGTCAAGGACAAATGCAAATTTGAAATAGCAAAATTATAATAACGGTTTTTTTTGCTGCTTTTAATCTCTTCACCGCGAGGGGGCATTATAATATCGACATTTAATTACTTTTGATGCCGTTGTTTGATGATGATTGCATCGGCAAATTGCAATTTATTTTTTGTTAGATATAATTCTGCGGCAGAAAAAAGAAAAGCGAAACTTACAAAACAAAAAGAATCTTTTTGGTCCAGAGTCTCAAAAAATTTGGGGAATGGGAATTGTTGAAATTTTGAAAAATTCGCATGGGTTCCTAAACCGTTAAAAATCATTTAAGAAAAATTTCCTTTAAAGTCACGGTCAATTAGTTCATTTATTTAAGGAGTTATTAATTAATTAATGAATTAATTACTTTGCTACTTGTTTATTTTGTTGGCTAAATTTAAGTGAATCAAACTCTCTGATTTCGATTAAAAAATTGGCGGTCTTTTTACGGTGGCAATGCCATCTAGCTTTCTGTATAAGTGTTACGATAAATCTAATGCAACGTTAAACCGCTAGAGAGAGCGGCGCGGCGGTCTTGTACCATATTTATTTATTTCTTAACTTGGCTGGACTTTTAAAAACGATTTAAAATATATGTTTTGATAATTTAATTAAAATGAATACCGGTAATTTTTTAGTAAAATTTCAAAAGAGGGACTGTCAGTAGCGGTGGGCGATTCGATTCGATTAATCGATTTTTTCGATTTTTTATAAAAATTAAAAATCAATTATAATCAAATCGAAATTTTTGAAAAAATCAAACAGTTGAAAAGTGAGAATTTTATTTAAATTTCTTCTCGATTGCTTAAAAATTCAATTAACTCTGATATCTACGTTCGATTCGAAGCCTCTCGAAAGTTAAAATTCCACTTTTATTTACAAATTTGATTGGTTAGGGCATCAATTTTCCTAAAAGACTTTTCTTTTTTAGGAATGTGTGTGTGTGTGTATTGTTGATAAAAACTAGTAAGCACAGTGCTCCTGAAGAAAAATATTATTCGACTAAAATGTCAAAAAAAAACTGCTAAT
Source organism: Liposcelis bostrychophila (assembly GCA_037577465.1). Taxonomy (NCBI): domain Eukaryota; kingdom Metazoa; phylum Arthropoda; class Insecta; order Psocodea; family Liposcelididae; genus Liposcelis; species Liposcelis bostrychophila. The sequence goes on along the minus strand of CM075212.1, from coordinate 19,081,405 downwards.
GAGGCTTTGTTAGGAAACATGTTAACTACCAAAATCCACTAAAATCAAAATCTTACCTGATTGTCTTCCCCTACCCCCCACAACCCCCCCGGCCCCTCAATTTTTTTTCAAGGCTTGTTGCATATCATATGAAAGCCCATTGGAAATGCTTTCAAATGAGACTTTGCCGAGGTTTGTATCTTTTGCCGGGACGGAGATATCAGATATCATCGTTTGAGAGATCTAAAATTAAACACTTAATTTTGGGCTATTGAAACGACGATATCTTCGTCCCTGTAAAAGATATAAACCCCGGCGAGGTCTCATTTTAAAGCGATTCCAATGGGTTTTCATATAATATGTAACAAGCCTTGATATGCAACAAGCCTTGAAAAAAAAATTGAGGGGCCGGGGGGGTTGTCGGGAATAGGGGAAGACAATCAGGTACGATTTTGATTTTAGTGGATTTTGGTAGTTAATATGTTTCCTAACAAAGCCTCATTAGCAGTTCTTTTTGACATTTTAGTCGAATAATATTTTTGTTCAGGACCACTGTGTAAGAAGCCAACCAAAAAAATCAAATTATAAAAATTGATTGAAGATCGATTTTTTTAATAAAAATCGATTAAGCGGTTTTTCGATTTTTTTAAAAAATCGCCCAACCCTACCGGAACGGAAAATCTCAAAACATGTTGAACACCAAAATAATATTCTGCACAAAATCATTTTTGAATGGTTTATTTCACTCATTCTTAAAATTTTAAAAACAACTAAATTTTGATATTGATTTTTTAAATTGTATCAGAAACTCAATGATTTTACTCCTAATTCCCTGGGGGACAAAAGCAGCTCAGAACATGCCTGACACTAAAAATTTCCTGAAATTCTTTCGGACCCCATGAATTCTTCTATCTTCCATATAATAAGGAGTAGGGTGGCCCTTGTTTTTCGAATTTTTGAATTTCGGCAAACGCCCCCCCCCCCCCCCCCAATAATTCTTTTATAGTAACCGAAAGAAGACTCCTTGAATTTTTTCAGATTTTTTGGGAATCGTTTGGCCGTGATCACACAGGCCTAAAAATTTTGAAATTCTTGAAAAGACTAAAAAATCAAAAATTTTATTTTCATGTGAAAATGGTCGTTTTCTACTCGAATCTTTATGAAGATTACGAAAATAGGAAAATGAAGTTAGAATTTATTTATGGCAAACAATTATTGTACTAGACGACAAAAATATGAAAAATTTAGCAAAAAATTGTGGCTATAGCATAATTTGCTAATTTTTTAAGTTATTTTGGCCTCTATCATTAAAACCGTATGAGATATATAACTTCTAACTATATTTTCGTGATCTGCATAAAAATCCAAGTAGAAAAGCATTTTTACACAAAAAGAAAATTTTTGATTTTTTGGTCTTTACGAGAATTTTAAAATTTTTAGGTCCCCGTGGACAGTGTTCACTAGGGTTGCTCCAAAAAAATCATCAAATTTATTTATTTATTTATTTTTTATTTTTTATTTTTTTTTTTTTGCACTCCGGTGAAAATTTGTTTATTTAGACCTTAAAAAAGCTCCGTTAAAAGCGCGGCCAAAAAAAAAAAAAAAAAAAAAAAAAAAAAAAAAAAAAAAAAAAAAAAAAAAAATGTAAAAAAAAGGGGTTGCTACCGCCACTTATTGATTTTTTAGGCAAAAATCTTACGTTTTAAAGTTAAAATAAAATAGCACATAATTTCCATAATTCATGCAATAAAAAATTTATATCTCGGGCTTATGTAAGACATATTCTGAGCTACGAAAACAAATTTTCCCGAACTAAAAAAACGAATTTTTACCGGAATGCAAAAAAATAAATTTCATGATTTTTTTTGAGCAACCCTAGTGTTCAATAGACACCGCTAAACAACGTCCGAAAAATCAGAAAAAAAATTCAGGCAATCTTCTTTCGCTTATAATAAAAGAATTAGAGGGTGCGCTAACCGAAATTTAAGAACTCTTAAAAATAAGGTTACTCTAATACGGAGTAATTTGGAGAAAAATTTGAGATCTCCTAGATCTTACTTTGGACTTCTAAAATAAAAAATCCGGAAGAAAGTCCGTAGTAAAATAATTCTATGAATTTCGAAGTTATTTTTCCTCGTGTTTTCTCATAAATTTGTTTTCACAGTTTTTTGTTTTTTTTTTTGAAATTTTTGAGCCAACTTATTTCGTTCAAAATTTACTTATGTTTTTAAGGAACTACTTCTTCGACATTTTGACGACATTGCGAATGGTCGATTCTTTGTTTTAATGGTAAATCATGGATCAAATATTTTATGCGATTTTTGGACAGCAGCTTATTCTATACCCGTCAAAATATTTCGATTTTTTTAAAATTTCGTTCGGCGACTCTTCAATTTTTTTTTAATTTTTTACTTTTACCGTTCCCCCTTTTCCGGCACAATATAAAATTAAACAACACTGAAAGGATTTTCCGTACAACAAATAAAACTAAAATAGAACTGATAAGAAGAAAACTTAACACATCCAGCAAGTGATATTGATACCAGGTTAACTCCCTGGCAGCGGAAAAGAGATGAGGAGCTCCTTTATGACGTATAACGTATTCCGTCCACCAAATGGAAGTATCCAATGCTGATTGAGGCCTATCCTTGAATAACAAGGAATATTTTTTTCCGTTTTCAGCGAAGCTAAAAGATAAAAAGTTCATTTCAAATTTTTTTTTTTTCCTCTTCCGGTATTAAATTATTAGAACTTACCTAGGATTATTCAGGATCCTATTTATTCGGTTCCGAACGTTTTCCTCGGTAATATCGTCCACATGCAAATCGAGAGCAAAACCCTTTTCTACATAATTTTGAATATTGAATCGTTGGTCCGCGAAAAACGGGATCCCTATCATGGGAACTCCGGCCATGACCGCTTCTTGCGTTCCCATCAAACCCCCATGGGTTATGAATATTTTAACGTTGGGATGCCCTGCAAAATAAAAAAAAGTTTATTTTTCTGTATCATTTTTCTCTTAAATATTTTTCCTTATTCATGACATGTTCATGAGAGTAAAGATTTCCCAGTGGGAGGTCGATCTCCAGAATGACGTCATAAGAGAAATTTTTTTTTTCAACTCTGCTACAGTAACCGTTTTTTTTAAAAATTAGCACTTTATCTTTTTAGTCTTTGACGTACGGTATTTGTTAGGTTTTCGGGTCAAGCATTTCGAAAATATGGTTTCGGTTTTACTAGGACTATAAATTTTTCAGAAATTTAGAGAGCGAAGGCTAATTTTTCTTCTCTCCCACCTTCCTCTCCTTAATACGGACAGATAGAATCGAGAAGTCACATGTTTTGAGACGACTCTATTGTTTAATTGTGCTGGAGGAGATGTATCTCAAAAAGCGTAATTTTGACTCAGTCAAAAAAAACGGTTAGAAAAGAGAAAAAACAAAAATTGTAATTTGACTTACAAACGTGACGTCATCTGCCTACACAGTAAAAAATTTTATGTTAAAATTGACACAAATTGTATGTCCAAATCGGTCTACATAAATATTTTGTTAAGAAAAATAACACAATTGTTTTGTTTAATGTTCTGCGTCCATTAACGATTGTCATTTTTTTGCTGTTTACAAACAAGTTATGTTGATTTTTTAACATAATAACTTAATATAGACTTTATGTAGACCGTTTTTAACATATTTACATAATATTTTTTACTGTGTAAAAGTGGTTGTGTTCATTTCTGAAACTCTGAACGACATCTATGGATTCGAAATAAGAAACGCGTAGGAACGAGGCTTTTTGTTCGTAATGTTTACAAACAACCAGGTTAGGTTAGATGCACAATGGCTCAATATAAAAGCTGTTAACCGCCGTCGTTCACTAATTCCAATCGGGAGAATAACAATGGAAGTAAAATATTTATTTCTGTGCCGAAAAATCGGGAAAGAAGAAGAAAGAATCGCTATTGGTCGGACGAAAAGTCAAGAAAAACTGACAAGGCGTGATTCGCTTCTAATTCGATGTCTCGCTTCGACTTCGATATCTCGCTTCGATACAGGCAGATGGCGTCAAACAAATAGAAAACCGTTTAAGGAGTGATAACTTTATCCGGCGAAAAGTACCCAATGGCCCCCTACGAGGGCCATTGGTAAGCAAAGGGTTAATATGATGAAAAATTTTCACGTTTAAATACTAGTTGTTAGTTAAGGGCATACACATTCGTTTCCAGCGAAAATCTCAAACATGTTACTCGCCTATTGTTTACTTACTTAAGACATCGCTCTGCGGAAGCCATTTCATTATTTTTATATTCTTCGGTTGATTTTTCATTTTCCCACCGAATTTCCATAAAATTTTTTGAGGAAGAGTTTTAAAAACGTTTAAAAAAGCTTGGAGTTTGTCTTCGTCGAAAGTTTCACTTTGGATGAGAGAGCCCAAGGAGAATACGATGACTCCATCTTTAGCTTCGTCTAAATAGTTTTGAATATCCTAAGAAGAAACGAAAAAGAAAAAAATTAAAATCGTCCTTAAACTTAAAAAAAAATGGAATTTACCGGAGGAAGAGATTTGGTCTCTGGAATATGCAACCCTCCTACTTCGACGATGTTTGGGGCCAAAGGTCGGCTCCCGACTATACTGAAGTGGGCATTCACCAGAAGCAAACTGGAATTTTTCACGACGTCGAAAATTGAAGGCTGATTTTCTCCTAAATATTTCTTTGTTGTTTGATCTGTTGGAATCTAAAAAAAAGTTTTTGATATTAACAAAGACCTGAACCTCGAATTTCCAAGCTTCCATTTAAAATTTTCACAACTTAAACATTTACACAAATTTTCACACTTACCATTGAAATATAATGATGGCCCACATACATAAAAAGAGTCGTCAGAGTGTTGCACACTCTATCCCAAAAGCTCAACCCCTTGGTCGAAAATTCGGTAAAATGACTAACTTGATAAGCCGGATTATAAGGATTTCCATAGCGAGGCAACAACCAGGGGACTTCCACCGTCGATATCATGGACATATGAGGCACTTGAAGTTTGTGGGCCAAACTACAAAAGCAATCGCTGCCCCAAGCTTCGGTTACCAACAAATCGTACTTTTCTTCGGTTTTTATAAGATTTTGAATGACAGGATGTTGAAACATCGTGTCACACAATTCGGAGCCAGCGGTTTGCCAAATAAACGTGTACATGTCCAATCTTCCGATCCATTTATCTAATATGTAGGGGATGGAAACGTTGTTAACGAAATCTGGCAGAGAACCTGGAAAAAAAAATTAAAAAATTTTATACACAAAAAAAAAAAAAAATTAATGAAAGAAGCCGTTGAAAATGATTTTAAAAATTAAAAGGTTATGCAACGAAAAAAAGAAAAAAAAATTCAACTTTATTTTCAAATTTTCTCTGAAGATGAAATATAATTTTACCGACCTTTAAGACTCAAATCCCGATAATTAGGCAACGGTTTATCCTGAGGGAAATGACTGACTACGGTGACATCGTGACCTTTCTTCGCTAACCCTTTCATGAGAGCTTCAAACATAATAAAATGACTTTTCCCATTGAAATGAAATATTCCTAAAATTTTTGCGGCGTCTGCGGCTTTTCCAAATATTAACAAGCAAAACACAGCCACCAGCGCGAATTTCATTTTAATCAAAAAATTTAATAAAATAACTTGAAAAATAAATACAAGAAACCAGAAAACCGGCTAAAAGCACACTTTGCTTGGTAAATAAAAAAAAAAAACTGATAACAATCGTATGGCAGAGGCCTAAAAGTTAAATGAAATTAAATTGAAAGGGTTAAAATTAATAATGCTCCTTTACGGTCACAATGGTTTATTTAAATCCCGACGGCCGTTTCGACTTTTACAACGTCATCGTCTGGGGTTCTAAAAATAAAATACAAAAAGCATATCACAAACTTACAGATAAAATGAATAACAATTAATAAATTAAACAAGTCAAGAAAGACTCACAAAAATATTAAAATTACAAACGAAAGATTACGAATAACCTCACTCCATCAAAACCGCAATGTCATAGTAAATAAATATCATTCAGTGTTGCCAGATATTTAGAAGATGGGTGTCGTGTCACCGGGACTAAAATAGTCGTGTTCGAAGAAAAAGTGTCGTGTTACTAAAAAAGAACATTTTGGGCGGAATCTGACATATGTTTTACACCATAATCTTTTACTTTTAGTTTTTAATAAAAAAAAAAGTCCTAAAAAAACAAATTCTCGGCTTTTTCATGACTGTTAGGACGGAAATCTCGATAGTTGAGAACTCAACTCATAAGCTACATATAGGAGAGAAACTATAACTCCGTTTTTTTGAAAAATAAACTTTACTTTTTTTTTTTTTTTTTTAAGAAATGGGAAATAATGGCCCAAGTTTACATAATAAGAGTAAAATTTCTCTTTTTCTAAAACTGTCGTGTTTTTGTGACACGGTACCACCTACCTACCGTGTGTGTGCATTTGGAAGTAATTACCGTAGAAACACGGTAATTACCGTGCATCTGGCAACACTGTATCATGTGGTAAGGATCATGTGACAGTGACAAAGGAACAAGTATAATATTGACAGGTTTAGCCCGCGAGATTCGATTCGATTTCTGTTAAAGACATTAAACAATTAATATTCAACGGACCGTTGTTTCCATTTAAGAGCGAGTGATCGCGATTTTTGTAAATAAAATAACTCTCCCAAAAATTCAAAAATTTGGGTTGATTAACATTTCTTAGAAGGGAAAGGTCTGACACATCTAAATCGTAGTGCCCTTCATCAATCATATGATCGCTAACGTTAGACTTGCCGATGCGTGCATGAAAAAAGTTACTGTCGTGCTCTTTAAAACGGGTAATGATTTTCCTCCGCGTTCGGCCGATATATTGACGTTCGCAATCCTTGCATTTAATCTCGTAAATGCCCGATTTTTCTAAGTCGGGCGTGGGGTCTTTCGGACTCCCTAATAACGACCTGAGCGTATTCAACGATTTATATACGACCTGAAAACCTACATCTTTAAAGATCGGCTCCAGGCCGCGGCACAATATGCGATTGAACGGTAAAACGACAAATTTTTTGGGATCATCTTGGATCAGACTTAACCGTGTAAAGTCCCTGATATCTCTTTTTCTACGTTTCTTTCGAATCAAATCATCAATCAAATCTGGTTTAAAGCCGTTAGCGTAGGCAATCGATTTTAATTTTAATTTCTCCGATTCAAACTTCTCAGGGGTAAGTGGTAAAGATAAAAGTCGATGGACTCCGGATGAATAAGCACTAATCTTATGTTGATAGCTATGGTTAGAGGTGCTATGGATGAACAAGCTGTTATTTGTGGGCTTACGGAAAACGTCAAATTGTAATATGTCATTATGCCTAGAAACGGAGAGGTCTAGGAACGGGATTTTTCTTCTTTTCTAATTCATGAGTGAACTTAATCGATGGGTAAACGTTATTCAGTTGAAACAGGAAGTGTTCTATACTGCAGACAGACGTGTCAAAAATAGTGAAGACATCGTCGACATAGCGAATCCAAAGTCTAGGGAAGTATGGAAATTCTGCCTTTATTTTGGTTTCGAAATGGCTCATGAAAATGTCAGCTAGGATAGGTGAGAGACAATTACCCATGGCGGTACCCTCAGTTTGCTCAAAAATTTTTCCGTCGAACGAGAAAACGTTATGTGACATACAGAGTTTAGTTAACTCTAGAAGTTCTTTAATTTCTTCTTCATTGAGACCATTATCACGTAGAATCCTTTCCAGACACTCAAACGTTATATCCAAAGGTATACTAGGGAACAAAGACTCCACGTCAAACGAAACCAAAACCTCGTTTTCGTTTAGGGTGATGTCTTTTAATTTGTCAACCACCTCCAGGCTATTTTTGACATGGAAAGATTCATAGTTCAGATTCTTAAACTTATCGTTTAACCATTTAGAAATCGCGTGGGTGGGTGAGTCTATCCCGGAAACTATTGGTCTCCATTTATCTCCCGGTTTATGGATTTTCGGCAAGCAATACAATTTAGGGATAACAGGGTTCGAGTGAATTAACCTAGTTTTAGTTCTAGTATCTGAAGTAATATTACACTTGTTCACGAGCTCTTTGGTTTCTTTTATCATTTTATTTAACGGGCTCTTAGGCAAAATTCTATATGGTCCTCGACTTAACATATCATTAACGCTACGTTTATAATCATTACGATTGACGATAACTACGGTATTACTACGGTATTACTACGAAACTAGGTTAATTCACTCGAACCCTGTTATCCCTAAATTGTATTGCTTGCCGAAAATCCATAAACCGGGAGATAAATGGAGACCAATAGTTTCCGGGATAGACTCACCCACCCACGCGATTTCTAAATGGTTAAACGATAAGTTTAAGAATCTGAACTATGAATCTTTCCATGTCAAAAATAGCTGGAGGTGGTTGACAATTAAAAGACATCACCCTAAACGAAAACGAGGTTTTGGTTTCGTTTGACGTGGAGTCTTTGTTCCCTAGTATACCTTTGGATATAACGTTTGAGTGTCTGGAAAGGATTCTACGTGATAATGGTCTCAATGAAGAAGAAATTAAAGAACTTCTAGAGTTAACTAAACTCTGTATGTCACATAACGTTTTCTCGTTCGACGGAAAAATTTTTGAGCAAACTGAGGGTACCGCCATGGGTAATTGTCTCTCACCTATCCTAGCTGACATTTTCATGAGCCATTTCGAAACCAAAATAAAGGCAGAATTTCCATACTTCCCTAGACTTTGGATTCGCTATGTCGACGATGTCTTCACTATTTTTGACACGTCTGTCTGCAGTATAGAACACTTCCTGTTTCAACTGAATAACGTTTACCCATCGATTAAGTTCACTCATGAATTAGAAGAAGAAGAAAAAATCCCGTTCCTAGACCTCTCCGTTTCTAGGCATAATGACATATTACAATTTGACGTTTTCCGTAAGCCCACAAATAACAGCTTGTTCATCCATAGCACCTCTAACCATAGCTATCAACATAAGATTAGTGCTTATTCATCCGGAGTCCATCGACTTTTATCTTTACCACTTACCCCTGAGAAGTTTGAATCGGAGAAATTAAAATTAAAATCGATTGCCTACGCTAACGGCTTTAAACCAGATTTGATTGATGATTTGATTCGAAAGAAACGTAGAAAAAGAGATATCAGGGACTTTACACGGTTAAGTCTGATCCAAGATGATCCCAAAAAATTTGTCGTTTTACCGTTCAATCGCATATTGTGCCGCGGCCTGGAGCCGATCTTTAAAGATGTAGGTTTTCAGGTCGTATATAAATCGTTGAATACGCTCTGGTCGTTATTAGGGAGTCCGAAAGACCCCACGCCCGACTTAGAAAAATCGGGCATTTACGAGATTAAATGCAAGGATTGCGAACGTCAATATATCGGCCAAACGCGGAGGAAAATCATTACCCGTTTTAAAGAGCACGACAGTAACTTTTTCATGCACGCATCGGCAAGTCTAACGTTAGCGATCATATGATTGATGAAGGGCACTACGATTTAGATGTGTCAGACCTTTCCTTCTAAGAAATGTTAATCAACCCAAATTTTTGAATTTTTGGGAGAGTTATTTTATTTACAAAAATCGCGATCACTCGCTCTTAAATGGAAACAACGGTCCGTTGAATATTAATTGTTTAATGTCTTTAACAGAAATCGAATCGAATCTCGCGGGCTAAACCTGTCAATATTATACTTGTTCCTTTGTCACTGTCACATGATCCTTACCACATGATATTTATTTACTATGACATTGCGGTTTTGATGGAGTGAGGTTATTCGTAATCTTTCGTTTGTAATTTTAATATTTTTGTGAGTCTTTCTTGACTTGTTTAATTTATTAATTGTTATTCATTTTATCTGTAAGTTTGTGATATGCTTTTTGTATTTTATTTTTAGAACCCCAGACGATGACGTTGTAAAAGTCGAAACGGCCGTCGGGATTTAAATAAACCATTGTGACCGTAAAGGAGCATTATTAATTTTAACCCTTTCAATTTAATCATTCGGTCACTGGGCTTCTCAGTTAAAATTAAATGAAATTATCTCAAAAGGCATTAGAACCGTCAATCAGTTCTCGTACCGCTGATATCGAAAATCATTTCAGACATCTTATTTCTTTTTTAAAACAAATTACTTTTAATTAAATGTCTACACACAATCAAAAAAAAAAAAATTTCTTTCTTTTAAGATCATTGCCAGTAATAAAAAAAAATATTGCCGGTGAATATTTGTCACGATTTCATCCTTGTACGGGCCAGACAAGTGATCGCCTTGCAAAGACGACCTTCGCTAATTCCCATCACATAACATCACTTATTAAAGATGACGTAGCATAATTGCAGATATTTTTCGGACTCAATTTTAGTTATTTATTCGCATTAAAAAATTCGCTTAAAATATTTTTCGGTCTGGAAAAATAACAAGAATAAAAAAAATATTAATTTCATAATTTTTTATATTTTTTAGTCGATTTTTTAAACATCGAGTATTTTTTTCATTTAAAAATTTTTTTTGGCGATAATAATAATTTACGTCAAAATAATCACACAGAAAATTATAGAATTCGACGAACCTTTCTTCGATTTATTTATTTTAAAACACCGCGATGCGAATTTGAATTAAAAGTATAGCTAAATTTATTTTTTCGATATAATTTTTTTATTTTTTTACAATGATAAAATATGTCTTTGGCTTAAATTGGACTATAAAAAAAAATGATTTAAAAAAACAAGTCCGTATTTTACAAAAATTGAATTAACTTCGTTAATTAATAATAAAAAAAAATTACAAAAACTGGTAAAAAAGACGAATTCTAAGTAGTAGCCTATAAAAATATAAAAATGGAATTTCGTGATTGATATGACGATTTAATACGGTTTTAATTGCCAATCATAATGGAAGTATTTGGATAATAAAATTTTTAAAATTTGGATAATTAAATTTAATTAACGTTTTATAAAAATGAAAATTTTTTTGTGAAGTTATCGGTGATATTAACCAAAGGTAAAAATGAAGTGAATGACTATAAAATTACTTTTACTTTTACGTGAAAGTTAAAAAAAAAAAATTTATTACTCATAAATCCGTGCGTCGGAGGTGAACTAACGTAGTAAATAATTTGTTTTGACTGTTTGTGAAAATCACGTGACTTCAGGTTTACACGCTCATGATGGTGTAAATTTGTGGTCACGTGACCCTTTCACGAAATGAATGAAATAGAATATCTCCAATCATATTTACGATACCTTATTTCACCTCCGACGCTCGGAAATAGACAGAGCCACTTTGTATCAGAGCAAAAACTGTTTACAGAAGACTTTGTTTACAATTTATCAAATCATTTTCTCTAGTTTTTCTGAATAATTATGCATTGATTCGCAATCAAATTATCTTGTTCAAACTATAAGTCAAATGAATTTTCCGGAAAATTCATTTTCCTTCTTAGTATAACAATATATTATTTCTTTAAATGTTTAAACGATGACTTTATTATATTGTAACAAAAAAGCAGAGTAAAATCTTTCAAAATTTATTTCTTCAGAAAAATGCTTTTCTAATCTTTTACAATTTTTTGTGTAATACTAAGTCAAGTGCCTAGTTTGCACATAACACTGGGCTTAACACACGAGTTATGATTTTTTTACGTTTTATTGATCAGAGGCGACATCAGTGGGAAATAGCCTGAATTAATTATTAATTGTTAAAGTTATGACTTTCGATTTTCAAAAAAACACAATACTTCTGTTCATATTTTTCAACATTTCACATTTAAATACAGCTGTCAGAAGTTCTGTTTTAAATTTCTCAGTTCTTTACTCCAATTTTTTACACGCCAATTTAAATTTTAATTTAATCCTACCATTTCAATACTATGCAAATGTAACAAATTTCCTCATTTTTAAAAGAACAATATTTTATTTGAAATTTATTTTACTTTTACGCAATTCACTGTTTCTCCATTATGAATTATTAAACTAAAATTAAGAAGAAATTACAGTTTTACAGAAGTGCTGCATCTGATTGCCTTCATTATTTAGCCGACGACACTTCTTTCGTTAACACTTTTCACTTTTGACGACACCGTTCACTTTTCATTTTTGACGACAAATTTCATTGAGTGGCAGGAAATTTGCGGAAAAACGAAAAAGCGAACTTAACTTGTAAACAAAAAACAAATCTAATGGTAGCTGAAGTTATTATTCCATTATTTATGACAGTAATGGAGAAACATCATATTTTCGGTAAGGCGGCCATTTTGTGCGTACAATCACACGACTTTTTTTAAAAAAAGAAATTAAAATCCTCAAAGCAGTATATTTTCAAGCTTTATAGCTATTTCAGCCAAAATTCTCGAAAGAAAAACGTAAAAATCAATTCTATGACAATCATGCTGACAATTTGCTGATTTAAGGTTCTAATTCGATTACATAACCGGCCAATTAGGGGGTCGTACATAAATTACGTAAGCATGGGTTAGGCCCTTTTGCACGCTTTATCCCGTTTCGTCTATGCTTAGCTTATGGGTAAGACGTTAAATTTGGATCCCCTCCCCCCTAAATGTGCTTACGTAATTTATGAACGACCCCTAACCGGGCAGTGTACACATTTTAACGATAAAAAAATATGTTAAAAAATTTTTTTTAAATCCAATATTTTATACATAAAAACGGGGTCTAACTCAACCGAAACCGTACCCAAAACGTTTTGTTATGTTCAGAGATAAATTTCCATGATATTAAATGCATTAACAGCAGTTAATAGTTCTTATATTTGATAATATTAAATTGTTTTGCGCAAAAAAATACAATGTTTATTTCCGAGAGACTAGTACAGCGCTCTAGCGGTGAAACCGCGAACTATTTCAGCAACAAAAACAAACATGGCGTCTTATTTTTATATTTTGAAATCATTAAAAAAGATTATCAAATTTAGGCACCATAAAGCCTTTTTCATACATTTTCAATAACGAATCTCTACCTTTTAAACATAACAAAACGTTCTGCCACGGTTTCGGTGCGATCCGATCTCATTTTTATGTGTAAAATACCGAATTTAAAAAAAAAAAAAAAATTAAACTTTTTTTATTGTTAAAAAATTTTCACCGCCCGGTTGACCGACCGGCCTGCTATGTAAAGGAACTAGAATTATCATACAATATACTATTAAAAATAAAATTTCATAACAAAAAAGGAAGTTATTTTTTAAATTTTATTTAATTGCATTTTAAGTAGTTCTTTTTTTAAAAAAATTAATTAATTAAATTTAATCTTTAATTATTTTTTTTATTCGTTTCAAATTTCTTAAATCATTGCAAGATAGGCCACCTAAATGAAAAAAAAAAAGCCTACCTCCCTTTTCACAGACCGTTTACAAATTTTACATGCTTTTAAAAAAATAAAATATTTTACAGCTAAGAATAGACAAAATCATAATTTATCAACACAATTAACGGAAACACAAAACAAACGTTGAGCGTTTCTTCCACATCGTAAAACTGTTATCGAATTTATATATTTTACTTGGAAATTTGAATATAATTACACGGTAAAATCGAAAAAAAAAAAAAAACAATAGAAGCTGCATTTGCATAGACAATACTTCGATACATTAAACAATTTATAATAAATAATTTATATCTGCTTTTAAAAAAAAAATTATGTCGAGAGTTAAATATTTACATCGATATACGAAATATAAGTACGAGAGACAATTTAAGACAATTGGGAAGCTTAATCGATCACAAAAAATTATAAATTCACAGATTGGAAAATTCAAAAAAAAGAAAAAAAAAAATCGTTTTTTTCTTTTTTTTTTCACAATTTTCGGGAGAGATCTAAATTTATTTTTTAAGATATCTGAAGCGGATCTCTTCGTTTTTTCGAAGATCTTCTGCCTATGTGAAGTTGGACGGGACCGCTTTTGATTTCTTTGAACACGGCGATAGCTTCTTGATGACTAAGACCGTGGAACGGTTTGTGGTTCACCGCAAGGATCTCGTCTCCTGAAAGAGAAGAAAAAAAAAATTGTAAAATGAAGAAATTTAAAGTAGTTTACGAGTCAATCGAATATCGATAGAATTTTTTTATTTTCCGCTTATTGATTCTTCAGGACATAATCTATCAACTGGAATTTTTTCAGATTTTTTGCTTATGTAGTTTTAATGTAATTAAATGTCAAAGTTACCTCTCAAAGTCCGATCAAAGCATTGCTCTTATGGGAATCAGGCACCGGAAGTGGGATATTTTCACAAATTTTAAAAAATCTACTCGATCGATTTGCGAAAAAAACTAGAAATTAATTGATCTTCGTACTTACAACGATTCTATTTAAAAAAAACGACCTCGCCTTTAAAGGATTGTTAAATATTTCGATTTATATTTGGAAATTGAAACTTTTTTTTGGCGAAGATGGAGCCATGTTTGTAAACATTTACTAAAATTTCGACTTTTCACCGCCTTGTAAAGCGAAATCGAAGTCATTTGAGTGTCTTTATTATTAAAAATTTTATTTTCAGAATTTTTAATTAATTCCCTAAATCATCTATGAGAACTGTTCTGGACATGATAAATAAGAATCTATTTATTCGTCCGAACAATTCGGCTCAATTTTTTGATAAAAAAAGTATTTAAATTACTACGCACGGGGACTCGTAAACTACTTTAAAACAAATAATTTCTTTTCCTGGTTAACTACCTTCTCTAAGAGCATCGCTTTCTGCGGCTTGACCCGTCGGGAAAATGGTTTTGACGTAAATTCCCATGCTTCCTTTCGGAGAATCTCTACCTCCGACGATGCTGAAACCCAGACCCTTATGACCAGGTCCTTTCGTAAAAGTGACGGTAAGGATCGTGAAGGCTGCCCCTTTCCCATGCCTCGGTAAAGTACAAAATTTACTTTCTTCGTCTTCTTCGGCGTTCTCGCCGTCACCGAATGGAGAAGGTGAATTCTGTGAAAAGAACAAAAAGAATGATTTTTTTTAAAAGTTTTCTTTTCCTATCACGTAACTTCATACGTGGTGAATGTTACAAAGATGGATTAAAAAAAAAAAAAAACAATGCACATGAGGAAATGGTATTGGGCGTCGATTTTTTATGGAAACGACTTCTCCATACCATCGAAATTTATTGTCAAACTGAACGTGACACACTGGCCTCGGATTCTTTATTTCCGGTACTCTATGTGATGACAGAATCATTGTGAAAAAAAAATGGGTTTAAAATATTTTTCGATTTATAAGAAAACGGAAAATATACAGAAAAAGATTAATTGAAATTCTAATAATGATTTTGATGTGAGTATATTCGTAAGTGGATCTTGTGATAAGTTTTCTGTCCCGTTAGTAGTACCATACTCGCATCCTAATGGACAGGTCTTGACATGTTATGCGACTTTACTTTTGGTAATTTCCGACTGAAGATGAGGCATCATCAGGGGTGACCCTTATTTTTACGAATTTTTGAATTTTGGCGACCGCCCCCCTAATTTTTTTTATACAGTCGACTCTCTCTATAGCGTAAACGCAGGGACCGAACAGATTTTTACGTACTACAGAGAGTTACGTAGAAACCGATGTTGACATAAAATGGAATTTTTTCTCGAAAAAAAAAATTTTCATATTACTAATAAGAAAAATGATTTTAATGGTTAATTTTAAGAAAGATTTTAATTTTGCCGTGTTGAAATGCCACCGATAAACTAACTAAAACGGAACAAAATAAAATTTTGATTCAAAGGTGTAATTTTTGATACAAGATACTACAGGTTTAAAAATCGCGCGTTAAAAATATTTTTGCGGTGTAATATTTATTAAAAAAATATGACGTCATTTTCGTTTCTATATAAATATTAATATAATTTTGCCCTTTTTACATGTAAAAATGGTCATTTTCCCTTTAAAAATGGCGAATTTCCCTTTAAAATCGAAAATTTCGTTACGTACTACAGGGAGTAACGTTACGTATAAAGCGGAGTTGAAATACATGGTGTTATATGGGAATTCGGCCGGACCGTGCCAATTTTTACGTACTACAGGGGTTTTCGTTATAACCGATGACGTTATAGAGAGAGTCGACTGTAATAGCCGAAAGAAGGTTCCTTAAATTTTTTTAGATTTTTCGGAAATTGTTTGGCCGTGTCCACACAGGGACCTAAAAATTTTAAAATTCCCGGAAAGACTGAAAAATCAAAAATTCTATTCCAGGCATCGAACCGTTCTAGCCCCTGAAAAATTAGGGACTTTAGGGACCAAAATCGGGAACATTAGGGACCTTTTGGGGACTAAAACATTAATTTTCGAATTTTTTATTTAGGCTTAATTTGACCCCCTTACATTTTTGATCCACTTTGACCAGACTAACTTAAAAAAACATGTAACATTTTTCAAAATAAAACAATGTGGAGCAAAAAATTAGATAGAAATCCAAATTTAAGTTAATATTCGGTTCAAATTTTTTATTATGATTCAAAGTTTCTTAAAAATTTTCTCAAACATTATTTTATCCAAGTTTTTCGGGCCCATTTTTATTTCCAGCTACCGTCTTTCTGAATTACATTGAAATAGACTTTAAACCAAGATAAAGCAAGGCCGAAGCCCGATAGAAACATTTTACAAATTTTGAGAAAAGATGAACTACTTTTTTGGAATCTTAGCCTCATTTTCAGATTTAATAAAATAATCCAGGCATAAAAATTTTAGGGGAGAAAAATAGGGACTTTTAGGGGCTTTTTTTCAAATTAGGGACTTTTAGAGACTCATTTTAAAAACAGGGACTTTTCCAAAAAAAGGGACCTCGGTTTTTTTTTGAAGACTACGAAAATAAATTTACTTATGACAAGCGATTATTGTGCTAGAGGACAAAAATATAAAGAATTTAGCAGAAAATGGTGACTATAGCATAATTTGCTAATTTTTGAAGTTATTTTGGCCTCTATCATCAAATCATCAAACGGGGCCAGGTCAAATCCCCGAAACAAATCCCCAAAACAATTTTTCGGGTATCTCATTTCCGCATTTCAAATATTAATTTAATTTTTAAATAATTAATAAAATTTTTTTTTTTTCGGGTTTAAAGCCCTGAAATTTTTCGGGGTTTGGATTTTCGCATATGAAATACATATTAATTCGAATGGAAACGGAAAAATATGGATTTTAAATGGAAAAAAAATCTAAAAATCAAAGTGTTGTCAATTAATACTCTTGTCTGTTTTCATGACATTAAAATTAAATTAATATTTGAAATGCGAAAATCAAATCCCCGAAAAATTATTTCGGGGATTTTTTTTTTTTTTCGAGGATTTGACCCAGACTCCATCAAATTTCGTGATCTACATAAAAAAAATGCTAATAGGAAACAATTATTTTTACATAAAAATAATTTTTTTTTTGATTTTTCGGTCTTTACGGGAATTTCGAAATATTTTTTAGGTCACCAGGGACACGACTAAACGTCGTCCGAAAAATCCGAAAAAAATTATAAAATATTCTTTGGGTTACTATAAAAGAATTAGAGGGTGCATTTGCCGAAATTCAAAAATTCGTAAAATAAGGGCCATCCTAGAAAACATTTAAGCATAATATATAAGCAGCTTAGAGATGGGGGAGGGGGTCTTCAAAATCTAACAAAAATGCTAAAAGAAGAGCATACAGTATTGCTTCCTAAATGCTTCCTAAATAGGAGAGAGGGGGAAAGGAGTCGAAAATTTACCAAATTGCAAAACAAAACTAAAAGCATGAAATTATTAAAATAGGGATTCGTATTAAATCGGGAGTTTTGGAAATGGGACAGGCTATGAAAAGAAGACAAAAGATTTCAATTTTTGAGTTGAAATAGGAAAATTTTAAAATAAGGAAAAAAAATAATAAAAATAAAAGCTGGACCCTTTTCAATTTTTATTTGTTGACTAAAGTTTTTCGTTGGAATCCGAACAACCTTCTTTATCCACTGGCGTTTTCAGTCTGAAAATTTTCCCTCATCGAACCAACTATATAGAGAAAATTGGAAAAAAAGAATCATTTCCCACAACTTTATCATTATTCATCCTCGCCACACCACCGAGAGTAGCACATAACATGCACGTCAATTTTGTTTTTTTTTTTGGGGGGGCTAGCCCGATTTCTTCACATTCGATTACAAAATGTCAGTGGGCCTTTTTTTCGATTCCTCAAAAAAATATCGGAAGAATCAAAATGAAATCAAGTAAAATTTTGTTTTCTCAAAATTTCATGGTTTGAAAAGGTCACTACAAAATTTCAAAAAATCATTTTAAAGGTAAAGGAAATTTTTACAAAAAATTAAGTCTAGTTCTTCAGGCGTTTCGTCCCCAAACTCCCAAATCCGACAAAATAAACAAGAGATCTGGCTGACACTGAGCTAATTCCGCGACCCAGAGCGACTTTACTCAGTTCTTTTATTATATACAAATACTAAAAATATACTACATAAAAAAAAAAAAAAATAAAAAAATTATTTAACATTTTTCTAAAAAGTAAAAATATCGATTCTTTCAAAATGACCTGGAAAAATTTTGGAGGAAAACAAAATTTACTTGGTTTTATTTCATCCACATTTCAATTCCTATTCAAAACCGTTTGGAGCAATCGAAGGGGCCCCCTTTTTTTTTGTTCATACATTTTTCTAGCTTTCTTGCTGAAAAGAGCCATTTGGACATTATAGCAGAACCTTTGGCTTCCCTGGCTCGTCAGGGTGGAAACTATCCACTATTATACTGGATTCCTTAGGAGAACACTGGATATCCGATGGGAAACTATGGAGACTTTAGAAAGAAGGGGTCTTCCATAAAATACTTAAGAATTATTTTGACTGGTTGTTCCCCTTACTCCCTTTCCCCCTTTGACAGTAGGCAAAAATATGCTTCCTGTTGGGAAGATTTTGTATTAGCGTAAGATTTTTTGATAAATCAAAAGCCCGGAAAATAAAAAAATAAAAAATTCTTTCTTTTGAAACCTCCCCAACAGCTAAAATTTGCCATGATTTCGTAGATTTTCATCTTCCGCTTCTTCTTTTTTTTTTTTCTTCCATTTTACCCGAGATAAAGTTCGTCACCCTTGTTGACAACGGAAATGCGACGGAACCTGACTTGAATATGTAATAAAGGCAAACGATATAAAAAAGGAACCTCCCACGCACCCCCCCCCCTTCCCCCCACTCCTAATCCTTTACTTTCATCCTTCCTTTCTATACCAATCAATCAACCAAATTGATCTAATCGCTTTTCTTCTTTTTTATGAAGTCCTTACTTTGAATTTTTTTTTTATTTTCATGGCAGCAAAGTGAAAATTTTCCTTTAGTGTGAACGGAGCTTTTCGATTTTTTTTTTTTTTTTTTTTCCAGTGTGGGAGGCTGCGATTTCCGCTTCAGTTAAACGAAATAAAAACAGGATTTGACTTTTTCTTCGAGGAGGAGGAAAAATAGAGCTCTTGGAGAAATTCCGTCGACGTGCTTTATTATCGGTTCTATTGTTTGATCTTAGTCGCTTGTTCGCAGCATCGGGGGAAAAGTAAGAAAAAAAAAAAGAAAAAAAAAAAAAACTCCATTCGAGGATAACAGGACATTTTTCCTCGTGCGGAAATTTTTATTTTCATCACTCATATTTCCCGCCAACTACAAAAATAAATAAAAAGAAAAGGGATGTTTGGATACGCGATCAAAAGCACCTTACACATGTAAGGAAATGATTAGTGCAGGTCTCGACTGGTTACGACTTGCAGATTTGCAGGTTATGACTCGCATAATCTCCAGCACTATTTTCTGACTGGCGTAAAATTCCCGGGAAACAAGAAATGCCCCCCTTTGAAAAAGTTTTTAACCTTTCCGAAACGATTTTCCAGCCTCCAGGCCGCGTTTTCCCTTCAGGAAAAGTAAATACATTAAATTCGCACTCGATAAATTTCGTAAGGAAGTAGTTTAATTTCCACTTAGGAGAAAGGGAAAATAAATCATGTAAAATTTGGGGTTTAATTCGAGGTTTTAGAATCACGGTATAGGTCAAAGAAAATATTCGTCCCGGAGACGAATTCGGGTTTGCCCGAAAAGTCACAAGAGGGAAAAAGGAAAAGCATTTCCCTTACAAATAAATACCGAACTGCGAAAAGGTAATAAATTAATCTTTCGAGTTTTCTTCCGGGGATCCCGAGGTTTGATTTTTTTTTTTCCCTCGACCTTTTTTTTCCATTCATGAAAGAGATTGAATCGAAGTCATAAAAAAGAAAAATATTTTAAACGCTTCGGAATAAATATTTTATCGAAAATATTTCACTCTTTTCATGGTTCCTGTAGAAACACGATATTCGTATATTTAATGTGTAAATTTTTCTTACGAAAACATTTCCTGCGTTACGGCATTTCAAAAATTGTACAATGAATAAAATTTTACGGTTGGTATGTATCGATAATAATAAAAATCCGAGGGGTTGCTCACTCTGCAAAAAAGTGTACACGGTAATTCATAATTCAAAGTAATTCAAGTAATTCAAGCGAAATTCAAGGTAATTCAAGGAATTCAAAGTAATTCAAAGTAATTCAAAGTAATTCATGGTAATTCAAAGTAATTCAAGGTAATTCAAGTAATTCAAAGTAATTCAAGGTAATTCAAAGTAATTCCGGAAATTCAATAAATTAAATCGCATGTTTAACTTATGTAAGGCTTATTATGAGTCATTTAAGTTATTTACAAGGCTTTAATAAAGCATCCACCGGAAAATCTGCTGCCCTTTGTTTAGGTAGCATGTAAAGGAAAAAATATCATGTTTAGAAAATACTAATTAAAAAAATTAATTTCTTTAATAATTTAACTTATTTTCATAACTTCTAGTGATTTAAGGGCATTAATTTTTTTCGGACATGATATTTATAATTTAATGTAAATGGTGCATTATACGATTCTTTTCCAGATGACCATTTGCTACCTGACCTACTGTTTGCTTTTGTAATTCTATCATTTTTTTTCTTCTTAACTAGGGGTTGTTAACCTCATAATCCTTTAAAAATCCTTTTCAATCTTTTTTCCTTTTCAATTATTCCTAACTGTGGCTCATTGTCGGTTTCGTGGAATCTGGACATATTTTCGATCACCCCAATAAATTTCTCTTTTTCGGCATTGTCACTTGCTCTACATTTATTTTAACTGCATGACCGACCGACTGTAATATCCCTTCTTCTGTGGAAACTAAATAAGAAAAAAAATGCTTTTATTATTGGCGAACTCTTCTTTCTGCGACAATGCTACCTGTATTATATATTTCAAGCATCCTTTTGGTCATCATACTTTTTTTTTCTTCAAGTCCGTTGGCAGTTCCAAATCACTGCAAACGAAGTCTTTATTATTCTTTATTTTACTCGGAAATTAGGAACATTCAAGTTATGAAATTAAAACGACATGTTTCGAGTTTATATTAGACTCATTTTTATTTATTTGAATAATTTTCTACTATTGTAACTATTATGTTAAATAGTGCCTATCACCTATCTTGTGACGTCGTGAAAAATGAAATAATACTCGGCTAATTTTCTTGTCCAATTAATAAACATTAATCAGTCGTTAATATTCGGCACAAAGTTAGTGCTACCCGAAATCAAAGATTACTCAAATATAGTTTCAGTAATAGAATCTTAGAAAAAATAAAGTCTATACATAGTAGTTTTTTAAAAATAAATTCAGTAATTAAATGTTTCTTTCTCAATAAAGAAACAGCTTTAAGTTGAAACCCCTGCGGGCGGATGTATCCGTATGGACACATTATATTTGATCGACAATAAATAGACTTGGACTTTAACATAAGTGGCCGGAAAAATCAAATTATAAATTTTTGGCGAAAATGTAAATCCTGTGTTTAGCTTATGGGAGAATTATTACTTAATTAGAATATTAATTAATGACATTAAAATTATATTTTTAATATTAGTGTAAATAAATAAATTACGAACTATTTGGGTATGGCCAAAATTAAAAATTGTGAGCTGATATGTTTATCATATGTATTATTCCTTCCATACTTAGCTTATTGGGCTAAGATAAAATCAAACTTTCATAATCGAAATATGACAAATATTTCATAAGATATAAATTTTGATATCAATATCGATTCTGAGACTTGTTATCTTGATTTTACTACATTTTGTACTCAGCTATTAGTTTTTAGCAAATTTTTGTAAGATTTCATTTAAAATATTTTTTTTCCATAAGCTAAACATAGGCGGCCAAATATTTTTTTAGCTTGACTAATTGCCTCAATGTATCATGCCGTATCAAAATATTACCAAAAGAGACCAATCAGCATCTACGCCCCTAACGCTTCAAAGAAAAAATAGGCTTCCGACAACAAACGGTTAAAAAAAGTAAACATAGCCTACGGTATTTAACTTTCCAAAAAAAAAAAAAAATAAATAAATAAAAAATAAAAATAAAAATATTATTTAAAAATAATGATAATAAATAAATCATTAATTGATAAAGAGGCCGTTCATAACAAAAATGATGTCCAATGCAATTGATTACATTTTTAAGGGACAAAAATTATGCATAAGAATGAAATCAATTGAAAAAAAAAAAAAAAAAAAAGAACCATGGAAATATGCATAAAAACACTCAAGTATTTCAAAGGTAAATTCATGTAATTCACAGGTAATTCAAAGTAATTCACGGTAATTCAAGGTAATTCAAAGTAATTCACGGTAATTCAAAGTAATTCACGGTAATTCAAAGTAATTCAAGTAATTCACGGTAATTCAAAGTAATTCAAGACAAGGTGTACACGGTAATTCAAGAGTGAGCAACCCCTCGTAAAAATCATTTGGCAATTGTCAATCTGAATTTTTTTTTACTCTAAATATCGATCTTTTTTTCCGTCAAAAAATAGTTTACTCCTATCTGTGCAAAGATCACGAATCCGAAGTCCGTTCTCTTATTTTCTCTCCGGTTTTCGAGCTAGAAACCAAAATAGAGCAAAAAAATCGGCGTTAAGTGACAAAACGTAATATGTCCGTAGTTTGGCGCTTATTTTTGGGCTCTAGAGCAAAAACCATCGGAGAGACAGAAAAGCGGACTACAGATTCGTGATCTATGCAAAACGTCTGATGGGAATAGACCACATTTGGACGAAAAGAAAAAGTCCATGTCATGGTATTTTTCCGACTTTTAAGCTACGGCGGCAAGCTTTCCCGTCATCTCAAAACTCTGAAAAAATTCAGGGTGTTTAGGCGCATCAAAAGGAACAAATTCCGGGGCACAATGGTCTGGAAAAAAAAAAAAAAATGACCAAAACTCATTCCCAAGTCTGTGCGAAACTTAGAAAAAAGATGAAGGTGTCAAAAGTTTCGATATTTTGTGCAAGTAAAAACCTGCTGCCCGTGCTCCAAAATTCAAAATGGCGGGCATAATATGGAAGCCAAAATTTTTAATTATGAATGAAATTTCATGATTTCATATGAATGATTGATGATGAATGATTTCATATCTGAAATAATCATTTTAAAATTCAAGATGGCGGACTAAGTATGGCGACAAATGTAAAAAAAAGTTAAAGTTGTTAAATTTTCATGAAAATTTGCACCAAGGAGTTTTTGAAGTCGATGATCTCGAATCCGCTAATAGTTTTCTAAATTTTTTTCTAACGGACTCAATAAATCGAAAAAAATTAATTTACTCGTTGCATGTTTGAAATTCAGAAAAACGTGTTATGAGTTCCAGATCAGCGACCTCGAAAACCCCTTAGTACAAATTTTCATAAAAATTTAACAACTTATTACTTTTTTTTACACTTGTCGCCATACTAAGTCCGCCATCTTGAATTTTAAAATAATTGTTCCAGATATGAAATCAGCAGCCACAAAAATACCTAAAAATAAATATTCATGAAATTTACTTTATAATATAATTTTGGCTTCCATAGTGTGCCCGCCATTTTGAATTTTGGGGCACAGGCAGCACGTTTTTAATTGCACAAAATATCGAAGCTTTTGACACCTTCATCTTCTTTCTAAGTTTCACACAGACTTCGGAATGAGTTTTGGCCATTTATTTTTTTTTCCGGACCACTGTGCGGGGGGATCATTTTTAAGAAAAAAAAAATTTTTTTTCTCCGTAATGCGATCGCCGGATTTAAATTTGGACATCACAGGGGGAAAAATACGTCTTTATACGTATTTTCAAAATTTTTTTTCAAAGGGAAAAATTGGGCTAAAAAAGAGCCAAAGTCTTATAATCGATTTTCGGCAGTCATTTATTTTCCGGATCAAAATTTCGCCTTTCATAGGCTAAAAGAACTCCAAAAATTACCCCAGATACGAATTTTCCCGCATTTTTTTTACAATGAGAAAATGGTCAAAATTTTCAAATTTGAATTTCAGCCGGAAGACAAAACGGCCGTAATGGCGCTATCATAGGATGAAAGTACACCTAAAACCCGAGAAGAGTATACTTTTCCGCGTTTTTTCCAAGTTGTGCAATTTTGGTGCAGAAATGAGACCGAAATATTGAAATTGATTTCCTGCCGCGACCCTTATAGCCTGGACCATAATTTTACTATCATAGGCTGAAAGAACGCCTAAAATTACCTCGGGTACGTATTTTCCCGAATTTTTTTTCCACTGAGAAAATTGCCCAAAATGGGCCGAAATCTTGAAATTCAAATTTCGGTCAAAAGACTAAATGTCACTGTAACGGCGACAAAATTTTTAAGAATAACATTTTTTTAAGTGCGCGGCTCGATGCGGTCATCCGGGAAATGAAATGACACATTTAAGAGATATCATCATCGTGGCAGCAGACCAATCGACAAAGACAAATCTCAAAAAAATAATTATAAGGAATTTTCGGGATTTACTCCTGAAAATTCTTTAATTTTTTTTTTTCGAGATTTGTCTTTCATTTTTTCTAAAAAGTAAAATAAGATTTGTCTACTGCCACGACTGATGATTCCTCTTAATAACCAAATGAGCAAAAACAAAATTCTTACTTCAGGCCATTTTTTGAGAGAAAAAAAAATCATATCACGAATAATACAAAATAGCGGAGGGAAAAACCTGTGGGCGACCTTTCCTTTTAACCCGTTCAGAGAACTGTATGACTTCGGTATCAAAAGCCGAAGGACATTATATCACGGCATTACTCACAGTCGTAATCTTTTAATATATTCCGGTCTACACAATAGAAATGCCATAACCAAAAGAGATGACCAGCATAATAACATTCTTTTTTTTCCCCTTATTTAGGCTTGGAAACGACTCGTCAAAATAACATACTCCTATATGCATTCGAGGGTGTGACCAGTTTGACGAAATCTAAGAGGAATTTCTTGTACTCTATGTTTCTATCTTTAAAAAAAAAAAAAAAAAAATTACCCTACAATTAAACTGTAAAAGTTTTCCAACTTTTTTTTTTAAAACATCTTTTGTTTCAGCTCCAAGAAGAGGAAAAACAAAAGCTGTTTCAAAAGCAACTTCATGCTTCTATAATTCGTTTAATTTGTTTTATGTAAAGATAAAAAAAAAAAAAATTCTTCGAATTTGTTTTTGATGTTTTCAAATGATTTTCTTCCTTGTCAAGGAAATCAGCCCTGATCAAAAGACGCCCCATGGATTCTTTGGAAGGACGCACTCGTGCCTCCTTTTTCGACGAGTTGACATCCAGTGGACGTCAATTAGGAAATAAAATCCCTACGTCCCGGGACAGCCTACGTCGTGAATAGGCGTCCTTGAAATAGCCTCGGAACGTCCTTCGTCACGTTCAACGTCCATGGGGCCCGCTAGTCAGTGACAGACGTCCCTGCTGGAACGTTCAAAGAACATCCAGGAAATTCATTCATTTATTAAGACGTGGGAAGACTGGATTTCCATACAAATTAAGATCTAATTTAACGTGAACCCATCTTCCCTAATCGACGGCACCCTGCCTGGGTTGTGAGTTCTCATCACTCTTGGATCAACCGATTTTCACACACATTCAAAACAATGTAAAATGAGATTTTTTTTTTCCTTCAATAGAACAAGATTTTTTAAAGGAAGTAGGCGGATCCTACTATGCTTTTTTTTCATAATTAAATGATTTTAAGGTGTCTATCCTTTTTAAAACATTTTTTGATGATATCGGTTTACATTTTATTGACATTAATTGAAATTTAACGAACGAATTTTTTTCTCTTTGAATTTTTCTTCCAGGTAAACATGAAAAAAAAAAAGAGCAAAAAAATAAAAAGGTTTTTTTTTTTCCTTTTTTTGCTGCCTCTGTTGATGATGTTTTTTTAGAAAAATCCCTCTTCGCGTACTTTCCCCCGAATGATTAAAATGTAAATTGCACGACTAAGTTTTATTTATAAAAACAATTTGAAGGGAATTTTGTTACTTAGCGTATTATTGTGAAAAATTTGTTTCTCCCAGAGGGCTGAAAATCGTGTGGATAAATCGATCGATACCTGAGGCGAAAGGGGAACGTTATTTTAGCCTTAAAAAAATCTTTTTTTTTTTCCGATTTAGGGACGGTTTGTAGTCGGGGGAGTTCAGTCCCCCCTGGAATTCTCTGATTATATATTTTCTCTCCCTTGCGGAAATATTAAAATTGGATCAAGTTTGGATCACCCTTGGGAAAGCTGACTGGAATGTAACGTCTGCCAAGATTGCATTTACGGCCGATTTTCCCAATTCTGGAGTCCGATATTTCCCACGACTGGATCAATGTTGGATCAAGACATATTTTTCGCTTTCTTTAAAGATTTCCGCTGGGGCTGTCCCCATTTTATAAAGAGGGCCGTTTAAATCGCAGCTTTTTTCTCCTGGGAAATATGAGCAATTACTATTCTCTCGTTCTTGGATGTTTAACAGGGAAGCACGTCTGGGAAAGTGAAAAATAATAAGAAAAAGAAAAAAAGTGGAAAAATGCAAACATTGAGAGGAAGCCTCAGTGAATATCATAAGGAAAGACTCTTTTGTTTATTATACGCTTTACGGTGAATAAATACAACTTGTAATATCTAACCGGTGTATACTGGAATTTTTAGTGCAAGTTTAAACTTGTCTGAAATGTATGTGCACTTTGGTTTCGTTTCCCGGCTTTGTATTTACGTGGAACAAGAAAAATACAAGATTTCAAGTCAAAGGTTCTGCCTCTTATTTGCTTAGAGCAAGTTGAAACTTGTACCGAAAATACAAAAATAAGTCAAAGGTCCGGGTTCTTATTTACTTGAAACAAGTTAAGTTGAAAACTTGATCCTTGAACCAAGAATACAAGAATAAGTCAAAGGTTCTTGTTTACTTGGAACAAGTTGAAACTTGTACCGAAAATACGAAAATAAGTCAAAGCTCCGGGTTCTTATTCACTAGAACAAGTTGAAACTTGTTACTTGTACTAATAATAAAAGAGTAAGTCAAAGGTCCGGATTCTTATTTACTTGGAACAAGTTGAAACTTGTTACTTGTACTAATAATAAAAGAGTAAGTCAAAGGTCCGGGTTCTTATTTACTTGAAACAAGTTAAGTTGAAAACTTGATCCTTGAACCAAGAATACAAGAATAAGTCAAAGGTTCTTGTTTACTTGGAACAAGTTGAAACTTGTACCGAAAATACGAAAATAAGTCAAAGCTCCGGGTTCTTATTCACTAGAACAAGTTGAAACTTGTTACTTGTACTAATAATAAAAGAGTAAGTCAAAGGTCCGGATTCTTATTTACTTGGAACAAGTTGAAACTTGATTACTTCTAATGAAAATAAAAGAATAAGTCAAAGTTGGGGTTCTTATTTACTTGGAACAAGTTTAAACTTGATCCTTGAACCAAGAATACAAGAATAAGTCAAAGGTTCGGGTTCTTGTTTACTTGGAACAAGTTGAAACTTGTTACTTGTAACGAAAATACAAGAATAAGTCAAAGGTTCTGGTTCTTATTTACAAGTTGAAACTTGTTCCTTGAACCAAGAATACAAAAATAAGTCAAAGGTTCGGGTTCTTATTTAGTTGGAACAAGTTCAAGCTTGTTACTTGCACCTCAAAGGTTCGGGTTCTTATTTACTTGGAACAAGTTTAAACTTGTTGCTTGAACCAAAAATAAAAGAATAAGCCAAAGGTTCAGGTTCTTGTTTACTTAGAACAAGTTGAAACATGTTACTTGTAACGAAAATACAAGAATATGTCAAAGGTTAGGTTTTTTATTTACTTGGAACAAGTTGAAACCTGTACCAAAAATACAAAAATAAGTCAAAAGTCCGGATTCTTATAAATAAGAAGTAAAACATTAAATAAGTATTTTAATGTTTATTAAAGTTGAAACATGTACCAAAAATACAAAAGTAAGTCAAAAGAGTTCGTTTGATGCTTAAAATTTGAATTTTTTCCGAAAATCGAATATTAGAAAAAACAGTCGTGCCTTTCGGTATTCACTGGAGCTTGCTTTAAAGAAAAATTTCGAAAAAAAACAAAACAAAAATAAAGTCTGACAGGAAAGAGCGAAGGAAGGAAAAAGGAAAATACAAAAATGAGTGGAAAGAAGGAGAAGTAGAGAAAAGGAAAAAACCAGTTCAAAGATTGAAAAACCGAAAAATAGCAGGGAAGGAAGGACTGGGAGAGAAAAAAAAAATCACAAATCACACTTACTTCTCTGTTATCACCATTTTTCCAAATTGAATCGGGCTTCGGAGAGTTTCCGTTAGTGAGATTCCCATTTGCTTTCGCTCGGCTTTCCGAGAGCCAAGCGCTTCTCATCGCTAAATGCTTCTTGTCTTTTTTGGTAGGAGATTGAGAGCGCGTCCTGTTCCTCGCGGACAACGGAGGCGGAGCACTCCTCGGAGGTAAATTCGGATTGCATCTCGGAGGAAGATTTTCCGATTTCGAATTCGTTTTGGAAGGGCTAATAATCCTTTCCGGTATTTTCGAAGGGATTTCCCTTCTGGAAGGGGACTCCCGTTTCGGCGATGGTTTATCAGTCTCGTAAGGATCCGGGGGAGTTGAAACGCCGTAAGGCAACGAAGGCGGCCCGGAATCGGTCGGAAGAGTCGAACACGCTATAAATCTGTTAGTAACGATGCTGCCTATCATAAAACTATTTTTTGGGGTTTCCCCGGGCGGGGTTTTCGTGGGGCTCCAAGCCCTGTCGGAATATCTGTCCTTGTAAAATTTCGTAGGCGAGGTGCTTATCTCTATTTGTCTGACGGGTTCGTTCACCGCGAATTTCACGGAGTTTCTCCTCTCGGAAGCGTGTATGAAACCGTATTGTTCTTTGGCTTTGTTTAATTTTTCGTTACAGTTCAAATGTTTCGTTTCTTTGGAAGGACTCGTCCATTTATCACAATACACTCTTTCGTAATTCATGTTTTGACTTTCGATGCTATGGTATCCGTGGTCCTTGCTCCACGGTGAGTGGATCCCTCCTTCGTTGTTGTCCCGGACGGAAGAGGAGGAAGATCTGTTGCTATCCGTGCTTCGACTTTCCACGTCTTCCGTCGGGGTTCCGGTCCCCCGACCCGAGGAGCAAACGCTGGAAGGTTTCCGCCTGAGCTCTTTTAATTTCTCCGGCGTCCCATCGTCGTCCCTGAAGGCAAAAGGAGGAAGACTCGCGTGACCGGTTTCGATCGCTTCGTCCGTGTATTCGTCTTCGTTTTCGTCGATGTCCCGTATGCTTTCGTGGTGACTCGCAGACGTCGCGAGCGGGGAAGGAACGTAAAATATCGGCTGACGAGTCCGATTCGTTTGGACTTCGTGGACGGAGACGGCTCTTCTTTTCCGCAAACCCGCGTGTATCCGATTAAACTTATTCCTCAACAATTGTTGCACTTCCGGGAATATTTTTTCGCCCGCACTTTTACTTTTCGGAGGTTTCGACATGAAATTTTCGTCCATGGAAATGGTGTCGTGTTTTTGGAGGATTCCGTTCTCCTTTGAGGGCGACATGGTTCGCTTCGGGATCACGATGACCGAGCTACTGTTTCGCCTCGCGGAAACAACGGGGGAATCGCAAGTCGTTTCCAGGTCCAACAGGGATTCCCTGTGTTGTTTTTGATTGGCTATGTAATTGCTAACGGAAGATCCCGTCGTAAAGGAGGTGCATCGTCGCCGAAGGCGACGCCACCTTTGCGATAGACTTTTGTTCCATAGTGTGAGATCTGAAATCAGAAAGAAAAAAAACGGTTAATGTATTGCAATTATAGGATGCCCGTTATGAGGGGATGCAAAATATTTTTGTCCCCCCCCCCACTCAAAAGCCTCCGGAAAAAATTAAAAATATTGTATTCAAACCCCTAGCTGAGCCTTCCAAATTTTTTACTTAACGAAAATCTAGTAGGAAAAAAAAATCTCTGGGGAAAGTTAAAAAAGAAAATATTTTCGGGAAATAATGTTCAAAGTTTTCGGTAAAACATTTCAGGACGGAAAAAAAAAAAAAAAAAAAAAAAAAAAAAAAAAATGACTGTTTTTTTAAAACTCTGGAACGATTTTTTTCCCCCCTTCCTGAAAAACATCACAGAAAAAGGGACTGTGCTCGGCAATTTATATTCCACGACTTTTGTTTTCTCTTGCCGGAGTTTAAAATTATATTATTGTTCACGCCTTATTCCTGTTCTTCCTACACGATTAATAGTGAATCGTTTCACTTTTGGTAAAACGGGCAAAACAAAAACAAAAATATGAACTGACCCAAATAAAAAAAGTACCGCAAATCGGTGGCTAATTAATAATTTCCTGTCGCCATGCTTTTCGTACCTTTACCTTTTCGATAAATGCGGGTGCTCATTAACAAGTTTATTTTTTTTTTTTTAGGCTACCTGAGAAACAAACGGCGGGAGATTCAACTCATGCATGAAAAAAAAAATATTGCATACGTGACCGAATATCCGAACTTACACAAAATAAATGTATCTAACGATATCAAGCGGGGAACAGGCAAAAAAAAAAAAAAAAAAAAAAAAACGAAATCGTAAGGATTACGAAAAAAACATTTAAAAACGTAAACGATTTTATTTCGTTCTTTAATTACGGTCATCGAGAAGAATAATTAAAATAATAGCGCAACATGATACGAATTCCGAGTTTTTATCCGTAATTTTGTTACACAAATGATACATTCACGCACTTTCACTTATTGAGGACAAAAAAATTTTTAATGGCTAAAAAAACATCGCGATCGACACTGACAATAATTTCCTTTTGAAAGAAAAATTAAAAAAAAAAGACGCAATTGACGGTGAATCATTCCCTATACAGGTGAGTTATCGGTCAATTTTAATTGATTCAACTTGGTAAGATTTATCAAATCAACACTTCCTTTTTCTAACGTTGAAAAAAAAAAAGCTTTTAATAATAAAGATAAATCCGTAAATGACCGAATCACAAAGCGTGAACAAATCATTTACAAAAAAAAAAAAAAAAAAAAAAAAGGTTCTGGTAAAAATCAAAATGAAGGCTAAATAATTCTCAAAAAAATGTTTTCCCAGAAATACATTAAAAAAAAAAAAAAATAGATTTCTTTATCACCATTACCAGTTTTCCTCTCATAAATTTCGCGAGTCTCCAAGAAATATGCAAATCAAGATTTGCCGCCAAAAGCAAAATGACAGACAATGCGAAATTAGATAAACATCAAAATTTTGAAGGCGTTATTGTATTTTTTTATTTTTTAACGATGGACGAGAATAAGTCATATATAGTCGTGGGTAAAAGGAACAAATAAAAGTAACCTCTTGGCCTTGGTTTTTTTTTTTTAAATCTCTAAGATTATTCACCTTCGACTATTAAAACACCTACAGACGACCCAAACATCGAAATCGCATATCCCGGATACACTTTTTTTTTTTCCCCCATACCGACAGAAAGAATTAATTTAATTTCTCTTTTCGTTATCTGTCGAATTTTTATGATACTTTTTTTTTTATTTCTTTATTTCATTTTATTTTATTTATAAACAACCTTCCATCTCCGGGCAAAAAATTCTCGATTGAAAAAAAAAAAGGTTTTTCTTTTTTTTTTTTTTTTGCAGAAATAAAAAAAGCACATCGAACCGAGATAAATTTCGTTACTTACGGTTTCCGAGCTTCATTTGAACGATACCACTAGATGTTTTTCAACATGTCACTTCGTTCGATATCAACGGTTAAACCGAGTCAAAAAACAAACAAACTTATCTTAACATTACTAGTTTTAAAAGTTCAATATGACAACAAAAATAAAGCAGCTCCTAGAGTTTTGTTTGTCAAAAAATAACAGGTGGGTGGGAGGGAATTTAAACTATTTTTAATAATAATAACAACAACAACAACTAAAAAAAAGTACATTTGCTATTGAAATGATTTTAAATGTTATCAGAAATATTTGTTAAAAAAGCTATTTTTAAGTTTTGAAGATCCTGAAATTTGGAATGGTTTAAAATGTTTTTTTGATACGTTTCCTTTTTTATGTACCCTTAGAGGTTTCAATGGCTGAATCAGCAAGAATTTAATAGAAACAAGAAACTTTAGTAGAAATCTAAATGGTTGTGATATTTTGAAGGACCCTAGGCTTTCAACCCTGCGGGGACATCCATAAATTACGTTAGCATTATTTTGGCCATTTTTGACCCCCTCCCCCTCGTTAGCAAAAATTAGCATTCCAGAACCCCCCGCCCTTAAAATTACGTTAGATTTCGGTAAAAAAAATTTGTTTTTTTTTTAAATTAATATTAGGTAAACATTAAAAAAATCTGAAATTCTTTGAAACTTAAATTTTGCAAAGTTTTTCTTTTTTTTTAAACTTAGAGCAAAGGCGTGCGGGTAAAATTGAAAGTTTTTTTTTTTTTTTTTTTGAAGGAACAGCAATTTTTTACAAGAAAAACTTCAATAAAATTTGGGATTTCAGCCTTTTTTTTTTTTTTTTTTTTTGGAAAATAAAATTTAGTAACGAAGGGATGAAATAATGCTTTAAAACAGTCTGAGCATTATTTTTGCATAATATTTTGGAGAACTATGCTACCTCCGGTAATTCAATAATAAACTTTCGAGCGACAGTCTAAAACATTTAATTTTTAAAGTTTTTAAAACATTTCTTAAAAAATGAAAATGGGCACAACATAAGAAAGTTACTTAAATCATTACATTGCTAAGCATCCCCCAAAAAAATTTCTTTATAAATTAATACAAAAATTATTCACAAATATTAAAATTTTCAAAACATGTTCAATCTTAACTGTATGTATTACACTTTTACAGTAAAAAAAACTAGCTTAACAAGGATTTAGGTCCTATTCAGCTAAAGCTTTTTGCTAAATACCGACTTGTGCATACAATGTTCCCTTTCTTTCAAATGTTTTTTTTTTACCTCCTTCATAAGACAATAAAAACAGTCTTCTCTCGCTCGGGTATTTTAAAACACCCCCAATGTCCCATCAAAATTAAATAAATAAAAAAAATAAAAATAAAAATACATTACTTCATAAAAAACCATTTATAACCGATATTAATTTTCAAAACGAAATAAAATCGTTTCGTGATAGCGTTTAAGGGCTAATTTTACGATTTAATAGCTTTCAGATCGTTTTCAGTGTATTTTTTTTTTTTTTTTTTTTTCCTGTAAACGGAAACCGAGTGAAACACCTCCGGGGCAGATTTGTACTTTTTTATTGCTGTCCCGATAACGTAACATCAATAAAAAAAAAATTCAAACATCAAACAATGATTCTTTATCACTTAAATAATTGTGTCGTAATTATTTCCAATGGTTAATTGCGCAAAAAGACAAAGCGAAAAAAAAAAATTAAAAACGTCGATTTTTTCCCCCCTCTTTTTTTTAATATCTTCCGTTCGGTTTATCAAGCTTTTTTTAAATGCATCGATGATTCTGATGATTCGCATCCTGTTTGCGTCGAAATCAAACAGTAGATCGAGAAAAAAATTCGAAAATTGTAACAATTCCAACCCTTTAGTTTTTTTTTTTTTTTTCTTGTTCGATGAATAGTGTGATTTCTGGTACAGTGGTTTAGCGTGGTGCAGTGTTTTTTTCTGTAATAAATTTTTGGTTTATGATTCCCATTTGGGTTTGGGAATTATAGAGAAAATAAAATGAGGTTTCGATTTTAGCTAAGACGGTTAAATAAAAAGAGGTTTATGCAGGAGATAAGGTTTTTGAGAACGCTGGAAACCACTGAGGGTTCAAATTTAGGAATTTCAAAATTGGATGGACACTGTATATGTTATTGGATCCACAGAATTCCAAAATGACCTTGGAAATTGGTACAGTTGTGGGAAAATGTCGTTATCGAATTACGAGTAGGACTAGCTCAAGTTTAAAATACTATACCCCAGATTTTCCATAACAGAAAGCGGACCATTTTCACCATTTTCACAAAAAACTGAAACTAGAAATCTCAGGGAGAAAAAAAGGCCTAGTGCATAGTTTGTTTAAACAGACAGCTCTGTCTCCATGGGAGAATTAATTCTGTAACTCAGAGCAGAACTGAGCCATGAGCCAAGTCCATCCAAGCAACGTAACTTCTTATTTAAAACTCGACTTTACAAATTGAAGTCGCATTTTGTAAGTTGTACATAATAAGTCGATTTCGGCAGTGAAATTCGAGCAGAGCATTCTGGGCCTAAAAGGGACAAACAATCAGACGACGCGTCTATGTGATTCATAAGTTAAGAATAGGCGGTACAGTGATTTTAGCTATTTCAAGGCATTTAATTTTGAAAATTCTTATAATTGATGCCAGCTAATTCTATAAAAATAATTCCGAAGTCAAACCTACAAAATTTTTTCCTCGAACCGAGCCAAATGAATTTTTAACTTCCATGTTTATACTTAGCTTATGGGAAGCATTATTAGAATGAGCCCAGTCAGACGACACCATTTGCAATGCATTACGGGATGAAAAGTCACTGTCGAAATCGTCTATTTGAATGCTAATTTATGTTTTCTGTTTGTTTTTGTTCGGTGTCCTTCAAAAACTAATCGAGCAGACGACGCAATTAAATGTTGCCAACCTTTAAAATAATATAATGTTTACGAAATGCGACTCCATTTTGTAAAGTCGGGTTTTAAATAAGAAGATAAGTTACTTGGTTGGACTTGGCTCAGTTCTTCTTGAGGTACAGAATTGGGTAGCTCAATTCTGTACTTCAGTGCAGAACTAGACCAAGTCCAAGTCCATTCAAGGATTGCAACTTGTTTCAAACGTGACTTTACAAAACATATGCAAGCGTTGCCAACTCAAATTAATGCCTTCTGCAAATTAGCTTTTCTGCTTTGTTAACAAAATAAATTTGCTAGCAGAAGACATTAAATCAGCACTGCCAACCGTTGAGCCTGTATGCCTTTTGTAAAGTCGGGTTTGAAATAAAAAGCTGCAATCCTTGAATAGACTTGGTCTAGTTCTGCACTGAAGTACAGAATTAATTGTACCCCGGATATGCTATATATCTTTCGATTGTTTTCTTCTGCTATACCACTTTTTTTTCGTCTGGATTATTTTTAGTGTCCGAAAAATAATCAAGAAAAAAAAAAAAAAAGCGAAAATATATATTTTTGGATGTACAAAAAATTCTACCCTCCATTAATTGGCCAACGGAAACACAACATTATCTTCAACAAACTCAATTCCTACATTTTGATTTTGTCTTACACATGTGACATAATTTCTGCGCAAAATGGCTGCATTTTGTCGGTTCCATCAAGGAACTATAATTTCAAAACTACTACTTACCAAAAAAGGAAATTCCAGCCTCTATAATTCTTATTATCAGAAATATAATGAGTCTTGAATATTTATTCACCCTGACCGTGACAGAAAAAAGAAAAAAAATAATAATAATTTTACGTTTGACATTTAGCAGAAATAAATTGACCTGCAACCATTTTCACAAAAATAAAACTTAAAATCTCAGCCAAAAAAAAAAAAAAAAAAAAAAAAAACATTGTAAACAAAAACCGGCAGATTTTTGTTTACCGAAAATTCACCTTTCGATTGTTTAGGAAACGAAAGACCTAGTATGTATTCTTGAGAAATTCGAGAAACCTTATCAATCACATAAATACACCAAATATAAACAACAATATTTTTCTCGCAAGGATGTTTGGATTTTGAAGAAGAAAATCATCACAGCATTATAACGGCGAAAGAGAAAACAACTTCCAATATTAAAAAAAAAAAAATTAGGTCATCAGCACCGCAAGATAAACTTTTCCAAAATCAAACTCGACCCGAAAAAAAAATAAATAAATAAAGAGAACATTTTTCATAATAAATTCAGGGAAAAATGGGTAGAATTTTTTATCAAATTTCCTAATACAATTTAAAGCGTGCAAATTACTTCCCCAGCATGAGATTCTGTCGGGTGGTTCCAATTTTTTTTACCTTTAAAAGCCGCTAGTTCTCACGTACATTTAATCCGATTCCACAATATGCACTAAGAGGTAGGTTAGTATGGTACCGTCCAGGTAATTACGTCAAATCATGTGATACCTAGTGACACTGTCACGGACGAATCCGATAACTAATAATAATGACTCTGTAACCGAGAATTACACCTAAAACACGTTATATTTTATTCATATAATCTCTGCTATGCCTCTAATTGCGAGCTATTTCCTTGAAATGTCAAAAGCAAACTCCGAAATATTTTAAAAGGGGTTTTATTGCGACTACGGCTGCCTCTCTTGTGCGACTTTCTCTACCTCGGGCTATTTAATCCATCAATTTTAAGGAAGCCGAAATTCCATTCACACAAACAACCCCCCTTTTCTTAATACACCCTCTCATCTTCTTTATAAAAAAAAAAACGAAAATTATTTTTGCCCTTCCACTTCATTCCACGGTTTACGGGTTAACGAGATTATAATATTTAAATGTAATGAAAACGACTTGTGAGGTCCTTATTACCTAATATGTTCGAAATAGACAAATAAAAAAGAGCGCTCGTTCATCAAAATGCACGGGTTTCGGTTACAAAGTTATTTAATATGTCAAAAAAAAAAAACGGTCGTAGCGTCATAATAATTTTCGTAAGAAATTGGGTATAATAGATTTTGATGGGCCATTGTAAAGTAAAAGACTAGCACGAGCAGGAATAATATAACGGCCAGGAATGCGGCATTCTAACCCTAAATTCATGCTTTAAAAAAGAGGGTACCAATGGCTAAAGGGCGCGAAAATTTTCATAATTTCAATACGAAAAATTAGATAGTTAATTGTTTAGCAGCCAATTTTTAAAATAAAGCACCTGCTCCTAGGGGCCAAAATTGGCTTTTACGAACCGTTCAAGCATTACTTAAGCATTTACTTTTAAAGATTTGGCCTTCTCCCCCTTACCCTGTGTCAATACTTAGGGATCATTCACATAATTATGTAAGCACGTTAAGGTGAAGAGGGGGTCTGAGAAACACCCCTGTAAAGCAGTAGTAAGATTTTCTGTAGTAAATTTAATTCAGGGGGGAAATGACCCCCCACCCCCTGATGTTACACACCTGTAAAGCAGTAGTAAGATAAACAATAGGGGGTGGGGGTCATTGCCCCCCTGAATTAAATTTGTCCCCCCCCAAAGTGCAGAAAAATTAACATGGGAGGTGTAGGAATTGTCCCCTACAGTAAAAAATTTTTGTATCACGCAAACACTGCTTGACCCCCCCTTGTCAAAAAACATTGTTGCACCCCTGAGTGCTTACAAGGGAGCGGGAGGGCACTAGTAAAATAGCGCAACACAATCGACTTTAAGGGGGGGCTTACCTTTGGGTGTTTTACCTTAATAAGGGGGAGGGGGTTTTTTAAAACTTACTCTACCTAACAAGAATGGAGGGGGAGAGGAGGGAGGGCTAAAGTTGTCAAAATTATGCTTACGTAATATAGACGGTATTTTAATGTATGGCGAACATAACAAATTCGGACCCCCTCTCCCAAGTTGCCGTTCTTGTACTATGTAAGCATCGACCGGGAGGAAGGGGGGGAGGTCACGAATTGCTTACTAAATCTTACGAGGGAAGGAATTTTTACTTAAAAATATAAATTTTTATTTTTCACTTAAAAACCAGCTTACTCAATTTTTTAATTATAAAAATTTTTAATAAGGGGGGTCGAAAAAACTTACGTAATACTTTAGAGGGGTCTAGGAAATTATTAGTAAATCTTAAAACGGTCGGGAGGGTATTTAAAAAAAACATTTTTTAATTATAAAAAATTTTAATAGGTGGCGGGAAGGTATCTAAAAAATCCTTTTATTACTTACGTAATACCTGAATGGTCCCTACCAAGTGCCATTTAACGGTGTAAAAAGGAAGGGGAGGGGGGTAAGGCGGCATTGACCTTCTCTCCCCCTTACAAGTATAAAACAGATCTTTTTTTTTTAAATCAAAATAAAGATTTGATATCGGCGTAAGGGGGGGGGGGGCTTGCTTTAGGGGGTTGTCCATATTTCATGTGACTCGTGGAAGGGGAGCGGGAAGGGGGATCGAATGTAGTGTTGTCTTCCATAAG
The DNA here is from genome assembly GCA_037577465.1 of Liposcelis bostrychophila. Classification (NCBI taxonomy): domain Eukaryota; kingdom Metazoa; phylum Arthropoda; class Insecta; order Psocodea; family Liposcelididae; genus Liposcelis; species Liposcelis bostrychophila. Next base: position 19,042,939 of record CM075212.1, on the reverse strand, counting down.
GTGTCGCATTGAACGAAAGAAGAGGAGGGGGTCAAAAATAAGTGAGAACGACGTTAAGTGATGTATGGATGACTGGCCATATCCCCCCCCCCTCTCTCTCTCCCTCCTTTAAACTGAACACTTTAGGTAGAACTCGCAAATTAATATTTGAGCTCCTCTTTAAATCAGGGGTTCGATTCCGATTACGTCACAGCCATAAGCTAAGCACTGAGCTATTGTTCCACCTCTCAGTGTTTAACTTATGGATGACGAAATCGGCATCGAAGCCCTGCTTTAAATGCGATGGTCAAATATGTTAAGGGCAATAAAAAAAATATTCAAAAATGTCTAATCGGGAATTATTTCGCCCCCCCCCCTTCCCACCCCCGCGAAAGCCTAAAATGTACCCAAAAACTCTAATTCTAACTAAAATAAAATTAACTTTCCAAATAATCTTATTCCATTTAGTTTCAGTTTGGTGGGGGAGGGGGGGCGATGGGGTGCTCCCTTTCCCTTCTGAACTCGCCAGTGTAAATCAATTTGACAACTTGGCGAATTTTGAGTTTTCTATCGCCGACCCCAAAGCCCAACACGCATTTCCAAGAATTCCGATTTTTTCATAAAATAAAAAAAAAATTTTTTTTAATATATTATTAAGGGGGAATGGATAGATTTTGCATTCTGAAGCGTTTTCGGCACTGAAGAAACATCGATATCGAACTTGAACCTACGTCAAATCTTCGTCATTCCAACCACAAGCGTATCTCAACTAATAAGCTTCCAGGAAGAAAAGACCCAGCTCCTTTAATCCCTTCCCTCAACTTCCAAAAATATTAATCAAACAAAACGAATTGTGAAGTAGATTAAAGGAAAACCCACGCGGAATCCCATCATACCTTATTCCAGATACGGTTTCCTTATCACAATGTCGGATTATTGTTACGTTGTCATATAATTAAAATTAGTTATTCCTATGAAAGAAAAAAAAAAAAAAAAAAATACGGTCAATGTTACAATATTTAACTACCTATAATAGATTTATTCCATGTTTGCTCTTTTTTTTTGTATAATGTTAGACTCGATTAGATTCGGGTGAGGTATCAACTGGAAATGGTCTTACCTTGACTTTTACTTCGACCTTTCACCGTTAGTTTATTTAACAGCTATTCGTACAGCTAGGCCTAGTTTATAAAAAAAAGGAAATATTGTACCTAATAAAAAAAAATTGAGATGCAAATTAGTTCGAATTTTTTTTTCTCCCTTCTGAAATGACTGAAAAATTGACCTCGAAATTTTTCGCTCTCACACACTTAGACATGATCTTTTTTTTTGTCTAGACATTATAAATAAGTATCGAAAAATTGTTTAAAATTCTAAGAAATAAAAAAAAATGAGAGTTTAATTCTTTATCGCACTACTATTATAAGCACTGGCTATATTTAAAATAAAGATATACTTTTAATTTCTGATGCAAGTTGATTGTTTAAGATCTATTATGGGACTTCCCCTTCATCGCAAAAATTCTGGAACCAATTTTCCGAGCAAATTAAAGTGAGTTAAGAGGCAAAACCTTTAAGAGATGAAGCCACCCACCGATTAATAATATCTTTGAAAAATTCCTCCCTGTAAAAATTTGGTACTTTATTGGAAAAAAGAACCTGTCCTTGGATCTTGACCTTCAGAAGGCATGGGAAAAATTTCAAAAATTAAGTCGGTCACATTTAGAGACTCCGATTTCCTGGGAAATTTGTGAGTCCTGGGTTAGGGATTTCCCGTTTTTGAGAAAAAATAGTTTTTCGTGATTCGGGAAATAAAACTCCCCAAAATCCCGGGGAAGTCCCAGGATTTGCGTGTTTGAAAAAAAAAAATAGCTTTCCATGATTCAGGAAGTAAGAAATCCCCGGGATCCCGGGTAAGTTCCGGGATTTCCCGTGTTTGAGAAAAAATAGTTCCCCGAAAGGGGAACTAACAGTCCCCGTAAAGGGGAAAAAATAGTCCCCCCTTCGGGAAATTAAAATTCACTTGTTCCCGGGTAAGTCCCGGGATTTCCCGAGTTTGAGAGAAAATAGTCCCCGTAAAGGGGGAAAAAATAGTCGCCCGTTCGGGAAATTAAAATTCACCGGGATCACGGGTAAGACCCGGGATTTCCCGGGTTTGAGAAAAAATAGTTTCTCGTGATTCGGGAAATTAAAACTCTTCAAAATCCCGGGTAAGTCCCAGGATTTGCGTATTTGAAAAAAAAATAGCTTTCCATGATTCAGGAAAATAAGAAATCCCCGGGATCCCGGGTAAGTTCCGGGATTTCCCGTGTTTGAGAGAAAAAGTTCCCAGTAAAGGGGAACTAATAGTCCCCATAAAGGGGAAAAAATAGTCCCCCCTTCGGGAAATTAAAATTCACCTGTTCCCGGGTAAGTCCCGGATTTCCCGGGAGTTCTCGGAAATTTTCCCGGGAATTAAAAACTGACAGGAAAAATCCTGAAAAATTTGAATCTTGTGAATCCGGATTGAAGATTTTCTCGGGATCGGAAATCCCGAGCAGAATATTTTAGTCACATTAAAAGCTGTAAGAGGAATCAAAAGACGGTTGGGGCGAGCCAGAGGGGGAAAGCAGGAGAGCAAGTTTTAAAATGGAGACTTTTCAGTAACTTTAGGAATTAAGCAGTGGCGTCGGTAAGCCCTTTTTGGGGGGGGGCATTGCCCCTGCAATGTTGGATTTTGCCCCCAATATGACGCTTCATTTTCAATGCAAAATTGCAGTAAAAATCCTTTTAGACCACGTTTTTTAATTTTTTTTTCCTTTCGACCCCCCCCCCCCTAGTTCCCTAACCCCTTTCTCTACAACACAGGGGGCTTAAGCCGAAGAGTCTAGCCAAAATATTTCAAATATTGCAAGCCATGTTCGATTCCGCATCTATGGCGGGATCTGCTCATGGCAACCACGGCAACTCCCGTGTGTCTTCGGCAGTGACACATTTCTGCGTGTTTCTTATTCTTAGCTTAGGGAACTTTTCTTTGTCCATCTTCAGTTGCCATTTCCAAAAAAAAAAACTAAATTAAAGCTTTGAAGTAAAGAGTTACAAGTTTATAATTCCGTGCGTCGGACGTGAACTAACGTATCTCCATCGTAAATATATTTGGAGATAGTTTGTTTCGACTCTTTGTGAAAATCATGTGACTACAAGTTTACACGCTCACGTTGGGGTAAACTTGTGGTCACGTGACACTTTCACGAAATGTCGAAACAGACTATCTCCAATCATATTTACGATGGAGGTACGTTAGTTCACCTCCTACGGAATTATTAAAATTTTTGTAGTTCGAAAAAAAAAAAAAATGTGATAGATGCTAGGCCTAATCTCTCTCCCGGTCCAAAGTAAAAAAAGCCAAACGTTTTCGTTTTCTGACTGATATATTACCGGTTTAACCTTTAATGTAGATCATTTATTATTCATGGGAAAAAAGCGAAAAAAAAAAAATCTACCCGAGTTCAGGAATAAGTGTTGAAAATTAAACAAGGATATGATGCGAGTTTGAAAAATGGCTTAATTTTCGTATAGCTCCGGTCCGAATATGGAAGAAAAATATACTGGAATACTAAGCGAAAACATTTGTTTATTATAAATCCGTGTAACCTAATATCGTTTATTTTGATGTGTTATGACCTCACTTGTCTAGGAGCCAGCTATTACATTCTAAAAGCCAAGCCCATTTATTCAAAAGCAAAAACAAAAAAGAAAAAAAAAGTCGGGTTCCATCGAGTTCAGTGGTCATGCTTCGTTCCTCACGTTAATTACGTCATGAGATTTATTCTCCTTATTCTTCCACCGTATTGTAACAATGCAACATTAAAAAAAAAAAATCCAAGGACTTGGTGCATCTTTTTTTGCGTTGAAAAGCGATTTTCAAGAGACCCCCTCCATAAAAAAAAAAAAAAAAAAGCACAAAGACCGTATTGTAACAAAACAAACGACGTTTTATTTATTTGCTCTCGAAAAACAAGGTTTCGTTTTTTAATTTGGTCATACGGTGGTTTTATATTTTAATTTGGTTTAATGCTTCCGAGTCGTTTCGATTTCTTCATTCAAAATGACTTTTCACAAATTATATCCGGTTTTTCCGCTTGAATTTAATATCTCGCGGAATGGGAGGGGAAAAAAAAGGTGACAAAGATAAATGCAAAAAAATAAATGTCGGGTGTCACATGTGCCATTGCTTTATGACGTTTGAATAAAAATATGGGCTGGAAAAAGTTTTCTTTTCCCGAGTTTTATTAAATGATCTTTCATTTCTGAGAGAAAAAAAAAAAAAAAAAAAAAGAATTCGTATATATGATTTTGTGCTGCATCATCTAAATTTATGATTGACAAGATTAAAATAATGACAAGCGTCATTTAACGATTGATTCAATCACATTTAATAGAGCGATGCATTTGGTTATACGATGAATATAGCGGATTTTGTGGAATGCGAACAGAACTCTGGATTTAGTGCATTCCGGAACATGAAAATAATGATTCCAAGAAAATTTTATCCTCATTTTCGGGACCCACACATTTCGAAATCAGTTTTTTTTCTGAATATAATTGCAATTAAATAATGGAAACCATTGCATTAATCTAATAAGGTTTTTAGGAAGCCTTTACCGAAATCAAATAAACTTCAATTGTTGAATAACCAAAAACCAAATTTTCAGAGTCCAAAAATCAGACTCTTAGCAGAAAGTTGTCGTTTCGGTTGTTCAAAACTGAGAGTCGAGATGCAATCCTCGTTTTTATTTAGGAGACCATTTAAATATGGGATTCGTTGGAGGGGGGGGGGGGCGGGGGTGGGTTCGAATCAGCGATTTTTCTTATAGACTAACCATTGCCAAAGGGGGGGGGGGCAAAATTTACATATTTATGCTGATTTGAAGGGTCCCTTACGATTTCAGTCATAGTTTTAACGCCAGTAACCCAGACTGACTATAATTAAAGTTAAAACTGTTCATCGAAAAAACTTTCAAAGCTCCCTTTTGACACGCGTCTTTTGGCAAAGCGAAACGACATCTTCACGAAAACCGTAACAGGACCTATCACCTAATATAGCTTTAAATGGAACACGTAAAATATATGAATTTCTTACATGGGCCAAAGGGAACGTTCAAGTATTTAATAAGACCGAAAGGGGGGGAAGGGAGTACTCGAAATTCTTATGATTTCTTACTTGGGGGAGGGGGGGGGGGGGAGTTTGACAAATCTTACGTAAGAATTTCTATTATAACTTATTGTTCAGAATTTTTTTCTTATTTCAAAAAATTAAATTGTTTTAATATTTTTTCGAATTTCTAAAGTAGAAAAATTGAAAATGTTTTTCAAACAATTTCAAGAAATAAAACTTTATTTTTTGATGAGATTTTTTGCCAGTTGTATCGGCCTTCAGGGATGAGTATGAACTATAAATCTAATATTTAAGAAAAATATTACTCAAATTTAAAATTGGCGCTAAAAAAAAGGAGGGGGTTCGCAAAATCTTACGTAATATGATAGGGGGGCTCAAATTTAAAACTGGCTTACTCAAATTTAAAATTGGCGCTAAAAAAAAGGGGGGGGTTCACAAAATTTTACGAAATATGATAGGGTGGCTCAAAGAAATGTTACTAATTCTTACGAAGGGGGCAGACGGGGTCCGAAAACCCGAAAAAAAAGTATTACGTAATACTTGAACGTTCCCAAGGGGGGGGGGGGTCTGGAAAATCTTAGGTAGGAATTTGTATAATTACTTATTGTTCAAAAAAATTCAAATTTAATATAAAATATATACACCCGACCATTTTCCACCTTCTCTAAAAAAGAAAAAAAAATTGTGCTTAGGGGCCCTTCAAGTGCTACGTAAGCATGATTTTGGTAAATTTGAGCTCCGTCCCCTCCTGGTTGTAAGATATTTCCCCATACTTAGCTTATGGTGAAGATGGTTAATGCGGACCCCCACCCCCCTAAAAATCTTACGTAATACTTGAACGATCCCTTACTTTAATATTAAGATTTTTTTTTCTTTTGAATTCTGTAAGACATTTTTAAAATTGGCGGTAAAGAAAAAAAGGGGGGGTCAGCGAAAATATTACGTAAGTTAAAGGGGGGGTCAAAGAAATCTTAAAAAAATCTTACGACGGGGGGAAGAAAGTCGGAAAACCAGAAAAAAAGTCTTACGTAATACTTGAACGCTCTCTAAGCTAAAATATATAAAATGTACATAAATTATACATAATTTATATATAAATTATATATACACTATGTATAATTTATATATAATTTATATATAAATTATGTATAAATTATGTGTAATTTATACATATTTTAATATAAATTTGACTTATTTAAGCAGCTTAACCATGTTTTGAGCGTTAAGTCAGAAAATGTAAACCTCAAGTTAATCTTTAGAGTTTAACCCTAACGAAATCAAATTCTAACCCCTAACCCCTTCTTTTCCAGTTTATTTTGGTTGTTTACATTTTGTATGACTTTGTGCCCTATATTTTTCCGATCTCCAAAAATGTAAAAAAAAATTATAAAAAATGTATAACTGGATGTTGTCTTTTGCCTCCGAATGGTCGCCTGCCACATTTTCAATGGTCTTCAGTAGAAATCTTCGAAAAGGCCTGACTCAATACCACCCCCGTCGGCTCAAGTTACCCCTGTTTCTAAATAACTCTATTCGAATCGCAAAACCCACTCAGAAGTTTTCTGAAGGCCTGAATGTAAAAGGGGACAATCAGCACCCTGGAAAATTCTGGTAACAGTGACTTTCCACAACTATACTTGAAATAACTTTAATTGCTTACACGAAACTCAGACTTCAACTCCATCAGACTTTTTGCTTTTTAAGACAATATATATTTCCCGAAAATCAATAAGCCAATACCGAATAACAATACCGTGATTTTAAGAGAAAAAAAAAATTGCCTTCGAGAAATCGTTTTTCAGCAGTTCATTCAAACTGTCATTTTTTTTCTTCTTGCAATATTTTCTCGCGAAATTTTTTTTTTTTTTCTTCACCATTCCTTCTTACATTGAGCTCCTCGCATTCTTTTTAAACTCTTTTAAAGCTTTGTTTCATGGTTTTTTCCATTCATTTCGCAAGAAATTTCCTTCGGTTAGAGAGAAAAGTTTTCAATTTTCTATACTTTAAAATTGAAAAGACTTTCGAAATTATTATTTGATTTTATTATGCCGAATTCAAAAATCAAAATTCACTCCCTCGCAACGACTTCCTTTAAAAATTTCTTTTACGTTTGATATTTTATAATATTATTTGAAAGCGGATTTTTGGGGGAAATGGTAAAGAAAATGGGGCATATATGACCGTGAAAGCTGGTGCTATGGTCACCAGAAAGGCAGAAAAAAAAAGTGTCAAAATGTTGAAATGACTGACTAAGAGCTGTCAATGAAAAAAAAAAGTGCAATGACTTACACGTTAGCGAAAAAAAGAAAAAAAATCACAGCAGAAGAACGCAAAATTATTCGCCCCAAATTATTTCAAAAAAAAAAAAAAAAAAAAAAAAGGCTTGGATTTTAAAGGAAATCTGAATCCGGTGCAATCGGATCTTTCCAGCTGCCTCTATCATCCAGAATTTTAATTTCATCCAAAATTTTCTTAAAATGCTAAATGCAATTTTAAAGTAAAAAAAAAAAATCAAATACTGAATTTTTTTCTAAAATCATTCATTTCAAATTACTTTTCACCAGGATTTGAAGGCTAAGAGTTTAACATTCGCTAATTGCCAGGCTTATAGCCTAAATTTTTGGCCTTTCATATTTAACACAAAATGCATAATTTAATTATAATAAAAATCCTCCCCCCCCCCCCCCCCCCCCAAAACTATCGCGTTTCCGTAAATGTTTATGACTTCCCCTAGGGAAAATAATTTTTGAAATTTCCTTTCAACAAAAAAAAAAAAAAAAAAAAAATCCCTTTTAAATATTTCAAACCTCTCAAAACGTCGAAACTAAATGGGGTGTAAAAATTTATTACGAATCGATTATACACAGAAAAAAAACTGCAAAATATTTTATTGAAAACATCCGGAAGAAAATCCTTTAATAATATTTTATATACTCGGAAAAAAAAAAAAAATACTCTATAAACCAATTTTTATTATTTTTTTTTTTTTTTCATCCACAATAGGTCGCAGACAGGAAATTCATGACGTTTTATTATTAATTTGTAATACATTTTCGATCCGTCGTCGAAACGTACGCTGAATAATCAAAAAAGAAAATCAAAACTTACACTTGAATATTAAGTATCTTTTCTTAGATTTCCTTCTAGGTTTATCCGCCAGGCACATGATGATTCTCACTATCATTTACCGCTTACGGGACGAAAATTTCACCAAATAAAAACAAAAACAAAAGCAAAAAAAAAAAAGCTTAGATAGCGCATTATCGTTGTTTCATTGCACTGACACGACTAAAAAGACCCAACCACTCCGGTAGGTAACCAACCGGCAATATTTTCTTTTATTCTTGCTTTAACTTATGGTAAATACATGAAATTCCATTTACATAAAATATGTTTCGAGCTCGTAAAATTTAAACAACGTTCACGAGTATCACGGTTTAAATGTTCAAGATATGGGCGTTGTAAAAATTAAAAGGGAATATTTACGCAATGCACGAGTCACGAAAAAAAAAAAAAAAAAACGGACCGCGTCAAAAATTGATTTAAAAATTTTTTAATTGATGGCCGTAATGTCTAAATTGGAGCAAATCGAGAAAAGTTTAAGAAATTTTTATCAGATAAAAAAAAATATAGCCTCTTAAATTTTGCACAATTTTTATTCAATATTCAGTCAGCAGAAATTAAATTATGGCTGGCCAAATTTGGATCTCGGTTCGATTCAGTGAAGACAAGACTTCGGCCACACTAAAACACGACAGATTTGACAGTTGCAAAATCGTCCACTAGATTTGCTAGATGTCCTAAACGGTGTCCAATAAAAACTGAACATGATAATAAAAAAAAAAAAAAACAGGGTGCATATGCGCAGGGAGTATCACGTGGCTTTTTCGACTACTTCACTTTCTGACATTGAAGGTACGGCCTCTGATTGGCTAAAAACATCATTAGGAGAACTTGCAACCAAAAGTAGCGATTCCCTACCATTTTTCCTAATTTATTTCTCCTAAAAAGATATAAATTCCTAATTCATTTTTCCTAAAAAATAAATTGCTAATCCGTTTTTCCTAAAAAAATAAATTCCTAATCAATTTTTCCTAAAAAAATTAATTTCTAATCCATTTTTCCCATAAAAAAAAATAAATTCCTAATTCATTTTTCTTAAAAAAATATATTCCTAATCCGCCATTTTTCCAAAAAAAAAAAGAAAAAAAAATCCTATTCCATTTTTTCTAAGAAAATAAATTCCTAATCCATTAAAACTAAAAAAAAATTCCTAATCCATTAAAACTAAAAAAATAAATTCCTAATCCATTTTTCCTGAAAAATATAAATTCCTAATCCATTCTCCTAAAAAAAAATCAATTCCTAATACATTTTTTCTAAGAAAATAAATTCCTGATCCATTAAAACTAAGAAAATAAATTCCTAATCCATTAAAACTAAAAAAATAAATTCCTAATCCATTTTTCCGGAAAAAAATAAATTACTAATACATTTTTCCTAAAATAATAAATTCCTAATAAATTTTTTCTAACAATTTTGGTTCCTAAAATTTTTTTCCTAACAATTTTTTTTCCTAATTTTTTAATTTTTCTAAAACTTTCTGATTCCTAAAATAAAATTTTTTAAAATCCCTATAAAATATAAAATTTTCAAAAGTCCCTTTAGGGATTTAAAAAATTAGGAATAATACTCATTTTAGGAAATTTTATTTTAGGAATCAAAAAATTTTAGGAAAATTAAAAATTAGAAAAAACATTTTAGGAATCAAAATTTTTAGGAAAAATGGATTAGGAATTCATTATTTTTAGGAAAAACGGATTAGGAAATACGGTCGGGAACGAGGAACTCATTACCAACTCCTCTCAAAAACTTGAAAAAAAATTTTTAACACCCCTGACCCAACCTGAAAAATCTATATTTCACTGATTGAATTCATTCCAAAATTGATAAATTTTTTTTTTATTTTTTTTTTTTTAAGCAAAAATTCTTTGTATGACTAATAACATTTTAAAAAAATGTCCCCACCCAAGAATTTTTTTTTTTTTTAGATTTTATAAAATGTCATTGTCCTTAAAAAGTTAATGCCTTCAAATTAAAACAATCCTAATTATCATATACAACAACAACAACTACAAAAAAAAGGATTTCGTAAATAAAAACAAACGCAAATCAGACATAATACCGACCGGCATAATTGGAAAAAAAAAGGAAGCAATGCGGGAATCGCAATACATACGATTTATGACAAAAAATAATTGTTTCGCTCCCGTCCCCTTTTGTTTTTTATTAATCGTTTAGTGAACTCTTGTTAGAAGAATGCAGGCTTGTCATTGTACCTTGAAGCCGAGTTTATGTATTTGTGCGAATCAGAAGGTCCTTCAGCCTACATATATTTTTAAAAAATTTAATTAAAGTTCCGTATTTGGGAAACGTCAATTGCAAATAAATGCGCAATTTTTTTTTTTTTTTTTGAAAATTTAATTTAACTGCGAAGCTTTAGATTTGAAGGACACTGCGATAAATCAAATCTCGGAAAAATTGAAAAAAATAAAGGCGAGATTCACCTACGGTTTCTCCCTAGAACATGAATGTATAATTTACTATATCCGGTTAAGCTGTGTAAAATGCACTGGATTGTGACTTTAATGTAATACTGGTATTTCTTACCGGTAATTACAAAGTTTGATTCTATTGTTCGGGATTTCTAAGATTCGTAGCGTTGTAAAAAAAAAAAAGGGGAAAATTCCAAAAAAATTCCGGGAATTTCGGAAAAACTGTCAATCAATCTCTTAATAAATATCCCAAAATCCGGGCCAAGAATTTAAATAAATCCCAGGAATTTTCCCCGAAAAGTATTAAATTTTCAGGGATTTAATCACAATTAATTTGAAAATCCGGTCACAAAAAGTTAAATTACTTTTCGAAATTGGTCGCGCTATGGTCATCCCGGAAATTCAAACGAACGCGGCAGAAAGCTCGAAATTAGAAAAAAAAAAAGGAGAGAACCCTCTTCTCAAACAGCCGCGGGTATGAAATTTTCTCTTTCATATCAAAGCATTTTGCCGGCGATTGGAAACTACGAAATTCGTGCGAAACATTTCACTGAGAGCTTCCGAGAGGGAATATAAATTACAGCAAAAAACTAAAAGGGCCAAAGACGAAGTCAAAAAATTAAAAATTAAGAACCATTTAAAAAAAAAAAGCCTTAAAATAAAAGTTTCATAATTACATATCATGAAAAAAAATGAGAAAATTCTTTCATTATCAATTTACAGGAATTAAAATTCTACTTTTTCTTCCGAACTTTGCTGCATCGAGCTTAAATGCTGTGAAATGAGTTTAAAAATTTTCCCTCACAATCTTATGAAAAAAAATTCCCTTTTTTCTTGTTACTGCTCCAAAAAGATCCCTAAAACTGTTCCTCAGACTTATTTATTTATTTATTTGTTTAGTTTTATAAACTTTAAAGGTTAGTAGAGATTTTTTTTTTTAAAATATGATCAGTAGCGTCGCTAAGCCTTTGGTCAGGGGAGGAAAAAAAATTCAACGTCGCCCATCCAGTGTTAAATTCTGTCCCTCTCCCCCCTACCAAATAATTTCTCACTTTCCGTTGTCAGAGCATAATGCTCCTAAAACTCATTTCAGGCAAAAAAAAAAAAAAATCGAATTTTTTTCTCCCCCATCCAGTGATGGTATGCCAAATAGATTTTAATCGGAATCGGAATCAGATTCGATTGATAAAAACTAATCGGAATCGCGAATTTCTCCCGTAGTTTAGAATCGGTATCAGAATCGAGTTTGAAAAATTATCGAGCGCCACTAGAATCGGAATCGGAATCAGTATCAGGGGTCAAATTTCTTCCAGGTACAATTTTTACAAAGTCGAATTTTATATTAAAAACTCTTTAAAAAATTAGATATTAAAAAAAAAAAAAAAAAAAAAATCAGGATGGTATGCCGAGTAGATTTTAATCGGAATCGGAATCAGAATCGATTGATGGGAACTAATAGGAAACGGCATTGGCATCGGCATCGGAATAAGATTCAAATGATAAAAAACTTATCGGAATCGAGAAAATTTTTCCCATAGTTTGGAATCGGAATCACGTTTGAAAAACCATCGAGCATCACTGGAATCGGAACTGGAATCGGAATCGGAATCGGAATCGGAATCGGAATCGGAATCGGAATCGGAATCGGCATGCCATCCCTTTCCCCTCCTCAACATTTTATGGCTGATTTTTTAAGACTGTTTTTCTATGAATTTTCCGAAGATTTACCCTTCAAAAATATTTTCCTTTGAAGGCTACCCCCTATGTTTTCAGCAAATTTTACGCAAAACTTGATTTTGACAATTTTTTCCCCCCACTCTTCTTACAAATCTGAACCTTAAAGCAAACCGTAGAATTTTAAAGCAGAAGAGCAACAGTTTATTTGGAAAAACAAAAGTATAGCAGCCTTTTTTAATTTTTTTTTTTTAAGTCTACATCTACGATAAATTCCCGGAAATTTTGGAAAGAACTCCGCACAAAATATTAAGAATTTGGCTGTCTGATGAGGTTTAGATTTAAAAACAAACAAAAGAAAAAAAAATGGAATTTTATCCAAAAGCCAAATACCTATTATTTTGTGCGGGGTTCTTTATCCTAGACTTAATTTTTAAGAAAAATTAATTGATGCAGAAATCTGGAATTTACACCGAAGGTTGTTATTCGCTAATAAGAAGTTGCTTCGTAAAAATAATTTCAATATTTTGCTCCAAAAATTAAATAGACGAACTTTAAAGTCTCGGGTGTTGCAAAAAGCAAAAAAAAAAAAAAAAAAAAAAAAAAAAAAAAAAAGACTTGAGCCTAGCCTTAAACAAAACCAGGGGTCCGAATCCGATGCCGGTGCCGATGCCGTTTCCACATTATTTATTTAACTTCCGATTACGATTCCGGCACTGACACTCGATGCCGATGCCGATTCCGATTCCATCAAGAATTGATTATATCCGATGCCGTTTCTGATTAAAATTTTAGTGGTAAAAAAAAAAAAACCCATTCCGGACGATTTTTAAAATCAGGGATCCGATTCTGATGCCGGTGCCGATACTGATGCCAGCTGCGGCTGGCTAAATATGTCGGGTCGATGCTGATGCCGATGCAAGCCCTAACAATTTCGCAGTGCCGATGCCGATGCCGATTTCGAATATTAAAATAAATTCGGGGCTCATCGGCCGAAATTCGGATTTTTTCTTAATATCAACATTTTCAAGCTTCGGACCCCTGAAGAAAACCATGAAATTTAATTCCATCTGAACAGGGAAACTACAATTATTTTTTTAAACCGTTTCTTTACCCAGGTACAATCTTCAAACCACACTCTAAACGCCAATTTTTTTTGGAATATTTTTCAAAAAAATTGCTGCCCCTTCAAAAATAAAGTCACACTGCAACCGGCAAACTTTTAAAATGAAAGTGAAGAAAACGGCTTTTAATTAAACGCCTTGAAAAATTTGCATCAACTTGCATCATATTTCAGCTGATCCAGCAATTGAGAACACCCAAAAGTTTGGTACACCGAATACATTTTTTGGGACGTTGTATGGGGATGGGCCCTAGCTACTGAAGAAATTAAAAAACTATAAACTCTCAAACAAGCTTCGCTAAACCAAGCCAGGACATACTTGAGTTCCCAGACATTGAATTTCATCCCTTAAGACATTATTAGATGATTAAGACGTCCTGTACACACCCCACCGAAACGTTTTTCATCTTAGTATGATGACATTGATGTGGTTGCCTTACCTGTAAATAAAAGAGAAAGAAAATTTGATTAAATTATCAACAAAAAAAAAAAAAAAATCCTTAAAATTCTTTATCCCCTTAATTTAATGACAGCAAAACACTTTGAAAATAATCGCCCTTTCTACTTTTCCTTACAAAGACTGAGAGGTAATTATTTCTCAGATATAATTTGTACTTCACGATCGTCAACGCGATTCTTGCAGGTGTTTTTAAAGGATTATTCCAAGAGTGAAAAAAAAGAAAAAAAAAAAGATGAGAATTTTTTTTTCCCCCCATTTTCTCTCGGAAAGGAAAAAAAGTTTTACCAGGAATGAAAATCGGAGCAGTCTCATCTTTTAAAAATAAAAAAATCGTTTTGTTTGACGTAACCGAGCGTAAAGAAAAAAAAAAGCTCTCATAAAGTGAATTCTTTAATTTACATTAGATTACGATCGAGAATAAATTTCCCGAATTCCACCTCTCTCGAGAATGAATGGAAAAAAAAAAAACCGGGGGAAAAGAGAAGCATTGAGAGACCCCGATAAAACAAAAGCGTGTCAGTGAATTCCCATCTGAAAATGACTTAACTTTTAACTTTCGACATCCACTTCAAGGTAAAAGGATTAACGTTATTTATGACTGGAAAAAAAAAAAACATCCGCGACCCGTATAAAAGCAAAAAAAAAAAAAAAAAAAAAAAAAAAAAAAAAAAAAAAAAAAAAAAAAAAGAAAGAAAGAAAAGAAAAAAAAATTTACTAAATAAAATGGTCGTCGTGCATTTTAAACGGTCAAACCGCACCATATACCAACATATGGGAAGTAACGGTGTAAGCAATCTGTTTTATACAACTTCCATTAAGAGAAAAGGTTTTTATATTTCGATTTAAGAGGGGAGTTTATGCTTATACGAAGGCTCGAACTCGTTGTCGTTACAATAAATTAAACGATGCGGGGACCGAAAAATGATTAAAATAAAGAAGGGGACTTCACGAACGGATTCCAACAACGTATTAATTTGAGAAAACTTTAACGAAGTCCTTTGTGGCTTTGAAAGCTGGATTTTGTTTTCACTGGGTGCGTATATTTTGTGCCGCATCAGCGCAATACTGATTGAGAAACGTCATTATGTTTCAAAACATGTTGTACAAGCGTACAAAATATGCACAGAGGACTTGAAAAGCTATCCTTGGAACATAAATTCAGCAACACAAATTCGTTCGAATTTTTCACTTTTTTCATTTCACTTTTTTCAAAATCTCATTTCTTCACTCTCAAGGCTAACCGGCCATTCAAGTATTACTTAAGCATCTTGGAGGGGATTTGCACTTACCATCTTCGCCATAAGCTAAGTATGGCGAAATATCGTAAATTCGGGGAGTGGGTTAGTCCGTGTATTACGTAACGCAAAATAGGCCACTTTTTGACCCCCTCTCCCTTTTTGTAACACACCAGTAGCACAATCTGTAACCCCCCGTCGTTATTACCTAACACGGATTTAACCCCCCCCCCCCCCTAAAAAGTATTTAAATTTCGTTTTTAGAAGTCAAAAAAATTTTCATTTCCATGGTAAATTTTAGATTTTATATAATAACACATGGCTCAACACCCCCCCCCCCTACCCGCCTGTAACAATGCGTAACACCTCCTTCGAAACCCACCTCCCCCTCCCCCTCCCCCTCCAGGCGTTACGTAATACATGGACGACCGCGAGGAAGGGGGTCCAAATTCACCAAAATCATGCTTATGTAATACTTGAATGACACCTAATGTTTGTCCCCCCTACCCGCCCTTTGCTTGCAAAAGTCAGCATCACATGTACTCCTATTTAAAAATTATGTCAAATTTTAATCACCCACTTACCCCTTCCCCCACAAAATTAAATAAGAGAAGGTTCTTTTTTTTACTATAAATTCAAGTAATATATTTTCCATCTTAAAAATATTAGGGAACAAGGAGGTCAGGCAGGGTTTGCCCCCTGGTAACACATGTGGTTTTTTAAGACTAGCAAAGTTTTAACGTTGGGGAAAACTAACATGTAACTAAAATTTCGACGATAAAATTTTTGCTACACCCCCCCCCCCCCCGGGCTGCCTATATGCCCCTTCTAACAGTCGAGTCTGTTGTCCCAGAGATGACAAAAAGGGAGCGTTCAAGTATTACGTAAGACTTTTTTTGGGGTTTTCCGACCCCAACCCCCCCCCCTCCCCGTCGTAAGATTTAGTAAGATTTCTTTGACCCCACCCCCCTCTTTAAATTACGTGATTTTCGCTGACCCCCTTTTTTTGTTCACCACCGATTTTAAAAATGTCTTTCATAATTTAAAAAAAAAATATATTTTTCTTAAAATGAGAGAACAATTTTTATTATTTTTTTTATTTTATTTAATTAATTAATTAATTAATAAGATTTATAGAAAATATCCTGACGTCAGATTTTTGAAGAACCCTCCCCAACCCCCACCCCCTTCAAAGTGGTGGCTTAATATTTGAATGGCCCCTTACTTCTAAAAAGAGTGACTGGTGGTAAGTTGGTATGGAATAGTGGTATCTATCCCTTCTCAAATAACTCTTAAAAATACCACGGCTCTTCCAAAATTTTGCAGTCTTGTGTCCTTCACTTTCTGATTTTAAAAAAAAAAAATTAGGATTTTGGTTTGACCCTTGAAAAACTCTACGACTAAAAAAAAAAAAATAAAAATTTGGAAAATTATTTTTGATCGAGCCGGAAACGTGCTTCGAGTGTTAAAACCGTTCAAACTTTTCTTCAAAAGAATTAATAACGATGAAAGAAAGGATGGAACGATGGAAAATTGAAAAATACCCCTCCCTCCCCCGCCCCTCCCGTCCTCCATAACTTCATAAAAAATTAAAAAACCGACCTGCTTCGCATATCTCACAAAACATGATTCCTCTTTCACTTTTCGGAAAAATAAATCGCGAAACAAGAGCAACGCGAAAAGTAATGCAGTTTTAACGGAATCCATCCGAAGACTAATGATTATTAAGAGTTTTTACCGCATCAATATTCAAACTGTCTGCCTCGTTCAATAGGAAAAAAAAGAATCCATATGTCGTCGATCAAACGACATTTCCCTTCCCTTTTTTTTTAAAGTTCCATCATTTGAATAATAACGAGATATATCCCTTCTTTATCATTACCGATTTGTCATTTTTTTTAAAACTCTCTTTTGTGTTATTATTTTTTTTACTTTTTATTTTCCCCCGTATAACAAAAACAAATCCACCCAGACACGCACACCTAATCTCGGGTGTTCGCCATCCCTCTTGATTTGCCACGGAAATCCCCTCGTTAACATAAACACACACCAAGCCTACGTATTAATTTAGTGCGTTAAATACAATTACAAAAAAAAAGTGGATTTTACACGAATTCCTGGTGGGGAATTGTTATCGTTACCCATTATTTACTCATATTCGCTTTTTATCTCATGTTCGAATAACGGCAAAAAAAAAAAAAAACCTCGTGAAATCAGACAGACCTACAAACACTATTAACTATGTGTACACTGTACGTACAGCATATAAAAAAGAAAGGTTAACATGGTTTTCGATTGCAGCATCAGCCGTGGTTTTTTCTGCATTGAAAAAAATTTTCAAAAAATGTTTGTTTTTTGGGGGGGTTTTCACTACCGCAATGGTGGTTTAACTCCATTCTCAGCTACCTTGCTAATCTAATTTTTTTCTTGTGGATTTAAAAAAAAATGTATTGCTCGTCTTTTTCTCGAAAACGTAACAAGTTTTAGTTATTTTCCTAATAAAAGAAAAAAAAATGACCCACATAGACCCTCTGAGCTTTTAGATATCTATGAATCGCTAAAAAAATAACTATACTAAAGATATCTTATATATGTCTAATAGAAGGCTATAACAGTATGTAATAGACATCTATTTTTTTTATCTCTTAGATATACTATAGACGTTTTAGAGATATCCACGATTTTCTGCCTGTTCGACTTTTAATTGTAAGCACATTAAGCATTTTTAGCGTCAATGTTGAATCGATCAAGGCAAACTTTTCCCGTCCTGTTTTTCGAATTTAAATTTCCATCAGTGCACAAAATGCCCGTCTTAAATTTTCCGAGAACAACAATTCAAAAAAAAAAAAAAGTTATCAAAATTTTTCCCCAAATTAAAAATTTTACTACCGGTACTTATTTTACAAAGTTGGAAAAATCTGGAGGTTTTTTTCTTTACTAGAAGGTCGATTCTCAGGCCTGGTTATTCTTATTTTGAGTACAACCAATTCATTAATTATTTCTGCGAATATTTTTTACGGAAACTTTACCAAATTTTATGGTCAACCCACAAAAGCGTTAATAAATGAATTATTTTATGTATGTATTCATGTTATATATGTTATGTATTCATTTTAATAATGAATTATTTTATCAATAATTATAACCATTTTATTACTCTGACTTAAATCAAATAACTCTAATTGCATTCCTAACACTCAAGACATTCAGTTCTTCTTCTAAAAATTCAATTGCCCCCATTCCAACCAAAAAACGACCGTCCAATGAAGCTGAGCCTGAAACTTTTTCCAGGTGGGTCACTCTGAAAAAAACGTACTTTCATGTTTTTCAGATGATTTGCCGTATATGTCTCAAACAAAAAAGTCAGAAAAAAAAATTTGGTAAATTTATTCATTTTAAGAGAAGGCTTCAGATATTTATTTAAATATACCAAAATAAATTTCCCTGGCCTAAAACTTTTTTTTGGAGGTACAAATTAAAAATCTGGCTTCGTAGCGAACTTTATATTCATACTGGCATCTTTCTTTCAAAATTTCAGATTCTCAGGTTGTAAAGAAACTCCGGAAAACGTTTTCAAAAATAAATGTCGGGAATATATTTTCCAAAGCGTTTTCCGGAGTTTCTTTTACAACCTGAGAATCTGAAATTTTGAAGGAAAGATGCCAGTATCACTATGAAGTTCAGTACGAAGCCAGATTTCTAATTTGTATCTCCAAAAAAAAGTTCTAAGCCATGGAAATTTATTTTGGTAAATTTAAATAAATATCTGAAGCCTCCTCTTAAGCTCAGTTAAAAACATAAATTCTACTTCCGAACAAAAGATAATTATTATGAAGTCATATTTTTTTTCAAAATTATTCCTGTTAATTTGTCCTCTCGACATGATTTAAGCTTAGCCTTACGTTTTAAAAACCGACAATTAAAAAAAAAAAAATTTTCTACAGTAGAATCTTGTATTATATGTTAAAAAAGATATACTCTTCTTCCAGGATAGAAATAATTATTTTTAAGCTCTTTATTTTGATCGTTATGTGACAT
Organism: Liposcelis bostrychophila; assembly: GCA_037577465.1. NCBI lineage: Eukaryota > Metazoa > Arthropoda > Insecta > Psocodea > Liposcelididae > Liposcelis > Liposcelis bostrychophila. Next base: position 19,023,718 of record CM075212.1, on the reverse strand, counting down.
TTTTTGTCCTACCGACATAGTACGTTTTTTTCAGAATGAGCCAGTTCATAAACTTCTTTGAATATTTTTCCCCGAAATTTAATTAGTCACCACATCATCCCAGATAATTCAAATTTCAAAAAAAAAAATTCTTTATGAAAAATTAATTAATTAAGAATGCATGACTACAAATCCCTAGCAGCCAAGACGGGAAACTCTTAAGAAAACTCAAACAGCGCTTTTAGGTAAGAAATAAGAACCGTTAAAATACTTACAATCTGAGAAATTAATCACGAAAAGAGAAAAAGTGATGATAAAGTTTGTTTCTCCCGCGGAGAAGAAGAAAAAAGTCAGTTTTGATTTTCCACAAGCTCCAGAGTTTCTTTTCATTTTTAATCTTTTATTATAATGTGTACAAGGTAAGAAAAATAAATCTCGTATTTGCAGTTTGCATAAATTACATTTAAGAAAAAGTTTTGAAATTTCAAGAGATAAAACTCGGTGAGAAAAATACATTTTTACTTCTTATCAAGCTAATTTTTCAGAAAATAATTTTAAAAAAATTTTGTATAAAACAAATAAAAAGTTTAATTTTTTTTAAAATGGATTTTTAAAAAAAGCCGTTTTAAAACTTTTAAAAATAGGCTCTAATGTCATGCAGCCAAACCAAAGAATCAATCCACAGTTGTGGAACACAAAGGATAAATTAACATCTTTGTGTATTTCCTGCCTTCGCGCAAAAAAAAAAAAAAAAAAAAAGCCATTCGATTACATCAATGACACAAAAGCTCTTTTACTTTTTTTTTTTTTTTTTTTTTTTTTGCGTTTATTGCATTTGCTTTCTCTTTCATTTAAAACTCGGAATATGTTAACGTGGCTTTTTTTCTTTTCCTTACAAGAAAAATGAAGTCGAAGCCTTCATGTGTGAAAAATCAATTACCAACTAATCTTTCCAAGTTCTCCTATCATGTCGGGGAGTCGTCAAAGTTTGCGATTCCCATTTTTAAAGGAAAATTTTTTTTCAACGGAAGAAAAAAAATATTTGATTTTACTTTTTTAATTAATTTTCAAGGAGGAACAAACTGCACATCATATGACATTTGAAAATTCTTTCGGGCGATATAAAAAGTTTTTATAAAGTATAATAACTTTTCTTTAAAAAAAAAAAAAAAAAAAAAAAAAGCGATGCAAGGAAGTATTAAAAAGTTTTCTAGAAAAAAAAATCGTGGGAATTTTTTTTTTCCTCAGACAAGTTTAAAAAGAAAAACTGCAACGGAAGTTTTTTCAGTGTGAAAAGGAATGGGCAAGAACATTTAAAGTCTTTTAGCGTTTAAACCTTTGAGCATTAAAAAAAAATTGGAAGTTAGGTCCAGAGAATCCAAATTTGCTTTGGAAATTTTCATTTTTCAAGAGACCTAAATCTGGAAAATTTAAATCGATGAGCTCTATTGGTCAGGGATTTGTAAACTCAAAATGTCTGATGAGCCTGTCCACGTCAAGGCAGATCGGTCCGCGGGGTCATGTCAGGGATTCCGGATTTGGTTTCACTATTCGGTAGGGTATATGGACCAACTAAGAAACCCACCTCCGTTTGGTTCTATCACGCTTTTTAACGGAGTTATGCAGGTTTGAAATTTTTGAAAATTTTTTTTAGCCAAAAAAAAATTAAATGGGTCGATTTGGTTTTTTTCGTCTCCCGCCTTTATTTTTCAACCGATTTAGGTCGGGGAGGTCTTAAAATGATCAGAATAAAGTATTTAATCGAGTGAACCTTACACTTTTTGGCCGGGCCGCCATCTTGAAAAATGGCGGAAACGTGTTAAAAAAGTACCAAATCTTCAACTGCTTCTACAACCCCTTCCTCATAAAAAAAATTTATTTTTTTATAAGCTTTCGATTGGCTATATGGAGAATATGGACCCGAACTTGCTTAGGGGTCAAAAAATTCATTTTTTGACGATGCAACCAAACATTTTCAATTTTTCGCGGTTTTTCACCGGAAATTTTAGTGTTGTTAGCATAATGGTCTATGAAGGCATTAAATATTGGTTCGCAGGGCAAATATTAACGTTTTAGGACTTGCCACAAATACTTTTATTGAGCCAGAGTCAATTTTTTATTTAATTTTAGAATTTTATGTGCAATTTTTGCTGTGATTATAGGTGGTAGGAGAATAATTACTTTAAAATAACTATATTCCAAGTATGTGCACCAGGGTGCCCCTTATTTTGGCGATTTTTGAATTTAAAATCGCTTACCCCCAAAAATGGGGAAATGGATTAGGAATTTATTTTTTTAGGAAAAATGGATTAGGAATCAATTTTTTTTAGAAAAACGGATTAGGAATTTAATTATTTATATTTCTCTTTTTTAGGAAAAATGGATTAGGAATTTATTTTATTTTATGAAAAATGGATTAGGAATTTATTTCTTTTAGGAAAAATGGATTAGGAAAAATGGTTTAGGAACTTATTTTTCTTAGGAAAAACGGACTAGGAATTTATTTTTTTTTTTAGGAAAAATGGTAGGGAATCCAAGCACAGTAATCATTTGTTATAAATAAATTGTAACTTCATTTTCGTAATTTGCATAAAAATCCGAATAGAAAACAATTATTTTACATAAAAATTAAATTTTTGATTTTTCGGTCTTTAGGGGAATTTCCAAATTTTTAGGACCCAGGGGGCATGGCTAAACCACGTCCGAAAAATCTGAAAAAATTCAGGATATCTTCTTCTGGGTACTTAAAAGAATTAGCGGGTGCGTTCACCGAAATTCAAAAATTCGTAAAAATAAGGGCCACCCTATTTATCACAAAATAAAATTAGGATTAAGCATATCGAAATTAGACATCGAGAATGCAACTAAGGGGTCCACTCAAAGAGGGTTCTGTCGTTTCTTCCGATATACATACGAACCGTCTTGTTTACATTATAAAAAAAATGTAGAAAAATGTTCCTCCCCCACTTGTTAGATCAAAATTTTCCTTTCCGCATTCCAATCTTGAAAATTTTGGAAATTTAATTAGCGGGATATAGGCAAATTTAAACATCCGAATTGAAACTCTCCACATTGACGGGTTAACCATTTAAACTTAGCTCGGAGATTTAAATTTTAGAGAAAATATATAAACACCGAAAATGATAATCTCATGATTATAAATAACTTAAAAAGAGTTTATAAGGGGATTCTTCAAGTATTAAAAGATTTTGATTTTAAACGATGGTGCTTTTAAACACTTGAATGTTTAAATTTAAATTTTGGTAAGGGCTTTGTCATTCCTTTTAAACGGTCGATTTTTTTTATTTTAAATAATTATTTTTTGTTCCGTTAGGCACCCCCGATAACGATCCGAAGGCACTAAACCGTGAATCTGCAATTCCAATGTTTTTCCGCTAAATTTATTTTTAAAAGGCTCTCCCGTCTTAATACTCCCACTCCTATTTTTTTTTTTTTTTTTTTTTTTTTTTGCTGATGCGGAGTTTTTACACTTCTGGCTCAAATGATTTGCATTAAAATTAAAAAAAACAAAAAGATGCGGCCGTTATTGACGAACTATAAAAATGATTTCGAGTGTGAACTAATTGTCGGAAGATCGTGCCAGCTGTCTGTTCTCGAGCTAATATTTCATCCGACAAAAAAAAAAAAGAGAATTGGAGGAGGGGGGTTCACTACAACAATAAACTACTAATTTGAACAAAATGGATACATCACTTAACCCCATCCTTTTACTTGTTTTCTAAAAAAAAGAAAGAAAGAAACGTTTCGGTTGTGTCAAGTCTCTAAACGAAATTGACGTTTTATTTATTTTAGTTCTGTTTCGACTGGATGCACACGTCTTACACGTCTTACGCGTCTTCGCGCATCTGCACCTCCGAAATAATTTAGAATGATTATTTTTTTTTATTATTATTTTTTTCTCCCTTACCTCTCCGTCAAAACATGTTCGAATAGGGAAAGGTAATAAAAACCCCCGAAGGATGCACACAACACTCTTCAAAGTTTGATCCGATACTAAGGGAACGACATCGGCTTCCTAATGCAAGTGGCACCCTCGTTCCAGGCCCCTACTAATATAACTCATTCAACCGAACCCTCGGGCAATTGCACACCCCTCCTTCCCCCCCTCCCCCTTTCCCTTTCCCTTCTCGATCGCGCGATCCCCTCCGCCGAGTCCTTCTTTTACTTCCCCTTTTTTTTTCGGGCAACATGTGATTCGCGGCATGTGTTTCTTTTTATCTTTATATTCCTTCTCCCGTTATCGCTTTTATTTTTCCGGTCGTTCCGTGCATCCGCATCATCCTCACCTGTCCCAGACTTTCGCGATCCCGAGATTCCAGACTGCTCCCGAGGGATGTTAAGTTTCCTTTCCGCGCCGTAATCGTAAAAAGGGGAGAAACAGGGAGAGGCGAAAAAAAAAAAAAAAAAAAGAAAACACGCTCGAGCGAATTTGTAACGAACCCCAAATTTTTGTACAAGACAAATCATTTTTCTTCCACAAAAGTTTCCCTTTCTTTCCTTCTTTCTTTTTTTTTATTAAAAATAAACAAATTTAAATGATAATCGAATTTCTCCGGGATAAGAAATTTTCGAATGAAAAGCAGGAATTACCCGCATTATCCGGTTAAATTATGCGGATGTAACATAAGAATAACATTTGCACTTGAATTCTGCTATCTTATTTCTAAGCTTTGCTAGCTTTAAGCTTTTTCTTTTTATTTTCCTTTCCTTTTTCTCGTTTTTTTTTTTTTTTTTTACCCTCAGTTTTTCTTCCCCTTTCCGTAGACTTTCTAGTCGTATAAACAAATCTTCCTTTATTTCGTTTTTTTTAAATCGAATTTGCGTCATTTTTTTTCTTCTGGAATCGTTTACTAGCGCGATAACAAAAGCGAGAAAAGCGAGTAGCAAAGAGTGAATCAACAGCCGGAAAAAAAAAAAGAAAGAAAGAAAGAAAGAAACAAGATAATGTGATAAAATTTAAACAATTTGGAAAATTACATTTGATCGCCCTGTAATTGGTTGGTGCTCTATTTCTTTCCTCGAATGTTTCCCCCCGTGATTCCATTTTAATTCATGTCACAGGAAAAGGTGAAAAATTTAGTTTTCTGGATTCAGGAACTTAATTTCTGTGCTGCAAGCCCTGACCATGACGAATTAACGCTTACCGATTTTTTTTTATTACCACGCAACCTACGGCTGACATACCTAAAGCAGGTTGGGTTCAAAAAATTAAAAAAAAAAAACTCTAAAAATATGATTCCTATGTTTAGCTTATGGGAATATTTTTAAAAAAAGTCAGATCTTTCTATTGATTAATTAAAAAAAAATTACGTAATAACAGTCAAATATTGCTGGAATTGATCGATACAACATTTTATGTTTAGCTTATGAACATATCTTCCGCCCATGTTTAGCTTATGCCGCTAATTAAATTTAGTGTTAAATGTAAATCTAAAATTAAAAAAAAAATCTTAAGAATTTAATAAGTTAAAGGGCCGTCCATATATGGGGCCGTTCAACTATTATGTAAGCACCTTAAAGGGGAGGGGGGGTATTTAAATTCCTTATTTTTCCTCACAAGAAGAATGGGAGGATTTTAGCTGACCTCACGTAAGCATTTTAATTTCTTATAATAATAAAATTAAAGTTAAAATTAATTTTTCTTTTCACTTTTAAGGCATTTTTTCAAGGGGGCCGAAGCTTGAAAATGGCTATAAGAAATCCGATGCCGATGCTAGGGGAGCGTTCAAGTATTACGTAAGACCGAAAGGGGGGAAGGGGTACTGGGTACTCGAAATTCTTACGATTTTTTGCAAGGGGGAGGGGGGGGGGGAGTTTGGCAAATCTTACGTAAGAATTTCCATTTTAACTTACTGTTTAGAATTTTTTTTATAATTTCAAAAAATTAAGATTCTTTAATTTTTTTCGAATGTCTAAAGTAGAAAAATTGAAAATTTTTTTCAAAAAATTTCAAGAAATAAAATTTACTTTTTGATGAGATTTTTTGCCCATTGTCATCAGGGATATGAGTTCGAATAATAAATCTAGATTTAAAAAAAATATTACTCCAATTTAAAATTGGCGTTAAAAAAAAAGGGGGGGGGAGGGCTCCACGAAAATCTTACGTAATATAACAGGGGGAGGTAAAGAAATCTTACCAATTCTTACGAAGGGGGGGGGGGGGGGGGAGGGGGTCCAAAAATTCTAAAAAAGTCTTAATAATTGAACCTTTCCCTAGCATCGGCATCGGATTTTTTTTCAATAACCGAATTCGGCATCGGCACCGACCCGAGATATTTAGCCGGCCGCGGTTGGCACCGGCATCGGAATCGAACCTTTGATTAAAAAATCGACCAGAATGGCCCTATGATTTTTTTTTCACTGAAATCGGAACTAGAGGCGGCATCAGATATAATCGATGCTTGGTGGCGTCGGCATCGGCATCGGCATCGGCACCGGCACCGGCATTGGCACCCCTGATTTTTTCAATGTCAAAAAGAAATATTTCTTAGTTTTAACATAATTTATATATTAATAAAAAAAAAAAAAATTTTTCTTGTAACTAAAAAGATTTTTTTATATATTTTCAGGGGAAGGGAGGGGGGGAGGGTACTAAAAATCTTTTGTAATATTAAAGGGGGATTTGCCATTTTCTTATTTTGTCTTACAAGGGTAAAGGAGGGAGTGAAAAATTCCGATTTTCGTTTTACGTAATAGTGGAACGGCCCCATGTTACGTAAACTTAATTTTGACAATTTTAGACTTTTCCCTCTTTCTCCCTAATAAGCTGAAGTAAGTTTTTAAAAAATCCCCTCCTACTTTATTAATAAATTAAAAACTCCCTAAATTAAAAAACAGTTTTAAAAAAAAAACCCTCCTACCCCAGATTTCAGGTCCAAACTCCCACTCAAAACCGATCATTTTGCGCTTATGTAAGATTTTATCAGCCCCCCTTACACCCTCCCCCTTGTAAGCAGTAGGAAGATTTTTTAGATCCACACTGCCCCTTAACGTCCTTACGTAATATGTGGATGACCCCTAAACAAAGAAAGTCGCAAAATTTTTCTCGGTATCATAAGCAGCCACCGTAGTCGCCTTGCAACAAGAAATTGTTAATAAGAAATTTTTAAAACAATTTTCAAAACATAATTTTTGTGAGAAAAAAAAATTCCGTTTATAAAATTAACTGGTTGACTTGAATAATTTTTTAGCAACTTTTTTAAAGGTTCTGCTGAGTGTATACTAAAGTAATATGTATGACAACGGGAAGTACGGTCCTATAAACAAAAACGAAAAAAAATAAGCTTTCCATCGCTAAAGGGCTAAAAGAACCCACTTCAGATTTTCGGTCATCAAAACCTTCCACAAACTTGAAAATCCTTCAACCTCTTGAAATCAATACTCATAATTTGAAAACTTTGATCTTGGACATTTACGCGAGTTCCTGGGATCAAATGCTTACTTAGTAACTTTAAGAACAGTGGATTTACCCTTCCTTTCCTCTTAAAAAAATCAATCAACTGACGACACTCAATATTAAGGAATCCCCGACTACAAAAAAAAAAATTCTTTCAAAAATCATCCTACCGAAGTTCCTGCTTTTTACGTTTGATTGATCGATTAATCAAATCTGGGTGGCTACCGTGGAGGAATGATTTTTACGGAATTTTCCTTCCGGTTTTGCAACTTTTCAAAATTAAAAAAAAAAAAAAAAACATAATCTTGAACAAAAATCTCACGTCAACGGTCTCTGATCCATTAACAAGGAAGGGGAGGAAAATCTCGGGGAAGCTCTTTTATTATATACAGAACGGCAACACAAGGAATAAATAAAAATATCAGAAAAATGATATTGTTTACGCTCGTTAAATGAAATGCAAAAACTGGTCGCACGGTCCGTTTGTCATTATAAAAATAATCCCATTTCAAAGGGTGAAATTTATTATCATGATTACGATCATAACGTAATGTTACAACTTTTATTCATCGATACTATATAGATGATGATGCCGTAAATGCGATATGTCTAAATTACCATAAAATCAACATTATACAAGAGATCCTATTGAAATTTTTACTTGGACGTAACGAACATTTTCGGTGTGAGAACGGATTTTTCCGCTTTTGTTTATTGGGAAAATAGGCACGTGCTTTTCGAACGAATCGTATGTTGTCGGTTGAGTAATGGGCCAAATGAATGAAAATGAATGGAGTGGAAAAAAATAGTAGTAAAATGTAAAAAAAAATTTCAGCCCGGATTGAAAGTGGCTTGCTGTGGTTTTTTGAAGATGGGAATAAAATTGTCTGCAGCAAGTACAAGTCTGAACTGGTCATATAAATTAAAGAAACCAATATTCTTTGCATTTTTCCTCTTTTAGCGACTTTGCAACTAAAAATTATTAGTACAAAAGTTGTTTTATGACTCTTTTTTGATAAAGAATGAACAGGAATGATAATGAAAAGCCAAATTTGTTCAAAAATGACTACTTGAATTCTCAGACGACTAAAACCCAGTCAGCGAAAAAATATTAATATTAATATTTATAAAATATTTTTCAATATTTTAAAAATATTATGTAAATACTTATTGAAACAAAAAGCGATAAAAATATTTTTTAAGGTTCTACAGGTGAATTTGAAATTCTTAATTGATCGTTCTCGTGCAACTTAAACATAGGCGAAACTTTGTTTATTTTTCTAGAAAAGTTTTTCCGCCTACAAAATTTTAATTGGAATCGAATATTTTTTTTTAAAATTATGGAAATATTCCTCATAACACTCTACACAACTTTTGTGACATGAAATTTGGATCCCTTTAAACATTTATGGTGTTTTTGTGAGATTTCCCCAAAAAAAAGCCCAATGTTTATAAACAAACCATTAGCATGTTTACAATTTTTGAAGATTATTTTTGTAAATAGTTTAAAAATATTTTAGTTTTTAATAAAAGCGAATTTTCGTGTCACAAAAGTTGTGTAGAATGTTAAGAGGAATATTCCCATAATTTTAAAAAAATTATTCGATTCCAATTAAAATTTTGTAGGCGGAAAAACCTTTCTACGAAAATAAACAAAGTTTCGCCTATGTTTAAGGTGCACGAGAACGATCAATTAAGAATCTCAAATTCACCTGTAGAACATCCTTAAATGTCGACAAATATTTTAAAAATATTTTTATCGTTTTTTGTTTCAATAAATATTTACAAAATATATTTAAAATATTGAAAAATATTTAAAAAAGATTTTATTATATTTTTTGCTGACTGGAAAAATGACTAAAACTGCTGTCAAATTTGGTACGTAACCTTCAGTCATTTTTTTTTTTTTTTTTCTTCAGAGATTCTATTTTTGAAAGAGATTAAGACAAAAGGAGTAAGACCATAACTTTACCGTTGATAACCCATGTTTAACTCATAAAATATTAAAATTTTATTTTTTATAATAATAAAAATTATTTTTTCAAGTTTGAAGTAAGGCACCCCCGCCAATTTTTCTTTTCGCGGTAGTAAGAACAAACCTTAAATTTTTTCAGATTTTTTAAACGACGGGAAAGTGTACCGCATGGCGCCTTAATTTCGGAAAATTTTCGTAAGGACCAAAATGTGGATAATGTTTTTTGGAGAAAAAACACTCATTTCCTAAAGTCACCCGGCAAAATTTAGCATTCCTCAGTAAAAGGTAGTCTCATTGTCCCGAAATCCCGAAAAGGAACTTATTTCCTATCGGAAATTTTCCGTAGTTCACGAATCTGAAGTGCGTTTGTTATATCTGCTCGCTTTCGAGTAAGAAGTAAAAATAGGACAAAAAATGGCTTAAAAAACAAAACATATTAAGTCCATAATTTTGCTCATATTTTGATCTTTAGCTCAAAAACGGATGCAGATATGAAAAAATGGACTTCAGATTCGGGAACTACGCAAAATTTCCAATTAAAATAAAATGTTTTTTTTCCCCTAACAAAAAATTATAAATTTTTTGGTCCTTATAGGAATTTTTTCAAAATTGAGGCCCCGTGCGGCACGCTTTCCAGCCATTTAAAAAATCTGAAAAAATTCAAGTCCTATTACAGCCCCAAAAGGGAAAATTTGCGGGGGTGCCTTACTTCAAGTTAGAACATTTGCGAAATAAGAAGACACCCTACTATAATTTTTTTTTTTTAATTTAGAAAATCAAAGGTCCAACGAAGAAGAATAAAGACATTTGGTTACCTCCAATAACTTCTTTCCTTAATTCTTATTTTCTATAAATAAGTCTAGGTCTGCCAGCCTGCAAGTCAAACATATGTCCGGCCAATAGAATATTCCATTCATAAGCTAAACATTGTGAAAGAGTTTCATCTCAAAACTAATTAACAACTTATTATAAATCAAAACGCATGTAGCGTTCAGCTTACGGCTATTTTTGATTGACAGAAGTCAAAAACATTTTCTGCACCAAATGTACCTGTATGGCAGCAAACTCAACATTGATGGATCACACATTCGAATTCACCTAAACCCTGTTACGGATTTAAAATAAATAATTTTTATATTTTTCCATAAGCAATTCCGTGTCAAGGTCGTGCTGTAAAATTACACGCCGATCATCGCAATGTGAAGGAAGCAAAGTACGTTTGCATCTGTGACAAATTTTGTGATTTAAAACCGTCGAAAACGAAGAAAGTGAAAATAAAGATTTTTACAACTAGTCTTAATATTGAGAATAATTTCAAAAAACCTTACGATCGAAGTTTTAGAAAAGTTTTAATTTCACCTACCGCTAATGCATTGATCTCCCATCCCGTTTTTTTTTCTTTGTAAAGAATACATAAATAAAGAGTTCAAAAAAGCAATCATTTTTCATTCCCATTCGATGGTTGTTCGGTCGGAATATAGAGATCCATCAAACAAAAAATGCATATACGATTTCGACAGACTTCAAACAAATTGAGATTCACGTCATGTCGGAGGACGTCGATGCTAATGTAATTAATTTTTCGTTTTTTAAAAGTCAGCTAGATATACCGTTTGTTGTTTGGAAGAGAAAAAAAAAGAAAGGAGATTTACTGTCAAAATTTCAATTTTTTATAATTTTTTTTAACGATTTAAATTTGCCTGATGGTCTAAACGTGACAGAAAAGGTTTATAAAAAAATGTGCTTTGAAAGTTTTAAACACTCCCGTTTACTACAAAATTTTAAATCATATAGTTCGGCAAACCGAAAGCCGAAATTTCACTCCAAAACGTGTTGAGGTAACAAGTTCCTTAACTTGTTACTAAACTTGTTGCAGCATAGAAACATGTTACCAACATGTTGCTGAACATATTGCAGCATAGAAACATGTTGCTGACATGTTGCTGAACATATTGCAGCATAGAAGCATGTTGGTGAACTTTCTGCAACATAGAAACATGTTTCTGAACATGTTTCAGCATAGAAACATGTTGTTGAACTTGTTGCAGCATAGAAACATGATCAGAACATAATACAGCATAGGAATGAATTGTCGACATGTCACTGAACATGTTGCAGCATAGAAACATGTTGTTGAACTTGTTGCAGCATAGAAACATGATCAGAACATAATACAGCAATACAGCATAGAAATGAATTGCCGACATGTCACTGAACTTGTTACAGCATAGAAACATGTTTCTAAACAAGTTGTTGAACATGTTGCAACACAGAAACATGTTCAGAAACATGTTTCTGTGTTGCAACATGTTCAACAAGAAACAAGTTGCTGAACATAATACAGAATAGAAATGTATTGTCCACATGTCACTGAACCTGTTGCAGCATAGAAATGTATTGCCCACATGTCACTGAACTTGTTGCAGCATAGTAACATGTTGCTGAACTTGTTGCAGCATAGAAACGTATTGCCTACATGTCACAGACATGTTGCAGCATAGAAACATGTTTCTGAACGAGTTATTGAACATGTCGCAACATAGAAACATGTTGCTGAACATAATACAGAATAGAAATGTATTGCCCACATGTCACTGAACCTGTTGCAGCATAGAAACATGTTCCGAAATATTCTGCAATGTTTCTGAACATGTTTCAGCATAGAAACATGTTGCTAAACATATTGCAGCATAGAAGTATATTGCCAGCATGTCACTGAACATGTTGCAGCATAGAAACATGTTGCCAACATGTTGTCCAACGTTCAAAAATTTTTATTTTTTATTTTTCAGTGTTGCGCAGCATGTTTTTTTTTTTACGCTTCATCATTCTCATAACGCTGCAAAAAGTTGAGCAACATGTTGTTTCAACATGTCACTGCAACATGTTTTATATGAAATTTCGTTCGAAAATTTTCCTGATAAAATTCAAGCTACGAAGTACGTGTGAACATGAATCCATCCACCTCAGGGAATCTGACTCGTGATAACACGGGGTACCGTTCGACAACGGCAACGAACGAATAAACTTGCCAGACGCTCCGTTGGAAAATCCGACTTTTCGGTCCTTCAACCTTTTTATCGAATTCCGTTAATTTCAAATGCAGTACACGGAAAAGGCCGGGATCCTGTCCTTTTCGAAAAAGAGATTTTCGAATTTACTTATCTGCGGGAAATAGTTCGGTCCCGATCGTTCGATTAGTCGGCTTATCACGAAAGCTCTTATCTCTGAAAAGCGATTCCAAAGAGAACATCATTATGTTGATTTTAAATCCGATTAGTAAACCGTCCCGAGAAATATCCGAGAATTTAAACTCCTATTTCGTGGAACGGCGGAGCTTTATAATCCGAACTGATTGGCATATTTAATTCTTGACTTTTTGTTTTGAGAAAGTCGCTTTGAAAAGGAAAAGCCGATGCGTGGGTGGGTGTGTGTTCGTTGGGAATCACTTTGACGTTTTCCGTATTGAAATGTTAAGATGCTAGGGAATTCGGATATTTGAAACGATTTTATAAATAAGATGATGGGATTGATATCAAGGGTAAAAACAAGCCAAAAAAATTTAAGTAAAAAATTAAATTTGGCCGATGCACATCGGCATCGGCCAAAATTTTCAAGATTCGGAGCCCTGGAAAATTCTTAAATTTTATCATTCTGCACTTTATCCAGAAAGAAAATTATTATTAGCGCCACTGGACAACATGCCAATCACACCAAATACATTAAGTACACCACTCGCCCAATTTGAGAAAAATAAAAAAAAAACTCGACCAAAACATCTTTATCAGATTTACAAACTCGAAAATAAATATGCAAACTATTTCAGTAATAAAACGTTAAGGGCGGACCGCTCCTTTTTCCCGCTTCCTCCGTTAATCACGCGAGTTTTTTTTTTTTTTCCTTCTTCGAGAGTAAAAACATCAAAGTCTCGTAAATTTATAGATTTCTGCCAGTCTGTAAATAAATCGTTAACAAAACCCCGAAGCTAGAGATCATCCTTCTCGAATAATAAATCATTATTTAAATTTTTTTTAAACAAAATCCTTTTAAAAAAGCATGATGGCGGGATGCCTGGATATATACCTCCTCGACCTCGATTACCATATAAAAAAAAAAAAAACACTTATTGTTCTCTTCTTTGCATGTGGCAAAGCCTAGATCGCGACCCGAAACACGTTCGGGGTCAAAAAGGAATGCATACCTTTGATAATATAATTAATCAATTACCCTTTAGCATTTTCTCCTTGTTTCGGTAAACATGAAATTATCTTCCCGTGGAATGGATTCCCTTGCGATTCCCTTTACGTATGATTCGATTACGAAAAATTTTGTTTCTCCCCGCGCCCGCCCGCTCCCTCCAGGAATTGCACGGCATCATCCGATTTTGCTTTCTACCTTCACATTTTTCGTTTAAATTAACCCAAATATTATTACTGTTGCTCTTTTTTTTTTTTTTTTTTTTTTCTAAAGAAAAAGATTTCAGCCTTTTTTTTTTTCAATCAATTTTTAACGAGAAATCCCAAATCCACTTTACACGAAAAAAACGTAATTGCCCCCCAACAAAAAGAAAATGCCTCCGGGAGGCTTTTATCGGCATTAAAAATAATTGTTATTATTTTTCTCTATACCCGAGTCTAAATTCATTCATTTTTCCCGTGATAAAAAAGGAAAAAAAAAAGTAACAATGCGAAACGCGAAATGACTAACTTAGACAACTTGTCGAGCTCGCGAGTGATAAAATTTGCATAATCCTCGGTATGGAATTCATTAACTTTTACCGCGATTGTTTTCGCAGGAAAAGCGCACAAACTGCAAAAAGCCTTCCGCCGCGCGCGGTTATTGTGTTTTCCCTTCTTTTCTTTTGTCAAAATAATACAGCCCGAGAATTATATATAGCATTTCTTGTTTTGTTTTAAGATAACGAATTAAAGCGCGGAATATGAATAGGGAAGTGTGGGTTCCCTTCTCGAGTTCCATGTACAAATGACTCAGAAAATCCAATTTTTTCTTTTCTTTAAGTACGTGCCAGTAAGTATTTGTGTACGTCATTTAGAAAAGGTACCATCGGGGAGATGGCGCTTAGAATGTTTTGTTTGTAAACAAACATTGTTTTGTTATGCATTCCAATTTCACAGCATTCTAAGCGCCATCTCCCCGATGGTACCTTTTCTAAATGACGTACACATTTCAATTTTTTTTTTCTGTGCAGGCTTAGGGGCTCGCCCATGTATATTAGGGTGTATCGAAATTTGGAAATTTTCGAATCCGCGGAAAAATTGTGTCTTAGGGTCAGTGGTAACCTGGAATTTTTTTTCAAGCAATTTTGGCCGTCTCGATTGGCTCAAAGTTTTACATGTTAAAAAAGGGTGATTTCTGCAATTTTTAGAAATCTTGTTAAAAAATTGTCCAGAAACCTTAATTACTGTAAAAGTATATCTGTCTGGCGTTTTTGAGGTCAATAAATCCGAATAAGACCGAAATTTTTTTCTAGGGGTTTGGCAAAATAACAAAACATGATTTTAAATTTTTTTGGCCCCAAACGTTGAATTTGAATTATAAATTTTCTTTGTTCATGTTGCGAACTCTTAATTGGTATCTCCACTTCATTTGGGGACTTAAAATTACATTTAAGATTCAATAAAGTAAACGGAATAGCACTAATTTTTAAATAGTGGTAAAATATAACGGAAAATATTTTTTTAAGCGACAAAATTAAAATGGCGTTGGGCCGATTTTTCCAAATCCCTTAGAAAAAAAAATTCGGTCATATTCGGATTTGTCGACCTCAAAAACGCCAAACAGATATACTTTCACGGTTATTGAGGCTTCCAAACAATTTTTTAACAAGATTTTTAAAAAATTGCCATGATCACCTATCCTTGAACATGCAAAACTTAAAGCCAATCGAGAAAAATTCTAGGTTACTATTGACCCTAAGTCACTACTTTTCAGCAACAGTTACTACAGTTTCAGCAAGAATTCGGATTCGCAAATTTCTAAATTTTGATACGCCCTAATATACATGAGTATAAGAGAAATTATTCAGGCGTTAGAAATTCTGTGTTCGGGAGGCGCAAAAAGGACAGAAAAAAAAAACCTCAATGAAGGCGCTTAGAAGATTTTTCGCTTCATCAGTGCTTCAATCGTTATTATTTCTGTGCCGGACGTATCTCCATCGTAAATATGATTGCAGATAAGTCTGCTTTGATTGTTTTTAAATATCATGATGTAATGTGAGTCATTCGCTCATGTTGCCGCAAACTTGTGGCCACAAGATTTTAAAAAAGAGTCAAAACACACTATCTCCAATCATGCTTACGATAAGAGATAAGTCAGTTAACTTCCGGCGATCCACTTTTCAGCTATTTAAATAGCAGATTTCTAGGCTGGACCGGAAAAGTGAGAATTTTTAGGATGCCGTTCGTTAGTTTTAGGATCGCCGAGAGGGCCGAGTGAAAAATCGAAATTTTTCGGTCCAGCCTTGGAAATGTAGTTTTTAGGACGAGAACTTTGTTTTGTTTATACATAATCTCGAATTTACACTTTTCGCGTCTAGGCCTGAAAAATAATATTTCACGCTGCTGTCGGGGTGAACATAAATAATTTTCCTATTGGAATGATGTTTTAAATCCTAATAAAAGTCTCCGTAACAGCGCTCAATTGCAAGATAAGAATACTCTGCCTAGAAGGATCATACGGGAAGGGTTATCAACGGTTGTCACGGGAAAGAATTTGGGATCGAAACTCCCAGTTTTTTGGTGCGAATCAACAGGTCAAAGATCAAATTCTTCATAAGGACTTAAGTGAACTTTTTTAAGGTGATTTAAAGATTATCCGCCTCCTCGTTAGGCCGCTTCTTATTTTGCGAATTTTCGAATTTGATGGAGGCCATTCTCCCCCCTCCCCCACCCCCACCCCCACCCCAGGTTTTTTTTCCTTTTTTTTTTTAGTAGGTAATTTTTTTTCCTTTATTTTTCTAAAATTTTTTGATTCCTAAAATAAAATTTCCTAAAATGGGTATTTTTCCTAATTTTTTAAATACCTAAAAGGATTTTAGGAAATTTTATATTTTAGGGATTTTAAGAAATTTTATTAATCAAAATATTTTAGGAAAATTAAAAATTAGCAAAAAAAAGTAGTTAGCAAGACAATTTAAGGAACCAAAATTTTTAGAAAAAATGGGTTAGGAATGTATATTTTTAGGGAAAATGGATTAGGAAAAATAATAGGGAATCCGGATTTCAGATTTATGATCTGCTCACAATTTCCGGTAAAAAATAAGTTTTTTTTTTTTTTTTTTTTTTTTTTGTGTGTGTGTGAATCTGGTCAAACGAACATTTTCTGCTCCAATTCATTTTTGGCTAAAGTTGCTGCCCATAAACCTGCTCTTAGCTTTACACTGTAGTCTGCTACATTCTTACAACAAGCTTTACTTTATTTTAGGAGGATTAGCAAATAACGTGTCCCTTATTTGGCAAATTCAAATTTATTGTAGAGCTCTCTTCCTCCATCCCAGGTTTTTTTTTTGGGGGATAGTTATAAACCCTGAATTTTTTCAGATTTTTTAAATGACAGAAACCTGTGCCCCATGGGGCTTGAATTTGGAAAAATTCGTTTGAGATCGGCGCTAGACTTACAACAACTCCTTAGGGGAACTTAAAAATGATGGAAGTCTTTACAGCTCTAGCAGAGATTTTAAAAGACAATATCCTTCAAGATTCATTGGGCAAACTTTTTGGAAGAAGCTTTTGACGGAATTAAGAAAGGACTATTTAATCGTTACTTTGATAACCTCTTCCTCTTCAATCACATACGGTTCCGGTCCTAAAACCCACTTCAGGTATCTAAAATTGCTTCAAAAATTGCTTCAAACAAAACACAGTCAAGTCTGAACCTGTCGTGGCATGTTCGAACCTGGGAATTCCAAAATTAAACAAGACAGTGCCAAGTTTAAACATGGCACCATGCACATCACACCATAAGAGCCGAACTTTTTTGAGCAGAGTCCAGTTTGTTTTATAAAAATTTGAAAATCGAAAAAACGTACCTCCAAAGGAGGAATATCCGGAAATGAAACTTCAGAAAAATATTTAAAAAATTAAAATTACCACTGACACGTACTAAAAGAGCGATTTCATGCTTTTTAACAAAATAAAAAAGAAAAAAAATTAAAATATTCATCGACGCAAAAATGAAACAAAATAACAACTAAAAACTTTTAAATTTAATTTATTTGCCTATTCACTACCCATGTAATCATTTTTTCTTTTTTCTTTTTTTAAAACTCGAGCATGAGATATAATTTTTATCTTGTATGTGACTCATCGGATTACTAATTTCAAAAAAGGAAATCCGAGTCACGAACGAAAACGGCATACTCTTGGCAAACTCCGCGAAATATGAGAAGAAAAAAACACACATATTTCGCTGATTTCAGTTGAGGAAGTCGATTCAGAAGTAAACACGCGTGACTCAGCCCCCGCGAAACCGTTTTTAATCCCCTAAAAACACATAAAAACCCGAACGGGAAAAAAAAAAAAAAAAAAAAAAAAAATGATTTACAGGTGGAATAGGTTTCCTGAGAATGAGTTTCAGGGAGTGACAACTTACAAATTACGACGCTTTCTCTTCTCCCCTGTCATTTTAAGTTCGTAAACTGTGACACGTTTTAAGAAAAAAGTAACAATTTTTGATAAAAGCCAACGAGAAGCATTTGGCGGGTCACGTTGCCGGCGCCAATGCAAGTAAATACTCGTTTTTATCTGATACCACTTTCGTTTTGATCGTAATTGAAAATCGCGAATTATAAATTTAACACACGAACATCACTCAACCTTAAAATTAAAAACAACAAAAAAATTAAAAAAAAAAAAAAAAAAAAAAGTAAAGTAGCGCTCACCTTTTTCGTCAGCGTATCCCGGAGCCGAAGCGGTACTTCCAGCGTCGCTTTGAGCGTCATCCTCCAGTGTCGACATCGTTCTCCTGTCGAGTTGAATTCGCGGGACCCGGAAGCTGTGATGGAGAGGAGTCATGCGTAGCAAACGAGGGGCATCCCCGTCGGGGGGAAGTCCGCAATCCGAATTTCGAAACAACACCATTCCTTTTATTTTCTTTTTAACCGGTTCGTTCACTTTTTCCCTTTCATCTTTCGATCGTCATCTTCAACGTTCTCACCCCTAAAAAAGAAAACAAAACCGGTTATTTATCAAGAAGTTACAAGTGATACTGCGATCTCGTTACAAAAAAAAAAAGTTACAGTGGGTGGATCAAATACGATTTTCTCGGTAAGATAATCCGAAGCTCGAAAAAGAAGAAGAAACTTTTTTTTTTTTTTTTTTTTTTTTTTCCTTCAAGTTTTATAATCTAAAGTAAAGCAAAGCACGCCGCAAGGTAAAGCGGTATATCTGTTATCTGAGATCGTGACCGGAAAGCTTTATATAACGGCCCGAACGTGGCCGTTCGTTAACATTAATATTAGCTCAAAACCGGGCGTGCCTGTGACACCTTAACATTTGTTTGCGAGATGGACTGCATCACCCAAGATCAAAATTTCAGATCAACAAGGGTGTGTGGATACTAACCGTTTTTTCGGTAATTTTCTAAATGGTAAAAATATTTCGCGATTCCGATTCCGGTACGTTTTTCATCATATGAGTCTGATTCCGATTCCAATTATGATAAGTTTCTTTATACAGGGCTGCAATTACGATTCCGATTCACATTCCGCAGAATCTTGAATATTTATAAGTAAAATTCCAATTCCGAAAGGTGGAAAAAAATTTCAGATTCCGAATAAGGGTGCAAATTCACTATGGAACGTTCGTAAGGAGTCTCCAGTCTCATTAGCTGAACATCTGATTTACTGACTTTCCGCTATTCTTTATACAGAGTGAAAGAATAACATATCATTGGAAAGCTAAATATTTTGCGTATGAAAACAAAGGTTTTTTTACTTTTCAATTAATATCATTTGTTCCACCTAGGGCTGTTCGATATTCGGGTATTTAGCTCGGTTTCGGTTCTAAAATTCGGGTTCGGGTCTAACGCGGGCCCAGACCCAAACTACTTCGATTCAGTTCGGGTCCGGACCCGAGTTAACTCGGGTCGGGTATTATCGATTTCTACCCGGAAAAAGTCGGGTTCGACTCCGGATCCGAACCTACCCGTTAAAAAAAAATCATTTATTTTAAAAAAACGATGAAAATTAATATTACCAAACGATTACGAAATGATCGGAGGCGACATGATCATTAGACCGCAAAAATGAAGAGAACGGGTAGGTTCGCGGGTCCTATGAGTCGAACCCGACTTTTTTCGGTGGGAATCGAAAATACCCGACCCGAACGGAATCGAACCCGAGTAGTTCGGGTCTAGACCCGAGTTAGACCCAAACTCGAGCGCGAATTTTGGAACCGGAACAGAGCTAAATACCCTAATAACGAACAGCCGTAAGTCCACCCCGTGTAAGTTTGTCTTGTCTCTGCCACCGACTTTTTGTACGCAACCTTTTATTTTTTTTATTTTATTTATTTATTTTTTTTTTTTTTGCCTCAACTTTACCTCAAAAATTTATGTTCGAGTTTGTAAAACAAGATGTCAATCATTTCTATTCCTTAAAATTTCACCTAGAGTACTGAACTCTGTACTTGGCGAGCTCACTTTCCCAAGTCAGAAGGAATGTAGCTTTTTGTGTAAAATTAAAGACGAGGAACATACTTAAAGCTGCCTTTGCATTCATTGCCTTTACTATTGCCTTGGAGTTTTGCATAAGTCTGGGACAAAAGAAGTTACGGGACGGAAACATATAAGGAACAGAAGCACTTACGTGGTGGCCTCCTAGTCCTGGGTACAAGATTAACACACTAAAAGGAGGGATAAAGTATTTTATCGGAATTTTCACACAAGTCGGGTAGTTACCTTACCATTTTTTTTTTTTTTTAAAAGGGCTCTATTAAATTCATAATTTTTATCTCAGCGTTTAGTTGAAGCTAGAAAGTTATAATCCAACGATATAGAAGCCAAACTGGATATTTTAAAGGTATATAATTATGAATTTTAACTACTTATTTTTGCTATCACCAACTCCACCCCTGGACCTTGGTCTGTTTCTTATGTTTGCGACCAATTTAAGGTGTTTCGATAGTAAAACTCAAGATGTTAGATATTCTTCAAACTCGCACAGATGATGTATCAGGTATCCGCGGACCTCCCTTAAAATTTTAAGGAAAAGTTTCTTTCTAGTTAACGAGTTAGAAATTTTTAAAAATGTGAAAAAAATACATGGCGTATATGGGAAGTTTCAAAAAATAAACAAAGCGTTTTCATTTATTTACGAAAAAAGTTTATTTCTAGATGTTCCGATTTTTTCAAAAACTAACACATCTGTTAATAGGTATCGAATTGATATTAGCTTTAAAAAGTGCATATTACTTTCTAGTTTGTATGTTTCAGAAAATAAAATCGGAAGCTTTGTTTATTTCGTGCAAAAAAAAAGGATGCCATTTTTTTCTTTTTCGTAGGCTAACAAGGGGTCGTACATAAATTACGTAAACATGGGTTAGGCCTTTTTGCACCCTCTATCCCATTTCGCTTATGCTTAGCTTATGGGTAAGATGTTAAATTTGGACCCCCTCCCCCCTTCTAAATGTGCTTACGTAATTTATGTACGACCCCCAATAGGATAATAGTACATTACTGCCCTAGGATGTAAGAGACTTGTTTCAAGTCGAAGTACGAGTTTGAGACACCGAGGCGAAGCCGAGGTGGTTCAACGTGCTGAGACGTGAAAAGTCTCTTACATTCTAGTGCAGTAAGGTGCTTTACGTACCAAGAAAAACGAATTGTTCACTTCTCGAGCGGGAGAAAAACAGGCTATTACTACCCGAGGTACGTAAAATTTTTTTATCTTTTCTTGAATTTTAACGAAATCATAAGACCGAAGAACGATGCTTTTTTAACTAATAATGAAGCGGTGCTATCGAAACAACTTAAGCATAAAATGTTGTAATGCGGAGGTCAGGAAAATTATTGACGAAAATGTAAGCTTGAGGAAGATGTTTCAATAATTAAGAAAGATGATGTTATTATAATTACAACGAACATGATATGGCAGAAATATTGAACTAAGTAGATGTCATATTTACTGCATCAATTTTTTGTTTAAATCACAAATCCAAAGATAAAAGCAAAAACATAGTTGAAATGTAAATTCTTCGTATGGCAAAGATGTTTACGAAATTCACAAACAAGTAGAGAAAATTGATGAGATATCATAGAGGCATGCAAGAATTCTAAAAGGAAATGAGTTGAAAAGCAGCATATTTAAAACTATTAGGAATACGAGAAGGAAAAGAGAGGGTTTTGTCAAACGAAGTAATATAAGGGAATTATAAGGAAGAAATGCACAACTTTTCCTGAAAGCTATGAATTAAGAAGAACGGATATACGTATATTTGGGTTGCTTTAAAACCGTTTAGAATGGAACGAAAGTCGAAGGGTTCACGAAAGTCTTTACAGTTTTGGAGGGATTGTCAGGGCTGGTGTGCCGAATAGATTTGAATCGAAATCAGAATCGGAATCAGATTCGATCGATGGCGGAATCATGAAAATTGTGAAAAGTTGGAGGTTAAGAATTATTGTAAATCAAAACGGTTGGAGTAAGCGCGGAAGCGTTATGACGTCATATGTTAATATCGTTCTGCCCAAAAGCATTTTCCAAGAATGCGGTGGCTTGGTTATAAACATTGAAAGCATCGCATTCTGTGACAAATTTTCCGGCAGAACGATATTAACATACGGCGTCACATTGCTTCCGAGCTCATTCCAACCGTTTTAATTTACAATTTTTAGGCCCCAACTTTAACAAATTATTGCATACAGAAAAAAAAATTTTTTAAATACTTTTTACTACACAAATAATTCTTTAAGTATATGTACTTTTTTTTTACACCAAAATTTTTCAAACATAAAAATACCTGAAAATACCCTATTGGAATCGGAATCTCGTTTGAAAACAGTTTGGAATCTTCGGAATCGAAATAAAAAAAATAGGTCTCAAAAAAATATTTTAGATTCAGATTGGCTTAGAAAGCACAAAAATATCGTTGTTAGAGTTAATCAATGTTGGATTTAAATTGGAATCAGAATCGAAATCGGAATCGGAATCGGAGTCGGCATCAGCATCAGCATCAGCATCAGCATCAGCATCAGCATCAGCATCGGCATCGGCATCGGCATCGGCATCGGCATCGTTAAAATATTAGTTAGTTGGAATCTTAGGGTGCAAATTCACTATGGAATGTTGAACCAACATGTTTGACAAACGAACGAATCAACTATTGCAGAATTTACTCCTACGCCGGAATTCGTGTGGAATGTTGTCCAACAAATTGGTACAACATGTTGGTCCAACTTGTTGACGCATTTGAATGGCGCTACAGACATATACAGTGTATTGTCCAGATAGCCATGAAATTCTTTAAAAGGTCAACAATTCCAATTTAAAAAAAATTCACTTTTATTTCTAATGCAATTATTTCCCATTCAGGCTCAAACCTGCTAAAATTTTCGGTAGCACTAAACAAAAGCGAAAACGATCGTTAACAAAAAAAAAAAAAAAAAAAAAAAAAAAAGTTAAGACCTCGAATTTTCATTTTCATAACGCCATAGCGCTAAAATAAAAATATTAATTAACCCGTTAAATCGATAAGAGGTTCATCTTCATTATTTAATTAGTATTTTAAAATTTTTGAACCCGGTAAACGAAGATAAATGAATGTGTAATAAAATTAATTAATGACCATGAATTGGAAATGAAAGTTGAATTACACGAAGATGGAACAAACAATATGAGCTAAGATGAGTCCTCGATTAACAAGTTTGGTGAGTCTTATGAGTATCCAAAGTATGTGTGCCGTGTTAAAAATATAAATCGCAGTCGAAGCTACTTTTTTTTTTTTCGTTCTTTCTTAATATTTCGGTACTTTTTTCGTCAAGTTTTTTTTTTCTTCTACCTACTGATGCTGACGCTACTTTTTACAATATTTTTACTGCACGTTCACAACCGGCTTTTTCAATAGGTCATGCTGCATCCGGTCACGTATATTTCAATTTAATGGACGAAACGAAAGGAAAAAAAAAAAAAAAAACTCGAACTGTCGCACGAAGGAACATTTTTATTCGTAGCGTTTCTTTTTGCTACTTCAAAAAAAAAGAAAAAGTCCGTTATCTGAAAATTGAAAAGCATTTTTGCAACCAACAAAAAAGAAAGAAAGAAAAAAAAAACTTTTATTTTATTACACGCAATTTCTATCTTTAAATGAATCTTTGCTTAATCGTTCACAAATATTTTTTTTTAGATGGACAGATATATTTTAGGTCAAGCGGGAGAGAGAGAGTTTTTAAAAAGAAAATATTTACGGTAGTATATACAAGCATATTAACCCAGAGAGGTCTCCGCATTGGTCTTCTGACCAACTTGACTATAAAGAATAACAAATAAAAACTGCTGCCTAATTTAAAAGCGTTAATATTTTTTTTTTTTCTTTAAGTCGGTTGACAAGCAACTTCATCGAATGCGTTATTCGCAAAACTAACACAAAGATTTCGGCGAGTCATCCTATATACAATTTATTTATTTCTCTCAAAGTGTTGAAAACATCTTGAAATTTTCGACGGAGGAAAATTATGTAATTGTTTCTGATTGATGAGGACTGTTAAACGATTTGGGAACGAAAAAAAAAAAAAATCCAACGATTCAAGATTTAGATTCGGTATGACTTTTCACGCTTCAAATACTTTTAACTGTAGAACAGCCCTTGGAGCTTTAGCTTGTTTTAGACGGAGGTGTTCTCATAGATGCACAAGAGGGTGGTTCGAAAATCAATTTTTTTGGAATTTCAAAACCAGGGATGGTATGCCGAATAGATTCAAATCGGAAAATAAATTCAAATTTTTTGCGTAATTTAGAACAGGGCTGCAATTCCGACTCCGATTCCGGAAAAAAATTTTCAGATTCCGATTTTGATTCCAACTAACAAATATTTTAGCGATGCCGATTCCGATTCCGATTCTGATTCTGATTCCGATTTCAACCAAAATTGATAACTGTAATAACGGGATTTTCGTGCTTTTTAAGTCAATCTGAATCGAAAATATTTTTTGGGGTGCCAATGTCGATTCTGATTCTGAAGATTCCGAACTGTTTTCAGACGAGATTACGATTCCGATTCCGATTTTTATTTCTTACAAAAAAGCAAGGATTCCGATTCCGATTCCAATTACTTTTGAAATAGCAGATTCCGATTTCGATTCCGATTCCGAATAAAAATTAATCGGAATTGCAGCCCAGATTTAGAATCGGAATCGGAACAAGATTCGAATGAGAAGAAATCTATCAGAATTGGGAACAGAATCGTAAAATATTTTTTACCTGAATCGCAAAATATTTTTCTTATTGTCATATGTCGTGCAATTCTTTTCTCATTTCCCCAATTTTTATTGCATCGCATGCTCATTACTTGATTAGACTTGTTTATCTCTAAATATAATAAAATTGAAATTGGCATCAGAATCGGGATCGGAATCAGAATCAGCAGCAACTAACTATTATTTGGAGTTGGAATCGGAATCGGCACCTATTATGTAATTTTGAATCGGAATCGGGATCGTAAATTTATTCTTTTCCACGGTAATCGGAATCGGAATCGGGATCGCGTTTGAAAATCATCAGAGCATGTTGTAACATAAGAACTGGGTGACATTTATGTCACCTAGTGCCCAAAATTTGTCACCCAGGGAGAGAAAATTCGATCGACTAGGTGAGAAGAAAAAAATTTTCTAGAAACTTATTTTAAGCCATAGAAATTGTTTTTAATTTTTTTCCCTGGGGTATTTTGAAAAAGATTTGTCTAGTCCATTGAATGCTGGTTGTAAAAATATCAATGTTTAAAAATAACCTTCCAAGAAATTTTTGCTTTTTTTTTTTTTTTTTTTTTTTTTTGAATACTCTTTTTCATTGAGAAAGGATACCCGAAGATATCTCAAATTTAATCCGGTCAAAGACTTCTGCAAACTTTTTTTTTTATTCTCTTCTCCCCTTCAGCTGCCTGCTTTTGGTCTTTTTATCAGGTAGTGACTGTTTTTAAAGCAAAGTTCAAATACCTCTTTCCTTTCCAGTTTTCAAGACTGTACCTGCTTCTGATTCTCTCTTTCCTCTCTGTCCCAAAATCTAAAGTTCATTCTAGGTCAAAAAAAAAAAATTGGTAGTCTTCTAATTTTGAATTTTTAAAATTGAAAATTTTTTAGATCACAAGCGGGAGGGGGGGGGGGGGGGGGGGGTGGCGGCCCGCCGCCTAATATCTTTGGTCTTTTGTCACCTACTGAAAATTTCTTACAACATGCTCTGAAAATCATCCAGCATCACTGGAATCAGAATTGGAATCGTAATCGGAATCAGTATGCCATCCATGATAAAAACTCCTGCATCGGTAAAAGTTCCTTTATAGGCAAAGTATCAACCAGGCTGCAATTTCGATTCCGATTCCGCAGAATCTTGACTATTTATGAGTAAGGTTCCGGTTCCGATTCCGAAAGGTGGAAAAAAATTTCCGATTCTGATTCCAACTAACAAATACTTTAACGATGCCAAAATTGATTAACTGTAATAACGGTATTTCCGTGCTTTAAGTCCTTCTGAATCAAAAGTATTTTTTGGGATCAATGAAAGACATACAATATTAAAATTAATCCCATATTTATCCCAAAATTGTTCCAAGTAAAAATAAACTATATGAGGACTCCTTACAAATTAATTTTAGCCATTTTCTCTCATAATCACACTAACCTTACGAAATTTCATGTGTCGAACCGAACCAGATTTTTTTCCACATTATATTTCCTCTCTATTTTCTATAGCGAAAAAAAATATAAACAAGACGTTCCGTGTTTTGCAAAAAATAAATAAGTAAAATGAATAAATACATCTCATCTCGAATCCGTAACGTATACTAATAAGTTACGTGCATCCTGTTATACGAATTACGAAAGTATACAATAATCATAATAATAATAACAACAAACTTGCGAAATGTAAAATACGAATAAGTACATAAAAAAAAAGAAATAATCTTTTTTTACGATTTAATTAAAATTTTTATTGAATTAAAAGAAAAAAAAATTATCGAGATATAAAATTTTAACGAGCTCTGTTTTCTCAAAAGAAAAATATTTTTTTCTTTTCGATTTCATACTCATCCTCGCGAAATAATTCGCGCCAATTAGGAATTTAAAAAAAAAAAAAAAAAAACTACACAACACATCCCATAGGAGTATTTCGAACGGAAGGTAAAATTTATGCTTCGGTTTACGAAATTAAACCCCTCATTTGAATTCGTAATTAAAAAAATATGAGAGCATTTCGTTCGCCTGTCATCGATATCCTCTCCTTCCTTGCATTCCGATCTGCGTGTTTTTTATTTTCTCAGATAGCCGAGACAGATTAGGCTGTTTTTTAAAAGGATTAATTTACGGTTGCAAAGCATATTTGGTCATATGTCGAACTTGAAACAAAAGGAATCATGTGAGAAAAAAAAAAAAAAAAATAATACTAAGTCGCACATAAAAAGTAACGATTCTAATTAACATTTCCTTTATTGTCTTGAATATGGCATTTTAATGAAGAACTGAATTATCTAATCTTTTAGTCGTATCATTTTCTTTTTTTCTTTTTTAAATTTAATGCATCGTGATTCCGAAAAGAAAGGCAGTTGTATCACGGTGTGAAATTTTAAGAGATTATGATGAATTTTTGAAGGGAAATATTGTCGGAGGCTTCAAAAAATGGGGGGGGGGGGGTTGAGGATTTTTTAGGGAAAACTGAATCCGCTAGGAGGCTATCGGCTGCTATCCTGGATAAATTTCCAGGGCTGCAATACCGATTACATTTTATATCGGAATTGGAATCGGAATCTTAAATATGTTAAGATTTAACGGAATCAGAATCGGAAATCGGAATCAGAATCGGAATCGGAATCAGAATCTTGCATATGTTTAAACAAAGTAAAATCATATGCAACCAGGCAATGAAAAAAAAAAAAAAAAAAAAAAAAAGCAAGCGACTTCTGAGAAGTTTGATGAGAACTAAAGCTAGTGCCAACTTCAAAATTTGGAAAAAAATAAAAATAAATAAATAAATAATAAATAAATAAATAAATAAATGCAAGTTATTATGGAAACGGGAACAATGCCGAGTAGAAATTCCGTTAAGAAATTGAAATCCGAAAATAATTAGCTTTTTCGGAATCGGAATATGTCAAATTTAATCGGAATCGGAATCCGGAGTAAAGATTTAAAAGATTTCGGGAATCGATATCGGCAAGCCGTTGAACCGCTCAAAAAATTCGAAAAACGACTTTATCTGCCTTTAAACGAAGAAGCAATATGAATCGGGTTAAATTATTTTTATTAAAGCAATATGAAAATCCGAAAGGGGCCAGGTCAACCCCCGAAAATCAAATCCCCAAATTATTTTTCAGTGATTTAATTTTCGCATTTCAAATATCAATTCAATTTTTAAATAAATAAAATAATTTTTTTTTTTTTTTTTAAGTTCAAAACCCCGAAATTTTTCGGGGATTTGATTTTTGGGTTTATAATGAACCATTTTAATTGTAATGCCATAAAATTGGAGAATGAAATTGTACAAATTTTTTTATACGCGGTTTTCTAAAGATCACGCGACGCGACGTTTTGATGTTTAGCTTACGTACTTCGCTCTTCGCATCGCATTAAATTCGTCGTAAGCAAAACACCAAAACTTTGCGTGGCGTGATCTTCAGAAAACCGCGTATTTAAAAAACATTTGTACAATTCCATTCTCCAATTTTATAACATTACAATTAAAATGATTTATTATAAACCCAAAAATCAAATCCCCAAAAATTTCGGGGTTTTG
The DNA here is from genome assembly GCA_037577465.1 of Liposcelis bostrychophila. Lineage (NCBI taxonomy): Eukaryota > Metazoa > Arthropoda > Insecta > Psocodea > Liposcelididae > Liposcelis > Liposcelis bostrychophila. The sequence goes on along the minus strand of CM075212.1, from coordinate 18,995,395 downwards.
AACTTTAAAAAAAAATCTTCTTTTATTTACTTAAAAATTGAATTAATATTTGAAAAGCGAAAATCAAATCGCCAAAAATTTATTTCGGGGATTTGATTTTCGGTGATTTTACCTGGCTTTTTTCGGATATATATAGCTTACGTAATTCGCTCTTCGCATCGCAATTAATTCGTCGTAAGCAAAACACCAAAACTTCGCGTCGCGTAATCTTCAGAAAACCGCATATTTAAGAAAAATTTGTACAATTTCATTCTTCAATTTTATGACACTGCCATTAAAATGATTCATAAACCCAAAAATCAAATCCCCGAAATTGTTTTCATCCCGAAAAAAAAAAAATAATTTAGTAATTTAAAAATTGAATTAATATTTGAAATGCGCGAAAATCAAATCCCCGAAAAATTATTTTGGGGATTTGATTTTCGGGAATTTGACCTAGACCCATTCGAAATCCTCCTAATGCTTAACTGAAGCCATTTATAACAAACATTATTTCACTATAATTTTTTTTTTTTTTTACGAAATCATGTTATAAAAACTTAAACGTAATTCGATAAATGACATTTACCAAGGAGGTCATGTGTGTGAATCTCAAACGGTGATGATGTCAGATGGCAACCGTGTGGATTATTTTCAAAGGAGCAAATATAAAGGAAATATCAAATTTTATGGGCTTTGAGAGGAAGTTTCATACACTAACTCAAATATATTCAAAAATAAATTCCCCCGGCCTAGAACTGAAATACTGGCTTTATTAAGTATATGACAATGAAAACCAACGCTTTTAGTTTAAAATTTTGAAGGTGCTTTATTAGCGCGATTTTAAAAAACATCGAAAAAAAAAATTCTGAAGAAAAATCTCGAAATCTTATAAAAAACTAGAAAAATTTTTTTTTTTCTGTTGTTCGAGGATTTTGAACTGTCGAAATCCGCCAGAGCCTCCACCGTAGTACTAAATCTCCCATGGAGCTTTTCAAAATTTGAAGCGTGATGCATACGATTTTCCACTGCTTTTCCATACAGGGAAATTTATCCGTGGGTGTTGACATAATTATTTTAGTTACAAGTTTGGCGTTATTCGTTTTTAAAAGTCGTAAAAAGATCTTTTTTCTGATCTTGATCTTTTCCTTATTTCCACGAAAAAAAAAAACTTTTTTTTTTTTCAAAGAGCGGTACGGCCGTAAATTGCGTAACATCATTAGTCAAGATAAAGGTTTATGGACAACGACAACAGGCGTGGATTAATTAAAAGTATATTAGGAATATGATTCAAGTACATTTATCTCTCGTTCATTACTTTTGTATTCTCCTTTAAATGTTAAACATTCGGAATAATAATTTCGTCTTTTTTAAAACTTTTTTGAATCCTAATATAAAAAATGAAGGGGGGGGTTACAACATTTTATACTCTAGTACCCCGAGGAAGATTTGAAAAGATTCAAAAACGTCGGGAAAATAAAACAAAATTATTGTCTCGAATCCTGAACCCAAGGACATTTCTAATGATTCAAAGTATAATTGTGGCCGCATTTAGGAAAGAAAACGCATTAATGACATTCAGAAAAATTAATTTTTATAGTCCCTGACGGCAGTACATGAATGGATTCACATGGGTGGTTCTTCGGATGTCCACAGGCTCGTTTTTATCTTCCCAGGACTCCGCCAGGGGCATGAGTTTCCTTGAATTTTTGGCCAGAAGGTTCGGCATCTTTACAGATCTTTCAGGGGGAAGTTACGTAACTTGGCGGAACTCCGATAAGAGATAAATCAATTTTTTTACTCCATAAATATTTCCAGAAATTCATTTTAAAAAATATTTTTTTAAAATGAAAAAGTATTTTTTTAAAGGAAAAATTAAAAAAAAAAAAAAAGCGCTACAAATTATTTGGTCAGTATTTAAATACGATTTTTGGTCAGTATTATAATTAAATGGCCAGTATTTAAATTAATTGGTCGGTAGAAAAAATAAATGGTCAGTATTTTGGTGGCCAGTAACAACTTGGTCAGTAAAAAAATTAAATGGTCGGTAAAAAAATTAATTAAACAGTAAAAAAGTTAAATGGTAGGTACTTTATTCCAAATATTACCTAAAATTAATATTTTGATCAGTAGCAAAATTAAAAGAAAATCAACTTCTAAAAAAATTTGGCTAGCCCTGCACGAAATTTATCATGAAACAATGTAATGTAGGATCAAAATTCTTGTTTCGACAGGAAAACCTTTCTGTTAAAAGTATGAGTAAAATGTGATTTACGTTTAGATCATCAGACCCCAGGCTTGAAATTAGCGACCCCGATATCTCCCCGAACACGAATTTTAGTGGGAAAAACTCAAGGTTTTAACAAAAGTCCGCCATCCTGAATTTTTGAAAACCGATCGCAGATTTGAAATCAGCGACCCCAAAAACGCCCATGGTAAAATTTTTGGGCCCTTTAATAGAGTTTAAAAAATTTACCCCTTGGCTAGTAGTCGAGACACCCAAATTTTTGGGGGGTGTGACGACTGCAAAAAAATTTTTCATGGGGGATTCTTGTTTATGGTCATGTACTCTCTCGTTCCCGGTATCATTAAAATTTTTTGCCTTTGCTTCAAAAGAAGAGCAAAATTAATTCAAATTGTCAATTTTTTTCGTTTTTTCATTAATTTTTTTTTTCAAAACAGGGAATTCCGGGGGAATGGGGGGTGGTGTGTTCTGGTGGGTGAGTTATGTGGTACCATTCCTTCCGGCAAAAATCAATCGCCCACGAAATGGGAATTAAAAGTTAGAAACACACACATTATTTCGGTCAGAGGGAGTACATTGGATAAATTTATGTTTTTACTGGCCGAATAATATTAATTTACTGCCCGGAAAATATTTATTTACTGCCCGAATATTGTTAATTTACTGTCCGAAAAGTATTAATTTACTGCTCAATCATTTTAAATACTGACCAATAATTGAAAAAAATACTGGCCAAAAATTAAATCAAATACTGATCAAAAATTGAAAAAAATACTGACCAGTTAAATGCAAGCCAAAAAAAAGAACTTAAAAATTATTGTCAGGAATTAAGGAACAGATCAGCTGGGACGTTTTTGAGGGGATTTCAGATTTTAAATTCATTCGTCGGTAGCGCAAAAATGTCTTTCAATTTAAAATCTGCATACAAGAAAAAGTGCGGAGGAAAAACTGGCTTCGCTTAAAAATTTGCCATATGAACTTGTAAATCAGACGGAATGATCCAGTTGCAACAAGATTCGTGTAAAATTAACCTAAATTGTCAATGCCTACGAACTTTTAACATTTTGCAGTAAATTTTATGGGCCATTTTATATGTGCAATGCTTAGCAGATTTTCGGTTAATTCAATCTTTTTCATTTTCAAAAAAAAATTGGGTCTCATTCTTAAATTTTTCAACTCAAAGTATTTAAGTTCAGATTTAACCGAAGCCTTTTTTTTTTTTTTAAAAATAAAAGATCCCCATCTCAAAAAGAAGGTGTGGCTTCGGCTTCTCCCTTTGAAGAAAATGCTTTTTTTATAAAAGAAGAACTAATTAATTAATTTTTGGCTCCAAGCCCTCTTGACCGCCTGGAGTATTACGACATCTGGTCGCATTAGGGTAGATAACAATTAAAATGACTTACAAAATGAGAAGATATTAAAACTTAATTCATCTGTAGATTTTTTTTGAAAAATAAAATGACGCTTTAAATTCTGACTCAGCTTTTTTACGAAAACGTTCAGTTTTCCAGAAGAAGAGAAAAATTCCTGTTTTATGGATAAAAGAAAGCTCCTTTTTTTTTGGGGGAAACCTTTTTAACATATTCCTGGAAAAGACATTTCTTTTGTTTACATTGATATAAGACGAAAATGTATGCCGTGGAAAGTTTAGCCAACTCGAAGGGAAAAAAAAAAAATATTCCCCAGACGCAGGAAGAGGAAAAAAATATAAGAAATGCTAAATACGTTTCAACGAGATCTCAAGTCTTTCCTTTTTTTTTATTTCAAAACAAAAACAAAAACTTATTACTTATTTACATGGAAAGTATAAACGAGCGTTCAAGGGCAAGGGTTTTCGAAAAAAAAAAAAAAAAAAAAAAGGAAAGGAAAGTAACAAAAATTTTTCGTTACGAAAATTTGGACACGAAATTCGTGGCTCGCAAAAATTCAAGGTTTCCATCTCTCGATGACTAAGGTGGATGACGTAAATTTAGGCACGCGCTGTTATTATCCGAGAAAAATAAAAAACAGACTTTAAAAAATCATTGACACTTTACGAGATGTGCATCTGTAATCGAAAATGACGCGTGTAAATCGAAGTTAGTGACCTCACCGTAATAAAACGTTTAAAGGAAAAAAAAAACAGTAAAGAAAAACAAGTGCCGCAAAATTTGAAATGGAAGCTACCCACATGTCCAACCGTCGATGTTACAGCATCCCAAGCCCACGTATTAATTTTGTTGATCAATCTCCGTGGATGATAAAATTTGACTCCGAAGCAACCTTGATGTTACCAAATAAGAAACTTCTATTCCCATCTGATACGCCCTTCTTTTTTTTTAAAGCTGGATGCAAGTCTGTTATTGTTTTTGGAACGGGTCTGGCATGCCTTCCTCTGAAACGTCCTTCGCTACTAGTTTCTTCCAGTGCGTAAAAGGGATAAGCATGTGTGTGCGAAAGCCCACGGTACGCAAATGCCAGAACGAGAACTAGCAACGATGCAGGTCGAGAAAAGCGACATTTTCCGAAAAGCGGCTAAATTTATTTTCGGTTTCAGAAAACTGGGGCACATCAAGGTTAAGAAATCGTAGCGAAAACCTTGTACGAGAAATTGTAAGGTGGTTGAGGGGGTGTGAATAAAAATATAACCGATCAAGAATGACAAAGCGTAATACGGTAATGATAATGACATTATGAAAGTAGGACCCTAGAACGGATTGCAGCTGACAGATGCCCTCATCCGGTCAAATGATCAGACTGCCTCGAGGGAATGTTACCGATAGGACTTTATGGTGTTTGGCAGTAATTGAACTCCGCATTCCAGTCCGAGGGCAGATGTCTGAGATGATGGTTGCAAATCAGGGACTTCTTGGCGGTAGGATGCATGTCTGTGTTTATTGTCAATTGATTTTGCAGTGACATTTTCGTGCTTGGAGGCTGGCTCGCTTAAGTGTGCCAAGAAGAGGGTAACCAGGAAATCTATAGTTATACCACAGGCATAGTAATTGGAACGAAAAAAAATTTAAATCGCAAAAACTGATGACAGTCTGAGACGAAGAAACAATCGGGATAACGTTTAGAAGCATCGAATTTTTGGTTCAGGATTACGGGAAAGATGGGTGTACTCAGAAAAAAAAATGGCTGATTAGAAAGCAAAAACGCCTTGTGGCAAAACGTTTTGCTAAAAATAATTCAAAATTCAATTCAATTCAAGTTTATGTAACCATAAAAACATACAGGTTATCGGCCTCGACCACGATTACAGTGCTAGTTCCAAAACAAGCACTGCTAGTTCCAGAACAAGCACTGCCAGTTCCAGAACAAGCACTGTTCTGGAACTTCACTGTTTGCTATGAGCGAACCTTGGCTAACTTGCCTAGGACCACCAATACGTGTGAGGCCTGGCATCGACGACTCAATTGTCTGGTAGGAAAAACTCATCCATCGTTTTTTGCTTTGTTGGAACAATTGAAAATGGAGGTTGCAGAAATGGACAAAGAAATAGAAAAGTTGGAATCAGGGTCCACTCCTCCAAAAAAAAAGAAAAAATACGTCAAGCTTGACGAAAGAATTTAAAGGATTGTCGAAAAGTACGACGAGTACAAAACACACAAAGAAACGTTAAAATATTTACGAGCCATAGGGCATAACGTGGCAGGAAATATTGTAGCCGAGTAAAAGGTAAAACTGTTAGTGTTTGTTTACTAGTACCACCCAATATATCATTTTCTATGCATTATTTAATATTACACAGTAAAAAATATTATGTAAATATGTTTTTAGGAGTCCACATAAATTTTTTCTGTTGTTTTTCTCCAAAAGGTAAACATAAACAGAAACAACATAAAAAATTTATGTGGACTCCTAAAAACATATTTACATAATATTTTTTACTGTGTAATGACCAATTACTAAAATGACCAAAATATTTTAATGACAAATCTATTTAGTGACCAGTTATGTATTAATGACTAATTTTGTAATGACCAAAATTCATTAGTGACGAAAAATAAGCAGTGACAAAAAAACGTAATGACTAGTTTTCGGTGACCAATCTTCGCAATGACTGGTTCCCTGGTGACGAATTTTCGTAAACCCGGAACTGGCATTGTTATATCTAAAACCTGCCAGTTCCGGAACTGACAATAAACAATAAATAAATTGCGGATATAACCCTGCCAGTTCTGAAACAAGCAGTCAGTCTGGAATTAACAGGGATAAAATTGTCAGTTCCAGAACAGACATTATTAGTTCCAGAATACGCTTTGCCAGTCCCGGAACTAACAGCGTTAAAATTTTTAGTTCCGGAACAAACAAATGTCAATTCCGGAACAAACGACTAAAATCGTAAATATGAAAATCGTTAAACAACTGGCAAATAGTTTTGACCCTTCAGGGCTTCCGTACATAACGCGCTATGTGGGGATACGTGGTGTTATGTACATAGTGTATGTACATAACACTATGGGATGGTCACTAAGTGGTGAGTCAAATTTGGTGAGCCATAGTCATCTGAAAAGATTAATAACGACTTCTAAGAATTAAAAAAAGAAGTTTTGATTTTGGCAGTCAACATCAAAAATTAAAAACTCATCTAAAAACGTTCATAGAAGGCATTTGTAATTTTCATGGAAACCCTTTAAACATTCATAGAAGGCCGTGACTCACCGCGTTGACTGACCACTACATACAGCTCCCCCAGCGGGTAATGTTCCTCGTAAAAAATATATCTTGTCAAGAAACAACCTGTCCGTTGTCTGAAACATTTCAGATTCTGCTACGAAACATTCCGGTTACCTTGCAAGACAGAACTTGTTCAAAACATTTCCTATTTCTGAGTGTGGGTGAGGAATTTGGTTGGATTCCAATTCAGAAATGTACCGTCGTTTGGGGTTTAAGGGTATAGCGTAATGTGCCTGCAACATTTATTTTCACAAGTAAATATGGAAATCGTTAAAAAAAAAAAAAAAAAAAAAAAAAAAAAAAAAATTATGGACTAATGTTTTTGTTTTAGTCACAAAATGTTACAACTCATATAACAACAACAGCGATAACAGGCTTCAGGCTTCAGGCTCAGATGCAGGGCCTTATGCGTCAACAAAAGCAAAATCATGCCTAAATAAGCAAAATCATTTTTTGCTCTTCTATAATATTTCTTCTGGCCAAAATCATACGAATCTCTAAGGTTTTATCATTAGGCCTAACTCTATTCTGCACAGAATTACTTCATTAGCCGAGAAATTACATATTGCAATTTTTTTTTATCACAAACGGGCCCGGAGCTGTTAAAAGGCCTATCAAGGAAAAAAACAGCCGCAAAACAGTTAACTTCATCTTAATAATAAGCTTAAGCAATACCTGTTGGCAAAAGATTTGCGAGTAGGACTCCCAGGTTTTTTTTTTTTTTTTTTTTTTTTTTTTTTTTTCCTTCCGACCTCTTTTCCATACAGCTGTGCATATGATTGACCACACGTTATTACGAGTGCTTTAATTAATAGGTTGCGCCATCGAAGAAATTTCATAAAAATGCATGCATCCAGTTTTGCGGTAACAAAAATATCGAATAATTCTCAATAAGCGTGGTCGGATTTAATCGTCAAAAAATTTCGTAATGATTTTTCATAGCGGGGAAATCGATTTGATTTTTTTTTAATAGGGAAGAGTTTCAGATGATCTTTTTGCGGTTTTTTGTATTTGGAGGAAGGTCGGTATTGATTTCGTACATGCGGTTTTTACGTAAACTGTTACGACTCACGTACGGTTTTATCAGTCTCACGTGTTTTAGATACATATATACAGTTAGGCGAAAAATCGAAAATTACTCCTTGTCTGTTTCGAGGATTAGATTTGTATAAAAATATGTGAGAAATAAATATTTTGAAAGACGTTTCGTTTTGGTGAGACATAAACAATTACCGATTCCATCGTAAACAAAAATGCCTGAAAGATTTACGAGTAGAGATTCGACATTTCTCAACGTAAACAAAAAAAAAAACTGTGCTTCCGTTTGCCTGTTTTAAGGAAATCAAATTGATTCCAAAGATGGAAATTTTAAAGCGATATGCCAGATATTTAAACGTAATCAATTTTTTTTTCTTTCAGGCTTGTGAAATTACCGTAAAATAAAATTAAAAAAGGAAGCCATTCGCCATTATTCTTTTCTTATCACGTTCCAAGAACACTAAAAATATAAAGGCAGTTGTCAAAAGTAAAAAAAAACTGGATGCCATTTTTTTAAGACATTTCATTTTAAATTAGATATTATTTTTAAAAACCGTTTTTGCTTAAAATTTCGATTCCCTACCATTTCTCCTAAAAAAAAAATAAATAAAATAAAAAAATAATAAATAAAGAAATTCCTAATCCATTTTTTCTAAAAAAATCAATTCCTAATCCATTTTCCCAAAAAAAAAGAAAAAAAATCCTAATTCATTTTTATCCTAAACCTAAAAAAAAAAAAATTCCTAATCCATTTTCCCCAAAAAAAAAGAAAAAAAATCCTAATTCAGTTTTATCCTAAACCTAAAAAAATAAATTCCTAATCCATTTTGCCTACAAAAAATAAATTCCTAATCCATTTTGCCTAAAAAAAAAAAATTCCTAATCCATTTTTTCTAAATATTTTGGTTCCTAAAATTGTTTTCCTAACTATTTTTTTATTTCATTTTCCTAACATTTTATGACTCCTAAAACAACGTTTCTTAAAATTCCTAAAATATAATTTCTTAAAATCCTTAAAACTAAATTTTCTAAATCCCTTTAGGAATTTTAGAAAAGTTAGAAAAAATATTCATTTTAGGAATCAAAAAATTTTACGAAAATTAAAAATTAGGAAAAAAATTGATAGAAAAAAAATTTTAGGGAACCAACATTTTTAGAAAAAGTAAATTAAAAATTTTTTTTTTTTTTAGGAAAAACAAATTAGGAAAAATGGCCGGGAACGAAAATTTCAAAAATTGTTTTCTTGTACTTACGGTACAAGTTTCAACCTGTTTAGAGTAAAAACAAGTTAAAAAAAAAAAACAAAATCAAAGTTTTACGACCGCATGTGTTTTTGAAATGATTTTACGGCCGCGCATACATTTCAGACAAGTTGAAACTTGCATTGAAAATTCAAAGACACGCGAAAGGAGTTCGTTAGATACCTAAAATTTGGATTTGTTCACCCTAAATCGAGTCTTTGACAAAACAACCATTCCTTCCTATGATCCCTCTTGAAAAAATATAATAAAATCCAAAAAAAAAAAAAAAAAAAAAAAAAAAAAAAAATAGATTTATAAACTTATCAAAAAAGATCCAAGAAAAATCCCCAGTAAAAAATCGGATGAATCGATCGATTTAAAAGCAAAGTAACAAAGTGAAAATAAAATACATCTTTTTATACCAGAACAATTTTATTAACTTTTAAAGGCTCCAAGGGTCTGAGGCTCCAACACTCCAAAGTGCTCCTAATTTCGAGCCTTTCAAATGCTGATTTAAAAAAAAAAAAAAAAAAAAAAAAATTCCCCTCTTTCGAAATCCTACCTCTATAAGGTTTTTCATTTGACAAAAGATGTTTTATAAGCGCGTAATAAAACACGAGATTTTAGACGTACCTTAAATCAATTTCATAAGTTTGTTTTTTTTCTCCTCTTTCAAATCAAACCAAACTATGAATTAACCGTAAAAACGTGGGGGGATTACGAGATGAAAAAAGAGACTTCATTCGGTTTAAAACCGGAACAACAATGCACCCAGCGCAAAAGACAATGTACTGGCACTCAAATCACGTACGAGAGATGCCAATTGAAGCTCGAGGCAAACAAAAGAGAAAACCACCTGTAATATTCTATTCAATATTAATGTACAAATTAGGTACGCCGATCGATTCGACCTTGTTTCAATATAATCGTCACTTCTTTCGGGTTTTATTTTAATTGTCTAGAATGTGATTTCTCAGCCTCAAGGTCGTTGACGGGATCTTCGCTACCATTTACTTTCAGACAGTTTGTCTCTTCCAATATAAAAAATGATGCGATGGGACGCGATGGGATCTTTTTGTTCGATGGCGACATTTTGTCAAAAAAAAAAATTGGACCCTTCTCAGGTACATAAAAATTCCTCTGATGTAATCCGAGAACTTGATCATCGTTCCCGAATTCAATGAATCACTTTTGTAAATCATACCCTTTTTTTTTTTCTAATCAAGGTCGACCCACCTGTTTTGCACGCTTTTCCAATTAAAATTCGCTATTATTCATATTAGCGCACGGATCGACCTCGATTCAAAAGGTTCGAAAAACGTTCCACTTTTCTACAAAAAAAAATAAAAAAAATAAAAAATAATTAACGTGTCACCCGACCCGCATTCGCTTTCAATTTAAACAAATCAAATACAATAATGATAATAAAAAAAACCCACCAATTACATATCCTCCGAGCTTTAACGTATTTTTAATCACTTCACTATTATTAAATTAAACATCGTGATTATATCATCCAAGACCAAAAAATTTCACGATTGTTAATAAAACCATTTATTAGTTTAGAGATTTTTATTTTTTTTTTTATTTTTTCAAGTCGGCGTCCGATACGGCCTTGAAATTAATGACACGCGAAAAATTGACCTTCTACGTTCCGTTAAATTTTTTTTTTCTTCGTGATGAAATCAAGCTTAAAAAAATACAGATGAGACAAAAAAAACGTGTGCCAACATGCGAGCAGATACCGAACTCTGACTGTCTCCCAGACGGCAGCCTCACACTTATTAATGACAAGTGACAACTTGCAGAGAGCGTCCGTATGTTTGCGGATAATTCACACTCACAGCCTTACAGGTGACCCATGGTTGAATGAAGACCCACGGATAATTGCAAAAACTCAAAGAGATAACCAAGAAAAAGCGCGTTATAAAATTGTATAACGTTTTGACCAATTGTAAAATTTTATAAATATTTATAAATTTTAATAATGAAAAATTTTAACTGAGCAATATATTAATTTTATGCTTGAATTGCACTATATTTAGCATATGGAGACTTTATAGGCTCTTTTTTTTAAACATTTTTATTGAGAAAAAATAGGAAAAACAAATTGCAAAATTTTGGAAGAGGACCCAAGCCTTGTGGTCGACTTACCAGCCGCCTTTCCCTATAAAAAGTTAGTTATAAGTACGGCCAATACGTAATAAAAACTTATAACAAGATAATAAAACTTATAATGTTGTTATAAGTTTTTATAACGTATTGGCCGGACTTATAACTCACTTTTTCTTGGGTTATCCACTACAGCACTTCTCAACTGATTTTTAAGAGTAGAAATATTAAGTTTAAGTTGCCAATTAATTAGACTTAAAATATTTTCCAGATTTTTCGGAGTTTTCGGTTTACTTCTTGTATTTTTAATTTGACAAAGGCTTAAAAATAAAAAAAAGCCGAAACAGAAAAATTTGGAGAAAATAAAAAACTTAGGAAAAAAAAAAAATTTTTGTTATAAAATTTTATAACGAAGTTAAGTTTTTAATGACTCAATTTTATAGCACAATTTTTCTTGGGGAACCTCAACCCATTACAGACGGGAGCCTAATTTCGAGAATTATACCCCAGGACAGAATTTCGTCTAATTGGCCGCTTATTCAGCATCCATAGATCTCCGTGCCAAAATGACATTACTTTGTTTGGGGATACGATATAAAAGACCTCTCGGTCTTTAGGGTAATTCTACAGATTCACACAAATCCTCTAAAAAGTTTGGCCCTTTTTTGCCCAAAACAATGTCGAAAATCCGAAAATATCAAAAATTGAACGAAACGAAGAAGTTGAGTTTTGCCCTACACTTTGGCTAGTAAAAAAAAAATCGCGGGAAATTGAAAACAGGAACGGATGCGACTAACACATGAGTCCTACATTTTTGTACCCGTTTCGGAAAAAAAAAAGCGGAAATTAATCGCAAAAACATGGTTTTAGCGACGTTCATGGACGTCCTGATGATGATTGCACACCGGACCCGTGTTGTTTCGACCGTATCGATAAAAAGGACGAAAAAACGAGGTCGTTTGACGATAACTATAACAGTTACGAATTTCCTACGATTTTTTTTTTCCCTAAGTCCCATTTGTTTTTTGAAAATCAAATTTTACCTTTAAAGACGACGGTAAAAGTAATCCATAAATCCGTTTTCTTTTTTTCACAAAACAAGCAAATAAAAAAAAAAAAAACCACGTTAATAAACACGAAAGAAAGTTAATTTTTAATCACATGGAAAAAAACAAGTATCGAACACACGACATCAAGATTGAAGCACCGCGGCGGACTGGGCGAGCCAGCTCTACACAGGGTTGTCAGATGTAAGTCCTCAGACAGTCGTACCGCTGGTTGAAAATAATCGGATTTTACCATGCATAATCGTACATTTTTTCCCATAAGCTAAACATAGGCGGCACGGCCCATTGAGAAAAAAAAAAGGTTGCCTTTCTGACACACTATAAGATCTTAGAAACTTTTGTAATGAATAAGCTAAATATAGGTTAAATATCGACTATATCTCGCGCAAACAACAACAAAAAATTCAAAAAATCGTTGAATTTACAATAGTATTTAATAAATCGCTTGGAAATCAGACATTTTCAGGCGACAATTGTATTTTTTTAATAAATAATCGTAGAAATTGAAAATAATCGTATTTTTAGCGTACGATTGGGAGTCACGATCGACAATCGGATTTTGCTCTCCATAGTATGATTTTCCGATCGTAATCGTACATCTGACAACCCTGGCTCTACATGTCTTCAATGTTCCAAGATAACTCTTGGATGAAATGGTGGGGAGTTGCAGCACGTGGTTAGATTGATTCTGTTATGAACTTTTTTTTACAACTATCTATGGAGAGCTCCAATATGCATTTTATTAGTCATTGTTATTCTTTTATTCTGCATTTAAATCTTTTTTTTTTTTTTTTTTTTTTTCATTTTAATTTCCTTTTTGTTTAATAATTTTTGACTGGTTTGATTTAAACTCGTAAAAAATAATTGAAACCAAAGCAGTGGCGTAACAACTAGAGGTTTCAGGGAGTGCAAATGCCAGCACTCAAAAGGTAAAAGTTTTTACAGTAAGAAATTTCTAAATATTTTCCCAGTTCGTATCTTAAAATAAGATTTAAAAAAAAATGTTAAATAACGTCCGTAGAATTCAGTAAAATTTCTCTTAGAGGACCAATCCCGGGAGGGAAGAAATAGGTCTTCTTACAAAAAGTTTGTCAATCGCTTTAATAATCTGAAGTGGTAAAGGGTTAACGGTATGTCTGGATTACTTAAAATTTCCCGATTTTTTTCATTATTCCCGATAATAAAGCCAGGAATTTTAAAAATTTTACAGGTTCATATAAAACAACCGACCGAAGGATCTGCTTACCGTTTTGTTAAATTCAAGATGCGGGACTTTATAAAAGAAATCTTTGGTCGAGATAAAGACTGGTCTTTTAACAGATGGAAAGGGTCTACACACAGATCATTAGAGAAAAAAAATCGGTGCCCTAAAAACTGGTCTTTTGCAGGGGTCCGGGTCCGAATCCGAATCCGATGCCGATGCCGGTGCCGGTGCCGGTGCCAATGCCGATTCCATATTATTTATTCAACTGCCGTTTCCGATTCCGGCACCGACCAACGATGCCGATGACGATGCTTTAAGCATCGGTTAACGCCGATGCCGGCATCAACTACATCCGACGCCGACTCCGATTCCGATTTTAGTAGAAAAAAATCATAGAGTCATTCTAGACGTTTATGAAAATATTATTTTATATATCATGCAGGCACCATTTCTACCTATCGGCAATGATGCCGATGCCAGCTCCAAAAATTTCGCGATGCCGGTGCCGATGCGATGCCGGCCGCGGCCGGCGTTTCATATTCTTTTGACTAGGAAAAAAGTTCAGCTCTGTTTCAATCGCAATAAAATTGCAGGCTCTATGTAAGAGTTTTTATCTTCACTTCTGATTCGTAGTAAATAAAACATTTAAAACATGTAATATTCTTTTTGCGCTACTTTCATCTATATCTATTTTAGAACCCGTATGTTTTTCGTTTCGCTCTAGTTTCTTCCTGATGTAATCAACTGCATACTCTTCCTTAAGACCTGTGCCTTCGACCCTACTCCCAGATTATCTTCATGAAAAAACAATTCTGCTGTGAACGCATTTATTGCGAATTTTCAAAAAATTATAACGGAATTCAAAATTTAATTTTACTCTTATCTACGACATGGTAAAACATATGAATACACTACAAATAAAAAGCTAACTGGATTTTTTTTTTTTTTTCATCACGCAGAGCGGAGCTTATTTTTCCGCACTAGTGCGTTTTAAAAATACCTTTTTTACGCTGCGCTTTGTGATGAAAAGTAGCTTACAACACAAGAACTGGAAAAGAATTGCCCGTCGAGCCATTTTTAAAGCCCGAGCAACAATTTTCAAAATCGGCCTCCACGGACAATTTTTTTTTTTTTTTTTTTTTTTTGCAGCTTTTGTGTTGTAATATACTATTTCAGAGGAATTTGCAGCAAAGAATCCCATTAGGTATACATTTTAGGGACTGTTTTCGGAGAGCAAATTCAATTGGTCATTTTAAAGGCTAGACCTCTTTCAATTTTGACCTATTCCCCCAATTGTCAGTAAAAATAAATGTTCCCTGAATCGGCTTCACCAAATTTAATAATTCTCATTAGAACTGCAACGACTTAAGAAACAGAATAATTTTTTCCATGGCATTCCTTTACAAACGACCCTCCTCCGTAACGGCTGTTATTCCAATTTCGGCTAATAGTCCCTGAAGCTCAGGTTTAAAAACTTCTCTTATAAGGGACCTATATGAAAGGGAGAGAGGAAGCTCAATAAACTGGGTCAACTGGAAACAAATCACTCCTTTGGGGCAGTTCAAGTATCAAGTCAATATAATTTTAACAGTTCTTGATACCCCCCTCCCTCCCTATGTCCGCAAAATAAAGGCCTGGGATGAAATCCAAATTTTAGGTATCCAACGAACTCCTTTGACTCGTTCTTGTATTCTTACTATAAGTTTCAGCTTGCTTTAAGTAAGTACGAACCCATGGGTTCGTATTCTGCAGAAAACAAAATAAAAGCTTTCCGGCCACATATGATTTTTTTAAAAATATTCTCCCAGATAGCATTTTCAATCCATTGGACATCCTATGGATTGTCCATTAGATATCCACAGGATATCCAAATCCGTTAGGATATCTGTAAGACGTCCAAAAGACGCTTTTTGGATCATTGCGGACACAGGTAAATTCAATGGACGCCCAATAAATATCCTCATGAATTTTGAAGACGTCCTCGGGAGAGGATAAACTTTGCCATCTGGGCTTGTATTTTCAGAACAAGTTTCAACTTGTTTCAAGTATAGATACGAACCCAGAGAACAAACTCAAAGCTTTCTGGCCACATATTTTTTTGAATTATTTTGCGGCTGCATAAACAGTTCGGACAAGTTGAAACTTCCGTTAAAAATTCCAGGATACAACAAAGGAGTTCGTTACAACTTGAAATTTGAAATTTCCCCCCTAAATCGAGTATTAGACAAAATAGCCATTCCTTCCGGTATTTACAGAAGCCTACTCTTAATTAATTCTTAAGCCTACTCTTAAATAAAAAATAGCATGATAACAACAGGATCACGATCCATTCATATTTTAATCGTATTTAAATGAACATGCTAATTCTCCCAAATAAACAATAAACTCAATAGTTGCAATAAAACGTTTCATTCGAAGTTCCATTGACTTAAGAGGAGGCTTCACGGAATACCGGAAGGAATGGCTGTTTTGTCTAGCACTCGATTTACGGGCAAAAAAAATCAAATTTTAGGTACCTAACGAACTCCTTTGACTTTTTTTTTGCATTTTTGGTACAAGTTAAAACTTGTTCCAAGCAAACAAAAACCAGGAAAACATAATTAAAGTTTTTCGACCGCAATTTTTTTTTTTGAAATTATTTTCCCGCCGCCCATACTTTTCAGACAAGTTGAAACTTGCACTAAAAATTCCAGGATATACCAGGTGAGTTCGTTAGATAACAAAAATTTGGTTTTTTCATCGTACATCGAGTACTAGATAAAACAGTCATTCCTTCCGACATCCGCCCTAAGCCTCCTTTTTAAAAAAAAAGACATCCCCTCTCGCCTCGAAGAACACATTTTCTGCTCCCGCCAGTGTCCTTTAATAAAGAGGTTTACGGTATTCCAATGGCCTCAAAAGCGAAAATCTTAATTTTAAATGGGGCCTAGGTAAAGTGGACCCATGGTCCCTCTTTTAACATGGTCACTAAAGGCTATTAAGACTGTACATTAGATAGATTCCATGATACTGCAAATCGTGTTTTTTTTTCTTTTTACTGAAATTAAAAGTAGGTTAAACGATTTGTAACACACGTTTTTTACCACATCGCTGTTTTTTTTTCCCGATGAAATCGCACTTACAATCGCATTATGTGACAACGTTACATGTACACGCAACTGGAATTGTTCCGGAGCCGGGTTTGAAAAAAAAAAAAAAAAAAAAAAAAAAAAAAAAAAAAAAAAAACGATAATTTCTTTAACAAATGATGCCCCTTTTTTCTGCAATCTTCATTGTCTTTTTTTTTTTTTTTTTTTTTTTTTTTTTTTTACATTTCCACCTTCTTTCTTTTCCATTTATATTCTCGGCAAAATATCGAAACTATCACGACGTAAACGATCTTGTTCCTTTTTTTATCTAACACTTTAATTTCGGTTAATGCTGCTTTTGGAGAAAAAAAAAAATAAGGATAACTTTTTCCAGATGCTTCCTCGCTCGAGAAACTTTTATTAAGTTATTATCTACATCGGAAGTTCGAATATGAACCAAAACCTCGCCCTACATAAATCAAAAATATAAGATTTTTATTTTTTATTTTCCGTCCGAACAGAGAAGAAACATATACGAGTAAACGGGTAATTCATTTGCTGAGAAGAAATCGCACGATTTAAATTTTAATGAATCAAGATTTTTTTTTTTTTTTTTTTTTTTTTTTTCCTCCATTTTCAGTAATTCAGTAACGGTATCTGTTTATACAGGAATCGAACACACTTGGATGGTTTGAAACGGGTGCGATTCAATATTAAACCAGTTTTGAATGATTAAATCCGCAAGAATCATAATTGTGTAATTCATTCGGAACGCGCGAAATCCCAGGCGAAAATTCACAGTTAGACACATGCCGATACAGACTCATGCTATTATTAATTTTAAGAAATGTTTGGTTCATTTTGTTTGCAGATAGGCACAATTAACGGGGTTTGGTCCCGAGAAAACCGCGAACGGAATATTCGCATTTTGCGAAGAGAATTACCGTGAATGCTCTTAGAACGTCCTTAACCTAGTAAAAAAAAACCGTAAAGAGAAAATTCTCATGCTTATAAACGGGGAGAAAAAACAAAAGTCTGCTAAAAATTCTTTTTAGACGAAATATTTTGTGCAAATTTTTATTTTCACCGTAGAAAAGCAAATTTGCGAATTAACGGGAAGGAAAGGTTTTGAGAGTCTCGAGAGACGAGAAATCGTTAGTTGAAGAATCCTTGGTGGCTCACATATCGGGAAAATAGTGTTTGACATTCTCGGAAATTTCTGCTTCTCAAACTGAACCGTAAAATATAAAGGATCGTGCCGCGAAGCGTTCTAGGAAAGTTTCTGAAACAAAGCGACATATGTTGTATGTTAGCAAGCCAAAAAGAAGGGTAGAATCACACAGCACCACCACCCCTTACCCCCTTCGCGCATATTGGAAACCCAACAATGTTATAACAAGAATTTTTGAAAATATTGTTCCTTTTACCAAACATTTGTAAGTGATTAACCTTTCGCTGTTGGAAGTCTATTTTTTCTTTATTAAAGCTTTAGGGGCGCAGATGCTGTTTGGTCTTTTTCGGCAATATTTTGATACAATATGATCCATAGAGGCAGTTAGTAAAGCTAAAAAAAAATATTTGGCCGTTTATGTTTAGCTTATGGAAAATAGTAGATTGTTATACTAGGGAGGGAAGTGAATTTTTCCGGCCGGTTAAAAAAATTCACTACCCACCCTAGTATAGCAAGGTACTTTTTATTACTTTTTATTACGAATCAACACACTGCGTAAAACGGGATTTTTGAAAAGAAAAATAAAAAAAAAATAAAATAAAATAAGATTTTGTTTACATTTTGATAAAATGGCGATACTATTTCCGGTTTGTTACGGCAAACGATGGTGTTTGATGATAGTAGTGTTAATCACGTGGTGAAATCATCAGTGTGTGTATATATATATGTACATATATATATACCATGTTTAGCTTATGGGTGTATGTATATATATGTTACGGTTAATGTATATAATTCCGTTATTTCATGAAATAACTAGTTATTTTATAAAAAACCAGGTCTTTTAGCTAATGCACATAATCAAAACTTTTAAATAAATTAACTAGTTATTGTATAAAATAACGGAAATAGTCTCAGATATTTTATGAACTAACTAGAAGCGTTAGGTTAAGTTTGAAAAGATGTTAAAAATAAAAATTTAAAATTCATTCTTATATTTTTTTGATCAGTAACGTCGTCAATTTAAAAAAAATAAAAAAACAATTTCCATTCACAAAAACCATTCACAAAATTGCTGCTTCATTATTCCGATTTTATAAAAATTAATTAAAACAGCAAAAAACTGTGCAACATGTTTTTAAAAAATTAGCGAAAGTGAATGCAAAATTGGACACGCCAAAACTAAAGACGAATAAGGTCACTGAGGTACTGAGTTAAAATATCACATCACATTGCAATGTTTTTATGAAAAGATTGCTGTTTTTTCTGTATTTAGCTTATGTCCCGCGAAATTCTTAAAAATTAGTTGAAATAAGCTAAACATAACTACTTAGATCACAGATTCGATATTAAAATTTTCTATTTTTTTACTTAACTGAACGCATCTAGTTAGTTCATAAAATATCTGAGACTATTTCCGTTATTTTATACAATAACTAGTTATTTTATTTAAAAATTTTCGATTTATATGCATTAGCTAAAATGACCTGGTTTTTTATAAAATAACTAGTTATTTCATGAAATAACGGAATTATATACATTAACCGTAACATATATACGAGCATTTTTACCATATAAATAACATCATTTTTAATTTTCTAATGTTGGTAATTCTGTGATTGGAAAAACGTGGTGTAAAATCGTATCGTATTGAGATCGGTGTACGTTTTTCTTTTTTTTAGATTTTACCTAAATGGAATAAAAATGGCTTCGCCTGAAAAAATACTTCTTGCAGCTGCGGAGGCTAGGGGTAAGACGATGCCTGAGAAATCAAATGAACGATATATGCGGAGTTACGTGGCATTTAAAAACTGGCAGGAGAATTCCGGTGTAGGGAATTGCACCTCGGAGGATGTTGTTTTGGCTTAGGGAACGTTCAAGTATTACGTAAGACTTTTTTCCGGGTTTTTGGACCCCCTCCCCCCCCGTTGTAAGACATTTCGCAATACTTAGCTTATGGCGAAGATGGTTGATGCGGACCCCCTCCCCCCTAAAAATCTTACGTAATACTTGAACGTTCCCTTATGTAAAAGAATTATCTGATAAAAATGCACCTTCAACTGTTTGGGGGAGTTTTTCGATGTTAAAGAAGGTGCTAGAGGTTAAGGATATTGGATAATGGAGAGGATATTGGAAAATATGGCAGTGTATTGTCTTTTTTTAAGGCCGTGGCGAAGGGGTATGTTTCCAAAAAAGCAAGGGTATTCGAAGTGGATGAAGTGAATCAATTTTTAGATCAAGCTCCTGATGAGGAGTATTTAGCGCTGAAGGTGAGTGTTGAAAAGAAAATGAGAAATGAATGAAAAATTAATTAATTAATTTTCTTTTTTTGTGTCTTTTTATAGGTTGTAATGATCATGGGTCTCTTTGGTGTGTGCCGAAGTCAAGAAATTGCTGATACGGAGGTTAATCAAATCCGGGAATAAGGGATATAGGTATTAAAATTTTGGCGCAAACCTGTACTTCCATCCCTATAAACATTTACATTGTAATTTCTAGAATAACTTTTTTTACCCGGAGATAACTATGCCTAAGGAATATTTTTTAATTAGGCAAAACTATTCTTGCCTAGGCAAAATTACTACGGACTAAAACTAAGAAAAACGTCTAGGCAAGACTAGGAATATTTTTTAGAATTCCTACTTATAAGAGCAAAAACTGATGTTATGTCCGCTTTACAGGCAAACTCCGATTTCAGGCAAAACAGTCTTACCTAGGCAAAATGACCACGGCCTAAAACTAAGAAAAACGCCTAGGCAAAGACAAGGAATATTTTTTGAAATTTTTAAGAGCGGAAACTGATTTTTTATGTCCGTGTTACAGGCAAAACCAGATTTCAGGCAAAATAGTCTTGCCTAAGCAAAATTACTATGAGCTAAAGCTAAGAAAAACGCCTAGGCAAGACTAGGAATATTTTTTGGAATTCCTAAAAGCAACTGATTTTATGTCCGTGTTATGGGCAAAACTCGAATTCAGACAAAATGGTCTTGCCTAAGCGTGTCTTAATTTTAGGCAATCGTAATTTTGCCTAGGCAACACTAAATTTCCTTAAAATTGGATTTTGCCTCTAACACGGACATAAAATCAGTTTTTGCTTTAAGGAATCTCAAAAAATATTCCTCTAACGTTTTCTGGAATCAGGATATACCTCGCATGTCCAAATTTAAACAAGTTGACGTTATCTTGACCCCATAGGAATATTCCAACCTGGGAAAGAAGGACAAAACAAAAATGATCTGTGAATACTGAATAAAGTGAAAAGGCGATAAGTTAACGAATAGAAGGTCTCCGCGATTCCTTTTACTTTCGACTGAGATGATCCCGCATTTGATATTCCGTTGAAAAGAATGTAATTACGTTTGAAAGAAAAAAAAGCACGCAAATCACGATCGTGACATTTCGCAAACACGAATACGTATCGTAGGGTTGCATCTGTTCGACATCTGGGGGCTTTTTTATGTTTACGTCCAGGATAAATCATGTCGTCGGCGGAGAATCGAAATAGGGGGCGGGGGGAGGAAGATAGTGAAATATTTCGTTCGTCGGAGAGGGATGAAAAGAGAGTGACGAAGAAGAAGCTGGATTTTAACGGGGGAATTATATACGGTTGAAATTAGAGAAGCTAAAAGCTCCGCGTCACTTTTAAAAAATTTAGAACCGGCATAATTCACACGGTGAAGAGTTTTAATATCACACCGGGGACGTTTCTCTAAGATGAACTCGCGGTAGTTCACTACTTGTCCCTTCTCTCTCCTAAAATGAAAGTTTTTCGCGAGGATGAAATATTTTACCGGCTTTTGAACTCTTGGACCATATTTATTTATTTATTTTTTTTTTTTTTTGGTAGGAAACTCAAATTTTTTATAGTATTTTTTACCTTTCCTCCCGTGGATTACAGACAATTTTGTGATCGGATTGATACCAGGATTTCAATTACGTATTTGATATCACCTTTGGGTCTCAAAATTATTTTTTTTTTTTTTGCCTCAGACATCTAAAATAGTTTTAGATTCGTTAAAAATAAAAATCTGAATTTCCTAAAATTTCCTAATGATTGAATTTAAAAAAAAAGAAAAATAAAACAATAATCTTTACTCATCGATTGATTTTTACCGAAGCCCTGAAGGGCAAAACTGTTTGCCAGCTTGTGTCGTTGTTTGTTCCGGAACAGGCAGCGCTGAATAAAAAATGCCAGTTCCGAAACTGGTAGACAAAAATGCCAGTTCCGGAACTGGCAGAAACTAGCAACTTTTTTTCTGCCAGATCCGGAACTAGCCATTTGACCAGTTCGCGAACTGGTCGGAAAAATTGACCAGTTCGTGAACTGGCCGGGAAAATTGACCAGTTCCGGAACTGGTAGAAAAAAAATGCCAGTTTCGGAATTGGCAGGACAAAATTGCCAGTTCCGAAACTAGCCATTCTTTTTCTGCCAGTTCCGGTAGTAGCAATTTTTAATTCAGAACTGCCAGCTCCACACTCTAGAGTGCTTCCTGCCTAGGCACCACATACTCTAGAGTGCATCCTGCCTAGGCACCACACACTCTAGAGTGCTTCCTGCCTAGGCACCACACACTCTAGAGTGCATCCTGCCCAGGCACCACACACTCTACCTGCCTAGGTACCATTCACTCTAGAGTGTCTCCTGCCTAGACACCATACACTCTAAAGTGTATCGTACCTAGGCACCATACACTCTAGAGTGTCTCGTACTTAGGCACTATACACTCTAGAGTGTCTCCTGCCTAGGCACCACACACTCTAGAGTGTCTCCTGCCTAGGCACCACACATTCTAGAGTGTCTCCTGCCTAGGCACCACACACTCTAGAGTGCATCCTGCCCAGGCACCACACACTCTACCTGCCTAGATACCATTCACTCTAGAGTGTCTCCTGCCTAGACACCATACACTCTAGAGTGTCTCGTACTTAGGCACTATACACTCTAGAGTGTCTCCTGCCTAGGCACCACACACTCTAGAGTGTCTCCTGCCTAGGCACCACACATTCTAGAGTGTCTCCTGCCTAGGCACCACACACTCTAGAGTGCTTCCTGCCTAGGCACCACTCACTCTAGAGTGCTTCCTGCCTAGGCACCACATACCCTAGAGTGCATCCTACCTAGGCACCAAGTGGAAAAGCACTGCCAGTTCCGGAACTAACAGCGATAAAATTGTTAGTTCCGGAACAAACAACGACACAACTGGCAAATAGTTTTGACCCTTCAAAGCTTCCGAAGATTTTTTCGGGAAGAAAATACCGGACTTTTGAATAAATTCCATGGCTGCAATTCCGATTAATTTCAGAACCGAAATCGGAATCTCGTCTGAAAATTGTTCCTTCGGAATCAGCATCGGCATCGGCATCCAAAAAATGATTTTCGATTTAGATTGACTTTAAAAGCACGAAAATATCATTATTACAGTTAATCCATTTTGGTTTAAATCGGAATCAGAATCGGAATAGCAGCCCTGATAAATTCTGGAAATTCTGGAAACTCTGGATTGAGAATTTTGACTTTCAAAAACCCATAGGATTCCAAGACTGGTCCAGACTTGCAATCTTCACAAACAACAATGCCTGCATGTTCGTCCTTGCAATTGCCAAGTTTAATAAACAGATAAGTCTGTTCTCAATTCTTTGAAACCCCATTCAAGAAGAAGTAAAAATCTATTAATCAAAATCCTCGTAATTTAAGAAAAAAAAAAATATAAATAAAAAAAATAAGGAATACCTCAAGAGAAAACCGCAAAAGTTTGGCTTTCGGAGAAGAAAACGAAGGGAGTGGATCCAAGTTGCTCTTGCCTGACGAGGGCTCGTTTTAGAAAAGAGGGGAAAAGTAAAAGAAACCCCTTGTTAAAGTGCAAGAAGGGAAAACCGAGACGTCATAAAATTATCCCATTTTCGAGACGGTGATGTTTTAAAAGCGTTCACACATCGACGAAGCCCGGGTCCTCGATGAATAGCGACTCATAATCGCTATTACGTATATATTTTAGTCTCTTAGCAATATCAAAAGTCACGTTTCGCTCCTCGGACGACGAGGGGAGAAATTTTAAAAACAATGCTTTGTGCACGCATCTTTGGAAACCTCCTGTCTACCTTATATAATCGCATTATAAAACTCATGCCCTCAAAATAAAATTTAAAAACGAAGAAACGTATTGACCTGATGCATATAGTCAATCTGAAATGAATATCCTTACACCCAGAAAAAGGAATATGCCTCGTTCGCAATACAAGCGATGTTGCTTAGCGACAAAACAAATATGCTTTGCCGCAAAGCAACATGGCTAGACTTGTCGACATTATGCATTGCGGCAAAGCAATCACGAGTTTTTGCACAAAACATTTATTCTGCTTAGACCTAAGTTATGCAAAATTGCTTTGTAGCAAAGCATTTTTGCTTAGACCCAAAGCAGCATTTTTCTGGGTGTAAAAGATTTTGAGAACGTCCCATCGACGTTACGTCTTCCCCTCATTAGAGGATTGCCATGGACGTCAATCACGAAAGCAAGAGAAGATGGCACTTAGGGCCCGGTTTTTTCACAAATGCATTGACAGACAGAAATGCTTTTAATGTCTTGATAGGTTTAATGCTAGACCTTACATTAAATTTTTTTTCCAGTACTTTCACCGGGGGAGCTGCTAACAGGATGTGTTTTTGAAACAGGACAACAACTCCTTAAAACTGCACTCTCTTTTATAAAAATGTCAGACATTTTGACGCTGACTACTTCACAGGGGTCCAGAATCAAATTTTAAGAGGCCGAAATCCAGTTTTTATCACTGAAGGCTGAAAATTGGTATCTAGGGGTTTTTGAGGTAGCTGATTTCGAATCTGATATCAGTTTTTTAAAATTAAAGATAATGGATCGAGTACGGCGAACATAATTTTGAAAAATTGATCCCGAATGTACAAAAGTATGCATTAAAGGGTTTTGAGGGTCGCTAATTTCGAATCTGATAATTTTTTAGATTAAAGATGGCGGATCTAATATGGCGGACGTCATTTTAAAAGATTGATCCTGAGTGCACAGAAGTATATATCAAGGGGTTTCGGGAGTCTCTAATTTCCAATCTCATAACGGATTTTTAAAATTAAAGATGGCGGATCCAATATGGCGGACATCATTTTGAAGAATTGATCCTGAGTACACAAAAGTATGTATTAAAAGGGTATTAATGGGTTTTTGTGGTCGCTGATTTCAAATCTGATAACGGCTTCCTAAAATTCAATATGGCGGACATAATTTTGAAAGATTGATCCTGAGACCTGAGTGCACAATAGGTACGTCAAAAATGACGAATTTTGGGATTTGAAAAAGTCCGATAGTGAAATGGGTGCCCTTTGGCAATAATAATATTAATCCAAAATTTTTTTCCGATTTTTTAAAGGTCATCTTGAGGTCGGGCTACGACCTTGAAGTTTTTGAAAAGCCCATGTTAGGACAAAAAAATTTTTATTTTTTTCTTTCCACTGAAAAAAGTGTCGTTTCCTATTAGAAATTTTCCGTCAATTCAAGTCAAGTCAAAAGTTGAAATTTTCCGTCAAGTTCAAAATTACTTTCTACGCACGGTTTTTGAGCTACAAGAAAAAAAATTCTGTAGAATTTTAGTGATTCAGAGACCGGTCTATAACTCAATTGCTTCGCCATTTTGGACTTCAATTTTTTTCACACTTCTGACTTCGGAATCAGCGGTACAAAATACATAACAGTAGGTTAAATTTCAGCTAATTGCAATCAAGAATTACAAAATTATAAAGCGATGTCTCATACAATGAGGAAACGGTCCTCAAAAGCTTAAAGTTTCCACTTCTTTGTCGATTTGCTAAAATTTTCAGAGAAAACAGTATAATTCGAGACCAGATTCTTTTGGAAACGATTAAGAATCCTTACTCAAGCTTCATTTGAAAAGTAATCTTTCAATCCTAATTTAAATTCAAAGTTCCTTACCGTGTCTATTTTCATCTTCGCCTAAGTTTTCTATTAATTTGCAAGTGGCTTTACAAAGTTGATAAAGGCGGCGGCGGCAACGGCAGCAGCTTCTTCCTTTAGCAGGATTATTAGATAATCTCCCCCGGTTCGAACACGTTTGAAACTCTAAAGGATTACGAAGTTGTAGAGGCTTCGATCTTCGTTTCTTTGACTCTGCCATCCGTATTTTCCACGATTCAAGTCTGAAAACAAAAGTAATAAAATTTATTATTTAAAAAAAAAAAAAAAAAAAAATCGTATGATTAAGATACTTCACAATTTTGACTGATTATAACATTTTCAGCCCGAATCAAGGTCGAAAGTATCTACATACTATTTTTTTTTCTTAAGGCTATCTACATCCGAGATTTTTTTTTCTCTTTTTGAAAAGCACGACACGACTAAAAAACACTAAATTAATGATAGACGGGTAACGATATTTAATCGAAATAGATTAGCACCCGAGTCGTGATACTTCCTGAATCTTGGCACGAAAGAAAAAATAAAAAAATTATACCGCAAGAGAAGGAAAAGAATGGAAAAAAAAAAAGAATTAAAAAGAAGGAGGTAGTTTTAGATGAATTGCAAACAAAACAAAAATTAAATTACAGTGCATATTGTTTATTATTTTGCACAAGGACATTGGCACTCCTCCGTTATCGTGATCGTAACATATAGATTTATCTATCCTATTTTGCGGATTTAAAAGCGAAGAGCCAAAGCAAATGGGTTTAACTTCTCCCGAGGGAAATTATTATTGCGTTACGTTTTATAAATATCCTTAGCGTATTTATTAATTCGCTCGTGTGTGGGCTCTTTAAGCGAGTTTTTTTTGTTTTAAAAAAAATATTAATCATTGAAACATTTCTAGTAAAGAATAATCTAATTATTGAAATCGCGAAAAAAAAATCCGT
The DNA here is from genome assembly GCA_037577465.1 of Liposcelis bostrychophila. Classification (NCBI taxonomy): domain Eukaryota; kingdom Metazoa; phylum Arthropoda; class Insecta; order Psocodea; family Liposcelididae; genus Liposcelis; species Liposcelis bostrychophila. The sequence goes on along the minus strand of CM075212.1, from coordinate 18,968,718 downwards.
ATAGATCAATTTTTTTTTTTTTTTTTTTTTTAGGACGTTCATCGTGATATTGCTAACTAACTGTTAAATAATTAGGAAGAATTGGAACAATGGAAGTAATATAAAAAAAAAAAAAAATTAAATAAAAAAAAACCTGATTCCACTTTCATACCGTTTCCACGGTTTTAAATTTAGATCTTACAATGAATTTCTGTAATTAACTTAAAAAGAAAAAAAAAATTAATTCTAGTGCAGAATTAAACAAATAAAATCCAGTCTTGCGGTTATTTATAATCTGTGAACGAGATCATCAGGTACGAATAATGAAGTTCTTTTTTTTTTATTCTTCGATTGAGTTCGCTGGTACGTTTCTTCCTCGTCTGGGATGGTAGACTTATTGCATTGTTATGTCATTTGATCATCATGGCTTTTGCTTTAGCGCATATCTAATATTGTTCCATTATGAAACTACATTAAAAACTACACCTTCGAAAATTTTAATTAGAGAAGTCTTAAAGCATTCTTTGTTTGATTCTTTCCTTGAGTTTTTTCGGGGGCTCTTAATTTAATTTTTTAAAAATGGGATCTTTGCATTTTTCGTTGTCAGATGACCAAGACATTGACAGATCAGCAAGGAGGGGACTCCGAGGCTTTAAACGAAAAAAATAAAATTCAGCTTAATATTCAAAATTTTAGAGATCATGATCCAAAATTTAGGAGCATTTAAAGCTCCTTTCAAAAAAAAAAAAAAAAAAAAAAAAAAACACTGGGATCGGCTCCTGCAAAAAGTTAATTTAATTTCTGACTAAAACTACTTTCTGTTTTTCAGGTTTATTTCCGTTAACCTTTTGGGACGGATGTATCAACATCCACTGACACAAGAAAAGAGTCGTGGCAGCAGATAAATCGTATTTTTCGTTTTACGTAAGAACGAAGACAAACCTTGAAAAAAGAAAAATTAATAAATATTCACGATTTTTTCCTAATGATTTCTCAGCTTTTCTTTTTTCAAGATTTGTCTTCGTTTTTCCGTAAAATGAAAAATAAGATTTATCTGCTGCCACTACTGATGCGTACTCTTAACATAAAGCTTAAGGGAGACGAACGCATCAAAATTGATAACACTAATGCTTCTGATGCAAAATCAATGCTTCATGAAGTTGGTATTCACTCAGATGGAATTGTATGTGTTAAAAAAAATTCACCATTAAATTTTTGGTCAAAAAATGATTCCTATGTTTAGCTTATGGGAGCAGTCTTTTAAAATTCCTTTTATTAATTAATGGAATTTAAATTATATACATAATATTATTGTAAATAATTACTTTAAATACAATGTTTAAATTAAAGGTAACAAGGCGCCATATTTAGCCGGTGAAGATTTTTCCACCCATGCTTAGCTTATGGGGATGGATATATTCCATTTTTAAGAAGTTTTATAAGCTAAATGCTACTAAAACCGTCCATAAGCTAAGCAAGGAAGTTATTTAATGGTTCTGGCACTTAAAAACTTTATTGCTGATCATTTTATTATTTTTTTAAGAATAATTATTATAATTTTACAAAATAATTTTTTTTCCATAAGCTAAACATGGACCACCAAAATATTTTTTTGACGATGCCAATGACCTCTGTGAACGTTGTATCAAAATATTATCAAAACAAAATTGAACAATATTGACATTGATTGGACCATTTTTTCAATTATGGGATCCCGGGATTTGATGAAAACGTTCGACTGAAACCTGTTTTCCATCAAATTTTGTTTCCGTTTAATGTTGAAACGTTATTTTCGCCGTTAAAATTTTTTTCTGATCTTAATTCAGAGTGAACATCAATTTTTGGGTAAATTTTTATCCTATAGCAACAACTATATTGTATTTTATTTAATTATTTTTTGTGCAATTTTGGTATTTATCATTTGTTCAATTTACTGTTTCTTTCATTTATTTTTTGTTTAATTCAATTTTTTTTTTCCTTTCCAATTTTACTTTACTTTTTGTTTAAGTTTCATTTTTAGACAAAGATTGCTAGTAAAAGGCATAGGTATTTTCTGTTAGTCTCTTCAATATTATTAAATAAATAAAAATAAATAAATAAATAAATAAACTACTTATTTAAAATTAATTTACAAAGTTCAACTGACATTAATTTTTACTATTTTCTCGGTCTTGCCCGAATAATAGGAACAACATTTTCTTTTCTCACAGTTTTCTTGTAAATGTTGGACTTAAAAACCCCTGAACATATTTATATTCGCGGGATTAAGATAGGCCCGCGATCCCGAGATTTCGGGATTTCAGTCCACAATTTTTGTAAAAAATTAAAAAATGGGGAAGGCAGACGTCAAACCCATTCACCGGAGTCACCAGTGAATGTCGTCTGCTATAACAGTCATATTGCCGTCGTCCAATTAATTTCACCTTTTAATATCTGAATTTTGGAAAATTTTCCAAATTTTTATTTTTGAATAATTTTGAGTATGAAACTATTCTAGGTCCTTATATAGATACTCGCCCTATGCGAGTAACCCTGTATTGAGCGCCTACCCATTTCGGGTATAGGCAAGCCGCATCACATGTACGTAAAACTAAATATCACATCTTTTTTTTTCGTAAAAAAATCGAAAAAACAAATGTTTTTATGTATTTTTAATGTCGTAGGCTTCCAATTTGATGTTCATAAATGATGCAATTCCAAACAAAAAAATTAATATGGCCCCCCAAAAGTAAAATTTTTAAAAATAAAATTGGTTCACTACCGTCAATTTTAATTTTTTTAAACTTCTGACTTCAGATTCGGAATCAGCTTCCAAAATACATAATTAGGTCAATTCAGCTTATTGCATTCAGTAATAAAAAAATTATGAATTTTTATCAATGAAAAATTTCGGTGAATGCATAAATTTGCGTCTGCCTCCCTCACTATTAGAAAAAATTGTTTTTTAAATTTTGAATTCAAATGCTCGCCACTGGCATCTATTAGCCTTACCAGTACCTAATAAACATATTTTTCAGAAAACCACTTGCAAATCAGTGCCTGATTTTACATGTACTCTAGTTAGTGAAAAAAATCATACCATTTATAAAATTAGGGTCCTCATGTAGTCAGTTTCACACCTGAAGATCTCCATAATCGCCTTAAGGCTTCGGTTTCGGAAATGAACCTGAAAAAAAAAAAAAAATCACATGATCTCATGAATTGAATCAGTTAAACACGTGAATCATGAAAACGTCTTAATAGTTGCAATTTATCCGTCTGAGGAACTGGAAGCACGGGATGAAATGTTTTAATTAGATAAAAGTATTTTATTTTTTCAAGGATATGATTCACTATTTTCCTGACCGGTTTTCATTTTTCCCACGTCCGTGAAGGGTCAAAGTGTTTCCTGTCTTATTTTTATTAAACGAAATCGCTTTTCGGGGTTTTTTAATAAAACAGGAAGAGGATAATTTTTTTTTTTTTTTTCACTTTTATTAGGTATAATTCAAGCATGAACTTCTTTTACTTCAGCGCTTTTCTAAAAAAAAAAAAAAAGAAAAGGAACTTTCCACATTTTAACATCAATCCTTCATAAAAAGTCGATTGACTTATTAATTGATTTGACATTTTGTTGGTTCTTTTAACTTTGAACTGGTTTACATTTTTTTTTTTCTTATAAAAAGCCTAATTATCCCGTAAAAGTTCAAAATCACTATTCTTTTTTTTTTTTTTTTACGTTTATCGATCGATGAAAAAAGAATGGAATTCCACTTTATTTAATTTCGTAGTATTGAGCAAGAAAAAAAAAAAAAAAAAAAAAAAAAAAAAGATGATTCTCGTGAAGAAATTTTTTTTTAAAATTACGTAAAAAGACTAAGAGGTCGGATTTTATGGACTCATAAGAAAAAATCTTCTTCGAATTTCAGCTAATTGCAAACGATTTTATCGATCTAATCTCGTCGAAAACAATGAAAAGATGACTTCTTGAAAAAGCGAATTAAAAAAAAAAAAAATCGTGACGACGTTGACGTTTAAAGACGAGTAACGACCGCGATCGTCGGTTATATGCGGGTGCCGTCTTAACGCCAACACGGAAGTCAAGGGAAAATTGTCCCATTTTTTTCCGTCTCGCGGTGAAAATTAGACCTTGGGTTTAATCCTTTGCAAAAACTCGTTCAAATCGTGACTTTAAAAAAAAAAATGCGTTTTCGCCCCGCGTAACTAATTTGCTACAACGAAAAATTTCGTTAATTTGGAAAGTAAACAAGATCCGCGATCAAAAAACCAAAGTCAACAACATGAGGACAACAAGCTTTTTTTTCCCCCTGATCTTGTGAAAAAAAAAAAAAAAACTGAAATAAAATCTTCAGGTCTGATGACTTTCACTTCAAGTTCATCCATTAAAGTCTTAATTTATCCTCCTTATTGGGTTTGAATTACAATGTTTTTCTACTGCTTTTATATGTTTTTTTTTTTTTAAAAAAGCCAATCGTTTAGACAAAACAAAGATGCTTCAACTAAAAAGTGGTTAAAAAAAAAAAAGGAAAAAAAAAACAATGATAAGAGGCTTATGGGACGATTTCTTAATTTCGACACATTAAAATTCAAAACAAAACAATAAAATTTGGTATCGCAGAATTTAAAAAAGGATAAAATTAAATTGCTGCTGCTTATTTATCATTTCACTTTTTTCTCTTTTTTTAGAAATCTTGACTTTTTTTGTTAAAGAAAAAAAAAATTTTTCGCACACTTTTTTCCCTCTTTCTTGAGGCAACTGTAACACATTTCCCTCACGATGCAAGTTAAAAGCATTAGGTCATTAAGATAGTGTATTTATTTTAAATAGCTTTTAATTGTTTTTTGAAGTAAAAAAAAAAAAAAAAAATGTAATAAAGAATTACCGTTATAATAGTTTCTTCTTTATTCGATCTTGCGTTGTTTCCAGACTCTTTTATGTTAAAAATGTTTTTAGAACCTCCTTTAAATGAGAACGTTTCTCTTCTTCTTTTTTTTTTTCAAAAAAATCACAAATTTCTAGGCATAATTAACATTTTTAGGAAAATTATTTTTCTCAACTTTTTTCCATAAGTTAAATATGTGTTTTAATAAGAAAGTTAACCGAGCTTTATTCCTGCTCAATTCGAACTTTTAGGACTCTATTAATGTTACAAGACTTTAACCTTTCCTTCTTTTTTCCATTTATTAAACTATAGTTTCTAATCATAAGCGATATGTTTCAAAATTTTACACTGAAAAATTGGGTTTCTGACGCAAGATTACTAAAAACAAAACTCTTCACTTTTCCCTTGAGCTTTTTTTTGCCTTCTATTTAAAAAAATTATTCTTCAAGTTTTGGTTTCACACTGTAAAGATTTTTGAGAACCAAAAATATTTTTTCTCCTACAACATTCGTTAGCAAATATTTTTCCAACAAACAAATACCAAATATTATTATCTTTAAACGTTTAAAATTTAATCATCAATTAAATAACAATAAATGTAGGAAAAATGATGACCATAGCAAAACATACAGTGTGAATTAGTAATACTTAGTCAAGGCTGTCAAATCTAGAGTAACATTATTATTTATTCGTTTATTTATCAAGCCTAGATTTCTTTATAAAATAAAAATATAATAATAATAATAATTTTGTAAGTCAAAAAACAAAAAAAAAAGTTACTATATCAGCTGCAATAGTCCAATAAAAAAATTATTGCACTACAGTTAGTCAAAAACCAAAAACTAAATGCAATGAAGGGGTAAAATAAATGTTGATGCCCAAAAAGAAGTTGCTTTCCAAATATGGCCCAATAATTTATATTCTATGCAATATTTAATTTTGACTTTGTGATGTATGTACAGTAGACTCAATATATAAGATCAGTCAATGAACAGAAATTTATTGTCATAGCTAACTTAAGTTAACTATAACGATAGATTTCCACTCATTGCACTAATCCAAAACCGTTTTTATACTTATAGTGAGTCTGCTGTATGCAAATTGAAAAAGACCAAATCATAAAAAAGTTGACACTGTTGAATAGTCTGAAACGAGATCTTAAATTAAATGTCAACAAAAGAAAACCTTTCAAACACCAGCAGTTACAGACATAGATGTACATCCATCCCAAATGCTTTCCCACACAACACAGGTTGGTTGAATAACGGTAGTGGCAACGTCGTTTGGTGACGACCGACGTTACCAACCAAAAATCAACTAGGTTGAATCGATAACGTTTTTTCAACTATGTGGATAATACTAGAAAACAACGTCGGTAACAGACCCAAAAGCAACCCGGTCATTTCAAAACGTTAATTTACCGTTATGGCTACGTTATATGACGACGGGTGATATACACGGTGGAACAATTTTTGTGGTGTGATTTTATTAAGGTAAACATAGGAAACACCGCCATAAAAATTGTTCCGCCGTGTAGGTTAAAAGCCAATATAAATAGGGCAACCCTAGGTAGCCTTTGACGGAAGTAAACGTCTTTCTTTTTAGTATTCTAATGCAATAGAAAACAACACGTTCGTTGCTAACCAAAAAGCAACCGCCTGACTTTCAGCAGAATTTCTCAATCTCAGCGACTAAGATGGTATACCACCACATCATTTCAGGGAGTGTAGGATAGAGTCAAAAGCTATGAAACAGACGTGGTATTCACGTCAATCAGACGTGATATTGACGTCTACCAGACGTGTTATTCACGTCTAATAGACGTAATTTTCTTTCGAGTATCTTACAAATTTAAAGCCTAAATATGGAGCTCTATTTTATTTCCCGATGTTAAATAATTGCATACCTATGTTTTTGCAGGGGACGCATATTTATAACGAATGCATGCTAATTTTCGCCGTCGTAGAACCTATAACAGTTTAGATACGCTTGACGGTGGGAAAAAGTTTAAATATTTTTCATTTTGCTTCTGCCGTTTTTGTTTTTCAAACATTGTAAATTAAAACAAACAAAAAAAAAAAAAAATAAAGTTTTTTAGCATGGGTTTTTATGGCGGCAGCCCTAGGGCCAATGACCGAGGTCATTTACATTACATAGCAACATTATTTTTGTATTATAACAAAGGGTAGTCGCCATTATCTTGCAGCAGGTAGTAATGGTGTCACGTGTCAGATTTGATCTTTTTTTTTTCTCAGGCTTTTCAATACAATAAACCTTAATATTGGTTAGTTTCTTACTTGTTTTGTGTGGTTTAGTTTGTAAGGTCGCAGGGTTGATTGGTTTAGGTGTGAGAGGTCTTAGGTTCGAATCTTGCTAGGTGTTATGATTTTTTCAAGGTGTAGGGATTTTTTCAGGGTCATTTGTCGTTCAAGATGGACATGCTTCGTTATTCAACAACAACTACAAATATAATGAGCTTCGAAAATAATAAAAAACAAATCCCTAATTTTTTTTTTTTTTTTTTGGTTATTATTATTATTAACAGGGGCATTTTTGAATATATCTCAAGAATGTTCTACGAGTATTGGAAAATATCGAAACATTCTGGAATGGAAAATTATGGAAAACGGAAAACGGAGCCCGAATGGATATTTACCGGATATCAATATATTCGAATAAAATATCCTATGGACGTCCCTGTGCTACTAGGGCATAAATAAAGTTATTTCCATCGTTGACAAAACGTTTTGCCGATGGTTGAAATAACGTCATTTTAAACGTCAGCGGGACCGTCATTTAGGGCGGACATCTTATACGTAAAAACAACGAACATTCATGACGGTTATTCTACGTTGCGGTAAAACGTTGCCACTACCGTTATTCAACCAACCTGTGTTGTGTGGGTTGTGCCATTAAGGTAAATCACTTTTTCTCTTTTATAAGTTAAAACTATACCAGTTTCTCATTTTCTTATAAGTAGCATAAAACTAATTCAGTAGGTCTGGCTTTATAAAGTATGATTTGTCTGATTCAATATTCACACAGTGACCACTGACCAAGATAGAGGATTCATAAAAAAATGTTACCTGCCCGGATCAATCAATGTTCTGTAACATATTCCCAAACACCCTGACCTTCATCCTTAATTAAATTTTTGTGGTTGCTCATCCCATCTTGGAATTTATTGATTCATAACCAAAGTAACGAAAAAATGTTTCCCTCGTCAGTGACACATATAGAATCACGAACTTTTCAACGGTCGAGCTTTATTACCACGTTCCCACGAAATAATCTAATACATGCCGCTTGATACGATATTTTTAGAAAAAAATCCAAAACATTTTTGTACTTACGATGAATAAGTAAATTATCTAAAATAGAATGTCCAGAGGATTCTCCGGGAGGAGAATGGTGTCGTGCGAATTTCCAGGGCTAATCAGCGAAATGAATTGAACTTATTCTAACACCAAATAAAAAAAAAATTATTTTTGCAAAACCAAAACAGACTGCATGCACTACACGTATTTAAATTAAAAGAATTAGCAATAATTAATACGATAACTCCGTTATAATTCGACTTCCGAACACAAAAATGACTGGCATTTGTTTTTTTCCGGAATGGCCAACATGATTTTGTAATTTTCGCCGCTAGATGGCAGGGCTGGCAGAAACGAATCAAAAATCGCGCGCCTGTTTCAAAATCTTGATCTCTTATTTTCTGATCGACACGCTTAATTGAAAGAGAAAACAAGTTGATGGGAGGGAGATTATCGGAAAACGGGCAAATCTTATTACATTGAAAGCGTCGACCTAAACGTGAAAAGGCAAAGTCACGACAAACGATTTTCGGAAAAATATGCGGTGGCATGCCGATCCCCCTTCGGAAGAGTTAATCGTTGTCACGGAACGGTATTTAATCTCGGTAATCTGCGGGTGAGAGGTGAGAACCTACATGAAATATGACTCATATCATCGTTCCCAAGGCCGTTCCATGCCTAATAATACCTTCACACTCTATTGTTATTAATTTTCGATATGTGCAGGACGATTTTGAACATCTGACGGCTTGGATAAACGACCTTGTACCGTTAAATAATGCATCTCCGCTTTTTTTTTTGTTAATACACGTATAAGTCATTTACTTCCTCTTTATTATAATAACATAATTTATTTAGTCCGAAGAGATTTTTCGATATAAGAGGGATAAACAAACCTGAAACCAAAGCAGCTGGCAGCGAGAATGAACTGTAAAATCAGCATGGCGGTGTGATTAATTTTCAGGGCAGCAGCCATTTTTATTGACCAGCAGCCATTTTTCTTCCTAGCTTCTGCATGAGTTGCTGTTTGATATTTGGGATAGAAATATCTTTAACCAGTAGTGTGGAAATTTCGGCAGCTGTTTTTCTGTCACACAAAAACTACTTTGGGTCAAATTCTTTTCGTTTTGAACGCTACATTTCTGATATACTCATCATCTCCGTCAAATTTTGCAGATTATGAGGAACACATTACTCACTACGCGGCGCTGTATGTAGTAAAGGGCTATTGGTTTAAATCGGGACTTCTGATTAGCTGATTGGATTTGAACCAATCAAATTGGCAGATTTCAACTAATGACCCTTTAGTACAAACAGCGCCACGTAAGTGATTAATGCTTCTCATTGGAAAAAAACAGACGCTTCATCAGTATTAATTAAAGTTCATTTCCAGTACTCTCAACTCGATAGCAAAGCTATTAATTCAGGTCACTCTTATAATAAGTCTCGGTTGCAAAAATAAAATTGGTATAACCTTGCCGGAAACGGATGATGAGCCGCTTTGCATTTACCGATAAAATAAAGTCGGCACGCAACGCCGAGACCATAATTTTCACACATCCAGTCACTGAACTTGCAACATAGGTTATGAAGTTAACGACCACGATTGTTATGCACCTTAGACAGTTCCTGCCATTTTTTTTTAATGACCCAAACAGGCACAGGACTAATTCATTGATTAAGAGAAATCCATACGGCGAAAAATATCAACCCAGTAACCGAAAAAAAAAAACCACTGATGAGCACCAAATGAACAATTAAATTGGTTAATTTTGATCGTATCGTCTCCATTTTTGGCGACGGAGAAAGACGGAATTAGGACGATTCCAAAGACAATGGATTCTGTGGGTCTCGTCATGTCAAGGCGACGATATCGATGCCGTTTCATAACTAATTATTTCACTAAAAAGAAAACCTTTTTATTATATCTTAATCAAAAGATTATATCATGAATTATATTAATTAACAACTACAAAAGGTGTAAAGTGGTTGGAAAGATAAACATTTATGAAAAAAAATTAACTTATCATTAATATTCATAAATAAAAAATTATAAGAATAATAATGAGAATGATTCCTTATATGGCATCGGTTTCGTAATGACTCACCCGATCACGGGTTGTCTAAATCGTTAAGGACGAGGAATAATTGATTAGAAGAAATGATTTTAATCGGTTTTTGCCAGAAAAAAAAGAGAGTTGTCTGGCACTGCTTGTCCCAAAATATACAAACATTGACCACGGTTGGCGACAGAGGTAGTTTCTTGTGTTTCCCCGTTATATTGTTTACCTTGTATTCTCTACATGAAGCCAAATTGTCAAAATGTCCTGCAGGATGAATGCATTTAAATGGTGGGATGAATAAACATCAAAACAAGATTTGAACACCTGTTTCTTCTTTACGTCATCTACTTCTTACTTCCAGACGATGTACTTTTTAGGCTCCGTGCGACTTTTTTCGTATAAATATACACTTAAATATACCTGTTTACCTTATAGAAGCGTATATATTTCCATCACGAAATTAGTTCGCGGGAATATTGCTTTTATATAAGCTAAACATAATTTTAACGGTGGCGCTGCAGCCAGTAGCTCGGAGCCTATAGATCCTTGCTGCATGATATTGTAGTTTTTGTATTTTTTGTTTCTTTTTTATGGAATATTAAGCAGACGTGTGCGGTCTATTTTGTCCTTATTCCCTTTTGTTTACCCTATTACGGTCCTATATTATATCCACCCGTTCAAATAAAAATTATAACCCAAAAATGAATCAGAAAATCTGTAAGTCGGAGCCAAAAGGTTCAATATGCAAAAATTAAAGATGGCCGTTTGTTATGGGTAAACAACGTTTAGCGGACATCTCTAATTTGCATATTGAACCTTTTGGCTCTGACGTACAGAAATACTTGCATCCAATGCCATTATTACGGATTCATCCGTCACCATGTCCGAATTTTAAAACGATTGAATCCCTTTTAGCGGCCACAAAAAAAGGAAAATTTGCGTTTTCATGTCTTATGTTGCATAAATCATTAAAAGCGACTAATCGATAAAAGAAATGACTTTTTCAAGAATTAACATTTTATTTTAAAACTGCATTTTGTTTTTAATTACCGAGCGAGGTTGCTAACAAGGATTTGAGTTGGCGTTGTCGATTACTTATTCAATATGAAAAAAAAAAATAAGATAACAATCCGATAATAAATTCATTTTATTAATATATTTTGTATTTCAAATATTTTTATCTAAACATTCTTCTTTTTTTTAGTCTTTATACCCATATGCTACAAATTTGGCACGAATTTTATACATAAAAAAACTCGTAATTTTTTGGGCCAAATAAAGCAAAATTAGGAATCCAGCATACCAACTAAATAAAATAATACAGATAATCGGGGGTTATTTTTAAATCGTTTTACAACTGAAACGGACGGAATAAGAGTTTTTGTTAACACGAAACTATAGGCCTAAAAGATTTTTTTTTCCATAATAATCAGTCAGAACAAGAAAAAACAAATGCATTGTTAATGATAAAAGAAATCATAAAAAATGCTATAAAAATTGCACGGGGTGAGCAGATTAAGATTTTTAAAAATTAAAGGCAAATTTCCCTGAAAATGTTTTTGTTTTTTAAAAAATAACATTTAAGTGTTCATACTAGGTCGACGAAAAAAAAATACAATAATGGAAAAATTGGAAAAAAATATGGAATTTTTTCCAGTCAGAAAAAAAAATTTTCACTTGTACAACACTTATTTTCTAAATATTAAGACTAAAACATTACTTCGTTTTGAAAAGAGTACTGAAGAGATTTCTGGAAACCGGGTCGGGGAATAGTGAGAGTATATCTGCAACATTCCAGACATTTAAAATGTAGTGTTAAAAAATAAATCAATTGTGTTATATGTTTAACACGTCAGAAATCTGAGGATCAGACCCTCCAGTATTACTAATTCAAGTTCGACGAAGTTAACGGAACCAAAAAATCAACTGATCGATAATTAACAATTAGATCTGAATTTCGGCATTTGAAACGAAATTATTAATTCTGATTGATAATTCAATTGAGTTTAAACGGCTGCAATATTTTTATTGAGAGTCTGTAATCATTTTACCGGTTTAGACATTTAATTGCATGATTTAAATTATCATGATTTTAATTTATGATGTTTTTAAATGAGTACTTCAAAGCCAAAAATTCGAATTTGAAAGTTGTCACGTGATCGCTTTTTACGAAAAATAAATACATAGTGGCCATTTTGACATCTTCAAATTTGCTTTTCAGTTTTGATATACGGAACTGCTTTGAGAGCCATTTCACGTCATAAATGAAATAGTGAAATATGTTTCAATTTTTAACTCATTTTAAGTAAACAAATTTTCTTAGAAAAAAAAAATTACAGAATTTGGCAAATAATTATTTTAATTCACGTATTTTATTTTTACACCAAAATTTTTCAAAAATAAAAATACTTGAAAATACCCTATTTTTGAAGAATTATTTTAAAAATTTTATTAAGTAAAAAAAGAAAATAATAACCTCAGTCTTTATAGAAATATGGTAATTATTAACAGGGCCAGTTCCCAAAAAAATCTCTTAAAAGATTTCATGAAAACGAAATAATATAAAATGTTTTAGTCCCGCTATTTACTAAATAAGCATTATACAACATCTGACAACATGCCAGCTTTACAAAGCACAACGACGTTTAAAAAAAATGCTAAACCTTTCTTCAGGCATTTAAACAAAATTGTACAAAAAAAAATAGTTTACAAACGGAATCAGATTTGACATTTAAACAAAATCGCAAGAAAAAAAAAACAATTTTAACCTTCATACAATAAATAAATAAATAAATATGTCGAATGCCAATTTTTCTAAAAAAAGTAATAGTACAAAAAAAAGACTTTCAAACTGAAATTTTCGATCACAAATTTCTGATGCCTTTAACAAAAATAAAAATAAAAAATGTTGAAACTTACAAAAAAAATGTTAATCCGTTAATTAAAAAAAAATAACATCATATCCTAGAATATTTATAATAAATTACAAAGAAAAGAAAAATAAAAACAAAAAAATCCATACAAATTGTACAAAAAAAATTTAATTACGGACTGATAAAAAAAATTTACAAAAAATTTGGATGACTTGAACTCGCAAAACTAAACAAAAAAAAAAGTTCATTTCATCTATAATTTTTTGAAAACTTGTTTCCAAAAAATTTTTTACTTTGTTTGTAAAGAAAAAACAAGTATCAGTCTCCAAAAAGTATTGCACGGGTACGTTTTCAAGGCGCGAAAAAAAAAAAAAAATATTTGTCTTAAAATTAAAAAAAAAAAAGGCAAGTTTTCATTGGCAAGGCAACATAAACTATTAAATGAAATTAACAAAATTAATATTTATATAAATGGTATTACGTTAAATAATTTTATTTATTTAAAAAAAATTCATTAATTAAATAAATGAGTGATTGAAAAAGCAAAGAAAAAAATACTTTGATATGACGCTTCCGTGGTTCTTTTTTTTTTTTTTTTTTTTTAAATAACTAAATAATATCGGTTTATATATTTACAAAATTTGTTATTATCACATATTTTCAATAAACAAGCACACTTTTTAAACGGTTTTTTCTTTTAAAAAATCGAACACCTTTGACTAAAACACTGTATTTTATCGGAAAGACGAAAGAGATAAATCAAAGACTAAATTTAAAATTTTTTTAAGATTTATAAAACGAAAAGAAAATAGCGAAGGATTAAAAAAATAAAATACAGCGTTTTTATTTTAAGTAATTATTAATTAAAACTTGGTACGAATGATGGCACTTTATAATTCCCTAGATTTCGAGACAGGGATGCCAGTATTTTTTTTTTTTTTTTTCCTAATTTGGTTTTTATCAAAAATACTTAACAAAATTAAGTAAAAAGAATAAATAAATTATTTTTTAATTTTTTTTTCACGATCTATTTTCGACCTGATGTCGAACCGTAATAGTGACGTTTCCATCAGGGATCCGTTTCATTAATTTCCAAGCCTCTATTCTTGACATAGGTACGACGTCGATGCCGTTAACGTTTAGTAGTTCGTCCCCGGCGCGTAACTGACCGCTTTTTTCAGCGGCGCCTCCTGAAAAATTTTTAATTGTAATTATTAGAAAGAAAATCGAAATACTTTTTAATTTTTATACGTACCGGTGAATATTTTTTTAATAACGAGAGGTTTATCCCCGAGCGGGGAATCTTTCCCTCCCTCTAAGCTGAATCCTAAGCCGGCACCGTCTTTAACGAGTATGAGACTAACGGGAGGACCTCTTGCAACGTCGTGACCATTCGATTCCGCTGAAAAAAGTAAAAGAAAATAAGTTTATTGTGAAATAACATTTTTACTTTTGAAGTAACCCAATAGGATATTTAAATCAAAATATTTTAAAATAAGTATTGTAAAAAAAAATTTATTGAAACAGAAAAAAAACATTCTACAAACATTAATATTCAGAAATATTAATGTTTCAAGAACGTTTTTTCTGTTTCAATAAATATTTTATAAAATGTTTTTAAAATATTTTAAAATATTTTGATTCCCAACAATCGATAAGAAAAAAAAAATTGGGTAAGAAAACATTTGAAAGAGGACCTATTTTTTACTTATGAAAACTATTTTTGCAGTAAAAAACCGATCATTTGCAGAAGATTTTTTTTAAGATCTTCTTCAAAACTTCTGGATCTTAAAAATAAAGCTACTGCTTTTTTTTTTATTGGACATACACATCGTTTTTGTCCGTACAGATTTTTTTTACTATTAATAATTTTTTTAAAATTTAAATCGGACACCAACATGTTTTTGGCCCCCTAAAAAGGTAGTTGCTAATTCAAAAATCATACTAGGGCCTTAACTAGGGTATGGGGGCATATTCCTACGTAGGACTACATCTTTGGGGTACTGTCCTAAGATTGCTAAATTTAAACAGATTTAAAAATTTTAATTTCTGCTTGTTTTGGTCGAAAAATTCGAATTATTTGATAAAAATATAATTTTTTTTTTCCTGTCACGAAAAAAACTTAAAATTTTTGATAAAAAAGGTCAAAACTTGAAAAAAATTAATCAAAATTTTAATTAAAGTCTTCAAAGATGAAATTTAATATTAAAACGTTGCTTTAGCTCACACTCTTGGCTAAAGGAAAAAAGAAAAAATTAAAAAATGTTGCGAACATTTTACTTAAAATTTCTAAGTTCTTGTTTTTGTTCACGTAGTCTAATTTTAATATTTAAAAAAAAAAGATATTTAAAAAAAAAAACGGCGAAAATTAAAAAAAAATTTAATTAAAATATCAAGAAATTTTAAAGTCCTTGCTTTAGCAACTTTAAGTTTCTTATAAAAGTTAAGTTTCTTGAAAATTTACAAGAAATTTTCCAAGTCTTTGCTTTTGTTCATGCCGTCTAATTTTACTATTAAAAAAGGCCAACATTTTAAAACAAATTGTCAAAATATTATTTAAAATTTTCAAAGTTAAAATTATATTATTAAAATAATTAAATATTAATTTTTGGTGCGAACAGTGCGACACCAGACAGACAGATTTCTACAGAACCGAGCCTTAAAACGTAGTCCTACGTCAAAATTCTTATCTTGCCTCCGTTTTCCCTTCGAAACCCAAAAGATTTTTTACCCAAAAAAGATTTTTTTTTTTTTTTTGAGAAAAATTAAAAAACTTTTACGTTCAAAATTTAAGCTTCATCTCGACTATAAGATTAATAAAATCATCATTTATTTCCCGAAACCCAATTTTTATTTCCAAAAAACTTTTTCTCCAGTATTTTTTCCTCTTTTTTTATGGAATTTTTGAGACAATTCGAGAGAAATTTCTAGAAATTCTCGAAAACCATTTTGTACATTTTCAGGGGTCAAATCATTCAAGCCCTAAAAAATTAGGGACTTAGGGACCAAAATCGGGAAAATTAGGGACCTTTCGGGTCCGTAAAAAGCCAAAATTTTAAGCCAATATTCGGTTCATTTTTTATTTTGGTTCTAAGTTTTTTGAAAATGTTCTCAAACATTATTTTATATCAGTTTTTCGGGTCCATTTTTATTACTAGTGATGCCGATATTTTATCGATAACTATTCGATATATCGATAAATCGACCCAAAAATTATCGATATTTTTTCGATATTTACAATTTTGTCGTTACACCATATCGATAAATTTTTGGTCGATAATTTGAACGATACTTTCGGGAAAAAACTGCATTTTTTCCTTAATTTTGCAAAACAAAATTTTTAGAATTTGTAAAAAAAAGTAGTATTAACAAACTTTAAAATTTGTTTGGCAAACAACCTTTTTTTTTCCCGAAAAAATTGGTTCAATTTATCGATAATTCCCTTATCGATAGCTTTCAAATCGATATATCGATAGGTCAATATTTTTTTAATACAAATATCGATATAAAATATCGATAACTTTTTTCGATTTATCGGCAAGACTATTTTTAAATACTTTCTTTCTGAATTACATTGAAACAAAGACTTTAAACCAAGAAAAATTTTACAAATTTTCAGAAAAGATGGACTATTTTTTTTTTGGAATTTTAGCATCATTTTCTGATTTAATAAAATAATTCAGTCATAAAAATTAAAGGGAAAAAAATAGGGACTATTAGGGACTTTTAGAGAGTCATTTTAAAAAAAGGGACCTCAGTGATGCCTGCATTTTTCTTGACTCGAAGTGAATGTATTTACAACCGGGATTTCCTACTTCCGGAAAACTGAAAAATTATCAAGAAATCCTAGCCCCTAGAGGCCTAGACATAATACGATTCTCATTAGTTCGATCTACGTATATGTATACCACAGTGCCTTTGAAAGAGAGAAGCAGATTTAATAATAAAAAAAAAAAAAAACACAACTCTTGATTGTCTCAAAAAAATAAAAAAATACGAGGTTTTTCGATACAGGAAATAATTTAGAATCAGCCTATAAATATTCTGGAATTTCAAGAAAAACTCATGCAAAATGGAATTAAATGAACTTGAAAAATGAAAGTACCCCTAGAGGGTTTCTGTATTTGCATTTTCTTTTCCACTTTTATCTGGACGAGGATAGCGCAACGTTCAATCTTTTTTATACAGGTGAAAGGCCTATGGCCTTACCTAAATCGTTCAACATGGTTCCTTCGACGATTCTCGGAGGCCTAGTAGACCCTCCGTTAAGGCTGGATCTTAAAGACGTAACTAGACTATCGTCCGTGGATACGGACTCACCGTTCGATTCAGACTTCACTCTTGACACCACCAACACAACTTCAGGCCTCGGTTGCTGAAAAAAACAAGAAATAACATAGTAATTTAAAAAAATAAAAATAAATAAATAAAAAAAATTAAAGATTTTTATTACCAATACCTTCAGGATAGCCAGAGATTCCCTATGAGTGCAACCTTTCATGCTTTTCCCGTTAATCGATAAAATTCGATCGCCTTTTTGTATACGACCATCTCGATCTGCAGGGCTCCCTGCTAATACTTTATGAACCTGAAATGAGAAAAAGAAAAAAATAGTTGAAATTACACCGGGATAATATTTAATGGTCTCTTGACGTGATGGTCTGCATGGGTCAGAATTTTCCAACCAAAATTGTGTGATTTCAATTTTTTAATATCGTAAAAATATGCTGAGCCAGATTTAATTGATTCTCTTTCGACACCGCCTGGTCCGAAACTTACAAAAAAAAAAAAAAAAAACCTTGTCATTCCGAGAAAACAAAATTAAAAACTCAACTCATTAGCTTACTTAGTTAATTTGATTCGATTCAATTCAAGAAATTTCTTTTGACTTGGCTTGTCGTTAGAGCAAGGCCTCTGGTGTGTTGCAACCAGATTTATGCAGATCATTAAGAAGGATTTAATTTGATTGTTTACTTACTGTTATCTCTTTAGATTCGTAATCGGCTCCGCCGGCTAAGGTAATGCCCACGCTCCCTCCTGCAGTATCCCTGTGAAGAATAACGACTAAAACATCGTGACTGACTGCACTCGATCCACCTCCGTTTCCTCCGGATTCTTCCAACGTTTGATTTGCTTCTTCGATCAAAAGTTGCAATTCCTGTAGGGAAAGAAAAAAATTTTAAATAAGACTTAATAATAATAATAAAATAAGTCGTAGGGGTGAATAAAAATAAATTCATCGCTCCTCAAAATTTGATAATTCACTATCTGAGAACCTGAAAAAAATCAGAAGCCTTCCATTGATTTTTTTCAGGTTTTTACAAGCCTGTGACCGGTCCCAAAAGCATAAGAGGGGGCGTAAAGCTGTCTAAGGAAAGCTCCAAATGGTCTTTATTCAGGGCTGCAATTCCGATTAATTTTTCATTCGGAATCGGGATCGGAATCGGAATCAGAAAATTTTTTCACCTTTCGGAATCGGAATTGGAATTGCAGCCCTGGTCCCTATTAACTTCGATTCATGTTAAGTAGAAATATATGGTTAAAAAAATTTATGGAGGCTGAGTTTCCTTTGCCCCCTTCCTAAATTTTTTAAAAACTTTTTTAAAGGTTACTCTCTATTAGAGATTCTGATTTCCCGGGAAATTAGTAAGTCCGGCATTCGGGATTTTCCGTTTTTGAGAAAAAATAGTTTCCCGGGATTCTGGAAATTCCCAGGATTTCCCGTGGATTCTTGGAAATCTTTCCGGTAATTAAAAAAGAACGGGGGTGAATTCCGAAAAATTTGAATACCGAAAATCAGGATTGAAAATTTTCTAAAGATCCCGGAAATTCCCGGGACAGGAAATCTCGGGCAAAATCTCTACTCCCATGTGTAGGAGATAGGAAATACTCTTCTTCTGGTTGGGGCCATTGTAGAAGGGAGCGTCCAAGTATTACGCAAGACCGGAAGGGGGGGAGGGGGACGGGGTGCAAGAAATTCTTACGATTTGTAACATGGGGAGGGGGTGGTCCGGAAAATTTTACGAAAGAATTTTCAATATTATTTATTGTTCAAACAAATTTCAATTTAATATAAAAAATGGACACCCCTCCATTTGCCATTGCCACCCTCTCTTTAAAAAAAAAAAAAAAAAAAAAAAAATTGTACTTTCATTTTAAGAATTTTTTTTTTTCTGAAATTCTGTAAGGAAATTTTTTTAAATTGGGGTAAAGAAAAAAGAGGGAGTCAAAGATATCTTACGACTGGGGAGGTCGGGGGTCGGAAAACTCGTAAAAAAGTCTTACGAAATACTTGAATGCTCCCGAACAGTTCTTACCTAGGTATGAAGTACCGTAAACTGGGGTGAAGTCGAAAAGCCTAGAAAAAGCATTTTTAGTAAATCTTTTAAAATTTTGATTTAAAAATGGAAAAATAAGACAGAAAATTCAGTACATTTGATATTTTTAATACCATTGGACAATATTTAAGCAATTTTTTTAGGCGTTTCAACATCAGCCCAGTTTACGGTACTTTGTACTTTGGTTGGGTATAAGGCGGTACCTAAAATGACAGGCAACGTACCAGGGTGTCCCTTATTTTTTGAATGATCGAATTTCATATGTCTAACCCCCTCAAATTTTTCTTTTTGGAGTGTTAATAACCCCTGAATTTTTTCAGATTTTTAAAGTGACGGGAAAATGTGCCTCATAGGCCTTCAATTTTGAAAAATTCCCCAAAAAACCAAAAATCAATTTTTTTTTCTTTTTTTTGTAAAAAAACACTCTTGTTACTGACCGGAAATTTTGCGTAGATCACGCATCTGAAGTCAGATTTTTTATATCTGCCTAAGCTTTTGAGCCAGAGGTCAAAATATTAGCAAAATTAAGGATTTAACATGTTTTGTCATTTTACGCTATTTTTTTGCCCTCTTTTTTATTTCTAACACAATGACTTAGGCAAATATAAAAAATTTGACTTCAGATTCGTGATCTACGCAAAATTTTTGATAAAAAAAATTTTTGACAAAAAAAAAAAAAACGAAACCAAAAATGGATTTTTTGGTTTCGTATGCACGGTGGTGTTAAACAAAAATATTACTCGACTAAAATGACTAGAAAAACTGCTAATGAGGTTTTGTTAGGAAACATGTTAACTACCAAAATCCACTAAAATCAAAATATTACCTGATCATCCAAGACTACCCCTTCACGACCCCCCCGGCCCCTCAAATGCTTATCAAGGCTTATTACATGTCATATGGAAAGCCCATTGCAAATGCTTTAAAATGAGACCTCGCCGAGTTTTACATCTTTTACTTTGACGGAGATATCGTCGTTTGAGAGGTCGAATATTAGACACTTAATTCTGGGCTATTCAAACAACGATATCTCCGTCCAGGTAAAAAATGTAAAGCTCGGCGAGGTCTCATTTTAAAGCATTTACAATGGGCTTTCATATGATATGTAACAAGCCTTGATAAAAATTTGAGGGGCGGGGGGGTCGGCTTGGATGATCAGGTAAGATTTTGATTTTAGTGGATTTTGGTAGTTAACATGTTTCCTAACAAAGCCTCATTAGCAGTTTTTCTAGTCATTTTAGTCGAGTAATATTTTTGTTCAACACCACCGTGTATATGTGACAACTTAGTAAAAAAAAATTCATCAAAAAGACCAAAGGAAGAAAAAAAACGGACTTTTTTTGATATCCTAAATTACCATAACTTTGCAAAACGTACCTGAGGAGAAATTAGACTTGTAGATGAGGCCAAAGAGGTAATGCTCCCAAACTGTTCCCTCTGAAGATTAGAAGACGATCCGTAGTGATTCGAGGTGAGCGCACAGCTATCTTCGCTGGTTGTCGAATCCAAAGATGAAACCCTCACGTGATTTCCGTCCGTTCCATACGGACCGGAAACGGAAGAAGGCACCGAATTTTTGTTGTACGGTTTCGCGTTGTTCGGTAAATTGCTCTCAGCTTTCTCGAACGCTTTCCTGATGTCGTTCACGCTCACGGACCGACGATTTTTATCCGCTCGAGTTTCCGGGACTTTGAATTGAGCCGTTTGCAGTCTCGAATATAATTCGTAGCTTTTTTCGACGACGGGTTCCGTTTTCCGCGGGTCCAAAATTTTCGGTTTGTATTCGTAATCGTAAGCTTTTTCGACGATCGTGTCGACGGAGGAAGCTCTCGATCTCAAACTTTCCGACGACGTTTTCGGCGTCAGAGGAGATTTCATTTCCTCTTCGTTTTTCCAAGGGGAAGAGGCGAACGGGACGCTTGTCCGTCTCGGAGCGGGAGACGGGAGGACGTTCGCAGAGATGCACGGAGAACTTTCGGTTTTTTCGACTTTTTTCTTGTTGTATAATCCGTCTGTGGAGTCCACGTTGTTGAGGAATGCGATTTTCACTTCCGTCGGTTTCGCGCCGGACGTCAAGTAACTGTCCGCGAGTTTGTAACTGACCGTTTCGCCGTTACCGTTGGAATACCTTCCGTTCGGATACGATTCCAACGTTCGAAAACTTTCGAAAGATAAAACCGACTCTTTATCTTCTTCGTACGAATCGTCCTCGTTCGAATCGTTTATGAATTTCCGTTGGATTAAGGGAGAACCGGATTTGGCGTCGAATCCGCGGCTGTATTTGGCGGACGCGAGGACGTTTTTCCGATTAATAGCCTCTACGCTTTGCGGTTTCAAAATCCTTTTGTTGTTTCCGTCGCTGCTGTTGCTGCTGCTCCGAGATCCGGATGTCAAAGTCGAAGCGTTCGAGCCCCCGGACGCCGTCGTTTCCGACGACAAAGTCCTCGTCACCGGAGACTTTTCCGAGAGGAATCTGTGAGAGGAATCCAATAAAGGAGAAGCCGGGGGGGAAAACCCGTGGGAAATGCTGCTCCTGCTTGAACTCACGGCGGAATCGTTATCGCTATCTTCTTCCGAACGTCCGGCGTCCGAAGAGAGTCTGCATTTCCCGTTTACGGACGGCTTGCG
This sequence comes from Liposcelis bostrychophila, assembly GCA_037577465.1. NCBI lineage: Eukaryota > Metazoa > Arthropoda > Insecta > Psocodea > Liposcelididae > Liposcelis > Liposcelis bostrychophila. The sequence continues at coordinate 18,946,637 of CM075212.1, read as the reverse complement.
TCCGTAAATGTCCGTGCTGCTGGAAACTATCCGATTCCTATCGATTATGAAATCTAGGGGCTCCAAAAGCTTCGGAGCCGTTCGCGGAGGTTTCGAAGGGGGTTTGGACGGGGAATCTTTCCCGTACACCGAAATGCTTTTCCTTTTAAACGCCGGCGAATATTTCGGAATGTTCGGCGGGGAACGGTCTTGATTTTTCCAGGAAATCAAATTAGCTGGGGGTTCGATTTGAGCTTGCTGAGTATACCCCCCTTTAAAGTGACTATTCGAATTCAATTTGTTATCCTCCCTATATGACAATTTCGTGGCTAATATTGAATCTCGACTTTTGATTTCGGGTAAATCGAATATCGGTCGAGAAGGGGAGGTTTCCGCTAATTTCTCCGGTATGACCAACCCCCTCAATTTGGACATGTTTTTCCGGCGTTGCTCCACCAACAGGTGCAGGGACGAATGCTTCGAATCCTCCTCCGGCGAACTGTCGGATTTGAATTTATACGGGGACTGAACGTCCAACAAGCTCTGAGACCTTCCGTGAGCGGAAAAGCTCGTAGCTCTCGTCACTCCGTTCGTTTTCGGGGTAAAATCGTTTTTGGTTTGGGAATTTTTCCTCGGTAAAGTACTGGAATAACCTAAATATGATGAGGTCGTCGAAGACAGGGACGAATCCGGCGAACAAGAACTAGAATAAGCGGACGAGGAGCACGACGTCAAATCCGTTGTGCTTTGAGTCCGCGTTGAAAAATCTAAACCCCTCGGAGTCGCCGTGGGTTCGCCGTACGGGTTTTTCCTCAGGGAATTCCCGATTTTGTCCACGGACACAACACTCCTGGAAAACGCTTTCGAATCCGGTAAATTCCTCACGCAATCCGTTACGTCGTCGTAGAACACGTCTTCCGAACTTTTATATTTGTTCAATTTCCCAGAGAAAAAATTGTTATTGTTATTTGCGGGACTCACGGGTTGGTCCGGGACGGAAGAAAACATGGCGATTTTATCGCGAACGCTTTTCCCGCTTTTTTCGTCTTGGCGCCAGTGACTCGTTCGACTAGGTTTCGAAACCGGGGGTTCGTCCGAAAATTCTCCGAACCTTTTGTTCGGCAAAATCTCGAAATTTTCGTCGTGTCGGAAGGTGAATTTCGAAGGCGGGGGTTCCGTTATCGGAAGCGGAGGGACGTCCGATTTGAATTCCTCCGGGTAGATTTGCTCGGTTTTGATTTTGGCAGGCATCGTGACGTTCTCTTCTTGGAAATTTTGAGGGAATTCGTGTCCGTCAGGGGGCATGCGGCTAAAACTCGGAGGCGGCGCAAGGCCGATTGTGGTCGGCACCACCGGAACCATAGCTTTGTTCATTTCCCCTGAAAAGAGAAAAAAAGAAAAAAAAATCGTTATTTTCATTGTTAAAAAAGGATTTTGAATTAAAAGTTAAATATGGCATTACGTTTGGGTTTTTAATCCTTTGACGGCCGAATTGCAAATTTTTGGAAAATTTTCCCGAAAAATCAAAAAAAAAATTCCCAAATGTATTTTATAAAGAGGCAGTATGGCTCTTAAGTTGCCAATTATTTTTTGACTTATAATATTTTCCAAATTTTTTCGAATTTTCGAATTATTTCTTGTATTTTTAATTTGACAAAGGCTCAAAAATAAAGAAACACAGAAATCAAAAAATTCGGGAAGCGTTGGAAAAAAATTAAAAAAACTTAGAAAAATAACTCAAAATAATTTTTTTTATAAAATTTTATAACGAATTATAAAAAAATAATGTCTTTTTTGGGTGGGTTATAAAATTTTATAACGAAGTTTAAGTTTTTAATAATTCAATTTTATAACACATTTTTTCTTGGGCAGTCGGTCGGGAAAGGGTTAAATTTATCTGATCAACCTCGTAATCAGCAAAATCGATTTTTAAAAAAATTTCCAAAATCACAAAGTTTTTTGAAAACGGTAAACTTTTTTTTCTTTTTTTTTCCGAGAAGTAACATAATGCCACTAGTAAAAACAGGCACGGACTGGGGCGCCGAGCTACCGGGGAAATCCCGGTGAGCCTTCCTGGATGTAGCACCGTGGCGCCCTTAATTCTCTTCCGTTCCCTATCATTTTTCCTAATCCGTTTATCCTAAAAAAAAATGCATTCCTAATCCGTTTTTCCTAGGTATTTTGGTTTTTAAATTTTTTTTCCTAACCATCTTTTTTCCTGATTTTCAATTTTCCTAAAATTTTTGGATTCCTGAAATAAAATTTCCTAGAATGAAAACATTTTTTAAATCCCTAAGGGAATTTTAGGAAATTTAATTTTAAAGATTTTAGAAAAATTTATTTTAGGAATCAAAAAATTTTAGGAAAATTAAAAATTAGAAAAAAAAATTGTTAGGAAAACAATATTAGGAACCAAGATTTTTAGTAAAATGAAATAGGAATTTATTTTTTAAGGAAAAATGGATTAGGAATTTATTTTTTTAGGAATAATGATAATGAATCTTCTGTTTGATCAGCTTGTTCAGCATTTAAATTTCTGAAAAATTTGGCGCTATTTGGCGCTTTTGAGCCCGTAGCTCGTGTCCTAAAAAATTCCCTGTACGTGTCTGTAAAAAAAAATATTCTGCATAGAGTTTATGTTAATTCTTATGTTAAAATAATATGAAAATATGTCGACTTAACACAATCTTATGTTAAAAATTAACATAAATTATATGTACTGCCAGTCAATTTTATATTCCATCAAAAGAGACATTTTTTTTATAATTCGTTATACAATTTTATAGCAAAAATTATTTTGAGTTGTTTTTCAAAGCTTTTTTATGCACGTTTGGTTTGAAAAACTAGAGAATTCCAAAGTGAATTAAAAAAAAACTTATAAATATTTCTATTTTAACATACAAGCTATTGGATGCAATTTTTAGAGACCGAAAAATTAGACTTAAGATACCTGCATTAATTTTATAATTTCTCGTCCAGATTTCTCCTTGCTAATTTTTTAAATTAAAAAAAAAACGATAGAGACGACCGTTGCGAAAAACAATTAGGAACTTTAACCTACCAATTAGCTCGAAATATAATTTTTCGGAAGCATCGCGCAGACCGCCATTTCCATTTCGAAATTATAATTAACATTGCGGGTGAAAGGTTCAAAGCTTTAATTACAAAAAACAATTTTTAGAGCCGAAAAAAAAAAAAAAATAACCATCTTCTTTTTTTTTTTAAATTAAAATTAAAAAATTACCCGATTTTACGAAGCAATAAAAATTTAGGTCATAATTCAAAATTATCCACACCTAATATGGCATTGTATCTTTTTCTTTGTTTGGAAAAGAATCGAGTGGAATAATTAAATAAAATCAAGTCCTCCTTTAATTTTTTTTTTTTTTTTAATAGACACGAGCCAGGAATCGACCTAATGAATTTACAAAATTTATTTTTTCGTAATTGAAGCTCCTTATCCAGTCAAGGATTCTGCTTCTCGACCCTTTAACCTTGATTCCTACCGGGTTAATTTGAATTCTAATTTTCGGGGGCGAAATCTCGGTTGCCCAAACTGGGAATCTAAAACAAAAATGCTCCGGCTAATTTTTTTTAAATAAAAGTACCTTCAACGATTTTTGCAAAAAAAAAAAAAAGCGAAAAGAAAAGGTCAGTGAATTCGGTAACGAGTTTTAGCTTGGAGGTCTCATGATCTAGTTTTTACGTTCTCATCTTTTGACAGTTTATTGCGGTTTTTGTTGAGATGTGAAAATTTCGTGCCGACAACCTCCTCTTCCAATGGGAAAATGATTCCATATTTAGTTTTTTTTTATTTGCTAGCTAATTTTCATGAAATGTATAGTTCACCATTTCTTTTTTTTTTTTTTTTTTTGAATTTCTTTGTTTCCCTCGTGAATCAGTTTATCCGTTAGTCCGGCCGTTTCATGCTCCGGGTACAGTTAAAGTCGTGACTGGATTTGTCAGCTTCGCGACAAAAATTTTCTTATTAGCGTATTTTTTTTTTTTTTTTTTTTTTTTTTTTTTTTTATTTTTTTTTTATTTTTTTTATTTTTCTCTTTTAATGAGTAAGATTTGTTTTCATGATACCAAAACGTCGCGAGTTTTAACGGACTTCTGATTTTTTTTCTTTCTTTTCTCTTAAAAGACGCATGAAGGGAAAGGGCTTACGCTTTTTTTTTTTTTTTCGGTTTGCCTTAAGTGGCTGAAATCGTTTCCGCCATGACCTGATTTTTTTCCTTCTGAACGGACATCGCTTTCTATTGTTCGGTCCAAATCCTTGACTCACAGATGATAATATGACCTCTTATTGTTAATGCTCCGTGGCATAACGTAGATTTCATTCGTCCATAAAGTTTGAAATGAAAACCTCTTATTTTTTTTTTTTTTTATAAAAAATGGACATTATAATAGAAAATAAAAATGATACTATTTAAGTTGGTTGTATATCTTCAATCGAGAGAAATGACGCCTTGATAAAAATCGGTTGTTGCAATGTTTGGTTTTACGCAAGGAGAGAGCAATTAGGGATGGACGGTGAGAAAAAAAATGAAAACTTGGCGAGATGGTTCAATGGCTGGTTTCGGATTTGCGAGGCATTGGCATTTTTAGGATTTCATATTTCCGCAAATAAGAATTTATACTTTAGAAGCTTAGAGCGCAAATATGTTCGATTGGATTTCTTCGCTTTAAAGAAGACTAAACGAAAGGAAGATTGCGAAAGTCATGAAGTGTCACCCAATTGTCGACAGGGGTCCGAATCCAATCCCGATCGGCCGGCTGAAATCTCGGTTCGATGCCGATGCCATATTATTTATTTAACTCCTGACTCCGATTGCGATTGCAGCATCGACCGACACCCGATGCAGATGCCGACGCCATCAAGCATCGACTGTATCCGATGCCGCCTCTGATTCCAATTTTAGTTATAAAAAAAAAAAAAATAAATAAAAATTAGGCCGTTCTAGACGATTTTTAAAATCAGGGGTCCAATTCCGATGCCGATGCCAATGCCAGCCGCGGCCGGCTAACAATCTCGGGTCGATGCCGATCCCAATGCAAGCATTAACAATTTCGCAGTGTCGATGCCGGTGCCGACTGCGGATATTAAAAATAATCCGATGCCGATGCTAGCAAATGGCAGTTTTTTTCTTTGTACCAAAAATCGCAAAGTCCCTTGTTTTTCTTGCTTTAAGCCTGATTTTCCTTTTCCTTTGTCAAATTTCCTTCTATTTTGAGCAGTTCTGGCTAAAATTTCCTTGTTATTTCCTTGAATTTTCTATAAAAATTCATTTCCCTGAAAAGCTCAAAATTTCATTGCATTTCCTTACATTTTTACAAGGAATATGCCTTGTCCTAACAAGGATGCAAATTCACTAAAAAATCGCGAAAAATCGGTGCCTGCTGATCAAGCGCACTGATATATTGGAATTTTCGGTATCTTGGTAAAACTTTCGCAGCAAATTGCAGCAAAGTGAAAAATGGCGAATGTTTGTTGTTCTCTATTAGAAAACTAATAAATCCGACTTAAATGGTGGCTTTCTGTAATAGCTGAACAGCATTTAGTGTTTTGTTGTCTTGATAAGCACTTTCGATGTTAGCGTTCGAAATCCGAATCTTTTTTAAGGAACCGAATTCTTGAATTTGCCATTTTGGACTTTGCTGCAGTTTATAGCGTCGATTTTACCAAAAAATTTCAAAAATCAGTGAGCACCGCTTTTTAGCGCCAAATTTTTTTTTCCCGTCTCATCTAATTTAGGGTCTCTAGCCTGTACCCTTATATCCATGCTCAACACTTTTTTATACCCTGAGAGAAAAGTTTGAACGTGGGAGGATGACATTCCCCTCACGTAAAAAAAAAACTTTTCACGGTTTCAATATTAATTAAAATAAGATCGAAAAAAAGAAAAACAAACGTGCACAAAAATCGTTCGTTAAAAATTTATAAATTCCTTTATTTTAAAAACCAAGCGATGCGGAAAAGCGAAATAACAAAAATATTACCAATTATTCTTGGATATACCAACAATTAATAACTTAATATCACGGCTGTTTATCGATGCTCGTCAAACTGCCATCGGGAGTGATTAAAAAGATTTTTTTTTTTTTTTTTTTTTTGAAGCGCGGTTATGGCTGAACGACTCTATTTACTTTTTCTTTTCCTTCAATTTCCGACATTTCCCGAGCTCAATAAAGATGTTGACAACTTTAAAATGAAATTTGAGAAAAAAAAAAAAAAAAAAAAAAAAAAGATAGACAGTAACAGGGTCGAGGTTCAAATCAAGATACTGTGTCTATTTGCCATGATTTTTTTTTTATATAACGGAAAAGCGATCAAGATTTCTTGCACGTTTTTTTTTTATTCTTCGTTGCATAGATTTGTTCGAGTTCATGCCATCCTCGTTAAAAAACATTATGAATAATGCCCATAAGAAATATTCATTATATTATTTTTTTTTCCTTCCTTTACCGATTAATAATAAACCAATTATTCGAGTATTTCTTTTATAAAAATCTAGGGAGAAAGATGTAATATTATTATGTACTGAGGGGCTATTGACCAGTCATTATACTCCATGAGCCAAATGAGTATTATTAGATTAAGTGTTTGAAGCGTGAGCTACGATTTGTTTAAAGGAAATTGACCCATTTTATCTCTGATTCTCATTTTCTCTCTTTTGATACACGTTTTTTTTAGTATTCCCTCCCCTCCTCCTCTTCGACGAGACTAATTAAAGTAAAAAATTATCTTATTAATTTTAGGAGGCATCTTCTCAAAATCGGCTCCTCAGAAAGACTTTTTCTACGGTTAACGACGAATGGGCGTTTTAACCTCGGATAATGGATCTTATCACTTACGAAACTTTTTATTTAACGAGATTTCTATTACGGGATTCCTCCAAAAAAAAAAAAAAAAAAGCTCTAAAATGTACAGAATTATATGCATGAATTTTTTTAAAAATTTTTTTACATCTCAAGAATCCTGAATTCATCTCCTTGAGCTGAGTATTGCAATCAAATTGGCTTTGTCTCCACTTGAAAATAAATTGGATAATTTATTACATCATGTAATTAATTACAGGACAGAAAAATGACGCCACAACAAAGTGCACTATTTTAAGAAAATGGCACTGTGATAACACTATGATGACATTTTTCTGGCCGATTACGATTCCAATTACTTTTGAAATACAGCAGATTCCGATTCCGAATAAAAATTAATCAGAATTGCAGCCCTGGTCCACTCGGACGGACGGAAGGTGCAAATTGCACGATACAATAAATTGTCAGATTTATTGTCCAGTGGAGACAAAGTCACAAAAAATGACAGTGTTCAATGTTTTAGCTGCTTGGGCTTGTTTTATAACGGATAAAAATTAAAAAGAGGGTTTGAGAAAAATACAGAAGGTTAAAAAATTTAACTCGAGAAGCTCATATCGAGATTGTCCTGAGAAAGATTGGCAACAATTACCGCAATGGAAAAATCATCATCGATCAGTATCACGATTATAGACACAGCGATTCTAATCCCCTGAAGTTAAACCGTGCAATCCAGAAGTTCAAAGAGTGGCTAAATCCGGACGGAAGCATTGCTATTTTTTTCGACATTAAAGATATAAAATCTGAACGATTTTATTTAACGGGAATTGGATCTCGTAAACATAGGAAATCAGTTGAAAAGTTAAATCGAAGTGGCAAAAGATGGAATCGAACCACCGACCTTTCGTTAAATAGAGCAAAAGGTTGCAAAAAGCTATTCAAAAAGTTAAAGACGCCTCGTTTTTTAACAAAAAGTTAAATAACGAAAGATCGGTGGTTCGATTCCACTTCGATTTAACTTTTCAACTGGTTTCCTATGTTTATGAGATCCAATTCCCGTCAAATAAAATATAAAAAATGATTGAGTAAGTTCAATCCATAAGTAAGGTAATTTTTTTTCTCAAATTTTTCTGAGTATTTTTTTTAAATAAATTTTTTTATTACTGAATTAATTTTTTTTTTTTAAATCGGAAAACTCTTAGACCCATCTAAGACTCGAACCTAGACCTTCTGAGTGAAAGCCTTATTAAGCCATTGTCATTTTACCACTAGGCTACCCTCCCTGCAAATCTATTTCATATAAGACAAAAATTCTATGTTCAGCTTATGGGAATATTTTTGTAAGCTAAACATAAAATTTCTGTCATACATGAAACAGATTTGCAGGGATGCAGATTTCCAGGGATTTGCATTGGATCTAGATCAGGACGGAGGATAAATTTTTCCGGAAACGTTTGCGTAGATAGATAGATTTCGGCTCATGGTACTATTTCAAAGCCTTTCTTATGTAGTGAGTCTACTGTGTAGCCGATCTATTTGGCGGCATGGCAGTGATAAAAAAGATAGATCGCCATGCCATCTAGCGGGGTTCGTTTGAACTAAACTCGATTACAGAAGCGATGAGCGCGCAGGGCAGTCAAGTCCAGAGCATGTTGTAAGAAATTTTCAGTAGGTGACAAAAGACCAAAGATATTAGGCGGCGGGCCGCCACCCCTCCCCCCCCCCCTTCCGCCCGTGATCTAAAAAATTTTCAATTTTAAAAATTCAAAATTAGAAGACTACCAATTTTTTTTTTTTTTTTTTTTTTTTTTTTTTTTTTTTTTTTTTTTTTTTGACCTTGAATGAACTTTAGATTTTGGGGCGGAGAGGAAAGAGAGAATCAGAAGCAGGTACAGTCTTGAAAACTGGAAAGGAAAGAGGTTATTTGAACTTTGCTTTGAAAACGTCACTACCTGATAAAAAGACCAAAAGCAGGCAGCTGAAGGGGAGAAGAGAATAAAAAAAAAAGTTTGCAGAAGTCTTTGACCGGATTAAATTTGAGATACCTTCGGGTATCCTTTCTCAATGAAAAAAAGTATTCAAAAAACAATGCAAAAACTTCTCGGAAGGTTATTTTTAAACATTGATATTTTTACAACCAGCATTCAATGGACCAGACAAATCTTTTTCAAAATATCCCAGGGAAAAAAATTAAAAACAATTTCTATGGCTTAAAATAAGTTTCTAGAAAATTTTTTTCTTGTCACCTAGTCGATCGAATTTTCTCTCTCTGGGTGACAAATTTTGGGCACTAGGTGACATAAATGTCACCCAGTTCTTATGTTACAACATGCTCTGGCAAGCCCTTAGTCCGCCAAAGGGCCAAATTATAACATTAAACATAAGGTCACGTGATCTTCACAAAAAGACAAAACAATCTATCTCCAATCATATTTCTGGTATAGATACGTCAGTTTCAACCATTTTCGACGCGTAACTGAAATGATTTGTGTATTTTCTTTCTACACAGTAAAAAATTATCTGTAAAGAACCCCGCACAAATAATAGGGATTTGGCTATCGGGTAAAATATCGTTTGTTTTGTTATTCTTTTGTTTGCTTTTAAATTTAAATTTCATCCGACAGCGGAATTCCTATTATTTTGTGCGGGGTTCTTTAACAGATTTTTTGATGAGATTTATTTATAAGATTTTTTAATGTTACAAACGGCCTACCAACTTAATATGCCAAATTTATAGAGAAAAAAAAACTACAATTCCTGAAAAACTCAAATGGGAAATTTCATTCCAACGTAATTAAAAAGGGTCTAAAATGACACCGGGCGGTCCTTAAACAAATAACAAACTACAGCACTTCGGAAAAATGTAACAAAGACATTCTAAAAAAACGTAACCACTAATAACGTCTCAACAAGAAAAAAAAATGCTTACTAAAACATCCGACGCGTTTTACTTAAAACCGTCGACAATGACGTATGAGGAATTTCGTGACTGGAGTAGGTTTTTTTCAGCGCTTTTTTTTCGAGCGATAAAACGATAAATAGATACAAACGAGCGGCAAGATCCCCAAGTGACAACAACAAACATGACTTATAACAGACAAGAACTACATAAGGAACGAATCGAACAATGAGAATTCCCTATTTTTTTATTTGACATGTTTGACGATAATAATTTTTCGGTAACCGATCGTGAGATTTTTCGACGATTTTTTTTTTTACGTAATCGAATCTTTTCTCCTTATTTGTCAACCGTGGAAAAACGTTTATTTGCAAAATCGAAAGCGATTGTCAAAATTTTTGACGTGCCCATCAGATAAAAAAAGGTCATCAACGATTTTAAAATAATCGTTACTTATTAGCGAATTTAAAAAAAAAAAAGAAAACAAAAACTTTGCAAAGTGACTGATCGTTCGTTTTTACCTTGCAGTTCAGTGCAAATAAACGTAAATTATTCCGTTGGTCCCTTGGAATAAACTCACTTTTGGGGGTTCGTTTCCGAAAGAAAATTTAATGATCTTGTTAAAAAAAAAAAAAAATTAAAGGTTACGGAGGCGTTGGAACATTAAAACTAACTGGCACAAGCCCCCGAAAAAGGCACACGCACCTTGATCGATTATTGAACAATGGTATCAGTTTGTTATCGATTATTGGTGTCCCTTTAAATGCTTATCGGTCGGAGTTGAAGGTCCGAGAAGCGGCAACTAGCAATGCCATCCAGAAATATTTCGGTGCGTGTAGGTTTTATTTCCTGGAGGATCAGGGGCAGTTACCAAAAATGATAAAATCGTACCGAACTTATTGAAAAGAGTCGAGCTTAGGCTCTAAAATATAATGACTAATAAGTTTAAGTGTGATATTCCCCCTAATCAGAGGTGTATAAGTGCTTTTTAAGGTGACGCAGGGGTGATTTATTTATTTGAACACCCTATACTTCGAAAAATGTTAATATTAACGTTTTGGAGCAAGGCATCAAAATTCCGCTTCCGAGTAACAATTTTCATCAATCTTAGGCACATTCATAAAAAATTCCACACCTGACCATAAAGAAGGTTTTTGAGAAATTTTAATCTACTATAAATTCCCGGGAATCTATCCTGGATCAAGGTTTCCCAAAAAAGTATTGTACGGTCAATAAGGAATTTCTTATGAAGATGCCTAAGATTGATAAGAATTGTTGCTCGAAAGCGGAATTTTCATACCTAGCCCCAAAAGGATTTTAGCGTCCAGAAATGCCGCTATGATTTCCCTTTCTATTCGAAGGCTAAGATGGAGCATCAGCGCTCCATCTAGCAGAGAATAGTTAAACTACGTCGTGATACAGCCACGCTCCGCGCATGCGTTTAAGCTAGGGTTGGGACGACGGGAGATCGATCAGCTGACTCACGTACGGACATTGTACGGACATTCTTTACAGACATTGTTTCGCTGTGCAAGCAAGGGAAAATGACAGCAAAGAATTCACCTTACCACAGCAAGGAAGCGTCATTAAAATTGGATGTTGGGGTTTCTTTGGACCGTAAGTTTTTTAGAGTAGATCTTAGACCATAGGCGTGATTAGCGCTTAGACCATAGCGTCGATAGAACTTAGACCATAGGGTTATGGATTACGAGACAAGTCAGTCGACGTTTTATGTTGTTTCGGATTTTCCTTTCCTTTTCTATTATTTAAGAGAAGTGTAGACTCCCCCCCCCCGCCCCCAAACTTCTGTTACAAGATGATATTAGCATACTTCGAGGTATAGGGTGTTTAAAAAAATGAATCACTCCTCCGTCACCTTAAATTGAAAAAAATAACCGTTAAAAATATATCAAAGATCAGCAGCTACTAGCTCTGCAGAGAGCTCCATACTGAGTAAGCTGAGTAAAGCAGACCGAAGTAAGTACAATTTTTTTCTTATCAGTCGAAAAGAATTGATAGGTGTGTATTGCATGCTGAGCCAAATTGCCATAACTCACTTCAGTAATCGAGTCAGCAATTGCACAAGTAAAAAGAAACAGTGAAAAAGAATCAATTTCAGAAGTGATTTACAGCAATTTGTCTTAGCACGGCGAATTTAGCATGCCTACACTCCCTACGGACTTCTGCTTAAAGCTGGGCTTTTGCTTGTGCGTATTCTAAAACCCGCAAAATCGCAACACTGATGGAAAAAACGTTATCAGCTTTTAAAATGTTTCATGGCCAATTTTAATTCAGTTATATGTGTACAGTAAAACTGACCAAGTTTTGAAACATGTGCAAACATAAAAACGTTTCTGCACCAGTATTGAGATTTTGCGGATTTTAAAATATGCACAAGTGAAAGCACTTTCAACATCAAAAGAGAAAAAAAGTTAAAAATTTAATGTAAACTTATAATATCAAAAAAAATTTTTTGAACTTTTTCTTTTGCGAAACTTTGGTTGAAATTCCGAAGAGGAATTCAGAAGACTGTATAGCGGATATCAATAGAATGTAAAACTTTATAGTTTGTACCGGTGAATTTGAGATTCTTAGATGATCTCTCTCCTGCAACTTAAACCTGGGCGGAACTTTGTTTATTTTTTGGAAGAAACGTTTTTCCGCCTACAAAAGTTCAATCGGAAATTAATAATTTTTTTAAAAATATGGAACCATTTCTTTTAACACTCTCCGCAACTTTTGTTACATGAAATTTCGATCCCTTCGTTATTAATGGCGTTCTTTTTGCGAGATTTTCTCAAAAAAAGTCGGTTGTTTATAAACAAAACACCAGCATGTTTATAATTTTTGCGAATTATTTTCGTAAAGAGTTTAAGAACATTTGAATTAATAACGAAAGCAAATTTTCATGTAACAAAAATTATGCAGAACGTTACGAGGAATATTCATATACTTAAAAAAACTTTTTATTCGATTCCATTAAATTTTTGTAGGCGGAAAAAGCTTTCTTCGAATAATAAACAAAGTTGCGCCCATGTTTAAGTTGCAGAAGAACGATCAACTAAGAGTCTCAAATTTATCGGTAGAACACCATTAAACGTAATAATGGATCCCAAAGCAAAAGTAAGTAGAAAGGATTTACTTATTCATATAAGTAAATCCTCAATTTGGCCTTTTTTTACAAATATCATTTCTTATTTTTATTCTTTTATTTTATTAGATAGTAAGATTAATAAATACATTAAATTGTCTCCCCTTTTCTTTCATCTTTTGATTTTCTCAGCGAACTTCCTCGATATCTGGCAAATTAGACCTTATCAGAAAACTCTAGCTGACAGATTCATCAGGAATTACTGCTAATCTTTTTTTGTTTTGTATTTTAGACAAAATGGAGCATTTTTTTCAAAGCTGGCATTACCAGCATTATAACAAGAGTTGTAGGAAAATTCATAATTTGCTCCTCTATGTAGGAAATTTCATTCCTGTAGGACCCAAATTGACGTCTGCATTGGGCCGCAGTAAACGCCTCCTTTTGAGCGGATTTTTATGAATCACACCCAGAAAAAGGAATATGCCTCGTTCGCAATACAAGCGATGTTGCTTAGCGACAAAACAAGTATGCTTTGCCGCAAAGCAACATGGCTCGACTTGTCGACATTATGCATTGCGACAAAGCACTCACGAGTTTTGACACAAAACATTTATTCTGCTTAGACCTAAGTTATGCAAAAATGCTTTGTAGCAAAGCATTTTTGCTTAGACCCAAAGCAGCATTTTTCTGGGTGCACTATTTTAACCTGCACCAGACTGCGACCGGAGCAGTTGTATTCCAGAATCATTTACACCTTAAAAACCATGTCTGCCAGTGCAAACCGATTTTGCTCTATCTCTTTTTTTCAGTCGACTGCATTCGTTAATTAGATAAACATAAACAAACATTTTCGAACGAATTTAATAAACAAACATTTTCGACTCAGAAATGGAGATAGGGTTGAATCGCTTTGCACGGCAGTTGTGAGTGACAGGTAGGGCTGTTCGATATTCGGGTACTTAGATCGGTTCCGGTTCTGAAATTCGGGCTAGGGTCTAAAACTCGGGTTCGGGTCTAACTCGGGTCTAGGCGCGAACTACTCGGGTTCGATTCCGTTCGGGTGCTGACTTGAGTCAACTCGGGTCGGGTATTTTGATTCCTACCCGAAAAAAATCGGATGGAATCGAACCCGAGTTTTAGACTCGAACCCAAATTATAGAACCGGAACCGAGCTAAATACCCGAATATCAAACAGCTCTAGTGAAAGGTGTATTGGAAAATTGTAATGGTTGTCGAAAAAGTAAACAAATCGAAATGTTAAGCTTATCAAAACAAAATGAAGATTTCCTTACTCTTTCTACATCCTAAAAACGGATACCGGGTGTAATCGAATTTATAAATAGGTTATTATAGAATGACACTAGGGCGCCTTCCCGATCCGGAATGCAGTTTTCAAGGTACGGAGGCGTCTCGGCACGTTTTCTCGACGATCTAGTTATGACGCGTTTTTATTTCATTCCAATTCGCCCAATTTTCTACATTCCAAACGTTTCAATTCGAGCTTCCGAAATGTTGACACGATACGAAAGTAAAATCCTCTAAAAAAAATTTTTGAAAGAAAAAGTAATGTTACAGAGGAATTCACACGATTTCTTTTTTAATTCTTTTACATGCATGCCAGGGCATTCCTAAGGAATCATATGAAAAAAATAGAAGGGATACGGAAGTCACGATGAAAGAGACCATCTGTTTATTTTTTGATAATTTAACTTTATTGTTCCGGCGAAGATCGGCCCTTGACCATTTATTATGAATGCATTGATCTGGTTCGATTCAACCGGAAATACATAAATAAAAAAACATATTTAAAAAAAAAATCGAGACCCCCTTTTAAAATCTTGTGTAAGCTTTTGACGTACAGCGTGATTTAATGACGATTTTTATTTTCATCGTCGTGAAGATGCATTTTAATTATTCGTGAATGCAATTGTTGCTAACTGCGTTTATCTGTCAGATCGTCGGCAGGAGAAGGACGACCGTGCCAGGAATATATTTTTTTTTGTTACAACTGGGAATCTTTTTTTTTTAGAAAGAAAAGTCTATTTAGATTTAAATAATTGGAGATGGCAATTATGGGCAATCCAGAGCATTTTGACAGCTAAGCCAGGAAGGGCTGTCTTCATCATAAAGTTTTCATAATAACACACGACCGTCATGTGGAGGTCTAATTCACCTCATCTGATTAAACCATTTCCCGAACTGATTCGGTCGCAAAAATCCGTGAAGATTCTGCATTTTTACGACAAGGAAAAAAAAATAATGATTTTCGTTTTGAAAGTAAATTCCTTAAATTAAGACATAAATCTTACTTAGTCATATATAAATGGATTGAAAATTATTCGTCTCACTGTTTTTTGCTCAATAAATAATGATGAAAAATTTACAAATAATTGAACCTAATTCTATCAAAATGTATTTTTCCCCCTTTTCGAAGTCACGACATCCTTCATTCTATCGTAGTATACTCCACGTTCTTTCGTTTTTTTTTACCGAAATGCATCAAAAGATAATAAGGGACGCTACATCTCATTAATTATGTTAAAAATGCCACTTCTAGTAATGTACCCAAAATTAAATAAAGTGCCAAAATAAAAATGCAAATTGATATCACGAATCAACCAAAAAAAAAAAAAATTTCTTTCGCATCAACATCTTTTTTTTTCCGAATCATTTATTTGCGGTGCTGATCAGGTTCGGCACGGACGGAATCGCAACCAAACCGTAACGTTCAAGGCCGTTATTCGACACTAAACGAAACGATCCAAAACTGTCGTTAACCGATAAGACGATTTCTTACATCAAGAAGTTTTGTCATCCGGATCCTCGAGGTCGTTCAGTTGCCGTATTTAGTTGTTTTCGGTTGCTCCGCCAAGCCTCCCACCTAATCCGATCTATGCGTTTTCAACGACCGATTAGAAGAAGAGAGAGAAAGAGACAGAAAAAAAAAAAAAAAAAAAAAACCTGCTTTCATAACCGTTTTTTATTATTACGAATTCCTTTCCATTTATATATATATATATATACTTTTTTTTCTTTTTTTATCGCCGGCACGAGTCGATTTTTTTTTAACTCTATTGAAAAATATATAATAATTTTTAATGGAAAAAAAAGGATCGATACAAATTAATGCGACACGAAATCATTTTACCTCCCTTTTAAAGTTATTAATGTATGAGGTAAGGAAGCGAAAGTTTAAAGAAAAGAATTAAGCTGTCAAGAGTTCAGGCTGGTCAACCACGAAGTAGCTAAACACTTAGAACAGACAAAGTTATTTCTGGAAAAACTTTTAATTTCTGCTTCTACGTTTCCTTCATAATTTTTTGCGTCATTAGCGACTGTAAAGCTCGAGCTTTGATTTTTAATAATAATGGCATGTATTTTTTAAAGGGGCAGTAATTTATTAGTAGTAGGGCAGTACTTTTTTCAAAAAATGGCAGGTTTTGTAAGATAGGCAGTAAATTTAACAATATGGCAGTTTTTTTAAGGGCAGTACATTTTGGGCAGTAGAAAAATCATTTTGCAATAAAAAAAATATTTTGGCAGTAATGTTCGAAATTCGGTTCCTTAGTCAAAGTTCTCTCTCCTTTTTTCGTTAAATATGAAAGGAGGGAGAGGTTTACTAAATCTAAGATCCGGTTACTAAGCAAGGGAGGGTGCCTGAGTCACCACTCCCTAGGTCTAACATCACGTTAGTTCAACGTAATATGCGATACCGCCTTCATCGTGTAGGATGGATCGTTCGTACCGCGAACTCACTCATTTTTTTCTCGTTTGTAAATATTCTGTAAATATAATCGTTATATTTTCGTTACTTTAAACACGTTTTTTTTTCCTTTTAAAATGGCAATCGTATATTGCACATTTTTGGTGCCGAAACCCGGGATTACGTCGTCATCTACGATACGTGCAGGTCCATCAACAAATTCGTTCAACAGTCCGGGAGGTGTGGGAGAGGAGCGAGGTCGTCGGAGGTGATCGCCTTTACGGACGAGAAGGACTTCGCCGCTATAAGATCGGAAATAGCAGGATATCAATCTCAAAGCCAAGACGTCCAAAACCTTTACATAAAACGATCAAACCACCAAAGGGATCCCGGGTTTCGGCACCAAAAATGTGCAATATACGATTGCCATTTTAAAACGAAAAAAAAACGTGTTTAAAGTAACGAAAATTTCGAAATTTTTAGGTTCCTATGGACACGGCTAAGCGACGCGACGTTCAAAAAATCAGAAAAAATTCAGACAATTTTCTTTTGGTTGCGTTCGCCGAAATTCAAAAATGCGTAGAATAAGGGCTACTCTAACATACTCCAGTTGCTCCGACAGGGGCTGGGACTCAGGGCTAGGGCAGACCCAGTAGCTCAAGACTGACTTCTGACTGAGTTCAAGTCTCACGCTGGAATAATTTTCAAACCATTCGCTCATTCGGAAAAATAAAAATGATCTAAAATTGAGCACTGGCACTTCAGAAGTACGACATTCAGGGAAAAGAGTGCTTGGCGTTCGCCGTCCTCTATGCGAATAAATCAAAACTAATCAAAATTGATTACTTTTTTACTTTCTTCCAGAGTTAAAAAAAAACAGCGGTAGGATTTTTTTTATAGTAACAATTTTATTTAGGAAAAATTAAATATTCTCTTTCAGCATGCCAAGAAGAAGCCTAACCGAAAGTGCTAACGGTCAGGAGATTGATTTGTATACCGCTTCTGTCACTTTTTTGAAAACCGCGATGATGGGCAATGAAATCGTGCAGATACGAAAATTTAAAAAAAAAAAAAATCACCGAATACTTCGGGGTTAATACGTGATAACTTTGTTTCATATCGTTTAAAATTCGTAACGTTTCAAAAAAATCCTGACGTTTGCTTTTTAACACTAACAAGATGAAATGGATGAAACTTTTAAGAGTCCTCAAAAAAGGAAAAAAAAAGAAAATACTTCAAAAAATCCGAGTCTAAGTGAAAGACACTGAAACAATATACCAATACACCGATAATAAAATAAAAGGAAAAAAAATGATAGCGATACATAATTACAGAGAAAATCTGCCAACCCAAAATGGTAATATAACACTTTAAGGAATTGTAACGGAGAAAAGATATATAAAATTATCGCCACGCACAAAACGAAAAGACATTCACGTAAAAAACGAATTCTCGTAATGAAATTACGATTTAATGTTTGGCGGAATGTGTAATTTCATTTTATTATTATTATTTTTTTTCTATAAAATGTGCGCCAATTTTAAATTTTTTCGGAAAATAAGGTTGAGTTCAATGCCTGGTTCGATTCTTTAGTGACCTTTAAAATCGTGATATAAAAAAAAAATCTCAGACATTAAAGTGTGAGTTTTTCTCAGAGATCAAAACCTTTAACTATACAAATTTTTATACTTTAAACTTTTGACGAAAGGATTTAAACTTTGAACGATTTCACTTTTTTTCGATTTTTTCTGGTTTAATATTTCTGTTAAATACAGTTTTGCACTTCGTTGGCTACACAAAACCGGCCGATTCACCATCCGGTTAAAAAAAAAAAAAAAGTTTTTTAAATTAATATTTTTAAACGTTGGTATTGCATTAAATGGGGCGAAACTTATACCAAATTGTTCTTTATTATTATGCTGCTTCTCCATTATGGCTCAAAATTAATTTTCTAGAATTAATTTTCAAAATTTCCGGACGTACTGTGCTTTAGTTATTCTATGAATTTTCGACCATGGATTAAAAATACAAAAAATGCAATGTAATAAAAATGGCCGATTCCATTTTTAAATCTAGGGCTAGAAATCCATAGAATAACAAAAGCACAGTACTTCCGGAAATTTTGAAAATTAATTCTAGAAAATTAATTTTGAGCCATAATGGAGAAGCGGCATTAGAAGAAGTCGAATATACATTTTAAATATGCCGGTAAGCTTAAATTATGTCAATATTCGCAAAATTTAATGTTGTTTACATAAAAAACAAAATAGCCGATGTAAAAAAACATAAAACAATCGGTTCCTTTTGCGAATATTGACGTAATTTAAGCTTACCGACATATTCAACATGTATATTCGACTTCTTCTATAATAATAAGTAACAATTTGGTATAAGTTTCGCCCCCTTCAATGCAATATTAACGTTTAAAAATATTAATCAAAAAAGCTTTTTTTTTTAAAAAAACCGGACGGTGAACCGCGGCCGGTTTTGTATAGCCAACGAAGTGCCTTAACAGTTTTGATTGGCAAATATTACAATTTTATTTGTCAACCAATGGCCGAATTCTCGTTTGCAATTTTCAGACTGAAAAACCCATGCACGCACCTATAGCCGTTCGCACGCAGTTATATCACTACTAACTTCATTTATCATCGTGGCGCACAGAAAAAGGAAGTCAGCGAGAGAAAAATGAAATAATAGGGAGCACCCTAGAAAAAATGAGTTATAAGTATGTCCAATACGTTATAAAAACTTAACAAGATGATAAAACTTATAATCTTGTTATAAGTTGTTATAACGTATTGGTCGGACTTATAACTCACTTTTTCTTGGGCAGGGGTTCGAAGCTTGAAAAGTTACCGATAACCAACCGAAACCACCTAAAGCCTTTCCAAATAAAACAATTGTTATTCAGTACTTGGAAATGGTTGTCAGAGCTGAGACAAACAACAAGAGAATGATAAAATAGTATGGAATCCATTAAATAAACCAATTTGGTGGGGAATGAAGTTCGGATTTTTTTTTTTTAATATCCGAAATCGGCATTGGCATCGGGATTGGCACTGTGAAATAGGGTGGGTCGAAAAACGCGAATATTTGAATTTGAAAACGCCTGAAATGGGAATCGATGCCTCTTTATACTGTTATTGACCCTAATTTTTTTCAGATTTTTTAAACGACATTTTGAGGTGCCGCAAAGGCCTTGAAATTTTCAAAAAGCTCAGGACCAAAAATGAAAAAAATTTTTTCGCATAAAAGACCATCGTTTCCTATCGGAAATTTTGCGTAGATTACGCATTTGAAGTCAAAAATTAGTTTTGGGGCACGGTTTTTGAGCCACAGACAGAAAGCCGTAACAAGATGTTCAGAATTTTGGAATCTGGCTTGGGGTTCAAAAACTGCACCAAAAATAATTTTTGGCTTCAAATTCGTAATCTACGCAAAATTTCCGATAGGAAACGACGGTCTTTTATGCGAAAAAAAATTTTTCATTTTTGGTCCTCAAATGGGCTTTTTGAAAATTTCAAGGACATTGCGGCACCTCAAAATGTCGTTTAAAAAATCAGAAGAAAATTAGGGTTAATAGTGTTATAAAAAGGCATCGATTCCCATATCAGGCGTTTTCAAATTCAAAAATTCGTGTTTTTCGACCCACCCTACTGTGAAATCGTTAGTGCTGGCATCGGCATCGGCATCGATCGAACCGAGATATTCAGCCGGATAAAAATCGTCTAGAATGATTTTTTTTTTTTTTTTTTCACTAAAATCGGAATCAGTGGCGGCATCGGATATAATCGGAATCATGGTGGCGTTGGCATCGGCATCGGGTGTCGGTGTCGGAATCGGAATCGGAATCAGAATCAGAATCGGGAGTTAAATAAATAATAAGGAATAGGCATCAACATCGACATCGACCCGAGATTTCAGCCGGTCACGGCTGGCAACGGCATCGGATTCGGACCCCTGATAGAGTGCAAAATCCTGAATAAAGCCACCTCCTGCTCCAGGAAAGAGGTCAACCAGCGAATGCAGCCAATCAGCAATCAACCCTACAACAGTCCCTAAGGACGAACAACAGAGTGCCATGAGGGTCTCCGCTGACCTTTCTTGCTACGAAGAAATTGGTGGCTATTTTCTGGTACAGGTCGTGAACCACCCCCACCCTGGTCATTGCATTCCTGTAGGTCTGGATTTTGACAGTTCGAATCCGAATAATAAGATTTTTCCTCCTTAAAACTAGGATTTCTGCCTTGATTCCCTGTTACTCCCTTCCCTCGCTTCCTGCAATTCTGATCCTCCCCAGATAGCAAAGTCCATCCAGTCTCGAGGAAGTCTTCAGAACGTCATGAGGATACTTATTGGACATCCGTTGGATTTACCTATGTCCGCACTGATCCTAAAAGAGTCCTTTGGACGTCCTATGGATATCCTATGGATTTGGATACCCTGTGGATATCTAATGGACAATCCACAGGACGTCCAATAGATTGAAAATCCTATCTGGGTCGATATCTGGGTCTTCCAAATTATTCAAGCTTTCTTGTAAGTTCCATATTCAAGGTCAAAACCCGTCGTTCAAAGGTTAAAAAAAAAAAAAGAGAACGGTCGGTACCGTTTTAAAAATTGGGAACTATTTTTTAAAGGAATCGGCTTTCCCGGAACACTTTCTCCACCGTCTCGATTTCATGAGAAAGTACATATATATATAAAAGAAAGGAAGAAAGACGTCTCGAAAAAAATAAAGAATAGCCACGTGTGGCGGCAGAATTTCTATGAAATCATCAACGCATAAAAACAAGGTACAGTTAGTCCTTGATAATATCTTATCGATTTCAGGTGTTAAAAAGGGAATCTTTTTTCATTATTTATTAGGTGTGTCATATTAAGTTTCACGCGTAATTGAATTAACATTTTTTGAATTACGAGATTCTTTTGTATACTCGCACGATAATCTACCGTACTAGTTTTTCGATTCTAATTTTTCCCCCCTTTTGTATCGCAGTCCGAATATCTGACACACTTTCGTTTCTTATACGATTCCCTCATGATAACGACCGTCTATCCTAAAGTTTTTTTTTTTTCTAATGTAATTTTAATAACGTCGAAGATTACTCGACATTATTAGGTAACGCCCCGATACCGATACCGTTTCTTATTACTTTCCGGTCCGTTCCGGGGTCGAAAGGCGAAGATCCTTTCCAAAAAAAAAAAAAAAAAAAAAAAAAAAAAAATATGGCCGCCACGGTCCGATCCACGTCGTTACTATTCAATTTTGTCAATCAAAAAAAATATTGGAGGTTAATTTGATCGGAGTTGTCGTGGGTCGAACCCGAGGTCAGACATATCAATACAAACATAGCGGAATGTGAACAGTCATCTTAACTAAACGTTTTATTCCGTTTTGATATGTTGGAAAAAAAAAAAAAAACAGAAAAATGACGGAAATTACGTCATTTTCAAAAAAATTATG
Source organism: Liposcelis bostrychophila (assembly GCA_037577465.1). Taxonomy (NCBI): domain Eukaryota; kingdom Metazoa; phylum Arthropoda; class Insecta; order Psocodea; family Liposcelididae; genus Liposcelis; species Liposcelis bostrychophila. Next base: position 18,924,676 of record CM075212.1, on the reverse strand, counting down.
ATACGTCTCGAAAAGAGATAGGAAAGTTTTTTTTGTCTGCATCATCTACTCACGTTTTTTTTTTATGCTTTTACCCGGAGGGTAACTTTAAAATCGATTTATTTTCATTGCGGCGATTATCGTTTTCGACTTCTTTTGTTTTTATGCATGGATGAAATGCGTCAATCTGTCCTGCTCGTAAATACGTTTGGAGAACCAAGCGGAAGGCTAGCTTCTGTCAAGCCTAGCGAGTCAGAGCAGATGGGCTCCTTAATTTTTTTTTAAAGAAAAGGGAAGATAATGTCAAAATGAAGCCCTGGACGAATTTTTGAGTGAAAAGGCATCGCGGTCCATGTCGCAAAAATCAAACTGAAACCTTTCAACTTCGTCGAGCATAAAATGTCAAGAGAAACCCACAACTGAGGGTACCGTACCAGGGGGCTACTTTGTACACTTTTTGACGTTTGTTTCAAAAACAGATGTAAAATGTAGAAGAAAATTCATATCTGTTTATATGAACATTAAGAGGGGTTCTACAGCTTTAATTTGATGGTCTGTTATAATATCTATACTTGTTCCAACACGAATAAAAACTCGATTTTCCAAAAGCTGTCGTTCAACAAAAATGGAGCTATCACGGATAAAACACTATTAGTAATTATTACCCATATTAAGGGTAGATGTATAATTACTAATAGGTTATTAGTAATTTTTATACATATTATTAGTAATTTTTACCATAATCAATATTATTATGATAAAAATTACTAATATAAGGGGTATGTATAATTAAAGGGTATATAAGGGGTATGTATTACATATTAAGGGTAGATGTATAATTACTAATAGGTTATTAGTAATTTTTATACATATTATTAGTAATTTTTACCATAATCAATATTATTATGGTAAAAATTACTAATAATATGTATAAAAATTACTAATAACCTATTAGTAATTATACATCTACCCTTAATATGGGTAATAATTACTAATAGTGTTTTATCCGGGATAATTATTATTCGGATCCCATAATGGAAGCGTTGGTGCGAGATCTTTTAGCTGCATTAACAGCTTGGTCCATAATTAACAGCATCAATAATGATACACCCAACGCACCTCCTCAAAATGTGGAAGAAGCATTAGAATATGATGATCAGCAAGTACCAAACCTAAACGTGATGCAGTTAGAGGAAACCCCACAAGTAAGTGATGCGGATCATCAGAGTGATGATCAAGAGGAAGATCAAGCAGTAGGCTCCATGATGTTCAATGAAATGGAAGAGTTAGGTGAGGACACATTTGATGAGTTTTTGCTGCTAGAATCTTCAGAACAAGAAGAAAGTTCCGAAGAGGAGGACTTAGAGATGGACTTAAGTAATATAAGTGGTTAGATTCAACTGTCATTGGTAACTTTTTTTATTTTTATTTTTATTTTTTTTAAAGGGCGTTGAAAAAAACCATCAGTAATATTTTTTTGTCACTGTAAAAAAATATATTAAAGTGTACTCAAAAAATAACTCAAAGATAATTATTTTTCGCCCTTTCATTTTCAAATATAATTTTGGCAATTTTAGACCCCCCCCCCCCCTTTCCCCTTTGTAAGCTAAATTAATTTTTTGAAAACCCTTTCTTCACTATGTAAGATTTCAATCCTCACCTCCTTAATATGCTTACGTAATATGTGGACGATATCCCTTAAATGCGTTTGAAACCATAAGTGATACACATATTTGAACATCACGAGCCAAAATTTAAATAAATTAACAAATTAACGTAATAAAATAAAAATTAACGAAAAATTTTTAGGTCTCCTTCAGGCTTTTGTACATTTTTTCTCAGGCTCCGACTCATTTGCATTTTAACTTAATGTTTTAGGACGAATCAACTGTTGCAGTCAAAGAGAATGTGCACCCTAAAATTCCGAATAAAAATAAGACTTCAAAAGGTAAAAAGACTGAGAAAAGTGAAAATGAGGATGTCCCAAGGAAAAAAATTAGAGCCAATCACATAAATTAACCACATCACGAGCCAAAACATAAATAAATTAACAAATTAACGTAATTAAATTTAAAAATTAACGAAAAATTTTAACGTCTCCTTTAGGTTTTAGTACGTTTTTTCTCAGGCTCCGACTCAAACATTTCGAATTGCACAAAAAAAAAAAATCAATGCTCTGATAAGGAAAATAGATTTTTAGTTTAGGGATGGAGAAGAGATCGTGGCACGAGTCGTCATGTCGAGTGCCACTTATCGGTTAATGCGCTCTTCATGCATTCCAACTAAACTCTCGATAAACGATCATCGAATTAGGTCTCGAAGGAACGTCCGGCGTGATCGACCTGTATTTATTCAGACCTCGTCCTTTTTTTTCTCGATAATTTTGCATTTAAAAAAAAAAAAAATCCTTAGACTTCAATTTCCGCACGAATCGATTTCATTCGTTAGTCAAAAAGAAGAGTTAATCATTTAAATGAGGATATTTTTAGATTTATACGATTTGTACTCCAGAATTACACACGGTAAAAGATTTTATGTTAACAACCTAAAAAAGGGCTACACATTCCATAACTTTTATGTTAACTTTTTATGTTAAAATCTGAATGTAAACATTTTTATGTTGACAAATCTGCCGTGGTAAGCGATTTGGGCGTATGTCTATTTTGGAATTGAACCTTTGTTTACATAAGTTAAAAATAGAAGACAAGTGGCAACTTAAGAATGGATATACGCCCATTTCGCTTACCACGGCAGAAATGAAGATTTGTTTATCGGTTGGTGAACAATCCAATTCCGTTTGTCGGAGGTGAACAAACGTATCTACATCGTGAATATGACTACAGATAGCCTGTTTCGAGTGTTTATGGAAATCACGTGATCATGCGACTGCAAGTTTACACGCTCATGTTGGCATAAAGTTGTGGTCACGTGACACTTCCAAGAAACGTCGAAACAGACTAACTCTAATCACATTTATGATGGAGATACGTTTATTAATGTTAAATTACGATCGAAAGTTATGAAAAAGAACGAAATAACAAATTGTATAGAAAGAAATTCTAAAGGGCAGTAGTACGTACTATTATTATCCCTCGCACTTCAGGCAATTAGATTTATTAATACCCTTAGTTATTTTAGTTATAGTGCAAAATTTAGTTTTATAAATTAAATCTTGTTCCAATGTTTAATATGGATTTGATGATTTCGGGATTAACGGAACTTTGAATGAATTAAACTATTTCCTCTTCAAAGTTCCATTAATCCCGAAATCCATAATTTAGTTGTTAATATATGTGGACCTCCACATGAAACGGTCCCACCAGGCAGATGGTAACATGGAAAGCTGAGGAAATTTAACTTATAAGAAAACCCTTTGTTTCCAAACAAAAAATTCTAAATACACCCAAAAAAATGAATAGCCTCGCTTCGCAACACAAGCGATGTTGCCTAGCGACAAGACTGGCGAGTGCTTGTCGCAAAGCATATTTACTCAACTTGACGACATTACGCATTGCGGCAAGCACTCACGAGTCTTTGCACAAAACATTTTTACTGCTTAGACCGAAAGCAGCATTTTTTTTGGGTGCACCAACTGCCAAATGGGACCTTTTCATGTGGAGGTACACATACATGAACACGACTAAAGACCATAGCAATGGCAAGAATGGTGATCGGACATAAGACAACTGGGAACTCGGAAAAAATAAAAATAATAATCTTCCGCATGGAAGGAAAAACGAAAACAGGCCTAATTTTTAAGCTGGATGGTCAAACTTTGGGAATAGTCTTCCGTGGAAACGTCTGGAAAAATTGGAAACGTCTTCTGCGATCAGCGGTTTCGGAGATGTAGATCTTTTTGTAAACCTCATTTTGCCAAAGTTCCAAAACCGAGAGTCCGGGTAGGCTAAAATTTTGGCTTTTTCATATGTCCTACAAGTACTACTAATTCAATAAAAATCACTGAAAGCGGAGAAATGGCCTTACAAAAATTTGACCAAATGATACGGAATGAGCCATTTCGAACTTCATTATTTTCATTAAAAAAAAAAAAAATTAAATCACCAAAAGTTGCAGAAAAAAATTTTTTTTTATTCTACGACCCTGGAAAAAAAATGAAATTTTTAAACTGTTAAGAGAAAGATAAGGTCTTTTTCTTCGGAGCCATCCATTTTTTCATTCGAAATATTTCGCATGAATGAAATCACACCTACATGCCTTTATAATATTTTAAAAAAAGATGATTGTTCACGAGTGATTGGCTTTTAACGGCATGAACTCGACCAGGGAATAATAGTTATGGGGCACCCACACAGAGAATATCGTTTACTCAAAAAACTTGTCTGCGGCCTTTTTTAGACTTCGGGAATAAGGGTTTAATAAAAAGACATAAGTACTCGTATATGAGGCATAAATTTTTCCTTCGGAGACTAAGCAACATTGGTATCGGCTTATGACTCGGATATTTTAATATCGAAGACAAGTTTCCATCTCTTTTAATTAGGTCTATGTTAATTCGATAAGACACGATAACGCCATATAAGGTTTTGTGCACGGCGGATCGAAACAAAAATGTCCCCCGTGTCAAGTTCGACCTTCGACTTATTCATCTCCTCGATAAGGACGGACCTTCGAATGTTAAAAGCATTTTCATATAAAAAGTATATCTGCAAGAATAAATCGTTTTCTTTATTATATTTTACAAAAAAATTCCCAGGATTAATCCTCTTTTTTTTTCTTTTGCTCGGTCGGATTAAATTGAAATCCGATCGTAACGCCCCGTTTGAAATTCCTGTTTTATACGGTTTACTACTTCTTTGAAAAGGAAAAAGTCACCAATGACAGACGATTTATTAATTAATACTTTCTTTGTAAATTAGATTCTTTCTTGTTATTTTATCGGTTAATTATTTTTTTCCCCTATGACTTCCGAAGAAAGAAAAAAGATGTATAAGCCGAGGCGAATTGCGTTAACAGAAAATCGGTTTTTACTCAGAAAAATTGTAATCGCATTAAAAAAATGGATGCTTTTTTATGTTTTTTTGCAACCATTTTGGTTTTTGAAATAAGTGAAGCGAAGAGGATTACAAAGTTTGAGGACAACTGAGGTTTTTTTTAAAGATTAGGACTTCTTCAGCATATTTTGTACAGAACAAAATCGGTGGTGCCACATTCTTAAAGTTTTCATTACTTGTTATCGTATACATACAATTCTGAAAAATTGTGCATGTGCATATGAAAATTAGGGTGGAGCGAAAAATTTTTTAAATTTTAATTTAAGTTCATTTGGCGTCAGAATAACGTATGTATGGCCTCAACCCGATTGGACAATATTTTGAAGTTTCTTAATGCACTTACATGCTAAAAACCAAAATTTTGGGACGTTTTCCGTGTCAAAAAATTTTTCCAACACGGAAAGTAACCGGAACAGGATTTAAGTCGATGCTTGACCTTTGTAACATACGGTGCGACTGTAAAAAAAAAAGTTTCTGATGTGTTGTTTTCTACAGGTTGGTCTAAGTGCTTCAAAAACTTTGTTTTTTGACTTTAATCGCCTGCAATTTCTATGGAAATTTTTTTATGGAGCTAAAAATCGTAGGGTAACTACCCGTAGGGTTGATTTATCAGATTTATTAACATTTTTTTAAATCCGAATTTTTCCGGCAAAATGGCGGCATTTAAAAAACTTATTTTAAGAACTAAAATGTGGATTTCCAAATTTTTTTTTTTTTTAGCAGTACAAAAACTCCCTATCTTTTTTCGGACAGTTGAAAAACTCCCTATCTTTTTTTAGCGACTTATAAACGATCTATTTAAATGGTCATTGCTATATACGATATCGTTTTTGCACTAACAAAAAAAAGATAGGAAGCTTTTCAACTGTCCGAAAAAAAATAGGGAGTTCTTGTACTGTTAAAAAAAAATAGGGACTTGTTCTTCGGAGCAGTCGATATATATATAAAAAATATTTCGAACACCCTCCGTCTGTAATAGAGCATAAGAAGTTACACGTCTTCTTAACGCTAGAACACCAGATATAAGCGTGCTTGATTTTTTTTCTGTTTATTTACTTTCGACGATCAAGTCCGTTTAAATGTTCCTCAAATCATTTTTTAAATATTTGTCAAATATTTCGAGACATTAAAAAAATATAAAATTGTAGGAGCTCGAGCAATGCCTTTTCCAGCTTGGTAGGAAAATTAATTTAATCCAGGTTTTCAGTTTCAAACAGTGCACCATGGATCAATTTGGGACGTTTTAATCCCCAAAATAATTTTTCGGGGATTTGATTTTCGGGGATTAGAATTTCGCATTTTAAATTAATTTAAAAAAAAAAAAAATTCGGGTTTGAAACTCCGAGATATTTCGGGGATTTGATTTTTGGGTTTATAATGAATTCTGTTACCTGCTCCTTATGCCGTGCAATAATTTATATTTTTACGCCCTCGTTTTAATCCAAATGATACAATATATTTTTAATTATTAATACACTAAATTAATTTTTTCTAAATTTCTCCCCACCGTACTCCCCACTCACTTTGACAAACGAAGAAACTCAAATCAAAAAATGGAATCCCCAAAAAATTTTAATGTTTTGAACCCGAAAAAATTTTTTTTTATTTGTTTAAAAATTAAATTAATATTTGAAATCCAAAAATCTAATCCTCGAAAATCAAATGCCCGAAAAATTATTTCGGGGATTTGACCCAGACTCATCAATTTTTGTACGTCAGAAATTAAAAAATAATTAAGTAAGTGTAATTTTTTTAGAAGTTCGGTTATAAAAAACTCCGGTTATAACGAACAAATTTTCTCGGTCCCTTGAAATTCGTTATATCCGGGTTCCATTGCATTATTTTTCAAAATATGTAATAGGCTCTACATGGGCTGCAAAATGTTGTCAATAAATAAATAAATAAATAAATAAATAAATAAATAAAAATCAATAATAGACAGCTTAAGGAATCTACAGGTGCTTACGCATTCTGGGAGCCATGTCAAAACCAACATCAAACTCCACAGCCACTTAACGATTTCTATAAATGGCACGCTTGCTTCCCTTACGATCCTCGACATCGAAAATAAAGAATTATTTTTTAAAAAAATTTCTTTTCTCCACCAAAACAAAACAAAAAAAAAAAAAAAAAAAAAATTTAGCTCACGTTTCTCATAAAAGAATGGTAATATTAGTTAACACAAATATCGTAAGTGAACTGCTGCATCACGCTTTTACCTTACAATGAAAAGTTTAAACTTTATTTTTTATTTATAATGTTTATCTTACGGATTTAAATGACGTCTAATGCACACATGTTATTTTAATTCCGCAATTACTCACATGAGAAAACTTTTTTTTTTTTTTTTTTTTCAACGCAGTGGAAATGATACTGTTTAGCGAAATCATTGCACTGCCTCGACCCGGTGTGAAAATGAATTTACTCTTACGTTAAAGTGTATATAAAGTTAATGATATCCCATCTCGGATAATGCCCGAGACCTCCTTTTTTTTGCTTCGTTTCTTTTTTTTTCTGCCTCTTCGAACTGAACTTGACATCGCATTGTGGACGTTTTGCCTTAAACGCCCAAACTTTTTTGATCACTTACCATTTCTCGCTTTGATCGTGCTTATTTTCGGATGCAAGCAAACGATTCGAGGCTCCATTAAATCCGTAATTCATGATAAAGTTCAGACACATTTTTGTTTACATTTTAAAATTTTGGAAATTATCACTGAAAAAATTTGAAAATTTATTTCTCAATTAACTCCCATTTTTTTTGAACAGTTAACGAACATGATTCTTTCGAATAGTGCGAATAAATTAGAAAGAGATTAAAAGAGCCAAGAGAAGCAGACTTAAAAATACTGAACGTTATAAAAAAAAAAAAAAGCAGGAAAAATGGTAGAACTTAAGTGGTGTCAAAAAATAAAACATTAAACAGAAATGTGCGCTAATTTCTGTTGAATGTTTCATTTCTGTTAAAATGTTTCTTTCGGTTTAATGCATGCAAAAAAAAAAAAAAAAAAAAAAAACAAGCTACGTATTAAGCGATCAGTTTTATGTAAGACACTTCATGAGATGTTTTCGGCAAGTTCTGTCTTGCAACAAAACAGCAGTGTCTCATCGTACCCAAACCCCCCAGATGGACCTTTTTATCCCGTAGATATCTAAACATAGCTAAAAAATTAGCGAAGTAATAGATATCTATCAAATGGTTAATAGATGGCTAATAAACAGACTAATTATTTTTATAATTTTTTTCAAAACCAGACTATAGACATCTAATAGTTAAATAATTAAATTTTTTTAAAGTTCATAGTCAATTTAAAAATCGTTTATAGTGAGGTGGATATTTTATGTTTGACTGTCCTTAAGTCCATTTTACGTTTACATCCTACTGTCGGACTTTGTTCAGTAGATTTTGACATCTTAATGCGAAACCTATTTTACTTTGAGTCAATATTTTACGTTCAAATGCCTTGAAAATATAAGATCCATATATGGCTTTATGCATAAAAAATAACTTATTAACAATTACATTTCTAAAGTAAGTTTTAGATCGGAATATAAACTAATAGTAATATCGACAAACCTGCAAATCGCAACATTAAAAAAACGAACTGACTTTTATTTGCTTTAACCATACTACAGAAAACCCGAACCGACGGGCTAAAGCCGGTTTTAGTAGCAACCCACTACAAAATGGCTAATTTGAAGTCTAAAAGATAGATTTTAGATATCCATGAATTAGACGTATTGTAGTTGTCTATTAGTGCGGACATTTTCCGGATTATCTGTCTGTTAGATTTCTTCTAGTCATCTAAGAACAATTCGTAGAAGTCTATTAGATATCTAGTATCAAAATTAGATATCCTACAGACATCTCTTAGATGGGAAAGGTCCATCTGGGCCATAACTTTCGTGACAACGTGCAAGTTGTTTCTTGAAAACATTTTCTGTTGTTCTCGCAGTGTTTTTTTAACCAAAGATTTTTTTTTTTTTCCCGCAGGTAGTAAATTTTTTTCTGCGTGCGCAAGCCGGTATTAATTTTACTGAGACAGATATCTAATCTAATGTAATTAGGTAAATAAATCGTAAACCGAATTTAAATTATTCGCTAATTTTGCAGTCATTGCTGTTTTAACTTCGTTTCTTAAAATTAAATATTGCCCAAGTTTCAGCAAAATTTCGAGGAAATTTTTTTTTAGTAAAAGCAAACAGATTTCCTGGATCAAAGCTAAATAGTGTCCATTTTTCTCATACCGCCCAAGATAAAAAAAAAAGATCAAACGACAAAAATCTTGAGAAAACCATATGAGAAATTAATTACAGTTTTAATGATGGCTTATTATGTTGTAAAAATGCGATACAAGAGCTTCGAAGTTTTTTTTTCTTTTTTTAATTCCGAACGCGATATAAATGGTAAGACCTGTTTAATTTACGACAATAGCATCAACCAACATGTTTTTTTTTATTTAATAGCTATTTTTTTTTGCGGTGGTTAAAAAGCGAAAGCCAATACCCTTTCCAAGCCCTTAAAAAAAATTAGTAATTTTGCAGAAAAAAGCCCCTAGCGGGAAAACTTTGCGGCTGTGATCATCACAAAGATACATAAATTTTTGATCACCAAGAATGGCAAAAAAATGTTGATGGTACTTCCTATTCGACGTTCTTCTCCTTGGCGACGAATCTGAAAACTTTCAAAACCTGCAATAATTTTTTCCGTGAAAGGCTTAAAAATTTGCACGTTTTTTTTCGATCCCACCTTAACAATTTAATTAGCCATCTTAAAATCTTCATTAATCGCATCATAGATTTCATCTTCAACTCAATAAATTTCTCTTTGAAAACCGATCCATTTCTACCAACACAAGGAAAATGTAGGGTATAAATATTTTTTCACCCTAGTATAAACGAAAACGGTAAACACTCCAAAAGTAAAAAAAAAAAAAATCATCGATGGGTTCCTTACGAATTTATTAATCCGCATATCCAAAACCGACCTAGATTAAAAATAATAGAAATAAATTGAACAATGGGATCTTGTCTTGGGATCAGAAGAAAAAAAAAATCGATAAATCGAAACAAATGAAAGTTGCATTGATTGTTTTTTTGTTTGAAGTTTTTACAGTTAACTAAATCTTGACATTCAAGCTTGCAGTGTTTTTGTTCGTTTAACGATGCCACTCTTCGAAACCTCGAGTAGCAATATCGATTGAAATTATGTAAGCAATAACGGTATAGACTTTTTATTTCGAGGCCGGAACTAGTCAAAAAAAAAAAAAAAAAATTGGCGAAAAAAATTAATTAACATTTTCTAAACCGGATTCGACGAAGTGTTAGAAGTCTGTAAAGGAACCACTAACTGCAAAGATTCAACTCAAAAAAGCAGGCATCGAACCCATTTCGACCTGAAAAATGAGGGATTTTAAGGACCAAAAGTATGGAAATTAGAGACCATTTTAAGCACCTAAACGCGAAAATTAGTAAAAACGTTCGCTTTCGATCATTCAAGAACTTTTTCTTTTCTGCTTCTTGAGACTATAAAATCCAACATCAGAAACTGGGCTCTCCTGAAAAAGTCTGACAATTTTTTTTTTCAAATCAGGGACTTTTAGGGACTTTTTTTTTTCAAATTAGGAACTTTCAGGAATTTTTTTTTTTTCAAATTAGGGACTTTTAGGGATTTTTTTTTTCAAATTAGGAACTTTTAGGGACCTTTTTTTTTCAAATTAGGGACTTTTTGGGACCTTTTTTCCAAATTAAGGACTTTTAGGGACTGCTTTTCAAATTAGAAACTTTTAGGAATTTTTTTTCAAATTAGGAACTTTTAGGAATTTTTTTTAAATTAGGAACTTTTAGGGACCTTTTTTTTCAAATTAGGAACTTTCAGGGACCTTTTTTCCAAATTAGGGACTTTTAGGGATTGTTTTTCAAATTAGGAACTTTTAGGGACCTTTTTTTTTCAAATTAGGGACTTTTTGGGACCTTTTTTCCAAATTAAGGACTTTTAGGGACTGCTTTTCAAATTAGAAACTTTTAGGAATTTTTTTTCAAATTAGGAACTTTTAGGATTTTTTTTAAATTAGGAACTTTTAGGGACCTTTTTTTTTCAAATTAGGAACTTTCAGGGACCTTTTTTCCAAATTAGGGACTTTTAGGGATTGTTTTTCAAATTAGGAACTTTTAGGGACCTTTTTTTTTCAAATTAGGGACTTTTTGGGACCTTTTTTCCAAATTAAGGACTTTTAGGGACACACACACACACACATCTGGCTTTTACAGGACCTGGAGCCCTATCGCCGCGCTATAAACCTTCTTCCAATCGGGCCTCCTTTGGCAGGCAACACGCCAGTCGGGCGCTCCCAACCTTCTCGCATCTGCCGCCACGTTATCTTCCCACCTGATCCGTGGTCTTCCTTGAGGTCTGGGACTCGTCGGTCTGCCCTCCAGGACCTGCCGGATATATCTTGACGGAGGTGCGCGAGCGACATGTCCCGCCCACTTGAGCCTTCGGGACTTAATCACACTAGTGATTAAAGGTTGCCCAGTGAGCCTTCGGATCTCGTCATTTGAACGCATGCGCATCCTGCCAGTAGTTGGATCCCTTCTAGGGCCTAGAATTCGGCGTAAGACCTTATTTTCGAATACCAGCAACCTCTCTTGAGCGCGGACGGTAAGACTCCAAGTGTCACAGCCGTATGTGACTACAGGGCGGATTATGGCATTATAAATGCGGAGTTTCGCTCGTCTAGATAAAACCCTACTACGAAGGAGATGGCCTAGCGCAAAAAGACAACGATTGCCACTCTGAATCCTCGCCGCGACCTCAAAATTAATGTCATTGTCGCTGGTGACATAGGACCCTAGGTACCGAAATTCGGTAACGTTCTTAAACCTAAGGTTTCCTTTTACTTTTAGGGACTGCTTTTCAAATTAGAAACTTTTAGGAATTTTTTTTCAAATTAGGAACTTTTAGGAATTTTTTTTAAATTAGGAACTTTTAGGGACCTTTTTTTTTCAAATTAGGAACTTTCAGGGACCTTTTTTCCAAATTAGGGACTTTTAGGGATTGTTTTTCAAATTAGGAACTTTTAGGAATTTTTTTTTCAAATTAGGAACTTTTAGGAATTTTAGGAATTTTTTTCAAATTAGAGACTTTTAGGGACTCGTATTAAAAATAGGAACTTTTCCAAAAAAAAAGGGCATCGGTTCGATGCTTAAAAATGAAGCAGTACCGGTAAGTCAGAAAGAGGGCCCAATGCAGAGAAAAACCCCCAGGAGGTCGCAAAATGTTAGAAGCATTTAAGCACTCGATTGGGCCCAAAAAGGCAAAAAAAAAATAAGCTTAGGCAAGTAAAGTAAGTAAAGTAAGTAAAGTATAAAAGCTGTCGTTTTAAAGACACGTGACGCGCACGTCTTTTGACAGCCAAACCGCTTATGGAAAAAAAAAAATCTGGACGGACGCAATAAGTCCAAAAAATTACGCCAAGTTTTACAAAACAAAAAAAAAAAAACAAATAAACAGCACAAACGAAGACACGGAGCACGTAATTAGTGAAAACGTACAAAAACAAGAACGATTGTTAATGTAATTTTTTTTTTATTATTTTCAGGATAAATTACATGCTCTGACATGTCATTATATTTCAAGTTGAGTCAATGAATGCATATATATATATCGAAAAAAATTTTAAAAAAATAAAAAAAAAAAAAAAAAACTTTCGGTCGAAAAACCGAATGGGTCTTCCCTAGGGTCATTAATACTTGGGATATTTATGTCGGTTGGTTTACAAGTAGTCTTTTAACCATGTAATTTTCGACTATAAACCAGTCTTTAATAAAAGCATAATTTTTGGTGTAGCAAAGTCGTTTTCGTTCGCAATTTTTTTTTTAATATTCACCCGATATCGAGTCTGATTTTTTTTTCTTTTCTCGTTAATAATCGAAAGTGGACTTGTCATGCAATCCAAATGAAATTTAAAAAAAAAAATAGTTCCGATGAAGTCCACAAGTTAAAGATTTCAAAAACAACTCAATTTTGAAAAAAAAAAATCTTCATAAATCAGAGAAACCACTCCGTCACACAAATTAATCTTTTAAGTAAATTCTACCATCAATCATTTCATCAACGAGATTTTCCTGGAATCGAAACAAAAAAAATAAAACAAAAAAAATATATATAATAAAGGAATAATAATAACGAACACCTCATAGAAAAAAAAAGAAACATTCAAAAAAAAAACACAAACAAATAATATTGAATCGTCATCTCGCATCGATCAAGAGATAAATAAAAGAAAAAAAAACCTCAAAATGGAATATCAACTGCGAAAAATCAGAAAAGCCGTGCGGAAATTACGAAGATCACACCAAAAAAGATAGACTCATCGACTCAAACAGACAGAGAGAGGACCGCAAAACACTGCTACCCAAAAAATACAGTTCTAAGTCCACAAACGACCGACTTAGAATTTTTTTGACTGTTTCATTCTTATCACTCTTTCAAGTGGAAGAACGAAAAATTTCAAAAAACGAAGGGCAGAACAGCCAAAGCTCTTGAATCATAGATTACGATTTTGCCTATATTCATGTCCCGATTTTAGGTATACGGTGCGAAATTTCCAAACAACGTTTTTAAGGAACTTGGGGAAATTTGAGGCCTTTTCGAAATGGCGGTTAATACCAATAAACGTTTTGTTGTAGTCAATGGTCGTTTGCCATTTTGTTTGTTTTGTTTTGGAAATTTTGAAAACAAACAAAATGTCAAACGATGAAACGAATTTTGAATGGGACGAGGATGTGGTTGGTGGAAGAGGAGATGGTTGTGGTTTTAGTGTGGTGTGTGGTATGTGTGTCAGGGCGTGTTTGCGATTATTTTGTAGACGAAGAGTAGTAGACGAAGAGCATGAAGAAGAGGTTTCGGAGTACGAAGAACGGGAAGAGGTTTCTCCCGGCGGTGCGTCTTTAAGCTTAGAAGAATTAGAGCGATATTACGAAATGGCGCGACGAGAGGAGAGACGCGAGAAGTACGGGGGGGGCTATGTCCTGCTCTTGAAAATGGGTTGGCAGGAAGGGGAAGGAGTTGGAAAGAGAAAAGGAATCACCGAGCCGATCACCATCTGGCCGAAACACGATCGCCGGAGCCTCGGATACTAGGGAGATTAATTTTATTTTTACTGTTATTTTCTATTTACCTAAATATATTGTAATGTGTGGGTGTGAAAAAGCCTTGCGTGAATTTCGGGGATTGCCTCTACACCTCGGTTTCGCCCCCCCAGACCTGGGAGGGACCCCAGTGGGAAGAGGATGTTTCCTCTTCCTCTTGTGGTTTTAGTGTGGTTAAGTTTTGGAGTATGTGTGTTAGGGTGTGTTTGGGGTTATTTTGTGCGAATGCAAATGACGAGGAGCAGGAGGAAGAGGAGTACGACGACGAAGAACAGGAAGAAGTTTCTCCCGGCTGTCCCTCTTTAACCTTGGAGGAGTTGGAAAGTTATTACGAAATGGCGCGACGGGAAGAGCGACGGCAAAAGTACGGGGCAGGCTATGCCCTACCTACTGTTGAAAATGGGATGGAAGGAAGGGGAAGGAGTTGGGAAGAGACCAGGCATCACCGAGCCTATCGTCGTGTGGCCCAAACACGATCGCCGTGGCCTGGGATATTGCGGCAGTTAATTTTATTTTTAAAGTTATTTTCCTATTTACCTAAAAATATATAATAATGTCTTGTTAATCCTTTTATCCATCCCTTTTTTTCCAAGTTTTAAAAACTATTAAGAAGAAGACGCGAACTCAAAAACTTATGGCGGATGTCCTCAGGAATTATCCTCAATATAATCCTAAGATCCCGAGATTTTCCTCACTTACAGTCCGATTACGATCGGAGTGTAAGTGAGGGTAAAAAGCAAACTAGGCTTTTACCCGAAACTGAAAAGTCAAGGAAATGGCTCCTAATGCAACAGGGTTGTGTTCACAAAATTGGAAGAATAGAGTAAATTCCGAATTGGCCAAAGGTTGTTGGCGCTGATTCTGGACAAGCACTATTTCCAGCACTGGTGCGACGAGGAACAAACTACGCAATTGAGAATCGTTTTTATAAAAGCCCAAATAGCAAAGTCTATTCAGTCCTGAGGACGTCGTGAGGATATTTATTGGACGTTCATTGGATTTACCCATGTCAGCACTGATCCAAAAAGCGCGTCTTAGACATTCTATGGATACCCCACGAAATTGGATATCCTGTGGATATCTAACGGACAATCTGCAGGATGTCCAACGGATTGAAAATAATATCTGGGAGCGTATCACCAACCAAGAAGGCAAATTTAACCAAAGAATCTTGAATCTTAAGTCTTTTCAGTTAGGTAACCACCCAGCGGAGGACACCGGTAGCCGTTAGTGCGGCAATGAGTGTCATCAACATATTTCGCATAAAGCCTACATCACAAGAAAACGATGCACGTTTTTTTTAAGAAATCAACTTATTTCTTTCAACAAGAACATCATGAATAATCCGAATCCGGAAAATCTAGCTATTTTAGCTGATATTGATAATCCGACAACACTCAGAAAAAAAAAACTGCAGGTGGAATACGTGAAATTTACTGGTGGAATACATGTGGATCTTAAGACTTTTTCCACTAATTTTTCATGAGATTTTCACCAGCTCGTGGGTGATTGGTGGAAAACTGATGAAAATGTCGTGAAATACGGTAGAAAAAGTCGTAAAATTCAAGTGTAGTCCCCCAGTTTTAATAAGTTTTAATAATCATGGGGTTGATGGTTTTTTTAATAAGGGGGTTGATGGTAGTGTCCTAAATTTAAGGTTCGTTTCCTTAGCATAATATTTTTGGACCCTGAATATGGCCACCCCATACGACTTAAAAGATATTTTTTTACACAGGCTCTAGCTTTTTTGAAAAAAATCGACATTAAGTTTTGCTCGCTAAATTAAATCAGTCAAAGGGAATTTTCAGAATACCACTAATTACTACTATAAAGGGATACAACCACGACTTGAGTTTGTATTGTTTTATGGTTTTCTGCTCTCGATTTCTTTGCCCATCTCTTACGTATATATGCACGCACATTAAAAAAGAAAAAAAAATATATATCCTCCATTACCAAACCAAGCAAAATTAGCGAACGAAATTAAATTATTTTTAGTTTTATCGCAAGCAAACCAGGCCAAAATTATCTAAGGACGAAATTACGTTAAACATTTTAGCATGAAACAAGCGTGAGAAACCGCAAAAGTCAAAACCATTTCTAAGAAAAAAGAGAAGGAGAGAAAAAAAAAGCCATGCAAGTGTCAACTTATTTTCTATTTGTTTTGTTGTTGCTGCTAATACCACTTTTTCTTTCTCATAGCTTTTGGATTTTATTTTCTATCTCACTTATTCGCACCAAGTATAAAAACAGAAAAAAAAATTAAATAAATAAAAAATCACAGATTTAAAACCAGAAAAACAAAAAAGAAAACTAAAAAAAAAAAAAAAAAAAAAAAAAAAATAGACTAGCTTATCCGGACAAGAACCCGGCGCAAACTGGCAAAATTCTTCAAGTCGGAGAAGCATGGGTGAATAACATGCGAAGGTCCTTGGAGGAGTGGAGGACCTGAAACCTGCCCGACGACTCAACATCCAAACACCATAACTCAATTCTATCTTCCAACTCTTTTTTTTTTTTTTAATATAAATTACGAATATAACTTCGCTTCTTTCTCTTCTTTTTCGATCGATGGCAGAGTAGTGGGTTTGGATTTTCTTACAAGGAATTTATTTTCTTCCTGGTTTTATTATCCTTTTATTCGTTTGGTTTTAAAAAGATTAGGATTTATTTTTCAATTCCAAAAAAAAAAAAAAAAAAAAAAAAAAAAAAAAAGATTAATACTTTTTTGTGTGGATGTAATTTGTTCGATAAAATACCTTCTTCTGCACTGACGATTCCAGAAAAGAAGGAGCAAGGGATAAACCTTTCTTCGGTTAAAAAAAAACAGCACTTGCACTTCCAGAAGATGAAATTTTCTGTATTTATCTCTTTAATGGGTTATCACTGTAATTATAATTACTTATTCACAAGAAAATTAAATTTTAAATCTCAGGGAAAATCTCTTAGTAATTATTACTAATAGTAATTCTCTTATTAGTAATTATACATCTACCTATAAGCTACCTATAAGCTAAGGGTAAATTTTATACATATTATTAGTAATTTTTACTATAAGTATGGTAAAAATGACCTTAAGTAGGGTAAATATTACTAAATATATATATAAAATTTACCCTTAGCTTATAGGTAGATGTATAATTACTAAGAGCGTTTTATCCGTGTACTTCGAAAATTAAATACTAGGATCCCTATTTACCACTAATAATCGGAAAAGAACAAATGATGATTAAGGTAAAAGCACCAATTATTGATCAGGCACCAATTACTGACCAGTCCATAAGCTAAACACGTATACCATAAAAGGAAATCGTGTTTAGCTTATGGACTGGTCAGTAATTGGTGCCTGGTCAATAATCGGTGCTTTTACCTTATCTTACTTGGTTAAAATCGCACAAAAATAATTTTTGATCAAAAATCTTTTTTTCTTTTTCTTTTTTTTTTTTGATTTACAAACACCAATTTTTTCCATTTTGCATTTTCCCGATTTACAAAAATCATAAAAAGTCCGAGATTCTCCCTGGGAAATCAAAGAATAACGTTTTTTTTTTGGGGAAATATTTCCGTGCGTCGGAGGTGAACTATCGTATCTCCATCGTAAATATGATTGGAGATAGTCTGCTTCGAGTGTTTATGAAAATCACGTGATCATGCGACTGCAAGTTTACACGCTTATGTTGCCGTAAACTTGAGGTCACGTGACACTTCCACAAAACGTGGAAACAGATTAACTCCAATCGCATTTACGATGGAGATACGTTAGTTCAGCTCCGACGAACGGATTTATTTGGTCAGTATTTTTAATGACTGGTCAGTCAGTTATTTCGGTGGTCAGTATATTAACGAGATGGTCATTTTATTAATTATATGGTCATTAAATATATATTAATTGGTCATTTAAAAAAAATGAGTTGTCAGTATTTATTTTAGGCGATCAGTATTTTTTTTTTTTTTTTTTTTTTTTGAATGGTGAGTAAAAATTTTTAAATGACATGCAAACATCATACTTTAAAAAAATGCAATATATGAGGCAAAAAAATTCAAAATTGAGAAAGGGGCAGCCCAGTGACTGCGAATTATTGAAATTTAAAAAAGAAGAACTCCTAGTGACTAGAAGGAGTTCTTCTTTTTTAAATTTCAAAAAAATTCAGTTAAAATTAAAAGTCAATAAATCTAAATCCGAAATTTTAATGAATCAGTAAATACTGACCACAACAGTGATTTTATTGACCGAATTCATGGTATTTACTGACAAAGTTTAAATTATATGCTGACCATTTACCACCTTTATACTAAAAATCTAATTAATTTACCGACCAAAAATTAAAAAAAAAAAAAAAATACTGATTAAATAAATGGAGACCTTTTATTTCCGAAATGACTTGGCTTTTGGATCCAAATTACGGAGCAGTGCAGCCAGAAAATCACCACCAACCTAAAATTTTTATTTGATTAATAAAAAATTTCCTTTGAAAGCGTTCAAACAGAGCTGTACGTATATTAACGACCTCGGCAAGAAAAATTACGATTTGACAAGTAGAAACTTGTACGATCCAAAAATTTAAATTTATTTCAGTTATCCTTTGTTGGTTTAAATTATTAGTAAATCAAGCTCGAGATCAACTAAGTCCAGATGCAGTTGTTACAAAATTTTCAATGCTGGTTAATACTGGATGACAGTAAATCGGACATAAGTCCAATTTTGACAAGAGTTACATCCCAATTTGTTTTCCCCAGATTGATCCAAACTTGATCCAAACCTAATATTTCCATTTGGGTCTCCTGGTGGTTAAGGTAAAGTTGTTGGGTTTTCGTACGGTTTTATACAATAGATTATATATAATTTATATATAATTTATATATAGATTATATATAGTTTATATATAATCTAATTATAATTTATACATAATTTATATATAAGTTTGCCCTACGAAAACTCAACATCTTTACCTTAACCAATTTTTTAGGCTTTACACACGTCCGTCACTTAGTATATGACTTGGTTCCATCAAGAAGGGTAGGGGGGGCTGGGGGTGAGGGTGAGACCTGCACCACCATTTTTTCTCGAGTTTGAACGAATTTATTTCGAAATTTCATCCTCTTTAGGCTAAAGAGGAAAAATATTTTTTTTTCTTATCAAATTCGTATTATATCAATTCGTTGAAGTCCATGTGTATCGTGCCTAATTTCTTTTCCTTTTAATTTCCTTGACTAGTGCAAGTCACCCCGAGTGACGCTGTATCCTAAATTGTTCAATTCGCATTTTTCGATTCACCTACTTCGCCAAAGCAATTAATTCAACTAAAAAGACGGATCCCGTAAATATTGATAATAAGAGGAAAAAAAAAAAAAAGAAAAAAGTTCAGTCACCGTTTTTATAATTTAGACCGGCACTTATAAAAAAAAAATTGGTAAATAAACGGTAGATGTTGCCATTTATTAACTACGAAAAAAATGAAATCGAATAATGAAGACAGAAAAAAAAAATCTTGTTAAAATTTTACGCAAGACTCACTTATAAAAATGCACAATACAAATCGATTGTAACTTAATTACGGTATTGTGCAGCAAAAAGATGGCTTCGAGAAGGAAAGAGAGAGGAAGAAGAGAGAAGTGGACCTAGACGAACTAGTTCTGGAATTTATATTCACAACGTGGCGGTGGCGGCAAGTCGACGGACCCTAATGCACTCTGCTTCCGATCTTCATTCATAATCGATTTATTTTTCAGCCAAAGAAGAAAAAAAAAAAAGAAGTTTTTTTTTTCTTATCAAATTCGTATGTACCCAGCATGACTTAGAAAAAAAGAAAAAAAAATTGTCACAGAAAAATGATTATCAGTGAAACGGAATGGAATTCGAACCACTAACGTAAGAAGGAAACCTGGTCGACCGTGTCTAATATCATTTCCGAGCAACGTCCTTGAAGACAAAAGGTGAAATTCCAGTAAATGTCAAATCATTAAGAGATTCGGACACCATATACAATTTCTTACATAATGGGTCACGGACGGGTAGAGCCTCCACTATAATCTGCGGTCGACGGATGGGCAACTCGGAATAACTTCGCGATCGAGCGATTTAACACAGGCGCAAAAATCTCAAGCGCGGTTTTTCCGCTAGAGAAAATTTTTATATTTTTACCGGGCATGCGTGGAAATATTTCTTCTTTCGGAAACGGTATAGAACAAAAATGTTACGGCGACGTGGGCGTTTATTCTGGCTTTTGTGACATGGTGTGAAGCTGAACTTCTTGGGAGAATTTTTTTTTTTTTTTTTTTTTGCTGGATGGAATTTTTCATCGGACGTGACCAAATTTCTCTCAAGGTCGACCTTCCTGGCGATCTATTTCACTGTTGGCAGTGGTTCATATTTCGATGAATGGAGAATTCGACATTCAAATGATCGAAAATATCTCCAGTGTAAATAAGTCCGTAAGTCAGCCTAAAGTATCAAATATGAGAGGTCTTTCTTCCACAAAAAAAAAAAAAAGTTTGATGATTTTTGCATTTTTATGCAAGGCTGCGGTCCCGATCACATTTTAAACAGATTTTAAAAAGCAAGTGGAATTTAGAGATTCTGATTTGTCGGGGAATTTGTGAATCCGAGATTCGGGATTTCCAGTTTGTAAGAAGATATATATTTTCCCGGGATTTAAGAAATAAAATTTCGCCAGGATCCCGGGTAACTCCAGGGATTTCCAGTGAATTCTGAAGACTTTTCCCGGTAATAAAAAACTTGCGGGAAAAATCCCGAAAAATCCGAATCTCTGGAATCAGGATTAAAAATTTTCTCGGGATTCGGGATTTCCAGTTTTTGAGAAAATATATTTTCCCGGAATTTGGGAAATTAAAATTCGTCAAGATCCCGGGTAATTCCCGGGACTTTCTGTGAATTTTAGGGAATTTTCCAGGAAATAAAAAAAAAGCGGAAAAAATTCCAAAAAATTTAAATCCCTGGAATCCGGATAAAATTTTTTTCCGGGATTTGGGATTTACAGTTTTTGAGAAGAAGATTTTCCCGAGATTTGGGAAATTAAAATTCGCCCGGGATACCGGGTTATTCCCGGGATTTCCAATCAATTCTCGGGAATATTTCCGGAAATAGAAAAACGGCGGGAAAAGTTCGGAAAAATTTAAATCCCTGGAATCGGGATTAGAACTTTTCTCGGAATTCGGGATTTCCAGTTTTTGAGACGAATTCTCGGGAATATTCCCGGAAATAGAAAAACGGCGAGAAAAGTTCCGAAAAATTTAATCCCCTGGAATCGGGATTAAAAATTTTCGAGGGATCCCGGGAATTCCCGGACAGAATTCCTAAGTGGAATCGGAATCGGAATCCTAAATGTTTTTCAATAAGCCATCAGAATCGGAATTGGAATCTTAAGCTTTATCGGAGCTTTATCGGAGCTTTATCGGAGTTGGAATCAAAATCGGAATCAGCATCATCCCGCCAATGAGTGAAAAATTATCGGAATAGGAATCGGTACCGAATCTAGGATCTAGGCAGCGCAGGAGCTCTCACGACTTAACACAGGAGAACCTTTAAAATATTTCAAAAATAGTCGTTAGTTTGAAAGAGGATATGCCATCCAATTTTCAAAATTGGTAAAATAATTGTTTTCCTTTTCAAACGATTGCAAAAAAAAAAAAAAAAAAAAAAAAAAAAAATCATTTCAAAACAAAACAAAACAAAATCGTCTTCCAAAAATAGCGTGTACACTCAGAAAAAAGAATTGTTTTGAACAAGTTCTAACTTGCATGCAACAATACCGGAATGTTTCGTAGCAAAGCAAAAATTCTTCGCGACATGTTATTTACTTGAGAAGATATTTTAATTTTTTTCGCATGGTTTTTGAAAAGATGTTTTGTCACAAGGGATTTTTGCTCTCGTATTATCCTTTTTTTTTTTTTTTTTTTTCCGAGGGTATGTTTCCTAGGGTGTTCTTTATTTTTCGAATTTCATATGTCTTCCCTCAAACTTTTCTTTTAAGGGCAGTCTCCACTTGATAACGTTCACCGCATTCGCGTTATCCGCCTTCTCGATGAACGTAATCGCACCGGAAGTTTTGTGGATCTTTTACCACGATTTTTTTGATCATCTTCTGCTTTTTTCTATTTACAAACATTAAAAATGGCGGTTTTGAAAGATGTTTTTATGGATTTAAAAAGAAAAATTTTAATTCGGGCATGGGGAAGACAATAAATCTGTTCCAAAACAAATTCTGGGTAAGCCAATTTTGTATACTTAATGAAATATACGGTACTCTTTTTATGCCACAAACGGTTACGGGAGCAAAACCTGCAAAGTACTTCCGGTGCGATTACGTTAACCGTGATGACGGACAACGCGAATGCCGTGAACGTCATCAAGTGGAGACTGCCCTTTAGGAGTGTTAATAAAAGCTGAATTTTTTTATATTTTTAAAATGGCGTGGTAGTGTGCCTCATAGCCCTTCAATTTTGAAAAATTCCCATATAAACCAAAAAATCTTTTTTTTTTTTTTTTTTTTTTTTCTTTTAAATAGATTTTTTGGTTTTTATGGGAATTTTTCAAATTAATGCCCATGAGGCCCACTTTCCCGTCATTTAAAAAATCTGAAAAAATTCAGCGTTTATTAACACTCCAAAAATAGAACTTCACGGGGGTTAGAGGTATGAAATTCAAAAATTCAAAAAACTAGGGACACTTTAAATATTTCCCTATCCGAACCAACAATTCATAAAATTTCTTTTCAAGATGAAATTACACATAAAATATAAAGAACAATAACGATGAAGGACAAATTTTCAAAAATGCAGTACCCTCAAACCTTTTGACTTTCTTCCTCATAAATTGGAATCGGAAATTTTTCTGGGCCTCGATCACAGGATTTTTAAAGGACAAACGATCACGAATGATCTCACTGAAGGACAAATCAACCCGATGGACGTCAATAAAATTTTACTTAACATAAACTTAGCGTTTAACGATTTTTCGTTTAAACATTTTTTTTTTTTACTGACAAAAATGTTACACTCTTACTAAATGAAAGTGTTAAAAGCCTTAATCGGTGGTCGAAAAACTTCACACCGCCCTGTTAAACTTGACCTCGAAATTAGACCCATAAACCTGGGGGCCTTGAATTGCGATGGAATACGGCATCGATACTTTTTTTTTTCTTTTAATTTCTTTTGGGGATATGCAGTACATATATATTTTTTTTCGATATAGAAATGCGATATGTTTGACAATTAGTCACGGTTCGACAGCCCCGCGAGAGACTTTTAAACTTTTAGGTCCGTGCAAATAGCTCAAGGGGATGTCTTGTTTACTTTAAATATCACGTTTTTCTCGGGGTTGGTTGGAGTTTATTTTGGGAATTATTGTTTTTGTTTCGTTTATTTTCGTACACACATTTTTAATTTTTTCTCACGCCTTTAAAAAAAAAGAAAAAAAAATTAAATGAAATCTTGATTTGCAGGCGGAACTTCGGTTATGTTTGAACAGAGCGATAAAATTGCAGTACTTAACAATACGTTGTTATTATTTTTGTGGCTGTGACTAAACAAAAGATAACGAGGGATGACGTCGTCATCGTCATCTTCGCTTTTATTTGCATTTAAAGACAAAAGGAATTCATTACAATTTTTTTTTTTTGATACAGACTCTTGGTTAACGAAATTTTGAGTGATTAATAAATTCAAAGTCTTCAGATGCATCATAAATTTCGGATTGATTGAATAATAAATTATTGGAATACGCGATTAAAAAAAAAAAGCTTTCGTTTTGCAACTCAGAAGAACGTTTTAACCAAGATTTTTATATAAACTCTGGTATTATATTATGTTGTATTACGTTTGGTAACGTAATGAGAAATAAATGGAATCCCATTAATCATCTATTACGTTACTTATCAAAAAAAAGGCAATAAGTTCCGTGTCCCCCAAATAATCGAGATGTCCGAGGTCAAAAAAAAAAAAAAAAATTTGGTAATAACGACGAAAATAAAAATGGAAATGGGGCAATACGGAAAAAGTTGGGGCTCAAGAAAGTACAGAATGTAGTAAATGTTAGGAACATGTGCCTAATATTCATGGCTTCCATTTTTTTTTTTTTTGGTCAGTAAATTTATTTGGTTGACCAGTAATTTTTAATTTTTTTTCCCGGTATTTTTTAATTAAATTTGTCAGTATTTTTGGGCAATAAATTTATTCGAAATGTCAGTAATCAATTTATTTTGATCATATTGAAATAATTTTGGGCAGTATTTAAATTACTTTGGGCAGAATTTAAATTATTTTTGGGCAGTATTTAAATTATTTTCGGGCAGTATTAAAATTATTTTTGGGCAATATTTAAATGATTTTGGGCAGTATTTAAGTTACTTTTGGGCAGTATTTAAATTATTTTTGGGCAGTATTAAATACGATGTCTCCACGAAAATAATTAATTGTACTGTAATTAATTATACTATAATTAATGATGGAATAATTATTGTTCGAATTCCAAGTACCGCACTTTTTTCCTGACTCAAACACGCGGGATCAATTTTTTGTTCGCGTTTTTGTTCAATATTTTGTCTTCAATTTGTTTACTTGAAAATATTTTTGTAAGAGAAAATAAAAATTTTTTCCCATATTTTGGAAAATCTTATATATTAAAACGCTAAGAAAAGTAAGCGGTGTCCAACAAGTACGGAGCCCCTATCCAACCGATTTTGATGAAATTTTCAGGAAAGATAGGTGTATAGGTGTAGATTTGCAGGCTCTTTTCGATTTTTCGATATCTTTTTCCGTTTTCCGGTGAGAGCGGAAAAACTAAATTTCCCATGTTAAATTCCCTATACCTGATTTTTGGAACCTATGTCCAACACGTACGGAGCCCCTACCCGACCGATTTTGATGAAATTTTCAGGAAAGATGGGTATATAAGTGTAGATTTGCAGGCTCTTTTCAATTTTTCGATACCTTTTTCCGTTTCCCTGTGAAAGCGGAAAAACTAATTTTCCCATGTTAAATTCCCTATTCCGCGACAGTTGTAACATTTTACCCATCTGTTCTGACGGGGAAGCTCTTCACTTCGGCGGACCAGCCCTACTTTTTTTTTTTTTTACTTAAATTTTACGAACCGAATGATGGGAAATATAATTTTTTGGTTGTTATAAAATTTATTTTTCGGACTTCGAGTTCCCCTTTTTAGCTACCCGGCATTTACTAATGCCACAAATTTTTGGCGTCTTTTTGCGTTTTTCGGTGAGAGCGAAGAAATGAATTTCCCCATGTTAAATTCTCTATACCAGGGTGTCTACTGATTCATAAGAGTTAAAATATAGGACTTTTATAGGACTTTATAGGTCCATTTTTTCAAAAAATATAGGACTCAAAACAAGCCATTTTTAAGAGAAAAAAATTTAGGCACACAAAATTCTAGAGGTAAATTCTATCCTCCAAAATTTAGAAATAAAGAAGGAGGAAGAAAAAAGGTAAAACTTGTAAAACGGGTAATTACTAAAAAAGGTAAAACAAAATTCTACAAAAACATTTTTATAAAAAATCTTGGGATCAAAAAATCCCGATCAAAAAAAAAGTTCTAGCCTCTGCAAGTGTTTTTCAGAAGTCCCCAGGGTTATATGAGTAGTTCAGAAAATCCGCCCCAAGCTAAGAGCTAAAAAATTTAAAATTTTCTAAACGTAAAAAATTTTTAGACTACACGTAAAAATTTTTGAATCCTCTATAAAATTCTTAAAAATTATTTGAACTGGAATTAGTTTAAAATTAATTGCCTAATGGAACCCCGCCGTTAAGATTTAAAGAAAAAATTTCCTGAAACATTGAACTTTCTTTGAAAATTTCCCCAAAGTGCTTTTTCAATTATCAAAGCATAAACTATGAATCGTGCGTAGCCCAAAATGATTGGTTTTCCTCGCTTTTCGGAATCTTTAGAAATCTAAATTATGGCAACCTGCATAAATCGAGCGAGGCCGAAGGCCGAGCGAGAAAATTTGTTGGAAAAATTGGGTGAAAATATGAAAAATTAGCTCACTTTGACCTAGGAATATAGGACCAGTAGTGCTCCAGCTCAAAATTACTTTTTTCAGTTAAATTATAGGACTTTATAGGATTTTACAGGTATATAGGACCAAAAAGAAAAATATAGGACTTTTATAGGACTTTATAGGAATATAGGACCAGTAGACACCCTGTTATACCTGATTTTTCGAACCTTTTTCCAATACGTACAGAGCCCCTATCCAACTGATTTTGATGAATTTTTCAGGAACAATGGAGGTCGAAACTCCCATTTTAAAAACAAAACTTTACTTCACGACAGTTGTAACCCCTTCTGTTTGACGGGAGAGCACTAGTTCTTTTTAAAATATTATTTCTTGTATATTTTTAGACTGGATTACGCCAAATGTGTAAAGATAGATTCCTACCGAAACCTGTGATGCATACTTTTGTGACGGAAGAAAATATATTTAGGACTGAGATAACCCTCAGGAGTCAACGAGTTAGTCACGTCGAGCAGGGCACAGGAGAAACCGAAAGATCATCGCAAATTGACGCAGTACGACGCATGACCCGTTTTGTCGCATCACTTCCCTTGCCGTAAGTACTAAGGTAAAAGCACCAATTACTGCACCAATTACGGCTCTCCCGTCAAACAGAAGGGGTTACAACTGTCGTGAAGTAAAGTTTTGTTTTTAAAATGGGAGTTTCGACCTCCATTGTTCCTGAAAAATTCATCAAAATCAGTTGGATAGGGGCTCTGTACGTATTGGAAAAAGGTTCGAAAAATCAGGTATAGAGAATTTAACATGGGGAAATTCATTTCTTCGCTCTCACCTATTTTTAATTACAATTAAAATTGACCAGGCACCAATTACTGACCAGTCCATAAGCTAAACACGTATACCATAAAAGGAAATCGTGTTTAGCTTATGGACTGGTCAGTAATTGGTACCTGGTCAATAATTGGTGCTTTTACCTTATAGTATTTTCGATACTTCATCATCTAAATTTTTTTTTGGAGGGGGGGGGCCTATTTGGAACCCTAGGGTTTTGATGCTACAATCGTCGGACTTCAGAACTAGAGAGCCTAGAAGGAGAGAGCCGACAACATAATGAGAGCTCTCTGATTGGTCGGGACGGAACGTGGTACTAGAAATTCAATTAACCTCAACCTGCAGTCGGTTGGTTTTGTTTACATACAGTTTGTTTATTTTTTTAAAAATGAAACTGGTTGTTAAAAGGTGGAAAGGATTTCAATCTTATGTTAGAAATACATTTTGACGTACATTAACGCCGTTCACGGACATAAAGAACAATTGACATGAGGTCATAAAAGCTTCTAGGACCACGTACCGTCCCGACCAATCAAAAGACAGCAGAAAATTTGAATAGGTTGTCGGCTCTCTCCTTTTAGGCTCTCTATTCAGAACCATAGGAGATCAGAACCTATTTTATTTTAGAACCTACAGAAACAGGACAATATTAGAACTAGAATTTTTAATTTATCCAAGAGGCTTCCGGGGTCCCATTGTAGTGAGCCCTAGCGGGGAAAACGGAGATATACTTACGAAAGTGAAAGTAATAAGACCAGGGAAGACCACCCTGTTTACATCCTCAGCCAACCACAGTGGGCCACAAAAATTTATTTTTGGCCAAAACTTAGGCGCAAAAAGGCGCAAAAATTGAAAGCGGATTTTAGATTTAGGACCTCTAGGCTTCATAATGAGACCATAGACACGACGGGGACTTTTGGATAAACCTACTAAAAGCTTAGTTGAAAAATAATTTTTAAAACTTTTTTTACTAAATTAACTTTAAAAACGAATTATCGCCAGAAATAAATTTTTGGAAGGAAAATAATTTACACTCTACGATCACTGACTATGAATAAATCATATTCGATTACTCATGATTTCCGGAAACATGCCTACAGCGTTAACAAATTTTATGTCACTATTTACAAAAAGTGACTTAAAAACAATTTTAAAAACCAAAAAAAAATTTTTTTCTGACTTTTTCGTTTTTTTAAGGAACAGAAAAACCTGAAAATTGTGTTGTCCGATCAGATATGTAAAATTGTGAAAATTTTTAATTAGGGTTTTGGCCAAAAATGAATTTTTCTGGACCACTGTGCCAACTACGATTTATCTGAAGCTCGCAAACTATGTTATCTGCAATTGATCTACCTTATCAAACAAAACGCTTGTTAATATTTATTTTTATTTTCTCTTACGAAAAAATTTTCAAGTAAACAAATTGAAGACAAAAGATTGAAGAAAAACGCGAAAAAAAAAATTGAGCCCGCGTGTTTGAATCAGCAAAAGAGTACAGTACTTCGAATTCGAACAACAATTATTCCATCATAAATTAAATTATAGTATAATTAATTGGAGTATAATTAATTATTTTCGTAAAGACATAGCATAAATCATTTTTGGGCAGTATTTAAATTATTTTGGGCAGTATTTAAATTATTTTTGGACAGCAATTAAATTATTTTCGGCAGTATATTCCCAACTTTGGCGATGATACTTGATATTAAGATCTTGAACACATAGATAAAAATTTACCGTTACTGATGATGAAGAGCCTTTAACGCCTTCTTCGGAAGTCCACGTTTGCTCCGGGTAAGTTCCATGAAAAAAAATTTATCTTCCTGCTGCAACAGGTACAACCTTACTCTATACTAAATTGCTTAATAAAATCTGCAGCACAAGGGGTGTCCAGTTGTATTGCCATTTAATAAGCATCGTTTATTTCCTTAATTTTTAATTTTTTTTTAAAATTTTCCATTTCATTTTTTTTTTCCTTCTAACTGCCCCAAAAACTTTTTTCTATAAATACCGCTAAAAAGAAAAAAATTTTTGTACTGGAAAAAAAAAATTAAAATACTGGCAAAATAAATATTTTACTGGCCATAAAATTACTGAGAAACGATTAAAAATTACTGACCAAATAAATAAATTTACTGCCCAAAAAATATAATCCAACATTTATCACATCCTGTACTTTCTTTGGTTTCAGCTGCGCAACTGAAACCAAATTTTCGTAAGAGGATTTTATATGTCTAATCGGTAAATAGCAGCTTAAAAATATCGCCATTCTGGTTCCTAATTCTCTAGTCGACTCCCCCGGTGCGTTGGAATCTCGTATGCAAATTTTTTTACATAATAGCCGTAATGGCCTGAAACATTATTCCAGTCTGCCTACTTAATCAAGGAATAATTAAAAGTATTTTGCCTTCAATGAAATTCCTGTCTTAAAAATCTTTCCTTTTTTTTCTAAAAAAAAAAAAAAAAAAAACTTACACACACGCAGAAAAAAAAATTTAGCAAAATAAATTCGATTGTGACCTTAAAACTGCAGGACCAGCAATCTTCCCTGAGGACAAGCAAAATTCATTGGGGGACCAATAGGATAACCTTATCACAAAACGATTTAGGGCCAAAATTTCCTTTTCAGCTCACCCAGATCCTTCTCCTTTTGACATTTTTTGTCTCAGCCCCCCCCCCCCCTTCTCTAGTAATTAAAGAATCTCTTAAAATTTTAAAATTCAATCCAAGAAAAAAAAACTTACATAATTTGAATTTTTTAAAATCACGCTTTAATCTTAAAAAGTTGCATATTCCTAAACAGACCGCCAATTAATATTTAGAAGGACGTATAATGGAAGTTATTATGCCCGACGATTAGGGGGGCTACACCCTTTTAACATGATTTAAAACTTAAAAATAACTTCCCAGACGCATAAAAACTTCGCTTGAAAAAAAAAAAAAAAAAAATTCTATTTTCGTTTCCGATTGAGTAAACGGCCAGAACATATTTTTCTGACCTTAAAAGTGCCAACATATTTTTCTTACAAAAACCTCAAACGAAAACGAAATCGGTTAAATAATGCAAGGCTGGGCCCCGCGTTCCTATCAGTCATTAGACCATAATTTTATATCTGCCACAAAAAGAAACCATTAATAATTAGAATTATGTGAACGTATATGCAATGAAATAATGAAATGATGCTACTGTTTCAATGTAACCACTTGTCAAGAGAAAAAAAAAAAAAAAAAAAAAAAAAAAAGAAATAATGGCGATCTATTATTTTAATAATCCTGCATTAGTTAAAAGCGAGAACTCTTATCAAGATTATGTTCCTTCAAGGTCGATTTTTTTTTTCTCTTTAAAAATCGAGCAAATTAAAACATCGAAAAGAATTTCGACAAATGAAGATGATTAATTTCCGGGAATTTTATTTTTATTTATTTTTTTTTTTTGTTTTGGTGCTTTTGGTTCTGATTTTAATTTTTTTCGAAAATAACGATGAGATAGTTCGTTACTTTCAAAAAAAATTTAAGAAGAGGTTACTCTTAAGGTCTGCAGTTTTTTTTTCCTATAAGCTTAAAAACATCTACTCTTTCATAAGCTAATCATAGAAAAAAGTAACAAAGATAAGGGAGGCGGAATGATATTTAAGGGGGGCTCCAAATGCTATGTTTTAACACAGAAAACTGAAAAATGCACTAGCCAAAAAAATTTACAACGGGGGCGTACAAAAATGAGATGCACAAATTATATAAAAAAACATGTACAAATTGTACAAAAAATTGTACATACATAAAAAAATGCATAAATTATGTGCAAAATACTCGACATTTTTTTACCGGAAATTTATTTTTTCCATCCTCCAATATAATTATCCATAAGTTATGCATAATATTTGCAAATTTTTTTGTCTTACGATTTAAAAAACAAATATATGCATAAATTATGCAAAAATTATGCGCATCCACATTTTTATGCTTAAAAAAATTATGCACATTTCGGGAGTTTAAAAAAATTTATGAGCATTCAAATTTGGGTGCATAAAAAAATTATGCGCATTCAAATTTGGGTGCATAAAAAAATTATGCACATTCAAATTTGGGTGCTTAAAAAAATAATGCGCATTCTTTGGGTGCTTAAAAAAAGTATATGCGCATTCTGGGTGCTTAAAAAAATATGCATACGCTCTGCAAAAATTATGCATGTCCAAATTTGTAAAAAGGATACAAAAACAATAAATTTTTTGCATTTATTTCGCAAAAACTTTTTACATTTTTTGCATAATTTGTTTTGTACGGGGAAGGGGGGGAGGGGTGTGTGGGGGTCTTTTACTTCTGTTTGACTTCTTCCCAGACGGGCTGAGCCACATTTTCTTCGTTCCTGGTAAGCTTCGGGTCGATGACGAACTCACTTGAGGACATAAAATAGTGCAAGACAGGGAGAGAGAAAAGAAAAAAAAAAGACTAAAGAGCAAGAATCGAACGCATTGATTATAATGACTGTTTTCAAAGCTTTCAGAAAGTTTAGCAATCATTCAGACTGAAGCACAGTTTATTTTTTTTTTTCCCCCATCACTCTTTAATCTAGATTTTCGAAATTAATCCAGCGATAATTTGATATTTCCAAATTCTCTAGAAAAACACTCCATGCAATTCAAACATTAATTCAAAATTTACAAGACACATGTGAATAATTTGGGAGGCCAGAGCTGCATGAGGCTTATTTCTGCCAATTAGAGGATTTTGGTCGAAAAGACTAATTGTGACCGTGTCCAGGAAAAGGTAGCTTAGGGTGAAAAAAATTCGACTTCGATTTTTTCGACGAATTTTCGTCTCTATAGTATTGGATCAGTCGAAATCCATCAAAAATTGAAATCGAATTTTTTTCACCCTAAGCTACCTTTCCCTGGACACGGTCAAAACTAATAACCCCGTCGATAAATTCAAAAAAAAAAAAGTCTGTGAAAACCGGGAAAAAAATCTCAGGCGAAAATCCTTACGAATTACATCATCATAAAAACATGCTCTTACATGCTTTTTACGCAAAAGAGTTTCAAAACAACTACTAAAACGGCCCATCACAGTGGTTGACTACCTCAGAGGATAACTTAACAACAGTTTTTTTTTTCCTATTATTAGCATCAGAGGCAGCATTTTTCTGTTTTCAACATTCAAAATTTAATTATTCATAAAAAAATAAAAAAAAAATTTACCATAAGCCGTAAATCTCGGCTCTGCATGAGCCATCGCTTTGCTTTCAACAAATAATTATTTCACAAACGATATCAAGCTCATGGATCTTTGGTATATGGGATTACGAACAAAGCGTTTTTTGTCAGTCTATCAATATTCGTCTAAATTGACGGTTACCTAACAATTTGAAGAAATTCTAAAATCTAAACTAATCGTAAATAACTGACGTTTCAGGGAAATTAAATTTGAGGTTTAAATGGGAAAATAATGAAATTTTTGAAGCCAAAGGCTCCAAAAGGTTCTCAAACTCAAGAAATTCGATTTCCCTTCTACCCCCAAACTTTTTACTGAACAAGGCATATTCCACAATTGGTCCACCAAGTGGGAAAAAATGCGGCAGTTTTGATTATTAAAATCTTAAAAAGGACATTTTTCGGCTTTCTATTTTTTTTTTTTTTTTTTTTAATAAATTCCTGAAGGAAACTCAAAAGATGACATTCAATTTGTAACAGATGCGACTTCGAATTAATGATACCTAAATATAAAAAAATAAGACACCTCACGTTCGGGGGATACTTAAAATAACAAATAGTGAAAAAGGCAAGTGAAATCGATTAAACAAGCCAGAGATTTTTTATTCACTTATTTAAAATATGACGTTATCGTTCAAAAAAATAAAAAAAATGATAAAAAAAAATGGATAGAAGTAACGAATTAATCTTGGAAATGTGGACTAAAATTTTTTTATCTCCATTTCTCAAGAATAAAAAATAACTGGGAAAAATATGCGAACCCGGGAATTACCTGACCGTGGATTTTAGTAAAATCCACAAAAGTAGGCATCGGGTATGGAAAAAGGTATAAATTAAATGGAAATTAAAATTAGGCCTATCTTCTTAGAATACGGGCGATTATATCTTTTTCACACCCCCTGTGGAAAAAGGTATAATTATTATAAAATTAAAATCCAATTATACCTTTTTCCACAGGGGGTGTGGAAAAAGGTATAATTAAATTTTTTTTAAATTTAAATTAAAATTAGGTTAAAAATGTGGAAAAAGCTATAAAAGGCAACAACCTGTAAAATTTCTTGTTTTTTATTTAAAAAATGAGAGGTTTATCAGACTATTTTTGTCATTTCAACAGCAGACTATTTTATATTTTACAGCAGACTATTTTTTTTTTTTTTTTTGTCATTTCAAAGATCAATTTAAAAAAGTCGAATAAAATTGGTCACCATGGCTCGACACTCGATACAAGTGAAAGATTTTAGATTCGTTGTGTGAATGTCGTCGTAGATGATATAATAGACTGGTGTGTTTATCGCAGTGTCCATGCATTCTACGCAAGCAATCGTATAGCCACAAGGGACGGCGGATCTTGTCGCCTTGTTGGTGAGGCAGTAGCGACAGTGTTCGTTTTCCAGGGTTGCCAGATGTACCACCATGTACCACTATTGAACAAAAGGGTTCTATGTTTAGCTTATGGAGTACCACTATTGAATACGTGATAAAAAAATTTTGCTTAATGTTGAGCTTATGGGCGTACCACCATCTAAAATTGAGATGTACCACTCTTGTAATTTTAGACCTGGCAACCCTGTCGTCCTCCCCAGAAGCGGCAGTGAAAGGTTTTCGGGTTGTGGACACTGCGATAAACACACCAGTATATTATACTATCTACGACGACATTCACACAACCGATCTAAAACCTTTCACTTGTATCGAGTGTCGAGCCATGGTGGCCAATTTTATTCGACTTTTTTAAATTGATCTTTGAAATGACAAAAATAGTCTGCTGTAAAATATAAAATAGTCTGCTGTTGAAATGACAAAAATAGTCTGATAAACCTCTCATTTTTTAAATAAAAAACAAGAAATTTTACAGGTTGTTGCCTTTTATAGCTTTTTCCACATTTTTAACCTAATTTTAATTTAAATTTAAAAAAAATTTAATTATACCTTTTTCCACACCCCCTGTGGAAAAAGGTATAATTGGATTTTAATTTTATAATAATTATACCTTTTTCCACAGGGGGTGTGGAAAAAGGTATAATCGCCCGTATTCTAAGAAGATGGGCCTAATTTTAATTTCCATTTAATTTATACCTTTTTCCATACCCGATGCCTACTTTTGTGGATTTTACTAAAATCCACGGTCAGGTAATTCCCTAGTCTCAAAATATGGTTATGAAAAAAAAAATAAATAAATAATAAAAATTTTGATTTCAAATAAATTTTTTTTTTTTTTTTTAATTTTAAAATTAGCGCCAACAAAACTAATGCATAATCAATTAACAGGGATAGATCGATTTGAAATAAAATACCTTCCAAGAATTTTGCTATTAATTCGCAATAATTATTAAATAATCAATCTTTGATTTTTTCCCAAATTCCAATTTTTCATAGTTTTCCTTAATTAAGTAACTCATTCATTAATTTCCGACCATTTTCCTCCACGACCACAAGCTGGCAGGTACAATTTTTTTAATTTTTAAAAAAATACTAAATGCCATTTAAAAAAAAGAAAAAAAAATTTAGCTACTTTTATTTCTTAATTTTCATTTCCAAATTCACAAATTAAAACCTTTCCCAAAGATTTTCATGTTTTGGTCTATACGTTTCCAATTTAAATTCTTTAAGAAAAAAAAAAAAAAGAAATCTTTGAAGTTCTCAATCCTCGTATATGTTCGGCATTTAATTTTTAGAGACCAGGAGCACGTGCAACGTCTTCGTAACGTTTATTTCCATTTTTTTTTCTTCAATAAAATTCTTGTTGCCAAGAGATTTTAATTTTATTTTTCAAAACACTTTCCTTCTTATTAAAAAAAAAAAAAAAAAAAAAAAAAAAAAAATTGATGGTAGGCCTATTTACGATTTTTTTTAAAAAAATTGAAATTTGAAATTCGGAAAAGAAATGGTTAAAACTCACTTATTTTTAGAATCCAAAGAATCCAACACATTTCATTACATTCAATTTAAATAGAATTAAAACTAAGTAGATTTTACCGATAGGAGTATTTCCGAGAATTTATTCTATTTCCTCCCGAAAAAATAATTATGTAATTTAATTAGCATTTTAGCGGCGTTTTAAAATTAAAACGTTGAGTACAGATTTGAACAATTAATTACATTTAGTTCAATTAGGATTTTTTTTTTAAATGCATTTTCGGCCAAGAATAATTTTAACGAATTTTAATTAATTAGCGAGGAATAGATCATTAACTAATGGGCTTTAGAGCCGAGCTCCTAATAAAACAATTTTGCGAATAAAAAATAAAGACATACCATTAAAATGTTTAATCCAATACTGCGGAAATCCAATATTCATAAAAACAGAAGCAAACACGAAAAAGTTTGCGAAAAACCACTCACAATCAAAAACTGAAAAAACAACTCCCATTTTATTTTAAAACTCAGAAAAAAAATAAAAAAAAAAAAAAAAAAATTCACCGGCCTCTTTTCCGAGACTTTTAAACAGCAATAAAATGTTTAGCAAAAAGAAAAAAAGCCAAAAAAAATCACACACAAAGTAATAATAATAATATGAAAAAAAAGCAAAAGAAATAACGAAACCGAAGATCAAAGTATAACGGAGCTGTGCTTGATCGAGACTGAAGCTGAGCTCGTTTGGAGTTGAGTACAATACACTCGAATCTTGAATCTCGACATGCTTGTACAAAGACCTCGAAAATGCATTGTCGCAGGTTGCAGGCCAAATACAGTATTTCGCTTATGATAAAATTTTATAGGAAAATCGTTTTTATCTTTTTTTTTTTCTTCTTCTTCTTTTCTCAGCGTTTTTATATTTTCACCGAATCAATCCCACATTCACCAAAAGTGCATTTTTGGGGAAATAAATATCTTTTTCCGGGAATAAAAAGGGGTTTAAAAATTTTCAGGGTTGAAAAAATTTAGTTTTTTCTTCATGAAGAGAAATGCAGATTGATCTTGAGAATTCTGGTCCCAGAAATCCTGGACGGGAATAGATTTTTTCCCAAAAAGATTTCCCGGGAATCTTTCTTTTAAGTCCCGGCGATTCTGGTCCCGGGATTCGATTTTTTCTCGAAAAAATTACTCGGGAACCGGGAACCTTTTTTTTAAGTCGTCGGGAACCCCGCTTCCCGGGCCTATTCCCGGGATTTTTCTCATTTTCGAGAATTCCCGGTTTCCGGGATCGACAAGTTCTTTCCCAGGAACGGGAATAATATGAATTATCATATTTTTGACCATTTGTCACATAAAATATTGAATATTTTAGAAAACAGTTATAACAATCGGGATTTTTTTTCTTTACACAATATACTTCATTGGCAAAGAATCTTTGCCTAAGCGGGCACTTTAAACAACGTGGAAAAATTATTTTCCGCTTATTTCCGAACTTAAATTCCAAAAAATGCGGAAATCACAGTTATATTTCTCCTTTTTAACGTCTAGGCTAAATAAATTCCCGATGTTTTTTAAATTCCGGGAATCGGGAATTCCGGTTTTTGAAAAAAATATCAATCCAGGAAACGAGAATTCCCGTTTTGGTTAGCTTTTC
The DNA here is from genome assembly GCA_037577465.1 of Liposcelis bostrychophila. Lineage (NCBI taxonomy): Eukaryota > Metazoa > Arthropoda > Insecta > Psocodea > Liposcelididae > Liposcelis > Liposcelis bostrychophila. Next base: position 18,887,991 of record CM075212.1, on the reverse strand, counting down.
ATTTCCCGGAAATCAAGAAATTGACGCACTTAAATTCCCTGGAATCCCGAGGAAAGCCGAGAATTCATTTAGAAGGCGAAAAGAAAAGAAAATAACCCTAATTTCCATTTTTGGGGATTAAGTTCGGAAATAAGTGGAGCCATGTCGAAAAAAATTTTTTTGTTTAAAAGGCATGATTTAAGCAAATTATGAAAAAAAAAATTTCTGATTTTTATAAATTCTTTATAAAATGTTGAATATTTTATGTGATAAATGGTTAAAAAGTGGATAAAATTGATGTTATTCTCGTTCCCGGGGAAAAACTTGTCGATCCCGGGAATCGGGTATTCTCGAAAATGAGAAAAACTCCATTCCCGGGAAGCAGGATTCCCGACTAGTTTTAAAAAAAATGTTCCAGGGAAATTTTTCGGGACAAAACCCCGGGATGCCGGGAATTCCCGGGAGGAATCTCCAATTCCCGGCCTTCCGGAAATTCCGGGAAAGCCGAGAATTTATTTAGAAGGAGAAAAGGAAAGAAAATAACCCTGATTTCCGAATTTTTGGGGAGTAAGTTCGGAAATAAGCGGAGCCGTGTCGAAAAAAAAAATTTTCTATGTTGTTGAAAGGGCACTCTTTAGGCAAATTATGAAAAAAAATTTCTGATTTTTATAAATTTTTTCTAAGACATTGAAAATTTTATGTGATAAATGGCCAAAAAGTTGATAAAATTGATATTATTCCCGTTTGCGGGAAAAAAACTGGTCGATCCCGGGAATCGGGAATTCTCAAAAATGAGAAAAACTCCATTCCCGGGAAGCGGGATTGCCGACTAGTTTTAAACAAAATGTTCCAGGGAAATTTTTCGGGACAAAACCCCGGGATGCCGGGAATTCCCGGGAGGAATCTCCAATTCCCGGCCTTCCGGAAATTCCGGGAAAGCCGAGAATTTATTTAGAAGGAGAAAAGGAAAGAAAATAACCCTGATTTCCGAATTTTTGGGGAGTAAGTTCGGAATAAGCGGAGCCGTGTCGAAAAAAAAAATTTTCTATGTTGTTGAAAGGGCACTCTTTAGGCAAATTATGAAAAAAAATTTCTGATTTTTATAAATTTTTTCTAAGACATTGAAAATTTTATGTGATAAATGGCCAAAAAGTTGATAAAATTGATATTATTCCCGTTTGCGGGAAAAAAACTGGTCGATCCCGGGAATCGGGAATTCTCAAAAATGAGAAAAACTCCATTCCCGGGAAGCGGGATTGCCGACTAGTTTTAAACAAAATGTTCCAGGGAAATTTTTCGGGATCCCGGGAATTTCCCTTCTGAGAATTCTTGGGAATAATCTCTAATTCCCGGCCTTCCCGAAATTCACAGAAATCCAAATATCTGTTTCTCGATTTCCAAAACTGCTGAATCTAAATTGAAGTCCACGTTTTCGATAAAACCAAAATTAAAAAGGAACAGTAGCACTTTCTGAACGAGTAAACTGGAGATTCTGATAATTATTAAAAAAAAACTCCTGACCACGGATTTTAGCTACCGGTACCATCTTCTTATAACCCGAAATTTTTGAATAATATTCAGCACTCTCCCCTACCGAGTGTTTCAACTATTGAATAATTTTTTTAAATAAATATATTCAGCATTTTCCAATGTTACAAAAATTAGAATTAGAAAATTTTTTAATTTTTTAGGATAAAAAATCTCTAAATATATTTTCAGCTACCGTAAGGGGAGGTGAGGTTGAATGTACTAAAAAGAGTTACTAGGGATGGTCCATTGGTTTTTAAAAGCGTTCAAATAAACTACAAATTCTGTCTTATTTTCCCTTTTCTCCTCGGTTCTGTAAACATTTTCCTGTAAATTTTCCTTCTTTCAGCAGTTCAACTTCCCCCCTCTTACGGTAAATAAAAAAATAAATAAATAAAAAATTTGCAAATTTTTGTTTAAACTCTAATTTTGATATTGAAAACATTGAGGGAAAAATCAACATTACTATAATTTTCTGGCGCTAAAGGGGTTTGCATTAACCATGTAAATTGCACATTTCGCGTGTCATTGTTATCAGTCGACGGTACATTTTCTCGAAAAAAAATTTTCCCCCAGCCAAGGTCTCTTTTTATCAAAGCCAATTCATATATATATAAATTTAATAAACGGAAAAATGGAAAATTATCATTATTTAAATAACGAGTTTGAATAACCAAATACTTCACGACATTCCATTCGGATTTTTTTTTTGAAGTACGAATTATTATTTGCATAAGTGTTAAGTAAAAGGTATCCCGCGTACCTTGTATGGATATCCGCCATTGGTTTCCGGCGGCAAATATATATTAAAAAAAAAAAAAAAAATTGCATAATCGAGGACGAATCGTTTGGGGGTCGAACGCATCGGGAGGGAACGGATTCTCCGAAAGGGTGGAGGACTTTTACACGGTCGGGAATCTGCTGCACCTGTTTTTATGACTTCTTTTGCTTTCTTCAAGTTTACGATCGAAAAAAAAAAAAAAAAAAAAAGATCCTTTCGTTTAGCGAGTGAAAGTACTTTCTTCGCACCCTCTTGTTTGAAACGCTGCCTTTGTTAGCGACTGTAGAAAAAAAAAAAAAAAAAAGACATTTCTTTTCACCTTGTAACTTGTCAAAGCTGACATTAAACCACTGCCGTGATTCATCATGCTCGGACCGAGTCTATACTTCTTAATTGTTAAGAAGGCATTCACGGATCTTCGGTTTGTGTTAAGACGATCCAAAGGGCTGTCATCGCTTTTAAGAAGAAAAAAAAAAATCTTTTTTAGCAAACTGTATTATGACGATTTTAATCGCCGAGTGAGACGGTCGTAATTCACCTTTTAATTTTTGCAAACGTTTAAATGTATCAATAAAAGTTTCAAACGCTTTAACTTCGGATGTAGTTTGGCTATTAGTACTAAGGAAAAAAAATTTCAGTGACTTGAGAATTCGAAAATATGCCTTCTTAGGGTGGTTCAAATTTCCATTAATTTTCGCGATTTTGTTCTTCATGCGATTTTCACTTTTCTTAGGGTCTAAAAACAAAAGGTAATTTGTTTCAGATTTTTTCGACCACGTTTAGGGGTGGCCCGCGGCCATTTTGTGCTTGAAAAAAAAAATGTTTTTGGCATTTTTTTAAGCGATTTTTTCCGAAACTTTAGGAGTGATTCTTCGGAACCAAACCAGGTTGTTTAGGGGTTTTCGAAGTCGTAGAATCCGAAAATGACCACCGCGCTTTGATCAGAGTCACCCCTAACCGGCCAAACAGCTTTCTTTGGCCTAAAATAGCAATTTTTCGGCTAAAAATCAAATTTGAAGTCAATTTTCACCCCTCTGAAAATTTTTTTTAGGTAATTTTATCATCCTAAAATATGTTTTCGACATCGAAGAATCCGAAAATGACCACCCCGTTTCGATCATTATCACCCCTATTTGGCCAAACACCATTTTTTGGCAAAAATAGCAATTTTTCAGCTAAAAATCAAATTATAAGTCGGTTTTCACCCCTCTGACAATTTTTTCTGGGGATTAAATCATGCTAAAATACATTTTCGACATCGTAGAATCCGAAAATGACCACCGCGTTTTGATCAGAGTCACTCCTAACCGGCCAAACAGCCTTTTTTGCCAAAAATATCAATTTTTCGACTAAAAATCAAATTTTAAATCGATTTTCACACCTCTGACGATCTTTTTTGTGGATTAAATCCTGCTAAAATACGTTTTCGACATCGTAGAATCCGAAAATGACCACCCCGTTTTGATCCCAATCCCCCCTATTTGGCCAAACACCCTTTTTTGCTCAAAAATAACAAGTTTTCGGTAAACAATCGAATTTCAAGCCGATTTTCATAAAAAGATGTTGTGATTTTGATCGAAACGCGGTGGTTATATTCGGATTCTACGATGTCGGAAACGTATTTTAGCACGATTTAATCCCCGAAAAAAATTGTCAGAGGGGTGAAAACCGACTTAAAATTTGATTTTTAGCCGAAAAATTTCTATTTTTGGCCAAAAAAAGGTGCTTGGTCAAATTATGGTGATTCTGGTCGAAACGGGGCGGTAATTTTTGGACTCTACGATGTCGAAAGCCCATAAACAACCTTGTTTGGTCCCGAAGAATTACTCCTAAAGTTTCGGAAAAAATTGTTTAAAAAAATGCCAAAAACATTTTTTTTTCAAGCACAAATTGGCCGCGGGTCACCCCTAAACGTGGTCGAAAAAATCTGAAAAAAATTACCTTTTGTTTTTAGACTCTAAGAAAAGTGAAAATCGCATGAAAACAAAATCGCGAAAATTAATGGAAATTTGAACCACCTTACTTAAAACTGCTAAAAACACTATTTTTAAGCTCGCTCAGAACACTGGTAAATGGTCAGATTAAAGCTTTGGAAATTTTTTGGAAGGAGTCGCAGGATTCGTGTGATTTGATTCCTTTAATGACAAACCAAAAAGGGTAATTTTAAACGTGGCGGCACGCACGTACAAGTTTTAAAAGTTTTACAGAATGAAGACCGCATTATACCAATATTTTGGTGCCCAGGAAGTTATCAGTCACGTACCGGGGATAGCAGGAAGGGGGAGGGGGCAAAACCCGGGTTAGCCCTCCTCTTTTAGGAAGTTAAGGTTAAAATTAGGCTTTGCAGACCTGCAGCTTAAAGATGTGCCTTCTATAATCTGCAGATTCTCCAGTAGTTGTGAGTCTTTGTAAGCTGGCACTGAACAAACAGGACATTGACTTATCTAAGTGTTATATTGCCAACTCGCAGGAACAAACTGGGACAAGTTAAGACGGTGGGTAGTCAGTGATCTGGCTATTATCAAAATACCTCGCGATGCCATCTGGAGGATGTTGGTCGGAGAACAAGGTCAAGATCTAGCCGGTCGATAACTGATAAGACACGTCCAAGTGCAATATCAAATGCATACTGTCCAATGCGCATAAAATGATAATGCACCGCATTTTAAATGTCAGGTCGTTCAAAACGTTCCAGACAAGCTGCTCTTTTGGACAACATGCAATTCCAACATTTCTTAATTTGATTAAGGTTTCTTAGATAACTCGTAATCTGGAGCAGATGCAACATGACACATTGCTCCTCCAATATAAACGGATAAAGGCTTTTCCATGGAACTAATTTTTTTTTTTTAACTGCAATGCGCAACTTTGTGTCTATCATCTAAACGCGGTCAAATCGCAGAAGAAAAAAAAAAAAAAGTATAATTCGATTCGTTAATGTTTTATTTCATTTTTCTTCTTGGAAACCGTAAGATGGCACAATAAATATGACGATAACGTACAAAAAAAAAAGAAAAAAAAAACGTAACGTAACGTAACAAGAAAATAAAATCGATTTTTGCGATGACTGTGTAATAATTGTTTTTTGGATATTTGGCAATATCCTATTAATTTATTTATTTAGTGAACACGGGTTTCCGTGAACTCATTTCAAATAAAAAATAACCGTATCTAAGATGTTATTTAAAGAATAATTTTTAACTCTTTTCTTGATTATTATTATTTCTTCCATTCTTCTCTCCTTTCGAATTTCTGTATTTGGATAAACGATTCAAAAAAAAAAGTTTTAAAAAAGGTATCTTATTAATAACGTTGGCCACGGTCTAACGAGAAGTCAATGTAATTCGTGCCTTGATGACATTAACTAAAATAAAATAAAATAAAATAAAAAAAGAGGTGGTTGGAAAGTGGAAACCATTAAATTTAATAATCGGTGATTCATACCGCACGTTCGGATTAACGGAATCGGGGAAAGATGAACTGTATTATTTTATGGAAATATTATTAATCCCTCCGCATCTTATCCATGGCTTTTATCCCATGAACTTATTGACCGTATTGATCGATTTCTACCCACGTGACAAACGGAATCGCCGGAAGGGATAATCGATAACGCGATTAAGGATAACTCTTATTATGTTAATCGTAATCGTGAAAGATGACAGCATCCTTTGTAAGAAAAAGAAAAAACAGTTTTTTTGTTTTGTTTTGTGGATTAAATCTTTGCGTATCGCAATTTTAAAGAATTGGGACCGACATGTGTTTTCAGGGTAGGGCACAGTGGTCCGGAAAAAAAAAAATAAGTGGCCAAAACTCATCCCCAAGTCTGTGTGAAGCTTAGAAAGAAGATGAAGGTGTTAAAAGCTTTCATATTTTGTGCAGTTAAAAACCTGCTGCTCGTGTCCCAAAATTCAAAATGGCGGGAAAAATATGGAAGCCAAAATTATAAATTATGAATGAAATTCCATGAATATTTATTTTTAGGTATTTTTGTGGCTGCTGATATCATATCTAGAACAATTATCTTGAAATTCAAGATGGCGGACTTAGTATGGCGACAAGTGTAAAAAAAAGTTAAAGTTGTAAAATTTTCATGAAAATTCATACTAATGGGTTTTCGAGGTCGCTGATCTCGAATCCGCTAATAGTGGTCTAAAAATTTTTTAAGGGACTCAATAAATCTAAAAAAATTAATTTACTCGTTGTATGTTCGAAATTCAGAAAAACGGGTTATGAATTCGGGATCAGTGACCTCGAAAACCCCTTAGTACGAATTTTCATGAAAATTTTACAACTTTAACTTTTCTTACACTTGTCGCCATACTAAGTCCGCCATCTTGAATTTTAAAATAATTTTTCCAGATATGAAATCATCAGCCACAAAAATACCTAAAAATAAATATTCATGAAATTTCCTTCATAATTCAAAATTTTGACTTCCATATTATGCCCGCCATTTTGAATTTTGGGACACGGGCAACAGGTTTTTAATTGCACAAAATATGAAAGCTTTTAACGCCTTCGTCCTCTTTCTAAGCTTCACACAGACTTGGAGATGAGTTTTGGCCACTTATTTTTTTTTTCCGGACCACTGTGAAAGGCACCAGTTGTCGGATGGACTGCAAGCTAATTCTTGTACTGTCCAAACAGATTTGTTTACTTTAGAATGAGCACCATGGAGTTTTTGAGAAGATGCGCCAAAGGTCAACTGACGTATCTCAATCATAAATTTGATTGGAAATAATCTTTTTCGACTGCTTTTCAATATCACGTGACCACAAGTTACGCCAAAATTAATATGGTTAACATGTAGTCACGTGATGTTTAAAATCAATCCAAACCAACTATTTCCAATCGCATTTATGATGGAGATACGTCGGTTGACCTGCGGAGCAAGGAAATACATTTAATTTCATTACAAGTCGACAGAAAAGAAAGGAGAAGAATTAAAAACTGGAGGATCTCTGGCAAAAAGGCCATTTACCCACTTACTCTAAAATTTTGAAACCTGTAAAATTTTTTTTAATTTTCGTCGCAACCAAAAACTTGCGGTTTAATTTTTTTTTATTGCCCTAAAAATTTTTATTTATTTGAGGGTGAGATCAGAAAATATTGAAGCAAAAAAAAGATTTGAAAATATTGTAATAAGTCAAACGGTCAAGTTATCTGTATTTGATAGTAATCGATGCCTTTAACTCATAGTATCAATTCGAAGAAAAGTTTAATCAAAGTTTTACACATAAAGATTATGGACGAAAAAACGAAGTCTAGTGTGAAACTCATTGGATATTTATATAAATTATTAGGAATTAAGTAGGAAGTTCTGGAGAAGGGCTTGTCCGCTGGGTTTTGTGTCACATGGGTAATGGGCTTCGTAAGCTAAATATTAAACCCGTTGTCACATGGGTCACATGTCACATGGGTGACGGGTTTAATATTTAGCTTACGAAGCCCATTACCCATGTGACACAAAACCCAGCGGACAAGCCCATAGGCAGTGGGGTCTTACCTTCGCTACAGGGGAGCTGTACACTAGGGTGTCCCTTATATTGTGAATTTTCGAATTTTAAATCGCACACCCTCTAAATCGTTAATCTATGGTTAACTGATAAGCCTTATTTTTTTCCAGATTTTTCTGGGCACCGAAAAGCGTGCCGACTTGAGCTTTAATTTCCGAAAACTCCCGTAAGAGAAAAAAAGTCGACAATTTTTTTCCCCCGGAAAGACGTCGTTTCCTATCGGGAATTTTACGTTGATCACGAATCTGAAGTCCGTTTTTTTAAATCTGTTACGGCTTTTGAGCTAGAAGCCAAAATATGAGCAAAACTTAGGACGTAGTGCGTTTTGTCACTTAACCAGATTTTCTTGCCACATTTTCTCCTCTAGCTCAAAAACCGGACCCGATATAAAAAAACGGACTTCAGATTCGTGATCTACGCAAAATTCCCGATAGGAAACGACGTCTTTCCGCGAAAAAAAAAATGTCGACTTTTTTTCCCTTATGAAAATTTTCGGAGCTTAAAGCTCAAGTCGGCACGCTTTCCGGTGCCCAAAAAAATGTGGAAAAAATAGGGCTTATCAGTGTACCATAGATCACCGATTTAGAGAGTGTGCGATTTAAAATTCGAAAATTCGCAAAATAAGGGACACCCTACTCGACAGGAAGAGTTGGAGTGGCATGGTAATGGACTTAGGGTGTCCCTTATTTTGCGAATTTTCGAATTTGATGTCGGGCCGGATGGAATTTCGTTCTCTATGGGGCCCTAATAAACTCTGAATTTTTTCAGATTTTTTACTGAACGGGAAGGCGTGCCGACTTGAGCTTTAAGTTCCGAAAATCCCATAAGAGAAAAAAAGTCGACAATTTTTTTTTTCGCAGAAAGACGTCGTTTCTTATCGGGAATTTTGCGTAGATCACGAATCTGAAGTCCGTTTTTAATATCTGGTTTGGCTTTTGAGTTAGAGGCCAAAAATATGAGCAAAACTTAGGACTTAGTGCTTTTTGTCACTTAACCAAGTTTTCTTGCCACATTTTCTCCTTTAATTCAAAAGCCAAACCAGATATTAAAAAGCGGGCTTCAGATTCGTGATCTACGCAAAATTTGCGATAGGAAACGACGTCTTTCCGCGGAAAAAAAAATTGTCGACTTTTTTTTCCTTATGGGATTTTCGGAACTTAAAGTTAAAGCTCAAGTCGGCACGCCTTCCCGTTCAGTAAAAAATCTGAAAAAATTCAGGGTTTATTAGGGTCCCATAGAGAACGATATTCCACCCGGTCCGACATCAAATTCGAAAATTCGCAAAATAAGGGACACCCTAGTAATGGTGTCAGCACCAGGAACGATCGCGTGGCACGCTAAGAAGAAAAGATCTGTATCTCTATCGACCATCGAAGCAGTGTACATCGCCGTTACTGAAACCATACGGGAGGCAGTTTGGATGAAGGGGTTATTGGGAGAGATCGAATTAGGAGAACATATTGAGAAAATCACGAACATCAAAATCGACAATCAGAGTGCAATTAGGCTTGCAAAAACTAAGGCCACAGATCGCAGTGAACATATTGATGTAAAACATCATTTCATCCGTGAATTGATGAAAGTGGCGAATTCGAACTAGGATATAGCCTGGAACACAACCTCAAGTATTCACCGGAATACAAAAGTGAAAACAAGATACTGCATTTCGCCTTTATTTCATAGCATTTCCCTAGTCTTATCTACACCAATTCCAGCATTTGTGGTTAGTTTGCTCTTTTGCCCGAATAGAACATCAGAATTTAATCAATTTTAAACCTTCGATATTTCCATAACACGATCCCCTTGCATCTTGTTTATCTCAAGAACCGTTTTGTTAAAGTTTGCAATCTTTGTGTTGTCTTTTATTGTATTCCCACGCGGAAAAAGTGAAACACATTAGTTTTGCGACGTCGTCTGGAAATATTTTGGCTTTTCGCCAGTCAATAATCGTTACACGGATTAATTCAATTTAGATTGGCTTGCCGCCATAGGTTTCGGTAATGGTTATACACCTTTAAGACCTTGTTTATATTTTCTCCCGATCGATATAAATGACAATATTTTGAATGATTTGTTTTCTTTTCGATTCGGACGTTGCCACGGTCGCAAAAAATACCGTCTTGAGAAGAAAAAAAAAAAAACTGCCACATTCTGACCTAGTTATTCGAAAAAAAAAGAAGTAGTATCTGGGTCGTAGCAGATCGCATTTTCTTAAACGGGAGACATTAATAACGAACGTCGTGAGAAATGGTCTGATGTTGCCCTCGAACGGCGTAATCGATTGTTGCACCGGGTCCCCCCGAATATGGGCAAGGACGAGACTAAAAGGCGGCGTTTTAACATTTCTTTTGTCAAACATCTTCTTGACCCCGGGGTCGTATAAAAGTCGAACAAACGTCACAACCCATGCGACAAATCAATTAATTTTGAAAACGTAAAAAAAAAAATATTAATCGTTTGTCGTCGCAGAACTCTCCATTCCAAAAGTCGAGAGTTGAGAAACGGTTGATGGCTCTTATTGCCTGCATCAACGTAGCAACAAACATATATTAGCTCGTCTTTCCGTTCCGGAAAACGTCCTAAACCGTTTATTCTTCTTCATAAAAACTTTAGACAGAGTAATTAAAGAATCATCTCGAAGCGGTCGAAAAGAATGGTTCATCTCTCTCTTCGATGTTCGGATCTTGAACCCAAACCTGAATTTCTTGATTGCCGCGGCAAAAATCGATGGAAAGAATTTATATCTTGAGTATTTCCTGCTATGTTGATCGATGGTTACTTGGTACCTGGTTTTAAATTATCCAAGTAAATTAAATCAGACACAATCGCGAACCACCCACCATCAACCTCTAATGACAGCGACAGTCATTTTTTTTGTTCTCCCTCTCTCTCTCCTCTTTTTTTTTTTTTTTTTTTTTTTTTTCTTCTACGACCGGACGAAGTGGGCGATTTTTTCGTATGTAAAATAAACATCTTTGATAAACCTATTGTCATTATGGTTTATTTTATAATAAATAACCTTCAATGTTTAATTTTCTTATTGTTGTTAACAAGGATGACGATTCTTAAAGCTGTTGTTATTATTGTTGTTGTTGGTGTTCGGGTTGTTGTTCCAGCGTGTCTTTATTTTTTCCATCTCGGCAACATCTCTTTTATCGGGTATTTTTAATCATTTTTTTTTTCTCGAAGGGAGAGAAAAAAAAAAAAAACGGTCGTTAATCAAAAAATTATTTTTGATCCTCGTTTCTTTTATAGTTCACGAATCGGATATTTAAATTAAGATCGATATAGGCGACGGTTTCTTATATTCCCGTTGGTCGATCTTGAGGGTGGAAAAATAATGGCCGTGAGAAATGCCGTACCGGACTTGTGATCGAATAATAGGACGAGATCAGTTTCACGTTTGGGTTATGGAAAGTATTGGCATATTCATTTTGGCTAAAGATAAAATTTTTTTAGGCGATTTGAAGGCATCGTATCTGAGATTGGTGCAAAATGATAATAAATGGGTCATATGCGGTTATTTTTTCATTGCATTGCCCCCTTAAAGATTTAAAAGAAACTACAAATTCCCAAATTATTCTAGCAGCTCAAAATTGAGTGTTCAGGTAAACACTGGATTCAAAGCCCGACTAATTTTTCAAAGGCTACTACAGGATAACCATAAGGTAGCTGCCCACGAAAAAAATTTTTGAGTTATCATTGGTACTTTGTTCGGGTACCTCAGAGATGGTTTCTGGTGAAGTCAAAAAATTTTTTTGCAACCCCTAAGGGGCGATTTTGGGGGTTGAAGAAACTTCATTTTTTCTTTATAACTCCTGAACGGATTGTCCGATTTGAAAAAATGAAAATCAAGATGAAAGAGAAAAATAAGAGCTTTATTTTGGTGTAAGTGCCAATTTTTTTAAGTGCCCAGAATAAGTGCCAGAATTTTTCAAAGTTAAAAAAAAATTTTTTTTTCTATAATCTGATCGCTGGATCCAAATTTCGCTACCATAGGATTAAAGTACCCAAAAAGTAGCTTTAGAAACGTATTTTTTAAAATTTTTTGCAAAGGGCAAAAAGGGCCAAAAAAAGTGCCAAAAATTTAAAATTTAATTTTAGCCGCGTTTTTGAGCCCGGATCTAAATTTCGCTACCATGGCATGAAAGTACTCAAAAAGTTGCTCTAGAAAGTATTTTTTAAAATTTTTTGCAAAGGCCAAAAAAGGCCAAAAAAAATGCCAAAAATTTAAAATTCAATTTTAGCCGCGTTTTTGAGCCCGGATCCAAATTTCGCTACCGTAGCATGAAAGAGCTCAAAAAGTTACTCTAGAAAAGAATTTTTTCAGATTTTTTGCGAAGGGCAAAAAGGGCCAAAAAAATGCCAAAAATTTAAAATTCAATTTTACCCGCGTTTTTGAGCCCAGACCCAAATTTCGCTACCATAGCATGAAAGTACTCGAAAAGTTGCTCTAGAAACGTATTTTTTAAAATTTTTTGCGAAGGGCAAAAAGTGCCAAAAAAAGCGCCAAAAACTTTAAATTCAATTTTACCCACCATTGATGAATTTCCTTCAACCCCCAAAATCGGCCCTTAGGGGTTGCAAAAAAATTTTTTGACTTCACCAGAAATCATCTCTGAGGTACCAGAACAAAGTACCAATGATAACTCAAAAATTTTTTTCGTGGGCAGCTACCTTATGGTTACCCTGTAGTAGCCTTTAAAGCTACTGCACCGCCGCAGTGATCCAAGTTAAATCGTTGGAAATTTTTCAAAAAAAAGGAAAAGAATTCTCGGTGGTCATTGTCCCACCAAATTATCGAAGTATCGAGAACTGCAAAATTAAGACCGCGAATTCACGTTTTGAGTTTATTTTTTTTCTTAAAGGAACGAGAGAAAAAAAAAAAATAAGCAGGTCGAGGACTTGGAATTTCGATTCGAACACGACGATTTTTGTGCGTGAGGTTGAAGGACGTTCAAATTGATAGTCATTACGGTTTAATTATCTCGTTCCGTCTTTTCGACGACATTAAAAATGCATCATCGTGCAAACGAAATCGGTAGTCAGGATTCGCACATTTTCAGGCGAAGAGAACCCCCCTCATACACACTAATTACGCGACTTTTAATAAATCGAATTTTTTTTCGAACGGACTACTTTACCCCCTTCGCTCGTCACTGACCCTAACCACGACAGAAATACTTGTTACATTAAATCATTTTTACATTTAACATTTTTTTTATTCGATTTGCCAATAACTAAAAAAAAAAAAAAAACCATTAGACGTGTTTATAGGCCTATATCGAAATTACGCGATACATCATTCCTGACAGAAGAAGTATGTGTAAGTGACGGACCACATGGTAGGGAATTCGTTACTATTAATGACTAGAAACATGTCATACTGTGACCAAATATGTCATCCCAGCAAGTTAAAAATAAACGATCTTTTAATAAGGAATTAATATTCGTACCCGGTAAAAACGTTTATTGCATTTCTTTTTCTCGGGAATTCACGAACCATTTTTTTTTTTTTTTTTTTTTTTTTTTTTTTTGACGGTTCAAAAGGTCGACCGGTAGTCGGTTCCTTTGGGTAACCCAACTAACGCGGTTCCCTCGTTAAGAAAAATGAAGTAATACGATCTCGGCTATCGTAAACCGCTCACGTCCGACATTAATTTTTTCCTTCTACCGCAAATCCTTTTCGGTCTGGGGTAAAAAGAATTAGGTAGGCGAAATAAAGTTGATTTTTAAGGATATCGGATTTGAAATATAATATCGCTTACGGCGTTAAATATAACGGCAATAGATTACAAACCGACTCAAAAAGCATCTTCGTAGATTTTTTTTTTTTTTTTTTGCATGGAAAACGGATTAAATGCAAAAAAACGTTTAATTACTTCATACCCCGAAAACAAATTTTGCGTCTGAAAAAAAAAAAAAAACAGAGCGTTGGATGAATTTATTTTCTGGTTCAGCAACATCGTGATTCTGAGAAAATACTCCCAGGCAACGGAATGATTTTTTACTCGTTTTTCTTTCTTTCATTTTTTTTTTTTTTTTTTTAAGAAAAAACATTGTCAGCTTTAAAAAAGAAAACTTTTTTCGGGATAAATCAGTTGAAATTCGGCAGTGTTGAGGTTTAAACTGTTCAACTGTGAAGTGCAATGATTCCTGGTGCAGCCAACTAGAACCTGAGCTGAGAATGCAGCTAGCAATTTAGATTGTTTTGTATTATACTGTATCTTGAATACCTGATTGATTATACTCCTTTATTTCTCGGTTTCGGTTTCATTTCCTGTCTCATTTTTCGTTAAATTATTTTCTTTTTGTGCTTAACACATTGGTGATGCCATTTTTGGTCTTGAATCATCAAAAGATTTTTTTTTTTCTTTCTAAAGTTTCAAAAAAATTTTATTTCGGAGAAAAGAAAGAAAGAACAAACGCGTTTTTCGAGTTCTTGGCATTTCGTCCAAACGGTCCTTTGGATGCAGTGCTATATTGGAAAAATCGTGCAGGATCCATTTTACAGTAGCTGAAGGCAAAATGAAATATGAAATATGAAATATGAAATATGAAATATGAAATCTTTCGTCGATAGGTTCAGACCTGAGCGAAATGTACGATGCCGTGCGTCGGAGGTGAACTAACGTATCTCCATCGTAAATATGATTGGAGTTAGTCTGTTTGGACGTTTCGTGGAAGTGTCACGTGACCTCAAGTTTACGGCAGCATGAGCGTGTAAACTTGCAGTCGCATGATCACGTGATTTTCGTAAACACTACAAACAGACTATCTCCAATCATATTTACGATGGAGATACGTTAGTTCACCTCCGACACACAGTGGTCCGGAAAAAAAAAATAAGTGGCCAAAACTCATTTCCAAGTCTGTGTGAAACTTAGAAAAAGATGAAGGTGTCAAAAGCTTTGATATTTTGTGCAATTAAAAACCTGCTTCGCGTGCCCCAAAATTCAAAATGGCGGGCATAATATGAAAGTCAAAATTTTTAATTATGAAGGAAATTTCATGAATATTTATTTTTAGGTATTTTTGTGACTGCTGATTTCATATCTGGAATAATTATTTTGAAATTCAAGATGGCGGACTTAGTATGGCGACAAATGTAAAAAAAAGCTAAAGTTGTTAAATTTTCATGAAAATTTGTACTAAGGGGTTTTCGAGGTCGCTGATCTCGAATTCATAACCCGTTTTTCTGAATTTCGAACATAGAACGAGTAAATTAATTTTTTTCGATTTATTGAGTCCTTTAAAAAATTTTTAGAAAACTATTAGCGGATTCGAGATCAGCGACTTCAAAAACCCATTAGTACAAATTTTCATGAAAATTTTACAACTTTAACTTTTTTTTACACTTGTCGCCATACTAAGTCCGCCATCTTGAAATATAATTGTTCCAGATATGAAATCAGCAGCCACAAAAATACCTAAAAATAAATATTAATGAAATTTCCATCATAATTAAACATTTTGGCTTCCATATTTTGCCCGCCATTTTGAATTTTGTGGCACGGGCAGCAAGTTTTTAATTGCACAAAATATCGAAGCTTTTGACACCTTTATCTTCTTTCTAAGTTTCACACAGACTTAAGGATGAGTGTTGGTCACGTATTTTTTTTTTTTTTTTTTTTTTTTCGGACCACTGTGGTAGGGTCACATGACCAAAACCTTTTTGTACCGCATTTCCTTTTACTTATGATTTACGGATTACGGACCCACCTTTCTTCCCGAGCTACTTAACTCTTCACATCAAAAAAGGATGCCATACGTTAAAGGTGATCCAAATCATTCAAAAAAGACTAGGTGTAAAGACGAGAGCGCTCTTGACACCCCTAGTGACAAAATGACTATGCTAGTAAAAAGCTTACCTGAAAAGAAAAAAAAAACAAATTGTTAAAATCCAGTTTTAAACTAGACGCCAGCAAAAAACAAAATGAATAAAATTAAGATTATCGGAAGATGGAAAGCAACTCTTGAAAACAATTTTGTGCATATCAAATTCTGTATTATAATTAAAACTACTCTGAAAAAAAAATTAAAAAAACATAAAAAATTAAACCTCAATTTCCTTTCGATTACAATATTTACATACTAAAAAATCAATATGTATGTATAAAAGGAAATAAGTATGATTCTCCAAATACATTTCAAATTTTTTTTTTAAGTTCATCTTGATCGGAAAGCCATAGTTTGACCTCTTGAACGAGCCGAGAAGGTGTTAGCGCAGAAACAAAAGCCGTTTTTTAAATGTTTAACCCGTATTTAACTTATTTAAAGAGTAATTGCCTTTACGTAACAATAATATGGTATAATAACTCCGCATTACTGGTCGAACACTTAAAAAAAAAAAAAAAAAAAAAAAAAGCTGACCTTGACTTTGTGCATTACTACTATCATTATCAATATTATATTTTTAAAAAAAAGTTGAATAATATTGCAAACTTCTTCCCTCGTCTCGTGAATACTTTTTTTTTACGAGGTAACTGTTCAATCTTTTTTTTTTTTTTTCCTAACAAGTTTTCTTTTGCACGCAGTGGCGCTTTGTACGAAAAAAAAATCGGGAATCGTGATCGGGTTAACACTGGCGATATTGTAAAAGGATACAAAGGAAAAATTGGTATCGTGACGAGTTGAGGAAAAACAGAACAAAGGTTAGATGGAAACAAAGACAACGTATGTTCCGATAAAGCGACAAAAGAGAATGGAGGCTGTTATATAACTATCGATAATATTGCGATATTGCGATCGAAAAGCCAAACGGTATAGAAAAACACCTGGAGGTATGGATATGTTTAAGAATCATAATGATGTAGCTTTGGTGGAAAGATGGCCTATCGAGAGAGAAGAAGAAACTTTAATGAAGATTGTGGAAAAACGAATTCAAATAAAGGATTGATCTTCAACGGAGTACACTTTCAGGGTGCCAAATAATCAATGAAAAACTAAATATAAGACTTTCAATTTTTAAAAAAAATGTAGGACACAAAAATAAGCAACTTCCTCCAAAACATCCCTTTTATCGGAAGCAAGGGATTTCTGAGCGGCTAAATTTTATTTCATTCGTAGCCCAAAGTGTAATCCCACTTTTGTCTTAACATTTTAAGGCCTCGATCATTTTAATTAGCAAAAGGAAAATTTTTTAAAAAATTGTATGAAAATATGAAAAATTAATCCCCTAAAAGCTTCTTGCAGAAAAATACCTGAGGAGTGTAGGATTTTATAAAATTATAGGACAGTAGGCATACTCTCACCTTTGGAAAAGAAAGCTTCAGGAAATACAGAAAGGAATGGCTGTTTTGTCTAATACTAGATTTACGGTGAAAAAAAAATCCAATTTAAGGTATCTAACGAACTGCTTTGGTGCATACTGGAGTTTTTAATGCAAGTTTCAACTTGTCTGCAATAATTTTTAAAAAAAATTTGTGGTCGAAAAACTTTTTATTTCGTTTTTCGGGTTCGTGCGTAGTTGGAACAAGTTCAAACTTGTTCCAACTACGCACGAACATGCTCCTTTGAACTTGTTCCAACTTGTTCCAAATGAAGGGGTCCGTTAGATACTTCAAATTTTGTATTTTCTTCCCTATTGTACGATGAACATGTTTGGCGAACATGTTCCGCAAACATGTTGTACAAACATTTTCACAGGACTTTTTCCGCAACATGTAGGGGAAGCTCCACATAAACAGTGACGCTTTTTTAGGCCGCTATTTCACACCAAACATGTTCGGCAAACATGTTGGGCGAACATGTTTGTGTCTGATAAAAAGGGGTGAACATGTTCGGCGAGCTTGTTGAACAAACATTTTTATCGACCCTTTTCCCCGACATGTTGGGGAAGCTCTATAAAAGCAGTGACGGTCTTTCAAGCATGTTATGTCGACATGTTTGTCCAAAATGTTCGCCGAAAATGTTCGCCACTTTTATCAAACACAAAAATTTTCATCCAACATGCTTAAAAAAGCGTCACTGCTTATCTGGAGCTTCCCCTGCATGTTGGGGAAAATGTTTGTTTAACATGTTTCCGGAACATGTTCGCCACTTTTATCAAAAACCGACATGTTTGCCCAATATCTTCCCCGAACATGTTTGACGAGAAATTGCTCCCTTGGATAAAAATGGCGGACATGTTCGGTTCCCATGTCGGACAAACATTTTTCTTAATAAGTAAGGGACACTCACATAAGGGTGCAAATTAACTATGGAATGTTGGACCAACATGTAGAACAAACATGTTGTACCAACTTGTTGTATCAACATGTTTGACAAACGAACGAATCGACTATTGCAGAAGTTAAGGTGAAAATTCACTATGGAATGTTGGACCAACATGTTGGTACTGAACGAACTTGTTGTGCCAACTTGTTGGACCAACATTTCTCACTAATTTCGGCGTAGGAGTAAATCCTGCAATAGTCGATTCGTTCGTTTGTCAAACGTGTTGGTACAGCAAGCTGGTCCAACATTCCAACAAGTTGGTATAACATGTTTGTCCAACTTGTTGTACCAGCATGTTGATCCAACATTCCATAGTGAATTTGCACCCTAAGGAACGAAGCATTTTTGAACCGGTGTAGGTGTAAATGTTTTTAATAATTTGGGTGAACACGTTCAGTAAACGTGTTCGTCATTTTCATCGAACTGAAACATGATGTTCATCCAACAAGTTTGGCGTCAAATTGCGCCCAAACAGTGCAAAATTGAACATTAATATACGTCAAACCAAATATTCGTATACAAAATCAGTTTGCAGGGTTCAGGAATATTTCATATTTTATTGTATTTATTTTTTTCAAATTAGCCTTTTAATTTGCAAAATAAATACGAAGAAAAAAATGTAGGCGTACGTTGTAACGTTAAAACCATAATTTACTGCTTCATTATATCTATAGACCATAATGTAAGGATTAGGAACTTATATCGAACAGAACCGAACCTTATAAGGGCTACTGATTACAAAAATCGAAGGGATTTAAACGGTAATTAATGAGCAAAAAAAAATAAAAAACAAAATTTGCATGAAAATCTGGGAACAAGATTGGAAAAACGATTTAAAAAAAACCAGTTACGCCAGATGCGAATAGCAAAGAAAAGACGAAAAATAATCAAAATCGAACAGGAAGTATTCAGGCATCCAACTAAACTTAATAGCTTAATCCATTAAACATTTGTTTTTGCAAGCAGTGCAACATTTTCGGTATTCAATTGTTCCTACTAAAAGGCCGTTAACATTTTTGACGGTCATATTTTTACAAGTGTCACTCGAATCACTTAACATTAGTAATTAAGGTCAAGTGCAGGCGCTCCCCAGATTTACTGTTCAATTATTTCAGAGGCGATGTTAGGACGCATCATTTTTCTTCTTTTTTTTGCCGCAAAGAATAATTAATTTAAAAAGCTCTGAAAAAAGGGGGTAGGAAAACGAAACAAAAAATTAAAAAAAAAAAAAATGCGTGGTCCGCGGAATGCGAAGCAACAACAAAAAAAAAAGGTTTTCATTGCCACACAAATCTCGAAGTCGTTGTAAAACATTTTATTATTATTATTTTTTTATCGAAAGTATGTATAAAGAGATAATAAATGCATCTTGCCGTATCGATAAATGAATACACGAATCCCAGGCTTCGAATGGTAAACGTATTGTAATAATGCGTTATACGTCCTACTGGGATTACTCTTATTTCAAGGAATCACGACAGAAAAACATAAAAATATAAATGTCGCAAAAAAATCTCACATCCATAAACCGAAATGTCAATTACTTGATTCTTTTTCTTCTTTTTTTTATGAAAATGTTTTATTACGATAATAATTTTTAGGACTAAAGGAGAAAAAATTAACTTGTTTTCTGGGTTCAAGGATGCAAAATATATTTTTTTTAATTTTCACGTTTCTGTATATACGATTCCTGATAAGTGCACAATTTTTTTTTTTTTTTCGACGTTTGAGAAGACACGGAGTCATTTGTTTCGAAAACATTGTTAATGGTCGAAACGGGAAGAAAGAAAAACGGGTTTAAATTAGGGTTATATAAACATTGAGATGACGCGTTTGGCGTCAAGCAAAAGGCGGAGTTTGACCTTTGGTATAACACCCGCACCACTACCGTTCCAAGAGGTCAAACTGCTTTTTGCATGTATACCAACGAAAACAATGAACCGTGGCATCCGATTTATCACAATCGGAATGTTGCAGTTTAACGCAAGAAAATACGGAACGTAATCAGAAAACGAGCGAACGTGAACAGAGCCGAGGATAACGGAAACCGAAATAAGGCAAGACTAATGTAAATTAAATCAGGCAAACGTAAAGCAAAAAGGAAAAGGTCCTGAGGGACGGGAGGGGTGTGATGGGTGATTTAGAACTTTCTATGTACTGTGGATTACATTCTTCCTGAGAGGAACTACTCGTTACTAGGAGGTTGATGACTCCTATGCTGGTTCCTTACCTAATGTGTAATTTTTTGAATAGATTCAAAATTGTGGATACACTTCAACCTTTTCATCACCAATTCTATTTTTCAAAAAAATGTTCAAAATCCCAAATTTTTAAGAGGAGTATTTTCGGAAAAGGGCAACCCCTTTCAAAATGAAGTTATTCGTAGGAAAAAGGATTTCCTATCATTTTTTCTAAAAAACTGATTCCTAATCCATTTTTTTAAAGAAATCAATTCCTAATCCATTTTTCCTAAAATAAATCAATTCCAAATCAAATTTTCCTTAAAAAATAAATTCCTAATCCATTTTTCCTAAAATAAATAAATTCCTAATCCGCTTTTCTAAAAGAAATAAATTCCTAATCCGTTTTTCTTAAAAAAAATAAATTCCTAATCCGTTTTTCCTAAAAAAAATAAATTCCTAATCCGTTTTTCCTAAAAAAAAAAATTCCTAATCCGTTTTTCTTAAAAAAAAAATAAATTCCTAATCCATTTCTCCTAAAAAAAATAAATTCCTAATTCATTTTTTCTAAAAATTGTGATTCCTAAAATTGTTTTCCTAACCATTTTTTTTTCTAATTCTTAATTTTCCTACAATTTTTTAATTCCTAAAATAAAATTTCTTAAAATCCCTAAAATTAAACTGCCTAAAATTAAGGATTTAAAAAATTAGGAAAAATATTCATTTTAGGAAATTTTATTTCAGGATACAAAAAAATTTTAGGAAAATTAAAAAGTAGGAAAATAATATTAAGGAAAAAAATTCTAGGAATCAAAACTTTTAGGAAAAACGATTTAGGATTTAATTTTTTTAAAGAGAACGGATTAGGAAAAATAATCGGGAACGAGGAAAAAGTGATGCAAAAACTGTGTAAAATTTTTTCAAAATAAATGCAAAAAATGTATATGAAAAATGTATTATGTTTGTTACCATTTATACAGAGCAGTCTCCACTTGATAACGTTCACCGCATTCGCGTTATCCGCCTTCTCGATGAACGTATTCGCACCGGAAGTTTTGTGGATCTTTTACCACGATTTTTTTGATCATCTTCTGCTTTTTTAAATTTACAAACATTAAAAATGGCGGTTTTGAAAGATGTTCTTACGGTTTTAAAAAGAAAAATTTTAATTCGGGCATGGGGAAGACAATAAATCTGTTCCAAAACAAATTCTGGGTAAGTCAATTTTGTATACTTAATGAAATATACGGAACTCTTTTTATGCCACAAACGTTTACGGGAGCAAAACCTGCAAAGTACTTCCGGTGCGATTACGTTAATCGCGATGACGGACAACGCGAATGCCGTGAACGTTATCAAGTGGAGACTGCCCTTACAAAAATTTGGGCATGCATAATTTTTGCAAAGCTTATGCATAATTTTTTAAGCACCAAAACTTGAATATGCATAAAATTATTTTAGGTCATTAAGTAGGAAGATTTGCAAATATTATGCTTATTCAAGTTTTTTTCGCATTTTATGTCTATTTATTTATGCATAATTATATTATAGGATAAAAAAAAATTTTCCGGTAAAAAAAATTAAGAGTTTTATACATAATTGATGAAAATTTTTATGTAAGTCCAATTTTCGTATAATTTATACATCATTTTTTATATAATTTATGCATCTCTTTTCCGTCCAAGTGGGACCCCGACCTTGTATATCCGTTTTCCTGGAAAATCTTTCATGCACAAAAATTTTCATTTTCGGCACATAACAGTATTAAATGAGTACAATTCATGAAAATTGTGGGATCTAATGTGGGGGTCCTACTTAAGTCTGCCGGTCATACGCTGGCAGAAATTGCCGGACTTGAAGCTGTAAGGGGCTTTTAGCAATTTGACGGCGTCATAGGTGCCTTTATTATTAGAAATATACTCTATAATCTACTCAAAAAATTTTAATTTAAAAAAACTTTTAATAAAAATTTTTTAAAAAATTCCGTATTGGAAGTCATTTTTGAAAAAAAGCTTCTGTTAGGAAAGGGTTAAGTAACTCACTGAATTTTGAAAACTATCAATAAGAATGAACAAATCTTTTACGCTCTCCCACGCCAATTTTTTTTCCTTAATAAGCTTTTGGCAAGTCTTTTTTCACTAAGTTGCCTTTTCCATAAATATTTTTTTGATCCAAAAAATTTCAGAAGCCTTTGTCGGAAATTTGCTATGGTCAATTCCAAAACTCGCATGGCACACAAAGAAAATTCATTAACTCACTACAACTTTTCTCATCGAAAAAGAAAATATATGAAAGCACCAAGGCTACGTTATTTTGTGTTTACCACAAGAACACTGACAAAAAAGACGATAGTAAATTGACGGCTTGGGCGAAACAATTTCCAATTTATTGTTTTTAAATTTCTTTTTCACCGAATTTTAAATAATGCTTTAGTAGGGCGAAACGCGAGAACTCCCTGCCTTTTTGTTCATATTTATTTATTTAGCCGATTTAAAAATCTTTTTTGTTTATGCGATTATAATTTTTGCTCTTAGGTTATACGACCGTAAATGCTGCTTATTTATATTTTACCGTTAAGCGGTGGTAATAATTAACACTTTTGCAAATTCGAGAAAAACCCTCCTTTTCCTCTCTCTCTCTCGCCGTTTAAAACGAGTGCGCTAAATTTTATGGCTTAAGCGCATGAGCGTTGGGTGTTATTTTATTATAACCTTTATTATTAATAAAGATCAAGAATAACCAGACTTTTTAGGTTGGCTTTTTTTTTTTTTTTTATTATTCATTCACATCTGCATTCCGAGCCCACATAATTAATCGAAACGGCATCGTTTTCATTTTTGTCGCTTTGCATTCTCTCCTAATGACCAGCAAAAGGCATAAATGATGTACGTGACAAGATAAAAAAAAATGATGGCAACGTCCAGGAATGAATATAGCCCCCTCACTTACAGAACGATTTGAGTAGCTCTTTTGTATAGGAGTTGTGGCAGTAAAAAATTCATTTTAGATGCTTTTTTTTTTTGAAAAATTGAAATTTTTTCAAGACTTTAGATATGCAGTTTTTTCCAATGCCAAAAAACGAGATTCTTTGTTTAACTCGTTCCCTTCCTTTCTTAATGGCTCTTTACAAAACTATGCACCTTTCCCTCCCAAATATAAGCTTCAGAAAAAGTGTTCAGTTTCCTCAGGCAGCTTATGTACCCTTGGACGGTTCAACGGCTGAATCAGAAAAAAAAAAAATATAAATCGATACTAATCCAGATAACTATGATAACTGAAGACGAAATCCTTGGGTTTCATAAGACGTTCGCCGAATAATACCGGAGCCCGACATTTTCCGAAAACCAATTATCCCTGCAGTATCGTTTAGTGCAAGTTATGCACTGTTTATTATTAGCTAAGATGTAAGACGTAAAGAAGAAATAAGACGAAAAAATCGAGGAAAGTGACAAAACGCATAAGTCCACAGTTTTCATTGCTTTTTGGCTTATATCTCATAAACCGGACCAGATACCAAAAAAAACTGTTTTCAGATTCAAAATCTGCGCATTTCCGATAGGAAACGAGAGTTTTTTTTACAAAAAAAAAAAAAATTATCAATTTTTTGGTTCTTTTGGGATTTTTCCAAAGTAAAAGTTCGATGAGGCACGCTTTCCCGTCGAGTAGAAAATTCGAATAAATTCAAAGGAACTTATCTCATACAAATAAAAAAAGTTAGGAGGTTGCACCTCCGAAAATGCGAACTTCGCAAAATAAGAACCACCCTAGTACATATTAGAGTGGCTCATTTTGAAGGTCAATTTTTTAATTTTCGCTCCCTGGGCAAAAAATCATTCATTTATATGTAAAAAGAAGCCTGAATTATTTTTAGGTCGAAAAAAAATTTTTTGGCCCAGGCCCAGGGGTTTGAAGTTTTTAGGACTGAAACGGTCGAAATGGACGAATTACAAAAATTCGCCCAATTAACATCTTTTAATATAAAAAATTGTCCTTTATAGATTATATTAGGAACGTATTGAGCTTCCTAAAAAAAAATATTCGGTTCGAAAATATTGACCCGTTGGCCGCCCAGGCAGGATTGTAGTAGAAAAACGGGGATGGCTGTAACAGGGTAAGGGCAGGAAATTTTGAAAATTCGAAAATAGCCAAAATGTGCCCAAAATATGTAGAAATAATGTCCCAAATGTAATTTCGATGCCAAACATTTTTTACCCTATGTCAACCCTATTTTTCCTTATTTTCGGCTCTTTTTTTTTTCTAAAAAATGGCATTTTTAAAGCCAAAAAGTGAATTTCCAACGTATGCAAGTACCCAAATTAACAAAACTTGATAAGTTCTGCAAAATAAAAAATTCAAACTTCAAATTTTTGGGCATTTTCTATTTTTTAAAAAAATTGATTAAAAATCAATTTATTAATATTAAAAATTGAGTGAAAATTTTTTTTCGACCTAAAAAAAAATTCAGGCTTCTTTTTACGTATAAATGAATAATTTTTTGCCAAGGGAGCGAAAATGAAAAAACTGACCTTCAAAATGAGCCCCCCTAGTACATATAATCTAAAATTATTTTCCTATCTTCCATTATTTTCCATATAATCTAATTTAAAAAAAATTCCGTGCTGGGAAATCATTTTCAAAAAATAAGCTACCGTCAGAAAGTGTTTTAATGGGTAGAGATCCCTTGGCGACCCCCGGTATTGAGCAGAAAGATTTTCCTTGTCACGTTATATCTTTGAAAATAAATTAGAATCTTTAAAAGAAAAAAAAAAAAAAAAAAGGAAAGAAAGAAAAATAGCCAAACCAAACTTAAATTGTATTTTCGAATGCTAAATAATCCGTTATCCTTTACAGTATCATTGTACGAAATATGAGAGGTGTAATTCTTTCGAGGACTTAAATAGAATAATTCATTCTTTGTACATATACACGAAGATAAAAAAAAAAAAAAAAAAAAAAATTACGAACAAATTGCTTTAAAATAAGATTTGGAACCTAATCTTCTGTATCTCATTCATAACTGCAATTACGTTACCCGTGTGGGAGTGTTCAAAACCTGCTTCCGACGGGCGATTTCGGAAAAAAAAAAAAAAAAAAACTTTCATCCCAATGCATTTTTTTTTTCGAAAATGTCACAGTAATCAACATAGGAAGTGAAAACTGCTTTTGATGAATCTTTAAAAAAATTTTTCTTTTTCATCTCATTAGGAATTAAGATAAGGTGAACCGGTCGGATTTTGATTTGACACGAGTAAAAAATTCTGCCGAATCCTATTGTGCCCGGACACGTATCGGGTATTATGAAATTCAAATTGGAAGTGCTTAAAAAAGAATATGGTCGAGGTCGACCGACCACTCGATACTCACATTGGTACTCGAGTATATCTAATTTAACCTTAAGGTTTCTTGAGAGGGAGAATAAAAAAAAAATTTCCTGATTTAAGAATGATAATGGAGTCATCCGGAACGCCCACCAGTGACAAAAGTTCCTGATGGACCCAAAAACTAATCCAGAATTCTAAATTTTAGAAATTACCGATTGTCGTTTTGGTAGTTGGTTAATAACATTTTCTTTCAGTGACTGGAATTTGGTCATGGGTCATCAATGACAAATTGTCATTGGAAAAACTAACTTTGCATTTTTGAAATCTAAATATCAACGAAATCAGCAACTCAAATTTATTTCTGGATTAATATTATTTAAGGAAAACATTTTTTTTTAAAGGGCTCACGTGTACGGCTCTAGGCTCTAGACAAAAAAGAATGATGGTCGTACGCCTATAAGCTGCCACACACCCAAAATTTCCACAAAAACATAATTCTTCTGAAAGTTCAGTAGGAAAACGTCAAAGGTTACCCATTCGTAACTGTCACAAATTATGCCTATCCGTATCCCGTTTTTGATTGAGTGATTAACACTCTGCAATTGTGGGAAGATTTCCGTCTAATTTAACACGCTATCGAATTTAAGAAAACATTAACTTTTTTTTTTATCGCAACGATGACTTTATTTTTAGTTTTTCGACCATTTCTAATTTTTTTTTTTTTCCGAGCAAAAGTTAAATTAAATCTTAGCTAGTTTTATGATGACCGGAGTAAAAAAAAATGAAAGAAGATGTAGCAATTTTATAGTCCACTAATCAAGTATCCAAAAAAAAAAAAAAAAAAAAACATCTGTATTGGTGACGTGTTATGTCATTGTTGTGCTCTTTAATTGTTAAAAAAAAAAAAAAAAAAAAAAAAATTTTTTTAACAACCTTTTGTTCGGTTTTAGTGTTTTGATCCGGTTTTAAAAATCGTAAACATGATTTTTTTTTCTCCTTTTTTCTTATGTAAAAATGAAATTTGGACGATGTGATGATGACAGATCTTGTTATTTACATTCAGATAACAAGATGCTAACTTACCTTGTACAGATGCTTAGCAAGAATCCTTTTTAAAATTGGCTAATATCTACATCTAAAGGCCCGGGTACTATTTTTACCTTTTCAACCAATGAAGGGCGTTATGTGTTTTTGACTTCGTCTGGTTAATGGTAAAAAAAAAAAAAAATCAGGTAATTAATTTTTACTAAAATCGATTTCCTATGTTTAGCTTATGAAACTTCTATAATTATTCTTACTTTATAGCTTTAGTGAAAATGAAGGGTATTTGCCACAACCTCTAACTTCAGAGCCTCTAAATTTATATAATCCCTTAATAGGGGTTCTGCAAATAATAAAAATTCAACAAAAATATTAATTATTTAAATTAATTTAATTTATTTTATTTTATTTTAATTCAGCAACTTTTAAAAACTTATTAAAATAATCACCGCCAACCTTTTAAGAACTTTTTTCCACCTTTGCGCACTTTCTCACTTATGCGACTAACGATTTTTCGAGAAAAAAAGCCCGCCATATTGGATCCGCCATCTTGAATTTTCAAAAACCAACGTGAGGGTCGAAATCAGCGGCCTCAATAACCCCCCAATTACTGTGTTTAAGACACGGTCGTATAGACAGGTCCGGAAACTTCCTATGCCGATTATGTCCCCAAAATTAGTTCTAAAATTGGCCACTGGCGGCGCTGCGATCTAGAGAGCAGCAATATGTCTAATGTTTACGTTGGGACTCCCACTGGAACTCTCGTTTCGAACAACAAGAGAAAGTAGCCGCCATCATTGTTTACATTACCAACGACCAATCAAAAAGCGTCTCTCTAACAAGTAGCGCTCGCGGTGGTAGAAAGGAGGAACTAATTTATGCGTAGTTAAGCGGGACATATGGTCTCCAATGTATAAGAGATAGGAGTTTCCGGACCTGTCTATACGACCGTGGTTTAAGAGAAAAGCAAAATTGATTTTTTGAAAAAAGGTCCGCCATATTTCCTCCGCCATCTTGAATTTTTAAAAACCGACCTCGGAATCGAAATCAGCGACCCCGTAGCAAACGTTTCGCGACCATCTAATAAAATTTTAAAAATTCACCCCCTGATTCGGACACTCGATAAATTAGTTTTTTTGGGGGGTTGCGACAGTCCTGCAGTGGTTTCCTAAGACTTTTTTTTTCCCACCACATATTTCAAAATTTTAAAAAAGAATAAAAGCCTGATTTTTTTTTTTTTTCCTATCTGCATTTACTAAATATAATGTCATACTCGAATGGAAGAGTCAAAGAAGTTATTTTTGAAGTGGGAAGTGACTTAAATCATTTTATTCAACGATATCAATTTGCCCGTGTTTGTTTGGACAGCCACCATCAATTACATAACGTGTCATTCCGTCCACTCAAAATACTTGACACAGTTACTCTGTCACTGTTTTTCTTTTGCAGAATCCATTTCGATTATTCCAAAAAAATATATCCTTTGTCAGAAAGATAAAAAAAAAAAAAAGAAAAAAAAGAAATAGCATTGCGTAAAAAAAATTCTCAAGAAATCATGTTTATTTTTGATGTAATTCTTTTAATTTAGTTCCACTTTCGGATCCTCGTTCATTTGTACATACTTGAATGAGGAAAACAAGGAGTAAAATGACCATTCGAATACAGGAGGACTTGTTTTTTTGGCTATTTATAAAAAAAAAAAAAAAAAAAAAAAAAAATTGAAAAAACAAATGAATAGTCACAGCTGATACGTAATTAGATTGATCATTCCTATTCGCACCTAATAAGACAAAAATGCAAAACGAAAACAATGCAGTATCTATGACTTCCGCTTTTATTGTTTAAAAATGATTAACCTAAAGAATCAAAATCCGACGGAGCCAATAATTTTTCATGGTAAAACAAAAAAAAAAAATAATCCTCCTACGCGATAGAATACCTAGATACAGAGAAATAAGACACGAAAAAATAACGGTAAAGTCACGAAAATAATTCAGATGATTTGTCTTTATAATTGATCGGCCTAAATAGCAGGTGGAAAACAGTGTCGCCAAGATGATATCTCTCACATGACAAAAGGAACCATAACCAAAAAAGAAAAAGAAAACAAAATATTAATATGAAATGTGGAAAATAATTAGTTACCGTCTGTTCCGCGTGCCACTTCGATCTGTTCAAAAAAAAAAAATTATTTCGTCAAACGTCAGAGAAGAAGAAGAAATTAAAAAAAAAAAAAAAAAAAAATACTTTTTATTTATCAAAGACAAGACTAATAAGTACCGTGGCAACTTTACGACATGACAGATGACAAGGATTTAAATTTAAAAAAAAAAAATTTTAATTGTTTTATAATTAACAACGCATTAGTTGGCCATTAAAGAAAAACGACTGCGCATTAAGGAGTGTGATGCCATCGAATATCGAGTTGAAGAAGAAAGAAGAAAAAAAAAGAAAAAAAAAGATCCCTGGGAAAGAAGATTTGCATAATTTTTCTTCTTTTTCGGTTAATTCAATGATTACATGACACGTAGGATTAATGAAAAGGGAGGTAGTTAACTGTTTTGGTCTGGTAAGCACGGAAGATATGATCAGGAGACTACTAGAATTACTCTACGTCTCAGGAATGGACTCGCGTTCATCACGGTGTGAATACTGGGACTGTACATAAAATAAAACGTGTACCGTTCTCCGTCTTCCTGACATCTCGGGTGAGGAGTGGTGGTCCATGGTTATTAGGACGGTCATCATTTAGGGTGGTGTCAAACTTGAGGTTGGGTACTATCGCGTTTTCGAAATCAAAGATTGAAATGAAACAAATTCTGTAAGTGATCAAGTTTTTTCTCACAATTTTATTTGCAAAAGTATGAGATTTCAAAAAAAAAAAAAAAAAAAAAAAAGAGGATTGTTGAAAGGGTAAAGGTTCTAGTTCGTTTACATAACCGGCCGGTTAGCCGGGCGGTGTACACATTTTAACGATAAAAAAATATGTTAAAAATTTTTTTTTTTAAAACCAATATTTTATACATGAAAACGGGGTCTAACTGCACCGAAACCTTACCCAAAACGTTTCGTTATGTTCAGAGATAAATTTCCATGATATTAAATGCACGAAGAACAGTTAATAGTTCTTATATTTGATAATATTAAATTCTTTTTGCAAAAAAAAAAAAAAAAAAAAAAATGTTTATTTCCGAGAGACTAGTGCAGCGCTCTAGCGGGGAAACCGCGAACTATTTCAACAACAAAAAGAGAAATGGCGTCTTATTTTTTTATTTCGAAAACATTAAAAAAAATTATCAAATGTAGGCACCACAATGCCTTTTTCATACGTTTCAATAACGAATCTTTACCTTTTAAACATAACAAAACGTTTTGCCACGGTTTCGGTGCGATTCGATCTCATTTTTATGTGTAAAATAACGAATCGAAAAAAAAAAAAATTAAACTTTTTTTATTGTTAAAAAATTTTCACCGCCCGGCTGACCGGCCGGTTATGTAAAGGAACTAGAACCTTAAGAATTAACGTTTACTTGTCAAAAGCCTTATTTTTTTTGTTACTGTATTTCGGTAGCGCACAGCCGCACACTCTAGGAGTGCTTCCTACCTAGGTAACGCACGCTCTAGAGTGCTTCCTACTTAGGTGTCGCACACTCTAGGAGTGCTTCCTACTTAGGTATCGCACACTCTAGGAGTGCTTCCTACTTAGGTATAGCACGCTCTAGGAATTCTTTCTACCTAGGTAGCGCACACTCTAAGAATGCTTCCTACCTAGGTAGGACACTCTAGTTCTACCTACCTAAATAGCGCACACTCTAGGAATGCTTCTTACTTAGGTATCGCACACTCTAGGAGTTCTTTCTACCTAGGTAGCGCACACTCTAGGAATGCTTCCTACCTAGGTAGCACACTCTAGGAGTTCTTCCTACCTATGTAGCGCACGCTCTAGAGTGCTTCCTACTTAGGTATCGCACACTCTAAGACTTTACTACCTAGGTATAGCACACTCTAAGATTTACTACCTAGGTAGCGCACACTCAAGGAGTGCTTCCTACGTCGTTAGCGCACACTCTAGGAGTGCTTCCTACGTAGTTAGCGCACACTCTAGGAGTGCTTCCTACCTAGGTACCGCACACTCTGGAAGCCAAAATAATTCAATTTTAGCTACCGAATACAGCCGTTACGTAAGATTTAAAAACCTGAAAAAATTCATGTTGAAAGCTACATATATAAGACGTGTAGCGCGGCGCAAAGC
This sequence comes from Liposcelis bostrychophila, assembly GCA_037577465.1. NCBI lineage: Eukaryota > Metazoa > Arthropoda > Insecta > Psocodea > Liposcelididae > Liposcelis > Liposcelis bostrychophila. The sequence continues at coordinate 18,857,173 of CM075212.1, read as the reverse complement.
GCCGAAGCGATGCGATGCTTAGTAATTACTAAGCGTAATTATTACTCTTAATAATTACTAATCATCGGATTTGGACCTCTGAGCATTAGTAATACTAACACTAATATTACTAACAATAAAATTACTAACCCTAGTAATAATTACTAACATTAATTACTAACAGTAAGTAATTCTAAACTTAGTAATATTAACTAACTTAATAACTATTACTATAAATACTACTTGGTAATTATTAAGCTTAGTAATAATTAATAAATTATTAAGAGTAAAAAAATTATGTTAGCGTTAGTAATGATAACAAATGCTTAGTAATAATTACCTAATTTTCAGTATTATCAACTCAAATGTTAAGACGTCATCGGACCAAACTCAACATTGTGTAACTGGAATCGAATTTTTTTGCCGTGTGTACTTTACAATAAATTTTTTAAAACCTTCTCCCCTTTATTACGTAAAATTTCAGCCCGAACCCCAATTATTTTAGGCAATAATTTTTCTCTCCCCACCCCTTGTAAGAAAAATAAAGATTTTCCCATACCCTTTCTCACGTGTTTACGTAATACTTGGATGAACCCCAGACCAATAATGAATAACAGAGCCAGGCAATAATATCGAGCTTGAGCCTCCACGAAACTCGGTTAAGGATCCAAATTTATGACTCTCCAAAAAAAGCCAAAAAACGAAACTTGTTTTTAGTCAAAACTTAAATCAGGCGGCAAAGCAAACTTGTATGTAAAAAAATAGGTTTCAAAAAATCCGCAAAAACAAAACAAAGAAAAACAATGAAAAACTCTTCACGTCAGCAGACTTTCAAATCATCATTCATCTTTTCATGCGCGTTACCTAACACGACGATAAGCCGTAAATTAACAAATTCCTCATTTTGTTCGTTCATACATCTTTTGAATTTTTTTTTTATTTATGTTCGGCGACCGAGTCTTTTGCACTTTTTTTTTTATTTCCAGTCTGTCATGCTTCTCAGAATTTACACAAGGTAGCAGCCAACAATAGCGAACTATGAAAAGTATCTCTTCATAGTTGCGAACGATACCGAAGATGCGGATTTTGCGGGTGCGGAGAAAAAAAAAAAAGGAGGATAGTTCATTCTCGGCCAAAAAATTTGAGCATCTCCAGACTTAAACACCAAAGGTGTACCAATAAATGTCTTGTATCGATGAGGCGATGAATTCGAATGCCAATGTCATCATCATCATCATCATCATCAACTCCCGATTATTAATTATAATAATAAAAATGGTGATTCGGAATATTAACCTTTGTTTTTCTCCCGATGGTACCAGAAAACCACTCCTTCGATAATTCGACTGTTTTCTTTATTTCATCCCTTCATTTACCAATCACAATCGATGACAAGACTGTTTTTCAGGTTCGATTTCGTGTTAACACGGTGACTCCGCATTTTTTTACATAATTTCGAATCTTCTCTCCTGGATGCAATACCCAAAATTTAAATAAAAAAAAAGAACTTTCTTAGAGGCGAAATCCATTAAAAAAAGAATAAACAAATTGTGAAGGGGTCCAATCAGTCGCTAATTGTTACCAACACCAAAAGACGAGAGACATGGTACTTTTAATGACCTTGATGGACACCGATGAACTCTTTACGATCCAGGAAATAAAAAGAAAATGCAGCACCATTTAAAATCGTTTGTGGTCAACTCGAACAAAAAAAAAAAAAATTATCTTGGAATTAATAAAACTCTTAATTATTATTTTTTTTTTTTAATCGAATTTACATTTATGAAGAGGTAGCCATTGACCTTGACTGTGACATCGATGATGTCTTAACTTTTCATTTTAATGATTTAATTCCATGGAAATATTTTATAAAAAAAAAAAGAATTCGAAGGGAAAAATAATTGGAATCGACTTTAACGGAGAAGCTGAAATAAAAAACGTAAACAGAAACAAGGCGAACGAAAAAGCTCGAATATAAATAGAAACAAGACGAACCATTATAAAAAAAACGTAAATAGAAACAAGACGAACGTAAACAGAAACAAGGCGAACGAAAAAGCTCAAATGTAAATAGAAACAAGATGAATGTAAACAGAAATAAGACAAACCACTATAAAAGGAAGATATACTCCCAAACAATCCATTTAATTTCTATTTTCAGCAAGTTTTATGTCGTGAACTCTTTACTTTATTATTCAGATCAGTTTCTCGGCTTTCAAACTTGCCCGCCCGCTTTTTTTTTTTTTTACCTTTTGATAGTCATCGGTGCATACAAAAACATTAAGTAAGACACATAAAATTAGATGACGATGTCATAGGTTGGGATGATTTCGGTCGCTTCGTGCTTTTCCCATCTCAATTAACTTAAAAAAAAAAAAAAAAAACTTGATATTCTTACGCAATGTCAACAGACTTTAAAAAAAAATTAGGCGGTCAAACCACAAACCTGAATCTCATTCTATCTCTTATTACTATAAAAACGAATAAAGTTGACCAATTGGTGAAATGAAAATCGATTTGAACGTATTCCTCACTTGATTTCATCGACCTTGAGAGAGATTTAAGTTCGGACATGTATGAACCAATTTTTCCAGTCCTAACCAGGTGTCGTAGTCTCTCCTTAATAAGAAAAATAGGACATTTTTTGAAAAAATATAGAACCGATTTTTTAAAGAAATATAGGACAAAATCATACTGGGATATGGGGGCATATCCCTACGTAGGACTACGAATTTGGGGTACTGTCCTAATATTGCTAAATTTAAGCAATGAAATGTTTAAAATTTTTTTTTCCTTGTTTTTGGTCAAAAATTCGAATTTTTTGATAAAAATATAAATTTTTTTCCCGGCACGAAAAAAACTAAAAATTTTTGATAAAAAATGTCAAAGGGTGCAAATTCACTATGGAATGTTGGATCAACATTCCACACTAATTTTGGCGTAGAAGTAAATCCTGCAATTGTCGATTCGTTTGTTTGTCAAATATGTTGGTACAACATGTTGGTTCAATATTCCATAGTGAATTTGCACCCTAGGAGAAAATTCCGAAATAGTTGATTCGTTCGCATGTGAAACATGTTGGTACAACAAGTTCGTCCAACATTGCGAAAAGTTGGTATAACATGTTTGTCCAACTTTTTGTACCAACATGTTGGTACAAAACATAACCAACATTCCATAGTGCATTTGCACCCTAAGAAAAAATCGATTTTTTAGGCATTATTTGATTATAACTACCGTAGATTGGGGTGAAGTTGAAGGCTGGGGTGAAGTTGAAGGACCTAAAAAATGCTATTAAGCACCGCCTGCTTATCTCTAATTGCAAAGAAGTGAACTAAAAATGTTCTCTACTTTTCCGCTGCTTAGTCGTAATGCTAAAAATTGTGCTGATAATGACTTTTTCAGGCCCTTCAACTTCACCCCAATCTACGGTACAAAAATTTAGGACAAACTCCAAAAATAGGACCTTTATAGGACATATAGGACGTTTTGTCAAAATATAGAACATATAGGACAATTATGATGCATGATGTCATTTAAATAACATGAAAGACGAAAAACATTTTTATACTCCTCAACACAATTTTTTTTGAAAGGGATCTGAAATAAGTTTAGGGGTCTTTTTACGCATCAAATTATGATTTTATAACCTCAAAGCAAAAATCTGAGACTATTGATTTTTTTTTTTTTTTTACCCCTTAGTTTTACCCGTTATTATATTTATCGTGAAAAATCTCAGGAAGGAAAATTTTGTTCCGCTACATAAGTGCAGGATCTCCAATTACCTCACAGCATAAACAACGCATACATGTCCACTCCCACTCCCTCTTCTTGTACTTTTAAGACTCCTCAGGCTTCAAAAAAGTGGGTGATCAAAATTTTTTGCAAAAACTACGCTTTGCGCGATAAAACAAATAAAAATGACCAAACCCATTTTCATTATTATTTTAATTTTTGAAGAAGAAAAATTAAATCGGTTAAGTTTATTTTAAAATGGCAATTAACACAATGAAGTCTTCTCCCACATTACAAAAGCCAAGAAAAAAAAAAAAAAAAAAAAAAAAGGTGCGTTGCTTGGCCTTTTTAATAACTGTATTTTCGAATTCGGGTCGATAAGAGAAATTCGTATAGGTGAAAAAAAATAAAATAAAATAAAAATGCAAAAAAATAGCGTCGGCGACAATATTTCGAGATCACGGCTTTGCAAAAATGTACATATGCGTGCGAAACAATTCGAAACGGTCGAAATTAGCCGAGTGTGATCTTTGACGTTTTTCGATTTCGAATGCACTTCGGCCTCGTTTCCCTAAAGGCGCCGGGATATAAAGGAAATGAATGTAACGAATGTAACGACTGTAAAATTGTAAGTGCCATCGAAAATTAAAACAATTAAAAAATGTGTTTTTTTTTTTTTTTACGTCCAGTTTTCCTCTCCGAGCGAAACTACGTTCTTTTTGGATCAACTTATTTCAGTAGCAAATTCAATAGAAAAAATTCGAATGGTTACATAATCGTCAGACCCCACATGATATGGTATTGCAATAAATCGAAGTCGATGTTTAAGAGAGAAAAAAAAAATTACACAAAAGGAGTATATTACTTTAGGAACACCCACGAAGTGTAAGTAGTACGCAAAAATGAAAAAAAGGCAAAATAAGTAAGTGATCGGTAGGATCCGGCAAACTTTTTTTTTTCTGCCGTACGTGGGAGGTCTAAACAACGTACAGACACGGTTTAACGTCTCCCTTGTCTCGGCCCTGAAATTGCAAAAAAAAATTTTTTTTTTTTCTTTCAAAAAAATGTCAAAGAAAAATGACTTTGGCACATACGCCTCGGGGCCTGATTTTCCGCGTTTCATTCGCTTCCAGCAAAATTTCGGGCAAAATTAATTTTTTTTAAAAATTTTCGGTGATTTTAATTACTTCCGGCTAATTGCTCGGATTTTTATTGATGCTTAAAGATATTTAATCCTTTCGGACTGAAACGTTGTTTCTTTTGTCTGATTCGGTAACCGGGGATAATCGGTTTGACGTTTTCCACTGTAAAAAAAAAAGTCGGGATATTTTTTTGTCTCGGTTCGATCGGCTGTCATTCATTTAACAAATTTAAAACGTAAAAATAGGAAGTTCGGTTGTTTTCAGCGAAAATTAACGAGTTACGAAAATAGATATCGTTGTTCTTTCATGTTATTCTCTCGGAGATAAGGAAAAAATTGATTTGGTCCAAAACATCTTCTGAAACACTTAAAAGTACTGGATTCTTATCGGTTAATCGTTACGTATTATACCTATGACGACTCCCACGCAAAACGTTCTTTTTTTTTTTTTTTTCTTTGCATTTTGAAAAACAGGTCTTTTGTGATTTCACACTCTTCATGTTTATTAAAATTATTTCATAATCTTGAGGCGCCAACTCGTACGATATTCAAATGTCCTCGATACGTAAAAAAAATCCGGAAATTCGTTGACAGGAGGATATACATTGTTTTTCCACTGAGGTGTCACGTCTTGAAAAAAAAAATTGAAATATCCTGCGATTGAAAATATACGGGGTCGGGTACCATGTCGGGCGAAAATGGGGGGGAAACGAACGGAAATGTTCGCCCAAAATCATATTCATTCACCGACACGTTGGCTGTGAGTTGGCGCCCCATTGGGTAAAATATTCATAACGCCTATTTTACGTAAAATTAAAAAAAAAAAAAATTGGAGGGAGTAGGAGTGGTAAAGTGTCCATGGAGCGGTTTGGCTATCAATGAAGTTAAGCAGCATTGATGCGGGCCAGTTTCTGGATGGGTGACCGCACCGACACTTTTCCCCACTGGCGGGGATGGCGGGAACTTACAAATGCAGACATCTTAAACTGACTGTACGAGTTGGTTGTCGCATGCCAGAAATGAAGGAAAAAACAGAAAACCAGACCTGCGTTATGCAGTTGATTGAAGAAAAGACAAAGGACCTGCGATAAGCAGCTAAAAAAAGAATAGTTATAAATAAAATAAAATAAATAAATAAATAAAAAACGTTGTAAGGAGCGGGAAACGAGCGTACGGGGATGAATATTGAGAAAAATATGAAGCTAATCATAAAAAATGACTATGGCTAGATTTGGCCAAAGTTTCCCGCTGCGAACTGTAAATTCGTCCAAAAACCCGATGGTCGGTTCTCTTCATTTTTGAGCAAAAATATTTTCACTTTCCACTCTCCCCAGTTCCCCTCATTTGAAAAAAAAAAAAAAAAAACAGTCAGAGGATATGAGGCATATCCCTACGTAAAATTTCCCCAAATCCTCAAATTAAGTTTTCATCAATCCCTACATTTTAAATAAATTTTTTCAATAATCATTGAAATTTTCGTTTCAAAAAATGTTAATGATCCCCCAAAATCCTCCAAGCCCTAATATTAGTCCACGTGGCCCCCCTTTTCAATAAAATTTTATCAAAAATCATCAAAATCTTCGTTTCAAAAAATACTGATGACCTTTTTCGCAAAACATTATAAAAATTTTTAATAAAAAAATTAAAATTGTAAAAATTTTTACCAAAAATTTTGAGTCTGGGTCTAATCCCCAAAATAATTTTGATTTTCGAGGATTAATATTTTCACATTCCAAATATATTATTTAATTTTTAAATAAATAAAATATTTAATTATTTATATTTTTTTTTGGGGTTCAAAACCCCGAAATTTTTCGGGGATTTGATTTTTGGGTTTATAACGAATCATTTTAATAATTTTAATGTTATAAAATTGGAGGGAAGCTAAGTAGGTAAACTTCACGTCGCGTTAGCTTCGGAAAACAGCGTATTTAAGAAAAATTTGTACTATTTCATTCTCCAATTTTAAAATATCATTAAAATTAAAATGATTCGTTATAAACCCAAAAATCAAATTCCCGAAAAATTTCGGGGTTTTTTGAACCCGAAAAAAAAAAAGATTTTATTTATTTAAAAATTAAATTAACCTTTGATATGCGAAATTCAAATCCCCGAAAAATTATTTCGGGGATTTGACCTGGCCCCAAAATTTTTAATAAAATTCAAAACAATTTTTTCAATAAAATTCAAAACAATTTTTTCAATAAAATTTTAAATTAATTTTTTCAATAATCAAAAATCATCGAAATGCTCGTTTCAAAAAATGTTAATGAACCTCCTAAATCCTCCAAGCCCAAATATTAGTCCAAGTGGCCCTTTTTTCAATAAAATTTTATCAAAAATCATCCAAATCTAAAACATTTTCTAAAAATTTTACCTTTTTTTTAAAAATTAGTCAACGATATTTTGCAAAAAAATTTATTACAAATTTCATTAAAAATTTTCAAAAATTTAAGGATCAAGGATTTTGGTTAAGCTGTACATCTTGTGGTATTTTTTATATACTATAATTTATGTATAGGTTATATATAATTTATATATAAGTTATATATAAATAAATATAAAAAATACCACAAGATGTACAGCTTAACCAGGATTTTTGATAAAATTTTATTGAAAAATTTATCTAAAATTTTTGAAATATCCGTTTTTTTTTTTTATGTTTGGTGTCCAAAAAACCAAGACAACCGAACACGAAAAAACCATCAAGTTGCGCCCTAAGACGTAGTCCTACTTAAAAAAAAAATGAAAAAGCTTACAAAATTTCCAGAACTTGAATCAGTAGGAACGGAATAAATGACATTCGAACAAGGGCCTATCTCCATACATTTTTTTAAAAAATTACTTTTCACCGGTTGACGGAATACCGAAGATTGAACATTCTTTTTTTTCGCTAATTGCAATCGATCCCTTCAAGGTAACGGAGGTTAACGTTTTGAATATTTATCATCATTCGAATTTCGACTTTTACATTTCCTTCTCTTTTCGTCTTTCAAAAAAGAAAAAAAAAATTGCTGCCTACTATAGAGATTTGGTTCAAAATGTCGATCGTGAAATATAACAAATGATCGGTTAATTGCGATTGCAACCAATCGATTTCTCACCGATAATTAAGTCCTCCTACATCCTAATTACATTGAAAAATTATGAAACAAAAGAATACACAAGAAGAGGGACATAGGTTAACGTCTCGTACCGTAAATCAGATTTTTTTCGGAGACTTTTTTTTTTTTTAATTATGCGATTTGGAATTTGGACCAAATTGAAAAAAAAAAAAGAGCAGATTTCCGTCGACCTGGCAAAAGATACATTAATCATTTTTTTAAAAACAAAAATTTGACCATATCGAACGAACTGTGCTTCGAGGATCACGAAAATCACACCGGAAAGTAACCCGTAACAATTGGTCCGTGGTCTCGGAAATTAGACCGGAGAAAAGTTTTTCAAGATCCTCATGTGCTCGCACTTCGTGCCAAAAATTAAAAAAAAAAAAAAAACACACGATATTGGTGTTTTTTTTAAAAGCAATTTTTAATTTTGTTAAGTTTTATCTCTTAGATATTTGCAACACTAGGTACAAGAGTAATAATTTTTTTTTTTTTTTTTTTTTTACTAGTATTTTCCTTGTTAAAAGATGAGTTAGGCGATGACAGTGGCAACGTACTCGGAAGGCCGAAAAAAAAAAATTGATAAATGGGGAATAGTTAAATTTAATAAACTAAATAGATAGGAAATCGTATGTGAGTTTGATAATTGATGGTTACTCCATTTTGGTCGACAACAATTAAGCTACCAGTCTTGAGTTTAAAAACCCGAGTTTATATGCAGTGAAGTTTATAATTATGATCGGTTTTGCAATTAACTCGTAAATTTTCGAAGTTTTTTTTTTTCCTTTTTTTTTATGGAAGGTAACTTAACTCGAAACGTTATCATGAATTATAATGAAATGATAGACTCGAAGTTAAAAGAATACGGTACGAAATGGCATTAACATAAATTTATTTTGCGTTTTTCGTCGGACATAACGAAAAATGCGTTGTCTTTAGGCAATTTAGAAAAAAAAATAATAATGTATGGATTTTGTCCGTTTTCATTTTTCAATCGTCTTATTTCTATTCACGTTTGTCCATTATAGTAAAGGTCATGTCGCCGTAACGAATTAATGACTTTAGGGACTGAAAAGAAGCAAAGAAAAAAGATAATTTACGAATTTTCTGAGAAAAGCCCTTTGTAGTAGGGAAAGCACCTTGTAAAACAATTAACTGGCTCATAAAGAGGGTTAATAGTAAGCTTAGTTTAATTTTCAAGGTTCACATATTATTACTCCCATTAAAACTGGTGTTGTAATTTTTGAAAAATTCTTTTTAAAAGGAGTTTTTTTAAAACAATAAATAAAAGCTAGGGTCACTTTCAAAAATGCAAAAATGAAAAGTAATGCAAACAATGCCGTGGTAAGGCAAGTGATGAAAACAAATGCAAGTGCGATGGCAATGAATAGCAATACACGTATTGCAGAGAAATGGCACTTAATGAAATGGTTCTATATATAATGCAGAGGTAATATAATCAGTAAATGCAGTGGCAATGCAAGTGCATGGTATTGCAAAATACATGTAACGCAAAATCAAGTGCATACCAAAATGAAGGAGCGAGTAACCCCTCGGTAAATAGCAAAGCTTATTAGCGCATCGGCGTCAGAGCTTTTTGAATAAATTATTTTCCTCTGGGGAGCATCATTGTGCAGATTGGCAAACTGCAGCACTCCGAAGAAAAAGTGAGTTATAAGTCCAGCCAATACGTTATAAAAATTTATAACAACATTATAAATTTTATTATCATGTTATAAGGGTGCAAATTCACTATGAAATGTTGGAACAACATGTTGGTAGAACAAGTTGAACCAACATGTTGGTAGAACAAGTTGAACCAACATGTTGGTAGAACAAGTTGAACCAACATGTTGGTAGAACAAGTTGAACCAACATGTTGGTAGAACAAGTTGAACCAACATGTTGGTAGAACAAGTTGAACCAATATGTTGGTCACACTTGTACTAAAATGTTGGTCGAACATTCCATAGTGAATTTGCACCCATAATCGATTTCTTTCGCTTGTCAAACATGTTGGTGCAACAAGTTCGTCCAACATTCTAACAAGTTGGTATAACATATTTGTCCAACTTGTTGTACCAACATGTTGGTCCAAAATTCTATAGTGAATTTGCACCCTTACGCCGAAATTAGTGTGGAATGTTCGTCCAACAAGTTGGTACAACAAGTCAGACCAACATATTGGTTCAACATTCCATAGTGAATTCGTACCCTTGGAATGTTGGACGAACTTGTTGTACCAACATGTTTGACAAGCGAACGAATCGACTATGGCAGAATTTACTCCTACGCCAAAATTTGTGTGGAATGTACGTACAACAAATTGGTATAACATGGTTGGTCCAACTTGTTGTACCAACATTCCATAGTAAATTTGCACCCTAAGTTTTTATAACATATTGGCCGTACCTATAACTCACTTTTTCTAGGGCTTTTTCTAGTGCATCCACCCGGATTTGTCCGTAGTCAAGAGTTATTAAAGGTTCCCCGTTCAGCAATTTTTCCCGATAAAGCTCTCTCCTTATAATTAATAAGGAAATCTAGCTGGATGCTACATTTCCTGTTTACCTTATTTTTTGAAATGTGCCATTCATCTATAAAAAAATTTTTCAAAAAATTTACAGTTTTTGCCAAGATATATCTTTCCTATATCCCCGATTACAAAAGTTCATCACTGGCACAGCTCCTAGTTAAAGTTAGTTTGTGATCCTTAACTTGTTGGACTAACTACAGAGTACAGTTGCTGATTTCTATAAAAATTTTAAAATGCAAGAAATCCTTAATTTTAACAAAAAAAAAAAAAAAAAAAAAAAAAAAAAGTTGAGACTTTTTTTGGGAAAAATCTCGAGATTTCTCCACAATTTAGCAGCTGGAGAATTCTCAAGAAGCAACGCGACTACAGAGCCAACTGCTACAATAAGGTGCTTGCAAGGATCGGAGTGGTGACTCGTTCCGTCTAGCGGCATCGAGGTCAATAAGTTAAGCAACATCCCTCCCTCAAGCTGGAACTATAGAAACTACTAATGCAGTCATCATTGTAAAAGTAGTTCATATAAAAACTGAGTTTCCGACGAAAAAAGTTGAAAGTCTGACCGAAAAAATTCAATTAAACTAGCTATAATTCCTACCCTAATGTCAAAATAAACCATGAAGTAAGTGAAAAGTCTGAATAAGACAATAAAAAATCGAGAAAAAACTTTTTTCTCGATTTTTTATTGTCTTATTCAGTCATCATTGGTCGTATATAACCTTTTTTCAAAAAAGGTTATACGACCAATGATGTCTACAAAGCCAAAAAAGGTGCTTGCAAATACAGCTTGCAACATTGTTTATACACGATCCTGCATTATTTATTCCCAGTCGTTTCCTTTACTTTAAAATTTTCCAACTTACCGTTTTCTTTCTCGTCCACTTTTTCCTCGCACTCCTGTGCTTCTGGCTGATTTTCGGACTCCTGCTCTACGACTGCCTCAGTCGTACCAAACACCACCTCAACTTCTTCAGGCTTCACCTCTAAACATTCCTTCGGATTTTCTTCTCCTTTTTCTTCTACCTCCTTTCCCTCTTCTTCTTCTTCTTCTTTCTCTACTGGTTCTTCAACAACAACAGTTTCCGGCACCACCATTTCCTTTTCTTCTCTTACATCGCCCCTGAAATCACATAAAAACCAAATTCCCGTTAAAAATCTCAGGCTGCGAAATAAAAAAATAAAAAAATAACTAATATACCATAATAAATAAATAAATTGAGAAATAAAAATGAAGAAAGTATTATATTAATAGGACCATCTGTTGCTCAACCAATTCGGTAGTTAAATGCGTGACTTAGATTGATGTGCTACAATTGATATCTTGAATTTTAACGATTACATTTTGACCCTTTTACCGTCGCAGAAGATATCAATTGTTACTTTTGCAACGAAGGTGATTCACGCAACCGATCTCGGATCAATTTAATTTCGTCTAATTAATTTAATCTAGTGCCGCAATCGATATACTCCCGTGTCACTCTCATTGAAAACGCTCAAACAAAAGCCGCGCTAACCCGTTTTACGATACATATACGATACCAAATGTTTAAAATTGCTTGCATCGAAACAAAAAAAAAAAAAAAAAAAAGAAAAGAAACAATAAAACAATGAACCATATTTTATGATCATCTCCTTGTAAAGAGCATAAGTATTGTTGTTTAATGAATGGAAGTCGCATTTGGAAAGTTCAAGGGTTGCGTCGAAATGAAAACACCGGTGCATCAAATGGTAATTTGGGATAATACCAACATCGATATCGGGAATTCATTTATTGTCTTGCGATATGCGTTACAAGTTCTTCCATGTCAGTCGATGCAATAAATTTTAAATATTTTTCTTAAAGATTAAATAAAAGAATCTTTATTTCTCGGTCACGCTCTTTTTTTTTTCTCTTCTTTCTTTATTTCTTTCATTTTTCCCCGTGATCGCTAAATACATTATTATAACGGTTAAGCTTCACTATAGTGAATTATATTAGCAAGTTGATAAAATTTAAATGTGTACTCTTTTATAAAGAAGGCAGGAGTAATATCAAGACAAATAAATGTTCGATAGTTCAATTTGTAACAAAGGACGGACGTTGACCTGAGTCGATGTTGATCCAATTGCAGCAAAAGGCAAAAGGCAGTAATAGAGATTGGACGGTAAAAGAGGAGGACTGAGGAGCACAGGGAGCACGTGTTTTTGGGGCTTGTTGTGAAATCGGATGATAAGGTCCATATCAGTCCAGATAGCATTTTCGATCCATTGGACATCCCGTGGATTGTCCATTAGATATTTACAGAATATCCAGATCCATGGGGTATCCATAAGACGTTCAAAGGACTCTTGGGATCAGTGCGGACATAAGTAAATCCAACGGACGTCCAATAAATATCCTCATGACGTCCTGTAGACGTCCTCGGGACTGGGTAGACTTTGCTGTCAGGGAGTTCGCCGGAGGTCAGTTGAGCTATTTTCATCATAAATACGGTCGGAGATAGTCTGTTTCAAAATCACGTGACAACAAGTTTGTGACAACATGAGCAGGTGAAAGGCTATTCACATGATTTTTAAAAGCAATCAAAAAGCAGACTGTCCAATCATATTTATGATGGAGGTGGGTCAGTTGATCTGCTCAATGATATGATCCGAATATTTACATCGTTACCGGTCACATACAGCTGATGTGTCGTCCTGGCAAACACGAGTTTTGTGGAAGGATAAGAGGAATAAGAGGGACGCCCGTAGCGCACTGTCTCCTACTTCAAACCGAATGATCAAGGAGTTGGTCTGGATTCCATTCTATGATATGGCTCGGATTTTTCACTGCCGTTCACCACTAAATACAACGAGTATACAAGTGAATAACAGACGCAGGGTGATGTCTCTAGTTATGGATCAATTAGCCTAGTTACGGATCAACCAATGAAAATCAAAACAAACATAGATATTTACAATTTTAAAAGCACTGATTGGCTATTTCCAAGGCAATGATCCGTTACTGGTGCCTGATCTATAACTAGAGACATCACCATTAAGTCCCCATACGGTTCGGATTCTATGTCTAAATGAAGGAGGTCCCGTTCAGTGAAAGCAAAAGCCAACATAAGTGAACCTGTCGTCAAACTGGTCATTTGACACATTTAAGAGCTAGGAAGTATCCTCACGTTGTTCATCCTCCCTTCTACACCGTATATTGCAAAGAAATCGGGTACTAGTATACGGTTTCAGCTGTGGTAGTCACATACTACGCCCCATGATGATGATGATGATGATGATGATGGTGATGATGATAAGAGGGATGCTACTCCTGAACTTTAAGAAATTGGAGTAAAAGAGGCACATTTTGTTGCCAATGGCTAGATCAAGAGGAGAGGCTAATGACACCTGACTCAGAGCAATTTGACTTCTGACTGGATCATTTGATCCACAACTGAAGGAATGAAACTAAATTCAAGTCCTAAAAAATGAACTTTCTTTCCAGGACGAAGAAAAAAGTACGAATCTGATAATTTTGATGCTAAAATGAAACTGGGTATACGAGACAAGAGAATAGTCCCATGTAAGAGCCACTCTAAAGAGTGTTCCATATCTTCCGGTAGGGAGCTCTCCAGAATGGTTGTTGTCTAGATATGAAGTACTCTGGTTGAGTACAAAGCCGCTATACTCACAAAAAGCAAATGTTTACAACAATCAAATTAAAACAACCACAAGCCAATATCTATAAATATTCTATTTTAGATCAGATGCATTTCGTTAGTGAGGGCATCTTGTTTTGAACAAGTTCTGTCTTGCAACGAAATCGAAAAGTTCCGTAGCAAAACAAAAATGCATTACGACAACGGACAGATTGTTTCTTGACAAGCTATTTTAATTTTTTTCGCCAGATTTTTAAGAAAATTTTTTGTCACAAGGCATTTTTTCTTCCGCATTAGACATTTTTTTTCTGAGTGAAGGGTGAATTGAAATTTAGATTTTTTTCTTCCCACAGGTAACATATCATTATCTAGAGTGCTTGTTACCTAACCAGAGTGTGCTATATTTGCGAGAGACATGCACTCCAAAGTGAATGTTGGCAGGCAAAATTCGCTCGAAAATGCATCGTACCATCAGGTAAAGTTAAATTTTATCCGAGAGCCAAAAAATGTTCATTACCAAAAGCGGGTAAACATCTGCCACGCCGGTGCAACGAAATATTTTAATACCAACAAAATAGTAATTTTCAAAACGCATAACGTTCCGGCAATTTTTTACAAGAAATCGCTAATGTTCCTCAAAAATCGGTAGGGAAATTGAATGCATCCCAAACGTTCAGTGGCCAAATTCCATCAAAATCTAAAGGTGTACACAATGTTTCTGAAGAATCAGCAGCGGATTTCGGTACAGATTTTTCAACTTTCCTGATTTTAAACATTGTCAACGAAACCAAAAATTATTCGACATATCTCAATTTTTGGAATGCTGTCACTAATTTGCATGCAGGAGATTGTGGGAATTGCAAATATGCATTTTATGCAGCTTTCCATTATTACAAAATTTAAATTCTAAAATATTCATAAGATATTAAACTAAATTTTATTCAAACAGCCTCCCATACGATAATTTTATTACGAAAACAAAAAAAATGTGCGATTAACCCTTAAAAGTAAAAATAAAAGGCAAACCGCATTTTTTTTTTTTTTTTTTTTTTTTTTTTTTTTGGCACCTGCTATAATTTTTTAGTTGGTGGCTACACAACGCCAATGACTTAGCAAACCCGCCGATAGTTTCATAAAACAAATTAATTCATATTTATGAGAATGATAAGTGTGCTGAAAATGCGAGTTTGAATTTAACGTGTTTGAAGAAGGATTTAAAGAGTTATGCAGGGTGGAACTGGATTCAGAATGCTAATTATTTAATCTTTAAAAAACTCTTTTTCTAAGCCCACTATGAATTAAAAATTATTATCATCATCGAGCGTACAATGATTAACAATTATCGGTAAAATTTATTGACGGTTAAAAGGCGACGACTTTTTTTTCCGAGACAAATATTATGCATATTTGTTTTCTAACTTTTTTTTTCTTTTTTTACCTTTTATGGTCGAATAAAAAAAAATCGTGATTAAGTCGAAATTTTGTCACGCGGAGGTCCGATTCTCGTACGCGATCCCAACTCCACCTCCCTCCCATGTATGATAAATGCATTTTTCGTTGCAATATCCGTACAAATGAATGGTTAAAAAAAAATTAAAAAAAAAAAAAAAAAAAAAAAAAAAACGGCTGATATTTTTGTCCGACAAGACAAAAAAATTTTTATTTTGCCTCCCACCCCGCCGTGATGAATTAGTGCGATAAATATCATGCCAGCCTTCGATTGTTGTAATTGTAACCTTCAACGATTAGTATGTGGGATTTATATTTTTTAAACAAAAATTGATAAATACATGATTATTACAATGTAATTTATTATGAAGAAGCTGTTTAACAACGACACACGTGGGAATCACAAAAGAAACTAGTGACACGTGTAGGCTTCTTCCTTTGGATATTATAAAAAAATTGTGTCTCCAAAAAAATTAATTCGATTGCACTTTAGAGAGAGAGAGAGAGAGAAAAAAAAAAAAAAAAAGATTTGTTCGGATTCTCACGAAAACAAGGCCAGTGACGACAATTCAGCAATATTCGCTTTCACCGTGACCGGGATTATTATTTATGAAGCACGATCAACAAAGCCCAGGTTTTTTTTTTCTTTTTGCTATTAAAATGTCTGGATCCATTATGTTTGAAATGAAGGCTTCCCTGAGTTCCCCTTGTTAAGTGTAAAATAAATTTAAGAGAATACTCCCATTTTTGATTTACAATCCTCCCTATTTTTTATATGTGCAATAAAATGAGAAGATAGTTAACAAGCCTTGTTTTATGGGAGAGCTAGACCCAAAACGACGTTGAGAACTTCGTTTTGTGCCTCTGCCAGGAAATAGTGCAATTCTTTCGTTTTGAAGGGGACTTTTTCTGATTTGGGTGAAGAGAACGCGCGGTTAGCAAGCATGAATTTTGAGGTCCATTTAGGTAAAAGTGAACTTTTTGGCGCTGTCATGTGACTCTGACATAGATGTATGTGAGAGATCACCACCTTTGTACTCGAGCAAATGATCATATCAAATTGTTATTTTTCTTATTATTATTATTAGAAATATTGCCATGTGCAACAGGCCTTACACTACGTAAAGTAGGATCCCAGATAACAAAGTCTATCCAGTCCCGAGGAGGTCTTCAGGATGTCAAGAGGATATTTATTTGACGTCCATTGGATTTACCTCACGGTGCTGTTTAAGGACGAACGGGTTCGACAAACGTGGCTAGATCTAAATCGAGTGGATTCGTGTTCTAAAACATCCCCAGAAGTAAAAAAGCTTGACCCCAAAATCGTACCAGATTCTATACTCAATTGGCATACCAAAACCTGTAGCACTGGAAAGTAGGTGGTTCAAAAAAAACTTTTTGTTGAAAAGCTTGGGAGCTGAGGCAAAATTGTGTTCTTTACAATGTAAAAAAGCTTAAAAAATGTTTTTAAATTTTTTTGTCTACGATTAGGGGTGCCTGTAACAGTAAAAAGGGTCTAAATGTACGAAAAAGTGAGCTGGTCGTAAACTTATTTTTTTCTCTCATTTAAGAGGCCAATAATTTTGCTTAAATATTTTTTTCCCATGTTTTCGAACCTGTAGAATCCAAAAATGACAACTGTTTCTTCCACAAAAAATTCTGGGGCCCGTAAATGGAACATCTTTAGGCATTTTTTTTAATTTTTTCGGCTTATTTTTCGCATTTCACTCTGCCCGATCCTTTTACGTGCACCGATTAGGTCGAAAACATGGCAGCTTATGTTTTCGAACCTGTAGGATCCGAAAATCATAACGGCGATTATGGAAAAAATACCTCGGGCCTATAAATGGACCATTTTCAAGCATTTTTTCGATTTTTTTGGCCAGATTTCTTCGATTATAGCTACCAGCATCTACAGAGGAGCTGATATTTTGTTCAAAGACATCCTAACGTATGATTCTGAAGCCGTAGAATCTGAAAATCAGAAATTAGTAGCTCCAATGAAGATGCTGGTAGCTATAATCGAAGAAATCTGGCCAAAAAAATCGAAAAAAATGCTTGAAAATGGTCCATTTATAGGTCCGAGGTATTTTTTCCATAATCGCCGTTATGATTTTCGGATCCTACAGGTTCGAAAACATAAGCTGCCATGTTTTCGACCTAATCGGTGCACGTAAAAGGATCGGGCAGAGTGAAATGCGAAAAATTAAGCCGAAAAAAATTAAAAAATGCCTAAAGATGTTCCATTTACGGGCCCCAGAATTTTTTGTGGAAGAAACAGTTGTCATTTTTGGATTCTACAGGTTCGAAAACATGGGAAAAAAATATTTCAGCAAAATTATTGGCCTCTTAAATGAGAGAAAAAAATAAGTTTACGACCAGCTCACTTTTTCGTACATTTAGACCCTTTTTACTGTTACAGGCACCCCTAATCGTAGACAAAAAAATTTTAAAAACTTTTTAAGCTTTTTTACATTGTAAAGAACACAATTTTGCCTCAGCTCCCAAGCTTTTCAACAAAAAGTTTTTTTTGAACCACCTACTTTCCAGTGCTACAGGTTTTGGTATGCCAATTGAGTATAGAATCTGGTACGATTTTGGGGTCAAGCTTTTTTACTTCTGGGGATGTTTTAGAACACGAATCCACTCGATTTAGATCTAGCCACGTTTGTCGAACCCGTTCGTCCTTAAACAGCACCGTGACCTATGTTTGCACTGATCCAAAAAGCGTCCTTCGGACGTCCTATTGATATCCCATGGATTTGGATATCCTGTGGATATCTGATGGACAATGCACAGGATGTCCAATGGATTGAAAATGTTAGACCATATTGCAAATGATCCAAATTGCAAATGTTCCAAAACTAGTTTGGAACATTTGAAGACATCCGTGGAAGAGGCTGCTGGAGCTCAAAAAAAAAAAAAAATTCAGACAACGGGCTATTTCCTACTGTTTATTTTGTACGCCATTTTTATTCCGACAGAATTTTTAATCATTGAAGTCATTTTTATTCATTTACTATTTGTAAACAAGCAGTATAGAAGGTTGGATCCTCTTTCGATTTTCTTTTATTGAACAGTTTTTCGATGGAACCTGAACGGCCCCCTTCTTCCACTGATGCCATCATTTGCAAAACGTCATTTTTGCAAAAGGTTCTATTTGCAAATGTTCCAAAAAAAATTTGGATCATTTCCAAAGCAGCGAACTGACAAATGATTTAATTTGCAATTTGCAATATACATGATATTGCGAATGTTCCAAAATTTTTGGATCATTTGCAAGAACTATATTGCAAAAAACAATCCAATTTTTTTTGGATCATATGCAAAAACTACATTGCAAAAAATAATCCAATTTTTTTTAGATCATTAGCAAGAACTATATTGTAAAAAATAATAATTTTTTTTTTGGATCATTTGTAAGAACTATATATATTGCAAAAAATAATCCAATCCTTTTTTTTTTTGGATCATTAGCAAGAACTATATTGTAAAAAATAATAATTTTTTTTTTGGATCATTTGTAAGAACTATATATATTGCAAAAAATAATCCAATCCTTTTTTTGGATCATTTGCAAGAACTATACTGCAAAAAAAATCCAGTTTTTTGGATCCTTTGCAAGAATTATATTGCAAAAAATAATCCAATTGTTTTTTTTTTTTTTTTTTTTTTTTGATCATTTGCGAGAAATATATTGCAAAAAATAATCCAATTCTTTTTTTTGGATCATTCGCAAGAACTATATTGCAAAAAATAATCCAAATTTTTTTTGAATCACCTACAAGTTGGATCTTTTGCAAAAAAGACGTTTTTCAAATGTTTCAAACCAGTTTCGAACCATTTGCAAATTGTCAAAGAACCCGGCTCAACATGACCTTCCTTAAGGCGTATCTTGTTCAACCCTTTCCTACTGAAAAAAAAAAAATTCGACAAAATTTGCATTGAGAAAATAAGTCAAGTTATCGGCACGAATCGAGGGCAGTCAGAAACGGTCTGCAAACGTCGCCATGAACCTAGTCTTCGTAAAAAGAAAAAGGGGGAAAACGAATGCATCGCTTATCCGACATTTACGACTCCAGTCAGACCTTAGTGCAGTTAAGACACGCCATGCCACAGTCATTCATATTCCTACGAAGCGATAGTTCTGCTACATTTATTTTCGGATTCTTTTGATATCATTCATTATAAGCCATAAAATCTTAAACTGGATTGAAAGGGAATGGAATTTTAATTGCATTGGAAAAGTTTAAACAATACAAATGCAGACGAATAAAAAAACAAAAAAAAAAGATTTGAATGTTTTATTCATTTGGTTAATGCGCTAATTTGAATCTTCCCACGTTTAAGACCCCCAAGAGAAGTCCGCAACCTACCCGGGAAATTAGTTTTTTAAAACAAATACGGGATATATTTTTTTCTGTTGAAAAAAAAGGCAGAATTTGTCACACCTAAGAACTTAAGTTTATAACTCAAACGTAACAAAGCGAATTTAAAAAAGCGTTGGAGAAAATACGTAACGACTTGAAATCGACGCTTCCTTCAACAATAATTCGATTAACGGTTTGGTTTTTACTACAACCATATTTCATAACTCTTATTGGCAGTAATAGTCATTTATATGTACGTACGAGTTTTTTCAACGAAAAAAAAAAAATCATTCGATATACGTGCCAGACGAAAATCACGTTGGACGAATTATACTTATCAGGGAAAAAAAAAAAACTTGCAAATGGCATCTTTTATTACTTGCGAAAGACAGAAGGTGGAGAACCCGTCGTTTCTTATTATGGAAAACCGCAACCGTACACAGTACATCATTTTATTAACCTTAGTGAAAGAAGAACGTATAAAAAAAGCAAACAAAAGTAATTAAAAGGGATTATGTTGTTTTTTTTTATTTTAAAAAGGAATAAACAAAGAACCAATAAGTCATAGTTAATCGCCCATTTTGAGGGAGTCTGCACGCGGCTGGATGGCTCATATTCATGCAGTTCACCTTGGTAACACGTCTAGACGCGTATGGGCAACGGGACTTATTCCCAAGATTTTCGCAAAAATTTCGCTCCAATTTTTTTTACGAAAATTGGCCCAGGTCCTAACAAAAGAACCCAAGAGCGGATTTTTCGGTACGCCGCCTAGAAAAATCCTTGAGATGAACGAGATTAAAGGAGAAGAAAGGAACCGAATCAATCGATAAAGACATCAAATTTGAAGGTGCTCTAATAAAATTAATCGATCGACTTTTATTATGCAAAAATAAAACGTGCCGTGGCCTGTTATCGCTTTGAATCGTTACTGACATTTTCACCGGGATGTCAATTGAATTATGGAAAGTGAACTTATTTTTTTTTTTTCTTTTTTTGGTTGGAACAAACGATTTCCTTGTATGAAGTTCAGAAAAGGATCTCTGCAAAAAAAAATTACGAACAAAATTACGAAAATTTTTTTTTTATTGAGATATAGGGCTGACCAATAATAAAAATGAAAAGTGACAGCGAGACCTAGAGTTTAGAGGTAGAACATCATGAGGCACGGTTACGATTGTGCAATAATAAGATATATAATCTTGAGAGTGTTCCTCAAGCAAATTTATCGAACAGTTTTGTAATTAAAATTAAATTGTCAAACTTTCATAATATTTATATTTGGGTTTTCGAATTTATAAAATGATATGTCATAACTTAGTTGAGTTAAAAACACTTAGTGTGCACGCATATTTTGACAAATTGAGAAACGAAATGCTCTAAGGGAGACTTTAAAATTATTTGAGAGAAATGATGCTACTCAAAGATTTAAAGTAATCTCGCATTAAAAAAAATTGCACGGCATAAAATAAAATAGAAAGAGCTTTTGAAGGGCGAAATGAGTCAACGAGAAACTCAGCAGCGAAACTAGTCCGCTTGGAGCGCTGGTTGTCTTTTAACGGTAACCAATCTTAAATCTTAACTCCTGAATTAGATGTCAGGTGATTATAGATTGGATGTTCCTTAAAGACATCCAGCGCTCTAAGCGGAATAGTTTTGCGGCTGGGTTTCTCATTTATTAAAAGTAAGTTTGGCGATAAAAGTAGCTGAGTTCAGTTTTTCGTTACAGCCACGGTTTCTCAGGCACGCCGTCACCTTATACTTCGAAGCACTGAATACCATACGAGGGCAACCAACATCGATGAACGGTTTATGGGAGATTTGGGGCTCAGATTAAACGACACATGTGTAGGAAAGCGACCCAGACAGCAAAGTCTAACCAGTCCCATCTTCAGGACGTCATGAGGATATATATTGGACGGACGTCCATTGGATTTATTTATGTTTGCACTGATCCAAGAAGCCTCCTTTGGACGTCCTACGGGTATCCCATGGATTTGGATATCCAATGGATATGTAATGGACAACCCGCAGGATTGGGGTAAGGGATCAAATTCATGGGGATCATTCACTCATTCAAAGGGACAAATAGTCGGATCAAATTCATGAAAACCGACATACAATTCTTAAGAAAATGTTGTAAACATCGAGTGACTCCTAAATTTGTTACGTGCAATTTCATCTTGTTAGATCATGAGTTTGTTAATGAATTGTTTTTATTTATTTCTAGATGTCACGGTAACTAGCTATAAAGCTAGTTTATTATGAGGTTAGATATAAAATACAGAACGAAAAGGTATGCGTCAGCTATTAGAGAACCATTACGGTATGCAATGAAGAAGCGGAGACCATCTTATACATTCGATAAAAGATACAAGACGGTGTCATCATGATTATCAAGAAAGATCCCTCAGAATGAGAAGATAATCTCGAATCAGGACAGGTGTGACAGAGAGATGGTTCCGAAAGACCCCATACTACATTACATTATTAATCATATTTAACCCCCATGTAGGTAGATGCTGTCTACAACATATATTGAACTCTCTAATTTTCCATAAAAAATTATTGTCAATCATCATGTTGGTCCAACATTCCATAGTAAATTTGTACCCTTATAGAAGATTTAGATGGGATTGGCTGTACTAGGATTGTAACAACTTATACACTGTAAAAAACTATCTGTAAAATTGACATTTTTTTCCTGTCTAAAATGGTCCACATAGTTGATATGTCAAATTTAACATAATTCTGTGGTTTTTAACATTTATTTTCTGTCAAATTAACAGATCAATATGTCAAATTTAACAGAATATCGTTAACATATAAAACTAGTGGACCGTTTTTAACATATTAACAGAAAATTTTTTACCGTGTACGCAACTTGGTACAATTATCAGCACAGATAGCAAAGTCTGCCCAGTCCCGAAAACGTCCTCAGGACGTCATGAGGAAATTTATTGGACGTCCATTGGAATTACCCATGTCCGCACTGATCCAAAAAGCGTTCTTTAGACGTCCTATGAATATCCCATGGATTTGGATATCCTGTGGATATCTGATGGACAATCCACAGGATGTCCAATGGATTGAAAATGCTATCTGGGAGAATAAACTTCTTCGCTAACTAACACAGCAGTAGACTAGACTACGAAGTATATTGTCACATTATTAGGCACCTCGGCTATTAAGATCAGAGAACTTAAACAACCCTAAAGCATTTAACACAAGCAGAAAAAAAGTTCTTCTTCCGCGCTCTTGCTCCTTAACTTTTCAAACCCGAAGTAGCCTTTGCACTCTGCCTACTGCATTTAATAATCCTACGATGCAGCAGAACGAAGTGTGATGTTAACGAACCATATATCGCACATTTCATCACATCAACAGTTGTACTTAGATTCCCTGCCCCCAACAGTTCCTAAAAAAATAATCTCATAAACATGGACACCATAGATATTTGAACACCACCAACAGATCTCCCAAATTCATTTCCACGCACAAGAACAATCGCCCATTTAGTTCGATCCCAGCAAACTTTCATCAGAGCGACATGCCTAAATAGACCGGCGTCCCTCAGGACATTATCCTTTCAACACTTATCTGCTGGTTGCTTATAACTACACTCTTATCCAAAGACTCGGTACGGTTCTGTACACGCAGGCTTCAAATTCCTAAGAAAATAAAAAGTAAAAAAAAAAGATGCAAGTTGCATATAAGCCCCGAGGGATCCTGGATGCATCTTTTGATAAATCACCGGGGAGACCGGTGACCGGGTACGCCCTTCTCCAGAGCTCCGTCTTCTCTCCAGCAAAAAGATTTCAAGGACTTCCGTATTCTCTATACGAGTGGGAGTGGTTATACTATTTTAGCTTTCGGGGTGGGCTGTCAATCGTCTACTACCATTTCCATTTTCATATTGCCAATTAAAATTTTTATCTAGATGGCATTGGGACATTCTTTTCATCGTTTATTTTTCTTTTCTTTAATTCCAATAAGATCTACTTTTGATATATTATGATGTTGCTTTTCTATGTTTGATAACGACCTCGGCCTAACCTTTTCCTTTTTTTTTTTAAGTGTAAGCTTTGGTTTTTCGTCATGCTCGTGTCTTGGTTCTATCATCCGCGATATTTATCGCGGTGTATAAATTAATTGAATAAACGAAGCTTTAGGCCATTTTCGAGCTTATCATTTCTCTTTTCGAAGGACAAATTTAAAAAAAAAAAAATGTTATGTAGGGTATATTTTGTGGTGCTTTATCTTCGACTCGGAATCGTTTCGGGCGATCAGAGAAAATTTTTTTTAAAAATTAAATTTATTATTGTGTAATAGTAAACACAAAATCAAAGCTTTGTGATCTTAAAAACATTAAATTTATTTTATACGTAGAAAATATTTCAAAAATAGCCAGCCATATAGTGTGACTAGGGTGATCTCACTTTCGAATGCTGACAGTGCCAGGGGATTGCCATAAATTTTACCAAAAATTATTCTCTTCTGCACACTGCTGATATTGGAAGAAGCCAGATACAAGAGGACGGTTCAAGTCCAATCATGCATGAACACGTCGATTAAAGTAAAAACTTGCAAGAAATTAAAAAAATTTGAAGTTCGTTTACGATCGCAATACCTATACTCCAGATACTGTGCAGAATGCAATTACTAAAGCAAATAAGATTGCAATATATCTTTCTTTTTTCGCGAAATGAGGTAAAATTTAATGGAAACGTATTGTTAAATAATCTGCAAAACGATGGACATTGCGCGAACTAGTTTATCCATATCCGAATTCGATTTCTCAATTTTTTTTTTTTTTTTACTCGGGCAATGTAATAATTAACTTTTCCATGCGTATATCTTTCTTTTTTTTGTAAGTGACAGCATCGCCCTATATTTCTTTTTATTTATTTATCTATCTATATTTGTTTTATTTCCAGTTCGGTAATAAATATATTGATGATTTCTCTTCTCACACCGAGTTTATATTATTTTCACCCTTGGCGATTTTAATTATTTTCCAAGGTTTCTCAATTAAATTAAATTAAATTAACTGATCCCAACCGACATTTCACCGAAAAAATAACGGTACAAATTCCTGTCTCGTTTAAAGGTCGGGTCGAAATATATTTTTCTTCTGATTTATGTGTAATAACGCTGACAAAATGCATTTTTTTTTTATCCCCGTGTTAACATGATTTTTTTGCAAGCACTAAAAAAAAAGTACGACAAGAGAAAAAGAATAAAAGGACATAAATTTCCCGGAAGATTATAAATACGAGACCGTTAAAAAAAAGGCGAATACTAATTTGTTAAGTGTTAAGATCGTTTCACCTTTACAAGTTATGAATTCAGTTTTAAATATGTGTGACGATATTGCGCAGGGGCGATATTAAATTACGGGGGGGTACCGCGCATAAAAAACATGCAGATTAGTACGGATTATGGGATCATGCTCATTTAAAACGATAAATACAAACCAATAACGTTCGGGTCGAAGGCCATCTTTTTACAATGAAGTAAATGTATGTTTAGTTTCACTTTTTTTTCCCCTCTTAAGAGGCAGAGGAGACGGTAAATATCGCATTCCGGCACTGTCCTGCCCGTTGTTCGAATAGAACGCTGCGAATGCTTTAATTATGTTTTAAAGGTATGTGAGAGGAAAGGAAACTTCACAAAAAACTGTGTCGAGGGAAGTCGAGTCAAGGACTTAAAATACAGGACCTTCCGATTGCTAATCAGAGGCTCCACAATTATTCTGCACAAAGATCAAATTAAGAAACGACTTCAGGCCCGAAAAAAGTCGAATTAGTGGTAAATTTTTCATTGTGCAACATTTTAAAAGAAAATGGGGTACAAAAGAGGTATTAATCCAGGATCCATCTATTATCTGGCGGTATGTATCTTATATATATCACTTTGGAACCTGACCATCCGCGTGCTCAAGAGAGGTTGTTGGTGTTTGAAAGCGAGATCTTACGCCGAATTCTAGGCCCTAGAAGGGATCCAATTACTGGCAGGGCGCGCATGCGTTCAAATGACGAGATCCGTAGGCTTACTGGGCAACCATTAATCACTAGTGTGATTTAGTCCCGAAGGCTCAAGTGGGCGGGAAATGTCGCTCGCGTACCTCAGTCAAGATATACCCGGCAGGTCCTGGAGGGCGGACCGGCGAGTCCCAGATCTCAGGGAAGACCTCGGATCAGATAGGAAGATAACGTCGCGGCTGATGCGAGAATGTTGGGAGTGCCTGACTGGCGGGATGCCTGCCAAGAGAGGCCAAAATGGAAAAAGGTCTGTAATACGGCGATAGGGCTCCAGGTCCTGTAAAAGCCCGGTGTGTGTGTGTGTATATATATCTCATAACCGGCAGCTGAAATGGTGCACCCACTTGTTCCCATGATTAGGGCTATTCGAGACCAGCCCTTTTCGAGACGATCTTCTTCTTAGTCCTTTACTCGATTACGAGCGTGGTGATCTCTCACACACACCTGTGCGTGAGCTGACAGGCATATGGGACCTACAGTTTAACGCCGGTTCCGAACGGCTATATTTGAGATTTACGAGGCAATTACCACTCGGTGGTTTGCCATTGCCTACCGAGGGGTGGTGACCGTTGATTTTCTGACTAGCGCACTAGTTTTGACTTGAGAAAAATTCCTAGCTGAGAACTAGGATAGAAGCACGACGCGTCAAATCTCATGACTAAGAGTCGAGTGCGCTATGAACTAGGCTACGGGTCACCGAGTGTTCCGGAAAAAGTTCTCGAATAAAAAAAAATAAAAAAATAAAAAAAGAAAAAAAAAAGAATGGTTGAAAGTTGGAAAAGAAAGTTGGAAAATAAAAAAAAGAATGTTTTGTTTTGTTTTCGAATCGGTCTGTTCGAATCGGTCCTTCGAGCGAATTAAAACTGGCGAATACGGATACGAATATGGAACAAAGAGATACGAAAATCAACAAGGGAAAATTTCGGAAAAGCTCCAGAACGCTACGGGTGGGAAGAGACGTTTTCGACACCAATCACCGACGTAAACCCCCGAGAATCGAGACGAACTCCTTGTGATATTGATTCCGCTGAAAGAAAAAGCATTGTTGGAGAACTTTTTCCGGAACACCGAGACGATACAGCACTCAAAACGATACTTAGTGATACCGAGAATCGAGATGAGATTACGAGACTAAAACTCTTTCTTTTCCGGAATGAGAACCGAGACAAAAACGAGACCATCTTATATCGTATCGGTCTCGATATCGAAAGACGTCTCAGAATCAGTTTTTTGGTCTCATAATCTTGGACTTTTAATCATTATTATTTAATTTCATTCAATACTCCGAAAACCGAGTTCGAGAGAGGAAACGATTCCGATACCGAGACTATTTTGAGATCTATACGATGTGAAACGGTCCCGTTTCTGACGAGACGGGTCACTTCCTGAACATTTCTACATTCTGTTTCAAAGGAGGAGGAGGATGATGTATCATAAGGACTTTGGAAAAAAATATGCAAGATGATCTTGCATATTTTTTTCCAAAGGGTTTGATTAAAGGATCTTGCCAAGATCCTTTAATCAAACAGTCTATAAGTCTTTCCAGTCTTACCCACACATCATCAATAAAACATTGGTCTTTGAACACATTTTTATGTCTTCAAAGCAAAAAAGGTACATACTGTAGAACCGACAGCATTCACCTCAGGCCAGCTCTTTCATATTCTTCTCTAGTTCGCAAAGAAATCCGCCACGAGCGCTGTCCGTCGTGACGTCATTCTGAATATCGTCAATTCCAGTATATGCATATTTTGTCACTGTAGTTGCTTGTGAATTTATTGGTTACAATTACCGTACGGTAACCATACCGAGTTTGCAATTATTTTCTATTTTTTTTCTTTTCTTTTGAAAAATGCTAGGCCATCTCTTTCTAATAAAGAGACAAGTTTACGAATATATGACGTTTGTGGTTACGAAGATTTATTATTAAAAATACGGTCCGGTTTTCGCATCTGTTCACGACATTTATTTCCTACGACCAAAACTAATGATCGGATGCTCGTGACCTTTGTCGTGGAGTAAAAAAAAATATAAAATAAAAATAAATGCATTATATACAGTTGCCATTTCTAATGGCTCTATTTTTTCAGATATTAGCTATATCATAATGATTCTATTTTCTCGTAGGTGACTCTAATATTGAAATAAATTGCGTGACTCGGGAGGAACTCCCAAACAAGAATCTTGTTAACTTTCAAGAGAGAAAAAAAAAAAATACGGTCACACACCCTCCAGTTATCACTAAAAGTGATTTCGTGTTTAACAACTATATCGAAAAATTATTTTGTTTTGTCATAAATATCGATTAATTAGGCAAAAATTGCAATTGCCAACAATTATTCGTATTTCCGATCAGTTGGAGACCTGAGCTGTGTGGGCTACCAGGGTCACAATGTGCAAATAAACGAGGTTAAAAACAAAACCGTTCCAATTTTTTTGTTTTTTTGTTTATTGAGATTGATGTTACACGAGATCTCTAAACGATGGGGGTTTAACTACCGGTGATATTAACCCATTTGTAATTCGGCATGGAAAGTGAATTTCAAAAATCCACAAGTTGCTTAACTCGGATGATCTTTCTAATTTCGAAATAGGTTTTTTTATTATTGCAGGATTTAAAAAAAAAAAGTATCTAATATCCTACATATTACATCGCAAAATGAGGAACTATTAATATTGTGCACCGTAATTAGCTACGGTCGCGATCTCCGATTATTTTTGCAAATTAACATTCCGATGCTGTTTAAGAGGGGAAAAAAATTTTTTGCTTGCGCTTTTCGTAATGATAAATGAATAAATGAATTTGTTCAGCACAAATGGAAATAAAAGAGCGTTCATTATCTGCCGTATAGATTGCCATAACTAAGCCAGAAGAATTTCAAATTTAAGTAGAGTTTGTTGTTTTCTGTATTTGGTAATTTTTTTATCCCGTTTTTGGGTACAGACGGGGGGATGATTTCTAATAATTGTTGGTTTTGATTGGTTACCGTTGTTTTGCAGCTGCGGTCCTTATTTACCTTCTTGAATTTCATGCTGCTCAACAATGCAACCATTTACTAATTTTTAACTATTCTTTCATATTTACATAAATTAAAATCATATCCGTCGATTTTCAATCAGGTTTTTAATAAGTTTCTCCCCCAAACGATTTGTAACATGTGACTAACCGACGACAACAACGATCCGTGGCCTGCTTTTTTTTTTTCTTGTAAACAATGAAGATTTATCTCGTTCCGAAACTTGTCCAAGCGTACTATTCCCGTTAAGGTCGAGGTGGTAACAATGAAACGCGAATGCATCGAGTTAATGAAGTTATTTATCATATGATTGATGTATTCAAGTGTCAAAAGCTACCGATGCATTTGTTATATACCCCAATTCTATTTGATTAAACTTTGCGAGGTGGTCTCATCCAAAAAGTAAAAAAAAAAAAAAAAAAAAAATTCTTTCCAATTCTGTACCCGAAACTATCGCGTTGGATAATCCCCCATCGATAATTTATAGAACGAAAACGATGACAACCGGTTTTTTTTTAAAAGGTTTTAAATCCGGATGCGTAATTTTTGATTACAGATCTATGACAAGTAGAAAGTCATTAAAGGGGAGATATTTTAAAAAAAATTGTCGCCGATGACGTGTCCCTTAAAGGTCCCGTCACTTTCACACTTGGGTCGCGATCCTCGCTGGATTTAAAAAAAAAAATGTCAACCCGTCTTCGCTAATTTGGCTTCGATGGAAAACGAGCGAGTTACTTAACGATTGCATAACCCTTGAAACTCAAAACAAAACATTTCTCTTAAAAAAGAATGACAATTAAAAAAAATAAGAAAATTCTATTAAGATCAGTAGGTGTCGTCGCGAAGATAATAGGCGAATCTAATCGATTACGATGACCTGATTGGCACAATGCTTGTGTCATTTATTAAGACAATGAGAATTGTGCAAAATAGAAAAAATTGATAGCGAAACAGTATCCTTTCACGAATTGTTAATTCGTATGCTCCTTTTATAATTTAATTAATTAATATGAAGATTTTTTGTGAAATTTAAAAAGTAAGGTCATTAGAAAGCAAGTTCAGTAAGTGCCATTAAATCGGAAAATATCGGACTAATTTATGAGTAATTCAAATAATTCAAAGGTAATTCATGAGTAATTCATAAGTAATTCATAAATATTTCAAGTAATTCGTAAGTAATTGAAAGGTAGTTCATAGGTAATTCGTAAGTAATTCAAAGGTAATTCATAGGTAATTCGTAAGTAATTCAAAGGTAATTCACAGTAGTTGAAGGTAATTTACGAGTAATTCACAAGTAATTCATAGGTAATTCAAAGGTAATTCACAAGTAATTAAAGTAATTCAAAGGTAATTTACGGGTAATTCATAAGTAATTCCTATGTAATACAAAGGTAGTTCATAGGTAATTAAAGTAATTCAAAGGTAATTCACCAGTAATTTGTATGTAATTCAAAGATAGTTCATAAATAAATTAAAGGAATTCAAAGGTAATTCAAAAGTAATTCATAGGTAATTCAAAGGTAATTCACAAGTAATTAAAGTAATTCAAAGGTAATTTACGAGTAATTCATAGGTAATTCATAGTATAATTCATAAGTATATTCGTATGTAATTCAAAGGTAGTTCATAGGTAATTAAAGTAATTCAAAGGTAATTCACAAGTACTGTAATTCATAGATAATTCATAAGAAATTCAAAGATAAATAAAGTAGTTCAAAGGTAATTCAAGTAATTCGTAAGTAATTCAAAGGTAATTTACGAGTAATTCATATATAATTCAAGTAACTCGTAAGTGATTTATAGGAAATTCAAGTAATTTGTGAGTAATTCAAAGGTAATTCACGAGTAATTCATAAGTAATTCATAAATATTTCAAGTAATTCGTAAGAAATTCAAAGGTAGTTCCTAGGTAATTCACAAGTAATTCATAGGTAATTCGTAAGTAATTCAAAGGTAATTCACAGTAGTTGAAGGTAATTTTCGAGTAATTCACAAGTAATTCATAGGTAATTCATAAGTAATTCGTATGTAATTCAAAGATAGTTCATAAATAAATTAAAGGAATTCAAAGGTAATTCACAAGTAACTCATAGGTAATTCAAAGGTAATTCACAAGTAATTAAAGTAATTCAAAGGTAATTCGCAAGTAATTAAAGTACTTCAATGGTAATTTACGAGTAATTTGTATGTAATTCAAAGATAGTTCATAAATAAATTAAAGGAATTCAAAGGTAATTCACAAGTAATTCATAGGTAATTCAAAGGTAATTCACAAGTAATTCATAGGTAATTCAAAGGAAATTCACAAGTAATTAAAGTAATTCAAAGGTAATTCACAAGTAGTTAAAGTAATTCAATGGTAATTCACAAGTAATTAAAGTAATTCAAAGGTAATTCGCAAGTAATTAAAGTACTTCAATGGTAATTTACGAGTAATTCATAGGTAATTCATAAGTAATTCGTATGTAATTCAAAGGTAGTTCATAGGTAACTAAAGTAATTCAAAGGTAATTCACAAGTAATTCATAGATAATTCATAAGAAATTCAAAGATAAAAAAAGTAATTCAAAGGTAATTCAAGTAATTCGTAAGTAATTCAAAGGTAATTTACGAGTAATTCATATATAATTCAAGTAATTCAAAAGTAACCTCTCGGAAAAAGTAGAAAAAAGCAGAAAAAATCATCGAGTGAAAATCATGTCACATTTTATTCCTGCATAAGAGACCCTAATTGGGAGGAATTCAAAATTTTCAAGAAGGGACACCAATTAATATTCATTTTTTTTTTCGATAACTTCCTCAAAATACGGTCTTTCCCCTAATAAAATATTCGTGCATAGAAAAAACCTTGCATTTTCCTCCCTTTAGCAAAATGTTCCCATCCTCAAGCAAACATAATATAGGTCATGGAAATTCTTTCGATGCCATCCTAGTCTAAAAGCGAAAAAAAAAAATTTACAATTCAAATCGAGATAAACCATTAGTCAAAAAAAGTGATAAAAACCATAATCAAAACCTCGTTTTCAGGGGGGAAAAAAATCAATTTTCTTTTCGTACTCAAGATCCACCATTAAAAAAAAAAACTAATCTAAACGGTATAATCTACAATAAATACCTTGACCCTTAATTTACCCCTTATAGTACAGCGTAAAACACCAAGAATGACCGCCCAAGGGAAACGAATGAATGAACACTCAACGGGTTAGGCTTGCGCATTTGCAAAAAACAATGCTTTTTTCTTTTCGAGAAAAAAAAAAATCCTTATAAATATAACCGTACATGACAACCAGCCTTTTTTTTTCTCATTACAAAAACTAAAACGGTTACTTTATTTCCAAGAAAGCTGAAAAAGACAAAAATCGTTCAGCTCTTCTTTTTTTAACGTAACAATAAAAAATAATGCAAAAAAGTAGAATCGGATTAATTATGAATGCAATAAAATATTTTATTTTTACTTTTTTTTTTTTCAATTAGTCATCCGTATCTTTTTGGGAAAAATGTTTTCGTTCCAACACGAACGATTCATATCTCATGTTAAATTCCGTTATTACGTTTATCTCACGGGTTTTTACCATGTAGCCAAATATGCAATTTCATTTGAAGGCTAATCAGGCGATTTATTTAAAAATGATTCTTTTCGGTCGTCTACCGTGGGATAATCGAATTACTTTAACTAGCATCTACTACTACTACTACTACTACCATTCGGTAATATGGTGCAAAAGAAATTTCAGAAAAAAAAAAAAAAAAAAAAATTCAGTCTGAGTGTTGATTGATGTTGCCGTCGGCTGATCTTTCCCGTCAGTAAGTATCCAGCATCCATCGACGCATATATTTCAAAATGGAATTTGGTAATACACGTCTATTTCAAATCTCACACCTTTTTAATACCGACACGAAAAAGTGAAGGGTTGGCTTTTATTATTGTTAACAAGGTAAATGCTTTTTTTATTTTCCCGAAGCCAAAAAGTATATAATTTATTTAACTTAATTAACGATTTAATGGGGCGAAGAAAAATATTGTTTCGAGCCATACGCAAATAAGTTGAGAAACGGTTACAATTCTAACGAGGAATTAATAGCGGCTTTATTCCCATTCATTATATCTTATTATGCCGAGGAGACAGGGGGAAGAAAAGTTTGATTTAACGCGCTGGTTAATCAAATGGCATATTGTATTTTTTTTTTTTTTTTTTTTTTTTTTTTTGCAACGATGTGTGTGTAGGCATATATTGAGACGTGTTATTATGTTTTCTTTATCTTTTCCTCGTATCCATTTGGCAAATGACATTTCTGAATTATTAATCTTCGATACAGTTATCGTGTTTCATTTTTATTTATTAGAAAAGCGGAATGATTAAAATAAAATCCATCGTTAGATTTTAGCCGCACAATCGAATGAGGAATTAGTGATGCCGATATTTTATCGATGTATCGGAAGGAAAAAAATCGATTTTTTTTTCGATATTAAGTTTCATATCGATATGCGATATTAAAATGTCGATATCGAATATCGAAAATTTCATTGGATCAAAGCCGGAAAAAAAATTTTTTTGACCCTTTTTTCCAATTTTTTGGCTTCGGCTGACTGTAAGAAAAAAATTAGTGAGTGGCTAAAAAAAGGTCTTTTTTAACACAAATATCGAAATATCGATATATCGCATATCGATATGTTTCTTCCCGATATATCGATGCGGCGATATTTTATTTTTCGATTTTTATCGATACTGATTCCAGGCATCGAACTCATTTCGCCCATCAAAATTAGTGACTTTAGGGACCAAAAATGGTTTAAATAGTGACTTTCAGTGACCTGACAGAAGGAATTTAGTGACTTAAAATAAATATATCCAAAATATTTTTAACGTATTAGACGTGAGTAATTACATTTCTTATTATTTTTATTAATTTTTCCTTAATATTTTGGTTCCTAAAATAGGCCATTTCTAGGCTAAAAGCCTAACCATTTTTTTTCCTAATTTTCAATTTTCATAAAATTTTTTGATCCCTAAAATAAAATTTCCTAAAATGAATATTTGTCCTAATTTTCTAAATTCCTAAAGTTATTTTTGGAAATTTTATTTTAGGGATCTTATTTCAGGAATCAAAAAATTTTAGGAAAATTAAAAATTAGGAAAAAAAAAAAATAGTTAGGAAAAAATGGATAAGGAATTTATTTATTTTTTTTTTCGAAAAAATGGTAGGGAATCTTCACAACTTTACATAAAATTATTTTTAAAAATGGCGTTTTAGTGATAAAACCTTTCCTTGAGCAACTTCGAATGTTCAATAAAAATTTTTTAAAGCAGGAGATTTTTAAAAATTTTAACAATTAAAAAAGTCACTCTTTTTTTTCACAAAAAAAATGACTTTTAGGGGGAAAAAGTGACTAGTTTGATGCCTGTGATTCCGATACTTTTTTTAAAATATCGGCACCACTGATGTGGATTTTTACAGAAAACGAACTCCTAGGAACAGCCTAGGAGGCTGTCAGCTGCTATCCTGGTAAAATGCCAGACGGCTTCGGATCAAATGCTAGATATTCCCTTTTTATCTTGAGTCGTTTATTAATTTGATTTGAAGTCGACCGCCATTTCATCAGCATAGCAGACGACACACCCTTAGCAGATTCGTGAAAATCCTCATTCGGTCGTTATCCTTGAAATCAAATCGTAATTCCGAGCGCCGAAGATCTACTGACGTATCTCCACCGTAAATATAATTGGAGATAATCGGTTTCGGCTGTTCATCAAAATCATGTCACTACAATTTTACACGCTCGTGTTGACGTAAACTTGTGGTCACAGAGACACTTTTACAAACAATCGAAAAAGACTTATCTCCAACCGTATTTACCATAGAGATACGTCAGTTGATCTCCGACACGATCTAATTATTTTTTGACTATTTCGCTAATAAGTTTAAAATCACGATTTCCATCTCAATCTCCGCATGATGATGTGAAAAATACGGTAAATCGAAAATCAAAAAGTTTTTAATTTTTAAATGCTCGACAGCGCAATCGCTGTGGCTTATCATTTGTAAAATTTTTTTCCTTTTCGAAATTTTTTTTAAACGGCGTCTTGGCTAGGGCACAAGAGGGCCAAAGTTTTGGAAAATCTTATAAGGGATGAAAATTCGACTTTTGGAATTTTGTGAAAAAAATTTTTTCACAAAAAACATCTCTTATGAAGTTTCCCAAAACTTTAAGCCTCTTGCCACCCTCAAGACGCCGTTTAAAAAAAATTTCGAAAAAGAAAAAAAATTTGCAATAGATAAACCACAGCAATTGCGCTATCAGGGATTTTGAAAATCCAAAAGTTTTGATTTTTGACCCCCCCCCCCCCCCAATGCTCGCCTGTGCTATTAAAATAATGCGCCCTGATTACTCAAGGAAGTAATATTTTAATTCCTGCTTCCCGAAGCAAAATCATTTTTAGATAATATACTAAAGAATATGGAGATGACACACAATCAACTGATTCGGCAGCTTCAACATTCACATCATCCACCCTTACTGATTCACTCAAAGATTCCGAAGGGGAAACTATCCCCAAAAAAAGTTTTTAAAGTTTTATTTTACTGGAATTTTACCAACTGCCAAGTGAGTAGGTAATTTATGCTTGACACGAAAAAGTCATAGTTCGCTGCGGCGCCACTTAAAGCATTTTTGCATTCGACAATTTATCCTCCTTATCGCGCTTTTATTTGCTGCAAAAATCATTTCAATGTTATTGCACTGGAAACAAAGCAATTCAAAATGAGAAGAGACGGGAATCAAATAATGTCAAAGATCAACCAGGCAGGGATATAAAATTAATATTAAAGATGTGTAAATCGACCTGTTAAGTCACACCCACTCGCTTAATGCAATAATCATTTGCCTGACAAAGAATGATGATCGTTGACGCCACTGCGATAATCGTGTCTTTTTAACCTATATTGGATTTCCGATTGGAATCGCTTCTGCATGCACGAGAAATTTGCTTTGCGAAATTTTATAAATGGATCCGTGCTGAAGGAGGGGAAGGCGGAAACTGGAAGGTTTGGAGGAGCCTTTATCAGAAAATCTAATACTGATACCAAAAAAAAAGGAAGAATTGTAAAAGAACAAAACACTCTAAAATACATATTTCTTAAACCATGTCTGTAAGTGTGAACCACGTCTGAAAAGTGTGACTTTACCATATAAATATGTGTGTAGGAAATCCGCTTTTGTGCGAATAAATACATTATTATTTGCAGTGTATATATTCCGTCAAAAACTAATTTTCAACATGAGTATTTATATGGTTTAAAATGTAAAAGTCACACTTCCCTACCTTTACTTTA
This sequence comes from Liposcelis bostrychophila, assembly GCA_037577465.1. Classification (NCBI taxonomy): domain Eukaryota; kingdom Metazoa; phylum Arthropoda; class Insecta; order Psocodea; family Liposcelididae; genus Liposcelis; species Liposcelis bostrychophila. The sequence continues at coordinate 18,820,849 of CM075212.1, read as the reverse complement.
CTCACCCCAAGGGGATGGGGAAGTAGTAAGTAGTAAAAATATTTTTAACACCGTTATAGATATTTATAGTCATTAATTAAAGGTTTTAAACATTTATAAGTAATTGTAAATAGTTATAAATATTTACTAAAAGTTATAAACATTATAACTATTTACAACTATATATAACTATAACTATTTATAACTATTTATAACTATTTACAATTATTTATAAATGTTTGTAACTAATTGTAATTAGTTATAAATATTTATAACTGTTTACAATCGTTATAACTATTTATATAGCTATAACTATTAATATAACTATTGTATATAAATAACTATAACTACTAATAACAATCTTTATTTATAACTATTTACAATAGTTATAATTATTTATATAGTTATAACTATTATATATTTATAACAATATTTATAACTATTTACAACTATTTACAATTAGACACCATTTTTTTCCTTCAGTTTGTTGTAAGTGCTGTTCTTGACGTTTAGTCCGAAATTCATCGTTTCTTTTTGCTTCTACAATCAGTTCGAATTTTCTTTATATGGAACACCATTAACAGAAGCGGGAATATTGTGCAGATCGGCCTGACTGATAAAATGATGAATTGTTGGATAGTTCTTTATAAAACAAGAAAAACGACTTTTCGCACGCTCTTGATATACAGTGGCCTTGTGATACATTATTCAAATCAGCTTTGGATAAAGCTTTCACGAAAAATTAACCTCATCCTTGCTGAAAGCAAAGAGTTACCAAAACAGATCTATATATTTGCTTTTCTTTCATTGTAACAGAAGTAATTTATCATAAATTAAGGTCGATTAATCGATTACCCGTGACCGAACAACAATATAATTGCATATCTTCGATTCCTCCTTAATTATTTCCTAAAAATTAAGAAAAAAAAAAATTAAAACCCACGATTTTTATTATTAAACAAACCATAAATCGATAGCAATTAGCGAAGGCTTTTAAAAAAAATGAAGAGATCGATGCAAAAAAAAAAAAAAAAAAAAAAAAAAATGAAACCGAAGAATTCGGGGATAGAGAAAAGATCTGAAGAGTTTTTCCGTGGCATATACACGAAACTTCCATCATTATAAGTAATTGTGCAAGATAAAACCAGTATTTTTCTACAGTTCACTGGTCTGGGACCGTTGAAAATAGTGAAACAAATACTTTTACATTATATTTTAATCACGAGGTGACCCGGGAGGACTCTCGGCCGTGCGTAGGTCGTGACCTTCCATTTTAAATCCACGAAATTGAATCAACATGCAGAAAAAAAAAAGAGATCGCAAGGCATCGGCGGCGGTGATTAATGGCGTCGAACCCAAAAAGTAATTGTTAGGGACAATGAAAATACTAATTCGCTAATAATATACCTTTTATTATATAAAAAAAAGAGAAGTATTAACGGTGCTCTCTGGTAAATAATTAGGGTGTGTCAGAAAAATTAAAAAAAATTAAATAAAGATTTAACGGCCCTGAAATAAAAATCTTGTTTCTATTTTTTTTGTCTTTGGAAAATAAAAATACAAAAGTATCGCCTGCTGACGATTTTATTCCCCAGCGTGAAATTCGAACAAGAGAAAACAAAAGAGATTCAATAAAAAGAAAAGAAAAAAAATACATAATATATGCAATGAAAACGAAAATGAATCTCATTCTAATCGAGATACAAATCTTATGTACGACCCTTGTGGATATTTCGAAAAAAAAAGAAACTTTAAACGTGGCATAATTAAGACAGCAAAAAAAAATTTACATATAACTTGAACGCACTCTAAATTCAGATTACTTCAAACAAACTCGGAATTTATTATGTGAAATATTTAATCAAGAACTACAAAAAAACAGAAATCTTCCGACTTTTCATCTTCTTGGTTTTTGAACGTCCAAAAAGTCTTTCAAGTTGAGTTTGAAAAAAAGGGAAAAAACAAAGCACGTTCCAGTTGAAGCTTATGATTTATTTTCGTGTTTCAGGATCACGTAACAAAGTATGATTTAGTGTCTCATCCTAATCGATCCCATAATTTCTCCCTTGTTAACCATATACCTATGCCGTATGCAAATAATTTTTATACAAAGGTTCCGATTGCAAGAGCGAACGCAATAAATTTTGGTTTCGATATCTTCATAATTGCAAGTGCAAAAAAATAAGAAAAAAAAAATTAGATACTGTAACGCAAAGTAACCTAACCCAAGTTAGGTTACATTATTAACGTAAGAAAATAAGCGAGGGGAAAATGATGTCGGAAAATCATACACCAATTTAATTCTCGGAAAGAGGATCTTACTTCGATGACTTGAAGGGCAAAAATTACCAAAAGTAAAACGGTGCTCTTCATTTGGACAATTCACTCCTCAGGTTTATGATGACCTTCAGAGGGTTAAAAAAAAATCGCCATTTATTAATATTTTAATGTTTTAACTATCTGAGGGTTATTAAAAACCTGAGAGTTCTCATAACCCTGGGAGGAATATTATATATAGCCCTAAGAGTGACACTATAACCCGGAGAGGGTTATCTTACTCCGGAGAGGAACATCATTTCCCGAGGACGGTTAACTTAACCTGGAGAAGGTTACCATAACCCGGAGAGGGTCACTACCATGAATACTGATTTCCTGGACGAGGGGACGTCAGAAACAGCTGCTACTGAGGATACTAATACTGATATTCCGCGTCCGCACAGGGAAGCCTTGCTCTTTTCAGATACAGATTTTCAAAATTTTCAAGATCTGGAGAATGTATGGCTGCGAACGATTACTACCATGGATACTAATTTACTGGACGAGGGAACGTTACATCTCCAGAAGAACTCAATACTGAAGTTCAAACAGATATTGCTGAAGCACTTGTTCAGCCGATTAAAAAAGGTGGAGTGGATCGTTTACAAACGAGAAGATCTCGGACGAGAGAAAGGCGATCGCTGGAGACTTCAGAAGGAGACTCCAGAAGCTAGGGTTACTATAACCCGGAGAGGGTTACCATAACCCGGAGAAGGTTACCATAGCTCGGAGAGGGTTACTACAACCCGGAGAAGGTTACCAATACCCAAAGTAACCCGGAGAGGGTTACTATAACCAGCAGAGTGTTACTACAACCCGGAGAGGGTTATCATGACCCAAAGTAACCCGGAGAGGGTTATCATGACCTAAAGTAACCCTGAGAGGTTACTAAAACCAGGAGAAAGTTACTACAACCCGGAGAGGGTTACCATAACCTGGAGAGGGTTATCAAGACCCAAAGTAACCCGGAGAGGGTTACTACAATCCGGAGGTTACCATGACTCAAAGTAACCCGGAAAGGGTTACTATAACCAGCAGAGTGTTACTACAACCCGGAGAGGGTTATCATGACCCAAAGTAACCCGGAGAGGGTTATTATTTCCCGGACAAAGTTGCCATTTCCCAGAAGCGGTTAGCTTAACCCGGAGAATGTTATTATTTCCCGAAAAGAGTTACTACAATCCGGAGAGGGACGAGACGGTGAGACGGAGGATCTGGATCACATAATATTTAGACGCAAAAAATATTCGTCGACAGCTCGCCGTATTTTCATCTACAAGCTTCAAGATTTGGGACTCAAATCACCGATATTTCTATCAGCAGTGCTTCGTCTGGAGAGTGATGAGATATTTGACGCTTTGAAAGAATACCTAATAACAGCGAACATAGTTATATAATGGCAACATTGTGAATTCAATACACCGTAGCTGGAAAAATTGCGAGGGCTAGATGCAATTAAATATAAAGAAAAAAGCCCGGAGAGTGTTACCATAACCTGGAAAGTGTTACTACAACCCGGAGAGGGCTATCATGACCCAAAGAGTGCTACAGTAACCCGGAGAGGGTTAACATTTCCCGGATAAGGTTATCATTCCCTTGGGACGGTTATCTAAACCCGGAGAAGGTTACCATAACCCGAAGAGGGTTATTATTTCCCGGAGAGGGTTAGTATAACCCGTAGAGTTACTACAACTACAGCTCGGAGAGGGTTACCATGATTTGGAGAACCACGCATAACGGATACATACCCGGATTATCATAACCCTTGAATTCAATGGTTAAGTCAGTTTTCCGCCTTCATCTATAATAATTCTTTTCATATTTTAAAATTTTTCGATAAACGATTTAAGCATAAGTTGCGGTTAAAATTCAAAATATACACTCGTCATTCTTTTTCCATAAATTTCTGTCTTCATTTTCTAATTAATTAAAAGTCTTATGTCCATTAATCTGTAGTTACGATTCAGAAACAGGTCTAAAAAAAATTAGACCAATTTCATCTACCTCAAAAACTTAAACTACAATTATTTTTAAAGTACCAAAAATATGACAAATCCGAGAAAAAGTCATACCACTCAAACGTGCTATCATATCATTGCCAATAATAAAATTTTGCTAATGTCACAGCATTTTCAACGAAACAAACTCGTAGCGCTCTCTTCCATATCTTGCCCGAACTACAACCACGCCAACATGAGCGAAAGTAGTGGGAGGGAAGACGAGGTCAATGCACAATCCCAATCAATCTCAATAATTATGATTATTATATAGTTATTATACGCAATGAATATTTACGACCTCACCTCAACGCAAAACAATTTTTTCCTGAACTTTGATCGTCTGTCGAAGAAAAAAAAAAGAAGAAAATGTTATTAAGAAGTAAAATGTAGTATTTGTTTATAGCACCGAAAAGTGTACAAGACAGACTTCATTTAGACAATATGTAAATTTCGCAATCCTTTGACTATTAAAACCGGTACTTGTTTAGGTTCGTAAATCAAGAAACGGTCGCAAGATGGAGCTAAAGTCTGGTAAACAGATGGTCGGGTAATTGATAAAACAGTTTGGTCATTTAAACAGTGGAACCCGAGTTTATTTGATTCTTAACTTCTGGGTTCCTAGTTTTTTCGGGTTTTAAAGGATTTCAACTTGGGATTTTTCAGAATTGATTTTTCAGCTTCTAAAACTCGTCATAATATTTACAAAATAATTCAATACTATCAATTTGGAATTATTTTTTAGTATCATAATCCATCCTCTCAAAGATTAATTTGAGAAAAAAGACCGGCCTCCGGAATTTTTCTTTACTTAATGAATACAACGGGGGGGGGGGGGGGGGGGGGGTACCAAGATTTAGGGGTGGCGCAGAGCATTTTTGCATTTTTCCAAGAGCAATTTTGGTCATTTTTTTGCAATTTGGTGCATTTTTCCATAATTGAATTTTTCAAAGATGGACTTTATGTAGGTGCTTTTGACGTTGTAGAGGACGAATTTAAACAGCTTTTTGTAGCTTAATTTTTATTTATGCCCAAATTTGGAGCACCCGTATAGTTGCTTATACTTATAGGAAAAAAGCGCGAGAAGCACGAATTTCACTATCCCGATTTTCCTTGACCAACCATTTTTCCCAACCAACGCCTGAATAAGGGCATAAGTGAAAATTTGGTTTTTTGGGCCAAAAATGGATTTTTTTGCCGAAAACTGGCGAGAATCCTCACCAGTTCAATTTAGAGGTCATGTTCAATTATATCTTTACTCAAAACACTAATTAATAAGGATGTTTTGTGTTTCTAATCAATTCCCGAAATTTTTTTACGATCGGAATATTCTACCCGTAATTTTTTTGAAGGTTCAAATTTTTCCCGGCCGTAAAAAAATTTCTGAAATTGATTAGAAACACAAATGATCCTTATTAATTAGTGTCCAGAGCAAAAAATGTCATTGAACATGATCTCTAAATCGAACTGGCGAGAAATTGTCGCCAGTTTTTGGCAAAAAAAAAAATCCATATTTGGCCCAAAAAACCAAATTTTTACTTATATCCCTACTCAAGCCTCGGGGAAAATCGGGATAGTGAAATTCACGTTCCTCGGGCTTTTTTCCATAAGTATAAGCAACTTCAATAAAATATAAAAATTTTCGGGGGGTCCAAATTTGGACATAAATAAAAATTAAGCTAGAAAAATTGGGTTTAAGCGCTAAAAAAGCACTAACAGTGACTGAGGCGTTGGTCGGAGAAAATCGGGATGGTGAATTTGTCTTCTGAAACGTCAAAAGCACTAATAAAGTCCATTTTTGAAAAATTCAATTACGGAAAAATGCACCAAATTTTCGTTTTATTAAATGCTAAGGAAAAAAAATGTGGCTTAGGCCTATTTTCTGCTCTGCGCCACCCCTAAATCGCTGAGAAAAAAATGTTTCAAAATTTTTCTAGCCCTTTTACACTAAAATTAACTCATTTTTTGGTAAAAAACAAAATCAAAGCAATTTTTTTTTTGATCCCTTAACAACTGAGTAAAGAAAAAGTGCACTTTCAAAATTATCCCGGTCGAAAAATGAAGTTTGCCCCTATCTACATATTCCTACTAAAAACAGGAACACTTATAAAGCTTTAAACCATGAATGACCGATTTTAATTTTTTAGTTCCCACCTTTTGAATAAAAATAAAAAATCCCCTCCGGCTTTAAAAGTTTGAGACTTATTGATCTATGGTATCAGATAACAAGTTTTTACCGTTGTATTCATATAACTTTTAAGCTTCTAAAATCGCCCATTATTGTTTACTCTTAAATTATTGGTCGTAACAAAACTTTCTTACGATGCTCAAGAAAATGTTAAATCCACAAAAAGTCTTAATTTCAGTCTGAAAAAAAAAAGTAATCACGTTTTGTTACAAATAGAAATTCATGTAAACTTAAGCATCACTATCAATTGATGAGAAAAAAGGTGTCGGAAGTGTCCATCTATTTAATGAAACCGCAGACGGACGGATCTTCTCCGATCACGAAGAAATTCCTTGAAATTTCACTCTTCGAGCTCACGAAACTTTTTTTTTTTCATTTGAACCATTATGTGTTGTAAAGGATATTGCATTTCCATCCAATAAATCAAACTTTCCATTTCTTTTTACCTTTCACGAGTGAGAATTTTTCCAGAAAGACAAGCAAACAAACAAACAAACAAACATACGAATCGGAGTAACCCAGTTTTGTAATTTGTAAAATCGATTTAATTAATTCACGCTCGCATTGTCTCTAAAGATATATACTTAAAAGGTTTCCTTAATCGATGAAGAAAAAAAAAAATTTAAAGTAAGGCAAAAGTGTACATAACGAATGTCCTCTCACTGCATGGTGTCTGTACCGATCCTTGAACAAAATTCATTTACCGTACTTAAAAAAGAAAAAAAAAAAAAAAGTGGTTACTCCTTATACGGCAATCGCTACTATTATAGCTTGTAAAAGAAATTAAGTAAGGAAATATAGCAGTAATCTTTGATTTACACTTCGTTCGTTTATTCTGCATCTTTTAACGTGTATATTTTTCATGTGCCCACGTCCTTTAAGCTTTTTTTGGGATGGCGATGCGGTGTGAATCGATCATGTCTAAAATCGAAGAGTCTATATGAGAACGGGATTGAAAAATAAATTCGTGAAATTTGGTACGTTACAGAGTTTACAGTTAGTTAAACGTTGGTTTTAAGGTCACAAAAAAATTTACCCACTTGACACAAAATGGCATTGTTTTGTTTGTTCTGCAGCAGGGAGACGGTAATGCTATGGCCTCACAGTCCAGAGGTTTAAATAAAATGTGGAAAGTGTGAACGATCGAGGAATCGACGTAAACTGGAAGTCAGTTGAAGAAAAAAAATAAACGAATAAATAAAAAGAACTGGGGGATTTGAAATAGAGTTTTGACCCCAGTACGGTTTAGATTTCGGCTTATGCTAAGAACTCAACCTTATTTAAAAAATTTAGTCGATTCCCTATAATTTTTCTTAATCCTTTTTTCCTAAACGTTAAATTTCCTAAAGTTAATTTTCCTAAAATTAAATTTCCTATTTTTCCTAACCTCGAAATTTCCAGAACCAAATTTTCCTAAAATTAAATTTCCTAATTCATTTTTCCTAACCTAAGATTCCTAACCTAATTTTCCTAAAATTAGATTTCCTAAGACTAATTTTCCTGAAACAAAATTTTCTAATTTATTTTTCCTAATCTAAAATTCCTAATATAATTTTTCCTAATATTTTTTTCCAGTCGGCAAGCATGCTGTCCGTATGAGCCTGTTTCTTGATCAATTCAGTAATCGACCTTTTAAATTAGAAAAAACCAATTAGAATTTTTTTTTAGAAAAATTCAATTTCGGAAATTTAGGGTTTAGGAAAAATAAATAAGAAAAAAAATATATTAGGAAAAATTGTATTAGGAATTTTAGATTAGGAAAAATAAATTAGGAAAAAATACATTAGGAAAAATTGTATCAGGAATTTCAGATTAGGAAAAACGGTCGGGAACGAATTCAGTCCTTTATTTTTTTTTTTTTTTTTTACCATTCTGATTCGACCATAACCTAGCCTAGCTCTACACTCAGGAAAAAAATGACTAAAGGAAAAACAAAAACAAAAATTAAAATAGTTGGTGACAAAACATTGTCCTAAAATTATGCGAAATGAATAAAAATATCGTGTCGTCAAAACATCCTTTGTGCTCTGTCGGAAAGCATTTTGCTTTCTTACAAAACATTGCGATTTCGTCACGATTAAGGTTGTTAATCAAAATTACGTGATCCATAAACTAAACATTGCAAAACTCAAAAAATAAACAATGTTTAGCTTATGGACTACATAATTCCGATTAACAACTCTGGGGGCAAGTCAAAACTTCCTCAAAACATTTTCCTTTTCTGAGTCTAAGCATGAGGTTTTTGTCACCACCTGAATCGAAACTCACATAATTACAACTCAACCCTTAAATTGCTAGAACACAAAGATTCCCTACCATTTTTCCTAAAAAAAATAAATTACTAATCCATTATTTCTAAAAAAAAAAAAAATAAAAAATAAAAATAAAATAAAATATAATAAGATTTCTAATCCATTTTTTCTAAAAATTTTGGGTCCTAAAATTTTTTTCTTAACTATTTTTTTTTTTTCTAAATTTAGTTTTCCTAAAATTTTTTGATTCCTAAAATAAAATTTTCTAAAATCTCTTAAAACTAAATTTCCTTCAATGCCTTTAGGGATTGTTTTAAATATACCGTATTATTAAAATCCCTTTAGGGATTATAATAAATAATTAATAATAATTAATAAATAATTAATTAATAATAATAATAATAGATTTAAAACAATATTGATTTCAGGAAATTTTATTTCAGGAATCAAAAAATTTTAAGAAAATTGAAAACTAGGGAAAAAATGGTTCAGAAAAAAATTTAAGGAACCGAAGTTTTTAGAAAAATGGTGAATTTATTTTTTAGGGAAATATACCGATTAGGAAAAATGGTCGGAAACGAACACAAAGGGCAACTTTAATCCACCGTATTTCAATAAGGGCTGCCAACATAACTAATAACGGGCATGAAGACTAATATTTCCGCTTTTCAGTCATGCTGGCAGATTTTTCGGCAACAGTTATACACAATTCGCGAAAAAAAAAAAATTCATTAGGCAAGCAACTTTTCGGCAGATAGCCTTTCAATAAAACCCTTCAACGCCCGTTAATAAGAATTAGACCTCAAGAAGTAATAAAATATCATTTTTAACTCACCCTTCTTCGTTGGAAACGTCCTCCTCGTCCTCCCCTATCGTCTCCAAATGTTTGGATCCGCTCCATTGGAAAAGGAAATACGGTTCCCTCGACGTCACTGCTTCCACTCCGAATTCCGCGGTCGCCGAATCCGAAAGAAACTCGTCAAAATCAGCACCGTCGATTCCGGCAATCGACTCTTCCGAAATTTTACCCGCTCCCGAATCGTTCAATTCGCAAACGATTTTCAAATCCGGCACCGGCCAACATAATTTCTGATCATCCGCCGGTTCCGAAATCACGTCTTCCACTTTCGTCGCGGATTCTTCGTTAAATCGCGGACTGTGACACCTTTCCACGACTTTTTCTTCGGTTTTGCTATTTTTCTGTTTCTTGCTTTTCTTTTCTTCGTCGTGCTTGGAGCTTTTCTTTTTCAAATACGGGATGGAGGATTTTAGCGATTTTTCCGGTGTTTCCTGTTTCGGCCGGTCCGTCCGCGGAGGAGGAGGTGGTGGAGGTCTCTTTTTATTCGACCGTGATTTCTCGGATTCTTTTCTCGGACTAGGCTTCGGAGGGGAAAGGAAACCCATGCTCTTAGCCAAACGAGGAATCAACGATGACTTTTTATTGGTAGATTTTCCATGATCAGCAACAGGATTTTCTTTGCTCTTTTTGTCGTTTTCGGTTAAATCAACTTCATCCAAAGAATCTTCGGGATAGTTTTTCAAGGAGGAGAGGAATACTTCGTCCTGACCGTTTTCCAAATTTTCGGCAAGCGTCGTTCGAACTTCTTCGTTTCCGTAACTTAAAGGAGCGTCCTGAAAACTCAGTGGAGGTTGAAGCGGTACGACGTCATCGCTGCACGTGGATGTTTTCTCGTCGTAACTTATACTGTCGTGTTCTTTTTCGATTAATTTCGTAAATAAATAATCGTTGGTGTCGGAATGAAGCATTTTCGACAAGTCCAAAACGGGGGTGGTGGGGACGCTCGTCGGTGTGGAAGGAGTTGTCGAATCGCAAACCGAACTTGCGGAAGATCTGAGATCCGAAAAACTGGAATTGGTGGTCGTCGGAATTGAGGAAAATCCGACTACGGTGGAAATAGTGCTCCCGGTGTCGTCCGATTCCGATTCGCAATTGTTTCTCACGTCCTCCTGAGCCAAAAGATCCAAATAGACTTCCGGTTCCGGAGGGACGTGGACGAAATCTAAATTCGGCCTTTTGCTGCTGCGTTTGGAAACGTCCGGGGAATCCTTTTTATGCATCCGAATCCGATTTTTGGTATCGTCTGACGGTACGCTTCTGGCTTTTGGAACGGGACCGTTGGCTTTTTCCCAGTCCCCGAATCCTTCCGGTGGGAGAACCGTTTCTTCTTTCGGGGGCGGAGCCGGACTTTTTCTAGGTATTTTCCTCGGAGGAATAGGAGGAGGAGGTGGGGTCCTCTTCTTCATTTCGGCGCACACCACTACCGGAGCCGGCTCCGGTTCTGTTTTCATTTTCTCCGGTTTGGGTTCCTTGCTTGGATGCCTGACATGCAACTTTATCACAACGCTGGATTCCTTCAAGCACCTGACGCAATCCAAACGCGTCATCTCTTTCACGAACCGGTCATCGATTTTCAAAATTTCGTCCCCTTCCACCAAAGAGCCCCAAGAACATTCCGCCCTGGAAGCCGGACTGTCCGGAGCGCTAGATTGAATAAACAAACGCTTCACATTTTCCGCGGTGTTCGTCCCCCCTTCGAACTTCAAACCGAACCCTAACCGTTCCCCCGGCAAACGATAAACCAACACTTCCTCGATCACATCCTCTTTCGGTTTTTCCCTTTCGTCCCCGATCGCCAAAACAGTGACGAAAGGCGATTTTTGCTTGAATCGATCCGATCCGTCGCTTTCGACGGCGACGACGGTGACAAACTCCCCGTTTCCATCTCCGTTTCCGGTCGGACTCGCGGAATCCTCCGAATTCCAGTCTATGTAAGCTCCGGAATCTTGGCTTTGTTCTCGTTTGTGCCCGTGGCAGAAGTCCAAAATCGGACCGTCTTCAAAGGTGGCCATGTTATTTTTTTTTTTTTCTACGACGTCGGACGTGCTCCGCCACAGTTAATTTTCGTGACGGATGCGATGGGCCGGTGGTCCATGATTCACGAAACGAAAGTTTTCGAGTTCATCCTGAAATTATAAATAATAAAAATAAATAACCATTAATCGAGGACGCCCACTAAAACTTTCAAGGGTTTTAATAGCTAAAAAAATTTTTAATGAATTCATTATGTAAGGAGGAACAGCCTTTCTGTTTTGTGAGAGAAAACGCATATTTTTTTGAGCATTCTGTGATTGATTACAAGGAACAAAATTAAGCAAAGTTGGAGTTTATTAACAAAAAAACGTTCATCACGTGCTCATTTTTTTTTTCTGGCCGCTCAAATATTTAATTCGCAAAATTCATTTCACACTTACTTTTTTTTTTAATGAAAGCAAAAATGGTTAATTTTTTTTAATAAAAATAGGATGAATAGGATGAATCAATTGTCTAAAAATAGGATGGGACAAATGATTAGAAATGGAGAGAAATTTTTGTGTTAAAATTTTTGAAAAAAAGAAAATAGACAAATCAGTGTTCTTGACGTATCCCTAAATTATGTTATCTGGGCTAAAGATATATCCCTCTGAAGTTGTTTCTCAAGGGGAAAAAAAAATGCTGAAATCTGTTTTGGATTTAACAAAAAGAAAAAATTAAAAATTCAGTTAACTTTCCAGGTCGAGAATTGTGTCCTAGGGTGGGTCGAAAATCAAAAATTTTGGAATTTTAAAATGCCTGATAGCGCAATCGCTGTGGCTTATCATTTGTAAAAATTTTTTCCTTTTTGGATTTTTTTTTTAAACGGCGTCTTGGTGGGGCGCAAGAGGGCCAAAGTTTTGGAAAACCCCAAAAAGAATGAAAATTCGACTTTTGGATTTTTGTGAAAAAAGTACCATTTCCTATCGGATTTTCAACGTAGATTTCGAAAATGAAATCTGTTTGAGTCTAGTTTTTTCTATTCTTGAGATACAGGCCAAGTTCGCCATCAAAATATCTAAAACTCTAAAATTTCAAAAATGTTATCATATTTTTTACAAAAACTCAGGATAGCTAGACGCAAACCGACTTAATTTTCGAAATCTACGTTAAAAATCCGATAGGAAATACTTTTTTTCACAAAACTCTAAAAGTCGAATTTTTAGTTTTTCCAAAATTTTGACCCTCTTGCGCACTAAGACGCCGTTTAAAAAAAATTTCGAAAAGGAAAAAAATTTTTGCAATAGATAAACCACAGCAATTGCGCTATCAGGCATTTTGAAAATCCAAAATTTTTGATTTTTGACCCACCCTACTGTGCCCACTTGGACCTACAAGTTAAACATTTCCACAATTTATTGTTTCAAAGTTTAGTCTACATCAAATTAGGGTCACTTTTACACGAGAAAAACGATGTTTAAACGTGTTTGAAGATCTAAGGGTGCAAATTCACTATGGAATGTTGGACCAACATGTTGGTAAAAGTTGGACAAACATGTTCTAACAACTTGTTGGAATGTTGGAAAAACTTGTTGTACCAACATGTTTGACAAGCGAACGAATCGACTATTGCCGAATTTAGCCCTAACGGTGCAAATTCACTATAGAATGTTGGACCAACAAGTTAAATCAACATGTTGTACCAACTTGTTGGACCAACATTCCTCACTAATTTCAGCGTTGGAGTAAATTCTGCAATAGTCAGATTTGTTCGTTTGTCAACCATGTTGGTGCAAGAAGTTGGACTAACATGTTGTACCAACTTGTTGGACCAACATTCCACACTAAGTTTGGCGTAGGAATAAATTCTGCAATAGTCGATTTGTTCGTTTGTCCAACAAGTTGGTACAACATGTTTGTCCAACTTGTTGTATTAACATGTTCGTCCAACATCCCACAGTGAATTTGCATCCCTACGCCGAAATTAGTGTGGAATGTTGGACCAACATGTTGTACCAACTTGTATAGTTGGAATGTTGGTTTAACAAGTTGCTACAACATGTTGGTCCAACATTCCATAGTGAGTTTGCACCCCTACGTCGAAATTAGTGTGGAATGTTGGTACAACAAGTTAGTAAAACATGTTGGTCCAACATTCCACACTAATTTCGGTGTAGGAGTAAATTCTGCAATGGTCAATTCGTTCGTTTGTCAAACATGTTGGCACAACAAATTGGTACAACATGTTTGTCCAAATTTTTGTACCAACATGTTGGTCCAACATTCCGTTGTGAATTTGCACCCTAAATATAATTTTTTATTTTTTAATCAGTTCGTTGTATTTTCAGTTAATTAAACTCTCCCAAAAAAATTGACAAACGGAGACAAGATATAGGAAGAAACGCAAAAAAAAAAAAAAAAAATTAATTATTTCTTTCAAGATTTTGACAAATAAATCGACCGAAAATATCCAAGACGTCCAGAACTCCATAAACGTTAAAGATCAGTTTTTCACTTCTGCCCAGAGCTTGTCTTTTCTTTGGATTGCTATACCAATCAAATCGATAAATTTAAATTACCATCGATGAAATGAAAATAAATTAAAAGGATATCGAACTTAAAAATCATAAACACCTCGCTTATTTTTAAAAACTTCAGGGGCACGGTTCGAATCCTGAATTTGCATCGGTTTCAAGCCATAAATTTTTCTAGACCAGCAGTGCAATGCAATATATCTGGTTTTCGTAAAGCACCGTCATGCCTTCAATTTAAATAATTAAAAAAAAAACTCCTGTTAATTAATGTAGGTCGAGAAACGATGTTCTCGACTCAAGTTTTTTATTTCGAGATTTTTGTCGCATCAGTAATTACGAAGGACAGATTGTAACCATTACAATAGCCACAATACTTAAACAAAAAAAAATTAAAACATTCTATTAATTAATATTTGTACTAAAATAAATAAAAAAAATAAAAGCAACGTCAAGAGTAAAGTCAGGGACGAAAAAAAATTAAAATTTAAAAAAAAAATTCTTTATAAAAGAGACGAATAATATCAATCATTACGTACGGAACAGGTATTCCGTATACTGGGACCTGTTTTTCAAAAGGATTTACCACCATTAAAAAACATATTACGACTTTCGTTTTCTTAGGTGAGCGCCTCTTATTTTACGATGTGAGTCACGGTATACCGTAGGCAACAGATTTCGTTCATTCACATATATCAGCGAGTATAACTGTACTTTAGAGCTGGTCAATCGCATCTTTTCGAATCTTCAATGCGTCAGTGTCATAGTTCATCTCATTTACTTTTTTTGTTAAAAAAAGAAAAAATTAAGGTAGATCATCCGAAAATAAAAGAACAAGCGAAAAAATAAATAAAAGTAAAAAATTTTAACCGATTAATCAAAGACAGTTATTCGGTTTTGGGTTAAAGGAATTTTTATGTGTTAATATTTGAATAAGAAAACTATTTACATTGTTTACATTGATTGTGATTCTTGTATTCATCGTGTCTTCCTTTTCGTGCATCTGTCGGATTTGAAAATGAATCGATTTGCCACGGGGTTTCTTATGTACTACTTAACTTTTACTTCTTTAATAAAAAAAAATCGGGGAGTTGTAACTCACTTAATGACGCGAATAGGTGGATTATTGAACCAATTGCATGAGAAAAATACGGATATTACAACACGTAAAAAAAAAAAAAAATTGACCTTTATAAGACACGCGAAAAAAAAGTAGGAAAGCCGGCGAATTCGCACCGGCGAGGATGATCATTAGTCACTCAAATTAATTGGCAAATCTCGGAGAGAATTTCATTATTGAAAATGGGTTTTGCGGTGAGTGTACGACGCAAGGAATAGGCCAAATAAGGACTTTAAGAGCCACTAGGAGGATTTTTACGGCAAAATGAATCCTGTATGGGGATGTCGGATATGCTATCCTGACTACCTGACAATATAGCGGCTGGCTTCGAATTGGTTATTACGTATTTCCTTCTTATATTAATTAATTAATAATGTTAATCGCGTGGTAAAATCTTATAAACATACCATGGCCCATATTTAGCTTATGGGTGTATATGCTAGGGTGTCACTTATTTTCGGATTTCATGTCTAACCCCCTCAAAGTTTTCTATTTGGAGTTTTAATAAACGCTGAATTTTTTTTAATTTTTAAAATGGCGGGAACACTTTCCTTTATTTACTCCCCACATGGGCCTTCAATTTAGAAAATTTTCTATAAAAACCAAAAACTTTCGTTTCGTTTTTTTTTTTTTTTTTTGTGAAAAAACGCTTGTTTTTTAACGGTAGATCACGAATCTGAAGTCAGTTTTTTTCATAAAGTAAGTTTAAGTTTTTGAGCTAGAGGTCAAAATCTTAGCAAAATTAAGGACTTAACATGTTATTAAACTTTATATGTTTTGTCATTTTACGCAATTTTTTGCCCTATTTTTATTTCTAAGGGTGCCAATTCACTACGGAATGTTGGTACAACAAGTTGGACCAACATGTTGTATCAACTTGTTGAACCAACATGTTACACAAAGTTGTTGAATCAACATTCCACACTAATTTCGGCATAGGAGTGCAAATTCACTATGGAATGTTGGACCAAAATGTTGGTATCACAGGTTGGACAAACATGTTGTACCAACTTCTTGTACCAACATGATTGACAAACGAACGAATCGACTATTGCAGAATTTACTCTTACGCCGAAATTAGTGTGGACTGTTGGTACAACAAGTTAGTACAACATGTTGGTCCAACATTCTATAGTGAATTTTCACCCTAACACAACAACTTAGACAGATGTAAAAAATCTGCAGATTCGTGATCTACGCAAAATTTCCGATAAAAAACAAGATTTTTTCAGAAAAAAAAGAAAAAAAAATAGACTTTTTGGTTTTTATGGGAATTTATAAAAACTGAAGGCGCATGAGGCACACTTTCCCGCCATTTTAAAAACCTAAAAAAAATTTCAGCGTTTACTAACACTCCAAAAAGAAAACTTTGAGGGGGTTAGACATATGAAATTCGAAAATTCGAAAAATAAGGGACGAGAAATAAGGGACACCAATATATACATTAATTTACCGTATATTTAACATCCCTAAAATCAATCCAAAGCCGGCCGCCATTTAACCCGGATAGCCGACAGTCCTCTAACAAATTTATTTTACGGTAAAAATCCTCACTATACTTTCAGGTTCCTTCAGCTCCGGCACCAGAAAAAAAGAAAAAATGGGAGAAGTAAAATAGCAAAAATCCTTCCTTCTGAACCGAAAATTGCAGGTTTATAAATTTAAGAATTTTTGGAGATCCAAATCAAAAAAAAAATGCGAGCCCAGCCTTTGACCCTAACACTTTCCAAAAAGAAAAAAATCAGGAATTTTGCAACAAACCTAGATTTTTTTTTCGGATATGAGCCTAATATGCAAGATCGTGCACCTTGCCAGGAAAGAGATACCTGTTCAGTTACTACTCCCTCTTAATCGTAAAATTTTATTCAAGTTCACAATTCGATAACAATAGGAAACCGTAGGAGAACTCGACTAGATAGCCTTCTTGGCACACAATAAAGAGAAAAAAAAAAGCATTCGGAGCGAAAAGAAAACAACGAAAATGTCACTATTATTGTCCTCCTATCGGACAAAATTAACACGAAATGCCCTTGGATGTAACAAAACCGGTATCGCAACCTTAGATACCACCCACCCCACATTAATCGTCGCGATCTATTTATTACACAGTCTCAATATTTAAAAAAGTAAGATTCAAGGAATCGTAGGTGAAGCACCTCATAAAAACAATCCATTTCGATCCGGTCGAATTATGACAAAGTTTAAAGCCCTCGGTGTTTACATGTGGGTGAATTACCGATAAATTATTTTAAAACCCAAACACTCGTTTTTTTTTTTTTTTTTTTTTTAATCGATAGAAATTAATAAAAAATAGGTCTGCACTAATTTAGAAAGAGAGAGACAGAAAAAAAAAAATTAATGCATGGGTTAATTTTTTTTAATGTCAAATCTCCCCTCAAGGCCATGCGATTTTCAAATCTAGATTTCGGAGTCGGAATCGGTAGACAATTATTACGATTTCAGTCATTAACAAAAGTCGCTATTATATATATTTTTTGTTTAACATAAGATTTACATGGCGCGGGTACTTTTGTTCGAACCAGTTAACTTGTTTACCACTTGCTCCGGTACCTACCAATTCCCGTTTAAAGATGACATGGGAAAAATAAAGACATAATCGAAATGTACATGTACTGTTAGTCGCTTATCGAAAATTTTCGTTATTGAAAAACCACAAAAAAAAATTTTTTTATCTTGATACAATCGTTAATCCGACATTTGTGACCTAATATATATGGTATAGGCACAAGTAAGTAGGGTTCCCGGAAATTTCGGTTTTGTATGACATCTTTATAGTAATCGATTGCTCCGATTAATAACTCTGATACGTCATATTTGGATTTGAGAGGCCTTCCGTCAAGGTGTACATCATCTTTATCTGCAGAGCGAAAGAGGCTTTTACTATGGAAAATTAACTGCCCTGAGGAGTCAACCCCAGGATAGTTGGTTCTCCGGAAGGAAATGCAATTCAGACAGGGGCGATCCTGCCTGAAGAGAGTAGGGGCTGAAAAAATGAATTCCGTTATGAAATCATGGTGGTAAGTGTGACGTGAGAGGTTGCTCATTCCAAAAGAAAAGCAAAGATCGTAATACAAAAGGCAAAGGAATAGCAGCTAATCATTATAACCCGCTCAGGATTATGATAGTTCAGAATTATGGTAACCCGCTCAGAGTTATGACAAAAGTATAGATCGTAATTCAAAAGGCAAAGGAATAGCAGCCAATCATTATAACCCGCTCAGGGTTATGATAGTTCAGAATTATGGCAACCCGCTCAGGGTTATATTAGTTCAAAATTATGCTAACCCGCTCAGAGTTATGACAAAAGTATAGATCGTAATTCAAAAGGCAAAGGAATAGCCAATTATTAAAACTCGCTCAGGGTTATAATAGTTCAGAATTACGGTAACCCACTCAGGGTTATATTAGTTCAGAACGATGGTCATCCGCTCAGGATTTTAATAGGTCAGAGTTATGATAACCCGCTCAGGGTTACAATAGCCCGTTCAACCCGCTCAGGGTTATGACAAAAGTGTAGACCGTAATTCAAAAGGCAAAGGAATAGCGGCCAATTATTATAACCCGCTCAGGAGTATAATAGTTCAGAATTACGTTAACCCGCTCAGGGTTATATTAGTTCAGAATTATGTTAACCCGCTCAGAGTTATGACAAAAGTATAAGATCGTAATTCAAAAGGCAAAGGAATAGCAGCCAATTATTATAACCCGCTCAGGGTTATATTTGGTCAGAATTATGGTAACCCACTCAGGATTTTAATAGTTCAGAATTATGGTAATCCGCTCAGGATTTTTATAGTTCAGAGTTATGATAACCCGCTCAGGGTTACAATAGCCCGTTCAGAGTTATGTTAACCCCTCTCAGGGTCATGACAAAAGTATAGATCGTAATTCGAAAGGCAAAGGAATAGCCAATTATTATAACCCGCTCGGTGTTATAATAGCCAGTTCAGAACTATTGTAGCCCCCTCAGGGTTATTACAACCCTCTGAGCGTTATTGATCACCTTCTGGGGGTTATGATAACCTTCTGAAAGTATAATAAAACTCTCAAGGTTATGCGCTCAGGATTACGATAACCCTTTAAGAGTTATAATAACCGTCTCAGGGTTAAAATAAGCTCAGTAAATTAAGAAAGCTCTCTCAGGGTTGTAATAACCCCCAGAGGGTTTATATGAACCCAATCATGCAATTTTTTGGAGCTGGCGTTGCTTCAAAATATAAGGTTACATCTAATGCAAAAGGTCTGAGCTATCGTACTGTCACCAAGGTCTGTGCTACACCTGATTACATCATTTACATCTAATGCAAAGGTAATGAAATTTTGGAAATGCAAGTGCATTGATATTGCAAAATGCATGAAATGCAAAGGGTACGTCGAAACAAATGAGTGAGTAACCCCTCGGCTTAAAAATATTCTTCTACCAACTAAAGATATGACTCTTGTAATGCGATGCAGATAATGCTTCCAGGCAAGTCACTGGCAAGGGATGGTAACTACTGGTGATCATCAAAACCATCAGCACCACAAAAGCAATCGGAATTTTGCTTTTCACGTTTTGAACGGTTAAGTTTCTTTTTGTATACTTTTATAAAATCAGACTTTTAAAATACAGACGTGGCTTAAATGTAGTGGCATCTCTACAAAAAAAGAAAAAATAAACAGTTACGTACTGCAACTGCATCCCAGACCCATCCCCTTTTTTTTAATGGTTAAACTCGTTTTTTTTTTTTTTTGTGCAGTCTCTCACTGAAATCTATTTTTTTACGACTGTTGCGTGTGGGATTCTAAAATAAATACGACTGATCATGAACACGAAATGATAACGATAGATCGTCTATTGCCTGGAGTCTTAGACGCTCTATACAAAGTAGGACTTCAATGGACTGAAAATTGCATTAGACAGTAGCACACTCATTTTAAGGTCAAGCATTTCAAGAAATCAACAGAACGAAGTTGGGGTGACTCAAAAAATTCTGACATTATGTTTCATTTTCAATTTTTTTCCGTGCATCCAGGGCGAAATCCTATAAATGTATCAGGCCTTCGGATTTTAAAATGATAAAAAAATATTGTAAGTAACGGAAAACTGGAAAAAGAGCTTGTGGCAGCACCGAAAATGTAGTTTTAAGATCACGAAACCTGAGATATCGGCCTTTTCTTCATCACCCTAATACTCCAAGACCGTAAGAGCACAGATTAAGATATATGCACGTCCTACTTATATATAAATACTATTTACATTTATATTTTATTTGCATGTGAACAGAGCCGAAAGAAATCCTGAGAGTAATGTCATCGTCGGCATCGTTTCTTCACATCTCTCATTGTTTTAAAAAAAAAGTTTAAGTATACGAAATGCTCTTAAAAAACAAAACGAAACAAAAATTAGTAAAAAAACAATTTAAAACGATTAATCTTTCATTAAATCGCGGCCGATTAACGACCTTCGAGTGGATGACAACCAAAAAAGTAGAATGTAATTTTGGGTCACATCATTTGTTTCCAATTGGTTCGGTAATGTGTTACACTATTTTTTTTTTCTTCAAGAAATAATAAACAGAGAATAGAAAAAGATCGCCCTTTTACAGCAGCAGGAAGCTAAAAGCATGCGATACTTAAAAAAAAAAATTTTTAATCGACACGTCTAGATCTCAGATATAAACTCGTATGTAAGAGATATACGGTTTTTTTTATTATTATAAAGACGTCAATTATATGAAGTGAAATATTTAAAAATCCATCGATAAACTTTTCTGAGGGATACGATTGTTATTATAATAATGCATTTTAGTATCGGCGTTCGGTGACCTAATTGCTAAGTATATACTTGCTTTGACTATATTAAGTATGTAATAAGATGCTGGCATATACCATGATAAAAAAAAAGATTTTCGGTTTAACGGAAACGACTGCATAATTTGACGACGTTGCATTTAATAGGATTCAATATTTTTTTTTTTGTTTTGTTTTGTTATTATTATTGCAAAATTGATTCAGTTTCATTAATAGAATAACGTAAAATGTAGGCAACCAGAGTTCCGCCGGTAGAAACCTTTATTATATTTACATACCGGTTTGGCATTGTTGTAGGTAGGGTTCAACATTTTTATCCGTAATCGAAAAAAATCGATGCCATATACTCTTACGGAATAAATGATTGATGATGGAGGATGTTTTTTTTTTCTGCAAAGGTCATCGAAAAAAAGAGGCCTCCTTTATTGACTCTCGATACGTATTAAAAGAAGTTATTACAAGAAAATAAGTGTAGTGAAGGGAATAAGTAGTGATTACTTTTTAGATTAATGGCCGGCAAAATGCTAACAGCTGACAATGATATTACCGCGTTCAGGAATTTTTTAAAATTACAAGCCGGGACGTAGAAACGAAAATTCTCAAATGAATTAAGTAAAGCAGATAGATTTGGGAGTTGTGCAACGTCGTGTTTACACTCGCAAAATATTAAAAAAATGTTAATTGTTGCTTCCAAAGTTATAGTTTGCTGCCTGAATTTTATGCTCCATGAGGTACATAAAAAAAAATTATTACAAATCTCACAGTTAGGCTATAACTTGATCAAATGGATAATAATATTTTTTGATGGGTTCTTCTTAACATATTATACTCATTAAGTATACTATTTCTTATACTAACTACATAGTTCCTTAAATTTTTTATAGACGTGATCGAGTTCTACCCTAAAGTACAGAACGAGAATTATAAAATTTTAGGAGCAACATATTTCTAAGTCATATTTCCCGGAACTTTTTATTTATTTATTTATTTTTTAAAGGGGCACTCAGCTTCTGAGGCTATTCGGCCGTATTGACATCGACCTCTTTGGTCGTTCGGTCTCCGTACGGTCTCCAATTAAAAACTACAAAATTTATGGTGGAAAGGTGTAGAGGGCTCTTGCAATGACAAGACAGTTTATTCCTTTAACCTTTCATAGCGAATAAAATATCCCTATATCTTTGAGGAATGCAATAACTTCTCCGAGCTGCGGTGATTTTGGGTGAAGAGCTCTTTCTATAGGGAACTTCCAATCGAGTATCGGTTTCGTGCCTTTCGCACTCCAACAGAATGTGTTCAACGCTAAGAAGCTCGCCGTATGGGCCTATATTGGCTCTTCCTCCCCTATTAGGAGATGACTCTGAGTTAGGGGGGTTGGAATGGTGACGTGTCCATGTAGCGGTCTGGCTATCAATGAAGTTAAGCAGCATTGATGCGGACCAGTTTCTGGATGGGTAATCGTACCAACACTGGCGGGATGGCGGGAACTTACAAATGCAGTCATCTTAACCTCACTGTGCGAGTTGGTTGTCGCATCCAGAAAAGAAAAAGTCCTTGACCTGCGCAAGCAGTTAATAGAATACAAATAGACCTGCGCAAGCAGTTAGTAGAATACAGAAAAAAGACCTGCGTAAGCAGTTAACCGAATATAATAAAAAAAACAAAAAAAACAAAAAAAAAAAAAGTTAGACGAGTGTGGCCCAGCCTCATCCTTGTTCTCCTTTTTTGTAAGACTTTTTTCTTGTTTCCAGGGCTGAACATCACCTTCAACAGACAGGAGCTTGGACCCACACCTTTGCCATCCCCTAGTCCATCTTTCAATATGGTGGCGTTTCAGCATTTGCACCCTACCATCTAATAGCAGACTGTTCACCATATCCCAATACAGCCTCTTTAACTTCCTGATCCACTCTCTAATTTCCTGGGATTCCCACGTGACGATCCCGGAACTTGATTGATTTAGTCATTTGAGTTTTCCTTCAAATTGCCACAGCACACTATATCAGAAGAAGGATAAGAAGATCCATGCTCCTATTACCGAAACGTTTCCGGCTCAGTCAGACCAAATGTTCAGAAAAGGTACCACGGATGGGAACATGCACAGCTTATAGTTTTTCTAACCACTTCCACTCTCACAATTGTACATCATGGACTTCGTCCTCAAAATTCGTTACCAGGAAAATCTATTCCAAAGAGCGAATCTTCCTTCAACGTTTTTTTTTTTTTTTTTTTTTTTTGTTGAACAATTTTGCCAAAACTTCGTCCTTAACTATATTCATTCAAATTAAAAATATTGCTCACTAAGGCCGGTCATTCGACTGAGTATAACCAAAAAAAAAAAAAATCGTGATTCCTTCATTTTCGCTTATTTCTCATATTCTTCACAGAAATGTGTTCGAGAGCATTATTTTTGCCCAGTACATAAAGACGTTTATTTACATTTTATCAACGAAAACGCTAAATCAAAAGAAAAGCGCAAAAAAAACATGAATAATTGAACGTGTTGACACGTGTTGAAAGTGTTGACGTGTTGTCTCCGAGAAAAGTACGAATCGAAAGTTGTTAAGGGCCATATGTGAAAGAAATTTTAATCTTAACAATATGCGGGTGTCGGGTGATCGAGTACATTTATAACCCAAGATCCTACGGCGAGAATCAATAAATAAAGAGAAGAGTCATGATTAGGTCTTGCAGGCTTATTTTTCTCTAGCAAATCATATCCTTGAGAAATTTTTTATTTTGCACTTTTTTGAACGTTTTTTATTTATTTTATTTTAATAATTGGATGCTGACCTGAAATCTCGTTGAATACAGCTACCTGCATGTAATAAATTTATGTTAAATCCAAGTAGGTTAAAAACGGTAAATGGTGGGATCAAGTAAATGATGGAAACTGTTGTAGAAAAAGAAATCCGCTGAAAATAATCTGAAATAGTAAGTTATAAGTAAGGCTTGACTGACGGAAAGAGGGGATAAAATAAGGTCGAAGGAAGTAAAAGCGAAGGGTCTTGCGAGAACGTTTTGCTGATACAAAGTTTTGCTGGGAAGCGTTTTTAGAATTTTCCCTTCGTGTAAACTCGTATGGATATACTAAGAGAAGTGCCTATGTACTGCATCTCAATAGGGAATACTTTCAGGTATTTTTATTTTTGAAAAATTTTAATATAAAAATAAAGTGCATGAATTGAAAGAATTATTTGCGTAACAAAAAGTAATTTAAAAAAATGTCTTCTGTATGCAATAATTAATTGGGGGTTAAAAATTGTAAATCAAAACGGTCGGAATAAACGCGGAAGCGTTGTGACGTCACAAGTTAATATCTGTCTGCCGGAAAATATGTCACAGATTAATGCGATGTTTTCAATGTTATGTTGATCAACCAAGCCACGGCATTCTTGGAAACGTTTTTCGGACAGAACGATATTAACTTATGACGTCACAACGCTTCCGCGCTTATTCCGACCGTTCTGATTTACATTTTTTTTAACCTCCAACTTTGAAAAATAGCAAACAGAAATATTTTTTAAAATACTTTTTATTACACAAATAATTTTTCAATTCATGTACTTTATTTTTACACCAAAATTTCTCCAAAATAAAAATAATTGAAAATACCCTATTGTTAGAGATTGCTCCCGGGGATTCCCGGGATGAGAGACAATTTTTTTCCGAAAACATTTCCCGGGAATTTTTTTTTTTAATTGTCGGGAATCTCGCTTCCCGGGAATGCAATTTTTCTCATTTTCGAGATTTCTCGAATCCCGGGATCAACACTTTTTTTTCGGAAACGGGAATAATATGAATTTTATCAATTTCTTGGCCATTTCCCACAAAAAATTTTCAAAAATTTAGAAAAAAGTTACATAAATCAGAAATTCTGTACGTCAGAGCCAAAAGGTTCAATATGCAAATTAAAGATGGCCGTTTGTTATGGGTAAACAACGTTTGGCGGACATCTTTAATTTGCATATTGAACCTTTTGGCTCTGACGTACAGAATTTTTTTTACATAATTTCCTTTTTTGCCTAAAACGAGCCCTTTAAACTACATGGAAAAATTTCTTTCGACATTAATTTCGTTCGCTTATTCCCGAACTTAAATATCAAAAAGTTCGAAAATCAGTATCTTTTTCCTTGTTTCGTCTTCTAAATAAATTTCCGGCTTTTCCGGGATTCCCGGGAATTCAAATATCAATTTCTCGATTCCCGAGAAATGAAAAAGCTAACCAAAACAGCAATTCTCGTTCCCGGGATTGATAATTTTTTTCAAAAACGGGAATTCCCGATTACCGGGAACTGAAATATGTCGGGAATTTACAATCTCTACCTATTGTCCACATGAGTATATTGACCAATTCTTCTTCTTCTTTTAATTCCCGGCTTCGCGAGGAAGATCAACTACCATCACTGCGGTTTCGTTTTGAGCCATAATGATTATACTGGAACAGAATAATTCAATGACTTCCCCAGATCTTCTGCATCGCAAAACAAAGGCCATACCGTTTCGGTAATTCTTCACTCAAAATAGTATATTTCACTGCTAGAATCTAAAGCGAGACTTTTTGAGTCCCGACTCCGATTTTGCCGCGCCGAGCGAAGAGAGGTGCGGAGAACGGTCGAGGGTTCAAAATGTCGAGATTTAGATTCGTAGCTGTGAAACATATTTTTTATTTCAAGTGCAATGATTGGACAGCGGCCATATTGATTTTTTATGTCAGTTTTCGAGTGCTAGACCAAATTGTTTACTTTTACACCGTAAAAAATTTTGTGTTAAAAGTAACATAAACGTATGTCAGAAACGGTCCACATATCTTTTTTGTTGTTTTGTTTATGTTTACCTTTTGGAAAAAAACAACATAAAAAAGTTATGCGGACCATTTCTGACATATTTGTTATTATTTACAAAAAATTTTTTACGGTGTAGGGGTCTTTTTTACTGACGCTAAAAGTTCAACTTTTAGGGACCAGAAAACGGACGTGAAAAGTTTTACACACACGTGGAATAAAAAAGCGTTTCCTAGTAACCAGTCGAAAACAAACTAGATTTTGCATATAGTGAAAAACAGACTAGTGACCAAGAAATGTTTACTAACGACTGACTAGTCCAATTTTACGAGCTACTAATCAGAAACAGTCGATCAAAATTTAATTGCGCACAATTTTTTTCAGTGTGTCTCATGATACCTCGACGCAAGCATAGCTGATTTCTACCATTTTCAGTCTTAAGCCAGTGCTGTAGGTACTATGCTGCCCACCACCCGTTTAACCCAGAGACAGATGCTTATCAAATAGGGTAGGTGCATCACTACTCTACTCCGGCTGCTCCGGCACCACCGGTCACCCCGATTATGAATTTAGAAAGAAAAAAAAAAATCCGTCAAAAATCAAAAAATCCATAATTTTTTTTCTGTCTTCCAAACCAATGATGCTTAATCTAAAAAATGTTTCTAGAAAATTTTCTGTTTTTTCTCATCATGATCTCCACTCTTGAAATCGTCAAACTCCAAAATTAATTTTTGAAAAACAATTTTAAAAAAATGCCACCGGTTAAAGAAGAACAAGCACTAGAAAGTTCAGTATATCCCCATTTTTGCAATGAAAACTAGATTATTTATGACCTCATACAATTTCGACCATCGAAATCAATAATTACAACAACAACAACAACGACAAGCCCGGTTAACAATTTTCAATCGCAAAGAAATTAATCTGAGGAAGTGAAATTTCGTCATCGATACCTCTAAAAAATAATAATAAAGTCGGACCAGTTAAACAAAAGTGCAACGGCGAACAGAGATAAGAGAACCGAGATGAAAGATTGGAATCCAGTTAGAAAGTGGGTGCAGCAAAAAAAAAAAAAATTTTTCTATTTTAAGTCTAGTAGCCGACCATCGTAAGTGAAGCACGTTTACCATTCGCGTAGAATTGACCTTTTACCATAGAATCTATAAAAAGTTAACTTTGTGTTATTGTTTGCTTCCGTAGATTCGGGTTTTACTTTTTTTTTTTTTTTTTTTTTCCTTTACGGATGACTCACCGAGGTTGCACCCGGAGGAGAAAGAAAAAAAAAGAGGAAAGTAATACTTGCTGTTTTAGATTCTTATCGACTTTCTTATGAATATATGATATATATACACAAACCAGACCGGGAGATACGAATCGATACTCCCGAAGAATAAATACGGAAGCAATTAGTTTCGAGTGCAGGAAAAAATGCAGACGTTTAAAAGGAGAAGAAGTAAAAAATAAAAAAAACTGATTTTTTTTAAAAAAGAATCGATAGGTGCCAAAGATGACCCGACACTATTTATTAAGGTCAGTTTTTGCATTGGAATAAACATGTATCGCGTTGCACCTGAACTTGCAAAATAACAAACAGGTTTATAGCGTCATTTCCTTGAAGATGCAAAAATAATTATCTGTCTTTTTTGACCATATTAAATAAAATTCGATGTGGCTTTTCAAAACCAATTTTGATTTTCTAATTGAAAAAAAAAAAAAAAAAACGCAAAATGAAAGACAATAAAAAAGTAGCATCATCCTTACCAAAAACGTAAAGAAAATAAATTTGAGGTTGCCACCGGTTCTTCATTTCGTTAGTTTTAAATCAGATTTTTTTTTTTTAAAAGATCAATCTCTGGTTTTCTTCTTCGTCCTTTAACGAACCGATTTTTCTCAACCACCGAAAGATAAACGAACCATAAATGTGGGAAAGACCTGATTTTCATGTGAAAAGGTCAAAACTCCATACTTTTGTGAACAACGATAAGTTAACGGATATTAAAAGTCGGTTAATCTTGTGCTTATTCTTTTCTTTTAAATTCATAGAAATGATAACGCATCGGAGCGCATGCCATGATATCCGAGGGTTAATTGACATTTTAACACTGGATGTTAATGATGAAACTATTAATATGAAAATGACGTAATCAATTAAGCATAATAAAATCATAGAAAAAAAAGTGAAAGGCAAAAAAGAAAGAATAAAATTTTTGAACGAAAGGATTTTTAGCAGCAATGCAATTTGCAGCTTGAGCTCTGTTTGAGGAAATGAACAATTAAGGGCTACATAAAATTATGGGTACCGGTAAAAATTTTTGTACTGAAATTATTATACAGGTGTAAGGGCAAGCGCGCAGAAGATGTACAAAAATCCAACCAATTCTTCAAAAATATTTTTAAAAAAAAGTAAATTGTATTAATAGGAAGGCAATGTTGATGAAAATATGTTTTTTATTTTGGATAGGGGAAGGGATCAAAAATAAAGCTTGACAAAAAAAACGACTCTTTTTTGTATTTTACGGCTAATCATATATGTATTTGTTTGGGGACCGATTTGCAAGACCAACAATTAGTAAATTCTGTGCGTCTTTTACAATTGGACGTATCCAATGGAAATTTTCGAATTCGAACATGGCACTATGCGAAAAAGTTGTGCCTTTAGGGTCAATAGTAACCTGGGATTTCTTCAAATTTTTAGGTCAGTACTTTCGGCCGTCTCAATCTCCTTTAAGTTTTACATGTTAAAGGATAGGTGATTTTGGTAATTTTTAAAAATCTCGTAAAAAAATTGTCTAGAAACCTCGATTACTGTAAAAGTATATCTGTCTGGCGTTTTTGAGGTCGATAAATCTGAATATGACCGAAGTAAAAAAAAAATGATGTAAAATAAGAGTACAAATATTTAAGTCTAACGGGAATGAAAAAAAGCAAGTCTGCCCCTGAAAATGCTTAAAACAACCCAAGTATTCCATGATCTAACAAAAAAAGCTAAAGTCACTTCACTTTAAGGGACACTAAATTAAATCGAATTACCTTAAAATAGCAAAATATCTCCAAAGTAAAAACTAAATAAGAATTTAAAAATATTTTTAAGGGGCATTGAAATATTACGTCATGACATTAGCGAGGAAGAGATTATTTGAAATGCTGACTTTTACAGACAAAGGGGGAGGAAGTATGCACAAATCTGACGTCAGCATTTAATTATAAATTTCGATCAACTTTTATCATTTTTAAGAAAATTCTAGTCCATTTTTTTAGGCTTTTCCAGGTGCATAAAATGATGGCTTTGCTCGGTAGTTATTATTATTATTAAGTAATTCCTGAAAAAACGGACCGTGACGGGAGAGGACAAATATTGCACTTTTCGTTAATAAAAAAGTAATTCATTTTCCTTCAAAGAAGAGATATCGTTCTCTACCTTCCGAAACTCGAATTAACTAGAAAAAAACTTTTTTCCCGCAACATTCTCAATGAGAATCTGCTAACAAAACAAAACGTGACGGGAGGACAAATAAATGCATTTTTTAACTAACTAAAAAGGTTAAAAATTATTTTTATTTTATTTTAAAAAGGGATATCATTCTTTACCTCCTAAAAAGCAAATCAACAGCAAAAAAATTTTATTTCAGTTTCGTCTTCGATAAGATCTTAAGCAATATTGCCTAAAAATAAAAATGTAAGCGACTTTTTAAGAACTATCCGATTGAGATAAAAAAGTTTCAACAAGAAAGTAAAATACCAAAAAAATTGTTAGATAGAAAATTTCAAGATCTACAAATTTAAATTCGTAAAAAAAAAATTTTCATGAAACATTTTTCATTTAGTTTAATGCGCTGGAAGGGGGGGAGGGGTATCCTAAATCTGAGGTAATTTCTGAATCAGAAGTACGTAATTTAAGTAATCTGAAGTAATTTCTGAAGTCAGTATGCGATGCTGACTTTAGCTGACAACGGATGATAGGGGTTCAAAATTAGTCCATTTCATCTCAATATTTGAGTTGCCCCT
Organism: Liposcelis bostrychophila; assembly: GCA_037577465.1. Taxonomy (NCBI): domain Eukaryota; kingdom Metazoa; phylum Arthropoda; class Insecta; order Psocodea; family Liposcelididae; genus Liposcelis; species Liposcelis bostrychophila. Next base: position 18,791,054 of record CM075212.1, on the reverse strand, counting down.
AAAATTCTTCCTTCAAAATTATTAATCCAAATAAATGAATAACATTTTTTTTCTTTTTGCCTTACGCCTTTCTGTATTTTCTCGGTTACTTCTTTTTCCTTCTTCTTAGCCTTGCTTTCTGCTTGACACAACAGCATTTTTGCTCCTGTGACATTTCCACTAATGCACTTCTGCTCTGAGCTTGTTTTCAACCTTTTCATCTCTCGGTTCTTCGCATTCTGCAACATGCTAAAACAACAGAATATTGCTTCAGATATCATTTAAACTTCCAACAGTTTTTTCTAGCAAAGTTTTTTTAAATTCAAATTCAGTTTCTTTTAATCTCGTACCCCCCTCCCTCCACCACTTTTTTTTTTTTTTGAAAAAAGTTAAATTTTTAACATTTGTATCTCTTACTGAAAATTATATTCGTTAATCCCAACGAGGATTTTTAATATGTTTTTTTATCATTTCATTTCCATCAAAATATACAATTTCTTCACGTGTTCCGCAACTTTTGAAACTTTTCCCAGCTTTAATGCACTCAAATATGTAACACTAACCGTGTGTAATGTTGAAAATCAGTTCACCGTGACCCTTGTGGCGTTGTTAACGGTCTGTGAACAACCAGGTTCCTTTCCATGGATCGTACTTGTCATCAAGGACGTTATTTTATTTTAGAGTCCTTGTGCTTTTTTCACTGACCATATAGAAAAAAAAAATTGTCGGCTTTTACAAATATCCAGCCCAAATTTTGTACTTTAAACTTCAATCCCTAAGCCTATTTTTTTCGTCTTTGATCTAGAAGTGAAATTGTGTGATTCTCGTTGCATGTACCGCCACGTTCTTTTTGTTGTACTTGTCGTAATGGATGACGCTTCTCTTTGTTACTTTCCTTCCGAATGTTTTACTTGAAAAATTTCGACTTAATTACCGCGGAAACTTATTAGTCGCTGAGAATGCGCATTTCGTTTTATTTTCTTTCAATCTTTTTTTTCGACTGAATATTGTTTATTATTTGAAACGTTTAATAGAAAATGACTGATTGACTGAACGTCGTCTTTTTGTCACGGCGTTTGATCATAATTATTACTTTTAACAAATGTTGTAATTATTCTTTTTTTGTTGTCGTCGAGGCTTAACGCTTTCTCGTTATTCGAAGCGTCGATTTATAGGCGTTCTGATAGATAATCTATGGTATTTTGCATTGTATAAAAAAAGCCTAATTTTTTTTTTTTTTTTTCTCTAATAACGGTGAAATGGCATTTTTCAAAAATTGTTGCCAATAACTCCCAACAACTCTTTTCTGCTACAGACTCTGACGGAACAATCGACTATATCACTTTTACAGAAAAATCTGGGCTAACAATCCTGTTATCGTTATTACAGTCTATTTTAGGAATTTTTTTTTAAATGTAAAGCATAAAAAGTGAAGGTTATTCTTTTTATACATTTGTAATCTCCCTTTCCGATTTGGACAAGATAAATATCTCACTTTTAAATAGTTTCATTTGTTTTTTATCTACCGCGCATCTTTAAAAACGAACAAATATTAATAAAGTTGAAAAGCATATTGCTTAAAAAATAAAATAGGTTTTTTTTTCTCATGAAGAATACGATTTTGTTTTTTTGTTTTACAAAATTAAAAAAAAAAAAAAAAAAAAAAAGAAAAAAAAAAAAAAAAAGAAAACAAAAAAAAAAAAAAAAAAAAAAATTCTATTTTCGTGAGATACTCGCAAAAGATAGTATAAAATTTTGAGTCACGTCGATTTACAAATGCGATCGAACCAAGTTTGGTTATAAAATTGTTAGCATGACACCGTTTCGAGATATACACCTGTTACTGCCTCGAGAGACCGTGTACTGTACCTTTTTTTCCCCCGATTTCTCCTTTCGAAAACGAAATTTTTCCAGTTGAACTTGTAAAACTGAATTACTTTCGTTCGCATCGTTATTTTTTTCTTTCCCAAAATTAGGCAGACAAGTAAAGAATAAAAAAGTCATCAGTTTTAAATTTTTTTTTTTTAATTTTCCAACAACCGAAAATTTAAAAAGTTTTTGTTCAAAATTGAAACCTGCGCAACGATAATTTTGATCCATTAGCCTCCTGGCGTTAAGCAGAAATTGGCAACCAGCTAAATATAGTTTAGTATTGCCTTGATCAGCAATGCTTCGAATTATTAAATAGATTTGTTTATGTTTTCCGAATACTTATAGTAAACAAGTTCTTTACCATTTTTCATTGATTCTATGATTTTTTTTCAATCGCGAAATTTTGCGGCAAAAATTTGATGTCAGATCATATTTTTAAAATATTTTTGAATTAACAGTGGCGCTCCTCTAAAGAGAACAATTTTACTAACTAAAGCTCCATAATTTATTTCGAGGAAAAAAAAAAAAAAAAAAAAAAAAAAAAAAAAAAAAAATTGGGGGGCATGAATTAAAACTGGCTAGAGCAAAATAATTTTAGCAGTCACATTATTGAATGCCATTAGGTTGGAAGTATACAAAGCTGTTTTCGCGGCTAATGTGACCGCTCCAGCTGATGGTATTTGTTTACCATTCCGGGCTGGCGGATGTGTTTTGTGTTCATTAATTACTCGGCTGAATCAAGCAAAAATATCACAAAAAATGTAAAATTTTTTAAACGTTTAGAGAGCGTTCAAACATCACGTAAGATCAACTTTGCGGGGTTTTCACTTCCCGGTCCTCATTGTAAACATTTGCAAAATTCTTTGACCTCCAGTTTCTATATTTTCCATTCCAGTCTCCTTTACCCCTCTATTCTATTTTTTCTCTTATGTTTCTTGAGTTGAAATAAAATTCTTTTTACAAAATATTTCTTTTACCAAAAAAAAAAAAAAAACCTGCCACACTTTCATTTTTTTTTTTTTTTTAAATAAATCTGAGAATACAATACCAAGAAAAACCTTGGAAACTCTTGAACTCAAATTAAGACTAGACTCAAAAAAAAAAAATGGCTGACGCGAAAGCAAAAATGTCTTGTGGCAAAACATTTTCTTAAAAATCAAGCGAAAACAATAAAAAATTACTTTGTCTAGAAACAATCGGTCCGCTGTCGCGAAGCATTTTTGCTTTGCTACAGGTTTTGTTGCAAGACAGGACTTGTTCAAAACATTTCCTTTTTTTAAGTGCACTACTTAAGGCGACGCAGGAGTGATTCATTTTTTTGAACACCCTATACTTCGAAATATGCAAATATTATCCTTTTGGTGCTAGATATCAAAATTCCGCTTCCGAGCAACAATATATATCAATATTAGGCCTGACCATACAGTACTTTTTTGGGAAACCTTAATCTACTATAAATTCCCGGGAATTTATCCTAAATCAAAGTTTCCCGAAAAAGTACTGAATGGTCAGGTATAGAATTTTTCCTGAAGGTGCATAAGATTGATAAAAATTGTTGCTCGGAAACGGAATTTTGATATCTGGCTCCAAAACAATAATATTAGCGTTTTTCGAAGTATAGGGTGTTAAAAAAATGAATCACTCCTGCGTCACCTTAAAACTATAATTTCAAAGTCTGCGTTAGTCATTTCAGGGATTTTTTAGTGCAGTGTTTTCTTTTAAATGCAAAAAAAGGGGGGAAAAATCCTATGAAAGAAATACCGCCACTCTCCCCCAAGTAAGAAATTGCAAGGATTTCGTAGTCTTTTCGTTTTCTACCGCCCTCCACCCTCCACAATACCCGTGCTTATAAGTAATATTTTAAAAAGGAAATTCATTAAAAAATTTTCGCATAAGGGAGCATACTTGTGTTATGTAACGCATGAAGGGATACTTTTCACAAGAGGATGTTTTGAAATGAGCATTGCGAACGGAGGGGAGGGGGTCAAAAATAACTGAGAACGTAATATATATATATATATGCGACCCCTAATTTATTCGATCAAAAAGACTTAATATTTTTTTTTAAATTAAATCTTATGTTTTTACTAACGAATTATTAATATCAGGAAGGGGGGATTATTGTACTGTTTTTCATTTAGATGCAATATGTAACTTGTTGTTCACTTTTTAAGTGGAATTGACACATATACAATAAGTAAATCTAGGCCCAAAACGCCGACTTTGAAAGCAAAAGATCAGCCTTTCGCCATGGGAAAACAACGCGGCAATCGAATTCAATGTTTTGGCTCCGAGAAACACAATCAGAAAAAGGAAATGTTTTGAACAAGTTCTGCTCTCTAGCAAAACCGGAGTGTTTCGGAGCAAAGCAAAAATTCTTCGCGACGACGGACATTTTGTTTCTTGACAACATATATTTGGGTAGTTCTTGAAAAAACGTATACATTTTTATTTTTAGGCATTATTGCTTAATATCTTATCAAACACCCGCTGAAAAAAAAAATTATTTTTTAGTGGATCTGCGTTTCAGAAGGTAAAGAATGATATATCCCTTTAAAAAAAAAAAAATAAAAATTATTTTTAAACCTTTTTTAATTAGCTAGAGAGTGAGTTACTTGTCCTCCCGTCACGTTTTTGTTTTGTTAGCAGCTTCTCATTAAGGATGCAACGAGAAAAATATTTTTTGTTGCGAATTCGTGTTTTGGAAGGTAAAGAACGATATTCCTTTTTTTATTGAGAGAAAATTAATAACTTGTTAACCTTTTTTATTACCGAAAATTGTAATATTTGTCCTTTCCCGCCACGGTACGTTTTTTCAAGAAATACCCATTTATTGTATTTGCATGATTTTTAAGAAAATTCTTTACCACAGGACATTTTTGCTTTCGCATTAGCCATTTTTTTTTTCTAGGTCCAGAAATTCTAAATAACAGGTAAAAAAAAAGTCTACAGGTTCTTCAAAACTAGAGCAGTTTACCCTGCCATGAACTTTCAATCAAAACTATAAATCACAAGAATTGAATGTAGATCTAAAACCGTCTATTAATGCTACTTAGTTCGTTATGATACAATAGTACGGATCACTGTGTGAGCTAACTTAAGAAAATTCACAGCTTTAAATAAAAGCGTTGTCGACAAAACCCGCCGGTTGACTCAAACGCATAAAAAAACCTTCAAATGCATCACAAAACATTTTTCCAGCTTATGAAATTAATTAATCATTATTGCAATTTTATTGCTAATTTGTTTTTTACTATACTGTGACAACATTTAAATGAAAAAAAAAAAAAAGCTCATGTTTTATTCATAAAGTTGAATTGGCACTTTATTTCCTTTTAAACTTGAATTTGCACCATTGAACCTGGAAAGCTGTCACTTTCCATTCAAATAAGAAGTTAAGAATAGTCATGATTTACGTTACTTTTTTTTTGTATTTTACTAATAGTTGATACGACTATTTAATATTCTATACGTGGATGTTAACAGCTATCACACCTCAACATTTTTTACATTTTATTTGGAAAGTGAACATTTTTTTTTTTTCGTTTTTAACCGGACTAAAAAATTTATTCTCGGAAAAAAAATTTAATTAATTAACCGATCAATAATTAATGATCATAACAGGTATAAAATATTACGGCAAAACAAGTAAAGAAAATATCATCGTTTTTTGGCACACGCACACTAGGGGGATTTGGAACGTTTTCGAATTTTCGTATGCACAAAAATTTAGAAGCAATTATCCGACTTCAGCGATTTTTTTTTTCGTTTGAAATCGATCAGCATACCCAGGATGCAAAAAAAAAAAAAAAAACGGAACCACACAAACTTCATTCGATAGTCTTGATGACCGTATCCAAAACCGTTAGGTTATGCTAATGCAACTTTAACATTCCTCTACGTTACATTATTCATTTAAAAAAAAATATACACTAGCGTTAAGTCTTCTAAACATCATTTTAAAAAATAAATAAATAAATCGGTCATGATTTACCCAAGCCCGTTAAAAACTCGAAAAAAAAAACCCTACAGCGGAAATATCAAAAACGTAAAATTAACATCGATTTCGGAAAAAAAAAAAAAAAAAAAAAAAAATTGGAAAATAAAACAAGCAACATAGGCAATTTTTTTTTGTTGGTCAGTAGGTTGTAAATTCTCAAACTTGCCCAAAGGTGATTGTCTAAAATCATAAATAACATAGATTTAAAACGATACAGATTCAGTCTTTGCACTCGTCTATTAAAGAGGATTTTTTTTTTTCCTTGCATGCCACCCGTTAATACGGGGAAAAAAAACGCGATTCGTACCAGAAGTCGCGAAAAAGAAGGTCGCAAGGACGGAGGCTAAGAACTCGCAATTCATGTAAAATATCAGTCATTAACTTTCAAGAGATTTTGCTTCCGTTAAGAAATTTTTTTTTTTTTTCGATACGACTGTAAAATTTTTCGATCGGATTTCAGCTTGAATTGAACATTTTTTTATTCGCACTAAGTCAAATGTATAAGTCTTTTCAACAGTTTTGAAAGCAAAATCGTTGGATTGATTTTTGATGTTGTATTTAAATATGGAGAAATTGCTCATTTCTTCACCGAATACTTAATTCTTCACACAAGATTTGTTCAAAAATTTTTATTTCTATTTTTCACTTCTTTATTTTGGTTTGGATGACCAAATTTTTTACTTGACAAAATCGAAACCAGAGGTGGCCATTGGTGTTTCTCGTCTTGCTTTGCTTCGAAATTAGTTTTCAGGGTGTCGTCCATAGGGTGCCCCCATTTTTTTTTTCCTTTATATTTAACACCTTTGACGTAAGGTGCTCCATTTAAGGATATTGCATTTTAGATTCCTTACTGATAGCTACATACGGTTATAAAACAAGAAGGTAGTGATTTTAGTACTAAAGTAATGCAAAATATTGTAAATCAGGCATCGAACCGTTCTAGCTTTAAAAAATTAGGGGCTTTAGGGACCAAAATTGGGAAAATTTCTTTTTACCAACTAAAAATTTGTGATTTTCCAACGAACCAAAAACTGCTTTTAAGGCGGGGGGGTGTAATTCTCTCATTGGGATTCTTGGTATGTGGATCCTAAAGAGGGAACCGGGAAGATGTTCAGTAAAAGAATACACCAGAGGTAGACTCGAACCACCGACCTTCCGTTTTCATGACGGCTGCTCTACCACTAAAAATTTGTGTTTCGAGTTATTTCAATTTTCTGGCAAGCACGAGAAAATCAATGGAATTAGTCAAGTAAAATAAAGTTCAACTCAGATAGGAAAAATCTATATTCTGACCACTTTATTTTCAGGAGGAACTTGATCGATTATTAACATTAACCTATGTTTATTTTATCTAGCCCTTAACTATAGCTAACCACATTCAAAAACGTCTTAATCTCCAGTAGATAATTCGGTCTTCCTTTATGGCTTCAAATCTCCTCATTTAGTCATTTTTTAAAATCTACTTTAGTCTTCTTCTTTTTTTTTTTTTTTTTTTTTTTTGCCAGACCCTATGTACCACGAAAACAGTTTATTTCTTATTTTTGGAGCAAAATACCAAAATTCTACTTCCGAAGCGCCTTTGTACAAGCAAATAAGTACAGTCAGTGAAAATTTCTTCAGTCTTAATTGCTTTATCTTAAAAGTTGAATCGACATTAAATTTCCAAAATTCCCGAGAGTTTATTAACTGAATTTATTAAAATGTTCTAATTCTATAGTTCAAAATACAAAATCCAGACAAATGATTTATGCTCTAACTATACTCCCAAAAAATTAACACAAAACTTTGTATCAGCAAAAAATCTTTAGTAAAATCCACATGTGTCTTCTGAAGAAGAAAGTAAATCGCGGATGTCAACTTTAATTCTGAACATTAAAATTTTTACACTCCGGACTACTCTGGACAATTTTTTCAATTCCTCAATAATGCAATTCCAAAAAAACTTGCAACTACAATTTAAAGTTCAATTTTTTTTGGTAAGAGTTTTAACTGTAATTAAAGCTCTTATGGCAAGGAAACCAAAATCAAACCCTCACAATATTTTGAACCATTCAAATCTTTGCTAAACAATCGAAAAATGGACTAAATTTCAAATATTTAACTCCCAATTTTCTTCTTCTTCTAGATTAATGATTTTTAAGAATTCTTTAATAACATCTCAAACCATAAAATAATGTTCCAACAAAAAAAAAAAACCTCAGTTCATTTTTAAAATTTTAATGTAAGCTCTTTTTTCCCTCAAAAAAATTCAAAATAAAAATCTCAGTCTACATCTGTCTTTATGTTCAACATCTAATGCATGCACGGATGCTGGATGCACTACCACTACCACAACTCAACTTTAAATTCCTTGTTATTTTTTTCCCTTTTATTCCGAATATCGGGATTAATTCAATGAAACACCACATTTTTTTGCATTGTTTTCATTTCTGTCATAAAAATCCTCTCCGAAAACATGTATAAACCATTGTCACAGATACCTGGAGAACCTGTCACGATTTACACTTAAATGACGCTGGTAAACAAACCGTGGTGCATCCAGCATCGTTCCATATACAAGATAATATTTTTAATTTTTTATTTTAAATTAAGACACGTACCGATCTTTTTCTTTCTCCCAATAAAATCCTCGAAAAAGTATCCAATTAAAATATATCCAAATAAAATCAAATTCACTTTCAAACCGAAACAAAACCGATTAAAACGATTCGACGATTCAACGTATGACATTTACATCACGCATTCGAAACAAAATCCGCAACCAAGCTAGAGAATGAAATGAGATGTTTGGTGTGTGCAATAAACGGTCACTTGTAGCGCTAGCTCTGCCTACCTTGTTTTATTTTTTTTAAACGTCGTCTGGTAATAATAAACGGTTATTTTTTAACGCTGTTACATTATTTTATGAATACTTGTTGAGTTTTTTTTTTTCCTCTTACAGATTTTACGATAGAAGCGGCATACATCGCATCGCGAACAGTCAATTTTTTTTTTATTGAAAAAAAAAATGCTTCATGCCGCTTTCGGCCGTTTGGACTAAAGATGGCGGCGTTACTTTTTTTCGGTTAGACTGCTGAGGCCGCTGGAACCAAAGGTCAATTTCTCTCGAAGCGGCATGATTTTTAAGCAAGACGATGGAAAATTAATTATGCCTAATATTGAAATCTGTATTGATAGACCATGAAGAAACGTACCTAGTTTGTTTATATTCTGGTGCCGATAAGAAAAGCCTACGTTCAAACGTTTGAAGCATTGCCGCTTTGTATTTAAATCGTGCCTTGGTACCAATGGTTAAGGGAAGCCATTTTTTTTTAAAGATGTTTTAAGCAAAGTTGCAACTATTCTTGCAGCCTTTGATAATCATCTAACATAAGGTGCACTGCCAAAATTGAGCTTTTATATTTCATGTAAGAGCACACCGGAAATGAATTTTACAATACAGGTCCAGACATATGCCAATTTAAAACAAAAAAAATTCTAAAAATTTTCAAATTTGGACCATTCTTTTTAACAGGCATTGAATGAAAAGAGGTATCGCTTTCGAAAATCATTGACCATCAAAAAGCAAAATTTTTTAAATTTTTACGTTATAAAAGGATTTATAACACTTGTAGTTTTACCAGAAAGAAAAAAAAAATCTTGACATAAATTTTTAAGAAGTAGCAACAAAATAAAAAGCAGATGCAACAAAGAAAGAGAAACTTATTTCACCAAGCAGAAAAAGTAATTAAAATTGTTAAATTAAAATTGTTATTAAAAATTAGTTTTTTGAAAATCTTTTAGCTCAGCTAAAAATTTGTAATTACAGTACGTACCAAGCTTTATATTCTTTTCGGGATTTTCCATTACCTAAATCTTCAAACCATACATCATTTTAAATATTGCATTGTTCCTGTAAGCTATAAAGACTTTCGGTTTCCTTATCTGACGTAAATATTCATGATAAATAACTTGATAATAACTGATGTATTATGACACATACATTGTTGCTTATAAGGGGTGTCAATTTTTTTTTTTTTTTTTTGCCACACCAATTAATTTTAATCGTTTTTTTCAATATGATGGTTTTTCGGATTATTATGAAAATTAAATTAAACCCAGTGGGACCTTTTACCGTTAAGCAGCCAATAGCTTTAAATCAGTTATCACTGCTAGGTTCAGTTTCATTTCAAGACTCTTGTATTAACCAATTCATAGGTCTCTCAGCTTAACAGTAAAGTAATAGGGAAGATTTAATGTTTTGGCAAAAACTCAAACTGCAAGATACCATTTTACCAAAAAAATTTCCTAGCGCTTTTACAATATTTTTTCAGAACTTTTTGTCTCCTAGGGCTAGTTTGTTATGAACAAACCAAAAAGATTTACCGAATTTTAATACCGTCTTAGCTAATTTTCTTCCATCCCAAAAAAAAATCAGGCTCATTGTTTACCATTATCCACGTTAAATGGGTTAAATTTAAGTTCTAAAGTGCTCAGAAAACCAACAGGAAATTTCATTATGACATATCCATGCTAATTTCCTCTCAAAAAATGAAAAAAAAAAAAAAAAAAAATGAAAACAATACACTTGATAGGTCTGTCTAGTGTTAACAACAGATTTTGAGGAAAGAGAAATGCCTAGATCAGTCGATAACTGGGATCTTTAATTTTAACATTTCTCAGTGAGTACCTGCGTAATTACAGTGTTCCATTCAAAATAAGCCAAAAAGAAAAAACACTTACCATTAATCAAAGCTTGCAGTAATGCTCCTTTTTATGACCTTCATCCAATACCACAAGAGCAGATAGATCTTTCTGGTTCTTTCCAATTTGTTGTACACTTCATTTTATTTTCCCCATAGGTTCCTCATCTAAAAAAAAATTAAAAAAGGTTTTTCAAACTATGCTTGTTGTCACTTGCCATTATTAAAATCTGCACAACTATAGGATGGGGAACTATTCAAATGTAATAATTTTAAACTTGCGGAAAGCTTAAACATAAAAAAAATTATTCATGTAGACGTCTCTCAATTCAAAAACCACTATCACCAACTCAAAGCATTATTATAAAAATTAGGACAATATATCCTGTTCAAAGAGCTGAAATATTACAAACTCCATGAATTTCACACCAAAATTTTCATATCAACTAGCTAGTAACTGCATTATTTTATAATATAACTACTAAGAATGCAGATGTTCTTCAGCACTTTTCAATAAAATCTATTGAAATTGAAAAGCAATTGAGAAGAAGGGTCTGATCGGCATTTTAATGACCTGCATAATTAATTTTCATCTTTTTATTAACACAAATATTTCCAAAATGCTCGTCTATCTTCTTAGCAAGCTGCAAAGCTGGAATATACTCTTCAATTGGTTTACACCATCAAATCTACCATGCACAACATTAACAGTGAAAAATAGCCCATGACGAAATTTATCAAAAATTAAAACTTTCCTACCTCAAAGAAAAATTGAGTTTAGTGTCATCAATCCCCAATGCTTGGAATAATATCCTTCTCTTTTGATATAATTCTATCCAGAATCAAAACATATGAATACCAATGATAACTCTTTAATCATGTGTACATTTCCTGCGGTCTGCATGGCATGCCTCGCAGACATGCTTTATTTCTCTGAAATAAATAAATTATAACATTTTCTTCCCTCTTCTTTTTCTCTGATTATGAATATTTTTCAATAGTAATGTTTACCCTATAATAATCTGGAATTAAAGTCGACTGTGACCATTAATTAAAGACGTAAAAAATAATCACCTTCAATTGTTTACAAAAAGCAGAGCAGAGTCGGACATTTCGAGGGAAAAAATACGTTGCACTTGTGACGTCATCACAGCGGTACCGGCAGTTTCGTTCTGTTCCTTCCACGACAATGTAGACTAAAAACCGTTTTATTTTTTTTATTTTTTCAATAATTGGACTTATTTTTGGTTATTTGATTTACATTCCTGCAATAAAATGACGATGGAATTGTTTCAAAAATGATAAAGGATGTTCGTTCAGTGAAAAAGCTGAATACTAAAATAATGGAAAAAAATTAAAATGAAAGGAGAAATTTTGCTAAAATTTTTACCTACATGTTCGAAAATTAAATTACTTACCTGAGTCAGTCGAATGTACTCTTATTTTGTTCCCGAAAAATTCTTCTCTTCTCCTATCAACTTTGATTTAATCTTTTTTTAATTTTAAATTATCGATTCTTTCAAAAAAAATTCTAAAATCGGATATTGCTCCAAAATAATATCATGACTAATAAACATTTTTATGATAAGCATTAACCTTATCAGGGTTACTGACAATCCAAGCTGTTTTCAGTTCGGTGTTAAAGTATAAAGTATTAAATTAATGAGCATTTATTCTGTTTTATTTAGATTCCAATAAAATAATAATTTTTTCGAGGGAAAATATTATTCATTCATTATTATCATTCAGGTAATTTTCATGAGCTTTTTACAAGTTTTAGGAAGTGGATTGTTGGTCAGTGGAATTAAATGCCAATAAAAACTTTTGTGAGCAATTAAAAAAAAAAAAAAACAATATTTTTTATTTTTTTTTTTTTGTTTTCAGATATAAGTTTAAGCTAACAAGAAATTTAAAAACTGAACGATGGCACCAAGTTTGACGGCCCCTGTATCTATTATTAATCTCATAGAGCTGGTATGTTAACAAAATCGTTTAAGTTACAAAGCAAATTTTTTTTAAATCTCTTTTTTCTCCCAATATTTTAGGGCTTGTCGGTCATTATAGGAGGTCTAATCGGAAACTTGAATGTTGAAATATTAATGGACTATCAAAAACTTCAGGTCATCAACGCTACATCTTACGGCTATCTCATAGTAAACATTGTAGTCGTTGGGAGTATCATACTGCAAGAAGAACTCCCAAAAAAAGCGGTAAATACAATTATTCCACTTAATTCTTTTTGTTTGATAGTACATCAGTTATTAAAAAAAAATTCCTTTCAATTTAGAAATTTTTTTGATTTCAGAGGACTATGATTGCAGGAAGCGCTGTTGCCATGTATGTTGCAACTGGAAGTTTAATAATAAATATGTTTGTCCAGGACAAGAATGCATTGATCTATGCGAAAAGTTATCACGATAGGATTTTAACAGCCGGAACTATGTCTATTTTCCTTGCTGTTGTTTACATTGTCGATTTAGTCTTTCTTTGGAAACGGTAAAGACATTGAAAAAATAAATTTACTTACATTTTATGTATGTGTAAATCTTTAGATTTTACTATTAAAAAAAAACTCTCAGAATTTAAAACAAATTCAATTTTTTTTCTCAGTTGTTACAGTTTTCTTTTTTTTAATTCAATTGTATAGAAAATCAAAGTATAAAAATAAAACTTTTGTTTTCCTCTCGAACTTACTCCATCTTTTCCAAAAATTAGACAAGCTTATTAAATTTGTAACAAGCTTTCCATCACGAATATTTTGAGGCATTTCTGGCTCTTCCAAAAATCCTTCCTTAGTTTATCACATCTGCCCTTACAATGATTTTACACGTCTTACAAATTATCAGTTCATTATCCTAATAACACATTTCGATTCTTTTCAAGAAACCTTGGATGCTGATTTCCTTAAATTTTCTACTTTATTTTCTTTCACGTTAACAAACCCAACGGCATTTTTAGCCTCAACCAAAGTCACTTCAGCTACTTCCGATGCTCTTTTAGCTCCGTTGTCTAAAATTTGACATAAATATTCCGGGGAAGATAAATATTTTTCTAATTTTTCTCTGATGGGTTTCAAATGTTCTATAACAACTTCCGCCACAACCAATTTATACTGTCCAGTATTTAAATTTTCGACTTCTTTGCAAACTTCTTCCGTCGATTTGTTCGTTAAAAGAGAATGTATGCTTACTAAATTGGAAACTCCCGGTCTGTTGTCGGGATCGTACGTCACTCTGAAAATTTTGCAAATATAATTTAATCATAATAACTATTTTTTTAAATAAATTTTGGTGCTTACTGAGAAGTGAAATCTGTAACTGCTTTTTTACATCTTTCCAAAATGACATCTGGCGGATCGTTAAGATTGATTCTAGATTTGAAATCTTTTTCGCTTTTAGACATTTTTTTGCTTGGATCTCTTAAATTTTTTATGCTTGCTGCTTGATCATCTAAAATACAGAACAAAGTATTTTTAGTAACATCTAAAGAATTTATGCCAATACTCTTACTAAATTGCCACATACCTATTATCGGTAGTGGTCTTGGAAAAGTTCTGCCAAATCTTGAATTAAATTTACTAGCTAATTGCTGGGCCATTTGGATTTGGTGTATTTGGTCTTTACCAACTGGAACATGGGTAGCTCTAAAAATAAATTTTTAAATTAGATTTAAAATAAATTTCTGCTTAAAATATTAAATTCCACAGCCTAATATATCTAACTATATGCAGCAACTTAAATTAAATATGAATCGAATGCAACATATGAACCTACTTATACAGCAAAATATCTGCAGCTTGTAAAATTGGATATGCAAATAAGCCAAAAGGTATTTCTGTAAAACCTTCTGATTTTTCTTTATACTGAGGTAAATGAGATAGTCTTGCCATAGTAGCTAATGTTCCTAAAATCCAACACAGCTCTGTATGCTGAGGAACCTGAAAATTCAAGTTTTAACTTAAAACCATATTTTAATTTTTTGGACACCTAATAAAATACTCACAGATGATTGTAGAAATAATAAACTTTTATCAGGATTAATTCCACAAGCTAATAGTGTTGCTGCTATTTCTAAACTATTATGTTTTAGGGCTTTCGGATCCTGAAAACAAAAAAAAAAAATAAAATTAATAAATAACTTCATTTGAAAATTTTAACTCTCCTATCATTACCTGAGGCAAAGTTATGGAGTGCAAATCTACAATGCTATAAATGGTATTCTTTTCTTCATCCTGCATTTTAACCCAACGCTGTAAAGCCCCGAGATAATTTCCTAGATGTATATTTCCTGTAGGTTGTATACCCGAAAATACTTGCTTCGGCCATTTCTCCGTTGCCTGGTTTTAACAAAAATTCAAAATGACATTTATTCTAGGAGTTAAATATTCGACCTTTTATCCTTACCGTACAATATTTCCGAATAAATTTAAAGTTTGAATATGAAGTTCGCTTAAGTAAAATCATTTCATAAAATCGTTAAAATTCCCAACATTTGTTTAAAGGAAAATAGCGGCAGCAGAAGATTTCTCACCAGACGTGATCGTGGCAGCAAGTTTTGTTCCACGACGATTTCTACGGTGGTCGCGAGTCCGAGTAGTGGCGGTTTTAATATTCAGATTTCTTTAAGGCTGATATTTCAAAGCACTTTTTCATAAATTATAATACATTGACATAGTAAAGCATAGGAAAAAAATCATTTTTTACTTTTTAATACGAGTTTAAACCTGCTACAAGCTAATAGTTGACTTTTTAAACATTTTTTAAATTTCAATATGGGATAAAACAATCATGCCTGGATAACGGAATGGAATCAAAATTGTTTGGCCAAACAACCTATTCCAAAAGCTTAAAATAAAATAAAAATAAATAAAAAAAAGACAAAACTACTATTAGATCCCATTCAGTTCTTGCGTTCCCTATGGGGGAAAAAAATTCATTTTTAATTTTTTACTGACTCCTTCCATTCGAACAGCTTGTTTTCTGCTCAAGAAAAAAAATTCAGAGTCAAAGTGAGCAGAAAACAAAATAAAATGCTAAATAGGCTTATATTACATTTCTGAGGGCTAAAAGTTTGAACTTTCAGACCTAGCATCACGCACTGGAAACCTTCTTTGTTCGATAAAATGTCGTTTTTTGTTTAATTTTTGTCTACGATCAGAAATAGCCAAATAAAATAAATTTTTTAGAAAATGGTGCTATGATATTTAAACGCTTTTAAACACAATAATAATTCGTCTGTTTCAATTATTTTACTTACAATGTCAGTTAATAGGTTCCAAAAGAAATAGTACCACAATCTCTCTTCGGTTTTGGCCTCGAAATTTTTATCTCCGAAATGTTGAGATTGTAAAAATGGTCCAGGAGTTACACAATCGTTACCGGTAGTCTTGAAGCTGTAAACTATTACATTGTCCCTTTTTGAAAATTAAATTTAGACCACTGCGCAAACTATTCGTTCCATTTCGGTAAACAAAAAACGGCCGTAACGTGGCAATAGATACGACAATAAAAAAAACTTGAAATATATTTATTACTAATATTTGATTTTTTGTATACATTCGTTTTTTAAAACGTCTGAAACGAAAATTTATGATTATTAAATTGAAGGGAAGAAGAAAGATATCCAGGAAATAAAAAGGTTTTTATTAATATTAATCATATCATTAACATTTATTTTTATAATTTTTCGATTTGCCCATTTTTCGCAATCATCAATCATATATTTGCATTAATTATGTTTAGCATACAAAACCCGCAAGGATAGACAAGTGAACCAAACTAAGCGTAAGAGTGATCCAAAATGAAAGATAAAGAAGCATAACTTTTAGTTTAAACTTTATTTTTCAATTCCCGGGCGTACTTTTTACTGTAGTTTAAAACCATTTTTCACCATTTGGTTCTGTTGAATATTCTGTAGATAAATAAGACAAGTTTCCTTCAAAGATCGTTTATAAAAATTCCAGATCGCCAACCTGTAGAAACTCATAGGTAAGACGAAGAGACCATTGTAAAATTAAAATGAGGATTTTTACGGCAAACTAAACCCGCTAGGAGACTGTCAGCTGCTATCCTGGTAAAGCTTCAGGCCCGTAACCGGGGGGGGGGGGGGCAAAGGGGGCTCAGCCCCCCTGAGAGGATGCTTAAGCCCCCCTGCGATGAAAATTGAATTCCATATATACTGTTAACTTCTTTTTTTAATTTTATGGATAAATGTTGTCTAAATGCAAATTAATTTTTCGTTTAAAGCAGTTAGCATAACTTTGTTATGTGTTATTTCCAAATTTTTTATTTTGTAGAAAATAGTTTAGCTATAAAATAACATTTAAGCCTCCCATTTAGGATTCGAAATCTAGTCACTCAATAAAATAAGCTATTCTATGAAATTGAAAAATTCAATTTAATCTCTTTTCAAACTAGAAAAATCCGGGCCCCCCTTCGAAAATGTTCCGTCCCCCTGAGGATGCCGCTTTGGTTACGGGCCTGTAAAGCTTTGGATTGGTTAATTAATAACTTAAAATTAGAAGGAAATATTTAACCAATCCAAAGCCTGCCACCATTTCACCAGGATAGCAAAGCAGCCGAAACACCTCTAACAGCCTTAAAAATCCTTATTTGCTATATTTACTTTGTGGGGCTTACTCAAACCTGGAGAAGGGAGAAAGAGGAGGGGGGCAAATGTGGTTAATATCCAAGTGGACGACCCTGCCATTCCCAAATTGTAGTAGACGATGTTTCTCCTTCAGATTAGGTGTCTAAAACTGGATTAGTTAAGTATAAGATAAGCTAAGTATTGGCAAATGGGTGGGGGGTCAAAAAGACCATTTTACATGCTTACTTAATTTATGGACGATCCCAAAGCCCGTTTTTGTTTTCTTTTCAGAGGCGATATTATTAATCATGTTAAGAATTGCCTTACATAGTAGTACTTCGCTAAATTTATTTTTCCTCTTTTTCCAGAATCTCAAAAAAGTAAAAATTCTTGAAAATGGCAGGACAAAGTCCTAAAAGCATCACATCAATACTTACTTACCTATCATTGGTAAGGGTGCTACGTTTACTTTAACACATTAATTCCGATCTTTCCTTTTTCTAAAATTTAATGTAATTAATTTTGTAGGGATTTGGCCTACTTGCTGCACTTGTAGTCGCTGATTTGTGTGGTTGGCCAGGAATGAACAAGAAAGCAACTGGTTGCATTAACACACAGTTCGGACACGGCGCCATGTGGACCTTTATATCATTTCACACGGTTTTAGTCATTAATATATTCACGAAAGTCGACATGCATAAACTTGCAGTACGTATCTGAGGGTTTTTTCCCGAAATAATATTGAAACGAATTGTTTATTGCCAAAAAGGTCTGCATTAGGGAGCTTAGATATAAAAGACGACTATTTCGACATTTTTTCGGAGACATCGCCAGAAGATCATCTTTCGCTTAAAGTACTTATAACTTATTCGAACGTTTGAAAACGAATTGATGTTTTCTACATCTGGCCTCCCTAGCTTGCATTGATATATTTTTAACTAGAAAGAGAGTGTGCATTTTTGCATAACTTAGGTCTAAGCAGTAAAGATGTTTTGTGTCAAGACTGCTTTGCCGCAATGCATAATGTCGCCGAGTCAAGTGATGTTGCTTTGCGGCAAAGCATATTTGCATTGTCGCTTAGCAACATCTTGTACTGCGAACGAGGCATATTCATTTTTTTGGGTGATAACTGTATATGTACAGAGTTAATGTTAATACAAAAAAAAAAAATGAAGATGCGATACAAAAATGAGACTTTTAATAAATTTCTTATTTCTAGAAAGAAATTATTCTCGGCATCGGAGCTGGATGTCATTTTTTTGTCTTCCTTGACATAATTGTAGGAGATTCAACAAAGCCAAGGCCGGGGATATTGTCATAAAGCCATCTTACAGTTATGGTTACGGCGATCATGGATTTAATTTTGATAAAGATGCAAATAAAGCAACAATAACGATAGGACAAAAAGAAGAAGATCCGTCCCCGAGATATATAACCACAGGTGTTTTCTGCTTAATAGTTTGTGCACTCCAAATAGCTCACCTTGTTTTACTTATATTAAAAAAATAAATCATTTCGGATAAATACTAATGTTAAATTTGAAATAAAATGAAGTTTAAAGAAATCTGACGGAATTCGCTGCTTTATTCATGCATTTATGATTTGAAAATCTTAAAAAAAACAGGGAAAAAATAATTGTTTGTCATGTCGTTAAAAGTTCTTCACCAACGGAAAACCAGCCGTGAAAAATGAAACCTTCGATTTATGTTCTAGTGGATTTTGATAGTCTTGAGATCAATTGGCACTTCCCAATATAGGTGTATTCACCGATTTCTAATAATAGCATTATCATAAGGCATCGATTCCCATATCAGGAGTTTTCAAATTAAAAAATTTACGTTTTTCGACCCATCCACTACTACAGTGGAACTCGGATATAACGAATTTCAAGGGACCGGGTAAATTTGTTCGTTATAACCGGAGTTTGTTATAAGCGAACTTAGAAAAAAAATTCGTTTTTTTTAAAGTTACGCTTACTTTATTATTTTTTTATTTCCGACGTACAAAAATTGATCCATGGTGCACTGTTTGAAACTGAAAGCCTGGATTGAATTAATTTTTCTGCTAAGCTGGAAAAGGCGTTGCTCGAACACCGGGTCCTCTTGACTTCTTGTTTCGTAAAAAATTAATGTTTTTTCGCAAAAAAAGAACAAGTTGAAACTTCCCGGGAAAAACCGAAAAAATAAAAATTTATTCATTTTTATTGACGACTACTACAGTTTTGGTGTTGTTTAATACTATACGAAAGTATTGAAAATAAGAGAAAAAATACGGATAAGAATGAAAATGATATTCCCGGGAAAAACCAATAAAATAAAAATTTCTTCATTCGTATATTATTTTAAACTTTTCAATTATTTTAGTTTTTACATTTCGTCTTCGAGGTGCTCTCGAGGGAGATTTTAAAATGTATAAAAAAGAATTGAAGAACACTTTAATGAGTTTAAAAAAATACCTTGAGTTTTAAAACTTTTTCGGAGGGGCCATATAATAATAAATACAATATAATATTATTTTCATTCTTATCTGTATTTTTTCAATACTTTCCTATAGTATTAAATAACACCAAAACTGTAGTTGTCGTCAATAAAAATGAATAAACTTTTATTTTTTCGGTTTTTCCCGGGATTTGACTGAATTTATCAAAAAGCGATATCAAATGAGAAAATAAAATCAATTTAACGAAAAAAAATTATTATTTATCATTTTGACGTGGAAAAAGGGGCATTTCGAAGAAAAAAAAGGTTTTTTAAAGAAAAAAGTTGCTTAAAATACAATTTCGTTCGTTTTAAAAGGGTCGTTTCGGTAAATTTTTGTTCGTTTAATCCGAATTTTCGTTATAACCGGATTAAAAGCGAGTTTTTTTAGCATTGAAAAGATAGCGGGCCAACCAAATGATTCATGTTCGTTCGCTATATCCAGACATTCGTCTTAAGCGAGTTCGTTGTAAGTGGGTTCCACTGTAGTTGAGATGGCGTAAAAAGACGTACTTTATTACATTATTTTCATTATTCCGAATTTTCCAGATAATGAATACTTTCATACACTAAGCAGTTGATTTTGTAATTTTAAATAAAAATACTGCACTTGCATTCGCATATGATAAAATAATGCTTCCCTAAGTCGAAAGTCAAAAGTTTCTTCGTTCCTTTTATTTTTCTTCTTCAATGTTTGCGAAAGTCTTTTATTAAAGAAAACAGTCAATAATCTTAAGCCAGGTGTTTATGTTTTTCGTGTTCACAGTATCTTTCCATACTAAATTTTCTGATACTTTGAGCTTTCCACGCGACAGGCATCATTTTTTCAATTACGTAATCTACATCGTTTCTGTTTTTTTTTTTTAAATTGTAAATAGTTCTATTTTTACTTCGTGAAAACACAAGTAGCTATACAGCTATTTTGAATTTTTTTACGCAAAAAGGAGCCCTCAAAATGGGGATCGAAAATGATAACATCATTTGCAGGT
Source organism: Liposcelis bostrychophila (assembly GCA_037577465.1). Taxonomy (NCBI): domain Eukaryota; kingdom Metazoa; phylum Arthropoda; class Insecta; order Psocodea; family Liposcelididae; genus Liposcelis; species Liposcelis bostrychophila. The sequence continues at coordinate 18,770,467 of CM075212.1, read as the reverse complement.
CAGAATTTCAAGTTCCAATACCGGAATGTTCATTGGCGGAGTACTTAATACCGAAAATGAAATCTCTACCGAGGGACAACTCCATACAAGTGAGATAAAAAAACCTTTCCTTCCGTTTTTTTTTTTGACACAAAAAAACTAACAAGAGAAAATGATATAGGTTGATTCGGAAACAGGAATTTCTCAAACAGTTGAGGAATTAATGAAATTAAGTTTTGGCATAACCGAAGGCCTGTTAAAAATAGGCTTAAAAGTGAATGATATGGTTGCATTGGTAAGCAAAAATCGAAGTGAAACGTACGCGGCTACGCTAGGAATAATATGGTCAGGTGGAGTTACGGCACCAATCGATCCGACAATGAAAGTCTGTGAGTTACCAGAAAATTGACGGTCATAACTTAATGTTTCATTTCAATTAATCATTTTTTTTCTCCATCCTTTTTACAGATGAGTTAAGACACATGTTCGGATTAATACAGCCAAAATATGTCTTTACTGAGGTCACAGCGGTCGAAAATGTTGAAAAAGCCTTAAATTTACTAGGAATCACTGCGAAAATTATTCTGATAGACCCCAGAGAAGTACGCGCTCTACGATTATAGTCTTTTCATGATTCACTGCTTTACATATTTAAAGTTTCTTACAGGAAAGTAACACATATCTTACGCTTGAGAACCTTAGACTAGAGATTGATATTGAAGCATTCGAGCCACGACCAATCAAGTCCCCGAAAACGCAATTAGTAATTACGATGCCCTCTAGTGGTACTTCAGGATTACCAAAAGAAGTTGGATTAACTCACCAGAATATTATTTTCCAATTAGCTAGTTGGCAGTAAGTCTTCAAAGGGGTCGTCCATTAATTATGTAATCATGTGAGATAGTATTTTTGACCCCCCCCCCCTCCCATTTTCCAATACTTAGCTTATGAGTAAGATCTCTAATTTAGACCCCTCCTTCCCCTGAACATGCTTACGTAGGTTACGGATGACCCCAAACCAGCGATGCCATAAGTCCGATACTTCCCGGATTTCACATACAATTCCACAAAAATCCGATTGCCGATTGTGACTCGTGATCGGACCCGTGAAAGCGTACATTTTCTAAATTTTCTGACAATAAGTCTAAAAAATTCGATAATTCGAAAAATATCATCTTTTTTTATTGAAAAAACTAGTAACAAAACATTAAAATTTAAATTATTTCCCTTCTATCAGACATGTAAGAACATGTGAATTTGAAATGACTTAGATTTCAGTTTGCTTTAAAGAAAAAATGAAAATGAAGTACCTTTTAAGTTATTGCTGCTTGTAAAAAAAGAATTTAAAAAAAATCTTATAAAAATCCATCAATTTTAACTATTTTTTGAAATCCGATAGTAAAGCCCGAATCCGATAATTTGAAGATGGGATTCCGATAATAACGCCGCTTGCATCAACTGGCAACGCTGATTCAAATTAAGATAGCTGATATCGGGATTAAGGGGGTAGCTATGCAATTCTCGGTTGTTTTTTTTTGTAACACAAGTTGCCTATATGTGTTAGCTTATGAGCGCCCGTTTTCCCGATACCAGCTATTAGACCGATTAAAAAAAAAAAGAAAAACGACCTGAGCAGTTGTACGAAAGACCATAAACATCGGTGACATCAACATTTGTTTACAGGTCCCAGGGAAACAAGCCATTATCTGAGCCCTGCCTACAGTTCACCCCATTGTCCTGGTTTTCCGGAATGCGATTATTGCTTATATCAGCAGCGACAGGTGCGAAACGAATCTTTTTAAAAAAATTTACGTATGAGAACATATTAAAAGCCATTCATAACTATAAACCGGTATGGATGACGATGGTTCCTTCAACTATGGCTGCCGCAATGAAGCATCCGGATTTTAAAAAATACGACGTCAGCAGTATGAAATTCATTCTTTTCGCGGGAAGCGCTGTTAGCGAACATTTAATAGACCGAATAAAAGTAAGAACTTGCAAGAAAAAAAAGCTCAGAAACCTCTTTTTCATAAAAAACACGAATGGGATATACTTATTTATAGGAAGAATGGGACAAAGATACTGTAGCGCTGCAATATTACGGACAAACCGAATTAGCGGGTGCCATAACTGATTTCGATCCCACAGCCAGCATTCTCTCAGTAGGGAAATTGGGGCCGGGTATTGAATTAAAAGTCGTGGATTTGGAAACAAAAAAAGCTTTAGGGCAGAATCAAGTTGGCGAACTGTGGTTCAAATCAAAAGGTATGATGAAATGCTACGTTGGAAATCCAGAAGAGACAAAGCAAACTATAGATAAGGACGGCTGGTTTCATTCGGGTGATATCGGTTACTACGATGATAAACAAAACCTATTTATCGTGGACCGTATTAAAGAACTAATTGTAGTCAGTAATGAATATGTACGTTTTTCTGCCTTTTTATATTTGGAAAGTCCATGTCAATTAATTATTAATTATTCTTTTCTTACAGGTTTCTCCTGCAGAACTGGAAATTCTGATCGAAACGATTCCTGGAGTATTAGAAGCCGGAGTGGTTGGAATACCGAACGAACAAGACTTTCAACATCCTATGGCTCTTGTTGTTAAAAGAAGTGGCTTTAAAGTAACCGAAAGCGATATTGTCGGACTTGTGAAAGGTACTTTCTATAAATCACTTACCATTCTTTGCAGATTTGGGAGCGTTCAAGTATTACGTAAGACCGAAAGGGGGGGGAGGGGGTACTAGAAAATCTTACGATTTCTTACTAGGGGGAGGGGGGGAGTTTGGCAAATCTTACGTAAGAATTTCCATTATGACTTATTGTTCAGATTTTTTTTTTTTTTTTTTTTTTTTTTTTTTTCATTTCAAAAATTATGTTTTAAAATTTAATTGTTTTTTAATTAATTTTAATTTAAAAAATTATGTTGTTTTAATTTTTTTTCGAATGTCTAAAGTAGAAAAATTGAAACTTTTTTCAAAAAATTTTAAGAAATAAAAATTTACTTTTTTGAGGAGATTTTGTGCCAATTGTAGCCATCTGCAGGGATATGAGTATGAACTATAAATCTAGATTTAAGAAAAATATTACTTCAATTTAAAATTGGAGTTAAAAAAAGGGGGGGGGGGGGTCCGCGAAAATCTTACGTAATATAATAGGGGGGGTTCAAAGAAATCTTACTAATTCTTACGAAGGGGGGGGGAGGGGGTCCAAAAACCCGAAAAAAAGTCTTACGTAATACTTGAACGTTCCCTTTGATCATTTTCTTTTCTTCCTAGACACACTTTCTGATGCAAAGCAACTCAGAGCTGGAGTAGTATTCGTCGATTCCATACCCCGCACGGCAACTGGAAAAATAAAAAGGCCGCTGTTGAAAGAAATGGCTATATCCTTATATAACAGAAAGAAAATGTAATATAAAGTATATTACTAATGTAATGTTATTATCTATTTTTCGTTCTGAATACTCCCTTCTTAGGGGGACACCTTTCCGATGCAGGCCCGTAACCAGCCTAAGAAGCACAGGGGGGCGCAAAGTTTTCAAAGGGGAGCTTCAAATGGCCCCTAATAACATGGAAGATAGGGAAATTACATGGGCCAAACAAAATCTACAGGGGGGCTCAAGCTTGACCAAAAGTCCCCCTTTGCCCCCCCTTTGGTTACTGGCCTGCCGATGATGGAGGCTGTAAAATCATTACGGTGACCTGTCGACACTCGAAAGTTTTTATCTCTGAAATCGGCCTTCAATATTCTCATTTTTAAGAGTTTTAACTAAGTCTACTTCCGATATAGGGGGAAGACGGTTGCATTTAAGCTTTTGTGCTGACCACACCGATATCGTGAGGCCACAACAACAGTGCAATCGAATTACACACTGGAGCCCAAAAACCTGGGTCATCGTTCCTTCTTTACAATCTTATTTCCAATTCATCCGAAAAAAAAATTTTTTTTATCGCAATTTAAGTTTAAAATTCGCAAAACTTTAAAACACTTCGGAAAAGCTGCAGTTGCCACGGCATCTAAAGGGTGTTTCTCATTATTTTTACAATCCCGAATTTTTCAGATCGTGAGTGAATTTTTAGGAAAAAAAGCTGGCTTGGAAAATATCACATTCAAATAGAGCCCTGCTGTTTGGGTTTTCCGAAAAAGTTTGGTTTTTCCCTTTAAGATACCCCATCTTTTGATCCTTTTATTTGTTTGCAGATGTCTTTTAGTAACGCAAGAGTCAATAATCTGAAGTGAATTTTTTTCCTCGTCTTTGTCATGTTGAAGATTTTCTCCTCAAAGGCATATATATTATATTTTTTAATTATGCAATCTGCTTCATGGTTTTTGCTTTTCCAACAAGTTGTCACACAGCCATTCCGTTTTAACTCGTATACATGTAAGTCGCTAAACCTTTTTTGAATTCTTTTACGCGAAAAAAAAAAAAAAAAAAAAAAAAAAAAAAAAGTTAAAAATGAAGACTGAAATCGATAACATCGTTTCTGGGCCAGAACTGAGAGATTCGTTACCAGAATGTTCATTGGCGGAGTACATATTATCGAAAATGAAATTACACCCTAGGAACAACATCGCTCAAGTAAGATGGAAGGTTTTATTTTCTATTTTCTTCGACCAACTAGAAAACATGGAACACAGGTTGATTCCGAAACGGGAGTTTCTCAAACATTTGGAGAATTATTAAAATTCAGTTTTGGAATCAGTGAAGGCCTGTTGAATACAGGATCAAAAGTCGGTGATACAGTTGCCTTGGTAAGCAAAAATCGTAGTGAATCTTTCGCGGCTGCACTAGGGGTAATATGGTCAGGTGGAATTTTGGCACCAATCAGTCCAGGAATGGCAGTTTGTGAGTATTACCGGACAACGAAAAATGATACTTAAAGATGGGTAGTCATAATTTTCCTTTTTTTTTTTTTTTCAGATGAGAACACGTGTTTGGATTAGTACAGCCAAAATATGTCATTAGTGAAGTTAGTGAAGTCGAAAATGTTGAAAAAGTCTTAAGTCAACTTGGAATCACCGCTAGAATCATTGTTATTGATTCCAATGAGGTATGCACATTAAATAACTATATTAGTTTCTTCATAATAGATTTCTTTGCATACTTAAACTTGTTTTAGGAAAATTGTACGCCACATCTCGGACTCGAAAAACTAATAATGGAGGTCGACGTTGAAAATTTCAGGCCACAACCAATTAAGACCCCTTCAACGGAATTAGCACTTGCAATGCCCTCTAGCGGTACTACAGGATTACCAAAAGAAGTTGGATTAACTCATCAGAATATGGTTTTTCAATTAATGACATGGGAGTAAGTTTTTAAACATTATTTTTTAAGAATTAGAAAATAAAAACTTTTCTCTTGATGACATAGTAGCAACAGCTCTTTTTCAAGCCTTGCAATATAGTTCGCTACTTCGGATGTGTTTTACCTCGAATCCTATTGTCATCTAACCGTCAAGTGATAACCGACGTAAAACCGCCCGGTCATCTAATCGACGTGGAAAACAGAACTTTATTATACGAAGGACATCTAGAAAGTGATGCCCCAAGATAAATAGCTTTTGCTGGCACGACAGTAAAATTTTTTCAACTATACAATCTTAATCTACAGTTAATCTAGTATTAGAAAATATATTTTTTTTTTTAGTTTTACCGAGTTATGAGCTTTTAAAGTGGTGTAGAAAATTGTTGAACATTGGCATACGACCAATCCACGTTTTTCCACAGGTTTGAGGGTAATACACTATTATCTGAGGCATGCATACAGTACACCCTGATAAGCTGGATTAGCGGAACCCTACTATTACTTTTATCAGCAGTCACAGGTGCAAAACGGATCTTTGTAAAGACCCCTACGGAAGAGAACATATTAAAAGCTATTCATACGTATAAACCGATCTGGATGCTAATGTCTCCTGGGATCATGACAGCCGTAATGAAATATCCCTATTTCAAAAAATATGACGTTAGCAGTATGAAATTTCTTAACCTAGGAGGAAATGCTGTTAGCGAACAATTAATACACCGAATAAAAGTGAGCATTAAAAAAAAAAAAAAAAAAATTAAAACGAGTTTTGCAAAAATTAGAAATTGATAAATTATAGGAAGAATGGAATAAAGATGTAGTGGCATTGCAATCATATGGGCAAACAGAATTAGCGGGATTAGTAACTGAGGTCGATCCCACAGCCAGTATTGCGTCAATAGGAAAATTAAGACCAGGTTTTCAGTTAAAAATCATGGATCTGCAAACGAAAAAAACCTTAGGACCGAATCAAGTCGGCGAACTGTGCTTTAAATCAAAGGGTATGATGAAATGCTACATCGGAAATCCAGAAGAAACGAACCAAACGATAGATACAGAAGGCTGGTGTCATTCTGGTGATGTCGGCTACTACGATGACAAACAAAATTTATTCACCGTGGACCGTATCAAGGAAATGATCATAACCCCGAGTCTACATCATGTATGTTTCTCTGCAAAATCTTCAGAAAGTACATGTTATATCGATTTTCTCCTTGCAGATTTCACCGGCAGAACTGGAAGGATTAATGGAAGCGATTCCTGGAGTCTTAGAAGCCGGAGTGGTTGGGATACCCATCGGGGAAGACTGTTATGAGGCAATGGCACTTGTTGTCAAACGAAGTGGCTTTAATGTGACCGAAAGTGATATTATCGGTCTTGTGAAAGGTATTTTGTAATTTACTTACTATCCATCAGAAAAGAAAGGATTTCATTTTTTTCCTAGACACTCTTTCTGCTGAAAACCAGCTCAAAGGTGGAGTAGCATTCGTCGATTCCATACCACGCACGATGTCTGGAAAAATAAAAAGAACTCTGTTGAAAGAAATGGCTGTGTCCTTGTGTAACAAAAATAAAATGTAACATAGGTAAATTAAATTATGTCATTTCCTTTGTTTTTGAAGGGTTTTAGTATGAGAATGAAATCAAATTACTGTGAACAGTCTGATAAGAAACACTGAATCGTTTTAAGAATGCGGTTTATGTTATAATGATTTTGGAACTAATTTTGCCAACCCGGAATCCGGGATCCCAGTTGTTCATCCTAGCGGGGGTGTAAAGTTTTTGAAATTATTACCTTATTTTTAAGATTGGTTTCGTCCATAAATTACGTAATCATTTTACTCATATACTCAAAATTATAATTTAATGTATCAATAAAAAAAAAAAAAAAAAAAAAAAATCAGTAAAATTTTTCCAAGGATTAAAAAACATTTAATTTCTTAATTTCAAGTTTTAAACAAGAAATAGAGCTATTTTGGCTTTAAAAATTTAATACTGCGTTTGTTAGACCACACAGCAAAAAAAATTGAGGAGCAATAAATATTTCTTTCACACATAAATTAAAAAATTAAGGTTTTAGGCGAAGAATAAAATTATTTGTTAAAAAAATATCTTAAATTGTAATTAAGATTTGCCGAAATAGGATTTTTTCAATCGTGTTTTTTTAAAAATTGTTTACACGTTAAATTTTATCGTAAAAAATTTTTTTTACTCAAGTGAACTTAATTTAAAAATTGGAATTTCGCTGCATGTTGCAGTAAACGTATTTTACGTGGAATTGAAGTTTAAGCTTACGTAAGACTTCCAAGACACCCCCCCCCCCCCTCTCCTTCATAAGCATTCGTAAGCATCGGCCGGACCCACTCCCGCCCCTAAACACGCTCACTTAATTAATAGACAACAGACACATTTTGTACTGAACATATTTTTTAAATAAACCTAGCATATAAAAATGGTAAATGCGATTTTTGCTGTCATGCGATGTTTAATTACCGAATAAAAAAGAATAAAAATTTTGGCTGTTTGAATTTGCGCCGAAACGACCGTGACGTCACAGTTCACGATTTAGGTATGCTCCTAGGTGAGCTATCGGCGGCATGCCCATCGGAGCAAGAAGAGTTGTCGTACGAACAAATCCGTGGTTAACCTTTGAGGACGAGCAGGTGCACTCGTGGTTTCGTTTTTTAAATAACCGCGCGCTTAAAAGTGAACAGTGACGTCACACCAATGAGAAACGTTTTGGAGTGGGGTCACGTGACAAAAAGTTTTCACGACTTTATAATTTTTTTTTCTTAATTTTTAAGAAAATTCCTACAGTAAAAATTTCCATTAGATGACCAAAAAACTTTGAACTTTTATTATTCACCATAATTAGGAATCATGTCTGTTGTCTATTCCGTTATGATACCATACTGACATCAGAACGATACCATAACGATACTCTTGAAAAGGCAACAAAATGATTAAAAAATGATGCCATAATGACACTATATTGAGCCCATATCGATTTAGTATCAGCTCCACCTGCGTGTGACAATCATTCCGTTTCAACTTTGTATACTTGTAAGTCGCTATAGCATTTTTTAATTCTTTTACAAAAAAAAAAAAAAAATGGGGACTGAAAATGAAAACACCGTTTCTGGACCGGAATTTAAAGAACCGTTACCAGAATGTTCATTGGCGGAGTACATATTACCGAAAATGAAATTACACCCAAGGAACAACATCGCTCAAGTAAGATGGAAAATTTTCTTTCGAATTTTCTACGACTAACTAAAGAAAATTTTACAGGTCGATTCAGAAACGGGAGTTTCTCAAACATTTGGAGAATTATTAAAATTAAGCTTTGGGATAAGTGAAGGCCTGTTGAATATTGGATCAAAAGTCGGTGATACAGTTGCCTTGGTGAGCAAAAATCGTAGTGAATCTTTCGCGGCTGCACTAGGGGTAATATGGTCAGGTGGAGTTTTGGCACCAATCTATCCAGGAATGGCAGTTTGTGAGTATTCCCGGACAACAAAAAGTGATACTTGCCCTACATTTAAACTTATAGATAGACATACTTTTTCCTCTTTTTTTTTCAGATGAGTTAAAACACATTTTTGGATTAATAAAGCCAAAATATGTCATCGGTGAAATTAGTGAAGTCGAAAATATTGAGAAAACTTTAAGTCAACTTGGAATCACCGCTAGGATCATCATTATTGATTCCAATGAGGTATGCACAGTAAATAACTATTAGTGTCTTCATTATCGACTTATTTGCAACTGGTTTTAGGAAAATTGTACGCCGCATCTCGCATTGAAAAAACTAATAATGGAGGTCGATGTTGAAAATTTCAGGCCACAACCAATTAAGTCCCCTTCAACGGAATTAGCACTTGCAATGTCCTCTAGCGGTACTACAGGATTACCAAAAGAAGTTGGATTAACTCATGAGAATATTATTTTTCATTTAATTACACGCGAGTAAGTTTTTAAACACTTTTTTAAGAATTAAAATTTTTCTGTTGACGACATAGTAGCAACAATTCATTTTCAAGACTTCACCGGTAGTTCCGCAACCAGAATGAACGATATTAGATCACTCATATGATTTTGACTGAGTGTAAGCGCAAGATACAGCTAAGGGTAGATCGGTTTTGAAAATAAAGACATGTAGAAGCTGTTGATAAGGAGCTTAAGACATTTAGAAATTGTAAAATACTGTACTGCCCCTGTAAGCGACTTCAGCGTAACACCATTTTGAAAACAACGCGAATAGAACCGTTGTTGACAAAAGCTAAATATCAGAAAGAAGTATTGTTTACAAAATGGAGGTACACTGAAATCGCTTACAGGGGCAGTATAAGGGGCACATGTCGTATAAGAAACATGTCAGAAAACTTTTGAATGTTTCAAAGGTAGTGTGTTACAATTGCAAAACACACTTATTAAACGCCAACTATACGTGTTTGTGCTACTAGAGAACATTTGCAATACGACCAATCCGCGTTTTTCCACAGGTTCGAGGGTAAACCATTATCTGAGGAATGCATACAAATCACCCAGATGAGCTGGATTAGCGGAATCCTACTATTACTTGTATCAGCAGTCACAGGTGCTAAACGAATCTTCGTAAAAACCCCTACAGAAGAGAACATATTAAAAGTCATTCATACCTATAAACCGATCTGGATGAAAATGTGTCCTGTAAAAATGGCTGTCTCAATGGAACATCCCGATTTCAAAAAATATGACGTTAGCAGTATAAAATTTATTACCCTAGCAGGAAGTGCCTTTAGAGAACATTTAATACACAGAATAAAAGTAAGCATTTACAAAAACAAAAAAAAAAAAGAAATTAAAACGAGTTTGTTTTACAAAAATTAGAAATTGATAAATTATAGGAGGAATGGAATAAAGATGTTGTGGCATTGCAAGACTATGGGCTAACAGAATTATCAGGTTCCGTGACCGAGGTCGATCCCACAGCCAGTATCGTCTCAATAGGAAAGTTAAGACAAGGTGTTCAATTAAAAGTCATGGATCTGGAAACGAAAAAAACTTTAGGACCGAATCAAGTAGGCGAACTGTGCTTTAAATCAAAGGGTATGATGAAATGCTACATCGGAAATCCAGAAGAAACGAACCAGACGATAGATACAGAAGGCTGGTGTCATTCTGGTGATGTCGGCTACTACGATGACAAACAAAATTTATTCATTGTGGACCGTATCAAAGAAATGATCGTAACCCGGGGTCTACCTCGTGTATGTTTTTCTGCAAAATCATCAAAAATAACATTTTATATCGATTCTCTCCTTGCAGCTTTCACCGGCAGAACTGGAAGGCGTAATCGAAACGTTTCCTGGAGTATTAGAAGCCCGAGTGGTTGGGATACCCATCGGGGAAGACTGTTATGAGCCAATGGCACTTGTTGTCAAACGAAGTGGCTTTAATGTAACCGAAAGCGATATTATTAGTCTTGTGAAAGGTATTTTTTAATTTACTTACTATCCATCAGAAAATAACCGAATTCATTCTTTTCCTAGACACTCTTTCAGTTAAGAAACAGCTAACAGGTGGAGTTGCATTCGTAGATTCCATACCACGAACGATGTCTGGAAAAATAAGAAGAACGCAGTTAAAAGAAATGGCTATGTCCTTGTATCATAAAAATAAAATTTAAATGTACAATATATTATTTCCTATCGAGTTTCCTATACAGTATTTTGGGGCAATTTGAGTATGAAGTCCCGAACTGGGACTTAAGTCTCATATTCTGAACAAAAATAAAATTCTGTCCAGTGTAAATTTGGTATCATCATTTTCCAATGGCCTTCCCTCCCCCACATCAGTATACATCTTCATTTTCCGACCTTCCCTAACCCAAAATGCTGACGTCATGTTTGAATGATTTCCTGTAGGCGTACTTCGCCTATAAGTAACATTTTACGAAGCATAACTTTCATTCTTAAAAATTTTTTACTGTTCAAGTAAATTAGAAAAGTTTTTTCTTTTCCCATTATATCACAGTAGAAAGTTTCCCGCTTGAACACAATAACGAAGCAGAAGATTCACTCTTTAAAGTAAATGACGTCATATGTGCGCGAACTCAAACGTATTTATACCCAAACGTATCATCCCCTGGATACCGATTCCAAGAAAATGTTCATCTTGCAGGAAGTGGTTTACCTTACGAACCAGAGCCTTCTAAATGCTCCTTAGATCGCATCCAGAATTCATCCCCATGGTTATCTTCTTCTTTTCTTTCTTTTTTATTAAAATCAATTTTTGGAGTGAATTGTAAAACGATCTTTTTTTAAATGAAAACCGATAATCAAACAATGTTTATTAAAAAAATTGTTATCTGGTATGTTTTAAATGCGGACAGTTATTTATTTTAAAAAAAAAAAGTTAACTTCACATTTTCAATTTCCCTCTACAGGGCAAAGAATTTTTCTTTTTTTTTTCTGAATCGTTTTCTGATGTATTATTGTCGTAGAAATTTTAAAGAATCAATGATAATCTGACCCCCTCTTATGACTTCTTATAATCCAGTATTTTTAGAACTGATTGCTTTGCAAACTGAAAACTTTATAATTAACGGAAAATTCTTTTTAAATAAGTCTTTTGCCAGGTTGGTAGCATATAGAAACAAAGAAAGCTCTGAATTATGAATATGCAAATTAAACGATTATACTGCACGTGGTGTTAAAAATTCTGTGCCTCATATTAGCTTAACGAATTTCTATTGAAGCATATCATATTTTTTCCCCTTTTGTCTTTTCCAGTAATAGGCAAAGCAAAAAAAAAAAAAAAAAAAAAAAAAAAATCTGCAGCTTGGAACGATTAAAAAAAACGAGATTTTGGTTTAATAAAAAGAAAGGAAAAATATAGTAGGCCTATTGCAGGTCGCAGCTTGACCAAAATTAATAACAGATTCGCAATCGCTTCTTCGGCCGCTCATTTCAAATTTTTCAGCTCGTGTGAAGACTTGTGCTTTACGATACCGTTTTTTGGCATAAACATTCATTTACAAAGATCAAAAAATTCGAAATTGTAAAATAAAAATGGAAGATGGAAGGATTATTTGTGGTCCAGAATTAAAAGACCCAATACCAGAATGCTCATTGGGTGAATTATTAATACCAAGAATGAAATCTCAACCAAAGGACAACATTATTCAGGCAAGATGGAAAATTCGGTAGACTGTTTACTTATTTCATTTTAAGCTAATTTCCTCCTTTTTTCTGCAAAATATAGCTACAAATCACAATTTTTTTATAACTCAGCCTGTAATTACAGATTGATTTTGAAACTGGAACTTCGAAAACGACTCACGAGCTTTTAAAAGAAAGCCTGGGATTAGCGGAAGGACTGTTGAGTATAGGCTTACATGAAAATGACGTGATTGGATTAGTGAGTAAAAATCGGTGTGAATTATATGTCGCTACTCTGGGGATAATATGGGCCGGGGGAGTGGCTGCCCCCATGTATCATGCAATGACAGTTCGTAAGTACTGTTTTTGATGAAACTATATAACGAGTAAAAAATCAATATACTTTATTCGGCAATTTTTTATTTTGTTACTTCCAAGATGAACTGAAGCAAATGTTTGAAAAAATAAATCCAAAATACGTCTTTAGCGAAGAAGAGGCTGTCGAAAATGTCGAGAAAGCTTTAGACTTGCTCAAGAGTACTGCTAAGATAATTTTATTTGACGCTAAAAAGGTACGAATCGCAGTTTTCAAGTAAACCATCTGGGTCACATTTATACATAAGTATAAAATATATATAAATGACATATAAAACATATACTTGTATTTTTTACAAATTTTTATCTGGGGATAAATCAAGTATTACGTAAGCATATGATTTTCAATTTTTTTGATCCCTCCCCTCCGGTTGTAAGCTGTTGTGAATTTTTTGAGAACGTAAGAATTAACAACCCCCCTTACTCCCCCTTATGTAAGCAATAGTAAGCATTTTGCTTATCTTTTCTGCCCCCGTCCATGCTTACATAATACTTGACTGACCCCATATAAATTATAATATATACTTTATTTCTATTAACTAGTTTTATATTCCGTGCGTCGGAGGTGAACTAAACGTATCTCCATCGTAAATATGATTGGAGATAGTCTGTTTCGAGTGTTTATAAAAATCACGTGATCATGCGACTGCAAGCTTACAGTTTACTTTTGTACACGCTCATGTTGGCGTAAACTTCAGATCACGTGACACTTTCACGAAATGTCGAAACAGACTATCTCCAGTCATATTTACAATGCAGATACGTTAGTTCACCTCCGGCGCACGGAAATACAGGCTTTAAAGGTTTTAAAGGTCAGTAGGCACCCTAAAAAAGTCTGATCGTTATACATGGTGGAACAATTTTTGTTGTGTGATTTTATTAAAGTAAACATAGGAAACACCGCCATAAAAATTGTTATACCCTCTATATAAATTATACATATATTAACGGTCTTACATGGAGGTCAGGCTTCTCTACTTCTAAATTATACCATCATTTAGAGAGGTTTAAAATAACCCTCAGAAAGTTTAAATAACACTCGGAGGATTATAATAACCCTGAGAATATATATATAAAAAAAAATGACCCAGATGGTTACTCCAACCCGAATAATTAAGCTTAATGGATCACTGTCTCTATTAATTCAGTATTTTCTTTTACGAAAAGCAACTTCCATATATTAAATTCGAAAAATTACTAATGGAAGTTGATGTTGAAACTTACAATTCTCGCCCAATCACGTCCCCTGCGACACAATTAGCTGTGATTCAGTTCTCTAGTGGTACCACAGGATCACCAAAAGCAATTGGGCTAACGCATCAGAATCTTATTTCTCAATTGGCATATTGGGAGTAAGTTTTAGTATAAAAGCAGGTTTCACCAACGATGACTAAGGGCACAACCATCCAAGAAAAAACCCAAGCGTTCTTGTCCGCCTTTAAGTTACCCAATCAAAATTGGCCGCTTATTTTTTTTTTATTTTTTTTTTTTTTTGAAATCATCGTTGGTGGGATTGGCTCTAAGGAGCACAATTTTATTAGTTTTAAATTTCGCTCCTACTACTGCAATATACTATTTCCAGGTTTGGTGGCAAACCATTATCTCAAATGACACTCCTACAGTGGGCTCATTTATTTTGCATATCCGGAATCCTGTCATTACTGTTATCGGTATCATCGGGAATGAAGCGTATATTTGTCAAAAACATAACAGCTGATAACATACTAAAAGCTATTCACGAATGCAAACCAACATGGATTTTTTGTGCACCTTCAATTATTACCTTTTTAACGAATCATCCGGATTTTAAAAAATTCGACGTTAGCAGCATTGAATTAATTAGCATTGGTGGGTCTGTAGTTAGCGAGGGTTGCATAGAAAGAATAAAAGTAAGACAACGGAAACAAACTCTCACGAATGGGCCTAAATCAAATGTTAATATTTTACAGAAAGAATGGAATAAAGATATTAAAATTGAACAAGTTTACGGAATAACAGAATTATCCGGATTGATAATGATCCCAGATCCAGCGATCAACATCCTCTCCCTAGGGAAAGTAGGACCTGGTATGAAGTGCAAAATCATAAACGTGGATACGAAAAAATTTTTAGGGCCAAACGAAGTCGGAGAAATATGTTTAAAATCAAAGGGTATGATGAAATGCTACATTGGAAATCCTGAAGAGACAAACGAAGTTATCGATAACGATGGATGGTTTCACACGAGTGATCTTGGCTACTACGATGATAACGAATATTTTTACTTTGTGGATCGCACTAAAGAAATTATCAAGTGTCAATGCGTGAATGTACGTAAGTGTGTAAAAAAAAATTGAAAACTTCCGTGCGGTGAACTAACAACGTATCTCCATCGTAAATATGATTGGAGTTAGTCTGTTTCCACGTTTCGTGGAAGTGTCACGTGACGTCAAGTTTACGGCAACATGAGCATGTATAAACTTGCAGTCGCATGATCACGTGATTTTCATAAACACTCGAAACTATTTTTAATACGTATGTATTATCGTAATGTATTTACGATCGCATCGTAATGTATTTACGATGGAGATACGTTAGTTCACCTCCGACGAACGGAATTGTGTTTTTTAAGACAGATTTTCTAACAGGTTTCCCCTGCAGAATTGGAAAGTTTCATCGAAACGTTGCCTGGAGTACTGGAAGTGGGAGTGGTTGGGATACCGAATGAAAACGACATGTATCTCCCTATGGCCTTGGTAGTTAAAAAGAACGGATTCAGTATAACCGAAGACGATATTATCCGTCTCGTTGAAGGTAAATATTGCAAAAAAATAAATGACTTACACTTTTCCGTAAATTGCATAGTTTTCGTTCTTTGCAGAAAATCTATCCGATTACAAGCGTCTCACTGGAGGAGTGAAATTCGTGGAATCGATCCCTCGCACGTTAACTGGAAAAATAAAAAGGCAACAGTTAAGAGAATTAGCTAAATCAATAAATGAAGGCTCTTAAGTCATTTTTTTAATTATCTGCTAATGAATGGCTTTCTATGTTCAATGTCGAATTTCTTGCCCGGTCTTACGGGGCTGAAATGGGGTTATAAACGGACGAGTAAAATGAAAAGCAACGGAAATACGAAGCAGAAAAAAAATTATTTATCGTTCTGACATGCAATCATCAAAAATAAGTATTTTCCATAAAATAGTTTAAAGGATATTTCAGTGAAAATCTCTGCAAAATGGTATGTCCAAAATACGATAACATAAACCGTCCGTCGGAGGTGAACTAACGTATCTCCATTGTAAATATGATTGGAGATAGTTTTGTTTCGAATGTTTATGAAGATCACGTGATCATGCGACTGCAAGTTTACACGCTCATGTTGCTGTAAACTTGAGGTCACGTGACACTTTCACGAAACGTCGAAACTGACTAACTCCAATCATATTTACGATGGAGATACGTTAGTTCACCTCCGACGCACGGAATAACGCACTCTGTGACCTTGCGTTTAATTAATTTACTTTGCAGTACTCTCATTTTACCATCTTCACAATCCGAAAATGATAGTAGTTTAAGTGTTACGCCTGAATGTGCAAAATATAATTTAGCAAGAAAAAAGCAATGTTTAGACGTTTAGATGTTTGGATTTCAATTTGGGGCCATGTCAAAAGTTAAATATTAGATCTGGAATTCTGCAAGTACAGAATGATCATTCTTACTTTGCAAGTAAGGCTAAATAAAATAATGCCAATGGATTAATGAGAATTATTACATCGTGGGCTCAGTATTACATGGTTCTAGATACACTTCCCAGGTTGACGCTAGTCCCCTGTACTTAGCTTATGAAAAACGCGTGTCAAGCCGGGAAGTGTAACTAGAACAATATAATACTGAGCCCACGACATTCACATTTGATTTTATTGAGATTTCTCTTGTGGAATTAGAAAATTTGATCGAAACGTTACCAGGACTGACAGAAGCTGGAGTAGTTGGAATACCGAACGAAAAGGACATGTATCACCTTTTGGCTTTAATTGTTAAACGGAAAGAATCTTATATAACCGAAGACGATGTTATACAAATTGTAAAAGGTAATTTTATAATATTTATGAACGAACCGTTATTTCGGATGTCAGGGTTTTGGTTTTTTATTCTCAGATAATATTTTTGACTGCAAGCATCTCAGAGGCGGAGTGAAGTTCATGGATTCCATTCCAAGCACGGCAACTGGAAAAATAAAAAGGCAAAAGTTAAAAGAAATAGCTGTATCATTGTATTCGCGAAATAAATTAAAAATTTTAAATGTTACTCTTATTGCTCTCCAGCGAAAATAAAAATGATTAAAAGGAGTGTTAATGATATTTAAAAAGTTAATGTAAGGTACCGGTACAAAAAAAGTCTGTTTCCTCTGTTCATCATTTCCGTTAAAAACCTTTACCAATGGATCACCCCTCGTTCTATCCGATATAAGTTAACGAATCATTCATTACACATAATTAAGAGGGGACAATGGCCTGAATTAAATTAACAATAATAATTTAGAGACCAATAAAGTTAATTTTTTGGAGGGAAAAAACTTGAGAAAGAAAACCCGAAAATCCCGAAGAAAGTCAAATCGCGAACAAATCATGCATTATGCCATGACAAATATCATTCATTACCTTCAGAACTTAACACCACCATGAATACCACATCATGGTCTCCATTCCCATTTCGTTTTTCTGGTTGTACCTGTAAAAAGTAATGAAACCATATTAAAATCCTGAAAGTTTATTCCAAAGAAAGGAAAAAAAAAAAAAATGAATTTCCTTCCATTATTTGCTACTTCGAACAAATATGACAAATTCTCTTTGCTGACAGTTAAACTTAAGTCAACACGACAACGTTATAACACACTTCCGTTAATTAATTTTTTTTTGACATTTTATCACGCTTTAAAATCGATATCTAAATATAAATATGTTCGTATTCTTTTCAAATTGAGGCCAAAGTGAACTTTTTTTAAGGAAACGAAAAAAAAAAAAAAAAAAAAAAAAAAAGCGCGAACTGGAAAACCCCGTCTCCAAGGAAAATCGCCACAACAAAAGGTAACGACTTTTTAATGAATTTCCTGGAAAGAAAAAATAATGTTATTCAAATTATTTCGCAAGCTGGACATAGACGTGTTGTTTAGAAAACGCTGAAAAACTCGGTAAGGATCCTAAAATATTTTTATTTATTTAGTATTTATTTATATCTGTTACCGGTATGTTTTTTTTTTTTTTTACATGCTGGATTCAAAGTCTCGTAATTCCTCAAACGGACTTTATCTTATCGATGAATCAACTAAGATTAACGAGAATTATTATCTGTATGTAAACCAGCACACCCATGCGACTCTTCCGTTGCTTTGAATACCTGGCATTTAACAAATTTAGCAGTGCTTGCGGTCGAAGTAACTGAATTTTTAAGTAAGTAAATTTAAATTTTTTTTCATGATCATTATTATTATTTTTTTTTTTCACGGAAACGAAATATTAATGAATTCCATAAAGGTAATTTTTCGTGAGTTTTATAATATCGATATTTTGTTATGGTAACAAAAGAATGGACATTATGACATGTTGAAACAGGTGTTGGTATATACGAAACTGCCAAAAAGTAAAATGCGCGGGTGTTATTCAATAGTTTGATGTTTTCTCATTAAATAAATAATAATGGCTACTAATAAACATTTTTTATGAAAATTGAACGCGTTTCTGGAACAAGGGAAATTTTCGAAAAAATGTATTTAATCGGACAATTATTTTATTCTTCAAAGAAAATTCTGGAATTATAGTCAGGACATCGAACAATTAAATTGTGAAAGTCTTTATGAGTAACTTTGTATCAAGCAAGATTTTTATAATTCTGTGGCCAGACAATTAATGATGAAAATTTCAAAACTGCCTTTTTAAATGATTTCTTTTTTTTTTTCAAAAATTGTTCTTGTTTCAGAAATGGCTTCAATGATTTTTATATACTTTGTTGCCTACTGTTAAAATCGGTATTCATTTTAATACTTTTGTGAATATTACAATTTTTTCAATCAAATATTATTCCTTAATTTATTATTTTTATTTTTGACCTCCGTCCCGTATGATACTCAATAGTCAAGGTTAAAAAAAATTTTTTTTGCCTACTAAGCTTTATCGCACATTGCAAGTTCATCCTTTCATCGCGATTTTCCTATATCATATAGTCAAAACATAATGGTTTGTAAAGCGTAAAATTTTTTTCTTGAGGTTTAAGTACGATCTTATTTTCATTTTTTAAAATTCTGTCAGGAACCAAAAAATATAAACTGTAGTGAACGTTAATGCGAAAATTACTTTATTTTATCCAAAGTGTCTGGCATCATTAACTGACAGTGCAATATAAAAAACAATCCGTATGTATTTCTCTTACAAAAATATTTTTTTTTAAAAAAAACCATTTTCTTTTTTTTAATACTCAAGTGTAAAATAAGATTTTTTTCATGGTTTAAAATTTCAAAAACATAAAGCTAATATTTAGTTTCTAAAATAAATAAATGATTACCGGCTTACTGTTATCAGCTCAAGAGATTTGTGTATATATAAAAAAAAAACATCTTCCTAATAAAATGACGTTTAATAACGTTATAATCTATACATTGATTATAACGGTTTACCCCGCTATAATCACTTTAAAATACTTCTACGACTCAAATATCCACTAGAAGTTTTCTATCCCCAATTCCGTGCGTCGGAGGTGAACTAACGTATTTCCATCGTAAATATGATTGGAGATAGTCTGTTTCGAGTGCTTATGAAAATCACGTGATCATGCGACTGCAAGATCACACGCCCATGTTGGCGTAAACTTGTGGTCACGTGTCAGTTCCACGAAACGTTGAAACAGACTAACTCCAGTCATATTTACGATGGAGATACGTTAGTTCACCTCCGACGCACGGAATTAATACCTTTTTCTCAAAAATCCTCTGTATTTTTATTTGAAAAATAATTTAAAATAAAAAATTACTTCTGAGGTTTATTGGTCAATCGATTTAGAGTTATGGTTCGTCCATCGTGTACCTAAAACCAGTAGATGCAAAGGAAAACAAATACAGATCCTAACACAGATTGGCCGTATAAAGTAGCGT
The DNA here is from genome assembly GCA_037577465.1 of Liposcelis bostrychophila. Lineage (NCBI taxonomy): Eukaryota > Metazoa > Arthropoda > Insecta > Psocodea > Liposcelididae > Liposcelis > Liposcelis bostrychophila. The sequence goes on along the minus strand of CM075212.1, from coordinate 18,750,527 downwards.
TTCCGCTTTAGCGTCGTCCATAAATTATGTATGCATGTTTAGGGAATTTTACGTCAATGTTAAATCTCATTAAGAGGAATCCTATTTTTGCTTACTCCCGGGGAAAAGGGGATCAAAATAGGCCAAAAAAATGCGTAATTTATATACGACCCCTTTGCGAAAATTTTAATTTTATGCAAACTCAAAAGTGCCGAAAAACCTCATGGCCAATATCTGTCAGGAACTGCAAAGACAAAATTTTTTGGCCAAATTGCAAAAACTGTAATTGCACAGTTTCTGGGGAGCAATGCGGGGGGGGGGGGGGGGGGGCATTGCTCGGGCTACGGGGTAGTATTTAAGCAATAATGTAAAATGTTTCACTTTTTTTTCAGACCAAAGATTAAAACAAAACAAAACAAGAATGGCAAAATCATTAACGGCACCGTTGTCAATTATCAATCTCGTAGAATTGGTAAATAAAGACTATTTTTCAATTTAGTTTAAAAAAAAAAAATAAATAAATAATTAATCTACATTTTTATAAAATTTTAGGCCATGTCAATCATCATCGGTGGTTTAATAGCAGAATTGTCACCCGGATTGAACGGTACAAAATCACAATTTGTAACAGCTATAGGTTATGGTTATATTATAGTAAATTGTCTAGTCGTCGCAAGTATCTTCCTGAAAGATGAGCTCCCAAAAAATACGGTAAATAAATATTTTTTGACTTTTTATTTTTGGGACGAATATCGATTTATGGGGCAGAATTGATTACGTATTTAACGGGACTGTAGGTATTTAATGGGCAGTATTTTTAAAATTTTTGGGCAGTAAAAAAATTAAGTTTTGCAAGTAAATTAAGTCATTTCGGCCAGTGTATAAATATATATTTGGGTGTTCCTTATTTTGGCAATTTTCGAATTTCAAAGTGAGAGTGCCGACTTTTTTTCCCCCCACATATTGGAAAATCCCCTGTAAAATGTTCTATTTTCATTGTCCTATTTCAGAGGCTACTCATTGCATGCAGCGCAATCATTATGTACGTTACTTGTGGAGCTTTAATATTAGAATTTTTCGACAAGTGGGAGTCGAACCCTCTTTTTAGCAACGACGACGAGAGATACGGAAGGGTCTTATCTGCCGGGATTTTCTCCATTGCCCTTGCTGCGCTTTACATCGCTGATTTATTTTTCGTATATAAGTCGTAAGAAAAATCATCATCGATTTTTCTGCCGTGAAAAGGGGAATCGACCTATCGCACATCTCTGGATTGGCCATGTTTGTTTATAAGCTAAACATAAACAAACATGGCCAACCCAGACATGTGCGATAGGTCGATTCCCCTTTTCACGGCAGTTTTGTATCATTGCACTTTTATCTCCCATTTTTGGAAAAATACTAAATATATTAAATATGTTTTGAAAAGTAACCAATTTTTTTTCTTTTTTTAAATTCCAAAAAAGATCATCATTTTTTTTTTTTATCTTATCATTAAAAATATCAGGATTATCTTATCGATTTATTCGACTAAGATTACGGCTGCAATTAGTAATTGTTTTTTCGAAAAGCGAGCCTTTAGGTAACTTCTTTTACTCTAGTTTCGAGAGATTCAGAGTGCAGTTTAAGATTTAAGCTAAGGTAAGGATTTATTATCATTGTTATTATTCTTATGGTCCCTTATTCAAGTCAGATATGTATATAAAAAATCATTATCATACTATTAAACCATAAAAAAAAGGGAAGGGCTTTACGAGATAATTTATGCCGGTATCCAATATATTTAGATATTGCGATTTTCCGGTTTTCAGGAAATCTTTTCTAAAAATAAAAGAAGTTTAAAGCGATAAATATGTAAAATGTTTACAAGAATTTTTAGAAAGAGGCCCATACTGCCAAAATGAAATTCGTTTTTTTTTAAATCGACTATTTTTTTCTTAAAAAAATATTTTTATCAGTAAAGAAAATCCCTAGTACTTCATGTCACGATAAATGACGTCAGTGAAATTCGTTTATTTTTACAACTGACACAGTTTTAATTAGGTAATTTTTTTAACGAATATTTAATTAAAAAAATTTTAAAAAAAGGTAGGAATGGGAAAGTGACCTGAAACCTTCAAAAATCAATTTTGGGAGCTCAAAAAGGTTAGAACAACTTTAATTCTACTGGTTTTTAAAATTCAGTTATTGAATACGGTAAACCGGATGATTCGTCACGAATTGTTCGTCGCACATGACATACGTCACAAATATTTGTCACATGTTGAGATTTAGTCATACATGTTGTCATGATTGCATTTGTCATACTCGTGCAACATAAATAAATACTGAAATACCGTATATGCTCTTCTCCTGCATTATTTTAAATTTTTTTTAAAATTCTTACCGAGCACACCAACACTGAAAACCACCAATGAGGTCCAGAATTTTGACAGGAAGCAAGAGTTTTCATTCGGGATCATCCTCAGCAAGCTCTCATGACAATGTAAGAGCCTGTAAATGTGCTGACAGAACTATCTGAAAAATAGAAACATTATTGCAGCGAGAGTCTGGTGATAATTTAAAATAAACTTATTATTTCCCTTGTTAGTATGCTGAATTCTCCTTTCAGAATGAAACCCCGAAGTACCTCTTAGCACTTTCCCATCGCAGGCAGTTCTTTCAGCTCCAGTGGCTTTTGGTTAAGTCGAAGATTTTTTGGCGCAATCAAATAAAATTTTATCCTAAAAAAAGAAAAAAAATAATTAATACAGGCAGTTTTCATTAATCGCGATCAATTATAAAGTTTTATTCTGGAAAAAATTGGAGTTGTCAATCCGACTGAAAAATTCATTTCCGTCAAAATAACATAATTTCATGTCACTAATTTTATGTTTCTTTTAGGTCAAATTTAAAACAGTAAAAAATTAAAAAATGTCCGAAAATATAAGTTTGACGTCACCGGAAGCAATTTTAAAATTAGTAGAATTAGTGAGTAAAATAAATCTTATTTCATACAAATACTAAGTACACAATTAATTTAAATATTTTGTCCCGTTTTCAGATCTTTTCCATCATTATAGGAGGCTTAATAGGAGATATATCGACAGGTGCAGGTTCGGGTGCAATCTCCAAATCCCAAACCATCGATGTAGGGATCTACGGATATCTCGTAGTAAATCTTTTACTGGTTTATGCTCTAATTGTTAAATTTGATCTTCCAAAAAATACGGTAATGATCCATTTTCTGTAGGTTGAAATATGGCCTTTTTTTTCTTTAATTCAATCTCTTTTGTTGATTTTAGAGACTAGCCATTGCTGCAATAGGAAGTATTGTATACCTTATCTGCGGAGCTTTACTATTAGAGTACTTTGATAAAACGAGTTCTCTACTTCCAGAACCTAATTACGGAAGAATTTTGTCAGCCGGCATTTTTTCCATTTTTCAGACGGTTATCTACTTAGTTGACTCTTTTTTCATTTTCAAATCTGGATAATTTCTTCGTTGTGTAATATTTGCCAAAGAACATTTTTTGTATATTCGAATTCGGCGGCTTTGAACTTCAGCTGTTACTCATCTAGAACAAAAATTTGTAATGTTAAAAAACGAAAATTTACAAAAATTATGCACGTTTGATAACTTACGGTGAAAGTCACTTCAGGTCCATCCGAACTATTTTTTTTTTTTTTTTCACACTAAAAAAATATTAAATACTCAACTAAATTAACATCACATGAAAATTTCCAAATGAAATAAAACCAATTCTTTTTTTACTTAATTTAATTTTTATTATTAAAATAGATAGATAAATTATTTTCTAAATAAGAAATCTGTAATTTTTTTAAAAATCCCGCAATAAGTCAAATTATATTTTTTTAAAAAATAAAATCTTAATTTTTTTTTTAAAAGTAGAAAATAGATTTGACAAGAGGCATCGATGTAAGTTGCTTTATTTGATTATCGTGAAACGACTCACACCAATTTAAAAAAATAAATAAAATTTTTTTTTTTTTCTTTTTAAAACATTAGGCCTTTGTTCTTCGGACCGAAACGAACTCATTAATGTCGATTCCTTGTAATTTTGTATCGTTGCAGCGTCCTTGCTGACTATGGTGGACTATTACATCTTCGTCCCACCACCAGACCAATCTTTCGGCGAAACTCGTCCTAAAAAAAATTTTATTTCAAAATAAATATCTGCTGTCAGACGAAATTTTTCCATTTCAAAAGGCAATATAGCTTTCAAAGTGTTTTGTATTTTTTAAATGGATTCCTTGTAAGCTAAATATCAGGTAAGTTTTACCTAACTAATCAAATCTCATTTTAGGAGCTTTAAAATTTTGATTAAAAATTGAAATTTTTTTCGAATCGGGATGGCTAAAAAAATTGTCAAAAAATTCAGTTTTAAAAACTGTGTTAGAAAGCGATATAACCAGCCATAGACGAACTTGGGTAACGAATTTAAAGGAAGCACCCAATTTCCACGTTATGACCGAGCTCGGCTCTAGTAATTGTACAAGCTTTTGATGGTCTGTATAAAAATTTCAACTACAAAATCGATGTTGGAAGAAAAATAAAAAAAATTCTTACGCAAAATCAGCTATGGAGTCCAGTGGCCTGCACACGTGTTCATATTCCGATTTTCGACTGAGTCGATTGTAATAATACTTGTAATTAGTCTTAGTACTATTATGACGCACCCAAGGAGCTTAAAAAAAAATGAATCATTTAAATCAATTATCGAAATCATTTTTAAATTTTACTAATTGCCTTTTTAAAAATTACCTTTTGTTCCTTTAAAAAATAGGACACCTGATGGCTTGAAAAAATATTCGCTATTTAACGGAATTCCTAAACATTGTCTTCCATTCTTTTCCAGTCTAATTTCTAAGGATCGAAATAAATGGTTTAAATTTTCGAAATCATTCAGTTCTTTCATTCTAATTGGATTAGTGACTTTCTGCAAGGATTTGACAAAGAGGTTACACATTTGCCACCTGTAACAGAAATAAAAAAAAATTAAATATATAATTCTGAAAAAGAAAAAAAAAAAAAAAAAACTTAGTATTCGAATACACACCTTTCAGTGATGTGCAAATGCCTGATGTCTTCACCTCCCAAGAAAAGACCGTCTATCACATGCAAATAATTTGATTTGATCTGACTCCTACCGGAGCCTATTCGCTCTTGTACTATTTCACCGTAAATCAATGTGTTCGGCGTTAATTCTAAAGTCGTATCCTGGACTATTTTCCAACTGTTTTGCTCATATCTAAAGAAATGGCAAAAGAAAAAAGTTTAATGAATGGAAATACAATCCAGACGTTTTCCCTAAAAAAATACTTGTTTAAAGTATTTTAACCGACCTATAAACGTTGTGTCTTCCTAAACCTAGGTAATAAGTGCAGGGAGAGTTTCTATCACTTCCTAAAACGACGTAATGCCAATCGTATATGGAAAAAAACTGTTGTTCTAAATTCGTAGGAGTAAGTTCTGTTGCACTTTTTTTCAAATAATCTAAAAGTAAAAATATGCATGAAATTTCTTTTCTTACTTAAAACACACACAAAAAAAAAATTACCATTTACATTGCAGCTACCCAGTAAATCTTCCACTTTTTCCTTAGGTTTATATTTTGGAGGAGCTGTCCTGGCTTGATCAGGTATGTCCCAATATTCTAAACATTTCTTACGTATGTCTTGCTGTCTGGTTTCCATTAAATTAGTATCTTCGCAATAGGCCGCTATTTTTCTTAAACCGGCTAACTGCCTTTTACCTAAACTAAAAAGCAAAAAAATCATATATAAAAATTTTGGCAAACGAATGAGTTTGCGAGACTAAATTATAAAAAGAATGAGTAAAATTAATAATGCGTACATGTTATTAGACTCCGTAATATAATCGAAAAATTCTGTATCGCCTTTTAAAACTTCTAAAGGAACAAGACTGGCTACATCTTCTTCGCTAAGCTCTCCAAATGTTTTAAAAACTCCGTTTACATTAAATAAATGATTTGCTATATCACAGCAGTCTTCTTTTTTATATTTACATATTAAATACCTGTAAAAAATTATAAAAATGTTGAGTTTTCTGATGAACATAAATTGTTAAAAAACATGATTATTTCTACTGTGCAGTGCTGCATAATCTGTGGCAAATGCACACGGCATGTATTCAGCACCGCGTATTTTTTTTTTTTTTTACCTTTCGGAATTGGCAGGACGACTAGTATTCGGTTTATGAATTGAAATTTGATGAAACGATCTGAACATTAAATAAATTAATCCAACACTAAAAGGGGTGAACAAGTCGAAGAGTTTCACCACAAAATGTCCATTTGTTCTCACTATAAGAAGTGCTACTAAACATTGACATAAATATAATCTCTTTGATACTATTTCTTGAATATTTTCTTTTCCTTCAACAGAAAATCCCTAAAAAAAAAAAAAAAAAAAAAAATAAATAAATAAATAAAAAAAAATAATAATTTTGACATTAAAAAAAATAATTTTATAAAATTCTAAATATTGGGTAAAAATTACTTACTCCATCAGCCATCATGAAATGCACTCCTTGCCCCTCTGTGTTTTTTAGCACGTGCTCTTGAAAACTTTTAATATTGTCTGGTTCAAAAATATCTCCATCATCTTTTGCTCCGTAGTGAGGTTCAAACGTCTCACAAGGTGCAGCATAAAAATCAGAAAGCCTGGAAGAAAAAAAGAGCCATATAACATACAACCTTTATTTCAAAATGTAAAATTCAATAGTTACCTAAAATCGTTATCATTTTTAAGAGTAAAACCAAACCCTTTTGCCTTCCATTTCTTTCTGTACAATACATATTCTGAAAATCCCCCTGGACCTGCACAGACATCGGCGAAATATAACAGGTCTTTATCTCCGACAACTTCTTCCTATAAAAAAGAAAAAACAAATTAACTTTTGTCTGCTACATACAATAATCTAGATTTTTTAAGTGAAGCAGACAGGTTCCAAACATCATACAGTCAATAATACCAATATAAAATATTAAGTGGAACATATGACTGCATTCAATTAGTTAACTTCAAAAAACGCAAGTTTTTTTTTTTTTTTTTTTAATCATTGAGTCTGAGCAATTCGAAACTTTAAGCTAATACTTTCCCCGAAATAAATTTTAAAATTCTTTCAGTGAACACTATTTATACATTGCGCAATTTAAACAGAAAACTTTTACACACTTACCCCGTCTATACTTTTTGGTTTTGTAAACATAAAATCAAATACCCTATCCATGTTTGCCATTTTCATGGCAGCTCTGTTTAAAAAAATAACACCTCGAATTAACTCAAAAGGATTTGAACGAGTTCTTGCTTTTCTCATTTCTTCAGCACCTATTGTGTCAAATACACTCTGAAAAAAAAAAAAAAAAAAAATTAAAATTAATACAGGGATTACAGAAATTACAGGATATTTGAAAAACCTACTTTTGAGTTAAGAATCCCTTCAAGTATTACTGGATCAATAAAATTAGTTTCATCATTAATAGTTTCTTTCTTTGGACCATATTTAAGCCAACTAGTAAGTAGTTTTGCATCTAGAGGATTGTTATATGTATTATTCAACCATGAAACTTCCTCTTCAATATTGACTACTTCTTCAGTCGGATCAAATTCACTTGCTGCTATATCCACAGTTGATTCATGACCCAAGCCTCGTCTACCTTTAATTTTGAAGGCTTCTACAGGGTCCACAATACCTTGTTGATGCTTCCCTAAGCCTAATCCTTGTTTGTAACCCATTTTTTCCTAGAAATATAATCATCTGTAATATGTCTCATACATAACAAGAAAAATTTTACATACGAGCATTTTTTGTGCAACCGATTTATTTGCACTAGAAGGTTCTTGTGAACTAAGAGTATAATTACTATCCACATCAGCACTGACGTCCCCATCATCTGTGGTATCTAAAAACATAAACCATAACATTTTCATTATATCTTTCAACATTACATTCACAATAGAAATTACCGTGATCAGGTTCATCATCTCCTGTCCCGCTAAAGCTGCTTGTCGTGCTATAATCAGATCGAAACCGCTTTCCGGCAAAATGATTAACGCCGGGATAATAGTTCTCCCCGCTTTCGCTCTCATCATCACTGGTTTCTCTTTCTGTAATGCAGTTGTCACATTATTTATAAAAAAAAAAAAAGATAATACTCAGAGTGAGGGTAAACATTAAGCAAGGGAATCAATATATTGGAATCTTTAAAACACGATTGCTCACCACTTAAACAGCTAATATTTCGCTTCCTAGAAGTAGCCATATTAATGAAATAAAAACTTCATTAAAAAGAAATTAAAATCTCAAAATCACCGATTTTACGGTAAATAAAAAGTTAACGACCGACTGACTGGGAGCGAAGTTGTGTTGTGTGAAACAGCAGACAGCAAATATTTCTAGTGGTACGTGAATATTTTCCCGCCATTTTTTGGGGTTTTTGCGGTCGTTTCTTATGTTTTTTTTTCTAATGAAATAATTTTAAACTTTTGTAATTTAGAAAAACTGGCCGGAAAAACTGCAAAATTGAAATCTAGTTTTTATGTTTCTTACCCAGTTTTAAAAAAGTTGTAAAACCGGAAACAGAAATCTCTGATTTTTAACTTTGCAGGGTTTCTGTTATTTGCTGTGGCACTTTTCACGTTTCATATGGAAACTAACAGTAGTATTTACCTGAAAATTACCTGCTAGTGCTCCATAATGTTTTTAATATCACTATGCGTTCTCTAAAACATTAAGTTCGATAAAATAATATAATCCAACCAAACGAAATTGTATACAAATCACATTTTATTCAAGGTTAGAAAATATACGGGTCATTAATGGTGTCTGAACCCCGCAAAGAGCTTAGAATTTATTTTGTTCACCTAAAATCCTTCTGAACATTATAGACTATACACTATTATAAATTAATTTTTTTTCAAATCGAGTTTAATAAATTTTATCTCAAATAATAATACTAAAAGATACATAAAAATACATGTGTGCATCTGATATAAAATAAATCATTTATCTTCCTTTTTTAATTAATCAAAGTGCATGACTTCGACGGGAACGCGTGCCGGGGACTCTTGCGGCGGTAAAAGCTTCCGGTTTTTTCCAGTAAGGCCGAGGTAAAAAGGTAGTAGGATTAACAGAATTTATCTTGCTTCCTAAAAAAGAAAAAAAAAAAAATTTTTTACTTAAAATCAAAATATACGAAAAATACATGGCAATTTTCACTAAGACAGTAATTATCCATAAAATCTATGGCCTTTTGGCCCCTTTTTTTATCGGCAATCAATAACAATGTATGAACAATCACTAAAAAGAGATTTTTTATGGATTTCAGTCCTTTTTGTATACATAAAATCCACAAAATTTGCCATAGAAATCACAAATAAAATATTTTTAGGATCAGCCATGTTTTTATAGCAAAAAATATGAAGTTAATACTTACATAATTTTCCAAGCTGCTATATCCACAGTTGATTCATGATCCAAGCCTCGTCTACCTTTAATTTGGTAGCCTTCTACAGGGTCCACAATACCCTGCTGATGCTTCCCCAAACCTAATCCTTTTTGTAACCCATTTTTTCCTATAAATATAATCATTTGTAATATTTCTCATAGATAAAGAAGAAAAATTTTACTTACGAGCATTCTTTGTCCAATAGATTTATTTGCACTAGAAGGTTCTTGTGAACTAAGAGTAACAAATGAAAATTACAATATAGCTAAATCAAATTGATTAGAGATCTGAGTTACATTGATTTTATGAAGTTAATACTTACGTAATTTTCCAAGCTGCTATATCCACAGTTGATTCATAACCCAAGCCTTGTCTACCTTTAATTTGGTAGGCTTTTACAGGGTCCACTATACCCTGCTGATGCTTCCCTAAACCTAATCCTTTTTTGTAACCCATTTTTTCCTAGAAATATAATCATTTGTAATATGTCTCACAGATAAACAAGAAAAATTTTACTTACAAGCATTCTTTGTCCAATAGATTTATTTGCACTAGAAGGTTCTTGTGAACTAAGAGTAAAGAACGAAAATTACAATATAGCTAAATCAAATTGATTAGAGATCTGAGTTACATTGATTTTATGAAGTTAATACTTACGTAATTTTCCAAGCTGCTATATCCACAGTTGATTCATGACCCAAGCCTCGTCTACCTTTAATTTGGTAGGCTTTTACAGGGTCCACAATACCCTGCTGATGCTTCCCTAAACCTAATCCTTTTTTGTAACCCATTTTTTCCTAGAAATATAATCATTTGTAATATGTCTCATACATAAACAAGAAAAATTTTACTTACGAGCATTTTTTGTGCAACCGATTTATTTGCTCTAGAAGGTTCTTGTGAACTAAGAGTATAATTACTATCCACATCAGCACTGACGTCCCCATCATCTGTGGTATCTAAAAACATAAACCATAACATTTTCATAGATTCTTTCAACATTCCCTTCACAATAGAAATTACCGTGATCAGGTTCATCATCTCCTGTCCCGATAAAGCTGCTTGTCGTGCTATAATCAGATCGAAACCGCTTTCCGGCAAAATGATTAACGCCGGGATAATAGTTCTCCCCGCTTTCGCTCTCATCATCACTGGTTTCTCTTTCTGTAATGCAGTTGTCACATTATTTATAAAAAAAAAAAAAAGATAATACTCAGAGTGAGGGTAAACATTAAGCAAGGGAATCAATATATTGGAATCTTTAAAACACGATTGCTCACCACTTAAACAGCTAATATTTCGCTTCCTAGAAGTAGCCATATTAATGAAATAAAAACTTCATTAAAAAGAAATTAAAATCTCAAAATCACCGATTTTACGCGGTAAATAAAATTTAACGACTCGCTGACTGACTGGGAGCGAAGTTGTGTTGTGTGACAGCATCAGGACAGCAAAAATTTCTAGTGGTACGTGAATATTTTCCCGCCATTTATTAAGGTTTTTGCGGTCGTTTCCGATCGGTTTTTTTTTCTAATAACATAGTTTCAAACTTTTGTCCATTTAGAAAAACTGGCCGGAACTGAAAAATTAAAATCTAGTTTTTATGTTTTTACCGAGTTTTAAAAAAGTTGTAAATAAACCGGAAACAGAAATCTGTAACTTCGCATGTTTTCTGTTATTTGCTGTGGCACTTTTCACGTTTCTTATGGAAAAAGTAGTACTTACCTGAAAATTACCTGCTAGTACTCCATAATGTTTTTAATGTTACTATGCGTTCTCTAAAACATTTTATTCGATAAATAGGATCCAACCAACCAAAAATGTATACAGATTATTTTAATAAGGTTACTTAAGGTTAGAAAATACGGGCCATTAATGGCGTCTAAAACCCCAAAAGAACTTAGATTTTATTTTGTTTACCTAAAATTCTTCTGAACATTTCACTATTAGAAGTTTTTTTTTAAACCGAGTTTAATAAATTTTATCTAAAATAATCATACTAAAAGATCCATAAAAATACATGTGTGCAATCTTATATAAAAAAATCATTTGTCTTCCTTTTTTAATTAATCAAAGTGCATGACTTCGACGGGAACGCGTGCCGGGACTCTTGCGGCGGTAAAAGCTTCCGGCTTTTTCCAGTAAGGCCGAGGTAAAAAGGTTGTAGGATTAACAGGATTTATATTGCTTCCTAAAAAAGAAAAAAAAATTAATGAGTTCATTAAAATCGAAATATACGAAAAATACATGGCAGTTTTCACAAAGACAGTAATTATCCATAAAATCGATGACCTTTTGGCCCCTTTTTTTATCGACAATCAATAGCAATGTATGAATAATCACTAAAAAGCGATTTTGTATGGATTTTTGTCCTTTTTGTGTACAGAAAATCCACAAAATTTGCCATAGAAATCACAAATAAAATATTTTTAGGATCGGCCATATTTTTAGCAAAAAAAAACGTGGCGGCCATGTTTTTAGCAAAAAATATAACCGCCACGAATATCTGCTCAATACAAACGGAAAATTACAATATGACTAAATCAAGTTAATTAGAAATCTGAGGTACATTGATTTTATGAAGTTACTACTTACTTAATTTCCAAGCTGGGTGTAAATCTGAAATAACCGGTTGAGTAATAACTTCCGAGAGATTAGGGAAGACATCTTCTGCGACTGCTTGGCCGAACTGAACTGTTTTAACGTCTTTTTCAATTTCTTTTTTGCGTACTGATTCAAAATCTTTAACTCTTCTTTTCTTCCGAATTTCCATTAGAGATTCTATAAACTGTCTAGTAACATAGGGAATAGGTTTATTGTCTAAGATTTCTAAAAAAAAAAAAAAAAAGATCTGCTTGAAGAGGCAACAACAGAATTTGTTGAAAGATTGAAAATCTGCTCAATGTGTTGAATCACTCCTTGCAAAATTAACATACCTAATTTTTTTGACGCATAAATAATTATATCTCGATATCTTCTCTCTTGTGTTATCGGATTTCCAATTAAACTAAGACGTTTAAGATATGGCCAAGCGGATAAGGTTTTGGTAACATCGTCTGTATCACACAAGAGATTGTCATTGGCCATAAAAACTTCCAAGCGATACAAATTTTCTAAGCCGCTTAAAGTCGTCAGGTTATTGTTGGAGACATTCAGAACTTGCAATGTAGACTAATTCAGAAAAAAAAAAAAAAAAAAAATTCTTTGAACATTTCACAAGCTTAAAAGAAAAAAATTAACTTACCGCTAAATTTTGTATAGTCCGAGGTTCGAAATACAATGTTTCTCCTAAAGGTAAATTCTGATTTTCGATGTGGATTTCTATGATGTTTGTCAAATTTTCCAGACCTTCCAGGACCAATATTTGGTTGTAACCCAAGTATAATTTTTTTAGCTGCGTTAAAACGTCTAAGTTTTCTATTTTGGTCAGCTGGTTTCTTTGCAGATACAAATGAATTAAATTTGGGAAATTTTCCATATTGTGAATTGTTTTTAATAAATTATTATGGAGGTAAATAACTAAGACACTTCGACAGTCTGTTATTTTGGCCTAAAATGATTAAATAGTTAAATGTAATGACTTTAGAATTAAGACTGTTCGCCAATTTTTAATTTCCTGACTTCTATTTTCATTTTTAAGTCGGTCGACGCTACTTTTTTTTTTAAAACTTCAAATATAACAATCAAATGAGTCATTAAAAAAAAAAAAATGGAATAGCACTTCAGTCAGCAGTCATTATAATACTTACAATCTGATCTATGTATTGACCATGCAAACGTAAATGCGTTATCCTATTTAAAAACTGTTTATCCGTTTCATCTTTTTTCCTAACTTGAAGCTGCTTCCTGAAGGTGATCCTTCTTATCAAATAATTAGTGGTCACTTTAACCATTTTTATATAAAAAAAAAAAAAAAAAAAAAAAAAACCGGACCCTCCTGGTTTTATGTTCTGCTTTATCAATACAGTGTTTTTAACCATGGAACAGAAAAGATCACCCTCCTATTTAACAGTTAAATTTCGTAGCTATAGAAACCGATACAGTAAAATGGGGTCGAGGTTCACGAAAATCGTTTTACCCCAAATCTCAAATTAAACACGAAAATCGAACGATATTTTCCGGATAGTCAAACTTTTTAAAAATAAAATCCAACTAAAAATATCATTTGACATTTCGATTTATATTGTAAACATTTTTTTTTTTGTATAATAACAAGATAAATAAATCTCTTTCAAAATAATACATCAACAAGTGATACGATTTCACGAGCGAAATCCGTATTTTATGGAAATAAAAAAGCCTTAATATTATTAATTAATAATTTTTAAAATCTCTACTTGAATTCATAATAAAAAGGCTTTTTTAGCCAAAAAAAGAAAATTTGATTAAAAAAAAAAAATGCAACCGACACCACACTATTCTAACGATCAATATTATTTATAGTTCAAATAATGGGCCTGCATCAAAATGAATTAGGAATGATTTCTCAATGGTCAACCTAATGTCAATCAAAAGTCTTTTAATAATATTTTTTAACCCTAAGAAATTTTTTCGACCTTTGATTTATACATAGAGCTGAAAAATAAAAATAAAATTGGAATTCACAAATAATTAAATGACTAAAAATGACAATAGAGTTTTGGACCTTTCCATACAGAGTAATTACAAGAAAAAAAAATCTTAAATAATAAATCATTCCAAAAGTTTTTGAGAATTATATACAACTAACAGAAAAAAAAAGAAGCTCTGTTATTCCCTTTTTAAAGCCCAAACATCCTAATTTTAAATACATGCATATTTTCTTTGCTGCACTTAAATTTTGTAATTCTTGTGCAATTCAGGTTTAATGTCATAGACCAAAGCAAGAATTTCTTTTATAACTGCATCTTTGTTTCGAGCTACTGCTTTACTCATTTCATCAATTTTAACTTTTGCATCAGCATCTATTCTTGCTGCTACATCCTCTTTCGATCCCATATGTTTGGCTTCAAATTCCTTGAATTGTTTCTCTCTTTCCTGGCGATACTTCTCTATTTCATCTTGGGCTTCTTCTTTTGCCTGTTTTAACCTCCTTGCCTTCCCTATTGTGAAAAAAGAAAACAAAAAAGTAATTGTAATGATATTAGTTTTAGTAGGCTGAAAAATGGTCTTGATTGTAGCTTTTATTATAATTTTTAGCCATACATTTAGGGGACCACAATCTCTATCCTTCTACCTTGAGACGTTCACATACGCCCTCCTAACCAGGTCAATGTTGATATTTTCTTCATCGAATAAGAACTACAATTATAATGAATTCCGTTTAAAACTTACGTTTTCTCGCTTCGGAGACTTTTTCCGCTGCTCTTTTCTCGGCAGCCAAAAGCTGCTGAATTCCTTGAGTTTGACTTGCCATTTTTTCTGGTACTTATCGATCTCGTGACAGAAACAAGCAGACCAACAAGCACGTGATACGCCAACCTTTGAATATACGATTTTGCCGCGTGTGCTGCTATTTTTTCCTTTGAACCCGCATTTTACGGAGTCCTCACGTAAAGGATTAGAACAAATGTTTGCCGTACCAAGTTTTCTCCGTATAAAACTTGGTAAAGAAAAAAAAAATGGTAGACCTTGTCGTCGTTTCATTTATTCGGAATCTAGTGGCTTGTTTTCTCCGTAATAAGATCGTAATAAAATAGAAGTTTCGGGTTTAATTTTTCGGAAAAATGAACGGGTTTTCGTCGCGGTTGATCGCGGTATATAATCGTTGTGAGTGAATTGATAGTGTGTGAATTGATGGTGAGTGATTGTGAGTGAATTAATTGTGATCTTTATCTTCTACACCGTTTGAAAAGCCAGAGTTTGTCCAAAGTCTTGCTTGCTTCATATGCATTGGGAAATTCAGCACGATTCCGAGTATATTCATCTCTACAGAGTGCAGTGTTCGTTAATTGAAGGTAAATGTTTTATTTGAATTGTTTTACTATTTTTACGATTGGGCCGGAGGCTATATAACGGTTTTATACTGGTATATTCTTTGATTTTAAAACCAAAATATTAAAATGTTAATGAAGCCATAAATCTAAGCCATGGCTGGAATTGATGAAATAGATAATGTAGATGGAGGTTAGGGAAAATCATTGGATAAGAAACAATAAGGGATAAAACTACATTTGAATAATAAATATAACATCTATGCTCTTTGCACTTAAATTAATAAATGTAGAAATGATTTCAGCCATATTTATCTGAAATCAACGTAATGAAAAAGATTATTCATGTTACAAAGATCCCTTCAAAAAAGCAATCTGAAAATAGCCAAAATAAAAAATTAAGATGTGGATTACAATTTTTTTTTAAACTATTTTTATCATCCTTATTACAAGAACATATAATATTATGCCTGTTGGGTGCTATACTGTTTTTATTTGAAATATTTTGAATGCTTGAGAGAGTAACAGGAAGTCTAGCTTTTTTTTTAAAGGTGTTCGTAGAGATTCTAGAAAAGATAAGTCATACATGTAGATGTAATTCCGTTGTTTGATATTCTTTTAAAAATAATTTTGAGCACCAATTACTGGTCCATTAAAATTTTTTTTGGAAAATTAAGAGCATGAATATAAAAAATCAGAGACCACTTTGTAAACTGAAAAAGTTTAATATTTCAGACAGTGATTTATTTTTCAGATTAATCAAAAAACCGGAAACAGCTGAATGGCTAATCTTTTTTAGAATCTGTAGGTGTAGGGTTGAACAAATTATAATGACTGGAAAAGTAAAAAAGCGTTAATATTTGCTTATGAAAGCTGTCAAAAGGCTTGTTTAGTGTTTAGTTTTTTAATGCTATAATTTTTTCCACCAGATATATGTTATAGTTCTTGTTGTTTAAGTGACTTCGTTGCATGTAAAGCAGATCTCTAGACTGACAAAAAAAAAGGTGGTTACAGCATTATAAATTTTTTCCTTTGAGTCTTTTAGACCAAATATAACATGTTATTGGATCCCACAATGGGGTAGTTAAAATAAATTTATTTAATTGATTTTGAAACTAAAGTGGAACTTTGACTCTAGTAAATATTGTCATTGTATCACAGAACGCAGTTCAACAATAACCTTTCAGGAAAATTTTAAAGAAATAATTTTCAATAAAGTCAACTTTTTTTGTTAAAAATCTTATTAATTCACAGCTTGAACATATTTACAATTCTACATTTAAAATCACAGTATAATTTTATAGACAAAACAATGAAAAACAAATATTAATAATGTTAAACAAGAAAACAGCCTTTTTTTTCATTGTACATTTAATACACAAATAATATACAATTTTTTACATGGAAAAATATCTTTAAAATCACATTTTGAAGAAAAAAAAAATTAATTTAATAATCATCTCTTCCAAGTAATGAGTTTTAATAATGTATGCTTATTAAGTTTGAACTTGATTCATGCAAGCTTAAACAAGTTTGAACTTGATTCATGCAAGTTTAAACAAATTTGAACTTGATTCTTGCAAGTTTAAACAAGTTTGAACTTGATTCTCGCAAGTTTAAACAAGTTTGAACAAGTTTGAACTTGCTTCTTGCAAGTTTAAACAAGTTTGAACAAGTTTGAACTATTCCGAAGTTTTGGTATAATCGTTCTTAAAGAACCCCCCTAAAACAAAAAAAAATTTTAAAAAAATATATAGTAGTCCACATTTTGGTAAATATTATTTTTTCAAGTTCTATTAGCATTAAATTTTGAAATAATTTTATAATTTCAACACATATGTTTATATTTCAACCTACCAATTTTCTAAATTCTCTAAATTTCTTTTTATTGGTAACTTCTTTTATAATTTTGTCGTCGCTTGAAGTTTGACATATCGTAAATGTTTTTTCTTTTGCTCTTCCTCGTCTGCCTCACTTGGAGCCAGAAAACACTGATGCGTCGTCATTTTAGGTCTCTTTAACGTCCTAACCACAAAATAAATCCCGGCTAGTATTAATATGCTGAAAACAACGAAACAAAGCGTTAAAGTCAAACTGTTTCCTGTTCTATGTTTGTTTTCTTGCACTGTCACACACTGCACTCTCGTTTTCGACGGGGGATAACTTCCCAAAGTTGCGCACACGTGATAAAGACCCGCGGGAAGGCCTTCTATGGTGATGGACGGGTCGCTGCAGTTGAGATGATGTTGAGCAAGCAAAGAATTCATCATGAAAATGGTAACGGTCACGTGACAACGAAAATCAGAAAAATTTTTTTGGTTCCAAAGTTGAACGGAGACGCTCAAGGTGTCCGAGGATAAATTAGCGTCTAGAGAAACTATTTGGACGGTGGAAGGAGGTCGAGGAGGTTGAACTATGGTTCGATTGGTTACTATTAACGGCATGAAATCGCTGCATCCGAGGACGACTTGCACGTCGTCGGAGTGTTTTTCGTCTTGCAGAAGAACAATGCAGTACCGGTAAATATGCTCGAGTAAAAGATTTCCGACTGGGAACCGAACCAGCAAGGTCGAAGGGTCAACCAGTTGGCTCGAGTTGCATTTTATCGGCGTGGAAGACAGTAAAACTTCCCTGGAAGATACTTCTTCGTAGACGAACAGAGCGTCGCATATGAAAGGGTCAGCTTTGGAGTCGATTTTCCAAAGGAGAGCCACGGTTTTCCCGTCGAAGTGGAAAAAGCGAAGAGCGACGTGATCTGCAGAGATTTGAGCGGCCACCGGCCCTACCGGCGGCAACGGTTCGGAATCGTCCTCTCCACATTTCAGTTCCTCCGGAGCGAGATCCGGGAGTAAAGCATTTTCTAAATGAGGAGGCGTAGCGCACACAGCCGTTTTTTTATCAGTCTGGCTTATACTCGCGTTAGCAAACCACTCAGCGAAATCGACTAAACTACAATCACAGCTCAAAGGATTATCCGATAACGTTAATTTTTCCAGGAGGATTTTTCCACCGAACGCACTACCGTCGATCATGGAAATGTCGTTATCGTCTAGGATGAGTTCCCGCAGGGAGATCAAAGGCACGATGACGTCCCCCGTCAGCGCCCGTAAAAAGTTATGTGAAAGGTCTAAATGGACCAGTTCGGTCAAATGAGCCAAAGAAGAACCGGATACGGCGACTATCCGGTTATTGGACAGATCTAACGATTTAAGATGTCCTACGTCCTTAAACGCGTGATCTTCTAAAACGTCTATCACATTGTCTCTTAAAGAAAGTCTGGAAAGACTAGAAGCACCCAGCAAAGCGCCTTTCCGAACGCTGCTGAATTGATTATTTGCAAGGGATAAAATTTTTAAAGATGGCACCTGAAGAACGGTTCCGTTTTCCAAAGCGCCCACTAACGCGTTATTACTCAAATCCAATTCTTCCAACGCGTTTAAATTTTTCAACCGTGACACGGTGGAAATCCTCAGGCGGTTCCCTTTCAACCGTAACGTCTGTAACCTGATCACTTTCGAGAAACTTTCCGGGTGAACGTTTTTTATTTCGTTATCACTCAGATCTAAAAACAAAAGGCTTTTTAACCCCGCCAATGACTCGAAATCCACTTCTTTTATTTTGTTTCGCGATAAATCCAATCGTTCCAGGTGCGAAAAATTTCGGAACGCGGTAGGGATGGATTGCAGTCGATTGTTGGGAAGTCCCAGAGCTTGGAGAGGATTCGGCAATCCCCAAAATGCTTTGTCCGACACGTCTTTGATCTCTCCGGAGGTGACGACCAATCCTTGGAGGGAAACACCCCGGAGGAAATAACTCGGTAGGAGAATCAAGTTTTCCACGGTGCAGTCCAGGAGTGAAATTTCGGAGGACGATTTTTTGAGTTTTTCCGTGAGGTTGGAGAGGGAAGTGCTGTCGATTACGCAGCGAAGAGTGTGAGGTATATCGCAGGAGCAAGAGATTTTGGATTCTTGTAATTCCGGACATTTCCACGGGGGATCCTCTGAGATGGCGGCGACGAGACTTCCCATTAAAAGCAGTCGCAGAGGTAACGTCGACGGTGTCATCCTGCGAAAATAATAGATTGGAATTTTAATTGTTAAGTTTCTAGTTGCGACCGAAGAACAGTGGCGTATATTGAAAAGGTGGCGGATTTTTTTTTTTTTTTTTTTTTTTACAATTTTTAAAATGGCGCTTGCTGTCGATATACAGGGTACAAAGGCGACGCGGCTAACTACTTTCCTGCCTTTTTAGCGGCCATATTGTTTTGCCCCTGCGGAAATTTTACATTATCTTTAAATGAGACAACTTTTTTAAAACATTTTTTACGGAAAACTGAACATTTATCATTTTTTTCGTTAGCAAAAATAGATCGAAAATCATTATATCTACATAAATAAAAATCGGTGTTTCATAAAACAGCATCTTTGATTTTTAAAAAATTTGTATTTTTTTTCCCCCATAAGAAAGTTGATTTGATGAAAACGATATGGTCGCCCACAAAAGTGGTTTTGGAATTAAATCTTCCCTTAATCCAGCCTTTGTATCCTCTATATTTCTTTTTCAGCTTTATTTAAAAGAGTTAAGCTGCATTTTTTTCTATAAATTTTAGAAATTTGGCAAAACTCAGAAAAAAAGGAATGTTTTGAACAAGTTTCGTCTTGCAACAAAACCGAAAAGTTTCTCAGCGAAACAAAAATGCTGCGTGCCAACGAACAGGTTGTTTCTTGACAAGATATTTATTTTAAATAAAGTTTCGGAGGGGAGGTGGGGAGGGGCTTTACAATTTATGGTTGGATAATTTTTCTTGATGGAAACTCAGCCAGTCTTTGCAAGTTACTGCACGTCTGACTGATTTCTTACGTAACAGATGCAGACAATTTCTAATTGTTATCAGTGAATTCGTTGCAGCTAAAATTATTTTTTTCTTTTTCTTCTTTCGATTTAACGTTATTTCTTAGATTTAAAGCGTTCCCTCCCATTTTTTCTAATCCATTTTTCCTATACGTTAAATTTCCTAAACCTAAATTTTCCTAATTTATTTTTCCTAATCTAAAATTTCTAATACAATTTTTCCTAATGTATTTTTTCCTAATTTATTTTTCTTAACCTATAAATTTCCCAAGGCCAATTTTCCTAAAATAAAATTTCCTAATTTACTTTTCCTAAAATAAAATTTCCTAATTGACCTATTTTCCTAAAATAAAACTTCCTAATTTATTTCTCCTAATCTAAATTTGCTAATTTATTTTTCCTAATCTAAAATTTCTAATACAATTTTTCCTAATGTATTTTTTCCTAATTTATTTTTCTTAACCTATAAATTTCCCAAGGCCAATTTTCCTAAAATAAAATTTCCTAATTACTTTTCCTAAAATAAAATTTCCTAATTGACCTATTTTCCTAAAATAAAACTTCCTAATTTATTTCTCCTAATCTAAATTTGCTAATTTATTTTTCCTAATCTAAATTACAGCTAATTCATTTTTTCTAACAATCTATTTCCTAATTAATTTTTCCTAATCTAAAATTCCTAATACAAATTTTCTAATGTATTTTTTTCCTATTTTATTTTTCCTAAAGCTCTAAATTTCTTAAGACTAATTTTCCTAAAATAAAATTTCCTAAATTTTTTTCCTAATCTAAAATTTCTAATACGATTTTTCCTAATGTATTTTTTCCTAATTTATTTTTCCTAACGTATAAATTTCCTAAGGCCAATTTTCCTAAAATAAAATTTCCTAATTTACTTTTCCTAAAATAAAATTTCCTAATTTACTTTTCCTAAAATAAAATTTCCTAATTTACTTTTCCTAAAATAAAACTTCCTAATTTATTTCTCCTAATCTAAATTTCCTAATTAATTTTTCCTAATCTAAAATTCCTAATACAAATTTTCTAATATATTTTTCTCCTATTTTATTTCCCTAAGCTCTAAATTTTTTAAGACCAATTTTCGTAAAATAAAATTTCCTAATTTTTTTTCCTAATCTAAAGTTCTTAATTTATTTTTCCTAATTTATTTTTCCTAATCTAAATTTCCTAATTTATTTTTCCTAACCTCCAAATTTTTTAAGACCAATATTAATATTCCTAAAATAAAGTTTTCTAATTTTTTTCCTAATTTAAAATTTCTAATAAAATTTTTCCTAATATTTTTTTTAGCTCGGTCTCCGTATCAGACTGTTCCTTGATTAAGTCTGTGATCGACATTTTAGATTAGAAAAATTCAATTAGGAATTTAAAAAAAAATCAATTATGGAAATTTAGGGTTTAAGAAAAATAAATTAGAAAAAAAATATATTAGGAAAAAGTGTATTAGGAATTTTAGATTAGGAAAAATGAATTAGGAAAAACGGCCGGGAACGGATTTATAGCATCATTGTGGACGAATATCTAATCGAAGCTAATTGGCTGAGACAAGCAAAAAACAAATTTTAGCTACGCCACTGCGCACCAGGCCTATAGACCTCCAATAAGAAGCCTATACAACTTTGAATAAAAAAAAATATTGTTTATTTTATTTATTTACGATGATGCATATGGTCTCCGGTGTACGTTTCTCGGTTAATATACGGTTTCTAATATCAAGTAGGACGTTTAAAATTAAAATTCAAACATCGTTATGTCAACGGGTTTTATTTAAAAACGTATGGAAATGATTTTATAAAAATTTGACTCCGGGGTGTTTGTCAGAAACCCGATTTCCACTACCATTCGGAGGAGGGAGTGACAGACAATATTAAAAGATATTAATTAATCGAATAATTATTTTGAAGGAATCCAGTCTTAGGAGACATTCTAAAATGAATCCTCGTTCATTTTTTTTTTTTTTTTTTGGTATTTCGTCCGCGTGGCAATTTTTTTTTTTTTAAATCTCTAGCGCCGAAGAGGAAGATGAAAGTAATTCTCATATGGAATAAGTTTTGGGAGTTGACCACATAATAGCAACGATTCATCTTCCAACAATTACAAGCCACATCCCATGCCGGCTTGGCAATTTTTGTTCATACTAATATATTAAAATATGGTCGATTAATATGTAAATTTTTTACCAGCCTCGAAAAAAAGTATATTTTCATTTGTTTTTTAGATTTGAAAAATATTTCAGGGATAATTATATTTTCTTGAAAAATCGAAAAGAGTTTGGCAAAAAATTTTCGTAAAATAAAGGACTGGATTACTGTTTGGATTTTATACACGAGATAAGAAATAAAAAAAAAAAGAAAAAGGAAAACAGGTCGAGGCGCGGCAAATAAAAAATGGCATCTTTATTAAACAAATGAGAAAAGCAGTCCCTGTGAATGTGTGGGCGCATTCTGTGGCACCTACGTACTTCAGTGATGAAATGCAATGTAGGTTGTTTGAGGAGGTCAAAGTTAACATTATAAAACTTCCTCTCTACGATCTTATAACTTGTAGTAAAAGATTTAATTTCCTATCGACGTTCATAAATCGTTTCAAATTTAGTTTTTAATAACTTGTACCATTTTGATGTATTTTTGATTTATCCAGTTGCAACTCATTAATAATTTGATAGGCTTAGTTTTTTTTTGTTGTAAAGCGATTCGTAGGTTTTCCGTTGGCCAAAAATTTGTTTTTGACAAGTTTTAAAATTAATTTACTAAAGAAAATTGCATTCGTTTTATTGATTCGTTTTGGTGGGTCAAATCTTCAAATTTTGAACGTTTTTGAAAATGAATATATTTAATCTGAATGAAAAGAAAATAATGTATTAAATAAGTAAATAAAGTAACTTACTCAAAATTTAATCAGGAAATCTTCTGGCATTTTGCTGTTTGCGAATTTCATTTTTCATGATCTTCTCTTTCGGTTTTCTTGAAAGAGGGATGTCTAAAAAAACCTCATTTTTAATTTTTGAAATCATAGGTCGATGAATCTATCTGAAAAAAAAAAAGGAAAAGAAAGTTTAGTTTTGGCAGTGGGAGTATTTGTTAAAAAAAAAAGAAAAATTCAGTGGCGCCATTTGTCTCCAGAATGTTTTTTTAGATTGTTACTGATTTTTTAGTTTTCTCCTGAGTTGGAGGTATAAGAAAAACAGTAAACATGATTTGCCTTTTGCTTAGAATAAGAAAATATCATAACGTTAATATTTCAACTTTAAAAATTTTACGATTTTGAGGTGACGTCATTATTCAAAACCACAACAGTGGAACATATTTGACAGAATGTATAAATAAAACGTCATGCGATTTTGTTATTCTAGTTTGCTACAGTTTGCATTACATAAAAATGATACGAATAATTGATCATGTTTGTCATCATAATTAACGGCTCCGCAGCTTTATCGGCTTTAAGCTTTTCCAGCTTTTTGACGTAGGACTGCGTCTTGGAGCTCGGTGCTGGGGAAATCTGTCTGTCCTGGTGTGCTCTGTTAGCACCAAAAATTAATATTTAATCATTTTGATATTAAAATTTTAACTTCGAAAATTTTAAATAATATTTTGACTATTTTTTTTTTCACTTTTGGCTCTTTTTTTAATAAGTAAAATTAGAGGACATGAACGAAAGCGAGGACTTAGAAAATTTCTTGTATTTTTCAAGAAACTTAACTTTTACAAGAAGCTTTAAGTTGTTAATTCAAGGACTTAAAAATTTCTTGAAATTTAATTTAATTTAATTTTTTTTTTTAATTTTCGCCGTTTTTTTTAAAATATTAAAATTAGACTACATGAACAAAAACAAGAACTTAAAAATTTTAAATAAAATTTTCACTACATTTTTTAATTTTTTCCTTTTTCCTTTAACCAAGAATATGACCTAAAGCAATGTTTTAATATTAAAATTTTAACTTTGAAGACTTTTATTAAAATTTTGACTAATTTTTTTCAACTTTTGACTTTATTTATGAAAAATTTTAATTTTTGTTTTTTAAATACAGTCCTAATTTGATTAATTTAATTTGATTAATTTGATTAATTAATTAATCAAATTAGGTTTTACAGCATTAGGTTAGCATTTATTAATTTGATAAATGCCTTAAAAATTTTAAATCATTTCATTGTTTAAATTAGCAATATTACGACAGTACCCCAAAAACGTAGTCCTACGTAGGGATATGCCCCCATATCCCAGTATGATTTTTTTATTTGAGGCACTCTTTTGCTAAGGAACAGTATTTTAGATTGCAACTTTATGTATTTCAATGAGGATTTTTTTACAGCAAACTAAATCTTCTAGGGAGCTGTCGGCCGTTATCCTAATAAAATGGCAGGCGGCTTCGGAATGGTTGGTGAATAATCCTTTCTTATTTTAAGTTATTTATTAACCAATCCGAAGCCGGCCAAAATTTTACCAGGATAGCAACCGACCACTCCCTGGCGATTGAATTTGTCGTAAAAATCTTTACTAAAAGATGCTGGAGTTCAAAAATTTCATTCTTACGATTTTGACCTACAGCACGGAAAAAAAAGTACTGTAATTTTTACATTTTTATATGTAACTATGGAACTACATATAACTATGTGTAATTTGTACATATAACTATGTGTAATTTGTACATATAACTATGTGTAATTTTTACATATAATATGTGTAATTTTTACATATAATAAATGTAAAAATTACACATAGTTATTAGTAGTTCCATAGTTACATATAAAAATGTAAAAATTACAGTACTTTTTTTTCCGTGAGCCAAATTCAGAGTTTAAGTGGCGCCATGGTCAACTTTTACTTTAGTTTATTTATAGGCAACACGGTAAACAATTTTATGTTAACAGCCTAAAAAAGGGCTACACATTCAATATGTAACACTTTTTATGTTAAAAGTTGAATGTAAATATTTTGTGTTGACAAATGACGATTGTTTATTGGTTGATCAACAATCAAATCGATGCAACACAATTATCGACTGCTCCGAAGAACAAGTACCTATTTTTTTTTTAGCAGTACAAAAAGTACCTATCTTTTTTTGGACAGTTGAAAAACTACCTATCTTTTTTTTGACGACTTATAAACGATCTATTTAAATGGTCATTGCTATATACGATAGATCATTTTTGCAGTAACAAAAAAAAGATAGGTAGTTTTTCAACTGTCCAAAAAAAGATAGGTACTTTTTGTACGGCTAAAAAAAAAATAGGTACTTGTTCTTCGGAGCAGTCGAATTGTTTTATGTAAAATTGACATGGAAAAAATGTGTAGCCTCTTTTTTTACTAGCGAAATGTGTTACTTTTAACATAAAATTTTTTACCGTGAAGAGACAAGTGCAGATCCGGACGATATTTTCAGAGGAAAAAAAAGGCTATGACATGTGTAAAAAGCTAAAATATGCCAAAACTTAAAGATCCTCCCCGAGATTTCCCTTCCCGGGAATTCCCGGGATCCAGAGAAAATTTTCAATCCCGATTCTTGGCATTCGAATTTTTCGGGATTTTTCCCGTAGTTTATTTTATTTTCGGGAAAATACCCGATAATTCACGAGAAATCGTGGGAATCACCCGGAATTTCGGCAAACTTTAATCCGGGGAAGCGATTATCTCTCAAAAACGGGGAAATCCCGAATCCCGGAATCACAAATTTCCCGAATAATCAGAATCTGTAGCCAAAACGTGCCTCGTTCATATATGTAGCTTTCAGAATTGTATTCTATTGTATATATAGTACAAAACTATCTTAGTCTGGGGTGTAAAAGGCTGGATCATATCGCCACTGGCCCCCCACCTTCTTCACATCATAACATTCATAAGTTAAAGTATACTAGAAGAAAATGAATGAGTTTAATCGTTTAAACTGTTTAATTTTTTTTTCCTTATTTATTTTTTATGGAATTTTAAATTTATTCTTAGTACCGAAAAATCCTAGAAAATTCTTTAAAATACTCCCGAAAAAAAAAGGAGAAAGGGGTAATACAGCTTTAGAATCAAACCTCAAATTTTACCGTTTGCATGGCAAAGATTATCGAAACCATGTGTTTAGAAAAGCTTTTAAATTTTGATTGTGATTTCCAAGTAAAGTGCTGCAAATGCTAGAGTCATTAAGTTGTTTATGGTATTTTTCAGTATAAAGTTTTATCATTGATTGTAAATTAATAAGCAAACTTACCTTCCCATATGAAAGCCTTCATTATCCTAGATATCCTTACAGCCATTATTTGTCTATATTATTCTCCATCCTTCACGACTTTCGATAAAATCTTTTATAAATTTCGAGTTTGTAATCTCGCACCTTGTCATTTTTTCCCCCCAACATTTCGAACCAAAAAAAAAAAAAACACGCTCTTCTACATTTACGGCCAAGCCTTATATTGAGTTTTTAATCGTAGGCGTTACTTTAAAAAAAATTGCATCTTAAAATCCAAAACCTAATCCGCATAAATAACGCAATTTCGAAATAGCGTAACTTTCATTAAGATACGACAAATGGCAGATATTAAGCAGGAAACAAAAATTATCCGAGCCAATTGAATTTTAAAAGTTTTAAAATTTATTATTTTTAAAATTTGGACATTTTAAACGGAGTTAAGAAAACTTACCAATTTTTTAAGAGGAACAGATGGCAGAAGTACCAGATTTTAATCCTACTTAGAAAAAAATCCTATAGGTTTTGAAAAAAAAGAAGCAGGAAAATTACGACATGATTTCGGCACTTCGGCGCTTACTGCGCACGTAAAAAACTATCAACAAACGAACTCTCGCGATCGAAGGCTGCGATTATACTGATCTGATGTGTGGCCCATCCTGCTCACCGTGCGCAAACAAAAAGTTACGCTCACACTTTACCCACAAGCTAATCGAAAAGCTTTTTTTTTTTTTTTTTTTTCGAACCATTGTATTATCGCATTATTTCCTTTTTGATTTTCGTACGTATTTTTAATTAATGAGTTTATTTAAAAATAACGATGATATAAAACGTAAATATGATCGATTGTATAATCGGTAAAAATTTTTACTAGCGATTCATTCGGTCGTGAATGAACAAGGCCGAATTGGAAACGTGAAGGTGAATAAATTTTTTGTTATCGGAAAGTTATCTTCGAGTTTATAAACCGAACGGTAGCGTTTTTAAACGGATCGGGACCTTATTATTATTTTATTATTCTTTTTTTCTTTCGAATCTGTTGTTATGAATGGATTATAATGTGGCACGGGTGACTAGGTGACACTGATGAATGAAACAAATAGATAACAAGGTGGGCGAAACTCGTTTTCGAAATGTTACTCTCTTCACGACGACAAAATACATATTCAAACTTGGGTTATTTTTCGACCTACGATTTCCGTTTTGCTTGCGTTGATATACTATGCATCTATGGCAATCGCTCTTGAAAAATATAAACCTTTTTTTCCCGTACGTTAATAAATTAAAAAAAAAAAAAATATTGTCGGTAAAATTATTTATCTTTTATTTGTTCAAGTGAAGTTTTGTTATTCATTTAAAATTGTGGGAGGATTAAATACATATAGGGTGTCGCGATCTTTCAAATCGGATAGGATTTAGAGAGTTAAATTGTTTGCATATATGCAACTGATCCAGTTGTAGGCGATGGCGGACCTATGATTTTTTTACAAACAGAGGGAGGGGAGAGTAGTAGTTTAATTTGCGACTGTAAAAAATAGCCCCGGTCCATTAAAAGCACTAAAGTCGAAACCTTTTACGACAGGGAGTATCTGGATTCCCTTTTAGATAGTGTGCAATGTTCTTGGAGACAGAAAAACAATTATTAGGCAGGGTTGGCCAACTTTTTTACACTTTTTTAACCCTTTGCCGTCCAAATTTCGAAATTCGGAAATACCCCGTTCCTCCCAAATACTGTTTATCTGTATTATACCTATAAAGGTAAAGCACTAAGTAGACCAAAGGAATATTAAAAAAAAAAAATGGGATGCGCCCGATATTACTCAGTTATGCAACCGGTGATGCAAACTCAATTTCAATTTTTTTAAACTCTTTTTGAAGAAAGAAAATTTTTTAATTTTATTTGTATGAATTAAGGGATTCTAGGCGTCGCTTATTCCGAATCTAAAATTCGATTTTACGTGGAAAGCACTTTTGCCCCCCCCCCCCCCCCAGAAAGCAATATTTTTTTAAATTATCGGAAAAATAACAAATGGATGTCGATTTTATATGTTTTCCGGCACCCTAATAATTTCAAATCTATCGGATTTTACGTAGGGGGCACGTTCGGCTTCCCAGAAGATCAAATTGTCTTCAATTAACTGCCTCCCGGAAAATGAACTTGCCTTTATTTTTCAAAAACCGATTATTTTTCAATTAATAATAATTTAGAAAGCTGGAAATTTTTAAAAAATTTTAAAAATTTTAAAAAATTTTAATTTTAAATTTAAAAAATTTTTAGGGATGGACGCAACACAAGACAACACAAGAAACAAGAAACTTTCTCAATCTGATCGTGTTTTTTTTTCTTGAATTGTTAAAAACAACACAATATGTTGGCTTGTCTTGTGTTTTTAAAAAAATGATGAAAACTGTAAACTAGCAGAAAATTTTTGATTTTTAAACGAAAAAAGCCTCCGTGATTCTATAAAAATTTTATTTAATCAATATAGCTGTGCAAAATGTCTCCTTTTTTTTGTTTATAAAATTAATAAATATTCGAAATTTATATTTGTTTTGAGTAAAAGAGACATTTTTCTACATTTTAACCAGGTGAGACTTTTTCTCAAGTACGGTCCTAAGCAATTTTTTTTCTTACAACTTTCAGAAAAAGCTGCTCTTTTTTCTAGGACGATTCTTGAAGTCTTGTGTTGTCTTGTGTTGCGTTTTTCAAGTAAAATCTTGTTTACACTTGCGTATTGTTTTTATGTTGAAAATCGTCTGCTTTCAACGCAATATTCAATACAACACAAGAATTTCTTGTGTTGTGGTCCATCCCTAAAAATTTTAAAAATTTTAATTTTAAATTTAAAAAATTTTAAAAATTTTAATTTTAAATTTAAAAAATTTTTAAATTCAAATTTTTTAATATTCTGGACTTCAGATGCAGAATGAACGGTTCAAAAAACCCCCCAAAATATTTGTTCTTATTATTTTTTAAACTTATAGGCCTAAACGCTTTTACACAGAAAAAGCTGTTTTGCTCATAAGCGTATTGCTCATAAGCTGTTTTGCTCGTAGGTGAAGATTCTTGTTAAATTTTGCATGAATGGCTGTCCAACGGTTACTTACTTGCATTTTTAAATTCATAAGAATAAAAAGCGCAATAAGGAAAGAACTTACAAAATTCGAACATAAAAAATCTGCAATACTAAATAAGATTTTACCAACCATTCACCATCTTGAATTTTTTTTTTTTTTTTTTCTCTAAATTCCGACTTTCTATTTGGTTTTAGCAAGTCAAAATACCTCTAGTTGCATTGTTTTTACAATTTTAAAAGAAAACTAAAGCTTGTAAGGTTGCAAAACTGATCGGTCCATATAGAGACCCATGAGCGTCTGGACACTAAAATCCATGGGTCCATATATGGATTCATGGGCGGCAAAGGGTTAACAACCTTTTCCCCATTCTAAAATGTCGTTTGTATTGCTAAAATGCTGAAACCTAAGCCATCTGTGAATTAGCTGGAAATAAAATTTTTAAAATTGAAGCCGAGAATTTTTGTATAGTCGTTTGTTTAAGATTTCAAATGCAATTATGATGATCCCCAATAGCATTCCGATCAATGGTATTGATAGCACTTGCGTCATCTGCTGTAGTTCAATAGGTTCAAACAAATCTTCTGGGATTTCTTGTGTCTGGGTACCATGTATCCATGTCCCAAACTTCATTTGAGCCCCGATTTCATGATAAAATACCAAACTGAAAATTATCGGAAACTTACATAATACAAAAATATTTAAGGCAAAGCAAGAGCGACACTAACTTCTCCCTAAATATTCTTGTGTAAGGGCTGTTCTTTTGTAAAATAGGGGTTTCCCAATAAGATCCTAAACTTTCCGGAATTCGGTAAAGTGTACATGTCGGTTTGTTGCTTTTATTGAACATAGAGGCCGTAAGCGCTGCATATTTCCCGTTACATGTTTCTTGAAGGTCATCTAGGAATTTCTCGCTGTTAAAGTATTTGGTAAAATTTTCGCGCAATTTTTCGTAAAGAGGACCGTCACCCAACTAAAATTTGAAACGTTGATTACTTATACAAAAACGGTTTAGTGTGAAATTCCTTTACTGACTACAATCTTAATAAACGTCATTATTAATTCCGTCTTCAATAATCGATATTCTCCGTTATCCAAAAATTGCTTCAAATTGGTAAATGGAGGGAGAAATATTTCAACAGCAAAAAAAGACGTGATAATGGCTCCGTATAAAGCCATCAGTGCTACTGCTGTAAACCGAAGCAAAATACTGATGAATCTTATATAAGTGTTCTTTATATCGTCATTTCCACACTGGTTACAGAAAGATTCAAAAGTTAAGAACAAGTTGTCAGTTAAATGGCGTTTTTCTGCTTGAGCCAGATTTGAAAATGTTAAAATCAGGACGGTGCCCAATAATATCTCGAACAGTATACCAAGCCAGAGATCAAAATCGAATGGTTGAAGATAGTAATCAGATCGAATTTCTCCTTTTGGATATTTTATGAACCAATTTATGCTGTAAAAATATTGAACCGTATTTAAAACATTACTGAAACTCAAACATTTTCCACATGTTTTACTTTTTTTTGACGATTGGGCCAAGTTTGTCGACAGTAGGGTAATCTAGGTGAAAATGAAATGGCAGATTTGCGATATCTCCGCCTTTGTTAATAAGCGTTTTAAAACAAGCCATAAAGGTTTCCTTAAAATAAAAACTGAACCTAAAAAAGATTGTAAAATAATTTACTTTTTTGGTTTTTGAAACTCCAATAGTTTTCCTAAATAACGATAAGACTTGGGCGTATAATAGAAATTTTTTATTTGATTAAAATCAACTCACGTGAAATTCATCCTGTAAGCAAAGCCCTCGACAATCTCAAATGTTATGAAGGCACTTATGAAGGGTGCTACGTCGTTCCTAGTTATTAGTTTGATTTCTGTATCTTGAAAATTTAATCGTCTGATGTAAAAAGCGAGGTTAGAAGCTTGTAAACCGACCTTTTTATCCCATGTTCCAAATTCTATCCAGAATAATCTTTCTTTAATAGTGTAAATTTCTAGTAATTTATAGGACCATTCATTCATCCGATGAATCACAATAAATTCGCAGTCCAAAGGAATCTCTAATTTTATGATTTGAGAATTTTTCGTTTGGTTTCTTATGAACGTTAACCATATATAATTTCTGAGCTTGTAAACCCTGTTCGTCTGTAAGAACAAAGCATAATAGATGCGTATCCACACTTTTTAATTGACTATATATTATTATTTTTACGTACACATTTTAAATTTTGTAACATCTTTTGTGAAAATAGTAAATTTTCATCTTTCAATATAATGCCCATATTCAAGTCTCCGGCTTTAGCCTCTTCAACATAAGTCGTAAGTAGACTGTAATTGAAATGAGTAACCTGGATTTTTTCCTCTGAAAATTTTTTAATAACAGAAATTAAATTTTTCCGACTCCCTGTTAAGATGCACTGTCGTATTTCCAATTTCTTGATCAGGCTAAAAGTTATTTCGATTTCATCTCCATTCAAAAAGCCGTAGAATGGCTTGAATGAAAAACTCAAGAAAAACAATTGAAGTACCGGTAATAACATCCCGCTGACCGAATGCGTTGGAAGTTGGATGGAACTAGTGAAAACGGGAAACTTGGAGTTTAGCACAAATTTTAAAATTTTTTTCATATTTTTTCAAATTGAGGGTGCTCTTTAATTATTAATACTATAAACTTTCAACTTCTTTTGTGTTTAACTGCCTTAATGCTGTTGGTTTATCATTTAGATTTTATATCTTATCATTTGACTTCGTTATTCATTTGACGGTAGTAAATTAATTTTGAGGCAAGAAATGTTTTCTTAAAAGGTTACTCGTGCAACGTTAATGCACAATAATATTCACATGTATAAGATCTCAATTATGATTAAGTCGATCCCTTACATACAAACATAGTAACATAGTAACATAGTGCGAAATCTAATTAACGATGTTGCTGAATTATTCATACATATTGTAAACTTTACATTTTTTTCTTAATTTCTGAGGTTTAACGTTTAGCTTTTTTTTTTAAAAAAATCCATCATTATAGCAATCTCTCATCAACTGAGCCATTACAATAATCTGCCTTTTGAACTTCCAATAACGATGTACTTTACTAATTGTTCGTCAATACTCGCACTGAGAAAAAAATGGACGACTGTAATAAGGTTAAAATTACTGTATAAGATTATAGTAAATCTAACCTGAAAAAAGTAAATTTTACTTTTACTAAAGTGAAATGTACTTTAAATTATAGTTCAAATCCGCCATCTTTAATCGAATAGTTCTAAAGTAATTTTTGCTTTAAAAATATCGTTAAATCTACCATAAAAAGTTCATATTGAATTTACTGTATGATTTACTTTAATTTACAGCAGAATCTACTTTAACCTTATAGTTAAATCTGCTATTTCGAAAGGTATTCATTTTAAAGTGATCGTTACTTTAAAATTAGAGCTCAATTTACTATAACGGATTGCAAGTCAGCGTTATAGTGTCTTTTACATTATTTATTGTAAAATTTACCGTAGTAAGTCTAGTGAGCAATTTATTTTACCCGATATAAAAGGTGGCCGTCAAACCGATAGGTATTATCTAATTTGTCAAGGCGTAATATCTTAATATATTGCGGACGAAAAATTGAAAAACATGTCATATTTGCTTATTTCAAGCCCAACTAATTTTTTTTTTTTTTTTTTTTTTTTTAAATTAACATTAAGAAGGAACATTTTCAAAAAAAAAAGTTAGTTTAGTCTCCACTAATAAATAAAAATAATAAAAAATTAAAAAGGCCTAATTAATTTTTTTTAATAAAAAAATGTATGTTGGTTGTTTATTTTCTCATTTTTGCGCTTCTTTAAAATTCAATTTTTAATGCTTGGTATTTTTAGAAAAATCAAATTTCTTCGAAAGTCCGTGTATGAAAATTATTAACCTTATTTCAGTCCTTTACTGTTTTAGTTCAAAACTAGATACTTCAAACTTCATATATCAATTTTTGGACCAATTCCGACAGAACAAGACATGGTGTAGTGAACAGAAGCATAGGCTCAGAACCCTTAGGTCCCTGGTTCGGATTTCGATCTAGCTGATTTTTTTTCTTTTTTTTTCCGATTAAAAATTGTTTTTTCCGGCCTAAATGGTAACTACGAATGCATCTGAATCTTTTCTCATTATTTTCTTAACAAAAATCATTAAAATATGCTTTTTATAAAAGAAATAAGATGGCTGTTTGCAGAACTTATTACTGTTAATTAAAGTAAAGTTTACTACAAGCATAAAGTAAAAGTTACTATAAGGCAGCAGAAAAACCTTTTAAATAATTTTTAACTTTAATTTACAGTAAAAGATAACCGTATTACAGTCGCTCATATTCTAACCATAAATTACAGTTATCGATAACTGTATTACAGTAAATCTAACTGTAACGTTTTTCTGAGTGCGGCTGCAGTATTCGTGAATACTTTCTTTAAAAAGAATTTAATGTTTTTTTAAAACATAACAATGTTCTTAAATAGCTTATTTTAAAATTTTTAAATTTTTAAAATAAAATTAAAATTTAGAAATATTTTAAATAAATAAATAAAGGACCTTAAAAAAAAAACAAAGCGCGAGGTCCGCAATTTGAAATGTTTTTTTTCATTTTTGGAAGTGGTGGCCCGTAGCCTAGTTCATAGCGTCTCAATCATGAGATGCGACGCTCCGTGCTTCTACTGTATCCTATTTCACAGCTAGGAATTTTTCTCAGGTAAAAACTAGGTAGTGCGCTAGTCATAGAATCAACAATCGCCACCTCTCGGCTGGCAATGGCAAACCTCAGAGTGGTAATTGCCTTGTAAATCTCTCAAAAAGAAGCGTTCGAACCGGCAGGTTCCGTATGCCTGTGAGCGCACGCACAGGTGTAGATGAGATATCGCCACGCTCTTAATCGAGTAAAGGACTAAGAAGATTTTTTGACAGTTCCCTCGTTTCGTTAAGTAAGCAAACGACCTAAACACAAAAGCAGACTTGAAGGAGTTAAAAATTTATTTTTGGATTTCGACGCTTAATTTCATGAGCCCCAATTTTTTGGCAAATTTTTTTTTCACCCTTCATTCGGCTCTAGATAAAAGAGGCCTAAGCAAAAATATTTCGCCTCAGCCTCGCACCGAGTCTCGCCGCGATTGTTAACTTGCATGCGGGAAAAGAGGATTATGTTCAACCACTGGGTATGAAAGTGAGAACGACCAATCAAAGTTCCCACCTAATAATTTTTTACAATTTTTTTAAAAACTTTTTCTCTATTCCAAACTAACATTTGTTTTGTTGAAATGCTGAAATAATAAGCCATGTGCGAGTTAAGCTGGAAATAAAATTTTTAACATTGATGCCGAGAATTTTTGTATAGGCGTTTGTTAAATGTTTCAAATACAGTTATGATGGTCCCTAATAACATTCCGAATAATGGAATCGTTAGCACTTGTAACATCTGCTCTAGTTCGATAGGTTCAAACGAATCTTCTGGGATTACTTGCGGCTGCCAACCATGTGTCAATGTTCCGTACCGCATTTGAGCCCCGATTTCATGATAAAATACCAAACTGAAAGTTATCGGAGAATTACATAGCACAAAAATATTTGAGGCAAAAAAGAGCGACACTTACTTTTCCTTGAAAATTTTTGTGAAAGGACTGTTCTTTTGTAAAATAGGGGTTTCCCAATACGATCCTAAACTTTCCGGAATTCGATAAAGTGTACATGGCGGTTCGTAGTTATCATGGAAACCGGAGGTCGCCAGCGCAGCATATTTCCCGTAACATGTTTTTTGAAGGTCGTCTTGTAATATTGTGCCGTTAGAGTATTTGGTATAATTTTCGCTCAACTTTTCGTAAAGAGGACCGTCACCGATCTAAAATTTGAAACGTTGTTTACTTGTACGAAAACGATTGCTGTGGAATTCCTTTACTGACTACAATCTTAACAAACGAAATTATTTTATACGTCATCAATAATCGATATTGTCCGTTATCCAAAAATTGCTCCAAATTGGTGAATGGGGGGTAAAATATTTCAACGGCAAAAAAAGACGTGATAATGGCTCCGTATAGAGCCATCAGTGCTACTGCTGTAAACCGAAGCAAAATACTGATGAATCTTAAATAAGTGTTCTTTATATCGTCATTTCCACACTGGTTACAGAAAGATTCAAAACTTAAAAACAAGTTGTCAGTTAAATGGCGTTTTTCTGCTTGAGCCAGATTTGAAAATATTAAAATAAGGACGGTGCCCAATAATATCTCGAACAGTATACCAAGCCAGAGATCAAAATCGAATGGTTGAAGATAGTAATCAGATCGAATTTCTCCTTTTGGATATTTTATGAACCAATTTATGCTGTAAAAATATTGAACCGTATTTAAAACATTACTGAAACTCAAACATTTTCCACATTTTTTACTTTTTTTTGATGATTGGACCAAGTTTGTCGACGGTGGGATAATCTAGGTGAAAATGAAATGGCAGATTTGCCATATCTCCGCCTTGGTTGATAAGCGTTTTAAAGCAAGCCATATAGGATTCTTTAAAATAAATACTGAGCCTGCAAAAGATTGTAATAAAATTTACTTTTTGGTTTATGAGACTCCAATGGTTTTCCTAAAAAAAATATACGTATAGACGAATAAGAGACATTTGTCGGCCCGTTGGATTATTGTCTTCCATGGAACAGAATAAAATAAGATAAAATTAAAATAAATTTCCATGGCCACGTTTGGGCACACTAATGGAATTTACACTATAACTATGCCTCTATAACGCAACCAGGGGGCTACTTTGTACTCCAGGAGGCTACTTTAGACACTTTTATTTTTTAAGTGCATTTGAAAACGGTTAAGAATGGTTTCAAAAATTAAACTTATTCTGGATCATTAATTATTTTCGATGTTATGTTCGAGCTATGTTGCCTAAACTAGTTTTATTATGAAAATATTAAGTTTTAAATGAGGAAAAAAATTTAGAAATCAGGCACCCCAAAGAACTAAGATGCATTCTGCTACATTCACTGGTCAAATTGAAATAAAATTGCTTTCTGCACTTGCCCTACACAGTTCTTTAAACAATCATCAAATTTCACTCATAATTAAAGTATTAGAAGCCGAAAAAAAATAAATAATAATAATAATAATAATAAAATAAAATTACGATCAATGGCACTACTTTGTACAGATACCAAATTTCAATGGTAGCGTATATTGATGAATATCTACTACAGTACGAAAATTGGCCTCAATCGGTAGCTGCGTTCGCGATTTATAGTCCAGAAATACTTAAAAATTTCTGAAAATTCAACATTTTCACTCACTGCTTCCGATTCTCTGAACCGATTTGGCTCAAAAACTAATCAGCACCTACATTTCATTAGAAGTTGCTACACAGTAAAAAATTTTATGTTAAAATTGACACAAATTGTATGTCCAAATCGGTCTACATAAATATTTTGTTAAGAAAAATAACACAATTGTTTTGTTTAATGTTCTGCGTCCATTAACGATTGTCATTTTTTTGCTGTTTACATACAAGTTTTGTTGATTTTTTAAAATAATAACTTAACATAGACTTTATGTAGACCGTTTTTAACATATTTACATAATATTTTTTACTGTGTACTCAGCAAAAATCATCGAGATCTGTTCTTTCGTTTTTCTGCTTTTCGACAGACGTCCATTTTTATTTCACTCATACGGTCAGGTCATACGGTCATACGGTCATACGTTTTGCTTTATTCTCCCTGCGTTCGATAAAGCAAAAACGTTAAAAATTGTACAAAGTAGCCCGATGGTACGGTAATAGAACCAACTCGTAACGCGTTTATATTCGGTAAAAATATCGCAAAAAGCTTGTGATCGGAGCATGTACCGGTGTGATTGGACCGGACATTGGGGCCGTAAACAGCCTCTTACTCATCGCCCAGGTCCTTTATAAGACAATACGAAATTTATGCAGTTTATACATGGACTAAATTTATTTGATTAAAATCAACTCACGTAAAATTCATCCTGTGGGCAAAGCCATTGACAATGTCATATGTTATATAGGCAGTTTTAAGGGGTTTTACGTAGCTTTTACCTATAAGTTCGATCTCTGTTTTTTGAAAATTTAATCGCCTGATGTAAAAAGCGGCGTTAGAAGCTTGTAAGCCGACCTTTTTATCCCATGTTCCAAATTCTACCCAGAATAATCTCTCTTTAATCGTGTAAATTTCTAGTAATTTATACGACGATTCAAACATCCGATGAATAACAATAAATTGGCAGTCCAAAGGAATCTCTAATTTCATGATTTGAGAATTCTCAGTCTGATTTCCTACGAACGTTAACCATGTAAAATTTCTGAGCTTGTAAACCCTATTCTTCTGTAAGAACAAAGAAGTATAGACACATATCCACACTTTTAATTTTTTTTTTTTTTTTTTTTTTTTTTTTTTTTTTTTTTTTTTACTTACACCTTTTAAATTTTGTAACATTTTTTGTGAAAAAATTAAGTTTTCATCTTTCAATACGATGCCCAGATTCAAATCTCCGGCTTTAGCCTCTTCGACATAATTAATCAGTAGACTGTAATTGAAATGGACTACCTGGATTTTTTCCATTGAAAATTTTTTAATAACTGAAATGAAATTTTTACGATTCCCTGCTAAGATGCATTGTCATATTTCCAATTTTTTGATCAGGTTAAAAGTTATTTCGATTTCATCTTCATTCAAAAAGCCATAGAATGACTTGAATGAAAAACTCAAGAAAAACAATTGAAGTACCGATATTAACATCTCGCTGACCAAATGCGTTGAAAGCTGGATATATTGAAACTAGTGAAGACTTGAAGCTTAGTACAAATGTTAAAATCGTTTCATATTTTTTCAAATTGATGGTGCTCTTTAATTATTAATACTGAACTGTCAACTTGTTTTGTGTTTCACTGTCTTAATGCTGTTTGTTTCTCATTTAGAATTATGATATCTTACCATTTGACTTCGTTATTGATTTGACGGTAGTAAATTAATTTTTAAGCAATAAACAATTTTTTTTTTAAGTTTGCTCGTACTGTACAACGTTAATGCACAATAATATGCACATGTATTAAAAAAATTGTTGTATTAAAAAAATGTAAGGTTTCTTTTTTTTTTTTTTTTTTTTTTTTTTTGAATACAACAATGCTCTTCTTTGTTTTCATTTGAAGTAGTTGAGGATTTTACCGCTAGAGCGCTGTAGCGGTCTCTTCGAAAAAACAAAAAACATCGAATTTCCTTTTTGACGAAAATAATTGATGTAATCTATAAATGTGAAAAAAAATTAAATATCGTATTTATTTTTATCAGATAATAAAGAATAAAAATTAGGAACATTTAACATTAAATATTTTGAACTGGAAACATTAAAAAACATTAAATTTTTAAAGTTTTGGACAAGAAATGAAACTAGGTATTTTGGCTTTAAAAATTTAATATTGCATTTGTTTGACCAGACAACAAAATAAAAATGAGGACGTTAAATATTTCTTGCACACATGAAAAATGAAGAAGGTTTCAAACGATGAATAAAATTGAGACCGAGTCAAAACCCCGACATTAGAAATCGGGGTTTTGAATGCCGGGGTTTTTCTAGGGTCCCATAAAATTATTTGTTAAAAAAAAAAATATCCTAAATCGTTTATTAATTAAGTTCAGTCGTGTTTTTTAAAAAATTGTTTACACATTAATGTTTATCATAGAAAATGTTTTTCATAGCTTTATGAAATAAAACACAATGCGCATGTCCAGTTGACACCGCTTTTTCGCCCCCATTTTTTCTGGCCAGTCTCTTTTAATTAAGGGTCTCTACATTAACCTTCACTACACTTTCGTCGTTTACAAATGTCCATCGCGATGATTCATCGCCATCTAAAAATAAAATTGTTACATGAGTTACCATTCCCATTCTATCAGTGTCTCGAGCGCCCGAGTAAAAAATTATTGACTTGAAGATATGTTTTTTTCTTCCTAGAGATAACGATAAGGGTGGAACGCATCTTTTGGCATCGAGTCTTTGGAATGCTATATTTCTTGGATGAGTTTCTGTACAAATTTCTTTTCCCACGGGAATTTCGATTCGTAGAAATGATGGAAAGACTATTTTTTCCATTTCCGCTGTCCATATATTGTTGCAATCTTCACAAGGCATATCCATTACCTCTTTTTTTTTTTTTAAACTCCACAGAAATTCTTCTGACAATAAGATCCTCCGAAATGGGTAAATCTTCATATGCGTTTTCTTCTCCCTCTACGTCAAGTAAGGGCAATAGGTCGTCATCTAACAAAACATGGTACAAATACTTTTGTTCGCGATCAAACTCTTCTTCTTCTGCTAGGTCTTTGTGACTGCATGCATTTCTGAATTTGTATGACGTGGAAGGGAATATGGCACGAGAAAATTTTAGCGCATCAGACTCACTAAGACCATAATATATAAACTCATTAATTTTCGTAAACGCATCTCTTACATTTCTTATATTATTGGGTAGTTTTAATTTTGAAAATAAATAC
Organism: Liposcelis bostrychophila; assembly: GCA_037577465.1. Classification (NCBI taxonomy): domain Eukaryota; kingdom Metazoa; phylum Arthropoda; class Insecta; order Psocodea; family Liposcelididae; genus Liposcelis; species Liposcelis bostrychophila. The sequence continues at coordinate 18,710,507 of CM075212.1, read as the reverse complement.
GCGGGATTATATACTTTTTGGTCGTTTAAATTCATCTGGCGTAAAAAGGATCTCAGGGGCAATCTGTTCGAACGGTTTATAAATTTTTTGTAAGTGTCCGAGTGGGCTATGGTTTGCAAAACTACCAATTTTGAGCAGTGTAATCCCCTTGGGTTTTTTAAACCTCGAAAAATACGACTCATTGTAAATAAATAAAAAAACATGTAAATCAATTTAAAAAAAAAAATACTTAAGCAGTAGAGCGATTCTTTTCTTAGAGAAAATTTTTTGTTAAAAAAAGATAGTCACATTACCTAGAGACCCTTAATTAAAAGAGACTGGCCAGAAAAAATGGGCGCGAAAAAGCGGTGTCAATGGGACATGCGCTTTGAGTTTAATTTTTTAAAACAGCCACCATTTGCAAACCCAAGCAAAAGAAAATGGCGATTGCGTATTTCGGAAAAAATCAACATTTACCAAATATTTCAATGTCAACATTTTTTAAGTTTTATTTTCACAAATTTTGATTATTTCCACTCATTTTATTTGAAACATTGAAAATTCGTTTATTTATTGATCACTTTGATTTTAAAAAATAAACAATCGCCATTTTTGTTTGCTCAGGTCTGCAGATGACAGTTTGCTTTATGAAATAAAACACAATGCGCATATGTCCAGTTGACACCGCTTTTTCGCCCCCATTTTTTCTGGCCAATCTCTTTTAAGTAAGGGTCTCTAACATTACCGAACTTCCATTACAGTACCGGGCTTTCATTGCAATAGATTCGGGAAACTGTTACTATGTAAAATGCTTTTTTAAGAACATTGGTTGATTGCAAATCGAAATGATGTGAAAAGATCATAGCCAGATGATTTTAGATATTTTTATGCTCATTTCGTCAAAATAGAAGTTCACAATTTGACTCATATCCACACTTTTTATTGATCATGTACTATTTTTTTTTTTTTTTTTTTACGTACAGCTTTTAAATTTTGTACTATTTTTTGTGAAAAAATTAAGTTTTCATCTTTCAATACAATGTCCAGATTCAAATCTCCGGCTTTAGCCTCTTCGACATAATTAATCAGTAGACTGTAATTGAAATGGACTACCTGGATTTTTTCCATTGAAAATTTTTTTATGACAGAAATTAAATTTTTACGACTCCCTGCTAAGATGCACTGTCGTATTTCCAATTTCTTGATCAAGTTGAAAGTTATTTCGGTCTCGTCTTGATTCAAAAAGCCATAGGATGATTTGAATGAAAAAGTCAAGAAAAACAGTTGAAGTACCGATAATAACATCTCGCTGATTAAGTGCGTTGAAAGTTTGATATATTGGAACAAGTGAAGACTTGAAATTTAGCACAAATTTTAATATTTTGTCATATTTCTTGAAATTGATGGTGCTCTTTAATTATTAATTCTATATAGTTTAAACTTCTTTTGTGTTTAATGTTTGTTTATCATTTATTTTTTATATTTTATGATATGTTTATCATTTATTTAGATTTTATGATATCTTATCATTTGACTTCGTCATTCATTTGAAGGTAGTAAGTTAATTTTCAGGCAAGAAATGTTTTCTTTAAGAGTTTACTTGTGCAAAATTAATTCACAAGCATATGCACATGTATAAGATCTCAATTATGATTCAGACGATGCTTTACAAAAATAGTAACATAGTGCAAAATTTAATTATCGATGCTGCTAAATTGTTCATACATCGTTATTGCAATCGTTATTGCAAAGAATCCATCATTATTGCAATCTCTCATCATCTAACCCATTAGAATAATCTACCTTTTGAGCTTCCAGTAACGATGTGCCCGTACAGTTGCATTGTACAATTGTTTTTTTATCCAAGATTAAATAAAATGAAAGCCTTTTTATTTGCTGTTCAATATGATTTCCTTAGCTCTTTTCAAAGCAATGGACTTGGGAATTTGTCAGAGTTACCAAAACATTTCGGAAAATTTTTTAAAAATTAAAAAAAAAAAATTTATTTATTAAAAATTATTATTTACATTCAATCGAATCAATCGATTTAAAATTACACTTTCAATCTTGATAATTATAATAATAATAATAATAATTTAATAAGTTATCAACTAATGGAGAAAATCAAGAATGTACAATTTAATTTTTTATTCAATTTTTTTTTCTTAGCTACCCTACTAACTAACTATCAACGATTTCGCAAGGCCTACAAAATAAAGCTTTTACAAAATGTCTTTAAAAATTAACGTGGCCTTAAAAATTAATCGTTTTTCTTTTTTATTAACTTTTTTTTTTTGTTTTTCCTGAGCCTAACTAATACTCGAAAATGATAAAACTTTCATATACGCCCTTTTATAAAATTTCCCTCTTTACTAGGAAGTAATTTAAAAGAAAAATAAAGAAAATATTAATAGATCCGATGATTTGATGACCTTTAAAGTTATAACATGAAATTTTTTTATCAGTTTTCGAAGAAAAATGGAATTATGTCATATAAATGTAATAACGTTGACTTTATGGACGCTATTTATAATTGTTATAATTAAGTTTTGCACGACATTGTATAATAAGAGAATACAAATCGTAATTCCCTTATTACAATAATATCTATTAAACCGAAACGGTTTAATTCGCAGTTATGTAGAATATTTTGGTAAGATAAATTTAAATAAGAAACGAATTCCAAAACGTATAAATTAAAAATAAAAAGGTTAACTAACATTCTTTGGATTTTTTTTTTAAAAAAAAGTACGTAACTATAATTAAATCAGTGCGAAAATGCAATCCAACGAAAATCGTTCTGTAATTTTTAAAGCGTAATCTTAATAATTGTCATGGTGAAAAGACAAATCGGCACATTCGATAAATGATGAAGTCGGTTGACCTAGTGGACGATATTTGTTCAGAATGCAGAAGGATTTTAAGAACGGATGAAATTGCTCGGTTCGAAAAGGGCAGCAGCAACGGGTGGTATGGAAAGGGCGAGAAAATATTGTACAATTGTACAATTTTGCGCCTCTTCATAGCTCCCGCAGCAACTAGCTAATTAATTATGCAGTAGAAACAGTCTTCTCGAAAGAAAATTTTGAAAAGTATTTCTGAAGAGGAAATTGAGGAAATTGCGTAGAATCGCCTGGAAGGAGGCATTTACGGTCCTCCAATTTCTAAAGGACCACAATATGTATTACGAACTGTGATAGTGACTGGAAGGAGTTTGAAATAATAGTATGTTAGCAACTTTAGAGAGAATAAAAGTCTGGACGACCTTGGTGTCAAAGCCTTCAAAAAAAAAGTAGGCATTCGAAAATGGAAAGTGGAAAATTCATAATAAAATTAAACCAATTTTTTTGTAAATAACATAACATCTGCATGCTGTTACTGTCGTATTGGGTTTACTACTAGCAACTGCAGGTACATGTCACTACATGTCCATTCTTGCATCCTATGCCATTTCGAACATTTCTCCTTACCGAGCGTACCTTCTTTCTTTTCACCATGCATATAAGTAATTATCAAAAAATTTGATTTCATTTTTAAATTTTCGTAAGAGTTCATTAACGCACATTTTTTTTTTTTCATACTTGGATGATCATTTCTTTTTTGAAGTAATGATATCAATTTTGTAAAATCATCCTCTTTTCCGTACAAAATCCAATTATTCAACTCGAAATAATTTAAAATCGAGTATTATTAATTCAAATTTGCACTTATTTATTTTATATTCTTTTTCGTCTATTTTTACGTTCTGGATTTGTTTTCTTGTTCTTCTTCTAAATTAGCAGTCTCGACTAATAATTTTAAATCTTTATCCGGGCTTTCCGAATTTGTTTTAATGCATTTCCCTTTATAACAAATTTCCGTTTCGTGCGAAACTTGCGTACTAGTCGACGTTTTGATTATTTTGCTGTGTTGAACTTTGGTCGGAGTTTCCGTCGTGGTGATTTCCGGTTCCGTGGTTTCCGGCACGAAGGATTCCGTCGTCGTCTCGAAAATTTCGGTCGTAGTCGGTACATCAGTCTTATCGGTATCGTCCCCTCTCCTCGTTGATTCGCCGGCGGATGACATTTCCGTCGTGGTTTTTGTTGTCTTCTCCTCGGAAACAATCGTTACTTTTTGTTGTAATTCCGTCTTGTTGTCGACGCCAGGTGCGGAAAAAGTAAACGTGTTCTCTAAAATGTCGCTTGTTATGTTTCGCACGTGCTCTTTGTTCTTGGTCCCCGCGAATTTCCCGCTGACATCGAAACTGAAGTCTTTGTCGCTTGAAAAACGATAAAGGTCCGGTTGCTCTTCGTTAGGTTTTGACGGCGTCGGAGGGACGAGGACGTTGGCCACGGTCCCGACGTTTTGGGATTCGGCTGCTTCGAAATTGTCGTGTGGTCGCTTGTGAACTCTGACTCGGATTCTTCTTCTCCCGTTCTGGAATTATATGAATTTAATTTTTAAAAATGTGATGAGAAATTATTTTTAACGATGAGGTGGCAGGTAAAAATTAAGTCAATAAATTAATTAAGTCATAATTCTCTTCTGAGGTAAATTTTGAATTGAATATTTTTCGAAAACTGTGTTTGTGTTTGTGAAGGTAAAAAATACGCTTTCATCTCTTTCTCTGATGGCCTCTTAATTAGGCAAAAATAGTGAAACTTTGATTGGAAAAAAAAGACAGGCCCGTAGCCAAGGGAAGGCCTGACTTGGTGCCCCCCTGCACCCCCTGGAGTAATTTGGCTAAACATGACAGGTATAGTGAATGAAGGCCTACTGCCCCCTTAACAAGCCCAACTGCCCCCCCCCCCGCCTGGCTCTTTGTTCTGAATATGGGCCCGATTAAAGGTGTGAGGAATGAACTCTGGACCAACAATAGCAAAACGAAGAAGCTCAAAAAGAAAATTAAACGAAAACTCCAGATGAATATCTGGGAAGGGGCGTCCCGCCCAGGAAACGAAAAGATGGCAGGAACTTCGTAGAAAATATGAAAAAAATCTGTATTATTTTTGGATTTAGTATCAGATCCATTTCTACAAGTTTGATCGAATTCATGCAATTCAGAAATCCGGAAATGCACTGCTCCCTAGTACTCTGTCTACACATAATTGGTACTTCCTCCTAGGCACCCTGACACCCTAGGTGTTCCAGAACTTTGCTCTATAAGCTAAAAACATGGAACATGATGGGTGTCTGGGTGCCTAGGAGCAAGGCAACCCATAAGTGTAGGCAGAATATAGTAGGAATGCACACAACAAATTTCAACAAAAATTCGATATTTGCTCAGATTTTGGATCTGGACCTGGACCTATAAGACTAAGAATTCAAAATCTAAAATTTCTTGTTCTAGATCTCGCAAGATTTTCAGCAAGATTCTTAAACAAAAAATTTTAGATTTTGAATCTTTAGAGTCTTACAGGTCCGGAACCAGATCTGAGCAAATTTCTTTTCCTTGCAGTCCTACTCCGTACTAATGTTATGATCCTAAAGTTTCATCACATTACTTGCAACTATTGGTACTTTACGATAGCTCTTTACCGTGAGCCCCCCGACCTAGAAACCGTTCATTCCCAGCCAATTCTCCGGATTTTGTCAACGATAAGAAATATATTTAATTTGTGAAATTCCCCGGAATGAGATCACACCAACAACGTCAATACTGACTACCTGCACATTATCCGATTCTTTATTTAAATGCAAAAGACAAATAATCCTCGTTTTTCGAAAAAAAAAAAAGAATTGATGTTGTAACAGTATGATAGATAATAATATTACATGCTTAAAATTATATGTTATTTAGAGTAAGATCATTCACCTAGTTTTTAGGGTATATCATAGGAAAGTTTAATAGTAACTATGGAAAGCGGTAAACATAATACCCATTTGAAAATGGCATTACGTGATGATTTAGCGGTGCCGCTTCAAGATATAAATTCCGAAATGATTTATCTATGTTTTTGTTGTTATAATTTACGCGGCATAATTAGCCGAACACCAATCAACAACTCAAAATTGTTTCGTTTCATTTCGTAATTAATTAGGTGACTTACCTTTTTTTCCAATTCGGGGTCAAACGCTTTTTTCGAAATTTCTTGTTTCTTCTTCTCTTCGGCAGCTTCTTCGGCGGAAGGTGTCGTCGTCAAACTTATCCCAGATATGTCCAATCCTGATTCAGAAGGATTCCATTCTGGATAAGTCGTTTTCGTTTCAGCGTCGTCGTCTTTTCTGGATTGGTATGTGGTGGCGGAACTGGGGGTGGTGAAACCGCGTGATTCGTATTTCTTTTTCGATTTGGATCCGATTGAGGAATGTCCGATTTGATCGTCGTAGACGTCGTTGCTCACACCAGACGGGGAATATTCTGATCCACTTTTCCTACCAAAAGCTGCGTCTGTCGAATCGTAATCCTCAGAAGCGTTTTCGGGCGTGGGTGTTGTCGGCTTTCGAATTCTTTTGGTGGAGACAGAAGTTCTCACTCCGGATCTTCGGGACGGTCGAAGAGTGTGAGCTTCGGTCGAAGCCGATGGTTCTGTCGTCGTTCTAAGAGGCTTTCTTGTCCCTCTGTAAAATTGGTTGTACCTCGATGTAGTCCTTGTGCTTGTTGGTTCTTGTTCTTGTTCGTTTTCATTGTCACTGTATCTTCTGGTTGTAGTGCTTTCTGTCGTTTGACTAGTAGCGTATGTTAATCTTCCTCTGGGTCGGCTTCTGACCGAGGATTTAGTTTTGACAGAGGATGGGTTAGGAACGGATTTGACACCAGGGACGTTGGGCAAATTTTGACGGAAGTGTTGTTTAGGGATTTCGACGGTTTTTTCTGTGATTTCTTCTTCTGCGGCTTTGGTTGTTTCAGAAGTCTGTTCGCTTTTAGGTTCTTGCGTGGAACTGCTAAAAGTACTGCTTTGGTCGGTGAATTGAGTAGAAGAAATAGGTTGTTCAGTTGGGGTGTTAAACGTGTGATCAAAGTATCCGGTGTTCCCGTTATTATTAACGCTGAAGAAATCTGGTTGTTGTTGCACTTCGAAAATTCCTTGAACTTCTTTTTGTTCTGGATGGTAAACGGGTTGAGGGGAACTGATTTGTTGGAAAGGATCAAACTGAGACAAAAAATCTGTTTGTTGATTGAACTGTTGGTTGAACTGTTGTTGGTTAAATTGTTGTTGGTTGAACTGTTGTTGGTCGTCAGTTCTGATTTGTTGCTCCAGCTCCGTTACATCAGATCTTTGCGTTTGGTGATTTTCGGTTGGAACGTATGCATTTTCAGTGTAAGTAGCTTCGGTTTGATGATTTTCTGGGACGGCTTCCGTTGTCGTTTTTACTCGTTGCCTTCGTTTTAAATGATTAGTCCTAGCTCTTTCTTTTTTCTCGCTATCGATGCCAGCTCTTTCTTTTTTCTCGCTATCGATGTCCCTTAAAATTTCTTGATTTTGAATGTTTTGAGCAGAATCTTCTGCTTCGGGTGTGGTTGTTCGAAATCTGGAATTTGGTATCGGTCTTCTACCTGGAGGACGGTAAACGTTGTTGGGTCTTCTGGATCGGACTCTTTGACTCGTGGTTTCCGGTAAAGGAGTGGTGGTGGTTTCCGTTTCAAGATTGTTTATCAAACCCGGAAGTTCCGGGTTGAGACCGGGAAGATTCGAAGAAAAGTCATATTCTTCTGGAGGTGACGTACTGCCTTTGTCGTGTAGGAGAGCGGACCTCATGGATGACTCGCTGGAGACAACGACCGAACCGATGTGGGGAGCGGGGAATGGTATCTTGGAATATCCGGGAGGTGGGTTGAAATTCAAAGGAGCCACGAAGAACGGAAGTCGTTCAATCTTCCTTTCGACTCGATTGGTGTCGATGTTTGACAAGTATGGGAGTTCGAATTTTACGTAGCCTCTAGGAGGGGGTAGATTTGCCGGTCCTACGAATACCTTCGGAGTGTTCCTCGTAAAATGATCGACAACAGGTATCGTTTTGGCGTCCTTCAAAGCTCTCAACACGTCAACGACAGTGGCTTCACCGTTGTCGGATTCCATGAAAACAGAAAGAGGAGGTTGATGAGGAGCCAGAGTCGTGGTCGGGACTTCGGTTGTGGATTGAGTTTGGAATATTGGTTGACTTCGAAGGAAATCCTGTTTTTGATCCGTTAAAGCTTTGTCGTTGTACACATCATTTGTCAAAGTTTCCGTCAAATGATTGCTCACTGGTTTCGGTGTGCTTGGGAAAAACGTCGACGGCGGTTGGGTCGTAGGATTCCTGGCCGGAATCGTGACTACTCGTTCGGGTTCATTTTCCGTTGTCAAAGGCGAATATTCCTGCGTTAACGGAGCTGCAGTGGCAAACTGAGTGGATTGAGTTTCCGGGGAAGCGGATAGGAAAGGCTGTGGGGTTTGTTCTAAAGGTAAAGAGTGTAAAACGAAAGTAGGAGGAGTGATAGGACTAGTTTGTTGAGGTTGAGGTTGGGGTTGAGGCGGAGCTGATGGAGCTTGAGTTATGAAATGACCACCAGGAGGTCGGACCAAATTTTGATTCAGTGGGAGAGAGTGATGGTTATTGAATTGCTGAAGATTTTGATAGTTTTGTTGTTGTTGATTTTGCTGCTGTTGCGCAAATCCTCTTTGTCTCAACGTTTCCACTGGTACATACAAGAGTTGAATTTCTTCTTTCTCCAACCCGGGTATTTCTATGTTTTGAGGTACAGATAAAGTTTTGTTAGGCGGAGGCACCAAAAACGATTGGGAAGGATTGAGCAGTATCGTTTGTGGCTGTTGCAAGAATTGTTGCGGGGCGTTTGGCGACGGAAGCTCCAACCTAGGCACAGGTTGCTGAGGTCGCTTGTTTTGTTCCAAAACAATATTCTCTGGTGCTTTCGGTTCCTTCACCGTTGGAGCCGGAGCCGGCTTTTGCAGTCTTTTGTCGTTCTGTTGTCCGAGGACGACGTTCGGGTTGTTGAATAGCAACGGAACTTGCGGATTGTTAAAGAAACCGGGCTGGTTGAGATAAGTCGGTTGCAAGAACTGGTTTTGTTGAGCTGGAGGGAAAAATTGTTGAGGTTGGAATGGGCTTGGATTGGAATTAAATTGAAAATAATTGACTGGTTGACGATTGTTGAAACTCGGAGGTGGAGGGACCGACAATATCGAAGATTCATCTTGAGGGAAGAATCCCGTATTTTGAATCTGCCTCGGTACTTTCGGAGGTACGAGACCAATATCGTCGTGTTTTGATCCGGCTTCGAGGGGGTCGGTCAAAGGTCTACATGTTGGACAAGGTTGCGTGAGCGGGATCCAGTCCCCAGAAGAAAATTGTCTTCTCTCCCTGACAATCGGTATTCTAGTGTTGTAAATTTGTCGGCTCCACCTTGTTTGTGCCCAGGCGCAAGGACCGATTACGATTAGAAGAAAAGTGAAACCGATCCTGTGCATCTTGTACCTAAAAAGAAAAAAAAAAAAAAAAAAGATTAATTTTTTTATGGCGCATGTTATAAAAATTTTTTATATTGTTCCCCAAATAGAAAATCGAGGAAGAGAAAGATAGAAAGTGATAGTTATTATAGGCTTTAAATGTCCTGTTTGTAAAAAGAATGGATAAACATTCTGTACGAATCAAAACTTTTTGTTTATAATTACTAATTGTTTTTCTCTTCGCCTTTTCTTTTTAAACATAAAAAAAAAAAAAAACTTGTCCGTACGTTAATGAACAATCTTAAACTTAGCGTCTTAAACATTTTTAATTAGTAATCTATTTCAGGTGTTATGAATGTCCCGACAAAATCGCTTTGAGCATATTTCGTTATATTGCATTTTTTCACGTCGATGATCGGTACTTGTCAGTTCAAATATAAATTAAAAAACGTATTCGAGTGTTAAAACTTTTGAACGATGACTGCGTTTTTTACGTGTCCGTTGACAGATTCCCTTAACAGTAGTTTTTTTTTTTTTTCTTGCACCAGGATGTTGGTCTAATCGAAAACTTTCACTTATGTAGACACAAAATCGATTTTTATAAGCATCGAAAAATATCGCTAGACTGATTTTCCGTAATTGCGGTATGTGTGCTAGAACCAACGGGTTACGCCCTAACCTCTGACTTATAACCTTTATTCACGTACACATTACAATTTCACGAGAAATACCAATTTTCATATTCGGCGAATGCAAATGACATCGAATTATTCTTTGTTTTATTTTTAAAATAAATTTTTACAATCTTTATCAAAATTTTCGGTTTTTAAAAATTTTTTGTTTGTTTGAAGAAATTTCTCTTTAGCTATTTCTCAGGTTACAAAACTTTACGGGTCAAATCATTTTGTATGTACGAAAATTTCTTTTAATTTGCCTTTTAAAAAAAATCTTCTCCTTAAATATTTCGCTGATGGCAGAAAAATGCGATTGCGATGTCAGTAGGAGATATGATGACTTTTAATCACGACAATGAAAGTAAAAGTTAAAGCTCATGAGTAATTAGAAAAAAATGGTCTCTTTCAAATTTTTATCAGATTCCCGTCAAGAAAAGAAGCACCGAGTCATTGTTCCATTATTATGATTTTTTTTTTTAATATTAATTGATAAAATCGCTTCGAATCCTCCTGAAACTACTAATAATTTCTGTCCTAACCTTTGTGTAAGTAATTGTATTACGATCGAGGCAAACCAACTTCGACTTTTTCATTGTAATTTTAAAATTTTGAAGAAATTTTTCATACATTTTGGATTAGAAACGATAATACCGGCACATAAGTGCCTGAATGTCTGATAATTGGATACCCAACTGTCTGAGCATTCTGTAATTAAGTTCAAAAGCCTATTGATAGGAACTTAAGTATCGGTTTTTTGTCAGTGATCCGGGAGGTGTGATCGGGACCACAGGGAGAGATTACATCACACATTAATCACTAAAATATGAATATACATTGCCGAAGTTTCCCTTCGATGCTAATTACAAGAGAAAAAAAAATTAATAAAAAAAGTTTTACACGCTCTTCCGTATTGGGAGATATGCAGCCCAGACATGAATGAAATTGATGAATCGAAATGAAAAGGTATTTTGAACTGCTTTTAGCAAAATAATATTTAAACGATTAAACCATCACTCACGCACGAAAGTGAAATCAGATGATAAGTTACAGGAGAAGGAATCGACTCTGTGGTCGCTCTTCGTTAGTGTTTTTTTTTTTTTTTTTTTTTAAATAATTGAACCGTTTTTCTGGTCGAGAAAACGTATTTGACCCATTACGTAATTTATATGATGATCATCGGTTTGGGTAAAAACCGCAAATATCCCTTGATGAAAATTTTTTTAAAAAAATAATTGGAGACTAAGAATGGCCATTATTATTATTTTAACGTTGGCCAAAAAAAAATGGATTGTTGAAGATTTTTTGAAATAAGTAAAAATAGTATGATGTTTGCTTATTTGTGAATGAGGATCAAAATGTTTACTTAACATTTACTTATATGATATGATATTAAGTTAAGGAAATCGTTTTATTTAAATAATTTATTAGATTTCTTGTAGCAGATTCGTGTGGCAGATTATGGATTTTTACAGACTGGATTTGAATCTCACTTTTTAATACCAGTTGCTCCTGGACCGGAATCGAGATTTAAATTTTGGGCGTTTAAAAATTGAATTCACTTGAGATATATAATATCAGCAAAACGTTTGGATAAGTAATAGAGTGATCAAAAAAAAAAAAAAAAAAAAGTTTCCGATTTTGTTCTTTGAAAAAAAAATTTGAAAATTGGAAAAAATTTGGATTTTCAAAAAAAAATTACGAGTAGAGTTTTTGGACCGTGAAAAAATTTCGGAAATTGATGCGAAACACAAAAGATTCTTGCTAATTAGCGTCCTGAGTAAAATATGTAATTGTACATGGCTTCTAAATCGAACTGGTGAGGAGTAGGGCGGGTCGAAAAACGCAATTTTTTAATTTGAAAACGCCTGATATGGGAATCGATGCCTTTTTATAATGATATTAACCCTAATTTTTTTCACATTTTTTAAACGACATTTTGAGGTGCCGCAATGACCTTGAAATTTTCGAAAAGTCCATTTGAGGACCAAAAATGACGTTTTTTTTTCCCATAAAAGACGTCGTTTCCTATCGGAAATTTTGCGTGGATTGGGAATTTGAAGTCAAAAATTATTTTTGGTGCACAGTTTTTGAACCACATACCGGATTCCAAATTTCTGAAAATCTTGTTATGGCTTTCTGTCTGTGGCTCAAAAACCGTGCACCAAAATTAATTTTTGACTTCAGATTCGTAATCTACGCAAAATTTCCGATAGTGAAACGGCGGTCTTTTATGCGAAAAAAAAAATTCATTTTTGGTCCTCAAATGGGCTTTTTGAAAATTTCAAGGCCATTGCGGCATTTTAAAATGTCGTTCAAAAAATCTGAAAAAATTAGGGTCAATAGTATTATAAAAAGGCATTGATTTCCATATCAGGCGTTTTCAAATTTAAAAATTCGCGTTCTTCGACCCGCCCTAGTGAGGAGTTGTCGCCATTTTTTGGCGCAAAAACCAAATTTTTACTTACACCCCTACTCAGGAGTTGGTCGGGAAAATTCAGGATAGTAAAATTCGTGTTTCTCGGAATTTTTTCCATAAGTATAAGCAACTTCACAAAAAAAAAAAAAAAAAAAAAAAAAATTGGAGGCACCAAATTTGGACATTAATAAAAATTAAGCCCGAAAAATTGGGCTTAAGCGCTAAAAAAGCGCTAACACAAACTCAGGCGTTGGTCGGAGAAAATCGGGATGATAAAATCGTCTTCTATAACGTCAAAAGCGCATATTAGGTCCATTTTTGTAAAATTCAATTACGGGAAAATGCCCCAAATTTTCGTTTCATTAAATGCTAATAAAAAAATTGTGGCTTAGGCCCTTTTTCTGCTCTGCGACACCCTTAATTCGTAGAGAAAAAAATGTTTCAAAATTTTTCTAGCTTTTTTATTTGAATAACAAAATTCACAACTCCCATTTTTTGGTGAATAACAAAATCGGAAACACTTTTTTTTTTTTTGATCACCTTAATACAAAATTCTTTGTGTACTACTGTATGCAAGGGTAAATAATGGTATCTCTCTTGGTATCGCACTTTTATTTATTTATTTTTTGAGAATTTTTATTTGATTCTTTAAAAAAATGCAGCCTCAGGACTGAAAGTGCAACATCAAAAGTTGAATCTAGCTCACATCATAATTAAAACATAATTTTCTAGAAATTGTTTGTTTTGCCACACAGGGAGCAAAAATCGTTTAACTGAGTAACGAAAAAAAAAAAAGAAAAAAAAGAACCTACAGGGAAGTTTTTAACTACATAGGATTAATCCGAGCAAAATTATGTAACTTGAGACACATACCGTACAAAACTAGGTTTGCGTGCAATAATTAAAATGTCTTAAAAGATAATTTCTCTTTTAAAAAAAACTCATCCGTAAGGTTTGTTGCGTCCAAATTGCCGGCTTGTATATTTAAAAGCAATAGGCTAATCCGTCACAATTAATCGTGCTGTCTTAATTACATTCCTTTAGGTGAGATTTAAGTGGCAATTTCAAATTAGATAATCAGACGAAAAAAAAAAAAAAATGTTTGGCAAAAATGTCAACTGCCAAAAAACACGACGTGGGCCAAGGGCTTTAAGATTGAGAAAGGGTTACGCCTTTAAAAAAAAAAAAAAAAAAAAAAAAATATTAAACAAAGGTTTGCCAGAAGATAAGAAAACAAAACGTAGGAAATGCATCCGCCTATATCCGAAACGAAACACATGTACATTCGACATTCACCAAGAGTGAAATTACTATTAGAATTTGGGTTAATAAGCCACCGACGAGTTGTAACATTCCAATAACGAAAGGGAATCTGTATATTATTACCAGTTTCACACGGCGTTATGCAGTTTAATACCCACAACAAAAGGGTAATAATAATCAATTACTTGTCCTATCCTTTCTGAAAAAAAATTGTGTTTTTTTATTGTTCAACAAATTATCGAAGGGATTTTTTTTTTTTTTTTTTTTTTTTTTTGAAAATGAATTGAAGCGAATTGCGATTAGGCCTCACAAGTTGTAAAAGAGAAATTGCAGTCGATTGGTTTGCCTTTTTTGCTCCCCCTTTTTTTTTTTTTTTTTTTTTTTTTTTTTTTTTTTTTTTTTTTTTTTTACCGACAAAACAAACGGAAAAAATCAAAATGAATCCCGATCCATGCCGCGCGTTATGCGATATTAGTTCAATTTCGTTCGGGTGTGGTTCCATTAAGAATGTGCAAATAGAAAGTGACAATGAACTTAAAAAAAGAAAGAGCCTTCAAGGTTTAAATCTGACCCCTACGGGTTCCCAGGTTCTACTAATAATAATCCTGATTTCACTATCGGATTTATTGTGTGCGCGGGGTGTAAAACCGCTTCGGACGTTTTGTTGAAATAATAAAAAAGTTTCCGGTCAATCAATCACGATTAAAATTTAACAAATTAGAAAAATTAATTAAAAGAAATTTTTATTTTTTTTAAACCGATTAATTAATTGGGTGGATGCGAAATCCATAAATTCTTTCGTTTTTGAATGAAAGAAATATGAAAAGAAATTAATTTGTGCGGAAGGAAAAAAATGAGGTCGAAATGACACAATTCTTTTTTTTTTTTTTTCTATATAGCGTCTTTAGCATTGGAAGCATCTTCTTTAAGGGTCATGGTCATTGCACTGCCATCACCTTTACTTTCAAAACTGCGCACGTTTTTTTTTTTTTTTTTTTTTTTTTTTTTTCTCGGCCATTTAAGACCGTAACGTAGTCCGATTAAGTTATTAGCATTTGATTCATTCATTAAAATCTTGAAAAGAATACATTGCATTTTTCTTTAAGGAAAAGAAACTTCGATGATCTTTTTAAACTGAAAGGTTATGCTTGACTTTTATTTTGATTCTGAATTTTTATGAATTTAAGGAGGTATCGGAATTTACGGAAGGTTATAGAAGCGACCGTTAAATTACGTTTCGCTTTTGCAAAAACATGGACTTTATAAAATTTTAAAAATTCACTCATTGGCTTACTTAAGGCAGTTTTAATTAAATTTAACTTTGGAAAAGCCCGCGATAAGAGCTAACTTGAGTTGCTGAGTGATAGCGTATGCCAAGCATCGAACTGCGGTCTCTTTTTTTGGAAAAGTCCATATTTTTAACGCGAGTTCCTAAAAGCCCCTAATTTTATAAAAAAGTCCCTAAAAGTCCCAATTTTTTTCTTTTCAATTTTTTGGTGGCTTAATGTATATGTATAAAAAAAAATCATAGACTTCCTTCCAGAAGAGCTGTTGGATTTTATAGTCTCAAAAAAAAAAAAAAAAAAAAAAAAAAAAAAAAAAAAAAAAAATAGGTCTTTGGACGATGAAATCAAACTTTTTATGCTAATTTTCTTGTTTTGTCCGTAAAATGGTCCCTAATTTGCTTGTTTTCAGTGTTTTCAGTCCCTATAATCCTTAATTTTTCAGGTCGAAATGGGTTCGATGCCTGCGTATGCTCGCCCCATAACTTAGACGTTTAGTATCAAATTGAGTCTGCCAGCTGCCAGCTGTCATTTTAGCGGACTGTTTCCTACTTACGTCGCCTCTGACTATAACGATGCCTGCTTCAGGTGACCGTAATTAGAAAATGAAGCAGCGTAATACGATAGGAAAATGCTCACGGATTAAATAGTCAAACTGACTACTTGACTTGCCGAATTAAATCAGTAAAAAAAGAAAGAAAGAAAAAAAAAAAAAAAAAAAGTGGTTTTTCCATAATTACGATTTTTTGACGCAGAGATCGCTGCTCAGAGGCGGCATCAGTCGGAAACCGTTGGCCGAAGCAATGGCTGACAGCGCGGACAGACTTGATTTGGTGCAGACGCCTCGCTTATAAAACTTTCCATTTAAAGAGCAGGGATTAAATAATACGAAATATGATTTCGACCTGCAGCACTCAGAGTAGCATGGGCCCGAAGCTTGCCGGCATCGGATTTTTTTTAATGTCCGAAATCGGCATCGGCCTCGACATCGACTCGAGATATTTAGCCGACCGCGACTGGCATCGGCATCGGAATCGGAATCGGACCCCTAATTTTAAAAATCATGTAGAATGGCTCTATGATTTTTTTTTCACTAAAATCGGAATCAGAAACGGCATCGGCATCGACCCGAGAGTTCAGCAGGCCGCGGCCGGTACCGGCATTGGATTCGGACCCGTGCAGAGTAGTGCATCCACAAAAAATATAGTCAAAACCCAGGCATCGAAGTTGTCTTTTTTCCACTAAAAGTCTCTCCAGTTTTTTTGAAAATCCCGTAGGATTCTTTTTTTTTCAGTTTTTTTACTTCTATGTTCAATTTAAATTTTGAGGAATTTCAAAAAGAAATGAATTTTAGATTTAATTTCTATTGAAATTAATTTTTTGAAGTCCCTGAAAGACTCTGAATGGCCACTAATTTTATAATTTTGGTGTCCTAAGTCTCTAATTTTTAAGTGGCAATGGACTTCGGTGACAGAAAAATGAGTAAATAGCCATAATTTAGTTTTTTTTCAAGCTTATATTTCATAAACAGTTCAGGAATATTTTACAGATGACAATTATGGGGGAAAAAATCGGTGGATTTTAAAGTGCAAATTCACTATGGAATGTTGGACCAACATGTTGGTAAAACAAGTTGGACCAACATTTTACACTAATTTTTGTCAAACATGCAACAACCATGTTGGTCCAACATTCCATAGTGAATTTGCACCCTTAGTACAAACAAGACATTGGTTATTGAAGCCTAAGAATTGAATCTAGCAACCATTCTGGAATTACTCAGTTGACCGCTCCTGTCCGTGCTGCTGCTGCTATCCCCATTTTTATGACTAAAGTCACCATTTTGTTTTGGTTGTCCAAGAATGAACTGCCATGACAGTTCATTCTTGGCCGTTTATCTTCCACCCTACTACTGGAATCGTTTTTTTAAAAGACAAAATACTAATCTTTCAAAAATTGGCGGGAAAGGGCTCTAAATTATATTCAGTATCTTAGGAATATTTTAAGATTGACTTCTTCCCCCCTTCATTCTGATTTCAAACTTCATTCAACTTTTTTAGGAACAAGTACATACAAAACGACCAAGTAGCACAGAAAATAGGCCATTTCATTTATCTGCGAAACATTATCACAATATCAGTAATTGGGCTTTGATTTCTAAGAGACTTTCACAATCTTTATGGCACAGGCATATCCTAGTTTTTTTTTTTTTTCAATCAAGCAATGAGTCATCCAGGAAAACAGCAAATACACATTATTGTAAAAAAAACCGTTGCTGATTAATCGATTCGACCAGTAATAATTAAACTGAAAAGTTTTTGGGCGTGCATCGACTATTATTTTCTTCGAGGTCACTGAAACGCAAATCCTAGTTCGAAGGAAATGGATTTGGATTACTACAATTTTTATATAATTTTTTTTTCCCCATTTTTTGTTGCGGAAAATTTCTTTAGTGTAACATAACGCGGATGTTGTTATGCATTCGTTCGTCATGCCAAAATTCAAGAGTTTTCGATTTCGTGAAAACTAAAATGCACATCGAAAATATTAAAAGAGTTAGAAAAATGTTATATAAAAATTTTTTTGCAAATGCTTTTTTTTTTTTTTTTTTTTTTTTTTTTTGTGAAAATTGTAATTAAGAATTAAAATTCCGGATTTTAGCGGTCCTTCCACAGAAGTGAAAACGATTTTTTTGGACTGAAAAATTTTTCGAAGGTGTAAGCTGGTTGACAGATAACTTTTGTGTCCGTAATGCCGTCGTGAGCCGCAATTTCACGATGAAACATATTGCAGTAACATGCTGCGGCTTCATGTTGCTCAACACGTTGAAGCTTAGAAACATGTTGGCTTTTAGAAACATGTTGTCAACATGTTGTTCAATCTGTTGCCTCTTGAAAACATGTTGTCCACATGTTGTTGAATATGTTGCCAACATGTTGTTCAGTATGATGCCGGTTAGAAACATTCTGTAATCATGTTTTTCATTAAATTGCATCTTAGAAACATGTTGTCAACATGCTGTTCTATATGTTGCCGCTTAGAAACTTCTTGCCAACATGTTTTTCAATAAATAGCTGCTAAGAAACATGTTCCCAACATGTTGTTCAATATGTTGCCGCTTAGAAACATGTTACTAACATGTTGTTCAGCATTTTGCGGCTTAGAAACATGTTACCAACATGTTGCCTTCATTCGAAAATGAAAAATAAAAATGTTGGCAACATGTTTCTATGCTGCAACATGTTCAGCACCATGTTTCTCCTATTGGACGGAGCAGTGAATGTTTGCTTTGGAGAATTCCAATAACATTAAAGCTCCAAAAATCATTAAAACACTTGAGCCAATCTGCTTATCTCGTACAAAAATCCTACTAATGATTTTGATTCTCGAAAGCCAAAATGGTCCACCCGTGAAAAGATCTCAAATCCGCGAAAAAATAGGTCAAATCCGCTTTTTTTTTTTTCTCAATCAAGTTCTGATTTGAGACATCTTCATCCGACTTGGGATTCACTCATCCAAAACAAACTAGCCTTATATTTACAATACGTAACGGTCGTGAAAGTTAAGACCTCTAAGCCGCAAATCAAGACGGGAAATGACATTTCTCTATCAAGGGCAAATCATTGACTTTACGCAAAGACATTTAATTGTATATATTTACAAAGGTACATCCAATTTTTATTTGTTATTTTTATTTTTAAACTTCGAAATTATGCGCATTTAATGAATTCTTTTTATGTATTATAATTTCATTTATGTCGAACGTGAATTATCATTACTCGGACAGAAAGATCACGAAACGACTTTCGAGATTTGAAAAAAAAAAAAAAAAAAAAACAACAATTATTGCAATTTGTGACAGAATCACCGTGTGCAACTATTTTTTAAGTCGTTACTTACTACATTCTTGTGTTTTCGATCGCAATCTCGTATCGATTTGTTGTTTTTTGTTTTTTTTTTTCGTGGTGTTTGACCCATTTTTTTTTTTAAATTTTTATGTAATTAAATTCGTTTGCCCTGCATTTTCCGAATTCGTGACATTGTACCAAAAACGGTTTTTTTTTATTTCAAAATTTTGCTGTTGAAACATTTTTTTTTTTTTTCATTTTATTTTTCTTATTAAATATTGACTTTTTGTAAACTTTTACTGCGAGAGAAAGTTTTTCCGAAAAATAGTTTTGATCTTTGATGTAACCAATAAAAATAAGTACTCGATACAGTCAACAAACTGGTCGACTTGCATAATAAAAAAAAATTGATAAAAGAAAAAAAGCAAATCCAGTAACGACGAGACATAGAGTCAGCGTAACAGGAAGTTTACTTTTTTTTTTCCGAACTAGTAGAGTTACATCGAGTTCTGCAATTTTTGCGGAAGCGCGTGACATATGTAGGTACCAAAGTGGATCGGTTTTAAAAAATATTTCTTTTTACGACGAGGAAACATGAGAATCAGCGCCTTAATCGAAGATAAAATGTCGTAATCTAAAACTCGTTAAAATTAGGATTGTCAAAAACGATGATTTTTTCCTTTTAGTCCTTGGTAACTTTCTAAACTTTTTTGAAGAGGGCATGACAAAATCTGTAAACCGATTCCATGAAGAAATATCGATGAAGGTCATGATCCTTGCTAAAATGTTGTTTTTCTTTTTTGTGAAACCACAAGAAGTAAAAAAAAAAAAAAAAATAATAACAATTGGTCTGTAAGCCTGACGGGCAGATGCAGCAACCGGTACAAGAAACCAGAGGGCTGATCTGATAACATGAATTGTGGATCTACCGCAAACTGTTAATAAAAAAAAACGTGGTTATCTCGTTTGTGATTGACTGGTCTCTTACGCCAGACGTAAGGATTTCCTATATTAAAAAAAAAAATTTAAATGTGACTTTCTTCGTTTCAGGTATGATGACAGTTCATTGATTGCATCAGAAATTATACGCATCTACGCTATCGAATTAACTCAACCTTGACCGTTTACTTTAAATTTCCCCGCTGGTTTTGGTAAGTTTATTTGTTGATTTAAAAAAAAGAAAAAACAATTTCTAATAGTTAAAGGGGATTATTCCGGTGATAATTTCAATTGAAGCAGCCCGCAGAAAGAAGTAATGGAAAAAAAAAAAAATTTGCAAAATTAATGCAAATATAAAAAATGTATTGATTTTGTATTTCATATACAAAAATTTCGAAATACATAATTTTTTTAGTGTGCAAATTTGTTAGAGAAATAGAATAGTTGGACCAACATTTTGCACCATCTTGTTGGGCCAACTTGTTGTGCCAACATGTTTGACAAACGAACGAATCGATTATTGCAGAATTTGCACCCTTAGGGTGAAAATTCATTATGGAATGTTGAACCAACATGTTTGTGCAACAAGTTTGATCAACATGTACCACTTTTTTGGACCAATATTCCACACTAATGCCGGCGTAAGAGTAAATTCTGCAATAGTTGATACGTTCGTTTGTCAATCATGCTGGTACAAAAAGTTGGTCAACAAGTTGGTACAACAAGGTGGTGGAACATGTTGGTCCAACATTCCATAGTGAATTTGCACTATTAAGCATAAAAATCTGGATATGCATAATTTTTACCTATAATTTTTTAAAGTGCAAATTCACTATGGAATGTTGGACCAACATGTTGCACCAACTTGTTGCACCAACATTACAGACTAATTTCGGCGTAGGACTAAATTCTACGATAGTCGATTCGTTCGTTTGTCCAACAAATTGCTACAACAAGTTGGTACAACATGTTTGTCCAACTTGTTGTACCAACATGTTGATCCAACATTCCATAGTGAATTTGCACCCTTAAAATTATAAAGCAGGAAATTTCTGCAAAATATTATGCTTGTTAAACTTTTTTCCCGTTTTTATGCTCACTTAGGGTGCAAATTCACTATAGAATGTTGGACCAACATGTTGGTACAACAAGTTGAACCAACATGTTGTTCCAACTTGTTGGACCAACATTCCAGACTAATTTTGGCGTAGACTAAATTCTGCAATAGTCGATTCGCTCGCTTGTCAAACATGTTTGTACTACAAGTTCGTCCAACATTCCAATTAGTTGGTATATCATGTTTGTCCGTCCAACTTGTTGTACTAACATGTTTGAGAAACGAACGAATCGAATATTTCAGAATTTACTCCTACGCCGAAATTAGAGTGGAATGTTGGTCCAATAAGTTGGTACAACAATTTGATGCAACATGTTGGTCCAACATTCCATAGTGAATTTGCAGCCTTATTCATGCACAATTTATGCATAATTATTTTGGAGGATGAAAAAAAAAAACTTTCCGAGGAAAAAAAGTTAAGGTCTTTATTAGAGATTCTGATTTTTGAATTCGGGATTCGGGTTTTCCCGTTTTTGAGAAAAAAAATCGTTTCCGGGATTCAATTCGGGAAATTAAAATTTGCCGGATCCCGGGTAATTCCCAGGATTTGCCCTCAATTATCGGGCATTTTCCCGGGAATAAAATAAAAGAGGGGGAAATCCCAAAAAATTGGAATCCTGGGAATCGGGATTGAAAATTTTCTCTGGATCCCGGGAATTCCCGGGAAGGGAAATCTCAGGCAGTATGTCTATTCTTTATACATAATTTATGCATTTGTTTTGTATGTCCAATTTTTTGTACAATTTATACATGATTTTTATATAATTTATGCATCTTGTTTTGGGTCTAAATTTTTATAAATGGACCTACGAAGTTCTATAATTCCGCTTTCATTAATCGGTAGGCACCTGAGAAACGAATTTAGTGTAAAAAAAATGTCGAATTTTGGTTTTTTTTTTTCCCCAGAAATCGATTCGTGAATATATTCGACACAAAAATTATGTCAGGGAATTTTGAGAATTTTTTTTTTTTTTTTTGAAAAAAGGGATGCGTGTTCTGGATCTGCATAAAAAATCGAAAACAAAAAACCGTCAAAAAGTCGCTTTAGAAAAATTTTGCTTTAACACGTGTTTGCCAATCCGTAGTAGAGATTCTGCCCGAGATTTGCCTTCCGAGGAATTCCCGGGATCCAGAGAAAATTTTCAATGCTGATCCCTGGGATTCTAAATTTTCGAGATTTTTCCCGTCGCGTCGTGTATTTTATTCCTGGCAAAATTCTCGATAATTCACGGGAAATGCTGGGAATCACCCGGCAAATTTTAGCTTCCCGAATCCCGGGAAACGTTTTTTTTCTCAAAAACGATAAAATTCCGAATCCCGGATTCTCGAATTCCCCGGAAAATCAGAAGCTCTAATCCATAGCCACAATTACATTTCTGTCTTAATTTTAATCGCTTCTAAATGATTTTTCAAAGTCAATTTTTTTGGTCTCTTTGGTCCCTAAAAGTTCTCCAAAATAGCGAGAAAAGCTTGACCAGCTTTCTAACCATCCCACCTTCTCTCCTCAGGGCTTTACTCCCAAATCCTGCCGAACTCTTTTTATAAGCCTAGATTAAAACTACTTCTAAACGTGAGGTTTTGCTTGAACAAACAAACAAAATCCTAAGGGCGGAGCACCTGCACCAGTAGCTAACAGCCAATCAAGAGTCACTCAAACCGATTTAATTTCAATAAAACTAACTTACCGCTTCGTGAAATTGTAATTACATTAAAAAAAAAAAAGTTTGATGTATTAAAAAAGAAAAGACAAGACGTAAAAACAAAATAAAAACGAGAAGAAAGCATTAAGTGAAAGGATGAGGGCTTATTTAAAAATTCTGTAGATCAAGGTAACCATGTGAGAGTATTGCGCCTCAAGTTAAAAAATCTTAAGTAGCTGCATTTGATTTATTACATCCTGAAGACAGAATTTCTGGCAAGTTGGATATCCCATTTTTAAAAAATATATATAAAACAATATTAATAAATTTAAATTCAGATCCCGCATAAATTTGACTGACTCGTCTGAGAGCTAAATACATGAATTTGCATTTTATCGAAAAATGTAAATTCATTTCAGGAGGAAAAAAAATGATAAAGGTATCGATTCATCATCATGAAAGTGCAGTAATAACCGGCTCGTTAAGAGTCTATCTCGTAAAAAAAAAAAAAAAAAAAAAATGAAGAAGCCGATCGAACAGGTATGCCACATTGACCTTTACCCTTTTCGTTTTTAACGTGTCGAATCCTCTTATAATCGATGAATTTCTCTGAGTAAATATATATTTTTCGTTTTTTTTTTTTTTTTTTTTTTTTTAGGAATATGATATTTTAGCGGATCGAAGCATCAGAATCTCTGACCCTACAAAACCGGATTCTTCTTTCGAAAATTAGTGAGAGCTGAATTTATTTATCTTAGAAAATTAAAAATTAGTATAGTTAGTCAAAATTAAATTAAAGTATAAGTTCAAATTGAATTAAGAAAAAAAAAAAAGTGCAGTGGCGTAATGTTACTTTATTCTCCCCCACGTTGCCTGCCATTTTCGGTGTAAATTTTTCTTTTTAATTTTGTCTGAAAAAAAAACTGCAGCCTGGCAGTTAATTGGAAACCGTTGTTGGTACGCCTCTGTAAAGATTATTTTTACAGGAAAATTCTGGAAAATATCCAGATTTAAGGCGAGACAAGATTTGTGGTAGATCCAGACCTGTTTTTTTTTTTGGCTGATTAATATGCGAGACGATATCGCGAATTGTAAATTATTGCCATTATGATAAAAAATGTGGTCGATGTTTTTTGGTCATTGATCGGAGATTTCGTATAAAATTAAAAGTGATCCTGAAAAAACCCTTTGGGCAGGATTAGTTATGGGTTATGTTTTGCATATTTTCTAAAAATATAATATTAGATTTGATTCAGTGAGTTGCAGCGCTCCATTTTAGGGCGTTTCCATTTTTTGCACAAAGTTTAAACAGAAGGTATAATAGCAGTAATAACCATGCGGTAATTTGACTTTGCACTGCAGTGCTCACGATGGTGCAGTGTTTTATTTAATTTAAATCTTCATATTGCTCCAACATGCGAACGAAAGAACGAACTTACGAACAGACTTAACCCTTTCCCGACTAACGACTCGTTGGGTATTTCTCGTCGGATAAAGTTCCTTTTCAGTAAAAAAATTATGAAAGACATTTTTTTAGGGGTAATATGAACAGCTGATCCCAAAAGTTCCAAATTTCCCCAGCCCGAACTGGTGGTGTTGCTTGAAGTACCCACCCGAACACTTTTTTACACCACCCCCTAGCCCGCCCATGTCCCCCCCCCCTTGAAAAAAAAAATGATTTAATATACGAAAACAAGGGGTTTTGAGAGTCGCTGATTTCTATTCTGAAGTCAGATTTCAAAAATTAAAGATGGCGGATCCAATATGGCGGACTATTTTACAAAAGCGAATTATTTCGACCAAAGTTTGTTTATGGGAATTATCGGGGTCGCTGATTTTGATTCCGAAGTCAGATTTCAAAAATTCAAGATGGCGGACATATTTTTAAAAATCGAATTATTTCGACCAACGTTTGTTTATGGGGGTTATGGGCATCGCTGATTTTGATTCCAAAGTCAGATTTAAAAAATTCAAGATGGCGGATCCAATATGGCGGACATGTTTTTACAAAATCGAATTATTTTGACCAAAGTTTGTTTATGGGAATTATTGGGGTCGCTGATTTTGGTTCCGAAGTCAGATTTTGAAAATTCAACATGGCGGACGCAATATGGGAGCTCATATAATTTTTATGACTCCGTACTTATAAAAAACTAAAAGGCAAGCCGTTTTATTTTGAATAATTTTAATAATATTTTTTATTTTTTGCGACATATTGGATTTTCCGAGTGGAATTAAATCATTTTGGCGTCAGATTTGAAATCAGCGACGTCGAAAACGTATAGAAAGTCGTTTTCCCGATCATTTTACGGAAGGAAACAAATTTTGCGCGACATTTTGTATTGCATGTATGTGTTGCGGGTTGCATATACTGAAAACTGCTAGGCGTCTAATATGGGTTTTAAGGCACAGTGCGGGACCCTAATGTGTTGTAGGTTAACTTTAAGTAAAGTGCGAAATCGTGAAAAAAAAATTTAAAATTTTCTTGGATTTTCCGGGAAAATTTTCCTAACTTCGGCCGTTAAAGGATTAGGAACGAAGTTAAAAGCGGACGACGAACGAAGGAATGAAAGAAAGAAGAACCAAACGAATAGAGGTTCTGGTTTCTCAGGAAATTTGTGAATCCGGGATTCAAAATTTCCCGTTTTTGAGAAAAAAAAAATAGTTTCCCGGGATTCTGGTAATTTAAATTTGCTGGGATCCCGGATGATTCCCAGCTTTTCCCGTGAATTATCGGGAATTTAGCCGGGAATAAAATAAACGACGGGAAAAGTCCCGAAAAATTTGAATCCCGGGAATAGAATTGAAAATGTTTCTCTGGATCCCGTCCATAGAATTCCCGAGATCCCGGTGTTTTTTCCCCGAAACATTTCCCGGGAACATTTTTTCTTAACTAATCGGGAATCCCGCTTCCCGGGAATGGAATTTTTCTCATTTTCGAGAATTCCCGATTCCCGAGATCGACAATTTTTTTCCGAGAACGGGAATAATATCAATTTATCAACTTTTTGACCGTTTATGAGATAAAATTTCCAATATTTTAGAAAAAATTTATAAAAGTCAGAAATGTTTTCATAATTTGCCTAAATCGTGCCCTTTAAACAACATAGAAAAATTTTTTTCGACGTGGCTCCCCTTTTTTCTGAACTTACTCCCCAAAAATACGGAAATCAGGGTTACATTCTTTTATTTTCTCCTTCTAAATAAATTCTCGGCTTTCCCGGGATTCCCGGGAATTTTAAGTGTCAGTTTCTCGATTCCAGAGAAATGAAAAGCTAACCAAAACGGGAATTCTCGGGATTGATATTTTTTTCAAAAGCGGGAATTCACAATTCCCGGGAATGAAAAAACGTCGGGAAGTTGGAATCTCTAATGCCGGGAATTCCCAGAAAGGAAAATTTTGGGCAGAATCTCTACTAACGAACCAGTCATTCATTTTATCCATTATTAATGAACAAAAGGGGAAGGAAGGTACATGAAACCTTGCCTGACTTCCATCCACGAGATCCTGAAAATCAAAGTAGGGCTTCACACCTTGACCATCTGTTTCCCAAAATGCATTCACCGCTAATCCGTACCTTAATTCCAACATAGATTAGAAAATGCAATGCAACTACGGAAAAAACCTGCTTGAATATAATTTAAGTGACAGTAACAAAAAAAAAAAAAAAAAATCTTAGATAAAAATGAAATCGAAGAGCGTATCGCTCTACAAATTCACTCGCTTTAATAAAGAATTAGTTTATATCATAATTATTAAACACTGGACGATAGAATCTAAAATAAAAAATGAAAGTTTTTCTTTCTTTTTTCTTCTTATTATTGATTTAAACAAGGATATTAGGCCTAGTTATGTCATTTTATGTGTAATTAATCATGTGCTGCCCTTTGATCTTCTTCCGATATAATTAGACTAATATTTTTTTTTTTCCTCAACGTTTCCTAAGGATCACAACCTATTTTAATAACGGTAACCACAAGAGGAGAAAAAAAAAATAGAGATAATAAGAGTAGGCGGTAACTATCATCCGGACAACACAGACACGATTTTTTGTCTTTACGGGTTAATTTCGCTGGGTTATATATGTAACGATTTATTGGAAAACCGGGCGTCCTTGTATGTCCTGCCCCGAGAATCCAAGATGTAGACCACGGGTTGTGAGAACGCAGAATTTGACTAGAAGCGTTGGTGCCTCACCCAAGACCTCGGTTTACCGGGTGAAACAAATCGATCATTTTCTTTGTTTCGCGGTCTCAAGGACGGAGATTCTTCCCCGGGGCATCTCACCAGGGGTGTCTAATTATCTCACAACTTTTTTTTTCTAGAAATTTCTTTCGAAATGACACGTGCATAAAAAAAATAAAAGGGGAAAAAACTGGAAAAATGATGCAATTAATTTTTGGCTTCGGACGTATGCGCATATAAAAATAATAACTAAGCATAAATAATTGAATTTCTGTTCCACACGGAATCATTTTTAGGACTTTTTTTTAAAGCGCTTACGCATTGCCTTGTCATTCATCGCAAAGTCTTTCCTAATTTTCATTTTCGGTTGCACAAAAAATAAAAAATGATTGTAAATAAAAAAAATAAAAAAAAAACGATCAAGCGCCGTTGCTAAGGCGATTGAAAATCGATTGCGGGTTATTTGGCACGCATCGGCCAAAATCAAGGAAAACGGGAAAAAAAGTGTAATAAAACGATTAGAATTCCTAAAAATAATCGACTAACTTCATTACGAGCATTAAATCACTGGAGTCAGTTGGTTTTAAAATAATTCCTTTCAAAAAATTTTTCAAGGTATACAAGAGGGATAAAATAGTTCTTTTTTAATTTTCCTTTTTTTTTTTTTTTTTGCCTCGATTCCATTCCTATCACGTTTTTTTTTTTTTTTTTTTTTATAAAGGCGTGTTTCTTGGATCAAAGCTATTAATAAACGTAAATAGATATCGGGTTTGTAGGTTTTGGATTAATTTGGCAATTTTTATTCTGGTTCCGATAATTTGCAGACTTAAAAACTAAGGACATGGAAAATGCCGGGAGTGGTGCTAAAATGAAAATTCCAAGTAAGAAATCGATTTGGAAATAAAAATTCCAAGTATATGAAAAATTTTGAAATCGAAAGTAAATTTAAAAAGAAAATTTGTTGCATATTTTTTTAATGCAAAATGCAACCGTAATATTTCCTTTAGTTCAAACCGCATGCAGTTCATAAAAAATATATATTAATAAATACATAAATAAATAAATTATTACTGTATAATTATAGGACGAGTTTGAATTGATGATTTTTGAAATTGATGATTTGGTTATCGATACAACTATACAGAGCAAGATCTTTTGTCCTAGCGAATTCGGAAAACTCGGATTTTTGCATTTTGCATCCAGATATTTTCCGTATTGAGTTTGCCATTGTCAGATTCATATTTTTGAAGTGAAACTTCTTATCGCGTAGGGCTAAAAAAATTTCTTATCACGCGGCCAAAAAAATTTTAAAGGTTTAAATTTTTTTATTTATATTTATTTGTTACCCAGATAATTTTTAAGCATTGTTTGGCTGCGTAACGCGTCAATCGTAACAAGGCTTAAATTATTTTTTAAAATTTTAAAAAATTTTAAAGATTTAAATTTTTTAATTTAATTGTTACGCATATAATTTTTAAACATCGTTCGGCCGCGTAACGCGTCACTTGTAAAGCAGGTTAAATTTTGTTTTAAATTTTAAAAAATTTTAAAGATTTAAATTTTTTTAAATTTAATTTTTACGCAGATAATTTTTAAACATTGTTTGGTCGCGTAACGTGTCACTCGTAACGTGGCTTAAATCATTTTTAAAGTTGTAAATTTTTTTAAATTTATTTCGCGACGTTAGAACCAAAGGGTGCTGTCTAAAAAAAAATTTCTATGTTTAACTTACGAAAAATTAAAAAGTGACCACTCTTTGGTTCTATGGTCGTGATTTGTTCCGCACATAATTTTTAAACATTGTTCGGCCGCTTAGCGCGTCACTCGTAACGCTGCGTAAATTATTTTTTAAAATTTTTAAAGGTTTAAATTTTTTAAAATTTATTTGTTACGCGGATAATTTTTAAATATTGTTCGACCGCGTTCCGCGGGCCGCGTCACTCGTAACGCGGCTTAACTTATTTTTTAAAATTTTAAAAATTTTTTTAAATTTATTTGTTTGGCAGATAATTTTTAAACGTTATTCGACCGCGTAGCCGCGTTTAGAGTTACGCGTTACGAGGCTAAAAAAAGTTTTTGAAACTTTTTTTTCTTACGATTTTAATTTGTAGTAACGTCAATCGTCCATATTCGGTACGGTAATTAAAGTCAGAAATGTTTTTTAGAAAAACATTTTGAAGATCGTCTTTTAGCATGCAAAATTACACTTTTAGGCTGGTTTGTATCAAATATCAAAAACGTTTTGATATCTAACCTTGTAGGTTAGGGGGGTGGTCCTTATTTTTACGAATTTTTGAGTCTCAGAAGGTTTTCTTAATTTTTCTAGAAATTTTCTAAGGACGTCTTTTAGCCTTGTCCGGGGAACCTAAAAATTTCGAAATTTCCTCAAAGACCGAAAAATCCAAATTTTTATTTTTATGTAGAAATGGTCGCTTCCTATTCGGATTTGTATGCAAATCGCGAAAATATAACTAAAAGTTATGCATCTCGTACGATTTTCATCATAGAGGCCAAAATAAGTAAAAAGATAGCAAAATATGCTACAGCCACAATTTTTTGCAAAATTCTCCATATTTTTGTCCTCTAGCACAGTAATCGTTTGTCATAAATAAATTCCAACTTCATTTCCGTAATTTGTATGAAAATTCGACTTGGAATCGACAATTTTTACATAAAAGTAAAATTTTTGATTTTTTTGTCTTTACGGGGATTTCGAAATTTTTTGATCCCCGGACACTGCTAAACGACGTCCAAAAAAATCTGAAAAAATTTAGGGAATCTTTTTTGGTTACTATAAAAAAAATTAAAGGGTGCTTTTGCCGAAATTCAAAAATTCGGAAAATAAGGGTCACCCTAATGCCGGTTTGGCATTATGAATAAGATGAGACTAAAACCGAAGAGTTTTTGTATTAGCCTGGGAAAATATACATTCGACATCTACCAAACAAAATTGAGCATGCAGACTTAAAACTGATATATCCACCATCGGCGAAATATCTCAAATAACGTTTGGCCTCCCAAACTCTTTCTCTAAAGAAAAAGACTGCAGGCGTTATCATTACGCCATTGCCCGTGAAAAATTTCGCTATTTCAAGTGTATAGATCGTTTAATACGTTAATTAACGGAAAAAATGCCTTAAGAACTCGATTTAGTAAATTTTCTGATGATTTTTATCGATCGCAATAAAACTTATTTTAAAGTAAAACTCCAGCAAAAAAATAAAAAATAAAAAGGTATAGTCGTGAGTTTTTTTTTACTTCTCAATTAATCATTTGATTCGAATTGTCATGTGGTATAACATCAAATTTTCAACAAAATAAAAAAAAAAAAAATGGGATTTTTTATTAAAAATTTCTCATTATGCTATAAGGATTGAAAAAAAAAAGCTAGTGTCATCAAATCAAACTTAAAAATAATTTTTACTTTCTCTGAGGCAATTTTTATCGGAATCTTTACGGTTCATTTGCTCCTGAGCACCCCTTGGCTATTCGAAAATAAATAATTGAAATATCGAATTTTTTTTTTTTTTTTTAAATTCACTAACATAATTTTCGGGTCGAAAGTTTAAATTATAAAAAATTTCCGTGATACCAAAATTCCCTCGATTTTGAATTTCTTTCGGGGAACAAACATTTTTTGCCGGCGAAGATGCTGCACGTATGAAGCTAAATAAAGGCGAAGAGAATAAACGTAAAGTCATTGTCACGGTTTTGGAGGCTAGATAATGAGGTCGTTTGCGAATTAAATATCAAGGAAAGTAATGACCGGTTAATTCGAAGAATACCGTGCAGGGAGCAAATAAGATAACCTTCTTACACTTTTTTCAAGTTCGCTGTAAAACGGAAGATGGACGGGGAAAAAGAAAAAAAACGATACCGCGACCTAAATTTGACACGGATTAATCTAATTTTTCGGCGAAGATTTTTTGTTTTCCTTTCGAGGTCTCGTGCCAAAAGTCAATTCGAGAAAGTAAAAGAAAAAAAATAAAATAAAATATTAAGTTACAACCGAACGAGCAACTGAGGTAATAAGAATCTCTTTGGACCATCATTAGTAAATAAAAATAATTAAGAAAATTTATGCTTCTGCTTTTATGAAAAAAGCCTCCTGCTGCTTCCAGAAAAATTGTTTTTTACCTAATCGTTATGTCATTTTCGGTTATGATATTTATTTTTTTTTTTTTTGTTTTGTTTTGGAATATTCGCTGAATATTTCGGAACGGTCGATTTAATTCGGTTGTATCACCGCGAATAATTAATTCTGAAGATAGGATGATGTTGCGTAACATTTGGAAGCTCTTTTTAATAGTCATTATAATTCATCTTTATTATTTGAAAAAGTAGATAAAGAGTATTGAGTCTTTTTTAATTCGCCTGACAATACGAAGATTAGTACTTTTCTTTTGAATGATACCCGTTTACAAAAGTGGCGTAATGGTATTGTTGCGGCTCCCCCCGTGGACTTCTTAAGTGATCGGAAATCCTAGAAAAATTGTTAGGAAATTTGAGGTTGGTTGTTTCAACTGATTTTTTTAAACCGTTATGGTTTAGGGAGTGGGAAGTGGAAAGCGCAACTACCGAGGCGTTTCATTGATAACAAGTGAAGCCTTTTAGTGTCTAAATTCTGAAACATTTCTGGGAAATTCCTGGAAAATTCGGATAAGTAATATTTTTCCAAATCTGTATTTTTGTATAATTTTGAGGAAAAGACGGTCTTCCGTCCCCATAGATTCTCGCCCTATGCGCGTTAAAACCTATATTGAGCGCCTACCGATTTCGAGTTTAGGCAACCCGCGTCACATGCATTTAATGCAAACCAGAGGATAATTATTGTTTTTTTTTTTTTTCGTAAAACAATCAAATTAAAGAGGGTTCTTTGTCCTCGATTTCAAATTTGATGTCAGAATGTTGCAGTACCTAACAGGAAAAGCAGTTTGGCGCCCAAAGTCGAATTTAAAAATGAAACTGCTCCACCATTTTGGATTATAATTTTTGTAAACTTCTGACTTAATAAGCGGTTAAAAACACATCAGTGGGTCAAGTTTCAAAAGTTGCAGTCAATAAAAATAATGTGATGAATTTTTTATGGCGATGCTTCTGCTTCACATATCAGGCAACACTGTAGTACTATAACAGTGTTACAACGCTGAAGCATTACATCAGTGTTACAACACTGTAGCACTATAACAGTGTGACAACATTGCAGCACTATAACAGTGTTACAACGCTCTAGCATTACAACAGTATCACGACACTGTATGACTATACCAGTGTTACCACATTTATAGTGCTAACAGTGCTACAACACTGTAGCATTACAATAACAGTGTTACAACTCTTTAGCACTAGAACAGTGTGACAAAGCTGTAGCACTATAACAGTGTTACAACACTGTAGCACTAAAACAGTGTCCCAATACTAGCACTATACCAGTGTTAGAAACTGTACCACTATAACAGTGTGACACCACTGTAGCATTAGAAGAGTGTCACAACACTGTAGAACTATACCAGTGTTACAACACTGTTATAGTGCTAACAGTGCTACAACACTGTAGCACTACAATAACAGTTTTACAACTCTTTAGCACTCAAACAGTGTCCCAACACAAGCACTATACCAGTGTTAGAAACTGTACCACTATAACAGTGTGACACCACTGTAGCATTAGAAGAGTGTCACAACACTGTAGAACTATACCAGTGTTACAACACTGTTATAGTGCTAACAGTGCTAAAACACTGTAGCACTACAATAACAGTTTTACAACTCTTTAGCACTCAAACAGTGTCCCAACACTAGCACTATACCAGTGTTAGAAACTGTACCACTATAACAGTGTTACAGCACTGTAGCATTAGAACAGTGTCACAACACTGTATGACTATACCAATGTTACAACACTGTACCACTATAACAGTGTGACAACGCTGTAGCACTATAACAATGTTACAGCAGTGTAGAACTATAACAGTGTGACAACGCTGCAGCACTGTAACGGTATTATAACGCTGTAGCACTGTAACTGCGTTACAACTATATAACACTATAAGTGTGACAATGCTGTAGCACTATAACAGTGTTACAGCACTGTAGCATTACAACAGTGTCACAACACAATAGCACTATACCAGTATTACAACACTGCTATAATGCTAACAGTGCTAAAGTGTTAACAGTGTTACGACACTGTAGAACTATAACAGTGTTGCAACACTGTAGCATTACAACAGTGTCACAAAACTGTAGGACTATACCAGTGTTACAACACTGTTATAGTGCTAACAGTGCTAAAGTGTTAACAGGGTTATAACACTGTAGCACTATAACAGCTTTACAACACTGTAACTGTTAACTGGGTAAAACTGTCATAGTTCCTACAACACTGTAAGAACTTGGTAGTTTGATCACGTATGATATAGAGGTTAATGTGCTGATCAAGCTTATCATTATAGAGGTCCCTTGTGATTTAGTGGCAAATTTCCTTATTTTACAGTAGTAATAAACATTGATTCGACAAAGACCGTAGTCCTGCATACTATAGCGTCCCTAATTTCTCGAATTTCTAATATCTCACTGGCGGACTTTAAGCTATTTCTGGACTGAAAACGATATTCTGGCGTCAACTCAAAATAGGGATTCTTTTATACGCATAAAAGAAGAATCTCGGACGAACTATAAGAGACTCTAATTTAGAGTGCCGTAATGTTGGGAGGGTAGTCAAACTCGTCGATTTTTTCCGGGTCCAAGAAAGGAAGAAGAGTAGGTTCGAAAAAGTTTGGGTGAGCGTTTTTCCCAAGCAACGAGCTCATTTTCTCAGTGCAAGGTCGCTTGCCACATGTTAAATAAAATCCTCCAGAACGAAACATTATAATTCCAATAGGTAACACACCCATTTTTTTTATTTTCTTGTTTTCCAACAGAGGAGGTGCCATCCTTAACCCCCGTAGGTCCGCCTGTTCGATAGTGCAGATGCTCAGACTTCATCCTTAGATTTCTTCAGTGTAAACCAGATAGAAAGCAGCCAGGAAACTGGTCCGATGAAATTTTCGAGATGAGCCTTCGGTTCCCTGGTCAAACACGTAAAAATTCGCCCGCGAATAGAGGAAGTCTTCGGGGGTAATCCCCGAAAATATTGCTACGCCTTTGATTTTTTTTCGAACCGAATACGACCTTGAGGTGTAAGTGGCATAGGTACCGGCGAATTTTTCAGGGCGTATATGTTTACTTTTCTGCACTTTCATTTTATAAGCGAATATAAGTACTTTTACCGAGAAATATGAAAGTCCTAAAAACACAATAGGGCTCGTCTTTTGTACATTTTATTTCGCGAATACTTTCAAAATGACTTCGAACTTTATGCGAACATTTTTTTTTTTTTTTTTTTTATTCCTTCTCTTTTTATTTTAAATAAAAAAAAAAAAAAAAAATTAATGACACATCGTTCGTTAATCCAGATTTTAGGATCCTACGTAAATTTTTTTTTCATCAAGGACGACCGACAGACAGACGCCCAATGTGTATTCTTTTTTGCTCCGTTAAGGCTTCCCACATTCGGTTTTTTGAATAAATAAAAAAAACAAAACAAAAAAAAAAAAAAAAAAAAGATTACATTTAGGCATTATTATAACATCCATTGATCTTAAAAAAACGTTAAGAATTTTTTTTGTCTGCTGCCTATTATGCAACTTGGAAACATTTTATTTTCCTTTTATGGGCTGAGGTTATGCCCCCGAAAAATATACGGTTTTTTTTTCTACCCGGCCTTAAAATACGTTTACCGCGACGCGGTTAATGTGCCCCAGTTTTTTTTTTCCGTTTTCGGATGAATATTTAAATTAAGCGAATTTTCCAGCATTTTATTTTCCCATTGTTGTTTAAATTATTATTTTTTTTTTGCCTTGTTATTTCCATTTTATTGTTGTTGTAATGAGATTTACAAATCTCGCGTGAATAAAAAATTTTGTTATATATTTAAACGGATCACACACTCCAGTAAGTTTCAAAGATATATTCCGTCTACCGTAGCCGTTTTTAATTAGAATCATCTTCACTTTTTAGCGATTGCAGTTTGGAGTATCTAGCACAAAGTGTTTTATTCCAAAATATCTCAAAATTTTGGTTTTTTAGGTCTGTGGCACACAAAATTTCCGATGATAATGTAGCTGTGAAACCAAAATTTGTAAATAATTTGGTCCCCGTCATTATAACAATTTTTTTTTTTTTTTTTGTTATTTTTTTACTATAACGCTGAATTTTTTTTCAAAAAAAAAAAAAACTTTCCCTATCTAGTCCAGATTGATGGCTTTGTTTGTTATAATAGAAGAAGAAGAAGAAGAAGAAAAAAAAATAGCGTTGAAAATTAGTATGCATTTTTTATTAGTGGAACAGCGATTTGCCGGGCATGCATTCGATGCCGAATCATCGAGATCGGTATATGAATGACAAGGCACGACTTTTAGAATTGAGACCGTGTTTTCCCGTCTAAATAACGATGCTTCGATGATCTGATCTCCTAACCTTCTGACTAGATGCATTTTCCTGCTATTAGACGGCATCATCCTTATATGGTCAAACAAAAACATGTGGTGTATCCATTTGGCGCATATTGAACAAAATACCCATTATTGATAGATTTAGTGAATGCATTCGGTTCACAATAATTTTTGGTTTGAGGTGCTATCTATTTGACAAATCCGTTCCGGATTTTGGTGCGGGTTTCAGTCTGGGTTAATGAGGTGCTTAAACTTATTGTGAACGTTTTTCACTGTCCTAAATAGGGTTTATGCCAGGGGTCCGAATTCGATGCCGGCCGCGGTCGACTGACTGAAATCTCGGGTCGATGCCGACGCCATCAAGCATCGATTATTTCTGATGCCGCCTCTGATTCCGATTTTAGTGAAAGAAAAAAAATCATAGAGCTATTCTAGACGAATTTTAAAATCAGGAGTCCGATTCCGATGCCGGATATTTAAAAAAATCCGATGCCGATCAGCATCGGCATCGGCATCGACCAAAGCTCGAAAAATTGTGTTTTGAGATTTCTCGAAAATTATTTTTTTAAATTTTTAATTCTTTTAATTTTTGGCAAAAATCTCAAGAAAATCGGCAAAAATGGCAAAAATAGAAATTTCGAAATCTCGACAGGTTTAAATTCGAAAATTTGAAGAAAACAAAAAAATCTGAGTCTGAAATTGTGCCAAAATAGATCGCGGATTTCATCCTAAGAACCGGTGCCGAAAAAATAAATGCAATAATAATCGTTTGATCACACACAAAAATCTGAGTGCAAGACTATAAAAAATATTTAAAAAAACCCTGTAATTCGTATATTTTATAAATATACTGTCAGCTTATAGAAATCGGAACTGGAATCGGAATCGGAATTAATTTGATTAAAAAACGGAAATCTCAGAACGTTATTATCTTAAATTCGATCAAAATAAAAATTTCTAAGCAACTGAATTTGAATCAAACCAAGATTTTAGGAAACGAGTTCAACTTGATATAAGGAAATGCTAAATACGGCATTTAATGCATCAAGTCCAAAAAATAAAAATTTTCGGTGAAAAATACGGCTTTCTCGTTTTTTTTAGAGGATCAAACTGCCTGTTTCGGAAATTTTTAAATGAAATATTCTAGCCGTTACTGGTCGAGTTTTAGTGGTGCGCGATATTATCGGAAGTCCCTAACAACGCTTTTGAAAATAATTCTAATTTTTTTTTTTTTACTCGGCGTACCCATTCGACCCATTCGTACCCTTTCGTCAGACCCATTTTTTTAAACTTAAAGTCAGATCCGATTTTTTTAAAAGCTTCTGACACTCTCTCTTCACTAGAAAATTTATTTTTTGTTTGGATGAAAACTCAAATCATTTTCAATTATGACGAGCCCATTGCACTGAATATTCTATAATTTTTTACTCTGAAAATTAATCTTTTCCAGTTTTTTTTTTAATTGTAGATTTATCTTTATTGATCAGCAACTCTATATTATTCGATTAATGATTCCCTATCATTTTTCCTAATCCATTTTTCCTAAAGAAATTAATTCCTAATCCATTTTTCCTAAAAATTTTGGTTCCTAAAACTTTTTTCCTAACTATTTTTTTTTCCCCTAATTTTTAATTTTCCTGAATTTTTTGGTCCCTAAAATAAAATTTCCTAGAACGCCTTTAGGAATTTCAAAAATTATGGAAAATATTCATCTCTGGAAATTTTATTTTAGGAATCAAAAAAGTTTACGAAAATTGAAAATTAGGAAAAAAATGGTCGGGAAAAAATTTTAGGAACCAAAATTTTTAGGAAAAATGGATTAAGAATTTCTTTTTTTAGGGAAAACGGATTAGGAATTTTTTTTTAGGAAAAACGGATTAGGAATGAATTTTTTTTTAGGAAAAATGGTCGCAAACGCCCAGGAATAGATCTTGAATACAAAATACCGAGAACCACACCAAATTATTTACTGAATTTGTGCAGAATCGATTTACTTAGAGCAGGATAAGTCGAGGATTCTCAGATGAATCGTTCAGCGTCTGGTTTTTTAAAATTTTTATTTAATTTTTTTTTTTAAACCCCTCCTTTTCTTTTTACAAAATTAAGTTTTCAGAGTCCTTAATATAGTAATAGGCGACGATTTAAAATCAATTTTTTTTTTATTTAGTGGTCCTAACGGGGGTTTAAAGTTGGTAAAAAGTTCAGAAAATTGAGCTTTCAACCTCCTTATTATTCAACGGAGGAAATCCGGAATAGACTTTAAGGAAAGCCTTTCCCACAGGCATTATTTGCCCGTACTGTCAGATTTTTCTTTTCGTTTTTTGAAACAATTATTTTTTTAAATCTTATTCGGAGTTCCGAAAAATCTCCCTTTTTTTCAAGCCATCCCTAAGAGGATACGAAGCTTTGAAAATTTTTTTTCAAATCAAATGTAGGCTAATTTTTAATTTTTTTAAATTTTTTTATAAGTAAAATAAATTACAACTTAAAATTTTTTTTTCGCAAAGCGATTTTTTCGGGACCAACCACTAAGTCCCCACCGTTGTTTTTATCAAAAACTCATAAACACGATTTGAAAGACCAAACCGAAACGTCCACTTAAAATTATTATTTTTAAAAAAAAAAATTAATTAACTCTTATATTAATTAAAAACGGTCCACTTACCCAGTGATGAAAATCACGATAGTATAATCCTTAAGTATAATGCACCACAATGCAGCACATACCTAAACTTGATGCAGGTATACCGTAGACTGAACAACTCAGTCAGACCTCAAGGTTTCATTCACTTTCCCTACCTTATCCGTCTTCCACCTCCTTTATTATCTTTACCTTACAACGGGTTAAATCGTCTTAATTAATTTCGTTTATAACATATACCGAGGGATGCTTTTATGAATAATAAAAAGAGTGATTCCGAACATTTTTCTTAAAAAAAAAAAAAAAAAAAAAGTAACGACGCTTCCTGGCCGGCTTTTTTTTTTTTTAGCACTTTCTTTCCTTTCGTTCTGTTTTTTTTTTTTTTTTTTTTTTTTTTTTCTACTTTTTTTTAAAGTTTGTTTTGTGTCTTGCCCTCAAGTGGCATTATATTTCAATTTTTTTTTAAAGAGAGTCGCAATAAATCGTGAACCACCTATCTCATAATCACGTAATAAATATAAGGAGTAATAAGGACATTTCATGAAATGTTGAACGCGCTTTCTTGCTCGAGATTAATTACTCGAAATGCTAATTTTTTTTTTCTTTACTTTTCATCATTTTTTGGGGAGTTTTGGTTTCTCTGCCATTATAAATACGTTACAAAAGGAGAAACCAGAAGCAGAGATGAAAAAGATTTATTCACAGTTTGTATACTGGGGGGATGTTATGTAATTGGCAAGACCGGCATTTTTTAAACGGGAAATTCATAAAAAAGCGGCTGGCCGCAGCGTGTTTTTATATAAATGAACTTGTTTCACAAGAAAATAAATTTTATATTATTTTTGCTTCTACTTTTATAATTCGAAGCGATCTTCACGATTTTGTCGGAAATGTGTCAATAATATTTTAATAAATTATACGGTGTTAAAAAAAAATAGATTCTAATCACGTGCAATATCGGTAGATGGTATTTCGTTTGTTCGGTTGCCCATTTAATTTTTTTTTTTTACTTTCGGTTAGTGCCGTCGGTTCTTTGTTGTCTTGAATTTATTGCTTTTTTTCGAATTTCTGCGCCCATAGGGCTTTTGCTGTCTCCTTCCATTTTTCATTTTGTACTTCTTGTTTTTTTTGCAGATCCTCGTCAGTTTTCTAAAAAACGCCAGTTTTAGGGCTTACTTTTTTCCCTTCTACTTTTTAAAGTTTCGGACTTATCTCTGCCGATAGAGGGGCTATTCTAAATTTACGTCAGTATTATAAGGGGAAATGGTACTTATAATTCGGACTTTTTCAGATAAGGAAAGTTTGCGCATATGTGACGTTCAAAGTTTTCATCATCTTAATAAAAAATCTAGTCTACTTTTTAAGGCGTTTTCCGGAGCTTTTTCGGCTTATTGGGGATTCGCTACCATTTTTCTTAATCCATTTTTCCTAAAAAAAATAAATTCCTAATCCATTTTTCCTGAAAAAAAAAAAAAATCCTTATCCGTTTTCCTAAAAAAAAAAAAAAAAAAAAAAAAAAAAAAAAAATCCTAATCCATTTTTTATAAAAAAAATAAATTCCTAATCCATTCTTCCTGAAAAAAAAAAAAAATCTTAATCCGTTTTCCTAAAAAAATTAATTCTAATCCATTTTTCCTAAAAAAAATAAATTCCTAATCCATTTTTCCTAAAAAAAAAAATGAATTCCTAATCCATTTTTCCTGAAAAAAAAATTTCCTAATCCGTTTTCCTATAGGAAAAAAATTTTAGGAGTCAAAATTTTTAGGAAAAATGGATTAGGAATTTATTTTTTTTTTTAGGAAAAATGGTCGGGAACGGTATTGATATATCTAGTTATCGGTAAAAGTTGGATCAATTTTCGTTCTGTTGCAAGTTCAAAATTTTAGCGAATAATCGTGAGAGCAAGTTCACTAATCGAGCCTTGAGCTTATGGATTTAAATTTTTTCAATGGAGATCCGCCTGTATGTCACTACCCAAGAAATACCGTCCCTGTTCTTTTGACAAAAACAAAAAAATTTCTGCATCTATATCCCTCATTATTCGTGCGATAAAGCCCCTTTTCGGATACAAATCTTACCTATTTATAGCTTAAGTTTTTTTACTGAAGAAATCGAACTCATGTAAAAGCTTCAGGTAAAAGAAAATGGACTCAGTATTCTGGGAAAACATTTCATTTAAAAAATCCAGACATTTTTTCGAGGAAAAAACTGAAATTCTAAGTAGAGTGTGGTTTGGGACATAAAATGTCAGTCTTGGAAAACTGAGGTTTCCGATTAGCTGTATATGAAGAGTAACGCTAAAAAAATTTCTTGCATATGCCCATTTTCAATTTAGCAAATTGGGACATATCCTCATTAGATTTTACCCATTGGAGAAACACTAAAAATATTTTTTAAATCTTCGGCCTATGACGGACGAACTTTAAAATAGTTGGCGACTCCCTCCCTTTAAGCTTTATAGTCTTTATAAGAATTTGCCAAAAATTTGATCAGTATGATCCATATAGGCAGTCAGCAAACCTAAAAAAAAAAAATTTGGCCTCCTATGTTTAGCTTACGGAAAAAAAAGTTTAATGAAATCTTACAAAAACCGCTAAAAACGAATAGCTGAATTATGAAATGCTGTAAAATCAAGATAAAAAGTCTCAGAATCTATATTGATATCAAAATTTGTGGCTTATGAAATTTTTGGTCATATTTTGCTTCTGAAAGTTTGATTTTATCTTAGCTCCATAAGCTAAGTACGGGAGGAAAAAATTCGTCATATGATTAACATGCAGCTCAAAATTTTTAATTTTGGCCATATCGCAATAGTTTGTAATTTATTTATATACATTAACATCAAAAATATAATTTAATACCATTAATTAATATTCTGGTTAAGTAATAATACTCCCATAAGCTGAACATAGGATTTACATTTTCGCCAAAAAAATGGGCGACTTTTTGACCTCAAAATAATGATCGGCCCTTTTCAAATATGAGAGACTATTTTATGTTTCTTGACCCGTAGAATCCGAAACTGTCCATAAAAATTAAGTACGGTTGCGGGGAAAACCCTACATCTCCACACCAATTGACAATTAATGATAATACGTAGTTAAAATTGATAATTGGTGTGGAGATAACGGGTTTTTCCCGCAACCGTACGTAATTTTTGTGATTATTTTCAGATTCTAAAAGTCAAAAAACATTAAGTAGTCTCTCAGATTTGAAAAGGGCCGACTTTTATTTTGCAATCATAAAATCCGCACTACTGTTTTTACACGTAAGCTAAACGTAGAAATCATATCTTTACAGTCTCATACTTCCGCACTTACGTAGACATGATATTTCAATCGTTTTTAGTCCTTTTTAAATCGTCCGAAATCAAAATAAAAATATTTATTCGGGAAGATTAAAAAAAAGTAATAATAAAATAAAATAAAAATAAATTAAAAGGTTTGGGAAAAAAAATGACATAAATTTCGGTTTTTTTAATATACGATGAATCCACCTGCAAAAAGATCGGTTCGGTTCCTCCTAATAATGTTTAAAAGTGAAAATAGTTGGTATTTCGGTATTTCACCCCGGGCCAGAAATTAACATTAGATCAGAATCCATTCATTACTTCATCCGAAAATATCTCGTTCCTTTATAATGAACTACACAGTACGTCTTTTCCTTTTCTCGATTCTCTTACCGTCAACAAAGAATAATTTTGATTGATATATTTATTACGCCACATATAGGTATCATTATTATTTTTTTTTAACGAATTAAATTAAAGACAATAAGACTTTTGAAGTGGGGAATCATCATTCCTTTTTATCGTTTTGGAACGATGAAAAAATTTTTTTTCATGATTCATTTTTTGGTTTCGCTATCAAGGGTTTTTTTTTATTCTGATTCATTTCGTTTAAAATTTTGTTACGATTCAACCTAGTTTGTGATTTTTTTTTTTTCTTTTTCATTTTTAAATGATATAGATGTAATTACAAAAAATGATGTCACCGAGAACTATCGAAACCCCGTAATTATCGATTGGTTAATTCATAGACGAGTGATCTGGTTTCGATTTTAAACAACAATGATGAAAAGTAAAACACTCGAGAGGATAAGAAAAAAAAAAAAAAAAAAAAAAAAAATTAAAGAGATCCGGAGGATGGCATTGACCTCTGGAAATATTGTTGATTGTTTCTTTCGATTACGTAAAATTGATGACCCGGCCATGAAAAATCGAAAGAGTTTTTTTTAATTGTTCGTATTGGGATGGTATTAAAATAAGTATGTAAAAATTAAACTTTCTCCGGTTAAATTTCACATAGGATCCTATATAACTTTGGGGATATAAGTTGGGGTTTCCTCTATTGGTAAACCGAAAGGAATATCCAACCGTAGGACTCACAGTGAAAAATTTTGTGTGTTTTTGACTCATTTTTTGTGTCAAAAACGGTCCACATATTTTTATTTGCAAATAATAACACAATTAACAAATATTGCCTAGCAACGCGTCTCAAAAAGAGCAGGGGTCCGAAGCTTGAAAATTTTTTTAATATCCGAATTGGGCATCGGCACTGGCATCGGAATCGGACCCCTGGTTTTAAAAATAGTCTAGAATGGCTCTATGGTTTTTTTTTCTCACTAAAATCGGAATCAGAGGCGGCATCGGATATGATCTATGCTTGGTCGCGTCGGCATCGGGTGTCGGTGTCGGTGCCGGAATCTAATCAGAATCGGATTTGGACCCCTGAAAAAAAGTAACATATAGGGTGTGTGGACAGGATTTGTTAAAAATACGCAAAATTGTTTTACTGTGCAGAGGGAGACTCTAGACGTAGACATCTTCAACATCTAAGATATTAGGAAAATATTGCTGACTCTTCGGACGCGTCTAGCCTCAAATAATGTGGAAAAACGTAAAAATGTTAAATTTATGAAAGTTCGTTTCCTAAGGTACGGAATATTTAAAATAATAAAAAGAACAGCTATAAAATAAAATCAGGCTGGGATATGAGGGCATATCCCTGTTTTTCGGGTGGGTCGAAAAACACGAATTTTTGAATTTGAGAACGCCTGATATGGGAATCGATGCCTTTTTATAATACTATTAGCCCTAATTTTTTTCAGATTTTTTAAACGACATTTTGAGGTGCCGCAATGGCCTTGAAATTTTCAAAAAGCCCATTTGAGGACCAAAAATGAAAAATTTTTTTTTTCGCTTAAAAGACTATCGTTTCCTATCGGAAATTTTGCGTAGATTACGAATCTGAAGTCAAAGATTATTTTTGGCTCACAGTTTTTGAACCACATGCCGGATTCCAAAATTCTGAAAATCTTGTTATGGCTTTCTGTCTGTGGCTCAAAAACCTGGCACCAAAACTAATTTTTGACTTCAAAATCGTAATCTACGCAAAAATTTCCGATAGGAATCGACGGTCTTCTGAACGAAAATTTTTTTTTCATTTTTGGCCCTTTTATGGGCTTTTTGGACATTTCAAGACCATCGCGGCACCTTTTTCTGTGAAAGAAAAAGTGTGTTATAAACTTGAGTTATTAAAAACTTAAACTTCGTTATAAAATTTTATAACACATTATTTTCAGTTTTTTTCTAATTTTTTTTTATTTTCTTCTAACGCTTCCCGAATTTTTCTATTTGTTTTTCTTTATTTTTGAGCCTTTGTCAAATTGAAAATACAAGAAATAAACCAAAAATTCGGAAAAAGCTGGAAAATATTATAAGTCAAAATAATTAGCAACTTAAGAACCATATTGCCGCTTTTGAAAGTCAGTTGAATAGTGGTGCAGTGAGTAAAGGCGGCTGGTAAGTCGACCACAAGACTCGGGTTCTCTTCCAAAAAATTTTAATTTTTTTTTCCTTTTTTTCCTCATGAAAAATGTTTAAAAAAGAGCCTATAAAGTCCTCATATGCTAAATATAGTGCAATTCAAGCATAAAATTAATATATTGCTCAGTTAAAAATCTTAATTATAAAAATTTATAACTATTTAGTTATAAAATTTTATAATCGGCCAAAACGTTATTAGAGTTATAAAATTTTATAACGCACTTTTTCTTGGGATTCAAAAAATCTGAAAAAAATTAGGGTCAATAGTATTACAAAAAGGCATCGATTCCCATATCAGGCGTTTTCAAATTCAAATATTTGTGTTTTTCGACTCACCCTACTACGTAGGACGACGTCTTTTATACTAAAAGTTATTCAAAATTTTAATGAAAGTTTTCAAAGTTAAAATTTTAATATAAAAATATTGACTTAGCTCGTATTCTTTGCACATTTTATATAAAATTTCTAAGTTCTTGTTTTTCTCTAATTTCTAAGTCTAATTTTAATATTTAAAAAAACATTTTAAAAAAACGTTGAAAATTTAAAAAAATGTTAAAATAAAATTTCAAGAAATTTGAAAGTCCATGCTTTAGCAACTTAAAGTTTCTTGTAAAAGTTAAGTTTCTGGAAAATTAACAAAAAATTTTCCAAGTCATTGCTTTCGTTCATGTTGT
This sequence comes from Liposcelis bostrychophila, assembly GCA_037577465.1. Taxonomy (NCBI): domain Eukaryota; kingdom Metazoa; phylum Arthropoda; class Insecta; order Psocodea; family Liposcelididae; genus Liposcelis; species Liposcelis bostrychophila. The sequence goes on along the minus strand of CM075212.1, from coordinate 18,666,157 downwards.
TTAATTTTACTATTAAAAAAAGGCCAAAAGTGAAAAAAAAATTGTCAAAATATAGCTTAAAATTTTCGAAGTTAAAATTTTATATTAAAATAGTTCATTATTAATTTTTGGTGCAAACAGTGCGACACCGGACAGACAGATTTCCACAAAACCGAGCCCTAAGACGTAGTCCTACGTTAAAAAAGTGACATTTTAAGTGACACTTAAATTTTCGTTAATAAAGTGTGCAGCACAATACACTCAAAAAAAAAGTAGGGTAATATATTTTTGACTGGACGCTTTGACTGGTCCGAAAACAAAATTGACTGGAGACTAATACAATTGTAATGGCTTCTAATCAATTTTTAATTAGGCGCAAAATCCAGTTTAAATTGTATTGGCGACCAGTATTCATTTTTTTGAGTGTAGGGATAGAGTTTCGGGCAAAAGATACAATACATACAATATTATTAGCATCCAGAAGTTTGCGATAGATAGATAGATTTATTCACGAATTAAAATGTCATAGGTGAACAGTTAAAAATTTCGTATACTTTTTTTTAGACATGTAAGGAGACCCCAGCTTGTAAGGCCTAAAATGCACTCAAAAATTCGAATTCTGTGTAGTTTAAAATTGTTCCAGTTCTGGTGCCGCTACTATGTTTAGCAAAACGTGTGCTTATTTTATGCAAAATATACTGTGATTTATGCAGCTTCTGTTTAAATAGCGTTCTAGCTTAAAAGCTTAGATGTTTCGAATTCTCTCAAAGCAAACAGATTATGGACAATCGCAAGGCGAGTTACAGCCCATACAAATTTTGATTTTTATCACCTATTAACACGCCCGAACTCCTTTTATAAGTAAAAGAAAAATCATGGGGATTTTTTTTTTTTTTTTTTTTTTTTTTTGCCTATTTCAAAACGCAAATGAATCGTTTGGATTTGAATGGGAGTTTCGGCAATAATGCGATATTAGTCATCGATGTTACTTAACCGAATTAGCGCATATGCGAGGCATCGTAATGTATCAAAACATGATCTAAGCTGACATTAAATTGGTATATATATGCAGCATATACCCAAGATTAAAGAAAGTTACGAGATGATTTTGATGATTAATTTTTGGTATGCGTTCAAGGGCGTTACTGGGGGAACCTAAGATTAAGGGATTTAAATCGACCTCGACTTCGTTTTTCTTTTTTTAATCGATCATTTATTGTTTGAATTTTTTCGGTTTAACCACTTGTGATTCATTCCTGAAATTTTTTGGAGATTTTGGGCTCGTCACATGCAGTTTAAATTAATTCTAAATTCAGTTTTTTTTTTTTTTTTTTAAATCGGAGGAGGAATTCTAACATGAATGATATGTTAGTAGAGCGGGTCGAAAAATGCGAATTTTTGAATTTGAAAACTCCTGATAGGGGAATCGATGCCTTTTTATAATACTATTAACCCTAATTTTTTTCAGATTTTTTAAACGACATCTTGAGGTGCCGCAATGCCCTTGAAATTTTCAAAAAGCCCATTTGAGGACCAAAAATAAAATTTTTTTTTTTTCTCTTAAAAGACCGTCGTTTCCTTTCGGAAATTTTGCGTAGATTACGAATCTGAAATCAAAGATTATTTTTGATGCCCAGTTTTTGAACCACATGCCGGATTCCAAAATTCTGAAAATTTGGCTGTCGTTTTTTTCGTTATGGCTTTCTGTCTGTGGCTCAAAAACCGGGCACCAAAACTAATTTTTGACTTCAAAATCGTAATCTGCGCAAAATTTCCGATAGGAAACGACGGTCTTTTAAGCGAAAAAAATTTTTTCATTTTTGGTCCTCAAATAAGCTTTTTGAAAATTTCAAGGCCATTGCGGCACCTCAAAATGTCGTTTAAAAAATCTGAAAAAAATTAGGGTTAATAGTATTATAAAAAGGCATCGATTCCCAATTAGGCGTTTTCAAATTCAAAAATTCCCTTTTTTCGACTCGCCCTAATGTTAAGAGGTAAACAATTAATGATAAAACCAACTTGAAAGAGGGTAGACCTAAGCTGGGCTATTTAGGAAATCGATATAATTAAATACTTGCTCTTAAATAAAAAAACTTTGCTCTAAATCGATTTATTAAAAATAAAAAATATTTTGCGGCCTATGTTTAGCTTATGGAAAAAAGAATATTTTAAATATCTTACAAAAATCGCTAAAAAGTAATAGCTGAAGTATAAAATGCAGTGAAATCAAGGTAACAAGTCTCAGAGTCTGTATTGATATCAAAATTTATAGCTTATAAAATTTTTTTGTCATATTTCGCTTCTGCAAGTTTGATTTTATCTTAGCTCCATAAGCTAAATATGGAAGAAAAAAAATTCGTCATATGATAAACATGTCAGCTAAAAATTTTTAATTTTGGGCATATCACAATAGTTTGTAATTTATTTATTTATATTATATGCCATTAATTAATACTCTAATTAAGTAATAATACTCCCATAAGCTAAACATAGGTTTTACATTTTCGCCAAAAATTTATAATTTGATTTTTCCGGCCACTTTATGTACAAGTCGATTTATTGTCGATTAATCATTAATTTTACAGAAAACCCATAATGTATCCATATGGAGACATCCGCCCGCAAGGGGTTTAACCTAAGACCTTGCGAATTTTTTCATTAAAAAAAAAAAAAAAAAAAAAAAAAAACTGACTAGGAAATTTACTTGTGTATTTATATACAAAAAAAAAGTACTTTAGCTGCTTCCTAAACCAATTTGTAAGTAAATTACCTCCCACCTCTCCCTCGAGCTAAAGACGTCTTGTAAATATTTCATAAAGACGCTCCACATATCGGTACAATAGAATCGGGATGAGTCCATACATTGTAAATTAATTTTATCTTTTGCTTTGATGACATCAGGTGAAATATGACCTTTGCAACGAATAAAAGACATTAGTAAAGTTGTCACTTTCTTAGAAACACCTTAGGGACACAAATGTAAGTGAAAGTGGCCCTATAACTAGCTAGATAAAAATCTTGTAGGCGCGAGCCAACAACAATTTGTAATAAAAGCTTCGCCTTTGATTTTCCATCGTAATTTCGCACCTCCGCCTTTGTTATAATTTTTTTTTTGGCGAGTATTCTTTGATTTTGTTTAAGATCCTACGCGGAAATTTCGATCGAAGAATTTTATCCACACGATGATTCCGCCAAAACTAAAGAAAAATTAATAAAAAGACGGAAGGTGACAGGTGACGAAAAAAAGAAGATCATCATCATTACTTCGCAATTTTTTTTGAATGACATTACATCTTAAGGGCTTGACTGTCGAATTCCAACGTTTGACTCCATATCGGAAACAAAAGATTCGGTCATCGTGAACGCAGTTGTTCTTTTCTCCGGTCCGAAAATAGAGAGCGATTTAAGAAAATTAAAAATAAAGCAAAGCGAAATAGAAAGTCGTTTTTTTTTTTTTTTTAAACCTTTCGGATTTTAAATCACCCGATTTTTATGAATATCGAAACGGAAAAATTTTGCCGGGCCAGGATATGCACCCTAATGAAGTGAAATTTAACTTCGGATAGCAACCGGTTTTTCATTACCTATTCAGAAAAGATGATATGAATAATAACGGACACACAGACTCCATCCCGAACTCTCGTTTTTGTTTCTTAGGTCGGCGTCATCATCATCGACTTAACCACTTAATATTTTACACGACTTTCGGGTCGGGTTCTATTTCTTAAATTAAAGGTTTCCGAGTCGATAATTTGTAATAACGAAAAAAAAAATTAGGTATAACTTTCTTTTTTTAGGATTTTTATAAACTGAAAAAAAAAATTAGGTCGAATGGAGAACGTGGGGAAGAAATAAATGATAGCAAGGGGAGGGGTGGGGGTGGGGGTTCGTTTGTACGTCTAAAAAAAAAGATGGCGAAATTGCTCCGAATCAAATGAGATGTCAGACAAAAATTTCGTTTGAGTTGCCGAAATTTCTTTTCGCCCATTAAGAGCCTCAAAAAGAGGACAATTGGCTTGCACCGCTGATATTTCTCATTTGCAAATTAAAAAAAAAAAAAAAAAAAAAACTATTGCGTTAGGAATCGATTTAAAAAGATATAAAATGCGACATTTAAAAACGCCCAGAAATTCGCGTTTAGACAATCAGTAATATTCGTGACACCTGCGATTTTATAACTCAAAAAACAAAATGCACGAGTCGAATATGAGAGTCATAATAAACACTAGATTCCCTTAAATTATTGACTTATAATTATTTGATCAGGATTTTAAAACGGTTTTTGGTCAGTATTTTAAAGAAACGGTAAGTATTTAAAAAAGAAAGAATGTGCTCTATTTCTATACAGCGTAAAGAAGACGTGAAACTTCTTATGAGGTTAAATAAGAATTTTGGCCGCACCATATCCCAGACGCCGAGTTTCCCAGACTCTACTTCCGGGAGAGAAAATCCAAGAATATGTTATTTATTTTTTGTATAGGATATAGAATATATATATGTTTTTTATTTTTGAATAGGAAATAAATTAGTCTGAGCTAATCTCAAATCTCGATAATTAATAAAAAAAAAGTCTTTGAAAATCAATATATAATATAATCGACCGAAAAATTGCAAACCCTATGGCTCCAATGCTACGATTTAAAGGTGGGGGTGATAAATCAAATTCCTGGAAATAAAACGATTTTCTTAGTATTTGTGTTTTATTACCGTCGTGACGTCATTTTTTAAACGCTTACATGTTGGCGTTAAAATATGGCCTTAAGTATCAGAAATAAAATTATAGAGTAAAAAAAAAAGAAGCAAATGCAGTTCCGGTACTGTCATTTTTAATCACACTCTTGTGTTCGTCTAATGAAAACAGCATTCATTATTTTTTAAATTAAAATGGCCGTTAATTTTTTTTTCTTAATAAGCGTACAATAGTTTACCGGGGAGGATTAAGGAATTGAATTTGAAATGCTTTAGGAATAATGTAATGGTTTATTGTTGATATTTTATATTTTTGTTAGTTTTTTTTTAAATTTTGTTATATAGCAAAAAAGCTAATTAATAAATAAATAAAAAAAAAAAAAATAATAAATAAATAAGAAAAAATCGACTTAATCCTGTAGCGACTGAATTGTATTGGGTTAAACTTTACATCTTGTGCTATTTTTTATATATAAATTATATATAATTTATATATAATTTATATAATTTATATATAACTTATATATAAATTATATATAAAGGTGAATATATATAAATTATATATAATTATATATAATTTATATATAATTTATATAAAATTAAATCTTGAAAAAAAGGTACGAACTCGAACTCAGCAAAATTTAGCAAAATTTTAGCAAAAATGATTTTTTGATTTACTATATATGATTTATATATAAGTTATATATAATTTATATATAATTTATATATAAGTTATATATAATTATATATAATTTATATATAATCATATATAAGTTATATATAAGTTATATATAAATTATATATAAATTATATATAAGATATTTTATATATAAATTATATATAATATATACATGAAATTTTATGCATAATTTATCCGACTTTAAAATCGAGAAGTTTTAAACTTATTTAAAATTGGAAAAATACAAACAACAACACCAGGCTTTTTACAGGGCTTGAAGCCCCATCGCCGCATCGACAGCAGTCCGCCATTTGGACCTATCCTGAGCCGCCGCTCGCCAGTCTAGCACCCCTAGGCGGCCGGAATCCGGGATACATTATCCTCCCATCTTAGCCGAGGTCTTCCTAAAGGTCTTGGACTTGTAGGACGATCATCCAAAACTCGTCGTATAGCCCGTGTATCCGGCGCCCGTGCCACGTGTCCCTCCCACCGCAGCCTCATAGACTTGATCACATCAAGGCTATGATGACTTTAGTCAATTGATATCAATTGATCACATCATATTATTTATAGGACTGCCCGGTAAGCCTTCGGATTTCTTCGTTAGTCTTGACACGGACGCGTCCGGATACGGGGTCTATATTGGGACCAAGGATCCTCCTAAGGAACTTATTTTCAAACACCAGCAATCACTTCTCGGTTTGGATCATTAAGGTCCACGTCTCGCAGCCGTATGTAAAAATGGGGCGCAGGGTGGAATTATAGACGAGAAGTTTAGAACGGCGGGACAGGGATTTACTTCGGAATAGGTGGTTTAGGGACTGAAGGCATGGGGTTTCCTCTGGATTCCTCTGGATCCTCGCTTTGACTTCGTAGTTGGTATTATTGTTACGCGTGACGGTGGAGCCCAGGTATCGGAACTCTGAGACTTTTTTTCAGATTTTTTAAACGACATCTTGAGGTACCGCAATGACACCGTCACGCGTAACAATGATACCAACTACGAAGTCAAAGCGAGGATCCAGAGGAATCCAGAGGAATCCAGAGGAAACCCCATGCCTTCAGTCCCTAAACCACCTATTCCGAAGTAAATCCCTGTCCCGCCGTTCTAAACTTCTCGTCTATAATTCCACCCTGCGCCCCATTTTTACATACGGCTGCGAGACGTGGACCTTAATGATCCAAACCGAGAAGTGATTGCTGGTGTTTGAAAATAAGTTCCTTAGGAGGATCCTTGGTCCCAATATAGACCCCGTATCCGGACGAGTCCGTGTCAAGACTAACGAAGAAATCCGAAGGCTTACCGGGCAGTCCTATAAATAATATGATGTGATCAATTGATATCAATTGACTAAAGTCATCATAGCCTTGATGTGATCAAGTCTATGAGGCTGCGGTGGGAGGGACACGTGGCACGGGCGCCGGATACACGGGCTATACGACGAGTTTTGGATGATCGTCCTACAAGTCCAAGACCTTTAGGAAGACCTCGGCTAAGATGGGAGGATAATGTATCCCCGGATTCCGGCCGCCTAGGGGTGCTAGACTGGCGAGCGGCGGCTCAGGATAGGTCCAAATGGCGGACTGCTGTCGATGCGGCGATGGGGCTTCAAGCCCTGTAAAAAGCCTGGTGTTGTTGTTTGTATTTTTCCAATTTTAAATAAGTTTAAAACTTCTCGATTTTAAAGTCGGATAAATTATGCATAAAATTTCATGTATATATTATATATAATTTATATATAAAATATCTTATATATATTATATATAATTTATATATAACTTATATATAACTTATATATGATTTATATATATTATATATAAATTATATATAATTATATATAATTTATATATATTCACCTTTTATATATAATTATATATAAGTTATATATAATTTATATATAATTTATATATAGTTATATATAATTTATATATATTATATATAATTATATATAAGTTATATATAAGTTATATATAAATTATATATAAATTATATAAGATATTTTATATATAAATTATATATAATATATACATGAAATTTTATGCATAATTTATCCGACTTTAAAATCGAGAAGTTTTAAACTTATTTAAAATTGGAAAAATACAAACAACAACACCAGGCTTTTTACAGGGCTTGAAGCCCCATCGCCGCATCGACAGCAGTCCGCCATTTGGACCTATCCTGAGCCGCCGCTCGCCAGTCTAGCACCCCTAGGCGGCCGGAATCCGGGATACATTATCCTCCCATCTTAGCCGAGGTCTTCCTAAAGGTCTTGGACTTGTAGGACGATCATCCAAAACTCGTCGTATAGCCCGTGTATCCGGCGCCCGTGCCACGTGTCCCTCCCACCGCAGCCTCATAGACTTGATCACATCAAGGCTATGATGACTTTAGTCAATTGATATCAATTGATCACATCATATTATTTATAGGACTGCCCGGTAAGCCTTCGGATTTCTTCGTTAGTCTTGACACGGACGCGTCCGGATACGGGGTCTATATTGGGACCAAGGATCCTCCTAAGGAACTTATTTTCAAACACCAGCAATCACTTCTCGGTTTGGATCATTAAGGTCCACGTCTCGCAGCCGTATGTAAAAATGGGGCGCAGGGTGGAATTATAGACGAGAAGTTTAGAACGGCGGGACAGGGATTTACTTCGGAATAGGTGGTTTAGGGACTGAAGGCATGGGGTTTCCTCTGGATTCCTCTGGATCCTCGCTTTGACTTCGTAGTTGGTATTATTGTTACGCGTGACGGTGGAGCCCAGGTATCGGAACTCTGAGACTTTTTTTCAGATTTTTTAAACGACATCTTGAGGTACCGCAATGACACCGTCACGCGTAACAATGATACCAACTACGAAGTCAAAGCGAGGATCCAGAGGAATCCAGAGGAATCCAGAGGAAACCCCATGCCTTCAGTCCCTAAACCACCTATTCCGAAGTAAATCCCTGTCCCGCCGTTCTAAACTTCTCGTCTATAATTCCACCCTGCGCCCCATTTTTACATACGGCTGCGAGACGTGGACCTTAATGATCCAAACCGAGAAGTGATTGCTGGTGTTTGAAAATAAGTTCCTTAGGAGGATCCTTGGTCCCAATATAGACCCCGTATCCGGACGAGTCCGTGTCAAGACTAACGAAGAAATCCGAAGGCTTACCGGGCAGTCCTATAAATAATATGATGTGATCAATTGATATCAATTGACTAAAGTCATCATAGCCTTGATGTGATCAAGTCTATGAGGCTGCGGTGGGAGGGACACGTGGCACGGGCGCCGGATACACGGGCTATACGACGAGTTTTGGATGATCGTCCTACAAGTCCAAGACCTTTAGGAAGACCTCGGCTAAGATGGGAGGATAATGTATCCCCGGATTCCGGCCGCCTAGGGGTGCTAGACTGGCGAGCGGCGGCTCAGGATAGGTCCAAATGGCGGACTGCTGTCGATGCGGCGATGGGGCTTCAAGCCCTGTAAAAAGCCTGGTGTTGTTGTTTGTATTTTTCCAATTTTAAATAAGTTTAAAACTTCTCGATTTTAAAGTCGGATAAATTATGCATAAAATTTCATGTATATATTATATATAATTTATATATAAAATATCTTATATATATTATATATAATTTATATATAACTTATATATAACTTATATATGATTTATATATAATTATATATAAATTATATATAATTATATATAATTTATATATATTCACCTTTTATATATAATTATATATAAGTTATATATAAATTATATATAATTATATATAACTTATATATAAATTATATATAAATTATTATAAATTATATATAATTTATATATAAAAAATAGCACAAGATGTAAAGTTTAACCTTGTATTGTTTGTGCAAAGCATGAAGAAATTTCAGATAAATTTTTCCGAATTTCGGCTATTTCTTAACTATTTTTTTTTAAATGGCCAATTTAAGTAATTATAATTTTTATTACATTTATTTATTAATGTCACTTAAAATACTTCATTTTCTGTCTGCATAAAAATACTGCGTGGAAATACGTTCCTAGTCATTAGCATGATTAGTTGATTATCGTCATTTGATTAACGAATTTAATTTTTGTTTTAGCACATTCTTGGTCTTAAGTTCGTTCTTTTCATTTTATATTCATTTGTCTGTATTACAAGAGGCTAGTGGGGAGCAAAATTCTTCAAAGAGGAAATGCATTATAGGAAAGCCCAAATCTTCCCTCTGACTCAGAGGGATTCAGACTCTTTCCCCTTCCCTGCTGGCCGTTGCCCTAGAGCTGCATTTATTTTTCAAATTACTCGCAAATATTTTTTTTAAAAAATTGAATTATGAAAATATTTTTATTTTCAAATTAATTTAAACCGGCGCAGAGAAATTACTTACCAAATTACTTACCGTTTATATTGGAAAGCGTTCCCGACCAATTTTCCTAATCCGTTTTTCCTTTAAAAGAACCCTGGTGGAAATGTTGAGATCTTCAATGTCGGTGCAGCATCGATCCAACCTCGGACGTCCATTCAGAAAGTTAACGCTTTTCAATATCGGTCAAATGAGAATTTAACATATTTTCAATATTGGCCGTTATTGGAGATCGGATCGATCATGGCCAAGATTGGCCCGATGGCGATCCGAGGTCGACAAGCGTTACTTTTCAATATCGATACGACATTCCGAAATTTCCACCAGGGAAATAAATTCCTAATTCATTTTTCCTAAAAATTTTGGGTCCTAAAATTTTTTCCTAATTTTCAATATTTCTAAAATTTTTTGATTCCTGAAATTAGATTTCCTAAAATTAATATTTTATAAAATTAATTATTTTTTTTTTTAGGAGAAGTAATAGGAAATCATTGGAAAGAGGTGTTTTCGCCTTTTTTTTTTTTTTAAACTGATCAGCATTTCAATTTTCCTAAAATTTTTTGATTCCTAAAATAAGATTTTATAAAATGAATATTTTTCCTAATTTTTTAAACCCCTAAAGGGATTTAATTTCAGAGATTTTAGGAAATTTAATTTTAGGAATTTTAAGAAATTTTATTTTACGAATAAAAAATTTTGGAAAATTAAAAATTAAAAAAAAAAATTGTTAGGAAAATTTTTTTAGGAGCCAAAATTTTTAGGAAAAATGGATTAGGAAAAATGGTAGGGAAACATTGGAAAGAATTGGTGTTTTTAACTTTTTTTTTTTTTTTTAACCGATCAGCATTTAAATTTTCCTAAAATTTTTTGATTCCTAGAACAAGATTTCCTAAAATTAATATTTTTCCTAATTTTTTATATCCCTAAAGGGATTTTAGGACATTTAATTTTAGGGATTTTAGGAAATTTTATTTTAGGGATTTTAAGAAATTTTATTTTAGAAATCAAAAAAATTTAGAAAATTAGGTAAAAATTAAAAAAAAAAAAAAAAGTTAAGAAAACAATTTTGGGAACCAAAATTTTTAGGAAAAATGGATTAGGAAAAATGGTAGGGAAACATTGGAAAGAATTGGTGTTTTTAACTTTTTTTTTTTTTTAACCGATCAGCATTTAAATTTTCCTAAAATTTTTTGATTCCTAAAATAAGATTTTATAAAATGAATATTTTCCTAATTTTTTATATCCCTAAAGGGATTTTAGGACATTTAATTTTAGGGATTTTAGGAAATTTTATTTTAGGGATTTTAAGAAATTTTTTTTAGAAATCAAAAAATTTAGAAAATTAGGTAAAAATTAAAAAAAAAAAAAAAAGTTAAGAAAACAATTTTGGGAACCAAAATTTTTAGGAAAAATGGATTAGGAATTTATTTTTTTTTTAGGAGAAGTAATAGAAAATCATTGGAAAGAGGTGTTTTCGCCTTTTTTTTTTTTTTTTAAACTGATCAGCATTTCAATTTTCCTAAAATTTTTGGATTCCTAAAATAAGATTTTCTAAAATGAATATTTTCCTAATTTTTTAAACCCCTAAAGGGATTTTAGGAAATTTAATCTTAGGAATTTTAAAAAATTTTATTTCACGAATCAAAAAATTTTGGAAAATTAAAAATTAAAAAAAAAAAATTGTTAGGAAAATAATTTTAGGAGCCAAAATTTTTAGAAAAAATTGGTTAGGAATTTATTAATTTTTTTTAGGAAAAATAATAGGGAATCATTGGAAAGTAATGTTTTCAACTTTTTTTTTTAAAAAAACGATCAGCATATTTTCTTTTTTATGAAAACAAAACCTAACCTTATTAAATTTTTATTGAGGCAAACCTTTCTATTACTTGAATTAAAGTAATTTCGAACCAAAAAAGGAAAAAGAAATTTATTTTCCGAGATGTTCCAGGTGTTCAAATGGATCGAGGAGGAGGAGAGGAAGACGGGTCTCATTGTTGTCTCGTGGCCATAGGACGATTACAAGTGACTTCGACCCCCAACACGTCCGATTTATTGGGTTCAAACAACAACGCCGAATTCATATCTCGCCATTCGATGGACGGAAAATTCACTTTCGTCGATCAAAGAGTCATCGGACTTTTAGGATACAGCCCTCCCGAGCTCCTGGGAAAATCCTGCTTTGAGTTCTTTCACCTCGAAGATCAAACTCACATGAAGGAAAGCTTCGAACAAGGTAATTTTTTTTCTTAATTAAAAAATAATTATTTAAACTTTTTTTGGTATAAAAACGCACAAATAATTATATATTGAACATTAAAAACTTTTTTTTAGCACTTAATTTCGCCCGCGAATAAAAATTTATACATTTTAATCAATCAAAATTTAATAATTTAATATTTAAAATTTAACCACCCACACCTTTTTTGAAAAAATCGATTAAATTTAACAAAAAAACGCTTTTAACAACACGTTTTTTCAACACGACCACAAGTTTTCTTAGATTTTCGAGTTTTATTCTGTGTTTTCCTGGAGTTGCAGCAACAGTCTGAGCAGGCTTTCTTCTTCGGCGCGGCTTTTTTCTTAGGCTTGGTTTTTTTTCGCTCCAGAGGGCACAACAATTAACAAAACTTACAAAACGTTAATAAAATGGGGAGAAAAAAAATCCTGAGTTCCAACAAAACATAAGTACTCTTGAAAAGGTTCATTGGTGATTCTACAAGCTATTCTATCCTCTCCGATATTATTTTTTATATTACAAAATCTCTTAAAATTATTAATTATTAGAAAAATCATTTGTATCTGTTTACAATCATGACATTACGTAAAAATGTTCGCATTTTTATGCCAGGGGCACCATTCCTAAAAAAAAAAAAAAAAAAAAAAAAAAAAAAAAATTAGAAAATGTTTAAAGTATTATACATGGGGGTTGGAGTGGTGACTCGTTCCATCTAGCGGCAGAGTGATCAATGAAGTTAAGCAGCATTGAGCACGGCCAGTTATAGTGGATGGGTGACCACCGACACTCCCTCCCTCTAACAAGGGATTATAGGAACTACTAATACAATCATCTTAACCTCATTGTAAAAGTTGTTCCTATCATACCTGTGTTTCCGACCGAAATGTCATTAAACTACGGCCATAAGTTGACAAACTCGGACCGAAAAGTCAATTAAAACTAGCTGTGTTTCCGACCGCAATGTCAAATAAACTATATAATCGTAATTGGAGAAATGGTTGATTAACTAAATCCAGAAAAAGAAAAAAAAAAAAAAAAAAAAAGTATTATACATACTTTTAATTTTCTTACCATTGCTAACGATGCACTGCCTAAGGAGTTGAATTTCTTGCGATTGCGAATCAATTTGAATCACTAAGTCCATCATTTCCTGAAATTGGTGATGAAAATCGTTGGCGCAAGCTTCATTGGTTGGCAAGCCCCGGTAACGTGGTAAATTGATTGGATTAAAGGCAGCTGAAAATCATTAAAGTTCATTCAAAATCATTAATACATTAAAATACAAAATCATTAAAACATTAAAAAACTTAAAATTTTTCATAAAAAAGGTTAAAGTTAAAAAAATTAGTCAAAATTTTAATTAAAGTCTTCAAAGTTAAAATTTTAATATTAAAACATTGATTTAGCTCATATTCTAAAGGAAAAAGGACTAAATTAAAAAATGTAGTGAACATTTTATTTAAAACTAGCTTTTCTGTGCTCGCTTTTCTTGGAGCTTTACATCGAAATTTTTTTTGTCGACAGAAAATATATTTCGGACATTAGGGATCACTTTTTATTCGAACATTTTTCTTTTCGACAGAAAAAATATTTCTGACATTTAAGACTCACATTCCACTCGAAAAAAAAATTGCAGGCCTAGAGGAAAATCTTTTTGGTTCAGTTTTGACACGTACTTTTTTCTGTCCGAAATGTTTATGATTCGAAAGTGAGTCCTAAATGTCAAGTATTTTTTGTCGACAAAAGAATATTTTGGACATTAGGGCTCACTTCCCATTCGACAATTTTTTCTTCTTCTTATGTTTCACTTAAAAAAATCTTCTTAAAAAAATCAACATTTTTCGAAAATTTAATTAAATTTTTTTCGAAAATTTCTTGAATTTTAGGAAATTTCTCCCGTTCCTAATTTTTTTAGAGAATTCCTTGTAAATTTTTTAGAAAATTCTTTGTGATTATTTTAGAAAATTCCTTGTGATCATTTTAGAAAAGTCCTTGTAATATTATTAGAAAATTCCTTCCGCTCCTAAAAAAAATTCCTGTAAAAAAACTTCACTTCATTAGTCGAACCCGTCCCTTAAGAAATTTCACTTTCAATAAATGGACAGTGGGTAAAATAAATTGTCAGTATTTTAGTGGTCAGTAACAATTTGATCAGTAAAAAAAATAGTTGGCCAGTGTTAAAAAGGATCAGAATTAATATCAGAATCAGAATTGAAAGGTCATTATTTTAACTAGATAATCAGTAAATTAATTATAAATTTCATAAATTTGAATTATTTGGTCAGCAAAAAAAAAAATTTATTTTGGTTATGGAAATAGGAAATTTTTTCTGCGACATAGTTTATGCAATACAAGGATTTAAGTCAAGATTTTAATTTTTACGTGGGGGGCACTGATGGCTCCACACAGAAAATCAACTTGTTTTAAATTAACTGCCTCTCGGAATAATTAAGAACTGTAAATTTAAAAGTTAATAGTCCGCCATCTTTAATTTCTATTTTTTAAAATTCTGACTTCATATTCGGTTTCAGCAGATCAATATACCCCTAGACAATTTTTAAAAAATAAATAGCAACCATTTAATAATTTTACTGATCCAACAATATTTTTTTACCGACCGAGGTCCGCTATTGTTGCAGACAAAACAGCAGTACTTCATCTACCATTTATTTAAAATACTGGCCAAAAATTCGTTAAAATACTGCTCAATTTATATAAAAAAAATGCCGACCGTTTAATTTAAAAATACCGACCAGTTAAATACAAGCCTAAATTATTTCTCTGATTAAAAAATAATTTTTTTAAGCGCTACCAATTTATATATTTTCGTCCTTATACAATTTATTCATTTATTTTATAATGAAACTGAAAATTAAAACTTAAATTAAAAGTGAAAATTTCCCATATGGAATTTGGGTCGAAAATAGTTGAATAATACATTGATTTGAGAAGTTTCATTATTTGATAGGGCCACATTTCATTATTTGAACGTTCAATTTTGTTGCCACATTTTTGCGTAGGCAAAATTTCATGATCCACGAGTACTCGCTCAAAAGGTAGGATCATGATGTTCAAAATCTGATCTGCAGTGATTTTATAAGTGTTATACAATGTATATATGTATAAGTGTTATACATACATGTATAATATACATGTACATACATGTATAATATACATGTATGTATCAATGTTAAAAAAAAAGTCCGGGAAGACAAAAAATATAAATGACTTTGTATTAAGTCCACGTTTCTCTCACAAAACTTTCGACCCTTCAAATTGATTAAATTTTTTTTCCAGACTTTAAAAAACATTTTCCGTTTTTAAAAAATACTATATTTTAACACTTTGTAATTGCATTTTAAATCTACGCACGTTTTCACATTTAAAAAATTATAATATACCATCTTTTTTTCAAACCGGCACATCCCCGTATTAAACGTAACGTAGCTGCTCTTTCAGGTTAAATAATATTTACAAACTTTTTACAAGTTTTTTCTTCCTATAGCATCTTCAAATAACCGGTAATTCGGATTTAGCAAAGTCCGAATTACTCGTAATCATAATATCAGCGACCGTAAGGATGAATCGTTCCTCCTGATTTGATATTGGTTTTGATTGAGCTAGGGGCTTTCCCTCCCATTGTACCCATTTGTGATTGTTGCGAAGGTCCAGGGGGTCTTCCAGGTCCAACTGGAGCGACCATCAACGGAGTTGCTCCCGGGATCGTCTTCAAACCTTTACCTATCCCTACGGCTGCTACAAGAGCATGGGTATCTGCCATGCTGGAAGTTTGACTGGCTCCTGCTCGAGATGAGGTTTCTGTTTCCCATTCTTCTCTGGCTTTGGAAACGATTTCGTAGATGTGATTGACTACTTTGTTATAAGCTGCTATTTGTTTCTGAAAAAAAATTTGATGTAATAATTCGTTAGCTTAATAAGACTTTGGTATCAATTTGAAAGCAAAAATAAAATTAATTTTTTCCTGATAGAGAAAGATATTTTCTTTAATATGCTGTAGCTGTACAGAAAAAAATTCTAAACCAACCTGGGCTGCTTCATAGGTTAAATTGGCAGCTTTAACTTCCAACTGAATCATTTTTTGCTCTACTTCTGGTTCAGGTTTGGTCCTCAAGTAATCAGGAACTAAGTCATGTGTAAATGCTGGAACTCGATTTTCTGTCAATCGTAATAATTCTTCATCCCTTTCTGGTGACAACAGCAATGGCAGTACAGTGAGATTCCTTAATGGTGGAGTTTTATCAAGACTAAGCATTTTTGATAATGTTGTTAACTGAAAATGGATATTTTTCATTTATATTATCTTAAGTTTTAAGAGCGATTATGTTCCAGCTTGGAGCTCAGAGTAGCTTTCTCTTCAGCTTCCTCTGATTTAATACCGGTATATGAAATTCTTAAATTGACTTACATGACCTGATAGCAATGCAAAATTGTCCAAAAACGTCGGCCAGTTGATGGTTTCGTATTCGTTTTCAATTTTCATTATCATGGCGCCTATAGAAGTTTTTAAATCGGTTATCCGCTGCGAAATATTTTCTAAGGAAGCTTCTAATTGTTTTTCTTCCCGCTGCATTTTTATTTTATTTGTTTATTCCTTTTTTCCTGACATATGACACTAAATCCAACCAACAACTGGAATGAAAAAAAAAAGGGATGTTTACAAACAAATCTAGTGCCACGACTTAATACGTGTCTGACTCTGACACGACTCGCGTCGCCATTTTTTTTTCCGCGCCATTTGTAATGTTTTCGTTTGTTTTCAATCGTGATTTTCTTTTCAAAAAAATTGATTACCTCGTCATAAAAATAAATCGAGAAAGTTTTGTTCGATATATTATTACTTATCTTGGCTTTTGAATTTATGTCCGTTGTCCATTAAAATGAAATAAAGGTGAAACCGGGAGAGAAACGAAGCGATATTTGCGTAGGATTTGAACTCCTCCACGTATGGATTCTTATATTACAATAAGGAAGGAACATTTGTTATACTGACGCAATTATATTTGAGATCAGGTCAATTTATTCGTATAAAGAATAATAGAGTGACACTTTCGCTTTTGGAGCCCTTAAAATCATTAAGTTTGTCTTATACGCCCGGGTGCTGAACGACATGTTGTTATAGAAATATTTTGATGTTATAAGGTTTTATTTTAAGAGGGAATTTTTTATTTATAAATTCAATATCGGGTTTTACGATTTTATTAATTTTTGGCACCGCGATAATTGGAATGGGGTGGGAGGCACACTCAGGAAAAAAAATGGCTAATGCAAAAGCGAATATGTTTTGTGACATAAAAATTTCTTAAGAATCGCTGGAAAACAATAAAAATATCTGGTCAAGAACCAACATGTTCGCTGTCGCAAAGAATTTTTGCTTTGCTACGAAACGTACCCGCTTTGCTGCAAGACGGAACTTGTTCAAAACATTTCCTTTTTTTTTTGAGGGCAGATGATTGAATACCTGATCCACCGTCGCGCCCCTTCCCTCCTACGGCTCTTTATGGAACTAATATACATACTCACAATTAAAAGGGTTAAGGGATAAAAGCAGACTTTATATTCTTGTACAGCAGTTACAAAATAAAAATAAGAAGTTTAATATCATTAGTTGGGTTTTTTATCATTGCTAAATCTTCAGATCAGATTGTTTTAAACATAAACCGGAAAAACTAAACTAAATTTACCTAATGATGTTTAATGTTTACAAAATTTAAATGATCTCTGATTTGAGCTTTCCATGTAAGGTTAGCAGCGATGCATATTAATGTAATGGTTGTATGCATGGAATCGGTTGCGTGGGAACGGAGTTCAAAGTCGACTTTTTGCCGTGTGTACCATTACTTGCTTTGCAATCGATATGAAAGTAACAAGTGTGTTTCGTGCACTGCTATTTTTAAAACGATAGTCGGTCGTATTTTTCTTTTGTGTTTCATACTATCAATAAGTTTATAAGGAAAAATCATTTTAATTTTTTTTTTTTTTTTTTGAAAATAATATTGAAGTCCTTTTTTTGTACTAAATTTTCTGTTATCAATACAAAATTTTACGTATTGTAATTGTTACATTGTAATTGTTTCGTGTGTTTTTACGAAAAATAAGTTTGAAACTAAACATTGTAAGAGTTTATGGGAATAGTATCATTAAACTTAGTAAGTCTTTCTTTTAAATTTTTAAACTGCTGAATTTAATTCGAAGTGTGTCATTTCAAATTGCTTATTATTTCTGGTTTATTTGAAAATGTAGTTTTAAATCGCAATAAAATGTCAGCGGTCATCGTTCGGGATCTTAGTCTGTGAGTCATGTAGTGAAATGCCTACTCAAAAGCCCACTCTTTTGTCCTTGTAAGTAATTAAAGCAAGATTTACGCTGGAATTGTTGAATGCACTGAATCATCCGGGGCAGATTCGAACTTGAAAGTCCTGAAAGGTTATTCAATGTCATTTTTAGGAGGCATCCCAGACTGACTGGAGCAGTTGTTGGATGCAAGAATTTTTTTGAAACGCGTAGTTACTTATAAAATTTGCGTTTTAGAATTTCCGTTTTGGGTGGAAAGTAATTTTGGCCACTGTTTGGCAGTTGGACGGTGTACATCCGTTTCGGCTGTCAAGTTCTTCAGTTTGTGAAGTCCAGTGGTAAAGTTTTTTGGTGTGGCTTTTGAAATTTTTTGGTTTTGTTTTCCTGTAATATAGGGAGGGAGGGCGTTTAGGTATTACTTAAGTAAAAACGGGGGAGAAGAGGGTAGACAAAATACTTAAGATTGCTAATTGGGATGGAGAGGGTCCTCATTGATCTTTGGTGGGAATTTTAATTTTTATTAATCACTAGAAATTAGAAGGGAAAGGTAGAATATTTATATGTATTTATTTGTAAAGAAAAAAAAAAAAAAGCTTTTAAAACTACTGTATTTTACTTTAAGGGGGGAAAAACTTTACTTTCTAACTTTCAAACTAAAAAACTACCTTATTTTATTTATTTATTTTTTTATTTTTTTTTTATTTATTTATTTTTTTTTTTTTTAAGAAAGCTTTTAAAACCACTTTTGAAAAAGGGGGGAGAAGTCAACAAAAATTCTTGTAATACAAGCGGAGTTTAGGAAAATCTTTTTATTTATTACAACCAAAAGGGGTGTGGTAAAAAATAAATTGAAAATTATTCTTAGAAATAATTCTTGAAAGACTAATAATGAATACCTGCGTTTGTGCGTACAAATGTCAGGACTTAATAAAATCCCAAAGCCTTGGGGGACGCAAAGCTCTTTAAAAGAAGCTATTGCGAAGCCGGGAAAAATTGCAAGCAGGCAAAATACATGACCTAAAGAAACTGGAAGAACAAGGGCGGATCTAGAATCTTTTTCTGGAGGGGGGGGGGGGGGGGGGGAAGCTAAGAATAGGGAAAACAATTTTCTGGGGGGTACTGGCCATATTCAGCCATATCATTTTCAAAATTTTGGAAGGAAGGGGGGCTAGCTCCTTGACAGTTAACTATGTGGTGGGAAGTGGGCAAAATCCTGCGAGACGCGGGCTCTCATTTTTCAGAATTAAGGGACTTAAGTATATCGCAAATTCCTTCTTTTTCCTTGTTTTTACCCATCCGTCGTATTCATTTCCCCGTATTCTGGCTTCTTTCTTTCATCTTTTACTGTATCATCATCTTTCATGTTTTACTCTTTCAACACCTTTCATCCTTCATCATCTTTCATCATATTTCATCATCTTTCATCTTTCATCTTTTACTCTATCATCATCTTTCATCTTTTACTCTTTCATCATCTTTCATCCTTCATCATCTTTCATCATCTTTTATCCTTCATCATCTTTCATCTTTTAGTCTTTCATCTTCATCATCTTTCATCTTTTACTCTTTCATCATCTTTCATCTTCTACTCTTTCATCATCTTTCATCTTTTACTCTATCATCATCTTTCATTTTTTACTCTTTCATCATCTTTCATCTTTTACTCTTTCATCATCTTGCATATTTTACTCTTTCACCATCTTTCATCTTTTACTCTTTCATCATCTTTCATCATCTTTCATGTTATAAGATCTTCATCATCTTTCATCTTTCATCATTTTTCATCTTTTACTCTTTCATTATCTTTTATCCTCATTCGTCTTTCGTCTTTCATCTTTTACTCTTTCATCATCTTTAATCTTTTTTTCTTTTTTCGTCTTTTCAATATTTTCATCTTCTTTTCCTAAAACAAGTCAAATGTCCATCAAGGATTTTTTTTGCCTGTTTTTATTAAGTAATGTCTTCCCTGTCTCATCTTGACTTTCTCTTTCTTTTTTGTTCTAAAGTCGGACTTATTTTTCACATGCACAAATACTTAACGTAAACTTTTCCTTTTTTTTTTTTTTTCAAGGTCGAAATATATCCATAAACAAGAAGCAAAATTTTCTGAATTTTAATTTATTGCGATCATTTATCAAAAGCGATGAAAAAAAAAAATGAAATACGTAAATGGAAATCGGCAAACCCTTAAAATAGCTTTCACACGGTCGAGGGTAAATGTCAAAGGTGGGAAAGAACGCAATTCTTACTCTCATTATCATTAACTCTCTTTTTTTCTTTTTTCGTCTTTTCAATATTTTCATCTTCTTTTCCTGAAACAAGTCAAATGTCCATCAAGGATTTTTTTTTGCCTGTTTTTATTAAGTAATGTCTTCCCTGTCTCATCTTTACTTCCTCTTTCTTTTTTGTTCTAAAGTCGGACTTATTTTTCACATGCACAAATACTTAACGTAAACTTTTCCTTTTTTTTTTTTTTTTCAAGGTCGAAATATATCCATAAACAAGAAGCAAAATTTTCTGAATTTTAATTTATTGCGATCATTTATCAAAAGCGATGAAAAAAAAAAAAAATGAAATACGTAAATGGAAATCGGCAAACCCTTAAAATAGCTTTCACACGGTCGAGGGTAAATGTCAAAGGTGGGAAAGAACGCAATTCTTAACTCTCATTATCATTAACTCTCTTTTTCTTTTTTTTTTCGATTTTTAAAGAAATAAAACTTTTATTCATGTCGGTCGAAAGTTTAGCGTGGTAGTGTGTACCAGTTCCCGGGCCTATTCTTTTGTAATGTGGAAAAGGTTAACATTAAAAATGTTTTTTCCAACCGGGTCATTAATTTGGGTGACAAAGGTAAATGATAAAGTCGATAATTGTGCTATCTGGTCACTTTCTATTATTTGCTGCCTGGAAACTAATGGAAAATACTGTTTTCCCCTCCCCGTTAATGACTTTACGCACGATTTTTTAAAGATCGGGGCTTTTCCGCACTTTTGTTGTTTTTGTAGATTGCGTAACATCAAGGTTGAGGAATTTTCCCATGAGGTTGCCAACGTGCGGAATTGTTCTTCATCTAATTTTTTTCCCCCGTTTTCTTTACAGGTTTAACCGATCCGAAAATGACAGTCACGGCGACTCCGTCTCCCAGGAAAACGGAAGCTTGGGTTCCGCAACTGAAAGTCAAAATCAAAAGACCTTCTAAATCTTTGGATGAAACGAGACCTTTGACGGCCACCCTGGAGCGCCCGTTGGTTCTGGACATCGCTTTGCTGAAAAAATTGGATATGACGACTTTCACGAAAAAAGGTTTGGTGACGATATCAAAATTGTGCGGTGTGTCATTGATAAAACGAAACGATCTTAAAAGGACCAACCGGACCGTTAAATCCAGGAAACATTTAAAAAGACAGTCGTCCAACGACACGAATTTCTTTCGGGTGAGAAAAGAAAGATTGAGGAAGTCGTTAAGCACCGAAATCAGCAGTTGCGACGACGAAAGCACGGTTTTGGAAACCAAAGGGAAAATCCGGAATTTGGATACGAAAAAACGGATGCCTATCGTGAAAGCAGCCAAAAGCGAAGAAATCAAAAAAATTAACGAGGAGGACAGTTGGATAGACGAGGAAAGCAGCGCCTCGGATGTGATCACGAAGAGAAAGACCAATAGGAAAGAGGTTGTCAATAACCTTAATCGAATGAAAGACGATCGTTTGGTGGTGAAAAATAAAAGTAAAAGCAAAAGTAATTTGAAGATAAACGCGACGGTGGACGAAGTTTTAAGCGGTTCCTTGAAAAATTCGGTTCCGGAACCGTGCAAAACCTGCGGGAGGACAGAGCAGCCGGAAAGGTTTCACAGTCATCCGAAAACTCCGTCTAAAATTTCGGAGAATCCGAAAGTTAGTAAGTCTTCAAAAACGGAAATTACAAAACCGGTACCTGCTAAATATAAAAGTGCGGAAAAAGGGCAAAGAACATTGGAAGACAGTTTTAAAAAAAGTGTCGTAGTCAAGGAAAAGCAAAAATCGGTGGAAAGTGCAGAGGGGCCCAAACCTGTTAGACCTTTGAGCGGAAAGCCAAGGACTATTACTTGCTATTTGTGTGCTAGGGAGTTTGGAACAGCTTCGTTTCCGCTCCATGAAACTCGATGTATAGAGGTAAGGAATTTTTCATCATCAACCTTTTAGGGTCCAAATACCGAAAAATTCGACAAAAACTTTTTCAAATTTTTATTGTGTTTATATTGAATGATTTCCCCATAGGTACTTGCCCTATACGCTAAAACCTATATTGAGTAGGGTGTTTCAAAAATAACAGGGAATTTTCGAATTCAAATATGGTCATCTCCGGAATTTGTTTCTTTTGGTGCATCTTAACACCCTGAATTTTTTCAGATTTTCAAAGTGACGAGAAAGCGTGCTCCGTGAGCTTAAAAATCGGAAAATTTTCATAAGGGGATAATTCTTGAAAAAACGTACATTTTTAATTTTAGGCAACATTGAGAGATTTAACTCAACGGAAAAATACGATTTCTTCCCTAGGTTAACAATATACTATTAGTTTTTTACAAAGGCAATTTTTTAGTTTTTCATGAATAAAAAACAACAAGAACACTGAAATTACTGACCTGCTATTGTTAATTTTTTTTTCCTAAAAAAATTTTATCCTAGGAGTACAGCATATATAAAGTTTGCTTTTGTGATCAGGTCGTTTAATTACTTAGCCAAATGAGGGAACTTTCAAATGTGTATAATAATAAACAAAGGCACCCAATTTTTTAAATTTGTGCAGGGCCTGAGGTGAGCGTCTTGATCATAGATTAGGGGAGTTTTTTCATAATTTTTTAATGACTTCTGTTGGCATTTACTTGCCGAGGAAAGATTTTACTTCCAAATAATAATTATTTTACTGTCCAAATATTAATTTTTCACTGACAAAGTCATATTATTATACTGACACTTTTAATTTTTTACTTACCAAAATTGCCTTTTAATACTTGCCAATTTATATAAAAAAAATACTTCCCATTTATATTAAAAATACTTGCCAATAAATGGAGGCCTTTGATTTACAGTTATTTTGACTTTATTAAGATTTTAACCTCCACTTTATTTATTTATTTCAGAAATGGGAAAGGGAAAACGCTCAATTACCTCCCGATATGAGAAGGAAACTTCCGGAAAAACCTAACAGACATATGACCGTGGAAGAGTGGAACGAATTCGCTTGGAAAGTTGCTCAAGTAAGCATTGCATTTTTATTATTATTATTTTTTCTTCTTCGTAATATTAATGAAATCTTTACCTTTTCTATTTTTTTTCTTCTTAGGAATCTCTAGTCCCCTGTAAAAAATGCGGAAGGACTTTCAACCCCGACAGAATTCAAGTCCACTTAAAAGCATGTAAAGTAGGAAATTACAAAAGTTGGCCTTCGTTTAGAATAGAGCCAGACGGTATTACAGAAATCGTCGAAAGACCGGCCACCGCTGTTCGGCCCCCTACGGTAATTTGTTATATTTGCGGAAGGGAATTCGGGAGCAAATCAGTCGGCATACACGAACCTCAATGCCTTAAAAAATGGAACGTGGAAAACGATAAATTGCCAGAGGATAAAAGGAGACCGGAACCCATCAGACCAGGTAAAAATCTTTCATTTTATATTTCTTACTACCGTTTTTCCCCCGCGCTTATTTTCTTGAGAGAAAGAAAAAAATCCCTTGCAGATATAAAATTCGTGACGGGGTGTTACGTTTGCGGTGAGCAATTGCCTCCTCGCGCCAGAATCTTACACGAAGCCGAATGCATCAAAAAATGGAGAGAAAACAACAATCGGCTTCCTTTAAAACGGAAAAAACCGGAACCCATGAGACCCGACTTCAGGTTTACCGGTACGAGTGACACAATTTCCTTTTTTAATCGGAATGCGTAGGGTTAAAGCACTTCAAATCCCGTAAATAGAAAAAAAGTAATAATAATAAATTAACCCGGAAGTAAAAGTTGCACAATATTTTTTTTTTTTTTTTTTTTTTTTTTTTTTTTTTACAAGAACCATATCGGGGAATCGATCCGGGCAAAGAGTTCAATCACCTTTTTTTCCCTAATGTATAACTTTTAACACGAAAATGTATGTCGCTTGCGAAAATCGTCTCTCTCATTTTTTAGTGACTAATTTAAATTTAATGACCGATTAATTAATTAATTAATTTTTTAAAAATTTTTTTCTTGCGTGATAACAACAATTATTCCCTAACGAAAGGTTTATTTGGCCGTTTAATCGGTAAAATTCCTTTTTTTTTTTTATTTTCAAGCTTCCGGAAGTTTAGATGCGGAAGGAACTTTTGAATCGATATGGGCGAATCACATGGATTCTTTGATTCCTTGCTCCAAATGCGGGCGAAGATTCTTCCCAGATAGAATCGAACGGCATGTTTCCGTTTGCAACAATCAACCAGTCAATCAAAAGCAAAAATCTCCAAGAAAGTGACTATCGCGTTGCTTGATTTTATAAAAAAAATTCGGCAAAATCTGAAAATACATAGGGGATTGAAGATGGGGCGTTTCTGTGACACGCAGGTCGCAACTTGTTCCGACGAATGCCGAAGGTCAGAATCGGTGTAACCAACCAGCATTCGATAAATTTTTGAAATTGATTGAAACATTTTGCAATGATTTTATGCAAAAAATGTAGTGTCTGACCAAAAACGATTTTTTTTTTTTTTTTTATTTTCGTTGGAAATTTTTTTCCCGTGTAAAGTTGATGAACAAAGTTGCGTGTCACAGAGATATCCCTATCTTGTTGCAATTCTCATTCCCTTTTTTTTCGGCATTGACTACGAAAATTTACTTTGATAAAAAAAAAAAAAAGATTCCGACTGTCCTTTTTCCCTCCCCAAAAAATAGACTGAATATTTTTTTAAAAAAATGTAATATACAAATTTTGCTTTTGTTCGCGGCGCTTAAAATTAAATTTTTTTATACAAAGATCTGATATTTTTGTTCGTGATATTTTTTTAAAAATATAATAAGCCTTAACTAATCTTGATCACTCGAAGCGTTTGCGTCCTCGATAGAAATTTCAGATTTACCCAAATCATTAGCTATTAAATTTCCTTGATCTTCTTGTTTTTTGTATTGAAGTCTTTCGAAAAACTTTTTCTGAAAAAGAAAAGAAGAAATTAGTTACGGTAGTTGAAGTTTTTAAAAAATATTTATAGTTACTTTATGAAGAATGAGTATAATCACAGAGAGTAAAATTATAGCGAAAACGATCGCTGAAACGATGTACAACCATAGCCACGGATCGACTTTTTCAGGTATGGAAGCCCCGTCGAATCTAGTGGCGACTGATTTCTCAAATTCTTCTTTGTGAAAAATTTTTAAAGAAGTGTTGTAGTAAATATGAAAGGAGTTCTCAAACAGTGATTCTGAAAGAAAAAGTTGTTGATAGTTAATTAATTCTAGAAAATCGAAAGAAGGAAAAAAAAAAAAAAAAGCTTTTGAAAATAAAAGTAAATCGTTTTATCGAAATAATTAATCGGTTACAATGAAGGTATTTGAAAAGCGTATGAAGCTTTTTCAGAGAAATTTTCTTGCTTTTAGAAATGTTAAAATTTAACAGGTTACATTACTGCCGAGAAAATTATTCGAGGCTTCCATTTAAAAATCCGTTTGAATAATTTTCGAAATTCCATGAAGATGCATAGTAAACGTTTTTTATAATTCCCCAAATGCTCATGGTTTCCGGAAAAGCCTTTTAAATTATGCATTAAGAGTAGGCTTCAGTGAATACTGGAAGGAATGGCTGTTTTTTCCAATACTTGACTTAAAGGGATAAATTCCAAAGACTTATAATTTTTTGGTCCAAATAAAAAGTGTGTTATAAACTTGAGTTATTAAAAACTTAAATTTCGTTATAAAATTTTATAACCCGTCAAAAAAGACATCTATTTATAATTCGTTATAAAATTTTATAACACAAATTATTTTCAGTTTTTTTCTAAGTTTTTTTATTTTCTTCTAACGCTTCCCAAATTTTTCTATTTGTTTTTCTTTATTTTTGAGCCTTTGTCAAATTAAAAATACAAGAAATAAGCCGAAAATTCGGAAAAATCTGGAAAATATTATAAGTCAAAATAATTGGCAACTTGAGAAAACTTTTAAAAATCAGTTGAAAAGTGGTTTAGTGGATAAAGGAGGCTGGTAAGTCGACCACAAGGCCCGGGTTCTATTCCAAAAAATTGTAATTTTTTTTTTCCTTTTTTTCCTCATGAAAAATGTATGAAAGAGCCTCTAAAGTCCCCATATGCTAAATATAGTGCAATTCAAGCATAAAATTAATATATTGCTCAGTTATAAATTTTAATTATAAAAATTTATAAATAGTTATAAAATTTTATAATCGGCCAAAACGTTATTTAGAGTTATAAAATTTTATAACGCACTTTTTCTTGGGTGTATTTAAAAACTGTTTTCGGCCAGTATTTTAAATAAATGGCCAGTGGATAAAATTAATGGCCAGTATTATATTAATCAGTAACAGTTTGATCAGCAAAAAAAAAAATAGGTGGTAGTTGTTAAAATTAAATAAGGATCAGAATTAAAACTAAAAGGTGATTACTTTAACTAGATGATCAGTAAATATAAATTTTATAAATTTGAAACTAGAAAGAACTAGGTCAGTTAATTATAAATTTTATAATTTCGAATTATTTGGTCAGTGAAGCGAAAATTTATTTTGGCTATGGACCAGGGTGATTAAAAAAAGAAAAGAAAAAGAAAAGTGTTTCCGAATTTACTTTTCAGCAAATAAATGGGTTCATTTTAGTTTAAAAAAGCAAGAAAAATTTTAAGACTTTTTTTTTAACGATTTAGGAGTGTCGCAGAGCAGAAAAAGGGCCTAAGCCACAATTTTTTTTTTAGCATTTAATGAAACGAAAATATGCATCTTTCCGTAATTGAATTTTACGAAAATAAACTTTATAGGTGCTTTTGACGTTGTAGAAGACGAATTGCACCATCCCGATTTTCTCCGACCAACTCCCAAGTCGCTGTTACCGCTTTTTTTTTAGCACTTAAACCCGATTTTTCGGGCTTAATTTTTATTTATTCCCCAATTTGGAGCCCTGAAAATTCTTTTTCTTGTTAAACGCTGATGGGAAAATGCTTAGGGAATACGAATTTTACGATTTCGATTTTTGCCAGTCAATGTCTCATTGGCCTACAGCGCTTTTAAAACGCCTAAATGTTATAATTTTTTTGCTATAATTTCATTTAAAGTATGTCTCGCGTACGAAACATGTTTTTTTAATGTCAAATGAGGACGGCATTACTGGTGGATTAATTCTGTAAGTTCAAATTTTTTTAAAAATAAAATACTAACCATTTAATAATTTTGCTGATCAAAAGCTATTTTTTTACCGACCGAGGGTTATTATTTTTGCAGGCAAAGCAGCTTTACCGTAGATTGGGGTGAAGTTAAAATGGTGGAGTGAAGTTAAAAGGAAATTCAAAAAAAAATTCTGGGTTTATTTTAGGCACTAAAAATAAAATGTTTCACTCAAGTATCCCGAAAACAATATTAATTTAATGATATAAAAAAATTTTATTTTTAGTGCCTAAAATAAACCTAGAATTTTTTTTTGAATTTCCTTTCAACTTCACCCCAATCTACGGCACTTTACCGACCATTTATTTAAAACACTAACGCTTTCTTTTTAAAACTGACCAAAAACTGGCTTAAATACTGACCAATTTATAAAAAAATACCGACCGTTTAATTTAAAAATACTGACCAGTTAAATACAAGCCAATTCCAAATTTTAGAAACCTAACAAACGTTATTGACTTTTCTTTCTATTTTAGTACAAGTTTCAACTTGTTACAAGTAAATACGAACCCGGAAAACAAAATAAAAGCTTTCCGGCTGCAATTTTTTTTGAAATTATTTACAATTCAGACAAGTTGAAACTTGCACTGGAAATTCCAGGATACACCAAACTAGTTCCGTCAGGTAAATAAAATTTGTTTTTTTGCCCATAAATCAAATAATAGAGAAAACAGCCATTTCTTCCGTTATTCATTGAAGCTAAATATTTGATTAGATTTTTAATTTTTTATTTAAAAAAAAAATCGGTACTTACTTAACGCTTCGGCTAAAACGGGAATTTTTATTTCGATGTGTATCCCGTCGGAACGCGAATGCAATTTAGGTGCAAAGCAATTGTAAGTAAGACATCTAATCTCATCTCTACTGCAATCCATAAATGATATTTTATTCGTAGCAGTGGGATTTTGAGATTCATCCATTTTTAAATGAGAAGTAACGTTCAGTTCGCATTGAACATTTTCGGAATTCATCGTTGCCTGAAAAATAAATTTTTAGAAATTAAATATTTGCATTTTATGGTTGGCCAAAAAAAAATAGTTAAATTACTTTCAGACGATGCGATTTAAAAATCCGTAACGTTGAAGTTTTCCAAAAAATCATCTCCGGGATTTCGCATCGGAAAATTAAGTTTCTGATTTTCGTAAATCCCGAATTGTAAATATGATAGTCGTGGGTCAAAGCAACGGTTTTTTTCCCTTCGATGGTTTCTATGTAAACGGTAGGATTTGCCTTTGCCGATACTTCGATCTCGTGCTCTTCTTTTAATTTTAAACTTAAAGTAAAATTTTTGTCGACTTTTTCGCTGGCGTCGTCCAGGGAAGAAAGCAAAAATTCGAACCGAGACATCCCGGAGCCGATCTCTAATTTCGTAACGTCCAGCACCAAGTCCAAAATTTCCTCAAATAGAAAAAAATTAGGGTTGATTGATTTTAAAGAATCGAAGTTAAAGTTATTAGGCCTCCTACCTCCTGTTCGGAAAAGATGACGACATCGTTTAAACACTTCCAGGAATCTTCCGTGAATTTGTTGCATGCCGTCGGGACGGTTTTTAACGATACGTTTTCAGGAAAGACGACAGTAAAATGCTTTAAAGTGGATGTGTCACCGCGATTGGATATTTTAATTTTTAAATCGATCGAGTCTGCTGATCCAATTACAAAAGGTATACTGGAAAATAAAAAAATGATGGATTTTACAAAAGGAAAATTAATTGTAGCTCAGGTGGCCAATCCAAATATGTCACTTAAAAAAAAAGTCTTTTTCGCTCTACACTAGGGTGTTTAATTTTTAAAAAAATTTTGAAATGTTGGGGGGCTCGTTAAAAATCTGCCTCCTTCAGGTGTAAAGTCACTACAAAAATTTTTAATTTTTTTTTTTTTTTTTTTTTTTTTTTTACCGCTTAGTAAGCGCCCAAGGCCCTTTTAGCTTTTTAAAAATTGGACAATCAATGCCTTTTAATCTCGATTTTTTTTAACCAATTTTAAAGGCTTGCAAAATTTTTTGAAAAAGTGTTTCCTAATGTTTTCAAGGTCGTAGAACACGAATTTCACTATCCCGAATTTTACCGATTAACCCCTGTGACGTCATTAACCTTTTTATCGAGCTTATACCTGATTTTTGATTTTTCCGACTGAAATTTGGTTTAATCTCGATTTTGGAGCCCTAAAATTTTTTTAATTTTATTGGTGACACTTAAACTTAAGCAAAATACCCATAGAAAACAAATTTAACAATCCCGATTTTTTCCGATCAACCCATGAGTAGGCGTATGAGTGTAAATTTGGTTTTTTGCGGCAAAAATGGATTTTTTTGTCATAATGGATTTTTTTACGGTCGGAAAAAATTTGGAACTTCAAAAAAATTTCCAATAGAATTTTCCGACCGTAAAAAAATTTTTGGTTCAGTACTCACTTTAATCCTGGAAATTCGGCAGTGATTTTCCAATCGGGTATGCACATCGTAATTTTATCGCATTTCGACATGACCGGTATTTTGACTACTTCGTAGGAACCCTGGGATGGATCGATAACCGGACAAGTTTTACAAAATTCTGTAGGTGATTTAGTCGCGATCGAATAATTTAAAGCTATCGGCAAGGCCGAATAATATTTTTTGAGATTCGAGCGATCTAAGAAAACCGGTATAATTTCGCAGTTTTCAGCTTCTCTTATCAAAGTCGACTTATGAGTCATGTAAGTGCTCCCTTTGGCGAAATAAGCTCTTTTTAAAATTTTGTCCAAAGTGACTTCGACGTTCAAATCTGTAAAAAATCGTTTTGGTTATTATTTATTTTTATTTTCTATTACAAATTAAATTCGGTTACCTAATTGGCTAGGGACGAAAGATCCTTCGTATTTGAAACAAATTTCGATGCCGAATCCAGTAGTATTTTGCTGAATGTAATCGATGCTTGGTGTTAATGAATGAAAAACACTAACTACGGGTTTTGATTTTATTAAAATCACGTGACCGGATTCGTAAGCTCCTACGGATATCTAAAAAAAAACATGAAACACAGTAAATAAAGTACACAGTTACTGAGAGAGTCACATGGGTTGATTAACCCTTTAAGGACGATGCCATCAAATTTGATGCCAGTATAGGGAGCTCTGATGGAAAAAATTTTTGATGTGACTCTGAGTCACTACCAAGGGGTTTTCGGGGTCGCTGATTTCAAATCTGACGGGGAAAAATTATTTCTTGCAATCCATGATGGCGGAAAAAGCCTAAACCCTAAAACTCCCGTAAATTGCTTGCGCATAATCTGTTATGAATAAGCTGCAAAAGCTTCCCCTGTCCGAATATCCTAAAGTAAAATTAGTGGGTATATATTTGATGATTCATTAGTAAGCAAATAGAGCAGTTCGATATCGCCTGTGTTTAGCTTACGGAACTGAAAATCAGAGCTCATAATTACGTTTGTTTTGCTTTTGGAACTTGTATAAGTTAAACACAGGCGTTATAAAAACATCCATAAATGTTTAATCCCTCAAAAATATTTGTTATAAGTCAGTAAAAACTGGTTTTAAGGCATTGAAAATTCTTTCAATATATTAGTTTAGATGTAACACAGGTAGCATAATTAACTTCCCAAAAAAAGTGTGTTATAAAATTGAGTTATTAAAAACTTAAAATTCGTTATAAAATTTTATAAGCCGCCAAAAAAGGCATCTATTTATAATTCGTTATAAAAATTTTATAACAAAATTTATTTTCAGTTTTTTTCTAAGTTTTTTTATTTTCTTCTAACGTTTCCTGAATTTTTCTATTTCGGTTTTTCTCAATTTTTGAGCCTTTGTCAAAATAAAAATACAAGAAATAAACCGAAAATTCGAAAAAATATGGAAAATATTATAAGTCAAAATAATTGGCAAGATATTAAGAACCATATTGCGGCTTTTTAAAAGTGGTGTTCTGCCATGGTAAGCGAAATGGGCGTATGTCCATTTTTAAGTTGGCACTTGTCTTCTATTTTTAACTTATGTAAACAAAGATTCAATAGAGAAGTCAC
Organism: Liposcelis bostrychophila; assembly: GCA_037577465.1. NCBI lineage: Eukaryota > Metazoa > Arthropoda > Insecta > Psocodea > Liposcelididae > Liposcelis > Liposcelis bostrychophila. The sequence continues at coordinate 18,634,510 of CM075212.1, read as the reverse complement.
ATGTTTTGAGATGACTCCATCGTTTAAATGTGCTAGGGAGATACGACAAAAAGCGTAATTTTGACTCGGTAAAAAAAAACTGTTAACCCCCGAAAAAAGAAAAAACAAAAATTTGAATTTGAATGCCCGCCAAAACAGAACGTGAAGGAACGTGACGTCATCTGCCTAAAAGTGGTTGTGTTCATTTCTAAAACTCTAAACGGCAACGTTGCGTAATGTTTACAAGCATGTTTACAAATAAGACGTGTTCCGCTCCGAGTTCGATATCTCGCTTCGATACAGGCAGATGACGTCACACCAATAGAAAATTGTTTAAGGATTGATCACGTGACAAAAACTTTTTCGAACTTTGTTTTTATTTTTTTTTTTAATTTGGTGAAAAATTTTCCCGTTTAAATACTAGTTTTTGGTTAAGAGCATACTATACATTACTTTCCAGCGAAAATCTCAAAACATGTGACTTGTCTATTCCAGAATGGACATACACCCAAATCGCTTACCACGGCAGTGTAGTGGATAAAGGCTCGGATTCTATTCCAAAAAATTGTAATTTTCATTCCTTTTTTTTTCTCATGAAAAATGTTTAAAAAAGAGCCTATAAAGTTCCCATATGCTAAATATAGTGCAGTTCAAGCATAAATCATATATTGCTCAGTTAAAAATTTTGATTATAAAAATTATAAATAGTTATAAATCTGCCAAATCATTATTAGAGTTATAAAATTTTATAACGCACTTTTTCCTGGGATTAACTAAGGGCGTTTTCAAATTCTAAAGTTATTTTCTTTCGTTTTAGAGCTTAACGTTTATTTATTTGAATAAAACTTCAAAAAAGAAATTTTGGTCCACGGGTGTGATTTTTTAAAGTAGGTTTAAGTCGTTAAAAGGTCGAAGCCCTTGTTTGGAAGTTCACTCGTTTTTCAAAATGAAAAACCACCATTGGTTGGGTCCACATTAATATTACCAACGTTTTTGATATTACCGTTATAGTGATTTCCATCTACGTCTGCGCCTTTAGAAATGCTGATTCCAAAGCCTTTGATCCCCGTTCCGACGTCCCGCGATCGAATCCTTTGTACATACTTCCTGGAAACCCCATTTTTACCAGATTTGTAAATGTAAACAGATCCGGTGCCTTCTCCATACAACGGAGATTCTTTTTCGTAAGGCGCCCCGATTGCAATTTCTAAGTAAATGAGAGAAGCCAATCAGAATTTTTTAAAACTTCCCGAAAAACAGAAAACATTTTTTTTTTTTCGCTACCTGGATATCCGTCAAAATCTAAATCCCCAACCGAAGAGATAGCTGATCCGAACCTGGCTCCAGATATTTTCGATCCAGCAAGATCCGATCTTTTGAAATTTCCTTTTCCGTCATTTAAAAAAACGTAAACTTTCCCTTCGTCGTTAGGAGTGTCACCTCTGTCGTTTTCCGAATGTTGAGGAGCCCCGACGAGAATGTCGTCGTAGCCGTCGTTATTTAGATCCGCTACGCATAAAGCCGCTCCGAAATATTCTCCCATTTGCCTCCCTTCTAATTCAATTTCGATGATTAGAGGTTCTTCCGTCCCTTTTGGCATTTTAAAAATGTACACTTTGCCACGGTAGGCACCGGCTCGCGGTGCTCCGGCGACGTATGATATTTTTGGGTCGTTAAAAAATTTGCCATGAGCGACAGAATATCCTGTTAAGTATATATATATATTTTTTATAAATCTTGTATGAATTTGAGGAAAGAATAGTGACTTACCCAAGTAACTCTGAAACTTGATGTCTTCCGTGAAGTGCGTATTCGGAACGAAACTGGTTCCAAACTGTTTTCCGCTGTAATTTAGGAGGAAAGTGTCATGCCGTATGACAGTCCCTAAAATATTGAAAAACGCTTAGGGAGCGTTTAAGTATTACCTAAGACCGGAAAGGGAGGGGGGGGGGTGCAAGAAATTCTTACGATTTCTAACTTGGAGGAGGGGGGCGGGTTTCTTATTTATTGTTCAAAAAAATTCAAAATATAAAAAAAATGGTCACCCCTTCATTTGCCATCTTCTCTAAAAAAAAAAAAAAAAAAGAGAAAAAAAGAGAAAAAAAAAATTATACTTGTATTTTAATTTTAAGAATTTTTTTTTTAAATTCTGTAAGACATTTTTACAATTGGCGGTAAAGAAAAAAAGGGGGAAGGAATCGGAAAGCCCCGCCAAAAAAAAAAAAAAAAGTCTTACGTAACACTTGAACGCTTTGTTATTATTAAAGGACAAAAATGTTGCTCTCAAGCTGGTTTTTCGAGGAAGGGGGATTCACTCGGTGAAAAAGAATTGCACAGGCCTTTTTAGCCCCTTTTTATGTTTTCGGGAGGTTTCTCGTTTTGGGCCAAGGGGTCGTTCATAAAACACGTGAGCAAGTTAGGGGGGGGGGAGGGGGTATTTAAAATGCTAACTTTTGCTAACAAGGGGGGGGGAGGAGTTTTACATATCTAACGTGACCATTTGTCTCATGTAATAAGCGTACCAAAATGAAAATAATTTAAAAAATTAAATTATTATACCATTTAAAATTTTTAAATGATGTAACCTAACTCACTTTAAAAAAAAAAAAAAAAACTTTAAATTTTACCCGCGCATTTGCTTTAAGTTAAAAAAAAAAAAAAAAACTTGTTTTTTGCAAAATTTAAGTTTCCAAGAATTTCAGATTTTTTAAATGTTTAATATCAATTTTTTTAAAAAAAATTTAAAGGGGGGGGGGGTTTCAAAATGCTAACCATTGCTAACAAGGGGGGTAGGGGGTCAAAAATTGCCAAAATAATGCTCACGTGTTTTATGGACGACCCCCAAATGATTTATCACTATGAGCCCGTAAAAAAAAGTGATGTAAAAAATGTACAACATTTTTACAAAATAAATGCAAAAAAATCTTATATAAGACATGCGTTATTTTTGTATTATTTATACAAAAATTTGGACATGCATCATTTTTGAAAAGTTTATGCATATTTTTTAAGCGCCTAAATTTGAATATATGCATGATTTTTGCATAATTTAAGCATATAATTATAATATTGGATGGAAAAATATTTTTCTAGTAAAAATATTTTAGTTCTTTATACATAATTTAAGAAATTTTGATCAGAGTGTCCCTTATTTTTCGAATTTTCGAATTTCATGTCTAACGCCCTCAAAGTTTTCTTTTTTTTGGAGTGTTAATAAACGCTGAATTTTTCCAGATTTTTAAGATGATGGGAAAGTGTGCCCCTTATGGGCTTTCAATTTTGAAAAATTCCCATTAAAACCAAAAAATCGATTTTTTTTTTTTTTTTTTTTTTTTTTTTTTTTTGAAGCGATACTTTTTTAGGATCGGTGTGCGTGAACACAAAATATTACAACTCGAAAAATTCAATCGATTAAAAAAGATTGTAAACATAGAGGGGTGAAATGGAAGCGTTCACGCACTTTTTGCGTGAAAAAATTAACGGAAAATGAACGATAATGAATAGAAATTAACGAAAATTAACTTAAAATTTTTGGTGACAAATTACAAAAGTTGAAATTTATTTGAAAAGTTGAATTTTATTAAAATTGAAAGTTTTTGCGTAATTTGTTCAGCACTTTCGAGATGTGTTTAATGTTTTAAAGTTTCACTTCCCTTCTTTAGTGAGTTTGCCTAGCGAGGCTCACTATTTTTTTTTTTTTTTTTTTTTGCGAAAAAACACTTGGATTTTATCGGAAATTTTGCGTAGTACACGAATTTGAAGTCAGATGTTTTATATCTGCCTAAGCTTTTGATCTAGAAGTCAAACTATTAGCAAAATTAAGGACTTAACATGTTTTGTCATTTTACGCTATTTTTTTGCCCTATTTTTATTTCTAACACAATAACTTAGGCAGATATAAAAAATCTGACTTCAAATTCGTGATTTACGCAAAATTTCCTATAAGTAACAAGTATTTTTTCACAAAAAAAAAAAAAAAAAAAAAAAAATGGATTTTTTGGTTTTTATGTGAATTTTTCGAAGTTTAAGGTCCATGGGGCCCATTTTCCCGTCATTTTAAAAATCTGAAAAAATTCAGCGCTTATTAACACTTCAAAAAGAAAACTTTGAGGGGGTGTTACATATATGAAATTCAAAAATTCGAAAAATAAGGGGTACCCTAATTTTTATATATGTCCAATTTTTTGTATTTCAGTACATGATTTTAATATAAATTATGCATTTCTTTTTCGTGCGGGAGTACTGCTTCAGTCATATATTCAAATAAAAAACAAAATTAAGGTAAATTACAAACCCTTCCAATGCATAACCCCGGGAGCTCCGATGATGATTTCGTTGTCGAAAGATTGAACGGAAAATCCGGCTTCTCCGTAAGAATAAAAAAATACTTCCTCCACGGTTGTTTTAAAAAGGCCTGCGGATTGGTGTCATTTCTCTTGATTTTGTAGCCTTGTTTTCCGCTTTCCAACAGTGGAAGCAATTTGTGAATTTCGTCGACGTTGTGGACGTCATCGTTTGGCAATACGTAACAGATCCCGTTCATCAAATAATAACCTTCGTGATACTGATTTATCCATCGAGCTCCACAAACCTTAAACAAGCAAAGTTTTAAATGATCTGAATAAACGGCAAACCCCCTCCAAAAAAAAGCGATTGATGGCTTGTTTTTGCGGTAGCTATCGTAAATTTCAAATTTCAAAACTCCAATGACTGATTAAAGAATATGAAAATTAAAATTAAATTTGAATTTTGTTAAAATTTCGCTCATTTTTTTTTTTGGTCCATGGAATTTTTCCGTACGCAGAATAGAAAACGTTAAAATTCTTACCGTGATTAATCCTGTATTTTCGTTAACAGCCAAAGCTCCACCTATCCAAGCGTCTTTTTTTTTATCTTTGTAACTATATTCCTTTAAGTTTTCAGTCGATTCCCCTGCAATTTTTTTTAAAAAGCAAAACATTAAAAAAAAAAGTCGGAGCAGCACACAAATTATTTACCATTTCGCTCTAATTGTATTTGTAAGCAGCGGTTTACCGTCCCGTCTGCGAGATAGCACTCGTAAACTGCCCCCGGGTTCTGTATGTAAGGATGATGATTCGATCGAGATTTCGGAGCTCCGATTATTATTCTAGATATCAAAAAATGAAGCCATTTATTGAAATCGCGAAAAAAAAAACATTAAAAATACCTGTGAAATCCCGAGCGATTCAAAAACTGAACGGCATATCCGAAATAACTATCTTCTTTAAGAGGATCCGTCACAATTACCGCGAATTCCGGAGCTAAATTAAAACACCAAACGAGATTCGGGAAAACAAACGTTATAATTGCGACGAGTTTCATCTTTTTTTACGGTATTTAGACGGTTCGGCTTTCGTTTATTAACACCTCATGTTCCGTCCACCTCCTCTGCTCCGATATTATTTATTCTTTGATAAACGGAATGCAAATAATGCGTCATTTTTTTAACAATTTTTTTTTTTTTTTTTTTATGTTGACGATTTTAGAAAGATTACCCATAATTTTTTAGTCATAAGCCAGAGTCATATTAATCACAACATTTCGTGAGTTTTAAAAAATTTTTCTTGTTATTTTTTTTATTTTATTTATTTATTTATTTTTTTCTTGAAAATTTTTTTTTGGAGAATTTTTTTATTAATAATTTAAATTCTAGTTAATATTTTTTCCTCTCCGAGCGCAGTTCAGTTTCTAACTAAAATGCATGATAGCTTTGGTTGTCGTTAATTTTGCTACATTTCTTACGTGAAAAAATTCGTTCGTGACAGCTAATTAATGAACATTGGATGTGTTAAATGAACAATTAGTTATGATGAACCATCCTAACGACTGCCTTCGATTTTTTTTTGAAACTCCAAGATATAAAAAAACATAATATAAACTAATAAATTGTATATTTTATCTAAAAATTATAAAAAAACATAGATACATGCTGAAAACAAATGTTGAATTATTACAACATTATTAAAACGTTTTGTACATAGTTCAGTCTCATTTTTAACGTCTTTTCTTATTTTTCGTTTTAAAGAGACCGATTAATAGACGCTTACTCGTTTAACTCTGTTCGTATTGAAAATTCTTCTAATAAAAAAATACGACCGCTCTTTTTCTCTCTGAAAAGCCGACTGATTATCTTCAATAAACTACAGTATATATACATTTCGACTTTTTTCCTCGCCGCGGTTAACATTAAAATTTTTAATAAAAAAATCTGATTTTGTTCGTCGTATTTGTTAAAAGAAAAAATTAATATCAGTCAATCTAATTTTTCACATCTGTTATAGAAAATCCAGACGCAACCAAATCGTTGGCCTTAAATCATATGATGTTAAACGCCGTTTCTAAAAAAGAAAAAAGATTTAAGCAAAATAGCCACAGATTTCTAAAATTTTAATGCTTACTCTACAATGCAGGATCCCAAGGAGTAAAATTACGACCAGAATAACCAAAACAGTCCATAAAATGTAGTATGGCCACTGTCGTGAAGCGGTGTTAAATCTAGTGCCAACTGATTCCTTTAATTCGCCTTCACTTTCGTGAAAAATTGTTATAAATGTGTTGTAGTTGAAATGAGTCGAATTTTCCAAAAGTAATCCTGAAAGAAAAGTTTATGAGATTATTGAATAAAACAGTACATTTTAATCAACTTTGAAAAAGGAATTTTTTTTTTTTGAAATTTTACCAAAGTTTATAATTATCAAAAGACACTAAAGAATATGAATAAAATATTAAAAAGTAATTTACTTCCCAAAACGTTTTTTTTTAAAAATTAAAAAAAATTTCAAACATTTACTATTTTTAAGAGTACTTCCAAAACGAATTCCGTTGAAGTTTTACGCTTTCAAAAAATTTAGTGAAACATTTGAAATGTTTGCGAGTAATATTCGGAAAAATATTTTTCTATTTTCCAAAAAGAAAAGACAATATTCGGATTCGTACCTAATGCTTCGACTGAAATTTGAACTTTAATTTGGACGTCTAAGCCTTCGGCATCAACTGAAGCAGTACAGTCATAATAAATGTAACCATACGTATACGTGAAAATGTCTTCCGTCGGAGTACTCTGAAGTTCGGTCGTTCTTTTCACAGACGGAGCATCGCGACGTATATTGCATGACGAATTCTTTTTTGGAATTACCTGCAGAATAAATTTAAGAATTAGAAACTGCATTTTAAGAATAGGATTCAACATTTCCATTACGGTCAAATTATGCGATTCCAAAAGTCGTAACGTCGAATTTGTCCAAGGAACGGTTTCAGGAATCCCACATTTGAAATGTACTCTCTTACTAATCCCTGAATTGAAGATCCGATAATCATGAGTAAGAGTTACAAATGCATTCCCTTCGGTAATATCGCTGTTAATATGTGTCGGATTTGCCTCTGGAGAAACTTTAAGTGCTCGATCTTTCAATTTCAAACTTAATTTATAAGTTTTGGTCTCGTTACTGCAGAAAAGCGAAATATTGAAATGAGCGAACCCGGATCCGATTTTTGATATCCAAATGTTCAAATCAAATGTTAACATTTCCTGGAATAAAAATAATTAATTTAATGAGTTCTTAAAAAATCGGAGGTAAATTATTAGCGGTCTTACTTTTACATCGGACTGAAACATCTCGTCGTTTAAACACTTCCAGGAATTTTTCTCGATGGGGGCACATTTGTATTCGAGTGGTATATTCAGTAGCAATGTATCATCTGGAAGGTCTATCCGAATATATTTCAAAGTAGATGCGACACCATGATTAGCTACTTCAACGGTTAAAGGAGTCAAATATTGTGATCCGATAGGAATAGGCTGCCTGAGGAAGAAAATGTTTCCAATTTTACGAAAAAAAGGATGCCATATAGCCTAGTTACTGTGGCCAGCCCAAGCAACTAAACCAAATCGATAAGCTGTTAAAAATCAACTCAAAATGATGCGGGAAACAGCGACCTAGCGACGGTCTGAAGCGTCTATAAATATTTTTATGAAATTTTAAAGCAGAAATTTTGGCAGCAAAGCTATAAAAAAAGTAAATAATAAATGATTTAAGCATAACTTTCCTGCCATCAAGATCATATGTGGCCAATACCTCACGCCTTTCACGTTTTTACTTAAAGTATCAAAATTTTAACTAAATTTTTGACGTAATAGTTTTGAAACTTCTGAACCATAAAATTCGAGTTCAACTAAATGACCGCAGACACCTATAGTCCTCTTAATGCACTGCTAAGTTGTTTGCACGATTTATTTGTAAAATGTTGCTTGGGCGAAAGCCACATCTTTATAACCCCTAGACTTTTTTTTAGCCTTCCCGACTGTAAAATCAATACAAACTTTAATTTTGGTAGTTCAGCACTGATTTTCCAATCTCGGCAGCACGTCCCATAATCGCATTTCGGTTCGACAGGTATTTCCATTGAGTGGTACCAACTCTGAGACTGATTCATCACAGGGCAAGCTAAACAAATTTTTGGAAATAGATTCTCTGCTACAGAATACTTTAGACCAATCAGTAATGGCGAGTAACGTGTGGAATCATTTTTGAAATACTCAAAATTTAAATAAACCCTTTTATTGGTGCAACTAAACTCCTCTATTTCGAGGGTTGCGTCGTAAGATAAGGTAAAATTTATTCCTCCGGAAGAATAAAAATAGGCTCTGTTTTTTTCTACGGTGACTTCAATATTTAAATCTGAAAAAAAAAAAAAAAGTTTTACTTGGAATGCCTTTTTTTTTTTTCTTTTTCCCTAAACGGGGAAAAAACTACGTACCAAGATTCTTTGGAAGGCGGACATAGGGAACTTCGTATTTAACACAAATCTGAAGAATAAATCTAGTGGTGTCTTCCTGAATCACGAACCTCGAAGAATCTGATATTTTTACTGAATGATAGACATTTACAATTGGTTTAGATTTGATTAAAATCACGTGACCGGATTCATGGGCTCCTACTGCTATATCTAGAAACCAAAAGTAAAAATACATATAAAGAATTAAAATAATTGAAGACATCAGTGGAAAAAGGAGACCGTTGGACCTCTCGAAAAAAAATTCAGACAACAGGCTATTTTCTATTGTTTTTTTTGGAAGCCATTTTGATTCCGATAGAATTTTCTATGTACTGTTTGTAAACAAGCAGTAGGAAAATGTTAGATCCTCTTTCGATTTTCATTTATTGACTACAGTTTTTCGTTGGAACCTGAACGGTCTCCTTTTTCCACTGATGTCTTCAATTGTAAGGGAACTTAGGTCAGACACCTCCATTACAATCTTTTTTATTGATTTTTAAAAAGCAAATAACACAAGACCGCAAAGTTTTGGGACTGAATTGAAATAAACAAATAAACAGTATTATTTTCTTTACCATTAAAGTTATTGTAGTCTGTATCAAAGCCATTAGATATACTTATTCCGAAGCCTCTGATAGGCGTGCCAACGTCTTGAGCTCGAATTCGTTGTGCATACTTTGTGGAAACTCCATTCTCTCCGGCTTTGTAAATATAAATGCATCCAGTATTATCCCCAGATGAATATTCTTGTTCATGCGGCGCCCCTACTGCAATTTCTAAAACGAACAAATAAGCACAATCAAAAATTTTTCTGAAACTTTAAAAAAAAAAAATTCATTTTTTCAAACCTGGAAATCCGTCGTGATCTAAATCTCCTATGAAAGAGATAGCTGACCCAAACCTGGCTCCAGAAATTCCCGATCCATTAGATCATCCCTTTCTGTAAAATTTAAACCTCCAGTGTTTAAAAATACGTAAACTTTCCCATCGTCTCCTCGAGTTGCCCCGTTTTTGTTTCTCGAATGCCGTGGAGCCCCAACCAAAATGTCGTCATAACCGTCATTGTTTAAATCTGCGACGCATACAGCCTCTCCGAAATATTCTCCCATTTGCTGCCCTTTCCAATTCAATTTGGAAGTTATCTTCTGACCAGTCCAATTTTTCGGTATATCAAAAACAAAAACGTTTCCTGTGTAATTACCGACGCTTGGTGTTCCAAAAATGTATGATTTTGTTTGATTTTTGAAAAACTTTCCACCAACAATTGAATATCCTATTATTAGAAAATCAGTTCAAAAAAAAGTTTGAAATTTATAAATACCGCGAAAAATGGGAACTTACCAAAGTAACTCTGAAACAAAGTGTCGTTGGTGAAATAAGTATCAAGAACGGAATCGTTTGTAGACTGTTCTTTGTTCTGATCTGTGTCATTTCCTAAAACAATAAAAGCGGCTTTAAGGGAATATTGTGGAAGACAAAATCAAAGTAGTTGATTGTACATACAACATAATCGAAGACATTCGGTTTGAATGCTTCTGACCGAGGATATTCAAAAGTGAAAGCAGTTCGACTGGACTTATTAGGGAGTGAATGCCACTGACTCGCGCACACGCAAAAGTAAATGTTTTTGGCTCGAAAACATTTGGGATTGAACAACCCTGAATCGAGGACACTCGGAAGTGAATGTTCCGTGACTGAGTATTTTCACTGGGTTAGATTATGGAGTCCCAGCTCCCTCAGACCAGTTGTATGCGTATGTATTTTTAATCATGCAGGGTCAAAGCTACAGTAGGGGAAGCTTACAGCCAAAGCGGGGAAATGTACAGTAGATGGAACTGAGGTGTACTTGTTCCCCATTGATCAATAATTATTATGTGAGCTTAATGGAGAATTTGCAAGGAACTGAAATCTTGTATAGACGCCAAATCAGTGGTACTGTCTTTTCTCAGAATTGAAATCTGGCCCAACTGAAGTATGATTCCCGTAAAACGGATTCCGGGGGCCTGTCCAGATGCGACACTCATGTCTTACGGTTCTGCTTCTAATTCTTATTTGACCATACGCGTCAGTTCTAAATTTTTTTATCAGTGCCGCGTGGGTGGTCCGTACACGGTAGACTATTAAGTGGCATTGATTCAACTTTGCAATCCATCCTGGGCAAAATCTTAAACTAAAACTAAAACTAAAAATGAAAGCTCGAACCTTTCAAGTGGAAAACACCGGGAGTGCCGACGATGATTTCGTCATCGAAAGATCGAACAAATATTCCTGCTTCTTGGAGCGAATAAAAAGGAATAGTAACAATGTATTGTAGCCCATTTTTTTCTGTTTTGTTGTAAATTTGTTCGTTTTTGTTCAACAGAAAAAGCGTTTCGGTGATATCCTTGTTTTTCCATTTGTGCTTATCCGGCAATATGTAACAGACTCCGTTTAAATGTGTCACATTGGCCCTTTGAGCTCCACAAACCTAACAAAAGAAATGAATTCTTAAATGCTTAGTTCAAGAAGCGAAATATAGATTCCGATAGGCAGTATATCCTAGTTTTCGGTTTATAATTCTTTTTGTAATTTCATAAAATAGAAAAAGAGACTAGAGCATTAGTCACGGAACCATATTTCAGCTTCTGTGATTTTGTAAAAATATTTCTCGCATTTTCCGGGTCTGCTAAATTTTATAAAATTTGAAACTGATTCTTACCATCACTAGTCCTGTTTTTTCATTAACGGACAAAGCTCCGCCTATCCAAGCATCCTTCTTATATTTGTTGTAACTTACTTCACTCGTGTTCCAAGTTGATTCTTCTGTTTCTTTTATTTGAAGGCAAAACAAATCAGTTAAATTATAAACTAAACTCAAAACGTAGAAATCTTTTACCTTTTTGATATAGTTCTATTGGCTCGCAGTATTCTATGTGTCCGCCGTCGGAGATAAGGCAATCTTGAACTGCACCAGAGGGATGCTTTGCATCTTTTGCCGACCTAGTTTTCGGAGCTCCTACTATCAGCCTAAATTAAAAATGTAATAAATTTATTTATTTAAACAAGGGAAGAAACCTTCAATACCTCAAGGTATCCGACCGATCATAAAATTGAACTGAGTAGCCGAAGTAACTATCTGTTTTTGAAGAATTCATATCTGCTCTAATTCGTGCTGTTTTCGGATCTAAATTATAACACCAAACGAGATTTGATGAAACAAGTAAAATAATTATAAGCTCCATCCTTTTCATGATATTCTGAAGCTCCGTTTTGTGATTAATAACAGTTCATTTTTCTTCCTCTTGGAATTCTGTCATTAATTTTTAGTTTTATGCTGCAGAATAAAACTCTTTTTGAACCATGTTTCTGCAAAAAAATCGATTACTTAGTGGAGTATTTTTATTCAAAAAAACGATTTTGGTTTTAAAAATTTCAATTTCGTAAAATAAAAGTCAATCAGAAACACAAAGGAATTATAATAAGTCACAAATAACCATATGATCCTGGAAAAAATCAGCTGTGGAAATGATACTTTTGAATCACGAGTAATGACTGACTGAACACGTTTAAATCGGTTAGCTTGCTATTAGTTACAACTGATGTACTGTATAGTCAATAGAAAATTTTAATACGAGTTTGCATAAAAGAGATATACTTTTAATTACACTAAGCCAATGAAGCCGCTCTTTTTTTCTGTTTAGTTTATAAAGAGTAAAACTCTCCCGGAATGTTGGAACTTTATAAGCTAAGTGAAGGGTATTAATAAATTAACTTCTATTTCTTTCAAATCTCCGCGACGGAGATTATTCGTAGAATGTATTTTTTTGAGTGTTGTCACTACAAACAACAACGGTGTCACTGTCACCTGGGAGAGTACAACCTGTTAGATTATATGGGGAGAGTAATGAACACTTCCGAAGTTAAAGATCCGAAATAACTAAACTTTTTTATACATTGTGTCACACAAAAGCATGAATCATCCACTAGCATAAACTTTCATCCCCACTTAGCACATCTGGTCATTCAAACCTAACGTTTTGCATCTTATCTTCAGTGCCGTATTGAAGCCTTTCATCTTAATAGAGAACTCTAACATCCCCCCCCCCCCTGTTGAAAAGAACTGATAGCTTACAAAACCTTTGAAACTTTTGCTTAGGTAGCCCTTTTGTAATGTAAACATCACCCAATCAATTCTCTGAATGATTTCGATTAATGTTATTTCATTTTCTTAAATCGTTTGGGCAACATATTTCAGATTCACATCGCTTCAGCTTAAAATTATTAGTAGTATTTCGGACCGCATCTGAACATGGTTGGTTACCTTTGTAAACATTAATTTTACAATTATTTTCATCGTTAGTCCAACCTGCATCGGCTATCATAAATTAAAATGCTTTTAAAATTGTTTCTTTTCTTTTTTTCAGATATACAATCTATCGATAAATTAATATTTTGAGCTATTTAATATTTCGTACTGATCCAACCCGTTATTTAGGCGCTAACGCGCTAGGCGCTCCTGAATATAATTTACAACAACAAATGCCGAACATTTGTTAGTATTCAAACTGCTACTCTTAAAATTTAATATTTTCAAATTGTCCGCTAAACGTCTAAACATTTCATTATCCTTGTTCATCTAGATTTCTATTTATTTATTTATTTATTTATTATTGTTGTTATAGTTTTCGTATTCTATCAAGTATATACCGTAATCTGCATTTCTGACTGTAAAAATATACATCGATTTCAAGGAACATTAAATACCTAAAATGGCATGCGACTTGCAGTATTTAATCTTTGTTTATATAAATATTACCGCGTTCCAAAAAAATGTGATGTCATAAACGATTTTTGTTTATAACGACCAAGGCCTTTTAACTATATTATTTTTATTATAGATAAAGCGAAATACTGACTGTCTTCCCCATTTTTAGAAATTTGTCGTACTTAAATAAGGTTTTGAAAATTTTTCCTTTTTTAAAAAATATTTTAATCGGTCGGATAATTCTCATAATAAATCGTTCGTTTCCCTTTCTGCAAGAATTTTTTTTTAAAAAATAATTTTTCCAAATTTTTGCTTATTTTTAGCAATTATAATAATTTTTTTAGCAAATATAACATTTTTAGCAAATATAATTAAATATTATTTTATAGCCAGTTAAAATTGGAATTTTAAACGAACAAACAAAACAAAAAAAACAAAAAAAAATTGACATTTATTTTGATTATGGAAGCGAGCTTACGTTTTATAACGGATGAGTATAAAAGATATAAGTGTAACGTATATGAGCATAAAAATATCTCTGCTCGGTTTAAACTTTCTAAAGGAGGTTTTTACAAGTAAATTTTAATTGTATTTGTATTATTAAATTCCCTTCGGTTAAAATTAAAAAACATCGTATATTATAAATATAAATCCTATAAATATGAAAAAAACAATGTGCACAGATAATTACCGAAATATGTTTTTTTTTACATCCAAAAAACGAGTACATAAAATGCTGAAGGCCGGTTCCTTTGCTAAAAATCAGTCTTATTTTAATATGTTAAGAGAATTTTTATTTCCTTCAAGAGAATTCTTGAAAACTTTTTTTTTTAAATCTCTTAATATGCTGCATAAATCTCATATTGTGAACAGCCAAGTAAAATATAAAATAAGCATAATGAAAACGGAATCCGTTTTCTTCTCTCTTGGATATGTTAATACAGTAAACATTCTGCTTATTTTTGTTCGCCGGTTAAAATTTAAATTTTTTCACCAAAGTCAGGCATATATTTGCCGTTGTATTTTTCAAACTGAAATGCTAATGACTTATTGAAAAGGAAGTTAAAGTTTTAATTGCAATGTAATTACGGCTACTATTACTTTAGTCTTTAGGCAGTCATGCTCTTTTAAATCATTTAAAAACGATTTAAAAAGTTAAAAAAAAATTTTTTTCTAATTTTTGTCTCTTCTGAACTCCAAATTTGAAAAAACGAGGTGATACAAATGAATATAAAGATATATTGTGTTTAATATAAAATATAAAGTATAAAATATGAAATATTAAAATCAACGTTTGTTGTAAACATATATTTTCAAAATAAACTATTCAAAAGCTTTGAATTTTTACGACGTTATGGAAAGTTTGTGCATAGTGCTTTTTAGTCTCATTTTTAAGGCTTCTCTCATTTTTTGTTTTGAAGGGAAAGATTAATAGCAGCTAAATCGGTTTAATTTCGTTCTCTCATTAAAATTCTTCTAAAAGAAATATGAACCGCTCTTTTTCTCCCCCAAGAACAGATTGATTATTTGATTGATATGACAGGGATAGACAGATATTTGATTATTGATTGATCATTTTTGTTAAACTAGAATATATATAAATTTCGAATTTTTTGCTCGCCGCCGTTAGCATTTAATATTCTTAATACAAAATCTGATTTTGTTCGTAATATTTGTTAAAATAAGAAACTTTTTTATATTATATTATATATCATAGCCGCTTTTTAGCGGCACCAGAGGGATGATCTAGATCGTTTGGCGACTAGTTTTCGGAGCCCCTACTATCAGACTAAATGAAAAATGTAATAAATTCATTTGTTTATTAAAATAACAACAAGAAGCCTATATTTACCTGGACGCGGGCTATGAAATTGAACTGTGTAACCAAAGTAACTATTATGTTATTGTTATTTAGAAAACTAATGTCTGCTGTATTTATATGTATGTCTGCTATGTGTCTGCTATGTGACTGTATGTCTGCTGATGTCACATCTAAATTAAAGCACCAAACGAGATCCGGTAGAAAATATAAAATAATTATGAGCTTCATCAATTTCATGGTATTCGGAAGCTCCGTTTTCTGATAAAAAAGTTGATTTTTCTTCTTCTTGGAATTTTGTCATTAATTTTTAGTTAGTTAATATGCTGTACAATAAAACTCATTTTGGACCTCGTACTCGGGGCTACAAAAAATGTATTTTTTAGTGGAATATTTTTCATTCAGAAAAACGATTTTAGTGTATAAAAATTTCAGTTTCGTAAAATGATAAGGGCAAGCAAAAACGCAAAGAAATTACTTAAAAAAATAACCAAATATCATGGAAAAAAATCACGTAACACTAGTGGAAATGACGCTTTCGAATCGCGAGTAATGGCTGACTGAACAGGTTCAAATGGGTTAACTTACTAATAATTACAGTTGGCATTTTGTCTAGAGAATATATTAATACGAGTATGCATTAAAGAGATGATACTCCTAATTACACTAAGCTAGTGGAACCGCTGTTCTTCTTAGTTTAGCTTATGAAGAGTAGACTCTCCGGGAAAATTGAAACTTTATAAGCTAAGTGAAGGATATTAATAAATTAACTTCTACTTCTTTCAAGTCTATACGACGGAGATAATTCGTAGAATGTATTTTTTTGAATGTTGCCACTATATACAACAACGGTGTTGCTGGACACCTAAGAGAGTATGAACAATTAGTTAAGATGAACCATTCTAACGACTGCCTTCGATTTTCTTTGAAACTCCAAGATATAAAAAAACATAGTATAAACTAATAAATTGTATATTTTATCTAAAAATGAAAACAACATAGGTACATGCTGAAAACAAATGTTGAATTATTACAACATTATTAAAAATTTTGTAAATAGTTCAGTGTCATTTTTAACATCTTTTCTTATTTTTTGTTTTGAAGAAACCGATTAAAGACGCTTACTCGTTTAACTCGGTTCGTATTGAAAATTCTTCTTATAAAAAATACAATCTGCTCTTTTTCTCTCTGAAAAGCCGACCGATTATCTTCAATAAACTACAGTATATATAAATTTCGAATTTTTTCCTCGCTGCGGTTAACATTAAAATTTTTAATAAAAAATCTGATTTTGTTCGTCATATTTATTAAAACAAAAAATTAATATCAGTCAATCTAATTTTTCACATCTCTTATAGAAAATTTAGACGCAACCAAATCGTTGGCCTAAAATTATATGTGTACGTCCACGTTAAAACCTAGAGACGCTTAATTAGAAGAGACCCGACAGAAAAAATGGGTGCGCAATTTTGGAGGCATATGATCATGCGCTTTAGTTTTGCAAAAGACAGTTGAATAAAAGGTGCTTTCAGAAAACAATCAAAAAACGTAAACAAACAGAAGAAAAAAGTAATGCGCACGGTCATATGCCTCCAAAATTTCGCGCTCATTTTTTTTGTCGGGTCTCTTCTAATTAAGGGTCTCTATTAAAACCGACCGATTGGCATTTGTCACAAAGTTTGTTTTGGTTTGTGTACCTTCTTAAAAAAACCTTCTAAAAAAACCAAAACAAACTATTCTACATTTGCCAATAGGTCGGTTTTCATATGGACGTACATATATGTTGTTAAACGCCGTTTCTAGAAAAGAAAGAAAGAATTTAGCAAAATAGCCACAGCTTTCTAAAATTTTAATGCTTACTCTATAATGCAGGATCCCAAGGACTAAAACTACGACCAGAATAACCAAAGCACTCCATAAAATGTAGTACGGCCACTGACGTGAAGCGGTGTTGAATCTAGTGCCAACTGATTCCTTTAATTCGCCTTCACTTTCGTGAAAAATTGTTATAAATGTGTTGTAGTTGAAATGAGTCGAATTTTCCAAAAGTAGTTCTGAAAGAAACGTTTAAGAAGCTATTGAATAAAACAGTACGTATCGATCAACTCTGAAAAAAGAATTTATTTTATTAAAATTCTACCGGAATTTAAAATTATCAAAAGACACTAAAGAATATGAATAAAATATTAAAAAGTAGTTTACTTTTAAAAACATTTGTCAAAAAAATCGTCAAAAAAATTTCCAACATTTATTATTGTTAATAGTTCTTCCAAAACGAATTCCGTTGAATTTTTACGCTTTCAAAAAATTTAGTGAAACATTTGAAATGTTTGCGAGTAATATTCGGAAAAATATTTTTCCATTTTCCAAAGAGAAAAGACAATATTCGGATTCGTACCTAATGCTTCGACTGAAATTTGAACTTGAATTTGGACGTCTAAGCCTTCGGCATCAACTGAAGCAGAACAGTCATAATAAAGGTAACCATACGTATACGTGAAAATGTCTTCCGTCGGAGGACTCTGAAGTTCGGTCGTTCTTTTCACAGACGGAGCATCGCGACGTATATTGCATGACGAGTTATTTTTTGGAATTACCTGCAGAATAAATTTAAGAATTAGAAACTGCATTTTAAGAATAGGATTCAACAGTTCCATTACGGTCAAATTATGCGATCCCAAAAGTCGTAGCGTCGAATTTGTCCAAGGAACGTTTTCAGGGATCCCACATTTGAAATGTACTCTCTTACTAATCCCTGAATTTAAGATCCGATAATCATGAGTAAGAGTTACAAATGCATTCCCTTCGGTAACATCGCAGTTAATATGTGTCGGATTTGCCTCTGCAGAAACTTTAAATGTTTGATCTTTCAATTTCAAACTTAATTTATAAGTTTTGGTCTCGTTACTGCAGAAAAGCGAAAAATTGAAATGAGCGAACCCGGATCCGATTTTTGATATCCAAATGTTCAAATCAAATGTTAACATTTCCTGGAATAAAAATAATTAATTTAATGAGTTCTTAAAAAATCGGAGGTAAATTATTAGCGGTCTTACTTTTACATCGGACCGAAACTCCTTGTTGTTTAAACACTTCCAGGAATTTTTCGGCATTGGAGAACATTTGAATTCGCGTGGAATATTCAATAGCGATGTGTCGTCGGGAAGGTCTATCCGTATATATTTCAAAGTAGATGCGACACCATGATTAGCTACTTCAACGGTTAAAGGAGTCAAATATTGTGATCCGATAGAAATAGGCTGCCTGAGGAAGAAAATGTTTCCAATTTTACGAAAAAAAGGATGGCATATAGCCTAGTTGTGGCCAGCCCAAGGAACTAAACCAAATCGATAAGGTGTTAAAAATCAACTCAAAATGATGCGGGAAACAGCGACCTAGCGACGGTCTGAAGCGCCTATAAATATTTTTATGAAATTTTAAAGCAGAAATTTTGGCAGCAAAGCTATAAAAAAAAGTAAATAATAAATGATTTAAGCATAACTTTCCTGCCATCAAGGTCATATGTGGTCAATACATCATGCCTTTTACGTTTTTACTTAAAATATCAAAATTTTAACTAAATTTTCGACGTAATAGTTTTGAAACTTCTGAACCATAAAATTCGAGTTCAACTAAATGACCGCCAACATCTATAGTCCTCTTAATTCACGGCTAAGTTGTTTGCACGATTTATTTGTAAAATGTTGCTTGGGCGAAAGCCACATCTATATAACCCCTAGACTTTTTTTTAGCCTTCCTGACTGTGAAATCAATACAAACTTTAATCTTGGTAATTCAGCACTGATTGTCCAATCTCGGCAGCACGTCCCATAATCGCATTTCGGTTCGACAGGTATTTTAATTTCGTGGTACCAACTCTGAGACTGATTCATCACAGGGCAAGCTAAACAAAATTTTGGAAATAGTTTCTCTGCTACAGAATACTTTAGACCAATCAGTAATGGCGAGTAATATGTGGAATCATTTTTGAAACGGCAAACATTTAAAAAAACCGTTTTATCGGTGCAGCTAAACTTCTCTATTTCGAGGGTTGCGTTGTAAGATAAGGTAAAATTTATTCTTCCGGAAGAAAAAACATAGGCTCTGTTTTTTTCTACAGTGACGTCAATATTTAAATCTGAAAAAAAAAAGTTTTAAGTACTTGGAATGCCTTTTTTTTTCGTTTTCCCTAAACGGGAAAAAAACTACGTACCAAGATTCTTTGGAGAGCGGACATAGGGAACTTCGTATTTAACACAAATCTGAAGATTAAATTGAGTGGTGTCTTCCTGAATCGCGAACCTCGAAGAATCTGATATTTTTACTGAATGATAGACATTCACAATTGGTTTAGATCTGATTAAAATCACGTGACCGGATTCATGGGCTCCTACTGCTATATCTAAAAACCAAAAATAAAAATACTTATAAAATATTGAAATATTGTAAGGGAACTTCAATATTTAATGAGTCGCTCGAGCAAGGGATTTTCCCGGAAAATTGGAAACTCAGTTATATCTCTCCCACCCCTAAAGTGCCTAAACCTGAAAATTGTGAGGATTATAGCCCATAAATAAGGTGCCAAATACGAGAAGATTTGGAGACTGTAGTCAAAAATCAATTATTCCAATATTGTGATAAATAATGTTCTCAGTAAAAATCAATCAGGCTTCGACCGCTCATTCGTGTGAACTTCTTTAGTAAATATTTACGATAAATGGTTACGTGAAATTGAATTAATGATAATTATGTCTTAGTGGTATTTTTGGACTTTAAAAGAGCGTTTGAGACTGTTGACCGGAATCTGTTAATTTCTAAAATGAAAAAAATGGGTTTAGGTGGCCGAGTAATTAAATGGTTTTTGTCGTATTTACCCGAAGGTCCCAAAGGGTTAAGTTGGGACGCGATTTCTCTGATATCTTGGCTATTGCTTTTGGGGTTCCACAGGGTACGATCCTGGGTCCCTTATTATTTATCCTGTTTTTTAACGATATTGAATTGATTTAGATTGTTTTGTCAATATGCTTGCGGATGATACTGCTATCTATTTAGTTGGACCGAATCTTGCAGATTTAGTTGTCCAAATGAATTTGATCTGAAGAAATTGTACCGGTGGATATGCGAAACACCTAGCTCTTAACATTAAGAAAACTAAATACATGATTATTGCGAACCGAGTAATTTAAATAAAGTTGATGAGTCTCCTATCATTCGTATTGTCAGACAGTATTGACAGGGTGTTGAGTTACAAGTATCTGGGAGTCATCTTGACCAAATGCTTAACTTAAAAGAGCATGTTAATAGTGTTATAAATAAGTAGCAAAAAAACTTTACTTGTTAAATAGGGTAGGGAGGTACTTCCCAAGTGAGACGCGCCTTCTGTTATATAAATCGCTTGTAGGTCCTCATATCGACTACTGCTCTCCTCTTCTTTTGGTTATAAACGAATGAGATTGCTCAATTACAAAAGTTACAGAATCGCGCCATGAGATACATTACTGGACTTAATAGATATACCCCAGTCGATACTTTGTTTGCTGAAACTGGGCTTCTGCCTGTTAAAAAAGAATTTTACTCAGATCCTTAATTTTATGCCACAAAATTAAACTTGGGGTAGTGCCTCCTTATCTTATTGAGAGGTTGGATGTAGCTAGTATGTTCATAATTATAATACACGGAACAATGATGATCGTTTTTATGTAGAGCGCACTGATAAAAGGTTGAAGAAACCCTTTTTGGTGTGGAGTGATTGCTTATACCGTTTACCCTCCGAGGTCAAACAACTGACTATTGTTAATTTTAAGAAAAGTGTGTTAAGTTTTGGTAATTTTATTAATTTTCTATTTGATTTTTATAATTGTTGATGTTTTTAAAATAGCGTTTTGCTAATTAAATAAATTTAAAAAAAAAAAAAAAAAAAAAAAAATATTGTAAGGGAACTTCAGGTCAGAAGCCTCCATTAAAAGCTTTTTCTATTGACTTTTAAAAATAAAAGAACAAGAGACAGCAAAGTTTTGGGACTGAATTGAAATAAAAAAATAAACAGTATTATTTTCTTTACCATTAAAGCTATTGCCGTCTATATCAAAGCCATTAGATATACTTATTCCGAAGCCTCTGATACGCATACCAACGTCTTGAGCTCGAATTCGTTGTACAAACTTTGTAGAAACTCCATTCTTTCCGGCTTTGTAAATATAAATGCATCCAGTATTTACACCAGAGGATACTTCTTGTTCACGGGGCGCCCCTACTGCAATTTCTAAAACGAAAAAAAAAAAGATCACCATCAGAAATTTTCTGAAACTTTCCCAAAAAAAAATTTCTTTTCGCAACCTGGAAATCCATCGTGATCTAAATCTCCTATGGAAGAGATAGCAGACCCAAACTTGGCTCCAGAAATTTTCGATCCAGCAAGATCATCCATTTCTCTAAAATTTCCTTCTCCTGTGTTTAAAAAAACGTAAACTTTTCCTTCGTCGTTACGAGTTTCACCGATTTTGTTTCCCGAGTGCCGCGGAGCCCCAACTAAAATGTCGTCATAACCGTCACTGTTTAGATCCGCGACGCATACAGCCTCTCCAAAATATTCTCCCAGTTGCTCCCCTTTCCAGCCCAATTTGGTGGTTATCTTCTGATTTTTCCAATTTTTCGGTATATCAAAAACAAAAACATTTCCTGTGTAGTTATTGACGCTTGGTGTCCCAAAAATGTATGATTTTGTTTGATTTTTGAAAAACTTTCCACCAGCTACAGAATATCCTATGTATTTTGAACAAAAACAATTTTCAGAAAAAAAGTTTGAAATTTGAAAATACCGTAAAAAAAATGGGAACTTACCGAAGTAACTCTGAAATAAGGTGTCGTTGTTGAAATAAGAATCAGGAACAGCATTGTTTGTGGATTGTTCTTTATTCTGATCTCTGTCTTTCCCTAATACAATAAAAGCGGCTTTAAGGAATCTTGTGACATAAAGACAAGACAAGAGCAAAGTAGAGATCCTAAAAGAGATTAGCCATTCAGCCATTTCCGCTTTTTCGATAAATCCGAAAAATAAGTTCCCGTATGAAATATTAAATTTTTTAAATTTACAAAATCGTTTGACGATTTGTAGTTTACAAAATAATCGAGGACATTTGGTTTGAACGCTTCTGACTCGACGATATTCAAATGTCAATATTCCTGGCTCTAGGATAATCAAAAAGTGAAAGCAGTTCAACTGGGGTTTATTTGGGAGTGAATGCCCCTGACTCGCAGACATGCAACAGTAAATGCTTTTGATTCGAGGACATTTGGTATTGAATGACCCTGAATCGAGGACATTCGAAGGGGAATGTTCTGCGACTGAGTATTTTCACTGGGTCGGATTATTGGTTCCAGCCCCCTCGTACCTGTTGTGTGTTGTATGTACTTTTAATCATGCAAAGTCAAAGCAACAACCTGACCAGTAGTGTCAGAGTCATACAGCCAAACCGGAGAACTGTGCAGTAGATGGCACTGAGCTATACTTGTTCCGCATTAATTAACAATTATTATTATTATTATTATTATTATCTCGGTTTTTTCCGCTCCCTCGTACAGGGGTCGCCATATAAATGTGTGGGCTTTTTGGCAAACACAACATTTACGGACTTGCATGATTATGATTTTAGCTCGACTAACTCAACGGGATTGAACTTTTTCGGATTTTTGCACGAAATTTACACGTTGATATGGATTTTGGAGGGGGGGAAGCAATCATTTTTATTATGTTGCTAACCCAACTACACCTAATCTTGAGCTTATTTTTATATTAAATGCAAGTCACGGCGGTAATTTTCCCTGGGATTATGCTCACATGACTCAGATGTTGGCGGTCAGCGGTGAGTTAACAGCCAGATGACTGTTTTGCGGATGCCATCCCGTGTCGTCAGCACTCTAGAACATACCCGAGACCTGTGGCATACGAAGTACACAGCGCCATTTTTAATGATATGCTCCTCCGAGATAGGGGGGAAACTTAGTCCAAACCCTTCGGAACGAGTGCATGAGGGGTAGCCTGGCATTCACTGCCACCAGGTCGGCCAGAGAAGAAGAAGATTTTACGATTATCATAAAATCTCTCTCTGTAAGATTTTTATTCTTGCATGGTTAAGTACCATAAATCCAATAATTAGAAAGTATGGTTTCACTCCTATGTCTCAAGCGAGCATCGGATCAAGCACGAGCACGGGTCTCGAGTGTGAGAGTCGAGGGTGCTACGTACTAGCCTACGATGCCCGCTTTATTATTATTATTATTATTATTATGAGAACTTAGTGGATAAGAATTTGGAGGAAAATAAAATCTTGTGCATAAGCCAAATCAGTGGCGCTATCTTTTCTAAGAATTTAAATCTGACCCAACTAAAGTATGATTTCCAAAAAATGGATTCGGAGGCCTGCCCAGCAGTGACACTCTTGACTTATGGTTCTGCTACTAATTTTTATTTGACCATACGCGTCAGAACGAAATATTTTTATCAGTGTCATTTGGGCGTTCCGTACGTGGCAGACTACAAAAGTGGCATTGATTCAACGTTGAAATCCGTGCTGGGCTAAATCTAAAACTAAAAATTAAAAAAAAAAAAAAAAAAAAAAAAAACGGTTAGCGCGAACCTTTCAAGTGGAAAACACCAGGAGTGCCGACGATGATTTCGTCATCGAAAGATTGGACAAATATGCCTGCTTGTTGTAGCGAATAAAAAGGAATAGTAACAATGTATTGTAGTCCTCCTTTTCCTGTATAGTTGTAAATTTGTTCGTTTTTGTTCAACAGAAAAAGCGTTTCGGTAATATTCTTGTTTTTCCATTTGTGCATATCCGGCCATGCGTAACAGAGTCCATTCAAATGCGTTACATTTTCCCTTTGGGCTCCACAAGCCTACCAAAAGAAATGAATTATTAAATGTTTAATTAAAGAAGCGGAAAAGAAAAAGAGCATCAAGAAATACAGACACCGTAGAACCTTTTTAAATCCAATTTAAAACAATGCAGGAGGCTTCACAGAATTCGAGAAGGAATGGCTGTTTTGTTTAACACTCGATTTACGGGGGAAAAAATCGAATTTTAGGTATCTAACGAACTCCTTTGATTTCTTCTTGTATTTTTGGTACAGGTTTCAACTCGTTCCCAGCAAACAAAAACCAGGAAAACAAAGATTTTCGACCGTAATTTTTTTTGAAATTATTTTCCCGTCGCCCATACATTTTAGACAAGTTGAAACTTGCACTAAAATTTCCGGGATATACCAGAGGAGTTCGTTAGATACCTGAAATTTGGATTTTTTCATCGTAAATCAAGTGTTCGACAAAACAGCCATTCCTTCTCGTATTCCGTGAAGCCTCCTCTTTTAACACATTGCATTGTTCACAAAAATAAAGAGATTTCATTAGTCACATAACCCGTATTTTAGCTTCTATGATTTGTGAAATTCTTTTTTCATTACACGTGATGTATAAATGATTGTTACCAACACTGTTTTCAATATTGAAAACACGATTTTATCCATAGAGTTAAAAACGATATAGATAACAAGATTATCCTCCCTAGGGAGGATAAATTGAAATTATCCTCACTGATTTCGTGTCATTGTTGACAAACAACATTTAAAACTCTATGGTATTGTTTGCCGCGTTTTGAAAAGGAAAAAAAAAAAAAAAAAATGGAAAAAAAAAAGATAAACAAAACAAAAAAAACAACATATTCACCGGAGTCCCACTAGCAATAAAAAGTAACTAACTTCCGTCACAGGATGGACATGTGAATTAATCCTGTTCTCGACCTTTGTTTGCCTCGCCTCGCCTTCGGCTCGGCGGCAAACAAAGGTCTCGAACAGGATAAATCTCACATACCCATCCTTGTGACGGAATCTACTATTCTTATTTTCACGATCTTTTAAAAAATTAAAACTGGTTACTTACCGTCATTACTCCTGTTTTTTCGTTAACGGACAAAGCTCCGCCTATCCAAGCGTTCTTTTTATATTTGTTGTAACTTAGTTTACTCTTGTTCCAAGTTGATTCTTCTGTTTTTTTATTTGAAGGAAAAAGAAATCAAAGTTAAATTATAAACTAAACTCAAAATGTAGACATTTTTTACCTTTTTGATATAGTTGTATTGGCTTGCAGCTGTGTACGACTCCGCGTGTGATCGGGCAGGCATGAACTGCACCAGAGGGATGGTGTGTATCGTTTGTCGACCTAGTTTTCGGAGATCCTACTATCAGCCTAAATGAAAAATGTAATAAATTCATTTATTTAAGAAACGAAGGAAAGCTTTAATACCTCAAGGTGTCCGACTGATCATAAAATTGAACTGTGTAGCCGAAGCAACTGTCGTTATTTGGAGAACTATAATCCATTTCAACTCCTGCTGTTTTTGGATCTAAATTAAAACACCAAACGAGATTCGGTAAAACAAGTAAAATAATTATGAGCTCCATCCTTTTCATGACATTCGGAAGCTCCGTTTTGTGTTTAATAAACAGTTCATATTTCTTCTTTTTCAAATTCTGTCATTAATTTTTAGTTTATGCTGCAGTTGACCATGTTTCTGCAAAAAAATCGATTGCTTAGTGGAATATTTTTCACTCAAAAAAACGATTTTGGTTTTAAAAATTTCAATTTCGTAAAATAAAAGTCAAGCAGAAACACAAAGACATTACATAATAAGTCACAAATAACCAGATGATCCTGGAAAAAATCACCTGTGGAAATGATACTTTTAAATCACGAGTAATGACTGACTGAACACGTCCAAAAGGGTTAGCTTGCTATTACTACAACTGATGTACTGTATAGTCAAGAGAAAATTTTAATACGAGTTTGCATAAAAGAGATGATACTTTTAATTACACTAAGCCGATGAAGCCGCTTTTTTCCTCTGTTTAGCTGATAAAGAGTAAAGCTCTCCCGGAATGTTGGAACTTTATAAGCTAAGTGAAGGATATTAATAAATTAACTTCTATGTCTTTCAAATCTCCGTAGAATGTATTTTTTTGAGTGTTGTCACTACATAAAACAACGGTGTCACTGTCACCTGGGAGAGTACAACCTGTTAGATTATATGGGGAGAGTAATGAACACTTCCGAAGTTAAAGTTCCGAAATAACTAAACGTTTTTATAAATTGTCTTATAAGATTATACACAAAAGCATGAATCATCCACTAGCATAAACTTTCATCCCCACTTAGCACATCTGGTCATTCAAACCTAACATTTTGCATCTTATCTTCAATGACGTATTGAAGCCTTTCATCTTAATGGAGAACTCTAACATCCTCCCCTGTTGAAAAGACCTGATAGCTTACAAAACCTTTGAAACTTTTGCTCCTTTTGTAATGTAAACATCACCCAATTAACTCTCTGAATGAATTTCGTTTTATTTCATTATCTTAAATCGTTTGGGCTTATACATCGCTTCTGCTTAAAATTATTAGTAGTATTACGGACCGCATCTGAACTTTTTTTTATCTTCATAAACATTATTTTACAATTATTTATATCGTTAGCCCAATCTGCATCGGCTATCATAAATTAAAATGTAAAATTGTTTCTTTTTTTTTTTTTTTCAGATATAATCTATCGATAAATTAATATTTTGAGCTATTTAATATTTCGTACTGATCCAACCCGTAAAATTTAAATAAGTTTAGGTACTACTGCTCATTGATAGAATTTACAACAACAAATGTTAAATATTTCTTAGTATTATAAAACTGCTACTCTTAAAATTTAATATTTAATTGTCCGCTTTAAACGTTTAAACCAGGGCTGCGGTTCCGTTTCCGATTCCGATGCCGATTCCCAAGATTCTCCAATATTTTTCGGGCCGATTCTGATTCCGATTCCGATTTCGGCTCGAGAAAAAAATTTTAAGTTTCCGATTCTGATTCCAATTAGAAAATATTTCAGTGGTGCCGATTCCGATTCTGTTTCCGATATTTACAGAAATGTACAAATCATAAAAAGCTTTCATTAATACTTTTCAGCTCAATTTGAATCAAAATTATTTTTCGATGCCGATTCCGATGCCGATTAAGATTCCGATTTCGGCCAATTTTTGAGCCAGATTCCGATTTCGATTCCGATTCCAACTGCTTGAAAAAAAATTAGGGTTCCGATTCCGATTCCATTTAGCTTTCGAACCAAACGATTCCGATAGTGATTCCGATTCCGTTTAAAATCTAAACGGCACCGCAGCCCTGGTTTAAACATTTCATTATCCTTATCTAGATTTCTAATTATTTATTTATTTATTTATTTATTTATTTATTATTGTTGTTGTAGTCTTCCAAGTATATAATCTGCATTACTGACTTTAAAAATATACATTAGATTTCAAGCAACATTAAATATCTAAAGTGGCATGCGACTTGCAGTATTTAATCTATGTTTATATAAATATTGCCGCGTCTCAAAAAACGTGACGTCATAGGCCTAAACGATTTTGTTTATAACGGCCAAGGCCTTTTAACTATATTATTTAAATTATACATACCTATACTGTATTTACATTTTTTACATAAATTTAATTTAAAACTATTGCAAGTTTTCACCAAGCATTTTTTTTTTTCTTTCTCTAATCCTCTTTCTGATTATTCTTCGTTGTTAAGGAACTCTCTGAAAACCCTGTGTGATACGGCGTAATTTTCAGTTATGTTGTTACCTATATGTATTAAATCAAATGAGATTTTCATATTTGTATGCAAACGCAATTATATTCGTAGATTGTATTTTTTATATACAACAGCCGTGTCCCTATATCGTGGGCTCAGTATTACATTGTTCTAGATACATTTCCCGGGTTGACACGCGTTTTTCATAAGCTAAGTACAGGGGACTATTGTCAACCTGGGAAGTGTATCTGGATCAATATAATACTGAGCCCACGATATCCCCATGACAGAGTACTATCTTTGCGATTCAAACTTTCCAAAGGCGGTTTTCACGGGATAGATTTACGTATAATTTATCGCGTCATTAAATCTGGTGTTTTAAATAAAAAAACATTTTGTAACAACAAAAATACATTCTGTATATTTACAGTACAAGAATTAAAAACAATTGGCTCAGCTTTGAAATAGAAATATATAAATAACTGTAAAAACGAGGAAGCGAAATACTGACTAGAAATTTGTCTTATTTAAATAAGTTAAGAAGGTTTTTCAAAATTTTTCCTTTTTTAAAAAATATTTTAATCGGTCGGATAATTCTCAAAATAAAAAATTTCGTTCTTTTCTCTCTGCTGGAATTTTTTTTTAAATTAATTTTCCAAAATTTTTGCTTATTTTTGTTATGGCCTGTTAGGTAAAATTGGAATTTTGAACAAAAAAAAAAAAAAAAAAAAAATTGACATTTATTTTGATTGTGTGCGTTTGCATTGGAAGCGCGCTTAAGTTGTATAACATATGAGCATAAAAGTACTTGCTGCTCGGTTTAAACTTTCCAAAGGGGGTTCTTACAAGTAAATATTAATTGCAATTGTATTATTAAGTCCATTTCGGTTTAAAATTAAAAAACATAGTATTTAAATTTAAATATAAATATAAATGTAAGTATAAATGTGAAAAACAATGTGCACAGCTAATTACCAAAATGTTTTTTTTTTTTTACATAAAAAAAAAAAAACAAAAAAAACGAGTACATTAAATTCTGACCCTTTGCTAAAATCAGTCTTATTTTAAAATTGTAAGAGAATACTTGAAAACTTTATTTTATTTTATTTTTTTTTATCTCTTTTTTGCTGCATAATTCTCATTAAAATTTGCTATTACCATCAGCCTAGTAAAATATAAAAATCTCATATTGAAAATGTCATCCTTTTCCTTCTCTGCTGAATATGTTTTGAAATTAATACCGTAAAAAAATTCTGCCTATTTTATTTGCTCGCCAAAGTTAAAATTTAAATTTTTTCAGAAAAATCAGTCAGGCATATAATTTGCCCTTGTATTTTTCAAACTGCAGTTATAATTAATTATGGCTACTATGCATATTATTTAAATTATTAGGCGTATATTCCTTCAAAACATTTGTAAAAGATTTACAAAATTTCTAATCAAAAAAAGTTTTTTTCCTTATTTTTATCCTTTTTGAACTCCAATTTTAAAGAAACAACATGATATTTAAACCAAAATAAATACGCATTTAATATAAAAACATAAAATTAACGTTAGGTATTGAAAACAAATATTTCCAAAATAACTATTACAAATCTGGAATTTTTTCTGCAAAAGAGCAAAATCGTTTTTTAGCCCCACTTTTATTTCTATCTTATTTTATTATCATCATTTTTTTCTTTGTTCAGAAGAAACGATTAATATCAGCTTAATCGTTTAATTCCGTTCGCATTGAAAATTCTTCTAATAAAAAATATGAACCGCTCTTCTTCGTCCTGAAAAACTGAATGATTATCTTTGTTAAACTACATTATATATAAATTTCGACTTTTTTTCTCGCCGCGGTTACGATTAAAATTTTTAATACAAAATATGGTTTTACTCGTAAGGTTTGTTAAAATAAGAAACTAATGTCAATCAATCGCATTTTTCACGCCTATGACTGAAGACTCAGATTTACCCAAATCGTTGACCAAATTGTTTTGTTACTCCTGTTTACTGTTTCCAAGTCTTTTTAAACGCCATTTCTGAAATAGAAAAAAAATTATTAAAATAAGTAGCAACAACTTTTTAAAAATTTGGATACTTACTCTATAAAGATCTCAACGACTAATATTACGACCAAAACAAGCAAAGCACCACCTAAGAGGTAGTAAGACCACTGATTTATTGCAGGTTTTGAAGCTCTTTCAAATCTAGTGCCAACTGATTCCTTTAATTTGCCTTCATCTCTAGACAAAATTTTAGAAATGTGTTGTAGTTGAAATGAGTCCACGTTTTTAAAATTAAGTCTGAAAGAAAAGTTTAAGAGACTATTGAATAAAACAATACGTATCGGTAAACCTTGAAAAAGGGATTTTTTTTTTTTTGAAATACTACCGGGATTCAAAATTATCAAAAGGCACAAAGAATATGAATAAGATATTTAAAAGTAATTTACTTTGCGAAATATTTGTCAAAAAAAATCGTCAAAAACATTTTCCAATATTTAATATTTTTAAGATTACTTGTAAAATTGATTCCGTTGAATTTCTGCGCTTTTAAAAAATTTAGTGAACATTTGAAATGTTCGCGGGTAATATTCGGAAAGTTTTTCTCACTCTGCAAAAACAAAAGACAATATGTATTCGGATTCGTACCTAAAGCTTCAACTGAAATTTGAACTTCAATTTGGACGTCTATGCCTTCGACATCAACTGTAGCAAAACAGCCGTATAAAAGGTAACCATATGTGTACGTGAAATTGTCTTTCGTGGGAGGACTCTGAAGTTCGTTCATTCTTTTCTTAGACGGCGGAATGCGATCTTTATTGCATGATGAACCATTTTTTGGAATTACCTGCAGAATAAATTTAAGAATTAGAAATTGCGTTTTAAGAATAAGAATAAACAGTTCCGTTACGGTCAAATTATGCGATTTGAAAATTGTTAGCGTCGAATTTTTCCAAGGAACGATGTCCGGGATCCCGCATTTGAAATATATTTTCTCACTATGTTCTGAACTTAAAATCCGATAATCATGAGTAAAAGTTACAAATGTATTCCCTTCGATAATATCCGTGTTAATATGAGTCGGATTTGCCTTTGCAAAGATTTCAAGTGCTTGCTCTTCCAATTTCAAACTTAATTTAAAAGTTTTGTTCTCATTATTGCAGAAAAGCGAAAAATTGAAGTAAGCAACCCCGGATCCAATTTTTGATATACAAATGTCCAAGTCAAATTTGAACATTTTCTGTAATAAAATTAATTAATAATCAGCTTTGAAAAATCGGTGGTAAATTATTAGCCGTCTTACTATTTCTTCGGACTGAAATATCTCGTCGTTTAAACACTTCCAGGAATTTTTCTCGATGGAGGCACATTTGTATTTGAGTGGTATATTCAGTAGCAATGTATCATCGGGAAGGTCTATTTGAATATATTTCAAAGTAGTTATGGCACCAGGATTGGCTACTTTCAAGATTAAAGGAGTCGAATTTTTTGATCCGATAATAAAAGGCTCCCTGAGGAAGAAAAAAGTTATCAATTTTACGGAAAGAAGGATGCCATAAACGTAATTACTGTGGCCAGCCCAAGCAACCATACCAAACCGATCAGCTGCTAAAAATCAACTCAAAAAGATGCGGGAAACGACGACTTAGCGACCGTCTGAAACGATTGTAAATATTCTTATGAAATTTTAAAATAGTCTTTTGGACAGCAAAAAAAAAAAAAAAAAAAAAAAAAAAAGGTGTTAAATGATACAGACATCATTTTTCTCCCCTGAAGATAATATATGATTTTTCTTTTACGTTTTCACTTAAAATTCAAAATTGTAATTAATTAATTAATTAATTAATTGATTAGATTTGACGTTTTTTTGACATAGCCGCTTTTTATGTCAAAATCACTAATTACAAGACACAATAAATTAATAGTCCTCTCGTAAGTTGTTCGCCCGATGTATTCGTAAAAAATTGCTTGAGCGAAAGCCACATCTTTATAACCCCTAAACTTTTTTTAGCCTTCTTGGCTGTGAAATCAATACAAACTTTAATCCTTGTAACTCAGCATTGATTGTCCAATCTTTCGCATTGTCGCATTTCGGTTTGACGGGTATTTTAATTACGTGGTACCAACTCTGAGACTGGTTCATCATAGGGCAAGCTACACAATTTTTCGGAAACAGATTCTCTGCTACAGAATAATTTAGACCGATCAGTAATGGCGCAAAATATGAGGAATCATTTCCGAAATTGGAAAAATTTAAGAAAACAGTTTCGTCGGTGCAGCTGAAGTTTCCTATTTCGAGATTTGCGGTGTAAAATAGCGTAAAATTTGTTCCTTCCGAAGAATTAAAATAGGCTCTGTTTTTTTCTACGGTGACTTCGATATTTAAATCTGAAAAAAAAAAATGTCTTACTTAAAATGCCTTTTTTCTCCTTTTCCCTTTACGGTAAAAAAACTACGTACCAAGATTGTTTGGTAAGCGGGCGTAGGGCACTTCGTATTTAACACAAATCTGAAGATCAAATCGAGTGGTATCTTGCTGAATCTCGAACACCGAAGAATCTGATCGGTATACTGAATGATAGACATTTATAAGTGGTCTAGATTTTATTAAAATCACGTCACCGGATTCATGAGCTCCTACTGCTATATCTAAAAACCAAAAATGATAATACATAAAGAATTAAAATAATTGTAAGATAATTTCAGGTCAGAAACATCCATTAAAAGCTTTTTTATTGATATTAAAGAAAGGAAAGAGCACAAGAGCGCAAAGACTGGGAACTGAATTGAAATAAAAATATAATCAGAATGATTTTTCTTTTACCATTAAACTTATTGTTGTCTATATCAAACCCATTAGTTATACTTATTCCGAAGCCTTTGATACCCTTATTAATGTCTTGAGATCGAATTCGTTGTACATGCTTTGTAGAAACTCCATTCTTTCCGGCTTTGTAAATATAAATACATCCAGTATTTTCCCCAGATGAATCTTCTTGTTCATGCGGTGCCCCTACTGCAATTTCTAAAGCAAAAAATAAACACCATCAAAAATTTTCTGAAATTTTCCGAAAAAAAAAAGAAAATGTTTTTTTGAAACCTGGAAATCCGTCGTGATCTAAATCTCCTATGAGAGAGATAGCTGACCCAAACTTGGCTCCAGAAATTTTCGATCCAGCAAAATCATCCACTTCTCTAAAATTTCCTTCTCCTGTGTTTAAAAAAACGTAAACTTTCCCTTCGTCCTTACGAGTTTCACCGTTATTGTTTCCCGAATGCCGCGGAGCCCCAACCAAAATGTCGTCATAACCGTCACTGTCTAAATCCGCGACGCATACAGCCTCTCCGAAGTATTCTCCCATTTGCTGCCCTTTCCAACCCAATTTGGGCGTTATCTTCTGACGATTCCAATTTTCGGGTATATCGAAAAAAAAAACTTTTCCTGTGTAATTACCGACGCTAGGTGTTCCAATGATGTACGATAGTGTTTGACTTTGGAAAAACTTTCCACCAACAACAGAATATCCTATTTTGATAGAAACAGTTTTCAAATTAAGTTTGAAATTTAGAAATACCAAAAAAAATGGGAACTTACCGAAGTAACTTTGAAACAAGGTATCGTTGGTGAAATAACTATCAGGAACGGAATCGTTTGTAGACTGTTCTTTGTTCGGATCACTCTCGTTTCCTAAAACAGTGAAAGCGACATCAAGGGAATGTTGTGACAAAAAGAAAGACAATATTAAAGTAGTGTGACGACTGTACAACATAATCGAGGACATTCGGTTTAGAATGAATCTGGCGTGAGGACATTCTGTGACTGAGTTCTCTCACTGTGGCCCCCCACACCTCGTACGTGTTGTAGGTACTTTTAATCATGCAGGGTCAAAGCTACAGCCTGACCAGTCGGGGAGACATATAGCCAAAGCGAAGACCTGTACAATTAATGGCACGGCGGTATACCTTTTCCACAATAATTAATAATAATTGTGAGAACTTAATGGGTAAGAATTTGCAAGGAACTTAAATCTTGTATAGGCCCCAAATCAGTGGTGTTATCTTTTCGAAGAAATTAAATCTGGCCAGACTACTCACTCTAACTTACTCAAACTAAAAATAAAAGTTTTAAAAAAAAGTCGAGAACGAACCTTTCCAGTTGAAAACACCGGGAGTGCCGATGATGATTTCGTCATTGAAAGATCGGACAAATATTCCTGCTTCATCGAGCGAATCAAAAGGTAGAGTAACAATGTATTGTATACTCTCTCCTTCTCTCTTAGGGTCTGTGTTATCGATTATGTTTAACAGACAAATCTTTTCGTGAATATTTCCATGAGGTGATTTCTTCATATCCGGCAGTATGTAACAGACTCCGTTTAAATGTGTCACATTTTCCCTTTGTGCTCCACAAACCTAAACAAATAAATGAATTCTTAAATTTTTAATCAAAGAAACGAAAAACAAAAAGAACTTCAACAAATACAGATACAGTATATCCTATTTTTCAGTTTATAATTCTTTTTGTAACTTCATAAGATAGAGAAAGCGACTAGAACATTAGTCACGGATCCATTTTTCAGTTTCTAGGATTTGTAAAAATATTTCTCACATTTTCGCGATCTTCTAAATTTTGTAAAAATTCAAACGAATAGTTACCGTAATTACTCCTGTTTTTTCATTAACGGACAAAGCTCCACCTATCCAAGCATCCTTTTCATATTTGTTGTAACTTAGTTTACTCGTGTTCCAAGTCGATTCTTCTATTTTTTTTATTTGAAGGCAATAAAACAAATCAAAGTTAAATTATAACTTAAACTCAAATTGTAGAAATTTCTTACCTTTTTGATATAGTTTTAGCGGCTTGCATTGTACTATGACTCCGCTTATGATATGGCAGTCATAAACTGCACCAGAGGGATGCTGTAGATCGTTTGCCGACCTAGTTTTCGGAGCCCCTACTATCAGCCTGAATGAAAATGTAATAAATTCCTTTGTTTATTAAAATAACAAAAGAAGTCTATATTTACCTAGACCGGCTATGAAATTGAACTGTGTAGCCGAAGTAACTATTGTTATTTAGAAAACTAATGTCTGCTGTATTTATTGCTGATGTCACATCTAAGTTAAAACACCAAACGAGATCCGGTAAAAAATAAAATAAATATGAGCTTCATCATTTTCATGATATTCGGAAGCTCCGTTTTCTGTTTAAGAAAAGGTCATTTTTCTTCGTCGAATTCCGTCATTAATTTTTAGTTAATATTCTTTAGAATAAAACTCATTTTGGACCTCGTACTCAAGGCTACAAAAAAATGCATTTTTTAGTGGAATATTTTTCATTCAGAAAAACGATTTTAGTCTGTAAAAATTTCAGTTTCGTCGTAAGATGAAAAGAGCAACCAGAAACACTAAGTAATTACTTAAAAGTCAAATAACCAAATTAATCATGGAAAAAATCACGTAACACTAGTGGAAATGACGCTTTCGAATCGCGAGTAATGACTGACTGAGCAAGTTCAAATGGGTTAGCTTACTAATAATTACAGTTGGCATTTAGTCTAGAGAATATTTTAATACGAGTATGCATAAAAGAGATGATACTCCTAATTACACTAAGCTAGTGGAACCGCTGTTCTTTTTAGTTTAGCTTATGAAGAGTAGACTCTCCGGGAAAGTTGAAACTTTATAAGCTAAGTGAAGGATATTAACAAATTTAATTTTTACTTCTTTCATGTCTCCGCGACAGAAATTGGCTATTATCAATACGATTTCGCTTCTAACGGAAACTAAAAAAAATTACGTAAAGAAGGGGTCGTCCATAAATTACGTCAGCATGGGTTAGGCCCTTTTTGCACGCTTTATCCCATTTCGCCTATGCTTAGCTTATGGGTAAGATGATAAAATTTGGACCCCCTCTCCCCCTAAATGTGCTTATGTAATTTATGGACGACCCCGAAGCCACAAATAGCGAGATACAGCTAGATTATTAGAATAGTACATTTTATCATTTAAAGCTTGGAGAGGGATAATTTCTCTCATAAAACCTCGGCCGGAACTGATTGAACGCGTTTAATAGGACAACTTTGTGAATTACAATCAATATTAACGTTAAGAAGAAATTTTTACATGGGTATATATAGATTTATTACATTTTACGGAAACGAATTGGTTATTCAGCCAGAAACTCTATTTATATTACTCTATATCAGAACTATATTACCATGATACTGTATATTAGCTTGGAAGCAACTGACAAGCTGCATTGTTCAAGCATTAGCTGCAAAAGATCTTTGGTCCAGTCGATGATTAATAGTTCGTGAACTAAATGTTGTAGATGAAAACGAAAAAGCTTGAATGGAGGGATAGCGGCACCGTCTAAAAATCAGAACTGCAATTCCGATTCCGAAGGTGGAAATAAAATTTCAGATTCCAATTTCGATTCCAATCAACAAATATTTTAGCGATGCCGATTCCGATTACGATTTAAACCAAAATCGATTAACTGTAATACGGCATTTTCATGCCTTTTAAATCAATCTGAATTGAAAATATTTTTTAAATGCCGATGCCGATGGGAATTCCGATGATTCCCAACTGTTTTCAGACGAGATTTTAATTCCGATTCCGATTCCTATATTTTTTAAAAAAGCACCGATTCCAATTCCAATGACTTTTTTTAGCAGGTTCCGATTTCGAATCCGATTCTGAATAAAAAAATTAATCGGAATTGCAGCCCTGCTAAAAATACGCCGAAATGAACTATTATTACGCGACAATTGACTATTTTTCGGCGTGAAAACCCTGTGTAATTTTCACATACGGTGTTATGCTTTATATCAAACGAGATTTTTATATTTTGTATGCAAACGCAACTAATCCTAGGTTGTACTTTTTATATACAACAACCATGTCCCTATCCACCAGGGAGGCTACTATCTTTGCGATTCGAACTTTCCAAAGTCGGTTTTCACGGGGGAAGGTTTATGCCTATAATTGTATCATTAAATCTCCATTTTCGCAAGCACAACAAAAATATATTCTGTATGTTTACAGTACAAAAATTAAAACACTATTTGTCCAGCTCCGAAATAGGGCCTCAAATAACTGTTTTCGATTATATCGACAAAAAGAGAGTAAACAAAACACTGACAGTCTCTCCCGTTATTAAAAATCTGTCTTTTCAAATATTTTCACAAAAGTCAGGCATATATTTGTCGTTGTATTTTTCAAACTTTAGTGCTAATTACTAATTTAAATTGAAGTTACAATTTCGGTCGCAATGAAATTACGGCTGCTATTATTTAAATAGGTACAAACAAAATAAAGATAGACCTATGTTGTGTTTAATAATAAAATATTAAAATCAACGTTGTTGAAAACAAATTATTTTCAAAAATAACTATAACAGATCTGGAATTTTTACGACGTTATAAAAAATTTTAGCGAAATTGTTTTTCAGTCTCATTTTTAACGTCTTGCTCTTATTTTTTGTTTTGAAACAGAAGGATTAATAGCTGCTTAATCGGTTTAATTCGTTCGTATTGAAAATTTTTCTAATAAAAAATATGAACCGCTCTTTTCTCATCCCTAAAAAACCGACTGATTATCTTTAATAAATAAAAACTACGGTATATATAAATTTCGACTTTTTTGCTCGCCCGGGAAAATTTAAAATTCGTAATAAAAAATCGTATTTTGTTCGTAATATTTGTTAAAATAAGAAACTAATACCAATGAATCGAATTTTTCACGCCTATGACTGAAGACTTAGATTTACCCAAATTGTTGACCAAATTGTTTCGTTACTCCTGTTTACTGCTTCTACGTCTTTTTATACGCCGTTTCTAGAATATAAAAAAAAATTTTATTAAAATAGGTAGCAATTAACAACTTTTTAAAAATTTGGATGCTTACTCTATAAAGAAGGATCCCAACGACCAAAATTACGACCAAAACAAGCAAAGCACCTCCTAGTACGTAGTACGGCCACTGACGTACGGCCACTGCGCTGTTGAATCTAGTACCAACTGATTTTTTAAGTTCATTTTCATCTTTGCGAAAAATTGTTAGAAACGTGTCGTAGTTGAAATGTGTCGAAGTTTTCAAAATTAATTCTGAAAGAAAAGTTTAAGAGGCAATTCAATAGAACCCTACGTATCAATCAATTATGAAAAAAGATTATGAAATTTTTTTTTTTTTTTTTTTTTTTTTTTTTAGATTCCACTGGAATTCAAAATTACTGTTAAATATAATATTTAACAGTAATTTATTTCTCAAAAAATTTGTCAAAAAAAAATCGACAGAAAAATTTCCAACATTTAACATTTTTAAGAGTACTTCTAAAATTAATTCTGTTAAATTTTTACGCTTTCAAAAAATTTAGTCAAATGCTCGCGAGTAAACATTCGGAAAAATTTTTTTCTCGCTCTGCAAAAAGAAAAGATAATGTTTGGATTCGTACCTAAAGTTTCAACTGAAATTTGGACTTTTATTTGGACGTGCATGCCTTCGGCATCAACGGTACCAGAACAGACGTAAAAAAGGTAACCACACGTATACGTGCAAATGTCTTCCTCGGGAAGACTCTGAAATTCGTTCATTATTCTCCCAGACGGAGGAACGTGACGTTCATAGCATGATGAAACATTTTTTGGAATTACCTGCAGAATAAATTTAAGAATTAGAAATTGCGTCTTAAGAAGAGGAATAAACAGTTCCATTACTGTTATGTTATGCGATTCCAAAAGTGTTAGCGTTGAATTATTCCAAGGAATGTTTTCCGGGATCCAGCATTTGAAATGTACCCTTTCACTATATCTTATTGAATTTAAAATCCGATAGTCATGAGTAAGAGTTACAAATGTATTCCCTTCGATATTATCACTGTCAATCAGAGTGGGATTCGCCTTTGAAAAGATTTCAAGTGCTCGCCCTTTCAATTTCAAACTTAATTTAAAAGTTTTGTTCTCATTATCGCAGAAAAGCGAAAAGTTGAAATGAGTTAACTCGGATCCAATTTTTGATATCCAAATGCCCAAGTCAAAACTTAAAATTTTCTGGAATAAAATGAATTAATAATGAGTTTTAAAAAATCCAATGTTAATTATTAGCCGTCTTACTTTTTCTGCGCATTGAAACACCTCGTCGTTTAAGCACATCCATGAATTTTCCTGGGTTTTGGAACATTTGAATTCGCCTGGAATATTCAGAAGCCATGTGTCTTTGGGAAGGTCTATCTGAATACATTTCAAAGTAGATTTGACACCACCTTGATTGGCTACTTTAACGATTAAAGGAGTAGAAAATTGTGATTCGATATTATAAGGCTCCCTGAGGAAGAAAATGTTATCAATTTGACGAAAAGAAGGATGCTATATAGCCTAGTTACTGCGGCCTACCCAAGCTACCATACCAAACCGATTGGCTGTTCAAAATCAACTAAAAAGATGCTGGAAACAAGGATCTAGCGACCGTTCGATTCGGCTAAAAATATTTTTCTGAAATTTTTAAGTAATCATTTGAACAGAAAAAAAAAAAAAAAAAAAAAAGATAGGGAGAGAGAGAGAAAGAGAGAGATAAGAAATGATATAAGAACATAATTTTCCTCCTTTTACGTTTTTACTTAAAATTCAAAATTTTAATTAATTAATTAATTAATTATATTTGACGTAGTTTTGAGATTTCTGAACCAAAAAGTTTGAGTTCTAAAGTGGCCTCTTTTTATGTCAAAATTACTAACTAAAAGACCGTTAGTCTAGTCTAGTCTTCTTAATTCACTGTTAAGGGGTCGTACATAAATTACGTAAGCACATTTAGGGGGGGGGACGGGGTCCAGATTTGACATCTTACCCATAAGCTAAGCATAGGCGAAATGGGATAAAGCGTGCAAAAAGGGCCTAACGCATGCTTACGTAATTTATGTACGACCCCTAAGTTGTTCGAACGATGCATATTGGTTAAAAGCTTCTTGGGCGATAGCCGCATCTTTATAAAACTCTAAACGTTTCTTTAGCCTTCTTGGCTGTGAAATCAATACAAACTTTAATCCTGGTAATTCAGCACTGATTGCCCAATCTGGGCAGTACGCCGTTTTATCGCGTTTCGGTTTGAAAGGTATTTTAATTACGTGGCAGCAACTCTGAGACTGGTTCATCACAGGGCAAGTTGCACAAAATTCTGTAGATAAGTTCTCCGCTACAAAATAATTTAGACGGATCACAAACGGCGAGCAATATGCGTAATCATTTTCGAAATTGGAAGAGTTTAAGAAAACAGTTTTATTGGTGCAGCTGAAGTTTCCTATTTCGAGAGCTGCCTTGTAAGATAAGGTAAAATTTATTCTTCCGGAAGAATTAAAATAAGCTCTTTTTTTATCTAAAGTGACTTCGACATTTAAACCTGAAAAAAAAAGTCCTACTGAGAATATCTTTTTCTTTCTTTTTTCTTTAACGGGGAAAAAACTACGTACCAAGATTCTTTGGCAAGTCGGCGTAGGGCACTTCGTATTTAACACAAATCTGAAGATCAAATTGAGTGGTATATTGCTGAATCTCGAGCCCCGAAGAATCTGATATTTTTACTGAATGAGAGATATTTACAAGTGGTCTAGATTTGATTAAAATCACGTGACCGGATTCATGGGCTCCTACTGATATATCTAAAAACCAAAAATGAAAATACATATAAATTATTAAATAATTGTGCAACTTCAGGTCAAAAACTTCCATTGAAAGGTTTTTTATTATTTTACAGAAAGAAAAGAGAACAAGACCCCACATATTTGGGTTTAATTTAAATAAAAAGAATTTTTTTTTACCATTATAATTATTCCCGTCTACATCGAGACCTTTCGATATACTGATTCCAAAGCCTTTGACACCCATGCCAACGTCTTCAGATCGAATTCGTTGCACAAGCTGTCTAGAAATTCCGGTCATACCACCTTTGTAGATATAAATGCATCCAGTATTATCCGCAGATGAATCTTCTTGTTCATACGGTGCCCCTACTGCAATTTCTAAAACAAAAAAAAAAAAAAGCATCATCAGAAATTTTATAAAACTTTCCCCCAAAAAAAAACTTCTTTTCGCAAACCTGGAAATCCATCGTGATCTAAATCTCCTATGTAAGAGATAGCTGACCCAAACTTGGCTCCAGAAATTTTTGATCCAGCAAGATAATCCATTTCTTTAAAATTTCCTTCTCCTGTGTTTAAAAAAACGTAAACTTTCCCTTTGTCATGACGAGTTTCACCGTAATCGTTTCCCGAATGCCGCGGAGCCCCAACTAAAATGTCGTCATAACCGTCACTGTTTAAATCCGCGACGCATACAGCCTCTCCGAAATATTCTCCCATTTGCTGCCCTTTCCAACTCAATTTGGGGGTTATCTTCTGACCATTCCAATTTTTCGGTACATCAAAAACAAAAACGTTTCCTGTGTAATTACCGACGCTTGGTGTTCCAAAAATGTATGATTTTGTTTGATTTTTGAAAAACTTTCCACCATCAATTGAATATCCTATTATCAGCAAATCAGTTCAAAAAAAAAGTTTGAAATTTATAAATACCGGAAAAAATGGGAACTTACCAAAGTAACTCTGAAACAAAGTATCGTTGGTGAAATAAGAATCAAGATCGGATTTTTTTGTAGACTGTTCTTCATTTTGATCTCTGTCGTGCTCTGAAATAATAAAAGCGGCATCAAGGGAATCTTCTGACAAAAAAAGAAAAGTCAACAGCAGTGAAGTTTGACGATTGTACAATGAGTGTGAATGTCCTGTAACTGAGTCTTTTCACTGTGTCGGACTATGTGGGCCCCCGACCCAATAATTAATAATTATTGTAAGAACTTAATAAATAAGAATTAGCAAGTAACTGAGATCTTTTAAAGACGCCAAATCTGTGACGATACGTTTTTTAAGAATTAAATTTCTAGCTCAACTGAAGTATGATTTCCGTAAAACGGATTCCGGGACATGCCCGGATGCTATGGAGGCAATCAGAGTGGCGTCGAGAGGCATTGAATATTGGGGGGGGGGGGGGGGGAGCGAAAAAAAATGTTTTAAAAACGTGGTCTAAAATGATTTTTACGGCCCTTTTTCACTGAAAATGAAGCGTCATGAGAAATTATTGAGGCCCTAAAAAGGGCCTAGCGACGGCACTGGAAGGCATGACTTATGTTTCTGCTTTTAATTTTTATTTGACCATATGTCAGAACAAATGCACATAATCAGTCTCTTGTGCGTGTTGCGCGCACGGTAGGCTAAAAGGTGTCGATTTAATGTTGAAATCAGTCCCGGGGAAAATCTAAAACTAAAAATTAAAAATGGTTAGAACGAACCTTCCCAGTTGAAAAAGTTCAAAACACCGGGAGTGCCGACGATAATGTCGTCATCGAAAGATCGGACAAATATTCCTGCTTCTTGAAGGGAATAAAAAGGAATAGTAACAATTACTGTTAGTTGGTTGTCTCTATAGAAGTACTCTTTTTTGTTTATGTTCAACAGAAAAAGCTTTTCGGTATAATTAGCCCATTTGATAATATGCGACCATGCGTAACAGACTCCGTTCAAATGTATCATATTTTCCCTTTGAGCTCCACAAACCTAACAAAAAAAAATGAATTAGGCCTATTAAATGTTTCATTTAAGAAGCGAAAAAGAAAAATAGAATTTAAAAATACAGACAGTACATCCTAGTTTTTTGTCTTTTATTCTTTTTGTAACTTCATCAGGAGATAAAAAAAAAAAAGACAAAAACTTTTCTAAAGGACATTTAAAACGAAGGCATCAATACATTGCTTTATTGGCAGAATTAAAGAGATTTTACGATTCAAAAAACCATATTTCAGCTTCTTTGATTTGTAAAAATGTTTCTCATATTTTCCCGATTTCCTAAATTTTATAAAAATTCAAACGAATTCTTACCGTAACTACTCCTGTTTTTTCATTAACGGACAATGCTCCACCAATCCAAGCATCCTTTTTATATTCGTTGTTACTTCGTTTCCTTTTCCTAATATTACCTCCAAAGCGTTCTATCCGAAATATCACTGTTTTTTTATTTGAAGTCGAAATAAATCAAAGTTAAATTATAAACTAAACACAAAATGTAGAAACTAGAAATTTTTTACCATCAGGATATAGTCTTATTGGCTTGCAGTATTGTACGGCTCCGCCCTCGATAAGGCAGTCATAAACTGCACCAGAGGGATGCAGTGCATCGTATTCCGACCTAGTTTTCGGAGCCCCTACTATTAGCCTAAATGAAAAATGTAATAAATTAATTTGTTTTTAAAAATAATGAAAGAAATCTATATTTACGTGGACCGGTAAAAAAATTGGACTGCGTAGCCGAAGTAACTATTGTTATTTAGAGAACTAGGATCTGTTATATTTATTGCTGATTTCGGATCTAAATTAAAACACCGAACTAGATTCGGTAAAACAAATAAAATAATTATGAGCTTCATCTTTGTCATGATATTCAGAAGCTCCGTTTTGTATTTAATAACAGTTCATTTTTCCTCTTCTTCGAATTCCGTTGTTAATTTTTAGT
This sequence comes from Liposcelis bostrychophila, assembly GCA_037577465.1. Taxonomy (NCBI): domain Eukaryota; kingdom Metazoa; phylum Arthropoda; class Insecta; order Psocodea; family Liposcelididae; genus Liposcelis; species Liposcelis bostrychophila. The sequence goes on along the minus strand of CM075212.1, from coordinate 18,590,985 downwards.
TATATGCTGTACAATTAAACTCTTTTTGGACCATATTCTCGAGGCTACAAAAAGATCGATTTTTTCATTCAAAAAAATGATTTTTAGTCTGTAAAAATTTCAGCTTCGTAAAATGACAAGAGCAAGCAGAAACGCAAAGAAATTACAAAAGAAATAAAGTAACTAAATTTTTCTACGAAAAAATCACGTAACACTTGTGGAGATGATGCTTTCGAATCGCGAGTCATGACTAACTGAGCAGGTTCAAATGGGTTAGCTTGCTAATAATTACTATTGATATTTAGTCAAGAGAAAATTTTAATACGAGGATGCATAGAAACGATACTCTTAATTAGCTTAAGGCAGTGAAGTCTCTCTTCTCTTTTGTTAAGCTTATGAAGTGTAAATTCTCCGGAAAAGTTGGAACTTTATAAGCTAAGTGAAGGGTATATTAATAAATTAACTTCTACTTCTTAAAGTCTTCTTACATCTTTGTCACCTAAAGCTTACAGAGAAAAGTTGCTTGACTGAAAACTCAACGAGAACTGATTGAACAGGTTCAATAGGACACCTTTGTGAATTAAAATTGATGCTAACGTTGAGAAGAAATTTTGACTAGTCAAAATTTACCCATGGGTATCTATCGATTTATAATAATTTTCCGGGACGATTTTACGAGATTATCGACGTCATAATGACGTCAAGACAGTACGACCGGTAATACTTGTGACTAATTTGTCGTCTAACTTTCGTCGTAGTGACGCCAACTCAATTTCGAAATACAAACGTCATGACGTCAATAAGACGTCATATTGACGTCATTCAATGAGATGCGTTATCGGTCATGCTTTATGGCGTCATTTTGACGTCGAAAATATCATAAAATAGTCCCGGAAAGTGTTCATGCCCGATGACGTCTCCGGTACGTGTAGGGTTCACGTCTTTATGACGTTTAAAGTACGTCACCTTTTTCGCTGAGATATTTACGTGAACAAATTCATCATCCATAGGCTGGAACTCTTATTAACTTAGGAACTTAAGAACTTTTGTTAAAATATTATTTTTCGAGCTCTCTGCCTTCGTTCTGACTTCATTTTTTGACTGATAAAACGAAATATGCCGATTGTAATACTTTTTTTTGCACCCAGTGGCGGAACTAAAATTTGTGGGCCCGCCCGAAGTAGGAGGCCCCCCCCCCATTTGAAAAATATTATACATTCTTAAGAATGTATGAAAAAAAATATTTTTAGTAATAAGTGAATTTTATTATTATTTTTTTTCCCTGAATTTTTAATATAAATATAACTTTTGTTAGTGTAATCCTAGTTGTGTCCCCAGAGAGAAGTGGGCCCTCCCGCGCCGCGGGACCTGCGGGCCCGTTAGTTACGCCACTCTTAATTGCACTGCTTCTGATAGATATCAACCCTCAAACACCATACAATTCAATCACTTTTATATCATAACCTCAAGACGGTAGAAAATCAACCATTTATTAGTATAGAATGGACGTCATACTGAAGTCCAAAATAATCTATCTTTAAAAATTTCTTTTTTTCAGAAATGATAAATCAAGCGGTAGTACAACGAAATTACATCAAGCAAAATTTATGTTTAAACAAGAGATCTTTTTAATACACCGGAGGAGACTTATAGAACGCGTTCAAAGGACAATTCTGCTAATCACAGTGGATGTTCGATCAAGAGGAAATTTAAATAAAGGTAGGCGTAATAAGAAATGGTGAGTTAGAAGTGTACACTAAACCAGTAAACCATCTCATCTCTGTATTTAGCTTGTGAAAGAGTAAATTTTCCGGTGAGTTGATAGTTGTAAGCCAAGTATAGAAAACTAGTAAGCCAACTAGCTGCACATTAATTTTTTTTAAAAACAGACGGAAATTTAAATTTCTATCCTGAAAAATTGGATCTCGTTAAGAGTCTCTGTAAAAGAATTTACTGGCGTTTGTCCTATAAAAATCACAAAAAGGCTCTTTTCAACAATTAATTTTTAGTTATATATTCCGTACAATAGAACTCTTTTTGCACCATGTTCTGGAGGTTGCAGAAAAATCGATTACGTAGTGGAATATTAAAAATTAAAATAATAATTACAACATTATTTATTCTCTTCTTTCGCCTTCGAAATAAGAGAAAGGAGAAAATTTGAATAGAGCTGACCTACATCCAATCTTCAGGTAGATAATTGGGCTTTATTTGCAGAAAAACGAACACGAAAATCCGTACCTACCGCGAAGTAGCTTTCCAGAAACTTATATTAGTGGCACCAAAAAGTTCACGTTTTCAATAATGTCATTTCATTTTAAAAAAAAACAGGTCCATAACTAAAAATATATATTGTACATTTAATATAAAAATTAAAATAATAAATACAACATTATTTAAAACAAATATTTGCAAAATTAACTGCGTATTACAAATCTTAAATTTTTAAGACTTTATCTTAAGAAGGATTCTTGAAATTTTTTTGAGTACGATTTTGGATGTGTTTTTTTTTCTTTTTAAAATCTTTCTAATAGTTATAAATAAAAGTTTTCAAAATTAACAAAGGATCGTACGTATTTTGTTTGCACATTTCGAAAAATTCTTGAAAATTTTTTCTTCGTGTTATATTTTTTGTCTCCTCCTCCACTTTTTTGCAAATATTTCTAATCAAAAAAATACGTTCGCAACTTAAATTTCTCGAATAAAAATTAACAACCGCTCTTTTTCCTTAAATAATTTCGGTTATTCTTGTTGAAAGTGCAATGTAAACAAATTTCGCTTTTTCTGATTGACGTTAACCTTTTAAAAATTTTTATATACAGATCTTTTTGTTTCGTTGTATTTTTTAAAATGTTAAATGCTTGAAACTCATAAATTACTCGAATAGTTACCGCCCGCCTCTGATTGAAGTTGCATATCTACCCGAACCGGTGATTCCTTGTCATTTTAGTTTTCTCTTTCTCCGTTTTTCAGAAATCCTTCTCTGAAAAAAAAAAAAAAAAAAAAAAAAGAGCAAGATTGCTAAAATGCATTTCGAATGTCAATCAAATTAAATTATATTTTAACTCAAGACTTACTTTATAGCAAATGACCACAGGGACAAAAATTATTGCCCAAACAATAATAGCAACCCCCAAAACGTAATACAGCCATTGACATGAATATATAGAATCTCTGTTGAATTTAGTGCCAACTGATTTCTCAAATTTTTCTTTGTGAAAAACTTTCAGGGAAGTGTTGTACTGAATGACAGACGAGTTTTTAAAAATTGATTCTGAAAATAAATACAGCAAGGTTTGGTGCTTGAGCAAAACGGAAAATACTGATAAGATTCGAAAAAAACATTTTTTATTTTGCTTAGTGAAAAAAAATAAGTAAGTAAAAAGTTTGGATTGATACCTAGTGCTTCTGTTAAAATATGGATGTTAATTTTTGCGTGTATGCCATCAGAGTTCGGCTCCAAATTATAAGCAAAACAATCATAAATATGGTAAAAGTTTGTATCCTTAATATTTGTGTCGTTAATTAAAGTGATATCCGTGACAGAAAGATTCTGGAATGCGTCCATTTTCCCAGCCGAAGCAACGTCTCGTTTCCCACATGAAACCCTTCCTGAATCCGTTGTGGCCTGATAAATAAAATTAAAAATTAAAATTTACAAATTACAAATTACTTTCGTTCAAGAATGGCAAATAATAATAAGTTCCATTACCTTAAAATGATGAGATTTCAAAAGAGTTAACGTTGTATTTTTCCATAAAACCTTTTCCTGGATTTCGCATCGGAAATAAAAAATTTTTATTTTTGTGAATCCCGACATGAAAATCTGATAATTATGGGTAAAATCTACAGTTTTATTCCGTTCGAGAGTTTCCGTGTAAACGGACGGATTAGCCTTTGCCGCCAGTACAAATCTGTGATCTTCTTTCAATTTGAGATTTAATTCAAATGTTTGGTCGTTTTTTTTGCTTGCATCCTCGAAATAGGAAAAAAGGAAAAACTTGAATTGAGCCGAACCGGATCCGATGTTGTTAAGTTGGTAACAATAAATTTGTTGTCATGTTGTATATACTGTAAATATAACTCTGTGTAAATACGTTAAAGATGGATGTTTGTCTTTTGATACCTTTTATTTAGAAAGCGAAATACTTAATAGGTTACGGGCCCAGGCTGTTTAAATACGACGGGGCAATGAAAGATTGGATAGATTAACTTTTTTGAGCGTTATTATGTGTTATTTAGAACGTTGAAAGTAAAAGATTGAAAGAAATAAAAAGTCCGATTGCATCATCCAAAATGGCGGCGTCGGATTCAGGATGTAAGGAAAAAATAATTCGATTGTCCGGAAAGAAAAACTGGAATGTATGGAAATTTGCAATCGAAATTTCATTAGAAAGCAAGGAGTTGAAAGGTTATGTAGATGGAACGATTAAGGAGCCGAACCAGTTTGAGGCTGACGGGTCATTGAACGATGATTATGCACCTTTCAAGAAGAAGGATTTACAAGCCAGGGATATTATAGTTAGGCGAATGGAAGAGGGACCTATGGCTCACATCTTAAGCTGCACCACCGCTGAAAAAATGTGGGAAAAGCTGTGCTCCATCTATGAGAATAAGAGCGATGTATCAGTGAACAATCTACAGGCTGAATTTTTCAACTACAAGTATGATAACCAGGGAATCGCAAAGTACATTTCTGGGTTAGAAGGAATACGGAATAAGCTTCTACAGCTCAATGCCCGAGTAAAAATTCCCATAGAAATTCGCGATAACTTATCATGAATTCGAGCGACAAAATTCACGATAAGTTATCGCGATTTCAATGATTTTCCATAAAGAAATATCCATAAAGTTATCGTGTCCTCTTATGGTTTAACATAAAAAGTGACGATAAAACTTATGAATACTCATTAGTTATATGGTGCGGTATAAAACGGTATAAACGATAGACTTATCGCGATTTTAATGATTTCATATAAAATTATTAAGTCATAAACATATGGGAATCTATAAGGTTTATGATACGGTTTAGGCGTAAAATACGATAGACGTATCGCGATTTCAATAATAAACCATAGAGACGATGAGTCATAAGTGTATCGCGTTTCTTATGTAGAAAGATAAACAGGAACCATAGATTAGACCAAATTAAATTTATTAATTAATTATGTAATTTATTAATTTATTACAATTTATTTAATTTATTCTTCATTAGGCCTAATCACTCTGATTAAAATTAATTAATCACACACTGTTCACTGTTCAGTGTTCACTAAACACAATATTGTTCTTCATAATTTTTTTTCTATTTCTTATTTATTAATTTATATATTTTTTTTTTCACTATTTTTTGCTATTGTTTTTTCACTATTTTCACCAGTCGTAAATAACATATTGTGCTTCATTTAATTAATTGTTTTCTGTCCTTCCATAAAAGTCGTTGAATGCTCATGAAGTTGATCCTTATTTAAGAAAACAATATCCACATATCTGAAAGAAAAATCGTAACGCATAACGTTTAATAGCTATTACCACTCTTTTTTTTTTTTTTCCTTTTTTTTTAAAATTAGGTGATATACTTACATGTTTCTCGTCTTGGTTTAATCTAATTTAATTTGCTTCGAATTTTCTAGGATATCTGACGAATTTGAAGGTGAGGCCTGCAAATATTCAATAAAAATTGGCACAAAGTATCAATGTCGATCTCCCCTAAGATTAATAAAAATAAAGCGGTATATACTTATCTAATTCAGAAAATAGCATCCGGAATCCTTAAAAAAATATCCGTACATCATTGTATACTTTTAGTTCACTTTCTGGCAAAAAACCGAAACTGGAAATTTCCCTAAAGCCAGAGTTTTAAAAGAAAAACGATTTTTCCAAATATAATGGCGTAAAATTTAAGTATACACTTTAGCACGAATCCACAAATCTAACTAAAAAAAAAAGTAAGTTTTCAATGCAAACCGTGTACCTGGGATTTAAGGACTTTTAAAAAGGTTGTCAACCATTATGAAAAGCATAAATAAGAAGAGTTGAGGGTTCCTTCATAAAGAAATCGGTGAGACGACCTTTTCGCAAAGTAAATACAAAAACCATCTTATTTTGAAAACACGCCTCAACCAAAGAGAGGCATTATTTTATATCTTTCTACTCATTGAGATATTTCTTTTATGCATTCAGTGCATGAACTGTAAAGGAAGACCTTTTCTATTTCTATAAAATAATCTTTTATTTTTCTCCACACTTTTGCCTGGACCTATGGTCTAACTTTATAAAAATACATAAAATTTTATCGCGCTCCAATAAATTTTTCCTCATAAAATTTTATGATTTCCGATGAAATTTACTTTGGTATAACTTTTATCGCAATCGATAAACTTTTATCGTGATCTATAGCATTTTTCTTTGTACAATTTTATGACTCGCGATAGGAATTTAACATGGTCTAACCTTATGAGAATACATAAAATTATATCGCGCTCCAATAAATTTTTCCTCATAAAATTTTATGATTTCCGATGAAATTTACTTTCGTATAACTTTTATCGCAATAGATAAAATTTTATCGTGATCCATAGCATTTTTCTTCATATAATTTTATGATTCGCGATAAGAATTTAACATGGTCTAACCTTATAAGAATACATAAAATTTTATCGCGGTCCAATAAATTTTTCCTCATAAAATTTTATGATTTCCGATGAAATTTACTTTGGTATAACTTTTATCGCAATCGATAAACTTTTATCGTGATCTATAGCATTTTTATTTATACAATTTTATGACTCGCGATAAGAATTTAACATGGTCTAACCTTATGAGAATACATAAAATTTTATCGCGCTCCAATAAATTTTTCCTCATAAAATTGTATGATTTCCGATGAAATTTACTTTGGTATAACTTTTATCGCAATTGATAAAATTTTATCGTGATCCATAGGATTTTTCTTCATACTATTTTATGATTCGCGATACAATCCACTCAAATCACAGCTTTATGGTAACTCATAGATTCTATCGCTCCGCATCCATACAATTTTATCGTTTTTCATTACTTTTATGACGTTTTCTGAATTCATAAAATCACATGATTTCTCATAAACAGAGTAACCATAAACTTATCACGAACGATAGCTTTCTTATCGTCAGTTTAGCGTTCCTATCGTTCTTCATAAGTGTCCTATGATTACTCATAGATCCTAAACCAGAGCGCGATTAAATTTTATCGTGATTCATTCATTTTTATAACTTTTCATAAAACATATGGGTATTCATAATTTTCTATCGCGATTTCCTATGGGAATTTTTACTCGGGTGAGAAAATTTCAGACAATATGTTCATCACCAAAATTTTAACAGGTTTACCGGACAGTTACAAACATTTTCACAGTGCATGGGATTCTACACCAGACAATAGGAAGAATATTAATGAATTGACAAGTAGATTGTTATTAGAAGAAGAAAGATTAAAGAGAGGGGAGAAAGGTGATCGAAATGAGTCAGCAGCATTGGTTAGCAGAAATAATTTCTCCTCAAGAAAAAATTTCAGATCTCAAAAAGGGAACAACAGCAATGCTCGACAAAATTCAAATAATAATAATAACAACACTTGCAATTTGTGTAGAAAGATTGGGCATAAAGCAGCAGATTGTAATCATAAAAATGATTATGATTCCGGATTATGTTATAGGTGTCACAAAAAGGGCCATAAAGCAAAGGATTGTCCTCAAAATAATCATGATGATTCTCAAAATCCTCCTGGGAATAATTCCAAAAGGGATAATCGGTCAAAAGGAAATCAAACAGCAACCTTGGCTTTGGTGGGAAAGCAGAGAGAGGACTCCAACATAATGAATGAAAAGGACTCGAGTACTGAAAAGTGTTTGTCAGCTTTGGCTTTGATTGGTAATGAAAATGTTCATTTTAATAAAGACTTGTGGTATTTAGATTCAGGCCATGCACATATGACTTATGAAATAAATTTTTTTCTGACTTTGAAAAAATTGATAGTTTACCTGGTATAAAAGTTGGTAATGGACAAGTGTTAAAGGTTCTTGGAAGAGGAACTGTTCAAGTTCAAGTTTTTAATGGGTCACAATGGAGAGATTGTAATCTTCAGAATGTATTATATGTTCCTGAATTGACTTTTTGTCTTTTGTCGATTAGTGCAATGACTGATAAAGAGATTGGTCTTTATTTTGATTCTGATGGATGCATTTTGGAAAGGAAAATCACAAAGGAAATAGTTGCAATGGGCAAACGGGATGGAAAATTATCATTTACCTATGAAAATGAAGTTGATTTCTGCCATTTTAGGATGTATGAAAAGAAAGTAGAAAGTTTGAAAATTTGGCATGAAAGATTGGCTCACCAAAACGTTAAGCAGGTTAGGTTAACTTTGAAAGATATGAATATTGATTTTATTGATGACAAGGACTTTTTTTGTGAAGCTTGCATTCTAGGCAAGCAGCATAAACTTCCTTTCTCTACAAGTGATTATAAAGCTAGTAAACCTGGAGAATTGCTGCATGCAGATTTGTGTGGGAAAATGGAAGAAACTTCAATGGGTGGAGCAGATTATTATTTGCTATTGAAAGATGATTTTAGCCATTTTCGACTGGTTTATTTTTTAAAAGACAAATCAGAAGCAAAGTTTAAAGTGATTGAGGCTATTCGTTTAGTGGAAAATGACACTGAAAATAAATTAAAATATCTTAGAACAGATGAAGGTAGTGAATTTGATAATCATGTTCTTGATGATTTCCTGAAACAAGAAGGGAAAAGACATCAGTGGAGTTGTGTTTATACTCCAGAGCAAAATGGAAAAATAGAAAGGGAAAACAGAACCGTGGGAGAGGCGGCCAGGACAATGCTGCAAGCCAAGGAAATGGGAAAGAAATTTTGGGCAGAGGCAGTGAATGCTGCAGTGTATGTTTTGAATCGCAGTGGATCCAGTTCATTACAGAATAAAACTCCATTTGAAGCATACTTTGGAAAGAAGCCAAAAATTAAAACGTTTAAAGTCTTTGGTTCTGAAGCTTTTGTTTATCAACCGAAACAGAAAAGGAAAAAATGGGATCCTAAAAGCAAGAAAGGAATTTTCGTTGGATATCAAGAAAATATGAAGGGTTATAGAATTTATTTAAAGGATGAAGATAAAGTTGTTATTTCGCGGCATGTTATTTTTCAGCCGCATAATACAAAGCCTGAAGATGTGATTGAAATTTCTTCAGATTATGAAAGTGATTTCGAAAGTGAGGACGAAGAGATTTTGTCTAAAGATATGACACAGAAGAAAGGAAATAAGGAGCAACAAACTCAAAACCTCAACAATCAGGAGCCAGACTTGCAAATTCCAGAGGAGCAGGAAAATCAACAAAATCGAAATCAGGTCGACTTGGATCACTCAAATGATGGATTCCAGGGAATAAATGAAGACAGAAATAATGGAAATATGGATCAGGATAATTCAATAAAGGAAAAGAATGATTTGAAAGAAATTCATAACAAGAGAAGTGATGAAAAGGCTGAAAAACATGGATTACGACCAAAAAGAGATTTAAAAGTTCCTGATAAATTTAAGGATTATGATATGGCATTTATTTGTCAGCAAGGTATAATGGAAGATTTAACCTTTCAGCAAGCTGTGACTGGAGCAGACAGACTTCGATGGAAAGAAGCGATTGATAGAGAATTTAACGCGATTGAAGAAAATAACGTATGGGAAGTAATAGACGATCCGAAAAATGTACCTTTGATTGATACGAAATGGGTTTTTCGAATTAAGGAAGGAGCAAAAGGACATCCAAATATCTACAAGGCTAGACTAGTTGCACGTGGATTCCAGCAAGAAGAAGAATATGACATAGGAGAGACGTATGCTCCGGTGGCTCGTTTGGAAACGGTAAGGACGTTTTTAGCGGTAGCTAATCACTTCGGTTTCCCGGTCTACCAAATGGACGTAAATAGTGCATTTTTATACGGGGACATAGAGGAAGATGTGTATCTTCTTCCACCAGAAGGAATGGATCTACCAGAGGGTAAGATTTTAAAATAAAGAAAGGTTTTATACGGTCTCAAAAATCTCCTAAGTGTTGGAATAAGAAATTAATCAGTTTATGATAGATACAAATTTAATAGATCTAGGCTGATTACTGTTTGTATATAAAATTGATAGGAAAATGGAAAAATTTTATTATTTTTATTGTTTGTAGATGATTCGATTTATAGTGGAAATTTAGGTCTTAAAGAATTTAAAAAGAAACTGATGAAGACTTTTAAGATGAAAGATTTAGGTTTGGCAGAAAATTACGTAGGTCTTCATATAAAGCAATCAAATGAAAGAATTGAAATTGATCAAAAGGAGTACTTATTAAAAGTTTTGAAAAAGTTTGGAATGGAAGATTGTAGTAAAGCTCCTACTCCTTTAGTCAAAGATTTTCAAATTTGTTCTGAAATTTCTAAAGATCCAAACATTGAAAATAAATGTCGAAGATTGATTGGTTCGCTTATGTATGTAGCATTAGGTTCAAGACCTGATATAGCAGCAGCTATAAATAAGTTAAGTCGCTATCAGCATGTAGCAAATGATGATTTATTTAGAGCTCTTAAAAGAATATTAAGATACATAAAAGGGACTTTAGATTTAAAACTTGTTTATGAAAGATCTCAAGTAATAACCCCGGTTATTAAAGGATTTGTTGATGCAGATTTCGCAGGATCTGAAGATCGTAAATCAACCTCAGGTTATGTAGTAAAAGTTTTTGATAGTACTGTGAGCTGGGGCAGTAAAAAACAATCTGTTGTTGCTCAATCCTCTTGTGAAGCAGAATACGTAGCTATTTCATATGGATTAAAAGAATGTCTTTGGATACAGAATTTGTTAAAGGAAATGGAAATTGAAAACACGGAAATTATAAAAATTTACGAAGATAATCAATCTGCTTTGAAAATTGCAAAAACCCCAGGGAACACAAAGCATTTGAAACACATTTCTGTAAAATATCATTTTGTTAAAGATTATGTAGAAAAAGGGATAGTAGATATGGAGTATATTAATACTTCTGACCAAGAAGCAGATATCTTAACAAAACCTGTATCTATAACTCAATTCCAAAAATTAAGAGAAAGTATGGGATTAAAAGAAAATTAGTATGTAAGATTTTTTTTATTGAATGAAAATTTTTTTAAAATTTTTGATTGTACTTTTTAATTTCTGATTGTATTCTTTGATGCTGATTGAATTTTTATTTTTGATTTATTGTTAAGGGGGAGTGTTAAGTTGGTAACAATAAATTTGTTGTCATGTTGTATATACTGTAAATATAACTCTGTGTAAATACGTTAAAGATGGATGTTTGTCTTTTGATACCTTTTATTTAGAAAGCGAAATACTTAATAGATGTCCAAGTTCTTAAGCTCCAATTCAAAAAACAATATTATCTGCAACAAAATCGTTAATGGTGAGCATTAAAAAGCAGACATTGAAGAGCAAGCGGGAAAAAGGATCAGAGTCCATGTTTTTGTTTTGAATGCTTTTACAAAAGATAAACATAGGATTTAAGTGTAAAGAAAAACAACGGACTCTGATCCTTTTCCCCGCTTATTCTTCCATTCGGTTGTCAGGGTTCCTACCTCTTGTTGGGAGTAGACCTCAGCGTCTTCTAAACACTTCCAAGAATTCTTTGAAACTTCATAGCATTGTGTCAATACAGGTTTTAACGAAACGTTTTGCGGAAGGGCGATCGTTAAATTCTTCAATGTGCACCAGACACCTCGATTGACGACTTTGATTTTTAAATGGATCGAATCCATTGATCCGACCAGAAAAGGTTCCCTGAAGAATAAAATATTATTAATTTTAAGAGAAAGATGCAACACATGCAGTTCCGTTGGCCGTAACCCAAGCGGTAATCACTAATCGGCTTTTCAAAATCGAAATGGCTGCGATAGACAATCTCGTCGCAATGCGTCGCAGACTAAGTTGGTAATTATATACAGAGATGGTTTTGAGTCATTTTTGCTCTCAAAACATTGTTGCATATCTCTTGTAAAATGGGATTTATGAAGGTCTATGTTACCGAGATAGCATTACATCTTTAGTCGTGCAGAAAGATGTTACACACGTAACATCTTTCTGCAAAACCGATACTTTGTCTCAAAAAGTTGCTTGGGTCGAGGACCGTAATTATTTATTGCCTTAAAATACTATTTTTTTTAAACGTATCTCCTGGCTATGAAATAGATACGAACTCTATCCCTGGAAATTCCGCAGTGATTCTCCAATCCAGGAAGCTGGTTGCATTATCGCATTTCGGCTTGAGAAGTATTTTCAGTACGTGGTAAGAAGTCTGATTAATGACAGGGCAAGTTGCACAAAATTCTGTAGATGGGTTTTCTGCTATGGTATAATGCAGAGTGATCGGTAAAGGCGAATATTGGAACGAATGATTTTCGTAATTGGAAAAATTAAAAAAAACGTCGTAAAAAGGAAGGCAATATGGAAATCCTTTTTCGAGAATTGCTTTTGAATAAGATAAGGTAGAATCCTTTTTTCCGGTAGACTTGAGAAAATAGGCTCTTTGCAACATATTATCTACGGTGACTGCGATGTCAAAATCTGAAAATATGCTTTAGTTAAAAGGTTTGTTTTTATTCCTTCTGTTAATTTATGAACAAAATAATAATAATATTCGAAATACTTTATTCTTCCAAAAATACATGACTTTTCAGTTTCTTTCCTTTTACAATACAAAGGAAACATTTTTCATTGTTGCCAACCTACACAAATAAAGAGAAAAAGGTCATTTTTTTATTTATTTTAACACTTCCTCCAAAAAAATGACACTTTCTGACAAAAAGTTACTAAAATAAAAAAACTAAAAATTACATGAAAGAAAATCAGACCTATTGTGACTTATAAGTCATTCCGATACCACTGCAAAGTCTTTGAAATCTTACTCTTTCTAAAGTTTTGTGAGTAGATCCGCTAATTGAAGCTCACTTGAAACATGTTCCACTACAAGTCTTTTATCAGTAACTAATTCCCTGACATAAAAATGCTGCACTTGAATATGCTTTGTTCTTTTGTGAAATTCAGGATTCTTTGCCAACTTTACAGCTGCGTTGTTGTCAACATATTGTACAGGCACACTAAAGACATCAAAAATTCGTTTAAGAGGCGACTGAGCCACACTGCTTCTTTGGAACCTGAGCTTGCTGCCATGATTTCGGCTTCTGCTGTAGAGGTTGCCACAGTTCTTTGTAGTTGACTAGACAAGAGATAGCTCCTCCAGACAACATGGTGACCATTCCACTTGTACTTCTTCCTGTTTCTCGGTCGTTTGCAAAATCGGAGTCCGAATAAATCTCTAAATATTTATCATCTGCTTTGTATGTTATCTTCAGATTTTTTGAACCTTTCAAGTACTTCAGCACTCTTTTTGCGTCGATCCAATCTCTAATTCTGGGCTGATTAAGTCTTCTGCCAGTATTTATTTACGGCAAAGGCAATATCAGGTCTAGAGACTGTTGTTAAATACATGAGACTTCCAACTAGCTCTCTATAAGGAGTTCTGCTATGCGCTAATTTATTATTCGGATTCTCTCCTTTCCGACAGGGGTAGTTATTGGATTTGAATCCTTCATCCGAAATCTTTCAAGAAGTTCCTCAATGTAATGGTCTGGGAGATAGATATCTCACTTCTATCTTCACTGATCTCTATATCCATACCCACAAACGTATCGACATCTCCAGTCTTCATTTGGAATTCATCATGCATCTGATTGAAAAATGCATCATGTTGATCATCCTCGTCTGCTAAAGCTAATCCATCATCAACAAAAATTCCTGTTATGAAAAGTTTATTTCCTTCACATTTATAGTAAACACAAGGATCGGCTTTGCTTTGTTTCAAACCTGTTGCTTTCAAGGATCTTTCAAAACGTTTATTCCAGCAACGAGGCGCTTGTTTCAGCCCATAGATACTCTTTCTCAATAAACAGACTCGATTTGTACCATCACTAAAACCTTCAGCTTGTTCCATGTAAGTTTCATCTTCCAAGAGCCCATACAGAAATGCCGTTTTGACGTCGAACTGTTTAATTTTCATCTTACGATGCGCTGCTATGGCTAGCAATGCCCGAATAGTTTCCTTCCGCACTACAGGACTAAATGTTTCTCCATAGTCAATTTGGGTATTACCTTTAGCCACTAAACGAGCTTTAAACACAATTTCTTCCCTTTCGTTTCTTTTGAAAACCCATCTATTTTTCAATATCTTTTTACCTTTTGGCCTTTCTACTAAAGTCCACGTTTCATTTTCTCGCTGGGAATTCATCTCTTCCAACATCGCTTTGTGCCATTCTGAAGCTTCTGCTGAATTCACTGCTTCCTTATAATTTTCTGGATCTTTCAACTCAGCTTGACTATTTGCAACAAACACGAAATCACTACTTGTCATCCACTTCGGTTTCTTTCTATCTCTGGATGGACGATCCTGAACCTCCGAATTTCTAGATTCATCTTCCTCCAAATTCGTAGGTTCTTCTTCTGACTGGACAGATGCTTCCTCCGAATTGGCAGGTTCTTCCCCCGAATTGGCAGGTTCTTCCTCCGAATTGGCAGGTTCTTCCTCCGAATTGACAGTTCTTTTTCCGAATGGACAGATTTGTCCGGCTTTAAATTGTCAAGCGCAGATGAAATACATAACTTTTCCGGATTAAATCTGACATCATGACTGCAAACGATCTTGTGCTGACCTGGCAACCAGACACGATAGCCATCGTTTTCATTTACGTATCCTACTAGCTTCCCTTAACTGATTTTTCATCGTTTTTCTTCCGAAGCACTGCGGGAATAAGAACATAACATTCGGTACCATACACCCGAAGAAAATCAAGGTGTTCTTTATGAAGCGACCGATTATACCATAATTCATACGGTGTTTTATCCTTTTCTGACGATTTAGCTGTCAGGTTCAAAATGTACACTGCGGCATTACAGGCTTCCGCCCATAAAAACTTTGGCAACCCAGCAGCTAGTCGCATAGAGCGTTGAGCCTCCATTATGGTACGATTCTCTCGTTCAGCACAACCATTGAGCTGAGGAGTATACGGGGGTCCATCGAGAAGAGGGATACCATACTGGTTTAAAACATCTATATTTTTTGATTTTTAATTCGTTTCCACGATCACACCGGAATTCTTTGATAACATGACCTAACATTTTTGCTTCATTAAGAAAAGTTTTTAAGTTTGTTGATACTTCATCTTTCGTTTTTAAAAAAAAGACCCGACGAAATTTACTGTAATCGTCCTTAAAACAAACATAATAACGAGATTTACCTATGGATTCAACTTCCATGGGCCCACAAACGTCAGCATGAATGCGAGCACCCGTCTCTGTCGGTCGATTCAACCGTTCACGATTAAACGGTAAACGATGCATTTGCCTTTCATACAACCGTCACATAACTGATCCCCATCATTATCACAAAAATTGTAATGAAAACGTTTCAAAAGTTCTGCAACATGCTGCTTATTCTGATGAGCATATCGTTCATGGAAAAGTTGCAACGGATTACCGACTTTGGCTAAATTTGCATGAGCCACAGGTTCTACAACTCTAAAATTCATTTCATACAAATACTCGCCCAAAACACCCTTAAGTATTACATCATTGGTACTTTTAGACCGTACTTCCACAGTTTCTTCATTAAAAACCGAGTAAAAGCCTCTCCTGGCATTGGCTTTCACAGAAAAAAGGTTTGCGAACGACTCCGGTGCATGCAAAACTTTGTTAACGTACCAACGTGAAGTTCATTATTCAACGACCATTCAATTTTATATTACCTTGACCCAAAGCCACCATTGTAATTCCTTTTTTGCAAGAGAAATAATTTGCGGTGTCGAAAATTCGTTGTAAGAAGAGAAATAATGTTTATTTGGCGTGATATGCTCGCTGGCACCACTATCAGAATACCAGGCGTCGGATTGTTTGAAAGCTGACACAGTTTGTAAACAAACACTGGACAACATTACTGCCGCGAACTGAACTGTTTCCTTTGGTTCCTTTGACTCACGACGGTTTGATGCTTCGTTTAAAGTGGTCTTGTTATCAGGACACTCCGATTTCCAATGCCCCAGTTTATGACACAAATGACAAGGAAATTTTGATTTTTATCTTCAGAAGTCTTATCGGTTTTCTTACTATCACCCTTCTTAATAATCTCTTGCTTGCAATTAATGCAGTACTCGAATTTACTGTTCTTCATTTCCTTCAGATTTTGTGTTTGAAAATCGATGTTCCACAGCACACAGTTTTTCCAACAGCAAGTTGACAGATGGTTTCTGAATAGTATCCCAGACATCCTTAAAATTGTCGTATTCCTTCCCAAGACATGAAAGGATTCTGCCCACTAACATCTTTTCCGACAACTCATTTTCTTTGTGTTGCTTTAATTCATGATTGAGATCAATGAACAATTTTTGCAGCCTCGACACCAAATGATTTATATCCTCTGATTCTTTACGTTCAGCTCTGAAAAAAGTTTCAATCAAATTATTTAAGCGTTGAGTGCTGCTTCTTTCAAACCTAGAGTGTAGCTTATCCCAGATTTCCTTGATGTATCACAGGTAAGGACAATTCCATCAATACATCATCCAATGATTTGGTAATCAAATGAGCCGCTTTTGCATCATCTTTATGCCATTGATCAAAAGCATCAGCGTTGTTTCTTCTACCCGGACACGTCCTTGAACCATTTACAATTGACTCCAAGCCATAAGAACGAAATGCAAACTTCATTTGCCATTTCCATGCTTGCCAGTCTTCTGGCCCCTTCAAGGGACGTACCTTAACTTTAACGGAAGCGCTGGAGTCCATAACCTGTTAATTTATGAACAAAATAATAATAATATTCGAAATACTTTATTCTTCCAAAAATACATGACTTTTCAGTTTCTTTCCTTTTACAATACAAAGGAAACATTTTTCATTGTTGCCAACCTACACAAATAAAGAGAAAAAGGTCATTTTTTTATTTATTTTAACACCTTCTGCATAAAAAACCGAGTTATGCACCTAATTGCTCAGGAACATTGGACCCTTTGTATGTAAGACAAATCTTAAATTGAAACTTAGTCGAGTCTTGCTGAATGATTGGACGGAATATGTTTGGATTGTTGTTATAAGAATAGAATATGTATTTACGGCCGATCAAAGGATCTGGTATTATTTCCACTTTATAATAAACATTTACAACTGGTTTCGATTTTATTAAAATCACGTGGCCGGATTCATAGGCTCCTACTGATATATCTAAAAAAGAAAAACGATTAGATCGAAAGTATTAAAGTTGGTTCTTGAAAAAGATATCACTTCAAGTCGGTCAAAAATCCCCAAAATCAGAGCTTTTTCTTGATTTTTAAAAACGCAGTAAAAGGTCACAAAAGCTTGATTATTTTATAAAGCTGAAATACTTTTGGTTCAGTATTTACCATTGTAATTATTCCCGTCTACATCAAAACCTTTCGATATACTGATTCCGAAGCCTTTGATACCATTACCAACGTCTACAGATCGAATTCGTTGTACATGCTCTGTAGAAACTCCATTTACCCCACCTTTGTAAATGTAAATGCATCCAGAATTATCTTCAGATGAAGAAACTCTTTCATATGGTGCCCCGACAGCAATTTCTACATGATGGAAAAATCGTATTAGATATTTTCTAAAAACTATTGGGGGGAAAAAAATTCTTTTCACAACCTGGAAATCCGTCGTAATCTAAATCCCCTACAGAAGAGATAGCAGACCCGAACTTGGCCCCAGAAATTTTCGATCCGACAAGACCATCCATTTTTTGGAAATTTCCAGTCCCAGTGCTTAGGAAAACGTAAACTTTCCCTTCGGCGGTAGGTTTTTTAATTGTATCGTCTTCCGAATACCCAGGAGCCCCAACTAGGATGTCGTCATATCCGTCTTTATTTACATCCAATACGCACAATGCCTGTCCGAAATATTCTCCGTATTGTTCGCCTTCCAGTTCTGTTTGGATGAAGGGAACCCATTCATTCTTCTCTTTTACCGTTTTATAAACGAAAACTTTGCCTGTGCTATTCAGAACGCGTGATGCTGGGACTACATAGAATTGCCCTTGACTTTTGAAAAAATTTCCACCAGCAACAGAATGTCCTATAAAGAATTTCAATTTTTCAGGGAAAAATTTTGGAAAAAACAACCGAAACTTACCGAAGTATTTATGGAGTGAGCTGCCTTGGGTAAAATAAAATTTGGAAACACGGAAACTCTTTTTCAGTTGTTTTTCGGTATACGTTTTCAACGTCCCTGAAACAATTTAAAGCCTGAAATAATTTAAAGCCGGCTGGTATGGGAAAATTTGTGCCAAAAAGACGACACAAGAAAAATGGACGATTGTACAGGTAGGGAGGAATGAGTGTTTGTATGTGTCGGATTTTTAAGCATTCGGTTGTTACCCCCTTTTTACCTGCTCTTGTATAACCTTTTTATCATGCGGGGACGAATCTATATGAGCAAAAGCAATCAATGGTGGTGACCCGTATGAAAAATTATTGCCCAGTTGACAATAAAAAAAATATTTTTTAGTGGACAATAAAATTGGGACATTTTATTATCGACTTTTTATAAAAGTCGATAATAAAAGTTCACCAATATTTATGAAATTATTGTCCAACAATCCGATAATATTTCGGAAATATTTTTCAAAATAAAAGTCGACAATATTTTCACCAATATTAATATTATTCTGCACAATATTTTTCAAAATAATACACTCGATAATATTTTTGAAAATATTATCGAATGAATTCCACAATTTTTCACCAATAATATTCTGCACAATATTTTTCAAAATGACACACTCGATAATATTTTTGAAAATATTATCGAATGTATTATTTTAAAAAATATTGTGCAGTATATTATTGGTATTGTATTTCAGGCCGAGACTGGGGTTTATGGCCTAAACAAAGTGAGGGCTGTAGCCAGTCGAGGCCTGCAAGCCACCTTTTTTATCACGCATCCAAAAATCCCCGATTTTTAGTTTTTGAAGTGGGCCGGAAATTTTACTAACGGCTTATGAGTGATGAAAACGCAATTTTTAGTAGAAATAAAAAATATTTTAGGGTAAACAGTCAGTTATTGGCATCTGGTTAGTTATTGGTAATCGATTTTTTTTTGCAGAAAAGAATGAACTTACTGGTAAATTTACTACACCATGATTATACTTATATATTTAACCTGTAACCATGATTATAGGTTTTTTTAAAAAACATAAGATTATTACCATGATTGATTATGATTATCAGTTTTATTTCAGTCATAAATCTCTAATCATACATGATTAGTTTTCTTTGCCCAAAAAATATATAATTTTTCTTTTAAATAATGATTTTTTGGAACCTAAAACTTCAATTGTGAAGTAACCACAAAATATTCACGAAATACACACAAAAAATTCAGGAACCGATATGAAAAGCATAATTTTGCTTAAAATGTAATTTTAATATTTGTTCAAAATTTTCAGTCAATCATTTCATTCCTACTTTTAGTAGGAAAAAAGGATGAATTTTTAAAAGCTAGAAAAAAATTAAAAAGCTAAATTCTTTTACTTTATTCAAAAAGTTGTATTTTTCTAAAAGACTAGTGATTCAAAAACTTAATTTAAAAATACTCAATTTTTAAAAAAATAAACAGAATTATTTAAAAATTTTGAGTTTGATGAAGAAATACAAAAAACAACATCAAAAACACTTAGTAGGAAAAAAAAATCATTCTTTAAATATTAAATAACTTGTTTCATCCTAAAAACAATGAATTCAAGTCAATTTAGGCTTTAACCGAATATTTTTTTTAAAATATGGCATTCTTGTACGGTTTGGTTGTTTTCTAAATGGTAAAACACAAACAGCAGTAATTAAAAGATTTTCTAATTATATTTTTCCATTTTTTTCTTCAATCAGATAATTAGAGTAGAAAATTTAGATAAGCAAGCAGTAAAAAATTTACTATATACAATAAAAAATTCTTTTTTTTTCTTTCATAGCAAAAACGTTTTTGCCATCGACTTGAAGGATTTATTCAATTTAGAATTTTAATTTCTGAAGAAAACTTAGCAGAATGCATTGTTTAAATTGATGTATTAAAATTAATGGGTCATTTTGAACAGGCCCAAAATGCCAACTATTCAAAAAACTATAAACGAAACCAGTTTTTTTAAAAAGCATGATGCAAATTGATAATCGATTTTTTTTTTCAATTTTAAGGAATAAAAAATTTAATGAAACAGAAACCTTAAGCGTTTATAAAAAAAAATCCTACAAAATCAGAAAGATGAAAAATTACTTTTAAAAAAATTACCTGATAACTTTCAAAAGCCTAATCAACTGTTATTTGTAAGTGTGAATGACAATTTAAAAAATGAAACAATTAATACAAGGCATAAAGTTGAATCGTAATAAGTAAATGATGTAAAGTTATAGATATTGAAGTGCATTTCCATAACTACTGATTTATTTTTTTTTAGTATAATGCTTACAGTACATATTGTATTTCTCCAAGGCTCCGAATAGGAAATTCTTTTGCAGACAATCGCTGTAAAAAAATTTAACATTATTAAACAAAGTCATGATCTTTCAACGATATAAAATAAAATGTACTTGGGCATGCAATATTAACAGAAAATACATATCTAAAAGCCGTTCAAAAAATCCTTTTCAGCTTCCTTGCTACACATTTGATGCTGCTAAATTATGACAAAAATCCATTTTATTCATCAATACAGGAAGTATACAACCCTTTCCAAACCCATGACAAAAAATTATCCTCGGATCGTGTTCTTGTCTCATGAAAATTGTATTAAATGGTAGCTCATTTTTTTTCACTTAACAAATCACGAACAGTTTTCATAATTTACGTTCTATATTAACATTTTCACCGATAACACACACCTTTATTTTTCTGGTTAATTTAAATTCGGTTTTTTTTTAACGGTTTTTTTTAACGGACATGTAAACATAACGACAACACTGTATTGTTTTCTCCCGTTTTCATGATAAAAATCGGACTTCAATAAAGTTTTTTTCATGCACTTTCACCATAAACATTTCCAAAATATGTTTTAATAAAATTTACTTATTATCACCCACGAATTGTCGTTTTACAAACAAAAAAACCTAGAGGCAGTGTCACAGAGAGAAACGAATGACGACGCCATGTTTTGCAGACTGACGCGACTCAAGCGTTGAAAAAAGGAGCCAATCACAGTCCGACAATTTTACCGCGCGCGGTTTGAATTACTATTTTCTGTTTAGCTTTTTTTTTTTCATTTTTTTTCATTTTTTTACGATATTTTGAGGAAAGGAAATAAATTTATTAACGCCTTTAATCGCAATGATTAATTTCTAGATAAAAACGAAACAAAACGTGATTAATTAATGGTTAAAAAAAAAAATACACATTAAATTGCGCTGAAGTCTTGGCTACCAGTAAATATTAATTACAATAATATCATTTGGGTTGGCCAGATTTTTTCAACAAAAAAAAGAGTACGGAACCTTTTGATATTTAGAGTATGTAAGAGCATGGAAAAGAGCTTTCGATAACTATAAATAGAGTATAAAAAGAGTGTACAAAGAGCATTTAGAAGTATTATTAAATCTAACCATAGACACGGGGACGAATAAAAATAAACGAATGAATTGCATATTCCAATTTCTAAATTGTTTTATCTACAATGCAATAATAGTATTTTTATTGTACCTAAATTCAAATAAAAATATTTTAAATAGCAAAAAATGAGTGTTTTAGAAAAAAAGGAGTTACGTTTTCTTTCCCAGAAAAAAGGGAGAAAATGGAATTTTAAAGCGTTTTAAGAATATATAATACACTTAAATAGAATTACATATCTGGTCAGCCTATTTTTTTTACAGATATTTATAGTATGTTGCGAAGTTAGGGTTAATTTAAGAATAAATGATTATTAAAAAGGCCAAAAAAAAGTTTGCCATTTAATGGATTCTTTTTCTCCTTTTTGATGGATTTAGTTCTTTGCTGCATCATTACTTTTTAAGATTGATATTTTACGGAAGTAGTTAAATAGGTTTAGCATCATTAAAAATATATATATAGGCAAAAATCCGCTATTTTAATTACTACAATTTTAAAGAGGTGGCTGCCGAATTTTGTCCGGTGTATGATGCCGGACTAAATTTTATATCATTATATAAAATATAAATGATCATGAGTTATATAAATAATCATAGTGGCAAAAGTCTTCCACTATTACAATTTTTCAAGAAATATATTCCATTTAAAAGCTTTCAAACAGAATATCCGTACATATATCTGCGTTGAAACCATATGCAGATATGCACCAAAAATTTAAAAAAATCCTAAAAATCTGGAATTTGACTGGATGGTAGGTTAATAGGAAGAGAGACCACCTTCGTTCAGTTTTAAAAAAGGTTTTGCCACGGTTGCGGTTTTTCCTATAAACTAAATAATATTTTTTGAAATATTGTTAAATCTCAACAATATTTTTCAAAAACTGCAACTTCATTTTTGCTTTGAAAAATATTTTTTAATCCTCGACAATATTTTTAAAAAAAAGCTACTTCACATTTCTTTTAAAAATATATCTTTAAATATTGTTGAGTTCCAACAATATTTTTGGAAAATAGCAACTTCATTTTTTTCTTTGAAAAATATATTTAAAAATATTGTTGAGTTTAACAATATTTTTGAAAAATAGCGACTTCATTTTTTCTTTGAAAAATATTTTTTTAAATATTATTGAGTTTCAACAATATCTTAGAAAAATTTTATTTTTATCATCCATTTGGATAATATTTTTTAAAATATTGTCGAGTTCGAAAATATAAAATTTTTATTATCCATTCTGGCAATAATTTTTCATACGGGGAATTTAAAAAAGATGACTACATAATCTGGCTGCAAGTTTTCTAGTGTCTGTCTTGAAGCGTAACTCTGTAGACTTCAGTCTTTGCTTGTCAAATTTTAGTAGTTATTAGCCCGAGAGGCTTAGGGCCAACTCATAGTTCTCTAAAGAAGGCTTCGATTGACTCATTCTTTTAACTAGGAAAAATAAATTTACAGAAGCTAGCTCATTGGCATTGCCGAGCTTTCTTCTTCTGATTTTTTAGCTGAATCTATGAGCTAGGAGGAGAGTTTCTTCTCATGCTCGCTGTGGCGGAGATTTTCCAAATCTTTGCTAAGTCCCCCCCCCTCTCTTAACTCTGAGCTAAAAATATAAATGTGTAAAGAATACGAACCATTCCTGTAGAACATTCCGGGAGCACCGATGATGATTTCGTTATCGAAAGATTGGACGGAAACTCTGGATTCGCTGAGCGAATAAAAAGGAATTAGAACTCGATGTTGAGAATCATCGACCAAGGGGAGTTCTTTATTTTCAATGTGCAACACTGAAACCACATTGTAGATTTCCTCATGGTCCTTTTCGTCACTATACGGCAATATGTAGCAAATTCCGTTTAGTAAATGAGTCATATTTTTTTGAGCTCCGCAAACCTTACAAAAGAAATCAATTTTTAAATTTTAAATTAACAGAAAAACAACAGTAATAGAGAGGGATCATACAAGTAATTACGTGAGCATTATTTTGGCCTTTCAAGACCCCCCCCCTTCAGTGCTATCATATTACTTGTATGATCCCATATTTCACATCAATTGACAGAAGAAAAGAAAGAAATTTCGCGAATTACAAAACTAACTTTTCAGTGCTCCTATCATTTTGCAAAATATTTTTTACATTTTTCTCGGCTTCGTATAATTTATTTTAAAATTAAAGTTAATTCATACCGCAATTAATTTTGTTTTTTCGTTAACGGTCAAAGCTCCTCCTATCCAAGCATCAGTTGGATTTTTTCCGTCACTAAATCTTCCACCATGTTCCTCCGACTTCCCTGCAATCATTTTTTTAAAGCAATAACACATCACAATTTAATTACACTAAATTAAATAGGAAATATGCACACACTTTTATACCGTTTTGATGTAATTTTATTTGCGAGCAGTTTTTTACTTCTCCGTCTGAGAACTGGCAGTCATAAACTGCACCCGAAAAATCCCAAAAATCTGGATTGTAAGATTTTGGAGCTCCAATTAATAGCCTAAATTTTGAAAAATAATATAAATTCACTTATTTTAGTAATGAAAAAAATCTGTAATACCTGATAGAATCCGACTTCGTGTAAAATTGAACGGCGTATCCGAAATAATTATCAGGGTGCTTGTTGTTGGGATCGGTTATAATTACAGGGAATTTAGGATCTAAATTAAAGCACCAAACGAGATTTGGAAATACAAACGAAAAAAGTATGAGCTTCATCCTTTTAAGTAATATTTAAAAGTTCTGTTTCTGGTTTATTAAAATATTGTTTTTCTCGCCGTCTGCTTTCGTTCTGACTTCATTTTTTGATTGATGCAACGGAATGCCGATTCTATAACATAATTTTTTTTGTTTGCACCGCTTCTGATAGATTTCACCAGTCAAACACCGTACAATTCACTCGCTTTATATAATACCCTCAAGACGGTAGAAAATCGACTATTTAGTAAATGGACGTCATACTGAAGTCCAAAATAATCTATCTTTAAAAATTTCTTTTTTTCAGAAATGATAAATCAAGCGGTAGTACAACGAATAATCAAGCAAAACTTATGTTTAAACAAGAGATCCTTTTAAAACAACGGAGGAGACTGATAGAACACGTTCAAAGGACAGTCCTGCTAATCACAGGTTGAAGTTCGATCAAGAGGAAATTTAAATAAAGGTAAGCGTAAAAAGAAATGGTGAGTCGGAAGTACACTAAGCCAGCAAACTAGCTCTGTATTTAGCTTGTGAAAGAGTGAATTTTCCGGTGGTTTGATAGTAGTAAGTCAAGTATAGAAAACTAGTAAGCCAATTAGTTACAGCTTTCTTGCACATTAAATTTTTTGTAAAAGGAGAAGGAAATTTAAATTCGAATCCACAAAAATTGGCTCTGGTTCAGCGTCTTTCTATAAGAATGTACTGAAAATCATTAAGGGTTGTCGTGTTGTCCTGTAGCCGTGATAAACATTTGGCCGTTATCAACGATTCATTTTCAGTTATGCTAATAAAAGGGTTAGCTTGCTAATAATTACAATTGCATGATATTAAGTCAAAGAAAACATTTTAATACGGATATGCATAAAAGAATTGTTCCTCTTAGGGGCCATTTAAGTATTACGGTTAGCATGATTTTGGTGGATTTGAACCTCCCCCTACCTTTAATTGTAATATTTCGCCATACTTAGCTTATGGCGAAGATGGTTGATGGCGACCCCCCCCTCCCCCCCCTCTAATAATTCTACTAAGTACTTGAATGTTCCTTAATTACATTAGGCCAGTAAAACCGCTCTTCTTTTCTGTTTAGCTTTATGAAAAGTAAAATCTCCGGGTAAGTCCCCGGCAAGGTTCTAAATCGATTACTTGTAAATTTTACAGGTGAGCAAATTGAAAATTTTTATTACTGAAACTGAGCAATAAACTCGGTTTTAAATAATTTAAAACTGTCAGTGTATATTAACCCCCCAGACAGCAAAACACGTGTATACACGTGTATGCCTTATATTCAAAAAAATTTACACCATTTTTACACCTTCAATTTCTGAATATTTAGCACAAGATAAGTCTTTCTATACTAGGTGTCTTAAAAATTGGTGTATAATTGGTGTAAATTATCTTAAAATACACGTGTAATACACGTGTCTTTGCTGTCTGGGCCAATATCATTTCATGAAAAAAAAAAAAAAAAAAAAAAACCAGGTCCATAAATTAAAATATATAAGTATTGTATATTTAACATAAAAATTAAAATAATAAATACAACATCATTTAAAACAAATATTTTCAAAATTAACTGCGTATTTCAAATCTTAAATTTTTAAGACCTTATCTTAAGAAAGATTCTTGAAATCGTTTTTAAGTACGATTCTGAATGTCTTTTCCTTTTCTTTTTAAAATCTTTCTAATGGTTACAAATAAAATTTTTTAAAATTAACAAATGATCCGTGTACTTTGTTTAGGCATGAAAAGTTCTTGGAAAATTTATTTTTCAGTTATATTTTATGCATCTCGTCTTCTTTTTTTGCGAATATTTCTAATCAACAAAATACGTTCGCAACTTAAATTTTTTCGAATAAAAATTAACAACCGCTCTTTCTCCTTAAATAATTTGGGTTATTCTTGTTAAAGTGCAACGTGAACAAATTTCGCTTTTTCTGATTGACGTTAACTTTTTAAAATTTTTTATACACAAATCTTTTTTTTGTTTCGTTGTATTTTTTAAAATGTGAAATTCTTGAAACTCATATAAATAACACGAATAGTTACTGGCCGCCTCTGATTGAAGTTACATATCTACTCAAACCGGTCATTATATTACCCCGTTACTTTTGTTTTCTCTGATTTCGACGATTTTCAGAAATCCTTCTCTGGAAAAAAAAAAAAAAAAAAAAAATGAGCAAGATTGCTAAAATCAAAATGCTTTCCGAATGTAAATCAAGGCTTACTTTATACCAAATGACCACAGGGACAAAAATTATTGCCCAAACAATAATAGCAACCCCCAAAACGTAATACAACCATCGACATGAACATACTACACAAGGTCTGTCGAACCTAGTGCCAATTGATTTCTCAAATTTTTCTTTGTGAAAAACTTTCAGGGAAGTGTTGTACTGAATAAGAGATGAGTTTTCAAAAATTGACTCTGAAAGATAAATACAGCAAAGATTGGTGCTTGAGTAAAACTGAAAATACTGATAAACTCCGGAAAAACATTATTAATTTTGCAAAAAGAAAAAAAAAAAAGTTTGGATTGGTACCTAGTGCTTCTGTTAAAATATGAATTTTAATTTTTACGTGTATGCCACCAGAGTTCGGCTCCAAATTATAGACAAAACAATCATAAGTATGGAAAAAGTTTGTATCCTTAATTTTTGTATCGTTAATTAAAATGTTATCCATGACAGAAAGACTCTGAAATGCGTTCATTTTCCCAGCAGAAGCAACGTCTCGTTCGCCACATGAAACATTTCCAGAATCCGTTGTGGCCTAACAATCAAAGTTAAAAATTAGAAATTACTTCAGCTTAAGAATGGCAAATAGTCAGCACTATTACCTTGAAACGATGAAATTTTAAAAGTGTTAACGTCGTATTTTTCCATAAAACCTTTTCCTGGACTTCGCATCGGAAATAAAAAATTTTTATTTTTGTGAATCCAGACATGAAAATCTGATAATTATGGGTAAAAGCTACAATTGTATTCTCTTGGAGAGATCCCGTGTAAACGGACGGATCAGCCTTTGCCGCCAGTACAAATCTGTGATCTTCTTTCAATTTGAGATTTAATTCAAATATTTGGTCGTTTTTTTTGCTTGCATCCTCGAAATAGGAATAAAGGAAAAATTTAAATTGAGCCGAACCGGATCCGATTTCCAAGTTTTCAAGGTCCAATTCCAAATCCAATATTATCTGCAATAAAATCGTTAACGGTCAGCTTTAAAAAATCAAAATTCGGTTGTCAGAGTTCCTACCTCTTGTTGGGAATAGACCACAGCGTCTTCTAAACACTTCCAAGAATTCTCTGACACTTCGTAGCATTGGGTCAATACAGGTTTTAACGAAAAGTTTTGCGGAAGGGCGATCGTTAAATTCTTCAGTGTACACCAGACACCGCGATTGACTACTTTGATTTGTAAAGGGATCGAATCCATTGATCCGACCAGAAAAGGCTCCCTGAAGAATAAAATATTATTAATTTTAAGAGAAGGGGATATGTAACACGTACAGTTCCATTGGCCAACCCAAGCGATATAATCACTAACGGCTATTAAAAATCGAGATGGCTGCAGTAGACAAACTCGTCGCAATGTCAGACTGCAGACTGCTATACATTTTTTTCATAATTCCAATAAAAAAAAAAAAAAAATTTAAAAAAAATTGAGTTATTGATTATATGCAGTGGTTGTTGTGAGTCGTTTTGCTCTCGAAAATATCGCCGCTTATACCGTATGCAAAATGAGATTTACGAAGGTTTACAGTTTCTGAGGTCTAAGCGACTATAATACTTGCACTTTTTTACTTTAAATGTAAAAATTTTCTTATTTCAATGGGGGTCGTCCATGTATTACGTAACGCAAAATACGCAACTTTTTGACCCCCCCTCCCCCCTTGTAACACACCCGTAACGCAACCTGTAACCCCCCCTTCGTTATTACGTAACACGGGTTCTAACCCCTCCCCCCTTTGAAAAATATTTAAATTTCATTTTTAGAAGCCAAAAAAAATTTTCAGCTTATTGATAAATTTTAGTCAGATTTTACGAGTTAACAAATTTTTTTATTTTTTTATTTTGA
This sequence comes from Liposcelis bostrychophila, assembly GCA_037577465.1. Taxonomy (NCBI): domain Eukaryota; kingdom Metazoa; phylum Arthropoda; class Insecta; order Psocodea; family Liposcelididae; genus Liposcelis; species Liposcelis bostrychophila. Next base: position 18,562,532 of record CM075212.1, on the reverse strand, counting down.
ACAATAACTGGGAAAATTTTTTTTGAAAGAGTGAAATAAATTGAAATAATTTTAATATTAAAATTACGTAACGCATGGCCCAGGTCCCCCCTACCCCCCCCGTAACAATGCGTAACACCTCCTTCGACCCCCCACCCCCCCCTCCAGGCGTTACGTAATACATGGACGACCCCTTGACCCAAAAGCTTTGCGATAACTAAGCACTTCCAGTGCTCTTATAATGGCTTTATATGTCAAAAATGACTAATAAAAGACCGGAATACGTTTTTAGTCGTAGAGAGATGTTAAGTGTATCCATGAGCTTAAACGACGTAGTGTGAAGAAGTTGATTGAATCATGAACCAAATTTTTTTTATTGCCTTGAAATACTATTTTTTTTTTTTTTTTCGAAAAGTATTTCTTGGCTATGAAACGAATACAAACTTTATTCCTGGAAATTCCGCAGTGATTGTCCAATCAGGGAAGCAGGTTGCATTATCGCATTTCGGCTTGAAAAGTATTTTATGTAAGTGGTAAGTCTGAGACTGACCAATGACAGGGCAAGTTGCACAAAATTCTGTAGACGAGTTTTCTGCTATGGAATAGTTTAGAGTGATCGGTAAAGGCGAGTATTGCAAGGAATTATTTTCGTAATTGGAAAAATTCAAGAAAACTTTTAAAAAAGGAAGGCAACGTGGAGATCCTTTATCAAGAATTTCTTTTGAATGATATGAGGTGGAATTTTTTCCTCCGGTAGACTTCATCAAATTGGCTCTATGCAACACATTATCTACGGTGACTTCGATGTTACGGTGTACGGTGACTTCGATGTTAATACCTGAAATATAGTTTAAGTTAAAAAGCTCGTTTTTCCTTTTCCGTAAAAACAGAGTTATGTACCTAATTTTTTAGGAACATGGGTCCCTTCGTACATAGGACAAATCCTAAGTTGAAACTTAGTTCTAGTTGAGTCTTGCTGAATGATTGGGCGGAATATGTTTGCATCGCTGGTATAAGAAGAGAAGGTGTATTCACGACCGATCAAAGAATCTGATATTATTTTCACTATATAATAAACATTTACAACTGGTTTCGATTTTATTAAAATCACGTGGCCAGAATCATAGGCTCCTACTGATATATCTAAAAAAAGAAAAACGATTAGATCGAAAGTATTAAAGTTGGTTCTTGAAAAAGATATCAGGGTAATTCCAGCGAAAAGGGACCTTTTCATTTTCAAATTCCGGAGGTTACATCACTTTTTAGAGCTCACCGTTTCGCCTATATCTGTGCCGGGTTGAATTTTCACACTTAAAGTACTTTATTATATAGTGTACCTTTAGTTTGGACCTAATAGATCAAATTTTTATAAGAATAAAGCTGTGAAAAAGGTCTTCGCGGAGGTTACATAAAACCTTGTGACGCCGATTTTAACGGTTCTATATTCCTTCAAGGAGTGAGAAAAATTCAAGAAGCAGAAAATAATCTTCCGTAGCCATACACTTTTTAATAGTGTGTTCAGATTTGTCGATCAAGTTGTCCTTTACTTATAATAAATTCATCCGATACTTGTAACTTCCGTTGTGACATGCTGGAAGTTACAAAATCACCTAATCTGTGTGAAAAAAATCGATAAAACGAAAATATTAAAGAAAACTATTTTGTGTATCTGATTCCTAACGTTCTGAAGCTGCATTTTTGTAATAAAAAAAATTTTTTTGATGTGTAGATTCGCACAAATTATCTTGCGACATAAAAGGTACCTTTTCGTTGGAATAACCCATCACTTCAAGTCGGTCAAAAATCCCCAAAATCAGAGCTTTTTCTTATTGATTTTTAAAAACGCAGTGAAAGGTCAGAAAAGCTAGATTAAAAAAGCTGAAGTATTTTTGATTCAGTATTTACCATTATAATTATTCCCGTCTATATCAAGACCTTTCGATATACTGATTCCGAAGCCTTTGATACCATTACCAACGTCTACAGATCGAATTCGTTGTACATGCTTTGTAGAAACTCCATTTACCCCACCTTTGTAAATGTATATGCATCCAGTATTATCTCCAGATGAAGAATCTCTTTCATATGGTGCCCCTACTGCAATTTCTACATGGAAAAATCGTATTAGAAATTGTCTAAATCTCTCGGGAAAAAAAAAACTCTTCTCTCAACCTGGAAATCCGTCGTAATCTAAATCCCCTACGGAAGAGATAGCAGACCCAAACTTGGCCCCAGAAATTTTCGATCCAGTAAGACCATCCATTTTGTTAAAATTTCCAGTCCCATCGCTTAGGAAAACGTAAACTTTCCCTTCGGCTGTAGGTTTTTCATTTCTATCGTATTCCGAATTCCCAGGGGCCCCAACTAAGATGTCGTCATATCCGTCTTTATTTAAATCCACAACGCACAACGCCTGTCCGAAATATTCTCCATACTGTTCCCCTTTCAGTTCTGCTTGGATCACTGAATCACTTTCATTCTTCACTTTCACCATTTTAAAAACGAAAACTTTGTCTGTGCTATTACGGACGAATGATGCTGGGAAGACCAATGATTTCCCTTGACTTTCAAAAAAATTCCCACCAGCAACAGAATACTCTATAAAGAATTAAAATTTTTCAAAAAAAACTTGGAAAAAAATTTCGGGAAAAAGAACCGGAACTTACCGAAGTATCTACGAAGTGAGCTGTCTTCGATAAAATAAGATTCGGGAACAGTGAAACCCTTTTCAAATTGTTCTTCGGTATACTTTTTCATCGTCCCTAAAACAATTAGACGCCGGCCGGTACTAAAAAGACGACAAAGGGGTCTCCATAAACCACGTTAGCACGTTAGGGACGGAGGGGGTATTCAAAATGCTAACCTTTGCTAACAACGGGGGTAGAGGGCCGAAAATAGTCAAAATAATGCTAACGTAATTTATGGATGACCCCTTGAAAGCAAAATGGACGATCACACAGGAGGAGGGGGGAATTAGGTTTCAGTATGTGAGCATTGTTAAGCATGTGAGCGGTTGTTGCCCCTTTCGTATTTGGGGAACATTCAAGTATTACGTAAGATTATTAGGGGGGGGGTTCGTATTAACCATCTTCGCCATAAGCTAAGTATGGCGAAATATCTTGCAACCAGGGGGTAGGGGCTCCAAAAACCAGAAAAAAGGTCTTACGTAAGACTTGAACGTTCCCTTGCAAAAGATGAACATTTTTCCGATTTTTGTCCATTTATAAACATCAATTTAAAGCCACCCCCTCCCCATTTTTGAAAAATAAGCCGCTCCTATTTTTCTGTTCTGATTGCGGGGCCCACCCACCAGGGGCGACAGCCACTTTTTGTCTTTTTCAACGATGGATTTTTAACTTCATTGATTAAGTTTATAATATAACGTTGAAACGATGTATCACAGTGATCAACATTGGAATCCGTACTGAACAAAACTGAAACTAAAAATATTGATTTGTATAGCATACGAACCATTCCTGTAGAACATTCCGGGAATACCGATGACGGTTTCGTTATCGAAAGATTGAACTGAAAGTCTGGATTCGTCGAGCGAATAAAAATGAATTGGAATTGCATGAGGAGGAATGGGAGCGTTCAAGTATTACGTAAGACCGAAAGGGGGGGAGGGGGTACTAGAAAATCTTACGATTTCTTACTAGGGGGAGGGGGGGAGTTTGGCAAATCTTACGTAAGAATTTCCATTATGACTTATTGTTCAGATTTTTTTTTTTTTTTTTTTTTTTTTTTTTTTTCATTTCAAAAATTATGTTTTAAAATTTAATTGTTTTTTAATTAATTTTAATTTAAAAAATATGTTGTTTTAATTTTTTTTCGAATGTCTAAAGTAGAAAAATTGAAACTTTTTTCAAAAAATTTTAAGAAATAAAAATTTACTTTTTGAGGAGATTTTGTGCCAATTGTAGCCATCTGCAGGGATATGAGTATGAACTATAAATCTAGATTTAAGAAAAATATTACTTCAATTTAAAATTGGAGTTAAAAAAAGGGGGGGGGGTCCGCGAAAATCTTACGTAATATAATAGGGGGGGTTCAAAGAAATCTTACTAATTCTTACGAAGGGGGGGGGAGGGGGTCCAAAAACCCGAAAAAAAGTCTTACGTAATACTTGAACGTTCCCAATACTGTAAATATCTTTATAGTCTTTTTCACCTTTATACCCCAACATGTAGCAGATTCCGTTTAGTAAATGCGTCATATTTTTTCGAGCTCCGCAAACCTTAGAAAAGAAATCCATTTTTTAAATTTTAAATCAACGGAAAAACAAGCATTGATGTACATTGAGATGTACATCAATTGATTTTGTTTTTCTAATTTTATAAAAAATGAAAGGGTAGAAAAAAGCTTTACCAGGCAGTAGTGGATATATTTCACATCAATTGACAGAAGGAAAAGAAGAAATTTATCGGAAATTACAAAAACTAATTTTTCAGTGCTCCTAAGGATTTTGCAAAATATTTTTTACATTTTTTTTCGTCTTCGTAATTTATTTTTAAATTTGCAATTAATTCTTACCGTAATTGAGTTGTCTTTTTCGTTAACAGTCAAAGCTCCACCTATCCAAACATTAGTTGAATTTTTCCTGTCACTAAATCTACCAAAATTTTCGATTGACTTTTCTGCAATCGTTTTTTTTAAAGCAATACATCAAAATTAAGTTACATAAACTGAATAGGAAATATGCACACACTTCTATACCGTTTTGATGTAATTTTATTTGCGAGCAGCTTTCTACTCCTCCGTCTGCGAGATGGCAGTCATAAACTGCACCCGAAAAATTTGGATAGTGAGATTTCGGAGCTCCAATTATTAGCCTAAATTTTGAAAAATAATATAAATTCACTTATTTAAAAAACGAAAGAAATCTTGTAATACCTGATGGAATCCGATGTATTGTAAAATTGAACAACGTATCCGAAATAATTATCAGGGTGCTTCTTGTCGGGATTGGGTATAATTACAGGGAATTCAGGATCTAAATTAAAACACCTAACGAGATACGGAAATACGAATGAAACAAGTATGAGCTTCATCCTTTTAAATGTAATACTCAAAAGTTCCGTTTCTGGTTTATAAAACTATTATTTTTCGCTCCCTCTGCCTTCGTTCGACTTCATTTTTTGATTAAATTAACGAAATGCCGTTTCTATAACACAATTTTTTTTTGCACCGCTTCTGATATCACCAGTCAAACACGATACAATTCAATCGCTTTCTATGATACCCTCAAGACGATAGGAAATCGTCTATTTAGTAAAATGGACGTCATACTGAAGTCCAAAATAATCTATATCTTTAAAAATTTCTTTTTTTCAGAAATGATAAATCAAGCGGTAGTACAACGAAATTACATCAAGCAAAACTTATCTTTAAACAAGAGATCCTTTAAAACACGGGAGGAGACTGATAGAACACGTTCAGAGGACAATCCTGCTAATCACAGTTGATGTTCGACCAAGAGGAAATTTAAATAAAGGTAGGCGTAAAAAGAAATGTTAAGTTGGACACTAAACCAGTAAACTAGCTCCTCTGTATTTAGCTTGTGAAAGAGTGAATTTTCCGATGAGTTGATAATTGTAAGCCAAGTATAGAAAACTAGTAAGCCAACCTAACTAGCTGCAGCTTTCTTGCACATTGAATTTTCTGTAATAAAAGCAAACAGGAATTCGTGTCCAGAAAAATTGGGTCTTATTAAGCGTCTTTATAAGAATATACTGGCTTTTATTAACGGTTCTTCTGTAAAAGTCACAAATTTTGGCTGTTTTCCACAATTAGTTAGATATATTCTGTACAATAAAACTCTTTTTGGACTATGTTCTCGAGGCTGCAGAAATAAAATCGATTACTTAGTGGAATTTTTCATTCAGAAAAACGATTTAAGTCTTTAAGAATGTCAGCTTAGTAAAATGATAAGAGCAAGCAAAAACACAAATAAATCACATAAGAAGTCACAAACAACCAAAGTCATGGAAAAAATCACCTGTGGATATGCTACTTTTGAATTACGAGTATATTTTCGAGTTATATTTTTTAGGTCTCTTCGTCCTTTTTTTGCAAATATTTCCTCCTAATCGGGACCTAAAAAATAACTGCAAAAAATTAGAAATTGCACTGTAAAAGTGGGAATAAGCAGTTTCATTACGTTTAAATCGTTTGATTTTAAAAATGTTCATGACGAATATTTCCGTAAAACCTTCTTCAGGATTTCGCATCGAAAGTCAAAAGAAAATATTCCCAAAGAGAAAATAAGATAAACATGGATAAAAGTAACAGTTGTATTCCGTTCGATAGTTTCCACGTAGGAATCGGATTTGCATTTGCCTTGACTATAAATGTTAGCACTTTTAATTTTAAAGAAAATTCAAAAGATTCATCCTATACTCTTCATACATCTTCGAAATAAAAGAAAGGAGAAAATTTAATAATTTTTATTAATTCTTTACATTTTGGAAACATTTTTCGTATACAATAAATGCATGATCGAGGAGTTCAGTGTACAATTGTACGTGATCAAAAGATCAATGCTTCGGTGATACTTACAGTTTCGATTTCTTTGAACAAAAAAATTAAAAACCTTATCTTAATAAAGATTCTTGAAATCGTTTTTAAATACCATTCGGAATGGCTTTTCTTTTTCTTTTTAAAATCTTTCTAATAGTTAAAAAAAAAAAGTTTTAAAAATAACAAATAATCGTGTATTTTGTTTAGGCATCATGAAAATTCTTCAAAAATTTATCGCATTATATTTTTTATGTCTCTTCCTCCTTTTTTGCAAATATTTTGTAATTTACAAAATACGTTCGCAACTTAAAATTCGTCAAATAAAAAGTAACAACTGCCCTTTGTCCTTAAAAAGTTTGAGTTATTCTTGTTAAAATGCACTACGTGCAAATTTCGCTTTTCCTGCTTGACAGTGAACTTTAAAAAATTTTTTTTACACAAATCTACATTTTGTTTCGTTGTATTTTTTAAAATATATGAAATGCTTGAAACTAATGTAAGTTACTCGAATGGTTAACGCCGACCTTTGATCAAAGTAGCAGATCTACCCAAAACCGATGATTACATTTCCTTGTTACTTTTGTTTTCTCTTATTTCGACGTTTTTCAGAAATAATACTCTGAAAAAAAAAAAAAAGAAAAAAAAATGAGCAAGATTGCTAAAATGCTTCCCGAATGTCAATCAAGGCTTACTTTATAGCAAATGACCACAGGGACAAAAATTATTGCCCAAACAATAATAGAAACCCCCAAAACGTAATACAGCCATCGACATGAATATACAGACGCTCTCTCGAATCTAGTGCCAATTGATTTCTCAATTTTTTCTTCGTGAAAAATTTTCAGGGAAGTGTTGTACTGAATAAGAGATGCGTTTTCAAAAATTGAATCTGAAAGATAAAGACAGCCAAGATTGGTTGTTTACAAAAACTAAAAATACTGATGAACTCCGGAAATAAAACATTTTTAATTTTGCAAACATTTTTAAATTGGTACCTAGCGCTTCTGCTAAAATAAAGATCTTGATTTGTACGTGTATGCCATCTGAATTCGGCACCAAATTATAGACAAAACAATCATAAGTATTGAAAAAACTTGTATCCTTAATATTTGTATCGTTAATTAAAATGTTATCCATGACAACAAGATTCTGAAATGCGTCCATTTTCTCGGCCGAAGCAATGTCTCCTTTGCCACATGAAACATTCCCAGAATCCGTTGTGGCCTAATAATCAAAATTAAAAATTAGGAATTACTCTAGCTTAAGAATGGCAAATAATCAGTACTATTACCTTGAAACGATGAAATTCCAAAAGTGTTATCGTCGTATTTTTCCATAAAACCTTTTCCTGGATTTCGCATCGGAAATAAAAAATTTTTATTTTTGTGAATCCCGACATGAAAATCTCATAATTATGGGTAAAAGCTACAATTGTATTCTGTTGGAGAGTTTCCGTGTAAACGGACGGATTAGCCTTTCCCGCCAGTTCAAATCTATGCTCTTCCTTCAATTTGAGATTTAATGGAAAGCTTTTTTTGCTTTTTTTGCGTGCATCCTCGAAATAAGAAAAAAGGGAAATTTTGAATTGAGCCGAACCGGATCCGAGTTCCAAGTTCTTAAGGTCCAATTCAAAATCCAATATTATCTGCAATAAAATCGTTAATGATAAGCTTTAAAAAATCGATATTCCGTTATCAGGGTTTCTTACCTCTTGTTGGGAATAGACCTCAGCGTCTTCTAAACACTTCCAAGAATTCTCGGACATTTCTTGGCATTCGAGCAATGCGGTTTTTAACGAAACATTTTCCGGAAGGGCGACCTTTAAATTCTTCAATGTACACCAGACACCGCGATTGGCTACTTTGATTTTTAAATGGATCGAATGCATTGATCCAACCAGAAAAGGCTCCCTGAAGAATAAAATATTATTCGTTTTAAGAGAAGCATCAACACGTACAGTTCCATTGGCCAGAACCCAAGCGGTAATCACTAATCGGCTATTAAAAATCGGGATGGCTGCAGTAGACAAACTCGTCGTAATGTCAGACTGCAGACTGCAATAAATGTTTTTCAGAATTCAGGGAAAGAAAAAAAAAAATGAGTTAGTGATTATATACAAGAATTATTTTGAGTCGTGGTTTCTATCAAAAATATTGCCGTATATCTCATGCAAAATGACATTTACGAACGTCTATTGTTACCCAGATAGCACTGTCAATTCACTGGACATCCTGTTGATTGTCCATTAGATATCCGCATAATATCAAAATCCATGGGATATCCATAGGACGTCCAATGGACGTTTGTCGGATCAGCGCGGATGTATAGACAAATCCAATGGACGTCCAATAAATATCCTCACGGCGTCCTGAAGACGTCCTCGGGACTAGATAGATTTTGCTATCCGGGTATTTAAAGTTTCTGAGGTCTAAGCCATTATAATACTTGTACTTTTTTACTTGTTAAAAGTCATTTGACCTAATAGATTAGCGATAACTAAGCAATAAAAAATTATGGCTTTTATAACCGCTTTCCTGTCAAAAATGCCAAAAGACCTCAATACGTCTTTAGTCGTCCAGAAAGATGTTACATGTATCAGTGAGCTTAACAACATGTCGGAAAACGTTTCCTGCATCAAAAACCGATTTCTTTTTTTCTTTAAAATAGTATTTTTTTTTAAAAGGTATTTCCAGGCTTTGGAACGAACACAAACTTTATTCCTGGAAATTCCGCAGTGATTCTCCAATCCGGGAAGAGGGTCGCATTATTGCATTTCGGTTTGAAAAGTATTTCCAGTACGTGGTAAGAGGTCTGATTAATGACAGGGCAAGTAGCACAAAATCCTGTAGATGAGGTTTCTGCTATGGAATAATTTAGAATGATCGGTAAAGGCGAGTATCGCAAGGGACGATTTTTGTAATTTGAAAATTTCAAGAAAACGTCATCAAAAGAAAGGCAGTATGGAGATCCTTTTTCGAGAATTTCTTTTGAATTAAATAAGGTAGACTTCTTTTTTCCGGTAGACTTCTTTCCTCCGATAAGCTTCTTCAAATAGGCTCTTTGCAACATATTATCTACGGTGACTTCAATGTAAAAATCTGGAAATATGTCTTAAGTTAAAAATTTGGGTTTTCCTTCTCCATGAAAACAGAGTTATGTACCTAATCGCTCAGGAACATGGGATCCTTTGTATGTAAGACAAATCTGAAGTTGAAACTTAGTTGAGTCTTGCTGAATGATTGGACGGAATATGTTTGCATCGCTGGTATAAGAATTGAAGATGTATTTACGGCCGATCAAAGGATCTGGTATTATTTCCACTTCATAATAAACATTTACAACTGGTTTCGATTTTATTAAAATCACGTGGCCGGATTCATAGGCTCCTACTGATATATCTAAAGAAGAAGAATGATTAGATCGAAACGATTAAAATTGTTTATTGAAAAAAATATTACTTCAGGTCGGTCAAAAATCTCCAAAAAGCTTTTGGGAACGTTCAAGTATTACGTAAGACTTTTTTTTGGGGGGTTTTGGACCCCCTCCTCCCGGTTGTAAGACATTTCGCAATACTTAGCTTATGGCGAAGATGGTGGATGCGGACCCCTCCCCCCTAAAAATCGTACGTAATACTTGAACGTTTCCTTTTCTTGAACTTTAAAAACGCAGTGAAAGGTCACAAAAGCGACGTTATTTAATAAAGCTGAAATATTTTTGGTTGAGTATTTACCATTGTAATTATTCCCGTCTACATCAAGACCTTTCGATATACTGATTCCGAAGCCTTTGATACCATTACCAACGTCTACAGATCGAATTCGTTGTACATGCTTTGTAGAAACTCCATTTACCCCACCTTTGTAAATGTAAATGCATCCAGTATTATCTCCAGATGAAGAATCTCTTTCATAAGGTGCCCCTACTGCAATTTCTACAAGGAAAAATCGTATTAGAAATTGTCTAAATCTCTCGGGAAAAAAAACTCTTCTCCCAACCTGGAAATCCGTCGTAATCTAAATCCCCTACGGAAGAAATAGCAGACCCAAACTTGGCCCCAGAAATTTTCGATCCAGTAAGACCAGCCATTTTGTTAAAATTTCCATTCCCAGTGCTTAGGAAAACGTAAACTTTCCCTTCGGCTGTAGGTTTTTCATTTCTATAGTTTTCCGAATGCCCAGGGGCCCCAACTAAGATGTCGTCATATCCGTCTTTATTTACATCCACTGCGCACAACGCCTGTCCGAAATATTCTCCGTACTGTTCCCCTTCCAGTTCTGCTTGGATCACTGAATCACTTTCTTTCTTCTCTTTTTTTACAGTTTTTAAAACGAAAACTTTGTCTGTGCTATTAGAGGCGAAAGATGCTGGTAAGACATATGATTTCCCTTGGTTTTTGAAAAAATTTCCACCAGCAACAGAATACTCTATAAAGAATTAAAACTTTTCAGAAAAAAATTTCGGGAAAAAGAACCGGAACTTACCGAAGTATCTGCGAATGGAGTAGTCACTCGTAAAATAAGTTTTGGAAACTTTAAAACCCTTTTCAAATTGTTGTTCGGTATACATTTTCATCGTCCCTGAAACAATTAGACGCCGTCCGGTACTAAAAATACGACAAAGGGGTCTCCATAAACCACGTTAGCACGTTAGGAAAGGAGGGGATCCTTTACTAACAACGGGGGGGGGGGGTCCAAAAAGAGTCAAAATAATACTAACGTAATTTATGGATGATCCCTTGAAAGCAAAATGGAAGATTACACAGGAGGCCGGAAGGAATGAGGTTTTAGTGAACGAGCATTCGGTTGTTGCCCCCTTCGTACTGGCTTTTGTATATCCTTTTTATCATGCGGGGATGGATCTGTATGAGCAAAAGCAATCGATGGTGGGAAAAGTAAAAACTTGGGACTCGACTAAAAAGATTAATTACTACGCAAATCGTTTAGTGCCCGTCTTGAAGCGAAAGCGAAACTTGGTAGATTTCTGTCTTTGCTTGTCAAATGTTAGCAGTTATTAGCGGCCCTAGACACTCAGGGGCAACTCATAGTTTTCTGAGGAAGGCTTCAATCGCCGCATTCTTTTCAAATTAAACTTTTTCGTTTTTGCCTATTTTCAAATTTTTTCGGTTTTTCTGCAATCTTCAGGAAGAATACTGAACATGTCTATACATCTGTCTGTCCGTCATTTTGTGGAGGAAAACTGAGTCGCTCCTATTTTTCTGTTCTGATTGCGGGGCTCACCCGCCACTTTGGGAACGTTCAAGTATTACGTAAGATTATTAGGGGGGGGGGGGTCCGCATTAACCATATTCGTCATAAGCTAAGTATGGCGAAATATCTTACAACTGGGGGGGGGGAGGGGGGAGGTTCAAATTCACCAAAATAGGTCTTACGTAACATTTGAATGGCCCCTTTATGTCTTTTTCAACGTTGGATTTTTAAACTTCATTAATAAAGTTTATAATATAACGTTGAAAAGGAAGTGACTCTGTGATCAGCATTACTGAACAAAACTGAAACTGAAACTAAAAATAAAAATGTGTATAGAATACGAACCATTCCTGTAGAGCATTCCGGGAAAACCGATGACAGTTTCGTTATCGAAAGATTGCACTGAAAGTCTGGATTCGTCGAGAGAGTTAAAATAAATTGGAACTGCTTGTTGAGAAATACTGTAAATGTTCCCAGAGTCTCTTTCATCACTATACCGCAACATGTAGCAGATTCCCTTTAGTAAATGCGTCAAATTTTTTCGAGCTCCGCAAACCTTAAAAAATAAATCAATTTCTTAGTTTTAAATCAACGGGAAAACGAGCATTGTGATATGTGCAAAAGCTTGTTTTTGGTTTTCTAATTTTATAAATGAAATGGGAAAAAAGGCTAATGACGCTTTTTTATGGACCTTTACGAAGCAGTAGTGGATATATATTTACATCAATTGACAGAAGAAAAAAAGGAAATTTCGCGAATTACAAAACTAATTTTTCATTATTGCTCCTAATGATTTTGCAAAATACTTTTTACATTTTTCTCGGCTTCGTAATTTATTTTTAAATTTGCAATTAATTCTTACCGTAATTGAGTTGTCTTTTTCGTTAACGGTCAAAGCTCCACCTATCCAAACATCAGTTGAATTTCCTCTGTCACTAAATCTCCCAAAATTTTCGATCGACTTCTCTGCAATAATTTTTTTAAAGCAATACATCAAAATTAAGTTACATAAACTGAATAGGAAATATGCACACTTATACCGTTTTGATGTAATTTTATTTGCGAGCAGTTTTTTTTAAATCCTCCGTCTGCGAGATGGCAGTCATAAGCTACGCCCGAAAAATCGAAAAAATCTGGATTGTAAGATTTCGGAGCTCCAATTATTAGCCTAAATTTTGAAAAATAATATAAATTCACTTATTTAAATAACGAAAAAAATTGGTAATACCTGATAGAATCCGACTTAGTGTAAAATTGAACGGCATATCCGAAATAATTATCAGGGGGCTCGTTGTCGGGATCGGTTATAATTACAGGGAATTTAGGGTCTAAATTAAAACACCAAACGAGATATGGAAATACAAATGAAATAAGTATGAGCTTCATCCTTTAAGTATAATATTCAAAAGTTCCGTTTTTGGTTTATTAAAATATTATTTTTCGCGCCCTCTCCATTCGTTCTGACTTCATTTTTTGATTGATAAAACGGAATGCAGATTCTATAACACAAATGTTTTTTTTCCACCACTTCTGATAGATTTCACCATAGTCAAACGCTGTACAATTCTATTGCTTTATATCCTACCCTCAAGACGGTAGAAAATCAACCATTTAGTAGAATGGACGTCATACTGAAGTCCAAAATAATCTGCCTTTAAAAATTTATTTTTTCAGAAATGATAAATCAAGTGGTAGTACAACGAAATTACATCAAGCAAAATTGATGTTGAAACAAGAGATCCTTTTAAAACACCGGAGGAGACTGATAGAACACGTTCAGAGGACAATCCTGCTAATCACAGTTGATGTTCGATCAAGAGGCAATTTAAATAAAGGTATGCGTAAAAAGAAATGGTGAGTTGGAGGCGTACACTAAAACCAGTAAACTAGCTCCTCTGTATTTAGCTTGTGAAAAAGTGAATTTTCCGGTGAGTTGATAGTTGTAAGCCAAGTATAGAAAACTAGTAAGCCAATTAGTTACAGCTTTCTTGCACATTAAATTTTCTGTAAAAGGAGACGAAAATTAGTATCCGGAAAACTGAATCCTCGAAACAACCCGCTTAGTAAGTTAGCATACCTTTACTACCAAAGAATGTATTTGTAAGCAATGGGGAATAACACACTCAAAACCATTTCGCTAAAGGGCTTAAATGTGAACCATCAGAAACCATCGTTTTCGATGTTTTGATTAATTACCGACAAGCCCTTTACATGGGTTATTTTGTGTCTGCCTCCACCGTCTTTAACGATGACAAGTGCTTTTGAATGACCAATAAATAATTTGCGGCAAATTTTTTTTTTTGACGCAAAAAATCGTAAGTCATTTTCCAAAAAAATTACGAATTTATCAACAAAAATATACTGTATTTAATACAAAAAACTAAAAAAATTACTTGCTCATCGACCCGAGCATTTTCTTTTTTCCTTTTATATCAAATAAAAAAAAAATTAAATAAAAAAAAAAAAAAAAAAAAAATTCTAGCAATATTACTGACGGCCAGTCCCGATTGTTTTCAAAATTAATATTTACAATGCATTTGGATTGTTATAAGATGCTGTAAAGGAGATTCATTCAAACGATTTTTTTGAGTCTTACTTTTGACAGACTGACCCAACGCCAAACGATTTTTTTTTCATCAAATTGTAATCAATTTTGTGAAAAATAATATCACTTATTTTTATACCTAAATCATTTCTCAAAGGATAGGAATTTTAAATAAAATTTTTCGTTTAACATACAAGCTTTTTTCCTAGCCATTTCTTTTTTCAAATTTTTTTTAATGATCCTTATCCTTATCGTTTGGTAAAAAATATTTGAAAAAAATTTTTTAACTTTTTTGAAATTATTAATTAATGCAGTCATTCAGTCGCGGATGGACCGATTATAATATTTCACGGTTGATATGTTAGTTCGTACCGCATGAAGATCCATCCAAACGGGCCCGTTTCCTAACCCCGCGATCATCTGAATTTTCGCCATTGTTTAGTTCTCGTTTTTTCAGCGCCTGAAAGGTAAAAAGTTTTTTAATTAATCTTTTTTTTTTTTAAAGAAACTTAATTTAAAATATATTACATACTTTTTTTTCCCATTGCTGATGGAGATATCTAAGTAAAATATTTGTCTTTTCTGTTACTATAACTGGAAAAAAAAAAAAAAAAAAATTGTTATTTGAAAAGCATATTTGAAAAATTCATAAAAGAAACCAAAAGCCAGATAGATGTCAAGGTGAAAAAAAAGAGAAAGGCTAATTTCGCTAACTGAAACTTTTCCCATATGAATAAAAAAAACTTTTCCCAATTTCAAAGAAAATAAGCCAAGCCATCATTGTCAAGCAATAAAGATGAACAACTTAGGTATATGAAAAATATTCATATTATTCTGATTACACATCATACTGTTGACATTTAAAATATCAATACATAAAATTAAAAGACAAAATACATAAAATTAAAAGACAAAAATGTTTCCCTTCACTATAACAGCATTTGTAGAAGTTCTTTTAGGATTCTGCTAAACTTCCAGAATGTTTTGTTTATACATATTCATTTACCATATACCATTCATATTTCAAATGATTGTATTACAAACTTTTTTTATTAAGTCAATGTTTCATTGTTTTAAAACTGTTTTATAAATAATTACAAAATTCTCAAGAATTATTTCTAAATAAAATATTTTACTTTAAAACATGCTAAAAAATGCTTATTAAAAACTTTAACATGTTGACCATCTTATTGGCCACATTATTTTACCAGGACCAAATATTATGCCGATAAAATTTGGCTTGTTTTTATTTAATGCAGTTTCCTAAAAGACCATAATTTTCAGTGACAAATTTTAAGCCTTTCCCAAGAGTAGGTTTCTTCCCCCTTGAACATCCTAACCTGGTTAAAATTACATATACTCATTCATTATTTACTTTGTTCTGATGGAAAATCTTTTGTTGGAAGATAAACAGAAGGTCGTTTAGTGCTAATCTTACTTCCATTGTCGTTATGGTATCTTGCAAAATTATCTTCATTATAAGAAGGTAACCCTTTCAAAAACTCTGCAACAGACTGAAAAAGAAAAGTGTTATCAACATTATTTGTATAGCATCCCATTTTTATCTCTTAAAGAATTTACACTGCATCAATTTTATTGCTCCCCATAATGCAATAATGCACATTTTAACTTATCAAATTACAAAATAGTAAAAATTTACCTCAGCTGATGGACCTGAACTCATTTTGACAGCTTAAAGTTACAACCAATGATTTGTTCTTTAACTTTCTTATCATAATACCGACGACAGAAACTTCATATCAGGTACCTCGCATTCGAACTGAAAAATCGTGGCTTAGTGTTTAACGATCCGAACGGCCAGAATATTATTATTTTTAAGGCATTAAGACGAACGTCCTTCGATTAAAAGGCCCAGCCCAATCTTTGTAATAGGTTATAGGAAGAAGGTCTGATTTCCGGTTTTTAAAAGCTCTCAGAGCGATCCCTAGTGGAGAATTCAAAAATTGATTTTGTGGCAATAAGTTGGCAATCCCTGAATGAACATCAGCGCCTCTAGCGGTTACTTTTAGCATGACGTCCTGATTCCATTTTGTTTTGATTGTATGTTTTGTAAATAATAATAGGTATTTTGTGGGACGATTCAGATGTTGCTTACAAGATTATATAGCTGTATCATTATCATTTTTTTTGGTGATCGGTGTTCAGTGAAAGAAATGTCATAATGGCCTCGTCTCAGGATGCTTGGTATCTGTCTCTATTGGGGTTGGCGGAAAATTTTCGGACTTCGAGCCCCCCTAACATAAAACTATGCATTCAGTGTTTGCAAGCTGTTTTCCAATTTAAACCTCCTCCTAGAGTTGAAGCTAGGACTCATTTACAACTAGGGAATATTTTATTGACTCACACCAAGAACTCAGATTTGACGAAATACCATCTGGAGCAAGCAGTAAGTTGTAGGGTCAGCTGTCTTGGATGAATTCCCTTTAATTTTTAATGTTTTGTTTTTCAGTGGATGTTATCACAGGTGATCAATGCTTTTGATGATGTTAAATTTGAAGCAGCAAGTGTTTTAGCCGAACTGTATGAACAACAATCTCAGTCCAACTTTTCGAAGCCTATACTTAGAAAAGCAATAGAACTTTCACAGCACAGTGTATATTGGCATTGTCGACTTATTTTCCAGCTAGCAGTAAGTGTTATGATAATTAATTTTTTAACATGAAAACTGATTAATAATGTTTTTGCAGCAAATACATGCAAATGAAAAGGACTATGAATTAGCCAGCAGTTTATTAGGAGTTGGAGTAGACTATGCCCATATATCGGCAGCTAATTATACTAGAATGTTATTTTTACTTAGCAGAGCAATGTTATTATTAATAGAAAAAAAAATAATGGAAGTTCATCCTTTGTTAAATCAGGCAGGGCATTTGATAGAAAATTGGCAGGGTAGCAATCATCAAAAAGAACTGCTTAAAGTCTTCTTCTTGGTCCTGCAGGTAAGTCAGTTTAATTTTTTTTCATATTTTAATTTTTGTTGAGTATAATAACTATCTTGTAATTATTTTTTACAGGTTTACCATTATTTAATGTCAGGGCAGGTTAAAACTGTAAAGCCATGTTTAAAACAGTTACAACAGAGCATTCAAACCATCATGTTGCCTAATTGGCCATCTGATGAAGGTATATATTGATTGAAGAAATTTTTGTTTTTTCTGATTGTTTTATATACTTGTATTTTATCTCCATGGAAATATTCCTCTTGAAGAAACTTTGTCAAACTGAATTTGCATTCTTGAATTTTCCTTTCAGAATCTGAGGTTTTGAAACAGTTTATTTATTAGTTAAGTAATTTTAAAAATGGAAATTCGGAGTGGAGTTTTGTCTGAAAGATGTTACCTGATATGATATAATTTTATTTTGGTTTTTGCCAAATGCTTTTTGAATTCTTTTTTGCAAGGAATTGATAAAGAGAAGAAAGCATATAAAAAACAATCCTGAAAAAGCAGCAGAGAATCAATTCTAGCACATTGTTTTAATAATTTCTTTTTTTTATTTTTGCAGTTGTTGGAGGATCAAATGTAGGGGATATGTTTGTTTGGATGCCTAAAGAACATTTGTACGTTTTAGTGTATGTGGTCACCGTTATGCATAGTATGCAGGCAGGGTATATGGATAAAGCACAGAAATATACAGACAAAGCTCTGTTACAAATTGACAAATTAAAAAGTAAGTTTTTTCTTTGTGTGGTTGGACCAATCGTTTCTATACTGTTGAGTGCCCACATGACCTACTATAAGAAATTAAGTAAAAATTTTGTAAATTAATTTAATTTTTTTCTCTAGTTGTAGATAACAAACCTATATTATCAGTATTTCAATTAATTCTTCTGGAAAATATGATCATGTGTCGTTTGGTGATGGGCAGTAAATCGACTGCACTACAAGAAATATCTCAAGCCTGTGGACTGTGCCATCAACATCCTAAGCTTTTAGAAAGGCATAGGCCACAATTACATACACTTCTAGGTCTTTATGCTATGAGTATGAATTGTATGGAAGCTGCGGAAGCTCAGTTTCACGCTGCGTTGAAGGTATTTCTTAGTTAATTAATTTTTATTCTGTTAAGAAAAAAATAATGACTTTTTGATTTTTTTCATAGACGTCCAAGGAACAGGAACTGTGGACTTTCGCAAATCTAAATTTAGCTATAGTATATTTAAGAACTAAAAGGGAACAAGAATTTGAAGCCCTTTACGAACGGATTAATCCGGAAAATTTGCCTTCGCAATCGCATAGTTTGCGGGCCTCCGCGTATTACGTTCAAGGTTTGCAATCATTTTTCCAAGCCAAGTATAATGAAGCCAAGTAAGTAGTCAATAAATATGAAAATATGTGAAAATGTATTAAGAAATACGTATCGAAATGTATTAAGAAATAATTCATTTATTAATTTATTTTCCAGGCGTTATTTGAGGGAAACATTAAAAATGGCCAATTCTGAAGATCTTAATAGGTTGACATCATGTTCCCTTGTACTATTAGGGCATATATTTTTATCTCTTGGAAATAGCAGGGAAAGCATGAACATGGTTACTCCTGCCATGCAGCTTGCAAGCAAAATCCCTGACGTTCACATCCAGCTTTGGGCTTCAGCTATTTTAAAAGGTTCGTCTCATAAAATAACTTGTTTAAGAAGCCAGTTTTTTTTAATGTTTTCGCTCTTTTATCTTTAGATCTTTTCCGAATGTGCGGGGATCCCGGAAGGGAAAATGAAGCCTTTACGATGCACTGCAATTATTCGCAAATGCTACTGAAAGATCATTTTCAAAGTACTCAAATGACCGAGCATACACTGATTCACTGGACGGAAGGAAATTTCCCCATTCTCGTCGGCAGTTCTCCTGGTACATCTTCTACTTAGGGATGGGAAGTATATATATGCGTATACTTTCGATCGGAAATTGTATATAAATACGTATTTTTTCAAAATGGTGAACAAAAAACCGAAAAACGCCCTCAAAACGATGGATTTCAGTCTTTTTTTTTAAATTGCATCCAAATCATTTAAACACCTCGAAATAGACATGCTTAGTAATTTTATTGTGCAATTTTAAACTTCAGATAATATGGCTAAAAATTTGAAAATTTTGCGGGAATTTTCGGGCTTGAACGTCCGACATTTTGGATAGTCGTATATTTATTCAATGAATACGTATATTTCCCCATCTCTATATCTTCCACTCTTATGGTATAAATTTAAAAAAGGACGGGAAATTTTTTACGACAATATTTCAAGCAAAATGACGTTTACAGGCATCTATTTGCCTTGACATATTTTATTATTTTTAAACTTTTTACTGAACAGACCACATAGCATAATTGATTGAATGAAAACTGTAAATTCAATTTTTGTTTGAAGTATTGAAAAGCTTCAAACGAAATTGTTTTTTATTCATAATTAATACATTGTTACCCATTCGCAAAAAAATGAAAATATAATGACCTGCATAAACATAAAAATAATTATTTTTATGGATCTATTTTATCAAATGTCATTAAACTTGTACATATTGTATAATAATCGAAAGAACTAGCTTGGGTTTGCTGTTGAAAATAAAATAATTTTTGTGAGATCAAAATAAATCATTATAAATTTTATTGCATTTTTTTAAAATTTTATTGATCTTCTCTTTTTTTCTTTGCGATGAGAAACACCGTAATAGCTAAATGGCAGAAAATTTCTTTAATTTTTCTTTTTCTTCGTTTTAATGTTCTGCCTCCTTTCTTTTTGTTTTATTCTGAGTCTCTTTTTCAATTCTTCTAAACTATTATTGATTTTTCCGAAATTTTGTTTTTGTTAAAACGTTCCACTTTTAAAACATACATTTGAAACCACTAGGTACGGGAGTTAGGTAAGGAAACTGGCAGGATTATTAGTAACTCATTGCTTTTCACTTTGAAGTATTTTTTATACATGAAAATCGGGACTTACAAAATACTGACACAATCTTGAAGAATCTTGAAATCAAGTTTTCAAATTCAAAAATAAACGCGGTGACCTAGCGGCAAACAACAAAACTAGTGAGGGGAAAAAAAAAAAATAGGTTGGCAGCTCCGTTTCCTTTGAACGACAATTGATGACGAAACGCTTCGTGGCACTTCGTTCTTTTTCGGAGGGTCAGCCATTGTTGACTCTACCCAAGTTTTTATCGTGAAACAAATATCCGAAAACATCCAAAATGGTAAGAAAATAATCCAGAAGTGATACGTTTATAACCGTTGTCGAAGACATAAAGTTTATACCTTAATATATAATTTTTTGCATTTTATTGAAGTTTCATAAGCATGCTCGTTCGAAAGTTGGTGCTAACCGTGCCTGTTATTTTAAAGTCTTGACGCTTTGTGTCTGTTCCAATAATTATGTTGAAACGCGGTCTCGTAGTTATTTAGCCTGGCCGCACTTAAATCACTCGCCGGAAGGATAAAAATTCGAATCGGGGAATAAATTACGACAATGGTGCAAGAGTTATATGTCGGCATCGCAACATGCGATACAAAAGTGATCACGCTCGTTTTTATGTTTACAGGTAAACTTTACAGTAGACGAAATCCGTGGGATGATGGACAAAAAACGGAACATCCGTAATATGTCCGTCATTGCTCACGTAGATCACGGGAAGTCAACGTTGACAGATTCTTTGGTCTCGAAAGCTGGTATCATTGCCAGTGCCAAAGCCGGAGAAACACGTTTTACAGATACCAGGAAGGATGAACAAGAAAGATGTATCACCATCAAATCCACGTAAGTAACATAAATAATATTTAAAAGGAATTGCGAGAGGTAATAGATTAACGGCATAGTGACCGTCATTGCTCACGTGGATAACGGGACTGCAAGGTGTTAAAGGTCGTGAAACATATTGTGAAAGATATTCTTGCTGTATCAGCAAAAAATGATGTTCACATCAATTTTGAATGCCCCATAGAGAATTTTTTATTATAAAAAATTAAAGTGTAGTTCGTAAACGTAAAAAAAACTAGAAAAAAAGTTAAGTTGTTAAAACCTATTGTTAACTTTCATTTTTTAAATTTAATTTTAATTTTAATTTTCAGTGCCATCTCTATGTATTTTGAACTTGATGACAAGGATTTGGTATTTATCACAAACCCAGATCAAAGAGACAAGGGCGAAAAAGGATTTTTAATTAATTTGATTGATTCACCTGGCCACGTTGATTTTTCAAGTGAAGTAACTGCTGCACTTCGAGTTACTGATGGAGCTTTGGTTGTTGTTGATTGTGTCTCAGGTGTGTATCATGAGTCTTGAATGAAAAGCTTTTTTTTTTATTTTGTTTTATTTGATCTCTTTAAGCATTTTGAAGTTGTTCATTAACAAAACTTTTTCCAACATTTTTTTTCTAAAAAAGTATCCCATTTTATTTTACAGGAGTATGTGTACAGACGGAAACTGTATTACGTCAAGCTATTGCTGAAAGAATTAAACCAGTGTTGTTTATGAATAAGATGGATCGTGCATTGTTGGAATTACAATTAGAAGCAGAAGAACTATATCAAACCTTCCAGAGAATTGTTGAAAATGTTAACGTAATCATAGCCACTTACAGCGACGACAGCGGTCCCATGGGTGAAATTCGTGTAGATCCGAGCAAAGGTAGCGTGGGATTCGGATCTGGTCTTCATGGTTGGGCTTTCACTCTTAAGCAGTTTGCTGAAATGTATTCTGAGAAATTTAAAATTGATGTTGTTAAACTTATGAATAGGCAAGTCTAACTTCAATTTTTATTTATAGTATTTGTTTTATTAGAATTTTAATGATGATTGTTGTTCTGAAGCATGCATTATTTTGCATTCTGTAGATATTAGAACGGCCAACTGAATTTTTTTTTCCAAGCTTCACACTTGTGACTTTTTTATTTATGGTAGACTAATTAAAGTTGTTTGATTTTAATATTTCAGATTATGGGGTGAAAACTTTTTCAACCCGAAAGACAAGAAGTGGTCCAAACAAAAAGACGATAACAATAAGAGATCATTTGTTTTGTACGTTCTTGATCCCATCTACAAAGTTTTTGATTGCATTATGAATTACAAGAAGGAAGAAACAGCTACTCTTTTGGAAAAACTAAATATCGAATTGAAACATGAAGATAAGGACAAAGATGGCAAAGCTTTGCTCAAGGTATGACGATTTTTGTGTGATTTGTAACCTTTGGAAAAAAAAAATTGATTATTTTTGAAATTTATGAGTTGAATTGTTAGAAATTTTATGGAAAACTGAAAATTCAAAACGCAGTTTAAAATAAATAATTTTTAATCTTTTAGGTTGTAATGAGAACTTGGCTTCCAGCTGGAGAAGCTCTTCTTCAGATGATAGCCATCCATCTCCCTTCACCGGTGGTTGCTCAAAAATATAGGATGGAAATGTTGTATGAAGGACCCCTTGATGATGAAGCCGCTGTAGGAGTTAAGGTTAGTGTTGTGAATTTTTAAAGGATGTGAACTTCCGTGACACATCAAGAGTTGATAATAGGAAGAGTACTTTCGTAAAATATTTGAAAGATTTTAAATAATTTTATATGATGAAAATTTTTCACAGACCTGTTCTGATTTACTAGTGAGGATTTGTTTTTTCTGATAATCACATCAATCTTTGATGAAGGAATTTTTTTTTTTTTTTAATTCGAGGCTGATTTAGAATTTTACTTCTCATTTCAGAACTGCGACCCCAACGCTCCGTTGATGATGTACATTTCGAAAATGGTACCGACCTCCGACAAGGGACGATTTTATGCCTTCGGGCGTGTTTTCTCCGGGAAGGTTTCCACCGGTCAAAAAGCCAGGATCATGGGTCCCAACTACGTTCCTGGGAAAAAGGAAGATTTATATGAAAAGGCAATCCAAAGAACTATTCTTATGATGGGTCGTTACGTAGAGGCTATCGAAGACGTACCCAGCGGTAACATTTGCGGTCTCGTAGGTGTAGATCAATTTTTGGTTAAAACCGGAACCATCACCACATTTAAAGACGCACACAACATGAGAGTCATGAAATTCAGCGTCTCACCCGTCGTGCGAGTTGCTGTAGAACCGAAGAACCCTGCCGATTTACCGAAATTAGTTGAAGGTTTGAAACGTTTGGCCAAATCGGATCCTATGGTCCAATGTATCATCGAAGAATCTGGCGAACACATTGTCGCTGGTGCCGGAGAACTTCACTTGGAAATTTGTTTGAAAGATTTGGAGGAGGATCACGCTTGCATCCCGATCAAGAAATCCGACCCAGTTGTATCCTATCGTGAAACCGTATCAGACGAATCCAATCAAATGTGCTTGTCCAAATCTCCAAACAAACACAATCGTTTGTTCATGAAAGCTCAGCCCATGCCCGATGGCCTCCCGGAAGATATCGACAAGGGTGACGTAAATCCCAGGGATGATTTCAAAGTTCGAGCTCGTTATTTGGGAGAAAAATACGATTACGATGTAACCGAAGCTAGGAAGATCTGGGCTTTTGGTCCCGATGGTACCGGGCCCAACTTGTTGCTCGATTGCACTAAGGGTGTTCAATATCTTAACGAAATCAAGGATTCGGTCGTCGCAGGATTCCAGTGGGCTACGAAAGAAGTAATTATTTAATTTTTTTTTTTTTTTTTTTTTTTTTTTTTTTTTTTTTTTTTGAATCCAACGGTTATTTTAATTTTAATTATATCCTTTTTTTTAGGGTGTATTATCTGAAGAAAATTTGAGAGGAGTACGATTTAATATTTATGACGTAACCCTTCACACGGACGCCATTCACAGAGGTGGCGGACAAATCATTCCGACCACTCGCCGTTGCCTCTACGCTTGCTTGCTAACGGCCTCACCACGCCTTATGGAACCCGTTTATTTGTGTGAAATCCAATGTCCCGAAGTAGCGGTAGGAGGTATTTACGGTGTACTTAACAGAAGAAGAGGTCACGTTTTCGAAGAAATGCAAGTAGCAGGAACTCCCATGTTTGTCGTGAAAGCTTACCTACCCGTAAATGAATCCTTCGGATTTACCGCTGATCTTCGTAGCAACACCGGCGGGCAGGCTTTCCCGCAGTGCGTGTTCGATCACTGGCAGATCCTCCCCGGAGACCCGTTGGAAACTGGTTCAAGACCCTACGCAGTCGTACAAGAAACGAGAAAGAGGAAAGGTTTGAAGGAAGGATTACCCGATTTATCGCAATACTTGGACAAGCTATAAAAATGATGATATTAGGTAAGAAACAGTTTTTAGGTTAAATGTATTCACTTTTTACTCCCATAAGCCTTTTCATCATTTAATTCAATTTTTTTGTTTTTATTTTCTTTTTAGGAATTTCAACATGAGGCGGAGGGAAATACAAAATAATCGACCGAACTTTTTTTTTTTTTTTTTTTGAATATGACAACAGATTTTTTAATTTTTTTTACGGGTTTATGCAAACTTATTGACTCGACGAAGCTTTAATTCAATCGGTTTTGGTAAGAAAAAATGAAAAAGACAACAACTAATCAATTATAAGAGAAGCCTACTGTTTAAAAATCGAAAAGTTAAATTAGTTTTTTTTTTTTTTGAAAAATGAAGTCTGGTTAGATTATTTACGTGCCGAATATAATAGGTTTTTGTAACCTAAGTCTTTTTAATTTGAGTTTTTTTTTTATTCCGGCAAAATTTTGCCAAAATTCAATTCGTCCAGCCAAATAAGTTAAGTGTGAACCTTTGCACGAGGAAAGAATTTGCGGGATCGAGGACAGATTGTTTTCCTTCAAAACTTATGTTGATTATTGTTATCATTGACAATTTCAATATTTTTTATTAAGTTTCGATCCTGTTTAACTGAACATTATTTACTTTTTGTATTTACTATTTCTTGAATTTAAATTATTTTTGAAAGTTTTTTTTTTTAATTTCACTGAGCTTTTTGCAGAAAAAGGAGACTAACGGTCGCAATTACCAACCAATGGAAAAAAAAAGATATAATAATAAAAAAAAATATAAAACGGGATGTAAAGAGTTTTATTTTTTATTTTTAAGCAACTGACATTATTGTTCCTTTTTTTATGAGGTCGAGGAAGCGATGTTTATGACGACTTTACCTCTTAAATGGCCTGCTTCGACGAATTGGTAAGCTGCTGGAAGATCTTCAAACTTAAATGTCTTATGAATTAACGGCCTTAACTGAAATAAAATTTTTAAATTTTTTACTAAAGCAAAGGGGCAGTTCACCTCAGGCAAGTTGGAAAACAATTTTTACGATCGAATTTCCCAAAATAAGCCAGGAATTAAATTTTGGCGTATTGACTCCAGAAAAAAAAAAAAAATCAGGAAATCCTTTGAAACTTAACGAAACATCGCAAGTTCAAAATATGAGAAATTCTACAAAAGTTTCCTTTTTAAGAAAATTTTGAGTCGGTTGACAGAATGGCAGTTATAAATGAAGACGAAAAAGAAAGATTTTAGGTTTTCATTAGGGCGAGACAAGTACATACATTATTTTCCGTGTAAAAAGGACAACAGGACATGCGCCGGTTTTTTTAGAGGATATGCAATAACTTACTTCTTTATTTATGACACCCTGAGTTATTTCTTTCAAGGCGACTTCGGTAGGTAAAAAGAATCCCCAGCGAACTGAAGTCGATTTCGTAAACAGTCCAGCATTTAAATTAGCTAAGAAAAGATCACCAGCATTTTTAACTATGCCTCCAACTACCCCTAATTCGTTGAAATTTTTTAACATCGGAGATTTTAAAGTTATAAATTTTGAAAAATTATAATCCTTTAAATAATTGATATATTTGGCGGATTTTTCCTGACCAAGTCCCGCGCAATCTAAAATGATGTCATACCTGAAAATTTTTTAAAGCAATTATTAATTTTTTTTTTTTTTTTTTAAGATAACTAATTACTTTAATTTTCCTAATTTTTCAAAAGCGTCGGGGGTGGAATAATCCACAACTTCGGAAGCTCCTAGAGATTCTACTAGAGGCACCGCATCGGTACTGCATGTGGCGATCACGTTCGCTCCCCAAGATTTGAGCATTTGTATTGCTTGAGAACCGACTCCTCCGGAGCCTCCCAGGACCAAAACATTTTTGTTTTCGGCAGACGTTAAACAAAGGTCACCGGTGATTTTAAGAGCAGACCATGCGGTCGCAGCCGCATAAAGCATAGATCCTGCTTCTATAAAATTAATGTTGTGAGGTTTTTTATGTACCTTAAAAAAAAATTCAAATTATAAAATTTGTGTGGCTAAAGTATAGATTACTAGAACCGTAAAGTATGGAATGCAATAACTATGGACATTTCACTGGCATACAGCAAATTATTCCAAATCTTGGTCAACTGAAATACGGGAAATTAACTTACATAGGACTTAGAAATAATGACTTGTTCTGCATGGGCCCCTTGTTCGTAGGGAGGTACAACTCCCCATACTTCATCACCTATTTCGAAATTTTGTTTTACACCATGCCCTTTTCCAATTACAATCCCAGAAAAGTCTCTCCCAAGAGTGATAGGAAATTCTAGAAGTGACTGGAAGCTGCATGCTTGTGTTTGTCGAACTGCATTTAAAAATACTGATCCATACCCATCTAAAATTAAATTTTAATTTAAAAAATTTTTTTTTTTAATTTAAACTTTTAAGAATTTACTTACTAATCATGGCCAAGTCTATAGGATTAACTGAAGAAGCAACCACTTGAACAAGCAAATCATCAGGTCTTTTAATAATAGGAGCTCTTGTTTGCATTAATTGAAGTTCTTCTAAACCTCCATACGAGTGTATCTGCCATGATTTTATTTTTCCATGATCTTTAACTTTCTCCTTAACTTCTGTTGTGATAGCTCTGTTAATAGACAGGAAATTGGAACCTAACCGAAAAATGCTTGGTATTTTTTAACAGTCATAATGAATAATTATCACTAATGAAGAATTATGACTAATAAGAAGGCAATTGCCATAGTAATCCAATAACTTTTTTTAACCTTTTTCAACCTGGAAAATGAAAATAAAAATGAAAACTTAGTTAGACAGAAGGTAATTGAAATTCAAGGAAGCAGGAAGATAGTTCTACTTGAGTTTTTAACTGTGAACTGTACGATCTATTCTGTGAGACGAGAAACAAAAAGATGCATATTCCAGTTAGGTTTTTATTTATTTATTTTTCAACTAAGATGCTAATTAAATAATTTTAATGAGATAAAACTAAATTTTTTAAAAGTATAAAATGTTTATTTACGCCGCCATATTTGTTTTGAAAATCTAGTTGGTAACATCTATAGGCTCCGAGCGACTTTTTTTTTTATAAATATACACTTAAAAATACCTGTTTACCTTATACAAGCGTATATATTTCCATCACGCAATTAGTTCGCGGAAAATATCGCTTTTTTATAAGCTAAACATGATTTTAATGGTGGCGCTGCAGTCAAAGTCGCTCGGAGCCGGAGCCGGAGCCTACACTGAAAAACCGTGTTGGTTGCTGCAACTTCAATGACTTTCCAAAGTTCTCTCAACTCTCAACTGAGTTCTCTCAACTGAGTATATTGGTACGCCAAAATATAACCAATGTTCTTAGTTGCAGCAACCAACAGAGTTTTTGAGTGTATATAGAGTAAAGAACTCAGTGGTTCTCAGGGAACTCAGGTGCAATTAGTTAGGTGCAGTTTTAAAATTGCCTATATGTGTAACTATTTATGTCTTTGTTGGTATTTCTTTTAATCATTTACGATAAGTTATATTTTACGTTGAAGCTGATTCTAAATAAGAAATTATAGACAACTCTTTATTAAAATGGAAAAACTTCAATTCAATCTGGAATTAAATTTAAAGAGGATGGCAATGATTTCAATTGCACAAGCATTCTGGAAGTCAATCGACGTAACCGATAAAATTAACGAATTAAGGATCAAAATAAATTAGAATTACCGGTCGGCAAATACCGTTACCTTGGCCCTAATCGATTAGCTCGAGACTTATCTGACGAAAATTTTTATCGTTGGGAAAACGTAATCGATTGTGTATTAAAGAAAACTAGTTCATTAGTTTTACCTTCTACATTGGATTCAGAATTACGGGATACAATCGTTCTTTTGGGAGAAAAAATATTATATTTTTATGATGAGTATCAGGAGTTTGAAAGAGTGTGCATAGTTTTTTGGGAACATACTCGCTGCATGAAATGCATTGAAATGGCAAAGACAGAACATTTTTATTCTATTTCCAATGTTGGAACAATAGTATCATCAAAGTGTTCAATTTTACATTTTAAACATAGCCCAGTGGACAATTATGAAATGTTCCAGCATTTTCTTGATGATGCTTGCAGATATTGCAATACAGATATAATTCAAAGATACCAAGAAGAAATTATATTATATTTACAGTCTTTACAACCTGGGCTATGTTTTAAGAATAAAACAGACATTGTGTTTAATATTATATGTGTTTGGCATTTTATGGACTGTGGAAACCAAGGAAACCCAGGAAAAATGTGGAAAAGGAAATACTATTGTGAATATAACTGTAATGGACATTTTAAAATTCCAGCTGATTTTTTAAAAAATACAGATTTCATTGTGCCTTTAAAAGTAGTAACCCAAATGTGCATAAACTCAGAACCATCAACATTTAGATATCTTGCAACTAAACTGCATGAATATGGCAAAGGTTCAATGTATATTTCCAAAATGGTATATCTTGTTTTACATTTTGATACTTTATTTAAAATCAATAAGAGGTTGCATCATCATCCCAGTCCTGATTATTTACCAGATAAAATATTATTTGCCCTGAAGCTGATGGCTTCAGAAGAAAGATCTGATTTTGTGAAAAAATATTTAAAAGATCTATTGTTGCATTTTTTGCCAGTTTGGCCTTTTCAAGAAGTGATTTTTAAAATTTTAGATTTTTGTACAAACCAAAAGTTTGATGTAGATTATAATTATTTATTAGATTTATTAACAATCTGTCTTGGAAATCAAAATAAAAGCAGATATAAGGTACAAAAAAAGACATATTTGCAACTGTTTGAAAAGGTTTGGTCTATAATTCCAAAAAACATAAAAATATCTTTTTTAATTAAAAAAACTAAATATTTAGCGATACGAGATTCAAATATTCCGATCTTAAAAGCTGTATTTAAAGATGAAGATTTTAAAATAGGATCAAGGGTTTCTAACAAATGGGAAGAGCTGTTGGAAGAAGAGAATAACGCATTGGTAAAAATATTTTTACATGCAGTACTGGATGACAGACTTTTAGACTCTGAACTAGAGGCTTTTTTATTTGCACAGATGAAAGAAGAGTATGATGAATTATTGTTTGTTCAGGATGCTTTGATAATATAATTGTCAAAACAGTTCATTTTTGCCTAAGGCACAAAAAGAGTCTTTAAAATGAACCGCTTATTTTAAACAATTGAAGAAATCAGTGGAAAAAGGAGGCCGTTAAAGAAACAAAAGAAAAACGCCATGTAAATAAATACAAAACAAATTTCGTTCTTTCTGAACGGCCTCCTTTTTCCACTGATGTCTTCAATTGTAAAATTCATTATTCTAAGTATCCTCCAAAACCATTACAAATCTTAAAAATTAAATCATTATTCTTTTTTCAATAAGACAAATAAAAAAAACAAAATTATATTGTGTTGTAATATTTGGTATAATACTCTATTTATGTACTTACTTCGAATAAATTTACAATCTTTACAATAGTCACTTTACCTATTGAAATAATCTTAAGAAAAAGCACTGCTCGGATCGAAAAACTGACCTAAAATTCAGTATCAGGAGGGTCGAAAACCCCCGGAAAACCAAGAAAATCCTCAATTTTAAAAAGTCGAATTTAAGCCTCAATTTTAAGAAGTCGAAGTCTCAAAAACCTAAAAAAATCGAAACGCCCCCCCCCCCCTTTCCTTTTTTTTGATTTTTCACGAAAAAAAAGTTTCTTTAATTCCGATTTTACAAGGTTTTCCCGGAGTATTTGAGGCTCCAGAAGCTCCTGGTGATGTCCGTTTTTCGATCGGAGTACGTCCTTGGCGGAAAATCGAAAAAAGAAAGATCCAGGATTTTTGTGTGGCTCAAAAATGGCTTTTACGTCTCTGACACTGCTCGGATCAAAAAACTGACCTAAAATTCAGAATCCGGAGGGTCGAAAACCCCGGGAAAACCTAGAAAATCGTCAATTTCAAAAATCGAATTTTTCTCACAAATCCAAAAAAATCGAAACCCCTTTTGTTTTTTTTGATTTTTCACGAAAAAAAAAAGTTTCCTAAATTCCGGTTTTGCAAGGTTTTCCCGGAGTATTTGAGGCTCCAGAAGCTCCTGGTGATGTCCGTTTTTCGATCGGAGTACGTCCTTGGCGGGAAATCGAGAAAGGAAAGATTCAGGTTTTTTGTATGGCTCAAAAATGGCTTTTACGTCTCTGACACTGCTCGGATCGAAAAACTGACCTAAAATTCAGAATCCGAGGGTCGAAAACCCCGGGAAAACCTAGAAAATCGTCAATTTCAAAAATCGAATTTTTCTCACAAATCCAAAAAAATCGAAACCCCTTTTGTTTTTTTTGATTTTTCACGAAAAAAAAAGTTTCCTAAATTCGGTTTTGCAAGGTTTTCCCGGAGTATTTGAGGCTCAGAAGCTCCTGGTGATGTCCGTTTTTCGATCGGAGTACGTCCTTGGCGGGAAATCGAGAAAGGAAAGATTCAGGTTTTTTGTATGGCTCAAAAATGGCTTTTACGTCTCTGACACTGCTCGGATCGAAAAACTGACCTAAAATTCAGAATCCGAGGGTCGAAAACCCCGGGAAAACCTAGAAAATCGTCAATTTCAAAAATCGAATTTTTCTCACAAATCCAAAAAAATCGAAACCCCTTTTGTTTTTTTTGATTTTTCACGAAAAAAAAAAGTTTCCTAAATTCCGGTTTTGCAAGGTTTTCCCGGAGTATTTGAGGCTCCAGAAGCTCCTGGTGATGTCCGTTTTTCGATCGGAGTACGTCCTTGGCGGGAAATCGAGAAAGGAAAGATTCAGGTTTTTTGTATGGCTCAAAAATGGCTTTTACGTCTCTGACACTGCTCGGATCGAAAAACTGACCTAAAATTCAGAATCCGGAGGGTCGAAAACCCCGGGAAAACCTAGAAAATCGTCAATTTCAAAAATCGAATTTTTCTCACAAATCCAAAAAAATCGAAACCCCTTTTGTTTTTTTTGATTTTTCACGAAAAAAAAAAGTTTCCTAAATTCCGGTTTTGCAAGGTTTTCCCGGAGTATTTGAGGCTCCAGAAGCTCCTGGTGATGTCCGTTTTTCGATCGGAGTACGTCCTTGGCGGGAAATCGAGAAAGGAAAGATTCAGGTTTTTTGTGTGGCTCAAAAATGGCTTTTACGTCTCTGACACTGCTGGGATCGAAAAATTGACCTAAAATTCAGAATCAGAAAGGTCGAAAACCCCTAGAAAACCTAGAAAATCCCTAATTTTAAAAAATCGAATTTTTCTCAAAAATCCAAAAAATCGAAACGCTCCCCCCTTTCTTTTTTTTTGATTTTTCACGAAAAAAAAAAGTTTCTTAAATTCCGGTTTTACAAGGTTTTCCCGGAGTATTTGAGGTTGCTGAAGCTCCTGGTGATGTCCGATTTTCGATCGGAGTACGTCCTTGGCGGGAAATCGAGAAAGGAAAGATTCAGGTTTTTTGTGAGGCTCAAAAATGGCTTTTACGTCTCTGACACTGCTCGGATCGAAAAACTGACCTAAAATTCAGAATCAGGAAGGTCGAAAACCCCCGGAAAACCTAGAAAATCCTCAATTTTTAAAAGTCGAATTTTTCTCAAAAATCCAAAAAATCGAAACGCCCTTACGGCCGTTTTTCTAATTTGAAATTCACACGATCTGAACAGATTCGTTTTTCTTCAATATCTCGGTCAATTTTAATTTTTTTTCAAATTCGTTTTGGTGCCGAACATCTTTTTTCGAGACCTTTCGATTGAGACCAATTTCGCCTCGATCCGTGAGAAAAAGTTTTTTGGCTCAAAAAACAAGAAAGGCTATTTAATCTTAGATCCGGCCTTTTATTTTTACGGGAAAAAAAATGAATGCCAGTTTCAGTGTTACAGTAAAACCATTTAAGTTAAGTCAGTTTTTGCAGTATAATGATTTCAATACAAATTAATTTTCTCTATCTATCTCTTGTTACAGATTGAACTGCAAATTAAATCTGAATTTTCGAAGACGCAAGGGAAGGAAAATATAACGGCCAATTTTTGTTATTAGTAACAAATATATTTTTCAATGAAATCCATAATATAAAAAGGTTAAAAAGATTATAAATGAAATTTTTTTAAAATAAAATAAACACTTTGATAAACTGGACCGAGATAACAATAAACAATTCTTTTTTTTAGTAAAAATTTATAAAATATCTAACAGTATCACACGTGGATAGTATAATCTTGCTTTTCCCTGTCTCGTTCTTGCCGGTATCTGCAATGACAATATTAATTTTAAAAACACCGCAACTAAAACCATTTTAAATTGTGTTATGTACCTTTTGATCAGAGTAGATAATTCCTCTTCTAACTCTTCGTGGCGCAATAAAGGAAGCCGATGAGGGGCCAACTCCCTGTCGCATTCGGCTTCCGAAAGCTCTCTGCTATCCGAAAAACCAGTCGGCGGATGAAGCGGAGCGGATTCTCTTTCCGTAAAATCTATTTCTTTCCTTTTCTTCGATCTTAAAAAAAAAAAATTCTCGATTAATGAATATGTTTATTTTTATGTTAAACGATTTTCAGTTTTATCTGATGTTCGGCAGTAAAAAAAGGATTATATTACGAGGTTAGGTCACCTACTTGCACTACCTGGATGGTGTCCCTCTGCGAGGACCTTTCCTGACCCTGTGATTCACTTCGGGAGATGCCTCAGCAGATTCCGTACTCGAATCGACTTCGAACATGGACTCTACAACAACCGCACCCCTATTAATTTTCAAAAAGTTGTTGCATGCGAACTGGTTTTTTAAAAATTTACCGTGGGTTTGGGCATTACTGGGAGTTCTATATTGCCTTGTGGGCGTTAAACTTTTCCCACTGCTGTCCGAATCGGATCTTCTCATCGGACAGCTTCTCGGTCTGCCGTATCCCGATGGTTTTTTTTCTCTCTCCGGTGGAGGCATCATCGGTTGGTTCCTACGACTGGGCGGAGATTTTTTTCTTCTGCAAAAAAAAAAAAAATTTAATTAATTAAACGAATTAGTTAATTTTTTATAAAATTGTAAGAGTACCTATGGGAAGAAATCGGTAGCGTCTGCTGGCTGGATATGCAGGACACTTCCAAACTCAAACCGTCCGGAGGACTTTTCGAACTCCTTTTTGTTTTCAGTTCGATTGCAGGGGTGCAAAGTCTCGAACTTATTTGACTTGAGGTTTTCCCCGATCGGGATCTACCGTAATATTCTTTCGTGCTTAAGATGGATTTAGTTGGCCGACCTTCGTAACAATCTTGCTGACTGAACGTTTGAAACTGAACAGTGTAGTCCATGGGCTGAGTGGTCGCATTCCCTTCCGTCGATCCTAAAGGAAGACTGAACGTAGCGTAAGGACATATTTCGTAGTCTTGACCTAAAAAGAAAGAAAAATATGGTTTTTGCATAAATTTACAATCAAAGTAAGAAAGTTAATTTAAAAGGACAGTTACCCGAAGTGTCGGATCCCTTTTGCCCGCTTAAAGAAGAATCACCTTTTCTTCCGGGCGAAGGGGAATACAATTGACCTCCGTGTTCGATGTTCCTTTGATTTTCCAATTCCGCCAAAGATTTAGCATTATAATCCGTGGCTCCTTGTTTGTACCCGGCGTAATTTCTTCGTCGAATTATGATGCATACACATATGGAAGCAGCCATCGTGCATAAAACTCCTGATAATATCGGTATGGCTATGTTCAAATTTTTGTATAAAGCTCCTTCTTGTTCCGATACGTTTGGGATCAATTCCATAGGAATTAAATCTAAAAAAAAATTTTAAAATTGTAAAATAACTTAGAATTGAATCTGTGATTCACTCTTGCTCGCGAAACTCATTTCCTGCGGCAAACCCCGATCATTTAGGACTCCAGAATAGGTTTGTTTGAACTCTTCAATTATTGTTCGAGAAATTACTTCGCAATGATTTTTTTTTCCAAAATGACCCTGCCAATTCAAATACCAAAAACGATCAAAAACAACTTAGATCGTTTTTGGTATTGGAATTGGGAGGGGAAAATAAGACGGTTGAACCAAAGTTGTTGGATTGGGTGGGCAATAGATTAGGTTAAGTTGGGTTGGGTTGGGTTGGGTTGGGTTGGGTTGGGTTGGGTTGGGTTAGGTTGGGTTAAGTTAGGTTAGGTTGGGTTAGGTTAGGTTAGGTTAGGTTAGGTTAGGTTAGGTTAAGTTAGGTTAGGTTGGGTTAGGTTAGGTTAGGTTAGGTTAGGTTAGGTTAGGTTAAGTTAGGTTAGGTTGGGTTAGGTTAGGTTAGGTTAGGTTAGGTTAAGTTAGGTTAGGTTAGGTTAGGTTAGGTTATTCTCACCTCCAGTTTTTGTTCTGGTGGCGAAAAGAAATTCCGCAATCGTCTGACCAGCATCGTTGAAGGCAGTTATTTTTAGCGAATACCAAGCTGCTGGTGATAAATCCGTTATAACAACTTCTTCTTGCTTTGCTGAATTGGTAACCAAAGTATATGCCTCCGAATTTCTTTGCTTATATTCCACTAGAAACCGTTCGATGGGGCAACCTCCATTAGGCCAAGCGTCCAGAAAAACCGTGACCGACGTTGAATTGATCACCAAAATTTCTTCTTGAATCGGCATTTTAGGAACTGAAAAAAGTAAAATGGTTTTTCAATGGTAATAATGTTTGGTTTTGTTTCTTTTGTACAATTACAAGTCTCATTACCTGAACCCTTCGTGGAAGCTAAAACCGCCGAGCCCGGTTTCCCTTTCCCTATCGAATTGCTGGCGGTAAGAACAAGCTCGTAATTAGTTCCACATTTAATGTTATCTAAGACAAAAGATTTTCTATCCGCATCGATTTCTGTCTCTTTCCAAACTCCTCCTTCGGGTCTCCAGTTTAAAGAGTATCCAGTTAAAGGGCTTCCTCCATCATCCGGAACCCGCCACTGGAGGAACAAGGATTTCGTTGTCGACGTTGAAACTGATAACGAAGGAGGTGCAGGAGGAACTTGAACTAAGACTCCGTAGATGATCTCGTCCCGTCCGAAAACATTTTCTACCATGCACGTGTAATTCCCTGCGTCCTCAGGTCTACAAATATACAAAATGTTAAATACCTTATATTTTTTAAAAATTTAAACCAATATACACAGCCCCCACAGTATCTTTTGCTGATCGGTTGTCGACTTACTTCAAAGACAAAAAAGATAAACTTCCGTCTGGGAGGATTCGATGATGCCGACCTTGAGCGCTAGCGTGAACGACACCTTGAGGTCCTTTCCAAGTTTTCGTGGGAGCGGGCAACCCGACAGCGTGGCACCCTAACGAGGCGCTTCTACCCGAACCTGCTATCACTTGACGTGAAAACGAAGCTATCCGGGCAGGCACTTTGGATATAGGAGATTGTGCTATTTTGATGCTGCTTTGACCTTCTCCAACGACCGTCGAGGCTGTCACCCAAAATTCGTATCTCTGAAATTCCTTCAATCTCCTGGCTTCGTACATCAATTCTCTATCTCCGAACACGGATTCTTTTTGTGTATCCTAAAAAACGAATTTTTCAGCAAGTTGTTACTTAGTTCAAAAGGTCAGGAGAAAGCAAGCAGTGCAATGATGAAAAAGAGTCGTACGCTATTACATAAGCATAATTAGGAAAACTGGGAAGGGGGGGGGGGGGGTCAAAATTCAAAATGTTGCTTACGTGGTATGTGTACGTACTTAGGAGTCCTCCATAAATGATGTAAGCATGTTTAGGGGGAGGGGGAGGGGGTACAAATTAGCGATCTTACCCATAAGCTAATTTTGGCGAAGGGGGGGAGGGGGACAAAAATATCATCTTACATGCTTACGTAATTAATGGACGCGGACGGCCCCAGAGTAACCCTTAATTTACGAATTTTTCAATTTCGATGAACGCGCCTTCTAATTATTTTATAGTAACCGAAAGAAGATTGATCCCAAATTTTTAGACGTTGTTTAGCCGTGTCCCCGGGAACCTAAAAATTTCAAAATTCCTGTAAAGACCGAAGAATTAAAAATTTTATTTTTATGTAAAAATGGTTGTTTCCTAGTCGGATTTTTATGCAGAACACAAAAATATAGTTAAAAGTTATATATCTCTTATAGTTTTGATGATAGCGCCCAAAATAAATACAAAAATTAGAAAAATATGCTATCGCCTTAATATTTTGCAAAATTCTTCATATTTTTGTATTCTACCACACTAACTGTTTGTCATAAATCAATTCCAACTTCATTTTCGTAATCTGTATAAAAATTCGAATAGGAACAACTATTTTTACATAAAAATAAAATTTTTGATTTTTCGGTCTTAGCGGGGATTTTGAAATTTTTAGGTCCCGGGGACCGGGCCAAATGACGGCTAAATGACGTCCAAAAAACCTGAAAAAATTCAGGCAATCTTCATTCGGTTGCTATAAAAAAATTAGGGAATACGTTCTCCAGAAGTCCAGAGTACAGCCCAAAGGCTCAAAATAATTCACTTGAACCGCTATTAATTCTTTATACCTTTCCTCCATGCTGCAGTGAATGAATATAGACGTTATATTTAATAATATTTCCGTTGGGTTCAGTCGGTCGAGTCCAAGTTATTAAAATGCTATCGGACGTCATAGCCAAAGCTTTAATTTGCTCCGGTGGTCCCGGCACTGGAAAAAAGAAATTAAAAAATTGAATGAATATACAATTGTAACGCATCTAACTGCAAGGGGCCATTCAAATATTACGTCATCATTTTTTTTAGACAGTATAGATGGGGTTCCCCCCATCAAGGAATGTTTTTTTCTTTTTTTTTTTTTTTTTTTACGGAATTATATCTAGTGTATATAATGACATCAGCACTAAAACCCCCCTCCCCCTCGTCATCATTCTTCATCAGTCGAACGACCCTCCCGCTCCCTAAAATGGTCACGTAATATTTGAATGGACCCAACTATAAATCGACTTTTGCTTACCATCTTCCTCGGTTATGCAATGAATGTGAGAAGAGCGAACACCCTCGCCTGCCGAGGTAAAAGCCAACACTCTAACGCTATAATTTGCGTATTTAGTCAACCCGTGAAGATTTGTCTCTAAATTAGTCGTCTTTTTTATTTCCGGTTCGGAGCTTTTAAAATGACCGATTTGTTTATAATAAACTTTGTAGCCTTCAATCAGTCCGTTTCTATGTTCCAGAGGAGGTGGTTCCCATCTAACTCTCAGACTCTGAGCAGAAAGTGGAATGCAGCGAACTTCTTGCGGAGGCTTGTCGGGAACTGAAAGGCAAAAAAAAAAAAAAAAAAAAAATATCGATCGCGTTTTATTTTGGACGAAAATTCGCGAGGGGATAAATATTATTTACCTACCGCCCTCTAGCGTGGAAAGCAGGATCGGGAGAGATTTCGGTCCCGGACCGACCCTATTAAATGCCTTCGCGTAAAATTCGTATTTAGTAAATGGTTTAAGTCCCGTGACCAAAACCTCCAACTTGTGTCTTCCACGAACGGTCTTTGCCGACGCTTCTGCGTTGTTTCCGTTGATTTCTTGGTGAAATATTTGATAACCTAAAATTTGACCGTTGGCATTAGCGGTGAGCGGTGGTTTCCATCTCACGAGAATCGAATCCGGTCCGGTCGCCTCTCCGGAAACATCTAATGGAGGACCGCTGGGAGCTGCAACATTAAAATTCATGAAAGATAAAAAATACATCGTTAACACGTTCATTTGGTACCCAAACCCGTCCGAACTCTGAACGGACTTCAGACCAAAGGAAAAAACTATCAGTCAATTCTACCTTCTTGAAGGGTCGAAGCTGACACGATGTCAGTGGGAGGACCGGAACCGACTTCGTTTACTGCCAACAGCCTGACC
This sequence comes from Liposcelis bostrychophila, assembly GCA_037577465.1. Classification (NCBI taxonomy): domain Eukaryota; kingdom Metazoa; phylum Arthropoda; class Insecta; order Psocodea; family Liposcelididae; genus Liposcelis; species Liposcelis bostrychophila. The sequence continues at coordinate 18,524,225 of CM075212.1, read as the reverse complement.
ACGTAATTCACCGCCGGTCTCAAAGAATTTATTCTCGCCGAGGTTGCGCTTCCCGTAACCGTAACGTTCCCCCAAGATCCAAGGCCGTCTTCTTCCCGGAACTGTACAACGTAATGCGTGATTAGAGAACGACCCGAATAAGGGGCTTCCCATTTGACGTTGATCCAACGGCTTCCAACATCCTCAATTTCTAAACCTCCAGGAGCTTCCGGCGTTTCTATGAAAATATATATTTTATGAATAGCGTTATTTAGAATTATACGATTAGCGTCGATTACATGATTTTGTATTATCATGTGAATAAGTCCTAGCCTCACCTTTAACTGTTAAATAAACGACGGTGTCGTCTTGTCCGAATTCGTTAGTTGCCGAGCAATGGAAAGCTCCAGCGTCGCTCCTGCTTATGTTTTCAATGTGTAATTCTGAAGTAACCCCTAACGACGTTTGTCGTTCCCGAATCTGGAAAAAAATGATTATTATTATTATTATTATTGGATTAATTATGATTAGAGTCAATTACATAATTACCCCAGTCGGACATGAAAAGAATGGCTTTTCGAGGACTTTTATTATGGGCCGTCCATATATTAGTTTGCAAGATAGGGGGGAGGGGGTATTCAAATTCAAACTTTTGCTAACAAAAGGGGGCTTATTAGCTTTTGCTAATAAAGGTGATTTTAAATAAAGGTCATTTTAAATAAAGGTCATTTTAAGTAAAGATCTTTTTCAATAGAGGTGATTTTATATCAAGGTAAATAAAGGTGGTGTTAAATAGAAGTGGTCTTAAATAGAGGTGATTTTAAAAATCAAAAATATTTCGTTTCCGGTTTATCGACTTCATTTATTTCGAGAATTAGATTTTAAATTTTATTGATAAATCACTTATTCAAAATGTTTTAAAGAAAGTTAAGTATTTTACTTTAATTTTAGTTTAAAATGAAAACATTAAATGGTTACGGTTACAGTGTCACTATTTTTCACTCCTAACGCGCGTAAAGAAGTTTCACTTCAAAAAAAAAAAAAAAAAAAAAAAAAGGGCGCAATTTCACGCCAAACATGTTTGGCGAACATGTTCGGCAAACATGTTGGACAAACATTTTCACCAAACATTTTCCCCAACAAGCAGGGGAAGCTCCACATAAGTAGTGACGCTTTTTTAAGCATGTTTGGTGAAAATGTTTGTGTTTGGCAAAAGTACCGAACATGTTCGGCGAATATTTCGGACAAACATTTTCACCAAACATGCTTAAAAAAGCGTCACTGCTTATGTGGAGCTTCCCCTGCATGTTGGGGAAAATGTTTGGTGAAAATGTTTGTCCAACATGTTTGCCGAACATGTTCGCCGAACATGTTTGGCGTGAAATTGCGCCCAAAAGAAAAAAACTATTTCAATTTTTCCCGCGCATTTGCTCTAAATTAAGAAAAAACTTTTTCTTAGCAAAATTTAAGTTCCGATGATTTTCTAATTTTTTAAAATGTTTAATATTAATTTTAAAAAAAATTAAGGGGGGGGGGGTAACCGAAATCTAAAGTGATTTTAGGAAGGGGTTTCGAAATGCTAACCTTTGCTAACAAGGGGGGGGGGGAAGGGGTCAGAAATGCCAAAATAATGCTAACGTGATTTATGGAGGGCCTCATTCCTTTCAGGAGAACTTTAAATAATTTCTTTTATTTAATACAGAAGATGGAGAAAAATGTATCGATAAAAAAAATTTTCATCACACAGTACTGAAAAGTCCACTTTTCAGTCCTAGTCAGTTAAAAAAAAAAAAAAAAACCCTTGCGACTCATCCGATGAGTGACTCCATGATGATGTGTAGCGATTTAATTGTAACTGTTAAATGGTGAAACTTAATATTGGAAATCACTCCTATGGAATTTGAATATAATTGAATTGAATTGAATTATTTACAGACTATTTTACACCGTACCTTGTGATAAAAAATATCTTTCAATGCAAGAAATGCAAACGACTTGCCCGTCTCGACCTATTTAAGGCCCTCGCCTTCGGCTCGGGCTTAAAACTCGGTCTCGACGGGCAATTTTGTCGTTTGCACTCCTTGTATTGAAAAATACTATTTTTTAAATGTATGGGTCGATATCAAACGTCTTCATAGGAAAGATGAATCGCCTTTGCCTCCTACTCCCCAATCACGGTTCCTAAAAGAAGTCCATTTGGGAGCGTTCAAGTATTACGTAAGACGTTTTTTTCGGGTTTTCCAACCTCTCCTTCCCTATGTCGATTTTAAATCTGTCTTCTTTCTTAAATCAATTATAAATTTTCTGTCATTGTTACCCTGTCGTCTAAGATTTAGTAAGAATTTTTTCGACCCCCCCCCCCTTTAACTTACGTAAGATTTTCGCATTTTTTTTTCTTTATCGCCGATTTTAAAAATATCTTAAAAGAATTTCCAAAAAAAAAAAAATTAAAATTAAGAGTACAATTTTTTTTTTTCCCAGAGAAGGTGGCAAATGGAGGGGTGTCCATTTTTTATATTAAATTCGAATTTTACAATAAGTAATATAAATTCTTAAGTAAGATTTTCCGGACCCCCCCTATATATGTAAGAAATCGTAAGAGTTTCTTGCACCCCCTCCTCCTCCCCCTTCAGGTCTTACGTAATACTTGAATGCTCCTTTTAAGCTCCAGTTCATTTAAGTGCCAGTTGGTTCAGGATTTTTTTTTCTTTTTTGCATTGAAAATAAGGGACAGTAAAAAATAAATAAGGAAGTAGGAAGAACAAGACCTTTTACTTGCACAAGACAAGTACTTCAGAAATCAAAAAAATGTTTATAAAACCATTACCAAGTTTTTAAATAAAACTCAAATACCTGTGGCGATCCCGGCGATAAAGGACGATGGACCGCAGACCAAGATATCCTGAGCGGCAGATCTCCTTCTGCTTCGCAAATTAATGTTATACTTTCTCCGGCGACCCCACTCTGATTCATGGCTCGAGATCGAAAATGAGCCGGAACTGGAAGCAAAGTACGTAAACATATTAGGAACTTCTTTCCCTCCAAATTCAAATACAGAAAAAGGATCAACGCTTGTTTTTGATCTAGCGTGATCCCTTTTAGATCAAAAACGACCAAGGAAATCACAAATGATAAAAAACGACTAAGAATAACGACCACGCGGAAAACAAACTTTCCGGCTCGACCAGGATCGATCAATCGCTTGATCGTTTTTGGTTGAGCCGGAAAATTTGGTTTTCCACGTGATCGCTTTTGATCGTAATTGATCATTTTGAATTGGAAGGGTTGCATATTATGTAAAAATAGTAAAAATTATGGAATTAAAATTTTTTCGGTCATGAAGGTAGAATTCAGAAAATAATGCAGGAACTTCCAAAATAATTTAGTAAATTACTTCTGCGTTTTTTTTTTTTTTTTGTTTTTTTCTTTGCCAAAAAAGTTAAAACAGCAAATTATTTTTACCATTCACGCGGAGGAAAATAACTTTGCTTAATCCGGTACCAATTCCGTTGTTTGCTTGGCAGGTGTAATGTCCTTCGTGTATGTGATCTGCGGCCCCTATAAAAATGCTCCCATTGTTTGAGACCGTGAGAAGTGGGCCCGTTTCCAAAGCTACGTAATCGTTCTCGTGAGAAGCTAAAACAGAGAAATTCGAAAATCGTTTAGAAAAAAAAAAAAAAAAAACTCGAAATCCCTTTTGTTACAAATGAATTTGTCTGCTCACCGGAAGCTTTCATCCAGGTTATTACAGGATTTGGAAATCCGGTGGCTTGACAATGTAATGCCACTGGGTGCTGATAAAGCACGGAAACATCCTGGGGTTCGATGAGCCATACCGGAGCAACTAAAATAAGTCAGAGAAAGGAATTTTTAATAAATCTGAATGAGATTCCCGGGGGGAAAAAAATCCTGATTCGAAATTTTTACACAACGATTTCATTTATAATTCTTTGCGAACAAAGTTCTGTATCACAGTAAATTTTTCAAATCGTTTATTAAAAAGCAATCGATTTTAATAATACCTTGAACGACCAGCTTCGCAGTGTAATTCGAAACTGCGGCAGCGTTACTTGCTATGCATGTGTAGTGACCCGAATGTCTCGCAGCCAAATCGCTAAATAACAAATTGCTCACGAATTGATGATGTTGCTCTTGCACGTCGCTTTCTTGAGGCAGCGGTCCGCCGTCTTTTCTCCACGTAATCGAAATCGGAAGATCTCCGGATATTATGCTGCAGGACACTTGAGCTCTCATTCCCTCTTGAAGATTGGGAGGGAACTCGAATTTTGCTATTTCAGGAGGTTCTAAAAATATTAAAATTGAAAAAAAAAAAATTAGAATTTTTTGATGGCATATTAGGAGCGAATTTTAAAGACCCGAGAGTGATCCGGCCGACGATATTTTATAATTTGGGAATTAAAAAAAAAATTCTTACTCATTACGTCGAGATATAGTTTCCCCTGCGCAGAAAGACCCTGTTGGCTAACAACCGTGCAAGAATATTCACCACGATCCACAGCACCTTGGACTTGCCGAATCAAAAGCGTTCCGTTACCGAAAACTCGATGTCGAAGATGAGAAGGCAGAGGATCGTTACCCTTCTGCCATGTGACGGAAGCAATCGGATATCCGGCGACCGGACAACGAAGGAAGACGTCAGTCATGGCTACCACGGTCAAATTCTGTGGTGGCCTTGCAGAAGGAGGTCCTAAAAGAGTAAAATAAAAGTCTGTAGTCTTCGTAAAACATTAAATTGAATATTTTTTTTAAGTTCACTCGGCATATTGGGAAGGGTAAGCAAGCCAGGGACCAACATCGCCTCTGGGATTATATAGAATAGCTTCGCAAAATTTTCGCAATTTATGCTCAAAGCTCTCCGGAACGACCGGGGTAATTGAAAAGAGTTTTTTGGATTTTAACAGATTTGAATTTTACCGTAAACGTTAAGAGTCGCAGAGTGTTGAACGGCTCCTAAAACGTTTCTAACGAGGCACGTGTACAATCCGCCGTGTTGAACGCGGACGCTGGATATGTTGAGATGACTCACAACGTCCCCGCTGTGATCTAAATAACTCCCTAGAATGTATCCCCGGGGAAGGAGTTCTCCTCCGTCTAAAAGCCAAGTGATCCTGGGGGGAGGATTTCCGGACGCAGAACAACGCAGAGAAACCGGAGGACCTGGTTGAAGGGTTTGTTCGATGAACGTTGATTGTAGCTCGGGAGTGACAGCTTAAAAAAAAAGATTTGTAAAACTTAAAAATGAGAGAGAGAGAGAGAGAAAAAAAAAGACTAACGTAAGGCCGGTTTCCAGAAAGAAAAGCCGGATTTCCCACTTTTCTGAAAAAGCTGGTTTTTCCCACTGGGTAGTTTTTTAAGGATCTTACGGAAAATTTTGCATGGTCCAAACCTTTCAGACTGGCTACGGACTAGAGATTCCTCTCGGGAATTCCCGGGACGAAAATTCCCGCGTTTTTTTTCCCCCAATAATTTCCCGGAAATATTTTTTTTTTAACTGTCGGGAATCCCGCTTCCCCACAGTTAAAAAAAATAAAATTTTTCTCATTTTCGTGATTTCCCGATTCTCGGGATCGACAGGTTTTTTCCCGGGAACGGGAATAATATCAATTTTATCAACTTTTTGACCATTGCGGATAAATTTCCGGGTCAATTTTGTTACGAAAAAATTTCTTCGTTATTTTTTTTTTTTGGCAAAAAAATTTCGAGTCAATTTTTTTTACGGAAAAATTTTCGGGTCAATTTTTGTTACGGAAAAATTTCTTGGTTATGCTATGTCTCCACGAAAGTAATTAATTAGACTATTATTAATTATACTATAATTAATGATGGAATAATTATTGTTCGAATTCGAAGTAGGTACTGTACTTTTTTCGTGATTCAAACACGCGGGCTCAATCTTTTGTCTTCAATTTGGTTACTTGAAAATTTTTTCGTAAGAGAAAATAAAAATTTTTTCCCACATTTTGGAAAATTAATATTTATTTTTATTTTATCTTACGAAAAAATTTTCAAATAACCAAATTGAAGACAAAAGATTGAGCCCGCGTGTTTGAATCACGAAAAAAGTACAGTACTTCGAATGCGAACAATAATTATTCCATCATTAATTATAGTATAATTAATTATAGTCTAATTAATTACTTTCGTGGAGACATAGCATTACTTTTTATGCAAAAAAATTTTCGGGTCAATTATTTTTAACGGAAAAATTTCTTGGTTATTTTTTTGCAAAAACATTTTCGGGTCAATTTTTATTTTCAAAAACATTTCCGGGTCAATTTTGTTATGAAAAAATTTTTGGTCAATTTTTTTGGCAAAAACATTTCCGGGTCAATTTTTTTTGCAGAAAAATTTCTGGGTCAGTTTTTTGCGGAAAAATTCCTTGGACTATTTTTTTGCGGGAAAATTTCTGGGTCAATTTTTTGATGGAATCCGGGGATCCACAAACAGACGCATGAACTTTGGATAAATTATTGCTCAATCACATATTTTCAATAATTTAGAAAAAATTTATAAAAATTAGAAATTTTTTTCACAACTTGCCTAAAGCGTGCTCTTTAATTCGGAAATCAGGGTTATTTTCTTTCCTTTTCGCCTACTAAGTAAATTCTCGACTTTCCCGGGATTCCCGGGAATTTAAGTATGCTAATTTCTTGATTCCCGAGAAATGAAAAGCTAACCAAAACGGGAATTCTCGTTCCCGGGAATAAAAAAAAGTAGGGAATTTGGAATCTCTATTTACGGACCTATTTTGATAAAAAGCGGAAAGACTAACCTCCCAAAGATAATTCGGCACTTGCTTGAGCACTTTCGTCACCGCTTCTCACAAAACACTGATACATCCCTTTGTCGCTTCGTTGCACCCCTCGTATATACAAAACTCTTCCGCTCTGTAAAACCCCGATCCTCGGCCCTTCCAAAACCGGCTGACCATCCTTTAACCAAAACAAGGAACCGGTAAAATCGGTTCCGATGTCTACGGTACAGTTGAAAGTCGCGGAAGCTCCGGCGTCCACCATCTGTTGCTGCGGCCTGATATGCACGGACAAAGTCGTCGTGACGACGAGATCGATTTCCCTCCTGTCTTCCCCGAAAGAATTCCTCGCGACGCAAACATACTTCCCGGAGTCTTCCGTTTGGACTCTCGGAAATTGAAGGACACTTTGAAGAGGCCTCACAAGAACCGAACCCGGTCTCAGCTCTTGGAGATTTCCGTTGACGTCCCTCCACCACCTGTAAGTCGGAGGAGGGAAACCCTGTGCCGCGCAAATCAGATCCGTCGCGGAACCCGCTTTCGCGTGCACTTTCGGCGTGGAATGTTCTATCCTAGGGGGTACGTTCCCTTCCGGTTCCGTCACGACGATTTGCCCCGGATGGCTTAGTCTTCTCTCTCCGCTTAATCTGTACACCGTTTGGCAATAAAATTTGGCCGATCGATCCTCCGTGGTCGTGTCTCGAATGTGCAAAGACCCGGACGATGTCATCACGTATCTGAAACAAACAAATCAAACGGAAAATGAATTAACGGGGAAACGGGAATAATCCAAAGCTCCTGTCGAGGATAGTTAGGCTAATTTGGAAAGCCGAAACTATTTTCATCCTAATCGAGTTTCGTCCCGTCAGAGATCCATGCCACGTCAAATTATTTCGCGATAGTTTTGGCTCTCAAAAATAAAATAATAATTGTTTTATGCAGACATCCGCATTTGGGCGAAAGGAAAACTAAAATAATAAATTTATCCGACCAACCCCCTGTGAAAAATCATATGGAAAACTACCACAATTTTTTTTATTATTTCGTACATCCGTTGCGGTTGCTGTTGCTTTCTTTTTTTTCTTTCTCTCTCTCTTTCTCTTGTCGACTTTTTTTTCCTCGATCGTTTTCGCAACGACTTTTTTTTTCTCTTAACAATAAACTCTGCGATCGCCATTTTTTTTCCCCGGTTGATTGATCGTCTACTTCAAAAAGATTTCACGAGTAAAAAAGCAAAAAACGTTTATATATTTGCAGATAAAATTGGAATCTCGGGTCAAAAAAAAAAAGAAATTCTTTTTCATCTTTTTTTTTTTTTTTGCAAGAATTTTTCAAAATGATTTTCGATTCTTTCGGAGGGGTAAAAAAAAAGTTTGCGGAAGAAAAGTGAAAAAAAAAAAGAAGAAAACTTTTTTCGACTGAAAAAAAAAATGAGAAGAAAAAACTTACCTGCTGCCGGGATGAATAGCACTTCTTTGCAAATAAGGCTCGTCTTTGAGCCAATTAGCAACTGTGACTAAAGTTTTAACAAAGGAAGGAATGTTGCAATTTAAGACGGCTACGTTTCCGCGCATTACGAACACGTTGTGGACTTGAATTTGATATGGCTGTTGAATAGCTGAAAAGAAAAGACAAAAAAAACATATAGGTAGTGCGATGCATAGACATAGACCGATTTGTTCAGTACAAAAAATATTTGAAAACCAAACGGTTTTCGCAAAAAATTGGTGACATAATCGGCAAAAAAAAAAAGGTAGCCCGAAGTAGAAAGGAAGTGAGAAAAAAAGAACGAAGTTAAAAAGATAGACAAAAGCCGGAAAGAGATCTGAAGAAAAAAAAAAAAAGAAGCAGCGGCATTATTTTAAATAATTCTTAGGATGGATAGGTTTAGATAGGCACCAGCTTCAGGGGGTGAAATTAGCAAAAATGACCGTTTCCGTTTCTAATGTTTAGCTTATAGGAGCAAAAAAACCGTTTCCGTTTCTGAGCTTACATAAGCTAAACATACGCCGTCCAAAAGCGTTTCTACCCCCTTACCAGCTTGTCTTGTCAGGAGTTGTAAATATTTGTCAAGGGTTGTCAAGAGTTGTAAATATTTGTCAAGAGTTGTCAAGAGTTTTAAATATTTGTCAAGAGTTGTAAATACTTGTCAAGAGTTGTCAAGAGTTGTAAATATTTGTCAAGAGTTGTCAAGAGTTGTGAATACTTGTCAAGAGTTGTCAAGAGTTGTAAATACTTGTCAAGAGTTGTAAATACTTGTCAAGAGTTGTCAAGAGTTGTCAAGAGTTGTCAAGAGTTGTAAATATTTGTCAAGAGTTGTAAATACTTGTCAAGAGTTGTCAAGAGTTGTAAATATTTGTCAAGAGTTATAAATATTTTTCAAGAGTTGTAACTATTTGTAAATCGTTGTAAATATTTGTAAAGAGAGGAACACAGAAGAAATACCAAAACTGAGAAGAAATATTTGGGGTGGGCTGTATTGAGACATTGGAAGGTTTGAAAGTGAAATGATTTTTCATGATCCTGGAATAGAAAAAAATAATAAAGAAAAAAAAAGAAAAAAAAATTACAGGTTAGGAAATAAATGAATAAAGCCGAGGCAAGAATAAGACAAGAAAAAATGTGAGAAACGCATAAAAAAGGACGAAGAAAACTGAATGAAACATAATTTGAAAAGAAGAAGAAAGAATGAATACCGAAGTAAAATTCGAACCTGGAAATTTGCGCGGGCTTTTCCCTTGACCTTATAAATGGATCTCATTTCATCAAGCCCTAAATCAAAAATGACAGACGACAAAAATCTCGATTTTCAAAAGTTTTACTAGTGAGTTTTCCCAGACAGGATCATTTTGGCATTTTTATTTTACACGGTGATAAAATATTCATTATGGCCTGATTAAAATAAAAAATTTTTTTTCTTTCATTTTTAACTACAAAATTTTCGCATATAATTTTTCATAACGAAAGGAAAGAAAAGACTCGGGCTCAGTAAAATCCCAAGTCGGTTACTGAGTTACAGCCTTCGTAAAGCTTCTTGCATTCAAGAGTAATTAAAGGCCTCCTATCTCTGAAAAGGAGAAACTTTACCTGGATTATCAGACCTTCATGCATAATTGAAAGAGATTTCTTGATTAATTCCTGGGATGATCCCATATTTAACTTCCCTCCTACTCGGGAACAAAAGTCTTAAGATATGGCTTTTGAAACAAGGTTTAAGCTTTAACCGGTTACCTTGCGACGAGACGACGAGGATGATTCCGTTTCCCGTTTACATTCGCAGCGCAAACGCGAAAAAAAGTTTCAAAAAAAAAAAAAAGTTGAGGTCGGCTGATCGTTTTTAATTTTTATTATATTTGTTATTACGTACGGGACGAAAAAAAAAAAAAAAAAATCTCAACAAGGAAAATACATTAGTGCCGCGAAATCCAAACGAAAACACGAAAATCCCATCTTGTTTTCCCCCTCATCCCTGTTTTCGAAAAACTTTTGGGCTCCTTTTCTAAACGAGCAATAATCGAACATTTGTTTCAATACGACCTTCGTGTGTTTTTAAGTTTACCAAAAACGATTCTTGTTAAGTATCGAATATAAGGGTTGTTGCTCTTAACTTTTCCGGTTTCTTTTCTGAAAACTTTTTTTTGTCCCCCCCCCCCCCCCTACCGAAACTACAGTAATAAGGGATACCCCGAGTTTCGATTTCCCAAACCGGAATGGAAATTACATGTTCGGAATCCGACCCCGAGAAGGGAATCGGTAATAAATTAGTGCAAGACGAGACCTCTAATTAGCGAACGGGGTCTCTTGACTCGCGTGCTAACCTTCTAATTAATCAATTAAGTCGTTACAATCGCTACCCTTATATGCAATAAGGAAAATAAGAGGTGATTTCCGTTTAAGTGTCGCCGTATAAGTGGAAGTCGACGAGCCTTTAAACAGCGGGGTTTTCGAAATTGAAACCTACTTGTTAAAATGCTTACCTCCTCGGAGCTTGCTATCCCTACTTATAATTGAACCTGCAGTATTGGATAATTTACATTTGTACGTTGACGCGTGGACGTCTATGCTGTACTCCTCCGACGGGAATGGAGGGAAGTAAATGCTCCCGTTGCTCAACAACTCTCTGAAAACAAAATAATTCACAAGTCATAAGCAATAAGCAATCAGCAATGTAATACAAATGAGTATGTTTGTAGTTGTTGGAGGAGGTATAGCACTTACACCTATTAATTAGGGTGTCCCTTATTTTGGCAATTTTCGAATTTCAAATCGTGTACCCTCAAAAATGGTTCTCCTTGGGAGTACTGATAACCCCGAATTTTTTTAAAATTTTTTACTCGTCGGGAAAGCGTGGCCACTTGAACTTTAAGTTCCGAAAATTTCCATAAGAAAACAAAATCGACGATTTTTTTTTTTTCGCGAAAAATTTGGTTTTTTATAGGAAATTTTCCTTTCATCACAAATCTAAAATCCGTTTTTTTTATATCTGCTCCGGTTTTCGAGATAGAGACCAAAATACGAGTGAAACTGAGGACTTGGTATGTTTTGTCTTTGCCACTTTAACATGTTTTTGCCATATTTTGGCTATTAGCTCAAAAACCGGAGCAGATATAAAAAAAAAAACTGACTTTGGATTCGGGATCTGCGGAAAATTTCCGATAAAAAATCACATTCTTTTCGCGAAAAAAAAAAAAATCGTAGATTTTTTTCTCTTGTGGAAATTTTCGGAGCTCAAGTAGCCACGCTTTCCCGTCGAGTAAAAAATTTGAAAAAAATCCGGGTTTATCAGTGCACCAAGGAAAACTATTTTTGGGAGTAGGGGATTTTAAATTCGAAACTTTCCAAAATAAGGGATGCCCTATACCTCATGTCCTAAATTGAAAAAAAAAATCGTAAAATGCAAAGACGTTTGTAAAATGCCCGTGATATAAAAAAATGCCCGTAAAATTTCCGTAGTTAGTACCCTGGTGGAAATTTTGAAGTCATCAATGTCGATGCAGCATCGATCCAACCTCGGACATCCATTTAGAAAGTTAACGCTTTTCAATATCGGTCAAATGAGAATTTAACATATTTTCAATATTGGCCGTTATTGGAGATCGGATCGATCTTGGCCAAGATTGGCCCGATGGCGATCCGAGGTCGACAAGCGTTAATTTTCAATATCGATACGACATTCCAAAATTTCCACCAGGGTAGCTTATTTTGATATAAAAAAAATATCTCTGATATAAATTTCCGATGTTTGCGATATAAAAAAATGACCGTAAAACGTCTGCTACATTTAAAAAAAAAATGCCTGTAAAATTTCCATGATATAAAAAAAATATCTGTGATATAAACTTCCGCTAAATGTCCGTAAATTGTTCGTTATATAAAAAAATGTTCGTAAAATTTCCGTGATATAAAAAAAATATCTGATATAAGTTTCCATAAAGCGTCCGTTAGGCTACATAAAAAAAAAAATATATATATATATACCCGTAAAAGAAAAAGAATGCCTGTAAAATTTCCATGAGATAAAAAAAAAAAAATATCTATGATATAAACTTCCGCAAAATGTCCGTAAAATGTTCGTCATATAAAAAAATGCCCGTAAAATTTACGTGATGTAAAAAAAATATCTGATACAAATTTCCGTAAAACGTCCGTTACAAAAAAGAAAAAAAAAAAAATATTCCTAAGAAAAAAAAATGCCCGTAATTTCCGTGATATAAATTTCCGTAAAATGTCTGTCATATAAAAAAATGCCCGTAAAATTTCCGTGATATAAAAAAAATATCTGATATAAATTTCCGTAAAGCGTCCGTTAAGCTACTTAAAAAAAAATATATATATATATACCCGTAAAAGAAAAAGAATGCCTGTAAAATTTCCATGATATTAAAAAAAAAATATCTACAATATAAACTTCCGCAAAATGTCCGTGAAATGTTCGTCATATAAAAAAATGCCCGTAAAATTTACGTGATGTAAAAAAAATATCTGATACAAATTTCCGTAAAACGTCCGTTACAAAAAAGAAAAAAAAATACCCGTAAGAAAAAAAAATGCCCGTAAAATTTCCGTGATATAAAAAAATATCTGATATAAATTTTCGTAAAACATTAAAAAAAAAAAAAAAAAAATACACGTAAAAGAAAAAAAATGATCGGAACATTTGCGTGATATAAAAAAAAAAAAATCGGTTGTATCAACTTCCACAAAATGTCCGTAAAATGTCCGTGATACAAAAATATACCCGCACGGTAAAAAATTTTATGTTAAAAGTAACATATTTCGCTAGTAAAAAAAGAGGCTACATATATTTTCTATGTAAATTTTACATAAAACGATTGTTTGCATCAATCTGATTGTTAATCAACCAATAAACAATCGTCATTCATTTGTCAACATAAAAATGTTTACATTCAAATTTTAACATAAAAAGTGTTACATATTGAATGTGTAGCCCTGTTTTAGGTTGTTAACATAAAATTTTTTACCGTGCGTAAAAGGCAAAAAAAACCCTAAAAATGTCCTTGAAATGTTCGTAAAACATCCACAATATAAAAAAATGTTCGTAAAATGTCCGTAAAACGTACGTAAAAAATCCTAGGTATAAGAAAATTTGCGCAAAATGGCCGTCATATAAAAAAATGACCGTTAAAAAGTCCGTGACATGAAAAAAGATTTCCTTAATATGTATTTCAGTGAAACGACTGTCAAATATTCGCTAAAGTTTCACAAAAAATTCATAATTGAGGAATTTGTTCGACATCTCTGAAAAGACCGGGCAGGCAATTTTACAAAACCTTTTTCATACAGGCCGAAATGCAGAAATTTGGCTTCGCATCATCGGCAACATAAATCTGGTAGTGCGTATACGTAACTTATGTAATAAGACACATGGTGATTCTAGGGTTATGAGAGGTCCTAAAAAAAACTTTTGTCAAGACGCGTCATTCTTATGTGCTGGTAGCTAAACTGAAAAATACAAACGAAAATATTCTGGGAAACACCAAACAAAATGAACTTTTCTCGCTGCAATTAGCCAAATCTAAACGTCGCCCTATGTTGCTAAACTATAAATTTCAGCTTGTATAAAGAAAGCTACGAATTTTCTAGGGAATTCCAAACCTGATTCATTTCTGGCACTGACTGTAACACACACTTAAAAATGTTTCCTTTTTTGTAAAAACAATTGAGACAGCCATCGACAAATTTAAATCTGACCTAAAAGGTTTCCATGTCGGGTATTGCAAACTGTGCTTCCCCGCTGTCTGTCTGGAGCAATTCAAATACTTATTTGAAATTCCTAAAAGTAATAAAAATAAAAAGGGAGGAATCTACAAGTTGCATCCTTTTAAAAAGCATCTGTTCAAGAGGTTGAATCGATGAAAAGCAGTGGAAACCGATGTAAAGGCACGATGCCAAATCCGGAAACCTCGTTCCCGACGATTACAGGTCTTTTTTTTTTCGTGGTCGGGGCAAGGACGGGCCTCGGGTAAATCCTTCTTTTCCCTTTTTTTTTTGCAGAATTTTTTATTATATCCTCTCTCTACGATTTTCCCTTTGTAGAATTAAGCGTTTGATCGGTTTTTTCTCCCTTCAAAGAGATTTTAATCGTGGAAATGGAGTAAATCGATTTTCGCGATAAATTTTAAATTTTTTTTTTTTTTTTTTTTTTTTTCGAATCAAAAGTCGTTATGGAAACGATATAAAATGATCGGTAATAATTTGTGACATAGTTTTCGTGCGAAAAGCAAGTCGATGTCGAAGTCCCGGGGAAAAGCTTTTCCCGAAAACGTTTTCTAATTTTGTAATTTCCAACAAAGCTGACGATTTTAACTCGATTCGTTTGGATAAAGCTAACGATTAATGACAGCTACACTGTTACGGCATTAACTCTATTTTTTATTCATGGCAACCTGCGAAATTGATTCCGTTTTCCTCCTCCCCCCTTTTTCAAAAATTTTCCGAAAATTTATGCAATTCCCCACGACTTCGGTCAGTTTAATATCTCTTCCGCTTTTCGTATTAAAAAAAAAAAAAAAAAAAAAAAAAACGTTTCACTGGGAAGACGAAGAGCTTGCGAACTTTCGTCTGTAATTTCGTCCCGTCGACGTAAATTATTTGGACGTTAAAGTCGAAGCAGAAGCGAAAGCGGCCATTTAACCTGTCAGCAACATAATTTAACGTTAAATATTTTATACATTACCTAAATACTGCGTTCGAGTTTTCGGGAAAGGGAGATGAAACTTTTATAATAAACAAAGCCGGAGAAACAACGCGGGGCTTTTGTGTCTGGCTAAAATATGGCACATAACCTTATGTGAAAACAAATAATGTTCCTTTAACTACTTGATATATCACGAAACAAAACTCGCGCAATTCTTCCCCCCCCCCCCTCCTTCCCGGGCCCAAGTTTCCCGCGAAACTTGGGAAATGAAATTTTCAAACTGTCGAATCTAATTTATTCTCGTCTATTTGCCAACGGATTTTAATAAAACTCCCTACTGGTTATTCCTACAAATTATGATTTTTGGAAAAAAAAGGGCGAAAAGAGCCGGTTTTTTTGCGATAATACGGGGGGAAGAATAAAATAATATCGAAATAATTGAATAATTCAGCGATTTACGGAAGGTTCCTAGTTTTTACTCGAAATCGAATTATTTCGCATGGATTCCGATTTCGAATGAACGAGTTTCATTATTACATATCGCATTCGCGTTGGCATTGTCTATATATTTATACCCTTGCTTACGTCAATTATATCTGCTTTTTTTTTTTTTTTTTTTTTTTTTTTTGTTATTTTTGTTCATCGATATTAAATCGGTCTCTTATTAAAAATTTTTTGACCGGATAAAAGCGGTCGCGGGGAAAAAATTGAATTGGGGAAAATCTGCATACGGGATAATAGATGATCGAATTTAGATGAATCCGAACAGGTTGATTGTGAAAATTTTTTTTAAAGATTAGAAATGATTGGCGAACCATTTGATGTGTTGCTAAGTCTGGAACCCTGGTGGGAAGCCAAATTTCCAAAAAACTGGATCCGGAAAAATTTCTCTTGATCCAACATTGTCGCCAGTTTCACCCTTTCCGGGCGCACTGAGAAAACACAGGAGTAAATCTAACTAAATATGTTAATGGAAAATGGGTTTATTAGCTAACCGAACCTTTAGTTAGGCTAACCTAGAAGTTAGCCAAACTATTTTTTTTTAGTTAGACTAACTTAGGGGTTGTCGATAAATTACGTTAGCACGTTAGGGGGGGGGGAGGGGTTTTAAATATCTAACGTTAGCATTTGTCTCATATATAAACATGCAAAAATGAATATAATTTAAATTTTCAAAATTATGGAACCTAACTAACTTAAAAAAATAAAAATAATAAAAAAGAAACTATTTCAATTTCACCCGCGCATTTGCTCAAAGTTAAAAAAAAAAAAAAAAAAACTTTTCTTTGCAAAATTTAAGTTCCCAAGAATTTCGGATTTTTTAATGTTTAATATGGGAGCGTTCAAGTATTACGTAAGACCGAAACGGGGGGGAGGGGGTACTCAAAATTCTTACGATTTCTTACTTGGGGGAGGGGGGGAGTTCGGCAAATCTTACATAAGAATTTCCATTATAACTTATTATCGTTCAGAATTATTTTTTAATCTCAAAAAATTAAGTTGTTTCAATATTTTTTCGAAACTCTAAAGTAAAAAAATTCAAAATTAAAAAAAAAAAAAGAGATGAAAATTTATTTTTTGATGAGTTTTTGTGCCAATTGTAACTATCTTCAGGGATATGAGTATGAACTATAAATCTAAATTTAAGAAAAATATTACTCAAATTGAAAATTGGCGCTAAAAAAAGGGGGGGGGGGAGGTCGACGGAAATCTTACGTAATACAAAAGGGGGGGTCAAAGAAATCTTACTAAATCCTACGAACGGGGGGGAGGGGGTCCAAAAACCCGGAAAAAAGTCTTACGTAATACTTGAACGTTCCCTATTAATTTAAAAAAAAATTAAAAAGGGGGGGCGACCGAGATCTAATGTAATTTTAGCCGGGGGGTCCCGAAATGCTAACCTTTGCTGATAAGTGGGGGGAAGGGGTCCAAAATGACCAAAACAATGCTAACGTAATTTATGGACCGCCCCAATAAGAAAAAAGTTTTTTTTACTTAAATCAACTGAAAAAATAGTTCGGCTAACTAACATTTTTAGTTAACCCATTTTCCAGTAATTTTTAAGGAGCGTTCAAGTATTACGTAAGACTTTTTGGACCCCCTTCCCCCTTTTCGAAAGAATTAGTAAGATTTCTTTGACCCACCTATTATATTACGTAAGATATTCGAGGATTCCCCCTCTTTTTTTAACACCAATTTTAAATTGGATTAATATTTTTCTTAAATCTAGATTTGTAGTTCATGCTCCTATCACTGAAGGTTGCTGCAATTGGTACAAAATCTCATAAAAAAATAAGATTTTATTTCTTAAAATTTTTTGAAAAAAAATTTCAATTTTTCTACTTTAGACATTCAAAAAAAATTAAAACAATTTAATTTTTTGGAATTAAAAAAAAAATCTGAGCGATAAGTAATAATGGAAATTCTTATGTTAAGATTTTCCAAACTCCCCTTCCCCCCCCCCCCCCCAAGTAAGAAATCGTAAGAATTTCAAGTACCCCCTCCCCCACTTTCGGTCTTACGTAATACTTAAACCGCTCTTTTAGATAGATTTACTCCTTCCGTTTTCTCAGTGCGGAAACACCAATAAATTTGTTTTTGAAATGATACAAGTATTACGTAAGCATTTTTTGCCAATTTTGAACCCCCCTCTCTCTCTGGGTGTAAGCAAGCGTAACGAATGCGGAGCACCCCGTTTGAGAAAATCCTATTGTTGTTTAATGAGGCAAAATGGACGTTTGAGAAAAGTGGTTAAAAATTGTCAACCTTTTTTTTTGGACGTTTGAGAAAATCCACCGTTTTAAAAGTGGTCATTGAGAAAATGATATAAAACTACAGCAATCGTTTTAACTACATAACTCAGCAATCATTATTATTATTATAAATAAAACCACATAATTCAGCAACTATTTGTCAAACAGACTGCTGGTAGCACAGTATGTAGTGCACATAATACCTGTTGAAACATCGAGAAAAAGTAGTCTGATGCTGTACTTCAAAAACTATTAACCCAAGCTGAGAAGATTGATTTGTAATATTTATGTTTAGCTTCTAAAGGAAAGCGGTTCAATAATAATTCTAAGTTTCAAAAGCTAACCTTTGGTTTAAGAGTTTATGTTTACAAACCTGATAACAGTGACATGTATGTAAGACATTCAGTACAAACTGAAAGATTGAAAATTATAACACCGTCAGACTTAACTATAACTGGTCTATCACCTTATTTTTATATTATAAGGCAACAGGTATCTTTTCTCAAACGTCCAAATTTTTAATCTCTCCGTTTTCTCAAATGTCCATTTTAAAAATCTTCACTTCTACCTGACATTTTCTCAAATGACCACTAGTTAATTAGGGGATTTTCTCAAATGTCCTGCAGCCAACGAATGATCGCCCCCTCCCCTCCCTAATATTACGTAATTTTTTTTTCTTATTAATTTCCAAATAAAGAGGTTTTAGGCCTAAGTTTATTTTCTCGTATTTTCTTCTTAAAAGACAAAATATTGCTGCAATCCCTTCTGTTTCAGAAATAAAATTAAGCGTCAAAAAGAGAACAGTGAAATTTAATTTTAAAGAAGTTAATGAATCAGTAAAATAATATCAAAAATCAATGAAAAAAATCAAAAATTATTTAATAAAATAAAATCAAAAATGAACTTAAAGGAATCATAAAATGAAATTATAAACTAACGCGACCATTTTTACACTGAGTAATGTAGCGAATATTTTTTAATGGCAAACTTTTAAAATTTCAAATTTTACGTAAGATAGGAAATACCGCCCCTCCCCCTTCCGTAAGCAGCCGTAGGCATTCCATCAACCCCCCTCTCCTGTTAAGTGCTTACGTAATAAATCCCTTTTGATGAATTAGACAAATAATACATGACTTAGCAATACTTTATGGACACTACATAACTGATAGTAGGCCCAAAATTATCAATTTTCGGAAGAAATATGGTTCCTATGTTTAGCTTATGGGAGGAATCCCTTTAATTAAATAATTATTTAATGCCATTAAAATTGCGATTACAATGTATATACACATACAATGTAATTTTTTAATTTTTTTTTTTTTTTTTTTTTTTTCTTTTTTATGCTTTTTTATTTTCCCGGATTCATGAATTAGTTTGAGGTATCAACTGACCAGAAAACTAAACTTTATATCTGACTCTTTTTTCTACCTCAGCTTAGCCGGCCCTACGAGTCCCTCACCATTTCCCAAATTTTAATCTTTTCAAGTTTTTTCTCCCATTAATTCTATTTCAACCCACGGATAACGGAAGCTTAATCGAAGATCGGATAATCGGCTTATGAATATGTAATCGATTCGGATGCAGTTTCGATTCCCCTGAGTAAATCCGCCCTGGAACCGACTTGCGATTCCCGTTCCGGCAGAACCTCTCGTAAAAATTGATATTAAAAAATAAAAAAAAGAAGGTTTAAAGGTCCCCAGAAAACTCATTAAGTCCTTCGGAATTAACGACCGAAAAAAAGAAAAACTCGAAAAAGTAGAAGAGGGGAAGAACACAGGGTCGAAGCCAATTTATTCGAGTTTTCCCGCTTCTTTTTATGCTTTAATTGTACGTCTCTTAATGCCGTTCTCCTTTTCGGTCGGAGGAAAAATAAATCGTTTTTATTTGAGCTCGACATGGAAATAACTCCCCGACTTATAAAAGAGAAAAAGAAAATGGAAACGTCGAGCATATGGGGCCTCCCGGTCTCGTGGGGTATTTTCTTTTTTAACACTTTCTCTTTAATTTACATGCTACCGGCTTTCTTTTGTTATGCAGATTTCCTTTAATTTTTGTATTGTTCCTTCGGAAAATAATTCCGTCTTTCAAAGTCGAGTTTTCAAATATTTCGGAATAAATTTTAAACGACTTTCACTTTTTTTTAAACGTAGGACTTTGTTGTAGAGCGCACCATGATGGTTTTGTCGTGTCCGGTTGTCCGGTTGGTGTTTTGGAGACCGAACATTATTAAAAAGCGAAAATTTCAAAAATTTTAGACAATTTTTTCAATAAAATTTTAGATAAATTTTTCAATAAAATTTTAGATTTAAATTTTTCAATAAAATTTTAGATAAATTCCTTGATGATCCTTAAATTTTTTTTTTAATTTTCAATGAAATTTATAATAAAATTTACAAGATATTGTAAATTTTTGACTAATTATAAGTGAAAAGGGAAAAATTTTAGAAAATATTTTAGATTATGATTTTTGATAAAATTTTATTGAAAAAGGGGGCCACGTGGACTAATATTAAGGCTTGGAGGATTTAGGAGGATCATTAACATTTTTTGAAACGACCATTTGGATGATTTCTTAATATTAAAAAAATTCATTTAAAATTTTATGGAAAAAAATTGCTAAAAATTTTAAGGGCAGTCTCCACTTGATGACGTTCATGGCATTCGCGTTGTCCGTCATCACGGTTAACGTAATCGCACCGGAAGTACTTTGCAGGTTTTGCTCCCGTAAACGTTTGTGGCATAAAAAGAGTACCGTATATTTCATTAAGTATACAAAATTGGCTTACCCAGAATTTGTTTTGGAACAGATTTATTGTCTTCCCCATGCCCGAATTAAAATTTTTCTTTTTAAATCCGTAAAAACATCTTTCAAAACCGCCATTTTTAATGTTTGTAAATAGAAAAAAGCAGAAGATGATCAAAAAAATCGTGGTAAAAGATCCACAAAACTTCCGGTGCGAATACGTTCATCGAGAAGGCGGATAACGCGAATGCGGTGAACGTTATCAAGTGGAGACTGCCCTTTATGAAACAGATTTCCTAAAAATTTTATGAAACAGATTTCCTAAAAATTTTATGAAAAAAATTTACTAAAAATTTTATGAAAAAAATTTACTAAAAATTTTATGAAGAAAATTTATTTAAAACACTTTTTTGAATTTTATTAAAAATTTTTGGTAAAAATTCTTAACATTTTAATTTTTATTAAAAATTTTGGTAAAATTTTTGTGAAAAAGGTCATCAACATTTTTTGAAACGAAGATTTTGATGATTTTTGATTATTGAAAAAATTTATTTAAAATTTTATTGAAAAAACATTTTTTGAAACGAACATTAGGTAAAATTTTAGATAAATTTTTTATAAACAAGATAAGATTTAAAAAATGTCAATTTTTATGTGGGATACCTTCCCTCGATTTTTTTTAAAATTTTTGAAGTGTAAGTTAAGACCAAATAAGAAAGCGAAAAAGAAAGATAAATAAATTAAGATTTTATTAATTCTGGACGCAGTCCTCCGTAGGGATATGCCTCATATCCCCCGACTGTTTTCTCTTAAATTCCGAACAACCCGCCAGAATGATATTAGATATGAAATATATTACATTTTTTTTAAACAAAATTGTTCCTCGTTTTAAAATTTAATTTAACAAAAAAGTAAAGAGTGGGAAAAAAGGTAATTTCAGCGAGTTACAAATAGATGAATTTGTTTTAAAATGACGGGATCGCATTAGACGTGGTTTATGCATACATTATGGATCCTCATAAATTATAAAAGCTCCATTCATTATTGTTATCTTGACTGTATATGTAATGTGCACTTATTCCGAACCCCCCCGTCCCCATCCCCCGAAAAACCCTTCCTACTACAACACTCATAAGCGGGGTTAATGTTTCGGGGTGCATTTTCGGGATCATCAGGACAAAGTTTAATTCGATTTCCTTTCCGATCTTCGTTGGAATTAAAATCGAATTAGAGTTCGACTCATTAATTCCGAGGACGATGATGTGCCATTTGCGGTCGGGTTTACTAGCCCCGTTATGCCGGGTCCTGATCGTTTGTTTTCCGAACGGTTTAAAACTTGTTCTTTAACTCCTTCGGAAATCGCTTTTAAAATTTTAATTAAATTCGTGTCGCCTCGAATCCTCCTAATACATAAACAAGTTAAAAAAAATCTTTTCTTTGGTGGTTCGTAAACTGTTGAGCGGTTTTAAGTAACACGCGACGGTGATGTAATTATCCCATATAAAAGAAAATGCTGCATTAGGGTAATCCGGGTTAAGAGTAATTTTTTTACTCAATTTTTGACGCCAAGCAAAATGAATGACCGCTTTTGTACAAAAGCAAACTCTTCTGGGCGTTAATGGAGTCCCTACTGAAATTGCTGCTTCTTTTACGCAGGCAAAAGGGCATATATGAATGGTTTTTCAAGATTTGAAGCTTGCAAACGTTTGCTTTCAAAGAGAATAAAAGCGAATTTCTGTTATTTTTTCCCCATCAAAAAGTCATTTTGATGTGGCCGATGCTAATCTCTCATGAAGGCCTATCGATTGACAAAAAATAAAATAAAATAAAACAAACAAATTAATAATATAAAAATTAGGAACTCTGCGGCATGCACTAGGGTGGCCCTTAATGTTACGAATTTTTGAATTTTTGAAATGATAAAAAAGTTGGGGGTGGCACTTCCGTAAATCCAATCTTCGAAAAATAAGAGCCCTCCTAAATTGCCTTAATCGAATTTATTGAGACAATCCACCGAAAGAAGTGACGTCACGGTGACGCGTCACATTTTGGTCATCAGACATGGTCATTTTCCGGGAATTTGTCATAAGATTTTCGACGCCAAAAAGACGGCTAGTAGAACACGAATGATAATATTTGTCACATAAGATGATAAAAAAAAAAAGTGTTTCCGATTTTGTTCTTTACCAGAAAATGAGTTCATTTTAGTGTGAAAAAGCAAGAAAAATTTTGAAACATTCTTTTTTAAACGATTTAGGGGTGTCGCAGAGCAGAAAAAGGGCCTAAGCCACAATTTTTTTCTTAGCATTTAATGAAATGAAAATTTGGTGCATTTTCCCGCAATTGAATTTTACAAAAGTGGACTTTAAAGGTGCTTTTGACGTCGTAGAAGACGAATTTCACCATCCCGATTTTCTTCGACCAACGCCTGAGTCACTGTTACCGCTTTTTTTTAGCGCTTAAGCCTGATTTTTCTATTTTTTTATTATTTTTTTTTTTTATTTTATTTATTAATCATTGGCAGTAAAACCAATTCTGGCATTGCCTGTGTCGTACAAATTCAAGTAATTAATTAAACAAAATTCAACAAAATTTAAAAAAAAAAGCGGTCTTTTTTTCGGTCTTAATTTTTATTTTTGTCCAAATTTGCAGTCCCCAAAATTTTTTTCTTTTTTTTTCTAAGTTTTGTATACTTATGGGAAAAAGCCAAGGGAACACGAATTTTACTATCCCGATTTTCCCCGACAAAGGCCTCAGTAGGGGTATAAGTAAAAATTTGGTTTTTTGGTTTTTTCAAAAAATGACGACAACTCCTCACCAGTCCGATTTAGAGGTCATGCTCAATGACATTTTTTACTCATTTTTTACACTCTGATTAATAAGGATTTTTTGTGTTACGAATCAATTCCCGAAATTTGGATTTTCAAAAAAATTATGGGTGTAATTATCCGACCGTAAAAAAATTTCGGAATAGATTATTTTTTTATCACCCTATTGTCACTGTGTGACTTCTTATTGTCCTCATATTGACGTCACCTCGATTTCGAAATACTAATATGTTTTTAGATGTCAATAAGACGTCTAATTGACGTCCACTGACGGATTGTATTATCGGTCATTTTTAAAGACGTAACTTTTGACGTCAAAAGTTTCGTAAAATTGTCCCGGAATGTGACCATGCCTAATGACGTCTTTTTGACAATTACATTACATCACATTTTTCGCTGGAAATGCAACTAACCCACTGAATTGAAATAATCACAGGTGAATTTTTTGGGACTTTAAACATTTAAGTGCATGGGGCCAGAGGTCAATCGTGGGCTCAGTATTATATTGTTCTAGGTACACTTCCCGGGTTGACACTAGTCCCCTGTACTTAGCTTATGAAAAGCGCGTGTCAACCCGGGAAGTGTATCTAGAACAATATAATACTGAGCCCACGAACTGACGTATCTCCATCGTAAGTATGATTGGAGATACTCCGTGTTAATCGCTTTCAAAGTCATGTGGCCACCAAGTTTACACAAACATGAGGATGAGTCCCGTCCATCTGTGGTGAACTAACGTATCTCCATCATAATTATGATTGGTGGAGATAGTCTGTTTCGACATTTCCTGAAAGTGTCACGTGACCATAAGTTTACACCAACATGAGCGTGTAAGCTTGTAGTCACATGATTTACACAAACAGTCGAAACAAACTATCTCCAATCATATTTACAATGGAAATATATTAGTTCACCTCCGATGCACGAAGTTAGCAAACTTTAAGTCACGTGATATTTAAAAAGAATCAAAACAAACTATCTCCAATCATATTTACGATGGGCATACTCTACGTCAGTTGATCTCTGGCGCACGGATATAAAATCAATAAGTGACAAAAGAAAAAAAAAATGGGAACTTGTAAATATTTGCCGACATTGGACTACAGCAAAAAATTGAGCTGACTTGCAAAACGAACGCTCTTGACATCAATCGGTAAAACCAATACAAATGGCAAACCGATTTCATCTCCAAAACTCCACTTAAACTTGTTGCGCTCTAATTTAATTTTTGCGTTCGCGGAATTGGTGCAGAATCTCGATTTTTCGCCTTCCAAATTCCACCTGGAAAAAGGAGCCGTGATACGACAACTCGAGCAAGAAAACGAAGAAAATGATGGGAAAGAACACAGAAAAGGAAAGGAAGAAAAAAACAAGAGAAGAATAAAACGAAAAACGATATCGAAGCTGCATCAAAACTTATTTAGCGATAACTTTTTGCGTGAAGCAATTATGCATGTGCCAACTTTAAACCCTTTTCCAGAATTAAATCTCCGGTCGGAAGAGACATTTAAAGCCCTACGTATGATCGATTTCCCTTCGGAAAGATAAAAAAAAAAAAGTTAATTTTACGGAAAAATGAGAAAATAATACTTCAAGAAACTAGAAAAATATCTCGAAGGCAAGAAATATCTCCTCAAATAGCGCACGATTTTTTTTTGAGCTTTTGTTTTCTTTCTATTTTTTTTTTCTGTTTTTGGAAGGGAAAGATTATGGATAGTCCCATCCGTAACCGTCGTCGCATGGCAAATAAAAACTTTTCCTTTTTTTCCCCCCAAATCGGATAAAAAAAAAAGGCGTTGAAAAATATTAAGCTGCGTTCCGTCGATAATTAATAACGATAACACTTGATCGGTTCCGAGTTCATCCGGGATAACAAATCGTTTCGGGGGATTCCGAAAAACCAAAAACGCGACCGAAATAATCGTTTGCAACGATCGGATTTGCTTGCTCTCCTCACACCTTTTTCTAAAATAAAACTTGGGTCGACTTTCCAAGAAAAAAAAAAAACGCGCGTGTGTGTTTTTTCCTTCTTCTTCTTGTTTAAAATGAAATATTGAATTAGAAAGTTTTTGTCGGAGGAACAAATAAGAGTAAAGGCATAAAACTGATAGCGTGATCCGGCTCATCATTTCGTGACGCATCTTCTCTACGTGATGTTTTTATCGTTTTTGCAAAATGTTTTCGGTCATGAAAGTGGGAAAAATTCAAAAAAATGTGTAAAAGAAAAATCGCTTTCGAGTAGGGTTCAACTCACCGCGTTTCCTTCCTTGTTACTTTTCATTATTTTGTAAATGATTGAATTTGTGCCCAATAAAGTTGGCTTAGAACCTCCTTAAGATTTTGAATACAGTGAAACTCCTCTAAAGGACGGACACTTCAGGACCGTAAGATTCTGTCCGTTATTGGGAGGTGTCCGTCAAGTAGAAATTTCAATTTTAAATCAAAATTCTGAAGTTGACTCTTCTACCAAAAAA
The DNA here is from genome assembly GCA_037577465.1 of Liposcelis bostrychophila. Taxonomy (NCBI): domain Eukaryota; kingdom Metazoa; phylum Arthropoda; class Insecta; order Psocodea; family Liposcelididae; genus Liposcelis; species Liposcelis bostrychophila. The sequence goes on along the minus strand of CM075212.1, from coordinate 18,498,518 downwards.
AAGAACCAAATCTGTGTAAACATGATTCGTCTACATTGCCATTTTTTGGAAGTCGTTTAGCCGTCTCCACAGGGACTTGAAAATTTCGGAATTACCATAAAGACAGAAAAATCAAAAATTTTATTTTTACGAGAAAATGGCCGTTTTCTATTCGAATTTTTAACAGATTAAGAAAATGAAGTTATAATACCGTGCGTAGGAGGTGAACTAACGTATCTCCATCGTAAATTAGTCTGTTTTGAATGTTTAATGAAAATCACGTGATGATGCGACTGCAAGTTTACACGCTCATGTTGCCATAAACTTGAGGTCACGTGACACTTCCACGAAACGTCGAAACAGACTAACTCCAATCATATTTTCATTGGAGATACGTTAGCTTACCTCCAACGCACGAAATTTATTTATGACAAACGATTACTGTGATAGAGGACAAAAATATGACGAATTTTTCAAAAAATTGTGGCTTCAGCATATTTTGCTAATTTTTTTACTTACTTTGGGTCTATCATCGAAAACGTATGAGGTACATAACTTTTAACTCTATTTTTTTGATCTGCGTAAAAATCCGAATACAAAACAACCATTTTTACATACACCCAAAAAAATGCTGCTTTGGGTCTAAGCAAAAATGCTTTGCTACAAAGCATTTTTGCATAACTTAGGTCTAAGCAGTATAAATGTTTTGTGTCAAAACTCGTGAGTGCTTTGCCGCAATGCATAATGTCGACAAGTCGAGCCATGGTGCTTTGCGGCAAAGCATATTTGTTTCGTCGCTAAGCAACGTCGCTTGTATTGCGAACGAGCATATTCCTTTTTCTGGGTGTAAAAATAAAATTTTTGATTTTTCGGTCTTTACGGGAATTTTGAAATTTTTAGGTCTCCGTCTTACGGCTAAACGACGTCCAAAAAATCTGAAAAAATTCAATCAATCTTCTTTAGGTTAGTATAAAAGAATTTAAGGATGCTTTCACTGAAATTCAAAAACTCGTAAAATAAGGGCCACCCTAGTTTACACATTCTTAAGCAATCGTTTTCCTTTTCGCGAACCTCCCAAAAAATTCCCATAGACGTAAAAACATATTTCCTTTTTCTTTTTAGACCGTATTTCGTTTCTTGCTGATTTAAAGTTTGCCAGTTAAAAATTTCCCAGTCAAAAGTATTTTCCTAATGCTCCGAATTCCGTTAATGTAAAACCTTGTTAAAGAAGCTCTTTTCTTCGGCTCTTCAAAAAAGTTTTGAAATTCTTTTCGTTTAAACTGTGCTTTTATGATCGTTATAAAAAAAAAAAAAAGTTGTGCGTTCTCGTCGGTATCCATTTACCTTTATTCATCAACCTTCATTCAGCAATTTTTTTTTTTTTTTTTTTTAGAATAAAAAAACCATGAAATTTAAAAGAAAAAAACCTATTCGATCAGACTTCCGAGAAAACGGAAAATAACTAGGTTTTAAAAAATCGTTCGAAAGCGTGAAGTTGATCGCGTTTGTGGTGGAAATGTAAACACGAACAGTTAAGGAAAAAAAAAAAAGAAAAAAAAAAAAAAAAGATGTCAGCGATGGAAAGTCGTTCTCATTTTTCAAAATAAAAAGAAAACATGTCGGAACGATACACTTTTTTGGTACGTGTTATACAGCCCCGTACCATTTTGTACCCTTTCTTTTTTTTTTTTTCGAAAATTTACTACTGAACTTTGGGCCGTGTGTCGATACCGTCCGAGACCGTTTGGAATTTGAAATAAAAAAGATTAATCATTTGCTATTGAAGATAATAGAGAAAATAATAAACCATTAATATCGAATTATTTTTTTTTAAAAATTCGTTTTTGTGTTAATGAATGATGTGAAAGGATATGCCGATGGTGTCAGGAACGAACTTGATATCGTCTATAATTCCCATTTCGAAGCCGTTTACGATATGTGCGAAATACTTATACTGCAAAATGTAGCGTCCGAATTGCATTAAAAAAAGTCACTACACACATATGACAGTGGAGAACTTCGAAGTTTAACCTTTTAAGGGCTTTTTCAACTTTTTTGAACAATAGAGAAGTCACATATTTTGAGATGACAGTATCATTTAATTGTGCTAGGGGAGATATGACAAAAAGCGTAATTTTGACTCAGTAAAAAAAACCGTTAACCCTCAAAAAGAGAAAAAACAAAAGTTTAAATGAATGCAAAAAATTAATATAAGTTAAAAATACCTGTTTAGCTTATGATCCCGAAATATTTCCATCAGAACAAAACTTACGGAAAATCGGGGCTATATACAAATAGCAAAGTGCAAGTCTAGACTTGCATCATGAACCTACAGTTGCAACGAATGAAAGCTTGTTTGCTCTGAGAATTCTGAATTGTGCGCCCAGCGCCGAAAGTAATGAAAATTCATTAATTTTTTTAAAAATTTGATCATTTCGAATGCTGCGCTTAGTATTTCGATTTTTTTATTTTTCTAATTTCTTTATCTAAAATGTGACCAACCGAGGAACAAAAATTTAAATAAGGGTTAATAGAGGTCCTACAGGCTCAATGCATATAAGAACCTAGGATCTCCACAAACAAGCTCCAACAAGCAAGCTTTCATTGTTTGCAACTGTAGGCTTCGTGCAAGTGTAGACTTGCAATCCGCTATTTCCATCTTTAGCATATGTAATAGCTCCGATTTCCCGTAAGTTTCGTCATGTAGGAAATATTCCCTGGACATAAGCTAAACAGGTATTTTTAAGCGTATATTTATAAAATTTTTAATGCACGAAGCCTATACAAACCAAGATGCGATATATTTCTAATGCGACGTACTTCTATTAGTCGATGTGTTCATAAAAATTTGTTGAAAAGAATGTATCGAAAACAAATTTAGCAAAAACTTATAAACGATTTCAGCCAATAAGAATGCGAGAAAGAAAGTTGCATCTCTGGTTATACCAATAAACGATCTTTACAACTCAGCAATCAGCATGTTACAACATGCTTTGTATTACACATTTACAAATTCAAATCACAAACTTTGATTTCTCATGCCCCATCGCTAAGTATAAGTACACCTACGCACAATTTTAGGCCCTAAAAATACGAATCTAAATAAAGACATCAGTGAAAGAAGGTTATTGCCGTTTAGAAAGAACGGAATTTGTTTTGTATTCATTTATATGGCGTTTTCTTTTGTTTCTTGAACGGCCTCCTTCTTCCACTGATGTCTTCTAAATAAACTGTTTAAATGTCGTTAGCTCACCTCAGTCGTGGAATGTGTGTGACTTCTTTGTCTGTGGCATCCAGCCATCGAACTTCCGGCAGTGGATTCCCGTGGCCAGAGCAAACCAACATGGCGCCGGTTGAATTCGAAAAATCCAACCACGGAGGAGGCTCTTGCAAAAAAACAGGACCCTGGACGTGAGGTGACATGGAAACAACACCTGAAAGAAAATCAACCGGGAAAACGAAGAGTTAGAATCCAGCAATTTCCTATTTAAAAAACATAAAATAAAAAAGGAAAGAGAATAAATATCCGGTTCGTAATCCGGAGTTAATTTTACGGTCGAAGTGTCTCACCTAAGACGCTTAAAGCCGGGATTTTTATAATTTTTTTTTCTTTTTGCCCCCGGGAAAATTGTACGCTTTTCGATCCGCGATTTTTTTTTCCTCTGGTCCAAAAAAAAGAGAACAAACCGTAAATAATCGTAACGAAAACAGATCGACGCATTCGATTTCCGGTCGACGTGCCAAACACAAATAGATGTGCGTTAGTTTTTGTATGAAAAAGACCGAAAAAAAGGTTACAGTTTATTTTAAGAGTCCGACTTTTCCGTCTCGCTCCGATGATTTTCTTTTTGAACTTACCTTTTTTGTAGTCTGCCGCGTTTTATATTTCCTGTTAAAAGGAGGGGAAAAAAAATGTGGAAATTTACGCGGCCATAAGAGATTGAAAATTTTAATTTTCATCCGTAACGGGATAATTTTTGGAAAATCGAAACGATAAACGTCAAAGTTATGCTTTCTTTCCCTCGTGAAAAATCTACCGGGCACCTCGTAATTTTTACGCACGGAAAACTTTTCTCCCCCTTTTTCCGCGAAATTTTTTTAAAAGAAAAAGGTATCGAGAAAATTTCACGGTCTGATTTTCGATCGTAAAAAAGTGTCGACTTTGTTATTCGTTTTTTGTTTAGTGCATGAGACTTTTAACTCTGGGTTACGATTTTACGTGTAAAATGTTTTTCTTTGGAGATTTAGACTCAGGAGCTTTCCCGGCGAGAAATAACCGCAGAAATCGGTGGTAACACGATTAATCTCCCGCAAAAAACCACAACTTTAACTTTTCCTTAGTCGGAAATTCAAAATGAGGACGGAAAGAGCTTTTTCAAAGGAATCGAACAGGGTTAATGTCGTCCGAAAAGGGTCGTTATCCAAATTGCGGAACGAAATAAGGTGTTTCGAAATTCCGAGAAACGCCAGAATAATATCACACAAGAAATATTTTTAAATATTGTTTCGACGTGCAGGAAATTGACCGGAAGGCAAATCTCAAACAAAAAGCCAAAGCCAACCTACACTGAAGTTTTAAACATTTACCACATTTATTTTCACAGGTAAGGTATTCAAAAAGCGATGTCTTGTTCAAAAGGTCTCAAAACCGACTGAAAATAAACTTTCGTAAAATTGTAGTTTCCTAATCAAATTTTTAAAAACCGAAATTTATTTTTATAAAATATTTTTTAGATTTATTTTTATAGAGCCTATAATAAAGTTCGTTTCTTATGTAACAGCAAAGAGTGATTCCATAGCAAGGCGAAAAATCCCGGCTTAACCGGACGATTCGTCACAGCTATTTTGTCACGTGGACTTTTCGTCACAAACAAACTTCTGTCACAAGAACATTTCGTCATCCAATTATTTTTCGTCACAAGCAACTTTCGTCACAATATATTTAGTCACAATAATTTGGCACCAAATTTTTTAATCATAAAGACTTCGTCACGAAAATTCAAATAATACCTAACACTGTAGGGTGCACCCAAAAAAATGCTGCTTTGGGTCTAAGCAAAAATGCTTTGCTACAAAGCATTTTTGCATAACTTAGGTCTAAGCAGTATAAATGTTTTGTGTCAAAACTCGTGAGTGCTTTGCCGCAATGCATAATGTCGACAAGTCGAGCCATGTTGCTTTGCGGCAAAGCATATTTGTTTCGTCGCTAAGCAACGTCGCTTGTATTGCGAACGAGCATATTCCTTTTTCTGGGTGTGGATCGAAAAAAGCGAATTTTTGAATTTGAAAACGCCTGATATGGCAATCGATGCCTTATTGTAATACTATTAACCCTAATTTTTTTCAGATTTTTTGAAGGTCATCTTGAGGTCGCGCAATGACCTTGAATTTTTTGAAAAGCCCATATAAGGGCAAAAAATAAGGATTTTTTTTTTGCTGAAAAAAGTATCGTTTCCTATCGGAAATTCCGCGTAGATTACGAATATAAAGTCCAAAATCATTTTAAGTGCGCGGTTTTTGAGCTTTACGCCTATTTTCTAAACGCTGAAATACTTTCGGCTGGTTTTTCTTTCAGCTTAAAAACTGTACACAAAAATGAATTTTGGACTTCATATTCGTAATCTACGCAAAATTTCCGATAGGAAACGATACTTTTTTCAGCAAAAAAAAAATCCTTATTTTTTGCCCTTATATGGGCTTTTCAAAAAATTCAAGGTCATTGCGCGACCTCAAGATGACCTTCAAAAAATCTGAAAAAAATTAGGGTTAATAGTATTACAATAAGGCATCGATTGCCATATCAGGCGTTTTCAAATTCAAAAATTCGCTTTTTTCGATCCACCCTACTAACAGATAAGTCACATGTTTTGTGATTTTCGGTGGAAACAAATGTATAGTATGCTTTTAACTAAAAACTAGTATTTAAATGTGAAAATTTTTCATCAAATTAAGAAAAAAAGAAAAACAAAGCCTGGAAAAGTTTTTGTCACGTGATCACTCCTTAAACGATTTTCTATTGGTGTGACGTCATCTGCCTGTATCGGAGCGAGATATCGAACTCGAAGCGAGACATCGAATTTGAAGCGAAGCTCGTCTTGTTTGTAAACATGCTTGTGAACATTACGCAACGATACCGTTCAGAGTTTCCGAAATGAACATGACCACTTTTAGGTAGACGACGTCACGTTCCTTCACGTTCCGTTTTGGCGGGCATTCAAATTCAAATTTTTGTTTTTTCTCTTTTCGAGGGTCAACCGTTTTTTTAAACGATTAAGTCATCTCAAAACATGTGATTTCTCTATTGAAATTTCCCGAGTTTTTTCAGTAAATGCTTTGGCTTTTTTCCGCTCTTCGGCTAATTTTTTTATTTTTTCAAAATTTCAAAGCAAAAAAAAAAATAAAAAATAAAAAATAAAAAATAAAAAATAATAGAAAATATAAAAAATAAAAAAAATGAAAAAATAAAATAAAATAATGCCGCTTCTCCATTATGGCTCAAAATTAATTTTCTAGAATTAATTTTCAAAATTTCCGGAAGTACTGTGCTTTTGTTATTCTTGGATTTCTAACCCAAGATTTAAAAATGGAGTCGGCCATTTTTACTGCATTGCATTTTTTGTATTCTTAATCTATGGTCGAAAATTCATAGAATAACTAAAGCACAGTACTTCCGGAAATTTTGAAAATTAATTCTAGAAAATTAATTTTGAGCCATAATGGAGAAGCAGCATAAAATAAATAAATAAATAAATAAATAAATAATTTTTTTTTTTTTTTTTGTAGTTTGGTTATCAATTTCGAGGCCGCACCAAATCCCAGACGCCGAGTCTCCCAGACTCTACTCCCGGGAGAGCAAATCCTAGAATATATTATTTATTTATTTGGTCTATGATTTGGGAAGATAGAGTCCTACAATCCAGACCAAAGAAATTAGTAAACATTTAAAAAATAATAATAAATAATTAATTAATTAATTAATTGGTCTACGTTTTGAGCTACCGGGTGTTTCTTAGAAAAACTTAAAATTTTAGAAAACTGCTTGGCCAAAGACGAGGGCGTAACGCAGTTGGGATCTTTATTATTTATTTCGAAATTTAAATAATATAATTCTGCTTTTTGTTTCCCCGTGAGTAGAGTCTAGGAGACTTTACTCCCGGGAGAGCAAAATCGGGATTATATTATTTTATTTTTTCGGTCTGGGTTGTAGGACTCTGGGTTCCCAAATTATAGACCAAATAAATAAATAATATATTGTAGGATTTGATCTCCCGGGAGTAGAGTCTGGGAGACTCGGCGTCTGGGATTTGACACAGTCTCTCAATTTCGTCGAAGATGAACTATTATACCGGTATCTCCATCGTAAATATGATTGGAGATAGTCTGTTTCGACTATTGGTGAAAGTGTCATGATTTTCACAAGCAGTCGAAACACACTATCTCCAATTATATTCACGATGGATATACGTAGTTCACCTCCAAAGCACGGGATTCGGAATCGGGATTTTTTATTTTATTTTATTTTATTTTAATTTTATTTCCTATTATTTTTTAAAATCTTTGTCGAAATTTTAAAAATATTATTATTACGTTTCTTGTTTCGAAAAATATTTGCATAATAGGCCTATTTTTAAAATATTTTAATAGTATATTACAACACAAGAGCTGCAAAAGAAAAAATTGTCCGTCGAGGCCGATTTTGAGGCCCGAGCCGAAGGCGAGGGCTTTAAAAAGGTCTCGACGGGTAATTCTTTTGCAGTTCTTGTGTTGTAAGCTACTTTTCATCACAAAGCACAGCGCAATAAAGGTTTTTCTAAAACGCACTAGTGCGGAAAAATAAGTTTTCTGCACTGAGTGATGAAAAAATATTTTATAAATATTAATATTTGTTTGCTTATTGGGTAAAGATCAAGATCGCTGCACCACCGTTTCCAGTAAAATAATTTCGGCTTTAAGTCCAGAAAAAAAAATGGGAAGAATCGCAGACATAAACCTAAAACACAATTAATATGGAAGAATGATGAGCAAGTTTCCGGAAGGGGCAACATGGAGTCCTCTTAATGTCGTCCCACACGAAACCCAATTACCCCAATTTAAAAAACGTTTCCTTATTTTTATTTTTTATTTTTTATTTTTTTTTTTTTTTTTTTTTTTTTTTATTTTAATAATTAGCAACTTGCTATTAACAACAATAAATTTTAGTACAATAAAATTTAACAAATTATAAATAAATAGCTAGATTATTTTTAAAGCTGGAATAAGACAATTTCGTCAACTTCTCAGGTAAATTATTGTAAAAAATAAGACCATCACCGAAAACCGATTTTTTCATACGGCTTCCCGAGTAGTGAGGAACAAAAAAGTAAGAATTATCATTACCCCGAGTAGTGTAATTATGAACAGTATTAATAAGTTGAACGCAGTTTGATAGGTAGCTAGGTACCATCCCAAGTCTAATTTTATGTAGGATAAGCAGCGAACGGTAAAGTAATCTTTTCTCAATTGTGAGGAGCCCAGTTTCGCGATGTAAAGTTTCAATAGCAGTATACTTATTATGTCCGGTTATGAACCTCATTCCACGATTTAACATTCTTTGAAGTTGCTGGATTTCGTTTTTTTGAATTCCAAATATAACCGGAGCACAGTAATCAATGTGAGGAGCTATCAGAGTTTTAAATAAGAGAAGTCTGGTCTTTATTGGGAAATGTCTAGCAACCCTATTAAGCAGATAAATTTTTTTTGACATTTTATTTAAAATCGAATTCACATGTGACTTAAAACTTAAAGTGGTATCAATAAGCAACCCTAAATGTTTACATTCACTTACTCGGGAAACCGGAACGTTATTAATAAAAATATTAATGTCACCATTGATTTGATTCAACTTATGGCTACTACCCAAAATCATAACATAGACTTTTTAACATTAATACTAAGACTATTTTCACACAACCACCGGAAAAGCTTAGCCAATTCTAGATTCATCTTAGTTTCAAGTTCCCTAATATCATAACCCGATAAATATAGCTTAGAGTCATCAGCAAATAAATCAAGAAAGCAGTCTAGACATTTTTCCATGTCATTAATGAACAAAATAAAGAGGAGGGGACCGAGAATAGTCCCCTGAGGAACCCCAACATCGAGTTAAGCGACTCAGAAAACTTATCCATGAACTTAACCCGCTGAGTGCGGTCACTCAGGTATGAACTAAGCCATTTCAACACCTTCCCCTTTATTCCCATCTTTTTTAACTTTTTTAAGAGAAGGTCCCTGTCAATAGTTTCAAAGGCACGTTTTAAGTCAATGAAAACCACAAGAACAAATTATTGTTATCAATCTCCTGTCTCCATTTATGACACACGTTTAAGAGCGCAGTTTCGCAAGAATGAAATTTGCGGAAGCCCGATTGATTTTGACTAAGAATATTATGCCTATCACAAAAATCTAATAACTGATTTTTAACAATTTGTTCAATGACTTTCTCATAGATCGGAACTTTGTTAATCGGGCGAAGATCTTCAAACTTTTTTGGATTTACCACTTTGGGGGTTGGGGTAATATAACTAACTTTCCAATCCGACGGGAAAATACCTTCGGCAAGAGAAGCATTAATAATTTTAACAAATTGTTCATTAAGTAAAGCAAAAATATCACAAAAAATATCAGTATTAATACCATCACCTACATCACTACATTTTTTTAATGACTTAACAACTTTACTGACATCATCGATCGTAACTGGGGTGAATTCGGCAAAATCACCATAATAAATAATTCTATTACTAATAAAACGATCATCATTGAACCTCGGAATATTATTCACAATATCATTTATGCTTTGCACAAAAAACAAATTAAGCCTATCAGCTATAGCTTTCTCGCTAAGTCCGTCACAACCATCTAATTCAATTTTCCGGTCATAATTATTTTTACCAGGTACAAATATCTTTATATTTTTCCAAAGAAGCCTAGCATCTGATTTGAATCGATTAATCATTTTATTGCAATATTCATTTTTGGTTTTCCTAATCAAGGCAACAACATTATTGCGAGCTTTTTTATAATCATCCCACAAATCAACTCTTCTTTGAGCACTTAAACCAGTCTCAGTAGCAGCTTTATAAAAATTATCCCGTTCCCACATCGCTCTTTTGATATCAACATTCATCCATCTATTAACCACAAAACGTTCATGAGCCAAAAATTCATTAACCGGACAAAGCGAGTCAACTACAGCCGTAACATGTTTTATGAAAAATTTAGCCATGTTGTCAACACCATTAAGAGAGCTATCCCACTGAACTTGTCTTAGTTCATTATGTAATTTATCAACTGAATAATTTTTAAAGCAGCGACTAGTAATTTTTACAGGAGGATTAATGGAAACCTTTTTGTCCCACCTAGCGTCAATGCTGAGAAAAGAATGATCACCAATTCTAGGGGTATAATACACATTGCAAGTAATTTTTATCGTTAGTAATACAATAATCAATTAGAGTTTTGCTAAAAGCAGTCACCCTTGTTGGTTTATCAACAAGTTGGAAAAAGCATATTGAAAGATAAGCTGCTTTATACGACTCGCATAATAAGAATTAACCAATAAGTCAATATTGAAATCACCTAATAAAATGACGGTGCCATCAAACACTGATTGATTTTCCAAAAAGTTCTCCACGTGTTGAATAAAAAGATTGTCATGCTTATTCGGCGAATGATATAATACAGCAATCAGAAAATTTAATTGGTTAATTGATACTTTAACACTAATTATCCAATAATATTCTTCATAACGTGTCTCTTCAATTTTAACAGCTTTAATACCACGTTTGATATAAATAAGTAGGCCCCCCGTCCTGTTATTAGTCGTATTAGAACGGAACACTTTTAGCGAAAACCCACGTAATTTTTTCTGATTAGGCCATATAATACCGACAAAAATAAATCCGAATTCCGAATTCCGAATCGAATTCCGAATTCCGAATCGAATTCCGAAATCCGAACCGAATTCCGAAATCCGAAAATGAAATATTTATATCCGAATTATATATTTACCTATATCAGAAGGAGAAATTTAATGAAATCAGATAAAATAACCTATAATACTATTAACCCTAATTTTTTTTTCAGATTTTTTAAACGACATTTTGAGCATTTTGAGGTGCCGCAATGGCCTTGAAGTTTTCAAAAAGCCCATATGAGGACCGAAAATGAAAATTTTTTTTCGCATAGAAGACCGTCGTTTCCTATAAAAATTTTTCGTAGATTACTGATTTGAAGTCAAAAATTATTTTTGGTGCACAGTTTTTGAACCACATGCCAAATTCCAAAATTCTGAAAATCTTGTTATAGCTTTCAGTCTGCGGCTCAAAAACCGTGCAAATAATTTATGGCTTCAAATTCGTAATCTACGCAAAATTTTTTATAGGAAACGACGGTCTTTTATGGGGAAAGAAATTTCATTTTTGGTCCTCAAATGGGCTTTTTGGAAATTTCAAGACCATAGTGGCACCTCAAAATGTTGTTTAAAAAATCTGAAAAAAATTAGGGTTAATATTATTATAAAAAGGCATCGATTCCCATATCAGGCGTTTTCAAATTCAAAAATTCGCGTTTTTTCGACCCGCCCTGATGCACGAACACAGCCATACACTTTTCCCGCGGAATTTTCAAATTCGGAATTATATACGGAATTCGGAAATAATAAATAATGAATATTTCATTTTCGGATTTCGGAATTCAATTCGGATTTCGGAATTCGATTCGGAATTCGGAATTCGGATTTATTTTTGTCGGTATTATAGAGACTGACGATTTTTTCTGTCCCATCTTTTTTTTTTTTTTTTTTTTAAATAAAATGATCTATGTCAATTGAATTTTTTTCTCCAGGGAAAATGTTACGACATGTAAGGGAAAGGAAAAAGATTAAAGTGCAAATAAAATTTGAAAAAAAATTAAGCGTTGCAACCGACAGATTCTAAAACAGGGAGGGAAAAAAAATTTTTTTTTCCGGGTCTAAAGACCGTCAAACGAAGTTTGAAAAAGAAGCGAATTATATTTTTTTTTCTCTTTAACGGAGTTGTTTGTACATACTTTTTTTTCATAATTTCGCATAATTCTTCGTTTTATCAATTCTTTTTACGGAGAAATGAATTTCGTCTTTATTTTCTCGAAGCTTTCTGCTTTATTTTTTCATATTCTTTTTTTCTTTACTCACTTTTTTTTTTTTTTTTTTTTTTTTTTTTTTTTTTTTTTGTTAAATTTATTGTCGTTTTTGCATTCGAAATCGCTCAAGATTACACTTTTCTTCTTTAATTTGAGTGTTTTTATTCAGGAAATTTCGAAAGAAATTTTTTTTTTTTTTTTTATTCAGTTAAAAAAGGAAAATTATTATTCGAATCTCTTCATTAACGACTTTTTCAAAGATTCGCGGCACCGTCTACAAAATTTCCTCTTTTTGCGTTTTAATAATAACAAGCGATTAGATTTGAATTTTAATTTAAAATTTTAATTCGTCAGAGGTGATATTTCTTCATTTTTTTTTTTTTTAAACGACCGGTCGATTACACGTATCGGGATCGACGGTTTCTCTCGCTATAATTAACATTCATGGAATAAAATACCGGAAGGGACTTCGTTTTGAATATTTAATAAAGCAAATTTTCGAAACTTGTCAACTTTGCAAACACATATCCCCCAACTTTTTTTAATGGGATCCATACGTTGGCATGAAATGAAGTTTAATTCGAAACTTCGGATGAAAGAAAGGCATGCGCCGGATTTAAAAAACATCCCCCCAAAAAAAGAAAATAAATACGTTTTTATTTTCATGAATTATTTAAAGAAAAATGATTTATGAAAAGCAAATTAAGAGCCGGGCAGTTTCCATGAAGACTTTTCATTTACTCGGAAAAAGCTGTATTTTTTTTTTTTTTTTTTCATTCTGTTTTATGGGTCAGCTATTTCCTAGTAATCGTATTGGGTAGCGTTTGACGAATTAATGAGAAAATTCTGTTTCCCCACGGTCTTTGATCGTTATCACGCTGTATTACATATTATTGTAAGAGAAATCCCCAATCAGTGCTTTCCGAGCTTAATGATTATCCTCATTGATATGGCTTTTACTTTTTCATTTTTTGATTTCCACAAACGAGATTACGGAATTACGTATTTCGCTTGAAAATTAATGGCCCTGTCTAATTCAAGTGCCTAATCAAGTATATATGAGCAGTACCGATTTTGACTTAGGCGGTTGTTTAGGCACAAGGGGTTCTAAATGACCATGTTGCTGCTGAAGTGTAAATAATAAACCGGTTTATGCCTAACTGATTTTAACAGGCGTTTGATAAGGTACGGAATACGACATTTAAAGCTGATGGAGTTGGGTTTGATCTCCTGTCGATGCCTGAAAAAATGTCTGCTTTAATCGGGTGTCTCTCTTGAGGAACTAAAATATGTTTGTGACGCCCCCCCCCCCCTGAAAAATCTCCAAAATAAATAAAAAATATTGTGTGCCCATTTAAAACTGGGCTAACATTAATAACTGGGCCCAGAGATATAATTTTGTCTGATTCACAGAAAAAAAAATGAATAAATAAATAAATAATTTAAAAAATAAAATGTGAAAATTGCAAAAATTTTCATTTATTATTTCAAATGGGAAAATCTAAGTGCTTAAGGGCATGTGTTGCGAGTGGAGATACAAGAGTTCAGGTTTTTTCACACAATATTTTTGATTTTGTTTTGAAGATATTTCAGGGGGTGTCACCACAAAAACCCTTTGCTCCCCTTGGCAAGAGGCACTACGCTTTAAGTAGCCAATTCTTTAAAAATCCACAGCAAAACCATTATTCACGTTAAATCTATTTTTTTTTTTTTTAAACTAAGTCAGTTAGTTAGGATGCAAGTCGGAAAAAGCTCCCATTTCTTCTGAAAAATAAATTATATGCGGCTTACCGGAAAGTAGAAATGGTTTTGCACGCCTTCCTTTTGGGATTCCCCAGAACCCGGATTACGGTTTTCGTACGAGAAAATTTCCGTACGGTAAACGTTAGTAAAACTTATTTTTTGCTTTTAGGTTGCATTCTATTCTGTATATGTAGAGTCATACAGAGTGACAAAAAAGTAAATGCCTTATAATTTTTGATTTTTTTTTTTTTTTTTTAAATAAAAAAAATACTAGTCTGCATTTGGATACATGCATTGCATATGGACATTATTACGAGGATCGAGTGGACATTATTTTACGAGTTTTTGAATTTCGGAGAACGCACTCTCTAATTCTTTTAAAGTAACACGGAAAAAAAAGTTCGGTTTTTGTTACTGAAACAGAGCATGTTGTAAGAAATTTTCAGTAGGTGACAAAAGACCAAAGATATTAGGCGGCGGGTCGTCATCTCCCCCCCCCCCCTCCACCTCCCGCCCGTGATGTAAAAAATTTTCAATTTTAAAAATTCAAAATTAGAAGACTACCAATTATTATTATTATTATTTTTTTTTTTTTGACCTTGAATGAACTTTTGATTTTGGGGCGAAGAGGAAAGAGAGAATCAGAAGCAGGTACAGTCTTGAAAACTGGAAAGGAAAGAGGTATTTCAACTTTGCTTTGAAAACGTCACTACCTGATAAAAGGACCAAAAGCAGGCAGCTGAAGGAAAAACGTGCCTTATGAATAGATGTAAGAAAGTTGTAAATCAGAGAAAAGAATTTTTACCGAATAGAAAAGGAGAAGAGAATAAAAAAAAAAGTTTGCAGAAGTCTTTGACCGGATTAAATTTGAGATACCTTCGGGTATCCTTTCTCAATGAAAAAAAGTATTCAAAAAACAATGCGAAAATTTCTTGGAAGGTTATTTTTAAACATTGATATTTTTACAACCAGCATTCAATGGACCAGACAAATCTTTTTCAAAATATCCCAGGGAAAAAAATTAAAAACAATTTCTATGGCTTAAAATAAGTTTCTAGAAAATTTTTTTCTTGTCACCTAGTCGATCGAATTTTCTCTCTCTGGGTGACAAATTTTGGGCAGTTCTTATGTTACAACATGCTCTGTACTGAAAGTTAAGTTGGGGCTTGTGACACCTAAACATTTGAGTTGACAATACTAAAAATTAGGTAATTATTACTAAACGTTATTAATCATTACGAACTCTTAGTAATAATTACTAAATTTTCGGTATTATCTACTCAAATGTTTTGATGTCACAGGACCCAACTTAAATTTCAGTAACAGGAACCGAACTTTTTTCTCCGTAAACCAAAAACAGATTCCTTGAGTTCTTTTATATTTTCCGGACTTTGCGTCGTTTAGCCTTGTCTCCGGACACCTAAAAATTTCAAAATTCCCGTAAAGACCGAAAAATCAAAAATTTTATTTTTATGTAAAAACGCTTGTTTCCATTTCGATTTTTATGAAGATCACGAAAATATAGTTAAAAGTTGTATATCTCATACGGTTGTGGTGATCGAGGCCAAAGTACGTAAAAAAATTAGCAAAATGTGCTATAGCCACAATTTTTTGCGAAATTCCTCTTTTTTTTTTTTTTTTTTTTTTTTTTTTTTGGTTTTCTGTCACAGTAATTGTTTGTCATGCATAAATTCTAACTTTAGTAATCTGCATAAAAATTCGAATAGTAAACAACCTTTTTTACCTAGAAGTAAAATTTTTGTATTTCCGTTTTAATGGGAATTTTGAAATTTTCAGGTTTCCGGGGACACGGCCAAACGACGTCCAAACAATCTAAAAAAATTCAGGGAGTCTTTTTTCGGTTACTATAAAAGAATTAAAGGATGCGTTCACCGAAATTCAAAAATTCGCAAAATAAGGGCCCTCTAATGCATATCTTAGTGACAAGGACCAATCTCGCCTGGTTCGCAGAAACAACCAAACTAGATTCTGCCATCTCGGGATCCCGGATCTATTTTTAACCCGCAAAATCCCACGGTTAAAATTAAAAAATTTGACTTAAAATACCGGAAATATAGTAAGTTTTTAAGAGTTATAGTTATTAAGCTTCGTCAAAAAAAAAATGTTGATTTCTATTTTTTTGGCAACATTAAGAAAACAGTTAAAATTGATGTCGGTTGAATTTTGTAAACTCATTTTAAGCAGGTGCTGCATTTTAGAATACAAACTTTTACCAATAAGTCTGATACTGAAGTCGGAAAAAAAATTATACAGAGCTAATAACGTTTCACAAGGAACTCAAATATAATTAATGAAAAAAATTAGTGAAAATCGGAATTCGGGTCTCGATAAAATCCCGGAATTAGAAATTTGATAATCCCCATAATCCCAGAATTCAAAAAAATTGTACGGAATTATAATGCCTAAACTGAACAAGTTGAAGCCCATTAAAAGTAAAGTTTCCGTGTTTGATTCCATCAATGTGTTCAAAAGTTGAGGAAAATCACTAGAGGCAACCGCAAGTAGAATACTTGAAAAACCGAAAAATTGATTAGGCCACTATTACTCTGAAAATTTTTAAGTGCTCCTCTTTGTTATGCAAGTTTTCCAACACATTAAAAATCGAAAAGTTATGAATTGTTGGACATTTCATGATATTAAGGAAATAAGGAAAAGTAGATGTCAGATATGACAAAGAAACACGTAGGGTAACAAGTAAGCTATTTTAGGCAAAAAAAAAAAAAAAAAAAAAATTCTATAACTGATAATCGTTATGCCTGAAGGCCTACCTGATTTATTTTTGGAATGTCCGGACGCACTCAAGAATCGTTACAATCAGAAGGAGCTACAATGAGATTTCCCTGTATTTAAATGATTCCAACCCACAAAACGGTTAAAAACGCAAAAGGGCACTAAAGCATGAATAGGGATGCACGATGAAACTTTCGAGAAGTGTCCGAGAAATTGGCTTAAATTTTGTTTCCCGACAAGTTTTGCACCAAGGAGTCCAAAACTCAAATTTCTCGTATAATTTCTCGTACGAGAAATCCCATGAGAAATCTCATGAGAACGGGATTTCTCGTTCATTGTTTTAAAACCTTGCAGCTTGACCAGTCAAAAACCAAATTTTTGTCATTTCTCGAAAAATTTCTCGTCTCATTCTCTCACGAGATTCTCGTCTCGTCGTGCATCCCTAAGCATGAATCTATGATTCCCGTTTTCCCGTTATTCCCCCAAAAAAAAGATAAATAAATTCACCGCAATTAACTTTAAAAAGATTATGTGCGATAATCTCTTTCGAACCGGAAGATTTCAGAGTTTTTTATTCGTCGTTACGGCCATGCTCTCCGGTTACAACAAGAAAACATTGTAATTCAGAAGGAAGAAAAAAAAGATAATGGCAAGTTTTAAAGCTTCTCTTTTTATTATTCTATTCGGCTTAATATTGTAATCCAGGGTACGAAATTATTCTCCCCGTTTTTCTTTCCTCTTTTTTTTTCCTCCTGAAAAAAAAAAAAAAAAAACCGGGAAATAGTAAAAAGTTTAATCGTCGCGAATAACGGGGGGTTCGCAGGAGTTATAAAGATGAAATTTCTATACCCTATTCCGATTAGTTAGTTTTGACTCGAAAGTAATTAAAGTTAAGGTTTTGGAAAAGTTTTCGATGAATAAAGGAGGTTCGGTTTTAGCAACGGGAAAGGAATGAAAAGGAATAAAGAAGAAAAGTTTTAATCCGGCACCCCGAATGGAAAACGAAAATGCTGTCAGTCAAAACTAACTCCGATAAAGGGAAAACATGAAAGTGTTTAAAATGATAAAATTACTTAAATTCTTAACACGTAAAAAGACTATTTCTAAGATTTATGGATAAGGCAAGATGTAAAGCAAGCATTCTTGTAGTCGAAACCACTTACTCGGATTTCCCACGAGGACTAGTCCACTCTTTACCCTGATATCCTAGTTTTAACTGTATGCCGAGCTTTTTCTTTTTTTTTTTTTTCTCTCCTTTTTTTTATTAACGATGTCCCAGTGATTATTTTCCTCCTTTTTCGATTTTTCTTAATATCGAGCTTCGACGAGTTATGTTTCTGTTATTTATCATGCCGAAAGAGGGGAAAAAAGTGAAGTTGAGGCAACATCTGGCGTGATGTCGGCCGAAGAATCGATGGCTACCATTAACGCAACTGTAACAATTTTTTTCACGATCTCTTTCGTCGAAGGTTCTTTTTTAACAATTTCGAATTGTTTTTCTAAATATATTTTTTTAATTTTATATTTTCATCTAAGCTTAGTAGCTTAAGCCTGGTGATGATATTTCTCCAAGTTCTATGTGTTATTGTGGGTAGTAATTCGTAGCTTACGGCTTCATTCTGATTGGTCCAAATGTGGTCATATGGTTTAGGCAATGCTATCACAAGGAACTCGTTGATATTCGAAATCAGGGATCTTCGATATCCCTTTGAAAAGGAAAAAAATCGATTTTTCATATATCCGTCAAAATCCGGAAAAATTTGGGGGTCTTAAAAGAGTTTTCGGAAAGGCGGAAATTTTTAGTTTTGAAAATTTTTTTTCTGGTTCAAGGGTTATTGAAGCCTCCCGAATCCAATAATGAAGTTGGCTTTTCGATCCGACGAGTCTTTGAGGGGTCATTCAAGTTTGCCCGGTAGGTTAAAAATTTTGATTTTGTTTTTTACCAATCGATAGCTTGTGAGAAAAGCTTGTGAGAAACTTGCGAGCACAATATCAGAACTTGCGAGGTAGCCTAATCAAAGTTATGGCAATTCCTCAATAGGGCGCCCGTTAAATACCGGGTTGACGAATTTTTTTCGGGCCACCCCCCAAATCAATTCCAAATAATTCAAATAGTCTAAATCTGCAATATTTTTTATCTCAACCGGAACCCGTGCCCCAAGACACTTGTTTTTTCCCATACAGAAAGCACGGTAAAATGTCATTATTTCGAATTAATTTTTCTTCCAAAAGTTATAATGACCCAAAAATTTGATTTTTTGCATACACGCTCCCTAGATGTGTAGCTACCTCCGTATTTTTTCCCATCCCCCCAGAACAATATTTCCGACCTCCAGGAGGGGTCGGATTTTGCAAATTTTGCCATTTGTGACAAATTTTACACCTTCCTGGGGCGCGGAAATATTGTTCTGGGGTGATGGGAAAAAAATACAGAGGTAGCTACACAGCTAAGGAGCGTTTATGCAAAAAATCCAATTTTTTGGGTCATTATAACCGTCGGAAAAAAAATTAATCCGAAATAATGACATTTTACCGTGCTTTCTGTATGGGAAAAAACAAGTACCTTGGGGCACGGATTCCGGTTGAGATTTAAAAAAAAATATTTTAGATTTCGACTTTTTGAATTATTTGGAATCGATTTGGATGGTGGTCCGAAAAAAATTCGTCAACACGGTATTTAAGGAGCACCCTATTCCTCAAGTTTGCCCGGAATGGTCCGATTTGAAACTTTTCTTCACCAATCGATTACTTAAGCTTGCGAGGCCTTCCATACCAATTTTCAGACTTTGCTCATCAACCTAAGCTGAGTTATGGCAAATCATCAAGTTATCCCGGGCTCATCCAATTTCAATTTTTTTTTACTAATCGGCTGCTTAACCTTGAGAAACCTTGCGAACCAATTTTCAGACCTTGCAAATTATCCTAAGCTGAGTTATGTCACTTTTTGTCTTTTTAAATGCGAGGCGCTTTCACGCAGGCGATCCAAGATCGAGTCTTACCACTCTTATGTTTTTTTTCTTAATTGCGCCACAATGCCACAATTTAGAAAAAAAAAACATGTCCTAAAATATAATGAATCTTGAAATGAGTCTTAAAATATCCTAGTATTTTGCAAAAAAAATATCCATTAAGTCCATGGTCTGAATCAAAGTCTATCAATTCCCAAAGTGTCTATTAACTGCCCGCAAATGGCTATAAATGTCTATAAAGTGTCCACAAAAATGTCCATTAAGCCCATGACTTCGAAAAAGATGGAAAAGACTCCCACGGTGGGTTCAATTTTACTATTGAGGCTTCAGGATTGGGTCCCAGCAAAGGAAGAAATAATGGAAAAATATCAGCAATTTAGATATTTCACGGTATCAACGATCAAAGACAGCGCCAATAATCTGCATTTTTTCATTTTTTTTCCAAGAAATGAAAAAAAAAAATTACACGTTTGAAATTTCCTGTTTTCGTTTTTCGGATCAAACCCTGCTTAATACAGTATCTTAAATTTTTAAACCTTTTCGGTTATCATAGTCGGCGCTGGAGTAAAAGCTTTGCACAAAAGGATTACTGTCTTTGTGAATAAATCCCTTACATGGTTCGGTTGCTTATATTTCAAGGATTTTCCAGGAATGGTTTACTTCGGACGGAGATAAATTTGTCTTATTTTTCTTGTGCATCTTCGAAAACAGAAAAGATTCTTCGTAAAATTTGAGTAGGGCGACGTTCAATGAGGACATTCCAAATAATAAATTTAATTTCTACATTTTATTCGTAGTTATTGCTTCTTCAAATTTTTATTTCAAATAAGGAGGAAGGCGGGTCATATTGCTACAAGTTATGAACGGAAAATTTTTTCACACACCAGAAATATCTTGATTCTATAATTAAAGTCTATAATTAAAAAATCTTCCAATAAACGTGTCAAAACAATAGATTTCTTTTTGACATGCTGGTGATAGGATAAAATGAACCACGTGATTTAACATCGAGCCTAAAAACACTTCTGCTCTGCCTTGAAAACATAATTTTTAATATTTTTATTTCTTTCAACTCAGACCGAACAAATACTCGAATTTTCCAAACTGCAAAAAAAAAAAACAAAAAAAACAAACAAACAATTCCGAAATCACCAATCTTAAGGTTTTAAAAAAATTAAAAAATCAAAACCGATTTTTTTTTCTAAACTCAAAACGTACAAAGTCAATCATTTTCCGTTACTTTGACAGTTTGGTCCTACGAGTCGTTTCAAATTGAACCCAGATTTCGGTTTTGTTTTCGGGTTTTAGTTTCCCTTTCCTCATTTTACTGATCAAAATCTAGTATAATTCGTTTAAAAGCCTCCCTTTTATCCGATTTAATTCACTTCACAATCAAAGTTAAAATCATCTGCAATCCAAAGAATAACGAATTTCTATATAACCTTTTTAATTTCGGTTGACGGGCGTTAAAAGCCGAACCATGTTTCCATATATTCCAGTCGATTAAAAAGGCGAATATTACATTTCCTCGCTTTATTTTCACCTCGGTAAAAATGCTTACTTAGTGTATGAATATCATATGTCCCGCAATTCAAGAACTACAAAACTTTGAAGCTTGAAGCCCGGATTACAAGCAGGTATACGTAACATCGCTCCTCTACTATTTTCTGGCTTATAAACTAGTTAAGTTTACAGTGAAAAAGAAATCAAGTAAATACTCTTCGACAATAAATATTGGGCCCTTAAGAAAATCATTATTTCATTTCTGAAATGAAAGGAAAATTTCCGATGAGACTCTAATTTCTTCGTGCCTTATGGGACTTCAAACAACTTTAGCCTGCTTTTAGACAACAGAAATCGGCCTCCAAAAAAACAGAAAAAATTATGCTTAAGGATGTTCTACCGTTGATATTTGAAATTCTTAGTTGATTTTTCTCCTGCAACTTATGCATGGGCGCAACATTGTTTATTTTTTGAAGAAAGGTTTTTCCGCCTACAAAAATTTAATTGGCTCCGAATATTCCTCTTAATATTCTCCACAACTTTTGTTGCATGAAAATCCCCGATACTTACAGAAAACAATTGAACAGGTTTTAACCGGTCCTGATTCAAATTGACAATAGACCACATTTAAAGTTTATACAAACTTTGATCGATTACTCTTGACAAATCCAAGGAAACTTACCTGAAAATAAAAACAAATAAAAATTATAAACGACTATGTCTTTAAAAATGATTAGAGAAATTTTTCCGGTTACGTATGAAGAAACTTAAAGAATAAAAAATTTCAAAAGGTGCAATTTCAGTTGACTTATCCTGTCCAATTTGGGTACGAATGTTCGGTTTAAGATTCTTATGTTGAATGGCGATTGTTCCCAAAAGAAAAAGTGATGTAAAAAGTGTATAAAGTGTATAAATTTTTTCAAAATAAATGCAAAAATGTACATAAAATTTTTTTTTTTTTTTTTTTTTTTGTTGTTGTTTTATTTATACAAAAATTTCGTCATGTATAGCTGTTTACAAAGTTTATGCATATTTTTTTAAGCACCGAAAATTGAATATTTTAAATTTTTACAAAAATGCATGGATTTTTTTATCCATGAAAATCTGAATATAATTTTTTAAATCATAAAGCAGGAAAACTTGCAATATTTCTTTTTTAAATGATTTATAATTTGCAAAAATTGTACACACGCTGATGTTATGTTTATAAAAATCGTGCTTTTTTTGAGAATATCTTACAAAAAAAAACCCATAAATGATAAATGGATCAAAATCCCAAGCACTAAAAGTTGTGGAAAATGTTAAGAGGAATATTCCCTGATTTTCAAAAAAATTATTCGATACCAATTAAATTTTTGTAGGCGGAAAAAATTTCTTCAAAAGATGAACAAAGTTCCGCCCATGTTTAAACTGCAGGGGAACGATCAGCTAAGGATCTTAAATTCACTTGTAGAACCTCCTTAATACGGAGACCGTAACTTTGGGGGTCTACATATATACATCATTATCAAATCCTAAAATTCTTTTTTTTTCTGCTCAAACTGCGGAGACCAGATAGTTTATTGGTTCCATTTAATCCAAAATGACTATGGCAATAGGTAATTCCACTGCTTGGGTTCATGGTTTCCCTTCAGGGCTATATAATAGTACATATATACGTGCGTATGATTTTACCAATTATTGTTAACCCTTTTCCCTTCTTGAATAGCCCGTCCATCCCTAACGTGCTTTGATAATGTTACTGCTCACACACACGCTGCACATTCATCCTGCAGGATGGAATATCACTGGAGCAGCGCGAAATAAAATTGAAGCTGTTGCTGGAAAATTTTTCGTCGTGCATCGCTAATTTTTCGGATCGATCTTTTGTTTTAACGTTAATTAATTAAAAAAAAGAAAAAAAGAGCTCAAAGTTTTCCCAACAAAAATGTCAAACATTTGCAATCAAACAAAAAAATTGCTTTTTGAAGAATAGGAAAACTTCTCGGACCCGACAAACGATTTAATAAATAAAAGTTTAAAATAAAAAATAAAAAAAAAAACCTTTAAAACAACAAAAAAGGATTTTTTTTCGAAGTTTATTAGTTTGTTATAAGCAATTTTTCTTCCTCGTCATTTTTTTTTCTTTTTTCGAAAAATTCAAAAGATTTTCTAAAACAGAGGGAAAGAAAACAAACCGATTTTTGACCGGAGGGAGAATCGAAAATTGAACTCGAGTTTTCGTTTAGGAAACTCTGGGTATAACCATGCGGAGAGTGAGAAACTTTTCTCCCTACTAACTCTCATAAAAAAAAAAAAAAAAAAAATTACTTTAACTTTTACATTTTATTCGGCGATGCTTTTACATTTAATTTTCGCTTCTTCATTTACTTTTTCTTTACGTCTGGCAGGCGGATATGAATTGTTCTGGATTGAGCAGACAGAAAAACGGGTTCTTGGAATTTCCTAACGAATTCTTGGCTTTTTTCCTTTTTCCAACCATCGTTTTTCTTTTTTCCTTTTTATTTGTCCCGCGCTTCTCGCTTTTTCTCTATTTTCTATTTTTAGAGGGCTCAAAGCTCTTTTGACGAAAAAACAAAAATTGTTATCTTTGTGATCGGAGAATTCCAGCGGAAAACCGTGAAGTTTTGTAAGGACTTCACACTGTGCTTAATTAACGAAAAGCTATGTTTTCTTACGTTTCTGTACCTGAGAGAAGACTGAGCCAAGTTCATTCAAGCAACGGTACTTCTTATTTAAAACATTACTTTACAAAATGGAGTCGTATTTCGTAAGTTGTACATTGATTCAATGCTAATTTACGTCTTCTGCTTGTTTTTATGAGGAAGTCCTGAAGGGTCCAAACTATTTGCCAGTTGTGTCGTTGTTTGTTCCGGAATTGGCATTTGTTTGCTCCGGAACAAACAATTTTAACGCTGTTAGTTCCAGAACTAACAGATTAAACTGACAATTTTTTTTCTGCCAGTTCCGAAACTAGCATTTTTTTTCCGTCAGTTCCAGAACTAACAATTTAAACTGACAGTTTTTTTTTCTGCCAGCTCCGAAACTAGCATTTTTTTTCCTGCTAGTTCCAGAACTGAGAGTGTCTGTTCAGGAGCTGGCAGCGCTGAATTAAAGTTCCGGAACTGACAATTGGTTTCTTGCCATTTCTAGAACTAAGATTTTTTTCTGTCAGTTCTGGAACTGGCAATTTAAAAAAAATTCTATTTCTTATGGAACTGACGAAAAAAAGTTTCAGTTCCGGAAGTGTCAGAAAAAAAAATGTTAGCGCCAGAACTGGCAGAAAAGAAAATTGCTAGTTCCGGAACTGGAAATTGGTTTCTTGCCAGTTCCGGAACTAGCAATTTCCTTTTCTGCCAGTTCCAGAACTTGCATTTTTTTCTGCCAGTTCTGGCAATTACAATTTTTTTTTCAGCCAGTTCCGGAACTGGATTTTTTTTTTTTGTCAGTTAAATAATTGCTAGTTTCGGAACTGGTAAGAAACTGATTTCCAGTGCCGGAACTTTAATTCAGCGCTGCCAGCTCCTGGAAAGGCACTCTCAGTTCTGGAACTAGCAGGAAAAAAATGCTAGTTCTGGAATTGACAGGGGGAAAAAAAATGCTAAATTCTGAACGGGGAAAAAAGAAAGCTTCAAGTTCCGGAACGGGCAAGAAACCAATTTCCAGTTCCGGAACTAGCCGTTTTTAATTTGCCCTTTTGCCAGCTCCAGAACTGGCAGAAAAAAAATGCCAGTTTCGGAACTGGCAGAAAAATAAATTGTCAGTTCTGGAACTGGCAGAAAAAATATGCTAGTTCTGGAACTGGCAAAAAAGAAAATTGCTAGTTCCGGAACTGGCAAAAAAGAAAATTGCTAGTTCCGGAACTGGCAAAAAAGAAAATTGCTAGTTCCGGTACTGGCAAGGAACCAATTTCCAGTTTCGGAACTAGCCATTTTTAATTCAGCGCTGCCAGTTCCGGAACTGGCAGAAAAAAAATTGCCAGCTCCGGAACTGACAGAAAAAGAAATTCTCAGTTCCGGAACTATCAGCGTTGAAATTTTTTGTTCCGGAACTAACAACGACACAACTGGCAAATAGTTTTGACCCTTCAGGGCTTCCGTAATGCTCATGCGTTTTTCGTTTAACATATTACCACTCTTCAGCTAGCTTTAGGACAGAAAGCAACAACGTGACGTAATTTTATTTTACGTCCCGTGATCAGACCGTGGGGGTATCTCATTACTTTTTTCCACCGTTAACAAGCATCGGAAACGACAAAACTCCCTATCAGCGGTTAGTTATTGAAGCCTGGAATTCACAATGGTATAGAATACGGATATATAATTATCTTTTTACAAGTTTATAATCGAACGAAGCGATTAAAACTGTAATTTCAAATCGGAATCCGGAATCCGGGAATGTCTGAAATTAAAATATTTAGAGATAAATCATGTCGAGTATTAAAAATTGAAGTAATGGGTGCTGCATGTTTCTAGGACGATGCACCGGAATTCACGATAAAATTAAATACGATCGGGATTTTCATGTTTAACAGAGGGAAACCTTCGAAAATGAAATGCGTTGTTCTCATCAAAAATTTCCGTTTTAATCGTTCGCCGATACATCGTTATGTATAACCGATGTTCGTTTCAACTTCATGATTTATTCCGTCGATTTCAAAATTTACCCTTTTTTCGTTTTTTTCGCAACAAGAAAAAAAAAAGGTTAATTAAAGAGGAAGGATCTGCGACACTTTACGCGTCTAGTTTTCGTAGCACGTTCCCTTAGACGGTCTAAATACGTCCCTACACGTATTTAGAAAACAAGATTTAACTTAATCGGGATCTTCTGTACGACACGAAGGAGAAAACGTCGTAAACCGTTTTTCCGAGTCTTTCGATTCTCCGAATCTTGGTTTTTTTTTTTACTTTTTTTATTTTTCTTTGCTCCAGATCGAGGAACGAGATTGCAAAACATATTCTTTCTCCGGAAAGTTTTTAGTTTGAAAAGGACAAAGTGTCGCCGTCAAGTTTTCTCTTTTCGAAATGAAAAACTCACGTTCGGAACCAGTTAAAAGTTTTTAGCCGATTTTCTTTTAATAAGAAGCGACAGTTCCTTGCAGTCTGCAACACCTGATCTTGCACGTTGTCGAATTAAAGAATTTTAAATAATATTTTTAATAAAGAGGAAAAAAAAGAAAGAAAGAAAATTGAAAATCGAGCTTTTTCAAAGAATGGAGGGGAAGTGAGAGTACGAAAATAATGAATGGAGTTCGTTAGGGATCGCTAACGAGTCCAAAGTATTTTTTTTCTTTTTTTTTCGAGGGAGATGGAGGCTCTGTATCCGTTTCCCGAACTTCCAATTCGTTGCAAACGCGATGAATGTTTACGGAAATCGCATATTTCGTACGGGATTAAAAAAAAAAAAAAAAAAAAAAAACAGGGAATGTTTTTTTTCCCCCTCTCTTTTTTTGAGTTTGAAGTTTGCATGTTAAATGATGCTAATTTCTTTCACCAGAGGAAAAAGACTTGATTTCGTTAATTATCTCGGCTAAAGAAAATTGATGATCTCGCCGACCTAATACGGAAACAGTAAATTTTAGACGTGAGGAAGTACCACTGTTTTCACGGTATTTAAAAGGAAACGATTTCTTTTGACTGAAAAAAAGAAATCGTACTCATCGTAGTTTTATGGCCTCGCACGTTATCAAAGAAGATCCTTCCCTAGTTTTAACGGTAACTCTGGGCTCAAAAGCCAGAGTTAGGGATGTTCGATTCCGATTCGATTCTTTTTGTAAAAACGGACACCTAGACATTAGGGTGTCCCTTATTTTTAGGGATTGCAATCCCGGCCCGGTATTGAGTTTGCCGGTATCGGTATTGAGAGAAGGCGATACCGCGGGATCCCGCCGGTATCCGGTATTGAAATTTTTTTTTTAAACAATAGTGACTTTTTTTTTTTAAGAGGAAAAACGATCGCCTTTTATAATATTATAAAAGCCGAAATCTTTAAAGTCCTTAACTTTTATGGACACACAAACAACATTGAGAGAAAAAATTTCGTCGGGTACTTGAGCCGAATAGGCAGTAGTGACCGTATGGGCAATTGCCCATACGGTCACTACTAATAATAGTGACCTTTTAATTTAGTGACGGTTACTACTATTAATAGTGACCTTACCTTTTATTTTACCTTACCTTTTATTACAATTTTCTTGTAACTTTAGTCACTACAGTTACAAGAAAATTGAGCAAACGGAAAAAAAAAAAAAAAACGAATTAACCCTTTTAGTCCGGAAATCTATTCAAGAGGATATTGTGCGCTCTGTGGGATATTTTCCCGGGTATCAATTCATTTGACGTCACCGAGAAATAGTCCGACAACGTTTAAAAAAAATCTAGGAGAGTTCAATGAGTTCAGCCCTATTAAGTCCAGATTAGAAATTCTTTTCGGACACCTAAAATGTGTCCATTAATCCATAAATTCGCTTCACTACTCCCAGCATTCATTCTAGAGTCACATTTACTTATTTGATGAAGTCATAACGGGGATCTATCATATTTTATATCAGTAAAATATAGGGCTTTGCCCCAAAAAGCGGTTTTCAGGTCACCAATGTATAATACATTTGTCTTGGCTGCAGCTTTTTTCAAATCCCGATACCGGCGGGATCGAGACTCAATACCGGGATTGAATACCGTCTAAAATGAGCCGGGATCCCGGCGGTATCGGTATTGCGCGAGATCCCGTGCAATCCCTACTTATTTTGCGAATTTTCGAATTTTATGTCGGGCCAGGTGGAATCTCGTTCTCTATGGGGCCCTACTAAACCCTGAATTTTTTTAGATTTTTTACTGAACGGGAAGGCGTGCCGACTTGAGCTTTTAAGTTCCGAAAATTCCCATAAGAGAAAAAAAGTCGACGATTTTTTTTTCGCAGAAAGACGTCGTTTCTTCTCGGAAATTTTGCGTAGATCACGAATCTGAAGTCCGTTTTTTTATATCTGGTTTGGCTTTTGACTTAGAGGCCAAAATATGAGCAAAACTTACGACTTAGTGCGTTTTGTCACTTAACCAGGTTTTCTTGCCACATTTCCTCCTTTAACTCAAAGGCCAAACCAAAAAAAACGGACTTCAGATTCGTGATCTACGAAAAATTCCCGATAGGAAACGACGTCTTTCCGTGAAAAAAAAAAAAAAAAATTGTCGACTTTTTTTCTCCTATAGGAATTTTCGGGAACTTAAAGTCGGCACGCCTTCCCGTTCAGTAAAAAATCTGAAAAAATTGAGGGTTTATTAGGGCCCCATAGAGAACGAGATTCCACCCGGCCCGACATCAAATTCGAAAATTCGCAAAATAAGGGACACCCTACTAGACATTAGAAGTAGAAAAAGATAAAACGTAACAGCAGCGATATATTGGTATCTGTAATACAGTATTACGTAAAAAAAAAAAAAAAAAAAAAAAACACTAGATCAGCTTTACTAAAACGAAGCGAAGCTAAAAAAAACCATTAATTAGGTGCGAAAGACTAAGGAATAAAAGCGGGAAGTTAAGTGATATAACTAGTTACGACTCAAACGAATAGATCTTCCTTGGATAAATTAGTTGGAAAAGTAAAAAGATCTTTCATCGTAATTAGGTTACCAAAGATTTCCAATTAGTCCGATATTCAATTATCCGTATCTCGAAGTCCCATTCAATGCCATAATTACTGCATTACATGCCTTTTTCTATCCAAAAAAAAAAATTAAAAGCTTTTTTTTTTTTTTTTTTTCTTGTTCAAGTGTTGAAACATAAATAAATAGTTAAAAAAGGGGCGAAATAAAATCTAAAAAAAATATATTCGAAAAGTGCTGACGTATGGAAACGGTCGAGCAGGATTTAAAGAACGGCAAAGCCTCAAAGAGAATAAATTCTGAGCTTAGCCTGGAAAAGGAAAATTTACTTTTGAAAAAGTAGAAAGCGAAATCCAGTCGTTAATGAAAATCCTTTTGCTTTTGCTAACGACGATCGGGTCCCGGAGAAAATTTTCGATATTTTTAAGATCCGATTCCGGTGCCTATATATATATAGACTGCGTGAGAAATAAAATCGCGTAATGGTTCCCCCTCGACTTTTCGATATCGCTTTGTTCCGTTATAATTTTCCGGTTTAGCTCTCCGCCGAACGTGATTTTAACCTTTTTCACGTTTCCGTGGTGAAAAAAAAAAAAAAAAAAAAAAAAAAAAAAAGGAAAGGAAGAAAAGTATAAAGAAATTGCGGAAATGCAAAGCGAATTTAGAGAAATAGAAAACGCTATTAAGGGAATTAGGAAGGAAGTAGTAATAAAGGTTTCCCTTATGAATAAAGTTTGAAGATGTCGGGGACGATGCGGTCGGAGCTTTGCCTGACAAGTGAAGATAACGACGCGATCGCTTTTGTGAAATGACATTTTTTCAACGAATAACGGCTTTATTATTATTTACAACGGTTAAATTTTACCTGGGAAAAATGCTATCTCGTTTTCAGTTCCCGAAACTCTTTAACTTTATTATTTCTAATGAATTTTTTATAAGATTTTGTAATAGCGAAACTGAAAAACTTTTTACCTGGAGAAAAAAAAAAAAAAAAGTTTGACATCAAAATAATGATTGATATGCGAAAATTGAGAAAAAAAACGGACTCGAGGAAAAGTTTTTTTTCCGTCGTGTTTTCGACGACGTTGACCCGAAAAATAACCAGACCGAGACAAACTACGTAAAATCCCGATATTCCCTTAGGGATTTACATCTAATTAACGAGTAATTATTATTAAATTAGTCGCCTCATCCTTTAGTCCCGCGGAATTTTATTTCTCTTTTATCTCTCCCCCTTTGGACGACGGGGAGAGGGGATTTCACACGAAAACTAAAGGTCGAGAAACATGACGAAAAGTTCGACGAGGCGCGGGAGAGAGGGGAAACCGAAAATCCGGGCGGGGAGCGAAGACGAAAAGGATTTAAAGCCATTATAAAGTTTAAAATTCGAGACAAAACATTTTGATAAATAAAAAGCTCTGGTGAAAGGGTTTTATTAACTTTTAACGCTTTCGTTGGAAATATCAAATTTATGAAAATTTGATTTATGAAGAAAGGTTTTACCGCTCGGTTGGAAGAATGCCAACAACCGCTAGCTAACTTTTTTTTTTTATATATATTTTTTTTTTGTTTATTTTATTGTTATTATGATTATTTTTCAAAAGAAACTTTAAATTACTCGAAAAACACTTTTCGCCTGTATTACAAAATTTTATTTTAATTAATTTTCGTTTTCCAGAATAAAACATCGAAAATAGCTGGGATTTACGATTACAATTGATTTTTAACAAAAGGGAAAGAGAAAATAATAAAAAAGAGAGATGGGGTCGTTCCGAAGACTTAATCCCGAGTCGTTAAAATGCAATTATATTACGCGCCTCTTCCTTCGTGATCACAGTGTAGTAGTTTTAACTACGCGCCAAAAATCACACAAATACCCCTCTATGCACAAAGAAAAAACGGTCATCGCTCTCAATACCCCTAGCAGGTATCGGAGCTCGAGTCCGCAAACCCTCATTGTTTTACTGTGTGCCGAACACATAGGTTCTCCTCGTGCACAACGTTGATATATTTTTTATTTTATTTTATTTTTCAGTATTTTCTTCGTCTTAATTATAAAAAATTTTTTTTTTCGCGATATCAGATAGGTTTTCTTTATAGTGCGAATTTTTTAGGTTGTGTTTTCGCCTGTGAAGTTTAAAAAAAAAAAAAAAAAAAAAAAGAAGTTTTCTATTTTGGATATTGTGCCTTTGGATTTATCTTATCATGCCGAAACGTCGTCATCGTTCGTCGTCTTCCGACAGTTCTGACAGCGGGGGAGATCTGCTTCAGCTTTTTAAAGCTTTGCGTAAGAGAAAAAGACACAAGAAGCATTCCAAATGCTCTAAGAGGAGACACCGTTCGTCAAGCAGCTCCTCCGAATATTGTAAGTTTTTTTTTCTCGTTTGGTTCCGGGACTCTCTCGCTCGCTCGGATTTTCCGTTTGGACGTTTTTTCCAATCTTTCGAGTTTTTCTCGTTCGATTGTTTTTCCCCGTGTATGCGGGTTGTGTTTACTTGGGATTGTCTCGGAACCCTTTTTTCGTTCGAGCTTGCCGGATTCTTTTTTCCCACCGCCATCTTTTTAAGATGGCGGAGCAGACGGTCGTTTTACGTCCTCTGCTGGTGAATCTCGAATCCCACCGCCTTCTTTTTAAGATGGCGGAGCAGACGGTCGTTTTACGTCCTCTGCTGGTGAATCTCGAATCCCTCCGCCTTCTTTTTAAGATGGCGGTGCAGTTGGTCGTTTTACGTCCTCTGCTTGTGTATCTCGAATTCCTCCGCCTTCTTTTTAAGATGGCGGTGCAGTTGGTCGTTTTACGTCCTCTGCTGGGGAATTCTCCTATCCCACCCCCTTCTTTTTAAGATGGCGGTGTAGTCGGTCGTTTTACGTCCTCTGCTGGCGAATCGCGTTTGTTTACCGCTCTTCCTTTTGAAGTGGAGACGCCGTCGACCGGCGCCTACCAAACTATCGTTCTTCTCCCCATCTTTTTAAGAGGGTGACTTTCGGGATCGTTTTACGTCCTCATCTTTTCCATGTTTCTCCTCCGAATCTTTTTAAGATTATAGGAGGTTCTCTTTTTTCCATATGTATCTTTAGTGATATCATCTGGTTTTATTTTGCAGCTTCGAGTTCGAGTTCGAAATCTGTTAGTCCTCCCTTGGACCAGTCTCCGAGGACCTCCAAGGATCCTGATGTCCAGATGGTTGCTTCGGATCCGTCGTCGTCGAGCATTGATCCGAGATATCTTCAAGCGCTGGGAAAACGCTTGTCCGATCCCCCTCCTCTCGGTCCTCCTATCCACGAGGATATTTCCGTTCGCTGGCTTGACATCGGTAAAGAAGGCCTTCCCGAGGACGAACGGAAGGACCTTATCGCGCGTTTTCCGATTCCGGAAAATTGTCCCTTTTTGGTTCCTCCAAAATTAAACGAGGAACTGCGCGCATCTCTTTCCAAGGATCAGCTCCAGCGCGACGATCGGATTTCCTCAAAGGCTGCCAAGCTGGGGACTTGTCTCGCCATCACTGGGAAGATCCTCTCGGAGCTTGCTTCTATTCAAGATCCGAACGAGAAGGAAGAGTCCCTTTTCTCGGATCTCGGAACCCAAGGGCGTCTTCTCATGGATCTTTTCCATGACGAGTCAAATATTCGGCGTAGTTTAGTTCTTTCGGTTGTTAATCCTTCAATGAAGGATTCTCTTGCCTCAACCTCAATTGACGACAAACTTTTTGGAGCTGACCTTGAGCAGACCATCAAGTCGGCGAAGGCCTTGCAAGCGACCTCCAAGGCTCTTCAGAAGACGACGAAGGAGTCGGCCGCAAAAAACCCGTCCGGCCCGTCCGCGTCGGCGAAGAAGCGACCGGGCGGGAAGTCTCGGAACCAGTCCAGATCCAGCCAGAAGAGGCCGTATCGCTCCCGGAAATCGTCCGGCAGGAGGGATCCCCCTCAGAAGTCGGGAAGGAGGTCCCATCGTCTTCGCGCTCAATCCCCCAAGGACAGTCGCTAGCTTCCGACGTAAGTTCCCTGGGAGGCCGCATCCGTTTTTTCCGTGAGGCCTGGTTCTCCCTCACCAAGAATCCGGTCATTCGGTCCTGGGTGCGAGGGTACCGGATACCTTTTATCTCTCGGCCGGTGCAAAGGAAGGAACCGGCGGAGCGTACCTGGGCCTCTACGGAGAGAAGGGCTATGGATCAATGCATCTCGGAGTTATTGTCGAAGAAAGCCATTAGGCCTTGCCAGGCTGTTCCAGGCCAATTTGTTTCTGACATTTTCCTGGTCCCTAAGCCCGACGGCTCCTCCAGGTTCATTTTAAACCTGAAACATCTTAATTCTTTTGTGATGAAGGAGCATTTCAAGCTCGAAGATTCGAGATCGGTTTCGAAACTTCTTGAAAAGGGCATGTTTATGGCGTCCCTTGATCTGAAAGACGCCTATTACACTATCCCTATCCACAGGACTCATCGGAAGTTTCTGCGGTTTCGTTATAACGGTTGCCTTTATGAATTTCTCTGTCTACCCTTCGGCTTGTCGTCGGCCCCTTACGTTTTTACAAAAATATTAAAGCCGGTGGCCTCTTACCTTCGCCGCAGAGGGTTTCTCTCTGTTATTTATTTGGACGATATTTTGCTGCTCGGACAGTCTGAAGAACGCTGTCTGGAGAACGTCCATGCTACCTTGTCTCTTCTAGAATCTCTTGGATTCGTGATTAACAGAGAAAAGAGCCACCTGGTCCCTAGCCGCGTTCGGACTTACCTCGGATTCATCTTCGATTCCGATCGGATGTCGATGCGTCTTCCTCCGGAAAAAATTGAAAACGTCAAGCTTCGGGTTCAGGATCTTTTACGACGATCCTCGGTCAAGATCCGTGACTTTTCAAGCCTCGTCGGCTATCTTGTTTCGTGCTGCCCGGCCGTGAACGGAGGATGGTCGCATACGAAGTCCTGCGAACGCGCAAAAATTTGCGCCCTTCGCCGTTGTGAACAGGGCTACGAAGGTTTCATGACCTTATCCGAAGAGGTTAGATCCGAGCTTTCCTGGTGGCTGAACATTGAGTTCTTAGCTGAAAATCCTATTCGTTCAATGACCTTTGTTAAAGAGATTTTTTCTGATGCCTCCTTAACCGGATGGGGAGCTTCCTGCGGGGATTCTAGAGCATCCGGTTTTTGGAAGGAGTCGGAGTTAAAGCATCACATAAACTATTTAGAAATTTCAGCTGCCTTTTTTGCTCTCAAGTGTTTCGCCTCAGATCTGAGAGATTCCCAGATTCTTTTGAGGATCGACAACACTACGGCGATCGCTCACATAAACAAGGGGGGGGGGACTCGGTCTGCCTCTCTCAATCGAGTCACTCGAGAGTTGTGGGAGTGGTGTCTCGCCCGGGGGTTGTGGGTGTATGCCTCATACATCCCATCCCAGGAGAATTCTATCGCGGACTTTGAATCTCGCCGATTATCCGGAAACTCCGATATAGAGATTTCGAAATCCGTTTTTTCGTCAATCATATCGAAGTTTGGCCTTCCTTCTATCGATCTGTTTGCGAGTAGGGATAACGCGAAGTGTCCTAGATTCGTATCCTGGAAACAGGATCCGGACTCTTTCGCGGTCGATGCATTCTCCTTATCTTGGTCGGGCGAGTTTTTCTATGCCTTTCCTCCTCCGGCCCTGCTCCCGAGGGTTCTTCAAAAGATCAAGCAGGACGGAGCTTCAGGCATTCTGGTTGTCCCAGAATGGACCGGTCAACCGTGGTTTCCCATTTTTATGGACCTCTTATCGTCTGATTTTTTACGTTTTCCCGCTAAATCTGCCTTAATTTTTCTAACAGGTCCACAGGACTTCTGGAGTCACAATATCCTGGTAGCAGGAATCTTATCAGGGAAGCCTTCCGGAAGCGCGACTTCCCAACTTCAGCCTTGGACATCGCCTTAGCTTCCCTATCGCCGTCATCTTGGACTCAGTACGATGTTGCCCTTAGAGATGGTGGACGTTTTCGAAGGAAAACGACCTTGACCCATTCTCCGTCCAAGCTTCCGACGTACTGCGATTCCTGTCGTCCTTTTTCAACAGTGGACTGGGTTACAATTCCTTGAATTGTTACCGATCGGCGTTATCTTTG
This sequence comes from Liposcelis bostrychophila, assembly GCA_037577465.1. Taxonomy (NCBI): domain Eukaryota; kingdom Metazoa; phylum Arthropoda; class Insecta; order Psocodea; family Liposcelididae; genus Liposcelis; species Liposcelis bostrychophila. The sequence continues at coordinate 18,463,725 of CM075212.1, read as the reverse complement.
CTTTCTGGAACGGACTTGGGCCACGATCCTGGGATTCGGAGATTTTTCAAGGGTGTTTCTCGGCTCCGTCCTTCGAAGCCCAAGTACGCTTGCACTTGGGATCCGAAGATTGTATTGGATTTCTTTTCTCTTTCTCCCGACAACGACTCTCTTTCCTTGATCGATTTGAGTAGGAAAGTCGTCGTTTTACTTGCCCTGATTACAGGTCAGAGGATGCAGACCTTATCTCTCATCCGAACTGAGAACATTCAGACGTCGGACTCGACTATTTATATTCACATCCCCGACCTGATTAAGACGTCAGGGCCTAAGCGGGTTCAACCTCTTCTGAGGGTCCCCTTTTTTCCTTCGGATCCACGTATATGCGCGGCATCCGCCCTGGTGGCGTATATGCGACGCACTTCTCAGTTACGGCCTCCCTCGACGTCCAAGCTCTTTTCTTAACCTCCACCAAACCGTATAGAGCGGCAACCGCTCAAACCTTGTGTCGGTACAAAGAGGTTTTGCAGGAATGCGGCCTTGACATCTCGATTTTCTCGGCTCACTCCACGCGTCACGCTTCCACCTCAACTGCCCGGAAATCGGACGTCGATCTGAACGTCATATTCCGAGCTGCAGGATGGACTAGCCAATCGTCGACATTCGCCCGCTTTTATGACCTGCCGATAGCGCCGGATTTTTCCTCTTTCGCAGAATCGATCTATAATCGTCGATCGTAGTATATATTAAAAAAAAAAAAAAAAAAAAAAGGAAAGATAAGGCTTATTTAGTTATTTGTACATAGTTCCGGTTGTGTTTTTGATCGGGATTTATTTTTTGAAACCTTGATAAATATTTATTGGAAATATTTATTTTTGTTATTGATTATTTTTTGTTAATAATTTTCAGTACTCGGCGCATTGTTATCGCTGTATCGATTTATATGTATATATATATCCCTATAACTTGGCTATGCCGTTTTCTTTCATTAAAAGATCGGTTAGGTTCTTTTTCCTTCCTCGGGCGACCTTGTGTTCTCCGTCGAAACTTATCTTCGAACATCTACACTGTGATCACGAAGGAAGAGGCGCGTAATATAATTAAGAGATTAAACGAACTTACTTGTAAGTGAAGTTCGATCTTAATTATATGTAGCGCCTCTTCCGAGTGATCACATCCCGCCCTCCCAGGCTTTCTCTCGATTCCCTTTTCGACCGGCAATCGATAGGGCTTAAATCTTCGATTTAATGGCCCCCCTTTTTCCTGCGTTTCGACGGCACAGCAGTTTTTTATCATCATGAGGGTTTGCGGACTCGAGCTCCGATACCTGCTAGGGGTATTGAGAGCGATGACCGTTTTTTCTTTGTGCATAGAGGGGTATTTGTGTGATTTTTGGCGCGTAGTTAAAACTACTACACTGTGATCACTCGGAAGAGGCGCTACATATAATTAAGATCGAACTTCACTTACAAGTAAGTTCGTTTAATCTCTTAATTTTATTGAGAAATCCATTTAAAAAATTGATAGAAGAAAAAGTTAGAGGTCGTGGCATACTGACATATCGGGTTCAAGATTTACATCTTCACTTGAGTTTCAACACGTCTTTTTAACTTTTATTTAAAATATACTGTTCTCTAATTTTCTCGCTCGCAGTACTAGACTGGAGTGATATATACAGAGTATCACCAACGAAAATGGTGACGTCATGGTGACGTGTCACATTTCGGTCTCGTGGTGATTTTCTGAGACTTTTTTTTACGAGATTTTTGAATTCAAAATGACGTCTTACGCTCGTGGGTGACGTCTTATTGTCGTCCTATTGACGTCACCTAAATTTCGAAATGATAATGTCATCTCTTTTGGACGTCAATAAGACGTCTTCTTGACGTCATCCATTGACAAATTGTATTATCGGTCCTCGTAAAATCGTCCCAGAATGTGACAACCTCTTTTTGGCGTTTATGCTAGTGGGTGACGTTTTATTTTCGTCCTATTGACGTCACCTCGATTTCGTAATGATAATGCCGTCTCTTTCAAACGTCAATAAGACGTCTTCTTGACGTCGTCTACTGACAAATTTTATTATCGGTCATTTTAAAAGACGTCATTCTGGCGTTAATTCGACCCGTAAAATCGTTCCAGATTGTGGCAATCTGCGATGAGTCATCACTGATGATGTCACAGAACGTCTCTGTACGTTTAAAGCACGTCAAAAGTACGTTGTGCATGTGTGCTGACCTTTGCTGATAAGTGGGAGATGAGAGTAGATAGGAAATAGGGAAGCTGGCAACTCTTCCCGGTTTTCCACATCCAGGATACCAGAAGAATCCTTCGGAAAATCTCAGAAGAATTTCGGGACTCATGTGATTTTCCTGAAAATTCTGTTTTTGGGGAAATGCGATTCATTTCCACCTTTCCCAGACGACGTTGTGGGATGTAGAGGGAAAGCAAAGCTTTCCCGAGATGATGTCGCGGAAAGGTGGAAATGAATCGTATTTCTCCAAAACAGGATTTTCAGGAAAATCAAATGAGCCCCGAAATTCATCCGAGGTTTTCCGAAAGATTCTTCTGGAATCGTCGATATGAAAAACCGGGAAGAGCGGTCCAGCTTCCCTCGGCATAAATCACATTTCCCCGAAACAGGATTTTCAGGAAAATCACATGAGGCCCGAAATTCATTTAAGGTTTTCCGAAGGATTCTTTCGGAATCGTGGATGTGGAAAACCGGAAAGAGTGAACCAGCTTCCCTATTCCTTATCTACTGAAGGGGATCAAAAATTGTGCTAACGTAATATTTGAACGTCCCCTTCACCAAATGGGGTGAAATTCCCATAAGAAGTCAGAGCTGATCCTTAGTGACCTTCCCCTCGAGCGATGACCTTTCACTTTTCCTTACATTATCAACTTTTCCGTAGATCGGCTTCTCTTGGCGACATGGCCAAAGTAGGACAAATAGGCTCAATAAAGTGACTGAAAAAGTCATTTTTTCACCTCAAAGGATAAACATCCTACAATAAACGGACAAAATCTTTTCTGACTCTACTTACAATATTTCTCTCGCAATTTTTCCTTAAGAGAAGGCTTCACGGAATATCGGAAGGAATGGCTGTTCTGCTTAACACTCGATTTACAGGGGGAAAAAAGTCAAATTATAGGTATCTAACAAACTCCTTCGACTTTTCCTTGTATTTTTGGTACAAGTTTCAACTTGTTCCAAGCAAACGTAAACCAGTAAAACAAAATCAAAGTTTTCCGACAGCAATTTTTTTGAAAATTATTTTCCTGCCGCTTATACATTCCAGACAAGTTGAAACTTGCAATAAAAATTCCAGGATATACCAGATGAGTTCGTTAGATACCTAAAATTTGGATTTTTTCATCGTAAATCGAACACTTGGCCATTCCTTCCGGCTTCCGTGAAGCATCTTCTTAAAGCAAAATATACGAACGTTGCAAATATTCAAGGACCGGAAGTGACTAAAGCATTTCGCAATAATTTTGTTAGTTTTTGAAAGATAAAAAAAAAATATGGAAAAATGAGAAACGAGAAATTAGAAAAAATGGAACGGAGAAAGCGGAGGAACAGAGGCGGAGAAAAAAAAAACCAGGCTGCTAAAGCACGAGGATTCGATTCCGGCATATTTTTTTTAAAAATCTTCTTTCCGTTTTCACAATTTCAGACCTAGTTAAATCTCTGAGACGGACCCTTTTCTACAAGAAAATAGTTTCCCCGAGAAATGTATCGCTTTTTGAGGTTCTCCGCAACCCTCAAAAACTTGGAAAATATTTAGAGAAATACAAGTTTGGAGAAAGGCCTTGTGTATATACGTCTCTTGCCTCGGTTTTCCAATTCCCCGATTCGAAAATCTTGATGATATTAAACGTCCAGATTTAAATCTCGATCAAAAACGAAATCGATTCACGCGGCGCACATTACATATTCCTTTATTTATGGGACAACGATCTTTAATAACCGCTATAGATAACAAACTCTTGTTTGTATTGCAGTAGCTTTCAAACAAGGTTCATAACAGGACATAATGCATCGTTATACGCTGTATGACCCGACGGCGACAGTTCCCAGCGTTTTATTATTTTATTAGCTTATTAGGTTATTAGTTTATTAGATGAGTTTCAGTTTATGCAGCGGAAAGGAACGTAACTGCCTAACCCGGATTATCAACTAACATTTACAATTAAATCATGTTATTTATCTTCCCCCTCGGAGAATAATTATAATAACATTGGAAACGACTGCACATTTCGCACATTTCGTTTTTCACCAGAGGCCACCTTTCCTTCCGAAATATAATTATAGTTGCCGTTCGTTCCGTTCGCATTTCCGAGGGCAATATGACCCCTTTTCTATTCAAACGCTCTCGAATCATAAATCGAATATAACTTTGCTTCGTTCGTGAAAGTGGAGAGAAAAAAAAAAAAAAAAAAAAAACGATGCTTTGCAGAAAATTCCTAGCCGCTCAATTAAAACATTTTTGGCGTATTCGTTGCGGGGGGAAAAGAAAAAATTAAAAAAGCGAAAACGAAGTTGTTGCAATTCGGGGAAAGCAAACAAATCCGGAAACTTTGCCCGTTGTATCCTTCTGACATCAAAAATAAGCATGAAACGAATTTTGCGGGCCAATGAGCGTTTTCCAAATTTAAAGGATTTCCGTGATTATTTAAGAAATAATTAACAAAGATTTAATTTTCCGGAAACTAGAAAACGGTTCGGGAAAAACTGGAAAAGGGTGAATAAACCGTAGTTTTCTAACCTAATTTCGATTACTTCAGATGTAATATAGCAACCTTTTTATCGTAATAAATGGACGAATAGACAAAAGTTAAACATTTTTTTTTACTGCAGCGAATCCAGCGCGTGCCGATGACATAATATATCAGTAAGATGAAAAGCTTTCTCGTTAGAACGGAGAAAAAGATAAAAATTTCCTCCAAAGATTCCTACGTTCCTAGTATTAATAGTTTAGTTTCAAGAGCGTGGATTTGCCTTCGTAACAGGTGAATATATTTCATATTCCGGAATACGGAAATTGATATTTTTATAATTTAAGACTCTCTTCTTCCCCGCTAAGACCGAGGTTTAATGCGGAAAAATATCTTTCAAACAAGCTTTTATGCAAAGTTTATGTTCTTCCGCAGCAATGCGATATACGTTTTTGTGTTTTAATTTAGGGAAAGAACGTCAGCCCCTTTTCGGAAAGATTTTGATATGAATTTCCGGGATTTACGGTTGCCATAATAGCGCTTTAGTCTGCTTGGCTCAAAGTCCTGGCTGTCCTTACAACTTACGTCATTCATGTATAATTGTAGAAACAAAGGCACAGGGTACACAAAGGACACAAAGTACAGGATCTGGAAGCCCGATAGTAAAAAAAGACGCTGTAAGCTGATTTAATTGTCTTGACTTTTCCTACACATTGGGGAGCGTTCAAATATTACGTAAGACCGGAAGGTGACGGGCGAGGGGGGGGGGTGCAAGAAATTCGTAAGATTTCTTAAATTCGAAGCGAACACTGACCTTGATTTGACTCCGATTTTAAGACTTTTTGGACGTTGAATTCATGTCAAATGATCCACATCGATCTTTTGTTTGGGGGACCTAGGCGTGACAGCTTTTCGAAATGAAAGAGTAACGGCCCAAAAACGCAGCCTAGTGGCTTTTCCAATTGAATGTTTTAAAATTTGGTTCATAACCAAAACCGGAAATTTTCTGTTGATTCCGGACTGAAATAAGTTCGGGTGTCCGGTAGCTAAGTCTCAAAGCTCCAGTCAGTGGTTGTCTAAAATCCTGACGCAATGTCTCAAATTACGCGGTGTTCCAACACTGAATCGAACACTATAATTTTTAGAGTGAGCCGATTATTTATCTAAAGCGCCTCTACATCAACGTAATTGTCCTTTTTTATTATAAATAAATCGCACACTGAAGCTTATATTTCATCTAGTATAATTTAACATTTTTTCCGCTCATCATTTTTAATTCCTCTCAAAACGAAAAAAAAAAAAAGACATTCTCGTCCTTGCAAATTTCCACGAAATATCGTTCGCATCTGCGTCCCTGTTTTATCGGAACTTAACATACACGCACGAACACACGTGTGCGATTTTGTCTTTTCGCATTCTGCGAGTTCCAAAACTTGTTAATCAATCAAAATAAAAAAAAAAAAAATAAAAAAGTAGAAGGAATGGGGGGAGTTAAATTTTCCGGAATCCATGTTTTATCTCCCTACGGTCGTAAAACAAAAAAATGTGAAAAATATGTCAGAGTCCATCAAATAAAATTTTCTTTCTATATTTTTCCCTGTGCTTTAGGCAAAAAGATCGATCCGATTTTAAAATAACGCTGTTCGGGAATTAAATTCTTTATTCGGTTTAGTTCGGGGAGGGAAACTTCATAAATATTTTATCTCGTCACGTGAAAAACAAGGAGAGCCTGTCCACGTCAAAAGAGATCGGTCCGCGGGTTCATGTGAGGGATTTCGGATTTGGTTTCACTAATCGGTAGGGTATATGGACCAACTAAGAAACCCACCTCCGTTTGGTTCTATCACAGTTTTTAACGGAGTTATGCAGGTTTGAAATTTTTGGGGACCATGGGCACCAAGGGGAACCATTTTTGGGGGTAAGCGATTTGAAATTCGAAAATTGCCAATATAAGGGGCACCCTAATGCACAATCACAGCAAAAATGGCATATAAAATTCTAAAATTAAATAAAAAATTGACTCTGGCGCAATAAAAGTATTTGTTGTAAGTCCTAAAACCTTAATTTTTGCCCTACGAACCAATATATAAAGCCTTCACAGACTATTATGCTAACAACATTAACATATCCGGTGAAAAACCACGAAAAATTCGGAATTTTTGGTTCCATCGCCAAAAAATTAATTTTTTGGCCCCCACGCAAGTTCGGGCCCTAATTTTCCCTATAACCAATCGAAAGCTTATAAAAAAAGGGATTTTTTAGTGAAAAAAAAATTAAATTTTTTTTATGAGGAAGGGGTTGTAGAAGCAGTTGAAGATTTGCTACTTTTTTAACAGGTTTCCGGCCGCCATTTTTTCAAGATGGCGGCCCGGCCAAAAAGTGTAAGGTGCACTCGATTAAGTACTTTATCCTGATCATTTTAAGACCTCCCCGACCTAAATCCGTTGAAAAATAAGGGTGGGAGACGAAAAAAACCAAATCGACCCATTTGATTTTTTTTTGGCTAAAAAAAATTTTCAAAAATTTCAAACCTGCATAACTCCGTTAAAAAGTGTGATAGAACCAAACGGAGGTGGGTTTCTTAGTTGGTCCATATACCCTACCGATTAGTGAAACCAAATCCGAAATCCCTCACATGAACCCGCGGACCGATCTCTTTTGACGTGGACAGGCTCAGGAGGAATTCGAAATGTTTCCCCGCGTTTAAACAAAACTTTGGATCTTGATTTTTACGTCTTATTACTTTATCAATACGAATAATTAGGAAAAACTAAAGCGCGTTCGTGTTATTCCAGTAGAAGAATAGCTTGGAAAAATTTTCCTCCTCCATCCATCGAAAGCTTTCCGTTAGATAAAAGAAAATGTAATAGCTATCTTAATTAAACTATCTTCGTCTTCGATTAACATTCCAGTTGTTATATTGTATAACATCTCTGGTGCTTTGTTTCTCTTCATTAAATGTAACGTCTTCTTCGTTATTTCAAATGCTTCCTTGGTTTAATGTTTTCGACAATCTTCGGGAGCGTTTCCTCATTTTTTACTCCCATTGCATTTATTTTTCATTTTCGTCTTTTATTATACGTTGGGTATTCAGGCGAAAATGGAAATCCTTGATATAAGGGTCAGATTTATACTTGGGAGAAGCAATCGCGCGAAAATTTTCATAAATCCCTGATTGATCGCGTATTAACGATTTAATTAAATCCCCGCAGCTCGTTTATAATAATTTGCGGTGTATAAAGTCGATTTCGTAGTTTATAAATTTTTTTTTTTCAAAAAATCGAAAGTAAAAATAAAGAGGGTTAACCCTTTTTTTCATAAAAAATAAAATATGACGATGGAAATAAATTGAATAAAAAAACCCACGAACCATTTGATATTCTATATGGAAAATTAAATAGGGAGCTTCGAAGATCGTAATAAAATCGCTATATGAAGAATTATGATTTTCAGCTTTTTTTTTTTTTTTTTTTTTTTTGGAACAGCTCCTGTAGGAAATATGGTACTTATTGGGAAATTCCAGTTTTATCTTTTATCTTATAACCGAAATAAGCTAACATGAAAGTCGATTTTAAAATTTCATTTTCATCATGAGGCCATCTTTTCCAAGAATTTTGCGTTAGAACAAATTTGTTTTATTCAATGGACCAATTTTATTATTCAGGAAAAACTGGAAATATCGCAAAAATGGAATAAATTAAGAGGCTTACAGTCTCCTAAGGCCAAAAGCTATTGTTTTATTGCTTATAGAGTAATTTGTTCAATTAGGTATAAATAAAATTCCTTTTCCTGCAAGAAAATATTTTCAGTAAATTTTTTTAAAAGCGCGCAAAGCGAAAAACAAAATGACGCAAACGACCGATTTATTTGGTTTTTATTCAAATAATTATCCTTTAAGGCGTCGTTTTCCTTACCAAAAAAAGCGAGTGGAGCCCGGGCACCTCGAAATTGCATACATTGCATTAGCTTTGCATGCATTCGGCATTTATCTAACGCGTATCTACATGCATTCCGCTTTACCATTGCATTAGATATAGCGCCACTTCACTAAGTGCAATTTCTCTGCATTTCATGCAAAGGATTTGAATTTTTTGCATCACTTTCATTACAAGCAAAGAAATATTAATATATATAAAATATTTTGTAATATTTAAGAAATGTTTTGTGATATTTCAAAAGTATTTTGTAATATTTCAAAAGTATTTTTTAATATTTCGAAAGTGTTTTATAATATTTAAAAAATGTTTTGTAATATTTAAGAAATGTTTTGTAATATTTAAGAAATGTTTTGTAATATTTCAAAAGTATTTTGTAATATTTCAAAAGTGTTTTATAATATTTAAAAAATGTTTTGTAATATTTAAAAAATGTATTGTAATATTTCGATAAAGCAAAAATGTTTTTTTTTTTCTCTTCCCGCGCAAAATTTTGATTCATTACCGCGCAAAATATCGGTCGCCATGTTGCAGTGGCACTAATATCGGTTGCCATGTTGCAATATTTTGTAGTATTTCAAAAGTATTTTGTAATATTTTAAAAGTATTTTGTAATATTTTAAAAATGTTTTGTAATATTTTAAAACAATTTTGTAGTATTTCAAAAGTATTTTGTAATATTGAAAAGTATTTTGTAATTATTAAAAATCATTTTTTTTTTAAATGTTTTCAAATGTATTAATATTTTTTAATATTTTAAGAACATTATGCAAGTATATTTTGAAACAGGAAACGATAATAATATTTTAAAAATGTTGACAAAGATTTTAAAAATATTCTTATCGTGTTTTTTTTTTTTTTGAAAAGTATTTGCATAATAATTTTAAATATTATGCAAGTATTTTTAAAATATTAAATATTAATATTTATTTGCTGATTGATTACCGCCCTGATTGATTACCCTACATTTTTGCATTACGGTGTATACATTTTTTGGAAATGAGTGATCCCTCGGTCGTATTGCAGTCTTTATCCTTTTTCTTTGCATAGTACCACTTCATTAAGTGCAATTTCTCTGCATTTCATGCAACGGTAGTGGAAAGATTACTCACTAAGCTCTCTGCTAAATATTTATCCCAAAAACAAGCAATGTTTAAAAAAAAGAGCTGTTTTTCGGGAAAAAGCTACTACTTGATATTATCTTATGTACATAGGCAAAAAAGCTCGGCAACATTGCTACTTTGAGCAGCGAAGTCGATAAAAATAAAAATTTCAAATTTTATTTCCATTTACAAAAAAAAACAAAAAAAAGGAAATAAAATTGGGAAAAACGAAACGGGAGAAATTCCGAAATTCCGACGTCCGAGCAGCTTTTCTTTTTAATCCTCCTCTTTTCGTGTCACTGACTATCCCCCCGGCCCGTGGAATGGGGAGGGAAGGAAGAGCGGTTAAAAGGAGGGCAAAAAAAAAAAAAAAAAGTGTCGCCGAGTTTTAAAAGGAGAGAACAGACGAGTAGCGTATGAATATAAATCAGTCATTAGAGAATCATTAGGTAGAGAAAGAAAAGAAGATTTGGGAAAAGCAAACAGTTTTAATGAAAAACTGAGGATTAGGATCTCGGAGTATTATCCTCTTTTCCGCCTTCCAATTTACATACCAAACCTAGTATGTAATTTACATACCGAGCTTATTCCCTCGATCAAAACTTAATGAAATCTTACTTTATCATCGAGTCTTCAATTTACGGAGAATTAAAACTGCACCTTTGAAAAACTTTTTCCTCTTGGTGGAAATTCTTTTTAAATTATCAAAAGAAAAAGCATTCAGACAAAGAGGGAATGATAAAAAGGAATTTTACATGCTTTTTATCAGCGGATAAAGAATTTATTCGGGTACCTTTTTCATTGCAGCACGAGTTTATTTTATAATTATATTTCATTATTTGCTCTTTTCAAAAATATAAAGAAAGACGTAAAGAATTCGGAAAAATCAAGTCCTTTTACTTTTAACTTTCCACGATTTTCGGAGTGTTTTCAGCATCGAAAATCAACTTTAAAATTAAAACATTTATAATTTTTTTTTCCTCAATGAAGAAAGAAGTTCGATTTCTTGGGAAAGAATTCGCTGCAAAAAGAACGGAAATAGAGAGGAGATGGTTCAGAATCAGTGTACATTTGTTTCTTTGACGAACACTTAAACGGATTATTTGGTTTCGACGTAGATAGCACTCGATGGCTTTTTCCTTAATTAGGTCTATAATTCGAAAAGATTAAGACGGTATTTGACTCCAGAACTAGTTTCCGATTTTTTGCACTTTCACGAATCCGGAACGGATCGCATTTTCCGCAACATTTTTTTTTTTTTTTTCGTTATAAAGAGTCGTTTTATATTTCCGATGCAAAAATATACGGCATTCATATGAAAAATATTTTTTTAACCCTTTTTTTTATTATACTCGTCCCAGATAATCATCGTGTTTTTATTTTATAGTTCGACTCCTCGCTCACACGTCTATGTGTTTTTGCTTCTGTATCAACTACCATCTGTACAGTATTATTTATTCGACAAAACAACACACACACGCAAAAAAAAAAAAAAAAAAAAAAATTCAACACGAAAATAAGTCTAAATTTTATCCTCATTTGATATCAATTTCTTACATCGATAGACCTACAAATCCTACAGCTTACATTCTGTAAAATTATGACGATGCTACTTATCCTACGCTCATTTATTACGACGCCATCTTATCGAAATGAGGAATGAATGATTTATCGAGTAAGCAAAACTATTTACCGTACCATGTTCTCACATCAACATTTCCTGAAAAAAATCTTAATTATTCCGTATTGTTATTGAATATGTTGCTGATCAACTCGTTGCATCGTTAGAATCCTGTTGCCAACCTGTAGAAGCGTAAAAAAATTCTTACAAAACACTGAAAAATAAAAAGTAAAAATTTTCACATGTTGCGCAACATGTGTCTATACTGCAATAAGTTCAGCATGTAACGGGCACAATTTCTGCCCCTAATTATTCATTAATAGTAGATAAAAATCCCGGTTCTATTACGCGACTACGCGCAAGAATACAAAACGATTACAAACCGGATCGAAACCGCGCACGCGCCCGCGATCGACAAATAGTTCGACAGAGTGACCGTGCGTACGCTCGGCCACTCTGTCGTCCTATTTGATAGCCTACCGGCACAAGCTTCGGATCGTCCCGAAAAGCCAGCGTACCTCGGACGTAAGTGAAACATGTGCTTTCTTCTTTTTTAAAATTATCATTTTTCTAACGCCCTGGTTTTTAACCAGGCTGGCTTTTCTTTTTTGGTTTATATTTCTTACAGTTAAGATTTATAATAAAGAAAGTTCTACGCAACGTAGTTATTATTCATTTAAATCCTCTGCGACCAAAGGACAGCCGAAGAAAGCTGTTCGACAACTTGGCATCCCCGAAGTGGGGAAGGAAATTTTTTTTTCTTTTCGTACCGCCACGCAACAGATAACCATCGACCATACGTTTAAAATAGTAAAAGTGCTAAAGTTTTAGTGATTAAATATAGCAAAGTCGGTAAAAATCTAACCCCGTATAAACCACGTGTTGTGACTTGCTCCGCATAATACGACAAAATGAAGTAGAATAATCGCAAAATAAAGTGCATTACATGAACAGTTTTCATCCGTAAAAAGTGTAATCGGAATTCAATTCAATTAATGGTAAAGTTTATGAAAATTCAACCGTGTGTTTTTGAGTATCGCTACAGGTTTTAACAAGTGCCAACATACGACACCAAGTTGCCCAGGGTCAATGCATTCCCTATCGCCCCATTTTCGTTAAAATTTTGTCGCATCAACCCTCAAAATCTCCGTTAAATAGGGTTTCAAGTTACATTTTTTTTGAATAGTGCGGACACGTGGCATGACACCACGACGATTTTTTTTCTTTTCTCAAAATAAGCAGTTTTTTTCTCGGGACTAAAGCGGGTCAAATTTATTCCGTATCGCTTAATTGAAACGGGACTAATTCATCCGTTTGCCCTCATACGGACCGTCCAAATTCACGTCCGAACCGAGTAAATTGGAACGGGACGTCGGATCTTTCAAGCTCCGCCAAAAATCAGGACCAATCTACATATTACAAGTCGCCACGTGGTCGGGTTCCGGAAGCCGACACGTCTCCACAAGAACGGACAGGAACCTCCGCAAAACCAGTACCAGGACAACACGTGGCCCAATTCCAGGAGACATCACATTTCCCGGGATTTCAGGGAATTTTCTCCGGGGACGCATCTCAACTGGATTCGACATCCGAAGTAAGCTGACCGGCACGCGAATTTTTTTTTTTAATAAATCGAATGGCGTTAGTACGGTGAACCCCCGCCTAACGCCTCGATTTTCTTTTTTTTCGGAAAAATTGTAAGCCGGTCCTTACTTTGGCAACGAACATCATTCAGGTATCGCTTTCAAACGGTTTTTTTTTTTGCCTTTCTCCCATCCTTTTTCTGTACGTGAGGGGGGGAGGAGGAAAAGCATGAGTATTCGTTGAATTTCTGAAGGAAATCTCTTAAAGAAGCGTTTCAAACCAAGGCAAAATCACTTTAAAATCGCCCCATTCACGTATTTTTACATTTGGAAAAACCACAAAAATTTGATAGGAAATCGTAAATTTTTCCCTTCTTTATCTATAGTAAATTCCAAAAAGAAAAAGCTAATTTCAATTCCGATATAAAAATTCTTGGAACCTAGCAAAATTGCTCCGGGAATACTCGCATCAAAAACCTTGTTTTCTGAAGATCTCGTATCGCTTAATTAAATTTAAACAAACCTAGTGGATGAAACGATTGCTTGCTAATCAGCCGTTTTTTTTTTTGCATTAAATGTTTTAATTTCGCAGAAAATTAAAACAAATTAAATTTGTAATTTCAAAAATTTAGGGAGAATCGCTGGAAAACAAGCCAAAAATCATAAAATTCGCATTAAATTCATGAAAAAGTTCATCCCTTTTTTTTTGATAAGCATAAAACGTTCAAGTCGAAACAGGATTTTCATAAATAGGCGTTAATCCTATTTTTATCAGAGTTCAAGGTCGTTACATCGACACTTGAATTAAAAGAAATGTAAATTTACTTGAAATCGTAAAATTTTTAAAACTTTAAATCAGACGATTTAAAGCTTCTTTTTTTTTCCTTTATGATTTGAACTCATTTATATAAGCTAAATATAAGTTATTAACGAACTGTTTTACCGACTTAGGTTATAATCAGCTTTTACTTTTTTTTTACGTAAACGAGCCTAAATTCGTTTTCCTGCATTCTTTTCACGTATGCTTACGAATAAAATAAATTAAATTCCTTTTTCAGTACCGAATTAAGTCAAATTCAAATCTTTCAAAAACCGAAATTGATGCGAGAAACGGAAACTTTAAACGAACCAAACGATTCATTTTTTTTCTCGGACAAAAATTTCATGATTTCAAAGTAATTTTTAATAATCAATAAAAAGGGGCCAATCTCGTTGATTTTTTCAATATGATTTAACATACTTTTTTTTCGATGCTTTCCTTCCCTCCTTTCGACAGAAAAGGATGGTCTGATTATAATTCGTTTTGTACAATCCGGGACTAAGTTTTTCGAAAAACCAAGTGAATGCTCTTTGATTTCTCTAAAGAGATTTCTTTTAAAAATTTTGTGATATTTTCTATATTAAAAGTTTTTATTGTCTTAAATGATATCGTACGATTACATCATGGCCGTCGCCTCCTAAACTTTGGGCACGCTTTTAGTCAGCGGGTCTGATCTTTTCTTTTTTCTTGAGAAATATATATTTTTTTTTTTTTTTTTGTTTTTTGTCGAATCGGAGTTTCCGAACTCCCAGAAGCTAAGCTTCTACATCGGTTGAGATTTTCCTCTTTTGGTTTGTTACTTTCGCAACCTTAATTCTGCTTTCTATTTTCTGGAGAGGTGGGTGCTATCCCCTCCTTCCAAACTTTCAGCTGACGTGCCAGCCCACCTGCATTTATGCTAAAATCTTAACTGAATTCATGATTTTGAAATTACATAAACTCATAATAATCTTCAACAAACTCAACACATCCGTATCATATCAATTTGGATTTGTTAATCAATAAGGGATTATTGAATTCATTATTGATTCTCAAATTTAGAGCAATCTGGTACTGTTCTTACTTAGTATTTTTGGGATCATATACTGATGATAAATTTTTTCTTTTCTACTCATCAACCGACATGGGAATTTAATCCTAATTAACAACAAATTTGATTTGGTTTCTCCTTCTTTCGCCCATAGCCAGAGGAGGCTTTCAAAATGGTACTGGGAAACATAGTAGGATTCAGAACTTACTGAAGCTTTAACAGGTTTTGAACTAGTCGAATGGTTTCTTCATGTTCCAATAGTATTTTCAATTCTTCCTGATTCAATCCTTTGAAAAAAAAAAAAAAAAAAGAGAAGAGGGGGAAGGGCGATAGACCCTCTCTATCTATAAGTTATCGCGTTAATCGCAATAATTGCAATTTGCAATGCATTTATTGAATTAATTATTTATCGAACCTAATTAATTTATTGAATTAATTAAAATAATTCTTGGGTATTCGAATTTATCATCGTTTATCATCATACTTCTTGAACTTGAATCGTTATAGTATCGCTTCATCGTCAGTCAAGGATTTTGAGCAAAGGTTCATTGAAAATCAATAACTCTTTTCAAATTATTTCTTAGTGCGCCCGAAATGTGTATGCCGATAATAAGGAGATACACATTCCGATAGCATTATTAAATAATTTACATTGATCCAGTATCGCTTCTTGCTCCAGTATCGCTTCTCCTGGATTCCCAAATTATTTTGTAATGTAGCTTGAATGTGTATACCGATAAAAAGGGAATATACATTTGGGAAGCATTACTGAATAATTCAGTAAATTGAGTATCGTTTTTTTTGAACTCTACTACAGTTCTTATAGTAATGTGGCGACGACAAGGCCGCGAAAGGCTCGACGCCAGGAACAGACGGGCACATTCCGAAAGGCAACGACTTGGTGCCCTGACTCTGAAACTCGTCGAGGCGGGGGAGGAGGCATACCGCAGCCTCAATAAACAACTTTTACCGCCACCCACTTACACATCGGACCTACAGGATCCCTTCAATCTCAAAAATGATACGAATAACGATCCTACCCCGTCATTACTCCCATCAAGGGTCTCCACTCCTTACGCTCCAGATGAACCGGTTATTGCAAGTTTTTCATCCCCAGTCGAAAGTCTTTCCAGTTATGAAAACTTAGACCTTTATAAAACCGAATCTGCGTCTCGCTTTCCAGAGGTCGGGGAGGGAAGCAATAATGATGAAAACGAAAATGGGATTAATAATTCATCAAACTCCTCGGAAACCTTAGCCGAACCTCTAATCCCACACCGTGATAGAAAAAACCTATACTCCAGGGCACATGTTTTAGCCCTCGAAATCCAAAATGATCCAACCAGGATCCAAGGCATCCTTGCCACTCGCCAAAGAAACCCGAATTGGGTTAACGCGGTGGTTAGGGAGCTGAAACGGTTGAAAAAGCAGAAGGGTAGTGAGGTCGAAAAGGGAGAGGTTGAACCAGAATCTCATTCTCCCAAGGTCTAAGAAAGGTTTTGGAAATGTAACGATCTGTAGTTACGCGATCCGTAGTTTCAAACCCCCTTGTCATCACAAAGCAACATCATCCGGTACCGCTCATACCTT
The DNA here is from genome assembly GCA_037577465.1 of Liposcelis bostrychophila. Lineage (NCBI taxonomy): Eukaryota > Metazoa > Arthropoda > Insecta > Psocodea > Liposcelididae > Liposcelis > Liposcelis bostrychophila. Next base: position 18,447,342 of record CM075212.1, on the reverse strand, counting down.
AAACCGATTTTACTCCGTCAAATATACCAGGAAACAAAACCTTTTTCGTCCTCTTTTATTCAAAATCCCGGCTAATAAAAACCTACTTTTATCCCTCTACATACTCGAATATCAGAAGCTAAAGAAACCTATCTTGTCATACCCTGACCTTGCTTATTTCCTATTCTCTTTTAGAAGTCAAAGAATAAAGAATTCTTATCAATGGTTCAACAAATTTTATATTATTATTCTGAGTTCATCTTGGAATACTGTCGTCTCAAGACGACTGCATTATTATTATTATTATTATAAATTTATAATTAGGACCTATTGATCAATGAATTCATTAACGAGGTCCATTTGAGTCTTCATGGTATCTAGCTTCGAACAAACCAAGGACAAATAAGCTAATCAACTGACAAGGTTGAACGGCTACTATGAACCACAAGTGACAAAACGACAATTCCGATGCTCCTCTTTCCTTAGGAAATGGGTTCAATCGGACGCAACTCCTGTGTTCGATCCCTACCCTTGTGCTGCCTATCTCCTAAGGAAGGGGGTTGTGTTGGAATTGTCATCCCTGATTTTACGTAATAAACTACTCGTCCGCTTTTATGCTGCAAAATTTCTACGAGTACCCTTGCCGATGGTTCCGACCATCGACTCGTGCAAATGACCGATTATGACTTTCTTTCTTGGCTGTAACAAGCCATGCCCCCTCGGGTTCTTTCCCGTCGTGCAAAATTTCAGGGTTTTTAACCCTGCCTCCCGGCTTCGCGCCGTGCCTCTTTTCACGGTCGAAAACCGTGCCCTTTCGACTACTTCGAGTCAATATCTCCCTCGTCATGACTAGCCAAATCTCGACAAAAAGATATCAGCTGTGTCATAACCTAGGGGAAACCCACAATTTATTTGTGCGCAAAAAGAAAAATAAGATTTAGAAAATGGAATTCTCTCAAATCGAAATGATTCGACGTTGAGACAAGATTAAAAAGAAACTTGCTAAAAAGGACGCTCTCCTTCGAGCAAACGCTTGCACCAAATTAGCAAACGAAACCCAGAAAATCATTGCAATCAACAGATCACTATCATGTTGGTCTGCAAATAGCTGAACGTACAGTTGGCCTGTTCGCAAAACAGAGCCACCTGCAAAAATTGCTCTGTTTTGCGGACAACCAATACCCCCAACTCAGAGACGAACACTGTCCACATACAGTGACGATTTAGTCTTCTAAGACGAACTTGATTTTTTTTTTGCAAGTTAAAAGCTACAGTATCGCTTTTAACCTCCGAAAAATCAACAAGAACCCACATCAATTTGGGACATCCGATAAATAAAACGACTCCCCAAACGTATCGAACCTATAGAAACGGACAAATCGATGTTTCCACGGAAAACGATAAGAATTAACAAAACGAACCAAATAATGCGTTCCGATCATTCTCAAAAAGAATCCACGAATACCGAACGTAAATTTGCAAACAAAATAAGTCGAAAATAAAAAATCAAAAAAAAAAAAAACATTCTAATTTATGAAAAATATCCAAAATGAGAACTTTCCGCCAAATCAGTGAAAACCTTCAACATCGAATTCGAACCTGACTTATCGAAGCAAACCTGTAATCCTAGCGCATTTTCAAAATAAACTACAGGGGACGAACCTATAACGGGGCCTAATAAATTAAACAATCAAATAAATAAATTGCGTAATAAATTGTTTAAAATAAAATAAATTAAAATTAAAATAATTAGCAAAAGCTTAAGAATATCACACACTTATGCTTACGTTTTACTCCTCGTTAATTTACAATGTAATCATCCTAATCGAATAATCCGAAATTAAAGAAAAATTAAAACTAAAAGAATAAAAATAAAGATTTCTCGTTTTAGATGAAAACGAGTGGCATCCCGAATAATTCAACAAATAATAGTCCTGATCCTGGCTTATTCGAGAATTTAACTCTTAACCTATCATAGCGTTTACTTCTCATACCACTCTAGTTTTGGGTCTCAAGGTCGAGATTCTTTCCGTCTGAAAACTCTTTGTCAAGAAAAGACAAAAATGCAAAATCGCATTCGTGAAATTAAAATTCATATCGAAGAATCAAATTATATTCTCCGTTTATTGTCATTTTTGACGAATAACTATTCATTTAAGTATTAGTTATTCATCTAAGTAATTATTATTTTAATAAGGATTTTATTTAATTCCACGTCTCGTACCGCTCTTTAAAACCGAAGAAGTAAGATCAGAAATTTCTCGTATTTTAACTTTTTGCGATGAGCAAAACGATTTAGGTGAGTTACCTAAAAAATCGAATTTCTGACAATATTTTCCTTGACATTTTCCCAGAAGTTTTGCGTTCTGCGAATTAAATTAATTTATTAATGATTTTCTAATGCGAACAAGTATTTATCTTGACCAAAAAGATGGTCCTTAACGTTTTGCCTCTGGACAAACCTTTTTTTTTATTTATCTGTTTTATTAATCGAATGAACATAAAACGTTCGTACTGATCTAACGTTTCCACAGAAAACGCTTCATACGACAAGACGTCGTTCGAGCCTTTGTGATATTTCTTTAGAAATTTTTCGTATTACGCCGATTGGTAATATCATCTCTTAATTCGTTTCATATTATTTTTTTTTTTGTTGTTTGTCTTTTTGTATTACGCATCCTTTTGATGCTAAATTTTAAAATTAATCATGTGATTGATGAAATCAACGATCTCTTCGAAGTAGTCAATCCGTTCTTTTATTCTAAATTTTTTTTTTTTTATACCCCCTCTCCACCGGGAAAGGGGACGAAGTTATTGCAACGCGAAAATTTTTCATACATTTTTTTTTTCTATCTTCGTCTAAGAGTACCTTAAAACTCTCCGCGTATAGTTCGATTCCAATATCCTTGATTTCATCAAAACAATTTTTTACGAAAGTGTAAAAAGAACATTCACTTGGCATTAAAATTTTTTTTTTATTTAACATTCTCGTAATTAAATTAATTTTTTCCCGATAAATGTAGACGATTCTGGTAACCGTTATTTAAAGAAATTTAGTTTCGAATTTGTATCGAGATTTTTTTTATAAACTTTGCTTTCGCTTTTCTCAAAAATTTTTTTTCTTTTCCGGTTAGTTTAAAACAAACGATCATAATATGTACACTTTTTAACTTGATTTGCATTGTTCTGCTCAAATTTTTTTATTGTATTTAAATATTTAAAACAAAAATTTTTTTTTTTTCGATTTATACCAAATTTTGTCAAAATTTTTTTTCTTTTCCGGTTAGTTTAAAACAAACGATCATAATATGTACACTTTTTAACTTGATTTGCATTGTTCTGCTCAAATTTTTTTATTGTATTTAAATATTTAAAACAAAAATTTTTTTTTTTTCGATTTATACCAAATTTTGTCAAAATTTTTTTTTTCTTACGAAAGTTAACATAACCGTTAAATTTTTAACTTTTTAAGTATTTAAAATGATTTTGTAAAAGCACAGGTGGTAACTTACGCCTTCCGGTACCGCGTTTTTCAAAAATTTTTTTTTCTCTTCACCCCAGTTTGTCTGTTTCAGTCTTCGACCTTTGCTTTGCAAAGTTCGACCACTGAATCCAGCCACGAGCGAAGGGGGGGAGGTTGTAACGGGCACAATTTCTGCCCCTAATTATTCATTAATAGTAGATAAAAATCCCGGTTCTATTACGCGACTACGCGCAAGAATACAAAACGATTACAAACCGGATCGAAACCGCGCACGCGCCCGCGATCGACAAATAGTTCGACAGAGTGACCGTGCGTACGCTCGGCCACTCTGTCGTCCTATTTGATAGCCTACCGGCACAAGCTTCGGATCGTCCCGAAAAGCCAGCGTACCTCGGACGTAAGTGAAACATGTGCTTTCTTCTTTTTTAAAATTATCATTTTTCTAACGCCCTGGTTTTTAACCAGGCTGGCTTTTCTTTTTTGGTTTATATTTCTTACAGTTAAGATTTATAATAAAGAAAGTTCTACGCAACGTAGTTATTATTCATTTAAATCCTCTGCGACCAAAGGACAGCCGAAGAAAGCTGTTCGACAAGCAACATGTTGGCAACATATTCTTAACGCCACAATTTCACGATGAAACATGTTGTAGTATAAAAACATGTTGCCAACAAGTTTAATTTTTAATTTTCAGTTTGTTAGTGTTGCGCAATAAGTTGGCAACATATTTCCAAGTTGTAACATGTTGAACAACAAGTTGGCAACATGTCCGCAACATGTTTCTAAGCTGCAACAGCAACATGTTGAACAATAAGTTTTTAACCAACCACATGTTTCATCGTAAAATTGCGGCTAAAATGTTTCCATGTTGCAACAAGTTCAGCAACAAGTTGGCAACATATTTCCAAGCTGACACACGTTAACCGCATGTTTCCATGCTGCAACAAGTTCAGTAACATGTTGGCAACATCTTCCTAACGCTCCAACATGTTGAGCAACATGTTGGAAGTGTGTTTCTATGCTGCAACACTTTCAGCAACATGTTCGCAACATGTTTCTATGCTGCAACACGTTCAGCAACATGTTGGCAACATATATCCAAGCTGCCACACGTTAACCGCATGTTTCCATGCTGCAAATTGTTCAGTAACATGTTGGCAACATCTTCCTAACGCTCCAACATGTTGAGCAACATGTTGGAAGTGTGTTTCTATGCTGCAACACTTTCAGCAACATGTTGGCAACATGCTTCCATGCTTTAGCATGTTGGCAACATCTTTCTAACTCTCCAACATGTTCAGCAATTGGTTGGCAACATCTATATATGCTGTAACCTGTTCAGCAACATGTTGGCAACATGTTCCTAACGTTCCAACATGTTGAGCAACATGTTTTAGCATGAAATTTCGGCCTAGTCTCTACATCTTCCATACTCGTCCTTTATACCATATTTAAAAAGCTGTAGTCGGGGAGGGGTCGTAGGAAAACCTCGTGGCTCAAAAATCTCAGGGACTGGTTTGGTGTCGATTCCTTGGGTCTTTTTCGAGGAGCGGTCGATAAAGTAAAGATAGTCCAGATGATAGCCAATTTTCGTCGCGGAGCTGACACTTAAAAGAAGAAGAAGAAGTCGGGGAGGGACAGAAAGGCAGCGGTGTGAGGAGGTTTTGGTCTTCCTGTAAATTTTTTTTACCAAGATTATTTTTGTTTTCTTCAAAATTAAAAGAAACTACTGTATTTGAAACCCCGGACAAGTTATATTGTCAATAAATTTTAGGAAAAAAAGTCTTGAAAACACCTCCCGAGCATCAAACTACTATTTATGGATAACATTTTTTCTTGACTGACCATCAGGTTATTTTAACTTTGAAACTTTCAAGTTTCGTGAAGCCCTCGAAGATGAAAAACATTGATATCGAATTCTTTCTGAAAACCATGCTTTTACCCCTTTTACGGTCCTTAAAGCAAAAAAATTTAGATTTTAAAGACTTCCTTTTTAGCTTTTCCTAAAAACTTTTTTTTTTTTGTAAAAATAGTCGGAGCCCAACTATAGAAATATAAAATGGATATAAATGGTTTACGGTAAGTTTTTTGAAAGCATCCAGAAATGGAATTTCCTACGTTCCCGTAATCGTTTTCGGGTTATTTTCTGAATAATATCAGGAAAAGCAAAAGGTTAAAAAGTAAAGTCGGATTTCCTTTTAGTGGAATCACGTACGTTTTGTCGAAAGGCTGACGATTTAAAAGCAATATTTTCGAAAAGGCTTTAATAATAAATGCGTTTTATCAATCAAAAAATAGTTTAAAAAGATACGGAAAAAGATTTAGGGGAAAAAGGAGGGAAAAAAATATGAATATTTGTACAGTACAATGACAAAATTTTTCTCCTTTTATAAAAAAAAAAAAAAATGTAGCCCTCACACAGATTAATTAACAAAACCTTTTTTTTTTCTTCTTTTTTTTTAACTAAATATAATTTTTTTTGAAGAGGAAATTTACTGGCGAAACAACAAGAGGAAATTATCCGAAACGGAATTAGGCGGAGTTCCAAAATGAAATGCAAACGTTATCGAGTTAGCAGAAATTTTGTTTGCGTTGTAGTTATCAGGATTAAATAAAACTATTGGGTCTAATTCGTTTTATTTTTCGTTTTATTGATCGTACAAGGAGGCCAAGTGAATAATGTTTGGAAAAAATTTCACAATTGAGTCGATTTTATTTTATTTGTCTACAGGGTTTTGACCTCGTCGTCTCCTGAGTATGTTTGCGTGAAATATCAAAAACGGAGGAACAACGATTTCTTAGGTAAATAGTACGTAAATTAGATAGGGATTTGAAGTGAAACCGCGTTTGAGGACTTTGGGAACCGCGAATAAAAAAGGTTTCATGCTGAATCGCAAAGTTTAGAAGCTGAAAAATGTGAAAACGATGTCGAACTCGCTGTCTACATTGTTTAATCTGGAAGCAAATGACTTTGATTTTGTGAAGTAATTCTAGCATCGCTTTGGGCTCAAAATCTAATTCTAAAGTCGAGGAAAACATCGACTTGATTCAAAAATGATTTGCGTTCCAAATCAAATTGGTAAACCAAAGTGATAAGGGCTCTGCCAAGGCTCAAATTTTCAAACCTTTTTGTTTAAAAATATAGGTAACTTTGGGTTCTCATGAATATTCTGACCAAAAACTGTTGCAATTTTCTTGCTCTTCAAGTGCCAGCTTCCTGGCGAACACTACTGGTAATTTCACGATGAAACACGTGGCAGTAGCTACCAAGATATTGTGGAACATGTGGTACGGTGGAAACATGTTTCCAACGCTGTAACATGTTCAGCAACATTTTTCGACGCGGTGTTATATTTCCTTATGCATACCGTACTTTTGAATTTAAACATTTTTTCTATCCTCGCTTTGGAATTTTTGTAAAAATTTCGCCTAAGGCCGAAATTTCATACTAAAACAATTTGTATACAAATTAAAAATAATATACATTTTCTATACATTTTGCGGACAAACATATAGAAAACTCTACCTATGGCGGCCATTTTGAAATGAAGTAACGGCGGCCATTTTGAAATGAAATAATGACTGCCATGAAATTGAAGAGTATCGAACAGTAGTAACCTCCACTGTAGCTTGTTATTTTATTTATTTATTTATTTTGTTAATTATATTGTATATTTAGAAAAAAACCCTTGGTATTTTCCATGATTAGTTTTTATTTTACTTGATTTCGAAAGAAAATATACTAATAATGTTGACGAAATTAACTGAAAAAAAAATTGTCAAATGGCGACAGGATGGTAATGTAATATATGACACATGCATGCGTAATGACGAGCATGAGCAGAAGCATTGCTTTTGAATCGTTTGGTAACTGCAAACTTTCGTTCGTTTCTACTGCCTTAGAAAAACGTACTTTTACATATGAGGATTGAAAAAAAAAAAATTTTAAATGTTGCGCAACATGTTCAGCAACATGTTGGAACACGTTTCGTTGTAACGAACACGTTAGCTGCAACATGTTGAGCAACAAGTTGCCGTAATATGTTACTGCAACATATTTTAGGGCGAAATTTCAGCCTAAGTTGCAATGCTCTATGCCTTAAAAAATTCGCCGAATAAAATCGGCAAATTCGGACGTTAAAAAGCTTACGAAAACCGTCGACTTAAATAAACCAAATTCTTTTAAAATCTGCAGCGTTTCGCTGTGAGTCATACTTTTTCATTCTAAATTACAAAATTCGTCGCAGAAACGGAAGATTTTCTAAAAAAAGAAAATCAATTTGACACCAGTGTGGTCAGATGCTATATCGCCTCTTCTTTCCTTGAATGATTTAGATGGTTTGAATAAAAAACGGATTCACAGCTCCATCATCTCTCTAAAAATAACTTATACTTCATATTTTATGATCTTTGAAAATATCCCTAGAAATATCCGCAAAAAACCGTCGTGGGAGTTTTTTTTTTTTTTTTCTTTTCCCAATCGACCATTATTGTTTTATCATTTGAATGATACTTTCGTTCGTTTCAAATAAAATTGCACAGCGGGGAAGAAATTTGATATTGTAAAATAAACCGCATTTTTCATCAACGGGAATCGGCCCGAAATTAATTTCCTTAAAATTAATTACATTGTTAAGAATCCCGGGGAAATGTAAGTGACAAGTTTTGTCAGCGTTTTCATTTCGCTAAAAACCTTAAAGTTTTCCTCCATGTTACACAACTTAGAAAATAATTTTTTTTTTTTTTTTTTTTTTTTTTTTTTTTTTAATCTCGGAAAAATTAAGAAATCTGACTTTTCGATCGAAGAATGTAATAACAGGTCTGACCGAAAGAAATCGCTCGGATTTTTATCTTCGCAACTCGGGAGAACAAAGAGACGAGTTTCCAGTTTTAAGAAACTCATTAGGTAAATTGTTTCTTTTCTCGGATCTTCCTGGGTTTTAATTTTCCGATTTCTGTTTTTTTTCCTCTCCGACGGTGAAAACTTTTTACTTTAGATTCCATCACAAATGTTAGTGTTTTCTTTTTTACTTCTCCGTCGAAAAGTTAACCGCGTTAAACGAAAGCCGTTTTCGATGATTATTTCATTTATTTATTTTATTATTTTATTTACTTTTTTTTCTTAAAAGAAGAAAACGAAGAAAGAAAAAAAAAAACCAATATTTTTCTCTTTTTTTTTTCCTTTTGCATACCGAGATTTTTTTTCTACGAGCGCTTCACTCTCTTTTTTTTCCTTTCCTCCCCGATTTATGAAAATCTTATGCTCGGATCTAGCGAAAACGGGAATTCTTTCGGAAATCGCTAGACACGAAAATCTTGCATAAACGGGAAAACATTTTAAAGGATTTATTGCCGAAAGAATAAAAAAACAAGTTTATCGAACATAATTTAAGTATTATTCTTCCAGACGAGCCATTTCATGACCGTTCATATTTTCGGAAGCCGTTTGTTTTCGGATTTCGTATAAAAAAAAGAAGAAAATTCTAAGCATCTTTCAATAGAGAAAAGCTCGCTTTCAGATTTATCCTTCTTGTCAAAATAAAAAAAAAAAATATTTTTCAATCGAAATTTTTATGGTGCAGTTGAAGAAAAATCTTGGTCTTTGTAACGGCGTCGTCTGAAAATCGTCGAGAAATGGGCATAAGCTGAATTGAGTTTTAGTGCTTCATTGAAAAAAAAAAATTTAGACTAAAAAAAAAGACTCCTAAAAGTTATTTCAGGAAAAGTTATTTATTTAAAAAATATTGTATAAAGCAATATTTACAAGTTTAATAAAGTTGTGTGAAGTAAATAAATTAATTAATTGTTTGGTTTTTTTATACTTTGAGACAAATTCCCGTAAATCTTGTTCTCCCATTCCCGATTCTCGGAAAAATCAAAAAATTGAAAATTAAAGGAATCGAGATTTTTTTTTTTTTTCTTTAAAACGAAAAAAATGTCGGGAATTTGCAATCTCTAGCGACGGACCACAAGACGAAAAATAACAAGATTTTTGCATGTCAAACGGTACATGCTCGAAAAACATTCGTCTTCTCTCGTCTTCGTTGGGATCACCTGTCTTTCGATAAACGCAAGTCGATTTGCGTTGGGAGCAGAGAACTTCTCAGGTCATGCAAAAGTCACGTGAAAGAAAAAAAGGGAAAAAAGAGACGGAGCAAGGAGCTTTTTCCTTTTTTTCCCCCTTTTCCTTCGGATGCGAGCCAGACTTGTCACAGGATTATGAAACCGTAAAAAAAAAAAGAATTTCGGTTCCATAAAATTGTACACGAGGCCATTTTTCAAAAAACCCCATCGAAGTTTCGTGAAAACTTAATTAAAGAAAAGTCAAACGTTGATAGCGTGAAATCATGAATGGAAACGGATTCGTCGAAAACGTTTTGGAAAGGAGGAAGAAAAGACGTAGTGAAGGAGAAAAGCACGCTTTGATCGGGGAGCGTAAAAGATGAAGAATCGCTTGACAACCGTACACCTTCGTCTCTATCAAGAGGAGAAGCATCCTTCTTTTTCCCTTTTTTGACGTTTTATCAATAACAACGACGTTAATTTTATTTTGTTACCTACTCCCGAGAAATTCTCTTTTAAAAAATAAAAATATTAAAAAAAAAAAAATCGCGAATTTTTCGGGTTTCAATTTTATAAAAAATAAAAAACCTTTTTTCTCATATTATCGGTTTTTATCGGAGACATCCCAGATTTTTTGAATTTTAAAAAAGGTAAAAACGTCAAAAATTTTTTACCTCATAAACCCGAATTAAGTTTAATATATATTTAATCATCGAAAGCGAAATTGCTAAACCTTTCCGATACAGGAAGTGACATTATGACAACATTTCACTCATCTGGAAAATAGTAAGCCAATTTCGTCAGTGCCGTAAGCAAATTTAATTTCTTACACGCTTTCGTTTTAATCGATTCGTTTGACGTTTTCCTTTTTCCGAAAAAAAAAAAACAGACGAGAAAAATTTTTTTTATTTTCTAGCGATTATTTAGACGATTATTTCCGGCATATGGAGCGACGGGCGACATTCTCGTGACCCTCTATGTAAATTTATGGAAATCCCGTGATTATGCCGCGCGAAAAAAAAAAGAAAAAAAGTTTCGGACTTCCGGAATCGAGATTTTAAAGCCGGTTTTCCTTCCGAATCGTTGCGGGAGGATCGAAACGTACGTCGGCCACCAAGGCGATTAAATTTCCATCACAAAGAGACGAGTCCAACTAAAAAAAAAAAAAAAAAAAAAAGCCATAAACGAATAAAATATGTGGATCGTTCTTTTTTTTTTTTCGTGCGCGAGGATAAAGGGTTTCCTTCTCGATAAATAAGATTTTTATTTCTTTCCTCGGTTTTTTTTTCACCAGAAAGAGCGGTGACGAGACGTCGAGAAAACGTCTGAACACATGCCTGACGAATTCGATAAGAGAGCAATTGAAAAAGCGGAAATTGGAAGCCAATTTCGTTCTGCCCGGGGCGATGTGAAAAACGAAAAAGGATCGAGGGTGAGACGACGAGATGTGCTTCTCGGTGGGCCGATCTTTTTTTTTTTTTACTTTTTTTTTATCCCGCGTTCTCGACTTCCGCAAAATTAAAAATTATGTTTAAACGAATTCTCGAAGACGGAAGACGGACGAGTTGACGTCGGACTCCGTGATAAACGACGTTCGGGCCGCGGATTTATTACACCCATTAAATTTTTTTAAACGGTTCAAAGAAGATCAAAAAACGGTTTTCGCTAATGGATTTATGTGACAAAACAAAAAAACAAAAAGAAACGACGAGAGGAAAAAAAAAAAAAAAAAAAAAAAAAAAAAAAAAAAACCGAGAAACATCTCTCGAATCCGAGTTTGATTATTACTTTTCCTCTCGTTTATCTTTTTCGGTTGATTATGTCGCCCTTTTTCCCTTTTTTTTCGAACTTGTTAATCTAATATCTAGAGCAATAACAATAATCGTTTTCTCTCCATTAAAATTGCTTCTCGATTGCTTATTTCTTTCCTTTTTTTTTTCTTGCTGGGTTTTCTGTTTCCCGGAAAAAAAGGATGAGGGGGCGGGAGCAAATGCTTACAAGAATAAAATAAAGAAAAAAAAAAAACTTTTTTAACGCTTTGAAACAAAAGTAAACGTCTTTTTAAGTGCCCATGAAAGATGCAGTATATTTCTGGATGTGATAGAGCATGAAAAAAATTTCCCACATTTTCGATATCTTTGCCGAACGGTTTGGAAACCTTAATGTTTGTCTTGGAAAAAATTGTTTCGTCCGCCTGTTTTTCGTCGGAATTTTTCCCAACGATGCTCTTGGCACGAACATAAAAGGGAGTATCAAAACTTTTGTTTGAAAAATTAATGTTTGACTTTTGTTTATCTGTTTAGTACAAAAAGCATAAAGCCGAAATGGGGGGGGGGATCTAAGAGGGTGATAAAAAGTCTTTGAGATGGCATATTTTGAAACTTGCAGAGCTTGCAAGTAACTTTAAGGATAATTATGCTTATTGTGCTAAGATTTTTTTTTTTAATAAGTGAATGAAATCCCCTTTTATTTAGTGTCGTCTGCTTCGGAGATATTAGCTTCATAACAAACCAAAAATGCCTCGTTATATCACACCACCTGCATGATATTTCGCAAATATCATGCCTCTGACGTCATCAGCAAGAAAAATATTTTCTTTTTGATGCAAAGCAAGTGTGTCAACCTAAAAAGCAATGTAGTATTGTCTGCAGGCGTGCCACTTATAAAGAAAAGAATCTTTCATTGACTAAAGCATTATGTGTAAAATAACACCTCGACGATTTACAGTGGTCCGGAAAAAAAAAATAAATGAATGGCCAACACTCATTCCCAAGTGTTGTGTGTGAAACTTAGAAAGAATATGAAGGTGTCAAAAGCTTCGATATTTTGTGCAATTAAAAACCTGCTTCTCGTGCTCCAAAATTCAAAATGGCGGGCAAAATAAGGAAGCCAAAATTTTTAATTACGAATGAAATTTCATGAATATTTATTTTTAGGTATTTTTGTGGCTGCTGATTTCATATCTGGAATAATTATTGTGAAATTCAAGATGGTGGACTCAATATGACGACAAATGTAGAAAAAAGTTAAAGTTGTTAAATTTTCATGAAAATTTGTACTAAGGGGTTTTCGAGGTCGCTGATCTCGCTATTTATTTATTTATTTTTAATTTTTTTGGGGGGCATTTAAAAGCAAGTATATTTTAAGAACGGGGGGCGGGGGGGGTCTAAGAAATTAGTACTAAATCTTACAACGGGGAAGGGGGTCAAAAAACATCATTTTTTTGCTTACGTAATATTTCAAAGGTCACAGTGGTCCAGAAAAATTTATTTTTGGCCAAAACCCAATTAAAAATTTTCACAATTTTACATAACTGACCGGACAACACAATTTTCAGGTTGTTTCTGTTCCTTAAATGAATGAAAAAGTCAAAAAAAAATTTTTTTGGCTTTTTTATGTTGTTTTTAATTCACTTTTTGAAAATGGTGACATAAAATTTGTTAGCGCTGTAGGCATGTTTACGGAAATCATGAGTAATCGGATATGATTTACTGATAGTCAGTGATCGTAGAGTGTAAATTATTTCCCCTCCAAAAATTTATTTCTGGCGGTAATTCGTTTTTAAAATTAATTTAGTAGAAAATGTTATAAAATGTTTTTTTCAACTAAGCATTTAGTCGGTTTATCCAAAAGTTCCCGTCGTGTCTATGGTCTCATTATGAAGCCTAGAGGTCCTAATTCGAAAACCCGCTTACAATTTTTGCGCCTCTTTACCCGTTAGTTTTGGCCAAAAATAAATTTTTGTGGCCCACTGTGCGGTCCCTTAGATCAATAAACCCTGTTAGAAGCTAAATTACGGTGCCGAATTTTTTTTTATTTTTCGAATAATATAAAAAGAAGCTTTAATAAGGGGATCGACACTAATCATGCCAGCGTAATCCAAATGAGTTAGTCTCTGAATATATGGATATACGGGACGAGAAGAAATTAATTTGATCATCGCTCAAACAAGTGAAAAAGCTATAAAAAAATGTTGATCTCTTTTCTGAGTGGGTTGACCGCATGGATCAACTTTTATTATTTTCACTGACCAAAAGAAAAAAAAATGTAAATTAAAAAAATGATGTTAAAAATTTCCTTTTTAGAAGAGAAAATTACACACCTGCACAGAATTTATCTAATAACTCAATGCAATTTCAGTGTAAAATTGAGAAAAAATATCTACTGGAAGTAGTAAAACTAGAGATTCTTCCTGGCAAAAATTCAAGGTCCGACTCTCGAATTTAAAAATTTTCAGTCGTTTTCGGGAATTTTCCCGTTTTCCGTTGAATTTCTCAGCCATATTCTCGGACATTTCCCGAACTCCAGGATTGTCGAGGTATTTTGATTTCTCCTCCCCCAGGAAACGATTTTTTTTTTTTCGTAATAAACAGAAATCCCTAATTTTTGGGAATGAATAAGAGTCGAAAATTTTGACTCGGTAATTGAAACCGATCAAGATTTTTTTCCGAGCAATTGTCCCTCTCGGACCCACAGTTTCAGCAATCGCGGAATTAGCTTGGGATGGCAGAATTTTCGAGAGCGAAATATTAAAAGAAAATATTAAGATCACATTTACGAAGGTGCATAAATTTAGCGAATATTTGTTTTTTGCTAAACTGGGCGAAAAACCGCAATGCAACCTAATCCCCTTACCGACCGTCCCTTTTTTTCGAGAAGAAAAACCTTTGCTTTAAATTACGTTTAAGCCCGACACCGAATAATAATTTAAGTGTGAGATCGTTAGTCGGTTCCTAAAGGTATCGTAAAAATTCCGCTGCCATTTCATCTTTTTCTTTCTGACGGGGAGCATGCAATCGAGAAAAGTAAAGTCGTTGATAAAACAACGGTCTTTTTGCAGGATCGAGGAAAATTCCAAAGGGAATAGCAGGGAAGAAGAAAAAAAAAAAAAAAAAAAGCTTCCCGACGAACCTTTTGAAAAACGATACATTGTCTCTTTTTCTTTCTTACTTTTTCGACGATAAATTTTTTTTTTAATATTTATCGGATTTTCTGTGCTTTTAACGTTATAATCCCGAAAAAACGTTTTAAAGAATCATTCAAGTATCACGCAAACCAATAAGGAGAGAGAGGCTTGGATGTATCTAAAAAAATTTTACAGCCATGTTAAATATTTATAAGGAACCGAAAAAATTCGAGTGAAGATGTTACGCTGAGAGTAGAGATTCCTCCGGGAGTTCTCGGGATCCCGGTTTTTTTTCCCAAATATTTCCCGGAACATTTTTCGAATTTTTTTTAAGATTTCCCTAAAGCGTGCCCTTTAAACAACATAAAAAAAATTTTTTTCGACATGGCTCCGCTTATTTCCGAACTTACTTCCTCAAAATACTGAAGTCAAGGTTACCCGGGATTCCCGGGAATTTAAGTGTCAATTTCTCGATTCCTGAGAAATGGAAAGCTAACCAAAACGGGAATTCCCGATTCCAGGGAATGGAAAAACGTCGGGAATTTGGAATCTCTAGCTGGGAGGGGGTCTTCAAATGCAAAATTTTTAAAAGTGGAACGTCTTATCGCGGAGGGGGGTGAATTACTTTTTAAAAAGGCTAAAAAAAATTTTAAAAGTTAAAATTTTTTAAAATTAATTTGTTACGGAGATAATTTTTAAACATTGTTTGGCCTCGTAGCGTTAAGAGGCTAAAAAAATTTTTAAACAAAGGACATAAAAAATGTTGGATAGACTAATAAAAAATTTTTAAAAGGTTTAAATTGTTTAAAATTTATTTGTTACGGAGATAATTTTTAAACATTGTTTGGCCCCGTAGCCGAGTTACGAGTTACGCGTTAAGAGGCTAAAAAAAAATTTTAAACAAAGGAGTTGAAAAATATTTGAAAGACTAATTTATTTGTTACGCAGATAATTTTTAAATATTGTTTTGCCGCGTGATACATCACCCGCGTAACACGACTTAAATAATTTTATTAAATTAAAAAAAATTTTAAAGGTATAAATTTTTTAAAATTTATTTGTTACGGAGATAATTTTTAAACATTGTTCGGCCGTGTAACGCGTCACTCGTAACGCGGATTAAATAATTTTTTTAAATTAAAAAAATTTTTAAAGGTTTAAATTTTTTAACATTTATTTGTTACAGAGATAATTTTTAAACGTTGTTTGTCCGATTTCTTTTAATATCACCCAAGAAGTTCCACTTCCTAAATGCCTGGATCCTGACTCGCACATTTTTTTTTTTTCTTCATAAGAAGGAGTTAAAAATTACCACACTCATAATTTGATTAAATTCCCACCGCCGAGCAAGACTATCGTATCTCCATGGTATTTTCTATGTTTAACTTACTGTAGCACAAATTAGGTACGACAGTCTTGCTCGCGGGGGGGGGGGGGGGGGGGGGGTGTCAAAATGACATTCAAAACTCATAAAACATTATTTTTACTCAAGGAAAAGAAAATCCAAAATACCAAAATAGGATTCCTTTGCCAATGCATCAAAAAGCAACACTCATTCTCTATAATTTTTACATGTAAGGATTAATTAACGACCGGAAAACAAATCGATCGATTCGAGTATAAACTCCGTCGAAACGTGAAACCCTTTAATGATTTCCGTCGTACAAAAAAAAAAAAAAAAAAAAAAAAAAAAAAAAAAAAAGTAGGGAGAATCGGTTTTTGCTGCCGACAGCATCTTTCAAGCCATTTCATTTTACGAAATCCCCGTTCGGCTTTCGCCAATTCCTTTTCGAGTTTCTTTCTAGAAGAATCCCCGTCTGAATCGTAAAAAGAATTAGGACGATCCCTATATCTTTACCCTGGAGAATGTTTTTTTACCCAACAAAAACGAAGCTTTGTTTTGATTGAAAGGATTCCTGCGACACCTTATCCTTCATTCACTTCTTTACTTCGCTTCGAATAAACCATTTTTCAAAAGTCCGAAAGCGACCGCGTCAAATATAAATTTTTATTTAATGAACCCTCCCCGTTTAAAAAGAAATCCTTCGGTTTTTCCGAAAATTCAGTCAGTTTTTTTTTTTACATTTTTTTTTTATTTTTACTTTTTTTCATGCAAACTTAATACTTTTTTTTTAAAAAAAACGATGTATTTTGCTTGGTTTAACACGTATATCCGACGTCAAGATAATTCGATATCATTTCATTCAAAGTCGGTCGAACTCGGAATATTATTTTACGTCCTTTCCTCCTCGTAAAACCGCGCGCGTTCCCTTTCCGCATGACCTTTTTTATTTTTTTTTTTCTATATATATAAACCGAGAAAAAAAAATCGAAGGGAAAAGAAAAAAAAATTAAGCCTTTTAATTAAAATACAAAAACGAAAATCTTTTTAAACGAGAGGAAAATCGCTTAAAATAACGAAAAAAAATGCCGAGAATCAATTACGGGTATCAAATGCGTTTTAATTTGAATCGTAATTTAATAGCGTAGAAAAAAAAATCCTTTATTTTATTTTTTTTTCTTTTTCCAAGGAAACGAAAAGAAAGAAAAGTCGGTAAAAATGTATTTCGAGTTTTCTCGAAGGATTAAAAGAAAAGGAGACCCGTTAACGATGGGGCAAGATCGAAATCGTTTGCATCGCTCGAGTTAACTTCAATTAAAGAGGATTCCAATTAAAAATACAAAAAAGTAAACGAATTTAATGTTTAGAACAGGAGGGAAATAAAAAAGAAAAAAAAAGAAAATTAATTCCGAACAGTATGTCGCAGAAAAAAAGGTCGGTTAGTCCCCTTTTCGTATTTCGAACAACTAATTATTATAATTATTATTCCGGGCTATCGGTTAAGAAGCTTTGCTGCCGAGACAACAAAGGTTCCTTTCTGGAGTTTTTAAGAGGTTTTTCTACTTTGGAAAACAAACGGTATACGGCTAAGTACTTTTCCTGATAGTTAATCTTAATTTAAAAACTCCGTATACTCGTTTCTACGAAAAGGGAATACCGATCGAGGGAAGCGACTTGAATTTTAAAAAGGAAATTATAAAAGAAGCTTTCTCGTGTCTAAATACTATTTTCAGTCGAAACTCTATGATTTTTTTCCTGGGGTGAAACATAAAATTAGGACGTTTTGTTAGGAAAAAAAACGAGTAGTGTTGTGTTAGCCCTTTATGAACCCGTACGAAAACGAGATGCATAATATAATGCAAAATTACTACAAAATATATGCAAAAAATTTATATGAAAAATGAATTATTTTTGTATAATTTTAATACAAAAATTTGGACTTCAATAATTTTTACAAAGTTTAAATAAAGTTTATGCATTTTTTTTAAGCGCCAAATGAATATGCATAATTTTTTAAAAATATTTCCAAATATGAAAATCTGGATATGCTTTATTATTGTAAATAATTTTTTTGAAGTGAAACTTCTTACAGCATTACGCATTACGCAATTACAAAGGGTTAAATTTTAATAAAAATTTAAATGTCTAAAAAAATTTTTAATGTTTAAATTTTTTAAAATTTATTGATTACTCAGATAATTTTTAAACATTGTATGGCCGCGTAACGCGTCACTCGTAAAGCGGCTTAAATTATTTTTTTAATTCGGAGATTGATTTCGCCGAATACTGGAACTACAAATAAAACAATAGCTTCTTCCGCCGACGTTTCGCCGATTTTATTTTTCAATAGCTTCTTCCGTTCTTCCGCCGACTTTATCTTTTTAAATTTAAAAAATTTTTAAAAGCTAAAAAATTTTTAATGGTTAAAATTTTTTAAAGTTTATTAGTTACGCAGATAATTTTCAAACATTGTTTGGCCGCGTAACGCGGTTTAAACTATTTTTTTAAATTAAAAAATTTTTTAAAAATAAAAAAATTTTTAAAGGTTTAAATTTTTTAAAATTTATTTGTTACGCAGATAATTTTTAGACATTATTTGGCCGCGTCTCCGCGTTACGAGTTACGCGTTACGAGGCTAAAAATATTTTTAAACAAAGGAGCTAAAAATTGTTTAAAAATCTGTATGTCAGAGCCAAAAGGTTCAATATGCAAATTAAATATGTCAGCTAAACGTTGTTTACCCATAACAAACGGCCATCATTAATTTGCATATTGAACTTTTTGGCTCTGACGTACAGAAATGCAAAAAAAAAAAAAAAAATGAAAAATGTCGTGTAAAACATGTTAAATAACATGTTCAACATAGAAACTACATAACCTAAAAAGGAGACTTTTCACCAATAAAGCTGTTTCTCAAACTGAAAAAATTCGAAGTTAAAAAGTGGCTTGTGTAATAAAGTAAAAAATTCAAATAATAATACATATTTTTCGTATTTATATGGTTACCTCTAAATCTAAACTTCAGTTCTAAAACCTATCTGAAAATTCTCTGGTTTATAAAAGGCTGTCTTTGGAGAGCCGAGAAATTAACGAAAAAGAACCTAAAGAATATTTACAAGGGATTTCTCCGAAAGCTTGTTGAATAGCTCGGTAATGAACTATTCGATAAGTCCACGTCCTTTTCCTCGTGACTTCCACAAAGAAGGTTTACTCGTAAAGGAAATAATTCGGTTCGTCTATCATTTCTCTCTCTCTCACACTCTCCCGTTTCGAATTTCCCAACGAATTTTACAACAAAAGCCGGATCGATCCTCCCCCTCCCCCCTTTCCCACTATAATTTTATCAATGATAAAACTCCTCTTTTCATCTGGTTCCTGTTCGCTGATCCTGTATTTCAAGGTAATGGAGAACGGAAGCTGCGGCGAAAAAAATAGAGCAAAGACTGGACGTACAAATAAAAAATCTGGTTTGAGTTTCAGGACGAAAACATGCTTAGCAACCATGTTAGACGATCATTAGGGTGTACATTATTTTGGCAATTTTCAAATTTCAAATCGCATACCCCCAAAAATGGTTCTTTTTGGTGTACTAATAAACCCAAATTTTTGTTTTAATTTTTTACTTGACGGGAAAGCACGACTTAAGCTTAAAGTTCCAAAAATTGCCGTAAAAATCGACAATTTTTTTTCGCGAAAAAAATAGGCTTCTTGTCAAAAGTTTCCCGTAAATCGCTAATCTGAAGTCCGTTTTTTTATATTTGGTCCGGTTTTTGAGCTAAAAGCCGAAATATGGCAAAAAAACGTGGTAAAGTGACAAAACATAACAAGTCCTTAGTTTCACTCGTATTTTGGTCTCAAGCTCAAAAACACGGTCAGACATAAAACAACGGATTTCAGATTCTTGATCTACGGAAAATTTTCGATAAGAAACCACATTTTTTTGCGAAAAAAAATTGTCAATTTTTAAGTGGCAATTCTCGGAAACTTAAGCTTATGTCGCCATTCTTTTCCGTCGAGTAAAAAATATTAAAAAAATTTGGGTTTATCTGTACACGAAGGAAAACCATTTTTGGGGGTAGACGATTGGAAATTCAAAAATTGCCAAAATAGACCTTGCCATAAAGTTGCCGAAAATTGCACAAATTGCCAAAAGATACCATATTTTTCGAACATGAACAAAAGTTTGGAAAAATCTGATTTTTACCCCTGGTTTATTATGCATTTTTTTTTTTTTTTTTTTTTTTTTTTTGAATAAAGGATTTTCTGAATCTTAACCTTAACATTGCGTCTTAATGCTTCCTTGACATGCAGGGAAAATTTCGAAAATAAACGAGGAAAAAACAACAGGTTTTTTGTGTTTTCTCCTAGCCTTAATTTTTAACATGTTAACTAACGTGTTCATCGCGGGATTTCATTCTCATGAATGAGTTCGGTTAATTTTCATTTATATCGAAATTATATGCATGCACATGTTTAGATTCTGTGCATTTCTTAGGGATTGATGGCAGTAAGGAAATTATTATTTTTTAATGAAATGCATTTTCAAATCCCCGAAACTTTCAGGGCTTTAAACAGGAATAGAGAAGTCACATGTTTTGAAATGACTCCATCGTTTAATTGTGCTACGGGAGATAGAACAAAAAGCTTAATTTTGACTCAGTAAAAAAAATGGTTCACCCCCTAAAAGAGAAAAAACAAAAATTTGAATTTGAATGCCCGCCAAAACGGAACGTGACGTCATCTGCCTGAAAGTGGTTGTGTTCGTTTCTGAGACTCTGAACGGCATCGATGCGTAATGTTTACAAGCATGTTTACAAACAAGACGTGTTTCGCTTCAAATTTGATATCTCGCTTCAAGTTCGATATCTCGCTTCGATACAGGCAGATTAAGTCACACCAATAAAAATATCGTTTAAGAAGTGATCACGTGACAAAAACTTTTCCTGACTTTGTTTTTCTTTTTTTTTTAATTTGATGAAAAATTTTCACGTTTAAATATTAGTTTTTAATTAAGAGCATACTTATACATTAGTTTCCAGCGAAAATCTCAAAACATGTGACTCGTCTATTATTCATTTAATATTTATCAATTAATTAACTAGCGGTTTTGTGTGGTCCTCCAAAAAGTTAGCATGGAAAATGACTCGGGAAAATTCGAAAAATAAGAAAATAAAAAAAACAACTAAATAAATAAATAAATAAATAAATAAATAAATTCAATTTTTTCAATCATAAGGATCCGAGGATTCAGCCGAGGTCGTCTCACTGGCTAATCCTTCAATTTCTTCACTTGAAATATTCGGACGCTGTCATCCCTATTTTAGAAAATACTTCCATTCAAAAATCTTATTTTTGCAGAATAATTTAACTTTAAAAACTTCGTTCTGTTTTTCCAATTTAAAAAAATTTTTTTTAATTAGAAAAGAATATCTTTGTTTTTCGAATATTCTAAAAAAATCGATTTCATAAAAAAGAAGCCATAGCTATTTAACTTTAACTTTAGATTTTTTTTTCAATGATCTTTTTTTATACTGAGAGCAATTATATTCGGATTATCCCTGACGTCAGTCGCTTAAATCTTCGTTTGTTAAACATGATTTTTTTTTCCCCATTCATTTTCGAAGCTTTAAAAAAAAAGTTCCCAATTTTTTTTCAATCGACAAGGCTTTTATGACCATCGAGATTTTCCTCTTCACACGGCTTTTCCTTATAAATATAAAGCCGAGTCCGTTCCACGAAAACTCGTTAAGGAAATGCAGGGGTTTACTCAGGGTTTTGACATCTGTCGCGAGATTAATCGACCGGTTATTTTCCGAGATTATTTAACATCTCGGGGGAAAGGATAACGGAGAGGGAAGGAAGGAAAACGATAATGAAATACATGGAAAAGAGAGCACGACGACGTAATTATTACTCCCGACGAACGAGGAGGATTTTGAAAAATTTTTTTAAATCTCGTCTCCACTGCAGGAAAATAGAATTTCGAGGACGAAAAATTATAACGGTTTCGTGGAAAACATATTCTGTAAGTTGGAAACTAAATAATAATTTTACTAACTGGATTTCCCGTAAAGTCCCTCTTCGGGGTTTTTTATTTTCTCGTCTCGCATCAGGGAATTCAGTTTTAATCGAATAACAAAATGAAATTGTAAAGAAAAAGAAACGTCGGATAATCTGGCTTGAAAAAAAAATCGTTGTATAAATCAAAATAAAAAAGAAGCGAAAAAAGGAATAATCATAAGAATCGAGGGTTCCTTAAAAAAAAAAATAAATAAAATAAAATTATCCTCTATTTTTAAGGATTAGCTGTTTCAAAAACGGTATTATCATTTTCAAAAAAATTACTAAAAATACAGAAGGGCTGTGTATTTTTTTTTTTTTTTTTTTTTCATGGAACAAAAACGGAAATGTTCTAATTCACGCATTTTTTTTAAAAAGAATGAAACAGCTTTTGATGCATAGCTCTTTTGCGATCGCTAACTCTAACCGGAATGTGGATGGAATGCCCGCATGCCACGTTGACGTTGAGGTTCCAAAAAAAAACTTTTTTTTTTTTTCTTTTTCAGACAGAGTTTCAATTCTCCCTCATGAATGAATCGTTTTTATCTCTTTTTGCGAAACAGATTAAAAATTACGTAAGAAAGTTGAAAGCTCGTGACGGCATAAAATCCAGTATTTTCTCTAATTTTGGCATTTAAAAAAAAAAATTTAATTTCGAAGGCGGTAGAGCATTTTTTGGAGAATGGGGATGAATGAGATAAAAAAAAAAAAAATAAATAAATCGACAGTTTGTAAGTTTTTTTTGATCGGCTCTCTATCCTAGTAGCAAAAGTCAGGTAATTTTTTCCTAAACATGCGTAAGGGTGAAATTTTACGACAAAAGTATCAATATCGCATTAACATATTTTAGGAACATTTTAGCTTTAACATATTTGAGGAACACCTTAGAGATAATGTTAGTCAGTATGTTTCTACAAACTTGGCCGTCAAGACAGATCGAGCAATTTACTTACTTTTTTTTAACTTAATTTAGAATTTTTCATTAAGTATTGGAAATCGAGGAAAAGTAGGGCTTAAAGTCATTCTTGTATGAGGTAAAAGATCTTAGATATTGCCGACTTTGGGAACAAAATTTTTGAAGAGCTACATTTGAGAACATGATTTTTTGAAAGGTCAAATTTAGGGGCATAGAACGCCTGTATTTCAAAATTTGAGCTTTTCTGCCCGGGAAGTTAACAGAACAAAATTGATTCATAATGCAAATAACGTTTTTGTTTTCAAAGCTTAAATTCTGTTCTTTGGTTTTCCTAAAAGCTCGAAAAAAGCTCAAAATCCTGGCAAAGTTTTTATAATTTGTGTACGTCGTTTGGGAAAGGTACCATCGAGGAGTTGGCGCTTAGAAGGCTGTAAAACTTGAATTCGTAGCAAAACAATTTTTGCTTACAAACAGTTACTTTTTCCGATGGTATCTTTTCTACAGACGCGACGTATACATTTGAGCTTTTTATTGTACTGCTGACGTCACGGACCCAGTGATTTTAGAAGACGCACTGTATTCATGTCTGGCAAGGGCGTTTGACCTACGGTAGATGATCAAATATTTTCCATAAGCTAAACATATTAAAGACCTACTGATCTCTCTATTAATCCAATGCCGTGACCGATGTCTGGTGGTCGATTTCAAGTGTCTGGGATATGACCTACTGATACCGGTATTTAAAATGCTGAAATATGCAGGGAGTTGGTTCCAAAAGGCTAAAAAGGGAGTCTTTTAGGTTTTCATAAACAAGTTACTATTTGTAGGGTTATCATAATTTTGATCAATCCAACCGCGGTCCATCAAATGTAGGGACTGCAAAGAACTGTGAAACCTCGGCACCGGTTCCAAGGGAAAAGAGCTTCTTTGAAACCGGTATTCCCGGTACCGGTACCGGCAAAAAAATTATTTTTAATTTATCAAGCAAACTTTTTCTTAGGCGGGAGGTGGAGACATTTTCTTAAATTGAATTTTAATTCAAAAATGTTTCTTCTTATCTTATGTTGTATGAAATATAAAACAAGTAATTTTAAGAAATCAAGAATAAAAATCCCAATTTCTGAGAATAAGTTAGGTCGGCATTGTACAAAAAGAAATCAAGCGATAGCGCACCGGCGGCAGCCCTGTTTATTCACCAAGAGCAAACTATGCTATAAAAAACTTGTCTTTTTGTCTCTGGTTGTAGTTTCGGCTTTTAATTTAACTTTTTTTTTGTCTAATCAATAGAAATATTAAAATTACGGGAACCGGAACCGGTACAGGAACGTCCGGAACCGGTTCCGAGGTTTTCCGAATTCCGGCTCGGTACCGGTTCTCCCGGTACTGCAATCCCTAAACAAATATCACAAATATTAATGATCGAAGATGGTGTAAGGCCAAAAAAATCGGAGCCCCACAGCTCCTGAGTGAGTTAGGCACGATTTTCCCTGAACCTTGAGGAGAACATTGCTCCTATACACTTATAAACACGAATAATTCCCCAATGTCTCCACAATCTCAGGTTCGGATTTTAGGAAAATTGAAAAAAAATGTAACTTACCTCTCAAGGAAGACAAAATAACTACGGGCGCCCAACACAAAAACCCAATGCAATACATTTGCAGGTTCTCCAAATTAGTCTGGAAAAAAAAAAAATTAAAAATATTTTACATCCTTTTAAATCGTAAACATCAGACATGACTTTCTCAGCTACTAAAACGTCAAACAAGTTTTTAAAGACTGAAAGCAACTGGGGAAAAAAAATATCAGACATTACGTCAGATGGTCGGAAAAGGAAAAGGACACTGACGACCGTAAGATAAATTGCCGTTAAATGTCGGAGAGGAAACGTTAAATGTGTTATATAGAAATTTGTAAAATAAACGATTATTAAATAATAATAAAAGCAGTCTTCGTCGCCTCCGCCGCCGCCGCCCGCCTTTCGTAAGGAAAGGTCGAAAAGAGCAGGAACAGCACCGGATCCATTTTCGAATTAAATTTGAGTTAACACAACCCAGGGATGCTAATGTCGTGTCACGTTTCGTTTAAAACTTTATCATTCCCCAGGATGATTTATTATTATTATTTCTGAAGAAAAAAAAAGCTGCCGATTTTAGAGAACATTAATTTTTCGAACTTTATAATTTCCCTCAAAGCTATTTATAGAAACGATAGAGTACCAAGTTCGAATATAATCCGACGTTTGGCGTCGCATGTTTTCCCCTCGGAGACCGAACTCGTCGATATTGATTAAACTCGAATTTACACATTCACGCTTGTTAATTTCGTTATGTAAATTTACCTTGTTTTTTAAATCGACTGCTGCCTCTCAAAACTTTTTTTTTTTTTTTTTTTTTTTTATCGTTTTCGATCGTCGGCCGCAAAAAAACAAAAAAAAAAAATCGATCCGGAGATTGCGAAAAGTCGATCGGATTCCGATGAAACGGGGAGCTTGCAAAACCCCTTTCGGGGGTTTATTTAATTACCGAAGGGAGAGGAGCAAAAAGGGAACCGACCGATCTAGATTAAATTAAACCGTAAATTTTGATAGAGGAAGTGTTATCGAGTAGTGACATCGGTAATTGCGGGGAGATACGTTCCAGTCTCTCCGAATTCCGTTTATTGCCTCCCTTTTCGATAATTTGTAACGACGGTAATCTAATTACCGATCCGGGAAATATTCCGAGAAACATGGATCCGTTGTATAATTTTTTCTGAAAAACAAAACAGACAATTTTCGAAGCGGTGCAAGGAGAACAAAATCCGCACAAAAGGACTGAAGAAAAATTAAAGAAATTTTCCAAGAACTGTTAAATCGTTATCAGGAAAAAAAGAATCGCCAGAAGCTTAATTAAGTCGTGTCAAAGCGAAACAGCATCCGATCTCCATCGGATTTCCTTTCCTCATCATATTTATGTTTTTCCTTTTTTGTATCGGTCTATAAATCCTTTACAAAACATCGTTTACTTTCTGAAGTCAATTTGGCAGTGCTGACATTTTTTTACCATTTGCACCGCCCCTTCGGTGATTTTTTTCGCAGATGCTGACTAATGTGGCCCTTATTTAACGAATTTTTGAATTTTTAATTACCTAATTCTTTTAGAGTGGTCAAAAAAAGATTGGGTGAATTTTTTCAAATTTTTGGGGGCGAACTTAAGTAGGAACCCGACATTAGGGGTTTGAACAATAGCTGCATCCTCCCGCTAAACCCTACTTCTTTGAGTTATCTTTTTCAAAATTCTGAAAACCCTTTTTGCAAAATAAAAAAAATTTTTCTTTCGAAAAAAACTTGCTCTTTATACGTTTTGTTCGACAAACGTGCAGACATGGTCACCAATTTTTACACAGGAAAAATGATTTTTCAAACAGGAAAGAATAAGACAAACAATTCTAGAAAAGAATCATTCTTTCAGCTATTTCCTGGTCCGCAGATATTTTTTCCTGATCAGAGTATATTTTCGTAACAAAACTATGTGGAAAATGAATCTACTCATCAACAAACTTTTTCTTCGAAAACAAAGACGGAATAAAAAAAAAGGCATAAAATAAAGAGATATTTCCTTTCCTCAGCAATACCTACTTTATAAATCTTTTTTAAATAAAATCTTCCACGATTTTTTTTTTCCTGAGTAAGGGAAAATTTTATGAACTCTGGGAGAAATATCCATCAATTTAAGAAAAAACTGAAAAAAAAAAAGGTCGAAAACACGATGTCGTTTTAATGATGCGTATTAATTATGGAAACCGGTTTATTTCCAGGGATTTTTCATCGTAAAACCGCACAATTTTTTATTCCAGGAAAAAATTTGACCCTTGAAAATGCTGAATAGGTATATAATCACATAAAAAAGTAATTAATGGTTTCCGTCTTTGATTCGGATTCGGGAATTAGGGGGGAAAAAATTTCGGTGGGTTTTAAAAAGAACTTGGATGTACCGACATTATAACTTCCGGAGTAAATTAATGATTCCGGGAATGGAAGAAAAAATATTTTCTTTTCTGCAGTGGCGTAACACAGACCCAGAGATTTTCTTGAAAATATTTAGAAAATATTAGAAAAATATTTAGAAAATACAGTATTAGAAAAATATTTAGAAAATATTAGAAAAATATTTAGAAGTTATTAGAAAAATAGTTAGAAACCATTAGAAAAATATTTAGAAAACATTAGAGAACATTAAAAAAATATTTTGTGGTAAAATTACGATCCTCACTATTAATTATTCTTTCAATATTATTGGGAATTGCATCAATTTTTATTTTTAAAAACCTTGAAATTATTCAAGGAAGAAGTAACAAAGGAACATCAATTAAAATATTAGTCGAAGCGGCGAAGGATGGACTCGAACCACCGACCTTCCGTTTTCATGACGGCTGCTCTACCACTAAGCTACCTCGACATCACGACGAATATTCAACTGATGCGGTTTTTAAAAATAAAAATTGATCCAATTCCCAATAATATTGAAAGAATAATTAGAAAAATATTTAGAAATTAGAAAAATATTTAGAAAGCATTAGAAAATATTTAGAAAACAGTAGGAAAATATTTAGAAAACAGTAGAAAAATATTTAGAAAACTCCCGAAAATTTCCCGTAGTGTAGAATCACGAATCCGAAGTCAGCTTTTTTATATCTGCTTCGGTTTTTGAGCTAAAAGCCAAAATATGGCAAAACAAAAACTTAATAAAGTGAGAATGAGAAAACATACCAAGTCCTCAGTTTCACTCGTATTTTGGTCTCTAGTTCAAAAATCTGAGCAAATATAAAAAAACGGACTTCAGATTCGTGATCTATGGGATATTTCCGACAGTAAACCAAACTTTTTCTCAGATCGGAAAAACTGTAATTTTTTTTTCTTAGAGCAATTTTCGGAACTTTAAGCTAAGGTCACCACGCTTTCCCTTGGAGTAAAAAATTAAAAAAAAAAATTCGGGTTTATCAGAATTCCAAGGAGAACCATTTTTAAGAATACGCGATTTGAAATTCGAAAATTGCCAAATAAGGGACACCCTAACGTATAATTGTTGATTGGTAGGGTTGTGAAGCTTCTGCAGGCCTCTACATGTTTCATATTCGGAAATGGCATATCCGTGAATGCTTAATTTCCGTGGAATGATCGATCACTTACTTAAGCGTTCGAACCCTGCGTTAGACTGTACAAGAACGGCCTAAAATCGCGATGAGGATCTTAAAAACAATCATCTTCCGCCACTGAACATAACAGTATTTTTTATTTTTATTTCCGTCTTTTCGACTGAGTATTAACCGATCCGCATGCGAAAGGAAACCTTCTAGGGAAAGCGAAAGAATTTCGGAATACAAATTTTATTAAAAATTATTGGATAGTTGCCCCGAGGAAAAAGAAAAGGAGAAAAAAAAAGAGCGAAATCGGTGCAAGAGCTTCAAGCCATCTAAAACCTTATCTTTACAATGCAGTCTACAGCCCTTTCCTCTTTCCTTAAAAAAAAAAAAAAAAAAAAAAAAAAAAAAAAAAAAAAAAAATTCCAAGAAAACTGAAAATTTTTGATCAAACCCCAGCCTCGAAATCGATAATAATTAAAATTTAACGATCTTTTAAACGATCATTTTGGAGAGTGGGGAAAAAAGTTTAAAAAAAAAACTCTCAAGTATTTTTTAATCGAAAAGTTGAATCACTTTCTAATTTGCACGTACAGAAAGTTAATTTTCCATATCGAAAATGACTGATTACCAGAAAGACTTTAGCTTCCGATCGCGGAAAAGGAAGAAAAAAAAAAAAAAGGGTCCTTTTTCGTCGACCGCACCCGTACGTGATTCCGCCGTCGCGTTCCGGATTTCCCGACAGCAAAAACAAACACCCATCGCTCTTATCGTTTAATAATGTTGTACCTCCCCCCTCCCCCCAGAATCCGATCCTTGTTGTAATCTCCAAGATTATCCCCGTTTTCCCCCGTCTAGAATTTCTTATATCATCCGAATAGGTCGCAAGGGGATCGTCCTAAATACTTGTTTCTACGACTTAATCATCGGTTAATCGATAATTAATCGGTTTTCGGGGTCGGCCCCGGGGAACGTCCGTTACTTAAATTTAATTGCTTCTGGTTCCGTCGGACTTTATATAAAATAGGATAATATACTTCGATTTATGTAATTAAAATAAGGATGGATGTGGTCATGCGGTAAAAGAGAGAGAGAAGTTTTACACCATATTTGATTGGGTTTTCATTTTTAAGGATTTACGTTTGTATGTTTAGGACCGTTTCTAACAATTGTAATTAGAGCTGATCTATGATTTAAAAAGAATTAAAAAGTTTTGTGTGTATATTATGAACCTTCCGAATGGGACTGTTCAAGCATTCCGTACCGTGCCGGGGAGTTACTTTGCACACTTTTTCCGGTTTTTTACACGAAACGATATGAAATCGTTAGGGTAAAAAAGATGCTTTTAATATGTTATAGAGGGACTCTTTGTCGTTCGTTTAATACCCTATTTAACTATTCCTAGTTATTTTAACAATGAAAAAGAAAAAGAAATTATTTAGAAATGATGTTTCGTTTTAAAAAAAGGAGAACTTTGCCTTGTTATATTTTCACATTAATATCTCTGTAAATATGGCACGAAGGCTAATGAAACGTATCTCAAAACAGAAAGATTTTTATAAGGAATCGATTTTTATCCGTCAAAGCAATTAAACTACTTTTACGACTAAAAAATTAATTTATTTCTTTTACGAAGCAACGTCGACAAAACCAGACAAAATAATACTAATGATTCAATGCGTTTTGAATATGCAACCAGCAATGCAAATGTTTAGAAACAATATTCCGTAATATTCGTCTGCCATTTTGTTTTTCTGCAAATGGCCGGCAATAACAAATTTTATTTCTTATGTGTGCAGCTGTCTCGTACCAGAGTTAAAACAAATAAATTAAAAAAAAAAAAAAACTTTATTATACAAAATAAACACTTCGTGCCAAAACGTTGTGAAAATAACTGCTAGTTTCTTGCGCGCCCGAGAACGAACTCTACCGAACGATACCGAGTTGTTCCGAATTACAGATTCGAGTGGGATCGTAAAAAGACTCCCTCGCGTTATCCATTTTTAATGTGTTTGGGCACGCGTCTTTCGAGTCTTTAAAATTTCCGAAAGATCCATATAGCTCACAGTGAAACGTTTAATAAAGAAGATAATAATAAAAAAAAGGTAAAAAAAAGAGTCCAACCTAATAAATGAGTCCATCAATGGAAGAAAAAACACCAAACCCACCATCAAAATCTACGTTTTTGTTAAATTTTTTCATGATTTCAATATGGAGTCAATTTCAATATGGCGTCCGCTTAGAAACAATGATGACGTACATTAGAAGCAATGGCTTACCGAGATATTCGAACATTTTTTCTTACAAATTTCTTTCTAATTTTTTTCTTTACATTTAGGAATATTTTTTATTGAGACGAACAAAATCACAAGAGCTCATTAAGATATTTCTGACGTGTTTAAACAGGCATTATTTTAATACTGCCGTCAGCTGTTTCTTACGAAGTCTTCGAATTTCGACATAGAGAAGTTCTTTCAATTTTTTTTTTTCCTTTCTGAGCATAAAATTTATTTTATCAAGGATTTTTTATGCAACTTAATAAGTAAATAATACTCGAAATTGTCTACGCTTTAATAATCTATAAAAATATTGCTGATTTTTGAGCCATAATTATATGTAATAAATATTTAATTGAAGTGGGCAAAGTTACCCCGTCTAATCCAAAGTAAACCCCGGGTACGTTAACAATTTTTTTGACCTCCTGCATTATCTTTGTCAACACTTAGCTTATGGTAGACGTCACTCATTCGAAACCCCTCCCTCCTTCCTACCTGGGATGATGACTTAATACTTGAAAGTCTCTAATTTTCGATCGAAATAATAATCAGGGTCATTCAAAAGTATTTGCGTATAAAACAAGATCATGAGATCAAAATAAAAAATTTTCAGTATTTTTAAATTTCAAGTGAAATTGAATTAATTAAATCCTCAAATAAATAAATATTTTACACTCAAAAAAGAAAATGACTAATGCGAAAACAAAAATGTCTCGCAACAAGGCATTTTCTTAAAAATCGCGCGAAAACAATAAAAATATCTTGTCAAGAAACAACCTGTCCGTTGTTGAAGCATTCCATTTTTATTGCAAGACTGTATTAAAGAGATTTTTTCTTTAAGTAAACTAGATCATTATTAAAGACGAGATCAAACCCAGAGAGTATCCGATTATTTATATTTATTAATCTGTATTTTCATTTAAATTTAGTAATCATCACTCGGAATATTCGACCGAAATCCAAATTTGACCTTCGTTATTTTCGTCTATTCTCCCGAAATGAAAGCCGCCTGGGGTTCGAAATCGGTATCGACATGTCGAGCATTTCGTACAAAGCCTCTTCCGATAGTTTGTCCGGTGTTTCGCCTCGGAACATAGACTCTCCATAGTCCCTCCTTTGTCTTCCATTGTCCGATTGTCTTTTACGAGTTTGTAACCGACACCGATCGTTTGTCATGGTTTTCGAACGTCATTAGACGAAAACGGGTGACGTTTCGCCTTTGTAAGGGAATTTCATCGGGGATATCTCAAATAATATAATAAGCTTATTAAAAGGGGGGACGAAAAATAATTATTATGAGAGGTAAAGGAGAGTTTAACAAAAAAAAAAAAAAAAAAAAAAAAGTGGAGAAAGCAATCATGGAAGCATACGATTGGAAGTCAGTCGTGTGCAACATCGAACGTAGGGAACCTGTACCCCCGGTCCTTTTGTTTTCTGCATTCGCCTCGTTAAAATCGATTACTGCAGTATTAACTGATAAACTTCTCCCATTTTTAACCACGCTTCGGTAGTTATCAACTTTGGAAAAAAACAGAAGCCGGAAACTTTGGTGGCTTGTTTTATCGATTTTAAAAAAAAATTATGTTGCAACATTTCGGCAATTTTTTTTTTTTTTTTTTAAGAGTTTCTTGGATTAAAAAATAAGCGACACTTTTTGGTCAGTATTTATATAACAAAACGGTCGGTATATTATTAATAAAACGGCCAGTAAAAGAATGAAATGGGCAGTAAATATAACATAAATGGTCAGTAAAAAATTATTATTTGGTCAGTAAATTAACTAATCGGCCAGTATATTTTCAAAAAATTCGCGCAAACAATGAAAATAAAAGTTAGACGAAGGTCTTATCAATTAAGCTACAACCAGAGCTTTAGTAGCTTTTTTCGGGCGCCCTCGTCGACGTTTTTCTCCGATCAGGACTACCTTAGCCGCTGGAAATGGTTTAGCAAATTTAAGGCGAATGGCGATTCTTACTACATGTTTGCACATGAACTTTTCCAAAAACTGAAAGCAGGTACTGTACATTTTCCTTCTATCCATCTGTCATTCTCCTTTTGCATCTCAACTATCCAAACCTTAAACGCGAGTTAGGACAATTTTTTAAACGTATTTCACCATATTCCTTGCTATCCGGGTCAAACGGGAAGATAGGGATTCGAGTCCTCCACGGGTGCGAGTTGTTAATTTTTCTCGAAAATTTCTTTCCGTCTTCCTATCCTGCTCCGGACACTTTCCCCTAAAAAAACTTTCATCAACTAGTTCAAGCAATTTTTTTTACTACAACTCGACGCATATGCGCCTAGCACACAATTAAAAACGAATAAAAATAACTTTCAAATTTTCCGCTTTTAATATATTTTTTCCCCCGCGAAATACTGACCATTGAAAAAAAAAAAATACTGACCAAAAAACTTAAAAATGTCTAATGTTGCATTTATATATAGACAAATAAATATTTTTACTTACATTTAAAATAAAAATACTGACCAATAAGTTATTTTACTGACCTTTTTTTACTGCCCACATAAATACTGACCATTAATTTTTTTTACTAACAATGTACGTAATATACTTGCTAAGTAATTAAAAATACTGACCGAAAACCGATTAAAATGCTGACCGGGAAAATGCAAGCCCAAAAAATATTTTAATCTTCTTAACGATTCCTCAAACATATTACCCGACCATATCTGTTTTCAAGGAAAATACGCCAAATGCCTCTGGGATGTTTGGAGTTTTAATGCATAAGAGACCCGGGAGAAGTTAAATCGTTATCGCGACCGCTCCATCTCGAGATATCGGACTTTGAACACATTTTCCGTTTCTAGATTTCTCTAATTTCTGCGAGGTCGAGTTTCGAAGCTGAAACTTCAAACCATACACAGACCGCCTAGACATTGGTTTGACCTATAAAAAAAAAAAAAAAAAAAAAAAATTGAGACGAGCTCGTCGCTGGAGAAAAAAAAAATTATCCGCTACGTTATTATATCACGTTAGGAGATGATTACAAAGAAAAAAAAAAGAAGAGATTTTATTGTGACCCAGAAAAACTCTCGACACTACTTGTGAAAAAATCTCAAGCACACTCGATACCGCGGAAAATGAAAAAAATAACTGTAAAGAGGGAAAATTCTGAAAATTGCGTAAGCAAAATTTCTAAGCAAAATTAGTGGCGTTTTTAACGTCAGGAATTTATGAGTTCAATGACTTGATTAGAAGTAGCCTATCCGATCAAGGGTATTTAAAAAAAATGCGAAAAAAATTTGAATTTAAGCTGAGATAAAATAAACTCATAAAAACGAGAAGAAACTCGAGGAAATAAAGAAAACCAGACGGTTTTGGATAGGAAAACGTCGCGGGTCGGGTTCATTTTATTTGCTGGCGTCCAAATGCGCAACAAGAATTGGTCGGGACAGAAATGCAAAACCGAAACCAATTTAGTAAATAAACAAACAAGAGGTAATTAAATGTGTTTAACTTGCTGTCTCGACTTCCTACGCTACAACTTCGGAGAGCGGCTAGGCAAATCTACAAATTGCTCCTTGGGCTAATTGACAGAAACTAAAAATGAGAGAAACGTACAAATATTACGTCATCACTTTAGCCGGGTCTGGAAAGATTTACTCTTTCAAAACTCCCGGCGGCGTATCCTACGGGTACCAACAATATGCATAAAATATTGTATATACTCTTGGCTTTCATTTCAAATCAAATCAGTAAATGACGTCAAGAAGACTTTTGTTGTCACCGAAGTCCTTATCCCACCCCTTCCCTTGTTTATCCGAGTAGAAACTGACCGATGCCTACTGTCAACGAAAATGTCCGACTAAAGAAAACCCAAAGCGCCGGAACATCGAAAATAATAAAAATAAAAAATGTATACACTCAAGGGAAATAAAGCAAACGATTAAAGAACACGGGAGACCTAAAGGGGTACAAAAGACCCGAGGTCCAAGGAAAAAGTTCCGCCTTAAGGAAAAACTCGGGAGGAAAGTTAAACGGCGCGATCCCGCCGGTCAAACGTCTTCCCAATTTTTCTCCCCGCGAATTTTCCTTTCTTCCATTTTCTTTTATTCTCTCTCAAACTCATTAGACGGACCCGTCGAAATAGGAATTCGTCGGTTTCTTTTGTTCTTTTCCGCCTGCCTTCTTTCTTCTTCTCCAAAAAAAAAAGAAAAAAAAAAAAGAAAACCTAATCTTTACAAAATAAATCTCTACTTTTTTTCTCAGAAAAAGAGTAGACGTTCTCGAGTAGGGGAATTACGTTCGGAATATTAAACGGCGACCGTGTGCTCGTAATTTCATTTTCTTAATAACGGTTCAAGGAAATTAGTGGGGACCGACAACCGACTCGTCTTATATATTTTCTCATTTTCGAAGAGAAAAGGATCAAAGGAAATTCACCTAAACCGTAACAAACTCGGTTAGTTATAGAGTGAGGGGGTTTGTTTTCTTCTTAAACCGACTTTTAAACATTAAACCTTTCTAAAAATATAAAGAGGAAAAATAAGAATCATAGATTCGTTACTTAGCTAGAGAGTTTTGAACAGGTTTCAGCGGTGATTTTGCTATAAAGTAATGACCATTTCTGCTACTTGCTACATATAGAAGTTTATAGCGATCGCAGCATAACAGTTAGATAGAGTACAAGAAAGACAGGAGCAAAAATGAGCGAAAAATGTGTCACTATTAAAGAAAAGGCCTCTATGCTTAGCTTATGAGGTACCACTGTTGAATCCGTGACAACGGTACCCTGTACCACCGAAAAAAATATTTTTCCAATGTTTAACTTATGGGCGTACCATTATCTAATGTTGAGATACAATCACATTTGTAATTTTAGACAATACATTTGTAATTTTAGACTTGGGAACTTCAGGGCTAATGAACAACAGTATATAATTCACCGATTAGGGCGATCGGTAGTCCATCGGTAGGACTCTCGATTGGCACGCGGCAGACCCGCGGTCGAGTCCAGGTCTTACCAGGCATTCACCTCTGACGCTTTTCAAGAGTTATCATGTGAATACAACGTGATACCCTACACGGTTCGGAGCCTGTGACTAAATACAGTAGGTCCATTTTATTCACCCACCTACCGACCTCCCCCAAACTTCATTGTAGAAAATGTCGAATTGACTCTTGATTCTTTAATCCTTCCTTATTATTAAAACTCGAATTTACAAATAAGAACTGACTACATAACTTTTTAATTTTTTTTTTTTTAATTAGAGGAAAAATTTTATTTATTATTTTTAATTGGGAGCGTAGTTTCAAGTATTACGTAAGACCAAAAGGGGAAGGAGGGGGTGCTCGAAATTCTTAAGATTTCTTACTTGGGGGCGGGGGGGAGTTTGGCAAATCTTACGTAAAAATTTCCATCATAGCTTATTGTTCAGAATTTTTTTTTTATTTCAAAAAATTAAGTTGTTTGAATTTTTTTTCGAATGTCTAAAGTAGAAAAATTGAAAACATTTTTCAAAAAATTTTAAGAAATAAAAATTTATTTTTTGATGAGATTTTGTGCCAATTGTAGCCATCTTCAGAAATATGAGTATGAACTATAAACCTAGATTTAAGAAAAATATTACTTTGAATTAAAATTGGCGTTAAAAAAAGGGGGGCGTTAGCGAAAATCTTAGGCAATATAATAGGGGGGGGAGGGGGTCCAAAAACCCGTTTTAAAGTCTTACGAAATACTTGAACGTTCTCATTAGAGGGAAAAAGAACTTCATTATTCAGTGTACGAATGTGTAATATGGTGAGTCGAAAATGACGAATTTCGGAATTTAAAAACTCCTGACAGCGGAATGGGCGCCTTTTAGCATCACTATTATCCTTAATTTTTTTCAGATTTTTTTGAAGGTCATCTTGTGGTCGCGCAATGACCTTAAAGATTTTAAAACCCCATATAAGGACAAAATGTAAGAATCATTTTGCTGAAAAAAGTGTCCCTTTTTATCGGAAATTTTGCTTACATTACGAATATAAAGTCCGAAATTAGTTTAAATGTATGTTTTTTGAGCTTTAGGCCTTTTTTAAAACACTGAAATTATTTAGACTTTTACCCCTTTAGCTTATAAGAATATTAATACAGAAAATTAATTTTAGACTTAATGTTCGTAATCTATGCAAAATTTCCGATAGGAAGCAATACTTATTTTTTTTCTTAGCATAAAAAAAAGCCATATTTACTGTCCTAATACGGGCTTTTCAAAAATTTCCAAGTCATTGCGGGACCTCAAGATGACCTTCAAAAACTCTAAAAAAAAAAAAAAAAAAAAAAAAAAAAAAAAATTAGGGTTAATAGTGTTGCCAATCCACTATCAGGAGTTCTTCAATTCCAAAATTCGTCAGTATCGGCTCACCTTATTGTAGAGTAACAGTTCATTAAAGGTGGCGGCAAAATTAAAACATTAATCTGTTTTAACGTTATTATTAATATTGGCTAACTAAAGCCAAAAATGTTTTTTAAAAATTTTGGCTTAAAAAAAGACAAACCTTTGGCGCATGATCTACTCAAACTATGCTCTTTTAGCTACTGACTCCCCTAAAAATCGGAAAAAGTAAAAGAAAAAAATCGAAAACAACGAAATATTGAGTCTCTTCTCTATCGCAATATTTCCAACTTCTATACAGTTCGTTAAAGCAAAAGAGATCAAAATTTTTGTCAACTCAATTACTTAAATTGTAAAACGATGTAATATTTTTTTTCTCTTCTCCTCCTTATGCAGGTAAACACATATCAAATACGTCGAGCGATAGCCAATATGCTAGAAACATCTTTTCGAGCTACGGTCATCAATCATTTTCTTTCGAGTAAATATTTGAACTCTTTTCTCTCTATATATAATATACGGATATTATATTTTCACGTGAGTGCATTTTCATTCGGATATCGAACGATGTTTTGCACTCGTCGAAATGCTGCCAAAGAAAAAAACTTATAATTTTTTTTTCTGTTTTCTTCCAACGAAAAGTTTTTAATGAAAAAATTTTCGAACGAATGCGAGGAACATCGACTGAATGATGATTTTAACCGGGCAAAAACAGACTCAGAGTCATTTTTGCATGATAACCCGAAAAACGACATGCACAGTGAAATATACCCGTCATTAAAGTCCATAAGGAAAGTTACGTAATAAATTTTTTTCCAGTTTAAATCTCGCTGAAAAGTTTACGTAAAAAAAGTAAAAAAAAAAAATGAATTTTTTTTATCTTTTTACGAGGCAAAATGTTTTTTAGAGATAAAGTATTTATAGACGATAGATTTTTGCTTTCTTTATACAGGAAATCACCTTTCGAATAGGGACATATAAACGTTTTTATTTCTTCCCTCCCTACGACGCTACCGGAAACGATTTACTCCGATTCTTACCCGAATACTTTTAAAAACTTTTCCTTAACTACTTTAAATCCTCTTACATTTTTCTTTTCCTTCCTTTTAATCGGGAGAAATAATCTAATTTCCTTTAAATTAAATAACCAAGTTAAAAAAAAAAAAAAAAAAGAGTTTACTTAAACAAAGCTCTTTCGTTTCCTTTTTTAAAGCTGCAGCGATATCAGCTTCAAAAAGAGATCAAGATTTGAAAAATCGCAAAGCTCACGTTTGAATAAATGACGAATGAACGTACGTACAGTGTATGTATAAAAAAAAAAAAAAGAAAAAAGCTCGAAATCTTTTTCGAGTGGAAAGAAAGCGAATTCTAAGTCCGGGCTTTTAAAGGCTTTTTCATTTGAGCCGGAATATTTTATGAAATATAATTTATTCTTAAGTTCAACATTAGTTCACGCAACTTGAAAAAAAAAATTCAGAAGTTGAAGAGTTTTCGTAACAATGGAAAAAATACTTGCATATATTTTAAATACTTCCACTCGAGATTTTCAAGTGCAAAAATATGTATTTTTTCCTTTAGTTGCTACGATTTAACTCTCCAGTTTTTATTTTTTATTTGTTTACTTTCTCGGCATCGCCCAGTTTTTCTTTTATCGAATTCAAAAGCGATATTTTTTATTTTCGCTTCGGCGCCGCGGATAACATTGAAAACTGGTCCAACACGCATTAGGGTCAATTTTTTTCCCCACCTGAACCGAAATGATTTTTTTTTTTCGGCGTCTGTTCGACGCCTTCAGCAATTTAGCTAGAATCGGATCACACATCAAAATAAATATTTCAAGGGAAATGGAGGAATGGAGCAACGATATCATGCATAATCGAATCGGACTTACAGATTTTATTTTTTATGTAATGAACAAACATAAAGTAACAATTCCGTGCGTCGGAGGTGAACAAACGTATCTCCATCGTAAATATGATTGGAGATAGCCTGTTTCGACATTCCGTGTAAGGGTCATGTGATCACAAGATTACACCAACATGAGCGTGTAAACTTGTAGTCACATCATTTTCGCAAACACACTATCGGAGTCGAAACGCACTATCTCCAATTATATTTACGATGGAGATACATTAGTTCACCTCCGACGCACGGAATTGCTGAATGTTTCAGAAACCTTTTCAGGGTCGTAATTTTAAAAAAGGTTTTTTGCCCAAGAAAATCCGAAAGAAAACTATATTTTTCACGATTCGTCGAAAGCGTGGATTTCATCTAAAATAAGTTTAATGGATGATGAAAACTATAAAAATTTAAAAAGTAGGTATCTTCACAGTAGCGAGCATTTCCTGCTGAAGGTCCTTCTTGATCGTTAACATGCTATGCTAAAGTCTTGTAGGATAAAATTTGGCGAAAATACATCTGAACCATTGGCAAAATCGGTCAACGTATTCCGGGATGAAAAAATGATCCCGACAACATAAAGGCTCTAAGGCATGAATCCCTGACCCCCATTTTCTCAATTCACGGTGACCTTTAAGAAGGGGGAGAAAAAATCCGACTTTTCCCTAGCCTTTCTTTATTCCCCGATTTTTTCGCCTTCCGTTATTTATCGCTTTCGAATCATTCCAATCGAATGTTGCGAAAGATCGTCTTATCAAGATTTATTTCTATAATGCCAGTTATTTTTAAAGGAAAATTGAGACTTTCTCCATTTTTCTCTAATAATGAAAACTGAAGCGAAAGACGGAAAATAAGATTCGTTTAAGGATAGATTCCGTCACTTCAAAATTGCAGTTTCAAGTGAAAATACGACAAATGTTTTTTCTATCCACAATGACCATCTTATCCAAATTTATAATAGGAATTAAATTGATAAACATCGACCGGAAAAGAATGGCAGATATCGGATGAGAAACACTGGTTTCAACAATAATAAAAGTCGAGTTAATAGTTTATTTCTCATTTTCGCAGATATAGTGGCGGTAATAAATACCAAATCGCAATCCGAGAAAACATTTTATCAAGAAGTTCGACGTAAGAGTTTCATGTAAAATCAACAGTACCTACGGACTTTGGTCTGGCATTAATGTCCTCCGGATGAAGATTTCGCACTTCATTAAGTTCGTAAAATCTAACGATGACAGGGGGGAAAATTCAAAGAATGCTACGAGTAATGAAAAGATTTTCCAAGAAATATTTACAACTTTTTAGTTATAAATAAAATTTATTTTTAACGTGTCCTTTACGGCAAAAAAAAAGGCTCTGCTTTCCCGTACGAAAAATTGAAAAAATGTGTACAATTTTTGCAAAATACATATATGAAAAAACTTTATATAAAAAATTCATTATTTTTGTATGATTTATACAATAATTCCGTGCGTCGGAGGTGAATTAACGTACCTCCATCGTAAATATGATTGGAGATAGCCTGTTTCGACATTCCGTGTAAGTGTCATGTCATCACAAGTTTACACCAACATGGAGCGCGTAAACTTGTAGTCACATGATTTTCGCAAACACACTATCAGAGTCGAAACGCACCATCTCCAATTATATTTACGATGGAGATACGTTCACCTCCGACGCACGGAATTTGGACATGCATAATTTTTACAAAAATCATTCAAAATTTTTTTAAGCATAAAAATCAGGATATACATAATTTTTGCATAATTTATGCATATAGTTTTTTTAAAATCATAAAGCAGGAAAATTTACTATTGTATATTATGCTTATCCAACTTACTCTTTTTATGTTATGCATAATTATTTTTGAGGATGAAAAAAATAATTCCGGTTAAAAAAAGTTAAGTCCTTATACTTATTTATGCATTTTTTGTGGATGTTCAATTTTTTGTATAATTTATAAACTTGTATTTTTTTTTTGTATAAGTATTCAATTACAGTTTTTGGTCAGTAGTTTTACTAAGTGGTAAGTAAAAATTCTAAATGGTTAGTGTCCATAGGTCAGTAAAAATATGGTCAGTAAAAATTTATTTATTTATTTATTTATTGGTCTTTCAGTCACCATTTACAATTTTTACAAAATACAAATTTAAAAATATCGAATTATTTACAATTGTTTAAATTAAAAAAAAAAAAAAATTACAAATTATTATTATGCTTTAAAAATCAGTTACAACAAATTAGATAGTACCGAGTTAAGAGGAGTTAAGAAAATACTATTGGGTCAGTATTAAAACTGGATGGGAAGTAAAAAAAATCATTTTGTCGGTGTTTTAAAACTAATGATCAGTTTTTAAAAAATTTTGGTAAGTTGAATGGAAAGCGGAATAAAAACAAAAGGAGAAGAGGAAACTTTTAGGGAAAGACCGCCTCTAGATAAGTTTTTTCGAGGCAGTTAAAATTCGATCGAAAAATGGTCCAAAGAAATTATAAATGAAACTCTGTCATTCAGCTTAACGACGACAGTGCAACTATCAGGTGGGCCAAATTGAAGATGAAAGTTTCGTCAGTCAGCTCAGAAAATTGCATCCGCTGTTTTTATTTTTAAGCAGCTCAGAAAAAAATGAAACATTAATTACTTTTTTTGAACTTTTAAATACTATTTCTCACTGAGTCTTGAAATTTTGTGCCTCGAACTATCCGAATTTTAAAATTATTTTTCAGCCCTTCATACCTACTGTATTTTTACTCGATACTTCTATGTATAAATAAGTCGCTTCACTTTACAGACTTTTATTTTTATCCGAAATGAAATATCATATATTTATTTATTTCTCAATTTTTGGTTTGGAAATTATTTAATTTGCCAGCGACGCCTTTAAAATTTTTTTAAAATTCTAAAAAATAATTAGGAGAGTCTTTTTTAGTTAGTAAAGATCCCAATTTTAATTGAGTCTGGGTCAAATCCCCGAAAAACAAATCCCCGAAATAATTTTTCGGGAATTTGATTTTCGGGGATCTGATTTCCGCATTTCAAATGTTAATTTAATTTTTAAATAATTAAAATAATAATTTTTTTACGGGTTCAAAACCCCGAAATTTTTCGGGGATTAGATTTTTGCATTTCAAAGGTTAATTTAAATGGAAATGGAAAAATATGGATTTTAAATATGGAAAAAGTCTAAAAATCAATTCTATACAAAATTTTGTCTAAAAATCAAATCCTTCCTTCTTCCTTCCAGTTCAATAAGACTTCAAAATAAAAATCAAATCCTTCCTTCTTCCTTCTTTCCTTCCAGTTCAATAAAACTTAACAAAGTTCCAAATTAAGGTTCGACACATTACGCATTCCACTGGTTTTCGCTCCTCGTCTTAATTTGGAACTTTTGTTAAGTTTTAATTAACTGGAAGGGAAGGAATTTGATATTAAGGCTTGATTTTTAGACAAAATTTTTAACAGAACTGATTTTTTGATTTTTAGATTTTTTCCGTATTTAAAATCCATATTTTTCCACTTTCAATTAAATTAATATTTAAAATGCGAAAATCAAATCCCCGAAAAATTTCGGGGTTTTGAACTAGTAAAAAAAAGAATTATTTTAATTATTTAAAAATTAAATTAATATTTAAAATGCGGAAATCAGGTCCCCGAAAATCAGATCCCCGAAAAATTATTTCGGGGATTGGTTTTTCGGGGATTTGACCTGGCCCCTTTTAATTTAAGAGGAAATTCTGCAATGGTTAATTCTTTCATCCATCGTGTTTGTCAAGCATGTTTGACCAACAAATTGGTTGGTCAAACATGTTGATCCAACATTCCAAAGTGAATCGGCGCCCTTATACTGACCAACAATCTATTTTATACTGACCAAATTATAAATGTTTACTGACACTAGAGAATATTTGCTGCCCAGCAAGTTAATTTAATACAGACCAAAAAGTAATTAAAATACTGATCAAAAAGTAATTAAAATACTGACCAAAAAGTGAATTTAATATTTATTAAAAAAATACAAGCCTAATTTATACATTATTTTTATAATATTTATGCATCTCTTTTTCATACAGGTTAAAGCTAATAGCATATCAACAAATTAAAAAAAATAATAAATAAATAAAAAAAAAATAAATAAAAAAAAAAAAAAACGACGCGTCAATGATTTTAAAAATTTGTTGAATTAACTATATGAACCTACAAATTCCAACACCCTCACCCATATCCCATCGCCTACATCCCTTTCCGTTTCCCAAACTCACTCCTCTTTATACCTCAAATCGGTAATAAATTACCAGAGGACGAGCTGATTATTATTCGGTCAAACCATGGAATCGGCCAGAATCGGTCAGTCCTAAGGTCGTATTTCCTGCTGCCATTATCATTATGCATTGTCATTCAATGGCATTATCTTACCCGCAACCTCTCCAACCACCCTCATTTTAAATTACCCATAAACTGATGTATAAACACATATCCGGACGAAATTTTTATCTGGTGGAAAACGTGCGAGAAAAGGTGACCTTAATGTTTGATCGGGATTAAAGCGATTTCGAAAAATTGTTATGGCACCCGAAGTGTATATTATTTTCCCCCGATACACGACATAAGTATAAATCAGTGATAACACATTTACTGCAGCTACAAAACCACTAATAAACCGTCAACGAATTTCATTTACAATATATTACACCTGGATTTAATGTGGCTGTTTTTCAGCGAGAAAAAGAGCATTAAACGCTAAAAAAAAAAAAACTGCCGGGGTTAAATCAATTTTCACAAATATCAAATAAATTTTTCAGGGGAGCAGCGTTCGATGCCTCATAATTTATTTAACCCTCCCAAAAGAGAATATTTAAATTCTTTAATGAAGCGAATATAATTACCATCGTTTAAAATACACCCGTTCTCGGATTAAGTGACGGTTTCATTTTCGGACTTGGACGAACTTTAATTAGATCCCGTACTGGAATTTACATCTCAGTCCGATCGATTTGTTTTATTAAGCTCCCGCGAAAGAGCAATCGCAAACCCCCAAGATTTCTGCAACGGAATCGAATTTCTACGAATCTAATAGTATAATTCACCCTCGTGACCCCGTTATGCAATCCCAAACGATAAACCGAGCTGCGAGCAAACGGAATATAATTATAATCTCTTTGTCAGGAATCTGACACCTTTCTCGACGGGAGATACGACGTCTGTTCCACCCGTAAAACGTCGAAAATCGTGTTACCGACAATGCTTTTCCGTTTTCCTTTGAAACAAAAAAAAGGAGGAAAAAAAAATATCGAAAATAAAATAGGAAACAACGGAAACGGAAACCGATTATAAACAAAGGAGGAGAAAACAAACGGAGAAAACAATGGACCACGAAGAGAAACTTCCGGGAGTAGGTTATTTAGAATAAATTTCGAAGAGCTCACGAGGGAAAAAGGAATTCTCGGGACCCGTTTTAATACTTATTTACTTTATTAACCGGCATTAAAAGGCAAGTCATCGTGTTTTCGATACCAAAAAAAAAAATTAACAACGTTTTTTTCGTATTTTTCTTAATTGTTTTCCTACGATTGATTATACATTTAAAAAAAATTAATTACCTTTCGGTAATGCAAACGTCAGATAAAAATCTTTCAGGAACCTTCGGAAAAAGAAACAAAAGTATCAAAGCGGACAACAAAATAATTTCCCGAGATCGCTTTTCATTTGCGGAGAGCCGGATAAAAAACACGTGCCACTTTTAAAAAGATAAAAAGAAAACGTGACGTATATCGGGAGGAAAATTTCGCGAACCGCCGGGGATCGTGTAATGCACCACACTTCGAGTAAAAAGCGAAACTGGAAAAACCGAATACGACGTGAAGCTGGAAATCGTATCCTCGCGCGCCGACGCTTCCCGTGAAAACTTTTCGTCGTCAACGTCCAGACTTAGGCCGCAAATCACGACAAAGTCATGATAAATCCACGTCTTTTAAGGTTGGAAAAGGCCGAATAATCA
The DNA here is from genome assembly GCA_037577465.1 of Liposcelis bostrychophila. Lineage (NCBI taxonomy): Eukaryota > Metazoa > Arthropoda > Insecta > Psocodea > Liposcelididae > Liposcelis > Liposcelis bostrychophila. The sequence continues at coordinate 18,402,958 of CM075212.1, read as the reverse complement.
TTTGCTATATAACTTTGGGATCGATGGACTTGACGCGAGAGGATATAAGAAAAATAAAATAGGATAAGTCTTTTTTTTTTCTATTTTTAGTTAGGCGTCAAACTGGAAATCCATTTTCGACACCTTCGCAGTTTGGGAGGTCTTATTGGGGTAAATTATTTTGGGATTAACAATTTACTAATTCATTATTCAAATTAATTTCATCCTCAATTTAAATTTTTAAATAACTGAATATTTTTAATTCGGGATTTGGTCATGAGCGATAAGAATTTCTTGGAAGGTTCCTAAATGTTTTTGGCTAATTTCTGTGATAGTTTTGTCTTTTGTAATTTCTAATCAGCTTAATTTTTTTTAAATTGCAGTTGTTTTTTGGCTCATTTCTGTGGTAGTTAAATGTCTTTTGTAATTTCTAATCAATTTAATTTTTTTTTCTTTTTTTTAATCTTTTTTTTTTTACCTTTACTGTCAAATTCTAATTTTTGTTATAGTTTTTAAGCATTTTGTTAAAATTCTGTGATATTTAAGTTTTGTAAAATTACTAAGACAAGGTACATCTATTATTACTCCAATTTTGGACTGTTAGTGTCCTTTATATAATTCAATTCAATTCAATTAAAACCAGGATTCATGCTTCCCAAATGGGGGAAGGGGGGAAGGGGCAAAGACTAAAAATTGAACTTTGGGGGCTTAATTTACTGTTTTCTTCAAAATTTTCCCCATATACAGTATCTAGTTTAAAGTTTGTTGGCTCTGTGTGGTGGATCAATCTGTGGATCCGTCTCTGGGTAATAGGGTGTTTCATTTTAAAAAAATTTTTGAAATGTTGGGGGCCATGTTAAAAATCTGCTTCCTTTAGGTGTAACCTGAAAAAATTTGAAACTTCAAAAAAATTATAGGCAGAATTTTTCCACCGTAAAAAATTTTGGAAATTGATTCGAAACACAAAAAATCTTTATTATTCAAAGTGTCCTGACCAAAAAATTTCATTGAACATGATTTCTAAATCGAACTGCTGCGGAGTTCTTGATTTTTTGGCAAAAAAATCCATTTTTGCCCCAAAAATCCAAATTTACACTTATGCCCCTACTCAGGGGTTGGTAAAAAAAATCGGGATGGTGAAATTCGTGTTCTACGGGTGTTTTTGCATAAGTATGAGTGATAACAATAAAATAAAAAATTATTCAGGGCTCCAAAATCGAGATTAAGTCGAATTTCAGTAGGAAAAATCAGGTATAAGCTCGATAAAAACGCTAATGACGTCGCAGGGCTTAATCGGAAAAATTCGGGATAGTGAAATTTGTTCTAAACTCCACAAACTCCTTAACCTTAATTGGTTAATTTTCAAAAAGCTAAAGTGGCCTTGGGGGGCCACTAAGCGGTTAAAAAAATTTGAAAAATTTGAAAAATTTTTTTTAGTGGTTTTACACCTGAAGGAAGCAGATTTTCAACATGCCCCCCAACATTTCAAAATTTTTTTAAAAATGAAACACCCTACTGGGTAACCAGTATTGCCAGCTCCCAATTGTTGGAGTTGGCACCGGTACTGGCATCGTAATTAAAAAGTCGAGATTTAAGTGATTTTACAAGAAACAAGGCTGTTGGTAGAATTGTGTTTGCATGATTCATAAAATGATGTTTTTGAAAACGTCTAAAATGGCTCTATGATATTTTTCTACTAAAATCGAAATCGGAGACGGCATTGGATGTAGCCAATTAACCAAGACATCGGCATCGACATCGGTGCTCGGTGCCGGAATTGGAATCGGGAGTTAAATAAATCCGTGCGTCGGAGGTGAACTAACGTATCTCCATCGTAAATATAATTGGAGATAGTGCATTCATGAAAGTGTCACGTCACCAAAAGTTTACACGGAGAAAAAAGTTCGGTTCCTGTTACTGAAAGTTAAGTTGGGTCCTGTGACAATGTCACAGTGTGACATCTAAACATTTGAGTAGATAATACCGAAAATTTAGTAATTATTACTAAGAGTTCGTAATGATTAATAACGTTTAGTAATAATTACCTAATTTTTAGTATTGTCAACTCAAATGTTTAGATGTCACAAGCTGCAACTTAACTTTCAGTAACAGGAACCGAACTTTTTTTTCCGTGTACACCACCATGAGCGAAACTAGTAGTCACATGTTCTTCACAAACAGTCGAAACAAACTATCTCCAATCATATTTACGATGGAGATACGTTAGTTCACCTCCGCTGCACGGAAATAATATGGAATCGGCATCTGCACCGGCATCGGATTCGGACCCCTGTTTTAAATTCATCCACAAAACGTAAGTACGATTACGGCACCGCAATAAGATACCCTTTTCAAAACAGCCATGGAAGAGTCCGGTAGTAAAAAGGAAAGAACTCATTTTTTTCCACTATAAAAATAATTTGCAAAGTGAAAGTAAATCTTCAAAAGACGATCGTTCGTAACATCCGATCGGGACAATTCGAAAGCGATAAATAACGGAAAGGCGAAAAAATCGAGGAGAAAGATCCAGGAAAGTCGGTATTTTTTTTTTTTTTCTCGGAAAGGTCACCGTAAGGAGAAAAATCGAATCGTGTCTCGAAGCTCGCCAAATTTATTATCTGCCACCGGATATAATGGGGAGAAATTTTCGGATGAAAGGAACTGGGATGAAAAACCCCGTCGTCGCATAATCTTTTTCGCATTATCTCTCGGAATAACCGAAAAAGACGGACGGTAACTTTTTCCCGAAAAAGAAAAAAAAAAAAAAAAAAAAAAAGGGAAAAATGAAGAGCGAAAACCTGACGAAAGAAAGTGAAAGACTGGGGGAACGAAAGAGAAAAAACATTAATCGTTGTTATTTTTATTTAGCTTGATATATTAAAGTTTTAAGAAGGTACCACCTCATACAGCCCGAGATAATACATTACTCCCGTGCATAGTTTAATATTTATTACGCAAGCTCTTTTATATTGCATTCCTTACAAAGCAAAATTATGGGGGTAATTAAAAAAAAAAAAAAGACTGCGTACGTTTTTCTCTTTTTTTTTTAAAGTTAAAATAGCTCTTCCCTCGGTTTTTCCTATTAAAAAAAAATTTGCCTCCTAAAAAGAATAACGACGATAATCACCGGTCCACGAACGCTATGATTTGCCAGCTAAATAGATATTAATCTTTCTTACGGTGAAAGAGAAAAGAAAAAGGAAAAAAAAAAAAAAAAAAAAAGAAAAGAAAAGAAAGAAGCTCGTGATTTTTCTTCATTTATTTTTTGCGAACTTTCCCGGAATATTCGTCACTGTTTCTACACTTTTCCCGAAGCTTTACCGTCATCGCAAGGAACTTCTTCCCTTACTTAAAAGAAAAATCAGAAAAAAAAAGACGGGAGAAGGACGAACGGGGCCTTTTTGCCATGTTAACGAAAAGCCTGAGTTATGAGGTCGGGTCCATGCATCATCCCGTTTCCTGACATATTCTTATTTATGCGTTATTACAATTCAACGTGTTTCTTGTACAAAATGAATATTGGATGAAGCTTCCCTATATATCGCGCGATGCAGAGAACAAAATGTATATTTCCCTATTGCCGAAAGAGAAAATCGCTATCTGGAACCTTTTTCCTCCGACAGAAATGTTTTTACTTTATGGGATCGTGGGTGAATATGATGATGATGATGATAATATTAAAGTGAAAAAAAAAAAATTTCTCTAGCTCTGAGATAAGGTAGGAGGGATCGAAATTCGACGTCCGTTAAATATTGGCAACCTTTGTCTTGTAATGGAATCGTGAAAAATGACCGACAGCAATTGCGAAATGGTATGCTGTACAATCGTTAATTGGGTAATTTTTAACTCAAAATGTAATTCACTGTCAACATAATCATATAGTTTGAATATTAAGAAGTAAATTTTATTTAGGTATATCATTTATTACCCGTGCATGTAACCGCGCTATATTCTTATGCACCGAAATTTTATAAATTATTAACCATAGGTAACCAAAAATTTTCACACGGCATCATAATTAAGGTTAGCTTTATTTAAGTGCCAGTTCGATTAAAGTGCTACAAACAAACTTGTTTTGACTGTCAGTGCGATTGAAGTGCCAGCTAATTTTATTCAGGTTCCAGTTAATTTACGTAGGTATTCGAAAAGTCGTAAAAAATATAAAAAAAAAATGGTTATATCAAAAAATCGAAGAGGCAGAAGATAAGAATAAAAATCCGACCTTAAAGTTTCCGGTCATCTAAAATTTATTAATGTTCTCTCGGTTGAGGAAACACGAAATCGCATTCGGGTGAATTTTTACCCTCGAGGCATAATGTTCCGAGGTTCACGAAGGATACTTTTAAAAAAAATTTCATAACTTAGGAGGAAAAAATGACGAAAAAGGTTTTCTGCCTCTCCGATTTCGGTACTCGTAAAAATACGGATTAAAAAAAAAAAAAAAAAAGAAGAGGCAAACGCTGTACTTACTTGCGCAGGCTCTTTTTCCTTGTGTTTGATATTTTCCTCTTTACAAGTTTTAAAATTCGTCTCCTTTGCGTCGTTATCTCCAGGTTACAAGTATCCTAAAAATAAAAAAAAAATTCGTCGAAGTAAAAAGGAAAAGAATTTAATATAAAAAAAAAAAAAAAAGGAAATTCCATAGCAGAAAAAACAATTTATAGGAAAACTAATGAAAAATTTAAAAAGATGGTTAAACGAGTTGGGAACCGTAAGGGAAAACTATCATATTACGTGAAAAAAAGCACCGAGATAAAATAAAGTAGTAAAATAGGAAATTAGATCGTAAAAGACTACTGAATGACCAAAGAGAACAAATGAAATTATACTGTGGTGGACAGTCATTAAACATGGTGTACTTCACTATTATCTTTCTTTCCCTTCTTTTCGTTTTTAATCAACCTTCCTTTTCTCTAATTGCTTTTTTTCTTTTTTTTTTTTTTTTTTTTTTCTTTTTTTAAGGTTTCCTCTTGTCCTTTGCAGACAACGCTTCTCATTGAGGACATGTCCGAACTCGAGATTTCTTTTCATATCTTTTCCGAGAATTTGAACGGTTGTCTCCGAAATCCCGAATGAAAAATTCACTTTTGAATGACTGGTACATGTAATTCAAAAATGAAAAAAGTCCCGTTTTCACTAATTACAAGTTCTGGCTTTTAGGCTGTAATACTGTAAGGGTTTAGGTGACGGGACATTTAAGTGTAAGATGGATACCATTAAAACAGTTTTAGGATGAGGGTGCAAATTTACTATGGAATGTTATACCAACATGTTGGGACAACTGGTTGCACCAACTCGTTGGACCAACATTCCACACTAATTTTGGCGTAGCTTGCACTAAATTTGCACCCAGGGTGCAAATTACTATGGGATGTTGGACCAGTATGTTGGTACAACAAGTTGGACAAAAATTTTATACCAACTTGTTGTTTATGTTGTTCGTCCAACGTTCTGCAATCGACTATTGCAGAATTTATTCCTACGCCAAAATTATTGTGGAATGTTGATGTAACAAGTTGGTAGAACATGTTGGTCCAACTTGTTGTACCAATATAAAAATATGTTTTTTTTTACATTCAATATTTGCACCCCAAGGGTGCAAATTCACTAAGAATGTTGTACCAACATGTTGTACCAACTTGCTGGTCAAGAATTGAATTTCGGCGGAGGAGTAAATTCTGCAATAGCCAATTCGTTCGCTTGCCAAACATGTTGGTACAAGTTGGTATAACATGTTCGTCCAACTTGTTGTACCAACATGTTGATCCAACATTTCATAGTGAATTTGCACCCTGAGGATTTCTACAGAATTACACTTTTAGTGATCAACTTTAAAATTAGAGACTTTTAGGGTGCAAATTCACTGTGGAATGTTAGACCAACATGTTGGCCCATATTCACTATGGAATATTTGACTAACAAGTTGGTAAAACAAGTTGAACCAACATGTTGTACCAACTTGTTTGACCAACATTCCACACTAATTTCGGCGTAGGAGTAAATTCTGCAATAGTCGATTCGTTCGTTTGTCAAAACATTTCGTTTTTGTCAAACATGTTGGTACAACAAGCTGGTACAACATGCTGGTTCAACTTTTTGTACCAAAATATTGGTCCAACATTCCATTTTGAATTTGCATCCTAGGAGTAAATTCTGCAATAGGATGCAAATTCATTATGGAATGTTGGACCAACATGTTGTACCAACTTGTTGTATCAACATGTTTGACAAACGAACGAATCGACAATTTCAGAATTTACTCCTAGGGTGCAAATTTACTATAAAATGTTGGATCAACATGTTGATACAACATCCATGGTCACTATTGAATGTTGTACCAACACGATGGACCAACATGTTGTACGAACTTGTTGGACCAAAATTTTACACTGATTTTGGCGTAGGAGTAAATTCTGCAATGGTCCAACTTGTACCGACATTCCACACTAATTTTGGCGTAGCAGTAAATTCTACAACAGTCGATTCGATTCGAACATCAGTCAGTCAGTCGATTCAAACATGTGGGTACAACAAGTTTGCCCAACATTCCAACAAGCTGGTATAACATGTTTGTCCAACTTGTTTTACCAACATGTTGATCCAACATTCCATAGTGAATTTGCACCCCTGCACCGAAATTAGTGTGGAATGTTGGTCCAACAAGTTGGTGCAACATGTTGGTCCAACATTTCATAGTGAATTTGCATCCTTAAAAGAAGAAAAAAGGAACAACTTCGATGTCTGATCATGTTAAAAGGAACCACTTGAAGCCTCTCTTCAAAAACTTTCCGCGGCCCTTGACTTTCAGGGCTGGCTACGGGCCTGGGCTCCATGTCCATGAGAGTATACCCTTGCTCAACGTACTCGCCGGTGATTAATAACTGAAGATTAACTTCCTCCTGACTTCATGTTGGTTCATCTCAAACTGGCTAAAAACAAAAGCGCTGAAGCATGAATCTGTAATTCCCATTTTTTAATGGACGGCAAATAGGTGCAGAGCCCAACGACGCGGAAGTCTTTTTTTTTCCGATCGATTTCGTAAACCGAATCCGGCCAAGGGACGGGATTCGAAAAAAGGGAAAATATTAAAGAAAAGTATTTTCTTCCATTTTTTTTTTTTTTTCAAAGCGAATCATCCGAAAAATCACAAAGCATTTCGAATTCTCATCGAGCTTTTAGTTAAATCGTATCGACGTATAATATTTAGGTCGGAAAATCTTAAAAATCGTAAATCTTAAAAGTTTTGATTTTTTACGACCCGAAACGACAAAGTCGAAACTTATTCGAGAACTTGCCGTTTAAAATGAAAAAAAAAGTAAAAAAAAACAAGAACGCCTTCGGCATTCTTGGCCTGCGGCGCAGGTTCCGCCTTCGGCGGAACGGTCGCCCTTCGGGCTCCCAGACGCAGCTCGGCCTTCGGCCTCGCCTTCACCTCTCTTAAGCCGTGAACGGCTTCAAAACTTCGGCATCTCAAAATCATCGTAAAAAAAACATAGGGCAAAATATTTATTAGCCAGTCCGAGTAGGCAGCCTAGTAAGCCGAGTAGGCCAGCCCAGGTGGGCCCAATCCGGGTAAGCACAGTCCGAGTAAGCACGGTCCGTGTAGGCGTAGTTTGGATAAGCGCAGTCCGTGTAGGCATAGTCCGGGTAAGCGCAGTTCGTGTAGGCATATTCGGGTAAGCACAGTCCGGTTGAGCTCAGTCCCGGTAAGCACAGTCCGAGTAAGCACAGTCCGAGTAAGCACAGTCCGTGTAGATATATTCGGGTAAGCACAGTTCGGTTGGGCTCAGTCCGGGTAAGCACAGTCAGGGTGAGCCCAGTCCGGGTAGGCACAGTCCCAGTAGCCTAGTCCGGGTAGGCCTAGTCCGAGTAAGCATAGTCCGGGTATCACAGCCCGTGTTGGCCTAGTCCGGGTAAGCACAGTCCGGGTAGGCCTAGTCCGGGTAAGCACAGTCCGTGTTGGCCTAGTCCGGGTAAGCACAGTCCGGGTAGGCCTAGTCCGGGTAAGCACAGCCCGGGTATCACAGTCCGAGTAAGCACAGTCGGGTGGGCTCAGTCTGGGGAGCCCAGTCCGGGTATCACAGTCTAGTAAGCACAGTCCATGTAGGCATATTCCGGGTAAGCACAGTCCGGGTGGGCTCAATCCGGGTAGGCCTAGTCGGGTAAGCATAGTCCGGGTAAGCGCAGTCCGTGTAGGCATAGTCCGGGTGGGCTCAGTCGGGTATCACAGTCCGACTAAGCACAGTTCGTGTAGGCATATTCCGGTAAGCACAGTCCGGTTGGGCTCAGCCCGTGTAGGCCTAGTCCGGGTAAGCACAGTCCGAGTAAGCACAGTCCGTGTAGACATATTCCGGGTAAGCACAGTCCGGATGGGCTCAATCCGGATAAGCACAGTCGGGTAGGCACAGTCCCGGTAGGCCAAGTCCGGGTAAGCAGAGTCCGGGTGTGCTCAGTCCGAGTGGGCTCAGTTCGTGTGGGATCAGTCCGGGGAGGCCCAGTCCGGGTAAGCACAGTCCGAGTAAGCACAGTCCGTGTAGGCATATCCGGGTAAGCACAGTCCGGGTGTGCTCAGTCCGAGTGGGCTCAGTTCGTGTGGGATCAGTCCGGGGAGGCCAGTCCGGGTAAGCACAGTCCGAGTAAGCACAGTCCGTGTAGGCATATTCGGGTAAGCACAGTCCGGGTGTGCTCAGTCCGAGTGGGCTCAGTTCGTGTGGGATCAGTCCGGGGAGGTACATTCCGGGTAAGCACAGTCCGAGTAAGCACAGTCCGTGTAGGCATATTCCGGTAAGCACAGTCCGGTTGGGCTCAGTCCGGGTATCACAGTCCGAGTAAGCACAGTCCGTGTAGACCTAGTCCGGGTAAGCACAGTCCGAGTAAGCACAGACCGTGTAGACATATTCCGGGTAAGCACAGTTCGGTTGGGCTCAGTCCGGGTAGGCCTAGTCCGGGTAAGCACAGTCCGGGTATCACAGTCCGAGTAAGGACAGTTCGTGTAGGCCTAGTCCGGGTAAGCACAGTCCGGGTATCACAGTCCGAGTAAGCACAGTCCGGCTAGTTCGGGTGAGTCAAGGACCGCCCTTCGGGCTTCCAAATGCACGGGAACATATAGTAAGTTCATTCTGTTCAAGCCGGCTATCTATTAAATGGCTTAAGAATGCCGGCATCTCAAAATATTCTAAACGGAAAATGTAATAATTTTAAAATTTCTTTATGACTAATAATGGCTTAGCAATTAATTAATCAGTTGAAAATAATGGTGGGACATCATTAAAAAAATATGAAGTTAAAAAAAAAAAAAAAAAAATAATAATAATAATAATAATAGTTGCTTGAAGAATTAAGAAATCAGAAAAATGAAGATATCAAGCAAGTATGATCAAACTAAGTTTTGAAAATAATATTTTATATTGCAGTAAAACATAAACTGCAAAAAAAAAAAAAAAAAAAGGGTGTTGAGCTTTAGAGAATGAAATTACAGTTCAATTTTTAATTACAAGACCTGTAAGTCATAACTCTTCCAAGCATTAAATTTGTTTTTAGAATAATTATATAATTATAATTATTCTAAGCAGTGAAGGTTCAATAGAGAATCAAAACTTTTGACTAGTCAAACAGGTAAGAGTAATAATTCTGATAAGCGGTGAAGGTTCAATAAGGAATTTAATTTTGGAATAGTTGAAGAGGAGAAAAGAAATGATTCTCATAAGCGGTGAATGTTTAATAAAGAAATAAAACTTTTGAGTGGTCGAAGAGGTGAGAGTGATAATTCTGATAAGCGGTGAAGGTTCAATGCAGAATTAAAAATTTTGACTAGTCGAACAGATAAGAGTGATGAATCTGATAAGCAATAAAGGTTCAATAAGGAATTTAATTTTTTGAATAGTTGAAGAGGTGAAGAGTGATAATTCTCATAAGCGGTGAAGGTTCAATAAAGAAATAAAACTTTTGAGTAGTCGAAGAGGTGAGAGTGATGATTCTGATAAGCGGTGAAGATTCAATGGGGATTGATATGTTTTTGTTGTGTAAGGGCTAAGAAATTAAGATTTTGGTTGCAATAGGACATCAGACATCACACATTAGAATGGATTTAAAAGCTTTGTTTTGGTTAACAAAAGAGGGCTGATTGTTTTTTTTTTTTTTTTTTTTAAAAATACTTCAGTTTTAGAAAAAACATTAATGATTTTGTAAAGATTCACAGATAAAGAACCAGATATACATTTAAAATCTTTTTGTTTCTAAGCAAAGAAGGTCTGATTTGTTTTCTTGTATTCTTGCCTAAGATTGGAAACATAATGGTTTCGGTAAGGATCAGAAACTATACATGAAAGTGTAGACTTGAAAGCTTTACGTTATTGGTAAATGGTGAAAATTTGACTTCTTACACTTTGGTTAAAGAAGGAATCTAATGATTTTGGGAAGCACTTAAGTTCTAAACAAACCACTGAAATTTTGGCCTGCTGAAACGATTTGAATCAATTTAAAAATAAAAATAACAAGATTTAAAAAAAAATTGTTTTAAGGCATTAGATGTAAAAACATGATTTTTTTGTAAGCATACAAATATTAACACTTGAATGATTTTCTATTTGAAAATAAAACATAATTAATGATTTTACAGCGAAGCAGGTTTTATATGGAGCATTAAAAGTTTTGTGTGGAGTTGAACCCTGAGAAAATAATTTACTTACTTACAGATCACACCTAACCTAATCTTGACACATCATTGTATTTACTGAAAAAATGCCATCATTTTTTTGAAAATTCATAATCAATTCACATTCACATTCTGAATATGATGCGAATCGTTTATTTTAAGTCATAACAAAAACATAACATAACATAACATAACATAACCGATAACGGTGAATTAAATCGGTGCAAGCTAACGGCTTTGTTTACTTTTAATTTCAAAATGGCGGACAAATATCTGATGTTCCGTAGTGGTATATGGAGAAAAATAAAAACTTAAATATCTTTGGATAGGGAGGGTCTTTTTCGTCGGGGTAAACTTCTTGCACATCCTTGACCCAAATGTCAACTTTTAAGCCAAATTTTGATGTGAAAAGACATTGCGTGAAGACGGTATGCCGCACACGACATGTACGGCGTGGGATGTCGATTTGTTTCGCCTCTAAAAACATTGAAATAATTTTTTGCAAGACTGAACGAGCATTTAAATCGAAAGATAAACTCATTAAGTTGAGGTTTAAAAGGTCCAATGCTTCAAAAATTTTATTAGGTTCATGTTTTTTAAATATGAAATGTAAATTCTGGCAAATAACGACGCTAACAAAACCAATACTTCGGCCATTTTGAGATGCCGAAGTAAAAAAAAAAAAAACAGTTTCGATCCAAAACACGTTCCTTTTAAAGTACCTTTAGTCTGCGACGATTTGATAACTGCTACCGTTTTCAAGTTGGGAAGATAATATTTCTCCCGGTCTCCGATTTTCTCATCTTTCCCGCGATTTATTTTTTTTTTCTTCCTACCCAAATCGGGAAGTTTCTCAACGAACCTTTTTCCGCTTTTTTTCACCTTTCTCTTTCGTTATTATAACGAATAAATTATATAAGAGAGAGAGCCTTACTTTTAAATCTCAACACTATCCAAACTTATCGAAAACTTATTTTTTTTTATATTGTAATTTGTTTAACAAAATTTTATCTCTAAACTGCGAATCGTTATTCGTGTTCAAAAAGCTATTCAATTTTATTTTAGCATCAACTTTATAAATTTTATACGACTTTTCAAGAACTTCAAACTACTTTTTTTTTTTTATTAGATATGCAACGTAATCAATTTGTCCGTCGAAAAGTTCTCGTCGGAAGGAAATATCGCTTAAAAATTTTTTTTTAGCTTTTCTTTTTTCTCACGCGTTTCATAATTACGTACGTTCTCACGATTTTATGGGGGAATAAACATTTTAAAATGCAATTTCGACTTTTATGGCCCTTTCTGTTATGCTTTCTTTTACCGGATTTTTTTTACTTTTATTATACATATTCATTTCGAAACCGAGATTTCCTATTATTTTATAATTCATTTTGTGCGCGCCAAGAGAAAAAAAAAAAAATTCTGCCTTTAAAAAATAAACGAAGAACAAAAAATAAAAAATAAAAATTAAAAAAATAAAAACGAAAACTTTCCGATTTCCCTAAAGGGGAAAAGTTTAACGGAAGCGATCGATTATCGAGAAACCGCGAAATTTCAACTCGTTTTCGACGTCGAACGCATTTGCACTTTGATCGCTTTGCGGATTCCCATTAATCGAAGTCTTTTATGGTGACAATTGGTAAAATATTCTTTTCTTTGTACGGATCTCAACGTTTCGTATTAAATTTTTTGTGGTGTGAGGATTTGCGGAATCAAAAAGAGGAATTTTAGGGAAATGTCAAGTACGGTGGGTTTTATTTAATTTTTTTTTCTTTTGTTGGTGGTTTTACAATGCAAAAATTTTTCCCAATGCTTCACTTTAAAATTTTAAAACTTTCTGCAAGTAGATTAACAAAGTTAATAACATATTAATTGATGGCATTAAATGGCATGAATTAAATGCATATTTATTTTTAAGTATTTTTGTGGCTGCAGATTTCATATCTGGAATAATCATTTTAAAATTCAAGATGGCGGACTTAGTATGGCGACAAATGTAAAAAAAAAAGTTAAAGTTGTTAAATTTTCATGAAAATTTGTACCAAGGGGTTTTCGAGGTCGCTGATCTTGAATCCATAAACCGTTTTTCTGAATTTCGAACATACAACTAGTAAATTCATTTTTTTCGATTCATTGAGTCCCTTTAAAAAATTTTAGAAAACTATTAGCGGATTCGAGATCGGCGACCTCGAAAACCCCTCAGTACAAATTTTCATGAATTTAACAACTTTAACTTTTTTTTTACATTGAGAATTTCCGACGCAAAACTTTTCCACTAGAGGCGCTGGATGTCTTCAACGGTTTTTCGGCTGTGTTCTCTTTTCCATAAAACAAACTGTTCTTTGGGCCTTGTGTTTTCTGCTGGGAGTATTTTGAGTTTGATAAATAAACAAACCTGTCCTGCACTGCTGTTTACAAACAAATGTTGATATTATTTTTTTAATATTATCGCCCCGAAAATCGAGCCGAATTTTACTAAGCCGCCAAGTTTATTTTAAAGAGGTAAAATTACCGAAGCGCGCTTAAAAGCATTTATAAGAATAAATGACTTGACCAGGAATTACATTTTTTAATAACGATTTTTCGAATAGCACAGACTAAATCTTACCCGGAAGCGAGATTTCCATTTGAAAAACGTGGGAAAATTACAAAAATTTCACAGACCGTATCATAGGTTTCATAGGCAGATCCGTTAGCTCAGGTGGATAAGAGCAGTCGGGGCTATACCGAAAGGACCGGGGGTTCGACTCCTCCGACGGGTTACGGTCTGTGAAATTTTTGTAATTTTCCCACGTTTTTCAAATGGAAATCTCGCTTCCGGGTAAGATTTAGTCTGTGCTATTCGAAAAATCGTTATTAAAAAATGTAATTCCTGGTCAAGTCAATTATTCTTATAAATGCTTTTAAGCGCGCTTCGGTAATTTTACCTCTTTAAATGTTGATATTAGTCGATATTACTGAATATAAGTTTATTTTTAAGTTTAAAAAAAAAAAGGTGTGTCTCCATTGATGAATTAACTACATGATGTAATTAATTACAGGATGTAATTAAATGATTTTTGAAGGTACTAAATCGTTGTTTTCGATCTTGCTGGTTAAATTTAGTTAGATTTACATTATAAAAAAAATATCAAGCTTTAAAGATTTGAAAAAAAAAAACAAATTAACACCTTTGTAAACCATTTAATTTAATTCTGTAATTAATTACATCATGTAATTAATTCACTAATGGAGGCGTACCTAAAACTTCCGAAACCGATGATTACAAATACCTAATATTTTTAAATAGAAATGGCAGACAGGTTTGTCTATTTACCAAACTCAAAATACCCCTAGCAGAAAAAACAAGGCCCAAAGAGCAGTTTGTTTTAAGTAACGCGAACGAAGCCGAAAAACCATAAAGACACCCAGCGCCTCTAGCGGAAAAGTTTTGCGTCGGAAATTCTCTTTGTCGCCATACTAAGTCCTCCATCTTGAATTTTAAAATGATTACTCCAGATATGAAATCAGCAGCCACAAAAATACTTAAAAATAAAAATTCATGAAATTTCATTCATAATTAAAAATTTTGGCTTCCATATTATTCCCGCCATTTCGAATTTTGTGCACGGGCAGCAGGTTTTTACTTGCACAAAATATCGAAGCTTTTGATACCTTCAACTATTTTCTAAGTTTCACACAGACTTGGGAATGAGTTTTGGCTGTTTATTTTTTTTCCGGACCACTGTGCCCCCCCCCCCCCCGAAAAAAAAAAAGCATTATGATTATAATTTTTTTAAAGAAAAACAAATTTCAAATTTTACTTAAATTCCACTCGGACGATATAAACGTTCCTTATGCTCTCACAGCGCCAGTTTTTTTTCCAGGTGGATCGTATCATAAATCCGTCTCGAGTGGATGAAAATAGCAAAAAATCCTTTGAATTTTTCATTAAAAAAAAAAAGAACAAAAAATGAAAGTAGAGCATTAGAAACGGATATTAATATGAAACTCAGAAAAAAATAAAGACATCGAACGTGTCTGAAAAAGAAAAGAGGGGGAGGGGGAAGAAAAAAAAAAAAAAAAAAAAAAAAAAAAAAGAGGAAGAGCGATCCGATCGGGTTTTGATACGGAAAAGATGAAAAATGAAAATGGATCTCGTTTGAATGGAGGAGAAAGGAAGAAGGAAGAGAAAGGCTGACGAAGATATTTCATTGTTTAAAACATTCCCTCGCGAACAATAGAATGCACTGTCGTCGCTCGGTGGTGAGAACCCCATTATGATATTAACTTACATTATCTTAATAGTACGTGGGATTAATTTATTAGCCTAAACGGGTAAATTATGTGTCGTTTTGTGCTGCTAGACAAGAGAAGAAAATTCGGTTTTCGAAAAGGAACTTTTCTCCCCAGACCGCAAATTACAACATCCCGATTTAGTTTTTTTTTTTTTTTTTTTTTTTTTTTTTTCATAAAAAAAAAGAAGAAAAAAAATGTCAATTTAAAAATGATAGGTCTAAATTTTGAGAGGAAATTTTGAATCGTAAAACAGATCACGCGTCGAACGCTGTCAGTGCATTCAAAATCGAGTTATCGGGAAGGCTAATTTTAAAAAGTTAGCTTACGCTGCGAAAAAAAAAACTTTTTTTTTTTTTTTCTTCTCCGACGTGAGAAAACTCGTTTCTTTTCGTCTCGATTTCCGAAGAAAAAAAAATGAATTATCGGGTTTGCATCCCCGGAAAAAAAAAGTCATATCGAATTAACCTCGCTGCAGAGAACTTTTTTTTTTTTTTTTTTTTTATCGTCCAAGGAAAAAGGCAATGAGTGATCGATTTTTAAAAACCTTTCGCAGTTTTAGAATGTAACCGATAAAAGGACGATGTAACGATCTAATCGCGAAGAAAAAAACATCGTAAGAGCCTTTACCGTTATCGTTTTACGAGGAGGATCCGGTGAAAATTTTATCAAGAAACATCATTAATGGCCACTCTATTTAATGAGTTTCATACGGTATTTCGATGCGAATCATCTTTTTCCGAAAAATATAAATGATGATCGACTTTTTTTCTCTCGTCGTCAAAAAGATTTTTCTCCCGCGATTTTTTTTTTCTTCTTTCTTCTTTTTTTGAAACAAAATGTGGGCGAAGTATTGAGTTTGCTCTCACGAAGTTTTGATAGAATTAGAGCGCTTAATCCGTTTTATTTCGGTACCGCTGGTAAAATATAAAATATCGAAACCCCAGATAATACAGAGTATTGATAGAATCGGTTTCGGAACGTCCTGCGACGTTATTGGATGCACAAAATGCCAAAGGTCGAGATTCCGCAAATTTTCCTGGTGAGATTAAGAGAGCTCATCGATTTCTCGATGCCTTTTATCCGTATCTGTTGCTTTTGGATTATGTAGTTCCAAGTCAATCATGACCCATGACCTACAGGAGGGACGGCTCTGAACATAGTTGCTAAATATTGTCGAGTTTATTGCAAAAGCTCGTGGTTTAATGAAAGGGAGAAGAGAAACGAAAATAGGGAAATTCCAGAAAGCGACTAATTAATACACAGGAGAAAAATAGTATTTCTAGGAATCAGCACAATCTCGAAATATGGTGCAAATTGAACGATTTTCAATTCCTAGGAAACCTCCTTTAGAATACTCAAACAATTAAGAAAATCTATGTGAAGGGTCGAGAAAAGTGGAGTAAAATTTAATAACCTTTCAACCCATTCCTCCATAAATTCTCTTTTCCAAAAAAACAAAAAAAAAAAAAACCAAAATTTTAAATTTTTTTTCCCCGAAAATTTGCTGTCCCTTCAAAAATGAAGTTATAATACTCAGTGAGCTTTTAAAATTTAAAATGAAAACTAATGATCCAGTCTCCAATTGCACTGTATCATCTTTTTGGGTCCTTTATCGAACCCCGAATTTTCCAAACCCCGAATCGGGTTTCGGGGTTTATAAAATGCGATATCGCGAAAAAACGATGTCGCGTTTTCCGAACCCCGAAATTAAAAATCACCGAATTGGGTTTCGGGTTTCATAAATGTCGGGGTTTGGGAATCCAAGGGTTATGACGCTTTTTGTATTTCTTGAAATAATTTTACATTTCGGAGTAAAAAATTCGGCGATAATAAAATTCGGCGTGTTTAAATTCGGCGATAATAAAATTCGGCGTTTATAAATTCGGCGATTTTAAATTTCGGGGTTTGTTTAATTCGTGTTTTTTAATTCGGGGTTTTCAATAGGGTTGCCAACTCGTGAAAAATAGAATCGTGTTTAACTTATGAGTGCGTCCTGCATTTTGAGAAGTAAATTTACGTAAGCTAAACATGATTCTATTGTTCACGAGTTGGCAACCCTATTGAAAACTCCGAATTAAAAAACACGAATTAAACAAACCCCGAAATTTAAAATCGCCGAATTTATAAACGCCGAATTTTATTATCGCCGAATTTAAAAACGCCGAATTTTATTATCGCCGAATTTTTTACTCCGAAATATAAAATTATTTCAAGAAATACAAAAAGCGTCATAACCCTTGGATTCCCAAACCCCGACATTTATGAAACCCGAAACCCAATTCGGTGATTTTTAATTTCGGGGTTCGGAAAACGCGACATCGTTTTTTCGCGATATCGCATTTTATAAACCTCGAAACCCGATTCGGGGTTTGGAAAATTCGGGGTTCCGATATAGACTCATATTTTTCCTGATTCAGCCATTCAAAACCTTTCAATTTCAAATTCTCCAGACCTAAAACTCATCCCCTTTTTCGTCGTGGAAATAAATCTGGAAGCTTCTATCTCTAATACGACGAAAGTGAAACCTCCGAAATTTCTGGAATCGGTCCATTGTAAATACATTGACACAGAGGCAACCACAGTTACTTTCAGTGGTGACTCTCTACAGATAGATGAACCCTCTCGTCTCTCGTCAGTTCTTAGAACTGAAATCAGGGTACTTAAGGACAGTTTTGAGGTAGGGATACTTCTAAAACTATCTCCATGACAATGGCCGAGGTCGCTGGTGAGTATCTTCGGCTATTGCATAAAAAGGACGGAATTAAACAATTGCTCTAGCCAAGGTGACATTTTTGGGACCTTCTGAATAGGGTCCCTAGGTTGTCTCTTATTTTGGCAATTTACGAATTTCAAATCGCGTAATAACAGAAATGGTTCTCCTTGGTGTATTGTAAACCCAAATTTTTTTTCAATTTTTTACTCAACGGGAAAGCGTGGCGACTTGAGCTTAAAGTTCCAAAAATTGCCACATGAAAAAAAATTCCATAATTTGTTCCCCCCCGAAAAAAAAATGTGATTTTATATGTAGATCACGAATCTGGAGTCCGATCTTTTTATATCTGGTACGGTTTTTGAGCTAAAAGCCAAACTATGAAGAGCAAAAAAAAAAAAAAAACAGGTAAAGTGACAAAACATATCAAGTCCTCAGTTTCACTCGTATTTGGGTCTCTAGCTCAAAAACCGTACAAGATATAAAAAAAAACGGAATTCAGATTCGTGATCTACGGAAAATTTCCAATAAGAAACCACATTTTTTCGCGAAAAAAAAAATTGTTGATTTTTTTCTCTCTTGGCAATTTTCGAAACTTTAAGCTCATGCCGCCACGCTTTTCCGTTGAGTAAAAAATTTAAAAAAAATTCGGGCTTATCAATACACTAAAGAGAACCATTTTTTGGGGCCAGGCGGTTTGAAATCCGAAAATTTCGAAATTTGAAAACAGTTTCCCGACTGACGGCTCGTATACGAGCCGGCGAGAAATACCCAAAATTCTGAAAAAATTAGAATCCAATATTGACTTTTTAAAAAATTTCAACACTTTATGTCCGAAACCTCTTTTATTTTAAAATCTAATACAGGACGGCCGTTTCGGGCAACCAACCCATCATCAGCTAAAAAAGAAATCACAGAAAAATTAAAATTTAAAAATTAATTTAACGAAAAACAACAGCTAAAAAACCGAGTATGATCACAATATTATGTTAACGACATTTAAATAAATCCGCGTATCACAGCAAAAATCAAAATCCTAATTTTTAATTACCTTTATTATTTTAATAGATATATAATTATAAGAAAAGATAATTCGGATTCAAATGATTGGATAATAAATTAAAAACATTTTAAGTTGTGATTATTTACATTAATTTGAACGTCGCCATGATTTTCCTTTTTCCGTGGCGATAGACCAAACCGGATATAGACGGACTGATAAAAAGACAAACACGTGTTAAAAAGGATATAGGTATAAACAAGAGCGAGCGAAAATTTAAATTAGATGAGTTTAAATAATGGAGTCATTCCTAAAGGACCGTCATCAGCGTTCAAAAGATCAATATTTTCTTGAATGTCCTTGCCGTGTTTATATTTGTAGATGAAAAGGCTTTCCCATATATTGAGGAGTTTTTTGTTATCCGTTTCTTTAAGTAAGATCAAGTTTTCAGCTTGGAATTTATGGGCTGATTCAAGGAGGTGATCACCAATGCTTGATTTGCCAATTCGGTTTTGTTTGAAATGAGCCAAATGTTCCTTGCATCTTGTTTTAATGTTTCTTTTTGTTTGTCCGACATATGCACTTTCACAGTCTTCACATTGCCATAGATAAATACCGGATTTGTTAATATTTTCGATTTATCTTTCGGCGAGCCTAGTAACTTCTTAAAGTGTTGTTTGTTTTATACACTAATTGAAATCCTTCCTTGCGAAATATTTTATCCAGCCCGTTACATAACCTTGTGTTAAATGGTAAGCAAACTAATTTTTTCCTCACCGGAACTACAGGAGTTAAAGTGGTCGAACCGTTCACTTTAGGTTTTTTGAGTTTTTTAATGATGTTATCAATGATGGAAGGTTCATATCCGTTCGATACCGCTATTCTTTTTAGAAAATCCTTTTCTTTGTTGTAGCGTTCTTCTGTAAGGGGGATGTTGATAAGGCGTTGTACCCCTGCACGGAAACCAGCCATTTTATGCTGATGACTGTGATTTGATGAGCTATGAATAAATTGATTGTTATTAGTTGGTTTTCTATAAACGTCAAATTCAATTCTATTTCCGTTGCGGATTAGAAGAAGGTCGAGAAACGGGAGTTTGCCATCTTTTTCTGTTTCAATTGTGAATTTTATGGATGGAATTCGCTTGTTCATTAGGTCCAGAAATGTGTTTAAAGGCAACATTTCAATATCGTAGATGGTTTCAATGTCATCAACGAACCGGTCCCAATTGTCAGGAAAATATGGGAGTTCTTCCTTAAATTTATGTTCTAACCATCCCATAAACATGTCAGCTAAGATCGGTGAGAGGCCATCTCCCATTGCTGCTCCTTCTGTCTGCATGTAAATTTTACCGTTAAACGTAAAAATCCTCTGATCTAAGCATAGTTTAGTTAACGTTAAGTATTCTTGAATTTCCTCGTCAGTAAATGCATTCTTTTTTAAAATTTCTTGCAAGATGTTCAGAGTAAGTTTGATTGGAATACTTGGGAAAAGAGACACGACGTCAAATGACACAAGGATTTCGCTATCTTTCATGGTTTTATTTTTCAATTTACTCACAACTTCACCAGAATTTTTTACGCTCATGGTTTGAAACTCCAAGGTTCTAAACTTATTGTTAAGCCATTGAGATAGCTTATGGCATGGCGAGTTCAATCCCGCTACGATTGGACGAAACACTTTTCCAGGTTTATGAATTTTCGGTTGGCAGTAAAGGCGAGATAATACTGGGTTTGGATGTATTAATTTAAATTTATCGTTGTCATTTAAAACGTGTTGGCATTTTTTAATTTCATTCTTAGCATCGGTGGTCATTTTATTTAAAGGGTTGTAGTTGAGCTCTGAATAAGGACCCTCTTTAATCAAATCGTTCACATGTTTAATGTAGTCTTCTTTTTTCAAAATAACCAATGTATTACCTTTATCTGCTTTGATAAAAATGCAATCTTTCTTCTTGAGTTCTTTAATAATTTTAGCAATTTTTTTTATCCCGGTTGTTAACTTTAGAGTTTCTTAGGTTATATCTCAGTCTGTTGTAGCATTTATTTCGAACCGTATTTTTATTTTGTATGGACAACGTAGTAATAGCTTCCTCAACTTTAAACACATTTCTGGACCTAATGAACAAGCGAATTCCATCCATAAAATTCACAATTGAAACAGAAAAAGATGGCAAACTCCCGTTTCTCGACCTTCTTCTAATCCGCAACGGAAATAGAATTGAATTTGACGTTTATAGAAAACCAACTAATAACAATCAATTTATTCATAGCTCATCAAATCACAGTCATCAGCATAAAATGGCTGGTTTCCGTGCAGGGGTACAACGCCTTATCAACATCCCCCTTACAGAAGAACGCTACAACAAAGAAAAGGATTTTCTAAAAAGAATAGCGGTATCGAACGGATATGAACCTTCCATCATTGATAACATCATTAAAAAACTCAAAAAACCTAAAGTGAACGGTTCGACCACTTTAACTCCTGTAGTTCCGGTGAGGAAAAAATTAGTTTGCTTACCATTTAACACAAGGTTATGTAACGGGCTGGATAAAATATTTCGCAAGGAAGGATTTCAATTAGTGTATAAAACAAACAACACTTTAAGAAAGTTACTAGGCTCGCCGAAAGATAAAATCGAAAATATTAACAAATCCGGTATTTATCTATGGCAATGTGAAGACTGTGAAAGTGCATATGTCGGACAAACAAAAAGAAACATTAAAACAAGATGCAAGGAACATTTGGCTCATTTCAAACAAAACCGAATTGGCAAATCAAGCATTGGTGATCACCTCCTTGAATCAGCCCATAAATTCCAAGCTGAAAACTTGATCTTACTTAAAGAAACGGATAACAAAAAACTCCTCAATATATGGGAAAGCCTTTTCATCTACAAATATAAACACGGCAAGGACATTCAAGAAAATATTGATCTTTTGAACGCTGATGACGGTCCTTTAGGAATGACTCCATTATTTAAACTCATCTAATTAAATTTTCGCTCGCTCTTGTTTATACCTATATCCTTTTTAACACGTGTTTGTCTTTTTATCAGTCCGTCTATATCCGGTTTGGTCTATCGCCACGGAAAAAGGAAAATCATGGCGACGTTCAAATTAATGTAAATAATCACAACTTAAAATGTTTTTAATTTATTATCCAATCATTTGAATCCGAATTATCTTTTCTTATAATTATATATCTATTAAAATAATAAAGGTAATTAAAAATTAGGATTTTGATTTTTGCTGTGATACGCGGATTTATTTAAATGTCGTTAACATAATATTGTGATCATACTCGGTTTTTTAGCTGTTGTTTTTCGTTAAATTAATTTTTAAATTTTAATTTTTCTGTGATTTCTTTTTTAGCTGATGATGGGTTGGTTGCCCGAAACGGCCGTCCTGTATTAGATTTTAAAATAAAAGAGGTTTCGGACATAAAGTGTTGAAATTTTTTAAAAAGTCAATTCACTGTCCACCTGAGCTCAAAAGGAATTTCAAATAGAATCCAATATGGTAAAGCCGTTTTATTTTTACCTATTGGGATTTTTACCGTTTTATTTTTTTGCGACATATTGGATTTTTCGAGTGAAATTAGATCATTCTGACGTCAAATTTAAAATCAGCGACGTCGAAAACGTATAGAAAGTCGTTTTCTGATCATTTTACGGAACGAACCAAATTTTGTGCGACATTTTGCAATGCATGTATGTGTTGCGGGTTGCATATACTGAAAATCGGTAGGCGTCTAATATAGGTTTTAACGCACCTTGCGGGTCTCTAATGTGATGCAGTGCGAAATTATCAAAAAAAGAAACATTTGGAAAATTTTCTTCTATTTTCCGGGAAAATTTTTCAAAATCAGGCTGATAAAGGATTAAGGTCTCATTCTCAAGGCTGAGATCCATATTGTTGTCATCCACTAAGAGCTTTATTTACTTACAAACTAATTGGACAACAACAATGTGATTGTTAAAGGAGAACAACACTCACTAGCAACCTCGTCGGATGAGTTTGGCGCTTCCCGAGAAAAAGTGTGTTATAAAATTGAGTTATTAAAAACTTAAAATTCGTTATAAAATTTTATAACCCGCCAAAAAAGATATCTATTTATAATTCGTTATAAAATTTTATAACACAAATTATTCTCAGTTTTTTTTCTAAGTTTTTCTTATTTTCTTCTAACGCTTCCCGAATTTTTCTATTTCTGTTATTCTTTATTTTTGAGCCTTTGTCAAATTAAAAGTTCAAGAAATAAACCGAAAATTCGGAAAAATCTGGAAAATATTATAAATCAAAATAATTGGCAACTTAAGAACCATATTGCCGCTTTTAAAATCAGTTAAAAATTGGTGTAGTGGATAAAGGCGACTGGTACGTCGTCCACAAGCTTGGGTTCTACTCCAAAAATTTGTAATTTTTTTAAAATTTTTTTATTTTTATTTTCTCATGAAAAACGTTTTTAAAAAAACGTGTAAAGTCCCCATATGCTAAATATAGTGCAATTCAAGCATAAAATTAATATATTGCTCAGTTAAAAATTTTAATTATAAAAATTTATAAATATTTATAAAATTTTAAAATCGGCCAAAACGTTATAGAGTTATAAAATTTTATAACGCACTTCTTCTTGGGCTGCCTCCTCCAGTCTGGACGAAAGCATAAGAAATCATCTTCATCGTCCAAAATCTCGACTCGTTTCTCCTTTTTCGATTAATGTTAGCTATTTTTGATACTCACTTTAATACCCAAAGGCCATGTCCTCCAATTACGTTCTCCAGAGCAATAAAGACATAAATGAACTCCATTTTTCTCGGTCCCATAACTGAGGATTGAATACCCTTTGGCAGAAATCCTATTGCAATCCATTTGCGATTGAAAATCCAGTTCCTAGAACATTAAAATTTAAAATCATTTTCAGAGTATTCTAGAAAGCTTTAAAACTTTGCAAAATCAAGGGAATGAAAAAAAGAAGAAAAAAAAAAGTATTGTACACAACTTTCGCCCATACATTTCTCTTCTTCTTCGGTCATAAAAAACTCTCGTTCTTCGATTTGAAAAAAAGTCACTTATTTTAACTAGAACTTTTTACCGCTTCAAGAGTAAATCCGAGGATAGTTCATGAGCCATAGCACGATTTAAAAGAAATAAGAGAAAGAGGGAAAAAAAGAAAGTTTTCGGCCCGCCTTTAAAAAAAAAAGAATAAGATGTTTTTCATTGTCATCGACGTCGTTTCTCTCGAAAAGGAAAATTCCTCGCTTTTCAAAAAAGTGGTATATACGGGGATGACTTCAAAGTAACATTTATCAAACTGTCCAATATTCAGCCTTTTAGCTTTTTGAGCCTCGTTTCATCGTTTTTTAACATTATTCATCGATATTCCGTCCTTCCTTCTACCTTTTTTTTTTTTTTTTTTTTTTTTTTTCCTAGACTTCTCGCAGGTTAAGAGATTATTTATAATCAATATAAATATCTCTTCGGCGATTCTTTCTTTTCGGAACTCGGTTGCCTCGCATTTGGTTTTAAAAGTTTTGCAAGGATAACAAAAAATCTCATTTTTGGAAGCAAAAAAAAAAAAAAAAAGTTTTGAAATATTGTTTTTCACTTTTAAAGGCGGCCATTAGAAATTTTATTACTCTTTGGTTTACCCAGGAAAAAGTAATTTTTTATGTTCATGTATGTTCAAATCTACTCAAATTTTCAATATGATCATATAATATTGCGCCTATGTTTAGCTTATGCAATCCTCACCATATATGTTCATTTATAAATTTTTTTTGTATATGTTGATATGTGAGTAAGGCTCATGAATGAACATTTATGTGAGGCTTGCATAAGCTAAACATAGGCGCAATACTATATGATTCTTATATATCTATATTATTATGATCATATCTACTCAAATTTTCAATATGAACATACATGAACATAAAAAATTACTTTTTCCTGGGTACAATAAAATTCATAGAAGCAAAGCGAAATAGTATTTTTCAATACAAGGAGTGCAAACGACAAAATTGCCCGTCGAGACCGAGTTTTAAGCCCGAGCCGAAGGCGAGGGCCTTAAATAGGTCGAGACGGGCAAGTCGTTTGCATTTCTTGCATTGAAAGATATTTTTTATCACAAGGTACGGCGTAAAATAGTCTGTAAATAAACTGACTAGGACTGAAAAGTGGACTTTTCAGTACCGTGTGATGAAAAATATTTTACTAGCGGATTTACTTAACACAGAGTGCTATTTTAGCGATTACATTACACAATAAGGTAGGCGCACTTGAGTGATTGACCAGTAGGGTGGCCCAAAAAAAAATCGACCAACTCTGATTTTCGTTCCCTAGCAAAAAGTGGGTTCTTTAGGGTCTTGGAACTCTTGTGAATTTTTTTTTAATTTTTAAAAAAAATGTTTAGCGGTGTTAGCGTTTGCGGTTAGCGGTTTAGCGATGTTTAGCGGTTTAGCGGTGAATTTTTTATGTTCTTTTTACTTTTCGCATTTTTATTTGATCAAATTTAAAAAATTCGCAGAAAAAAAATTTGATGACATAAAAAATCGAATTTTTTACGGTATATTGATGTATCCAAAAAAAAAATTTCATTTTCCAGAAAATTGAGACCTTATGGGTGTTATATGACTTATTTCGGCAAAAACGGGCTTTTTTATATTTGGTTAGTAGGGTGGGCCGAAAAAAGCGAATTTTTGAATTTGAAAACGCCTGATATGGGAATCGATACCTTTTTATAATACTATTAACCCTAATTTTTTTCCGATTTTTTGAAGGTCATCTCGAGGTCGCGCAATGACCTTGAAGTTTTTGAATAGCTTATATAAGGGTAAAAAATATTTTTTTTTTTTTTTTGCTGGAAAAAGTATCGCTTCCTTTTAGAAATTCTGCGTAGATTACGAATATGAAGTCCAAAATCATTTTAAGTGATCGGTTTTTTGAGCTTATTTTCTAAACACTGAAATACTTTAGGTTGCTTCTTTTTTTAGCTTAAAAAATGTACACAAAAATGAATTTCGGACATCATATTCGTAATCTACGCAAAATTTCCGATAGGAAGCGATACTTTTCAGCAAAAAAAAAAATTCTTATTTTTTGCTCTCTTATGGGCTTTTCAAAACTTCAAGGTCATTGCGCGACCTCAAGATGACCTTCAAAAAATCTGAAAAAAATTAGGGCTAATAGTATTACAAAAAGGCATCGATTCCCATATCAGGCGTTTTCAAATTCAAAAATTCGCTTTTTTCGGCCAACCCTACTGACCAGCCCCAAAAGTTAAAAAAATTTCAAGATAGCCAAAATGACCCAAAATAATGTAGATTCATCGCCTTTGATCCAATTTTTGGAAAAAATTTACTTTGCGTGAGTAGGGAAGGTTTCAGGTTAAAGAATAATATTTTCCAAAAAAAAATTATTTATCATTTTATGGTGTCCATTTTAATATTCCATCTCAAAATCGATTCGACTACCTCCAGATTCCTTCTCCAATTTTTTTCAGATTTTTAAAAAAATGTATAGGGGCCGCTACCAGCCTTTATAAGTTTATCTCGAATTTTTCGAGAAAAACTAATAAAGGCTGGTGCGGTTCCTAGGCCTATGCATTTTTTTAAAAATCTGAAAAATAATTCACAAGTGTTCCAAGACCCTAAAGAACCCAATTTTTGCTAGAGAACAAAAATAATGACCCAAAAAAAAAAAAAAATCAACCATCTCTGTGGTTGATTTTTTTTTCGGGCCATTCCATTGGCAAGCCTGTCCGCCCTGTTAGCCAGAAATCATATGAAAAATTTTTTTCAATTTGAAAACTTTGAACGGGAAACCGTAGCTTCCAAGTCGGTGACATTACAAACGGAATCCATGGAAATGGAAAATTCATATAAAAAGAATTAAGCTCAAACAAAAACCTTTCAGATTTTCTTTCACTCGTTTTTTTTTTTTCTAATTCGTTTCGGTTTCCCATTAAAAATGTTTCCGTTGTACGATACTTTAATTTTCGTAATTCCCGGGTCTTTATAAAAACTCGATTTCAAATGAGTGTAATCCATTTTTTTTTTCCATCAAAGAAAACATACGGTTAAAGTGCTTTTTTTCGCACAGTTTAAAAATTTAAGAGTTAATTAACGAAAATCCACTTTATTGTCCGAGTAGATATTTCAAGGCGTTAAACTTTAATGGAAATCGAAAAACAAAAAAACAAAAAAAAAGTCGAAAAATAATCGATTGAATCGGCGAAGTTCTTTTGTTTACACGAAAGCAAACATCACGTAAGCTAAATAAAAAAAAAATTCCAGAGCAAATTCAAGAAATTTTTTATAAGGGCATCCTTCGATATTCGGTAACTTATATTCGGGTGGATAAATCATTCGACGAGTACGAAAGCATTTTCAAAACGATTTCGAGTTTGTTTATGTTAAAAAAAAAAAAAAAAAAAAAAAAAAAAAAATAAGAAAAAAAGATTTAAACTCGGATAAAAAAAAATATCAGTATACATATAAAAAAAAATAACGAAATGCGGAAGGAATTCAAGACTTTTTATGGAATTTCGCCGAGGCAACAATATTCGTTCCATTTTTTTTATTTTTTTCGGCATGCGTTATAAAATATGAAGATATTAAATCCTTGCAATCACGCGGGATTCGTTTCGGAAGAAAAGGGATTTTTTATCTTTATAAGCTTAATATACAGTTTAGAAGAGCGGACTTGATCCTAGGAAAAGAACAGTATTTTTCAAAAAAATCTTTGATATTCCCTCGACGAAAAATCTTATTTCTCCGACTTCATTTATTGTTTTTTTTTTTTTTTTTTTTCCCCTTTCTTTCTTTTCGCGTCATTTTTTTTCCTGTGTTACGATCCCGATTATTTTATAAGAATGGTGCCCAACAGTGATAAGGGATTATTAATCGCCATAAATGAAATTCGTCGGCTTTGAAATTGCTCGTTTCCCGGCAAAGCAAAATGACGCCGTTACGATGTGGCTGGTCATCAAAAGACGTCCTTTTCTCTTCTTAATGATGTTATCTCGCTAGAATATCGCAATAAAAACGTTATTTGAAAAATAACAGAATCGGAAAACATTTAATAGATTAAGCAAGCTCAATGAGGATTTTCGTCGCAAAAATTATCACACCAGAGGCGTTGGATGTTCTTAGATAATTAAATTTTTTTTTTTTTTTTTTTTAAGGGAACGATTAAGTAAGATTTTTAGAGGAGGAGGGGGGTCCGGATTAACCGTCTTCGCCATAAGCTAAGTATGGCGAAATATCTTACAACCGGGGGCGGGGGGGAGGGGGGTTCAGATTCACCAAAATCATGATGCTTACGTAATACTTGAATGGTCCCTAATTGTTTATGAAAACTAGCCGCTCTGGGGTCGCTTTTTTGATGGGGGGTCCATTTAGAAAGCGGTGGATCGAAGAAAAATTTCGCACACGAAAAATGATGGAGGGCTCAAATGATAACAAAAAATCATTTAGAAGACGGTGTATCCAAAAAAAATTTAGAAGGCGTTGATTTCCAAAATTGTTTTCTTGATGGGGGATCAATTTAAAAGGCAATGGATCGAAAAAAAATTTCGCGCACGAAAAAATTTTTGATGGGGGCCCAAATGATTAAAAAAAAAAAAAAAAAATTAAAAAGCGGTCGAAAAATCGGACATAACTGGTTCACTTCCCTTTTTATCACGTAGCGACGACGACGATGGTGATGATAAAACCGCCAAATATGTGCAGTGCCATTCACACTAGAAAAAATTTTGAGCTTGAAATTTTGCAAGAACGAGCGCTTACGAAAGAGCGTTTGAAATTCAATTATAAACCGGATACGGAGCAAAATAATTGAGGCGGGTAATCTTTAAACATTTTAATTTCGTAATTTACCAATAACGTAAACACACGCAAACATAATTTTCAATTCGCAAACACTATCGAAGTAAAATATTATGTCTCGATCTTTTTTCCTCGTTTTGATTTTCTTCCAAAGAAAAGAAAAAAAAAAAAAAAAACAGCGGCGCAGATATCGATACTCTGCATCACGGCAAAATACCGGAAAATCGGTACCGAGAACGGGAGCAAGCACGTAATTTTCAATGGTAGATCGAACGTGTAGAGAATTCCAAAATAAACGAATTTGATTTGTAGAGCACAATTTGGTTACGTCGCCTGCCATTTACTCTTAATTTAGTCGATATGCTGCTGTTTCTCTCATTCCGGTGAAACAACGAAAAAAAAAAAGTTTATTATTCGAATCTTTTTTTTTTTTTTTTTTTTTTTTTTTTAGCCGAAGAATTGGTTTCTGTACAGAATTTTAAAAAACGAAATGGAATCAGCGGGTAAAATAATCCATCGAAACAAGAGAATTTGGAACAGCGACAGAATCGCGAATTCCAATTAACTTTCCTCGAACAACTTTTAAAACAAAATTTCCCCTTAATCTGTTCCTGAGTATAAAAGGTTCTCTCTGTTAAACATTAAAATTTCTCGCCACAAGAGGAAATTATGCAGTCACAATAAAAGACAACTCCGAGAACCGGTTTTAAATTTTCGAAAAGTGGATTTTACAGCATGATTAACCCAAAGCAATTCGATATCAAATAAAGTTAACACACTATAGGCGATTACACGCATAAAGTTTGGATAGCTGCCACAATTCGTAATTTCAAATGATTCTTTTCGCTTTATTTCGAAACGAAAATTTTACCAAAGTTTGCAAAACGTCCGAATCGTTTTCGCAAACTTCAAAAAACTTTTCGAATTCTCTTGAAAAGTCCTTTTCTTCGGCGATATCCCTCGCGGACATTTAAAAGGAAAATCGTTCGAGCCTAGGTCGTGTATAATAAAGACCGAAAGCTCCGAGATGCTAAAGAAGAATAAATCAAGATAAATGAAGCGATTTTCGTTCCAAAGAAATTTCCTTACTTAGTCCGCTTCGAATTTTTTTTTTTTTTTTTCGAAATAAAATGGCGCAAATGTTGTTAAAACTTCTCTTTGGCAACGGTTTTCGTGACGCCTGGCGTTTTCCGTTTAAAAACGAATTAAATATTAATGAGTTTTATATCTCGATTTAAAATCTACGCATAAATTTATCAACCCGAAATAACGGATAAGAAAAGGAAACTAAATCTTGTCCGGATGACGTCTTTCCAGGGAACTCCGAACAAAAAAGCGAAATCTTGAAAATGTTCATTAAAACGATTAAATTGGCTGGCCTTTCCCGTTCTGGAAATTATACAAAAAAAAAAAAAAAAAAAAAATACATTTATACGGTATAAATAAAAATTAAAACGCGCAAAGAATAATAATAGAATTTTTTTCCCCTTAAGTTTTCAATGTAACGTCGTTAAGTTATTGTGTAGAAGGAGATTCTCGAAATATTTATGCCAGATATAAACTAGCCAAAGGGAAATTAAGTTGCATGTTCTATGGTGAGTTGCTCATTTCCGGAGCGAGGGATTTTCATAAAAGATGCGAGGCGAGCAAATAAAATTTTCTTTTCAATTTTCAAGATTTTGTTTTCTCTGTGCAAAATCTTTCGGAGTTTCTGTTTCTCACATGGTGCCTGTCTTCCGATTAATATGAAAGTTGAGCTCATTGCTTAACGATTCGAAAACATTCGATTGGTAAATGATTCGAACGATGATTTTTCAAAGCCCAAGTTTTTTCTTTGGATTTTCTTTAGAGTTAACATTTATTTTGAAATAGTAGCAAAAACAGCAAGAGAATCTCTCGATAAAAAAGTTGTAAGGAATCGGCGATTCGATGCTTAAAAGAACTTTATTATTTTTGGTAGCAACATTAGTTTCTTCACCGTACAATCAAATCTACGTATTCACACTGAATCTGTCTCCAGCTTTTCTCAAAGAAATCATCTCCTAATTTCCTTAAAGAAACTCAAGAGGCAAATAAAAATATTAATAAGTTTGTAAAAATAACATACAGTTTTGTTACTTTATTACTGCTGACCGCATATAAAACCTGTTACTTCCTCGTCTTGAATTTGCTTCTACAAGAACACTTTCAGGGAACTCCTTTGACCTCGAGTGACCCTCTGAGATGGTCACCACTTTTAAGACTGATTTTGGGCTTATCAGGAAATTAATAATGTTACGAAATAGAGCGTCTGCGCACCTACCTTACATTCAGTACATTACTAATGTTTTTTTATGATAAAATTTAAAAAAAAAACGGGCTTATAATTATTTGGTCAGTATTTAAAAACAGTTCAGGGTGTCTACTAAAATCATTTTTGAAATTCAAGGTTTTTTTCAAGTTTTTCAAGGTTCATTTTTAAAATAAATAAAAGTTTTTCTTAAAGGACATGCTATACTTTGGGAACGTTCAAGTATTATGTAAGACTTTTATTCGGGTTTTCAGACCCCCTCCCCCCCTTCGTAGGAATTACTAAGATTTCTTTGAACTTCCTATTATATTATGTAAGATTTCACGGACCCCCCCCCCTTTTCGTAACGCCAATTTTGATTTGGAGTAATATTTTTTTTTAAATCTAGATTTATAGTTCATACTCATATCCCTGAAGATGGTCGCAACTGGCACAAAATCTCATCAAAACATAAATTTTTATGTTTTTATACTTAGCATATAGCAAGTTACATTATATGAGAGTTTCGCATTTTTCACCAAATATCTTAAGTAACCCAGTTCAGTAGGAGATGCATCAGAGCCCGAGGTAGCTCAGTGGTAGAGCAGCCGTCTGAAAACGGAAGGTCGGTGGTTCAAGTCCACTCTTCGAGTGCCTCTGGTGTATTCTTTTACTGAACATCTTCCCGGTTCCCTCTTTATGATCCATATACCGATAACCCCAACTGAGAGAATTACACCCCCCTGCCTTAAAAGCAGTTTTTGGTTTGTTGGAAAAATTAAAAATAAATTTTTATATCTTAAAATTTTTTTAAAAAGTTTTTTAATTTTTCTACTTTAAGGTTCTAGTTCGTTTACATAACCGGCCGGTTAGCCGGGCGGTGTATACATTTTAACGATAAAAAAATATTAAAAAATTTTTTTTTAAATTCAATATTTTATACATGAAAACGGGGTCTAACTTCACCAAAACCGTACCAAAACGTTTAGTTATCTTCAGAGATGAAGATCCACGATATTAAATGCATGAACAAGAGTTAATTGTTCTTATATTTCATAATTTTTAAATGTTTTCGCAGCAAAAAAAAAATGTTTGTTTCCGAGAGACTAGTGCAGCGCTCTAGCGGTGAATCCGCGAACTGTTTCAACAACAAAAAGAAAAATGGCGGTCTTATTTTTTTTCGAAAAACATTTTAAAAAATTATCAAATTTAGGAACCATAAAGCCTTTTTCATGCAATTTCAATAGCGAATCTTTACCTTTTAAGCATAACAAAACGTTTTGCCACGGTTTCAGTGCGATCCGATGTCATTTTCATGTGTGAAAAACCGAATTAAAAAAAAAATATTAAACTTTTTTTATTGTTAAAAAATTTTCACCGCCCGGCTGACCGGCCGGTTATGTAAAGGAACTAGAACCTTTAGACATTCGAAAAAAAAAAAAATAAAATAAAACAACTTAATTTTTTGAAATTTAAAAAAAATTCTGAACAAAAAGTTATAATGGAATTTCTTAAGTAAGAAATCGTAAGAATTTCGAGTACCCCCCCCCCCCCCTTTCCGTCTTATCTAATACTTGAACGCTCCCTCAGAGTTATCCCTAGGCACCGCACGCTCTAGAGTGCGTCTTACCTAGACACCCCACACTCTATAGTTATTCCAACCTAGGCACCACACACTCTAGAGTGCGTCGTACCTAGGCACCTCACACTCTAGAGTGCTTCCTACCTAGGCACCGCACACTCTAGAGTGCTTACTAATTAGGCACCACACACTCTAGAGTTATTCCTACCTAGGCACCACACACTCTAGAGTGCTCATTACCTAGGCACCACACACTCTAGAGTGCTTCCTACCTAGGCACCACACACTCTAGAGTGCGTCGTACCTAGGCACCACACACTCTAGAGTGCTTCTTACCTAGGCACCACACACTCTATAGTTATTCCTACCTAGGCACCACACACTCTAGAGTGCTTCCTACCTAGGCACCACACACTCTAGAGTGCGTCGTACCTAGGCACCACACACTCTAGAGTGCGTCGTACCTAGGCACCACACACTCTAGAGTGCGTCGTACCTAGGCACCTCACACTCTAGAGTGCTTCTTACCTAGGCACCACACACTCTATAGTTATTCCTACCTAGGCACCACACACTCTAGAGTGCTTCCTACCTAGGCACCACACATTCTATAGTTATTCCTACCTAGGCACCACACACTCTAGAGTGCGTCGTACCTAGGCACCACACACTCTAGAGTGCGTCGTACCTAGGCACCTCACACTCTAGAGTGCTTCTTACCTAGGCACCATACACTCTATAGTTATTCCTACCTAGGCACCACACACTCTAGAGTGCTTCCTACCTAGGCGCCACACACTGTAGAGTGAGTCGTACCTAGGCACCACACACTCTAGAGTGCGTCGTACCTAGGCACCACACACTCTAGAGTGCTTCTTACCTAGGCACCACACACTCTATAGTTATTCCTACTAGGCACCACACACTCTAGAGTGCTTCCTACCTAGGCACCACACACTCTAGAGTGCGTCGTACCTAGGCACCTCACACTCTAGAGTGCTTCCTACCTAGGCACCGCACACTCTAGAGTGCTTACTAATTAGGCACCACACACTCTAGAGTTATTCCTACCTAGGCACCACACACTCTAGAGTGCTCATTACCTAGGCACCACACACTCTAGAGTGCTTCCTACCTAGGCACCACACACTCTAGAGTGCGTCGTACCCAGGCACCACACACTCTACAGTGCGTCGTACCTAGGCACCTCACACTCTAGAGTGCTTCTTACCTAGACACCATACACTCTATAGTTATTCCTACCTAGGCACCACACACTCTAGAGTGCTTCCTACCTAGGCGCCACACACTCTAGAGTGAGTCGTACCTAGGCACCACACACTCTAGAAACCACTAAAAATATAGTTCAAAACTAGTAAAGCGTATAATTCCTGCTTAATTTTTTGCTCCATCGTCCCTATTCAGAACTTAATCTATTTAATCATTAAATTGAAACGTTAATTGTATAAAAAAAAATAATAAAATAAAATAAAATAAAATAAAATAAAATAAAATAAATAAATAAATAAAGCGTTTACAAAATTCGAACACAAAAAATCAGTAGGCCTAATATTTTAAATAAGATTTTACCGACCATCCGCCATCTTGAATTTTTTTTTTCTAATTTTGGTTTTTATATTCGGTTTCCGCAAGTCAAAATACCCCTAGACCACATTTTTTTAAAAATAAATGCTAACCATTTAACAATTTTACAGATCAAACACTATTTTTTTACCGACCGAGGTTCCGTATACTTTTGCAGACAAAGCAGCATTGCTTCACGGACCATTTATTTAAAATACTAACCAGTTAAATACAAGCCGAAAGGAAGGAGAAAAAAGAAAGAGGAACTATACTCTTATTAATAAGTAAGTTGCAACTACAGCATTTAATGACCCACTCATTATGAAGACTTTGATTATATCGATTGGAAATCGGGAAAATGACCCCATTTTTAAATCGATGCAAAAGTTAAAAGAAAAAAAAAATTCGATTTCCGTGACGGTCTCGCTTCTTTTCCATTCTTTCCACTAAAGATTTCGTCCGATAAAAAAAACATGAGTTCTCTTTGAAAATCTTGTCTTTGACCAGTGAGCCGCTCCAAGTTTGTAATCATCTCGCTCCACTGCTCCGTGGTCCCTTTTTCAGTTTTATCTTTTGTTTTTCCAC
Source organism: Liposcelis bostrychophila (assembly GCA_037577465.1). Classification (NCBI taxonomy): domain Eukaryota; kingdom Metazoa; phylum Arthropoda; class Insecta; order Psocodea; family Liposcelididae; genus Liposcelis; species Liposcelis bostrychophila. The sequence continues at coordinate 18,368,488 of CM075212.1, read as the reverse complement.
TTTTCGTCCCCCACTTCTTTCTCTTTATTATTTCCAATTTCTATTCGATCCATGCAAAAACGAATTCGAATATTTTTTTTTTCCTTTCATTTCCCGGAAAAAATAACGGGGTTCGACTTGGGAAAATTTATTGTTGACCTTTCAAAAGGGGTCGCGAGGGAATACAAAAACGTCTTATTTTTTTAACAGAAAAATTTAAATTTCCCCGCCCCCTGATACTGAAAAAGGCTTAGACTTTTAATTCTTAAATTAAAATAATAAAATTGGGCCAAAAATTTGCGGAAAAGTTTTTTATGGCAAAAGTAAAAAAGTTTTTCTTTTTTTTTTTCATAAATTTTATGAAATGCTTGTAAAAAAATTATTTTTTAATAAAACAGAAAAGCAAAAAAATATTTATAGAGATTTTAAAAAAAAGTAGCGATTGACAGCAGCTTTATTGTTCTGGTGAAATATAGAAAACAGGCCACAGTAGCGCCCCGAGTCGATAAAGCAAAGGAATTAAAAATAAATAGCAAAAGTCTTTGGTGTCGATATAAGACTAAAGAAAAAGAAAAAGGAGAGAAGCTTAGACGGTAGATTTCAATTTCCGGAACCTTTCAGGTAGAACTCGACTCACAAGAACCAATCTCCGGTAAAGAGGGAACTTAAAATATAATAAAGCCTAGTATTTCTGCGAATCCGACAATTTCTCTTCGCTAAAAATTTAAAAGAAAAAAAAAGAAATTCCGCTCGCGCCGGTATCGAATTTTTTATTTATTTCTGAATAACTGAAATTGCGAGCAAGAAAAATTTGAAAAAATCAACCGGAAGCACAAAAAAAAAAAAAAAAAAAAAAAAAAAAGAATTAAGAAAAAAATTATAAAATAGGATGTATTGCATACTACAACCCCGAAATTGATAAGTCTATCAAAGATTGTAACATCAAAATCTATGTTCCAGGGAAACCTTCAAAAACGCATACTCCCGTGGGATAATGTCTAGATCACAATGTAATAAAAATGTAGCAGTAAAAAAATTAAATGCTGCGGTCTTGCATGTGGCCAAGTTAACCAAAAAATAAAATAAATACCCATATTATTATTTTCATCACTCCGGGCGGAAAATGAACCGTTCCGCCCGCTTTAAAAACGAAAAATTTCATTTTCCGCCCTAGTGATGGAAAATATCTTACAAATCAGGCACGGAGGTGGCTTGCAAGCTTTGACTGGTTACGGCCCTCACTTCGTTCGGGCCGTCTCGGCCTGCAGTACGCCACCTACATACCTGATATGTAATATACTATTTCGAAGTGGAAACAACTTTTGGAGAGTTCTCCATTAAAATGTAATCTTGGTGTAATAAGTTTCTATAATCGCACAAGACCTCAAAATCGAAGTTAGCGTCCTCAATAACCCGGACATGTGTTTAAGTGAAAACAAAATCGATTTTTTGAAAAACGGTTCGCCATATTGGATCCGCCATCTTGAATTTTCAAAAATCGATTTTAGAACTGAAATCAGCGGCCTCAATAACCCCCCGATTACGCGTTTAAGTGAAAAAAAGTGAATCTTTTGATAAAAGGTCCGCCATATTGGATCCGCCATCTTGCATTATTAAAAACTGACCTCGGAATCGAAATAAGCGACCTAAAAAACCCCCATAACAAACGTTTCGCGACCATCTAATGGAATTTCAAAAATTCCCCCCTTGGTCGGAGACTCAACATATTTAATTTTTTAGGGGGGTTGCGACAATTGAAAAAAATTTTCTCATGGGGGATTCTTGTTTAGGGTAATGTACTCTCTCATTTCCGACCACTTTCAAATTTTTCGCTTCCGTTTCTGAAACGGGGCGAAAATAATACAAATCTTTGATTTTTTCCATATTTTCACTCATTTTTTTCCCAAAGGCAGGACCCCTGGGGGGATGGGGGGTGTTGTGAAAGAGTGCTCGGGTGGGTGGGTTAAGTGGTACAAACAGTTCCGGCAAAAAATCAAAAGCTTACGAAATGGGAAATACAAATGAAAAACACACAAAGTATTTTGGGACAGAGGGAGTATATTTTTTTTTGTATATACACCCTTTTTACATTATGTTCCCATGCCTTGCCTTGCAAACAGAGTTTCAAAATTTAAATTCCGAGAAATGTCAAATCGTCATCTTTATATTAAAATTATTTTTGTTCTTATCTGTAAAACTTGTAGAGACTTGAAAATTCTTAGAAACCCAACAAACACGTGCATTCGGGCCTGGGAAAGACCGTAAATTGTCGAGTATCCCCGAAACCCTCCGATACCCCTCCCACCCCTTAAAAATTTGCATACGTGATGTTTTGATTGGTCCTCCCCAACACCACCCGACCTCTTCTTCGCTGATCTGGCATAACCGGTGGATATGAGTTTGCTCCTCCAAACTTAAAATAAAATTCGTCGCGATCGGTTCTCAAATTTTCACAAGTCGGGTTAAATAATTAAAAATCAAAATGTGTGGAGTAAGTTAGTAAAAGTAAAATCCCGTGCTAAAATGTCTCTGTCCTGTCTTTATTTTTTGTTGTTTTCTGTTTTCTATTTTTGTACTACATTGGCGCCCAAACGTTTTCCTTCTTTCTCTTACTTTTTCATTTTTTTTATCTCGACCCAAAAACCCAGTCCCTTACAAAAACTCATGAGACCTTCTCCACCACTAAGCTAAAATCTTCAGCCCATATCCATTATCCAATCCTTATGCCGACACTAACACGTACTTAACTCAAAAATAATTCGAGACCACGAAGACGACCCTTCCCGCTATCTTTCGATAATCTTTGTTTTTCCCGGTAGTTCGGAAACTTTTCACGAAGTTAACGAAACTACAAAGTCTTGCCTTTGGAAGTAGAAACCGTCGGCACACGTTGGAAGTCGGAATCCGGTTAACGGAAATAGTCCGAATCAAATTTAATCAAGCGCAAAGTTTGTTATGATGTTGATCGAGTAAAGCTATCAGGAGCATCGAACCGTCATCTTAGGCACGTCCCCTTTGTTTTCTCGTTTTGCATGGCATACTAATGACATTTATTCATTAAGGACGGTTCCCGACTGAAAGCACGTACGATAGACGGAGCTGGTTTTGTATCCTGCATTCCCCGAGGGGGAATACCCCCGGTAAACAATGCAACATCATCGATTACGAACCATCCGAAAGATTTCCGGAAGGAAAATCCTTCGACAGACATTAAGAGTGTATAGGAAAACGAAAGAAAAGAGAAAAGCATTGCGTTTTCCCTGTTCCCACTGGAAATTAGACCGCCGTTGTAAAGTTTACGGAATGATAAACTCGAAAGCCGAGATTTAATACTCAAAGAAGACTTCCTATCCTTAAGGGATTAACATACTTAGTACCGGTTTCGCGTTTGCGACCATCTTATGTCCTATTCTGTTTTCCTGCACTTTCGCGAATTCGTACTTTTCTTGTTGTACGGAATATCTTGTCGCGATTGCTGAAATAATATGTGTTTTCGTTTTCTCTTCTGAATAACACGGTTTTCTGTGTTACGTAAAAGTGGCACAAAAATTAAAAACACTGTTTCGGCTATATTTTTTTTCAGAATGCCTGTATGTTCTACAGTAGGGTGTTTTATTTTAAAAAAATGTTTGAAATGTTGGGGGCATGTTGAAAATCTGCTTCCTTCAGATGTAAAGCCACAAAAAAATTTTTTTCAATTTTTTTTTTTACACTGCTTAGTGGCACCCCAAGGCCACTTTAGCTTTTTAAAAATTGGCTAATTAAGGTCTTTTAAACTCCATTTTTTTTATCCACTTTAAGGGCCTAAAAATATTTTGAAAAAATGTTTTTTTATGTTTTCGAGGTCGTAGACTCGTAGAACACGAATTTCACTATCCCGAATTTTTCCGAGTAAGCCCTGTGACGTCATTAGCGTTTTTATCGATCTGATACCTGATTTTTCCGACTGAAATTCGACTTAATCTCGATTTTTGAGCCCTGAAAGTTTATTTTATTTTATTGGTATCACTCATACTTATGCAAGAATACCCGTAGAACACGAATTTCACCATCCCGATTTTTTTTGATCAATCCCTGAGTAGGGGTATAAGTGTGAATTTGGTTTTTTGGGGGCAAAAATGAATTTTTTTGCCAAAAAATTGCAAGAACTCCTCACCAGTTGGATTTAGAGGTCATGTTCAATGAAATTTCAGGACACTCTGATTAATAAGGATTTTTTGTGTTTCAAATCAATTTCCAAAATTTTTTTGAACCATCGTGGGTCTAATATATATATGGTCTGTAGGGGGCCAAAATAGGACAAAATTTTTAAAAATTTTACTTTTGGCACCGTATTGCCCTTTCTGTTTGGAATTGCATTATTCTGACATCAATTTGAAATCTATGACACCGAAAATACACAACACTTCTTTTCCTCCATTATATAACGAAAAAAAAAACCATAATTATGCGAAATTTTGTTTTAACCCTTTAACGACCCAATTTTGGAAAATTTTTCTGGAAAATAGAAGAAAATTTCCCAAATGTTTTTTAACTTCATGATTTCACACTTAAAGTTAACCTGCAACACGTTATGGACCCGCACTGTGCGTTAAACTCCAAATTAGACGCCTACCAATTTTCAGTGTATGCAACCCTCAACACATACATGTAATACAAAAAAATGCACAAAATTCGTTTCTTTGCGTAAAATGATTGGGAAAACAGCTTTCTATACGTTTTCGACGTCGCTGATTTCAAATTTGACGTCAGAATAATCTAATTCCTCTCGGAAAATCCAATATGGCGGAAAAAAATAAAATTACTAAAAATAAAAAGCCTCCGCCATATTGGATTTTAGTTTTTTCAGAATTTTGACTTCAGATTCGGAATCCGGGGTTCAAATTACCCCTAAAACATGTCTGGCTGCTTAACCTCGGAATTGGTGGGTGCTCAATATACATAGTGAGTGAATTTATAAAAACGGAGGATAGTTTTTTGCCTTGAAATTATTCAAGAATGAAAACTGAAAAATATTTTCTGAATTTTCTAGAAGTTTTCCAGAATTTTGGACCCTAAGACGTTAAAATAAGCTTTCTCCAGTTCAAACAAACATAAATTATACCTGCACTAATACTACAAACACTATCATGACATTAACGCCACGTAGCAAAATGCGCCATTATATCTTGCAAGGGCCTGTCTATCTTGTAAGGCCAAACTAGAAATCCCCAACCTTCACAACTCTTATATATATCAAGGAAAATAACTTACAAAAATGTACTAAAAAGTATTAAAACTTGGTTTTACAAGTCCATTATTTCCTTGTTTTTTCCTCTATTTATATATCAAGTCGAAATAAGTTAATTCTCAGAGGAGTAATTTGCGACGATTGGGAATAAAGTCAGGAAAAATTCCTTACTTTTCCTTCTTCCAACTTCTTCTATAATGGATGAAATGGATTTCATCTTACTTCTGTTAACAACAAAAAAAAAAAATTTATTTAATCACGACCCTTTCCTTTGGTCTCGAACAAACCGAAATCTGTAGTAAAATCATTTCTTTTTTTTCATTCTTGTTTTCGAAAAAATAACGGAGGGCCACATGCACGGTCCCCGTTATCGTCTTAAAGTCCTTATTTCAGGGACGATTTAACTCGCTCCGTGGATTTTCCGCTTCGTCGCCCGGATTTTTTTTTTTTTTCTAGAACCTCCTCATTTATATTTTTCTGTTCTATTTGCCGCAAGAAAAAGCTGCGAAATGGAAAAACTTATTTTGGATCACAACCGAAAGTCGAAGCTTTTTTTTACATTTTATTTAAAAATGGGAAAATGGCAAACACTCGGCTTTGCAAGCCAAACAACCGCATACAAACTTCGGAAACCGATTAAACGAAGCTAATTACCGAGACTTTATACCCGAACCCTCTGAGCAATTAAATTTGCTAACTGATAAAATCAATTACGGCTCCTATTTTGCGACGAACCCGTCCAATTCGGAAAACGTGTATCAGCGAATATGACCTTTGCTCCGTCACGGGTCACCGGTCATTTCATCTGAATAATTGAATTATCCCGTTTTTATTTTTTTTTACCTTTCTTCCCTTTCTTTCTTGAGATCCGTTCATTTTTTTTACCTGAAATAACGAATTCTGAAATTTAACCGGTGGCGATAAATTTCCATTTTTGTTATGTCCGAATAAAAGCAATAGATTCATACAAAAGTTATCAAAAACCTGATAGGATACCTTAATAAAGCAAAGGTTTTCATTTGTTTCTCTCTCATCGACTTAAATCGGAGTTTAAAATTTTTTTTTTTTTTTATTCGTGCTAAATGCCAATTTCTTTTCTGGTAAAACAATACACAATTGAAAAAGTTCCTGCAAAATTTTTACAGCAGATGCAGCAGGCATTAGAAAAAAAATTTGCCTTACCTTTATTAAATCCATCGAGTCTGATCATAAGTGTGCATAATCCACTTTCAGCAGAATTTTCCTGTTAATGCAAAACGGATTTTGCAATGATAGGATTAATGGAAACATTTTTCGCTTTTACTCTCCCAGCCGGCAATGCAGAATAAAATCACTGGATTATTTCTGAAAAAAAAAAAAAAAAAAAAAAAAATAGGCTAATGAAAACGATTAACTTTGCTTCATGGGGTTCAGAATGATTAAAATTGCATTTAAGTACCATTTCGCTTTACTACTTCATTAATGAATACCTATTTGATTTTAAAGAAGCATTAGTTTTATAGAAAAAAATTCTGTTTTATACTTTAAATTAGTTCTGGTTTAAATTCGTTTTAGGCTGAATCTATCCCAAATTAACCAAAAGCTAATAAGTAAGCAAAGCATTTTGTTTCACTATCAGTAACTAAATTAAATACACTTTGGTTCAAACATCTAGATACTTAGTTTTAAATTTATTTTTGAAATGATTTATTTTCTTGTAATTAAACATTGTATCCATGCAATTATTTTAAAATAATATGCTCTGATGCAAATTTTTAGTTATTATTAAATTGCATATTGAATTACCAAACTCAATTTATTTCCACCAACAGCTCCAGTATAGGTTTATTTTTAACTATTTCATCAAAATATTTGAAAAAGACATTCCTAAGAACCTAAGTCAAATTATAATTTATTCATCTTCCTATTATATTTTTTTCTCTGGAGAGTTTTCCATGAATGATTCAACAAATTACAACTTGATGTAATCTTGGAATTCCTTTAAAAGCTAACAGTTACCATTCTAGTCAAAAAAAGAAAGAAAAAAGGAGTCTTTTATGAAACGAGTTACATGATGTTTTCTCAAACATGGTTACATAACCTCACCTGGCAACTTGACGATCGTGACGGGTCATGATTTTCTAAAAAGCTTTATTACCAGCGAAGTCTGATACTGGAAGGTCATTCCGAAAGACTACTACTACTTCAGTAAACTATTTGTACTTTACACTATAATTTAGTTTTAAAGGCATAAAAATGACAAATCATACGACACTAACGCGGACGCGGACGCGGACGTGAACAGAAACGTTTTGCAGCACAACTAAATAGAGAAAAGCTGGGGCACTCTACATTCACCAACTATAAACAACGGTTCTTTGCAAAGAAATTCGAAAAATTATTATACTTTCTATCATATCTGAATAGTCGTATTACTTTAATTTCAGTTTTTCAATACAGATTTTTCCCGATTCCGTTTCCCGACTCCGACAAGGAGAAAAGGTAAACAATCAATTGGCAACATTGTAGGATACAATGAACTCTATCGAATAAAATTGGAAACTGCCAGTGCCACGCGTGGCCTTGGCGCTCTTTTTATATTTAGCAAAATGGAGACGGAAGATTTTTTAACGTTCATGAATATGTTTTTTTTGTGGATGAGTTTGGACATAAAAAGAAGAAAATCTTCAATGAAATATATTCGGAAATTAAAAGAACAAAGGGCTCGCAAGTTAATGATGGTGATAATTTTAAGAAGACGACGAAAGGCTCAGTACAAAGAGAAGTTGTTGGGTGCAAAGAAAGCTCTTGCCTGACATTTTAGGAAAGTAACATTTAAAGGAAACTGTGATTATTGGACAGTTGCTGATCTTTTTGGCATTGGCAAAAGTACGGTCGCCTTAATAGTTCATAAATTTTGTGCAGCTTTGATTCATAAGTTTTTTGAAGAAAAGGTGAAGTCTCGAAAGACAATAAGTGAAGAAAAAAAAAAGTAGGTGGTTTTCTTTCCAAATCTCAATTCCCAGATTGTATGGGGGCTTAAGGATGGATCACACATACCAATCCTGGCCCCTCCTAGTTTTCCTGAAGATTACTAGAACTATAAATCTTACCATTCAATAGTCTTATTGGATGTGGTTGACTCTAATTACAGATTTATGTAAGTTATACTTTTCATTTGGATTTTATCTGTATGATCATTAGATTTTGAAATTCATTGTTAAAATTTTCAGTTATGCCAATATTGAACGGTCTGGAAGGATGAATGATGCTTTTGTATTTCGCAAGTCCGGCCTTTTTGAATACATGGATAAGGAAAAAGAGAAGCAATACCATTTTATATTTGATGCAGCATTTCCACTTCTATCCTCGGTTATATATATGAAGCCCAACCCCATCCAGGTTGACATGACTCTAGTAAGGAAAAAGTATAATGTAGATTGAGCAGAGCAAGAAATGGCAATTGAGGATGCCTTTGGAAGGTTAAAGGGGAGATGGCATATTCTTTTGAAAGGACTGATGTTAACCTGTTCAATGTGAAAGCTATTGTGAAAGTTTGTGTAGTGTTACACAATTTATGTGAGGAAAACAAAGACACACTTATTACGAAAGCTGAGATGAAGAAGTCAAAATGTTTGAATCTTTTTACCCCAGGATTCAGCAGAGACCCATTGGTGACAATCGAGCACCTGAATTTTCTGTTTTCAAAAGAGATACCCTTGCAGAACAATTAGCCAATGATGAATTATCGACTCAATATGTTTCAGTAAAGAAAACATTAAATCACAGTCTTGATGGCAAACAATGGAACTTCATCGTTGTAAGAAGGTAAGAAGTGAAGCTTTGAAAATTTATGAATAAAAAGACTGGAAAAGTAATTTTTATCTTATATTTATAGAAAAAACTATAACTAATTAATATAAAAAATGTAAAAAAATCTGAGTACAAAAATAGAAAACACAAATTCTTCTAATTGTTCCTTCAATTATGGCATATTATATTGACTAAAAATTCTTCAGTCTCCTTTGGCAAAGAATTAAATGGTAAAAAAATAAGTCAAAAATTAAAATTAACAATAACTGAAAACTAATATGATGAATTCAATTGTTAAGCGAATACTAAAATCAGTCATTTTTTTAAAAAAGAATTGAATAGGTAATTAAAAATCTATCAATAAAAAATAAACAAAAACTGGAAAAAATTTAGTACTATCTTATGTAACTTAATTAATTAATAGGTATACTCTAATTGATACTATAAATTTGTTTTTTTAAAATATCATTTAAAAATAAGCATTTGCTGATCATTTTACTTCGGACTATAAATCAGACAGTATTTTCTATTCATGAAAACCAATTTTAATCAACACTGACTATTGGCAAATACAGTCTTGGTTCTTTTAATTCCACAATATTGATGTTTTGAACCTAAAAAGGAAAAATCTTGCATAAATACCAAATCCTATTTAAGTAGTATATTACATATTAAGGGTAAAAAGTAAGGTTTTCACAACCAATTCGGATTTGCCGAACGCGCACCGAAAACTTGTCAAAGGTAAGCGGTAGGTGAGTGAAGCAAACCAAGTTGTGCGAAACTTGCTTTTGTTCCTTAATTTGTAAGATACAGTATTTTCCATAACAACTGCAACAAATAGTACGCTTTCCCACGGTACTTGACGCGGTGGACGACAAAAAACCGGCGGTGCGAAAAGTTATAACATGGTTACTTTTCGAGCTAAGTTTAATCGGTGGCAGAAAACGTACTTTCATTGCATTCGTTATGAAAAAATAATATTAATATGAATTTACTTATATACCAAATTTTCGATTTTTTTTATAGATGCAATCAATTGATGTAATGACGCCTTGTCTTATTCCAATAAGCCACAACAAATTCTAAGTTCAAGGAATTCCATCGTCACGATCGATAAATTTTGATGGTTCGCCGCAAACTGAGCTATCCATTTGGATAAACTTAAAGAAAGAAAAAAAAAATGCACTCTTTCATATCATTTACATTATTTTCGTTTTCCTGAAATATGTTTACTGTTTGGAAGCTTGATTCCAATGCAAGAGCACGTTTTCTTCGGAGTTTAGCTGCTAGCTCTTCGAAGCGACTCTTCTTCATTTTATCCATGTCTTCCATTATTTCAATTATTTCTTCTTCCTATTTAAATAAAACATTTGTTGATTTTTCATTAATAATAAATAATAAATTAATTTTTGAAAAATTTGTAAAATCCTGAGAAAAAAAGCAGTCTGATTAACTGACGGTTATATTATTTAACCATTATCAAGGCTCTGATTGCAAGTCACTTCATTGAACATTTTACGATTTCGATATTTCGGTTTTAATTATTAACTTTATTTTCAATATGATATTTCGTTGCTTTTTTCATTCTAATGAGGATTTTTTTCTTCCGTGAAAGAGATACTAAATACGTGAACTCGAGAACAATGTCTATCATAACCCTTGAAACATCCTACAAAAAAAGCAGAAACATCCTACAAAAAAAGCAGAAAAATCCTTCAAAAAATCTCTTATCAACATATTGCTTTTCTAATATGATTGTGGTCGCTTTTATTTGGGCGAAATATTGTTCGAAATATTCCAAAGATCCTTTTTCTCCGATGACGTATTGTTTTGTTTTTGCCTGCTCGCAGATGATGCGACGCAGATTGACGGCCGTATAAGGCAGTACTTCAAACGAATTTTCCATTTTTTTTAAATATATCACCACGCAAAATTAATATAATATAATAACAAGAACAATAATTTGAAAAAAGTTTAACTATATTAACATAACAAAATTATGAAAAAACCATAACTATTGAAATTTTCAGCAAGTAAAACGTCTGTTGAGATCCCCCAGATCATTGCGCGTGGATTCACGACACCACTTTTCAAATCTAAGTATTTCTTCATTAAATTGTGCTGAGAGAGCATCACAATTTTCTTTAGATTCCAGAAATTTCCGGAATTCTTCTAACGATTTTTCTCTGCCACTATCCTCTGTTGTTGTTTGGTTCTTTCCGTCATTCTTTTGTAAGTCTTTTTGTAAGTCTTTTTCCATGGCTATTATAAGAAAAAAATGAATTTGACTTCTAGCTTAACTGAAACCAAAACCACAAGTAAAAGTAAGCAAAAATAGATAATGCATCATTAATTACAAAAGTGGGACAAATTTCGTGGTGTGATTTTAAGGTAAATATTGGAAATGCCACCACAAAATGTTTCCCATAATGTATTCCAAAGGAAATAATTTTTAAACTAACCTATATTGATGTAGTTCTCTTTAACTTGCGTTAACTATTTGAAGTGTGAAGTGTTGGATATTCTACTCGAGGACTTGACTAAAATTTTCCACCAGGTAATTGTGATCAAATATCTTACCTAAAACAAAAATTATAAAAAATATTAGTGCAAAAAAATAGTGGGGTGATCAAGAAAAGAAAAAAAAAGAATTCAATAAATAAACAACAGATGAATAACACTGTAGACAGAATAACACTGTTTACTAATTCATAAATGAATAAAACTTCAGATCGATGACATAATTAACAGAAATGTTATAAAAAATGTCGAAATAACATTTTTAATCCACTTTACATTAGAACACGTACCTAACAGTAGAGCCCGTCCACGGTAATACGACAAGGGTTGGTACGGTGTTGTGAGCGATCGCGGATTTTTATTTACCGATCGGTAGGGCCTATGGACCTATTAATTACCCCAAGTCCGTTTGCTCCCATCACCCTCCCCAATGGAGTTATGAAGGGGGGTAGTTTTGGGGACTTTTTTTCAACGAAAAATGGTCTTTTTGGTTTTTTTCGTCTCACACTCTCATTTTTCAACCGATTTGGATCGGTGAGGTCTTAAAATATTCAGAATAAAGTACTGAATCGAGTGTGACGCACATTTTTTGTCCTTGCCGCCATCTTGGAAAATGGCGGACAGAAACGTGTAAAAAAACTACGGAATCTTCACTGCCTCTACAACCCCTTCCCCACACGATATTTTGAATTTTTTTTTACTGAAAAAATCCTTTTTTATAAGCTTTCGATTGGTTATAGGCAGAATTTTGGGACGGATTTACTTTAGAGTCAAAATAATAGTTTTTAATCGTGCGACGCAAAATTTGGAATTCTTCATGGTTTTCTACTACTCCCTCTGTCCCAAAATACTTTGCAAGCTTTTGATTTTTGCCGGAACTGTTTGTACCACTTTAGCCACCCACCCAAGCACTATTTCACACCAACCCCCCATCCCCCCCAGGGGTCCCCCCCCCTTTGGGAAATAAATTACCGAAAAAATGGAAAAAATTAAAAATTTCTATTATTTTCGCCCCGTTTCAGAAACGAAAGCGAAAAATTTGAAAGTGGTCGGAAATGAGAGAGTACATTACCCTAAACAAGATTCCCCCATGAGAAAATTTTTTTCATTTGTCGCAACCCCCCAAAAAAATTAAATATGTCGAGGGTCCGACCAAGGGGCGAATTTTTAAATCTCGATTAGATGGTCGCGAAACGTTTGTTACGGGGGTTTTTTAGGTCGCTGATTTCGATTCTGAGGTCCGTTTTTAAAAATTCAAGATGGCGGATCCAATATGGCGGACCTTTTCTTTATAAATCGATTGTTTTTCACTAAAACACGTAATCGGGGGGTTATTGAGGCCGCTGATTTCAATTCTGAAATCGGTTTTTGAAAATTCAAGATGGCGAATCCAATATGGCTGACCTTTCTTCAAAAATTCGATTTTTTCCCACATAAACACTTGTCCACGGGGTTATTAGGGACGCTGATTTCGATTCTGAGGTCCGTTTTTAAAAATTCAAGATGGCGGATCCAATATGGCGGACGATTCCAAAAAAATTTTTATTAATAAAGCCATATTCATCCGTCATCTTAAATTTTTAAAAACGAACCTTAGAATCGAAATCAGCGTCCCTAATAACCCCCTGGACAAGTGTTATGTGGGAAAAAATCGAATTTTTGAAGAAAGGTCAGCCATATTGGATTCGCCATCTTGAATTTTCAAAAACCGATTTCAGAATTGAAATCAGCGGCCTCAATAACCCCCGATTACGTGTTTTAGTGAAAACAATCGATTTATAAAGAAAAGGTCCGCCATATTGGATCCGCCATCTTGAATTTTTAAAAACGGACCTCAGAATCGAAATCAGCGACCTAAAAAACCCCCGTAACAAACGTTTCGCGACCATCTAATCGAGATTTAAAATTCGCCCCCTGGTCGGACCCTCGACATATTTAATTTTTTGGGGGGTTGCGACAAATGAAAAAAATTTTCTCATGGGGGAATCTTGTTTAGGGTAATGTACTCTCTCATTTCCGACCACTTTCAATTTTTCGCTTTCGTTTCTGAAACGGGGCGAAAATAATAGAAATTTTAATTTTTTCATTTTTTCGGTAATTTATTTCCAAAGGGGGGGGGACCCTGGGGGGGATGGGGGGTTGGTGTGAAATAGTGCTTGGGTGGGTGGCTAAAGTGGTACAAACAGTTCCGGCAAAAATCAAAAGCTTGCAAAGTATTTTGGGACAGAGGGAGTAGTAGAAAACCATGAAGAATTCCAAATTTTGCGTCGCACGATTAAAAACTATTATTTTGACTCTAAAGTAAATCCGTCCCAAAATTCTGCCTATAACCAATCGAAAGCTTATAAAAAAGGATTTTTTTCAGTAAAAAAAATTCAAAATATCGTGTGGGGAAGGGGTTGTAGAGGCAGTGAAGATTCCGTAGTTTTTTACACGTTTCTGTCCGCCATTTTCCAAGATGGCGGCAAGGACAAAAAATGTGCGTCACACTCGATTCAGTACTTTATTCTGAATATTTAAGACCTCACCGATCCAAATCGGTTGAAAAATGAGAGTGTGAGACGAAAAAAACCAAAAAGACCATTTTTCGTTGAAAAAAAGTCCCCAAAACTACCCCCCTTCATAACTCCATTGGGGAGGGTGATGGGAGCAAACGGACTTGGGGTAATTAATAGGTCCATAGGCCCTACCGATCGGTAAATAAAAATCCGGGATCGCTCACAACACCGTACCAACCCTTGTCGTATTACCGTGGACGGGCCCAGTATTTATAAATAATACAAGAGAAAAGAATTGTGGGGAAATCGAGGAAAGAAAATAAAGTATCAAATCATTTTTCGGGCGAACCTGTACGCTTTTGGATCACAATTTTTAAACTAACCTAACTGATGTAGCAATCTTTAAGTAGCATTCACTTTTTGAGATAAACAACAGATGAATTGAACTGTAGACAGAATAACATAAATGAATAAACAACTTCAAATCATCGATGATTCAAAATAAACCGTATTATCGTTTACGGCGAAGAATTATGCACCAGCAACACACGGAAGTCTTTTGTCGTTTTACGTCATGAGCAGACGAGCTTTCCGTACAAACAAAAATAATGGCGGATGTTTTGAAAAAAAAAAAAAGTTTTATCTCATTTAATTTCGTTTAATTCAATTAAATTAAAAATCATAAATAAAAGCTCTTTTCTAATACCGGTATAGTGTTGTGATATGTAATTACTTTCGTTGAAATGGCAGTACTTAATACAAATTACATAAAATTTAATCGGTCACGATAGGGACCGATACGAAACTAAAATTAAATTGATTACGGTAAACAGAAATAAATTTTATTGATTCTTTCCAGCCAGCACAAAGCTCTTCTTTCCTCCGAAAATTTCGTTTCGTACGAATTTTTCCTGATGGTCGGTGATTTAAAAAATGTTACTCCGACTTTATTTTCCGAACGCACTTTGCAAACGATGCAGAACACCAGAATTAAATATTTGTTTACACCAAAAAAGTAAAATGAATTTGATATGTAATTTGTATTAAATACTGCCATTTCAACGAAAGTAATTAATATATCACAACACTATATTAGAAAAGAGTATTTATTATTATTTAATTAAATAAATTAAATTAAATAAAACTTTTTTTTTTTTTTCAAAACATCCGCCATTATTTTTGTTTGTACGGAAAGCTCGTCTGCTCATGACGTAAAACGACAAAAGACGTACGTGTGTTGCTGGTGCATAATTCTTCGCCGTAAACGATAATACGGTTTATAAACAATCAATTGGCAACATTGTATGATACAACGAACTCTATCGAATAAAAATTGGAAACTGCCATGCGTAAACCAAGATGTTCTGGTTTGGTTAGGTTAGGTAAAAATAAACATTTTTTTTTTTACATTTAAACGCCGAAATGTTTCAGCAAGCTGCTAGGACGCTTTTTCGAATTCAACTTAGGCAAGAATGGAATATTTTAAGGAAAACCACACACGATGGTATTGGCAACAGTGAGTAATTTTACATATTTTTACGGATCTATCCATACTTTTCAGGAAATGTCGCAAAACAAAAAGATTTTAATATGTTTAATTTTGCAGAAACGAACGGAAAATCTACCAATGAATTATTTTTCAATAAAAAAATCCAGGAATTACTGAGAAAAATATCCACCGCCGATCCTGCAAATGTTTTAAGACTGCGGAAAATCGGTAAATTAGACGACCCGATTTTTGAATTCATGACCAACGAAGAATTGGAAATCGCTAAAAAAGAGTCTATTAAAAAAGCAACACATTATCTGCAGATCCCTCCTGTTGTGGATCCGAAAGCGGAGGATGTTGAAATCCTCAGTGTTGACCCATATATAGATGGTCATGACTTAGAACATGCTAAAATGGTTTTCACAGATATTTCTTTCAATTTAAAAGAGCAGGTACAACTTCAATTTTTTTTAACATTCTAAATCATTTGCTGATAAATAATTTTATGTAACAGGAAAGGATCATTGTTGTAAGAGAACCCAATGGTGTTTTGAGAACTGCAAATAAAATCGAAAGACATAGGATGTGTGAAGCTTATTTTCCTCGGCCAGGGAGACATATGGAACCTCCCAGACTATTTGAAGAGGAAAATTTAAAGGTAGATTTTGGATTGAAAATAAGATTTTCCATAGTGTCATAAAATTAATTTTTTTGTTGTTTTGCAGAGTTTATGGGACAGAAAGGAATATAAGTTTTTATTAGATAGCGCCTGTGCTCAGTTTGAACCTGATGATTCAAAATACCAGGACATAGTTTTTAAAACATATGAGAAAGTTAATGAAATGCGTGATTTTAATTACCTTTATGCAACGAGGCATATTGGTGCTTTAGCATTTTACTTAGTTTTAAATGATAAAATGGACAACATGATTTTAGATTATATTTCATCTCTCAGGTAATATTCTTTTAAATATCCTTTGATTTTATGAAGATTTATTTATTGGTTTTTAGCAAAATTATGCCATATTCATATTTTTAATTGTAATTTCTTACAGGATAGATGATGCTATTTCTTTGGTTCAATTATACCACCTAATACATTTGGATTGCAAATCAAGTAAAATTTCTACAGGTGATGATGAAATAGGTGTTTTAAAAGCATATATAGAAAACGATTCAAAAAATCCAGGAGAGTTAAGTTTAGCCTTAAAAGCATATTTGGATCTACAAAGTAGCAAAAAGGATGTTTCTGAAGGAATTCAAGAAGCTCATGGTGTTTAATTCCAGGTGATTTATAAAATCAAATTTTGAAATTTCTTTTATATTTTTTTGTTGTATATTTCAATCATTTTATTCCGGTCCGTTAATTAGTTAGTGAACGGCAAAGGTCGGATTGGTTTTAAAGTTAAAAATTTAATTTTTTTAAGAATGAGGTTACGTTTTTGCCTGCGCCAAACTTCTAAGTCCGTATTCGCCTTTTGTTGATTTTTTCTTTCTTGCCTTTTTCGTAAAATTTTTTCTACCCTTGTATATTCTTTCTTCCACGATTCACCGAAAATTTTTGTCAATACTTTTGCTCTGAAACGATATGATGTCATTAAGCTTATGTCTCA
The DNA here is from genome assembly GCA_037577465.1 of Liposcelis bostrychophila. Classification (NCBI taxonomy): domain Eukaryota; kingdom Metazoa; phylum Arthropoda; class Insecta; order Psocodea; family Liposcelididae; genus Liposcelis; species Liposcelis bostrychophila. Next base: position 18,351,367 of record CM075212.1, on the reverse strand, counting down.
TGTTTTTTTTTTTTCCCGCAGAGTTACCCGAAGTAAATAGCGTATTCCAGAACAAGGATGAAGATTGAGGACAAAATCCCCCAAACTAGAAGATACAATGCCGGTCTCACGTCGTTTAAATCGATGCTGACGAATCCAGAGAGAGAAGATCTTTCTTTAAAGCTGCAAGGGTATCGTACATTAAAAATTTTTTTTCTTTCACGAGTCAAAAGACCAAACTGACGCAAACGCAAAATGCTGAAAGAAAAAGAACTCGATATAAATTATATTAATTTTTCCTTAATAAAAAAAAAGAAAACAAGTAACTTAGAATTCAGCCGTTCTTTGTAGCTGAAATCGCTTCGAAAAACGAGTACTCTTTGGTATTCTAATCCTAAAAAAACTCGGCTCAAAGTGCATCTGCGTTCTGCGGCGTAACCTTTTCGGTGAAGATAAGTGAGACAAGTGTCTCTGTCTCCGACGAAGACCGCTTTCCCATCTAACGCCATATCCAATCCGGGTTCCAGGTTTGCATACTCCACATTGCGATAAGAAAACTGTCGATATTTTTTAATATTTTTCATTGCCGCAGGTTTTTTTTTTTTTTTTTTTACATTCTTACCTCGAAACCGTAGCGATAAAAATTAGTATCTTGCATAATTATCCGAGTATCCGGAGGTAACGTTTTATAAGAAACATGTTGCTCCTGTTCTGTGGACGGCAACAGAGAAATGAGACTGATCACACTGGCGGAATAAGCGGTGTAAGAAAGGACGGCCAAAACGAACAAAACCAGAAGTAAAGTTCTTGCTGCGCTTGTGCTGGGATCTCTGGCCGATCCTTGCTGGCATAAAGCTCCGACGGTAACGAGAAAAATTTCGCTTACTTCCCAGTGTTCTCTCTCTCGAATTGATTCGTCGGATTCTGTTTTTAAATCTTCAGGCTTCCTAAGGAAAAATAAGTCCGAGGCAGTAAAGAAGAATGGAAAAGTAAGACTCTTTCAATATGGTCGGATAGAACAGATGTAAACGAGAATAGAGAAGTCATATATTTTGAGATGACCCCATCGTTTAATTGGCCGGATAGAACAGATGTAAACGAGAATAGAGAAGTCATATATTTTGAGATGACCCCATCGTTTAATTGTGCTAGTGGAGATATGACAAGAAGCGTAATTTTGACTCAGTCGAAAAAACCGTTAACTCCAGAAAAGGGGAAAAACAAAAATTTGAATTTGAATGCCCGCCAAAACGGAACGTGATGTAATCTGCCTAAAAGTGGTTGTGTTCATTTCTGAAACTCTAAACGGCATCAATGGATTGGAAAAGAAATAAACGTAGGAACAAGGCTTTCTGTTCGCATTTCACCACTACAAAATAATCAATTTCGGGTAGATTTTGCGAATCTCCCTTCTCTAAACCGGCCGAAACCCGTGGTTTTGGAATATTCACAATGAATAATGAAATTTACTTGTTATACCGTAACATAACCTCGATAAAAAAAGTAAACAAACAAGATGTGTTTCGCTTCAAATTCGATGTCTCGCTTCGAGTTCGATATCTCGCTTCAATATAGGCAGATGACGTCACACCAATAGAAAATCGTTTAAGGAGTGATCACGTGACAAAAACGTTTCCGGACTTCGTTTTTTTTTTTTTTTTTTTTTTTTTAATTTGATGAAAAATGTTCATGTTTAAATACTAGTTTTTATATTAATTGTTTTTATTGGGATAATTGGAACAGGTTTTAGTTAGGGACATACTGCACATTAGTTTCCAGCGAAAATCTCAAAACATTTGACTTGTCTATTATGAAGAGACCTGAGAAAAATGACTGGAGTAAAACGTACCAATCGATTCCGTCATCGTGTTTCTGATCTGCAATGCGAGCCACGATGTCGTAAGGAGTCTCATGCGGAAGTTTGGTCTCTCTTCCGAGAATGAACGTCAACGTGACCGTAATTATTAAAAGCAATCCTAAAAGACAAATCCAGACATCCAAGGAGAACGGTATGAAGTACATATTGTACTCTTCTCGAACGGTTTTTGCCTTATAGTATAGCTGCGGCCTTTAATAGAGAAAAATCTCTTTTTACTCGAGCATTATTAAAGTTTATTATACTCGAACCTGAAAGCGCCGACTCCGACAGAATAGCGAACGGTGTTGGGCGATTCTGGAGTCAGAATCATCGTTGTAGAGGAGAACTCGCATGTTCCGTTTACGATTTGTTCCACGATCCATGCGTTTGGGTTTTTTTCGTAAAGTTCTAGGCTGGTAACCAAAGGCGTAGTAACCCTTTTTACTGTGAAATTAAATATGCTCGAGAGCAAGTCGATAACTTTGGTGTCGAATTCGTATTGCCAACGATTATATGATCGGTCGAATGGATTCTAAAATTATGAGTTGCGTAAGGATTACGAAATTGAAGGTTTGCATAAAGTAAAACTAAAAAGGAAAAGAAGCCCTTTCCCAGGGAAAGAGACAAAAGGGGCTGTGTAGCTTAGATAAAGCTCTTTGTAAATTTTTTAAAATTGTGCGTTTTCCGTGGTGAAAGGTTATGAGACATTTGTGGCCTCAATTAGAGACTTTTCACATCACCCCATCCTCATTCGGGTAGCCACACAATAAATTAACGTTATGCAAAATTTTTAAGCTTTGCTGTAAAACTTAAAAAGTAAAACTATGGTCCTGTCTCCATTGGCCAACTAATCGAAGGGTATAATCAAGTGTGCTACCGGAAATGCTGACGTTTTTCTTCTGCTACCACTTTTTTTAGAAGGAAAAAGCCCAAAAACATACATCATCTCCGGTGGTGCAATTAATTGTACCCTTCAATTAATTCTTCAATGGAGACAGAGCACATGTCTTGGAAATCCGAAAAATAAAATTAATTAAACAGAAATTAGTGCATTAGCTTTGAGAACGAACTTACAATGTCAGAAGCGAGGACGATTTTTCCTTGAAAATCGTCGCGTCGATGCATGACTTTGCAAAAAAAAAACTATGATTGAAAAAGAAATGAATACTTGAGTAACGATTCGAATTTTTAATTCTTGGATATCGATATTGATATAAGTACGATGTATGTCCTCCCATTTCATTTTTCCCAGACATTGCAGATGTTTACTTTTGTATAACTAAGTAAATGGAGAAAAAGGGGGAAAAAATAGCATTGCAGTTTATTCCATTTTTTTATTATTCAGATTTTTATAACATTTTATCGCAACTTATTTGGAATTTATTTTGTGTTTTGTTGAATCCAGCTAGCATAGGAAGAAATCCTGGTGAAAGCGGCTGGGTATCCCTTTTCGCAACCGATGGAAACTCCGAAAGAAGTCAAACCGATTTGTAATCCGCTTTGAACATCAACGAGAGGACCGCCACTGTCACCCTGTTTTTAAAAAAAAAAAAAAAAAAATTAAAAATTAAAAATTTAAGGAAGAAAAATTAATGAAAATATTCTGATGAGGTAAAAAAACTTACGCTGCAAGTGCTTTTTCCTTGGGAGCCATCAAGGCAGATAAGCGTGTCGTAGATGGGGATTCCGCCACCGAATTCGGATTGGCATTGGGAATTGCTCAAAATGGTGGAAACGACGTATCTCAAGACTGGAGAAATAGACTGGGCTCCATCATAAGCGAGTCCCCAACCGCTGGCTTGGGCAGCACGTCCAGTGAAGTCTCCGGAACCGGCCAAAGATACGGTGCCGATGTATTCTGTTGAGGAGAAAACATTTTAATTATGAGAAAACTTAGCATTGTCTTAGCATTAACAGCAAAATAATTTTTGATGCTGATTTAAGACTATAAAGATGTGACACAAGATTTTTTGCTCTGTCTCCATTGAAGAATTAATTGGAGGGTACAATTAATTGCACCACCGGAATTCTTGTATATTTTTGGACTTTTTTCTTCTGCTATTACTTTTTTTTTCGTTTTTATTATTTTTTTGTGTTTGAAAAATAACCAAAACAATAAAAAAGACGCTGTAGCGGAAGAAAAAAGCCTAAAATGCAGCATTTCCGGTGGTACAATTAATTGTACCCTTCGATTAATTGGCCAATGGAAACAGGCAACTTGGTCTATTAAATTAGTTTTTTAATTATTTGGGTTAAAAAACAGCGAAAGGTGAACTTTATAACGTATCGGTACCTTGATGCAGTGCTTCAAAAAACGTTTAAGACAGTGGCACGCGGTCTTGGAAACAACAAGAAAATTTTAAAAGTTTCAAACGCAATGCTGTTAATTTTTTGATAAAGACTTACGGTTAAGAGGAGCATTTTGAGGAAGTTGAATAAGAGCAATATCGTTTCTTAAGGAGTTTGAGTCCCATCCGCTGTGAACGATAACTCTCGATCCTACTAACACCACTTGAGAGCTTTCGCTTTCTTGTACTCTGTGTGCTCCGAGTACTACTTGTGGTCGGTTGGTTCTACATTAAAAAATTTAATTACACGACTTGTCACTTTTAGAAAATTTAATTAAAAACATACAATTCACCGCAGTGAGCCGCAGTAAGAACCCATCGTTGACTGATCAATGAACCTCCGCAGAAACTTCCGCCTAAGAAAAGTGCTACTTGAAATGGGATCGAATGAGCAGGAGCTTCCTGTCCACCGACGATTTTTGGGGTTCCTGAAGATAATACGATTAGTGAAATTTTTTTATTTTATTTATTTATTTACTTTTTTCTCTCGATACTTACTTCGTTTGCCCGCAAATACCGGATGTTCCGGATATAATCTCTGCCGGACTTGCTGAAAATTTAATAATTAAATTATTTTACGTGCTTAAAAATAATTTTAAAAAATAAAATGAACGATTTATTCTTACGGCTGAAAGTGCTACGCTGAGGCAGACAAGGAAGATGAGAAAAACGGCCTTCATTTTAGTAGGATCGAGAATACTCTCCTGAAATATCTGGGATAACGCTTTTTATACCTTGTCTAAGTGGTCATTATCGATTTCGATTATCTGGACGATAATTGTTATAATTTAAATTGTTTTATTTAAATGTTGTTATCGTATGAGCTTACCAAAGTTTAGCTGCAACGTATTCATTTCCTGACTTTAAAATATTCTGTCATGCTTGGGGCAAGCATACTTGCAGGTTATATGTATAATAGGAGGGAGAGGGGTCCGAACCGTTGTTTAGGGACTTCAAAATGGTTGAAAAACGGGCATTACCATTAACATTACACAGAATTTAAATTGGGACAATGGTTCCTTGCTTATCTATACTGGTGTGACCTACTAATAATTAGACCTGATTAAGTCATTTTAGGGGGCCATTAAGAAAATCGTATGGAGCATGAGCTAAGCGTCTCCATTGGCCAATTCATCAAAGGATACAATTAATTGTGCCACCGGAAATGATGCATATTTTTGGACCTTTTTTTATCTCCTACCACTTCTTTTTTTGTTTTCATTATTTTTTGTGTTTGAAAAAATACTCAAAGCAATAAAAAAAGTGGCAGCAGATGAAAAAAGTCCGAAAATATGCATCGTTTCAGGTGGCACTAATTGTGCCGTTCAATTAATCGGCCAATGGAGACACGGCATAATTACTACCTTTATCCAATGGACTTTAATTGTTAGTTTCTGGGTCAAATCAAGTTGGGGAAGAAGCGGCTGCCCCTTTTGCTTTCATTATTAAACGATGCCCTTATTCCATGTACTCCATGTGGAGACTGTTCAGTAAGTTTCTTAATCATTTCCGGCACTGATTTGGAACCTTTCCTTCCCCCCCAAAAAAATATGACGAAATTATAAAATATTTTCCAATTTAGAAATTAAAAAAACCTCCGCAAAATATAAGCTCGGATGGATGGCATGGAAAGATCATGAAGAGCTTTTATGTCAACTGGAGATTTTCACTCGAGTCGTTACGTCACATTAAGCAACTTGTACTTCTGGTACATCCCCCTGTAGGAACATAGGGACTAGGGTGTCCCTTATTTTGCGAATTTTCGAATTTGATGTCGGGCCGGGTGGAATCTCGTTCTCTATGGGGTCCTAATAAACCCTGAATTTTTTCAGATTTTTTACTGAACGGGAAGCGTGCCGACTTGAGCTTTAAGTTCCAAAATTCCCATAAGAGAAAAAAGTCGACAATTTTTTTCCCGCGGAAAAACGTTGTTTCCTGTCGGGAATTTTGCGTAGATCACGAATCTGAAGTCCGTTTTTTAATATCTGGTTTGGCTTTTGAGTTAGAGGCCAAAATAGGAGCCAAAACGTAGGACTTAGTGCGTTTTGTCACTTAACCAGGTTTCTTGCCACATTTTCTCCGTTAACTCAAGGCCAAACCAGATATTAAAAACGGACTTCAGATTCGTGATCTACGCAAAATTCCCGATAGGAAACGACGTTTTTTCCTCGAAAAAAAAAATTGTCGACTTTTTTTCTCTTATGGAATTTCGGAACTTAAAGCTCAAGTCGGCACGCTTTCCCGTTCAGTAAAAAATCTGAAAAAATTCAGGGTTCATTAGGGTCCCATAGAGAACGAGATTCCACCCGGCCCGACATCAAATTCGAAAATTCGCAAAATAAGGGACACCCTAATAGGGACCATTGTTCTTGGCATTCTTTTAGTTGGATATTCCCAGTTTATTTTGTTTGCCAATTATACGCTATCTTTATTTTTATTTTCATTAAAATCCTAGAGATAAGATTTTTCAAATAACAGTCACTTTTTTTTTAGGCAAAACAAGTCTTGATAAGACAAGCAAAATCAAATTAAATAGTTAATTAATTCAAGAAATAAATAAACAAGCTACTTAATAGGTATTTATTTTAATCCGCAAAGAATTTTTTTTATCTTTAAATAATTTAAATTTAGCTTTTCACAACCTGCTCATAAGCTCATTGTCAGTTTTTTTGAGAAAAAATCATTTTTTTCCCAGCTGACTGTTCACAATGTGATATTTTTTGTTTGTTGTTGAATTCAGCTTCAGCGCCTCTGGTGAAAAAAGCCCAATATCCATTGTCCTCTCAGGAAATTATAACGCCGTAATCTCCAATGCTTTTAAATCTTAACCTAGAATTTTGAACAGTTTTTCAGGCAGAAGATGTTACTGGATTTTCAGATGCAAAATAATTATATTTTAAACTGAAATACAGCTTAAGAAATTCAGGTTTGCCAAACCAGTGTAGAAGATCTCTGCCGTGGTAACCGAAATGGGCATATGTCCATTCTTAAGTTGGCACTTGTTTTCTATTTTTAACTTATGTAAACAAAGATTCAATTCCAGAATGGACATACGCCCATTTCGGTTACCACAGCAGAGTTGTACTCACTGAATTTTCATCCGAAAACCGATGAACGTTCAAGGAAAGGTTTGTTTGGTTTGGTGTTCTGAAAAAAATTTTTATGACTTTGTTTAATAATGAACTTTATTTTGTAAAAAAAAAAAAATATTCCTACAGCTGCAAAACCTCTGCCAATGCAAAAGAAGCGTCGCAGTTTTCATTTTTATAAACTTTTAAAACTTAATCGCTTCTGGAAATCGATGACAAAAGCAGTTCAGTATTTATAGACAATGATTTGGATAGGATTTATCACGGATATCATCAACTGTATAATCTGAGGGATTACAGACAAAGCATCTTAAGCTAAATAAGTGTTATCTAAAATTTTTTTGATAAAAATTGCATTGCAAAATATTTTGATTTTTTACACTGATTAAATACTGGTACGGTTATTTTAGCCCTAATTTTTGAAGAGCATATGTGACGTCGCCATCTGTTATTTTTCCTCGATTTCCTACAGTGCATACATGCAGATCTAATCTAGTTAAACTTATGGCATAGGCTTATAAGGAGCCCTTAAAATATAGTATTATTTTTCGCGATTGACCCCCTCCCCGTCCATAGCCATTACTGGTCTTAAAAGCAAAAGACCTTATTTATCTTCAGAAGTACATCATTATTTCTGAATTTTTTTCTTCGTGGTATTTCAGAAAAAGTTTTCATTATTATAATGTTTGTATTTTCCCAACTTTTTCAGCGACTAAAATTAATTTTCTTTAGTAATGCTGAAATCAAAATCAAAATTTGAATGACGGCATGATCTTTCGATTAATGCCCACCTTGTCGTATAATTCGTCATCATAGACCCAGTCCTTTCACCAGCCTCCACTAGGGGCCACTCAAATATGACGTCATCATTTTTTGAGGATTTTTGGACCCCCCCCCTCCCCCCTCGTCATCATAAAATAGGCTTTTCTTATGGATATTTAACATGGACGTCATCATTCTGAAGACCCCCCTCCCCCCAAAAATGATGACGTCATATTTGAACGACCCCCTATATGTAGAATGATGACGTCATAGCTGAACTGCCCAGACTTGTTACTTTGTATGAATTATCCCATTTTAGTAACGTTACGTTCATTACTTTCCTTAACGGGAAAGCAAATATAAAAATCAAAAATTTAACCTGGCTTTAGTGGAACTTACTCGCAAAGTCTAAAAATTGTCTAAAAATAATTTGTGTGATCAGCTTTTAAGGACTGTGCCAACAACTGCAGACAGCTCTATATTTGATAATGTCTTTAATGTCTAAATGTCGATAATAATATCTATACCTCAGTGCAGAACTGAACCGAACCAAGTCCATTCAAGGATTGTAACTTCTTATTTCAAACCCGACTTTACAAAGCCAAAGCAAACACAAGCGTTGCCAACTCAAATTAATGAATTAATTAGCAGAAAGCATAAAATCAGCACTGCCAACCGTTGAGCCTGTATACCTTTTGTAAAGTGAAAGTCGGGTTTGAAATGAGAAGTTGCAATCCCTGAATGGACTTGGTTCAGTTCTGCACTGAGGTACAGATATCTTTTCGCTGTTCAATATTAATGTGAGCTCATCCATTAATTATGTAAGTGTTTTTAAGGCTGATTTTAACCTTGTCTCTCCAGTAGTTAGGTAAAAGTAGTTGGTAGTAACAGGCATACTGTTGCAGAATTGATATTTCCGTAATATTTTAGGAGACAACAAATTAACAAACAACATCAGAGTTACGAGAAAAATCTCTTGTATATAACCCCAACTTTCTGTAAACCAGTATCAGATATAGAAGTCGCCATTTTATACCCTGTCTAAGTTTAATGGTTACATTCCTCCTAGACACTCGGACAACCCTTACATGTTCCATGTGTTTGGCTTATACAGCAAAGTTCTGGAACACTTAGGGTGTCAGGGTGCCTAGGAGGAAGGTAACCATTAAGTGTAGACAGAGTATTAGGGTTTAACTGCTTTTACTTTAGTACCGTAAAGGATATTGAAAAGGGTTAAAAATAACGCCCACCAATAAGTTACGTTTTTTTAAATTATTTTAATCTTGTTGTAATAATTCTTGGTAAAGAGTGAATTATTTGGTTTGTTGTTGGATCCAGCTGTAGAAGGAAGTGATCCTGGTGAATCCTGCGGGATATCCGACTTCGCAACCGAGGGAAACTCCATAAGAAGTAAGACCGATTTGTTTGCCTGATTGAACATCGATGAGTGGGCCACCGCTGTCTCCCTGCAAATATAATATAATTTTGTTTTGATGAGTTAATTTTAAAGGACATTTGCATTCAAAAGATGAACTGATACTTACGCTGCAAGTGCTTTTTCCGTCGGAACCGTCGAGGCAAATGACGCTGTCGTAAACGGGGATTCCAGATCCAAATTGTTCTTGGCAATCTTGGTTGCTGAGGATTGTGGACACGACTTGTCTTAAAGCCGGAGCTAAAAAACTGCTCCCGTCGGAAGCAAGTCCCCAACCGCTGGCTCGGGCGCTGGCTCCGGCGTAGTCGCTGTTGCCATTGGCCAATTCGACGAGCCCGATGTTTTCTAAAAAAATATTCAGCCATTGAGCAAACCTCGTATGATAATAATCAGTTTCACATGAGTTGCGAAAACTTACGGTTAAGAGGAGCATCTTGAGGAAGTTCAATGAGAGAAATGTCGTTTCGCAAAGTGCTTGAATCCCAGCCTGAGTGAACGATGGGTTTTTTGCCTTGGATGACGACTTGAGTGGATTCGCTTTCTTGGACCTTGTGAGCACCAAGGACAACTTGGGGAGAGTCGGTCCTGTTTAAAAAAAAAAAAAAAAGAAAGAAAGTTAAAAAAACCATTTGTGCAAGTTTTTTGCCATATCGATTCTTTTTAAAATTTGGGCGTAGCTTACAATTCACCGCAGTGAGCAGCAGTGAGAACCCATCTTTCGTTGATCAAAGATCCACCGCAGAAATAGCCGTCCAAGAAAAGAGCTACTTGATAAGGGATGGAATGAGGGGTAGCTTCTTCTCCTCCGACGATTTTTGGGGCTTCTAAATAAAGAAAATTAAAATTTTATAACCTAGATGTTATCAACAAACTCTCCAATAAAATTTTACTTACTGGTTCGGAAAGCCGGATGTTCAGGGATAAGTCTCGGCTTGGGCCTGATGTGCTAAAGAAAAAAAAATTGATTTTTAAAATGAAAGATTTCAGTTTTTACAAAAATATAAGAAAAAAAGTAAATCTTACAGCCGAGAGAGCTGCGGTAACGCAGACGAGGAGAATAACTAAGGCGGCCTTCATTTTGATTTTACCAAATTCGTTCACCTAATGAAGTTAAAAGAAAATAATCGGATATTTATATTAAGGTGGACATCATTTATCAGAGACATCGGGAAAGATAATCACGATAATCATTTGGATAGTTACGACGATTATTAATAAAAATCTTAATCGGACATTATCGTAAGTTTCTTCCTAATCGTTGCAAAACACAGTGATTCCCTGTTTTATTTGAATGGGTCGTACGATCGAATATAATACCTAAAGCATTTGTTAGCTACAAAGGAAAGTATTAAAATACAGAGGTGGAATCCCCAAAAAGTGAAGAAAGAAATGTTCACTTTTTTGGGATTCCACGTTTGTAGCCTATGGGGAAGCCACGTTTGCAGCTATTCCATGAGGGCCCCAGTCTACTGTCTAAGTTTAGTAAAAATGTCAATAAATTTGTATTGATTGTCAGACTCTAGGATCGTCAATAAACAGATATTTTAAATTGGACATTGATTGTCAATTAAAGGTAATGGATTATCAATATCGTAAATTACTGACAATCCGTAAGTTAATTTAAATTTTCCATACAAGAATATGTCGGTTTCAAATGACAGTCAATATATAATTCTGGATTTTCAATACATGTTTATATTCTCTACTTTCACATAGTAGGATACTATCAGTTTTTTGCATCGATTAGAAAGTAAGCAATTTTAAGGAGCTTTTGACTTGTCCCGTACGTTACATTTTTCAAAAAATTGTGGAAGCCATGGAACGAAAATTTTTCGAAATGATGATTCTACAAAAACTTATGGCACACTAAGAAATCTCACTAAAAAAAAAAATACTTTGTCCCGATAGCTTGAAATTCAAAACAGACATTTTCGCAAACGATAATGAATCTGAATTTGAGTTCCTTTTGGATGTCCCGTCCGTTACACGCTAAAAGCTGTCGCCATGTCTTCTGCTGCATAATTAAAATTTTGGAAAAAATATTGTTGGTAGATCTTAACCTGTGTTATACTACTATGAAAACAGAAACTATTTTTTTCGTTTAAGGGGGTTTTGTAACGCTTTAAAGCTTGTAAATTTCCGTCCGTCACATATGGATTTGCTCAAAAATTGCGGTGAAAAAAAAAATGACAGAGAACACGGTCCTTCCAGAGTTACTTCACTCCCTTTTGAACTTTATAACTCTGCTTCTCCGAGAAAAATCTTCGTAAGGGGTTGTACACATATTACGTAAGCATGAGGTGGAAAGGGAGTTTCGTGTAGACAGTGCTAAATCTTCATAATAAATGGCCTATTTTTTAATTTACCAGGGGTCGAAAATCGTTCTTTCGTAACGTCGAAAATTTTGCTTACGTAATAACGGGCCATTTCAATATTACGTCATCATTTTTTTTTGACATTTTAGACCCCCCGATCATCATTCGTCATCATTTAGGGGCCAAACAAGTATTACGTAGGCATGATTTTGGTGAATTTGAACCCCCCCTTCCCCGGTTGTAAGATATTTCGCCATACTTAGCTTATGGCGAAGATGGTTAATGCGGACCCCCCCCTCCCCCCTGAAAATCTTACGTAATACTTGAACGTTCCCTTAACAACACCCCGCCTTAAAAATACGTGGTCCTTCGCTAGACTCCCTCGCCCCCATCAAGGAATTTTTTCTTTTTAAATAAATTGCCGAAATTCATTTATTATAAATACGAAATATTAACATAAAATAGACCTGAAAAGGCGATTAAGTTACAAATTAAAACTTATATGAAAAAATTACTTTCATTTGTTAAAAAATTATTTGAAAAAAAAAAAAAATCATACTTTTAAAGTTTTTTACGAAATTTTATCTAGTGTAAATGATGACATCAGCATTACACCAATACCCCCCCCCCCCCTAGAATGATGACGTAATATTTGAATGGCCCCTTAGCTCCCTGAAGATGATTACGTCGTCTTTTGACACCCCCCCCCCCACTAAATTAAAAAATTTTGCTTGATTTTTCGTTCATTTATTAATGTTTTTCTTAACTTTTGTTAAAATTTTCTGAATTTAGTACAAGTCGAAAAATCGGGGGGAAAAAAATCCTTAAAACTATGCAAATTCTGGACTAAAAGTGGGATTTTAGCTCGTGTAAATGATGGTATCATCATTTCACAAAGCTTATGCCTTGGGTCATTATTCGGGACCCATTCCGAAATTGTGATATCATATCTGAAAGACATTTTACAACTGCAGAAACTAGCCCACAGGCCTTAGAAAACAAATGTTTATAAAAAAAAAACAGATAAATATTTTTGAATGTTGCATTAAATAAATTTAAGCATTTCATTTATCTGACCGTTTGAATTTCATCGTAAATTATTCGATTTTGAAAAATTTTGTGCAAAGACCAAGTCCTAATTCATCAAATATGACAACGGAATAAAAAACTACAACATTGTCGTAAAAATTGATACTCTTTATTGAAAGGTGAAGGATGAGGAAGACCACGGAAACAGTCTACGGTTCTCATTTCAGTGTTACATTTATTTTTTTATAGGTGTTTGGTTGTGATAATTTGAGGCATGATAAAAGAAGATTGGTTAAAACAATTTTTTTCTACAAGTTTTAATAAAATTTCTTTCTCAAACACTCAAATTTACCGCAAAAGACAATAAGAGGGATAAAGCTGACAGACCACCAATTATCTTTTCAAGTACTTTAATGATAATCTGCGATAATCAAGTTGCACTCATAGATTTCGTCCGTCTGGTGAACCTTACACGTCTTAATTTCAAGGTAAGAAAAATTATTGTTTTATGATTTTTTCTATCCAATCAACTTGTGAAGAAATCCTTGTAAATCCCGACGGGTACCCAAGTTCGCAGCCTTTACCGGTTGTGAATGAAGTAACACCAATCAAATATCCGGAATCGACATCAACCAGGGGGCCACCGCTGTCGCCCTGCAAAATTTAAGTTTTTAGAGGAAAACAATAAATACTTTAAACGAAACGAAAATACCTACGTTGCAAATCCCTTTTTGGTCTGACCCGTCGGTACAGATGAAACTATCGAAAATTGCTATTCCGCCTCCGAGCTGTCTTTGACATACAAAATTATCGATGACTTCGGTTTCAACAAATCTTAAAGTGGGTGAAATCGTCGTGGAATGGTCTTGTGTCACACCCCATCCGCTGGTTTTGGCGATTTTTCCGACGTATGTTTCGCCAGAAGGAGGCAGAGGAACGGTTTGGATGTTCTCTGAAAATAAAAAAATTAAATAAATTAGGTACCGGTATATTTTATACGGGTTAGTTTTAAGTTTTAAAACAAGCATGTATTTTCGAACTTACCATTTACACGGAGGGAACGATATATTTAATTCAAATAAAAATTCTTTCACTCAAACAAATTTCTTGTTTAAATACGGGGAAAAGAATTTTTATTTGACTGACCCAAGAGAAATATTTAAAAGCATAACATTGATTGAAGTATTGAAATCTTTAACTCAAATAAGTTCATTCTTTGACGCCATAGCCTTTTTCTTTTGCTCAAAGAATTATCCTTTTGAAGGTCTTTACGTTTTTTTTGACTCCTTTAGGATTTCCTTTCGTTTAATAAATTCATTTTTTGAGTTTAAGAGAATTATTGTTTGGGTTAAATGATTTTTTATTTTATTTAAACAAATATTTTTTTGACGGAAAATTTTGATAAAATTTGCGCCAAATTATTTTTATTATTGACTGAATGCTTAGATTTGTTTCACATTTATTATATATTTTTTTATTTAAATGGATTATTAGAAATTTAAGGAAAATAAAATTAATCTTTCGCATAAGAACAAAATTTTTTTTATTAATCACATTTTATATATTAACAAATGAATCATAAACTTATACATCAACATCACGGTAAAAAATTTTATTTTGAAAGTAACATATAATTTATGCCTATAGTCTCGAACATAAAACACATCATTATAGCAAAAGAAGGACAAACTCTATATTTTTTTTAACATATAAAAGTTTATAGCTTTTTTTTAGCAAGTTTATAACATAAAATTTTTTACCGTTACAATGAATTTTTAATCGCGAAATTGCACAAACAAACTCTCTCCGAAAGATATCGGCCCGGATAAAGGAAAGGGATAAATTTTATTCACAGAAAAATCAGAACTAATTTCAAAGGATGATTGATTATTTTTTCGAACTTCATAAGCTGCTAAATGATCAAAATATCCAACTGTTTCATATTTTATAACAGAAAAAAAAAATTCATCTTTTTTTCGGAATATCGAATCAATATATCCAAATTCAGGATCAATATTTTTTGTATTCAATAAAAGAACAGTCCCTAATTCATATCTAATCCCATCAAAATCAAGCCATTTAACTTCCCTCTTCTCAGTTTCGTGCTTCGGAAACCCTAACCTTTTATTGGGAAACCCCCTTTGACTGACACACCTCTCCGCAAATTGCAGCTGATTTTTGTGTGTCAAAGTATATGTAATATTAATTCTAGAGGTAACTGATGTAGCGATTAATTTGAAATCTTTGTGCCTCGCTTCGAATCTGAAACAAGTAAGGTTTATCAAAGGGCCAACCAATCTCATTACATCTGCATAATGCAAAATTATGTGATGCTTTGGAATCAAGCATGAATCTTGAAATAACTCTAAATATAATTATGGTGATTTTCTGTTTCAGTTCTAAAAGTTGACAGAGGCTTTCAGTAATACCCTAGAACTAACTAAAAAAACAATTTTGCGTAATGAAAGGTATAACTTCCAAACAGGATTATTTTCTGGAACTTTGTGACCAATTAAAAAAGCGAAGTATCTGACAAAACATGACATTTCTGAAGCAGACATTTTGATTTTATCATTTTGCAAATGTTCAATTTTTATCGGCACAGGTTTATTACTTTCATTTTTATATGTAAAAAATTGAATTCTCTCATTGAGGTACTGTAATTCAAAAAGTTTTTCGTCACAACACAATCGTTTAATTATCTTAGCCATTTCTATTCTACATATTCCTTCAAAAAAATCGTGCATGATATCGCAGATAATATTTTTAAAAACACTAAAACTTTTCAGTACATTCCAAATGCACTCTTCTTTCATTCCCAAAGTCCTGTCTTTAGAAGCCATGGTTTCTTTTCTCAACAACTTTTTATCACACTTACATAAACCCTGTGCTACATCTTTTGTAACTATGCAGAATCGGCAATAGTATGTGGCAGTGAAACTTTCTGGAAAACCTAATATCGTATTCATTCCTAAATTGTCCCCAATAGGTAAAGCCAGGGTAAAATACAACCTATGACGAACTTCATTTTTTACTACTTCAATCCCAGTTTCCTCCAAGTACTTTATTTCATTAATAAGTGCTCGGAAAGTCATACAATTTCCATGAATTGATCTGTCGGAGCTATAATTGAATTGCGCGAGAAAAATATTTTCGAGGAGGCTGTTGTATTCATGCGGTAATGCTCCACTTGAATATACGTTCCGCTTATTTTGTGAACCCCTGCATGCGACCCTAGAGGGTTATTAATCTCGAAATCATCGTTGTATAAAAATAAAGGTAGAACTATTTTACTTTCAAATTTTTTCAAAATATCTTGCCAAAGTTTAGACATAAGAAAACATGTCACAGGACTGTTTTCTGTCCTTTTACATTGTTTTATATGTTCTAGAGTTCTATCTAACACATTTGGTAACATGAAAAAATTACGTAATTGGCTTCTTAAAGGGATGATATGGCCTTCTGCATCTTTAAGCTTCATGATAGTTTGATCGTTTAAAGTACCCGAGACGTAAATTTTTCCAATATAAAAAGATTTTGGTTTAATATAATATTTACTGGCTTCGAGAGATGCAATACGTTTCGCTTCTGTGGAAAGTTCGTATAGAGGATCAGCTGCTAATTTTAACAGTTGAGAAACCTCATTCCATTCTTTCATTTCCGAAATTTTTTTTGACAATTCAGAATCGCAAGTAATATTTAAACATTTTTCTTTAAACTTTTCAAATTTTGTTTGAATAAAAGGCATTACACCAGTTCCCAAAAGATTTCTTACTGAATCTACGACAAATTGTACTTGATTCCTAGGAAAATTAGGTTTCTGGTACAATTTTGCACAAAATCTTTCGGCAGAGTCACCAATAAACGTTGCCACATCTTTCAAACTGCTTTCAGGAATTTCATTATCGTCAAAACTTTCGCCACAATCAATTACTTGTTGGTCACTGTTCCCTGAATCGTTTGTATAATTTTTACAATTTAATCCGTCAGCTACTGAAATAGAATTTTTGCTTACACCGCTGGCACTCGATCCTTGTGGGATAGATATATGGGACTTTTTTAAATGATATCGGAATGAGGAATAGTTATCAAAGTTCCGAGTACATCCTTCTTGACCGCAGCGAACAATAGAACCATGATACAAAGTATGAGAAAACTGTAAATGGCATATTAATATTTCAGCTGCAGAAAACACTTTTTGGCAAACAAAACATATCAGTTTAGAATTCATTTTCAAAGCCCCTATTTTTTGAAAAAGAAGAACTCTACTTTTCCCAAAATTAGAACCCCAACGCTGATATCTTAGACGTTTTTTTTCCTTTAAAAATTAGAGTCCGCTAATTCTGTTACATATAATGTTATAAATTATTACCTCACCTTTTTATTGTTTAATGTTCTGAACTTAATGTTTTTCCTTACATATAAACCATACATCTTTCTCAAAGGATTTCACAAGAAAATTTTAAAAAGAAATCAGCTTAAGAATATCTAAATTTTCATATCCCTTGAATTATGATTTCCCAAAAATTGAAAGTATTTACTTCTTTTACACGTGACATGAAAAATTATATATCAAAAGAATTAAGCCAATCAAAAAACTATCAAATAAAAATCTTACTAATTTACAGTTAATTATAGCTGCTTTTTTGCTCCCTTAAATCAGTATGTTTTTTAAATGGCATTTCTCAATTTTTGCGAAAATTACTTGCACTATTGCATGATTACTCGTCTTCGGAGTAACCGATGAAAAAAAGAAAATTGAAAAAACCTTAAGTTAGCAAAAGAGGCAAAAGAAGAGAAAGCAAAGAAAGCCTCTAGTTTAAAAAAAAAGTAGTACAAATCGCTTACAATAAAGCTAATTAGGTTTTCAAAATCGAATAAAATATTACAAAAAGAGATCAAAATACAAAAATAGGAACGATATTTCAAGTTAAAATAAGAAATAAAAATTATAATTAATTGCTATTCTGCTGCTGCCTCCCCCTCCTTACCACCCCTAGTGCCGTTTCCACCCCTGGGATAGGTTTTTGCAAATCAAGCGGAATTTCGTATACTCCAAGCTGGAGTAACTGCCAGATTTGGCGACTCTGAACGGGATATTCAACCTTCAATGCGAAGAAGAGCTTAAAACAAACGTCTATGCATTTCCGGATAGATTGGAACTGGTACTTAGCATCATCAACGACGACATAGTTCACCTCATATCTTGCGGATGATACAGTTAAAACAAATGGTTGTAGGCTTATTTTTTTCTCCAAACAAACTTCTTTTTTTCTCCTAATGGCATCTTCTACATCTGCTGGATTCTGAAAAAAAAAAAAAAAAAAAATCTTAAATTACTGATATATAGTAAACTAAACTTATTTTATCTAATTTTTGAAATTTAGGTATTTAAAAAAATACTTTTTAACAAATTTTTAAAATTATTCAAAGAAAGAATTTCTGTCTATAATGCTACAAAACATAATTAGCCAGCTAAATATTTTTGATAAAATGTATTTATATTTAAATACAACAAACCTCAACAACGCAAATAAATCCTTCTCCACTCTCTGCAATCGTAGGCTTCCAGAACACTTTAGATGGGACCCGACCTTTAGGAGGAACAACGTAAACAAGCAACGCAAATTTAGCGTAATCTTTCTGTTGCTCTAGAAAAAAAATGATTAAATTTTTATTTATTTATCTATGTTTCTTTCTGAATCAGTAAAACACTAAATCGTTATTTATTTAATTGTTTATTTACTTTTCTTTTAAAACTGTCCACCATGTGAATAAATTTTAAGTGAAATTAGAATCTAAATTGCTCTCTAATGGGTAAATCTCTTACTGAGGGTAAATCTTGGCATAAAGGAAGTATATTTATTTCCCCAAAACAAAAAAATAAGAGAAAATTTTTAAAGACTAACCAGTACTCTGAGCATTTGTTAAAACGCTATTCAGTCTCCCAATAGCTGACTTCGGCGTTTTCCTTTTTGGAACAATGATTCCATCATATAAAATCTGGAAAAAGTTATCAAAAGCCGAGTATAGGCAGAGTTCTTTCCCCTGGTAAAGTTTGATAAAATCTCGCTCAATCTAAAAGAAAAAAGATGTAAAATAAAATAATTAGAGACAACATTAATGGAATTAATCAAAAACTGAAAATAATTGCTAGCGTAACATAATTCTGTAGAATTTTTTTTTTCTGTTTTTCACTATACACTAATTTCAAATTTATTAAGTTCAAAATTACCAGCTGATATCCATCAGTGAGTTTTAAATGCGGCCACTCTTTCAGCACTTCTTCCACTGTATTTCCTACTTTACTGTTGCTTCTAAGTCGAACAGTTTTCTCCCAGTGGTAAAGCACCTCAAAGATGGGCTCAAAATTTGAAGCCAACCATTTTCGACTTGTCTCTTCGTCCTCAGTTAATTGAATTTTTGGAGCCTCATTTACATCAGAATTACCACCTTCCAAGCACTTCCTTTTATGCTGTCGGTTTCTCACTTTGTCGACTAATTTTCCTCCTGCTGTACTTTTGATAATTTTTCTGCCCTGAACACATTCGCATGGCCCAACATAATAAGTACCTATTGCTTCATTAGGGAAGGTTTCTATTATTTTAGTGGCTAAAATTTGAAGCTCATCATTTGAAGGAACCCTAAAACAAAAACAAGAAAAAATTGAATTTCATTTTTTTGAAATGATTTAAAATACAATAACTTACAATCCGGCATCCAAAAAATAATCCACCACCAAATCTCCTAAATCCTCTCTGCTCGATTCTTTTAATGTTGCAGTTGCTTTGTACTCATCGATCACAATCCTTCCCAAATTTTTTGTTTCCAAAAACTCAGTCATTGATTAAATTTGAAACTCTGAACACAATTTGCTTCGGTAAGCTGAAAACTGAACCACTGTTGTTTTGATTTGTACATTTATCAGATTCTCCGAGTGCAGCTGCATTTACTGGCACCAAATTATTTTCATTTTGTTCATTTGCACCAACAGATTTCTTGACTGGAACCGCATTTACTGACACCAAATTATTTTCATTTTGTTCATTTGCACTATTAACAGATTTCTTGACTGAGACCGCATTTACTGGCACCAAATCATTTCCATTTTGTCCATTTGCACCATCATTGACCACATCACCGTCAATTTTTTCAATCACTTCTATTACTTGAATATTTCCCACAGCATTATTATCAATATCGCCTTCTTCTAATGCCGGTTGATCATTTGCCCCATTACTGGTAATAGTGAGACTGTCTGCAAATGCCCTTAACTGAAAAAAAAACAGATTGCATCATTCACATGAAATGATACTATTACCACTATAACCTAAAAATAAAAATACACATACCTCTTTTATTTTTTCTAGAAGAGCGAATCTTTTTCCCGCAACGGGAATCAAATCCTTCAATAAATCATTATCTAATTTTAATAAGCGTGCATCGTCGACTTCATTTTCTGAAATTGAAAAAGAATGTATAAAACTAAACATACACATTATATGTGCGTTGTGGCTCCCGTATTTGAGTGCCGGTGTAGGTGAACATATTCCATTAGAACTAACCAATAACATGTCACAAATTTACAAAAAAATCAAATTTCGTCAATGAAATATTAAATTAATTGATACTTACGTTCGAAACACTCATAATATTCCGAAATATTTAGATTTTCAAACACGGATTTCACCAAGTCGTATGATCCTGACGCCATGTTGAAATGAAATGTCAGCTCCGTATATTTTACACGAAAGGATTCTTTGCGTCAATAAAGAGCATGTTTTGATTCAAAAAGACTTTTGTTTAAAGCAAATTAAAAATTTTTTGCCGCCGATACAATTATTATTTGAGAACGGATAAAATCATCAAACGTTTTTTTATTTCACGGAAATAATGCGATGTATCGGAGAACCGTTTTTATTTTAGGGGCAATATATATCAGTAACTTAATTTTTTTTTTACCTCAAACGCAAAAAAATGTATAAATCAAAATAAGGGCATTTGCAACAAACATTTTAGCGATTCCTCTTATCATTTTTTTATTTCATTCAAGCCAGATAAGTCAAATATAATTCCATCATTGGAGCAATAGTGTCGTTCTCTCCGTGTAGAGTCACATTTTCGGGGAGCTCTATAAGGGCAATGTCGTTTCTCAAAGTCATTGGATCATACCCTTCGTGAATGATGACTCTCGAACCTGTAAGTCTAATTTGAGTTTCTTCCTCCTCATTATTTATTTCATGTGCACCGAGAACTACAACAGGTTTGCTGCTCCTACAACAAAGATTTTCTTTAATTTTTTATAAATTTTCAAAAAAAAATAACAGTTTTACAATTTTCCGCAGTGAGCTGCTGTCACGACCCATTTTTGGTCTATGAGTGAACCTCCACAAAATGATGTCGTTCCTAAAAAGAGACCCACTTGATACGGAATCGAATGGGGAAGGGCTTCTTCTCCGCCGACGATTTTAGGACTCCCTGAAAAAAAAAAAAAATTAAAAACTGAAAAATCCTGTGAAACTTTATGTGGAAAATTACTTACCTTTTGTGTGAGTAAAAACGGGATGCTTAAGAGGAATTTTACTCCGTGGGATGATATACTAAAAAATAATTTTTTTTTTTTTTAAATACGTAATTTTTTTGGACAAAATTTCATCTTACGGTAGTTAAAACAGCTTCTAAGCAGAAGAAAAAAATTATTACGCTCAGAACTTTCATTTTTGACGAATAAAAAATAAAGACATGCTCTGATTAGATTTAGGATTTTTTCATTGTGCGATTGTCTTTTTATATTTACAATTTTATCTGAAATTATGCTACTTAGAATTTTAAAAACAATAGCGGTTTATTAAAACAGAATTTGTCCAAAAATAAAATTCTGAGAATTGGTTTCAAGAAAAAAATTTTTTTTTTCAAAGTAGGGAAATCGAGACGAAAAAAAAGAAATCTACTTTTGCTAAAATTAAGTAAAATAGCAAGTAAAATTCATTTAAACAGGGTTAATCTCCTTTATTTTTTTTCGGTACGGACTTCCAACGCATTTGTAAATGTAAAAAAAAAAAATACCGATAGCCGATGTCCTAAGATTATTTTTAGAACTGATTTGGTAACCTAAAACAAATAATGCAAAAAGTTTTATCATTTATCAAATAATCGGTACGTAACAGTTCTCAAGGGAATAACCTTTCCTTGCAATTTACTTAAGTTTTAAAAATATTCGAATTTATTTTTTTATCTTTCAGATTCAAAATTATTTAGGTAAATAATTAATTACCTAAATCCATGTATTAGCTTATTAATTCATATAGGTCAGGATAAAATCCCCGGAAATAAATAAAACAATTCAAATAATTCTTATTTAAAAACGTGAATTCATTTGTGGGGCAGACTATAAAAGTTTTAACAAATCCAAAGTATCTATTAATTATAAAAGATTAATGCAACTCCCACTAAAGCCTGTTCCACACGATATTTTTTAAAAATCGTACAGTTACGTTTGAAATAATACTTGGCTTATGACTTGATTCTTATTACGCGACCTTAGAAACAAAAGGTGATATCACATTTTGACTTTTCGTAAGTTAAGCATAGAAATTTTTTTTTAGATATCACCTTTTGTTTCTGAGGTCGCGATTGGTCCAAATTTAATCGCAAGCGAAGTATTTCTGTCATATGGGGCTAATACGACAAATACCGTCGTATGAAACAGACTAAAGTATTCGAAGCTATATAAGAGTCGCTGACAAACAACAAGAGTTGGTGCGAATTATTTTCCAGAATTAAATTTTATAGTAGGACGTTTTTGATGCTTCGAAACTTAAATCAAATTCTTTTAGAAAAAAAATACTAATTTTAATATATTTATCACGTAGTACCATAATTTTACATTCATCTACCCGTAAAAAAAAGAGTAACGATTTATCAGCTAAAGACATATCTCCATTTGCGGATTAATTAGAGGGTAGAATAAAATGTTTTAACAGTAAGGTTAAAAACCTGTTTTTCAGATCTACTAATTCGTTCTACCCTCAGGAGTCCAAAAGGGAGAAGTCTCATCAAGGAACAAAATTTTAGCATACTTGTAACGATCCTATACTTCGATTAGCCCCGCTATCGGTTTAATCCACAAATGGAGATATCCTTAATTTAATCTTAAAATTTGTAATTTAAATATGACTTGAATGTTTAATAAAATACTTTTCTTATATCTAATTGCCTGTCCTATGAAATACATTAATTTTTGTCAAGACTTTTAAACTAAGTTAGTTGGCAGTTATAATGATATAAAACTATTTTTAATGACCACTAATTTCACTCACATAAAGTAAAAACTAGAATCGGCATTGCTTCTGGAGTTTACAATTCCGGATTGAGACTTTTAAATTACAAACAACAATTAGCATTTAAAAGAAAAAAAGATTTAAAACTAACAATTGATTAGGGATTAGGAAGCAATGTTTCCTCAATTTGTTTCGTTGTGAGAAAAACATAGTAAGTTTTTAATGACGTCGCCTAAATAAAATCACAGAAAACATCTGTAATTTGGTTTCATTGAGCAAAATGAAACTAAGTCTCTGTTCGTAGAAACTTGAATGATCAGCAGAGACACAAGGCTGTCGAACATACAAGTTTACTGTCACTAAAGACAAGTTCTTGTAGAACGAATACTGTATTGGACACATACACAAAACAAAGACTTTTAATCTAGAGATCCGTTGAAAATACCTGTTACGTAACATAAATTAAATGATACAAATAAATTCATTTATATAAATAGAAAATCGAAATAAATTATTTTTAACAAAAAAAATAATAAATTATTCTATAAGGCACAACATCTGGAATTCAGCTGGTACCTCAAAAGGTCTAAAACTATTTGAACTTAAAGATTAATTTTTTTCTTTGAGATACCACTTCCCACATTAAATATCGTAATTATCTAATTAAAGAGCCATTTAAACCAATTTAAATTCCTCTAGTTACAGTCAATCAAAAGCAATCGCTTTTTTTAAAATGATTTTTTTTACAGTTTAATTTTAAGACGGTTAGTAGTGTCCTCTAGGTTGCGGTGGTACAATTTTTGTAGGGTCATGAACTAATTGAGCATCCGGATTTTCGCGAAGAGCTTGATCCCTGGCTGCCTCTCCAACCCTTACGACTTGCGTGACATGGAGATCTTGTTCATCATACGTTATGGCACAACTGAAATCAAGACAAAAAAAAAAAAAAATACATATGTAAGTAGTTTGCTCATTTTCTGCTATTATAGGCTTGCTGTTATGAAAATAAAGCATCACAGTTAAATGAGAAATCATTTTAAGTTATACTTATTATGTACACAATAAACTTGCACATTTGCTCATGCAGCTCATGTGCAGATAAAGACCAGAAAGAAGACAAGCTACTTTAATAGCTCATATAATGCACACTTTACTTTCAAATTTACCCTTTGTTTTTCCCTGGTAACTCACTGCTGCATTAAAGAAACTTTCAGATTACCTTTACTTTAAAATATTTATCAGATTCGAAACACAGACAGATAGTACATAATAAAACTTAAATTTTATGTCGCCAAGAAAAGAAAGAAAATTCAATAAAATTAATTTTAAAAATTGAAATGTTATATTTATAACAAAGGCTCTTTTACAAAAGCTAGACTTGCAACAGATTGCTTCATCTTGAAGCTCAACTTAAAAAAAAAAAAAAAAAAAAAAAAAAGGAAAAAAAGAAAAAAGAACATTAAGTCTATTAATAAAGGGTAAAGATCAATCAATTAGTGCAGTCAACCTTGATCCAATATTTTTTCAAATTATTCTAAATTTATAAAAACCGTCCTTCTTCATGCAACATGATAAAATACTTTAAATCTGATTTGACAAGTGAATCATTACGCAGAAGATTATCTTTTTTTTTTTTTCCTTTTCTTTTTTCCTTATCATTCAATTACATGCTTTGCATTTACATTATTCAAAATTGTACAAACAATGATTAAATGAACTAACATCATTGATTTTAAATTGAGGTTTGCAAATAACCTTTTTTACTAAAATTTCTTGAAATATAAATTTACTGAACAATATAAATTAATATAAATCAACTCCTGATTCAACATAAATTAAGTCCAGAACATCGGGAACCATTTGCCCTGCATAATTTTGATAATCACTTTTGGTTTGCATTTTTTTTTGTTCAAAACATTTATCACATCAAATTCATTTAATAGGATTTTTATATCTGGTTCAACTTGCTGAATAGTTATCTTTCATTTATGCCATATATTTAGGTTTGTTAAACCAGATACACCACCTGGATCAATTTGTTCTAAAAATTCTTAATTGGGTCGGAGTGGTGACTCGTTCCGTCTAGCGGCAGAGTGATCAATGAAGTTAAGCAGCATTGAGCACGGCCAGTTAGTGGATGGGTGACCACCGACACTCCCTCCCTCTAACAAGGGAATGTAGGAACTACTAATACAATCATCTTAACCTCATTGTAAAAGTTGTTCCTATCATGCCTGTGTTTCCGACCGCAATGTCAAATAAACTATATAATCGTAATTGGAGAAATGGTTGATTAACTAAATCCAGAAAAAAGAATAAAAAAAAAAAAAAAAAAATTCTTAATTTTAATTGAATATTTTCATTCAATTATTCAGAAAAAAAAGAAGTGATTTCTTTTTATATATCAAGCTGATTTAAACATCCTGCAAGTGCAATCATTTCATTTTCTCGAAAGTAATTAACATCTACCTCATCTGTTTCAAGGTACTGGTGAATGCGTGAATTTAAAATCCCATACATTTTATTGATACATTGAGCAATTTTTTTTGGATCGTTTCCAATGCAATTCGTGATGCACTGTACAAAATTTCCAAACTGAGGATATTCACTTGAATTATCTATCAGTCTTTGCCACTTATCCTTCCGGGATATTTTATGCCAATCATCAAAACTGATATTTCCTGGCCGCAAGAGCTCTTCAATCTTTTCTATTGAAGTGGTGGCCCGTAGCCTAGTTCATAGCGCGCTCGACTCTCAATCATGAGATGCGACGCGTCGTGCTTCTATCCTAGTTCACAGCTAGGAATTTTTCTCAGGTCACAACTAGTGCGCTAGTCAGAAAATCAACGGTCACCACCCCTCGGAAGGCAATGGCAAACCACCGAGCGGTAACTGCCTAGTAAAATCTCTCAAAAATAGCCGTTCGGAACCGGCGTTAAACTGTAGGTCCCATATGCCTGTGAGCGCACGCACAGGTGTATGTGAGAGATCACCACGCTCGTAATCGAGTAAAGGACTAAAAAGAAGAAGAATTGAAGTACGCAAACGAAGAATCGTGTGCAACTTGCTTTTCTTTTCGGAGACAGTTTTCAACTGTTGCTTTAATTTTCCCCGCCCTTCCGCCTCTTCTGCAGTTTTGGCTACCAAGTCATTCTTACTTTTCTCCAGAAGTTCTTTTAACTCTTTAACTAACATATCACGAGGATCGTCTGCCGGTGATGTTTGGACGGACTCGTCCATGATAAACTTGTTGATTATAATTGTTGATATAAAGTCCAAATCAATAGGAAGGACAATCTCGCAGATGTTTTTACGAAAAGAATGAGTGCCGAGAGAATTTTGAAATTAATTAGACAATTCGGATTAATTGATGTGAAACGTGTTTGTAATTAAAAATGAAACGTGTTGTGTGATACGCGTGAATTAGAGAGCCTTTAAGGCTCTCTAGTGTGAATAGACCAAAAAAGTGTGTCGTCACATCCGCCTTCCCCTCGACTCCATATTGGCTGTTTACACCGCGAAATTTAAACATGGTTCCCTTGGTTCCAATAGTGCATTAGAACGATATTACATTTCAGGATTATTTGATTTTTACGGTAGAAATAATAGAAAACTTGCAATTATTTATAGTTAACTCGTTACTATGAGTACCTGGAATATATATTGGCTTTTATTTTTGAGTGTTAAACGTATTTAATTTATTATTTCGTCATTTTTGGTGATGAGGAAGAACAGGTTACGTGGTGGATTTAGCTATATTATTATTAATGAGTGATGAATTATTTTATAAATCATTTGTTGCTATGAGTAGCTAATAGAAATGTATGATAGCATTAATTTTGATTGTTTAACTTGTTTATTTGTAAGCAGTAATGGCCACAAGGAAGGCAATCGTTATAGAAATGATAAAAAATTTATTCGGAGATTATTCTGTTCCAAGGGGAAATTAAAGCCCAAGCATCTTGGAACTTTATCTTTTAATTTTTTATATAGTTACATTTGAAATAATACTTGGCTTATAACTTGATTCTTGTTGGTCCAAATTTAATCGCAAGAGAAGTATTTCTGTCATATGGAGCTAATACGACTAATATTATCATATGGAACAGACTAAAGTAATTAAAACTATACAGGAGTCGCTGACAAACAACAAGAGTTGCTGCGAATTAATTTCCTCAATAAAATGTTACAGTAGGACGTTTTTGATGCTTCGAAACTTAAATTAAATTCATTTAGAAAAAAATACTAATTTTACTATATTAATCACGTAGTACCATAATTTTACATTTATATACCCGTAAAAAAAAAGAGGAACGATTTATCAGCTAAAGACGTATCTCCAGTTGCGGATTAATCCGAGGGTAGAATAAAATGTTTAAACAGTTGAATTAAAATCCTGTTTTTCAGATCTACTAGCTCGTTCTACCCTCAGGAATCTAAAAGAACTCTCATCAAGGAACAAAATTTTAGCATAATTGCAAGAAATTTAATCCTATACTTCGAATAATCCTGCTATCGGTTTAATCCGCAAATGGAGATATCCTTAATTTAATCTTAAAATTTTTAATTTTAATATGACTGGAATATTTGATCAAATACTTTTCTTATCTTATTGCCCTATAATATATATTAAATTTTTGTCAAGACTTTTAAACTGAGTTGGCAGTTAAAATGATATAAAATTATTTTTGGTAACTACTAATTTTACTCACATACAAAAAAATCTAGAATCGGCATTGTTTCTGGAGTTTACAATCCCGGATTGAGACTTTTTAAATTCCAAACAACAATTAACATTAAAAAAAATGTTTATAACTAACAACTGAACAGGAATTAATACGCAATTTTGTCCTGAATTTGTTTCGTTGTGAGAAAAACATAGTAAATTGTTAATTTACGATTGTAAATTGTGCGAGCATTTTTAATGACATCGCTTAAATAAAATCACAGAAAACATCTGTAATTTGGTTTCATTGAGCAAAATGAAACTAAGTCTGTTCGTAGAAACTTGAATGATCAGTAGAGACACAAGGCTGTCGAACATACAAGTTTACTGTCACTAAAGACTCGTTCTTGTAGAACGAATGCTGTATTGGACACATACACAAAACAAAGACTTTAATCTAGAGATCAGTTGAAAATGCCTGTTAAGTAACATAAATTAAATGATATTTTAAAATAAATTCTTAATTCATTAATATAAATAAAAGATCGAAATAAATTATTTTTAACAAAAAAAATAATAATTATTCTATAAGGCACAACATCTGGGATTCAGCTGGTACCTGAAAAGGTCTAAAACTATTTGAACTTAGAGACTAAAGTTATTCTTTGAGATACCACTTCCCACATTAAATATCGTAATTATCTAATTAATGAACCGTTTAAATCAATTTAAATTCCTCTAGTTACAGTCGATCGAAAGCAATCGCTTTTTTTAAAATGATTTTTTTACAATTTAATTTTAAGACGATTAGTAATGTCCTCTAGGTTGCGGTGGTACAATTTTTGTAGGGTCATGAACTAATTGAGCATCCGGATTTTCGCGAAGAGCTTGATCCCTGGCTGCCTCCCCAACCCTTACGACTTGCGTGACATGGAGATCTTGTTCATCATACGTTGGACATCTGCAAACAAAGATGATCGTTAAGATTCATCCGACGAGATGGTTTTTTTTTTTGCACTTACGAATGAAATCCGTAGCCCGGAACTCCTAAAGGTCTTTGGCATATGTAGCACATCTGAGCCCCACAAGTGCAGGTCATATGGTTGCATCCGCCATTCCTCACAAACTTTTTGCCGCATTTATAACAAGTTCTTAAGAGAGCTTCTGTCATTTTCTCCTCAATTTCTTTCCGAATTTGAGTATCTTTGGGCTTTTCCACTTCTTCGCATCTCAAAGGTATATGGCTAACTTCCTTGCACTTCCTGTAAAGAAAAACAATTTTTTTTTTTTTACGACGTCGAAAATAACAAAATTTTTAGTCATCAAACCTGCAAGTTTCTCTTAAACAGTCCGGGTTTTGACACCGAAAGACTTTATCGTCTTGGTTGGGAACGGAGGTGTAATCGCAAGACGGACAAGATTCCAATCCAGAAACCCCGGCTTCGGACACTTCCGCTGACTGTTTTTTCCTTAACACTTTGTCGTATAAATTCTGAGGCAAAACCTTTTCTAAAATGGACAGAATAAATTCTGTGCCGCATTCGTCCGTAGTGCAAGTGAATTTAGTGACTCCCTCTCCTAACTTCAACTCCACGTACCTGGAAAAAAAAAAAAAATAGGTCGGCGTTAAAAGGAATACCAACGGGAACAAGGCAACCGGGAATTTTACCTGGTAACGCATTTCACGCAAATGATGTGACCTTCCGGACAAGCAGTGACTTCCGTATCCAACAGTTCGTCATCGTAACAGCAAGTACAGGTCAGTAATGCGTTTTGACTCAGGGCTTCTTCAAATTTTATTTTCCTTAACTCGTTTTTCTGTTGCAAATATTCGCGGATCTCTTGTTGGCGGACAATGTAAACCATCTGAAAAAAAAAAATTGTAAATACATCTACACTGTTGGGCTAAGCGCCTGTAGCCCAGGGGTTCTAAGCCGACGCCAGCCGCGGGCGGCTAAAAGCTCAGGTCGGCGCCGAAGCTGGTGCCAGTGCTAGATAATTTATTTTAAACTTTCTGCCAGCGCCGGTGTCAGCAGCGGTCTTGTAATTATGACCCGATGGCAATTGGTGATGTTAAATATACGGTATACATTGGTCGTTGTATATATACCGTAATGTTTAGCTTATGGGCAATCGTGTATATATATATATATACACACACATGAAAAACCACGTGATTAACATCACTAATGGCAATGCTGAATATAATTGAGAAAGGCAACGAGTTTTGATCAGATTAAGCGGCCGATTGTATTAATCGTACTACAATACAATTTTCGGCGCCGATGTCGAAATATGCACGATTGCCGTAACAATTTTTTTTTCAAATAAAAAAAAATATGACAAAATTGATGGTGGTGCTGGCACCGATGCTGGAATCGGCATCGGCACCAGCACCAGCGGCAAAAATTTTGCTATTCCGGTGCCGGCCATGGCGCCAGCTCCAGCAGTTTTGAATATTTCGGCGCCGATGCCAACGTCAGCTCCAACCAATTTTTACCGGCTTCGGACCCCCGCCTGTAGCAACTTTTCGCAAAACATAGGACTTCGACTGTTTTTCACGTGTATTACCTCCAACAAAAAAGAATCAGGGATAGTCATGTATTTGAACGAAGCATCCATTCTCTCTAATGGTCTAAATGAACCGTCTAACTCAAAGCAAGCGTTGGTTAAATTTTGATTGTGGTTTTCAAATGCTTTCTGTAAAAGCTGGCTGTCCGCGTCAGGGTATCTAAAACGGAGAAATTGCATAGCGTGCTTCATGATCGGTTTGTCGTCCCTATTCGGTCCTGTAAAATTCAATCCACATGAAATTTAGGTCTTTTTTTTTTCCTTTGTTTATTCATTTTTTGTAAAGTAATTTTTCTTACTACGAAAGCGTTCCTCCGGATCAGGAATTTTCTTCAAGAAATCTTTCGCGTCGAAAATTGCGACGAAGCGCATCCACAATTCTTCTTTTTCTCCAGTTGCACGATCGGCTTTCGGATAATTCCTGTTTTCCAACAATTCGGACAACATATCATTAAACGATTCGTCGTCTTCTGCAAAAAAAAAAAAAAAAAAAAAAAAAAATCGTTAAAAATCAAGTTTTTTTATTTTAAAAAAATTTCAAAATGCTATGCACTAACCTATAAATTCCCAAGATTTTGCTTCTAAAAATGCGGGATCGGCGTCGGGAAGAATTAGGTGCATGTTTACAATTCGAATATTTCTCACTTCTTCGGATCGCTCTTTTACGTTCTTGATATAATTTTCTACTGTAGTGGGGTCGCCTGAAATAGTAAATTGATACCGTTACTCTTGCGTTTTTTCGCCGTAAGAAAGTCAGTCAGAAATGGGAGAAATTAAGAATAGAAGATGCAGAACGAAGGGCGAAGAATGGTCAATAAAAAGAATACGAAGTTGCCAAAGAATAAACGAGCAAGAAAGGAAAAGTCCAAAAAAAGCCTGAGAAAAGAAGAGCTTAGAGAGAGAGAGAGAGAGAGAAATCAAGAAATCTTTCCAAGGAAGGACTATTCTAAAAAAATCCAGTGAAAATCTAGAATAAATCCCAACACATCTTTGACTTCCTCCATGCCTTGTAACCATTTTTTGCGTACCTTCCATTTTTTCGCATTTTTCCCTAAGCACCGCCGGATCTACCATAGGCAATCCCTTAACCATCTTTTTGTATTGTGCATCGATAATCATAGTCCTTTTTTCATCTTCGATAAAAGATCGGAGTCCTTCGGGATAAAACACAAAATCATTCGCCTTCTCCTCTAAATATTTTCTGTCGTGCGAAGGTAAGTGAAACCTAAGTTCATTTTTGACGTTCTCTAATTCATTTTTTAATTTTTCGTCTTGAATAAAGTCGTGGATGGAACCACCGACCACTGATTTCCATTGAGACAACAAGTATTTTTGATCTGCAAAAAAAAAAAAAAATACATAGGCGTTATAATATTAAAAGATTATACGTAAAATGCTTCTAATTTTTTTTTTTTTTTTTTTTCACAGATGACAGGGGGAAAAATTGTTATGGCTAATTTTTTAAAATCTCCTTCTTTTTTTGGGAGGAAAGAAATAATCATTGGATCCTTCTCCAGCAACGTGCTGACGAATATTTGAATCGCATGGATAAAAAGTAAGAAATAATAATGCAAATAGTGTCCATTAGGGTGTTTAATTTTTAAAAAAATTTTGAAATGTTGAAATTTTGAAAATTGAAATCTGGAATCTGCTTCCTTTAGATGTAAAATAAAAAAAAATAATAAAACAAATAAAAAATAATACTAAAATAATGCTAAAAAAATAATCCTATAAAAATAATACTAAAAAAATTTTCTTAGTAGTAAAACCACTAAACAAAATTTTTTTAAAAACGTACTGTATTTTACCGTAAAAAAATTTTGGAAATTAATTCGAACACAAAAGATCTTAAAGTGTCCTGACTAAAAAGTATCATTGAACATGACCTGTAAATCGAACTGGTGGTAAAATTGCCATTTTTGCCCCAAAAACCAAATTTACACTTATACCCCTTGATCGGAAAAATCGGGAGAGTGAAATTCGTGTTCTATGACCTTGAAAACGTAAAGAAATACTTTTTAAAAAAATTTTGCAAGCCTTTAAAAATTGGGCAAAAAAAAATCGAGATTAAAAGATTCTGATTGTCAAATTTTAAAAAGCTAAAGTGGCCTTGGGGGGTCACTAAGCGGTTAAAAAATAATTTAAAAAAATTTTTTTAGTGCTTATACACCTGAAGGAAGCAGATTTTCAACATGCCCCCCAATATTTCAAAATTTTTTTTACAATTAAACACTTTAGTGTCCAGACAGTTCTGGAATAGCCCCCCCCACGACTAATAATTTCCAACGGCTAATATTCAATGGGACAGTATTTTTAAAATTTTTGGGCAGTATCTGGGCACTAAAAAAATCAAGTTTTGCAGGTAAATTAAAGCATTTCGGTCAACATAAACATATATCAGGGCAGTATTATTACCTGGCAGTGTGCAACACTTAAATTAATTTTAAAAAAATAATCAAAAAAGAAAAAAGAAATCAATGTACTTAGATATTGGTTCATCGGCAAATGCACTATCCTCTACAACATGCCATGAATTCTTTTTTCAATTTTCAAAAAAGTATTTAGAGGTAGGCTAGCTCAAGATTTTCAGGCGGTAAAATTTTTTTTTTTTGGGCACAAAACGTTCCTTTTTTCTCTGTTAATTTTAAAGAAACTGCTCATTTTAAATCAATCATATTTTATCAAATAACCTTAACTGCTCATTTTTATTATTATACCGAGAAAACCAATAAAATACTGCCA
The DNA here is from genome assembly GCA_037577465.1 of Liposcelis bostrychophila. Lineage (NCBI taxonomy): Eukaryota > Metazoa > Arthropoda > Insecta > Psocodea > Liposcelididae > Liposcelis > Liposcelis bostrychophila. The sequence goes on along the minus strand of CM075212.1, from coordinate 18,318,293 downwards.
CAAAAATTTTATACTGCCCATTTAAATGTTATTAATTTCCAACGGAATTTTCCTAGGGTGGGTCGAAAAACCCGAATTTTTTAAGTTGAAAACGCCTGAACTGGGAATCGATTTCTTTTTATGATACTATTAACCCTAATTTTTTTCAGATTTTTTAAACGACATTTTGAGGGGCCGCAATGGGCTTGAAATTTCCAAAAAGCCCATACTAGTAATAGGGTCAAAAATGAAAAAAAGTTTTTCGCATAAAAGACAGTCGTTTCCTATCGGAAATTTTACATAGATTACGAATTTGAAGTCAAAAATTATTTTTGGTGCACAGTTTTTGTGCCACATGCCGGATTCCAAAATTCTGAAAATCTTGTTATGGCCTTTTGTCTGTGGCTCAAAAACCGAGCACCAAAAATAATTTTTGACTTCAAATTCGTAATCTACGCAAAGTTTCCGATAGGAAAGGACGGTCTTTTATGCGAAAAAAAATTTTCATTTTTGACCCTATTATGGGCTTTTTGGAGATTTCAAGCACATTGCGGCACCTCAAAATGTCGTTTAAAAAATCTGAAAAAAATTAGGGTCAATAGTATTATAAAAAATCATCGATTCCCATATCAGGCGTTTTCAAATTCAAAAATTCGCGTTTTTTGACCCGCCCTAATGCTTATAATTAAAATAAAGAATTTTCGGCGAAAAGAGGTACTTTTCGGTCTCATAAAATTTATATTGGAAATTGGGCAGAATAATGAAATTTTTCGAAAAACATCAGTTGCACTGTTTCATTTTTGATCTTTTAAAATCACGAAAACTATCTTGGAGACAATTATGCAAGTAGGTTAACTTTATGTTAAATATTGGGTAGATTCGATTTGTTCCAAAATAGACAAGTATTCAATTTCATTCCATTTACTCTATTAATACTTAGCATACGAAAATTAGAGTACCTGAATTCGCCCCTAGATTACTTAATCATATATCTTGGGGAAAAAAAGTATATTAAGTTGTCTTAATACAGCTCGCGGCAATATATAAAACTTTTATTTTATGGATTGTTTACGTGGCTCATGATTTCGGATAAGTTTCGTTATCCTATTATAAATATAGTAGCCGAGTATTAAATTTGTGGGATAGAAAAATGTCTCTTTTATCAGCCCAAATATCTCCTTACCAAGATGAGGCAGCTCCTTTACTAACGTCTCCCAACTTGTACGAATCATTTCGGTCTCGACATCGGATAATTTCATCGGTTCCGTTTCTTGATCCACTACTTTTTTTTGACTCTCAAAATCGATTGTCTCTTTTTTTACGTATCCGGGATCAGTTTTTTTCAAAACATCAAACACAGCCGTAAGCGAATCATCTTCGTCATCATGGACGGCGTATTTATCTCGGTTAACGCTGAAAAATTTCCCTTTTCCTGCGGAAACAGGCCTAAGATTTCTGTTAGTCCTCTCCGTCGATGGTCCTGGAAGTGATAACCTGTAATCGAAGCCCGAATCTTTTCGAGATATAATTGCTTTAATAGCTCGATCACTGTTTTTTTGTTCATCCTTCTGCTCGTTTTGTACAGTCTTGGAAAATGAAACTAGTTCATGTATAGGTACAGTACAGCTCTGATCGTTGTCAGCAAATTTTGAAGATCTTGAAAAAGCGCTACAGGTAGGTTGGGATTCGTCCGGGTTAAAAGGTTCGACTTCCCCCAGAGTCTCTTCCTCCAAGATGAGGTCTTCCGTTTTTTTAGTCGTGTCCGTTTTTTGGATATTGGAAGGATGATGTAAAATTTTGACCCCTAGATCGTCAACGGATTCAACCGCATTTGTTATTAAATAATTTCCTTTCGGTAAGCGAAACCTAGGGGAATAAGATTCGGAGATTGCGTAAACGAAAGGGAAAGAAGGGATTTCCAAATCTTCAGTCAAATTAGAATTTTGTAAGCGGGAGTCGTTTTCGTCTTCCGAATACTCTATTGCGGAATCATTTCCGGTAAATTTCGGCTTGGAATCTTCTTTCTTTTTTCTTTCCGAAGAGCATTCCAAAATTTTGCTATTGCTTTCAGAAAAATTTTTGTATTTGAAAACGTTATCGCCGTTTTCGTAATTCGATTTACTACACCCTGGGGTTGGTTCACCAATACCGTCTTGGGATTGAGCAAAAAAATTTTCGATTATCCTAGAAATCTTTTCTTTTTTACTTGGATCGACATCAGAAGATAATTCGATTTCCTTATCGAAATTATTTTTTAAATTTAAACCGACTCTGTTTTTATTTTTCATAATTAATTCGTTAAATGAAGAAAAATCTTTCGCTGCTTTTTTATTTTCGTTAGGTGTCGGTTCGCTATCAGAAACGTTTCTTTGGGTGACTTCCTGCATCATAAAATCATCTTCATCGGTCATGAGATCCACAGTCCCAAATTTGCTGGCAGTATTTCCCTCTTGTCTCGATTTTTTGTGTCTGATAATCGTTGCTTTTCCCGATCGATTGTTCAAATATCTACTACAAGTCGGTTCGTCCCGGGAAAAATTTTCATTTTCAGATCCCTCTTCCAACGAATGATATGATTCTTCTGAGTCACTTTTAACAGATTTTCTGGGTATTTTTTTAGAATTACTTCGTATGAGATCTGACACATTTCCATATAAAATCAACTCCAATTCCCTCTCCATATTATTCTGAATCAATCGATCAGATAATATTTTAACGCTTGTTGGAGAATCATTTGGCATTTTCCTTTTCATTGACTTTACATTTTTTGAAAGAGTTTTAGATGCTGACTGTACAAGTGGTTCTTCCATTATTTTCCCTTTGTTTTCAGTCTTATGCTTAAACTTTTTTTCTATTAAGTCATTCAAAAAAAAATTAAAAGTCTCTTCAAATTTTAAGTATGGAGCTGCATCAACATACAAATGAAAAATATCATCTTCCGGACAGATTTCTTGCAGCTTCTGCAAGCGGCGGTACTCGTCATCTGTTAGACCCTCCATGACACAACTAAAATCAAAAAAAAAAAAAAATACATACATAAGTAGTTTGCTTGTTTTCAGCTACTATAGGCTTACTGTTTTGAAAAAAAAAACTAAATGAGAGACCATTTTAAATCAACTACATTAATAGCTCATAAAATTCAGACTTTACTAGCAAATTTACCCTTTGTTTTTCCCTGGTAATTTACTGCTGCATTGAAGAAATTTTCAGGTTACCTCTACTTTAAAATATTTGTCTGATTATAAACACAGACAGACAGTACACAATAAAACTTAAAGATGTCACCGAAAAAAAAAAGAAAATTTAGTGAAATCAATTTTAAAAATCGGAATGTTATAATAATAACGTTATAATAATAGCTGTTGTTACAATAATAACAAAGGATGTTTTACAAAAGCTAATCTTGCAACACATTGCTTCATCTTGAAACTCTACTTTATTCAAAAAAAAAAAAAAAAAAATTAAGTCTATTAATAAAGGGTAAAGATCAATCAATTAGTGCAGTCAAACTTGATTTAATATTTTTTCAAATTATTCTAAATTTATAAAACCAGTCCATCTTCATGCTAAATGATAAAATACTTTAAATCTGATTTGACAAGTGAATCATTGGGAATCAAAAACATCGAACACTTTGCCGTCATTTTCATCCTGTGCAAAGTTACAAATTTGAAAAATATTACCAAAATTAAATGTTATAAAAATTATTATTTACCTAAGAAAACTCAATTATTTGCCAAAGAACATCAGTCTGATCCCTATATCCTTTACATGCTCGATTCTTGGCTGTAAACAACAAAGTACATTCTCTACATGGTTATTTGAGGATAAAAACAATAACAATGCGTCTTCATCGGCACCTAGCGGCTAAAAAGAGATTTAATTTAATAGATTCAGCGACACCTGGAAACGTCCAATGGAAACGCTGTTACTTCTCTTCTCTTTCCCACAGTTTATTGGTCTATGTTTAGCTCGAACGCCATTTTGAAAGTTTCATTACGAATTGTGTGTGCTCTATGGTTTCGCACCGCAACGGAATGTCATCATCAACATCATGACCGATGAAGAATTACCTTTAGAACCTTCGTTACAAAATGTGATCGATCAGAAGTCGTTGAGATGGGTATTCGTAGGAGGAAAAGGTGGCGTAGGAAAAACGACTTGTAGGTAAGTACCGTTGAATCCTTTTTTTAATATTTAATTTTATTGACCGAACATTCCCCGCTCCCAGTCCCATTAAACATGTGTAAACGTGTAATAACATGTAATTACTTTCTTGTTTCAGTTGCAGTTTAGCGGTACAGCTTTCGAAGGTTCGAGAGAGTGTGCTCATCATATCCACCGACCCAGCCCACAATATATCAGATGCATTCGATCAGAAATTTTCTAAAGTTCCACAGAAAGTAAATGGATTTAACAACCTCTTCGCAATGGTAAGTTAGGTAGGTCCCATCAGTGAGGGAGAAATTCTCCCAGGCAATTTTAAATACATATATGTAATAGGAGATTAATAGAATCTTATTTTGCACATCAAAATCAATTTTCTTAATTCAGAATCTGATACTTTGATCTAATTGTGTCCAATTATCATAAATCAATTGTTCTAATAATTTTTTTTTTTTTTTTTCAAAGGAAATTGATCCCAACATTGGATTTCACGAATTGCCTGATGATTATTTTGAGGGAGAAAGTGATGCCATGAAATTGAGCAAAGGAATCATGCAAGAAATCATTGGAGCATTTCCTGGAATTGATGAAGCAATGAGTTATGCGGAAGTGATGAAGTTGGTCAAAGGAATGAACTTTTCTGTGGTAGTCTTTGATACTGCACCTACAGGTCACACTCTTAGGCTTTTATCGTTTCCTCAAGTTGTAGAGAAAGGTCTTGGGAAGCTGTTACGATTAAAAATGAAAATTAATCCCTTTATTTCCCAAGTAAGTATTCAGCCCTTGTGCTCAAGTATTCTACATTCCTATGTTTGATGTCCCTGATTCATTATTTCTTTTTTAGATGTCAGCTATGCTTGGAGTTAATGATTTTAATGCTGAAATGTTTTCAACTAAAATGGAAGATATGCTTGCTGTTATACATCAGGTCAATGAGCAGTTTCGTGATCCTGTAAGTTTCTCTTAAGTATATTTTCTTTGATGATTGTTTAAAGTGTATTATATTCAAAAAAAAAATTTTAATGCCAAAAATCGGAATTAATTGGTTCGGCAATAATCACTGGCCCTATTAATATATAAAAATTAGGAATTCATAAATCTTCTCTTGATTTTCAATGAAAATAATTTAATTTAGTTGCTGAATTGTGAATTATTGGACTGATATTTCATTGCAATTTTATGATGAATAATCACGAAAAAGTGAAGGTGAGCAATGTTGTAATTTAGACTCATTTTCAATTTTTTCAGAATCAAACCACATTCATATGTGTTTGCATAGCCGAATTTTTGTCATTATACGAAACGGAACGTCTGGTGCAAGAGCTAACGAAATGCGGCATTGATACACATAACATCATTGTCAATCAATTATTGTTTAAAGTCAAGGACGAACAGCCTTGTAGAATGTGTTCAGCCAGATATAAAGTGCAATGTAAATACTTAGATCAGGTAAGAAATAATTTTTTTTTAATACGGGTCTTTTAATTTTAATTCAAACACGGTTGTTTTGCGGAACATTGTCATTCTGGGTTGTATATGAAGGCTGGATAGAGGTTATTTTTTCAATTGTTAGGCTTCGCTCTCTTATATCTCGTGGTTTTCTTTGAGACGTTGGAAGTTAGTCGGTGTATAGTGGCAAATCTGTTCGGTTTCGATGCAATTAGTGCGATATTTATGTTTTGGATGAGACGTCTTTCATTCTTCGTCGTTATTTCGTGTGCTTTAATGCCTAAGCGTGTCCCATTCGTAGTATTTTTCTCGGATTGTCGTGATACCAGCACTAGGTTTTTCTGCTTGCTAATTGATTTTAAACGTCACCTCTTGCTGTACTATCAATATAAAAAAATGACTTTCTTTCACATTCGAATATCGAGTATGAAAACCAGTCGTTTATACATAATACGGGGAAAATTTTGTCATGCGGGAATAGCAAAGCTGAAGGAATATCTAGGAACGATTTTAAATTTAAAAGCAGTCAAAAGCTCTATGAGCTTTCTATTTAAAATATTAAAAATATAGTTTTATTCAAAACTTTGGCCCCCTTTCTTATGGCTCCCGTATTTTTTCTGTTTCCAGATTAGCGATTTGTATGAGGACTTTCATGTTACGAAATTGCCTCTTCTAGATAAAGAAGTGCGAGGAGTGGCACAGGTGAAAACTTTTTCTGAAAATTTAATACATCCCTATAAACCGGAATAAAGCTAGCCTGTGTAATTTTTTTGAAAGTGATAAGTAAGGAAGTTAAAATTATTTTTATGGTTTGGTCCAAAACAAAAAAAGAAAGGAAACGTTTTTATTTAAAGTTATTTAGCCAAATATTTGTGTGATAAAAAGGAATTATTTTTTTTTATTTTATATTGAACGAATCAAAGCTAGATTTTTTTTTAGTCAATTCTATTGGGCTATACCTTTTAAATTATTTAATAATATGCGTGAAAGGGAATTTTGAATTTGACTGACATTTAAGTGACTTGTGAAGGTTTAATGTCAATCAATATATTTTTAATTGTAATTTTCTTCAATGGTTTAGAGGCTAATTACTCCTTTTTATTATTTTATTTTGTGAATTTTTAATTTTCATAATGAAACTTCCTTTTATTCCGCAAGGGGAATGCTAAATTTGGTGGGAAAAATCCGGTGCGGGGAAGAAAAATATAAAGAATTTTCGAGAAAAATTAACAGGTCGTACCCCTGGAGGACTCGAACCCCCGTCTTCCCGTTTGGCTCGGGCTGTTCAAAGGTAGGAGTTGTTAATTTTTCTCGAAAATTTTTTATATTTTTCTTTTCTGCTTCGGATTTTTCCGGAAATTTATTTTATTATTATTTTTTTTTTATTGTGGTTTGTCGTTAGACAAACAAATTCATTATCTACACAATGCCCCAAGTCATGGAGACAAGTGTGGGGTATGTATGCGACACAGTGAACCAACATGGGCATACGCTTCAGTACTTACGGGTATGTAAGTCCAATGCGCTTAAGGTACATTTTTAGTGGGTAAATGAAAAAATTTCTTTACTGTATTCTACTTAATTAATGTTGAAACATTAATTTGGTGATAATGTTGCTCTTTTGGTTTGTTTATTGTTGCTACTGATTTTGGATGATTTCCATTATAGGTATTTAGTACAAAGCAATCGTGCTCTGAGCTCTTTTTAAGTGAGTCAAGGTTTGCTTAAGAGTTTGCATGTAATCGCTTTTTTTTTTTTGGTCGATATTAAAATTGGCGAATCCTTCAAATTTTTTATTATCTCCTTATTGCTTCACGGATTCTCGCTTCTTTTATCCTTCCATCCGTTGGTCTTAATTTCGCCATTTAAAAAAGGAGCAGGTTGCTTTCTCCTTCTAATAATTTTTTTAAAATTATTGCCTGCCTAAGGTTTTTGTATTAATTACGGGCTTTATGGACTTCTGCTTTTGGAATCTTATTTAAATTTAAGGAGGAGGTTCAATCCTGCTGGTTTGCTTTGGCGCTTTGGTACTAAGTATATAGCTATCGACCTTTTAAAAATAAAGTAAAAATTTGATTAAAAATTTTTTTTAATACTTATTTCAAATAAACACGAAACAAGAAATAAATCTTAATACTAATTATTTTTGTATATCGCAGTTATGTCTTTGTTGAGTCCTCGTTGTTGGATTCGAATATCATCGCTTTGTCAGTTGAGTGTATCACCGGGGCTGCCCGCTTCGTGACCGTAAAAAACTGGGTCTGAAAAAAAAAAATGACAGTTTATTTTTTCAGAGACTTTGTGTGTTGGTGCTGACGTACCATTTTAGACTTTGGTTTGAGTTACTACATCATGCTATCACTTTTGGTTTGGGATTAATATGATTCTTTTTCAGTGGTGAAAAAATTTCAGGTTCATTGGTTGAATTTGATTTTTTTTTCTTTGTTTTTAGTCCAATGGAAAATATTTTGAAAAAATTACGTGTTTGTCTTTTTGGTTCGACATTCCTTTTTTTTTTTTACAACGAAGAACCAAACAGAGCGACAGAACATTTTTCGATTTTTTTAATCTTTGCAGAAAAATTTATTTTGCCAAAGAGGATAAAAATGGCGAATCTTCACTTTTTTCATTTTAAATTAAGGAGGTTCTCCAGGTAAATTTGAGATTCTTTACAGATTGCTCTCCTGCAACTTAAACATAGGCGAAACTTTGCCTATTTTTGCAGAAAAATTTTTCCACCTACAAAAATTTAATTAGAATCGAATAATTTTTTTAAAATTTATGGAAATATTCCTCTTAACATTCTACACAACTTTTGTGACATGAAATTTTGATCCTTTTATCATTTATGGTGTTTTTGTGAGATTTCCCCCAAAAAAAGCCAAATGTTTATAAACAAACCATTAGCAAAATTTTTAAAGATTATTTTTGTAAATAACTTGAAAACATTTTAGTTAATAATAAAAGCGAATTTTCGTGTCACAAAAGTTGTATAGAATGTTAGGAGGAATATTCCCATAATTTAAAAAAAAATTATTCGATTCCAATTAAATTTTTGTAAACGGAAAAACCTTTCTACAAAAATAAACAAAGTTTTACTATGTTTAAGTTGCAGGAGAACGATCAGTCAAGAATCTGAAATTCACCTAAAGAACATAACATCCTTAAATTTTTGTCCTTACCTAACGAATTCAATCCGTAATGAGTTTGGTAAATGGAGGAGCCGTTGGAGGCCATGCTAGTAGCAATCGGCAACCCTGAGTTAAGTCCCGAACCGAGTGCAGAACTCTGGTTTAATTGGCTATATCCTCCCATGGAAACACTACTTTGACTAAGTTGTCCTAAACCTTTAAGAAACAAAAGAAAAAAAAAAATTAGTTTAATATTGAACAATTGAACATCCGACGAGTCTCATGAATATTTGTTTCATTTCATTTCATATTTCTTACTTACTCGAAGTCATTCCCCATCTGGTTTCGGCACTGGAAAACATTCCTGTGGAACATAAACCATCGCTCATGGCCCCGAAAGGTGGGAGCCCGTGAGAAGGTAACAACGCACCCGGAGTACGGAATACGTTCGTGGTCTTCTTTCTCTTTTTCCATTTCGCCCTTCTGTTTTGAAACCAAACCTGTTTTTAAAAAAAGATAAAGAAAAGCGGATTTAAATTTAATAAAATCCGGGCCATCCGCGAAATAAATAGCACCACGCAAAGTCGATTAAAAGGAGAAAAGAACATGTGTTGAAAACGATGAATCACGGGGGTGGAAACCCGCAGAGCCCAGGGGATAAATCTGGGGATGGAGTATGACTTTGAAACTCTTTAATGTTTAATGCACGGCAACAAATTATTGCACGGAATGACGTTTAATAAATGAGGTTTTTGACGAGGGAAAAAAAAACCTTATTTCTAAGATAATGCCTCTTTTATTGTCACAGTAATGCTTTTCATGATCGGATGCGTTATTTTTTTTTTTTTTTTTTTTTTTTTTTTTTTTACTTTCGACCGGAGAAAGTAAACACTTTATTTCGAAATGATGTATTCACCGTCCATACATGAGGTCTTTTGTTTTCCCCTTCTTTCGGAGTGTATCTGTTCGTATCACTCCATTTATTTTTCTGGATTTTCGTGTTAATTTTGGATGAATATTATTGATGGTCGCGTCGCCGGGTTTAGGGTCGTTCGACCCTTGTCCCCGCACCGCTGGCAGAGATTTTTTTAAGGCGCCAAAATGAAGAAAAATAGTGCGTCAAAACGAGTATTTTATTTGACATTATACTTGTCTTGCGATCCGGGAGGCGGGGGATGGTGGCAAAAAAAAATATTTGCAAGGGGTGCCTAAACGGGTAAAACCGGCGCTGGATGATCGCGAAGGGAATGTCTGATTATTTTTGAATTAATAGAGATTGCAAATTGAAGACTCTTGACCTTCCGAACGTGACCAAAAAATCAAGCCTCAAATTATTTGGGGGACGTTTTTAAGCCTGAATAATTTTAAAAAATATATATACTATATCTCATAATTTGGCCACTCCTGCTAAATTAGAGTTATTAATTCACCATTATTATTCGTCATTATTTTCATTTTGTATTTTTTTGTTATCGTATTTATTTTAGTTTTTTATTTTTTTGTTATCGTACCTATATATTTTTTTTATTTACTTTATTTTATTTTATTTTATTTTAATTTTTCTTTTTTTTTCTCAATTGACAAAGATTGCTTCTTAAAGGCGTATTGTCGCTGTTAGCTTATTTAAAATAAATAAATGAATTAATTGATTAATCAGTGCAGTGACTAATTAGGAATTCTCGGTAAAACCTTTTATGTCAATAGCAGGCATCGAACTAGTCACTTTTTTCCCCTAAAAGTCACTTTTTTTGTGAAAGGTCACTAAAAGTCACTTTTTTAAAGAAAAACCACTAAAAGTCACTTTTTTGGATAAATTGGTGGATTTTAAAAAATTTTCTGCATTAAAAAATTTCTATTCAACATTCGAAGTTGCTCAGGAAAAGGGTTTTTCACTAAAACGCCATCTTTAAAAATAATTTTATGTAAAGTTGAGAAGATTCCCTACCATTTTTCCTAAAAAAAAAAAAAAATAAATTCCTAATCCATTTTTTCTAAAAATTTTAGTTGCTAAAATTGTTTTCCTAACTATTTTTTTTTTCTAATTTTGAAATTTTCCTAAAATTTTTTGATCCCAGAAATATAATTTCTTAAAATCCCTGAAATAAAATTTCCTAAAAAGAAAAGAAAATTTCTTAAAACCCCTTTAGGGATTTAAAAAATTTGGAATAATATTAATTTTAGGAAATTTTATTTGAGGATTAAAAATTTTTATGAAAATTGAAAATTAGGAAAAAAATGGTTAGGCTAAAAATTTTAGGAACCAAAATTCTTAAGGGCAGTCTCCACTTGATGACGTTCACGGCATTCGCGTTGTCCGTCATCGCGGTTAACGTAATCGCACCGGAAGTACTTTGCAGGTTTTGCTCCCGTAAACGTTTGTGGCATAAAAAGAGTACCGTATATTTCATTAAGTATACAAAATTGGCTTACCCAGAATTTGTTTTGGAACAGATTTATTGTCTTCCCCATGCCCGAATTAAAATTTTTCTTTTTAAATCCGTAAAAACATCTTTCAAAACCGCCATTTTTAATGTTTGTAAATAGAAAAAAGCAGAAGATGATCAAAAAAATCGTGGTAAAAGATCCACAAAACTTCCGGTGCGAATACGTTCATCGAGAAGGCGGATAACGCGAATGCGGTGAACGTTATCAAGTGGAGACTGCCCTTTAGGAAAAATTGATAAAAATAATCAGGAATGTTATTACTCACATCTAATACGTTAAAAAAATTTTGGATGTACTTATTTCAAGTCACTAAATTCCTTCCGTCAGGTCACTGAAAGTCACTTTTTAAACCATTTTTGGTCCCTAAAGTCAGTAATTTTTCTGGAAATGGGTTCGATGCCTCCAATAGCCTTAAAAAATTATTCGTCGACCTATTTTATTATTATAAGTCGACCCCATCAATAGGGCTCATCCCTGCTATGAGGAGCTTTTGAGTTTTCTGCCAATTTTTTAAAATTAAATGTAATTTAATCACGAGAATTCAGGTAAATGTAATTTACCTAGATCTCATGTTGAAGGGACCCATCGGAGCTCCCTTTAGAGATCTTGGCGCCCCCCATCCCTTTTATTGCTTTCCAATGAAAGCTATGCCAATCCTATTCACGCTTTCAAAAAAACAAAGAAATCGGACCTTAAAAAGACTTATATAAATTACATTAAGTTTCAGAACGGGGCTAATTGTTAATTGTAAAATTTGAAAGCCAAAATCAAACACCTGGAAGTTGCACGGCATTAATGAAACGTTGGAAACATGAGGGGGGAAAAATGAATTCTCATTCTGTAAATTTAAACTAAAAGCAGGCCATCGAATCCGGCAGATTCACCCGTCATATTTTAATTGATCGATTACCAATAAGCTGATAAGCGTATTCACATTAGAACCATGTCCTTCGGTGATGCACTATGCATGTATTTTCATTTATTATGCATTATTCCATTCGAAGTTATGTCGATTTACCAATTTAAATTAACCTAATCTCTTCGATGTGATCCTTCAAATTCAAAAACTTTTTACCTTAACCTTTCCCGATACAATGAAAGCTATTAATTGTTACTAATGAAACCTTTTAAAAAAAAAATCGTGTGCAGTAAAGGGAAGGGGGGAGGGGGAGGACTTTTCGGTTGCAAAATAAATAGAAAGTAATAATAATACGTTGTTTTGTTAAGTAACAGCATGGAAATAAATCCAACGAATCCTCCCAAGGAGTTTTAACTTTATCCTGGTTAATTCTGAAATAAGTTTTAATTAGTCTACAAATTAAATTTTCATTTTCTCTGAAGAAGAATATGGAAATTGTCTCGGTAAATATTCAACGAATAAGATTTTTGATTGTCGTGACATGATGATACAAAAATATTTAGTAATTTTTGTTTAAATATTGGTATTTTGGGAAATATCGTACCAGGGGGCTACTTTGTACACTTTTTGACGTTTCTTCCACAGGCAGATGTAAAATGTATAGAAGGAAATTCGTATCTGTTTATGCCAACATTAAGAGGCGTTCTTCAGCTTTAATTTGACACCCCGTTATAATATCTATACTTGTTCTAACACGAATAAAAACTCGATTTTCCAAAATCTGTCTTAACAAAAGTGGGGCTACTTTGTACAATCATGTTTATACCTGAATATCTTTAATAATTGAACAGGATATGACAGATTATTGGTTTCTGTAAACGGAAAATGTCTTAATAAAACGATTGGTACCTTTTTGGATGTTCTAGGCCTATTAATGACTACCCTTATTTATTTAAAAAAATTAGTGAACGTAGTTAAAACGTAATCAAAACTTTCAAAACGTTGTCGATTCGTTATGGATGTAGCACCCATGCGACATCGCCATTGAAATATCTGTACAAAGCAGCCCCATTGATCGTACTTTTTTTTTTTTTTTTTTCTTTTTAATTTTTTTTTTGGCTTCTAACAGTTAAATTTTGAGTGAAATTAGGATGATTGTTAATGTTAAAGGGACTATATAGGGCAAGTGCGGAAAGCAATTTAATTCCAATTAGACAGGCAGATGCAGCAGAATGCATCTTAGCATTTTAAATTGCGTGATTTCTTAATTTTTTTTTTTTTTCTAAATTTTTTTTTTTAAAGTTAAAAATTTAATATTTTCATAATAAAATAAGTTTAGGCAACTAGGCTTGAACATAACACTCGAAAATAATCCATGATTTAAAATAAGTTTAATTTTTCAAACAATGCTGAGCCGTTTTCAAGTATTTTTAAAAAATAAAAAATTTCTAAAAGTAGCCCTCTCGAGTACAAAGTCGCTCCCTGGTACAGTATAGGTTTTTATTATTTAAAAAATTCTAGAGTCACAGTAGCTGAACATAAAAACAATTAAATTCGTTTGAAAGTTGTAAAAAATCCCTTCTACCAATGATTTATTAATTTAAGATGTTGATTAACGTTCTCTATTCAGATTAAATTACTATGTAAAATTATCGGGAATTGGATCAATTAAATTCTGCGATTCTTCAGCTAACGTTTCGCTACTGAGAGGTCCTTCTGCTTTGTGTAAGGTTTTAGGGCAACTTTAAAGATAGTTATGCTTGTTTTGACTCCTATATTTTTTAAAATATGAACATAAAGTCCTATAAAAGCCCCGCATTTCTGTTTTCCTAATTTTTCCTAATCCATTTTTCCTCCCGAATTTTCATTTTTCTTTAAAATTGTTTGATTCCTAAAAAATAAAATTTCCTAAAATCAACATTTTTTTCTAATTTTTTAAATCCTTAAAATTTTTGTAATAATTTTCTGGGCAAAGCTGGGAATTTAGGTTTTTCTAGGCCTATTAAGTTATTACAAAAATTTTATGGATTCAAAAAATTAGGAAAAACATTCATTTTAGGAAATTTTATTTTACGGATCAAAAAATTTTAGAAAAATTAAAAATTAGGAAAAAAAATTTAGGAACTAAAATGATTAATCTGAAAACAATTATTATTATTTTCGTTGTTAGGAAAATAACAAAATTATTAGGAAAAATGGATTAGGAATTTATTTTTTTTAGGAAAAATAGTAGGGGTAAGGGATAAATCCCAGGGTGTCTACCGACCTTTAAAACCTTTAAAACCTTAATTTAAGGTTTTGAATTGAACTTTTGTTCTAATTTTTGTCCTAATTGAAGCCTTGAATTTGAAATTGAACCTTGAAAGACCTTGAATTTCAAACATAATTTTCTGTAAATACCCCTGAATTTAGAACTTATACAGTTTTTCTGGAAGCCAATTTTCTCAACTATTAATATAATTTTTTCGTCGCATTTCTTCTTATTATTAAAATAAGATCCATTCTGAAATTCGTTTTTTAAAAAAACGTTATTTTTTATTACTTTAGTTTAAAAGACTGTTAATTTTTACCTTTGCCCTACCTTTCTGAAATAGAGCATGTCCTCTAAAAAGCCTTTATTTTTTGTAAAAATGAGCCCTGAAAAAACCTTGAATTTCAAAAATGATTTTCAATAGACACCCTAAATCCATTTATCAGTAGATACCATCGCAGTTTTTTTATCTTCAATTTTCCCTTCTTTCCCGACACTTCGAAGCAGTCGAAACATGCAAATCTATTCCGCTACCTGATTTATTGAAGGAAAACATTCACCATTTCGGCCAGACCAGACACAGACTTAAATTTGGACTTTTTTTAAAGTGAAAAGAAGCTCGCGTTTGGTAGGCCGTTTCGCCTAAAAATTCCTCTTTTTATTTATTTATTTTCAATCTGTTAAAATTCTTTGTTATAAATTAAAAATTAACGGAACGTTTGATTCGAGGCAAGTTAATATACTTGTGCTTCTTTGGCTGTGTAATCTAAGTAACTACCTTATTTGTAGTTTTAATTATCATGTAAATTCTTGGAGGTCAAGCAATACATTTAAAGGTGTAGAAATAAAAGGGAATAGACTATTAAGAGGAACTATACGTGCCATTGATCCGTTGCTTCGTCGACCAATAACGCCTTTTTAAAAACGTATCTCACACTTATTTGTAAAGAATACGCAAAAGTTTTTTTTTATCTTACTTTCCAAAATGTAAACTAAAGCGACTTTTTTTTTTTTTTTTTTTTTTTTTTTGTTCGTTCGATGATGTGCTTGTGTTTGCTTTTCCTTTATGTTGTGTTGCTTCTTCCAATTAATACGTTTGAGTTACTTTGAGAACAAAATGGTATTCTTCAATATTAAAACGGCTTAGGCGAACATTAAATATCTCATTATCTTGATTACACCGAATTAGAAAGAAACAAATTTACTGACTAACGCCGGCAAGTTCGGTTTTTATTTAATACGTTTTAAAGAGTCATGTTCGTTTTTTTTTATGTAATACAATCATATGCTTATTTGAGGTTTTTTTGCTAAAGGGGATTTTTTTCCCCCAAAAAAATTGAAAGTCGGGTGCAACAAATTCTTTTATTGGGCGTTTTTGACTTGTCGTGTTTGGGATTTAACGGTGATGCGCTTCGTGTATTTCACGCAGACTGTATCAAATATTGAATATGAATGAGGTTTTATGTCATGACTGGGAAAACTGTTACATATTTTATTTTTTGTATCACAAAGACAATCTCTTGTTTTCGAAAATGGCTGCTTAATCAGAGAGGTTGTAAAAGGTAGATGGATAAGATAAAGCATTTTAAAGTTGAATTTTTGGAAGAGTCTTCCTACTGATTTGCGGTTACTTTTTAAACTTAATCGTTTGAATGTTTATTATATAATTATTTTAAAACATTTAAAGTAGTTCAAAATACAGTCTCGAATATCTAGAGTGTGGAAGCATTGTGTTTTGTCACTTCTAAAACAAAACTTTTTCATATTCTAAAACAAACGAAAACTACCTTTCATTAAATTTTTATTTCAATAGCGAATCTTGAAGTATTCAAATCAAGGATTTACTCGTTACCTAAAAAAAAGTGAATTATAAGACCGACCAATACGTTATAAAAACTTATAAAAAGATGATAAAACTTATAATTTTGTTATAGAATTTTATAACGTATTTGCCAGACTTATAACTCGCTTTTTCTAAAATTTCCAAACAAATCAAAATTTTTTTTAAAATTAACCCCGGGATCCCATACATGGGACAGACGAAGATGACACTATGATACATCCGACAAAAATTATAAGTTATTTTAATAAAAATGGTTTATTGGATGCGGGGCGTTTTTGTCGGCTTATGGCTACATGCCTTTTATCTTTCACATAAAAGGTCAAATAAATTTTACCTTCGAATTTTATAAAAATACGATTCCTAACTTTAGTCAAATATTGTTAAAAGTAACATTTGAGAATCATAATATTTAGCTTATGGCTCGCAAAGTAATTACGTTTGCAGGGCGTTGTGCAGAAATTTTATAATTTAAAATTGTAACAATGATCTCCCGACACTTTATCACGCGTCAAATAATAACGCGACAGTTTATAACGGTCATTGATAACACGACATTTAGTAACGCTACCAATTGGTAACGCTACCTTTTAATAACGGCGACATATAATAAACACTGATATTTAATAACGGGCCAAAATATAACGCTTCATTTCGTAACATTTGCATGTTTCAAATTTTCATAATAAATTTTTTTTATAAAAATTTTTTATTTGCATACATGCGGGGGCGGACAACCTAAAAATAATTCTTCTTCGTTCAGTAAAAATGTCACATCGTATATTGCATTAAATTACGCAAAGGGAGATAATAAAAAAAAGACTAGATTTTGTACTAAGATTCTTTCGCTTGGTTTCCCTAATACGTATTTATTTTGAAATCAATAGTACAAGAAATTTGAGAAAAAAGAATTATCACAGTTAATAAACCTGCACCTGCACTAAGAAAAAAAATTCTTTGGTAATTTAAATTAAAAATAAAATTCACACTAGGTTTATTGCCATCCACTTTGACTAAAAGTAGTTCAGTCAACCCTGTGATGTATTAATTTTGTCACGAGAATTTTTAGTTAGCTTTATATAAGCTAACAATGGAATTAGCAATAAACTTACATCAGAATTTGTAAGAAGTAAGCTTTACATAAGGTAACAGTAGAATTTTCCGATATTTTTTTTTTTTTTTTTTACAATTTAGTGTTTCTTTAATTATACATACTGCCCGCCAAACATCTACATGTTACGAAATGGCGTGTTACATTTTGGCACGTTATTAAATGACGGTGTTATTATATGTCGCCGTTATTAAAAGGTAGCGTTACCAATTGGTAGCGTTACAAAATGTCGTGTTACCAACTGACCGTTATAAACTGTCGCGTTATTATTTGACGCGTTATAAAGTGTCCTAACCGTAAAAATATTGAAATGCGTTCTTTTATAGGAAAGGTCAAATCCAAATTGTTTAATACCGATTTTCCTGTTTTTGACAAGAAAGGACACAACGATGTATTGTAAAAATCCTTGAAGTCAGAACTCCAATTTTTTCTTGTTTCACTTCAATTTGTACGGAATAAGTCTTCGGTTTCAGAGTTAAGGATAATTTCTAGGCCTCCAAATAATTTCTACGATCCTTTGGATCTTTTGGACACAACGCTCTTAAAATCATTCATCGCGGAAATTTCGGATGTATTTTTGTCGAGTCTGCAGTTGGTTGGACAGATTTGGGGTTTGAAAACTCCTGAAAGGGGACTATCGAAGATGGGACTTTCATAATAAGACTTTCACACTTACAGCTCAAAGAAACAATATATATATGTAGTTTATATATAATGTTTTCAGCATGTTAACTACAAGAACCCTTTTGAGAAACCAGTGAAATATAATTATAATTATATAATTATATTTCACTGTTAAATATAATTATATAATTATATTTCACTGTTAAATATAATTATATAATTATATTTCACTGTTAAATATAATTATATAATTATATTTCACTCAAAAGGGTTCTTATACATATTATAATTATAGCTTACATAAGTATTATAAAATTATATAAGTATTATCTAAGTAATATAAAATTATAATCATACTTAATATACTTATATATAATTAATTATGACATTAATTACATTACTCTTGGCGTTAGAAATCGTGCATAAAATCGACTTATGAAGTTTTGTTACTTCAAAACCATCAATGATGGCGCTTAACTTTCTTTTGAAAAGAAAGTTATTTTATTTTGTAATTTAAAGTTAGAGGCATTAAAAAAAAATTGAATTAAAATTCCGTCCCAGAGGGTAAAGAATCCCGCACAAAGTAATAGGAATTTGGCTATCAGATAAAATACCATTTGTTTTTGTTCTTCTTTGTTTGTTTTTAAAATGTAAACTTTATCCGACAGCCAAATTCCTATTTTTTGTTCGGTATTGTTTAAAAAAATTGGCCTCCGCCGCTTAATATGAATTATTTCAATAAATTTCACGTAAGTAGGCTAAATTTTTCGACACATTGCAGGCATGTCATCATGGTTGCTATATATTAATTTATAAAAATTCATTGATTGACACACAAATTATGTCACTATGTAGTATGTACTTACTGCAAATGTGTCCGAATGTCGGTTGCTTGGAGAAGGCCCATTGAAAAAACCCCACTAAAGTAACTATTACGTCGAGTATAATGCCCAATAACAAAATGATTCTTATCGGAGAGTCTTTTTTTGGAATCAGAATACCTGTTTCCTCTTGCGAGGCTTTGTCTGGCTTATATAGCAACCATGATGCCATGCCTGCAATGCGTCGAAAAATTTAGCCTACTTACGTGAAATTTATTGAAATAATTCATATTGGATTGATATCAATTATGTTTATGTTGGTGCATAACGTTTTTATTGGTTATTGGTAGCCTTATATTAAATAAACTCCGTATTCCTCATTTTAATTCCAATATAGAATTGATGGATAATGAAGAATTAATAAAAATTATATTTTGGCCATCTTGGGGTTAGAAACTGTTCCACTCGTCGTCCTTAATTTGTACACAACTTTTAACTTACAGCTTCTGCTATTCCTTTAGCGATTCCTTTAGCGATGGTTTTAGCAATTGCTCTAATCTCTTTAGATATACCGTTTGGGTTTGGGTCTGCTCGATTTTCATTCCTTTAGAAAAAAAAGTTCGGTTCCTGTTACTCAATGTTAAGTTGAGTCTTGTTACATCTAAACACTTGAGTTGATAATACTAAAAATGAGGTAATTATTACTAAACGTTAGTAATCACTACGAACTCGTAGTAATAATTACTAAATTTTCGGTGTTATCAACTCAAATGTTTAGATGTTATTGGCCCCAACTCAACATTGAGTAGCAGGAACCGAACTTCTTTCTCCGTGTAGGACGTCCGGCTATTATTGCCTTTACAGGGTAATTATATTATTTAGAGTAAACTTCTGATGTTATCTCTTAGAGAGAATGCTGCTGCAGAGTCCTTATTTTTCCATTAAGCGAGAGTTTTTTTTTTTTTTAAATTGGAGGACTATACTTCCAACTCCAAGTTTACCGACATCTAAGTAGTTGGTGATGCATCACAATGTGTTGTTTTAAAGAATTTTTAAGAATCTCTACACGGAGAAAAAAGTTCGGTTCCTGTTACTGAAAGTTCAGTTGGGTCCTGTGACATCTAAACATTTGAGTAGATAATACCGAAAATTTAGTAATTATTACTAAGAGCTCGTAATGATTAATAACGTTTAGTAATAATTACCTAATTTTTAGTATTGTCAACTCAAATGTTTAGATGTCACAAGCCCCAACTTAACTTTCAGTAACAGGAATCGAACTTTTTTTTCCGTGAAGGGAAAACTAGAAAAAGTTGTAGAATTTTTAGCTAAAGAGTTAGTGATTTTTAAAGCTTTTTGGCAGTATAGTTTTAACATAGACAGTGATTTACTGGTGCATTCACCTTTTGAAAGCTGATGGCAAAGCACACAATTCCGATTTTCTTGAATTGCCCCGTCAGCTTTCTGTTCGAATAATTAAGAGTATTCTCCAGTAGAATGAAAAGGGTCGTCGAAGCTCGTAAATCGTGTTTGGCACCGAAGCAGTCCAATCCTTGCTGGACATGATTACTAGATGATTGTAACATTATGTCTTTTATTTTGTTTGCCACTTGATTCTATTGATAAATGCTTTTATGCGAAATTATCAAACTTTCTTCCATACCATAAAAATGTACTTATAACTTTTATGATTTTTTTGTGCCCCCTAAATGTCCAATACGTTTCCTTCGTATTTTTTTCCCTCTCTTTGCCGGTAACCGTCGTAAAAAAATGTGACGATTACATTGTGATTTCTTTTTAATATATGTTAGGTGGAATCGGATTCTCAAATAAGTACAAAATCTTTTTTTTTTTTTTTTTTTTTTTTTTATTTCGTTGATTTTGGCCACCCACAGACTTTATTTACAACCCTTTTAGTAGTGTAATCAAAGTCTTCACCTTACAAAAAAAAAAATGTTCCAGGTAGCGAGCGGATTTTTTAAAATTTAATTCCACCATGTTTAAAATTTGTTTAATATCAAAACTCTTTCTTTGCGTGGGTAGGTAGGTGCAAAGGGAGTGAATTTCACCTGAATTTCTTCCCGCACTAAGCAATCTGCTGACAAAAATGTTTTTGAAACATACCTATGAAATTAAAGCGCGCGTCTGAACTCTTGATTGATTTTTGATATGCAACCTTAAGGGTTTCATAGTCAATTTGCACTGCAGAACGTGTCATAACATGCAGTGCATTAGTAAAAATAAGGTCACTTCTATTGTGTCTTTTGCAAGTTCCTCAGGCTGTCTCATATTTATATTTGTAAAATCAAGGTGCCGAGAGTGTGGTTTTGTGAATTTTCTTAATATCTACCAATGTCTCGGGTTTAATTAAATCTATTTCCTGCCCATTTTTAATTTAACCACCATCTTTGGTCTTTGGAATTCGTAAAAATGGGCGATTCTTACTAAAAGGTCTAATGCCTCATCCCCGTCTAGGTTGAATTCCATGTGCCTTGCCTTGTGCCGTGCCTTGCCATGTGCCTTGCTTGCTAATTAAGAAACCTCATTTGGTATGAGTCTCAAAACTAGAGCATTTTTAAGAAATTGAGTTGTGCTTTACACTGCAGTTGTGTTTTAACATTGCTCTTACAAATAAATGAATTGTTTAGAGGTTAAATAATCCAGCCGAATGTTAAAAAATTACTTGCTCTGTTGTGAAACCGTTAAATCCCGACCTCTCATAGTGAATTCATGGAATATCGGCAATTTTAGTTAAGTCATCAACGATTTCACTTGGAATTTTTAGAAGATACAAAAAATGTAGTAAAGTGCGGAGAAAAAAGTAAATGAAATTGAACGACCTGACTAATGGTTTTTTTTTTTTTTGGAAAAAAAAAAGAAGAAAATTATGTTGGATCGAGATTAATTAAAACCATTTTTTTAAAAACACGGCTCTCGACCGATATCGATTGGCACCAGGTCTTTACCTAGACGTCCGGTTTGCTAGACTGAACGGTCATGCAGTGGAAATACGTCGACGAAATAATTTTAAAAAATAAAATGAAATTCGTCGACAAGTTTTGCAAAGCGTTTGTCGAGACGTGCAAGCCACCCCCATGCCTGATTTGTAAGATATTTTTCATCCCGACAGCGGAAAATGAACTTTTTTGTTTTTTAAGAGGGACGAAAAGTTCACTTTGTATCTCTTATTACGGGGAAATTGATCGGCTATTTTTTTTATAATAGATTATTAAGACACTATAAAGCCCTGGAGTTTCGACAGCCTTTTGGCCAAACTTTTTAAAAAATTTTAAAAATTACTTTTTTAAAATTTTTGAAATTGTTTTCGTCGACGTATTTCTACTGCATTAACTCCCAGCCCACCAGATAGGACATCTAGGTAATGAGAAGCCCCCTTTCGATTTATTGCCCTTAGTATAGCTAAAAAATAGAATAAATTCCTTAAAAATTAACGACTCTTTGAAATAAAATTGGAATCGATTGGATAAAACTGAATAAATTTTTGAATCAAAAAAGAATTAAAAAAAAAAAAAAAAATTCACGGATTTATTGTTACCACGCGGAACTTTTTATGAAAAAAGAATAATTGGGGACTAAAGGGCAGTCTCCACTTGATAACGTTCACCGCATTCGCGTTATCCGCCTTCTCGATGAACGTAATCGCACCGGAAGTTTTGTGGATCTTTTACCACGATTTTTTTGATCATCTTCTGCTTTTTTCTATTTACAAACATTAAAAATGGCGGTTTTGAAAGATGTTTTTACGGATTTAAAAAGAAAAATTTTAATTCGGGCATGGGGAAGACAATAAATCTGTTCCAAAACAAATTCTGGGTAAGCCAATTTTGTATACTTAATGAAATATACGGTACTCTTTTTATGCCACAAACGTTTACGGGAGCAAAACCTGCAAAGTACTTCCGGTGCGATTACGTTAACCGTGATGACGGACAACGCGAATGCCGTGAACGTCATCAAGTGGAGACTGCCCTTAAGTCAGCGTGTGGAGCTCGACGGGCCTTATGTCCTGTCTCCATTGGCTAATTAATCGAAGGGTACAATTAATTGTACCACCGGAAATGATGTATGTTTTTGACTTTTTTCTTCTGCTACCATTTTTTTTTTTATTGTTTTGATTATTTTTTCGAACGCAAAAAATAATAAAAATGAAAAATGAAAGTGATAGCAGAAAAAAAAGTCCAAAAATATACAGAATTTCCGGTGGTACAGTACAATTAATTGTACCCTCCAATTCATTGTCGAATGGAGACAGAGCACTAATATTTCATTTAAACCCAGAAGTCAGTTTAATCATTTTTTTTTTTTTTTAATGAGAGGAAGATAGCAAAATAAATTAATAGATGGGCAAAACATAAAGAATATTTTTTCGACCCAAAATTTTTCTACCCGAATGGATAACAGTTTCTTTCAAATAATTTTCTCTACAATTGTTTGAAAGATTTTTTCCCGAGAGCAGCCATTTTTTCCCCCCAGGTTTCTTTATACGATTTTTTTCAGAATTTTTTTAGAGGAACCAGAAAGTATTTTTCCCCCTTTTGGGCTAGAAAAGAACTGCGCCAAAGTATTCGAACGATAATGGTTTTGAAATAAAATTTTTATTCAACGACTGCCTAAATACTATTGTTCGGACATGTTAATCATTTCCAATTACAAATTAGTTAACTTCAATTTATTTGTCCTGCGTACGAGAAATATCTACGAAAATCCCCTCTTTCCCCCCTTCCTCATCGAAAAAAAATGTTACTTTGTCGTACGTAAATAAAATAAAATCAAATGTTTTCGCTGACTGTTTAAATCTAAAAAGGCTTCAATTTTTTATTTTTTTATCTTTTTCTTATATTTGCTTCGGTTTATTTGTTAAAGCTTTACACGTTTTGTTCTCTTTTGATTTGCATCAAATGAAATCACTGCTATTTTTTTCCCTGTTTTACTTGGGGGCCGAGTAAAATGGACTGGCGCGCAGGCATCGTGATCGTGTTTGTTTGTTATGACCTTTTAACACTTAAAAAAAAATTCACATCTCCATGTTGGAAATATCACATTCTTATGAGGATCTTTCAGAATGGAAACTTTTTTAACTTAAACGAAATAGAAGCGAACTGTATGTTTCTTTTTTCTTCTTCTTCTTTTTTAAAATATAATTTATTGCTGTATTAACAGAAACGGATGCGATCTTTATTTTTTAGATGTTTTATTTTTCTATTGTTATAGCATATATGCTGCATCCAACATCCTTGAATATAATAGAAAAATATGAATTATTAAAATATGCCTTTTATTTTATTTGATTTTTTTTTAAAGTTACACAATATTTTATCACACGTGGGTTGGAAAAAAATTATGTTTTAATTTTCGATGATGTCTAGCGCGAACCATGTATTGTGTATGAAAATTAATAAAGGTTGTATACCTCATAAGGAAACTGTCTGGGAAATTTTCTCTGGGCATTTCGTAAATTTTTGAAGTAGAACTGCGTCTTGGGGCTCGGTCCTGGGGAAATCTGTCTGTCCGGGCGTCGGTCTGTTCGCACTTAAAATTACTTAATTATTTTAATATTAAAATTTTAACTTTAAAAAATTTAAATAATATTTTGACTATTTTTTTTTAACTTTTGGCCTTTTTTAATAGTAAAATTAGACGACATGAACGAAATTAAAATTTCTTGTGAATTTTATTTAACTTTTTTTTAAATTTTCGCTGTTTTTTAGTAAAATATACAAGAAATTTTCTAAAAAATTTACAGAAAGTTAAAATTTTATTTTAAAACCAGACGACATGAACTTAAAAAATTTCAACTTTTAAAAAGTTTAACTTTTAACTTTTACTTAAACTTTAACTTTTAACTTTTACTTTTAACTTTTAAAAAGTTAGTTAAATTAAAGAAAATATTTTGACATTTTTTTTTTAAACTTTTGGCCTTTTTTAATAGTAAAATTAGACGACATGAACGAAAGCAAGGACTTACAAAATTTCTGGTAAATTTTCAAGAAACTTAAAGTTGCTAAAGCAAGGCTTGAAATTTCTTAAAATTTTATTTAACTTTTTTTTAATTTTCGCAATTTTTTTAATATTTTTTTTTTGAAAATATTAAAATTAGACTAAAGTATCAAAAAAAAAAAGAACTTATAAATGAAGAATGAATGTTCACTACATTTTTTTAATTTCGTCCTTTTTCCTTTAGCCAAGAATATGAGCTAAAGCAATGTTTTAATATTAAAATTTTAACTTTAAAGACTTTAATTAAAATGACTATTTTTTTTTAACTTCTCATCTTTTTTGTCAAAAATTTTAAGTTTTTTTCGTGCCAAGAAAAAAATTATATTTTTATTAAAAATCTCGAATTTTTTGACCAAAAACGAGCAAAAAAAGATGCCTTAAAATTTTAAAATCGTATTATTGTTTAAATTTAGCAATATTAGGACAGTACCCAAAGACGTAGCCCTACTTAGGGATATGCCCCCATATCCCAGTCTGATTTTTCTAATATTTTTATGCACTAGAGCTTTGCCTAAATTTTTAGCAGTCGGTATCGAATAATGGATATGGCAAATGTATACAGTAGAGCTATACAACATCTTTTTTTTTTTTTTTTTTTTTTTCAATTAAAAAAAATGGCTTACCTGCACTCTTGATTCTGTGAGCCCGATTCTCATGGCGATTTCTTCCCTCATGAAAATATCTGGGTAATGGGTTTTGGAAAAACATCTTTCCAATTCATTGAGTTGAGCTGGTGTGAATCTCGTTCTGTGCCTTTTCTGTTTGGTCGGCTTGTCCGAATCCGATATATTGCCGCTTTGTCCGGAATGCTGTTGCGACAAACTGCTTTGATCGCAAAGTCCTGGAGCCAGTCTGTGACCAGGATTAACTCCGTGGTCCAATGAAGTGCTTTTAATATCGCTATGAGAATGATGCCTTTTCAATTCGTCGCATAATTCTTTCGTGCCTGAAAAGAAGGAAACTGTTTTTTTTACCGAAATGAATTCCTCAGTGTGGTCTTGCTAGGTTTTGGAAATTAGTGCTTTTGAATTGTTTGCTTTTGGTTCTGCCTCTTAAGTTTAAACAGTGGGTCGTTTTCGGTCTGTCTTTGGTTATCAATATTTGCTGCGACTTGAGTGAAGAGACAGCCTAAACACACGATCATGATTTGTAACCAGCGGCTATTTTCTGATCGTTTTTAACTCCAAAGTTCAATTTGACTGTGATGAATAGTTTTGAAACACCCTTTGAAAAAGAAAAATTAAAAAAAAAGAAGGAAAAGACGAAAAGATTTCCTCTCATGGCGAAAGTAAAGGAACGTGGGATTCGTTTTTTCCTCTCGACGGCGTGAGATTTTCCAGTAAGTTAAAATCTAATCCGGGTAAAAAAGCACCGGTCCGGGAAGTGGAAAAACAGTGTCTGCGTACTCGGGGGAGACCATTATTCATTGGTGTGAAAGCTTAGGCAATCTGCTTTTTCTTTTGTATTCTTTCTCTCTTGCCCCTAATTATTTTAGTAGGCATATAAAAAAAAAAGTTTCACATTTAATTAATAATTCTTGAAGGTATAAAATATTTTTTTCTACGTCACTCATTCTCGAGATTTTAAAGAGAAATATTTTTAAAAATGGTTGAGGTTGAAGTTTAGTTTTCGACTCTTGACAGATTTCATTTAAATAACCATACTGGTAATAATTTTCAGACATATTGAAGCTTCTTCGGAGTTTGAAATTCTTCGAAAATCGGAAGTTTAGAAATATCCTAAAGAAAAAAGCGTTATTTAAGGAGTTGATCGAAGGGAGTTGCTTCCCCTTCTACGCGGTTTTAAAACCTCAGAAATTTCGTTTAAAACATCTATTAGTTTTTTAGGGTTTGACCGGTGATGATTTTTTTTTAGTAATGAAAATTTTTTAAAAAGCGCCAGGAACAGTTTAATGCCCTCTTTTTTTCTTAGATTTTAAAACAAACAATAACCAAAGCTAGAAAGTGGCGGCAGAAAATATTTCTGCCCCACCCCTCCCGTTGAAAAAAGTGAATTTGTCTGTTTGTCTTAAACGAAATGGTATTAAGAATTTCAAAGTTTGATTTTTTCCCTGGTTGATTTCCTGGGCTTTTAAAATCTTATTTTCCTATTTTAAAAAAAAGTGATAATCGGAATTTTAATTAAAGTTATCATCACTCTCAGAAAAAGGAAATGTTTTGAGCAAGTTGTGTCCTGCAAAAACAGCAATCTCAATATGCTGCCGATAGTAAAGCACGGGTTGTTTTCTGACAAAATATTTTTATTATTTTCGCATGTTTTTAAAAAAAAGTGTTTTGGCACAAGATATCTTTGATTTTGCATTCGTTTTTTTTTTTTTTCTGAGTACGTACAAAATTGAGAGTTTTATACAATAAATCATATTGTTGAAGCCAGCCCCGAACTAAACAAATTACATTACCGGTAGTTAGCAATGCTTTTTTTTTTTTTTATTTTATTTTAAATATTTGTGCCCAAAATCAAGTTTTAAGTTTATTTTATGTCCCCCCCCGGCCGAAATCAAACCCTGGATATACTTGAACTAATTTAACTAAAATCAAATTTGTTAATAATCGCTTACTAAATGCAAATACAACAATATGGCGCAATAGCACTTGTCTTTAAAAAGCTGGGAAGACTTTCCTGGCGGAAATTTGAATTGGAAAAGCAGGATCTGGAAAAAACTGTCTTTGATTCAGTCTTTGTCATTTTTCCTATGCTGCCCAACATTGGACGCCAGCAAATCGGCCAGTGGTGCTTTTGCGGTGGGGCGGAATGCAACACGCCCCAACACTTTTTTGACTAGAAATATTTAAGCTTGGAAGACAAAATTCAAATGAAATACTGAAGCGCCCCGGCACATGGTAAAAAATCATGTGTTAATATGTTAAAAGCGGTCCACCAATTTTTTATGTTAACGATATTCTGTTAAATTTGACATATTGATCTGTTAATTTGACAGAAAATAAATGTTAAAAACCATAGAATTATGTTAAATTTCACCGTAAAAAATTTTGTGTTAAAAATAACATAAACGTATGTCAGAAACGGTCCACATATCTTTTTTGTTGTTTTGTTTATGTTTACCTTTTGGAAAAAAACAACATAAAAAAGTTATGTGGACCATTTCTGACATATTTGTTATTATTTACAAAATTTTTTTTTACGGTGTTGACATATCAACTATGTGGACCGTTTTAAACAGAAAAAAAATGTCAATTTTACAGATAATTTTTTGCAGAGCACTTTTTTTTAGTCAAAAGCATCACTGAAATCGGCCGTAAGACTAATTTTGATAGTTTTTACATTCAACTAGACCGATCCAAAGTTGATCCAGTTTTAACACTTTTACCGGGGTTATTATATAATAAAACTAACAAGCTTAGTATTAACTTTTCGTCATAGTGAAGAAGGAGTATTTCATATAAATTTCAGAAGAAAAAAACAAATGCTCTTATGGGGAAACTATTGCTTTTTCAAAATTCGTTTTCGTTGTAAAACAAAGCATGATTTTAGTAAAATAAGGCATAAGAGAACAGCAGTATAAAACTGCAGGAAATATCTGGCCTATTCCGGAAAAAAGTCTAGCCTGAAAAAAACAAATGGAAATAGAGACTACAATTCCGGGCGTATTTTAATCCCGGGTTTAAAAAAGAGAAAATTCGGGATTTTAAATCCCGTAAAAGGAGCTATTTTTAGGAGTTATTTGTCCAGTATTTACAGTAAAACCATGAAAAAAAAAAAAAATTGATTCCAAAGGATGAGGGTCAATAAGGCCGTTTTTTGGGCTAAATTTTTTTTTCGTGGAATTTGATCCTTGAGTCGTGGTAAATGATTCCCCAAAAGGATTTTCGATTTCGGTCGTCGTTACCCTTAATATTCGCCTAAAACCATGATATTTTATTAAAGTAAATTTTAAGGATCGAAATAGGAATTGAAAAATTTTAATGCTGCAGGGAAGTACCCCTACCTAAGATCTTTTAAGGGTATTTTTTCATGTTCCGAAAAATTCCAAATTGGAATCAAAAATGGAATCAAATCACGGTAAGATGTGGGTTCGATTCCCATTCGGCTTATATGTACCCGACGAAATTTTTTCTCTCAATGTTGTTTTTTAGTCCATAAAAGTTAAGGGCTTTAGAAATTTCGGCTTTTATAATATTATAAAAGGCGATATGTTTTTCCTTCATGGAATCAAATGTTTTTGGAATCGAAAATTCTTGGAGCACCAAGAAAACAGCAAAAATTGTTGTCATTCGGACGTAGTAAACTTATCTCAAGTATAGATGCTGCATTATAGGGAAGAAATTTACCAAAAAGTTAATGTTAATTGTAATGTTAAGGTGGGAAAAAATTTTTAACACGAGTAGTAACGTTCCAACATGGAACCGAAACATAATTTGATGAAAAGAAAGTCAAAATCGAACGTTTTAATCAAATCCCAAAATCCCGGGATTGAAAAAATTGTTTGGGATTGCAATCACTATCCGGAAAAAATAACTACTTTTCCAGTAGGTGGGTACTGTAGCTATGTTTCTAAGACATTTCAAATTAACTCCGACAGTAGTCCTTAAGCCTCCTTAATACTTTTTAAATCGAAAAATAA
This sequence comes from Liposcelis bostrychophila, assembly GCA_037577465.1. Taxonomy (NCBI): domain Eukaryota; kingdom Metazoa; phylum Arthropoda; class Insecta; order Psocodea; family Liposcelididae; genus Liposcelis; species Liposcelis bostrychophila. Next base: position 18,288,995 of record CM075212.1, on the reverse strand, counting down.
AGAACAAATCCAATTTAAATAAATAAATAAATAAATAAATGAATAACCATGCAACAAACAATTATTTCCTAGAATTCTGTTTTTCAACTTTACAGGGTTTCCGGAATAGGAAAAGCGTTTTTTGGGAACCTGAGTCATACCTCAAACTTAGACAAGAATATGATCTGATTCGATTTTAATTTCAATCATTTATAGGATTTATGACACATTAACACGCGACATTTTAACACGTCACTTTTCAACACGGTCATTTAAACACTCGACGCTTTAACACGGTACTACATAAACACGGTACCATATGAACACGTCGACATAATAACACAGCGACAAATTAACATGTTACCTTATTATCACGCGTTATTTTAACACATTTCCGTGATGTAGGGGGAACAAAATATTATATAATAAGAACTGTGATTATGGCAGTGTAATGTAATATAATATAATAAGACTAGTTAAGACGAGTTATCAAAAAAATAAAACGAGTTATCATGTTAAAATTAGCGAAAAACAAAACGAATGGAATGGAATAAAATAAAATAAAATAATAATCGACACATAAAAGACGACAAAGCGATTTAAACCGTATGAGCAATTGCTCTTAAAAATTTAACTTTATCGTTTTCATCATAGTGCTCCACTATGTTTCGAATTCTTTCCTTTAAATCCGCATATTTACGTCGCTGTGGAAGTCTCATTCCCATTTGATAATTTAAAAGGTGAGTGTGTTGAAGATTAATTTCCATTTCCATACCATCGAAAAATTTCCAGATAGTTGGATGTGAGGCTTGAAACAAGGACGTCACAGAATAATGGAATCCTTCTACACAGTTCGTACTTCGCGCTACCCCATCTACAACTGAATCATGATGATTCCACAATTCCGGCGGGAAAAGAGCCTTCTTTCTTCGACCGTTACGCTGTTCCCTACCTCGTATGTAAGTGGATTCAAAATAAGTTAATAAATCTTCGATTTTGTCATCAAAATCGGGAAACAATTCGGATACTTCTAAAAAGGTGTCGACAACATCATTGATAGGGAGAAGTGATAGAGCACATAACATGTTGACATAAATCGCGAAGTCATTCTCATTAGACTCGTACTGAACTTTTAAGCCTAACTCGGAAACTTTCCTTATCACAGCTTGATTTAAATGAAAAAAGCAGCCTTTTAAGGTTGCTGTAGGGAACGACTTTTCAAACCCTTTGATTGCAGCCTGTTCCAGGTCAACTAAAATCGTACTCGGGGAAACACCGGGCAATAAGGACTTAATTATACCAGCCAGTTTGATGTATATTGCTTCTGTTTTACACGGCAGAAGAGCGAAAACCCCCCCAAAGGCCTGGCATCCAATCTGCACATTAATACTGTAGAGTTGATAAAAAATTTCAGGAACGACCTTGAAGGTCCCGTCGGCAATCCATCTTTCGTGATCATTCAGCAACTGTAATAATTCTACATGCCCCAAAACTATTATGCGATCTGGCTCATCCTTCCCTGAGTCATGAAGTACTAAATGCTCATACTTTTCAGGAATGCTAAAATTTTTATCCTTTGGAATAGCCGGAATATCAAGCTGACTTGCCTTTGCCCGCTGGAGACATCTTGCCAATGCCGTCTTTTTCGGCAAAGCCATCTTAATTCCGTCTGATGCGGTTACTACGGCTTGTCCTTTAACTAATTTCGCAGTTGCTCCCGGATTTGCCATATTTTGCTTCATTTCACCGACTAATTTCCTTGCAGAAGCAGAATAAGGTTTTGCGTTATGTGTGTGCTCCCCTGTATTTTTTGTGATTTCATCACCTGTTGTGTGCACAAGAGCTCTACATTTGTATGCAGTATAAAATCTACATCTCCAATGCACTGTCCCACTTTTTGTTTCTCTTATCTTAAGGAATTCATAACTGCCGATTATTAACGTTCTTTTGTTTTTGCAACTGACTCCGTAATTAATTATTGCAGCCATTTTTCGTGTGACGTCATCAATTTCTGAAATATATTAATTAAATGTAATTAAAAACAAATTTATGGTCCTTAGCAAAAAAGCATCTAAAAGACGACACAACAAAAATGTAGTTTAAAAGCCCCGAAAAACTTAAATATGTATTTTACAAAGCACCAAAATCGCTCAGAAAATTCTCACCTCGTGGCTTTTTATCAAAACCTCGTGGCTGGTTTCATAAAAACATCATTTCAATTCAAACAGTCAACCTTTGTATTTGTAGTATCACTAACGATGTGCGTAGACCTGGCTAATCGAAAGCCTTTGCAAATTAAGGGTGAAAGACAACTACAGAGTACGTAAAAAGAATAACAGAAGGTAATCTTTTTACGTTAAGGGTATACATCTTTTTTTTCCCATGTTAATTTCCATAAGCACAAAAAAAGAATCACAGAGCCTTAGAAGAAACGTAAAAAAATGGTTGATGGCTTAAATGAAAGCTTGGTCTTTTCTGAACAAAATGTGTTATTTACTTTTTCCGAATTCTGTTTTTAAAACAAAGAAAAAAGACTTTTCCTAATGCCTTCAAAAACCGAAAATGTAAAGTAACGCCATTTTTGCCTTATATCTTTGGAACGGTATGGACATTAAAAAATCGAAATAACACATTTTGTACAGAATTTTGAGCTTTATCTATTGACCTTTGAATCATGGTCACAGTACTATTCCTGTAAGCTGTGATTCTTCTGAAAGCTCAAACGATTATTTTTAGGCTTAGAAATGCAATAACGAGCTATCTGAAGAAGTTTAATTTTCAGGTACAGAGAAATAGGATAGAAATAATAATAAAGTTCTGCTTTGATAAATGTAACTCGTACAGAGATCCCTTCTTAAAATGCGTCGATTTTCGGGTGCCATAAATTTTTTTTCGCACTGGCACAAGAGGGTTCCATTGATAACACAATCTGTATGAATAATAATAATGTATTCATGTCGATTGAATATTGTCGTTGGTTTTTGGGTTTTTCGATTTGCTCAAACAAGATTCCTTTTAGTTGTAATTCACCGAAACTTTTACTCCATCCGTTCCAAATCAATAGTTAAATTTGTTTGATTGCTCGGCGTTTTTGACTCTTTTGACTGAAGCCCAAACTAATTGTGTCACTTGAAGTACCTACTCGAACACTTTTTTACACCCCCTAACCGCACTTCCTCCAATGTCCCCCACTGGAAAAAAAAAAATTTAACATACGGAGAGAGAGAGAAAAAAAAAAAAAAAAAAAAAAAAATAGATCTCTCCGCTTCGGACAGAAAGCGTAATAAAATTAAACCATGGGTGGGAATGATAAAGCTTATGACCCAAAAGAAGATCCTACGGTCATAAAATTTTTTCGGATCGTTCCTCCCTGGTAAAGGGGGACAATATCGAAGGAGGGGTAAATTTTTAAAAATCGTTAGATTGTCACGAAATTTGGGGTACGGGGGTTTTGGGAGTCGCTGATTTCTATTCTGAAGTCAGATTTCAAAAATTCAAGATGGAGGATCCAATATGAGAGCTCATATAATTTTTATGGCTCCGTACTTATACAAAATTAAAAGGCAAGATGTACAGAAAATATGAATTTATTTACAGGAGAGCAAAGATAAAAAAAGAGATAAAATATGAAACACAATTTTGAGCAAGTTCGTTTTTTGCAATTTTTGAGGCATCGATGCCGCAATTTAGAAATCGCTACGGAGCCATAACAAATATATGAGGTCCCATATTGCGTCCGCCATTTGAATTCTCAAAATCTGACTTCGGAATCAAAATCAGCGACCCCGATAACGGTAGGTACAGAACGAACCTAAATCGTGAAACAATTCAAATATTATTTTCAAAAACCAGAGAAAATGCGAAAATTCCGACAGTATATCATTTACTAAGGCAGTATTTTAATGGTTTTGTCAGTGTAGTAATACAAATGAGCAGTTAAAAAAAAAAAAACTGGGTAGCATAAGGATAAAATTTGTAGGGATGGACACAACACAAGACAACACAAGCACAAGACGGTCTTGTTTAGTTCTTGTGTATTGCTCAAGATCTTGCAACATAAGGCAGTGAAGCTCTAAGTTAATATTTTTTTCTTCTCCCACTTTTTTTGTAATGGCGGTGAAGAAAAAAGTAAACAAAAAAATATAAACAAAGCCATATAATTATTTGGCGAAAGGAATTTTGTCCATTGCCAAGGTAATTGTCCTATTTATACATCAAATCATATTGCCAAACATGACATTTTCCAAAACGTTTTGCATGGTAAAACGTTATGTTTCACATATAATCAGAAAATAGAGGAAAATCTTGAACAATTCTCAAGCCAAGGCAAGATCTTGTTTTTCATTTGTTTTCAACGCAAAACCACAACACAACACAAGAAATCTTGCGTTGTCGTCCATCCCTAAAAATTTGGCAGCGTGGAGGTTTTCAAAAAAATTAATTGAATAATGGGAAAACTTGGTGTGCAAGTAATTTTGTAACAGGCAGCAATTTTTCGAAAGTTAAAAAAAAAGCAAGATTATGCAAAAATATTGTACATTTGGCTTCTTGTGAAGCAATATTGCTATTTTTTGATCTTTCAATACGGCCTTCATAGGCTAAAAATAGGTTCTACACTAAGTAGAATCTTATAGCCAATACATACAGTATGGCAACGCCGAAAAAATTCGTGGAAACGAAAAACTAAATGCACTTTTTCATTTTAATATCAGAAAGTAGTCTTTTCATAATTTTCTAAAATTTTTATTTACACGGACAAGGGAGATAATATAATATTGCCCACTTTTGACCTAAAATAATTAAAAGTGGCCGAAGAAATGTTTTTGTTTTTCAGCATAAGGCTCTGCCATCGAAATGGAAATCAACACATTTATCTTTGAAAATAAGAAAGAAAAAAAAAATGCTTAGTGCCCAAAAAAACTTTAACCGCCAAAAAAATTTGCTCTAAACATATTTTTAAGAATTATGAAAAAAAGCTAAGAGCTTGTTTTATAGGAAATGGAATTGCCGATACACTGAGGTCTAAGCACATAGATTTTTTTTAAAATTTAACTGTTGCAAAGTGCCAAATAATAATACTGCCCAAAATAATTTAATTTACTTACAAAAGTTGATTTTTTTTACTGCCCATTTAATTTAAATACTGCTAATTAAATACTGCCCCGTTAAATACAAACCGAAAATAATTCCAAGGACAGAATCGAGAAGATTCAAAGAGGAGCTGGAACGAAAAATCCAGGAAAATCAGCCAGGACGAAAAAGAAGGACAAAATAGCGAAAAAATTGTACTTATGGAAATAAACCTTATCGATACGTATATCGATATAAAGTGCGAACAATTTATTTGTAACTTATTTTTATTTCAATCCTCCCAACTGTCCTGGTCGAAAACCCGGAAGGGTAATAAAAATGTCAAATCTATTAGGTATACCACTGCTACAATTTTATGCCTTAACAATAGCGCTTCTTTACTGCAATACCCAAATCCCTTCTAACTGGCCTACCCTAATTACGGTACCATTAGAAGATGGCAACGTTATAAGAAATGTTGCATTTTTCTTTTGCGTTTTAAAATCCGATACCGAATGGGCAAAAAAGGCATATATACCAATATAAGGGTTGCGAAGAAGTTCGCACGAAAAAGATGTATACCCTTAAGAAGTTGATTTTTAAATTAATTATGCCCGAACGCGTCGCTATTGTCGTTCTTCAAAACATTCGGTTTTATTAACGGTACAAAATACATTTTAATCATTAATTTCAAATTTTTTTTTTACGTGGATATCACGGAAATGTGTTAAAATAACGCGTGATAATAAGGTAACATGTTAATTTGTCGCTGTGTTATTATGTCGACGTGTTCATATGGTACCGTGTTTATGTAGTACCGTGTTAAAGCGTCGAGTGTTTAAATGACCGTGTTGAAAAGTGACGTGTTAAAATGTCGCGTGTTAATGTGTCGGGTCACCCATTTATAAACTTGAAATGAAATGGTATGCAAAATTGATTCGTGATGGGGTTTTTCTTTTTCTCAATACATCCATAGCTTATTTAAAGACAGACTTATTATTACTTTTCGATAAACAGACGATTTCACGACTGCGAACGAACGAACGAATAAAAAATATGGATGAAATAAGCAAGACATGCTAAAGAGCTAAAAAATTGTTAATCATGATTTTTTATTTAGCAGCATCGCACATGACTGCGATTCAACAAAACGAAGGTTGCAGTTTTTTTTTTCCTAGCTTTGTTTGCTTTTATGCTTTCCCGTTTCCAAGTTAAACGTGTTTTTATGTAAAAAAGTTTTTTAAATCAATAAGACGTAAAAAAAAGAAAAAAAACGTTCCCACGAGAATTCACTGTTTGGATACTCAAAATGTACTAAATGCTGGGTGCTCGATTTCAGAATTCGTTTTTTTTTTTTTAAATCTACCATTTATATTGCATGAAGTAAAATTTCAAAGATATGAAGTCGATAGCAAAGTTGTTATAAAAAAAAAAAGGTGCCACCGTTACTTTGTGACACCGATAGGGTTACAATTCATTTTGGGGGCTAGGAGGGGAGCACCAGTTGACACAGGAGCTTTTTTATCAAAACGTTTGTTGGTTAAGTGGACCAAACGATTTTCATAAATACCCTAACTTTATTACACTCGTATTTTACAGATAGTCAGAAATATACTTTTAACTTTTAAATCATTAAATATGAAAAATTAACTTCTCAAAAAAATCAAAAGAAACTAATCAGGACAACACAGTAGCAAAAAGGGGATATTTAAGACTTTTTTCTTCGAAATATTAGCATGGATTCTTATTCTTTACTCTACGATTTTCATAACATTAAGAAGGCATAAAGATTAATGTTGTGGACAGTTTTCATTGAATTTTAAAAAGAAAATAGCAAAGCTTTGAAAAATTGTATTCGGAGAAGAAAGTGGAAAGGAGTAAAATTTACCCCAAATTTTAAACAAAAAAAGGAAAAGTGATTTTTAGATTAGATACCGATTATTTTGTAGGATTATTTTGTAGCTCTTTTAGGTATAGGATTAGACTGAAATTACTAGTCTGCTAAAGCGATATTTCAGTCTTCTTATTTTATTATTCAATGGGCTAATTAGAAGCCATTTTACTTTTAGTATTATTTAATATAATTTATTAGTTAAGTATTTTGAGATAACATAATTAAAAAGGATGCAGTAGAAACTGTCATAGACTGGTAGTTCGTCTTGGCATCGAGAAGGAAAAGCCTGTGCTTCAATGTATTATCTCTGTGGAAGGTATCCGTTATCGTTACCTTATCGAGTACCGTTGTGGTGAAAATGTAGGGGTGAACGTGACAGTGATTTGTCTTTTTGTTTAGGGCTTTATAGCTTTCAGAATTTAGTTCTTCATAATTTGAATTAAAAAAAAAAAAATTGAAATTTCTAATTGTCTAAAACCTTTAACAATTTTGTACGCTTTCGGTTTATTTCTTATACTATAAAATGCAAATATTAATTGCTTAAAACATTTTTATAAATGACTTGGCTTTTCTGTTTTTATTTTCATAAATATGAGGATGCAGGTTTCGTTCAAAATTTTTCAGAGTTTTAGAACTTACTGGTGGATCTAAAATCTTTCTACGCTTGTATTTTTGTGATCAATAACTCATTCCTTAAAATATTCTTTTAATAGGTTCCTAGAATTTACACTTGGCTAGGACTTTAGTAGAATGAATATGTCAGACGAAATAGGGTTATATTGAATGGGGAGTCAAGATAGCAAAATATGTCTCAATTTTCTTTGAGTTTAGTTTGAATTTCATGAAATTCTATTATTCTTCATTGTCTGTTAAATGGTTTGACAGACCGAATTGGCTGCTTTTATCTTTTTCAATTTTTCGACTACCTTATTCTGCGACTATTGCCGTGACTGGCACGGATCGGCTACTGACTGGGTATTATGACACTAGTTGGCTGTAACAATGTAACTACTTGGTTGAAACTTGAATGTAACTAAACTTTTCAGCTTTCAGTATTTTTCTAATTTTATGTTTCCGTGAGTAGCCATCGTCTGTGGACGTCCCAAACGATTTCCTGATTTCTGGCACAATATTAAAAAAAAAAAAGTCCCAGCAAACGTGGTTGAAGATTATTTTCTTAAATCATTTAAAAAGGGAGACGGTCAACAAACTAGAAGTTATTATGCGTTGGACACTCCAAAAATCGTTACAAAAACTTAAAATGTCTCCCCGAATGTGGTAGCAGCACCGAAACAACACCCTTTTTTATTTACACCCAGTTCTCACTTTTTGTGCAGCGTGTGAATTTAATCGATTTTCCCGGAAATCGCGGATCAAAAATACGAATGCGTTTCAGTAAAAGGCAAACTTTTTGCAATATTGTAATTAATGTAAAATAAGCTATGATTGTTATAAGCAAATGGTATACTGAACTGGTATAAGGATAGTCCGTATATGTAGAAAACATGATAGCTCCGGTGGAAATATAAAACTGGATCAACTTTGGATCAGACTTTTGAAAACTGGCTAGAATATAACGCCTAACAAGACTATAAACTTACGGCCTATTTGCTGACGTTCATTATCGGACAGTAATGGAAATTTCACCAAGGTTGGATCAATGTAAGATCCAGACACATTTTCCTCAACCCTGTTTTTCCAGTTGAAAATTCCGCCAGGGAACTATTTACCTGAATTTTATTTGAAATTTGAATAAAAAAAAACTCGAAGTTTTAATTAAGTGTTTCGAATTATCTAAATCCTTATCGTGCTTTAAAAAAAGGTTATTATGTTCGGTCAGCAATCGGAACGAAGCTAACCATCGAAAAGAGAGAGAAAGAAAAAAAATCGGACACGATTTCAAAACCGGGAAAAATCGAAAAAAAAAAAAAAAAAAAAAAAAACCGAAATAAAAACAAAACGTGAAATTTAATGAAGCAGATAATTTTCGAATCCGACACGAAAGTAAAGAGAAGAGCGACTAAAAGATATTTGAAGCAACGCTAACAGCATCATATAATTGATTGAATTAGCAAGGCTGCTCGGAATAGGTTCATCAGAATTGGACTTAATTTGGGCGCGGCTCTACTAACAACATTTAATCTCTTTCCTCGCCTATCAAAGAAGGGACGGTTAATGAATATGCTGCAGCCTTTTCTGCCACACCGAATTTTCATTTTCTTATACACTTTTTAGTATGTTCTTTTATTGCCACTCAAAAGCTTGCAATTAAAAGAGCAATATTTTATAGTGAAAAAAAAAAATGGTGTGCTTTTTATAAAATTATTTTGGTCGTGAATAACAAATAAAATAAATAAATGAAAATAAAACCAACCTCCTAAATTTCCGGATCCGGCCAAATTATTGAGCATGGCGCCCGCGGGCCCAGGCCGTAAAGTGAGTGAAGACAAAATTTTGAGGCCGTTGCTAGTCAGTGTATTCGGGTATAATCCTTTTCCGTTTTCCGTTTGGATGGAAAATTATCCGTCGATATGGTCACAAAACATGTAATCACTTTAACTTTGTAATTCTCAATAATATAAACTAAATGTTTTCATATTTTATTGCCAAACGTATAACTTATTAATAATACACATGATATAATTTTTTTTTTTTTTTTTACTTTTTTATTTTTTTATTTTATTTTATATTTTACAATTGGCAGAAGCACTAAAAATTAAAAATTGCGGTTCGAAAAAGTCATCGATTTATTGTCGGGATTACGAGAAAATGTACAAATTATATAATTTACAAAATCCGTCATACTTTATTAATTATTTTCGTTTCGGTTGAGTACGAGATTAATAAAATAAACGGCGACCGATTAACTGGAAATTTTGAGTTGATAGATACTGACAAAAAGCGATATGAGAATAAGACGAGGAAACAATTTCAGAGAAGAGTGGGAGGTGGGAGGGGAGAGGGGAGGGAGGATTTCGGATTCATCCCTCTCATGGGGGCCTTTATTCGCTCGCACAGTCTCAGATCGTAACCGCCTTTAAACGCATTTCATACGTAAGCTAAACACGATATCGTTTTATCGTTAACCGTAATCAAAATTAAATCCGGCTTTAAACGTTATCGCTCCGGGTTTTCGAGGTATCTAAATTTGATAACTCCGAATCAGGAGTAAATACTTGCTCCGTCCTTTTTTCACGCGAGCTTCTGTAGGATTTAATTTTTTTTCGACATCGATTAAAGGGCGAGAACTTAGTGAAACCTAGTCTTAGGACGACATATTAACAATTCATTAGGCGAGAAAAAGATGCACGATTCACGGTTATTCAATTATTCCGGCTCTTGCAACTTTTTTTTTTTTTTTTTTGGCAAGAATCTCAACTTTACGCATTATTTGTTTACGGCAGGAGATTCCGTGATAATTATTCGGTACCTGATCAAATAATCGAAGTATATCAAAAGCGAATTTATTGACTGGGTTAAGGACGCGATGGAAGAATGTCCAAAAATAAAAAGATAAGAAAAGTATGGCTTCTGACCTAACAAGCAGTCTATGCCATGTTTTATTAATATTTAGTTTACATCTCAAGCATTACATCTCATCTGTTGTCAATTGACTGCAGTCTGTTTTGACGAGTTGAGGCTGTTCTAAAAGGTTCTTCAACAGATTCTGCAGTCGCTTTGTCTCCTTCCTGCTGAAGTACTTCTTGTAGTACATCGGCATGCATACCTTGAGGAGGTCTCAAGCCCACAGTTGGAAAATTAGAATCGAAGTTTCTGACTGATAGAGCAAAGTAAAAATGTATTTTAAATAGAGAAAATAAAATTGGCCGGAGACGATCTTATAACAGACATACCCCGCCTATAGAATTTTCCCCCTTGGCTGACTCTGCTATATCCTCCCCCCGGAAAATATTCTGGATTCTGATGAGGCTTGCTCTCTGGGACATTAACACCTGAAAGTCGTATCTTATGAGAACACCAGATGTATGTACCACGTGGCTAAATTCGCCGCGCTAGGAACTGCTGGTACTAGGGATTTGATTGTAGTCGTAGGTGTGCCTTGAACTTCTTATACTGAAGTCGAAAACTGACCTAACTGATCTTTTTTAACTATCCCAGATAACATTTTCAGTCCATTGGACATTCTGTATATTGTCAATCAGATATCCACAGGACGTTTAAAGGACGCTTTTTGGATCAGTGCGGACAGGTAAATCCAATGGACGTCCAATAAATATTTTCATGACCTCCTGAAAACGTCCTCGGGTAGACTTTGCTATCTGGGAACCTATAAAAAACTTTATTTAAGTAACTTTATTTAGTGAACTAAATCTAAATACTGAACTAAATCACGTTCGTTACTACGAAAATGTAAACCATAGTCTAAAGTCCCTTTAACAAATCTTAAAACACGTTTCAATCTTTCCATAAAACTTCAGTCGGTTTACTCTGATATCGGCTTAAGAAACTTATACTAGTACTTAAATCAGGCCTAGTTGCTACTGCTACATATATTAAAGTAGTTTACGAGTCAATCGAATATCGATAGAATTTTTTTATTTTCCGCTTATTGATTCTTCAGGACATAATCTATCAACTGGAATTTTTTCAGATTTTTTGCTTATGTAGTTTTAATGTAATTAAATGTCAAAGTTACCTCTCAAAGTCCGATCAAAGCATTGCTCTTATGGGAATCAGGCACCGGAAGTGGGATATTTTCACAAATTTTAAAAAATCTACTCGATCGATTTGCGAAAAAAACTAGAAATGAATTGATCTTCGTACTTACAACGATTCTATTTAAAAAAAAACGACCTCGCTTTAAAGGATTGTTAAATATTTCGATTTATATTGGAAATTGAAACTTTTTTTTGGCGAAGATGGAGCCATGTTTGTAAACATTTACTAAAATTTCGACTTTTCACCGCCTTGTAAAGCGAAATCGAAGTCATTTGAGTGTCTTTATTATTAAAAATTTTATTTTCAGAATTTTTAATTAATTCCCTAAATCATCTATGAGAACTGTTCTGGACAAGATAAATAAGAATCTATTTATTCGTCCGAACAATTTGGCTCAATTTTTTGATAAAAAAAGTATTTAAATTACTACGCACGGGGACTCGTAAACTACTTTAAACAACCTAGTAATTCGAGACATGGTTTATTTGTACGAGGACTCTTTTTCAATTTCAGATCTTCTAAAGGTGTTTTGACCGGATTACAATTTTCCATTCGAAACCTTTTAAGAACCTGTTTCAAGTAATGCTTTTGATTTAAAAATAAATCGCCATTTTCTAATCTTTGAAAATGTATACCGAGATAATGACGCATTAGCCCAAGATCCTCTAAATCAAACTTCTGCTTTAAAAGCTTCTTTACGATTTCTATTTTCTTCCAATTTTTACCTGCTACTTTGAAATCAACCACGTAAGCGATTATGAAGATATCTTTGTCTTTATGAATATAAAGGGAGTCGCCTCTCTCAGACGGTTTAAAACCTAACTGTTTCAAAGATTCATCGAGCGTATCATTCCAAACAGCTGCGGCTGTTTTTAGAACAGATTTACCTTTTTTCAATTTGCTTACTTTTCCTTTGTCTTTTACTGCTGCTTCGTGATTACGTTGGGGACAGTCTTATCCAACATGTACAGTACTCGTTGAACATCTTGTTAATGGTCACACATCATGTTCGGCACCGCATTTGCACCCTATCGGTTGTCTCAGCTCTATTTGGCAGGAATCCGACAATTTAACCAGCATTTATCCAAAGGCTAAACATTTCAACTAGATCTGATAGAACTAATTTTTTATATGCATTTGCAAACGAATAACTTTTGTGGATAGTTTCATCACAAATATATTAATATTGTGTGATTTAGACGCATCTTCTGAGTTCGGTAGACCCAAAGAGCGGCTACCTGTTTTTTTTTTTTTTTATATGTGACTACCTATTGTTTATAGAGTCCCTATCTTAATAATTAGTTCTTGCAACGACTAAAAATAAATATAGGTTGTTGTTTGCTGGTCCATCGAGCTAAACTTTTTAGACCTGAGTTGATCATATCTGTCTTTCGCTCAATCCAAATGATGTGGTTAACATACAACTTGAGGATTTTTTAGACGTCCCAGATAACATTTTCAATTCATTGGACATCCTGTGGATTGTCTAGGCTATTAAATATCCACAGGATATTTGAATCCATGGGATATCCATAGGACATCCAAAGGAGCCTTTCTGGATCAGTGCGGACATAAGTAAATCCAATGGACGTCCAGTAAATATCCTCATAACGCCCTGAAGACGTCCTCGGGACTGGGTACACTTTGCTATCTAAGGTAATATAGGGTCAGCACTGGGGCCCAAGAGTGGTCTATATAGGTCCAAAAATTAAAAATACTCTGTGTCCAACATGTCTTGAGATGCTATTTTAAATATATTACCATGTTAAAATATAGGCTATTCATTTTCAAAAAATTAGTCTGTATATCAGGCTCTGCCCGAGGATATTCCTGCATCCACTTTTCTGTAAAATCGGTCATACCGGTATTAATTTTTTTAGTTTTACAACTCTACGATTCAAATACACGATCGAGGAAATTCCTTTGGGGCGCATTATCACCCGACTAAATTTACTGATTAAACGATAAGTCACGGTAAAATACATCGATGTTTTTGAAAACACCGTAGACAAGAGGGGGGAAAAAAAGTGAAAAAGAAATGCACGTTTTCCCGAAATTAAAAACTTTTTCTCGTTAAATGTAGGATTTGAAATTTTCAAGGAACATACTTTATTATTTTATACAAGAAAAAAAATTAAAGAATTTGAAAAAGGGAAAAAATGACCGTAAATAAAGTTAATAAAAGAGATAATTCAAGAAAGTCGATCTTCCCTCTCTGTCTGTCGCCATTTCGTTGCCGCTATTTCTTTCTCCGTCGGAAGAGTCGCTCCTCCTGGTAAATATCGACACCGAGGAAGGCGTGGCCAAAACCCGGGTTCCCCCTCCGTTTCTCCTTCTCTCCTCTTCCCGGCTCTTCCTTTGCCTGTAATGAATTCTTTATTTTTTATCATTTCCTTTCGGCATCGACTCGCCCGAGTTCCCTACGTTTGCGCAAACTTTTCTCTTAAAAAAGAAAAGGGAGAAAAAAATCAAAAATCGCCCGATTTTCCTTCGCGACCTTGCCGAAATAACTCGTCCCAGTACATCGTCTGCATTTCGAAACTGCTCTCCCATTTCCCATATACTTTCTCTTTATAAACAATTTGGGAATATCGGAAAAGCGGGATAGCAACGCAGAACGAGATGGCAGTTTGAAGGAAAATAAAAATAAAAAAAAAATTGAAATGGCTTGATCGTTTTACGAAATAAAATCGTTTATTTATTTTCAGGGATTCGGAGCGATTCCTTTACGTTAAACTCGATGAAGATCGGAATAGGCTAATAAAAGCCTTTCCCTTTCGTACCGTTTTAAATCCCGTAGTCTATTTTGTGAAATCGTTTATTTTTAGCAGCGTACCTATACTTGTCTCTACATGTGCTCGACTTAATTCTTTATGACTATTGCTTATTTTGAAAAGCGGATTATTATTGTTTTGGTATTGGATAGCGGAATCTGTAATAGTTGCCGCAGATGATGTATCCGCTCCAAGAAAAAAGTAGTATTCTCATATGGAGGATCTATGGCCTGATTGTAGAGGTCACATAGTAGGATCACGGAATGAAGGACATCAAATGAATGAGATAAGCTCGCAGTCTCATACATATGATAAAAAGGAAGCATCACATTTTGAACAAATTTTAGGGTCTTCCACAAAGCTTTGTCCCCCATAAAAAAATGGACCTCCTACTCCGCTCCCTCCTCTATGGGTAAAATTTCCTCAACCATTGGTTGTGGCCCCGAAAGCGGGGGAGGTGGGGGTGCTTTCTGCCTCAAGCTTCAAAACGTGGCTAAGTGTGCAGATTTGCTATGGAATGTTAGATCAACATGTTGGTACAACATTCCATAGTGAATTTGAACCCTAACCTAAACTTTTGTTTTTAAATTTAAAAAAAAAAAAAAATTCATCCTAAATTTTTTTGATATCTTCAAAAAACGTTTGAAGCTATACTTATATTAATTAAATTGAGAGATGATTTTGATAAAAATTCGAAAGGTGATGTGGGGTCGTCCCTTTGATATCGATGATAATCCAGATGGAAATCAAGGCTGGACGTCATCGTTAACATCTGCTTCTAAACACGATTTGAGCGTCCCACCCCGATAGTTAATTTTTTTTTAAATCCGTGTTGAAACGTAGTAATAACACTACCCTATCATGTACTTATTTTGAAAAGTCGAGATTTTATAGGATTTAGTCAATGATATCGATTTATCCCGATTGTAAATTATATTTGATTTTGAGCATGACGGATTCTTTTTGTTCGTAACACGGAAAATTGACTTATGAAGTTGCTTCAACTGCTGAATTTATCTCTTTTTTAACATAATTGTCGTAGCACGTAATTGTAATTATAATTTTTAATGTGCGATTCGTCTGTTCGCCTCTTGGTAGGTTTCGAATTTTATGTTGCCTTCCTCCAAGGATTTACCCGGTAAAAACAATTGGGCCATATTTTTCCACTTTTCTTTCAGAGGTGTGTCTCCTAAATATTTCATGTAGTTACAAACCTCGAAGTCTTCATGTCTACATCTTTGTCGCAATTAATTCTCCTACTGCTACTTACAGCCCTCCCATTTTGCAAATCTAACATGCAAAGCAGTTATGATTTGGACTTGGACTGCTGTTGGACTTGGACTTGAATAGCCTGTGCCCTAAGAGCTCTTGCTACACTAAGTAGTTAACCTCTTTGTCGGTTCACCTGATAGTCGGATTACTATACTTGTTTCATGTGTTTAGCTTATGAAAATTCCATGGATTAAGTTACGGTAACTAGGGTATCCGATGCATGGTTACCGGTCAGTGTAGAGAGATAAAGCAGTATTTTTCTGAGTGAATCTTGCGACGGAGTCCAAATGATAACAATCAATGTCGATAATAATCAAGTCGTTTTTCTAATCATTTAACTAATATCACATGGCGCAGGTGTTAATGGTCAGAGGTGCGTTGTGGTCGGGAAAAATATAAGCCTTTCCATGGATTCGACGGCTGTGAAAAATTACGAGTCGGATGCGATATTTACTGAGCTACAATGAGCTCTCCACAACAAATAGTGCAACTAAAGCCCTCTGGTTGGATAGCTATTATGTCAGGTGTAGCGGTTAATGGTAAAACTATCTGCATTGGATACCGTTAATCGGATTCTCATCTAAGGGAAAATATTTACAAGGGAACTTTGTACGGCCCTGGAAAAAGTTAATTTGAGATAACCTCGTAAGACTCCGCCCTTCCTTGCACGCCAGAGTTTCTGGTCTATTAATTTATTTCATCATAAGGGGTGAGGGGTGAATACTACACGTAATCAAACCTTTCTTCCTGTAACCGCTTTTTTTAATGAAACGATTAAACAGAGATTTCAATCTCGCGGCTCGTATCGAAAGATTCAAAACTTTTTTTTTGCCGTCGTTACTCTGTCTGTCGGGTCGGGTATTTAAAAATTTTTTAAAAATGATGAGGCGACTTTATTAGTGTTGAAATTAAAAAGAAAACCCTTTCACGAGTTGTGAAATCATGATATTTATGCAAAATCTGCCTCGGTAGAGATTTTATTAAATTAATCTGATCTTATGTGTTGCATCATACGATGCACATACTTACGATTAAATAACTCATTTAGAAAAAATATAAAAATGATAGCCTAAAAACTTCGTTTAATGATTTCCAGTTCTCAATCCTTGTTTCTAATTGTAAATTAATGCTGCGATTTTAGTTATCTGTTATAACAATTTTAACTAACAATTTAAGTTGGTTTAGCATAATTTATTATTCCGATCAATTATTAAATTTTTCTCTATTAGCGATTGTTATTGTTCGATGCTTATCGCAGCCCCGTTGATGATTACGGTCTTCCGACAGAAGTATCTGATCGTTGACAATATTTCTCGAAATTTTTAGTTAGCTTGATATAAGCTAACAATAGAATTAGCAATTTTACATCCAAATTTGTAAGAAGTAAGCTTTACATAAGATAACAATACTACTAATATCATACAAATATCATACAACACTGTCTGAATTTTTTTTTTTTTTTTTTTTTTAAATGTTTCAATGATTTTTATTTTAAAGTAAGATTGACACTGAAAAATTTAAATGTGATACTATTTCGTTTTCATTATATTAGCACGACACGACGTCGGCTGAGTGGCGAGCGTGCTCGACTCCGAAACGAATGATCGTGTAGAGTCTTGGTTCGAACCTGATTTCAGTCAGGATTTTTTTCTGTTCAAAAGTTATTGATGCAGTCCTTTTACAAATAGTTTTTTCCATTGCTTCGATTCGATTTCTCCTATTGAGAATAGAGGCCAGCTTAAGATATTTGTCCTTGTAGCTTATTATCTGAAATAATTTTTTTTTAAATTGTACATTGATAACAAAGAAAAAAATCATATATGTTTATGAGGTATGTGTTTAAAATGCACATGCAAGTACCTGCAAGGCTGGCTTATAAGCCAGCCAATGAAATGTTTGGCTCGAGGTTCGATTGGACATCATGTGGATTGTCCAATTAAACTGCACCTTTTCAAAGCGCAGCGGCGACATGTTAAATATTTATTCCTAATTAAAGATGGCCATCAGAATGTCTGTAGCAACAAAAAACAAGCTCATGTAGGACTAGACGGGAATCTTTCATTCTCCCTCTGATAATCATATCCTTGTTCAGAGTTTTGATTTCCGCAAGATTTAGATAAAAAGAAAAAAATGGAACCTTTCAGGGTTAAGGCCAAAATCAGATGCCGAAACATTCGGTATAAAATCCAAATTATTTGGTTAATTTTTAAATTTTTTTTTCATTTTACTTATAAATAACACTGTAGTGTAGTAGTCTTATTTTAGTCGATATGCTTTAAGATTAATTAGCCAATCGACTAAAACGATTACGTTTCTGAAAACGTTTCATGTACTTACAAGAAAAAATTTAATATGATTTAAGGGCCAGGAGAGTCGATTAATTTTCATTTGACGTTCCTCGTTGATCAGATAATTATCGGGATCGAAGATAATTAATTATTTATATAAATTCTGTTAACACTTAGCATTTAAAAGGGAGATCAGCATTAATAGTAATCGAAATCGTTTGGAAAGTTCTTATTTCATTATATTTATTCTTCTATTGTTATTGTTATTTTTAATTCTTTTAAATAAAGCAATTCTCTGTTTAAATTGATCCTTCCCCGGATAAAAATTAGTGCAAAAAATTTTTTTGCATGAATTTTGAAATAAAAAAAAAAATAATAATAATAATAATAATAATGAAGACAGAAAAAAAAGGATAAAAAAAAAAGAGAAGAAAGCAAAAACGTACGCTAGTTTCCTTCTTCGGGAAGCTCAACGTACTTCATTAACTTTCCGTCGGCTTACTTCTAATGGAAATTGATAGCATGGAGTGATATCTAAATCATGTGTGTAACTTAGAAAGATTTCCTCTCGGAAAAAATTTCAAACAATGTTTATCTTATGAATCATCTTCAACCAAAAGTTTTTTTTTCCCTTGTTTACGGAAATTAACTCCGAACGAAACTTTTTTTTTGACCCTTCCTTCGCCGATTCCATCCTTTTCTCGTATTTTTTGTCCTTTTGTATTTCTGAGTTTGCTTTCTTGTGTGTGTGCGAACGAATTCCTTCTCCGGAGAATGAAATGCATGCTCACGAAGAAATGGGAGTAATTCTTTTCTCACGTTTCAGGAGATCAGCTGGATTTCCTTAGTGCATTAATTTTTTTTAATTTAACCAATCTCTTATCAATGTTAAAAATTAGCATTCACAAAGATCCATGAATTTTTTAAATTTTGTTCTGCGTCTTCGTATCGGATGATATGGCGTCTTCGTATCTGTTATGTACCGTTGGCTGTTACATCATAATTGATCATTGAATCGAGTGTACTTCAAAATTTTCGATCTATGCAAGAAGGTGGAAAATATTATGGGGTGGGACGTTGTAAACCAGAGGATGAGTGCACTGGCTTAATTGTGAAACGGAAGCCCCAGGTTTAGAATGGGGTAAAAATCCTACTCATAAAAATGCGGTTAAGCTGTACCGTACATCTTGTGGTACTTTATATATATAATTTATATATAACTTATATAAATAAAATACCACAACATGTACAGCTTAGCCAAAAAGGCTACTGGTTTTGCACCTTCCGTACCTCAGACAGCATATCTGCCGTGCTAAGAAATTTTGTCCTATCTTTATTTCTGAATCGAATAGGTTGATTTATGTTTACGTATGAAAGAATGCAGTTGACTCGACTCGAAAATGGAGATAGGACAAAATCTCTTTCCGCACCAGACATTTATGCAAAATAGAAATTTTAACAGAACATTGATCTTACATTGGCCAAATCTTACTCGAGTAAGATTTTAATCCTTTTAGATCTTTTTTGCAATACTTACATTTCTAATGAAACCTCATAGGCTTTAATTTTATTGATTACCGTAGATTGGGGTGAAATTGAAAGGAAATAAAAAAAAAAAATTCTAGGTTTATTTTAGGCACTAAAAATGAAATTTTTTTATTTCATTAAGTGGATCTTGTTTTTGGGATACTTAAGTAAAAAATTGTATTTGTAGTGCCTAAAATAAACCTAGAATTTCGTTTTGAATTTCCTTTCAACTTCACCTTAATCTACGGTTGTGAATGAGTCTTTGCTGTCACATAAACAACCCGGAAAACACATGATGTCCCAGAGACGTCTCAGGAACGTTTCCAAAGGTTCCAGTGTTTCAGCGGAAATCTTATTTGAAACGTTTCGAAACGTTTTTGAAACGATGAAACGTCTGGGTTTCTGAAACGTTTCCTGAAACGTCTAAGAAACGTTTTATTGAAACGTTTGTGAGACTAAAAATTGAAAAAAAAAAAAATTTAACGGGATATGGATCTTTTTATTAAGAAAATCACGATTATAAGTTCGTGAACTATATAAGTTAAACATAGGAAATCAGTTGAAAAGTTAAATCGAAGTGGCGAAAGATGGAATTGAACCATCGAAGCATCATTTCTGCCATCCTGTCATTGAACCATCAGTTCTGCCCGGGTTGCTGTTAAGTTTCAATAAAAACTAAAAACCTACTAACCTTTTATAAATGTTATTAATTCGAATATTCTGAATCCTCTGTTGCTCCCGAGCTCGCACCTGAATCTTCGGAGGAGCTCATTAGGTGCATGACATCAGCCATCAGAATGGATTGTGCTTGGACATATGAATTAATTGTGCTTAAAGGCACATTTTCCCAGCTGCAAAAGATCCATATCCCGTTAAAAAATAAAAATAAAGATTATCAATGAGGATCGAAAATAAAATCTTAAAAAAAAATTTTTTTTCGTCCACCCATCCCTATCCAACTAAGGAATCGAACCAAGATCCCAGGTTTCATAAGCAAGCATCCTACACTCCGCGGTACTGAGTTCCATACTTAAAAGTCATCAAAATTACCCAAATAAATGCAAAAGTTTCATAGACGTTTCAAAACGTTTCAGACACTGACACTGACAAAAAAAAAAAAAAAAACTGACCGAATAAATTAAGAAACTGACTATAAAAATTATAGCCTTTGGTTACTTCCTAGGGAAATATATACTTTAACAATTTTTCGAACATTTCCGGCAAGTGTAGTGACGCAAAGAACGGTCTTCCTCCAATTCTTCGCACTTATAATGATTGAAGTGAAAACACTCGTCACACACATTATCATGCCTTGCTCGACTTCGCAGCAGGTTCCATTTTCCGTGTGATATTCGTCCCAGTAGTGTTTTATTGTGGTTCTCATATAATCTACATTGCCATTGGCTCAATTGGTACCGGTACAACAAGTTGGACAAATCGACTGTTGCAGAATTTACTCCTACTCCGAAATTGGTAAAGAATGTTGGTTTCACTAGTTGTACCAACATGTTGGTCCAACATTCCATAGTGAATTTGTGCTCTAACGACCAAATTTTTCATCCACCGTTTTTATTTCTCATAAGAGCAATGTATTTGAACCCCCCCATTTAAAGACCGCCTCTATCCCCTACCAAAGACCACTAAACATGATAGAAGAACAAAAAAATTCTCTATCAGCGACCGCGACCTCGTCAATTTCAATACGAATCGTTAATTTTTTCGCACTTTTGTTTTTAAATTCAAACCAAGCTAGTGCAAAGTGATAACTTTAAATTTTTAATCCATTGATTTTTTAAATTTTTACTCCAGTTAGAAAAGAGATTAGAGCAAGAAACCATTTCACGTAAACATAAAAAAATGAAGCAGACCGAAATATCGGATTTTTTTTAGATTGTGAAAAGGAATTATTAAATTTTTTAAATTGTGGTTGAGATTATGCTGAAGTAAATGAGAAATGAGTTAAATGCACCTTTTATAAATTTTGAAAATGATACGGGAATTTTATTTAAAGTAACAATGTATTCAGATCATTGCTCCTTGATCTTGTTTCCAAAATAATAGGCCAACGATATCGTTTACATTTACTGAAAATTCCGCAAAGTTCATCTTGGCACTGGTTTTCTACTGTTTTTTTTATGTAGATATAGAAAAGGTGTAGATCAACGAAGATACAGAAATTAGTACTTTCTATACTGCTGTTTGTTTTCGAACTAGTGCATCGAAACAGGTATTTATCTAATTCATCTTCGCTTGCTGAGCAGCACAATTGGTTCCTCAAGTCAACTGTCAAAGTGTCATATCCCGCAACGAAAATGACGACAACTGCATTTCCTGTGGCTGCTTTGATATTTGGACAACAAAATACTGTTAATTGGGAAGTATAACAAAAAATTGATAGTTGGAGTAAATGCTTTCTTTTCATGTCACTGCGTGACCCTGTTTTTATAGGTTCATTTAATTTTTCCAAGTTTTGGAAATTGCCATGATTTTAGCTAATTTTAGAGGTTCTGAGTATACTCCTGAGTGAAATGACAATTTTATGAGGTGTATCAAGGGTGCTATGGTCTTCGTTTCAATTTATTAAGCTTTATATCTTTTTTTTTTTTTTTTTGTTTTTTTGTTTTTTGCATCGACAAAAAATAAATGGCTGGTTTTTGTTATTATCTAGATCGTTGTGTATAAAATAAACGAAAATGTGTCCATCTTTTAAAAAAGGTACCAAGTGGAAGATGACGCTTTTGATGGCTGTGATGAAGCTTCAATTCGAATTCATAAGAAAAAAATTTTTGTTTACGAACAGAATATTCCTAGTGACTTTTCCTCGTTTCTAAAATGCTAAACAAAGCTTCTAAAATAAGCCTAATAACCTAACAAAAAAAGACTGTTAAAATTCGAAAATTTTTATTTAGAATTTACTAGCAGTTTTTAAAATGGTGAATTAATTCCATCATCGCTTTCCAACGTTCGTTGCACGAACAGTAGCTAAAAGGAGGAAAAAACTAATAATCTGCGGTCATTAGAAACGTTAAGGACTTAAAGTGAACTGACCGCAATATACTTTCATTGTTATAGCTGTACATAAACGTTCCTCTTAACAAGGCTTATAGTTTGTGGCTGTAACGATTTTTGAAAAAAATAAAATAAAAAATAAACCATTTGCTTTACCTAAACTTTTTTTTTTTTTTTTTTTGGTAAATGTTTTGGTTTGAAGCATTGTGGCCGTGGTGCAAATCATTATTGATTCATCGAAATTTTATTGCCAATAAATTTCGAATTCAACTTTTCAATAATTTCAACATTTCAACATTTATGTAATTAAATAAAAGTCCTCTTGCTGCTCCCCAAATTACATCTTTTTCATTTCCTTTTTGTTTTAATATCACGGATAAAACACTGTTGGTAATTTTTACTTTATCTTATTAGTAATTATACATCTACCTGAAGCTCAGGGTATATTTTACATATAATGTTGGCAGTTTTTACCATAAGTAAAGTGTAAATGACCTTAAATGAGGTAAAAATTACTAATAAGTTATGTAAAGTTTATCCTCAGCTTGAGGTAGATGTATAAATACTAATAGACGTTTTATTAGTGTATTTCATTTCATTTTATTAGTACAAGTTTTTGGAAAATATCCTCCAGAGCTATCGGAGTGATCTTAGGATTCTGCTCCTTCCTTTGCATTGTAAACGGTTTCCCAGAACTGGTGGTGCCAGAGGTCGTTATTTTTAAATTTTCTTCAGTATCAATACACCTTTGTAAATGCTTGATTCGGTGTTTTCACACTTAATCAGAACGGAACACCCCTTTCATCGCAAACATTATCCAAGAAGAGTTTAACTTTCACTGATCAACAATTTTCTTTCATTTTACAATTTTGTACTAGGCAGGTCAACTGAGCTATGTCCATCATAATCGGGCATGGAGATATACTCTTTTGAGCCGTTGTAGCTCGAAACTGATTCTGGCAGTGGTTCAAAAGAGTATATCTCCCCGCACGATTGTGATGGACATAGCTCAGTTGACCTGCCTAGTACAGAATTTGGAACTGCATACCAACCATGTCTAGTCATGTTGAATAAAAATTTAGTTTAATCGACATTTTTCTCACATTTTTTTCATAAGCAACAGTTTAAAATTGTTTTCTTTCTCAATTCATATTTTTCGAGGTTTTTTAAATTATTCCTGATCGGCTGATGGTCAAAGCATTGCAGGTCTAAAGCGTTCATTTCAGGAATGAAAAATATTTCAACATCCGAAACATGTTGCCTTAATAACCAAATTAAGAGTTTTTAGACCTGTTGATAAGACTACGGTGTAGGCGTAAATGTTAAAGGCAGTGCTCTGAGCCGCTTCTTTCTGGTCCTAGAACACTTAACTACACTAACACATGCTTATATAATTTGTTTCATTCTCTGTCTGGAGTCACTGGAATTTTCCAATCGAACATAATTAATTTGCAAGTCACTATGGAAAAAAAAATTGTTTTTTCAATAAGGGAAATGAAATATTTTCCATTATGTCTCCCATTTCACAGGCTGTTGTGTATAAGGCCAATCATCCGTCGTTGTCATTTCAAGGTGAATTCGAAAGAAAATATTATCGATGAAGAATGAAATTTTCTAGTTGAATGCATATTCTTTGTATGAGTAAGTTATCCGTTATGAAAATTTTTTATTGTGCGAAATGAGTTGTGTTGTTCGTAGACTTGCCGTTGCTATGGAGCATAACGGGAATGTAATAAAGTATTGCTTTGCTCCAGTCTCAGCTTCGGACTGGGATTTTCCTTTTCGGGATGAATTTTACGCAAAATGTAATGTTTTAACCATTCAAATATTTTTATATATTCAAATATTCAAATAACAATATTCAAATATATTCATATATTGGAATCATTTGAAAAAACCTTAGCAAGAGTCGGTAATGAAGTTCCCAAAGCTTTTATAATTTTTTAAGAAATGGCGGAACATTTGAATAATTTTTACGTAAGAAAAGCTTCCAAAATATTTGAGTACCCAAAGAAAAAAAATTAATTATTTAATTAATTAATAGATAAATGATAATTTCTCATTTAGCATGTCGTATTGATCCATTTTGTGCATTTAGAACCGAATAATTTTTTCTAAATCTCGTTTTAAAAATTGCAGAATACCTTTTTTTTTTTCCAAAGGTTTTCCGACCTCGGAGAGCCAGTCCGACCGTGAGTCAAGTTTTCGATCTTGATGTTGAAAAAGCAGATGATAAAAAAGCTGTTGAAATTTTATAAAAGCTGTAAGCTACATCGAATCACATTTTTCCGCGCTGTAGAGCTTTGACTTTTGCTTTTCAAGAATTTGATTAAATTTTAAATGAAATGTATTTTAGAATTTTTATTTTAAACGTCGAGAGCCGAGGAAACCATTCAAAATACTACCGTTACAAAATAATAATAATAAAAAAACGGGAAAACAAAAGAGGAGAAGAGGATATTAGAATATACACCAGCTTTGTATCGTTATTTTATTTTCCCTTTTTTCATTTTTTTTTTTTTTTTAGAAGAAAGAAAAAAAAACTTTTCCTGATTCTAATTTTTTATTGCATCTTTTTTTTTTTTTTTTTTTTTTTTTTTTGATTGCTTGCTGTCACTCGGAAGTACCATCTCGGAAAATATTCCAAATTTTAATTAAAAACTGGAAAGAAAGAGGAGGGGAGTAATCCCGCAAAAGCTTATTAAAAATATTTAATAAAAATTAGATATTTCCCTCGGACGGGAAATATGTTTCGATATTACCTCCACAGGGAAAAATATTTGTAAAACGTAACGTCGGATTTATATTGAATAAAAAAAAAAAAAAAAAAAAAAAGGCTGCGAAACGGTCGAAAAGCGAGAGCGTCCTCCGTTGCTAGGATACGAAAACTGTGCACCAGGTATCTTTCCGATTCCCTCTTCTCCACGTCCCGGTCCCCTTTACCGCAACAACTCCCCAATTCAATGGGGGTTTGTTTTAAAACGAACATATTGTTTCAAGAAAATTTATTCAAATCAAACGCACCTTCGGGATATTGCTTTGCTTCCTCTCTGAAAATTTTGCCCTGCCTTCCAGTTGGAAATACTCAAGATTTTGCGACTTCTTTATTAAAACGAATTCAACCGCGGTACATGAGCGATCAAGCAAGATCAAAAAATTCGAATTTAATATTTCCCGTTGCGTTTGATTTATTTATAAGAACAAAAAGTGTTAAAAATTGTATTTAAAAAAAAAAAAATCCCGCAACCGGCTATCTTAGTTATTATTTGATTCATACAAGTCCGGTGTTAACTCTGGTCGGATAAAATATGCAAATGATTAAAGGGTGGTAACGAAAATAAAAGGGGGTGCGAGTAATTGACTCGGCATCATAAATCAAATAAGGATTATCGCGCTGTCTAAAAACAAACTTATTGTAAACCGAGAGCTTAACATCGTTTTTATTACGGACCTAATATGTCAAATCTAGTAAAACTATGTTTTTTTTTTTCTTTATTAAATAGCAAACTAGTGTTATTACCCCGTGATTATACGCATAGTGATTTTGACCGCTGACTGAGCTTTAAATGCTTTTTCCCGCATAGGGCAAATCAATGTTAAACATGTTTATAGAAGACTTTGTTTACAATTTATCAAATCATTTTCTGTAGTTTTTCTGATTAATTAAGCATTGATTCGTAATGAAAATTATCTTGTTTAACCTAGGAAGCCAAATGAATTTTCTGTTTTAATGTACCGGATGCTATTATTATTAGAACGGAAGCCTACCTGGCCCCTCATTTTTCAACTGCTTAATCCAACACTTTTCTGAAGATGTGCACAGATCCGTAAAAAACTGCTCTCTGAATTTCGACTCCTGAAATATTTCCCGGCGTTTCCTCTATCCATTTTTTTATGTTCCTTTGAGGCGATTCCCAGCTCTCCCGCTATCACTTGTACGACTATCACTTCTTAGTGCTACATACGGTATATTCCTAAGGCCAAGTCATTGTATTTTTTCACTTTTTCGGCTTCCTTGGACACAAAATTGTGATCTGCCCCTATTGACAAAAAATGAAATACTAAATAATAAATATGATTACTACTGGCCAGTAAAATTAGACTAAGCGCAAATTCTAGTTTACATTTTACTGGTCACCAGTCAATTTTACTCACAGCCATTAGAGGTTTCTTGGCTGTAAGTAAATCAGGCTGTCGACAAGTAAAATTTTAAGTAGGTGCTAATTAATTCTCGTTTAAATTGTACTGGCAACTAGTAACCCCTTTTTTTGAGTGTATGATCCAGCACTTTTTCGCTATATTGTCCCGTATCACAATATCCGGTATATTCGTTTTGAACGTTTTATAGGTGTGAACCTGAAAGTCGTACAAGATGGTCGTTTTTCCAAAAGCGACCTAAAGCCGCGGCTTCGAGACTCCATTACATAGTCGGATGCAATAGATTAAAAGTTTTAACTTGTTAACTACGGAGGTTGGGGGCCAGTCAAGTTCCTACAAATACTACTTTCGTTCAAAGTACGTGATACATAAGCTACTACTCTCCACTCCCAAGAAAAAGTGAGTTATAAGTCCGACCAATACGTTATAAAAACTCATAGCAAGATGATAAAACTTGTGATCTTGTTATACGTTTTTATAACGTATTGGCCGGACTTATATAACTCACTTTTTCTAGAGCTGGCGGTTTTTTCTCTAGATTAATATTGCTCCCAGTCCCATAAGATTTACATTCAAGTGAATCTCGAACCTTTTCGAAAAATCTGGAGAGATTAAATCGGAAGCTTCGGTTCAGTTTTTCTTCATCAAATCAGAAGCTCTTTTGCTGTTGGTCTTCCATTTAAATTTCGTATGCTTCTGGAGCTTACTAAGGGTATGACATGGCATACAGGTTCTGACTTTTCTGCTCAGTCTAAGATTAATGGGCGGTACCAGTTGACAAGGCCTAGGTTCTGGTTGTAACGTTGAAATGTGTTGTGATGGATCATGACTAGGGCTGTTCGATATTCGGGTACTTAGCTCGGTTCCGGTTCTAAAATTGGGGCTCGAGTCTAAAATTCGGGTTCGGGTATAACTCGGGTCTAGACCCGAAGTACTCGGGTTTGGTTCCGTTCGGGTCATGTATTTTCGATTCCTACCCGAAGAAAGTCGGGTTTGACTCCGGATCCGAAGCTGCCCGTTTAAAAAAATGAGATCGGAGAACCGATCAAATTGCTTTATCGACTATTTAAATAATTCTCAAAAATAGGGTAATTTTTTCGATCGGAGGTCTATCAAAGCCGAGTACGGGCATAAAGAATTCGAATTTTGGAAAAATTATTTTAAATTCGGAATCCTCTACCCCGAAAATATTCTCAAAAATACGGTTATTTTTTCGTTAGCCCCACGAGGAACCCGCCAATCAGCATCCAAATCGCATTGTTGACGTAATCGATGACGTCATATCGTGACGTTTCAAAAGTTGGAGATATCGGTTTTTAGGCCTATACCCATACTTTTAGCTCTGCTCACCGTTTCTGAACCACTCACAACTGAATTTAACCAAATTTTAATGGTAGCGTATCTTGATGAATATCTACTGCAGTACGAAAATCTGACTCAATCGGTGGCTGCGTTCGCAATGTATAGTCAAAAAAGATCTTGAAATTGTTGAAAATTTAACATTTTCACTCACTGCTTCCGAATCGCTGAACCGATTTGGCTCAAAAACTAATCAGCACCTACATTTCATTAGAAGTTGCTACCCACCAAAAATCATCGAGATCCGTTCTTTCGTTTTTCTGCTTTTCGACGGACAGACACTTTTTTTCCCACATATATTCATACATTCATACATTCATACATTTATACATTCATACATTCATACATTCATACATTCATACATTCATACACACATACACACATCCATCCACCATCCAAATTTTGCTTTTTTCGGCATCAGGGGACCTCAAAACGTGTAAATACATCGAAAACTGAAAATCTGAAATTTGTGCTAAATGCAATGCTTTATTCTCCCTGCGGTCGATAAAGCAAAAATCATTTATTTAAAAAAACGATGAAAATTAATATTACCAAACGATTACAGAATGATCAGTGGTGACATGATCATTACACCGCAAAAATGAAGAGAGCGAATAGCTTCGGGTCCGGAGTAGAACCCGACTTTTTTCGGGTATGAATAGAAAATGCCCAACCCGAGCTAACTCAAGTCCAGGCCCGAACGGAATCGAACCCGAGTAGTTCGGGTCTAGACTAGCGTTAGACCCGAGCCCAAATTGTAGAACCGGAACCGAGCTAAATACCCGAATATCGAACAGCCCTATACTTAAAACGGCAGTTTTAGCTCATTCATCCTTTTTTGATTGTCCTTCAGACTCTCGACGCTAAATCCACTCTTCGTGCGATCCTTTCGCTGGAATATTTGATATGGTACCAGCAATATTTGATATTTGTACAGCCATCGTTATGGCTGGTATTAAGGCTATGGTATTACCTCAATTTTTTTCTCGTAAACAATTCATCTTCATCGAGGTTTAAATATCCTCAGGATGGTCTTTTTTCCGGTGGCTCAAACGTGCACATTCCCTATATCTCCCGAGGAGAAATTTTCAGATTAACTTTTTTATTTTCTTTCGGGAAGGAAAATAAAAATTAAATTTAGAAGGAAGGCGTGTGTTACTGACAGATTATCTAAACTCCACGTGTTGCTGCATAATGTCACAGTGGGACGCGACCCTTTTGTATATTCGCTGCCTTCGACGGCTTTATTCGGAACAACCTAGATTTTCTCCGAATCTCACATCAATTTTTCTTGATCGGCTTAAAAGCGCTATAAGCTTGAAAAAGAAGTATGTTTTCAGCCTTGCCGAATAATAAAATGATCTTACCTTAAAACATCGTTTTAGAGAGGGGGCGAAAGCCTAAAATATGTATAAAACTTGGGTGCTCGTCGAAACATTTTTTTCTAAGGGTTCGAAATTGTTTAGAAATTTTTAGGAGGATTATCTCTCTTTGCATTGAAATTGGCAAAATGTTAACACCACCTTTTGAGTTAAAACCAGGTTGAACCTATTTGAAATCGTATTCCTCGGGGTTTAAAACAAGTGGAACCGTTTTAGGGGTCTGAAATACCTACATTTGGCCATTACAGCTATAAAATTTTGGTACACTCCCGGTTTTTAACTCCAAAAGAAAAAAAAAGATTGCTCTTTTCTTTTTCTTGTTTGCCTGATTTTTAAAGTCTTTACGAGAAAAAATAAAAATAAAAATCGGACAGGGAATGAAATCCAGGAAAGAAGCTTGATATAAATATAAATATAAATTTAAAAATGTTAAATAAGAGATCTCGCGAGTTGTAATTTATGGGTTTAGAAGTAAATGTGTGTTTTATGGGTTTGGATTTTGGGCTTATCGTCGTCTGTTTGAGATTTGCATCTCGGAATCCAAAGCCAAGTACTAGTCAAGTGAAAACAAACGGGTTTTACGTGTTCGTATTAATTTTTCTTTTTTAACTTTTTTTTTTTTTCGAACTTTTCTTTTGAAGCTCATGATTTACTGCATTTCTTGCTCATCGATCAGTGACTTATGATCCGTCGTACAAATATTTTCTAAATGGCTAAATCGAGTATAAATTTGATAAATTATTTTTAATTCCCCGATGACTTGAAATGTGACGTTTATATGTAGACTTTTCACGGTCATAAAAAAACCCATTTGAACATTATTTTACGTTATAATGCAATCGACCCCTTCTTATTATTAATTCCCATCCCTTGATTTGTGGTTGTAAGTGTAAGACCGTGTTGTCTATTGTTTACATTTTTTCCTCCGTTCGGAAAAGGGGATCTAATATGTAAATATTGTAGGCGGAGGTGTTGACTTTTGTTCAATCTTTTATCTTAGATATGTGCCGTGAAAATCTTTATGTTGGATTTTTTTTCTGCGCATTAATTACTCGGAAATAAAACTAATTTTATGAGACATAATCTGAATTTTTTCGGAAAAAATGGGCTCCCAAACATTTTTTCGATTAATTAAAGAAAATTTTACACGGTCCCGATTTTAAATTTAAAGATACTTTTGCAGCATCGAATTTATTTTCAATGTTTTATGGAAACCACTATTTCTTTAAAAATAGGGTGATACCATTCGGCGACCTTATAAAATGGTATTATCAGGTCAAGCTTGAAATATTAAATAGCTATTCAATCCCAGTTCTCGGTGGGCAGCGGTCGAAATTTCCAACTTTCCATTTATTAACGTTTTTCAAGGATTAGCTTATCAATCCTCCACTTAGAAACTTAGTGCCTTAACCCAGTGGTCTTAGAAACAGCGAACAGTTTTAAAAAATGAAGTGTCCTTACGAAATATTTAAATTCGAAAACCTATGCGATCGTTTTTACCGGGTTTAAATTTACGAAAATTTACATGGGGAAGTATTCATTGAAAATTTTTTATTTATTTAAAAAAAGAAAAGAAGCGACCTACGTGGCACTTAGTGATAGATAGGACGTATAAATATTTGAATGATAATAATGAGAAAATCAGTACATGATCCCATATCCATTGAAGGAGTTTTCCCCCAGTGATAAGGGGAAACCCCATCTCGACTCCATTTTGAATTCCCTCGGGAGCCCCTCTAGTGCAGTTTCGTGTTCACATTAGTCTTGATTTTCCGGCCTTGTGATGTCGGAGGGAGAGGAGGAGGGCAGTGTTGTATTTTGTATCTCTATCTCTCTTCCCCATTTTCCCTAGCTCGAAATCTTTTTTTTTTTTTTTTTTTTCTTTTTAAGATCTAGTGTCGCCAACAGATCTGACATTATCATATTTTCGTATCCTCTTTTTTTTTTTGCTCCGAGAATGTTCTGCTTTTTACTCGTTTTAAAATTGTTTTGCCAAGATCTTTCTCTGGAAGATGATGATAACGGGTGAAACAGCTTTGCTGAGTTGAACTTCCGAATCGTTATTATTACGAATCTGGAAAAGTGTTAATGTGATCGATGTAAGGACTGGAAATATAGAACATTATTGCCGTCTTCCTCGCGGGCCCGTAGCCAAGGGGCGCCCTGGGCTGATTTGGTGTCCCCCCCTGGAGTAAATTGGCTAAACATGACAGGTATAGAGGATAAAGGCCTATTGCTCCCCTTAACAAGCTTAACTGCTCCCCCCACATGGCTCTTCGTTCTGGCTATAGGCCCGCTTCCACGGGAAAATATTTTGTTTTCGGCGTAATCAGATCACGCAAGTCATGTGACCCGATTACATACCAGGGCTTAGATCCACAGGCTATTAGCGGTACTATGCCAGTAACAGAAATGAAGGGTAAGGTTCGCCGTTTGTTTGCGATTTCAATTGAATGGCAATTATCATTACAAATTCTTTGCAAATGCTCGGATCAGCAGGTAATTTAATTAAAGAACAACTGACGTTATTAAAATTTTTTATTTCGTCAGTTAAAATGAGCCACCTGACCAATACATTTAGACCAAACGATATTACGACATTGCGATCTGATCAATCAATTTCGTTTAATTCGGAACTGATGTCAGCCTGTCGATAAAAATTCCTTTATCATTAATTTTTAAATCGATGCCTATATGAATCCAACAATATGCCGTCAGTAAAAATCATAATGCTGTTAAGTTAAAATGCATCAATTAATTTATCATCCGTTCGAAACGAAATGACTTGAACTGATGCGTTTAAATGCTTTCTACTTTTTCTACTGAATTTTATAAATATCATGAACTGAAATCAGTTACCGTCAGGCTGACATCAGTTCCGAATTAAACAAATTTATTGGTCAGATCGCAATGTCATAATGTCGTTAGGTCGTAATGTATTGGTCAGATGGCTCATTTTAACTGACGAAATAAGAAATTTTAATAACTGACAGCAAACAGTATGACAATTCTGACATTTTTTAGTTCCCTGGGTTGAAGCTTCAACTATTGTACTTTTAAACGTCTAATGAAAATCGTGAATTATATCGACTAATCTCTATAGTTTGGTTTATGCCGGGACGAAATTTTTCCACGCCATGTGTGGCGTGGAAAAATTATGTGTCTTTCGTTTTGTGTCTTTTCGCTACGTATAATCTTTTTTCCGAAAATATTTCACAATCATTTAAAATAATAGTCCTTTGGTGATGATGCGCGGTCGTGGGTAATTTTGTCCCGTAGGTTTTTACTTACAAAAAACGATGATTGATTCTTCATGTTAACAATGGATTATATAGAATTGAATTGAATTGAATTGAATTGAATTGAATTGAATTGAATTCCCTGCAAGAAGAATGACGTCCTCATTCTTCTTGCAGGGAAAGAAGACCACGAAGAAATGACCACGGCTTACAAAGCAATCGGCTAATTAAGGCAACGCCCTCCTAATTCAAATACCAAAAACGACCAGCGCCGTTTTTGATCGTTTTTGATCTAGTGTGACTTCCTTTAGATCAAAAACGACCAAAGAAATCAAAAATGATCAAGCGCATTGATCGATCCTGGTGGAGCCAGAAAATTTTGTTTTCTGCGTGATCGAATTTGATCCTAATTGACCATTTTTGATTTCTTCGGTCATTTTTGATCTAGAAGAAGTCACACTAGATCAAAAACGATCAAAAACAAGGCTGGTCGTTTTTGGTATTTGAATTGGGAGGGCGCGCTCTATAACTCATAAATGTCCTGCTGTCCGTGTGAAAAAATCTATATGATACGACTATTTGCAAGAAACCCGAAATTTACTACCCTAACGATTAAGGTTAAAATAAACGTTTCAAGGAGAAATGTGTGCCTTGTGGCTTTAGTTTTGGTAATTTTTTGTAAAAATTGATTATTGAATTTCCAGTCCAGTTCATGTTTTCGGTTTTGTAGAAATAAAAGGAATACTAACATGTTTTTTTTTAATGAACCGAAACACTACTCTATTGCTCTTACTCTTACTCTACTCTACTACTCTTTACTCTATTTCCGTGCGTCGGAGGTGAACTAACGTATCTCCATCGTAAATATAATTGGAAATAGTTTTTTTCGACTGTTGTGAAAATCATGTGACTACAAGTTTACACGCTCATGTTGGTGTAAATTTGTGGTCACGTGACACTTTCACGAAATGCCAGAACTGACTATCTCCAATCATATTTTCGATGGAGATACGTTAGTTCACCTCCGACGCACGGATTTAATAGAGTACCGCCGCATTTTACCAGGAGCCAAAATTCAAATTCAAAACAACCCAGGGGGAAGGATACGACCTCTTTTAGCCACTGCACTCAAATCTCGTAAAATCGGCGAAAAAATTACGTCATGATCATGCCGCTTATACGAGATTTCCATGCCGGGGCGAAATGGGGACATCATTCTTCTTGCAGGGAAAATGACCACGGCTTACAAAGCAACAATCGTAAAGGGAAGCATTCGGTGAAATCACATAAAATACTTCTCTCTTCTTAGCTTAGATAATCCTGAAACTTATACCGTTTCCATTTTATGCCATTTAATACAAATATAGCGATTGAAATGCTCGAATGTTGCCGGAAGTTGTTATAACGGAAGCCCTGAACAGTTAGGTATCTAGTTTTTTTTTTTTTTATTATTATCAGACATTTTTGCGAAATGAAAAACATAAAACTGAAAAACGCGAGTCAGTGGACTGAAATTTCAAATTTAAAACAAATGCCATAGCGGACGAATAAGCAAGAAAAAATTGTGAAGGTTTACCCAACTCTGATGCCGACCATTCTGGGATCTTAGGCTTTTTTTTGATTGAATGAGTATCGACTTGAGCTACCGGTTTCCTTGTGGATGAACACAAGAGTTTTGATTTAAATTACGGAGCTTTGCCGGTATGATGGTTTCTTCTAGAGAAGCTGCGACTATTTTCGTTAGCTGTTTCCGTCGACGGTTACCACCGTCACGACCGGCACTTGATGAACTTAGTGATTTCGGCTATATTTATTTTTCCCTGACTGTGACCTCTGGATCATATGAATCATAATCCCCAAAAATTCATAAAAATTAAATAAAAACGTTCTTAAAAATAATGAAGCTGGTTCCGTTTAGGTGGTAATCCGCCCCCCTCCACCCTCCAAAAAAAAAAAAAAACTTTACTTCTAGTCGTACGTGACGAGAAAAAATATTTGTTTTTCTCGAACGACAGATTAATCGCTGAGTTCTATTTCGTCCGTGATGTCTTTAGCTCGTTATTAATTTAGGCTTTTAAACGCTTTACTTTAACTTTTCTCTAAAAGCTAGTGGCTACGGAATACTCGTCATCTTTTTATTGATTACAGAAAATAAAAATGGTTGTCATTTTTGCATTAAATACGAAAGACGTTCAAAATTCTAAAATCGCGTAGGAAAAAAAACCGAGTTTCGATATAATAATGTGTAAAACATTTGCTTAAGAAGAAAACGTCATTTATCACTGCGAAGACAGTTGACAGGCGGGCGTTCGCAACAATGAGACTCACTCCCTCTCTTTAATTAAAATAGAAGCCGCCGAGTCTGCAGGTAGAGACCCCCTTCTTCTTTTCCTCCCGGCACTAATGGATTTCTATCTTCTCCCTTACCCCCCTTTCTCGCAGGATGAGTTTTTCGACTCCGATTTTCAAAAAACACGATTATTATTTTAGCCGAACGAGGAAGCAACTTCTACTTTTAATGTATTTCTTTCAATTTTTTGTGAACGAACAAAAAAAAAAAAAAAAAAAAAAAACTTTCTTTTTCCGTTTACTCTTTCATCATTTTCTTTTTAACCTATCAGCATTTTATGGGCTTTTTTTTGTAGATTTTTTTTTTTTTTTTTTTTTTTCGAAAATTTTGGCCGCATAGGCCTAGTGATAAAATTGAAATGAGCGAATCATAGCTAGTTTTTTCTTGTCTAACTCTATGTCTATAAAAGCGAGTTTTTGTTACATACGCGAATACCTCACGCATTATTATATTCTATTTTCTGCTTGTTGTGGTCCATTAAAAAAAAAAAAAAAAAAAAAAATAAGATCGAGGAAACTGATGGGAAATTGCAGTTTCAAATATTTGATGAAAAATCATGAACCGCTTTCTTTTTTTGAACATCCGAAAACCAACTTTGATTTTTGAGGTACCAGCTGATAACTTTTAGATTCTACACGTCATATAAGTTGTAAAATTAGGATATCGGATATGAAATTGATTGAATGCTATTTCGTACAATTTATTTAAAGGTTAAGAAAATTCTCTGAGCTTTCCGGGAATCTACTTCTTGGTAGACGGGGTATCTGTGGATCTGTACTAACGGATCCATTAGGGAGTGGCGCCTCCACCCCTTTAAAGGTGAGCTCCCTTCTCACGGTTATGAGCTGGCGGAGGGGAGCAGTAGCCGCTAGTACCGGGATAGGGCGTCAGGATCGTATTCCTGCACCGGCCTATTACCGGATTTCTGCAAGCGTTGAGGGCAATCTTTTGATTTGTTGAGGACGGTTGCAGTACTGCGATTTTCAAAAGGCCAGAGGGATACCACTGCATCTTATCTATTTTCCTGAGAACAGCCATCATGAAGACAAACTCAAAAAACGGCCCCGAGTACAGGCGTCCCTTAAATGGGACAGGGGTGCCAAGAATCGCCCGGTTCAAAAGATGAATGTTCACAGGATAGCGACGTGGAATGTTAGAACCCTTTATGAAGGGGGTAAATTACATAATCTCAATAAAGAGATGAAACGGATGACTATCCAAATTCTTGGGGCATGCGAAATCCGATGATCCGAATCCTGTATCATCAAGTCGGATGGATACGTTACTTCCGGTAATAACGTATAGCACAATGGGCCGAATACATCTTTCAAATCGGTTCCGAAGTTGAAAGGAGGAGGGCCGATAACTTGGGTTTTTGGGCCTCCACCCCTCTATTGTCTCCGCTTATGACGGATAACGTCCCGAACACCAAAGTACCAGTATAGCACTTGATAACATTATACCTATAGAATTATTTTTTGATTAGTTGAATTGAAATATCCAAAAATTTAATCCGTGGTCTTCAATCTGTAGAGGGCAGTCTTCATTTGATACCGTTTTAACTGATCATAACAATTTTACTCGGAAAAATCTAAAAAATATCGGATATAATATATAAAAAGTACAAAAAATGTTGGATTTTACTCTGCAGGAAATCTGTACTAGGTAGAGACCCTTAATTAAAAGAGACTGGCCAGAAAAAATGGGCGCGAAAAATCGGTGTCAACTGGACATGCGCTTTGTGTTTTATTTCAAAAAACAAACTGTCATCTGCAGACCTGAGCAAACAAAAATGGCGATTGTTTATTTTTTTTAAATCAAAGTGATCAATAAATAAACGAATTTTCAATGTTTCAAATAAAATGAGTGGAAATAATCAAAATTTGTGAAAATAAAACTTCAAAAATGTTGACATTAAAATATTTGATTAATGTAAACTTTTTCCAAAATAAACAATCGCCATTTTCTTTTGCTCAGGTTTGCAAATGGTGGCTGCTTCAAAAAATTTAACTCAAAGCGCATGTCACATTGACACCTCTTTTTCGCGCCCATTTTTTCTGGCCAGTCTCTTTTAATTAAGGGTCTCTAGTACTAGGTAGGTCCACTGAGCTATGTCCATCACAACCTTGCATGGAGATATACTCTTTTGAACCTTTGCAGCTCTAAACCCGTTCAGGCAGCGGTTCAAAAGAGCATATCTCCATGCACGATTGTGATGGACATAGCTCAGTTGACCTGCCTAGTACAGAAATCTAAAAGCCTTAAAAATGGGTACTCAATTTTTTTTATAGTTAATATGTGGCTGAAGCCTGTGGCAACTCACCTGGCCTACGAATTGCAGGTCATTAACTAACAGATTTTTTTGCTGGACTTCAGGTCAGACCTAATAAAGTCTTGTTCTTAAGCGAAAACCTTTCTGCGACTCCCCTTTAATAGAAAGGTCGATAAATCTGAGTTCGGATTTTCACGAATGCTTTTAATAAACGTTTTGAATAAGGTTAATGAAGCGCGTGCATGTCGATAAACGATTTAGAAGATGATAACGAAAGAAAGAGAAACTTTTCCAAGAAAATGAGAAACCGTAAAGAGAGCAAATTCTTCGAAATGAAATTAGTTTCAATTCGAGTGGTATTTTGGGTACTTGGGAAGAAAAAGCATTCCCATGACTATTTAGATCGTTAAAAATCTGGATGGATCATCTATACAAATAAAAATGATTTAATCAGAATTGTTTTTGTTCGGATTTATGAGTTTTAATATTGCTAAACAATTTTGGAGGATTGATGCGTTACGCAAAAAGAGGGGTTGACAAACTAATACTGGCCCATAAAGAAAGGTAGAGGTTTGTTCCTGTAATCTTTGCCACGTGCGCGGCACACGACTCGATCGTTTAAATTGATACGCAAAATATTTGTTAAAGCTTGTTGCTATACTGTTCTTTATTAATGTTTTTATTAATTACTGCAAGGGGTTCAGTGTACTCCTGCAGAAAATTGAAGAAAGGGCCCCTGTCGCCCCGAACTAGGGCCGTCCACATATTACGTAAGCATAATTTCGGCAATTTTAGACCTCCCCTTTCTCCCCCTTGTAAGCTAAAATAAGAATTTTGAAAACCCCCTCCCCAATTTATTACGTAAGATTTCAGTTCCACCCCCCTCCCCCTTCAAAATCTATTACTTTGAGAGCAAAACGTCCGATTGACTCGATTTTATAAGGATAAAATACGGATGAAAATAATAAGACATCTTTAAACAGTAACAAACTACTTAGGTACCAACTTTATATTACATACGGCTATTTA
Organism: Liposcelis bostrychophila; assembly: GCA_037577465.1. Classification (NCBI taxonomy): domain Eukaryota; kingdom Metazoa; phylum Arthropoda; class Insecta; order Psocodea; family Liposcelididae; genus Liposcelis; species Liposcelis bostrychophila. The sequence goes on along the minus strand of CM075212.1, from coordinate 18,250,713 downwards.
CACGGTTCTTAACCAAATCGATTCTCAAAATTAATCAAAATCTATGATATGTGTACTTAAAATTATTAACAGTCCCAGGTAGCATTTTCAGCCCAATGGAGTTCCTGTGGATTTGTGGATTGTCCATTAGCCACAGAATATACAAATCCATGGGATATCCATAGGACGTTTTTAGATCAGTGCGGACATAGGTAAATCAAATGGACGTCCAATAAATATCCTCATGACGCTCTGAGGACGTCCTCGGGACTGCATTTACTTTGCTATCTGGGGTGTTTTAATTACGTCTTTTAGCCGTCAGTCTACGCCAATCTCTGTAATTCAATCAAAAAAGATTTTTGACTAAAATTTTCTTTTTTATTCGGTATAGGAGTTCTCCCCGTTTGTGTTGTTCAGTTTATGAATTGACCATTAATTTCCCCTATTCATCAACTGGATAGGCTCATTGCTCGGGGTAGGTCGCTATAACCTAGTTGTAGCGACAAGGTAGGCTCAGCTTTATTTCAACGACATGACTTGATGCGGTATACTTTTCTGCAATCACAGTATTCATAACAAGCTTATTGAATGTGGTAAAATAATTGGCCGATTCCAATTCATGAGCTGGACAGTTTAACGAAGCGTAACCTATGCACGTATAATTGAAGGAATAAAATTTTTGAGAAGTTTCCAAAGCTGAAGTGTTTTCGGGATTTGGTATTTTCTGGATTTGATGCTTTTTAAAATATTTTTATAGTTTTTTTTTTTTCTGGATTTAATACTTGAATACTAAAATTGTCAGCAAATTGATATCATTCTTTTGATCTTTCGTGTGAAGTTCTTCTTCTTCTTCTCTTCTTCTTCTTCTTCTTCTTCTTGTAGTAGGCTTTTTAAAAAAAAAAAGGAAAAAAAAGAGCCTGTTTTTTCATCTACAATAGTCCTGCATGGAGTATCCACGGATGACGAAGCCCAACTATCGGCTAGATTTTCACCACGATGACTCGGACACGGAATGGACGTCCTGAGGCCTCCCTAGCAAGCTACCTCAATTGGACATAAATTAAACTGCTTTCAAACCTACAAATAGCCTCGTATGAAGTTGAGCCGACTTTTATCCTTTTTTGGGGGTTATTTGTTTCCAAAAGCTGGAAAAATAAATAAATCGAATTAATAATATTAAAAACTGTACCGTCATTTGGGGATAAACAGAACACTTTAAGGTAATTTGGGTTTTATTATTGCACCGATGACTTTTGGATGGAAATAGGTAGCGTAACGGCTGAAATGGCTTTCTATGTTTAAAAACCATAATTATTTTTTTTTTTTTAATCGCGCATAATTGAGCATTTTCAAGTACTTTGATGTGTTCCATGTGTTAATAACTTAATGGCTCACTAATTACATAAAAATACGTTTAAATGAAAAATAGAAGTCCCTGCACTTGAAGTACAGTACAATAAACTGATATCTATTGACTTATTAATCGATTTGTTTTGAAAACGGAGGAATAAAGATAAGCTGAAGCGATTTTACTGGGAAATCTCATATCTAGGCAGTTAAGGAAAATCAGTAAAACGATTTAGGAAAAAGAAATTACCTGCTCGCGACCCCTGTCGTCGTTTCCCTTTATTGATTCGGGTCGATAACAAGTTCCCTAGATGACTTGCCATGCCATCTTGCGTCCAGAGTTTCATTTATTTGTGAGCTTGTTTAGTCGTTTCAAAGATGTCGTAGCACGTTCGATTCATTCCTTTCTTTTTCGGAATTTTTTTTTCGTTAGGTCTGAATAAACTCAAATGATGGCGCCGGCATTAATGCTTATGAAGTGAGCCCTTTTCAGCATCTGGTAGCCAGGCAGATGAAATATGAACTACAGATGAACTACTCGACCGTTTACCACGAAGTAATCTAAGCAGCTGATAAAAAAAATTCTCTATTATCTGCTTCAGAAAATTGCTACTTCTTGGTGGTGTAAAAAGTATATTTTCTTGGTCGTACATCATGTCCTATTAATTTATATTTGTCGTCATTGATTATCAATGGAGTATTCCAATAAAAAACCAGCCCTCGCCAATATTTTGGCGGTAAGATGAGTATTTTTTTTTACTGGTAATTCGGAATTCTCTATTGATAATCAATAAAGACTGCGATGAATTAAGTAATCTGATGTTGACGGAAAATAATGCCTAGGTTTCTTTGAATGCCCTGGTGGTTGTGACTCTCCAACGTAGTAAAAAAATGGTTTTATTGTTTAAAAAAAAAATTAATATCAATCTGTATCAATATTAGTAGATTGATTGTGATTGATATTGATATGGAAGTGCTTATTTTTGGGAGCTACTAATGTAGCTGCCGATCAAAAAATTGAAGACTATACACAGAAATAATCATAGATGTCCATATTCTTGTTGACATTCTTCTACCATCCATAAAACGTAACAACAAAGTAGCAGAAAAAAATTGACGTCTATGATTATTCCCGTGTAATCTTCATATTGTTTTGGGGTGCTGATCAAGATCGTAGATCAATAAATCCAATTAATATGTAGTTCCTAGACTTGTGATATCAACATTATTTGCTTACATTGTACGTTTTAGTGAGTGAGAATTATTATTTACCACAGCGTAGCAAATTAGTCCATTAGTATTAGCGCCTAATGCTCTAAAACTGATTTTTGGTAGAATATTTAGACAAAGGAATAATACATGCTACACTAGCAGATTGGGGGAATGCCACAACAAAGGAGTACAGTTTTTAAATAGTATTATTGCTAATAAGAAGTGTGCTGAATTCTTATCACGATTCAGTATATCCCATCATCTGCCACGACATCATGTATCATCACCTGTTCCTTCCTATACAATACAGTTTTTACAATTATTTTTCTGATCCATTTCAAACTGGGTTTTCGATTTGTTATTTAAATTTTGAATTTCAGTTTTAATTGAGAACTCTATTTGCGACACGGAAGTAAGAAGCTCTAATGATTCATCAGAAATGTTTGGCTGTTCTTTTTTTATTTTGATCTTCAACATCTTTTTTACCGCAATCAGCATATTCGGGGATAATTTTTTTTTTTTTTTAGTAGACGCGTCCTTTTTATTTTTACTCTGCTTTCCGGTTATACTTCTGTCTTTTAATTTATCTTTCCACAGTAAATTGTAAGCTACTTCTTGTACAAATAAGCAGTTGAGTAAGCGCCTATCCAAAATGTAATCAAATTTTTCTTTATTTATCAAAGTCCCCTCGATTTCCGTTTTTCTCTTTTTTCTTCATTTTCATCTTCAATGCTTTATGGCATCAAAGGGATTGATTGACGACGCGTAGGGTATTAAATATTAATTATGGTATATTTAATGGTGTACTTTAGTATCTACACCATTTTTATGGCCTAAAACAATAATTTATAGCATACTCAATAACTTATGACATGTTTATGGTGCTTTATGGTATAAAATTGTGTTTTATGGCATAAAAATGGTACGGTATGATATCGCTGTCCACTAGTGGCGTGAAATTGGGTGATGACACCAGTAATGGATCAGGCACTAGTAATGGATCATTACCATGTAAATCGCCTATCAATGACTTAAAAATTGTAATTTGAAATATTCCCAAACCTACTAAGTTTCGGAAAAATTAAATAAACATCTTGTTTTATTTTCTTTGGACACCTCCTCGGACATTGAGAATTTCATTTTCTCGGAAATCGCCATCAAGCGTTTCGAAACCCATATTAATTTGCTAGTATATTGCATTGTAACCTAAAGGAGATTGATTTATTTATTTCATCTAATATCGAGGATCACAGCTTTTCAATCAGTCGAATATATCGAATCTCGACCCCGGTATACATATACTGTATATTCGTAATTCGGGATGTTAAATTATTAATTAATTTGTTTATTTAACGTTGATCCATATAATGCTAACAAAAGTCCAGACCGCAAAATACATTTAGATTGCAAGGTGTTCTCTTGTGAATGGTCCATGCGGAGATTAAATTTTTTATTAAAATGGATTTAAAAGGTTTCGTTATTTTAGATCGCAATCATAACAATGAAAATTTAACATTGTCGTGTTAAGGAAACTTAATATTGTTACAGATACTAATCTCAAAATTACTATAATTCTTCTCTTTCCTTCCTTTTTTTGAAAATGTTTCTTTTCGGCGGTATTATATTCTTTGAAATAACAGAACTGACAATGTTTCTTTTTATTATTTTATTTTTAAATAAACTAGCCGGTAAACCTATAATCTTAATCTTATACTGTCTCGCCCGCTGGTACACTACAGTCAGGTGGTGCGGTGACATATCTTAAATAAACTTGAATACATTGTTTCAGTTTGTTTATTGAAAGAAAAAATTGTAGAAAGGTGGAATCGAGAAATTTTGAAGGGAGAAAAAAAAAATTGGGAAAGTTAAATTTCGTATAACAAGCCTGATGTTGTCAGGGAGTGCTGGTGACATTTTGACTCTCTCTTCCAAGGGTAGACTGAGTTTTTTCTTATGTTTTTTTTTTTTTCGAAAGAAAAAAGTGAATAAACAAACGAAGACTTACTAAGCTTTTTAATATCGAAACATTTGTTTAAGTACGGGATTTCAGTTTGAGTTTTATTTGTATGCGAGATTGATGATTCTGAATTGGAAATGGACCTTTGGTTGTCATTTTGTATCGAAAATATTTGTAATTTACCGTTGTATGAAATATTTTCAAAATTAATTTATTGGGACGCGATCGGACGACTTTTTCTTTTTTTATTCCGTAATTGTGCCGTTGTTATTTTAAAGAAGTTGACAATTTTCTTTTTTTTTTTTAATTTCTGAAGGTGACGGTCATTCCGAACCTGATCACTTTGAATACATTTACGCTCAATTATCGGACTCTTTCTGCTTAAGAAAATTCGTTTGTTGATCAGATTTTGAAAAGGTTCGTTTCCGTTTTATTTAACATACAATGTCCATATAATATCCAGCGAGCATTCTAAATGTTTCATTTTCCTGCCAGAAACAATGCCTATTTTGGACCTTTGATCCGTCTTGAATCTTTCCGGGGTCCGAATCCAATGCCGCCCTAGAAAAAGTGAGTTATAAGTCCGACCAATACGTTATAAAAATTTATAACAAGATGATAAAACTTATAAACTTTTTGCCACGTAAGATAAATGTTTTTGGCGGTTTGGGGCGTATGCACCCTAGGGTGGGCCGAAAAAAGCGAATTTTTGAATTTGAAAACGCCTGATATGGGAATCGATGCCTTTTTATAATACTATTAACCCCAATTTTTTTTCAGATTTTTTGAAGGTCATCTTGAGGTCGCGCAATGACCTTGAAGTTTTTGAAAAGCCCATTTAAGGGCAAAAAATAAGAATTTTTTTTTGCTGAAAAAAGTATCGCTTCCTATCGGAAATTTTGCGTAGATTACGAATATGAAGTCCAAAATCATTTTAAGAGTTCGGTTTTTGAGCTTTATGCCTATTTTTTATACACTGAAAATGCTTTAGGCTGCTTTTTCTTTTACCTTAAAAACTGTACACAAAAATGAATTTCGGACTTCATATTCGTAATCTACACAAAATTTCCGATAGGGAGCGATACTTTTTTTAGCAAAAAAAAAATTCTTATTTTTTGCCCTTATATGGGCTTTTCAAAAACTTCAAGGTCATTGCGCGACCTCAAGATGACCTTCAAAAAATCTGAAAAAAATTGGGGTTAACAGTATTATAAAAAGGCATCGATTCCCATATCAGGCGTTTTCAAATTCAAAAATTCGCTTTTTTCGGCCCACCCTAATGCACCCCGCTACTTACAAACTCTCTTATTGGGTTCCAAAAAAAATTATCATTAAAATAAAGCAGTATGGCAGTTTTTACCACACTCTGTAAATCATCAGTGAAATTTATAACAAGATGATAAAACTTATAACCTTGTTATAAGTTTTTATAACGTATTCGTATTGGTCGGACTTATAACTCACTTTTTCTTGGGCGCGGTGCCGATGCCGATCCCATATTATTTATTTAACTTTCGATTCTGATTCCGATTCCAATTCCCGATGCCGACGCCACCAGGCATCGATTATATCTAATGCCGCCTCTGATTCCGATTTTAGTGAAAAAAAAATCATAAAGCGATTTTAGACGATTTTTCAAATCAGGGGTCCGATGCCAATGTCGGTGCCGATGCCGATGCTGATTTCGGATATTAAAAAAAATTTTCAAGCCTCGGACCCCTGGAATCTTTATTTGTTTCGTCATCCGGCACCTGAGTTAGTTAAAATGTATTTCACAATTTAGCTTTCCGGAAAAGTCACTTTTTGAAAATAGCTCTGAAAATCAAACCGGGATTGTTTTTAAATGTTCAAGGAAAACCCATGACCTCATGACTTTTGCTTCAGTGCAATTCGAACTGTGAAAGGAAAAGTGCATTTATTTGCACCCCACGGGGTGCTAATATTGCCTACCATACCGCGTTCAAAAAATTCAAACATTTTTCGTAAAATGTTTCTCTGACTTCTTATTTAACATGTTCGAGTCTATGATAAACCCCCGAAATGCAGAACACCGAAATTTGCAAAACCCCGATTCGGGGTTTTGCAAATTCGGGGTTCTGAAAGTACTATAATTTTCCATGAATTATATTCGAGGTTCTGCAAAGTCGGGGTTCTGCAAATTCGGGGTTTTGCAAATTCGGGGTTTTGCATGTTTGCATTCCCGACTTTTTTAAAAATTGTAATTAAAGTGAGGCAGATCAGGTTGAATAAAGTGTACTGCATTTTTTAAGCTAAATCACAATAAGTATATTATCACAGATAATCAGTCATGAATCAGTCATCAATAATGAATTCGGGAAATTTACAATTCTAGCAGTGCATTGCATTTTTAAAGCTAAATCACAGTAGAGAGGTCTTAAACTCATCCCTAGCAAATACAGCGCCTTGCAACCCAGTGTTAGGCAATCCGTGAATAGGAGTTTAATGTAACGTCGTAATCTCAATTTTTTATTTTTTAGCGATTTTAAACGATGGCCTAACTGTTTTCTAGGTCAGAGATACCGAATTTGGAGTCTGTTTCGACGTAGGAGCCCGAGAAGGCCCCTTACAAAGATATTTTTGCGAAAAAGTTCAGAAAAAGTTATTTTTTTAATAGCTCTAAACCATTATACTAATAGCCGTAAGTTAATAATAGGCGCAATATCCGTTTCATCTATCTGTTTTTTCCGAGTAATACTCACTATGCGCAGTTATTAAGGGCAACTAATTATTTTTTTAAAAAAATTAATTAAAAATTAAAAAATGGCTGCCGCCATTTTGTTTTTAAAAATCGGTAAATTCTGATTTCAAATTCGAGAAGAGCGCCCTTAAATACCCCTACCTACGAAGTTTCGTCAAAATCTGACGAAGTTTTATTACTATTTTCCTTGATTTTGTTGGTGCATCCATATGGATGCATTAGACAGGAAGGGGTTAAGCAAAAAAAAAAATTTGACATAAGTCAAACAAAAATAAAATGAAATAAAAAAAAAATTAAAATAAAAATAAAAAAAATACTTTTATCACGATTTACTGAACCCCGAATTTGCAAAACCCCGATTCGGGGTCCTGCAAATTTCGGGGTTCTGAATTTCGGGGTTTTGTCAGGGTCCCACATGTTCGTATCCGGGAATTATTTCATCGAATTTCAAAGACCGATTTTTTTTTTTTTTTTTTTTTTTTTGAAGAACAATGGGTACGTTTTTAGAATGTTTGTCTCTTTTCGGTTTAAAAAAAAAACTTTTAAGAAAATCGAATTATGACTTCTTATAATCGAAAGAAAAATTTAAAAAAACATTTCTCTGGAAATGATCTTGTTATTTTCTTAAAATCGGAGTTCAGTTTCCGAATAATTATAACCCTTTTTCTTGAATCGCTTCTGTTATTCGTTTGGAAATTAATATTTTATTGCTTTATCTTTCCATCGTAATCATTTAAATCGAAATAAGATTAAGCCTTCAGTTCAAGAGTTTTTTTTTTATTCGCTGCTAAGACGAGGAGATATTACATTTATTATTTTATTATGTAAAAATTTTCATTTCTTTGTAATTAAGTGCTTTTCCCATTATGACGACCATTTTGATTTGGGCAACCGGTACCTGGGATGTTTTTTTTCCGAGCTGCAGGCAGTCCTTTGCAGTACTTTTCGTCTCGCAAGAAATCCGGGATTTTTTGACGGTGAGATATTTTACCACCGAAAACAGGGGTTCGAAGCTTGAAGATTTTCAAAAAAAAATTTTGTTTTTTTTTTAATATCCCGAATTCGGCACCGGCGTTGGAATGGGACCCGTGATTTAATAAATCGTTTAGAATGGCTCTATGATTTTTTTTTTTTACTAAAATCGGGATCAGAGGCGGCATCGGATATAATCGATGCTTGGTGGCGTCGGCATAGGGTGTCAGTGGCGGAATCGGAATCGGAAGTTAAATAAATAATATGGAATCGGCATCGGCATTAGGGTGGGCCGAAAAAAGCGAATTTTTGAATTTGAAAACGCCTGATATGGGAATCGATGCCTTTTTATAATACTATTAACCCTAATTTTTTTCAGATTTTTTGTAGGTCATCTTGAGGTCGCGCAATGACCTTGAAGTTTTTGAAAAGCCCATATCTGCCGTGAAAAGGGGAATCGACCTATCGCACATGTCTGGGTTGGCCCTGTTTGTTTATGTTTAGCTTATAAACAAACATGGCCAACCCAGAGATGTGCGATAGGTCGATTCCCCTTTTCACGGCAGATATAAGGGCAAAAAATAAGATTTTTTTTTTTTTTTTCTGAAAAAAGTATTGCTTCCTATCGGACATTTTGCGTAGATTACGAATATGAAGTCCAAAATTCATTTTTGTGTACAGTTTTTAAGGTAAAGAAGAAAGAGCCTAAAGTATTTCAATGTTTAGAAAATAGGCGTAAAGCTCAAAAACCGAACACTTAAAATGATTTTCGACTTCATATTCGTAATCTACGCAAAATTTCCGATAGGAAGATATAATTTCTTCAGCAAAAAAAAAATCTTATTTTTTGCCCTTATATGGGTTTTTCAAAAACTTTAAGGTAATTACGCGACCTCAAGATGACCTTCAAAAAATCTGAAAAAAATTAGGGTTAATAGTATTATAAAAAGGCATCGATTCCCACATCAAGCGTTTTCAAATTCACAAATTTGCTTTTTTCTGCCCATCCTAATCGGCATTGATCAGTGGCGTAACTAGCGGGCCCGCAGGTTCCGCGGCGCGGGAGGGCCCACCTATCTTTTGCGAGCCCATCGCTCTCTGGGAACACAACTATTAAGATTATACTAACAAGAGTTATATTTTAAAAATTCAGGAAAAAAAATTAAAATTCCTTTAAATTACTAAAACTATTTTTTTTTCATTCATTTAAAAATGTGTATAGTATTTTTCAAATGGGGGGGCCTCCTGATTCTGGTCGCGGACGGGCCCATTAATTTTAGTTCCGCCACTGACATTGATTCCAGATTTCAGTCGGCCGTGACCGGCGCCTGCATCATATTTGGACCCCTGACCGAAAATGTTATCCCACTAAGGATGGGCGATGTAGATTCGATTAGCTGTGAATCAATTCCCCACCTCCGATTTTTTGTGTTCGAATCGAAGCTGTCCATTCGATTCGAGAATCGCAGCAGACGGCATCGATTTTTGGCAACCATTAATTTTTTTAAATTGTAAAAAAAGTTCACTTTTTAAAATTAATTAACATCTTTTGGGCATTTCAAGATAAGTAAAATTAAAATCTTCGTCCTGTTTTTGTTCATTCCAATTAATTATTCAGAATAAATTTGGCTGGTTGTTCCCTTTTTGAAATTGTGTGTATTTGTAAATTTTGTCGTTTTGCTTTTGAACCCATTATAATTTTAGTTCAAAACATGTTTAGAGGCAATTTTTTTTATAAAGCCAGCAAACAACGAATTATTTTAAAAATTTTAAGGATAAATATGTTACAAGTAATATCGAATGGACTTTTTTGTGCCCCGATTTTCGTCCGAATCGAAATCAGTGAAACGATTAATCGATTCTCGTCGAGTCGATTTTCCTGAAAAAATTGCCCATTTTTAGAGCTCACCGTCCTTTCGATTTGATCCTGAATGTTTTTATCCCCTCGGCTAACGAAACTGAGTACAATTTTAAATTATGGTTCAATATACGTTTAACTTATGAAAAAGAATAGAAAGCTAACTGATGCTCCTCCCTCATTGAGTTGCGCCCTTATTTCGTCGAACTTCTGTGCCAAAACGCTTGCAGCAGTCATAGTGACTTTTCTAAAGTTTAGAAGGAACCACAACCCATTTTGTTGTAGTAAATTCGGGAGAAAAAAAATTGTTTTTATACTGCACATCGGGTTGAGGTTAAAAACCAAAACGGCATAAATTAATCATCCGTATTTAAGGATTGATTACGAAAATGGCAAATTAATAAAGTTGCATCGATTATATAACTGAAAAAGTATCGATGTATATACAATTTTCAGACTTCCAATTACTGCACAATTTGATGGAAATTTACGATGTAATATCCAGCAGAGTGATTTGAAAACATAAAAAGTCGCATAAAAGCAAATTTTTTTTTCTGCTGGAGGCAACTCCACATGATGTTTATGGAAAACAATGGAAAGTTTCCGTGACCCCCTCGTCCTGTGAAAATGAAAACTTGATCGAATTACAGACAAGAGCTCGTCTTCAATAAGCTTTTTATCTTCAAAATTCAATTATTATTTCATTTTAGACGCAACGTAACGTTGTTTTTGCTAGGTACCTCTTTTGTTCGTTTCGCGATTTCTGTGTAAAAACTTTTTTTAAATTTTTTTGTAAACCGTTTTGCCATGGGATAACCCGAGTTTTTTTTTTATCGATTTCAAACCGGACGTTTCATCAAAAAATCTTGTCGGAGATTTTCGTATTGTAAAAAATATAAAAATTCGGTAAGCGAATTGCTTAAAAGTTTAAAATGTCGACGGTGGAGCAAATAATTTCCGAAAACGAAAATAATTCTTAATTCGAAGATTCGCAATCGTCAAAACTCCGTTTTCTTTGTTACCTCTCGAATTTCATTGATAATAAAGAAAAATATCCGTCGACAGGAATGACAACAAATTTGATTTCATTTCGAGTTCCTCATCAAGCTTTTTAATTACTTTACGGAGCTTAATTTACAAACGATGTCGTTTATGCTACGCTTTATTTCTTTTCTTTTGCTCTGGGTTTTTTTTTCTTTTTTTTTTTCCTTTTTTTTAATCGACGACCGCACATGTGACCTTTGTCCGTTTCCACATTTTCATATTCATAAAAACAGTTCAGCTTTTTAAAAAAACATTTGGATAAATTACAACGTATGAATCGATGCAGTGCGATATGCGGCGGTTTAGTTTTTGTCGTAAAAAAAAAAAAAAAAAAAAATTACTTTTTAAAATCAGATCCCGGGAGTTCCCGGTTTTATTTTCAATTTTATTTAAACTGTTTCAACGTCATATTTGAAATCCATTTTCAAACGACCGACAATAACTATAATTAAGAGATCTACATGAAGCAATGATCTCATCTCGCCACACGCTGGGTCTTTCATGGTTCGCTTTGTCATCTTACTGTTTCTATTCTTTTACACCGTTCCGGTATTTCCTTTCCCTTTACATCCAGTTTGGAAAAAAAAAAAAATTATTTTCTCGCGTTTTGAAAAAGGACGTTGTTAAATCGACTTTTTGTGTGACTGCGAATTTGAGAATGAGTGGGGCTTACCCGAATCAAAATAATAAAAGATTTGATTCTCTGCCCACGTTATCCGTTTGGATCAAAAATGTTTTTACAATGTCCTGGACTATAATTATTAAAAAAGATATAATCCTAAAAAAAATGTTTTTTGCATTTTTAATTTTTTTTTTTATATTAAGGCTCCCGTTTGTTGGCAATACTTGCGTTCGTACGAGCGTAGAAAACTGCGCTAAACTTGCGTACTCCTATGATCTCTGTCACTAAGTATAAGTAAATTGCCATGGAAAAGGAATCACAATTTACGCTTATTGTTTATTCAAGTAAGTAAACAGTGACGGGGATTTTAAAAATACGCAATCAGTAGCGCAGTTAAACAAGCAGTTTTCTCGGGTCCGCAGTCAGAACGAAGAGCTGGGGGGCAGTTGGGCTTGTTAAAAGGGCAATTGGCCTTCATTTCCTATACCTGTCATGTTTAGCCAATTATCTGCAGGGGGGGCATCAAGTCAGGTCAGGGGGGCTTTGCCCTTCTGGCTGAAGGCTGTGGGCAGGGAGCAACGCCCCCCTGGCTCCCTTTTGGCTACGGGCCCGAGTTTTCTACGGTTGGTGCACAATAGGGCGGGTCGAAATACGCGAATTCTTGAATTTGAAAACGCCTGATATGGGAATCGATGCCTTTTTATAATGCTATTGACCCTAATTTTTTTCAGATTTTTTTAACCACAGTTTGAGGTGCCGCAACGGCCTTGAAATTTTCAAAAAACCCATTTTGAGGACCAAAAATGAAAATTTTTTCGCATAAAAGACCGTCGTTTTCTGTCGGAAATTTTGCATAGATTGCGAATTGGAAGTCAAAAATGAGTTTTGTGCACGGTTTTTGAGTCACAGGCAGAAAGCCATCACAAGATTTTCAGAATTTTGGAATCCGGCATGTGGTTCAAAAAATGTGCACCAAAAATAATTTTTGACTTCAAATTCGTAATCTACGCAAAAACTCCGATAGAAAACGACGGTCTTTTATGCGAAAAAAATTTTCATTTTTGGTCCTCAAATGGGCTTTTTGAAAATTTCAAGGCCATTGCGGCACCTCAAAATGTCGTTTAAAAAATCTGAAAAAAATTAGGGTTAATATTATTATAAAAAGGCATCGATTCCCATATCAGGCGTTTTCAAATTCAAAAATTGGCGTATTTCGACCCGCCCTGCTGATTTACAGCTTTAAATGTTGTGAAAGGATAACTGAAGCCATTTTTGGTACTTCCGGCTTTATCCTAACTAGTCACTCACTGCGGAGTTTATACCGCCGGCGAAAAATGTGAATCCTAGACCCAACAAAATGAATATGCCTCGTTCGCAATACAAGCGATGTCGCTTTGCGGCAAAGCATATTTGCTAGACTCGACGACATTATGCATTGCGACAAAGCAATCACACGAGTCTTGTCACAAAACATTTTCACTGCTTAGACCCAAAGCAGCATTTTTTTGAGTGTAGACCTTCTATTCTGCAGCGCTCTTATGTCAAAGACGAAGCTGGTTGTAGAGCATGCATTGCTGGAAGTACTTAGAGATTTTAAATCCCCGACGTTTTTTCATTCCCGGTAAACGGGAATTCCCGTTTTTGAAAAAAAATATCAATCCCGGAACGAGAATTCCCGTTTGGTTAGCTTTTCATTTCTCGGGAATCGAGAAATTGACACACTTAAATTCCCGAGAATCCCGCGAAAGCCGAGATTTATTTGAAAGGCGAAAAGAAAAGAAAATAATCCAAATTTCCGTATTTTGGGAAGAAAGTTCGGAAATAAGCGGAGCAATGTCAAAAACAAATCTTTTTTTTTTTTTTTTTGTTTAAAGGGCACGCTTTAGGCAAATTATTTAAAACAAAATTCTGATGTTTATAACTTTTTTCTAAAATATTGAAAATTTTATGTGATAAATAGTCAAAAAGTTGAAAAAATTGATATTATTCCCGTTCCCGGGAATCTGGAGTTCTTGAAAATGAGAAAAATTTCATTCCCGGGAAGCGGGATTCCAAACTAGTTTAAAAAAATGTTCCTGGGAAATTTTTCGAGAAAAAAACTCGGGGCGAGAATTCCCGGGAAGAATCCGTACACAGTAAAAAATATTATGTAAATATGTTCTAAGCGGTCCACATAAATTTTTTCTGTTGTTTGTCCCGAAAGGTAAACATAAACCAAAACAGAATAAGAATTATGTGGACCTAGTTATGTTGATTTATGTTGATTTTGACGTAAAAGTTTTTACTGTGTAGAAGTACTTTATAGCGTTAAAAAATATTTACTCCCTTATTTGATCAGAAAAATTGACGGAAAGTCTAATTATTCTGTCCTACTTTAATTTGGGCACTCAATCAGGCCTGTTTTAAAATAAAAGGCACCTTTCTATTTTAAAAGACAAAAATAAGCTTTTTCTAAATGTACAGTAGAATTGAAATTTTAATTGGGTTCCTAAATTATTAACCTACTTGAGAAAGAGAATTAGCGCAATAATAAAAAAAACATAAATAAGTAAATAAATATAGAGATCATAAAGTAAATAGGAAAAAAAAAAAAAGGATTTAGTCATGTTCTTCTATTTATTTCTGATAAATCCCCAAAAAAAGTTACACAGTATATAAAAGGGAATATAAATGAAAAGGAAATAAATAAAAAGAAAAAAAAAACTACGTCCATATAAATTTTCATTTAGTCGCCTAAATGGGAGAAAATTGAAGAAGCCACTCGGTTTCTGTGAATAAAAGAATGATTGAATTACATTAAAATCCCCACTACAACAATAACAAACAAAACCACGAGAATGCGCAGTATTGTTTTTCGTTTAGTCTAAAGGATGTAATAGCCGGTAATGAGAAAGAGGGAAAAGAAGGGGCTCGGGGCAAGGGGGTTCGTACTTCCATGGCGGAAGGCGGGATCATTCCCGAAAGTCGAAACTCCAGTATACTCGCGACCATGGACGGAGAGAGCGGCGATTCCAGTTCGGAACCCCACGTCGTTTTAATCCCTAATGTGGAACAATCCGAAAACGGTTGTAAACAAGTAAAAATCACGTGCGAGCCCTCCGAGGTTAAATCCCCATTGGAGCCCGCCGATTTTTCGCTTAAACCCAACAATAATTCCTCGAGGTTCGTTGATTACGAATCCGCTCAAAGGACTTTGGATCAAAAAGGATCGGAATCCAGGGAAAGACTTTCTTCCGGTGATTTCGATCGCGAAAATGCCTCGGAAAAGGACGTTTACAGGAAAGACAATTCGTATCGCGAATCCAGGGTTTCGGATTACGTTAACACCAAAGATCATTTTCGGGATTTTCGAAATAATTTAAATGCCGTCACGTCGGAAAGTGGTGCGGGACTGAGTAAAGAACAACATTTGAGAGCCTCGGAATTCGCTGCCGCGTTAAGTTTTAATAAAGATCCGCATAGAAGTTCGGATTTAGCAGGAATGATTCTTCAGCATCACCAAAGGTTTGTTGAACGACTTCCTTGCGACGGCAATCGAGTGTTTACGTTTTCTTGTATTTATCCAGTTCTTTTTTTTTTCTACATATTTGTATTTTTCTTTCCTTCCCGTTTTTTTAATATTTTTTCTTATGGTTCCCTTTAAGAAATTTTGAAATTCAGAAATTATTGTAATTAACGAATTAAAATCCGATTTGGTGTCAAAAAAATTAATCATGTTTTTTGCAGTTATTGCCTGAAATGTCAAAAAAGTTTACGGCTTACAAATAGGAGAATTAGGTTTTAAAAATGATCTTAATGATTTAATTTCATATAATTTTATTTTAATTGTGATATTTTACACAGGAAAAAAATTCAACTGCGATTAACTGAAGTTTGTGTTTTGTAAATACAAATCTTGAGCACTAGGGTATATTTGGAGCTTTTTTAATTGAATGACAACTGAATTTCAGAACCTTCTAGCAGCCGATTTCCACAACTGAGTGCCTCCATTTTCATCGATATTTTTTAAGCTTTTTCATTGAAACGTTGCCGCAACAGAGAAAACACTGGTCTACAGCTGTCAATGTTTTCACTTCCACTGAGGAACTGTCGCACTGTTCTTCAAAAAATAAGGTGTCTTTTTAGACAAAAAAAAAAAAAAAAAAATTGTTGCTGTCTTCCGATGATACAATAGAACCTTCATCCCTACGTTTTTAGAATAATTGTTGGGATCCCTTTTTAGGGCAGAAAAATCTTTTTCTTAATTTTTCTTAATTATTTTGCGGTTTTGACAACATGAGAAAACCTATTAAATCTAAGTCGCATGTTAATTTCGATTTTGTACACAAAAATAAGCAAAAACGGGGAAAAAATTGAATGAGAGCATCAAAATAAGGAAAAATTAGGAAAATGACTCAGAGATGGTTTTTTTTCCCCATAAGAAATTCAACGGACACATTCTTTTACTTCATGCTTTCTTTTTTTTTTTTTTTTTTTTTTTTTTTTTTTTTAAAGATTTTTGGTTGTAAGGGCTCGGGTTCACTATCGAACATATTTGGCCTAAAATTTATCTTCCAATGTTAAACGTTTGGAGGAACTTTTTCGCCCATTATGCCAGAAAAATCGCGCTGTTTATATAAAGTTTCCCGAAAAATGTTGGGAAAGATCTTCGGATGACATATGGATTCAAAATGCTTGTCATATTCGTGTAACAAGCTGAATTCATACATGAGTATTGTATGCATGCAAATCTAATCAATCTTAATTAAAAAATTTTACAACCCAACAGTAGTACCACCCTTCTTTGCCATTGGCTTCTTCTTGGGATTCGTATCAGCTTCTCCTTGCGCATTTGCAAAGATTTCTTTCTGCTGATTGACATCAGCTTCTTCCTTTGCCATGTTCACGCAACATATTTGGTGTTGAACTTGCGCCCTTAAGCTGATTTCCCTCAATTTATTTCATCTTTTCATTCCCACTTGTTTGTATTCTTTCTACGATTTATTTTTTTAAAACTGATTAATTAATTAATTAATTTTTTTTCTTATTTTTGGGAGATTTTGAAAAACTGTACTTAAATTTTCTTATTTCAACATCGTTTTCCAACTCAAATATAATTTAATTTCCATTGTATTTTTAAGATTTGACGGTATAAAAGCTTTTCATGTCGACAACAATTTGTCTTTTCTTCAGGTTCTGACGGAACTTCAACACAACGATCGGTGTTAGATATTGCTTATTAATGTCCTACAAGTTTGTTTTACCCCTTAGTATTTTCATGAAAAATTGGAGATCAGTTAACTCCTTGTTCCTACCCGTCTTCGTCCTATTTTTTTTAGAAATAGAATTTGAGTTCATTATTGCATAAAATGCAGCAATAAAACACCACTTGTTACGCCGGTTTAAAATTTTAATAAAAAAATGTTAATTTACACGGATGTTTATAAGTTAAAAACATACAATTATATTTCGAATAAAAGGCAATCATTTTTTAATTATCATGTTGAAAATGCTAATTGTAGTGCATTAGTTTCGATGGTTGATACACATTATTTATGTAATCTTAGCCCAATTGTTTTTTATTCCCGATGTTTCAATTTATTTTCTTTGTAAGTCAAAAACTTTATTTCTAAACCAGACCTTTTCAGCAGTTAACGCCCATACAGCATTTATAAAAAAAAAGTCACGGTTCACATCCTGGATACTTTTTATAATTTTCCCGTTGGTATAAAAACTTCGATCTCTTGAAATTCCTCTGAGAAAAATTTAGAGTAAATCTGGTTTAATATGTTGGATAGATTTTTGGACAACTGATGAGATTAGTTAATCTGGCTATCAAAAAAAACTAGGGGGCAATATATTTGGAACATTTAAAAAGATGATAGTCGGGTAGCTTTTTTTGCCCTTAAAAGTAGTAGTTGTTAAATTTAATATCGGGTAGTAATATTATTAAAATGGTAGTATGTTTCGCTAATTTTTAGCCCTAAAATTTTGGCTTTTGGGGAAGTAATGAGCCTAGGGCAGTGGAAAAATAACATCCCTCGCTTTTTATTTATCAATAAGTAAAAATGTGGGACAAGCTGGCTAACTTTCTGATTTGCCCGATAAAAATCTTATGCTTCATCTTAAGCTAGTTTTGGCCAAAATTAGTTGAAAAAATTTCTCTAAATGTTAAAAGTTTATTTTTTATTACTCTAATTGGTGACGATAATCGTCACGTAAGCTATTCGGACTAATATGAGATACAAACATATTTTTGATTGAAATTAGCGCCATTTTGTTTTATTTTTTTAATTAAAGGAAACTATTACTCACGCTTTTTCGGGCTCGTCAAACCTGGCTTCGTCCATCTCAATTGTGAGCTTCCTTCTTGAGCTGCTGCTCGACTTTCTCGAACAAATGGATGGCTCAAGTTTACCTTTGCCCAGAATTCCTTCTGAGATTGCTCAGTGTCATTCTACCGAAATATTTTTTAAGAAAATTTCTCTCCCATGATTATTTTCTTTGTTCGCTTTCTTTAGCCCTTCCGGAGTTCTAGGTCTCTTGAATCAATGCGTTACAAATATTCGATTGACGGAAATGGTGTAGGAAGGTCACTCATGCCAGATTTTGGACAACTGATAAGATTAGCTCGAGATAGCTAGTGGTGCTCCGAGAAGAAGAAAACGCCGTTGCGCGTTGTAAAGAGCAAAAAAAGAAAGTTCTTTAAAAAGTAAAAATGAGCGTTTTTTTACTGTCCCTTTTTAAGGTACTACGACGAAAAAGTCTTAACAACATGACGGAAGTACTGGTTTTCTTGCTTGTTAATTAGAAAATGTTCTAAGTAAAAAAATTTAAAAAAAGTCAGTTTTATATACTGCAGATTTTTCGACTTAACCTGTTTTTCGAATCACCCTGTCACCAAGAAGGAATGATTTTCTACCACGCTACAAACCCTCTCTTATATAATCCATCAGAAGAGAGTCGATCATTTTAACCACTTAACAATTCCTACGTCACTCATGACGTTTAAGCTTCTGATTCGTTAAACAGATTACATCAGAATGTCATGCCTGAGAAGGGTTGTTTTTGTTTTTTATGAGATAAAGTTGTGGAAGCAAGATCTTATTTAAATATGGTAAAAGCTCTTCATTAGCAGACGCCATTGAAACAAGAAAATTTATTTTGTTTGTGTTGAAAGTTTTTTATATTTAAAAAAAAAAAAATAAGGATGAGTTTGTAACTCCATTCCTTGCTTAAGGTTAGCTCCTTCCAACTTAAACTATGGCGTTAAAATATTTTTTTTTTTAAATTGAAAATAATATTTCTAAATGCTCTTGAATATGAATGACTTTCTAGAACTTTTTCTAGAATGGCAAGTGTGGATTTCAAAATGGAATGTGCTGCAGCGCAATTGAATTTCGTGATCCCGTCGCTGAGATTAATTTCTATGCTTATAAAAAATTTATAAAATTCCATTAACTAATGGAATTATTTAAAACCAGTAAATTTTCCTCTATCTTTAAATGCTTTCCATAATGTAATTGTTTTTTGCGAAGCGTATATCCATAGCTTTCCCTAATGTTTTTTGTTTTTCCCAGCTAAATATACCTTTTTTGGTCTTTTTCTTTCGCCTTTATTGGCATAGAATTTAGATAGATAGATAGATAGAAAAATAGTGTATATTTAAAATAATTTTTTTATACACGGTTGACAATACACAATACAAAAAGTCGGAGACAATATCAAAACTCCTTAATAAATTTTCTTAATTACAAACAAAAGCTGCTACAGGCCCGTATGGGAAACTTTCAACTGATAAAACAGAAACAAAATATCGTTCTAAAGACAGGTCCCTGATTTTGAGCGCGTTAGTAACATAGAAAAATACACTTTTGGATTTTCTTTCGTCATTATTGGCATAGAATTTCGTTTTTAAATAAAGTAAAATTAAAAAATTAATGAATAAGTGAATATAAATAGTAGATATCCCGAGATTATCCAAAAGTTTTTTGAAGCTCCGATTTAGGGATATAAATTAGCAATCTAATCCATATATGATTTAATTCATCTAATTTATTTTCCTAAAATGGATCTTCAAAAAACTTTTAGATACTATACATCGACTGCTCCGAAGAACAAGTCCCTATTTTTTTAGCAGTACAAAAACTTCCTATCTTTTTTTTTTGCTAGTGCAAAAACGACCTATCGTATATGGCAATAACCATTTAAATAGATCGTTTACAAGTCGTCAAAAAAAAGATAAGGAGTTTTTCAAGTGCCCGAAAAAAGATGGGAAGTTTTTGTACTGCTAAAAAAAAATAAGGACTTGTTCTTCGGAGCAGTCGACATATGTTATTGTTAATAATGCCAGTGACTCTGAGTCCCCTTTTTTCCCCACCCCACTGGAACCATTGACAGCAGTTTATCGGAACCCAAAATTGATCACTTTCTTGTTGTTTACACCCAATTATTGCTGCAAATAGTCATGGCACATCGTGATGTTGGAAAATCGGGAAATCTTTCCCCAATTTTCTCAATCTACTTTTCCACCGGGTAACTGATAGTTAAATAACTGAGAAGATTTGGAGACCAGCTCCTTATTTTTAAAGAACCCCACACAAAATCATAGGAATTTGGCTGTCGGAAAAAGTTTATTTTTAAAAACAAACAAAAGAAAAGCAAAACAAATTGATTTTTTGGAAAAATTAAAAATTGATTTTTATCCGATAGCCACATTTCCATTATTTTTTGCGGGGTTCTTTAAACAACATTTATGTACTATAGTACATAAATTGTACTTTGATGTGAATAATTCGTAAAAAACATTGTTATCATTTTTCGAAAAAATATGGGAAGCTTGCTCAAAAGCTCTTTTTAATTTGTTTATTAAATCTTTATCAACATCTTCCTTTGCATTTAGATGCATTTGAATTTTTCGTTCTGATTATTTCTGTCCTTCAAGGGATTGACTTCTGTAAGGTACATGTAGGTAAGTGCTACCGTCCGAAAAGTGCGACTTTGCCATATAAATGCGCATGTGGGAAATTAGCTTTTGTACGAATAAATACATCGTTTTCTAGCGTATATATTCCGATAAAAGCGAATTCCCCACATGCGCATTTATATGGCAAAGTCGCACTTTTCGGACGTTCGCACTTACCTACATGTACCTTACAGAGATAGCAAAATCTATCCAGTCCGAGGACGTCTTCAGAACGTCATGAGGATATTTATTGCACTAACCTATGCCCGCACTGATCCAAAAAGTGTCCTTTCGACATCCTATGGATATCCCATGGATTTGGATATCCACTGGATATGTAATTGACAAACCACAAGATGTTCAATAGGTTGAAAATGCTATTTGGGTAGGTAGTAATTTAAATGATTTTCATATTGCACAACAGGAATATATTTGGCTGTTCACAGTTGACACGTAAATATCTTCTTCTCTGACATGAATGTTTCCGTTTCCGATTCCGACAAAGCAAACACACGGAAAAAAAAGTTCGGTTCCTGTTACTCATTGTTGAGTTGGGTCCTGTGACGTCTAAACATTTGAGTTGATAATAGGGGTCATGTACATATTACGTAAGCATTTTTTTCGCCATTTTCAACCCCCTCCCCCCCCCCGTTGTAAGTATGAGTAAGATTTTGGCAACCCCCCCCCTCCATATTACGTTTTTTTTTTTTTTTTAATGGAACCAACGGCACTCGACTTCGGTAATTTTCCCCATAATTCATGGAACTGAAATAAACCAATATAAACACCTATATTGAGAAAAATCAAAGAGAAGGTTACCTTTATTTAGACGGTAACAAAATAATGTAATATTAGCTCGCCGCAACATTCACAATATTTAAAAAAAAAAAACGTAAAATTAATTAATTAATTACTTATTTTATTTTCAAAAATTCCTGGTCAGAATAGAAAAAAGCTTACGTAAGAAAGTGTAAGACCCCTTCCCCCCCCTTAACATGCTTACGTAATATGTACATGACCCCATACTGAAAATTTAGCAATTGTTTTTTAGCGTTAGTAATGATTATTAACGCTTAGTAATAATTACCTAACTTTAGTATTATCAACTCAAACGTTTAGACGTCACAAGACCCAACACAACATTGAGTAACAGGAATCGAACTTTTTTCTCCGTGCATGCAATCCAGCCTGCCGGCAAAATTTTCAGAGCTTAATTCGCTTATATAAGTCTAAAATTTACCTTCTCACACATTCTTTGCAACATATATGCCAATCTGGGCAAGCATCTTTTTCCAAAAGTTTGCCGTCTAAACACAAAAAACAGTGAAGCAACGTATTTTTATTTTTTTATTTTGTCAGACTTAGCCAGCTTGAAGTATTTTAATTTAAAGTTTATTTGTTCAACCTCATCTCTTAAAAAAAAAAAAAAAAAGACTGGTCTTTTGTGAAAAAATTTTTGAAAAAATGAGAAAAATTTACTAATGATTATGAATGTTTGGAGAATAAATTGAACGAATATTTTCATCAACATGCTCAGAGATCTAAATAAGCAGTACGCTTGTTATTATATTGACAGTCGTAGAAGCTTTTATTCAAAGACCCAGGAGAATGTGTCGTTTTCTAGCTCCTCCCTTCTTGCCCATTGCATCATTTAATATTTCAGCAAACGATGCAACATACAAATAAACATGTAAGAAAACATGAGGCATTTCTGGGTCTTGTAATTCTGGTCATTTTGTCTGATGCTCATTTGGGCAATTCTAATTGAAGTAAAGACGAAAAATTCAATTCTTGAATACTTTAACTGCATCTTTACATGTTCCTTCCTGTTTTATCTCAAGTGTCCCAACTGCGAGTGAGATGACGTTTTTGGAATATGTTGAGGTTGTGCTTAAAATCGTCTTTACGATAATTTATTCTTTAGATATTTTTTTGATTTTTGATATTTAATGTTGTCATTTAAAGTAGAGACCCTTAATTAGAAGAAACCCGACAGAAAAAATGGGCGCGCAATTTTGGAGGCATATGGACACGACGTCGGCTGAGTGGCGAGCGTGCTCGACTCCGAAACGAATGATCGTGTGGAGTCTTGGTTCGAACCTGATTTTAGTCAGGATTTTTTTCCGCCAGCATTCACCTCTGATACTCATGTGTGTATCATGTGAAGAAGACCGATGTGTCACAGGGTTCGGATTCCCTGTCAAAATAAAGTAGGTCCCGCTCATTCGTAAAATACCTTTGCGATATGAGTGCCCCGTCTTCGAGCTCGTCACTCGATACATTAAGAGGTATGACGAAGTAATACCTAAACGTATTGTAGACAGGCGAACTCCTTCTTCCGCAAATAAAATAGCGGATCGTTTGGGGGAATCGCACTCATAAAACGCCTTCACCGTCAACATCGATAATCTATCGCCATTTTTTGAAAAGTTCCTCATAAATCTTATGTTTCAGTGTATTCTTTTACTGAACATCCTGGTTCCCTCTTTGATCCCTATACCGATAACCACAACTGAGAGAATTACACCCCCCCCCCCCCTGCCTTAAAGCAGTTTTATAGGTTTGTTGGAAAATAAAAAATAATACCTAAACCATACACCAGAAACCGAACTTGGTAAAGGTAGGTGCCGGGTCATAGGGCTTCATGTCCTGATTATGCCGAAAAAGAAGAAGAAGATGATCATGCGCATTAGTTTTGTAAAAGACAGTTGAATAAAAGGTGCTTTCAGAAAACAATCAAAAAACGTAAACAAACAGAAGAAAAAAGTAATGCGCACGGCACGGTCATATGCCTCCAAAATTTCGGGCTCATTTTTCTTGTCGGGTCTCTTCTAATTAAGGGTCTCTAATTTAAAGATGCGAATAATTTTTCCGAAGACCAAAATTTGTAGGCAAGGTCTTTATTTTATTTTATTTTATTTATTTTATTTATTTATTTATTTATTTATTTATTTATTTATTTATGTCTTGAAAAAATAAAAACAGAAATCACGATTTTTTTGCCTGACGCATCGGAGCTTATTATATCAAATGCAATTCATCTAAATTTTTTTTTTCCGCAGAAGTTTGGGTTTTTCAATAAAGCCCGCACATCTGAGCAGTTCGGGATCATATCCAAACAATGCCGGCCCGAGGCATACGATAGATGCCATCTTAGGTCTAGGGGCAAGAACGTCTCCGTCCAGACAACTCCAAGAGCATTCCGGTCGTAACGATATCGAATCTGGTGGTAAGTCCTTTTTTTACCGTTTTTTTGAAAAAAAAAATCCGAAACGTTTTTTGATGGGTTAAATAAAAAAAATAAAAAAAAAAAAAGAAGGAGCAAAAATGTCGTAATCCTCTGTCCGTGAATAATGGCATGTTGAAGGGTTCTGTCAAATTAATAAGCTCTTCGCTTTAACAAGCATAATCCCTCGATGTAAACTACAAAAAATTTAATAACTTTTAATGTAAAACAATCTACCGAATCGTAATCGTGTGCGTCAGCCACTTTTCTTAGGAACCGGGTGAAATTTTTTAATTGATGCAATCGTTTATTACATCCTTTTTTGTTAATAAATGAATCGTAAAAATTTCATTTCGTTAACGATTTAAAATGTCATTATACGAATAAGATAAATTTTTTTTTTTTTGTATGGAGTTACGGGAGAGCATTTCGGGCACAAATTCGATTAGCTGCCGAAAGACGACGCGAGTAGATTAATGTGTTAAAAACAATATGACCTAAAGTTATTCCACATTACTCTCGACCTTCGGGCGACAAATCCAATATATTTTTCAATTTGTAATGTCCTTTGTTTTGATTAGTCATTACTTGTCATAAGTCTTAAGACGGTCCAGTGTTCATTCAAACTTTCAGGTTTGATTAATGGATATTGTCCTTAAACGGCAACGGGTTTTGGGCAGAATTTTTTTTTTTTAAACCTAAATAACGGGCTGTGCCGTGCTTCAAACCTCTGAAGCCAGTTTAAATTTGTTGAAATCAAAATTAGAGTAACAGCATGAGGCTTTGGGTCTGGGAATCATGAATTTTCGAATCAGAATCGAATCGGTGCCACGCGAACAATTTTTTCGGTCCCGTCAGTGGTGATTTTGCGGTTGAGTGGGATGGGGACCAGTGCCATAACTTTTTTGACTTTCGAGGCGCCGCCCCGGCATTTTTTCTTCAGAAATACTTAAGCTTAGAAGGATAAATGGCTAAATTCTACTGAAGCGCCCCGGCACTTTTTTTAGTCAAAAGTATCACTATGAGTCCCGTGAAGCAGCGTATTGGGATGCAGACATAAAACTCATCTGCCTGGGTAGCTACTACTTACCTAGTGGCGTCATTTGGGGCTCTTCGGGAGGACACTTGAGTCCCCTAAGGTTTATTTGCCCTCCTAAGAATTTTTGCTTTCATACGATATGTATAGGAATTTTACCTCTTGCCCCCATTAGCTGGGCATACCTGTCCTTAATAAGACACATTTGCCCTTCCCCGGAAAAATGTGAAATGGCCCCTTCTGCTACTACTCAGGCAGATGGGTAGTAGCTACCTACGCCGCCTACCACATAGCTGCTACATATCTGCATGATTAATAGCAGGGGCGCCATTTCCCATTTTTCTTGGGGAGGCCGAAGATGTCTTAATTCAAATTCGAGTCTTAAGATGGTCCAGTGTCCATTCAAACTTTCAGGTTTGATGGTCAGTCAGAGGGTATTAGCTACCTACGCCACCCTCCACGTAGCTACTACCCATCTGCCTCAGAAGTAGCAGGGACGCCATTTCAGATTTTTCTCGGGAAGGGAAGGAGACCTCGCTACTATTCAGGCAGATGAGTAGTAACTACGTGGTAGGGGGCGTAGGTAGTTTCACCTATTTTCCTGAGCAGTAGCATGGGCCCCTTCAGCAGGGGCGCCATTTCAGCCACTAACCAGGCAGATGAATTTTATGTATCCATTCCTCCTACCAGTTAGCTGCTACCGCTACCCAGGAATATTTTCTGCTAGGAGTCCCACTACTTTATTTCGTTCAGATTGAATGTAAGAAAATTTTTCATTCGATTATGACAATATGTCAGCCACTGCAAACGATGTTTAAAAACCCGAGAAGATTGGTGGAGATTTTATTTCAGCGTCCTCGGTTTTAGTTTTACCGCTACAGTCTTAGGAGTTCTACTGTTTCACCAATCACTTTCATTCTTTCTCTTGCACATATGAAATAGATTCAATCTTTCTAATGTTTTTGGTAGATGCTAGTAGAGTCAACTTCTGTATGAATATTTAATACCAAATCATTAACCTAAATAAGGTATTTAAAAAGGATCACAATTGAAAATCAACATCACATGATGGAAAAGGTAGATCATTTGCTACATCCTCTACCATAGCATTCACAACAAGATCTCCATGATTCGTATTATCAGGATTATTTACTGGTGCTGCATTTTCGTGGAAAGCTATGTAATCACTCAATTTTTTGATTGTGGCAACTAACTGTGCTTCAATCATTGCTAGTAGCCGATTGTTGTTAACATGATTAATCAAATCTTTCGCAATGGGGTTATTGGTGGTATTCGTTGGCAAATCCTCAATTTGTGCGTTCTCAGTGAAATCATAATGTTCACCTGTAGTTGCGGCAATCAGCCCTGCTTTAAACGATAAATCAACTAACTCTCTTGTGTATTTAGAAATTCTTTTAGTTCTTTGCATGGTGTCTTCATTCATAATGTCTTTAAAAGAAGCGAAACCTTGTAAAGCATCAATTCCTACAATTCCTGCTTGATCGTCGGCCATGATATGACATGAATTTATGGCCTGCGTTAATGCTCCCATCTACAAATTCCCGATGTTTCTAAAAGATTCCATCTCCTTAATAGTTTGCTTTTTTACAAACTTAAATTTCTTTACTCGACTACATCCATCCCTGGTAAAAATTTGGCCAGACTGGCCGATAATGGAAAATCTGACTGAAATGTAACAGTTATCAGTCTTGATTCGAGCTGGATTTGGTTGGAAATTGGATCCAATACTGATCCAAGATCGATATTGTTGATCTAGATTGATTCAATAATGAATCAAGATTGAAAACAGTTACATTTCAGTCAGGTTTTTCAACTTGAATCGAAGCCGGATCAGTAATGTTAGGGAATAAATTTTTACCAGGGCATGAAATTTAAGAAAACCGCGTTAATTCTTCCCTTACGGCGTTAACATATTTATGAACAGAAACAAGTGCATTTTCCATACGCCGTTAATAAAATTAACAAGGTATTTTTTTCAGAATTTGGTCGAAAAATATTTTTGATAGATCTTAGATCTTACTAAGAACAAACGTTAAAGCCCAATTAAAGGGCTTTTATTCCACGATGTTAAATAACTGCATACCTCTATTTTTGAAAGGGCTGCAATTTTACAAAAAGTTCATGAATATTATTGCTAAAAATGTTCGATACGCTTGACGGTGGGAGAGGCTTAATACGCTAAGAAACTCCGTTTTAAATAGATAAAATTTTATGGGTTTGACCGAGTTCTACCCTGATTTATATTCATTTGCCTTCATTTTTGTTCTCTGTCTCTTTTCCAGCAAAAAGGCTTTTTGGACTCTTAACAAAAATTTTTAATATTTTTTTTTTTACCTTTAAAGGGCTCCTTTTGGATAGAAAAATTAATTTTCTGATATTTTTACGAATTTCTTAGAACGCCCACATTACACTGGTTTGGACGTTTAAGACCTTTTTCAATTTTCTAAGAATCTAAAAACCGGTATCGAACTATGTAAGATGCAAGCAAATAAATCGACGACCGAAAGGTTTTTTTTTTTTTTTTTTTTTTTTTATGAAATTCAACGAGTTTCCTTTCTTTGATAAGATTTACAAAATTAGAAATTAAATGGAAGATCCGAGAAATGTTTCCGGTTGATGCGACTGTCAGAGTCGGTGCTGTTAAAATGAAAAGTGAGATTGCGTGCAGTAAAAACTGACAGATATTTAGAACGCTAAACAAACAGATAAATAGACTTCATTTCTCTTTAAACTAATAAAAACAATTTTTTTTTTCGCGTCAGAAATATCACTTACATTTCGTTTTTTTTTTTTTTTTTTTTTTCGAAAAGTCACGGATCGAATATCGGTGATTAAAAAAAGCCCGTTATAAACTCTTATAACGACTCTAAAAAAAAATTTTTTTCCCTGCTTCTTTGCAATTCATCGAAAAATGTGAAAAAAAAAAAAATTTTTTAATGGGGAAAAGAAAACGGTTAAATTCAGTCAATTTAAAGACAAACAAAACAATTAATGGCATTTTAAAAGCAGCCTAATTTATTTATTTATCATCATTAACTGATCGTTTTGCTTAATTACGAAAATCCTTTTTATATAATTATCATATATAGCAAAGGTAAAAAAACAATAAATTCCAACAAAAAAAAAAGTTTAAAGTGTTGATATTATATAAACTTGTTCACGTCAATTAATTTTTGAATTAATAATGGATTTCGAAACATTTCAACGGTCGTTTCACCTATTTTCCTTTTTTTTATACTGCTAACAAGACCGAATTTCGGAAAAGATTCGATGATTTAAACGAGACGAATATGGACATCGGAAATTGATGCCGATTGAAAAATTAATTTAAAACCGACCGATTCAGACTTGTACCGCTGAAAAGCCTATAAATGGATTTCGATTTTCGTTCCTCTGAAAAATTAAATTATTTTTTTATTTCAAATTCGTGTAAATTCCTATATAGTTTCCTAACCTATATAGTTTTGTTGTGTGAACATACGAGCACAAACCTGGCACTTTGGAATGGTTACTTTTTAAAATCTATTGATTTTTTAGGGATACCTTGAGATGTCTTAGTCTAAATACCAGCATTTAGGAAACTAAGATAAACTAAACTCTTACAGTTTCCCAAAATCGTTTTTTTTTTTTTTTTTTTTTTCCAATTTTTTAGTCTGCAGTCGATCTCAACCTTCTTTTCAATGAGAACTGCAATACGTGAACTAACCAGATGGCGCTGATGGTCACAAAAATATTCCGCTTCCATTTCCTTACATATTAAAAAATCAATTTTAACGAAAAAAAAATTGCTTTTGGTGTTTTTGAAAGCTTAGGATGACATTAAAAAATCACTCATATTAATCTAGAAAAAATCAGCAGGATCAAAAAAAAGAAAAAAAAATCTTCTCTTTGCCTTCCTTATACCTTTTGCATTTGAGAGGATATTTTTATGACATGCAGCGCTGTTGCGGAAAAAGTTTGCTTTAACGTTCCTCATAAATGTCCGAATATCCCGATATCCAGTATACCGACCGCGCAGCCCTTTTAGGAAAGATTCTTTAAAAACAGAAAAGTCCCCCCCTTCATAAACACGACCACAAAGAATTATTCGATTTTTAACGAGAAAACTCTTAGATAAAGTAAAGGGACCTCGAACGCCCGGAGGTGTATGACGAACTCCATTTTAACGGATTCCATGTTACAGTTTATTAAATTAAAAAGCAATTAAACGCTCGGATGAGGTCGTCCAGGTTTTTGTCTTTTATTCTAAAATATTCGTTTTTTCTTTCCTTTTTTTTTTTTTTTTTTTTTTTTTTTTTTTTTTTTTTTTTTTTTTCGCCGACCTAAAATGTTGCTAATTAAAATCCTTATCGATGCCGTAACCAAGCGAAAGGATAGGAAAACGAAATCGCTTCGGTCGATATCCGAATCATTCTTTTTTTATTTTTATTTTATTTTATTTTATTTATTTCGGAGCTCGTACCCTTCGGACGTTTATCCCAAACCTGTCGATCAAACGATCGAAACGCAATTAAAAATATTACGAGATGTGAAGGATGCCCGAACACTCGATAAATCTCGCCTTAAAAGAATTAACAGTTATTTAAAGTTAATTAACGTTCGCAGCAGTCGGTATATCACATAATTCTTTGACATCCTTCGTAATCGTTTTTTTTTTTTTTTTTTTTTTTTTTTTCAAATGCTCAGCGTTTTCTGTCGCAATTCTTAGATTTGTGAAAGCGAAGGGAAACGACACATTTTCGTGTCAGTAGAAAAAAAAATGAGCCAAATTTGTGAGCCAAAATTCTGTTCAGCCTTTTTGAAGGTTCACGTAGGCCTAAAATTAAGAAGCAAACGTAGGCCAAAGACAATTTTTTTTTGTGGGGGGGGGGGGGGCTAAAACCGACAAGAAAAAAATATCCAAAAAATTTTCCAATAGCGATATTTTTTCCTAAAGGAAAATCAAAAAGAAAATCTTAAAAATTAAATATAAAGACCTTTTGGAGTTTAGTCTTCGTTTTTATCCTCCTTCCTCCCTTAAATGTTGTTGGTTTTTATTGTATATTAATCGATTCCGTTTTTAAACTCGGAAATGAACCATTTCGCCGGTGAAAAATAAACTTGCTCGTTAATCAACTTATAATTTTTTAAAGGAACGAAACACTATTCTCGCTGGATTTTCGATTACCGTTTCTCGTAAGTTAATCATGTGATTTAATCATAAAAATCTTAACATAATTTGTTACTAATCACATCTTGACGTGTACTTAATGAATCCTCCGCCTTCTTTCATCTTAAAATCGTGTGTCTTAAACAGGCGATAAAGTAACGGTGATTAATTTATTTAGTAGACCCTAAAAAAAAAAAAAAAAAAAAAAAAAAAGATAATTAAGATTCTATTGTAAACGTTTTTTTATTAATTTAAAATGATGGGTTAATTTACGGTGTCACCGAATCTGATATTATTATGTTTTCGTCAAATCGTTACCCTAATATTCCGCGTATGCGGTAACCGACGAATTTTTTTTTTTTTTTTTTCGTTTTTGAGCGCGCTGTTGTTCGTGAAAATTTTCGCATCGCTCCATGCTGACGCGAGTATATTTTTTTAACTAAAATTTTTTGATGGGGACTAATTTTTTACATGGAAAACGTTTAAAAATATTTTTGTCATAAATTTGGAGCTTAATGATTTTCAGGGTGCTTATTGCTAATTTTCCGAAAATAAATAGCAAAGCAAAATTGTGTAGAATATTTGCAGGACGTGCAAGAAACGCCATGACACTTTCTCCTTTTTGTGCATGTGGTACATTTTTAAGGAGTCCTCAGGATGTCCAGTTTAAAAATACCACGATCCTTATGCTCTTGTATTGTTGACATAATTCTTTATTAAGTGAACATGACGGGGAAAAGTGACAAGTATTGTCTTGTCTTGTTTTGTGTTGTTTGGTCCATCATCACTAGTCTTGTTTTCTGGAAAATTGGACAGTTTCAGGAAACGGACCCCCGCGCTGAGGGGTCACTGACTTATGCATTTCGATGTACAGTTACCTTTGCATTGCGTTGCATTAAGTTTGCATTACATACACTTGCATTGCCACTGCATTACCAGATTGCGGTATCTTTGCATTACATATAAGTAGACGGCATTTAGAGCAATTACTCTGAGTTTCATGCATTACTTTGCATTATTACTACACTGATTGCTAGGGTGTCCCTAATTTTGGAAATTTTAGAATTTCAAATCGCGTACCCCCAAAAATGGATCTCTTGATGTACATGATAAACCCGATTTTTTTTTTAATTGTTTACTTAACGGGAAAGCGTGATGACATGACCTTAAATCATTCCCTACCATTCTTCCAGATCCATTTTTTCTAAAAAAAATTAATTCCTAATCCTTTTTTTCTAAAAATTTTGGTTCCCAAAATTGTTTTCCTAACTATTTTTTTTTTTAATTTTTAATTTTCTAAAATTTTTTGATTCCTAAAATAAATTTTTTTTAAATCAGTAAAATAAAATTTCCTAAAATCCCTAATATTAAATTTCCTAAAATCATTTTAGGGATTTAAAAAATTAGGAAAAATATTCATTTTAGGAAATCTTATTTTGAGAATCGAAAAATTTTAGGAAAATCGAAAATTTGGAAAGAAATGGTTAGGAAAAAATTTTTAGGAAAAATGAATTAGGAATTTATTTTGTTTAGGAAAAACGGATTAGTAAAAATAGTCGGGGACGGCTTAAAGTTCCGAAAATTGCCATAAAAGACAAAAATCGACAATTTTTTTCTCTTATGGCAATTTTCGGAAATTTAAGCTCAAGTCCCCATGCTTTCCTATTGAGTAAAAAATTTTTAAAAAAATAAATATTCGGGTTTTCAGTACAACAAAGAGAACCATTTTTGGGGGTACGCAATTTGAAATTCAAAAATCGCCAAAATAAGGGACACCCTACTGCTTGCATTACTTCGCATTTTTGCATCATGTTGTACACTTTTTTGGAGAGTTGGTAGCCCTGCTAAGTAGCAACCTTAAATGCAATGATACAAAACACTTTGGACCAAATTAACTCCATTAGTGACGAAGTTGAGCAGTAGGGTGGGTCGAAAATCAAAAATTTTGGAATTTCGAAATGCCTGATGGCGCAATCGCTGTGGCTTATCATTTGTAAAATGATATCATGAAAAAAGGCAAGACCGCTATAGTTGTTGACGCCAATGTTCCTTGGGAGACAGAAGATCTTAAGCTGGCTGCCCAAAATAAAAAGTCGAAGTACGGTAAACCTCCCCTTGAAGCAGCTATTAAGTCGAAATATGGTGTCACTGAGGTGTTGCATATGCCGGTCATTGTTGGTGCTCGAGGTATTGGTCTAAGAGAGCCAACAGGAGATCGAAGACACTCTTCATCTACCGGTAAAATGAAAAGGAAAATTATAACTGATGTTATACAGTGGGGCGTATCTATATATCGTCAATTCGGAAGGGTGAATTGGCATACCGTCCAAAGGCCCTAAACCGCAGCTACTGCAACCTCTTTTTTTGAATTTAATTATTACTATTTTAAATTTATTGTTTTCAATTTATTATTTTTCGTGTGATTATTACTCGTGTTAAAAACACGCACTGCATTTGGGTTAAGCGGACCCTGCATCTCTTAAATTCGCTAAGAGTATCTAAGTTATGATATTATTATTATAATATTCCTTTTCGCAATTTTTTTTAAACGGCGTCTTGGGGGGGGGGCAAAAAGGGCCAAAGTTTCGGAAAAGCCCATAAAGGATGAAAATTCGACTTTTGGATATTTGCGAAAGAAATACAGTTTCCTATCGGATTTTCAACGCAGATTTCGAAAATGATATCTGTTTGCGTTTTGTGTTCTTGAGACACAGGCCAAGTTCGCCGTAAAAATGTCAAAACTCTAAAATTTCAATATTTTTATCATATTTTTTTACAAAAACTCAGGAACAGAAATAGCTAGGCGCAAATCGACTTAAATTTCGAAATCTGCGATAAAAATCCGATACGAAAGGGTACTTTTTTCACAAAAATCTAAAAGTCGAATTTTCCTTCCTTATGAAGTTTTCCAAAACTTTGGCCCTCTTGCGCAGCCTCAAAACGCCGTTCAAAAAAAATTTCGAAAAGGAAAAAAATTTTGCAATAGAGAAACCACAGCGATTGCGCTATGAAGCACTTTGAAAATCCAAAATTTTTGATTTTTGACTGAGATGGTTGAAAAATTTAATTAAATTAAATTGTTAAACTTTTCAATTGTGAAAAGCCAAAATAAACCAACAAGAAGTTTGTCGGCAAAAATTGTTTTTTTTTTTTTTTTTTTTTTTTTCTTTTTTTTTTTTGTGACGAAATCTTGATTTTAACCAATTTAAACCATTTGGAAAAATTCGATAACGATAAAAACAACCCTTAAATTAGGGAGTAGAATCGGTCGCCGAAATCGAAAGTGTATATAGTTTATTTATTATTATTTTTATTTTCTTTATTTTTTTTGTGTTGCTTCCTTCCTTTTCCTTTGGTAAACGTAGTTGAGTCCCATTAGATGTTATCGCCTTTGTCTAAAAGCTTTTAGGTACGAAATTATATACTTGAGATATGATGCTATTTACCTTTGTAAATCTTTTAAAATTACTTCTTGATTTAATTGAAGATCTTGTTTTAATCGTTTTCTTTTTCTTTTTTCTTTTTTTCTCGTCATCACATTTAGAATTTAAATAACGACGTTAAGAAAAAAAAAAAAAAAAACATGCCCAAAGCCGTTTCAAAAGCCTTTTTTGGCAGATTTTTTTTTGGTATGTTAATCTCGTTAAGTTTACTGGTCGTTAAATTAATAGACAAGCAGTCATTTTTCAAGCATTATTAATTTCCACCGTTGCAATTATATTCTTGTTTTGCATATCCGGTTTAAGAAATCAATTAAACATTATAGGAAGAAGCCATCAGAGTCCATTAAACTCGTTTTCGTGGTTTAAAAAAAAAAAATAAATATTGATTTTGTAGATTTAAGAACGAAAAAGCTTTTTTTTTTGAAAAAATTTTTCAAGGATGCAGACATTGAGACGAAGACGAAAAAATAAAAACACGAAAAGAGCGATGGTTTTCTTAATGAATCCTCGTACCAGAAAGTAATTTGTAACCGGAGTGATTGTACCCATGTCAAACTTATCAACATCTTGTTACGACCACTCACTTTTAATCTTTTTGTTTTAAAATAATTTAATAAAATGGTTGACGTAATCACCCATCCCGTCTATTCTCTTGTCACTTATTATTTTAACTTTTTAGATACATTTTTTTGATAAGATAAAAACGAAAAAAAAAAAAAAACTTCACACTTAAGCCCATTAAAGCAGAAAAAGATTTAAAAATTACGGTAGCAATCAACTAATTTTAAAACGACGAAAATATCCTTTACGGGTTTCGAAATTTTTTAAAAGAATATTATCATTTTAGCATTTTGCAACTTCTTTTATTTATTTTTATTTATTTATTTACTTATTTGTTGGATTTTTCCCCCCGTTTAGCGCTTTTTGTACAGGAAAAATTTAGAGCTTAGTTTTTCTCTAACTGATTAAATTGAGGGATCGAGGATGCTATGCTTTAGTATGTAAATTGAAAAGATATTTTTTTAATAGAAAAATTTGGTACCTGTTGGTACCTGTTGGAAGAGAAAAAGGTTTCTGTCTTGGAACCTTTGCTGATGCCGCACTGTAGGTTTTATTTTGGATCCATGGCGCATTTGCTGTCACCTTAAGTCGAATTTTTACTAAACAAATCAAAGTGCCAAAGTGGAGATTTCAAATTTCCGACATATTTTCATTCCCTATAATCGGGAATTCCCATTTTTGAAAAAAATATCAATCCCGGGATCGAGAATTCCCGTTTTGGTTGGCTTTTTAATTTTTCAGGAGTCGAAAAATTGATATTCGAATACCACGGAAAGCCGGGACTTTATTTGGAAGACTGGAAAAAATAGTAACCCTTATTTCCGTGTATTTTGCTATTTTAAGTTCAGAAATAAGCGGAAAATGTCAAAGAAAAATTTTCCATGTTTTTTGAAGGGCACGCTTTAGACAAAAAAAGAAAATTATGTTAAAGAAAAATCTCTGATTTTTATAATTTTTTCTAAAATATTGAAAATTTTATGTGATAAATGGTGAACAAGTTGATCGAATTTATTATCTTTCCCGTTCCCGAGAAATAACTCGTCGATCTCGGGAATCGGGAATATGAAAAATATCCCATTCCCGGGAAGCGTGATTTCGAACAATTAAAAAAAATGTTTCCGGGAAATTATTTCGGGAACAAATCGATTATTTCAGTGGAACTGCACAGTAAAAAATATTATGTAAATATGTTAAAAACGGTCTACATAAAGTCTATGTTAAGTTATTATGTTAAAAAATCAACATAACTTGTTTGTAAACAGCAAAAAAATGACAATCGTTAATGGACGCAGAACATTAAACAAAACAATTGTGTTATTTTTCTTAACAAAATATTTATGTAGACCGATTTTGACATACAATTTGTGTCAATTTTAACATAAAATTTTTTACTGTGTGGAAATATCGATTTACGCTTACGAACTTAAAATTCATTTGAAATGGATCAATGGATCAGACAGGGGTCCAAACCCGATGCCGGCCGTGGCCGGCTGAAATCTTGGGTCGATGCCGATGGCGATGTCGATTCCATATTATTCAATTAGCTCTCGATTCCGATTCCGGCACCGGCACCGACACCGACACCGACACCCGATGCCGATGCCGATGCCGATGCCACCAGACATCGATTATATCCGATGTCGCCTTTTGATTCCCATTTTAGAGAAAAAAATCAAAGAGTCATTCTAGACAATTTTTGAAGTCAGGGGTCTGATTGCGATGCCGGTGCCGATGCCGATGCCGATACCAACACTAAAAATTTCGCGATGCCGATTCCGATTTCGGATATTTAAAAAAATCCGATGCCGATGGCGGCCGACCAAAATTTTCAAGCTTCGGACCCCTGGGGTCAGATGATCCGCCCGATATTAGATATTCCTTTGGGGGCCATTCAAATATTACGTCAGCATGAGATTGACAAATTTTAACCCCCCCCCCCCCCCCCCCCCGCATAAAATTAAATAAAAAATTAAAAAATTAAAAGATTGAAAACAGTGATCTGATATTTTTTTTTTAGTTATTATTTTCTTGCTGAAACTTGTTCATCTTAATAATAATAACCACCAGTAAAACCGAGATGAGAAAGCTACCACTTTTTTGACCCTAAAAAAGCCTATAAGAAAGAACATGAATTTTTTAAATTATGATAAAAGCTTTCAATGAAATTTATTACAAAATGCCGATGTCAAATTTTTAAACCTCCCCTTTTCAGCAGCAAAAGCCAGCGATCCAAGTACTCCATCCCCCCCCCCCCCCAACGTGCTGACAATATTTTAATGGCACATTTGATCGGAACTCCTATAAGACTATGTTGCTGTTACTATTCATGTTCATGCTGCTGCTTCTCCTGATAGTTACCTCAACATCCGACTGTTGATGATATCGAACTATGGGTAGTAAATTTACGTTAGTAAATCGAAGCACTTCCATCAAACAAAGTAATCTTTCGCCTAGTCGCCTTTCTAATGAGATGCTTAGAAGTGATTTTTTAATGAATGAATTTAAACTCCCCGAAAGATTTCAATTTGTTCATTTATCGCTCGATTCAATAGTCGATAATTAGTTAGGAAAAGGTCGGATACCGACCGCGGCAATAAAAAAAAAATGGTACGACCTAAATCCGTAGTTACTGCGACCTTGCCTTTAATCACATGTACCGGTATTGCTTGGGAAAACTAATTGTCATCAAAGTAGCATTTAACATTTTATTTTATTTTTTGTGTGTTCTTTGTTATCGTTTTCGATGTTTTCATTAGCCAAGGAAATATCATGTCTGTATGCGTGTCTGTGTTGCTTTTGTGCGTGCGGGTGCGTTTGATCGTTTTCCAGCTGTATTTTTAATAACAGCTGGACGTGTAAAGACAAGATTTCGCACAAAATGAGTAATGAAACCCTGATCCGTTGGGAAATCAGCCGTGAACAAGTGCGAGGAAACTCAGACGTAAATTTTAACAAGATAATCAAGAAAAAAAATGGTGGTATCAAGGAATTACGGTTATCAAAGAAAAATGTTCGCCGTAATTAGAGATTGCAAATTACCGACATATTTTCATTCCCGGGAATCGGGAATTCCCGTTTTTGAAAAAAAAAATCAATCCCGGGAACGGGAATTCCCGTTTTGATTAGCTTTTTCATTTCTCGGGAATAGAGAAATTGATATTTGGATCCCCGGGAGTACCGGGAAAGCCGGGAATTTATTTAGAAGACAAAAAAAAAAAAAAGGAAAATAACCTTGATTTCCGTATTTTTTGAGATTTAATTTCGGAAATAAGCGGAACCATGTCGAAAGAGATTTTTCCATGTTCTTTAAAGGGCACGCTTTAAAGACAGAAAAGGAAAAGCAAAGTCTGATTTTCATATTTTTTTTTCTTAAAATATTGAAAATTTCATGTAATAAATGGTCAAAAAGTTTATAAAATTCATATTATTCCCGTTCCCGGGAAAAAAGATAGTCGATCTCGGGAATCGGGAATTCTCGAAGATAAGAAAAATTTCATTCCCGGGAAGCGGGATTCCCGACAATTTAAAAAAAATTCCCGGGAAATTTTTTTCGGGAAAAAATTGATTTTCGTCCCGGGAATCCCCGGGAGCAATCTCTAATCGTAATGAAGAAATTCAAAGTAATGCAAACGATGTAGTGGTAATGCAGTTTCTGAATGCAAAATACAATGATAATGCAATTTAATGCAAACAGTGCAGAGGTAATGCAATGTAATGCAAAATACAATGATAATGCAATGTAATGCAAAATACAATGATAATGCAAAGTAATGCCCGAAATACAATGTGACTTAACAGATTGGCACTATTTATAATGCAAAGGTAATGCAGTCTGCTAATGTAGTGGCAATGAAAGTGCATTGTCGAGGAAAAATGCATGTAATGCAAAGGTAATGCTGCATAATGCAAAGTCAAACATACATCGCAATGAATGAGAATGAGTGAGTGAGTTATCCATTTCGGTGCTATTTTACCGAACTGCTCAAATTTTCCCAGAAAATTTTGCCATCGAGACCGTTCAGCTTTTTACTCCTTTAAAATATTTCGCTGTTTTCTGTTTTTTTTTTTTTTTTTTTTTTTTCTTTTTTTTTTTTATATTTCTATAAAGTTTTCTTGCGTTTAGAAAAACTGAAATGCAATATTTCCGACGAATGCGATATCGCGTAAAAAAAAAAAAAAATCTTTCTTTCATGTAGTGATCGATCGAAAATGAAAATTTTGGACTGTGTAACAAACTCTATGAATAATAATTTTAATAATAAAAACACCAACGAAAAACAGTATGGCGTTGGCGTAATCCGAGATTAATAACGACGGTAAAAAGTAAACATGAGCCCCAGTGTCAATTAATAATCAAAATAAAATTAATTTAGCGTGCTCGTTAATGAACTCACGCCACGTCAGTCTTATGAGAATATAGCGTGAATATTTAATAACTTCCTATAGTCTTTACTTTTCTTAATTCAAAATTGTCATCTGGTTACCCCGTATAATTCATTAATCATTCCTGATTATAACCTTTCTCGATCTTTTTCACGCTTTTTCCTTTTCCACGGAAAGTTTTTTTTTTTTTTTTTTTTTTTTTTTTAGTCGTTTGGCAAAAAGGCTCGGTAAACGGAATTTAATTATAAAAAGATTTTAAGCTTTTCCCCCCGATAAAAAGAAGAAATAATGCAAGACTAAAAGGCATTAGCCGTTAATCTCCGATTAGCGGAATAACCGCTACATTAATTCGGGTCATGCAATTCATCATTCCTTAACAAACATCCATTCCCCTGACCAGGTCATTTAGGGGATGAAGTTTTGCTCTAACTTAACTAAGATTGATATTTATATAACGAAAAATAAACATGCAACATTAGCCGGCGGAGGGCCGAAGTTTTCACGGAGTTTCCCGTTGACCGCCGTTGCCCTCCGAAAGAAATTTTTCTTTTTTTTTTTATCCGAGTTAATATAATTATCGTGCTAAGCAAAACATGCCACTTGTAAATTATGAAATTTTAATCGGGGTTTTTAGAATGATTATTGGTTTAAAATCTCGTTAGTAATACAGTCACGACATTTTTAAATTTTCTGTTTATATCGTGAGGAAAATTTTGTTTTCCTTTTTTTTTTTTTTTCGGGCTCGCTAATCCGCTAATAACTCCCAGATTTTTTGTTTCGGTTATTAAGATCCG
Source organism: Liposcelis bostrychophila (assembly GCA_037577465.1). Taxonomy (NCBI): domain Eukaryota; kingdom Metazoa; phylum Arthropoda; class Insecta; order Psocodea; family Liposcelididae; genus Liposcelis; species Liposcelis bostrychophila. Next base: position 18,211,446 of record CM075212.1, on the reverse strand, counting down.
ATTTTTTTTTTCCAGGGGAAAACAGTTGCAATTCTAACGATGCGATATCCGACTTGAGATATTCGACCAACGACAAAAGTTGCAGCGACGACGAAGACGCGACGAGCCCGGGGCCTTGCCCCACGACCCCGGGGAGCACGGGGAGCGCCAACAATGACGTGGGAGACGCGTCCAACAAAAAGAAACACAGAAGAAACAGAACCACCTTTACCACTTATCAACTTCACGAGCTGGAAAGAGCTTTCGAAAAAAGTCATTATCCGGACGTGTATTCTAGAGAGGAATTAGCGATGAAAGTAAATCTTCCGGAAGTTAGAGTCCAGGTAAATTTTACTTTTTTTTTATGTAGGATATTTTTGATTATATATTTTTTTTTCTTTTAAATTGGAACGCGATCGAAGGAGTCGTTCGACAAGGCTCGTGTGTGTTAGTCGATATCAACTTGTAACCTGTCATCGAAATCCCCTCGACGAAAATGGTGACAAGTCACGATATCTGCACTATCTAATTTGTTACACTAACAATGAGGCATGTTGTCAAATTTTACGAAACCGCCTTACTCTTTATAAAATCATAAATAACCATCCAACCCCCTCTCCCCCTTAATTTTTTTCTGTGATTTTATAAACGGTCTGCACATCCGAAAATCGCAAAGCTTGTTCTCTGGAAAAGAATCAATTCCCGGGAAATGTTTGTTCCGAGTCGTTGACCGTTGTCATTTCGATTAGGATCGTTTTTGATTTTGATATGGTTTTTTTGTCCTGCGCATTTTAATCTAATTCAATTTCATTTAAAGTGGCTGAACAAAAACAAATGGGATTGCTGACTCAGCATTGGAGGAAATATCAAAATTTGAATTAAATCATAAGTTTTTCTTTTCTTTTTTTTTTTAATTTTATGGGACCGTTCAAATACTGTACCACTTAAGCATGATTTTGGCTTCTTTCCTTCTTGGCTTCTTTCCCCTCAGCCTTACCTCATCTTTAAGATCAATTTCTAGTTCGATAGGTCGAATTGCGGTTACGGTTTGTTTAACCCTGAAATTCCTGAAGTTGAACCCTCAGATGTTTCCCAGTCGTCACAAAAACCCTGTATCATGCACAAAGCTCTTTTCGACTAATAAGACCTACAGGCTGTCCTTCTGTTGGTCAAAACTATTTTGTCATAGAAATTCGACACAAGGGTTCTTTGGTGGTTTGTCCAGATCGGAAGACATCTTGAAAATCAATCTGATTTGCAAATGTTACCTGTTCAATCTAGATTCAGCATTGCTTGGAGGCCAAATAAAAATTACTCACGAAAAACTCGAAAAACAATTAATATCCAACCTGTTATATTAACGAGTTACCATTTTCAAGAATCGGTGAAGGATCGAGATCCTTTTTCCTTTTGAATTTTTACCGTAGACTCGTATGCAAAAAAAAAAAGATGCATAAATTGTATAAAAATCATGTGTAAATTATACAGAAAATTGGACGTACCTACATCAAAAATGCATAAATCATGTATAAAGAATTTACCTTTTACCTATTTACCGGAAAATGTTTTCTCATCCTCCAATATAATTATGCATAAATTATGCATAAATTATGCATAAATTATGCATAAATGAGTAAGCATAAAGCGGAAAAGAAAGTTGAATAAGCATAAATATTGGCCGATTTTCCTGCTTTATGATTTAAAAAAATTATATGCATAAATGAAAAATTTATGCATATATATGCATATTTATGCATATTTATGCATATTTTTATTCTTGAAGAAATTATGCATAAATTTTGTAAAAATTATGCTGGCCCTGATGTTTGTATAAATGCTACAAACAGTCATCATAGTTGTCCTATACGTCCTATATTTTGACAAACGTCCTGTATGTCCTATCAAAGTCCTATTTTTTGAGTTTGTCCTATATTTTTGCAGTTATAATTTAAAAATGCCTAAAAAATCTTTTTTTTCTTAGCTAAAACTAATATTTTATGATAGATTTGATATTTTCTGCCGCAATGTTTGATAATTGCCCTTTACCTTCGTACGATTTTATTTTGGTAATTTTTCTTTACTTGACAAACTTATTTCTTTATGATAAAAAAAAAATTACTTTTCTTTCTTTATCAAAAAATTCTTTAGAAAACCGATCCTATATTTTTTCAAAAAATGTCCTATTTTTTGTTAAGGAGGGACTATGATGCCTGGCTGCAAAAAGTGTACATTTTTTATATGAATGTTTTGCATTTATTTTGCAAAAATTTTATACTCTTTTTCCAATTTTTTTTCTCGTATGGGGAGGTGCAATCGCAAGAAAAAAAAATGTCTAAATTTTCCTGCTTAAATAGATTTTAACATTATGAAATAACAAACACACTGGATTGGAAATGGCGCTAAATAAATATGGCATTCCTTTAGAAATTAATTAAGGAACATTCGCAGCCTCTTTGATCTTTAATAGCTTTTCCACAGAAAGGCTAAGCCAATCTGAAAAAAAAAATTAAGCATAACCGTTTTCCTCTTTTCTTTTAATTCGGCGCCTTTGATTGTGAAAGGTTTGCTGAAAGCAATTATACAAATAAATAAATTTGCAATGGGAGATTTTCCAAAAAATAAGTTCAAGGTTTTTAAATTGACGATTACGCAATCTGTAAGCTTGTTTTAAAAAAAAAAAAAAAACGAATGTTCATGCCGGCGCTTATGATCACGTAATGAGTATTGCTTTGCCAATAATCTAAATTGGGTCGTATTCAAGCAGGTGTAGACCAGTACATACCGTTTTGTGCCAGTCAAAATGAAAGCACCTCTATAAGCGAAGGAAATATTCTGCGGCTCCTTTTAGCGTCTCTTTTTGCAGATAATCAGTTTATCTCGAACGCCGTAAAAATGCTAAAGAAAATTTTGGGTTATTTTTGACATTTTTCGTTTTAATATTTGAAGAACTCAATAAGAATTTAACGTTCGATTTTTATAAAATTCCATCTTTGAAATCTGAAATCTTTTTATTCGTTTTTCTAGCTTTAGGGTTTTTCAAGAGAAATCAAAAAGAAGAAATATTTATCTTTACTTGTTATACAATAGTGTTTACGTATTCCCTTTGTTCTATCATGCTTCAAACGTTTTTTTTTTTTTCTTCTTCATTTCTTTTTTATTATGTTTCCTATTTCCGATAAAAAATAAAAAAATAAAATAAAGGGAAAATGAAGAATTTTACACTAAAATTGACTTCTGTAAAAAGTTGTAATATTTTGTGCTTGGAGCTCCACATGCTTGGAGCTAATTTTTTTTTTCTTGGAAAAGTTAAGGTTTTCAGGTTTTGACAGGAAAAACAAGCGATCTATGACAGTTTACATATCTATGCCGGCCTTATTATTTATAGACGTCTTATTATAACGAAAACATTTTACGGCGGAAAAAGGAAAAAAAAAAAAAAGCGAAAATCGGGTTTTTTTACTATACTTAAATAATAATTGAATTCGATGACAACCAAATACACTTTAAAAAGTTTTTTTTCTCGCGAGTTTTCTCTGTGAATAAGAGCAATTGAGCTATTCTTGTTCGGCTTGATTCAAACTGGAAATTCAATTTCGAAATTCCCTCTCTCTCTCCTCCACCTTTTTTTTCTTCTCTTTTTCTCTAGAGAATTTTTTTTTCCCTCACTCCTCGGCGGTTTTCGTCCGAGTTAAATTAAACTTAAAAATTTAGTTTCATTAGGTATTAAACGCTTTTTTTTTTTTTTTTTATTTCCTTTTTGCCGGGAGACCAATTTAATTTTTTTTTCCGGGGTTTTTCCAAAAATTTTCGGCCCAAAAGATGAGGGAAAAAAAAAAGAGCCAAACGGTTTTGCGTGCCGAAGAGCCACTAGTCATTCTAGTTTGGTATGACTCAATCTCGGCGAGAGATCTGCACTTATGCGGCCGGTTAGATAATTAAATTAATTGTTGTGTGCGTGCAGCTTTCTTAACCGGTTGAAAAGTTTTAAACTTTTTTATAATAATTATGATTTGTTTGCATTATTGTTCGAATCACGCTATTTCATACTTAGCATTGTTTGTCTAACGAATTAGACAAAATGCATTCTCCGAAGTACGATTATTATTACCTCGAGGGGCGTCCTTATATTTAGAAATCTCCGATAAATAATTTTCTGAACGGGTCTAAGATTTCATCGAAGAGCATTTTGTAACGTAAATGTCGCACAGTGAGCAAAAATTTTACTGACGGGGCGACAAAAAAAAATTTTTTTTTTTAAATTTTTTTGTTTTTTTTTTTTTTTCTTTTGAATTTTTCGAATTTTTCCCGAATAAACAAAAGTGGCCCTTTTAGCTAACCAGAGCAGCGTAGGAACGTGAAAGACGCTGCCCGCCTCGCGCCCCCCCCCCAAAAAAAATCAAAAAAAGTGAAAAAAAATTTTGCCGATTTTGTCGCCCAGTCAAAATTCCTTACAACATGCTCCGTTTCATTAAATTGTTATTTTTTTTTATTTTTTTGAAATAAAAAACGGCCGCTTGTCTTTATTTCTTCGGTTATTAACGTTAAAGAAAAAAAAAACGGAAAAAAACGTACAAGCCCGGCTAATGGAATGCTGTGGTAAGTCCCTTATAATAACAGCAAATCCAACTAGAGATAACAAGCTCTCTCTAATGATACAATCGGATCAAATCTCCCTAGCGGGCAGATGTCTCTTCAAATCTGTATTCTGCGGGGACGTCAGATAAATACGACTGAGAACAACAATTTTGAGAAACCTTACATTCTTCACGTGCATTTCATTTTCGAAATCGGATTATTTATTATAAAGATTATTTTCCTCGAGTCGGTCAATTGCTGAATTGATTGTAGTTTTCGTATGTGAAACAAAAGAAAATGATCGATGCGGCCGAGATATGATTTCCTCGTTTGGCTCATCCAAAATGGGGTTTTTGGTTGCTGATGGAAATCTTTTGGTTTGGCTTGGTTTTGATACAGATATTTTCTAGTTGAGTCTTGTTGCAAGATTTTTTGAGACTGATTAGGCAAAGATATTTTAACTTCTGTCCGGTTTTGGAAACTATTTCCCGTCTTGAATTTAAGGATAATCGTTTGTAGAATGAAGGGATGAGGGAGTAGTTCCGGGAAACCGATGCGAGAACAGGAAGTAGTTTTTTTTAAGTTCCATACATCAGCCAGTTGTGGTTGAGATATACTGAAAAGGCCCTCGTTCGTAAAAAGATGCTAAATAAAATATGCATAATGTTTTCCATATGCATATATCATTGCCAATTTTTAAAACCGTAAAACATTAGGATTTGCAAATACATATTAGTCTTATTCCATTTTTCCCGTTTTATGCATAGTTATTTATGCAAAATTAAAATGGAGGATAAAAAAAATGTCGTAAAAAGAGGTAAATTCTGTGCATATAATTCATTCATTTTGTTTTTATATTCATACATGTCCGGTTTTTTTGCATATATTATGAATGATTTTTATATAAGTTATGCGTCTTATTAGATATTATGGTTAAAATTTCTCCACTCCTTCACATTTACCATTTAGTGGGCACTAAATCCAATAGGGCCGTTTATAAATTACGTTGGCATTATTTTGGTCATTTTGGATTCCCCTTCGGGGGAAGGGGGTCAAAGATGGCCCCTTGTTAGAAAAAATATTCCCCTCGTTAGTGGAAGTTAGAATGTCGGGGACCCCCCCCCCTTTACGTTAGATTTCTGTTACCCCCATCCCCCTTAATATTTTAAAAAAAAAAAAATAATACTAAACATTAGGGTGCAAATTCACTAGAATGTTGGACCAACAAGTTGGTACAACATGTTGGTACAAGTTGGACCAACATCTTGTACTAACTTACACACTAATTTTGACGTAGGAGTAAATTCTGCAATAGTCGATTCGTTCGCTTGCCAAACATGTTGGTAGAACAAGTTCGTCCAACATTCCAACAAGTTGGTTCAACATGTTTGTCCAACATTCCATAGTGAATTTGCATCCTTAAAAAAATGTGAAATTCTTCGGAACTTAATTTTTGCATGGAAAAGGTTTTTTTTTTTTAACTTAAAGTAAATGCGCGGGTAAAATTAAAAGATTTTTTTTTTTTGAGTTAAGTTAAATAATTTAAAAAATTTAAATTAATTCCTTTTTGGCACGTTTATTACAAGACAAACGCTTACGTTAGTTATGTAAAACCCCTCCGCCCCCCCCCCTTGTTAGCAAAGGTTAGCATTTCGGGACCCATAATTTCTAAAACTACGTTAGATTTCGGTTACCCCCCCCCCCCTTAATTTTTTTTAAAATTAATATTAATTGGGTAGTTCTTAAAAAAACCTACCTTTTTATATTTAGGCAATATTGCTTAATATTTCATCAAACACACACTGAAAAAAAAAATTTTTTTACAGTGAATTTGCGTTTTAGAAGGTAAAGAATGATATCCTTTTTTAAAAGAAAATAAATAATAAAAATGATTTTTAAACCTATTTAATTAGATAAAGAGTGCGTTATTTGTCCTCCCGACACGTTTTATTTTTTTAGCAGCTTCTCATTAAGGATGCAACGAGAAAATATTTTTTTGTTGTGAATTGGTGTTTTGCAAGGTAAAGAACGACATCCCTCTTCTTGAGAAAAAATTAATTACTTTTCAGCCATTTTTTATTACCAAAAAGTGCCTTATTTGTCTTTCCCGACACGGAACGCTTTTTCAAGAATTACCCAATTATTAAAAAAATCTGGAAGTCTTTGGAACTTAAATTTTGCAAAGAAAAGGTTTGAACAGCATTTTTTTAAAGTGAGTTATGCCGCTCTCCATTACGGCGCAAAATTAATTTTCAAAATTTCCAGAAGTACTGTGCTATGTAATATGGATTTCTGAACCAAGCTTTAAAAATGAAGTCTGCCAGCTGTACTACATCGCGTTTTTTTGTTCGTAATCCATGTTTGAGTGAAGCACAGTACTTCCGGAAATTTTGAAAATTGATTTTCAAACATAGTGGAGAACTAGCATTAGGTTACATAATTTCAAAATTTAAGTTGTTTTTATTTATTTGTGTCGGTTTATTACATGAGACAGATGATGATAACGTTAGATATGTAACCCCCCTTCCCCCCAACATGCTAACGTAATTTATGGACGGGCCTTTAAAGTGGAAACGAAAACGGCTTTTTGTGTTGCGCCCTAAAAGATCGCTGCGCCATCCTCGTCTTGTTCTTAGAACTAAATCCGCGTATAATTAAACGAGACAGTTTTAAGGGGGTTAGCTTCGGGACCTCTATACGGCCGCGTTTCGAAGAAACCGGTTAAAAATTATCAGAAGACATAAATTAGCATTGAAACAATGTACATCTTCTTACGAAATGTGACTTTATTTTGTTAACCCAAGAAAAAGTGTGTTATAAAACTGAGTTATTAAAAACTTAAACTCTGTTATAAAATTTTATAACCCGCCAAAAAAGACATCTATTTATAATTTGTTATAAAATTTTATAACAAAAATTATTTTCAGTTTTTTCTAAGTTTTTTTATTTTCTTCTAACGCTTCCCAAATTTTTCTATTTCTGTTTTTCTTTAGTTTTGAGCTTTTTTCAAATTAAAAATACAAGAAATAAACCGAAAATTGGGAAAAATCTGGAAAATATTATAAGTCAAAATAATTGACAACTTAAGAACCATATTGCCGCTTTTAAAAACCAGTTGAAAAATGGTGTAGTGAATAAAAGCGGGTGGTAAGTCGACCACAAGGCTCTGTTTCTATTCCAAAAAATTGTAATTTTTTTTCCTTTTTTTTCTCATGAAAAATGTTTAAAAAAGAGCCCGTATACTAAATATAGTGCAATTCAAGCATAAGATTAATATATTGCTCAGTTAAAAATTTTAGTTATAAAAACTTATAAGTAGTTATAAAATTTTATAATCGGCCAGAACGTTAGAGGTATAAAATTTTATAACGCACTTTTTCTTGGGAAGTCGGCTTTAAAATAAGAAGATACGTTGCTTGAATGGACTTGGTCTAGTTCTGCTCTGTGGTACAGAAATGATGATTAAATTTTTTTTAGCTTTCGCCCTCTCCCTGGATCCGCCATTTCATCAGGATATTCTGTGATTTTAGTTCTGCAGCTATTCAATGTCCACATTTTTTGGATCGATTGGATACCGTTTAGTATCTATTTCGGTCGTGATATTTCTGCTGTTTATAGCTATCGTTTTGAATACATGTCCCTCCCCTTAAGAGCCAACAAAAAAAAAAAAAAAAAAAAAATTATTCGAGAAAATGATCGTACGATTCGATTTTTCGACGTCTGAAAATTAGTAAAAATAAAACAGGGCGATTTCCCGAATCGAATTAAATTGTATAACGTCGGGCGAGACAAGGAGAAAAGTGGAAAATTTTCCGTAAGAGTGCCTTTCCGAGTGTGTCCGATTCCCACACTTATATCACACTCCATTTGCCCGTTCTCGTTTTTGTCTCTGCTTCCTTTCCCTCCGTTTTCTTTTTCCTTTTTCGAAAAATTGCCTTCGATATTTTTCTTTTTCTCGTTATTCAGTGTATACATCCGTACATTTAAAGCAAAAAAAAAAAAAAAAAAAAAAAAAAAAGAAAAGAATGATAGGAAGAAAAAAAAAGCGAATCTTTTTGTTATTCAAAACGTTATTAGGGTAAACCCCCTAATTAATCGCGTCGATTCGCACGTCCGTTTTGGCTTTTATTTATAAGAATAGGATTCGGCAAACTCGGCGTGAAGCGAAAACATTAAAAAAAAAAAAGGGGACGATAAGAAAATGTTATGCTGATGTGAAAAATGGAAAATTCGTTTTCCGGTTGACAGCGTTACGGTTTCCACTTAGTTTCTCCCCGTTATTTTTTCTTGTGCTCGTGTGATGAAGCATATGTGCATCTCGACACGACGAGAATTACTCACATCAATCACGATTCTAATCCTTTATATTTTCTTTTTCTTTTTATGTATTATTTATCGTCTCATTTCGGTTAATAAAAATAAATTCGGTTAATTAGGCCGGAGATAAACGTCATTGCGTCGTTTTTATGAAACGTAACAACTTTCCCCCGCCACTAACCCCGCCTCCCCGTTCCCCACCCCCCCCCCTCTTAAGTAGCGAAACACGGTTAGAATATATGGTATATAGAATAAAAAAATAAAAAGTACGTAATAGAGTAATCTGTGTGGATGAAAGACGTAATCGAATTTTCCGACACCCCATCGGTGTTAAAAGATAAAAACTTCATTTAGCATGTTTGTATAAAACAGTAAATTACATTGTATGAAACGCGAATCAATTTGATTTCTTCTCTCTTATAAAGAATGTGTGAAAAACCACTTGCCTGAAATGATGAGCATTTAGCGTTCAATTTCATTGTCCTTGAGGGGAAACCGTTCTCGTTGGGGCGTCAAAGCGAGAGAGAACATTTTTCGAAAACAGTCCGTTCAACCCAAGCGTTATCTTCCCCTGTTTCACATTTTCTTTCCCTCCTCGTCCTGGTGGTCTTTTTTATCAGGGAAAAAAAAGAAAAAAAATTCCTGGCTTTTTTTATAATTGGAGCGAAAAATCCGTTCGGAGCGAAAACCTAAAACTACCTGTTTTTCCTATCCAAAAAAAAAATTCCGCCTGTTTTATGTTTGGAGCGAAAACCTAAAACTACCTGTTTTTCCCTATTAAAAAAAAAGGAAAAAAATTCCTGGCTATTTTATGTTTGGAGTGAAAAATCCGTTCGGAGCGGAAACCTAAAACTACCTGTTTTTCCCTATCCAAAAAAAAAAAAAAAAAAAATTCCGGCTGTTTTATGTTTGGAGCGAAAAATCCGTTCGGAGCGAAAACCTAAAACTACCTGTTTTTCCTATCCAAAAAAAAAAAAAAAAAAAAAATCCGCCTGTTTTATGTTTGGAACGAAAACCTAAAACTACCTGTTTTTCCCTATTAAAAAAAAAGGAAAAAAATTCCTGGCTATTTTATGTTTGGAGTGAAAAATCCGTTCGGAGCGGAAACCTAAAACTACCTGTTTTTCCTATCCAAAAAAAAAAAAAAAAAAAAAAAAAAAAAAAAAAAAAAAAATCCGGCTGTTTTATGTTTGGAGCGAAAACCTAAAACTACCTGTTTTTCCCTGTTTTTCCCTATTAAAAAAAAAGGAAAAAAATTCCTGGCTGTTTTATGTTTGGATCGAAAAATCCGTTCGGAGCGGAAACCTAAAACTACCTGTTTTTCCCTATCCAAAAAAAAAAAAAAAAAAAAAAAAAAATTCCGGCTGTTTTATGTTTGGAGCGAAAAATCCGTTCGGAGCGAAAACCTAAAACTACCTGTTTTTCCTATCCAAAAAAAAAAAAAAAAAAAAAAAAAAAGAAATAAAAAAATTCCTGGCTGTTTTATGTTTTTAGCGAAAACCTGAAACTACCTCTTTCAGGTTTCAGGTTGTTCTTTCCTGTTTATGTTTTCGGCTTTTTTTTTTTAATTTTTTTTGAGATTTTTTAAGAGAGCTTAGGTTGAACGAAGCGTTACAAATTAGAGTTAGCAAAAGGGTCGGAGAACGCGGCCGGACCCGCGACGATGGAAAAATGGGAAAATTTAAGTCGTCGTAAATGCTAAACATGAGGCTGCGAAGATGAAAACCCGTCTGGTGGGGAGAGCGATCCTCCGTTTCCGCGTAAAAAGGCGGGATCTCCTCCGTGTTTTTACATTGGAAAACCTTTTTATTTAGGTTTTGAAAAATTCCGAAAACTTTTGAAAGCTGGCAAATGGTTCGTTAACCTATGATCTTGCGCATTCGAAAGCTTTTATCTTTTTAACAAAGTTAATGTGCTGTCGCTAAATCGGCACAACCCGTAAAAACTACAAAAAAAAATAAAATAAAATAAAATCACAATTTTCGAACGGCCGCATAATCGAAAAATAAACTTCGTTTTCGATCCCTAATTTTCTTGTTATATCGTAAAGGGTCGGAGCTAAAAAAAACCTTAAAATTTTTTTCTTTCTTTTTTTTTAACGTCAAAACCAAAATTTAAAAATTTTTACGTTGTCGTCGAAATATTTGAAACTTGAAAAATCCTACTCTCTCTTATTTTAATTCGAGGAAGATTTCACAGAATTATTTTTTTTAATTTGACAGTTCAGAAGACAGGATGAATTAATAAATTAATACACATAATTAAAATAAATTTAAAAAAAAAAAATTCTCCCGGAATTATCGATGTACCATTTAATCGAAAAGAAAAGGCTCCTGCATTTCAATTTACTAATCTCACCCCTCTTTTTTTTTTCATTTTTTTTAAATTGAAAAATAAATCTAATTCTTCTTTTTAATACTTGTTTACAAGGAACGAAAATTATAAAATAACGTGGCGAAATGAGACGCGAAGAGTGCAGGACGAAAAAGTTTCGACAAAGTGTTATTTCAAAAAAAAAAAAAAAAAAAGACCGAAAATGAAATTACATTTTTAGAAAATATTTAACGCTAAACGAAAAAGTTGAAAGTTACTCTTGAATGAAAGAGATGATGAAACATAATTTCATTAAATTTATTGAGTTATAGCAAGTTTTAAATCGTAGTTTAATTAAATCGTTAGGAACAAATTGTCTGCTTTAAAACTCTTTTATTGCACTAAAGTTTTTTTAAGCGTCTTTTTTTTTTTTTAAATCGTTATTTCGTCCCCTTCTTTTTTTTTCGTTTTACTAGTTAGTTTTGGTTTGGAGTATGTGGCTTTTTTATTCGATATCTTACGCGTTCGCAATCGTGTGGGATAAGTAATCGGACTTTGCGAGAGGAAGCCCGTATCACACCCGAAAAATTAGGGAGGGTAGGAATACTCCCAAGATCGGCTCCAAATGACCGCTTATGGTCGTGGAAGACAGCGAAAATAAATAAGCTAAAAATTTACTGGGGCTTGCCTATCATTCGGCCCTTTCTTTTTATGAGCATGATTAAGTACAGTTGGCATTGGGTGTCTCAATTCGTTTTCTTTTGAAAGACAAATAGATTTCATTGCATAATTCTGCTTGTTAATTGTCATATTTTAATAAATTAAACGGATTAGATTTATAGGTGAGTGAAGTTTACGGGGCAGAAAGCAGCTCGAAAATGACAGCGTTCAAAATTCGATGTTTTTCAGGGCTGCAATTCCGATTAATTTTTATTCGGAATCGAAATCGAAATCTGAATCTGCTAGGTATTTCAAAATTAATTGGAATTGAAATTGGAATTATTGCTTTTTTTTTTAAGGCATCGGCATCGGCATCCAAAAATATATTTTCAATTCAGATTGACTTAAAAAGCACGAAACTACCCTTATTAGACTACAATTATCAATGGTTGAAATCGAAATCAGAATCGGAATCGGCATCGCTAAAATATTTGTTAGTTGGAATCGGAATCTGAATTCCAGCCACTTTTTCAGTTTCGGGTTTTTGAAAATTATCCAAATTTAAAAAAAAAAAAATCAAAATTAAGATTTTAAAATTTAAAATTTTTATTTTTTTAAAAATCAAATTATGTTTTGTTCCAAGTAAAAATGAGTTATTAATTAACGCTATTAAAAATTAAGGATTGTCTTAATAACAGAGTTACGTACCATCGACTTTTTGGTATAAATTTGCATTCTATAAAGCATCTAAGAAATTACCAAGTCTAACTGACATCGATTTCTTAATATTTTCTTGGTTTGGCCTAAAAATAGGAATCAAACTTCTTTCTTTTTCTGTATTTCTATTTGTATTTTTATCAAAATTTTTTCTTGTTTTCTTGTATTTTGTCAAATTTGGAATAACAACTCGTAAAAATGCCTACATTTTCGGGACGAAAATTCCGTGATTCTCTCTTTCAAATCCGAAATTAAAATAAAAAGCTTAAAGCTTCAAATGAAAAGCTTATTAAAATAAAATGCTTTAAAAAGAAATTTTTTTTGACATTTTTTTAAACAAATTTTTCCTAACTTCAGGAGCAATTCTTTGGGGCCGAAACTAATTTTTTATAAGTCTTTGACGCCGTAGAATCCGAAAATGACCATCCCGTTTCGATTAGAATAACCCCTAAATAGCCGAACTCCCTTTTTTTTTACCAAAAATAGCAATTCTTTGGTAAAACATCAAATTTCAAGTCCATTTTCACCTCTGACAATTTTTTTTTTTTTTGGGAATTAAACAATGCTAAAATACTTTTTCGAAATCGCAGAATCAGAATATAACCACCGCGTTTTGATCAAAATCACTCCTAACTAGCCAAACACCCTTTTTTAACCAAAAATAGTAAGTAATTTTTTGTAAAAAAATCGATTTTAAGTCAATTATTGTTTTCATACTGTGCCAAATTATGTTTTCGACACCCCAGAGTTCGAATTTGACCACTCCGCTTCGATTAAAGCCTCCCCTTAATTTAATTACAAAAAAAAGTCGGGAAAGCAAACATGCAAAACCCGGAATTTGCAGAACCTCGAATATAATTCATGGAAAATTATGGTACTTTCAGAACCCAGAATTTGCAAAATCCCGATTCTGAGTTCTGCAAATTTCGGGGTTCTGCATTTCGGAGGTTTGTCCTAGACTCCGCTGTTTCCGGTTTTTGTTTGTATTTATTTATTTTAATTTTAATTTTAATTTTAATTAATTAATTAATCAATTAATCAATTTTTTTTGTACCAGTAAATAGCGTTATAAAGTAAAACCGCTTGCAACGTCCGTTACAAAATTCTTAATAACGCTATTTCTCGCAGATACGAATTTTATTTCCCTTTCCCCTTCCCTTTGCTCTAATCCCATATTTATATACTTGCGATGTACATTATTCGTTTAGTTTTGGGAAAACATCAATGGAAGGGATCAAAAAAAATACCTATATTTCCGAAATCAAAAATCTAAATGAATGCTAAACAGAAAGAGATTTTGTAAATATGGGTTACTTTTCATTGTGTTTATTCTCTTTTGTCCCATTGTAGACTCTTTTTTTCCCCTTTCGGTAAAGGTGTATTAATCCTGGACTTTCCGACAAAAAAAAAAAAAAAAAAAATAAGTAAATAAATATAAATGAAAATTAAATAAAAGCAAATAAATAAATGAAAATTTAGGCGTCGAAGCGAAAATTAAAAAACTCACTCGAAAAGACGAGTTTATCGAGCGAGTTTTCTGCTGACCAAACTTTTAACGGTGCGCGAATTATCGATTCCTAATTAATCTTCAATTTGCTCGGAGTTGACAATTTAATGAATTTAATACTCAATTTACCGGTCGTTAATCAAACTTTTAATTACGGGGGTTACTTTAGTTTATTAAATCAAATCAAGTTGATTATTTTTCCCGTTTTTAAGTTTCGCCTTATCGGGTGCTGGACGGGAGTTTAAGCTGACAAACCCTCCGGGGCATCCTTCCTTCGTCGTTTTCTCCTCATTCGACTTCCGTTTTTTTTTTTCCGAAAAAAAAAAAAAAAAATAACGAGAGAACAAAAGGGTTAGCAAACGGGAAAGGGTTTTTTTTGCCAAGAAAAAAAAATCGGAAGAACGTGCTATCTTCCCACGTCTTTTCGATAATTGCTTCTGTTAGCCGACGCTGAATTCGTGATAGAAATAAGACAAATTAACTGGAAACCGGTTCGCCTTCATCCACACGTAAATTAGTTTTTTTTTTTTCTTGTTTGGTTATGAGCTTTTATTTACTTTAAATTATTGTGACGCGGAAAAAAAAAAGTTCAAGAAAAATTAATAACATAAAAAAAAAAATAAATAAAAAATAAGCGGACGCGAGGACAATGACACAATATTAAAGGAGCGATTGTTGCACAAAGACGGATTTGTTTAGAGGGGTCGAATAAGCCGGCTAATAAAAACGTTGTGCAAACTCTTGAACCTCTATTATCAACTTCATTGCCTTATTTTGCTGCTCTTGACGTTTTAATGGGGTTCGAGTCAAGAGGGTTGGTATTTTCAACCGGGCGCTTCCTAATTTTTCAAACTCGCTTTTCTTTTCTTTTCTTTTTTTTTTTCTAATTTTCGGCTTTCGACTTGAAATTTCAGAAATCATCGTTCTATGTAAAATAAAATAAAAATAACAGTCAAGTTCTCTCCTCCTGTTTTTTTTTTTTTTTTTTTTTTTTGTTATTTTAAAGAGGACGGCCGCAGCTTTGTAAAAACGTTTCTAATGTTACGAATTTATATTTAAAAAAAAAAAAAAAAAAAGTTTTGAATGCAGTCTCGTTGACACGCCTACAAATAGCTCGGGGATACGCTGCTTTATTATATTTGTCTCTTGATCGTAATTATTTCTAAATTGCATCGATGGGGTGACGGCAAAGAATTTCACTAACAGACCGAGTCATTAACCGTCTCTCAACACAAAAGGCGCGTGCCGTTCAGATTCCCCCGTCCCAATAAAACATTTCTGTTTTGTTAACTTTTGTTTATTAATTTTATATATACTACATCTTTGCGGATGATTTTTGTTTTCCCCGTGCAAAATGGCCTCATTCCCATGCGAATTCAAAAGAGCATTCGGTATCGTAAAACGAATTGTGAGATTTCTGCACATGATATTTTTGTGCTATCGAAAATTTGTTGGGCGAACAATTGAAGCAAGTCATTTGCCCGTAGATAATTTGCTTGAACCGGAAGTTAGATTATCGCAGGATTTAAAATTATCTTCAATTTTTAACCTTAACCTTACCAGTTTGAAGAGCCAGCATTAGTTTAATTGATGCATAAAATTGCTTTTGCAGCGGCCATATTTAAATTTTCGCCGACTGATGGTTAGTCGTTCTACAAATGCCAGATAAAACATAGTAGCCATAAGGGGGAGACCTGGCTGTCTTTAACGCCCACCCACCCCTGGAAAAATATCTGGCCCATGCATTTTTCCTATCCCCCATGTTATAAGGGTTTTTGGAGCCCCCCCCCCCCCTTCTGAAAAAATTCCAGCTTTTTCTAAGCCTTCCCGTACGAAAAAGGGATGCATAAAACTTGTATTATTTATACAAAAATTATACATAAAATATACAAAAAATTGGACATACATAAAAAATGCATGAATTATGTATAAAGAACTTATATTTTTTTATCCTACAATATGATTATACATAGATTATGTATAAAAAACTTTAACTTTTTTAACGAATTCTTTTTTTATCCTCGGGGATGATTATGCATAAATATGTATAAGAAACATTAACTTTTTCAACGAAAAATTATATATAATTATATATTAATTATATATAAATTATATATAATTATATATAAATTATATAAATTATACATAAATATATATAAATTATGTATGTCCAAATTTTTGTATAAATTATACAAAATTAATATAAATTTTTTGTATTTATTTTGCAAAAAATTTACATATTTTATGCATCTCTTTTTTGTACGGGTTTGGACGTACATAAAAATTGCATAATTTATGAATAAAGAACGTAACTTTTTTTTACCGGAAAATTTTTTTTTTCATTCTCCAATATAATTATGCATAAATAAATGCATATTTATTTATGCATAGAAAGAGAAAAATAACAGCTAAATAAGCATAATAATAATTTTGCAAATTGTCCTGCTTTATGATTTAAAAAAATTATATGCATAAATAAAAAATTAGACAGTATTATGTAGAACCCCGGCTTTGGAATTTTGAAATTTGGTTTTCAGTACTATTTTGTGCTCGTTTAGTACCGTTTAGTACCAGGAAAATAAAATTTTTGTACCGTTCATTTTCCTCGAGAAAAAGTCGGGGTCCTACTTAAAGCTGGACTCCGCATTTTCTTGAAAAAAAAAATTATTTTCTCACTAAACTTTTGTATTTGTTTTGTACCGTTTTGCACCAGGAAAATAAAGTTTTGTATCATTTGTATTCCTGGAAAAAAATTAAAATGAAGGACCTCGACTTTAAAAAAAATTCAAAATTAACAAGCAAGAGTTTATATCACAGTTCAAAATCTACATTAATTTAGTATTGATTATATATTATTATGCATATATTTTGAAAAATTATGCATGTCAAATTTTTTTACAAATGATACAAAAACTATATACATTTTTATATAGATTTTTTGCATTTATGTTGCAAAAATTTTATACATTTTTTGCATCACTTTGTCGGACTGTTGTCCAGTTTTAAATCTGATATTTATTTATATAGTTAGTTACAAACGAAAACTCAAAATTTGGCCGAGTAAAAATTCAAAAAGTTGTAAAAAACGAAAACTTGACCTTCCTACTCAAATTCCTCTTCAACATGGAGAGGTTGAAATTCGTTTCTGAGTTTTGATGTAACTTGATAACCTAAGTTTTTTTGTTAATTAGGACTTTATCTCATGTGTCCTGTCTCCATTGGCCAATTTATCGAAGAGCACACAATTAATTGTACCACCGGAAATTCTGTATATTTTTGGACTTTTTTCTTCTGCTACCACTTGTTTTAATTGCAATTAAAACAAGTAAGTTGAGCTGGAGCCGGGTAGTATTTGAAACGAGCTAAACTTGGATGCTTATTATAATCTATCACCCCGAAACTATTATTATTTTCTTCATTTGTGGGGATATCCAATAGTAGTCCACCACGCTGTCAAATAAAAAAAAAAAATGACTGTAGTAAGTGTTTTGATTATTTTTTCGAACACTAAAAATAATGAAGACGAAAAAAAAGTGGTATAAAAAAATAAGCAGAAGAAAAGCAGTCCAAAAATATAGCAGAAGAAAAAATTCCAAAAATATACAGCATTTTTGGTGGTACAATTAATTGTATCCTCCAGTCAATTGTCCAATGGAGACAAAGGAAATATTTGAATTTTCATGCAAACAAAACGACTCTTTCGGACGGAACAAAGCATCATAATCAGATGACGTCTTAAACCGATCAACTGTACTGTATTGGTCTTAAAAACCGTCATTTACAGTCATTCGTGAAATTGCCTTTTCATCACACGGTACTGAAAAGTGGACTTTTCAGTACTGGGCAGTTTATTTACAGACTATTTTACGCCTTACCTTGTGATAAAAAATATCTTTCAATGCAAGAAATGCAAACGACTTGCCCGTCTCGACCTATTTAAGGCCCTCGCCTTCGGCTCGGGCTTGAAACTCGGTCTCGACGGGCAATTTTGTCGTTTGCAGTCCTTGTATTGAAAAATACTATTAAAATTTTGAAAGATAGGATGAATCGGCCAAAACTTTTCACCTTATTTGCTCGGTTTCTGGCTATTTATCATGTTCCATAAACTTGTACCGTAAACAGGTCTAACTTTGGGCCATTTTTGGATGGTTTTCGCTAATTACTGGCGCTATGATTGTCTTAAATTTTTTATATTTTACAGTGTCATAGTGTAAGCCTTTGAGGATCTGACTGCAACTGCATTTTCATTTCAGTTGCTTTTTGATTCCATTTTGCAATAATTTCGCATGGCCTAATGTTGTCCTCTTTTTCCTTGTAACTTTGTGCCATACTGGTTTTTAAAATTCCGAAAAATTTCAAATTCACGAAAAACGATAATGATTTACTCCTATTAATATGATTTTAACAAGAAATCAGTCATAATTGCTTTTGGTAATAAATATTTGTACTTATTTGTTCACAATTTTTTAAAATGAAAAATCAAAGTTGAAAAAGGCATTTTATTCGTGGTTATGATAATTGTAAAACAACGACTTGAAATTTTTTGCAATATAATGCATCTTAAAAGTAAAAGTAGCTAGAAATAAACGAATTATGAGGAAGCTTTTAAGCAACAGCTAAGAAAGCAACTCTTTTTGTGGCACAAAGTTACCCCTTTTGCTATCTTTTTTTCAGTAAGTTATAAAATATTTTCCTTAACAAAGCGATTTAAGCGACATCCTTCCAGGGGATTACTTAATAGTATATGCTGTATTAGCTGACTTATCAGATTTAGAGTGCGACGTTTAGTTAGGCTATTACAAATCTTAGAAGTCCGACACTTCAAGATTTTTATAAAACGGAAATGCTTTTATCTCAATACAACTTATTGAAAAAAAAAATTAAACATAAAATGGTGCTTGACAGGCTGACATTATACATTTTTAACTGGTATACGTTCACGAATTTTTATTTTTTGAAAAAATGCAGAAAATAATTGCAAAAATGTAACTGGCCCAAAGTTACCCCCCAGTGCCCAAAGTTGTACCTGTCTACGGTACCTTCTTTCTTGTTCCTTAGTTCAAGGATTTCATCTTCAAAACAAAAACCTGATAAGAACGGCATGATTTAAGATCGTTTTATTAGTAATTAGGGTTGAGTGTTCCGAGACAAAAATATTAATACATTTTATAAACAGATTTGAAACAATATTATTATCCTTAACACCCCAACCCTTAGACTCATAACATATGAATATATGGGGTGTTATGGGATATCGCCGTGTGTTTGCGGCGACGATTTCATGGGATCATTAAATTAATGATCTGGAAAATGCATTTTAACGACCTCAATCATTAATTTTATGGTTTTCGAATTTTCCGGAATGTTTTCTGAAACATTTATTTCATTCAAGCACATGGGTAGCTTTTGAAGTTCTTGCCTTAACGCTTACAATATTGTACGGGGAAGAAGGATGGCCTGTATACTGTCGCTCACACCCAGAAAAAGGAGTTGTTTTGAGCAAGTTTCGTCTTGCAACAATAAAATCGGAACGTATGATAGCGAAGCAGAAATGTTTCATGACAACGGACAGGTTGCTTCTTGACAAGATATTTTTATTGTTTTTGCATGATTTTTAAAAAAATGTTTTGTCACAAGGCATATTTTTGCTTTCACATTAGCCATTTTTTTTCTGAGTGCAGGATTTAAACTTAAAAGACAGAAAATCAGGGATCCGAATCCGATGCCGGTGCCGGCCGCGGCCGGCTGAAATCTCGGTCGATACTGATGCCGATGCCGATTCCTTGTTATTTATTTAAATCTCCATTCCAATTCCTGCACCGACACCCGATGTTGATGCTGACCCGCCATGCATCAATTATATCCGATGGCGCCTCTGATTCCGATTTAAGTGAAAAAGAAAAAAAAAATCATAGAGCCATTCTGGACGATTTTTAAAATCATGGGTTCGATTCAGATGCCGGTGCCTATGCCGATGTTAATGCCGATGTCAGCACTAACAGTTTTGCAGTGCCGATGCCGATTTCGGATATTAAAAAAAAATTCGGAAAATTTTGGCTTATGCCGATGCCGATGCTCACGCCGAAAATTGAACGTACATAAAAAAATTGTATATTTTTAGGACCATTAGCCGGAAAAAACTGAAAAGCTTAAGAATTTTCAACTTTAATAATTAAAAATTGAAAATATTGCGTTTTACCCACGCTCCTCTTGAAAAGAAAAGACTGACGTAATCGGAGCTTTCCGAACGCGAACGAAACAAAATATGTTCGGTAAAATTTTTTTTTTTTTTTTTTTTTTTTTTTTTTTCGGCAAACGAAAATTGGTAATGAAAATCAAAATAAACTTTTTTGACTACTAGAAATTGCTTTTTTTTTTATTCACTTATTGCTGTACGAAGAGGAGGGAAAGAATTAACGAAATTCATTCTGGAAGAAAAGGGGAAAGCGCTATCGGTTATTCCGTTTCTGTATTAAATGAAAAATGAAAATGACGTCACAGGGTTGGGTAAAAGTAATTATACGATGAAGGCATTAGATTAACTTTAACTTTGCCATTACCAAGTCATTATAAGAGACTTTAATGTAAACAGACCAAACTTGACATAATTTTAGCAAATTGGGTTTCATTATAAGAGATAATAGGGCGTTGATGAGGTTCCACGGCAAAATTGTCGACTTTAAAATCAATTAGAGCTTGTTTTTCGACAAATTAATTCGGATTTTGTTTTACAAAATCGTTTCGCTCCAAACGGATACCCTTATTTACCGACTCGAGAAAAAAAATAATCTTTTTTCTTTCTTTCTTTCTTTTTTTTTTTTTTTTTTTTTTTTTTACAAAAAAAATTTCTTTTTGCCGAGACGTATATAAAAAAATAAACCGAAAAAAAAAAATGAGATTAAAGAAAACAAAACGATAAAAAGTGGTTTCGCCAACCGTATAAAAAGAATAATGGGATCAAACTTTACGAAATAGAAAAACCGGAAATTTTCAGTTCTGTTATTATATTCGGTCTTTCGCAATCGGGCCCATTTCCGGGCATTAAATCAACTTTTACAGGGCGCTGCACTAATATCATCGATTTCTTTTTTTCTTTTTTTTTAATTTAAGAAAATCGGAACTGGGGGTTTATGCTTCGGGGTCACTACTTTTGTGGTTTTTTCGAATGGCGATAACGAGCCAGGAATAAGAGGGGAATCTAGGCCTTAAGTCTAGTGGCAAAAGCCTGGTTTGGCCTTTTTTTTTTTTTTTTTTGGTTAATGTAGTTTTTTTATCTCCCAAGTCAAAAAGGAAATTTGGAGCGCCCCTAAAATTGAGCGCCCCCTGAAATTTGAGCTCCCATCTCTCTTTGACAGAGAAGTCTGGCTACAGGCCTGGTCAGTGTAGTTTTTGTTGAGCCTTGGGGGTTGGAAAAAATCAGAGAGGTGCCGCTGATAAAAAAAATCATCCCACTTTCCGAAATCCACGGTTTAGAAAAAATACTTAGTAGTTAGGACACAAACACTCTAGCAACTCAGCGAACCTTTTGTCGATATTTTTGAGAAAATCGGTATTTATCGAAAATTATCGAAAATTACGGTATAGAAAATCCAATTATGATATTTATCGAAATCAAAAACTTTCGATACCAATTTCGATAAATATGATAATTCGATTTTCCATACCGTAATTTTCGTACCAAAAATACAAAATATCGATATATCGTAGTGAATAACATCGATATAGAAAATACCGATATTTCGATATCATTTTGGGAACGAGAAAGAATTTCTAGTGATTAATGTTTTTCTGCACAAATTCTGACGGAATGTATAGTTTGGAAAATTGTCTACAGTCTCTTAATAATAAGGTCTTAAATCTCTCCGGATGGTTTTTAAATTAAGAGCCAATCCGAAAGTACCGTAAGTCTATTACCATACTTTACTTATGAGCGAACGTACGAATTTTCCCATTAATTGGATGGAAGGAGCCCGAATTGGATTTAGGAGCCCGGATTGGCTCTTAAAGAACTCGGATTGTCAAAACTTTTTTGGACTATAGCTTTTTTTTTTTTTTTTTAACTTAAAATTTCGAGACTCGAAATTCGATATTGCCAAAAATGTGTCGATACTTCGATATATCGAATTTATAAATATCGACGACATACCGATATTTTTGGCCTCGATATATCGAAATATCGGATCGGTATCCATGTCGTAGGCGTTTGGTATAATCAGTCGTTTTGTAAAATGCCTAGGCATATAGTAAAAGCCTGGGCGAATAGTGAAATGATTTTAAAATGTAAGCATTTTATTAAATGCCTAGGCATTTTACAAAACGACCGTCATTTTATAAAACGCCCGACACTTTTTTTCCATTTTACAAAATGACCGCGGTGATTAAATCAGGCAAATAGTGCAATGATTACGATGTTAAAATAATTGCCGAAGAAAAGGAATATTAACTGTAAATAATTTAACTAATTTATATTTTAAAGATTTTGTATTGCACGTAATGTTATTTATTTACTTATTAATTAATCGTTTTTTATAGAGGAAAAAAAAATTTGCTGCCAAGAGTTTAAAGAATTGAGGTCATCGTGCAGAAAAATCTTGTCTTTTAGATAAAAGAACAATCGTCATATTTTAAAAAAAGATAATGAATGTGAAATTAGTCTATGGAAACTCTTAGAACGGTATTCTGTTAGAGTCCACATTGCATACCAAAAAAATATGGACATTGTTAGAATTGAAATAAAAAAATTATATCTAACAGGTTCCACATTTTCATGGTACAAAATTTAGATTCTAACATTACACCGTTCTAAGAGTTTCCAAAGACTCATGTGAAATTTGTGTGTTAGGTGCTATTTATTTTCACATGTTAGTGACGAATGACACCTGCTATTGCACAGCACATTATTCTTGAAGCAGGAGCATTTCTTTGTTCTACATTTAGTTTTACAATTGCATTTCTTAACTCCTTGACCTCCAAATAATGACTGTGCAGCTAGTGCTTCCCTTAAAGTAATTTGTTTTTCTGGGACCTCCTCCATCATAGTGGCGCCAGATTCGGAAAACTCTGCTCTTGGGAACCAGGATTTAATAATTCCGGCTGATGTACCAATTTGATATACTCCGTTCCGGACATTTAAAATTTTCCCTAAAATGTTTTGAGGATCCAAAGGACCCCTATCCACTTTTGGCCTTTTTAAGAAAAATAAAGATGCCTTTTTTTCCGTTAGAGTACGACATGAACGAGGTAAACAAGGTCAGCTGATTGCTTATCTCCACGTGTCAATAGCTCAAACTACCTTTGGCGACAAACCACAAAATAAGATTTTTTTCGCGCGCAATTTATTTTAAATTCCATTTTTTTCCTTTAATAAATTGCAAAGTACACACTTACATTACTTTACTTAAATTACTTTACTTAAATTACTTCACTTCTTTTATTTTTTACGCTTTAATATTATTTCGTTATTTCCTTACAAATGGAAATATTCCTTTTATTTTAACATCGTAATCATTGCACTATTTGCCTGATTTAATCACTGGTCATTTTGTAAAATGGAAAAAAAGTGTCGGGCGTTTTATAAAATGACGGTCATTTTGTAAAATGCCTAGGCATTTAATAAAATGCTTACATTTTAAAATCATTTTACTATTCGCCCAGGCTTTTACTATATGCCTAGGCATTTTACAAAACGACTGATTATACCAAACGCCTACGACATCCACATGACTACAGTGTTGTCGATATTTTTGAAATCCTCGATAATAAAAAAAAAAAAAAAACGTCATTTATCTTGTTAACCTAACTTTAACTTAAAAAAATTTACGCTGATCTCCATCGCCATTTTATCGCCATAGACACAAGAAACTTACAAAACTGCAACCCAACTAATTGTCATTTCGCCTCGATACTCTAAATCTCGATATTGGCAGAAAGTATCGATATTTTCGATATATCGGATTCAAATATCGACGATATTTCGATATTTTTCCTTTGACATTTCGATGTATCGAAATATCGGATTGGTGTCGACATCAATAGAATTTAATTTTAAACATGATTATCTAGTTCGGTAATTATGTCGAAGTTTGAAAGTAAATACAAACGGTGATTAACATCAGATAACGATCTAGTTTAGTGTCGATAATTATCGAAATTTTTTTTCTTTGGATAACACAGAGAAAGTGATATTTCACCAATATCGAAACTCGATATTTTGTAATATTTTTGCCCCTAAAATTCGGTAGAAAATTTAATAATTTTAATTCCCATAATGAAAATTGTGTAAAGTAAGCTATTTTAGTAATATTTCATACATTTTTGTCGTGTAAAAATGCTACTTTCGTCATTTGTTTTTCATTCGCCAAAGCATTGCTCCTCACCCAAAACTGATATCAAAAGTCCGATATATCGAGTATCGATATTTTTAAATTCGATATATCGATATATCTGTATCGACTTTTTTAATTTATCAATATATCGATAAATTTAATAATTCGATAAATACCATATATATCGACTAATTCGATGATTCGATAAATACGATATATCGATTAATTCGATGATTCGATAAATACGATATATCGATTAATTCGATGATTCGATAAATACGATATATCGATTATTCGATGATTCGATAAATGCGATATATCGGCAATTCGATAAATACTATATCGATAAATTCGATAATGCGATAAATACGATAAATTCAATGGATATATCGACAAATTCGATAAATTCGATATATCGATAAATACGATATATCGATAAATTCGATGATTCGATATACGATGGATATATCGATAAATTCGATATATCGATAATTCGATTAATACGATTTATCGATAAATTCGATATATCGATATCTTTGTATAGGCTTATGGTTATGCTATCAACTTGGAAGACATAAGACCCTGTACTTAGCGGCCATATTGACTTGGAAGACCCTAATGGGCAAAATACATGGGTGACGTCACGTCGGCACGGCCTATTGACTTCTCTAATTTATCGATATATCGAATATCGATATTTTTCAAAATTATCGCCATCACTACTTATGGGCAATAAGCATTAGTTTTTCAATTTGCAAAAGCTTAGGTCATGTCACGTGATATATCCTGTGCTATGGCGCATTATGTTTATGATGGGCTATGAGCAGGTGCGTTTAATTGTTGTACCAAAGCGATGTCTTGCTGTCGGATGTCGGATGTTAAATTAAAAAATTGGATTTAATCTTCAAAAAAGACGCTCAAAAGCGAACGAGTATGAAATGCCACCTTTTAAGATACGAACGTCCTTAAAAATGGAACGTCCTAACACAACCTTTTTGTGTATATACGTCCTTTGGACACGTCCAAAAAGACATCGATACATAACACAGAAAACAAGGGGTTGTTTTAAAAGACGCTAAATCAAGAAAACATGCAAGACGATTCGTATCGATCTTGATGTATAAAATAAAACAAATAAATAAATAAATGACTAACTAAAAGAAACGAAATAAAAAAGATGTGTCAGTTTTGCCGTATTCCTTGTTTTAATATCAAAACAGAATATTTTAGGAAGTCGAGGAGGAAGGATGAATGATGTTTCTCGAATCAATTTCAAAGTCACAAGTTGAGAGGCGGAAAAGTTTATGAATTTCTATTGATTCATATTTTATATTCCGGAAATTAAATAAAATCCAGTCTTACCACGAGACAATTTCCTTTGCTGCATATTTTTTTATAAAAATATTTTCGATATTTTCAACTCGAAAAACGATTCCGATATCCTTCTTACGTTTCGTGATAGATTTATACTTTTTATGTGACTCGAGATAATTTTTTTTTTATTTTTTATTTATTTTTTTATTTTGTTTTAGGTATGGTTTCAGAACAGGAGAGCGAAATGGCGCAGACAAGAAAAAATGGAAGCGACGAGATTAGGATTAAACGAGTACCACGGAGTCGGGGCTTTAGGAAGAGTAGGAGGTTCCAGTTTGGCCTTACCCATGGATCCGTGGTTGGCTCCACCTTTGCTTAGTGCATTACCGGGATTTCTTTCACATCCTCAAACCGGGTCGGTAAAGGATTTTCGCCTTAGTTATTTTCAAGTGAGGCCATCAAGATTTAGATATTTACTGTATTTCTATAACTGATAGGAAAAAAAAAAACTTTTTTTTTTAAATATTTTGTTAGATTATTTGATTTGGAATGCAGCTAAAATTATTTGCTTTATAGTTTTAAAAACAAAGTCCTTTTTTCGCGGCTTGAACTTGGTCCCTTTTAATTTCCATGAAAAATATATATTTTTTTAAATTGAACGGTGTGTGCGAACTTCTTCTTCTTTTAAGTGCCAGCTCCGCGACGAAGATTGGCTATCATCTGGACTATTTTTACTTTGTCGACCGCTGCTCGAAAAAGACCCAAGGAATCGACACCAAACCAGTCTCTTAGATTTTTGAGCCATGAGGTTTTCCTACGACCCTGACCGCGCTTACCCTCGATCTTACCCTCCATCACAAGCTGAAGGAGGCGATATTTTTCATTTCGCATTACGTGGCCGAAATAATCGAGCTTCCGACGCTTGATCTCGTACAGAACTTCTACTTCCTTCTTCATACGAGCCAAGACGTCAGTATTTCTCACCCTGTCAGTCCACGAAATTTTAAGCATTCGACGGTATACCCACATCTCAAAAGCCTCCAACTTCTTTTCCAACGTCCTAGTTAACGTCCATCCCTCGTGTCCATATAAAAGCACGGAAATACGTAACATCGGACGATACGGATCCTCGTTTGGAGGCTCAAGTTGCGATTGCACAACAGGTCTCTCATTTTGAAGAAAGTCCCCCTGGCTTGCTCTATACGAGCTTGACTTCCTGGCTACAATCCCACGAATCATTCAAGAGGGTCCGAGATATTTATACGAGTGCACCCGTTCAACTTCCTCTCCGCGATAAAAAGTCTAGCATCAACATTTCTCCTGCTGACAACCATAAACTTTGTTTTCCGTGTATTTATGGTTAAGCCGTACCTATTACTCACTGCATTTACATGATCGAGCAAGGTTTGCTGATCTTCTGCACTACCTGTAGGTAAGACTGTATCGTCTGCATAACGTAAATTGTTAATGTCCTCGCCGTTGATCACGATCCCTAGATTAAGGCCATCTAAAGCTTCCGAAAGAATCATCTCCGAATATATGTGTGCGAACGCCTGACGTCAATATCATGTCAAGCGAATTTTGTGCGTATTTTTTTTTTTTTTTTTTAAGATTATTAATATTTGGTCGAAAAATTTCTTTCCTTAAAAAATGTTCAAGAATTCCCTAGGAAACAAAAGAACGGTTTTTCGGACACGTTCAAAGGTACTCAAACTATACTTTACGTTCACTTTGTCATATTTTTTCGTCTTAAGACGTAGTTTACAGTCATTTGTCTCGAAATGGTCGTATGACCATATGATAAAATATTGGCCGTAAACGCCGTCTTTTGTTTTAAGTCCGAAACGTTATTAAAAATTAATCGACATCTTGTAGCATTTTTGGACGCGTTTCAAAAATACGTCGTGTCGTTGCTTTGTTTGATGGACGTACTTCCGAAGCATTTTTTTAGCCAATAAATTTCATATCCTGTCTCCATTGACCAATTAATCGAAGGGTACAATTAATTATACCACCGGAAATGCTGTATATTTTTGGACTTTTTTTTCTTTTACCATTTTTTTTCAAACGCTAAAAATAATGAAAACGAAAATACAAAAAAAAGTGGTAGCAGAAGAAAAAAGTCCAAAAATGTACAGCATTTCCGGTGGTACAATTAATTGTCCAATGGAGGCAGAGTATCAGATTAAAAAATTTTTTTTCGAACATTAAACTGATCAGTTTAATGTTCGAAAAAAAATTTTTTAATCTGATATCAATATGCAGGATCTGAAATTTTATCAATATGCAGGATGGTCCTATGTATCAAAAGTTTGTTTTTTGGCGCAATTCTTTAGAATTTGAATTCTGTGCGCCATCGTACGCATACACAGTAAAAAATATTATGTAAATATGTTCTAAACTGTCCACATAAATTTTTTCTGTTGTTTTTCCCAAAAGGTAAACTTAAACAAAAACAACATAAGAATTATGTGGATCTACTTATGTTGATTTGACATAAAATTTTTTACTGTGTACGAATGGAAATAAATTGTTTTGACCGTTTCAAATGTCATATAACCACAAGGCTAGACATAAACTGTGGTCACATGATTTTTTAAGAACCATAGTCAAAACAGATTAACTCCAATAATATTTTTATGACGGAGATACGTCAGTTGTTCTCCGGCGCACGGAATCGTTTCAAAAATTGTGAGCGTCCTTAAAATTCTATTATTTTCGGAATTTTTTTAAGTTCCAAAAAAGGATCAAAACTTTTTATACATAGAAATAATTTTCATATTTAATGAATGTTCTTTTGAATTATAAAAAAGTTTTGGATTTTACATTAAATAGTCTTATGTCGGTTCATTAAGATTTTAAAAAATGCTGTCTCCATTGGACAATTAATAGTACCACCGGAAATTCTGAAAATTTTTTGACTTTTTTCTTCTGCTACCACTCTTTTTTTTTGTTTTCATTATATTTTTTATTTTTAGTGTTCGAAAAAATAATCAAAACAAAAAAAAAATGGTAGCAGAAGAAAAAAGTCCGAAAATATACAGCATTTCCGGTGGTATAATTAATTGGACTAATTGGCCAATGGAGACAAGGCGAAAGTCGTTCAGTGACGTATGACCTCTAATGGAGAAATTGGAGACCATAAAAAGATCTTCAAATCAGATCGACGTCAGGCGACAATTGACGCTTGTCCAAATGCCTTTTTGCTGAGCCCACTATCCGTTCCCTTACTTAAATCCCTGATTTCTTTTTTTTTTTTTTAATTAGGAACAAGTTCAAGCCTTTGCATTTATTTAAATATTATTTTACTGATATAAGTTTGATAGATTGTTTTTTTTTTTTTTTTTTGTTTTTTGTTGAGCAGATACCCGAGCTATTTGACGCCTCCCGTGGTTGCCGACGCTAAAATGACGACGGTGAGTTCAATGTCTCCAACGTCGACAAATTCGCCGGACGCCAGATCTACCTCGATAGCCGCTTTGAGACTGAAAGCCAAAGAGCACGTGGAATCGATAACCAAAGGACTTCAAATGGTTTGAAGAAAGTTCCTTGGACTTCTCCGTTGTTGTTAATTTTTTCTCATCGACGGATGGCAGGCGGGGGGAAAAAAAGCTGCCCGGCGAAATGAATCGGTAAAATGTTTAGACGGATTCTACTGAAAGTGTTTTTGTAAAGTCAAACAAAGGATCAAAAATTTTATCCGGTTGCCTTTTCTTCGCCAAAGATGTCACGTGAACTCGCGCCAGTTTCGAATCGACAAGTAGGTTTCCTTAATTTTTTTTTCTTTTTCTGCCGAATGAAACGCAAATATTTTATAGCGAAAAAAAATGTTTATGATATATTTAACTTTTTTATGTGCGATAAAAATATTTATTTACCGCAAATAAATTTAAGTAACGGATTTTTATCGTAAAAATTTCTTATTCGTCGAAAATGTCGATTCGTTTTATTAATTAATCTGCTGCGCATTTCTTTAATTTCGTATTCAGATTATAATTTAAAAAAAAAAAAAAACAATAACGTTACCCAAAAGATGTGCAATCGGAACGTCGATTCCACATTATATCAATTTTTAAAAAAAAAATCGGATTTGAGTAAGGATCGTTCCTATTTTTTTTTATTTGGCAGCTTTAATTTAATCGTTATTCTATTTCACGGGAAAAACGTTGTTAATTATACAGTAAATTAATAAGTTAATAATGTGTGCAATCTCAGTCTGTAAAAGTTTCATGTGTAAAATGTAAAAAAAGTTAAAATTATATCATTTTACAAATTTAATTATTTTTTATTTTTTAAAATTATTTTTAGGGTCTCGTGGGGAGGAAAAAAAATCATGGCAGGATTAACATTTTGCGTGTTTTAATTATTTTGCAATCGGAAAGTCAAAAGAAACGAAATTGATAGATCGCTTAGTTTCCGCTCCTGTCTTTTTTTTTTAACTGTTAGACCCTGAATTAATTTTAATAATAATGAAAAGTAATCTGTCCAGTTTTGAACACCCTAACCGAAAATTCTTTACGATGAAAGCGATGGCTCTTCAAATTTTATTCCAAATTGCTTTTAAATTTTTTAATTGCTTAGGTACAATTTTTTTCTTTTGTATCACTGGCAATTTTATTTAAAAAAAAGATAAATAAATAAATAAATAAAATTTTGGGGCTGGTAGCCATTTTAAAAATGGTTCGATGCTTAGGTTATAGTTATAGAAATTAGTTGGGGCCCCGTTTCGAGTGAAATTGTTCGAAATTGCCCTCACAATATTTTTCCTTGGACTCATTCATTTTTAGTTAGTCGAAAATGGCATCAGATAGCATTTAATTGATATTATTTAGTCATAATTTTAGGGGCTTTATAGGTGGACTTATAGGAACGAAATGCAGGATACAGACTGTACATACAAGTAGCGACAAGCCAAGGTGTTCGGAAAACTGCGCAAGCCTACTGACCTCTTCAAAATTTGTCCTTGCGACTTCTTAATTCCATCGAATTTTTTTTATTTCCTGATCTTTTAAGAAAGCGCTCTTTAGGAGGAAGCGAAAAGAGCTTGGAAAAATATGAACTGAAGATGTTATCTCATCATGGTGTAAAGCTTCAAAACTCATAAGTAATAAGTAAGTCAGAAGTAAGCATTTAATATAAAAACTGAATAATGTAATAAAAAACTGAATAGTTTACCAACCGATTTTTGGTCAATATTCTTATGTCTAGCGGCAAAAACAAAAAAATTTTTTTTTTAGCTAGTTCGAAAAAAAAGTGGTACTGCTTTCTGTTTTTTACTGATGACAAGCACCTTCAACCAAAATGCTCACAATTTTTAAAACGCCAGTAAAAAAACGTGACATTCCTGAAATATTTATTCTGTAGTTCCTGTTTTATTTCTCTAAAGTAAAAGTGTTCCTATTTTATTGAAGGGAGCCGTAGGGAGCTGTTTTCAAATTTCAGCACGGGCCCAAGGTTGTTTGAAACGTTGACTTTCCCTCTTCGATCGATAAAACCACAGGTACTTCAACCCTTGTTTTTATGTAGAAGCAAAATTTTCGGAAAAAAATAAACGAAAAAAGGAATTTTAGTTGATTTGATGAAAATTCCATAACGTGAAAAGTCGAAGCCGGTCGAAAAGTCTCTCGAGGAGAAGGAGAAAAGGACGAAACAAAATATATAAAGTCGCAAATTAAAATGAAAAGAGTTTAACGACACGAAAAGCAATATGTAGAGATACATTAAACGAAAATTCAAATTAATATCAAATTAAGCAATCCATCTGTATAAGCCGCATGACGTCTCCCAAGCTTCGGTAACCCCTCCTTTCCTTTGGAGTCGGAGCGCATGTCCCTCGATTCCCCCGGAACAAGAGACCCATGCAGAATCGGAGTAATTAATTGCCCTCAAGCTTGGTTAAACTACAAACATTACATGGAAATATCAAGTTAATTATCGCTATCGCATCGTGTGTCGTATTCGGATCGGCAGCTTTTCTTCCGATCCGTTTGCGCGGTTTTACGTCTCCTCGACGTTTTCGACTTTAAAATGGAGGACGGGAACCTCGCAGAAAAGGGTCCAGGAAGCGCAGTCTCATAATTTCCATGATTGGGAAATCTCGGATCATCTCCGAAAACGGGACCCGGTACTGTCGATACAGAAGTCGTTTTCCCGATATTATCCACTCATCGGTGCAGATCAAAGAGCGATCTCCAAGGCAGACTCCATTTAATTCGTATATTCGATAAGGCAATAAAATGCTAATTTCTGTTTATCTGCGTTAATCGGCACAAGAGATGGGGAGTCAGAGAAAAAAGGGACTATGTTTTTCCTACCTTTTCGTCTTGTGTTTGAAATCGAAGAAGATAAGCCTTTATCTTATTTTTTTTTTCAAACAAAATCTCAATTTTATGTTCGATGTAGGAGGCTAAAGTATTGAAACTATGCTGGGCTTTTTATACAGTACTTTCATTACGTTTATCCAATCCCCGGTTTTCATTGACACCAAGGCTAACAACGAATATATGATTTCAACTTATTCATTTCAATTTCCATATAATTTAAAAATCGGCAATTATTCCCAGGATTTGACACAAAACCTATTATGCTGTATTTGTTTTATTTTTCTGATTTAGACTTATTCGAATGTGTTCTGTTTATTCTCCATAAATGCTCTTAACTAGCTTATGAAAGTACGAAAAATTTTAGTAAAAATAGTATGAAATAAAGACCAAAATACACAGCTATCCAAAAAAAATCGTATTTTGTACTATCGAAAATTAAAGGACTGCCCCTGTAAGCGAAATGACCTCAACTGCATTTTTTTAAATTTTGAGATAATGACAATAAAAAGAATCGTAAAAAGTAAACAAATATTTTGTTTCTTTGCATTCATAATGAAGACCGTCTTTTTTTCTTTTTTATTTACTTTTTATTTTATAAAAATAAGCTTTTTTCCTTTTCTTATCTCACTATTTAGGTATAAAACGTAATTCGTGAGATTATGAGGATTCGATCGGCACCAAAATCACCCATTGTTTACAAAAATGCAGTTGAGGTCATTTCGCTTACAGGGGCAGAGGAATGGATTTAAAAACATTCAAGTAATCGTTATGCAGAAGATACGTAAATAGCCGCCATTTTGCATACGCCGCCATCTTTTCCTTTGATTCCTTTGAAGATTATAAACAACGTCTGCTTTCAAAATGGCGAACAGTACTTGATTACGTGATTACGTGATTCTTGAGTGAATTAGTCGTGGTTTTCAAAAATCATAATAAAATACGAAAGTTGCAACAGTGATGGGTATATTTGTGTGTGTACTTTTTGTTCCAGATATAATTGTATCCGTAAAATTCCGGTGAAATCGGTGTACGCGGTTTGAAGATAAAATAAATAAACGGCCGGACAAGTACGAACTTATGATTCACGTTTTTTGGCATTTGGTATATTTGCAGACCGTTCAGACGCTAAAAATGGGTATTTCCGAAAATGTTTAAGGTAAGCTTACCTTTTGTTTGCTTTTTTTATTTTGGCAATAAGTACAGAAAGGCTTTTTTGAAAGGTGTCATAAAGCTGTTGATATTTTTGTTAAGAATGATGTATCGGGTATATATGGAGACATCACTATATGAGATTATAGCCTTCTTTATGAGTTAATGTCTATGTCGTCGAGAACTCTTAGCACGAAATACTTTAAGTCAATAACATGCAAATGAAATGAGTTTATTGGGAGGAAATCAAACCATTAGACTTGATGTGTTCTCTGTTCGACGGACCGAAAAATTTCATCCGGAGACGCGAATATGCTAAATACTTGTGAAATGTGAATACTCTAAATGCTTCACTGATAAAACACTGAGGGTACGTTTTACATATATTATTAGTAATTTTTACCTTACTTAAGGTCATTTTTGCCTTATTTAGGGTAAAAATTTCCAATATTGTATGTAAAATTTAACCTCAGCTTCAGGCATCGGACATATAATTACTAAGCAGTACTAAAAATTAAGCAGTTAAAATTACTACTGTGTTTTATTTCTGCATTTTCAAATTTTTTTTCGCTCTCATGGTTGTCAATTTTTTTATACTTAGGAAAAATTAATTAGGTTTTGTTGTAATTTAAAACAAGAAGACTCTTGAACTGGGTTCGAGCTTAAATCTTTTTTTTGGTTAGCAATTATAACACTTAGGTCGTAGATCCAAATGGTTCTGTAACATTCGTATAGGAAAATTTGCCAGTCAAATGACAAGGAAGTTGAATTGGTAAACGTATTACAAAATTATTAGATTTGAGTGGCAAAAATTTATCTGAAGAATTATACGGGAAAATATAAAATACTTAGTGGGTATAGGAATAACTTATATTATTTACAGATTAGATAAATAATATTTAGGGGGTGAATTTTTAATTTTTAATTATTTAATTTTTTTTATTATTAAGAGCATCTCTTGAATTTTTCTTTTTGGAAGAATACACTGCAAACTAAGAGTTGATCAGTGCATTTTCCTGAAATTTATTTTAAAAGAATATCCAGACCGGGCAAATTCCCCAAAATTCTTCCCCTATTTCCATCACTCAGAAAATTCTGAATTGTAACCTCTATTTGAGAAAATGGAATTTAATTAGAAACGAAAAGGAAAAACATTGTTTTTATAATCACGTGTGAAAGAGACGCTAAATTCATACGAGAAGCTCGTTTAAAGTTTTAAAGTGTAGGTAAATCGCATGTTAACTGTTGCGTGGCTTCGTAATTTGATTATTCATCGATTAATGACTAAGTAATCTATGTAGGAACCGACTATCGTATTTCCCGTGCTCTATTGTCACGTTTTCCGCCGTATAAATTATGTTATAAATAGTTAAGGATTTTTCTTTCAAAGTTTTAATTTACGCAAATTAATTTTGGCAACAAAACAAAAATTTAAGAAAGGGAATTCGTATTATTATGGGTATAAAAAAATCAGTGGAAATAAAAAACCCCGACGAGTTTACACTTTTATCTATGTCTTGATAATGAGGGGGAAAAAAAATTGTACGAAAATAAAATAACGATTATTGGTGTCAGTTACGGTCCTACCAGGAAACTAAAGTCAACAAGGCAGCTCACGTGCTTAATAGAATAATTGTTTCACAACCATTAAGTTATAAAGTCTGACTTTTCCAGGGCAGTTTTCAGTATTTCCGTACGGAAAATTAATGGAGATTGTCGGTATCTTTTTTCCTATTTTGAATTAAAAAAAAAAAAAAAAAAAAAGTACTAAATATTGTGGTGAAAAGCAGGATAGCAATTTAAGAGGGCTCCTTTTTTTAAGCTATAGGATTTTGTTTCCTTTTTTGGATGGTGGGTGATGTAGTCAGCAATTAGCGTAGCAGTAAAGAAAGGCCAAGAGCAGCCATTTTAGGGAAGGTTTTTTTGAGAAGTCAGGAAGGAGTTCAATTTATTAGCTGAATTTTTACCATGAAAAGGTTACCTAAAAAAAAAAGATGGGGTACCTGAAGCCCTTGTTTAGCTGCACCCCATGACAAATAGTATCTAAACGTTGTAATAATTTGCCCCTATCCACCCCCGGATTTGGTTGAAATATCATTTCTGGTAAAAACCGGAAGAGTCGGGAAACAACGGGATTTTTTTAAACGGTTGAAAATCGACTACTAGTCTTAAAAAAATTACCCCTAATGTTTCGGTCCTGAATCGCGTGCTTAATGAAATAATTGGTTCACATATCATATATTGTAGTAGGGTTTTTGTTCGCCGAGCGAGATTTATCACGCAAATATAAATGCATGGTTTTTTAAGTCGGAATTAAAATATAATTAATTCTACTCGTTTTATAAGACGAAGGGTGAGCTCACAACAAAATAAAACTATTATATTACCGTTACACGTTGGTAGGTGTAACAAATAAGAAAACTTCGTTTGAAAACGAAATCACTTTATTTGGTAACTGGAAAATATTTACAAGTATCACAGAAGTCTTTTAAAATGTTGACGCACGATTTAATTGATTGACTTTACTAACGAATAATTTTGATTTTTTGTTGTAGGGAGTCTCTGCATTAAAAACAAGCATTTTTTTTTCTCAAAAAAAAAAAAAAAAAAAAAAAACTAGCAAAATTATTTTTTAAAACTGATTTCATCCGATTTCAAGACTTTTTTGGTTTTTCGATTTTCCCCAAATGAAAAACCGAAGCACATTTTTTTTTTAAAACCATATTTCCATATATTTACTCGCGTGTGTCTACTATTAACTTTTTTAAATTAAAATAAAAAGCCAATTTTACAAGGAATTAAATCTGGGAAAAATTTACAAAACGGATTAAGCACCAATAGAACCGAACGAGGGGAAAATCGATGTAACTGCGGTGTTTTTTCGCTTACGATTTTACCAGAAAAAACAATGGATTAGAAATTATTTTACGTTTAAAGCCCCGAAAATGGAAGCAAGGATAACCATTCACCAGAACGAGAAACAAACCTTTTTCCGTTATTATCTTCCAACGGGACATATCGCGAATTGGAATAAAGCGATCGGAGTAAATACATTATGAGGAAAATATCCCGATATTTAATAAAAGAATTACAGTTTTAAAATAACGCGATGTAAAATAATAATAAGAAAGCAATATTATTTAGACTGCAGATGATTGTGAATTCCTGACACGAGATTAAAAAAAATTTTTTATTTATTTTTTTTTTTTTTTATTACAAATTTGGCTTCCAAAAATAATTTTCATGTATTTTATCGTTATCCGCGAGGAAAAATGAAATGATTACCCTAAGTTCTTTTTTTTTTTTTTTTTCCACGAAACGGTGTTTACACCGTAAATGGACAATAATTGTTGCTGAACTTTATCGTTTTCTGTTTTATAAAAGCGCCTGATTAAAAATTAATTCGAATCAATTATTTATTGTTGTGTTTGATTATTATCCCGTTTCAAATGGAAAATGACTATTTTATTCGGAACGAAATGAAAAATTAAAACGATTTTCGATTGATTAAAAAAAAAAAAAAAAAAAACAGCAATAGGTATTTAAAGTCGCGGTGTGAAATATTATTCCTTATTTGGCTAAGAGCTTGTCTGATTTCTTTTTTGATAAACAGCTGGAAAATTGGGTAATAATCCGAATAGCTACAAAATTATTACGTAACCGAAAGGCGTAGTAGGGTTTTGTTTAAGTCCGCAGCAGATGCAAGAATTGGTTAAGGGTCTAGTGTCAATGTGCCCGAAAATTGCAAATCTGTCTGACGATAATTTTTTTAAAATACCCTGTGAGCAAAGGGTTATTTCAAAACTTTTTTATGGAAAAATCCCGTGAAAGCTCTCCCAAGAAAAAGTGCGTTATAAAATTTTAAAACTCTAACGTTCTGGCCGATTATAAAATTTTATAACTATTTATAAATTTTTATAATTAAAATTTTTATAAGAGCAATATATTAATTTTATGCTTGAATTGCACTATATTTAGCATATTGGGACTTTATAGACTCTTTAAACATTTTTCATGAGAAAAAAAAGGAAAAATAAAATTACAATTTTTCGGAATGGAAGCAGAGCCTTGTGGTCGACTTACCAGCCGCCTTTATCCACTACACCACTTTTCAACTTATTTTTAAAAACGGCAATATGGTTCTTAAGCGGCCCATTATTTTGACTTATAATATTTTCCAGATTTTTCCGAATTTTCGGTTTATTTCTTGTATTTTTAATTTGACAAAGGCTCAAAAATAAAGAGAAACAGAAATAGGAAAATTTGGGAAGCGTTAGAAGAAAATAAAAAAACTTAGACAAAAACTGAAAATAATTTTTGTTGTAAAATTTAATAACGAATTACAAATAGATTTTTTTTTTTTGGCGGGTTATAAAATTTTATAACGAAGTTTAAGTTTTTAATAACTCACTTTTATAACTCACTTTTTCTTGGGCTGAGTTAAAAGCCAAAAAAATATTCGATTATAAGTCGAAAAGCAAACGCATTCTAATGAAATAGGTATGGGACATTGAGCTCAAAAAACTCCCAATGCCTTCCAGGCTTCAGTTTTCTTTTTCAGTTTAAATTAAATTGGGTTGCTGAGCCAGATGGTATTTTACACAAACTAAACATAGACTCTCGATCGCAAGGCTTGAGTTCTATTCCAAAAAATTGTAATTTTTTTTTCGTTTTTTTTTTTCTCAAGAAAAATGTTTAAAAAAGAGCCTAAAAAGTCTCCATATGCTAAATATAGTGCAATTCAAGCATATAAAATTAATATATTACTCAGTTAAAAATTTTATTATTAAAATTTATAATAGTTATAAAATTTTATAAACGTCCAAAACGTTATACAGTTATAACATCTTATAACGCACTTTTTCTTGGGAATGTTTTAGTCAATGAAAGATTCTTTTCTTTATAAGTGGCACGCCTGCACAGGAATTTTTGACAATACTATTAACATTGCTTTTTAGGTTGGCACACTTGCTTTGTATCAAAAAGAAAATATTTTTGTTCTTGATGGCGTCAGAGGCATGATATTTTTGAAATATCGTGCAGGTGGTATGATGTAATGAGGCATTTTTGGTTTGTTATGAAGCTAATATCTCCGAAGCAGACGACACTGATAAAAAAGGGATTTCATTTACTTATTCGAATTTCACAGCGGAGAAAGGTGTGGGCGCTTTGGGCGCAAGGGGCAAATGGTGCTTTGCTCGCAAGTGGGTGCAACCACTTGTTGGGGGTACCACTCGGTACCTTTTCTAAGGGGCACATTTTTTTTGCAAAGGAGTCATTCGAATATTACGTCAGCACGTTAGGGGGAAATCCGAATCAGCGACTTTCTCCATAAGCTAAGTATATCTGGAGGAGAGGGTCGAAAATTGTTAGAATTATGCTGACGTACTAATTGCATGAAGGGCCATTCAATTAAAAGTGCAGTACTTTCGCATTGAGTAACGCTTTTACGATTTAACTGAATGATTTTTTTTTTTTTTTTTTTTTTTAACGGCATTGAATTTTTTTTAATGATTAGCAACCTACTTAATTATTTAATAATAAAAATGTTTACTTGAGATTTGCGTGCTCATGTGATATTGGAGCCTGCCGTGACAAGCAGTGGGCAATTTTCCTCATTGGTGGTTCTATTTTACAAATAATGCAAATTCATGCAGTTTAGGGATTTTGACATTTTTCTAGGGGAGTGCGAGCAAAAGCCTTTTTTTTTTCAGTTCTACCTTTATTTTTATTTAAATTGTGATGTGCAGACTCCTTAAATAAACTTGAGACAGGATTTCGACGTTGGTTCATTTTATTCCTCAATAATCCTGCCAATAGCTGACCGGGCTTCACTCCACCAATCCCCAGTTATGTTTCAATGGCCCCAATAAGGGCCCCTTCTACCAGAGATCTGCTTACATTTTTTTGTAATCTAACATAATTTTTTGATTATTTTGTTTGATTTTCAGTCTGTAGGAGTCTGTTTTTTACGAGGCAAATGGTTAAGATAGTTTTCCCATTCCCCCTCTCCATTTAAAAAAAAAAAAAAAAGCTTATATTGATTTCGGTCAGACCTAAGCTTTAATTTCTACTTTTTGAACGCCTAAATGTCATCCATGTATATTTTTTTGAGTGTAATTTCATTTTTCCCATTTTTTTTATTAAATCGAATATCGAAATTAATACAAGCTTAATGGTGTTCGTCGTCATTAAAAAAGTAGCGCATAAAATATTTAAAAAAAGTAAAAACGTATCATTTTCCATATACTTCACTTAAATTAATGTTTTTCATTACTTTTCCGATGGGGTGAACGATATACGTGATTACGTGCATTACTTTAATGTTTTCATTTCAAAAATTGAAATTTCGAAAAAAAAAAACAATAATAATAATAATAAATAAACAAAAGGTCATTTTTCTGAGTCTTGAAATGTAAGACGGAAAGATTTTTTTTTTTTTTTTAAACCAACAAAACGCATGGCAAACCGCTGCTGCTGTCGGGGGGAGAAAAAAATAAAAACCGAAATTGGGCGATTTTTTTGGAAAAAGAAAACGAACTCCACGTAGCTTACATTAATGAAACATAATAATGCGACCCCCGACAGAAAATAGAATTTTTTAAACAACCGGTTTCCT
Organism: Liposcelis bostrychophila; assembly: GCA_037577465.1. Classification (NCBI taxonomy): domain Eukaryota; kingdom Metazoa; phylum Arthropoda; class Insecta; order Psocodea; family Liposcelididae; genus Liposcelis; species Liposcelis bostrychophila. The sequence continues at coordinate 18,171,648 of CM075212.1, read as the reverse complement.
ATACCCGACCGATTCTAATTAAAATTCTAATTTAAAAATCAATTTCGCTCAAAATCGTTAAAGCTTTGTTCTTTGATGTGCTAATTTTTAAATAACATGGAGAAAAACATAATTCGAAAAAGCGTTTGGAAAAAATAACAGTAACAGTTTTATTCTTTTCGTTTTTTTTAAAGCTTTATAAGGTGATGAAGCGAAAACCGACATATCGAAAAAATATCGATCCTCAAAATGAGAATGGCGGGGTGTAAGTGATTGATTTTTTTTTTCTCCGAAAAAAGGTGATTTTTTAAATGCTGGAGGATTGTTTTATGCTTTTAGATTTTTTTAAAAATCAAGAACTTAAATTGAAACTGGACCTGATCGAAATTCATTTGCCTTATGGATCATTTATATGAGAATGAAATGATATTGTTTTGCCTCATTAATATTTTAAATGATTAATTAATCAATGATTATTTGATACTTAAAATATTTGTTGAGAGTGCGATATAGATATGTAAATGGCTTGGATGAAACGGAAACGTTTCGTTTTTGTTTCTTAACTGCGATGCGATTTAGCGTTTCGTTTTTTATTCGGTTTCAAATTTTTGAAAATTTTAACATGCGTTTCTAATTCGTTTTTTATGGCTCAAAAGAACGCTTAATCGGTATTTTTTCGTTTCAGGTAGGCCAATTTTTTTCAAAAAAGTTTTCGTTACGTTTTTTACATTTAAATCAAAGTTTTCGGTTCCGTTCCAAATCCGTTTCTTTTGGAATCAACGTTTCAAAGTTCCGTTCCATATCCGTTTTTTCTGAGAAGAGCAAACGTTTCCGTTATACACCAAAACGAAATTTTAAAGAAAATTGGTTCCCGTTCCTTTTGATTACTGTTTCAAAACGCAATTCCAAATTGATATTATTTCAGATGTACAAAAAAACCTTCATTTTGTTACTTTAGTAAAAATATAGTAGTAAAGAAAAAAAGGAATTAGCAATAAAATTAAAAATTAAATTAAAAATATTAAAAATTGCCATTTAAAAAAAAAAAAAAAAAATTTAATTTAAAATGGCTCTTTTTTAACCCTTTAGTGCCCAAATTATAATTTTGGAAAATGCCTTTCAAGACCGAATTTAATTTTAAAGTTTTTAATGCTCAAACATGGTGTCTAATATGCAGCAGATAAAAGGCAGCGAAAAAACGTTTCTTAAACGTTTCTTTTCGGTATCGTTTCTCGTTTCGGTTCTGATTTCGTTTCTTTCAGAGTAGACGTTTTAGTTTCGTTTTCGTTATTGCCTTAATTATATTTTATTGCATTCGTTTTGAATCCGTTTTTTTCTTCTTCTGAAACACACATCCGTTATTATAAAAAGTTTCGTCTTAATCGCTGATCATGCCGTTTTTTTTTCGTTTCGTTTTTTACCGACTTGAAAACCGTTATCGTTTCTAAAACGTTTCCGTAACTCAAAAAACCCAAAAATAACGCGTTTCTCGTTTCCGTTTCAGAAACGTTTCACATCTCTGGACTGCGATGGTATATACGTATTTCACTGGCGATGGAGAAAAGGTAGTAAAAAACCTGAATTTTTTTGTAACATTTCCCCCTTCATTTTTTGAGGATTTTCAACAAACATCGAGGTGTTACTTACTCATGCATTTCGGTGTACACTTTGCATTACATGCATTTTTTATTATCAACGTACTTGCATTACCTCTGCATTAGAAGTACTGTAGTATCCGTCATTGGTGCAAAATCACTGCCTTTCGCTCAGAAAAACTGTACTTTTTTCAAAAATGTGCTGCATAATAATGTTTAAATTCGTCTTTCGGAATATAATTTATATTTTTGAAAATATTTTTTTAAACATTTTAGTAGCTGTTTTATTTATGTATTTATTTATTCTCATTGTCAGTGAAACCATTTCTGGTATTTCCGCTGTTGCTTTTTTAAGTTTTATTTTGATGTAAGATTTCTTACAAATAATTTCGCTAAAATCTTCTGACATCACGATTTAAAAATTTTCCCCTATGAAGTATTACGAATTACGAATTTTATTTTAATCTTCTCCAAATTTTTATCGCTACATTACGTGGTCTGACTTCGGCGCTAGAAACCCTGAAACTCATACCCCAGACACCATAGTCTTCTGCAACATGTACTGGGTTAGAGAATTCGTCATTTGCATATACACTGACACTATCCGACGGACCTCCATTTTCGATAATTCCTACTTGTATTAGTCTAGGAGAATCAGCTGCTTGTTCTTCACCGAATGCGGCAGCTTCTCCTCCGACAGTTCTGAAAAAAAGTCCTGCATACTCGGAACTTATATCCTCCCATCCCATCCAAGACCATATTTCTTTGGGTGATTTCTCTTTCGGCAATTGAACGTAAATGAAACCAACAGGAACAGGATTTTGATACAACTCCGTTACTTCATTCTGCAATTCCATTATTTCTTTATTCAAGTCATTTTCCGTTTGCTTGGATTGATCCAGTGCGAACGTTAATTCAACTAATTTATTTTGTAAATAATTTTGAGACCATAGTTGGATTTTTTCGCAAATAACCAAATTCTTTTTGGAGCACAACACTTCGGACCATTGGCCATAATACGTGTCGTCTGTCTGAATCTCCACGCAGTAATCCGAATCATTTTTCGGACTTCCGTTTGCCCAATTGAGGTAATGGATTTTCGAGCCATCCGACCATTGATAATTATTATCAACGTATCTAAGTCCTATCCATGGGATATCCACTATATTGTTAGATCGTAAAAACTCTTCGAGATACGTTTGCTTTTCTTCAAAACCGATCGATACCAAATCCGATTGTTCCTGCGATTTGCAAAAATTCTCTGCATCGTCGTAGCCTAAAAGACCTGGACTTTCAAAAATCTTGAAACACTTTTCGTCTTTATAAGGCTCCCAATCGCCGCACGGACCCTCTATAGCTCTCCCTCCTGGAAAAATTGATATAGAAATTACCGTATAAATTCAAATCCAGGAATTTTTTCCCGAAGTTTCCATTTTGTCTCGTACTATTTCGCCCACTTACCAACAAGAAAGATTATAGCCGGAGAAATGAATACGGTAATTTTGAAAGTTGTACCCATGATAGCGTCAATCGTTATACAAGTTTTTTATATTTTGTTTGGTTGCTTTATTATATTATTAATTATATATGTTCGGTACGCACTCAGACTCTTTGTATACTTGTTATGCAGAAGTGACTAAACCCATTTGTTTTTATGTTTTTTATCGACTTCATTTCGACTTCATTTTTGAATGATAAGATTTTTGATGTACTGATTTAATCATTTAAATAATTATCTTTTGTCTTTTCCTTGATTATTTCATAATAGTATCGACTATTGTTTTAAAGCTGATTTTCGATATTGACAATAGATAAGTCATTTTAAAAATGACAAAAATAACTGCTGCGATATCAGATTTTGGACCCGGAAAATAAAATAGACCGATCAATAAGTAGTTTGTATATGAAATATACCCCTCTGTCCGGAAATTCTTCAGAAGGAAGATCTTCAGAAGAACTCTACAGAAAGTTTTCTTTTAATTTATCAAACTTTTGAATGAAATAGATTTTTTGCTTTAAAATTTAAAAAAGGTCTAAAATAGCGGTCCTAATAGGACCATAGGACAAAATCATGTTTAGGGGGGGGGGGGAAGGAGTCCGACCGATGCTTACAGATCCTTACGAAGGGCGTCTTGGAAATCTTACTTAACAACCTTAAACTTCAATTTCGCACAAAATACATTTGCTGCAGCCAAATTCCAATTTTTAAATTTAATTCACTTGAGTAAAAAAAATTTTCTATGAGGGTGCAAATTCACTATGGAATGTTGGACCAACATGTTGTACCAACTTGTTGGAATGTTGGACGAACTTTTTGTACCAACATGTTTGACAAGCGAACGAATCGGTATACTGCAGAATTTACTTCCTATTTGCACCCTAAATTCACTATGGACCACCATGTTGTACCAACTTGTTGGACCAACATTCCACAGTAATTTTGGCATAGCAGTAAATTCTGCAACAGTCAGTCGATTCATTCGCTTGTCAAACGTGTTGGTACAACAAGTTCGTCCAACTTGTTGAAATGTTGGACGAACTTGCTGTACCAACATTCCGCAACAAGTGGGTACAACATGTTGGTCCAACATTCCACACTAATTTGGGCGTAGGAGTAAATTCTGCGGCAGTCGATTCGTTCGATTGTCAAACATGTTGGTACAAGTTCGTCCAACATTCCAAAACGTTGGTCCAACTTGTTGTTCGTCCAACTTGTTGTTCGTCGAACTTGTTGTACCAACATGTTTTTCCAAATTGTTGTACCAACATGTTTGTCCAAATTGTTGTACCAACATGTTTGTCCAACTTGTTGTATCAACATGTTTCTCCAAATTGTTGTACCAACATGTTTGTCCAACTTCTTGCACAAACATGTTGGTCCAACATTTCATAGTGAATTTACACACTGATAAATTTTAACGTGTAAAAAATGTTTTAAAAAAACACGATTGAAAAAATCCCATTTTGACAAATCTTAATTAATAAACGATTTAAGATATTCTTTGAACAATTAATTTTATTCTTCGTTTGAAATCTTAACTGTTTTTTTATGCGTGCAAGAAATATTTGATGTTCCTCATTTTTATTTTGTTGTCTGGTGACACTGGCGGATCCAGAAATTTTTTTCGGGGGGGGCGCACCCTCCCAACTCGTGAAAAGCACACCAATTTTTAAAATTTTTTCTCTCCTGCAAAAATTTTTTTGTTTTAATTAACTTTTTTCTTAAAATTTTCCGAGTTTCGGGGGGGGGGGGGGGCGCGCGCCCCCTGCGCCCCCCCCCTGGATCCGCCAGTGTCTGGTGAAACAAATGCAATATTAAATTTTTAAAGCCAAAAGCTTTATTTCTTGTTTAAAACTTTAAAAATTTTAAATTTTAAAATAAATTTTTTTTTAATGCTTCCAATTCAAAATACTTAATGTTAGGCACTTCGTTGGCTAGACAAAACCGGCCGGTTCACCGTCCGGTTTTTTTTAAAAAAAAGTTTTTTTAATTAATATTTTTAAACGTTAATATTGCATTAAATGGGGCGAAACTTATACCAAACTGTTCCTTATTGTTAGAAGAAGTCAAATATACATGTTAAATATGTCGGTAAGCTTAAATTACGTCAATATTCGCAAAATTTAATGTTGTTTACATAAAAAACAAAATGGCCGACGTAAAAAACATAAACAATCGGTTCATTTTGCGAATATTGACGTAATTTAAGCTTATCGACATATTTAACATGTATATTCGACTTCTTCTAATAATAAGGAACAATTTGGTATAAGTTTCGCCCCATTCAATGGAATATTAAGGTTTAAAAATATTAATTAAAAAAGCTTTTTTATAAAAAAAACCGGACGGTGAACCGGCCGGTTTTGTCTAGCCAACGAAGTGCCTAAAAATGTTCCTAATTTTTATTTTTTACTAACAGTAAAAATAAAAACAGTATGTAATTTTTTTTTTTTTAACATTGATACATTAAATTATAATTTTGAGTGTCAAAATTCTGGTTTTACCTAATCTTGAAAACCCTTGGTAATTTTGAAAAAAAAAAAAAAAAAAAAAAAAAAAATGTTAACTTTACGGGGGAGGGGGTCAAAATTTTAAAAAAATGCTTGCGTAATTTATGGACGAGCCCTAAACGACCTCCAAAAAATCTGAAATCTTCTTTCGGTTACTGTAAAAGAATTAGGGGGTGCGTTCACCGAAATTCAAAAACTCGTAAAATAAGGGCCACCTGATATTAATTCGTATAGATTTTTTTTTCTTTTTACCTATCAGAAGGTGAGTTTTTTAAAGAATTAATCATATCGAAATACCCACCGTGTCATTATTTAGAAACATTTCAAGCGGCTAAAGCGCAGTTCCATTTTTAAAGAACATTGTATTTATTAACCCCTTATTAGCCGGCTCTTTGGTGAAAAGCGATTTTCATGACGGCTGATTTTGGGAGTATTTTTTGAAAAATTGCAGAGTCCCTTCAAAAAATAGTTAAGCAACCTGCCATATTGTCAGGTTTAGCTTTTGGAGCGGAGCTTCAAAAAGATAAAACCGAGTTTGGGAAATTTTTCCTTAAGTTTTCCGTGATTTTCCAAAAATTTTCCCTAATCATATACGGTATATACGATAGCCGTCTGCATAGGGTTAATTAAAAGTCTGTGTATTGGCTAAACTAAAGGGACCAGAATAAAGACCGATGCAATTATACCACTATGAAATTTGCGTTATTTTTTCTATTTTTCCGGGGGGAAAAAAAAATTAGTAACTGCAATAGTATGTAAAGTCTTCAATTATTTACGATTAACAACGAAGCTATTTAAAAAATATATGTCTAATAATTAGCACGATAAATAATAAAAAAAGGTGACTCGAGAACCACCTGGCGTAAAAATCCCGATTTCTCCCGTCGTTTTCCCCGTTCCCGAAAGATGTCTCTGCGCTTGATTTCGACCCCTTTGGAAAGCCGTCGAGCTCGAGGGGAAAAACTCGCTTTTTTTTACACGATTCTGAGACCGAAGTCGCTCTTCAGAGCCGTCTTTTGGTCTCTCTTAATTTCGGAAAAAAAAAAAGATTTTTCCTTTTGATGTGGCTTTCGGCCTCTTCTCATTTTCCATTTTGTTTTTTTAAATTGAACTTAATTTAAATTTTATTTTCCGAACGTTAAAAAAAAAGAAAACTTTTTTTTTCTTTTTTTGTCTTCATGCCTTGACGATCGCAAACAATGCGATTTTCGATTAAACGCGTTTTAATTTTGTTTACGAATCGATATCGAAGTAATTGATTCGTATACAAATGGAGACATTGAAGGGAGAAAAAAAAAAAAAAAAGTATAATAAAAAAAACTTGTCGCTAATTGTCTACGACTGAAAATTTATTTAACCTATTTTATCAATCGGATGGTTGAAAGAGGGCTTTTACCGTTCCATTGTTCTCGTTCAAGTAGGATCGACTATTATTTTCTGTTACAATGTTTTGTGCCAGTCGATCCTTTCAGAATTGAAAGGGATCATCTCTCCTCTTAATTTTGTATTCCGATCGAAAATCAGCAAACAAACTCAGTATTTTCAACTCTCAGAATTTTCGTTACTTATGAAGATATTTTCTTAATTTAGACTCGTGATTAAATTATAAAATTGAGAGATTTACAGGGAAAATGTTGGAAATTCTATTTTGACGCCCCGTAAATTCGGTCCCCAAAATCAAAACCCAAGCGAGCGGAAACGGAAAAGAAAAAAATTTAATTTAAATAAATTCGATCTATTAAAAGGAGGTTTAGAATGACAGATATCCCCTTTTTACATCATATAAACATCTATTACGTTATAGCACATAGAGACGATTATTAACAGATGACGAATTTTATTATTTCGTTAAAAAAAAAAAAAAAAAAAAAAAAGCGGTAGATTAGAATCTCTTGTATGTCTGATTGAAAATTGTTTAGCAATGGGGTCAAAAATGACAAATAGAAATCTGATTATAAGATATTAAATGAAAATTTATATTGGCTTTTCAAACATGTCGACATCACTTTCCATACCAAGGAGCGAGGGGGAGAGTTAATTTTTGTTTCATTACGGTAGAGTTTTTATATAAGTGAGTCGGGGAGTTCTTATAAATACTCTTTTTTTTCGCCATTAGATATAAAAAAAAATCTATTAACGAGCCCATGCTTTTGAAAAATTAGATTTAGTTTCCTATTTACGTTCATGTGGGATGCAGGAAAAAAAAAAAAAAAGAATTTTTCTTATACGGATGATAACTGCGGGTATCCTCTCGTTGAAAAAAAAAGATTGGCGACGTTGTTTAATCATCAAAGAAAAAAAAAAAGAAGTATATAAATACACCGCAAAAGGACTTTAAAAAAATTTGATTTTGTACAAAACGTGTCATTTGTGTCACGCAAATAACAGAAACATCAGAACGATTTAAAGTAGAAGGAGACGATGCGTAAAAGAGGATTTTCGAACCCGTATTAAATTAAACTCCTTTACCTGGAATAAAAAAAAGATCGCAACTGCAAAAAAAGAAATTCTTTTTTTGGAATAACGCCCTTGTCGGAACCACTTTGTCACGGATCGATCCCGATTGTTTATCGATTAAAGAAAAACCTTTTGCTAATGGATTCCGAGATTCCACCTTCCACGAAACAGTTAAGTCCTCAACTATAGTTATCCTGATTTGCGGATAAAGATTTTTTTTTTCGGTTTGAATCTACTCGCATTATTTCGGGTAAGTTTAAAAAAGTCCTTCCAGAGGTACATTCATAATCCGTTGGCCTCAATTTCTGGCTGGGACCAGAAGTATGCCGTGACTACTTTTTTGTTAATTTGGGCGAAATACTTGTATGGTGCCATTCCAACTTGTTTATTCTCCTTTATGCTTCTTACCACAACCGCCTCATTCAAGACGATAATACTTGGATCCTCACGCTTTCGCTCCAAGGAAATCATTCATATTAAGTTGCTTTTTAACCCTATGCCGCCCTAGGGTCCATATACGGGTCCATATACGTTTTTCAACACTGCAAAGCTTTAATTTTCTTTAAAATTTTAAAAAGCCATGTAGGCCTATGGTTTTTCTGAAAGCTCAAAAAAAGCTCAAAATAATGGACCTTGTCCCAAATTTTGAGCTCAAAAATTCATTGGTGTGAAGCTGGCGGTTCATCGACTTAGTTCTTCGTGAAGCTCAAATTATTCCCTTGAACCTCATTTGAAGACATGGTTTTTCTGAAAGCTCAAGAAAAGCTCAAAATAATGGACCTTGCACCACGTTTTGAGCTCGAAAATTCATTGGTGTACCTAAATCAAGCGGTTCATTGATTTTTTCTATGCACGTTCTTCGTGAAGCTCAAATTATTCCCTTGAAGCTCATTCGAAGACATGGCTTTTCTGAAAGCCCAAAAATAGCTCAAAATAATGGATCTTGTCCCAAATTTTGAGCTCAAAAATTCATTGGTGTGAAGCTGGCGTTACACTACATTTAAAAAAAAATTTTGTGAACGCCATAATTTGCAAGCCAAAAATTTGGTACGTTGGTTTTCTGAAAGCTCAAATTTAGCACAAGACATTGGCGTAGGTCTAGTAATTTGAGCGACTTATATTATACCGCACGTGAATTTACATTGTTAATTATGGAGATATATTTTTTGATTTTGGAGCTCAAATTCGGGGACTTTGTTTTTCTGAATGCTCAAAACAAGCTCTAAATCATTAGACCAAAAATTTGAGCTTTTAAAATCAATGGCGTGAAGCTGGCGGTGCATTCGGCTTTCGCTGAGATCGCCTTTTCGTGACGTTCAAATTGTTCCGTTGAAGTTCAAAGTTGGAGATTTGGTTCTTTGAAAGCTCAAAAAAAGCTCTAAAGTCTGGTCATATTCCAAACATTTGACCTTGGAAAATCAGTGGCGTGAACCTGGCGGTACACCGATTTTCCCTCTGATCGTTTTTCGTGACTCTCAAATTTTTCCGTTGAAGCTCAAATTTGGAGGCTTGGTTTTTTTGAAAGCTCCAAAAAAAGCTCTATAAGCTGGCCATGGTTCAAAAATTTGAAATTCAATGGCGTAAAGTTGGCGGTACTTTTTTTTTTTTTTCTAGTCATTCTGCTAATCTTATGTATGCAAGCTCAAATTGTATATTATGTATATTATGAAAGCTCAAATTTAAGAAAATGATATGCTATTGTTTCGGGTTCTGAACCTACCCATTTACTATGTGTGAAGCTGGCGGTACACTCCATATAAAAAAAAATTGTGAATGCCTTAATTTGAAAGCCAAAAATTTGGTATGTTGGTTTTCTGAAAGCTCAAATTTAGCGCAATACACTGGTGTATGTCTTTCAATTTAAGCGACGTGTTGCACCGCCCGGGAATTTGCGGTACATTATTGATCAGGCTTATAAATTCTTTTAATTTTGAAGCTCAAATTAGTTGACTTGGTTTTTCAGAAAGCTCAAAAAAAGATCTAATTCTTGGTTATAGTCCAAAAATTTGAGCTTAAAATTGTACCACCAACTTCACTGACCGTAATTTAGGGTGCCCGTTACATACCGTGTTGACGAATTTTTTTCGGGCCACCCCCCAAATTGATTCCAAATAATTCAAAAAGTCTAAATCTAAAATATTTTTTTTTTATCTCAACCGGAACCCGTGCCCCAAGGCACTTGCTTTTTCCCATATAAAAAGCACGGTAAAATCTCATTATTTCGGATTATTTTTTTTTTCCGACGGTTATAATGACCCAAAAAATTTGATTTTTTGCATACACGCTCCTTAGTTATGTAGCTACCTCCTTATTTTTTCCCATCCCCCAGAACAATATTTCCGATTTCCAGGAGGGGTCGGATTTTGCAAATTTTGCCATTTTTGGCAAAATTTTACCCCCTCCTGGGGCGCGGAAATATTGTTCTCGGGGGATGGGAAAAAATAAGGAGGTAGCTACACATCTAAGGAGCGTGTATGCAAAAAATCAAATTTTTTGGGTCATTATAACCGTCGGAAAAAAAATTAATCCGAAATAATGAGATTTTACCGTGCTTTTTATATGGGAAAAAACAAGTGCCTTGGGGCACGGGTTCCGGTTGAGATAAAAAGAAAAACATTTTAGATTTAGACTTTTTGAATTATTTGGAATCGATTTGGGGAGTGGCCCGAAAAAAACTCGTCAACACGATATTTAACGGGCACCCTACCTAATATTAGTATTAGTAGTAATACCCTAGTATTTATGACAAAAAAAAAAGAAGCAAATTAAATTTGGCAAAAAAGCAACATTTTTTACCACTTTTTTTTCCCCCTTTAACTTCTTTTTTTTGCTAATCACCCTAAGACGTGTTTTCCTATGTACAGTCACATTTAAAGAAGCATGGGAAATTCTACAAATTCCCTCACACTTTTACCCTGATTAAGAGAAAATGCATAATTTGGAATAAATTAATTTGAAGAAAAAAAGATTATGTTCTGATCAATTTTCATTGAAACGCACTGATACCAATACAGATGCCAAGCATATGTCTCATGGCAGATGAATCGCATTTAAGAGTAAAAATCGGTAAAAATGTAATGTCAGAATTCAATTGGGGATCGTTACGTTTGCACCATTGAGGGAGGAGGAGGCGATCTACAAAATTCTTAGATAATGTCGCTACCTTATTCGTTTACGGTTCAGGAGAGCGTTTTGAAAGTTTAGAATTTTTTCACACCTTACCCTAATATGTTTTTTTTTTTTTTTTTTTTTTTTTTTTTTACCTTTACCAAATAATTTTGATAATTTATTACTCATATGGTAAATTACAATACCGGAAGTACACTGATATCTTCACTCTACGGGGAAGGCAGGGGGATGAAGCCGATGCCGGTGCCGGCGCCGATGCCAGCCGCGACCTTCTAAAAACTCAGGTCGGTGCAGGCCCGTAACCAGCGTAAGAAGCACAGGGGGGCGCAAAGTTTTCAAAGGGGGGCTTCAAATGGCCCCTTATAACATGGAAGATAGGGAAATTACATGGGCCAAACAAAATCCACAGGGGGGCTCAAGCTTGACCAAAGGGGGGCTGAGCCCCCCTTTGCCCCCCCTGGTTACGGGCCTGGGTCGGTGCCCAAGCTGGTGCCAGTGCTAGATAATTTATTTTAAACTTGGTGCCAGCGCCGGTGCTGACACCGGTTTTGTAATTATAACTCGATGCCAATGTTGAATATAATTGAGAAAGGCCACAAGTTTTGATCATATTAAGCGACCGATTATATTAACCGGCACTACAATAAAGCGGCGGTTACTGTAACTATCTTTTTTTCCCAGTTATAAAAAAAAAAAAAAAAAAAAAAGTGACAAAATTGATGGTGGTGCTGTCACCGATGCTGCAATCGGTTTTGGCACCAGCACCAGCGGCAAAATTTTTGTTATTCCGGTGCCAGCTCCAGCACTTTGGATATTTCGGCGCAGATGCCGGCTTCGACTGCACACTATTTTTACCGGCTTCGGATCTGTGGGGGAAGGCCCAGAATAATGATGTCACCAGGTCATTTTTTAGGCATTAAGACTTAAGAGTACGTTCTGGCTTCATTTTTCTGGTCCGAACCTGTAAAGTAAAGATATATTGCACACATTTTACTTCCATTGTAATTTGTTGTAATAAATTATCCAACTTTCATGGGCCGGAAAATCTGGGAAGGAGGCTAGGGCCTAGGGGCTAGAAGGCTAAAATCCCCTTTACATGACGGTTATAAAAAACTGAATAATTTCGATGCCAAACATGAAATTGCTTATATTTTCTAAATACGACGTATGAATTATTTTATAATCAGAGCATGTTGTAAGAAATTTTCAGTAGGTGACCAAAGACCAAAGATATTAGGCGGCGGACCGCCACCCCCCTCCCGCCCGTGATGTAAAAAATTTTCAATTTTAAAAATTCAAAATTAGAAGACTACCAATTTTTTTTTTTTTTTACCTTGAATGAACTTTAGATTTTGGGGCGGAGAGGAAAGAGAGAATCAGAAGCAGGTACAGTCTTGTAAACTGGAAAGGAATGAGGTATTTGAACTTTGCTTTGAAAACGTCACTACCTGATAAAAAGACCAAAGCAAGCAGCTAAAGGAAAAACGTGCCTTATGAATAGATGTAAGAAAGTTGTAAATCAGAGAAAAGAATTTTCACCGAATAGAAAAGGAGAAGAGAATAAAAAAAAAAAGTTTGCAGAAGTCTTTGACCGGATTAAATTTGAGATACCTTCGGGTATCCTTTCTCAATGAAAAAAAGTATTCAAAAAACAATGCAAAAATTTCTTGGAAGGTTATTTTTAAACATTGATATTTTTACAACCAGCATTCAATGGACCAGACAAATCTTTTTCAAAATATCCCAGGGAAAAAAATTAAAAAGCAATTTCTATGGCTTAAAATAAGTTTCTAGAAAATTTTTTTCTTGTCACCTAGTCGATCGAATTTCCTCTCTAGTTTCTATGTTTCAACATGCTCTGTTTATAATTGAAAAGTCAAATGGAAGAGAATGCGCTCGTTTACATTTTCATATTATGGCTGCCTGCTTTTGTTTTCCCCGATTTTTTACTGCCTACTTCTTCCATCCGACCCTTCAATTATGAATTTCTTTATTTTCTAAATAAAGAAAAAAATAAAAATTCTTTATTTTAAAATTTTTTTAAATTAAATAAAACTTCCCAAAATTCTGGGGGGGGGCTATTCTGCCTCCTAAGGGGGTAGCCCCCCATTTACCCCCCTTGATCCGCTCATCGCCATGCAATTTATTGTCAAGTGATATAGCGTATGAATTATTTTGTAAATTTTTTACACAAAAACATTTGTTCATATTATTTAAGATTCATAATTTAATTTGTATTCACAATTGAATGAAGAAAACTGTCACAAATTGTAAATTACCCCCCACGCTATATAATTCCCCTCCATTTTAATGTGAGATTTAAAGTATAATACAAACTTTGGCCTTTCCTTTCGTGAAAAAAGTTGTTCGTACTAATTTAAAATAATTTGGAACACCTCGCATTATTGTATTGGTCAGCAGTCGTTGGTTCTCGATTGTTCTTCCCTAAAATTATATTTCGAACCTCAGAAAAAAAATTTCAATGCATTTGTTGCTAACGGCCCTGATTGAAAGTCGTTTGTGCTTGATTGAGTACAAAGTATCAACAGCCGCAAATAAAACTTTTTGTCGGAATTTTTTTTATAAAAAAACGTCGGAGACTACCTCTTGTCATTTCTGAAATCGTCATATGTAACACGAATTTTTAAATTTCGAAAAAAAAATTATAAAGTTTATTTTTAATGATTTATATACTATATCCGATTTTTATAAAAAATAAAAAGACAGTCAGATTGAACCTCATACTATATTAAAGTCGCGTGATGTTAATTTCTTAAAGATTTATATTTTTCTGATCAGGCAAAACGGGGACGTAAACTGCCAAAACTACGCTGACGTTTTTCTTGAATAACCCCGAGGACTGCTGACTTGGAGATAAGCCGATACAGCTCATCTGGAAATAAAATATTTGTTAGCCTTCTGTACATGAGGCTTATAAAACTTTTGAAGCTCTGGCTCTTAGTAGGCCGAAAAAACGGCCAACTCCCCTTTACAAATTCAATTTATGAAAAATAAAATCTCTAGGGAAAATTTGAAATTAAAAGAAAAATTAAACAAAACAGGAAAAAGGTAGCAAATTTTTAATCTTTGTTTTTATACGGATGCAAAAATTTTTCCCGCAAAAAAAAAAGGAAACGGATTTATATTGACACTTTATTTATATACAGTATATTATAGGGTAAAATTATAGGTTGAAAGGAAATCGGTGAAATAGAAATATGCTCGCTTTTGATAAAAAAAAAAGAAAAGTTTTTGAGAATATCCTTGGGATTTGATACTCGAACCGTGTTATTTACACCGAGTATATGGGTTTTCAAGTGGAGTTTCTGCGGTGTGTACAAACCGATAATAAACAAAAATTGAATAGACGTCTTTGTTCGGCGTGTTGCTGAGAAGCGGCCCACGGGGGGTCTACCAAAACACGATTTTGACCCCTGTGTCGGCTTCGGCCAGGTGTCACCCGGTTACTCTGTTACGGTTTCGTGCAAAAATGTCATGACGACTCCTTGTTATTTCCTCCGGCTAATTAGCCCCGAATTTTTTTTTTTTTCCGTCCTGATAATTATTCGATTACCTTTTCGTAAAGGGCGAATCCCTTTAAGAAATAAAAAAAATTAATAAATAAATCCGAGGGTTTCCATCGGGTTTCCCCGAGTTTTTCCGGGGGTTAATTTTTATATTAACCGTGAAAATGGGAATCACGCCTCGGTAATTTGCTATAAAAACCGGTATATAAACCTTTTTTGAACTGACAGATAAATATAAACCGAAACGATACCGGTAACATTAGGTTGAAATCGGACTCTCGGATATTATATCGATGAACAAATTGAAAAGGTTATTGTATATTATTTCGTTTAAATAAATGTAAATAGACTATCGTTCGAAAAAATCTTTTTTTTTTTGCAATTTTATACGAAACAACAAAATATAATAAAAGACAGATGAAAAGTTTTGGGTTTACGAGCGTCGTCGTTGTTCGTCGTTCGTCGTCGTCGACGACGACGACGTCGGTTATTTAGAAAATCGAATCATCCTCCTTAAAGGGCTAAATTTCTCCTCGTCGAAATGAATCATTATTTACAGAGGTTACTGGTTATAAACTATAACTTATATAAAATGTATTGCAGAGGCCGAAAGGCATGCGAATGACAACTTATTTGGGTTATTGGATTCCGAAATTACTCTCTTTAGCATAAGATCAATAGAAAATTGGGTTGGCTTCATATTCGACGTTCGCTTTAATGAAAACCCTCGAGCCATCCTTTTTCATCCTCGGAAAACAAGAAGCGCCGATTTTGATCGTATAAAACCCAAGGAGGAGATTGATTTGTCATCATCATCATCATCATCGTTACATATTCCGAATAATAATTTTTTCCCCGTTATTTCGAAAAAACAATTAGGTTGTAAATAACCCTCCGAATTAAATGGAAATGCAATAAAATCCGTTGTGATCCTTGGGATAAATTAGAATTATAGAACGGTCCCACGCAAGTCAACTGTAGAGGGAAAAGCAAGGAACCCCTTCAATCGTTTTCCTTTTATTTGTTGTCTGCTTAGCCACCCTTATTATTCGCATTTAATCTCACGATAATCGCTATTTAATTAACTCTATTTTTTAAATTAAGTCTTTCATATTGCAATATTTTTCGCCTTTTTTACTTACGACTTTTTTTTTTTATTCGAGATAGGTCACTCGTTATGAGTCTATAGCGCTTTTATCCACTTTGTTTTACAATTAAAGCGATTATCATTCGCTTTTCAATCGTTTTCTTTTGTTCTGACTGAAAGGTAGTGAAAATCATTTCTCAGAAGAAAAAAAAATTAAGACTTGAAATCGTTTATAGAATCATTTATTGGTATATAACAAAATTTCAAAATCATAACAAAAATTCTAAAAAAAAAAAATCTTATTGTACGCAATTTTCCGGATTAAAGCTTTTTTTTTTATCTGTTTTGGAATTCAAACTAAAGAAAAACGATTACACCCTGCCTACACTTATAGTGCAACCGAAGGTAACTAATAAGTACCTTTGTTCATTGGTGCAAGTTTAATCTTGACATTCGGAGGTTTAACCACGATTTTTGTGTCCTTTCATTATTTCGACTGCCTGATTTTCCGGTAAAATCATGCTATGGAAGCCCTGAAGGGTCAAGTATCTATGTTTTTTTTATTGTTTGCTCCGGAACAAACATTATTGTCTGTTCCGGAACTGACAATTTTTAGTTCATTGCTTGTTCCGGATTAAACAACCTTTAATAAGAAAAAAGCTTGTGCCAGAACAGACGATTTCAAATTCTCTGTCTGTTCCGAAACAAACAGCATTTAATAAGTAAATTGCCTGTACCGGAACAGACAATGAATTTTAAATCGTCAGTTCCGGAGCAAGCAATTTACGTTTGTTCCGAAACAAACATTGTCTGTTCCGGAACAGGCAGTTTACTTATTAAACGTTGTTTGTTCCGGAACTAGCAATGTCTGTTCCGGAACAAACAACGTGTAATAAATAAATTGCTTGTTCCGAACAGGCAATGTCAAATTCTTTGTCTGTTCCGGAACAAGCAACATTTAATAAGTAAGTTGCCTGTTCGGGAACTGACAATTTAAAATTCATTGTCTGCTCCAATTTACTTATTAAACGTTGTTTGTTCCGGAACAGACATTGTTCAGAAATAGACAATGAATTTGAAATTGTCAGTTCCGTAACAGACAATTGTTAAAAAATAGTCTGTTCCGGAACAAGAAATTTACTTATTAAACGTTGTTTGTTCCGGAACAGATATTGCTAGTTCCGGAACAAGCAATGAAACAAAAATTGTCAGTTCCGGAACAGACAACGTTTGTTCCCATACTTGACCCTTCAGGGCTTCCGTATTATACCTTAACGTCTTTTTGATATTTTTGCTAAACTTCACTATCTAGCCGCCTCAGGTACTTTGAATTATACGTACGGTTGCTCTTAAGTGTAAGCAGTGCTTATAAGTCTGCGACCTTTTTTTCTTAAAATCCCGCACGAAAAATATTCGGGCCAAGGCCGCCCCTTTCTCCCAAGCCACAAAGAACCAAAAGTCAAAATTTCACCGGATTTTCTGCGAGAAGAAAAAAAATGACGAAATGTCTTTTAGGTTTTGCTTGGGAGTGTCAGCCTTTAAAAAAAAAAAAATCACAAGCCCTGATCTTTTTTCGTGCGGGGAAGGCATTTTTGTGAATGAATTTTGTCGTTCGGTTGTTTCGATTTATAAACATAAAATTAAATAAATAAATGGAAAATTATCGATGTAATTTTGCAAAATTTGCGGTTCGTTCGCTTTAATCTTATTATCAATTACACTTCGTTTTTCGTTTACAAATATATTCACAAAACAAAGACAAAAACGGAACCAATTTTCGTTTTTTTTAAACCGACAAAAAAAAAAAAATAGAAGGTACCTATTGTTTAAATGTATTATTTTATTATGAAATTGAAGTAATTTAATTTATATAATTAATTAACTATTTACCGAAATTTACAACGGATAATTTTTACAATATCGGTATCTAAACTCATCAAAATATATTTTATTTTTCGTTTCTCTTTTTTATTTTTTAATTGGCAAACTTTTTTTTCGGTACACGCACTTGTAGCGTCCTCATGGCCACAGTGAATTGGTCACATCAACATAAGTTTTGAACGGTGGAAATGGTCCGAGAAAGTTATTAGACTTCGTTCTTATTTTGAAAGTTATTATTATTTCTGATAATTTTTTTTTTTTAAAGGCTCCAAAAATAATCATTTAAATGCTACGTAAATACAAAAATTGATTGCATTTCGGACCCTCTCCCCACACCCGAAAAAATGAATATGCCTCGTTCGTAATACAAGCGATGTTTCTTTTGTGACAATACTCGTGAGTGCTTGTCGCAAAGCAAGATGGCGCCGAGTCTGGCAATTACGCTTTGTGACAAGCAGTGACGAGTCTTGGCACAAAACATTTCCACTGTATAGACCTAGGTTTTAAAAAAAGGCTTTGTCGCAAAGCATTTTTGCATTGACCTAAAGCCGCATTTTTTTGGGTGCTGCAGTAGGGTGGCCCAAAAAAAATCGGCCATCTCTGATTTTCGTTCCCTAGCGAAAAATGGGTTCTTTAGGGTCTTGGAACACTTGTGATTTTTTTTCAGATTTTTAAAAAAATTTTTAGAGGTGGCGCCCGAATTTTTTATGTTTTTTTTACTTTTCGCACTTTTATTTGATCAAATTTCAAAAATTCGCAGGAAAAAAATTTGATGAAATAAAAAATTGATCTTTTTAGGGTATAATACTTATGTATGTATGTATCCAGAAAAAATTTGATTTTGCCGAAAAATGAGACCTTATGGGTGTTATGTGACTTATTTCGGCGAAAACGGGTTTTTTTATATCTGGGTAGCCCCAAAAGTTAAAAAAATTTCAAGATAGCCAAAATGACCCAAAATAATGTAGATTCATCGCCTTTAATCCAATTTTTGGAGAAAATTTATTTTGCGTGGATATGGACGGTTTTAGGTTAAAAAATAATATTTTTCAAAATTTAAAAAATTTGTTTATTATTTTATGGTGTCCCAATTTTGATTCTACACCTCAAAATCGATTCTACTAGCTCCAGATACCTTCTCCAATTTTTTTCAGATTTTTAAAAAATGTATAGAGGTCGCTACCAGCCTTTATAGGTTTTTCTCGAAAAATGGCTTATGCTAAAAGTGATTTTTTTGACCGCAAAATAAAAGTCGGTCTTTTTCAAATCTGAGAAACTACTTTATGTTTTTTGACCCGTAGAATTCAAAAATGACCATAAAAATTACGTACAGTTGCAGGAAAAACCCGATATCTCCACACCAATTACCAATTTAACAATTATCATTACTTATCAATTGGTGTGGAGATATCGGGTTTTTCCTGCAACTGTACGTAATTTTTATGGTCATTTTTGAATTCTACGGGTCAAAAAACATAAAGTAGTTTCTCAGATTTGAAAAAGACCGACTTTTATTTTGCGGTCAAAAAAATCACTTTTAGCATAAGCCATTTTTCGAGAAAAACCTATAAAGGCTGGTAGCGACCTCTATACATTTTTTAAAAATCTGAAAAAAATTGGAGAAGGTATCTGGAGCTAGTAGAATCGATTTTGAGGTGTAGAATCAAAATTGGGACACCATAAAATAATAAACAAATTTTTTAAATTTTGAAAAATATTATTTTTTAACCTAAAACCGTCCATATCCACGCAAAATAAATTTTCTCCAAAAATTGGATTAAAGGCGATGAATCTACATTATTTTGGGTCATTTTGGCTATCTTGAAATTTTTTTAACTTTTGGGGCTACCCAGATATAAAAAAACCCGTTTTCGCCGAAATAAGTCACATAACACCCATAAGGTCTCATTTTTCGGCAAAATCAAATTTTTCTGGATACATACATACATAAGTATTATACCCTAAAAAGATCAATTTTTTATTTCATCAAATTTTTTTCCTGCGAATTTTTGAAATTTGATCAAATAAAAGTGCGAAAAGTAAAAAAAACATAAAAAATTCGGGCGCCACCTCTAAAAATTTTTTTAAAAATCTGAAAAAAAATCACAAGTGTTCCAAGACCCTAAAGAACCCATTTTTCGCTAGGGAACGAAAATCAGAGATGGCCGATTTTTTTTGGGCCACCCTAGTGCTGCAGTAAACAAAAAAGTAGGATTGCTAGTATTATGTGCATGCAAGATTTTTCAAGTCCCCGCCTGCTTGTTCACATTCACACAAGGGAATCGTCTAATTCTGGGAACAGTGGGAAATCCTGAACTGTATATTTTTGATTACTGATTTCTGCTTTTTGATTCGAGCCGCTTTTAAAAAGTATTAATAAAAAAAAAAATATAAAATGAAAAAAATCAAAAGGAACACTTTCCATTTCAACTTCTGTCACCTGCTCGAAATAAGATCTGTGCAATTGTATGTATGTATCTTATTTATGAGGCGCAACGCAAATCCCGATTGATGGACCACCCCCTATTTCTTCGTTTTTTCCCTTAAATCTTCATTTCATATTATGATTTAAATTCAACGATTCCTATTCTTGGATGTCCCTAATGAGTTGGGCAACTGAATCGCATCTGCTACTGGATCACTACTAGTCTGTCCTCCATTTATTTGAAAGGCAGAATTTCTAAAAATTCTATATTTTTCGAAATCAGGTAAAAAAGGTAACGATCCCAATCATTTTTGTTGCTTACCCGATGGCATAGCAATTTCAGCACTGCGCTGAAATACCGAACGTCGGTAGTTTACCGAAATCAATTTTATATGGATTCGCACCGGATTCTCACCAAAAAAAATCAAAATCTAAGTTTAGATATTGTACAACGGGTATTATTGCCTATTCGTGGTACATAAAAAAAAGTCTGTGAAGTAACAGCTCTGAGCCTTCAGTTTTCACGGCTCTGAGCGGCGGAAAAACTTCAACCTGTCACTGTCGTCGTTTTCCCGGCCGAAGAAACGAGAAGAAGGTCGCGGTTCTGATCGAGGAGATGTTCTTTCGTTCTCGATCTGTGAGGTTCCGCTCCGTTTTTCCGGTTTTCCGGCGACGTCGAAGACGGAATCGGAGGACTGAAGGAAGCGGGAGGAGGACTCCTGGAGCTTTCCGAAGGCGCGACATCCTGATCGGGTTCCAACGACGCCGGCGATGATTCTCCGTTGCTGAAAAGGTGGAAGAGTCGCGATGATGAATGAAAAAATAAAGGAGACATAGACGACGGAAACTCACCTTCGGTTTCTCGCTGTCACTAGGAGAGGGGGTCGAGGCGGAACGTGATAACCGCCCAGCGACAAGCCGGGAGATAAATTGAAATTCCCGTTGACCAGCATGTACCGAGAAAGGATGTCGTGGAATGCGGAGCCGTTTATTTTTCCGGCGGACCAAGGCAGGCCGAAAGCGGCGGCTGCCGCGGCGCCGGGGGGGAAACCGAAAACCGCGGAGTTAAATCCCAAAGCGGTCCCAGGCCAAAAGGGATCCGCAGGCACGGGAGGAAGACCCAATTGGGCGTGAACGTTGAACTCCGACAAACCGGGATGATCCCCATGAACGAAACCGGCGGTTTCCCTTCCCATGGCTTTCTCTCTTTTTCTCCATTTGGCACGCCTGTTTTGAAACCAAACCTGGAAGAAGAAGAAAAAAAAAGACGCCGCATGACATTAAAAGATTTAATAAAGTAAAAATTTAAATCGCCAATTACGGGTTGGAATCGTGTAATTGTAAAAAAAAATGGTCGAATAATTATCGGTACAAGAATAAAGTGTAAATGGAAGGGGACATCCGATTAGTTCCATTGTAAGCTTTACACAATAACTCGGATTGCGTTCCCCTTTTTCAGGTCGGTTAAAACCTTTTATGCACGTAAATGATTTTTAACGTGCCCCACAGTTAAGATGGTATTAGTTGAAACTATTAGGTTATAATATGTTTTGAAAAAGAAAAAAAAAGGGTCACGTGATATCGAAATAAAAAACCGGGAAGGGAAAAATTAGGCAATATAGTAATGAGATTCTTATTATGGACCAATTTGTTTGGAGAACTAAAAATATAGTTAAATGATAATTTAAGGGCGCGATTTCACGCCAAACGTGTTGTGCGAACATGTTTGTGTTTGATAAAAAGTGGGGAACATGTTCGGCATCATGTTGGACAAACATTTTGTTTGAACATTTTTCCCGACACTTTGGGGAAACTTTACATAAGCAGGGACGGTTTTTAAAACATGTTATGTGAAAACGTTTGTCTAAAATGTTCGCTGAACATGAACGCCACTTTTATCAAAATATAGTTAAATGATAAATTAAAGGAGCAATTTCACGACAAAAGTGTTCGGCAAACTTGTTGGTTTTGGATATAAGTGGCGAATATGTTCGGCAGACATGTTGGACAAACATTTTCACCGAACATTTTCCCCAACATGTAGGGGAAGCTCTCCACAAGCAGTGACGCTTTTTTAACATGAAGGGTGAAAATGCTTGTGTTTGATAAAAGTGGAGAACATTTTGAACAAATATTTTCACACAACATGCTTAAAAAACTGTCACTGGTTATGTAGGGACTCAATTTCACGCCAAGCATGTTCGCAGTAACGCTTTAAATATGTTGGCTGAAAATGTTTGCGTTTGATAAAGTTGGCGAACATGTTCGACAAACATTTTGGACAAACATTTTCACATAACATGCTTATAAAACCGTCATTCTTATGTAGAGCTTCCCAACATTTTGGGGAGCAATTTCACGCCAAACATGTTGGACAAACATTTTCACATAACATGCTTATAAAACCGTCATTCTTATGTAGAGCTTCCCAACATTTTGGGGAGCAATTTCACGCCAAACATGTTGGACAAACATTTTCTCCAACATGTAGGAAAAGCTACTGAGCAGTGACGCTTTTTTAGCCATGTTGGGTGAAAATGTGTGTGTTTGATAAAAGTGGCGAACATTTTGGACAAACATTTTCACATAACATGTTTAAAAAATCGTTGCTGCTTATGTAGAGCTTCCCCAGCTTGTCGGGGAACTTGTCCGATGAAAATGTTTATCCAACTACCAATTTTTATCAAACACAAACATGTTCGCCCAACATACTCGCCGAAAATGTTTGGCGTGAAATTGCGCCGTTGGGGAAAATGTTCGATGAAAATGTTTGTTTTACATGTTTACCGAACATGTTCGCCACTTTTATCCAAAACCAACGTGTTTGCCCAACATGTTTGGCGAAAAATAGCGCCCTTGTACTTCACCATCCTTGTGTTGGATTGGTTTAGGACGCTTTAAAATCAACGATTACCTACCCTTTTTTTCCAAAAAAATTCCCTAAACCTATTTTTCTTAAAAATGATTTTCCTAAAATCCTTTATCGTAATAAACAATTTTCCTAAAATACAATTTCCTAAAACTAATTTTTCTAAAATATTTTTCCGAAGCCAGTTTTTTTATAATTAAAAAAAAAAAAAAAAAAAAAAAAAAAAATTCATGTTTTTCCAAGTTTTAAAAGCAAAATCTAGACAAATTGACAGTCATGTTATTTTTCAACTTTGCCTGCTAATTTTTTAAATTTATGTTTTTATTCTTATGATTATTTGTAATTTTTCTATTTTTTTTTAATTTCCCCAACAAACCTAAAACTGCTTTAAGGCAGGGGGGGTGTAATTCTCTCAGTTGGAGTTTTCGGTATATGGATCAAAGAGAGAACCGGGAAGATATTTCTATTTGTTTATCAAAATTTCAAGTAAATTAGTTCAACAAATGTCGGATTCCGTTAAAGGAGAAGTCGGTGGCAATGAAAAGCCAAGGGGAAGTGACAAGGCAGAAAAAATTTTTAGATCTTCAAAAGGGGGGGGGAGAGGGAAGCTACTCCTCCAAGGATATGCGTACTACAAAACCCCGGAACGTTGGCTCATTACAACTTATATTTATTTTTTATTTTAATTAAGTTTCAGCAAAATTAAGATTTAAAAAACAAAAAAATTAATTAAAAAAAAAAAAAAAAAACATTTTACTAATTTTAAAATTAGGAATTTATGTCCTGTCTCCATTGGCCAATTAATCGAAGGATACAATTAATAGTACCACCGGAAATGGTGTATGTCTTTGGACTTTTTTATTCTGCTATCATTTTTATTGTTTTGATTATTTTTTGAACACTAAAAGGAAAAGCAATGAAACGAAAAAAAAAAGTGGTAGCAGAAGAAAAAAGTCCGAAAATATACAGAATTTCCGGTGGTACAATTAATTCCAAAAATTAATTGTCCAATGGAGACAGAGCATTATTAAACTTTAAGAAAAAAAAATATTAGGAAAAATTATTTTTAGGAAAATTAAAAGTAGGAAAAATTATTTTTAGGAAAACTGGTCGGGAACAAAAGTCTTCTGTTTCTATAACTGATTGGACTTCGAACCACTTCTGCTTTCGAGGTCTTTTTCCCCGTTAATTTTATCATTTTCCTTTCCCTTTTATTTTCCATTTAATTTACTTTTTTTTTACGTTATAATAACGCCGCGATATCAGCAATAATTTCATGATTAAATATTTGCTAGATAAGGATTGCATGAGCAAATTGGTGTTGGTCAGCACTAGAATTAGGACTATGACTATGGTAATAACAAACATTAAATAATTTGGGTTTCCATTAATTCTTCTAGAAATCCGTGAAGCTGAGTTATTCCAAAATTGGCCAACATTTATTTTTTAGGCGATCCACCGAATTGGCTAAACGCTTAAATTCCGAAATTTACAGGAAACAACACGTCAGTAATATTCTTAAACTATCGAAAAAGGGTACAGGTTGTGTGTGGGAAGATGACTTATTGACGTCACTCAATTCTGAAAAATATTATCGTGTTATAATTTTTTCAACAATGAATTGCTGTTCTATTTTAATTTTTCAAAGGGAAGAAAAAAAACCGTTCGATACATCTCGCGAAAGCTGCATTCAAAAAAGAAGGGAAAAGAGAAACGAAAAAGGAAAAGCTTTTTACGTCAATTAGTACTTTCCACAAGTAGATTCCATTATTAGAAAAGAGCAAAGCCGGAGATCGATGTACCGCTGCATTGTACGACGATACTTTTGCCAATTATAAATAAAAAAAGAAGCTCGAAAAAGAGAAAGCAGAATAGGAAACATTATAAAGGGGAAAGAGGGAGAAAATTTACTCTAATGCGGTCAAATTAGATAATGAAGCTTGTTAGGCGAAGAAAGCCTTCCCTCCTCCGTATTGTATTCGGATTCGCTGCGGAAACGTCCAATTGCCGGATCTATTATCCGTTTAATTTCGATACCGAATTGCAAATCGTATGACGACGTCTTTTTCGAATTTCCCGCAAACGATCGTGATAAAAATGTGGTTCTTTGTGCTTACTTGAACTCTGGCTTCGCTCAAATCCAAGCGCATCGCCAATTCCTCCCTGGTGAAAACATCTGGATATTGCGTTTTTTCGAAAGCCCTTTCTAACTGATGGAGTTGATAAGTGGTGAAGGTGGTCCTGCTCCTTCGAATTTTTCTCGGTTTCGCTTCGTTCGGGTCGTCTCCTGGATGGTTTTCGTCTACGTCCGCCGTCAGATCCAAATCTCCGGAAGTGGTGGAACCCCCGTCGCCTCGACATTCGTTTTCTGTCGGAAAAACAAGAGCAAAAAAAAAATGAGCTTTTTTTTTTTTAATTTAAAAAAAATGATGAGGGGAAAAGAAACTTTTGATCCGCTTTTAAAAACATAAGAATTTCGATAATCCTTCTTTGGAATGACCGTAAGTAGCTTATTTTAATCAGACGTTTATCGGCTCTTCCCATCGAGGTTTTCGTAATTAGTCTCGTTATAACGAAACGGACTTTATGTTTCAAATTCTAATCTACTAAGAATCTCCTTTTGTTAAGCGTCGACACGAATCGGATCACGATAATAAACTACATTCAACAGAATTTTATTAATGAATCGCTTTTCCGCAGTATGTATACCTTTCACTGAAAGAGAAAAAGGTAAAAATATTTGAAAGGTTGAGTTTCTGCTGAAGGAAAATGAATTATATTTTTCCGTCTTCAATGGAAAGTAATTTTCCGTTTTTATAAGGGTGTAAGTTCATTAAATGGTCACATGTATTTTCCCCAGGATGCTTGGAGAAGATAAGACAACTCATTGTCTAGTTGAGCATTTTTGACAGTTCGGCCGCAATTCCACGGTGAAACATTTGGCAGTGACATGACGCTACATGTTTCTATGATGCAACATATTGCCGAAATGTTGGAGAATATAAACATGTCAACAAAAATTTTAATTTTTAATTTTCCAATGTTGCGCAACATGTTTCGAGGCCGAACATGTTGAATAACATGTTGGAAACATGCCTCTAACGCTGCAACATGTTGGCAATACATGTCTCATTGTGAAATTGTTGCCTTCCGGGCGAAAACGCTCACCAAATATGTTTGTTATATTTGCTCAAAACGTTCTTAATCATTTTTCCTAACCCGTTTTTCCTTAAAAAAATAAATTCCTAATCCATTTTCCCTAAAAATTTTGGTTCCTAAAATTTTTTTCCTAACAATTTTTTCCCTAATTTTCAATTTTTCTAAAATTTTTTGATTCCTAAAATAAAATTTTCTAAAATAAGTACTTTTCCTAATTTCTTAAATCCCTAAAGGGATTTTAGGACATTTAATTTTAGGTATTTTAAGAAGTTTTATTTTAGGAATCAAAAAATTTTAGGAGAGTTAAAAATTAGAAAAAAAAATAGTTAGGAAAGCATAATAGGAATCCAAAATTTTTAGAAAAAATGGTTTGAATTTATCATTTTTTTTTTTTTTTTTAGGAAAAATGGATTAGGATTTTTTTTTATGAAAAACGGATTAGGAATTTATTTATTAATTTATTTATTTTAGAAAAAATGGGTGGAATTTATCATTTTTTTTTTTTTTTTTTTTTTTTTTTTAGGAAAAATGAGGAAAAATGAATTAGGAATTTATTTATTATTTCAAGGTGAAAATTCACTATGGAATGTTTGGCCAACATGTTGGTACAAGTTGGATCATCAAAATGTACCAACATGTACCATGAACTTGTTAGTGAAGATTTGAATTTCGGTGTAGGGGTGCAAATTCACAATGTTGTACCAACATTTTGTACTAACTTGCTGTACCAACATTTCACACTAATTTCGGCGCAGGAGCAAATTCTGCAATCGTCGATTCGTTCGTTTGTCAAACATGGTACAACAAGTTTGTACAACATGTTGGTCCAACTTTTTGTACCCACAAGTTGATCCAACATTCCATAGTGAATTTGCACTCAGAAGTAAATTCTGCAATAGTTGATTTGTTTGTTTGTCAAACATGCTGGTACAACAAGTTTGTCCAACTTGTGGTACCAACATGTTGACCCAACATTCCATAGTGAATTTGCGCCCTTAGAAAAAATGGATTGAATTTATCATTTTTTTTTTTAGGAAAAATGGATTTGGAATTTATTTATTTATTTTTTTTTAGAAAAAATGGTTTGAATTTATCATTTTTTTTTAGGAAAAATGGATTTGGAATTAATTTTTTTTAGGAAAAATGGATTAGGAATTTAATTTTTTTAGGAAAAATGAATTAGGAATGTATTTTTTTTAAGAAAATTGGGTTAGGACAATCATGTTCGATTGGAAATTTGTGGCCCCAAGATTATACCTTAATGATTAGATTATCCATTTTTAAGAAAAAGATGGGAAATTGTAGAAGGGAGAAAAATTCGATTACGGGATCGATTGAGGAATAAAAACAGATACCGGTGTAGAAAATTTTAATGGAAGCGGAAAATCAGGATGGATGAATAAAAACTGCAACTCTTTACCAGAGCTTATGAATCCTTTTTGTTTAGCATAATTTTAAAGGCCTAGATTTTAATATACCAGGATACCAGTTACTAGGAGCAAAATGTTCAACTTGTTCGCTAAAAGCAAAATGATGCAGTGTGATGGCTGTAAGACATACTGTTTATGATAGAAATATTTTTTGGGCATGAAAGGTAAATGCTTAAGAGAGTTTAAAGGGCGAGTGGTCCAACTTTATTGGAGCTCTGTAATTGGCTGAAGATCTTCTGAGGGTTTTTTTAAATGTTTCATCTTTTGTGTGTAAACTTGTCCCAATTTGCTAAATTGAAAACTGGCATCATAAGTTTTTCGGCTTATGGTCGTTTTTCAGCTAATCAAAGGGCTTATTCGCTAAAACTGGCTAGGCGATTTTTTTCCTTGAGGTTTTTCGGTAAGAGCACACCAGCTGACTGTGGAAGCCCGTGGTTGAGATTGGAAGAATGCTGTTTTGATATGGATTATGGAGATTCAGGGGCTTATATAGAGGCAACCGGTGAATATTTATCCCCATACTTCTTCTTGCCAGTTTTCTAGGCTAAACTAGAATAACATATTAGAGTGTAGTAGATGTGCATTTTATGAACATATCGCTAGCTTTAAAAAGAATTTTAAAAAGCGATCTATCAATAGAGCCGCTATAATAACAGCAAAGCCTAAACTTGAACATAAGAAAACATTAACTGGAGGGCGCATCAAAGGTTTTGATCAAGATGCCTGAAGTATTAACCCGCAATTTCTTTGATTCCATTATTTAAGCTAATGTTTTTGAGTCAAAAAAAAAAAAAAAAAAAAAAAAAAAAAAAAAAAAAACCGTGGTAAAATGATTTGAACCAAAGCCGGGGAAAAAAGATAAAAAAGCTCACTGGCGGATTCAGAAATTTTTTTGGGGGGAGGGGGGGAGAGAAAGTTTGGAATGAGTTAAAAATTTAAATTCTATCCAGTGTAAAATTAATATTCAAATAAAATTGCAACCTATCTAGTGTAAAACTGTTTCAGTTTGGGTAAAGGAGGGCGCGCCCCCTACGCCCCCCGCTGGATCCGCCAGTGTTTAAATGCCAACTAAAAGCAACAAGGCTCAACGTTTCGCCCATAGAATGCATAATTATGTTCTATATTACAGCGAATGCCAGACCATAGGAATTAAAAGCCCCTTTTTCCCCTATATTCTTCAGTGTATTATAATAATAAATAATAAAAGTAGTAGCCACTGATATGAGCGTTAGTTGTATGTAATTAAGTCATGAAAGATTTGGTTGGACATCAGAGACTTTTTGGCCTAAGCGTTAATATATATACCACCTACAGCAATTAAAAGAAGAGGGGGTAGAGGAAAACTTTCAAGTTAAGGTTTAAGGGACCTTTTAAGAATTACATCAGCGTAATTGCTATAGTTATTGCTAGGCAATTACTAACACCCTCTCCCCCCCCCTTACCCACTTGTTAGCAAATATAGGCCTTCTTTTGTGGAGATTTAACATAGGCGTAAGTACTCAATATACTCCCCTCCGGAGGTGCTGACCTAAAATTTGAATTACCCCTAATTCTAAATATCTTCATTTGTAAAACCAAATGCCTTATTGCCTACGACTAGAAATGAACTCGAATCTTCATTATTCGCACTCGTTTAATACGGTTAGCTTATAACCAACACTTTACCAATGTCTCATCTCGAAATAAAACTTTTCAATCCTCAACTTGTGTCGTTTTCGCTTACTAACGGGGGGAGTGCCCTAGATTATTAAATCGCGCTTGTGTAATACCAGAATATAACAGAATGACCCCATGTCGAGATTCCTGTAATGCCTGTTAGGAGGTCTTGTGGGTACTAGAAAATTAAATTCCGCGTATTGAAAAAAAAAAGTTAAATATTAATCACCATCGTGCAAGTGTTAACAGGGAATGTCCTTAAAGAGATTAAAAGCGATTCTAAAACGAGAAAGGTTTCAAATCTATCACTTGTAAATTTTACAACAGAACGATTTTTAAAGTATGCTTTACTGCACCCTACAGTAGAAAAAGTTTTTGAGTGCTCAACAGAACCGGATCGATTTCTTTAATTTCTATGCTAGAAGTTAGATTTGTTTTCATTAACGATTGCATTTGCATTCGCTTGTGGCCAATTTTGTAAAAAAAAGAAAAATGCCAGCCAGGTGTAATATCTGGTTAGCATAATTTCTGAGCATTATGGTTATGGCCTAAAGCTAAATAGCAATCGTGCAATGATATTTTTGCTGTAACAAAGTCATTAGTTAAATTGTATTATTATTTTCTTTTCGAAGGGATGGATGATGTCGAATGAATGAATGAATAAATAAATAAAAAAATGATTAATGAGCAAATAAAATCCTTTACCATTAATTAGAATATTTTTTCCTCAAAACGGTTTTTTTTTCTCTTTTTATGCGTTATTAGAATTATAATCTGCAATTACAATATATATCGTGACTGTGAAAATGTCGTTTATATATTTATTTTTGTGTCCGTTAAATTTCAATGCAAATTTCATAAAAAAAAGTTGTATTTTTATTTTTACAAAATTTTTTTAACTTTATTTTACTCAGTAAGAGTGAATCAATAAAAATAAATTGATGTAAGTACACCAAATGACATTTTGGTCAATTTTCGGCCAATTTGGCCGTTCGAAATGTAAACATACCAAATTGGTATATATTAGGGTGTTTCATTTTAAAAAAATTTTTGAAATGTTGGGGGGCATTTTGAAAATCTGCTTTTTTAGGTGTAAAACCACTAATTTTTTTTTTTTTTTTGATGGAAAGGATTTGAAAGGATTTTTTGTGTTTCGATTCAATTTCCAAAATTTTTTTACTGTCGGAAAAAATTTGAAACTTCGAAAAAATTACAGGTAGAATTCTCCGATCGTAAAAAATTTAAGAATTGATTCGAAACACAAAAAAATCCTTATTAATCAGAGTGTCCTGACTAAAAAATTTCATTGAACATGACCTCTAAATCGAACTTGTGAGGAGTGGTTGTCATTTTTTGGCAAAAAAATTCATTTTTGCCCCGAAAAACCAAATTTACACTTATGCCCCTACTCAGAGGTTGATCGGAAAAAATCGGGAAGGTGAAATTCGTGTTCTACGGGTATTTTTGCATAAGTATGAGTGATACCAATAAAATAAAAAAATTTTCAGGGCTCCAAAATCGAGATTAAGTCGAATTTCAGTCGGAAAAAGCAGGTATAAGCTCGATAAAGACGCTAATGACGTCACAAGGCTTAATCGGAAAAATTCGGGATAGTGAAATTCGTGTTCTACGACCTCGAAAACATAAGAAAACATTTTTTCAAAATATTTTGTAGGCTCTTAAAGCGTATAAAAAAAATGAAGTTTAAAAGACTTTAATTGGCAAATTTTTAAAAAACTAAAGTGGCCTTGGGGGGCCACTAAGCGGTTAAAAAAATTGAAAAAATTGAAAAATTTTTTTTTAGTGGTTTCACCTGAAAGAAGCAGATTTTCAACATGCTCCAACATTTCAAAATTTTTTTAAAAATGAAACACCCTAGTATAAATATACTATATATATTCCGTATATATTTATAAATATATACTGACCCAAAAATATACGGTATATAATGCATCTCTACTTGCAATGTATTTTACAACATGCAAAATATGGAAAACCCCAAGTTGGTAGAACCAAAAAAAAGGTAGCCATTTGGTTAGGAGTAAAAATTTGTTTAAAATCTAAAAGGAAGCCAGAATCTTTAGAAATTACAGTCAGTGCATCAGCTAAAAGACGAATAATGAAAATGATGAAAACTGATAGGGCTTATATTAATAGAAAGCTAATGGCGAAAGTGCGCAACTTCATCTGAGTGGCCTACTTTTTTTTTTTTTTTTTTTTTAATTTAGCTAATTAATAAAAACATTCGACAGGCAAAGCTATTCAGCTGGGCCATAAGCTTTCAAAGCGTAATCCAACCTCCTAATATCAATTTCCCAGATTACATATCAAAAAGGCGTAAAATTCGTTCTAAAATTTTCAAATTCGATACTTTTCATGAGTACTGTTACAACTTTATGCTTAATAAAAAAGGTAGATTTCCATAAGGCCAACATTTTTTAGAAGTTAAAATCAGTGCCTTAGCAACGGGACTCAGATCCAGAGAGCCAGTGGCTAAAAGGCGCAACATTGGCACATTTAAAAAAAATTGATTAATAAAAAATGTAGATATCGTTCAACAGCTCTAAAATTTTTAAAGTAGGTCCAAATTATATTCAGTAAAAAAACAGGTTCCCTAATGAGTCAAAATTTTAACTTAAAACGGCAGCAGCGCTACTTTTTTTTTAAAGTTTTACAGCTTATTTTGTTGAAATTATTACAAACTGAGGGTATTTACAAAATATTTACTTTTACACTCGAGTCGGGATCAGCAGTAAATTCGTAGTTCAGAGTTTTCGGCAATTTATGGTTCGAATTCAAGACTATCAGTACTTTTTATATTCTAAAAACAAGCAGCACAACTAAAAAAAAAACCCTGAACTCAAATTAAAGCCATTTCAAATATTTTGTTAAATAAATACTTTTTAAAACAAGAATTGTAAAACCGAAAAATAACTGAATTCTAGTTCCAGCGGAAAAATTCCGGTCCAGTCGAACCTGGTGTATATAAAAAAGTAAAATCATATAAAATCGAAAACAAAAATTGTAAAAAAGGGTCATAAATGTCAGCTATTTATGGAATCCAATTTTTTAGATCCCATAAATCATGCGCGAATTAATAAAAATGACCTAAAGGTTTGCTTTAATCATGTTTATTCATGTCGAATTTTTTTTTTTTTTAACTTGAAGCTCGCCGGCACCGCCGCGGGCTCTGAAGCAGTTCGTTTACTTTTCAACAAAAGTAATATATATATATATTTTTTTTTTTTTTTTCTTGGTAATATTTACCGTCTTTAATTATGTTACATTGATCCCTGACGGGCGATATGGAATTTCCTAAAATTCGATCGATGGAATAGACGTTCCTCGACCTCGAGGTCTGAGTTTCATCCGAGATATTAGATCCGAGTTCAATCACCGGTCTATGGTCCATCATTTTGTTTTTCTATTTTTTTTTTTTTTTTTTTTTTTCTCGTTCAAATCACCTAAATAATCAATCACTGTTGTCAGTCACTGAAAAACGTAAACGTAAAACGTAAACGTTACACAAAGCTTCGAAAATCGACGCGAAAAATAAGGACGTCTTTCTCCATGAGTTCCGTCGTAAAAGAATGAACCGAACGAATACGTAGGGGAAAAAAAGGAAAAACCGCACCGTCGAGAAGCGAGATCGGAGAGAACTAACTAAATATCGAGAAAAAAAAAAAAAAAAAAATAAATAAAAAATTTCAATTACGAAAATGATGCCTTACGATTTAACACATTTCGAAAAACGATCCCCACCCTCGGAACGAATAATAAAGCCAACCCCTTGGACCCCCGAGACTTGTTCCCCTCGATTTCAGCCAATGAGATGAGTGAGGTTTCATCGATCGACCAATAGCAAATTTAGTTTTAAGTTTCCTTTACACATACGGTCTACTTAACTTAATATTGGCAATTTTAATAAAACTAGGTGATTTGTTTTTCTGCCTTGTTACGGCAGTTTAATCAGGGACGGATTGCTTCTTGGATAGTCTTTCTTTTTCCGGTTTCTACCGTGAAATTTCATTGACAAAGATTAAAACCCTTTTTCGATTTTCCTCTCCCGTTTTCATACGATTTAAAACTTTTGGAAATAAATGTTGTGGTTTAAATGAGCTTGTTTAAAAAAAATTAAAAATTTGAGAACAGCCCTGGGCCAGATTTTTTTTTTTTTTTTTTTTAATCACGTTAAAATAAAATTTTTGAAAGAAAAAATTAAAAGCGGAAACATTTTTATGAAACATAATTTTTTTTAAATGCGCTAATTTTCATTCATTTCTTGATTTATTTATTAATTTTATTTATTTACCTATTTTTTTTTTTTTTTAATCTCGGTAAACGGCTAAAATTATCTCAATACAACACATATATATTTGAAAAGTTTGAACTAAATGGAAATCCAGGGAATTTTTTGAATTTGTCTTAATTTAGGCCTAAATGTAGTTCTTAATAACGCTTAGTATTTTTTTCAAAATTGTTCCGTACAAAAATTTTGTAATTACATTACCCTTCACGAAACAAAATTTCTGTAATTTACTTAAGTCTGCGGCCACGAAAAATTCGATAAGTTTCAGAAAGAAATTTCTCTCTTACTTTTCAAAAAAAAAAATTGTTTTGGTTTGATAAAATTTTGGGCGCGATCTTTTTCTAACAATTTAAATTTACCAAGATATGCAATAAACTCTGACTTCCCAGTTTATTATTTTAAAGTTTTCCTTCATGTTTTGGCCAATGTTTTTGCTTTACCATAGGATCTTCTTGAGATATAGGGATTTAATAAATAAGTTAATACAAAAATCCAGGAAGATGTGTAATATTTTCAAAATAGGGATATTAATGTTGCAATACATTTTCAAATGATCAAATGATTAATTTGATTTTTCTAAAGCTAATGGATTTTTTGCTTTTATTTTAAAACTTCACCGAATAGAGTAACTTCATTTTTAAAAGGAAGGCAACTTTTCGAAAAAAACTCTTCAAATAAAATTTGGGATTTCGGGCATTTATTTATTTATTTATTTATTATTTATTTATTTTGGAAAATATATAATTTGATGGAAGTAAAGGGGTTAAATAATACTATATCGGTACATATACACCTTAGGACATATTATTATTTATGATTTCCAAAGAAAAATACGGCCTCCAAATTTTATTATTAAAATCTTGATTAAATAAAAAATATCCACAAAATAGTCTTTTTCATCCCTTTGGTCTAAGGCCTCATATGGGCCCGTCGACTTATACGAAAAAAAATCGATATAAATTAAGCGAAAAACCGAATAGAGCCTAAACCGAATTCTAAATGACGCAAAATGAAAGTAGGCCTAAATAGTGGATCTAACATCTAAATTAGTAAAAAAAAAAATCTAAGAAATATAAATCTAGCTTTCGAAAAATCTCTTTATCTCTCTGGAAAATCGGAAAAACCGAAGAATGAATGAATTTTTTAATGGATTTCGTCTGTCTTTGCCATAGAAAACCACTTCTTACGGTGAAATATAATTTTAAGAGACCTGGTTTCTAATGTCTGAAATTGGGCTGTAAACAATAAATAATATATCCAGGTTTCGAAAAAGTCCCGCTTTCCCGGAAAATCCATATTTTTACATAAAGATTTGACCTTTTTACATAATATTTGAAGTTTGAGGAGTTATTTTTCACAATTTCAGAATTTGGTAGCAAAATTACAAAATTGGCCGGAACGTCTGCAAAATTCACCCGACGTCGGATGAATTTAGACTTTTTTAAATTCGGTACTGAATGAGCGCTAGACCTAGCTTTTTAAAAGGTGAAAGATTATTGATCCACATTTTTAATATTCGATATTTGGATACTGGGGATTGGATCTCTATTAGAAAAAGCCACGATATATTTTCGTGTGCATAGATTCTAATTAACAGAGGAAATCAGTTGAAAAGTTAAATCAAAGCGGCAAAAGATGGAATCGAACCACCGACCTCTCGTTAGCTTTTTAAGTTTCAATCACAAGCTAAAATGAAAAAAAAAAAATTGTGACGTTAAGCTTATAATGGTTCTCGACAGATTTGGGACATAATCAAGCAATGTTTTTTGCCAATCTGAAATTATATTAAGTGACATTTAGGCTAAGCCCCCATTGATACACCTGATTAGTTATAACGGTAGTCTCCATTGGTTCTTTTTCTTCTTTATTTTGTTATTTGTTTGTTTGTTTTCTTTTTTACCCAAAATAGAACTATTCAGAAATCATTAAACATGATGAATGGTTACAAAAAAATGAGTAAATCTTGTTTAAAACACCTAACTAAACTCTTCAAAATCCGATTCATAAAAAAAAAAAAAAAAACCACAATTGTTTGATTCTTTCTAAATTCTAGCAAATGATATGTCAAATGAATCATGAAATTGTAACCCGTAATTAGCGATTTAAAAAAAAAAAGTATATTACTTAATACTGCATAATTTGCACTATATTTTTTATTTATATAAAAACCATACTACAATTTTTTTTTTTTTGCGATTGATTTTTGGTCGTACTTTATTTTATGTAAATAATTTGAGCTAGCGCCATTTGTTCAAAATATTGGTTTCAATACCAAAAACTAGAAGCAGCTTTTTCTTGCCTCTGACATCGAAATCGTTTCTGATTGCCCTCAGCCGAGTGTTATATTTTACTCCATCCCTCCAAATATAAAATGTGCCCTTAGAGGTTTCAATTTCTAAATCAGCGAAAACATATTAGAAAAACAATAGCAACCTGAGTGGTTAGGATAATTTGAGGCCCCGAATCCTTGGCTTTCATTTTAAAAGTTCACCAAATAATATAGCTTCCTTTTTAAAAAATTGCTGGAGAAATATAGCTTCCATTTAAAAAAAAAAAAAAAAAAAAAAAAAAAATTCAAAACATTTTAAGATTTTGGGCATTTTATTTTGAAAATACAATTTAGCAATGAGGTGTTAATTGACCTATAAAAATATACTGAATATTGTTCCAGCGGCGCATCAATTGTTAGAAACGTTATTTATAGTACATGGTACAAAATATTTTGTAAAAAAAAAAAGTATATACAATTTTATGTTAATTCCACCTAAAAATTTACATACACACCTTTTTTTTTTTTCAGAAAATGTTTTATTAATTTAAATCAAACGGCCCTTCTGTCACCAAGTACAAATATTAAAATTACAAAAATTGTAAAAACAAAGTTTAAAAAAAAAATACAAGAATAATTGTAAAAATAGAGTAACAAAAATAATTCAGTATAAATTCAATATTCACCGGAATACATTTTTCCTGCATAATTTTTTTAAACAATTTGTTTTACCGTGTATTTGCATATAAAGTATGCTTAATTAGTGATTTAGATTAATGGAGATACTGCAAATGATCCAAAACTGGTTTGTAACATTTGCAAAACGTCATTTTTGCAAAAGGTCCAAATTGCAAATCAATGTTCCAAATCAAATTTGGATTCTTTGCGAAATAGTTCTAGCAAATGATTTAAAAATTTTGGAACATTTGCAGTATGTAAATCCTAAATATTTAACAATTTAAACAGTTGTGATAATTAAAGCTTATTTCCTTGGCTTTCATTTTAAAAGTTTGTTAATTAGTATTACCCCATCTTTCAAAGGGCAGCTCTTTTTTATAAAAGCTCCCATGCAAGCAAAAAAAAGATAAACGAGTCAGACTCGAATTGTGATGAAGTGAAACTTGACGCGACGCATTACGCGGCCAAGCAATATTTAAAAATTATATCTGCGTGACAATAAATTTTAAAATGTTATTTAAAAATATTTTTAATCCTTTTTTTAAAATTTTTTTAGCCTCGTAACGCGGCTACGCGGCCAAACGATGTTTAAAAAATTATCTTCGAAACAAATAAATTTAAAAAAATGTAAATCTTAATAACTTTTTAAAATTTTTAAAAATGATTTAAGCCGCGTTACGAGTGACGCGCTTTGAGACTAAAAACTTTTTTCAAAAAAGAAGGTAATAATGTTTAAAAATTTTCTGCGTAGCAAATAAATTTAAAAAAATTTAAACTTTTACAAATTTTTTAGCCGAGTAACGCTTTACGCGACCAATTCACTTGCATCCGCGGTAAAAAGTTTCACTTCAAAAAAAAAAAAAAAAAAAAAAAAAAAAAAAAAAAAAAAAAAAAAAATTGGGCTTTCTTGAAAACCGAATTTTACTAATCAGGCATCGCACCATAGTCGCTCCTTAACAAAAAATAGGACATTTTGTCCTAAAAAATATGGGATCGGTTTTTTAAAGAAATATAGGACAATCAGGGCTGCAATTCCGATTACATTTTATATCGGAATCGGAATCGGAATCTCAATAGGAAAAATAATTCAAAATCGGAATCGGAATCTTAAAGATGTTAAGCTTGATCGGAATTGGAATGGGAATCGGAATCTCATTAGGAAAAATAAATCGGAATCGGAATCGGATTCTCGTCTGAAAACAGCTCGGAATCTTCGGAATTGGAATCGGCATCGGTATCGGTATCCAAAAAAATATTTTCGATCCAGATTTAAGGCAAAATAAAATCATATGCAACCAGGAAATAAAAAGCAAGCGACTTCTGAGAAGTTTGATATGAACTAAAACTAGTGGCAACTTCAAAAAAAAAAAAAAAAAAAAAAAAAAAAAAAAAAAAAAAAATTAATAATAAATAATGCAAGTTATTATGGACATGGGAACAATGCCGAGTAGAAATTCCGTTAAGAAATTGAAATCCGAAGAAAATTAGTTTTTTGGAATCGGAGTCGGAATCGGAATCTTAAATATGTTAAGCTTTATCGGAATCGGAATTGCAGCCCTCCGACAAATACAGAACAAAAACTCTTAATTTACTTTTTTTTTAGGGATCAAAATTTTTTTTGATAAAAAAAAATTTGAAATTTTTTTTCTTTATTAGGCCTATAAAGAAATCAGAGTGTCAAGTAAAGAAAAATTATCAAAAAAAAAAAAAAAAAAATCAAATATTGCAGCAGAAAATAACAAATTTATCATAAAATTGTTAATTTTAGCTAAGAAAAAATTGATTTTTTAGACATTTTTCAATTATAACTACAAAAATATAGGACAAACTCAAGAAATAGGACTTTTTTAGGACATATAGGACGTTTGTCAAAAATATAGGAAATATAGGAAATATAGCACAACTATGATGCCTGTTGGTAATAAACGGGTTAAAAACAAAACTTAAAAATAAGAAAGAAAAAAACATAATACTTCGGATATGAGCTATACGCTCTTCTCATTGCTCAGCTTATAGCTTGAATCCAGCTAATTTTGATTGAACTGTACCTATAATGCAGCGTAATTCGCACTCAAAAAACGAATAATGCTATTCTGGAAAAGGAGGGAATTTCGGCCGGAAGAAAAGAGAAAATAAATAAATAAGAAACTGTAATCAGATTTTACTTGTAAGCTCTTATCTAGATCGAATTATTTTTATCTTGAAAACCACGATTTCCTGCAAATTTTTTTTTTTAAACTCGATAATCGAATAAATGTGTTTAAATTTAATTATATGGGGATTTCCTGAAATTTCACAATAAGAATCCGTACGAAACCCTCCATACATTTTTGGAGCGATTAACGTATTTTTTTTTGTTTTAATTAGTATAACGTGTTTATTGGAATAACGCGTTATCTTGTTCATAATGATTGCTCAGGTGGTGCACAATATCAAATTTATTGTTTTATTACTTTAAGATGTTAATAATAATATATCACGGGAGGATTTATTGTCAAAACACGATATTTATTATCAGTTAAATGATAAAGAAAATATTAGTTAATCGGAGCCCAATAAATTCGGTCAATCGGGTTACTCGAGGATTTTTTCGCGTCAACCTTAAAAACGATGCGTATACCTTTCAAGGGTCGATCAACTTTCAGGGGTGAACGTACCCCCGAGATCGCAACCATAACGTAATCATCCGGTTCGACAACCTCCTTTTTTTACACATGTTCACCTGAATGGAGTGTGAGAGGGGAGAAAAAAAAAAAGGCATGCTTGCATGCTTAAATTGAAATGATGAAATAACAAAAGAAAATAATTAACAAAAATAATATTTTTAGTAAACCACGATTACTCACCCGTCCTTTCAAATCTAATTTAATTTTATCCGAGTTGAACAATATAAGAAAAAAAAAAAGTTTGATGAGTTTTTTCTGCAATAAAATACATTCACAGAAACTTTTTTTTTTAAATCCAAAAATGCGTCATACCTGAAGAAGAAGACATTTTTCAAATTTTTCACCTTCATTTGACTGTTATAATTGGAGAATAAATAGTTAATTAGGTCTTTTTTACTAAATTACAAGCGTTAAATTCGCGAGTTTTTAAGAATGGGCCACCCGAGACGAAGGTCAAGAACACTAAAAGGTGTTGGTTTTGGACCTGGTCCGGAGAAATTGTAAGTGGATAGAAATGGAAAATGAAAGACTATAGAAGGACGTTGACATCAGTTTATTTAACTGGACAGCTAGTAAGTGAACTTATATCGGTTACAACCAAATAAAATGAAACTTTATTTATCTGTGCACCGTAAAAAATTTTATGTAAAAGTAACATAAAAAATATTTAGCCCTTTTTATTTAACATAAAAACGTGGCGTCAGAAGTTCGAAACGTTCGAAAAAATTGAAGATTTAACACAGCTCATGTTAAATGAAAAGGGCTACATATTTTTATGTAACTTTTACATAAAATTTTTTACCGTGTGCCAATTCCCTACCGTTGATCCTAAATCCATTTTTCCTAAAAAAATAATTCCAAATCCATTTTTCCTAAAAAAATTAATTCCAAATCCATTTTTCCTAAAAAAATTAATTCCAAATCCATTTTTCCTAAAAAAATTAATTCCTAATCCACTTAAAAAAAAAAATTAAGTCCTAATCCATTTTTCCTAAAAAAAAAAAAATTCCTAATCCATTTTTCCTAAAAAAATTCATTCCTAATCCATTTTTCCTAAAATTTTGGTTTCTAAAATTTAAAAAAAATTTAGAGATTTATAAAATTAGGATTAGGAAAAATATCCGTTTTAGGAAATCTAATTTTAGGGATCAGGAAAATTGAAAATTAGGAAAAAAATTGTAGGGATTTACAAAATTATGAAAAATATTCATTTTAAGAAATCTTAATTTAGGAATAATTAGGAAAATTAAAAATTTGGGAAAAATTTGGAAAAATATTCTTCTTAGGAAATCTTATTTTAGGAATCAAGAAAATTAAAAAAAAATGGTTACGAAAAAAATTTTAGGAATTATGTTTAGGAAAAATGGATTAGGAATTTATTTTTTAGGGATTTATTTATTTTTTTACACAAAAACTCACCATTCAGTGCTCATACATAATGCCTCTTCAATTTTTTCCCCCATTTTTCGAAATTTTCCTTCGAAAAATTCCTTTCGGAATTTTGTAGAATTAGGTATCTCTTAATTCAGGAATAATTAAGTCCGGAAAAAATTAATGATTCTAATTCCGTTTTCTAACAAGAGTTTTAAATAGGGAAGTTAAGTGTTATAGCAAGTGAGACATATTCTGGTTAAAATGAGTTCTTTACTTCATAAAAATATTATTTTAACGATAATCAAGAAGGGTCAATGAAACAAAGTCGGAGAAAAAAATTCCAAAAATTCCGAAAAAAATCTGACATTTTGAAAAAATTAAAAAAGCGGCAAATAAAATTGTGACGTAATTGTACTATATTTTGAATTTTAAAAGTTGGTATTCCTGCTCGCGAGTCTTTCTTTTTTTGTTGGAAAAATTACAAATCAAAACATAAACAAAAAAAATATTCAAAAATGGGCCCATTCACGATCAGTGTTACCAAACTTCATTTTTTTTTTATAGTACAATTACGTCACAATTTTTTTCCCCGCGTTTCAAACGACTTTTTTTTACATCAAAATTTAACAATTTTTTACTATTATTTTAGGTATTTTTTTAAAGTTTTACATATACCTCGGTTATTAACTCATACTTAGGGATCAAAATATAAAATAAAAAAAAAATGCTTAACTTCCCTATTGTGAAGCACTGCATCTGATTTTTTTCTCACAACCAGAAATAATTTTCACGTAATTAATTTTAATTACCTGGTAAGGCAGGCGCCAGCAAGATGTTAGAAGAATTGTCGAACACTTGTTTCGCCATTCTTTCTCTTAATTGGATAAATCAAAATTAGTTACTTCTTTGAAAAGAGCCAACAATGTGGTTAAAATAGCCTAATATTAATTAAAGCGTTCGAGCCTGAATTGACAGATTTTTGAATTGTCATTAATCCGCTTAATTTAGTTCATTTTTGAAAGATCTAAATTTTACAAATCAGTACAAATTGACTAGTCTTGAAATAAAAAAAAAATTTAAAAAAGGGACGTAAGCGGAAAACGCAGATTTTAACAGGAACTACTGATAAAAAATTTAATTCCTGCCTTCAAAAATATAATTAATATCCACTTAATTAAAGCCGCTGATTTTTTAAAATTATAATTTCGGGGTCCATGGACCCCGACTTTTCATTTCTATTTTTCTCCAGGAAAATAAGAGGTACAAAACTTTATTTTCCTCGTACAAAATTCTAATGTCGGGGTCCTACTTAATACTGTCCTAAACATGGACCACAATTTTTGTTTAAAGTGTAAAGTGCTGTAAAACACTCAAATCATCACATCTCCTGGATTTGGGGTTTATAATTTGGCTGAATTTGGACTTCACGATTAGAAGTCATGTTACAATACAAGGCAGGATTCAAAGATACTCAAAACTTTGATTTATTTTTAAAACTATTAGTACCAGTTTTGTGAAGGAAAAAAAAAGGCAGTTTTTCTAGTGGAGATTATTGCTCATTGCTCCTTTACTTAAGAATTTGATTAATTTTTTTCCCCATTAGGCATATTTTTGTGTTCATATTTTGAACATTTTGGAGCCAAATAGGTGGCAAATTTTGACCTCGAAATTTTAGATCTTAATTTTTTACCCATTGGACACGTTTTCGGTTGCATATTTTGTCAAAGTCGAAATTTTAGTTCCATATTTTAAGTCAAAATTGCTGCGAACTAACGTACGAATTTTACAGTCAAAATTTGGGGTGTGTGCGTGTTGATTTCCTAAATAGTAAAATCGAATTTTCTTCGCAATTCAGTTCAAACTTCCAAAAAACTCGATGGTAAATTTCATGGGACACCCGATTTGAAGAAGTGATGTAAAAAGTGCGATGTATAAAATTTTTGCAAAGTAAACGAAAAAAATCTGTATAAAAAATGGATTATTTTCGTATTATTTACACAGAAAGGACATGCATAATTTTTGCAAAGTTTATGCATACTTTTTTAGCATTAAAATTTGAATATTTATAATTTTTACAAAATTGATGCATAATTTTTTTAAGCATGAAAATCTGGTTATACATCATTTTTTTATAATTTATGCATACCGTAACAGGGGGTTACTTTTTACTCCAGGGGGTTACTTTTGACACTTATTTTGTTAAAACACTTAAAAATGGCTAAGAATTTTTTCAAAAATTAAACTTATTCCAAATTATTGATTATTTTCGAGTGCTATGTTTAAGCCTAGCTGATTAAACTACTTTTATAATGAAAATATTAAAGTTTTTAATACGAAAAAAAAAAAAAAAAAGATTAAGAAATCACGCAACCTAAAATACTAAGTTGCATTCTGCTGCATCCATCGGTCAAATTTAAATTAAATTGCTTTTCGTTGCTTTTCGTACTTGCCCTATATGGTCCCTTAAACCAAAAAAAAAAAAAAGTTACGACCAATGG
Organism: Liposcelis bostrychophila; assembly: GCA_037577465.1. Lineage (NCBI taxonomy): Eukaryota > Metazoa > Arthropoda > Insecta > Psocodea > Liposcelididae > Liposcelis > Liposcelis bostrychophila. The sequence continues at coordinate 18,128,649 of CM075212.1, read as the reverse complement.
GGTTACTTTTTACAAATATTTCAATAGCGAGGTCTTATAGGGTGCTAAATCCATAACGAATTGCAACATTTCCAAGGTTTTGATTACGTTTTTACTACATTCACTAATTTTTTTTAAATAAACAGCGGTAGTCATTAATAGAAAATTTAAAAAGCTACAAATTGTTTTATTAAGACATTTTCCGTTTACATAAGCTAACAATTTGTCATATCCTCTTCAATTATTAAAGATATTCAAATATAAACATGATTGTAAAAAGTAACCCCATTTTGTTAGAACGGCACCTTTTGGAAAATTGAGTTTTTATTCGTGTTAGAACAAGAGTATAGATATTATAACAGGGTGTCGTGTGAAAGCTAAAGGACCACTCTTGATGTTTGTATAAACAGATTTTAATTTGGTTTTAAATTTTATATCTGTTTCGTGGAAAAACAATCAGAAATTGTAAAAAGTAACCCCCTGCTACGGTATAATTTTTTTAGAAAATCATATGCAGGAAAATTAACAAATTATGCTTATTTAATTTTTTTTTCCCCCATTCGATGCATACTTATTTATACATAATTTATGCATTTTTTATGTGTACACAGTAAAAAATATTATGTAAATATGTTAAAAACGGTCTACATAAAGTCTATGTTAAGTTATTATGTTAAAAAATCAACAAAACTTGTTTGTAAACAGCAAAAAAATGACAATCGTTAATGGACGCAGAACATTAAACAAAACAATTGTGTTATTTTTCTTAACAAAATATTTATGTAGACCGATTTGGACATACAATTTGAGTCAATTTTAACATAAAATTTTTTACTGTGTATCCAATTTTTTGTATAATTTATACATGATTTTTATATTATTTATGCAACCCTTTTTTCGTACGGGATTTCCCAGAATAAAAATTTTGGTGTCACATTTTACTGTCAAAAATTGTTGACATACATACGAACAAAATCGGCTGGACCGAATTAGGCGAATAAATTCGCAAAAGCAAAAATGCCTTCAAAAGCTGTAACAAATTAAGAGCAGCTATCCGAAGTAAAGAAATGCCGAAAGAGACATAAAAGCATAAAAAAAAAAAAAAAAAAAAATCATAATTTTAGAAAATTTTTTTTTGAAAGTCTCGATCGGAAGCAAAAATGCGAAATTTTTTAACTCGAATTTGGATGTCTCCACGGTTTTATTTCGCATCGGCTTTTTTGTCGTAAGCGTCGAGGAAATAAATGACGGGGAACAAAGAGAACAGATTTATAACAAAAGATCACTTAAAGACTCTGATAGAGAAGTGGCTTGAAAGGCTTTCCATATAATGCTTCCGGAAATGAAGGCATTCAACATTCCTCTTATTCGACTTTTCACTTTTACTTTTGTACACTCTTCTTTTTTTTTTTTTTTTTTTTTTTTTTTGGTGCATTAATCATTCCTTTTTTCGGGTAATTAATCTCTCGTTATTCTCGATTAGCTCTCCGGGAGCCCTCCCCCCACCCCTTCACCTCCACCTCCTCCCCCGGAGAATCAAATAGAAAAAGCACGGGGAAAATAACGGATAAAAAGAAAAAGAGGCACGTGAAGAGAACACCCGTAACTCTACTTCGTATATCGAAAAGTTGCCGAATTACTTTACCCTTGGCTGAGCTCAATTTTCTACCGAATAAAAGATGAAGAAGTTAATAAAAACGATTTGATAGACTCCACTAAATTCAGATGAAAAATACAACGAATCGAGTTGAGCTTTGATTAAACTTACTTATAAACACTGGAGAGGCGGATTTAATACGTCCGACCTTTTTTTTTTTTTTTTTTTTATTTATTTAGTTTTTATTTTTGTTTTATTTATTATTTTTTACGGCGTCGAAAAAGGAATGGAGTTTGACTGGTAAAATAATTCGGTTTTTTTTTATTTTATTAATCTGAGGGAAAAGATTTGGAAAATTAGTGGTTACAATAGGCTTTGGAAGGGAGCTTTAAAGCTTTTTCTTTTCATTAAATTTGCGATCTCACGTTTATCATACGCAAGGACGGACCGCCGAGGATAAATAAAAGGGGTGGGTTAGGGAGCTTTCGGCAGAGGTTGCTTAGCTCCTGAGCAAACATATCCGGATTCAATAACGCGCCCTGCCGAGGCGGATAAATCGTGTACGAATCCCGAGAGCTTTAATCCGATACGTTAACGATAAAAAAGCTCTAACTCGAGGAAAGAAAAGATCGGAATCCCTGATGAAATTTTCCCATTGTTTAAAATTGAATACATGAACGATTCGAGTCAATTGCTTAACGTCTCTCTTTATGGAAAATTATTAATTCGACGGAATTAAGGAAATTATATACATTTTAACTTGAATGTTTCATAGATTTAAACAGTCGACTTTTCATCTCTCCATTTTCTTTCTTTATAATTGTCATCTTTTTAATTTTACACGAAGCTTCTTATTAACGAAGCTTTCTTCCCACTTTAATTCACGTCGACCGAGGGCACAAAAAATTATTCTTTGGCGGTCGAATATTCTCCTTTTTTTTTTTTTTAATATCGCGGGAGAGAAAATTCATTTCGAATGAACGAAATCGAAAAGTGGAATTTTAGAGCATAAAATGTGGATTTTAATTTACCGGGGATTATCCATTGTGAAAGGAGGTTTCGATATGACGAGGAGGTATTTGAATTTCTTTAACGATTTTCCGCCGATAAACTCCGAGAGGAAAAAGACCACCTTTATCGCGCCCCCTTTATTAAAAAAAATTTTTTTTTTTTTTCTTTTAATTTTTTTTTCTTTTAAGGCCAGGCCACGACGTCGTGTTTAACATTTATTTCGTAACAATCTTTCAATATCTGTAGAAACACGAAATAAAGGAGACTCCGGGGATCGTGGAACGGTGTTTATTGACGCGGAAATGTACACAAAACATTTCCCCGGTGGCCATTTAGCATCAGAAGAGCACATCCTAGGGCGGTCATCCCAGTTTATTAGATTCCGAGGAGGGTTTTCACGATAAAGAAAATCGCTCGCCATTCAAAACTCATAATCATTTTTTCGCTTTATCGATTTTTATTTAAACGTTTCCCTTTTCAAGGGGATAAAAAAAAATCGATTACGGCGAGTGGATTGCAAAAAAAAAATAGGGCTGAGGAATTTGATTTAATTGATTGTTTTTAAGTATAAACGAATACTGTGATGATCTTTTTCAGCCCTCCATTTCAATAGGGTTGTTTTCAATATATTCCCAATAATTTTCTTTAACTGTGGGAACGTTCAAGTATTACGTAAGACTTTTTTTTCGGGCTTTTGGACCCCCCCCCCCTTCGTAAGAATTAGTAAGAATTAGTAAGATTTTCTTTGACCCCCCTTATTATATTACCCATATTATATAACTATAGCCTAAGCGCAGTGGCTTCATTTGGGGGTCTTTGCAGGGGGTAAATGCTATCCCCAAGGTTCTCTTGCCCCCCTAACGATTTTTTTGCTTTCATAAGATAAGTACAGAAACGATATCTTTTGCCTCCCCCAAGTTGGGAGCATTCAAGTTGGCAGAATATTTACAGAAACCATCAGAGGCGTGTTAATGTCTTCTATCAATAGTTCCTTAAAATTACTGCTCATCATTCATTGTATTTAACTATTATTGTAATTTTTTTTTTTTTTCCTTTCTTTCTCAGTTTATAATTAAGGACGCCCAAGTAACATTGGTTGGTTGAATAACCATCCCAGCAACGTTTTTCCCCAATGTCAAAAAACGGTCGGCGTTAACGGATATTTTTACGTTGAAATGTCCGGGCTAAATAACGGTCCTGGCAACGGTTGAAAAAACGTTTATTCAACTACTCCCTTGACTATAAACCAACTATGAAAAGAAAAGAAAAAAAAAAAAAAAAAAAAAAAGAATGCATTTTTTATGACTATTATAGCACCAACATGAAGAGTATTATCTTTTTCTCTAATTAAGTATTGCTGCTTCTCCATTATGGCTCAAAATTAATTTTACTAAATTAATTTTATAAAATTATTGGGAATATTGGGAATAATGCTTTTATTTTACTAATCGAACATGAGGATGACTTAAAAAAGAATAAGAAATCTGTAAAAAATAAATATGTTATGAAAAAAGAAAGAAAAAGCGCATAATTTCCGGTAATTTTATAAAATTAATTTTGTAAAATTAATTTAGGACCATAATGGAGAAGCAGCATATTATCATAACACGAACTTATCCCTAAGTATTACGGAACACTACATTTTACTCGTCTATTATAAATTTGGAACTTCTATATATAGTGCAAAAGAGCAAAGCAAACTGTACGCCAAATACCTAATTTTTTGTCTCAAAAATCAGATTTCAGGTATTTTTGTGTACTATTAGTATTTTTTCATTTTTATAGACCTGTTAAAGGTCCTCAAGTTGAGATTTTGCGATTTTATATTTTGACTTTTCCAAAATCCGGAAAAACTTTTCCCATAAGCTAAACATTAAAATATACATAACGAAATTAGACGTTATTTAAACCGACTGCCCGGGTATTGGTTAGTAGTTAACGTTGTCTTGTAGTATTATTCAACCTAGTTGAAAAAACGTTCGTTTAATCGAAGGTTGATTTTTGGGCTCTGACGTTGTTCGTCGCAATTCAACGTTGCTGGGATGGTTATTCAACCAACCAATGTTACTTGGGCGAAGCCGATAACTGTTATTGTTTTTGTGGTTTAATATATTTACATTACATTACATTCCTCTCTGTGTCATGACATCTTCGCCTTCCCCAAGACAAATTTGAATTGACGCCCCTGCTCTCAAAGGATTTTCACCCTTAAAATTTTTGGGCCCCTCAGAAAAAAGTCAAAATTAAGGCTACCTGACCACTTGATTTAGGGAATGACTTGTCAAAGGCAAAGCCACAGTGGGTTATAAAAACATGTGATTTTTGAAGCTTTTAAAAATTTAATCTGAAAATTCTTAGAATATTAATTATTTTTGTCTATATTTTGATACAGAAAGCTGCAAAATCCATAATAATTATCACCTTTTTAACTCCTTCGATACTGAATTTTATTTTCAGAAAAATCCCGAAAATCCAAAATTATTTTGAAGAGTTTTTTTTCCCTCTTTCAAAAAATGGCGGCCCCTTCAAAAATCAAGTTATACAATTTGGAAAACTTTTAAAAATGAAGCCAAGGATTATCACAACCATTTAATCTTGTATTGTTTGTGTTATATTTAGGCTGATTCAGCCACTGAAAGCTCTACGGGCACATATATGTACCCTTGGAAGGGAACATGTCAAATTTAAAGTAAGCCATCTCTGGCTAATAATTATCTCCCGGAAAATAAAAACTGTAGTCGCTTTTTTTCTGGCACTTATGTTTTAGATAAACAGGTGAAATTATATTACTAGAAAATACTTCATTCTATTGGCTCATAGCGAACAGGTGTGTAGCTCTAGAAAAATATATTTTTTTTATTTTTTCATTTTTTTTCAAAAACTCTTTTTGCAAAACAAATTGAACCCCCAAATTTCGATTTTATACAAGGACCGCGCTACTTTTCTTTTTTCAAAACTGCGATGAGCTTGAAAGTGTAAAAGACAATAATAAATATGTTAATGACAAAACTTTAATTAAAAAGAATATTTATAATAAAGTAATCTTAATTAAGGAGCACTCTTTCAAAATTAACTTAGCTTTTTTTTTCGAGTCTGAATGAAATAAAACAATTCTCAAATTAAAATAAGAAAAGAACGAGTAACTTTTCTCCTTTTTAATGAGATACAAATTGTTCAATTACTCCAGCTTCTTATCTTTTTCGTTATTAGAATCGGTTGACTTAAGTTATTATTCTTTTTGCTTAGTAAAAAAAAATATTTGAAACGCTCACTTATTATTATTATTTTTTCGAAAAAGGTTTAAACAAGGGAAACCCGTTTTTAGTTTTGACCCGGGTTCCCCGTGTCTCCTCGCATTACGAAAGGGAATAAGTTTTCCGGGAAACGTAATTAAAAACCTTTTTCGAGGAAAGATTAAAAGGATTTTAAACCGAAGAAATAGTTTTTAGTAAAAAGGAGAAAAGTTTTTATCGGGAGAGTCGGATTTCAAAAAGTAATATGAATTTTCGGGATCTTACTGTTTTGTTCCCGAACTTCTAATGTAAACGTTACTTTTATTTTTGTTTGTCGTTCCTCCTTTTTTACCCCAAAAATATTTTAGTTAAGATGGCTTTTATTGGATTTTACCTAACTAGAAAGAAATTAACTTTTCTTCCGATTTATTTTCTTCTGAGAGTAAGGAGAAAATAAAAAAAAAAAATAACAATTCCCGTTTTGGGCGATTTTCAGATCTTTCGGGAAAATTAACTCGGCATTAAATCGTTAAGTAAATTAATAAAGAATAATAAAGGGATCGAATCTGTATATGATGTAGGAAGCCAATTACGCGGCTCCGCGGGGGGCACGGCTGCGGCTGAACGAAACGTAGCAAGTAACGAGCTTTGACTCGCAGCAGGTATTTACTTCCTAAACCACAAATTGTCCGTTATAAAAGTCTAATTGCCGATTTAACGATTTTATCGGACCTTTTCCTCGGTCGACGTTTCCCCCCTTCCCCGCTCCTTGATTTTTTTTTTTTCCGGGTTCGAATTATCTTTAAAAAATTTTTCAATTTTTTCGAATAAAATCTGAAATTTAAAAGCTATCGTAAGATATTAAAAAAAAAAAAAAAAAAAATCGGGTAATGTTACCCTCGGCCTAACTTACACCGCGGGGAAGACCACAAGTACCACACTTAAGGAAGGGGGGGGGGCAGCAAATTGATTTGCTTCATATTTTAGGCATTAAGTTCCATAAGTTAACACTTATAAGCTTAGCCAGTACAACGCCTGTTAGCCAGTCCAAAATTTTTGACATTTTGCATCTTAACCTGACTTAGGGGTCGGAGTGGTGCCTTCTCCAGGCATCAAACCCATTTCGCCCAGAAAAATTAGTGAATTTAGGGACCAAAAATGGTTTAAATAGTGACTTTCAGTGACCTGACGGAAGGAATTTAGTGACTTAAAATAAGTATATCCAAACTTTTTTTAACGTATTAGACGTAAGTAATTATATTCCTTATTGCTTTTATCAATTTTTCCTAAAAATTTTGGTTCCTAAAATTTTTAGCCTAAACATTTTTTTCCTAATTTTCAATTTTTATAAAATTTTTTAATCGTCAAATAAAATTTCCTAAAATGAATATTTGTCCTAATTTTTTAAATCCCTAAAGGAGTTTTAGGAAATTTTATTTCAGGAATCGAAAAATTTTAAAAATTTCAAAATTAGAAAAAAAAAAAAAAAAAAAAAAAAAAAAAAAAAAAAAATAGTGAGGAAAACAATTTTAGGAACTAAATTTTTAAAAAAAATGGATTAGGAATTAATTTTTTTTTTTTTTAGGAAAAACGGTAGGGAATCTTCACAACTTTACATAAAATTATTTTTAAAGATGGCGTTTTAGTGAAAAAAACCTTTCCTTGAGCAACTTTGAATAGAAATTTTTTAATGCAGGAAATTTTTTAAAATCCACCAATTTATCAAAAAAAAAAGTGACTTTTAGTGACTTTTCTTCAAAAAGTGACTTTTAGGGGAAAAAAGTGACTAGTTCGATGCCTGCTTCTCCAGTTAAGCGGCGTTGATGACGGCCAGCCTCTGGATGGGTGACCGCCAAAGCCTCTTCCCCTGGTGGGGATGGTAAAGGTTTTTTAGTGCAATCATCTTAACCGCTCTTAACCGTCATTGCACTTGTAAACCTGCTAAGCCAACTGTACCCGACCTGCGAAAGCAGTTATAGAATAAACAGACCTGCGGTAAGCAGATAAGTGAAAAATAAAAAAAAAAAAAACTCTGGCCACCCGATTTTTGAATTTAACTTTTCCCGCCTAATTTTTATAACTTAGGTATCTACTGACGAAACTTTGTATTTCAAGCTTGTTTTCAGTGTTAGATTCCATTTGCCTGTTTTTTTTTTTTTTTTTGTATTTTTTTCGTTAAAAAAAAAAAAAAACGCTTTTCAAAATTTTGCAAAAATCCCTTAAGCCCCACCTGACTCGCTTAAAGAATCAGAACGCCCCTGAAAAAGCAAGACAAGCCTACGGTTTTTTTCCGTGTAATTGTAAAAATTTTTTCACCACTTAATTTTTTTCCTTTTATTACTAAATATAAACTAAAATTTTCTTTTGACGACATCTTCCGTACAAAATTTTGGGGGATCGATCGAAAGAGGCCGTTTTGAAAACCCGGGTCGGAGTAAACGTCGCAAGCGAACAAGGCAAGAAAAGAAGGAAGGAGTAAAAGACGCTTGATGAATCTGTCGTTTGCAACCGAGATGAGCTCGTTATTTAATCTTGACGAGGGTTTATTTGATCCATTATTCACGATATGTTTAATTTACCCTCCAACGTTTAATTACCTCGATAGAGAGCATTGTTTTTATAAAAATACGTCGAGTTTACCAAATCGATTTTGAGATAAATTCAACAAACGAAAAACGAAAAACAAAAGGCTTAAGCCTAAGGGACGAGCTTTGACTTTTATGAAAAGGATTGAGATTTTCAAGGGAAAAATGTTTTTTTTTTTGTAACACGAAAAAGGCTTTTTCGGTTTAATTTCCGGAAACTCAGGTTCGAACGGAAAATTAAAAAACTATTTTTGTTTCTTCCTTAACCTAATGTATTCGCTTAGATATAAATGATTTCACAAAAGTCGGCCATTTGAAGGGAAAGTCGACTTACGACGTTTTAAATCCTTCTTTTTTGAGTGCTGATGTAAAGGACGTTATTTCCGCGAATGAAAGCGTCTCCATATTTGTTTTTTAATTGACCGTTGACATACTCTTCTGTTTGTTCCAGAGCGATATTCATGTAACCGTCCAAGCAAGCAAGAACTCCTGGAAAAAATTTTGGTAAGTCAAATATTTTTTAAATAGTAATTGAAAGGGGGGGGGGGGGGAATTCATACCTCGATAATCGACTCCACTGTTGAGCTTTACGACCACCGGTCTTCCGTGTATTTGCTGAATGAACTGCGACAATGCTTCTTTTCTACTCATGTTGCAAAATTAACTGAAACAGAAAAAAAAAGAAAAAACCGTAAAACTTTTGCCTAAGCATTAAAAAAAAAATAAGTAGAATAAAATGATAAAAAATAATGAATCAACACTTAATACTATATATTTTTTTAATTTTTCTAAATGTGACAACTTATTCGAATCAAGCCCTTCCATCGATTAAGGCCAACTATGAAATTTTGTAGTACTATCCACGTTTGAAAAAATTTTTAATGGAAAACTTAAGCCATTTTCTATAATTTCAGTTCGGAGGTGATTTTTCGTTCATTTTAAGTCACTAGGTGCCAATTCTTAAATTATAAAAGCTTCCACCAAAAAAAAAAAAAAAAAAAAAAAAAAAATTTTACAGAATACCTAAAAATAAAAACAACAGGATTTCACATGTCCATTGCCGGTTTACTAAACACTTTTTTTTTGTTACTTTCATTAAAAAAATTAAAATATAAACGTTCCAAGTTTCTATATGTAAAAACCAATATAATCTCAAATGCTCCTGCTTTCTCAATCGTAGGCAGTGCTTTCTGACATTGTTGATGAATCCCCAGTATTATCGTCATTGGTGGCTTGCATTCTGGCTAATTTCCTATTCAAAGCCTCTTGCCTTTTCTCTTCTATTCGCCGCCTCTGTTCGTCCGTTAATACTGGGGTGCTACTTTCCACTTCCATAGGCGTTTGTGTGGCATTTCTTTCTATTTCTTGGGACAGTAATGTGTCGAAGGCGTCCATTTGTGTTCTTTCTCCCTCATCTTGTCCTTTATCGTCGTTTTCCCCATCAGAAAGTATCGCGTGATCAACGTCCATGTCGAGCCTTAATTTTTTTAAATATGTTTGAACTATTTTCTTCTTCCCCAAAGACTCCACTCGTTGCAAACCATCTTCAAAATGAAATTTAGGAAACAACCTATACAACCATTGTTCCAAAAGCTTCATCACTTCAGTTAGATCTTCTTTTTCCGACCGTTTCCTTTAAATTTAAATTTTTCAAAAGCTTTGTTTAATGCTTTTAGTCCTTTAGGCCCTTGCAAAGATTCAAAATTAAGTTTTGGCTGAGGGTTTTTCACAATTCTTTTCGGTTTAACAGGTTTGGGTTTCGGTCCTTCTCCGTCGGCGTTCGGATCCTCTTCCGCTTCTATAAGTAAAAACATTCAGGTTAAAACCAAAGTGATATTTTTTAAAAAATAAAATCAAATTTTTCAAAAAAAAAGACCTTACCTTCTATTCCACCACCTCCACCATCGTCAGCTTCATCTTCAAAATATTCCAATGGGTTTAATTCTGGAACATCTCCCAGAAGATCATTATCACTCTCTTCATCATGAGATTCCATGTCCAGCTAAAACTCCAAAATATTTTTTTATGAAAGGGAAAGCCACTTTGAAGTTTTTGAAGCTGAGTGGAAGTCTATCATTTTCATTATCGCTGCTATAACTATGAAGTTTGTTAAAAACTATTTCATTCAAAAACTATTTCACTCAATTAGCTGTAAGTTTCTGTCCTCGTTAATGACATGAAAAATGAAACATTTTTTCATTACTTAACCTCTTCAGTATTGAAAATCTTGGCATGGAGCTTAATTTGCAACATATCTTCCCATTCAGAAAAAAATGAAAATGAACCCAACAATTTGTAAACAAACAAATTTATAAACTAATGTGTATATTATCAATGTTATCAGGATAACCTTATCTTGTTAACTACTCATTTTTGCCGCCACAACTTTTAAAATCGATTACGGCTATTCTAATGATTGGATTGGAATCAAATCATGGACGCGAGTTAAGCTGTTAAAACTTTTTTCGATTTCTATTAATATTGCTGCCAATTAACTTTAAAGTAATTTTTTTCTTCGACGTTTTTGATTCGAACCGGCCATTTACATACATGTATAAACAAAGGGAAATCGGAATTGCTGCTTTTATAAATTAAATAATCTATGTTTATACTTACCAGATAGAGGATCTATGTAAAGATTAAAGTATGGCGATTCTTTTTAATTAAAAAAGAATTATTAAATCTAACTAATAAAAAGCAAAGTAAACTAAAAATGAAATGATCATCTATCAACAAGTTTACAAGTGACATGCACCATGAGAAGAGTAATAAAAATGGCGAAGAATGCGGAAAGTCTCCGCTAGGGGCGGTGCAAGCATTACATACTCTGTGGTTTTATTTACAAAGCAAGTTAAACTTTAAAAAAGCTGGAATTCATATTATTCTATTAGTGGATAATATAATTAAATAAATATGCCGAGCATACCGGAAAAAGAACAGGAGAAATCACAAGCGAACGAAGATGTTAAAAACGAGACCAGAGAGGTGTCTCAAACAGATCATTTAAACAAAAGGTTGCTGACTTCTTTTTTACAAAACTTGAACGCAAACAATGCTGCAATGAAACCATCTGATGATCAAGAGCCTCAAAAGGAAGATGACAAAGAATGGCAAGATTGAAAAAACAGCTACATGAAGATTTTGTTATTTTGTACAGATTTGATTATTAGCATTTAAGCAACTTTTGTATTAAGGATGTAACAAATTTATCAATATAATCTAACACAAAAATAATTTTTTGTTCTAATTCACATAGAAGCTATTCCAGATGTTAAATTATCAATTAAAATGTTTCAAATCCTATGTATATTGGAAATTTTATGACACCTATTAAATAAATTTAGAAAAGTTGAAAGAGAAGAAAGCTTGAGCTGTTACGAAGGTCTTAATACTACTGGAAGAACAAAACCAGTTTGAGCCCTTACAATTGGAAAAACAGTTGCAAGTACTACATATGTTATTGCAAAGGGGAACTAACACTTATCTTAATTCAAACAATATAATGCAAAGGGTTCAATAAACTGGAAAAATGCTCCTTACTTTACCAGCATTTTTACATTAAGACATTACCTGACTTTACATTAAGAGTCAACTATCAATACTCACATTATTTAGATTAGTGTATCCTTCCTATTTAATTTGACTTGTCAGCTTCTCTGTAATGCTTTCCACTGTACAATTGGTAGCAGTTATTTTAATTACTTTCTGCCGTGATTTTAATCCCTGACAAAAAAATCAAAACAATGCTATAATTCTGTCACTCTGCCTGCAGGGTAAATAAAGTTTGATATTTTACGTTTAACATACTTTATCTAAACATATCTCGCTTTTCCTAAGTCCAAGGATATCTGACATATATTTTAAAAGTTCCGAATTTGCTTCCCCGTCTACGGGCTTAGAGCAAATTTGAACTCCAACACAATTTTCGTCCAACGAAACGATGTTGTTACTTTTGGCTCCCGGCTTAGCAAAAATCTGCAAAATTATGTTTCCCGCTTTATCTTTAGTTATGGGACCGGCAGAAGCCGAACTTAACTGCTGCTAAAAAGCAAGAACAAGTATTTTAAAGCAAATACTTAATAAACAATAAAATATAAACATTACCAATAATTGTTTTTGTTTTCCTTTCATCGGTAAATCTATTTCTCATACATTTCTGATATATATATACAAAAGACGTATATTTTAAGAATTAGCTGAAAGAAAATTTACTATGAGATATTTTAAAATAAGTTTTAATTATAATTTATTTCTTAATGAATCGATTAATGATTTGACAAATGAAAAATCATTTAATAACGTATTATTACGGTTCACGGCTATAATTATATAGTATATTTATGTATAAATATACGCTATCAATCAAGCAATGAGTTTAAGTTACTCCATAGTCTTCTTTTCTCTATGCTCTACGTAGTCTTATTTGCTCTGTGGTCTGTTTTCTCTATGGTGAATGGTGGTCATCACGTGTATTACTGTTTTCAATTTTCAAAAATGAAACCCAACATTTTAATCACCGGTAAAATTGAAGATTCTTTTTGTTATGATTTTTTCTAGTAAAAACTTTCTTTATCAGGAACTCCCGGAGTGGGAAAATCTAAACTCGCCCAGCATTTAGCTTCTGTCACCGGGCTGGAATGGATAAATGTGGGCGAAGTTGCCGAGCGCTGCAATTGTTACGACGGGTACGACGAAGAATATCAGTGCCAAATACTAGACGAAGACAAAGTAGTGGATGCGTTAGAAGAGAAGTTAAGCAAAGGAGGGAATATCGTGGATTACCATGGGTCCGATTTTTTCCCGAAACGTTGGTTCGATGCAGTTTTTGTGTTGAGGACTGAATTAAGTGTCCTGAATGAAAGGCTGTCTGCGCGGGGCTACACCGAAAAAAAACTGAATGATAACCTACAGTGTGAGATTTTTCAAATGATGCTAGAAGAAGCAAAGGAGGCTTATGATGAGGAAATCGTTCATGAGCTACCAAGTAACACTGAAGAAGACTTTCAAAATAATTTAAAAAAAATATCTGAATGGATAATTCAGAAATGAAGCCATACAGGAATACAAAGAAATGAAGACATTTAAAATAATTAAAATTTGAGAGAATAGTTTCAGTTAAACAGCAACTGCAGCTGAAAACTGAATTTTGTGAATGTGAAAGGAGTTCCAGAAGGGCGTAACAGATGAAGTGATTTGGCTACCCTGTAACAGAAGGTGAAAGATTTTGCATGTAATGTAATGCATATTAGGGTGCATAAAAGAATGGTCCACTCCATATTTTTGCTTTTTGGGGAAATTGTGGTTCTTTACTATTTGAAATTTGCACAGGGAGCTAAAGTCTGGAGTGGACCTTTTTTTGTCATACTGTATGTAATATAAATGTTTTCTGAGTAGGGGTAATTCATGAATGTGTCATCAATACATTCATACGTTAAATGTTTCTGTAGGATAAACATTTTTAAGGGACTAATTCATGAGTTACCAAGAAACTCGAAAAAGTTGTGGAATAAGTAAAAATATCTGAGTGAAAGAAATCAAAATTAAAGTTGTTGAAATAACAGAAATTGTTGTTAACTAAAATGGAAAGGAAGCTATTTATAAAAAGTACATGAACAGTATCAGAAATTTGAACTGATATATAAATAAAAATAATTTTTATTTAAATTATTATATTAGAGTTTTACTTTAAATCCAATAAGATGGTGGACCAGTACGATTTTAAAATCTGATATATCTTTGTATATATAAATTATTAATCAGCAAAAGCCTAGTACGAATAAAATTGAAACTGGTAATTTTTTCTGCTACAGGAAAAAAAATGATCCTGTTTAAATGCCTGAGTCAAGCATTCCATTAATCGTCTCTTTCCGGAGAACCGTAGTCTTTTCCGGCTCTGGAACCCCAAACTTTGATGGGCCTCGCTTTCGATTTGTAACGATCACGATTTCCGCTTTTTTTCGAATGCGAATTACTTGAAAAATAATTTTTCTGATTCAAAATAGAGAGCAAGTCCGAAAAGCCATCTTTTTCTTGATTCCCGTCATCGAAAGAATTAAAATTTCTGCTTCCGGTGGAGGAATGAGTCATTTTTACCAAACCTTGAGAAGCGGTCGCTAATCTTTTTTTCCGAGAATACAGAGCTTGTCTTTTCATTATCTCCTGCAAAAATGGAAAATTAGTGTGATAAGTGTTCAGAAAAAACGTTTGTTAAAATGTTGGCTCTTACGCTGAGGTCCGAACTCTGAAGAATTTCTTGCATTCTGGGTATGAGCTGCTCGTACATTAAACTTAATTCCTCTGGGAATGCATCACCGTACTTGAAAAAGAAAATTAAATATTAAATTTGAAATCCAAATAACAAGAGTAACGTGGCAAAAAAAAATTATTACCTTTCTTCGAAGAACTTCTTTCAAAAACTTTGGCTGAAAAGAGTCAGGTTTGATGCTGTTTATGAAAGATTTCTCAGCGTCCGATAAACCTAAAACAGGTGAAACATCCGTCAATTCAAAATGCCCCAGACGTGGTTGATGTACTATTTTTGACATACAGGCAAATGTTACTTACTATCGGGATTGTTAATGACGTTAAATGCGCTCCAAGCTCCGGTTTTTTCGGATTCTTGCAACTCTTCTTCGTGCTTGTGCTCCAAAAGAGAATCGTGCTCGTGATATCCTCCGACAATACTTTCTTGTTCGTTTAATATCTTTCTTAAAACGGAATCCTGGAAAAAATTGGTAAATAAGTTTTTATCTTCATTTATTTTAATTTTATTTTTATGCTTACCCTAGGAGGAACATCCGGTTCAACGTATTCTTTATCGGGTTCAAACTGATAGAGTTCCTGTAATTCGGTCTCAGTGTAATGTCTGGCTATCTGTTTTTCATCTACTACTCTATGGGATATTGATTGTTTCGTCACTTGCCGTTCATAAATTTTTTCTTCCATGGTACCCTGAAATTTTTTACATTTTACATAGAAATAAGCAATTATAAGTGAAAGACGATTCGTTTACCGAAGCGAGGAATCTGTAAACGAAGCAAGGCTTGGTCTGACCTAGGCGATACAATCGGAAAATGCTTTGAATGTCGTAGGACGGATTCCAGGATACGTCAAATATAATAGCTCTGTTTGCACCTGTCAGATTTATCCCTAAACCCCCGGCTTTGGTAGATATTAAAAATAATCGGGATCTGAAAGAGAGGAAATTAATTAATATTTTGATAATTAAACAGAATATTTTTTAATTTTAAAAGCTGGACTGACCTAGAGTCGTGCACGTTGTTAAAACTTCGACAAAACTTTTCGCGGTGCTCAGCCGAAGTTTCACCAGTCAGAACAAAATAATCTTCCTCTTTGATCCATGTTGAGGTCATGTGACAAAGTTTGGGATCTTCGAACTGGCAATGGCTGATTTTTGATAAAAAGTGTTCTATTAGTCTGATAGTATACAGAGATCCACTGAAGACTAATCTGTGAAAAAAAATTGAACAAAAAGATAGTAAAAGTTCGAATACAAATGGCAGCGACAGGAATTTTGAAACAAAAAAAATTACAGCTTTTCGCAGTTGTTTTCACACTCCTTCAATATTTCTAAAAGAAGCACGAGCTTAGAGCTAGATCTAGCATCGTTGAAGTCGTCGACACTGACAAACCTCATCCACCATGATATGGGTTTTTTGACAGAATATTCTGTTCCACTGGATTCGTCTTCGTCATCTGTATCCGAAGATTTCTAAGATAAAAAGGAAAAAAAAATAGTTAATTTTTATTTGAATGAGGGACCCGGAAGGTCCTGGACTTCACAACATTTGATTAAGAGTAATCTGATTGAAGTGCTCAGTTGTCAAAGTTTCGGAGAAAAAAAAAAAAAAGCGAAATTTTATACCTTCTTTCTTTTTTTCCCGATAGATTTTTTCGGTTCTCTCTGCTTTTGTTCCATGTGTAATTTTAAAGAATATGGATGTGTCCAGACTCTCTGCAAAGCTTGATGGTCGGAGAACAAAGCAGTGCTTTTCGATCTATATTCGGGATCTCCTTTTGCAGAGTAGCAATCCAAATAAAACTGGTACATTTGAACCTGAATGTCCGTCAGTCTTAATGCAATGACATATTCTTGTTTCTCAGGAAGAAAGCGCGTCAGCGTCATTAGATCGAATCTCTAAAAATAAAATATCAGTCGTTACCAAACTGACGTTTTCAACACAGGCACAAAAAAAAATATTTTATACCTGCACGCATCCGGATAGAGTTTTATGTAAAACGTGAGACCTTTCTTTCATGAGCTTAACGTCCTGTGGCAAGGAATTTTCGTACTGCCCGTTCAGAATAGGATTCACAAACATGTTCAAAAATTCGGTTCTGCTTCCTAACAGATTTGGCTTAACAAAACTAACCATTACATGATCTGAAATTTCAATGAAATGATTTACAATTTGGAATTTCAAATTAAAAATTCATCTTCTGCTTGACTCACATTCTTTCAAATTATTTTGCATGGGGGTACCGGTGAGCATAATCCTTCTTAGGGTCTTAATTTTACTCATGACTTTAGAAAGTTTTGTTTCTTCATTTTTTAAAACATGCCCTTCGTCGCAAATTACAAGATCAGCTCCTGCAAAAACCACGTCAAAAAATTAAAAACATTTTAGATGTAAAATTAGGAAATCAAAAATTACCTGGATTACACAAAGTTTCCTGAAATTTTTTACGTTGCCTCAATGGAAACCTTTTCATATCTTTTGAGTCCTCATCCAAAAGTTTACGCAATAACTCGTAATTGATAACGCATACTCCTCCTTCCGACTGCCATCGCATTACTTCTGTCAACCGGGAAGTGTGGTTGTCGTGCCTTTAAAATAAAAAAAAAAATTGAAGATCTTTTCCTACTTAAAAAATAATCGAAATTTTAGTGTACCTAGCGGGGTTGAAAACATTAACTTCCCCTATGCTTTTATTGATCCAGATCTTAAATTCATTGACCCAATTAAGTACAGTGTTTTTCGGACAACAAATCAGAATCGTTCTCGTCCCAATATTTGGATGATTCAGTAATGTATGTATCAAAGCTATTACCTGGAAAAAGGAAATATATGAAATTTAAAGCCATTTTTTTAAGGTGCATTGTAAGTACTTACTTGAAATGTTTTCCCAAGACCCATGCAATGAGCAATGACGCAACCCGATCCTTCCGATTTTTTGCATTGTTCCAGACTTTCATAACAAGCATTCCACATAAATTTTATCCCTTCTCTCTAGGTGAAAACAAGAATTTTAAAAAATGATATCTTCAAATTAAATTATTTAACACATTCGAAGAAAATATTTACCTGATGGCTTTTGAGTTTAGAAACAAGGTCTTTGTGAACAGAAACTAAAGGTTTTAGTGTTTCAAAATTGAAGTCTAAAATTAATTCTTCTTCTAGATTCTTTTCTGGAAAAGCTTCAGCAAAAACTTGTTGAAACTGAAAATAAAATACATCATAATACCAGTTTTTACTATTAGGAATTTTATGTAAGAAATTCTTTTCCGAAAAATATTTTTTAAATAACAGTCTGGATTCATCGGTAGCAGCAAAAATTCAGTCACAAAAGCTTCTTCTGAAGCTTTCGTACTTTCCAAATTAATTTTTGAAATCTTCAATTATTTTTCTGGCTTGTAAATTCTTAGTAGACGCCATGTAAGTAGAGCTATATTAAATGGATAAAAGTTACTCCCTAGGAATGTGCAGAGTTTGCAGAGCTTTAACTTTATTTAATGCTTTGAAAGTATTGTACCTTTTTATCAGCATTTTCAATCCTTGACTTTCTCTCTTCTTCTTCACGATTTGCTTTCCTTGTTAATTCATTCAAATCTTCAGACTTTTTAATTTCTCTTATATTCCTCCTTCCTTTGTGGAGACTCTGAAATGCAAAAATAGAAAGCAACCAAATCAGTATCATTCTTTGGCATTTAAACAATTGATTCGTCTCTTACAATGTTTTCATTATCAGAACCTTCTCCTTCCTCCATGGAATCTGAAAACGATTCCGATTCCATAATCCGAAATATAATTTAATCCCGTCTGTAAGTTAGTTAGGGAACTGTCAATTTAACTTTTTTAATTTGAAAACAAGATATTTCATTATTCTTCTTCCGATGGCGGTTAAAAGCTCACATGAATGTATTCTAAATTTTTACAATTTAGGCATTTATTAAAATTCCAGTCTAATT
This sequence comes from Liposcelis bostrychophila, assembly GCA_037577465.1. Classification (NCBI taxonomy): domain Eukaryota; kingdom Metazoa; phylum Arthropoda; class Insecta; order Psocodea; family Liposcelididae; genus Liposcelis; species Liposcelis bostrychophila. The sequence goes on along the minus strand of CM075212.1, from coordinate 18,110,034 downwards.
TTCTGTCGCAGGTCTAAAATAAAATAAAATGATTGCTCCTATTTAACGACGCACTGATCATATTAAAATATATAATACTGTATTTTCATTAATATAGTTCACAAAAGGAATTAAAAAAATAATAAAAATAATAAAATATGTTGTGTTTACAAATTTTCGTTGACCATAGACTATTTGAAGAAAAGAGCGGAGCGACAAATTGAAAAACCTAGAAAAAAAATCCGTAACGCAGCTCCATCTAAATGAGGCTCCCGTCCCTAGATGGCGAGCAAGTGCATGCAAGTCGTTGACTTGATGGGTTTACTCTCTCAATTTCATTCGTTGGGAATAAATGTAATGGAGAGTAATGTATAAGCTAAAGTATTAATTTGTTGTTGTTGATTGATACTTTTTTGGTAAGTGATGATTATCTACATAAGCTAACATGTAATTGCTTTACGTCCTCTAATATCGAGTCGTTTTTCCGAAACATGGAATAAATTTTTAAAACAAAAGTTATCGCTTCAATTACTATGGCGTGCTTTACCGGTTAAATTCATGCATTCCACTTTTTTTTATTTTTTCATAAATTCTCATATGAAGTATTCTGACATGTACAAGGAAAAATCTTTATAAAATTTTAGAGAATTATATTGAAATATATTTGGATAGGTTAGATATCATATCAAGAGGGTTCTGTCAAACAAGTAGCTTGTATTTTATTCAGATAAGCCAAGAGATAAAGCAAGAATGCATGCAAGATTACAATGAATCATTTAGCTTCTATTGCATTCTACGCTTTGCAAATTTTCTAATTAATTATATTTTAAATCCTTACATGCTAGGTAATATTGAAATGAAACGAAATTAAATATTACTTGGCAGGGATTTTTGTAGTGACCTTGTCATTTTACTGTTTTTTAATCGTTTCCATTTCAAAGTCTTCATCATTCCCATTTTTTTTTTTTAAATTATAAATCCATAAATAAATGGATTTTGCCAAGCAGACATTTTTCAGTTATTAAGATTATATTTATTGTGACAAGCAAAACTTTGATACAATTTCATTTACTTACTTATGGGTCATTATAAATCAGTCACAATTTATAGTTTTAGAAAAAATGAAAGGAATAATTCTTAGTACTTAATACATTCATGGTAAGTTAATGCATCATTGTTTTAATTTTGATTTCAGTGACTCCATGGAGGGTATGACAGAACTACAAATACAGCGCTTTTTAAGGATACAGGAAGTTTGTCCTAACGAGGATGCTTCTGATTTGTATCGTGTTGCAGCACCACATTTGAAAAAATCTGAGAGAGATTTTAATCTATTTTTTAATGATTTTATGCAAAGAAAATTTCAAAATGACTCTGAAGGGGAAGAGGATAGAGAAATAAGAGCCTCTCTCACTGCAGCTTTCACAAAGCATGTCCCGAATGAAGAATTTGCTCAAACTCTGAAACCTAGTAGGAAATCCATTTTAGACAAAAAGCAATATTATTCTACAGACAGCCAGAAAAATTCAACTCCTGTGTCTCTTTGGGACAACATGGAAAGCATCGAAAATGAACAATTGGAAAAAATGGAAGTTGAGCTAGAGAGGATTCTGATGGATGACAAAAAAATAAGAAATGAAGAACCGAGATCGAACGAAATAGAAGAAAAAACTGACACAATTGAAAGCGACTCGGACGAATCGTTTCATTCTGTCGAAGGAGAACCAGGACTTAAAAATATTTCTCCCGAAAAAAGCCGAAACTTATACAATCGCATGGAAAAAGTGGCAGATCTACGCAAGCAACAAACCTTGTCAAACAAATGTTATGATAGTGATGGAAATTTTTCAGAAGAAATGGTGGAGGCAATCTTTGAAGGAAAAAAAGACATCGGTTCCGATAAATCTATGTTAACCGAAGCTGCCGCAAATGAAATTTCCGTCCAGGCTTATCAACCAAAACATGAAATGGAAAATGAAAGAAGGTCATTCTGCGAGGAAAAAGGGCAAAAAAAAGTTTTGTTTCATTCAACGGAATGATACTACAAAAAAAAGATGAAACGAGTGAAAAACCTATCGAAGCTTTGGAAAAGAAAAAGGATGTCTCTTCGGCCCCCCTTGAAACTCATAGTCAGTCGGATCTTATTGATTTCTTTTTTACGCAAAATCCTAAGAATAAAGAAAATCCCGTGAATAAGAATACTGATTATCAAAAACTGGGAGCGATTCCGAAGAACAAAAATCTTTCTAAAACCAATAACGGCATTACAGTTTTTCGAAACGAGACGGCCGAAACTTTTTCGGAGCCTCGGGGTAGCACAGCCGCATTTAATCGGAACGAAACGTTAGTCCCCGATCTTCCTCGTAATTCTTTTAACGGAATAACTCCTGGAAATGGAAAAAAAGAGTCAGATGTAAGTGAGAAATTTCAAAATGGTGACCGCGAGAGAAAATCCGAAACTAAAGTTCCTGAAATTAAAAATTTGGACATTCCGAGTTTTCCTTTTGTTTACGTCGTTTCTGATTCATATTCACCGAACTTTCGTTTGCCAAAGGGCAATTATTTAATTTCGAACATGCTAGAAGATGCAGAAACCGGGCTTAAAGTTTTGCATCATCCAAAAAATATCGAAGAAAGGAAAGTTGAAATTTCTGGGAAAAAGTCTGAACCCGAGCCTGCTCATAAGAACAAATCCGTTTTTTTTCCTCTCAATCCGAATGTAGCTCCGTTTGAGTATAAACCAGTAACAAGCAATCAACTGCCCGATAAGTCCTATGCTCAAATAACTTCGTCTAAACCGAACGAATACCACCGACTTACCTTGGAATCATCGAGAGTTGAGCCTTCAAATATGAATTGGCATAAGGGCCGTGGAAAATCGAATTCTGAATTACCTACGTCGTTGGTCGGTAGTATGCAAAGACTGACGTTAGAACAGTCGAAAATCGAACCTTTGAAGGCCCCTCTTAAAGGGAAAATATTTTGCAACACACCTGTGAATTCGCTCAAAAAAGACTCCGAAGATCGAAACGAATCGGCCGACGCTTACGGAGCTATACTTCAAAGCTTAGCGGATGAATTTAAATCTTGCAAAAAGGACGCTGAACCGAAAAAAACACCTACTCCAAAAAGTGTGTTTTTGGGGGAGGATCATGGATCAAATGTGCTCCTGAATGCCCTAATGGAAAAGCCGACTTCCTCCAAATCACCGAAGGAAGCAAAAAACGGAGATTTTCCCGAAGCCGTTGATCGATTCGGTTTCGGGAAATTTAAAATTCCTGTAGAGGAAAAATCTGAAGAAAAAGAAGAGGATTTAGTCAGCGACAAAGACAGTGAGGACGACTGCGGAGATGATGAGGAAAACGAAGATGAGAGTGAGGATGAGGAACAAAATTTTGAGGGAGAGGACGATCGCGTGTCGTCTTTATTAGCGTTGTTAAAAAAAGAAGATCCGGATTATGTTAGGGAGAAATTGGAAAAATGCGGAGATGATGTCGAGCTTCAAAAACAAGTCATAGAAAAAGAAGTGGAAAGAAGTTTGCAAACAGAAATGGAATCCCAAAAAATTAATGCTGGTTATGTCCGGATATTGAAAGAACTTCCTCAGCTAGGTAAGAGATTTATTTTGATAGTTTAAAGTCAAGTTCAGACGCTTGATCCGAAAAAAAAAAAAAATTGTCCTACAGTGCAGGCATCGAACTAGTCACTTTTTTCCCCTAAAAGTAACTTTTTTTGTGAAAGGTCGCTAAAAGCCACTTTTTTAAAGAAAAGTCAGTAAAAGTCACTTTTTTTGATAAATTGGTGGATTTTAAAAAATTTCCTGCGTTAAAAAATTTCTATTTAACGTTCAAAGTTGCTCAAGGAAAGGTTTTTTCACTAAAACGCCATCTTTAAAAATAATTATATGTAAAGTTGTGAAGATTCCCTATCATTTATCCTAAAAAAAAAAAAAATTAAATTCCTAATCCATTTTTTCTAAAAAATTTAGTTCCTAAAATTGTTTTCCTAACTATTTTTTTTTCCTAATTTTTAATTTTCCTAAAATTTTTTGATTCCTGAAATAAAATTTCCTAAAACCCCTTTAGAGATTTAAAAATTGGGACAAATATTCCTTTTGGGAAATTTTATTTGTGGATTAAAAAATTTTATGAAAATTGAAAATTAGGAAAAAAATGATTAGACTAAAAATCAGGAGCCAAAATTTTTTAGGAAAAATTGATAAAAATAATAAGGAATGTATATTACTCACGGTCTAATACGTTAAAAAAATTTTGGATATGCTTATTTTAAGTCACTAAATTCCTTCCGTCAGGTCACTGAAAGTCACTAATTTTTCTGGGCGAAATGGGTTCGATGCCTGCTGATCCAAAAAGCAGGGGTCCGAAGCCGGTAAAAATTAGAACGCGCTGGCACCAAAATTTTCAGGAAAAATAATCGGCGCCAGCGCCACTATTGTAATTATTATAAAACTAATTTGCGCCAACGCCGGCGGTGGGGAAATTTTTAATTTATTTTATTTCGCAAAAAAAAAGCAAGAAGTCGTTACGTCGTTTACGTCAGTTTAAAAAAAAATCACGTTTTGTACTTAAAAATTTTTTGCATAGCGCAAAAAATTGTAGCATAGCGCATCTTTTTTTTTTTTTATTTTCCAACAAACCTAAAACTGTTTTAAGGCGGGGGGGGGGGGGGTGTAATTCTCTCAGTTGGGGTTATCGGTATATGGATCAAAGAGGGAACCAGGAAGCCTTAAATTTTTTTTTTTTTTTTTTAAGAGCAAAAGCTGAAATGAAAGACTTTAAAATTTAATTGAGATAAACATTTAAAAAGATCATAAATTATGAATCAATGAATACCCAGTATTGAACTAATTCCCTATCCTAAATAAAATTTTTTACTGTGTAATTAATCTAAAAGTAAAAAAATTTAAAATTTCCATTTTAAATTTCAATAAAAATTTTCCAAAATTGCCGTTTCATTAACTAATTCTGGGTTTGATCGCGACCGATTGCAATTATGTATAAATTTTAAAATCGAAAAAAATGACGTTCAATAAAGAAAAGCTAGAACGGAAAGAGGTTATTTAAAAAAATTAATGAATTTGAATCGCCGGCGCTGGGGTCGACGCCGTCGTCACGCCGTACGTAAAAAGCCGGTCCTGGCGTTCTGGATCAATGAAAATAAATCATCTGGCGCTAGCGCCAGCGCCAGCAGTTTTTTTGCCAGCGCCGGCTTCGGAACCTTGCCAGAAAGTCTTTTTTTCTTTCTTTCTTTCTTTCTTTTTTTTTTTTTTTTTTTTTTTTTTTTTTTTTTTTTTTTTTTTTTTTTTTTTGAAAATCCAATAGATTGTGGGCTTAAAGCGAGTAAATCTAGAATGATTGCGTTAAATAAAATTTTTGGATCTCACTTGAGTCAGTCATCGGTTTAAAATCTTTTTAAGCCGGAAAAAAAAACTGAAGAAGGCTATAAAAATGACCGAGCAAACAAAATTTAAAAATTTAAAATGACGCAGAAGTGATTCATTTTTTTGTACACCCTACTCTTCGAAATATGCTAATATTATTTTTTTGGTGCTAGATATCAAAATTCCGGTTCCGAGTAATAATTCTTACCGATCCGGGAAACCTTGATCGAGGATAAATTTCCGGGAATTTATAGTAGATTAAGATTTCCCCAAAAAAAAGTACTGTATGGTTAGGTATGAAATTTTTCATGAAAGTGCATAAGATTGATAAGAATTGTTGCTCGGAGGCGGAATTTCGATATCTGACTCCAAAATGGTAACATTAGCGTTTTTCGTAGTACAAGGTGTTCAAAAAAATGAATCACTCCTCCTGTTTCACCATAAAATATTTCTGCTGATCTGGTTAAAATTTACCTAACACATGACTGATCTTTGTTGTTTAAGAAGGTCCTAAATTTTACATTCTTATTTCTTTAGACTTTTGGATCTCATTTCCTTCCACAGAGGGCCAGAAAAATATAAGTATTTTTGACCAAAACTTAGGCGCAAAGAGGCGCAAAAATTGTAAGCGGGTGTTTGGTTTAGAACCTCTAGGTTTCATAATGAGACCATAGACATGGCAGGGACTTTTAAATAAATCGACTAAAAGCTTAGTTGAAAAATAATTTTTATAAAATTTTTTACTTAGTCAACTTTAAAAACGAATTACCGCCAGAATAAAGTTTTTTGAGGGGAAATAATTTACACTCTATCCATGGTCACAGATTATCAGTAAATCATATTCGATTACTTAAGATTTCCGTAAACATGCCTATACAGCTTTAACAAATTTTATGTCATTAATTAACAAAAAGTGAGTTAAAAAATACGTAAAAAAGCAAAAAAATATTTTCCATGACTTTTTTGTCCAAATAAGGAAGACAAACAACCTGAAAATTGTGTTGTCGGATCAGTTATGTAAAATTGTGAAAATTTCAATCGAATTTTGGCCAAAAATAAATTTTTTTGCACCACTGGGCCTTTTAAGAATTCATTCTCATTTCGTAAAAAAATTTAAATGTAATCGAAATGTTAGAAAATTCGCAATCGGCCACACAACATGATGATTCTTTTAGCATGGAAAAGTATATATTTTGGAAAAATTAGTGCAATGACACCAGTTTTTACCATTTTTTATGTCGCAGGTTTCAAATAGGTATAAATTTTTACAGCCCTGATAAAAGTTGAATTGAACCAGCTTACAAAAAATCGAGGCATACCTACCGTTGAACTTGGAAAATATCGGCCTTTCACTATTGCCGAAAAACTTTTATATCCGAACATTTCAAATAAAATTTGGATTAAACTTTTTTTTTTTTTTCAGATCCGGAATACGTTTTGAATAACTGGTCAGACATGGCCGGCGATGATTCTGCAATCGATGCCTTTATTCAAACGGAAAAACTGAAAATTCAGTTGCTAGAGATAAAAGACAGACTGTATTCAGACCTCCCTTTTTTAAATAGAGAATTTTTGGAAAGTAAAGCAAGCGATTTCTTACATGATCCCGAAGGACTTGAAGCATTCATAGATGTGGAAAAAAAGAAAATGATCGTCGACCAACAATATCAGAACATGATGAACAGACTGCCGGGAATGGATCCCATTTTATTAAGGGAAAAAGTGGAAGAATTCGAAGGTAAAGGAAAAAATTACTTTTTTTTGAGCGATGGAAAAATTAACGCAATGGTTTTTGATTTACAGGGGATGAGCTTTTAGTCGAAGAATTTATTGAAGCTGAGGAGGAAGAATTGCGAAAACAAGAAGAACGGAATAATCAGATCATCAATATGCATTTGATCCTGCCCGATGCAGACCCCGCTTTTTTAGCGGAACAATGCGAGAAATTCTCAGGTTAATATTATTTTTACATTTTAACTTTTTTAGCAAATTTTCTGACGGTTTCGTTACGATTTTTTTTTTCACAGGGAATGAAACAGAATTCAATAACTTGTTATTTGGATTGTTAGAGAGTAAAAATTATCCAAAGATTAAGAAAGATGATCCTGCTTTCAGGGAAAGATCGGAACTGTGGAAGAGATTCGTTGATAATTTTGACATTAAAGATTTTATAAGTAAAATACCCAATCCGGAGGAACATTTTAGTGGTAAGCAAATTTAATTGGAGGTATTTTATCTACTCCTTTTTCTAATTCATTCATGTGCACAAGGAACCTTTTTTTTTTTTGACGTGGGACTACGTTTTGGGGCTCGGCCCTGGGCTAATCTGTCTGTCCAAGTGTCCAGGGTCGCACTGTTCGCACCAAAAATTTTATTTAAAATAAAAAGAAATTCTTGTAAATTTTATTTAACTTTTTTTAAATTTTTAAATTTTCTAAGACTTCAATTAAAATTTTGACAAATTTTTTTTAACTTTATTTCACTTTTTTTGAAAGTAAATTTTTTAACTTTTTTGTAAAAGTTAAGAAAGTTAATTTTATTTCACTTTTTTTTTTTAAATTTTTTCCGTTTTTTTTAAAATATATATTTTTTTTTAAATATTAAAATTAGACTACATAAACAAAAACATGAACTTGGAAATTTTAAATAAAATGTTCACTACATTTTTTAATTTTGTCCTTTTTCGTTTAGCCAAGAATATGAGCTAAAGCAATGTTAAAATTTTAACTTTGAAAACTTTAATTAAAATTAAAATTCTGACTAATTTTTTTCAACTTTTGACCTTTTTATCAAAAATTTTAAGTTTTTTTCGTGCCAGGAAAAAAAAATTATATTTTTATCAAAAAATTCGAATTTTTTGACCGAAAAACGAGCAAAAAAAAAAGTGCCTAAAAATTTTTAAATCGTTTTATAGTTTAAATTTAGTACTATTAGTACAGTACCCCAAAGACCTAGTCCTACGTAGGGATATGCTCTTATATCTCAGTCTGATTTTTTTTTCTCCAAATACTAAGGAAACCGAATTAAAATTAAAAATCCATAAAATTGTTGATTTGTTACAGGATCGAAAGGGGATGATAATAAAACGAGTGTAGGATTCATTAACAAATTTCTTCAGTCCAGATATCCGGAGGCTACGATACAGGATCTAGAAAAAACGTACAGAGACAGACGGTGCAACCTGTCGAACACTTGCTCGCAATTAGACTTTCAAATGAAACCTGTCGAAATAATGGACGTATCATTCCGAAACGAAAATATTCCGGAATCGTTCTTGTTAGAAGTAAGTTGACGAAAAAATTAGTTACAGGTTGAGGGTTTAAATAAGTTTTTATTTCTAAAATTTCTTGTAAAATTTTCAGATGGTTTACATTCTTCACAGGCGAGAAATCCGGGATTACCTTAGAGAACAAAAAGAATTTAGAAATTTAAAAGTGGCGGAGGCTCGGGAGAAAAATGCGTTGTTGAACTGCGCATGCTGTTTTGAGGATGAACTTCTTGAAGAGGACGTTTCAACGTGTGCTGACGGTCATGTTTTTTGTATCGATTGCGTCACTAGGTAAATGTTTCCACCAATACGTGTGGTTCCCGCCCTGAAATTTTTTCGATGAGACTTATCCTCGTTACTTCAAAACTTGTCCGAATTGTAAACAATATTTTATGAATAAGACGTATGCAGTGAAATCTTTTATGTTTAAAATTCATTTTTTTTTTTTTACAATAAGGAAATGAAAAACTTACGTTAATTAAAATTAATTGCGAATATTTAAATGGGCAGTATTCGGGGGGTGGTAAAATTTTGGTAGTAAAAAAGTTTTTGTGGCAGTATTTTATTGGTTTTGTCAGTATAATAACAAAAATGAGCAGTTAAGGTTATTTGATAAAATATAATTGATTTAAAATGAGCAGTTATTTATCGTTAAAAATAACTGAGAAAAAAAAATATTTTGTGCCCAAAAGAAAGATTTTATCGCCTAAAAATCTTGAGCGACCTCTAAATATTTTTTTGAAAATTGAAAAAATAATTCAGGGCATGTTGTAGAGGATAATGCATTTGCCGATGAACCAAGATCTAAGTACTTTGATTTATTTTTTCTTTTCTGATTATTTTTTAAATTTATTTATTTGTTTACTTATTTTTATTTAACTGTTGCACACTGCCAAATAATAATACTGCCCTGATACAGGCATCGAACTAGGCACTTTTTCCCCCTTAAAAGTCACTTTTTTTGTGAAAGGTCACTAAAAGTCACTTTTTTAAAGAAAAATTACTAAAAGTCAGTTTTTTTGATAAATTGGTGGATTTTAAAACATTTTTTACATCAAAAAATTTCTATTCAACATTCGAAGTTGCTTAAGGAAAGGTTTTTTCACTAAAATGCCATCTTTAAAAATAATTTTATGTAAAGTTGTGAAGATTCCCTACCATTTATAAAAAAAAAAAAATTCCTAATCCATTTTTTCTAAAAGTTTTAGTCCCTAAAATTGTTTTCCTAACTATTTTTTTTTTTTTTCTAATTTTTAATTTTCCTAAAATTTTTTGATTCCTGAAATAAAATTTCGTAAAATCCCTAAAATAAAATTTCCTAAAACCCTTTAGGGATTTAAAAAATTAGGACAAATATTCATTTTAGGAGATTTTATTTGAGGATTAAAAAATTTTATGAAAATTGAAAATTAGGAAAAAAATGGTTAAGCTAAAAATTTTAGGAACCAAAATTTTTAGGAAAAATTGATAAAAATAATAAGGAATGTAGGCTAATTACTCACGTCTAATACGTTGAAAAAATTTTAGATATACTTATTTCAAGTCACTAAATTCCTTCCGTCAGGTCACTGAAAGTCACTATTTAAACCATTTTTGGTCCCTAAAGTCACTAATTTTTCTGGGCGAAATGGGTTCGATGCCTGTAAATGCGATCAGTTATTCGCCACTCAAATCATATTTTTAAAATCATGTAAAATTTAAGAGAATTAATAGAATAATATGAATTTTTCAGGAGCGTTGAAACGAAACTGAGCGACAGTGATACAAAATTTTCTTGCCTAACTGCGAACTGCTCCACCGAGTTCACTCTTGCCATATTGGAAAGAGTTTTACCTCGCAACTTGTACTCAAAGGTGTTGAAAAAAAAACAGGCAGCGGAAGTCACGGAAGCGAAAGTACCAGGATTAGAGTCGTGTCCGTCCTGTGACTTCGCGTACATTCCGAGCCAGGATGACAAAATATTTAAATGCGAAAATCCGGATTGCTTAAGGGAAACTTGCAGGTGGGTAATCATCTGTTTGCTATATTTTTGTTTTCTCTCTTATTTGACCGTCCGTAAATTTTGTTTTCAGAAAATGCAAAGACGAAAATCACCTGCCGAAAAGATGTGAAGAAATCGAAAGACCTAAAGATACGTTAGTGCGTAAAGAAATCGAAGAAAAGATGACGGAAGCCCTTGTGAGAGCCTGCCCAAAATGTGGGAAAAAGTTTGTCAAAAGCGACGGTTGTAATAAAATGACTTGTGTTTGCGGAGCTACGTCATGCTACTTATGTAGAAAATTAGTAAACGACTATTCTCATTTTAATGGTCAGGGAGGAAGTAACTTCCACTTGTAAGTACAAAAAAAATGTACCCCATTGACAAGAAGTCTTTTTAACCGGATTTTTTTTTTACTTTTAGATGTCCTTTATTTAGTAATAATGATGACCTCCACGTCGGCCAAGTCCGACGAGTCGGACAACAAGCCGTAAATCAAGCGCTTCTCGAAAATCCGGACTTGCATTTGGTCTACGATCCAACCAAAACACTATAAATGTTCCAAATATCGTGCCTTATTTTCATTTTTTTCCCGTATAGTTTATTGTACTTGTTCCTAAAGAAAAAAAAAATTATTTTAATATTAGTTTTTCAAATAAGTATTTTTCTATTCGTAACTTTTTTTCCATTTTATTAAAAAAAAATTGTCGATTCTAGTTTTTTATTTGTTTATAAAATTATATTTGAGACTGAAAATGACGCCTTTAAAATAGATCACACTAAATTTTGCTTGAAACTTATGGTTACCCTGATAACTTAGTCGTAAAGTTTTGTATCTCGGAGGCTTATAGTCTAATGACAAAAAAAGGTTTTTGTATTCTAATTGTATTTTATATATCTTTGAATTTTGGGATTGTTTGTTTCTTTTAAGGTATATAAAAATAATTGAAGTTGTAAATTTTTTTTTATTTTAATTTTTATTGTAAGTCATAAAACGACTTCTGCAACTTGGTTCTTAGGGAAAAATCGAATTCCGGGGAGGCTACGTTGCGTTTCCGGTTTTCTTCCGGCCTGGTAAACGATCCGCAACTCTTTTTTTCGTTTTTAAAGAGAAATAGAGAGAACGGGGCGGGGTCGAGCGTTATCGATCTCGTCTGCTCCGAAACCCGTCACAACACGGGAGTACTCCCCGGAGTCGATTTCTCCCTCCTCTTCTTTCCCTCCGCTCCGTCAACACGATTATTTCGAAAGAACCTTTCTGGTCGGGACTAACGAAAACCTTCGTTCGGAGCTAAAGAATTAAAAGATATTGCCGTTTTTCAAACCTTTTTTTTTTTTTTTTTTTTAATTCCAATTTTAAAAATTTTAAAAATTAAAAAAAAAAGATAATTTTAACTTTATTTTTATCAGGAATCCCTTTGTTTTTATATTTACATGTTTGCAAACGTTTGGCGTGACGAAGAAAAATATCAGAGAAAAAAGGGTTCGGTTGGAAATGTTGAATGGCGGAGTTCCCGGGCACGGAAGGCCTCGCCCAAACATTGGAGTACTACGTCGCAGTATTTCCCCCTCTGACCCGATTCTGCAACGTCAATGTTGTGACGGGATCCGATCGATAATCGGCCTTCCCTTTTTCCCGCGACCCTTTTACTGCAGCATTTCCATAACGTTTCCTCCTCATTCATTTATTTCGGTTTTCAAAATTTTAGAGGCTCCCCTAAAACGTTTTCTTTTTTTTTTTTTTTTTATCATTTCCTTAAAGAAAAATATTTTAAAAAATTCGATTTTATATTTTTACACATATTTTTATTTATTTAACTTTTTGATGATCTTTATTTATTTGCTCATTTATGAGATTTGGACGATGAGTAAAATCTGCAAAAAAAGAGATAATAATCGTTGCCAGACTATTTGTCGATGGATGACGTTTTTACGGCCGAGACGATGCGTTAACATCTAATTAATAGGTAACGTCGCAACGTGTTTCTCACGTGAAAACGTTCCAAGTTCTCACGATTTCGCATGTGAGTCCGTCTTAAACTTTCCGTTTCTTATCGGAGTCGGTGATTTTCTTAATTAAAGCGAACTTCATCTTTTATCGAAAAGAGAAAACATTGGGTCGAAAAACTGGAGAGGAATACGAACGATTTTTTTTTTTCCTTCGGAACGTCGTAGTACACCGTAGTAATGGGAGTTTTTGTGACGTCACTTTGGCGGGACCCTTGCGCGCGCAGTTCCGATTCGACCAACGAGAGAGCGTCGTGTGCTTGAGTAGTGGTGGTGATTGTGGTGATGCGTCATCGCGGACGGAGCAGTCTAGCGTCGGTTTTGGTTGACGGAGTGTCTCGGCACGTCGAAGGCCGTTTCGTTTTTATTTCGTTTTGCTATTTCGCAGGTGCATATAATTATCGTTAAGACGCAATTGTTATAAAAAGAATTCGCGGATCGAAATCCAGTCGGGACGTCGGCATTTATGTAAAGTGTTTTTCAATATCGGGCGGTGTCGAACCGAATCGAGCCTTTTGTTTTGTTTTGGTTTTTAAACGGGAATGCCTAAGTTAAAAATGAAAAGCGAGTGGATTCGGGGTCGTCCAGAGTTAAAAATGTTGCAACTTTTGTTTTTTAAAACTAAAAGCTGATCTTTTGTGTGTGAAACGGAAATTTCCTTAAAGTTGCACGACCGCCGACTCCGTCCGAGTAAGTAAACAAATATGGATCCTTTATTTTTGACGGACTCCCGACACGGCGTGCACGTTTTTTTTTTCACCGCTCGGATCGAAAATCTCGAAATGCAAACTATTCCGTTTACAAACTGTAACGGAGAAGCATGGAAAACAATAAATTGTCATAATACGGTATTTTGTTTATTTTCATGAATCACAAGTTTCAGTTTTTCTTTTTTTTTACATGCTTCCAAGTTAAAAAGATAATTAAAATTGAACAAGAGCATTTGTTTGAATATTTCTGTAGGTTAGAATGACTGGCATACTTTTGGCAACAGAAATTGAGTTGCTCAATGGAAACAAGTAGCCGAAGAACCCAAAAAGAAATATATATGAGACTGGAATAAAACTGTATTATTCCTTATTGTATGAATAAAAAGTGTAATAAGCAGTTCTTGATGAAAAAATAAACATTTTCAATTTATTGAGCTTTGCATCAAGTTCAAGTATATTCCTCTTTTATTTTATGAACTGGAGGAATAAGCAACTGCTCAATTAGAAAGGGTCATTTTTATGAGTGGCGTTAAGAGTTGTCAGTTTTTTTTTTTTTTTTTAAAGGCTTTGTGATCAATTTATGAGGTAATGCTGACTTTGTAACAGCACCTTACAAGCCATAAATTAATAATTATTTTTCAAGTCAAATAATAGAATATTAACAGATTATGAATTTATCAACTTAAAAGCAAAGTATTTTCCTTTCTTTTTGATCCCTTTTTTTTTTTTTTTTTTTTTTTAAGCGAGATAAGGGCTTTGATGGGTTTAACAATATTGTTGGGGCGTGAAAACTTTTGACTTATGTCAAAGGGTCAATGTATCTTCCAGGGCAGGCAGTAAATGATTGCCACCAACCCTGTGACGTCCCTGAGTATTTTATTTTTCATAATCAATTTAGAATTTGATAAACTTTAAATAGTTGGAGTTTTTGATATTTTGTATGTCAGGCCCATTAATGTTTAACTTTGAGGTAGAGTATCGAAATCTAGAAAATACTCCCATCTTTTTACTTCATTTATTTTAGAAATAGTTATTTCTTGATTGTCACAGTATCATCTTTTATTTCATTAGGATCAGGAACAGAATCAGATACAATAACGGTTTGAGATAAAAGTTTTATTATGAAAACAATATTTACACTGATTATTGAAATTCGTTGAAGCCATAGGCACTGACTTCATTGGTGCTTTAGTAATAGAGCACACAATGACTAGATTGCAATGGGTGCTCAGAACTCAGTTATAACTTGATTTTATTTAAGTCCAACAATATATTTTTACATCCTTTTTAATTGTAATTTTTTTTTTTTCCCCCAATAATATTTCTATCTTGTTCACTGGATTTTTTTCTTGACAATGCGTTTATTAAAAATCTCATGCCATCTGCTCTTAAAAGTGACTTCACAGTGGGTTATATGATAAAAAATAAATAAAAGTTTGTTTTCTTAAGCTTTATGTTTAGCTTATCTAGCTTATCAAAACAAAAACAATTGCTACATTTTGTTGTACAATCCAGCACTACCCTGTAGTTTCCTGTTTAGGGAATTCCCCGAAAATATCGTTTTCAATTTTTTTTTTTAAACCTAAAAAAAATTTTCTTTTTACTTGCAAAATGAAAAATATGAATCATGAGGACTAACATTAATTTACCTCTTAAGACCTTTTAAAGCCTCTCTTGTTTCATCATGTTCCAGTAAGTTAATTTCCCACTGTTTTCTTCTTAAAAGTTTTCTTTCTTTCCTCCCATAATTCTCCCCTTTTAAATCTTATCTGTTATCATTATTTAATATTCTCTTGTTCTTTTCCTTACGGTGACACATTCGAAATTTAAAATATAAACGGATTTTTCTGTATTATGAATAATTTTATTTTTAATTTAGTTTCAAATACCAAATATCCCAAATTTAATTTTCTGTAAAAAGTGTTTTTTTGTTGTCTTCCTTTTCATATTTTTCTTTCTCAGTGCTCTGTCCGAAATTCTTTTAATTTTCTTCTAACTTGCTCTTTGTAAAAAACCTTCCAGTTTATTAGAAATTTGTTGGTACTGAGGGCGTCTTGGGGGCCCTGAAATTTTAAACTTGGTCGTGGTGCCGGACGGAACTACTTGCTGAATTTTTTTTTAAAAATTCGGCGCCAAAATTTTAAAGATTTTTTTTTTTTTTTTTTCTTAAGACTTGGCCCATGCGTTTCGAGGTTTTTTGTCCCGATGCAAAATGTGTTCTTAATACCAACAATTTTTTTTTTATTATTGAATTCAGATTGAAACGATGAATCTCGGAGTGGAGTCGATCGAAAAAATCGTTTATTTAAAACTCGTCGGCGATTCGGAAGGGTCGTTTAAAAAATGGAACGCGAGCGCGGATCGCCGTTTTAAATAATAAATAAAAAAAGGCCCCAATTTTTGTGGACAAAAAAATTAAAAAAAAAGAAATGAATGCGGGATACAAAAGTGAAATAACAGACAGAGTTTTGTCCGGAAGCGGGGACGACATTTCTTGGCTTCCGCGACGGAGGAAAAAGTCGTGGGACGACGATACCAGAAGAAATTGGGCGGTTTTCGGAGCCGTCCCGAGCGTTCTTTTCCTCGCTTGTTTTTGGGACGTTTTAGTGGATCCTCTCCGAAGAACGCTGGGGATGAAAGGGGCGGCGACCGTGCGAAAAAGAAAGGACGCCGCCGCCATTCTCGTCGCCTTCTTATTGGTCTTCCTTGTGGGATTCGGCCGCGCCGTCAGCCCTCTCAGCTACAGGCGACAATCGGCCAGAGGTAATTTTTTTTCTTGTATTTTTTTTTTTTTTTTACTATAGAGCCGCGGTTTTTTAAATCGAGATGTTCCGCATCTAAATATTATTATCCATTCATGAATTCGCCTCATTTAAAAAGGAAATTATCTTTTTTTTTTTTTTTTTTTTTTTTTAAGTCCGTGTCTCGACCTTGAAAAGCTCTCGAATGGGGTTTTGTCCCGAAAACGAAACTCCAAAAGAGAAATAAAAATCCTAATTTTTTCTTTTGTCTTTTACCAACACTTGGAAATTTTTGTGTGGAGAAAAAGCAATAACAAATGTGTCGTTTTGTCATTCGAGCCGATTTTTCGATTTGCAAAGAAAGCAATTTTAGCAGCTTAACAATCTGCTGAAAAAATAAAAAATATTTATTGAAAATTTAAAACGCAATCTTTTTTTTTTTTTTTTTTCTTTTGTTTTAATTGAATTTTTCCTGTTTGTTATATATTTTTTTAAATCGGTATGGCACAAGGCGTGTGAAAGGCGGCATCCGTTAATAGACCACATAATAATTCGATAGAAATTGCATAATTTTTTTTTTTTATTATTGAATTCAGATTGAAACGATGAATCTCGGAGTGGAGTCGATCGAAAAAATCGTTTATTTAAAACTCGTCGGCGATTCGGAAGGGTCGTTTAAAAAAATGGAACGCGAGCGCGGATCGCCGTTTTAAATAATAAATAAAAAAAGGCCCCAATTTTTGTGGACAAAAAAATTAAAAAAAAAGAATGAATGCGGGATACAAAAGTGAAATAACAGACAGAGTTTTGTCCGGAAGCGGGGACGACATTTCTTGGCTTCCGCGACGGAGGAAAAAGTCGTGGGACGACGATACCAGAAGAAATTGGGCGGTTTTCGGAGCCGTCCCGAGCGTTCTTTTCCTCGCTTGTTTTTGGGACGTTTTAGTGGATCCTCTCCGAAGAACGCTGGGGATGAAAGGGGCGGCGACCGTGCGAAAAAGAAAGGACGCCGCCGCCATTCTCGTCGCCTTCATATTGGTCTTCCTTGTGGGATTCGGCCGCGCCGTCAGCCCTCTCAGCTACAGGCGACAATCGGCCAGAGGTAATTTTTTTTCTTGTATTTTTTTTTTTTTTTTACTATAGAGCCGCGGTTTTTTAAATCGAGATGTTCCGCATCTAAATATTATTATCCATTCATGAATTCGCCTCATTTAAAAAGGAAATTATCTTTTTTTTTTTTTTTAAGTCCGTGTCTCGACCTTGAAAAGCTCTCGAATGGGGTTTTGTCCCGAAAACGAAACTCCAAAAGAGAAATAAAAATCCTAATTTTTTCTTTTGTCTTTTACCAACACTTGAAAATTTTTGTGTGGAGAAAAAGCAATAACAAATGTGTCGTTTTGTCATTCGAGCCGATTTTTCGATATGCAAAGAAAGCAATTTTAGCAGCTTAACAATCTGCTGAAAAAATAAAAAATATTTATTGAAAATTTAAAACGCAATCTTTTTTTTTTTTTTTTTTTTTTCTTTTGTTTTAATTGAATTTTTCCTGTTTGTTATATATATTTTTTTAAATCGGTATGGCACAAGGCGTGTGAAAGGCGGCATCCGTTAATAGACCACATAATAATTCGATAGAAATTGCATAATTTTTTTTTTTTATTCTGTTTTGTTTCTTCGTTTCTTGCGACGCTGCTGCATTCTTAACTGCTGTCGGTGTTTTTTTTTTTTTTCCTTTCGGAAAATAAATTGATCCCGGGTTCAACGTTTCTCGATAAAGTCGATAGTCATATGAATGACCAGGTTTAGTTTAGTGACCTTGAGAAACGTAGTAAACAAGTTCTCTCGTCGGCGAGATCCGGTTGTGCGTGCACGTAAAATTTTCAAAACCCGTGATTCCACCGTTAGTCGGATAAGCCTGGACGAAGGAAAAAGAAAAAGGAAGGACGAAGGAGAATCCTCCCCCTCCCCCTGTAATAAAAAATGAAAATCGGTCAAGGCGTTTTTTCCATGCGAGCTTTCCCAGAAAACGCGAGACGTTCTTCGCAAACTTTTTTTCGGAGTCCGAAAGCGATTCTTAGTTTTTCCTACCGAAGAAACGAAAAAAAAAAAAGGATTCGTTTCCGGAGAAGGGAAGTCCGGATTTCGTGTCCCGTCGGAGCACCCTTCGATTATTTCGTAAATAGCATCTGCTCGTGTAGGAAGTCTAGATTATTAATAGACGATGGTCGTGTCGTACATTTTGTCTGGTGACGAATGCCAAGTCGTTTGCACGTAATCGTAACGATTCCGTCTCGAAAAAAAATCGCGAGATGTTGACACTCGCGGCAAAAACTGGTATATTTTTTTATTTTATAATTTCACCGCCTAAAAAATCTCTGTCGCGACTTTTCTTCAAATTTGGTGGTCGGGGTTTGTGTACTGCCCTATTATTCCTATAAAATCCTATAATCTTCCTATAATTTAACACTTAGTCCTATAATTCCATAAAGTCCTACGACCCTCCTATATTTTTACTACTAGGAGTCAGAAAGGGTTAATTTTTCATATAATTTTTAACGAAATTTTCCTCTCTCGGCCTTTGGCCTCGCTCGATTTTTGCCGATTGAAAGATATTTAGGCTTTAAATGTCCCGACAAAGCGAGAATAAACTAATTTTGGGCTACAAATGACACAATGACATGAAAATTATGCAAGAAATCCTCTTGCTCTGGAGAAAGTCTTGAAGAAAGGTGCTTGTTTTGGGCCCTATATTTAAAAAAAAAGATCCTATAAAGTCTTATAAAAGTTCTAAATTTTCGTTTTTACTAATCAGAGGACACCCTGTTTGAGGTCGCACTCGGATCCCGCGTCTGGGGAGTGGGGGAGGTATTGAAATACCTAAGGTCGATTTTTCTCCCTCGCACTTTCAGAACTCGATCTAACATTAGTGTGATAACTGAAATTAAAAAAAAAAAAAAAAAATTCATTGATCAGTTGCAAAAGAATGCCATTAATTGGTATTAAAAGCTTCTTGAGGCTTATGAAAGCAACCAAAAGCCTAATTAAATGGAATAGGAACCTGATTAAATTTTTCTGAGCTCAAAAAAAGGCTTCCCTTATGAGGAAAATCTGTCGTCTTTTTACTTAAAAAGCCGAAATCTCGCTTTTTTAATTTCTAAATTATGGAAATTAAACGACATCAGCGAGAAAAAATTTCGTCGGCTGCATGAGCCGAGAGGGAATCGAACCCCCGTCTTCCGCTTGCCGGGCGGATGCTCTGCCACTAAGCTACCGACCCGCACTCGGCGAATCTTCTCTCGATGATGTACTTACCGCATTCATTTCGTGGCAACTTGTAAGGTAAAAGCACCAATTATTGACCAGGCACCAATTACTGACCAGTCCATAAGCTAAACACGATTTCCTTTTATGGTATACGTGTTTAGCTTATGGACTGGTCAATAATTGGTGCTTTTACCTTAGTGGCTTAATGTCTAGTTGGAATTTCCGCGTTTTGTGATTCGTGTTGCAGTTTTTTTTTTTTTTTGTTCCTAATTATTCTTTATTATTCCTTTATTCATTCCTTATTATATCCTTGTGTTTCTTTTAATCAGGCCATGTAGGTTGATACAATGAGATTAAGATAATTGCATCTGTAGTTCCTACGATTCCCGCCGGAGGAGAGGGTGTCGGTGGTCACCCATCCATGAAAAATCCGCTCTCAATGCTGCTTAACTTAATTGATCACGAGTCGCTTAGACTAAACGAGTCACCACTCCAACCCCCTATTTAAGTCCATCATTGAGAGAAGATTGGCCAAGTGCGGGTCGGTAGTTTAGTGGTAGAGCACCTGCCCGGCAAGCGGAAGACGGGGGTTCGATTCCCTCTCGGCTCATGTACCCCACGAAATTTTTTCATCAATGATGTCGTGAATTTCCATAAGGCTTCCCTCGTTTTGCTGGAAATAAGTAGAGTTCCAAAAAGAGTTAAAACATTACCAAATTTGGACATTTGACTTTAATAAAAAGAATGAAATGAGAGCATGGTTTAAGTGTTGAGGATCTTCTACTTCGGATTTTGAGATTTAATTATTTATTTATAAATAAATAAATAAATTAATTAATCTTAAAATTCGAAGTAGACGATAATTATTTATTTATAAATAAATCATTTACATTTAAAAGTAAATAATTTATATTTGAATTTTATACTTGATTATTAGGGTGATCAGAAAAATAAAAAGTGTTTCCGATTTTGTTGTTCACGAAAAAAATTGGTTCATTTTGGGGTAAAAAAGCAAGAAAAATTTTGAAACAATTTTTTTTCAACGATTTAGGGGTGGCGCAGAGCAGAAAAAGGGCCTAAACTACAATTTTTTTCTTAGCATTTAATGAAACGAAAATTTGGCGCATTTTTCCTTAATTGAATTTTACAAAAGTGGACTTTATAGGTATTTTTGACGACGTAGAAGACGAATTTCACCATCCCGATTTTCTCAGACCAATGCCCGAGTCGCTATTACCGCTTTTTTAGCGCTTAAACCTGATTTTTTGGGCTTAATTTTAATTTATGTACAAATTTGGAGCCCCCGAAATTTTTTTTTCCCTTTTAAAGTTGCTTATACTTATGAAAAAAAGCCCGAGGAAAACGAATTTCAGTATCCCGATTTTCCCCGATCAACACCTGAGTAGGGGTATAACTGAAAATTTGGTAATTTGGGCTAAAAATTGATTTTTTTGCCAAAAAATGGCGCTAATTCCTTACCTGTTCGTTTTAGAAATCATGTTCAATGACATTTTTTACTCAGGACACTCCAATTAATAAGAATCTTTTGTGTTTCGAATCAATTTCCGAAATTTTGTTATGGTCACAAAATTCTATTCATAATTTTTTTAAAGTTCCAAATTTTTTCAATCCGTAAAAAAATTTTGGAAATTGATTCGAAACACAAAAGATCCTTATTAATTGGAGTGTCCTGAGTAAAAAATGTCATTGAACATGATTTCTAAAACGAACAGGTAAGGAATTAGCGCCATTTTTTGGCAAAAAAATCAATTTTTAGCCCAAATTACCAAATTTTCAGTTATACCCCTACTCAGGTGTTGATCGGGGAAAATCGGGATACTGAAATTCGTTTTCCTCGGGCTTTTTTTCATAAGTATAAGCAACTTTAAAAGGGAAAAAAAATTTCGGGGGCTCCAAATTTGTACATAAATTAAAATTAAGCCCAAAAAATCAGGTTTAAGCGCTAAAAAAGCGGTAATAGCGACTCGGGCATTGGTCTGAGAAAATCGGGATGGTGAAATTCGTCTTCTACGTCGTCAAAAATACCTATAAAGTCCACTTTTGTAAAATTCAATTAAGGAAAAATGCGCCAAATTTTCGTTTCATTAAATGCTAAGAAAAAAATTGTAGTTTAGGCCCTTTTTCTGCTCTGCGCCACCCCTAAATCGTTGAAAAAAAATTGTTTCAAAATTTTTCTTGCTTTTTTACCCCAAAATGAACCAATTTTTTTCGTGAACAACAAAATCGGAAACACTTTTTATTTTTCTGATCACCCTATTGATTATTTTGAATATTAAGCTCTTATAATACGAAAGGATTTTACAGAAGAAAATTACAATAGGAAATAATATTTTCTTTCGCAAATAAAATCCTTTCGTCTATAAAATAAATGATCGTTTACAAAATCTTAGAATCTTTTTTCTAATTAAAAGTTTTTGAACTCTCTTATATGAAGTATCTTCAAAAAAAGAGGAAAATGTATATACCCAAGATGGAGCCTTTCCGCGGTTTTTGGACTTGCCGTATCGAAAGAACTTCATATGTGCCATAGGTAGGCACTAAAATTACTTAAAAGCTCAAACTGGATTTGATTTTAATGTTTCTGTTAAATTGTTGTTGGGCTCCATTTTGGTTCCAGTGATAAAAAAATAAAAAAATCGTAAAAAATCGCTATAATAGGATTTATCCGTATTAAATTAGTGTTTTATAAATGGGAAAACCGATGAAAAGAAGACCAACAACTTTGATTTTTGAGTTTAAATTTAAAAATTTTAAATTAAATTAAATAAAAATAAATTTTTAAATAACGGGAAAAAATATTGAAAATTAAAGCGGATCCCTTTTTGATTTTCATTTTTTGGCTAACGTTTTTCACTGAAATACCAATGATTTCCTTTATCCATTGGCATAGGGCGTTTAGAACTTTTTGTTTGTGAAAAAAGTGTTTTCTTGTAAGTAAACCTTCCACAGCCTTCTAAGCGCCATCTGCCAAGTGGGACCTTTTCATTTATTTAGAGGTACACATATGACTAACTATATGATTTAAGTTACAAGAAAGAACAAATCGTTTTCTGAGCCCATTTTTTTTTTTTTTTTTTACGTAGAAGAAAATTAAATGAAATAATTTCTTGAAAAAATTAATAATTAAGGAAATTCATAACAAACTTGCCTACTCTTTTAACGCCTTATTCTGAGGAATACAACACTTGATAAATCGTTTACATCTTTTTTCGGTAAAAAATATTAATTTTTTGCTTAAACAAGCACATTCTTCTACCTAGTAATCATTAATCAGGTATCTAAGTTCCAAACATTTTTTTTTTTTTTTTTTTTTTTTTTAGGAAAAATGTTACTTTTGAATTTGTATGTTTTCTTTAATTGTAAATACTTGTTCATTTTTACTCCTTTTTTGAATTGCTCTTAAGGTGGCGGCAGGCCGTAGCCAGACCGGCATATACAGGGGGGCTGGAGGTTTCTAAAGGGAGGCTGAAATTTTTTTTATGTCTTACACAGTGTAGGGAATTGAATGATAATTAATTTTTTTCCTGTTAAAACCAGAATTTGATTTGGAATCAGGATATAAATTTCAAGTCCACAGGGGGGCTGAGCCACCCTATGCCCCCCCCCCTAGCTACGAGGCTGGGTGGCGCAGCAGTGATTAATTTTTTTGAACACCCTATACTCAGGGATCGAATGCTGATTCCGATTTCAGTCATGCTTGATGATTTTTCAAACGCTATTTCGATTCCGGTTCCGATTCTAAACTACGGGGAAAATTTCGACACCCGATGCCGATGCCGATGCCGACGCTATCAAGCATCGGTCATATCCGATACTGCCTCTAATTCCGATTTTAGTGAAAAAAAAAAAAAAAAAATAGAGCCATTCTAGACGATTTTTAAAATCAGGGGTCCGATTCCGATTCCGATTCCGATTCCGATTCCGGTGCCGATGCCAGCACTAACAATTTCGCAGTATCGATGCCGATGCCAGTGCCGTTTCGGAAATTTAAAAAAATTCCGATGCCGATGATTCTGGCATAGGCCAGGCATCGGCATAGGCATAAGAATGGCGAAATTGTTAGTGTTAACGCCGGCCCCGTCATCGGCATCGTATTCGGCGCCGACACCGACTCCGACACTGGCTTCTGTAATTTACGGAAACAACACTACTGTTGCACGATTAAAATAAATATTTTTTTAAAAGTCTGGAATGACTCAATCATTTTTTTTTAAATATTAAAATCGGATTTGATGCCAGCATCGGATGTAATCGATGCTTGGTGACCTCGGCATCAGCATCGGCATCATTATTGTATTCGGCACACAGGTTTTTTCCGGCCACGGCCGATTTTAGAGCGACCGATGTCGGCTTCGGCATTGCACCGGCTCCGGCACCTGATTCGGACCCCTAATTTTCTTACGATAAAAAATTATAGTTTTCCTGTGTGTGGAGACCTGGAGAAACAGTGGGACTCCAGCAATTAAAATTTTGAATGAGCTTGAAACTTGGTGTGAGTCCGAGTGCTTTCCCGCAGGGGTCCGAATCCGATGCCGGTGCCGATTGCATATTATTTATTTAACTCTCGATTCCGATTCCGGCACCGACACCCGATGCCGATGCGATGCCGATGCGATGCCGATCAAGCATCGATTACATCCTATGCCGGCTCTGATTGATTTCTAGTGAAAAAAAAAATCATACAGCCGTTCTAGGCGATTTTTAAAATCAAGGGTCCGATGCCGATGCCGGTGCCGATGCCGATGCCGATGCCAATGCCAGCCGCAGCCGGCTAAATATCTCGGGTCGATGCCGATGCCGATTTCGGATTTAAGAAAAACATCCGATTCCGATGCTGCATCGGCTTCGGCATCGGATTTTTTTTAAAAACCTAAATCGGCATCAGCATCGACCGATTCCTTTCACCTGCGATGTCCATCGTAGGAACTCCGCGAAATGAAAAAATTTTCGTAAGAAATTTTTTTTTTTTTTTATTTGTTTTTTAAAGCGAAAATTTAAATCTTTTTCTCGGTGCCGATGCTGCATCGGCATTGGCATCGGCCAAAATTTTCAAGCTTCTGACCCCTGCTTTTCCGTTGTGTAGAGAATTTTAAGTCGCGTTAAAAAATTCTGGATTTATCTCTGCCTCCCGAAGGAACACCTGTTAAGAATTGCGGTGCTTACGCATTTTTAAACGTTATAAAATGAGAAGCATGCTTTTTCTAGACATCCGTGAAAATCTTAAAAAACGGAAAAAAATTGTAAAAAAAAAAAAAAAAAAAAAAAAAAAAAAGAAATATAAATGCGCTGAGTTTTGTCTAGATCGCGATATCGCTTGAGGCGGCAAAGCAAAAAAACATTGGAAAGATGGAAGAGTCGCGTTTGTTTTGCACCGTGAGAAGGTACCTTTCAGCCAGGTTCTTGACCTAAACTAGCTTCCGACTTCCATTCCATTCCATTCATTCTTTGCATTTTCCCCGTCTCGACCGACATTCCATTAACGTGCGATGTCCATCGTAGGAACTCCGCGAAAAAAATAAGACAAACAAGTTTTTCGTAAGCAATTTTTTTTTTTTTTTTTTTTAAGCGAACATTGAAAGAAAAATTAGAAATTGTCTTCGCTTCCTAAACAGACTCATATGTAAATTTAATTCGCCCACAAAACGGTAACGACAGTTTTTAAAATAATATTTTTAAAACAACATTTGAAAAAAAGAATCGGGCATCATCTCAAATTATTCATATAGGAATCATTTCGAATGTTTTTCATATTCCAAATACTAAATATGCATTCATCTTTCATGCATGACCGATACATGTTTTATGTATCGGGTCTTTTCTCGTATATATCTCGGGGCGAAAACGGTTCGTTTTCGGCGATTTTACTCGGTTCACGTCGTAAAAGCACAAAAAAAAGAAGGGGAAAGAAAAAAAAAATTTTTTTTTTTTTTTTTAAAACGAAAGTCTGCGCGCGTATTTTGAGACACAGGTCGGATCTCTATCCGCGTAATCCAACACGGGCAAGTCTAGACGGATTAAATTCTTTCGCTATCTCGGGCCGTTTTCTCTCGGTTCGGACGAGCCGTAAAAATCCATTTCTTGCGACACCGATCCAGATTTCACGACGAAAACAATTAAAATCAATTGATCGATTAATAATTCCATTTAAAGCGTTCGTGTAGAGAATCATAAAATTTTATCCGATACGTAAATACTTCCTCGCTTCGTTTTTTTTTTCTTTTTCCTCGTCGTCGTTAATTAATAAAGAATAATATTTAGAGGCAGCCGCGGCGGAATTCGACCGGAACGAACGAACCTACGGCCGCAAAAACCGTTTTTCTTTGCTCGACCCATATATACGCGATTACGACAAATCTGCGATAGCTTTCCTTGGCTTGGCAGGAGATTAAATGCGAATGCATTTACGGCTTCACAAGGAAAAAAAAAAGGGAAACTTTCGTAGGGGCTCTGGTAATAGAGTGACCAATATAATTAAAGCTCAATGGGGTCCCATTTCACTTTACAATGTTCAAGGGTTCCTTTAGCTATTAGAAAAAAGTCTCGATTTACTTGATGTATAAAGAGTGTGTTTATATATTTTTTTAAAAATTTATTGGGCCCCAGTTTTGCAGGTATTGAATCTTATAACGGTGACAATTTAAAAAATGCTACTAATGAGACCTTAAAGCATTTTTTTTAAGTATTGATATTTAGCTTAACCGATCTAGTAATGAACAGGGCTCCAAATCCGATGCCGGTGCCGGCCGCGGCCGGCTGAAATCTTGGGTCGATGCCGATGACGATGCCGATGCCGATGCCGATTCCGATTCCGATTCCATATTATTTATTTAACTTCCGATTCTGGCGCCGACACCCGATGCCGATGCCGATGCCGATTCCGTATTATTTAGTTAACTTTCGATTCGGCATCGACACCCGGTGCCGATGCCGAAGTCACCAAGCATCGATTATATCCGATGCCCCCATTGATCATATCCGATGCCGCCTCTGATTCCGATTTTAGTGGGGAAAAAAAATCATAAAGTTATTCTAGACGATTTTTAAAATCAGGGGTCCGATTCCGATGCCGGTGCCTATGCTAGTTTCAGCATCATCCAAAATTTTCAAGCTCCGGACCCCTGGGTATGAGTAGAGATTCCAAATTCCCGACGTTTCTTCATTCCCGAGAATCGAGAATTCCCGTTTTTGAAAAAAAATATTTAGCCCAACTCCCCCCCACCTCCCCGTAACAATGCGTAACACCTCTTTCGACCACCCCCCCCCCCCCCTCCAGGCGTTACGTAATACATGGACGACCCCTTAACCTAACAACCTAACCTAACGCAACCCAACCCAACCTAATCTATCCTAACCTTTCCTTATTATGATGCCTTATATAAGTTAGTTAGGTTAAGTAAATAACTCTAGAAAAGAATTTTAGCGACCGTAACAACGACTCCTAGTAGTAGCTTTTCAAAACATCGGTATTTGGAAAACGTTCAGTTACCGAAACGCTTTTTTAAAGCCTCGCATCCGAGTAACAAATTTAATTTTTAGAGTCAATGTTATCCTAAAGTACTCACTGAAGAGGCTAGGAAGAACTACTGTGAAAAACATTATTACCCTCTGCCAAGGAGTTTTTTAAAAAATTAAATTATTTTTTCGATCATAACGTTTACGGAAAAAAAAAAAAAAAAAAAAAAAAACCAGGATTGCAATGTCGATTCCGATTCCAACTCTGCAGAATCTTGACTGTTATGAGTAAGATTCTGATTCCGATCCCCATTTCGAAGGGTGGAAAAAAATTTCAGATTCCGATTCCGATTCCGACTCCAACTTTAACCAATATTTTAGCGATGCCGATTCCGATTCCGATTTACATTTCTTCAAAAAAAGCACGGATTCGGATTCGGATTCGGATTCCAATTACTTTTGAAATAACAGATTCCGATTTCGATTCCGATTCCGAATAAAAATTAATCGGAATTGCAGCCCTGAGAAAAACTCAAAGTCTGTAAGGCGGCACTGCAAAGGCGGTTCAACTTGTTTTTCGGAAATCTTGGCAAAAATTTTATGGGGGACTGCATGATACGACAAATTTGCACGGATTATTTTTTTTCTTCAAACAAAATATTTTTAGAATTCTTTCCATTTAAAAACGAGATTTTGACTGCTGTGGAAGCTATGGATTCCCAGGAAGAGCTTAATAGATAAAAAACCAGGGGTCCGAAGCTTGAAAATTTTGGCCGATGCGGATTTTTTTTAATATCCGAAATTTGCCTCGGCATCGGCACCGGCATCGGAATCGGAATCGGAATCGGACCCCTGATTTTAAAAATCGTCTAGAATGACTCTATAATTTTTTTTTTTTTTTTTTTTTTTTTTTTCACTAAAATCGGAATCAGAAACGGCATCGCATATGATCGATGCTTGGTGGCGTCGGCATAGGCATCGAGTGTCGGTGTCGGAATCGGGAACGGCATCGACCCGAGATTTCAGCCAGCCGCGGCCGGCACCGGCACCGGCCGCGACTTGGTTCCCAAAAATTCCCGTCCCGGGATTTCCTGAGCTTTTTTTCCCGAAAAATTTCCCGGGAACATATTTTTTAAACTAGTCGGGAATTTTGCTTCCCGAGAATCGAACTTTTCTCATTTTCGAAAACTCCCGATTCCGGGGATCGACAAGTTTTTTCCCGGGAACGGGAATAACATCAATTTTATTAACTTTTTGACCATTTATCACATAAAATTTTCAATATTTTAGAAAAAAGTTATAAAAATCAGAAATTTTTTTTCATAATTTGCCTAAAGCGTGCCCTTCAAACAACATAGGAAATTTTTTTTTTTCTATATGGCTCCGCTTATTTCCGAACTTGGTTCCCGAAAAATACGGAAATCAGGGTTATTTTCTTTTTTTTCGCCTTCAAAATAAATTCTCGGTTTTCCCGGGATTCAAGTGTGTCAATTTCTCGATTCTCGGGAAATGAAAAGCTCTATGGCCAAAACGGGAATTCTCGTTCCCGGGATTTGTGTTACGAAATTTTAATATTAAATAAAATTATTGAAATTTTATTTCACTCTTTTTAAAAAAGTTTTCCCAATTATTCTTCAAAATAAAAAAATAAAAAATTTTTCGAACTCATAAAAACTGATTAAAATTTACCATGAAACTAAAAATTTTTTTGAATTCTAAAAACGAAAAAATATTTTTCAGAGGGGGGGTTAGAACCCGTGTTACGTAATAACGAAGGGGGGTTACAGTTTGCGTTACGGGTGTGTTACAAGGGGAGAGAGGGGTCAAAAGTGGCCTATTTTTCGTTACGTAATACATGGACGACCCCTTATGCGAGGAAGGGGGGAGAGCGGACGAAAAAGTTGCCTGAATCTGAATCAATGCCTTATGCCGAGAATGACAAGAAATTGAGCTGGTCAGTACCTGCATTAATCTCGAAAGTTTTAACTTAAGTAGAGATTTTCTTCCCTGACGATTTTTTAATTCCGAGATTTCGGGACTATAAAATTTTCAGATCCGGGGATCCCGGGTTTTGTTCAAATTTTTAATTTTGTTTGTTTTTTTTTTTTCCATCAAATTCTGTCCGTTCCAATTTCAATCGTTATTACCGCTTAGATCCTAATATCCGAGTTTTTATAGATCTCGGGATTGCAGTCTCTGAACTTAAGATTTTCCGAATCGGAAAGCTGTTTTCCTGTCGATTCGTGTTTTTCTTTGGAAATATATTTGCTAATATACATCGAAGAAAAAATAATTATTGAGTTTATGTAGCTAACTGTTTGGACCTTGCTAAATACTTATTTTTTTTTTTATATCCAGTTAAAATTATTATTATGGGGACTCCCCATACATAGTTGGATAAATATATATGTGGCTGACAAAATTATGTAATTACATAGAGCAAAGTTTTTTTTTTTTTTTCTGTTGATAGCGTAATTTTTTTTTTTTTTTTACTATTTTTAATAAATTTTTTTTTCTCTTTTGATTTCAGTTTGCGGAAGCATCGACATTCGGAACAACGTTTCGAACTTCGACGCTTTGAGAAATTGTGAAGTAATCGAAGGAAATTTGCAGATAGTTTTAGTGACAAACAGCTACTGCGATAAATGCAACGAATTAATAAACAACATAACATTCCCGGAATTAAGGGAGGTGACCGGGTTCGTCGTTCTCTGGAGAGTTCAGGGGCTTCGATCTCTCGGCACTCTTTTTCCGAACCTTTCCGTTATAAGGGGAAGGACTCTTTTCGAAAATTACGCTCTAGTCGCCTACGAAATGAAGTCTTTGCAGGTAAATTAATCTACAATTATCAATAAAATGGGGTAAATTAGGCCAAATATTAGGGTCGAAATGAAAGCCGTTTTTGAGGCGGGAGATGGGAGTGCTAATTCAGTTTTTATTTTTTTGGCTGAAAATGGGTTCTTCGATTGAGAAATCCAATAAACAAAAAGAAAAATCTTTCAAAAAGCTATCTGAGGGCATAATTGTTATTTCTTTATCAAAATGGCCCAGTGGCGAAAATGTCCATTTAAAGAGAAAAAAAAATTATTTTCTTCATGTTAGCGTCGCCAGGACCAAAATTTCGCTATGACCGCCAAAAAATACGTCAAAAATTGACCTAAGTTAATGTGTTTCTAAATTTTTCTTTCAACAAGAAGTGGCCAAAAAAAATAGGCCAAAAGTTTAAAAAAATTTTTTTCGCTGCGAAGATGACGCTGCACACAAATTTCGCTATCACCGCGGGAGAGTACGCAAAAAACTGGTCTAGATACGTATTCTTCTGTTTTTTTTTTTCCATCAAATTCTGTCCGTTCCAATTTCAATCGTTATTACCGCTTAGATCTTAATATCCGAGTTTTTATAGATCTCGGGATTGGAGTCTCTGAACTTAAGATTTTCCGAATCGGAAAGCTGTTTTTCTGTCGATTCGTGTTTTTCTTTGCAAATATATTTGCTAATATACATCGAAGAAAAAATAATTATTGAGTTTATGTAGCTAACTGTTTGGACCTTGCTAAATACTTATTTTTTTTTTTATATCCAGTTAAAATTATTATTATGGGGACTCCCCATACATAGTTGGATAAATATATATGTGGCTGACAAAATTATGTAATTACATAGAGCGAAGTTTTTTTTTTTTCTGTTGATAGCGTAATTTTTTTTTACTATTTTTAATACATTTTTTTTTCTCTTTTGATTTCAGTTTGCGGAAGCATCGACATTCGGAACAACGTTTCGAACTTCGACGCTTTGAGAAATTGTGAAGTAATCGAAGGAAATTTGCAGATAGTTTTAGTGACAAACAGCTACTGCGAAAAATGCAACGAATTAATAAACAATATAACATTCCCGGAATTAAGGGAGGTGACCGGGTTCGTCGTTCTCTGGAGAGTTCAGGGGCTTCGATCTCTCGGCACTCTTTTTCCGAACCTTTCCGTTATAAGGGGAAGGACTCTTTTCGAAAATTACGCTCTAGTCGCCTACGAAATGAAGTCTTTGCAGGTAAATTAATCTACAATTATCAATAAAATGGGGTAAATTAGGCCAAATATTAGGGTCGAAATGAAAGCCGTTTTTGAGGCGGGAGATGGGAGTGCTAATTCAGTTTTTATTTTTTTGGCTGAAAATGGGTTCTTCGATTGAGAAATCCAATAAACAAAAAGAAAGATCTTTCAAAAAGCTATCTGAGGGCATAATTGTTATTTCTTTATCAAAATGGCCCAGTGGCCAAAATGTCCATTTAAAGAAAAAAAAAATTATTTTCTTCATGTTAGCATCGCCGGACCAAAATTTCGCTATGACCGCCAAAAAATACGTCAAAAATTGACCTAAGTTAATGTGTTTCTAAATTTTTCTTTCAAAAAGAAGTGGCCAAAAAAATAGGCCAAAAGTTTAAAAAAATTTTTTTCGCTGCGAAGATGACGCTGCACACAAATTTCGCTATCACCGCGTGAGAGTACGCAAAAAACTGGTCTAGATACGTATTCTTCTGTTTTTTTTTTTTTTTTTTTTTTTTTCCAAAGGCCAAAGTGGCCATAAAATGGCCAAATCTAAAGAAATTAGTTTTGCCATGAAGACCCTGCTGGACCCAAATTTCGCCTTTATCATGAGAACGTACGCAAAAAATTGGTGCAAAATCGTGTATTTTGCCTTGGAACCCGAACGGCGAAAGTGGCCAAATTTAATGGCCGAAATCGTAAAAGTCGCAAAACTTTTTTTTCGGTGATAAGACCCGGCTGGACCAAAATTTCGCTATCACCACGTGCAAGTACGCGAAAAAATAGCCTGGAAACATATTTTTCCGATGGAGAAAAAAAATCTAGAAATGGGCCTAAACTAGTCGCCTAAAGTAACCAAAATGCGTAAATTTGGGCCAATTTCTACCTTTTTTTGGGCAGATTTTAAATTTGGGTCTCTGTTTTTTCGAAAGCTCTTAAAAAGCTCTGAGTCCTGGTAACAGTCGTTGAATTTGAGCTTTGAATTGCGCGGCTAACTTCACTGACCCAGTAGAAGATCAAATTTTTTTTTTTTTAAATTTGGTAAATTTTAATGAATAAAACCATTTTTTTTTCTTTTTTCCAGGAAATAGGATTAGTATCATTAACTCACATTCTTAGAGGCAGCGTACGATTCGATAAAAATCCTTCCTTGTGTTTCGTCGACACCATCGAATGGGATTGGATAGCGCCACACGGAGCCAGTAGGCATTTTTTAGGAGTAAGTTTTTTTGTTTACTTTTCGACAGAAAATGAAATAATTTTTCGATTGGCGCAAGTCAACGCGTTGGAGGCTTTAGTCGACTGAAGCCTCCATGCCGACTGAAGCCTCTATGAATAAGCTCGCATAAGATATTTTCTGTGGCGAAATTCCGTTAAAAAAAAAAAAAAAAAAAACTTTTTTTTCCCCCGAAAATATCGAAAAATAATCGATACGTCGTATTGACAAATTTTGAAACATCGAAAAAATATCGGTATTTTTTGCCTCGAGTTATCGATAAATCGAAATAATCTATAAATTATTGGCATTGCTACTGGTCACCCTATGAGTGTCCTATGAAACATATCTCCCAATTGTACCATTACGTTGCAAAAATTTTGGTATTTAACTTTTTAATGCGGTCCTTTTTCTTGGTTTCAGGATAATCGGCCGAAAGGAGAATGCGTCAAATGTCCGCACCAGGATTCGAACGATGTCAAGTGTCCTGTGTCCAATACTGGGGAAATACTTTGTTGGAATAAAGAACATTGCCAAAAAGGTAATCTTGAGCACGGATAGCAAAATGTATGTGTTTTTGGAGAAGAAGACGTACCAAGTTATCAGGTTTAGTGCAAAAATGATAATATTTTTGAACATATCAAGCTATTCAATGAAAAGCTATTTGCTCCTGACTGGGGCACTTATCGTAAGCACGATACCAATCTTAAATCTATAGCTTGATAGGCCACACAATTTCAAAGGTCGCTAAGAAACTTTTGGATAGCTTAAGAGTACGCATCAGTCGTGGCAGCAGATAAATCGTATTTTTCGTTTTATGGAAAACTAAGATAAATCTAAAAAAAAAGAAGAGCTAGGAAATTTTAAAGAAAATGTTTCGAAGA
This sequence comes from Liposcelis bostrychophila, assembly GCA_037577465.1. Classification (NCBI taxonomy): domain Eukaryota; kingdom Metazoa; phylum Arthropoda; class Insecta; order Psocodea; family Liposcelididae; genus Liposcelis; species Liposcelis bostrychophila. Next base: position 18,077,073 of record CM075212.1, on the reverse strand, counting down.
ATTCTTAATTTTTATTTTATTTTTCTAGGTTTGTTATTTGTCTTCGTTTTTTTGAAAAATGAAAAATACGACATATCTGCTGCCACGACTGATGCCTACTCTTAATAATGGCTTCCTTTTGTTTATGATACTACCTTAGTCTCATTTATAACTGAATAAAATGCGGTGCGGCTTGTCTTTTACAAAGAATATTGCTAACTATTCTTATCTTTAAAAATTCAAAGCATTGCGGTTTTCGGAGAAATCTACTGGTTCGACTTAAGTAAATTTGAATTGTTTATCTGATGTAACCATTCCTCTAATTTTTATTTTGGGTAAAGTTTGATTGTAAAAAAAAATAAATCGCTTTTTTCTGGGGGGAAAAAAAATTAGCATTGTAAATAAAGTATTTTCAGGTATTTTTATTTTTGAAAAATTTTAAAGTAAAAATGAAGTACACGAATTTAAAAAAATATTTGTGTCATAAAAAGTATTAAAAAAATTTTTTTTTTCTGTGTGCAATAATTTGTTGCAATTGGGACTTAAAAATTGTGAATAAAAACTATCGGAATAAACGCGGAAGCGTTGTGACGTCAAATGTTAAAGTCGTTCTGCCCGAAAAAAGTTTCCGAAAATGCGGCGGCTTGGTTTATAAAATTGAAAGCATCGCGTTCTATGACAAATTTTCCACCAGAATGATATTAACATATGACGTCACAACGCTTCCGCGGTTATTCCGACCGTTTTGATTTACAATTTTTAACAAATTATTGAATACAGAAAAAACATTTTTTGAAATAATTTTTTAAGTATACTTACTTTGTTTTTACACCAAAAAATAAAAATACCTGAAAATACCCTATTATTATGGAGGCAAAATACAACTCCGGAGGGGCGACCCCCCCCCCCCCTCCCGCCGTAAACGGCTAGGGGCGCCATCGGAGATCGGCTCGTATCCGATCCGAAAATCTGTTTTCCTAAAAATCTATTTTCAAATTTCAGGTGTTATAACTGTATCATCTTGTATATTTTTAGACTATCGATTGTGCAGCAGGACGGCCGATGGTGAATGCTGCCACGAATCCTGTTTGGGAGGGTGCACTGGAATTGCTTCAAAAGACTGTATGGTTTGCCGCGATGTCGTCTTGGGAGATGAATGCATGCAACACTGTCCGGAAAACATGTACAAGGTATTAAGAATTTCCTATTTTTTTTTTTTTTTTTTTTCTTTTCGGAAACTTTGAACGTTTATATTAAAATTCGTCTCTCTTCTTTTTTTTTTCAGTATTTAGATCGTCGTTGCGTCACCGAAGATGAGTGCTACAAGATAAGCAGACCGCTGGAACTAAAGGAGGTGTCGCACAATTTTCCGTTTAGACCGATTGAAGGGAATTGTTTACCGGAATGTCCGGCTAATTATACGGAGGTACAGAAGCGACATAAAGATGGCACTATGAGATTCTACTGCCAACCTTGCGAAGGCCGATGCAAAAAGGAATGCAAAGGAGCCAACATAGACAGCATAGCGTCCGCTCAAAAGTTTGTCGGTTGCACTCACATTGTGGGTTCCCTGGAAATCCAACTTCGGGTCGGAGGTAATTAGTTTTTGAATGGCTGGCTCGAATAATTTCTGTACCTCAGAGCAGAACTGAGGCAAGTCCATCAAAGCAACGTAACTTCTTATTTAAAACCCGACTTTAAAAAATGGAGTCGCATTTTGACTTACTATAAAATTGTCTTATATTGCTTCTTATATTGTCTTAATTGACTTACTTTAAAATTGACTTACTATAAATTGTAATATAAGACTTTCTATAAAATTGTCCGGTTTACGTAAGTCGGACAGACGATATCTTTATCCATCTTGGTCTGATTTACGTAAACCGGACTTTCTATAAAATTGTACGGTTTACGTAAGTCGGACAAACGATATCTTTTTCCATCTTGGTCTGATTTACGTAAGTCGGACTTTCTATAAGATTGTCCGGTTTACGTAAGTCGGACAAACGATATCTTTTTCCATCTTGGTCTGATTTACGTAAGTCGGACTTTCTATAAAATTTTCCGGTTTACGTAAGTCGGACAAACGATATCTTTTTCCATCTTGGTCTGATTTACGTAAGTCGGACTTTCTATAAAATTGTCCGGTTTACGTAAGTCGGACAACGATATCTTTTTCCATCTTGGTCTGATTTACGTAAGTCGGACTTTCTATAAAATTGTCCGTTTACGTAAGTCGGACAAACGATATCTTTTTCCATCTTGGTCTGATTTACGTAAGTCGGACTTTCTATAAAATTGTCCGGTTTACGTAAGTCGGACAAACGATATCTTTTTCCATCTTGGTCTGATTTACGTAAGTCGGACTTTCTATAAGATTGTCCGGTTTACGTAAGTCGGACAAACGATATCTTTTTCCATCTTGGTCTGATTTACGTAAGTCGGACTTTCTATAAAATTTTCCGGTTTACGTAAGTCGGACAAACGATATCTTTTTCCATCTTGGTCTGATTTACGTAAGTCGGACTCTCTATAAAATTGTCCGGTTTACGTAAGTCGGACAGACGATATCTTTTTCCATCTTGGTCTGATTTACGTAAATCGGACTTTCTATAAAATTGTCCGGTTTACGTAAGTCGGACAAACGATATCTTTTTCCATCTTGGTCTGATTTACGTAAGTCGGACTTACGGTCTGATTTACGTAAGTTGGACTTTCTATAAAATTGTCCGGTTTACGTAAGTCGGACAATCGATATCTTTTTCCATCTTGGTCTGATTTACGTAAGTCGGACTTACGGTCTGATTTACGTAAGTCGGACTTTCTATAAAATTGTCCGGTTTACGTAAGTCGGACAAACGATATCTTTTTCCATCTTGGTCTGATTTACGTAAGTCGGACTCTCTATAAAATTGTCCGGTTTACGTAAGTCGGACAGACGATATCTTTTTCCATCTTGGTCTGATTTACGTAAATCGGACTTTCTATAAAATTTTCCGGTTTACGTAAGTCGGACAAACGATATCTTTTTCCATCTTGGTCTGATTTACGTAAGTCGGACTTACGGTCTGATTTACGTAAGTCGGACTTTCTATAAAATTGTCCGGTTTACGTAAGTCGGACAAACGATATCTTTTTCCATCTTGGTCTGATTTACGTAAGTCGGACTTACGGTCTGATTTACGTAAGTCGGACTTTCTATAAAATTGTCCGGTTTACGTAAGTCGGACAAACGATATCTTTTTCCATCTTGGTCTGATTTACGTAAGTCGGACTTACGGTCTGATTTACGTAAGTCGGACTTTCTATAAAATTGTCCGGTTTACGTAAGTCGGACAAACGATATCTTTTTCCATCTTGGTCTGATTTACGTAAGTCGGACTTACGGTCTGATTTACGTAAGTCGGACTTACGGTCTGATTTACGTATGTCGGACTTACGGTCTGATTTACGTAAGTCGGACTTACGGTCTGATTTACGTAAGTCGGACTTACGGTCTGATTTACGTAAGTCGGACTTACGGTCTGATTTACGTAAGTCGGACTTACGGTCTGTCTTACGTATGTCGGACTTACGGTCTGATTTACGTAAGTCGGACTTACGGTCTGATTTACGTAAGTCGGACTTACGGTCTGATTTACGTAAGTCGGACTTACGGTCTGATTTACGTAAGTCGGACTTACGGTCTGATTTACGTAAGTCGGACTTACGGTCTGATTTACGTAAGTCGGACTTTCTATAAAATTGTCCGGTTTACGTAAGTCGGACAAACGATATCTTTTTCCATCTTGGTCTGATTTACGTAAGTCGGACTTACGGTCTGATTTACGTAAGTCGGACTTTCTATAAAATTGTCCGGTTTACGTAAGTCGGACAAACGATATCTTTTTCCATCTTTCTGATTTACTTACGTAAATCTTATCTGATTTTTCTGATCTTTACTTACGTAAATCAGACCAAGATATCGTTTGTCCGACTTACGTAAACCGGACAATTTTATAGAAAGTCCGACTTACGTAAATCAGACCAAGATGGAAAAAGAGTCCGTCTCTGTGTAAGTCTGTCCGACTTACGTAATAACTATTAACCGGATCAATTTAATAGAAAGTGATTTGCAGTCCGACTTACGTAAATCAGATCAAGATGGAAAAAGATATCGTCTGTCCGGCTTACGTAAACCGGACAATTTTATAGAAAGTTTGACTTACGTAAATCAGACCAAGATGGAAAAAGATATCGTTTGTCCGATTTTCCGGACAATTTTATAGAAAGTCCGACTTACGTATAAAGTATAAAGTATAAAGTAGCTTATAAAGTATAAAGTACCCGAGTTACGTCAATACCGACACTCAGGGTGTCTTACGTAAATTAACGTAAATAACGGGTACCCCGGCGAATTTTTATCTTTCATTTGCCGTAATTTCCATATCATAAAACCTTATAGTTTTTATGATTTTTATCTTTCATTTGCCGTAATTTCCATATCATAAAACCTTATAGTTTTTTATAGTTTTCGCACGAAAGTGCGAACATATCCGTAAATAAATAAATAAATAAATAAATATAGCCGGTTCAAAAGCCTGTCCACATTAAATGCATAACGCTTCTTTTTTTCTTTGGAAGACGCGTAAAAAGAGTTGAAACTCTAACAATTCATTCGTTTAATTATTTAATTTTATGTAGAAAAATATTAGGAAGATTGTGAAGAATGAAAAAAAAAATATTTTTGTGAATCTTCCAGAAGAGTTACATTGGAAGGTGGTAGGAAAGATGGCTGCCGTACATAGCAGGTTATGGAACTGCACTTTCCCCCACCATTATCTGAGTAACATCTATAGTTAACTCGCACAGTACTGAGTTGGCAACACTTGTTATACGCTTTGTAAAGTCACGTTTGAAATAAGAAGTTGCAATCTTTGAATGGGCTTGGTCTAGTTCAGCTCTGAAGTACAGATTTTATTTCGTAATTTTTGTAAATAATAATAATAATTATTTGTTATCTTCGAATTTCAGGCAACGTCGTAAAAGAGTTGGAGGGTGCTCTGAGTCTGGTCGAGGAGATCACCGGCTATTTGAAAATTGCGAGATCTTTGCCTTTGATATCTCTTGACTTTTTGAAAAGCCTCAGAGTCATAGGGGGAAAGGAATTGGATAACAACAAGTACGTCGAGTCATTTGAAAATTTAAAAAGAAAAAATGAATTTCGACACTTCTTACGGAGGCAACCTTTTTTTGTCTTTTTCCTTTTCAGATCTGCATTCGTTTTGTTAGACAACGAGAATCTCCAAGAATTGTGGGACTGGAGCGACAAGCGAAGGAATTTCACATTCAGGATCGAAAATGGAAGATTGGCTTTTCATTTCAATCCGAAATTGTGTTTTTACAAGATCGAAAAATTTATACAGGGGTCAATTATCAACGGACCTCCATTCACCGAGGATGAAGTGCCTCGAGCTTCGAACGGAGACAAGGAAGCTTGTAAGTTCGTAGAGGAAAGTAATTTTAAAAAGCTTTTGTTTAATGAAAACTTTTGATTTTCAGGTAACATCACCGCTCTGGAACCTTACGTTGCAGTAAACCAACCTTATGGCGCCGTCATTAAGTGGAAGCAGTTTAAACATTATGACCCTCGAACACTATTAGGCTACGCGATTTATTATATAAAAGCTCCCGAACAAAATGTGACACTTTACAACGGTCGAGATGCCTGTGGAGGGGATGGTTGGATAATAGATGATGTCGCTATACCGGAAGAAGACAACATAGACGAGATGATGTATCCCATGACTAATTTAGAACCTTTTACTCAATACGCTTATTTCGTTAAAACGTATACTATTAAGTCGGAGAAAAGCGGGGCTCAAAGTCAGATTCAGTATTTTACAACTAATCCTGCCAGTAAGTGTCGGCTAAAACCGTTCAAAGTTTTCAAAAGCTTTTTTATTTTTTGACGTAGGACAAGGTCATAGGGTTCGATCCTGGGGAAATCCGTCTGTCCGGGTGGTGTCGTGGTGACGTCTCCATCGCACCAAAAATTAACATTTAATTATTTTAATATTAAAATTTTAATTCCGAAGATTTTGAGTACTATTTTTACTACTTTTTTTCACTTTTGGCCTTTTTTAATAGTAAAATTAGACGACATGAACGAAAGCAAGGACTTAGAAAATTTCTTGAAAATGTTATTTAACTTTTTTTATTAATTTTCGCTGTTTTTTTTCTAAAGTAAAATTTACAAGAAATTTTAAGTTAAAATTTTATTTTAAAATTAATAGGAAACGGAATAATTAAATAAATAATTAAATAGGAAACGGAAGCATGGACTTTGAAATCTATACGTATAAAAGGCATTTGGGATTTGTCCGTACGCAACGTGCATGGAGAAAATTTTTGAAAGGCTTTATTTTCTTTTTTGTTAAAATTTTCCAAGTGAAAAAAATAAGTCGCTATGTCCGAAAAAAAATGTTTTCTCGACCGTTTTTTAATTTCAGCTCAATATTTTTATTGGTTTTAGGGGCAGGGGATAGTTGCGCCCCGAATTTTTAATCCCCTGAAAAGGTATAGCCTAGTTGCGCCCTTTAATAGAATAATAATTTCTTCAAAAAAGAATTGCAAATTCATTAAAACTTTTTCATCACTCAGTGCGGAAAACTTATTTTTCTGCGCTTGTGCGTTTTAGAAATACCTTTATTTCGGTGTGCTTTGTGATGAAAAGTAGCTTACAACACAAGAACTGCGAAAGAATTACCCGTCGAGACCTTTTTGAAGCCCGAGCCTCGACGGACAATTTTTTCTTTTGCGCTCTTTTGTTGTAATGTAGTATTTCTTATTAATTTTCGTCACTAAAAATCATCCTTACAGGTATTTTTTTTTTATAATGAAAACTGTGTCTAGCTAAATGCTAAAGGCTTGCCTTTGATAGTCAGCATAAATTCCATTTTTTTTAAAAAAGACGACCGCCATATTGAAAATAAAAGAAAACTAAATAAAATTCACCCGAAAGTAAGACAAGCTTTTACATGATATTAATTCTTTGCAAAGTTCTTTCTTATGAGTAATTAAGTATATCAAATTGAAATCAGGTAAAAAAATAAATGGGGCGCAAGTATGCCTTGGAATTTTACACCTGATAAATGCAGGGGCGCATCTATGCCATGGCGGGGCGCAACTGTAGTATACCCGGTTTTAGCTCAAGCCTAAAAATTTTCCATACAAAATTTCCCAGATTTAGAATCTTTCTTTGAAAAATTTTCAGGGCAGAAAATTTCCTTTACCATATTCCTCCGGCTAAATGTCAGAGAAAATGGGGTAGGGCCAAATGTCCGGCAGAAAAAATATTTCGGTTGTGGAAAATGTGGATTTTTTTGTGAAAATGTTTTCTGAAAAAAAAAATTGTAGAGGAAAAAATTTAAATTTTTTTTTTCGATGTGAAAAATGTTGATTTTTTTAAGAAGATTTTCTTTAAGTGAAACATTAAAAGAAGAAGAAAAAATTTTCGAATGGGAAGTGAGCCCTAATGTCCAAAATATTTTTTTCTCGACAAAAAATACTTGACATTTAGGACTCACTTTCGAATCATAAACATTTCGGACAGAAAAAAGTACGCGTCAAAACTGAACCAAAAAGATTTTCCTCTAGGCCTGCAATTTTTTTTTTTTCGAGTGGAATGTGAGTCTTAAATGTCAGAAATATTTTTTCTGTCGAAAAGAAAAATTTTCGAATAAAAAGTGATCCCTAATGTCCGAAATTCTGTCGACAAAAAAAATTTCGATGGAAAGCTCCAAGAAAAGCGAGACAGAAAAGCTAGTTTTAAATAAAATGTTCACTACATTTTTTAATTTAGTCCTTTTTCCTTTAGCCAAGAATATGAGCTAAATCAATGTTTTAATATTAAAATTTTAACTTTGAAGACTTTAATTAAAATTTTGACTAATTTTTTTTAACTTTTAACCTTTTTTATGAAAAATTTTAAGTTTTTTGATGTGCCAGGAAAAAAAAAATTATATTTTTATCAAGAAATTTGAATTTTTCGACACACAAAGACGTAGTCCTACGTAGGGATATGCCCCCATATTCCAATCTGATTTTTTCTTTCTTTTTCCTTTTCAGCTCCGACTCGACCCACGAATCTCTACGCTTATACAAATTCCAGCTCTGAAATTATCATCGGTTGGGACGCCCCCACCGAAATTAACGGAAATCTTTCTCATTACATTGTCGAAGGGTACGTCGAACCGGAAGTTTTGGAAGATGAAGAAAGGGATTATTGTTTGGAACGTAAGTTTCTGCGGTTTTTGTCATTTCTCTGAGCCTAGGCTCCAGCGAGATAGGTCAATGCTTGCTGTAAAATATCGGTTATCCTCCTCAAAAAGATATTTTCCAAAAACACTCCCGAGCCCTCTTTGACCAAAAAAGTGAACTCATTTATTTTTTTTATTTTTTTATAGCGTTGGTGATATCAACCGACAAACAACCAGTGATTGCTCCTCCGACCCCGGCGACTAAACCGGAACCGGAAGGCTGTAGCTGTAAACCTGGGAAGACCAGCATCAAAGATTCCGATGACGTGAGACAGGGAAAAATCGATTTCGAAGATGCTTTGCAGAATTCATTTTTCTTCAGAAGGTGAGCAAACGCGGAATTGTCTTTTTTTAGTTTCCGATTTCATGATCGTTTATGTTAATTTTGTTCCCCTCTTCTTTCAGAACGGAAACCGCACGAAAGAAACGAGACTCCCCCAACATAGCGGACAACACACAGCAACTCCTAGAACAGCAGTTAGAAAAAATACGAGGAGAAGCGGTTGCGGCGCAAGCTTTTCACAGCGAAGTGCAGGATAATCTTTTGGTCGTGAGAGATCTTAAATATTTCACAAAATATCGGATCCATATTCAAGCTTGCAGGAAGCCTCTTGAGCATGGGAACGACACCTACCCTCTGTGCAGTTTAAGCAATGTTTATTATGTCAGAACCAAAAAAAGCGGTAAGGAATGAGTCTTTGTAGTTCCTGTAATCCCGCGATCGGCATAGTAAATTTTAAAAAGGGATCGATTTTGCCGCTCGGTTATATTCTATTTCGGAATCATTTTGCAGCTTTTAATTTTTTTTTAACGTAGGACTACGTTTTAGGGCGCCCCATGATGGTTTTGTCGTGTTTGGTTGCCTTGGTGTTTTGGACACCGAACATAAAAAAAAAATTGTAGGTTATAGGCGGGATTGGAACGATTGATAAACTTCGTTAAAGTTGCATAAATAATTTAATTGTTGCCCGACGTTTAATAAAAAAAAAGACGAATATTTCAAAAAATGTTTTTAAGTTTTTTGAATAAAAGTTTATCAAAAATCTTTGACGATCCTTAAAGGTTCTAGTTGGTTTACATAACCGGCCGGTCAGCCGGGCAGTGAAAATTTTTTAACGGTAAAAAAAAAGTTTAATTTTTTTTTTTGAAATTCGGTTTTTGCACGTGAAAATGAGATCGGATCGCACCGAAACCGCGCCAAAACGTTTTGTTATGTTTAAAAGGTAAAGATTCGTTATTGAAAACGTATGAAAAAGGCTTTACTCTGCCTAAATTTGATAATTTTTTTTAATGTTTTCGAAATAAAAAAATAAAACGCCATTTTGCTTTTTGTTGTTGAAATAGTTCGTGGTTCCACCGCTAGAGCGCTGCACTAGTCTCTCGGAAATAAACATTTTTTTTTTCTGCGAAAACAATTAAATATTATCAAATATAAGAACTATTAACTGTTGTTCTTGCATTTAATATTATGGAAATTTATCTCTGAACATAACGAAACGTTTCGGGTACGGTTTCGGTGCAGTTAGACCCCGTTTTCATGTATAAAATATTGGATTAAAAAAAAAATTTTAATGATAGGGCTTGGAGGATTTAGGGGGATCATTAACATTTTTTGAAACGAAGATTTCGATGATTTTTGATTATTGAAAAAATTTATTTAAAATTTTATTGGAAAAGCAGTCTTTGAATTTTATTAGAAACTAGCCGCGTCTTTTCCCGTATGAACTGCGACCTAACCTAATATCGATCGATTTATCGATTTATTGATTAATTTGATTTATCCATTGATTTATCGATTTATCCATTAATTTATCGATTTATCGATCGGTCTTGCGTGGACAGAGACACTTTCACTTCGACCTAACCTAATATTGATCGATTTATCGATCGATTTATCTATTTATTGATCGATTTATCTATTTATTGATCGATTTATCTATTTATTGATTTATTGATCGATTTATTGATTTATCGATCGATTCATAGATAATAAATAGATTTTAGATATAAAATTCTGGTAAAAATTCTTAAAATTACAATTTTTTATTAAAAATTTTGATAAAATTTTGTGAGAAAGGTCATCAACATTTTTTGAAACAAAGGTTTTGATGATTTTTGATGAAATTTTATTGATAAAGTGGACCACGTGGACTAACATCAGGGCTTGGAGGATTTAGGGGGATTAGTAGCATTTTTTGAACCGAAAGAAAATTTCGATGATTAAAATTAAATTAAAAGCTTTTCCATTCCCAGCTCGGAAATTTGGCCCTATCCAAAAGTTCTACGCGTAGTCTTACATAGGGGTATGCCTCATCCCGACTGTTTTTTTTTTTTTTGACAATTTTTCAAAATTAGAAACTAATTAAGTTCTTTAGGATTAAATTTAAAAATTGATGTTTGCAAAAAATTTTCCAACTTGGAGGTTAAAATGTTTTTTCCATTTTTTTTTTTTTTTTTTTTTTTTTTGGTTTTGCAGAAACCGCGGACAAAATTCCAGAGCTCAGATTGATCCAGGATTCCTTGAACGGAACCATCGACGAAATTCGTTTAAAATGGGAAGAGCCGGAACACCCGAACGGATTGATCATGACCTATCTCGTGGAATATCGCAGAGGGGAGAGCGCCAAATACAAGCCTATCACCGAATGCATTTCTCGGCAGAAATTTCTCGAGTCTAATAAACAACACGTTTTGAAAAATCTGGTACCCGGAAACTGGAGCGTTCGAGTTTTGGCGTCTTCCCTGGCCGGAAATGGACCATTCTCCCCGGTCAGCACGTTTTACATTTACCCGCCTGGTCGTTCGGGTGCGTCGGAAGTTTGGGCTGGAGTTTTCGGAGCTCTCGCGGTTTGCGCTGCGGCTTTTGGTCTCTTCATTTTCTGGAAGCGGAAAAACGCCGGAGTTCCCAAACTGTTTGCCAATGTAAACCCGGAATATGTGAGCGCCGCCGCGGTTTACGTCCCGGACGAGTGGGAAGTCCCGCGGAAAAACATTGAGTTGATTCGAGAACTCGGTCAGGGATCATTCGGGATGGTATACGAAGGGATAGCGAAGGATATCGTCAAAGGTCAACCGGAAGTGAGGTGCGCCGTGAAAACTGTGAACGAGGCGGCCACAGATCGGGACCGAATGGAATTCCTAAATGAAGCTTCCGTTATGAAGTAAGTCCATTGTCGTCGTTGATTAGTTACAATATTTGTAAAAATAATTTTTTTAAAATGATTTTTTGCAGAGCTTTTAAAACTCATCACGTGGTCAGGCTCCTGGGTGTCGTGTCGGAAGGTCAACCCACCCTTGTTGTCATGGAACTCATGGTGAACGGAGATCTTAAGACTTATTTGCGGTCTCACAGGCCGGAAAATTGCGAGGAAACCAAAAAACAACCTCCAACGCTAAAAGTGAGTAGGGACAGATAACGGATTTTGCTTTCGGCTGTTGGTATAAGAAAGGTCTGTAGGCTTCGTGCAAATGTATTCGATTGGAGGAAAAAAACTTTTTCATTCTGAGAAATACTAAGTTTACAAATTTTTTTCGAAATTTTGCTTGAATCAAACGGCACCGTAATAGTGAAATTGTAGTGATAGATCCAAAAGAAATCCATTTTTTTCCTGGTTTGGCGTAAACAAAATTTTAAACGAATTTCGTATTTACTCTTTTTCTGGGTTATTCCAAAAAATAATTTTTCATATTTTTCAAATCTTTCAAATTTCTAAATACAATTTTTCAAATTGTGTACACTCCACAACCACCGATAATTTTTTTTTTTTTTTTTTTTTTTTTTTTTTTGCTGCACTTTACAGAAAATTTTTCAAATTCCTAAATTTTAAAAATCTTCAAGTTTCTGAAATTTTCAAATTTGAAAAATTTCCTCTGAATTGCAAAAAAAAAAAAAAAAATTTATCGGTGGTTGTGATGTACATGGTTGGGTTAGGTTGGGTTAGGTTAGGTTAGGTTAGGTTAGGTTAGGTTAGGTTAGGTTAGGTTAGGTTAGGTTAGGTTAGGTTAGGTTAGGTTAGGTTAGGTTAGGTTAGGTTAGGTTAGGTTAGGTTAGGTTAGGTTAGGTTAGGTTAGGTTAGGTTAGGTTAGGTTAGGTTTTGTTAGGTTATGTTAGGTTAGGTTAGGTTAGGTTAGGTTAGGTTAGGTTAGTGTCAGGTTAGTGTCAGGTTGCATGAATAAACAGCAGAATTTTATCGTTCTGAAACGAGAAAGGGACTTTGAAGCTCAAATAAATTCATGAGAAGTCAAGAATTTTTTGATTGGACATTTTCCTTAGAATGAGAATGTCTCTAGTCCGTTCGATTTGATTTTTTGTGAGCAACTGGGACTTCTTAAGACTTTGTAAATGTAATCGAAACCTTGAGTAACCCTTTCCCGTTGACAAATAATTTATAAAATTTCGGGGTCCTTTTTCCGTACATTAGAAGGAATTGATTGGGGATCCAACAATAAATTTAAAGGTGAGATAAATATGAAGCACCCTAAAACGCATTTGCACGAAGCGTACATTTTCATATTATCGAACGTAAGATATCGTAAAGGATCTCAGTTTGCAATATTTCATTTCAGGATGATGAAGATTTAAGGAGGTTTTTTAGGTGAATTTGAGATTGTTAACTGATCGTTTTCCTGCAACTTAAACATATGCGAAACTTAGTTTATTTTTTAATTTCATGTCACAAAAATTGTGTAGATGTTATTCCCATAATTTAAAAAAAAGTATTCGATTCTAAATAAATTTTTGTAGGCGGAAAAACCTTTCTACAAAAATAAACAATGTTTCGCCTATGTTTAAGTTGCAGGAGAACAATCAGTTAAGAATCTCAAATTCACCTAAAGAACCTCCTTAATCGTTACGTATTCAAGAAATGTACTCTGTCAATCCTCCTCCCAAACTTTGGTTTGCTGGTTTTCGGTCCTTTTGTAGTTTTTATTTCGTTTTCCTTCCGAGCACAATCATCAAATTACAAAACATAAAAAAAGAGAAAAAAAACGTCTTTTATTTATTTTTCTTTTGATAATTTCGAAAATATTTGACGCAGAGCTCAAATTGAGTTCCTGTTTTTTTTTCACACCTTGCATTGGCTGCAAGTTTAAAATTTTGATAAATTACCTGAAATAATTCTTTTAAATGAAAAAATTGCTTACATTCTTTCCTTTCAGTTTGCAGTTTCAATAAGACTGCAGGAGGTACTAATTTTCGTATTTTATATTACAGAGAATTCTCAGGATGGCCATCGAAATAGCAGACGGCATGGCGTATTTGGCCGCTAAAAAGTTCGTGCATCGGGATTTAGCGGCAAGGAACTGCATGGTGGCCGAGGATCTCACAGTCAAAATCGGCGATTTCGGCATGACCAGGGACATATATGAAACCGACTATTATAAAAAAGGTAAGTTTTCCTTAAAGAAGTCGAATAATGAGCTCTACAATTTACGTAAATTTTTATTATGTAGGTACCAAAGGTTTGCTGCCTGTAAGATGGATGGCTCCGGAAAGTTTAAAAGACGGAGTTTTCACGAGTCATTCCGACGTGTGGAGCTACGGGATCGTTTTGTGGGAGATGGTGACGTTGGCTTCTCAACCGTACCAGGGTTTGTCCAACGATCAGGTCCTTCGGTACGTCATCGAAGGAGGGGTCATGGAGCGACCGGAAAATTGTCCGGACAAGTTATACGAACTGATGAAGCGTTGTTGGCAGTTTAAACCGACGGCGAGACCTCATTTCCTGGAATTTGTCACCGGTCTTTTGCCGGACGCTTCACCAGATTTTAGTAAAAATTCCTATTATCACAGTCCTGAAGGACGAGAGCTTAGGGCGCACATGGAAGCCGCAGAGCTGGAGGCGGAATTCCCCACTCCGGAGACTCCTTTGCGGATAGCGAAGGACATTGAAGATTTTTCCGTTGGCTGCTCCGAAGGCGAAATGGATGAAGAGGAAGAAGAAGCCGAATTGGAGGTGGAACCTCCGTTCGTTTCCCCGCAAAGAGGATTTTTATCGTCTGTGGGAGGAACGGAAGCATGGTATAAAAACCCTGGGAAACCAGTGGCTTTGGCGAGTGCTTCTTCGAGTGATAGCTCCCATGGAAGCAAAGTGAGCAACGGGAGCGCCACCACTCCCACCGCACTCAACGGTTACGTCGTGGGACGGTCTTCGAATGGTACTCGCAATACTCCTTTTTAAAGGTTCCGCCGAATGAGAAAGCAAGTCCGTTGACGTAGCCGTCGCCCTCCTTCTGTTCCGTACGGTCCAGCTATCGGAGCAAGTATTAAATGCACATTACTGAACCATACATCGTTAATTCGAAAATTGAACTCCGTTGAAAGTCGGAGACTATTTGACTGCTTCCGTGTAATAAAAAAAATGTTTCGTTTTTCTCGAAACAGGGAATACAATGTTCTGACCGAAAATGGTTATCCTAAGCTGTGTCCTTAATTATTATATTTCCTATAAATGATATTAGTTAATTTTTCCATGTAAAATAATAAATCGTAAATAAATTTTTTATATTATTAATAATTTGTTAATTAATTTTTTTTTTCTTAATGTCTTCTCAATTTCAAAAGTTTGAGCCAATAAAATCGACCCCTAAAATTTTTGACAAAATCGATAAAAATCAATAGATTAAATGTTAAATCCTGATACTGCGAGATAGTAGACAACAGGGTATTAAAAGTCTTGTTTTTGCCTTTTTTTTTAGATTGATTCATACTATTAATTATTATCAACGGTTTTAAGATGTCAACGATTTTGGGATGACTAACGAAAGATGGAACTCACATGTTGAACGGTTTTTGACCCTTGTTTTTAACAATGTTATTTGCCTCATTCAGTTGTATTCTTGCCAGGGTCGCATTAAAGGTTTCGTACTCGACTGTTCTCTATGAGGGAATAAAACTGCTTCACAGGAACTATAATTCTTTTGCACTGCAGATATTTAAAAATTTTTCTACGAGTGTCTGCGCTATGGAAAGCTGAATCTATTTTACATAAATTAAAAGGCCAAACGTTTTTTTAAAGGGCTTACATACAACCTATGTTGTTTCCACTTAAATCCGTCACTGACTCCGGTACTATTGTTGTAAAACTAAGAGAGAGACCCACAAACAATAGTCCAGTAACTATTTAGATTTGTGAACCTTAACAAGTTTCTTTTACTTAGTTTTTTTTTTCTTGCTTTAGCGAAAAAGTGTAAGTATTTAGTATATTAGTATTTTAAATTAAAACAAATTTATTAATATAATTTATAAATATAATTTTTTTTTTTTTTAAGAAAACTTGCGGTATGAATTTAAATTTTGACGTAAATTTAAAAGGAATGGCGCTCGTCTCTACTGCAGCCACATTATGGAATCTACCCGATATTAACACTGAGAAGAAAATGTATTTCTGCACAACAGCCGAAAGAGGGAAAATCAGATGGTGGTACGAATTAATTGGAACGGTGGTTAAAAAAATTCCGAAGGAATTTCCCCGCACACTATACCCGGAATTAGTTGAAATCATCCAGGATATGGGACTAAAAATAAACGACTGGTTTAGATTTTTGAAAAGACGGAGGATTTTCTGCACTCCACCGTGCAAAAGCAAAATGTGCGAGCCTCAAATGGATTCCGAAAAATTATACGAGGTTTATGCGAAACCCATTTATTGGAGTAGCAACGGCATGATCGACGAAATTCGAATTTTAAAGTCGTGGATGAGGAATCCCGACGCGGATTTAACGAAAGTTTACATAATGTCATGCTACTTTTGCGCGGAAGAACTCATTCACGAATTATGGGGGAAAATTTCGAAGGATTTACCGACTAATAAAAACAAGCGGCGACGTTATTGGGGAGGATTGCATTTGGCCGATTACTGGATTTCGCTTTTTCAATCCGATTTAAAACGTTTTATTCGTGATTATGCATCGAAATCCGGATATGCGTTTGCCTACAAAGAAAACCGCTCTTTGGAAGTCAACATGTTTTTCTTGTCAATCGAAAAGAATTGCGCCTTGGCTGTTAAATATTTTTGGGGTAAAATGACTTGGAATGAAAGGCGTGATTATTATTCTGATGGATTTTCACGTGCCGTAAATGCTTATTCACGTTGTGCGACCCATCCTTTTTTTTACCGCGGCGAACAGATAGCTGAAATCATAAGGCTTTTAATGAATGATATGATCCACGATGTGGAATATTTTAATGAGGTTAACAAGTTATTTTTCCAGCAGAGGTCCGTTTATGATCACAACACCTGGAAAGCTTCCGTTTTTCTCATGTTTGCAACATCCTCGCCGATGAATATTTTTTCAATGGACATTTTAGATAAATTTCAACGCATTTTCATTTCATTCGACTATTTGCATATAATACAAACGGTGGCATATCGCTTGTACAAAATTAGGGAATTTGAATATTTTAAAAGAGACCATTTTCGAAAAATTTTAGGTTCTGTTTGGCTGTCGATGCCACCAAGCATGTGGAACGACTATGATGCTTTTTATTTTCTTTTTATATTAAAAGGAGTTGAGGATATACGCTTTGCTAATTTTATATTTTACGAAAAACGTCTGGAATATTTGAGTTTTAATCCGCGCGTTTTAGTTCCACAAGAATTTTATCATCCACTTGTTCATACTACGAATAAGGATCATTTGAAATTTATGGCCTTTTTAGAAAAGGACAACCTTGATTTTTTATTCGAAAGGCAAGTTGTAGACATGTTTATCCCGAAAGAATGGGAATTGAGTAGGCCTATTAGGGAAAGAGTTAAAACTTTACACAATTTTTTACTCAATTCTGATTTCATTTCGGCGGAAAAGATATTGAATGATGTAAACGAAGACGGGAAAACATTTTACAGGAACAACGTAAACATAGACCTCGTGACCGTTTATTTCATTATAAAAAATGAGTTGAAATCTGCAGATTCGTTTCTTGATTGGATATTCACTGCCGATTCGGAAAAAGTCAATTATTATAAATCAAGTTTCAGAGATGAAAGAAAAAGTTTCACTATTAATTTTATTCTTAATTCATGGGAATCCGTAAAAGGAAATTTCGAAATTTTAGAAGACCGATTGGAGAATTTTCTTCTTTGGTTTTGTTTCGATCCGCTCGTTTTAGAAAATTTTAAAAAAAGATTATTAAGGGATTTTAAACGTGAGGTTTTAAACAAATTTTTTATCGAATCTAACCGTTTTGATTTGTTTCATCGATTCCTTCAATTTTTGGGAGTGGAAAACCCAATCCAAGAAGCAAGAGCCCTTGTCGACGGGAAAATTTACGATGAAAAATTCGGAATTTACATGAAAAAGAATGCGGTGAAAGAGGCTCAGGGGTTACTGGAATGGATGTTCGATTCGGAAAAAGAAAGAAAATCGTACGTTCGTGATTTCATGACCGAGAAAAACGGTTTAAAATGTTGCAAGTTGTTCATTGGAAAATATTGCGGGTACAAGGACAGAGTAGAAAAATTGAAAAAATTCGTCGATTACTTCGTGACACCTTTGGAAAATTACGACGAATTGAAACGAGAAATTAAAAGAAATTGGCCGGAGGAAAACATTTTCGGATTAGATCCCTACACGTCGGTGAGATCATTGTTTGAGAAAGATCCGTACTCTAGTGCCGAGGAAGATTCTGAAGTCATAAGGAGACGAAAAATACGAAATGGAGGCGAGAATTGCAAAGTTAAAATCGTTTGTCTCAGCGACGAATCAGACGAAGAGTGCAAATTTCATCGTCAGCAAGTTGTGAAAGGTCAATACGACATTTACTGGTTTGATCAATCTGAAACTTTTCACGACATTGAAAATAAGAAAATATTTTTAAGTTTATTGGATAGTTTAGAAAAAAAAGATACTGGGATCGGAGTGGTGACTCATTCCGTCTAGCGGCATCGTGATCAATGAAGTTAAGCAGCATTGAGAGCGGCCGGTTAGTGGATGGGTGACCATCGATTAGGGAGCGTTCAAGTATTACGTAAGACCAAAAAGTGGGGGAAGGGGTACTCGAAATTCTTACGATTTCTTACTTGGGGGGGGGGGGGGGGGGAGTTGGACAAATCTTACGTAAGAATTTAAATTATAATTTATTGTACAGAATTTTTTTTTTTTAATTTCAAAAATTTAGTTCAACAATCATAACTTATTTTAATTTTTTTTCGAATACCTAAAGTGGGAAAATCGAAATTTTTTTCAAATAATTTTCAGAAATCAAAATTTATTTTTTGGTGAGATTTAGTGTTAATTGTATCCATTTTCAGGGAAATGGGTATGAACTATAAATCTAAATTTAAGAAAAATATTATATTACACCAATTTGAAATTGGCGTTTAAAAAAAGGGGGGGGGAGTCCGCAAAAATCTTACGTAATATAATAAGGGGGGTCAAAGAAAATCTTACTAATTGTTAAGAAGGGGGGGTAGGGGGTCCAAAACCCGAAAAAAAGTCTTACGTAATACTTGAACGTTCCCTTACCATAGAGATAGGAAATATACCGTATATTTATTTTTATGCATACTTGATATATATATACGTATAAATATGCCGATTTGGTATATTTTCGTTTTTCAATCATTCTCCGAATTTAATTAACAATTTTGGAGTTTGAAATTATTTTACGCACTTTTTTTGTTTGCTATATTGGAAATAGTAAAAATAATTAGTACAGAAGTAAAAAATTGAATAAAATACAAAATTATGTAAATTAAAAAACAAAAATGACATTTCTTATGTGAAAATATACCGTATATTTTCAAAAATGGTATATTTATACGTATATATTTACGTATACGTATATTTATATATATACGTTGGATATTTCTAATTACCGACTTTCCTTCCCTCTACCAGGGATTGTAGGAACTACCAAAACAGTCATTTTAACCTCATTGTAAAAGTTGTTCCTATAAATACTGAGTATCTAACCGAAAACAGCGCAGATCCTGCATCTGACAAAAATAAATACATATTGATACATCTTAGATGCCACATTCAGTTCTAGAAATCCAGGCATTACTTTATTTTCAAAAACTTCATTCACGTGAATTTCCACGCTATTTTCAGAAATCGCGACCTTACACAGTAAAAAATTTTATGTTAAAATTGACACAAATTGTATGTCCAAATCGGTCTACATAAATATTTTGTTAAGAAAAATAACACAATTGTTTTGTTTAATGTTCTGCGTCCATTAACGATTGTCATTTTTTTGCTGTTTACAAACAAGTTATGTTGATTTTTTAACATAATAACTTAACATAGACTTTATGTAGACCGTTTTTAACATATTTACATAATATTTTTTACTGTGTAGAAACAAAAGGTGATATCACATTTTGACTTCTTGTAAGTTAAACCTAAAAAATTTTTTTTAGATATCATCTTTTGTTTCTGAGGTCGCGAAATAGCAAAGCTCTACCAAAAAAAAGAGGGAAGTTTACTGCATTAAGGGCTGTCCATAAATTAGGCATGTAAGCATTAGGGGGGGGGGGGGGGGGTGTAGCTCAAAATCTTTCTCCAAAGACGACTGCAGCAAGCGGTTAGTTCCGAACTCGGCTGCTCTCAGATTCCATCACGATCTTACATACAGGTCAGGCAACTCGGGTATCCCTCATATGGACAAAAATGTCCCCCGAAATTGAAGCAGAAGAATAGTTCACATATTGCTCGATAGATGGCAGGAACTGTAGTTAGGGAATCAGGTGTTCTGACAGCCATCATAAAAAAAAGTGTTTTGAAAGTGTTGATTGGATGGAGGGCATATCACGTGATTCCCTAACTACAGCTCCAGCCATCTATCGAGCAAATTTGGAACTATTCTTCTGCTTCAAATTCGGGGGACACTTTTTAAGATAGCAGTTGCCTGACCTGTATGTAAGATCGTGGATTCCATTAGCACGAGGAGGGCGCCACCTGTCATTAAAATATCTTTTCCCGTAAACCCAATCCTACCAAAAACAATTCCTTGTAAAAAACCAGCCAAGTTTTTTTTGCTGCTTTGCAAAACATTCTACCATAAAAAGTCTTGATAGTAGATCCGAATTGCTGTTCAATAGAATACTTGGTTGATTCTTTGTTGATCATCGATCAAGTTGGAAAACCAATAAAAAAGTATCGATAATTTACGCTGAAAACCAATAGGTTCTATTGATCATGTTGATTATCTTCTAAATTTTAAGAATGTGAATGATCCATTTTGTTTGATGAACATCAATACATTAATATTGACAAACATATGAAATCTTATTATTACCACTTTGGCTAGGGTATGGTTAGAGATACAGCTTTCAAACAAAAAGACGATGAATAAAGAAAATTATATCTAATATTTAATAAAAAGGATCTTTATAAATTCAACGAACTAAAATTTGCCATTAAATAATTAATGGTTTTAGATTTGTCAAACAAGGGTTAATGAACAGCGAGATAAGGAGAGCTGTACAAATGTACATAAAATACATCACTTATATCGGTGTTTTTCAAAGGTAGAAGTGCTAGTTTATGAAGTTGATGAATATTATTGACCTTCAAAACAATTCGGTTATCGTTTAGGCGCGCAAATAAATAAAGAGCTGAAATTTAATATTGAAAAAGAAAATCATTTATCAAACTTTTAAAGGTGGTTTAAAAAGAGAAGGAACTTTGTTTAATAACTGAAAATAAATCATGCGGGAAAAAAATGGATAGTATCTCAATTTCGAGACGCACTTAATATCTAAAATTATAAAAATTTATTTTTGAATATTTTTTGTAAGAAAAAAAATTGACTCGATAGAAAAAAGAATCTGTCAAAAGTTTCTTCGGATATCAAAATAATAAAAGCGCAATATTCAATCATGGTTGATGGGGAAAATGATTATAGAAAAATATTCCCCTACGTATTTGCGATTATCATTTTCCGATTAGGATTACGTAACGACGCGTCCTTTGGTTTTTGTTGCTCCCAACAGGACCTCTTTGAGCAGCCATATGTAATACCGTCTTCACGGTGAATACATCTCGAAGGCTTTTACTTCCTGGATACACCTAAATAAAAATAAACTAAACTACAAATTATCCGGTTTACAAAAGTATCTGACATGGAAGCAATACAATTCAACCCTGCTAAACTTGAACTGAATTTAATCAAGAAGGACAAACCTCGAGCACCGGTTGGGAATGAAGTTTTAGTGAAAGTGGCGTATGCCGGAGTTTGCGGAACAGATTTGCACATTGCCGAGGTAACAATTCATTTTTTTAATATACTTTAAATTTTATACGAATGCCATGAAAAAAAGGAGTTAAAAATTTTTCACAAACTAATAAAAATAAAAAGTTCCGGGAATAAGAAGTTCCTGCCTCCATTGGCCAAATGATCAAAGGGTTCAATTAATTGTACCACCGAAAATATGCTGTATATTTTTGGACTTTTTTCTTCTGCTACCACTTTTTTTTCGTTTTCATTGAAAAAGTGAGTTATAAGTTCGGCCAATAAGTTATAAACAAGATTATAAATTTTATCATCTTGTTATAAGTTTTTATAACATATTGGTCGAACTTATAACTCACCTTTTTTTTGAGTTTTCAGTGTACGATAGAGAAATTTAATGAAATATTAACAAGGACCTAATGATAAAATCAACAAATTAGACATTAACAATGGGCCTCATGAAAATCAGACAGAATAACGGATGGAAAAATTTGCATTCTCTCCACATTTGTTTGAGTACCAAAACTGTAATTATTTAATCGTGCAAAGCAACAACATTTTCGGAAAATGATAATCTAAACACCTTGTCATTCTCTTATCAAGTTTGCTTTTAATTTTGGAAATAATCAGTAGATGACTAGAGGAATAAAAATCAATATTATTATTTTCTTTATACGTGAATGATAATCCCCTTTTATCAGTGTCGTCTCAGAGTCCGTTAGATCACGTGACTTTTAATACGTCTTCTGCTTTGTGGTGACAACCAAAGTAGAATTATATGTATGGATTTCGTATATTTTTCTACTTAAAAATGATTAGAAGCGTGTGTTATTTAACGTTTGGTCCAGAAGCAAGAGTCCAGTGGCGTCGCTAGACCTTAATTATTGGGGGGACCGACGCCACTGAGCAAGACTGAGATTACATACTTGAAACTATGTTTGCAGTATTCTTAAAATTTCATCTCATCGCCACTTTTATTATCGAGGTTTCTTTCTTTCTTTTTTTTTATTTTTATAGGGAGCTTTTCCATGTAAATCATCTGACGTTGTTTTGGGTCATGAATTTAGTGGTGTTGCAGAAGCAGTTGGACCAGAAGTAAAGCATATCAAAGCTGGTGATAAAGTTGCTGTTGATCCCAACTGGTAATTTCTTACAACCGAAATATTTTACAACCGGGGGGGTTCAAATTCACCAAAATCATGCTTACGTAATACTTGAATGGCCACTTATGGGCAGCCTTTTGACATATTTTTTACTGGGCTATGTGTATAAAATATACCATAGGGGCCATTCAAATGTAAAGCCATCATTTTTTGAGGATTTTTGGACCCCCCCCCCTCCCCACAAAAATGATGACGTCATATTTGAACGACCCCATATGTTAAACACTTTTCACAATGTAATAAGTGTGTCCCGTAACACTGAAATACGAAATGTTGAAAGCTACTAAAGTTCAAAATTTAGTTTCACTATATTTGACTTTCTGAATTTAAGGATCAAAATCACATAAAACTACTTACGTTTTACTTACAAATATATTTTTGCGTTTTGCCCGTGGCTATAACTTAATTATAACTTTGAGCGGTTGAACTTGAAATATTTTATATTTGTTTAACAGCGCTTGCCACACTTGCATCTTCTGCTCTTCCGGAAAATATCATTTATGTGAAGCGACAAAGAACAACATTGGAGTTTTTAGCGACGGAGGATGGGCGGAATACTGTATAGCAAGAGCTCCGCAAGTTTTTAAAATACCCGACGGGATTACATTAGAGCAAGCAGCTCTTACCGAACCCTTGTCATGTGTGGCCCACGGATGGGATAAAATTAATCCCGTTACGATTGGACAAAACATTTTGATTCAAGGATGCGGAATCATCGGAAATCTGTGGGCTGCTGCATTTCATCTTCAGGGTCATAAACGAGTAACCGTATCAGAGCCTCAAGAACCGAGAAGAAAGCTTTTTGAAAATCTCGGTCAGTCATCCTATTAAATAATCATGGCATATTGTTTTTAAACAACTTTTTAGCTATTCAGTTATGTTCTTTTCAGGTACGGGATACAAATGCGTTTCACCAGCCGATTTGAAAGATTATCAGGCAGATTTGATAATTGATTGCAGTGGTGCGGCTCCTGCCATTGAGAAAGCTGTTGATCTTCTTGCTCCAGGTGGCAAGTTATGCATTTTTGGTGTTGCGGCTCCTCAAGCAAAAATCAGGTAAAAAAAAGTCTTTTATAATGATGGGGGGTCGTTCATAAATTACGTAAGCACATTTAGGGGGGGAGGGGGTCCAAATTTGACATCTTACCCATAAGCTAAGCATAAGCTAAATGGGATAAAGCGTAGAAAAAGGGTCTAACCCATGCTTACGTAATTTATTGACGACCCCTGGCGGTAATTTTGATTATCTCAATATTCCAATTATCGATATTTTAAAAATTTCGATAAAAATATATCGAATATCGAAAAAAATCGATATTTTTAAATATTTGATAAATTGACGATATTCAGAGTGACGTCACAGTGACGTTTAATCCTTATTGCTCTAGTTCATTTAGAATGCGCTCAGGTCGTTTTTTATTGTGTTATCCTTATTGCAGTAGTTCGAACGCTTGGAGCGCTCTCATCGTTTTGCACGCTGAATATCGTCAATTATTGCCATCACTAGTCTTTTATACGTCTATTTGCTTTTAAGATTCTGAAAGGGTTTCCTGCTATTTTCTTCTTTTATTTAGTAATCTTAATTCGATTTCTTTTTTTTTTCTCAGCATTTCCCCGTTTGAAATTTTGAAGAAAGAAGTCACTATTGTTGGAGCTAAGATTAATCCTTTCAGCTTCCCCAATTCTATAAAACTCATCGAAGCCATGGGTAGCCAATATCTGGATTATAACAAGTTAGGAATCAAGACCTACACTCTCCAAGAATATAAGACTGCTTTGGACTCTCTTAAAAGAGGCGTCATTGCTAAAGCCGTTTTTAAAATCGGCAAATAAAATTAATTGAAAAACTTATAAAAATAAATAATAATTCACCTTTCCAAGAAATAATTCTTTGGCAAATTATTTGATACTTTTTGTTATTGCAAATAGACAACAGACACATTTTGTACTAAACATATTTTTTAAATAAACCTAGCATATAAAAATAGTAAATGCGATTTTTGCTGTCATGCGATGTTTAATTACCAAATAAAAAAGAATAAAAATTTTGGCTGTTTGAATTTGCGCCGAAAAGACCGTGACGTCACAGCTCACGACTTAGGTGTGCTCCTTGGTGACGAAAATATTAACTTGCCCCCCCCCCCTTTTCATTTTTTTCATTTTTGACGAAAAAATAAACTTGCATAAAATAAGGGTTTGAAGCTGGTTCTAGGGGTTTTGGACGCTTCCGAATCCGATGGTGATGTCAGTTTTTTGATGCGACTCCATCCGGACCGGATATTCCAGGATAACCGAAGCTAGTTTCCATTTTTTTGAACAAAAAACGCATCTCCCGGCTCGGAATCGACTCGGATCGGAAAATGGACTTCATATTCGGAATCTACACCCTCGAAAACCCCTTATCCAAACAAAAAAACGGCAACTTAGATTTTGACCAAAATCGGAAAAAATGAGAACGACCCCCCCTTTTCATTTTTTTCATTTTTGACGAAATAATCAATTTGCATAAAATAATTGTTTGAAGCTGGTTCTAGGGGTTTTGGACGCTTCCGAATCCGATGGTGATGTCAGTTTTTTGATGCGACTCCATCCGGACCGGATATTCCAGGATAACCGAAGCTAGTTTCAATTTAATATAAGAAAATACGCATGTCCCGGCTCGGAATCGACTCGGATCGGAAAATGGACTTCATATTCGGAATCTACACCCTCGAAAACCCCTTATCCAAACAAAAAAACAGCAGCTTAGATTTTGACCAAAATCGGAAAAAATAAGAACGACCCCCCCTTTTCATTTTTTTCATTTTTGACGAAAAAATCAACTTGCACAAAATAAGGGTTTGAAGCTGGTTCTAGGGGTTTTGGACGCTTCCGAATCCGATGGTGATGTCAGTTTTTTGATGCGACTCCATCCGGACCGGATATTCCAGGATAACCGAAGCTAGTTTCGATTTATTTGAAGAAAATACGCATGTCCCGGCTCGGAATCGACTCGGATCGGAAAATGGACTTCATATTCGGAATCTACACCCTCGAAAACCCCTTATCCAAACGGAAAAACAGCAACTTAGATTTTGACCAAAATCGGGAAAAATGAGAACGACCCCCTTTTTTCATTTTTTTCAGTTTTGACGAAAAAATCAACTTGCATAAAATAAGGGTTTAAATGTTGTTCTAGGGGTTTTGGACGCTTCCGAATCCGATGGTGATGTCAGTTTTTTGATGCGACTCCATCCGGACCGGATATTCCAGGATAACCGAAGCTAGTTTCGATTTATTTGAAGAAAATACGCATCTCCCGGCTCGGAATCGACTCGGATCGGAAAATGGACTTCATATTCGGAATCTACACCCTCGAAAACCCCTTATCCAAACAAAAAAACGGCAACTTAGATTTTGACCAAAATCGGAAAAAATGAGAACGACCCCCCCTTTTCATTTTTTTCATTTTTGACGAAATAATCAATTTGCATAAAATAATTGTTTGAAGCTGGTTCTAGGGGTTTTGGACGCTTCCGAATCCGATGGTGATGTCAGATTTTTGATTCGACTCCATCCGGACCGGATATTCCAGGATAACCGAAGCTAGTTTCCATTTTTGTGAAAAAAAACGCATCTCCCGGCTCGGAATCGACTCGGATCGGAAAATGGACTTCATATTCGGAATCTACACCCTCGAAAACCCCTTATCCAAACAAAAAAACAGCAACTTAGATTTTGACCAAAATCGGAAAACATGAGAACGACCCCCCCTTTTCATTTTTTTCATTTTTGACGAAAAAATCAATTTGCATAAAATAAGGGTTTGAAGCTGGTTCTAGGGGTTTTGGACGCTTCCGAATCCGATGGTGATGTCACTTTTTTGATGCGACTCCATCCGGACCGGATATTCCAGGATAACCGAAGCTAGTTTCGATTTATTTGAAGAAAATACGCATGTCCCGGCTCGGAATCGACTCGGATCGGAAAATGGACTTCATATTCGGAATCTACACCCTCGAAAACCCCTTATCCAAACAAAAAAACGGCAATTTAGATTTGTACCAATATCGGGAAAAATGAGAACGACCCCCCCTTTTCATTTTTTTCAGTTTTGACGAAAAAATGAACTTGCATAAAATAAGGGTTTGAAGCTGGTTCAAGGGGTTTTGGAACCTTCCGAATCCGATGGTGATGTCAGTTTTTTGATGCGACTCCATCCGGACCGGATATTCCAGGATAACCGAAGCTAGTTCCAATTTTTTTGAACGGAAATACGCATCTCCCGGCTCGGAATCGACTCGGATCGGAAAATGGACTTCATATTCGGAATCTACACCCTCGAAAACCCCTTATCCAAACAAAAAAACCGCAACTTAGATTTTGACCAAAACCGGAAAAAATGAGAACGACCCCCCCTTTTCATTTTTTTCATTTTTGACGAAAAAATCAACTTGCATAAAATAAGGGTTTAAAGGTTGTTCTAGGGGTTTTGGACGCTTCCGAATCCGATGGTGATGTCAGTTTTTTGATGCGACTCCATCCGGACCGGATATTCCAGGATAACCGAAGCTAGTTTCGATTTATTTGAAGAAAATACGCATCTCCCGGCTCGGAATCGACTCGGATCGGAAAATGGACTTCATATTCGGAATCTACACCCTCGAAAACCCCTTATCCAAACAAAAAAACAGCAACTTAGATTTTGACCAAAATCGGAAAAAATAAGAACGACCCCCCCTTTTCATTTTTTTCATTTTTGACGAAAAAATCAACTTGCATAAAATAAGGGTTTGAAGATGGTTCTAGGGGTTTTGGACGCTTCCGAATCCGATGGTGATGTCAGTTTTTTGATGCGGCTCCATCCGGACCGGATATTCCAGGATAACCGAAGCTAGTTTCGATTTAATATAAGAAAATACGCATGTCCCGGCTCGGAATCGACTCGGATCGGAAAATGGACTTCATATTCGGAATCTTCACCCTCGAAAACCCCTTATCCAAACAAAAAAACGGCAACTTAGATTTTAACCAAAATCGGGAAAAATGAGAACGACCCCCCCTTTTCATTTTTTTCATTTTTGACGAAAAAATCAACTTGCATAAAATAAGGGTTTGAAGCTGGTTCTAGGGGTTTTGGACGCTTCCGAATCCGATGGTGATGTCAGTTTTTTGATGCAACTCCATCCGGACCGGATATTCCAGGATAACCGAAGCTAGTTTCGATTTATTTGAAGAAAATACGCATGTCCCGGCTCGGAATCGACTCGGATCGGAAAATGGACTTCATATTCGGAATCTACACCCTCGAAAACCCCTTATCCAAACGGAAAAACAGCAACTTAGATTTTGACCAAAATCGGGAAAAATGAGAACGACCCCCCCTTTTCATTTTTTTCAGTTTTGACGAAAAAATCAACTTGCATAAAATAAGGGTTTAAATGTTGTTCTAGGGGTTTTGGACGCTTCCGAATCCGATGGTGATGTCAGTTTTTTGATGCGACTCCATCCGGACCGGATATTCCAGGATAACCGAAGCTAGTTTCGATTTATTTGAAGAAAATACGCATCTCCCGGCTCGGAATCGACTCGGATCGGAAAATGGACTTCATATTCGGAATCTACACCCTCGAAAACCCCTTATCCAAACAAAAAAACGGCAATTTAGATTTGTACCAATATCGGGAAAAATGAGAACGACCCCCCCTTTTCATTTTTTTCAGTTTTGACGAAAAAATGAACTTGCATAAAATAAGGGTTTGAAGCTGGTTCTAGGGGTTTTGGACGCTTCCGAATCCGATGGTGATGTCAGTTTTTTGATGCAACTCCATCCGGACCGGATATTCCAGGATAACCGAAGCTAGTTTCGATTTATTTGAAGAAAATACGCATGTCCCGGCTCGGAATCGACTCGGATCGGAAAATGGACTTCATATTCGGAATCTACACCCTCGAAAACCCCTTATCCAAACAAAAAAACAGCAGCTTAGATTTTGACCAAAATCGGAAAAAATAAGAACGACCCCCCCTTTTCATTTTTTTCATTTTTGACGAAAAAATCAACTTGCATAAAATAAGGGTTTGAAGCTGGTTCTAGGGGTTTTGGACGCTTCCGAATCCGATGGTGATGTCAGTTTTTTGATGCGACTCCATCCGGACCGGATATTCCAGGATAACCGAAGCTAGTTTCGATTTATTTGAAGAAAATACGCATCTCCCGGCTCGGAATCGACTCGGATCGGAAAATGGACTTCATATTCGGAATCTACACCCTCGAAAACCCCTTATCCAAACAAAAAAACGGCAATTTAGATTTGTACCAATATCGGGAAAAATGAGAACGACCCCCCCTTTTCATTTTTTTCAGTTTTGACGAAAAAATGAACTTGCATAAAATAAGGGTTTGAAGCTGGTTCAAGGGGTTTTGGACGCTTCCGAATCCGATGGTGATGTCAGTTTTTTGATGCGGCTCCATCCGGACCGGATATTCCAGGATAACCGAAGCTAGTTTCGATTTAATATAAGAAAATACGCATGTCCCGGCTCGGAATCGACTCGGATCGGAAAATGGACTTCATATTCGGAATCTTCACCCTCGAAAACCCCTTATCCAAACAAAAAAACGGCAACTTAGATTTTGACCAAAATCGGAAAAAATGAGAACGACCCCCCCCTTTTCATTTTTTTCAGTTTTGACGAAAAAATCAACTTGCATAAAATAAGGGTTTAAATGTTGTTTTAGGGGTTTTGGACGCTTCCGAATCCGATGGTGATGTCAGTTTTTTGATGCGACTCCATCCGGACCGGATATTCCAGGATAACCGAAGCTAGTTTCGATTTATTTGAAGAAAATACGCATCTCCCGGCTCGGAATCGACTCGGATCGGAAAATGGACTTCATATTCGGAATCTACACCCTCGAAAACCCCTTATCCAAACGGAAAAACAGCAACTTAGATTTTGACCAAAATCGGGAAAAATGAGAACGACCCCCCTTTTCATTTTTTTCAGTTTTGACGAAAAAATCAACTTGCATAAAATAAGGGTTTAAATGTTGTTCTAGGGGTTTTGGACTCTTCCGAATCCGATGGTGATGTCAGTTTTTTGATGCAACTCCATCCGGACCGGATATTCCAGGATAACCGAAGCTAGTTTCGATTTATTTGAAGAAAATACGCATGTCCCGGCTCGGAATCGACTCGGATCGGAAAATGGACTTCATATTCGGAATCTACACCCTCGAAAACCCCTTATCCAAACGGAGAAACAGCAACTTAGATTTTGACCAAAATCGGGAAAAATGAGAACGACCCCCCCTTTTCATTTTTTTCAGTTTTGACGAAAAAATCTACTTGCATAAAATAAGGGTTTAAATGTTGTTCTAGGGGTTTTGGACGCTTCCGAATCCGATGGTGATGTCAGTTTTTTGATGCGACTCCATCCGGACCGGATATTCCAGGATAACCGAAGCTAGTTTCGATTTATTTGAAGAAAATACGCATCTCCCGGCTCGGAATCGACTCGGATCGGAAAATGGACTTCATATTCGGAATCTACACCCTCGAAAACCCCTTATCCACACAAAAAAACGACAACTTAGATTTTGACCAATATCGGGAAAAATGAGAACGACCCCCCCCTTTTCATTTTTTTCATTTTTGACGAAAAAATCAACTTGCATAAAATAAGGGTTTACAGGTTGTTCTAGGGGTTTTGGACGCTTCCGAATCCGATGGTGATGTCAGTTTTTTGATGCAACTCCATCCGGACCGGATATTCCAGGATAACCGAAGCTAGTTTCGATTTATTTGAAGAAAATACGCATGTCCCGGCTCGGAATCGACTCGGATCGGAAAATGGACTTCATATTCGGAATCTACACCCTCGAAAACCCCTTATCCAAACGGAAAAACAGCAACTTAGATTTGTACCAATATCGGGAAAAATGAGAACGACCCCCCCTTTTCATTTTTTTCAGTTTTGACGAAAAAATGAACTTGCATAAAATAAGGGTTTGAAGCTGGTTCAAGGGGTTTTGGAACCTTCCGAATCCGATGGTGATGTCAGTTTTTTGATGCGACTCCATCCGGACCGGATATTCCAGGATAACCGAAGCTAGTTCCAATTTTTTTGAACGGAAATACGCATGTCCCAGCTCGGAATCGACTCGGATCGGAAAATGGACTTCATATTCGGAATCTACACCCTCGAAAACCCCTTATCCAAACAAAAAAACCGCAACTTAGATTTTGACCAAAACCGGAAAAAATGAGAACGACCCCCCCTTTTCATTTTTTTCATTTTTGACGAAAAAATCAACTTGCATAAAATAAGGGTTTAAATGTTGTTCTAGGGGTTTTGGACGCTTCCGAATCCGATGGTGATGTCAGTTTTTTGATGCGACTCCATCCGGACCGGATATTCCAGGATAACCGAAGCTAGTTTCGATTTATTTGAAGAAAATACGCATGTCCCGGCTCGGAATCGACTCGGATCGGAAAATGGACTTCATATTCGGAATCTACACCCTCGAAAACCCCTTATCCAAACGGAAAAACAGCAACTTAGATTTTGACCAAAATCGGGAAAAATGAGAACGACCCCCCCTTTTCATTTTTTTCAGTTTTGACGAAAAAATGAACTTGCATAAAATAAGGGTTTGAAGCTGGTTCTAGGGGTTTTGGACGCTTCCGAATCCGATGGTGATGTCAGTTTTTTGATGCGACTCCATCCGGACCGGATATTCCAGGATAACCGAAGCTAGTTCCAATTTTTTTGAACGAAAATACGCATGTCCCAGCTCGGAATCGACTCGGATCGGAAAATGGACTTCATATTCGGAATCTACACCCTCGAAAACCCCTTATCCAAACAAAAAAACGGCAATTTAGATTTGTACCAATATCGGGAAAAATGAGAACGACCCCCCCTTTTCATTTTTTTCATTTTTGACGAAAAAATCAACTTGCATAAAATAAGGGTTTGAAGCTGGTTCTAGGGGTTTTGGACGCTTCCGAATCCGATGGTGATGTCAGTTTTTTGATTCGACTCCATCCGGACCGGATATTCCAGGATAACCGAAGCTAGTTTCCATTTTTGTGAAAAAAAAACGCATCTCCCGGCTCGGAATCGACTCGGATCGGAAAATGGACTTCATATTCGGAATCTACACCCTCGAAAACCCCTTATCCAAACAAAAAAACGGCAACTTAGATTTTGACCAAAATCGGAAAAAATGAGAACGACCCCCCCTTTTCATTTTTTTCATTTTTGACGAAAAAATCAACTTGCATAAAATAAGGGTTTAAATGTTGTTCTAGGGGTTTTGGACTCTTCCGAATCCGATGGTGATGTCAGTTTTTTGATGCAACTCCATCCGGACCGGATATTCCAGGATAACCGAAGCTAGTTTCGATTTATTTGAAGAAAATACGCATGTCCCGGCTCGGAATCGACTCGGATCGGAAAATGGACTTCATATTCGGAATCTACACCCTCGAAAACCCCTTATCCAAACGGAGAAACAGCAACTTAGATTTTGACCAAAATCGGGAAAAATGAGAACGACCCCCCCTTTTCATTTTTTTCAGTTTTGACGAAAAAATCTACTTGCATAAAATAAGTTTAAATGTTGTTCTAGGGGTTTTGGACGCTTCCGAATCCGATGGTGATGTCAGTTTTTTGATGCGACTCCATCCGGACCGATATTCCAGGATAACCGAAGCTAGTTTCGATTTATTTGAAGAAAATACGCATCTCCCGCTCGGAATCGACTCGGATCGGAAAATGGACTTCATATTCGGAATCTACACCCTCGAAAACCCCTTATCCACACAAAAAACGACAACTTAGATTTTGACCAATATCGGGAAAAGAGAACGACCCCCCCTTTTCATTTTTTTCATTTTTGACGAAAAAATCAACTTGCATAAAATAAGGGTTTACAGGTTGTTCTAGGGGTTTTGGACGCTTCCGAATCCGATGGTGATGTCAGTTTTTTGATGCGACTCCATCCGGACCGGATATTCCAGGATAACCGAAGCTAGTTTCGATTTATTTGAAGAAAATACGCATGTCCCGGCTCGGAATCGACTCGGATCGGAAAATGGACTTCATATTCGGAATCTACACCCTCGAAAACCCCTTATCCAAACGGAAAAACAGCAACTTAGATTTTGACCAAAATCGGGAAAAATGAGAACGACCCCCCCTTTTCATTTTTTTCAGTTTTGACGAAAAAATGAACTTGCATAAAATAAGGGTTTGAAGCTGGTTCAAGGGGTTTTGGAACCTTCCGAATCCGATGGTGATGTCAGTTTTTTGATGCGACTCCATCCGGACCGGATATTCCAGGATAACCGAAGCTAGTTCCAATTTTTTTGAACGAAAATACGCATGTCCCAGCTCGGAATCGACTCGGATCGGAAAATGGACTTCATATTCGGAATCTACACCCTCGAAAACCCCTTATCCAAACAAAAAAACGGCAATTTAGATTTGTACCAATATCGGGAAAAATGAGAACGACCCCCCCCTTTTCATTTTTTTCAGTTTTGACGAAAAAATCAACTTGCATAAAATAAGGGTTTGAAGCTGGTTCTAGGGGTTTTGGACGCTTCCGAATCCGATGGTGATGTCAGTTTTTTGATTCGACTCCATCCGGACCGGATATTCCAGGATAACCGAAGCTAGTTTCCATTTTTGTGAAAAAAAAACGCATCTCCCGGCTCGGAATCGACTCGGATCGGAAAATGGACTTCATATTCGGAATCTACACCCTCGAAAACCCCTTATCCAAACAAAAAAACGGCAACTTAGATTTTGACCAAAATCGGAAAAAATGAGAACGACCCCCCCTTTTCATTTTTTTCATTTTTGACGAAAAAATCAACTTGCATAAAATAAGGGTTTTAAGCTGGTTCAAGGGGTTTTGGACGCTTCCGAATCCGATGGTGATGTCAGTTTTTTGATGCGACTCCATCCGGACCGGATATTCCAGGATAACCGAAGCTAGTTTCCATTTTTTTGAACAAAAAACGCATCTCCCGGCTCGGAATCGACTCGGATCGGAAAATGGACTTCATATTCGGAATCTACACCCTCGAAAACCCCTGATCCAAACAAAAAAACGGCAACTTAGATTTTGACCAAAATCGGAAAAAATAAGAACGACCCCCCTTTTCATTTTTTTCATTTTTGACGAAAAAATCAACTTGCATAAAATAAGGGTTTGAAGATGGTTCTAGGGGTTTTGGACGCTTCCGAATCCGATGGTGATGTCAGTTTTTTGATGCGACTCCATCCGGACCGGATTTTCCAGGATAACCGAAGCTAGTTTCGATTTATTTGAAGAAAATACGCATCTCCCGGCTCGGAATCGACTCGGATCGGAAAATGGACTTCATATTCGGAATCTACACCCTCGAAAACCCCTTATCCAAACAAAAAAACAGCAACTTAGATTTTGACCAAAATCGGAAAAAATGAGAACGACCCGCCACAGTTTTCTAGCTGCAAAGATTTATGGGCTGAAAATGGATATCAAATCTGACCTTACCACTTCATTAGGGATCATATAGAGGCCCAAAAACGATTGCAACCAAAATCGGTTCTGATCGTCCTAGCGAGATATCACCCCATAAAGATGCTGCGCGGCAACAGTATGTTTAACCCATAAGGAATAGGGTAATTAAAAAAGAGAAAGTGTCTCCGATTTTATTCTTCACCAAAAAAACGGATTCATTTACGTGTAAAAAAGGCAAGAAAAATTTAGAAACATTTTTTTATCTATTTCGGGGTGTCTCAGAGCAGAAAAAGGGCCTAAGCCACAATTTTTTTCTTAGCATTTACTGAAACGAAACTTTGATGCATTTTCCCGTAATTTAGTTTTACAAAAATGGACTTTATAAGTGCTTTTGACGTTGGAGAAGACGAATTTCACCATCCAGATTCTCTCTGACAAACGCCTGAGTCGCTGTGAACGCTTTTTTAGCGCTTAAACCCGATTTTTCAAGCTCAATTTTAATTCATTTCCCAATTAGGAGCCCTAAAATCTTTTTTTTGTTTTCGACGTTACTTACACTAACAGGAAAAAGCTCGAGGAACACGATTTTCACTATCCCAATTTTCCTGAATCAACGTCTGATCGGCCTACAGCGCTATTAGAACGCCTAATGTACTAAAGGCACGAAAAAAGCGCTAACCGGGACTCAGGCGTTGATCGCCTGAGTCCCGGTTTTTCATTTTTAACGAAAAAATCAACTTCCATAATGTAAGAGTTTGAAGGTGGTTCTAGGGGCTTTGGACGCTTCCGAATCCGATGGTGATGTCAGTTTTTTGATGCGATTCCATCCGGACCGGATATTCCAGGATAACCGAAGCTAGTTTCGATTTTTTTGAACAAAAAACGCATCTCCCGGCTCGCAATCGACTCGGATCGGAAATTGGACTTCAAATTCGGAATCTACAACCTCGAAAACCCCTTATCCACACAAAAAAACGGCCTTCTCATTTTTTCTGATTTTGGTCAAAATCTAAGGTGCCGTTTTTTTGTGTGGATAAGGGGTTTTCGACGGTGTAGATTCCGAATATGAAGTCCATTTTCCGATCCGAGTCGATTCCGAGCCGGGAGATGGGTTTTTTATTCAAAAAAATCGAAACTAGCTTCGGTTATCCTGGAATATCCGGTCCGGATGGCGTCGGATGAAAAAACTGACTTCACCAGTCGATTCAGAAGCGTCCAAAACCCCTAGAACCCCTCTTGCAAGGGTTTGAAGTTGGTTCAAGGGTACTCGGAATATTTCCGCCTTGTCTTTTTTTTTTTGTCCTGGTGCACTTTTTTTCGATCTTGAAAAATTTCAAGATTGAAATTGTAAAATTTTTCGTAAATAGTATAGTTTTAAAAACAAGTGTTTTTTATTTGTAACTTGTCTTTTAATTTGAAAGAACTGCCAATTCTCTAACTTATTTTCAATTGATTAATTTTTTTTTTTTTTTTTTTTTTTTTTTTTTTTGATTCTTGAGAATTCCATTTTCGTGGAAAAAATTTTTCATTCCTTGGACTGAAAAGTAGACCGTAAAATGTGTCTTCCTCGGATTAAAATATTTTTCTTTGCAGGTATCGGAGGTAAATTTCAAGACTCGATCAATTACTGCCCTTGGCTTCGCCTCGGGCGCTAAACTTGGTCTCGTACTTGAGATATTTACCGTCGACACCTGTAAAGAAAAGTACTATTTCATGAAAATTTTTATAAGTAGGTAATAATTGTTAAAATTCACAGAAAAAAAAAAAAAAAAAAAAAAAAGAAAACAATTTTGTCGCTTTTGTAAGTTTCATTTTTTATCGGAAAAAGTTCAAATCGCTGGTGTAAATTTTTATAATTTCAAAAAAAACTTCGTAATTTTAGTTTTGTAATTAGAGGCTGTATACATGACCTATTTAATTATTACATTAAAAAGTACATAAGCAAAAAATCTGGAAAAAATCCAGTTGATCGATAATGTCCTGAAGAATGGATGAGAGGAATAAAATAAAAAGATTCTATCGCCATTTGATTGACTCGTAAAGTACTTTAGGCAAAACCTGTTGGCCTAAAATAGGCCTTTTCTTATGAAGATCTGGCGTAAGATACTTACATGGGCCTTCTTTCCTCAAAATGCTTAATGTGTACAATTTCTAAGCAAGTTTGGCCAAATAATAGGTAATGAATAAATTAGCGCCAAAATAAATGATATGAATATTTTTTTTATATTTATTATTATGCTACAATTCTAATTTAATTTTTAAAAATTACTGCATACTTAACACAGAATGACAAAAATATCTCATTTTAGCAGTGACCGACACGCGGATCAATGAAGTCTGCAATATACGTACATCACAATCATAAAAACTGGAAAAAAAAATGGAAAAGTTCGGCTCTGGCGGCTTCAAACGCCGCAGATGGCCAAGAGGTTTTCATAGCGCTTTTCGATAAAGCAGAGCGCCATTTATTCTTGTAGTGCAGGAAAAAGAAGAAAACTTTTTGGGGGAATTTCATAAAACATATTCGTCCCAATTAAATATATTACATCTATCGAAGATATGTTTTTCAGAAACGGTTGGCTAGGCTATGGTTTTGTTTCTCCCGAAAATAAACCGTCTTTTGTCCTCTCGAGTCTCTTTGAATCGTCTCACTCAAAAGTGCCCGTAAACATGTTTAAGTCCTCGAAAGATGTCGCGCCTCCTTGATCCAACATCTGCAACATGTCTGACAATTCCTGGGGCTGTTGCTGCGGCTGTCCCGGATTGGGTCCCTGGCCGGGAGTCCCTCCGGTGACCGGATGTCCTGGGGGTCCTGCCGATCCAGTACCGGAATCTGAAGTCTGGTTCCCTCCTTGCCAAGCCCACATTCCCGGGTTACCGGGAGCGGGTTGATATGGCGTTCCCCTTGAACCCCCTCCCAATTGGGTATAAGTGGGACCGCCCGGAGATCTGGACGGAGACAGCTGACTATAATTGTAGCCCTCCGTGACCGGCTGCTGCCTTAAGCTCCAAGCCGTTTGGGCCGGGGTGGGACTGGTCGTGGACGTCTTTGATATCCGACTCAGGACGGAACCGCTGTTGGTCTGCTGTTGCCCCGAAGGTGAACCGTAGCCGGCGATCGGCGACGGAGTCGGATCGTAACTTCCGTAAACGTTTTGCGCGCTCGCCGGTCTCGTCTGTTGATTGTTGTGAATGTGAGTGGGGGTCATCATGTGAGAATAAACCTGATCTCTTCTCTGTATGCTGTAGTCCAATCCGGGTTGTTGATAAGGAACTTGTTCTGCCGCAGCATCAGCCGTGGAATTTTCGGGATGAGCATGCATCGTTCTGTAACATAAAAAAAAAAGATTTTTAGCCGGATTTCGTTAGTTTTAATTTCAGCTTATTTGTAAAAAAAAAAAGAAAAATGTTAAGGGTAATTCCAGTATCCTAACCTAACCTAACCTAACCTAACCTAACCTAACCTAACAACCTAATTTTAAAACCAGATCCCAGCAATAAAATTATCGACGGAAATTTGGAATTTTCGATGTTGTGTGATAAAAAATACTCTTTCATCTTTGTATAACCTGACGGGTCTAGAAATTGAAAAGTAAACAGATTATGTTTGGTTCGAATTAGGGAACGTTCAAGTATTACGTAAGACTTTTTTTCGGGGTTTTGGACCCCCTCCCCCCCGGTTGTAAGACATTTAGCAAAACTTAGCTCATGGCGAAGATGGCGGATACGGACTCCCCCCCCCCCCTAAAAATCTTATGTAATACTTGAACGTTCCCTTTCATCTACAAAGTCGAAACTGAACAGTTTCGACAACAAAAAAAAAATCGTGTAAAATCATCAAAAAATTCCCATAAAAAATATTTTTTCTTGTAGAATGAGTTGATATAAATTCTCAAAAAATCCGTTTTTTTTTTTTTTTTTTTTTTTTCAAAAAGATTTTGCTCAATTAATTTTTAAGAACAAATTGCTTGAGCTCAACCTGCTAAATGGGAAAATGACAAAAATTTAATTTTTCATTTTTATTACTAAATGATGACACGAGAAATTTAAAAGAAATTCAATGTAACGTTTATTTAAGTTTAACAAAGGCAATATTGCAGTTAAATCTCCAAATCAGACCCTGTTCTAAGATCATTAATACATTGAAAAATATTTCCAAAAATTTTTTTTTCCATTTTTTTCAAAAAAAAGTTGCCTAATTTTTTCCTACTATAGACAGGAGCGACTTGAAACACAACTTAAAATTAAACTGGCCGGTGGTTATGAAAAGTAACTTTAAAATCTAATTTCTTAAAGAACCCCGCGCAGAATAATAGGAATTTATGTACCGAATAAAAATCCATTCGTTTTTGTTTCTTTTTTTTGTTTATTTTTAAATGTAAACTTTATCCGGCACCCAAATCCAAATATTCTGTGCGGGCTTCTTTAAAAAAACCAAGCTTAAAGTCGAGTTAGTTGCCTGTTGGCACTACACACAGTGGGCAAGAAAAGTTTATATTTGGCCAAAACTTAGGCGCAAAAATTGTAAGCGGGTTTTTGATTTAGGACCTCTAGGCTTCATAAATAAAACCATCGACATGACAGGGACTTTTAAATAAACCGACTAAAAGCTTAGTTGAAATATAATTTTTATAAAATTTTTTACTTAATTAACTTTAAAAAACGAATTACCGCCAGAAAAAATTTTTTTGATTACTTTCAGATCAATTAGGTTAGGTTAGGGTAGGTTAGGTTAGGTTAGGTTGATCATGAACGAGCCTTAGGTAGATAAGGAGCAACTGTCCCTGAAATAATGCTACCAGCGGTTCCGGGGACGGTTCAGCAAATAGAGGTGGTTTTTTAGTCAGTGCGAGTCTGACACTACCGCAGAGAAAATCCTGCGGTGTCCATAACGGATTTTTCCACCTTGGCACAAAAAAAAAAAAAAAAAAAAAAAAGGTTAGGTTAGGTTAGGGTAGGGTAGGGTAGGTTAGGTTAGGTTAGGTTTGGTTAGGTTTGGTTAGGTTAGGTTAGGTTAGGTTAGGTTATGATACTGGAAGTATAGACCTCCATGATCACTGACTATCAGTAAATCATATTCGATTACTTATGATTTCCGTAATCGTTAACAAATTTTTGACATTATTAACAAAAAATTAGTTAAAAATGTGTAAAAAAGCAAAAAGGTTTTTTTTAAATGACTTTTTAGACCCGGTATATATATGGAACAGAAACAACCTGAAAATTGTGCTGTCCGATCAGACTTATGTAAAATAGTAAAAATTTTCAATGAAGTTTTGGCCAAAAATAAATGATTCTGGACCAATGTGGCTACACGATTTTGAATAAAACTCTCCTGGCCAATGGAATATGGCTTAAACAAATTCAAGTGTCATCTCCCAGAGAGAATATACAGAATAAGACTACAAATTATGAATATTTTTTAGGCACGGGAAAAATGTAAGCAGACGACATAAAAAGCTTTTAAAGACAAACCTATGGCTCATTGGTTTGACTCATTCAAAAAAAACTAAAGCCTTGTCTCCATTGGACATTTAATTGGAAGGTACAATTAATTGTAACATCGGGAATGATGTATATTTTTGGACTTTTTTCTTCAGCTACCACTTTTTTTTCGTTTTCATTACTTTTAGTGTTCGAAAAAATAATCAAAACAATTAAAAAAGTGGCAGCAGATGAAAAAAGTCCAAAAATATACAGCATTTCCGGAGGTACAATTAATTGTACCCTTCGATAAATTGGCCAATGGAGACAGGAATAATTTCTCAAGCTAATTTTTCGCCAAATTTTTTACTTCAATTTTTGCCAAATGAAAATTTGCTCCGAAAGTGAAAAAGAACAGAAAAGAATCAAAAAAAAAAGTCAAGACCGGCAGAAAATATTTCCTGAATGAATTTGATAAACATAAACATAAACTGAAATAGAGAAGAGGCACAATTTTAAACATTTTATAGGTGTAAAAAAGCAAAGTGCTTTATATTTGTAAATTTTCTGGGTCAACAGACACCCCCTACAATACGAAATCGGGTAAAAATACTAAAACTTATTTGGTTTCATAATTTTTTCCCCCTTTTGTTTACCGTTAAATTTAAAGCTTCGCAGGAAAAAAAATGTTTTCCTGATTTTTCATTTTTTTTGAATCGTAAATTTTTCCTCCCTTCCGTTATTTAAAAAAAAAAATGCTTACTTTGCGGTGGTATTTGTGCAAACGATGTATTCCACTTCGTCGGTGTAGGGATTAAGGAATGCGAATGCAGAAGTTCTCAGCCAAACCCATTCCCGACTCTTCGCTTTAAATCGGTACATAACGGACATGACTTGTCCCTTTAACTTCAGTACTGAAAAAAAAAAAAGAAAAGAAATTTAATAATTAATTTAAAAGAAAAAAAATGAAAATAAGTGAAATAACTATCGAAAAATGCCATTTAAAATTAAAAGATTTTTTTC
The DNA here is from genome assembly GCA_037577465.1 of Liposcelis bostrychophila. Classification (NCBI taxonomy): domain Eukaryota; kingdom Metazoa; phylum Arthropoda; class Insecta; order Psocodea; family Liposcelididae; genus Liposcelis; species Liposcelis bostrychophila. Next base: position 18,036,501 of record CM075212.1, on the reverse strand, counting down.
CCTGCTGAATTCATTTGTTTTCTTATATTCAAAAGTTTCGATCGGAGCAAGCTGAAACAAGATTAAATCAAGCGTCGATCCTCGTGTTTTTCTGCTTTTGTCAGTGTTAGGCAGTCGATTCGTATAGTAACACGTGTTTTATTTTTCCGTAATTTCAAAGGTAAATTTCGATTTTTTTTTTTTTTTTTTTTTTTTTTTTTTTTTTTTTTTTTTTTGTGGCAGGGCGGGGGGTTGTGCTTGATTACAGTCTACGTTTGATTAGGAATAAAAATAAAGTGATCGGTTTTTTCTTTTCGTTTTCGTTCATATCCTTTTTTTTTCAATATTTTTTCAGTGTGGTGCAAGAAAAATGAGCGAGAGTTTGGTGGATAGCACAGCCCGGGTTCCGACGGCCGAAAAACCGGCCAAACCGAAGAGAGCTCCACGTAAAAAAATGCACAAGGTGGAGAAAAAAATGAGCAAACTCAAAATGAGAGACGCGGAAAGTTCGGACAGCACCGATTCCTGTTCCTGTTCAGACTGCGCGGATTCCGACACGGAATCGTCTTCTTGTTCCTGCTCCGACTGTTGCCCGTCTTCCTCGGAGGAAAGTTCATCTTGCTCTTGCTCGGATTGCAAAGAATGCGATTGCTCGGATTGCGAACCGGGAAAACCGAGGAGATACCGTCGATCGGCTTACGCTCCGGCTCCGAAAAAAGGTACGAAAAAGAAAAAAAAGGAATCGGCTTGCGAAGGGGGAGTGTGCCCGCTGGAGCGAAAAAAAACCAAGCCTAAGAAAAAAGCCGCGCCTAAGAAGAAAGCCTGCTCGGACTGTTGCTGCAATCCCAGGAAAACACAGAATAAAACTCGAAAATCTAAGAAAACTTGTGGTCCGTGTTGTTAAAAGCGTTTTTTTGTTAAATTTAATCGATTTTTTTCAAAAAAGGTGTGGGTCGTTAAATTTATTTTAAATATTAAATTATTAAATTTTGATTGATTAAAATGTATAAATTTTTATTCGCGGGCGAAATTAAGTGCTAAAAAAAAGTTTTTAATGTTCAATATATAATTATTTGTGCGTTTTTATACCAAAAAAAGTTTAAATAATCATTTTTTAATTAAGAAAAAAAATTACCTTGTTCGAAGCTTTCCTTCATGTGAGTTTGATCTTCGAGGTGAAAGAACTCAAAGCAGGATTTTCCCAGGAGCTCGGGAGGGCTGTATCCTAAAAGTCCGATGACTCTTTGATCGACGAAAGTGAATTTTCCGTCCATCGAATGGCGAGATATGAATTCGGCGTTGTTGTTTGAGCCCGATAAATCGGACGTGTTGGGGGTCGAAGTCACTTGTAATCGTCCTATGGCCACGAGACAACAATGAGACCCGTCTTCCTCTCCTCCTCCTCGATCCATTTGAACACCTGGAACATCTCGGAAAATAAATTTCTTTTTCCTTTTTTGGTTCGATATTACTTAAATTTAAGTAATAGGAAGGTTCGCCTCAATAAAAATTTAATAAGGGTAGGTTTTGGTCGCATAACAAAGAAAATATGCTGATCGGTTTTAAAAAAAAAAGTTGAAAACACCACTTCCAATGATTCCCTATTATTTTTCCTAAAAAAAATTAATAAATTCCTAACCAATTTTTTCTAAAAATTTTGGTTCCTAAAATTATTTTTTGAACAATTTTTTTGTTTGAATTTTCAATTTTCCTAAAATTTTTTAAAATCCCTAAAATTAAGTTTCCTGAAATCCCTAAAATTTAATTTCCTAAAATTCCTTTAGGGATATAAAAAATTAGGAAAAATATTCATTTTACAAAATCTTATTTTAGGAATCAAAAAATTTTAGGAAAATTGAAACGGTGACAGGTTTTAAAAAAAAAAAAGGTGAAAACACCACTTTCCAATAATTTCGTATTATTTTTCCTAAAAAAAAAATAAATTCCTAATCCATTTTTCCTAAAAAGTTTGGTTCCTTAAATTGTTTTCCCCTAACTATTTTTATTTTAAATTTTTACCTAATTTTCTAAAATGTTTTGATTCCTAAAATAAAATTTCTTAAAATTCCTAAAATTAAATTTCCTAAAATCCCTGAAATTAAATTTCCTAAAATCCCTTTAGGGGTATAAAAAATTAGAAAAAATATTCATTTCAGGAAATCTTATTTTAGGAATCAAATAATTTTAGGAAAATTGAAATGCTGATTGGTTTAAAAAAAAGTTCAAAACACAATTTTTTTCCAGTGATTCCCTACCATTTTTCCTAATCCATTTTTCCTAAAAATTTTGGTTCCTAAAATTATTTTCCTAACAATTTTTTTTTTTTTTTTTAATTTTTAATTTTCCAAAATTTTTTGATTCCTAAAATAAAATTTCTTAAAATCGCTAAAATAAAATTTTTTTAAAATCCCTAAAATTAAATTTCCTAAAATCCTTTTAGGGATTTTAAAAATTAGGTAAAATATTAATTTTAGGAAATCTAATTTCAGGAATCAAAAAATTTTAGAAATATTGAAAATTAGGAAAAAATTTTAGGACCCAAAATTTTTAGAAAAATGAATTAGGAATTTATTTTTTTTAAAGGAAAAACGGATTAGGAAAATTGGTCGGGAAAGCTTTCCAATATAAACGGTAAGTAATTTGGTAAGTAATTTCTCTGCGCCGGTTTAAATTAATTTGAAAATAAAAATATTTTCATAATTCAATTTTTAAAAAAAAATAATTGTGAGTAATTTGAAAAATAAATGCAGCTCTAGGGCAACGGCCAGCAGGGAAGGGGAAAGAGTCTGAATTCCTCTGAGTCAGAGGGGAGATTTGGGCTCCCCTATAATGCATTTCCTTTTTGAAGAATTTTGCTCCCCACTAGCCTTTTGTAATACAGACAAATGAATATAAAATGAAAAAAACGAACTTAAGACCAAGAATGTGCTAAAACAAAAATTAAATTCGTTAATCAAATGACGATAATCAACTAATCATGCTAATGACTAGGAACGTATTTCCACACAGTATTTTTATGCAGACAGAAAATGAAGTATTTTAAGTGACATTAATAAATAAATGTAATAAAAATTATAATTACTTAAATTGGCCATTTAAAAAAAATAGTTAAGAAATAGCCGAAATTCGGAAAAATTTATCTCAAATTTCTTCGTGCTTTGCACAAACAATACAATTCAGTCGCTACAGGATTAAGTCGATTTTTTCTTATTAAAAAAAAAAAAAAAAATTAACTGCCATTTTAATTTAAAAAATAATGAATGCTGCCTTCATTAGACGAACACAAGAGTGTGATTAAAAATGACAGTACCGGAACTGCATTTGCTTCTTTTTTTTTTTTACTCTATAATTTTATTTCTGATACTTAAGGCCATATTTTAACGCCAACATGTAAGCGTTTAAAAAATGACGTCACGACGGTAATAAAACACAAATACTAAGAAAATCGTTTTATTTCCAGGAATTTGATTTATCACCCTCACCTTTTAAATCGTAGCATTGGAGCCATAGGGTTTGCAATTTTTCGGTCGAATATATTATATATTGATTTTCGAAGACTTTTTTTTTTTTTTATTAATTATCGAGATTTGAGATTAGCTCAGACTAATTTATTTCCTATTCAAAAATAAAATAAATCTGATCTTGGTCAGTAGATTTTAATGTGAAGAAGCGTTAAAATATTGAGAGATAGGTAGGGGCTAATAAAAGATGCTTTATGACATTCAAATAAATTAAACTAACTTAATTTATAGGAAAAACCGATCAGAATTTTGAATAATGATCACATTTTTTTTTTTAGAATTTAGACTAACTCTGTAAACTGCAGTCAAACTAAACAAAAAATGAATTAGGATCATATTAATTCGGAGCCTTTAAGAGAACATTTTTATTCTAAAAAATAAAAAAATTTTAAATCTTCAAGAGAAACGAGAAAGGGCTTATCTTATACAAACTGGGTTCAAACAAAAATTACAAACATTTTGCATGGAACGCTTGATACGGTTCGTAGGCAGTTCCTTAGAATGCATGTCGCAACAAGCCATTTTCACTGAGCGACACAATTTAACTATTTACTTGTTTACTGCTCCTTGATTTGGCCGTTTTAGATTTTCATTTAGATTTGATTTTAGATTTCTTATTTACAGCTCCCCGATTTTTTTCCGATTTTGCAGTTTTAGATTTGCTACATATTTTTTTAATATTTAGGCTAATTTTATTCATTTTTTTTTTAAATTGATTTTTCTGCATTATTTAAACTTTTAGCTCTCACTCAATGAAGCAGTTGCCACATCAGGGGTTAGGCAAAAATTAGTCTTTTGAGACAGTCTCATGGGTAACCGATTAATTTAATCAAGTAAAATAAGAACCGATTATAATAACAAGAATAATTGCAGATTGACAAGATATTAGGTAATTTTTTTAATTTCAGCGCGTAAGATTCGTTTTTCCATTCTATTTTCATTTGTCTGTATAAAGGTGTCATTTATTTTTCAAGTCACTGACAAATCGGTCAGCTATTGGTCACTTGACAAATCGGTCAACGATTAACATCATCTAAAAATTGGCCATAAAAATTGCACTCAGCTCATATTAAAAACCAACGTTTTATGAAAAAACCCAACAATTCTTTAGGGAGTCTGGAATCCGGGATCCCTCGATTTAATCAAAAAATTGTTTTCGTTAAATTTTGTCGAAACGCGATGCTAAAAATTATAGCAGAGTTATCGTCTACTTTACGGTAAATTTGTACGCTATAAAGCAGCAATATTAAGATAAATTCACTAATTCCAACTGAAATCAATTTTTACTGTTTTCTTGGTTTTGCACTAAAAGTGGGAATCAATTTATTTTTTCCTCCCTGCTTTTCTTGTAAATTTTGTAAAATTTTGAAATTAGAAAAGCTCCTAAAAATAAGGCATTAAAATCACGGAATTTTTTTATTTTCAATCCGGGGATTCGTGGGGTTAAAACAGGTCCGGGACCCAAACACTAGGGTGGGCCGAAAATCAAAAATTTTGGAATTTCAAAATGCCTGATGGCGCTATTGCTGCGGCTGATCATTTGTAAAAATTTTTTCCTTCTCGAAATTTTTTTAAAACGGCGTCTTGGTGGAGCGCAGAGGGCCAAAGTTTTGGAAAACCCCAAAAGGGATGAAAATTCGTCTTTTGGATTTTTGTGAAAAAAATACAGTTTCCCACCTGATTTTCAACGTAGATTTTGAAAATGAAATCTGTTTGCGTCTATCTTTTTCTGTTCTTGAGATACAAGCCAAGTTCGCTATAAAAATGTCAAAACTCTAAAATTTTAATATTTTTATCATATGTTTTACAATAGCTCAGGAACAGAAATAGCTAGACGCAAACCGACTTAATTTTCGAAATCTACGTTACAAATCCGATAGGAAGCGGTACTTTTTTCAAAAAAGTCGTAACAGTTGAATTTTAATCCCTTATAAGATTTTCCAAAACTTTGACCCTCTGGCGCACCCTCAAGACGCCGTTTAAAAAAAATTCGAAAACGAAAAAATTTTTTCAATAGATAAACCACAGCGATTGCGCTATCAGGCATTTTGAAAATCCAAAATTTTTTATTGTGGACCCACCCTATCAAGCACTGCAGTCCCTAAGCCACTTCTTTAAAAAATTGGGCTGGTTCTTTTAAATTTATATGGCCAATCTCAAGCCAGTTCGCCTAATTTTAAACGAATTAACTCATTACTTAATTCGTTAAAATAAATATTGAATACGGCCAAATTTACAATGTCGAAAATTTTTTTTTCCCTTCTTTTTTTTAATGGCCAATAAAAGTAAACTTTAAAAGAGTTATAATACGTACCTGTGGGAGGCCAATTTTTTATGTATCCTGTGCAATGTACGACAGCGTAATTTTGACCGTCCCTGCTTTGCCCCAGGCTGTTCCTTTGTTTGAGCCGGTTTAGATGTCCGACGGACATGCTGTCGGAGGAAACGTTTCCGACTTTCATCCGACAGATGAAACCCCTCCGAGATCCCATGCACAGCCTCATGGAAGATTGATGCCCTTCCTTTTTAACGGTTCCCGTCTTCAAATCTAAAATTCTACCGGTGTTCTGTGGTTCCTGAGTGGAAAGTTGCTCCCGGACTTTTTCCACATCCTCGGAATGTACGTTGTCGTAAATGCAGCTTCCGAACCACTCGTTTTGCGATTGATTCAACACGGGGGTGACGGAATCGGAAACGTAGATGATCCTTCCGGTGTCGCAGGTGACGACGAACAAAAATCCGTCGGCCGCTTCCAAAATCAAGTGTTTGAGCTCTTGATCGGTGAGGAACGAGGGCTTGTAGGTCCCGTCCGAGGACGTGTTTCCCGTACCTGAAACCGAGCATATACATATATTAATTATTCACGGCGCGAAACATCCGGTCCTCCGGTTTTAACATATGCCCGAGACGTCGTCATCGACGTGGATTCCGGACGAAAAATAAAAATAAAAAAAAGAAATAGCCCGAGACGTCGGAGCGTTAAAGTAAATAACGTTATTATAAAAGATAACATGTTTTTCGAGGAGAGGAAGCGAAACTCGTTACCTTTCCGACCTCGCCGAGATGAAAAGTAAATATACAATTAGATTACGAGTCGAGATTGGAGTCTTCGGAAGGGAGTAAAACTTTTATATACGACACGGTTTCTTAATAAATAACTTGCCATCCATCCCGCCCGACCTCTTCTCCCCGTAATTAACGACTTTCGCTCCTTTTCTTCCCGAAAATGGAGAAGACAGGAAAAAAAAAAAGAAAAAAATTGCGCAACGGGTATTTCCATTTTTATGATTCGCGTCACGAGTCCTCCGAAGGGCCATCTGGCAACTTTCCCGCATTGTTTTCGAGTTGCAGGTACAATCGTGCCTGAGTCTTCCGCGAAGAATTTTTTTTTTTTTTTAATAAAAGACCTAAGACTGTATTCTCCAAAAATATTACCATTTTTTTCCTTATTTTCATAGGAATAATTCTGTCTAAAAAAAAAAAAAATATACTGGGATATGGGGGAATATTCCTACGTAAAACTAAATTTTTGGGGTACTGTCCTAATATTGCTAAATTTGGCCAATGAAACGATATAAAACTTTAAATTTTTTAAAAGTAAAATTTATAAGAAATTTTTTAAGTCCATGCTTTCGTTCATGTCGTCTAATTTTAAAATAAAATTTAAACTTTAAATTTCTTGTAAATTTTTTAGCTAATTTCTTGTAAATTTTACTTTAGAAAAAAGGCCAGAATTAAAAAAAAAAATTAAACAAAATTTACAAGAAATTTAAAGTCCTTGCTTTTTTTGTCCGTAGGCCTACTATTAAAAAAGGCCAAAAGTGAAAAAAAAATACTCAAAATAATATTTAAAATTTTCGAAGTTAAAATTTACATATTAAAAAAAAAACGATTTAAAATTTTTAAGGTATTTTTTTTGCCGGTTTTTGGCATTTTCAATTTTTTAAAAAGTTGATTAAAAATCAATTTATTAGTATTAAAAATTGAGTGAAAATTTTTAAAAAAATTTAAAAAGCCCAAAAATTTGAAATTTCAATTTTTTATTTTGGAACTTATCCAGTTTTGTTAATTTGGGTACCGTAGATTGGGGTGAAGTTGAAAGGTGGGGTGAAGTTGAAAGGTGGGGTGAAGTTGAAAGGAAATTTCAAAAAAAAAAATTAAAGATTTATTTTTGGCACTAAAAATAAAAATTTTTTGTTTCATTAAGTGGATATTGTTTACTGGATACTTATGTAGTATAAATATGAAAGCTGCGAATTTTTATCTATTTTAGCATCTATTCTTGTTTAACTTTTGTGCGGATGCCGAAAATGGCAACTTTTTGGTAGTTTAGAAACTTTTATTTCTGCTAGTGCTTTTCAATTTCTTCAGAAATTTTAAAGCCCTTTTATTCGACGTGGAATATTCTTATGTTTTTATTCCGTTACAAAAAACAGTATATTTGCTTTCGGGCTTTGATAATCACAGCTTTTTTGAAAAATTTTTAATTTTAAGAGAGACATGGGGTGAAGTTGAAAGGTCGCAGACTTTAAGCTTTTGCCAAATTTTGCTTCTGGAAAACATTTCCTGGGTGCTGTTTTGAAAATTAAGGCAAGAGATCAAATAAACATTCCAAAAATTCCGATTCTTTCCTCCTTTTCAAAGGTTTAGAGAAAATTAACTTTAATTTCTGTACAGTTTGACTTCAAACATGGGGTGAAGTTGAAAGCTGACATTGTTTAACTTTCGAGGACCAACAAGGATTAATGGCACGTGAAATATATTACTATCCGTCATTATAATTGTTTGGAATACTATTTTAAGTAAAATTGGGCGTTTCGAAGGCCCAAATGGAAAAAATAAAACAGCTTTCAACTTCACCCCACCGTGGGGTGAAGTTGAAAAGAAGGGGTTTTTAATTTTTTTCGAGCTTTCGAAAAAGTCAAAAAAAATTGAAATTCTCGGGATTAAAACTTCTAGTGGAGACCCAAATTTTAAAAAAATTTGAAGAAAAAAAAATTATTAATAAAGATTTTATGAGCAAGTAAACTCCAAAATCTTTCAACTTCACCCCAATCTACGGTATTACATGCGTTGGAAATTCATTTTTTGGCTTTAAAAATGCAATTTTTTAGAAAAAAAGAGCCAAAAATAAGGAAAATTGGAGTTAACATAGAGTAAAACATTTTTGGCATCGAAATTACATTTGGGGCATCATTTCTACATATTTTGGGCACATTTTGGCTCTTTTCGAATTTGAAAAATTTTCTGCCCTTACCCTGTTACAGCCATCCCCGTTTTTCTGCTATAACCCTGCCTGGGTGGACAACGGGTCAATATTTTCGAACCGAATATTTTTTTTTTTAGGAAGCTCAATACGTGCCTATTACACCCTAAAGAGAGCAATTTTTTATATTAAAAGATGTTAATTGGGCGAATTTTTAAAATTCGTCCAAATTAAGCACCATTTCGGCCCTAAAAACTTCAAACCCCTGGGCCTGGGCCAAAAATTTTTTTTTTTGACCTAAAAAAAAATTCAGGCTTCTCTTTACATATAAATGAATGATTTTTTTACCCAGGGAGCGAAAATGAAAAAATCGACCTTCAAAATGAGTCACCCTTATCTGAGTATTGAATTTAATGCTTAATTGCCGAAATAACTCTAGCAATTATATGAAAATATAATTTTTGTTATTAAAATAGAATTTTCCTAACGCGTTTTAGTTTTTTTGTTATTATATAAATATTTCGAAAAATATATACTTTTTTTTTAGCCATAAAACATTTTTCTAACTTGATAAATGTTGCCGAACTTTGTAAAATTTTTGTTTAAAAAGTTCCCGGCAATACTTTAAGCCTTGGAGGTACATGAATTCAAACTTTTCGTTCGATAATATACGTAGGGTCCTTGCTAAATATTGAGGCAGCAGTTGTTTTCGAGTTGAAGTGAGTTGTATATAAAAATCCAGGAAAATGTTTCAAATGGACACAAAAAAAGAAAAAAAAATAATAATTAAAATTTTGGTTCTTTGGGATTATGGCAATTTTTGGAACTTTATGCTCAAGTCGCCGTTGAGTAAAATAAATTTTTAAAAAATCGGAGTTTACCAGTACCGTAGATTGGGGTGAAGTTGAAAAGATGGGGTGAAGTTAAAGGAAATTCAAAAAAAAATTCTAGGTTTATTTTAGGCACTAAAAATAAAATTTTTTACTTAAGTATTCCAAAAACAATATCCGCTTAATGAAATAAAAAAATTTTATTTTTAGTGCCTTAAATAAACCTAGAATTTTTTTTGAAATTTCCTTTCAACTTCACCCCAATCTACGGTACATCACAGAGAACCATTTTTGGGGGGGGGATTTTACTGGGAAAATACCTTGGAATAAAATACGTCATTTTGTCTAGCCTTTCAGCGCTGGGTTTCATTGCGAAAATCGTTCGCAACCTTCAAAGAAAAAAAACTTGAAGCGAGCATTTGTTCAAACGAAATAAAGCCCTTAATCCGACGGTCAGAATCATCAGACACCGAAATAATCCTCTAGTAATGACAAAGCATATTTCCATTTTTTTTTTTTTTTTTAAATAAAAAACTTTAGAACTTACTCTTAACAAGATTTTAAACTAAAAAAGCATTATCATAACAAAAACAGTTAAATTAAGTGTTTTAAAAAATTTTAATTTGATTTGTAAGCATAAAACAAATTAATTTGGTAGATTTTGCTAAGATGAGCAAGCCATCAGGTAATTAAGTCAAATATTCTAGGAAAAATCAGAAAAAAATTTCAGTGAAAAAAAATAGCAATAACAGTAAACCCGTAGGAAGAATCTAGGGCCTAAATAAATGAAAAAAAAAAAAAATACGACTTTTTAAAGCGAATAACTCGTGGTTTCGCGTGCTTATCACTCGAAAAAAAAGTTTAAACACAGTGACGCCGTGTTTTTTTCGGGTTTCCCGGTTTATGATGTTGTTAGACCGTGGCAATCTCCCGATCTGACGACAAACACCTGACCCCAGTCCCGGATAATTTAAAACCGCTTTATTAGCGGAGCCCTTCGGAAAATTTCCCTTTTCCCGAAAACTTTTCCTCGGCCTCAGGGATTCTCGTTCCGTTATCGGCAAATCGAGAACAAACGGGGACGTGTGCGGGATCCTATCGAATAACCGAGAACCCGCTCCGGTTTAAAAAGCACGTTTTACGACGTTAAAATTTAACGTTACATTACGGCGACGACCTCGTTATTATTCGTGACTTTTTTTTTTTTTTTTTTATTTATTTATTTATTTTAAATAGCGATCGTCCGATTCTTGCCGGGGTTAAAATCGAGACTTAAAATTAAAAGAAAGCGAAAGCTCCCGTTAAAAATCGATCCGGAGGAATAATTTATTATTTACGATTTTTTGTTTTTTTATTTTTTTTTTTCTGTAGGGTCAAGTGGGGGAAAAAAAAGCCAATTTTTGAAAATTGTGAATAACGTAGCAATTAATGTTTTAAAAAAAATTTTTTTTCGGTACAAAGTTTTAATTTTATACCTAGCTTATGTTTCAAAAGCAAATATGCGTCTGTTTAACCAAATATGGTCAAAATCTCCGAAAAATGCTGCCTTTTTTTTACCCGCAAAGTGGGGCAAAAACGAGCCAAACATGAGGTAATAACGTGACACCCGCGAAATTAACACCACATCGAGTTTTAGAAAATTTTTTTCGCGATACAAGGCAAGATAATATTATTATGAAATGATATTTTGCCGTAATAAAGCGTTTACCTTTCCCAAAAGCACTTTTTCCGTCATCTTTCACAATTTTCACAAAACCAAAACATTGCACTCAATATGGCGTCGATTTTTTCCGAACATGCAAAGTGCCTATATCGAATGGCTTTTTTTTACCCGTGATGGTGCCTCGTTTTTACCCCACAACTTTAAAGCTATATAACTCGTGCTAAAATCAGTTATTTGTAAATTTCGAACCACATAATGATTCCTCAGTCATTATTGTTTATTTACGTTCCGTAATATTTTCACCTGTTTTGTTTTTTTTTCGAATAAAATGTAATTTTAAAACAAGTGTCAACAATTGCTTTTTCAAAACAAAGCCGAATGTTTAAGAAATAATTTTTTTTACCTAAAAATATAGAAGGAAATGGAAATTTCTTAACGACATAGCGAAATATAAGCTTCAAACTTTTATCATGAATTTTTCGGAACTTTAAAGATCTGTCATTAATCCAATATTCAAGTGTCTTTTTTTTACCTCAAATTTTCAATGGCCGTTTTTTCCCCCACTTGACCCTATTCCAAGAAAATAAATTTCTTTCCGTTTCCGAGAACGGATCGATCAAGCGGGGGGTAATTAAAAAAAAAAAAAAAAAAAAATCAATTTTAATTTATTTACCTCTGAGCGCTTTCATGTGCGCCACAGCCATCCTCAAAATGGTGAGTTTGTCCGGCTTCCTGGCCAATGCGCTGCAGGTGGGGACCATGTCCGACAATTCCGTGATGTAGGCGGTCATCTTGTTGCGCCGACGGCGCTCGATTTCGCAATGATTCTCCCTACAGTAAGACGGAAAACAAAACCAAGGTCAACACAATCGAGGAAAAAATATAAAAAAAATAAATAATAAAAAAAAAAGCGACTGCAACAGCCAGATAACCAAAACTTTTTAAAACTCATTTTATTTTATAATAATGCAAGGGAGACTTATCGTGCTTACGATGATGAGTCTTTACGACCGAAATAACTTTTCGTTTTGTTTCTCCTATATCCTCCTACCTTACGTTCAAACGATACCGAAATACAAAAAAAAAAACGTTTGCAACCAGTGACGACGCTAGAAAGACGTATAAGAAAGCAAGTGAGAAAGCTCCCCCCCCCCCCTTATCTTTGGATCCATCCATGTGTCGCCAATTATTTCAAAATTAAAGATGGCGGACTTAGTATGGCGACAGATGTAAAAAAAAAGTTAAAGTTGTTTAATTTTCATGAAAATTTGTAATAAGGGGTTTTCGCGAGGTCGCTGATCTCGAATCCATAAACCGTTTCTCTGAATTTCGAACATAACAACGAGTAAATTAATTTTTTTCATTTTATTGAGTCCCTTAAAACATTTTAGAAAACTCTTAGCGAATTCGAGGTCAGAGACCTCGAAAACCCCTTAGTACAAATTTTCATGAAAATGAAACAACTTTTTTTTTTTACATTTGTCGCCATACTAAGTCCGCCATCTTGAATTTTAAAATAATTGTTTCAGAAGTGAAATCAGCAGCCACAAAAATACCTAAAAATAAATATTCATGAAATTTCAATTTCATTCATAATTAAAAATTTTGGCCTCCGTACTATGCCCGCCATTTTGAATTTTGGGGCACGGGCAGCAGGTTTGTATAAGAATTTTCTACCAGAAAAAAAAAGTTCGTTTTCGTCAGGAATAAAAAAATAATTAAAAATAAATGGCTAGTTTTGTGTAATTATTATTCAGTTCAAAACTTTCATGACAGGAAAGAACTAAATTATGGAAAAAAAATTGGTTTTTCCAACTTCTCTGTTGTTTGATGGAAAATTTTGCAACCTGATCATAATTTCGAATTTTTTCAAAACATTGCATATGATCGATTAAGTCCTGTATAATCGCTTAACAGACGGTAAAGCTTCATCGCACTCGCACATGATTAATTATTAATCGTTTCATTCGTGATTCTTGTCTTCTGGAATTTTCTTTAGAAAAATGGATTTTTTTTTCTTTTTTTTTTTGGTCACACGAAACATAGTCACATTCAGTTTCTTACACATGGCCAAACAATTAAATAACTGAACAGAGAGCAATTTTTTTAAAATTGATAGCTACTTCTTTTTTTTAAACTATAAATTGTAATTAAGGTGGAATATCAGCCACTTGTGAGTCAAATCAGGTCCTTGGAAAATAAAAATTAAATTCACCCGTTAAGTAAATTTATCTTAGTTAAAAATTAATTTAAGGCTTTTCTTTTTTTCTAATGACTAGTATAATTTATTTATTTATATATACGTTTACAATTTTTCGATATAAGACGCTTTGTTTGTAAACTTTTTGCCATTTTCTTATTTTCCGTTTTGTTACCAACCTAAAAACTGTTTTTAAAAGGATGCTCAGTTGAGCATCTTATGTCGAAAAATTGTAAACGTACATATAAATAAATAAATTATACTAGTTATTAAAAAAAAGGAAAAGTCTTAAATTAATTTTTAACTAAGATAAATTTACTTAACGGGTGAATTTAATTTTTATTTTCCAAGGACCTGATTTGACTCACAAGTGACTGATATTCCACCTTAAGGGTTTGGAACTTCTTTGTTGTCAGATTTAATTTTATTTCATTAAATCGGACCTAATTATTAACATTAATTTTACAGAATTTTCTTATCGAAAGTGTAAAAGCTCTTCCCCTTTAACGTATTAAAAAAGGACGTCCGGTTGATGTAACGCAGACTTCCAAATTGATATAACTTTTATATATAAAATTTATATAATTTATATATAATATAAAATTATATAGGTTAGGTTGGGTTAGGTTAGGTTGGGTTGGGTTGGATTAGGCTAGGTTAGGTTGGGTTGGGTTGGGTTGGGTTAGGTTGGGTTGGGTTGGGTTGGGTTAGGTTAGGTTGGGTTGGGTTCCCTGAAGTAATACCAAAAGCGGTTCCGGGGACAGATCAGCTGCCAGAGGTGGTTTTTTTAGTCAGTAGGAGTCTGACACTACCCTAGTAGGAAGGCTCCGAAAACGGGTGTCCAATGCAGGATTTTTCCACCTCGAGATAAAAAAAAAAAAAAAAAAAAAAAAAAAAAAAAGGTTGGGTTGGGTTGGGTTGGGTTAGGTTAGGTTAGGTTAGGTGGGTTGGGTTAGGTTGGGTTAGGTTAGGTTGGGTTAGGTTAGGTTTTAGATTTGCCCGTTAGATTAATCGGACGTCCTACTAGACTTATAAGTACTAGACTGTCCAACATCATCACTCTCTCCAACTCACTCATGCTCATCCAACTCATAATGAGATGAAACCTTTTGAACTTTCCAAAATTCTGTTTTGACCCTTTTGTAATGTTAAAGAATTCTGTTAGATGCAACATCTTTTTAGTTAAAATGTAGAGGATACAGCTACTCTTATTATCAAGTACGGTAGAATGGGGAAAATTAATTAAAAAAAAAAAAAAAAAAAAAAAAAAACACGAGATCACCGGTAGTTGAATAAAACACTAGGAAGGTACCTAAAAAAAATTCTTTTCCGATAAGAAAAAAAAAAACCGATATCAAAGAGGAGGCTTCACGGAATACCGGAAGGAATGGCTGTTTTGTTTAACACTCGATTTACGGGGGGGAGGGGGAAATCAAAATTTTTAGGCATCTTACGAACTTTGACTTTTTCTTGTATTTTGGTACAAGTTTCAACTTGCTCCATTCGAACATAAACCAAAAAAGTAAAATCAAACTTTTTCAACCGCAGTTTTTTTTGAAGTTATTTTTCCGCAGCCCGTTAATTTTAGACAAGTTGAAACTTGCAATAAAAATTCCGGGATATAACAGAGGGATTCGTTAGACACCTAAAATTTGGATTTTTTTCATTGTAAATCAAGTATTAGACAAAACAGCCATTGCTTCCGGTATCCGTGAGGCCTCTTAAGAGGACGCTTCACGGAATGCCGTAAGAATGGTCTTTTTGTTCAGCACTCGATTTATGCGGGGAAAATTCAAATTTTAGGTATTTAAAAACTTTTTTGATCCTTTTTGCATTTTTGGTACAAGTTTGAACTTGTTGCAATCAAGTATAAACCAAGAAAACAAAGTCAAACTTTTTCGACCGCAATTTTTCTTGAAATTATTTTCCCGCAGCCCATACATTTAAAACAAGTTGAAACCTGTGCTGAAAATTTCAGAATATACCAGAGGGGTTCGTTAGGTCCCTAAAATTTGGATTTTTTCATCGTGAATGAAATATTAGACAAAACAGCGATTCCTTCCGGTATCCGTATAGCCTCCTCATAATTTACAAATCTTCTCAGGGAAAAATGGTTCACTAAAAAAATAATTTTAACCATGAATATAGGACCAGGTATACAGGCCCGTCGGTAGCCAGGAAGGTCAAGGGGGGCTCCAAATGTCCCTTTTTTAACATCGAAATTAGGGAAATTACATTAGTCAAAATAAATACAGGGGGGCTCAAAGATTCTCACTTGGATTCCTAAAATTTGGATTTTTTCATCGTAAAAACACTTTGTCCCCGGCTGGCTACGGGGCTGCAGGTATTATAATCCTAGGGGTAAACTAAATTATGAATTTAAAAAAAAAAAAGATAAAAATGACTCAGTCAGTGTGACTAACAGTGCAAATCGTGACCATGATTCCAATATGTGAACTTTTGCAATAAATTTTATTAAATTTCTTTAATGAGTATACCGACATTAGACATCCTAAAACAAGATGTTATCCTACCTCCAGCAATTCCTATAATTTCTCATTATGAGAACCGAATTTCTTATTTTTTCATTCCCATTCCATTCGAATGATGGGACTCCGAAGTCTCGCGAATGCGTCATGCTAAACAGGATTCAATTGGTAGTACGAAAATCGTCATCCCAGGATTTTTCTTTCTTTTAACCAAAAAGCTCTTTATTTACCCCCCTCGTTTCTGATACTTGACATTATTCTTCCTTCAATTAGTTCAGCCATCTTGTGTAGGATGAGCCTTTACCTTCGTTGCAGTTATATATTTTTCGCGATTTTCAGACGATGCCACGTAGAACCGATTTAAAAGTACCGGAGTTTTCTCGTTTGGCGATAAAAAAAAAAATTACAACGAAAAATATACAGAAAAAAAAAAGAAAAGAGATTAATCTTTATTTAAATAAGTAGTCGCGGGAGAGCCCTGCGGCGTGCCTGCTGCCATCTTTCGCCTGTAGCGTTTTACTCTGCACGGATTCGAATCTAAACACCGTGGGAATAGCGAGCAAAGGCAAGAGCCTCGGTCACGACTCCAAGAAACGAGAACAAAAAAAAAAAAAAAAAAAAAAACCTTGGTGTTTATGTACCTGATCGAACCCAGAACTTCTATTCGCATCGTTCATCTTCAAATTTACTTGTCCAATTTTTTTCTTCTTTCAGGACTCCCACTGGTTTGGCCTTTTTAAAAAAAACAGGGATTTCAGGGACCTAAAGAGGAAATATAAAGATCTTTTAGGGACTAAAAATATTTTAAACTTGATTTTTCCAGCAGATTAGGAAAAATAAATGAGTAAAATATAGTTGGTGAAAATGCACATCTTCATCTGATGCGGAATGCTTGGTATATTTACGATAAAATTCTCGTTTTCCAACAGACTGAAATTTAGTGCTAGCATAGGGGTGCATTCTTAGGGGGTTCATTCCTAGTAAAAGGACCTTTGCTGGAGCAAACTGGTAACAAAATGAAATTTAGTAAAAATATCGAATCACGAGGTACATGTTACGATCATATGAACTGTGTGATCCGACCACACATTGAGGCCGAAAAGTTTTTACACTCAGAAAAAGGAAACGTTTTGAACAAGTTTTGTCTTGTCGAAATGTTTTATAGCAAAGCAAAAATGCTTCATGACAACGGACAGGTTGTTTCTTGACAAGATATTTTTATTGTTTCGTATGATTTTAACGTAGGACTCACGTCTTGGGGCTCGGTCCTGGGGGAATCAGACTGTGGGTATGTCTGTCCGGGTGTCCGGCTGCTCGTACCAAAAATTAATATTTAATTATTTTAATATTAAAATTTTAACTTTGAAGATTTTAAATAATATTTTGACTAATTTTTTAAAACATCCGGCCTTTTTTAACAGTAAAATTAGACCAACTGAACGGCAAGGACTTAAAAATTTTAAATAAAATGTTCACAACATTTTTTAATTTTGTCCTTTTTCCTTTAGCCAAGAATATGAGCTAAAGCAATGTTTTAATATTAAAATTTTAACTTTGAAGACTTTAATTCAAATTTTAAGTTTTTTCGTGCCAGGAAAAAAAATTCGAATTTTTGATCAAAAAAAAGCAAAAAAAATGCCTTAAAACTTTAAAATCATTTCATTTGTTTTTAGCAATATTAGGACATTACCCCAAAGACATAGTCCTACGTAGGTATATGCCCCCATATCCCAGTCTGATTTTTAATAAAATTTTTTGTCACAAGGCATTTTTGCTTTCGACTTAGCCATTTTTTTTTCTGAGTGTAATTCGCCAAGGTTCTTTTATTTCTTATTTACCTACCAGATACTAATTAATAACACAGGACTAAGTCTTACGGCTTTAACCGAGGATTTTTCTCTGTTTATTAGTAGCGCTATTCCCCCTGAACGGTGAAAAATATATAAAAAGTATGGTATAAATCACTTGCAAAAGAAAAGTCTACATAGAGTTTATGTTAATTTTAACGTTAAATTAACACCAAAATATATCGATTTAACACAATCATATGCTAAAATTTAACATATATGTCGGCTTAACATAAGAATTAACATAAGCTCTATGCAGACTTTTTTTACCGGTGAAATAAATTACTTTTTACATAAAAATTTTCAAAGTGAAAAAAAAAAAAAATTAAATTAAATTTATTAACTTTTTGTTTAAGGGGCAACCTGAAGATACCTTTCAGTACTCAACATAAATTTGTGCTTAAAAAAGGGCAGAAACATTTCTAAACAAATCAAAAAAAAATCTTCAAAAATTTTAAGCAAATTCAGAAAAATGAATAATTCGATGGAAACTCGGTTACTCCTGAGACGAACTACAATGTAACTAAAGTACGCGTATATGCAGATCTTCCTGATTTTAATCCTTTTGTTCAATACCAGCCTAGGATGTGAATTTTTTTTTCCAGGAAAAAATAGGTCGTTTTACACCGAAAAAACGTTCTAGCCGGCCAAAATTAGTCATGTATGTGCAAAGTCAGAGAGTGTTTTACGGTAAAAAAAATTTTACGAGCTTCTAACTTGATAAAGAACAAGTATTATGTCCGGGTCACCATCGGCCAATTAATCGAAGGGTACAAATAATTGTACCACCGGAAATGCTGTATATTTTTGGACTTTTTTCTTCAGCTACCACCACTTTTTTTATTGTTTTGATTATTTTTTCGGACACAAAAAATAATGAAAAAGAAAAAAAAAGTAGTAGCAGAAGAAAAAAATCCAAAAACATACAGCATTTCCGGTGGTGCAATTAACTGTACCCTAAAATTAAATCTTTAGTGGAGGCAGAGCATTAGTTTTATTAAAATTAAACCGTATTAACTAAACTCCTTTAGCTTTCAAATTAAAGAAGTCAAAAATAAACAGTTTAACACAGACTAAATTTTTTAAGACGGTTAGAGTTAGACAAACAAATAATAGGGCGCAATTGGGGAAAAAATGTAAAACAAACTCAGCGAGGATCTCTTGCCTAAAGAAGCCAAAGATTTTATACAATTTAAGAGATGTGTGTGTACGCATGCCAGAAAAGAGCCTTTCCGTTAAATGACACCTTCAGCGCTGTGATTTTAATTCTATCACAAAAATAATGCTGCCTGCTAAGAAAATCCTTCAAATTACAAATTAGCCCATAGAAGCCTTTTCCGGCCGACGTACTCAAATTATCTGCTTATCCCAAATTCAAACTTCGATTAAAAAAATATTTTAAGACAATAGGTATGCCCCAAGACTAAATATCAGAAAATCATGAAGTCTTTTTTACAAGAGTATTCCCAATTCAAAGAATATTTTGCTGATATATATTTCCATATTTTTTAAAATTTTAAAAATTGCTTTGAGGCAATGTTTATGAACGGGAGAATCGATTATAAAGAAAATGACATTGGGTGACGAATTTTTAATTAAGAGAAGGCTTCAGATATTTATTTAAATATACCAAAATAAATTTCCCTGGCCTAAAACTTTTTTTTGGAGATACAAATTAAAAATCTGGCTTCGTAGCAAACTTTATATTCATACTGGTATCTTTCTTTCAACATTTCAGATTCTCAGGTTGTAAAGAAACTCCGGAAAACGTTTTCAAAAATAAATGTCGGGAATATATTTTCCAAAGCGTTTTCCGGAGTTTATTTACAACCTGAGAATCTGAAATTTTGAAGGAAAGATGCCAGTATCACTATGAAGTTCGCTACGAAGCCAGATTTCTAATTTGTATCTCCAAAAAAAAGTTCTAAGCCATGGAAATTTATTTTGGTATATTTAAATAAATATCTGAAGCCTCCTCTTAAAAGCTAGTTTCGGTCAAAACAAACCTCAAGTATATCTTTTTTTTTTTCACTTGTCGCCTGAATAACGTTTCAATTCTTATTTAAAAAAAAAAAAATCTACGAGTTAACATCAAAGAGATGATAATTATTTTTGTTAATTATTTTTTACGTTTAGATGCTACTACTAATACATTTTTAAAAAAATGGCCTATTCAAAAAAAAAAAAAAAAAAAAAAAAAAAAAAGTCTTGCGCCAAGACATTTTCTTAAAAATCATGCGAAAACAATAAAAATATCTTGTCAAGAAACAACCTGTCCGTTGTCATGAAGCTGAAGCTCATGAAACATTCCGGTTTTGTTACAAGGCAAAACCTGTTCAAGACATTTCCTTGTGCTTTCTGTTTTCGAAAAAATGGACTTAAAAAATTTAAACAATGTTTAATCGCTTAAGTTTGGCTAATCTTATAGACATCGTAAAAATTGGCATGAAAAAAAATGGGAGGACCAATTTCAGCCTTAATAATAATTAACATTAAAAATTTTGTATGCGGTTTGCTCATCACCGCCGTAACAGTGTGACCAATTACAACTTATACAGCCTCAGGTGTCGATAATTGCTTCGGCATAAGAGCGAGTGCACCCTTATACATTTTTTTTTTTCAAATACGAACTTGTACTTTCGAGATCGGATTTTAATAATTCGAAAAAGAAAAAAAATTACATAAAACATACGGACTCAGTTCAAGTCCTTTTTTTTCGAAGCACAAAAAAAAAAAAAAAAAATCTCTCCCCCTTTACGTTCCGACGGATCATCGCGGACGTTTACGACCGGGTAATTTACTTCGATCAGCTCGAAAACGTTTTCGTTCCGAGTTCGTTAGTTTATTCCAATTTATTTTTTTTAAACAGTTTAAAATTAAAATTTTTAACGAGCTCTTGGAAAACTGAATTAGACGAAAAAGCTCCGAAAAACGTCGCCTGAAAAACAGAAAAAAAATAAAAGCCGCGTCCGATCGAAAGGAAAAAAAAAAAAAAAAAATTAAGCTTCCGACATCGTTTTCCGAGTCACCTGTTGATCCTCAACGAAAGAAGGAGAAAAAAAAAATCATTTCTAATAGTCTCTCGTCTATCGGAGGAAAATAAATTCTTTCCGACGTGACAAAATTAAAATAACCAGGTAAATACGAAACTTGCATCGTGCTTGACTATTTTTGCCTCGTAATCGACATAAAATATTTTTATCGCTTATACCCGACAAAGAAACGGAAAGGCTATCTTTTTTTTTTTTTTTCGACTAAGTGTCGATCCGAGTTGATAGTTACCTGGCAAAACGTTCTTTATCTTGCAGGCTGTCATCTTCCAGTCTCGGGTATTTGCTACCGCTGGGATCCTCTTCATCGGACCTGAAAAAAATGAAAATAAAAAAATCATACAAAAATTAAAAAACGGAAACTGAATAAAAGGGCGAGGAAAAACTCCCCGTCTCTGCACAAGAAAATTTCTATTACCATTATAAATATTATTATATGCGGGTTATCAAATAACAAAAATTATGCGATTCGAGATAAGAGAAGGCGGTCGGCCGCCGCCGCCGCCGTCGTCGTCCGAGATCGCATGTGGAAAATCGAATCCCTTTCCAGTTTTCCCGTTCCCCTTTTCCGACTCTACCTTTTTTTTTTCTGGAATCGATTTTGCCGAAATAAAGAAACCACCGGTTTTTTACTACTTAAATAATTTTTTTTTCTTTTTCAAGAAAAAAAAAAAAAAAAAAAAAAAAAAAAAGTGGAAAGGTCGAGGTCGACGGAGAGCGATAACAAAGACCGTCGCCTAGGGCAAAAAAGGGACGGGACGGTCCTCGTCCTCTCGGACGTGTCGAAACATTTTGTGGGAAGATCTACGAGCGAACCTACGAGTGGAGTTACCGTTTCCGAAACGGCTTCTTAGGATTCCTTCCCTCGTCGAGATATATAATTATCCCCTTTTTTTAACAAGACGGGAAAAGCCCTAGCCAAAGGAAGACGGGAGAGCTTCATCTTAGATCGACGGCCCCGGGTCGATATCGGACGACTTGATTGATAGGTTATGCGATATACCGTAATTTAAAATGAATATTAATTTCTTCCTTTTTTTATCGAAACCAAAGATCTGGCACGAATCCTTTGTCGATGCTTCGAATTCACTCGGGGTTCCCTGGATAATTATTATTTTAACCGAGGACGGAGGTCGTCGCTCTCCCGCGACGTCCCAGCGACATCTTTAAGTATAAGCAATTAATCCCGTCTCATCAAAACAATAAGCAGAACGACGAGTATTACGCTTCTCCAATTTTGACGGCTTTTGCCATTTTAAAAGTAAAATAAAGATTTAAATAATAAGTCCGTAGAATATATTCCAATTTAGGAAATAATTATTAGGAACTGCGCGAAATTAATTATAAATACAAAAAAGCTAAAAATGCTGTCCCCACTGGACAATTAATTGGAGGGTACTATTAAGTGTATCTCCGGAAATGCTGTATATTTTTGGACTTTTTTCTTCTGCTACCACTTTTTTTCGTTTTAATTCTTTATTCGAAAAAATAATCAAAACAATAAAAAAAAGTGGTAGCAGAAAAAAAATGCCAAAAATATACAGAATTTCCGGGGGAACAATTAATTGTACCTTTCGATTAATTGGCCAATGGAGACAGGACAAAATATATAATATATAAATATAAAAATAATTATAAGAGTAAATAGAAAAAAAACGCTAATGCGAAAGCAAAAATTTCTATTTTGTTGCAAGACAGAACTTGATCAACTTTTTCGGAAAGAAGGGACATTCAAGGAACCACAAAATTTGTCCACTACGGGGACGTGTTCCTTCTGGGGGAAATTCGTTTTCAAATAAAAGTCAAACAAAATTTTTGTTGCAACAAGCTATTTCTCGTTTATTCAGTCAAATTATTTTACAGCAACCGAATTTATTTCGTTTAAAATTATTTTAACTGCGAAAACTGAAGTTAATAAATCTTTAGAAATTAAAAAGCCACGTTTAAACGAGAAAAATGAAAATCCAATTGCATCTTTAAAATAATACCATTTTCAGGTATTATCCAAAAAAAATTGCAGAAGTATAAGTTTTATTGAAAAAACAAAAGCTACGAACAGCCCTTATTACTTATGTTTGTCTTATGTGATCAAGAATTTCAGAGAAGAGTTCTGCTTTGCATAAGTGAAACATAAGATACGTGATTATGGTTCCAAGTTTGAAAAATAAAACATAGAAATAAATTTATCAATTTTTTATGCTCTGTCTCCATTGACCAATTGATTGTACCACCGGAAATGCTGTATATTTTTAGGCTTCTTTCTTTTGCTACCACCTTTTTTTTTTTTATTGTTTTGATTATTTTTTTCAAACACAAAAAATAATGGGTGATTTTGTTTGGCCGGATGATATAAAATCCACCAGATGACAGCATATCCGCAAACGATCAACTTTGTATGGTGCCTTATGGCCGTAAAAGAAAATTTTTCTTTTTAAAATAAGGACCATAATTCGAGCAAAATATGCAAGAATGTGCACAAATGTGCAAGAATGTGAATACACAATTATGTTTTTTTTTTTGGTCCTGCTTAGGTTTCCGGGCATTGAAAATCAATTGAAATTGTAACTAAAAAGTTACCTTTGTTACGGGGGTGTATCGTTGGTCCGTTATTTCGTTGGTACCGCCGAAATCCGCCAGAGCCTCCACCGTAGTAGAAGATCTTCCATGGAAACGAAAAAAAAATTAGTAGCAGAAGGAAAAAGGCTAAAAATATACAGCATTTCCGGTGGTGCAATTAATTGTACCCTGCAATTAATTCCTCAATGGAGACAGAGCATTATCGTTTTCCCGATTTAAATTTTGATTTTTCGGTCCATTATGAAAGAGGTAAAACTACTTTTAGTGGACCCAATTTAGGTGGCAAAAGTCCATGGAACGTTCTTTTTGAGGGAGTCTTTTTTTCAACACTTTCATTGTGGCCACTCCAAGTCCATAATACATTGTGAAATTATTTATGTAAAAAGTAGCATAATTCACAAGTGAAAAAAAGAGCTTTTTAGTATTTATGTTAGTTTTTATGTTAAATTAACATGAAAATAAGTCGATTTAACACAATTTTATGTTAAAAATAAACGTAAAAATTAGCATAAGTACCTACTATGCAGACCATTTTTTTACATAAAAGAAGTTATGCAAAAAAACCTATTTTGTAACCGCAAAATAAAAGTAGGCCTTTTCAAATCTGAGAAACTACTTTGTGTTTTTTAATCCGTAGAATCCAAAAATGACCTTGAAAATTACATGCTGTTGCGGAAAAAACCTGATATCTCCACATCAGTTGATAATTAATGATAACAGTTCAAATTGATAATTAATGTGGAGATATCGGGTTTTTCCCGCAACAGTACGTAATTTTTGTGGCCATTTTCGGATTCTACGGGTTAAAAAAATATAAAGTAGCTTTAAAGATTTGAAAAAAGCCTACTTTTATTTTGAAGATCTTTTTTGCTTTTTGCATAATTTTAAACATAAATTTAAAAAACTAAAAATTATTAAAAATTATTAAAAACATAAACATAAAAATAAAAACGAAAACAATTCTCAATTTTTTATGCTCTGTCTCCATTGGTCAATTAATCGAAGGGTACAATTAATTGTACCACCGGAAGTGCTGTACATTTTTAGACTTTTCTTTTACCGCTTTTTTTTATATTGTTCTGATCATTTTTTCGACCTCGGCGGGCAATGGAAACCCATAGAAGGGTATGAAAATAGGCGTTGGAAACCATAGAAGGCTATAAAATTGCTATGAAAATCTTTCAAATAGCCGTTAGGAACCGGCTTAAAACTGCACGTTCCATATGCCTCGTCATACTCGTACTCGAGCAAAGAACTTCATGGTGGTCAATTAAGACATTTATTAATCCATGAGGTAAAAATCTGACTTCAAAGATTAACACACTTTCGTGGATTAATATTTGTCTAGTTGACCCCAGTTCTTGGGAGAAAAGAGACGCTCAGCAATAAAAACGGTGACTTCAAAATGTTGGTAATTCAAAACGTCTATAATGCTCTGTCTCTACTCAAGAATTAATTGGAGGGTACAATGCTGCATATTTTTACCACCACCGGAAATGCTGTATATTTTTGGGCTTTTTTCTTCTGCTACCACTTTTTTTTCGTTTTCATTACTTTTTGTGTTCGAAAAAATAATCAAAACAATAAAAAAAGTGGTAGCAGAAAAAAAAATCTAAAAATATACAGCATTTTCGGTGGTACAATTAATTGTACCCTTCGATTAATTAGCCAATGGAGACAGGACATTATTATTTCAAGAAAAACTGAACCCGAGGTGACAAAAAATGTCGTACGCTACAGCATTCGCCCAAGTTTTGCGGCTTTCTTTCAATGCGATTCGATTGTAACTCCCACACCATGAAATACCCAATCACTTATCTAATCTCTGAGCCAATCCAACCTAATGAATAATTTTGCATTTGTCCCCCTCTTTCGAATATACTCGTCAACAATTCGAAATTTGGATTAGCGAATGCTGCTCGTAATTTCCGGGACTTCAGAACTGAATACGGACGGACGGACGAACAATTCAGGGTCCAACCGGTTGTAATACACCTTTCTTCGAAATGGAAAAGCATAATGAGAAGATACGGCAAATACGTGATAAAATCCGTCTTAAATATAAAAACGGTAAAGTTTTCTCCTTTTTCGGATTAAATAAAAGAAATTCGTTTCGTTCGGCTTCCACGTTTGCACTTTTCGACTCGAGTTTCGATTGATGTATTTCCTTTCGTTATTATTAGTTTTTTTTTTTTTTTATTTCCTTTTCCTCTTTTTTCAGGGGATGCAAGATTCGGGGTCCGAATTTTTTTTTCGGGATTTTTTTTCCCCCGATCAGTCCTCTTTATTAACGGAATCGAGTTTTTACTTGTCCGCCGGTAATCTCTTCGTCCGATTATTTTCAAATTATATTATTTTCGACTATCGACCGTGACGGATTCTTCGTCGAAACGTGATTCCATTCCGTTTCGTTTCGATTCGATTCGTTTTTTCGACTCTTTCGATTTCGCTCAAAAAAAAAAAAAAAAAAAAAAAAAAAAAAAAAAAATTAAAATAAAAACGTCCAAATTAAATAACGCTCCTTCTTCGAGAAAAAAAGAAATAAAAAAAATATTTCGATAATTATTCGGAATATCGTGGGATAATCCGTCCGAGACGTACGTCGTTGCACAAATTTTTCCTTCGTTTCGATTACTATCATTAAAGAAGGAATCCATAAACCGACTCCTATGCACTTATGCACTTAAAGACGATCGTTTCGAGATGAAAAAAAAGAAAAAAAAAAAAAAGAATAAGAATCTTTGCAGGATTTCTCCTTTAATAAATAAATAAATAAATAAAATGAAATAAAATAAACGATGCGAAAGCAAATCGTCTCACGTTCTAAATTCCCGGTATCCGATTCGTTAAATGTTGCGAATGTAATTCGACAAATTATTTTTTCGCGATAAACAAATAACTAAGAAAAAAAAATGAAAAGGGAGAGAATAAATGGGGAAAGGAGGAGTAAAGTGAAAAAGGCTTTAAAAAATAAGCGATTGCGATTTTTTTAAAATACTATACATGTGCTAAGAATTTCGCATTATTTTTCGTGAACGACAAAATGTATTATGCTTTTTATTTATTTTAACGTAGAAACGAAGACAATAAAAAAAATTCAAATCGATTTAAATGACTTTGTTTCACACTGACTGAACCATTTTACGATCGTGGCAATCAAGGCAGTCAAAAGCATTCGTGATAACCGTAAAAAAATTTTTCGCCTTGTCTTCCCTAAATTATTTTTTTAAAAATGTCTCAAGCTTTATCTTTACTAACAGGACTCGAAAGATTATGTGATTTACAAAAATGCACAGTCATTTTTTTAAGCAGCGTTGAATTATCTCAAAAAAGAATTTCAGCTACCAAGGGATGCTGAGAAAAAAAATTTCAGAACCACTCTAAACCAATAATTACTTTGACACTCGGATTAATTTTCTAGCAAAGACAAATGGAAGCCTACGTTTTAAGGTGGCGCAAGAGTGATTACTTTCTTTTGAACACCCTATACTTCGAAATATGCTAATATAATCCTTTTGGTGCTAGATATCAAATTCCACTTCCGAGCAACAATTTTTATCAATCTTATGCACCTTCATGAAAAATTCCATACCTGACCATACAGTACTTTTTTTGGGAAAGCTTGATCCAGGATAAATTCCCGGGAATTTATAGTAGTTTAAAGTTTTCCAAAAAAGTACTGCATGGTCATGCATGCAATTTTTCATGAAGGTGCCTAAGATTATATGTATATTTTAAGTCACTAAAAATTCCTTCCGTCAGGTCACTGATAGTCACTATTTAAACCATTTTTGGTCCCTAAATTCACTAATTTTGATGGACGAAATTAATTCTATGCTGAGAAAAATAAATCTCCCGAATTTTTGGGCAAATTTTTCGAATTACCGATTCTAGAGAAATTTTTATAATTCCGAAATACCCCGATTTTCGAGAAATATCAGGGAAATCTTAAGAGTCAGCATATTTTATTTTCCCCGCTAAAAAATATCTAATCCAATTAGAATCTTGAGAAAAAAAAAATCATAAAGCATTTCTTAAAAATTTTTATCGCATTCTCCTACAGCAAAACGCTTTCAAAACGTTGCAAATCAACGAATCTTTTCAGCTTTATCAACAAAGGGACAAAAAAAAAAAAAAAAACTTTCTATAATTTTCCAATAACTCTAAAACTTTCGAAATAACGCAATTATTTTTACATAACTTTTTCCCGAAATATTTTGAGAAAATCTTGACTCTCGTATTTCGAAAATCCCGGATTTCTCGATTCTCGAAATTTTAAAATTTTCCAAAATCTGGATTTCAAAGAAAAGCAATTTGGAAGAAAACAGCAACTCTACTGAGAAGTGTGTTTTTACTTCAAAGGAACCAAATTTCATTACAACGTCAGCTCAGTTACAACGCAGAAACAGGGTGTCTACTGATTAATGAAAACGGAAATATAGGACTTTTACAGGACTTTACGGGCCTATTTTTTAAAAAATATAGGACCCAAAAAAAGCAGCTTTTTTCAAGACTTCCTCCAGAGGAAGAGGATTTTTTGCATAACTCTTATGTCATTGTGTCATTTGCAGTTCAATTATCGTATTTTCGAGACATTTAAAGCCTAAATAATTTAATTGGCAAAACTCGAGCGAGGCAGAAGGCCGAGGAATGAAAATTTTGTAAAAAAATCTAATTTGAAAAATTAACTCATTCTGACTTCTTATAGTAAAAATATAGGAAGATTGTAGGACCAAATATTAAAATATAGGAGGAGGATTATAGGATTTCATAGGAATTATAGGACAGTAAACACCCTGAGAAATTCTTCCTGTCCCGACGACTACGTTATAGCCGAGTTTAACTATAATAACAAAATATAAGTTCAGACTCATTTCAAAATTTATGTTTAGAGCTTTGATAAAAGTAGCCCCTGTTCTAAAGGAACAGTAGTATTATCGTTGCTTGCATCTCCGACTGAGGTGTTTTTTCCGCCAGGTTTTCCCCAATTATTAAATAATTCAGCTTTTTTATTAAAATAATCAAAAAAAAAAAAAAAAAAAAAAAAAAAAAAAAAAAAAATGGATAAAATTCCAAACCTGTAAGACAGCATTTATTTTGGACATACTGTTAAGCATATTTCATATTTCCTCCTTTCTCATTATCCCAATTTAATGGACAAACTTAAGCAATTTTACCTCTCCGTCGAAAATAAGTTGAATTTTTTCACAGCGCACTGTGAAACATGATGCTACCCATAGTGTTAGGGTAGTTCAAATTTAACTTATTTTTCGCGATTTTGTTCTTTATGCGATTTTCACTTTTCTTATGGTCTAAAAACAAAAGGTAATTTTTTTTTAGATTTTTTCGATCACAGGGTGGCTCAACGCCATTTTGTGCTTAATTTTTTTTTTTTTTTTTTTTTTTTGGCGGCATTTTTTAAACAAATTTTTTTAAAACTTTAGGAGCAATTCTTTGGGATCAAAACTAATTGTTTTTAAGTTTTCGACGTCGTATAATCCGAAAATGACCGTCCCGTTTCGATCAGAATCACCCCCTGACTCTCCAAACACCTTTTTTTGGCCAAGAATAGCAATTTTTTCGAAAAAAATCAAATCTTAAGTCGATTTTTATCCCTTTCACAATTTTTTTTGAGGATTAAATCAGGCTAAAATACGTTTTCGACATCGTAGAATCCAAATATGACCACCGCGTTTTGATCAAAATCACCTCTAACAGCCAAACGCCCTTCTATCCCTTCTTTACTAGCCCACTAGCCTTCTAGCCCTTCTTTGGCCAAAAATAGCCATTTTTTGGTAAAAAATCGTATTATAAGTCGATTTTCACCTAAAATTTTGTGATTTTGACTTTTTTAAGCTCAAAATGGCGGTGAGCCACCCCTAAACATGATCGAAAATGTCTAAAAAAAAAAAATATCTTTTGTTTTTAGACCGCAAGAAAAGTGAAAATCGCATGAAGAACAAAATCACTACAAGTAAGGTAAATTTGAACCGCCCTAACCCACGGTAAATATAATATGGTTTTGCAAATTTGTTTTTGAAAAAAACCATCCGTAAAGACATAAGAAGACGAAATTCCCCCCCAAAAAATTTTTCGTTTTACTTTGCTTCAATCCCCCCTTAAGTTTCCTGCGTACACTTTGTCGCAGGTTGCCACGCTTTCCGTTCCCGAGGACTCGCTAATCGAGTTAGGGCTAATTGGATCCTCGCAAACGATATTAGCATACTTATTTGAATTACCGACGGCTCTCTCTTTTTATTTTTAATCATGAAAAAAAAAAAAAAAAAAAAAAAAAATCGGGGAAATAAGAAAAAAAAACTATTTCAACGAAACGTCGCATTCGAGCTAAACGAAGGGAAACGACACGCGTGAACCTCCCTTCGAATAGAGCCTTAATGAGCCCTTTATCGGAGCTGGAAAGCACGTAAACTAGATTTGCGGTAACGCGGTAATCCCGCCCCGGCTTACCTATCTTTTTATTAAGCTTCGATTCCTTCCCTTTATTTGACTAGTATTATATTAATGGGCTTACAGGTACTCGCGGTAATTGCCCTGATTTTTTTTTTTTTTTTTTCAGTCGGGAAAGACTGGGAGGACGACGTGGCCTCGTATAACCGACACAAACGTGAGGAAAAGGCAAACAAAACGGATTGTTTTCCTACTGTGCCGATATGCGTTTACCATAAGCATTAGATTAATTTTCTTTCGATGGATATTAAAAAAAAAAAGGAGGAAAAAAAAAACTTTTTTTCTTTAAACGTAAGTTTTACTGAACCGTAAAAAAATTCGAACACCGCTCACGAAATAATAAATTAATAGAGAGATTAGACTGTACAAACGAGAATTTTGAAATAGCAAATGTTGGATTTTTTTTTTTATTTGATTTTATTTATTTATTTATTTATTTATTTTTTTACATCTTTTTTAGTGCACGCTTACCTTCGTCTTTTCGTGTGGGGAGAAAGGGACAAAGAACTTCCTTGAGGAGCAGGGATTCCGACCCCCGGGGGGGCCATTCCAGGGGGCAGCAACTGATGGTTAGCGGGCAAATATGTAGGGGGGGAAGCATAATGCATGGGTCCTCCGCCGGGTCCTGCCCCGGTTGCGGCATAAGTATACATTTGAAACGTCCAAAAAAAAGAAAAAAGTATCCTTTCGGTTAACCTTCGCTTTTCAACGGCACTTCATATTTTTTCATCATCGATCCGATCATAAAAAAATCGGGTACGATTTCACACTTCAGCAAAACAACACAGTCTTATTGCGGTACCGAAACATCATTTCGTTTTCTAAAATAAAAAGAAACACAAAAAATAAATAAAAATAAATTCACTTTATTATTTTTTTGCCGATTTCATCGAAAAGTCTGAAATCAAGAAATAATTTGTTACGAAAGTAAATCTCGTCATTTTTTTTATTTTATTTTTCCTCGACCTGAAATTTAATCAGATATATCGCGATGAAACTTTTCTCAGACTTGCACCGAGTTAATAAAAACCGAATCACGAAGCCGCGAATATGCGGGGAAAAATATCCTTCACGAAGAACTCGAGACTGAAGCCGAAACAAGACTGAGATCGAAGAGTAAAGTACACGAGGTCGCAACTCCCACCGACGACTCCACTCCCTCTATCTCTCCCTATATTTTTTAATTTTTTTTTTTTTTCTTACTTTAAGAAATGATTTTTAACTACTTTTTACCATTGTTTTTGGAAGGTTTACATGCCTTTTCTAAACCTGATTCAGCGCCCAACGAAAAAAAAAAAAAAAAAACAATAAAGAAATAAATAAATAAATAAAGAAATAAAAACGAATTAATTAAGTTTTTAAAATAAATTCGTAATGAAAACGTATGTCACGATTCGGCCAAATTTGGTTCCTTTTTTTTTCGGTTTATTTATTACCATTTTGTTGGGCCACTCCTTTTATAAGGAAAAAAAAAAAAGAGTTCACGATTTCATATGCGACTTAAAAATTAAATGACAAAACTTTTTTTAATTCGCCTCCATTGTCTTCTTTGCCACCCATTTTTAACGCGTGTTCCTCCGCAAACGCAAAAAAAGAAAAAAAAAAAAAAAAAAAAATAGGGGAAAAATGAACGCGAAAAAAAAATGAAATTTGTTACATTTCAAAGAATCGAAACAGTAAATGGTGCCTGAAATTTAAAAAAAAAAAAAAAAAAAAAAAAAAAAAAAAAAAGTCACTAAATAAAATTTTCTGCTTCGGTTCGAAATGTCGATTTAATTATCCTTTTCCTTCGCTTCCTTTTTCCGAAAAGTTTCGTCTACTTATCCATCCGGTTTCTTTCTTCCACACTTTCATCGTTTTTTTTTTTTTTCTTATGCCGCAGAAGATCGAACCGTCGAATCGAAATCGGTTCGAAGTAAAATTCTGACGTGATCTGTTGTAAGAGATCGCCAGTTTTTCCGAACCGAATACTCGAGATAAGAAAAGTGTACGCGCAAAAAATCACGAACGCATTTCAGGGTCGAAAATCAATCTCAAAAAAAAAAAAAAAAAAAAAAAAAAAAAAGTCCATTGCTCTCTTTGTTTTTTTTCCTGCTACGATTTAATATCTGAATTTACGTTTTTGTCGCTTAAAAATTCTTCCAATTTTTTTTTTTTTTTTTTTTTTTTTTTGTGCCTCAAAATCGTGTTTTGGCGTGAAATCAGTCTCTTCCATCACAGGACTGTAATATACTATTTCCCATAAAATTGGCAGTAGTGAATTTAAATCTAGGGGCAGTTTTTTAAACGAGTTTGGCAAGTGGATGAATTTTCTTTGGGAGCGATAAATTTTTACATTTTAGGGAAGTTGCAGAGTGGCAGTAATTATCAATCGAAGGGCAGTATTTTTTGATAAAGCTAATTTTTTTTAAATATAAATTTTTAATTAATCGTAACTTTTTTCTTAATCGACTAGAAGAGCTTTGGTGGACATTTTCGGGCGGCCTACCTTCCTTTTATCGCCTATGGGAATGGTTTTAGCAGCTGGCGGTGGTTTTATATATTTAAGTCTAATGCTGAGTCCAATTATATGAACAATGATATGGACTTCGATATCGCAAATCATGTTGCTTTTCGAAAGATCTAACTTTTAGATCCCCGAAACTCTTTTCGGGAATTTAAAAATTCGATGTTTAAAATAATAAAAATTTCTTTTTTTTTTTTTTTTTTTTTTTTTTTTTTGTGTTTCAAAATCGTGTTTTGGCGTGAAATCAGTCTCTCCCATCACAGGACTGTAATATACTATTTCCCATAAAATTGGCAGTAGTGAATTTAAATATGGGGCAGTTTTTTAAACGAGTTTGGCAAGTGGATGAATTTTCTTTGGGAGCGATAAATTTTTACATTTTAGGGAAGTTGCAGAGTGGCAGTAATTATCAATCGAAGGGCAGTATTGTTTGATAAAGCTAATTTTTTTTAAATATAAATTTTTAATTAATCGTACCTTTTTTCTTATTCGACTAGAAGAGTTTTGGTGGACTTTTTCGGGCGGCCTATCTTCCTTTTATCGCCTATGGGAATGGTTTTAGCAGCTGGCGGTGGTTTTATATATTTAAGTCTAATGCTGAGTTTAATTATATGAACAATGATATCGCAAATCATGTTGCTTTTCTTAAGATTTAACTTTTAGATCCCCAAAACTCTTTTCGGGAATTTAAAAATTCGATGTTTAAAATAATAGACTATTTTTTTTTTTTTTTTTTTTTTTTTAAGGTTTCAATTCCTTGAAAGTAATTCCACGATTTTAGAAGTCGGAGATTTTAAAATTTGGAGAGTATAAAAATTTTCAGAATTTAAAAAAAAAAAAATAGATTAACCCTTTTTGTGCTAAACGTAGTATTTATAAAACTTTTAAGATCCCAAACTTTTTTTTTTGAAACTGTTTTTTTTTCTTCCCCAACAATCTTAGGTATTTTAGGTGTTTTAAAATTAGGCTATTTTTGGCGTAGGACTACGACTACGTCTTTGGGCTCGGTCCTGGGGAAATCTCTCTGTCCAGGTTAGAATGACGCTTCCTAAGTCTGAATTTAATGGCGGCCAATCACTCAAATGATTCGAAAAAAATAAAAAACTTAGTAGCCAGAAGCTGAATTCTCCCAGTCACCTCCTAGTGGTGCCCAAAAGCAGTCAGTTTTTGCCATTTAAAATACATGCAAAATACTTGCTGATGAAGACTTTTTTTTTTCTCGACGTAAATACACATCAGAAAAATCGATCCGATGGTGGAAGTAACACTCATATATTAATCCAGTAGAATTAGCAGTTTCAGATCGTCAATTCGGAAAAAAATCATAATCAAAATTTTTTTGCGGGAATATCTTGGGTTAAGCGTCCTGAATAACATACTAAAACTCCCCATAATTCCCCGTGTCGGAACTTGTCCAAAAAGGGCCAAATTTGGGTTTTTCCGAATTATTTAAAAAATAATTATTTTTTTCAAAAATCGATTTAAGGTAGTCGATAGAGCATAAAAGGCTGTACAAAATTCATTAAACCATTTTTTTCAGGGTGCGCATATGTACGAATGAGGTGGGTAAGAAGTATGACATGTATCCGTTTAACGGGTTTAAAGTTAATTTAAATTGAAAAAAATTTATTTTAACTTTTACAGGCTTACCTTTTGTGACAACTATTCAGAATCAGAACCGGAATCGGAACCGGAACCGGACTCAGAATCCGATGAGTCTTCGCGGCGAATCTCCTCCAGGTTTTCGCAGTCTGTCTCCAGGCAATGTTTGCACACCGAAGAACATTTCAATCCTGCTTTCCTGCAGCTACAAGCTTTACCGCAAGCTTTGCAACCGCAAGTTATCAGTTTTAGCAGTTCTTCGGGTGCAGGAGGATCAACCGTCTTGATCGGTACTTTCTACTTTCCAGCCCCAATCGGTAGCCGGCAGCTTATTACCTAACCACTGCTGAACCTAGGGGTAAGTTTTTCTGTCAATTTTTGAAAAAATTATATTAATTATGAAATTTTACAGCCGATTTCCTTGTCACAGTCGCTTTTTTAAAATTGTGGAACCTAAGGTTGTTTATGGAGTTGACTTTCGCCGGAGCTTGATATAAGTTCAATATAAATTTTTCACCAGCAGTAATTAATTTATCTTTGGTAGCTTCAGCTGAATTAAAAATATTTAAAAGTTTTCTAAGATGAGGTCTTTGACTAATTAGTTTGAAAAATTTATTTTTTCCCCTTCCGAAAAATGCCGAGGTAGTGTCGCGTTATTTATATTGAATTTATATTGAACTTATATTTATAAATTTATATTGAACTTATATCAAGCTCCGGCGAAAGTCAACTCCATAAACAACCTTAGGTTCCACAATTTTAAAAAAGCGACTGTGACAAGGAAATCGGCTGTAAAATTTCATAATTAATATAATTTTTTCAAAAATTGACAGAAAAACTTACCCCTAGGTTCAGCAGTGGTTAGGTAATAAGCTGCCGGCTACCGATTGGGGCTGGAAAGTAGAAAGTACCGATCAAGACGGTTGATCCTCCTGCACCCGAAGAACTGCTAAAACTGATAACTTGCGGTTGCAAAGCTTGCGGTAAAGCTTGTAGCTGCAGGAAAGCAGGATTGAAATGTTCTTCGGTGTGCAAACATTGCCTGGAGACAGACTGCGAAAACCTGGAGGAGATTCGCCGCGAAGACTCATCGGATTCTGAGTCCGGTTCCGGTTCCGATTCCGGTTCTGATTCTGAATAGTTGTCACAAAAGGTAAGCCTGTAAAAGTTAAAATAAATTTTTTTCAATTTAAATTAACTTAAACCCGTTAAACGGATACATGTCATACTTCTTACCCACCTCATTCGTACATATGCGCACCCTGAAAAAAATGGTTTAATGAATTTTGTACAGCCTTTTATGCTCTATCGACTACCTTAAATCGATTTTTGAAAAAAATAATTATTTTTTAAATAATTCGGAAAAACCCAAATTTGGCCCTTTTTGGACAAGTTCCGACACGGGGAATTATGGGGAGTTTTAGTATGTTATTCAGGACGCTTAACCCAAGATATTCCCGCAAAAAAATTTTGATTATGATTTTTTTCCGAATTGACGATCTGAAACTGCTAATTCTACTGGATTATATGTAGCTTTCAACATGAGTTTTTTCAGGTTTTCAAATCTTATGTAACGGCTGTAGTGGGTAGCTGAAATTGAATTATTTTGGCTAATTTTAGCCACCCAATTCAGCCGTTACGTAAGATTTGATACTTGAAAAAATTCATGTTGAAAGCTACATATATGAGTATTACTTCCACCATCGGATCGATTTTTCTGATGTGTATTTACGTCGAGAAAAAAAAAAGTCTTCATCAGCAAGTATTTTGCATGTATTCTAAATGGCAAAAACTGAGGTGACTGGGAGAATTCAACTTCTGGCTACTAAGTTTCTTATTTTTTTCGAATCATTTGAGCGATTGGCCGCCATTAAATTCAGACTTAGGCTTCTTAAGCGTCACCCTAGTCCAGGTGTCCGCGCGATGTTCGCACCAAAAATTAATATTTTAATATTAAAAGTTTAAAGTCGAGAATTTTAAAGAATTTATGGTCAAAATTCAGTCAAAATTTAATCATAAAATTTTATAGAGAATTTCAAAGGATTTATGGATAGTCAAAATTTTCGAATTTTGACAATTAAAAATAAAAACTTACAATTTTTGATAAAAAAGGCCAAAAGTTGAAAAAAATTGGTCAAAACAATTTCTTCGCTTTGAAAAGTTTAAGTTCGAGAGTTTTAAAGAATTCATCGTCAAAATTGTCAAAATTCGAAAATTTTGACAATTAAAAATAAAAACTTCAAAAACGTTTTAAGATATTTAAAAAAATTTTTTTTTAATTCTTCTTCCTTTAGTTCTTTTTCCTTTAGCCAAGAATTTGAGCTAAAGTCATGTTTTAATGTTAAAATTTTAACTTTGAAGACTTTAATTAAAATGACAAATTTTTTTGAACTTTTGATTTTTTTAACAAAAATTTTAAGTTTTTTTCGTGCCAGAACAAAAAATTATATTTTTAACAAAATATAAAAAGACGTAACCTAGTCCTACGTAGGGATATGCCGCCATATCCTAGTCTGATTTTTTATTTAAAAAATTATCAGAAATATTTGACTGTCAGCAACTAAAGAGCGGCATTCGCCGCATGTTATGGGTTTTTTTTAGATTTTATAAAGATGACGTTTGGCACAAAAAGGGTTAATCTATTTTTTAAAAATTTTCTAAAAATTTTTATATTCCCAGAATTTTAAAATCGTCAAATTACTTTCGAGGACTTGAAACGGAAAAAAAAAAAAAAAAAAAAAATTCCTTTTGTTCTAAAAATCGAATCTTCAAATCTTCGAAAAGAGTCTCGGAGATGGTTACAAAAGCGACATAATTTGCGGTATCATTTATTGTCTTTCAAAACCTCGAAAGCCTTTTTCTACGTTTTGAAAATTCGACGTTCTGACAAAGTATCTTCGATTTCTTTTTGAGATATCGGAATTTTCCCGCAACCGTACCTAATTTTCAAGGTCATTTTCGGATTCTAAAAGTCGAATTACGTATAGGACTCGGTCAACTTCGAAATTCCCGAGACTTTCCCTAGAGGTCTCGAAAACCTCATCTTGTACATAAACCCCTTTCGGAAAATTTAATGTAGGCCTAATCCGCAAAGTGCTCGGTCGTTTATAGCTTAAATACACCGTTTTCGCGCACCAAATGGCCTGCTCATTATTACCGGAGTGGGTCAAAAACCGGTGTATCCATAAACTATAATAGGGAAGTTAAGCATTTTTTTTTTATTTTATATTTTGATCCCTAAGTATGAGTTAATAACCGAGGTATATGTAAAACTTTAAAAAAATACCTAAAATAATAGTAAAAAATTGTTAAATTTTGATGTAAAAAAAAGTCGTTTGAAACGCGGGGAAAAAAATTGTGACGTAATTGTACTATAAAAAAAAAAATGAAGTTTGGTAACACTGATCGTGAATGGGCCCATTTTTGAATATTTTTTTTGTTTATGTTTTGATTTGTAATTTTTCCAACAAAAAAAGAAAGACTCGCGAGCAGGAATACCAACTTTTAAAATTATAAATAAATAAATAAATTCTACCCTTTCTACAATTAAGTTTAGGGGAGGTAGTCTTACAGCCCAAACCCACTACTTAAGCGTTTTTATTAGGCAAAGGGCGCAAGAGCTACCACTCTCATTAGTGGGTGAATGAGAGGGACCTACTATATTTAGACACGGATTCCGAACCGTGTTGGGCATCACAATATGATTTCACTTTTAATCTCATAACAAGAATAAAGAGGTGAATGCATGGTATAAACTTGACTCGACCGCGGACCTTCCGCGTGCGAATCGAGAGTCTTACCAATGGACTACCGCTCGCCCCCAACTTTTAAAATTCAAAATATAGTACAATTACGTCACAATTTTATTTGCCGCTTTTTTAATTTTTTCAAAATGTCAGATTTTTTTTCGGAATTTTTGGAATTTTTTTCTCCGACTTTGTTTCATTGACCCTTCTTGATTATCGTTAAAATAATATTTTTATGAAGTAAAGAACTCATTTTAACCAGAATATGTCTCACTTGCTATAACACTTAACTTCCCTATATTAGTGAAAGGTCAAAAACCGATCTAAAAAAAAAATACAAACTAAAATAATTAGTGAACAACTCCTTTGCAAGCATTTTAAAATCAAATATTTAAATTAGATTGACATTCGAAGCATGAAAAACAACCCCCGATAAGAGAAACTTAGTTTATATTATTTAATGAGAAAAAAAAAATCTCAGAATATTCCTTTTCGTATTGTGAAGGCTGAGCTGAAAATCGATTTAGTATAAACAAAGTGGAATTTTGAGTTAAGCCGAAAAAAGCAGCACTAATATGAACCTAAAAAAAATTTAAATATAATAAGACAGGAAATATACGTTGTCGTCAGATTCCCGTACAAGACAACTCAAAGACTTCTGAAAGCAGTGCTCAAAAAAAAAAATTAACGTTATGTTTAACATTTCTCAAAACCGATCAATTAAAAATTTATTCCTCAGACACTCCCTAGAAAGACTGTTGTAATGAATTCAAAATTTCTACGATTGGAAAGTAACGACCATTAAGTGTGTATTTTTTTTTTATCCAAAATTAGATCAAATTTTGTAAATTATACCTTCCACCCAGGTTCGCCATTGCTTTTTTCCATTCACTAAGGATTTCTGTTTTCGATTTTTAAATTGGGAAAATTCTAATTGTGCCCATTTCTTAGAAAGCCAAAGAGCAACATTTTAATAGGAAGAAAAATTCGGAAACAAAATTGAACTCCGATAAAATCTTTAAAGTTTCCCTGCTGTTTTTTTTTTTTTTTTTTTTTTTTTCGTTAGATAAAAAACGAGGTGAAGCACTTCTCAGACGGTTCGGATTTTAAAAATGGACCGAGAAATGACTAGGATTTTGCCCATTTGCATACCACATCCATTTATCTTATCTCATCTCATCTTGTGTCTCGTGCTGATGCGTTTAATATACCTTTTTCTTTTTTTTATTATAAATAAGATGAATGAAGACATTTGACGTTTATCCTTGGAGAAGGCGTTTTTTGAACCGAGAAAATGCATATATATATATAAGAGCCGTTCCTTTTGCAAACTCGATGCAGAAAAATAAAAAAAAATAATTTTATCGAAAACGTAAAATCGAAATCGAAAAGTTGATGTCACGCACGCATTTTCGCTCCCTCGAAACGAAGCGAAACAACTTAAATACCGTCCCTTCGCACTCCTTTTTTCTCTCTTTTCAATTTTAGTGATTTACTGACGGAGTTAAGAAAACAGCTGTAACGATAACTTTCCCTGTCTTTCTTTTCTTTCTCTTTTTCGGACCTTTTCTGTTTCTCTCGGCTTTTATTATATTTTCATTTTTATTTAATTTTTTTTTCTTTACACAAACAAAAAAAAGAGGGGGGGGGAAATTAGGCGCGATCCCTAGGACGTCGTGATCGTGATAGGTTGGCAAACAAGCTTTAAAAAACGTAATTTAGATTACAGATTAGGCAAAAAAAAAAAAAAAAAAAAAATTAAAAACCCGGCCGGAGAAAAAAAAGATCGGTTATATATTTCGTTCTGCTGCAGTAATTTTAAAATATCAGCGAAATCTCGGACGACTGCCCCGCATACAAATTACCTAAGGAGAAAAATTCCCCGTCTTTCAGTTTTGTTTATAATTACGGGAGAGTTTCTTTTTTTCGTCCTCCCCGTAACAGAAAAGAAAATTAAATTTAAAAAAAAAAAGAGTCAGAGGGTTTTTTCGGAGAATTATCCAGCCAAACGCTTCTAAAAATGTAAACCGTGGTAACTTTTTGGTTTTTTTTTTTTTTGTAAAATATTTTAACTGCACTTATGGGCGTAATTATTCTTTTTAACCCAAGTTTCAATTTACTTACCCTATTGAACCTGCTCTGCGCTTTTGGATGACCTTGCTCGGGTCAGTCCCTGTGAATAAAAAGAAAAAAAAAACGAAAAATTAGTAACAAATCCTACAATTCCATTTTTTTTCCCCCCTAAATTTCCAGAATCCAATTCCATTTTTTTTTCCATAATTTTTTGACAGGAAAAATGTGTAGAAATTGTACCAAAAAAAAAGGAAAAAAATACACCTTTCAAAAAGTTTCTGAAATTTTTTAATGTTTAAAACGAAAAATGCTAAGCAAAACAATTGCTTTTAAAGAAATTTTATCCAAAAACATTATAATTCCAATACACAAATTTCCGAATCATTTAAGATCTAACATATGACTTGGAAAAATAAAGATTTATCAGGATTAGGAGACAGCTTGATATTATTATCAGTTATTTATAGTCGGAAGTTTATGAGAAATGACTTCTCAATATCTCTCTTTTTTATGTACAGGTACTAAAATCTTCAATGGTTTATTTCTCTCAATAACACCTTTAAGTTAAACATAAGACATAAAATCCTTAACACATCTTCTTTGGACCTACCCCCATGTTTAAAAAAAAAAAAAAGGTGATACAACAAAGATAGCATAAATACTATCTCACTTCTAATTCACAAACTAATCTCTTCACCTCTGCCTTTTCTTTTCTTTTCTTTGTCATTGTCGGGTCACCCTAGTGGCCAATTCATGTTAAACATTGAAATGACACAAATTGTTCTGTTACACAAAGAACATTCCAAAGTCAGTTTTCATAATGGTCCAACTGTAGCATAACTTAAGATGTGTTTTTTCTTATTCACTTTTAATGACTTGATAACTAATGTGAACTGAAAATTGACGAAATTAGAAAATAATAAAATAAAATATTTATATATAGTCCCAAGTATTTAAAAATGTTACATATACATCACAGTGTATGTAAACAAATAATCAGCAATTCTTTATTACAATTTAATTTTGTCAAAAAATTAAATAATCTGGCAACTGAACATTTTCCTTTAACTGGATGTTGTAAATCAGCCACATGTTAAATCAATTAAATTTAAATAATAAATAATTAAATTATTTAAATCAAATAACCAATACATCTTCAAGAAAAGCTTGCTTAAAGTCATTATAGAGGTAAATTTAATGTTGACAGTTAATTCAAGGGTAAGGCAACTCAGCCCTTTCAATGTTTACAAAATAATATAAAATAAAAACCAAGGTGTAAAAATACAAGGCATAGACTTCTGACAAGGACAACTTATTTTACAAATGTTGTGCGAGCAAGATTTAATTTTTGCTACTTGAGAATACCTAAAAAACTTCTCAATGGATATTTGGCAGAAAAATTCAAAGTTCTCGTTCTGAGGTATAGCTTCAATGAAAAGCAAACAAATCCTATTTCAAGACCAAGCTTCATCAAAACACACTGACAAGGAAAAATAAATGGCAAATCTTACAGGAGCAAAGAATGTACATCTGTAAACCAATAAAATTTGAAAGAGGCGAAGCAAACAATAGTTGATAGAAAAATCATCTGAGCGATAATTTCCGATACACTTATCTGGCTTATCAATTATCGTGTTATTCATAAAATTAAAATCGAACCGAGATAAGAAAACAGTGTTTATTATAAATAGAAACGGAATCGTTTGTTTGTTAAGAGGAGTAGTTTGAAATAGGTCATCGAAATAAACAAAAGAAAATGGATTCCGAAAGTTGCAAGGATTTTTTTTCTCTTAGTAGTGATTTATTTGAGCTTACCTAGCATTGTATGAGACATTACGGCAGACATCCGTGAAAAAAATCATGCGTCAAACTCCCGGAAACAATATAATTTTCTTCGATACTCATAAAAAACCTTAAAAACACTTTAAAAAATTCTCTCAGATAATGGCTTATACACAATGACGTATAGCTCCCAGAATGCCTTGCGAGAGATTATCTGCTTTCCGAACACAACACGGGATATACACGTAAGCTAAGCACAGACGGGTGTCACAACAACAAAACTGCGATTTGAAAATGCAATCTTTAATATATTTTTAACAATATTTTGAAAAAAAAATGATAAATAAATAAGTAAACAATTAAAGTAGAATTTAAAAAAAAAATCCCAGATTTT
The DNA here is from genome assembly GCA_037577465.1 of Liposcelis bostrychophila. Lineage (NCBI taxonomy): Eukaryota > Metazoa > Arthropoda > Insecta > Psocodea > Liposcelididae > Liposcelis > Liposcelis bostrychophila. Next base: position 17,994,568 of record CM075212.1, on the reverse strand, counting down.
GTGTTGGTCTCATTTTTTTTTCTAAAACAAAAGTGACATCTGTTTCCGATGTCTTATTTCCGTTTCGGCTTGTTCTCATCGTCGGGTAGTTCGCTTTTTAAAAACATTTGTATTTCTTTAATTTCACTCCTAAAGGTAAATCCAGTTTTGTAGATTAAAGGATTATGCACATTTCTTATCTTTTTTTCTTTGTTCCAATGTAGGACTGAAAAAAGATTCCCAAATCTTTAAAGACCAGTTCAAAAAAACCCGCTTAAAGTGGCGGATTTTAAAATCCACCAGAAGTATTTAAATTTACTTGCAGCGAACCTAGCGGCTAAATTTCGTACCGACGAAAGAAAACACGGGAAGGGGGAAATGTTTAGAAAACGAAAGAAATTTGAGAAATTATAAAAAATGAGAATTCGATTACGCTAATTTTAAATGAATTCGTAAACGTTCAAAACATTTGAGGTAAGGCGTCAAAATTTTTAAAAGGGATCTTTATTATTTTTTTGACGTGTGACATTAGGATGGACGAAAGCCTGGCAGAAACGGCCTCGAAACCGGACGAACCGCTTGTAAAACACTCCAAAGAGTTCATTTCCAGCAAAGAATTCGTCACCTTGAAAACACCTTACTCCGAAGAAGCGTCGTCGGTCGGAAACGCTTCTGAAGAAAATTTTGATCTAGGGAAAATTAATTTCGATCAGCAGGGATCCCTGACTCAGAACGTCAAAATGATCTCTTTGGAAATGGAACACATGAAACGTTATGCCTTGGCTCGGTGCATCCAGGAAGATCCTAAAGCTACAGATTTGAAATGGAGCATGTTTTGTGCTGCTTGTCAAAGCTACAGATATGATTCTGTCTTGAAGCCATTTCCACCGTTTTTCTTTACTGACAGCGGTCACAAAGACATTGACAGATTGGTATGACAATTGGTTTGAAATTTAAATTTTTTTATTTTTTAATTTTGTGACATTTTTTTAATTTTTAGAGGGAAGTGACAGAGTCATGCCCTACCATGTTACTTTTGCATGACCAGCTTCAGGATAGAAGTAAAGAGTTGCAGTCATCTCTCCTTGACTTGCTTTATTGGGTTTTGATACATCAGGGCGACTTTCAATTAAAATACATTCCAAAAAATGAGGTATTTTTTATTATGCTCTGTTTTTTGCCCCACAAGAAAAAAAAGTTTTAATTTAAAATCTGTACGGTTTCAGCATATGAAAATATTATCATTAACAGGAGCAAGTGGCAGCCGGATGTCTGTACCAAATCACGTGTTGGAAGTTGTCCACAATGATACTAGTCGTTTGGAGCAAAAATTTAAGGCAATGAGAGAAGAATATGGCACTAAATTCGCTTATCACGGAAGTAGACTGGACAATTTCTATTCCATTTTAAATCACGGCCTTCAGATCTCTCTAAACAAAGTAGATTTCATTTTGGTGATCCGATGTGCTCTCTGATATTAAAAATTTATGTTCTTTCAGACTGCTGCTTTTGGCCCCGGCGTTTATCTTTCCAGTGAAATGAACATCAGTCTTTCGTACAGCCCGGCGGGATTCGGCTGGGGTGGAAGTCATTTTGGCAGCCGGTTAAGTGTAGTGGCTCTTTGCGAAATGGTGGATCATCAGGACGTTAAATTTCAAAGTGGAACCAGTTAGCACTTTTCGATGTTTGTCTTTTTTTTTTTTTTTGTAAGAAGTTCAAATTCACAGCCTGTTTCGTTACAGAGGAAAACTCCTGCAAGATGATAGCGCATGGAAGTGAGAACGGTCCCGTCCCGCAGAAATATTTCATTGTGCAAAATAGCGATCTTGTTCGAGTCCGATATTTACTCGTGTTCAGTAGCGGAAATGGAAGGTAATGCCGGATCCAATTTTTGCTACTGCTTGCTAAAAGATGAAATGGAAAATTATTAATCTTTCAGGAAGATTTTTTTAAAAAAACAGTAAATTAAATTTCTTTTTGTTACAGACAAAGCCTGACTCAAGCAAACTCGTTGATAGGTTGGATGAGAGAGCACAAAATGATCACGGTAATTGTCGGATACGTTATCCTTCTCATTGCAGTAGGAACTTCCAACTCTACTGTCATGTATCGTTATTATCGACGATTTCTTCGAAAACTAGGATTTCGAATTTTGAACGGATAAAAATTAACCATTCGCTTTTTGCTATTGAGTAAAAAGAAAAAAATTGAAATATCATTGTATATATGCTTTTGGCTAATTAAAAACGTAAAAAAAATAGTACCAAAGACATTGTCAACATAAAAAGTTAGACTATTATGATAATTTTTCTGCTTTTCCGTTCTCTTTTGAGATTTTTAAGATATAAAAGACATTTTAAAATTTAACTTGAAGCAATAAAAAATTTTCTATTTGAACCAAAAATTTTTACCATTAAACGTTTTAGGATTAATTAAATTAATTTTATATACACATTGTAAATTAATTGTTAATAAATACACTGTACATTTTTTATCTATTTAAAACTTCTTTTATGCAAATCCTGAGGTTCACTTTTTAAAATCAGACAGATTGAAATGTCTAAAAATCAATAATAATGTTTCCGTTCTATTTTATTTTCCATGCAACACCTGCATACTGATGTAAAAATCACAACCATCAATTAATTTAAATACCTAATAAAAAAACTTAAAAATTTTACTATAGAGTCATCATTTCTTTTATCTAAAGCACGAAATCCACATCACATTTTTTCAAAAGTTTCTTCAAAGCCACAAGACTTACAAGTGTGTGTATAAGTATCTTCCTCAACAAGTGTATCAGGACCGAAATCATGAATATGAGAAGCTGAGGATGTGCGATCAAACAAACTGCTCCTGACATTCATTCGCAAACTTTTCATTTCCTTTTGGTACTTCTTAAATTTAGACTTTTCTTTCTTTTCTTCTCTTTTCTCTCTTTCTTCTTCCAATGCTTCTTCAGAGCCCCAAATTTCTAGAGCTCGTTTTTCAATCTGAAGCTGAAGGTACAGTTTCATCTCACCCCAGTTTGAATTGTGAGGATTTTTCCTACTAATAAATTTCAAAGGAGGTTCCCTCCTGTCAAAATCACAATCTTTTAAAAGGTACTCGTTTTTGGCTTCAGTTCGTGTGATCAATGCATGTTTATCGTCGTTGTCTCGGCAAGTGTCGCAAACAGGATGATCAAAATTTTGCAAGAGAAAAGAATCAGGGAATTTTTCTTGACATTCCAAACATGTTGGTCTTTCAGGCTCGACAATCGGTGGTGGCAACTCCGTCAGTTCTTCCTCTCCCGTTTCTGAATTTTCCGTTTCTTCCAATAAAAATCCGCCTCCGGTATCCACAAATCTGCTTCCTTTGACTCTGATGATGCTTTTTTCGACAGCTTCAGAAGTATTTCTAAGACGAAAAAAAAGAAAGGAAGTAGACAATTTGTTAAATTTCCTTTTCTCCTGCTTTTTTTACTTACATTTTAGCGTACGGATGAGGTATCAGACGGGCGTGTTTTAGTAAAAGAGCTTTTTGGCGGTTTCTTTCGATTTTCGCTTTCAAAAATGCGGGCATCTCACCGTTTTCTTTTGGTTGGTTCGAATCTGCATCGGTAGATACGTCTCCCGCAAAACCCCCACACCTAGTAGATGACTTCACAGGAATTTCGGTTGACATTTTTAATAATAAATATATCTTTAAATATTATGTTTTATACTTTTTCATCACAACACTTCCAAAGCACGACCAGTGTTTGTTTAAGTTTTGTAATGTCACCATAGAGTGCGAGTATCAACAACTGAAAGCGGCCATTTTTCCATAGACTGAAAAGAAAAGAAGGCAGTGTGCATGTGACGTCACGTCAGCTATGCGCGCCATTTAATTTTGAAAAATCTAGTAGTGTAGGAATAAGCAAATAAAAATTTTAGGGATTTAAAAATAAATTACGAACGGGAGCATTATACCCTTTCTGCACACATGCTTTTTACACAAGCTAAAGCTAAAAACCGAAGCCAAAATTTTAATTTTTTCTGTATATGTCCTCTGCTTTCACGTAATTTATTTTTCGATTATGATTCAAATACTGTGAGTAATAATTATGTTAGGTTGCAAAAATTAAAGAAATTATTGCTTGATGTTAGCTGTATTTTACAAGATCGTGTTCTTCGATGACAAGAAAATGTTGATTTGCGGGAAAGTATTTTTGTATTAATATAATAATTTTGTAATAATTTAAAGAATTGTTTAAACAATAGAAAATCTTATGAAGAAAATAACTAAAAACGAAATATACTCCGGAGGGCTGAGGGTGGAGGATGTTGGACGTAGAATGGAAAATTTTAAAGCTCGTTCTTTTTTTCAAAATTTTTGAACAAAAATTAAATGGGTGATCAATAGGGTGTCCCTTATTTTGCGAATTTTCGAATTTGAAGTAAGACACCCTTGCAAATTTTTCCTTTTGGGGTAGTAATAAACCCTGAATTTTTTCAGATTTTTTAAATGACAGGAAAGCGTGCCGCATGGGGCCTCAATTTTGAAAAATTTCCATAAGGACCAAAAAATTGATCATTTTTTTTTAGAGAAAAAAAATCTATTTCCGATCGGAAATTTTGCGTAGATCACGAATCTGAAGTCCGTTTTTTTATATCTGCTTCGGATCTCGAGTAAGAAGCAAAAATAGGGCAAAAAAATGGCGTAAAGTGACGAAACATACTAAGTCCATAATTTTGCTCATATTTTCATCTTCAGCTCAAAAACAGATGCAGATATGAAAAAACAGACTTCAGATTCGTGATCTACGCAAAATTTCCGATCGGAAATAGATTTTTTTTCTCAAAAAAAAAAATGATCAATTTTTTGGTCCTTATGGAAATTTTTCAAAATTGAGGCCCCATGCGGCACGCTTTCCCGTCATTTAAAAAATCTGAAAAAATTCAGGGTTTATTACTACCCCAAAAGGAAAAATTTGCGTGGGTGTCTTACTTCAAATTCGAAAATTCGCAAAATAAGGGACACCCTAGTGATCAAAATGCAAACTAAAGTCATTAAAGTTTGCTTTTAACACCTCTCTGTTTCTAGGCCTGTTTTATTTTTGTTAAAAAAGATGCGGAAAAACGTTTTTAAAAAATACACAGTTTTATTAATCCATCCATTTAATTAACTTTTTTATGGCACTCGATGTCATAAATTGTAACATTTCACAAAAATATCTAGGTATATAATATATATTGTGTAATTATTTTTGTATTGCTTTTTTTGAATTGGAGATATATTTTATTACTTAAAAGGCATCCTCTGGAATTAGTATGATGATACGTTACGGAAATATGGTTTTATTTTTTAATTGTTGATCAAAATCAAAAAGGAGTAATTTAACAAAGTGCAAACTGCGCTTGGGCTTTACATTCAGTCAAAATTTACATAAGTTTTTCACATGTAGTAGGGTACGTAACCTCTTGATATAATATAAATTTTATAGAACAATTCAAATGGAAATTGATTTTAATACGTAACATTAATAAAAGATTTTACACTTATTGACTTTTTTTTTTTTTAAATTAAGATTATAACGCGCTTAAAACAAACTCGGGCTCAAATGGAGTAGCTACCATGGAAAGATTCGTCGTGGCGAAAGGATTGAATCTTTTTTTTCACGATAGTTATTGCCATACCGAATGTGAAAAAAAAAGGGGGGAACAAATTTAATTTGCAATTGACTGATGGTGCAGGAAAATGATTTACCGATATGATTTCAATTGCACTTAAAAAGAATTGCAATTTTCAAAAAATGTCCAAAAAAGGGGAGAAGAAGGGGGATTACTCAAGGTTAATTCGTCTTTACTTTAAATGGATCTTATTAAAATATGTCTGATTGTAGTATTTTTAATTCAATGCTATACATCCTAACGAAAGTGTTGAGAAGGTCCGGAAGCAGCGCATTTTGGTCGGCGTATACCGTATACGTATTTACGTAAATATTTACCGTAAAATTTAATATGCAAAAATCGATTTCCGAAAGCATCTACTGTACTCATTAATAACACTTTAACATATTATATTTTATACTTTAGTTTGGGTCTAGATATTTAACAATCAAAAAAATGTTTAAAATAAAAGAAATTACAAAATTAAAAATTATTAAAACAAATGATGAAAATTTTAAAAATCTGTAGAGTTTTTGAGCTAAAGATTTTGAAGTAAAGGTTACACAGTATACACCGTACGACATGCGATGAAAATATTATTACTTGAGCATATGAACTTATGAAAATATGAAGGTTACTAAACATAGCAAAAAACCATCCGAAAGTAACTTCGATAATCGATTGGAAATTTAATTTTCGTATATCAAAGTTGGCAATCATATTAAAATTTTTATAGTTCTTCGATACAATGCATTCATCATCATCAGTTTCATTGATTATCAATATATAGAAATCTTCGCCATATCTTATATACGCCTCTTTCGATTTAGTTCAAAAATGAGGTGAACAAGTGCGTTTCAACCATCAAAAAAAATATTGGTCATTTTCGCAAAAAAAAATCTACTTTCCAGACGATGCCATTTTCTACAATCTAAGATAAAATTTCCATTTTTAAAATATTATTTATAATAAATACGGAATTATTTGCTTTCGATATAAAAATCCGTTGAAATTAATAACTTGTTGTTTTTTTGTTGTTGTTATTGTTTATCATTAATATTAATAAAGGCGATTATATTTTTTTTTATAACGGATTTTTATTCTTTTTTTTTATATCTATAAAATTAAAATATTAATTTGTAAACTAATTTAAAAAATAAAATTTTTGGTCCTCTTAATTTCTTTGCATGAAAGAAAGTTGGGAAGTGTTTAGTGGTTTAAGTGTAACACTACATTTTTTTCGTTAAATTTAATTTCTCCTACTACAAACAAAATATCGTTTTTTTTTCCGCCAAAATAACAATATGAAAGAACAAACGAGATATATTTTTTTTTAACCCGTAAAAATAACATAATTATAAACAGACTCTTTGAAGTGCTAACGTAAATAGGGTTCTTTCGCTCGGGTCGAGGCAGTTTTCTTATTAAATCAAAAAATATATATTTTAAAATAAAACAATTAGATCCTGCTTCGCAAAAAAAAAAAAAAAAAAAAAAAAAAAAAAATCCAGCTACAGAATTCCAAATAAAAGTTATAAAAACTTGTGTTTTTAAAACAAAAGAGTATTTAAATATCATTATTTCCGTACTTAAGATTATAACTTCATTTTCCTGGTTCTTTAAATTTTTTAAAAAAATGTAAAATAACAGCATAAAATATCAGATTTTCGCAGTTTGTTACTGCCAAGGGGAAAAAAAAATTGATGCCGCGAAAGAATCCTGTCGGTAGTATTCGGGAAAGTTTTCGAAAATTCCAACCGAAATAATTTTCTTACGTAAGAGGATTCCGTCGAAATAAAGCAGACGAGGTGTCGAACGAAAGACGGAACGAGAAAGAATAAACATTTTTTTTCCCCATCGAGTTAAATAACTCGAATCACCGTGTCTTCGTGGACGATTTAATTACCCGAAAACGATGACGGCGATTATCGACCCAATTTTTTTTTTTCTCCCCCTTTTCGAAACTTTCCGAATACCCGTCGATGAAAAAATATTTACATTGTTAATATCGTTACTTTAATTTGAGGCCTAATTTATGTACTATTATATAAATTAAATTTCGGTCGCGATAGCAGACTCGGAAGGTATACTTTGCAAATGCCGACGTGCGAGGTCACCCGATTCGACATCGATTTGGGACCCCTTACAAATCATCGAATTTTCAAAACGTCGAAAGGGGGTTTCGAGATTTTGAAAGACGATAAATGATATCGCGAATTATGTCGCTTTTCTAAACATCAAACTTTTAGATCAAATTTTCATCGAATTTTTTCATCGAATTTTACATCGAATTTTCAAATCCCCAAAACTCTTTTCGAGGATTTGAAAATTTGATTTTTAGAATAAAAAGAATTTCCATTTTTTTAAGGTTTTAAATACTCGAAAGTAATTCGACGATTTTAAAAATTGGAGATTTGAAAATTCGGTGAATATAAAAATTTTCAGAACTTTTTTGAAAAACAGATTAACTCTTTTTGTGCTAAACGTCATCTTTATAAAATTTATAAGAAGCCAAACTTTCTTCCAAACTGATTTTTTTCCCCAACAATATTAGGTGTTATAAAAACAAACTTCTGGAATAAAAAATTAGGCTATTATTTTATTTACAAAATTATCAAAAATTTTTGACTAAGTCAGCAACTAAAGAATGGAGCATTCGCCCCAGAGGTTAGTTAGGGGTTTTTTCTAGGTTTTATAAAGATGACGTTTGGCATAAAAAATTAATCTATTTTCAAAAAATTTTCTGAAAGTTTTTATATTACAAGAATTTTAAAATCTCCGACTTTTAAAATCGTAGAATTACTTTTGAGGATTTGAAACCTTAAAAAAAAAAAAAAAAAAAAGGATTCCGGAACCCTAGCAAAACCCGGAAGATCAAAACTCCGATCGGGGATTTAAATTTCGTGGATTTGAATTCGGTGGGTTTTTTTTATTTATTATTTCATTTAATTTGTATTTTTTATTTTCGGGTTTTTGAAAATATCGAAAAATGATTTATAAAAGCATTTTTCAAAGCCACGAAGTTTTCGGGGCTTTGCAAGGTCGGAAAAATGATTTATTAATTTTTTTGAATCTAAGTCAAATCCCCGAAAATCAAGTCTTTGAAATAATTCTTCAGGAATTTGATTTTCGCGCATTTCAAGAATAAATCTAATTTTTAAATAAATAAAATAATTTTTTTTTTGGGTCCAAAACCCCGAAATTTTTCGAGGATTCGATTTTTGGGTTTATAACGAATTATTTTAATTTTAATGTCATAAAATTGGAGGTAAGCTAAACACCATTAAAACTTCGCGCCGCGTTACCTTCGGAAAACGGCGTATTTAAGAAAAATTTGTACAATTTCATTCTCCAATTTTATGACATTAAAATTAAAATGATTCATTATAAACCCAAAAATCAAATCCCCGAAAAATTTCGGGGTTTTGAGCACGAAAAAAAAATTTATTATTATTTCATTTAATTTGTATTTTTTATTTTCGGGTTTTTGAAAATATCGAAAAATGATTTATAAAAGCATTTTTCAAAGCCACGAAGTTTTCGGGGCTTTGCAAGGTCGGAAAAATGATTTATTAATTTTTTTGAATCTAAGTCAAATCCCCGAAAATCAAGTCTTTGAAATAATTCTTCAGGAATTTGATTTTCGCGCATTTCAAGAATAAATCTAATTTTTAAATAAATAAAATAATTTTTTTTTTGGGTCCAAAACCCCGAAATTTTTCGAGGATTCGATTTTTGGGTTTATAACGAATTATTTTAATTTTAATGTCATAAAATTGGAGGTAAGCTAAACACCATTAAAACTTCGCGCAGCGTTACCTTCGGAAAACGGCGTATTTAAGAAAAATTTGTACAATTTCATTCTCCAATTTTATGACATTAAAATTAAAATGATTCATTATAAACCCAAACATCAAATCCCCGAAAAATTTCGGGGTTTTGAGCACGAAAAAAAAATTTATTATTATTTCATTTAATTTGTATTTTTTATTTTCGGGTTTTTGAAAATATCGAAAAATGATTTATAAAAGCATTTTTCAAAGCCACGAAGTTTTCGGGGCTTTGCAAGGTCGGAAAAATTATTTATTAATTTTTTTGAATCTAAGTCAAATCCCCGAAAATCAAGTCTTTGAAATAATTTTTCGGGAATTTGATTTTCGCATTTCAAGAATTAATCTAATTTTTAAATAAATAAAATAATTTTTTTTTGGGTCCAAAACCCCGAAATTTTTCGAGGATTCGATTTTTGGGTTTATAACGAATTATTTTAATTTTAATGTCATAAAATTGGAGGTAAGCTAAACACCATTAAAACTTCGCGCAGCGTTACCTTCGGAAAACGGCGTATTTAAGAAAAATTTGTACAATTTCATTCTCCAATTTTATGACATTAAAATTAAAATGATTCATTATAAACCCAAACATCAAATCCCCGAAAAATTTCGGGGTTTTGAGCACGAAAAAAAAATTTATTTATTTATTTCAAAATTATAAATCTTTAAAATGCGAAATTCAAATTTCGCAAAAAAATTCAAATTCAATTTGACCTGACCCCATTTTTTTTTTTTTTTTTTTTCATCTTTAAAAATGATTGAAAAACCTCAATTTTCCGAAATCCCCGGGCGAGGGAAGAGCTCTAACGAAAATATTGTAAGCTCATCGTACTAATCGTAGAAAGGCAAAACCAGAAAATATACAAAACAATTGTTTTTTCGACCTTGCAAAGCCCCGAAAACTTCGTGATTTTGAAAAATACCTTTATAAATCCTTTTTTGATACCCGAAAATAAAAATTACAAATTAAATAAAATAATAAATAAAAAAAACCACCAAAGATCGGGGTTTAGATTTTCTGTGATTTGACATAGTCTCCTTTTTTTCTTAACGTCTAATTTTCAAATCCCCGAAAAGAGTCTCTGGGATCTAAAAGTTCGATGTTTAGAAAAGCGACATAATTTTCGATATCATTTATCGTTTTTCAAAACCTCGAAAACTCCTTTCGACGTTTTGAAAATTCGAAGTTCTGACATATTATCTTCGATTTCGTTTTTCCTGTCGCCCGAAAAGATGTGATGAAAGCCGCCTCCTTTGTGTTCTTCCTTGTGAAAGTCGAAGGAATCCTCATCGGGGTGCGAGACACGAATAACCGAAGGCGAAATAATGCGACGAGACGAAAAAATTAAGCCGATCGAACGTACATCATAGATAATTCGGCCGACAAATGCAGCAAAACGAACCCACGTTGTTGTAGAAAGAACTCCGTCGCTTTTTGGCCCATTGAGCATACATTTCTTCACCGACCAAGGCCACGTTTTTTTCTGAAATAAAAAAAAAAAATCGAAAAAACAAAAATTAGACGAGACACACCGTCGAAAAATATAAAAAATCGAGTTTATATCGGACGAGGCCAATTAATTTCGCGTCACCGGGCTCGACTCATTACACGACGAAAAAAGATCCCTCCGATTAGGGAATTCCCTTTGATATCGGTTAAGAGAAAACAAGGTAATAGGCCGCTGCCGGGGGGGATAGCGTTTAATGTTTCAAAATATGATATCAAGCTTTAGGTGTCCCTTTTCGGTATCTTTCGGAATTTGAAAAACCGGAATTTGAATTCCGGACGATTCTCCCTGGGGCACGGCGTGCCTCAACCAACTTTTTATTCGACAAAAATGACGACAAAAACTGAGATCAGGGCTTTGTTAGGAAATATGTCAACTACCAAAATTCACTAAAATCAAAATCTTACCTGATCGTTCCCCCCACGCCCACAACGCCCCCGGGCCCCTCAATTTTTTTTTCCAGGCTTCTTACATATCATATAAAAGCCCATTGGAAATGCATTAAAATAAGACCTTGCCGAGGTTTATATCTGTTACCGGGACGGAGATATCGACAATTGAGTAGCCCAAAATTAAGTGTTAATTTTTGACCTTTCAAACGACGATATCTCCTTCCCGGTAAAAGATATAAACCTCGGCAAGGTCTTATTTTAATTCATTTCCAATGGGCTTTCATATGATATGTAACAAGCTTTGAAAAAAAATTGAGGGGCCCGAGGGGGTTTGTGGGGGTGGGGGGAACGATCAGGTAAGATTTTGATTTTAGTGGATTTTGGTAGTTGACATATTTCCTAACAAAGCCCTGATCTCAGTTTTTGTCGTCATTTTTGTCGAATAAAAAGTTGGTTGAGGCACGCCGTGGGGACATTAACGGACTTAACTTTTTCTTTTTTTTTAAAGATCTTTTCGGCAACTGAAAAGCGGTGCCGACTCGAGCTTAAAGTTCGGCAAAAAAAAATCGGTAATTTTTTCTTGCAGAAAAGCAGTTATTGCAATCGAACTTTGCATAGATCACGATACGAATCTAAAGCCCGTTTTTTTCAGTTTTCTTGCCAGGAATACATCCTTTCCGGATTTTCAATCAGATGCTGCTTCTCCATTATGGTTCCTAAATTAATTTTACAAAATTAATTTTATAAAATTACCGGAAATTATGCGCTTTTTCTTTCTTTTTTCATAACATATTTATTTTTTACAGATTTCTTATTCTTTTTTAAGTCATCCTCATGTTCGATTAGTAAAATAAAAGCATTATTCCCAATAATTTTATAAAATTAATTTTGTAAAATTAATTTTGAGCCATAATGGAGAAGCAGCAAGAGACTAACGTGTCTGTGTAAAAAACTGGACTTCAGATTGCGTTCCCGGCCATTTTTCCTAATAAGAATAAATTCCTGATGCATTTTTTCTAAAATTTTTTGATTCCTAAAATAAAACGTCCTAAAATGAATATTTCTCCTATTTTTTTTAAATGCATAAAGGAATTTTAAGAAATTTTATTTCAAGGAAAAAAAAATTTTAGGAAAACTAAAAATTAGAAAAAAATAGTTAGGAAATCAATTTTAGGAACTAAAATTTTTAGAAAAAATGGATTAGGAATTTATTTTTTTTTAGAAAAATGGATTATGAACTTATTTTTTTATACAAAAATAGATTAGGAACTTTTCTTTTTTTCTTTTTTTTTTTTTTTATAAAAAATGGATAAGAAATTTATTTTTTTAGGAAAAACGGATTAGGAATTTCTTTAGGAAAAATGGATTAGGAATTTATTTTTTTTAGCAAAAATGGATTAGGAATTTATTTTTTTTTAGGAAAAATGGATTAGGAATTTATTTTTTTTTAGAAAAAATGGATTAGGAATTTATTTTTTTAGGAAAAATGGGTGAAGAATTTACTTTTTTTTGTTTTTAGGAAAAATGGATTAGAAATTTATATTTTTATGAAAAATGGATTAGAATGTTTTTTTCAGGTAAAATGGATTAGGAATCTATTTTTTAGGTAAAATGGATTAGGAAATTATTATTTTAGGAAAAATGGATGAAGAATTTATTTTTTTTTTTTTGTTTTTCAGGAAAAATGGATTAGGAATTTATTTTTTTAGGAAAAATGGATTAGAATATTTTTTTCTTCAGGAAAAATGGATTAGAAATTTTTTTTTTTGAAAAAATGGATTAGGAATTTCTTTTCTTTTTAGGAATAATGGATTAGGAATTTTTTTTTTTTGGAAAAAAGGATTAGGAATCTATTATATTAGGAAAAATGGTAGGGAATCTTAGATTGTGATATATGACACAAAATTTCCAATTAAAATGGCGGTTTGTCCACAAAAAAAAGTTTGTCCACATTTTTTTTTCTTTTTTTGCCTTATAAGATTTTTCAAAACCTTAAACTCACGTCTATATACTTTTCTATTGGTCAGGAAACTCCAAAAAATAATTGTTGCCAAAATAAGGGACACTGAACTATCTAGTTCAGACATTTCCATAAAATGTTCTCAGGAAATTTGAAAGTGAGTATCCCAGAATCTAGAATGCCCGGGGGTTAATGTCCTTGACTCGAGGATATCTCGAAATGAATGTCCCTCGAATTGAGGACATTTCTCATGCATGGGAGGAATTTGGGGGGCCAGCCCCTTCCCCTTTCAGAATTTAGGAAATTTTCATTTAATTAAAAAAATAGTAATGTTATCGGGGAAGAGCCTCCTGCTCCCCCCTCCCTCCTTCATATCTCCAGACTTATCGAGTACTGACCTGTTTGATTCTCTTGCTGAGGCATAAATTCCTGCATTTCCTGAAGTATTTTCCCTATTTCTTCGCTGTCTTTGGCTATGCTGCATATTTCCTCTGCATTGAAATCCGGCGTTATGGTTTTGCATAATAGAATTTGGCTGATGACGTTACTAAAATTCGATGTTCCTGGACGGTTCAAACTTTCTGAAAATTATAAAAACCAAAAAAAAAATAATACTTCACCGGGAAAAATTCAGCTTTATAGCTGAAAAAATACTTATAAATAATACTTCACAGTGAAAAAACTCACCGTAATAACTGGACATGTCCATCGGAATCACTTGAATCAATCGGCTGCATTTGGCCAGCTCTCGAAGGAAAAGCTGGATCATGAAAAACAGGAGTACGAAATGGGGATTGTCGGCCGGTATACCTTCGGCTACGGCACTGAAAAACGGGAAAGCATCAGTTAAAAGCGATCGTGCATAGTCGCGGATCCGAGAGTTTTCCTCCTTTAATTAATATTTAATTACGGGGAAAGAAAGGTAAGAGGAGAAAAAAAAAAAAAGAAATCTTCGACATCTGTCTCTCGCATTTCCTTTCGATTCCTTAGCGAGAGAGTGACGGGTATTTTCCGCCGAAACGTCAAAATTTATTCGGAAAACGAAAATCCCCATCCTCATGCAATCGACCGTTTTATTTTTTTGTTTTTTTGTTTCAGGGATCCGAGCTTTAGTAGTGCTTATGCGAAATCCTCGAGAGGAAGCACTCGAGCGTTTGAGAGCTTTTCAGTCAGACCGAGCAAGGATTTCGCGCTACGATTATTTACTTAAAATCCTTGGTTTCCGTTTATACGTTTACATTTCGGCCGATAACCCTCACCTTTTGATTTGAGGCAAAAGAAGTTGGCTCGTGTGTTTGCAACCTTCCACGCAGCTTCTCCTCAGTTTCCGAATTTTCTCTCTCAATTCCGGGCAATCCTTTGATTGACCTATGTGAATCAACATGTCCCTGAACAAAGCTAGCTGACTGTTGATTTCGATCAACAACTGAAACAGAAAAATAAAAAAAAAATCTCATTAAAAAAATTATAGAAAAAATCAGACTGGGATATGGGGGCATATCCCTATACGTAGGACTACGTCATTGTATGTCGAAAAGTTCGAATTTTTTGATAAAAATATAACTTTTTTTTTCCTGTGACGAAAAAAACTTTAAATTTTTAATAAAGAAAAGGTCAAAAATTGAAAAAAAAAATAGTCAAAATTTTAATTAAAGTCTTGAAAGTTAAAATTTTAATATTAAAACATTGCTTTAGCTTATATTCTCGGCTAAAGGAAAAAGGACAAAATTAAAAAATGTAATGAATATTTTACTTAAAATTTCTAAGATCCTATTTTTGTTCATGTAGTCAAATTTTAATAATTTAAAAAAAACGGCGAAAATTTAAAATAAAGTTAAATAAAATTTCAAGAAATTTTTAAGTCTTTGCTTTAGTAACTTTAAGGTCTTGTAAAAGTTAAGTTTCTTAAAAATTTACTAGAAATTTTGTAAATTGCTTTCGTTTATTTCGCCTAATTTTACTATTAAAATAGGCCAAAAGTTAAAGAAAAAAATAGTGACAATATTATTTAAAATTTAACTTCTCCAAAAGTAAAATTTACAAGAAGTTTTCTAAGTCCATGCTCTCGTTCATGTGGTCCAATTTTAAAATAAGATTAACTTTAAATTTCTTGTAAATTTTAACTTTAAATTTCTTGTATTTTAACTTTAGATTTCTTGTAAATTTTAACTTTAGATTTCGTGTAGAGTTTAACTTTAAATTTCTTGTAAAGTTTAACTTTAAATTTCTTGTAAAGTTTAACTTTAAATTTCTTGTAAATTTTAATTTTAAATTTCTTGTAAATTTTAACTTTAAATTTCTTGTAAATTTTAACTTTACACAGTAAAAAATATTGAGACCGAGTCAAAACCCCGACATTCAAAACCCCGACATTGGAAATCGGGGTTTTGAATGACGGGGTTTTGATTTTTGACTTTTATTATATTTTATTTTTAATTTAATTTAATTTATTTTTTATTTTTAAAAATATTTTTAAATGACGGGGTTTTGAAATCAGCAGTTAAGTCCTATATACATGGGCGGATCTAGGATTTTTTCCTAGAGGGGGCTCAGAATAGGGAAAAATATTTTCTGGGGGGGGGGGCTGATACCATTCAGGCCATATAATTTTCAAAATTCTAGGGGAGGCTAGCACCCCCCCAGCCTCCCTAGATCCGCCCATGCCTATATATTAAAACGCTAAGGAAAATAAGCGATGCCCGACACGTACGGAGCCCCTTCCCGACCGATTTTGATGAAATTTTCAGGGGACAATAGGCCCTCCTGACTTCAGAGTCTATCAAGATACCACACAGACCGACAGAGACCGACGGAAATTCCACAGACCGAGTGCAGTATAGGACTAACCTCTTCATAGGAGGTGTTTTAGTATTTCGTAAGACCGGAAGGGGGAGGGGGTTCTCGAAATTCTTACGATTTTTTATATATGGGGGAGGAGTTTGGAAAATCTCTGTAAGAATTTCTATTGTAATTTAATGCTCAGAAAATTTTCTATATTTTAATTCTTTCTAGTTCTATTACCTTCTATATAAGTGCTATTAAATTTCAAAACCCCGACATTTCAAAAATTTTAAAAAATTAAAAATAAATTAAAAATAAATAAAAAATAAAATATAATAAAAGGCAAAAAGCAAAACCCCGACATTCAAAACCCCGATATCTAATGTCGGGGTTTTGAATGTCGGGGTTTTGCTAGGGTCCCAAAATATTATGTAAATATGTTAAAAACGGTCTACATAAAGTCTATGTTAAGTTATTATGTTAAAAAATCAACAAAACTTGTTTGTAAACAGCAAAAAAATGACAATCGTTAATGGACGCAGAACATTAAACAAAACAATTGCGTTATCATAGACATATATACTAGACCGGGCATCCTAATGGGAGCAGTCTCCCTAGGATGTCATTTGTTTTTTTTAAATCTGGGGGAAAACAGAACGACAATATGGCTACAGTGGTAAACAAAAAATTTATTGATATATACTTGATATACCGTAATGTGTAAAAAATTGCAAACAATTACTTCTTTTACTTCCAAAAATAGTAAAAGACAACGTTTTATATATAAAAGAATTTAAAATGTGAAATTAATTTACAAATCAATTTTCTATTGTTTACCTACTGTACGCCATTTTACCGTTCTGTTTTCCCCTAGATTTAAAAGAAACAAAAGACATGTTAGGGAAGCTCTTTTGTACAGGATGCCCGGTCTAGTATATATGTCTATGTGCGTTATTTTTCTTAACAAAATATTTATGTAGACCGATTTGGACATAAAATTTGTGTCAATTTTAACATAAAATTTTTTACTGTGTAGATTTCTTGTTTTTTACTTTGAATTTCTTGTAAAATTTAGCTTTAAACTAGCAAATGGGACGCAAGGGCCTACGGCCCTTGCATGCAAGTCGGCCAGCAGCTCGCTTCGCGATCTGCTGTCCTGACTTGCCCATTTGCTGGCCGTCGGTCTGCCGTACACCTCGCCGCTACGCGGCTCGCCTGTGCCAGTCGGCCCCCTGGGGGCCGCCTGGCATAACCTTATTTGATTTCGCCCTTAGCGCCTCACCCGCAGTTTCGATTACTTGTAATTTCTGTTCGTTCAAATTCATTTATATCAAGCATAATTAGCTCGGCCTTCGGATTCGCCCTAGAATCTTGGAAACGGTTAGTAAACTAAATTATCGTAGGAACTGATAGTCGGCCCCCTGGGGGCCGCCTGGCATAACCTTATTTGATTTCGCCCTTAGCGCCTCACCCGCAGTTTCGATTACTTGTAATTTCTGTTCGTTCAAATTCATTTATATCAAGCATAATTAGCTCGGCCTTCGGATTCGCCCTAGAATCTTGGAAACGGTTAGTAAACTAAATTATCGTAGGAACTGATGGGACAAATCGGTCAGGTTAGGCTCGGTCCAGGTACGTTCCGTCCAGGAGGGTCAGTCCGAGTAAGCCAATCCGGTAGGCTCAGTCCGGGGAGCCTCAGTCCGGGTAGGCACGGTCCGGGTAAGCTCCTTTCGGGTAGGCTTAGACCCGGTAAGCTCAGTCCTAGTAGGCTCAGTTCGGATAAACTCAGTTCGAGAAGCCTCAGTCCTCAGAGCCTCAGTTCGAGGAGCCTCAGTCCGGGTAAGCTCACTCCGGGTAGGCATAGTCCGGGTAAGCTCAGTCCTGATAGGCCCAGTCCGGAGAGCCTTAGTCCGGAGAAGCCTCGGTCCGGGTAGGCTCAGTTCGGGTAGGCTTGGTCCAATCAGGCTCGGTCCGGGTAAGCTCACTCCTGGTAGGCATAGTCCGGGTAAGCTCAGTCCTAGTAGGCTCAGTCCAGAGAAGCTCAGTCCGGGTAGGCTCCGTTCAAGTAGGCTTGGTCCGGTCAGGCTCGGTCCTGGTAAGCTCACTCCGGGTAGGCTTAGTCCGGGTAAGCTCAGTCCTAGTACGCTCAGTCCGGAGAGCCTCAGTCCGGAGATGCTCAGTCCGGGGAGCCTCAGTCCGGATAAGCTCAGTTCGGGGAGCCTCAGTCCGGGTAGGCTCGGTTCGGGTAGGTTCACCTCCGGAGAGCTCAGTCCGGAGAGCCTCAGTTCGGGTAGGCTCGGTTCGGGTAGGCTTGGTCAGGGTAAGCTCACCTCCGGGGAGCTCAGTCCGGGGACCCTCAGTCTGGGCCTGCTCGGTCCGGGTAGGCTTAATCCGGGTAAGCTCAGTCCTAGTAGACTCAGTCCTGGTAGGCTCCATCTGGTGAGCCTTAGTCCGGGTAGGCTCGTTTCGGATAGGCTTGGTCCGGTCAGGCTCTGTCCGGTAAGCTCATTTCGGTTTGGCTCAGACCTGGTAGGCTCGGTCCGGGTAAACTTAGTTCGGAGAGCCTCAGTCCGGGGAGCCTCAGTCCGGGTAGGTTCCGTTCGGGTAGGCTTGGTCCAGTCAGGCTCGGTCCGGGTAAGCTCACTCCGGGTAGACTTGGTCCGGGTAAGCTCAGTCCTGGGAGGCTCAGTTCGGAGAGCCTCAGTCCGGAGAAGCCTCGGTCCGGGTAGGCTCCGTTCGGGTAGGTTTGGTCCAATCAGGCTCGGTCCGGGTAAGGATCAGGTTCGGCCTCGCACGAGAATGATGATGATGGGTGGTAAGCTAAACCACCGCCCAAAGCAAGAAACGCAGCTCGGCCTTCGGCCTCGCCCATGAATCTTGATAGGGAAAGTAAGCAAGAGGCCCGTATGAAACGCAGCTCGGCCTTCGGCCTCGCACGAGAATGATGATGATGGGTGGTAAGCTAAACCACCGCCCAAAGCAAGAAACGCAGCTCGGCCTTCGGCCTCGCCCATGAATCTTCATAGGGAAAGTAAGCAAGAGGCCCGTATGAAACGCAGCTCGGCCTTCGGCCTCGCACGAGAATGATAATGATGGGCGGTAAGCTAAACCACAGCCCAAAGCAAGAAACGCAGCTCGACTAGGGTGGCTCATTTTGAGGGTCTATTTTTTAATATTCGCTCCCTGGGCAAAAAATCATTCATTTATATGTAAAAAGCATCCCTAATTTTTTTTAGGTCGAAAAAAAAATTTTTGACCCAGTCCCAGGGGTTTGAAGTTTCTAGGGCCAAACTGGTACTTAATTTGGACGAATTTCAAAAATTCGCCCAATTAACATCTTTTAATATCAAAAATTGTCAGTTTTAGGGTATATTAGGTATGTATTGAGGTTCCTAAAAAAAAAGATTCGGTTCGAAAATATTGACCCGTTCGCCTTCCCGGCAGGGTTGTAGGAGAAAAACGGGGATGACTAAAACAGGGTGAGGGCAGACAATTTTGAAAATTCGAAAATAGCCAAAATGTGCCAAAAATATGTAGAAATAATGCCCCAAATGTAATTTCGATGCCAAACATTTTTTACCCTATGTCAACCCCATTTTTCCTCATTTTTGGCTCTTTTTTTCTTAAAAAATTGCATTTTTAAAGCCTAAAAGTGAATTTCCAACGCATGTAAGTACCCAAATTAACTAAACTTGATAAGTTCTCCAAAATAAAAAATTTTAATTCCAAATTTTTGGGCATTTTCAATTTTTAAAAAAATTTTCACTCAATTTTTAATATTAATAAATGCGCCATTTATTATTTTCTATGTGACGCATCCCGTAACCTATGTAAGCCATCCCTAACATTATTTCAAGGTTTTTTCTGTAAGAAATAAGCATTTTTAAAGTTGAATAAAAGTTTTAAACGCACTTTAGTGAAATGGCCCTATATTTAGGTAAAAATAATTATTTTAAAACGTAAAATATCTTAAAATAATGTAAAGGACGGCTTACATAGGTTGCGGGATGCGCCACATTGAAAATAATAATAAATGGCGCATTTTAAATATTAAAAATTGAGTGATAATTTTTTTAAAAATTGAAAATGCCCAAAAATTTGGAATTAAACTTTTTTATTCTGGAGAACTTATCAAGTTTAGTTAATTTGGGTACTTACATGCGTTGGAAATTCACTTTTAGGCTTTAAAAATGCAATTTTTTAAGAAAAAAAGAGCCAAAAATGAGGAAAAATGGGGTTGACATAGGGTAAAAAATGTTTGGCATCGAAATTACATTTGGGGCATTATTTCTACATATTTTTGGCACATTTTGGCTATTTTCGAATTTTCAAAATTGTCTGCCCTCACCCTGTTTTAGTCATCCCCGTTTTTCTCCTACAACCCTGCCGGGAAGGCGAACGGGTCAATATTTTCGAACCGAATATTTTTTTTAGGAACCTCAATACATACCTAATATACCCTAAAACTGACAATTTTTGATATTAAAAGATGTTAATTGGGCGAATTTTTGAAATTCGTCCAAATTAAGTACCAGTTTGGCCCTAGAAACTTCAAACCCCTGGGACTGGGCCAAAAATTTTTTTTTCGACCTAAAAAAAAATAGGGGTGCTTTTTACATATAAATGAATGATTTTTTGCCCAGGGAGCGAATATTAAAAAATAGACCCTCAAAATGAGCCACCCTAAGCTCGACCTTCGGCCTCGCCCAGGAATCTTGATAGGGAAAGTAAGCAAGAGGCCCGTATGAAACGCAGCTCGGCCTTCGGCCTCGCCCCGGTCAGTTGGAATCCAAAAAAATTTTTAAACTCAACTTAAAATTCAAGAAAATTATTAAATTCGACTTAAAATGCAAGAAAATTATTAAAGTTAATGAAAGAGTGAATAAAATAGTGCGAAGAAAAAGAAGAGAAAAATCCGAAAATAATAAACCCGCTATTTCTATTTTTTTTTTTTTTTAAATTTTAAATTTTAAAATAAATTTATATGATAAAGGCCCATTTTTATAAATGGCTGCAAAATAATTAAAGTCAAATTTTGATTAAAATATTGAAAAAAAAAAAAAAGATTCAATATGGGAATCGAACACGGTTACCGAGGGCAGCGAAGCGATGCTTATACCAACCAGACTACGCTGCCGTATTGAAGGTTACGTATGAAATGCGTCCTCATCACCGTACGTTGATTTCCCTATCCCGAGTTTGTCAAATCTTGCACGATTTTGCATGGAATTTCCCTTTTTTCGAATCGCTATTTCGAACCTTTCCCGGTGTCGGAAAAATTCGGGAGCGGGTTCGTTCGATTCCTCTTTTTTTCTAGATTATTTTTCGTTTTTGGTTTTTTTTTTTCGGACGATTTTTAGACCTTGAAAACGTGTGAAAACAAAATGCCATTTTGACACCTTTTTTTTTCCGTGTTCATTTTTCAATCTTTGATTTGGAAGGTGAAAAATGGTCGGAAAAGGTCGGGATTTTTTTTAAAATGATCGGGATGACATGAGGAATGTTTTTTTTAAAACGGATCGTCAAAATTTAAAACCGGGACCCGGGACGAACGCGAAAAGACGGGACGCGCGGATGAGTTGCAACCAGCGAGTACCGTTTCCCCGCTGTGACTTTATTTTATTTCTTTTTTTTTCCCGGTTTTTTCAGAATCCCGGATTCGGGAAGGGCGGAAAAAAATCGGGAAAAAGGGGAAAAAAAGAGAAAAAAAATGCGATTTTTTGGTGCAAAACGCAAGTGGGTGCGATTTTTTTTGGATTTTTGAGGGATTTTAAAAGAATTCGAGCGGACAAACAAACTCACCAACTTTAGGATAGTGATTTCTTGTAAATTTTAACTTTAAATTTCGTGTAGAGTTTAACTTGTAAAGTTTAACTTTAAATTTCTTGTAAATTTTAACTTTAGATTTCTTGTTTTTTACTTTGAATTTCTTGTAAAATTTAGCTTTAAAGTTCTTGTAAATTTTAACTTTAAATTTCGTGTAGAGTTTAACTTGTAAAGTTTAACTTTAAATTTCTTGTAAATTTTAACTTTAGATTTCTTGTTTTTTACTTTGGATTTCTTGTAAATTTTAACTTTAAATTTCGTGTAAATTTTAACTTTAAATTTCTTGTAAAGTTTAACTTTGAATTTCTTGTAAATTTTAACTTTAAGTTTCTTGTAAATGTTAACTTCAAATTTCTTGTAAAGTTTAGCTTTAAGTTTCTTGTAAATTTTAACTTCAAATTTCTTGTAAATTTTGTCTCTAAATTTCATGTAAATTTTTTATAAAATTTCTTGTAAATTTTACTTTAAAAAAACAACGGAAATTTTTAAAAAAAGTTAAAAAAAATTTACAAGAATTCTAAGTCCTTGCTTTCGTCCATGTCGTCTAATTTTACTATCAAAAAAGGCCAAAAGTTTAAAAAATAGTCAAAATATTATTTAAAATTTTCAAAGTAAAAATTCTAACATTAAAATAATTAAATATTAATTTTTGGTGAAAACATTGCGACACCACGACACCACCCGGACAAACAGATTTTCCCAGGACCTAGCCCTATGACCTAGTCCTACGTCAAAAACAGGTCCGAATTTACCAAATGAGGGATCTGTTTGCCAAATGAAATACGAGAATCGGGGCAGGTTTCGTTTTTGTTTAAATAAGTTTGAGGACAGGTTCTGAGTTTAAAAAATTCCGACTATTAATCTGCTGCCTGCAATTGTAATTTTGGCTTCTTTAGGACATGGATGAGAGAAAGAATGGGGAGGTGGTGCAGAGCAGAAACAGGGCCTAAGCCACAATTTTTTTCTTAGCAGAATTTTACAATAATGGACTTGGAAGGTGCTTTTGACGTTGTAGAAGACAAATTTTACCATCTCGACTTTCTTCGACCTACGCCTGAGTCGCTGTTAGGGCTTTTTTAGTGCTTAAGCCCGATTTTTCGGGCTTAATTTTTACTTATGTCCAAATTTAGAGCTCCCGAAATTTATTTTTTTTTCAAAGTTCCTTATACTTATGGAAATAAGCCCCAGGAACACGCCAACAACGCCTGAGTAAGGGTATAAGTAAAAATTTGGTTTTTTGGTCCAAAAAATGGATTTTTTTTTTTTTTTTTGCCAAAAAATGGCGACAACTCCTCTCCAGTTCGATTTAGAGATCGTGTTCAATGACATTTTAATTAATAAGGATCTTTTGTGCTTCGAATCAATTTCCCAAATTTTTTTACAGTCGAAAAAAATTTGGATATTCAAAAAAACTACGAGTAGAATTTTCCAACCGTAAAAAAATGTTTACGGCCTTCACTTTTCGGTATGATCCTGCTGAAAACCCGGTGTGACCATGGGCAAAACTAGAATTTTTTTCTGTGAGAGCCGGGAAGCTAAGAATAGGGGAAAAAAATTTCTGGGAGGTGCTAACCCTATTCAAGCCATGCAATTTTCAAAATTCTGGGGGGGTTTAATTCTGCTTCCTGGTGAGCTAGCCCCCCCCCCCTTCCTCAGCCTCCCTAGATCCTTCCGTAGTCGTCACAAAGAAGAAGTTAAATGTAAAACCAACGCAAAAAAAAAAAAAAAAAAAAAGGTAAGCACATACAAATAAAAGTAAAAGAGAGAAAACAATAAACTAAAATTTTTTTAGAGGTAAAACTGCGGAAGCGAAAAAAGCCGCCAAGTCGTCACTCTGGCAGAGGAATTTCCCCGCAAGGAAGCGATCCGATTTCCCTCTTTTTTTTTTTAACATTACCGACACGTGATACCGATATTTGTTTTAACGAAATCGGCTTTTAAACCTTCCCCTTTCGCCTCTCGGCTTTCGTGCTTCGATATCGGTTTCGTTTTCTTCCCGTTCCCGATTTTTAAAAAAAGCAAAAAAAAAAAAAAAAAAACTTGACGGGCCTAAACTCATCGCTATTTATTTTTTCTCCGCCAAAAAAAAAAAAAAAGAAAAAAAAAAAAACCGAAGAGAATAATAATAGCGCCGCGAGAGAAATTTAATTAAAACTCTCTTCGGGTCGATTGCTTATTGCCTATAAGCTTGACTTTGTTTTCGTTCCATCTCGACGATTCGTAACATTTCAAAAAATTAACTTTTTAACTACAAAAATTCCTTTTCTTTTACTGTAAACTTTGTCTCGAGAAAAAAAAAAAAAAAAAAAAACCTTTTATTTTCCGCAAAACAATATAATTTTTTCCCCCCGGTAAGTTCAAATCGTTTCCATAGCATTTCTTTATATAGCAAGCAGGTTATTTTATAGCGAGAAACAGATTGAAACTAACCACTCGTTTTGCCAATTTCCATAAACAACGGGTCATGCACATAATTTGTCGGCATTTTTTTCTTCTTTCATTTTTTTTTTTTTTTTTTTTCGGAATAAAATGGGGAGTTATTTACTATTTTATAAAATATCAAACGAAATCACCACAGAATTATGTTCGCGTTTTGGAAATGGAAACTAACAGTGAGGGAGAGAGTGCAATAGAGTTAGATACAAACTTGAAGTACTCCTGTAACATATTCAAATACTTAATGAAGTGCAAGCACCTCGCATTTAGGTAATCGATTCAATTCCACTCGACCTCTATGTAAAATTATTTGTAAATGCTTGTTACCTAAACTGGTATACATTATTTAAAAAAATGTAGGAAGTAAGAGAGTCAATAACCGAAGTTTCCGCTTCCCTCCCTCTTGGAAAAGCTTCACACTCACAGTGGAATAAATCAGCATTTTTAGCTGGTCAAAAATCAGCCCTGCGAGTGTGCCATATTTAGGAAAAAGAAGTTATCTAACATTTTTCCTAAACCGTTTTTCCTACATCTACTTTTCCTAAAACCAATTTTTATTGGTATTAAACCTATTTTAATTTTCCTAATATTTTTTTCCTGCAGTAAAATTTCCTACAACAGTATTTTCCTAAAACAAGGATTTCTAAGACAGTTTTTACTAATGCATTATTATTCCGAAAAAAAAAATTTGCAATGTATAGTACAGTATGAAAAAAAATTTTTCTTATAATTTTTCTTCAAAAATTTATTTTTAGAAATTTTTTCTTCACAAAAATTTAAATTTGAAATTAAGAATTTAATTGTCCCTGTTCGGGCGCAAAATTGATTTAATGAAAATAGGCTTTGCAATCCATGCTTCTTTTTATTTCGACATAATCCCAACTAATTTGTATTAAAATTGTGGGTCTTCAAAAAAATTATTCCAGAGGTTTTTGAAGTCGCTGATGACGAATAGGGTGGCTCATTTTGAAGGTCAATTTTTTAATTTTCGCTCCCTGGCAAAAAATCATTTATTTATATGTAAAAAGAAGCCTGAATTTTTTGTAGCTCGAAAAAAAATTTTTTGGCCCAGGCCCAGGGGTTTGAAGTTTTTAGGGCCGAAATGGTACTTAATTTGGACGAATTTCAAAAATTCGCCCGATTAACATCTTTTAATATAAAAAATTGTATTTAATAGGGTATATTAGGTACGTATTGAGATTCCTAAAAAAAAAATATTCGGTTCGAAAATATTGACCCGTTGTCCGCCCAGGTAGGGTTATAGTAGAAAAACGTAGATGGCTGAAACAGGGTAAGGGCAGAAAATTTTGAAAATTCGAAAATAGTCAAAATGTGCCCAAAATATGTAGAAATAATGCCCCAAAT
Organism: Liposcelis bostrychophila; assembly: GCA_037577465.1. Taxonomy (NCBI): domain Eukaryota; kingdom Metazoa; phylum Arthropoda; class Insecta; order Psocodea; family Liposcelididae; genus Liposcelis; species Liposcelis bostrychophila. The sequence continues at coordinate 17,968,855 of CM075212.1, read as the reverse complement.
GTAATTTCGATGCCAAAAATTTTTTACTCTATGTTAACTCCAATTTTCCTTATTTTCGGCTCTTTTTTTGTAAAAAATTGCATTTTTAAAGCCAAAAAATGAATTTCCAACGCATGTAATGCCTAAATTAACAAAACTGGATAAGTTCCAAAATAAAAATTTTAAATTCCAAATTTTTGGGCATTTTCAATTTTTTTAAAAATTTTCACTCAATTTTTAATGATTTCCTATGTTTAACTTATATAGTTCACGAACTTATAATCGTGATTCTCTTAATAAAAAGATCCATATCCCGTAAATTTTTTATTCAAAGATTTTGTTGCCGGTTTTTATTTAAAGATTCAGTTTTCATGCCCAAACCAAAAATGACAAAATTCAAAAATTCAGAGTTAAGTTTTTCTTGCGGTTAGTATAGTTTCACGTATAACTTAAACCTAAATGGGAGTAGATTTTAGTCAATAAAAATGGCTAGTAATGCCTATTTCAGTAAACAAAATGCCTTGTGACAAAACATTACCTAACGATGAAAAAATCCAAATTTTAGCTATCAAACGAACTCCTCCGGTATATCCTAAAATTTTAGTGCAAGTTTCAACTTGTCTGAAATGTATGGACGGCGAAAAAAAATTTAAAAAAAAGATTTCGGTCGAAAAACTTTTATTTTGTTTTCCTAGTTTCTTTTTGTTTGGAACAAGTTGAAACTTCCTACCAAAAACAAAAGAAAAAGTCAATGGAGTTTGTTCGACACCTAAAATTTGATTTTTTCCCCCCGTAAATCGAGTGGTAGACAAAACAGCCATTCCTTCCTGTATTCAGTGTACCTCCTCTTAAAAATAACGCGAAAAGAATTAAAATTCTTTGTCAAGAAACAACCTGTCCAAGCATTTTTGCTTTACTACCAAAACAACTCCGGTATTTGCTGCAAGACAGAACTTGCTCAAAACATTTCCTTTTCCTGAGTGTGAAAGTGACTTTCCCGCAGGGAATTAAAAAGCATCCCTTAAGTATATCATTTTCATCTTTTACCTTGTGGATTTCGATGGAGGAGTCGTCGCTACGGCGGTGATGATAGTGATGATGATGATGAGAAACAAGGCTCGAGGCCATGCTTTCACCGTCTTGAGTTATCTTTTTCGCTTTCGCGGCAAGTCTTAATACAAATTAACAAGTCACGTACGAGAAAAGCATAGACATTCATTATTTTTCGAGACTTTTTGAAACCGCTTTTTTCTTCGAAATGATGATGGGTACTTTCGCTCCAAAAAGCGAAATTTTCTCAAAAACCGAAAAATTTATTTTTCGAAATAGACTAGAAAAGTTGCAAAAAGGGCTTACATAATGAATAAGCTTCTACATTTCTTTATAACATATAATTTTATCAACTCTGCTCTAGATATAAATTTTTTACTCCGAAAAAGTATATTCTCCAAAGTCTGCTTTTCGTGTTCAAAAAGGACAGATCTCGTAATTTTTTAAATTTTTTTACGATTCGTCTACCCCCGTTTTACGACCGGATTTTTTTTTTGTCTTGGGAAGGGAAAACTCCGCTTTTTTTTCGCGAAGGGAAAAATTTCGGTACTTCCGGAGGAGAGCGCGCGAGTTACACTTTCGATTTCGGGTTTCCCGCGGCGAAAGGGGGACTCCGAATTAAATCCGGTAAAGTTTCGGTCCCCCGTAAAAGCGGACGTCTCACGCTCCCGAGGGATGTCGCGAAAACGCGTTTACGCCGGACAAGTTAACGTCATACTCGTGTTTCGTTAACTAGATAACTAGATCCCTCACGGATCGATTTCGTAATAAAGCGATAATCCAAAATTTCCGAACTCGACTTCCGAATCCAGAAATTCGAAAATGCTCGAGACCGGTTTTCATCGGCTTTCCAGCGAAACTCCGTGCACTAATTAAACTTTTCACAAATCAAAAAAGTTATTCCTAATCGACTTGAATTATTAATACACGTTTTCTCGTGTCCGAGGAAAAACATTTAAAAAAAAAAAAAAAAGAACTCCGCTTTCAAACTTTGTTCCTTTTTTTTTTCTTTTTTCTTTTTTTTTTTACTGGCTGTCGACGTTGCTCTTACATTTTATACGCGACGAAATCTTTCGTTAGGAAACGGAGGGAAAAATAATTTCGAGTAAAAGGTTCGGTGAACGCGTGGAACGTTGTCTGTTCGAAACCGACCACGAGTTTAGGGCAGTCTCCACTTGATGACGTTCACGGCATTCGCGTTGTCCGTCATCGCGGTTAACGTAATCGCACCGGAAGTACTTTGCAGGTTTTGCTCCCGTAAACGTTTGTGGCATAAAAAGAGTACCGTATATTTCATTAAGTATACAAAATTGGCTTACCCAGAATTTGTTTTGGAACAGATTTATTGTCTTCCCCATGCCCGAATTAAAATTTTTCTTTTTAAATCCGTAAAAACATCTTTCAAAACCGCCATTTTTAATGTTTGTAAATAGGAAAAAGCAGAAGATGATCAAAAAAATCGTGGTAAAAGATCCACAAAACTTCCGGTGCGATTACGTTCATCGAGAAGGCGGATAACGCGAATGCGGTGAACGTTATCAAGTGGAGACTGCCCTTTTCCGAATCGCGGACGCACTTTCCGTTGTTTTCGGTGCGGAGGCGCAAGCGCCTTTATTTTATTTTATTTTATTTTATTTTATTTTATTTTTTTCTTTTCCTTTTCTGAATCGAATACCTCTTTCCTTTTCGCGGCCTTTTGTTATACTTTTTGGACGAAATCAACATTTAAAAAAAATAGTTGTGGTCATGTTTCAAATCGCTTTTCCAAAAAAAAAAAAAAAAAATTACTTTTTGCATGTTTTTTGGATGTCCGTGTTTTTCCTCCGAACCGAAGCTTGTTTGTTTTTGAAAAAATTAACAAATAAAATACTAGCAACACTTTTCCAATCCTTTCTAATTTTTATAAGCGAATTTCATTAATTTGATAAAAAAAAAAAAAAAAAAAAAAAAAAACTTCCAAAAACACGTTTTCTGATTCCATACACTTTTTAAGTTTAAAACAGTATGATTTTAAAATTAGGAAAAATGTAAAATAAATAAAACGAAAAAATTTTAATGAGCTTATTCTTTCTTTAAAAGGAAGGCAACAGAGTAGGGTGGTTCAAATTTACCTTGCTTTTCGCGATTTTGTTTTTCATGCGATTTTCACTTTTCTTATGCTCTGAAAACGAAAGGTAATTTTTTTTATATTTTTCCGATTGCGGTTAGGGGTGGCTCACCGCCAATTTGTGCTCACATTTTTTTTTTTTTTCTTTTTTTTTTTGGCAGTTTTTAAAAAAAAATTTCCAAAACTTTAGGAGCAATTCTTTGGGACCAATTCTAATTGCTTATATGTTTTCGACGTCGTAGAATCCAAAAATGACCATTCCGTTTAGATCAGAATCATCCCTAACTGGCCAAACACCTTTTTTTGCCAAAAGTAGCAATTTTTCGGTAAAAAAAATCACATTTAAAGTCGATTTTTACCCCTCTAAAAAATTTTTTTGGGAAATAAATCATGCTAAATATGTTTTTGACATCGTAGAATCCGAATATAACCACCGAGTTTCGATCAAAATCGCAAAATCTTTTGTGAAAATCGACTTGAAATTCGATTTTCTACCAAAAAATTGCTGTTTTTGGCCAAAAAAAGGGAGTTTGGCTAGTAAGGCGTGATCTTGATCAACACGCGGTGGCCTATTTTCTATGATATCGAAAACGTATATTTTAGCACGATTCTATTCCCCCCCCCAAAAAAAAAACATTGTCAGAGGGGTGAAAATGGGGCCAGGTCAAATCTCCGAAAAACAAATCCACGAAATAATTTTTTGGGGATTTGATTTTCGGGGACCTGATTTCCGCATTTCAAATATTAATTACAGACTCAAATTCCCGACGCTTTTTCATTCCCGGGAATCGAGAAATTGACACACTTAAATTCCCGGGAATCTCGGGAAAACCGAGAATTTATTTTGAAGGCGAAAAGAAAAGAAAGTAACCCTGATTTCCGTGTTTTTGGGAAGTAAGTTAGGAAATAAGCGGAGCCATGTAGAAAAATATTTTTCTATGTTGTTTGAAGGGCACGGTTTAGGCAAATTATGAAAAAAAATTTGTGATTTTTATAAATGTTTTCTAAAATATTGTATTTATTTTCTAAAATTTTATGTGATACAGTAAATGGTCAAAATATTGATATTATTCCCGTTCCCGGGAAAAAACTTGTCGATCCCCGGAATCGGGAATTCTCGAAAATGAGAAAAATCCGATTCCCGAAGCGGGATTCCCGACTAGTTAAGAAAAATGTTTCCGGGAAATTTTTCGGGAAAAAAAACTCGGGAGCCCAGGAATTCCCGGGAGGAATCTCTAATATTAATTTAAATGGAAATGGAAAAATATGAATTTTAAATGGAAGAAATCTAAAAATCTAAAAATCTAAAAATCTATAAATCAGTTCAATTCAAAGTTTTGTCTAAAAATCAAATCTTAATTAATATCAAATTCAATTTCCTTCCAGTGCAATAAAAATTGACAAAAAGCTCCAAATTAAGGCCCGACACATTCCGCATTCCACTGATTTTCGCTCCTGGTCTTCTTCATAAAAACGGGGGTTTGAACGAAGGGGAATTTTATGACATTAAAATTAAATAAATAATAAATATTTGAAATGCGGAAATCAAATCACCGGAAAATTTCGGGGTTTTGAACCCGAAAAAAAAAATATAATATAAAAAAAAATTTTTTCAAAAAAACTTCCTTTATTATACAATATAATACGTAAATAAAAAAAATCGTACTAAAAAGCAAAAAATAAGTCCAAATTGCAATGAATCGATTCACCGATTGGTCCGAAAACGATTTTCATATTTTCCAAGAGCTGTTTCGAATCTGTTTATGGCTTTCTACTCGAATTCTTTTTAAAAAATTTAAATTTCGTAAAATATAAAGAAAGTTGCCAGATCAGATAAAAATCTGTCGCAAATCTGGCAACTTTCTTTATATTTTACGAAATTTAAATTTTTTAAAAAGAATTCGAGTAGAAAGCCATAAACAGATTCGAAACAGCTCTTGGAAAATATGAAAATCGTTTTCGGACCAATCGGTGAATCGATTCATTGCAATTTGGACTTATTTTTTGCTTTTTAGTACGATTTTTTAACATAATAATAAAGAAAGTTTTTTAAAAAATTATTTTGTTTCTATATATATTTTTTTTATGACTAAAAAAGCACAATCCTGCCGAATTTTTTTTCTGGGGTTTAGTTTCAATCAACAGAAACCCTTGTTTTCGTGAAAAAGCATGGTTTCTGCATATGATATTTCATTGTTAAATTCACAATATCATTATACTGTATAGTAAACACTTGGTGCCGAAGTCATGTGAAAATAGACGTTTGATTCCTTTCCTTGCGTGTACGAAGACGAACTATACCCGAACGATACCGAAAAGTCACGAAGTCCAGATTCGAGTGAGATCGTAAAAAGACTCCGTCGCATCATCTATTTTTAATGTATTGGGCACGCATCTTTCGAGTCTTTAAAATTGCCGACAGAGTCCGATAGCTCACAGTGAAACGTATAATAAAGAAAGTAAGAAAGTAATAAAAAGTAATAAAAAATTATTTTAATTATTTAAAAATTAAATTAATATTTGAAATGCGAAAATCAGATCCCCGAAAATCAAATCCCCGAAAAATTATTTCGGGGATTTGTTTTTCGGGTATTTAACCCAGACTCGTGAAAATCGACTTAAAAATATGATTTTTTACCGAAAAATTGCTACTTTTCGCCAAAAAAAGGTGTCTGACCAGTTAGGGATGATTCTGATCGAAACGGAATGGTCATTTTTGGATTCTACAACAGCGAAAACATATAAACAATTCGTTTTGGTCACAAAGAATTGCTTTCAAAATTTTGGAAAAATTTGTTAAAAAAATGCGAAAAAAAAAATTTAAGCACAAAATTCCGGTGAGCCACCCCTAAACGTGATCGAAATTTTTTTATAAATTACCTTTAGTTTTTAGACCATAAGAAAAGTGAAAACCGTATGAAGAACAAAATCGCAAAAAGTAAGGTAGACCTTTTGAACCACCCTAGTACCGGCTACTCACAGAATATCGCATCTGCACTAAAAAAATCTAAGCTGAATACATTTTTGAAAATCGTTCCGAAAAGTTTTCAAGAATGTCGTCCATCGTAAGATCCAATTCCCGCGGGGCCAAAACCGAAATCTTTCTTTTTTCCTCTTTTCATTTTCTCCGACTGTGTCCCCAATAGTTAATTAATAATAATTTATTTATTTATATAAAAAATTAATTAAGCATAATCTTATCCAGCAAATTCATTTTTTTTTAAAAAAAAGAAAAATCCAGCTTACAAAAGATTTTGAAACTGTTTTTAAAAAAATAATGATGTTTTTTATTTCTCTCGATAAAGCATTTTCTTAATAAAATTAATTTAAAACTCCAACTATGCTTGAGACAAACCTTTCAAGTCGTTTCGACAAAGACGCAGGCAAAGAGAAATCTCTTTCTTTAAAAACAAAGGGGAAAATATGCCGGAAAATTAGACGAAATCAAACAAACGGTTTCACCGCTCAATTTTCTTTTCCTTTTCTTTTTTTTAACGAGACCGCTTTTCCTTAAAATAAAATAAAAAAAAAAAAAGCAAACCGATCTTGCCGCGTGTTTCGCTTTCGCTTTCGCGATCGTAAACGATAAAAAAAAAAAAAAAAAAAGCAAGATAAAAAAACGCACTCAATTTCGTGTAAAGTCACGCGACTAAAAATGCAAAAATTGCATCGAGAAATCTCGGGGAAAAAAGGATTAAAATTTTACGAGGACTCCGAGAAAAGGGCGGAAACGAAAAAGTAAAACGAGGGACTAATAATAAGTAGGGGAATTTATTTTCCTCCCGACGAAAAGCAACGGATAGGAAATGAAGTTTATCACAGATTTAGGAGCCGAGAAAATGGATTTCAAAAATCCGTCTCGGATTTTTCGATTTACTTTTTCTCTCCCACCGTAAAGATTCAAAACGAAACGTGCAAGTTCAAGTTCGTTTAAAAAAAAAGAAACGACAAGACTTTTATTTCATTTTCGACGCTCCAGTATTTTCCGACATTATAATGCAAAACGGATTTTGACGAACTTAAAAATTTTTTTTCGATTTCTTTATTCAATTTATAATCTTTTTTTTTTTTTTTTCTGCGCCACGTTTAAAAACCGAAATAACTTATAAAATTTTTTTTCTGATGGTATTTTCTACACTATGATCGTACAGCGGAATAAGAAAAAAAAAAAAAAGCTCGAAAAAAGGGCGGGTCAGATTTATTAAAACGTGTCATCGATGAAGTATTTATGAGCATGCTGCAGCATGCCGGCGTTTTCCTATTTAAATAAATATCGCGGGATTCAAAATTTTGAATTTTTAATAAATGGTTCCACGTATATAAAGAGTCGACATCTTTGGAAAGCTCGCGTAACTAATTTGCAAAGTCTGCTTCGAGCCGCGTCGTCGACTTTCATTAGCTTAAAACAAAAGAAAACCCTTTTAATTTTTTCGAAAATTCGTTTTTCTCGTTTTTAATTTTTAGAATCGAGATTTAAAAAAAAAATAAAGCAAGAAAATTTAACCAGTGATTTTATCTGGACGATTTTTGTATCTCATATTTTTTTCCCTCATGATTTTCAAAAATGATTCTGTGACGTTTCCTTTATTAGTGGATAATTAATTAGTTTAATTTCGTGATTTGTTGCCTGACCGGAAGTAATGTTGTTTTTCTCAGTTTTTATGCGCACACACCCACAATGTGACATTTATATTACCTATCATTAAGTTAATATTTTGGTACAATATTAAAAGTGAGTAAATTTTTTTTCCTGACGTAGGACTACGTCCTAGGGCTTGGTCCTGGGGAAATCTGTCTGTCTCTGGGTGTGTTGGTCTATCGGCAACAAAAATTAACATTTAATTATTTTAATATTAAAATGAAAATTAACACCTTAAAAAATTTAAACTTAAAGTTTAAAACTTTGACTTTTAAAAACTATAAAAAAGTTGTAAATATTATAAAAAAATTGTCAATAGTTGTAAAAAGTTGAAAATAGTTGTAAATAGTTGTAAAAAGCTGTCAATATTTGTAAAAATTTCTAAAAGGTTGTAAATAGTTGTAAAAAGTTGTAAAAAGTTGTAAATAGTTGTAAATATTTGTCAAGAGTTGTCAAGAGTTGTAAATATTTGTAAATATTTGTCAAGAGACAACTCTTGACAACTCTTGACAAATATTTACAGTAATTAGTTGTATATTATATTTACAGTAATATTTACAAATATTTAGTTGTAAATATTTGTCAAGAGTTGTCAAGAGTTGTAAATATTTGTAAATATTTGTCAAGAGACAACTCTTGACAACTCTTGACAAATATTTACAACTCTTGACAAACATTTACCACTCTTGACAACTCCTGACAACTCTTAACAACTCTTGACAACTCTTGACAAATATTTACAACTCGAGAGTTGTAAATATTTGTCAAGAGTTGTCAAGAGTTGTAAATATTTGTCAATAGTTGTCAAGAGTTGTAAATGTTTGTCAAGAGTTGTCAATAGTTGTCAAGACTTGTAAATATTTGTCAACTCTTCACAAATATTTGCAACTCAAGAGTTGTAAATATTTGTCAATAGTTGTCAAGAGTTGTAAATATTTGTCAAGAGTTGTCAAGAGTTGTCAGAGTTGTAAATGTTTGTCAAGAGTTGGCGGTCGTCCATAAAACACGTGAGCACGTTAGGGGGGGGGAGGGGTATTCAAAATGCTAACTTTTGCTAACAAGGGGGGGGGGAGGGGTTTTACATATTGTACGTTGTATTACGTGAGCATTCTTCTCATGTAATAAACGTGCCAAAAAGAAAATAATTTAATTTCTTTGAATTATGTAACCTAACTCATTTCAAAAGAAAGAAAAAAAAAAAAAAAAAAAAAAAAAAACCTGTTTTTTGCTAAGCTTAAATTCCGAAAATTTTCAGATTTTTTTAAATGTTTAATATTAATTTTTAAAAAAAATTTTAAGGGGGGGGGGGGGGTAACCGAAATCTAACGTAATTTGGGGGGGTCCCGAAATGCTAATCTTTGCTGACAAGGGGGGAGGGGGTCAAAAATGGTCAAAATAATGCTCACGTGTTTTATGGACGACCCCTTGTCAAGAGTTGTGAAGAGTTGTCAAGAGTTGTGAAGAGTAGTCAAGAGTTGTAAATATTTGTTAAAAGTTGTCAAGGGTTGTAAGTATTTGTCAAAAGTTGTAAATATTTGTCAAAAGTTGTAAATATTTGTAAAAAGTTGTGATTTTAAATAGTTATTAAAAGTTGTAAATAGTTGTAAAAAGTTGTAAATAGTTGTGAATAGTTGTAAGAAGTTGTAAATTGTAAACAGTTGTAAATATTTGTAAAAAGTAGTAAAAAGTTCTAAATATTTGTAAAAATTGCAATTCTAATATTTGTAATAAATTGTGAAATTGCAATTCTAATATTTGTAAAATTGCAACGATTATCCGAGTTATTTTTTAAGTAAGCAAAAAATGAAGGGAAAATTTTGCCATAGTATGATGGAAAAATGTCTATAATAAGTAGGGCTTTCCGTAGGGCCTATCCCGGAATTCCTCCCCTGACTAATAATAAAGGGAATGGTGGCTAAAATTTAGTTAAAAATGAGAAAAATTGAACTTTGAACTCCATTATTAGTCAGGGAAGAAAGTACATGGTAATTTTAATCCAATGAACGTAAGCGTGTAAACGTAATTTTAATCCGATGAACTCCTATGATTTACTTTTTTTTTCGGATTTTGAACAACGAAAATAGAAGCATCACTCTCCATTTAGATAAGAAATTTCTGAATTTTCCGGACTCTTTGTTATCTCTAACAACGTCACTACTAGAATGAAAGAGAAAATAACAAAAATAAACCATTTACAAAAAAAAAAAAAAAAAATATATATATATATATATATTTTAAAAAAAATCGAGAAGAAGAATACCTTTATCGCAGTTTTCTGCGTTCGAGTACGGAATGCTACGTAAAGTCGGAAAACTTTTAATTTCTTTCCTCAGTTGCTATCGAAGAAAAAAAAAGATTAAGTACAAGAAAAAGGGATATCAAGATCGCGTCGTCAGCTGTTTTTTTTTCTCGCGAAATAAAGCACCAGATACTTCATAAACTCTTATCTCTTTCATTTATGAAAATATAATACAGAATGCCTCATAAAAGAAAGTCGCTTTTATTTATCGATAATCGCATCTTTTACCTACTCCTTCAAAAATTTCAAACAATACTCTTTCTCATCTCAAAGATCAGAATTATCAAAATCGGAGATGTTCGACTGACATTTTCAAATAGTTCCGCTTATTTCAGTAAAAAAAGAGGACTTTTTTTAAATAAATAAATAAATAAATAAATGACAAATTCTACGTCTAAACTGATCAGAGCCTGACCCGCTCTGGTTCAGATTCTATTTCTGCAAAAAACAATCCTGGTGGGAAAAATATTTTCTATGCAAAAATTTTTTGATTCCAAATAAAGATTCAACCTTTTAGATCGATGACTTTTTGCTTCCGTTACTCGTAGGGAACGAAGCGAAAGCCAGACGAGAAAGTTTTTGACGTCGCGGTTTAGGATTAACGACTAAATAAAAAAAAACTTTTCTTCGACTCATATCGTAGGGCAATAAGACTCTTGAAGTTGTACATTTATTAATATTAATCTTTTCCTCACAAATTTAAATCGATCGATTTTAATCTAAAGGGAGGCGAACTCGGGCGCAAAACGAACCTACTGGGATATTTTGTTTCGAGATAACAAAAGAGATCTCGCGTCTCGTTAAATATGAACGAGTCATTAAAGAAAGTGCACTACACGCCTAAAGGTCGAAACGACTTCTCCGCCTTGTTCGACTCCAGAAAATCGGATCTGACTTCCAACGTAGCGAAAAGCATCTTCTCACACGGGAATATTATGATTATAATTTGTTTTCTATATAAGGAAAGGACCAAGTTTATTTTTCTCCATCTGCGAAAAAAAAGACTTTGTACACCTTTGGAATCAAGAAAAACGTATTTAAAACTGAAAAAATAAACCATAGTTTCTTGGTTTTACGGATTTGGGAAAAAAATTATAGCAGCGGTTTTAGATACTCGAAAATCGGAGTAAAATCGATGTTAAATCTCAATATACTCAATATACTCAAGAATCTACACAGTAAAAAATATTATCTAAATATGTTCTAAGAGGTCCACATAAATTTTTTATGTTGTTTGTCCCAAAAGGAAAACGTAAAACAAAAACAACATAAAAATTATGTGGACCTAGTTATGTTGATTTATGTTGATTTTGACATAAAATTTTTTACTGTGTATGTTAAATCTCTCCTGTAATAATTCCATATCCAGTGCGTCGGAGGTACGTTGGTTCTAACGTATCTCCATCGTAAATATGATTGGAGCTAGTCTCTTTCCAGTGTTTATGAAAGTCACTGTGACTGTAAGTTTACCACGGTCTTACAGACAGGTCGGAAACTCTTATCCCTTATACATGGCAGATCATGTCCCGCTTAACTAACTACGCAAAAATTAGTTCATCCTTTCTATTACTGTAAGCGCTACTAGTATGCGAGACGCTTTTTGATTGGTTGTTGAAATTTGTAAACAACGATGGCGACACAAGGCCATATAGACGTTTATACGGCCATGGCCCCAAATTATACGATTAGACAAGTTGCGGCTATCAAGATCGCAGCGCCGCCATTCGCCCATTTAGAACTAAAATGTGCGTAGTTAAGCGGCACACGAACGGCATAGGAAGTTTCCGGACCTGTCTATACGACCGTGAAGTTTACAAGCTCACACTCATGTTGCCGTAAACTTGAGACCACGTGACACTTCCACGAAGCGTCAAAACAGACTAACTCCAATCATATTTACGATGGAGATACGTTAATTCACCTGCGACGCAAGCGACACAAGCAAAAACTCTTCGCGACAATGGACACGTTGTTTCTTGACAAGATATTTTTTATTGTTTTCGGATTAAAAAAAAAAAAAAAAAAAAAAAGGTTTAGACATAAGACATTTTCGCTTCGCATTAGCCTTTTTTTTTTTTTTGAGTGTGGTGCTTGAGCGAGCGGCAAAAAATACTCCATAAAAATACTAAAAGGAGTAATTCTTTTTTTCTGCAGCAAAAACGAATTTTTTTTTCACGGTAAAAAATGGTTTCTTATAGATTAGGCAGGGTGTATGTCGCAATGAAAAAACATGTACCAGTTGAGATACCGTTATTCGAAAAAATTGAAAACTGACAAATCCAGGCATCATAGTTCCTCCTTAATAAAAAATAGGAAATTTTCTGAAAAAAAAAAAAAATAGGACCGGTTTTTTAAAGAAATACTGTTTAAGTAGGACAAATATAGCACAAATAAAGAACCAAAACTTTACCTTTTTTTTTTTTTTTTTTTTTTTTTAACCCCTTCCTGTCTAATGCATCCATATGGATGCACAACAAAATACTCGTTAGCGACTGGTGCATCCATCACCAGCAAAATCAAGGAAAATAATAATAAAACTTGGTCAGACTTTGACGAAACTTCGTAGGTGGGGGTATTTAAGGGCGCTCTTTTCAAATTTGAAGTCAGAATTTACCGATTTTTAGAAACAAAATGGCGGCAGACCCTTTAATGACATAGAACCTAATACCTCATAAGTTATATTTTTTTTTATTATTGACAAGTAACTCTTAAAAAAATAATTAGTTGCCCTTGATAACTGCCCATAGTGAGTATTACTCGGAAAAAAAAGATAGATGAAGCGGACATTGCGCCTATTATTAACTTATGGCTATTAGTATAATGGTTTAGAGCTATTAAAAAAAATAACTTTTTCTGAACTTTTTCGTAAAAATATTTTTGTAAGGGGTCTTCTCGGGCTCCTACGTCGAAATCGACTCAAAATTCGGAATCTCTGACCTCGAAAACAAATAGGCCAGAGTTTAAAATCCCTAAAAAATAAAAAATTGAGATTACGGCGTTACATTTAACTCCTATGCACGAATTGCCTAACTCTGGGTTGCAAGGCGCCGTACTTACTAGGGATGAGTTTAGGACCTCTCTGATATCCAGAAAAAACATTTGCATCAGTCTTATAAATTCAATCCGGGAGAGTCCAATCTTAAAAATAGGCCTAGACAGAAAAGGGTTAAGGGATCAAACTTTTTTGATAAACAAAATTAGAAAAATCATTTTTTTTTATTATAAAGAAATAAATTTGTAGTTAAGGTGGAATATCAGCCACTTGTGAGTCAAATCAGGTCCTTGGAAAATAAAAATTAAATTCACCCGTTAAGTAAATTTATCTTAGTTAAAAATTAATTTAAGACTTTTCCTTTTTTTTAATAACTAGTATAATTTATTTATTTATATATACGTTTACAATTTTTCGATATAAGATGCTTTGTTTGTAAACTTTTTGCCATTTTCTTATTTTCCGTTTTGTTACCAACCTAAAAACTGTTTTTAAAAGAATGCTCAGTTGAGCATCTTATGTCGAAAAATTGTAAACGTACATATAAATAAATAAATTATACTAGTTATTAAAAAAAAGGAAAAGTCTTAAATTAATTTTTAACTAAGATAAATTTACTTAACGGGTGAATTTAATTTTTATTTTCCAAGGACCTGATTTGACTCACAAGTGGCTGATATTCCACCTTAATACCAAAAAATTATGGGGTTTTTCGTTGTACCGATAGTTATGGTAGTTATTATTTAAAAAAAAAAACAAGTTTTAGCATGAAAGAAGTCATTAAAAAAAAGAATGACAGATTAAATGATTGAGAAGTGGAAAATCTACTGGTATATGTGATGCGGAATTTTGCTGACAAGAGAGGGGGAGGGGTGGGGGGAAGGGATCAAGAATATACATTTCAGGCTAATGTATAATATGAGTGGCTTCGTATTGCCTCTTCAATAAGAACAGCTACAACTGATATTAAAAAATCGAGTGAATATCCGTATAATGTATGGAGAACTTTTGATATAAACTTTTCTAGCAAGAAAAAAAAAATTATCATTTGCCGCTTGTGAAATTTTTCGGACATGTAATCTCAAGTCTGCACGCTTTCCTGTCGAGTAACAAGTCTGAAAAAAAAAATTGCATTTCATATGCATAAAGAGACAGGGGTCCGAACCTTGAAAATTATGGCCGATGCCGATGTAGCATCGGCAAGCACAACTTGACAAGCACAACTGCCCCCCTTGCTGTTTTTTCTGGCTACAGGCAGCCAATAATAAGAAATTAGTAATGTCAATTACTTAAGAAATTAAATTGCATAAAATATGCATAATTCTGATGCCGATGCCAAGTCGGACCCCTGATTTTAAAAATCGTCTAGAACGGCTCTATGATTTTTTTTTTTTTTTTTCACTAAAATCGGAATCAGAAGCGGCATCGGATGTAATCGATGCTTGGTGACATCGGCATCGGCATCGGGTGTCGGTGCCAGAATCGGAATCGGGAGTTAAATCAGGGTCTCTACTAAGAAATGAGATTCAAAAATAAGGTCATTTTTAGCTTTTCAAGATCCCATTTTTTAGAAAATTCAAATCAAAAAAGCGTTCAAATTAGACAAGAAAAAGCACTTTAACAGTGCACAAACTGACTCCGCCTGGTTTTTTCATCGCTCAGAAGATCTAGGATCTGTAACGGTCAGAAATTCTTTTCGGTAAGGAGAGCGAATAAGTAAATAAATAAATAAATTAAATCATTTATTAAGGTGTTTCGATAGCACCGCTTCCCTATTAGTTAAAAAAGCATCGTTCTTCGGTCTTCTTATAATTTCGTTAAAATTTAAGAAAAAATAAAAAAATTTTATCCTATTGTTAGCCTACGGAAAAGAGAAAAATGGCATCCATTTTTTTCCACGAAATAAACAAAGCTTCCGATTTTCTTTGCTGAAACATTCAAACTAGAAAGTTACATTCACTTTTTAAAGCTAATATTAATTCGATACCTATTAACAGATGTTATGTTAGTTTTTGAAAAAATCGGAACATCTAGAAATAGGCTTTTTTCGTAAATAAATGAAAACGCTTTGTTTATATTTGGAACTTCCCATATAACGCCATGTATTTTTTTATATTTTTAAAAATTTTTAACTCGTTAACTAGAAAGTAACTTTTGCTAAATTTTTAAGGGAGGTCCGCGGATACCTGATATATCATCTGTGCGAGTTTGAAGAATATGTAACATTTTGGCTTTTACTATCGAAACACCTTAAAAATACCGCGTGAATTTAAACGAGAGCAAAAAGCCGCGAAAGAAAGCCCGCCATTAATTCCCCTACTTGCTGTAGTGACGCGATGCGCTGTCATTTTGGTCAGAGCCTCTCTTTCAGTCAACTTCTACGTGAATCAAAAATGTCGTTGATAATTAAAGTTTGTTTTAAAGTTGAGTTTTTCTTTTAATATGAGAGGTTAAAAGTTCAACAGGACCCAAGTCCTAACAACGAGGGATGAGACTAGAATAAAAGTTTAAAAAACCCCTAAATGGGGTTTTTATTTACGATATAAGAAATTACGATGGTTTGATATTATGTTTCAATATAAACGCTGGAATGGATTTCGTTTGGTTTTGTTCTTTATTCCTGGAATGGATTTCGTTTGGTTTTGTTCTTTATTCCTGGAATGGATTTCGTTTGGTTTTGTTCTTTATTCCTGGAATGGATTTCGTTTGGTTTTGTTCTGTATTCGGTTTGACGCTTTCCCGAACTCGATACGTTTGGTTTGGTCGTATCAGATCACAAAGGAGGTCACTTTTCAAAATTTAATAATGAAACTCCCTGCCCATGAATAAGATGTTTATTAATGAAAAACTTGTCCAACGATAAATTTTAAAAGTTTCTACACATTTTCAAAGAAAAAGAAAACTAACGATCAAAGAATTCTTAATCCAAATTTTTGAGCCTTCAGTTCAAATTATCCGTAAAGGCTTAAGCAATCGGTACAATAAGAAAAATAAAAGAAAAGAAAACAAAGGGTTTTCTTAAAGAACGCCGTCAACAAACGGATTAAGTTTGGTCACATCCCTTTTTTAGGAACAAATATAGCAAACCATCGCAATTTTCGTTCATTGTTCTCTATTGAAAGAGAAAAACCACTGCACCAGATTTTATAAACTTTCCGAGCAACAATAACGTGAAAGTATTAATTAACCTCCGTTCGAACTCCAACGATTCCGATTAAATAATTCAAGTAAAAAAAAACGAAAAAAGTTCCTAAAAATATTTTGCCGAGTTCGAACAAAAAAAAAGCAAATGGGATTTTAATTCGAACGACTAATTTAATTTGGTTTTAAAAAAAAAATCGGTATTTGATATGGAGGGAGGGAAAATTCTTGTTTTATATAGGCAACGGATCGATTTATTTGATAGAATGTCTAAATCGAAAAATATAATGCATTTTTAACTAGCTTATAAAAAAACCTTTCGATGGTTATCGTCCTCTTTTTTCGAGGATTTTTCCATTAGCCTTTTACCTTTAATCCATTACCTTCTTTTTCGATAACGGAAAGAATCTAAATAATGGGTGTACATGAAACAAAAGACGCTGAAATAAAAGAAAATGAGGCTCTTTTCCTGTATAAAAGGAGTTTTTGAATAATAGAAAATTTCGGCAATAATGGTGCGTCGTCAACAATTAACCTAGGCTTTTGATAATAGAATTCCTAATTAACGGAGTGGAGTGTCGGATCCGGACGGGAAAAGCATTCCAAAGTTCAATAAAAATAATGAAAATCGCGGATAATAAATCCGAGTGGAATATTTTCCCTGGAGCAACGATTTACATGAGGATTATTAATGTAAATACTACTACTATTATACTGAATATCAGCTTTTTGTTAATCGTAGACCTGGTAAATTGAGTATTACTCCAATTTTACCCTCGCTTTTAGGGTGGGTCGAAACTGATGAATTTTTGAATTTGAAAAATTCTGACCGTGGAATGGATGCCTCTTGGCAACAATGTTAACCCTAATTTTTTGAAGGTTATCTTAAGATCGCGCAATGACTTTGGAGTTTTTGAAAAGCTTATTATTAGGGCAAAAAATTAGAATGCATTTTTTTTCGTTGCTGAAAAAGGTGTCCCTTCCTATCGGATATTTTGCGTAGATAACGAATATGAAGTCCAAAATTATTTTAAGTATACGGTTTTTGAAGGAGTTTCGAAACTTATTTTTTTGAATTTTTATATTATAACTTCTTTTTGGCGTTTTGGGTAATTTCAGACCCCGAATAATTATTTTCATTTGATTCTATTTCATTCTTTTATTTATTTTTGAAGTGAAACTTTTTATGGCGTGGGTCGGACCCGTAACCCGTAACCCGTGTGTAAGCGTAAGATTTTTTATTGAAGTAAAACTTAGTTCAAAAGACTAAGAAAAGTATAACTAATAAAAGTATAATTAATATTTAATTATTTTAATATTAAAATTTTAACTTAAGTTAAAATCGATGCAGCATCGATCCAACCTCGGACATCCATTTAGAAAGTTAACGCTTTTCAATATCGGTCAAATGAGAATTTAACATGTTTTCAATATTGGCCGTTATTGGAGATCGGATCGATCTTGGCCAAGATTGGCCCGATGGCGATCCGAGGTCGACAAGCGTTAATTTTCAATATCGATACGACATTCCAAAATTTCCACCAGGGTTTGTTAGGCTAAATTTTTTTTTTTTTTTTGAAAATTGGGCTTGACGAGAAAATGCAAGATTTTTTTATTTTGTTGGATTCCTAGAATTTTGTGAATAAAAAGGTGCCAAACGAATATTTTAATTATTTAAGTTAAAATTCAAAAAGTGACTAAAAAAAACTAAACAAATGAAATCTTGCATTTTCTCATTAAATCTTGCACCTTCAATTTCTAAAAAAATTGTCAAAACATTATTTAAAATTTAACATTTTTAAAAGTAAAATACAAAACTTGTCTAAGAAATTTACAAGAAATTTTTCAAAGTTAAAATTCTAATTTTGAAAATTTTTAATAGTATTTAAATTTTACAATATTTTAATTTTGTGGCGCTTTTCAAGTGATAGTTTTCTTAACCGTTTTTTAAAAAGTTTTTTTAGCTGCAATTAATAAAATTTTGTGACAGTTCCAAAGTTCTTATTTAACCCCATAAGAAGTTTCACTTCTTCTTTACGCTGTACCAAGATCCAGCGTGCGTTTTTTTTTTTTTTTTTTTTTTTTTTTAATGATAATTTAGAAATTGGGTCTTTTTCGAGCAGCGGTCGATAAGTAAAAATAGTCCAGATGATAGCCAATCTTCGTCGCGAAGCTGGCACTTAAAAGAAGAAGAATTTAGAAATTATTTTTTCAGCGTTCAGAACCTGTTTCAAATACCGAAAAAAAAAAAATTAACTTATTTTCTTTAAAGTTTTTTAAAATTAAAAGCGACCGAATATGCACTAAAACACTGGGGGGAAAAGGGAGGGGAGGGTGTCGGTGGCTTAGCCCCCGGTAGTAATAAAAATGTACCTTAAATAAACTGTAAGCCAAAGAAAAAGGGGCTTAGGGGCGAAGTCTTTGGAGGCCCTCCAAAGGCCCTCCAGGAGGGGGGTATCAGGGTCGGGTTCAAACTCCAATCTAAAATATTTTTTTTTCTTTCCTTTTGGACAGAATTAAGACGTTTAATGTATGGACTAGAGGTCGATTGCTTGGAAAAATCAAGGTGGATATTCAGATCTTATTTCATCAGTAGGGCAAACACCGATTCATTTGCCCTATTATTGATTAAATAACATCCGATTTTTCACCGTTGATTTTTCAACGGGTTGACCGGTAGTATATAAATAAAAATAATAAAAATAAATATAAATATAAATTAAAATTAAATATACTGTCCGGGGTTCTGAACTTATCTACAACGCCGAAAAAATAATTATTAAAAAATGTAAATTTCAAAAGCCGCGCCAAAATTTCAAAAAAAAATCCGCGTAAAGTGACAAAACATGATAAGTCCAAATTTACCCAAGGACCGGAGGTAACTCGGGTCGGCTATTATCTATTCCAACCCGAAAAAGTCCGGTTCGACTCCGGACCTGAAGCTACCCGTTCTCCTCATTTTTGCGGTATAATGATCATCTCGCCACTGATCAATGATCATTCCGTAATCGTTTGGTAATATTATTTTTTATTGTTTTTTTTTTTTTTTTTTTTTTTTTTAAATAAATAATTTTTTTAAACGAATAGCTTATGGTAGGGAGTCCAACCCGACTTTTTTCGGGTAGGAATCGAAAATACCCGACCCGAATAAACTCGGGTCCGGACCAGAACGGAATCAAACCCGAATAGTTCGGGTCTAGACCCGAGTTAGACCCGAACCAGAGTTTTAGACCCGAGCCCGAATTTTAGAACCGTAACCGAGCTAAATACCCGAATATCGAACTGCCCTAAGCTCAATCTATAGCTGACTTACCCTGTTAGGATCCTGACATGTTATAAATATGAGTCCGACGGAACTTCGTCGACCTAAAAGAGATCTGCAGCCTATAGAACTGCTCCTACGTCCTCCGGCGCGGCCGCCGGAACCCCGGACGGCCCCGTGGGGCATCGGCGGCGGCCGAAGAGTGCATTTTTCGATTCGGATATCCGTTGCGGTATCTGAAACATTGAAAAAAGAAAGAAAACAATTATTAAAAACAACGCAACTTAGGAGACCTTAAAATTTAGGATCTTTGTACCGACACAAGGTACCAAGCTCCTCCGTACAAGACAAAAACTAAGAGTTAAAATTTTACTTTCTCTGACTATGCGGAATAAAGAATGTATCTTTTTTTCCTCCCGCGTAACAGGAATCGTTCTCCTTCGCAAATGCAACGACATTTTCAACAAATCTTTTCCGAGAGATAAGAAAAAAAAAATGAAAAGAAGACGATGTTACACCATTTTTGAAACGAGCATTTTCCCGGGTCACCGTCATTAAAATTCTTCCGACGATCGAAAGCTACTTGACTTGACTTTTCCACGTTCCTTTCGGAGAAACAAGAGATTCCAACGAATTTCTTCTCGAAATAATCTCGGATGTTGAAAACGCAAATAAACTTTATTCCAACTTTAAAAACTCGCGGTCGATTTTAAATTAAGAAACTCTCGCTTTACCGTGGTTTCTCGACCGCAAAAAAAAGGGAAAAAAAAAAAAACACGGAATAGGAATCTTTACCGAAATTACGAAAATGTTTTTGCAAGAATCATATTTCTCAAGTGGATGGGATCGAGCAGTTAAAAATTAATATCATAAATTAACTTTAATTAAAATAACGACAGATTTCGCGCCAAAAAAGAGATAACCACTGGCAATTCAGGGTGCATATTAAAAAAAAGAAACAGTATTTTTTTTTTTTTTTTTATGAATAATACGCCTCGAGGAAGTTTTCCCATTTCCTTTCGCTTATTTTTTATTATTTTTTTTAAACGAGACGTCAAAGCTTTATTTTTTCAAAAGTGTCCTTAGAAAAAGGGAAATTCCGCATTAATTTAAAAAAAAAGCCAGTGGATAATCGTCCATTTAAATGCTGATGAATCGCTGATAGATTTATTATCCCTCTAGGGGCGCCCCTTGTTTTTTTTAATTAAGTTGAAAAGTGGACCGCGGAAAGGGAAGGGTTAGGTCCTCATTTGCGACACCTTCATCGAAAATCGTTTAAACTAAGATTTACGGCTTTTCGGCGCCGTAAGATAATTACGTCGAGGCGAATCCTTTTTCCCTCTCTGTTGCGGGCTTTATTCTTTCTGAAAAAAAAAAAAAAAAAAAAAAGGAAGAGAGATCTCGGTCCGAATGGCGCTCTCCCGCAGCGAAATTAAATCCGAATCCGGAATTCCTAAAGTCGACTATGACAACGGAAAAAAAGTAGGTAGCACGTCTCCCTGAGCTGAGTAAACATTTTTTATGTTTTATGGCCACTTTATAATTTTCGTACATACAGCAGCTTCGTTGTGTATTTATCTCCAGGCGTTTGTATACCGAGTTTTCCCCGAAAAAAAAAAAAAAAAATTCCCGAGAACAGAGTTTGGTTGTTCGCATGGGGGCAATTTAAGTATAACGTAAGTAAGTCGGGGGGGGGGGGGGAGGTGCAGCGGGACAGGGGAATGCTTATTTTTTGCTCACAAGGGAAAACACCGGGTTGGTAAATTTTCATGTAAGCGTAAAGTAATGGATTTTGAAAAGGTGGTTTGGGACTAAAATCTTACGGACGGATTATAAAACACTTAGAAAAAAAAATGGCTAATGCGAAAACAAAAATGGCATGTGACAAGGCATTTTTTAGCAATCATGCGAGAACAATAAAGAATTAAAAAAAATATCTCGTCAAGAAACAACCTGTCTTGTTGTCACGAAGCATTTTTGTTTTGCTGTGAAACATTCCGGTTTTGTTGCAAGGGACCGTCCATAAATTACGTTAGCATTATTATTTTGGCCATTTTTGACCCCATTCTCCCCCTTGTTAGCAAAAGTTGGAATTTTGGGATTCCCACCTCCTAAAATTACATTAGATTTCGGTAACCCCCCCCCTTTTAAAATTTTTTTAAAATTAACAGTAAGCTTAAACATTAAACAATCCGAAAATTCTTCGGAGCTTAAATTTTGCGAAGAAAACGTTTCTTTTTGGACGTAGGACTACGTCTTTCCCCGTAACTTGGGGATTTCCGCCTCTTTGTGGGTCCGAATCTTCGCAACATTAAATCAAATAACATATTAAATAAATAATAAATAATAATAAAGAAAAATAAAGAAATTGAAATAAAAGCCAAAACATTTCATTTTATTTCGCAAAAAAAACATAAAAAATAAATAAATGTTTTCAGCTTTTTTCCTTTGTCCTATGAAAAAAACTTCCCGCAAAAAATTAAAAAACAAAAGCGAAAAAATTTAAACGAAAAAAAAAAGACTAATATAAAATTAAAAAATGCTTTGCGATAATTAAAAATCATGCAAAAACAAATAAAAATATCTCGTCAAGAGAAACAACTTACGAGATGTCACCAAGCATTTTGCTTTGTTACGTAACATCGCTCTTTCGTTGCAAGACAGAACTTGCTCAAAGCATTTCCTTTTTCTGAGTGGATTAAATATCAGTTAAAGCTCCAATGTATGTCGTGTAAATCCTGCGGATACATCTTTGAAAAGGAAAAAAAAAATGAAGCTTTTATAAGCACAAAAAAGAAAAGAAAAAATCACTGGAATAAACTCCATTGTTCAACTTAGGCCTATCACCGCTCCACTTTTGATAATGAAACTGAGAGTTTCTGTCAAATTAACTTCTTGATCGAGTAAACAAAAGAGTCTGCTATAAAAAAAGTTTCGATACACAAATATCAATTTAATTCTCATTCTATATAACAAAAGTGGATTTTTTTCCAGAGTATGAAAACGTGATGCAAAAAAGTTTATAAATTTTCTGTGAAATAAATGCAAAAAAAAAAAATATACAAAAAATGTATTACTTTTGAACCATTTTATACAAAAATTTGGACATGAATAATTTTTGCAAAATTTATGCATATTTTTTTAAGCGCCAAGTTTGGAATCTGCATAATTTTTTTAAGCATTTTTTATGTACCGCAACAGGAGCTACTTTTTACTCCAGGGGGTTACTTTTGACACTTTTATTTTTTAAAAATACTTGAAAACGGCTAAAAAGTTTTTCAGAAATTAAACTTATTCTAAATTAATAAAGATTATTCTAAATTACGGATTATTTTCGAGTGATACGTTCAACCCTAGCTACCTAAACTTTTTTTACAACCACAGAATAAAATCGAGCGAAATACCCCGAAGAAGAAATGCATAAATTATATAAAAATCATGTATAACTTATAGAAAAAAAATTGAAAATACCGTAGCAAGGGGTTACATATTAATGAAAACATTAACTTTTAAATACGGAAAAAATAAATTAAGAAATCACGCAACCTAAAATACTAAGATGCATTCTGCTGCATCCACCGGTCAAATGGAAATTGCTTTCCGCACTTGCCCTATTTAGTCCCTTAAGCAATCATCCGAATTTCACTCAAAATTAAACTATTAGAAGCAAAAAAGTGAAAAGAAAAAAAAAAATTACGATTTACGGGGTTACTTTTTACTGACATTTCAATGGCGATGTCCTATGTGTGCTAAATCCACAACGAATCGACAACGTTTCCAAGATTTTGATTACGTTTTTACTACGTTCATTAATTTTTATTAAATAAACAGCGATACCGTATCAGGGGGTTACTTTGTACTCGACCAAGTAACTTTGGCCACTTCGATTTTCCCTTAAATTCTTGAAAATAGAACAAGGAAAAGCCCAAGTATGGATTGCATTTCATAAAGTGAAGCTTCTTGAATATTATTTAGCAAAATGGCCCTTTAAATTGGCTTCATTATAAAAATATTCGATTTTAAAAATGATGCAAAACGGGAAAAAACATCAAAGTTCGGAATACTAAGGTCCGTTCAACGGTATCTGAATGCAGTATTGAGGTTTAAACACGTTCGGCGCTTGCCCTATTTCATCCTTTAACTACCCAAAAACTTTCCCAAAAACTGTTTTAATTATGGAGTTATGAATGCAGAAACAAGAATGTCCAAAGTTACCCCGCTTTCGGATTGTCGAGGGCGTTCGGAAAATCGAGCCATAGATTGAATTAGAAAAAGTATAACGATTACAAAAGGGTATCATTTGAAAGGTGAAGGATCCCCCTTCACGTTTGTGAAGGCAGATTGAAAATATCTTCAGTAATATACGTTTTAAGAAAAAAAACTGAGAAAGTGTAAAAAGTAACCCCTCGGTACGGTAGTCATTAACATAACAAATTGTTTTATTACGACATTTTCCGTTTATAAAAACTAATAGCTTGTCATAACCTCTTCAATTATTAAAGATATTCAGGTATAAACATGATTGTAAAAAGTAACCCCCTGCTACGGTATTTTCAATTTTTTTCTATAAGTTATACATGATTTTTATATAATTTATGCATTTCTTCTTCGGGGTATTTCGCTCGATTTTATTCTGTGGGTACTTTTCGTAATACAATAGTGAGTTCTTAAAATGGCGTTTGGCCAAAAATTCAACGGAACTATAAAAGCTAATTTTTTTTTTTCCATTTTCAAGCTACAGGAAATTCTCCGTAGAAACTTTACAATCGGAGTTAAATAAATGAATTATTCCGAAATAGGCTTCATTCCTGCGAAGCTTTATACGGTCTTTCTGCTTCGTCGAAAGCTTTAAACTTTGACCCGACTTTATTTTGGAATAATTTAAAATATCGATGAGTACGAGGGTTTTGTTATTCTCAATTTCGAAAAGGCTCGACCGACAAGTTATATCGGTCGAACCCCTTTTATTGCTTGAAATTCTTCACTCCCCAGCAGCTCTCTGACCTGTTAAGAGTGAAGGATAGTTCCTGGTTGTTTAAAAAAAAAATTGTTTTCGCTACTTTATCACTTTTCCCAAACGATCGTTTCGCTATCTTGAAAATGTCGACCTTTTTTCTTTCCAAGTATATAATCTTGTATATTATCAGGGTACATAATTACATTAATAAAACTGCCGTCTATTTTTTTCCCCCCTTCTAAAACTACCAAAAAAGTCACGGTCGAAATTTGGAATTCTTGGAAGGAAAAACGTGCGTTATGCCGGAAGGGAAACTAATTAATTTCGTATAAACGTCTGAAACGTAAAATTAATGATAAAGCTTAGTCGGGGTGATGCTTTAACGTCTATGATGTCACCGTGGTAAAGTGGAGTCATTACGGTAAATGTCATTACTGGTAGAAGACATTAATCATGACGAAACCACGGTCTAACAAACGTCGGCTGCGAATGGCGTCCGACAGACAAAATTATATTTCTCTGTTTTCCGACGTCGTTTATGACTTTATTACCTCCACCGTATATGATGGAATCCGAACGAGGAAAAAAATAAAATATATAAAAATATAAAAATAAAAAATCGATAGGTATATAACAACAAGCTGCAGTTTCGTTTTAAATTTTTATCCCTATGGAAAAGTTTGAACGATATCGAAAACCGGTAAAAAATTAATTTCGGAAAGACAAGAAAAGCAAACAGACTTTTCTTTTAACGAAGAAAACAAGAACCAAACAGGTCGAACAAAATAAAATAAATAAAAAAAAAAAAAAGTAAAGAACCTAAAATTGATCCCCCTCGGATCGGATTTGACGAAGAGGCCGCAAAACATCCGGCACGTTTATTTATTTTAAACCGGCGAAATTGTTTATCTCGAGAGATTTATTACAACAAGAGATTTACATTACAAAAGCTCTCTTCAAAAGCTCGTCTTTTTTTTTCTTATTTTCATTTTCGTTTATTCTTTTTCCTTCCCGCTTTAATTAGACATCCGTAATAAGTTATTTTATCGCGGATTTCCATCCAAGTTTTTTTTTTTTTTTTTTTTTTTTTTTTGCACGAAAAAAATATATAAGAAAAATTTTTAACCGAAAAAACCAATGCGGGAGCAATTAAATTCTTTTAAAAAAAAGAGAAAAAAAAAAGGCGAGAACCAAGATGAAAAACCAAAAATTAAAATTTGAAAAGCCGCCTTTCAAAACCCGTCTCTTGAGATTGGTATGAGAAAGAAAGAAGGAAAAAAAAATAACATTTTTCTATTTACTAGTTTTTACGCTTCTGACAAAAAAAAAAAAAAAAAAAAAGGCAAAAAACCCTTTTCAAAATCACACTTGAAATTTTCACAAAGTCGGCATCGTAAGAAAGAGCGGCCTTTTTGGAAAAAGGGTTCTACTAGCGGTTCGTCGTTTAGGTTGGGTTTCTTTTCCTCCTCTCTTTCCGTTCGACCGAACTTAAATCCCACAAAAAAGAAAAGAGCAAAACTAAAGGAAACCTGGAACTTTTCCAAAGCATCTATCTTATATGGAGCTTTCGTATCTCGTTACGATATCCAAAAAAATACTTTTTTTCCCCGATTTTTGTATTTTTTTAAAAAAATATATTTATCTCTAAAAGATTACGGATAAAACAGATCAAAGGCTCGTAAAGTCTTGAAGAGTGAAGGATACTACTGAATGCCTCCACTGGATAACTGATTGTAACTTTTCAATTTAATTGCACCACCGCAAATGCAACCAATACCATACCTTCCGTATGCGGGGGTTACTTTGCACTAGGCGGGGTAACTTTGCCCACTTCAATTAAGCATTTATTACATAAATATGGCTAAAAAATTCGGCAATATTTTTATAGATGATTAAAGCGTAGGCATTTTGGAGCATTATTTACTAATTCAGTTGCGAAAAATGTCTTCAATAAAAAGATTTTACGTTTTGAAAGGAAAAAAAAATTGAAAGAACTTCTTTATGTCGAAATTCGAAGACTTCGTGAGAAATAGTTGACGGCAGTATTAAAATCATTCCCGTTTAAACACGTCAGGAATATCATAATGAACTCCCATAATTTTGTTTGTCTCAATAAAATATTCCTAAATATAAAGAAAAAAAATAGGAAAGAAATTTCTAAAAAAAAAAAAAAAATTGTACGAACATCTCGGTAAGCCATTGTTTCTAGACGGACGCCATATTGAAATTGTAACGCCATATTAAAATTGTAAAAACATTTAATAAAAACGTAGATTATGATGGTGGATTTGGTGTTTTTTCTTCGATCGATGTACTTATTTCTTAGGTTAGACTCTTTTTTTTTTTTACTGTGGCACGAAACAGCTGTATAATATACATAAGAAATATAATTTGTTACTGTCGGCCATTTGCAAAAAAACAAAACAGGAGACGAATATTTCATAGTATTGTTTATAAACATTTGTATCGCAGGTTGCATATTCAAAACGCATTAAATCATTAGGATTATTTTCTCTGATCTTGTCGACGATGCTTCGTAAAAGCAATTAATTAATTTCTTAGTCGTAAAAGTAATTGAATTGCTTTGACGGGTAAAAATCGATTCCTTATAAAAATCCTTCTGTTTTGAGATACGTTTCATTACCTATATTTACAGAGATATTAATGTGATAATATAAGTGTGCAAAGTTACCGCTTCTTTTTCTAAAACAAAACATAATTTCGTAAATATTTTTTTTTCTCATTGTTAAAATAACTAGGAATAATTAAATTGGGTATTAAATGAAAGCCGAAGAGTCTCTCTACAACATATTAAAAGCACAATTTTTCCCCCTAACGATTTCATAGCGTTTCGTGTAAAAAAAAGAAAAACGAAAATGTCTGCAAAGAAACCCCCTGTGTTCCGGAAAAAGTTCTAGAATAAAAAAAAAAGAATGTTTTTGTTTTGTTTTCGAATCGGTCTGCCGTCTGAAATTTTACAAAAAAAAAGAATAGCGATATGCTTTTGTTGTTTTAAATTTGTTATCGAACGAAAAGAGAAATAAATAATCGATCTTAACGAAAATATAAGTCTACGAAATATTATTATAAACATGGTCCTTCGAGCCGGATTTGAACCAGCGACCTATGGATATATGGTGGGGAACTTTCCAAGCCTCCAAGGAAAATTATATTCAAAAAATTGAAATTGAAGATCTTAAATTTTAATTTAACGTATTGTTGGAAAGAAAAAAAGATGCCAAAGACGCCTCTGACAAGTCCCATTCAAAATTATGATGAAAATGAGTTACGGATGTACTCGCAGTTACAGAGAGACAATAAAGATAAAATGAATGAAATGAAGAATCTGGAATCTGAAATTGTGGGCCTCAGGAAAAAAAAAGTTCCTGCCAATGTACAAACTACAATTTCTACTTTGTATGATTCGCTAGAGGAATATAAGATAGAAAAGATTGTAAATTTGGACCAGTGTAATGCGGTACGTGTGGCATGGAAGCTTATGATGGGGAGAGAAATGCACAATAGAGATAGTTTGGCAGCCAGAATCGCAATTCTAAAAAGTTTGAAGATCATATTAATTGAAGCAATTAAACGTTTGGAGGAGGAAAAAACCACTCCTTCATTCGATGACTTTTTACAAGATATAGCTAGCTTAAATAATCTGCTTTTGATATCATTCTCCAGTGAATAATCACTACTTAAAAAATTTTTCAATTAAAAGAGGAACAA
Organism: Liposcelis bostrychophila; assembly: GCA_037577465.1. Taxonomy (NCBI): domain Eukaryota; kingdom Metazoa; phylum Arthropoda; class Insecta; order Psocodea; family Liposcelididae; genus Liposcelis; species Liposcelis bostrychophila. The sequence goes on along the minus strand of CM075212.1, from coordinate 17,940,700 downwards.
AGAATTTAGAAAGAGAAAGAATATAACAAGTGAAATAATCTTCATCCTCGTTTTAACAAGATGTCAAATCTAATAGAAAACAAAACAAAAACATTCTTTTTTTTTATTCTAGAACTTTTTCCGGAACACCCTGGTACGGTACTCACTACACAGGAGTTGGAGTGGTGACTCGTTCCGTCTAGCGGCATCCGGGCATCGTGATCAATGAAGTTAAGCAGCATTGAGAACGGCCAGCCAGTGGATGGGTAACCACCGACACTCTTTCCCTCTAGTAGGGATTGTAGTAACTACTAATACAGTCAACTTAACCTCACTGTAAAAGTACTTCCTAAAAAAACTGAGTATCTTGATTATCTGACCGGTCATACTTCCGAAAAAATATTGTTTATGTACCTCGGGTAGTAATAGCCTGTTTTTCTCCCGCTCGAGAAGTGAACAATTCGTTTTTCTCGGTACGTAAAGCACCTTACTGCACTAGAATGTAAGAGACTTTTCACGTCTCAGCACGTTGAACCACCTCGGCTTCGCCTCGGTGTCTCAAACTCGTGCTTCGACGTGAAACAAGTCTCTTACATCCTAGGACAGTAATGTACTATTAATGTCTTCCCGAAAATGATCCTCCGTACCCTTAGTCACATATTTTTTTTAAAAATTAAAAAAAAAACTACATGGCACTGTATTTACTAAGGATCATTGGTTGGAATCAGCCAATTTAATTGGTTTAAATCCAGTCAGCCAATCAAAAGCCTCGATTCAAACCAATGGTTCTTTAGCTCATGCAGCGCCTCGTGCTGAGTAATTAATGTTCCTCATTGGACGCACTTCGGAGGTACACTCAGAAAGAGGAAATGTTTTGAACAAGTCTTTTCTTGAAACAAAACCGAAATGTTTCGTAGCAAAGCAAAACTTCTTCGCGACAACGAACAAGTGGTTTCTTGACTACATATTTTTATTGTTCTCGCACAATTTTTAAGAAAATGTTTTGCCCCAAGACATTTTTTTTTCCTGAATGTACAATTAATTGTCCAATCGAGATTTAGGAGCGTTATTACACAAGGTATGCCTGTTCATAGTCAAGCTTATCTTTTATTTCTCATAATCCATTAGCCCCGTAAGGAGAAACCTGGATTACATGTTTAAAAAGAAAAAGAAAAGTAGAAGATTCGCAAAAGAGTAAAAAAAAAAAAAAACGAAAATCGTTTTTAAGGATGTAGCGAATGCTTTTTTTTCTTCCTTTTTTTTTTTTACAAGGTTTCTCATAAAAAAAAACGTTCCAAGAAAAGAAGAGACCTTTTTTTTTTCTCTTTTTCAGTCGTTAGAAAAAAGTTAAAAACCCGTTGTGCTCAGTATTTGCAAAAGCTTTTTTCCCACAAATACAATGGTTTACTTACGGTAAATACTGCTGAAAAAGTTAATAAAATGGTCATTAATTTACAGAACACCGGGAAAAATTGAGAAATCAGATTAAAACCTCAAAAAATAGACTAACAAATTGCTGCCCCTTCAAAAATGAAGATACATATTCTGTGAATTTTTAAAATGAAGCCAAGCATCCGGGGCTTCGCCAGTACCTAATAGAGATGCATATCATGTATAAATTATGCAAAAAAATTGACATAAATATAAAAAATGCATAAGTTATGCATAAAAAACAACTGTGTTTACCGGAAAATTACACTGAACATACTATGTTTTTTGCACTGTGCTAAACTGAAATTTGAAATCATTTACAAAAATCATCTTTTTCCTTAAAGTTTGTTTCCGCAAGCAAAGATAACAGACTCCTAAAATTTAGTTTAATCGAATGAATAAATTTTTAAACACGTCATAAAATGGTTCAAAGTTATAAAAGATATCATAAACGGGCTCGCAGAAAAAAGTGTTAAAACAAAAACGGCCTATTATAGGTAAGTTTCCCGAATAGTAAAAGATAAAACGGGAAACTTTTATCATTTTTTCCTTCGTTGTACAGTCGATCCAACATAGAAGATAAATGAAAGTATCGAGATGACGACAAAACTAAGCCTTTTTATTATTTTTTAAAATCTAAACGTCTGTCTAGACGAAAAATGATCATATCTTGTGATGTTTCCTTTATATTTGAAGCGTCTGACAAATTTTTTGGTTTCCGACTGAAACTTTAAAGAAAATAAAAACGTGGTGATCGATAAAAGAGGTCGCGAATGAAGTTGAAAAACTTGACAATTTCCGAGATGTGACATGTTAGCAGTTGGCGTAAAGCAAAACTGCGTTTTAAAAATATTAAAGTTTAGGTTACAGAGATGAAGGTCCAAGTCCAGAAGAACAGGATCGGGATAAGGCTTTAACTGTCATCGGAAAACCGGTGACACGATATTATATCACGTCGATAATCTTTGACACTTCAACACGTACGAACCTATCAACTCGGCAAATCAATACGGTGACTTTCTAATATTTCCCAATAAAGCACACGGATATTCCAGCACATGCCAATTCAGTGCGTCGGAGGTGAACTAACGTATCTACATCGTAAATATGATTGGAGTTAGTCTGTTTCGACGTTTCGTAGAAGTGTCACGTGACCTCAAGTTTACGGCAACATGAGCGTGTAAACTTGCAGTCGCATGATCATGTGATTTTCGTATAAATTCGAAACAGACTATCTCCAGTCGTATTTACGATGGACATACGTTAGTTCACCTCCAACGCACGGACTTTAAAATCTGCCAAATTTTAGTAAACTCCCGTCAAATACTGCAGGAAAACAATTGTAAATTTTATCGGAAATTTAAATGGAGTTGACTGTAATTCAACTGCTAAAGTAAGTACATTCACAAAAAGGCGATGTTTTGAACAAGTTCTGTCTTGCAACAAAACCGGAATGTTTCGTAGCAAAGCAAAAGTTCTTCGCGAGGACGGACGTGTTGTTTCTTGACAAGATATTTTTGTTGTTTTCGCATGATTTTTACGAAAATGTTTCGTCGAAAAAGGTGTTTTTGATTTCGCATTTAGCCATTTTTTTTCCGAGTGCAACTCATTTACTTTTTAAAAGAAAACAATTTACAATAATTCATTTCTCTCTCAGACCAAAACTTTATTCTCCCCAATCGAATTTAACCGGGAGAAATCATTCAAGTGGCCTAAAAGAAGAAAATTATTTTTGTTAGAAGCGAATAAAAACTTTCAAATGAAGAATAATTTCCATCGGTAAGTTCAAAAAGAGAGAAAAAAAAAAAAAAAAAAAAAAAGAACTTGATTCACTGAAAAAAAAATTATATTCCCCCATCCCCTCTGCATAATGACACGTTTTAAAATTATTCAAAGAAATTTTAAATCCAAGGTCACCACATATTTAAGTTCGTGTAAAAAGTCAAATGCAAATTAAAAAAATTTCGTAGAAGCTTATGCAAAGCTAGATTCGGTTAAAATGATTGTAATCCTTTACCGGGCCGAACTCCAAATCTAGTCACCCTCCGAAAAAAAAAATGGCTAATGCGAAAGCAAAAATGTCTAGCGACAAAAATATTTTCGTAAAAATCCTGCGAAAACAATAAAAATATTTTGTCAAGAAACAACATGTCCGTTGTCGCGAAGAATTTTCGCTTTGCTACTAAACATTCCGGTTTTGTTGCAAGACGGAACTTGTTCAAAACATTTCTTTTTTCTGAGTCCAGACTCTTCCCAGTCCACACCGTGGCATGCGACATTTTTGTCGCCCGGTGAACGAAATATTTTGTTAATTGGGCGACATGGATGAAAGTAAAAAAAAAATATAATATACTTCAGGAAATTACTCAAATTTGCCTTTTTGTCCTAAAAGTTAGGAAAACGTTTCGCTCGGCTCTGTCTTAAGTGTGAGAGTAGTAAAAGTCACTTTTCCTGAGAAATCAGAACTTCAAAACATCGGTCGATTCACGTTGGAAACAGTCTTTGGTAAGAATAAAAACTTTTTTGTTCCTTTGGAGCAAATGTCTTTCTCAACGTTAGAAATCGTTAGAATAGTTTCCTCGGGCTGACAGATCCAAAATTTCCGTTCGTTCGATTTTTTCAAATTAATCATATTTCATTCGTTTGACATTAGGTAAAAAATTCTTTTCTTTTCCGGATTTCTAAAGTTTCCTAATTTTTTTTATTTTCCTTGAATGGTTTATATACTTCATCAAAAAAAATTTTTTTGACGTAGGACTACGTCTTGGGGCTCGGTCTTGGGGAAATCTGTCCGGGTGTCGTACTGTTCGCACCAAAAATGAATATTTAATCATTTTAATATTAAAATCTTAACTTCGAAATCGAAAAATTTAAGTAATATTTTGACAATTTTTTTTTTCACTTTTGGCCTTTTTCAACAGTAAAATTAGACGACACGAACGAAAGCAAGGACTCAAAAATTTTAAATAAAATGTTCACTACATTTTTTAATTTAGTTCTTTTTCCTTTAGCCAAGAATATGAGCTAAAGCAATGTTTTAATATTAAAATTTTAATTCCGAAGACTTTAATTAAAATTTTGACTAATTTTTTTCAACTTTTGACCTTTTATATCAAACATTTCAAGTTATTTTCGGGTGCAAATTCACTATGGAATTTTGGACCAACATGTTGGTACAACAAGTTGGACAAACATGTTGTACCAACTTGTTGGAATGTTGGACGAACTTGTTGTACCAAAATGTTTGACCAGCAAACGAATGGAGTATTACAAAATTTACTCCTACGCCAAAATTAGTGTGGCATGTTGGTCCAACATGCCACAACCTAGTCCTAGAGAAAGTCGTACGGTGCCTGGAGAACGTTCCTGGGGGAGTAAACGTAGGCGGACTCATTAAAGACCTGGATTATGCCGACGACATCGATTTATTAGGGGAAACCCGTGACGATGTTCGAAGGTTATGTGGAGAGTTGCTAATTACTGCTCGTAGGGTTGGACTCGAAGCGAATGAGGGGAAAACTGAGTACCTTGTTATGGTCAATGAGAAAGACAGGCAGAGACGGCACGATGAACCTCTGGAGGTAGGAAACCTTAGGTTTAAGAACGTTACCGAATTTCGGTATCTAGGGTCCTATGTCACCAGCGACAATGACATTAATTTTGAGGTCGCAGCGAGGATTCAGAGTGGCAATCGTTGCCTTTTCGCGCTAGGCCATCTCCTTCGCAGTAGAGTTTTATCTAGACGAGCGAAACTCCGCATTTATAATGCCATAATCCGCCCTGTAGTCACGTACGGCTATGACACTTGGAGCCTTACCGTCCGCGCTCAAGAGAGGCTGCTGGTATTCGAAAATAAGGTCTTACGCCGAATTCTAGGCCCTAGAAGGGATCCAACTACTGGAAGGGTGCGCATGCGTTCAAATGACGAGATCCGAAGGCTCACTGGGCAACCATTAATCACTAGTGTGATTAAGTCCCGAAGGCTCAAGTGGGCGGGACATGTCGCTCGCGCACCTCCGTCAAGATATATCCGGCAGGTCCTGGAGGGCAGACCAACGAGTCCCAGACCTCAAGGTAGACCACGGATCAGGTGGGAAGATAACGTGGCGGCAGATGCGAGAAGGTTGGGAGTGCCCGACTGGCGAGATGCCTGCCAGGAGAGGCCTGATTGGAAGAAAGTTTATAGCGCGGCGATAGGGCTCCAGGCCCTGTAAAAGCCATATGTGTGTGTGTATGTGTGTGTGTGTTGGTCCAACAAGTTGGTACAACAAGTTCATACAACATGTTGGTCCAACTTGTATCAACCTGTTTTGCAAACGAACGAACTGAGTATGGCAGAATTTACTCTTAAAGTGCAAATTCACTATAGAACGTTGGAAAACATGTTGTACCAACTTGTTTGACAAACGAATGAATCGACTATTGCAGAATTTGCTTCTACCACGAAATTAGAGTGGAATGTTGGTCCAACAAGTCGGTACAACATGTTGGTTGAACTTGTTGTATAACTTGTTGGTACAACTTGTTGTTCAACATTTCATAGCGAATTTGCACCCTTCGTGCCAGGAAAAAAAATTATATTTTATCAAAGGGTGCAAATTCACTATGAAATGTTGTACCAACATGTTGGTCCAACAAGTTGGACCAACACGTTGCACCAACTCGTTGGACCAACATTCCACATTAATTTGGAGTAGAAGTAAATTCTGCAATAGTCGATTTGCTCGCTTGTCAAACATGTTGGTTCAACAAGTTGGACAAACATAGAGTGCCAACTTGTTGCACCAACATGTTTAACAAACGAACAAATCGACTATTGCAGAATTCACTCCTAGGGTGCAAATTCCCTACGGAACGTTGGACCACCATTTTGGGACAACACGTTGGACCAACATGTTGTTCCAACAAGTTGGTACAACATGTTGGAACACTAATTCGGCGTAGGGGTGCAAATTCACTATGGAATGTTTGATCAACATGTTGGACAAACATGTTATACCAACTTGTCCACCCAACTTGTTGGACCAACATTCCCCACTAATTTTGGTGTAGGAGTGAATTCTGCAACAGTCGATTCGTTCGATTGCCAAACATGTTGGTACAACAAGTTCGTCCAACATTCCAACAAGTTGGTATAACATGTTTGTCCAACTTGTTGTACCAACATGTTGACCCAACATTTCATAGTGAATTTGCACCCCTAAGCCGAAATTAATGCGGAATGTTGGTCCAACATGTTGGTACAACATTTCCTTTGACATTCCCTTGTTTTACCAACATGTTGGTACAGCATTCCGTAGTGAATTTGCACCCTAAATTCTGCAATAGTCGTTGTCAAACATATTGGTACTACAAGTTGGTACAACATGTTTGCCCAACATTCCACAGTGAATTTGCAAAAAAAAAAAAAAAAAAATTCGAATTTTTGACCAAAAAAAAAAAAAAAAAAAAAAAAAAGCAAAAAAAAAAAAAAAAAAGCCTTAAAATTGTTTAATTTCATTGTTTAAATTTAGCACCATTAGGACAGTACCCCAAACACTTAGTCCTACGTAGAAACATGCCCCCATATCCCAGTATCATTTTTTTTTTTTTTTTTTACTCGACTAGCAAAAAAATCATCCACCATGTCAAATCCGATATCTCTGAAATGTAAAAACGTAAAATCTTAACTTGTCAGGGGAAGAAAATGATTATAGACACTCGACTTTCAGAAATAATTTCTTACGGCTTGAGGGGTTTTTTGCTTTCTTGACAATTAAAAATAACACGAGAAAGTTTTCCGTTTCGGATGATGAAAGTTCGTTTTCTCATCACTGGAAACATGTTGTTGCATGATATTTCCTTTTTTTTTCATAATTTCTCGCCCGAGTTGGGGAAGGAACTCAAATTACTTTACCGTAGGATGGGTCGATGGTTTTCCTATAATATACATATACAACGCTCGTTATTTTCTTCCGAGTTCGGGCCAAAATTTTCGAAGCGAAACATCGTTTTTTCCAGCATCGATTTTCGTTTGCGTTAACGAATCGACGAAGCGGAAGGAGTGGAAAGGAGTTGGAAAGGCCGACGCCGTCAGTCAAAACGGAAGGAAACGTCACCGCGTCGATTCGATCCGATTCCTTTTGCCTCGAGGCTTTTCCAAGAGTTTTCCCAAAATTTTCGGTAGGGAAACTCTTTCGAATCGGAATCGGAACCGGGTGTCTTGCTAAGCAACCGAAACGACAAAAAGTTTCGTTAAGATTCCCCGAACGTTTCGCATCGTCGAATCTCTATTTTCTTTTCCGCCAGAGAGGAAGTACGGAAAATAAGCCACGTGATAAGCATGAGATTAATCCAAATAAATCCACGAATATCATCTTTTTATTTTAAAATAAATCCATACCTATTTTCCTTTATCGAGAACGAACGCAAGAGGAATTCTTAAAATTTCAGAGATCTCGACGTCGATCGAAAATAGTTTATTCGAATAGGAGAAAGTTCGATGGAGAATTTAATTTCTAAATAATTTTAAGTTGCAAACAAAAAAAAAATTGCCGTAAATTTTTTACGACAGCCCCATATGTTTCCGTAGGGTTTTGTTTTAATCGGTTTTTCTGCATACGGTTTTCGTCGACCGAGAGTTAACGCCTCTTCCCCCCGATTGCCGTCTATTGTACAACACCGCCGGTTTTATATTTTATTTTTTCACAAGCCCATGTTCATGTTTTATCCTGCGCTGCGGATCAAATTTATGGGGTGAAGCGTAAGTTTTGAAAAAAAAATACCCAATTTAAAAAATTGGATTCAAAGTTATGTAACAAAAAAAAAAAAAAAAAAAAAAACGGAAAATGTTCCGGAAAAAGAATACTTTGTAGGTCCATTATGAATACTGAAAAACCGGGTGAAATTTATTGGCATAAAAAAGCCACTTCCAGTTAAATTTTTTACAACTTAACCGAGAAAAAGGGAAACTAGATAAAATCAGTAGCTCATTCCTTTCCTTTTAAAAATAAACACACAATGAATGCTAAGTGACTTTTTTTTAGACCGGTGTAGGAGGCAGATAACATTTCTAGCTCAAGACTGTACCGTACCTTCTGACAGAAAGCAAGAGCACTCAAGAATAAATCCGTGCGTCGGAGGTGAACTAACGTATCTCCATCGTAAATATGACTGGAGATAGTCTGTTTCGACATTTTGTGAAAATGTCATGTGATCACAAGATACACCAACACACGGCCGTATAGACAGGTCCGGAAACTCCTATCCCTTATACGAGGGAAATCTTGTCTTGCTCAAAAATTAGTTCTTCCTTTTCACCACCGTACGCGCTACTTGTACGCGAGGCGCTTTTCGATTGGTCGTTCAGATTTGATGCCAACGATGGCGGCACACAGCCGTCTATACCACGATCTTACTTACAGGTCAGGCAACTGTTATCTTAAAATGTGTACCCCATAGTCATATAAACAGGTCTAGCAACTCCTAGTTGATTACCAAGGAAACGATGTCCGCAACTTTGAATCCATTTTTAGTTCTTGAAATAACCACTTCGGCGCTAAGATGCAAGTGTCGTCAACCAATAAAAATGAAGAATCAAAATCCGCCAAATGTTTTGAATTTCATAATGGCGGCTTTCTTATATTTTTGTTTTGTTTTCACCGAAAAAAAAAGTTAGGAATATGACGTTTTAAATATATATTACAAAAATATATATTATAAAATAAAAACCAACAAAAATATGGAAATATGTATGACTTCCAAACAGACAGTTAAATGCATGCCCGTTCGCTCTTCAGTATATAAAATTCAATCGAAAAACGTTTCATTTGCTCTCTGTATTCTGTAGTATTACCTAAGGGTAATCTCTAAATCAGAATTTCTCAGGGCTGCAATTCCGATTAATCTTTATTCGGAATTAGGATCGAAATCGGAATCTGCTACTTCAAAAGTAATTGGGATCGGAATCGGCATCGGAATCAGAATCAGAATCAGAATATCGTCTGAAAACAGTTTGGAATCTTCGGAATCGGAACCATATCGGCATCGGCATCCAAAAAAATATTTTCGATTCAGATTGACTTAAAAACCACTTCAATACAGTTATTACAGTTATTTATTTATTTATTTATTTATTTATTTAGAAGAAGCTAACAGCCACAAGCCTTTTAGAAGCAATCTTTGTCAATTGAGGGGGGAAAAAAAAGAAAAAAAAATGATACAAAAATTAAGATCAAAATAAAAACAAAGATTAAAATAAAATAAAGTAAAATGAAATAAAATAAATACGATAACAAAAGTTAATCAGTTTCGGTTTAAAAATCGAAATCAGACAGAATCGGAATCGGAGTCGTTAAAATATTTGTTCCTTGGAATCTGAATGAAATTTTTTTCCACCTTTCGGAATCGAAATCGGGATTGTAGCCCTGATAAAAAGATTTGCTCAAAGTTTTTTTACTTATGATTATTAGAGGGATGGCAAACCCGAACCGAACAGAAACGGAAGAAAGGTATTTTTTTTTTTCCTAAAACCCAAACCGTACTGAACCCTTTTTAATCGATTTCGTAGAAAGAAGGAGATTTTAATCGATTTCGTAGAAAGAAGGAGATTCCATGTGTTCAATGGCGACTGGATTTGTGTATATATATATATATATGTGTGTATATTCGAATCTCTGTCATCCCTGCAAACTCATTTTGTATATTTTTAATCAGTTTCATATACGTTCCGGTACTTTCATATATGTCGTGTGTTCATATATGTGACGTATACGCTTATATATAGCAAAATTTCGAGCCCAACGAAAATTTTCATATATGAGAGTATATGACTTTTTTTTTTAATTTTTTCTTTTGGTAGGGGAGGCGGATGGGAGGGGGGGTTTGAATTGGGTATTTTTAGGTATTTTTTTTTTGAAAAATTTTAATGTAAAAATAAAGTACATGAATTAAAAAAATATTTGAGCAATAAAAAGTATTCAAAAATTTTGTTTCAGAATACTTTTTATTGCTCAAATATTTTTTTAAAAATCATGTACTTTATTTTTACACCAAAATTTTTCAAAAATAAAAATACCTGAAAATACCTCATTTGCAGGCTTATGTTTCTGCAAGGTTCAGAATTTTCCCCATATGAGCTTAAACACGATTTTAGCAACACTGGTTAAGAAGAGACAAAATTTATGTTATTGCATTTTGGATCATTTGCACTATCCTCATGATGCAAAAGTTAGCATACAACGGTGGTCCCTTTGAAACCAGAACTACTAAAATTACATATTCAAGTCCACAATTATTACACCTGAACAGGAACATAAGTTTGCTTGTCAGTGGTCCAAGGCTGCGATTCCGATTCAGATTCTGATTATAAAATATATTAAGTGGTGCCGATTCCGATTCTGATTCCGATACTTCCAGAATGTATTAATTGTGCAAAATTTTAGAAAATACTTTTTAGCTCAATTTGAATCAAATTTATTTTCGATACCGATTAAGATTCCGATTCAGATGTATTTTTGAGTCAGATTCCGATTTTGATTCCGATCAGTTTTTGAACCGATCGATTCCGATTCCGATTAAAATCTAAACGGCACCGCAGCCCTAGTCCATAGTGTAAGATTATTATTACATTAATTAAAAATTATAATTTATATTTTTAGAAGCTTTAAATTTGATAAAATTCTTAAAACTTAATTGATTAAATTTAAATTAATTTGATGAAATTCTTCAAACTTAAATTGATTAAATTTAATTAATTCGATAAAATTCTTCAAACTAAATTGATTAAATTTAAATTAATTCGATAAAATTCTTCAAACTTAAATTGATTAAATTTAAATTAATTCGATAAAATTCTTCAAACTTAAATTGATTAAATTTAAATTAATTCGATAAAATTCTTCAAACTTAAATTGATTAAATTTAAATTAATTCGATAAAATTCTTCAAACTTAAATTGATTAAATTTAATTAATTCGATAAAATTCTTCAAACTTAAATTGATTAAATTTAATTAATTCGATAAAATTCTTCAACTTAAATTGATTAAATTCTTAAATTAAAATGAATTTGATTGCATTCTTAAAATTTTAAATTGATTAAATTAAAGTCAATTTGATTAAATGCTTAAAATTTTAAATTCGTGAACGACGTCCACGTCCTCTTCCACGAGAAACACGTCCAAGGAATCTGTCCTTCTTTCCGGGGGTCCTTGCAGAATTTTAAGCTTTAAATATCCGAATTTCGCGATAACCCTTTTATAAAATGAGAGCGAATCACTCATGGAATGATGTAACTTTGCTTTTTCCAGCGTTTTATACCCTTTCAATTTTCTACGTTTGACTGGTCCATAACAACATCTGGAAGCAAAAGTAAAAAGAATAAATAATTATAGTTTTCTTTCTTTTTCGTAATTATTTTCTCAAATCAGAACGAGTTTTCGAACAGGTTAATCATTTCATATGTATTTCAATTTTTTTGTATTTTATTTTATTTTATTTTACTTTACTTTATTTACACATTATTTTTCCGCCAGCTAAAAATTAATAGAGATGCAAAGAGATTCAAAGAGTTTGCGGTTAGTAAAAGAATAAATAATTATCTTTTTATGATAAGAAGATGAAAGGTGTAAAATGAGGCTGATAGAGATTGATGTGAGATCGAAAAAAAATGTTAGAAAATAATTACCAAAAAGCTCTTCTACTGCATTTGGATGTAAGTATTCCGTTTCCGGTGCTCGTCTTTCATATTCCTCTCTTCCCTTACATCCGGTCGGATCTCCAGATATCGTGCATTTTTTTATAGCATCTTCCGTGAAAATGCCTGCAGTATATTTTCTTATTAATGCTTGACCAGTTTTAGCCTGATTTTCGGCTTTTCTTTTCACGGATCTAATAATATTAATTCTGCTCCCATCTCTTAGCGGTACCACCTTAAGAAAAAAATAATTTAAAATTTTTTAAAAATAAGTAATTCATGTTCGACTATGCAAAACTTATGCTTACCGGCCTTTCATAATCAGCTGGAAACAACTGCCATGAAAGATCTTCATACTCGTCTGATTCATCAAAAATATCCTGTTCTAAGTTACCGGGTGAAAGCACTTCTGATTCATTGTCTCTTTCATTTGATACCCCATCATCCTGGATATTTAAAATTTCAGAAGAGTTTTGAGTAGGGGTAATTCCTTCCATTTCGCTATCAGATTCTGTTGAAAATAAAAATGCATGTACAAAATCATTTAAAAATAACGGATTTTTCTGCTTTTGAATTATTCGCTTAAAAAGTAAAAAATAAAAAAATTTTAAAGTAAAAAACGGGGAAAAATTATAATAATTAATAATAATTAATCATGTGTTTGCTTTTAATAGCCCGTTTAGCTGGTCATTATGGATGGTTACGTTTTTGCTCTTTACAGATAATGTTACATATTTCGCTTATGAGCAAAGTTCTTGCTTCAATGTCTACAAATTTTGCTTCGAATTTCAACTAACTAATCTTTGACAATTGGAAAAACCGTGATTAATGTCTTAAAAAAAAAAAAATGCAAAATAGTTTCCTATTCAAGCAAGCATTTTTTCACTGTTCCCGCCAATATCCTCATATAATGATGTTCATTCATTGTGTGTCAATGTAGTTCTAACTTTGTGAATTTTGTGACCGGGCACGTGATTCACCGTCGTATGCTGTTTATATTTTCTGAATTGTTTATACTTATGACGTTTCGGAAGTTTTTGTTTAAAATTCGTGGCATTCCGGTTTAAAAATCGTATAAATTATCGGTTTAAGTAGTGTAGTTAATGTGTTTCTTACCTGAATCCGTACGACGTACATTCCGGGATTCGTTTCGCTGAAATAGAAATAATACAATTACAGCTTTCATTTGTGTATAAAAACACTACACAAAGGCAGCATTCTTCTGGAATTTTTAATCAGATGAAAGGAAATCAAGGAACAAAAAAGGTATGTTAATCTTAAACTGACCTGCTGCCTCTTATCTCTAGTATTAGAAACTGATGAATTATTTTTCTTATTAAGTCCTGAAGTAGAAGGTAAACTCTTTTCCTTCAATGCTGTTGCATTTTTTTTATTATTATGTCCACTAGTAGAAGGTAAACTGTTTTCCTTCGATGCTATTCCATTTTTTTTATTATTATTATCTCCACTAGTAGAAGGTAAACGGTTTTCCTTCGATGCTATTCCATTTTTTTTATTATTATCTCCACTAGTAGAAGGTAAACTGTTTTCCTTCGATGCTATTCCATTTTTTTTATTATCTCCACTAGTAGAAAGTGCAACCTTTTCCTTAGATGCTATGTTTCTGTGTGCCAACTGTGCTTCATTTGTACCTGAAGGCTGAGACTAAAAAAAAAAAAAAAAAAAAAAAAAGAAATTTCATTGATATTTTCGATTTGATAAAAAGAATTAAATAAAAATTATACTCACTGCATCGTTTGATTTTGTGTTAAATTTGGAGAGGTACTTAGCCTTAATTCGTTGCAAATGTTCTAAACTAGCTGAAAACAGGAAGGAAAACATAATAAAAACCATTGAACGCTTTGCTTTGTCTTCTTGTGTTAAATAATTCATTTGGATTTTTCAATCATTTTTTAAATTTCCTTAATGACAATAAAGGACAGATTTACCAACTCGAGCAATAGTTCAACATTTAATAATTATTTTCAGCTACCAATGCTAATAATTTGGAATATTAAGTGTATTTAGGGTTATCTAGCTGTTTGTGTTATCCAATCAGCTAGATTGCAGAGTTGCTCAAATGTAAAATAAAAATTAAATGTGAGGTTATAATCCCTGATTTAGATTTCCCCATTTCCAGGAGGAAGTTAAATAAAGAGAAAAAAAAAATAAAAAAAAAATATTAATTAAAATCTAAATGATGTCATAAAAAGAAAATAAATGAATAAATAAATAAATAAATAAATACATTTGAGAACAGAAAAGTGATCATTTTTTTCCAAGGTTACAAGAATGAACTTGTCAAGGTCAAGACACGAACATAAGGGACGCTATCTCGTAACGGTTTTTAAAAGATGGCTATCTACTTTTATTTCTTTCGTAAATTGAATCGAGTCATTAATGGAATGAAAAATATGAAACAGAAGTATGATAACAATGAATAATAATCAGTATTCTTTCGGATAATTAAGAATGGCACGGACTTACTTGATTCCATAACGAAATACATAGCGTAAAAGCTCCCGATATCTTCCCCTAAAAATAACATTTTTTCGTTGAGTTCGTATTTGGGTTTGATCGGAACCGCCAAGTCTTCTTCATCCAAAATCTGCATAATAGTTTTATCCAAATCGTCGACTACAAGAAAAAACCTCATTTTAAATATTTTAATTGCTTTTTTTTTACAATTTTTGAATAAGGTAAATTATCGGAATGAAAGGACGCCGTCTAGTGAGAAAAGATGGCGTCTCGAGAATGAAATGTTTTGAAACTAGCGGAATGTTTTGAAACTCAAGTTCACTATTCTTAGCTTATGGAGGTGTTGGTATTTTACGTTATAATAGGTAGTTTCCCCCAAAAATTAACGTTTTTTTTTTTTTTTTGCAAAAATGAGATTTTAAGCATCCAAGGTATTTTAAATATAAAAACAAAATGAGCATGCAAAGATGAAAACTAGTCCATTTTAGTGCAAAGATAATTTTACAGTTTTAATGTAGACCTTTTTCAAATTTCCAGGGTTAATTTCTTTTTTTTTATTTTTTAGATTTTTATAATCAATTCGGAGTATTCGGATCACGTTGTAGCTCAAAAATACGTAGTGGAATAATTTACTGAAATGTCTAAAAGAGGTTCCGATTCAAAGGATCAAGGTCAACCTGTAAGTTTCAAAATACTGATTTATTTTATAAATTTTTGGCAACAATGCATATTTTTTATTTTCTTTTTTTGATAAGGTTTTGCTTGGCTTTACGTTTATTTATTTATTTATTTTTTCATTGAGGGTTTAAAAACAATTTTTTATCTGGATGAACTTTAATTAACTGGCAATTTTTGATTTTAAAAATAGCCTTATGTAGCATTCGGCTGATGTTTTTTTTTTTTTTAAAGATTACAATTTCGCTACAAAACACATTTTGAGGACATTTTAACTCTTATTCTACTTCAAGACTGCTGTAATATTTAAAATAAAAGCTGCTACAGGGTTATCCTTAGGTTTTTGTCGATAAAACTTTGACATCTTTTATTTTTAGCTTCTCCTATTACGCCGTATTTAATTTCACCAAATACAGAAATACAATAAATAAGTATAATTTGAGTTGCATCTCAAAGAAGAAAATTTGGATTTAAACATTTTAACCTTGTTCTAAAGGGTAATAAAAACTTTGATGAACATCTGATATGAAGCATTTAGGAAAATTTTGCTTTAGTATCATGACATAATTTTAAAGGAGGAAAATTGAATTTGAATATTTTAGCTTTTTAAAAATATAAAAAAATTTAAATAACTTTTAACGGAAACGAGAAGAGAGAAAATTTCTCCATTGCTTTTTTTAAAATATTCAAAATATTCGAACAATAAGCAGGCTTCTGTTTTTCAATACCAGTTTTAGAAAAATCAAAATGGTTGTGCTAGCAGGTACAGATCTCTACTAGTAGGATTTGTTATTTTTTTAAAACTTTGATTTTCATTTTTCTCATCTTTCTCTTGAGAAGAGATGATGATTAAAAACAAGTTTATGCAATTATTTTTTACTTTACTCGTATAAAATATGAAAATTTATTTTTAAACTTGGCTTGTTTGGGCAAAATTTTTTAAGTTTTATAATTTGTAATTTTTTTCCAACAAACCTAAAACTGCTTTAAGACAAAGGGGGTGCAATTCTCTCAGTTGGGGTTATCGGTATGTGGATCAAAGAAGGACAACATCATTTTTACTTCACAAGCCGGTTTCAGGAAAACCCTTTAGCCAGTTTTGGATGCTAAAAGTATACTTTTACTTCTAATAGTCTAGTTTATATACTTATCAGTACACTTTGTAGCTAAGAGCATAAAAAATGCATAAGGGTAGAACAAATAATACGAATTAAAAAATTCTCTTGGGGGTACTAAATTTTTCAAGGACGCAGTGTTCACCCTAGCCACTGGGGATGTCAAAATACACACAGTAAAAAATATTATGTAATCATGTTAAAATCGGTTTTCACAAAATATTTTCTGTTACTTTTGCCAAAAGGTAAACATGAACAAAAAGCAGCATAAAAATTATGTAGACCCATTTTAACATAATTATGTTAATTTTTACATAAATTTTTTTACTGTGCGTACATTGACTTGGTAGGAAAGATGGTGGTCGTGACGTCATTGTGACGTCAGAAATAGGCCACTGCGTAAGATCAATTTAACATTCTCATAATTCAAGTGTTGCGAACTAAAAACATTTCGCGGAAACCTGGCTTGATTTTTCCCTCATATTTAGCTTAGGAAGGGATAAAAGACAAATTAATACCTGAAAACCTTTTCTTTTTAAAGGGGAAAGTGATTTCCATCAAAGAGTCAATAACAATAGGGATGTTTTTGTCGGGGACGGCTCGCTTGAAAGGATTTTTAGAAAAAATAGTAGCATCTATGTTAAGTTTATGGCACAAATATCCATTTTTCAATAAATGGTTTTTTAAGGGAATTTTTTTTTCTCTCTCCAGAAAAAGGCGTAATTTTGAAAAACTAATATCAGATTTGAAACCCTCTAAACCCCCAGATTGAAGTTTTATTTCATTAGTAATCTCTAAATTATTCCAACCTAAAATCGTACTTTGTTCCGTACTCATGTAATGCGGGTTGCCTAAATTCGAAATAAAATTTTAAAAACGGAGCCCTCCACGAGTGCCAGCGGTAGGAAAAGAATTAAATTTGGATCGAGTGGTTGGGACACTGCTAAAATAATTTATTGCTTTTGCCATTTGCTTTCATCAGTAAAAAATCAACATTTTGATTTCCTTAATGTGATCTATCAATTTATAAAAAAGTAAAAAAAAAAGATTAAACAGCACAATAAATCAGGAGCACGCTGTTTTTTCAGAAAATGCAAAATTACACTAAGAATTTATTTTATTTCTTTGTTTTATATAAAGGTAATGGCACCTATTATCGGCATACCACCTAATATCAGCAGCGTATAAGCTAAACATGCACATTGGCATTTAAGAGCCGAAATTAGGGGTCCCGACAATTGGTGCGTTAACCTTATTATGTATACTATGAAAGTAAAATAAAGAGATTTTGAAACCATTAATTTTTTAATTTACAATTGCAGGCTTCTAAATCAGCCCACAGGGTAAGATTTGATTGGCTCGCTGAGTCGGAAAAAGCCGCGGAATGGGAAGAAGAGTCCAGCGGAAAGGAATTTAGCCAACCGTCCAGCGAAAGTGAACGGGGAGAGGGGCCTTTGGACACGAAAGACCTCAAAAAGTTTCAGCTTAAAAGTGAGAAGGCTGACGATGAAGATGAAGATGAAGATGAAGATGATTGGGAAATCGTTCCTGCAAATCCTTTAGCCACACAACACTTTCTTTCCATGGTTAATGGACACTCTGGCCTAGTCTTGGATCAGCCGTTCGAGGTCAACGAAGCTTACATAGGGGACCAAAATGATGCAGCCGAAGACTTTATGTCAGCCGTGGAAGAGGCTAATACGATAAATTTTCACGAAAACGAAAAGGACAGTGAAAACTCCGAGTTTTTAAAAAAAGATCAAAAATGTATTTTAAACTTATTCTTGTTGTATTTAAAGCACAATTGGAGTAAAGAATGCCTTCGCGATACTTTAATGTCATTCATCGAGTACGGAGACAAACAACTCAATTTACCGGAAAGTCTTAGTGAACTTTTATCGTATTTAAGGACTAATACTCCGAACGTTAATGTCATACGACATTTATTTTGCAAGGAATGCGAAATTTATGTTGCTGCTGAGGAGGACTTAGATTTCTTCGATTGTGAAATTTGCGAAAAAAAACTATCGTCATTTTTTGAAATCGATATTATGGATCAAATTAAAAATCTTTTTGAGTTTTTCAAACTGGAAAAAAAATTTCAAAAATTTCTACCTTGCACCAAAAATATCATAACTGACATAACAGACGGCGAAGAGTATATTCGCGTTAATTCTCTCCCAGGTCACGGGGAGTATGATGTGACCTTAATTCTTAATACTGATGGAGTGTCTATGAGCGAGAGCTCCAGAAAAAAATGTTGGCCAGTATTAGCCGAAGTTGCCGAAATCCCCTTTTACCTGCGGCAGAAATACATGCTCACATTAGGAATTTGGTGCGAACCTAGCGACCCAATCATGGACGTTTACTTATACCCCATAATCCAAAAACTGAAAAGAGCTTTTGAAAGGGGGGTCAAGTGGGAATCTCCGATAGACGGCCAGGAACGCGTCAGTAAAATAACTGCACCGTTTCTCTCCGCGGATGGGCCGGCACGGGCCAGTGTACAGGGCATCCAGAGCTGCACAGGAGCACAAAGCTGCAATTATTGCGAAATCCCGAGGACGCAAGTCAAGGGAACCAAATACGAAAGGGGTTTTAGCTATTTTGCATTTAATAAAATTACTGACGATAGCAAATTCAGAACAAACGAAAAAACGCTTGAGAACGCAGAGATGAACAAAAAACTTAAACCAAAAGAGGGTCATGTAAACGGGGTGAAGACGAAATCGGTTTTGTTTGAATTAGATTATGTGGATATAGGTTCAGTTTGCACACCTGAATATATGCATACCGCAGTCATCGGCGAAACTGAGCGTACAGCACATTCATGGTTTGACGATAAAGATCAGGATTGTTATATCGGAGATAGAATTAAGGAAATGGATGAATTATTTTTGGAGATTAAACCGCCTTATTTTTTCAAACGACTTCCACGAAGTTTGGAGCAAAGGAATTTGTTTAAAGCTTCCGAGCTTTTATATTGGATGCTTTTTTATTCGCTTCCAATGGTAGATATTTTTTTAGATAAGAAGTACACTGAGAACTGGGTCCTTTTTGTGGCGGCAATGTATTTGTTATTAAATGAAACAATAACTGCCGAAGACTTAGAAACAGCTCAGTACTATTTGGACTCTTATGCTGAAGAAAAAGAAATTCTGTACGGCAAAAAAGAGATGACTTACAACCTTCATATTTTGGGCCATTACCCAAGGGGTGTTAAAAAATGCGGTAATTTGTGGGCAACATCCACATTTCCCTTTGAGTCTTTCAACGGGAAAATATCTAAATTGGTGCATGGAACCAAGAACACGGCTGCAGAAATTCTACCAATCTAGAAATTATGCACAGGGTTTTTTGCCTTGAAAAAAAATGGAAGAGGAAAGTTTGGAACAGATTTCACACCATGGAATTTCAGAAGAATTCTTAAACAGTGATGCGTTGTGTGCAGATATTTTCCCTGACTTTGAAATAAAAACAGTGGATCAAATCGATACAAAACTTATCGACTACATAAGATTAAAAAATTTCCCGCTAGAATCCGTGAGATTTTTCCATTCGATAGCGATTAATTGCTACACGAGCCAGTTTAATTTATTCACATCGGTCATTGCAAAGCCAACGCTGAAAACAGCCAGTTTTTCTTTGAAAATCGAACTTAAGACTGGTGACATTTTTATACGGTGACAGTTTGGTGTATTTCACAGTCGAGAAGCAATTGTACATTCTTTTAAACTCATTCGCAATTGATCATTCAAAAGCCTTTGAAAATAATCAAGAAATTGTAAAATTGACCAGATAAAAGCCTTCATGTTAGATGATTTCAAAGTCGTCCGTTTAATTTAATTAAAAATTAAGTCATCTTATAAAAGTTCGAAATTACTTGTGTGAGTTACCAAGCCGCTATATTTTGAATCTTTAAATAAATTAAAACGTGCAACTGTATTAAAACTGTACAAAAACTTAATGTACAAAAACGGAAATTATAGCCTCCTTCTTCGGCTAATTTCCTAATTAATTTCATTTATTAATTTTAGCGTATAAAATCGCACTATTGCTTATCAGTCTCCTTCGAGGAGCCAGCAGCACTTAAAACAAGAAGAATAATTGTACCACTTAAATATTACGAATCATAATTTGGGCCATTTTCGACTCCTTCCCCCTTCAATTTTAAAAATAGGCTTTCTCTTATGGACTTTTTGCGCGAAAAATTTTCTGACAACTTTGACTTGCTTACATAATCATTAAACATTATGCGAATCTATTTAAGTGATTTTTGTAAGATTTATATTTGATATTGAAAAAGAAAAAATTAAATATAAATATATTGTTGTAAATAAGTTCAGTTGTTTAATATTTCTTTAAATATTGTTCTTTTCCCAGCAACATACTTACATTAAATTTAAGAATCCTTATTTGTTGTTAATACCAACGGTTGTTGCCTAAAAAGAAAAGAAAAATTGTGATTAGCAGCAAAAAGAGTCAAAATAAGATAATATGATTTTACTTACCGATAATAATATATCATTTCACCTACCTGCATATATCTTCAAACATTTCAGACAAAACTTGATGAAGTTCAACTGGAATTAAATTCAAGGCAATGAACACTTTTAAAATTTTTGTTCCCGCTAATCTCGATTTAAACTCTGCGTCTTACTGATTTAAGTTTGAAAATTGATTACAAGTTATTTCCAGGTTTATGAAAGAGGCGATAGATGTTACTCAAGTAATGAGATTGATCTGAAAAATCCTGGCTTGAATTTGGAATTGTGCTTTAAATTTTACAACGGCCTCATTCTAGGCTTTTGTATTTAAAAATGGGCTTAAAAAACAGAAACTGAAAAGTCAATCTAAAGTTCGAGTACTGTAACATTCGCCCAAACATTAGTATTTTGGCGGATTTTGATCCTCCCCTCTTTCTGGTAGTCAGGAAAAATTAGTGTACATATGGAGGTTAAATTTTCAAAGACCTCCCCTACCCCCCAAATATGATTTATATAAATTATAGAGATAGAATCCGCCACTCATATACACAAATATACCCAGTTTGAGGTTTGAAGCGGTCGCTTTAGGTTACATATACAATGATATATGAAATAAAGTAGGAATAATATTTACATATATGAAACGCTACAAACATATAAAAAAAAAAAATTCATATACAAAATAGGTTTGCAGGGCACGCGGAAAAAAACTCCTAATAAAACTAAAAAACGGAACCGTCAATACATGATGTTATGGATCTTCTTAAAATAAAGTTAAAAATCCTCAAATCATAAAACATTTAATACAATAGGAAGACGGTTGCAAGGTGGGAAGAATATATGTGCTTAAACGTCTTCTTATGATTCAATGTTGTTGTTTGAAAAAAGCTGTTTGCGACTCGTCTCATCCTATCTTATGCATTCATATTCACGTTGTTTGAGCTCTTAAGTACAATAATAAAATTAACTTTATGGGTGAGTGTATTTGGTGTGAGTAAAAGAGGAATATGGTATTAGTTAGATTGTTTTTATTTTTTCTTATGCTGCGAAAATGAAAAATGATATAACGGTACCGGAAGCCATTCTTTAAAAGTAATGAGGTATTTACAATCAAATTTATCATTGGTGTAAACTAAAAAAAAAATTGTTCGTAAACACAAATATGTCGATGATTTTATTAAAAATGATAGAAAATCAGGTAATAAGAATTGTATGACCTTAGCTTTCAATTGAGTGAGATCAATAGTATGTGTTATTAATTTTAAAACATCTGAGAATTTTTTTTTTTTTTTGAAAGCGCCAAATTTAAATTTTCGTATAGAATTTTTTTTTCTTCGAAGGAACTATTCTTAAGGTGTTTCGATAGCACCGCTGTATTATTAGTTGAAAAAGCATCGTTCTTCGGTCTTTTTATAATTTCGTTAAAATTCACGAAAAAAAATAAAAACATTTTATCCTATTGTTAGCCTATTGTTAGAAAAGAAAAAAATGGCATCCATTTTTTTTGCACGAAATAAACAAAGCTTCCGATTTTCTTTACTGAAACATTCAAACTAGAAACTAATATGTATTTTTTAAAGCTAATATCAATATGATACCTATTAACAGATGTTGTGTTCGTTTTTGAAAAAATCGGAACATCTAGAAATAAACGTTTTTCGTAAATAAATGAAAACGCTTTGTTTATTTTTTGAAACTTCCCATATAACGCCATGTATTTTTATCATATTTTCAAAAATTTTTAACTCGTTAACTAGAAAGTAACTATTGCTTAAATTTTTAAGGGAGGTCCGCGAGTACCTGATAAATCATCTGTGCGAGTTTGAAGAATATCTAACATCTTGAGTTTTACTATCGAAACACCTTAACAAAAGTAGATTTAGAATATAAAAAAAATGGCTGTTTGTAAAGAACTAAATCTTTATAAATTAATTTTTTTTGCGTGAAGGTGAGCTATTTTACTGTTTACTGCATTTAATGAATAAATAGCGACTTGGATTACTCAAAATTAGACATTTAGGAACGTAGTTTTAGGTATAAGAAATAATTTACGTTTCCGGGGGTCTAGCAAATTTTTTACTTTTAAGTGAAAATACCACTATAAAATGATTACAGTTTCTGGTATTCAGTTCTAAATAAAAGGAAGACAAATAGAAAATATGAATGCAAAAAAAAAAAAAAAAAATTGTTTTTTAAAAGAAAATTTTCCAAAAATAAAATTCTAATGTTGACTTGGTTAGAGAATTACCCTAAAGCAGAAACTAAAAAGCTAAAAATAATTTTTTAAGAATAAAAAAAATCGATTTCGAATTAAAAGCCCAAAAAAGCTAAAAACAAGTTAAATAAAGTCGAACCTTCATCACTGACTATCTAATTGAACTTGTGTGTTTTTTTTTCTTCATTTTCATATTTTTAAAAACTGAAATCGAGATCGCATTGGAAGTTCATACATTCACGAGATGTGATCTCGATTTCAGTTTTTAAAAATATGAAAATGAAGAAAAAAAACACACAAGTTCAATTAGATAGTCAGTGATGAAGGTTCGACTTTATTTAACTTGTTTTTAGCTTTTTTGGGCTTTTAATTCGAAATCGATTTTTTTTATTCTTAAAAAATTATTAGAAAATGATCTCTTAAAATTTTAAGTTTCCGACTTTTAGATTTTTAAACGTATTTCGTCTCTCAGATTCGATTTTAAGTTTTCGATACTTTTCTCACAATTTTGAGTTTTTGAGATTTCCAATATCTGTCTTCCATACAGCACTTAAAAATTTTCAGGAGGTGAATTTTTTTATTTCTTTACTTCTAAACTGATTAATATACGTATATCAGAACATGAGTTTACAATTATTGTGCTTCCGGGTAAAATTTCACCGGCGGACATTTCCTGCGAAAACTAAATTTGCACATGTTTCACCTTGAAATCAGGAGAAAACTACAAATATGGCCCACTGCCACGCTCGAAACGTTACAAATGTAAGTAGTACGATATTCGTGCCGTTATAAAGTCACACTGCATTTGTAGAAACTGCAGCATATATTAATGACATTTGCATTCACATGGTTCATGGCTGAGGCCTTCTCAATCATGTCGATTAGTGCCTCCAGAGAATATTTGCCCGAATGCGTCGGACACGTCGGAAAACAAATGTCAGCGAGTTCACGCTCTTCTGTAATTATTTAATTGAGCTCGGCTTTCGGGATTGGAACAAAAATAGGCGAATTATCTCATGCCAAAATTTATATTAATGCCCAACGTTTCGATAAAAATTCTTTATCTTCATCAGGGGCTGGAAGTAAGATAACAGATAACATAAATTAAAACAATTCCTAATAACAATATGCGATTTTTCTTATTTCTTACCCTAATATGTGATGAGAACTTTAGATGGAAAACATCATAAACAAAACCATAATTGAACAGCAATAGGAACATGGAACATCAATGTAAAAAGCCATTAGTCAATTGTGATAAAACATTAATCCATGATGCAAATTAAAATTCATTGATACTACTTAAAATTCCATTAAATTGCTGAAAACAAAAAAGAGAAAAACGTTGACATAATGTAGTAATGGGTAATGTAGTAATAGTTAAGTTTGTGGAATTAGCCGTTTTCGTTATAAGTTTTTCATGTAAGATTAAGTCAATGACCTGGAAACGTCAATATCAAATCACCCATTACTACATTATGTCAACGTTTTTCTCTTTTTTGTTTTCAGCAATTTAATGGAATTTTAAGTAGTATCAATGAATTTTAATTTGCATCATGGATTAATGTTTTATCACAATTGACTAATGGCTTTTTACATTGATGTTCCATGTTCCTATTGCTGTTCAATTATGGTTTTGTTTATGATGTTTTCCATCTAAAGTTCTCATCACATATTAGGGTAAGAAATAAGAAAAATCGCATATTGTTATTAGGAATTGTTTTAATTTATGTTATCTGTTATCTTACTTCCAGCCCCTGATGAAGATAAAGAATTTTTATCGAAACGTTGGGCATTAATATAAATTTTGGCATGAGATAATTCGCCTATTTTTGTTCCAATCCCGAAAGCCGAGCTCAAATACTAATTTCGGAACGATAGCGTCACCACAATTATTTAATTCTTTTCAACGTAAAAAAAAATATTTTTTTTACACGTCTACTTTACAATTATGTAACGGAAACCGAAATAGAATGCCGTATTTTAACGTTAAAAAGCTTAAAAAAGTGGGGGGAGGGAAAAAAAAGGAAAACACGTCCGAACTGAAATCAAAATTCGAATAAAATAGAGAGAAGAGAAACAAACAAATCGATCAATTTACGACTTTTGTCGGTAGAAACAAAGGCCGAGTGCTAATTCCGTCGATATTTTAAAGACGATAAGCTCTCTAAAAATTTTTGCGAATCGAGTAAATAAATGGGGGGGGGGGGGGGGGAGGAGTTTCGGATAAAAGCCGATTACGGGTTTTTCATTACCTCGGATCAGAGTTTGCGCTTTGGGATAAAAGCCGTTCGATATTATAAGCGATGCAATTCTTTTTCGATCGATTATTCGAGGAAGAAAAAAAAAAAGAAAAAAAATCCGATTTACCGAACGAAAAAGATAAAAACGGTTCAGCGACTACTGAAAACCGAATAAACCTTTTTACGGCACTGGCCCTAAAAAAATTCCCACGCGAAAAAAAAAAAAAAAAGAGGCGATTAATGCAAACGAGGAATCCGAAGTTGTTGACACGAGGTGACATTCGGATGCAGCATCTACCTCAAAGGCAGTTTTAGCATTTTCCGTTTACGTTGATTACCTTCCGGAAAGCCATTGACGTCCCCGTTCTCCGGAACCGAATATATTAAATTATGCTCTTCCTTTTATTGCATTTAAAATCTTCCGACTAAAAACTTTTTGTCTCAACAAGCAGCAGCACGATCAAGTTTTCTCTGTTTTAGTTTAGTAGTTCTTCTATTTTTTTTTTCTTTTTTTTTGTTTGTTTGTTTGTTTTGTTTGACGAGACACATCGAATTTTATACAAAGTTTAAAAAAAAAAATGAAAAATTAAATTAAATTAAAAATGAAAAAAAATAATAAAGAAATAAATAAAACAAAATAAAATAAAATAAAAAATAAAAGACTTATAATTATTTGGTTAGTATTTAAAAACTGTTTTCGGTCAGTATTTTAAATAAATGCTCAGTATTTTAGAGGTCAGTAACAATTTGGTCAGTAAAAAAAAATTGTTGGTTAGTGTTAAAATTAAAGGATCAGAATTAAAATTAAAAGGTCATTATTTTAACTATATGATCAGTAAATTAATTATAAATTTCATATTTAAATTATTTGGTCAGTAAAAAAAAAAAAAAATTATTTTGGCTACGGGAATAGGAAATTTTTTCTGCGACACACTTTATGCAATACAAGGATTTAAGTTAAGACTTAACTCAAGACTATAGTTTTTACGTGGGGGGCACTAATAACTTGTTTTAAAATTAACTGCCTTCCGGAATAATTAAGAAAAGTTTAAATTTTAAAAGTTAATAGTCCGCCATCTTTAATTTCGATTTTTTCAATTTGGACTTCAGATTCAGAATCAGCAGTTAAAAACCTTCCGAAATATTTACCGTACCAAGGGGTTACTTTTTACACTTTTTCACGTTTTTTTCTTAATACTTGTATAAATACTGAGAAGATTTTCAATCTGCCTGCCTTCACAAACATGAAGGGATTATCTTCAGCTTTCAAATGATACCCTTTCGTAATCGCTATACTTTTTCTAATTAAATCTATTACTCAATTTTCCGAACGCCCTCGACGATCTGAAAGTGGGGTTACTTTAGACATTTTTTGTTTCTGCATCCGTAACTTCATTATTAAAACAATGAATGGCGAAAAGATATTCTCGAAACATATTACGGTTAATAAATCAACACTTTTTAATCCGGTGATTAATTTTAAGAAGAGAGGAGATGATTAAGAAAAATCAATTTTTTGAAATAAAAATAAATGCGTTCGGATGAACAAAATGTCTGGTAAACGTGGCGTTTACGGATTTTTTACAAACGCTTTTTTGTTAATTCTTGCTCTTTTTCTCTCAGGAAAATTGCTTTGGAAATAAATGTTTTGGTTAGTTAAAGGATGATGTAGGGCAAGTGCAGAACGTGTTTGAAACTGAATACGGCTCTAAATGTGTATCGTTGGAGGGATCTTAGTATTCCGAACTTTGATCTTTTTTCCCATTTCGCATTTTTATCGATAATTCAAACATTTTTAAAATCGAATATTTTTATAATGAAGCTAATTTAATTTATATGGTCATTTTACTAAATAATATTCAGGAAGCTTCACTTTATAAAATGCAATCCTTATTTGGGCTTTTTCTTGTTCTATTTTCAAGAATTTAAAGGAAAATGAAAGTGTCCAAAGTTACCCGGTCGAGTACAAAGTAACCCCTCGGTACGGTAGTTTTTATTAATTTTAAACTTATAAACGTCTCTACACAGAAAAGGCTGTTTTGCCCCTTAAGCTAAACACAGGTGAAGCACTCGGCAAATATTGCATAAATGACTGTCCATCCGTTATTTACTCGCATTTTTAAGTTCATAGGAATAAAAAGAGCAATAAAAAAAGCGTTTTCAAAATTCGAATACCTTGCCGAGGGGTTACTTTTTAAACTTTTCTTTTTTTGTTATTACGTGTATAATACTGAGGAGATTTGCAATCTGCCTTTACAAGCATTAAGCGGGATCCTTCAGCTTTCAAATGATACCCTTTTGTAATCGTTATACTTTTTCTAAGTCAATCTATGACTCAATTTTCCGAACGCCCTCGACGATCTGAAAGTGGGGTAACTTAGGACATTTTTGTTTCTGCATCCGTAACTCCGTAATTAAAACAATAAAAGGCGAAAAAATATTCTTAAAACATATTACCGTTAGTAAATAAACAATTTTTATTCCGTTAAATAATTTTAAGAAGAGAAAATGATCCAGAAAAATAAATTCTTTGAAACCAAAATAAAATGTGTTTGGATGAATAAAATGGCAGATAAACATGGCGTTTATGGATTTTTTACCAACATTTTTTTGTTAATTCATGTTTTTCTGCTCTCGGGAAAATACATTTGTAAAGAACTTTTTTGGGTAGTTAAAGGATGATGTTCGGCAAGTGCCGAACGTGTTTGAACCTGAGTACGGCTTTCAGATACCGATGGAGGGACCTTAGTATTCCGAACTTTGAAGTTTTTTTCCGTCTCGCAACAGTTTTAAAATCGAATACTTTTATAATGAAGCCAATTTAAAGGAACACTTTACTAAATAATATTCAAGAAGCTTCACGTTATGAAATGCAATCGTTGTTTGGGCTTTTCCTTGTTCTATTTTCAAGAATTTAAGGGAAAATCGAAGTGTCCAAAGTTACCCGGTCGAGTACAAAGTAACCCCTTGATACGGTATAAAAAATCGATAATATTTTAAATAATATTTTGCCAACCATCCGCCATCTTGAATTTTGTTTTTTTTTACTTCGGCATCTCAAAATGGCCGAAGTATTGGTTTTGTTAGCGTCGTTATTTGCCAGAATTTACATTTCATATTTAAAAAACATGAACCTAATAAAATTTTTGAAGCATTGGACCTTTTAAACCTCAACTTAATGAGTTTATCTTTCGATTTAAATGCTCGTTCAGTCTTGCAAAAAATTATTTCAATGTTTTTAGAGGCGAAACAAATCGACATCCCACGCCGTACATGTCGTGTGCGGCATACCGTCTTCACGCAATGCCTTTTCACATCAAAATTTGGCTTAAAAGTTGACATTTGGGTCAAGGATGTGCAAGAAGTTTACCCCGACGAAAAAGACCCTCCCTATCCAAAGATATTTAAGTTTTTATTTTTCTCCATATACCACTACGGAACATCAGATATTTGTCCGCCATTTTGAAATTAAAAAGTAAACAAAGCCGTTAGCTTGCACCGATTTAATTCACCGTTATCGGTTATGTTATGTTATGTTATGTTTTTGTTATGACTTAAAATAAACGATTCGCATCCATTCAGAATGTGAATGTAAATTGATTATGAATTTTCAAAAAAATGATGGCATTTTTTCAGTAAATACAATGATGTGTCAAGATTAGGTTAGGTGTGATCTGTAAGTAAGTAAATTATTTTCTCAGGGTTCAACTCCACACAAAACTTTTAATGCTCCATATAAAACCTGCTTCGCTGTAAAATCATTAATTATGTTTTATTTTCAAATAGAAAATCATTCAAGTGTTAATATTTGTATGCTTACAAAAAAATCATGTTTTTACATCTAATGCCTTAAAACAATTTTTTTTTAAATCTTGTTATTTTTATTTTTAAAAATTGATTCAAATCGTTTCAGCAGGCCAAAATTTCAGTGGTTTGTTTAGAACTTAAGTGCTTCCCAAAATCATTAGATTCCTTCTTTAACCAAAGTGTAAAAAGTCAAATTTTCACCATTTACCAATAACGTAAAGCTTTCAAGTCTACACTTTCATGTATAGTTTCTGATCCTTACCGAACCATTATGTTTCCAATCTTAGGCAAGAATACAAGAAAACAAATCAGACCTTCTTTGCTTAGAAACAAAAAGATTTTAAATGTATATCTGGTTCTTTATCTGTGAATCTTTACCAAATCATTAATGTTTCTTCTAAAACTGAAGTATTAAATTTAAAAAAAAAAAAAAAAAACAATCAGCCCTCTTTTGTTAACCAAAACAAAGCTTTTAAATCCATTCTAATGTGTGATGTCTGATGTCCTATTGCAACCAAAATCTTAATTTCTTAGCCCTTACACAACAAAAACATATCAATCCCCATTGAATCTTCACCGCTTATCAGAATCATCACTCTCACCTCTTTGACTACTCAAAAGTTTTATTTCTTTATTGAACCTTCACCGCTTATGAGAATTATCACTCTTCACCTCTTCAACTATTCCAAAAATTAAATTCCTTATTGAACCTTCACCGCTTATCAGAATTATTACTCTTACCTGTTTGACTAGTCAAAAGTTTTGATTCTCTATTGAACCTTCACTGCTTAGAATAATTATAATTATATAATTATTCTAAAAACAAATTTAATGCTTGGAAGAGTTATGACTTACAGGTCTTGTAATTAAAAATTGAACTGTAATTTCATTCTCTAAAGCAACACCCTTTTTTTTTTTTTTTTGCAGTTTATGTTTTACTGCAATATAAAATATTATTTTCAAAACTTAGTTTGATCATACTTGCTTGATATCTTGATTTTTCTGATTTCTTAATTCTTCAAGCAACTATTATTATTATTATTATTATTTTTTTTTTTTTTTTTTTTTTTTAACTTCATATTTTGTTTAATGATGTCCCACCACTATTTTCAACTGATTAATTAATTCCTAAGCCATTATTAGTCATAAAGAAATTTTAAAATTATTACATTTTTCCGTTTAGAATATTTTGAGATGCCGGCATTCTTAAGCCATTTAAATAGATAGCCGGCTTGAACAGAATGAACTTACTATATGTTCCCGTGCATTTGGAAGCCCGAAGGGCGGTCCTTGACTCACCCGAACTAGCCGGACTGTGCTTACTCGGACTGTGATACCCGGACTGTGCTTACCCGGACTAGGCCTACACGGACTGAGCCCACCCGGACTGTGCTTACCCGGACTAGGCCTACACGAACTGTCCTTACTCGGACTGTGATACCCGGACTGTGCTTACCCGGACTAGGCGTACCCGGACTGAGCCCAACCGAACTGTGCTTACCCGGAATATGTCTACACGGTCTGTGCTTACTCGGACTGTGCTTACCCGGACTAGGTCTACACGGACTGTGCTTACTCGGACTGTGATACCCGGACTGTGCTTACCCGGACTGAGCCCAACCGGACTGTGCTTACCCGGAATATGCCTACACGGACTGTGCTTACTCGGACTGTGCTTACCCGGAATGTACCTCCCCGGACTGATCCCACACGAACTGAGCCCACTCGGACTGAGCACACCCGGACTGTGCTTACCCGGAATATGCCTACACGGACTGTGCTTACTCGGACTGTGCTTACCCGGACTGGGCCTCCCCGGACTGATCCCACACGGACTGAGCACACCCGGACTCTGCTTACCCGGACTTGGCCTACCGGGACTGTGCCTACCCGGACTGTGCTTACCCGGATTGAGCCCATCCGGACTGTGCTTACCCGGAATATGTCTACACGGACTGTGCTTACTCGGACTGTGCTTACCCGGACTAGGCCTACACGGGCTGAGCCCAACCGGACTGTGCTTACCCGGAATATGCCTACACGAACTGTGCTTAGTCGGACTGTGATACCCGGACTGAACCCACCCGGACTATGCCTACACGGACTGCGCTTACCCGGACTATGCTTACCCGGACTAGGCCTACCCGGATTGAGCCCACCCGGACTGTGCTTACCCGGAATAGCCTACACGGACTGTGCTTACTAGGACTGTGATACCCGACTGGGCCTCCCCAGACTGAGCCCACCCGGACTGTGCTTACCCGGACTAGGCCAACACGGACTGTGCTTACCCGACTAGGCCTACCCGGACTGTGCTTACCCGGACTAGGCCAACACGGGCTGTGATACCCGGACTATGCTTACTCGGACTAGGCCTACCCGGACTGTGCTTACCCGGAATATGCCTACACGGACTGTGCTTACTAGGACTGTGATACCCGGACTGGGCCTCCCCAGACTGAGCCCACCCGGACTGTGCTTACCCGGACTAGGCCAACACGGACTGTGCTTACCCGGACTACGCCTACCCGGACTGTGCTTACCCGGACTAGGCCTACCCGGATTGAGCCCACCCGGACTGTGCTTACCCGGAATATGCCTACACGGACTGTGCTTACTAGGACTGTGATACCCGGACTGGGCCTCCCCAGACTGAGCCCACCCGGACTGTGCTTACCCGGACTAGGCCAACACGGACTGTGCTTACCCGGACTACGCCTACCCGGACTGTGCTTACCCGGACTAGGCCAACACGGGCTGTGATACCCGGACTATGCTTACTCGGACTAGGCCTACCCGGACTGTGCTTACCCGGAATATGCCTACACGGACTGTGCTTACTAGGACTGTGATACCCGGACTGGGCCTCCCCAGACTGAGCCCACCCGGACTGTGCTTACCCGGACTAGGCCAACACGGACTGGGCTTACCCGGACTACGCCTACCCGGACTGTGCTTACCCGGACTAGGCCAACACGGGCTGTGATACCCGGACTATGCTTACTCGGACTAGGCCTACCCGGACTGTGCTTACCCGGACTAGGCTACTGGGACTGTGCCTACCCGGACTGGGCTCACCCTGACTGTGCTTACCCGGACTAGGCCTACCCGGACTGAGCCCAACCGAACTGTGCTTACCCGGAATATATCTACACGGACTGTGCTTACCCGGACTGAGCTCAACCGGACTGTGCTTACCCGGAATATGCCTACACGAACTGCGCTTACCCGGACTATGCCTACACGGACTGCGCTTATCCAAACTACGCCTACACGGACCGTGCTTACTCGGACTGTGCTTACCCGGATTGGGCCCACCTGGGCTGGCCTACTCGGCCTACTAGGCTGCCTACTCGGACTGGCTAATAAATATTTTGCCCTATGTTTTTTTTACGATGATTTTGAGATGCCGAAGTTTTGAAGCCGTTCACGGCTTAAGAGAGGTGAAGGCGAGGCCGAAGGCCGAGCTGCGTCTGGGAGCCCGAAGGGCGACCGTTCCGCCGAAGGCGGAACCTGCGCCGCAGGCCAAGAATGCCGAAGGCGTTCTTGTTTAATTCTGACTTCAAATTCGGTTTCAGCAGCTCAAAAAATACCCCTAGCTCACATTTTTTTTTAAAATAAATACTGACCATTTAATAATTTTACTGATCAAACACTATTTTTTTACCGACCGAGGCCAATTGTTTTTTGCAGTCAAAACTGCATTACTTCACCGACAATTTATTTAAAATACTAACCATTTATTTTAAATACTGACCAAAAATTCGTTTCAATACTGATCAATTTATATAAAAAAAAAATACCGACCGTTTAATTTAAAAATGCTGACCAGTTAAATACAAGCCAAAATAAAATACCGCAAAAATAAAATAAAATAAAAAATAAAATAAAATAAAATAAAAAGTTAACGAATGGGATCGTCAAACCGCTGCTTTCATTCTTCGCATTTGATCAAAGGAATCGTACCGAGAAATTTCTAATCCCCTCCCGGTTTCCTTATCTCCGACACCACGTTTTCCAATCTTTGGTTTTCGTGAAATTTGCAAGTTCCCAGCCACAAAAGGGTTTCAGCGACGAGAGTCGCCAGATGAAGGAATCCGAAGGTCAAGGCGGGGTAAACTCCGACGTGTGTCCCGACTAAAAACGCGGCGACGCACAAATCCGACAAATCGTGAACGATTTCTCCGGCGGAAAGGAGAAGGGCCGGAACGGCGAGGTGCCCCCATCCAACGAACAAATCCACCAAAAGGCAAAAGCCGGATATCCCGTAACAGATGGAACGGTAAACGTCGAAACCGATTTTGAGACTCATTATGGGTTTCGCGTATTTGAAACTCACGAAACTTTTGTCACCGAGGTCGGCGAGGGAACCGTCGTCCAAAAGTTTGTATTCCCGGGTTTCCGCCCCCCGCACAAAAATATAAAGACTGGATGCCGCGAGGCAAAAGGCTGCCGCACGATAATATAATAATTCCCGATTATTCTCAAGCATTTCTTTTTTTAAATTTCCTTTTTTCACTTTTTCAATTTTGAAAAAAAAAAAAAATAAAAATAAACAAACAAACAAACAAACAAGCAGACGTTTTTCTTCGCAGTTTCGCTAGGAAAACGATGAAAATGGTTACGTCATAAATAAAAGTTTTTCTTTTCGCTTCCCTTTTCTTTCCTTTTCTATTTCCATTCGTATCATCCGGAAAGCTAAAAATTTTTTACAATATTTTAAAATTCCGTGTCGAAGACGCGATGAAATTGTAAAATTGAATTCGTCGCAATGCCTGTAAAAAGGTTTTGATTAAAAAAAGTCTGCGGTAAGCGTTTATGCAAGCAAGTTGGCGGGAAAAGGTAAGGCACTTCAAAACGTCAAAATGCTCACGTTTGTCAACAAAAGGAAAGGAAGGAGTAGACGGCATTCATACGGGAGTGATTATTCGGGATTTTAGGTTGACAGTTTTACAATGGTAGGGAAAGGGGGTGCAAAATAATCAAAATTCCGCTTTCGCAATATTTAAATAGGACTGCTCGTTATATTTAGCCGAAGAAATCATATCATCGAACTAGGGATGGTATGCCGAATAGATTTTAATCGGAATCGGAATCGGAATAGCGTTTGAATAATCATCCAGCTTCACTGGAATCGGAATCGGAATCAGCATCCAGGGGTCCGAAGCTTGAAAATTTTGTCCAATGCCGATGCTCATCAGATTTTTTCAAATATCCGAAATCGTCAACGGCATCGGCATCGACCCGAGATATTTAGCCGGCCGCGGTTGGCATCGGCATCGGCATCGGAATCGGACCCCTGATTTTAAAAATCGTTAAGAATGCCTAGATAATTTTTTTACTAAAATTGGAATTAGAGGTGGCATGGGATATAATCGATTCTCGGTGGCGTCGGCATCGGATTCGGGTGTCGGTGTCGGAATCGCAATTGGTAGTTAAATAAATAATATAGAATCGACATCGACCCGAGATTGGCGGCATCAGCACCGCCATCGGATTCGGACCCCTGGTTCGGTACTGTTTAACATTTCGTAAAAAAAAAAAAGAGTTTTAAAAAAAATTAACAGGTTTCGATTTTTTTTTTTTTTGCAAAAAAACGAGGTCTATTGGTTCGGTTTCTGGAAAAAACTCGGTTCGGGTTCTGCATTCGGTCCGGTCTCATTTAAGGTTATGTCCAGGGTTCGGTTACTGTAATATTTGAAGTTCGGTTTCGGTTCGGTTCCATTACAGTTCGAAGGTCGGGTTTGATTCAGGTTCGGGTTCCTTGCGGCTTGGAACCGAGTTCGGTTCAGGGTTCCTCTTTTCTTGGTTTATTTGTCCGTGCGGTTTGGTCCGGTCCAGTCCGGTTCGGTTTGCCATTATCGTAACAGGGGGTTAACTTTTTACTCCAGGGGGTTACTTTTGACACTTTTATTTTTTAAAAAAACTTGAAAACGGCTAAGAATTTTTTCAAAAATTAAACTCATTCCAAATTATTGATTATTTTGGAGTATTATGCTCAAGCCTAGTTGCCTAAACTTGCTTTATAATGAAAATATTAATTTTTTCCAACAAACCTATAAAACTGCTTTTAAAGACGGGGGGGGGGGGGGGGGTGTAATTCACTCAGTTGGGCTTATCGGTATCCAGATCCGATCCTGAAAATATTAACTTTTTAAATACGAAAAAAAAAAAAAAATTAAGAGATTGCGCAGCCTAAAATACTAAGATGCATTCTGCTGCATCCACCGGTCAAATTTAAATTAAATTGCTTTTCGCACTAGGGTGATCAAAAAAATTAAAAGTGTTTCCGATTTTGTTCTTCACCAAAAAAAAATGGGTTCATTTTAGGGTAAAAACGTAAGAAAAATTTTGAAACATTTTTTTTTCAACGATTTAGGGGTGGAGCAGAGCAGGAAAAGGGCCTAAGCCACAATTGTTTTCTTAGCATTTAAATAGAGTGTCCTGAGTAAAAAATGTCATTGAGCATGACCTCTAAATCGAACTGGTGAAGAGTTGTTGCTATTTTTCGGCAAAAAAATCAATTTTTGGCCCAAAAAACCAAATTTTTGCTTATACCCCTTCTTCTCAGGCGTTGGTCGGGGAGAATCGGGATAGTGAAATTCCTGTTCCTCAGGCTTTTTTCCATAAGTACAAGCAACTTTAAAAGGAAAAAAAAATTTTGGGGGCTCCAAATTTGGACATTAATAAAAATTAAAGCCGAAAAATGGCGTTTAAGCGCTAAAAAACCGCTAACAGCGACTCAGGCGTTGATCGGAGAAAATCGGGATGGTGAAATTCGTCTTCTACATCGTCAAAAGTACCTATAAAGTTCACTTTTGTAAAATTCAATTACGGAAAAATGACCGAAATTTTTGCTTCATTAAATGCTAAGAAAACAATTGTGGCTTAGGCCCTTTTCCTGCTCTGCTCCATGCCACCCCTAAATCGTTGAAAAAAAAAAATGTTTCAAAATTTTTCTTACGTTTTTACCCTAAAATGAACCCATTTTTTTTGGTGAAGAACAAAATCGGAAACACTTTTTTTTTCTGATCACCCTATTTCGCACTTGCCCTACATAGTCCCTTAAACAATCATCCTTATTTTACACAAAATGAAATTATTAGAAGCCAAAAAAATTACGACCAATGGGGTTACTTTTTACAGATATTTCAATGGGGTTACTTTTTACAGGCTTTTAAACGGGGTTACATTTTACAGATATTTTAATGGGGTTACTTTTTACAAGCTTTTAAATGGGGTTAATTTTTACAGATATTTCAATGGGGTTACTTTTTACAGATATTTCAATGGGGTTACTTTTTACCGATATTTCGATGGGGTTACTTTTTACAGATATTTCAATGGGGTTACTTTTTACAGATATTTCAATGGCGATTGTCCTATGTGTGCGAAATCCACAACGAATCGACAACGTTTCCAAGATTTTGATTACGTTTTTACTCCGTTCACTACTTTTTTTAAATAAACAGCGATAGTCATTAATAGAACATCTAAAAATGTACAAATCGCTTGATTAACACATTTTCCATACACAGAAGCCAATAATTTGTCATATCTTCTTCAATTGTTAAAGATATTCAGGTATAAACATGATTGTAAAAAGTAACCCCTTTTTTGTTAAAACGACACCGTTTGGAAAATCTAGTTTTTATTCGTGTTAGAACAGGTATAGATATTATAACAGGGTATCAAATTAAAGCTGAAGAGCGCCTCTAAATGTTTGTATAAACAGATTCGAATTTTCTTCTATTTTTACATCCGTTTTTGGAAAAAAATGTGAAAAAGTGTAAAAAGTAACCCCCTGTTACGGTATTACGGTTCAGAGCACCATTAGGGTGTCTCTTAAAAATGCAAATTTGAAATTTAAGGACGTTCGCCCCCTGAAAAAAGTCTAAATAAATAAATAAAAACATGTGCCGAAGCCGGGCTTCGTAAATTGTTTCTAACCCGTGCCTATGAGGCCTTGCTTTTTTCCATATAAAATGCATGGGGATTTTCACGACTATCCGATGTTATTTTTGAAGTAAAGAAAAAATGAAGGGAAAATTCTGCCTGTATGGTGGAACAATGTCCATGAGTGGGGCTTTCCATAGGACCTATCCCGGACTTTTTCCTCTGACTAATAAGGGGGTTTAAAGTTCAATTTTTCTTATTTTTAACCAACTTTTAGCCCCCATTACCTCCGTTATTAGTCAGAGGAGGAAGTCCGGGATACGTCCTATGGAAAGCCCTACTCATAGACATTGTTCCACCATACCGACAGAATTTTCCCTTCATTTTTTCTTTACTTGAAAAATAACATCGGATAGTCGTGAAATCCCCATGCATTTTATATGGGAAAAAGCAAGGCCCCACAGGCACGGGTTAGAAACAAGTTACGAAGCCCGGCTTCGGCACGTGTTTTTATTTATTTATTTAGAAATTTTTTAGGGGCGAACGCCCTTAAATTCCATATTTGCATTTTTAAGAGACACCCTAAGCACCATCTAACATAAAATGTGGACAACCCTTTAAAACAGAAATACATTTTCCATCTTGGCAGACTCAAAATATTGTTTATTTTTTAAACCTCCAAATTTTGTTATTAAAGGCATAATTTTTGCTTCGCAACGGAAAAGTTAAAGGATTAAGAAAGCCTCTTGTTGTCCTTGTCAGTTTAAGCCATGTAATTTTTTTCTAGTTATACACAATTCAATGAATTTACTGAAACATGAAATCACTGTATAACATAAATAAAAAGTTGTCGTCGAGATTTTTTTTTTTATTTTTTTCTTGTTTTGTTTCTCCTCTTTGCATGCTTGTTTTTTCCTTGATCGTAAAATTTCATTTTTTACATCGTATCTGCCCCCGAGCAAGTCGGCTTGACGTTTTCCATTTCTGTTTTCGAGCTCAAGTCTAACAGAAAAGGCATTATTCTTTCCTTTTTTTTTTTTTTATTTATGTATCGATATCAAAATAAGGAAAGAATAACGGCTCTCCGATTTTATTTATTTGCTGATATTCGCTCCCGTTTTAATTTTATTTCGCGACGGTCGAAAGATCAAAGTTGTGAAAAATGGAAGAAGAACCTACGAGG
The DNA here is from genome assembly GCA_037577465.1 of Liposcelis bostrychophila. Classification (NCBI taxonomy): domain Eukaryota; kingdom Metazoa; phylum Arthropoda; class Insecta; order Psocodea; family Liposcelididae; genus Liposcelis; species Liposcelis bostrychophila. Next base: position 17,902,517 of record CM075212.1, on the reverse strand, counting down.
AAAATTGCTTTTTAGACTTTCGATCTTTTGTCATTTTATTTTTTTCGACTTATACGGCTTCTTCAATTTTCCGATTGTCTATATAATTATTCAGTGTTTTTCCAATAAAAATCGGCTCACTCCAATTTTTTTTTTTTTTAAGTAGGTAAACACATTTAAACGGAAAAGCCCTCCTCTTTTCCCTAAACGTAAACGATCGAGTAAGAGTCTTCGATCGTTTCGTTCGATGATTTCCCCGGAGACGAAATGAAAATTTGGCTTGCTTGACGAGCACGAACCATGTCACCGAAATAAATGTGGTATCTTCGCTGCCTTCCCTCCGTTTTTTTTTTTTTTTCTCCGATATTCCGTTTTTTATACTCGAAATATTATGACTTGCCGTCCTTTTTCGTTTACGACGTCTTTTACCCTCGTTTTCTACGTGAATTTTGTCGCCCGCGGTCTATAAGCAAAATAACAGGCGAACCACATGTTCCACAAAAGCTGAAATTGGGTTTTCCGTGTCGAAACCGTTTTGGGACTTTTTATTTGAATATTTCGTTTGCTTTTTTTTGTTTTTTGTCGGAATGAGAGAATGTAAGTAATATCGAATTATAATAAAATTGAGAGCGGTCAACGTTGTATACCAAGTAAATATTTCCCCGAGGGAAGGCCTCAAAATAAATATAAAAACCGAACAACGATGTATCGGCCGATTTGCATCGGCGGATCCTACAGTGACCGGAGCCAGAGCAATTAGTCTGATGAAGATTTGGAGATTTTCACGAGCCTAAACAATTTTTATTACTCTGGGTGCCGATGCTAGCATCGGCATCGGATTTTTTTAAATATCCGAAATCGGCATCGGCATCGGAACTGGGAAAATTGTTAGTGCTAGCATCGGCATGGGCATCAACCCGAGATATTCAGCCGATAGCGGCAGGCATCGGCATTGGCATCGGCATCGGAATCGGAATCGGAATCGGACCCTGATTTTAAAAATCGTCTAGAATAACTCTTTGATTTTTTTTTTTTTTTTTTCACTAAAATCGGAATCAGAGGCTGCATTGGATATGATCGATGCTTGGGGGCGTCGGCATCGGTAGCTAAATAAACCATAAGAAATCGGCATCGGTATCGCATCGACTCGAGATTTCAGCCAGCCGCGGCCGGCACCGGCATCGGATTCGGATCTCTGCGAAAAAGTCGATTTCCCGCCGACATGATGGAAAATATCTTACAAATCAGACAATAAGAATCAAGAATAATGGAGGAGGCTTGCAGGCCTCGACCGGTCCCGGCCTGCATTGCGCCACCCCCATAACTGATATGCAATATACTATTTTTTATCCATTCATTTTAAAGCAAACTCATCTTTTTTTTTTTTTTTTGTAAATACGGCTCAGATCAAAATCTTTGCTTCTGGAACTTCAAATGGAAAAAAAAAAAAAAAAAAAAAAAAAAAACAAGAACGCCTTCGGCATTCTTGGCCTGCGGCGCAGGTTCCGCCTTCGGCGGAACGGTCGCCCTTCGGGCTCCCAGACGCAGCTCGGCCTTCGGCCTCGCCTTCACCTCTCTTAAGCCGTGAACGGCTTCAAAACTTCGGCATCTCAAAATCATCGTAAAAAAAAATAGGGCAAAATATTTATTAGCCAGTCCGAGTAGGCAGCCTAGTAGGCCGAGTAGGCCAGCCCAGGTGGACCCAGTACGGGTGGGCACAAGCCGGGTGGGCTCAGTCCGGGCTGGCCCAGTCCGGGTAAGCACAGTCCGAGTAAGCACGGTCCGTGTAGGCGTAGTTTGGATAATCGCAGTCCGTGTAGGCATAGTCCGGGTAAGCGCAGTTCGTGTAGGCATATTCCGGGTAAGCCCAGTCCGGTTGAGCTCAGTCCGGGTAAGCACAGTCCGTGTAGACATATTCCGGGTAAGCACAGTTCGGTTGGGCTCAGTCCGGGTAGGCCTAGTCCGGGTAAGCACAGTCCGGGTAGGCCTAGTCCGGATAAGCACAGCCCGGGTATCACAGTCCGAGTAAGCACAGTCCGGGTGGGCTCAGTCTGGGGAGGCCCAGTTCGGGTATCACAGTCCTAGTAAGCACAGTCCTAGTAAGCACAGTCCGTGTAGGCATATTCCGGGTAAGCACAGTCCGGGTGGGCTCAATCCGGGTAGGCCTAGTCCGGGTAAGCATAGTCCGGGTAAGCGCAGTCCGTGTAGGCATAGTCCGGGTGGGCTCAGTCCGGATATCACAGTCCGAGTAAGCACAGTTCGTGTAGGTATATTCCGGGTAAGCACAGTCCGGGTAGGCACAGTCCCGGTAGGCCAAGTCCGGGTAAGCACAGTCCGAGTAAGCACAATCCGTGTAGGCTTATTCCGGGTAAGCACAGTCCGAGTGTGCTCAGTCCGAGTGGGCTCAGTTCGTGTGGGATCAGTCCGGGGAGGTACAGTCCGGGTAAGCACAGTCCGAGTAAGCACAGTCCGTGTAGGCATATTCCGGTTAAGCACAGTCCGTTTGGGCTCAGTCCGGGTATCACAGTCCGAGTAAGCACAGTCCGTGTAGACCTAGTCCGGGTAAGCACAGTCCGAGTAAGCACAGACCGTGTAGACATATTCCGGGTAAGCACAGTTCGGTTGGGCTCAGTCCGGGTACGCCTAGTCCGGGTAGCACAGTCCGGGTGGGCTCAGTCCGTGTAGGCCTAGTCGGGTAAGCACAGTCCGGGTATCACAGTCCGAGTAAGCACAGTCCGGCTAGTTCGGGTGAGTCAGGACCGCCCTTCGGGCTTCCAAATGCACGGGAACATATAGTAAGTTCATTCTGTTCAAGCCGGCTATCTATTTAAATGGCTTAAGAATGCCGGCATGTCAAAATATTCTAAAAGGAAAAATGTAATAATTTTAAAATTTCTTTATGACTAATAATGGCTTAGCAATTAATTAATCAGTTGAAAATAATGGTGGGACATCATTAAACAAAATATGAAGTTAAAAAAAAAAAAAAAATAATAATAATAATAGTTGCTTGAAGAATTAAGAAATCAGAAAAATCAAGATATCAAGCAAGTATGATCAAACTAAGTTTTGAAAATAATATTTTATATTGCAGTAAAACATAAACTGCAAAAAAAAAAAAAAGGGTGTTGAGCTTTAGAGAATGAAATTACAGTTCAATTTTTAATTACAAGACCTGTAAGTCATAACTCTTCCAAGCATTAAATTTGCTTTTAGAATAATTATATAATTATAATTATTCTAAGCAGTGAAGGTTCAATAGAGAATCAAAACTTTGACTAGTCAAACAGGTAAGAGTAATAATTCTGATAAGCGGTGAAGGTTCAATAAGGAATTTAATTTTTGGAATAGTTGAAGAGGAGAAAGGAAATGATTCTCATAAGCGGTGAAGCTTTAATAAAGAAATAAAACTTTTGAGTAGTCGAAGAGGTGAGAGTGATAATTCTGATAAGCGGTGAAGGTTCAATGCAGAATTAAAACTTTTGACTAGTCGAACAGATAAGAGTGATGAATCTGATAAGCAATAAAGGTTCAATAAGGAATTTAATTTTTTGAATAGTTGAAGAGGTGAAGAGTGATAATTCTCATAAGCGGTGAAGGTTCAATAAAGAAATAAAACTTTTGAGTAGTCAAAGAGGTGAGAGTGATGATTCTGATAAGCGGTGAAGATTCAATGGGGATTGATATGTTTTTGTTGTGTAAGGGCTAAGAAATTAAGATTTTGGTTGCAATAGGACATCAGACATCACACATTAGAATGGATTTAAAAGCTTTGTTTTGGTTAACAAAAGAGGGCTGATTGTTTTTTTTTTTTTTTTTTTAAATTTAATACTTCAGTTTTAGAAGAAACATTAATGATTTGGTAAAGATTCACAGATAAAGAACCAGATATACATTTAAAATCTTTTTGTTTCTAAGCAAGAAGGTCTGATTTGTTTTCTTGTATTCTTGCCTAAGATTGGAAACATAATGGTTTCGGTAAGGATCAGAAACTATACATGAAAGTGTAGACTTGAAAGCTTTACGTTATTGGTAAATGGTGAAAATTTGACTTTTTACACTTTGGTTAAAGAAGGAATCTAATGATTTTGGGAAGCACTTAAGTTCTAAACAAACCACTGAAATTTTGGCCTGCTGAAACGATTTGAATCAATTTTTAAAAATAAAAATAACAAGATTTAAAAAAAAATTGTTTTAAGGCATTAGATGTAAAAACATGATTTTTTTGTAAGCATACAAATATTAACACTTGAATGATTTTCTATTTGAAAATAAAACATAATTAATGATTTTACAGCGAAGCAGGTTTTATATGGAGCATTAAAGTTTTGTGAGGAGTTGAACCCTGAGAAAATAATTTACTTACTTACAGATCACACCTAACCTAATCTTGACACATCATTGTATTTACTGAAAAAATACCATCATTTTTTTGAAAATTCGTAATCAATTCACATTCACATTCTGAATATGATGCGAATCGTTTATTTTAAGTCATAACAAAAACATAACATAACCGATAACGGTGAATTAAATCGGTGCAAGCTAACGGCTTTGTTTACTTTTTAATTTCAAAATGGCGGACAAATATCTGATGTTCCGTAGTGGTATATGGAGAAAAATAAAAACTTAAATATCTTTGGATAGGGAGGGTCTTTTTCGTCGGGGTAAACTTCTTGCACATCCTTGACCCAAATGTCAACTTTTAAGCCAAATTTTGATGTGAAAAGACATTGCGTGAAGACGGTATGCCGCACACGACATGTACGGCGTGGGATGTCGATTTGTTTCGCCTCTAAAAACATTGAAATAATTTTTTGCAAGACTGAACGAGCATTTAAATCGAAAGATAAACTCATTAAGTTCAGGTTTAAAAGGTCCAATGCTTCAAAAATTTTATTAGGTTCGTGTTTTTTAAATATGAAATGTAAATTCTGGCAAATAACGACGCTAACAAAACCAATACTTCGGCCATTTTGAGATGCCGAAGTAAAAAAAAAATTGCAATGGTTAGAAAGATCTAATTCTGGCTAAAACCGCGAGTAGCTCTGAAATAGGAAAAAAAAATGCTTTCAAAGGCATCTGTACAGAAATAATAAAATATTTATTTGGCGGCTAGTCTTTCTCGAATGAAATGCCAGTCTAAAATCAGAAATGAAGTAAAAATTTTATTAGCTATTATTTTTTTTCGCGAAAATAGAAGAATAAATTGCTTTTTTTTTTTTTTTCCTTTAAAATTTTTTTTTCGAGTTGGAGAAAATCCCAAGTTAGATAAAAAAAAAAAAAATGCCAGAACATATCATGACTCTGATGAGTATCGCGCGAAAGGGGATTTAAGTATTTTTTAAACCACCCTATACTTCAAAAATTGTCGACTTTTTTTTTTCTTTCCAAGCTTCCGTTTACAGTCGAATAAGCATCTCTTGGATTTCAACATTAAAAACGTTTTCTTAAAAAGTAAACGATGGGAATTTTGGAAAATTCAGATTTTTTTTAGAAGGGACCGTCCATAAATTACGTTAGCATTATTTTTGGCTATTTTTGACCCCCCTTCCCCCTCTTGTTAGCAAAGGTGAGCATTTCGGGACCCTCATCCCCTAAAAATAACTTAAATTTCGGTAACTTTCCCTCTTAAACAAATTTTTTTTTTAAATTAATAGACAGTAAAAAATATTTATGTAACTATGTTAAAATCGGTCTACACAATTTTGTTCTGCTGTTTTTTCCAAAAGGAAAACATAAATTTTTAAGTAATTATGTTAATTTTTACATAAATTTTTTTACTGTGTATTAAACATTAAAAAAAATCTAAAATTCTTCGAAACTTAAATTTTGCAAAAAAAAAAAAAAAAAAAAAAAAAAAAAGGTTCTTTTTGATGTAGAACTACCCAGTAAAAAATTTTATGTCAAAATCGACATAAGTAGGTCCACATAATTCTTATGTTGTTTTTGTTTTTGTTTATATTTTCCTTTTGGGGAAAACAACAGAAAAAATTTATGTGGACCGTTTAGAACATATTTACATAAAGATTTTTTACTGCGTATGTCTTCGAGATCGGTCGTTGGGAAATCTGTCTGTCCGGGTGTCTCACTGTTCGCACCAAAAATTATAATATTTAATTATTTTAATATTAAAATTTTAACTTCGAAAATTTTAAATAATATTTTGACTTTTTTTTCACTTTTGGTCTTTTTTAATAGTAAAATTAGACGAGTTGAACGAAAGCCAGGATTTTCTTGGTTCAGGTATTTCTTGAAATTTTCTTGTAAATTTCTTGTAAATTTTCAAAAAACTTAACCTTTACAAGAAGCTTAAAGTTGCTAAAGCAAGGACTTAGAAATTTCTTGAAATTTTATTTAATTTTTTTTTAAATTATCGCCGTTTTTTTGAAATACCTATCTTTTATTTATAAATAAAAGATAGGTATTCCAAAAAATATTAAAATTTACACTACACGAACAAAAACAAGAACTTAGAAATTTTAAATAAAATATGCCAAGAATATGAGCTAAAGCAATATTTTAATACCTGTATTCAAATTTTAACTTTGAAGATTTTAATTAAAATTTTGACTAATTTTTTTCAACTTTTGACCTTTTTTTATCAAAAATTTTAAGTTTTTTTTCATGCCAGGAAAAAAAATTATATTTTTATCAAAAAATTCGAATTTTTTGATCAAGAGCAAGCAAAAAAAATGCCTTAAAATTTTTAAATCGTTTCATTGTTTAAATTTAGCAATATTAGGACAGTGCCCCGAAGACGTTGTCCTACGTAAGGATATGCCCCCATATCCCAGTCTGATTTTTAAAGTTAATATTAAACATTAAAAAAATTTAAAATTCTTCGGAACTTAAATTTTGCAAAGTTTTTTTTTTCTTTTTAATTTAGAGCAAATGCGCGAGTAAAATTAAAATCGTTTATTTTTTTTTTTTTAATGAGTTACGTTACATAATTTAAAAAATTTAAATTATTTTCGTTTTTGCAGGTTTATTACATGAGACAAAAGCTAACGGTATAGATATGTAAAACCCCTCCGCCCCTTGTAGCAAAAGTTAGCATTTTGAATATCCCCCCCCCCCCAACGTAATTTAAGGATGGCCCCCAAGAGCAAGAGAGCAAGAGCAAAAAGAAAATAGTGAAAAATAATCTAAATTGAAAAAAGTTAAAAAAAAGATTTAAATTAAAAATAGTTGGAATTAGCAAAAAAACTATAGTGGTAAACGTAGCATCACTATATTTGCGATTAATGCATACCGGTATTCTACAAAAATTTAAGCCTTCTTACACCATCTCCATTTCAAAAAAAAATAAAAATAAAAAAAAATATAAAATAAGTATAAATCTGACTTTTTGAATAACTTCATTTTGATATGACATGTAAGGGAATTGAGGTAGCAACGAAAAAGCTTTATAAATGTTGACTTGTGCTTTCAAACTTTCGTGATAGAAATAAAGGAATTAGAGACATGCTGTAAGCGCTCTCATATATATAAGATAAATACCGTTAAGGAAAAACTCCGAATTTCACGGGACTGAAATTTGTCAACTTTACAGTAGAACATTATCCTTAATACCTAAGGATAAAGTTCAAAACAAGGGAAGAGATGACACTAATTATTTTATTTTATTTTATTTTATTTTATTCTTTACCGTCAAAACTTTTCCTTTCTAATTAATTTCATCAATATATTTTTAACAGCCTTCACGAATTAATTTCAGAGAGTAATGAAATAATTATTACTGTAAACTCGAATAATGAAAACATTTTTTTTTTTTTTAATAACCGTTGCGGGTGTGCGCAGACCTTTAACACAAGCAAAAACCTATAACCTCGCAAAATGAGAATTTAACTGCATGATATTTCATGTGCAGTACATAAATCATAAGCTTCTCAACTAAATAAATCATTTTTTTTTTTCGAGTAAAATTCGATTACATTTAGCGCGGTGAAACGGTGGAAATGAGATGAATGATTATCGTTAGGAATGCCTCGGGATTAAGCTCAGTCGTTCAACACAATTTTATTTTCGAGTTAAATATCTGTCGGTAAAATTACTAATAAGGAAAAGGAAATATTTTTCCGGTATTTTTTTTTTTTATTAAGATCGGTATTTTTATAAATTCAAATAATTACTACACCGGGGAAATTTATCAGAGAGCTTTAGCGATTGTTTTTCGCGCAACGAAGCGTGAAAATTAACTGGAATATATTTTCCAAAAAAACAAAAATTCCCGGCACCCAAATTCATGCCGGTTTTTAGAAAATAACACTAGAAAATCTGTCGTAAAAACAAGAATGATCTTCATTTGGGAAGAAAAAAAAAAAAAAAATTCGAGGAAAGAAGGAAAAAATAATTGCACAAGAATTTAAATTAACTTCGGATTCGAATCTACGGTAATATAACTTTAAAAGAGGAACTTCTAACTTTTTTATTTCTCATCTTTTTTTTTCCTCGTTTTTTTTTTTTTTACGAACCAAAATTCGTGACCGACTAGCTCCTCAATGTGACCATTTTCACTTTTCATCTCGTACTTTTAATTTCCTATTTTTTCCCCCTATTAAGAGTGTGGCGTGGAACGTGTGTAAAAGTTTGTTACGTCAAATAAGCTTATTTTAAAAAATACTGTGCATCCGAATTTTTTTTAACGTGAATCAAAATAAAAAAAATAAAATTTTTATTTAAAAAAATAAAACAGAAAGATGAAAAAATTTTTTTACCTAAACGGATCAAATTATGAAAATCCTTTCCAATGCATTATTATTCCATACAAAAAGCCGTACCAAGCGGTCCCATTACATTTTTCGAAAAAAAAAAAAAAAAAAAAAAAAAAAAAATTGGTACACAAAAAAAAAATTATGATTTTACCCGACAACGATAGGGAGTCATACAACTTGCCATAAATTTTAACATAAAAAGTATAATTTAAAAGCCTTGAATTTAATTAAACCGATGTTCGGACGTTTATCTCAATCGGGTTTTCGAAAAAGAGGGCTTTTCGAACTATAAATTACATAATAGAAATACTCGTATTATTATTATTACCTCCTTTCTTGATGTAAAAATATAAGTTCTTGATTTAACGATATATCCAAATATCAGAAGGAATCCTTCAAAGCAAAGACATAACAAGCACTAAAATGAATTATCATTTTCACGCAAACGATTTTTCTAAAGATGACATGCTAAAGTCGAGGGCAAATAAAGGAAAAAAAAAAATAAAAATAAAAATAATCGAAATTAAAGTGATGTCGGGAAAACGGGAAAAGGAAGTCAACGGGTTCCCGCCGGAGAGAGTTCCCGAACCCGACTGAAATGAAAACACTTATCGACTACATCGTTTCCAGTTTTGTTGATTACGCGAAACGACAGGGGCGTCTTTACCGTCGCTTCTACTATCCTTTCCCAAAACGTTTGCCCTTTTTTTTTTTCCTTTTTTGCTTTCGAAAGCGAAAACGGATGGAGAAGAAAAAAAAAAAAAAAAAAAAAAAAAAAAGATTTCGATTTTGCTTGCGTATCAAAATGAATTTTACACCGGAAAGATTAGAATCGGTGAGAATTTTTAATCAAAATAAAAAAAAAAAAAAAAAAGGTTTAAAAGAAAAGTTTTTATAACATTTAAATTGCCTTCCTTGTCATGGAAATTCCTTTACTTTGAGTCTAATAGTTGAAAATATTCATTTTATTTTATGGGAATAATTCACTTGCAAAAAAAGAACTAAGAAAACCGAGGAAAAAATTTAAGCTTCTGAAAAAAATTAACGTTAAGCTACTAAAGGAATTAGCAAAAAGCAATCTGAAGTAAAAATCAGTCCTCCTAATACCTCCTCCCTAGTTCTCGTCCTAATTTATTTTAACTCAGAAGAACGTTTAGTTCACGTTTAGTTCATTTAAACACATTTCATAAATTAACTTTTTTGTACAGATTTTGACTGCCTCACTTGTTGCTGGCATACATGAATGTAAATCGTTTAAAAAATAATGATGCATTATTCCAAAATTTTTCCTTGAAATCGGGGACAATAATAAACTCTTTTAAGTTTTTGCAATTAACCTAAATAGTATAATGCAAGTTGCTAATTAAAATAATAGACAATTCTAAACTGTTGGGAATTTCCCATCTGCACTCTTACCATGATTTAAATATTTCATCGAAAATGACTATAACATCCTAAAATAGTAAATCTTATTCTCCAGAAAATAACTCACATGCTTCAAACCTTCCTTATCTACTTCTTCACTTATTAAATTATTTTCATCGATTTTCAAAACAAGGTAAAGAAGATGAACAAGATGAATCGGGATCATATTTGCTTGGAACAAGTTAAAACTTGTACCGGGATCATATTTACCTGAAACAAGTTGAAACTTGTATCAGGATCGTATTTGTTTGGAACAAATTGAAACTTGTACCAGGATCGTATTTACTTGGAACATGTTGAAACTTGTACTGGGATCGTGTTTATTTGGAACAAGTTGAAACTTGTGCAGGGATCGTATTTACTAGGAACAAGTTGAAAAGTATTAAATGAGTTCTTAATTGGAACAAAAAGAAATGTCAAAAAAATTGAAAAAAATATTTCCTGTTCAAGATGCAATATTTACACGATCATTTTTGCAATTCAGAAATTGGTGTTATGTTTTGAAAAAGTTCTCAAAAAATGAATAAAGAATTCCAATTACAGTTTTTGCAATTACCAGTAATCACTCTAGCCTATCTGCCTTGTCCAATTATCACTTACTAATTCAAATTCACAAAAAACTGAACTGTAACATTGTAATAATGCATACAGTGTGAATTGTTTCCAGTTTTGATTACGTTCCGTCTCACTTGGTGGAAATAAAACTCATAAAGCAATATAATATTTTTAAAAATAATAGTTGACTTATAAAACCCAAGCATTTTTGAATTTCATTAAAAACCAAAAAATTAAAATTATATCTCTTACCATTTGACACGAGCTACATTTGAGGCGCCTCTAAAACTTTCGGTAATCCTACGGTGGACTAACGACTCAATACAGAAAATCATTTTTTAAAAAAACAAACTTCACAGTTTCTTTCGTTCTACTTATTTAATTTAATGATCATACTTTTTCGGTGTAAAAACGTATTTGATATCCAAAGTCCAAAAAGCAACACAATAGTAAACAAACCCGCCATTAGCGACACTAGCGCTCCTGTCGGTAAAGGAACTAAAGCAAAGGAACCGATAATTGTAATACTGTCGACAAAATTCCTTAGAAATGTCGCCCATGTTTAACTTATGAAAAACCTGAGCAACGTTGACAGTCGATGTTGTTTATAGAGAAGCCGAGAGAGAATCCGTTGGTTTGTGTTTTTTAACGGTCAAAGAAAATGAAGCCGGCGTAAGTAATCCTTTTTTTCTCTAGTGTATCTGCATTTTTTTTTCCCTTTTAGAACGTGTTTTACATCGTCCATGCATTTGAATAAATATGTAATATTGGAAATTACGATAACTTTTGTTTTTGTGTGCATCAAAAATGAGTGTTGTTAAGCTGTATTGTTTTTCTTATGCCTTATGAGTCATATGCTTACATCCTTTTTTTTTTTCTTTTGTATTCATGGAAATGCTATTAATTAATAATACAATTAATAAATTAATATTGTTCTTGGTAATAAACTTTTTTTCTCTTTTTGAAGGAGATCCAAGCTTCTGCGTAAAACTCCTGGGAAAAGCAGGTCTGGTTCTCTGACCGAAGAACCTGTGGAGGTATATTGCAGGATAAAACCTTATGGTGGAACCAGTTGCATCACTGTTGTCTCTCCCACAACGGTACAGTTAACTTCTCCAGATTCTTGCAAAGCTGGGTTTCAAAGCAGAGAAATTCAATACACATTTAGTAAAGTGTTTGACGAAAAAGTTAGTCAAAAGGATGTTTTTGACATTGTGGCATTACCTTTAGTTTCAAATTTGATAGGTGGTAAAAATGGATTGCTTTTTACTTATGGAGTTACAGGTAAAGTTTCAAGTATTTTGATTTTTACAGAAAAAAAAGTAACATTGATGTGTTTGTTTTAGGAAGCGGTAAAACATATACCATGAATGGTGATCCAGAGCACCAAGATGGCATTATGCCCAGATGTTTGGATGTCCTTTTTAATTCAATAGGGGATTTACAAGCAGACAAATATGTTTTTAAACCAGACAGAATGAATAGCTTTGACATTCAGGACGAAACAGATGTAATGCTTGCACGTCAGAACGATTACACTAATAATGTCAAAGGCACTTCTAAGACTCCAAGAAAGTGAGTTGTAATTGGCTATAGTTTTTTTTTCTTGTAAAATAATATTTTTTGTATTGTTACATTAGAAAAGAAATTATCCCAGAAATGGATGGATTTTATAAAAGAAGGACAGATAACACAAAAGTGCCAGGTGTTGATGAAGATAATCAGTATGCAGTATTTGTAACTTACATAGAAATTTACAATAACTCCGTTTATGATTTGCTTGATGACAGTTTTGAAGATCAAATTACGAAAAAGTAAGTTTTTAAATATAAAGAAGCAAAACATTTTGAATTTTATAACTAGCATTACTCACAGGTTACAGAACAAGCTCATCAGAGAAGATTCCCTCAAGAACATGTATGTACATGGAGTGACTGAAGTGGAAGTCAGATCTCCGGAAGAAGCTTTTCAAATCTTTTACAAAGGACAAAAAAGAAAAACCATGGCCCATACAAATCTGAATGTGGAGTCAAGTAGAAGTCATTCTATATTTACCATTCGTTTGGTTCAGGTATTTAGCTTTTTGTTGAATCATATAAAAAAGGGGATTTGCAATCACAAATTTTCCTTTTAGGCTCCAACTGACAACTTCGGTCGAAACGTTTTAGAGTCGAAGCAATACATGGTGATCAGTCAGTTATCGCTGGTAGATTTGGCAGGGAGTGAAAGGACGAACCGAACGAAAAATACCGGACAACGACTTAGAGAAGCAGGTTCGTATCCGTTTAAAAAAAAAAAGTTTTAAAAAAACTATTAACTTTTGCACGTCTTACATTTAGGAAACATCAACAATTCTTTAATGACTTTGCGGAGTTGTTTGGAGTATCTAAGGGAAAATCAGAAAACTGGAGGCAATAAAATGATACCGTACAGGGAATCTAAATTAACTCATCTGTTTAAAAATTATTTTGAAGGGGAAGGTCAAGTTCGCATGATCGTGTGCGTTAATCCTCAAATGGCAGATTATGACGAAAATGTGGTACGTATTTTGTTTCTTTATCCTGGTGTACTCATTCTTGTGACTTAAAATTACGATCTGTTTTGTTTAAATATTTTTTAGCACGTCCTGAAATTTGCCGAAATGACTCAAGAAGTTCAAGTACTAAAACCGAATCCTTCAAAATTAGACATCGGTCTGACACCGGGAAGAAGGAGGGCCCATCGATTCGCCAAAAAGGCCGTGGAAGAAGGCACCGCACTCACGGAAATCAAAGAGTTAAATTTGGATCCGAAGTGATTCTCAACATTTTGCCTCCTTTTCCGAATATGTATCTTACGGATCCGGAGGACGAAAACACTTTGAAAACATTATGTTTTTACCTCGAACAAAGGATCGCTGCCAGAAATTCCGCTCTTGAAGACTTAGAAAAACGACGGTTCGACGTGAGAGGAAAAATCGAAGAGAGCGTGAGAATGATTAAAGAACTTCAGCAAGAAGTGGAGGACAAGGAAATGATCATCAGTCAACACACTCTCGACAAAGAGAAAGTAAAAGAAAAATACATCACTAAAATGGCGGCTACCAGGGAAAAATTGGCCAGGGAAGCAAAAACGAAATACAGCAGAGAACGAGAAGAATTGCAGGTAAGGTCTGCGTGGAAAATTGAAAACGGCGTCGTTCAACAGGTTTTTAAAGCAGTAGCTTAAAGTTGTTCATTTATTTATTTTTTTTTTTTTTTTACAGAATAGAGTTCGGGAACAGCAAGAAAGGTTCCGAGCAATGAGAGAAATTTTCTTATCCGATGATGCGACGCCTAAAGTAACGCCTCGAACGTTTGGTTTAGGTCATGTTCCTTCCCTTCCCACAAACGCGACTCCGTCTCAGGCAACTCCTTCCGCTGCTCAAAATGTGACGCCTTCGCATGGACATATTTCAAGACGAGTAATTATATACCTATTTTTTTTTTTAAATAAAACTAAATAAATAAAAACGGTCTTTAAATTTTTTTTTTTTCTCCACAGGGAATAGCAGTAAGCAATCCTCGCCACAGAAGATCCAGATCTGCCGGAGGCGGAGACGTTTGGCTAGATCACAAACCAGCGATGGCCATAGAGCTCAACACGGTTTTGCAGCCGAGCATGAAGAAAAGAAAATCCGTAACGAAACTGACCGACGTTAAAGATATCGTGAATTCGAAAACGTCCAAATATTGCTTAACGACTCAAGAACAAGACACGGACGGAGAACTCGAAACGAAGCTGTATAAGGTAAAAAGTTTAGTTTGTCGTTTTCGCCAAGGCATTTCGCTTTCCCGGCCGGAAATAGTAACGGTTAGTAATTATAGGGAGACGTCATCCCCACGACGGGCGGGGGAGCTCAAGTGATCCTCAACGACGTGGAATTATTGAAACAGTTATCGCCAACATCGGAAGCCACTTCTCGAAAAAGAAGTTTCGCAGAAGGGATCGTCGAGAAAACGGAATCTCGATGCGCCGTATCTATAGAAGGCCACAGCAAGAGATCCAAAAGTTAAGAATTTTAATTATTTATGTACAGTAGCATCAAGTCGATATTTTTAAACATATTTTTAATCCTTTTTATTTTTAATCTTGAATTTTCTTTGAAATTCGAATTTCTCTCATTACGTATAATTTAACCTGATAATATCCAAAGTATTATTTTTGTATTATTTTGGGAATAGTTTGTATTTGTATTATACTTTTTTGTATTATTTAAATATAATATCGAACAGTATTGTATTTTTTTAGTTACTAATATATTTTAACTAGAAACTGCATTTTTAAAAATCGGCTAAATTTTTAAAATAGGTCAAACTAATCATCAGTGTTGGCCTAATTCATTTCAAAAATTCCTCGATTTACCTCAATAAATTTTCATCTTCTGAAAATTACTTAATCACGTTTCGAATTTTTCACAAGCTGATCAACAGATCCAGAAAAAATTACTTTCTGAGATTCGAACTCCTTTACTCTTTTCCTACAAACTTAATTAGTTCGAAGTCCGTAGTATTAACGTGTAATTATTTGTAGGTTTTCAAACATTCCAAAACTTCTAGGAATTTTTTCTGGCCCTGGAATCCACGCTTAATTTCATTTGCTACGGATTTGTAATCATATTTTAATTTTTAATTTTTTCTTCAAAAATCCAAATTTAAATACCGTAACGTTTAAACAAAATTAAAGGCACATATAAATTCACAGACCTTAACAAATCAAGCTCTTTCCAAACGGAGATTCTTCGATTTCTTTCAATAAATTTTCGCCTTCTGGAAATTGCTGAACTACGTTTCGAATTTTACACAAGCTGATTAACGGATTCGGACAAATTACTTTCCTAGATTCGAACTCCTCCACTTCCTTTTTTAACCCGTTTAAAATCTCTAGATCTAACACGGATTCACAGTCTTTCTCTCCGTTTTCTGACTCGACAAAATCAGGGTCCGGTAACTCTGCAGACGGCGATTTCCTTTTAAAACGAACGTCCAATATTTTTTTTTCGTAAGCTTTAATTTCGACTAGATTTTTAAAATATTTCATATTTACTGGATCGAATAAATCGTCTTTTAACGACTCCAACGTTTTAAAAATTTCCGTCCTCGAAGAATCATCCGTCGCCGTTTCTATTTCTTGAATTAAAGCTTCACAGAGAAAAGCCCTTAGACTTCTCGTCTTCGATTCCAAAACATCAGTTAAATTGAACAAGCTGTCTTCCGTTAGATAGCCGGACGGCGCCAGCCACCGACACATCCTTAACAGCGGAAGATCCGTCGATCCTTCTGGAATGTACCTCAAAGACGCGGAGAGAGCTTGAATGACGTGAGTCAATGCGGTATCTTTGTCCGGAGAGCAACAGGCCAACGCCAATTCACGAGCGATGCACATTGTCATCTGAAAAGAAGATTGTATTTTAGTTTAGTAATCGGGGGGAAAATCCAGTTCAAATTTGTCATCTAATAATTTTTTTTTTTAATTTACGAATTAAAGTAGCCGTTATCCATAGTCAAGCAAGGTGAAAAGACCGAATTTGCGAAAAACCAAAGAAAATATACAACTTCACACAAACCATTTCCAGAATAACAAAATTACTTTGCGAACTAATTACCTCCGGTTTCTTTTTGTAGAATACGTTTTTATCGTAAGGATACCGTAAAGCTGCGTAGCTTTCTTCGTCGGTTTCTGCCCCGGTGATGCTTTTTATATGTCGAAGAATATCTTGATCTAATTCGAGTTGCCCATCATTTAACTTACTGATACAATTGTAAGTGTGGTATAATATTTTTAAATACTGAAAATTAAAAAAAAAATTAATGAATTTAATTAATTAATTTAATTATATGTATGTACATATTAGGGTGTGTCATTTCAAATAAAAAAATTGAAATGTTGAGGGGCGTGTTGAAAATAGACTTTTTTCAGGCGTAAAACCACTAAAAAAAATTTTTTTCGATTTTTTTTAACCGCTTAGTGACCTCCCAAGACCAATTTAGCTTTTTAGAAATTGGGCAATCAAGTGTATTTTAAACTGCATTTTTAAATCCACTTTAAGGACCTACAAAATGTTTTGAAAAACTATTTTCTTATGTTTTCGCGGTCGTAGAACACGAATTTCACTATCCCGAATTTTTTCGGTTAACCCCTGTGACCTCATTAGCGTTTTTATCGAACTTATACCTGATTTTTCCGTCTGAAATTCGACTTAATCTCGATTTTGGAGCCCTGAAAATTTTTTTATTTTATTGGTATCACTCATACTTATGCAAAAATACCCGTCGAACACGCATTTCACCATCCCGATTTTTTCCTATCTACAAAATTTTTTTACGGTCGGAAAATTCTACCAGTTCTTTTTTTTAAGTTCCAAATTTTTTCCGACCGTAAAAAAATTGGAAATTGATTCGAAACACAAAAGATCCTTATTGATTAGAGTGTCCTGACTAAAAAATGTCATTGAACATGACCTTTAAATCGAACTGGTGAAGAGTTGTTGCCATTTTTTGGCAAAAAAGTCCATTTTTTCCCCAAAAAACCAAATTTACACTTGTACCCCTACTCAGGGGTTGATGGGAAAAAATCGGGATGGTGAAATTCGTGTTCTACGACCCCGGAAACAAGAAAACATTTTTTCAAAACATTTTGTAGGCCCTTAAAGTGGATAAAAAAAATGAAGTTTAAAACCTTGATTGCCCAACTTCTAAAAATTTTTCAATTTAAAAAAAAAAAAAAATTCGAAAAATTTTTTTTAGTGATTTTACACCTGAAAGAAGCCGATTTTAAACATGCCCCCCAACATTTCAACAATTTTTTTAAAACGACACACCCTCTAATGATAAAATCTGACTAAGATCTTACTTTCAAATTAGAATGGTCTTCGCAAATAGTAAGAGCTAAATCAGAATTTTGACATTCTAAGCACTTTAAAATTCCGTTCATTGCATAGGAAGACTCCAGCCGATCGCATTCTCCAGTTTTTGCTGCCAAGGCTGCTACGCTTAAATGTTGCGCTTCGTTCCTTTTTCCCATAATCTTCGCGGCCTCCACATAGTCTTTCAAATAAATAAAACTAAAAATAAAAAAAAAACGAACGAACGAACCAATCGCATTAATATATGACAAAGCAAAAAAAAATGGTTTAACCCCCTCTTAAAGTTTGCACGCATGCCATTTTGGGATTTTTTTCATCACTATACATTCTATGAAATATATCAGGGACTACGAACACTGGAACAAATCGAAGGGAATTTCAATCAAATTAAACGACAAATATGGATTTTTTGAAAATTAAGACTTACCATTCGCAAGCTCTTGTTAAACATCCAGTTTTGGAAAGCCATCGGGCATACTTCTGAATTATGTTTTTAATTTCGTCGTCTTTCTGATCGAATCGACAGCGAGCGATGCACAACGCTTCTAAAAACAGGTCCGCGTTGACGAGCAATTCGACGGCTTCTTTTATTTTGTGACAAGCAACCAAATAACTGGCAGCCTTTCGATATTGTTTTTGTTCGACCAGATTTTTCGAGTAAGCAATACAAGCCTCTTGCCACAAGCGAGGCGACACCATGGGGGCCAAAGAAACTAAAAAATCCGTAAGGCGACCGCTTTTAATCCCTTCTTCCACGGTTTCCTTGAGGTTGCCCCGCCAAAGAGATATCTCGTACAATTCTTGCCAATTATTGGATTTTTTTCTGATGTTTTCTAAAAGCACAAAAAGATCAACAATTTTTCCTTTTTCGGAATTATTTTTGTTTTGGGCTTTTTTAATTTACCTTCGTTATCAATAACTTCCGTCCACTGGGCCTCGTTTCCTAAAAATCCTAAATTATATTTTACGTTGCTTTCGCTTTGTTTTAATAATTCGTAACAATTTTTAGGATCCTCAGGGGTCCCTTTCCAGGCGTCAGAGAACATTTTTGATTCTCTGACAGTTTGGACAGTTTTTTCCTGTTTAGCCGTGGCAACAAATTTATCCTTATCCTCATCCTTATCCTTTTCCTTTTCATCATGCTTTTCCTTTACATCTTTCGAAATTTCAGAAAGGACAGCTTTAGAGGTACTCGATTTTTTCATTTTTTTCTTCTTTTTATCAGCTTTTTTATTCGCATCAACGTCCGGTATCTCGTAAGTCTCTTTCCCAGCCGCTGAAATTCTCCATATCAATAACTGTTTATTTCTACAACCTTAAAAGATATAAAGAAAAAAAGTAAAAAGAGTCAATTAATTTTTATTATAAACAAAAACTCCCAAGAAAAAGTGCGTTATAAAATTTTATAACTCTATAAAGTTTTGGCCGATTATAAAATTTTATAACTATTTATAAATTTTTAATTAAAATTTTTAACTGAGCAATATATTAATTTTATGCTTGCATTGCACTATATTTAGCATATGGGGACTTTATAGGCTCTTTTTTAAAAAATTTTAATAAAAAAAAAAAGGAAAATAAAATTACAATTTTATGGAATATAACCAGAGCCTTGTGGTCGACTTACCAGCCGCCTTTATCCACTACACCACATTTCAACTGATTTTTAAAAGCGGCAATATGGTTCTAAGTTGCCAATTATTTTGACTTATAATATTTTCCAGATTTTTCCGAATTTTCGGTTTAGGTATTTCTTGTATTTTTAATTTGACAAAGGCTCAAAAATAAAGAAAAACCGAAATAGAAAAATTCGGGAAGCGTTAGAAGAAAAACAAAAAACTTAGAAAAAAACTGATGATAATTTTTGTTATAAAATTTTATAACTATTTATAAATTTTTAATTAAAATTTTTAACTGAGCAATATATTAATTTTATGCTTGCATTGCACTATATTTAGCATATGGGGACTTTATAGGCTCTTTTTTAAAAAATTTTAATAAAAAAAAAAAGGAAAATAAAATTACAATTTTATGGAATATAACCAGAGCCTTGTGGTCGACTTACCAGCCGCCTTTATCCACTACACCACATTTCAACTGATTTTTAAAAGCGGCAATATGGTTCTAAGTTGCCAATTATTTTGACTTATAATATTTTCCAGATTTTTCCGAATTTTCGGTTTAGGTATTTCTTGTATTTTTAATTTGACAAAGGCTCAAAAATAAAGAAAAACCGAAATAGAAAAATTCGGGAAGCGTTAGAAGAAAAACAAAAAACTTAGAAAAAAACTGATGATAATTTTTGTTATAAAATTTTATAACGAATTATAAATAGATGTCATTTTTGACGGGTTATAAAATTTTATAACGAAGTTTAAGTTCTTAATAACTCAATTTTATAACACACTTTTTCTTGGGCTGCTGAAAGCGGAAATGAAAACATAAGTCACTCCAACTTTCATCCAGAATTTTTAAAAAAAATGTAAAATTAATTTTACTTCAGAGTCCAAATTGATTTATTTTTTAAGGCAGAAATATTTTTAAAAATGTTTATAGAACCGTTTTAAAAGTCCCTACAAACTGTTAAAAGAGCAGAAAAGGCGTGGAAAAACGATATTTACCGGTTATAACCAAATCTGGGTCCACGGGGCTCCAAACAGAAAATAAAGGCATTCGAAGTTTGTTGGGAACAAAAACGACGAGAAGATTTTGAGCGATCACGTCCCAAATCCTTACGGTACAATCTGCGGAAGAGGAAACAAGTCGACCGCCGACATGAGGGCTCCATGACACGTGCTGTATATAGCCTTTGTGACCTTTTAAAAGGGCCATCTTTTTCACGGAAACCTCTTTTTCACCGATCGAACAATCGAAGACTTGAATATCGTTGTCTTTATCTGTAGTTCCGGTAGCAAAATATCCGGAATAAGGAGAAACATCTGAGAAGAAAAAAAAAGGGGCTAGTTTTAGATTTAAAAAGAAAAAAAAAAAGAGTAAGCCAACAAATACGAGAAACACAAAAAAAATTCGAACAGTTTTCAATGTGTTTTTATATGAATTTTGGCGCCTTGAGAGTGAGGGGTCGTTATAATTTGCAGCCCCGCGCGAGTAATTACAGGCCACCCATTTCCGGTCGGAAATCAATACAGGCCAGACCGGATTCGGAACCTGCCAACCTTCCTGACTAATCCTTGCGCATGAGCTTTCGCATATGAGCTTTCATTGATGAGCTTTTCACAGACACCCTTACAGGCCGACGAGAAGAGAGCGAATTTTCGTGCGAGTGACGACGGAATTCGATTTCTCTTTTAAAAAAAATGAATAATTCTACACCAAATGAATAATTTTACACCGAGCTTTCACACCGGAAAGCTAGAAGTTAAAACTGGTGACTTTTCCTGACCAGTTCGTGAACTGGTCGCTTTTTCTTTTATCTTTAGCAAACAAAAAACGGGTACCGGAACTGTTTAGCATGCTGAAGTATAATGACTTTCGACGGAAACTCTCAATTTGCTTGAGCCCAATTACGTACCCTGATCGAAAGCTGTACAAACTGGATGCCAAGCGATTGATTGAATTGTTTTCTTATAAGCAGTCACAAATGCGACGGGTTCCAAATGCGGGGGACTTAACAAACAAATCGTTCCGTCCTCGTTTCCCACTGCCAGAAGAGAAAAATCCGGTTTCCAGCTCACATCTGTTTGTTTACCGCACAAGAGATTGAGGATTTTACTAAGGTTAAAAGGTGCTACAAAAAAAAAAAAAAAAACAGTTACAAATCAATACCTAGAGTGGCATAAACCTAAAAAAAAAAAAAAAAAAAAAAAAAAAAAAAAAAAAAAAACTATACCTTGATCGGGTTTTGATAAATCGTACTGAAAAAGGTTGCTGTTACAAATAGAATATAAAGCTAAATCTTTCTTATTGCTTTCATCATCTTTTCTACGGTAGAAAGGCCCCCAAGACAATCGATATACCGGTTGAGGATGTACTATTTTAAACAAAATAGGCATTTTTGAGGTTTGCGTTTCAATGCATCCGACTCTACCTTCTGACGTTCCGTAAGCCACAAGTCCGTCTTTAGTGGGGTGCCATTCAACCCACATCACTTTATCTGGGGGAAAAAAACGTAGTTAAAGTACACCTATGCAAAATTTTTCAAAAAAAAAAAAGCAACTAACCTTTGATTTTCTGCCAAAAAATACGAAGATCTCCTGCAGTTTCGGTTAAATTCCAAAGTCTTAAGACGCCGTCACCGACAGCAATAGCGATTCTGTTGGGGTCGTGGGGAGATGCTGCAGCGCAGTACGGAAATCCGTTCAACGTGTTGAAACTACGGATCAATTCGCATTGACCGTCGACCAATTTACACAAAATTAATTTCCTATCCGTTCCGGCAGACCAAATCTAAATTAAAATTCATTTCATTCTAGAGCGGAAAAAAAAAAGTGAAAATTCAATTGAAATAAAATAATAATTACCCAACTCGACGATCTTGCAACTTTTGTGTCGTCCTCGATGTTTCCATTTGAAATTGTTCCTTCATTTGCAGGAGTTTCTTCCGTTGTAATTCCGCATATCGCGAAAATACCACGGGAATGAAAATCGCACGCTGACTTCCAAGAGTCTTTCGTTTTCGATTTGGATTGCTTCGGCAATGCCTTCTCAGTTTCCCGTAACTGGACGTAATCTTCTATGTGGCAAATCACCATCTCTCCAAAAACGGTGTTGGAAAATATAGTAAATGGCTCAGCCCAATGCAAAGCCACAAAGTTCGATGTAGAACTTCCTTTCAAACGTTGCTTCTCTTGGCCAGATTCAAATTTCGACAGCGGGTTTGAAGGAAGTCGCAGGATAGTTTCGCATCCACCATCTGATCCAGCTCTCCATATGTAAATATCTGGATCTTTGCAAGAAGTCGCAAGCAGCTTTTCTTCTCCATTTGCCTCCCGAAAAACGTTACGGTTAACTGGACACCAAGACAAGGATTGAACCTCACTGTCATGACCTCGTAATTTAAACAAGATTTTGCCTCCTTCAACCAAGTTGACAACAAAAACCAATCCGGATTTTGAACCCACAGCAACAATTTTTTCTCTGTCTGGCCTGCAAGAAATGACTGTTGGTTGCATTCGAGGAAAATGAAATTTCGTCCCTGAGTTTGTCAAAACATTCCATGATACCAAAGTATCATTTTCTCCTGCAGACACAACTATTTCTGGTTCAGCTTCACTCCAATCCAAACATATCACTTTCCCTTTTTGTTCTTTTGAATCCTGGAAGGGAAGGGTATTCAAATAACAAACAGATCAATTACAAATTAATAAGCTGGCTTACCCAATGTAATTTTTGATCAGCCAAAAGACTTAATGTGCTTGCATCCCATATCCTCACATAACCATCGTCACCACAACTGACAACTGTGTTTTGGATAGTGTCACAACAGTTTTTCGGAGGAAAGGATACTGCTGTAACTCTGAAACCAAATACAACCAAACATAAAATTATAAAAATCAGAGTAACGATACCTATGAATTTCAGCATTCAAATAAGTACCTTAGATCGTGGGCATTTTCGATGACGGAAGGAAAAATAATTCTTTCCGGATCGCCATGAAGAATAACCACATTGTTTTTGGCTCCGTATACTATACTTCCATCTTTTTTACACGATAAATTTTTGGGTAAAAACCAATTCACAGCAGGTGGAAAAATTGTTTCGTCCATAGCTGAATGAAATTATATATGAAACAGTAAATATTTTGCCTAAGAGTTCAAATCTGAATATACAAAAGAAAGGAATGACAGCCCTTTTTGCAAATCTGACTCAAATCATTTCAATTTTCCAATTCTTAAACGAATCAATTGGATTAGTGCTGTTTTTCAGGACCAAAGAAAAGATTTAATAAAATTTATCTTACCTCCCGTTAGCACCTGTTCCGGTCCGGTTTTTTACTCAGTTTCTGTTTACATTTTCCCTTTGTCGACAATCTTCCCTTTTCTCATGTTTTCGACAAAAGAGTGATAAAGACAGAAATCTAATTGGTCGTAATACCGCTTATGTTTAACTTATAAGTTGAAGCCGCTGTTTAGGATATTTTGACCTTTTTATGTCATTTTCGCGGGAATTTTAATTTTATTGAAAAAATGGTTTTTCTGACCTTGTCTTAGAAATAATAGTCTCCTCACTCCATATCAAACTCCAAAGTAGCGCATTAAAAGCTGGGAAACATAACCTAAAGTTACTGAAGAAAACTATCACTTATGACTTATTGTTAAACTCGAATTAATGCTTTTTTTTTTTTTTTTTTTCAAATGTCCATTGATTTGAATCCGTTTTAATTCATTTTTTTCATATCTTCCTCTGGATTCTGGAAGATGCAAATATAAAATAAACCCTGACTATTAATTAATAAATCTGTTTTGACTGAAGACTTACAAAACTTTATTAGGTAAAAAAATTCCATTGCCAACGATTCTTGGGAAATTTGTAAATTTCACAAACAAGAAAAATTTCGTATTTCTTTCTCTATTTATGAATTAAAATACAAAAGATGAATATTAAAAAAAAAAAAAAAAAAATACACTTAATCATTTACGAACTACACTAAACAACATAATACAACCATATTACAATAATATCAGCTATGAATACATTTTAAATGGTAACCTTAGTTACAATTTACAAATATTTAAAAGGTAAATACTAAAGGAACAGTATAAAAGTATATTTTAAAAAAAATGTCAAAAAGAAAAAAAACCTGTACTGTGAGAATACTAAAATGTTTGATACAAATCACGTCAAAATGAATATCGTAAGTGTAAAATAAAATGGTTACTAGGAATAAACGTTTTTTTAAAAAAAAAAAAATACAAATTGTTTTTAAAGTCCCCTTACTGAAAATGAAATGCTATTTTGAAAAAAAGTAGACATTAAAATAAATTTTCAAATACAAAAAAATCTTAAATGAAGATTCATAATTTTTTTTTACTCTTAGGACTCGAAATGGTGATCAAGTCTACCCTTCTTACTTTTCCTGGTGTTATAGGTGATGCTGCTAATTTTTTTGATGGGGATGCCATAGAGAAAGCACTCTTTTTGGGTGTTAGGTTCATTCTATCGGGACTGCTGTTTGTTGAGGATATGAGACGCCTTGCTTGCTCCATTTTCGAGATTAAATCATCCTCATCCCCCTCTATGTACACACTCAAATTTGAAGACAGGGACCAACCTGATGGCGAACCCTTTTCCATCACATCTGTACGGTCTTTCACAGGTGTCTTTTCTTCCACTGAATTAGGTCTAAAAGGCACTTTTTCCGGGGTTTTAAAATCACACACAGATTTGTCAATAACTTTTTCAGGTGAAACGAAAGTGGAGGAACGTTCTTCATTCGGTTTCTTCCTTTTACTCTTCGTTTTTTTGAATAATTTTCTGAATCCCTCGTTCTCGCCCTCTGAATGATTTGACTCGTCCGAGCTCAAAACCCTTTTGTTATTGATTGTGTCACTCATCTTTCTACTGTTACTGTACCCTTTTTTTTTTCACTCAAAAAACGAAATCGAATAAGTTAAAATGTAAATTGTAGAAAATATCGATATTACATTATATCATTAGGTTAATCTTCAACAGTTTGAAAAATATCACAACGTCCGCTGTTTTTAAACTGTAAACAACGCCTCAAACGACAACCGGATGAATGGAAGGAAAAATGCCACTGTACCACGTGCTATCGCGATTTTTTAAAAAAATAAACAGTAGATGTCATCGTGCGCGCGCAGAGATGGACGAATTCAAATGCAAAAACCTTTTTCAAAACTAAGATATTTTTTTTTTTTAATCTTTGGGTCGGTATTTTGCATATCAATTTTGTACTATGTTTTAAGTTAGGCTATCACGTACACCAATCAAAACGCTATAAAAAAAGAATTTTTTTAAAACATTACAGAACAAAATTAAAGGTTCGATCCAGAAGTGCTGCCCGGGCAGCACTTAGGACATGTCCTAGCCTGCATATTCTGATTCCTTATCAAAAAAGAAAGCTTTTTCCAGTTCTTGTGGTGTTTTAATCCAAAACAAGAATTAGAGGGTAAAATGATACGAGGGGACAGGTAAAAATATCGATACCAGGGAGGGTAGAATTTTTAATCAGGAGAAAAAAGTGCTACTATTTTTGGGCCGGGAAATCTGCCAAGGGCTTCGGCAGATCAATATAGAGCAGGCATGCCATTTATACTCTTTTTTTTTTCATTTACGAATTCATATATGACGACAAATGTGTACCTCCAAATGAAAAGGTCTCACTTGGCATTTGGTGCTTAGAATTAGAATTTTTTGTTTGCAAACAAAGGATTTTCTTAAGTTAAATTTCCACAGCCTTCCATGTTCCCATCTGTTAGGGGGGTCCTTTTCATGTGGAGGTCCCCAAATTATCAAGTATGGTTTTAAGAAAATACGGTGTCTTTATAATATTTGCATGTTTTATTTGATCATTTTTTTGTTCTTTTATCATTTTTTTTTAAAGTTCTATACTCTTTTTACTCTTGGCTTCATGATCTCTTTTTATATTCTATAACCTTTAAATTTCATACTCTAAATATACTCATTTTTTTCTCACATTTTTATACTTTTTTTTTTTATTTTTTATTTTCAAAAAATGG
This sequence comes from Liposcelis bostrychophila, assembly GCA_037577465.1. Lineage (NCBI taxonomy): Eukaryota > Metazoa > Arthropoda > Insecta > Psocodea > Liposcelididae > Liposcelis > Liposcelis bostrychophila. The sequence continues at coordinate 17,876,298 of CM075212.1, read as the reverse complement.
CATATGCCTATATAGGGCACTTGTTTTTTCAAATCCACAGGGAGGATGCAAACAATTTTTTTATTTTTTTATTCCACATTCCGTTCTTGGAATTTCCCTGCTTCGATCGGACTTTGTTTATGAGAAACTTTAAAAATATTTTGTCTAGATCCAGGAACTGATTTTGCATTTTATTAGCACTTTAAGTGATGTCGATTTTAAGATTTCAAGTACCGCAGATAATATTTAAGTCTAACAAATTATCTTGACATTTGATGTATTCCCAATCGAGAACAATGTTATCAGAAATCTTAAAAAGGTGTCATGTCAGTAGATTGAAAAAAAAAAAAAATTAAAAAGTGTATTTTTATATTATCATTTTTCAGGAATCCTGTTTTAATTATTTTGAGAATTGGATCTTCTATTCTTGTAAAATAATTGCACAGCCCTGTACAAAAATAATTTCATTCGGAGAAACTGAAAATTCTGGCAATCTGAAGCTAAACATTTTTAGAAGACCAACGACCCCCTACCCCTTTTTCCCCTCTCACTTTTCATTACCCTTTCTCTTGATCTACTTTTAATATTCTATCAATAAATGCAGTAGTGGCACAAAAATCACGATTTCAACAATTAAAATGTATACGTCATAAAATCGTAAATGAAGAACATTTATCTTCGTTTTCGGCAGTTTTCTTTTCCGAAGATAAGGGAGCTTTTTTCAAAAGGGTGTCATGAAAATTTTCCCAGTTGTTCGACTGACTAGTCCAAGCCTAGGGAGAGATTTTTGATCCAGTTTAAGGTAGGCACAAGATCATCCATATGATTTACATTTATATATACCTAGGCACCTATATACAGTATCATCATTTTCGGCTTTAAGGCTGTGATTTTTCACTTTAAGGCAGCTGAAAGTTGAAACAAAGATATGAATTGGCTTGCGGATTTAATTTTAAAAAAATTATTTTTTTTTTAAAAATATTTCATCCAAACTGCAAAATTGTTACCGGGTCAACGTGAAATATGACATGTTTTACTAAAAGTAAAAATTACTGCAGGGAAATATAACAACTTTTATCAAATGATTTGATTCAATTTTGAAAGTGAATTTTTTTCTTCTTTTCATCGATATTATTAGGGACAATGTTATCAAGATAGACAGAGGACGGATTTTCCATATTGATATCTATTCAGATAAACGGGTCTTTTATATATAAACAAAAAAAAAATATCTGAACGGACGTTACACACACGATGAAGTTCGCAGCTGTACTATTGACCGTGGCTTTGGCCGCAATCGCTCAGGTAAGCTTTTCTTTTTTTTCATCTCAAAAGTTTTTCTTGGAAACCATAAAAAATCTGCCAGAAATATCTGCCGTACGGAATTCGTGCGATTGTTAAATGACATTTCACGATGAAAACCGCACGTCAGATTGATTTGAATCGCTACAAAAAAAAAAAAAAAAAAAAAAAGTGATCAAGTTATGAGTTGTCAAATACGGACATCTGAATGATTAAATGTGACTAAATAAAATTAAGAGTAATTAAAAATGACCAAAAATGATTACACAAAAAAAATTTTTTTTTGTTTGTTTGACTAAAAATAACAAAAAATATTACGGACGAGAATTTTTAATCATTTTTGGTCAAATGAAAAAAGTAATTTACTTGTTTAATCATTTTTAGTCATTCTTACACAGTAAAAATTTTATGTTAAAATTGACACAAATTGTATGTGTAAATCGGTCTACATAAATATTTTGTTAAGAAAAATAACACAATTGTTTTGTTTAATGTTCTGCGTCCATTAACGATTGTCATTTTTTTGCTGTTTACAAACAAGTTTTGTTGATTTTTTAACATAATAACTTAACATAGACTTTATGTAGACCATTTTTAACATATTTACATAATATTTTTTACTGTGTAATTATTCCTGATTAGACCCCTGCTGTAGAATTATTTTGATTAGAATTCTGATTAGAATCCGCCGCTTTAGAATTACTTTTTGTTACGCCGCCGCCGACGATTTGGTCGGCGACAGAAAAATAATTATTAAGCCGTTTATTTAACGATTATAATGCAAAAAATTCGAAATGAGTATTTGCGTTGCGTCCTACGCCCTCTTTTGGGGAAAAAATGCAATTAGAAATGGCTGCCCTTCGTTTGACACTATTGGCTCACGTGATACAATCACAAGGCCTAGTCATTTTCGTATTTGATTTTATATTAATTGAAATTAGGAGTTATGAGGTTATAAAAAAATATAAAAATAGATTAATTTTGAATAATATAGAATCAATTTTGCCGTTTACCATTCATTTTCCTAATAATTTTTTTTTCGCCGGATTAGCCGTCACCGTCGCCGAAACAAGCAGCTACTTGCTTGCGCCGCCGCTAACAGGCACTTTTTCAAACACGCAGCCGCCGGAAAAAATTGCTCGGCACAGGGGTAGGTCCATATTTGACAACTTATGACTTGATCACTTTTTTTGTAGCGATCTGTTTTTTTGCTTTTTTCTGCTAAAGATATTCCCCATATGTCTAAAGATAACAGTTCGTACAGTATATCTTGTATATTATACATCCAAAATTGTGTTTCAGGCTGATAGGGATTATTTGATCCCCGTCAAAGATGTTTTGAGACCGGGCAGACCCTCAGGTAAGTTTCACTTTTTAACTTAAAAAAAAAAAAAAAAAAAAAAAAAAAAAAAAAAAAAACTGCATCTAATGTATTGCGTGGATTTTAGGTAAAATCACTGGAGGAGAGGAAGCTACTCCTCATGAATTCCCCTGGCAAGTAGGTCTTGAAATCCCGTATCAAGGAAAAACTGCCTTCTGCGGTGGAAGTCTCATTGCACCCAACTGGGTTGTCACTGCTGCCCATTGCGGAGAATTGTAAGTAGCAAATTTTCGGAAAAAGATTAAAAACGAATTATCATTTTATTAATTTTTTTTCTCTCCTTTTTTCATGAAGGAGTCAAGATATTACAGTCATATTAGGAGCTCACAACATCTCAGATGCTAGCGAATCGACCCAAGTGGTTGCAAAATCGAAGAGAGTAATCGTTCACGAATCCTGGGATTCACAACAACTCAAAAACGACATCGCCCTTATCGAACTTTCAGAAGAAGTAGCTCTGAACGAAAGTAAGAGACTTTTTTTTTTTTTTTTGTATTATACATCGAACCCCGCCTTTTTTTTTTATTAATTGTAACTTTGTTATTTATAGACATCAACACCGTTCCTCTGCCTGACTTCAGTGAAGAGGGTAACAACTTCGCCGGTCTCGACGGAATTGCCAGCGGCTGGGGAAAAGACAGCGATGGTGCGTAAAAAATATGATGTATTTTGTATTTCACATTGGAAAAAATTTGTTCTCAATGTCATTTATTTTTTTTTTTTTTTTGTACAGCTGCCGAAAGCATTAGTCCTATTTTGAGAAAGGTCACCGCACCAACGGTAACTAACTTAAGATGCAGAGAGCTTTTCGGTATCTTAGGACTTATACTTCCCATTCATGACAGCAACATTTGCATTGACGGTACCGACGGCAAAAGCACATGCAACGTAAGTAAACATTTCCTAATAATAACCCACTGTAGTGGGGTCGTCCATAAGTTACGTAAGCATATAAAATGGTCTTTTTGATCTCACTCCGTCCCTTCACCAATACTTAGCTTATGGGTAAAATTGCTGATTTGGACCCCCCCCCCCCCCCAACATGCTTACGTAAGTTATGGACGGCCTAAAATAGTTACTATGTTATAACCTAGCAGCTATATTATAAAATTTTGGGAGAGCAACAAAGGTATTGAGCATATAGGCCTATTATGTTTTCATAACGATATCGCTTTACTAAAATCTTCTTGACTTTAACTAAAAAAAAAAAATATTGTTTTAATGCAGGGAGACAGCGGCGGTCCTTTGATCATCGTTAAAGATGGTGCTCCTAAACTCATCGGATTGACGTCCTTCGGTGTCAGTCTTGGATGCGAAAAAGGATACCCAGCCGTTTTCACCAGGGTAACCAGCTACGTAGACTGGATAGCAAGAGAAACTGGAACCAAAGTTTAAAAAATTTTAAGACTTTTCCATTGCTTTTATTTCTGTTCATAATTAAAAGTTGCAGTGCAACGTTGTAAATTTAAAAACACCGGTCAATTTTTTGAAAATTTTTCGAAGAAAAAATAAAAGCAGAAACTTTTTATTTTAATATCGTGTATGTAATTTAATAGCCTCTACCGGGTGACTACTTTTCCAATCTGTTTACATGCAATATTTTTACCACGGGATTACTATGGTAACAGCAACATTGAAACGGGGACACCTCGGTATGTCTAAAAAAAAACGTGGCTAAGGAAAACTCGAACGCATTTTCAAGTAGAATCAACTAGAGTCCATTTGTAGTGGGAAAACCGGAAATGAATTTTTTTAAAACTATTGCAGTTAATTCCACTATCTAGGTCTCAATAACCGAAAAATATAAATCGTTTTTTTTTTTTTTTTTTTTTTTTTTTTTTTTTTTTTTTTATTTTTATATTAAAATACCGGAGGAGTGAAGTAGTGGAATTATTTACCGGAAAAAATATTAAAAATATTTTTCCTAGTGCACAAAAAATAGGACAAATACAGGACATGCAAGACTTTTTTCAAAAAGTAGGATACATAGGATAGTTTTTGCAGCCTGGAAAAATTTTTTCAAAATTTCTTTAACCTTAAAGATCTGAATGGGTAATTCAAATTCAAATTTAAGTATATTTAACCATAAAAACAATAAAGGTTATCGGCCTCGTCCATAATTATTAACTGAAAAAAAAAGAAAAAAAAATTACAATAGGCCTAATAGTAAAATAATCCGTTTTTCGTTCTGATAGCAAGTCAGGGAGGGGACGAGAGGGCCAGCATCCCTGCAAAAAATACAATGATAGAGGAAAATGAATGTATTTTTTTGCATTTTCTCAATTTTCCATGTTATGGGTAATTCTTGAAAAAACGTACCGTGACGGGAAAGGACAAATATTGCAATTTTCGGTTAAAAAAAAACGAAGATTAAAAAGTAATTTATTTTCCTTGAAATAAAGGGATAATATTTTGGGATATCCTTCTTTACCTTCCGAAACTCGAATTCATAACAAAAAAAATTTTTTCTGCTGCATTCTTAGTGATAGCTGCCAACAAAACAAAATGTGACGGGAAGACAAGTAATTTACTCTTTAGCTAATTAAAAAGGTTTAAAAATAATTTTTGTTTTCTTTGAAAAAGGAATATAATTCTTTGCCTCCTAAAAAGCAAATCGACTGTAGAAAAACTTTTCTTTCAGTGCGTCTTCGATAAGAAGTTAAGCAATATTGCCTAAAAATAAAAATGAACATTTTTTCAAGAGCTATCCTTATAAAAATTATTTGGAGCCATCCTTAGCCCCTTGGACTGGCTACAGGCTTATTAAAAGATATGATTAGGTTGTTACGGTAATGGAATCTCGATCCAGTAATCAGCGAATCCTAAAAAAGTGCGACATTAATTTACATTAATTTACGTAATGAAGTAATTTACATTTTTCATAATTTTTTTCCTTCAAATTCACGAACCAATGAAACTTTGGGGATCGTTACAGGAACACTCTTAAAATATGGAGAAATAGGGACATTTCGCGGTTTTTCTCATAAGACTATAGGCAAAAATTTTTCTCAGTTAAAAAAATACTCAAAATAATAAAAAAAAAAGAAAAAAAAAGCATTCAATTCAGCACGGCAGAGTAATAAATTGTAATTAGGATAATAAAACTTTTACTGAAAATGACGATTTTTATCATGAGAAGAAAATTATGTTAGTTGATACGTTCCTTGAGCCTATGAGCCGTCATGCGTTAAGACAGATAAAGGCGTCCTTATTTTACGTAAGCCTAATTTTGGCAATTTTAGACCCTTACCCCTCTCCCCCCTTGTAAGCTAAAATAAGTTTTTTGAAAACTCCCTCCCCCTTTGTTATTCAGTCCCAAACCCCCCTCCAAATGGATCATTTTTCGCTTAAGTAAGATTTAACCAGCCCCCCTCCCCCTTAACGTGCTGACGTAATATGTGGACGAGCGCTAAAGCACAGGTTATTTAGGTACAGTGCACGGAAATTTGGTTTGCGGAAAAACCATCACAAATTTTTTTTTTTTTTAAATTTAATATATCAGAATGAATGGAATTGTTTTCATTAAAATATCACGGGTTTAAATATAATTATTTACTTGTCTGGAATATTTAATCGGATATGTTATGCTTCCTAAATCGAAATGGTCAGACGATAACTATTATAATCAGCAATCACATAAAGAGGAAAAAAAAATTCAAATCTTTGACGCACTCGTATTTTAGTCCACGCGTGTATATCCGAAAAGTCTCGTACGTAATAATTAGAATATAATTTTTGTCATGCATATCATCAATATCATAATTTTAAGTTTAATCACAATGATCGGAAGTAAAGTCCTTGATTGAAAGCCCAGGCCTATCATTTTCATCTCTCATTTTTAAAGTAATTAAATTGTTGGTCGAAGCAGCAAATCGTAAATTTACATTGCAGTCGCAAAACTGTATAAAAGAAAATCCGACATTAAAAACTCGATTAGTATTTAAACAGCCATATTTCAAAATGAAGTTAATTTTTGCTTTGGTGCTATCCATTTTATCTTTAGGAGTAAATGGAGAATCTGAAATTAAAATGCCTCCTGAGCTGAAGGAACTTTTGGACAACTTTCACCACGTATGCTTAGATTCTACAGGTGTTGCGCAAAGTAAGTGGTTACGTATTATACCTCGTACAAATAAAAAAAATAAAAAATAAAAAAATAAATAAAAAATAAAATAAAATAGGAATAAAAAAAACTTGGACAATATCTAGGTGCAGACTAAAAAAGGCTCCATTTTGAAACAGTTCGCGGAATAAAATAGGAATTCACATTTGGGTAGTTCTTGAAAAAATGTACATTCTATTTATTTTTAGGCAGTATTGCTTAATATCTTATCAAACACACATTGAAAAAAAAAATTTTTTACAGTGGATTTGCGTTTCAATGATATCCCTTTTTAAAAGACAATAAAAATTATTTTTAAACCTTTTTAATAAGCTAAAAAGTGAATTATTTGTCCTCCCGTCACGTTTTGTTTTGTTGGCAGCTTCTCATTAAGGATGCAGCAAAAAAAATTTTTGTTGTTGTGAATTCGAGTTTCGGAAAGTAAAGAACGACATCCCTTTTTTAAAAGAAAAATGAATTACTTTTTTAACCTTCTTGACCGAATAGTGCAATATTTGTCCTTTCCGTCACGGTACCTTTTTTCAAGAATTACCCATTTCCAAGGGAGCCTCCAAATCGCCGTGTTTAACATGAGAATGAGGGAAATTGCATTAGTCAAAAAACATTTACGGAGGCGGGGGAAGGCTCAAACCTCCTCACCAGGGCGGTGAGCCACCTTTTGCCCCTGGTTAGCTACAGGCCTGGTTAAAACCTATGTTTAATTTCTAAAAAATATATGGAAACTTTACTGACAGTACTAGCCAGTATTGACACACTGGGTCGGCGCTTTTAACGACTGGATCCACCGGAGAAAATCCGGTAATCCGACGGGACAGTCCGGCTCTGCATATCTTTACCAAGTTTTTCGAGTTCCTGAAAGATTTTCGAGAAACCCGTTTCGTTGCTATACATTTAATATTTCTTTTCATTGCAACGACAGTTCTATTCTGTAAATTCCAGATATTGTAGACGACGTCCACAAAGGGAATTTTGCGGATGATCCAAAGTTGAAATGCTATTTTAAATGCATGTTGCAACAGCTGCAAGCGGTATGTATACGAGAATCCAATTTTATTCTCTTAAGCCTTTGAATTCGGATATTAAATCTGAGTTTAGCATGTGCTCAATTAGATTAATTCAGACAAACATTCAATTACGGTTAGGAATTATATAAAATTTCCAAATCGTTTAATCTTTTTCCAACTTCAATATTTTTTCTCATATTTTTCAAAGTTTTCTTCTTAATGCACTACCTAATGCAATTAAAAGTTCCTATATTCTGCTTTCAGATGACGGATGAAGGAACGTTGGATATGGATCTTATAGAAGCAAGCATTCCCGAAGAATTAAAACAACACGGAGCTTTAGAAGTCATAAATAACTGTAAACACATCACAGCTCCTGATATATGCGAAACTGCTTTCCTAATGATCAAGTGTTTGCATAAACAAAATGCAAAATTGTCTGCAATGTTTGAGTAGATGGCACAAAAGAATCTCGTACCTCCAGGTCGTTGAGTACTTTAAAATTTTGTAAACAGCTATTGCTCTTTAAGTGAAAACAGATGCAAGGCAAAAAAAAAATTTAAAAAATTTATTGTCTCACTAGTTCATTTCAAGAGCGAAGAGGTCACATTTAATAACATTGTGAAATGTTTTTACACATAAATTATTTGTTCATATGATTTTTTTTTTTAAACCTTTTATCTTTACGAGCTTTAGTCCATGTGATCGCAGCCATTTAAAATTAAAAAAAAAAAAGCACTGGCCCCTTTAAACAAGTTTGTGAAAGAACGGAAATTTTTAGAAATTAAGTTTATTTCGTGAATTCATTCAGTTAGTTCATCTTATTGAGTTTTTTTACGCATTTCTGACAAAACCGACTAAAGAGCTGAGGAACCGCTTTAAGATAAATATTTTAACACGCTGGAAGATTCATGAAATTTTTTCTGAGGGGGGGTAGAGATCCTAAAAGAGATTAGCCATACCTGTAATTCCGGTTCTTTGATATTCTTCTCCTGAAAATTATTGGTCCATTAAAAATTTTTTTGGAAAACTAAGAAGGTAAATATAAACAGTCAGGAACCATTTTGTAAACTTAAAAAAATTAATATTTCAGACAGAAATTTATTTTTCGGATTTATCGAAAAACCGGAAATGGCTGAATGGCTAATCTCTTTTAGGATCTCTAAGGGGGGGGGAAGCTTAAAATATATCCGGAAATTCGAATTCCTTTTACAAAGTAAATTTAATGTACGGATTTCGGGATCATTGGAACATTTAGTTTGAAAAGAAACTTACTAACATTATTACAAAGTATTAATTTTCTAAAAATTCGTAGTCTATCAGATGTAAAATTGTTTCGATCCGGGGGAAAGGGGGAAAATTAATTACCTATCGTTTAATTTAGAATAGATTATAAGTTGCAATCAAATATTTTAAAACAATTTCGTATTTATTTCAGTGAAAATCCGTTTTTTTCGGTATCAGTATATTTATAAACAAACGGCCATTATGAATAAACGCGGGGAAAGATTTTCCCTTTTTCACTTGTCGCCTTCAATTTTTTCGAACCTGGCGATAACCCCCCTGGGTCTTTCATCTAAGTCAGCGGAAAAAAAATTTTTTACAAGCAGCTTTTTTTTTCTTCGACTTAGGTCCTTTTTGCTCTTGCAGGCACCCCTAATCGTCGACAAATAAAATTTAAAAAAATTTTTTAAGGTTTTTTACATTGTAAAGAACACATTTTTGCCTGAACCCCCAAACTTTTCAACAGAAAGTGTTTTTTGAACCACCCTATTTGATTTCTCAGTGAGGGCAATAAATAGGGGAATTCAAAAACAAAATAGATCACTTCCTATTTTCTTCCCAGGCTTTAAATCGGTTCTTTAGGAACCAAAAGCACTTGGAAAATTTTTTGTAGATTTCTAAAAAAGTTTGTAGCGGTTGAAATTTTTTAGCATTTTACAAACGTTTAGAAGCTCCAACTTTAAACTTTTTTTTTTCTTCACTTTGACACCTCTTTTCGACGAACGGCTGAAATTTTTTCAGTGCTCTCTGTGCAAGAGTTCTTGATCCTAAAATTATTAATTTCTTATCTTGTAACGTAGAGTCTGTACTAATTTTTGAAGTTAGGACTGAAAAATGCTACAAAATTATAACAGCTGTGAGTGACTTGTAAAATTTTTTTAAAAAAATCTATAAAAATTTTCCCAAGTGCTTTTAAGTCCTGAAGAACCGATTTAAACCTGGGGAGAGAAAATCGGAATTGGTTGGTTCTTTTTTTAAATTACCCTAGACGGCAAAGGTATAAGAAAATATGTATACACAGTGGCGTAGCAAACCAGCAAAGGAGTGCAAGCACAAACATTTTGCGAGGCCTTTTTTTTGTATGCTTTTTAACCTTGACCCTCTCACTCACCCCCCCCCCCCCCCCGCCTCAAAATTTTTTACGTTAGGTACTTGAATTTTTCATTCAGTCACGTTTTTTTTTTCCCAACCCGACTCCCATTTTTTTTTCACGTCCTTGTATTCGTCTTTATCTTTGTTGCTGCCTCTGTCGTTTTCGCCATTTTTTTAAAATCAGTAAATTAATCACGAGTTTAAAAAAAATTAAAAACTTATTAAACCGTCATTGCTCGATGACTACAACTGACTACAACAATAAAACTGTCTTTAAGCAATAAATGAATGGGATCAGGAAAAACCGAAGATCAGGTATTATATTTGAAAGAAATTTTGAGGAACATGAGGTCAAAATTTTATAATCTTATAATTTGGGCGAGAAAGCACGTTTCTATTGAAATCGTTTCCGGAATTTTCGAAAGAAAGAAGAAAGAGAAAAATAATTTTTTTTTTTTTTTGTCTGCATCAAAATGTAGTTTAGGTTATTCTGAACCTTAATCCATTTTTTCTGCCTCGAATCGCGAGGCCTAATAACAGCGCCAGGCCGCAAGCCTGTGCTTGTTTCGCTTATAGGCTGCTACGCCACTGTGTATACATTACATTGAAACCGTTATAGGTCATTACTTACGGCTCAGTTAGGATGTAAACGAATAAGAAATTGTGGCAAGAAACGTCGTAAGTGTCAAACCAAACTTAAACTACAAAACACATTTTATTATTCTATTTGCATACAATTAATAAGTTCATCTTCGCTACTCATTATATTACTCTAATTAAGGATCCAGTACAGGCTTAGGACCTAAAGATTCATGAGGTTGAGCACTCATAGTTATTACTTTGCCATGACAAACAGTAGCTATTTCCATTATTTTAGCGTAACCAGCTCTCTCGTCCGCTGGCGTAATGTATCCTTTATCTACTATTTGAGTAAAACCTTTGCATAATTCCTCCTTAATTATATTCGGGTATTTTGTCACTAATTTACCACTAATAAACTTCAATTCAAAAACAAGAAGATATTTCAACGGAGAAGGGTCGGAGTGGTGACGTGTTCATGTAGCGGTTTGGCTATCAATGAAGTTAAGCAGCATTGATGCGGGCCAGCTTCTGGATGGGTGACCGCACCGACACTCTTCCCCTCTGGCGGGTATGGCGGGAACTTACAAATTCAGTCATCTTAACCTCACTGTACAAGTTGGTTGTCGCATGCCAGAAAAGAAAAGGTCCCTGACCTGCGCAAGCAGTTAATAGAATACAAATTGGCCTGCGCAAGCAGTTAGTAGAATACAGAAAAAAGACCTGCGTAAGCAGTTAAAAAAAAAAAAAACGCAGGATTAAATAAACGAATATCTAACCGGCCACTATCTCCGGTATGTTGATTAACAGTTCCGTCATCAACCTCTGTTTCTACTTCCCAACCAGGAATTAAATTTAAAAATACTTTCATAGGATTCTGGTAACAACGTTCGCTAGTTAGTTCTACATGATTTACTTCTTCAAAAAACGTACCGTGACGGGAAAGGACAAATATTGCACTTTTTGATAGTAAAAAAAGATAAAAAAAAATCATTCGTTTTCTCTCAAAAAAGGGATATTGTTTTTTACCTTCCAAAACTCGAATTCACAACAAACAAAATTTTTTTCGCTGCATCTTTAAGAAGCTGCTAACAAAACAAAACAAAACGTGACGGGAGGACAAATCCTTCACTTTTTAGGTAATTAAAAAGGGTTGTAAACCCAAGTCTCGTCCTGCAATACGCCACCTGCATACCAGATATGTAATATACTATTTATTTTCTTTTAAAAAAAGATATCATTCTTTACCTTCTGAAAAGCAAATCCCCACTGTAAAAAAAGCTTTTTAAGTGTGTGAATATTGCCCAAAAATAAAAATGTACGGTTTTTCAAGAAGTACCCCTTATCGCAAGGTAAGGAAATAGTCACCTTTTTCGACATAAAAGACGAAGCATCGGCTATGGCTTAATCATATGCTCATGCCTAAGAGAAGTCCTCAGAATCAACAAAGCCCCAAGCATAAATTAAACAAAATCGAAATCAATTTAAGTAAATTTGTACAAATATACATAAAGAAGTTATTCAAGATTCCGCTTTTACCATATACGGAGGTAATAATACTCAAGTTATCAGTTTATCCTGAGTACAAAACGTTTCCGTATTTTTTATTAAATTGAAAAAGAATTGAATGCATTCTTCATTCATCTAGAATGAGCGCGTTTCTTTTTAAAATAAATTTATTTTGTTTATTTATGATACATGTTTTCTTCTCTGAAAAGAAAGAGATTTTTGTTTGATTATAAAAAAAAAAAAAAAAGTTTTAAAAAATAATTTGTGTTCTTCTTCATTTAGAAAAAAAAACACTACCAGATTCGTCCGATTGGTGAAGAGTGGTAGACACTAAATTTGTCGTAGACGGCTCTAATGCATACCAGGTCACTGTGGAAGTGAGAGAATGGGTCGTGTGATTGCAAAAACGGCACATTCGAATCCATCAACCATAATATCTATGGATCTTTATTGGACTGATGCATTCAGGTACCGGTGAGATGGAAAGTTGGATGCATCTTTGTTACGAGTATAAAATTATTTTAGTAATGTACCGTCTTTCGACCTTGACTTGTGTTTATTTAAAACAATTAAAATGAGTTAAAAAAACATCTTTTGTATCTTCCTATTCGGGGAAAAGAACTTATGACGACTCGGTTTCAGTTTTCTCCGATTGTTTCCAAAAAAATAAAAAAAAAGCACAATGCGGTTCATATTATTAATGGTAAGAAAACATTTATAATGAAGTGTACGTTTAAAAATGATAGGGGTAAAAAAAAATTTATGAATTAATTAAATATTCGAATTTAATTTCCATTTCTGGATTTTTTTCCTCGAGAGCTTTAATTTACGCAGGGCCCTAGGTATATTTTTTTTTGATAAAGAATTGCACATCCTAGCAACTGGTTACATAGAACATTTTACTAAAAATAAAAAAATTAAAGTGCAGTGATGATGAGTAAGATTCAACGTTAAAAACTCAAGATAGATTGTTTTGATCAGGAGCTACTGTGCAAAATTCCAGTGAATGTTTTGGAAAAATTGGGGGGAAAACCCTGGATGTCAAGTAAAACATAAAAACCGCACGTCTGAATTATTTCAGATGGTTCCCAAAAAACATGGAAAAAATTCTCCTTTTCAAATTCAGCTTTCGTAGGTTTAAGCTCTTTGGAGCATTACTTTACACTTTTTTTTTTTGTTGATCTTAATTTTTCTTTGGGAGTGGAAAGTAAAAATTGGCATCTATTTTGCTTATACTCTCCCCCCCAAACCAAATAAAAATAAAACCATAAAATATTAATGTTTTCGCGCCAATTTAAATTTAATTTTGTTTGTCCCCCCTCGCAATGCATTGTGGAAATAATTCACGATGCTTTCCGTGGAGCTAATACCCCCCCAAACAGGAGAATGGTAAAAAAAAAAAAAAAAAAAAAAAAAAAAACCAGGTTGCACATAATTATTCCGACGAAAGAAGCTTCAAATAATAAATTTCATTTACAAAAAAAAAAAAAAAAAAAAAAAAAATTTCCTTTCGCGAATGATGTTTGAAATGTTATCATAATCGATGATGAACCTTAAAAAACGCGGCGTGAAGAAAGTGAAATGAACTGAGACACGATAATTTTAGGCGTTTAGAACTGGACTAATTAATGACGAAGAATCTTTTGCATGAAAGAAAAAAAGAAAAGGAAATAAAATCAAAAATTATTTAAATTAAATTATATCATTACATCCGGGAGCTGTAATTTAAAACTTGAAATAAGGTCAAAATTATGGTCCGAGCTTGTATTAAATAAGAGCAGTACTTCTTTCTCCTTTTTTTATTAAATGTATTTCTGTACGTCAGAGCCAAAAGGTTCAATATGCGAATTAAAGATGGCCGTTTGTTATGGGTAAACAACGTTTAGCGGACATCTTTAATTTGCATATTGAACCTTTTGGCTCTGACGTACAGATTTTAATGTAATTCAAGCTTTTTAACTGTTAGACAAAAAAAATAGAAATTTTTTGTTTTTGTCGGTCGGGGGAGAAATGGCATAGGAATATTTTTGATCAGTAATCATAATCTGATAGTATTGAACTTTACAAATTTAAGGTCGAGATCGTGAGGCTAAGGTGGTTTACTATTTACAAATTAAATAAAAAATGCGAATGGTATTTCATTCAGAAAAAAACAATCAATAAACGATTAAAAAATATTTAGATGCTTTCTCAAATGAAAAATACGAGTATAAAAAGTTTGCTTTTGTCGCGGAGAGGACGAAAAGGAGAAAACACCTTTTCTAATTTTTTCTCCACAGCGGCGGACTGGCCATTTGGCCAGATGAGCGGCCGAAGGGACGCTCAACAAAGAACTGAAAAAGCCGCCTTGCTAAGGGTCAAACTTACAAGCTACCAGGTTTTAACCAAAGAGAATTTTATTTTCCCAACAAAACTTCTTGAAAAAACGTACCTTTTAATTTTTAGTTAATATTACTTGATATCAACTCTAATCCACTGCAAAAAAATTTTTTTGGCAGTGGGTTTGAGTTATAGAAGTTAAAGAATAGCTTCCCTTCTTGGAAGAAAATAATTATTTTTAAGCCATTTTTATTGGCAAGAGTGTGCGTTGTTTGTCCTCTCCCGTCACGGAACATTTTTTTCTCGTGAACGGTAAAATGAAAAAAATTTTCTTTTGCACTGAATTGGAGTTTTGGAAGGTAAAGAAGAATATCCCTTCTTTTGAAGGAAAAATAATTATTTTTTAACCTTTTTTCATTAACAAAATGTGCAATATTTGTCCTCTTCCGTCACGGAACGTTTTTTCAAGAATGACCCAGTCGTTGGAGATAAAATTGTTTTGCTTTGTTTTTTGTTTTGCTGATACTCCCCCTCCCCTTTGCTACAACTTGTATTGACTTTTTCAAAGTTTTGCCTGGCCGGTATTTTGCAAGTCCGTTCCATTTTTTTCCATGTCCACGAAATAAGACAAAGTATTCAAAGATTACTTTACTTCTATAAAAAGAAAACGAAATAATAATTTTTGTAGTAAAATCAAAATGCGATTTATTTAACGTCCTAGTTACGTATTCAGGTCTGAAGAGGGAGAAGGGCAATCATTGCTAGTAATGACCATAATGACGCCCCAAAACAGTGTCCATATGGTTGTAATGTGGGTTTTGCACAGTCACGGGAAATAAAACTGTTATTATGGCATTCCGTTCAAATATTCTTGTCTACCTAATATTTACTGCGTAGCGTGCAAAATTTTAGTTCGATTTTAACCGAAGATATGCCGTAAAAAAAAGGGCAACACAAAATTTTTATTTACATTAAAACAGTTTTGTTCAGAAAATACAACAAATGCACGTCCCAGCAATACCTACTTCCACGCAAACCTACATGGAAATTTTTTCCAACTTCGGCGTGATCTTTAATTCATTACCGAAACATTTCAATGTCAAAAGTTTCACTAAAAACTCTTCAAACACGAAAAATATCGCCTAATCAAAGTATTTTTTTTTCTTTTTATCTTTTTTATAGTTACTTCTTTCACTAGACATGGTGATGAATCAGAAAGTGCAAAATGATCGAGCTAATCTTTCATACCAACCTTTTTCCGGAGAATATAAGAAGCCTAAAGGAAATTCTGCGAAAATATACCAGTCCGACTCTTCGAACCGATCTCCGTTTTCGCCGATTTACCGTAATTCTTCCGACCATTTTCATCATAAAAAAATGGCTTCAGCCAATAGGGTGCCGCCATATGCCGTTCTAATGGAACCCTTAGTTCAGTATTCGCAGCCGGATCCATTATTTAAAGATCCGGATACGTCGGTAAATGAACCTAAAATCACCGACTCTCAAAATATCGCAACCGATAAAAGCAATAAAATCGAAAAGCGGGAACAAAAATACGGTGACCACGCATCTTCTAAATCTTCATTTTTCGATGACAACGAGCACGGCGCTACTCACAACACGGAATTTTCATCTTACGGTTCCTACTACGAAGCCCCGTATCATGAAGAACCGGAACCAATAATAGAAATCATAATAAAAGAATCAAATCAAACTGTGGCCCAAACTCCGGCGCCTTACCTGCCTCCTCCTCCTAAAAAAAAGAAAGAACCAGTGCAAGTGTTTTACGTAAAATATAAGAAGGATCCGTCGGCTGGTTACGGCGAA
Organism: Liposcelis bostrychophila; assembly: GCA_037577465.1. Classification (NCBI taxonomy): domain Eukaryota; kingdom Metazoa; phylum Arthropoda; class Insecta; order Psocodea; family Liposcelididae; genus Liposcelis; species Liposcelis bostrychophila. The sequence continues at coordinate 17,859,899 of CM075212.1, read as the reverse complement.
GACAAAATTATATACGAAGCTCCAATTCCTGCGGTGACACCTCCGACCAATAATGAAAGCTCGGGGGAAGAAACACATGACGAGGAAGCTTATGAAACCAAAGAAGTAGTGACTGTGCCACCCGCTCCAAGCACAACTCTGAAAGCCATCATACGACCGGATTCCGAAATTTATCACGGTACCGGTTTACACATAACCTTCGGGGAATCTAAAGGTGATGTCGGATCCTCTTTCCAACATCGCGAAAGTGAAGAGCATGAATCGGCTCCTCAAGCTTCCGTTTCGCTTCCGGATCGGAACACCATACCGTTAACCTCAAGAAGCGGTTCCGAGTCTCAAATAAACAAACGCCATCAGGGCCCTTTCGGCCCTGCACCGGTTCAAAATGGGGGCGGTGGCGGTTTCCAGGCAGATTCTCGAATATCTTACCGCCCTCCTGTTCCAACCACTTTTCAGCAGACGCCACAATTTCCGGCACAGCCTTTCAAATCAGTCCACGCAAATTTAAATAATCAATATTCCACTTTACCGGCTCATTTGCGAAATCCTAATTTTCAAATCAATAATCCCTCTCTAAATCCTCCTCGGCACGGTCAAGATCGTTTCCCCGTTCAAAACTTTCAGTTCAGACCAGAGCCTCAAAACCCAGTTTTCCAATCGGCACCGCAGCCTTATCAAACTATAAAACACGTTGACCCGCAACCGGTTCGTTATTCGACGACACCGCGACCCGTACCACAGCAAGTTTTGCAGCCTTCTTTTCATTCTCCGGTCGATCCGTTCAGGTCCCCTCAGCCTCAGGCTACGCATCACGTAGAGAACGGTCCCGCGGTGACTCAATATCGACCGAATTTCAACTCGCCGGATCAACAACATCAGCAACAACATCGAGAGCAAGTGGAACAGCTAAATCGATTACAACAGGAACAGCAGAGACTTCAGGCTCAACTTGCAGCCGAGAGGAGCAAAAAGCCGAATCTTGTGAAACAGTCGTCAGATTATGCTCCCGAAATAATTAAATCGATCTCTCCCGACGAACTTGTATTCTCAAATCACCGCCCGGAATTTGCACCCAGGCCACCACCACAACAACAACAACCACAACAGCAGCAACAGCATTATCGAGAGCAGATACCGCAAAGCTTTCCTTCTCGCCCTCCAGACACCTTTTCTCGATTAAATTTGGTTCGGACCGAGAGTCCGAGACCTACCACCACCACGACCAATTCGCCTGTGACATATGCAAGCTCAACGTATTCTCCAGCCTCTATCACTACCACGAAGGACCAAAAAGAAAAAAAAATCAAAGAAGAGAAAATAAAGGAAGAGAAGAAAAAGCAAAACGTGGCTGCTCTGCCGAAAGAAGTTCCCGATGATCTGAGGGAACAACTGCTAAGTTCAGGAATTTTAAGCAACGCCGACATTCAAATTTTGGATTACGATAAGATCGGAGACATTCCCGTTGAAAATCTACCCCCGGAAGCTCTGGCAAATTTCCAAGCAGTAGCCGGTAGCGAACAGGTGACATTTAAAACGCCGTACAGACCGGAAGATTCGCTTCCTTCCGCTTCTGAGCGAAGAAACGTTTTAGTAAAGGCAGATCGAAAAGGAACAAATAACAAAATGGAGATGAAAGTAGTTCGATTCAACCCGGAATCAAACGATGGTTCCAAAATAGCGGATAAATACATGAAGGAAGGAGCGACCAGGTTGGAGCCTGTAGTCCTCAACGATTCCAAATACAATCGATATTTACCCTTAAAAATTTCGGGGGCTCAGTTCCCAGTGCCGGACGTACCGGAATTAAAGGGCAGGAACGTGGCCAGCGTAGTCATTCTGGCACCGGTAGATTATGAATTTTTAGAGCGGAGGGACAAAGAAGACGAAGCCCGATTGGGAAGACGATCGGCGAGCCCTTTGTTGGAAGTCCAAGGCGTTCATTTCGTCGCTGGAGACGTCTTGAAGGATCTCGTTAAAATACCTAATACCGAAAATTATAAAAAATGGCTAGACAAAGAAAATAGGACAGCGATCGAGAAACAATCCGTCGTTCTTTTAGTGGTCGAGTAAGTATAATCAGAATCCGTAGTTGAATTTTAACTTTTAAGAACTTAATTCCTCGGTGCGTCACCGTTTGTGCAGAAGCTGCCTATGAGGAATCAAAAATGAAAGTTTTAGTTTTTTCTTGAACTCTTATAGTATTATTAATTCGCGATTCTTAATGCAGTTTTTAACTCTTTACCATAAACGAACGAGAAGCCACTTCCGTGTGTCAGAGGTGAACTAACGTATCTCCATCGTAAATATGATTGGAGTTAGTCCGTTTCGACGTTTCGTGGAAGTGTCACGTGACCACAAGTTTACGGCAACATGAGCGGGTAAACTTGCAGTCGCATGATCACGTGATTTTCATAAACACTCCAAACAGACTATCTCCAATCATATTTACGATGGATGCACGTTAGTTCACCTCCGACGCACGGATTTAAATATTTCGGTTTTCATGGAAAACTTTAATGAATATTGAAAAGACTGCCTGTTTTGTCTAATTATCGACTTATGGAGATAAAATCCAAATATTAGGTATCCAACGAACACCTCTGACTTATTCCTGTATTTTTAGTACAAGTTTCAACTTGTTTCAAGCACCGGTAAATACGAACCCGAAAAACAAAGTCAAAGCTTTTCGACCACCAATTTTTTTGAAATTATTTTCCGTCTGCATATGCACGTCAGACAAGCTGAAACTTGCAATAAAAATTCCATGACACACCAGGGTAATTCTTGAAAAAACATACCGTGACGGAAAGGACAAATATTGCACTTTTTGGTAATAAAAAAATGGTTAAATAGTAATTAATTTTTTCTCAAGGAGAGGGAACCTTTCAAAATTCGAATTCACAACAGAAAAAAAAATTTTCTCGCTGCATCCGTAATGAGAAGCTGTTAACAAAACAAAACGTGACGGGAGGACAAATAATTCACTTTTTAGCTAATTAAGAACGTTTAAAAATAATTTTTATTTTCTTTTTAAAAAGGGATATTATTTTTTACCGTCTGAAACACAAATCCAACGTAAAGAATTTTTTTTCCAGTAGCTTACAGTCGAGACCCTTTTAAGGTCGTCGACGGCCAATTTTTTCTTTTGCAGCCCTTGTGTACTATTTTTTTTTTTTTTTTTTTTTTTTTTTATTTTACGAGCAATCTAACACTTTTTTACAATTTTTTTTAAAGGCCTACAAAGAAATCAAAAAATGAAGCCAAGGATATTTTTATGTATGACATAGCAACACAGAGGATAAACAAACTAAAAGGTGAACTAAGTTCAACGTTTGTGAAAGTAGCTGAGTCTAATTCGCAAAATAGAGATTTAGAGGAAATTTCTGATAATCCATCGGCCCCGGGAGGAGATTTCACAATTAAAAATACTTCGGAAATCCCGCCGTAATACGAAGCACATTTCTTTTAGATTAAAAAAAAGGAAGGAACCAGAAAAAAAGAGAGAGAGAGATAAAAGAAAAACAAGAAAATCTACAAACAGGTAAACAAGCGGGCGAAATGTAAAAAAAATCTGACCTTCTTATTAAAAATTTATTTATTATGTTTTTTGTTTGAATTTGTTAAAAATAATTTTCATTTTGTAAAAAGCATAAAAAAAAGTCGTTTTTATTTTTAACTTTGACAACATTCTCTCTTGCCTTTCAAATTATTATGCATTTAACACCTTCATATTTGGAGTTTTGAATGTTTTTTTTTATTTATGCGAACAAGCAAAAAAAAAAGTAAAGAATTAGTCTGTCTCACTGTACGCAAAAACTTAGTGTTATTCAAATAAAACTATCATTTAGGAGATTTCCAAATCACTCTTAAAATGCAAATCTTTAATTTCCTTAAAAAACAGCATCCTTTGGATGCGTTTTCTTTGCCAAATTAGGATAGTGTAAAAGTCTAGAAAATGTATACATTTTGTTAAATAAAAATAGAAAAAAAAAAAAAAAATGAATGAAATAAAAGATTGTTGAAAATATTATTGTTGTAAGTGATAATTCATGTAAAAGCACACCCAGAATATCAAACACATGTCCCAGCTTACAAAATTTATCGGGATAAGTATGTTTTTGTTATTATGCATTGCTTCAGAAAATAAGCACTTGTACTAAAATCAAGAGTGAAGTACTGAAAGGTAAATAAGACACCTATAACTGAACACCTCATATGCTAAACACGCATCAATACATAAGAAAGACATGTTTAATTTATGTGATGTTATGCTTGAAATGACCATTCACCTTTTAATAATTCTACACTAATCATTTTGCTTTCCTGTACATAATTATCATTTTTTTTTCCGAATAAATAAATTTAATGTTGTATTTCATGCATCTAAAAAACAAAAGCAAAAAAAAAAAAAAAAAAAAAATTAATGAACTTTATTGTCGTACATTGTATTGGCTCCATTACGTCTGTAGGTAAGTTTACGAAAATTGGCCAAATAGGCCAATTCAGAAAATGGATGAAGCTACGGTCCGATTTTTGACAAGAAGGTCTTAGTTTTTGCGTGATAAAACGACTTCTCCATTACATGTTTGGATTACATCAAAGTCTGCTAATTAACAACAATTTTAGTTACCTAAAACAAAGTTTTCAGTTGACAAGGCAAAATCACTTTTACTAAATGTATAGATTGTTTTACAAATATCCAACCCTATGCAAAACAAGATGAAACTTAGCAAGAGATAATATCTTAAAAAAAAAAAAAAAAAGAAAAGAAAAGAAAATGCAGCCGGATTTGTTTGAAAATTTTATCTTTTACTCCATTCTCCAAGCCGTAATATTGGTAAACTCGCTTTTCGGCTCGCCGATTAACTCGCAGTTTCAAGAGTATAAAAAATTAGTGAGATGTTGCGCGATCGATTCGGTGAGTATTCATTATAAAAAGAGAAAGTGCCTTATACCTAATTTTTGCTAACAGAATCTCAAAATTTTGCTTTTTCGTGGGGGAAATCGTAAACGAAAGGTTTTTTGAAATTAAACAAACTTTGAGATATCCTACTTGCTTATTTATTTTGGAAGAATCGGGAAATTCGAAGTCCAGAAAAGAGCAATCTCTTAATCAATTCCTTGTAAACTTTAACTGATTTTTTTTTTTTTTTTTTTTTTTAATCAAAATTTGGGGATCTTATAAAGAATTCAGCCCTTATTTCTTTTTCTATGATAAGGGGAAGGGGAGAGGACCTTCTTGGAAAAAAATAGAAGGACTTATCGAAGCTGAAATGGTACCCAAGAGTTATAAAAATATAAAATATAAAATGATTGGCACTTCTTAAAAAACCGTTTTAAAAATTAAAAAAAAAATGCTTGAAACTGACGATTTTTTTTTTTTTTTTACATAGGCCTATAGGCAAAACGGCAACTGAAATTTAAAATATTGAAATGTCTGGATTGAATGTTAAACTAATAAGTTTCCATCGTTCGATATGGATTGACCTTGAACTAGTTCCTATTTTGAGGCACTACTGTAGTACATCTAATCCCAAAGTTTTGCGATAGGGGTGCTGGGACATAACATCATTAGTGCCTCCAAATGGTGTTAAATTAAGGTCGATGTCGTAAAACTGTCACGAAATTTTTAAAACTTAAAAAAAAAAAAAAAAAATCATACTCGGTGCTTTAGGAAAACACCTCACATCTCAAGATTTCAAGTATATACTACTTTCGTTCGTCAAGAAGAGTGCATCTGACAGCTCGCTTCAAAATTTTTTCAAAAAAGTTTTTGCTCTAGTTGGCTCGCAGAAAGGGCTAATTTAAAATGAGTTCAATTAAAAAATATGTAACTTTTTATCCGAAAAAAAAGTAAGTCGAAAATAGTCTTTCATTTATTGAGAATTTATTTCGGGATCTTAATTTTTAAGAAAATTTCATTTCTAATTGGTACAGAAAAAATTAACACAAAAAAAAGCAAGTTTAAAAAAATACTAAAACGGTTAATTCTTGAAAAAACATGCCGTGACGGGAAAGGACAAATATTGCACTTTTTGGTAATAAAAAAAAAGGTTAAAAAGTAATTAATCTTCTCTCAAGAGGGATATCGTTCTTTACCTTACCAAAACTCGAATTCACAAGAAGAATTTTTTTTTCCGCTGCATCCTTAATGAGAAGCTGCTAACAAAACAGAACGTGAAGGGAGGACAAATAATTCACTTTTTAGCGAACTAAAAAGGTTTAAAAATAATTATTATTTTCTTCTAAAAAGAGATATCATTCTTTTCGTTCTGAAACAGAAACCTTCTGAAAAAGTGAATTACTTGTCCTCCCGTCACGTTTTGTTTTGTTAGCAGCTTCTCATTAAGGATGCAGAGAGAAAATTTTTTTTCTGCTGTGAATTCGAGTTTTAAAAAGTTCCCTCTTCTTGAGAAAAAATTAATTACTTTTTAACCTTTTTTTTATTACCAAAAAGTGCAATGTTTGTCCTTTCCGTCACGGTATGTTTTTTCAAGAATTACCCTGGTGTGTCATGGAATTTTTAATGCAAATTTCAACTTGTCTGACGTGCATATTCAGACGGAAAATAATTTCAAAAAAAATTGGTGGTCGAAAAGCTTTGACTTTGTTTTTCGGGTTCGTATTTACCGGTGCTTGAAACAAGTTGAAACTTGTACTAAAAATAGAGGAGGTTAAATATTTAATATTTGGATTTTGCTTCATAAATCGATAATTAGACAAAACAGCCAATTCTTTCAGTATTCATTGAAGCCTACTCTTTAAAAAAGTGTTGCATGAAAACCGAAATATTTAAATGGCTTCTCGTTCGATTATGGTAAAGAGTTTAAAACTGCATTACAAATTGCGGATTAATAGTACAAAAGTGCAAGAAAAAGCTAAAACTTCAATTTTGGTTCCTTATAACCAACTTCTGCACAAACAGTGACGCCTCGGGGAATTAAGTTGTTAAAGAGGTAATTCTGGAAAAAAACGTATGGTAAGCGGGCCGATGGAATGTAAACAAATATACGGTTTCACATCCTTATATTTCCAAACGCTTCAGCACGACAACTACTCTAATAAAACGACAAAAGACGAATGAATAAAAAGACGCTGAAGCCTGCCCGCGCAACTAGGCAGCTTGCGGTTCCAGGTTCGATGGAGGGATTCGTGGGAATCGCTGAATAAGCGATAAACGAATCCGTCCATCGAGCAACTGGTAGCTTTAGGACCGTAACTAGATTCTTTGGATCGAACCTACTTTTCGGTCTCCGGCGAACCACGTACAGTACCGTGACGGGAAAGGACAAATATTGCACTTTTTGGCAATAAAAAAAGGCTAAAAAGTAATTCATTTTCTCTCAAGAAGAGGGAATCTTTCAAAACTCGAGTTCGCAACAAAAAAAAATTTTTTTTCGCTGCATTCTTAATGAGAAGCTGCTAACAAAACAAAAAGTGACGGGAGGACAAATAATTCACTTTTTAGCTAACTAAAAAGGTTTAAAAATAATTTTTTATTTCCTTTCAATAAGGGATATCATTCTTTACCTTCTGAAACGCAAACCCACTGTATAAAGGTTTTTTTTTAGTGTGTGTTTGATAAGATATTAAGCAGTATTGCCTAAAAATAAAAATGCACGTTTTTTCAAGAACTACCCAAACATTTCTTGCGGAACCGTCGGCATTTAGCGGAAAAATGCAATAAAGAACTAATTTATAAGTCAAAAAAGTGATCCAAAACAGGTCTAATCCTGCACTAAAACAAAAATCGATTTTGCTTTTAACTGAGTGGCGTAGCGGAGGGGGTGCAGAGGGTGCAGGCCCCGACCCGAAGGGGCTCCAAAATTTCTGTTTAATTATCATGAAATTTAAAAAAAATCATAAATAATGTTAAAACTTTGCACTCAACATTCTGCAAAAAAAAAAAAAAAAAAAAAAAAAAAAAAAACTTGAAATATATTTTTTTTATTTTCAAAATTTTATGCGCCAAGGCCCCCGTATTCTCCTCTACGCCACTGTTGATTGACCCATAGAACATTCCAGCTGAAAGTTTTTTTTTTTTTTTATCTGTAATAGAACCCGTTGAATTTTCTTAATGGATATAATACGGTAAACAAAACAAAGTAAAGAATAGCCTTTCCTAAAAACTTTATCAAAACGTCGATTCACTCACTGGCTGCTCTGAGTTTTCCAACTTTTCTTTTTAACTTTAACCATGTAAGAAGCTATATCAGAATATCTTTCATCCATTCTTAGAGTTGCTTCGTATCTTTCGAATGCCTTTTTCTCGATCGTAGAGAAAACTTCCGGATACAAAACTATAATCTGCCAGAAATGATGGTTTTGAAGTTTATAAAGCTCCGTTATTTCGGTAGCTATAATCGTTGCCGTTCTTTTTTCATCCTCCAAAATCAAAGCAAGCTCTCCGAAATAGTCCCCGTCTTTAAAATTGCAGATTTCTTTTCCGGTGGTGGTATAGGCAGTGGCAGTGCCTGATGCAACAAAATACATGCAATCTCCCAGGCCGTCAGCTTGTATGATAACGTCATTGGGCAAAAACACCTCACATTTCAAATTTTGAACGATGCTCTCGATGGCTTTTTTCGGTAAAGCGTGAAATATTTCCGTGTTTTCGATCAACTTGTGACACGTATATAAAATTATCTCTTTTCTCAAGTTTTCCGACATGGAGCCGAGGATGACTTTTTCCCTGAAATAATGCGTTTGAAAGCGGTACCTGTAAAACTGAGTAAGTCGCTTCTGCAATTCCTCGGGAAGTTTCCGGTGCATCATATATTCCTTTATTTGGTTTAAAATTTCGAAAAACTTCGTTCTGGATGCGTAGGTGGTAGTAATGACTTGTAAAAATATAATGAGGAAATACATCCAATACCATCTGCCTAATACCGATATGGCAGTGGCCACGAGTTGGTCTTCCAAGTTAAAAATTCCTTTTAATGTCGAACCTACTCCCACAATGTTCATAGCAGCGTGAAAAGAAGCATACATGTACTGTTCAAAAAGATTTCTGTCCATAACCTTCTTTTGCCTCATCCAAGACGACTCAAAGGGCGGTCCGTTTGATTCGTACAACTTTTCGCCGTAAGCCAATTGCGGCATCAAAAAACACAAACAAGCTGCCCAGTGATTCATCATGCAGTATGTCAAAGTAACCAAAATTAAACGATTAACAAGATGGGATGAACTATATTTTTCGCAAACTCGATTAAAATAGGACACGAAAGTCTGAAGTCTCAACAGTTTCAAAATGTTGAAAACTTCAAGAATAATAAATAATTCTTCGCTTAAATTGAAATAACATTCCATTCCGGAAGCGTAAATGATGAAAAAATCGATGGGAAAACCAGTAAAAAAATGTATTAAAAAGTAACCGAAAAAATAATTTTGTATGATTCGAATGGGATTCGAAATTACTTGTTTGGTGCGAGGTATGTGATACCCTGTCAAAAAATTCCCGAAGACGTCCGCCATCCACAATCCGTCAACGAATGCCACCAAAAGCGCAGCCAGAGGAATGCCATCCTGCGACAGTCCCTCTCTTTTCCTGTATTTACTAATCAACGGATTTAAAAAAGCATTTTGAAAGGGAAGTAGAAATAACGAGAACAACAAAATAAAGCACATGACCAATTCCCAATAATGCCTGAATTCGGAAAAAGGATGAACAATGTACCAGTAGCGAGAACGTATTTGTCGAAGTTTTTCAAGCTCGATCGCTCCTCTACTTCTCAGATAAATATGACTTCTAACGTTTTGGTGCGAAATTAAAACTACACTTTTTATTTTAAAGCGAATCTCCTCCCATTTTCCGGGTCGAGTATTAAATCTCTCTTCTCTTTTTAATTCACAAGGATGATTAGGAAACTGTTCTATGAAAAATGGACGCATTTTTTGTTCCACTAAAATGATTTCCTTTTCTTTATTGTTTTTATTTTTATTTATTTACTACCTGCGCATAGAAATGTTAAAAGTATATCGTCTGCTACTAAATCGACTGCATCATTTTCGCTGAGATGCGGATCCCCTAACCCAGCTTTGAGGGAGATGAAAGCTGAGAAAAAAGCTCAATCAAGATTATCCATTTCTTTTCGCCTGAAAGCAGCAATATTCGGACTACCATTTTTTTCCACAATTTTCAACCACCTTTCCCCATCCTACCCCCCTTGATCATCGATCTTCATAAACCCTACCCCCCCTTAAAATTTGTGCCATTCCAATACCCCCTCTCTCTTTTGCAAATTAATAAGAAATAAATAAATCTAATTTTCTTGATTTTATATAGTATGATCATATCTGCAAACTATGCTCTCCCCGTGTCCTCCACGTACCACCAACGAACTATGGTTTTCCCCCAGTGATAATGTAACATTTTTGTATGTCTCATAGGGGAGGCCAATTTTGTCTTATTTTCCGATGACTTCGTTCGTATTCAAAAGAGATGACTTAAGATTATTCCAAAATTAATATTTAAAAAAACCAACATTTGAAATAAGAGTTTCTTAAAAACAGTCATTAATATTAAAATAAACCCTTACATACCCCTAATCAAAATATTCCACCATCAATCTTGTTCATCACTTTTTTTCTTTCCCGATGAATACCAAAAATCCTGAATGAAAATAATATTCCAATCGTTAAATGGATTTTAAGCGGTTTATTAAAACCGTACGTCACGCACTTAAAATCATGATAATTTAAAAAAACAAAAAAACAAATTTAAAAAATTAACTAACACAAAAATAAACAAAATAAATCCTGTCGTTGGTGGTTAAGAGCGCTGTTCTAAAAGCGTCGAAATTCCGAACTACTTTACTTGTTGGATTGAATCATACTCTATGCTATATGATCCAACGTATGCGTTTGAAAATCAATGGTTGTGTCCTAATATTTGTATTTTTTTCCTCAGCAAAGTGTATAAGTGTTCGGTATTAAAATGACGCGACCTTTTTTGGAAGGATCGTTAACAAAATGGACAAATGTCATGAAAGGATGGCAGCATAGATGGTTTGTGTTAGATGAAAATGCCGGCTTGTTGTCCTACTACACGGTAAGTCGTGCAAAAATAATGAAACGGAGTTTGTTGACCAGCTAAGGTTAGATTCTTTATGACTGCATCGGATTTCGCATTAGAAAATGCCCGGGCTTAAACCAAATCAAACAGATTCTGATGGTACCACTGTATAATTGTAATATGAATGTAACTGTAACAGTTTGCTAGTTGAAATGTTCCAGCAAATAGCTTTTTTCTGTTCACAAAAAAGCGTATTTCACAATATACTAAGTATTGAAACATCACCCATGTTTTACCCAAACTTGGCTCTAGTTTCTTTTAACAAAATTCATTCTTCAACATATTGCAAAATTTAATTCCTTTCATACAGCACAAAAACCTTATAATCTGTTCCGTCTGTTTACTTTTTTTCAAAGTCTGCTTTAGTTGGAAACAGCGTATTTTCATGCAAGAAAGTTATTAACTTACATCTACAGTTTATGGATAATATTCCAGTAGCATTAGTTTCTGCTCTATGATTTTTATTGCAATGTTTAATAGTTATGGGTTTCATTATTGAAATATAGTGTATTGCTCTTCCAATTTTTATTATTTTTCTCATGCAATAGACAGAGGTGATTTTGTATGCTGTGGGAAACTTTTCAGTTGTAATATGTGGTGACTTTAAAAATAATTATCTTTGTAAGTCTAAAAATTTTTTATTTAGTTCAGAGGTCAGATGTCAACCTGCCTGATCGGGTACTTTTTTTTTTTCTCTCTTGGAAATTAGTTACAAAGTCAGCCCCATTCAGAGTAAAAAAAATCATTGTTAAAAAATACAAAATATAATAACCTACATTAAATATTAAAAAGATTTTAAGTAAACAGTTTGCTAAATATCAGTAAAGGAAACAAAGTTTCAAAGATAGATTTTACAGATTAACTTTAATTAACCTGATGCACAACAGAGATATAGTTATTCCCAAAAGCGAGAATTTTTTGAACATTTTTTTTTCAAGTTCCTTAACTTTAATCAGGTAAAAACAAAGGAGTTAAAATTTCCGTTATTAGAGGATGAAAGAATATTTGCCCAAATTTGCTCAAGCATTTTTATTTACTTTTTTGTATGCCTTGTTATAAAAATTGTAAAATAAATAAAAAACTAATAATACATTTGGTATAAAAAGTCCATAAACAAATTTGTTCACTTTACAACTTGGCTTCAGCGCTTGCAATGAGTGTAAAAGCATAATGCAGAATTGCATCTGAAAATAATGGAATGGTATTGTATAATGATGAGAATTTTATTGAATTTAACCCTTGTTACACCAGGAAAATACATTTTCATCGCGATTCCAATCGATTATTCGTTTTAAATTTTAGCGCGAAAGAGGCAAATTTTATGAAAATTACAGCTTTAGTATTTAGAAAACTGTGCTTACATTTTACTGTACTGTACTCACAAAACTGTGCTTACATTTTTTTAAGGAATAACTTTTATATAAATTTTTCCCCCTTGTAACAAAGTCATGTTTAATTATCATTAACGGCAAAGTCCGAATAGAAACGTTAAGCAAATAAAAACTGATGAACAGTACGTTTTAATACAATTACAAACACGGGAAATTTATATTTTATTCCTTAAGTCTCAAGGAATATTTTTTTATTCTACTCAAAGGAATATGCAATTGCTACTTTCATATCAAGTTGGGAAGAGGGATCTCTCAAAGTTTATCCCAAGAAGTCTTACCATTTGTATCGTAGTTAGAACTTTTTTCCATTTCACAATTTTGTTTTGAATGTTTTTGCCTCCATGAAGAGCAAGCAAATAGTATGAATACATCATGATGTGGACTAAACAGTTCAGCATGACCGGAAACGAAGCCATCAAACCTGCACAGAAGTAAAATTTTGACTAATTTAATTAAATAAGCACTTGAATTTTGGATGTTTAGAAAAAAATTTCAAAAAGAGGGTAGGGAAATATTTTGCATTTTGCTTAATGTTTAAACAGAGCGGAAAAGGGTTGGATAGAACAAGAATATATGTCGTAGTTAGGTTTTTTTTCCTTTTTCCTGCTTGCCCAATCTATGCAAATGCTTACTTGATAAGACATGATATTTGCACATTCTCTGTACAGATTCCCTACCATTTTTCCTAATTCATTTTTCCTAAAAAAAAAATTCCTAATCCGTTTTTTCTAAAAAAAAAAAAAAAAAAAAAAAAAAAAAAAAAAAAAAAATTCCTAATCCATTTTTTCTAAAACTTTTGGCTCCTAAAATTGTTTTCATAATTATTATTTTTTTTTTTTCTAATTTTTAATTTTCCTAAAATTTTTTGATTCCTAAAATAATATTTCTTAAAATCCCTAAAATTAAATTTCCTGAAATCCCTTTAGGGATTTAAAAAATTAGGAAAAATATCCATTTTAGGAAATTTTATTTTATGAATCAAAAAATTTTAGGAAAATTGAAAATTAGGAAAAAAAATTGTTAGAAAAAAAATTTTAGGAACCAAAAATTTTACGAAAAAAAATTTTTAGGAAAAATGGAATAGGAATTTATATTTTTAGGAAAAAACTGATCAGGAAAAATATTCCGGAACGTCCGTACAAACTTAACTGTTTTAATTTCAAAGCCCATCATTTTTTTTCTGCATTAGAATTTCTTACCTGATTCGTATTTGCAACTTAGCCATCCTATAAATAACGTGGACACATGATGGTAGAGGTGCAAACCAGAAACTTGATTTTGTTTTTTCCTCAGCACAAAAAATACCTGCAACGATATAATTTGTTACTGCCTATTGCGGAAGTTAAAAATGGGAGAGGCATTCAAAATTGGGGAACAGGGGCGAACTTTAGGGAGGGCAAAGATGTTTTGGTACAGGCATAGGCAGAGTATTATTACTTACTGTTTCTATAAATTCTGATAATTTTAATATCATCGTCCACCAAATCATTTTAGCTAGCTTATGAGGTTTAGGATCCAATGAAAACTTTACTGGCTCACATCCAAAACGGAATCCATCCAGCCAACCGGAAGTAAGGATCTGTCAGAACGAAATTATTATGCAAATTAATTATAAATTTTACATCTACAGTATGATAAAAGTTTTCCTGTACTGCTGTACAGTGTGACTAAGGCAGTTTTTTTTAAAAAATTAATCATGGCATAGTTTGTTAGGGACATTACAATTATTGAATTTTTTTTCCCGTAATTACTTACCCCATAAAAGACTAAAGCGCAAGCTAAAACTTGTCCTATGTTGTAAATAGTTATCACCAATTTCAAATTATATGGTTTCCTCTCTCGCATATATTCAGGGCCACATTTGCAAACGAAGTACAAGTAACAAGCTACGATTATCATAAGTGACACAGGGCTTGCTATCAGTGGCCAGTTAGCCGTTCGAGGATCTAAAACAAACCAGTATGATCTCTACTTTTTGAATTAATTAATAATATAAAAAATTATTTATATTATTTTTATTTATTAATTAAATTCGTTATGATTATTTAAGCTACTTATATTTTTTTGGAGCTATGCTTTTTAATGATGTTGAACCTATAAGTACCTAAATTCATTTTTGGTGATGGGCAGAAATAAAAAAGTATTTAATTTGGCTAAATTCTTATAAAATTTTTCAGAAAAGAAAGAAGTTTGAAGTTTACTCCTACAAAAAATTAATTTTGTTTGGTTTCATATCTTGGTTTTTTCTTTTATGAAGATGAGGGCACATTATACAAATCTTTTATTTTATTAAAAATCCTTTTTTTTTAAATAAAGGAAGTGTATATTCATGTTCAGTCAAAGAAAAAGAAAAAAAAAAAACTTACCGGCATTTTCGTCCATAAATTTGACCCAACTGTGGTACCAGTTGTAGATATGCAGTGCCATGTTTTGAGTTTTTTGCAATGAACTAAAATCCCCCGATTTAAATTGAACACAAGTCTGTAAAAAGGAGATGCAACTTTTAGCACTACCATTTTTAAAGAAATAAATTAAAACCTAGGCTGCATGTTAAAAAAAAACTGATATAAAAAGCTTTTGCAAAAAAAATAAATTATGTACCTATATTCTGCATTTTATTAAAACTGTGTTGACACGCTGATATCATTAGAGTAGAAAATTTGAAGATTTATGACTGCGTAAAATATCTCACAAATTGCCCCTAAATAATTGTATATTCTAGTAATCAGCATTCGATGGCATTGATATTAACATTAACACGAGCTTTAACGATCTATTTAATTAATGCAAGAGGATCCATAAATTACAATGAAATGTCAATTCAGAATTTTAGTTGATCAAGGATTTTCTCCTGTTACAGATTTTTAAATGAGAACGTAAGCTTATGTTACAGAAAACGATAATTTCAAAAACTTACCGGCATATGCCGTGTTTCTTATTATAGATGAGTATAAGGCCGAGGCAACTGGAATATGATTTCATTATTTTTCCGTTTCGATTTAATCACTTTAATGAATATTCTATTGCATAATTTATCGGTTTTTTTAAAAGTGAAATAAAGCACCTGCAGTTGGCAGTCCAAGACTCATTTTCTATCTTCACTTCGAGCTTATATGTAGATGAAAATATTCCTATGTGCAATAGGGAAATTCCTATTCAGGTTTACTTAAGCTTATTGAGCCATTTAAAGCTATTTAATTTTATAATTCCGTGCGTCGGAGTTGGACTAACGTATCACCATCGTAAATATGATTGGAGATGGTCTGTTTTGATGTTTATGAAAATCACATGATCATGCGACTGCAGGTTTACACGCTCACGTTGTAAACTTGTGGTCACGTGACACTTCGCTAAACGTCGAAGCAGACTAACTCCAATATATTTACTGGATTTACGGTGGAGTTCGTTTGTTTACCTCCGACGCACGGAATTTTAAGGAGCTTAATTTACCGTAAATTGCTTGCATACTACACAGAATGGATCGAATTTTATGTTGTAGATTCCCATGGTTACACCCACAAGAAAAAATTACACTCAAATACCAATATCGGTATGTATATCGGTCCGGTGAACGTATAAAGGAACAACCATTTTTTAAACAAGTAGCACCTTGTCTGTCCACGGTTTTACTAATGTTTACCTTATGCGCAAAGGGGTTTAGGTTAAATAGACGATTTCGTCGATTTCGTCGTGTGTAATCCCACAGCTTTGTTTCATTGGATCACATACTTATGCAAAGCGGTGGATTGCAACTCAAGAACCTTTGTGTTTACAAAATTCGTATAGCTGGTATCGGGAAAACGGGCGCTCATAAGCTAACACATTTAGGCAACTTGTGTTACAAAAAAAAAACAACCGAGAATTGCTCGCCTGCTTTATACTGTGCTTATGGCTCTAGCAGGCGAGCAATTCTCCCGTACTGCAGATTGCATAGCTACCCCCGTCAACCCGATACCAGCTATATCTGTTTCGTGGTGAAACGGTATGATCGACGACTCTCACCTCGCAGGTCAGGGGATCAAATCTAGATGACTTTTTTTGCAAAATTTTGCGACAGCAGCGCTCCAAGTGATTGCATCACAGAACTAACTATAATTTAAGACGACGAATATTTAACATGGGAGTTCCGTTTTTTAGTTTTATATTCTCTGTGCTTATGCTAGTAAAATTCTTTAGGGGTGTACAGTACTTAAAATTGGATTTTTTCCTGTCGGGGAACGAAAATGGAACCAAGAATGCCTATACAGTATATCATCTTTATCTTATCTTTTTATCGCGGATTTTTTTACAATTTTTTATTTTTTCCTCGTATAAACGATGATTTTAGTAAACCCGTGAATTTATAGTGGCTTTGCTTGGAAAGTTTGCACTTTGCAGAATCGAGAATTTCAAGATTCTGTAACAACAGGTTTATTATAAAATGTTTAAGGTCGGTCTTTACAGGCTAGTGTCTGTTGATTTGATAAGTTCAAATACACAGTAAAAAATATTATATAAATATGTTCTAAACTGCTAAGTCTACACCTAGTGGTTCTTATCGTCGATGACTATGATAGTCGGTGACAGTCACAGTTTGTGAAATGGCTGTGCGTCTAAATATGAAACCGTAAGTCTTAAGACGAATTCGGCGTTGAATTCCGGTTTTTCAAGTTCTTCGTGGCAGCAGATTGTCTACTGCCACGAATCGTATGAAAACCGGAAATCAAAAATCGACTCCTGACCTTTGATTTCCGTTACCTTCGGTTACCACAGTCAGTGATAGATACAGTCAACAGCCCGTCTAAATATAAGGGTTATTATCGACTATAACAGCCATTGCCAATAATAGCCACTAGGTGTAGACGTAGCAAACGGTCCACATAAATTTTTTCTGTTGTTTTCCCCAAAAGATAAAGAAACAAAAACAACATAAGAATTATTATGGACCTACATATGTTGATTTTGACATAAAATTTTTTATTGTGTAGTAATTTACTGCCCTAGGATGGAAGAGACTTGTTTTATGTCGAAGCACGAGTTTGAGACGCCGAAGTTTCAACGTGTGGCTGAAACATGAAAAGTCTCTTCCATTGTAGTGCTGTAAGCTACTTTACGTATCGAGGAAAGGGAAATGTTCACTTTTTGAGCGGGAGAAAAACAACCCCGAGGTACGTAAAATCATTTGCTCCTCAATTGGAAAATTTGGATTTTTTTTTTAACGGTTCGAATGAGTTTTTGTAGGCGGCATCAACTGATTGCCCAAATCTTAGATTTTAGGTACCACTTTACACTTTCGTTTGTTTTGTTTTTTTCTTTTCAGTCTCGAGAGAAAATGATGCGTGGGGTACGTCGGGGGTGTGTGCGTCTTAAAGGAGCAGTTCTGGGAATCGATAACGAAGAGGATGGAAACTTCACCATTACGACAGATTCTAAAACTTTCCATTTCCAAGCCAGAAATTCTTGCGAAAGAGAAGTTTGGGTTACATCTTTAGAAAATACTATTTTAAGACATGCGCCATTTCATCATGAACATTCTTTGCAATCTATGCTAATTTTAAGGAGACATATGCCACACCATTTGTTAAAAGTAAGTGGGCACGGTGCTCAACCAGTCTCCGATTATCGGGCGGAATGCCCTAGGCAAAGTCTCATTGATTATCATTTGAATTACCAATAAAAAAGCACTGATCTTACCACCAAAGTACTGACAATCAATAATTCGCTAATTTAAGTTTACTGGTAATTCGGACTGATCACTGATTATCAATAAAGGACTTTGACTGGGGTGGACGAAAAAATCTGACTTCACAGCGGGTTTAGGGATCATGAATATAGTCCGAAACAAGCAACCGCCAAATCGCGTCAGATCATCCTGGGCCCCCACTAGGGCCCCCCGGGAGCCCCAAACGTCTCTTTGGTCGTGTTGTATATCATATGAAAACCCGTTGCAAATGCTGTCGAATGAGACCTTACAGAGATTTCTATCTGTTATAGGCATGAAGATATCGTCATTTAAACCATTCAAAATGAAGGATCAATTTAAGACTCTTTTAAATGACAGTATCTTCATGCCTATAACAGATAGAAATCTCTGTAAGGTCTCATTCGACAGCATTTGCAACGGGTTTTCATATGATATACAACACGACTAAGAAGAAGTTTGGGGCTCCCGGGGGGCCCTAGTGGGGGCCCAGGATGATCTGACGCGATTTGGCGGTTGCTTGTTTCGGACTATATTCATGATCTCTAAACCCTCTGTGAAGTCAGATTTTTTCGTCCATTCCGCCCGATAATCGGAGACTGGTTGAGCACCGTGTGGGCCTTATTCGATTTTCTTAGAATTTCAAATCCACCAATTTCGGATGAAAGTTGAAGAAGCGTGAGAAATGGTCATTAAAAATTCGGAATTATGTGACCATTTTTACTGCAAAATAAATCTTCTAAGGGGCTGCTATAATAGTAAAACGAATGCCGGCTTTGGATTGGTTGTCAAATATACCCTTCTCATCCTAAACTAATTTTTTAACCAATCCGAAGCCGGCCGCCATTTTACCAGGATAGCAGCCAATAGCCATTCAGAGGGTTTAGTTCGCGGTAAAAATCCTCATTGAATTAAATAAAAATAAAAGAAAATTAAAAATAAATAAATAAATAAAATAAGCTCTAGTATTTTTGTGCCAGAGTTTCAAAGTTATTTTAGGCCTAATGGCATTTCACGCACTGCCTCCCTTGTCAACCCAAATTATTTTTTGATGTTTCACTTGGACTAGTGAAACTAGCTTAATCGTTTTAAAGTCCTCTCTTAAAGTTAAAAATGCTGCCCTTTAAATAAAACCACCTCAAGAATTAAGATCACTCTTTTTTTAAATTCTTAATTTTTTTAAATAACTGATATTCTTAGGCATGAAGATGATTTATTTGAAAATATTCAAGGTACACTTTGATGATGAGGAATTAGATTATGAAACCAGCATGAAAAAATTCGACGAGAGAATTGCCCAAGCCGATGTTTTGCTTCAAATATTAATTGAACAAATTCAATCGGTGCAAGACATCATTCCCAATTTACAAGACTCTACAATAAAAACCGAATTAGAGAAAATATCAAAAACTTATACTGTAAGTATCAACTAATAAATTTTGCTCAGGTTTAAGTTATTGGAGTAAGAAAAACAATCTTTTTTTTTCTTTTTTTAATTACAGGTTATATTAGATTCTGTAAAACTTACTATTGTTCTACTGCAAATATTAAAGGTGAGTTGAAGCTTGTGTTTTTGTTTCATAAATTAGTGGATTAAGTGAATTTTTAAATTTATTTACAAAGCTAAATCTTTCTTTTTTCAGAATACAATTAATCCTACTCATGGTATTGGGTTAATTCCTAGCGGGATTCAGCAAAAACGATATGCAGCCGTTCTAGGTAAGGAACAATTTATTTCAAATTAAATATCATTTACTAAATTGAACTTGTTTTTAAATAGATCTTTTTTGAATATTTCAAGCCGAAAGCGGTAAATTATGACTTTCCCAACCATTTTTTCTAACCCGTTTTCCCTAAAACAATAAATTCCTAATTCATTTTTCCTAAAATTTTTTTCCTAACCATTTTTTCCTAATTTTCAATTTTTCCAAAATTTTTTGACTCCTGAAATGAAATTTCCTAAAATAAATACTTTTCCTAATTTTTTAAATCCCTAAAGGGATTTTAGGAAATTTTATTTTAGGGATTTTAAGAAATTTTATTTTAGTAATCAAAACATTTTAGGAAAATTAAAAATTAGAAAAAAAAATTGTTAGGAAAACAATTTTAGGAACCAAAATTTTTAGAAAAAATGGATTAGGAATTAATTAATTAATTAATTAATTTTTTTTTTTTGGAAAAATTGGTTGAGAATGAATTTTTTTAGGAAAAATTGTAGGGAATAAAATTTTAAGTTTAAAGTCTAATTCTAGGCTTTATTTAAAATTTGGATTTTATGGATTTTTTTTTTTTTTTTTTTTTTTGGTTGTTGAAGTATGATTTTAACGGATTTTTTCTGCTTTAAAGTGTAAAGAGTTACTAAAATTTCAAGAAGTCTTAATAATTTTGAACCAGACAATAAATTTTCGAATGTTGTAACTGAACAAATTATACTCGTAATTTTTGCACATATATTTACTAATTTTTTTTTGTTTATTTTAGGAGACAAAGCCGGTCTAACAAAACCATATTTTAGTTCAAGTGAAGCTTCGTTTTTTCCGGAAAGAGACGAAAGCACTGAAAATACTTCATTAAGTAGTATACCTTACGATACTGTACCAGCTAGATCTACAGATGTAGAAATAGCTTCGGATTGTCTAGAAGGTCGTCGTCTTGTTCCTAACGTCATTGGTAATTATTTAATTTTTTTTTAAATTATTATTTTTAATCTAATTTACGAAATTTTTATAAAGAGAAGACAGAGGAAGTTTTGTGAGTTCTATCGATTCCCATTTATTACATTAATGCAAGGTTCTGCCTAACATATATTTCAGGGCTGCAATTTCGATTAATTTATATTCGGAATCGAAATCGGAATCTGCTATTTCAAAAATAAATTGGAATCGGAATCGGAATCCATGCTTTTTTTGAAGTAAAAAAATCGGAATTGGAATCTCGTCTGAAAGCAGTTTGAAATTTTCGGAATTGGAATCGTGATCGTCATCTAAGAAAATATTTTCGATTCAGATTGACTTAAAAAGCACGAAAATACCGCTATTACAGTTAATCAATTTTTTTTTTAAACAATTTTACAAATATAAAAATTCAAGGCAGGCTCCCCAAAACAGATTTACCATGCGTAGGGGCAGCCTAGTTTTTGGTTTAAATCGGAATCAAAATCGGAATCGGCATCGTTGAAATATTTGTTAGTTGTATCGGAATCGGAATCTTACTCATAAATAGTGAAGATTCTGCGGAATCGGAATCGGAATTGCAGCTCTGCTTTCACCTTAATGATTTGATCCTGCGTACGGCAGGTTTAGGTGTCATTGTCTCTTGATCGGTTTTGTTTGTCCTAGAGAGTGAAAAATGTTGACTGAGAGAATGGAAAAACCACCCAAAACGGTCCCAGATGAAGTTTTTGACAGAAACATCAGTAGCGTGAAAAATAGAATAACTTGACAGGTTTCTTCTTGTTCATGTTCCCTGGGAGGATAACTTTTACCGAATAACTCCTTTTTAAATTTTTCGGTAAAACCAGTTTTCGTCAACTAATATTTTTCTTACTTTCTGTTTAAGGAACGTTGTCGGATCCATCTAGTCATGGAGCAATGGCACTTGTAGTACATCCAGAATTAGTTCCAGAGACTTCCTATTCCAGTTCCGATGATGATTTTTACGATGCTGACGAGGAATTATATAGCCCGGCTCAAAGCCGGTCGCCTACCAATTTTAAATTCGCCGAGTAAGTACTCGTGTTAGATTAGTATTTTTTCCCGCCCCATTAAGAAACAGCCCCAATCGATTTTTCTTAAAAGAAAAGGGTATAGTTCTAAAGGAAAAATGAATTGATTTCCTACTATTTTTCCTAAAAAATAAAAAAAATTAAAATAAAAATCCTAATCAATTTTTTCTAAAAATTTTGGTTCCTAAAATTGTTTTTCTAGCTATTTTGTTTTTCTAATTTTTAATTTTCCTAAAATTTTTTGATTCCTAAAATAAAATTTCTTAAAATCTCTAAAATAAAAATTCCTAAAATCCCTTTAGGGATTTAAAAAATTAGGAAAAATAATCCTTTTGGGAAGTTTTATTTTAGAATCAAAAAATGTTAGGAAAATTGAAAATTAAGAAGAAAATAGTTAGGAAAAAATTTTAGGAACCAAAATTAGGCAAAATGGATTTGGAATTAATTTTTTTTTTTTTTAGTAGGATGAATTGGGAATTAATTTTTTTAGGAAAAACGGATTAGGAAAAATTGTCGGGAAGAAAATGGATTGTATGATTCTAAAGTAAAGTAATTTACCGTTTGCAAAATAAATTTTAAGGAATTTTTAAAAATCGTAACAGCACCTGTCATAAAAATCACAGAAAAAAAACAGGGTTTTTTAACGTAACAAATTGACTTGTTGACTACAGGGCTGCGGTGATGATTCCGAAGGCTCTTCAATATTTTCCGGGTTGATGCTAATTCTAATTCCAACTAGGAAAAAAAATTTAATTTCGGGAAAAAAATTTAATTGAGCCTTACAGTTATTCCAATTTCTGTATTCTTATTATAAATCAGTTATTGCCAGCCTGAACCTTGCAATGCTACTCAAAAAAAAAAAAAAATCATAATCGCAATGCTGTTTAACCTAAAATCAAGTCCTTAAAACGTCTAGACGAATCTCAATATTTTAAGATTGAGCTTTTTTTAAAATTTTCATAGTGATTTTAATGATCGTGTCATTGATGATTGATTGATATTGATATACCTAAAACGGATAAGAAAAACGATTTCGGAATAAAAAGGGAATCGCGGCTTCTCAAATAAAGTTTTATCGTGATATTATGATGCAAAAGTTTCTCATTGATCTTAATTCTGGCAATCATCTCGTTGAATAGAGCAGACTCGACCTGCGCATTGGAACGGTTAATTTCGTATCTAAAGCAAAATAGTATATGTATAGCTCATTTTTTTTCTTGCGTGTTTACTGAAAATAGCTTTTCGTTTTAAAATTTTTTGATCGTTGTAGGAAATTCAATTTTTTTTTTCTCGAAAAAATGAAATGCCTGATACAGCACCGTTTCCGATCATAATGAACGAGGACGTGTTTCGATTTTTTATATAATGAAGATTCGCTATGCTTGGTGGCTACGCAAAACTATGGAGGTAAATACTGAGAATGCATCATTTCTGAGATTTTTAAATCTTTTCCGAATGTCAGTTTAACCCTTTCCAATCATCATTTAAAAAAAAAAGAGGCAGATCGTATAGGATTTCGTTTGCCTTTTTTTTAAAAAGAAGTTTAAAATTTTAAAATAGAATCTCGTGAAAAAATTAGAGGATTATTTTAATCATTTAGAATTTGGGAAATTAAAACAAAACGAATTGCGGTATTGAGTCATTTCTGATCCCATCAAACCATAGAATTTTTTTTTTTTATAATTCTACACTTAATGAAGGTCACTTTCGTGTCTGGAGCTTTTTTAAAACAGGCCGTTATTTTTCAGCGTGTGGGAAAGGGCTTGACAAAAAAAATCCATATTTTATAAGCACTGCACAGACCAGCATCAATTAAAATAAAAGTCTGCGGAGACTGGATATGACGTTTTGACTCTGCACTCATTTAAGGACCATTTTTATTTTTCCGGCTTTTCGTCTACAAGCCCTCGAAAAAGGAGATTGAGCTCCAAAAGTATGTTAAGTGTTTTCGGGTCGACTTAACCCAGAGAAAATTTTACTGAATTTTAATGGTTTTCAAAAGCTCCATTTAACGAACTTAGAGAGCTTTCGTACCACTCATACTTTGAGAAAAAGAGCTTATTATCGATTTCTTCTGGTTTGTATTAATCTGTGTCCGGCGTAACGTACTTTTCACGGAAAAGTTTCATCTCAAAGGACTAAAATCGGTCCTTCATGCATTTTAGAGTCAGCTGTAAAATAATTACTTCCAAAATTTGTTTGGGTTCGTGGTAATCCATGTCAGCGGGCTATTTAGTATGCTTAATATTTTTTGCTTAAACTCTTATTTTGGGAGTTTTGTGGTACTAAAAATTTTAATCTAATGAACGAAGATTCAGTCCGTATGATTTCCTCGAGCCTGCTTCGATCAGGTACCAGCTTGCGTTTTCTATAAATTTAACCCACTAAAATTTTCTCTTACTTTCGGTAGTAAATATTTTTTAGAGTTAATCACATTTTTCATCACAAAGTGCGGCGTAAAATAGTTTGTAAACACTTCTACTTATCCGCCCTAGGGCGGAAAAGTAAACTTTTCCGCGCTGTGTGATGAAAAACATTTTTTGAATCCAATATTTTATGCATTAAAACGGGGTCTAACTGCACCGAAACCGTATCCAAAACGTTTTTGTTATGCTCAGAGATAAATTTCCATGATATTAAATGCATGAACAACAGTCAATAGTTCTTATATTTGATAATATTTACTTGTTTTTGCAAAAAAAAATAAATGTTTATTTCCGAGAGACTAGTACAGCGCTCTAGCGGTGAAACCGCGAGCTATTTCAACAACAAAAAGAAAAATGGCGTCTCATTTTTTTATTTCGAAAACATTAAAAAAAATTATCAAATTTAATTAATTTAAAAATTATTAAATTAAGGAAGTTATATTCTGTCTACACTTATGGGTTGCCTTGCTCCTAGGCACCCGGACACCCATACATGTTCCATGTTTTTAGCTTATAGAGCAAAGTTCTGGAACACCTGTCAGGGTGCTTAGGAGGAAGTAACCATTAAGTGTAGACAGAGTATAAAGCCTTTTCATACATTTTCAATAACGAATCTTTACCTTTTAAACATAACAAAACGTTTCGGTGCGATCCGATCTCATTTTTACGTGTAAAATACCGAATCAAAAAAAAATTAAACTTTTTTTATTGTTAAATAATTTTCACCGCCCCGCTGACCGTCGGGTTATGTAAAGTAACTAGAACCTTAAGCTTACTTGTCCCGACTTGTCCAGGATTAAAAACAAAACAAAACAAAAAAAAATTATCCGTGCAAAGTATTTTAAATTTCAAAGGTTTATTTACAAACAATTCGTTTCATTTTATTTCGGTTTTTTTTGTTTTTTAAATTTTTTCCCCCCTTGATTTTGACCTTTTCACAGCATTAAATCGCACTCGGAAAAAGAATTAAATGTAGAAAACCGACATTTACACAGGAAGACCCGTTTCTTTTCGTGGGACATTTGTTTTGTTCGTCTAAAAATTCAGATAAAAACATCCAAAATTAAAACGATAAGGTGAAATAATTAAATAATTAGCTAAATTTTGTTTTCATCTATTATTTTTTTATTTTATGGAATATAGTTTCCGAGAGTTTGATGTCATTTTTTTTATATTTTTTTTTTATGTGGACTCTACCGTAAAGAATGCTGAGGTCAAGTCAGTTACGGAAAAAAACAACATGAGTTTGAAGAGGAAAAGAAGAAAATCATTTTATCCTTTTTGAATTATTCAAAATTTTATTTATTTGTTAAATTTAAAGCGTCTCTCAAAAATTTCATGAATGTGCAAGACTTTATAAATGAACGAGGTCCCAAGTGTTGGATCGTCAACGAGCTTATAGAGTGTAACGTTATGGGCGAAGATCTAAAAGAATACTATGGAGCTTAACTAATTAATTAATTAGTGATGAGCAAGTCCCGAATAGAAAAAATGTAATTATGTTATTTATGTCGAATTTTTCGAAAAGAAATTTATTTTCTATTTATTGCCCAAGCTTTTTAAAAAAGGTGCTTAAGGCCTACTTCAGTCAACGAAATTTTGCAAAAATTAACTTTTATTATTATTTTTTTAATCCGTAGTTTTGAAAAAAAAAAAAATGTTTTGTTTATTTTTGTTTGAGAAAATAAAAATTAATGATGATTTTCAATCGATTTTTTTCAGTAAGGATAGTAAAGAAGGTACTTCATCGCAAAAGCCTAATGAAGCCCACACGAGTAAAAAAAGTGTCCCAAGCGCTTCAAATCCACCTATGCTTAATGATGGATCTTTGGATTATGATGGTAATTAGTCTATATTTGTTGAAAGTATTAAGAACTGTATTAAGGCTCTGCATTTTATCGACTAAATCAATTTTTTTTTCTTTTTTCAGCCTTATATGAAGAAGACGAGGATCAAAACGGTACGTTTTCATTTTTTGGAAAATTCAAAAAGCGTGTCTTTTGACGTAGGACTACATAATAGGGCGGACCATGATGGTTTTGTCGTGTCCGGTTGTCTTGGTGCTTTGGACACCGAGCATAACAAAAAAAAAGAAATGAACATTTCAAAAATTTTATCAAAAATCCTTGATGATCCTTAAAAATTTTTTAAAGTTTCCAATGAAATTTATAATCAAATTTTTTACAAAATATTGTAAATTTTTTACTAATTTTAAGAAAAAAGGGTAAATTTTTAGAAAAAGTTTCTAGATTTTGATGGTTTATGATAAAATTTTATTAGAAAAAGTGGCCACTTGGACTAATATTAGGGCTTGGAGGATTTAGGGGGATCATTAACATGTTTTGAAACGAACATTTCGATGATTTTTGATTATTGAAAAAATTTTAAATAAATTTTGTTGAAAAAAAAATTTTAACGGGATTTTATTGAAAAAAAAATTTTTTTAAAAACATTTTTTGAATGTTATTAAAAATTTTTGATAAAAATTCTTAAAATTTTATTAAAATTCTTAATTTTTTATTAAAAATTTTGATGTTTTGTGAAAAAGGTCATCAACATTTTTTGAAACGAAGATTTTGATAATTTTTGAAAAACTTTTATTGAAAAAGGAAGTCACGAACTAATCTAGTCACGACTAATATCAGGGCTTTGAGGATTTACGGGGATCATTAACATTTTTTGAACATTTTTTGAAACGAAAATTTCGATGATTTAAATTAGAAGCTTTTCCATTCCCATCTCGGGAAATTCGACCCCAACCAAAAATTCTAGACGTAGTCCTACGTAAGGACATGCCTCATATCTCCTGACTGTCTTTTTCCCCCTTTTTATTATAATCAATCAGTTGATCGCTAACTTTTCTCCAGCTTAAAAGTAGCCGTTTTGTGAACTGATACCGTTAAAAATTATTGCCCCAAATCAATTACATTTTTTTTTTTTTTTTTTTTTTTTTTTTTTTTTAATTTTTTTAGATTTGGAAATGGAAAATCATGGCTCGATGATAACTCACTTGTTGTCGCAAGTCAAAATCGGGATGGATCTCACTAAAGTAGTGTTACCTACTTTCATTTTAGAAACAAGATCTCTTTTGGAAATGTATGCAGATTACTTCGCTCATCCTGACATTTTCGTTAGGTATTTAGCCATTTTTTTTTTTCCTTTGGGGGAGTTTAAAATGCAAAATCGTGAATAGTAAATTGTAGTTTTCAAGGTTTTTTTTCTTCCTTTTTTTTTCAGCATTGTAGAAAAAAAGACACCAAAGGATCGAATGGTGCAAGTGGTCAAATGGTATTTGTCAGCTTATCATGCCGGAAGGAAAAGTGCCGTCGCCAAAAAACCGTACAATCCTATTTTAGGGGAAGTTTTTTATTGCCATTGGAACGTACCGGGACTGACAGATAACAAAGACACCACTATAGTAACCGATGGACCAGTACCTTGGTGCTCTCGTGATCAACTTACATTTGCAGCCGAACAAGTTTCTCATCACCCGCCAAGTTCGTACTTTTCTGGATTCTGGCAATTAGAATTTTATAGGGTAGATACTGTTACATACAGATTTTTCAATTAAAAAAAAAAAAAAAAAATTGTTAAAAGATGTTAAACGTACTGAGCGTTTAACCCATGTAGAGGTATGTTACTACCTTTTACCGTAACCGAAAGCAACTGATACTTCAATGACACCCGATTATTTTACGAAAGTCTGAAAGATTTAAAATTCTCAAATATTTGTAGATCTGTATGTAAAGGGACTATTCGCCTTTTGCTCGACACAAGCTTTTGCCCCTTAGTTCCTGCGTTTTTGATTTTGAAAGAAACCCATTCTACCTAAGGCGATGTAGTCGCTTTTCATATGCATGTGCACAAAATATTATTTTACTTAAAATTTTATTTAGACCGTTCTGATATTTTTTAGAAATATTAAAATCAAGCACATTCATTTAAGTCAGTTCATTTAAAAATCACGTTATTTACGAGCATTAAGTCAAGGAAATCTGCGACTTTTTAGCTTTAAAATCGAATTGTCATTTTGTTTTTTTTTATATTGCAGTTTCTGCCTTTTATGCTGAATGTGTGAATAAGAGAATATTCTTCGAAGCATTCGTCTATACGAAATCAAAATTTCTCGGTCTTTCTGTGGGTGTGCATAACATCGGGTATGGCACTGTTCATTTGATGGATTATAACGAGGAATACGTAGTGACTTTTCCAAGTGGCTATGGGAGGTAAAGTATAAATCGTTAAAATTTTACCGCAATTTTTTTAAAAAATGAAACCATTTATTACGTTCTCGACCGTTTTTCCTAATTCAAAATTCCTAATACAATTTTTCCTAATTTATTTTTCCTAACATTTAAATTTTCTAAGACTAATTTTCTAAAATAAAATTCCCTAATTCATTTTTCAAAACGCCTAAACCTTACACCAGAAACCGAACTTGGTAAAGGTAGGCGCCGGTCGTAGGGCTTCATGTCCTGATTATGCCGAAAAAGAAGAAGAAGAATTCATTTTTCTCAATCTAAAATTCCTAATTAGGCTAATATTTTTTTTTTCTAATTAATTTTTCCTAAACATTAAATTTCCAAAATTGAATTTTTCTGAAAAAAATTCCTAATTGATTTTTTCTAATCTAAAATGTCAAAAATACAATTTTTCGTAACGTAATGTAAGGAAAAATTTTATATTTTTTATTATAATTATATACTTTATATTTTAATTCACTTTTATGTAATTTATTATTATATATTTTAGACGAGACAATAATTATTTCCATTATTTAAAAAAAATATATTAGGAAAAATTTTATTAGGAATTTTAGATTAGGAAAAATAAATTAGGGAATTCTATTTTAGGAAAATCAGGTTTAGGAAAAATGGATTTTAAAAAATGGCAGGGAACTCAATTGTTGTCACGGTTAATTTGAAATCTGGTTCTTTTACATTAATAAAATTTTTTTTTCAGGTCAATTTTAACGACTCCGTGGATAGAACTAGGAGGAGCAGTTTCCGTAACTTGTAAAAAAACAGGTTACTATGCAAATATCGAATTCCATACAAAACCATTTTACGGAGGAAAAAAACACAGAATAACTGGTGAAGTTTTTTCGGTTTCCGAAAAAAAGCCTTTTTTAACCGTTGCTGGTGAATGGAACGGAGTGATGGAGGCTAAATGGATGGATACTGGGGTAAGGTGCACCTCTTTTACAAGATTATTTTTTCATACTCGAATCGAGCAAAGAACTGAACCCCGCCACATGTCAGTTAATTTTTTTCCGACAAATGTCCGTTTGAGCCAAGCATTTTTTACTATATTACCGTAGAAGGGGAAATCGATTCAATTAAAAGTTTATTTCAGTAACTATAGCAAGCACTGCAGCGCTAAATTTTTTTGTTTTTAAACTTCACCTTTTCACTTCTTTAAAATAACGTGAATTTGAAAAACCGTTCAGTCCTCAGTAATCGGTCTTGTTTTTGCTTCTTTATTTTTACTAAATATTTTTTTTTTTTTTTCAGAGAACAGAAGTGTTTGTGGACGTTTTGAACATGCCGGTCACGAAAAAAACGGTCCGCGGCATATCCGAACAAAGAGAAAATGAATCCAGAAGGCTGTGGAAAGAAGTAACTGCCGGTCTAAAATTAAACGATATCGAGAAAGCAACGAATGCAAAAACTAGTTTAGAACAAAAGCAAAGGGATGAAGCTAAAAAAAGAAAAGAACTGAATTTGGAATGGGAAACCAAAGTAAGCATTTTAGACAATTTGAGGCTTCTCACCATTTTTATTTTTTGCAAAATTACGATGAAAATCTCCTAAATATTATGCTACTTGCTAAATTTCTCGTCATTTTTTATAAATCCCATTTTGCCCCCCCTCTAAAATTTTTTTGGCCTTCGGAGATGATTTATTTTTTAGTGAAAATCCTCATTTCACTGGCGTCGTGCGGAAGGTGACAACAGGGAAAAATTTTGGGGGTAAATTTTACCTGAAATAATTTTTAGCTTGTTTTTGCGTTGAATATGAAGGGCCATGAGAAATTATTAAGGGGGGCGGGGGGGACAAAATCCAATATAAAATGAAGCCCTAGCGATGCCACTGCCTCATTTTGCGTATATTTTTCTGATTCGTTCCTTTTTTAATAATTGTTTTCCATACGGTTACCATCCAATGTTTAAAAAAACTATTTTATGTTTCCGTATGTTTGGTTTTGACAAGAAAACCTTTTTATTGCAGTTATTTTATGAAAAATCGGAAGGAGACTGGCATTTTAAAAATCCTCTCTGCAACCGACTAGAAGAGAAAACTTCTGTCCATGATGACAAATAACTGTGATGGCTGAAATTCATGCATCAAAGTTGCAAGTTTTGAAGTATACTTGCCGTTGTTATATTATTGTTATCGTTCTTTGAAATAATAAAAGCGGATTTTTTAAAAAAAAATATTCATTCGCTAGAAATTTTTTTACGCAGTTAAACATTTAAAATTTTTTTTTAAATGTTAATTGTATAAAACGTTCAATTGTTAAAAGTCTAATTAAAATCCATTAAGCTGAATGTTTGACATTTTTTAATAATTATAAAAATTTCCTTTAAAATAACTTATGTCTATTATGAATTGCCTAATGCTTATATACTTTTGCAAGGAACTGTATGAGACTTAATAAGTGGCGTCAAAAGTACCTTAAATTTTTCTTGCATGTTTGAACTTCATCTAAAATTGTGATTAGTAATTAGAATTTTGATATTTCAACTATGAAAAACAAATTTTAAAACATTCGTACATTCAAACAAAATTCAAACAAAACGTAAGCAGCTTGTGGGGGAAGGGGTCTCCAAAATCTTAATGTTAGGATTATATTTTTTTGGGCAGTAAATTTATTCCTTTGGTCAGTAATTTTTTAATCGTTTCTCAGTATTTTTATTTTGATGGCCAGTAAATTATTTAAATGGGTCGTAAATAATGATTAGTAATTTTATGGCCAGTAAAATATTTATTTTGCCAGTATTTAATATTTTTCCAGTAAAAGAAATTTTTTTACCAGCATAGAAAAAAAAATTTTTGGGCAGTTAAAACAAAAGAAAAAAAAAGTGAGATGGAAAATAAAAAAAAAATATTTTGATGGCCAATATTATTTCTTTTGGATTTGTTTCTTTGGTCAGTAATTTTTTAATCGTTTCTCAGTATTTTTAGTTTGATGGCCAGTAAATTATTTAATGGGTTTTAAATAATGATTAGTAATTTTATGGCCAGTAAAATATTTATTTTGCCAGTATTTAATATTTTTCCAGTAAAAAAAATTTTTTTACCAGCATAGAAAAAAAAAATTTTTGGGCAGTTAAAACAAAAGAAAAAAAAAGTGAGATGGAAAATAAAAAAAAAATATTTTGATGGCCAATATTATTTCTTTTGGATTTGTTTCTTTGGTCAGTAATTTTTTAATCGTTTCTCAGTATTTTTATTTTGATGGCCAGTAAATTTTTTAAATGGCCTGAAAATTTTATGGCCAGTAAAATATTTATTTTGCCAGTATTTAATATTTTTCCAGTAAAAGAAATTTTTTTACCAGCATAGAAAAAAAAATTTTTGGGCAGTTAAAACAAAAGAAAAAAAAAGTGAGATGGAAAATAAAAAAAGATATTTTCATGGCCAATATTATTTCTTTTGGATTTGTTTCTTTGGTCAGTAATTTTTTAATCGTTTCTCAGTATTTTTATTTTGATGGCCAGTAAATTTTTTAAATGGCCTGAAAATTTTATGGCCAGTAAAATATTTATTTTGCCAGTATTTTAATCTTTTTTCAGTAAAGAAAATTTTTTTACCAGTATTTATAGAAAAAAAAATTATTTTGGGCAGTTAAAAAAAAGTAAAATGGAAAATAAAAAAAATTAAAAATTAAGGAATTAAATGGCAATAATCCTGTTGCAGCAGGAAGATGAATTTTCTTTTGTAAAACTTACGAATGAGTTTAGTCACGTCTGAAAAACGGAAACGTGGACGTCCGAAGAAAACGTTAAAGGCTCTTCTTCATGGACAAAGGTAAATTTTTATCTGTATGTTCAAGATCATAATATAAAGTATCATTGCCAAGTTAATAATATACTGCCGAAAATAATTTAAATATTGACCAAAATTATTGAAATGCTGATTAATTACTGACCAGTCGAATAAGTTTACTGCCCAAAAATACTGAAAAATTTAATTAAAAAATACTGGAAAAAAAAATTAAAAATTACTGGCCAAGCAAATAAATTTACTGACCAAAAAAATAGAAGCCTTAATGTTAAATCTCCATAAGAGAAAGCCTATATTCCTTATTAAAGGGAAGGAGAAGGTTGAAAATTACTCATATGGTGCTTTTGTAATACTTAAATGGCCCCTAATATGAAGACACTAAAAAAATTAAATAAAAAAAATCGTCAACATTTTCCGAGCTGGGACCCTTGCAAAACCCCGAAATTCAAAACCCCGATCGGGGTTTTGAATTTCGGGGATTTGAATTCGGTGGTTTTTTAAATTTATTATTTAATTAAATTTTTTTTTTAATTTTCAGGTTTTTGAAAATACCAAAAAATGATATATAAAAGTATTTTTCAAAACCACGAAGTTTTCGAGGCTTTGCAAGGTCGGAAAAATGATTTATTAATTTTTTTTTAAGGGCATAACTTGTACAATGTACAATAAACTAGTGTCTTAAACTTTCTAAAAGAAATAAATTATTTTATAGGACCGTATATTTTTAGCGTTAATTCAGGGGGTGGTAACGTTTTTTAGCTCCTAGGTTTAGCTTATGTAAGCTCAGAAACGGAAACGTTCCTTTGGCTCCCATAAGCTAAATATTCGAAACGGAAACGATTATTTTTGCTAATTCCACCCCTTTTATATTTTTACTTTTCAGGAAAAAAATCGGGGTTTTTCAATAATTAAAAAAAATTAATTACCTATTTTTCCGACCTCGCAAAGCCCCGAAAACTTCGTGGTTTTGAAAAATACTTTTGTAAATCATTTTTTGATATTTTCAAAAACCCGAAAATAAAAAATAAAAATTAAATTAAATAATAAATAAAAAAACCACCGAATTCAAATCCCCGAAATTCAAAACCCCGATCGGGGTTTTGAATTTCGGGGATTTGACATAGTCTCTCCGAGCTGTTTTTAAAATTTTAAATGGTCCATTTTCAGTGCTGTTTCTTGCTTTAAATGTTATAGTTTATGTGCAGTTTGTTTTTGAGACAAGATAGGATTTTTTTTATTGGAGGATCACACAAACGTCCTTGCAAGTTTTCTTTTGCAGAGGTTACTAACAGACTCTATATACACTCCCCTTCATTTACAAAAAAAAAAAAGCTTTAAATGGACTCTCTTATCTCCCACAGAGCTGATGAAAGTCTTTGATCGCCTACATGCTTTAGATTGCATACCTAACAACTTGACGTGGGAATTTAGCAAATGGGAAAAATTGCAAATCAAAAAAAAAAAAAAAGAAAAAATTATTTTTCTCCGAGACATATACGTCTTCATGAGAGTTTAAGGTTTTGTTGAGTTCAAATCCATTCACCAAACGGTACGTGATTTATGTTACAATCATCCATTTAAATGTCGTTCGGATGGAACTCTTTCAAATAAATGTAAAGTTTTCATCTCTTAAGATAAAATTCATTAAAACCTTTTATCCGAATATTAATAGCCAATAGTGTTTTATTCCGTCAGTTTAAATGATTACATATTAATACAATATAAACCATATAACTAGCTAGTCAGGAAAGAGAATTCACTTTCTCTGTTCGGAGCAATGTTGTAATAGGCTTACGGCTAAACCGGGTCATATACTACACCTTATAATATACATACTTTTTTTTTTCATTTACAAATCAAATGTTTCTCTTCCTTTTAATGGGTACGAAAAATAGGATAAGTAATGGGAATTTAAAAAAGAAAAAAAATCGTACCTTACATAATTTTTTTTTAAAGTCATATTTTTGATCTAATTATGCTGCAATTAAACAATATACTCCGTATCACTTGTCAGCAGAAGATTCTCTTTAAAATCGAAAGTTTAAACTGAATTCGACCTTTTAAGGTCGGTTTTGGTCAGGATGCAAAGCCTTGCATTATATGCTTTTTTTTTTTTACGGCATTGATTGAATGCATGTGACAGACTATTTGAATAGGCGAGTCCTCAATAGACGTCACCCTATAATCTAAGTATAAACTCAGAATTTTTTTATCCATAAACCAAATTTATGACATCATTACCAGTAGATTGAGTTATTTATGATTTTAAGTGCCATGTACCTTATAATAATTTTTTAATTTTGATTTAATTGTCGCAATGATTATTTTGCTTTTCGCAATTGGAAGAAAGTAAGAACGTATTTGTATTTTTTTTTTTCAGTTTGACTTTCAAAAATAGAAATAAAAATAAAAAAATTAAAAATTTACGAATTTAATAACGTAAGAAAAAAATATGTATGCCCCGTAAGGTATTTTACATAATTTTTTTCTCCCCTCAAAAATTAAACAATTTGTGTCAGAAGAGAAGAAGGTACGGCTCTTCTTTACCGCCTTTGAATTTTTCAAGTCAAGATCATCACAATGACGTTATATTTATGCAATAAGGAGGGTTTCTTTCTAGCAGATCCAGGACTTTTTCTTTTTTTACTTCCAAGATTATTTATTATGATTTTTAAAAAAAATAGTAACAAAAAAGTTTACTCAAGTACCTAAGAACGTTTTCCGGGATTTTTAAAATTTTTTAAAAATTTTCCATTTCCCGGACTCCCGTAATATTTTTTTTTTTTCCAGAAATTGCAAATTTTAAGTTCCTAAATTTCGCGGGAAGGGAAATCGCCATAATTTGAGATCGATTTTCCAGAGGTTTTACGGAAACATGTTTTAACATGCTCATGTTAAAGTGATTAAGTTCGCTGTGCACTGATAGCCACTTTATCTTAAGAAAAAATTTGTTACCTTTAAAGTTTTTTTATAAGCCTACAACTGAAAATATTTTCCGAAGTTTTATGAGTATATTCGACCAGTAGTGCTTGATTTTCCCAAACAAAAATATTTATGGTGGAAAAATATATATGGTGGATTCGTTGTGGAATTTTTGGTGGAGTCCACCTGGATTTTTGGTGGATCCTTGTGTATTCCACGAGTGTTCCACTTGGATTTAAAGACTTTTTTCACAATTTTTTTACCTCATTTCCGAAATAATTTATCGAATTTGACCGTTCCCAACCATTTTTACTAATCAATTCATTAACAAACTTTTCCTAAAGCAATAAATTCCTAATCCGCTTTTCCTAAAAGGAAAAATTCCTAATCCGTTTTTCCTAAAACAGTAAATTCCTAATCCATTTTTCCTAAAACAAAAAAATTCCTAATCCGTTTTTCCTAAAAGAAAAAATTCCTAATCCGTTTTTCCTAAAACAGTAAATTCCTAATCCATTTTTCCTAAAAGAAAAAACTCCTAATCCATTTTTCCTAAAAGAAAAACTTCCTATTTCCTAAAAGGAAAAATTCCTAATCCGTTTTTCCTAAAACAATAAATTCCTAATCCATTTTTCCTAAAACAAAAAACTTCCTAATCCGTTTTTCCTAAAAGAAAAAATTCCTAATCCATTTTTCCTAAAAGAAAAACTTCTTAATCCGTTTTTCCTAAAACAATAAATTCCTAATCCATTTTTCCTAAATCAAAAAATTCCTAGCCTATTTTTTTTAAAACGAAGAATTCCTAATCCGTTTTTCTTAAGACAAAAAGTTGCTAACCTTTAGGAAAACGGATTAATCCGTTTTTCCTAAAACAACAAATTCCTAATAATCCGTTTTTTTTAAAACAAAAAATTCAAAATCCATTTTTCCTAAAAAAAAAAAAAAACTTCCTAATCCGTTTTTCCTAAAAAAATAAATTCCTAATCCATTTTTCCTAAATCAAAAAATTCCTAGCCCATTTTTTTTAAAACGAAGAATTCTTAATCCATTTTTCCTAAAACAACAAATTCCTAATCCGTTTTTCCTCAGACAAAAAATTCCTAATCCGTTTTTTTTAAAACAATAAATTCCTAATCCATTATTTTTCTAAAAATTTTGGTTACTAAAATTTTTTCAGATTTTTTTCTCTAATTTTTAGCTTTCCAAAACTTTTTTGATTCCTAAAATAAACATTTTTCATAATTTTTTTAATCCCTAAAATCTTTGGAATAATTTACCAGGCAAAGCTGCGAATTTCGGCGTTTCTTTTTCTTCTTGTTTTTTTAATAAAGCAGTATAAAAATATTAACAATAAATTGAATCACTATAAAAATATACAGTATAAAGGGTTTAGGGATTCAAAAAATAAGGAAAAGTAGGAAATTTTATTTTACGAATCAAAAAATGTTAGGAAAATTAAAAATTAGGGAAAAAAAAATTAATAATAATTTTTTTTTAGGAAAAATGGATAAGGAATTTATTTTTTAGGAATTAATTTTTTTAGGGAAAAATGGATTAGGAATTAATTTTTTTAGGGAACATGGATTAAGAAAAATGGTAGGAAATCGAATTTGATATTTAATTTTATTTTCATTATAATTGATACTCAATGAGCAAAAAAGTATTAATATTTATAAAATATTTTTGAAACATTTTCCAATATTTTAAAAATATTTTGGAAATGCTGTGGAAAAATGGTGAAAAAAATCTTAAAATCCAAGTGAAATACTCCTGGAACACACAAGAATCCACCAACAATCCAGGTGGACCCCACCGAAAACTCCACATGGAATCCACCATTTTTCCATTAAATACCAAATTAAAAAAATGATGTAAAAATGTCTTAAAATCCAGGTGGAATACTCGTGGAATTTCCACCAATTTTCCATGGTGGAACACTCACGTATTCCATGATCTGCTTTGCCTGGGTTCCATTTTCTTCAGATTTGATGTTGTAACGAGATTCTTTCCTCATTTCCTCGGCAAGGACAATTGTGTTATCTAGTATAGCAGAGGACACTGCTGCTGATGAACATACTTAACAAGATTCACCTTCGATTAGGATGGTGCATGGCGATGATAATAATGATAACAAGAAGGTAAGATTAATGCAATGTCATTGCTTTTCTTAAGATTCCATCGCGCATGCTCAATAAATTAAGGAACATTTCTACCAGGTAGCAAGCGCCAGTACTCGGACGAGAAAGTTGTAAGTACATGGCCATTAGTACGGTGTGCCGTTTTAAATGATACGATATATTTTCGTGGATCGAAAAGGAATTTCGGATATGTGATTTCAATTGGATTAACATTTAAGAAGAAACTTGGAAGAGTTTTATTAGTTTTTTTTTTTTTTTTTTTAGTTATTTGTAAATATGTGAACGTTCAACTCAAATAAGTGGTGTTACGAAATATTTTGGAACCTAGGTAGGGCGCCATATTGAAAGTATCGATAGGTAATTTGTGATTTTCACCTTTCATCTTTTATTCGAATTTAATTTTATCATTTAATTTTCGACAATAAACCGTTTTTGAAAGGCAAGATCTAATTTTAGTGGATCGGATACTTTTGATCACAATAGGTACATGACAATTAAAATCAGCTGCACCTGCGAATATATTTATTTCGATAAATGATTTTCTCCTTCAATTGGTTAATAAAAGTATGTTTCTTGAAAACGATGGCACTTGACTATAAATGTTCAGCTTTGGTGTTACATCATTCAACAAAAATCTCGACCCTATTTATTTAATTAACAAAAGGCATCTCGATTAATAAATTGAATTACGTCCATACCTTATAATTAAGGTATTGTTTCATGTCATGTTTACGGTTGTAGTATTCGGTCCCTCAAGGCAAAGAATCCCGTCAAAAAAAGAGCATTTGGGCTAATGGCTGTCATGTGTTTGACATTGAGTATATTTGTCTGACGGAG
This sequence comes from Liposcelis bostrychophila, assembly GCA_037577465.1. Classification (NCBI taxonomy): domain Eukaryota; kingdom Metazoa; phylum Arthropoda; class Insecta; order Psocodea; family Liposcelididae; genus Liposcelis; species Liposcelis bostrychophila. The sequence goes on along the minus strand of CM075212.1, from coordinate 17,821,701 downwards.
ATATCAACAACTGCTTTTGCTGATGTCCTTTTGGATATGAATGACTGGTTTAGTGATGTCACTCAAACGTCATTTTTTTTTTTTTTTATGAATGAAGGATATCGTAGTAATTCATGGACGGTAGGAGAGTTCATTTAAGAAGCTGGTCTGTGACAGTTGATATTGGTCAAGAATTGGTGAGAAGTCAATAAAAAAAAAAGTTGATAGATTATCTGCCGTCAATAATGCGTTAAATAAAACATTAACATTGATTAAACGTTTCTGTACAATCGAGCCGAAACTTCAATTTGGAAAGTTGTCACAAGATAGTTTTCTCCAGGAAAAAAAAGTAATCAACCAGAGATGTAACGTTAAATTTTTGAATTTTGGCTCTAAGATAATAAATTTAATCGTTATTAAAATCGGGCCCGTAGCCGAGGGGGGGGGGGGGAAAGGGTGGCTGCTTCATCTGACTGGCTCTTACCGCCCCCCCCCCCCTCTGTTTCTGATTCGTATATTTCTCTGTTTCCCATATTTTTAGCTGCTATCTTCCCTGGAAAACTTTTGAGTCCTTATTTTTGTTATCTGGTTCTGGCTAGCAGGCATCGAATCCATTTCGCCCAGAAAAATTAGTGACTTTAGGGACAAAAAATGGTTTAAATAGTGACTTTTAGTGACCTGACGGAAGGAATTTAGTGGCTTAATATAAGTATATCCAAATTTTTTTTAACGTATTAGACGTGAGTAATTACATTCCTTATTATTTTTATCAATTTTTCCTAAAAATTTTGATTCCTAAAATTTTTAGCCTAAACATTTTTTTCCTAATTTTTTAAATCCCTAAAAGGGTTTTAGGAAATTTCATTTTCTTTTTAGAAAATTTTATTTTAGGGATTTTAAGAAATTTTATTTCAAAAAATCAAAAAATTTTAGGAAAATTTCAAAATTAGAAAAAAAAAATAGTTAGGAAACAATTTTAGGAACTAAAATTTTTTGAAAAAATGGATTAGGGATTTATTTTTTTTTTTTTAGGAAAAAAAGGTAGGGAATTTTCACCATTTTACATAAAATTATTTCTAAAGACGCCGTTTTAGTGAAAAAAACCTTTCCTTGAGCAACTTCGAATGTTGAATAGAAATTTGTTAATACAAAAAGTTTTTTTAAATCCACCAATTTTTCAAAAAAAGTGACTTTTAGTGAACTTTCACAAAAAAGGTGACTTTTAGGGGAAAAAAGTGACTAGTTCCGTGCGCCTGGGCTAGGGGAGATACCCCCGAATGGCACTTACAATCGGTCGCATATTCCTCGAAATAATCAGATGGTAACCAGGCCAGGGGAAGGAGAGAGGCATCTTCTGCTGATAAAGATTTGCCTCCTCTGGAAAAATGGTTTCTCCTACGCTTTTACACTATGCTAGTGTCCTTACAAGAAATTTTTTTTTTTTTTTTTTCAAATTATGACTTGCGACCTTGGTTATACACTCGCGAAAATAATACTGATGTTAACCCAGTACCGGTTGGAGTCGAAGAAAAGATTTTCTGCAGGATGTCTCTTTCATAGCCGATGACGGAATTCTAATGGTGCCGCCCCCTAAAATATTCCCAAATAATTAAAAAAATAACGTGAGCAAAGTTTGGGGCCTCCACCTAAACAAGAAGTGATGCCTGTGGCAACGTCATTTTTGCCATTTAAAATGGATGGGAAATCTTATTTCACTTTTTATTTTTTTTCTCAATAAATAGCAGGTCGAAAAATCGACCGTTGGTTCAAATGATTACGTATATATATGCCTTTCAATCTAGGTACAAAAAATCCGTTTAACTTTTTCCCGTAGATAAGGGGGGGCACGGAGAGACCGATTTGTTCGAATCAAATAAATTTCTTGTTTGCATACGGGGAAAACAGATATTTGTTTCCGTTAAATAAAATTTTTTTTAATTCAAAAAGCTTCATTTGATTCAACAAATAATTTGTTTGAGCAAACAAATTTTATTGTTTCAGGCAAAAAAAATGAATTTACTTCCCCGCTCTGTTTGATTCAAACTAGAAAATCTCTCTGTGGGGGGGGGGGGGGGGGGTGTCTTCAAATTTTATATAAAATTCAAAATAGTGCTATATGCATACCACCCTTATCTACAAACAAACAAACAAAAAAAAAAAAAAAAGAAGAAGTTGGACAGTTTTTTGTACTTAGATTGAAAGGCACATATAGATACCGTAGAATGGGGTGAAGTTGAAAGGAATTTTTAAAAAAAATTCTAGGTTTATTTTAGGCACTAAAAACTAAACTTTTTTATTTCATTAAGTGGATATTGTTTTTGGGATACTTAAGTAAAAAATTTTATTTTTAGTGCGTAAAATAAACCTAGAATTTTTTTTTTGAATTTCCTTTCAACTTCACCCCATTCTACGGTATTAATTTGGACCCACGGCCGATTTTTCGACTTGCTATTTATTGAGAAAAAAAATAAAAATTAAAGGAAGAAAATTTCCCATGCATCTGAAATGGCAAAAGTGACGTTGCTACAGGCACCACTTCGCGTTTAGGTGGAGGCCCCAAACTTTGCACACGTTATTTTTTTAATTATTTGGGAATATTTTCGGGGGCGGCACCATTAGAATTTCGCCATTGGCTATAAAAGAGACCATAATTTTCGGTGCGAGACACTTTCAGAATTATATTTGGCTTTTTTGACATTCAAAGAATGTACACGCTTTTGCTTACGAAATACGTTTGGATTCACGGTCTTCCAGTTTACTATTAGCCGAGAAAATTAAAAATTTCTGTAGTTATAGCCTAGGTACCCTTAAATTGGGTCTTGCCTTACGAAATAGTTAAGAAACGATAATAGAGAGAAAAAGCAACTAGAAATATCGGGACTTCCTACTACGCAACACATTGCTGTACATCTTCAGACAGTATTAGGGTGGGTCTTTTGGATTTGCTGCAGACCTGCGCCAGCTTTGAAATTAATTTTAACTCAGCTGACATTCTTTTTCTTCATGTAGCATTTCTCAAAGCACTGTACCTATAATAGAAAGCCTCTAACAACTATTCTCATCCTACTTTCTCAAGTCGACTTTTACCTGATTAGGAAAGGCTTATATCTAAGTGACTGTTCTAAATTGGAGGAAAGCGTATGATTTAATTAAAGGCTTAGATAATCGGCCAATTAACAAAATTGATTAACCAAGGCAAAACCGAAACTGTCCCATTAAGCACACCATTGTTGAGGGATTCTTTGCCACCTTTTTTTATCCTAGGAACTCCGGAGCTTCGGGAAAAGCCATAATGCCCTCATAACCAGCCTGCCAATAGTTTTTAATTTCTGAATTAAATAGGTCTTTTATTAGCTTTTTAAACTATATCATCAGTATTTTCATTTGCTAAAACTGACGCTTGATTTCATATAGATTTACGTCTGTTACACACACAGCAAATTGTACCTTTCAAAAAGAGATGCATGATTTTCTTTTTTCTTTCTTTTTTTAGATTTACAAGGGCAGCACAACAAAAAATTTAATCCAGCGAGAATCACTCTTTGTGATTGAAGGGGACTAAAAATAAAGAACCCCCCCAAAAAAATGGAAATTAACATCAGATGAAAAAAATTTCATTCCAATGTGGAACTGACATTTTCAAATCGTGAAGATGTCCCTGCCACATTTTGTTCAACTAGTTTTATCTCTTCTGTCGTTCAGCGATATTGTGCGCGCTCACGTGGCACTAACCTATCCCCCAGCTAGAAAATATGATTTAGATTTTTTAGATAATTCTCGAACAAAAGGACCATGTGGGATGCCAAAAGGTAAATACTGTAATTTTTTTTTGGCTGGATGGTTTTGTCTTGGAAAATTCCGTGCGTATGAGATGAACTGACGTAGATATGATTGGAGTTAGTCTGTTTCGGCGTTTCGTGGAAGTGTCACGTGACCTCAAGTTTACGGCAACATGGAGCGTGTTATCTTGCAGTCGCATGATCACGTGATTTTTATAAACACTCGAAACAGACTATCTCCAATTGAGATACGTTAGTTCACCTCTGACCCACGAAATTGTAGAAGAAATGACCACAACTTAACTTTGCTTAACAAAACTTAACTTTCGGTTGAACAAGGGAAAAGTTGCACAATAAAAACACATTTTTAAAATTTAATTACTCTTACAGGTTCGATAAAAACGAGTCTCCTGGCTGGGTCAAATTTTAATGTGTCATGGCATTTGGCTTATCCTCATAGGGTAAGTTTACATTTCTTGTGAAATCATTAATTCGGAAATTTCCTCATGAATGACTAAGAGCGCTTCAAATAGGATACATGGTTTATATATTTACAGACCAATTTTTAATTTAAGTCTGTACCTCAGAGCGAAAACTTCGAATTTGAAAGTAGAAAACCAACCGCCTGTTATGGAAAAATCAAAAGCATTGCAGCCATTTTGGATTTTTTAAATTTGTCGTTTTGACTCTAAGGATCAGAGATGCATGCAAAACTATTTCGACTTTGCAGAACGTACATGTCTTGTCACAAGACATTTTCTTAAGAATCATGGAAAAGCAATAAAAAAATCTTGTCAAGAAACAACCTGTCTGTTGTCATGAAGCACATTTTTGTTTTGCTATGACACGTTCTGGTGTTGTTGAAAGACAAAACTTGTTCAAGACATTTCTGTACGTCAGAGCCAAAAGGTTCAATATGCATTTTTCAAAATGGATGCCATGTCTAAATATAAAGATGATCGGATAGAACGAAAAGCGATTTTAAAAAGGCAGTGGCTACTGGTGTTTACATTAAATATGAAAACATTATTATTATATTATTTATTTTGAATGTTAATAATTTGTTTGAGCGAAATGGACGTTTTAAGAGAGGTATTTCCTTGCTTTTAACAGGTTGTTTTGTGCTGATATTTCTTTAGTTACTTTTTTTTATCCAATTTTTTAGATATCTATTTTTCAGGAAAAATTTTCTTCTTTTAATTTTTTTTACAATATGATAAGCTTATTTGACTCTTGAAAGACTGGATTTCCATTTTCAAGACTTACTTTAAAAAAAAGTAATGTTTCGACTTTTTTTTAAAAAATGTTTTTCGAAACAAAACAAAAACACGGGCGGACATTTTTTTATCATAAACTTTTAAGTTTGGATGTCGAGCCACCATATTGAAAATGCATATTGAACCTTTTGGCTCTGACGTACAGATTTCCTTTTTCTGAATAAAACTTTCGTTTTTGGTCACGAATGTTCCACGCACTCCTATTTTGACTCCCACTCTTCCCTCCCCTCCGGATAAGATCCAGTGAACTGACTGTAGTTACAAGGTTTCTTCATCTTCCATAATTTATTAAAATTAATTAATTTTATTAAACAGGGAGGCTTCAAACTTCAAGTTCTTGATAACTTGGAAAGGCCTGTTCTGGATTTGACTCCAGTTACAGACAAATCCGATTTTGTAACAACCGACGTGACGGCTCAGTCTTACCCCGTTCAGTTACCTCAAGATTTTACTTGCGAAAACTGCACCATACGCCTGTTAAGACAAGCGAGCGAATGGTCCAGCAGCTACAGATTTTGGTCTTGTGCAGATGTAGATATTAAAACAAGTGAGTAATTTTTTTCTTTATGCTGTTGCGAATTAAATTTTTTTTCTATTTCATTATTGTCTTTTTTTTTTCTCCCCATACTTTAGGAAAAATTTTAAAGACGATTGTAGTGGTCACGGAAGACACTTGTTATCCAAATGCCGTTGTGACAGGCTCTACTATGGACCTAGATGTCAATACAGAGATGAATGCATCGATGATGGCGACTGCGGAGATCACGGGAAGTGTATAGATATTGAAGCAACAACAGCACCGAGAAAACAATGTTACTGCCAACTAGGATGGTTCGGACCAGCTTGTACAAAAAGTATGTATTTTATTTTGGTTTTAGTTCAGAGAATTTGGAAATTGATATCCCACTTTAAATAAAATGTTTCAAGCGGTTTGGTGATAAAAATAAATAATACGCTAGAATTCGGTAAATTCCAGTGGCGTTGTCGGACTAAGTTTTAACGTGCCTTAAGCTACAAAGTGGCCTAATGTGTCGCGTGTCTGAAGAGCTCTTGTAACCGAACCGAGAGAGTCCGACGTGATATTTTTAACATAATTTTTATTTCTTATAGGATCTGCATTTCGTTCCACGGAAATCGACTTCGACTGGTATTCGAAGCGAGAACTGCACGAAGATTTTCATTTGTTCTGGAGAATTTTAAAGGACGAGCAAGAAATAGAAGTAGTTATGGTGGTTAACGGAACCGGCTATGCAGGAATAGGCTGGAGGCCTAATAATATAACTCCAACTTGCAAGAATTTTCCGGAGATCATAGATCCGAATGGCAGTTCCCGAAATTCGCATTCGTCTGCGAAACCGGAGCCGGAGACAGAACCGGAACCAGAGTCGAAGTCGGAACCAGAACCAGAACCGAAGTCACAAGCCGAACCAGAACCCGAACCAAAGACAGAGCCAGAGCCAAAGTCTGAACCAACGTCAGAACCGGAACCAAAATCAGAACCTGAACCGAGTACGGTACCGCCAGCAACAAATAAAAATAGACAAAATTTTCGTCAAAGTCGTCAAAGATCCGTTTCCTCTAGAGCAACAAAGAATAATGAAAATGATGGGGAGTCTGTTTCGACAAGCGTGTCATACAGAATAAGTGCAACAAGAGGGAAAAGAGAAACAAGAAAGTTTTCCGGTGAGTTTGTGAAAAATTGTTCAGACTTGTTCAAACTTGTTCAGTGTACGAAAAGTTCAAAACCTTGAAAAGTTGTAAGTAAGAAAATATTACAATAATTAAAAGTCAACATAATTTTTGTAGGGAAGAAAACAACACCGAAACCAGAGCCCGAACCAGAACCTGAAGCAAGTGCGGAACCAAGTGCGGAGCCAAGTGCGGAGCCAAGTGCGGAACCAACTACAGAACCAGGAGCTGAACCAAGTGCAGAACCTGGTGCGGAACCAAGTGCCGAACCAAAAGCAGAGCCAGGTGCAGAGCCAGGTGCGGAACCAGGAGCTGAACCGGAGCCGAAAACCGGGAATAACGGAAAACCTGAACCTGGTAGCTCGTCTGAACCCGAGCCGTCCAGTTCCGGTGGCAAACATGGCGGCGCTGACTCCAGAAAGAAAACAGGGGCCGGTAGGATTTAAAATAAAATAATTTCTTATTTGTAAAATGTATATAAAATTGCATGCTAGAAGTGCCGAATTGAGCCCTTATGGCTGAGCTTTAAGTTGCATTCTAGCCCTTTTTTATTTTTTCAAGCTTACTATTATTGGGGATTGTAATTTTATTTTTCAACAGGAAACAAAGCGCTGCTTAATCCTTATACACCTAGACACGATTTCAATGCTATGGACTGCACAGACATTGTCATCGGTACTGCGAGAGGAACCTACAGCCGCGTTTGGGATTATTACACAAGGGATCGATCTACTCCTCGCTTAGATACTTTTTGGGGAGGTAAAAATGATTTGACAAGTGCCATGGGATTCGAAAAAGACGGAAGGACCACTATACTATTTAGGAAGAAGCTTTTGGGTTAGCATATTCGTCATTTAACAATAAAAAGATTTAAACTTTTGTTCTAGGAACCATATGTTTTACATTTTTTCTTCTTTATTTTTAGCTCAAGAACCGACCGATCATTCCATCACAAATGATCTGATGCATTTGATTTGGGCTAGAGGTCAAAATCAAGGAAAGTACAACCATTTCCCGAAATCTGGATTGGAGAAGGATTTCGCCTCAGTCAGGAACTTTTACAAACCAGACGAATTAAAATACCATGGACATGGAGATCAACGAGGGCAATATCACTCAACTTTTTCGGTAATTTGACATTAATTTAATTTTTTTTTTTCCTGAGTCAGAAGATTTCGGAATAGCCATTTTTCAACTAATAAATTCAAGCGAAAAAATAAAAAAAACTTAAATAACGCAAAGGATCAAGGACGACGTCATTTCAGAAAGATTTGGGGGGGGGGGGGGAAGTAGGAGGGAAAAGAGAAATTAGCAAGATCTCATGCCAGGTCGGCACGTTTTGCTCATTATAACATTTCTTTTTTTTTTTTTTAGATGAAATAAATAGTGTATCCGAAGATAGAAAAACCAAAAGTTTCTGTGGAGGCGAATGGAAGACTCCTAAATCTTGCAATCCTGAAAAACACGATTGCGAATACTACGCAAAATGGGAATATTTTTCGCGAAAGGATGAAGTGAAATTTGACATTGAAACGATTCACACAAATACTTGGACTGGAATAGGATTTTCCAACGATCGGAAAATGGTAAATATTGTGTTGCAAATCAAACTTTGGCTCAAATAATGAAATTATGATTCCCTACCATTTTTCATAAAAAAAATAAATACCTAATCCATTTTTCCTAAAAAAAATAAATTCCTAATCCATTTTTCCTAAAAAAATAAATTCCTAATCCATTTTTCCTCAAAAAATAAATTCCCAATCCATTTTTCCTCAAAAAATAAATTCCTAACCCATTTTTCCTAAAAAAATAAATAAATTCCTAATCCATTTTTCCTAAAAAAAAAAAATTCCCAATCCATTCTTCCTAAAAAAAAAAAATAAATCCTAATCCATTTTTCCTAAAAAAATAAATTCCTAATCCATTTTTCCTCAAAAAATAAATTCCCAATCCATTTTTCCTAAAAAAATAAATTCCTAATCCACAGATCCAAAAATAAATAAATGAATAAATAAATTCCTAATCCATTTTTCCTAAAAAAAAAATAAATTACTAGTCCACTTTTCCTAAAAAAATAAATTCCTAACCCATTTTTTCTAAAAAAAAAAAAAAAAAAAAAAAAAAAAAAAAAATTCCCAATTCATTCTTTCTAAAAAAAAAAAAAAAAATTCCTAATCCTTTTTTCCTTAAAAAAGAAATAAATTCCTAGAAAAATTTTGGTTCCTAAAATTGTTTTCCTATTTTATTTCCTAATTTTTATTTTCCTAATACAGTCGACTCTCTCTATAACGTCATCGGTTATAACGAAAACCCCTGTAGTACGTAAAAATTGGCACGGTCCGGCCGAATTCCCATATAACACCATGTATTTCAACTCCGCTTTATACGTAACGTTACTCCCTGTAGTACGTAACGAAATTTTCGATTTTGAAGGGAAATTCGCCATTTTTAAAGGGAAAATGACCATTTTTACATGTAAAAAGGGCAAAATTACATTAATATTTATATATAAACGAAAATGACGTAATATTTTTTTAATAAATATTACACCGCAAAAATATTTTTAACGCGCGATTTTTAAACCTGTAGTATCTTGTATCAAAAATTACACCTTTGAATCAAAATTTTATTTTGTTCCGTTTTAGTTAGTTTATCGGTGGCATTTCAACACGGCAAAATTAAAATCTTTCTTAAAATTAACCATTAAAATCATTTTTCTTATTAGTAATATGAAAATTTTTTTTTTCGAGAAAAAATTCCATTTTATGTCAACATCGGTTTCTACGTAACTCTCTGTAGTACGTAAAAATCTGTTCGGTCCCTGCGTTTACGCTATAGAGAGAGTCGACTGTATTTTTGTAACCAAAATTTTTAGGAAAAATGGATTAGGAATTTATTTTTTTAGGAAAAACGGATTAGGAAAAATGGTCGGGAACGGGGAAAAATAGTTTTACAAAAGCGGCTCAAATTCTGGGTCAATTTTTTTTTAAAGCTCAAATTAAGTTTGAAATATCTGCGTTGAGTACGAGAAGATAGCAGTAAAACGCTATATTGTATTTATTTATTTATTTATTTATTTATTTTATTTTATTTTTTTTTCATTTCTAAAGCTCAAATTTTTGAATGGTTTTTGTTAAAAGCTCATAAAGAGCACCTAATTGTAAATATGATAATGCGATTTGTGCCTTTGCTTGCTCTGCCTGCCAGTTTCATTGTGTTTTTTTTGGGGGGAAGGGTTTGTAATTCGATTTAATGATCTTATTAAAATTGTCTATTCTAGTCTCAAACAGACGCCATAATCGGTTGGGTGGATAAAAATGGCCGATCATTTTTGATGGATACATGGATCGTCGGCTACAACTCACCAATTCTAGACGAACAAAATATATATAATACAAGCGGTCGCAGCATCGAAGGGGTTACTTCATTATCCTTCGTTAGGAAGCGATCGACTTCGGATGCAAAAGACGTTCAATTTAGTGATAGCGATTGTTTTTTCTTTCATTTCCCGGTTAAAGGTGGAGCGTTTAATGCAGTGAATAAAAAAATAAAACGTCACGAACGCGTTCCTTTTGTTACCAGTGATAGGATTTGCATCAGAAGATGTGATCTAGGTACAGTATTAGAAAATCTGTCATCAATTTTACTAACACATAAGGATGCTGATGGGTTTAAGATCTTTTAATACCTGAAAACTGGAAAAAATCATTTTTTCCATTGAATGCAAAACTGCTCACCCAAGTGATTGAATCGAGAAATTAACAAAAAATTAACAATGAGAAATTTTTATTAAACTTATCAAGTAACGTAAAACGGGGTGCGATTGGCCTTAAGAGGTGACTGACCCAGTTAGACTGACTATCATATGAAAAAGGCGCTTGGCGGCAAAAATAAAAGAAGCGGCAAAGTAGTTGATTTCTTTCTTTGTATACAGATCCCTGGACAACGCTAAGTGCCTTTTTTCTGACCGGGCACTAACGCCATTTTACGTCCAATGAGAAAAAAAATATTAATATTTATAAAATATTTTGCAAATATTTTTCAACATTTTAAAAATATTTTGCAAATATTTTTTGAAATAGAAAACAATAAAAATATTTTTAAAATCTTAAAATATTTCTAAAACATTTTTAAAATATTGAAAAATATTGGCAAAATATTTTTTAAATATTGGCAAAATATTTTTAAAATATTGGCGCAATATTTTTAAAATATTGGCGCAATATTTTTAAAATATTGGCAATTATTTTTAAAATATTGAAAAATATTTCAAAAATATTTTATAAATATTAATATTTTTTTTCCCATTATAGTTTTACACTGGCGAAAATTAGATTGCAGTTAAATAAAAAAATTGAAAATAAAGCACATTATTTCAGGAGATATAATTTAAATAAAGAGTAAGCTAGTTTAATTTGCTTCAATTTTGCATATTTTTTTTTTTGCAGATGCAGGTTTAACTCATGAAAACTCCGTGTCATCGGGGCCTTCGAAATCAATATATGCCCTTCACATCAAGCTACTAGATTTAAAGAAATCCTTAGATGGAAAATTAGATCGTAAGGGACTGTCTGACCAACTTAAATCAAATTTGAAACCAGTCCTAGAAAAATTCCCCGGTTTTAATAAAATTAAAGTGGATGACATTGAGGAGTAAGTGATAATTTTCCAGATTACTTTGGCTTTTTTTTTTTTTTTTTTTTTTTTTAATAGGAAACAAAGAAAAAGTTGTATTGGGACAAAATTAAGCTTCAATATAATTCGCATTTTGTTTTAGATCCGAAAATAAAGACGCAATCGTTAAATTGAGGATTTATTTCGACAACCTTGAAAAAGGGAGAGCTCTTCGAGAAGAAAAATCATTGATATCCACAGTAGAAGAAGTTGTAACCCAAGGCAAAATAGGAGCCTTGAACGTGGATCCTAAATATTTCGTGTTTGAACCGCAATCTTGTAAGTTCACAACACCATTTCACTCATCGATAAAAAAAAAATAACTAGCTTATTCATTAAAATAATATTTTCAGTGACATCTTCACTTCCAAATGATGATACTCGATGGTTCTCATCAACAAAATTATATGCCGTCATAGCTTGCCTCGCTGCCTTAGTTCTTGTTGCCATAACACAGGCATTCTGCACTATTTATAAAACTACAGGAGCGAGATCATCTTCAGGGCACAAAGTACGTTAAATTTTTTTCCCCACACATATTTTAGTGCCATAGGTAAACGAAATTATAAAATGCCTGTTTCAAATTTTTGTTCAAGACTAAATTAATGTTAAAGCCATGTTAAGTGCTTTCTCTTTCCAACAATTATTTTTTTAATTTTTAAGGAGCATTTAATACCCAGCTCAGCTTGGAAAGACTATTCAGTTAATACAAATTACGCATTCGAGGCTTACGAAACAGACGAAAAAGGGAAAGCAAGTATTTTGCCAACGAAATCGCCGAGTCATATATCCTCTTCTCAAATGGATAAAGGACATCCGAGTAGCTCGTACACGAAATCGTTACAAAGACCACATGGTGGAAACAATCGTACCGCAAACGATCGAAACACATATTCCCTACCTCGAACATCACAGTCTGCGGTTAACTATCAAGGATATTATACTCATCGTCCTCACAGCGAGCTACAACCAGACTTTTATTTTATGCCATCTCAAAGAAAATACTCCGGAGAAGTTGTACGTGTGTATGTTGATTATAATAATGTTTCGAAAAAATAAATAAATTTTTATATAACTTTAAAAAATTAGCCTATCGACTGATTTTCATTTCAAAATTATGAGTGACTACTATGTCACTTTGCTTCAAATATGCAAATGGAACCAAGTGAAAGTAATCTTTTGGCAAGTTTTTTAAATTTGAATCAGGATAAAAGCTATTCTCTACTTACTGTGTAAATGTTAAAATATCATCTTTACTGTTTTCGTTATCCAAACATCTTGCGAAATATATGAAATCCTCCCTTGTGAAGAAATCTCCTTTTGTTTTCACTCCGGCCAATATGTCTCCAAACAAAGCTTTTTTTTTCGGTTCCGCACATCATTTCTGAACCCCGAATTTTCTTAACAATTTCTCTGTTGTTGTATTGTCTATCCGCACTCATTTTACTTAATCATCACAAAATGAAAAACATAAATTACTTGTTAATAAAAACAATATTTTCACCGGGACTGAAACGATTACCGGTAACACGTGAATGACTAGGCCTTATGCGTATCACGTGACCCAACAGTGTCAAACGAAGGGCGAAGGCTGCGCGCGCAGCCCATAGCTCATTGCATTTTTCCCCGCAAGAGTGTAACGAACGCAACGACAATACAAATTTTTTTCTGCATATGGCCCTTAACCCTTTGCCGACCAGCGGCTGGTATACGAACTGTTTTGTATTTCTCGCCGAATAAAGTTCCTTTTTAGTAAAAAATCATGAAAGACATGTCTCTACGGGTAATTTGAACCGTTGATTCCGAATCTGAAGTCAAAATTCTGAAAAAACTAAAATCCAATATGGCGGAGCCTTTTTATTTTCAGCGATTTCATTCTTTTTCCGCCATATTGGATTTTCCGAGTGGAATTAGATCATTCTGGCGAAGTCGAAAACGTATAGAAAATCGTTTTCCCAATCATTTTACGCAAAGAAACTTTTGTGAGTCTTTTGTATTACATGTACATGTGTTGCTGGTTGCATACACAGCACATTGGTAGGCGTCTAATATGGAGTTCAACGCACAGTGCGGGTCCATAACGTGCTGTAGGTTAACTTTAAGTGTGAAATCATGAAAATAAAAAACATTTGGGAAAATTTCCTTTATTTTCCGGGAAAATTTTCCAAAATTGGTTCGTTAAAAGGTTAAATGAACGGTTAACAATTATTTTCCTGTCGCGGCACAGTATCAAAAAATAATTCTACAGCGGTGTCGACCCAAAATGTCTAATATCAACTCGTCCATAGGTCTAATACCAACTCTGCAGTCAACTATAGCAAAGGGAAGTAAGATTTACTACAGAAGAGGCTCCTTGTACCTTACAACATGGATAAGAAAAATACGTAAAGCCTATATACGGACAAAAAATATGTTCAAGTGCGCCTCTCTTTGGCTTCCCTTGCCACAAGCTTATTGAATTCGGAAATCTCCACTTGAGCTTAAAATTCAGAAAAAAAAAACTGAATTACTTCTTCAGTATTTTATTGTAAGAAAAAAAAATTCCGCTTTGTTATAAAATAATTTAAAATTCTTAATCAATTAATTACCTAATTTAAATTTTCAGTTCTGATTCCGCTGCAGCTGAAATCAATGAAAATTACGCCTGTACACATATTTGAACATTTTACCAATTCATAAACCGGTCAAAGTCGATGGTAGAACAAAAAAATACCCTGTGAAAATCTTAAATCTTTTTGATGATGGCTCTGCATGTACACAATTTTTTTTTTTAAATTTACCAAACAAATATGACCGGATTAGAAGCTTTATAAAATTAGTTTTAGTTATAAATATCGATTCCCATTAGGCCTAAATAAAAAAAGGACAATATAATAACGTACAGACATAAAACCGGCGCAGAAATACTTTAGACGAACATTCGGAGAATGTACATGAACATTCATTTGGAATATTCGGCCATGCGCACTACAAAACGCAATCAAGTGTACTAAGAAACAGATGCTTATTAAGAGGAACCTGATGAACCATATAATCACAACACTTAAAATAAAAAAGCCGCATTACGGAATAATTTTCGTAAAAAAATCAGATTTAATAATGCCTGAACAATCTTAAAATGTTTTGCATAAAAACCATAATGAAAGTAGATTTTCTTTCACAGGAGAATGCAGTGCTTCAACGATGTGCAGAAATAAATCAATTGTCCATTTAAATGTACGAATTTTTTTATTACAAAATGTTTGTAAGCACAACTATTTTTTTTTCAACTTAATTTTTTCAAGATTTGTGTAAAAATCACTTATCACAATACACTGTTTATTAGGACCTAATTAATAATTTTTTCTAAAAATATTTTAAATTAATGTAATCGATTTTTCGTGAACTTTCACTAACGGTCAAGTTCATTTACATGGGAAATTATTCTTGCGTATTTTATTTGTAATATGTATGAAGTCTGATTCAAATTTTACTATACACCATTTCACTCATTAATATTTAGAGTTCTTCTTTGATGAGTTTACCATTTCTGTCGTAATTTTTCAAACCATCGGTGGAATGTTTTGCAATGTATTTTATGAAATCTTCAAGTTCCCTGCCACCCTGTAAAAACACAATATTTAATAACGTTAGGTTTACATTCCTGTTAAAAAAAAAAAGACAGATCCGCCACAGTTAATAAACCAAACGATTTATCTTTCGCAGGACAGGTTGTCTTCTTACCTCGTAACGAACGGGTTGAGATTTTTGATTTTTCGGAGACCAGTACAAGGTTGGGAAACCTCTAACATCATAATCGGCAGGAACATCATTGGCTGTAGCATCCATTTTTACGATATCAACTTCTTCGTCTTTCAATTTTTCCCCTAATTCATCGTATACTGGAGCCAATTTTTTACAATGGCCACACCAAGGAGCGTAAAATTCGATCAAAGCATCTCTGCCACTGTTGGTTACTACCTCGTCGAAATTCTTGGCAACAGCAACCTGGACAGGCCCACTGTTATCATCGGGAATAGGTTCCGACTTCAAGAATGGTTCCAAACGATTGTTTTTCAGATCCGACAAGAATTTTTCGAAATTTTCAATTCTAAAAGAAAAAAAGAACAGGAAAATATAAATTTAGCTACTGATTAGCTGCAAGCTACTTGGCTATCTTCAATCAATTTGTTTGTTTAAAAACAGCATAATCGCAATGTCCAGTGCCTTAAATCAATTGCAGACACATAGTGCTGAAATTTTTTTTTTTTTTTTGAACACAAAAAGTCATAAACAAAATAAAATTAAAATAACTCAACACTTACAAGAACTTATTTTTTATCCTTTTCCAAACCAATTTTCAACACTAAACACTTCAAAAAGATTCAAGCGTGTTAATAAAAAAAAATAAACTGAAGCTATTCAATAATAAATTTTCAATTATGCTTGTAAAACCGAACTGCAAGTTTCCATCACCCTTTGCAAAGCCTCGTCATTCCCTACACAGCATGTAATCATATTAAGCATTTATAAATTGTAAATTACTTACGAAAAATCATCCTTCATGTTAAATTTTTGATTTTTGGAATTCCTGGCAAAGATTAACGGCTTCTCGTTTGAAACATAATCAATTCCATATTCATTTAGCTCATGCTGAAAATCATCTTTGGCAGAAACGGAGAAAGTAAAATCTTCGGAAAAGTCTTTGGCAACTTTCAATATTCTATTCCTCCAATAGTTTGTTCCTTTGGGGTTCTTCACGTAGTCTACTGCGTAATAAGCGATAACTTGAGGATTCGTAAAATCATTCACATTGTCCCTTTGGCGATGTCCTACCAAGCCATGGCTGTAAAACAAATAATTTGTAATTAAATCCAATGTTTTTTTTCAATGGATTTTTATCTTATTTTAAATGTGACGCAACACGTCCTGATAATTTCGTGTTAATGAATATTTGCAGCAGAACAATAAAGTGACAGTGACACAAATACACCGCTAGCTGCTTTTTTGTTACTGGTATGCTCAGCCTGCATTAAAACAGGCCAAATCTGCCAAAGCCTAAATAAAGCATGTGATGCTTTGCTGTGTACAGCTATTAACAAGTTAAAAAGTTAAGCCTTTTTTATATCTGCTACTTCAGAGAAAATCAGGGAATAATATTTTTTTAAAAATATGTTCCCATTTATTATAAAATGAAGAAAGACCTAATCTTTGACTCAAAGTTTCAAAATAAGTGTGTTTGAATTACATTCCAAAGGAAAAATAATCAAAATAAAAGTAATGAAACATAAAAAAACCGAAATTATAAACAAAAAAAAAAAAAGTCATACTTACTAGTTCTTTTCAACGAAGGTCACTATCTTATCCTTGGCAGCTTCTCCAGAATACTCCACGAAATTGGGTTCAAATTTGTTATGCAAGTGTTTTGGTCTGTAGAGTACAACATTATCCCTGCAAGAAAAAAATTACAATTAATTAGTAACATCAGTTTATAAAATTTTTTACAAAAAAATATAAACATTACAATTTTTTACAATAATTGAGTTTTATGAAAGAATAAGAAACATTCATAAACTGCTCTTGGAAAATTTTTATTTTCTTGAAAAAATTTTTACAGCCCTGTAGTTAGAACAGGAGACTCAGAGAGGGCAATGTGCTATCTAGAGGGGGCAACCTCTCCTCTCATACTTTGTCACTGTTAAAAGTCCAAGGGGGTCACTAGACCAATGGAAGCAATGCCCCTGCTGGTACCCCCATAGCTACAGTGCTGTAATTTTAAAAGTTAAAAGATCCAATTTTAACTTCTTTTTTTTTTTCAGAAAATACAAAACAAAAATTAAATTGTAAAAAAGACAGTATCAAAAAAAACCTCCGAAACTAATGCTTATCAGGCTGTAAAAACCTTTTTCCAATACAAGGCAGACATTTATCAGCTTATGTTAAATATAATGTTAATATGTTTACTTAAATGATGCAAAAACCTCAATTCAAGGTTATTCCTCTTGCACATTTTAAATTGCAGTCTACAAGATATGGAAGAAGTACTATTAAATCATTTGCAGCTATAAAACTGTATGAATATAACCACTACATATATAACTATTTTACATCAACGGAAACATATACTTACTTGAATTGCACTTTATCCAAGACATCACTATTAGAGGCATGTCCAAATCTGACTTTTTCTCTCAGTTTATCAGCAGCTTTTAAAAATGCGTCTTTCAGACTTGACTCTTTTTCGAAGAATCCCACAACCACGACATCATCTTTATCAATGAATTTCTCGAAGTCTTGTTTAGTTAACAATTCTTTAGAGCTGGGGCCCACTTGTGATTGCATGTACTTCACAATTCCTTGAGCCTCCCTGGGGCCACTATATTCTTGGGATAATTCTCCATTTTTAAATATTTTTAGAGTAGGATATCCCGTTACGGAAAACTTGTTACACGTATCCTTGCCGGCTTCCGTGCAATCAACTTTGGCCAACGTTATTACGGGATCGTTTTTCTTTAAAATATCTCCGGCTTTTTCGAACTCGGGCTTGAGTCGTTTGCAATGACCGCACCTGGAAATTACAAAAGATCGTCAAGCCAATTGAAAAAAGAATTCAATAATCAAGCCATTAAAATTCGACTTACCAAGGGGCATAAAACATGACTAAAACGGTTTCATGTTCTGCTATTTGATCTTTGAAATCGCTATCCGTTAATTCCAAAACGCCATCTCCGGCGATAACAAAAGCGGATACAAAAATTAAAAAAAGTACCGAGCTAGAAAAATACATTTTGAAAAAAAAGCCGGTATTAAAACTATACGTGGCGTGAATTACCTTCCTTTACTTTTAACCAAGATCTCGAATCAGCGTTGTCAAAAGCTGATTGGTCTTTCGCGATGACCATAGAGCGTACACCAACTATGTGAGAAACCCACGAATGAGGTTTACGGAAATATTTCCCGGGATTTTAAATAAATTTCCAAATTGGTTTTCCTTTTTTAGTTTTTGATAAAATATGTATATCGTTTTAAAAAATTATATTACATGTAATCATAGGTTTTCATTTAACTAAAGTTATATTTTGTTGTGTTTTAAAATAATTAAGCATTTCAGAGATTTCCATAGTTGGGGAATACTCTCGGATACATAAATTCCCGGGAAAATTAGAAATAAGCCAATGACATTTGTGACATAATGGCGGTCTACTGCTGGAGAGAAAACATCAACAAAAATGATCGTTTGTAAATATTGTGGGAGAAATAAGGAACGTGAGTTTTTTGAATGTTATCGATGTGGCGAACGGGTTCATCTTCGTTGTTTAAAGGATCCTAGCAAGCTAGCTGGTCCTCTTTTAGGAGATGTCTTTTTTACTTTTCTTTGCCGGGACTGTAGCGGCGATGGTACAGAAAAACTTGAGAGAGACCGGATGGCATGGTAAGTCCAGTATTAAAAATTTGTTTTCTGAAGCTCATTCACTGTAATCTTGTTAATTTTTAATGTCAAATTTTTTCAGGCTGGATGTAGTGCTTTTGGCACTATATAATCTTAGTCAAACTAGTTTCGATATTAGTTACAATGGATTTTTTCACTGTAGCAAACACATAATAAAATTTGTTGATAACCATTGGAAGCTTTTATTTCCATATGTCAAGTAAGCTTGAAATAAATAAATCTGAAATGGATAGTAAAGTACAAGTTTAAAAGTCCAGTAATTATGTCAAACATTTTTTCAGAACAAAAAGAAAAAGCTATAAGCAAATGATAACCAGTGCTCTCAAGTCATACACTCCTGAATATTTTACTGCTGGAGATGGCTCTCAGGATTTCCCATCAGGTCCAAATGGATGGTACAAATTATCAAGACCTGATATTCTGCCAATTGACTCTCTGCTTGCACGTAAGTTATAATTCACTACTGTTGATTTCATTTTTGCAATTTTTGCAACATTTTGTTTTACTAATATGATGGATTGTTAATGAAAGGTAAAGACAAGAAGAAGAAAACAAAGCGGCAAGAGCCAGAAAGTAGTTACAACAAATTTTCATATTACAATGAGGAATCTATGTGGTGCGACAGCACTAGTGGTGATGCAGATCATTGTTCCAGTCCAAGTGTTTCAACTTCTTTTCACCACATGTTCTACAGCGATACTTCAGCATCTGAGGAAAACATGTATTCCAGGTAAATTATCAACAAAGCTTGAGCTTGAGATGAGTGAACAATTTTTTTTTTTCTTTTTTTGCAAGATCCTACGTCAAACCTAGTGCTTCCCTCTCGGAATATTTATTTGCGGAAGAAGATGTATCCGACGACGTGGATGTGGACGTGGACGTCGACGTTACCGCCGAACCCGAATCCTCTGCTGTAGATATAAGATGCAAAAACTCAAATCCTTGCGTTAATTTCGGTTTTTCATCCGTGACGGCGTTCGAAAATAAAGTAACTATTTTCAATTTTGTGTATTTTTGGCATCTTTTTCTTTCTGGTTATCCTGAAAATAACAATTTTGCGTGTTGGTCAGGCTTCTTCGAGTGAAACGACTGAAATCAAACAAGAATATAGCGAAGATGATCAAAGCGAACAACACCGTCTTCCGATTCCCCGGGAGAACCAGAAGAAAGTGGCTGAAAGTTTATTTACGAAAAGCGACAAGTCCGATTTCAAACCGTGGATAAAAAAAGAATGGAAAATGGTCCGGTAAGGTTCTCGGTGTAAAAAAAGAAAATATACAGTATATATATATTTTAATCTTTAAATTTCAGATGTTATCCTTTAAACGAAAACGAAGAAAATTATCTTTTGTCGAGTTTAAGGAAAAGAATTATGGAACCGGAGCAGGTTAGCATAGCCGATATTCGTTTACATAGAAAATTACAAGTGAGAAAATGCAGGCGAGAACGAAATTTGCCAGTTTTCGATCCTGACGACAAGATGAGAGGAATCGATCCCAAGCAAAAAACTCAGTTTCGAATTTTGGATAGATTTCATCATCAAACGGTTTTTGGAACATTGCAAGAAGATCAAATTGCGTCTGCTTCTTTTAGAACTAGACTATGGGTCATACCGAACGATTGGATTCTTTCACCAGCCCTTTTACTGGGAGGTAAATTTTTAATTAATTTATTTTACGTAAGACTGATAATTGGTTTGTTGTAAGCAATAGAATGTCATTCCCAAAACGTTGATCCACAAAATTGCTTTATAGTTTACCGTCTTAATATTTTTTCTAGACGTTTGAAACCCTTCATAAGACGAGATTACGAGAGTCTTCCTCTGTGGCCAAAACTACTGCAAGAACTATTAGCCAAATTTGACAATGGGAAAAACGAACCTCGACCACCTTGTGCTTCCTTAGATTATTGTTACGTTCGACCTCAGCACATTCCTGCGGTCAACAGTTTGGCCAGTCAGTATTTTTGGCCAGGAATCAATCGTAAGTTTTTTTAAAAAAATAATTACCACACTAACCATCGTATAGATGAATAAAGTCTTTCTCTTGGTATTTTCAGTTTCGGAATGTCTTCAATACCCAGATTTTAGTTGCGTCGTGCTTTACAAAAAGTTGATTGTAGCTTTCGCTTTCATGGTGCCGGACGTTGGTTACAATGAAGCTTACATTTCTTTTATTTTCACGAGACCGGAATGGCGTCGAGCCGGAATAGGAACTTTCATGCTTTACCATTTAATACAGGTAACAAAATTATGGCTTTTGATGTGTTGGACAGTAGTATCATATGTTTCTCTTTTTGGCAGACTTGTATAGGAAGGGACATCACTCTTCACGTATCGGCTACGAATTCTGCCCTTTTTCTATATCAACGTTTCGGTTTCAAAGTGGAAGAATTCGTACAAGATTTTTACGAAAAATATCTTCCTGTAGATTCCAACGAATGTAGACATGCACTTTTCCTGAGGTTAAGCAGGTGATAGTGTACGCGGTAAGCGATATGATTAATCTGAACGATCTCAGTTGCAACAAACTATGCAAACAAGATACACTTTTTTTTTGTGTCAATAAAAATATATTATTACTGTGTATAACGTTTGTACAACAATAAAATTAAATTAAGAAAACAAATATGATAACAGTTGGGGTTGCGTCATTTCACAACGATATTTTCCCAATAAATCTTGAACTTTTAGTCTTCTCCTGACATGAGGTGGATGATAACTGAAATAAATGGAAAAAAATGTATAAATGGCTGATTATATTGGCTCCAATTCTTGAGTCTAAATTCTCAGCATAGGTGTTATTATAGTGGAATCGTTGTTTTACTTACTTGTCATTATCAAGCCTCCGTCGTTTGCATATATTCAAAGCAGTTTGCCTTACTAGAGAGCCAAGAGCTCTCTTGGAAACGACGATCCCGTCCACCAAAGGCGTCGACATTGACATGCGACCGGTGGGCCCCACGAGTTTTACACGCAGCAACCCGCTGTTTAAAGCGTGAAGAAATATCACAAATGCATCTTCTGCCTTTGGTGTAGTCGTTTCTAGTCCGGTGCTGCAGTGCTCCAGCAAGTCCCCTACAAAACTAAAAATGTAATACTGTACACACAAAAAAAAAAAAAAAAAATTAAATCCTTATTGATCGTACCGACTGGGAAGACAAGGTTATCTTCGAAGTTTTCAAGCCACACCAGAAGGACCTTTGTGGGGGGATCGGCTAACGATTGATTCCTGGAATGGGCAGATCTCCTTCCGGGTCGTGCAGGTTCGCCGGTCGGCCGCTTATTATCGAAGTCGAGTGATAAAGCCCTAGGCTTTGTCTGCGGTTGATTTCTCAGGCTTACGAAGTCCGAGCTCGGTGAGTCCGTTCGTCCTTGAGATAAAAATATTGTAAGTAAAAAAACGTCACAACCGAGGAACGAAAAAAAACAAATGTTTGTTTGTGTTTAATATTAACCATGCATCGAAAATTCCGAAGAAACACCGCTAGAATCCACCAGAGAACGAGGAAAGCTGGAACCGGACGTCTTCAGTAAAGTGGGAACTATGAAGGCGATTTCGGACGAGACGTCTGCCCAATACAAGACGTAACGTTCTCCATTGTATGTGCTCGGACTCGAGTTACCCGTGTCGTCGCCGGCGGTTACTAGAAAGCAAGAAAATCTTGTATTCTATCCTGAAAAATAACCTTCTCCTTGTCAACTTTTATCGATTTTAGTAATCGTTTCAATCAGGGTTTTATTACCTCGTTCGGGGAAAGATTTCCAACTGGTAAACATAGAACCCGTCCAACCCGGATGCTGATGAACGTGTACTGGCCATCCCAGCGAATACAACATTTCCGTAAATCTTGGATCGACGGAATTTTCAGGCATCTGTAACGAGACACGAGAATGGAAATTGAAATCTGGAAATTAAACCTGACCGGCAACAAATGCGTTCCCAATCATTTTTGCTAATCCGCTTTTCCTAAAAAAGCAAAATTCTAATCCATTTTTCGTAAACATTTTGGATCCTAAGATTTTTTTCTTAAAAATTTTTTTTCCTAACCATTTCTTTCCTAATTTTCAATTTTCCTAACATTTTTTAATTCATAAAATAAAACTTTCTAAAATGAATATTTTTCTTAACTTTTTAAATCCCTAAAAAGATATTAAAAAATTAAATTTTAGAGATTTTAAGAAATTTTATTTTAGGGGTCAAAAAATTTTAGGAAAATTAAAAATTAGGAAAAAAAAAATAGTTAGGAAATCAATTTTAGGAACTAAAATTTTCAGTAAAAATGGATTAAAGATTAATTTTTTTTTTGGAAAAATGGATTAGGAATTTTTTTTTATGGAAAAATGGATTAGGAATCAATTTTTTTGAGGAAAAATAAATTAGGAATTTATTTTTTTTACAAAAAATGGATTAGGAATTTTTTTTAGGAAAATGGATTAGGAATTTATTTTTTTACGAAAAATGGATTACAAATTTTTTTTTGGGGGGGGGGGAAAAATAAATTAGAATTTTTTTTTTTTGAGGTATACTCGGGGTGTGCTCGGGGTGTACTCGAGTATACTCGGGGGGTACTCGAGTATACTCGGGGTGTGCTCGGGGTGTACTCAGGTATACTCGGGGTGTACTCGAGTATACTCGGGGTGCACTCGAGTATAAACGGGGTGAACTCGGGTATAAACGGGGTGTACTCGGGGTGTACTCGGGTATACTCGGGGTGTACTCGGGGTGTAGTCGAGTATACTCGGGGTGTACTCGGGTATACTCGGGGTGTACTCGAGTATACTCGGGGTGTACTCGGGTATACTCGGGGTGTACTCAGGAGTTAGGATTTTTTTATTTTTTTTTAGCAAAAATGGATTAGAAATTAATTTTTTTACGAAAAATGGATTAGGAAAAATGGTAGGGTATCCAACAAATGTACGTGTGACATACCACATTGTGTAATATTTCTCGAGTCGTTTTTTGACCTGCTTTTACGTAAAACACATGTACGGTGTCACAAGTTCTCGAACCGATGGAATCCAAAGACTCCAAATCGGCCGCAAATCCAGGAATGTGGGAATCTAATACTGCTAGAGGCGGTTCAACGTAGTTCTGAAAACACCACAAAACATTACATTTATTGTCAGTCGATTCTTGCTCATCGATTCAGTAACACTATACCCTATTTGAATCCAAAGAAACGAGTCCAAAATGGGAAAGGAAAAGTCTCGCAGTTTGGAATTCGTGTTTCACCGGGGGTGGATAACATTCTCTTTCGGGATCGGGGAAAGACAAACAATTTTCGGAATGCTGCCCCACTCTCCTCATTGCTTCTTCCAATTCCAGCTGATGGTCCATCAGTTCCAACATTCTAGCTTGATCGTTCACAGCTTTTTCGTCCGACAACAAAGATTCCATGTTGGGAATAGACTTGTCACTTTAAACGAAAAAATAATAATTGTATGTAATGCCTTAGGCGGCAGCAAAAAGTCTTAAAATTAAAAATATTTACATTTTGCAAGGAGGGATTTTTTCCACTGTATCGGGAAAAAATTTATGTTTTGTTTCATGGAAAGTTCCCGCTTCGTTTAACGGTATGGGGCGTCCCGGATTTGAGCTGTGTTGATGTTTGGTGCCTGACTGATGCCTTGGCAAATGCCTTAATTGCATCGTCCACGCGTTCCTCCCGAACGGTCCTCTGATTATCGCAGTCACAGTGGGTTGAGGATCTGCAACCGAAAAAGCCTCTCGTTAAAAGCCTCCGCCTCTAGAAAAATCTGATAATTTTCGTACCTTGGTCGTTCCCCAAGGGCTCTTCTAACAAGGCCAGTAGTATGCTGTTATCTACTACGAAATATTTAAATCTTTGGCAGGCCGCGTGTTTGTCCACGTTTCCTCCCGGCCACGAATTGCAAAGTTTGAGTAGGGACACTTCTTCTAACAAGGACGAGCACGATTCTGGACCGCAAGGAGACGGGAAATATCCCACCTATAAAATATTTAAATTTAATGTTGTTCCTCCATGACTTTTTATCTCTCATCGTTTTACCTTTTCTAAAATGATGTCTAAAAGGCTTTCAGCGGCGTCTCTTACTCTCATGGAAGCAGGTTTGGATTCTTTTTCGTCTTTCATCTTTATCGGTTCCCCAGCGGTACCCTTTTCAGACAAAACAACAAAGAGTGAAAAAGAGATTAGAAAAAAGATGTGCGAGTCATACTCGCATCGTGATGAAGTGAACCTTCTTGGTTACGCGTTACGCGGCCAACAAAGTTTAAAAATTATCTTCGTAACAAATAAATTTAAAAAAATTTAAAACTTTAAAAATTTTTTAAATTAAAAAAAAAAATTATAGCCGAGTTAAGCGGCCAAACAATGTTTAAAAATTATCTCCGTAACAAATAACTTTTAAAAAATTTTAACCTTTAAAAATTTTTGATTAGTCTTTGAAACATTTTTTAGCTCCCTTGTTTAAAAACTTTTTTAGGTTCGTAACGCGGCCAAACAATGTTTAAAAATTATCTGCGTAACAAATAAATTTAAAAAAATTTAAACCTTTAAAAAATTTTTAGTCGCGTAACGCAATGCGCGGCCGATTCACCCCCCCTCCGCGATAAGATGTTTCACTTCAATAATTAAGAGCCTTCCTTTTTTCGCTCTTACCCGAGACACCGATCCGGAGATACCCAATTCGACGACTTCCAGAACGGTAATCAAACAATCCTTGTCGTTCAATAAAGTGGGATGTTCCACGAGCCAAACGGAAAGGCAGGAAAAAGCAGCTACGATAGTACTATGTAAATCTTTGGAATGAGCGGGAGGCGGCCTTTTGCACTGCGTCACAATGTACTCACACAGCCATTTGACTGCTCTTTTCGACTCCAAATCATCTGAAATTTAAAAAAAAAAAATTATAATTCCGTTTTTGCAAGATTTTATCTTATTCTCCAATAATAACCTGATTCTTTCATGTGAATTCGAGCAAGGCCGGACAGAAGCTCTAGAGCAGCCAAGGATACGTTTAGATCACTTTTCCACGAGGAAATGAGTCGATGACATACTCGGTGAGTCGTGCTTACAAACAAGCCATGGGCGCAATCTGTAGGTAATCCAATAAAAATTTTTTTTGCGTTAATTATTAGTCCCGTAATTATAAATGATTGGAACAACGGGAGGAAAAACTATACAGAAAGGTTTTTCGCGGGAGAGGAGGAATGGGTGGGGGAAGCCAAATAATCTCGGTAAAGTATCACATAATTTTGAAATGAAAGGCAAAAAGGGACGGAAAATAGTATTTCTGTATTTATACGGTAAAAGTAGTAGATAAGAAAATTAATTCCTGACCAAAAAAATTAAAGAAAAATTAAATGTAGGACAGCGTTCCCGACCATTTTTCCTAATCAATTTTTCGTAGTAAAATAAATTCTTATTCCATTTTTCCTAAAAATTTTAGCTCCTAAAATTTTAGCTCCTAAAATTTTTTTCCTGATTTTCAATTATTCTAAAATTTTTGATTCCTAAAATAAAATTTCCTAAAAGGAATATTTTTCCTAATTTTTTAAATCACTCAAGGGATTTTAGGAATTTTGTTTCAGGGATTTTAAAAAGTTTTATTTTAAAAATCAAAAAATTGTAGGAAAATTAAAAATTAGAAAAAAAATAGTTACAACAGTTTTAGGAACCAAAATTTTTAGAAAAAATGGATTAGGAATTTATTTTTTTTAGGAAAAATGGTAGGGAATCGTAGGACGGGTATGAGAGAAGCTAATAGGTCACCTAAACACCTGAATTTCCCCGGGATAGGTTTTCACGAGGGGGGAATTAAATTTTTCCATACCACTAGTTGATTCGTGAGCGAAATCGGATGACGAATCTCCGCCCAAACTGCGACGTTCCGACATGGTAAAGCTTCTTCCTGACATAGTATCCGAACCTAATGTACAAAATCAAAATGAAAAGATAAAAAAAAATAAATAAAAAAAATTTAAATTAAATTAACATAAATTCAAAAAAATAAATAAATAAATAAAATAAAGTGAAATAAAAAATAGTTCGTAAATAATTCAACCAAAATCTTTAAAAATAAAAAAAAAGAATGATAAAAACAAGCCCAAAAAAATTATTCCCATAAGAAGTTGGAATCCAAAGCCAAAAATAGCTCCGACTAACCATCCAAAGAAACTGTCTACTTGGGCTGCTCGAGACCATCTTGAACGGAATTCGAAGCCAGCCACAAAATTTTCCAAGCATCATTTTTATAATCCTACATCAAGACCTTAATAAATTTTAAAAGATAGTAACTAACGTACGTGCCATTTCCCAATTTCCATCGTTTTCCAAAAAAAATAATCATCTTCCTACGAACTAATCCAATAAGAGCTCAAACTACGTACCCGAAGAAAATAAATTTGAAGCGACATCGGGTTGAGTAACAGATTCTCCTTCCGAACACGCCGAATCTTGAACGCTCAACAGCAAACCAGCCAGAAGCATTTGAGTGTTGACGGGATCAGTTTCGGTTTCCAGTGCGTTAAGCAACAAATTCACAAGTCTCGGTTTTAAATCTCCGACCGTGGTGCAGATTTTTTCTTCGGGAAAATGACCGGACAACACGTCTTTCAATTGCAAATTCTAGAAAAAAAAATAACATGTGCAATCGATCCTTTGCATTTCTCGTCGAAATCGAAAAAAAAAATATGAAGTAAAAATATACACCTGAAAATGAAGCGGAAGAGAAAGCATGGAAAGCAACAGATGTATCGAAGCTTGGCGAACATCCGTTTTGCAGGGCTTGGAAGTCCTCGAAAATACCAACTCGAGAGCATCGACAAAAGAAGGCAGCAATATCGAAACTCCATCCAGATCCAAACGAAATAAATCGCACGAATTAATTAAAATGCTTGCGATTACTTCGTTACATTCTCGATTCTGAAAACGATGACGAATTTATCAATTTTTTAAAAAAACTTTGGGATCCCAATTACTAGAAGAGCAAACAAGACTGAATACAACTAGTGCGGTTTAGGGTGGCTCATATTGAAGTTTTTAATTTTCACTCCCTGGGCAAAAAATCATTCATTTATATGTAAAAATAAGCCTGCATTTTTTTTTTGGTCGAAAAAAAATTTTTGACCCAGGCTCAGGGGTTTGAAGTTTTTAAAACCAAAATGGTACTTAATTAACATCTTTGAATATAAAAAATGGTCCTTTAAAGGGCATATTAAGTATGTCTTGAGCTTCCTAAAAAAAAATATTAGGTTCGAAAATATTGACCCGATCGCCGCCCAGGCAGGATTAGAGTAGAAAAACGGGGATGGCTCCAACAGGGTAAGGGCAGAAAATTTTGAAAATTTTAAAATAGCCAAAATGTGTCCAAAATATGTAGAAATAATGCCCCAAATGTAATTTCGATGCCAAACATATTTTACCCTATGTTAATCCCACTTTTCCATATTTTCCGCTCTTTTTTTTCAAAAAAATTGCACTTTTAAAGCCAAAAAGTGAATTTCCAACCCATGTAAGTACCCAAATTAACAAAACTTGATAAGTTCTCCAAAATAAAAAATTTAAATTTCAAATCTATTTGGGCATTTTCAATTTTTTTAAAAATTTTCACTCA
Organism: Liposcelis bostrychophila; assembly: GCA_037577465.1. Classification (NCBI taxonomy): domain Eukaryota; kingdom Metazoa; phylum Arthropoda; class Insecta; order Psocodea; family Liposcelididae; genus Liposcelis; species Liposcelis bostrychophila. The sequence goes on along the minus strand of CM075212.1, from coordinate 17,793,273 downwards.
ATTTTTATAATATTAATAAGTTTATTTTTAATCAATTTTCGTAAAAACTTCAAACCCCTGCGCCTGAGCCAAAAAATTTTTTTTCGACCAAAAAAAAAAAAAAAAAAAATCAGGCTTCTTTTTACATATGAATGATTTTTTGCTCAGGGAGAGAAAATTAAAAACTTGAACTTCAAAATGAGCTACCATAGCACTGCGGTGCATATAATTTCATGAATTTATATACACAATTTTTTTACTCGCCTCCGGTATTTGAAGACCGTGGACGAGGGTTACGTAAAATCGTGCCAGATACACCGGTAAAATTTCTTCTCCCGTCTTTTTAGCCGTGAATATGCGGCATAGCGCTCCGAAAGCTTCGGCTCTTCCGGCGCTGTACTTTTCGCCTACTATCCCTAACTCCCCCGTATCCGATTCTTCATTTAGCGAGTTCGGTTGCGACGAACTGGAAAATCCTGATTTCCGTGAAGGTTCAGACGAGCCGCTGATAGAACCTTTGCTGAACGGTGACCTGGGGGTCGATTGGTCGTCCCATCCGATGTTTGCGGCTTCAAAAAGCCAATTCCCGAATAAATGTAAAATGCTATTACATTTTGGACGCAAAGGAGATAATTGGCTGCGATATCCATCTGTGCCCACGGAAGTGATTGCTTGTTTAAAAAAAAAAAACGAAATTGTTCAAATTAATACAAACAAAACAGTCGAATTTTTTTTTTAAAAAAAGCATAAAATTTTCGAAAAAATTTCTTACAAGTTTGACTCGAAGAAGAGCCCGAGTTCGGGGGCGACGGAACCGGATGAGCAATGTTCACCCTGCTGCTTGTTAAGCCTATCAGGGAATTTTTCGGAAGACCTGAAAAACGGATTCAAACAATTTTAATTCTGCCACAAAATATAAAATAATGTTTCCTTCCATTGGCAGTAGTCGGAAACGATGACGGATGAAATTTTGCAAAATCATAAAATGAAACTGCATGACAAAGATGAAAAAAAAAAAAAAAAACTAATGTAAAAAAAGCAAAAAAGAATTAAACCCAATTTTCGACGAGTCGAGTTAAGGACAGGAAAAAACAGGACGCAAAAGAATTTCGTCGGTGGAAACAACATTGGCATCGATATTCTCGACGGAAATCGACTCGCGAAATAAACCTGGCAAAAGCAAGAGGAAAAAAAGAATAGAATAAAAAACAAGAAATCCTTTTTTTTTTTCATAAACGATCGAAATGAAAGCGGTGAAGAAGCAATTATAAACAAGCAAAAAATGAAATACCCTTGGAAACGGCAGAGGGAGCAACGCTAAAGCTCTTAGCAAGACGCCTCTGAGGAGGAGGCGTGGGAGTCGAAGGAGGTCGATCTTTTTCCTTTTTATCCTTTTCGCTGGTGGCGTCTTCACCTCCGGTTGTAGAATTCGCGGAAGGTATCCCTGCGAACACAGACATCATTTCCACACACCTTTCTTTTTTTATATTCTTGCATATTTACATCGGCACCTTTTCAACTTGCAAAATATCTTCGGAAACGCGCCTAAAAAAATTCTTGAGATAAGTAAAGGACTTTTTGTTGTTGTCAATAACGATTTTGCATGGGAAACCCAACGTTTCCAGCAGCGAAAAAGGTTGCGTGGTCCTTTTCGGTATATTCTGCTTTTGAAAACGATTTGGATCTTTCCCTCCCTAACTTTACAAAAATAACTTAAATTTTTGAATAAAGATTCTTATTTTTCATTGTTTAAAACATTTTTTTTTTTTTCTTTTTTTTTTGAAAAATTTGAAATCGTAAAAAATTAAAATTTCAGTAAAACACATCTAACTAACTCTTCAGCCTTTGGTTGATATAGCTTGTGACCCCCACTTCACAAGCAAAGTTTATAGAAGTCAAAAAGCAGCTAAATTCATTTTTAAGTTGAATTTGTATTCGGAAGATCCATTTACTAAAACTGCCAAGTGTATGTACAAAAATGTTCATTCCTGTGCCACAAACACCAGTAGGGAATAAAGTTATTTACAAACAACAAATTTTAAGATTAATCCATAAAAAATATTGGAAGTGGAGGCAGATGGAAGCCACCCCTGTGGATTCAAAATTAATAAATTAATCAAGTTTCAACAAAAATATTGAGGCCGTAATTTTTTTTTTTTTTTTTTTTTTTTTTTTTACCAGTAGGTCTTCTACCAGTCTGCTTGTTTTCAGTCTATAATATTTACAAGCAAAAAATTAATCGCAAAAATTTTTTTTTTCCTTGCACAGACCGTTCTAAAATGCTAAATAGTATGACTGCACAAGGCTGAAACCTTCATAAAAAAACCAAAATTTTCAAAGCGTTAATTTTTCAAAAAACAGTGTCTCCCAAAATAATAATAAAAATTTACCCAAGAAGGCATCTACTTGTCCTGCGATCCCTTTTATTGCTTTGAAAAATATCTGAGGAAGCGCAGAAAGGCAAGGATGCTGACAAGGGTCCACCACGGTTTCGCTTGCTATGGCGTATTGTAAAAATTTAGGCGTCTGGCTGATGACCGCAGGTCGACAAAGATTTACCGGATTTCCCAAACAGTGGAAAAATCTGTACCAGCTTTGAGCGATGCAGTCGTGGCTCGCATCAGGAGGAATCAGATTCGAATCTTCTTCGCCTGAAAAAGAAAGGTCACAGCAATGTGGATTAAAATCTTGAATAATTGCCTTTTTACGAATGAACTTGAAATTCAATACTTGCTCTGTACATCAAAATTTTACGAATCTTTTAAACCTCTTATACTCACTTATTTTTAATTGTGGAAATTCGGGCCCGTAGGTGTGTTCCAAAAGCTTTGCCGTCAAAGCCAAATGGACCCGATTCCATTGCTCGACCAAAGGTACTCGATGTCTCCAGTTCATGCACATTTCTCGCAAAGTTTTCCACAAAGGCGGAGCAGGAAAGCATCGAACGCAAGCTATCAACCACAGCTCCATCAAAACACTCAAAACTCGCTCACAAAGTTGATCTCCGACGTCGTCTAGAGAAACATCAAAGATTTAATAAACAATAACTGAACAGTATAAACACAACTCGGTTTTTACCCTTAACAGTTGGAGGAGAAAGTATAGTGTCATTGATGGCCAAAAGGAACACCAACAACGCTTCCCAGGTTTCTTGATTCATTATTGCAGAGACTTGAGCCAAGTGCTGAAGAGTTCGTAAAACTCGATGACAAAGCACTGCTTGTCTACTGATTGCATCTGGAGCTAAAACCAGAAAATAAATGAGTACACAGATGAAATAATAAAGAAGCCACAAATTGTTACTTACTTTCATTTTTTCTAGGAATAAACAAGTTATGAAAATGACCAATTATTTTTCTTGCATAAAGATTGGGATCTTCACAAACAGGTCGAGGAACGCTGATTTTGGGAACTGGATGCAAAGCAGACAACCATTCACAGTAAACGTTAACACAATCTCTGATCGTGTCATGTTCTGATATGGGAAGACTTAAACCATAACATATTACTTCCATATTCCATCGCACTTCTCGGTCAGTGGAAAGAACACTGGGTTCTGATGCTTGAGTAATTCCCAGATTCGCAGCCAAAGGTTTCACTACGGCGACCACGACATCTTTCCCAGAACTGATGGGAAATTTATCTAGCACACTGCTTCTTTCTTCGTTTCCTTCTCCGTTTTGAAAATATGAGGTCAAGGAAGTCCATTCTGAATACATTCCACCACAGCTAGATTCCTGGAACACCATTCGTTATGATCAAAACGTCACAGCATATGACAAAAACAGTTTATAATTATTAACAGCCACTTCAACAATCAACCAAAATATTTTATATCAATTTTTTTTTCTAGCTTCATGACATGTTTATGACAGTAGAATCGAATCCCTTAAGGATTAACCATATCATATAGAAGCTTTCATGATTAATCCCTGACACATAATTAATCCATCTAATGTCAGATTTAGGTGCTAACATCTATTGTAATCTAAAAACCTATGTGCTGTTTTGCTATTCCAATTTTTTGGATGCACCGACCGAATTCAATTCGACGAAATGAAAAAAAATATTTTTTAGTCCTTACCTTAAGATTTACCCTATTAAATACTCCCAAATTCATCAAGTGCGAGAGTTTTACGACCGAAACATTACCAAATGTATATTCTTAGTACTTTACTGTCATTTCGAACATAAACAAAAATGGCAGCGCCAGCCAACGTCGTAGAGAGAAAATTTATATTTTTATGTTGGCATTTCCACAATCAATTTTCCTTTGTTGACATTAGAGCCCTATATACTGGGAGAAGCGCAATTGGTGTCATGGCGGCGTCCGTATGGACGGTAAAATTCGTATAGTTGTTTATGACGGGAAAATGGCGACCTCCTTGAGACGGCAAAATGGCGACCTCCATGGAACGTACAACGCCTATGTTTCACTTACATAAAAGATACATAGGTAAGGACCAATCAAAATTAGACCGTAGGTTGCGCTTCTCCCAGTATATATAGGGCTCTAGTTGACATATGTGATGTGGGTGGATGTGGGCGTGGTTGGTTGGTTTGTTATTGTTTTGATTTTGAATACGGATTAACGGATTTGGATAAATTATAAATATGGATCGACAGGAAGAAAAAAACCTACGGGAAAAGTATAAAAGCTACGGAACGAAAGAATGTAAGTACCATCTGAAATTTTTTCGATGCAACGATCGAATTAAGTTCGACGAGATGAAGAAAAATATTTTTTAATCTTAACCGATTTACCCTATTAAATACTCCACATTCATCAAGCGCGGGAATTTTACGACCGAAATTTTACTACTTTTCGATTCGGTATTGAATTCGGTTTAATGAATTTTTTTATTACAAAGATTGTCATTTTGTATATTGTCATATTGTCACATGAGCTTTCAAACTTTTTTTTTTCTTTTCAGTGCTCATCGAACTACTTATAAATTTAGAGAAAATGAAGCGCGAAAAAAACGGGTCATATAGGGTGCATAGCGATGCAAATGATGTAAGGGCTGATCCAGATAATGTGAGGGCATGTGTCGCTGATGAAGATGCAGTATGTATGGCATGGCATGAAATTTAGCTTTAATGGCGTTTAACAAATTTTTTTTTTTTTTTTTTTTTAGGATAAAAAAATTGCACTTGAACTTGGAATTACAGAAGAAAACTGGGCGGATGCATGTAAGACAGCAACAGGAGCAGCAATGGTGAAATTCCTCCTTCCATTACTGTTTCCCCTGGATGTTCTTTTGCAATCTGCTTACAAAGGTGGGAAGGTGGGACATGGAAGAAAGCCAAAGAAAGCATTAAATCCCGATATCATGAGTAAATTTTTTTTTTTTTTTTTTTTTTTTTTTTTAAATAAAATACTTTATATTTGGACAAAAAAAAATTAGTATACAATAATAAAAAAAAACATATCAAATAGGAACAAAGTTGATCTTTTGCCAGACTAAAATCTTACTGATTTATTTTTTTTTTTTTTTTTTTTTTTTTTTTTTTCTCGCGTTTTAACTGGCTTTCAGAAACGAAACCATTAGGCATTCATCAGTGTTTTTGAAATTACATTTACAATGAGGTTAAGATGATTGTAAATGTAATTCCCCTATTAAAGTGAAGGAGTGTCGGTGGTCACCCATCCACCAGCTGGCCGTCATCAGTGCTGCTTAACTTCACTGATCACGAGCCGCTATTCTGTATGAGTCACCACTCCGACCCCATCCTACTGATTTACTGCTTGTACTGAACTTCATCTGTTAACTTTTTTTTTTTTTTTTTTTTTTTTTTTTTTTTTTTTTTTTTTTTAAATTATCACATATTTAGATGACTAGATTTTTTTTTTTTTTTTTTTTTTTTTTATTTTATATTTAAATTGGAATCATTATCCCAAAAAAATTCCCAAAATCTTTTTTCCTACTCCCAAGCCTGAATCGCATCCTGCGTAAGAATTCTTTCCACTTTTCGGCTGTTGCTTTCTTGAATGCCATTACTTCTGAGATGAAAAATACTGTATGTGTTATCAGCCATGTGATGGTATTATTTGCTGTTGTTTTTTTTAAATTGAATTCCAGGTGGAGAAGTTGGTCATCATTTATTCTTTCATTTGGAGCTAATGAATTAAAAATATGTTGTTTCATCATTTCCCAGATGTGTCCATTTACGCAGGATGTGATGCGGTGGTTGACGGAATCGGGGTTTTGGCACTCTTGACAAAGATCATTGTTGCTTTGATGCCATTTGTATAGTTTTTGTCTAGTGAGGACTGCATCGTGTAGTAAGATGAAATAGAGTGATCTTGTCGAGCTGGGTAGAAATTTCCGTGCAAAGTTTTTCCATATTATTGTCCAATTTCGATGTGTTTGTTCTACCTCTACTCTGTGCCTTTCTGCCGCCTCTTCCATCAGGTGTTTGTAGATTTCCTTTGTGGAGCTTTGACGAGTAGGAAGGGTCTGTACTTGATTATTAATCGAATTAAAGTAGCTTGGGGATATTGTAAATGTCCTGTCTGCCCATGCTTTGGTTATTACGTTAAATGGAGTTGTTTCGGTTGTTTCTGCTATTCTCAGATATGTTCTAATCAGCAGCGCTTTTGCTTTTTGTCCGACACTGATAAGCCCTAAACCTCCTTTTTCGATTTTTTGATATAGCGATGATCTTTTTACTCTCAAGCTGTGATTTTTCCAGATGAAAAACCCGATGTGTTTTTCAATTTCTGAGATGTCTTTTTGACGCATTGGGAGTGTGGCTGCCAAGTACCATACTTTCGAAAGTAAATATGTGTTTATAATCCATATTTTTTCCTGGAGGCTTAACGGACGCATGTTGAGCATAGCTATTGCGGATTTTATTTTATTGATTATCTTATCCCAGTTAATTTGTATCATTTTCTGCAAATTGTTTATAATCGTTAATCCTAGGGTTTTACAAACGTCGGCCGGTTTCGCGAAACTGATCTGTATCTGGGAGATTTGTGATGCTCCAAGTAAAAAAACCGTAGATTTATTTGGGTTTAGTTGAGCTCCTGATGCTTTTTCATATATATGTATTGTCTCCTCCATTTTGTCGGCATCCTCTTGTGAGCTGACAGCCGTTTGAGTATCGTCGGCGTATCCCATCGTTTTTATCGTTGTGTGTAAAATTGTGATTCCGGCAATGGTTTTCCTGATTGTCGCTAAAAAGGGTTCAATAGCAAAGGCGAAATTTATCATGGATAAAGGGCAGCCTTGTCGTATACTGCGACGAATCATTATCTCTCCACTTAAAAATCCATTAATTTGAATTTTTGATTTTGCTGATTTGTATATATTTTTGATCCAATTGAGGCAGTTGCCATTAATTCCAAATTTTTCCATGGTCTGGAAAAGATAAGTATGTGAAACTAAATCAAATGCTGCTTTGAAATCTAAATTTACCAGCGCACAATTTTTTATTCTTTTTGTTTTACAGTAGTAAAGAAGATCTCTTATGAGACATAGTGCGTTTGAGATTTTGCTGTCTTTTCCATATAAAACTTGGGATTCGCCCAGGAGTTTCCCTGTGATTTTACGTAATCTACTTTCTACAACCTTGGCAGCAATTTTGTAGTCCGAGCATAATAATGTTATCGGCCTATAGTCTTGAATTTCCTTAGGTTTGGTTATTTTTGGTATTAGGACAATAATTCCAGTTGTTTGTGTGCCTTCCGTTCCTTTTTCCAGCATTTCTCTCACTACGTTGCAAAGATCATCTTTAATGAAGTCCCAGCAAATTTGATAAAACTCGTAGGGTATCCCATCGATGCCTGGTGATTTGTTTGGTTTCTTTCCAAAAATTGCTGATTTGATCTCTTCGTCTGTGATCGGGGCATTTAGTGTGTCTCGATCATCCTGATCAATGTTTTTATCTATATTGGAGGTCAGAAGTTGGATATTTTCATTATCGTAGACATCTGTTCCAAATACCATTTGGTAGTGCTTTTTGAATTCGTTGAGTATTTCGGGTGATGTATTCACTGTCGATGTTTCTGATATTTTGAGGGACCCTATAAAACGCTTTTGTTTATCTTTTTTATTTTTTATGACGTGATATAAGTTCGTTTTTTCATTTGGTACGTGGACATATATTTGTGTTCCTATTTGTAATTTTGTAAATTCTTTCTCTTCAAAATTTTTAAGGATGTTTTTTATATTTACATATTCTTGATATACCGGCTCGCTATTGTCTAATTTATTTTTAAGTTGCGTGAAGCAGGCATAATAAAATTCCCTTGTTTCGCGAATTTGTTTACTTTCGTTTATAGCAAAACGAGTGGCTTCTTTTTTAATTCCGGGTTTGATTAAATGCTCCCACCATTCTAGTAAAGATGTGTATCGGTTTTTTTTTGTGGTCCAAAATCGCCATTTTTCTTTCATTATTGAGATAAATTCCTGGTTTTTTAAATGACTGCTATTCATCTTCCAGTATCCCCGTCCGTATGTTATTCCTGTCTTTGGTAGACGTACTTCTGTTGTGAGAGCTATATGATCTGAAACGGGGCATGGTGTCATGTAGATATCCGAAATATCTTTGCATTGGGTATTGGTTATGTAAAAACGGTCCAGTCGAGATGCAACATCTCCCCTGTAGAAAGTGAAAGCTCGTGTTGTCGGTTTTTTAAAGGACCATATATCTTTTAAGTGCAAATCTTTGACTAAAAAACCCAGGGCTTTGGATTCATTGAATTCACCTTTTGTGTCTTCTTTATTTAAAACACAGTTAAAATCGCCACCGATTAATAATATGGATCATTTAAACGAAGATGGAATGCCAAAGTGTCTTCAAAAAATTTTTCTCTCTCATTTTTATTTTGTTGACCAGAAGGGGCGTATACATTAATCAGTCTTACTGTGTTTTGCAAGCGAAAGGAGATACTCCTGCCATCTAGTGATTTTTCTACGTTATCATAGTCAAAGCCTTGTTTTATAAAAATAGCCACGCCTCTATTGTTATCCGAAATATTGAAAATACCTTCATAACCGTAAAGATCAATGTCCTCTGTCGTTACTTCTTGTAAAAATATTATATCAGGTAAACTTTTCAATAAAAATTTTTTAAGGATGTCTATTTTCACAACGTTCGAGATACCGTTTATATTTAATGTTATTATTTTACGTGAGATATTCATTGTCTTTGATTGTTCGGCTTTCCTCGGCCAATGCCTGTATTATTTAATTTTTGACTTTTAGGTGGGTTTGCTCCGGGTTCATCTGTCGATTCATCTATTTTTCTGGTTGCTTTTATCTGCGTGACGTCCATGTGATTATCGTCCTCCTTGTCTTTTGCTTGATCAGCGTTTGATTCTCCTGAATCCCCAGAGTTTGGCGGTAAAGATGTGCTTTTCTCCAGTAGTGGGGGAAAATCTTTTTGCGAAACTTGGTTATCCGGGTTGTTGACCTTTGGATTATTAATCGACGTATACAAATTTTGTCCGTTAAAGCTGTTATTATTTTCTCCTGTCTTATTTTCTTCAGACGGGGTTTCTGTATTGTTCAGATTCTTAAAGTTATCATATCTTCTTTGGGCGATTTTTGTTTTCGGACAATCGTTTCGAAAATGTTCAGTTGAATGACACAAAACACAAGTTCTAACTTGTCCTGAGTATGTGATCAAGGTTTTTGCTCCATTTATTTCTACAGATGAAGGGATATTTTGCTTTACGACCATATTAACTACACGCACTCCGGTTTTAATTCCTGGAAAATATTTGCAGGCACTGGTGATTTTTTCGTCTTGTACGGATTCCACTACGCCATACTTGGAAAGAAAGGCTTTAATCTGTTCATTTTTGACTTCCGGTGGTAGATTTATAACCCGAACGTATTTCCGATCACTTTCACTTTTACGGATTAATACTTTAAGTTTTACGTTTTTCTCCGTAATAAAGTCTTTTTCATTTCCATGTTGTCTTAAAATTTTTTCTACTACGGATTCACTTATACATTTAACAAAAACAGTATTTCTCAGGCTATCACATTGTATTGCTTCGACTTGATCTTCTGTTAAACCGATCGTTTCAGATAACCATCGGTATATTTCAAGGGCTTGTGGACGTTCTACATCTTTTAAGCGTTCAAAATGAAATTCTAACGTATTTTTCCTTTGTACTTTATCCATTTTTACTAAGTTTTTTTTAATCAAATAACGGTTAAACGGTATATTAATTTTAATAAGGCTGCACGCGCAGAGAGTATTATTACACCTTCTCGTACGACGTTTGAAACGCAACTCTACTCATTATTATTATTTCGAATTTTTTTCATATGTTAATGTTTTATTTTTAATTCAGATTTAGTAATGAAGAAACATGTAATGTCACAACAGGATTTTGGATCTGCAGTTAATAAAAAATTAAACCAGCTTCAAAATTTAAAGAAAAACAGTAAAGGAACCATTAAAGGAAGAGGAAGGAGTATAGAGAAAAGGAAAGCCGAGGATACCAATGAAGGTTTAGATGAAATAAGTAACAATGTAGTAGATGTATCAAATAAAAGTAAAGGCAGTGTGACGTCCATAAAGCTTAAGATCAGTTTGACAAGATCAAAAAGAACTAAAAGATCATTGTCATCTTCTCACAAGGATGAGCCAAAACAAAAAAAAATGAAAGAAAAACCAATTGCTAATGTTAAACCGTATTTTTCATAACTTTTTATTAAATAATTTATCAAATTTTTATTAATTCTTATATTGGTCTAGTCTGTTTTGGCTCATCCTTGTGAGAAGATGACATTGACCTTTTAATTTGTTATAATGTTATTATTAACACTATGTAATAATGAATTAATTTATTCATTACCTCTTAATTTACTCATAATATCGGAATCCAACGCTTTCTTTGGCTTTCTTCCATCATGTAACAGGCAAAACAGAAAAAAAAAATTTTTGAGAATTAAGAATTATTGTCTAGTCATTATGGTGCCAAGATATTTTTATATGTTATAGTGAATCAGGCAAAACAGAAAAAAAAATTTTTGAGAATTAAGAATTATTGTCTAGTCATTATGGTGCCAAGATATTTTTATATGTTATAGTGAATCAGGCAAAACAGAAAAAAAAAATTTTGAGAATTAAGAATTATTGTCTAGTCATTATGGCGGTGCCAAGATATTTTTATATGTTATCTTTTATATATTTTTATATATATTTTTATATGTTATCGTGAATCAGGCAAAACAGAAAAAAAAAATTTTTGAGAATTAAGAATTATTGTCTAGTCATTATGGTGCCAAGATATTTTTATATGTTATAGTGAATCAGTGTAATTCAGTGATTTCATAGAATCACTAGTGTATTTGTGAAATTCTAAAAATTCACGAATCGTTTTAGTGAAATCGTGAAATGCTTAATTTTATTAGATGAATTCACTAGTGATTTTATGAAATCACTGTCATTTTAGTGAATTTATGAAATTAAAATTTAAAATTAGACATTTGCACTAGTCATTCAATGAAATCACTATCAAAAAAAAAAAATACGGGTAGTGAATTCATAGAATAGCAAACAATGATTATTTAAAAGGAAATTGCGAACGTAATCTTAAAATCTTGCCGCTTATTATTATTAAAACGTTTTACTTAAGTTATTATTTTTAAAAACTGTAAATATGTAAAAATTTAAAAGGATGCCTTCGCTTATTATTATTAAAGCTTTTTTACTTAAATAATTATTTTGAAAAACTTTACCTAAAAATTTAAAAGGATGCCCTCGCTTATAATTATTTTCTTGATAAATTTGCTTTTTTTCCTGCTTTTGTCTTTTTTGCTGTCCCTCCATTTTCTGCAGCCTCTCCTTCGTTTGACGCTTTTTCTTCATGATCTTCTTTATTTTTACAGGACAATGAGTTAAAAAGACAATGAGCAAAAAGGACAAAAGCGGGAAAAAAGCAAATTTAGCAAGAAAATAATTATAAGCAGGGGCAGCCTTTTAAATTTTTAGTTAAAGTTTTTAATAAAAATAATTTATGCTGCAAGATGCTATTAATAAGCAAGTATGCTATTAATAAGCGGCAAGATTTTAAGATTACGTTCACAATTTCCTTTTAAATAATCATTGTTTGCTATTCTATGAATTCACTAGGCCTACCCGTATTTTTTTTTTTTTTTTGATAGTGATTTCATTGAATGAATAGCAAATGTCTAATTATTTGTTATTATATTATTAGTTATTTGTCGGATATTTATATTTTTAATAAATCATTCACAATTTTGTGATTATTGGTGCCAATATATTTTTATACAATTTTTATACAATATATTTTTGTGATATTTTTATACAATCATTTTTATACAATCAACAATTGTTATTAGATTTTTTACTCCCTCTGTCCCAAAATGCTTTGTGTGTTTCTCATTTTTATTTCCCATTTCGAAGGCTTTGAATTTTTGCCGGAACTGTTTGCACCACTTTACCCACCCACCCAAGCACTATTTCACACCACCCCCCATACCCCACAGGGGTCCCCCCCTTCGGGAAATAAATGAGCGAAAAAATGGGAAAAATCAAAAATTTCTATTATTTCCGCCCCGTTTCAGAAACGAAAGCGAAAAATTTGAAGGTGGTCGGGAATGAGAGAGTACATAACCCTAAACAAGAATCCCTCATGAAAAAATTTTTTTTATTTGTCACAACCCCCCAAAAAAATTAAGTATATTGAGTGTCCGGCCAAGGGGGTGAATTTTTAAATTTCGATTAGATGGTCGCAAAAAGTTTGTTACGGGGGTATTTTAGGTCGCTGATTTCGATTCTGACGTCCGTTTTTAAAAATTCAATATGGCGGATCCAATATGGCGGGTCTTTTTTTAATAAATCGATTTTATTTCACTAAAACACGTAATCGGGGGGTTATTGAGGTCGCTGATTTCAATTCTGAAATCGGTTTTCTAAAATTCAAGATGGCGGAACCAATATGGCCGACCTTTTTTTAAAAATTCGATTTTTTTTCACATAAACACATGTCCGGGGGATTAACGGGGACGCTGATTCCGAATCGGGTATACTGGAAAAACTCGGGTATACTCGGGTATACTCGGGAATACTCGGGTATAATCGAAACGGGTGTACTCAGGTATACTCACGGGTATACTCGGGTACACTCGTATACCCATGAGTATACTCACGGGTATACTCACGGTTGTACTCAGGTATATTCACGGGTATGCTCGGGTATACTTACGGCTATACTCAAGTATACTCACGGGCATACTCGGGTATACTCATGGGTATACCGATGGGTATACTCACGGTATGCTCGGGTACACTCACGGGTATACCGGGTAAACTCATGCGTATACTCACGGGTGTAGTCGGGTGTACTCGAGTATAATCACGGGTATACTCACTGGTATACTCACGGGATTATTTACGTATACTCACGGCTGTACTCGGGTATACCCATGAGTATAAAAACAAAACTCATGGGTATACTAATGAGTATACTCACCGGTGTACTCGGGTATACTTACTCATGGGCATACTCACGGGTATACTCATGGGTATACTCGGGTATACTCATTGGTATACTCACGGGTATACTCACGGGCATACTCGGGTATACTCATGAGTATAAAAACAAAACTCACGGGTATACTAATGAGTATACTCACCGGTGTACTCGGGTATACTTACGGGTATACTCGGGTATACTCACGGGTATACTCACGGGCATACTCGGGTATACTCATGAGTATACTCACGAGAATACTCGGGTATACTCACGGGTATACTCGGGTATACTCACGGGTATACCCGGGTAAACTCATGGGTATACTCATAGGTATAATCATGGGTATACTCGAGTATACTCATGGTATACTCACCGGTATACTCATGGGTATACTCATAGGTATACTCATGGGTATACTCATGGGTATACTCAAGTATACTCACGGGTATACTGGGGTATACTCACGGGTATACTCACGGGTATACTCACGGGTATACTCGAGTATACTCACGGGTATACTCATGGGTATACTCGAATATACTCACGGGTATACTCAAGTATACACACGGTTATACTCGTATAACCGTATGGGTATAGTCATAGTATATGTATGGGTATAGTCATAGATATAATCGTGGGTATACTCGGGTATACTCACGGGTATACTCGGGTATACTCATGAGTATAAAAAAAAACTCACGGGTATACTAATGAGTATACTCACCGGTGTACTCGGGTATACTTACGGGTATACTCGGGTATACTCACAAGTATACTCACGGGTATACTCACGGGTATACTCGAGTATAATCGTGGGTATACTCGAGTATACTCATGGGTATACTCACGGGTATACTCGGGTATACTCACGGGTATACTCAGGTATACTCATGGTATACTCACCGGTATACTCATGGGTATACTCATAGGTATACTCATGGGTATACTCATGGGTATACTCAAGTATACTCACGGGTATACTGGGGTATACTCACGGGTATACTCACGGGTATACTCACGGGTATACTCACGGGTATACTCGAGTATACTCACGGGTATACTCATGGGTATACTCGAATATACTCACGGGTATACTCAAGTATACTCACGGTTATACTCGGGTATACTCATGGGTATACTCACGGGTGTATGGGTATAGTCATAGATATAATCGTGGGTATACTCGAGTATACTCATGGGTATACTCACGGGTATACTCGGGTATACTCATGGGTATACTCGGGTATATTCATTGGTATACTAAATAATATACTCATGGGTATACTCGAGTATACTCAAGGGTATACTCACGGGGGTACTACCCAGGGACCCGGAAAGTATACATAAAGTATACAACGGAGTATACTGAATTTCGTGTATACTTATGTATACTTTTACTCATAAGCTAAACATGGGCGCAACCAAAGTATATGGATGTATACATGGAAAAAAAATTATTTTGAATGTATACATCCATATACTTTGGTTGCGCCCATGTTTAGCTTATGAGTAAAAGTATACATAAGTATACACGAAATTCAGTATACTCCGTTGTATACTTTATGTATACTTTCCGGGTCCCTGGGTAGGGTATACTCATGGGTATACTCACGGGTATACTCGAGTATACTCACGGGTATACTCACGGGTATACTCATGGGTATACTCACGGGTATACTCGGGTATACTCACGGGTATACTCAAGTATATTCACGGGTATACTCAGGTATACTCATGGGTATACTCACGGGTGTACTCGAGTAGGTATACTCACGGGTGGGGTAGGTATACTCACAGTAGGCATACTCATAGGTATACTCCCATACACCATACCACGGGTACCCATATCACGGGTATACTCATGGGTATACTCGAGTATACTCATGGGTATACTCACGGGTATACTCGGGTGTACTCGGGTATACTCACAAGTATACTCACGGGTATACTCAAGTATACCCCTGAGTATACCCCATGAGTATACCCCCGAGTATACCCGTGAGTATACTTGAGTATACCCGTGAGTATACTCGAATATACCCGTGGTATACCCATATCACGGGTATACTCATGGGTATACTCGAGTATACTCATGGGTATACTCACGGGTATACTCGGGTATACTCGAGTATACTCAAGGGTATACTCACGGGTGTACTCGGGTATACCCATGGGTATACTGACGGGTATACTCACGGGTATACTCAAGTATACTCACGGGTATACTCAGGTATACTCATGGGTATACTCACGGGTGTACTCGGGTATACTCATGGGTATACTCGGGTATACTCATTGGTATACTAAATAATATACTCATGGGTATACCCCAGTATACCCGTGAGTATACCCGAGTATACCCATGATTATCACGGGTATACTCACGGTATGATGACCCAGGGACCCGGAAAGTATACTTGGTGTATACAACGGAGTATACTGAATTTCGTGTATACTTATGTATACTTTTACTCATAAGCTACACATGGGCGCAACCAAAGTATATGGATGTATACATTCAAAATAATTTTTTTTCCATGTATACATCCATATACTTTGGTTGCGCCCATGTTTAGCTTATGAGTAAAAGTATACATAAGTATACACGAAATTCAGTATACTCCGTTGTATACACCAAGTATACTTTCCGGGTCCCTGGGACCCATGAGTATACCCGAGTATACCCGAGAGTATACCCGAGTATACCCGAGAGTATACTCGAGTATACCCATGAGTATACTCGAGTATACTGAGTGTACCCGTGAGTATACCCGTGAGTACACTCGAGTATACCGGTGAGTATACTCGTGAGTATACCCCAGTATACCTGTGAGTATACCCGAGTATACCCATGATTATACCTATGAGTATACCCATGAGTATACCCGTGAGTATACACGTGAGTACATTTGAGTATACTTGTGAGTATACCTCTTGAGTATACTCGTGAGTATACCCCAGTATACCCGTGAGTATACTCGAGTATACCCATGATTATACCTATGAGTATACCCATGAGTATACCCGAGTATACCCGTGAGTATACCCGAGTACACCCGTGACTATACCCTTGAGTATACTCGAGTATACCCGTGAGTATACTTGAGTATACCCGTGAGTATACCCCAGTATACCCGTGAGTATACCCATGAGTATACTCGAGTATACCCGTGAGTATACCCGTGATTATACCTATGAGTATACTCATGGGTATACTCGGGTATACTCATTGGTATACTAAATAATATACTCATGGGTATACCCATATCACGGGTATACTCACGGTATGATGAGTATACCTATGAGTATACCCATGAGTATACCCGTGAGTATACCCATGAGTATACCCGAGTATACCCGAGAGTATACCCGAGTATACCCGAGAGTATACTCGAGTATACCCATGAGTATACCCGTGAGTATACACGTGAATACACTCGAGTATACCCGTGAGTATACTCGTGAGTATACCCCAGTATACCCGTGAGTATACCCGAGTATACCCATGATTATACCTATGAGTATACCTATGAGTATACTCGAGTATACCCATGATTATAACTATGAGTATACCCATGAGTATACCCGAGTATACCCGTGAGTATACTCGAGTATACCCGTGAGTATACCCCAGTATACCCGTGAGTATATCCGAGTATACCGATGATTATACCTATTAGTATACCTATGAGTATACTCGAGTATACCCATGATTATACCTATGAGTATACCCATGAGTATACCCGAGTATACCCGTGAGTATACTTGAGTATACCCGTGAGTATATTCGAGTATACCCATGAGTATACCCGTGAGTATACCCATGAGTATACCCGAGTACACCCGTGAGTATACCCATGAGTATACCCGAGTACACCCTTGAGTATACTCGAGTGTACCCGAGTATACCGAGTATTAAGGGAGGGGAGGGGGTCTCGTAAATGCTTACGACACCTTACCAAAGGGAGGGGGGGGTCTCACACTTTCTTACGTAAGCATTTTTCTACTCTGACTAGGAATTTTTGAAAAGGGTAATTATTAATTAATTACCCAGTATAACCATAAAATGGTTACAAATTACCATGGGTAATTATTAATTACCCAGTATATGGTTAAGTATAACCATAAATTAATAATTACTGGGTAATTATTAATTAATTACCCAGTATAACCATAAATACTGGGTAATTAATAATTACCCAGTAATTTATGGTTAAGTATAACCATAAATTAATAATTACTGGGTAATTATTAATTAATTACCCAGTATAACCCATGATTATACCTATGAGTATACCCATGAGTATACCCGAGTATACCCGTGAGTATACTCGAGTATACCCGTGAGTATACCCCAGTATACCCGTGAATTATTATTAATTAATTAATTAATATAATTAATTAATTAAATATAATTACTTATAATTAACTTAATTAATCTTAATAATTAATTAATTAAATATAATTAATTAATAGATTAACCTAACCTAACTAACCTAACCTATCTTATCGTGAGCCCAATACTCACAATGACCCCAATGCTCACAATTAATTAATTAATTAATTTCATGTTTTTTTTTTTTTTTTAAATATTGTACATGTTGCGGCGAGCTAATATTACATTATTTTGTTACCGTCTAAATAGTAACCTTCTTTATAATTTTTCTCAATATAGGTGTTTATATTGATTTATTTCAGTTCCATGAATTATGGGGAAAATTACCGAAGTGGGTTTCATTAAAAAAAAAAAAAAAAAAAAAAAAACTTACGTAATATGGAGGGGGGGGGGTTGCCAAAATCTTACTCATGCTTACAACGGGGGGGGGGGGGGGTTGAAAATGGCAAAAAATATGGTTGCGTAATATGTACATGACCCCAATACTCACGAGTGTACTCGGGTGTACTCGAGTATACTCACGGGTGTACACGGGTGTACTCGAGTAACTCACGGGTATACTCACAGGTATACTCACGGTTGTACTTGGGTATACTCACGGCTGTACTCGGGTATACTCACGGCAGTACTCGGGTATACTCAATGGTATGCTCGGGTATACTTACGGGTATACTCACGGGTATCCTCGTGTATACTCATGGGTATACTCGGGTATACCCGGGTTAACTCATGGGTATACTTACGGGTGTACTCAGGTGTACTCGAGTATGCTCGCGGGTATACTCACGGATATACTCACGGGTATGCTCGGGTATACTTACGGGTATATTCGGGTATACTCACGGGTATACTCACGGGCCTACTCGGGTATACTCATGGGTATACTCACGAGTATACTCGAGTATACTCAAAAGGTGTACTCGGGTGTACTCGAGTATACTCAGGGTGTACTCGACGAATACTTGGGGTGTACTCGAGTATACTCGGTAGGGTGTCCCTTATTTTGCGAATTTTCGAATTTGATGTCGGGCCTGGTGGAATCTCGTTCCCTATGAGACCCCAATGAACCCTGAATTTTTTCTGATTTTTTACTGAACGGGAAAGCGTGCTGACTTGAGCTTTAAGTTCCAAAAAAAGTCAACCATTTTTTTTTTACGAGGAAAAACGTCGTTTTCTATCGGGAATTTTTCGTAGATCACTAATCTGAAGTCCGTTTTTAATATCTGGTTTGGCCTTTGAGTTAACGGAGAAAATGTGACAATAAAACCTGGTTAAGATACAAAACGCACTAAGTCCTACGTTTTGGCTCATATTTTGGCCTCTAACTCAAAATCCAAACCAGATATTAAAAAACGGACTTCAGATTCGTGATGTACGCAAAATTTCCGATGGGAAACGACGTTTTTCTTTGAAAAAAAAAAAAAATTGTCGTCTTTTTTTCTCTTATGGGAATTTCGGAACTTAAAGCTCAAGTCGGCACGCTTTCCCGTTCAGTAAAAAATCTGAAAAAATTCAGGGTTCATTGGGGTCTCATAGGGAACGAGATTCCACCCGGCCCGACATCAAATTCGAAAATTCGCAAAATAAGGGACACCCTAATATTCGGGTTTTACTCGAGGTGTGCCCGGGTTTGCTCGAGTATACTCGGGGTGTGCTCGGGTGTACTCGGGGTGTACTCGACGAATACTCGGGGAGTGCTCGGTGTGTACTCGGGGTGTACTCGAGTATATTCCGTGTGTACTTGGGTGTACTCGAGTATACTCGGGGAGTACTCGGGGTGTACTCAGTGTGTACTCTAGTATACTCGGGGTGTACTCGAAGTATACTGGGGGTGTATTTGAGTATACTCGGGGTGTACTCGAGTGTACTTGTGGTGTGCTCGGGGTGTACTCGGGTGTACTCGAGGTGTACTCGGGGTGTACTCGGAGGTAGCATCTTCGCACTACGGAGTATACCCTACATACCTTCAACCTTCATACCTTACAGGGTGTTTAGACGTAGAGTAATTATTCTACGCGTAGAGTATTTTTAACAAAAAAAGACCGTAAGGACCTTTTACTAAAAAAAAGGTTTTTTTAACAATACGTAGAATTATTTGCGTTAAGAAAAGACTTCATAGAAATTTTGGACTTCTGGTATTACAATTGTTAAAATTGGGACGTGATTAATTCATTTTAATATGTGCAATATTGAAGTACAGTTCTTTTTCTATTGTTTTAAATTTAAAAAAATTTTTGAGATTTCAAAATTCGAGAATAATAAAAATAACTTTTTACCTATATTAATTTTTCTTTTGTAGAAATAGCCGCTATCAAATGTCGAATATTTGGATTTTACAGCGTTACTATCTAATTTTAACTCTATGGTTAAAATATTTGATAACGTGCATAAGCTAAATATACTTTAAATGTAGAGTCCCTACGTAGAACTATATGCAGGAAAAAAAGGTAATTTTAAGTTGGCAGTAGAGTATTTCGTCATTTCAAATCTAAACACCCTGATACCTTATTGGTACCTTGTTTGTTGGTTGGAGGCGTATACTCGACATTTCGAAGCATTTAGCAAGTTGGTGTGTACTTTGCATTCCAAGTACCTTACTATGTTTTCTTTGCAGTACCAAGTTCCCCCCCTTGAATATTCGATATTGATTCGTCGTAATTTACCGAAAGAACGAGCTACCTGAGAAAAGCGAGCGTTCCTTATGATATTTTGAAATGTTTGAAATTAGTAACACTGAAAAAATATAATATATAAATAGAATGTGTTATATTTTTTCTGTGTTAATAAGAACCAAAAAAGTAAGTGGGCGTACTCACCCACTTTTAACGAAAAACCTAACTAAAAAGTGCTGCAAAAGTGATGCAGTTTACAGCAATAATAATGCGATTTTTTTTTTTTTTGCGATTTCGGGGCGATGGGAAATTGGTCGGAAATCGGCTTTCCTGTCGGAAAAATCTGTCGGAAAAATTCGGCTTTCGACTGAGATTCGGATTTCGGCCGATCGATAATCGGCTTTTATTAAATCGATAATTTGGCTATACTATTAAAATCATAACAATCGTTGTCGATTAAGGGAAACGTGAATTTTTTCATCTAATGAAAAAATCACATCGTTGTTCAAAATCAAATCGATGGATGCTCGAAATGATTATGTTCAAAATGAGAGATTTCGGTTTTCATGAAATTAAAATATTTGGCGGCAGAATATTCATCTTTTTATGTTGGCATTTCCAATCAATTTTCCTTTGTTGACCACGTTTGTTGTTGATACGATGATGATAAGGTCATAAGAAACGGTAAAAAATAGTGGAAAATGTTTCATTCGATCTGGAGATATGTCGGGAAAGCCGAATTAATTTCGCGCTTTGTTTCGACATGACGGCATGAACAAACATTGCTTTGCCGGAGTATTTATTTGCGGGGCCGGTTTCTCAGTAGTATTAGTCTTCGTCGTTTCAGAATTTTTCAGATGGAAATATGGAACAGAGAAGACGACGGAAAACTTCAAAAAGTATAAACCGTTTTCTCCATTGCCAAGTAAATATGAAATCAGCGTTGTCGATGAAGGAAAACTTGGTTTCAGTTTGTTTGATCGAGACTTTCCTACCACACCAGATCAGGATGACACAAAAAATGTTCAAGGTATTGTATTACATGATACGTTTCCTCTTTTCCTGTTGCATTCGTCGTTATTCTTTCTATTATATATTAAAAAAGATGTATATAAGTTCCAAAAACTTTAATATTGCATAAATATACTAGTCTATTGAAATGACATTCTGCTTGGATTTCTCGAATGAAATGCTTTGCAAGCTTGTAGAAGAAACCTAGGCCAGCAGCTGACTGTGGGTGTAAGGAAAAATTAGGAGCTGGCAAAGGAAATTTTTGAGTATACATTTTCAATTGGTGGATGTTCTGTGTTCATAATATTAATATCACAGTTGTTTTCCAAAACATTACAAATTTTTAAATTAAATAAAAATTTTTAATGTTTTCTAAACTGCGAGGGTGACCTAGCCTCCCCATAGCCCATGCCAAAAAGGAAAATTGATAGAGGACAGAAGTTAAATTTCATCATTTTACTTTTTTATTTCAAGCATCTGAGAAGGAAGCAATGAGTTCACTACATGCAGCACTTGAAATGAAAAAAGAAGGCAAATACGACAAGGCGTCTAAACTGTTCCGACATGCAGTAGTCCTTGCTCCTAAGCATCCAGATATTTTAAACTATTATGGTGAATTTTTGGAACAAGCAGAACAAAATATAATGATGGCAGATCAACTTTATTTCCAAGCTTTGACTTATTGTCCTGATCACGTCGGAGCTTTTATCAATCGTCAGAGGACAGCGACGGTAGTCGAAGAAATGGACAGGATCACATTAAAAAGGATAGACGGAAAACGAGATGTGATATCCGCAATACCAGACACTGACAAAGCTTTAAGAAGGGCCAAAAAAGAAGCTTATTTTCAGGTAAACCATAAAATTATTACTCTACTTTTTTATCTGTTTAATGTAATTAAACTTTCTTTATTGTAGCATATTTACCATACGGTGGGTATCGAAGGAAACACGATGTCGCTTTCGCAAACAAGGTCAATAGTAGAAACACAAATGGCAGTAGGAGGGAAATCGATAATGGAACATAACGAGATATTGGGCCTCGATGCCGCTATGAAATACATTAATGCAACTCTAGTCAATAGGTATTAATATTATTTGATTGACTTTATTGAGTAGACTTAATAAAATATTAAGGGAGCTCATGCTTTTAACGATATTAAGTAAGCTTATACTTTCGATTTTCTATTAGGTTCGGACCAATAACTTTAAAAGATATCCTGGAAATCCATAGACGAGTTTTGGGATATGTAGACCCTTTCGGAAGCGGAGAATTTCGGCGAACACAAGTTTATGTGGGAGGGCACATCCCACCCTCCCCGAATGATATACCACCTCTCATGAAAGAATTTGAAACCTGGCTCAACTCCGAAAGCGCCGTTAGGATGCATCCGATTCGATATGCGGCTTTGGCTCATTACAAATTGGTTAGCATTCATCCATTCGACGATGGCAATGGTAGAACGTCCCGGCTCTTAATGAACGCCATATTAATGCAAGCGGGATTTCCTCCTGTAATCATTCTTAAGCAAGATAGACACAGGTAAGCAATGACGCTTTTTTATTTTTTTTTCGACCTTTCACCTTATTATTTACTTTTCAGGTATTACGAGTATTTAGATCTTGCCAACGAAGGGGATGTGCGACCTTTCGTAAGATTCATAGCGGATTGTACGGAAAAAACCCTGGACTTGTTCCTCTGGGCAACAAGGGATTCAGGAGGGTCTCGTATACCAGCTTTAAACGGTGAATCGAAAACGATTGAAGCTGCAACAGATGAACTTGGCAAAGAAATCGGTCCAATAAATTCTGATCCTGCTGTGCAAACCAAAGATTCCGAAAAAAATTTCGAAACATTTTGAATCATCTGTTATACTAAAATAATATATTTTTACAACATGGATAAGTGGATTTTATGATCTGAACAAAATAATTGTTTACTTAATGCGTTTGATTCCTTCATTTTGTATAATTTTTTTCTCATAATTACTTCCAGTTTTGAATTTTATTTGAACTTTTTTTCAAATCAGTACGATGCATTTTCAGCATATGACGCCTTATTCCTATTTGAAAAAAAAATAAGGCGAGGATGTAATCGATTTTCAATAAAAATAGCCAAATTATTCGTTTGTTTAAAAATATTTTTTATTTATTAATTTTTATTTTATTTTGACTTTACTTTTTTATAATTCTTTATTAACTTTAAACATTTTACATAAAAATTAACTATCAACCCCTGTTTCTTTCCGCGTTTATACTTTTTTTTTTAAACGGATTATTTTTTAAACGTAGTTGCCAAATATTTGAAAGCTGTTGTACTGTACATGTCAGATAGTTCGGTACTCCGGAGCAAGACTGTCGTAGGTCATGTTTTGACGAAAATGTGTTAACGGTACCAACGTATTTTTATTCATTCTTTCGTATAAAAAACGTGTAATTGACTCTTAAAAAACTTTTTTAATTAATTTTTGAAAAAATAATTTTAAAAAATCGTAAGTCTTGCGGAAAAAGAAAGTCGTATGTCGACATACCTGTAATATACAAATCTATTTTCTGCTTTACAAAAGATTCTTAAAAAACTTCGTAATTCATGCCTGTATGAGTTTTGTTTTTAAAAATGTACATAACACTTCGCCCAAGGGGGAATCGAAGCACCCGTTTCTCAGTTTAACCCTGAGTGATCTGGTGATCATGATCTAATTACGAGATTTTTCCCGCTCAGCTCAGCAGTTCAGTGGTCAGAATACGGGGCCAAACTAAGAAACGGTAGAGATCCTAAGAAACGGATGGTTTGATTCCCCTTTGAGAAAAGAGTTGGGTACATTTTTTCTCGTAATTTCCTCTGTTCCTAAAATCGAGAATAAACATTTAAAATCCCACCTCTTCAATATAAGCAATAAATTCACCCCAGATTAAAATTTCGATTTTTATATCCTGTAAAATCGAAATTTTAAAAATACGACAGTCTTGGTCGGGCGTGTCGAGTTAAAAAAACAAGAATTTCAACATGCTTCAATAGTACACAGGCTCGACGGAAAAAAAAAAGATTCTTTTGATCGTCGGTCCAGAAACGTCTTTGAACGCGTACGATTAACAGGAATTTCCTACATATTACTTAACCCTGTGTACGCGATTACATAACTTCACAAGCTTTTTCGTAACAATAAAAAATGAGTACCTCCACATGAATAGGTCCCACTTCGCAGATGGTGCTTAGAATTTTTTCTTTGTAAACAAAGGGTTTCCTTATAAGTTAAATTTCCACAGCCTTCAAAGTTCCCATCTGCCAAGTGGGACCTTTTCATGTGGAGGTACACAAATAACAAGATCTACGCGGAATCCTAGGCCCAAACGATGAACATTTTTCGCAAAGAAGATCTCGTACGTCTTTTTCGGGCGACCTATAAAGTCTAATTCCAATCAATAAAGAACTCTCGTGTCGTTGAAATGACAGTTCTTGTCATTTCAACGACACGAGAGTTCTTTATTGTTTACATCTGATGAAAACATGATAGACGTGCCCGACCCAGACAAACAGGAAAATTTAGAGATATTCTTTTTTAGAAAAATGAATAAAAAATTTGTTGGTACAAACAGCTTGTTTTTAAAACATTAAAATCGATTTCTAATCGTTTACTCCTTTTTACAGTTAAAAGTGTAGAAAAAAAAAAAAAATTAAAGAAACAACGTCATTCTCTTCGGGCTCTTCATCCGATTCCGATAATTAAAATTCAACTAGACACTAATTCTTACTGAAAAAAAATATAAATTTACGGGCCTCACGTAAATATCATCAACAATAAATTATTATAATAATTTCGGAGATCATAAATATTTTTCACAAGATCATTTTGATTGATTTGGTCACCATCCGAATTCGGTAGTAGAATGACTTCTGTTAACGTTTTTACCGATAAGCCTAGAATTCGATCTAGTCCTGACTCCTTCCGTTCCCATAACAACATTCCTACCTAGAAAATACGAGAAAAAATGGCTTTAAATATTTTCCTATAAATACACAACATCTAATTGTACAGAGCTGAGTCAAATACTTACTTAACACTTTAGTTTTAATAATTTGCGAAACTTCCTTTAATCTTTTCTCCAGGATTTGCGTTTTTGTTTTTTCCGCTTGTAATTCTCTTTCTAATTGTTCTTTGGTTTTGTTAGATGAGCTAAATGGATTGTGCTTAAGTATTTGAAAAGCAGTCGGTCTTTTTTCGGGATCGGGATGAGTCATTTGCTGTTAAAAGAAAAAATTACACATAAAATTTTTTTTCATTGTTAAAACAATATTATTACCATTTTTCTCTAACAGTAATTAAATCATTTTACTTACTTTGATAAGATCGTTTAATTCCTTGCTACAATGTTTCAATTCGGGAATTTTTCCTTCTCGGATTTCGTGCCACTCCGGTCCGTTTTTCTTTAATGGCCCTCCTCCAGCTGCTTCATAAACAGTTAATCCTAAAGCAAATATATCGGCTTTCGTTAAATCCCTGTAATCGTCATGGAAAACTTCTTTCGCTAAATATCTCGTATCGCCTTCTTCCACGCCTTCCGGAGGGCTTGCAATGGAAGTTACATGGCCTAAATCACCTAAAAAAAAAAACATTAAAATCACATTTATCAAATCGAAATCGATCAAGAAAAGTATTAAATAATTACCGATTTTATAGGTTGTTTGAGAATCCTCTTCGAAACTGTCGTCTGCATCGTAATGTAACGGCCTTACTCGAGGCTCTCGAGAAATAAATATATTTCCCGGTTTGATATCCATATGAACTAAATTATGTGAGTGAATATATCTTTAAAAAAAAAAGACCGATTAACTCCGAAAACGAAAATTTTTTTTAGAAAACATCAATCAATTTCCAAAAATGCCATCTGTCAAATTTCCTTTCAAGAATTTTTAACTGGGCGACCAAAAAATTATTTTCACCACAGTAAAACATTAATCTTGAAAATGAAAATGGCTAGTTCTTTGCCAACTAGTGTCCAAAATATTCATTCACTAGACAGCAAATTCACTTTAATAGGCAACCAGTTGGTTGCTCAATCATTATATCTCATATACACTACTATTTTTAAATAAACAATCATTTTCATTAAAGTTGGTACATACCTTAGACCTTCTGCAACATGCAATAATATAAGACGAACTTCAGATTCTGAAAAACAAGTACCATTTGTTCTATGTCTTTCTATGGCATCTTGTAAAGAACCTCCGTTACAAAATTCATTTTGGATTAGCATATGTTTGTCTTCTACCCAAGCAGTAAAATATCTGACAACATTTTCATGTTTTCCTAAAACTGCATGAGCAAACACTTCATTCAAAGCTTTCCTCCTTAGAAAAAAAAAAGGTTCATATTAATAAAAGAATCATAGCCTAGTTAACAAATATTTAAAAGCTGTTTAATACTCACTCATTAGCACTGCCAGCGATGGTTTTGGAACTTTTTTTGATTGCATAATCACAGCCATCCATTCGATTGGTGCATTTATAAACACATCCAAATTCTCCTGTCCCTAAAAGACTTCTCTGTTCAAATTCTGTTAAATACCTTGACAGTCCGGAATTGGATTCAATTATAGCAAAGCGTTTGGCAGGTTGTTCATCTACGTCGCTGTCTATTTCCCCAGAATACTCACTATCTTTACCGTTGGTTATGTTGTTGTTTAAAACATTTGCCTCCTTTTGCATGGTTTTACTAAAGGAAGAGAGAAAAAAAAAAATTGTCACACCACTGTCATGTACAAATACCATGGTATTTTTAGGAAACATACCTGTCTCGAGAAAGACACCTGGATCTTTTCTTTGATAATCTAAGCATGCTCTCCGGAGTAAATGGATTCATGTTAGGAGCCGATAATCTACCAGCCAATTTGTTTGTTTGAATCACCCTTCTTCCCGAATTGAGATAAATGGTATTTGGTGTGGACGGATTTTCGGTTAACCGAAGGGTTAATAAATTTCTGCAAGGCGGACTAATTTTAACGGGAGAATCATTGTTGATGGGGTTAATAGGTACGTTTTTGTCTTCCGGCTGCGGAGAAAAATTCAGTTTTCTGGGAATCGGGAGCCACATGTTCGGGTCGTTAGGGATTTCTGTTTGTTCCAGTGTAAAACCGTTGGGGACGTTCTCGTCCATTTCTTCGTCTGAATCCATTTTTTAAAAACGATTAGGGATATTCACTGTTCACGATTCGTTTTGTTTCACTCACTAAAACACAATAAAATAATACAACTTTGAATAAACAATGATAATTCGATATTTTAAATGACGCTTGACGCCATAAACACGATATACCGCGGCAATATGGCCTCCGCATATTGTGGTGGCTTATTCACAGGATTCAGCCAATCGCGTCACTCCGTTCCTTTGATGGCTAAAAGAAATTTTCTCATTGGCCGAAACGACTTCCTCTCTGTGACGTCATTCATTTAACGGTGTTTGAATCTTTCCTTTGAGAAACACACACAAGTTCATAATCGCGACCATATACACCGATTTTGCATCTGTGCCAATTCGGGACTAATAAGAATAATATTTAGGATTTCGTTAGGTTTTTGTGTTTAAAAGAAGTCGTGATTTTGTTTGCAGTGCCTAGGTTTTATTTTTCAATTTCGAGTGC
Source organism: Liposcelis bostrychophila (assembly GCA_037577465.1). Lineage (NCBI taxonomy): Eukaryota > Metazoa > Arthropoda > Insecta > Psocodea > Liposcelididae > Liposcelis > Liposcelis bostrychophila. Next base: position 17,765,169 of record CM075212.1, on the reverse strand, counting down.
GGTCCCTTCTTTTTGGTGGATGTAATGGCTTGTTTAACGTGTCTCGAGGTTAATAGTAAATTCGTGTTAGGCCTATCTTGCTAGTTCCTGTTTTTCATTGATCCATCAGATCTACTAGATGATGTTGTGACAAAAAATCATGGGGGAAGACGAAACATGCGTGCGAGTGGCAGTAAGGTAAGAGTCTTGGTTACTGGAATTAATTAATCGAAATAATGGTACCAAGTTGTTTCGGTGGTATCGTTTGTTTTAATCTTTTCATCTCACTTGTCCTGAATAGTATCTCTTTGAAACCTTACCGGTTGAAAGAAGGGTTCTTTGCTGTTTAAAAAAAATTTATTTTTATGTACTTTCTAAATACATGAATGGCATTAGATTGCTAATTCTACGAATGAATTTTTCATGTATTTACAACTTTTTTTTTTCTGTTTACATAGTTCCAAGTTTAGAAATGACAGTCATTGAGGTACCAAGTGTAATTAATACTAGACCTTGATGCTTATTCATGGAAATTATCATCTCTTGTTATGCCTTTTTTATTTGATTTTCAATGCAAACCAACCAATAGAAATCAAAGCATACAACTCTAATCTGTTGGGAATATTATTGTGGATAATCACCCAATTTTTAAATGGAACACCCAGATTTGTAATAGATCTGATTTTATTTGTTTCTGGCAATTTCTAATTGTGAAACATGAATGATTCGTTTTTCCAAATCCATTTCATTTTCCTAAGTTACTTCAATTTATCAATTAAAGTAAAACTGAAGGAAATTAAAAAAAAAAATTTAATATCTGCATCACTTCAGGGATTACTGAAATTGCCATGCCTTAAAAGATTAAATTATATTTAATTTGAGATCCGAATAGCAAATGTCGCCAGTGGAAAATAAAAGGAGGTAATGAAAATAATACCCAAGCAAGTCCTTTATAATTCAGGAGATAAATCCTTCGGGGCGGATTAGGTCATCGTTTGAACTGAGTCAAAAATATAAACTGCAACTCTCCTTTATTTACCCTAAGGATCTTTGTATTTACTTTTTTAGAGTTTATTTTACTTTATTACAGTTTGTTTCCAACGGAAAATGAGCCAAGTTTATTGATACTTGACAGTTGCAATAGTCCCAAGATTATTAGTGAATCAAGTGGTTGGTTGTACTGTATGATTTCAAAATCAAAAATTTTCATTTGTCCAGCATTTTGTCTGAATTTTTTTTAAAAAAAAAAGCCTGTTTTTTTTCCCCTCAAATTATGGTCATGGTTTAAAATTTTATATCATCAATCGCGGGCAGATAGTTTGAATCAACTACTTTGCCTCACAGAGTAATAGTCCGTGACCGAATTTCCATTTTAAGAAGACTAGTTGATTTCGTATTAAAACTACGAAGAGTATAACGCTGCACTTCTTTTTTTACCGTCGAGTACTGGTTGCAGACGTACTTTCTTTCGCATGAAATGATTATCGGTGATATTATGGGAAATTCGCTTTCCTTTCTGAATTTTCCGGAATATATATATATATATATATATATTACTAGGTGCCATTTATTGCAATCTTGGATGCAATAAATTTTAAAATAAAGGCTGAGTTATAAGCGATACGTGCGTAGTACTCACACAGTCGTGCTTACCGGAGAGAATTATATGGAAACTCGTCCGCCTTTGCACAGACCTTCGGTTCGTCCCCGCAAACATTCCGATCGTTATAATAATAATAACAACAACAGTTTTTACTGAGAAAAAAAAAAAAGCTTGGTTTTCTTAAACAAACGGATGTTGTTATTATTTCCATTCCCTTTTAATTACTCGAAGATTTCAGTTTTTACCATTTTTAGAAATGAAAATTATAGCACTTTAGTAGGTGTCTCGAGTTCATGTCTACATGGAAATCTTCATGTTTTTTACTTTTTCCTCATTACCGTTTACCTTAGAATAAGTAGAATAGGGTGGGTCGAAAATCAAAAAATTTTGGAATTTCAAAATGTCTAATAGCGCAATCGCTGTGGCTTATCATTTGTAAAATTTTTTTCCTTTTCAAAAATTTTTTTTAAACGGCGTCTTGGTGGGGCGCAAAAGGGCCAAAGTTTTGAAAAATCTTATAAGGGATGAAAATTCGACTTTGGGATTTTTGTGAAAAAAGTACCGTTTCCTACCGGATTTTCAACGTAGATTTCGAAAATGAAATCTGTTTGTGTCTAGCTTTTTCTGTTCTTGAGATGCAGGCCAAGTTCGCCATCAAAATGTCAAAATTCTAAAATCTAAATATTTTTATCATATTTTTTATAATAACTCAGGAACAGAATTAGCTAGACGCAAACCGACTTAATTGAAGTTTCCCAAAACTTTAACCCTCTTCCGCACCCTCAAGACGTAGTTTTAAAAATAATTCGAAAAGGAAAAATTTTTTGGAATAGATAAAACACATCGATTGCGCTATCAGGCATTTTGAAAATCAAAAAATTTTTATTTTTATTTTTTTTTTGACACAATGAAAAATTTTTAATTTTCGACCCATCGATTTTTTGATTTTTTGGACACAATCAAAAAGTTTTGATTTTCGACCCCTCGATTTTTTGATTTTTTTTGACACAATCAAAAATTTTTGATTTTCAATCCATCAATTTTTTTTTTTTTTTTTTTTTTGACACAATCAAAAATTTTTGATTTTTGACCCATCGATTTTTTGATTCTTTTTTGGCACAATCAAAAATTGATTCTCGACCCATCCTAATGTAGAAAAAAAGAGATAGGCTGAGGGGTGAGAAAGGGGTGATTGCTCTTGAGTTGCCGATATTTGTAAATATTGTTCGAGTTACAGGTTCACCACCATTTCAAAGTCCATATTGATAATTGCAATAGTCAGGATCGAGATCAGTATTAGTAAGCCTGTTATGTTATAGAAAATACGGCATTTAGCCCGTCTTTTTCATACAAATTTCGTCTAAATAACGTTTGGCTGTAATGTTCGTACAAAAGAAGTAACAAAAAAATTGATGGTTTATAAATTGCAAGTGTCTTGCTTGCAATTTTATGAAATAGTTCTAATACTGATGTCACTATTCGCAGGAAATTACGAAAACTTCCAAACAAAAAGCAATCTATTCTTTTTCTAAACTAGTGACATTTGGAGTATTTTTTTCACCCTTCTTATTTGAGTATTTTATACGTTTCCGCTCACCTGTTATAACAACAAGTAAATATAATTTCCTTCACGTACTTATTTCTTCTTTTTTTTTTTTTTTAAGGATAAGGCCTCAGACGCCGAGAGAAGTGATCGAAATGTGTCGGATTTGCACTTCGGTCACTCCTGGAGAGCCTCAGATCACTCTCAGTTCGGACAGGTCTTTTACCTACGATTACGTCTTCGACATGGGGTCAGATCAAGAGGAAATTTACGATACTTGCGTGAAAAAATTGGTCGAAGGCGCTCTCGAAGGCTATAATGCAACGGTCCTCGCTTACGGGCAGACGGTAGCGGTAAAACGTATACGATGGGAACGGGCTTCGAAGTTGAAATACAGGAATATCAAATTGGAATACTGCCTCGAGCAATTCGACATCTGTTTAACGGGATAAAGGAAAGGATGCAAAACGCTCGGCAAAACGGAGAACCGACGCCGGAATTTAAAGTCGACGTTCAGTTTATGGAGCTTTATAACGACGACATCATCGACTTGCTGGATCCTACAACAGGATATATAACTAGAGTAATTAGTTCAGAAAAATTCATTTCTATTTTATTTACTTACTTTATTTTTAACGGAATGCCAGAAGAGAAAAACAAGCCGGAAAATTTTTTCTACTATAAAATCGATTCGAGGGCTTGAACCTTGGGCCTTCCGATTGCCGGTCTACTGATCGGAACTCTGAGGCAATCAAGCCCTTGACCAGGGATTCGAAGCTGATGCCGGTGCCGGCGCCGATGCCGATTCTATATTATTTATTTAACTCCTAATTCCGATTTCGGCACCGACACCGACACCGACACCTGATGGCGATGCCGACGCCGCCAAGCATCGATTATATCCGATGCCGCCTCTAATTCCAATTTTAGTGGGAAAAAAAAAAAATCACGGTCTTCTAGACTATTTTTTAAATCAGGGGTTCGATTCCGATTCCGGGGCCGATGCGGATACCAGCCGCGACCGGCTAAATATCTCGGGTCGATGCCGATGCCGATTTCGGATATTAAAAAAAATCCGATGCTAGCATCGGCATCGGCCAAAATTTTCAGCCTTCGGACCCCTGCGCTCGACTCGTCGATACAATTTTTTTCTCCGAAGTTTCCAACTTCTGATATTCTTTAACAATAAAATTCAATCCGAAAATTTCCATTAAATTCGAACCGTTCCCTTAACCGTTTCCTTTTTTTGTTTTTGTTTTTAGGTAAAGGGAATTAAAATACACGAAGATAGCAATGGCGGAATTTATGTCAAAGGGGTAACTCAGCAAAGTGTATCCAGCATAGCCGAGGCTTTGAATTTGTTGAGGCAAGGAGCTTTATCCAGGACGACGGGGGCTACGCAAATGAACTCTCAATCTTCTAGGAGTCACGCCATTTTCACTTTGCTGATAAAGCAACAAAAACTAGTCAAAGTCGAGGTAAAGTTCGGCTTGTCGATCAATATGTTTTTTTTTGTTTTGGATTCTGAAAGAATAAAAAAAATTACAGTATGACGTTTTCTTTTTATTTTTATTTTTAGGACGATGATCCTGAAAATGTTGGTAGAAGCGAGTTTGCAACTTTAACTGCAAAATTTCATTTTGTCGATCTGGCAGGTTCGGAACGGCTAAAAAGAACTCAAGCCACTGGAGACAGAGCAAAGGAAGGAATTTTCATAAACGGAGGTTTGGTAGGTTGTCCGATAATATTTAAAAAAATATAGTTAACTATTTACTCCCCTTCCGTAAAACAATTTAAAAATTGTGTCCTTGTTTTCAGCTTGCATTAGGAAACGTGATATCGGCTTTGGGGGACAAGTCCAAGAAAGCTTTACATGTACCTTATAGAGATTCAAAACTTACGAGGCTATTACAAGACTCCCTCGGAGGCAAGTATATGATGAATGAAATATAAATTACATTGGACGGTGTGAATTGAATCAAGACACGAAATTATATTACTCGCTAAAATTTTAAAGATTTTGTAATTTAAACTGATCGTTTTTAATTTTTTTATCGTAAATTTTTAAAAAAGCCCTTTCAAAAAAGCCCTAAACGACGCCCTTTTGCTAGGAGAGTAGTATCATCTTTATTGTCTCTAGTCATTATTTTCATTTTTATTCTTCTGTTATCGTATTTATTTCATTTTTTTATTTTTTTTGTTATCGTATTTATTTTAGTTTATTTTATTTTTATTTTAATTTTAATTTTTGTTTTGTATCATTTTTTTTTCTCTTTTAAATGAACAAAGATTGCTTCTAAAAGGTGTACTTTTGCTGTTAGGCTCTTTTAAATATATGTATAAATAAATAAATAAATAAATTTTACAGGCAACAGCCAGACGGTGATGATAGCTTGCGTTTCGCCTAGCGATAGCGATTTTATGGAAACCCTTAACACGTTAAATTATGCAAACAGAGCTCGGAACATCAAAAATAAGGTGGTCATTAACCAAGATAAATCGTCGAGAACGATTGCATTGTTGCGGCAGCAAATTCAGGAACTTCAGCTTCAATTATTGGAATACAAACAAGGTTCGGAATTTTTGAAAATATCCAGTAGCGAAAGTGCATCAGAATCTAAATCTTTGCTTTACGTTTTCTAGGAAAGAGATTGGTGGGCGAGGATGGAACCGAAGTCGTTAACGACATGTGCCACGAGAATATGCTATTGCAAACGGAAGCGAACAATTTGCGTGCGAGACTGAAGGCAATGCAGGAAACGATCGATGCTCTGACGAAAAAGAACAGCCAGCTTTTGGCTGAAAAAGCGAATCTGATTTGGGCCGGTGTAAGTGGAGAAGGAAGTTCGGACGTTGCAGATATGGTGGCTCATTACCTCAAAGAAATCGAAGAACTTCAAGCCAAACTTTTAGAATCTGAAGCTCTTTGTCAGCAGTTGCGAAAAAATACGTCACGCCAGCAGCAATCGATTGTCCTTTCGCCTACGAGTGAGTGTTTTTTATGTATGATGCACAAAACAGTTTTTATTTTCTTACCGCAGCAGATCCTTGAATCACATTTTTAACTTTTTTCTTTACTAACTTTTTATTTACCTTTATTGCTTTGAAGCAGTCCTTAGGGCCACGTATTCGGAACCAAATGCGAAATGCAATCCGCTTTTGTTTGCACCTCTATCCAATTTTCCCTTTTCACGCCGGAGTCGTTCCTTGAACGATATTCACACCAGTAATACCGAAAATATAAGGCCTTTTTCCCGGCCTGAAAAAATGTCTGCGTATATGAATGCTGCAAGTGGTGGTAAATATTTCAGTTGGTTTTATTCTTTTACTATTAAATTTTATAAATGCCTATTCCGGTTTACAAATGATATTTTGTTTGCAACTTTTTCTATATTTTTGATTGTTTTATTTCAGATCACAACTTTTCCTTCACCAGTAATCTTATAGCGGAAGCTAAAATGGAATTATCGAAAGACATGGAGTTGCTAACTCGGCGAGAAAAAAAAGAAAAGAACGGCAACCAAGAGAACGAGAAAAACGGAGAGGGTAGTGACCAATCGGACGTTGAGGATACAAGTAAGAACTTTGTTTTAACCCAGATTTACAATGGCGACTATGTAAATGGGACAGTAAAAAAATTTGAGTTGGGCAGTTTTTTTCCTATAAAATTTGGCAATTACAAAATTTAAATATGGGGCAGTTTTTTAAATAAATTGGCAGTGGATTAATTTTTTTTGGAGCAGTAAATTTTTATATTGTAAGGGAAGTTGCAGAGTGGCAGTAATTAATAATCGAAGGCAGTATTTTTTTATAAAGCTAATTTTTTTATGTTTTTATTTGCTTGCACAAATATTGCTTAAAGAACGTAGGACATTATTCACCTGCAGAACAAACATTATTTACTCACTGTAACAGACATAATTTTGATCACTTCAAAAACTGAAAAATATATCAATATATATATTGTGGGTCACTTTATGTTAACATTTTTTTTAATGCCAAAAAAATGCCTTTTAATGCAAAATTATTCATTATACTGACAAAATATTTTTTTTACTGCCCAAAATTGTACTGCCTTTAAAAAAACGGCCATATTATTTAATTTACTGCCAATCTATTAAAAAAACTGACATTTTATGAAAAGGTACTGCCCTACTATTAATAAATTACTGCTCCTTTAAATGGACGCCATTTATAATTTTTATTTTAAACAAACGTATATGGTTGCCATAAGTCTTCCAATTAGTCGATTTTTTCTCGATTATTACGAAAAAAATTGAAGTTGGCAATTGAAAAATTACGTTCCATGAGACTACATTATGAAGGAAAATGTTAAATGAATTTTTTTGAATTTCCTAATCTAAATTTTGCAGGATTTGAATGTTAAGAGGTTAGAATGTTAGAGATTATGCTGAATGTTGCAGGTAACATGAGCGACGTCGATTCATCTTCGGAATCGTCAGACGGAGAAGATCGAGAATCCCAGTACGGCCTTGAAATAGTGGAACTCACCACGGAAATATCTATGAAACAAAAATTAATAGAAGAATTGGAAAGGTCTCAACAAAAATTACATTCCATGAAACTGCATTATGAAGAAAAATTGCTGCAACTTCAAGAAAAAATCAAGGCTACTCAAGAAGAACGAGACAAAGTTTTGGCATCCGTCGTGGGTCAGCATAACCAGCCGGATAAAGTGAGTTTGTCAAACTTGATAATTCTTCATTTTTTTAAATGTTTGGCTTTTCTCCATTTCCAATTTTTAATATTACATCTTTCCAATCCCAATCTAGTTTTTTTTTCTCTTAATTTTATTTTATATTGATATTCGTGTTAATTTTTTTTTTAAAAGACTAATAATTTTTTTTTAAATATACATAATACATTTCTTGTAATATTGGTGCAATTTTTGCCTTAGGTCAAGAAAATCCGAGATGAATACGAAAGGAAAGTCAATGATATGCAAAGGGAAGTGAAAAGACTGGAATCGGCTCAAAAACAGCACACCAAGTTGCTCCGAGAACAAAATCAACAGACCAGTCAATTGCGATCGCTTAAAGCTGAAGTCGAGGAAATGAAAAGGACGAAGGTATCGTTGATGAAAAAGATGAAAGAAGAAGCTCAAAAACACAAGGTAGGCATCATTTTTTTTTTCTTCTGAATAATAAAAAGTGTTTCGATACTTATTAGGTTTAACCTTTTATTTTAGCAATTGGAAATGCAACGAACAAGGGAAATAGCATTGTTGAGGAAAGAAACTCGCCGGCACGAAAATCAGATCAGGTCTTTACAAGCCGAAAATCGGGTTAAAGAAGCGGTATTGAGGAGGCGTAACGAAGAAGTATCGGCTCTGAGGACGCGAACGAAAGGGATAATGTCCAGACGAGCAGCCGGAAGAGTGAATAAACCAAATTTCAAAGAGTTTTCACCGAAAGCAGCCAAAAGCAAATGGACCACCATAGAGAAAGCTGTCAACAAGCTGAAAATTAATAAAAAAGCGATAGCTCTCGTCGAGAAAGACATGGAAAGGTAGGAATAAATTTTGCTATTTTTGATTTCGTACTGTGGCATTTTTATATTCCTTTTTTGAAAACAATAGTGACTTCGTTGGTTTTATTCTGATTGGTTTTATCCATCGGATTGCAATTCTTAATAAATTCAATTTGAACCCACTTTAATTTTTTTGCTTTCATTTTTATTAATTTTCTTGTTTTCTTTTAAGGTTAATAAACGAGAGAGAAGTTCTAGGAAAGGAACTAGAAGAATTAATTAAGAAAAGGGATAGTCTCAAAATGTCCCCTGTATATAATACAAACGACATTAGAGATTTGGAAGAACAGATAGAAGCTGGCCAAGCCAATATGAATTATATTCAAGTAAGTAATCTGTGTCTTCTCAATCTATTATTCGAGTTGAATGTTGGGAAAAAATTTGGATTACCACAACGGACTTTCCCGGAATAAATTCGTTTGTTTGTTGATTTATTTATTTTTTATTTAAAATTTTTTATCTGATTTTAGGAGACCATTTCCGAGTGCCAACACAATATTATAGAAATGGAAGATTCAAAAACAGAAACAGAGCTGATGGAATTACAGTCTATTGCCACGGTAGAAGAAGGAGATACCTCATAGAGAAATTATACAATTTAATCATATCTCAAGCGATTTCTGGCGTACGTTCGGAACTCAATTTGGAGCATTTAAATGTCAAAGTTCAACAGGTACGTATTATTGCATCCAAGCTCGCTTACTATTTTAAAGTACGAAACAAATGACAAAAAAAAAATTGATTAGCGGTTTGCGTGGCAAAATTTTTTAATATTTTTCTTTTTATACTCTTCAATTTTATCGACCTCTACTGTAGCTTGCTTTTAAATTTTGTTTCAGCTCACTACCGACAACGACACGCAAAATCAATTGTTGCAGCATTTAATTTCTAGCCATCAATTAGGGATAGATTTAGAAACTCTTAGGCCTCCTCCGCCTGGAACTAGTCGAAGCTGCTCGGAAAATAGTTCCTCTGCTTCTTCTCGATCTAGTTCTCCGACGCCTTCTTTGCCTCATTCAAATAGGTAACTCCTGGTTCAGTCAAATTTGTGGAAACTAGAAAGATCTAAAATTTTGTGAACAGTCACATAGAAAATTAAATTGATAAATTCGAAAATATTTATACCATTTTGCAATAGCATCTTGATACATTTTTTTTCCTTAATTCGTTTGTTTAGGGAATTGAAAGAAAAAAAATCCAATCAGTCCTTTGATTCCTCGAAATACAGAAGACGAACTGCTCTTCCGAAGGATTTGCTGTATGTCTTAGAAAACAAAGATGCCAACACCGAAAAGCAGGTTTCTCGAGTCCCAAAACCTACAGGGCTTAGTGCCAGCTTGTCGCCAATGACTTCATCATCCTCTTCGTTCTTGCCGGTTTCCTCCAGGTACGTTTTCCTCTCTTTTATTTAAAATCTCACTCACATTAAGTTTTTAATTGGCACATTTTAATTTTTATATTGTGAAATTTTCATTCCAGAAATTTTAGCAACAAACCTTCGGATTTATCGATTAGGAAGCAGAACATTCCAGAAACTGTATCTCCGTTGCTCCCGAGGAAAGTCTTGAATCTCTCCAGCAGCAGAATCGACAAGTAAGTCGAATCAGTATTTTTACAAGTACCTATTTATACTGTACATAGTGCATTATTTTTTATGGTCTCGTAAATTTTTTCCCAAAAAATTGTTTCGATATTTAAATTTTTGAAGTTTACCTTCGTGCTGTGTTGCCAAAAATAATTTAAATGTCCCATGTTTTTCGTAACAGCCATTCGAAAATGTATGTATACTATACGTCTTCCATTTTATTGTTATTTCTACTCTTTTTATTTCTGTTTTTGTTTTATCAACACTAGAAAACTTTTAATTCCAAGCAAATTTATTTAAACAAATTACAATCAAATTTAATTATTTTTTATATACGATTTTGTTAATTTTAATCAAATCTACTGTTATACCAAGAGTGCAATTTTTTTTGATAACGTTTTAATATATTTTGAGAATTAACAAAGATCTAACAGCCATTTTGGACCATTAGTGATTATACTTCAGCGTATAAAAAAATCACAGTAACGAAAATGGAAAAAAAAACCTTACAAATCTATTCATTTATTTGTTTAAATACATAAGCGCTTGTTAATGTCGAACGTATACGCATTTAATTTTTCCTCGAAATATGTTTTTTGTTGTGTGTATTTATGTACGTTATAAACCATAAGGAAGGTATTAGCCCGTCCTGAGAAAAGAATTGGATCTATTTAGGAAAGAACGCATTGTCTGATTGAGGATTTTTACGGCAAGCTGAATCCGCTTGGGGTCTGTAGATTGTTATCCTGGTAAATCACCTTGGTTGTTAAATATTTTTTTTTCTTTTTCGTTTACAATTAAAGACATAAGTGGAAGAAGGAGGCCGTTGGACCTCTCGAAAAAAAATTCAAACGACGGCTATTTTCTGTTGTTTATTTTGGACGCCATTTTAATTCCGACAGAATCTTTAATCATTGAAGTCAATTTTATTTATTTACTATTTGTAAACAAGCAGAGAAACTGTTGGATCCTCTTTCGACTTTCATTTATTGACTTCAGTTTCTCGTTGGAACCTGAACGGCCCCCTTCCAGTGATGTTTTCTAGTAATTATTAACCAATCACAAGCTGGCCGCCATTTTATCAAGATAGCAGCCGAGACCCCACTAGCGACTTTAGTTTGATGTTAAAATCCTGATTTTGAATAATAGTTAAGGCAGACAAGGGAGGACAAAAATTAGGAGGAGAAAATTAAGGACTTTTCAATTTTGAAAACAAATTAAATGAAATAAATCAGTTTTTAGAACTGGAAGCAAATGTTCCTCTTGTCTTAAGAGGTATTACCGCGATCGATTTATCAACTTTAGAAGCTTGTTAGGCGTTCTTCGTCATAGATAAATTATGTCTAAAACGATTCCGATAGTCAAAAGAAAAATAAGAAAGAAAGAAGGAAGATGATATAATCAAAATTCGAAGTAAACCTTAGTTCCGTGCGCTGGAGGTGAACTAACGTATCTCCATCGTAAATAAGACTGGAGATAGTCTGTTTCGACATTTCGTAAAAGTGTCATGTGACCACAAGTGACGCTAACATGAGCGTGTAAACTTGTAGTCACATGATTATCACGAACAGTCGCACGGAGTTGATTAAATCGCTCCATTGCATCGCGAAGATAAATGGTGGTCAATTTTTTAAATCTTACCTTTACTACTTTTGTTCAGATTAAAATTTTATTAAAAGCTATTTTTAGCGGCAACTTATCGTTTAATGAGGTTTATACTATATATTTTTTAATAGTTAGCCCAGCCAGGTGAGTCGTTTCGTTTTTAAGTATGAAAGCAAGGGCATCGAACTAATTCTCTCGTGTTCAAGCTTTATGCATTCTTTTAATAATTTCCTGGCAGTCATATTTTGCTCGCAGTATCAATTAAAAAGCTCCAATGAGTAATATTTTAGCAAGAATTCATAATCCCAAAGATTTCAAAATCCCGTTTTACACTGAAATTTTTAACGCCTCTAAAAGAGTTAATAGCTTTAAAAAATTCCGAAATCATGATATTCCTAATATTAAAGCGACTGGAAACATTTATACAAGATAACTTGTGAGGAAAACCCATGGGAAATGCGCCAAGGGCAAAAGCATGCATTATGACATCTAAATCTCCCAAAGGTTTCTTTTAAAAAAATCTAGCTAAATTAGTCAGAAGTGGAAAAAAATGAAATTTATTATTAAGTGCTGCGTCTCCGTTACTCCATTGGTCACTCAAATTATAATATGCAATTAACTGTTTCACCGGAAATGTCCAATATCTTTATTCTGAATGTTCAGATGCGAAAGATGGCGTCCTATAATTCATATGGTGTCCTCTATTAAACTCTTTTAATAAATCGTCTGCTGCCCTGTAATAGGGTTTAACTAAATTATAACAAAAAGAATTAAATGTTTTAAAATATTTGATAAAAGTTAACGACCCCCAAAAAATGATCGGCGAGGCAATAATCACTAATGCATTTTTCAATCAATTGAATATGAATGCACTTACAGTAGCCGATTCAGGCTGCATGTTGTTTTTAATATTAATATGGAAGTTATTAACATATACTAACATTGACGACGACAATTAGGGAATTGTTTGCAAGTCCGCCTGGATCACCGACCGCTTACCGACGGACGAACAGCCGCGAAGAAAACGTCTTCTCCCGGCTGACGGGAGGAACCCAAGGAGCTGAACAACAAACCGGGAGAGGGACCATAATTCAGTACGATGGGAAGGTAAATTTTTTTTTTTTTTAATCTTTATATTTTCTAACCTCTAGAATGTTAAGTTTCGTCTGTTGATCTTCAGTTCGAATTTCTCTTTTAAAGAAAATCGAGGCTTCATTTTTAATTATTAATCTTACATTTACGATGCAGGTGAACGTCAAAGCTCCTTTGGTATGCGCTTTCGTTGCTGGAGGTCATTCTCGGGCCGTTTTGTCGGTTTACGCGACCGACGATCGCCTTTTTACCGCATCCAAAGGTAAGCGCAAAAAGCATCATGAAAAAAACATAAGTGTGTCAATGAGAGAGTACCACGTGGTGTTTTCGACTGAATTTGTAGACTCGGCCTCTGATTGGTTAATAAAATTGTTTAAAGACGAGCCCATAAACTCGCAACAAAAAGTAACGTCACTGACGGCTAAGACGATCTCTGATTGGTGGTTTCTGCGCATGGCCGACATGGGCATACTATGTTTTTTTTAATATGTGCAAAAAGAAAGCATTGCGATTCGAAATAAGTTAAGAGTGAATAATTAATTTAACGAAAAAAATGAACACCTATTTTCAGATAGGTCAGTTAAAGTATGGGATTTAAACGAAGGCGCGGAGTTGGAAACTCTAGGTGGACACCCCAACAATGTGGAAGTAGTGAAATTTTCGGAATCACACAAAATGCTATATTCCGTTTCTTCGGCGTATGTTAAAGTTTGGGACTTGCGAGCTCCTCCGTCTCAGTGTATTAAAACATTATGGTAAGTGATTACCGGTATCTTTTTTTTTTTTTTTTTTTTTTTCTTTTTCTTTAAGAGCTTTGTTTTTTAAAATCTTTTCAATCGATTTAATGGAAAAGACAAGGAAATATTGCACAGCAATACCTAAGGAGGAAGTCAAACGAAAGCAGCCTGATACCGATTTGATTTAAACTGCTCTTTTACCAATCGTGCTGCTAGGCTGTGGGCAATATTTCCTCGTCTTAAGTGGATTAATTCACGTACTAAATTATGCTGAGTTTTGATTATAAATAGAATTCGCAGTAGCAGATGAAATGTATGTATATACAATCCCCTATGCTTATCTTATGGATATATATATACCAGACCAAAAGTACATTTTCTTATATATATTTTTTAATACACGTATATTTTCCATCCCTATAAAAAATGTCTTAGCATGAAAACATGTCTTAGCACTGATTGACCTGGGGAATCATCGATCATGCTTAGCTTATGAGAGATATTTTTAAAGCATGTGATGGTCCTAAGGAATTAATTCGTTATGGCTTAACTCATTCAATTTACTTAAATTCAGGGTGTCTACTGGTCCTATATTCCTATAAAGTCCTATAAAAGTCCTATATTTTTCTTTTTGGTCCTATATACCTATAAAATCCTATAAAGTCTTATAATTTAACCGAAAAAAGTAATTTTGAGCAGGGGCACAACTGGTCCTATATTCCTAATTCAAAGTGAGCTAATTTTTTATATTTTCACTCAATTTTTTCAACAAATTTTCTCGCTCGGCCTTCGGCCTCGCTCGATTTATGCAGGTTGCCATAATTTAGATTTTTAAAGATTCCGAAAAGCGAGGAAAACCAATCATTTTGGGCTACGAACGATTCATAGTTTATGCTTTGGTAATTGAAAAAACACTTTGGGGAAATTTTCAAAGAAAGTTCAATGTTTCAGGAAATTTTATCTTTAAATCTTGACGGCGGGGTTCCATTAGGCAATTAATTTTAAACTAATTCCAGTTCAAATAATTTTTAAGAAGGTTTATAAAATTTAAAAATTATATTTTCGATTTTATGGAATCATTTGTGGAATATTTTCGAGCTTATAGAGCATTCAAAAATTTTTACGTGTAGTCTAAAATTTTTTACGTTTATAAAATTTTAAATTTTTTAGCTCTTAGCTTGGGGCGGATTTTCTGAACTACTCATATAACCTGGGGACTTCTGAAAAACACTTGCAGAGGCTTGAACTTTTTTTTGATCGGGATTTTTTGATCCCAGATTTTTTATAAAAACGTTTTTGTAGAATTTTGTTTTACCTTTTTTAATAATTACCCGTTTTACAAGTTTTACCTTTTTTCTTCTTCCTTCTTTATTTCTAAATTTTGGAGGACAGAATTTACCTCTAGAATTTTGTGTGCCTAAATTTTTTTCTCTTAAAAATGGCTTGTTTTGGGTCCTATATTTTTTGAAAAAATGGCCCTATAAAGTCCTATAAAAGTCATATATTTTAACTTTTATGAATCAGTAGACACCCTGAAATTAAATTTTTTCTTTGATTTCAGTTCGTCTGGGTTGACGACTAACGGACTAACTTCATCAAACACGCAGACTAGAACGGTGACAGTGCCTCAGGGAGAAACTACCATCACCGACATCGCTCTTAGTGATTGTGGGACAGTTTTATACACTGCAGCTGGAGATCGGGTTCGAGTGTGGGATATAAGGAAGTAAGAAGATTTTATTTTAATTGATTAGTTTTCAATTTGTTTATTATTTTATTAATATTTTTAACTACTTGTTACAGATTTAGTTCTGTGGGGAAATTAGCCGGAGGTCATCAAGCAGCAGTGATGCGTTTGGCCGTCGGGAAATGCTCCGAAACTGAAGACCTAGTCATTACAGGATCCAAAGATCATTATATTAAAGTTTTCGAAGTCGCTAGGGATAGCGGGGGTATATTTTCACCCAAAGTCAATTTAAACCCACCTCACTACGACGGAATTCAGTCTTTAGCACTTCACGGAGATGTGTTGTTTTCCGGATCTCGAGACACGTGCATTAAAAAATGGGATTTATCTCGTCAAGAACTTGACCAGGTATTTTCCCCCGGCGATTTTCCAAAACAAATCCTTTTTTTTTTTAAAAAGTTTTTAATTAAATATTTTTTTTTACAGTCGATTAATAACGCACATTCCAACTGGATTTGCGGTCTGGTCGTCATGCCCGGCGGGAGGCATTTAGTTTCGGGCTGCCGAGGAGGAATACTCAAAGTTTGGTCCGTTGATTCCTGTACTTTGTTGGGAGAGGTTCGAGCTCACAATTCCTCCGTGAACGCAATTGCAGTTAATTCCGTTCACGTTTTTACTGCTTCCAAGTAAGTAAATGATCTTTTGATGCCGATAGTTAATGAATTTTGATTTAAAGAAGTTAAGGAGTCTTAAGGAAGTTTGATTTATAATAATATTTTTGTTTTTCTTCGTTCCAGCACCTGCGAAGTAAAAATGTGGAAACCTAGTCCAAATATTTCTCGAATGTCTATGTCTACGGGAAAAATTTATCAACTCACTCTTTAAACTTAATCGTAAGTGTTCCTTATTTATTTATTTATTTTTTATATTTTTATTGTTTTTGAAGCATCTTAGAAATCTTACTTAAGAGATAATTTTATTGCCGTATTCGGCAATTGATGAAATGCTGAACGCTTTACATTTTTTAGTGTAAAAAAGTTGATTACTTTAATCTGTTTTTATATGAGATTTCCCTTTAAGCCCTGATTGGTACACTTGGAAATAAGAAAGACTAGAAAAGAAACAAAGTTAAAAATTTTGCGGAACGCAAGAAATCTTGAGCTGAGAAATGCCGTCTGTGATACTACTGCAATTCAGATCAGGCACGATAGGCTAATCATTTTTTTTAGATAAAATTTGGTTCGCGAAACAGTTAACAGGTTGCTCTCAATACAGTGTCATGCATGCTAAGGATAATGCCAAAGGTCGGCATACTGTTTTCTGCTATTTTATATGGAATACTTTGACCGTTTAATGTTTTATTTTTTTTAAAAAATTGAATTTAATTGAGGGATAAAAATAATTGAATTTAATTGAGGGAAAAAATATAATAAGCTTAAATTAGGTGATAACTCTTTTCTTTCAATAAGACATCAAATGTCCTTTAAAATTATTTTTTTTTTTTTTGTGAAATCTGTTATCTCCTTTCAATTGAATTTTGAATATTTAATTGGATTCTGGTTTCCTGCAAAATTAATCCCATGTAAAAACGGTATATAGACCGATTTTTTTCGCCCAAATCCAAAATAGTTTTCATGCTTTTTAATTTTTAATAAAATTGCTGTAAGCCAGGATTTTTAAAAATGTGTCCTCGAGGATGTTTGATATCTTGTTAGTAGAAGAAGGGATTAAACTGACTGGAGCCTAATTGGCCAAATCTTCGACTATTGGGGAAAATTTCATTTGCTATTTCAAAGGTCCTCTTTTGGCATAGTAATCGTTTATAACAGCATAATAAAAAAAAGCTTAAAAAAAAAAAAAAAAAAAAAATTAGGTAATTTCATTAAGACTTAAACGTGAACTAGATCTAGAACTAGATCTCTTTAAACAAAATTAAAGATTTTTAATTCCGGATTTTTTTTACATTCCTGGAGGCGGGAATTTCCGTTTTCTTTATCTTTTTGCATTTACAGTAGGAAAGAGTTGTATTGAAGTTAGTCACCAAGCAGAACTATGGCTGAAGGCATGGTTATCCAAACTAATTTTTTTTCTTATTGCTTCTCCGTATCATTTCTCCATTTAACAATTAAGAGAGGCTAATCACGCAAAAAATAAAATCAAAACACATTATTTTCGATTCCCGGAAACAAAAGCGTTCTTTCCCGGGAATCTGGAATTCGCGAAAATGAGAAAAATCCCATTCCTGGAAAAGTTTGTAAGTTCCAGAAAAAAAGCTCCAGATCTCGGGAATTTTCGGGAAGAATTTCTGATCAGAAGTAAAATATCTAGTTAAATTTTTTTAAGTAAATAATTTTTTTTTTAAAGGAGGGAAGGGGAATTATGGAAGTTTTAAATCATGTTTAAAAAACAAAATTTGAATTATTTTTAATACTTTAAAAAATTAGAAAATGTTTTCCAAATATGTATTTTGGTAGTTAATCATTTTTAGCAAAAACGAAAATTACAGCGATTTTTAAAAATCCCTCGTGAAAATGATTTCTCTCTTAAAAATTTTTGATGTTAAAAAAAAAAAAAAAAAAAAAAAAAAAAAAAAAAAAAAAAAAAATTGATATATGAAATATGAACGTAAACGCGCATTATTAACTCTGAAATGTGGCTCTGGTCACACCGATAAACGACTCTTAGTTGCTCCGTATGATGTAGCTTGGAACCAGTATCCCATTATTTTGTTAAAAGATGGCACTCATTACATTCCGAGTAAGTTATTTTAACTCTGCAAAATACTGGAAACGAATTCTATCCAGAATCCGCATACGACCTTCAAGGTCAGATAAATATGATACCAGGTCCACTTGTCATAAAAGGAAGGCCCTATGGCCATAACTAAAAATCGAGGGAAATAACAAAACAAGTAGTGTAATAATAACGATAATGATGATGATAACCACAATAATAACAGTAGTAATAATATACTACAAGTCAAATTAGTCGTTCCAGTCGAGAAAATTGTTGGATAAAAAATTTGGATGATAAAAAAAAAAAGGTTTTTTTTTTTTTTTTTTTTTGTTCATATTAAAATCTTGATGAAATGATTAATTCAGTTAAGTTTTTAACACTTTTCAGCCCATTAAGACAAGAATTAAGATTTTATGCATGCGCTGGCCAATAACGATTTTCGTGATGTTTTCGAACCAGCAGACGATTCTTTTAAAAAGATGATGCAAAGCAAAGCAAATACTACATCAGAAAGTTTTTTAGTCTCTTAACCGGGTGAGGAAAAATGAGGTGTGTTAATGACAAATCATTCCGCACGAGCGCTGCATGTCTCTAAAATATCCACTACCGTAGGGGTCGTTCAAATATGACGTCACCATTTTTAGGGGAGGGGGGGTCTTCAGAATGATGACGTCCATGTTAAATGTCCATAAGAAAAGCCTATTTTATGATGACGAAGGGGAGGGGGGGGCTGGTTCAAAAATCCTCAAAAAATGATGACGTCATATTTGATGGCTCCATCCACGTTGGGGAAGTGAAATGGCGACCTGAAGTGGGGGTAGGTTTAATGAGGACTGTAGCAGGTAGTTCCGAATTCGGCCGCTTTCAGATTCCAAAAGCACGAGGAGGGCGCCACCTGTCATTAAAATAGCTTTGTCCTGTAAACCCAATTGAATGTATCATTTTTAATAAGAAACTCATATTTTGGTGATTAGGACTTTTTTTTTTTAAATTTAACTGAAAGAAAATTTTTTAAAAAACATTTTCGTTAAGTTATAACCTTCAAAAAGCTGAAACAAGGAAGTTATTGTCAAATTAGTAATATTCGCCTTCGAGCGCTGGTGTCGTGCGGCAGAATTTGTCCCTAATAGTCCTCCCGCAACCTATCTACATGATGCGTCTTAGATTACATGAGCTCTTATGGGCAGTTCAAGCAAATTTCAATTTATTAAATAAACTAAACTCGGAAAATTATTTAACTGCATATATAAAAAAATTACGAGTTTAAATGCAAGTTTATACGCTTAAGCATCTGCTTGAAAAACATTTTTTAAAGTTTTTGCCCATAAGACTCCATGTAAGTTAATCCTCCAGTGAGATCGTTTGTCCTCCAGTGACGTCACGCTAAATAGTTCGTTATGGAATTAGATCAACCGCCATCAACCACTTCCCCTTAAAATGAGGACGGTCTATAGACTCTTGTGGACAAAACCAATAATTCGAAGAAAATTTCGTCAGTTTAACGTTTTAAGGGCCGAATATTTAGGAGAATACTAAGAAAAAATTTAGTTTGATGGGGATTTAAGAAAAATTATTGAAGCCTAGAAAAAAATTTTCATAAATCGCATCAACGTTGGGGAAGTAAAATGGCGACCGAAGTGAGGTTAGGTTTAATTCCGCAACTTGTTAACATGATGCATCCTGGATAACATGAGCTTTTTTGGGAAATTCAAGTAACTTTCAATTTATTAAATAAACTGAACTCGGAAAATTTTTTAGGTGCAACAGCATAGCATAAATAAAAAAATTAGACTCAATGAAAGTTTGTCCTCCAGTGACTTCACGCTAAATAGTTCGTTATAGAATTGGACCTACCACTTCCCCTTAAAATGGCGTCACATGCATACACAGTAAAAAATTTTATGTTAAAATTGACACAAATTGTATGTCCAAATCGGTCTACATAAATATTTTGTTAAGAAAAATAACACAATTGTTTTGTTTAATGTTCTGCGTCCATTAACGATTGTCATTTTTTTGCTGTTTACAAACAAGTTTTGTTGATTTTTTAACATAATAACTTAACATAGACTTTATGTAGACCGTTTTTAACATATTTACATAATATTTTTTACTGTGTACGGTCTGTGGAATTATTCTCTTGTGGACAAAACGAATAATTCGAAGAAAATTTCGTCAGTTTAACGTTTTAAGGGCCGAATATTTAGGAGAATACTAAGAAAAAATTTAGTTTGATGTGGATTTAAGAAAAATTATTGATTGTCATAAATCGTATCAACGTTGGGGAAGTAAAATGGCGACCAAAGCGAGGTTAGGTTTAATTCCGCAACCTATTAACATGATGCATCCTAGATTACATGAGCTCTTACGGGAAATTCAAGTAAATTTTAATTTTTTAAATTTTAACTAAACTCGGAAAATTATTTAACTGCACGGCTTAGAATAAACAAAAAAATAAAAATGGAGGTTTGTCCTCCAGTAACGTCTCGCTAAAGAGTTCGTTATGAAATTGAACCAGCCACTTCCCCTTAAAATGACGTCACATGCATAGGGTCTATAAGCTTAGCATTACGAAACAGCTGATGAGGTGTCCAATGCGCAGACTCAGAACATGCAGCGCGCTCTGATTAGTTCACCTCTACCACATCTCATTGTTCTGACTTATGAGTCATGAGTCCTCCCTGATGTATGGTTACGGATGCTTTGTAAACTTCATATTCTGACCTATATATTTTTCCCACCTTCCATTGTTGTAAGGGCTGCAGCCCCCCCCCCCCCCCCAAACCTTTCTCCCCCTGGGCTGAATGATTATATTTAATTTTGAAATCAACCTCATTAAATAAACCAAAAAAAAGTGATAAATAGACGGATTAACATAAATGAGCCATGGTTAAATTGATTAATTAATTAATTGATTTAATTTGATAATGGGGAATTCAGAGTTTCCATGTAAAAAAAAAAAAAAAAAAAAAAAAAAAAAAGCTACCATGACTTCAAAGTCGACATGTCGATCGAGTTCTTATATAAAAAAGAGATCTCTTTGTCCGCCAAGATCGAAAATAATTTTTAGGAACACCTCCCACGCCGCAAGGAGAATTCTAGTACTAGTACATCATCTTTTGGTGCCTCCGGCAAACCTCGATCTGAGGTTGCTGCCCTAAGTTAACACCGAATTCCTGAATTCCTCCGCCTACGTCCACGGTCGACCGCGTGTTTCGTGACCATTACAAGCGCTTCGACGTTGACCTTTTTTTCGGTTCATCGATCTTGTCAATCATCCGAATTACGTCATCATCCAGATTCGCAATAAGTAAAGTTTCATCTTAAAATTTTTATTATTTTGGCCTGGAGAGCCTGGAGAGCCCCTTTATTTTCCTTTTTTTAACTAAATGTATGCAATTTTTTTTTTTTTTTTTTCGATTTCCGACTCGACATGTTTTGACAAAAAAAAAAAATGGCGAAGGGACCCGAGCGAAGGGGGAAGAAGGGGAGGAGGATAGGACCTGCCCACGAGGAGACGGATAGAAAATCCGAAGATGACAAAACCGCGTTTAAAAAACAAGTATTTCTCACGTGATCGGGTTTAATATTTGCAACGCTTTTTGATCCACGTCGCGAAACAAAAAGGAGTAGGGATAACCGTAACGTTTCCAAAGACCGAATCGACTTCGAAAAGAAATCCTTGTCCGATAAAAACGCTTCTTTTGGCACTTTTTTTTTTTTCTTTTTTTCCTTTCCCCCTTTTTCGTCTTCGACTTTTTTTTTTTATATTTGCCCCCGGTTGATGTTGGACGTAAGTAAAAAAGATGGAATAATTTCGGAAATAGTGATAGGTCGCGATTCGAGGAATCCGTGACAAAATGTCGACCCGCGATATGTGGAAGTGGTATGTGATTTGCATAGTGGGATTTAATTTATGTGATTGTCTCCGAGGAGAATTAATTCCGCCGCCCACTCAACTCGAAAGAGAGAACGAAAAATACGTTTACGAGACTGTAGATTCCGTCGTCGTCGACGGTAAGTTCTTTCCTCGGAACTGATGGAGAAACTTCCCAAAAATTTCCCCGGTTGCAGACGATTCAAGTTCGCACGTGAAAACGCGTGTAAACGCGTGTAAACCGCTCACTGAAATCGTTTTTAAATTTTTGGTTGCGTTTGGTTATTTCGCCGAATTGATCAAATTAATTTTTTTTTTTTTTTTTTTTTTTTTTTTTTCTGCAGCAAATTATGACCGGACACAGTTCATTTTATAAGGAAAAAAACGTTTTATATTTTTTTTAAGTGATCGGGACCGATTTTCCAATTTTGCAAATGGAAAACGTTTTTATTTGCCGAATCCTTGGTGTCTGATCACGACTGAAGCTAAAAAATTTGTAACTTTAAAAATCATCGGCGTAAAAACGAAAGAAGGCTTCTGTTTTTAAAGAGGCGTTAAAAATCATAGCTAACGGAGTTTTTGAAGTAAATTACCAGCTCCAGTAGGTACCGGTTCGGTAGAGGGATGCCTCGAGGTGAAATAAGCCTACTACCTTAAATTGCTTCTTGGAGAGGAAACAAAAACGAAGGAGCAGACGGGAGTTTTTACGTAAATCGTAACGAAAGAGATTTTTTTTCGGGAAATTTTTCGTTTCTCGAGTCGGGACATCGTGCTGCAAGTCGGTATTCCCGAATTATTTGCGATTTGCCGCTTAAAGGTCAAAGCCCGCAGTCTTGTATTACTTGTTTGTTCGTATTAAAAAAAAAAAAAAAAAGCAGGATGGAATTCCGGGAATTGTTCGTGATCAAAAGTTAATTTAAGAGAAAAACCGGCAGGCGTTCGATTACTTCGAATCCGATCGAAAAATCTTGCGTTTTTCGCTTTAAAGACACGTTTTCAGCGAATTCCGCAAGGGTTGGCTGGTTATACTTGAGTAAGCACTAAAAATGAAAAATTTTCCATCGCAATATAAGTTTTGCCTTTGTGAATTTTTCGGTTGCATGCGTTCCCGACCATTTTTCCTAATCCATTTTTCCTAAAAATTTTGGTTCATACAATTTTTTTCCTCATTTTCAATTTTCCTAAAATTTTTTGATTCCTAAAATAAAATTTCTTAAAATGAATATTTTTCCTAATTTTTTAAATCGGTAAAGGTATTTTAGGAAATTTTATTTGATGGATTTTAAGAAATTTTATTTTAGGAATCAAAAAATTTTAGGAAAATTAAAAATTAGGAAAAAAAAAAAATTGGGAAACAATTTTAGGAATTAAAATTTGAAAAGAAACTGGATCAGGAAAAATTTTCGTTCCTAAAATGGTTTTCCTATTTTTTTTTTTTTTTTTTTTTTTTTTTTTTTTTTCTGATTTTTAATTTTCTTAAAATTTTTTGATTCTGAAAATAAAATTTCTTAAAATCCATCAAATAAAATTAAAAAACTCCTGAAATTAAATTTCCTGAAATCCCTTTATTGATTTAAAAAATTAGGAAAAATATTCATTTTAGTAAATTTTTTTTAGGAATCAAAAAATTTCAGAAAAATTGGAAATTAGGAAAAAAATTTTAGAAACCAAAGTTTTTAGAAAACATGGATTAGGAAATAAGATTTTCAGAAAAAATGGATTAGGAATTTTAAAAATGGACTAGGAAAAATTTTGGTTCCTAAAATTGTTTTCCAATTTTTTATCTAATTTTTAATTTTCGTAAAATTTTTTGATTCTGAAAATAAAATTTCTTAAAATCCCTTTACGGATTTAAAAAATTAGGAAAAATATTCATTTTAGTAAATATTTTTTAGGAATCAAAAAATTTCAGAAAAATTGGAAATTAGGAAAAAAATTTTAGAAACCAAAATTTTTAGGAAAAATGGATTAGGAATTCATTTTTTTTTAGGAAAAATAGATTAGGAAAAATGGTAGGGAATCGATATATGATCCTTTATCCTAGGTTCTCGAAATCCAATGAACTTTTGAAATGAACTTTACCCCTTTGATCAAGTTTTTAATTAAAATAAAAAAATTTTTAAAAACTTTTAAATTTTCCAATTTTTTTAATCTTCTTAAAACATCGGATTTTCGGGACATTTTCAGTGATATCATTTTTTTCGTAAAATCGTGCAAAGGATAAAAAAAAAAACTTTCAAAAATTAGTATTATTTATTTTTTTTTTTAAAAAAAGAGAGAAAGATTTTTTGGCAAAGCCATAGAGCCAAAACAGTTTTTGCACCGAGTGTCAGCTGATATGACTCCTTCGTTGCTTCAAACCAGTTCAGATTTCGATTAAAAAATCATAATTAACTGATAAAAGGTAGTTAGCATCTAAAATATGAACTTTTTACCCCTTTGATCAAGTTTTTAATTAAAATAAAAAATTTTTAAAAAACTTTATAAATTTTCCAATTTTTTAAATCTTCTTAATGAGGACCGCAGCCCTTGAACTTAACCCGCTACAGGCGCTGCAAGCGCTAGATTTTCCTCGTACTTTAATGAAAATCTGGAACTAAGCCAAAAAAAAATGCTGCGATCTTAGATGATCCGTTTTAGAGATGCGCTCCTCCATTTAAAGATTTTTAAACTGGCATACGATTTAGGAGGAAAAAAAAGAAATTATTTTCTCGTTTCAGTTTCTGCATTACTTAGATATAAAAGGTTTTCTTCTGGGAACTCAAGTCGGAGTGAAAGAACGAAACGACAAGCGGGAGCTTGGCAATTGTTGCTCTCAAGTCCTTGCCTTACGAGCCAAGGGAAATTAGGAAAATGCACAAGCTTTAGAGCTTGCTATCCCTATTTTAAATTGCCCCATGTCAACAACTGGGAATCATGGGTTTTTGGAGTTTACGACACTTGCAGTTATTTCACAGACAACGGAGAGCAGGTACATTAGATTTCAATAGGATCTTACACGAAGGTTTAGGGATTGTTTTAAAATTCAATTTTTTCCCCCCTCTTTACAGGCTTTCGGAGTATGTTGCACCGACAACGGATCCACGAGACCGGTCAATCCTCCTCAACCTCCTGCACCCGCCACCACGACCAAATCACCTTTTATAGAACAAAGTACTTCAAACCCCATTCCTCCGAGTTGGCCACCGCCACTTCCCACTCATCCCCCAGATCACACGATACCTCCTTTACCCACCCATCCTCCATCTCCCGGTTACCCCATGCCTCCCTCCCCTGGGTATCCAACTCCTCCTCCACGACCTACCACCACTTCCACGTCCAATCCGAATCCTTATCCTCCCGTTTGGACCACACAAAAACCTCCTCCTCCTCCTGTTTGGACCACTCAAAAACCTTCTCCTCCTTCAATTTGGACCACTCAACAACCGACACCGGTGGCTCCGATCGGTCCTCCCTCCATTCCGACAACCGACAACGAAATCGTTGACGGTTCTTGCGGAGCCAAAAACGGTTACCAGGATCAGGAGAGGATCGTCGGAGGACAAAGCGCGGAAGTGGGAGAATGGCCTTGGATAGTAAGCATTTTTTTATTTTTCATATAATTTCCGTGCGTCGGAGGTAACGCATCTCCATCGTAAATATGATTGGAGATAGTCCGTTTCGAGTGTTTATGAAAATCACGTGATCATGCAACTGCAAGTTTACACGCTCATGTTGCCGTAAACTTGAGGTCACGTGACACTTCTACGAAACGTCGAAACAGACTAACTCCAATCATATTTACGATGGAGATACGGTAGTTCACCTCCGATGCACGGATTTTCGGTTTCCATCACCTTAATTTTTTTTAAAAATCATTTTTAGGCGGCTTTGTTCAACAGCGGTCGGCAATTTTGCGGGGGTTCTTTAATAGACTCCGAACACATACTAACGGCTGCTCACTGCGTGGCTCAGTAAGTCAAATATATTTTTTTTTTTTTTGTGGAAAAAAAACTAGCTTTAATTGCGAAAATGTTTTTAGTATGAGCTCTTGGGACGTTGCTCGAATGACGGTAAGACTGGGAGATCACAATATTCGAACAAACCATGAAACGAAGCACGTCGAAAAGAAAGTCAAAAGAGTCGTGCGACATAGAGGATTTGATCCTCGAACTCTGGTAAGTTCGTACTGCATAAATTTTTTTTTTTTTTTTTTTAGCAATTTAATTCAGGTTTAAAAGACGAAACTAGTTGACGAAATTCACTTTTTTTTTTCCAGTACAATGACGTGGCCGTTTTAACTTTAGACAGCCCGGTATCATTCACAAAAAATATCAGACCCATTTGCTTGCCTAGCGGGAGTCAGAATTATGCGGGCCAACCGGCAACAGTCATCGGTTGGGGCAGTCTCAGAGAAAGTAAGTTCAACTCTTTTAGATGCGTTTTTTCATTCTTTTAGTATATATATCGATTCACTTGGGCTTAGCCGTTGCAAAGACGTTTCAGATTTTTTTTCCCTTTCTATATTTAATTTCATCAATCGAATATTCTTTTAGAGGTCTGCATGGGCCGGGCCAGGCCCGTTGGCCAGCGCGGCACTCGGACCGGGCCGTGCCGGCTGTTCACTTTTAATTCGATAATTTTTTTTTTTTTTTTAATTGCATTGAAATGAGCTACTTTGTTGCTTATTCTTCTTCTTCACTTCATACCTGTTTTTAAATGAAAATATGTAAAACACACTGGGAAAAATATTCTTGAGAAAACTGGCCGGGCCGGGCGGAGAAAAGCAGGGCCGAGAAAAATCGGCCCGTGCAGACCTCTATATTCTTTGACTTATAATTATTTGGTCAGTATTTAAAAACTGTTTTCAGTCAGTATTTTAAATAAACGGTCAGTACTTTAAATAAATGGTCAGAATTTTAGTGATCAGCAACAATTTGAGCAGTAAAAGAAATGGTTGGTCAGTATTCAAATTAAAGGATCAGAATTAAAATTAAAAGATCATTGTTTTAACTAGATGATCAGTAAATTAAGTATAAATTTTATAAAAAATGATTTGGTCAGTCAAAAAAAATTTATTTTGGCCATAGAAATAGGAAATTTTTTCTGAGACACACTTTATGCAATACAAGAATTTAAGTCAAGCCTTTAGTTTTTACGTGAGGGGCACTGGTTGCTCCCCAGAAAATCAACTTGTTTTAAATTAACTGCCTCCTGGAATAATTAAGAAAAGTGTAAATTTTAAAAGTTAATAGTCCGCCATCTTTAATTACAGTTTTTCCAAAATTTGGACGTCAGATTTAGATATAGCAGTTCGAAAAACCCCTTTAAATATTTCGTTTCTATAATTTTTAAACTTAAACAAGCTACAGTGGAGGTTACCACTGTCCGATACTCTTCAATTTCATTTAAATCTTACTCCCACGAGTAAAAATATCAATAAATATTATGTTGGGTATTGAGTGTGGTTCTTAAACACAAAAACACTGATTAGAATTAGATTAGACAAATTACACTGTTCTAGAATGTTTCAGAATGTAGTAAAATGTTCTAGAAAATTGCAGATGTGCGAAATTGAAAAAAAAAAGGCCAGGTCCTAACAAATAAGATAAAATACAAAAACCGTTCGATGTATGGACAACGTTTAGTATATCGAAACGATCAATCGGATACAAAATGCATAATTTGACATAATGATAACAAAAGTGAGAAGAAAAAAAAAGCCACGAAATGTAAATATTTTTTTTCTTTTGCCTGCACCAAAATGACTTATCAAACAATCCGGAATGTGAGATAACCATTTTCGCTGACAGCTCAGAAAGCGATATCTACTTGTATATACGAAAAAGCAAAGATAAGAAAAAAAAAGTTTAAAAAAAATACTCCCGCTTTGTTAAATTTAATATTATACCTTTCGAACGGCTGCCGTTCTGCTGTATGCGAACGTATTTAGACCATAATTTATAAAGTTCTTGTCCTTAGTGCCTTCTATTCATATCCCAAATTTGGGATCGATCGGGCTCAAATTGCGTCTCCAATCAAAGCATGAAAAATGAGGACGGACAGACGGACGGACATGTGTAAATAGCTTTGGATTGAAAAGTTACCCCCGGCAAGTGCCGTTCGTTTTGCTCTCCGTTCGATATTAACGGAGGTACCCTTTACTCAAAACCAAATTTAATATACTCTTCTTATGAAATTGAAGAGTATAAAAACGTCTCTACACAAGAAAAACTGTTTTGCCCATAAGCTAAACATAGGTGGAGAAATCTTGTTGTATATTGCATAAGTGGCTGTGCATCCGGTTTTTATTTTCATTTTTAAGTTCCTAAGACTAAAAGAGCAATAAATAAAGCGATTACAAAATTCGAATCTAGAAAATCTGTAATATTTTAATTAAAATTTTACCAACCCTCCGCCATCTTGAATTTTTTTTTTTTTTTAATTCTGACTTCATATTCGGTTTCAGCAGATCAAATACCCTTGGCTCACATTTTTTAAAAAATAAATACCACGGCCGTATAGACAGGTCTGTAAACTTCCCATGCCGTTCATGTCCCGCTTAACTACGCTCATTTTAGTTCTAAAACGGGCCATTGATGACGCAACATGTCTAATCGTTTAAGTTAGGACCACTGCGTCTATACGACGGCCGTGCGCCGCCATCGTTGTTTACAGCTGTCAACTACCAATCAAAAAGCGTCTCGCGTACAAGTAGCGCTTACGGTGGCAGAAAAGAAAAACTAATTTTCGCGTAGTTAAGCGGGTCAAGATCTCCCATGTGTAAGGGATAGGAGTTTCCGGACCTGTCTATACCGCCGTGATAAATACTAAGCATTTAATAATTTTACTGAACAAACACTATTTTTTTTACCGACCAAGGTCCATTGTTTTTGCAGACGAAACAGCATTACTTCACCGACCATTTATTTAAAATACTAACCACATATTATTTGAAACACTGATCAAAAATTCGTTTACATACTGATAAATTTAAATATAAAAAAATACCGCCCGTTTAATTTAAAAATATTGACCAGTTAAATACAAGCCATATTCTTTATCCGATTCAAGGCGGTTCGCAGCCTGCTGTGCTTCAAGAAGTAAACATCCCGATCTGGACGAATCAAGATTGTCGCGTCAAGTACGGACACGCAGCTCCTGGAGGCATCGTTGAACATTTTCTTTGTGCTGGTCAACCTAGTAGAGATTCCTGTAGTGTAAGTAGTAATGCCGATTTTTTTTTTTTTTTTTTTTTTAAAGAAAGTTATGTGATTGCCGACCGACATCGAACTGTTTAAATTTTCGGTTGCAGGGAGACAGTGGAGGGCCCTTAATGGTTAATCAAGGTAAATGGACCCAAGTCGGAATCGTTAGCTGGGGTATCGGATGCGGCAAAGGGCAATACCCCGGAGTGTATACGAGAGTGACGCATTTCATGCCTTGGATTACTAAAAATTTAAAATAGTTTAATTCAATTAAAAATGAAATTATTTATATTGTTTGAATGAAAACGGAAGTTTTAATACAAACATTTAATTTATAAAATATTTTGAAGTATAACTAGCCCCTTTGTTTTTTTTCCTTTCTTTCGTTCGTTTTGATTTATTGTGCCATTTGCTTGAGTAGTATTGCAATTGTTGAAGAAAATACCACATACACTTACCACCTACCACACACCCACTATACACTTGAAGAAAATATCCGTCAATAAACTCCAAAAATGTCAAAATACCATACGCATGTCTAGAGGTACGAAAGGAAAAGTGCCGTTAAGGACTCCATTTTGCAATCACACCGAGGAACTCATTCCCCCCTTCTAAAAGTTTGAAAATGGGGTACAGCTTAAACCAAATATTTGTAAAGAAATTAAACAAATTCCGTGCGTCGGAGATGAGCGAACGTATCTCCATCGTAAATATATTTGGAGATAGTTTGTTTCTACGGTTTGTGAAGATCATGCGACTACAAGTTTGCACGCTCGTGTTGGTATAAACTTGTGGTCACGTGACACTTTCACAAAATGTCGAAACAGACTATCTCCAATCATATTTGCGATGGAGACACGTTAGTTTACCTCCGACGCACGTGGAATTAATAAATTTAATTTCAATCAGCAAAACTTTTTTTTATTTTATATTTTAAATACAAGTAAAGAAAAACCAAACTGTTTTGATTTTATCCTCGTCGGCAAATTAAAAACGGCGTAATCGCCTAACTGAGAGTAAGGAAAAAGAAAATAAAAATATTTGCATAAAAAATCATCTAGTTTATTTAATAAAAAAAGACATTTTTATATTGACATTAAAGTTTTTTAAATTACATTATGAACGACAATATATAGAATAGAATACCTCTCATAAATTAACGACAAATTTTTTTGCTTCCTTAAAAATAAAGACAAATAAATTCGGTAATGATCTACTTTATGCAATAACGGGAACCTCAATATCCATATTGGTAACAGAAATCGTTTCTTCTTCCTTTTTGAGCGTGACAGTGAATTTTACATAGTAAAAAATTATGGCTTGTTAAGTCAGGTATGAAAGGGTAATCTTGACACTGTGGGACGTTCTTTTTTTTTTTTTCAATATAAGACTTCGGTGTAATTCGACAGTTTAAAATTGAAATGCACAATAAGAATTTATTTAGGATATTTATTTGTTTACTTTTTTTTTTTCAATTGTTTCAGGGACAGATAGTGACTAATGAAATTCAGATTGTTATCTTGATTTAATGTTTTTATCTAAAGCATTATCTAATACGAAACAAATAGTGCGAAAGTGTCCAGAAGCAAAGATTATTATTATCAACAAGCCAATACAAAGTAATTACTAGTTTCAATGTTCATATTTTTTTTTTTTTTTACAAAGATTTTCTGTCTTTAAAAATGCAAGAGATTTTCATTAGCAACTTGCCTTTATTTCTAAAAAAAACATTTAAAGCCATCAGTAACATTATATAATGCAGTGGTATGTGGTATATACCTAACCTTATATAAAAAGTTAATGCCACAGAAAATTAAGATGTGGGTTTAAAAAAAAAATTATAAAAAAAATTTATAAAAATTTGTAAAATCGAAATTCTAGCTTAAATGTAAAAAAAAAAAAAAAAAAAAAAAAACAGCTCAGAAAAATAAAGCAGCAGACTCGTAAAGAAGAGCAAATTTTTTTTACTGTAGAAGATCAAAAATTTATAACGTCTCTCACGTTATATAAAATTACGAATGGACAAGTGACTGCAATTAATACACTTCCCTATTCATGTAATCCCACATTTGAGCACTGTCTCAAATCATCGGCTTATACCTTAAACTGTTTTTACGCTCAATCAGTAACGTCCGTACCATTCGGAGCTCAAATTTCGCAGCTCGATACATTTAAATGTTGCAGTATGTTCCTCGCTATAAGAAAAAAAATTTTTAAATGAAATTATAACGTCTTATCAAAAAATGAGCAAAAGAGAAACTCTTTATTTTTACTTACCTTGAAAATAGCAGGTGTCGGTCAAGCTGTCTGGCTGAGGGAGAAAAGGAGGTTCGGCCTCGAGCAACTTATCCCAATCAATATGATCGAATAATTTCATTTTCATTACGGAGGACCCCGTCGGCCTCAGAGACGGATCGAAAGTCAACAGAGAATCAATGGCTTCTTTTGCGGTGTCGGATAGTTCTTCTTCCCCTTCCGGCCAGGGAATATCGCGATTCAAAATGTTGTGAAAGACGGCTTGAGGCGTTTCATCGTTGAAGGGTGGAATTCCGGTCATGAATTCAAACAGGCACACGCCTAATGCCCACCAATCGACGGCGGAACCTGGAAAAACAAGCATGAAATTTTCGATAAGAGGAGAAAAAAAAGGGGGAAATGATTTATTTTTATTTTTATATCAGTTTACGAACCGTGATCTTTCCTTTGAAGAAGTTCGGGTGCGAGGTAGTCCGGCGTCCCCAGAATCCTTTGATCGCTAGCAGCTTTTCCTCTTCTGACTGATTTTGGAGTTCTATAAGGAGTATGAATAGACGTTTTAGGAGTCGAAATCGGGCTCACCGGACAGTCGTCCTGTAAAAACGGAAGCAGTAAAATTTACATTTTCTGGCGGCAATTTCGAAAAGCAGAATTTTGATGGCTTACGAACTACGATGCTTTACTTACTGCATCTTGATGAAAATTAAGCGGTTTGTCGTTAATTTCCGGTAAATGAAATCTTGTCAATTTGATTTTTTCATCCTTTTTGGGTCTTCCCGTAGATACTGGAGTAGAAAAAAGTACTCCTTGACTCATAGTTTCTCCTGAGCGAGATCTGAAACAATCGCAAAGCGTCAAGATGTGTTCCAATTTTTAATTTTTTTTAAATTTTTGAGTCACGGAATTGAATTTACTGACAATTTTTCCTCACCTAGTTTTTAGAACGCCTTTGAGCGGACTTGAAGATTTGAATTCTTCGGGGCTACCCTTAACCGGAGATGAGATATCCAAAATATCGATTTCTTGAGTCAGTCCTGTCGACTGAGATTCTACTTCCTTATTATAGCGCTTCTGTTTTTGGGAAAAATTTTTACGATCTACAGATGATTCACAGTCCATGGATTCCACTAAACTCCTTTTTCGTTTTAAAGATCGGAACGACTCGCTTCGTGATCGAAATGACTCGCTTCTTTTGGTCATTTTCGACCCTGAACTGAAAATCGAAACAAATCATTTAATAAAAAATCAGGACGCTTAGGGAAAAAAAAAAAAAAGGCAATGACTAACCTGCTTATAGGCGATATCATATGATTACCGATTTGAATACACATTTTACTAACTGCTACGTTTGAATCCTCTGTACAATTTTCACAATGACTACTACAGGTATGATAAGAATCTGCTCCTTCGGAATCTTCATGACATCTGAAAATAAAATTATCAGATTTTTCTTTTGCCCAACTACATACTAGGTTTGAATTTTTAGTCAAATATTTTAGTATTTCATCCAATCACAAGACGTTAAAAAATTAAAATTTTGAAAATGTGAATAATACCTGGAATCGACGTCGTTGTGAAAGCTGTTTTCTGCTGTATGAAAAGGCATGATACCAGATAAATGACTGCTATTTAAATCATTATTACACCTTAAAGCTTGAAGTCTGGATGTAGTTTCCCTTTTAAATGAGCTAAATCCTAATCTTAATCTAGTATTTGCTGAGTCATTTGAGCTCCCTAAAAAGAAAAAAGGAAAATATTTCGAGACTGAAAATGCAAATGCTGCTTTTAATGTTACCTGTGGAACATATACTTTTTTTTCACTAACCAGTATAACCTTTATCTGTCTGTTTAAAACATACTGCTTTTACTGCTTACCTACTTTATTTATTAAAATTTGAGATAAATCTTTAGTGGCTGCATGAATTGGAGTACTACTGGTGGAAGATGCTGTTAGACTGCCTGGAGAAGAGTTGGCACAACAAGATCCCTACACAATAAAATTCAATTCAGCCAGCTTTTTTTTTTCTGTTATAGAATTAATGCTCATGTGTTGTAATGGGAATTTGAAAAGCAACAAGCCTTTATATACTTACAAAAGAAAGATGAGTTGTCAGAGATAAAAGCTGGCCAGGAGTTCTAGTGCAACTTTGACTGACACTAGGAGTGTCATTTATTAAATCTGATATTTCAAGATCTCCATGCATTCCAATTCTGCTTAAACCAAAATCTGTGAGTTTTACATGGCCTTTATTTGACAGAAGCATGTTATCGGGTTTCAAATCTCTGTGTATTATTCCATGATTATGCAAGTATTGCAATGCTAGAATTATTTCGGCAGTATAAAACACTGCCATGGATTCATCAAAATAACCGTAGACACTCAACAAAGATTTCAAATCACCTCCAACCATGTATTCCATCACCAAGTATACTGAATGATTCGATTGCAGGGAATAAAATAACTGTACACAAAACGGACTTTTGGACAATGCTAACGCGTTCCTTTCGTTGGTAACCTGGCTCACCATGTTTTTATTAATCATTTCGGATTTTTTCATTACTTTTATCGCATACATTCTATCTGGATTAGTTTTTTTATAACCGAGAAACACTTTACCGAATGCGCCGCGACTGATCGGCTTTAGTATGTGAAAATCGGTGATGTCCGGTGCCTGAAAGTAAACCAAAATATATAAATTCAATCTCGGACCCCAAACACGTTGCTTTAAAATACCGAATCAATTATCAACTTACACCCATTCTCTATCCTTAAAGATTAATTCCAAAGAAAGAAAAGGTGTCCACCCTTGATTTCCATTACACTTTTATCCTTCTAATTAACCGACAGAGAAAAAATTAATAATAATTTAAATATCAGAGCAGTCTTTTGGGTACAAAAAAAATCCGTTAAAAGTAAACAAAAAGAATAGAGGAGTGCGTTCATGTTCATCTTTTTTATGTATTTTTAACATTTCATAAGCTAAATATGAACTTAATTCATGTTTTCGACTTTCGAAAGCGCCTCTTCATTCGCATTGATACTCTATGTTCTTTTCATTATAATGTTTACTCTATGCACTTTTGAGGTGGTTAGAGTTGAGTCACGTGATGAATATGACGTCACCTTTGTAAACTGAATAATCAGCTGAGTAAGGTTTCAAACTGATTGTGTACTTTTTTTTTTGTTTATTTAAAATATTATTAACTTAACTGACAGGTATGTATAAAGTAGAAAGATTATTTCCCTCGTTTTTACTTTAGCGACTATCAATCCAGTTTCACTAATAGAGGTATAATTCACTTAATTTTAATATTCAAACAATTTCATTGAACTTGTTACTTGACCGTTTAATCCCAACGTCAATTAAGTTTAAAAAAAAAAAAGACTTTTTACTGTCTCTTAAGTTTTATTTTTCCTAGTTCACATTATTCTGATATTAAGTATTGTGGTTTATTGACGAAATAAACTTTCTGCTTTAGCAGATTTTGGATGGGAAAATTTCTTTAAAAACTGGATTTATGACGGAAATATTTTGAAATAATGAAATAAAATTGTGTTGGAGTAAGTGTTATCTATTAAAAAGTTAATTATATTTTAGATCATCTTAATCATATTTAAAACTTAATTATTTGAACAGCAGATTTTTAAATTTACATTAAAAATATTGATTTGGTGAACTCAAGAAATTCCTAGTTTCTTGAATTTTGCGGAAAAAGCGCATGCAACAGTACCCTATTGCAAAACACAGATAAAGTTTGGGCATCTGATTAAAAACATATATTCTATTTTTGGAAAAATTTATTCACTGTTCACACAATTTTTTTTCCCTTTTGACTATTTCTTTGATCTCAAAAAAACTTTTTCCTGCCTTATTTTTTCCTCCTTAAATGCTAATGCATTTGATTTTTTTTATTACCTTTCTTTCCTATATTCTTTTACATTTTTCTTAGGAATCCTTCTTCCTTCAGAGGATTCATCCGTAGGTCTGATAAATAATTCTGACAATTGCGAAATTACTGACTTAGAACCTTTCGGCATATCCTCTTGGTCCAACAAAGTTAAATTGTGAGTTGCTAAGGTATTCGCCCCTATGAACTGAAATCTAACGTGAATACGTGAACTGGCCAGAAAAAGCGACCAGTTCACGAACTGGTCAGGAATAGGGACCAGTTCACGAACTGATCAGGAAAAGTCACCAGTTTTAACTTCGAGTTTTCCGGTGTGAAAGCTCGGTGTAAAATTATTTATTTGGACTCTTTTTTTAATGAGAAATCGAATTCCGTCGTCACTCGCTCGAAAATTCGCTCTCTTCTCGTGGGCCTGTAAGGGTGTCTGTGAAAAGCTCATCAATGAAAGCTCATATGCGAAAACTCATGCGCAAGGATTGGTCAGGAAGGTTGGAAGGTTCCGAATCTGGTCTGGTCTGAATTGATTTCCGATCGGAAATGGGTGGCCTGTAATTACTCGCGCGGGCCTGCAAATTATAACGACCCAATCATATTCGTCATAGAAAAAAAATTCCAAATTTATGTTCTTCTTTATTTTTCTTTGATGTTTGTGGAAGTAAAACATTAGGGTGGTTCAAATTTACCTTACTTTTCGCGATTTGGTTCTTCATGCGATTTTCACTTTTCTTATGGTCTAAAAACAAAAGCTAATTTTTTTCAGATTTTTTCGACCACTACACGTTTAGGGGTGGTTCACGGCCATTTTGTGCTTGAAATTTTTTTTTTTTTTTTTTTTTTTTTTTTTTTTTTGGGAGGGGGGCATTTTTTTAAACAAATTATTCCGAAACTTTAGGAGTAATTCTTCGGGACCAAACCAGGTTGTTTATGGGTTTTCGACCAAAAAAAGCAGTTTGGTTAGTTAGGGGTGATTCTGATTGAAACGGGGTGGTCATTTTCGAATTCTACGACGTCGAAAACCCATAAACAACCTGGTTTGGTCCCGAAGAATTACTCCTAAAGTTTCGGAAAAATTTGTTTAAAAAAATGCCAAAAAAAATTTTTTTCAAGCACAAAATGGCCGTGAACCACCCCTAAACGTGGTCGAAAAAATCTGAAAAAAATTAGCTTTTATTTTTAGACCATAAGAAAAGTGAAAATCGCATGAAGAACCAAATCACGAAAAGTAAGGTAAATTTGAACCACCCTACTAAAACATGTTGCGGTGCGGTTTCTGTGGCTATCAAAGGATCTTGTTGACTTCTGTTGAATAAAAGAAAGGTGATTCCTTCATTTCTGGAAATCAATTTTCTCTTGCGCTTCGGCTAAAACGGTACAAGACCCGAAATGAATTAAATTGCTAGTTATTCTCAAAGCAATTGCTTAATAATTCGACTCACCATTTATCTTGTTTAATTATATTACTGCTTCTGTGTTGCACACAAAGAGAAGCATGCACTCGTGCTACAAATCCCTGTAAAAAAAAAGTATTTGAATTCGGCCGGCTGAGACGGACAGGCGAAATAACGGTTGTTCGCTTCGATTATCGACATCGATTAATCGAACGTTCCAAGTAACAATGGCGGCCGGTTAAACAGTTATCGTGTAGAAATAATGAATAATTCTTATCATATGATCGATTCAAAAGTTCTGATGTGAAAAAAAAATTATAATGACTTTTTATACTTATTCTAGAATTAGGATATTTGCTTTGATTATTGTTTTGCTTGTGATTTGGCAAAGTACTAAATATGTTCCTTGGCTTCAGACGTTTCAGGTTAAATTTCATTTTTAAATGATTTTTGTAAATATTATTGTCTTTAAAACATGACGATGTTTCTGTTTAGACCTCTAATATAGATCACGGGCCGTCGGCTTCAGGTGTCATCAATCCCGTTTTGGTTACCGTTTTTTATGAAGCATTGTGTCCAGACTCCAAAAGTTTTGTAATTAAACACTTGCTACCGACTGTGGAGAAAGCTGCGAGATTAGTCAGCGTTTCTTTGGTTCCGTACGGAAAAGCTAAGGTAGTCGATATAGTTTTAAAAATGAATGAATCTGAAGACATAACGAAACCCATTCTTTCAGACATATGAGGACGATTCCGGGAATTTATCGTTTTCCTGTCAGCACGGTCCGACGGAGTGCCAAGCCAACAAAATTCACGCTTGTGCTTTAATGCTGATAAAAGACTCTAGTCTTCAGGTTAAATACATATCATGCATGATCTCAAATAACATGTACCCAGAAAAAATAGGAGAAAAATGTGCGGCAGAATTATCAATCGATTGGCAACCTATATTAGAATGTAGCAAATCGAAAAAAGCAGATGTGCTTCTTAAAGAGCATGGAGAAAGGACATCGGCAGTTAGACCAAAGATAACTTTTATTCCTACAATTCTTTTAGATGAGGTAATGTTGAATAATACAACTTTGCATATGGGATATTTTTAGCACAGGTAATTTTTTTTTTTTTTTTAGGAGGTTGGAAATCAAGCAGCAATATTAAAAAATTTATTTAAAGAAGTATGCTTGAGATATAGGGTATCTGTAGCTGAATGTTCGTCTGAAACAGGGCAGGAGTCTTGAAGTAATTTAAAAGTCCTTAAAACTGATGATTGTTGTGCAGTGTTGCATTTTCTTTGAATTTATTTTGTTACATTTATATAAACCAATTGACATATTATTTATTTAATTTTTTTCCTCCTGTTGACTTTTTTTCACTTTAATAAAAGTATTTTAATTGAACACTAAATAATGGGAATAAGTGAAAGAGGTTTTTGAAAAAATTTGTCACTGTATATTATACTTAGTCATTAATCATAGTTCTGACAGTATATTTTATTATTTCCAAGAAATTATTTAGGTCATTATGTGAAATCGTCCTGCGTCAAGTTTAGTAGGTCAAAGCTGCATAAATAACGTCTGCAAAGATCCGTTCTTGTCCTTGACAAGAAAAAATTGGGTTTTTTAGGTCTGGTCTTTATTACCAACAGCACTAAAACTAGGGCTTGTAAAATTTTTAAATTTGGCGTAAGGTCAGCAAAAAAATTATGACCGACAACGGAAGTCAAATATGTTAACGCAGCAGTGGAAAACATTCTTCATTGTTTTATTATTTAATACCATCGCCTCATAGGTTTACGGCAATGCGTTTTTTTCCTAATAACTTTTTTATTATCGATTAAAACCTAGGTGTAGCAAATGTCAAAGGTAATAAAATAACTTAAAATTTTTGATAAAATAAAGAAAGGAATAATTTGCAATCAAGAGTATAATTATATCCGTATTAAAAATGGTATATATTTTTGTCAAATGTATTTCTTTTCCATTCAGCTGGGCTTGAATAACCAAAATTAGGAGGCTAAGAGAAAACCTCTTACTACCAGCAAAACTGAAATTAAATAAAAAAATTTTTAATTAATAATTTGTTACTCTGTACCAAAATAGGATTCAACATAGCGGGACATGGGATAATTTTACAATTCTCCAAGTATCTATGAACTTGACATTTAAAACAAGAAAAATTATTATTGTTGTGCAAGCTTACTTACAAAATTTTGTTATAAGTTCTTATTAATTAATTGGAATGAATAGTTCGAAAACGAAATGATGCACATATTCTGGTCCTTAGAAATATTTGCCGGCAAACAGCCTCACATCTGCTCCTCTGGTTTCATTGCTTAATTTAATGAAAGACTAGCATTGGTTTTTTTTTTTTTTTTTTTTTTTCATTCCAGTAATTCTAAACTGTTGAATTTTTCCCAGTCGTAAAAGCCCGCTTTGACTTGCCTTCCACCAAAAAATCTTCCATTTAAATCTACAACAGCTGCAAAAAATATTACCGAATATAATTAATACGAGAGGACACTCATACAATAACTGCATTTTTTTAATTTTAGTATTCAGAAATATTTTCGCTCGTTCAAAAAATCTCGAAGTCTTATACATCTACTGCTTCGGGAGTCGGTAAAAAAAATGTTAAAGTAATAACCCTTAATAGCAGATTCTATCCGCTTAAATTCCACAAATATCCTAATCGCTTCATCATGAGCAACTCCTGGCATTTCAAATATCAAGACTTTTATCACTTCCCCGTATTTTGTATTGCATTCGTCTTTCACTTCTGGCTCAAGATCGTCGTCTACTTCCCCAGGACCAACCATGTTCTGAATGAAAAAAAAAAAAAGGTTGAAAGTTAATGATTTTGAAACAAGATAATTATTTTAAAACACGCACCCTTAAAAGAACCACTTTTGAAGGACACTTCATAATTTCAGTTATGGTAGGTTCCTGTTTAGGAGTACTGGAACTTGGATTCGGAGAATCGCTCCTTTGTGGCGGTGTATTGCAAGCAGGTGGAGGCATCAATATGTCTTTCTCATGTATAATTCTTCCTCCTCTTTTTGAAGTTTTTTCAACCTAAGTTAAATATTCATTTTTTAGAATCTTGATTGTGAAACTAATATTATTAATTTTACCTGGAGAGCCAAAGCCATTCCTTGTTCTTTTTTCCCTAGTCCCTGTCCTTCTTTAAAACCGTATTTCGCCATTATTTTTGCTGCGACAGCACTACCGGCAAAAGATATATTCGGATTCGACGACTTTGACGAAGACGAGACGGGAGAGTCAGACTTAGTTTCTTGTAAGGAAGGAGGAGGTGCAATAGCGACGCCGCCAGCTCGGAAGTTGCTGCTTTCTCCCGAGTCTTCCGCTTCATCATCTTCATCTTCATCACTATTTTTCCTTCCTGGTAACCCGCTCTTAAAATCTCTGAAAAAATACAATATTTTAAAGTTGCTATATCACACTTATTTCTCCAATCAAAATGTTTAACTTATCCAAACAAATTGTTTAAAAAAACCATATTCCAACAATAAATTCAAATTACCTGTCTTTCCTTCCATTTCTTTCTTCTCTTGCTTTTTTTCTTCGTTCTAGTTCTTCTACTTCTTCCTTTTCCCGTTCTTTATCTCTCATTTCCCTTAAATCTTTAACTACCTTTTCATAATCATTTGGCCACATTGGATCATATTCGTTAATTATGTTCCAATCAAAATCTTTATTATTATTTACAGAGGACAAAGATTGATGATGAAGAACAGGCTTTACTTCCTGTAAAATTATAACAAACTTAGTCCACAGGATCAAAGGAAAAGAAATCGAAATTAATATGGATTCATGTTTGACTAACCCTATTTGTATAATTTGAGTTAGCAGTTGTATTTGTAAAGGAATCCTCCTCATCTTTTTTGGACTTCAAATCAATAACAGGTGCTAATACTACAGATGATTTCTTGTGCTGTTCTCTCTTAGGTTGAGTTTGGGCTGCTTTCTTTAACTGTAACTGTGACTGAAATAATTTGATGCTTGAAGACCATCCAGCAACTTGTTCCGGTTTTTGTTTAACCAGCTCCAAATCATCGTAAAGAGACATGTTGCTGCTTTTTTTCTCTTAAATTCTAAAATTAACTGGAGTTTTAAAGTTTATAAGCTAAAGCTTTAATCACACCAAGCCATGGCAAAAAAAAAAACAACAGTAACATGGTGCGTTCAGAAATTCTGCTCAGCAAGACGTCACGCCATCTTTTAAGTAGGTTGGCCAATAAAAATAATTCGCTCTTTTTCGCGCCATTTCTTTTTTTTTTTAAACAATGAAGTATCAACATTAGAAAAAATACGACCACAGAAAATTATACTTTTTCTGTGATATGAGTTATATCATTAGGAGGTTTATGCTGGAGCAAGATGAGACGAGGATCTTGTATTTATGATATGAAAAAGAGTATCGATAATTTCATATTTTAAAATAATTTTTACTTTAAATTGTTCAGTTGCGTTTTTTAATTTTTGTTTGTAGGGAAATAGTATCATTTATACAGCACATTGCTTGATTCAAAGAAACCCAATATCTGAAATTTAGGACCACGAAAACTCTTACCATTTCTGGTTTGAATCCAAACTTGCAATTCACAAAAAGTTCTTGAACAAAATTTATTTAGTTTGAAAATTCAGTCCTTTCCTAAAAAAGAGGATAAACGAGAGTCTACAGTAAAAATATACAGTGTACGAAAGATCGGCTATATTTTTTTATTAAATTATATATTTACATTATGAAATTAAAATATACAGAGAAAGTAAAAAAAAAAAATATGCTTCAAGACTTTAAACTTTTTCAAAGCAGGTAAAATACGTAGGGCAAATCTACCGAAATAACGACTTAAATGGGTTTCCGCCAACTTGCTCTATTTATGGGGATCGTCTTTTCACATTGGTCATTTCATAAAAACAGCATTGCACTGCACAGCATTAATTTACATGTTTATATTTTTTCTTCGAAATGGTTGACGATTTAGATGAATTAATTTAAATATGCTTCTTTTTTTAGCGAAAGAACACTAGTAATACTAATTAGAAATAATAATCATAAAGTACTATGAATAAAATTTTTTTTTACCGAGGAAGCCATTTTTCTAGAAAAGAAAAGAG
This sequence comes from Liposcelis bostrychophila, assembly GCA_037577465.1. Classification (NCBI taxonomy): domain Eukaryota; kingdom Metazoa; phylum Arthropoda; class Insecta; order Psocodea; family Liposcelididae; genus Liposcelis; species Liposcelis bostrychophila. The sequence continues at coordinate 17,723,298 of CM075212.1, read as the reverse complement.
CTTTATACGCATACCTACATCTTTTTGGCAATAATACCGTGTTCCTACAATTTTAAAAACGAACAAAAACTCTGTAACACCGATCGGTAAGTCGTTGCTGATCGATCTACCCTACAGAAGTTATTAGATTACTTCGAAGCTTCGGTTCGACAATCGACAACGTTTAACAAACAAAAAGAATATATTTTAAATCGGGCAAGTTCATCCGAATCGTATAAACAAAAAAATTATTTGAAAGGTTTCAGAAACAATATAGTAAGGTTTTTTATTTTTAACTCAAATATTTCAAAACAAATAAAGATTCGGTGAGCTCTCTCGTTCACTGTTTCAGAAGCTCGAGTAAAACGCAAAATTTTGGCGACGTTGGAAAAAAAAAGAGCACGATCATCGTCAACCGTTGCCCTGCTTTATGCGAAACGTAGGCGGGAACGTCGAAGTTGCGAATCCGGTTTGTTTTGAAACGTTTTAGTTTGATATTTCGATATAAGTACACTAATACGAAAATAAATATGTAGAAGCAACTGACCGAGTCGAATACAAATTGATCAAACTGAGCTATTTTTTTTTCCTCTTTTCATTTTTTATTTACTTCAGTCGTGCTCGAGAGTAAAAAAAAAAAATAAAAATAAAAATAAAAACATATCCCGCGACTGTATTTTACTGTTACCAAATAAAAAACTGTTTTAAAAGAAAAAAAAATTGCTAAGAAAATAGGTGCAGCGTAGGGGCGATCACGATTCGCCGTTACCACTGTCATCTCCATCTTCGTATTCGTCGTCAGCAGATTCGTCATCGTCTATATCATAATCGTCTACATAAAAATCAGTCATGTCAACATTAGTTTCGGCCGGTTTTACTTTTGTTTTTATACAATAATCTTCCAAAGTGAGGGGTACGACCACTCCGTCTTTTTCGGCTTCTAATCTTGCTGCCGAGACCTGTTTTCTAATTATGTTTTCGTATTCTTTGTCCTTCCCTTTTGACTCCCTCCAACGGCGGTACATGACGGAGGCGTCTACGTTCGCCGGACTGAACGTGTTGGGTTCGTTCAACAATGAGATTACCGATAAAAGTATGGTTCGAACATTTTGAGTAGGGTTCCATCTCTCGCAAGGCAGTTCTCCGCTTTGAGGATCGTCCACAGGAGGATGGAGTATAGAGATGCACAAATCCCCGTTCTAAATTTAAAAAAAAAAAATAGAAAGAAATTACAAAAATGAATAAAAATAATCAAATGCAAAATAATAATAATTTCAAGATGGCCGGTGATTTGTATCCCGAAACATCCGGTATATTAGGGGAAATCCTTTGAATGTTTTTAACTCTTTTAGTATTAAATATTTATTGTATGAAAATTGTTTTCACAATAGTGAAGGTCATTCAAATACTTAACGTTTTGACCGGTTTTGACAGGCCTGTAGCCGTATTAAACATCTAGGGTCCGGGCCCTAGGTTCTAAGGTTTAAAGGCCCAAAAAGTCTAAGAGATATTAATGCGGGCCCTGAGCCAGAGCAAACCCCCCCCCACCAGAGGACTTTTAGGCCTCTTCCCGGAATCGTTTCTTACCACGGCTTGTATAGACAGGTCCGGAAACCCCTATCCCTTATACATGAAAGATCTTGTTCCGCTTAACTACGCGAAAATTATTTCTTCCTTTCTATAAAAAAAACCGTAAGCACTTCTTGTACGCGATACGCATTTTGATTGGTTGTTGAGATTTGTAAACAAAGATGGCTGCGCAAGGCCGTGGTCCCAACTTAAACGATTAGACATGTTGCTTCTCTCAAGATCGCATAGCCATCAATGGCTCGTTTCAGAACTAAAATGTGCCTAGTTAAGCGGGATATGAACGGCATGGGACGTTTCCGGACTTGTTTATACTGCCGGTGTTTCCTATTGATCCTTATATTATTTCTATCCCCCGTGTTGTAAGTAGGTCAACAGGCCCTGCTCCTGTCAAATCTGAGGTCCTATTCTGGCTTCGGGCCCATATAAATTTTAATTTAAATATTCTCACAAATCTCTTCAAATCTTCACGAAACAGAAATAAATAAATAAAATTGGGATTTGTGAGAAAAGCGACTAGTCAGCAAAAGCAATGTGACGTATACTTACTTCATAAACGTTGGGATGCCAAACTTTCGTTAAAAATCTAAGCTGAGGAGGAGAATAAGGATAATCCGGTGGAAATTTCACGTGAGCCTGAAACAGATAAAAAAGAAAAAAAAAATTCATTTAGTTAATTCCAAAAAGAAGACCCTTTTCACTTTTCGCACTTGTTCGCGCGAGTTAGGAATTTTCCAAAAATTATTTAAAGTGTCCAGACAGATTCGTTTATAAGACTATTTATGTGCCTAAAAGATTTTAAACCTATAAAAATTCTTATAAGGTTCAGTTTATTTTCTTATACGCTTAAACACATACACAAATTTTTTTTAAGATTTTTCTTCTACTGTCTACTTTATTCCTTTAAGGACCGTTGTATATGAGGCATCAGTTTAAAAAATTCATAATTTTGTTATTATTGGCTACGATAAGTTGAAACTTGACATACTTATAATACTTTAGTCCGCTGATTCCGAGTTTGAAAACATTAAAAATCCAAAATGGAGGAACAATTTTATTTGTAAAAATTTTACTTTTGGCCGCATAAAGCTTTTTCTGCTTGGAACTGCATCGTTCTGACAGAGAATTTGAAATCTGCGACATCGAAAACACAGAAATTTTTTTTCCCCTACAGACGATTTCGACGATCGAGTTTCGCCAAAAGAATTGTGGGATTAAATGGGACAAACAAACAGTCTGTATGATTCGTAAGTTAAGAACAGGCGGTACAGTGATTTTAGCTACTTCAAGGCATTTAATTTCGAAAATTCTAATAATTGAAGCCAGCCATTTCTATAAAAATTATTCAACATAATTTTTTCCTGGAACCGAGCAAATGAATTTTTAACTTCCATGTCTATACTTAACTTATGGGAAACATTATTAGAACGTACCCGGTCAGACGACACGATTCGCAATGTATTATGGGATGAAACGTTACTGTCGAAATCGTTTATTATATTACGAAAAAAAAAAAAAAAAAAAAGTACTCGATATTTTGCATCACATAGAGGTGATGCGGGTTGCCTGTCTTAAAATCGGTAGGCGCTCAAAATAGGCATTCGGCGTGTATCCATGGGACGGGAGATACTTTTATGCTCCAAATTATTCAAAAAAAAAAAAATTTGAAAAAGTAGGCCATTCTCCGGATTTTCCAGAATTCGGATTCTAAAAGGTTATAACTGACCAGTCAATTTCCCTGACCTTGAAGATAAATATCTTCAAGGTCAGGGATACAAATTTATGGCCACTGGAAGGTCTAGACCTTTTGAAAACAAAACAAAAGAGCCTGGCTTTTGTTGGGAAAGGTGAATGCACCTAAATAATACCTGTTTCGAGCAGTCACCCTGTTCACACACAAAAGAGTAAATCTCTTTCATTTAAAAATAAAATTTTTTATGCATATAATATTGATAACAAACAGGAAAATATTTTGGCGCATTTAAACCACGTTTCTTTAAAAGGAAAAAAATAATCTGATTACATTGCAATCCAGTCAAATAAGTTTTTTCCTTCGGAGAGCAATCATTATTATAATTTTTTTTTTTCAAATCCAATACACGACTGCAGTTAATATGCTCATTGTCCAACTTGGGTAAAAATAGGTAACGATAATCTAAAGTTTCAAACAATAGCAAGATAAAATAATACACACATAATACTGGAAATTAAAATAATAAATTGTAAAATTTTCTTGCGCCTGCTACTAAAAATAGGCAGGATTTTAAAATATAAAAGTATCTCCTTGAACGAGATTGGACGATATAGAGGAGGAAAGGCCTACGTACTTGAAGCAACTTCCGAGCAAGGAAAAAAATATTCGTACAGGAAATTTCATCAACTCGATTTTTCGGCTATATATGCAACTTTTTTTTTTTTTGTTAGGCATGTCTCTGGAAAACTTAACGGGATTTACGATTTTTTTTGCTAGAACAATTTCGCATAGGCTATAAGTTTGATCTCAAATATGCCCACTTTTGTAGATTCAAAGTGTTACTTTCATAAAAATGTTTTTTTTTTAAATTATGAAAACATGTTTGGAAATATAATTGCATATTCAAAATGCATTTTTTACAATTTCGATCTTAATTTTCAGAAGCATTATGGGGCATATAAAAGGCTGGCATTACTTTTTGGAATGTATCAAAAACATATGAAAGTTTATAAAAAATTCTGTCAACAAATCATCAGCACATTATTTTGCTCTGTAATTGCATAATATCCAAAAGTTATAATACAATGCTCTTTAAAAAAAAAAAAAAAAAAAAAAAAAAAACAATGAAATATTTTAGCAAAATTATTCACACCAAATTTCTTTTTTTCAATGTTTTGAATATTTAATTATCACTGCAATTCATAAGCTGATTGTAGGAATAGAGTCAGTCTTTCTCTCGGCACAGACAAAAAATTTTTATGAAAAAAAAATTTAGGAAATGCATAAAATACAGTTTTTAAGGGTCTAAAAAATCTTAAGGGGTCCTCAAGTGTCCGTTTTAGCTAGAGACCAGGAATGAATTATTCGCTGCCACAAGAGTTGCAGATAATAACATGCTGACAGGAAAAATATTAATGTGCTCTGAACCTGATTGTGTTTTACACATTAATACTTACATCAGCATGAAAATGAAAAGGGCTTTTTTCACACAAATGTGCACAAAAATAAAAATGTTTTAAAGAAAGAGTAGAGAAAAAGACGTTTTCCTTATTTTGAATTAAATCATTTTCATCACAGGACTATTCCTTGATGTCAGAACATGGTGCGAACTTAAAACTTGTTTCAACCAAAATTGAAAGCTCAAGGAAGAAAAGAAACCTGCAATCCTGTGTAAATAACAAAAAAAAAAGAAAAGAAAAAGAAAGGGCCATATCTAGAGTCCAAGTTGTTTTTATTATTTTTATTAGCCTTGTACTTGTTAAAAAGCGTTAAACAATAAAAGATACCTTAAAATAACCTCCTTGATAGAGCGTGTCAGGTGGTCCAAATATTGCAACTTCCCATTCAAATAAATTATCATCGTTGACTAATTTTACGCGGAAACCTTCGACGGGTTCTTCTTGTAAGCTTTTATATTCCAAAGCAAGCGCTCTCAGAGCGCTGCTTGAAGGTTGAGCCATTTTTAATCTTTTTTTTTTTTTTCAAAATGAAATGTCTTTGTAATGGCGCAGATTACTTCAAGTTCACGGAAGCATCGAACTACTATGTTTAAATTCTCGAGTTACTTCAAAATATAACTAAAAAAATGGTTTGATCCCAGTCTTGATTAATTTTTTGAGTCTCTTTTTACGATCGTTTCAACGATAACTCCCTCGGAACAAAACAAATAACCAATTCCAATCACAACAAACTACCATCTTATATTGATTTTACTTCTGCTGACCTAATTCGAATCGATTGAAGCGACATCTGTAAGTGAATCATCGGCCATAGAGTGCAAAAAAAACCGTTAGCAGCAGACTAAAATGATAGATATACAGTATATTTATACATTTCTCCTATATGCTTAGCTTATGACGTATTTTTAAATTGACCAAAAAATTACCATTTTTACTTAACCTAACCCTGTTGGTTTAGGTATATAAAAGTAAACATGATTGTGAATTTTTGGATCCGTTTTCAAAAATTAAAACGAAGCACATTTTATACTTTAAGTTCTTGTCGACATTTAACGGGAAAATATGCAACGGCAAACACGACTCATCGTCTTTGTAAAGTGGCAAGCCTTAAAAACGAAAACTATTGCAAACGGTTAATATATTGTAATAACATTAACCGGGTGGAATCGAAATCTGAAAGCCAAAGGGAATGTTGGCATTGTCATAAATTAATCGGACTTGCGGGCTTTTCATGCCCTTTTTGTTCTGTAATGCAGCATCCTAGTCCTAACGTTAATTACTTTCAAGTTTTTGAGATTGATCAAAAATTTGACGTAGATACAGAGTACATTTCAAAAAAATTCAAAGATCTCCAGAAGATTTTTCATCCGGACAAAACTACAAACAAACTAAAGGTAAGTTCAAGAAAATTTATTTAATAATATTTATTGAAAGGGACATGTTTCTAATTTTGCTTTGTTTCTGTTTATGCTTGTGTCTATTAAAATTTTTAAAAAAAAATGTTACGTTAAACTGCTAAGGGAATTATTTTTGGAATAAAGTTTGCTCTGAAAAATTTAAAACTATTTTCAGTACTTATATTAATTAATTAATCAGATTAAAGTAAAGACTTTAAAAATATTTTAAATATTACCTAACAAAGTGAAACAAATTATATTCCTTCTCTCTACTTCGATACTTCACTGCAAATTTTTTTTAACAGTGATTTTCTAATTCTTGCAGGAAGAGATATCCATATCAGAAAATTATTCAAGACTGTTAAACGAAGCTTATACAACTTTACGAGATCCGTTGAAAAGAGGTATATATTTATTGAAACTTCATGGTTTATCAATAGAAGATGACAAAGTGGATATCAAACAAGATTTTTTGTTTGAGATTATGGAAAAAAATGAAGATGTTGAAAAAATACAGGACTGCTCTTCATTAAAAAAAGAAATTAGTTTAAATAACAAGATGCAAGAGCAAGTTTTAAATGAAGTAATGACCGCTTTTCAAGATCAGGACTTTTCAAAAGCTAGACTTAATATTGCTAAGTTAAAATATTATATAAACATTGACGAAAAACTAAGGGAAAAGAAGTCGACTCTTGGTGTCGTTGATTAAGCGCAGGAAAAGTTCAGGTAGGTAATGTTAATTGTCTAATTTCTTAAGCATTATTTGCTACCTTGATGAACATTTTTATCATTGTGAGGGCAAAATGAAGGTTGTAAAAACATAGTATTCAGAGCTTTTTGCCTCTTACAATCCTTCTCCGTTCTGTTTTGGCTAATTTTACAAGGAAACACTTAGTATATCCCAAATTCAAATAATCAAATATTGTTGAGAATAAGCAGTTGGAATTCAGTTAGTATTAAATTTAAATTTTTTAAAAATGGTTTGGTTGTAAAGTAGGTAACACTTTAGATTTTCTTCCTTCCTTATTAATATTTCAGCTGTAGGATTGTATTTTTAATTGAAATTTTTTTTCATTAATTTTTACGTAATTGTAAAGGAAGAAAACAATAATTTTAAAAAAAGAAGCTGAAGCAACAGGGGATATCCTTTTTTTAAACCATTTAAGGAGTTCGAGGTGGTTTGTGGTTTGGTCTCATTGAGTTATGAAATTCAGTTCTATTTGATATAAAAATTTTCCGTCTTTTGTTGAAACAAAATTTTCGCCAATGACTTTCACACTCATGTCATTTTTGATTTGGATCCATAAAGCAGGAGTTTCGAAGGGGAGTTTTGAGCCCATATTTGTATTATTTTCTGTCATACTGTATAAGCCATAATTTAAATGCTCTTGTTTTGAGAATTCTGACCCTGCCTCCTTTTTAGCATCCCTAACTATTTCCTGACCTGGCTCTCACCATATCTACCTGCTTTACCTTATCATTGGGAAACACTCAGCAATAGAGGATTTTTTTGTTGGAAAATAATATCAATTTATTTCTGCACCTCTGCTGTTAATTTTATTAATTTTAATTTTATGTTAAAAAACTCTTTAATTTTAGAGGCAAGGCAATAAGGTTTCTTTTTTAAAGCTTTGCTACGGAAAGTCATAAAATGCGTTTTGCTAAAGTCTCTTTAAATGTGATGCAAATAAAAATTTTGCTACTACGGCATAAATATATATTTAAGTTAAAAAAATTTAACTTTTAATTTAAGCATTTGTAACAGACAGAGAAAATGATAAAAAAAAAAGAAAAAATTCTGGAATTGATAAGAAAATCAATTATTAATTTTTACCGTGCGTGCAAGTGGCCACTCCCATATATGGAAACTAAAGCCTTTGCTGTTCTCCGGAAAACAAAAAATTATAGCTTGCATGTATGAATGATAAACTTGTCAATGTACTTAAACAAATGAACAAGTAATGAGTCTATGATTTTTTGAAAAATTATTTCAGCAGTTTTCTCTTGTTATCACAAAAGGCACTGACGGATCCAGGAATTTTTTCGGGGGAGGGGAGCGAAGGGGGGCGAAAGCGTAAAATGAGCACAAAAATTTGAATTCTATCCAGTGTAAAATTATCCTTCCAATAAAATTGCATTCCATCTAATGTAAAATTGCTTTAGTACAAGGGAATGGAGGGGTGGGCGCAGGGGGCGCGCCCCCCCCCCCCCCTGTGGGTGAGAAAAGGTGAGAAAGAGTGAGAAAAGATCCGACGTAAAGGTCTACAAAGATCTGATAAACTGCTAAGAATTCATTTTTTTTCTGGGGTGGAAGAAAGAGGAGGGGGGGGGGGGGAAATGATCACAGCCCCCCCCACCCTAATTTGCCAATGCTTAGTATTTGTGTACAATGAATGTATTTATACGGTTTTATTTTTCATTTTCATTTAAAAAAAAAAAATTTTGCAGGATAAGGGAGTGGGAGAGGGGGGGGGGGGGCTTCAGGTCCATAACTAGCCCGGAAAGCCAAGAAGGGCAATAAGTTCTTTAAGGAGAGCTCTAAATGACCCATTTTAACATGGAAGATAAAATATTACATCTGCCAAAAAAATTTTACAAGGGGCTCCAAAGTCACTTGATCTGAGAAAAATGTCAGAATGTAAACGACTATTGCTGTCTTAGGATCTTTTTTTTTTTTTTTTTTTTTTTTTTTGAGAAACATTTGGATATTACTGAATTTTTCCTGTTTTCAAACGCATATGAAGTTTCTGTTCAATACATTGGCCGAGAAGTATATCCAAAAAATAAACGGATGAAGTGATATATGAACTGTTATTCAGAAAAGAATAAAAAGCAAATTACTGTACATTAGCCAATACTCCTTGTTGTCAGTTTGAATTTTGTTTCCAAGGAGATTTGGTAAGTTCATTGAAAGCTCTTCCGATTGAGGTCTAGTAATAAAGCGAATCGCGATCCGTATATAGCACGACTACGTACTTGTACATCTGACCAGACTTTGCAAAACTTTAACGATGCAAACTTTTTTTGAAAAATTCGTTTCACAACATGTGGTAGATCGAAAAACCTAAATAAAGAATAGGGATCTGATCTAATTATAGGAGTTTCGTCGTAATGCTCAGACGAATAATTTTTTTTTACCGAATTAGTTAAACTTCTTAATTTTGTTTTTAAACGAAGATAATTTTTTTTTCCCGGCAAATTCGATTGATAAAAATTGGAAGGGTATTAACCTTCTCCATATGAGGTTGACTGAATTGTTAATAATATCTTTAGTGAAATATTTTGTAGTTGTGTGGAAAATACTTTACGCGATAGCCGAAATTTAAATGTTTTCAGGGACATTTTTACCATTTTTGTTACGAAAGAGAATGTATTCAGGATCGGAGGCCTAAAAGTTGTCAAAAAAACGTGCCCGACCATTTTTCCTAATTCGTTTTTCCTAAAAAAATTAATTCCTAATCCATTTTTCCTAAACATTTTCCTAACCATTTTTTTCCTAATTTTCAATTTTCCCAAAATTTTTTGATTCCTAAAATAAAATTTCCTAAAATGAATATTTTTCCTAATCCCTAAAAGGATCTAGTGATCAAAAAAATTTAATTTTAGGAATCAAAAAATTTTAGAAAAATTAAAAATTAGAAAAATAAATTGTTAAGAAAACAATTTTAGGAACCAAAATTTTTAGAAAAAAATTGATCAGGAATTTATTTTTTTTGAAAAAATTGATAAGGAACTAATTTTTTTTAGGAAAAATTGATTAGGAATTTTTTTTTTTTAGGAAAAATGGATTAGAATTTTTTTTTTCGGGGGACAACTTTTAGGCTAGTATATAAAAGTTGTCAAATTAAACTTTTCCGACCATTTTTCCTAATCCGATTTTTTTAAAAAAAATTAATTCCTAATTCATTTTTCCTAAAAATTTTCCTAACCATTTTTTTTTCCTAATTTTCAATTTTCCCAAGATTTTTTGATTCCTTACAATAAAATTTCCCTTGAATATTTTTCCTAATTTTTCAAATCCCTAAAGGGATTTTTAGAAATTTTATTTTAGAAATTTAGGCTATTTTAATTTTTTTTTTTTTTTTTTTTTTTTTTTTTGAAAAAATGGATTAGGAATTTTTTTTTTTTTTTTAGGAAAAATGGATTAGGAATTTTTTTTTTTTTTTAGGAAAAATGGATTAGGAATTTCTTTTTTTTTTTTTAGGAAAAATGAATTAGGAATTTATTTTTTTTTAGAAAAAATGGATTAGGAATTTATTTTTTTTTAGGAAAAATGAGGAATTTATGAAAAAATTAAAATTTTTTAAATGAGGAGGAATTTATTTTTTTTTTTTTTTTTTTTAGAAACAATAGATTCGGATTTTTTTTTTTTAGGAAAAATGGTATCCAAAAAAAAACGCTAATTAAGTATTATATATTTTTTACGTAAAGTAAGATAAAATTAAATTGTTCGAGCTGAACTTTGTTCAAAAAACTGAAAACTCTTTTACCGCCAATTTGCTACAGTAACGCGAGATTTATTAATCACGGTATTATAATGCAATTTTTGTGTGAAGGAAAATTAATCTTTGAGAAAGCTGTATTCAAACTCTAAATATGAAAGCTTCTTAATGTGCTACGAATAATAAAATGGAACCATAAGAATAGGTTCTATGAGAATAAGTTTATATTACCTGGACTTTTAGATTTTTGTAAATTCAATGAAATATGTTTCTGATGGCACTTACTATACTTATTCCACACAGGAAAATCCCAAGTCTGTCAAGGTACAATATCGAAAGCTGAGGTAGAATTATGAATTGAGCCAAATTTATTTTGAACGGTAGTTTTAAAATTCTGCCCCATAACCGTAAGTTTAAGGCTCCACTGAATTTTTATTCGAACATCCCATACTTAGAAGACTATTAAGCTTCTTTTCGAAGAAAAATATCAAAATGTCAAATCATTCCAACTTTTACAAACAGAGACTAACGGGTTTTCCCGGAAACTTGGTTCTACATTTCTTGGATTTATAAGGCAATTGAATTTCTGAAAAATATATGTTTACGACTAGAAGCCTGAGCTAAAAGGGGTAGCTAACAGGAAATTGAGGCTTAATTAAAAAAATTTTTTAAAGAAATCTCCGAAAGATTTTTAAATTTTTGGAATATTGAAAAAAATTTTATATATATTTTTTGAGTATTCTCGTTATTTTCACTGGAGTTTTACGTATAAACTTTATAGGTAGGACCTTGGAAGTCAGATGGTAGATAATATGCAGATAAATATGCTCTTGTTATTTTTTTTTATTTAAAAAAAAAAAAAAAAAGCTTGCGTGGCCTTATTAAGGTAGCCCCTGGGACGCGCGAATTACTATTTTACCCTATACTTATATGCAAAATACGCAAGTGCCTGGTGAAATAAATGTCTTTAAGAACGTACCCATTTATCAGGCTTTGGCAGCTTTGCTACAGGCAAAAGCCACTTAAACTTAACGAAGAGATTCGAGTAATTTTTTTATTTACGATTTTTTGCTTTGGGATAAGAGCTTAAAAAGTTATAATTAAATTTTTTTTTTTCGGATCTTTTACCAGGAAATTAAAAATTCATTTTTTGTCCTATATCCAGGGATGGCATACTGGTTCCGATGCCGAATGCCGATTAAAATCCATTCGGCATAAGATCATTTGTTTTGGTCATGTGTTTCTTTAATTTTTTGTTTTGGCGAAAATAGGTTCCAAATCTCTATATAAGTTTTATGTTAATCGTTTACAAATTTATTTCTTAATACGACGGAAGTATGAGTAGAGGACTTTAACTTATTTTGTTTTTAAAAATAATTATTTTAAAATTTTTAATAAAAAATTCGACTATTTGGTTTGTAAAATAACTCATTGTATTTGGGAGAAATTTGACCCCTGATGCTAATTCCGATTCAGATTTTAAATGGTAAAAATGTTTTGCGATTCTGATTCCGATAAGTTTTTTATCATTCGAATCTTATTCCGATTCCGATTCTAAATTTCGCGATAAATTTTTCCGGTTCCGATGCCAATGCCTGTTCTGATTCAAATTTCGTGGTAAAATTTCGCGATTCTAAATCTAAACTACGGGAAAAATTTTCGCGATTCCGATGCCATAGCCGATTCCGATTCTAAATTTCGCAATAAATCTTCCCGATTCCGACGCCGATGCCGGTTCCGATTCTGATTCCGATAAGTTTTTCACCATTCGAATCTTATTTCGATTCGGATTCTAAACTACGGGGAAAATTTTCCCGATTCCGATTCCGATTCCGATGCCGATGCCGATGCCGATTCCAATTCTTAATTTCGCGATTCCGATTTTGATAAGTTTCTTATCATTCGAATTTATTCCGATTCCGATTCTAAACTACGGTGGAAACTTTCCCGATTCCGATTCTAAATTTCGCGATAAATTTTCGCGATTCCGATTCTAAATTTCGCGATAAATTTTCGCGATTCCGATTCTAAATTTCGCGGTTTCGATTCCGATTCTAAATTTCGCGGTAAATTTTCGCGATTCTGATTCTAAACTACGGGAAAATTTTTCGCGATTCCAATGCCAAAGCCGATTCCGATTCTAAATTTCGCGGTAAATTTTCGTGTTTCCGATTCTAAATTTCGCGGTAAATTTTCCCGATTCCGAAAAGTTTCTTATCATTCGAATCTTATTCCGATTCCGATGCTAAACTACGGGAAAAATTTTCGCAATTTTAATGCCGATTCTAAATTTCGCGATAAATTTCCCCGATTCCGATTCCGAGAAGTTTCTTTTCATTGGAATCTTATTCTGATTCCGATTCTAAACTACGGGAAAAATTTTCGGGATTTAGATGCCGATGCCGATTCCGAGTCTGAATTTCGCGATAAATTTTCGCGATTCTGATACCGATTCTGATTCTGATTAAAATCTCTTTGGCATACCATCCCTGGCCGTTACTAGTAAGGATACTATGAATTTTTTTTTTTTGCATCTTTTATCATTTAGTAGGATTAAAAAAATCATAATCAAAACCATGTTCATTATCTTTTGCCAGTCATTTTAAATGTTTTTTAAAAAATCACTTAAGTTTTAGAAAAGATCGAAAGGATCTTTTCAAATTATAAAAAAGAATAAATAAATAAGAAAAAGAAAAAAAAATCGAATAAAATAAAAACGATTTTGAAGATGAAAAGTCGAGAAAAAAAATTAAATTCTTGTATGGAAAACATAGGCTATGCATGATTCATTGTTTAAAAAAGTCGCGTTAATTCTTTCGGAACGAATGTTATACTCAATTTGCTGGATAATGGACCCAAAGTTTAATAAAACAGTACCCTACAGGGTTAAAAAAATTGTCTTTCAAGGAAAAATCTTCCGAAGTAGAATGCATATATGATGAAGCATTACGTGCTAATTCGAGTGGGATAACCTGTAAATACGTATGATTGGTAGAACTCCGCTTTTCAGTATCCTCATGTTTATCTTATAAATCTCCAAATCTTGAAAAAAAAGTTTCGACCTTGTTTAGCGAGCGATTCTATTTGTTAAAAAGTTTTAGATTGACTCGATCGTACTCATATCGTCGGTTTATTTAAAAAAATATTTTTAGTTTTAGTTTTTTGTTTTTAATTTTTAATTTATTTTTTTTTTTAAATTAAAATTTATATATTCGGGAACAATGTCGAAAGTCGGAAAGGAATCTTTGTCGGTCAAGAAAAACGTGAGCGAAGTATCGGCATCCTCGGTTAAGAAAAAAACGTCGAAAACAGTCGTGGAAAAAACAGGTGTCGTACAGATTTCGGAGTTTCGGTCCTTGAACGTCGGCGATATGAGATCATCATCTCTTAAGAAAGAAGTGGGCGGTGGGGTTTCGGACTTAAGCATTTCCTCGTCCGTCGTCGAATCCAAAAAAACCGGCGCGTCAAAAAATGTCAAATCCTCAAAATCCAAAACGGTATCGAAGAAAGTTGAGGGTAAAAATTACATCACCTCCGGGGCCACGATAGTCAAAGCTAAATTCGAAAGCGATTCAAAGAAGGAAAATCTAGATTTGATAAAAAGCACGACCGAAGACGTCGTAACCGAGAAAAAAGTTTTCGGGGAAGATGCTAAACTCGATTTAATATCAAATAGCGAAAATACTTTCGAGTGCGAAAACTCGATGACGGCCGAAACGGGGATTTCGCAGCATAGGACTCTAAACGTTATCGGGAACGAAAATGTAGGTACATCCCTTGTGCTGATCGATTCGGGAGAAAAAACCGCCGGGAAAATGAGTTCGGAATCGATACAAAACGGAATAACATCTGAAACGATGCACGAAATATCCTGCAGCAGTAAAGAAGAAGTTATGCAATCTTTTCAAATGAATCAAAAATTAGAAAGTGTAGCCGTAATGAGCGGCACTAAAGTTATTAGCGATGGAGGTTGCATCGAAATAAATACCGCAAAGTCTGGTTCGGATTCGAAAATCGAAAAAAAAGAAATTATCGAAAAATCCGTTGTTGAAGCCCACAGTGAAAAATCGTCGAAAGTATCTCAGAATATAAAACATGTCACCGATAAAATGATAGCACAAAAAATTTTAAGCGAAAAGAAAACCGCTGCCAGTTTCTCAGGGGAACAGTGCATATGCGAAATATGTACATGCGGGTAAGTCGCAACAAAATATTTTGAAAATTAATTTTCCGCAAAAAAAAAAAAAAAAAAAAAAAAGTTGGAATACGTTTTGTTTGGGACTTTGCTCCTTTGTTTCGGCTTCTTCTTTTGAAGGTCATTTATTCTGTCCAGGAATAATGGATTCGATATCCCGATGCCAAGTTTAAATCGTCGACCTAATTTCATTGAAAACTGCAGACGGAAATGCGAGAATGACAAGACCAAAGACCTTGCGCACTCGATACCGCCTTATATGGAAGCTTGCTGTTAAATATGACATCATTTCTATTTAGTCTTCCATTTAAGGCAGGAGACATGGTATCTTTCACTAGAGAGAGATTTTCTGTTATTAATTTTATAGAATAACTATAAAGTTTTTACCGAATTTTAGTTAACATAAGCAGCAATCGCTTTATTCCCAAAATCACAAGTCAATTAAACTTTTTTTTTTTTTTTTTTTTTTGATTCCACGCCTTGATGGTGTGGTATCATGCAAAAAGCACAAGGGCGTAGTCGTCTATTGGACATTAAAGACGTGTCGCGCCCGCCCCCCTAAAATTTTTAAATTATTGCAAATGTTTTTCTGATAGGAACGGTTTGGGTCAATCCAACATTTATTCATGACTAAGAAAATTCAGGTTCAAGTTTCTACAGGAAACTTGCAACGAATGAAGCTTTTTGTTTAAGGAATAAGCAATTTAGCACTTACATTTAACGCTTTTTTCAATGATTCACTTATTCAGCTGCTTAAGAGTAGGCTTCATGGAATACCGGAAGGAATGGCTGTTTTGTCTAAGGGGTCGTCCATAAAACACGTGAGCATTATTTTGGCCATTTTCGACCCCCTCCCCCCCCTTCTTGTTAGCAAAGGTTAGCATTTCAGGACCTTCCCCCCTAAAATTACGTTAGATTTCCGTTACCCCCCTTATTTTTTTTAAAAATTAATATTAAACATTTTAAAAGTCTGAAATTTTTCGGAACTTAAATTTAGCAAAAAACAGTTTTTTTTTAACTTAGAGCAAATGCGCCAGTATAATTGAAATTTTTTTTTTAAAGTGAGTTAGGTTACATAGTGTAAGAATGTGAAATTATTTTCATTTTGACACGTTTATTACATGAGAAAAAGCTCACGTTAAATTTGTAAAACCCCTCCCCCCCCCCCTTGTTAGCAAAAGTTAGCATTTTGAATACCCCCCTCCCCCCCCCTAACGTGCTCACGTGTTTTATGGACGACCCCTAACATATCGATTAACGGGGGGAAAAAATCCAATTTTAGGTATCTAACGAACTGTTTTGACTTTTTCTTGTATTTTAGGTACAAGTTTCAACTTGTTCCAAGCAAACAAAAAACAGGAAAACAAAATCAACGTTTTTCGACCGAAATTTTTTTTTTTTGAAATTATTTTCCCGCCACCCATACAAGTTCATTCAAGTTCAGACAAGTTCAAACTTGCACTAAAAATCCCAGGATATACCAGAGGAGTTCGTTGGAAACCTAAAATTTGGATTTTTTTCATCGTAAAACGAGTATTAGAGAAAACAGTCAGTCCTTCCGGTATCCGTGAAGCCTCCTCTTAAACATAATGATGATTTTGTTATAAGATTTAATTTTTCTTTTGTATTAAGGGTGCAAATTTACTATGGAACAACATGTTGGTACAACATTCCGTAGTGAATTTGCTAAGAAAACACATATGGGCATATTGCAACATTTGGGGGGTTGGGAGTTTATTTGATGACAAATGATGACTAGAGGGAGGGACGGGAAAGTTTTCAGAAATCTGATGTCCTCATTTACACAGTACAAAATCGAATAAATTTGGAAAATGGTTCTTATCAGTTTAAAGAAAAAAATTGAAGAAATTGTTTTTCAATTTTTATAATCTGAGAAAGAAGGGGGTTGGGCCAATGATGTCGATTGATGGTCGGAAAAGGCGGGAAAATCGGAAAAAAATGATGACGTAATGTTTGAATGTCTCCTTTTGTTCCACGGTATTATTTATAAAAGTAATCGACTTGAGGGTTGTTTTTCGAGAATTTGACATAATGCATGATAGAATTTAATAAAAAGTCATTTATCTTCCACTGCGTAGTGCCTCGGTCAGTATCCGTTAACGAAACATTCCTCTTTCGTTTGGCTTTTTTGTTTCATTCAGTCGACACTTCCAATAAATATCACTGTAAGGCTCAGTTCACGTTACTTAAGGAGAAAATCCTGAGGTTATGGAAAAGTACAAAATTAAGGAGATAAAGATAAACACATGTATGGGCTCGTCCATAAATTACGTACCGGTAAGCATGTTTAGGGGGGAGGGGGGGGGGATCTTGGAAATTTCATGTAAGCTTAAACTTCAATTTCATACAACATTTACTGCAACATGTAGCCAAATTCCAATTTTTAAATTTAATTCACTTAAGTAAAAAAATTTTACTATGATAAATTTTAACGTGTAAATAATTTAAAAAAAAAACAATGGAAAAAATCCTATTTTGGCAAGTCTTAATAAACGATTTTTATAAAAGTCTTAATTAATAAACGATTTAAGATATTTTTTTAACAAATAATTTTTTAACGCATAGTTAGAATATAAACATATTAGTTTGACGCATATAAGAAGAGTTTTTCCGTGAATTTGAAATTGATCGTAATGTTTATACTTAGCATATAGCAAGTTACTTTATGTGAAATATTTCGCATTATTCACCTAACACCTTATGTAACCCAGTTCAGTAGGAGATGCATCAGAGCCCGAGGTAGCTCAGTGGTAGAGCAGCCGTCATGAAAACGGAAGGTCGGTGGTTCAAGTCCACTCTTCGAGTGCCTCTGGTGTATTCTTTTACTGAACATCTCCACGGTTCCCTCTTTGTGATCCATATACCGATAACCCCAACCGAGAGAATTACACCCCCCTGCCTCAAAAGCAGTATTTTAGGTTTGTTGGAAAATTAAAACAAATAATTTTATTCTTCGTTTGAAACCTTATTTTTTTTTTTTTATATGTGCAAGAAATATTTAATGCTGAAAACGTTTGTATTTATTTTCTTGAACTAATTTCGTGGTTGTGGATGTTCTTTTTCCAGACGTCACCGATGTCCTCATACCCCGGAAAACGTCGGACCTCCATTGGATTTAGATCAGGGTATTCCATTTAGCAAAACCACTTCTCAACATGAACATTTTCAGGCCTTCCAACATCAAGATATTCAAAAAGCTCGACCGACATTGCAACGATTATCCACCCAACTTAGTATTCCACACGAGCCCTTGGAAGCTACCACAACATATCAAGCTGAGTTTGAGGAAAAGCAAAGAATTATTCAAGCTAAGTAAGTTACTTGAGCTTAAAATACATCCGAACTGTTTTTAAGGCATTTTAAATTTTTTGATGTGTTACTATGACTATATTGTTTGTTTAAATTTCTTAACTAATTTTTTACTTCTTTTTTTTAAGGTCAAGCTATCACGAACAAAAATACTTCAAGGAGGATTCAGAAAATTTTCACAAGCAGGATCTGGTCTTGATCAGTGAAAAAAATGGTATGTTACTGGTTTTGATATTTTATGATTAATAAACATTAACTTATGACTTGTAAACTTTTTTCGAAATATAAACCTAATCCAAATAATTTTTTTTCCTTATTATAAAGAAATAAGAGTGTCAAGTAAAGAAAAATTACCTATTAAAAAAATCAGATATTGCAGCAGAAAATAACAAATTTATCATAAAATATTAATTTTAGCTAAGAAAAAATTGATTTTTTTAGGCATTTTTTAAATTATAACTACAAAAATATAGGACAAACGCAGGAATAGAGAACTCAGGAATAGAAGGACTTTTATAGGACATACAGGACGTTTGTTAAAAATGTAGGAAATATAGGACATATAGGACAACTATGAAAACTGACCTAATCTAATCTTTAAAAATTAAGAAAAAAAATTTAGTTTAGCTTCTTTTAAGAAGGCCAAATTCAGCGACGACTTTGAATCAGATTTTCCACATGGGAACGTTAAAGTATTACGTAAGATTTTTAGGGGAGTCCGCATCTTCGCCTTAAACTAAGTATGACGAAATACCTTACAACCGGGGGGGGGTTCAAATTTACCGAAATCATGCTTACGTAATATTTGAACGTTCCCCATGATGCTCCCAATTCGTAAGAAAATTAAATTTTGGTTAAAGTTTATCCGAGCTTGAAAATATAGATTGAGAGTTTAGGGCTTGTTCAATTAGCAAGCCAAATTTAAAAAAAAACGAAACTTGGCAATGTTATAGGAAAAAAAAACAGCATAATTAGGCCTAGATAATCGTTTTTTTTTTTTTTTAATTTTTTTCGTAAAATTTAAAATTTCAAATGGAAATCTCGATTTTGATATCCTGGAAGATGTTGCCGCTTTCCGTTTATTGTCCGTGAAAACCCAATCGCTGTAAGTGTATACATTTGAATAACTTAATCTTAAATTAAGTTAGGCCTTCAATACAGATAAAATTTTTCAAGCTTTTGTACACTAATTTCCCCAACTGGATTGAGTTTTTTAATTGAGGCATTTAACCTAATTAATATTTAGATGCACTAATGGTAATAATACTAATAATCCCCTATTTTTTTGCAGGTGAAGCATCCGTATCGACAAGTCAGGCAAATATCCAATCCACCGTTCAATCAATTGATGAAAACGTTGACTCCTCACAATATGTTATCCGACGTCGGACGTGGACTAAAACGGATGCTGAAAATTATTTGGCCGAAATGCGAAGTAAGAAGTCTTCCGTCACAAACGAATACAGCACAACATCTGATTTGACGACAATACAAAGAGAACAGAAAATTATGCGAGCCGAAGATAATTTACGAATGGAAGGTGAATTCACACAGAGGACCGTCCAACAATACATCCCTGCGGAACGACCGTTACAGCACGTTCCCAGAGATAATTTGAGACTGGAAGGAGATTTTGTCAGACGTTCTAAAGAACAATATTTGCCGGGTGAAAGACCGTTGCCGATCAAACCTAAAGAAACGTTGAAACCAGAAGGAGACTTCGAGACGAGGAAACCTCAAGAATTTGTTCCCGCAGAACGACCGACACAAAAAATACCGAAAGATAATCTGAGACCGGAGGGTGAATTCGAAAAGCGGCGTCCACAAGGCTATGTTCCAGCAGAGAAACCGACTCAGAAAATTCCGCAAGATAATTTGAAACTGGAAGGGGATTTTGCAAGGCGTACACCAGAGAAGTTCGTGCCGGCGGAGAGACCGTTACCGATTAAGCATCAGGAGACACTGAGACCGGAAGGAGAATTTGAAAAGAAAAAACCGCAGGAATTTATTCCGGCGGAAAGACCTAAGCAAAAGATTCCGCAAGATAATCTCAGACCAGAAGGAGAATTTGAAAAGCGGCGACCTCAGGAGTACATTCCAGCCGAAAGACCATTTCCTATCAAACCTCAAGAAACACTGAAACCCGAGGGAGATTTTGAAAGGAAAAAACCCGCAGAATTTGTGCCAGCAGAAAGACCTAAACAGAAAGTACCACAAGATAACCTTAAACCTGAGGGTGAATTTGAGAAACGGCAACGTCCGGATTACGTTCCTGCTGAACGACCAAAACAGAAAATACCAGCCGATAATTTAAAACCGGAAGGAGAATTTGCGAAGCGTTTACCGGAGCAGTATGTGCCAGGAGAACGGCCATTACCAATTAAACATCACGAGACGCTGAAGCCAGAGGGAGAATTTGAGGGAAGACGACCTCAGGAGTATATTCCGGCAGAAAGACCAAGACAGAAAATACCACAAGACAATCTGAGGCCGGAAGGTGAATTTGAAAAACGCAAACCTCAGGAGTACGTCCCAGTCGAAAGACCCAAACAAAAGATACCCCAGGACAATTTAAAACCGGAAGGTGAATTCGCGAAGAAAACACCAGAAAGATACATTCCAGCCGAAAGGCCACAGCAAGTACGAATCGAGGACAATTTACACATGGAAGGCGAATTTGAACACAGGATCGTGGAGAAATACGTTCCAGCTGAACGACCACTGCAGAAAATACCGAAAGATAATCTCAAACCTGAGGGGGAGTTTGTACGACGTCGTCCGGAACAATTTATCCCAGCTGAAAGACCAATTCCTGTCAAGCCTCAGGAGAATTTAAGACCAGAGGGGGAGTTTCAGAGAAGGGTGCCACAAGAATTTATTCCTGCAGAGAGACCTCTACAGAGAATACCGCAAGATAATCTCAGGCCGGAGGGTGAATTCGAAAAACGCAAACCTCAAGAATACATCCCAGTGGAACGACCAAAACAGAAAGTACCGCAAGATAATTTGAAACCCGAAGGGGACTTTGTAAGGAAAACTCCAGAGAAGTTCATTCCCGCAGAGAGACCTAGTCAAAAAATTCCGCAGGATAATCTAAGGCCAGAAGGTGAATTCGAAAAACGAAGGCCTCAGGAATACGTCCCGGCCGAAAGACCATTTCCTATCAAACACCAAGATACGCTAAGACCGGAAGGAGAATTTGAGAAAAAGAAACCCACACAATATGTGCCTGCAGAAAGACCGGTACAAAAAATCCCACAGGACAATTTGAAACTAGAAGGTGAGTTTGAACGTGAAGAGCGCCGTGCTCATAACTATGCCACAGCGGAGAGACGGAAGCTAGTTCGACACGAGGACCACCTAACAATGGAGGGCGAATTCCAGCAAAGAGTCCATGAACATTTCATACCAGCTGAACGACGTACTCAAAGAATTCCAAAAGATAATCTGAAGCCAGAGGGGGATTTCGAGAGAAGTAAACCGCAAGAGTTTGTTCCGGCTGAAAGACGGAATCAGCATATTCCACAAGATAATCTGAGGCCTGAAGGGGAATTCGAGAAAAGACGACCCCGAGAATATGTTCGAGGGGAGAGACCGAAACAAATACGAGTCGAAGACAACTTGCGAATGGAAGGTGAATTTGAACACAGACTCGTCGAGCAATATATTCCGGCAGAACGGCCGACCCAGAGGATTCCGAAAGACAATCTCAAACCTGAAGGTGAATTTGTAAGACGTCATCCAGATCAATACGTTCCTGCTGAAAGACCGTTACCCATCAAACCTCACGAAAACTTAAAGCCAGAAGGTGAGTTCGAGAGAAGGAAACCTCAAGAGTTTGTGCCTGCAGAGAGACCTCAACAAAGAATACCACAAGACAACCTCAGACCAGAGGGAGAATTTGAAAAACGGCGACCTCAAGACTTTGTACCGGCCGAACGACCAAAACAGAAGGTACCACAAGACAATTTAAGACCGGAAGGAGAGTTTGCGAGACGTTCTCCAGAACGATTTATTCCTGCCGAGAGACCGTCACCTATCAAACCTCACGAAAACTTGAAACCAGAAGGAGAGTTCGAGAGAAGGAAGCCCCAAGAGTTTGTGCCTGCAGAAAGACCTCAACAAAGAATTCCTCAAGACAACCTCAGACCAGAGGGAGAATTCGAAAAACGGCGTCCTCAAGACTTTGTACCTGCCGAACGACCAAAACAGAAGGTACCACAAGACAATTTAAGACCGGAAGGAGAGTTTGCGAGACGTTCTCCAGAACGATACATTCCTGCCGAAAGACCGTCACCTATCAAACCTCACGAAAACTTGAAACCGGAAGGGGAGTTCGAGAGAAGAAAGCCCCAAGAATTTGTTCCGGCTGAGAGACCTTTGCAAAGAATACCGCAGGATAATCTTAGGCCAGAGGGTGAATTTGAAAAACGCAAGCCACAAGAATTTATACCAGCCGAAAGACCAAAGCAGAAAATACCGCAGGACAACTTAAAACCAGAAGGTGAATTTGTTCAGAGAACTCCTGATAGATACATTCCGGCAGAGAGACCAAAACAAGTGCGAGTGGAAGACAATTTACATATGGAGGGTGAATTCGAACACAGACGCGTGGAACAATATATTCCTGCAGAACGACCAATTCAGAAGATTCCAAAAGACAATCTGAAACCGGAAGGAGAATTCGCAAAACGTCGTCCTGATCAATTCGTGCCTGCAGAAAGACCACTGCCAATAAAGCCGCAAGAAACGCTGAAACCGGAGGGTGAATTTGAAAGGCGCCGACCTCAAGAATATATTCCAGCTGAACGGCCGAAACAGAAAGTGCCGCAAGACAACTTGAGACCAGAAGGTGACTTTGAAAAACGAAGACCTCAAGAATACATACCAGCCGAACGACCAAAGCAGAAGATACCGCAAGATAACTTAAAACCGGAAGGTGAATTTGTTAAGAAAATGCCCGAAAAATATATTCCTGGTGAAAGGCCCACTGCCATTCGTGTAGAAGATAATTTACGAATGGAAGGTGAGTTTGAACACAGGATTGTGGAACAATACGTTCGTGCTGAACGACCGATTCAGAAAATTCCGAAAGACAATTTAAAACCTGAGGGAGATTTTGAAAAGAGAAAACCGCAGGAATTTGTCCCCGCGGAAAGACCACGACAAAAAATACCGCAAGATAATTTGAGACCAGAAGGTGACTTCGAAAAACGAAGACCTCAAGATTATATTCCAGCCGAAAGGCCGAGACCAGTCCGAGTCGAAGACAACTTGAAAATGGAAGGCGAATTCCAACAAAGAATATATGAACGTTATGTTCCTGCCGAAAGACCACTTCCTGTCAAACCTCACGAAAACCTAAAACCAGAAGGTGATTTCGAATGTAGAAAACCTCAACCATTTGTTCCGGCAGAGAGACCTCAGCAAAGAATTCCTCAAGACAACCTAAGGCCAGAAGGTGAATTTGTGAAACGCCGACCTCAGGAATATGTACCAGCCGAAAGGCCTAAGCAGAAAATTCCCCAAGACAACTTAAAACCAGAAGGAGAGTTTGCGAAGAAAACGCCAGAAAGATATGTTCCAGCCGAACGCCCGAAACAAGTTCGTATCGAAGACAATTTACGTATGGAAGGTGAATTCGAGCATAGGTATGTAGAACAATATATACCAGCTGAACGTCCGATTCAGAAAATACCAAGAGACAATTTAAAACCGGAAGGTGACTTCCCGCGACGTGCACCTGAGCAATATATTCCTGCAGAAAGGCCTTTGCCTATAAAACCACAGGAGAATTTAAAACCCGAGGGTGAGTTCGAAAGGAGAAGACCTCAGGAATTTATTCCTGCAGAAAGACCTAAACAAAGAATACCCCAAGACAATCTCAGACCAGAGGGAGAATTCGAAAAACGGCGACCTCAAGACTTTGTACCGGCCGAACGACCAAAACAGAAGGTACCACAAGACAATTTAAGACCGGAAGGAGAGTTTGCGAGACGTTCTCCGGAACGATTCATTCCTGCCGAGAGACCGTCACCTATCAAACCTCACGAAAACTTGAAACCAGAAGGAGAGTTCGAGAGAAGGAAGCCCCAAGAGTTTGTGCCTGCAGAAAGACCTCAACAAAGAATTCCTCAAGACAACCTCAGACCAGAGGGAGAATTCGAAAAACGGCGTCCTCAAGACTTTGTACCGGCCGAACGACCAAAACAGAAGGTACCACAAGACAATTTAAGACCGGAAGGCGAGTTTGCGAGACGTTCTCCAGAACGATTTATTCCTGCCGAGCGACAGTTACCTATCAAACCTCACGAAAACTTGAAACCGGAAGGTGAGTTCGAAAGAAGAAGGCCTCATGAGTTTGTGCCTGCAGAAAGACCTCAACAAAAAATTCCACGGGACAACCTTAGACCTGAAGGTGAATTCCAACGACGTTCCCCTGAACGATACATTCCTGCTGAACGCCCATTGCCCATTAAACCGCAGGAGAATTTAAAACCCGAGGGTGAGTTTGAAAAGAGAAGACCTCAGGAATTTATTCCTGCAGAGAGGCCGAAACAAAGAATACCGCAAGACAATCTTAGACCAGAGGGAGAATTCGAAAAACGGCATCCGCAAGAATTTGTCCCGGCGGAACGACCGAAACAGAATGTTCCAAAGGACAATTTAAAACCCGAGGGAGAGTTTGCGAGACGTTCTCCAGAACGATTCATTCCTGCCGAGCGACAGTCACCTATCAAACCTCACGAAAACTTGAAACCGGAAGGTGAGTTCGAGAGAAGGAAGCCTCAAGAATTTGTGCCAGCAGAAAGACCTCAACAGAAAATTCCACGGGACAACCTTAGACCTGAAGGTGAATTTGAAAAACGCAGACCACAGGAATATGTACCAGCGGAAAGACCGAAGCAGAAAGTTCCTCAGGACAATCTAAAACCAGAAGGAGAATTCGTGAAGAAAACACCTGAAAGATATGTTCCAGCCGAACGCCCGAAGCAAGTTCGAATCGAAGACAATTTACGTATGGAAGGTGAATTCGAACATAGATATGTGGAACAATATATACCAGCTGAACGACCAATTCAGAAAATACCAAGAGATAATTTGAAACCAGAAGGTGAATTCCCGCAACGTTCACCTGAGAAATATATTCCTGCAGAAAGGCCTTCGCCTATCAAACCTAAAGAGAACTTAAAGCCAGAGGGCGAATTCGAAAAGAGAAGACCTCAGGAATTTATTCCTGCAGAGAAACCGAAACAAAGAATACCCCAAGACAATCTTAGACCAGAGGGAGAATTCGAAAAACGGCATCCGCAAGAATTTATCCCGGCGGAACGACCGAAACAGAATGTTCCAAAGGACAATTTAAAACCCGAGGGAGAGTTTGCGAGACGTTCCCCAGAACGATTCATTCCTGCCGAGAGACCATTACCTATCAAACCTCACGAAAACTTGAAACCGGAAGGTGAGTTCGAGAGAAGGAAGCCTCAAGAGTTTGTGCCTGCAGAAAGACCTCAACAACGAATACCGCAAGACAACCTTAGACCAGAGGGAGAATTCGAAAAACGGCGACCTGAAGAATTCGTCCCCGTGGAACGACCGAAACAGAAGGTACCACAAGACAATTTAAGACCGGAGGGAGAATTTGCCAGACGTTCTCCAGAACGATACATTCCTGCCGAAAGACCGTCACCTATCAAACCTCAGGAAAATTTGAAACCGGAAGGAGAGTTCGAGAGAAGGCAGCCTCAAGAGTTTGTGCCTGCAGAAAGACCTCAACAAAGAATACCGCAAGACAATCTCAGACCAGAGGGAGAATTCGAAAAACGGCGACCTCAAGAATTCGTCCCGGCGGAACGACCGAAACAGAATGTCCCAAAGGACAATTTAAAACCCGAGGGAGAGTTTGCGAGACGTTCTCCAGAACGATTCATTCCTGCCGAGAGACCGTCACCTGTCAAACCTCACGAAAACTTGAAACCAGAAGGTGAGTTTGAGAGAAGGAAGCCTCAAGAGTTTGTGCCTGCTGAAAGACCTCAACAAAAAGTACCCCAGGACAACCTTAGACCTGAAGGTGAATTTGAAAAACGCAGACCACAGGAATATGTACCAGCAGAAAGACCGCAGCAAAAAATACCAAAAGACAATTTAAGACCAGAAGGTGAGTTCGAAAAACGAAAGCCTCACGAGTACGTACCAGCCGAGCGCCCGAAACAAGTTCGAATCGAAGACAATTTGCGTATGGAGGGTGAATTTGAACAACGAACTGTGGAGCAATATATTCCAGCTGAACGACCGATTCAAAAAATTCCGAAGGATAATCTAAAACCAGAAGGGGAGTTTGCGAGACGATCACCAGAGGAATACGTACCTGTTCAAAGACCGTTACCAATTAAGCCGCAGGAGACGTTAAAACCCGAGGGAGAGTTTGAAAAGAAGAAGCCTCAAGAATTTATTCCGGCGGAGAGACCAAAACAGAAAATTCCGCAAGACAATCTAAGACCAGAGGGTGAATTTGAGAAACGAAGACCCCAGGAGTACGTTCCAGCCGAAAGACCAAAACAGAAAATTCCTCAGGACAATTTGAAACCGGAAGGCGAGTTTGTCACGAAAACTCCAGAAAAATACGTTCCAGCAGAGAGACCGAAGCAAGTAAAAGTCGAAGACAATTTGCGCATGGAAGGTGAGTTTCAACAGAAAGTTGTGGAACAATACATTCCAGCCGAACGACCAGCACAGAAAATTCCGAGAGATAATTTGAAACCTGAAGGAGAGTTTGCAAAACGTTTGCCTGAACAATATGTGCCTGCCGAAAGACCCTCTCCAATCAAACCTCAGGAGAACTTGAGGCCGGAGGGAGAGTTTGAGAAAAAGAAACCTCAAGAATTCATTCCTGCGGAGAGACCGAAGCAAAGAATCCCTCAGGATAATCTGAAACCAGAGGGTGAATTTGAAAAACGTAAACCTCAGGAATTCATACCAGCAGAAAGACCCAAGCAAAAGGTGCCACAAGATAATTTGAAGCCTGAAGGGGAATTCGTCACGAAAACTCCGGAAAAATATATTCCGGCTGAAAGACCGAAGCAAATTCGGGTGGAAGACAATTTGCGAATGGAAGGAGAATTTGAACACCGGACCGTAGAGCAATTCGTCCCCGCTGAAAGACCTATTCAGAAGAAACCGAAAGATAATTTGAAACCAGAAGGCGAGTTTGAGAAGAAGGAGCCTGAAAAATTTGTTCCGGCGGAAAGACCGAAACAAATTGTACCTCAAGATAATTTGAAACCTGAAGGTGAATTTGAAAAACGTAAACCTCAGGAATTCGTCCCGGCACAAAGACCAAAGCCCATTCGAGTAGAGGACAATCTGCGGATGGAAGGTGAATTCCAACATAAAGTCGTGGAGCAGTTTGTTCCAGCTGAGAGACCAACTCAGAAAATTCCGAAAGACAATTTGAAAATAGAGGGAGAATTCCAAAAGAAGGAGCAGCAAGTATACGTTCGAGCAGAAAGGCAGCAACAAGTAAGGATTGAGGATAACTTGCGCATGGAAGGAGAATTTGAACAACGTACAGTAGAACAGTTCGTTCCGGCCGAACGCCCGGTTCAGAAAAAGCCGCAAGACAATCTAAAAATTGAAGGCGAATTCGAAAAGAAAAAGCCGGAAGAATTTGTTCCTGCAGAAAGACCTAAACAAAAAATACCGCAGGATAATTTGAGGCCAGAGGGAGAGTTTGAAAAACGACAACCTCAGGAGTTTGTACCCGCAGAAAGGCCAAAGCCTATTAGAGTGGAGGACAATCTGCGGATGGAAGGTGAATTCCAACATAAAATCGTGGAACAGTTTGTTCCAGCTGAGAGACCAATTCAGAAAATTCCGAAAGACAATTTGAAAATAGAGGGAGAATTCCAAAAGAAAGAGCAGCAAGTATACGTGCGAGCAGAAAGGCAGCAACAAGTAAGGATTGAGGATAACGTGCGCATGGAAGGAGAATTCGAACAACGTACAGTAGAACAGTTCGTTCCGGCCGAACGCCCGGTTCAGAAAAAGCCACAAGACAATCTAAAAATTGAAGGCGAATTCGAAAAGAAAAAGCCGGAAGAATTTGTTCTTGCAGAAAGACCGAAACAGAAAATACCCGAGGATAATCTAAAACTAGAAGGTGAATTCGAGAAACGAAAACCTCAGGAATTCGTACCCGCAGAAAGGCCCAAACAAAAGATTCCACAAGATAATTTGAAACCCGAAGGAGAGTTCGTCACCAAAACTCCTGAGAAATTTATCCCTGCCGAAAGACCAAAACAAGTTAGGGTTGAGGATAACCTCCGTATGGAAGGTGAATTCGAACATCGTACAGTAGAACAGTTCGTTCCGGCTGAACGCCCTTCCCCGAAAAAGCCGAAAGACAATTTGAAAGTAGAGGGAGAATTTGAAAAGAAAAAGCCGGAAGAATTTGTTCTTGCAGAAAGACCGAAACAGAAAATACCCGAGGATAATCTAAAACTAGAAGGTGAATTCGAGAAACGAAAACCTCAGGAATTCGTACCCGCAGAAAGGCCCAAACAAAAGATTCCACAAGATAATTTGAAACCCGAAGGAGAGTTCGTCACCAAAACTCCTGAGAAATTTATCCCTGCCGAAAGACCAAAACAAGTTAGGGTTGAGGATAACCTCCGTATGGAAGGTGAATTCGAACATCGTACAGTAGAACAGTTCGTTCCGGCTGAACGCCCGGTTCAGAAGAAGCCACAAGACAATCTAAAAATTGAAGGGGAATTCGAAAAGAAAAAACCGGAAGAATTTGTTCCTGCAGAAAGACCTAAACAGAAAATACCTCAGGATAATTTGAGGCCAGAGGGTGAATTTGAAAAACGGAAACCCCAGGAATTCGTACCAGCTGAAAGACCGAAACAAAAGATTCCGCAAGATAATTTGAAACCCGAAGGGGAGTTCGTCACCAAAACGCCTGAGAAATTTGTTCCTGCGGAAAGACCAAAGCAAGTTAGGATCGAGGATAACCTACATTTGGAAGGGGAATTCGAACACCGAACCGTAGAAAAATTTGTACCGGCTGAACGGCCTTCCCCGAAAAAGCCGAAAGACAATTTGAAACCTGAAGGTGACTTTATCACGAAAACGCCTGAAAAGTATGTGCCAGGGGAGAGACCAAAACAGAAAATTCCGCAAGATAATCTTAAGGTAGAGGGAGATTTTGAAAAACGTAAGCCTCAGGAATTTATCCCAGCAGAAAGACCTAACAGAAGATTCCTCAGGACAATTTGAAACCCGAAGGTGACTTTATCACGAAATCACCTGAAAAGTATGTGCCAGGGGAGAGACCAAAACAGAAAATTCCACAAGATAATCTTAAGATAGAGGGAGAATTCGAAAAACGACCGTCTCAGGGATATGTCCCAGCGGAAAGGCCGAAACAAAAAATTCCGCAAGATAATCTTAAGATAGAGGGAGAATTTGAAAAACGACCTCCTCGGGGATATGTTCCAGCGGAGAGGCCGAAACAAAAAATACCGCAAGATAATCTTAAAGTAGAGGGAGAATTTGAAAAACGACCGCCTCAGGGATATGTTCCAGCGGAGAGGCGAAAACAAAAAATACCGCAAGATAATCTTAGACCAGAGGGAGAATTTGAAAAACAACCGCCTCAGGGATATGTTCCAGGGGAGAGGCGGAAACAAAAAATACCGCAAGACAATTTGAAGATGGAAGGAGAGTTCGTTACGAAAACTGTTGAAAAGTTTACACCAGCAGAAAGGTCGAAAGCAGTCAAGCAAGAAGACAATTTAAGAATGGAAGGTGAATTTGAACATAAAATCGTGGAGCAATATGTTGCAGCCAAGAAACCAGATCTGGATATCGATGAGTATAAGAGGTCTACGTCTAAAGAAACTAGAATTATTGATTCTTCCAAAAATATTTACACTTCAGAGTCTGGTACTGTACATAGAACTGCTGGAACCATTAACCGGCGCGCTCATTTATCTACAAATATGGAGAAATGTCTGTACGGCTCTGAAATAAAGTACGGGAGCAGCACTCGTGAAGCCAGCGATGTCGTTTTGAGGAATGGGAAGATTGTCAGAAGGACAAACATCCAGCGCAGAGCTGAAGATACTGCTACTAATGTTTCTAAAAGTGTCGAATCATCCGAACATTTGAAATCTGAAAGCGCCACTGTCGATGAAAGTGCTCTTCAAAAGTCGTTCCATAGGAAGGATGTGATGGCTTCCCAAGCCGATGTTTCTAATGCAGTTTTTCATAGAAAAAGCGCCACGTGCGTATCAGATGCATCCCACACTATATCATCTGCTGCTTCAGTGCAGAGAAAAAGCATTAGCAATTTATCCGCTGTCGGTGAATATATTAGTAATTCTTCACAAAGTCAGGAACGCAAAAGTCTGAGCTCGAAACATCGCCAGAGTTTATCGCCTGTCCGAAAAGAAGCTGTAGAGTCGTACCATGCAAGAAAATCCGTTTCCGGAAAGCAAGAGTTAATGTGGTCCAATTCGGCACATCAGAGTTATCAGAGGGAAAGCGATGCTTATATGAAGGAAAAGGTTAGGGAAAGTTCTGCGTCTGCTTCTCGAATGCAGAAAGACGTTCAGAGTACGTCTTATAGCACCCGCAATAAAAGCTACTTTAGCAGCAGCAACGTTTCCCACATCTCTTTCAGTGATTCCATGAAAGCGCAATCCTCTTCTTTGTATCGAACGGAATTTGAGCCAAAAGTCGTTGGCCCTTGTCCGGCTGCTTCCATCGAGAAAAAAGAAGGAACTTTCAGACTCTCTAGAAATACTAAAAGTCACAAATTTTACCTGCCAGTAATAGAAACAAAGTAAAATTTTACATAGGATACCGTTTAGAAGTATACTGCACTAAACTGTATTTTTAAAAATTATTTATTTAAAAGTATTAAAGACTGAAATTTAAAATTCTTTCATTAGATGGTAAGACGATTAGAAAGAATGCTAATTTGGTTTCTCGAGACTGTTTTTCTAAATTTGAAAAATCACAACCTATACTATTAAAAAAAAATCAAAAAAAAAAAAAAAAAGAAGTAAAAGTTGGATGTTTTCCGACAAATATTTAAATAATTAATAAATATTACTAATTTTACAATATAACCTTTTTTTTTTCATTTGAGACAAATGAAATGTAGGATGGAGGGTACTAATAATTATTTTCCGGAATGCGAATAAAAGGTTGGGCAGACTTTTCGATTTATGAAAAAAAAAAAATTGTTCATCCATAAAAAAGTCCAAAAATTTTTATTGCCTTAGAGGCATAATATAGTCTGTGATATTGATGTTCAAGAACCTTATTGAAACGCGATAATTTTTGTTTTGAACTTTTTAAAATTTCTTCAATTTCCTGCCAATTGCGAAATAAAATTTAGAAATTCATTTTTATACTGAAATTTTTTGTAAAATATGCATTCCAGGATTCATGATTACGTTACTAACATATATTTTAAAAAAGGGTTTATAAGATTTTTTACAAAGTACTAAACTTTAAACTTTGAAGTTGATTGAAATTCAATCTACCCAGCATTTACTATTACGTGTAATCAGAATTCAATCAATCTTTTCAATTAAAGTTTTGAACTAAAGTATTTGGTAGATGTGCAATAATGAAACTGTATCTTGATGTCTGGGCATCTACTCTTTCGGTAAATAAATCGCAGTAATTTGGTGCTTATTAAACTTTTTATATTTTAAATTCTGTTTTAAAATTTATCGATTATAAAAAGTTGGAATAATATGATTTTTTTTTTCAATTGTTAATGCAAATAGTTGCGATTGATTTTGTGAAGATAAATGCTTGATGGTTTTTTTAAAATTTAATTACTTAAGTTTATTTATTGTTAAATAATTCATGACAATAAAAAAAAAAAATAAAGTGTAAAATATTTATAAAATGGTTTTTTTTTTAATTTCCTCCCATAAAGGAACTTAAAAATGTTTTTTATAAGGTTAAAACTTGTTCATTATTTATTATCTCCGGTAAGTCAGATAGATATATTACCCATGAACAATGAATACGTATGAATTAAATAAAACTTTGTGTATTCTCACTGTTTCTAAAAATTTGCCAAAAAAAAACATTATTTTAAATTAATCAAAGTTCGTGGCAGTTTGCCTGCATTGAATTTCAACGCCTTCTAGTATCGAAAAAGTTAACTAATCTTTGCTTCTCGTTTTGGCAACATGGCTGTCATCTAAAACTGTAAGTTTCTGTAAATTTTCTTGACATGAAAAAGTTTCTTTCTTTTATATTATACTTGATCCTTCGTTTTAATCTTGTTCCAAAATTTACAGCTCTCTGAATTAAGCCAAAATGGGTTTCTCATTCGAGCGACGTTGCATATTTTCTAGGTGACGTCACTGTACAGTCGACTCGACTTCGACTGTGTAAACAAGATCGGTGTCACACGCTTTTTTAAATAAAAAAAAGATTGGAGCATGGTATCGGTTGTCGGTATTAAGCTTTTTCATCGAAATTTAAGATGATGGTTATTTTATCGGACGACAAGAAGTTTCTGTTTGTTAGGATAACATAAAATTGTCGATGAGTAAGTACTTGCTTATGTATAGGCCATCCGCCTTCACCGTCTCTATCAACATGTTGAACAATTAGTTTTTTAAATATTTGATCGATTTCAAGCAAAATAATTTCCAATCGAATTTGGTGAATGACTTATCTGTGCTTGTATCACAGTATTTTTCGCTCTATTGTAGCGTCATCCTTTTTGTTTGCAATCTCATTGATTATCTTTGCCGTCACAGATAACAAACTATAGACAATGATCAATTCCTGCATTATCGGTATTTTCAGTTGTAAAATACGAAATTGATTCCTTCTTGTTGTTTAAACTTTTTGAAATGGAAATGTTTAAAAAGTCTATTACCATGCAGACTTTTAAGAATGTTACTTAAGTGCTATATTTATAGCTGCAGGATCGGAAAAAAATTTGTAGGTGCATAAAACAAATCAAGCGTAACAAATATTGCTGCTTTTGATAAGCAATTATATAAAGGTATTGTCTGTTGTCATGTATAAATAATTACGAATTTGAACAATCATTGGGATTGCTTACTATCATATTGACATTTAATTTTTTTTTTTTTTATTTGGTATACATATATGGCAAGCCCTAAAATTTATGTTTAACTTTTTTTATTCCAGAAATTCTTAGAAGACAATCAGGGACATAAAATGGATAGCAACCAAAGAGAAGACAGCAGGAAGTCAAAACCTGTTGATTGGAATAAATTTGGTCTTAATGAAAATTCTAATTCTGAGTCACCTCGATCTCCAGATTCCAACACTGAATACGAATTTGGTCCTGGAACACTTGAGAACAATGAATTATTCGCTCAGGAATTAGTAAGTGCTAAATATGATTTTCGGTAAAATTGAATAGTTAAAAATTTATAACCTTAAAGTTTGTATGTTCAGAACCAATTACAACTCATAAACTTAATTTTCAGAAACAAAAACCATGGTGGAAATCCAATTTTTTTATATCGGAACCGGTGCTGTTTGGGCAGTGGGATGGAGTTTTTACTTCCTGCTTGATAAATATATTTGGGGTGATTGTATTTCTAAGATCAGGGTGGATCGTAGCAGAATCTGGCATCCTCCACGCCATCCTGATAGTTTTAGCGACTGGTAACGAACGATATTTTAAAAATTTTAACGGTACAGAAATTAATTGAAATTTTTTTTAAATTCCAGTTTCGATCGCTTTGATCTCCGTTTTATCCGCCGTCGGGATTTGCGAACGATGTAGAATGGAAAGCGGAGGAGTTTATTTTTTGCTGGCGCATGTACTTGGATCTCGTTTCGGAGGTTCCATAGGTCTAGTCTATTGCTTCGGCCAGGTACTTTATCTCCTTTGAATTGTACAAAACGTTTCGGAAAAGAAAAATGAAAAAAAAAAAATTTTTTTTTTTAAGGCCGTAGGTTGCGCTTTGTACGTCCTGGGTTTCGGAGAATCCGTTGCGGGTTTGTTCTCCTCAGAGTCTAATCCGTGGGCCATAAGAGGATTTGCTTGCTTGGCTGTGGTTCTTTTGAGCGTCATCAATTTAGCCGGAGTCAAGTGGGTCGTCAAGCTTCAGTTCGCTTTGCTTTTGGTGCTTTTGTCGGCGGGCTTGGATTTTGCTGTGGGGAGTTTTGTTCACACTGATAAAGGTAATTGTAAAGTGGCAAACTTTGATAACAGACTTTGATTTTAAAGTTCTTTTTTTTTTTACCGCCAGATGCGGGATTCACCGGATGGTCGACCAAGAACCTAGCCGAAAACGCTTATCCTAAATATGAAGAAGGGTACAATTGGTTTAACGTATTCGGGGTGTTTTTCCCGACTGTGACCGGAGTGATGGCAGGCATCAATATGAGCGGAGACTTGAGAGCTCCTTCCAGGGACATTCCGAACGGATCTCTGGCCGCAATCGGGACTGGCACGGTTCTTTATTTTGTTTTCATCCTCTTCCTCGGAGCGACTTGCGAACGGCAAGCTTTGGCCAAAGATTTCACAATAGCCGCAAAGGTTTCTGCAATACGTAAGGGTTTTTTTTTTTCGTTAAAAAGTTGTACGTTCTATTGGAATTCTCAAACTTTGTTTTGTCTTTTTCAGAGGTGTTACTGCTGGCAGGATTGTACGTGTCGTCGATGTCTTCTTGTCTCGCTGCAATGTATGGCACTCCCAGAGTCTTGCAGTCCATCGCCAACGAAAACGTGATACCGATAATTAAGGTTCTCGGTCACGGGGTAAGAAAAATTCGCATCGATTTTAATTAATCGATTTTAATTAATCAATTTTAATTAAAATTTATATTTTTTTTTAGAGAGGACCAAACAAAGTGCCGTTATATTCTATGGTTGTGGTTGCCGTCGTCACTTTGACTTTTATTTTGATTGGTGAAATCAACACTTTGGCGCCTGTGGTGACGATGCCTTTTTTGCTTACTTACGCCTCAACAGATTATGCTTATTTTGCTTTGGCCCAAACTTTCGACATCCAGCTGGAAAACGAGCGGAGATTCAGGTCCGTTTTCTAAAGGTTTTTTTTTTCATTCGAAAAGGGTGAAAGCTGCGCTGAATTTTTCGCTGCCCGGAAAATCAAAAATTTGTTTTTTTTTTTCGAGCAACGTACAAATTTCAAATTTTTGATGCTTCCGAGTTTGAAAAAATTTCTTCGGTAACATTTTACATAAAATAAGTGAAGAAAATGAATAATTTTCAATGTTTTATGTTTTCCGCAAAATATTTAATTTAGTGAATTAAATTTATCACACTGGTCTCAAATCTGGTTAAATTAGTTGCGAAATTTTAAAATCAGGTTCGATAACAAAAACCAATGTGTCTTAATCTCTGATTTTTGAAAATTTCCAGATTACGGTCTAAACGAAATTTTCAAAAACTTAGGCTAGTTCCTTGTAATTCTGCAGCGGAAAGAGTTGAAACTTCGCTATTTATTCATTTTTTTTCTTCTATTTATTTTTCTAGATATAAAAGACCGTCCCCTGCTGACACTTCTGATTACGGGGCGACAAGTTCAAATACTTCTCCCGACGCTTCTGGAGCCTCGCGATCCGAGTCTTTGGACAAATTCGAAAACGATTTAGACCGTTTGTTCCCAGAAAGGACTCAACACAAAACGGAAGAAAACGTGAGAAATTTTCATCCATTTGTTTTCTTACGGGTAAAATAATTTCCTGTTTTTCTCCTTCCCGCTCAGGTGCAAAAAAGAAACGCTAATCGCTCGGATTCCGTTTCCGATTCTCAAGTCCACTCCAAACCAAGGAGCTGGTATTCATCGTTTTGCAACAGATGGTTGTCTTTGCTTGGAGTAAGTAATTTTTTTTGTTTTCCTGGAAATTCATAATTTCATTTTTTTTTTTTTTTTTTTCTGAAGGCCTTAATCAAAATAATCGTCATGCTTTTGGTGGATTGGGTGTACGCGACGGTTTGCGTAGTCGTCGTCGCCGTAATATATATTTACGTGGGAGCGGCAAACCCTGCCGTGAAACCCGGTCTGGCGCATCATTTTCGCTTTCTCAATTGGATCAAAGGGCTTTGCTTAAGAGCAGCGGGTAAGAAAGGCGGGGAATTGGAGCAGATGGTCGTTCCGCCTTCGCACCCTACTGTTCCGACCTCCACCGATCAACTCAATGAATATAACGTCGACTTTTCCGATCGGAGACGATATCACCAGACGAAACCCTTAACAACGTCTTTGGTGGATTTGGAAAGCGACTAAACGAAAAAAAATTTAGCTGGGATCCAAAAAATCGTACAAAAATTCCGAACAAAGAGAATCGTGTTGTAAAATAAGACGTCCTTTTTTTTAAAATACTTTTAATTTATATTTTTTAAAAAAAGCTTTATAATATTTTAACTATTTAATTTATTAAACAAATAACTTTTTTACTTTTCGGAAGAGTGATTACAGACTAAAAGGGAAAACTGTTGTATGTACGATGAATGTCTAAAATAGCGTATTTTCGCAATATTACGTCGCATTTATTAAACGAATTCTGTGATACTTTTTTTTATAAATAAAATAAGCTTTAATTTTAACAGTATTATTGTCTAGTATTTTTCAACCTTTCTCAAAAATCATGTCAAGAAATTTATCGCGGGGAAAAGGGCAAGTTGTCGTGAAGGCGGGTTTGCTTACTTAAAATAACAAAATCAATGTTGAGATTTTAATAGTGTAAATTATATTCTCAAGTCATTAGAGGGCTTTTGAAAGCCATCATCTTCACTTCTCCCCAACAGGAATTTCCATCTGCTTCCTCTTCGTCGCCTCCGCAAAAAGCCGGCGTTTCCGTTTCCTTTTTTCCCGCTGTTGCAAACTGTTATAGCAACCTCTTCATTGCTGATTTATTTTGACTGGACAAGCTCATCGTCATTGTAATTGTTATAGAAGGAGTAAATCAATAAGAAGGCTCTGTGCCGATAAAAAGCTTAATTTATTAATTTTTATTTTTAATTTCCTTAAAAACAAACGAGATTTTTTCAAATTTCGTTTAGGTTAATATAAATAATATCAGAAAAAAATCGAGAATCTAAGTATTTATGGTAAATAAAATAAATAAGTTAACAACCAAAGTGTAAATTATCGCTTTCAAGAGTAATACGTGAGAGGTTAGTTTTTTTTTTTCTGTACGTATTGATATTTTTAGTGATAACCCCTTCACGTTTACTTCTATTTTTTCAACCATATTTGTTTATTTATATACATACTTTTTTTTTAAAATTGTGTTTTTAAATTTATATCAGCAAAATTAAAAAAAAAAAAAAAAGCAATGTTAAAAATTTAAAAAGGACTTCAAGTTAGATTACAAATCTTGTCTTACACAACTGCATCATTAAAATCATACGTAACCGGTTTACTGTCCGACATGAACTTCAGCTTGAGATTATTTTTTAAAAAAAAATTACGGTTAAACTAAATTTTTGGTCACATCACAAACTATTAATCTCAAACGATAGTCGCATGCGGATAGTTAAAAATATATATATCACGATACGGCGTAAATTTTTTTTTCCCTTTGACTTTTGACTTTTCACTTTCCAAATTGGCAATTTTAACAAGGGAAAAAAAAATTTACGAACCGTTAAAAAAAAAAAAAAAAGTAATTATTAACGTTAAAAAATCTAACTTTGCTATTTTGCTAAAAGCCAAATATGTTAAAGCAGTACAGTCTTTATTTTTCTGGAAAAAAATTTTAGGAAAGTAAAACAACAGTAACATGATATTTTTAAAAAGAAATTAAATGATATTTTTACTTCGGTTCGTCAACCACCGCTCTGTATTTAAAATGCTGGGGAAGGAGGTGAGACTCAGTACCGACTTAAATTAAACGAAAACGTCAACAAAAAAAAATATTGTCGATCAAAGGAAAATTTTTCGGAATGCAACGTCTATTTTTGAAATCAAAACACCTTGACGAGCAAGTGTGTACTTTACATTAAAAAAAAAAAAAAGAATTAATTCAATGGCAAAATGAAGAATGTTTTAGGATGGGCAGGCTTAAGTTTTCCTCTGCGACGTTTTTTTTTTTTTTTTTTTGAAAGTTACTCGTTCTCGTTATATTAATTAATTAAAAATTTTCGTAAATTAAAAGGCACCCGATTCATTTTGTTACAACAACCGAGAAGTACTTTCCTAATGTTTTTTTTTTTTCGTTTTAATACTTGTAACAGAAATTGAATATTTAAAAAAAAGACTTCTTTCTCATGTATAACAATCACATATTTTTTCAGGATTGAGGATCAAGTATTTCGTGGGAATTACGTCGTGGTGGAACATTCGAGCACGCGGGCAAAAAAAAAAAAAAAAATTCAAGTTCGTTCCTTTAGTAAATTGTAAAAGCGCAACAAAAAAGGGTACAAAAAAAACATTTCCCATATATAAATCACAAAAAAAATTACAAAACAGAAAAAAAAAAATGCTCATATAGACACGGTGTTGATTTCTCCTTTTTTTTTTTTTTTTTTTTTTTTTTTTTTTTTTTTTTTTTTTTTTTTTTGCATGCACAGTAGGTGCTCACAATATTCGTAATTGTAAAAATCGATAATGTTTCGTAAAGAGAGAAGTGTAAACGAACAAGTTAGACGAGAGGATCCGCGTGCATCCTTTTTTAATTGTATCTTCCGGTTCTCGGTTTAACTTTTTGACTAAACTGTTCCTCTGCAACGAGTTGAGCCCGAAATGACGACACCTTTTGTCTAAACCGACTTAAAATTTCTAATTTTTCGTCGATCAATGCCTCTAGTCCAGCTGAATAAGCTGAAAAAAAAGAAAGGTATAAATAACAGGGCTGTCGAGCTGAAAAATTCACAATTTTTTTGTTTCTTATGGCTTACCATCTTGATCGTAATCGACTTCCCTAGTACTATTTAACAACTCCAAATCTTTGGCCAACCATCTCTCCGTTACATCTACAACGTCTTTGTGAAAATCTAAAATTTCGTCCTCTTGCTGTTGTAGTTGGGACACGGCCTCGTGAAAATTATATAGATCCGCCGAAATTTCACCCTCCTGCAACAATTAAACCCAACATTAATTTCTAGAAACCACCAAGCGGGGGACGGGGAAAAAAAAAAAAAAAATCTTACATTTAAAGATCGCAACTGCGCTAAATCGCTGTCGTCAAACTTTGTTCGTTCGTCTATTGTTTCTTCGGTTTCTTCTTCTAAAGGCGACATTTTATTTTCCGTGGGATCAGAGGCGGCTAATTCTTTCACTCTGTCAGCGTATCGCAAAGTGTTTAAGGAATGTTCACAAGAGCTCATCCCCGGACTAATCATGGCAATCTAAAACAGGAAAAAAAAAAAAAAAAAAAAAAAAAGAAAAAGAAATTAATAAATAATCAATTCGTTGAAACGAAAAAAGTTTAAAAAGACCGGTCAGCTCACCATACAAGTTTTTGACTTTTCACCGATGAAAGAATCCCTAAGCACTTGCGTCAATTTACTAGCTCTGAAAGGCAGATGGGCCCCTTTTCTTCCTAAAGCTCGTATGCATTCTTTTAAAGCCAATAATGATTTATTGATTTCGGCTCCTTCCATTCCTGTGAGTCAAACGAAAAAAAAAAAAAACGAGTCAACTTTTTAAATTCACAGGGACTCGATAAAAAAACAAACGGAATGTCATACTTGTTTGTCTATTTGCCGAAGACGTGTCTGCGCCTCTTTCGTTCCCCGCCAAATCGATCAGAGAGAATTTTCCGTGAATTTTATTAGTACCGGGAAGTCGAACTATAATTTGAAAGACGGCGTGTGACCTTGATGAGTTGGAATTGGCCGACGTTTGCCCAGAAGTACGGACGTTGTTGCCGTGCTGAATTAATTTCAATACTTCGTCTACGTTTTCTACGATCCTCTCCGTGAGACCTACTATTTGCACTACTTGTTTTCCATCTTCCATCACTCTGAGTTTTGCTTTGTCGGCAAGCAAATCGAACACCTTTTAAAACAAAATTTGACGTTTTAAATTAGTTTCGATTTTTTAAATGCTAATACAGGCATCGAACCTATTTCGCTCAGAAAAATTAGGGACTTTAGGGACCAAAAATGGTTTGAACAGTGACTTTCAGTGACCTGACGGAAGGAATTTAATGACTTAAAATAAGTATATCCAAAATTTTTTAACGTATTAGCCGTGAGTAATTACATTCCTTAACATTTTTATCAATTTTTCCTAAAAATTTTGGTTCCTAAAATTTTTCGCCTAACCAGTTTTTCCCTAATTTTCAATTTTCATAAAATCTTTTGATCCTCAAATAAAATTTCCTAAAATGAATATTTGTCCTAATTTTTTAAATCCCTAAGGGGGTTTTATTTTAGGGATTTTAAGGATTTTTATTTCAGGGATCAAAAAATTTTAGGAAAATTTAAAATTAGAAAAAAAAAATAGTTAGGAAAACAATTTTAGGAACTAAAATTTTTGGAAAAAATGGATTAGGAATTTATTTTTTTTTAGGAAAAATGGATCAGTAATTAATTTTTTTTTAGGAAAAATGGTAGGGAATCTTCACAACTTTACATAAAATTATTTTTAAAGATGGCGTTTTAGTGAAAAAAACCTTTCCTTGAGCAACTTCGAATGTTGAATAGAAATTTTTTAATGCAGGAAATTTTTTAAAATCCACCAATTTATCAAAAAAAGTAACTTTTAGCGACTTTTCTTCAAAAAAGTGACTAGTTCGATGCCTAGCCTGAAGCAAGAGTTGTAAAAAAGGTAAAAACACCACTTCAATAAAAGTAAAACCCTTCTTTCTTTTCTGACCACGAAAGGCGGACCTCAAACTTACTTTTCCACTATAAATTTCGAAGAAACTCGCCGAAACAACGAGTTTCAAAGACTTGAATTTCGGAGAATGAAGGTATTTAAAAACATCTTTGGCTACCATGGCGTATATTCCCTTTTTACAATCTTGAGTTCTCCCGTTGAAATCCCCTCCCATTGTGTGAGTTTTACCGCTCCCAGTTTGTCCGTAAGCGAAACAAGTGGCCATGCCACCTTCAAAAATGGTTTGAACGAGAGGTTTAGCCGTGAATCTGAAAACAAAAATTAAACATTTTTTTAATCCAAATTTCTCCAATCAAAAATTGCACAATCAATAAGAGGCTAGTGGGTTTTACTTACTTGTATACAACTTCGTTACTGCAGGAATCGTCAAAAGCGTAATCGAACCTAAAATTCTGATTCTCCAAATATTTTGTTAGATCGACTTTGTTTTTGGGTTCGTGAACGACAATTTGATCTTTACTTGGAACCGTTACGACATCCACTTCTTTACGATTAATTTCTGAAAAAATGGAAACATTTCATTAAAAAAAAAAAAAACCCATACATGTTGTTGACTTTTTAACCGCAAATGTTACCTTTTTTATTAAGAGGCCTTTTCCTAACACAAACGGTGATTTGATGATCTTCAACAGAGTCGTTTTCCCTCAGAGGCCGAAATTCCAAGTTGGAACGATATTCCCTGATCATGGCAAGGAATTCCCAGTTGGGGTTTCCGGGATCGAGATTCATGAGGGCTTCTTTTTCTTCTTTCAATTCCGCTTGCCGTAACCTTCTTTCCTCCCGATTTTTTTTGAGTTTTTCCACTTCCTTGACCACGTTGCTCCTGCGCAGCTCCCTGGCGGCATTGCTGGCGGCGTTGGTGGAAGCAGCGCCTCCACCAATTTCATTTTGTTGCTGACTAAGCGCATATGCTTTGGCTTGCTGTTGAGCTGCCACGGACGCTTGAGCCGCGTTGGTTCGAACGACTCCTTTAAAAGAAAAAGAGGAATAAAAAAAAAAATTGGAGCAAGTTTACTAGATGCGCGGATGCCAATTTGCGCGCCGCAAACGAGTTAATAAAAAGCAAGGCAAGATTTTTAATAGAAAGCTAGGAAAATGTCTACCTTGAGGCACGGCAAAGGTATTCGTAACGCGTTGCAAAGACGTTGGAGTGGGTGGCTGCACCGGGGTCGGCGGCATGTTTTCCGCGTTCCTGGGAGTGTGATCGCCGGGGGCTCCGTGGCCATTGGTTATGATGTTGGTCGGGCGATTTCTCGTCTGCCTGAGAGATCCTCCGCCTCCACCTCCGCCTCCTTAAACAATCGATTAGTTGGGTTAGTAAGTTTTCGCGATCGTGCAAAAGGAAGGATTCGGTTAATGGCATGAATTAAATCGGCATAAACCTGTTGGTCGAAAAAAATATTACGCAGTTCCTAAACGTTATTGGGGTGGCCCTTTTCATCGGGTAATCATCTAATTAACATAAAAACGGTTCCAAAGCGTTTACGCTAAATTATTTTAATTTTTTTTTTTTTTTTCAAAAAGTTTGCAAGAATAGCCTGAGCACAAGCCTAATTATTTTTCCCAGCGATACTACACGCATAGACATTCATTTTCCTTCACTTTGGAGCCACGCATGATCCAACAAAAATTAAATTTATTTTTTTGGACTAACATTAATTATGTCAATAGGTGCGTTTAAAGCAGTCTTTTTAACTTGAATGGCCGATATTTTTAACTGACAGAAACCTATTTAGAAGCCAGCCCGACAAAAGTTGCTTACATTACCCGAAAAAAGGGACATCCCCCCTTTGCATGTTCTTTTTTTTTACCAACTTTTATGATGGCTTCTTTGATTTAAAAAAAAAACTTTATTTTACCTTGATTTTGAGGAAGCGTAGATCTAGTAACATTCTGTAAGAAAATAAGAAAATAAAAAATTTTAAAAATTCAATATTTTAGAGAAAAAAAAAGGCGAAAACACATAAAGAAACGGCGTTTACCAGTCTCAAGCGATTGCCGGCAGTCGCATTTCCTGGCGGTACGATTCCAGCATTATGGGGATAATAATTGGGTTCGGGACAGAGATCGGGATTTAAAATTAAAATTTGATCCACCGGCAATTCCTTTCCTTTCGTTTCTCCTTGTTCAAACCATTCTACCGTGACGCTTCTGCTGTTCCAATTTACGCCGGACACGACCGCCGAGTGAACTCGACCTATAAAAAAAAAAAGAATACTTTTAATTTTATTTTTAAATACGAAAATAATATAATTTAAATCCCTTGGAGAAAAAAAAGAAAATAAAAAAAAACCGTGCGAAATATTACGACCTTAATTTAAAAGAAATGTATTTAGTAATTGAGTCGTCGTGAATGAGTCACTGAGTGCAAAGACCTCCATATAAGGAGATTCCAGTAAATGAAAAAGACCTTCATTTACTTTTAGAAAGGCTAGTAACCCAAAATATAACATTTCCTTGAATCCAACATGTATAAATTTTCCATTTCCCCATCATTATAATAAAAATTATAAATAAAAGAAAAAAAAAAAAGTATTCTGATTCTACAAATGTCAACAATTTATTTCATGCAGAGCAACATAACCTATTCTGATTGAAACTCTAACTTTAATGTTATATATTTACACATATTAAAAAAAAAAATTTAACCCTAAAATGTCTTATCACTTATTGCTGATAACAAATTTAAAAATTAACGGTCAAAAAAGTTGTTGTTTTTTTTATTATTATCATTATCATTACTGTTCCTGTTATTTCAATCAGCAGTTATCAATTTATTGTCCATCAACTACAATTAAATATAAGTGCATTTGCAACTTTTATGTCTGGTTATTGAAGTACACATCAAAAAAAAAATACTGATAAATAAACACAATAAAAAACACAATAAATAAAACAAATAGTCAGTCTATACAGCTGTAATAAACATTATTTCTTTTTAAAAAATGAGATGGTCCTTTCTGTTCTGTATAAAACTTGGAAAAACCTACGCAGACTATAGACTAATAGAATTGGCATGATAAAATTCAGAAGCAGGAATTTAACTTTCATCACATATAATTTGAATTTGGAATTAACTAATCTTTCGAAAAATAGAAATAGGGAATTGCAACAAACACTATACTAGGATAAAGAATAATATTTTTCAGTTAGGAGTTAGATTAGGGGTATAGCATAATTGATGGAGCATCTATTAGATAAATTGCTGTTCATTTAAACTGGGACCAATCTTAAAAAACCTTGGGACCTGTAGGCA
Source organism: Liposcelis bostrychophila (assembly GCA_037577465.1). Classification (NCBI taxonomy): domain Eukaryota; kingdom Metazoa; phylum Arthropoda; class Insecta; order Psocodea; family Liposcelididae; genus Liposcelis; species Liposcelis bostrychophila. Next base: position 17,679,116 of record CM075212.1, on the reverse strand, counting down.
GATCTGTTGGAATATAAGAACCAAACCTCCAAAAAGAAGCTGGTTCATTCCAGATTTGAGAAACGAATTACTTCGTCAAGCCTGCATTCGGCATTGCCTGTAAGGGCGTCAGGGATTTTTGGGTCATATGACGACGGAATCATTCTTCACCGTGGGAAACGTACGGCGGGATTTGAACCGTACGGGAACCTTACCCACGCAATGTGTGGGTTTGTTCATGGAGCAGGTCAAAATGGCAGTTTATACCTACTCACCGTCTGTCCGTTTTATGTCCACGTTCGTTCCCGCTTCGATCACTTTCATTATTCCGTCGTCCTAACGATTTCCGAAAGAATAAAACTTGCACAAGGCAGACATTAAATCGACACAAATTAATTAAATGCAAACGAAACACAATAAATTCTGACGCTTTGACGGTTGGTTTTCGAGCGATTTTCCAAGCAAGCAGGCAATTGAAACCACTACGCCCGTCAAATTAAAATCTTTGAATATATGTCACCGAAATGCTGAACGCTTTTCTGCAACTTATTACGAAATTCAATACCTCGGAAAAATGAAAAATTTTATTAAACGATTCTCTTCTTTTAAACAACTATCTGGAGTAAGCTAAAAACTAAATTATTTAATAAAATGCACAAATTACAAGAGGCAATTTGAGAGACGACAATTTCCGACAAGTTGGTACTACAGAAAAAAAGGGCGGAAATTTTAAAAAGTTCTCGATTTTCCGAGTCATAAAAGATTATCATTATTTTTACTACTTCCGATTTGTACTAATTAATTCCAAAAACGTGACGAATTCAAGAATTAAATTATCTGCAAATCAATCAATAAGCATTGGAGATAAAAAAAATAGAGAAATTTTTGACCGTTTCCTTTGACTTTGACAGTTGGCATCCACTCTTTCCGGATTCTTTCCAATGTAAACATATCACAGCGAGACAAACAAATTCCGAGACTCGATTGGTCAGTTTTAAGCAAGTTGCAATTGTAAGTTTAACATAAGAAATACATAAACATGCCCACCATAATGGGAATTTTGAACGAAAATGGCGGCCCTTGGCGGATCTCTATGTTTATTACGAATCTCCCTGATTTGATAGATAGGATAGATAGATTGATAGATTCCATGTAGTATATAATAATTTTATTTAATGTTCTCCTTGTTGGTGGTTAATTATTATGGATTAAAATAAATCGCCGCGAAGCCTTTTTTTATAGTGCACACATCAGTAGTTAATAATACTCGTCGATGCCGTCCTGTCGTGCCGAAAATTGAATAAAATTATGAAAATTAACGACAAAGAACTAGCCAATTTAAGTTTGAAAGAGATTACTTTCGAAGGGAGATTGCATCACAAGAAAGTAAACAGCAATTTTACTCAACCCGGTGAGTGACATTAAAAACTTTTATTCCCTTATCGGCGAACTATTCGTCCTCTAGTGACCGACAAAAGACCGGTGAAGATTTTTTTAAATCTTCGCCTGTTTATGCGTCATAAAAATAATCCATCACTTGCATAGAATTTTAAAAATTTTAAAATGATTGGCTGTTAAGGTCCAAGAATTCAGACAACTGAAAATTTTGTTTACATGCCATTTTAGCTATAGTTCCAAATCTAAAAAAAAAAAAAAAAATTCATAAAATAATGCAAGGGATTAAAATAAATTTGCTTATATTTTACTCTATCGACATTTTAAACTGATTATAGAATTTCTGATAATTTTCCACAGTAAATACACATTATAAAGATTAGGAATGAAAAAAAAAAATGATAGAAAATGTTGATGGTCTAGTTGACTAAACATTATTTAAGCCCAGCTTTTGAAGAGGAAAATGAAATATTGGGATCTTATGAGAAATCATATTTTAATGTTTGTTTTATAATAGACATTCATAGAAGTGCAGTTATTTTTGATTTCTATAAAATTCTGATTGCAAGTGAACCATTGCAGGAACTAATCACTTATAAAATAAAATAAAGAAATGCAGGATTTAAAGTGCAAACACATGTAAATATTTTCACAAATGAAGAAGTATTAAAAACTGAAAGCTTTTGAAAATTCAACTATTTAATTCAATTTTTTTTATTTTTTTATTTTAGGATTTAAAGAAAGATGGTTTAAGCTACGAGCCAACATATTATTTTATTTTAATTTAAATGAAAGTGGAAAAATATATGACAATAAAAAGGTAATTGTTTATTTTAAACTAAAATTTGGAATGTAATGATGAAATAATAGTTCAAAAATCTTGTACACTTTTTAAAACAAGTGAAAGGAAACACTAGCTTTAGCATTCGCCAAAAATTCAGATTGTCATCACTGACTATGGACCATTTGAGATGATTTGATTATGACTATTTTAATGTATTCTTCTTAAATTTCTATTGAAAAATAAAATTTTTTAAAAATAAATGGAATAAATTTAATCATTTAATGAAATACAGCTTTAAACTTGACTATGAAAATGCAAGGCAGTTAAGAAAGAAAATGTGTGATAATATATCCGAAATTTTCATAAAATGTACTCATTTTGTTTCAGCCTAGCGGAGCCATCATTTTAGAAAATTCTGTAGTACAATGTGAAACAATTTCCGAAACTCCATTTTCTTTCTCGATTCTTTTTCAAGATGACGGCGACAGAAAACATTACTTCTCCGGTCGATCAGAAGAAAATGTTCGTCAGTGGGTCGAGGCTTTAAAAGAAGCCAGTTACGAATTTTGGAGGCGCAAATTGATCTTTTTGCAAAGGACATTAAATTGTTTAACAGGCAAAGTGAGTATATTGCCAAGTAGATGCCCAATCAGATTTAACCACTATGACCCGAATGGGGGAATTTTTTTTTTTTTTAAATCCCTGGAGCCCTAATAGGCTGGGTAGAATTTCGTTTTAAAAGTATTGAATGAAATATTTTTTTCCAGGATCCGTTGCTGATGTATCCTCGAAATGAAGGCTCAAAACTTAGGGCTCAAGCGGAGGAAAAGGCTGAACGAAATGAAAGGACCTTTGCCGGCCGTTCTTTTAAAAGTTATCTCAACGAAACAGATTTTCAGGAGAAAGAAATCTCTTCGATGGACTCTTTAAATTTGAACGAACCGCCCGATTTATCTCTTTTCGACGCACCCAGTTCGATTTCTTTGCCTAGACCTGGACCTATAAAGCCTCCCAGGTCCAAGTCGTGTAAACCTAGTGTTGTTGATAATTCCGTAAACTTAATCGATTTATAATACTAGGATGTGTGTAAAATTGTAAATATCAATATGTTTTCACCTTTGCGAGAGTTTAATTAGATATTATTTATATTTGTAATTGTGATTTTTGGAGAAACCTGGGGTTTACAATGGTTAAAGCAAAAGTTAGGAAAAATTCTAAGGCAAACGTCGTAAAAAACCAGTAATCCGAAATTCGACGTGAACACGTAGCGGAAGTCGTGCGAACGAAAATTGGGATCATGAAATTGCCCAAGTGGGACCGCAGACCTTTTTTAAAAATCGAAAGGAATCAGGAAAATGCCCAACTTGTGCAATAAAAGTAGAACGAGACAGAATCGTAAAATTGGAAAAAAAAAAATTTGTTTGAAATAATTAAAATGGAAAAGGACGGAACAAACTTTTTATAGAGAAAAGTTTCTGAAAAGCGAAGGGTGACGTTGACGGGTTCAACCTACGGCAAACCGACCAAGCAGTTTTTGTGGGTTACTTTTTCTCCGTGATTTTCGACAGCTGTTTTTTAGTCCGTCAAACTCTCGTTCGGTTTTATCGTTTTTTTTAAATTTTTTTTTTATCAGTGGATAGCATTTTATCGATTGATCTGAAGAATCCCATTTTTTTTTCCTTTTTTTCTTTTTTAACGCGATTAAAGAAAGTTGCGAAATGAGAAGTAAACACCAGACTCAATTTTCGAAATTTTGAATGATAATTTGAAACGTTGAGAACGAGAAGCAGGTTTCGGCGCGAAGGGAGATTGAATTGAGCGGATTCCTCCCCGATGTCAGACCACTTTGGGGCATGCGCGCGCAACCGCAGTGGCGGCGGAACCGTCGGCCGGGTCACATCACTTCGCCCAGTCTACTAAGGATTCCGATGCACAGGTGTGGCACCGATCTCCGCGTTTCAAAACATATTTTTTTTTTAGTTTTTTATTTTTTTGATCCGGAGTCGAATTTGTAATTGTAAATTAAAAGTCGAACGAAGTGCGGTGAAACCCGGAGAGTTTTTCGAAAAGAGATCCCGCCGTGGCATGGCTCGTTTGTTGGCCCTTGGGATCGGGGCATTTTTCAGTTGGAAATTCTGCGTCAAAAAGATCATTCTCATTTTGTTTTTCGGATGTGTTACAACAGTTTCGATAAACACAGCCGCTGCCGATAGTAAGTTTCGCCTTTTCTGTTTGAATGTGCCGCCTTGACCGGATTCGTCTCCAATCCAAATTTTATGGAAAACGTTTCCTGTGGTTCCGCAGATTTTGTACGATAGTTTAAAGTTCGTACTCGTACCAGTTTTCCCGATCGATGCGTGTTGTGGGTAAAAAAAAAATAGAAAAAGGAAATGGGGAGTTTAAAAAGAAATAGCAAGACGTTATCCAAAATAAATCCACGGCATTACGTCGTTCGGAAGAAATAAAAACGCTGCCGTTTAACCTCAATTAATCCGATCCGAGATTCTTTTTTTATTTAATAAACGTCTTTTTAGGAAAACGCATGTCAATTTAATCGGTGTCGCATACAAAAGCAAAACAGATGACAACCGATACAGATTTTCTTTTTATCTTTTTTTAAAATTTTTTAAAACATCCAAACACATTCGGCCGTTTTAATTCTTGTTTACCGAGACGTGAAACAACCGTTTCGACGAAATGACGATGACAAATTACGTCTGTCACATCCAAATCCGAATTCGATCGCATCGCTTAACAGATGGTCAAATTAAAAAATTATGCTTCATAGAATTTTTTGTTCCTGCAGATTACGATTCCGCCTCGAGTGGCCGGCAGATCGATATCAAATACGTTACTATCTCTTTTTTATCTTTGCTATTTTTATTTTTGAGCGACAAGAAAGAAAATGATATACAAAAAACTCGGGTTGAATAAAATTTAGTAATTAATATTTCATATTGAATGGAAATTAATTCGAGTTTTATTCACCTTGGCGAGGAATCTACGCTCTTTTCGATTTGATTGTTTCCTTTTAAGAATCGCCAGTACATTTTCCAGGAAACTTGCAAATTGAAAATGTACCTTGCCATTGTGGAATATGTCGGAAAAAATATAAAGTTCTTTACAAATAGCACCGAGCTTTTTTTTTTTTTTTTTTTTTTACTTCACATCAGTGATTAAATGTCGGTGAACCGAGCCGAAAACCTTGACGATGAATCAACGAAAAAAAGTATCCTTTGTTTTACAAATCAATCGCGGAAAAAAACGAGAAGGTACCCCCCTCTCTCCCCTTTTTAAAACGAGAGAATATACACACATCTCGATTGCGTGCGGGAATTCGAATTCCTAAATGAATTGTTCCTTTTCCTTTTCTTCAGGCGTTTGTTCCGAAAGGCAATTTCGGTGTGCCAATGGTCGTTGCATCCCTTTGACCTGGACCTGCGAGGGAGAAGACGATTGCGGGGACAATTCGGACGAATCAGCCCCGGAATGCAAAGGTAATTTATTTTTCCAGTTTATTATCATTTGTAGATTTGTACAGGAGAATTTTTCCTATAAAAAAAAGCAATTTTCATGCGGGATGCCCTTTTTGGGCCCAGGCATCGAACTAGTCACTTTTTTCCCCTAAAAGTCACTTTTTTTCATAAATGGGTGGGTTTAAAAAAATTTCCTGCATTAAAAAATTTCTATTCAACATTCGAAGTTGCTAGAGGAAAGGTTTTTTCACTAAAACGCCATCTTTAAAAATAATTTTATGTAAAGTTGTGAAGATTCCCTACCATTTTTCCTAAAAAAAAAAAAATAAATTCCTAATCCATTTTTTCTAAAAATTTTAGTTCTTAAAATTGTTTTCCTAACTTTCTTTTTCTAATTTCTAATTTTCCTAAAATTTTTTGATTCGTGAAATAAAATTTCTTAAAATCCCTAAAATAAAATTTCCTAAAACCCCTTTAGGGATTTAAGAAATTAAGACGAATATTCATTTTAGGAAATTTTATTTGAGGATCAAAAGATTTTATGGAAATTGAAAATTAGGAAAAAAATGTTTAGGCGAAAAAGTTTAGGAAAAATTGATAAAAATAATAAGGAATGTAATTACTCACATCTAATACGTTAAAAAAAATTTTGGATATACTTTTTTCAAGTCACTTAATTCCTTCCTTCAGGTCACTGAAAGTCACTATTTAAACCATTTTTGGTCCCTAAAGTAAACTAATTTTTCTGGGCGAAATGGGTTCGATGCCTGTACTTGAAGCCTGATCGGCCACCGCATGAAATCTGCTGCTTCTTCTTACTTCGGTTTTGTATAATATCTTGTAACACTTATACATGAACCAAAAAAAAATACGGCCTTTTTGGGTATGGGAAAAACTTTAAAGCCTATAAGGAAAACTTCTTCAAGATTGCCTGAATGGCTCGGAATATTTGTCGTAGCGAAATGGCTGCAGCATTCAAAGTTTCACCACTGAAACGCGATGGAATGACAAGAAAAACAAAATTACTTTAAATGCTTTATTCAACTTGCTTCAAGTACATTTTGGGGAAGCGAGCTTGACAAGGAAAAGGCATCTCATCGCTTACATCCCGGCTAAATGAAACTTTATACATTTAGAGATCCGTATGAAAAGATCGATTTGTAAACGGGTCTTGAAATTCTAAAGAGGGCCTTTGTTTTCGAGGCAGCCCGAAAAATTGGGACTCATTCACGAAAATTGTACCGTTTGAGTATAGTTTGAGACGGATGTCTATAGAAAAAAAAGCGTCTTTTTTTTTTTTTTTTGTTAAAAGGCAAAACTCCCGAAAATTGTCATTTTATATGGGGATAAAGTCGAAGAAAAAAGGATGAAAATCCGACGGTGCAGTTTACCGCAATCAATCCCACCCCGCATGGTGTCTGCTGAATTTATTCGTATAAGTCGTATTAGGTCTTCGTTTTTGTTTTGTGGGGTTTAAGCATAGCTCTATTTTTTTTTTTTTTTTTTGAGGTAAGACTACTTTTTAGGGCTCGGTCCTGGGGAAATCTGTCCCTCCAGGTCTCTGTCCGGGCACTGTTCGCACCAAAAATTAATATTTAATTATTTTAAATAATATTTTGACAATTTTTTTTTTACTTTTGGCCTTTTTTATAGTAAAATTGACGACATGAACGAAAGCAAGGACTTAAAAAATTTCTTGTAAATTTTCTAGAAACTTCAGAACCTTAAAGTTAAGAAGCTTAAACTTTGAGCAAGGACTTGAAAATCTTAAATTTTTTTTTTTTTTTTGAAATATTAAAATTAGACTACATGAACAAAAACAAGAACTTAAAAATTTTAAATAAAATGTTCACTACATTTTTTTAATTTTGTTCTTTTTCCTTTAGCCAAAAATATGAGCTAAAGCAATGTTTTAATATTAAAATTTTAACTTTGAAGACTTTAATTAAAATTTTGACTAGGCCTAATTTTTTTCAACTTTTGATCTTTTTTATCAAAAATTTTAAGTTTTTTTCGTTCCAGGAAAAAAAATTATATTTTTATTTTATTAAAACATTCGAATTTTTTGACCAAAAACAAGCAAAAAAAATGCCTTAAAATTTTAAATCGTTTCATTGTTTAAATTTAGCAATATTAGCACAGTACCCCAAAGACGTAGTCCTACATAGGGATATGCCCCCATATCCCAGTATAATTTTTTTTTTTTTTTTTTTTTTTTTTTGCAAGCCCCTGAATTTTAAAAAATCAGCATTACTCTCGACAAAAACCCGCTCTGTTTTCGGCAATTTGTCTTTATAAGAATAAGATTTTTCAGAAATTTTGTGACAAATATCAACAATCTTGGTAAAAATGTTATCCCGCTAAATGGTTATATCGAGCCTTACCTAGCTTTTTCTGGGCGTGAACAAGATCCTAATTTCCCCCCCTACCCCCCCAAAAAAATCTATAGTTTTTGTCATTAGAAGCACGTTTTGTGAAAAGCTCTGAATTAAAAAAAGAAAAAAAATTTTGGAAAGTTTTTTTTCTCTTCTTCTTCCTCGTTATATAAAATAAGATCAAGTCGGAGTAAAGATATTTTTAAGTCGCTAACTGGTCACAATTTTCCTTATTTCGGTCACCAAAGTCGCCAGTATTTAGGTTTACAAATGAATTCGCTCCTTGCTTCATAATTGAATTAATCCTCTAATGGAGACCAAGCACGTCTCAAAAGAAATTTACGATTTTGTCTCTTGAGAATTCTGGCTGCTTGACGTCATAGTGCAGAGCTCCAAGTTTTGGTCCGTATTTTATGCATGGCCTATTTTTGATGGGAATACCCCCTTTTTTTCGCATACAATTTCCAAAAAAAAAAAAAAAATCTGTTCGAAGAAAAATGTTGATTTGCTTATCGGGGACTTACCTAAGAAGTTTCCATGTTTATCAACGCATTTGAGAATTTGGCAGTGATTACTCGATCTTAAATTACCGTGCACTGTTCACTTGCTGTTGAATTACCTTAATTTACTTCGATTTCTTCGGGCATGAATTACCGTGCACACTTTTTTCGCCGAGTGAACAACCCCTCGATTAGCGCCGAAATTGTAGCCCAGTGTCATGGGTAGGGTGTCCCTTATTTTTGCGAATTTTCGAATTTTAATTTACGTACCCCGGAATCGGGTCTCTCTGCTGTACATATGAATCCTAATTTTTTTTCTGATTTTTTACTCCACGGGAAAACGTGCCTGTTTGAGCTTAATTGTTCGGGAAATTCCCATAAGGACAAAATAATCAATGATTTTTTTTTGGGGGGGGGGGTGTAAAAAAAATTAACTTCTTAACGCAAATTTTGCATAGATCACGAATCTGAAGTCCGTTTTTTTGCTCCATTTTTGAACTGGGCCCAAAAATATGGCATAAAATACCGTAAAGCGGCAAAACCTATTAAGTCCTCGGTTTTCCGTATATTTTGGCCCCCAACTCAAAAACCGGAACAGATAAAAGAAAACGGACTTCAGATTCGTGATCTATGCAAAATTTCTGATTAGAAATGACTTTTTTTTACAAAAAAAAAAAATCGATTTTTCTATCCGTATGGGAATTTTCCGAACTTCAAGCTCAAATGGGCACCCTTTCCTGTGAAGTAAAAAATTATGAAATGAAAACGCATTTTTTTGCTTGTTTTTGGTCAAAAAATTCGAATTTTTCAATAAAAAAATAATTTTTTCTCTGGCATGAAAAAAACTTAAAATTTTTTAGATAAAAAAAATCAAAAGTTGAAAAAAATTAGTCAAAATTTTAATTAAAGTCTTCAAAGTTAAAACTTTAATATTAAAACATTGCTTTAGCATATATTCCTGGCTAAAAAAAAAAAGAACAAAGTTAAAAATGTAGCGAACATTTTTATCTAAAATTTCTAAGTTCTTGTTTTAGTTTATATAGTCCAATTTTAATATTTAAAAAAAAAGTTATTTCAAAAAAACAGAGAGGGGAAAAAAAATAAATAAATAAAAAATAAAATGTCAAGAAATTTTTAAGTCCTTGCTTAAAGTTTAAGCTTCTGAACTTTAAGTTTCTTAAGTTCCTTGAAACAAGAAATTTTTTAAGTCCTTCCTTTCGTCCATGTCGTCGAATTTTATTATTAAAAATGGCTAAAAGTTAAAAAGAATAGTCAAAATATAAGTTAAAATTTTAACATTAAAATAATAATACTTGGAGGGTACAATTAATTGTACCACCGGAAATGCTGTATATTTTCGGACTTTTTTTCTTCTGCTACCACTTTTTTTTATTGTTTTCGTCATTTTTTCGAACACTGAAAATTAATAATGAAAACGAAAAAAAAATTGATAGCAGAAGAAAAAAGTCGGAAAATACACAGCATTTCCGGCGGTACCCTCGATTAATTGGCCAATGGAGCCAGGGCTTGAAATATTAATTTTTGGTGTGATCAGACCGACACAACACAGACAGCCGGATTTCCCCAGGACCGAGCTCTAAGACATAGTCCTACGTAAAAATTTTTTTTTAAAAAAAAGAAGGTTTATATATACACCAGAGAGACCCGATTCCGGGGGTACGTAAATTAAAATTCGAAACTTTGAAAAATAAGACACTTTCCTCCACTAAGATATCAACTACTATATTATGTATCTGACCATAATGACTGGCACAGGCTCTTATACCCTGTTTCCACTGGAGGGATAATCCTACTGTGTGCTTATTCCACGTACCGAGAGTGCTCACAACTTCCGCTGCATGACCTCGGATAAAGAACCAAGGGACTTTTTCTCTAAACATACAGAAGAATAACAGAAAAAAAATTCACATTTCAGAGATCGAAAAACTCTACGTCAAAAGTTAAGTGTTAAGCAAAGGGTTGGTTGGTTTGTAAAGAGTCTAAAAAATTTTTTTTAAATCAATTGCATTTGGTTTCAGTATAAAATTCGTATCATTATACCACCCACTATAAATTGCCGTTTTTGATTTTGAAAACTGCGAACCAAAAGGACGACTAGGGGGCTTTAAACTTTGAAAAAAGAAAAAAAATAGTTTACAGTTTTACTCGTGGATTTTCATTAGACACCATGAAACTCGTAAAAGATGCATATAGCTAGATAGTAAAAAAAAAAAAAAAAAAGAGGAAATCGATTTTATCAAAAAATCGCAAGTTTTACGACGTCGGGAGAACGGAAGGAATACGCAAACGATGCCTTTTTATTTTGGATTTAGAGTTTAGCTGCGGAAAATAAATTTTTATGGGATCACGTTTAATTTTTTTTTTTTTTTTTTTTCGAGCGATGTTCAAAAAGACACGGTCGAATTATCGCGGAGGCCGGACCGTCGCGCTCCCCTTCCCGTATATTTACAGTTATGGACCGCTCCCTTCGAAAAAGGTGCCGGCTTGAATTAACGGTATCGATCCGGACTAGAGATCCGACTCTTTTGTTTTCACGTAATATATATAGGAAATGCATTTCTTCTTGTTATCAAAAAAATGCGCCGCAAAAAAAAAGAAAGTTTTGCCGGTTTGAAAGGCCGAAAACGTATTTGTTTACCTATAAATATAACTGAAAAATAAAAAAAACATTTTGGCTCCGTTCCCGTACCAAATCCGTATATTCGTATAGACAATGAACTTGAATCGCATTTTCTTTTTTTTTGTTGTTGTCTCTTATATCATCGGAAAAATCGGTTACAAGGACTTTTTTTTTGTAATCCTTAAAATATAGATTCGTCAAGATATATAAAAATGGTATCGTTTTCGTAGTCTGTTATTTAAATTTCGCCGCAAGCTATAAAAAGGCGGAGCTATGGGAAAAAATAAATCGTCACGGAAACGTCATCGGTTATTACGTTTTTTAACCATTAATAAGGCGCAAATTGTTTTGCTTAAGTGCGAACAGGCTGCCGTTTACGCTCTCAACTGCGCGGCCCTGATGCGGACGCAATCAAGGAAAAACATTTCGTTTTAAAAAAAATAACAATAAACCCTTTCGTTAAAAAAAAAAAAAAATTAACGCTCTCTATGATGTATAGAGTTAGGACTGAAGTGAAACTTCACTTTGGGTCAATTATTTAAATTAAAATAAAGTTTTTTAGGCCTATATGATTTTCATGAAATTTGCCTATAAAATTACCGATAAACAAATTTTTATAAGAGTTTCTTTATCAAATTTTCTTTAAATGAAATTTAAATTTTGTAAACTGAAATGCTCTGTCTCCATTGAAAAATTAATTGGAGGGTACAATTAATTGCACCGCCGGAAATGCTGTATGTTTTTGGACTTTTTTTCCGCTTTCATTCCCAGGTAGCACAAGACGGGCGAAGAGCTCTGCTAGAATTTCTAATGTCCCTCTATACGAAGTAGGTTCCTAGAAGGAAAATGATGTAGTAGACATCTTCTAGATCAAAGACATCTAATAGAGAGCTTTCAAGAGGGACATTAGCGTATCTTCAGAAATCTAGAGCCTGTTTATAAGCACAAAAGTCGTCTTGTGCTACCTGGGATTATTTTTTGTAAAAAAAAAATCAAAACAATAAAAAAAAGTGGTCAGAAGAAAAAAGTCTAAAAATCTACAGCATTTCCGGTGGTACAGTTAATTGTACTCTTCCATTAATTGGCCAATACAGACAGCAGAATTTTTAACTTTTTCCTTTACACTAGCTTCGATTAGTTTTAAACTCAATGAAAGTATTACAAATGTTATCAATTTTATTTTTGAATGTTTCTCTATTTATCTTATAAAAGATGAAGCATAGAGTTTTAGCAAGACATTTTAATGTAAATTTTACTATCAAAATTCCGTTTTTGTTTTAAAATTTCTAAAAAGTAAATTTCATTTACCTTTGAAATTGTGATTAAATTTTTATACTTTTTATTAAATTTAAAATTTTATTTAAATGAACGTTTATTTGTTTTTAATTTATTCGCGTTTCTTTAAATGAAATCTAAATTTTATTCATGAAATTTCCTTTTAAAAACTAATTTTATTGAGTTTTTTATGAACTTTTCTTAAAATGAAATTTAAATTTTATAAATTTTTTATTTAAATTAATATTAAAATGTTTTTCTTAATTTTATTGTTTTTTGGTTAATTAATCGAAGGGTACAATTAATTGTACCACCGGAAACAGTGTAAATTTTTAAACTTTTTTCTTTTGCTACCACTTTTTTTATTGTTTTGATTATTTTTCGAACGAAAAAAATTACGAAAACGAAAAAAAAGTGGTAGCAGAAGAAAAAAGTCCAAAATATACAGCAGTTCCGGTGGTGCAATTAATTGTACCTTCCAATTAATTCTTCAATGGAGACAGCATTTGAAATTTTTCATTTACAGTAGCTTCTAAACTCAATGAAAGTATATGCTTTTTATGAAATTAAAAATTTTATTTAAATTAATATTAAAATGTTTTTCTTAATTTTATTGCGTTACGCCCACACTTAAGGCAGGCCATAAGAAGTTTCAAGTTTCACTTCAAAAAAATAAATAAATAAATAAATAATTAAATAAAAAATAACTATAAGTAAATAAAGCGCCTCATCCAGGCGTGTGTGTATATAATTTTGTATGAATGTACTTTCGAGGAAAAGGATAAAGGTTATGCATCTTTTTCCGCCTCCTTCTGGACTTTGTAAATAAATTAAGCGAGCACGCACACACACTTTCCGGAAAGAAGAGCACGGAAAGGCACTGGGGTTCGCAGTTAGCTAATGGTATATATTTATTTTAAAAGAAAAAAAACCCAACTCTTGTTCTTCAGGGATAAATGCCGGAGGGTCCCACGTTGAAGGCGGCGGAGATGAAGGTAAATCGGCAAGATCGACTTCTTATTATCGAAAACCTGAAAGACTTATGGTCGGAGGTCTGGTGGAAGCCCCCAGCGCCCTCAGGTTGGTCGGTTTGGTGAAAAATCTTCCGCTGAATATGGTGGATACGCCGGATTTGGATTTTAAACGGAAAAAATATCCGAGATCCGTCCGGATCCATACGAGAACCGAATCCGAGGAAGATTCCGACGAAGCGGAAGAAGCGATGACGACGGCCACGACGACCCCTATACCGACGACGACGACTCCCACCGTCACTCCGACCCCTTGGGTACCCACGGTAGCCACGACTGTCGATACAAGAAACAGCAAAAGAAATTCCTCTCCGAAAAGGAAGACGACGACCCCTTCTCCGGAAGCGAAGGGAACCACCGTTTCCTGCTGCAAACAACATCACAAACTCGGTTCGGACGACATGTCGGAGTCGGCCTTGAGGAAAGAAACGGCGAGGATGAACCTGGACGTTTTAAGACGATTGGCGAGCATGCTCGGGGAAGAAAGGGAAAAATTGGCAGCCGAAAGGGAAATGATGAGCGCTTCAAGGGATCAAATGCAAGCCGAAACCAGGAAAGTGAATTCCGAACGGAGTAAAATCGAAGCCGAAAGACAAAAGCTCGATTTGGAGCGGGATCTTCTGCAAAGCCAGATGCTCGGAAGAAAAATTTCCTCTTATTCTTAATTTTTCTACATTATATTTATTTTCTCGCATTTATAATAAAAATGTATTTTATTTTTTGTCGATATAAGCTGACAATTTTGCGTCCTTAAAAAAGGCGTCCTTGACCTTCCGTCAGAGATGATTAATCCTTTACGATTTCGACGTTCAAGTCAACCGAATCGTATTTTTATTTTTTTTTTATTTTGAATGACCAACTTTATTTTATTACTTTGTTATCGAAATTTGATTAGACGCATTTTTTTTTTCCAACTAATTTTATGAAAGCAGGCCATTATAAGGGTTTTTTTTTCTGACGACATAGTCACCTGGTTCCGGGGATGGAAACCGGACGCGTTGGAATAGATAAGAGAGCTTGGTTGAGTCAAAGCCGAATTTTTTGTGAATGTAGTGTTTCATTTATTTGTAAAAATCGTAATCAAAATTAAAAAAAAAAAAAAAAAGAAACACTTTTTTATAACTTAACAATGGTTCAAACCGAAAAAGAAACAAAAAAATGTAACATTTCGTGGACCTTTTCTCTTTAAATTTTCGAATAATGGGATGAATATACGGCTAAAACACTTGAGACCCATGTCCTGACTCCATTGGCCAATTAATCGAAGGGTACAATTAATTGTACCACCGGAAATGCTGTATATTTTTGGACTCTTTTTCTGCTACCACTTTTTTTCCGTTTTGATTATTTTTTTGAACACTGAAAATAATGAAGATGAAAAAAAAGTGGTAGCAGAAGAAAAAAGTCCAAAAAATACAGCATTTCCGGTGGTACAATTAATTGTACCCTCCAATTAATTGTCCAATGGAGACAGCGCCAGTGATTTTAATATTCTAAAGTAGATTTTGTCTGATTTTTTTTTCTGATCCAGGGCCGTACTGACTTTAAAATCCGGCACCAATTTTATTCGCTAATTAAGTGAATAAAATACACTCTCCCCAATTAAGAGCTTACTGGTCCGGATGTGGAGCAAAAAAAATTTTTTTAAATTTTATTTTAACTTTTAATACCACACAAGACATTTTATTTGGCGTCAGAATAGCGTATGTATTGCCTCAGTCCGATCGGACAGTATTTTGAGGTTCCTTAATGCACTTACATGCTAAAAACCGAAATTTTGGACATTTTCCGTGTCAAAAAATTTTTCCAACATGGAAAGTAACCGAAACAGGATTTAAGTGGACGCTTGACCTTCGTAACATACGGTGCGACTGTAAATAGACAAGTTTCTAACGTGTTGTTTTCTACAGGTTGGTCTAAAAGCTTAAAAAACTTTGTTTTTTGTCTTTGATCGCCTGCAATTTCTATGGAAATTTTTTTATGGAGCTAAAATTCGTAGGATAACTACCCGTATAGTTAATTTATCAGATTTAACAAGATTTTTTTCAATCCGAATTTTTCCGGCAAAATGGCGGCATTAAAAACACTGATTTCAAGAGCTAAAATTTTAAAAATTTGAGTTTTCTGGTAAATTATTCTGCTGAAGTGGAACTAGAAAATATTTTTCTGTTCATTTACTTTCGGCGATTCAAACCAGTCCGTTTAAGTGTTCTTCGAGTCATTTTTTTAAATGTTTCAAAATCTTTGACACATATTTCTAAATATTTTCATTGGGCCAAGCACCACTAAGCAATATTCCGCTTTTCTTGTTTTCCATATTTTAAATATTTTGACCCCCTGAACTCAGATCTGCAATCAAAATTTTTATAGCCTGTACTTTTTTCGACTTATTTAGTGGCTAAAATGTAGCTAAACCGCACTTTTAGCCCAAATTGGCTATTGAATTGGTCGAAAACGGTAAAAGCTGAAAACTCTTCGGTTGCAGATTTGAATTCAGCGGGTCAAAATGCGTAAAATACAATGTGCTGGTTTATTTTCAAGAACGGGAAGAGCATGAACATGTTTAGGGTTTTTGGCTCAAATTATATGGCGAAAATATGGGGTCCTTGAGCGACACCTTAAACATATGACCGATCGAGCTGAAATTTTAATTCGTTAAATCTGTCATATATTGGAACGAAATTAGAGGGTGGCACGACCAAAAATCAGAAGTTGACTTTTTATGCTCCCTAATGAAGATATTCAGGGTGTCTACTGGTCCTATATTCCTATAAAGTCCTATAAAAGTCCTATATTTTTCTTTTTGGTCCTATATACCTATAAAATCCTATAAAGTCCTATAATTTAACCGAAAAAAGTAATTTTGAGCAGGGGCACAACTGGTCCTATATTCCTAATTCAAAGTGAGCTAATTTTTCATATTTTCACTTAATTTTTTAAACAAATTTTCTCGCTCGGCCTTCGGCCTCGCTCGATTTATGCAGGTTGCCATAATTTAGATTTTTAAAGATTCCGGAAAGCGAGGAAAACCAATCATTTTGGGCTAAGAACGATTCATAGTTTATGCTTTGATAATTGAAAAAGCACTTTGGGGAAATTTTCAAAGAAAGTTCAATGTTTCAGGAAATTTTTTCTTTAAATCTTGACGGCGGGGTTCCATTAGGCAATTAATTTTAAACTAATTCCAGTTCAAATAATTTTTAAGAAGGTTTATAAAATTTAAAAATTATATTTTCGATTTTATGGAATCATTTGTGGAATATTTTCGGGCTTATAGAGGATTCAAAAATTTTTACGTGTAGTCTAAAAATTTTTTACGTTTATAAAATTTTAATTTTTAGCTCTTAGCTTGGGGCGGATTTTCTGAACTACTCATATAACCTTGGGGACTTCTGAAAAACACTTGCAGAGACTTGAACTTTTTTTTTGATCGGGATTTTTTGATTCCAAGATTTTTTATAAAAATGTTTTTGTAGAATTTTGTTTTACCTTTTTTAGTAATTACCCGTTTTACAAGTTTTACCTTTTTTCTTCTTCCTTCTTTATTTCTAAATTTTGGAGGACAGAATTTACCTCTAGAATTTTGTGTGCCTAAATTTTTTTCTCTTAAAAATGGCTTGTTTTGGGTCCTATATTTTTTGAAAAAATGGACCTATAAAGTCCTATAAAAGCCCTATATTTTAACTTTTATGAATCAGTAGACACCCTGATATTGGTCGCCCCCTGGATCCGCCTGTGACTTCAAAATTATTGGCAAAAAAATTGACGAACTTGAACTTATATTTCCGTTAAAAATGACCTGAGAAAAACCTATATTTGACCTATATTTTCAAATTCAAATTTTAGGGTGCTGTAAATCCTACGAATATGACAAAACTGAATATTTTATGTTCCTGTTTTATGCGTCACGACCAGAAAATAACAAAAAAAAAAAAAAAAAAAAAAATCTCCCATTTTATTTTATTGTAGCAATCAATGGTACCAGTCATTTTTTCTTATAATTTCCCTTTTAAAAGCGAGAAATTATATGACGGGTGCGTCCCCCATATTCTTTTTAATCTTTTAATCTTTTATTTTTTTTTTTTTATAAAAACTTTATAAAAACGAGATGAAAAAAGCATTAGGCGTGGCTCCAAGACTTTTTTTTTTCGGAAAACCCTGAAAACAAAAGAAAAGCAAACATGTTAGGACGTCGTAAAATTTATGTCGGTTAGACGTGACGTTAAAGTTCGGCTGTTAGTTTGCACGTTCGGACTCTATTTCATCGAAAACAACAATAGCGTTACACCTCGCAAGAAACAAAATTACGGTAACTTTAAACTTTTTTGCTTAACTATCCAACTCGGGGATAAGTAAACGTGATTTGAAACTCTTCAATTTATTCCGGGGGAAAGTTTATAGTCGGCCGAGTGTAGCGGGGAAACTTTTCGAGGAGTTAAGCCGAGCGGAGTCGAATTTTTACTTTCTTTTTTTTTTTTTTTTAACTCGCCGGCTTTATATTTGAAGAAAGGAAATCGTATAAAAAAGAGGCAGGCTAAGATGGCTTTATCTCGTCGGAAGACGAAAATCCGAGCGATGCTTTCCGGAATTGAAAAAGAAATTTACATTCGGGGGCCTAAAGAGGAAGAAGAAAAAAAAAAGTCGTCACAAAAGACGTGGGTCTAAAGAGCAGAACGAAAAACTCGAATCGTCATTTTGTTCCCTATCGATTTTATCAAGGAAAAAACGGGAAGCCGGAATCCTCGAAATCGAAACCGAATAAAAAAAAGTGCGACAAAAGGTTTCAAATTAACGAAAGAAAAAAAAAGAGAAATTCGATTCCGTTTATTTTTCTAATTTTTTCGAGACTGGATTCATTCTGAATAATAATTTTTTTTTTTTTTTTTTTTTAAACATTAAATAGTTTTTAATATTTTTCTTACGACGTTGCGGGATCGAAAACGCCTTCGAACAAGCGATTAGATAAATTTTATACACCTTTCGAGTGTGACAGAATCTGAAGGAAGAGATACGTGGAAAATGCGAAGAAAAAAAATTATGTAAGCGAATTTAAGTCGTAATTATACATTTAAAACGAATGTCGTACAAGGTACAAGACTTTTTTGCCCCCCCCCTCCGAGTTTAAATTTTAGGAATTCGCATTTATATTCGGGAACGCCTTTTCTGCCGGGGAGCGTCCTCTCGGTTTCAGCTCGGCGACGTGTGTCGCTAGGAAAATTTTCATCGTTTTGAATAAATATTTGTTCTCGTTTTACTGGTGCGGTGTGAGGTTTTTCCTTTCTCTCCCGTTTTCTCCTTTTCCGTTGAACGGAAAAAGGACCGGTTACAAAATATAAATGTCCCGCATAGCGATAAGGAGAGGTAAAGAAACTCCCTTTGACTCGTCGGGGAATCAAAAGGTCATCAAAAAGCGCCACCACACTCGAACCGAAACCGATATCGTCTCGACAATTTTTTTTTTTTTTTTTTTTTTTTTTTTTGTAACCAACCAAGTTTGAAACGTTATCCGAGAAAAGTTTTTTTTTTCTTTGCTATTTATTTTTTCTCTTTTGCAGATCTGGCAAACGCGTTAAAGCGGAAACTTCATACTGTGCTACGCCGATCGAAATTTCCGTTTCAAAATAAAAAGAACAAATAAATACTATAACATCTCGGTTTTGTCCAATAAATTTTGCCCCCCCGGCCCTCCCTACAACTTTTTCCAAACAGCCCCCATTGCAGAAATTTTAAACGGTAAAAGCTCTATGCGCTCCCTTCGTTAAATGTTTTGTTTGGTGCATGTTTGAACTTTGACGTTGTAAATGTCTAGGGAATGCAGTGCAATCGAAAATTGAAAACGTCAACGTCTTTGCTGTAGAATATTTATATGCAACTTTTTTTTTTTTTTTTATTTTATGTTTCGGGTCGTTAACTTACGTATAGCGATCATCAAAATAACCCGCCGTCTTTGACCTTTCGACATGTCGAGCTGTCGGGAAATTTATGGGAGCAATCAGGGGTGATAAAAAACTTGATCCAAGCCGCGCAAAGTCAAACCGATCCAAACCTGTCTTGTTGGGTTCTTTCCTGAAATTTTGTGAAGGCCTGGTCGAGTATTCGGCCTTAATAAACCGAATGGGGAATCGAACCTTTTTAAGGAAAACGTACAAGTGTACGGATTGTTGAATTTAAAATTTTAAGCTTAGGCAATAGAAAGCTTATTGGTAAGTTTGAAAACCTTTTAAGATGCAAACATTTAAAGAAAAAACGAAGAAAAAAATACCGATTGGAAATTTATGGGAGTTACGAATCGAGCCGAACTGAACCAGAGGTCCAAAGCTTGAAAATTTTGACCGATGGCGTCGGATTTTTTTTTTTAATATCCGAAATCGGCATCAGCATCGGCATTGACCCGAGATATTTAGCCGGCCGCGGCTGGCATCGGAATCGGACCCCTGATTTTAAAAAATGTCTAGAATAGCTCTACATTTTTTTTTTTTTTTTCACTAAAATCAGAATCAGGCAGCATCGGATATAATCGATGCTTAGTGGCGTTCGCATCGGCATCGGTGTCGGACCCCTAAACTGAACCGAATCTGCCGTTTTGGATGCCGGATAATCTCAATTTAAACATCGGGAGTTAGGCTTAAAAACGAAGTGTAGATAATAGAATCCATAGATAGGACAATAGCTTCAAAAAATGTTCGTATGGGCATCCATAAGCTAAACACGAGGTAGGCTCAATTTTTTCGGACCAAAACAAACAATGTAAATAGAATAGGAAGGCCGGATTCTATTATCTAAGGTTAGAGCTTACACTCAGAAAAAGAAAATGGCGAATGAGAAAACAAAAATGTCACATGCGGTCACATGGCTAGGCATTTTTTAAAAAAAATCACGCGTAAACAATAAACATTTCTTGTCAAGAAGCAACCTGTCCGTTGTCATGAAGCATTTTTGTTTTATTGCTATAAAACATTCCGGCTTTGTTGCAAGACATTTCCTTTTTCCAGCAGAAGATATGGAATTTTTTGATCATTTGATCCAGACAGCCTTGTACCAGGCCCCCCCTGGCATAGGGTGGCTCAGCCCCCCTGTGGAAATGCTTTAGCCCCCCCTGTGGATTTGAAATTTATATCCAAATGCAAAATCAAATTCACATTTTAACCAGAAAAAAATTAATTATCATCCAATATCACTTTATTGTTTAATTTTTCGTTGTTTCTATTCTAGCTGAGATAATTTTAATATTTTCATATTTTTCTACGTTGTTTTGGTTTTTTTTCTAAAAGAGCTATTGACCTCTTAATGCTTATGCTTATGCATCTACCTATCTAACCTAACCTGGAACAATCGTAAAAGAAATTTAAACATAGATTAAATAGCCATTGGTTATTATATTCATTTATCGTTCTTTAATTTGAATAATTTTAATGTTATTACTAATTTATAAAAAATAACTGAAGTTGCAATTTGTTAAATTCAGTTCTATTATTTTCCCCTACACAGTAAAAAATGTTATGTAATTATAGTCTTGTCTCCATTGGCCGATTAATCGAAGGGTACAATTAATTGCACCACCGGAAATGATGTATCCCAAGTAGCACAAGAGGGATTTCCGTCTTCTAGACATTTAGAAATGTTCTGTAGACACGCTAATGTCCCTCTAGGCACCATCTTCAAGACAAAGACTTCTTCTAGAGTTCTGAAAGATATCTTTGTCTTGAAGATGGTACCTAGAGGGACATTAGCGTGTCTACAGAACATTTCTAGATGTCTAAAAGATCCGAATTCCTCTTGTGCTACTTGGGTATATTTTTGATCTTTTTTCTTGTGCTACCACTTTTTTTTTTTATTGTTTTGATCATTTTTTCGAAAACTAAAAATAATATAAAAACAAAAAAAAAGTGGTAGCAGAAGAAAAAAGTCCAAAAGTCCAGCATTTCCGGTGGTGCAATTAATTGTACCCTTCGATTAATTGGCCAATGGAGACAGGACATATGTTAAAAACGGTATACACAAATTTTTTCTGTTGTTTTTTCCAAAAGTTAAACATAAAAAAAAAAAAAAAAAAGAACAAAAATTATGCAGACCGATTTTAACATAATTATGTTGATTTTTACGTAAAATTTTTTACTCTGTAAGACATAAAAAAAAATTCCAGCCCCCCCCCCCCCCTTTAAAAACCTTCAGCCCCCCTGTACATGCCGGTCTGGCTTTGGGCCTGGATCCAGACCCTCCTGGTGGAGTACTTTCATGTAAAAATCCTCGTTTAAAAAATTCCACAACTGAAAAATTTGATCACCAGACATTTCAAAATCCATGTTTTCTATTTGTGACGCAGTATCGAGTCCTTCTATTCCGTGAAGTACGGAAATTTTGATATAAATTTTATCAATATTTACAACGAAATGTGACTACTTTTTTTGTTTTTTTATTTGACCCTTTTTTGCAATAGGTTACAACTTTTTATTTTTCACCTACTGACTCTTACATACAACCCCTGTACAGTACATACATTTCATGTTACGCGTAGGAGAAACTCCTATTTTGCAAAACTTAATTCGCGGGTTTTGCCAACCCTGATTGATGACCTTCGATTTTACATTCTTTCTCTTTCTCATTATGTCAGTAATTATCCCGAAGCAAGAAAATCGACCCGTATCGAAATTTCCGTCCTGTTTAAAATAGAGAGGGACAAAAACCAGAATCTCGGCTGCCGGTTTAATTTTTTCTTTCCCCGGAGGAGAGGAGATTTCGTAGAATGCCGCAAGGAATTATTCCTGTTTTTTTTTCTAAGGCGGAAAAAATATCCGAAATTTTTACCTCCCAACTGTACTTTTATAATTTTTTAATTCAAGCCCATATATAACCCATGATGGGTTCCATTTTTCGTGATGACGTCTCCTTTAAGCAAAAAATTTGATTCACATCAGTTGTGCGTGAAAATTCAGTTTCGTGATTGGCGGAATTATTGGGGGTCACGTGATCAGAAAGGGAAATGGAGCGTCTTTTGTTTTCATTCACTAATCACTATGAATGCTAATTTCGACTTGTTTTAAACAAACCGGGAGCCGCGGAATACAAATCGCAAAAAGTAAATTTGGACACGTTTGAGAAAAAGACGTTATTGAAAGTATTCAGTTATTGATTTTGTATTCTGGATCCGCAAAGTTTTGAAACATGGTTTTTTTAAAAAGAAAATCGGAAATAAATTAAAATAGTGCAGTCAAGAGGTGATATTTTGGTTTTTTTTTTGTCCCGGGGACGTTCTGGACAAAACAGCCATTCCTCGGGGAATTCCATGAATCATTCTACTAAACGGACGGAAATTTTTCCTGTAAAGGAAGACGAGTTCTTTGTAAAAACGGTCTCGTCTCTCCTTTCCGGGATATGTTACAAAAAAAAAAAAAAAATGGAGGGGGGGAAGAAAAGGTAGAAGCCGAACGGTCGGCGATCCGTAAAATTAAGACGGTCGACCTCGGCAGTATATTTCACAAAGGTTATTTTTTTTTTTCTAGAAATTGGTTGTAAGCTAGGTACGGCTTTTATTTTATCGTAGAAAGAATAGATAATTTCGGTCTTTGTTCGTCAGCATATCTCTCGACCTTTCCCCAAAACTTTTTTTTTTTTACGTCACTTAGCAGTTAATAAATGTTATAGCTGGAGAAAAAAAATGAAAAATTCCAAAGTTTTTTTTTTTTTTTTTTGGTTGAGTTAGGCTCGCTTCGAATCGACATCGTTTTGGCAATTTCCCAAATCGCGAAGTTCCCCATTTTTCCGGTTAATTTTTTTCTCGTGTTTGACGCTTATTAATTTTTCAAACTCGTTGGAACTCAATTGCAAACCGTACCGAATAGAAGCATTTTTCATAGAGAGAAAAAAAAAAAAAAAAATTGCTGTTTTGTCCCCAACGATTCATCCTCATTAAAATATTTAAGATTTTAAATTTAAAACGAAATCACAGTTGATAAGATTACACGCGACCCTGCAGCTGACTTAAAAAGTTCGATCCCTCTTGTTTGTTGGTCAGTGTGAAATCGACGGCCGATATCGACGATGAAGATTTATATTTTGTTAATAGCTTTCGTACTTTCTTTTTCGGAAGGGAAAGAGGCCCGTGTTTCCGAAAGTGCTCCTCCAGGTATTAAAAAAAAAAAAATTTTAAGTGTTGTTTTCGAAAAGCGATTTGGATTATCGATCGGATCGAAAAAAAAAAAAACTCGAGAGAGATTGGCTCGGCCGACGTCGGGAGCGAAAGATAAGGACGGGTTAAAAACAACTTTAAAAAAAAAACGACGGAAAAGATGTTTCACAATTCTTTTTTTTTTTTTTTTTTTTTTAACTATTTTTTTTTTCTACGTTTCGGCAACGGTTATTACCTACCGCGAGAACGCGTGGGGTCGATGGGGAGAAAGTCGACCGACGCGATCCTTTACGGAGAAGCGCAAAATCTCTGAAATCGATTTCGGGAAAGAGCGTCGGGCGCCCTTTACAAAAACGAAATATAAAAGAGGAAAAAGTTTTTTTTTTGCTTCCTTTTCTTTTTCTCTTCTTTTAGGAAAATTCCTCTCGCGTTTAACCACTTTATTTTCATTTATTTGAATTTAAAACTTGAAACGTTTTTCGCTTTCATTAAAACTTTATCGCTTTGAAGATTCCCATACCCACGCCGTGCCGTATTGTACCGAAACCCCCGACCGATATCTATGCGAAAATAACACATTTAATTGCTTTTCTTACTTTGTGATGATGTTGCGCAGAAAAGTATTTTCTATTTTTAATTTTTTTTCCCTCTTTGTAGCAAATAGGACGTGCTCCGAATCAGAATTCAAATGCGCCAATGGTAGGTGCATCCCTTTAAACTGGCAATGCGATAACGAAAAGGATTGTTCCGACGGATCCGACGAATTGCACGACGTTTGCGGTAAGTGACCGTGTTCGAACTTGTTTTGAAGGGGTACCTAAATGAAATTACAGTTACGGTACGTTAAATTTCATATGGTTGGAAATATTTTTTTACCAACTAAAGGATTTGCCTGAATATTATTTGTTTTGGACTGAATTTGATTAAGGGAAAAAATTTTAAATTTTAATATCCTGTCTCCATTGACAATTAATCGAAGGGTACAGTTAGTGTTGTACCACCGGAAATGCTGTCTATTTTTGGGCTTTTTTCTTCTGGTACCACTTTTTTTTTATTGTTTTGATTATTTTTTTGAACTCTAAAAATATTTTTTTTTTACTTTGAGGGAAGATGAGGAGAAAGGGAGAAGGGGGAGAGGTTTATTGGTCGGCTTGTTGCCATAGACCATCTACTTGCTTTTTGAATTTGTATTCGTTTTTTATGAGTATCCAATGTCGTTATTAAAGAGATCCAATTTTATGTATAATATCCAATTTATGTATCAATCCAACTTAGCGTTTGTGGGATCTACGTATTACAACGAGGTTAGGATGGCTGTAAATGTAAATCCTACAATGCCTGCTAGAGGGCGGGAGTGTCGGCGGTCACCCATCCAGTAGCTGGCCGTCATAAATGCTGCTTAACTTCACTGATCACGAGCCGCTATTCTGAATAAATCACCACTCCGACCCCCACTCTAAAAATAATCAATGAAAAAGAAAAAAAAAGTGGTAGCAGAAGAAAAGAGTCCAAAAATAACAGCATTTCCGGCGGTACAATTTATTACACCCTCCAATTAATTGTGTAATGGAGACAGCATAAGTCTAATTGTACTATCTTCGTTCATTGTCATCGTTACTGAATTGTACGTGCCTAATATTACTCAAATATGCTCAACACAATTATTTCTTCAGGCAATTCTTCTGTATATTAAAAAATATTTCCAACCGTATAAAGTTTAAAAACATACCATAGGTATGTTTTATATATTTGTAGCTGTAAATTCAAAAGTGGCTAGGCTGTACTCTCTGTCTCCGGGCTATTCATATATCACATAAATACGTTAGATTAAATCCAGATTATGATTTCCCCCATAAGCTAAGTCTTATCAAAGGGGTGAGGGTGTCTAAAATTCTAAAAATGATGATGACGTAATATTTGAAATGCCCCTTTACATCAAATTTCAAGACTGCCCTTCTCCCACTTGTTAACAAAGTAAGCATTGAACATACCAAATTGAATTAATTTGCCGATGAATTTCGGCGAACGCACCCCCTAGCTATTTTATAATAGTCAAAAGAAGATTCCCTGGGTTACCGGATGATTTGTCACGGGAAAATTCGTCCCCGGAATATTTGTCACAGTTTTTTTGTCACAATAAAAATTGGCACAAATGTAACTTGTCATACTTTGAATTCGTCACATGTCGCAATTTGTCACAGTTTTGACTTTCGTTGCTGCTACAGATTGGTCTCATTTTTAAAATTTGTCACTTTTTTGGTACTTTATATATGAAATGAACGTGGTTGAAAAAAAACCTTAATTAATCTTAATGAAGACTTTAATTAATTTGATAGAATAAATCAATCCAAAATAAAAGATAAAGATATTCATAAAATAAAATGCAATAAAAATATTTTTTAAAAATATATTGAAAAAAAAAAAAAAAAAAAAAAAAAAAAATATGGCAAAATATAAGAAGTAAAAAAAAAAAAATTTCTAAAAAAATCTAAAAATTTCCGGCAATGTTGTGCCCAATCTTAAATACATACTCTAAAATCGTTCCATCTTCTTTATATGTCTTACAATCATCAACAATGTGATTAATAATTTTGTCCATTTTCATAATTCTTTCTTTTCTTTGTTGGGGATCCTCTTCTTGAAGCTTTTCGATTTCTAGTTTTATTTCTAAAGATTACTTTTCGAGTATTTTAATGACATGGAAAAACGAGGGGTGCGTTGAAAAAATAGTAATATGTGACAAATTTTAAGCTGGGACCAGTTAATGTTGTGTCAAATTAGTAATATGCGACAAATAGTACTTGTGGCAAATATGTAATCCGTGACAAAAAATGACCGTGACAAATAAACTGTGACGAATTATCCGGATACCGATTCCCTGAATTTTTCGAGACTTTTTGGACGTCATGTAGCCGTGTCCGCGTGGACCTGAAAATTTCGAAATTCCCTTTAAGACCGAAAAATCAAAAATTTTATTTTTACGTGAAAATGATTGTTTCTTATTCGGATTTTTATGCTGATCACCAAAGTATAGTTAAAATTTTGTACCTCATACGGTTTTAGTGATAGAAGCCAAAATAAGTAAATAAAAATTAGCAAAATATGCCGTAGCCATAAGTTGCAAAGTTGCAAAATTCTTCACATTTTTGTTTTTTATCACAGTAATCGTTCGTCATAAATAAATTCCAACTTCATTTTCGTAATCTGCATAAAAAATTCAAATACAAAACGACCGTTTTTTACACAAAAATAGAAAATTTTTGATTTCTCCGTCTTTACGGGAATCCGGAAATCTTTAGGTTCCCGGGGAACACAGCTGAACGACTTCCAAAAAAGAACGTGGGTTGATAAGGCCGATTTTTTTAAAAAAAAACTTGTTTCGCGCCTATTCGGAAGAACACTTTTTAAAAATGTTCTCGAAAACAAGTAGTTGATAAATAAATCGCGGACCTTTTATTGATGTTTTACTGATTAATGAGATCAAAATATATATTCGCACAATAATGCATCTGATCCATTTAAACGTTAGGCATGTAATATTAATGAAAAATACGGTTAAAACAGAGTATAAACATTATAAATCAGCCATCTGAAATTCGATTTCCTTCATTTTACAATGGCGCACATATGTGCTTAAGTTGGAAATGGTGAATTAGGTAAGCTTTCAACATTAGAAAGCTCGTGTGAAAAGGAAATTAGGGCCATTCAACGGCTTCTTCATGAGGCATAAAAACCATGCGAATTAAGCATGTGTGAACACGCCGGTCGCAACCTTAATATGGTGCAGTAAATTGGCCTTCATGGCTACTATTTGTCTGCCACTGGAAGATTTCCGACTGTCATGTTCACAACAGCGAAAAATGAATAAATTTAAAAAAATGGCCATAGCATGCGCGCAACTCAGTGCCAATTATGACCCCTTATTAACCTCATATGAAACTACCTTTTAACATAAAAATTTTTTTTTTTTTTAACAGCCCAAAAATCGGCCTTATCGACCCACGTTCTTTGAAAAAATTCCGACAAACTTTTTTCGGTTACTATAAAATAATTAGGGGGACGCGTTAAGTTACCAGTGCTCTGTCTCCATTGAAAAATTAATTGGAGGGTACAATTAATTGGACTACTGGAAATGCTGTACTTTTTTCTTCTGTTGCCACTTTTTTTTTTTCGTTTTCATTATTTTTCGTGTTCGAAAAAATGTTTACGTGCATATGAAAACATCCCACTTGTACAATCCGGATAGTTTGTTTTAAATATGCACGTACACAAATAATCAAAACAATAAAAAAAGTGGTAGCAGAAGAAAAAAGTCTAAAAACATACAGCATTTCCGGTGGTACAATTAATTTTACCCTTCGATTAATAGGGCAATGGAGGCAGGACGCAGAACATAAAAAAAGCGTAATTAAAATGATTAAATTTTAAATTTAGCATCGAGAGTATGTGATAAGAATCTGGTAAAGTGTTCTTCCGGCATTTGCATAGCCAAATCTTGGATTTGCGACGGCCATGTCGATTGTCCGGATGGTGATGATGAAAAAAACTGCGACAGTAAGAAACCTTATTCTCATCTTGATTGAGCCTGCAAACGGGATGGGATTGTGATTTTACAACCCGGTTTTTTTCTAATCAGGAATGCGAATTCATATTAATTCAGGGATCATTTTGTAATGCGGGGAATATTCGGTGTCGTTTTTTCAGAATCCAAAGTTTGCAGCCCGGAGCAGTTCACATGCAGAGGCAAACCTGGGGAATGTGTGCCTCTCACTTGGATGTGCGACGACAATGCCGATTGCTCAGACGGATCCGACGAAAAAGCTTGCAGTAAGATATTTTTCATTGCATGCTCTTTTTTTTTTTTTTTTTTTTTTTTTTTTAGACGTTGAAAGACGATATTATGGTAACTGAAATATTTTAGACCTACTTAATTCGAGGTCGTTCCAAAATGTGCGATAGTGCGGGATAATTCATAGCCGAATCAGTGACCGAATTACTCATTCAAAATAACGCTTAGGCACAATTTTTTTTGTTTTCGTCTGCAAAAAAATTTTTATCTTACTGCTAGTCTGCGTAATTGTAATTCTTAGAAATTTATTTTATAAAAAGAGGCTGTGAATACCCAGAGCCTATAGCAAATGCTTTTTCCTACGGGGGTAGCTCTTGAAAATGCGTACATTTTTATTTTTAGACAATATTACTTAACATCTTATCGACGAGACACTGAAAAAAAATTTTTTACAATCGATTTGCCTTTCAAATTCTGTCTCCATTGGCCAATTAATCGAAGGGTACAATGAATTATAGCACCGGAATGCTGTATATTTTTGGAATTTTTCCTTCTGCTGCCACTTTATTTATTGTTTTGGTTATTTTTCCGAACACTAAAAATAATGAAAACGGAAAAAAATTGGTAGCAGAAGAAAAAGTCCAAAAATGTATAGAATTTCCGGTGGTACAATTAATTATACTCTCCAATTAATTGTCCAATGGAGACAGAGCATCAGAAACTGTGTCTCTTTTTAAAAAAAAATAAAATTAATTTTTAACTTTTTTAATTAGCTAAACAAACAGTGCATTATTTGTCCTCCCATCACGTTTTGTTCTGTTAGCAGCTTCTCACTAGGAATGCAGTAATTTTTTTTTTTTTTCTACAGAATTTGAGTTTTGGAAGGTAAAGAACAATATCCCTTCTTTAGAGGGAAAGCGAATTATTTTTTAACCCTTATTTTTATTATCCAAAAAGTGCAATATTTGTCCCCTCCCGTCACGGTACGTTTTTTCAAGATTTACCCACGGTTTATTACTTTTCAAAAGATTTTGGATTATTGACCAAATCGAAATTTTTGAACATCCAACTGAAAATCTCTGCTTAACGTGCAGAGTGAAAATTTGAAAAACAGCGGTTTCTCGGGATATTCTTCCAACTTCCTGATTTGTGGCAGTGCATTTTGGAACGATTCCTCTAAACCTCTGCACAATTTTCAGGTACCCAAGAAGACAGATTTTTGAAAAATTTAGTACGGATATGCGAGTGATTAAATAAAAAAGTACGAGTAAGTATGAAGGGAACGCAAAAATCTCTACTAACTTTTGGAATCTCTCAAAACATTTCATTTTAATTCTGCACGGAATGGAATTTCTATTGGAAAATTTTTTTAAAATAATGGTGTTTTCGTTCGAACATAGGTGTATTGCAAAATCTTGAACGATCAAAAACCTTTTTCTAGACGAGACCTGCCGCTCCGACGAATACACTTGCGGAAACGGAAAGT
Source organism: Liposcelis bostrychophila (assembly GCA_037577465.1). Lineage (NCBI taxonomy): Eukaryota > Metazoa > Arthropoda > Insecta > Psocodea > Liposcelididae > Liposcelis > Liposcelis bostrychophila. The sequence goes on along the minus strand of CM075212.1, from coordinate 17,649,259 downwards.
GCATCCAACAGAGGTGGAAATGCGACGGAGACGACGACTGCGGTGACGGTTCGGACGAAAAGGACTGCCCCGCTACAACCTGTGCCCCCAACACGGAATTCGCTTGTTCCGAAAATTATTGCATAACCGCGAGATGGAGATGCGACGGAGATTACGATTGTCCCGACGGGAGCGACGAGAGGGTGAGTTTTTAAACAGATTTTTTTTCGTTCAGATTCTTGGAGGATAGGAGTTCCGCAATTTACATTTTAAATTTCAAAATCGCTGTTTGGATAGAATTAAAAAAAAAAAAAAAAAAAATTTCATTAATATTTTTTTTAATCAAAGGACTGTACGGAGCACGTCAAGCCAATCAGCCACTGCTTGACTCGAGAATTTGAATGTAAAAATCGGATAACTTGTATTCATCGCTCTTGGGTATGCGATGGAGACAAAGATTGTCCCGATGGTTCCGACGAGGACATGTCCATGTGTAAAAACGTGACCTGCAGGAGCGATCAATTTCAATGCAAAGATAGAACTTGCATTCCAGGTCGTCTCGTTTGCTCTGGAAAACCTGAGTGCGCTGACAAAAGCGACGAAGAAAATTGCGGTAAGAAAAGAATTTTTCACCATTTAATTTTTTTTTTTTTTTTTGAAATCTCTATATGTGAGACTAGAACTCAGGAAAGCATGGTTATTTTTATAGTCACCCCGCCCGCCTTTATCGACTAGACCATGCGAGATGCACGTAAGACATCTCCGCTTTACTTATGTTGAATATTGTTCGACGTCACGAAAATAACGCTAAAGGATTGCTAAAAAAATTTGATCGTGTCTTTCGAAAGGGATTATAGTCCGTTCAGAAATTCAATCAATAAATCATAATCTTTTACAATTTCTTTTCTATTTTGTGATCCGTATGCCGAGGGAATACAAAATTTGTTCGTTTGGAGTTTAAGGGCGAAACACACGAAATGGAATAAAAACAAGAATAGGAACTAAGGAATTCAATTTGTTGAATTCTTATTCCAGCCTAAGATGGCGTCTTGTTCCAGCGCTCTGATTGGTGCAGCGCCTTGTTCTTGTTCTTGTTCTTATTCCATTTCGTGTGTGATAGCCCTTAGAACATTTCGGGTCAAACGAATCGGTAGAATAGACAGAAATCGCAGAGCATATAAAACTACGTGACAGAAACGGAGTAGCTAGTGACTGTCGTCGGCTACAACCGTCATATTGTTGTTGTCCAATCAGGTTGAAAGTAAATAAAGCTGTTATTGGAGGACGACCATGTCACCGTTATAGCAGACGATATTCACTAAGTGCCCTCGGAGGATGAATTTTGCGTGATATCTCTCTGATTTTTTTTTTTTTTCAAAATTAAAAACATTAAAGGTTCTAGTTCCTTTACATAAGGGGTCATGTACATATTACGTAAGCATGTTAAGGGGGGGGAGGGGGTCTCGTAAATGCTTACGACACCTTACCAAGGGGGGGGGGGGGGTCTCACACTTTCTTACGTAAGCTTTTTTCTACTCTGACCAGGAATTTTTGAAAATAAAATAAATAATTAATTAATTAATTTCATGTTTTTTTAAAATATTGTAAATGTTGCGGCGAGCTAATATTACATTATTTTGTTACCGTCTAAATAAAGGTAACCTTCTCTTTCATTTTTCTCAATATAGGTGTTTATATTGGTTTATTTCAGTTCCATGAATTATGGGGAAAATTACCGAAGTCGAGTGCCGTTGGTTTCATTAAAAAAAAAAAAAAAAAAAAAAAAAAAACTTACGTAATATGGAGGGGGGGGGGGGGTTGCCAAAATCTTACTCATGCTTACAACGGGGGGGGAGGAGTTGAAAATGGCAAAAAAAATGCTTACGTAATATGTACATGACCCCTAACCGGCCGGTCAGCCGGGCGGTGAAAATTTTTTAACAATAAAAAAAAGTTTAATATTTTTTTTCTTTTTTTTTTGATTCGGTGTTTTACACATAAAAATGAGATCGGATCGCACCGAAACCGTGCCAAAACGCTTTGTTATGTTTAAAAGGTAAAGATTCGTTATTGAAAACGTATGAAAAAGGCTTTACTGTGCCTAAATTTGATAATTTTTTTTAATGTTTTCGAAATAAATAAGTAAACGTATAAAAATTAAAAATTTTTAAAATGGCTTTTATTTTACATACAGTAAAAAAAAATCCATCTAAAAAGTAAAAAAAACGTCAACGCTGATAACAATAAAAGAAATGACGAACATGTAAAAAACTGCGCATGACTGCTTTTTCAACCGTTATTATCGTTAGTTGAACGCGGAAGTTACTATAATGGGATGGAGCTTGGATTCTTTTTAAATTTCTTTTTTTTTTTATCGTTAGTTGAAAGGGGAAGTTAACGTAAAGGAATGGGTTTCAACGTTTTCTTATATTTCTGAATATTGTTGATATATATCTATATATCGCTGGTCAAGTTAAATAAAAGCCATTAATAATTAATAAAAAATAAAACGCCATTTTTCTTTTTGTTGTTGAAATAGTTCGTGGTTCCACCGCTAGAGCGCTGCACTAGTCTCTCGGAAATAAACATTTTTTTTTCTGCGAAAACAATTAAATATTATCAAATATAAAAACTATTAACTGTTGTTCATGCATTTAATATCATGGAAATTTATCTCTGAACATAACGAAACGTTTTGGGTACGGTTTCGGTGCAGTTTGACCCCGTTTTCATGTATAAAATATTAGATTAAAAAAAAATTTTTTAACGTATTTTTTTATCGTTAAAATGTGTACACCGCCCGGCTAACCGGCCGGTTATGTAAACGAACTAGAACCTTAAGCCTAAATATATTCATCTCTTAACTGTAAAGATAATTTTGGGTTCATTTTTAATTTTGACGCGGTAATGTCTTCGTTTCAGAATCACCAAAACCCGAATGCGATCTCAGAACCCATTTCCCATGCAAAAATGGAGCTTGCATACCACTGGAACAAGTTTGTGATAAAAAAAGGGACTGCCCCGATGGGGATGACGAACCCAAAGACGCTTGCCACAAAAACGAATGTGCCATCGAGAACGGAGGATGCTCCCAATTGTGCACGGATACTCCCGGTTCCTATTTTTGTCATTGTCGCGAGGGTTTCCGATTGGTGGATAACAAGACTTGCGACGGTATGTATAGATAAATCACATTTACGATTAACAATGACATTAATTTATTATTAACGCAAAAATTTATTTATTTATTTATTTATTTTTTTTTTTTTTCTTCTCCTTCTTGCAGATGTGAACGAATGCGAATTCCCCGGAATGTGCTCACAAATCTGTGAAAACGAAAAAGGAGGATTTAAATGTCGCTGCGCTGACGGTTACCTCAAGGATCCTCGAAATTCCACTCGGTGCAAGGCGACGGAAGGGCACGCTTCCCTTTTGTTCGCCCGTAAACACGACATCAGGAAAATTTCTTTGGACCATCACGAAATGACGGCTATAGTCAACGACACGAAAGCCGCCACGGCGTTGGATTTCGTTTTCAGAACGGGGATGATTTTTTGGAGCGACGTCTCCGATCAGAAAATTTACAAAGCTCCCATTGACGAAGGGAGCGATAGGACGGTCGTGGTCAAAAACGGATTGACCACCGCGGACGGTTTGGCGGTCGATTGGATTTACAGTCATATTTATTGGACGGACACGGGTAAAAACACGATCGAACTCGCCAATTTCGAAGGTAACATGAGGAAAGTCTTGATAAAAGACGATCTCGAGGAACCGAGGGCCATAGCGTTAAATCCCGCCGAAGGCTGGATGTATTGGACTGACTGGGGTAGCGAACCCAAGATAGAAAGAGCGGGGATGGACGGTTCTCACAGAGAGACGATCGTCAACTACGAAATAAAATGGCCAAACGGTTTGGTCTTGGATCTAGTCTTGAGGAAGGTGTATTGGGCCGACGCCAAATTAAACTTGATATCTTCTTGTAATTACGACGGGTCCGGAAGACGAGTCATCCTTTATTCTCAGGATTTCCTGAAGCATCCATTTTCGATTACAACATTTGAAGATTGGATTTACTGGACGGACTGGGATCAACAAGCTGTGTACAAAGCCGACAAATTTTCCGGCAAAGACATTTCGGCCGTTACGGCCACTCACATGGTAATTTTTCATTTTTCCTTTTTTTTTTTCGTAAAATTAATTTTTAAAAAATGATTATCGAAAAATTAATTTTTTAGCTTCAGAATCCAATGGTGATTCACGTATACCATCCGTACAGGCAGCCAGACGGGGAGAACCATTGCCAGGCCGTGAACGGGCATTGTTCACATTTATGCCTTCCGGCCCCACAAATCAACGCCCGATCTCCGAAAATATCGTGTGCCTGTCCGAACGGGCTTCGATTAATGGATGACAATCTCATGTGCGTCGAAGACGGTAAGGTTTCCATCCGGTCAAAACGGTCCTTGTGCACGCCACCCCCTCTGCCACTTTATTGTTTATATATTTTATTCGTTTCATTTTTATGTGTGCATGATTGCATCCGTAAGAAAAAAGGGGTTGGAACGAAGGACTTGGTGGGGTTTAACCGAAATATTTGTTGTTTTTAGTCACGACGACATCGACGACGCCGATGACGTCTTGGGAGGACGTCTTGTACCACGATCGCGATATTCACATTCACGACGGTTATGTTCCTAAATCTCATTCTACACGTGAGTACGCTGGTTCACCTCGATTTTCCTTTACCTTTCCTTTTGCGGAAAGTTAATTTTGATCCTGTTTTTATTTTTTTTTTTTAATCTATTTTTTTTTTTTTTGCATTTTGGCCGTATTTTCGGTATGCATGCGTTCATGATTTGCGTGGCTTATCGTTTTCATTTCAAACATTTCTAAGAACAAAATCAGATAAGGAACATTTGGGGACAGGTTTTACTTATGCAAAAGGCAAGCAAACGGTCTTGTAATAAGTAGTGTGCAATGCTTGTGAAAATATTTAAAAAAAAAAAAAGGATTTGGAAAAGGCACACTTATCCATTAACGTCTTCATAGTAAAATTAGAGTCATGGCTTGTAATTTGACTTTTATTCCGATAAAAATTTTAATACGATTGTAACAAAAACATTTTTTGGAGTGACCGGTTCCTGTTCAAACATGACGTCATCATTGTAGAGGGAGGGGGAAAAGGTTCTTGAATGATGACTAATGGTGTCAGAGCGTAGGATTGGGAATCCCGGAAAATGGTTACGTCAACATTTACACTGTATATGTATTTTTTTTTTTTGTTACTACATTACAGTCAAAAATTCTTTTCCTTTTCAAAACTTAGTAAGGGATGGGGGTTATTGATAATATCATATCCTTGGGGGATACTTAATCGATGATGACAGGGGAAAGGCGGCCGAGGGGGGGAAGGAGTAGAGATTCTAGAAGAGATTAGATTAGCCATACTTGTAATTCCGGTTCTTCGATATTTTTCTCCTGAAAATTATTGGTCCATTAAAATTTTTTTTGGAAAATTAAGAACGTAAATATAAACAGTCAGGAACCATTTTGTAAACTTGAAAAATTTTACATTTCAGACGGGAATTTGTTTTTCGGATTTATCGAAAAAGCGGAAATGGCTGTATGGCTAATCTCTTTTAGGATCTCTAGGGGGGAGGGGTCGAAAAAAAGAATGTTGACATTAAAATAACCTCTAATTGATTTTTGTTTCAAAAATTCCACAGCAATCCCAGTCTTTAAAAAAAAAATTTTTTTAACTCTTTTAATTTTTTTTTTAACATTAATTCATATGAATGCGCACGATTATTCATAACAAGTAATGCATGCTCCATATCATTTCTTTTTTTTCAGCTTCTGTAGAAGACGAAAGTAGCGAAAAGAACAGCGGTAGCGATTGGAATTCCATTATAATTCCCAAAAAAGGTAAAAAAAAAAAAAAAAAAAAAAAACCAAAGCAAAGTAAAGTAAACACGGAATATTTAAAGGAAGCAGTTAAGAAGTTTGAGCACCTTTTTTTTTTGCATGAATATTCAATCATCGATTTTAGCATTTCCATTTAAATTTACTTCAAAAAAGCGGGTCTCATGATTACCGTCGCACGTCCGTTTTATATGTTTAAAAAAAAAAATGTTGGGTACGTCGAAAAATATAAATAGCTTGACAGGGCGAATGTGATTACAAAGGAACGATCCTTTTTTTATTTTATTTATTTTTTTTTTGTTTTTATATCCTGAACCGAACCGACGATACCAGCGTAACACAGTAATATAATTAAAAATTGGAAAATGTTTTCTTTTCCAGCCCGCAGCGGAATAAGGAAACCCGATTTTTATAAAATGTCCTTTTCGATTTTTTGAGTTAAAAATAATTTTTTTTTTCTCTTCTCTCCTTTTTTCTAGCTACCGGATCGTCCAACAAAAGTCGAGACGGAACGATCGGCCCGGAAGAAGCGGATCCGGGAACAGTGGCCGGAGTAGTGATAGCTGTGGTCACTCTAGTCCTCATTTTATTTGCATTGATCGCTTTCATCGTCTACAGGCATTATCTTCACAGAAACGTGACCAGCATGAACTTCGATAATCCGGTTTACAGGAAAACGACGGAGGATCAATTTTCATTAGAAAAAAATCAATATCAGCCCCAACGAATATATCCGAGCACGGTGACGGAAGAGGTAAGAGCCATCTCTTTGGATACTTCCTGCATATTTAGGTAGATGTAAACGAGTCCGAAGGAAAGACTCGTCGCCTCGGATTTTGTCATCCTTGGTTTTTTTTTTTTTTTCGTAATTTACTCGAAAATGGAGCACTTTTTTTTTCTTTTCTGCTAAACGAGAAATTTCGGGTGGAGCGATGTAAAGGGGGGGAATGGGGGGGTCATGCTTTTTATTTTTTAAGTTTTCGATTTCGGCTCCGCCCATACAAAAAAAGATAGGACGCAAAATGCTTTTTCGATGAACCTTTTTGTGAGAAAGAATTTAAAAAAAAAAAAAAAAAAAAGAGCAAAATACATTTGTAATCGAACTCGCAAAAAGGATCCTTTCGCGGAAAGGACGGAGAAAGATCCGATTTTGTTTTTTTGTAAATAGATATAAAAATGAATTTATTGGGGCTTTTTCACGCTCATACAATGACGACTCGAGGGACTCTTCGGTACGATGGTGAGTTTAATATTTTTTTGTGTGTGTATCGGATAACCGGAAGCGAGCCTCGGATTTTCCCGGAGTTGGTGATTCAAATCGTCCAATCAACTTGCAGTTAGCTAAAGATGTGATAGAGCCCCTGGCAAAATAACTTCGACTTCGGTTAAGTTTCATTTTAATAATATTCATTTGCAAATTTAATCAACTTTAATTAAGGACTCGGCCTTTGCTGACTGAAGGATTTTCCCCAGAATTGTGTGAAGATGTGAGCTCGAGTCCTTCATATGATAAGTATGGGATGGTATGATGGGATAAACAGTACCAAGAACACCTTAAAAAGCTGCGCCCCATTGCTGATTTTAGATGGAAATTGGTTCTGGGTTATGGATGTTAGGTACACAGAGGTCAGAGGTAGGGATGGATAACAAGAAAACAAAAATAGGGTTGTTTCACTATATTTCCATTAATTGATTTAACTGTCCAGAAATTTAGGGAAAAATATCAGAAAACAAAATCACTTTTGTTTTGGCCCATTCGAAATGTTTTAATTTTTTTAATTTCAATTAAAAATTGACGAAATTTCAGCCCGATTTGAACGCTTTCGAAAAGTGCAAAATTAAATGGCGTCTGTTGTTTTTATCGTTCCGTGCAAATAACCAATTCGAAACAGCGGTGAGTTAAATGTTTGAAAGCTTTTTAATGGCGAACGTTTTTGTTTTGAAATAAAAAACCAGTCATCAATCATTTTGACAACGAGTTAAAAAAATATAAAACATTGATTCGATCCATTATGTGCTAAAAAATCGCAAGACTCCAGTAAAATAGTATCCGAAGCTGCTTGGATTAAAATCCTATCCATTTTTATTTCAAAACAAAAACATTCGACATTAAAAACAAGGGGTGCCAAAATTTTGCGCTTTTCGAAAGCAGACGGAAATTTTGCCAATTTTTAATTGAAAAATTAAAACATTTTGAATGAGCCAAAACAAATGAGATTTCGTTTTCTTGTATTTTTCCCTAAATTTCTGGACAGTTTAAAAAAATATTAGAAATATAGTGAAACAACCCTATTTGCCAAGAAATCCGCTCAAATTTTGGTTTTTGATCGATAAGGATTCCAAATTCAAGATTTCTTGTCCAAGATTCTTGTTCAAGAATTCTTGTATCATTTCTTGAATTTCTTGTTTTCGACATTTCGAACCTTAGCCTTTTGAAAGGTCGAAAATCAAAAATTTGAACGATTTCTTGAAAAATGTCTTGTCTTGTCTCGTCTTGTAATTCTTGTCTTGTGATCCATCCCTAGTCAGAGGTTGGGTCCTAGTATTGTATATACCACGTGCCATTTGCATCACCAGTTCAAATTTTCATGTGCTTCTGAAAAACCGTCGCTCGTTTTCGGTTTTCTTGTTTTTCCCTCGTTTATATGTAGAAAGTAAAAAGCATTTTTACGTGTTCGAGGGAAGGAATAACCCTGTGCGTTGTCTGTCGTCCGGGATAAAGCCTCTCCCTTAATTTTGAAATTCTTAGTTAAACTTTTTTTTTTTAAATTATCGTTGTCGTTTTTATTTTTATATTGAAATAAGAAAGAATAAATTATTGTTGAAATGGCTAATGGATTTTCCTTTTCTTTTTGTTTGCAGGCTCAAGAACCTTTGACGAGGCCAGGGACGAACGAATACGTATAATTCATTGGGATTTTGCAAATGTTACCGAGGCTGACGTCGACGCCGCAAAAGAACGGATTTTTGTAAAAAAGAAAAAAAAAATAATTTAAATAGCGATTTGCCAAAGTTTTCCGTCCTCGGCGAAGCCGTCTACCCTAACGACGTTTAACCGCATTTGAGAGAAAAGTTTTAAAGGAGATTTTTTTCTCCTCGAAGCGGGTTATCGTAAAAATAGAAAAAAAAAGACTGTCTTGATAGAAAAGACATACTTCTAGTCGGCTGTGTATATTTATTTACTTAAAAGATATCGGGATCGAAAAAGTGTCGGACGAACGACTCTGGATAATTGTAATCTGCATCCGCAATTTATTTTCGTTTCGAAGCATTCCTTCAATTACTACTATTTTTTTGATATTTTTAATTTAACTGTTGTAAATATTGTTCGGTATAAGTTTTAAAAAAAAAATGTTGTATACGCTTCCGTTCGTCGATGGTCGTTAAATACTTAATTTGAACGTCGAAGGACCGCCGTAACTCTTCCGCTTTTTCAAGCTCCGTCTTCCGCAGCCCGAAAAAGAGGTGTTGTATATATTGTATTTTTATGTAAAAAAAGAAAAAAAAAAGAAAAAGTTCCTTCGACGGCGAATAGAAAAGAATCGTAGGGCGAGACCAAAATGTCTCCGGGTCGCCGCTCGACGTCTCGTTTTTTCACGTGCCAAATTTTCTCGTTTGAATTAGATTATTTTTTTATATTTTGTAAACGGCTCGGTTTGCGAGCTCCAAACTTCCGTCCGAGGTTTTTTTTTTTATTTTTTTTTTATTTTTTATTTCCGGTTGTAGTAAACGAAAAGTTAGTTCGGTTTTTATCGGTCGTAACATCGCGTTTTTTTCCAAGCGATGCCAATTATCGAAATTGCTCAGCATACGTAATCGACAGTATTCTAAGTCTTCTTCCGCCAAACTAATAGGGTTTATGATCCGATATTTTTTTAAAAATATATTTCCCTCGCGATCGAAACAAATATTCGATCTTTATTAAGAGATAGGATATAACTACTTGTATATAACTGTCATAGCCACAAACACCATTATCACGATTAACATTTTTATCACCGTTTCTAGTTTTAAAAAATTTAAGGAGAAAAAGAAAACAAAAAAAAAAAAAAAAAAAAAAAATTACAAAGGAAAAAAAAACTCGATGTAGGTAAATTATGTATGAAATTTTTGGTAATATTGTACTATAAAAATTTTAAGCTTCATTTTTGTTGTGAATATGTACAATTGAGAATAGAGTGAGACTTTTAAATCGTGTTTTAAGTAAATTTTAGTCAGACATTGTTTATAAGTTTTATTTGTTTTTGTTTGAACGAATGTAAAGTTGAAATTGCGAATGACTGAAAATGTGAAGAAATAAAACATATTAAAAATAATTATAATTGAACAATTTATTTTACAAGGATCGGAACATTTAATATCAAATGACTCAAGTAGCCATTTTTTAAAAATTAATCAGTCAAGATTACAATGCAAATGAGATGGCTATTAGATATTAGTTATTAGGTGCTCCGTTCTCTCAATTTTGTTACAAATCAACCAAAATCATTTTTTTTTTTTTTTTTTGTGCTAAATGAGTAAGGGTGCCAAAAAATTTCAGAAATTTTGAATTGAAAATTGGGTCTATAAGTAAAATATAATTAATTGATATTAAATTACATCGAAATGAAATATACAGTATTTTACACCTGTAAAAATTACTAAACAAAAACTTTGTTTATGGACAAAGCCACAATCTCTAGGGAATCCCCTGAATGAATTTGAAGACTGTTTTAAACCATCAAGAAAATTCAAAACCGCAACTTACTCTGATTTATTAATTCATTCATTTCAAAACCACTCTGAAAACGAAAGCATATTTTTGGAAGCTTGGAATTCAAAATTTTAAAAAATGACTCAAGTCAATTCAAGTCAAGTCAGAATTCAAAAAAATGACTTCACAGTCAATCTAGTCAAGAAATTATTTTAAATGTCAAATGATAAAAAAAATTCAACAGGTATCTAAGTCATAGTACAAAATAGAAAACAAAGATATGAGATGAAAAAACTTTTTATTTTCTAGGCTACTGTACAATTACATCACAAACAAGAAAATTAGTATCCGATAGCTACATCGATTTTGAACATAATTTGAAAGTTTAAAAAAAAAAAGCTGGTGTCATTTAAAACCGAGCTAGCTTTTGTTTAAAAAAATGAGCGTAAGGAATTTTTTAAAACAAAAATCTTATAAATTAGAATTAAAATGCACCATGGTGTTTTATTTTCATCAATGGGAATTGGCTTTTTTTGCTGCTGCCTCCTCCTCCTTGCGTCTTTGCTTTTCTCTCATCAATTCAGCATCCCTAAATATTATGTGGTTAATTTGTCAATTTGTCTCATTAAAAACATACTAATCAATAAAATCATTTACCTATGTTTCCTTTGTTCTAGAGTCAAACCGGAATTGGAGGATTTATCATTGGCTCCTTTCTTCTTTTGGATTTCTTGTTGCTTTTTCTGATTCTTTGCTCGAGCTAACTCCCGCTGATTTCCACCTACAAATTTAATAAAAGCAAATTTATAGAACTTTTAATATTTTGCGGAGTTTTATCTTTTAGTTTTAAACTGTTTAAATATTTTGCAGTTTTATCCGATCAAGCCGAATCAAGTTTATGATTTTTCTTTTGCGTTTTTGGAGGACGAAAAACCTACGACCATTCTGTTGTTTCTGTGTGTTTCTTTTTCTACCCGTTTCTTTCTTTGCCCCAAATAAAACGTACTTATAAAACATCGGCATTTACTTACGAGTCATATTCGAGCTTTAATGTCCTCGATTTCCACCGTAAAAACGGAAGGCCGGAAGAACCCTTCGACGACCGAAACTTCGCTTTAGCTTTCTCTTTTCGGATAACAAATATGTCGGATCATTCGAAAAAAAAACAAAAAAAAAAAAACCTTTTCCTCTCAAAGGAAATCGGCCATCTTGATTTCCAATCATAATTTTTCGCGCCTTTTCACATTTAAAACCATAAAAAACTTATATTTTCTATTTTTTTTTATTCCTCATTATTCCTCTTATCATTATTATATCATTATTACATATTATTATTCCTCGTTTTATGCCATTTTAAATCCTTGTTTCTTTAACTAGACCATACAGAGCTTATGGGTGACGTAGCGCTGTTTACCTTTGGTTATCCTTTCAGTACACTTCTTTCTTTTCCCCAAGTGTTTTACAATTTATATAAATTATTACTTTGTTTGTAATCGTATAATTTGTACTGCTCACTATAGTGTATGTTGGAGGTACATCCTCAAAGATGTATCACACTAAAAACTGAAGTTTAGCCTGTGACTTTATTGAAAAATTGATTTGGATTAATTATTATGTTGTTAGAAGTGTTGGGAATATCAGTGTTGAAAATATTATATAAGATGAAGGGTTTGTAAGATATGGCACTGAAGATATATATGTGTTGAAAAGAATCCTAATATGAAATGCCTATTGGGTGTTGATAAATGATATAAACAATGATAAGATTGAATGGACAAAAACACTGAGTTATTTATGTTGCTGGAAATGTATGGATGTATGAGTCATATTGTGAAATCTTTATTATGAATATACGATTTTGTTAGTTAGTTCAACCTAAACTTCGGAAGTGTTCATTACTCTCCTAACAAGAAGTCAAAACCAACGAATCATGGACAATTTTGACGCAGACGGAATAACAAAAATTCAGTCAACTGCTGTTAAATTAAATTTGCCAGAAAAAGTCGTCAACATAGCTTGTGCTTTATTCAAGAATGCTTGCAACATGGAAAATCTAAAAGGTCTTCCTCTTGATGCATTTGTATCTGCCTCTATTTACGTTGCTGCTCGACAAGAAGGATATTCAAGAAAAATTGGAGAAATATCAGTCCACATACAAGCAAAAGGAAATAACATCTTTCGCTGTCTAAAGCATATATTGAAGGATTTAGAAGGAAAAGTCAAAGTGGAAAATGTTATTATAAGTTATTGTGCGATCTTAGATCTTCCTGAGTCAACTGAAAGAAATGCTCATTATATTGCTGAAAAAGCAACGGAATTGAATATTGTGGCTAATTGCAGAGTTTTCTTAGTGGCTGCAGCAGCCATTTTAATGATCTGCAAAGCAAATAAAGATAAAAGATCCAGTGCAGAAATAATTATTGCTGTGGGGGAAAGACAAGACAAAGTTTATGCAGTGTATGCATTGATGTGTCCCTATGCCAGGACATTGCTTCCAGAAGAATATAAGCACATTGTGGTTGAGGATTTAAAAGAAATGTAGTTACAGGTAAAAACAAGGTTTTGTTTCATAATTTTTCAACTTTTAAAAGAATTTTATCTCTTTATTTTCAGGTGTAGAACATTACAGGGATGTTCCTTTTTTTTTTATGATGAAATAAATCAAAACATAATTTAATTAATTTTAATTTATAATACTGTATAATTCTTTAAAAATTTCATTTATAATGTGAAAATTATCACAGTAAACAAAATCACATTTTTTTCTTTTTAAAAAAATTTCCAGTAGAATCAATTATACCGTAAAGATTTATTTGTACCAAATTTTTTTCGATTTACTGCTAAAGATATCACTTTTTTTTTTTTTTCAGACAGAATTTCAAATTTTTAAATGCTCCCGCGTGTTTTTAGTAATTGAACCGGCCACTAGAGGTCCGATTATTTGACGGTTGGAAGTGGAATCGTTTTTCTTATCAAGGGCTAACTCTGTGGAGTTTTCTTGGAATTTTTTTCGTTTAAAAATAATGAAATGAGTTAAAAATCATTTTCCTTCTAGTCGTTTTTTTAATGTTATTTTTATCGAAATGTGCAAATTTTCATGATATATCAAACATCCTAAAACGGATTTTTTCGGACTCAATATTTTATAGGCAAGTTCCTTGACTTTTATTTTTAATTTTAATTCATTTTCCTGCCAGTAGAGTTGTTTTTGTAACGATTTATTTTAAGGATCTCATCTTTAAAAAAAATCGCGATTTTGCGAAAAAGAGATTGTCCCACATTATATAGTTTATAGGGGAAGGTTAAGAAGTGATATCATATGGATGCAGTCATGCCTGTGTCAAATGCAAATCATAAAGTCTCCTGACCTTAGCTGATCACCTTGCTGTGATATTAAATTTTTAAAATTGCTTCCTCAAAAAGAATCATGTTTCTTAAATGATCATTTTCCCCTTCTTGTTTTTTTTTTCAATTTTTATAAGTTTCCCTGTTTAACAATTAGGTTGTGGAAATGATAATCTGCTGTGACAGTCAATTAAATGGCAGGGAATTTGACCTTACATTTACCAGCTACAAGAGTTTTCAAAAGGATAATCAGGCAAGGGACCTACTCAATTTTGACAAAAAACACTCTAAGTCACATCGGACCTTTGGCAGTACTTGAGAAAAAAATAGAAAACAAAGAATTACAACAAGATGATTACCAGATGAATGTGGCAAAAGAGCTGCAAATTGTGTACAATAACATTATCGACTATAAACCTAGTTCCTCTTTTCTGAAAATGCTATGGAAAACAAACGCACCAAAAGGGTTGTATTTGTATGGATCTGTTGGAGGTGGGAAAACCATGCTAATGGATTTATTTTATGACTGTTGCAATGTGAGTATTACACTGTAAATTTTAATTTTTTGATGCTGTTGTAATTTTGACCTTGGTTTTATATATTTTTATTTATTTTAATTTATAGATTAGAAATAAAAAACGAGCTCATTTCAATGAATTTATGAGTGATGTTCATGCTAGAATTCACAAAGCTAAAAAAAATAGAAAAGAAGTGAGGGTTACAGGGAGTGAAAAACAGCGTCCTTGGGATCCAATTGCTCCTGTTGCTCAGGAATTAGCAACAGAGGCATGGCTGCTTTGCTTTGATGAATTCCAGGTATTGGGAAAATCAATTAAAATTTTAATTTAATTCTTAAATTAAAATTAAAAAGCAAAAACATCTCCAAAAAGACACTGGAAAAAATAACAGGATTACTTTGACAACCCCAGGACGTCTGTCATTTTCCTAACCCCACATCACCCTCTCCCTCCCTTAAATATCCAATTATACTTCTTAAAAAAATTTTTCTTGTTTCCTTGCCTGTTAAAAGAATTGGTAAATCGTGTCCTTCAAGAGTCCATTATTCAGATACTTTGCCAAGAAGTCTTCAGTCATCGAAAAAAAATTCTAATTCTTAAAACTTAGCACTTTGAACTCATTAAAAGTAAATTAATATTTTTACATTGTAAAAAACGCAACCGAGAAACACTAAAATTTTTAAATATTAAGAAGAAAAATTTCTTCGATAAAATATTAATGACATTTCTGATTTTTTGCTTTAGGTAACTGACATCGGGGATGCCATGATTCTAAAACGCCTCTTCACAGAATTATTCAAGCATGGAGTGGTCATGGTAGCTACTTCAAATAGATCACCAGATGATTTGTACAAAAACGGTTTACAACGTTCAAATTTTGTTCCTTTTATTGCTGTACTTAAGTCTCATTGTGCAGTTGCTACGCTTGATTCGGGTATTGACTACAGGACTAAAGGTGGAACCGAATCCGGGAGAGAAAAGAGATATTTCTTGTAGGTCAAACATTTTGAACATAAACAAAAAGAAATTAAAAAGTAATTTTAGCTAAGTATTTTTCTTTGTTTTAATTTTAGGGTTGGAGATACGAATGCGGACGAAGAAATGAATAAGATATTCAAAATATTATGCTCGAAAGAAAACGATGTCGTACGACCGAAAACTTTAATAATAATGGGTAGAAACGTTACTTTTCCTAAAACATGCGGTCAAGTTTTGGATGCTACGTTTGATGAACTCTGCGACCAGGCTTTAGGCCCTGCAGATTACATTCAAATATCGCAAACGTTTCATACGGTTTTAATTAGAAATGTTCCGAGAATGAATTTGAACAATCGCAATCAAGCGAGGAGGTTCATTTATCTCATTGACATTTTATATGGCAATAGGGTAGGTAAAACTCTCAACTTTGAATTCAAAGTACGTAACGTCTTTACGTATGGATTTAATAAATGTCAATTATATTTCAGATTCGACTGGTGGTATCAGCAGTGGCAAAGCCGCAGTATCTATTTTCGTATGAAGGTAAATCTTCGAGACATGACGATTCTCATCGAATGTTAATGGATGATTTGCAAATATCAGCAGGATCTGTAAGTTTATCTTAAAAAGCTTTGTGGCAAGCCTAGCATTCTAGATTTCGCGAACTGATAAAATCTTTGATCTGTTCTCATAGTAACTAAATTTTCACATGGCTTTATGTTTAAGAGCATTTAAATATTTAATCTAATAAAATAAAAAAAAAAGTAAATACCAAATTAGACTGAATCGGAAGAGTTTAAAAACATTATTCTTGTTTAATGCTTTAATTTAATTTTTTTAAGAATAATTATAAGTCCTTTAGGCTGAGTTTCGTGTAATAAAAAAAAATTTTAAATCAAGATATCGACTGAAACATATTTGCTTTTTTTCTTTTTTTCCAGGATAACGCATCAGCTAATATTTTCACCGGATCGGAGGAGTTATTTGCTTTCGACAGAACAGTATCAAGATTATCAGAAATGCAAACGACGGCTTACTGGACTCAGTGGGAAAGAAGATAGAAAAAATTAGTTTAAAACAAATAGATCTCGAAAAAAAAAAATTGTTTTTTGTTTTTGTTGCAGTGAAATTTAATTTATTTATTAAATTATTCGATTTTATCAGAAAATAATGATTCATTGGAAATTGCCTCAACCAAAGAAATTGAGTCTTGTATGAAATCGTTCTCGAACCATATAACGTCTACACCGAATCGGCTTCCAATTACAATTTATTGCTAATAAGCAAATCAAGTTTTGCAAGTGCAAACATCACCTACTACCAGGAAAAACGAAAAAATTTTCAGCATCCAGCGAATAATTTCAAAATGCGAAAAATCTGCGGCTCAAAGGATATCCGCCATTTTGATTTCCAATCATAACTTTTCGCGCCTTTTTTAGATTCAAAATCGAAGAAAGCCGGAAACATTACTAAATAATTTAATAAAATTAATAAATTCGAAATTTCTATATTTACAAAATAAAAAAAACGTGAAACATTCTAATTTTATTCTAAAAAATAGTTATCACTTCCGACCGCGAGTCAATAATCATATGGTACATTTATAAATTAAGGAACGGTATATATTAAATTCGTTGTTCCTACATTTTGAGCTTTATGTAATATGCACACACGATCCAAAGACCCCGAAAACGTTAACCGAGAGTATAAAAAAATGACTTTTTAAACTCAGTAATTACGTACACAATTTTCTTTTTTTTTTTTTAATGGAGGATTTTCCAAGACAGAAGGAAGGCAAATCCTCGAGAACGCTTCAGTATGGTACAGAAAATGTAAATGGACTGCGGTGAACGCAAAGCAAGACAGAAATATATTCTAGGGCTGAATGTACAGCCGGATCAATTATCCTTCTTGTAAGTGGCGAAACATTAATAATCAAGAAGAGAAAACTGACCAGA
Organism: Liposcelis bostrychophila; assembly: GCA_037577465.1. NCBI lineage: Eukaryota > Metazoa > Arthropoda > Insecta > Psocodea > Liposcelididae > Liposcelis > Liposcelis bostrychophila. The sequence goes on along the minus strand of CM075212.1, from coordinate 17,631,863 downwards.
ACTTTGAACGAATAAAGGAATAAAATTGTTTTTCCGGAGCGTTTTACTTCAAAAAATATTCCGAACAGTTTTTCATTGCGGACGGCCATGCACAGGCATATTTCTTGCTTTGCACATATTTCGATAGTAAAAAGCACAAGTTCTGAATTTAAAATAATTATTCTAAATTTTCTTCGCTATTCTCAAATATTTTTCAAAACTGAAACTGAAACTTATAAGATAAAAAAAAAAAAAAAAAGGATTTTGTAAACTACATAGCCCATTTTAATACTGTTGCACTCTAGAGGATTGCTGCTTTGTCTTTAAAAACAGAAAATCCACCATGATCGGATTAACGGCCCCGTTTTATATTCAAATCGTTCAACACACTCACATAGTAACGTGAACGATAATCGTATATAATTGTAACAATTCAAAATACAAAAAGACTTAAAATCAATAATATTCCAACCACGAGAGATGTAAAATACACTCGAAAAAATGGTTTCCAATTCTCTATCATACTTATCTACCTAACGTTATATAAAAAAAAAAATTGGAATATTATTACTTTCAAGTCGACCACTAGTAACTACATTCCACGGTATCAAATTATATGGAATTTATATTAATTCGTAATTCGGAAGACTAAAAAATTCAATTTAAAAAAAAAAAATTATCAAATTAAAAAAAAAAAAAACTCATTCTTTTTTTAAAGATCGCTCTCTAAATTATTTCAAAAATTAACATAATCACATTACATTTCATCAAAGCAGTCGTCCCATTTGAAACTGAACAACACATTAAAATAAATTATACTTAGTACGCAAAAAAAAAAACAAATGCATCGCTTGTAAGAAAAACAAGAAGATTAATCGGAACAGTGATTTTTAATCGTCTTTCACATTATATTAAAAAAATAAATAAATCGATAAATAAATGCATTCCAAAAAATTGCGGATTTTCCGCGCAAGTTTATGCGCGATTAAATAATTGAATAATTGTAAAAAATTTGTCAACAAAAAAAAAAAATCGTAATAGTAATTATACTTGGAACTTTAAAACGGATATTACCTTAAGAAGTGTTACATTACCACTTATCAACAGAAACTTTACAAATACTACCAGAAAAAAAAAATATTAAAAAAATCAGTCGCAACGAATAAGTTTATCAGATTTTAAAATAAAAATTTAACTAGAGTTTTTTTTGGGGGAATAACAAATTAAGAGTACAACTAACTTCAAAAATATGATTTATATATCGATTTTATAGAAATGGTTGAAAAAAAAAATTGTAATAAATTACTGTCAAAATATTGAAATTTTCATCGATCCCAATCAAAGTTGCCTTCTTCATAAATTTTAGAAAAAAAATTGTAAAACCCAAAACTTTGGCCCACCTAAGTACATTTTTTTTTTGTTTGTTTAAAAAAGTGCTACGGTACTACTTTACAGATAAAACGTTTCTAAAATCAAAATTCAAAAGGACAACAATAATATCTGTCGAAAATGAATAATTTAACCGACATCGATTAGACAGCATTAGCCCGCGCTCCGGATGCCACGAAACGATTTTTTGCGACATGACTCGTCGGGAACAAAAAGCTCACAGTTCGAGATGGGGATCGATGGAAACTTCCAGGACGTTTTCGGAAAAGAGCCGGCAACATATGCCGTAGAAGGGGGTGGCTTTGTATATTTCTGGGTGACTTTATGACGGTTACATTCTTAAGGTCTGAAAATTTACACAACATACAAAGCCATCGCCGTCAAAGGTAGTGCATAACAATTTGGGTATTTTTCCTGTTCAAAATTTACAGAAAAAGCACATTTTTCCTGACACGTCGGCATAGCCGCACAACAGACTTTAAGATTTGCAAGTAAAAACGATTCGAAAAAAGCAAAAAAAAAAAATCGGGGCTCAAAGATCGACGCATTTGCAAGTCTAGTTGGCTCGGGTTTAAAAATTCCTCTGTATACAACATTCACAAATATTTCCCGCTTTCTCGTAGAAAAAAGTTGTTAAATTTTCCATTTTTCATCAACTAAAAACGAACGTTCTAAACAATTAAATAATAATAATAAGTTCAACAACTTTTTTTTTTTTTTTTCTTCTTTAAATTAATATTTTCTTTTAATATATAGGAAAAGTCGCGAATGTTTATTTATTTATTTTTTTCATTTTTTAGGGTTGTTGGCACTTTTTAATGCGACCGCCGTCCAAAATCTACAGATTGAGCGAACAGATGCTGCAGGAAGTTTGAGCTGTGCACGGCGGATGATGTTCGGGTGGAGGAGTTTTTCCGGAAGTCGGATCCAAAAGGAGCCTGTGATGCCCGAGCATTTCTCCGACGTACACGTTGTTTAAGGCCAGCCAAGGGTTCGGAGGCCAGACCACGTGTGATTCGTCTGCGGAAGAGGACGGCTGCGGAGCGTTGGGAGGAGCGGCTCTGGGGGCGGTGGCCCTCGGATTGCCGCGGCGAGGCCCTGGGCCCCCCGCGGCCCCGCCCTCGACTCACATCACCTGGAGTATCTGACTGGCTTCGAAAGCTGTTCCCGGAAGCAAAACTACTGGACTGGAAACGTGACCCGATTCCACGCAAACCATGTTGGGATATTCATAGTCCCCGAAATCGGCAATGTCTTTCGCTTGATCCGCCCAAGGGTTCCATATCACCGTGTCCGGAAAATTGTATTTTTGTATCCTCATCTTCCTTCCCGAGACGACGTTGGTAATTATGTGTTCTTGCGGCGTGTTTTGATAAATCCGGTCGGTCCATTCCCCTATGGTGACCACATCACGACCTTCCTGGTACGCGACTCCATCTCTAGTCTGAAAATGAAAAATAAAATCAAGAAAAAAGTAAAAAAAAACGGAAGAGGAAAAAAAAAAAAAAAAAAAAAGTTTTCTTACTTTATCTATGAAAGGACAACCGTGAAGGCCGGTAATTTGACATCTCCGAACGTCCGGACATTTGAAGTAAGTGTGTAACAACAAATTAAAACTGAAAGTCATTTGTTTACTGGGGTTGTAAACTCCGATGTTAAAATGCAATTCTTTTTCTCTTAATATTAATCTATAAGTCAAACGAAATTGGTAATTCCACATGGAGCGAGTGAAATCGCTGTCGACGAGAGAAAAAATGGCTTCCACGTCCCCACTCGGAAGTCTTTCGGGAGCCTTTTCCAAATTCCATCGGACGATCCTGGCGAACCCGTGAGGGGGTCCAAACGCCCAGTGACCGAATTGAGCTTTAAAAAAAAAAAAAAATTAAACACTAAAATATAAAAGGCAGGCGGTAAAAAAAAAAAAAATAGTCTCAAGACTCCTAAAACTCTTTAAAAAAATTTAAAAGTCGAAAGGACGCAAAAATTACTCCCCCCCCCCCCCCCCAGATCAATTATTACGACTAAAATGCTGCAACGTAAGTTGGCCTTTCTTTTTTTTAATGCTACGGCCCTAAAAATATATTTCTGCTACATCAGGTTAAAAACACATTAAATTTAACGTGCGAAAAAATACGTCTTCCTTGAATGGTGACGTCATTATTATTAATTTGTTTAAATACCAAAATTGTTTCATTCGTTAATTAAATTTAATTTTTCTTAGTAAGGTCAACTAGGGGAAGTGAGAACTGCTCCTCGATTAAGTACTTTTAAAAGTAAAAGCACTTTTTAAATTAGAATTTTTTTTTCTTTGCAAAAATTTTAAAACAGTTTTGTGCAAGCAAAAAAAAAAAAAAAAAAAAAAAAAAGAATGGTTTGGTTAACAGTATTTTAAAATCAATCAAGAATGACGTTATTTTACACTAGATGAAATATAATTTTTTTTGGGTTAATTTCATGCTTTCCATTCTTAAAAAAAAATCCTGCATCCAGAAGTTTTAAAGTAAGAGGCAAGTAGGGAACCAAATTTATTTATTTCCAAGGGTCCGAAGCTTGAAAATTTTAGCCGATGCTAGTATCGGCATCGGATTTTTTTAATATCCGAAATCGACATCGGCATTGGCACCGGCATCTGAATCCGACCCCTGATTTTAAAAATCGACTAGAATGGCTCTATGATTTTTTTTTTTTCACTAAAATCGGAATCAGAGGCGGCATTGGATATAATCGTCGCTTGGTGGCGTCGGCATCGGCATCGGCATCAGCATCGGTAATTAAATTAAAAATATCAGGCATCGAACCTATTTCGTTCAGAAAAATGAGTGACTTTAGGGACCAAAAATGGTTTAAATAGTGACTTTTTATGACCTGACGGAAGGAATTTAGGAAATAAGTATATTCAAAATTTTTTTAACGTATTAGACGTGAGTAATTACATTCCTTATTATTTTTATCAATTTTTCCTAAAAATTTTGGTTCCTAAAATTATTAGCCTAACCATTTTTTTTCCTAATTTTAATTTTTGATAAAATCTATTGATCCTCAAATAAAATTTCCTAAAATGAATATTTGTCCTAATTTTTTAAATCCCTAAAGGGGTTTTTGAAATTTTATTTTTTTTTTAGGAAATTTTATTTTAGTAACTTTAAGAAATTTTATTTCAGGAATCAAAAAATTTCAGGAAAATTAAAAATTAGAAAAAAAAATAGTTAATAAAAACAATTTTAGGAATTAAAATTTTTAGAAAAAAATGGATTAGGAATTTATTTTTTTTTTAGGAAAAATGGTAGGGAATCTTCACAACTTTACATAAAATTATTTTTAAAGATGGCGTTTTAGTGAAAAAAACCTTTCCTTGAGCAACTTCGAATGTTGAATACAAATTTTTTAAATCCACCAATTTATAAAAAAAAGTGACTTTTAGTGACCTTTCACAATAAAAGTGAATTTTAGGGGAAAAAGTGGCTAGTTCGATGCCTGTAATGTAGATGGTCATCGGCATCGGCATCGGCATCGGCCCAAGATTTTGATGCCGATGCCGGATGCCGAATGCCGGATGCCGGATGCCGATGCCGAATCATCGGCATCGGGTGTCGGTGCCGGAATCGGAATCGGGAATCAAGTAAATACAGAGCTCGAACCGATTTTCCCTAAAAAAAATTAGTGACTTTAGGGACCAAAATAGTGACTTTTCCCTAAAAAAGTGACCGAGTTCGAGCCCTGTAAATAATATGGAATCGGCATCGGCATCTACCCGAGATTTCAGCCGGCCGCGTCCGGCACCGGCATCGGATTCCAGAATCGTATCCAAAGACACACCTCCGATGCCACTGAAAATTTTGCTTGTTCCCCAAGAGCCTAACTCTGCTAAAGGATGAATGATCAAACGGATCTACAGCCAAAGGCTGCATATTGCCATCTATTAAAAACAAATTGACCTTTCAATTTTTTCATATTTTTGGCCACTTTTTCGACTCTCTTCAGAGACCACTAAATCAGCTTGAATTTTTTCCTTGGTTCGAAACGATTTACCTTTTAATCGGGCGTATAATTTTGTTTACTTACAAAAATTCAATTTAATCTAATTAATCAAGACAATTTTTTTAAATGATAAAATGATCCAAAATCTTAATTCAGTAGTCAGCTTCGATCATAATGCTTTTTGTGCATTAAAAGTTGCAATGGTAGGAGTCCAGTCCCATAAACAAAAAATCCGATATTCTTTTCAAATTTTTCTTCACTCGATGGGAATCATCATCCGCTATCGGGAAAAGCATGGCGTACAAATTCGAGATCAGCAACCCTCCGTCAGCTTCTTCCCAAAAAAAAAAAAACCCTCCTTCTTCCACTCACGCCTTTTAACTTGAGTGAAACGTTTCCCGCGATCGAGGATGTTACACATAATTAAAACTCGGACTCAATTAAGGCAATTAATACCGGTTTAATTACATTTTTTTTTCTTTCTTTAAAAAAGATACTTACGGAAGACAAAAGGAACTCCTCCTCTTATTGCTTTTTTTCCGTCGAAAACGGCCTGCTTGCTGAAAAGAAAAAGAAAAAGAAAAAAAGGTTTGAGATAGGAGATGATTGATGTCGAGAGGGTTCTTTTTCTTCTCGACGTCGAGACTCGGCGATCCGATTCCGGACCGGATTCCTAAAAAAAAAAAAAAAAAAAAAAACGAAGAAATCCTAGGCTCGCGCGTTTTATTCCGTAACGGGTATAACGGAACTTTTTTTTTCTTTTCCTTTTTTTTTTTTTTTTTTTTCTTTTTACCGAGTCATAAATTCGGCAATCGAGACCGATCAGGTAAAATATCAACGCTTCGCGTTTAAACCTGTGAAATCGTGTTTAAACCTGCGAGCGGGAAAAAGTTTTTATATTTATCCCGAGTTTTATTATAAAAAGGGTTTTCGGTTCTGGCGAAAGAACGGTTGGGTTTTCGCCACTGAATAGTAGCAAAAAACTAGAAACTGGAAGAGAAATCGATCAAAGTTAAGTTTTAAGTTTTTTGCTGTTACATCTAAGCTCCACACTACTCCTAGAGGCCAAGGATTTCACTTTTCGATTGTTTTAATGCTTAGCATACGCAAATCCAAAGAAATAATACTAAGTTATAATTGATAAAGCCCTTTTACAATTAAACCGTGACAATTATGTTTAACTTATCATAAGGAGCTATTAATTAAAAGTTATTAATCAAAGAGGAGAGAAATTGTAAAGAGGACGGGAAGAGTCCACGTTTAACTTAGGGGACGCCCCGTATCCCTTACGATGAGATACGAATAAGTAAAGCGCCTTTTACTACCGCATATAAATATTATCCCTACGTTTAGCTTATTCCAAACTATTTTATTACATGTGTACAGTCATTTGTCATGCAGCAAAAAATAGGATTTTACGACAGTCGACAAAAAGTTGGTTTTGAAGAGATGAAGGCTGTTATACTGTTCATTAGCCACGTGGGCCTCTATTCCCGATTTCTCTTCGACCGCTTTTTTCCCCCTCGATTCTTTTTTTTCCTTCATCCCGAGGAAGCTCGCGTCTTTTCTTTTCAACCCGACGGAATTCGACTTCTTCGAAAGGGACCGAGAATCCGAGTCCCTACGACGGGGGAATCCCTTTTTGGAAAACGAAACGGAATCGAAACTAGCGTTCCACCTTTCGGTCGTTTCCAGTACGGAAGGCGGGATAGTTTTTTTTTTTTTTTTTTTTTTTCGGTGGCCGGGGCTGCCATCGGCCGGGGAAAATCTACCGGAGCGAAATTTCCAAGTTACGACACCACGTTTATAACGACACATGTCGCTTATATTTGCTGGGAAAAATTTGGCTCCTCTTGGATGTTCCATCGTCTTCCGAAGAAATGAAGACAAAAAAAAAAGTTATATCTACAAAGAAAGACTGGAACGAAACCGTTTTAAAAGAACCATTACGACCTCCACTCGAGTGGAAATTAATTCGAATAAAGGATAACCACTAAGTCCTCGTTTTCAAGTCTTTCGGATGATCTTTTGCAACTCCTTTGGTAGTCACAAAATTCTCTCTTCCTTTTTCCGAAATTTTCTTTTCAATTCATATCATTTTATTTCATCTTGATATTATTTGTTTCGATCGAAATCGGAGAACGCAACTCGATAAAGATGTAAAAAAAAATTATATTTATAAAAAAAAAAGCCGCACATAAACGGCAATCTATTACTATTGATTGACAGTAACTTAATGTACGAGTACGGTATGCAAATGAAATGCTAATCAATGGTAAAACAAGGTTGTAACTCGGGGAGAAGGATTCACAAAAACCTGCGGCGGCTTTGGATCGATGGTTAACGATTCGATTTTTTGTCCCTCTGCTCCCGTTTCCGTCGGCAACCCGAAACGGCATTAAAAAAAAAAAAAAAATAGTACAAATGATAAAAAGAAAAAAAGGTTACCAGTCAAAACTGGGACTGTATAATTAGATAGATGTGTATAATAAGGTATGGATGGTTCCAACCACAAACCCCGGAGGCGACGATCACCTGTAATTTTACTAGGCTAAGACCTTGATATCATCCTATTTAACCAGCGACCGAAATCCGTCCGCATCTGCATCTGCATCTGCATCTAGTCCTTCTTTATTTCAAATCCGGAATATTTTCCGGCGGCAAGGTTCGCAGAAATACTACTTTCCAATTCAATATCGAAACAACTTCTTAATTTTTTTTATCTCCATTAGAACATACATTTTTTTTTTCTCCCGATAGCAATCCCATAACAGACAGTTTAAAATTCAGTAATAAAAGTGTGATTTAACTATTACATTAAAGATAACTATTGCAAAGAATTTCTCGTAGCATGCAACTGCTATTATGCATGAGAATTTCCTTATTACAAAACAACATGCTTTTGTTTGTTTATTGAAAACCAATCACAGTTTTTTTGTCAATTTTTTTTTTTTCTCATTGCTCTTTCAGATTATTTTATCAACAAAAAATTTTTAAGATTCTCATTCTTAATAACCAACGTCGGACTTCAACCCCGGTTCGTTAATAAAAGCACTAAATTTTTCCAAAAACCATCAATTTTTCAAAATGAATTAAAAATTTTTAAAAATCATTTAAGATTTGTTTATGCACAACAACATTAAGGTTAACTTTACCTGACAAATAATTGCTCCTGATTATTTACCCTCCATGACACTACGGTGGCCCCTAAAAAAAGGAAAAATTTAATTACTGAAATGATTGTTGCAAAACTAGAAAAACAAAACGGCACGAAGCACGTAATTTTTTGGCTTTAAGGAAAACAAACGGTTTAACCGCACCGGGCAAAAAAAGGCGCCTCTTTAAATAATGTAAAACGTCCGTCCGTCGCGATTTATTTTTTGTGAAATGAATTTATAAAATTAACAGTTGATAAACATTTCGAATCTATTTCGTGCCGGCGACGTAAATTTACCGTGTAAATTGATGGTACACGTCGTGTTGTTCCCTCTGTCTAATACGACAACGCTCGTCGCTGCCATTTTGTAAACTGTTCCTCTTTCGAACCCGTTTTGTTTCTCATTGTTCGTGCGTAAACAAGTGGCACTAGGTCAACTTTTGGCGACAACGTTACTTCTTACAACTACGACAAGAAAAATTTCATTTGGCTTTTAAAATGTTTTTCCTGCATTTTTCTGCCTCATGTTCCTTAGGAATCGCCTATAAAATCTCTTTTTTCTTCATTCAACCGAGTTTTTCGTCTTGTACATGAATTGCAGCATTTTTTTGCTGACTTGAGAATTCGAAAGTTTGTTCCCGCCTTCGGTATGTCGACGTTCCGTTTTTTATCGTTTCCGTTGACACTGTCAGCGACTCAATCCGCTTCGTTTTATTATTTTTGTACGATTCGATTGCCCAATATCGAAATATAGTGGTACCTTTCGTGGGTGGGAAATAAAACCGATTCTAATGTACAAAAAAATTTACCATGTTAAAGTTTGGTAGCAGAAGCGACATTAACGTTAGTTACAAATGTACTGTGCGGCTCCTAGATGACACAGAGGTTCTCGAGTGTGAGTTTCAGGTAAGCTGTTCGTTCTTTTTAATATACATTTCTTCTCGTCCTCTCAAAAGATGTTTCCTATTCCTTACAGCCTCACCACAAGGGAAGTTATCTATTGGAACACGTTTGCAAACAACTCAATTTAGTGGAAATCGATTATTTCGGCCTTCGTTACGTTGACAGTAGCAGGCAAAGAGTAAGAATGACAGTTTTTTAGCTCATTACCGTTATTCGTTTAAATTTTAATAAAATGTATCTATTTCCAGCATTGGTTGGATTTGGGGAAAACAATTACAAAGCAAGTCAAAGGTAAATGTTTTAGTAATATTAAATAATAATGGTCACTGATGTTTCAATGTTTGTGACAAGTGTTATAATTGTGATGCTGATCAAGTAATTGAGAATAGATTTTTGATGAAAATTGGAAAATCAGTAAAAAAGAAAGTGCAAGTCACAGTTTCAAACACAACAATACTTTGTCCGGAACAACTTGTTTCTCTTGTTGATAATTACCGACTTTTCCTACAAAGATTAAAATATCTGTTTTTTTTTTTCTTCTTTGCAGATTTGGATCCAATTTTGTTTAGCTTTAGAGTCAAATTTTACCCTCCTGACCCATTTGTACTGAAAGAAGAAATTACTAGGTATCAGATCTATTTACAATTAAAACGAGACCTTCTACATGGTCGATTGTATTGTAACCAAAGTGAAGCTGCACTTTTAGGAGCCTACATCACACAAGGTATGTTATATATGAATATTAAAGCTTGCAATATTATATTATATTGAAATTCTTTTTCCAGCTGAACTTGGTGATTATGATCCTGAAGTGCACGAAGGAAATTATGTATCAGAATTAAAAATACTGTTGAAACAAACACAGCCTATAGAAGAAAAAATATTAGAATTGCACCAAACTCAACTCAAGGGACAATCTCCAGAAGCAACAGAAACTCATTTCCTTAAAAAAGCTTGCCAGTTGGACACTTATGGAGTTGATCCACATCCAGTCAAGGTAAAAAGAATGCCTTTTCCCTTCTACAAATTCTTAGTGACAATATTAACAATTTTTTTTTAAATTTTCAATAGGATCACAGAGGAAATACACTTTATTTGGGAATAAATCATCTTGGTATTCTAACATTTCAAGGTAGCAAAAAAACAAGGCATTTTAACTGGTCAGAAGTCCAAAAAATTAATTATGAAGGAAAAATGTTTATAATACATCTTATATACCATGAGGTAAATATGAATTTGGCAGTTAAAAATTCTCTACTCTAGTAAGTAACTAATAATTTTTTTTCTTTTTATTCTTTCAGGATTCAAGGACCAAGGTATGAATAATCCAATCGGTGAACTTAAAAATCCATTAAAAGTTTGCTTTGATTTAAGTGCCTTTTTTTTTATAGCCAAAATTTTACTTTGGCTTAATTTTTTTTCTCAACCTTATAAAGGAAAAAATTAAGTTGGGGAAAGGCTAATTTTAATTTATTACTTTATTTTACTTGATTTAGAAAAAACATACCGTCGGTTTCAAATGTCCGAGCACCGCCGCTTGCCGTCACGTTTGGCGGTGCGCCATCGAACAAATGCTTTTCTTCACTCTGCCAAAGTCCACTGATGCACCTGTACTGTCGGGCGGAGGTCTCTTCTCTTGGGGCACCAAGTTTAAATACAGCGGAAGAACTGAAAAGGAAATATTAGAGGATGCGAATCCAATTCGTAGGGACGCCGAACCCGTCATCAATCGGATGGGAAGTCTCAGGCGGAAAGCGTCCAGCGTTCCTGCCACCCCATCTACTCCTGTTGGTTCCGACCTCGGTGAGATTAGTAAGACTGCTTGTGACGTAGTTTTTTTTTTTTTTTTTTTTCAATTCGCCGCGATCCATTCTTGAAAATTTAGTCATAAACACGCGTTGCTCTATGTTTCAGGATACAGCAGTTTGCCAAGGTCAAATCACTCTGTACCCGATTCTCGTTTAGACGGAGAACATGGTTTACTTTTGACTGGCGACAGCACAGATAACACGCTCTCTCTTTTAGAAACGGTTTCTGAAGATCAAGAACACGGAGGAAGGCACAGGTTTCAAAGTAAGAAATTTATTTATTTTTTTTTTTTCTTTTAATTTAAAATTTTATAATGTTAGATTGCACGATTTAAAAAAAATAGATTTATTAGTAGTTAATTCAATTATTTTCTATAAAGGAAACCAGGAAAATTTTTAGTATCGCACAATTTGGTGATGGGAATTTCCTATTCCGGTCGCTTAGTGCATTTTTACTTTCAAGAGCGCGCAAGTTCTGGAATTTAGCCATAGTGGAGGAAAACGTAGTGTGATACGCATTTTTTAAAAGAAAATTTTAAATAATATTCTGCTATTTTAAATGTCAGTTAGTGGCAATGTGTCTTTAAAAATGACAGTAGGTATTTAAATACGGTTGAGGAGCAGTGAAATCATTGCAGTGATTGCAGTGAATATGGAACCGCTTCCCAAGACGCTAATCACGATCACACCACGTTTTTTTCCCTGTGGAATTTTGCATGACTGGACTTGCTGGAACGTTGTCGTTTGCTGTAGATAAATTTCTTTTCTTTTGTTCTGCATTTTAGAATATTTTTAATTGGGGATTCGCATTTTGATTATTTAGCAGTAGATAAGGAAACCAAGTTAGTCCAAGACGACACCGGGAAAGCTGACAAATTACGTTTGCCGTTGCGAAACGGTTTCGGAGTGGCTGCAGGTAGGTGAATCTAAGCTTTTTGCTGCTATCGCAACTGTCGGGGACGGGAGAAAAAAAAAGCGTGACTCGAGGTGTCGGTTTTTTTGTTTTCCTTCAAATCGAATGGGGATCAACTCTATAGTAATTTCGTGCCTGTGGCTTTCAGGTCCAAAAGACGGCGAGGTGGTCGACGATTACTATTTTCGAGATTCATTCGATCATTCGTCTTCAGAATCTCAGTTGCAAGACGTTGTAGGGAAAACGGGCCTTCCACCTTCACACCGTTCAAGCAGAAGTCAAACTCCTCAGCCCGGACTCAGGTCCAAACCAGGCGGTAGTAAAACTTCTTTGCAAACTACTGGGCTTGCGCCGGGTACAATCGTGCCGTTGCCTCCTCCTCCCCGTTCCACAGAAACGATGGTTGAATCATCCGTCTCTTCCAGAAAATTCAATTTATTTCAAGTAAGGCGTTTTATTGTTTTAAAAAAAATATTAAAAGTTATTCAATTTTTGCAAAATTTATTTTTAGGTTTTTGTGCCGTCGTTCCTCTTCGTAGCGATATCGTTGATAGCCGCTACGGTTTTGGTTTTGGAATCGGATTCGGATCTTTTGAGCAACGTGAGAAGGATGCCGGAAATGATCGCTCTCAGAAAGGAGTACTACGAACCGGCCAAAGAATTTTTGGCAAAACGAATTTCTCAACTTTTATCTAAATAAGGCGGATCTCGAAATTCCAGAAATCAGAGAGCCTTGCTTATGGCCTGTCGAAAATTCCAACAAAAACGGCAGACTTTTCAAAACTTGGGTTCCAAACTTTAAGACTGCGATGAATTTTTTTCAATGAAGCCGGAAAATTTTTTAAAAAAACTCACACGTAGGACGGAGGAAAAACTTCATTGCAAAAAGTTACTGCGCGGCAAAAATTTTCGCTTCTGATCCTGGAATTACACAAGCCCTAAATCTTGCCAAAAAGATTAATTATAAACCGAAAAATTAATTTCGCAAAGCATTTCCTTCCGTAGTTGATTATTTAATGCATTTATCAAATTTAAAATATTTAAAGGGTGGCATTTTTTTTTTCTTTCAACTAAAGGAAATCCGAATCAATTGTAAAAAAAAAAAAAAAAAATTAAATGTTAGGAAATTCTTTTTCCATTGGTGACGGATCACTTTAACGTGAAAAGCTTTAATTGTACATAGAGTTTTGCGGGAAAAGAATTAGGGGGTTACGTACTATTTTATATCGGAACAGTATTATTAGTTTTCATTTGTAATTGAAGGTGTTACGTTTAAAATGAAAGATTAGTTTTTTAAATGTTGATTGCTTTAAAAAAAAAAAAAAAAAGAGCCCGGTGGAAAACGTGATTTCTTTTTTATCGAAATTTTTTTTACTTTATATGCTTTTTTTTAAAAATAGTGTTTTTTCGTCTGACAGTTAACTCGTTGATAATCATATCTCGTACAATTTGCATTTAGGGAAAGGAAAAAAAAATTTACGATGCTATAAATACTTGAATCGTGAAATATTATGGACCAAAAGAGTATAAAAATTATATTTATTTACTTATTTATTGATTATATGGTAAACGACAGATTTTTTTTTTTTTACTTCTCACGCTTAGAAAGTGTTCCCGAAAAAGAAAAATTATTTATATATATATATTTATTGCAATCTTATTTAAGGATGATTTTAAGATAAGTTTTAAATTAAAGTAAAGAGTGAGGGCTAGCTGCAATTTATTTGAAAAATAAAATTTGAACAAATAAGATGAGAGAGAATTGGTCATTGTGTTATGCTCAAGAAAAGATGAAGCGTAGTGACTTTAAAAATCACTAGGTTTAAATGGTTGCCAAATTAATTTTTTTTTGCTTTGCCAAAAGTTTTGTTACCATATTCAACAATCAATAATAAGAGACTAACCGTTACTGTACATTGAAGCGTTCTTTTAGTGATGAGTCTTAGTTACATTTCAGTTACATTCTTTCGTGATTTGTGACGTAATTTTTGCTATTTTCGAATTCCGATGCTACGAAACAAATCGGAGAGAAGAAATTTAATTTTTCATACACTCCCATCACTCATCACTGTGTTTGTTTAAGGAGTCAAGATTAATTTCAGAGACTAACTTCTAGAGACATTCAAAATCGATATCCCTCGCTTTCTAATCACTGCTGCATTTAATTTTTTGCATTCACAACATGGGCAGGGAAATAAAATTACTCTTGTTTCAATACATTCCAATTAGAATCTCTCTAAAATTTTCTACTGTCCTCTTGCCAGAACAAAATAATATTCCAATCTTTTCTAGTCGCAAAATATCGCATTTACTAATAATTTTTTTTTTTATACTGATTTCGATTCCAGATTTTATTATTGTAACCTTCTGTTGGATTTTATATTCGGTTTTTAACAAATTTTATAGTTGTAGATAGAGGGAAATCAAAAACTGTTTACTGTAAATAAATAAAAACTAACCAAACGACTATCCTTGTGCCACATTAGCCTCGCTTAAGAGAAAAATAAAGAAATAAACGATCGTAAAATCATGTATTTTTTTTTTTTATATATTTTTTAGACGCGGAAAAAATATACCGCTTAGCCGCTTAGTTTACTGATAACAACTTGCAAAATCCAACTTGATTGTTAAAAATTTTTAGTACAAATATACGATCGAGTTCTAAACAACTTTTGTTTCTTTTTTGAACCCTTACCCTTCAGGTTGCGGACAAAACGGCACGCCCACAGATGGATCAGGAGAGGAGCTATTGTAATCCGTCTCTGTATTTTTTCGGTGATGTCTGTACGTGTGCATTTTCAGATTGGCCAATTGCTTAAAATCCTTGTTGCACTCTCGGCACCGGAAAGGGTGTTCGCCAGTATGGGTTCGCGTGTGAACTATACAAGTGCTGTTGTCCTTAAATTTCCTGGGGCAAAATTTACACTGATAGGGTTTCACACCAGAATGAGATTTTTCGTGCCTCCTTAAAGAGCTTTTCAATGCAAAAGTTTTCGTGCAAAATTTGCAAGTAAAAGAGACGTTTTCGCTTGCCGGTCCCCTGCAGTTTTTACAAAGCGAATCCTCCGCAGCATCTTCTTCCAAATCGTTCGGACACCCAAGGCATTTTTTAAAAGTGGATTGCTCGTCGTGAACTTGCACCACGTGAACTATGAGATCTTTTTTCTCTTGAAAAAAAGTTTTACAAAATTTGCAACCGTAAGATCCCGCACAAATTTCGAGATGAGAATCGCAGTTCTCCTCTTTACCGCAAAACCTGCACGTTTTTTCTACATGATCCAATTCATGTTTTTTCAATTCAAAAAAGTTCTGGAATTGTTTTTTGCAAAACCTGCAGACTTGAATTGACTTGAAATGAGTTTCCGCGTGATCTTGTAGACTTTTACGATGCTTAAAAACGCTGCCGCAACTGTCGCATTTGAATCTATGAAAAAGATTGATGTGAGTTTTGAATCCGTCTAGACTAGTCGTGGGTACATTGCAAGCGGTGCAAAAAAAATTGTCTACATTGGTGTCATGTTTTTCTGCAACATGTTGAGTCAATTCATCATATGAGGAAAATGCCTCTGAGCACGCGGCACACTGAGGAATTGGCAGAAAATTTACATCTTCATGCTCTGTTAAGAAATTCTCTTCAACGAATTCTTGCCTTTGTCTTTCCCTTTCCGGTTCTGAATCATCCACCGTAGGAACAGGATGATTCCTTTTCAATTTAGACCTCAAAAAAGCGTCGGAATTTTCGCACATTGTTTTAAACTGAAACGATTTTTCTACCTGATGAACGCAAACATGACAAATTTTCGAAGGCAGTTCGTCGTCCGCAAAAACCTAGAAAAATAACTGGGTTTAATTATTTCTCTTTACGGAAAAAGTTCGGCCCTGCAGTCAGACGGGGAAAAAGGCAAAGGACGACGTTTATTGTAAAATAAAAGAGAACTTACACATCTACTTCAGGCCTCCTCTTCCTCTGACAATGCAGGGCAAAAAGGTTCGACTTACCTCGATGGCAGCACAACTCATAATTTTAAGAGGTAAAGCTACCCCATCTGTGGCGACGTAATTGGTAAAGATAGGCAACATGAGACCTTCCTTAGAAAGGCACAAACGGCAGACGTTCCGAAAGCTGTCTTCCATCATGATCTGGACCGCAAGATCATAAGATAAAAAATAAAAAAAAATACACAAACTAACCAAAGAATGTTGTTGTTTTGTTCGAGTCGGCTTTATTTTTGTTCCGTAGCAGAAGACGAAACCAACAACATTGCCAACGTAGTGCACAACTAAATCCCGCCATAACAAGTATTTTTTTTTTAATTCCAATAAATAAATAAAGTGAAATAAAAAACTTTTAATTTACTTTGCCCAACATAGTAGCATTATAGGTACGAGGCAAGTATCAAATTAAACTTTGTTACCGCAGTTACTTTTTCCATGCAAAGTTCAAGTTTAAAAAAAACATTTCAACAGGTATGGCGTCAGAATAAATTGATAAATAATTATAGCAAAAAGCGCATTACATTTAAATTCTACTAAATTATGACAGTTAAACGGTTTTTTTCTGCCAGACCCGTAGCCAGCGAGGGACAAAGAACGACTCAGCCCTCCTGTGAGGAGTTTTGAGACTCTCCCCACGTGCAATTTCCCGTTCTAAAAAAAGCCATTTGGAATCCCCCTTATAATCTTCCCGCCCCCTCGGCTTTCCGGGCTGACTGGGACCTGCAGAGCAGGCCCGATCATAGTCGCATTAACCTCGTGCCGCCTTAAAAATGCTGATTAGATTTCGCAGTACTTCGAATTTAGGTACACAGAAGTCTAATCGTCAATTTTAAGGTGATTTATGTAACATTTGAATCGCTTCTCAGGGATTCTTTCCCGAGACCTGGCTGGATAATACGGTCCTAGCCTAAAGGAATCTGTTAAACACTTAAAATTAAAATCGAAAGTTTGAAATCACCCTAGCTGGCACTTAAAATCTTTCTGACGCTTAATTGAAATTTATTGTTTGGGTCAGAGCTATTAGTACTTACGCCGAATTAATAATTCTTCATTTTTAAAAAATGCAGTACTTGCTTGTTTTATAGAATAACTTAGGAAAGAAAACGTTCTTTCAGGATGCAATGACATACTCACCGACATACTCATGACGGCTATTTTTCTTTTCAGAGAGATTAAAAAAAAGATGGGTTTTAAATAATTAGAAGTCGGTAAAGGAAAATTTATTTCCGAAAGAAATAGTGTATATAGAAGACAAATTTACAGGACGTCGACGTCGATAGACGCTTATGGAAACACTTAACGAGATCCACCAATCGCACGGAGACATAATTCTTGTTTTTGAACCAATTCCGGGGATCGATATACAGTCACGAATCGGACGAGTGAGGTGTGACAGTAACTTTATTTTTAAATTTAATTTTCAATACTGCGAAATGCGTGTAATTTTGCAAAATATCATCTTTGAAGTCCATTTCTCTTCTTTCTGTTTCTGTGTTATTTTTTCTTTTTTGTTTCTTTTTTACTTTCCTCAGGCTGATCTGTACTGTCGGGTTGCGGGTTATCCTCGTATCTAAAAGTAAAAAGAGGCAAAGTAAGTGAAAGCCAGGTGTAAACAAAGTTGAAGCTTTCGATCCGGTCGAAATCTATCACCGAAAACCGCAACCCATAAAAGAAAAAATTCGTGCTTATTAAAAATTTAAAAAAAAAAAAAGTTCAGCTTACTTGAGCATAGCTTTGAGATCTCCTTTGATGACTGCCAATGCCAAAGGAGTGCCTAAACAAGCGGGGACCAAGTACAATAAAGCGGGCTGCGCGTGCTTGAACACGTGCATCACAAAAATTGTGGCGATCAAACCGACAATGTAGGCGATAAAAGTCGCGTAAAAATAAGTCTTGGTATTTCTGTTTAAACTGTTGTCAAATCTCAAAAGCAGAGCGATGAATATTCCAGGAACGACAATGTCTCCGAGTCCCAACATTGCAAAATTATTTGCTCCTAAACCTTTTTCCAAAATGTCCTGAGGGAAGACGACTAAAAGCAAAAAAGCAAAAAAAATGTTTATGATCTTTCGCTAAAACTGTAACAGACGTGGGCTTACGTTTTATCGGAGCTTCGAAAGATTTGGCTACTGTAATCATGACGTTGGTTCCAAAGACCCAAAAAATATCGTAAACAAAAAGACCGCAAAGGAGAATGCATCCAGTGACAACGTTATTTAAGTGAAGTAACTCTACGCCGTTGATGGCAAATGCAATACCGAATAAATTGTTTGCAATCCAGTGCTAAAAAAAAAAAAAAAAAAAAAAAAAAAAAAATACAAGATTAGAAATGAACTAAAAACACAAATACACAAGTGTTGAGTACGCACCTTTTTCATCAGATACCACGCTCCGATGAGGGAACAACAGAAGATGCAAACAACATCGTGAGAAGAAAATTTATAATTAATTATATCTTTATCACCTTCCGGACCTCCTTGGGTAAACGTTAGGTGATATGGTATGTTGGGAATTGCTGCCGGCACTAATTTGCTTATAATCGGGCTAAAAATGAAAATGAGTATAATGCATTAAATTGATGAAAACAAAAGTAATAGTTTAAGAATTGCTTTTCCGGTGTGTTACCTTACTAAATGGCATAACGCTAAAATTCCTAAGCAGAAGAAATAGAAAGTCAGAAGTAAATTTATGTACTCTTTTGAAAAAATCTGAAAAAAAAAAAATAAATAAATAAATAAAAGTAAACAAATAAAGATATAAATAAATTAAATAAAAAAATGAAAGCATAAAATTCTTACTTAACATAACAGGAAAAGATCCAAATTTAATATGTTAAAATTATTTATTTGAAAGGTTTCAACAATTTTTTATTTGATTTAATGAAGCAACTACTGTCGATATCAATAAAATTTTACAGTCAATTGTTTGTGCAACAAGTCTTGAGGGGATCTTTGTCTCCCAAAGAAAAATATTTCTTAGATTTTCACATTGCTTGTCCCCCCAAAAGAAAAAATTGTTTTTTCATAACTATGAGTAGTTTTTTTCCTATAATTTTAAATAAAAAGTGCAATGAAAAGAAAAAACTTGTAAATTTTCCAAGCATTTTAAAATCATTTTCGGTACACCAATTCTTTTTTATGTTTTGGAAAATTTCTAAACTATGCTCCAGCTTCTGTCTGGTTATTAATATAAACTGTAAAATTTATTCCTCGCTTTTAAAAATTCCCTACCTAGGCTATGCAATGCAGCCTTGGTGATGGCACTAAAAAAACCCATTACTTTTTCTTCGATCTTGAAACATTCCAATATTCTTTCAACAGAGTATGATGATGAGTAAATTCTTGTGGGAAAAACAATTTTAATGTATGTATATTACTCACCTGAAAGACAATATAAAGACCAAACAATGCTGCACTCGCCACTAGAGGAAACATTGCTGCATCTTTGTGAGACATTGTTTCTGGAATTTTTCCTGCTTCTTGTTGCTTCAAATCAAATAAAAATCTTTCATTAGATATGTAAACACGTAGGGAAAAAAAGGTAAAAATACATAAATAACAAAGATGACAGAACCAGTTAGAACAGTAATATTTATAGCACCTTTGATATTGACAACTTGTCAACAAATCTCATGTTTATTGGCGATTTTAAAAAATTTACTCGGAAAGATATTCTTGTTCCCCCATTGTGGTAAAGTAAACAGACGTAATGAAAAAAATAATTAAATGCTTACCTCCACTTTTTGTTCATTGTGATGTTTGACGGATCTGAAAGAGCCGAAAAAAATGGGAAGCAGAGCCATAACAACTAAACTACCATATGCTACAGCCATTCCCTCAGGTGTCGACGGCGTTTTTCCAGTCGCATTATTAACGGCTTCCGAAATATTTTCCTTGACATAGTCTCCCATTACTAAATTTTTTAAAATTAACCTAATATAAACATAAAGATCGATTCAGATATTCGGTGACACACAAGCAATTTTCTCGTGTCGACATTTACATAGACACCACGACGATATCACAAGCAGACGAATATTTGCGATACTGCCAACCTTTGAAAAAGATCTTTCCTTTGTTCCTTTCCCAACATAAGGCTCTCTACGGTTTGTTTTCGTTTAATCGTGAATGTGTAAACAAGTATTTTATTTTGCCGTTTTTTATATTCCAAAAACGTCAATTGCCTACAGTTTTTGAAGATTAGCAGTCTTGTTTATGAATCTTGACTCGTTTAGAGCATTTCGGTAGCGATGTCTACTCACGCCTTGGCGTCTTTGACTGCGACTTATACTGACTCTGAGCCCGAAGGAGAAGACGACGACGAAAGGTTATCCCCGGATGCGGAAAAGAAGTCTGGCTCGGAGGATGATGGAGAAAAACCAGAAAAGGAACTGCTGCCTTCGGCAATGGAAGTCGATCCTGTTCTCATCAAACCCGCAGAAGTTCCCAGTCGAGTAGCCAAGTTGGTTTCCTATCATGACGACACAGGTATTTCGGACGAGGAAGGAGAATTGGGGCACAGGTTAGAAAATCGGAAAGCTGACGAGCCAGAAGTGGAACTACCTCCTGAACCTGTTGGGGAACCAGCTCCAGCCCTGCAAACCAAAGTGTCAGAAATCCTTAAACGCAATGTGGACATGAACAAGATAATTCAAAGCCGAAAAGAATTTAGAAACCCGAGTATTTATGAAAAATTAATTCAGTTTTGTAATTTAAATGAACTGGGAACAAATTACCCCCCTGACATGTATGATCCTTCAAAATGGAGCAAGGAATCTTACTATGAAGAACTTGCACGAGTGCAAAAAGTGGAAATGGACAGGAGGGAGAAGGAAAAGAAGGAACGAACCAAAGTGGAATATGTTGTTGGTACAAAAAAACCAAATCCCAGTCAGAGTGAAGATGATTTGAAAAAGAGAAAATCAAAGTGGGATCAAGTAGGGTCTGCTACTTCTGTAGGACCAGGACTAGTGATCAGGCCTGCTGGTCTTCTTCAACCTTCTTTAACAGCAGCAGTGACTGGTACCAGAGGTACTGTCATTTCTGCTTTTGGTTCATTACCAAAAAAACCAAGAATATAGCTTTCAAGCTTAGCTAATTTAATATATTGTTAATTCCTAAATTCTCTTGATTTACCTTGCAAGTCATTTGTACATGATTGATTGAAGACATAAAAAATTGATGCAGGTTCAGTAATACAAAAATTTTTTTATTACCTTTTAAGATGCCAATTTCAAATTGTGAAGATTATGCAAATCGAAAAAAATTATCTTCATTTAATGCACCTGTCAGTTATTGTTTGTTGAATCAAAACATTGATTCATTAGACGTTGGCTCTATTAAATAGTTCTGAATATTTTGGGTCGATTCATGAAAAATATACAATGTACTGGGGATTTACTTTTGGAAAATGCATAACTAGGTTTACATTTTTTAATTTTTTGAAATTTAATTGTTAAGAAATCCATGTACTTACTATATTTCTACTATTTATTTGACTATTTAACGTAAAATTCAGCAAGTATGCTCTGTTGTTATTCCATCTTTAAAGAATTATTTCATCGAAAGATTTTTGTAAGTACAAAAATTGTTCTCAAGAAAACTTTGGGCTTCAAATTCTAAAATTTATTTTCAAGTTTTAACGATTCTACCGTATGACACATGAAAAATAATGTAATACATTTTACATGTATTATTATTTTATATAACAAACATGGTTTCATTTTTGTGATAATTTTTTTTAAATACACCATTTATGTGTAAAACCATTGTTTTTTTTTTTTAAATCGGACCTAGTTCCCTGTTTCTGCAACTCCGGGGCACCCGAACCTTTCTGGATAGAAAAATTTTTTTTTTTTGATCAGGTGGGTTTCCTTCCCTGATGATTCCAATCTGGGGAAGCAAGTAGCGCCTTCACTTAGTTGAAATATTTTCTTCCGCCTTGTTAATAGCATTAAATCCGCAATAATTTGGAATAACTTGCCAGACAATTTTTTCGAAGTATTCAGTGAAGTATTATTGTTTCAATAACCAATAAATTTAAAGTAAAATACAAAGCAAAACTAAAGAATGATTAAATAAAAAGTTTTTCGAAAACTGAAAGAGCTAAAATGGAGAAAAATACAAAGGAAAAATAAAAAAGTCGTTTTATTTTCGTTGATATAACAATTTGAACTTTTATTGACGGGGACTGATCAAGTTGCTTAAGGCACTCTTTTAGAGGAAAGTATGCGAAATACAATAAAGAAGCTAATGCTGAATCTTTGGTTGAAAAACTACCTTTGATAATAAAGAAGGGAATGAGAGTTTATAAATCGGTGCAAATGCAATTATGCTATCATATACTTTCCGTACATCGGGCCGTTTTTTGGTTTGAAAAATCCGCCTTTTTATGGTCATTCTTAAAGAGTATGAAGGGGCAAACATACTTTCACATATAAATCTTCTGAATCTCCTGTTAATTAAAATCACTGGATCCATAACGAAACTTTGGAAGAACTAATGTAAATGATATTAATGAAAAGTGAAAAATTACAACAAGCTCAATTAATCAATTATTTATAATAATTAATAATAATAATAATAATAATTATGATATATTTGAAAGCTAAATTATTTTATTATACACAAATGAGTTATGACGATTAGTCAACATCGAGACATTGATTCAAAAATATAAAACAACGTTAAACATTTTTTAGTTATTTTTTTGTTACAAGACGAGAGTAGCAATTCTGAACATTCCAAGTGAGATCAGAAATTTGTTGCATTTGTCTTTCAGTCAGTGAAGAATTTCGTCGACGTTGGAAAAGGCACAAGATCCCAGTCCGGAGCGAGACATGAGATGTACGAGTTCTCGAGCGTGCGCCAAGGCCACTTCAAGTGGGGGTCGTCTGGGCAAGTGACTCGATTCTAATATTGCCGAATTAAGTGACGAACACACGGTTTCTCTTTGTACTGGTTCCAACTGCCAACCGACCGGGCTGTTCCAGGGATTAGAATAAGCCAACAAACTAAAGGCATCCTGAAACCAAAGTAAAAAATTTAATTGGATGAAAATCTGTACGGCTCGGTGGAATAAAGGAACCAACCTGCAACATTTTTTTGTTGGATTCGTCTTTCTCTTTGCCTTGCTCCTGTCCGAGTCGTATACTCATGTTGAACAATTCTTTACCGAAATCCAGCATTCTTTCAATGCCCGGTTTGCTTCCTCCGCATACTTGTCTACTCCGGCTTCCGGGGGAATCCACGTCCATGTCCTCGGATTCGTCGTTGTCTTCGTCCCAGTCGGGATGGTGGCCGGATCCGTTTTGAATACCGTTACGGGTCGAGGGAGAGGTCGCTTTGGCATTGAAATGACTCTGTTGTTTCTCCGCGTTGTCGGTTGCTTCCATTTCGACGTCGCTTTCTTCGTAGACGGCAGTCCTGATCACAGAATCCACGGCCGAGTTGCCGTTAACGGAAAAATTATTTTGCTGGTTTAATTCTTCAACCGAAGTCCGACGACTCCTGCTGGGTTTGTTGCTTCCATTGTAAGCCTTTGTCGATTGGATCACGGAAGTTTGAACGGGGCTCGAAGGCCTGGGAGGAGTTCCTGAAGAGTGAGACGGTGAGAAGACCCCTTGCCCTCGAGATATTCGAGGCGGACAAACCTGTTGAAAGGATGGAAGTTTAAAGAATATTCAGGTACTATTTGCTGCAAAAGTTTCTCACCTCCGAATCCGTGCCATTTATCATTTCCACAAACTGGCGACATTTTAATTGAAACAATAAATTTTGATTGCGTTCTAAAAGACCGGGATATAAACGAAACGTGGTTTCAATGGCTTCTCCCATTCGACCGGCTAGTACTAATTTGAGAATTCGTTGTCGACTTTTTATAGAAGCTAATTCTTCGTGAAAAACTTGCCCCGTACTATGAGCAAACGCCTCGGCAGTGGCGCAATATCCGTGATGAACTAAATATGTAGATATCATTCTGTAACGGAAACGAATAATTTGCCGGTGAAAGTTTGATCAACAATAAGACAGCTTTAGCGTTTAAACACATTTATTGGATGTTGCCCTCATTAGCGTTCACAAAACAAGGATCAAATCGGTACCATTCCATAAAGGAATTTTCAAAATCATGTTTTCAATTTGAAAAAAAAAAAAACTGATATGTTTTGATCTTACGACATTCCTGCTGATGCTACTTTCACTTAAAGCTGGGAAACTCCGAAGACAATCGTAGGAGGCAATCGATTAGGAAATTAATCATCATTTTTAATGGAAAATATACAGCAAGTCCAATGCCAGGTTTCAAGGTTATCGAGGGCGTTGTAGGGTTTGCTTGAAACGCCAACGGCACAATATTTTTTTTATTTATTTATAAAAAATCGAAAGCAAAAAAAAATGAACTATTAACCGTAGATTTCTATCAGTTCCTCCTCCCTGCAACAAAACCCCTATCCAGGTACATTTTAGTCATTTCGTACTTTATTATTACTGCAAAGACCGAATGAAGGCCTGGAAAACATTTAAACTTATTAGAAAAAAGGTTTTCACAATTTAAGGCGGTGGACATTTCGAATTTGCTGTCAACTGAATACTCATTTTTTTCCAAAATATTAAAGCAGTGAATTGACCTAATTAAATCAGCTTTGGCTATAAATACTTATTTTATCTTTTCAAAACCGACTTCCGAGTTCTAAAACGTCCAAAAATCAAACTAGTCCATCAAAATATATAACAAAAATATACATTATAGTTGTCATAATTAATTGTAAGGTTCGAGTACCCATCATAGGTTAATACCATCAGACAAGGGCAACTGATTCGATTCGAGTCCACCAGGGAGAAGAATATCTTCTCGCTTTGTTGTTACAATGCCGACGACACCTTACCAGCGTTAAACAAAAGGGCAACATCCATGATGAATTTTTTAAACGGGAAATGAATAAATCTACTAAATAAACTGTGAATCTATCAATATACAAACTTGTGTAAAATAGCTTGCCATTCCCCTTGACTTTCGGGAACGGGAAAATCTTGTATCGTCAAACGAGTTCTGGCACGAAGTTCGCGCATCATATCTTCTATATCAAACATAAACGGCTCTTGGCCAAAATTTGCATCTACTACTTCTCCCGGGGTCTGAAGTCCTACAGTGGGATAGAGATTCGGCTGAAAAAAAAAAAGACAAATAATCAGACATAACACAAAAGAAATGAATACTACTCATCATCTGCAAACTTGATTTTACAGAGTAAATTACAATTCAACTGATTTTGAGGCTTTTCCATTTGACCAAGTTTCCCAATAATGTTGCACTCATGCATAACTGCAAGTAAAATTTTTGGGAAAATGGTGGAACAGGAAGTTTGGGAGTAGAACCTTTTATTACAAGCAAGTCATAAAGTTGCAAAGTTCTCTATTAAATTTCAGCATTACTCCCCACCCTTCATTAGGAGCTGAACTGGACAATACAACTTTTGATGCAGTTGATAAACTCCATAAAGTAAATAGCTTAATCATACAATAATTACACAACAAACTTACAGGGAGATCTGTGAAAGCTACTCCTAAATTGTGACCATTTTTTGTATAAAAACAAGTGTTATCTATTAAATTGACGCCGCAACCAATTACGTCTCCAGTCGTAAATGTGGGACCGTAAGGTTGGCCAGTGCCCGATGAACAAAACGAGTGACCATCGTCTCCGTGATAACCATAAGAATGTTTATCCCAACCTGAAAATGTCATAAATGAATAAAAACAGAATGAACTATACAAAAAAAAGGAAATTCATATTTTACCAGGTAATCTGTTCATGTTAACTCCTTGGGCAGATAAACCGATTCCCATGTAGCCATCCCTTCCTTTGCTGACAATTTTAACTTCAAAGTAGTAAAGTCCGCAAGCTGGAGGTATGGGATGTGTAGCCCGAACGCTGGCAGCATCTTTATGAGTTTTTCCATGTCCTAAAAAAGATAACTTTTTTTTTTTTTTTCCCAAAAAAATTGTCAACTATATTGCGACGAACTTTAAACAAAGATATCTAAATTGATTGATTGGTGTTTTTTTTCTTTTTTAATAAGGCCATCGAATATTAGCCTCCAACGATTATAAGTTCTTAGGCTTTAATTTCTGATCAGCTGATTTCTTTGTTTGAAAAATCAAAACCGTCATTTTTTTTAAATTCCCGGGACGATCGGATTTGGCGATCGATGGGATGTGATTGCGGAAGCAAAGATTAAAAGAAAAAGAATGTAATCGAGTAATGTATTCGAATTACGTACAAATTATCCTTGAATAACATTCGGATAGATCAATTTAGGCCCTACCTTTGTAATGAACCCTCAAATTATTTTGAGAGAGCCCGATGTAATTGTATTTGTCCTTTGGGCTCCAAGATCGCGGCAGAGGAGTTTCTTCTTCGTTAACCATCGGATACAACACCTTAAAACGGTCGACGTTTCCGTTTGCTGGCGCAGGTTGAACGTCATTCGAATTACGGCCGATGCTCGTGGCGGCCATTTTTTACTGTAACCCAGATGACGAGAAGTTTAACAGGCGCGTTCGGGGATGTGAGACACTTATCGGTGTTGCCAACTTTATCATATCCTTCCTTTCTTAACTCGAAAGTTTTCGAGATTTCGAGCCGCCGCTCCCCCGTTTTTTCAGTAAGCAGTGAACGTTCGATCGCGTTGTTCTCGTCCGTCTCGCAAATGTTATGTAGCGGTGACGGGGGTTTTGGGCAGGGCTGGTCCAAGTGAAAAATGTGATGTTTTTACATTTTTTAGCCGAAATTAATCTTTGAATCGTTATCATTATCTCAGATCTGCTCTTTTGGATTAAACCGTGCATATACAGTAGGAAAAGAGTGTGGTAAAGTGCGGAAGAGAGGATGAAAAAAGTCGGTTGTACGCCCGTAGGCTTATAGATTATGCATCGATTAATTCGGGCGTTCGGCGATATTTGGCATCGTAACGGTTTCGAAAGGGTGGAAATTTTATAACGTAGGTCGTTTTTTCCTGTGCCGCGATCCCACGAAATCGATTCCATATAGATTTTTTCGAAATCGATTCATAACGCCGAGTTACGGGTTCTCTTTCTCGTTCTCCGGGATGGGGTGTGCTATGTCTGCAGAGGAACGGGCCGCGTTGGCCCGGAGTAAACAAATTGAAAAAAATTTAAAAGAGGACGGAATACAAGCGGCAAAAGACATTAAACTTTTACTTTTAGGTAAGTCCGTTATCGATTCCTTTCGACCTCTGCATTATCTTTCGCGGCGGGCCATGTGTCGAAGAAAACGCATCTTATCAAGGGATTAATCGCAAATCGTTTACCGTCCACAAAGAGCTTTTGAAATGGAAGCTGAACCGAAATTACATTCCATCTTTGGTCCAGTTCAGCAACAAGTTTCTTTGTAAAAATCAAATATATTGAAAAAATTTAATTTCCTAATTTATTCCTTAAAGTGTTTCTTAAAGTTGTTTTAGCAGATCTAAATGAGGTTAAATCGTTATTTTGTTGATAATTAAGTGACTAGGTTTACATCGAATTTACTATTTGGTTAAAAAAGGACTTTTGTAAGCATCTTGTGCTTGAATTCGAACACAGTGTTAGGCTATTTTATTCCATTACAAAAGAAAAGTAGAAATTTCAATGCAACTAAGAAAAAAAAATTTTTTCGTCTCATAGTACCAAAAAAAAATGACTTGCTAAGTTTTGATATTAGGCCTACTGTGCATTTTACTATAACAACTTTATCAGTAATATTTTTTCTAAAAAATCAAACCTAGTTTCCACAAACACATCTTTTGAAAGAAAATAAAAAATGTGAGCTACCTTCCTGCGTTGTTATCAGGTGTTTAAAAATGAAGATCATTGGTGCAACAGTTCATCTAAAATGAAATTAATTTTTGAGGTTTGAATACTTTTAAGTAATCAAGATTTGGTTTTTAGTAAGATGATGCACCAATGATATCAAACATTTTAACATTTTAAATGGTACTTTAATTTTCAGTCAAAAAAACTGTGGACCTCGTTTAAAAAATTCATTAAAAAATTTAAAAAATTCATTGTTACTTTGGCCCATTTGTTTTTCTCCATAATGTACTCTTCCAATAAAAAATAAAATTTAATAATGGAAAAAAAAAAGCAAATTTTAGGATGCTTGTTTGCTTTTCTTTGTTTGAATTTTCGATAGAGTCCATCAATGCCGATGTAGTTAGCCCGGAAAAAATGTAAACAAAGCATAAGTGCAGATCGTTTGAGAGTCATCGATCGACTATTAAATTTCAAAAATCCCCCCCCACAGATGTGTGGGATATCCTTTGCACGTTAACAAGTACTTTACGTTCGCCTTTTTTTTTTCCAATTTTTCCATCTTGAAATTCCCACTAAAAGCTTCGACAAAAAAGTAAAATAAAGTATAAAGAAGCGGCGGGATTTTATCTCATTCGCAATTAATTAACAAATGATATCATCTTTTGTATGGCGAACTCCATATGGTTTATATCGCAGTCGATCGTTTACCTCGGACCTCGGTCGCCCGAGCAAAACCGAGAAAAGAAAAAGCTTTTTCTCTTTTTTTTTTTTCTCTCTCCTTTCAATTCGCTTTTACAATTAATTAAATCGCATATCGTGCGGTAATTAAACAAATGTTTTGCGGTGACGAGAAAACATTCCCAGACATTTTGTTTTAAAACGAAACTTGAAACCTTGATCATTTTAACCTTACATAACTCTTTTGTGTTCTATTTTCAGGTGCCGGAGAATCGGGGAAGAGTACAATAGTAAAACAAATGAAGTAAGTATTAATCTTTACTGACGCGAATTCCGCGTTAAACGATTAATCCGGTACGGACTGCTGATTTCGCATGACGTCACCTTCATTCGAATGCCTTTTTAAACACAGAAAATTATCTGAAAAGATTATTTTTCTCGAACGTGTTTTTTTTTTTTTTTTTTTTTTTTAACTCCAAATTTTTTGTCTTAAAAAAATTTCGATGAAAATTTTTTCATACCGTCAAAGTCTGCTTTAATCCTTTCAATGCTCTTTCTGTATTACCGAACAAAAAATGCAGCCTCCGGAATGATTTTTCACCCAGTTCATAATAGTTACCCATATGGGTACACATGCGATCAACAGATTATAACAGGCCTCGAACTTGGTTCCTAAAGTCCATATTTTTAAAAGAAGTCCTTAAAAGTCCTTAAATTCGAAAAAGTCATGTCACAAACCTATAAAATTAATCAAATAGAGGAAGGTGCCTAAAATAAAAAAACTGACTAGTTTTAGGCTACTTTTATGTTCTTAAAAAGGTCCTTAATTTTCATATTTTTTGTCCCTAAAGTTTCTAAATTTCAGAACAGAAACCGGTTAGAGGCCTGTAAATAAATTATTATTTAGTGTTATCTGCATCTCAACTAACCGTTACATCAAATTTGAAAAACTGAAACGGTTGCGATGAGCTTGCTTGTTTTTCTGTAACAAACAGTTAGTATTTTGATTTTAAATTAGACCAGCTCCAAAGTGCACATATAATGCACTATATTTTAAAGCTGTATGCAATTCACGATGGTTTTCATTCCTCCAGTAGCTACCTTAGCATAATTTTTATTTAGTATAAAAAAATTGTTCAATCCCTCAAGAAAATTTCTACGGAATTCCACAAAAGTCATTTGGCTGAGGCTTCGATGGTGCCCTAAATGAATTATACTTTTGTTTAAACAAATAGCAATACAATATATGAGTCCACGACGCAGACACTATCTATGCTTAAGTGTGCTGTTATGTGTTATGCTTTATGATTATGAATAGACGATTTCGACAGTGACGTTTCATCCCATAATGCATTGCAAATCGTGTCGTCTGACCGGGCACGTTCTAATAATGCTTCCCATAAGTTAAGTATAAACATGGAAGTTAAAAATTCATTTTGCTCGGTTCGAGGTAAAAATTTTGTAGGTTTGACTTCGGAATTAATTTTATAGAAATAGCTAGCGTCAATTAATTTAACTGCTCTGAAAACAATTTTGAAAAGCCACGTTTCCGAGATGGCCGTCATGTAATGGTTTTGTGAAATCTGTAATGCTTAATACTATTTAACATGATGACCCGGTTAGGAAGCTTATACATTACACGATCATTTTGAGAGTCTACCTCGTCCTATACTAAAAAGAAGGGCTGCAATAATTATTCTGGACAGGGTGTTTAGATTTGAAATGACGAAATACTCTACTGCCAACTTAAAATTACCTTTTTTTCCTGCATATAGTTCTACGTAGGGACTCTACATTTAAAGTATATTTAGCTTATGCACGTTATCAAATATTTTAACCATAGAGTTAAAATTAGATAGTAACGCTGTAAAATCCAAATATTCGACATTTGATAGCGGCTATTTCTACAAAAGAAAAATTAATATAGGTAAAAAGTTATTTTTATTATTCTCGAATTTTGAAATCTCAAAAATTTTTTTAAATTTAAAACAATAGAAAAAGAACTGTACTTCAATATTGCACATATTAAAATGAATTAATCACGTCCCAATTTTAACAATTGTAAGACCAGAAGTCCAAAATTTCTATGAAGTCTTTTTTTAACGCAAATAATTCTACGTATTGTTAAAAAACCTTTTTTTAACGCAAATAATTCTACGTATTGTTAAAAAAACCTTTTTTTTAGTAAAAGGTCCTTACGGTCTTTTTTTGTTAAAAATACTCTACGCGTAGAATAATTACTCTACGTCTAAACACCCTGATTCTGGATCTAGGAAGAGATGCAGAATAATTATTTAAAATGATATCATAAGGCTGTGATATATGATGTGATGAATGTAACCTAGTAAATGAAAGCTCCTTCCTTTCCAAAAGTAAATAAATTTATATTTCATAAACTCAAGTCCATACTTTTTGGAAGTGTAACCTCTAGCCTTCATGGAAAAGAATTTTAAAATATCAGGCTCATCGCAATCAAAATGTTTAGAATAAAGAAGCCAATGTTTTTCACGAAATTTATTGTTGACTAAGCTAAGCTCACGTTCGCACCGAAAAAAAAAAATTGAATAAAAATTTTTTAATTACTTAATTTTTTTTTCTGCTACACTAATCGCTTTATATAGTATTTATATTATATTTATATAATTAATTACCAGTTTCCCAACAATTACGTTTTCCTATAACTTTTAAAAAATTAATCCCCCCGAACGCGATCACCCAGGAAAATATATGTTTGTTATTTTACATTTATTATTCCCATAAAATTTCAAACCTTTCATTAAGTGCAGTCGACTAAGTCTTTTAATTTAATCTCCTGGAAATCGGTGTTACTGCAGTCGATTTTTATGCCGTGAATCGGGATGGATCAGCTTCTTAATTCTTTGAATTCGTGTACTTCATTTTTACACCAAAATTTTTCAAAAATAAAAATACCTGAAAATGACCTATTATATGCCAAAAACACCAGGATTTCTCGAACTTCTCAGGAGGCTGAGTTCTCTTGTTCAGTCCCAAGCTGCTGACCTGGAAATAAATTAGGTTCTAGATTTGTAAGGGTTGTAAGCTAGTATTCATGCGAAATTTTCGCGAGGTGCGAAACTTTCTGCATTTGTTTATAAGGTAAACATTAACAAACCTATTCAATTCAGAAATTGAGACAAGATGGAATCGCTTGGCACGGCAAGAGGAGACCTTACGACTATTAAGAGGAGGCTTCACGGAATACCGGAAGGAATGGCTGTTGTGTCTTAACACTCGATTTACGGGGAGAAAAATCAAATTTTAGGTATCTAACGAACTCCTTTGACTTTACCTTATATTTTTGGTACAGGTTTCAACTTGTTCCAAGCAAAGAAAATCCAGGAAAACGAAATTAAAGTTTTTCGACCGCAATTTTTTTTTGAAATTATTTTTTTGCCGCCCATACATTTCAAACAAGTTGAAACTTGCACTGAAAATTCCAGGATATAAAAGAGAAGTTCGTTAGATACCTAAAATTTGGATTTTTTTTTTTTTTCATCGTAAATCAAGAATTAGAGAAAACAGCCATTCCTTCGGGCATCCGTGAAAACTCCTCTTAAGGTCTTCTGAGTAAGTTACGATTTTTATATTTCACTCTTGATCCATAAAAATACTCCTGGATGCATCAATTTTAACATTAGTCTAGGGAAGGGAATAAAAGAATAGCTGATCGATTTTGCTATTTTTTATTTTTTTCCCCTCAATCCTCGCTTTTTAATAAAAATATAGTCAAGGATGCATCCCAGCTTAAAAATACTCTTGAAGAATTTAAATTTTCATGTACCAAACTCACAAAACCTATACTTTTTCCAAAAAAAAAAAAAAAGGACTGGCTGACTAAATTTTTAAATCAGTTTGTTCACGTTATTCGAAGAAAGTAGACAAATGTTTAACCACGGCTCAAGATTTACCAGAAAGAAGCTTTCGGATAAACATGTGTTACTCCCTGATGAAACACATTCTGATATTTTTTTTGACAAATAAAGCACCAAATCAAAGGGGTTCTTGTACTGCACACATACTATATAGCCGGTGTTCATTTTTCCACTGCTTTTATATGCAATATTTTCCTTATCTGTTGCGAAAGCAACTAAAACATCGGAAATGGGAAACCTGTTATAGACAAAGTTTTTGCCACTTTTGATCCCCTCGCTTCACCCCAAAAGCGTGAAATAGGGCTTTCTTAAGCTGGTTTAACTTTGGTGTAGGAATACCCGACCCTGGCCTCCATTAAAAATGTTAAAACGTGATATGTGTAAGGCTCTAAAATGTGCTATGCAACTTTTTAATTTCGAAATAACAGAAAAATTAAATTTTGAAAATAATTTCATGCTAAATATTTGCATTTTTAGCTTGTGAATTTACAAAATTTACTATGATTAATTTGGAGAACTACATCTTTAGTAGGTCAGGTACATCTTTAGTTGGGTGTCCCGAATTTTTCGAATTTTTGAATTTCATATGTCTAACCCCCTCAGAGTTTCTTTTTGGAGTGTTAGTAAACGCTGAATTTTTTCAGATTTTCAAAATGACGGAAAAGTGTTTCATAGGCTTTCAATTTCAAAAAATTCCCATAAGAACCTAAAAATCTATATTTTTTTTTTGTTTGTGAAAAAACACTTGTTTTTTATCGGAAATTTTGCGTAGATCACGAATCTGAAGTCAGATTTTTTATATCTGCCTAAGTTATCGTGTTAGAAATAAAAATTGAGCAAAAAAAAAAAAAAAAAAGCGTCATTGACCTCTAGCTCAAAAACTTAGGGAAATGTAAAAAATAGGCAAATATAGAAAATTCTATTCTATGCTATTCTAGGCAAATATAAAAAATTCTGACTTCAGATTCGTGATCTACGCAAAATTTCCGATAAAAAACAAGTATTTTTTCACAAAAAAAAAAAAAAAAAAAAAAATCGATTTTTTGGTTCTTATGGGAATTTTTCAAAATTGAAGGCCCACGAGGCACACTTTCCGGTCATTTTAAAAATCTAAAAAAAATCAGCGTTTATTAACACTCCAAAAAGAAAAAACTTTGAGGGGGTTAGACATATGAAATTGGAAAATTTCGAAAAATAAGGGACACCCTAATCTTTAGCTCCGGATCTTAAAAATTACGTTAAAAAAAAAAAAAAAAAACAGGAAAAACGTTCGGAAATGTTAAAAATACACACCCACCTTTTAATTTTGTAAATAAAATTCCAATTATTTATTATTATTAGGCCAATACTTGGAAATTTGGTTTATTAAAAAAAGAAAATAAAAAATCTTCCTTAAAACAAGAGCTTTATGCTTTATCATTTTTTTTTTAAACAGGAAAACTTCTTAACGAGGAAATCATTGAGTTTAGGGAAATTAATTTTTAAAAAAACTAAAAGATGCTTTCACACACAGACTATTTTATTTTAGAAAAAAATTTACGAAATTTATTTTTTCAGGAAAAGTCGATTTTAGGGAAAAGTACAAGGAATTTCAAAAGAAAAATCGGTTCTATAACGAGGAAAACGTGCCTTGAATTTTTTTTACTGCACTACGTAATTTTAGCACGAAGATTTGACGGAATAAAATGGGATATTATTGCGGTATACGGAGGCACTTTCGGATCGGATTTTCGTTAAGAAAAGGATTAGGAATTGCACTTTTTATTGAGTGGACTAATTGAACTTTGTGACGATTACGGGAGTTCGTGCATTAAAATACGAGTCGTTGCTCTTTCCAGTATCGATCCTGTCGGTAATAAATGCAAATGTACACGGCATACGAATCACGCAGACTGCCGAACAATGAAAGTTTATTTTTATTGGCCATCTCGCAACCGGCCCAACAAAAAAAAAAAAAAAAAAACTCCGTTATTGTTTTATTATCGCAAACCATGGTTTCCTTTCCTTTTTTTTTTTAATTGGTCGCCTTTGACTTGTAACGATTTTCAAAACCACTTTTTTCTTTTCTTTTTCAGAATTATCCACGAGAGCGGTTTCACATCCGAAGACTTCAAACAGTATAGGCCAGTAGTGTACAGCAATACCATACAATCTTTGGTAGCCATACTTCGTGCCATGCCAAATCTTGGAATTACTTTTGGGAACAATGAAAGAGAAGTAAGTTTTTATTGTCGAAAAAAACAAAAAAACAAATGAGATTTGTTTTCTGATATTTTTCCCTAAAGGATGAGGGTCAATAAGGCCGTTTTTTGGGCTAATTTTTTTTTTCGTGAAATTTGATCCTTGAGTCCTGGTAAATGGTTCCCCAAAAGAATTTTCGATTTCGGTCGTCGGAACCCTTAATATTCGCCTAAAACCATGATATTTTATTAAAGCAAATTTTAAGGATCAGCATAGGAATTAAAAAATTTTATTGCGGCAGGGAAGTACTCCTACCTAAGACCTTTTACGGGTATTTTTTCATGTTCCGAAAAATGTGTAGAACCCCCTTAAAAGCGGCAATTTTAGGTGTTTTTATTTTTTTAAACACCGTTCTTCCAAGGATTTCTCAAAACTGCATACAATATATTATAGCTTGCCCTAAGATGAACCTCACGTAATTTTTCCCGTTTGCGAATCCAATGGAATCCATTTGAAAAATGCATAAGACGCGGTTTTTACGGCCTATTTGAGCTCCCTGGTAGTCAGATCTGAATTTTTTTTTAAAAACATCAATTAGGAGTGACAATTAATCGATTCCAGCCATTATCCCGTTCCATCCATGATCAAGTTATCTTAAAAAAACTTTAAAAAATTATTAAAAAATCACTTTGCATTTGATGTGTTCCATAACAAGTTTTCGAAAATGGAATATTAAAATTATAAATAATCTATATATTTCCTTCTTTTTTCGTATTAAGTTAGTTGGTATTTTTAATTTACCCTTCAGAAATGATGTCTTGCATTTAAAATAACAATTTAATACAAAAAATAGAAGAAAATACATATATTGTTTATATTTTTCACATTTCATTTTCAAAAACTTGTTATGGAACACATCAAATGCAAAGTGATTTTTTAATAATTTTTTAAAGTTTTTTTAAGATAACTTGATCATGGATGGAACGGGATAATGGCTGGAATCGATAATTGTCACTCCTAATTGATGTTTTTTAAAAAAAATTCAGATCTGACTACCAGGGAGCTCAAATAGGCCGTAAAAACCGCGTCTTATGCATTTTTCAAATGGATTCCATTGGATTCGCAAACGGGAAAAATTACGTGAGGTTCATCTTAGGGCAAGCTATAATATATTGTATGCAGTTTTGAGAAATCCTTGGAAGAACGGTGTTTAAAAAAATAAAAACACCTAAAATTGCCGCTTTTAAGGGGGTTCTACACATTTTTCGGAACATGAAAAAATACCCGTAAAAGGTCTTAGGTAGGAGTACTTCCCTGCCGCAATAAAATTTTTTAATTCCTATGCTGATCCTTAAAATTTGCTTTAATAAAATATCATGGTTTTAGGCGAATATTAAGGGTTCCGACGACCGAAATCGAAAATTCTTTTGGGGAATCATTTACCAGGACTCAAGGATCAAATTTCACGAAAAAAAAAAATTAGCCCAAAAAACGGCCTTATTGACCCTCATCCTTTCTGGACTATTAAAAAAAATTTTGGAAATATAGTGAAACAACCCTATAATATCATACCTTTTTCGCTCTTTTTTCAGATCCTTTTCCTTTTTCCCGAATCGCCCGAAAAACCTAAACGCCCAAACTACTATAACTAGCCCTTCACTCGGTAAGTTTCCTTTGTCCCAGTCCGGCTCGAATCCGTGAATAGAATAAGGATTTATAAAAGGAGTAAAGGAAGTATCTTAAACTTCATCGATATAAATAGACTAGACCTTCTCTCACTCTCTTAAAAAGTTTGGGAAAAGTTAATCAAAAACTTCCCAAATGGTTCTTTGTCATTTTTCCAAAAAAAAAAAAAAAAAAAAAAAAAAAAAAGAGAAAGAAAAAAAAATGGAAAAGATTGCTGACTACTTTCTAACATGCGGTTACACGAATCTTGTACTTAATACTGTGAATTTTTTTTTCTTTCCTGTTGGAGGAAAATATATTACGAAAAAATTTGCGTCGATGCGGCAGACCGAAAAAGCTTTTTCTCCCCTTTTTAGAGTTTAAACTTTGGCTTTTCAAATTCAGTAAGATTTTTTTTTTCTTTTTTTTTGCAGTAGAATCACTGCAGCTTCAAGCATTAATTGCTTTAATTGCTTTTTCGTATCCTTTCTAAAAGGTGATTCGTTAATTTTGGGAGCTTTTAGCTACAAATTTTACGCTTCCTCTTTATCGTTTTCCCCTCTTTTTCTTGCTGTTTTTCTACTTTAAATAAAGCGATTGTCAGACCCTTGGTTTTACGGTAGTTTCCGTGAGAGCTCCAATTAAACTTTATTTAATTTAGGATGACGAGTCATTTCAGAATTGCCGAGAGTTATTGTCCGATTTGTTAAATATTCGAAAATTATTGATGCCTCTAATGGAAATGTCATTATTCTTTAGGCTAGCTGGGAGAAATAAGAATTATAATTTTGAGATGAAACTCACTTGTTTTATAGCTTTAAATTTTGGATGTTTTCTTGTAGTTCGAGGTGATGTCCAAATAAAAAAACAATCTTAACACAGCATGTGGTATTTGCCGTATCCTGCTAGCATCTTAAATTTTTCAAAATGGACCCTTGATTTGAGCTCAAGAGACCCCGATATACCCCCGAACACGAACTTTTGTGGGAAGAAGTCAATTTTTTAAACTTAAGTTCGCCACATTGGATCCGCCATCTTGAATTTTTGAAAACCGACCTCAGATTTGAAATCAGCGACCCGGAAAACCTCCTGGGCAATATATTTTTGTGGCCGTTTAGTAGGTTTTAAAAAATTAACCCCCTTGGCCGGGTAGTCGAGACACCTAAATTTTTTGGGGGTTGCGGTTGCGACGAATGCAAAAAATTTTCTCATGGCGGAATCTTGTTTAGGGTCATGTACTCTCTCATTCTCGGTCACATTTAAATTTTTTGCCTTCGCTTCAGAAGCGGAGCGAAATTAATTCATATTGCCCATTTTTTTCATTTTTTCATGAATTATTTTTTCTAAAGGGAGGACCCCGGGGGGGATGGGGGGGGGGGGTGATGTGAAAAAGTGTTCGGGTGTGTGAGTTATGCGGTACCATCACTTCCGGCAAAATCAAAAGCCTACGAAATGGGAATTAAAAGTTAGAAACACACACATTATTTCCGGACAGAGGGAGTATTTAACTCCCGGTTCCAATTCCGGCACCTACACCCGATGCCGATGCCGAGGCCGAGGCCACCAAGCATCGATTATATCCGATGCCGCCTCTGATTCCGATTTTAATGAAAAAAAAAAAAAGTCATAGAGCCATTCTAGACGATTTTTAACATCAGGAGTCCGATTCCGATGCCAGTCGCGGCCAACTAAATGTCACGGGTCCATGCCGATGCCGATTTCGGATATTTAAAAAAATCCGATGCCGATACTCGGCGTGGCCAAAATTTTCAAGCTTCGGACCCCCGACGGGGACCGAAAAATTTCATAATTCCCGTAAAGGCCGAAAAATGAAGACATTTATTTTTATGCAAAAATGGTTGTTTCTTATTCGGATTTCTATGCAGATTACGAAAATATAGTTAAAAGTTATACATCTTATACGGTTTTGATGATAAAGACTAAAATATTTTAAAAAATTAGCCAAAAATATTATAGCCACAATTTTTTTGTCAAATTCTTCGTATTTTTGTCCTCTAGCAC
Source organism: Liposcelis bostrychophila (assembly GCA_037577465.1). Taxonomy (NCBI): domain Eukaryota; kingdom Metazoa; phylum Arthropoda; class Insecta; order Psocodea; family Liposcelididae; genus Liposcelis; species Liposcelis bostrychophila. Next base: position 17,593,488 of record CM075212.1, on the reverse strand, counting down.
AGTCATTGTTTGCCATAAATAAGTTTAACTTCATTTTTGTAATCTGCATAAAAATCAGAAAAGGAAACGACCTTTTCTCACAAAAAAAAAAAAAAAAAATTAAATTTTAAATTTTTTGAGAATTTTGAAATTTTTAGGTATCTATGGGCACGGCTAAGACTAAACGACTTCCAAAAAGTCTGAAAAAATTCTGGCCATCTTCTTTCGGTTACTATAAAAAAATTAGGGGGGGGGGGGACGTTCCTCGAAGTTTAAAAATTCGTAAAATAAGGGCCACTCTACAGTCAACTTTGTTCACGAAAGCCGCCATCAGGATTTAAACTACTCAAGATGCATTTATCAAATTCAGCACCTAAAATCAATTTTTTACTATTGTTTTTTGGTTTTCCCCAAAAATATGAGTAAATTTTTTTTTCCCTGAAGAGACTTGTAAATTTGGTCGAAATTTGGTCTTTTAAGCCCTAAATCATCGAAGTAGCTCAGAATGTCCCTCGTTTTAAAATTTTATACACAAAAAATCACAGCAAATCTTAAAATTTAAAAAAAAATTTGTTCTCGAAATTTTTAGAGTTTATCAAATAATTCAGAAATATCTTTTCAAACTTTCCAGAAAACTGCTTTTCTTAGGGGCTCGAGGGATTCGGAATAACATTACGGGTGCGACAGAAATATTTCCTAAAAATGTTGATAATCATTCCAAAAATCTTTTTCTCGGCATCTCTGTAAGTGTTCCTGCTGCCCAATCAGAGTTTTACTTTTACAAAATTAATCACTCAAGCGAAAGTTAATAATTGAATTACTCCGCCGAAATCAATATTCCTTAAGCAGCCAACTTTACTTCGATGAAAAACAAATTAGGCCTAAACCTATGCGGCTAAAATTAGAAAATGCTCCTGAAATGGAACTTGAGATCGCTAATTTCAAATGGTAAAATTAAATGCGATGCAACCAATTCAAAGGTATCAATCCTTCGAAAGACCATACCTTTTTTTTTTTGGTTTTTGTTTTTCAATAATGGCATGTTAAAAGCATCTATAAATAATAATTTGCGAATGGGTTAGGGTATATAAATAAATGCCGTTAAAATTTTCATATTTCCTGCAACATGGCAGTTCTCTTGTGGAATTCCCTTCGGGAAAGATTCCGGGAAAAAACAAGAAGCAACCCCGGTAGAAATTTTGAGCGTAAAAATTGGAGCTGGTTCAATGTCGATCGGCATAGATTTCAGTAACGATCCATATAGGTCATAAATTTAGGAATCGAATCAAATCGAATCGACTTCGATACGCGATACGTTTCAGTTGGAGATTGCAATCTCGAGATTTAAAAAAAAAAAAAAAAATTCTGGATTTTGATCCTGGAAATAATGTCGGAATTTTCACATATATGTAATGCGGGTTGCCTATAGTCAAATTTGGTTGGCGATTTTAACCAGTACATTAGGGGGTGTTCTCCTTATGTACTGGTTAAAATAAAATTTTAGGGGAAGGGGGTTGGAATTTTTCCAAACTTCCCGGAAAATTTTTTCGGAATCCCGGAGATGAAAGGCTTTAGCCTTGATTTTGAGCAGGAGTCTTCCCTTATCTGATAATGGAAGCTTCAAACCAGTTAAATCCAGATTTTTTTTTTTTTTTTTTTTTTTTTTTTTGTGGAAGAAAACACTTTTTGCTCGGCCTTCGGCTTGTGTATTACATAATGACTGCTTTTTATTTCTTCCTGCTGTACCGGGTTACATCTTACGAAAATAATTTTTATGAGTCTATAATTTTCAAAAAATGGACCTTTAAAATTTTTACAAAGTCTTAATTTGAGGAAAGCATGTCCGTGCGCCGAAGGTCAACCGACGTATCTCCATGATAAATATGATAGTCTCTTTTGGTCCGGCACCAATATATTTATTTTGAACTTCGGTTCAGATTCCGGTGCTGACATAATTATTTACGGATCATTCAAAGCCGGTGCCGGTGCCAGTGCCGATATTGATTTCAGTTTTTAAAAAGAGGAATCCGGCGGTGAAAAAATTTTTAGAATGCCATTTCCGTGTTATCATTTTTTACTAAGACATCATGACGTATACAAAACTCTTTTTTTTATTTCTCACATAAATTATTAATTACCCTTTTTGTCAATTTTTTTTTTGGAGAGAAAATACGTACATTCCGGTTCCAGCATCGATGCTAGCACCATTAAAATTTTTGCGGTGCCGGTGCCGATGCCGATGCCGGTACCGGTACCAAAGATAAAAAAAAACTTCCGATGCCGATACCGATTTTATTTTGAAAAATTTTTCTGGTGCTGGTGGGTCGGTGGATTCCCTACCATTTTTCCTAAAAAAAAATTAATTCCTAATCCATTTTTCCTAAAAATTTTGGTTCCTAAAATTTTTTTGCTAATTAACAATTCTTTTCCTAATTTTTAATTTTCTTAAAAATTGTTTATTTCTGAAATAAAATTTCCTAAAATCCCTTAAGGGATTTAAAAAATGACGAAAATTATTTATTTTAGGAAATCTTATTTTAGGGATCAAAAATTTTTAGGAAAATTGAAAATTAGGAAGAAAAAAAAAATGGTCAGGAAAAAAATTTTAGGAACCAAGGTTTTTAGGAAAAATGGATTATAGTCTGTCTCAGGTTCACTTGTCAGGGATCGGTCATTTAAACCAGCGTTTATTCATAGGCGAAACCTGACAACTGAAACTGAGACAAACTATAGGAATTCCTTTTTTTAGGAAAAACTGATTAGGGAAAATGGTCGGGATCGGTAACATTTACATGGACCAATCTTCTTGTGCTTAACTGGCTGTGAATTTTCGGAACACTGCAGGACTGATTTTTTTTTTTTTTTTTTTTTTTTTTTCATGTAAAGCTTTTTATTGTAGTCCATAAGGTAGCTTTTTTAATCCGCTAAGTCCCAATCGAAGTGATTTTTTTTTTCTTGACATTATCATTTGACGCGGCATTACACGATTATCCATTACGAAAATTACGAAGTAATAGCGTGTTCAATACACTTTTTAAAATTAAAAATCATTTTTTCTCGTGCATTCACGTAGTGGAAATATTTTTCCGTCGTTTAAATTCCATATGAAATTGCCTATAAATTTGTTAATTATAGAAAAGTACAAGTAAAACGCAGTTATTTTTAACGGAAAAATTAAAAATGGAAATGCTCGATTTGGCAGCAAGGTTTATTTGTGAAAAAAATACGGTCTTGAATTCCAAATTCGAAATTTTTAAATTTATGTACATTTTAGGCACAGAAAATGTCTTGTCACGTAAGACATTTTCGTTTTTTTGCATTAGGCATTCTTTTTTTCTGAGTACAGGAAAAAGTCCGAAAGTCCCGGGGATCAGGATTGAAAGTTTTCTCGGGATTTCGAGAATTCCGGGGGCGGAAAATCTCTCGTCTCGGTAAACGCTACCTCCATACCTGATTTGTAATATACTATTCGCAAGTCAAAGTGATTTGTAAATAAAATATTGTACACAAATCGCAATAGTAAATAATGCTATATCCCCGATTTTCCTGAAGCAAATTGTAAGCTTTTGACGAAGAATAAAATAACAATGGTAGCGCTTATTTGTAACATTTACGGTGTTTCAAGGATAGGATAGGATAGGTGTATTCTCTTTATATGACTTTCCATTGAGTTGTTTTTTTTAACTGAATAATAAATGTTTTCCAAGAATTAAATTTTCAGGATAATCACTCTCTTTGTAAATACCGGTCTTTTTTATTTTCTCGAAATATGCAAGGAATTGATTTCTAACTATTAAAACGCTAGAATATTCTTATTGTTGCATGTTCGATTCTTAATAGAGTAGGTTTTCTCGTAGAATACCGATTTTTGCAGAAAGGGTAATCCGAGTAATCCGTGGTGTATAGGCGAGTTACAAAAATTAATATTTCTAATATTCTGGGTATCCGAATATGGGCTACACCGTTTGGAAATAACAGCGAAGGCTTTAAAGGTTTTGGCACCCTGTTCAAAATTTTTTTTTACGCCATGCTTAATTTTTATTTTTGTTTATTTTACAGCCCCTTCCCGGCGCCAGAAAAAAAATATTAGTTGTCATCTTTTTCAATCCTTTTTTTCTTAATAATAAGCGGTAAACTGGTATCTTCTCCTTTCCTTTCTCCCCCTAAAATTTCGACAGTGCTGTGCTTGGGCACGGAAAGCACACGCCTAAAGACGCTGCTGGGAAATAATATTTTACTTTAAAAAAATTGACATGAAATCGGTTTTATCTTGGTGAGAAATTACTTGACCACCAATATTCCACCAGTTACGTCCCAAGCCCTCTGCTCTGACCAGTTACCGACGAAATCTCTTGTGGCAAGATAATTTCCTGTAAAAAAATCATGAAAAAACAATAAAATTATTTGGTCAAGAAACAACATATCCATTGCCGTGAAGCATTTTTGTTTTGCTATGAAACATTCCGGTTTTGTTGCAGGACAAAACTTGTTCGATTCCCTAACATTTTTCCTAATTCATTTTTCTTCAAAAAACTTAGTTCCTAATCCATTTTTCCTAAAAAAAAATGAATTCCTAATCCATTTTTCCTTTAAATTTTGGTTCCTAAAATTGTTTTCGTAACTATTTTTTTTTTTTCTAATTTTTAATTTTCCTAAAATATTTTGATTCATAAAATAAAATTTCTTAAAATTCCTAAAATAAAATTTACTAAAATCCCTTTCCGGATTTAAAAAATTAGGAAATTTTATTTTAGGAATCAAAAAATTTTCGGAAAATTGGAAAAAAAATTTAGGAACCAAAATTTGTAGGAAAGATGGATTAAGAATTTATTTTTTTGAGGAAAAATGGCCGGGAACGACTTGTTCAAGACATTTCCTTTTTCTGAGTGAATTATTTCCCGACCTTAGTTTACTGTATGTTCACAGGTCGCCACCGAGCCAACTTTTTAAAATCAGAGCCCCTGGTTCAATTACATCGTTTTTTCCACAGCTAATACGACTCAAGTTTAGTAGTTTCTTTCTTGTAACCCTCACCCCCCCCCCCCCCTTCCATTCTGAAACGTTTTAGAAAACCGATTTTTTATTCTTTTTAATTTGAAAAAATTCTTGTAGGTTCCTTTTAAATATTTTTCGTCTTCAAAGAGTTGGCTTTCCCCACGAGGGAATTCAATATTAGCTTCGTCATTTGGAAAAACCCCTTTTTCCGCCCACACTTCCCCTCAACAGTCCAATTCAGTCTTTTTTTTTATTTATTTTTTATTTTTTTTTTTTTTTATTTTTTTTTATTTTTTCTTACTAGGAAACAATATACCGGTACTGTAAATCATAACCGCAGCAAATTTTTTCACACGCAGAAAAGAAAATTGCCAGTGCAGAAACGAAAAAACTTCATAAAAATCATGCGAAAACAATAAAAATATCTTGTCAAGAAGCAACCTCTCCGTTGTCGTGAAACATTTTTGTTTAGCTGTGGAACGTTCCGGTTTTGTTACAAGACAAAACTTGTTCAAGACATTTCCATTTTCTGAGTGCATCACCAAATTAATTTTTCTAGAATTAACTGAACTATGCTCCAGCTCTTGGAATCCCCTAATATATTTAAAGGCTTTGATTCCGTTTGGCATAAAAAAATAAGTAAATAAATAAAGTCAGTAAAGATTTTAATATTTTAAACAAAAAAATCAAATCATTAAAATTTATTTCATTTTCTCTCAGTTTTACCTTTTTATTCTGGGGGAGAGAGCAACAAGTGAAAAATTTTTGGCATCAATCCAGTTTAAAATTTTTATAAACAGTGAAAATTTTTGATTATTTGCGGTATTTAGGAGCATCGGATTTCGTCGAAAAATGCATACGAATGGTGATGAGGGAAGGCGGCAAGCAAAAGGACGAGAATGTTCAAAAGGTCCGAATTACAGGTTGCTCGAAGAATTTTTCGATGAAACTGTAATGAAACTCTTTGTCTAATGACTGTTACACTCCGAAAAAGGAAATGTCTTGAACAAGTTTTGTCTTGCAACAAAGCCGGAATGTTTCGTATCAAAACAAAAATGCTTCATAACAACGGACAGGTTGTTTCTTGAAAAGATATTTTTATTGTTTTCGCATGATTTTTTTGAAAATGTTTTATTATTTACAATACATTTTTGATTTTGTTTTTGTATTAGCCATTTTCTTTTCTGAGTGTAAAATTCCTGAGAATAGGAGGGGGGAGGCAAATATCCGTATTTTCTTAATGCCGCTTCTCCATTATGGCTCAAAAATCAAAATTAATTTTCTAGAATTAATTTTCAAAATTTCCGGAAGTACTGTGCTTTTGTTATTCTATGGATTTCTAACCCTAGATTTAAAAATGGAGTCGGCCATTTTTATTACATTGCATTTTTTGTATTTTTAATCCATGGTCGAAAATTCATAGAATAACTAAAGCACAGTACTTCCGGAAATTTTGAAAATTAATTCTAGAAAATTAATTTTGAGCCATAATGGAGAAGCAGCATTATGCTGCTTCTCCATTTTCCCTACCATTTTTTCTAATCCATTTTTCCTAAAGAAAATAAATTCCTTGACCAATTTTCCTAAAAAAAAAAAAAAAAAAAAAAAAAAAAAAAAAAAAAAAAAAAATCCTTTACCCATTTTTTGTAAAAATTTTTGGTCCCTAACATTGTTATTCTAGCTTTTTTTTTTTTTTCTAATTTTTAATTTTTCTAAAATTTTTTGATTTCTAAAATGAAATTTTTTAAAATCCCTTAAATCCTAAAATCTCTTTAGAGATTTAAAAAATTAGGAAAAATATTCATTTTGGGAAATTTTATTTTAGGAATCAAAAAATTTTGGGAAAATTGAAAATTAGGGAAAAAAAAGGTTAGGAAAAAAATTTTAGGAACCAAACTTTTTTTAGCAGAAATGGTCCGGAACGAATGTTAACTGAATATATTACTAAAGTCGCCCGAGAAAAAAATATTTTTGAACATACTGTAAAGTACCTTATGTTTTTTGTTTTATCATTTTTCTGTCCGTAACGTCTGGATCTCAGCAAATGATATCGTAAACATCGAAACGAGGAAAGCAAAAAAGCTCGATTTCTTTGTCTTCGGATTCGCAATGACTTTGAATTCCTAAAATAAATGACAGCAAGTTTTACCATTTTACGTTTTCTCGTATTCGATAAAATCCGTTTTCTACTTTCTGTTCGCTCTTTAAGATCCTAATAATGCGGATCCAGTTTCCGTAGGTCGTAAAAAAATAAAAGCTCCAGAAATCATGGAAGTATAAAGAAAAAAGAATTTTTACGGGAACACCCCTTTCGATCCTTTATTTTATTAATTTTTTTTTCTCTCTCTTTTTTTTTTAGACGGATGCCAAAATGGTTTTCGACGTGATCCAAAGGATGGAGGACACAGAACCCTTCTCGGAAGAACTTCTTGCCGCTATGAAGAGGCTGTGGGCGGACGTCGGGGTCCAGGAATGCTTCGGGAGATCGAACGAATACCAGTTGAACGATTCCGCAAAATAGTAAGTGTCCGATCTTGATTTTTTTTTTTTCTATTCGAAAATGCCCGCGGCTTTCGAATCGACGTCGAGGACGTCGGAGGATGCACGTGTGACGTCACTCCGTTGCCGCGTCTTACCACGTGATCAGGGCGTGGCGATGACGTCACATAACATGTAGGTCGATAGTCCTTTTCTAAACCGTCCTTATTTTTTTTTTTTTTTTTTTTTTTTTTATTATTTTTTTTTATTTTGTACTAACCGTTCCCCCCTCCCTCCCCCCCATATCCCCTTTGATAAAATCGTCGCTCCGGAAAGGGTGACATGAGAGAAGAAAGAAACTCCTAATCAGAAGGGGGAAAAGAAAAAAAAAATTAGGACACGAAATTCTATTAATTAAAAGAACACCCTATCGCAATATTGCTACGAAAATTATTAATTTGAAAAAAAATTTGTTTTTGTTTTACAGTTTCTTAGATGATTTAGACAGATTAGGAGCTAAAGAATATCAGCCGACGGAGCAAGATATTTTGAGGACGAGAGTAAAAACCACCGGCATTGTAGAAGTTCATTTTTCATTCAAAAATTTAAATTTCAAGTAAGGCGCCTTTTTTTCTTGGGATTTATTATAATAATTTTTTTTACAATTTTTTGTAAATATTTTTTTTTTTTTATTTAGATTGTTCGACGTAGGAGGCCAAAGATCGGAAAGGAAAAAATGGATTCACTGTTTTGAAGACGTAACCGCCATAATATTTTGCGTAGCCATGTCCGAATACGATCAAGTATTGCACGAGGACGAAACAACCGTAAGTATTAAATTATGTTCCGGTGAAATTTGATTGATGTTTTTATCTTTTTTCCTTTAAAGAAATTAGTCGACCGAAAGATTTAATTTTCCGAGCTTTTGAAAAAAGTTAATCCGTCCGAAAGAGAAAAAGGATTTCTTTCTAGAAGAAAAACGCGTACGAAAACGAATAAAAACAAAAAAAACTTGGCTTTATCATTCGTTTACATTTTTTTTTTTTTTTTTTTTTTTTTTTTTTTTTGTGAACGAACAAGAAAGGAGGAAAAGCGAAAATCGAGAAATGTTCCTGAATTCGAGGAAATCCTTTTCCGAAAGGGTTTTTATTTTATTTTATTTCTGTTTTTTTTTTTTTTTTTTTTTTAAATTTTTTATTGAATTATTTATTTATTTCTTCTGTCGTCGTCGGTAAAAAAAAAAAAAAAAAAAAGCTATTAATTATGTTGCGAAATGAATGTATGGGCGATGCGATGAATTGAATATCGATTTCGAGATGAGCTTCTAGCAAGTAGTGAAGCCCTGTTGGTAACCATGGAAACGTCCCTATGGCTCCCACATCTTGCTTTTCTCATCTCGTTTCTTATATTGTATCAAACCGGAATCGCCTAGACCTGAAACGAAAAAAAAAAAGAAAATAAATAAACAAATAAATAAATGTGCAAAACATGAAGAAATTACACAAAATTCTTTTTTTTTTTTTTTCTTTTTTTTGAATTTGAAACCACGAAAATGACGGACTTTTTCTTTTTTTCTTTACAGAACCGAATGCAGGAAAGTTTAAAACTGTTCGATTCCATCTGCAACAACAAATGGTTCACAGACACCTCAATTATTCTTTTCCTCAATAAAAAAGATTTGTTTGAAGAAAAAATTAAAAAATCGCCTCTTACGATATGTTTTCCAGAATATGCAGGTATGATTCATAAGGTGTAATAAGAAAGGTTTGAATGGGGAAAAATGAGCTAAAAAAGTCAGTGATTAAATTAAGCTCAGTAATAGTATCATTGATCATTTACATTTTCAATAGTTGGAGAAAAAAATGACTTATGTTTACTGAAAATAATATTAGATACAGACTTGCAGCCAAGCCTGAAAGCCTAGGAAGGTGAAAATATTTTCCGTGGGGACTCCAAATGGGCCCTTTTTCCGTGAAAGATAGGGAAATTGCGTTAGTCAAAAAATATTTGCAGGGGAACTAAGCCACATTTTGCCCTTGACTGGCTACAGGTCTGTTATAAAAATAAATTGAGCCTGAGTCTTGGCCAAGACTGTATTAGTTGTATCATACACATACCTCCTAAAATGTATAATATTTAACCCGTATAGGAATGTCTTCCGACCTTGAAAACCCTTAAAACCTTGAATTTGAAATAGAACCTTAAAAACCTTGAAAACTTCGAAAAAGTTTAAATTTGAAACATAATTTTCAGTAAATACCCCTGAATTTATAACTTATACAGTTTTTCTGGAAGCCCCAACTATTAAATTTTTTTTTTTTTTTTTTTTTTTATTAAAACCAGGCTTATTCCATAATTTCTTTTGACGTAGGACTACGTCTTAGGGCACTCCATGATGGTTTTGTCGTGCTCGGTTGTCTTGATGTTTTGGACACCGAACATTTAAAAAAAAAAAAATATATATATATATATATTTCAAAAATAAATTTTTCAATAAAATTATCAAAAATCCTTGATGATCATTACAAATTTTTAAAAATTTTCAATGAAATTTATAATAAAATTTTTTACAAAATAGTGTAAATTTTTAACTAAGTAATTTTTTTAAAAAAAAAGGAAAATTTTTAGAATTTTTTTTAGATTTTGATGTTTTTTGATAAAATTTTATTGAAAAGGGGGGCCACGTGGACTAATATCAGGGCTTGGAGAATTTTTGGGGAATCGTTAAACATGAACCGAAAATTTCGATGATTTTAATTAAATTAAAAGCATTTCCATTCCCAACTCGGAAATTCGGCCCCAGCCTAAAATTCTAGACGTAATCCTTCATAGGGATATGCGTCACATCCCCTGACTGTTTTTTATTTAAAAATCGTTATTTTTTACCTTAGCTTAAAAGACTCACATTTTACCTTAGTCCTACCTTTCTAAAGTAGAGCATGGCCTGAAAAAAAACTTTCATTTTTTTTCTGAAAATGAGCCTTGTAAACCTTGAAAAAACCTCGAATTTTAATAATGATTTTCAGTAGACACCCTGCCGTATTTTTCTCTTGATAGTAAAATTTCTTAGCACGAAACAAAGTAATTTGACCAATTGCTTAGCCCATTTTGAGTGTCTTTTAAGATTGGTAATCCAATTACACTCTTTTTAAAGGAAAGTTATGAAGATAATCGCCTTTCCAAAGAATTTTTAATAAAAAAAAAGAAATATTTTACTTGACTTGCATATGCATTAAATGCCAAGGAACACATTAAATTGATTTTTTAAAAAAATCTTATTTAAATAAAAATTCAAACTCAAAAATTCAAACTAGTGGGTAATGCTGTTCGACATTACTAAAACTGAAATTTCAAGTTTTTCAATTTAATAACCTTAACTAAGGAATGAAGTTATTAAATTTCAAAATTGGGTTAGCTTGTTAGGTTAGGTTAGGTTAGGTTAGGTTAGGTTAGGTTAGGTTAGGTAAGGTTAGGTTAGGTTAGGTTAGGTTAGGTTAGGTTAGGTTAGGTTAGGTTAGGTTAGGTTAGGTTAGGTTAGGTTAGGTTAGGTTAGGTTAGGTTAGGTAAGGTAAGGTAAGGTAAGGTAAGGTAAGGTAAGGTAAGGTTAGGTTAGGTTAGATAAAGTGAGGTAAGGTAAGGCAAGGTAAGGTAAAGTACGGTAAGGTTATGTTACACACTCAGAAAAGAAAATGACTAATGCGAATGCAAAAGTGCATTAAGATAAGACATTTTTCGTAAAAACCGTGCGAAAACAAAAAAATGTCTTGTGATAAGTCATTTCGGTTTGCCTTGGGCAAGACATTATATTTTGTTTTGCAACTATTGGCGACACTGTCGGACAGTATGATATGATATCAGAATCAACATGGCGGCTCGCGAAAACGATAATTATTATTTAATGATATAAAAACGTAGTATCGTTTTAATTTTTATTTTAAGAACTTGTATCATGGATTACACAAGATGAATATTGCAGATTTTTGTTCACGTAACTTAAATTAAATATTTTCTTTAAAAAAATTGAACCGAAGTCTAACATGTCCAATGCAGAGGATAGGTTATGTTGTTACTACGAAGCTATAAAAAACAAAGTTACGGAGTTACAAAAAACGAAGTTGAAGTATAATTTTTTCTATTGATGTTTCATATAGTTATTTTAATTACATTGTTTAGTGTGAAATTGTTTGATACACGCAAGCATGAACAGTATTTTCATAGTAACGTAATATATAAATTCTTCATAAGACGCCATTTTGTTTGTTTACAGTATACGACTTTCTGACAGCCGAGCTGATGACTTGCGACAAGTCAGAAAATGTCTTGGCTCAAAACAAAAGCGTTCAATGCATAATAACCGTTTATGCTAAGTCAATTTGTTTTCCGAGTGCATTACGTTACGTTACGTTAGGTTAGCTAATCTAACGTAACCTGAAAAGCAACGTAATATATTTAAATTTCATAACGTAACGAAGACGATATCTTTTAAAAAAATTGCATTGTTTTCCGGAGAAAACTCAAATTTCGGACTTTTTCGTTCTCATAGAGTCTCTGCCGGTTGCGTTAAATCTTAAGTTTACGGAATAATTTTTAAATGGCTCAAAAATAATTTGTTTACATCTTTTTTTTTCTTTTAAAGGTGCTCAAGAGTACGGAGAAGCGGCTGCATACATTCAGGCACAATTCGAAGCTAAAAACAAGTCGACAACCAAGGAAATTTACTGCCATATGACATGCGCCACCGATACGAACAACATCCAGTTCGTTTTCGACGCTGTCACAGACGTGATAATCGCCAACAACCTGAGGGGTTGCGGTCTTTACTAAAAAGAAAAAGAAGAAAAAAGGAAACAAAAAAGAACGTTCGTCTTTTCGTCGGACCATTCTGCCATAACGTTTATTTTCTCCACCTTTTTATTCGTTAATGTAAAATATTACTTTTATAAAAGTTGTAGAAAAATAATGAAAATTCGTGTAAAATTATTTTGCAAATTTAGGGCCTATGCCAACTTCACTATCGAGGCATGTTATTTTGCTGTGTCGGGGTGTTAGGTTGTACAATAAGCTAAAAATAAAAAATAAATAAAAAAACAAATAAATGAAATTTAAAAAAATAAAAAAAACGAAAAAAAAAATATTTGAAAAAAAAAAACTTGAGAAAATTTTAAAAAATCGACATTTTTTTTCTATGTTTAAAAACAAATTCCTAAGTGTAAACCAAAGAAATAATGTAAATATTGATTTAGTCGACCATCATTTTTTAAGGTATATTTATTTTAAGAAAAGTTGTCATTTGTATTCAACGCTCTTTTATCTATCTTTCGTTTTTTTTTCTTTTCTTTCGGTTTTAATGCATTTTTTTATTTATTATTAATTCGTTAATTAATAATGTCAATCTTATATTGTTAAGTGGGTTCTCGATACTACTTGCCGAAACACGCGGGTCAGTTCCGATTCTGCGGGGAAGGCATGCAAAATTTGTATTACCAATTAGTGCACAAGCATTCTTGTGCATCAGAGAAAAATTTACAGAAAACAAAAATGTAAAATTTTTTAAAGCAAATCATGTTCAGATTTTTTAACGGAGAATTTTTATTACTTTGAAACATCCATTGCTTGGTCAAATATTATAACTTAAAGCTATGATGAAAAAAATTGTTTGTATGAGAATTTCATTTATGCCGAAGAGGCTGAGTCTGTGTATGACATGACAAAAAGTTCAGCATCAATTTTTTCAGTAAATTTTGCAGTAAATTTTTCTACTCTTCTTTCCTTTAAAAGTAATCACAATCGTATTTCTCTGTTTAAATGTGATGCGTATTTTTAAAAAAAAACGAATTTAGCAGATTTTTATAGCCCCTTTAAAAATGAAATAAGTCTCCATTTGTGTTAAAAAATTACTTAGAAAAAGTTTCTTTTTCTGAACATCGATAATAGTCGTAAATTTAAATTAATAAATTTGTGGCACTACTTTAATAAGACTTACATATGAGAGGGTCTCCAAATGACCTTTAAAAGCTCCCAAGATAGAGAAAATCCTTAAAATGTTTGCATTTTTCCAAAATAATGTACAAGGAGACTTAAATATAGTTTAAATTTTCTGCTCTAGTTTAAATTTTCTAGATCTGTCTTGCCTGCAGAATCGGAATGCTCCTGGCGAACACAGCATTTTTTTTTTCTTTTCGAAGAAAGGTCGATTGAACGGCCATCGGGTAAAAAATTGGAGACGTTCGATCTGTCTTCGGGTCGGCGCTCCTTTGATATATTCACTTTTCAAGCACTGATTTTTTTTCGCCGCACCAAAAGAGAAATGTGAAAAAAACGACGACGACGATCGAGAAAATTATATATGACAGAATTTGAAGAAAAAAAAAAAGATTTCCATGACTGGGAAGAACGGATGCATTTAGAAAAAAACGCCGAGCTCGGGGCGCACATTTAAATTTTTACAGTATTATTTATTTTTTTATTCGTGCTTATTTTAAATTGTAACATTTAGCTTTATTTTTTTATGGCTTTATTTATTTCCCCCCTCCCCCTTTTTTTTGTTGTTTTATATATATATATATGATTTTGTGCACAAAATCAAGTCAATTTTGACGTCGATGAGAAGAGACTCGAGTTTCGTGGTCGTAAACGGCAGGCCGGTCGGTCGCGATGTCGACGAAGCTAATTAATTGCACTTTTTGCAAAAAAATGTTTGTAATTTTTTTTTTTTTTAAATTAATTAATTCAAAACAATCGACGTGGCAGAGAATTAAGAATCCGATCGATTAAATTTTTTAAAAGTGACGTTTTGCATTTTTTCAGTCGGTCGGAGGATCGTCTATTTATATATTTAAAAAAAAAATCAAATCAAGATTTGACAAAAATTAAAAAAAAAAAAAAATCTTCATTCCAAAAATGACACAAATATTAATTTGAAACGATTGCATAAATCTTTTTTCCTGTTAAAAATTTTTTTAGCTTAGCATTAAAACTATCATGTAACCCAGTAACTGGGAACTATAAATATTTATAAATAATATATATGGGGAACCAATTCAAATGTACCTACGTATAATAGAAAGTAAAATAAAAATGATTAATTATAAGTGATTAATACCGAATCCCACTTTTATTTTATTTGATTGTTATTTTAAACGGTCACACGAATCTACAAGACTATGCATTTCTTTTTTTGATAATATCTATCGATTTTAAATTTCGTCAAAAAAAAAAAAAAAAATAATGGATGCTTAATATTATGTTAACTGATGACGAAAAAGTCACCCTTTTTTTTTTACTCTCTGTAAAAAAATTAAAGTTCTTTTCCGATCGTTTCGCGATTTTTTTTTCTTCATAAACAAAACTTTGGGCTTGACAAAATTACAGTAGTTTTTTTTTTTTTTTTTTTTTTTTTAATTATCGATAACGTATTGATATTTTTTTTTAATGAAAAAAAAAAAGGTAAAACAGGGGTAGACCGGAAAAGAGCTTTCGTTTTTTAATTTATAGGAATTAGTCAAATAAATTTTTCCAGGTTGAAAAGTGATTGATTGCAAAAACCGTATCGTTAAGGAAGAGCCAGAAGAATGAGGAAAATTCAAAGAGAACTTTAGTTAGATTCGGTCACAATATATGTTTATGTGTGTATGTGCATTACGAATACTTGATTACGGTTTAAAAAAAATATGTGTTTTATTTTTTGTGAATGAACGAAAATGACTCTTGTCGGAACGATGGACAAAACGATAATAAATATTTTAAAGAAAAGGAAAGGACATTACAGAATTTTAAAAAAAAAATTGCGATTGTCATTATCATTAAAAAACCGATTTTAATCGTCGGTTACTATTTCGGGGCAATTTGTTTTTAATTTAGGTTTTAGAAAAAAAAAATTTTTTTATTTGTTAATTTTTACAAATTTCAGCTATTGTTTGTCCGTCGTTTTTCAGCAGATGAAGTGAGAAGTGTGGTCGATTATTTCGTTTTTAATAAAAAATTATTATTATTATTGTCTTTCGGTTTATTTTTTCTTAAAAAAAGGAAAATAATTGCTTAAATCTACCAATTTGTAAAACCTTTTTCTGTGATTCCTTGGAGTATCGCAATTTCACCTGCACCTTCGATTGGGCCTACCCCGCGTCGATTTTGTTATTTTTCCAACTATCATACAAATGTTCGTGATTGACTTGGAAACGTACTCGTGTTTATGAAATTTTAAATAGGGTGCATGCAAATAAAATCGAAACGAAGGCGTGGATACACCTTCGCGTATTTTCCCTTTTGTTGCAACCCTGCAGCCATTGCACAAGGGAAAATAAGCATTTTTTTCTTTGTAATAAACTTTCGATAGCTTTTAATGGGGTTCATTTGCGTCAACGGATGCAATGGAACTGGAGGCTATTTGTAAAACTTTGAAGTGACGAAAACTTAATTTCTGTAACTATTTAAAAATACTTAAATCGAACATCGACTTTTCATTCTACTCTTTTCCTTGCTGCAAATTCTTCTCTTCCAATTCGAATTAATCTGTTAAATTGATCAGTCCGTGGGGCCCATTGTTTCCGTTAAAATATTTAGAGAGTGTTATCCCTTCCCCCTAAAAGAAATTTTGCCACCCTCGAACTACTATTCTGCGATGAAAAGGGAAATCGACTACGATCTTACATACAGGTCAGGCAACTCGGGTGTCCCTCATATGGACAAAAGTGTCCCCCGTGTTTGAAGCAGAAGATAGTTCCAAATTTGCTCGATAGATGGCTAGAGCTGTAGTTAGGGAATCACGTGTTCTGGCAGCCATCATAAAAAAAAGAGTTTTGAAAGTTTTGATTAGATGGTGGGCATATCACGTAATTCCCTAACCACAGCTCCAGCCATCTATCGAGCAAATTTGGAACCATTCTTCCGCTTCAAACTCGGGGGACACTTTTTAAGATAGCAGTTGCCTGACCTCGACCTAGAGGTCGAGAACCGACTTCACCATCGGATTCGGAAGCGTCCAAAACCCCTAGAACCACATCCAAACCCTTATTTTATGCAAGTCGATTTTTTCGTAAAAAATGAAAAAAATGAAAAGGGGGGGGCGTTCTCATTTTTTCCGACTTTGGTCAAAATCTAAGGTGTCGTTTTTTTGGGTGCATAAGGGGTTTTCGAGGGTGTAGATTCCGAATATGAAGTCCATTTTTGGATCCGAGTCGATTCCGAGCCGGGAGATGCGTTTTTTGTTCAAAAAAATCGAAACCAGCTTCGGATATCCTGGAATATCCGGTCCGGACGGCGTCGGATCAAAAAACGGACTTCACCGTCGGATTCGGAAGCGTCCAAAACCCCTGGAACCACATCCAAACCCTTATTTTATGCAAGTCAATTTTTTCGTCAAAAATGAAAAAAATGAAAAGGGGGGGGGGACGTTATAATTTTTTCCGATTTTGGTCAAAATCTAAGGTGCCGTTTTTTTGGGTGCATAAGGGATTTTCGAGGGTGTAGATTCCGAATATGAAGTCTATTTTTGTATCCGAGTCGATTCCGAGCCGGGAGATGCGTTTTTTGTTCAAAAAAATCGAAACCAGCTTCGGATATCCTGGAATATCCGGTTCGGACGGCGTCGGATCAAAAAACGGACTTCACCATCGGATTCGGAAGCGTCCAAAACCCCTAGAACCACCTTCAAACCCTTATTTTATGCAAGTCGATTTTTTCGTCAAAAATGAAAAAAAAGAAAAGGGGGGGGGGGCGTTATAATTTTTTCCGATTTTGGTCAAAATCTAAGGTGCCGTTTTTTTGGGTGCATAAGGGATTTTCGAGGGTGTAGATTCCGAATATGAAGTCTATTTTTGTATCCGAGTAGATTCCGAGCCGGGAAATGCGTTTTTTGTTCAAAAAAATCGAAACTAGCTTCGGTTATCTTGGAATATCCGGTCTGGATGGCGTCGGATCAAAAAACTGACTTCACCAGTCGATTCAGAAGCGTCGAAAACCCCTAGAACCGCTTTCAAACCCTTATTTTGTGCAAGTTGATTTTTTCTTAAAAAATCGCATCTACAAAAATGAGAAGGCTATAGACTTCAGTCAGTTCCGGAACAGACAATTTTTAAATTGGCAGTTTCGGAACAGACAATTTTCTAACTAAACGTTGTCTGTTCCGGAACAGATTTTGTTTGTTCCGGAACAATCAATTAATTTAAAATTGTCAGTTTCGGAACAGACATTTTTAAAATTTTTTTGTTCCGGAACAGACATTTTTTAAAATTGTCATTTCCGGAAGAAACAATTTTAGAAATTGTCAGTTCCGGAACAAACAATTTTTAAAATTGTCAGTTCCGGAACAGACAATTTTCTAACTAAACGTTGCCTGTTCCGGAACAGACATTGTTTGTTCCGGAACAGACATTGCTTCTTCCGGAACAAACAACTAATTTAAAATTTGTCAGTTCCGGAACAGACAATTTTCTAACTAAACGTTGTATGTTCCGGAACAGACATTGCTTGTTCCGAAACAGACATTGCTTATTCCGGAACAAACAATTAATTTTAAATTGTCAGTTCCGGAACAGACAATTTTAAATTGGCAGTTTCGGAACAGACAATTTTCTAACTAAACGTTGTCTGTTCCGGAACAGATTTTGTTTGTTCCGGAACAATCAATTAATTTAAAATTGTCAGTTTCGGAACAGACATTTTTAAAATTTTTTTGTTCCGGAACAGACATTTTTTAAAATTGTCATTTCCGGAAGAAACAATTTTAGAAATTGTCAGTTCCGAACAAACAATTTTTAAAATTGTCAGTTCCGGAACAGACAATTTTCTAACTAAACGTTGCCTGTTCCGGAACAGACATTGTTTGTTCCGGAACAGACATTGCTTCTTCCGGAACAAACAACTAATTTAAAATTTGTCAGTTCCGGAACAGACAATTTTCTAACTAAACGTTGTATGTTCCGGAACAGACATTGCTTGTTCCGAAACAGACATTGCTTATTCCGGAACAAACAATTAATTTTAAATTGTCAGTTCCGGAACAGACAATTTTCTAACTAAACGTTGTCTGTTCCGGAACATTGCTTGGACATCTGGACATGGCTTGTTCCGGAACAGACATTGCTTGTTCCGGAACAAACAATAAAAAAAAATTACAGAAATGTGACCCTTCAGGGCTTCCGTACATATGTGTTAAAAAAAAAAAGTGTCATTACTGTGAGAGAAAGAGTCCCTTTGCAAGCAGCGTCCCTTTCAATTTTGTAAAAAAAAAAAAAAAAAAAAAAAAAAAAAATTTAAATTAAAAAAAAAACATCTTTGCCCCGGTAAACTTTGTGAGGGATGAACAAGGGTGATAAAGTTCCTTTACTCTTAAAATTAAATCGGAGGAAACAAAAAAATGGTGAAAAAGAGACTTTTACAGACTTTTTACAGAATTAGAGACGTAGAGGCCAACCTTAAAATTGGAGACTTTTAGATTCTATTTGGAGAAAGGTAGTTTCAGCCGTCGGAATATTAAAACAGTGGACCAAAACTACCGCTGGATGATTTGTTATGGTAAAAGTAAAGAATAATCAATAATATAAATTAAAATGTATAAAACTTTATATATTTTATAAGTATTAATACTTGAAACTTTTAAAAAGCAATTATGTATATAAAAATATGTTCATTTATTCGTAATTCTAATTATTGCACGAAAGAATAAATCCGATTATTTTAAAATAATAAAAATAATAACGTCAAAAAACTAGTTTGATGACGTCAAAGTCTGACGTCACTTTTTCCCTTTCTTCGTTTTACAAGAATACGAGGAGCCTATTCTGGAATTCGAAAGAACTGGTTCTCCATTCATCCTTATTTTGACTGTCTTATCGGATTTACTCTCGTATTATTACCTTAAAAAAAATCTAGGCTCGTTCTCTAAGGCACGAACTCTTTCCGTATAATTAAAAAAAAAAAAAATTCTAAACTATCGTCATATTCTTTTTTTTTTTTTTCTTTTACAATATTAAATCTACAAAATGTAACAAAAAAAAGTGAGAAAGATGGCACTAAGATTTTGGAACTGATTCCAAAAATAAATAAACACGTGATTCGGCTGTTACAAAAAAATGGCAATGAGAAAATGATTTTTTAAAGAGATTCCATTCGGTGCAGCCTTTTTGGTAAAATTAAGTACTCGAACTTTATCTCGAGCGGTAACTTTTACAAAAAAAAGTATAGAAAAAAAGTTAAATTTTTTTCAAACGTACATTATTTTTTAATTCACATACATCATTTGACATCCACTGTTCGCATGTTCCAAAACTTTTTCTTTTAAAACGAAAACTTGGTCTTTCAATTTAGCAACAAAGGCACTCAATTCGCTGTTCTCATTTTTTAATATTTTGACCTTTTCTTCCAACTTGGCAATCCTTTCCAGTTTTCTTTTTCGACATTTGGAAGCTGCGACTCGATTCCTTTGCCGTTTTCTTTCCAATTTAATAATTTCTTGGTTTTCCATATCAATAGGAGAAACATTTGGGGAATCTGACATGGAGGGAACAGTTTGTGGTTCCTCCTTGATCACGACACCCAGAGGTGACAAAGGTCCATATGACACTGAAGAAAATCCTCCATGCCTCGGATCCAGATCAGTGTAGGTGGTGACAGAATTGTTGCTGCTTCCGTTTGAAATATCCAGCGCCGCATTTGCGCCCTGGCTGGAATCTGAACACTGGAGGTCATGAAGAGCTTCCTCAAATCCTCTTACATATTTTTCTTGTTCTTCTGTCACTGCTTTTGGAAAAAGGATTTGGGTCGTGTTGGGGGTGGGAGTGGCTTCTGTCAGATGATTGTGCTGCATGATGAAATTTTCAATCTCTGGAGTTTTCATTTTCAACTTTTGCATGTCTGGAGATGAAATCACTGAAGAGGAGTTTTTGTGGATGTCAAACTTGGATCTTCTGCCATTAAAATTCAGTGCAGATTGAAGATCCAAGGTCAAGTTCTTCTTTCTATTATTTACGTCCATGTGGTTGGGTAGGTTTTTTAGATTCTCTTGCATCTAATTACTCCTAAAACCAAAAAAATGAAAATAAATTTAGATGCTAATAAGTTAAAAATAAGCGCCGCAAACGTCCGGAGCACCAAGGCCTTTTGATAAGAGTCGGTATTTTTTTCTTTTTTTTAATCACCACGATAAACCAATAATTCTAAAAAACCAAATCGCTTACAGCATATATGAAACATTAATAGATGATAAAGAAACGAAGCTTTTCCAAACAGAACTTATTAACATAGCACTGCACTCGTTCGTTTTGAATGATGCAAGGCCAAACGAAAGAAAATGTAAATGTAAATAATTTGAAATTTTCCGAATAGATCTTTAAAATCTTATTGCTTATCTTAAAAATTTTTAAAAAACTCACCTTCATAAGAGAGGTTACAAATAAAATTATTTAGGAAAAAACTCGAAAACTCTTCAAATCCGAACGTTTTACGAAGACGTCACAATAGAAAATTAACACTGTATGAGTCATACTCTTTGCTTTTATTAAAGAGGAGGATTCGAAGATTAAAATGCGTCACAACCAAAGCTTTTGATTGGCTGCTGAGCAGAAGAAAGTTTCCTTTGAATTGAACTTTTCCTTTCTGAACTTGCAAGTTTTTTAGTTCTTGATGGTTTTGTATAGATGGCAGCACTGTGTATGAACTGCAATATTTAAAATGACTTTTTAAACAAAAATAAATATTAGATGAATAGTCCTCAGCTCGATCCTTAATAGACTGCTGATCCTATTTTATGGATGAAGCTAATCTTTGAGCTCAATATTTAAATAAAAAAAATTTCCGCAAATAAATCGTAATTTAGACTTTGTCACCAGAGGGCGGGCGATATGTAAAATAAAAATGGAAGACTTATAGTAGTAAGCCGATGTAAATAATCAACAGAAATCCTCGTAAGTAATGTAAATGTGCCATGTTTCGCACGTTGTTCAAGAGTCTTCCGCTGTCCGTAACGCAATTAGCCACCGCTTCTTATTTTAGATGTAAGTCACGCTCGTACTTCCCCAAAATCGCACCGGAAAAGTTTTATCTTTATCGCAAATCTCGTCGAGTAATATACCACGATCGTTTTCAGTTTCGGCGTTGTATTCCAACGGGATATCAGGCACTCACAGTTCTCCGAAAACTTTTTGTCTTCCCAACATGAAGGTGGAGATACTTCCCGCTTTGAGCGATAATTACATGTATTTAATTGTGGATGAATCGACGGGAGAAGCAGCCGTCGTAGACCCAGTGGAACCGGACACGGTCGTCGGGGCAGTCCAAAAGTTAAATGTCAAGTTAAAGACGGTGCTAACAACTCATCACCACTGGGATCATGCAGGAGGAAATGTTAAGCTTGCAAAAGAGATGCCTGGACTGGAGGTGGCTGATTTTTCTCATTACTTTTCACTTAGTTAATTCTGGAAGATTCTTAAATATTTCTGCTTGCTTTCATTCAGGTGTTGGGAGGAGATGACAGAATAGATGGTTTGACCAGAAAAGTTTCACATGGGGACCAACTGAAAATAGGAAGTCTTCAGGTCAGATGTTTGTTTACACCTTGTCACACAAGTGGTCACATTTGTTATTTCATAGAAGGGAATCCACCCGCAGTTTTTACCGGTAATGAACTTTTTGAGTGACGTTAAGCAAATAAGAAGGCTGACCATGCGAAATGTTTGTATTTTCAGGCGACACGTTGTTCGTCGCAGGGTGCGGAAGGTTCTTTGAAGGCACTGCTGAACAAATGTACAAAGCATTGGTAGAAACGTTGGCAAAACTTCCTGACGATACGGTAAAAAAAAAAGCGAATTTCTTGAACTTGGCTATTATGTAATTATTTAAATTCTTTTGCAGCAAGTTTTTTGCGGCCACGAATACACGGTGAAAAATTTGCAGTTTGCAAAAAGCGTCGAACCCGGCAACGATGATATCAACTCCAGGATAAATTGGGCCACTGAAAAACGTAAAAACGGGGAACCCACTGTTCCTTCGACGATTGGTTAGTTTTTTTAACTTCCAACGAAGCTTAATCTTGATCATTTTTTTTACCCGTATCTTATTTTCAGCCGAGGAAAAGAAAACGAATCCATTTATGCGAGTAGACATCGGATCGGTACAAAAACATGCTGGAAAGAGCGACGCCATCTCGACAATGTCAGTCATCCGGAAAGAAAAAGATAGCTTTTAAAAAAATGCATTCCCTTTGAATTTAGAGTTGTTTTATGTATATAAATGAGAAAAGAGGTTGGGTCGCTTATGGCAAAAAGAAAGAAACATTGCAATATTCTTTTACACAATATATTTTAAATTGTTTTGGAACTGCCGTAAAATCTTCATAATTTATATTTCTATTCAGGACGGACACCGAGGCTTTGGTTAATTTAATTGAATTTAATTTAATTTAGAAAGGCAAATACCGAATTAATCGATTGGTAATTCCTAATTACAGCCACACAATACATTCTGGGAGAAACGAGTAAATTATTATGCTAGTCGACATCGGGTCGGTACAAAAACATGATGGAAAGAGCGATGCCATCTTGACAATGTCCGTCACCCGAATTTGTGGAATTCGATGACTCGATACCGTGTCGTTCCACAGTGAATCTTATACCGGATGTTCTAAGCTTCGGACTTACGTGGTCTAAAGCAAGTTTCTGCAGTAGCTTTGGTTCGCCGTATGGCTGTTGCCCACAGCATAACAAAAATTAATCAATATTTAAACTCATCGCTCAAACATCGTCGGAACTAGTTTCTTGAAACTGATGCGATTTTGACCTCTCTTCGCAGCTTATTTCGTGTTTATCCTAATAAAAGCAAAATTCGGATGTAAAATCAAACGCATCATCTAACCAGATTTCGCTTTTTAATCGTGTATTTTAAAACTTACACTATCCCACCAAAGATCGGCGACGGCGATCATCGGTTTCCCTATATCCCAAACGGCACAGTCGACTAATTCATTATTCTTTTGGCGAAGGCTTAAAGTCAACGATTTCGCTGAAACTAATTTCTGCAGGTTTTTTACTTGGAGTATCACATGCTAAAACAAAGTATGTTGCAAAATGAAATAGAATACGCTTCTAATAGACAATATGATCTTACCTCGCCGAATCGAATCAAATCTATCTTTAACTCTTCACCAACTGCTTCACAGTCAACCAAAAAATTTTGCAAATTAGTAAAAGAAACTTGTAAAGTGTTTAGAAAATTCCGAGATGAGGAGAAAAACAAGTCCTGGAATCGATCCCGACTTGTTTGAAATGTAAAACGAAATCTTTCGGTACAACAGCCAAATTGGCTAGTTTTTGTTGAATCTCTGGATTTTCGTTGCAGTAATCGTTGAGCCTATAATCCTTGGTCACGTTGGTACCGAAATAAGGTTTTTGTTTGGGGCATACGCGTGCAATATCTGAAAAAAATAAAAGATTTCTTTTTTTTTTTTTTTTGAGTTGCATACATTTTTTAAGAGAAAATATTTTACCTTTGGCCACGTTTTCTAAAATTTTAACTATGGTCAAATCTTGATCTTTGGTCAAATACTGTTTTAAATGCTCCACGTACATGCCGTTTTTATCACATTTACTTTCGTAAGCTTCTAAGTAGGGTGTGGTGGCATACCCTTGGATCAAATTATTGTTGGCTTCATATTCGACGAGTGCGACCGTCTCTTGTAAAATTTTTTTGTTTAACGGATCGGGAGGCTTTAGACACATGTCCAACAATTGTAAAAACAGCTGAAAATAAAATTTACCGATTATTTCATTTTAGAACCAAGTACATACGAACCGATAAAGAAAATCTTTACAAACTTTAGGGCTTGAAGCTAAGACGTTCCGCAAAACTTCTCTTTCGCAGATTGCGGTCTTTTGTAAAAAATCCTCGGGCCCCGGAGAGTCCACTGGCAGCATAAATTTATCCCGAATTTCAAAGCCATGTCCGGCGAAATAAAAAACAACTAAAATAAATAAAAAACAAAAAATAAATCAATAAATTCGGCTCTACTATTAGAATCGAAAAGCGCAAAATTAAATGATTACCGTATGCATCTTTCGGTAAGATTTTGGAAAACGTTTGAATAGCGTTTCTCATTTCGACTAAATTTAAATTTTGAAGGGCAATGACATGAAACCCTAAATCTTTTAACAGATCCCCTAGCGTTTTAGCGTCGTTTTCGGGGGTGAATAACGGATTAAGGTCGTCATAGAGCTGATTGGCTATCAGAAGAGCTAATTTCGCGCTCGGCTCTTCTCTAGGCGATACGTAGACCGTTAAATGGCATTCCTCGCTCCAAACATCTCCGGCTTTGTTATAAACGTAGCATCTATATCTCCCGTCTTGTTCAACATTATTTACATGTAACTAGAAGAAAAAAAAAAAAAAGAAAAATTATGATTTTTAAATAAATTAAAATGTTGGTTCGGCTTACAATTAAATTGGGTTCCGTTTCACCGTCCAGTTGTTTGTTTCCTCTGAACCATTGGTACCTGACTTTTGGGTGACCCCGGGCTTGGACAGACAAAGTGACTTTGGAATTAAGAGGACAAACTTCTCGAGAAGTCGGTTCTTTCAGTATGATGGGTCTTTCAGGAGCTAACAAGACAGTCACAGCGTTGGAAGATGTGCCTTCATATCCTTCTTGACGAATCAAGCAGTAGTACTCTCCTTCGTTTTGTAACCTAATAAAAAAGCAACAAAATGTAAATTTACAAAATATTCCCATGGCAAACCAACAAGTCATCATCTTACTTCATTTTAATTTTCTTCCGAAAATTAAGACGGATTTTCTTCCGAAAATTAAACTGATCAAGCTTTTTAATTATCAGTCGCGGGTTAAATTTATAACATCTTGAAGGAGCACAGCAAATTTTTAAAGCCTTACCCAAACTCGGGGATGGTTAGCACAGGTCGAGTTTCCCCAATGAGTTCTCTATTACCATTAAACCATTGATACACAGGAGGAGGCAAGCCTGTGGCTTTGCATATCAGCCTCAATGGCTTCCCCCTAAGCACCATTAAAACATTATCATCTCCGTCTTCATAAGATTGTTCAACTATCTGAAGAGGTTCTGAAAGAATATAATGATATTTCAGTCAACATCAAACATCATATTAATGAAAGTCAAAAGCAAGCACACATACCATGATTTTTAAAAAGCATCAACACATTAAATAGTTCACATTCTCGAAGAATTTCACAGAGGGTGCCAACAGTACATAACCTTGTACCTAGCTCTGACAATAACTGCTGGGCAGGTAACCTTTGCTGTTGCAAAACACAGAGATCATAGTCACTAAAAAAAAAAAAAAAAATACATAAAATAAAATCCATTTCCTCTGTTAAAAATTGGATGGCATTAAAATTAGTTACCATCTTCATACACAGTTATAGTTTAAATATAAAAACATTTAACCCGAAAGACATTTAAATTTTAAATCTCTGGTTTTACCTGAAAATACCAAAGCACTCCGCCACCCGTTTCCACGACTCGTTTTCGTTTAACAGGAAAATCAACTTATTGTAAATAGTGCTCCGGATTTCCGTAGGCAAGAGAAGTGTATCTGGACTCGGAAATTCCATTTTATTGGTTTATCTCCTAAATTAAACAACATTAACAACTGAATTTTAAAAAAAATATTTACAAATAAAAACGCATTTCAACAAGTATGTCAATTGTATTGTGTTGCATAGTAAAAAAAACGTCAAAGGAAAGGAAAACAAAATAAAGAATCCTCGTGTAATGCTCATAGAATTGTGCATATTTTTTCCTATAGATAAAGTCATTATGTGCTTAGCTTTTACAAATGAGAATATTCTTATCGGTGCATTAGTTCAAGGAATTCTGAAATTGCATAAGTTTAACATCATTTTAGTTATTTCGCTCTGTCGCTTGCCACTATCAAAGGGATCCTGATTATACGACCAAAGATCAAAGAATTCGTAAACATATATTTATGTAGCTTTAAAAAAATTTAAATATAATATTTCGGGGGCCGTGTCATCTGTGATTGATTGAGTTCTCCAACTAAGTAGTTAAGACCAAGTAAAAAAAGTTTTATTCCCAAACGTGAAAGAAGTTTATAATTTTAATTCTTTTATAAACATTTCAAGTTAATTAATTGCCATGATTAAGCTTTAAATAAATTAAATTCTAAAAGGTATTTTTAGACAAGTTGACAAAATAAAAACAAACCTCTCTTCTTTGATACATTTGTATTTTAGTCCTCCAAAATAGTCAATTACGAAAAACGTTTCTTTTTTTTTATAAATAGTACAGTATAAGAATTTAAAATAATTAAAAGATGATTATTGTCAGATCTACTAGATTAAATTTACTTCGACATATGCTCAAAAGTTTTAGTTTTAAAAATGGTATCAAAGTAAATAAAGTAAGTAAATGTTTTTATTATGAATTTTGATGGGGTGAAAGCTTTTTATTTTCTGTTAAAGTAAAATGACTACGTATTTCATTTTTTCAGATCAGCAAAGGTTTTGTCAAATGTTCTCCAGGTGCAAAAAAATTGAATTTTTTCCCCGCCTTATTCCAATTCAGTTTATTAGGATTCATAAAATTATCTGGAGAAGAACCCGCAAAAACTGCTATATCTGACGTGGTGACGTCTGAGAAACAACAACCAAAAGTTACTTTGCAGCACGTAGCAGCTTTGATAAAACAATCTGATGAACTTTTTACTGTAGGAAAGTTTCAAGATAGCTATAATGTTTTAGCTGATTTAAAAGTAGGTCGTCATTCAACTTTATTCACTTTTAATTGAAATAGTTCCTTTTTAATCAGTATTTTTGTCGTTAATTTCAGGATACAAAAAACCCTGAAGTGTTATGGAGATTATGTAGAGCCTTATACAACATGACCAAAGAAAAAGGAGTGAAAAAATCTGAGATTCCAAAAATGATTTCAGAAGCATATGAACTTGTGCAAGAAGCCTTGAGCTTGGATGATAAAAATTATGCTGTTCACAAATGGGTGGCAATCGTCGTCGACGCTAAAAGCACCTTGGAAGGGATAAAACAGAGGATATCGACCTTACCGCTTTTCAAAAAACACTTGACGGTGATTGATCGGTTAAAGTTTTCCGTGTCCGGAAGGAATGAAATTCACTTTTCGAATAAATATATATTTTTAGGAAGCCATGAAACTCAATCCTCAAGACGCAACATCCATATATATGCTAGGTCAATATTGTTATAATATAGCTGACATGCCCTGGATCCAAAGGAAAATTGCGTCAACCCTCTTTGCGACCCCGCCGGAAGCAACTTTCGAAGAGGCACTGGAATATTTCGTAAAGGCGGAAGAAGCGGAACCCAATTTTTATAGGTAGGAGTATATGTCAGAATGATCTCATTATTTTTATTTTAATATTTCAAAAATTTTGTTTCTAGTTTGAATTTGCTTATGCTCGGAAAAACGTATCTTAAACTGAAACAAGAAAAAGCCGCGAGATACTGGCTCAAGTGCGCCAAAACGTACCCAGTGCGTACCGACGAAGACGAAGAGGTAATTACAAACCGAGAAAATTTCTCAGATAGCACGTAGTCATTTTTATTCTCTTTCCTAGGTGAGGAAAGAAGCCGAAGCACTGCTTCGTAAATTCAAAGACGAAAAGCAAACTTCGACGGACGGAAATAATGAAAAGCCGAAAGAGGGCAGTTGACATTCGCACAAATAAAAAGTTTATACTGTATATTCAGTCATTTCTTACAACAAATCTGTGATCAATTTACATTCAACGAAGTTGTCAACACTTCATTATTTTTTTTTAAAAACAAAAACGAAAATTTTTATTTTTGTATATAGTTGCTTATGAATTTTTAAAAAAAAATTTCATAAAAACAAATAAAAAATTTCCTAACAATTTGTTCAACCGTTTATCACAATCGTTACCGCATAAATTCAAAATCACAATTCAAAATTAATTTTGACAAGCAAATTTTACAAAGTAAACGAAACCGACCAATGATTCAACCCCCCAAAAACCGTTTCACTGAAATAATGGAATGAAGATATTTTGGAGAAAAAAAAAAAAAAAAAAAAACCGAAGGTCGGAACAGAACCGATTTGAAGTTTACTCGACTGTAAAATAACTTAATATTGATATCGTTAAATATTGCACCGAATTAACATAAAAATTTGACCCGTACCAAGAATTCAAGGATCAAGATCCGAATTCTTCGGTTCCCGGCTCAATCGGCTTGAACTCGTAGGCCCCTCTGCCGTCCATGTGCAGGTAGTACTAAAAAAAAAAAAGAAAGGCAATTTGTTATGTTAAACAAAAAAAAACAAAAAAAAAAAAAAAGTTTTTTTTATTACCTCGTGATGTTTCCACAAACTGCGCCGATGAGACACTGTAAATAAAGTAATTCCTACTTGTCTACAATATTGATACATGGATCCTTCCACGTCCACGCTGACGGCGGATGTGCACTCGTCAAGAATAGCAAATTGTGGGCAATGATAAAATAATCTGGCCATCTAAAAATTAAAAAAAACAAAATTTAAAGTTTCTAAATCAGAAAAGCACTTGCCGCGCCGTTGATAGTATATTACATATCAGGTATGGAGGTGCCGTATTGCAGGCAAAGCAAGCTCTGCAAGCCACCTCCGTGCCTCATTTGTAAGATATTTTTCATCACGAGGGCGGGAAATGAAATTTTTTGTTTTTAAAGTGGGCGCACAGTGGTCCGGAAAAATAAATAAATGGCCAAAACTCATTCCCAAGTCTGTGTGAAACTTAAAAAAAAGAAGATGTCAAAAGCTTCGATATTTTGGGCGATTAAAAACCTGCTGCCCGTGCCCCAAAATTCAAAATGGCGGGCTTAATATGGAGGCTAAAATTTTTAATTATGAATGAAATTTCATGAATATTTATTTTTAGGTATTTTTGTGACTTCTGATTTCAAATCTGGAATAATTTTTTTTTAAATTCAAGATGGCGAACTTAGTATGGCGACAAATGTAAAAAAAAGTTAAAGTAGTTAAATTATCATGAAAATTTGTACTAAGGGGTTCTCGAGGTCGCTGATCTCGAATCCACAAACCGTTTTTCTGAATTTCCAACATACAACGAATAAATGAATTTTTTTCAATTTATTAAGTTCCTTAAAATCATTTTAGAAAATTATTAGCGGATTCGACATCAGCGACCTCGAGAACCCCTTAGTACAAATTTTGATGAAAATTGAACAACTTTAACTTTTTTTTTACATTTGTTGCCATACTAAGTCAGCCATCTTGAATTTAAAAAAAATTATGCCAGATATGAAATCAGCAGTCACAAAAATGCCTAAACATTCATGAAATTTCATTCATAATTAAAAATTTTGTACTCCATATTATGCCCGCCATTTTGAATTTTGGGGCACGGGCAGCAGGTTTTTAACTGCCAAAATATCGAAGCTTTTGACATCTTCATCTTTTTTTTAAGTTTCACACAGACATGGGAATGAGTTTTGGCCAAATATTTATTTTTCCGGACCACCACTGTGGGGCGGAACGGTCCATTTTCCGCCCGGAGCGACGAAAAAAAATTAACGAATGCTTACAGCAATTCGTTGTTTTTCTCCTCCGGAAAGAACGTCGATCCAATCTTCGATGGCATCCCAACCTCCTTCTCGTTGTAACAAATAACTCAATTGAACCCTAGCCAAATGCTCGTCTAAATCCGAATCCGATCGTCCGCGACGTTTCATTTCTTCTCTCGTGTGCGGATAAATGACTTGATCCCTCAATGTTCCTGCAAGAATAATTCAGGATAATTTAGATTTCCCGGAATCAAACGGGGGAAAAAAACCGCATAATTTACCTAAAGTCATGTATGGTCGCTGAGGAATGTAAAACAACTTTCCTCTAGGCGGTTTAGTGACCACTCCTCCAAAAAGAGGCCAAAGCTCGCCTAATATTCTGAACAAGGAGCTTTTTCCGCAACCGTTGGGTCCGCAAACCAAAACGTTCATTCCGGACTTTACTTCGAAGGTGAGTTCCTCGATGAGAACGTCCCCGTTCGGCGTAACCAAAGGTACTTTATTAAATCGTATTACGTTGTCCTGGAAAATGATCTTGCCCGCTCCTGGAATGAGCGGAGTGGAGGGTTTCGGCGCGATGGCTTTTCCTATTTAAAAAAAAAAATTAACATCGCACTCAAATGTCGAAGCAAAAGCTGCAAAAATTTTACCGTTCGCCTCTTCTGATTCTTTTTTATCGACCATCGTCCTCTCGTAATGACCTTTATTTAGGTCGTTTAGGACTTTAATGATTTCTGTGACCCGAGCGGCGAATCCTGCCAGCCGAGTCATTTCCCTCCCGGCCAAAACGAGCCTGCCGATGGCTTCCGCGAATTTAACTAACATCCTGCCGAAAGTGTAATAGTGACCGAATCGGACGTCTGGATTGCATTTGCCCAGTAAAGGATGATCCTTGTTGAGGAAAGGAATGCTTACAGCGTAAAATCCCACGACCGTCGCGATATCTGTAACCGAACCACAATGTACGGTTCTTTCGTATTTTCAGAAAAAAAAAAGCATCCTAAATCTTACATTTGGCTACGATGTTATCGGCTACTCCAATCAAAACCCTGAATTCCAAAAACCTCCTAAGATGATCCGTCAATTTGTTGAAAGCCGCTAAAAGCGTTAGCTTTTCTCTAAAATTAGAAAAAAAGAATACGTTAATCCAAAACAAAAGGCAAACATAAAAATAAACAAGTAAATTAAAAAAAAAAAAAGCCTTCTTTAATATACAAAAAAAATAAACACTTGGTGCCTAAACATTGTGAA
The DNA here is from genome assembly GCA_037577465.1 of Liposcelis bostrychophila. NCBI lineage: Eukaryota > Metazoa > Arthropoda > Insecta > Psocodea > Liposcelididae > Liposcelis > Liposcelis bostrychophila. Next base: position 17,562,248 of record CM075212.1, on the reverse strand, counting down.
AATAACCGCTAGTTTCTTTGCTATGCGCGGCCGAGAACGAACTATACCGAACGATACCGAGTTGTCACGAGTTACAGACTCGAGTGGGATCGTAAAAAGACTCCCTCGCGTTATCTATTTTTAATGTATTGGACACGCGTCTTTCGAGTCTTAAAAATATCCGACAGATCCATATAGCTCACAGCGAAACGTATAATAAAAAAAAAAAAAGGTAAAATATCATAATTGATTAAAAATCACCTTTGATTTCCGCCGTAAAAAGCGATTTCTTCGGAATTGGTAATTAGCCTGGAATTAATGTAACGGAATTCCCCTTCTAATTTTTGTTCTATTATCGTCATCCTCCCGGTGGGCCTCCTCAACCAAGTTAGAAAAACTCCGGAGACGAAAAGATAGAGCATCATGACACCTGGAGTTTGCCCGCCCAATCCGGAAGTGAGACGATACACATATATGGCAATATCCAACATTGGTTTCGCTATGTTCGAATACAGATCTGCGAAAGTTTCACAAAATTTGTCTACGTCCACAGTCAACAGCTGATCCGCATTTGCTATTCGATTGTCTAAATTCGTCATTTTGTAGTACGTGAATCCTCTGAAAAGGGGAGAAAAAATAAAAAATTAAAACGTTTCTGTTTCTTTTAGATGATTTAATTTTTTTTTTGATCAAAGACTTACTTTAGGTATTCTTCATAAAGATAGCTGGTCAAATTGGTGCGAAGTTTCAATTTTAATTCTCCTATTGCATATTTTAAAACGTTATTTACCACCGATATCTGGAATTAAATAAACATTTTTGACTTATCAAAAAAATCGAAAATCTATTTTTAAAAAATGGGACTCATTCAGAGTTTGAAAAACGACAGCTACTTTAAACTATGCCTATGGGGCCATTTAAGTCAGCGGCGGGTTGGGAAATGTTTCCGGCCCAGGGAAAACTTTTAACCGGTCCATACAAGTTACAGGGGGGAGGGGAGGGAGTTTTTCCTTTTGAAAAAAAAAAAAAAAAATGAGATCGGTGAACCGATCAAAGTGCTTTATCGACTATTTAAATAATTCTCAAAAATATGGTTAGTTTTTCGATCAGAGGTCTATCAAAGCCGAGTACGGGCATAAAGAATTCGAATTTCTGAAAAATTATTTCAGATTCGGAATCCTCTACCCCGAAAATATTCTCAAAAATACAGTTAGTTTTTCGTTAGCTCCCACGAGCAACCCGCCAATCAGCACGATCAAATTGCTTTGCTGACGTAATCGATTACGTCATATCGTGACGTTTCAAAAGTTGGAGATATCGGTTTTTAAGCCTATACCCATACTTTTAGTCCTGCTCACCGTTTCTGAACCACTCAACAGAATTTAACCAAATTTCAATGGTAGCGTATCTGGATGAATATCTACTACTGCAGTACGAAAATCGGACTCAATCGGTCGCTGCGTTCGCTGACCAGTTCTTGAACTGGTCGACGTGAAGTGGTATTTGAACTGATATTTTTCCCTACATTTCTGGACAGTTAAAAAAATTATTGGAAATATAGTGAAACAACTCTTTTAAGTATTAATCTAGTTTAATTGGCAACTTTTGACACCTTCCCTTTACTCCATGGCCAGAAACTTTAACTGCATAATTTTGCCAACTGGGTACTCTTGGTAAATTTGGATGTAATATACCCTAAGAATGTAAAAAAAAGTGTGCATTACAAAATGGCGCACCTTGAACGAAGTAAAATTAGTTCATTTTTCCTACTAGCTGAACTTTTCATGTTTTAAAATGAAAGGATGCTTGCTTGTCACATGGAAGATTTTTTTTTTTTTTTTTGGTTGGCTTAAGTGCTTTTCATCAATTCATTAAAACTACAGGTGTAAAATAAATCTTTCATGTCAATTATATGGTGAATTAGTGTAATCTGTCAAATATCTTCATTGTGAATCTATAAAAATTCTAAGAGCCCATAAATATTATAGATGTCATATTTTTTTTAAAAAATATATTATTCTTTAATGATCGCCGTTTTGAAATAACACTCATATATTGTTGGCATTCTTAGGATATAATATTGTATATTCAAATTTACCATGAGTACTCCGCTGGCAAATCACACATAAGGCTGTTTTAGGGATTGTGGTCCATGGAAAATATGGGCAGCAAAAGATAGGCTTTTTCTTATGGAGATTTAACATTGTGTAAGTATTTTGATGAACCCCTTCCCCTTTAGGCGATGACGAAACACTTAAATGACCCCTACCTAATTTGACATACTTCTCAGAAACCTAAATATTTCCGATTTTCGTTTATTTTTAAAAATTACAATTTTCAGAAAAGAAATTTACGACTACAGAACAATCAAAGATATATAAATTAAGTAAAAATTAAGTACTTTTTTTGCCCTTAAAAATTTAAATCTAATGGAAAAATAATTTTTTCTATCAACCATGGATGTAAAAAAAAACGAAGTAAATTTCTTTGTGCAAGCAAAAATAAAATAAATTTTTCTGATAAAAATTCTATCCACATATTTTTTACGCTTTAAAAGTTTCCAATACAAGAATTCTTAAACTGAATTTCATTGATAAAATTAGCGAAAAAATTTAATAAATTATTTTCTCGTTTTGTATAAAACACCAGAATATATTCTTATATTTTTTTTAAGAGTGTTTAGGCACCCTTCCCGAGAAATATTTTATTTTATTAATTTGTTTGACTCAACGGAATTATTTTACCCAAGTAAATTTTTAATTCAGATTTGGGCTTGTGCTACCTGGCGCAAATAATGCTAAAAATATGCGATAACTAAGAACATTGATTTAAGGTTTCTTATCCTTGATACAAATGAAATTTCGCTCTTATAATAATGAACAATTTTATTGTAAGTAGTAAGTTGTACAGACGGAATTGTCTTAACTTTTTCTCAAATAAATTAAATCTTTAATTTTAAAACGCTGCGCTAGTTTAGTCAATCTGTAATCGAGTTTTAAAACGTAGGAGAATGGCCTACCCTATGACACGTACGCCAATGAATGTAAATTTGGTAACTCTTTCGAAGGACATCAAATTTTTTTTTTTTACAGAACAGCCCCAATACATAGGCTAATAAACGTAAGAATCATTCCCAAGGTCATTCGATAAGGACGAAAGATATGACCCATTCAGAAACGACAAGTTCAGGGATTTTAAACGACGGATCGTTTTTTTTTTTTTTTGCAAAATAATATCTATCGATATCATATCGGGTTTTACGATCGACGTTTAATTCGTTACAAAGTTCGACGGTCATTTGAGTGCAGGAAGCACTTTGACAAAAAATTTGCATATCTTATTATTATCTATATGCAAAAAAAAAAAGAAGGCAAAGGCTCACCAAAGGCATTCCGGAAAAAAAGAACAGCAATCTCTTCCAAAATAGTGGTTTGTCCATATTTATGAGGGCAGTTTCAACTAAGGTCCCATTTTGGATCATCCAAATGTCACATACTGATCTTGCTATGAGGCTGACAGCCACCAGAACAAGGAATGCACTTTCAGACGAAAAGACTCCGGGCACTGTGATTTTTAGCAACTGTTTCATTTGCCTTACAAATACCATGTCCACCTGAGCTTTCACCTTTTTTGTGGGCTTTTCCCCTATCATATATTTGATTTCCACGGGTGGCGGTTTTCTGAAAGAAAATAAAAAATAAAAAATTCCATGTTAATGACATTTATTAAGAAAAAGCACAGTTGTTTTAATTGCATAGGGAAAATGGTTTCTCTATAAGATTAGATATAAAAAGAAAAAAAAATGTTCTTATAGCCTCGAAATAGAGTTATTCTAGCATAACCTTTGATACGGCTAATTAATTTAGGCTCAAGCAATTTTTCGACATGTCACGGTGAAAGAAAAGAAAAGCCGTTTGTTTGATTTCTCCCGAGATGACATCTGTCACTCGTCTCTTCATTTTGTTCTGATTACGGGTCGAACGTCGAATCCGATTCGAAACAATTATCCGAACGTATAATTTTTAAATAAACGAATATAAAGTCAAGAAGTCAACAAACCTGGTGCGTTTTTTGGATTTTTTCGTTCTGAGATACCATAACACTATGGAAAGAGCTGCAGCAGCCCCAACGGCAGCTTTTTTATTTACTAATTTACTGTAACTAGGAGCCATTATGAATTAATTTAACGTATTAAAAAACCATGCACGGAAACGATTACAAATTAAATAAAAATAAAAAACAATTAAAAAAAAAAAAAAAAAAAAAAAAATCAACGCGACATTTCACTACAAAGTATTGTGACTTGCATAAACTGTTTCTGCTAAGTAAGAGAGAGCCTAAACATACGGCGTTGCCAACTTCTGAAAAAACACGATTTACACGCATGTTTACAACGGATTGTTTTTTAAAATCGGTTTTTTTAAAATTTAATTTTATCGCTTTTTTTAGTTGTTTTAAAGTTAAAAAAAAAAATGGTTAGACGTAAAATTCGAGGGGCTCCCTTTGGCGTTAAAAGCGAGAGATTTCGAACTTTGGGACTTCATCCTGGGTTTGGTTTTGAAGCCGGGACGCGAAAACTTTCCAAAGTTTCACCGGGAAGCTACGATCTGTCTGTTCCAGAAAAACCTATAAATTTTCTAACGGGGTAATTTTCGTGATTTAAATATAATATATTATTTCTGTTCATATAAATAATCATGTTTTTCAGTAAGTTTTTTTTTTCAATAATTTGTAAGAAGCCGTAATTACCCACAGGCAAACCTTGATTTTATTCGCGAGTTTTGAGCGAGACAAAAAGATTACGCGACGCACACACGTGTAGGTTTCATTTCTAGTGTCATGGGAAAAACCGAAAATTGTCGAAAATTCTTGGAAATGAAAAAATGGAGATGTCTCTTGATCAAAGTACTTTATTGTTCTTATAAAACATGCAAACGATGAAGCGAAATACGAGAGAAAAAAAATGCAGTTTCTCCTAATTACGGTGGAAGGCCTTGTAAACGACATTTAATCCAGTCCTCGAGGCGATCTTGAATTAGTAAATAAGATGGTTTTATATACATCATTTTATACATATTTAAAATGCATCGTTACAGTACTAGAAGGCATGGCGCCCTTACAGTATAGTATTTTTAAACTTTGCGATTTTTGTTAAGTTTTTAAGACAATTTTAAAAAAAAATAAAAATATTTTTTTTATTGGGTAAATGTTTCCATTGTACGTCATACTCTCTGCTCAATTTGAGTAGGAATCTTGAATGCTTCTTTGGATGAACCTGTATGTCAAGTTTATAGCTCGGCGAGATTCGGAGCTCTGACGTGTTTCCGTCTCTCGAACGCAGATATTGTTTTTTAGAGGAAGCATCATTTTTCTGGACTAAACCGTCAGCGGCGAGACTCAGAGTCAGAACACTCACATATGAAGCCATTAGGCTACCATGGACCTAGAAGATTCAGTATCATATTCCAGTTTTCAAAAAAAAGTATTAAAGAAAGTCTATTAAAAATTAAAAGTTTTCTTCCAATGAGGATTTCTACGGCAAACTAAATCCGTTAGGGAACTGTCGGCTGCTATCATGGTAAAATGGCGGCCGGCTTCGGATTGGTTAATAAATATTCCCTTCTCATATTAGTCATTTATTAACCAATCCGAAGCCGGCCGCCATTTTACCATGATAGCAGCCGAGAGCCCGTAGCGGATTTAGTTTGCCCTAAAAATCCTCCAAGTACATTTTCATTAAAATCTAACAAAGAACCTACCGGAAACCACTTCTTTATATATAACAAAGAACGAACATTCGAAAAAATAATCTGATCAATGCTTTCAGATGGTCCAGAAAATTAGAAGTGGAAGAATTTTCGAGAAACTTGGGGTATTGTACCCCCATTTTAAACGAACGACTTCGATCTAAAGGATTCAACGGTCCTGGATGGCACGAGCTTTTCCCCGAAACCAAAATGGTCAAAGTCACTATCCCGACCGAGAAACGCTTTGTCGAAAAAAAATCTGTGGCCACTCCGGGGCCAGGTAAATTCCGAAGTTTGTCTAAAATAAATTTCCTGCATGGTTGACGTTTTTATTTCGCATTAGGATTCTACGATTTGAGAAAAAAGACTTTTCACCCGATCGTCTCGACAATCCCTACGTTCGAAAGGGACAATTTCCAAAAAAGAAGTGTCGACGAATCAAAGTCTTATCACCTTCCCCCGACTTTGTACAAAGTTTCGGGCTCTATAGATTCCCTCTTGTCAAAAATCGTTTCAAAGCGGGGCCCCTACGATCTATTCACAGGTAAATATTAAATGGAACACCGGTGACCAGTAGCGTTGTTCATAAGTCGCTCAACTCTCAACCATGAGATGCGAAGTGTCGTGCTTCTATCCTAGTTCAAAGCTAGGAATTTTTCTCAGGCCAAAACTAGTGCGCTAGTCTACAAATCAACGGCCACCACCCCTCGGCAGGCAATGGCAAACCACCGAGCGGCAATTGTCTCGCAAAATTCTCAAAAATAGCCCGTTCGGAACAGGCGTTATACACTGTAGGTCTTATATGCCTCTGAGAGCACGCACTGTTGTCTGTGAGACACGGCCGTATTGACAGGTCCGGAAACTTCACATGCCGTTCATGTCCAACTTAACTACGCATATTTTAGTTCTAAAAGGGGTCATTGATCCGCTGCGATCTTGAGGGGCGCAACATGTCTAATCGTTAAAGTTGAGACCAAACGCCGCCATCGTTGTTTACAAATCTCAACGACCAATCAAAAAGCGTCTCGCGTACAAGCAGCGCTTACGGTGGTAGAAAGGAAGAACTAATTTTCTCGTAGTTAAGCGGGACAAAATCTCCCATCTATAAGGGATATGAGTTTCCGAACCTATCTGTACGGCCGTGGTGAGAGATCACCAATCGAGTAAAAGGGCTAAAAACAAAAATTTAATCTAATACAAAGATCATCCAAATTAATCGCGCTTAAAAATTTCAGGATCAAGGGACGAGACATCCGGATACGGATACTTTCGAAAACCCGCAAAAACGACGGGTGATATTTTCTTCGCTTTACCGGGAGGAACGGAAGTTTTAAAGTTACCACACAACGCTTTCAAAGGTAAAATCGTTTTATTCGTTCTTGGACTTTAAACAAACTGGGAAAGGAATTTTTTTTTTTTTTTACAACCATGAACATATCACATTTAAAAAAGCCCGAGAGGCCGCAATTTAATAAAAAATTAAACTAACTAAAAAAAATACTCCAACAAAGGTAAATTTTTGCGATGCGGCAGAGACTCTGTTTGTACGATGCGGCACGTTGTCACGGATTTGTCATCTTGTAAAAGGGACCCTAAAGATCCAGGTCCAGGAAGTTACGATCCTCGTTCGCCACGGAAACCGGAACCGAAAGTGCAACATCCTTTTCGTTCCTCTCTCCTTTATTCCAGACCCCAAATTAAGTACGTAAGTCACGCCTTCCGTCCTGAAAAATATAAATGAAAAAAAACTGATAGTAAAATGACTATAGTAGAATAACCTACATCATATTTAAAAGTATAATTAATTTTTTTGCCATAAATAACCGCGCGTCATCCTCTTATATTAATAAATAAAAAAAATGTTTTCTTTTATTCGACTCTGAAGGAGTTCTTTTATTTCTTTTGTATGTCTTACAATGTTTTCAGGACTAGAACACTTCCCTATGCAAAGGCTTAAAAAAGCAAAGTAGTGAAAAACAGAGGCTTTTAAAAAATTTATCATAAGATGGCCATGAAATTGGATGCCGGCTAGAAGTTAAAAAGATGTGGCAAACCTTGGCCGATTTTTTAATTAATTAATTAATCATTTAAATATTGAATTTTTTAAGGAGACTAATACTTTTATCACACTCAAATAATCAAAAAAAGGTTGGACTTTTCCTCGATATTTGACCTATGAATTCTGGATGCGCTTTCATTCTCTGATGCTAAAAGTACAGATTTATTTGCATTCTTTTACTATTTTGCTACAAGTTCTTTAAATTGATACAGAAACATGAAAAATAATATATGAGTAGCCAACATCTCTAACTGCAATGATTCTACTTTGGATATCATTAATAACTGTGAAATATGGACGAAACCTCGATGGTATCAGAGGGTAATAAAATGATTTTAATGTGTAAATTGCTCATTGGAAAATAATGGCATTAAACATTAGTGGACATCGAAAGTATTTATAGTTGGCAATGCCAATATTTTAATGAACAAATATTGGCAAATATTACAAACATTATGGCATAATTCCGTGCGTCGGAGGTGAACTAACGTATCTCCATCGTAAATATGATTGGAGTTAGTCTGTTTCCAGGTTTCGTGGAAGTGTCACGTGGCCTCAAGTTTACGGCAACACGAGCGTGTAAACTTGCAGTCGCATGATCACGTGATTTTCATAAACACTCGAAACAGACTATCTCCAATCATATTTACGATGGAGATACGTTAGTTCATTTCCGATTCCGATCCACGGAATTGGGAAAATACTGTATAAATGTGTAATAATTTTTATGACGTTTTATCGATATATCGAAGTTAACGATAAAATATCGGCAACACTACCAAGCAGTGGCGACATTGGGGGGTCTCAGGGAGGGCACTTGTGTTGCCAAAGGTACTTTTGCCCCCTCCTCCCTCGCCCGAAAAATTTGTTGTTTTCATAAGATAAGTAAAGGAATCATATATTTTGCCCCCCCCCCCAATTTTTTTAAAATTAAAAAAAAAAAAATTAGGGGTATTTTTCAGATGATAAGAACCAAATTTGACAAAGAAGCAAAAATGTGAAGTGTGCCATTTATTTTGACGCACCCTCCCCTATTCGACTTGTTGCTAAACGTACCGTAGATTGGGGTAAGTTGAAAAGGTGGGGTGAACTTGAAAGGAAATTTTAAAAAAAATTCTAGGTTTATTTTAGGCACTAAAAATAAAATTTTCAGCGCTAGACCCGAAAAGTATACTTTCGAGATCATGTAAACAAAACTAATTTCGTTATTCTCGCGCTGAAAACTACATTTCCAAGGCGGGACCGAAAAATTTCGATTTTTCACTCGGCCCTCTTGCCGATCCTCGCCTTCGGCTCGGATCGGCAACGGCCTCGTCAAAAATCTCACTTTTCCGGTCCCGCCTGGAAATCTACTATTTCATTTCAAGTGTTTTGAAAGTCTCCATTTTGACTTTGTTTTCTGCTCCGGAAGTAGAACATTTCGCGGTTCTTCAACTGACCTCGAAAGTAAACATTTCAGGGCTAGCGCCTGAAAAGAAATTACTTTCGAGATCACTTAACAGAAAATGGCGTCTGTCGACTGTCGCAGAAAAAAAAAAACAGCTGGAACCAATCATTTCACTTGAAATGAAATAGTATTTTTCTCGGCAAGAATCGAAAGCGAGAAATTTCGAGGTCGAGACCGAATTTGCGCGCCTCGCTTCGCTCGGCGCGGCAAACGGTCGAGACTTCGAGATATCGAGCGTTCGATTCGCAGCAGAGAAAAATAGTTTTCATTTCAAGTGAAATGATTGGTTCCAGCTGCTTTTTTTTTTTGCTGCGAGACAGTCGACAGACGCCATTTTTTGTTAAGCGATCTCGAAAGTAATTTCTTTTCAGGCGCAAGCCCTGAAATGTTTACTTTCGAGGTCAGTTGAAGAACCGCGAAATGTTCTACTTCCGGAGCAGAAAACAAAGTCAAAATGGAGACTTTCAAAACACTTGGAATGAAAACTATTTTTCTCTGCTGCGAATCGAACGCTCGATATCTCGAAGTCTCGACCGTTTGCCGCGCCGAGCGAAGCGAGGCGCGCAAATTCGGTCTCGACCTCGAAATTTCTCGCTTTCGATTCTTGCCGAGAAAAATACTATTTCTACTTAAGTATCCCAAAAACAATATCCACTTAATGAAATAAAAAATTTACTTTTAGTGCCTAAAATAAACCTAGAATTTTTTTTTTGAATCTTTTTTCAACTTCACCCCAATCTACGGTAACTATTTTCCACCAATCAAACTGAGGGAGTCCCGGTTTTCTAAAAGAATGTATCAGACACTTTTTAAATAAATCAATTTTTTTTTTTGTTTGCTTTTAAAGAATAGGACTAAAGCCAGGGCCAGGCAGATACCGGATCGACCAGAAAACTTGCATCAAAGGAGGAGGTTCGAAAAGCGTTTTTTTATCCAAAACAAAAAGAGGAGTACCTTTGCGGGACAAGATGAGCTGGTTCGAATGAATTTAAAAATTCTCGTCTCACCAATAAATTGCTATTAGTGAAAAATTTCCATTCGATTTTTTTATTTTTAAAATAAAAAAAAAAAATGATCTTGATTGCCTTTTGCGGAAACAAAAGAAATATCCAAATAAAAAAATAAAAATAAAAAAAAAAAAAAAGAGCGTCTTTGTAGTAACAAATTACGAACGAAGGTCAGCAACTAAACGTCTTCCTTCATACAGGGATGGCCAAACATTGGCGGGTACATTTCAATAAAGAATAAGGAAAAAAAAAAAAAAAATAGCCAGTGAAAGTGAATCCGTCTTCTCTTATTTTAATTAATCACGCAAGTCTTGATGAACTTTATTTAATTTCTCTTTTCCTCGCCAAGAACCGTATAAAAACAAAAATTATGACGATAATAATGATGGCGATGACGATATTCGATTATCCCCAACATTAATTAAAAATAAATTCCATCTCCGATATTAAAAACAAATATTACACAGGAGATTAAGAGGAAAAAAAGAATGATATTACCAAGTGGAAACGGTTTTATAGGACGAATGTTAAAGCTCCAAGGACGGCCACATTTTAATTTTTATTCATGTTTGATTCTACGGTTTAGTTTGCTAACTAGTGTGGCAAGTAATCCATCTAGGTAAGTTTTATCAGCCTAATTTTTTTTTTTTTTCCGAATTTTACGAAGCGTAAAAAAACCACGCAAAACGGAAAAAAAAAGTGATTAAGTTTATTTTCTCGCGCTCGATACGGAAGTTTAATCGGCGTTACCAGAACAGGTTTTTTTTCTTTTCCCAGCAGGAAATGCAGTTATAAATAATGCAATTTTTATTCTTTAACGGCTGGAAAATTGTGTGAAAATCTGGAATTTATTTTCTTTTTTTTAAAGGCAAAAATGGAAGTTTCGGGCCTTCTGGCCTTGCTATTTACGGGGATGACCCTTTCCCTGGTCTCCCAAACTTCGGGTATCGTGGAAAGGAAACCTTCCAGACCGTGTTTTCATCATCCAAGCGAAGGAGATTCCATATATAATTATTCCCTCGTCGACATACAGGAAAGAGAAACGATTCCTCTTTCCAGATATCAAGGTAATAAAAATATTATATGTATAATAATACAGTAGGCGTTTACCTAGTAAAAATAATAGTAGAGTGTAATAAAAAAATATAAAATAACAAATACAGTGGACTTTAAATATACGATGAAGCTGAGAATCCAAGCGAAAAATTCTTTATAAAAGAATTTAACAATTCAAAAAATATGGAATTTTTCAGGGTATTTTGAACCTTTTCCGTTATCTATTATTTTTAACTTTATCCATATCCATTACTAAGCTTGTAATAATCAAATAGATACCAGCCACTGAATATGAGAAAAAAAAAAAAAAAAAAACGGATCCGCCAATAATTTTTACTTTTCCCATGCGCACATCCAGTACTTAAATCTTAAAGATTTTTAAATGGGTAAAAAATTCTTAATTCCAGAGTTCCTTTAACTCTTCTATTTTTAATATTTATTGATTTCTATTTAAGACTGTTTCAAAGAAGACACCTCTCCGATAGTAAGTTCCAAAAAAAAAAAAAAAAAAAAAAAAAAAATCATACTGGGATATGGGGGCATATCCCTACGGATAGGTAGGACTACGTCTTTGGGGTACCGTCCTAATATTGCTAAATTTAAACAATTGAACGATTTAAAATTTATAAGGCCTTGTTTTTGGTCAAAAATTCGAATTTTTTGATAAAAAAGGAAAAAAGTTAAAAGAAAATTAGTCAAAATTTTAATTAAAGTTTTCAAAGTTAAAATTTTAGTATTAAAACATTGCTTTAGCTCATATTCTTGGCTAAAAGGAAAAAGGACAAAATTAAAAAATGTAGTGAACATTTTATTTAAAATTTCTAAGCTCTTGTTTTTGTTCATGTAGTCTAATTTTAATATTAAAAAAAAAAAAAAATTTTTAAAAAAACGGCGAGAATTAAAAAAAAGTTACATAAAATTTACAAAATATTTTCAAAGTCCTTGCTTTCGTTCATGTCGTCTAATTTTACTATTAAAAAGGCCAAAGGTGATAAAAAAATAGTCAAAATATTATTTAAAATTTTCAAAGTTAAAATTTTAATATTAAATTATTAAATATTAATTTTTGGTGCGAACAGTGCGATACCCAGACAGAACCCGGACAGCCAGATTTCCCCAGGACCGAACCTCAAGACGTAGTCCTACGTCAAAAAAAAAACCGAACTTTCGAGTTCAAATTGGTCACCCCCCCTCCGAAAATGTTTCTTTTGGTGCACCTGAGCACCCGGAATTTTTTCAAATTTTTTAAAAACGTTGATAATTTTTTTTTCCGTCGAAATATAGTCTATTCTTATCGGAAATTTTGCGTGGACCATGAACCATAAATCCGCTTTTCTGCATGTGCTACGGTTTTGCGCTAAAGCCCAAAAATAAGCGTCAACTATGAGCTTATTACTTTTTGTCAATTAACGCCGTTTTTTGAAACATTTTTGTTTTCAGCTCGAAAACCGGAGAGAAAATAAAAAAACACTGACTTCGGATTCATGAACTATGCGAAATTTCAGACACGAATAGACTTGTTTTAAACTAAAAATAAAATCGGCTTTTTTGTACTTAACGACCATTGGCCGCTCGCGGCGGCGATTTTCCCCAATCCAAATCCCCCAACATTTTTCCTAATCCATTTTTCCTAAAAAAATAAATTCCTAATCCATTTTTCCTAAAAAAATAAATTTCTAATCAATTTTTTAATTTTCCTAAAATATTTTGATTCCTAAAATTAAATTTCTCAAAACTCCTAAAATTAAATTTCCTAAAATCCCTTTAAAGATCTAAAAAATTAGGAAAAATATTCATTTTAGGTAATTTTATTTTAAGAATCAAATAACTTTAGAAAAATTGAAAATAATTAGGAAAAAAATTTCAGGAACCAATATTTTTAGGAAAAGTAGATTAGGAATTCATTTTTTTTTAGGAAAACTGGATTAGGAAAAATGGTCGGGAATAATTGTGGTTACTGATTTCAAATGGAAAGTCCATATATCGGGTTTTTTTTCTAAAAATATAACCTTTTAACGAGATAAAAGTCAGGAAATTTTTGAAAAATTCCGGGTCGATAATTTTGATTTGAACCAATACCTTCATCTCTTTCATATTTTTTTTTTTTAATTTTTTAGGGAAACTAATACTGATCGTGAACGTCGCAACCTTTTGATCCTTCACTCATCATTACCATGGTCTTAATGCACTTCAACATTCTTACAAAGACCTGGTAATACTCGGCATTCCTTGCAACCAATTTGAATTGGTGAGTTTCCCGTTTTAAAATTCTTTTTTAACTTTATTAAAAAAAAAAAAAAAAGTTTTCACTTCTAAATTTTTATAACTTCGAAAAAAAAAATTATTTTGCAGCAAGAGCCGGGAAACAACGCGAGCGAAATACTCAACGGGGTTAAACATGTAAGACCCGGAGGAGGTTTCGTACCAAATTTCCAAATGTTTAAAAAAACCAAAGTCAACGGGGACGACGAAGAACCTCTTTACACTTATCTCAAGGTAAAACTTTGAATGCACTAATTAAAAAAAAAAAAAAAAAAAAAATCAATTTTTAATTTTTTCAACAAAACTAAATCCATTAAAACAATTTTTTTTTTTTTTTTTTTTTTTTTTTTACAGAGGTATTGCCCCACGACAAGAGATGGATTTTCCGAAGCCAAAGAGCTCTATTGGAAACCTCTTAAAATCAACGACGTCCGGTGGAATTGGGAAAAATTTCTCATAAGTAGGAGAGGGATACCATATATGCGTTACGATGCAAGCACGGAACCCAGCTTTATTCGGACGGATATAGAATATTTACTTCAAAATGATATTTAAGAGATTGCTTTTTGCGGCAATTTATTACAGACTTTCATGATTCCATTGCCATCGGAAATTAAAGTGATTTATAGACGTAGACATTAAAAAAAAAATAAAAATAAAAAATAAATAAAAATAAAAAAAAGGTGAAGAAGTGAAAATAATTTTAGTGGATTATAACGTAGCAAAACTGCATAAAATGCAAATTAGCCGAAGGTTGTTCATCCAGGAAATCGAGCAGAAAACTTTTTTTTTTTTTCTATTCTTAAAAGTGCTGTGTCAAGTGCCAAACGGTGAATTAAAAAAACAAGCAATTTTTGCTTTTTTTTTAAATCAAAAATACGGTTTTTGAAAAAAAAACCAAAAAATTTCTGGAATATTACATCTCAGAGCAAACTCATGGGAAAAAAAAATGGAGTTTTCGAAAAAAAGCATCGGGAAAATCCAATATCAAGTGCACTCAGCATCGGTAAAATATGATGCATTAGAAGTATTAAACAAATGACGAAGCGGCTTTAAACCGGATTCCGGCAGGTTGCTTTTGAACAAATCGTTTTGTTTCGGGGGATTTGTGCATTGCTCTCGACGATTCGATTTTTTAAAAATTTCTTATGCTTTCGTATTTTGCCGATGCAAAAAAAAAAAAAAAACATTGAAAAAAAAAACAAGACAACCTCCGAATTAATTTTTGCAACAAAAATGGTTTTAAATAAATGCGTTCCACTAAATTGCATTAAGTCGATTCTTTCCCAAGAAAAAGTGCGTTATAAATTTTTATAATTAAAATTTTTAACGGAGCAATATATTAAATTTATGCTTGAATTGCACTATATTCAGCTATGTGGCCTTCATAAGCTCTTTTTTAAACATTTTTCATGAGAAAAAAAAGGCAAAAAAAATTACAATTTTTTGAATTAGAACCCGACCCTTGTGGTCGACTTACCAGCCGCATTTATCCACTACACCACGTTTCAACTGATTTTTAAAAGCTGCAATATGGTTTTTAAGTTGCCAATTATTTTGACTTATATTTTCCAGATTTTTCCTTTCGGTTTATTTCTTGAATTTTTAATATGACAAAGGCTCAAAAATAAAGAAAAACAGAAATAGAAAAATTTGGAAAGCATTAGAAGAAAATAAAAATACTTAGAAAAAAACTGAAAATAATTTTTGTTATAAAATTTTATAACGAAGTTTAAGTTTTTAATAACTCAATTTTATAACACACTTTTTCTTGGGTTTTCAGAACAAAAAAAAAAAAAAAATAAACTAAACCTTACCCGCAAAGTCTTCCATTCAAAAAGTTACGTATTTTTTGGGTCGGCTCAATTTGACGTATTCCTTAAACGTAATTTTCTTGGGGATTAACACTTTTAAAGGCGATAAACAGTCCGATTTTTCTACGAAATCGGCAACGTCGTTATATTCTAAACCAGTTTCGGGGCTTTTCGCATTCTGCAACGCTCGTACAACAAATTCTTGTAGGAATTCTTTAGTCGCCGAAGCTATCGCAGTTGCCTGAAAAATAAGAATAGGCACAACCATTAATAAAACTTTCTTTTTCTATTGATTTTAATCAATACAATGACTTATTTTGCCAGGGTTCCGAAGCCGGCAGAAAACTCTGCTGGCGCTGGCGCCATATGATTTATTTTCATTGTGGCGCTGGGGCCGACGCCAGCACCGGTTTTTTACGTACGGTGTGACGCCAGCGCCGGGGATTCAAAATTTTTTTAAAAAATAATTTTTAGATTTTTAGGATTTTATTACTTTTTTTAAAATAACCTTTTTCCGTTCTAGTTTTTTTTTTATTGAACGTCAGTTTTTTTTTATTTTTTAGATTAGTTACACAGTGAAAAATTTTATTTAGGATAGGGAATTAGTTCAATACTCGGTATTCATTTATTGATAATTTTTGATTTTTTAAATGTTTATCTCAATTAAATTTCAAAGTCTTTCCTTTCTCTTTTGCTCTTAAAAAATAAATAATTTTTTTTAAGTAAGCTTACAAAACCTGATTTTTTTTAAACTGACGTATCTAACGTTTTCTTGCTTTTTTTTGCGAAATAAAATTAATTAAAAATTTCCCCGGCGCCGCCGCCAATTTTTTTTACAATTGTGGCCTTGCCGCCGATTTTTTTTCCTGAAAATTTTGGTGCCGGCGCCCTCTAATTTCTACCGGCTTCAGACCCCTGCTTATTGCTAAACGGGTACTTTAAGATTTTCTAAGTCCAGTTTAAAAATTTCCAGTCCACAACTGAAACCTCAGAGAGAAATTTTTGGCTTAGAAAATATTTTTTAAAGTGTAGATGAATCTACCTGGTCTACAAAATCGCCACTGGAAAGCTTGAAAAAATTTCGCAAATATTTTCTCCAAAAACTTTTGAACTTTGGGAAAATTATTTCTAGTTCATAACCGTTGGCTATACATTCCAAAAAATTGTGTTTGTGAAATCTGTATTTTTGACCAAGTCCCCTTTCCCCAACAAAAAATTTAAAACAGATTTTGATGCTTACTGCATTATCGCTAAGAGATCCAAATTCGCTTCTACATTTCGCCAAGTCTTGTATCCACTTAGTCGGAACGTCCGAGGAATCTTCCATTGATTCCGAAGATTTGTTCGATTCGAAATAATCTTTTAATACTTTTTCGTGTTCTTCTTTTGACATTCTTAATCTTCGTTCGTTCCTCAACGAAGTTACCCCGCAGGTAAGCATCATCCCACTCACTGGAAAAAAAAAGAAAAAAAAAATGAAAAATTACAACAAAACCTAAACAAAAATATTTATATTTGAAAAGTCATACCATGGCTGATCATGGCAGATTCCGGAGTGATAACAGGAACATCATTTTCTTTAAAGCTCCTATCGGCTTGAAATGAGGTTCTCGGAGTCAATGGTTTCGAATGTTTTGCAGGAGATTTTACAGGGGATTTTACAGGAGATTTTTTATGATTTCTTCCGAAAACACAAAAATCGAAATCCGCAGCGGCGTAGGGTAATTTTTTGTCACACAAATATTGTTCGAGGGCTCCTCTATTACGATGTTTTCTCCCGTCGGGACTGATGATTATTACTTCCATTCTACCAGCGCTATCACCGTAATTTCGAATCTTGATCGTACGTTTCCAACCGGGAGGTAAATGAGGATCAATCATCATGGGCGGCTGGTTATACTGGTATCTCGATTTCTTTTTCTCTGAAATGTACATTTTAAACAGTAAATGGCATTTTTTTTTTGAAAGAAAAAAAAATGTACCTGGCTGGGGCGGCATATGAGGAATGGCATTGCTCCCAGTCGGAATGGCGCTCTTCCGTTTCTCGGCCTCCCCTAAGAATGAAAACAAGAAAATTTAGAGTCAAAATGAATTTCTTAAAACAAGTGTAAAAGCTTTAATTTTACTTACTAGGTATCGGCTTAATCAAAGGAGAAAGCGGCAGCGACTTGCTAGTTTCGGAATGATTTGTCGGCGATTCCTTACTTTTTTCTTCCTTTTTCGGGCTGTATTTCAACTGCTTCTTGACCGGAGATTTTTCGGTTTCTGGAGTTTTATTTACGCTTTCTGAGGTTTTATTTAGGGTTTCTGGGGTTTTATTTTCGGGAGCTAATTTGTCCTTTTTCTTCACGTATTTTCTTTTTACCCTTTTCGGCGTCGTGTCATCCTCGAAATCAAACAGGTCGATGTTGCAAGACATGTTTTTCGACGTCAAAAAGTCGCTTAAACGTTTTTTCTGCTTGAATTTCTTACCGTCGGGACTAAAATAATAAATTCATTAATAAAAAAACAAATTTACTAAAATTTACACTTTTCGTTTTTTCAATTACCTTACGTAACAAATCCGCTTCTTATCTTGATTTTTATGATTTTTCCTAAGAATTACGCATTTTTTCCATCCCGAAGGTAAGTTGCTACTATTAATTACTTTTATATCCTTAAAATCAGAGCTTGAAGGTAGTGATCTAGATCTAGGTTTAAATGCACCTAAAACAAGAAAAAAGAAAAATATTATAATTTCCCGCCCAAGCTGAAACCTTTCCCAAGGACAGGACTTAAGCATTTTGCACTGAATAAACATAAAAGAAAACAGGTCCTTTGCATCTCCTCCAAAAAGTCTTTGGAGGAGTTGCAAGGGTACGAGTTTGCATCTGCTCCAATATCAATTCCTCCAAAATTTTTTGGAGCAGTTGCAATTGGAAAACCAAGAAATAATGCATTACTTACCAGGTTTGTTCTTGAGAACAGGAACTTGATTTTTCTTCTTTTTTCCTTTAAAATTTTCGACATCTTTTTTCGTTTTGACTTTATGCGAACTCCTGTGCTCCTTTTTTTTGTATAAGCCGAAATAAAAACGATCTATGCTATACAGAGAATTTGTTTCCTCTAAAAATTTTTTTAATTTAGCTCTAAATCGAAATCTTTTGCCGTCTGGGCTATAAAAAAAAAAAACACACAACATTAGCTATTTAAAACAGTTTTTCATCATTCTGCTTTATTAGTACCTTAAAATGTGGACGTCATTTTGTCCGTCTGAAGCGCCGCCTCTCCTCGTATGAATTATCCTTTGCCATCCAGGAGGAAGATTCGGATCATCCAGCAACAATTCCTCTTCCTCGTTGTCATTGTCATTGTCATCATCATCATCTTCGTCGTCTTCGTCGTCGTCATCATCATCATCGTCGTTATCATCTTCTACCTCCTCTTCACCTACTTCACCTACTTCTCCTTCTTCATCATCATCGTCTTCATCATCTTCTGCATCTTCTTCACCTTCTTCCTCTTCATCATCATCGGAACTAGTTGCTCCACTGTCATCGACATAAATTTCAGGTTTAGGTTCAACCTTTAACTTTTTACTTCCTGCATTATCAACTGAGTTTTCTGTTGTCCTTTTTCTTATTTCGTTTTTTGATTCAACACCCATTTCTTTATTTAAAGCTCTTTCATTAGAGTTTATAAATACTAAGGAACTCAAGTTGATGCCCTGAGCACATTTGATTTCTTCAGATTCAACTTTACAGCCATTATCAATTAAATCTGTTTTATTTTCAACTATTGTCAAAAATTCTTTGTTATTGGTTTCCATGTCAGAAACAGAATTAATCCCTTCCTTACTAACTATGGAAGAATGGGACCCATTATAAGAGCAAGCAGAAGCTGACCTTTTTTCTGCTTGATTGCAGTTAGAATCATTGTAATAATCTGAATACGAGCTGCTGCTACAATTTGACAATGCAGGACTTTTGCACTCTTTTTTATAGGTAACTTTAATCATTGTACCACAGGAAGCTTTTACATCTGAGTTCTTATTTAATTTAAGATTAAATAATTCTAAACTGTGATGATTGGAATTTCTTAATATTTCCAAGTTGTTTAACTTCACTTGTTCTGATTCCATAATTTTTCCTCTCTTAAAATTTACCTAAAGCAAGAAAAAAAAAAAATAATTAAAAATTAATAGCTATTTGTAAATCAGGCTTGTAACGTTTTAAAACATGTTTTTCAGTCTACACAATGATCGGAACAGTAGGTCCTTTTTTCTATTCATTTTAAAAACGCCAGGGTTAAATTCGACGGGATTTCATTTTCACAAAGTCAAAGCATTTGGGAATCCGGAATCCGTGCGGATTCCGAAAAACCCGAGAGTTCGTTGACAGGAACGTTATAGCTGACACGATAAATCCATCCAAATAACGGTTATGTAAACATTTTCAAGATTAACAAATCGTCCAAAATTATAATCATTTACCAGAAATGTATACATACATTTTAATTTTTAATTTTAAACACTTTTATAAAATAACTCCACCGTTTTTCAACACTCCTGCTTGTATACAACATGGCTCCATCTTAAAAAAATTTGCAGAGTAGCCAACTTAATTTTCCTTTGTTTCGTGGTTTAAAAAAAGCGCGCGCGAATACTCCAGATCCCACTTTTGCTCTTGTGCTAAACTAGGGCTCTAGTTCAAAACCGTTGGAATACTCTGGACTCTGATTGGTCTGAGGTCCGTCACGTGACGTCAATTTAAAAAAGTGAATATATATTTTTAAAAAAAAAACAGTTTTTTTAATTTAAAAGATAATAAATTAACTTTTTTTTCAAAAATGGGTATAGTGAGACATAAATTTTCTTAATATTTCTTTTGATTCATTTGTGTATGAATTTTTATTTTAGTGATTGTGACAAGTGGGGATGAGCAGCAAATTGAGACATAACCTCCTTACTTCTTAAGGATTATGAAAATGATTTCACTTTATTAGATAAATATTTATCCCACTGGGAATTATATTTTCGATTTCCCGTCGCAGAAGAAAATGTTAAAAAGTTACGCCTACTTGTAAAGGAATCCGTATTAAAGGAGGAATTCTTCTTCTTTTTAGTCCTTTACTCGATACGAGCGTGGTGATCTCTCACATACACCTGTGCATGCGCTCACAGGCATATGGGACCTACAGTTTAACGCCGGTTCCGAACGGCTATTTTTGAGAGATTTTACTAGGCAGTTACCGCTCGGTGGTTTGCCATTGCCTTCCGAGGGGTGGTGACCCTTGATTTTCTGACTAGCGCACTAGTTTTGACCTGAGAAAAATTCCTAGCTGTGAACTAGGATAGAAGCACGACGCGTCGCATCTCATGATTGAGAGTCGAGCGCGCTATGAACTAGAGACCCTTAATTAGAAGAGACCCGACAGAAAAAATGGGCGCGAAATTTTGGAGGCATATGATCATGCGCATTAGTTTTGCAAAAAACAGTTGAATAAAAGGTGCTTTGTGCTTTCAGAAAACAATCAAAAAACGTAAACAAACAGAAGAAAAAATTAATGCGCACGGTCATATGCCTCCAAAATTTCGCGCTCATTTTTTCTGTCGGGTCTCTTCTAATTAAGGGTCTCTACTATGAACTAGGCTAAGGGCCACCACTGAACTAGGCTACGGGCCACCAAAGGAGGAATGGAACTCTTCAAATGAAGAAATTATAAGCGCCTGTAGACACAGCAAGTAGAATTCTCGAGATATCGAAGAGGATAATTGAAACTGCCAAGGAACTGCATGGTTATCTTTTGTAGTAAGTATTTACTTACTATTAATAATATTCTTCAGATTTCCAAGAAGATGATGGAAATTGCAAAGGAACTGCATGGTTATCTTTTGCAGTAAGTAAACAGCTATTGTTTTTTATAATGTAACATTTTCGGTCAGTCTTATTTCTTTCGTAGTTTATTTGACGTTGCGGTCTGAAACTCGGTCCCAGATAGCACGTTCTGTCCAAAGGATATCCCAGGATGTCCCCTTTAGAGCCCGAAAAGGATATCCGGAAAAGGATGTCCTATGTTCAGCCTGAGGACATCCTAAAACAGTCGTAATATATTTATTTCATTTGTATATCCCGTGAACAGCCCTGGGATATCCTGATACGGAAATACCAATGTCCTGTTTTCATCCGAAAATGATGGCCATGGGATATCCAGAGGATGCCACGAGGGGCATCAAGAGGGTCCTGGTTCGATTCTTAGTCAGGCTGTTATTTTTTTCCAAGAAAATTTTTTACTGCTAAAACAAAATACCATCTGAATGAATTGTTAGCTTTCTGTTTTAGCCAAAACTTTTAGCCGGGCTTTTTTTTTTTCCAGTTTCAAAATTTTTTTTTTTAAAAGTTTTGTTGTTAAAACTGAGTTTGCTTGTAAAAAAAAACTGTGAGCAAAAAAACTTAGGCAAACTATAAGGTCTTTTCAATTGTTTTTCCAAAATGGAAAATTTAATAATTAATTAATTGGCCCTATCGAAGGATTCCAAAAGTTTTTTTTTTTCGGTTACGAATTGTTTTTTTAAAAAAACTCAACTTGTTAATCCAATATAGTACTCTTAGATTAGTTTTGAATAAAAATTTTTCGAATTAATCAATACTTGATTTTTAAAACAGGATTTTCAAAGTTCCGCGGCTACTTTGGTTTGCGAACCTGAACTAATATAGAACCATTTCTTTCCGTAGAACTATAATTGTTCGGAAAGTATCATAGTGGTGTAGTGTATGGATAGTGTGTATATTAAGATGTTTAACTTCTGTAATGATTCAATAACTTTGTATATCTAGTCAGAAGTACTTTTAACTATAAGATGACTCCTATCACAATGGAATTTAGCTTAGGCTTGTCATTTATTTATTTTTTTAAAAGCCTTTTTAAAAGATGTCCCAAGAATATCCTAAACTGGCTGTACTATGGACATCCTGCTCTTGTAACGTTTGGCCCAGCTACGGACATTTTTTGACTATGAAAGGCTTTAGCACGGATATCCCTGGGACGGTCTATAGCCGGAACAGGTTATCCTAAGGACATCCATAGGATAAGTTGTGCTATCTGGGGTTTGTTTTTGTTTAGGAACTACTTGTACAATGAGGTTAAGATGACTGTATAAGTAATTCCTACAATCCCTGCTAGAGGGAGGGAGTGTCGGTGGTCACCCATCCACTAACTGGCCGTTCACAATGCTGCTTAACTTCATTGATCACGATGCCGCTAGATGAATCGAGTTACCACTCCGACCCATATTATCTGTGCTAAGAGAAGAAGTTATTCCTTATGTTACAATGGAGGCAAATTCTTTAGCACTATTAATTAAGGGGTATGAGCCTTTACTAGCATGGTACGTATTGTAAAAAGGATTTCCAATTTATTAATTACAAATTTTAAGATCAAATTTCTGTAAAGGTTTTTTAATTTTTTTTCAGGGGTAGTAGATCAAAGAAACTACTTGATATCTTTGTTGATTTAGAGGTAATGATAGAAAAGTTTATGGAATTAGGGTATGCCTCCGAAGTTGAGAGATCCGGCGGAGTCCCCAGCTGGGAAAAAAACTGAAAACAAAATATGCAAACATGCAAACTTATATTGATTGTAATTATTGTTATCTTTGAAAATTTCAATATTTTTATTAACTTTCGATCCTGTTTAACTGAACATTATTTACTTTTTGTATTTACTATTTCTTGAATTTAAATTGTTTTTGAAAGTTTTTTTTTTTTTAATTTTACTGAGCTTTTTGCAGAAAAAGGTGACTAACGGTCGCAATTACCAACCAATGGAAAAAAAAATATATATAAAACGGGATGTAAAGAGTTTTATTTTTATATTTTTAAGCAACCTATGAACCCGGCCATGTGATTTTAATAAAATCGTAACCAGTTGTAAACGTTTATTATAAAGTGGAAATAATACCATTTTATTTGAGGAAAAAGTATGTAAATATACTTACATTGAAAACAACTCTATCTTGACGATCGCCATATACCCGAGAACTAGATTCGCGATTCGCGTAGAATGCGAAATTCGAAATGGAATTTTTTTTTTTTTTTTTAATATCTAATCAAATATAGAATGTCAAACCGTCAATTTTCGGAATCGGCGTTGAATGAATAAATAAATAAATCAATGGGATTTTTTAAAATCACCTAGTTTAAATAGTTAGGAAAAACATAAGAAAAAAAACTTCAGGAATAGAAAAAAAAAAAAAAAAAAAAAGAAACATGTAAGTGCACATACCCTGTGATTGTATTGAAAACAATTAACAGAAATTTAAATCATTTTTTCTTTTTTTTTTACAAACACAAAAACTTACAAATAGGTAAAATAAAAAACTTAAAAAATAAATCTGTAAACTTTGGTGTAATGATAAAACCCCACTTTTGATTCACAAATAATAAAGAAATTCATATTGTGATGGGTTGTGGACCTAATTAAAATTTTCCGCTGATACATCGTAAAAAGTTTTAACAGCTACATAAATGAAATAAATATATGTTTTTACACTGGTATATAAATTTTTCTTTCGTCAGTTTTTTTCCCCCTTGAGTAAAATCAGCGAGGATAAAAAAAATATATATATATATATTCAGAGTTTAAATATGCATCACTATAAAACAACAAAAATCTTCACGCAAGCCCGGAAAGTTTTCTTGTATCAATGTAAAAAATCCTTGTACACTAATATACTTTCCCATACTTTTGCCTGCCTATTTCACCATTGCAATAATTAATTCTATCATGCAGTTAATTATCTGCGATGGAGGCATAGTTACTGATCTGGGCACTCGCGGTTTTTTTTTTTTTTAACTAGAAACTCCTTGCACATCTATCTACCAAAATAAAAACGATATTACAACGCAAATATAATTTTATGTATATATAATGCCCATTAGTATACTTGAAAATTTTGCACTATTCAACAGGAGATCAACGACTTTCAAAGAGAAAAAAAAAAAAAATGATATCACAATAATTTAAACGAGGAATCGGTTTGCCAAAATGAGATTTAAAAAATAAACCAGAATTAAGGCAGTTTGTTTTTAAAATTTTTTAGTTCTTTGACGGTCGTTCCCGATTTGCATCAAAAATACATGTGCTACACTTTAAAGGTACACACGTCAGTCTAAAAACTAGAGGAAAATGTATTCCGATAATCATTACTGTTTGGATAAAT
Organism: Liposcelis bostrychophila; assembly: GCA_037577465.1. Classification (NCBI taxonomy): domain Eukaryota; kingdom Metazoa; phylum Arthropoda; class Insecta; order Psocodea; family Liposcelididae; genus Liposcelis; species Liposcelis bostrychophila. Next base: position 17,537,678 of record CM075212.1, on the reverse strand, counting down.
TTTTTTAAAAAATGATTTTTTTCTGATACATTTCATCATAGTCTTATAGATTTTTTTTTTCATTTTTTTGTCATAAACAAAAAAAGCACATAAACAAGGCAACACGTTTAATAAAAAGCACGGTGTGCAAAAAGTGTAAGAATATCTTTGAATTATTTTAACAATCTTGAATGACTCAATGAAAATATTTAACAAACACTAGTAGCATTTTCAACTTTTTTTGAGCTTCCAAGGTTGCTTCAGGCTCTACAAATTACATTATTTATCACTATTAAAACTCGGGTACATTTCTCATACAGACAGAACATTTGAAGATAACAAAATAATTCAAAAATATTTTGACATATTTTCAACACTTTTTACTATCGAAAAGATAATTAAACATCACCTTTGATGAAATTAATTTAAAAAAAACTGTTTCTAAACGACAATAATATCGTTGGAAACTATATCTACTACAAGACAATTCCACGCAAAAAAAGACTAAATTAGTTTTTGCTTGAGGGCTATAAAACCTACAGTTTTTTTTTTTTTGAGCTTTTTCGCTCTTTATCAATAATACATTTTTTTTTCGTAATATTTAAAACTTAATTTTATAACAGAAAAAAAAAGTCAACAACAATAAGAACTATTTTCGTGAAAACAGTTATATTTAAATATCACTCTCGGTGTCCTAAACTGTGGTATAGTATATAGTACATTAAAATCTTTCACTTTTTTTTATATAATTTGGTGTACAAATCAGTATACTTAATCAATTTTAATATAAAATTTCAACATTCAACAAAACATCACATTTTTAAATTTTTTTTTTTGTTTTTCGTTTTTTTGTATATTTGAAATATACCTACATAAATTACTAGATTACAACTAAACCATTATAATTACTTGGCTTGTAAAATGTACTCTCGCAGTAATTTAAAAGGCTATCTGCGAAAACTTTGTTAACCGAAACGAGCTTAAAAAAAACACAAGACTATATTTCATCAGAAATAAAATGATCGTTTCAAGGAACAGCCGGGATCGCATTTTTTAATAAGCTCTAAAAAAAAAAAACGTTTAGCAATCATATAAGGCACCCCAATCGCGATTGTAAAATATTTTTCTCAAAACATAAAATTTTTTTTGATTGTTTTGATTGTTATGATGCAACAATTTGAAAGCCTCTTTGGTACATTTCAATTCGACTATATTTTTCTTAAAAATTCTTTCCTAAAATAAATTCAAATTTTACTTCGGAAAACAGTTTTGCTGAGGTATGTTAGTTTTATTGGTTTATTTAAATTTTATGTAAAATGACACGAATGTAATTTCAGTCTTACTGAGCAACGCGTGCCATTTCGAAAATTAAATTAAGACTTTTTTATTCTCGGGGGCATAAATCAAAAACCACAAAAAAAAAAAAAAAAAAAAAAAAAAAAAAAAAAAAAATGTACATAATTAAGAACTGATATTACAAAAACTTAGAAATAACGAGGTAACTTCACGATTTTTATTTCGATTTCGATTTCTATTAAGAATTTATTAGCATTAAAACAATTTTAAAAACAGCAGTAAAAGAAAATTATGGATGACAATTTTAAACCATCTGACTGCTGCAACATGGTAAAATATTCGAAAAAACAATTTATGACTTACAATTGATTTTGGATTGAATGTTTAACATCTAAACACGTTACGTACATGTTATAGTGAAATCGTTAAATTTAGTGGTTTTAAATAAACAATCAGCCAGATAGAATCAATTCCTATTTTATGAAATTAATTACCACCAGGGATTTTGATTGAGATCACACACGAAACTGTCTAATGATTACATAAAATTACACAATCCAGTCATTAAAAAAATTCAATAACGAATACATCGATGTTTTTATAAATTACGTGTCATTAAAAAGGAGCGCCGACTTATGATTTTTTTTTTTTTTTTTTGTACTTAAACTGCCAAAAATTAACTGTGCACTCATTCGCACCCGGCCAGAAGTGCAGTGAATCCCTTTATAAACTTTGACGGGTTTTATAGCAAAAAATAAATTCTTTTAAAATTGATAAATCATAAAATAATTTTTTCCGTTAAAAATTTAAATAAAAATATGAAACTAATAATTAATAAAAAATTAAAAATATTAAAAGCAAAACGATGATTACTTATTTAAATGACCGATTAATAAAAAGTATAAGAATTTAACAAAAATAAAATCGGAATTAAAGTCATACTTAAAAGGTTGTGCCAGGCTTAAAACGACACTTTGGTTCTCAAAAGGAGGTTTTTGTTTCTCGCAATCGTTATAATTTTAAATAATTCATGAAACCTTTTTAATAACAGCATCTCCAAACCATTGATGTGTTAAATAATTTTTTTAGAAATTATATGAAATCAAAATTTCATAATTTTCCTAAAAACATGAATTTTATAAAATCGCTTGATTATAGATATGAATTCACTATAACATATACACATACATATACATATACAATATGTAGCATGGTATATATATATATAACAGCAACTTGTAGCAAGTTTGTAGAAATGAAAAAAATCAAATAAAAGTAAAATAAAAATAAAATAAAAAATTAAACGATAAATAAAATCAAATAAAAAACCAAACAAGTGCAAGTGTCTCTGCCATACAAGAGTAAATTCCAGCTCTCCACCTCAGAATTTTCAAATTTTGTTTTTAAATTAAAAGTTTTACTCTATTTACAGGATTATATTTACATTATATGTATTTATAGAACACTGTTGTACCTTCCTCTTAAAATACGGACTGAGCAGATGTGTTTCTGCTCCAAGCAGTGCACTCTAAATGGGTTCTCCATCATCGTTTAGCTTCTGGAGATGAACTAGCTTAGAGTACGTTGCTTACCTCATAGCAGTGCTTATTAAGAGAAAGGCTAAAACGGGAGGAAATCAACTAAATGACCGAGACACCCGTGCATACCAGTATATGCTCAAAGTTAAATTCCTGAGAATATTAATTCATTTAGGGTTAACAAGTTTAAACTAGCTTCACCACGCTTTCCTCGAAACACACTTCTTGACTAGATCGATATTTTTTATAAGGAAAAAAAAAATAACGGTTAATGGGTAACAAAAAAAAAAGGTCCACGAAAATTGTGATGAACACACAAGCCTCATAAAATAAAAACAGGGATGCCAGATATTCTTTTTAAAAAAAAGATATGCCCTATAAAAGCCATGACGGCGCGGCTCCATCGATCGAAAACATTTCCGGTAACTTGCGTAAGGTAACTTTTCGACTAATAAGAAAGTCTTTTTTCTTTTTTTTTTTTCGATCGATAAAACCGTTTCAAAAGTACGCACGTCCGCAGAAGCGCGCCGAAGTTTAATCGACGCTGAAAAAGCGGTACAAAAATAGCACGTTCGGTCGGAATGTACATTAAACAAAATAATACTAAGAACGTAGTAAAAAAAGGAGCAGTCGATCGCAGGAATGTATAAAGTTCGATTTTGTTTTTTTTTCTGGTCCCCTGACGAAGAGCGATGAGCAGTGATCACCCGACGATATAGGAATGGTCGCGCACGCATATGCCAGACTTTTTTCTAAACAATCTAAGTAATACTTGGAGTATGATTATCCGAAGGTCGCCTCGATCGAGACGACGAGTTATCGTGACGCATTTTTAAATACTGCAAAAAGAAGGAAAAAAGATATTAAAAATTTGCGATAAACAAAATTGAACAATAAAGACTGCAATAGATAGGAATATTTCTGTGACATTACTACGTAGCAAAGGAAATAACTGGCATAGTTTATTTTCCTGAATAAAGGTGGCCAACAGACTTAATAATAATAACAAGAACATCTAAAATGAGAGTAAAAATTTGGAGATTTCTCCTTACCAAAGCTGCGGAGGTAATGCTGAAATAATCCCATCTAATTAGTTGCGTAATAAAATGCTTTTAAAAGTCAAAAACTGGTAAACAATAGCAAACTTGAGTATATCGCGTTGACCAATATGGCGGACACAACTGGACCTGTATAGGCAGGTCCGGAAACTTCCCATGCTGTTCATGTCCCACTTAACTACGCACATTTTAGTTCTAAAACGGGCCATTGATGGTGCTGCGATCTTCAGAGACGCAACATGTCTAATCGTTTAAGTTGGAACCATGGCCATATAGACGTCTATAAGGCCATGTGCCGCCATTGTTGTTTACAAATCTCAACAACCAATGAAAAAGCGTCTCGCGTACAAGTAGCGCTTACGGTGGTAGAAAGCAAGAACTAATTTTTGCATAGTTAAGCGGGACAAGATCTCTCATGTATAAGGGATAGGAGTTTCCGGACCTGTCTATACGGCCGTGGCCTGTGTATATGAAGAGAAAATACAAATGCTGTACCTGTAGCGCCAAAGAAAGAGGAGTGGCCTGATGATAAAAGTGAACTGTTCCGGCCATATTGGGAAGCCATTCCGGCTTATTTTCGACCGGACCCAAAATCGGACAAGATTGTCCCGTCAGGAGAGTCAATAACGTGTTGATGGTATTTTTCTCCACCGATTCCAAATGCTTATGTTCCCTCGAATCTAAATGCTTCCGATGTTCATCTTCCGTGTCAAAACTCAATTCGCAAAGCAGGCAATGGTGCTGACTTTTGATGTCTTTGTGTTTCTTCGTAAGATGTTCGATAAAGTATGGCTGAAAAACAACGAGAAAAATTACAAAATGTATATTGGTAATATTTTTGGTTTATTTGGTAATGTATATGGGTAATGTATACGGTATATGGTATATGGTATATATCAATATTGGTAATGTATATGGTTTATTTCCGGCAAACGGAAGATGTGGGTTCGATTCCCATTCGGCTCATGTACCCGACGAAAATTTTTTCTCAATGATATTGTTAGTCCATAAAAGATAAGGACTTCAGAGATTTCGGCTTTTATAATATTATAAAAGGCGATAGGTTTTTTCTCATATTACTATGATTTTTCACTAAGCCTACGCATTTTCACCATTTTCCGTTTTATAAAAAGAATCAACTTTGTAAACACACATAAAAATTAAAATCTTACCTCGGTTTTGAAAGCGAGATGGCAACTTTGGCAATGAAACGCATGTGTTTGAATGTGAAGAGATCTTTCGGCAGCGTCCTTGAATCCACATACTTGACAAATCCAATCCTCTCCTGTTTTTTCTTCAGATTTCTTTTTCTTACTTCTGTCTCGAGTAATATTTTTACTACTGTCGTCGGAAATGGATTTTGATGGTTCGGAAACTTTTTTATTACCTTCATCCCGAGGCGAATCCTCTTTTGCGTCCTTTCTAACCTTTTTACTTTTAACGTCTTCTGCCGAAACTTGTTTCGGCTTGTCTTCAGAAATTTGAGAATAATCTTTTTTCGCGTGTTTTTCCTGAGTATTCCGAGCGGAACTTTTGGACGAATCGGATTTGCTCGACCGCTTTGGCGTTTCGGCAACAGGTTTTTTAACGTTTTTCGCTTCCGGCACCGAAATTTGAGCATTTACAGATTCTCGAGATTCTTCGCCTTTTGAACGGGCGGGTCTCGAATCTGTTGAAGTCTTTCCTCTCGGTTCCGGATCATGTTTCTCCGAGACATCCGTCTTATCTCTAGCTTTGACTTCCGTCCGCTCCGATTCTTTCTTACTGGACAAAGATTTTGCTTCGTCAGAATCGCTTCCCGATAGCTTATTTTTGCTGTGCAAATTTCTAAATCTAGGTTTTTTCCTCCGGTTTTCACTCGCGTTTTCCACTGAGGTATCCGATATTTTCTCATCCAATTCGTCCGAACGTTTTCTTTTCCCGGGTTTGGAAAATCCGTTCGGAACTTTCGAAGAGTCTTTTTGAGCAAAAACGGTATCGTCCAAACGTAATTTTTCGACGTCAATTTTTAACACTATGGCCGAATCTTCCACTTTCTTTTCCGAAGGTATTTCCCCGTTTCTTTTCCCGTCGGAGTTCGTTCGTTTTTTCTTTGGTGCTTCCGATTTCTCGGATTTCGATTCTCTCGCTCGTTTTTTCTCTCTCAGTTCTTTGTCCGAGATTCTTGATAAAACAACTTTAGGCTGCCATTTCCGGGACAAAAATCCGTTCTCTGAGTCTTTCAGCATCCGTTTCACGGGAGTCGATTCCGTGTTGATTTTCCGTTCGCCATCCTTTTTAACGGTTTCTCGTTTTGAAGAGATTTTTCGGATCCCTTCGTCGGCGTCGGATTTCTTTCTTTCGGCATCTTTAAAATCCGCTGACTTCCCTTCGAAAACTTTTCGGCGAGCGATCCCATCAACGGTTTTTCTCCTCCGGACGGAAACAAGTTCTGATTGGATTTCCGCGACAAGGCTACGTCTTCGAAATCCGTTGAATTCTGTCGAGACGGAATTTCCGTTTTCGTCCGTTTCTCGTTTTTGAAAAAAGAATTTTTTGTCGCCAAGGTAAAAGGGAATCACATTTTGACTCTCCGGCAAGTTTTTCAACGGGTCATAGAGGGAGATGGGATTTTCAGAGATCGGAACGTCTTCCAGGCGAGGACTCGAAACGTCAGGATCGTCAGACTTGGATTTTATTGGGCTGGAAGGAACTTCTTCCTCGAGGTAGGGCCAGTTATCGACGGGAAGGATTTCCGGGCAGAGATCATCTCGTGAGGAATTGATACCGAACGAAGGAACGAAATCGACGGAGAGATCCGAAGGAGGGACATTCTCACCGAGGGGCAGCTCGTCTTTGGCAGAGTCGCCGATAGAAGTTAAGAGGACGTCGCGTGAGATGTGATCTTCCGAAACCACCTTTGTCGTTTCGGAATTGCCGATCTCCAACAGATCGTCCACGGAACAAGACAAAAGTTTATAGTGACCCACATTTAAGAACTTCTTAGCGTTTTCCAAACAGTTTTGCATGACATCGTGAAATTTATCGTCTGAGACTTTTTCTTCTTCTACCTCGTCAACGGTCACCGGTAAAGAATTGTCAACTTCAGGTTCCTCACATTCGTAAAGTCCTTCCTCTACGAGTATCGCGTCTTCAAAAGTCATCAAGGAATTTCCGTAACACTCGATTTCTATCGGTTCCGCGTTTTTCGAATCGCACTCCACGTTCTCTTCCGATTCTTTTTCGGTTATGACCGGAAATGTTTTGGGTTCTTCGTTTTCGGACCGCAGAGGAGAAGGAACTGCAAACTTCGGAGAATTCTCTGCAGGTGCTGGAGGAGTTTCTGTAGGTTCTGGGGGAGTTTCTGAAGGTTCTGGGGGTGTTTCTGTAGGCGCTGGAGGCGTACCAGGAGATGAAAAATCGAAAATTTCTCGCGACACTTTCTCAGGCGAAGTGACAAACCGAGAATATGAAACCGGGGAGGACGATTCTTCGGCGCAGGAATCATCCTTTGATGTTTCCACTTCGAAACCATTTTCCCTAGGCATTTCGACGTCTAAAAAATGGTTTTCCTTGGATGTTTCCGCCTCTTCCGAGTTTTTTGAAATAGAAAACCCGTCCGAATCCGTTTTCGACTCGGTCGAAAAAGGTGAATCCGTACTAAATTTTAAGGAAGGCGGCGATGGGTTTCTCAACTTCATTTCCCTTTGAATAAAATCTAGTCTAGGATGCTTTAAAAACTCTCCCGGCTTCGAGATGTCAAATTTATCTTCAAAATTTTCCTCCACACAGGGAGGCGACGGGTTTCGAAATCTATGAAATTCCGAGGAAACAAAAGGCGACCTGATATTTTCGAAAATTTCCAGTCCGGAGAAAGCGGATTCGGAAGAGACATCGCTCAAAGTGGGAGAAGAGCAGCGACTTTGTTTTTCTTCTGATTCTTTCGGAACTTCTTCGACTGGATCGTTTTCGGCCTTTCCATCGCTAGGAACTTGTTCCAGATCCTTTGTATCGGGATTTAATTTTGCGGATTCGAGTTCCACCACTTTTTCCGTCTCTTTTGATTCTGACCGTTTGAAATATTGCACGAAATCGAAGCAATTTTCTATAGGAGGATCTCCTTTCGGCAAAGGAATGTCACTTATCGGCATTTCGGAATTGTTGACTTTTTTAGGAAGGTCGAATTTCATATCCGGTGGCAAAGAGCTTGCTTTAATTTTACGCTGCGTAATGTCTGGTTCCCTCGACAGACTTTGATATCTTCCGGTCCTTCTCTTTTTTACAGCTGGTATGATGGACTGATACTCCGACTCTTTCATACAAACGGGTTTGGGTTTTCTTGAATTTAAAGGATTTTCCGTTTCGGTAGGAACTTTTGACTTTTCAATCACCTCTTCGGATGTAGTTTCGGTCGACGCAGAATTTTCTTTTTCTTGATTTTGAACAGCCTCTTCGTCGATTTGGTCACCGTTTAGAGGGTGACTTTCCTCTACTGACTCCTCAACTTCCGTTTGGATTAAAGTTGCTTCTTCATTAAATTCTAGGCTTTCTAGTGGTGCTTCCGAATCCGGAGGCTCCGAAATTCTATCATTTAAAGCAGACGTTTCTCCTAAACTTTGCCCCCCTTCACGACTTGATTTTTCTGAATCAGGGACATTCGACGGGTTGATTCTTTCGTCAAATTCAAAATGGCTTGTCGTTTCTGATTTCTCCTCGCTCTCGCAGGGAAATTTTTCCCAATCATCTTTCATTTCCGTTGATGCTTCATCTCGGTAATCCGTTTCTATTAATTCCGTGGTAGGTTCCGCGTTTTCCCCTTCTACAAACAATTCTGTGCTTTTGGCTCTGAGTTCCAAATCTGCTTCTACCTCGTTGTTGCGATCCGTAACTTGTTCCAAAACTGGTAAACTTTCACTTTTTTCTGCGTCATCTTTGAGTTCGTTCGAGATATACGTCTCTTCACAATCACACGAAGATTTTTCACATTCGTCTTTACTTTCCTCCACCATATTTTCCGAGTCTGATAAAAGCAACAAAGCCATTTCCGTCCCTGTATCAATATCCGGTTTAAAACTATTGCCTTTTTCGAACTGTTCGACTTGGACTTCATCGAGTTCGTTCTTGTCGTTACTAGCTGATATTTCTTGTTTTTCTTCGTTCGCGTTTTCCTTTTCTATTTCGATCTTTTCCTCTTTTTCCTTTTCGTCATCCGAGGAATGACGAAATATTTCCACCAACTGACTTTCAATCAAACTATAATCAGGCAAATCCGGAACAGGCTCTTGTTCCTGCTCAACAGGTTTTGACACTTCAGGCTCTATTTCTTCGTCGGACGAAAGCATTAGTTCTTCCTCTAATGTTACTTTTTCCGAAACCTCCAACGTTCGGTCTTCCAAAGGAGGCATTTCCCTGGCATCTTTCTCCACTTTTTCCAAATCCGGAAAATCTGACCGGTCGATTTCTTCGAATTCGACATCGCTTTTCTTCGATTCTATCACCTCTTCCGTCGTCACCTCATCCTTCTTTTCTTCGTCGATTTGTAATTCTTTGGGCGAGCTGTCTAACGATATTAAATTTTTCCCGATTTCTTCCGAAAAATGCAGATCTTCTTCCAGGAAATTCCTGATTACCGTTCTCCTTCCTTCGACTTCGCAAGGTGCACTCATTTCATTAAAAGGCAAAGGAACCGTTTGAGCCGTCGCTTCGGAACCATTAGCGTCTGCCATGTTTTCCTCCAACTTCGGAACCGATTCATCATTGCGGTCGCTTCTTTTTGTAGTTTCCACTTCGTCGGCGACAATTTCCTCCATTTTCTTATCATCCTCAGGTTTCGTGAGATTGATCGCTTCTGAATCGAGATCTTCGCTTGCCGGCACAGTTTCCGGTTCGTCGCTTTTGAAAAGACATGGACGATCGAAAAATCCGGAACTAATCGAATAGTTTGGTTCTTTTTCGTTCGGATCGGGTGAAATTTCGATTTTCTCACATTTTGATTGAGCATTTTCGGAGTCAAGAGTTTGGTCAGCTTCTGATTCCTCATATTCTGAAAAAAAAAAGATAAGAAATTAATCAAAGTTGCAATTAAAATCGATCCCGACCATTTTTCCTAAAAATTTTGGTTCCTAAAATTTTTTTCCTAATTTCTAATTTTTCCAGATTTTTTTATTCCTAAAATAAAATTTCCTAAAATGTATATTTTTCCTAATTTTTTAAATCCCTAAAGGGATTTTAGTTTATTTTACTTTAGGGATTTTCAGAAATTTTATTTTAGGAATCAAGAAATTTTTAGGAAAATTAAAAATTAGAAAAAAAATAGTTAGGAAAACAATTTTAGGAAAAATGTTTAGGAAAAATGGATTAGGAATTTATTTTTTTAGGAAAAATGAATCAGGAATTTATTTTTTTAGGAAAAATGGATCAGGAATTTATTTTATTAGGAAAAATCGATTAAGAATTTTTTTTTTTTTTTTGGAAAAATGGTAGGGAATTAATTAAAATTGATGAAAATTTTACTTTTCATTCCGAAAAATTCGGAAAAAATAAAAGGAAAAATCACAACATTCTGCTTAATTGTGTAGCAATTACCAGAAATATTTTTAATGAAGAATGGTGAACATTTAAAAAAAATGTTTTTTAAACTGAAAGCAACAGCCAAAAATCAGTTTTACATATTTGGTTAATTCTGACAAAGTTCGAAAAATTAAAAAAAAAATTAAAGAGAAGAAATTTCGTTTCGTTTATTTGGCTAAACCCTATATTCAATTTATGAAAAATTTAAAAACAGTTAAAAAAATTCGTATTTCATTTTCAGCATTTAATTCTATAATTCCGTGCGACGGAGGTCAACTAACGTATCTCCCATTTAAAACTGAAGTGTAAAAGCACTAAAAGCACGCTGAACCAGCAACGCTGGCTAGCTCCCCCTATCCGCCCATGTATACTCCGAGGAAGGAAAAGGTAAAAACTTTCCAGAGGAATAATCAAAGACCTATCTTCAGATCCATCTGCTCATCTGGCCTCTAAAAACCCACAAGGAGTGACAAAACCGGCAAAAAGAAAAATGTAAAATTTGAATGAGGGATGAATGGAAATAAAACAGAATAACTCCTGGGATATTTCGGAAGTTAGAACTAGGAACCAATGGTCCAAAAAGAAAAAGACGAATTTAGCAAAATATAGGATTCAATCGTGCTCCGAAATTTCAAAGTTTATATCTAATTTTTCTTTCGGTTCTACGTTGAAAGAAATTTCAACATTGACCTACATTCCTCAAAGATACTCATAATGTTATGGATTATAAGTCCGCAATCCGTATCCTGCGTCAGCAAAATGCAAGATGCTTTTAAAAAAATACTGTACCGAACACCCAACCATTCCATACACAAGTGCACTTGTTGTGAGATACCTGGCACAAATCAAAATAACGTCCCCTACCGCTTACGTGTAAGCAAGAGTGTGAGTCTGTAGGCCTGTGATAACATTGTGTCACGCAAATATGGTCATTACACGAATCATCAGACCGCGTTGTAATAGGCAACACTTTAAAAAATGAATTTTTTCCATACGACATTTCAAGAGAATTCGCAAAAGCAGGAAAACAATTTTCATACACTTTTATAAATTTACCACGATTTTTTTAAGTTTTGTTTTTTCAGTCCTTGGTTAAATTCGAAACTTTTCCCGAAGATTTTATCTTTTCCATCACACTTGCAATGATCAAATCCGGTCTATTTTCATCAGGGCTGCTATTTTAAAAGTAATTGGAATCGGAATCGGAATCGGCATCGTTAAAATTATTTGTTAGTTGGAATCGGAGTCGGAATCAAAATCGGAATTGCAGGCCTGATTTTCATACCCAAGCCCAAATTTTAAATCCAATGAGAACTTGTTAAAAATCGTGTTTTTGGTCGGACACTACTCAAAATCTTAGTCAATGAGGACTGTTAGGAACAAACTCTGCCGCACGACACCAGCGCTCGGAGAAATATCCACAATCCATTGGCGCTTATGGGACAATATCACTAATTTGACAATAACTTCCTCGTTTCAGCTTTTGAAGGTTTAACTGAAATATTTTTTAAAGAATTTTCTTTCAGATAAATTGAAAAAAAAAAGTATCGAAATCACAAAAATATGAGTTTATTAATAATAATAATAAAAAATTGGGTTTACGGGACAAAGATATTTTGATGACAGGTGGCGCCCTCCTAGTGCTTATGGAATCTGAGAGCGGCCGAGTTCGGAACTACCGCTTTCTGCAGTCCTCATAGACAAGTCACATGTTTTGAGATTTTCGCTGGAAACTAATGTGTACAATGCCCTTAACTAAAAACTAGTATTTAAACGTGAAGATCTTTCATCAAATTAAAAAAAAAAAAAAACAAAGTCCGGAAAATTTTTTGTCAAGTGATCACTCCCTTAGATAATAGAATCCATAGATCGGGCATGTTGTGGTCCAAAAAAATTGAGTCTACCTCATGTTTAGCTTATGGATGCCCATATAAACATTTTCTGACGCTATTGTCCTATCTATGGATTCTATTATCTAAGATCACTCCTTAAACGATTTTCTATTGGTGTGACGTCATCTGCTTGCATCGAAGCGAGTTATCGAACTCGAAGCGAGAAATCGAAGGTCAGGAAACTCCTATCTTAAATGTATGGGAGATGGTGTCCGGCTTAACTGCACAGATTTTAGTTCCACCCAAATACCACCCGTAGCGCTAGTTGCATTCAGGACGCTTTTCATTGGTCGTTGCCATTTCAAAACAAATATGGAGGATTGAGATTATTGTGTTTGTAATCTCTGAGGTGATTTTTTTTTTTCAGTATTAAATGTTAAATATAGTGCATACGCATAGCAAAACGCGTAAAAAGCTATTGGAAGTATATTTAAAAAGCAATTAAAGGTGTAATACATCAAAAAATAATACGCGTCATTTGAAAACATTAATTACAGAGGCAACTATAATCGGTTTGAATGTACGTCCTGAAAGATCGCTGCGCCATCTGTTGCCTGCTTCACCGAACTAAAATTCGTGTACTTAAGCCCACGGCCGTATAAACAGGTCCGGAAACTTCCTATGCCGATCATGTCCTGCTTAACTCAGGCCCTACCAATACCATATAAAATTTTTCCGAAAACATCCGACAATTAGAACGTTCCGAAACGTCTGCCATATTGTTGGAGACCGTATATTTTTAGGTTTGTTTTGCGCAAAGTCCCTAAAACTATCAACCTAAGAAACAAAAAGTCCGTAAAATTATGAATTTTTAATTGCTTAAGTTGGCATTTTTTAGGGACTTTGGGAGAATCCAACCTAAAAAATACATGTTCTCCAACAATATGGCGGACGTTCTAATAGTCGGACATTCCCGTATATAGGATTGGTAGGGCTTGGCTTAACTACGCCAAAATTAGTTCTAAAATTGGCCACTGGCGGCGCTGCGATCTAGAGACCAGCAACATGTCTAATGTTCACGTTGGGACTCCCACTGGGACTCTCGTTTCGAACAATAAGAGAAAGTAGCCGTCATCATTGCTTACATTACCAACGACCAATAAAAAAGCGTCTCTCTAACAAGTAGCGCTCACGGTGGTAGAAAGGAGGAACTAATTTTGGCGTAGTTAAGCGGGACATGGTCTCCAATGTATAAGGGATAGGAGTTTCCAGACCTGTTTATACGGCCGTGCTTAAGCCGGACACTTTCGGGGGGGTAAGTTTCCTGACCTGTTTAAAAGACTATGAGCGAAACACGCCACGTTTGTTTACTTTTTCTATTGAGGTTATGTTACGGTATAACTATTTTCTTTCATTGTGTTTCGACGATCCCATTTCGCAAAGGATTATGGGACTAAATGGGACAAACAGACGACGCGTCTGTGTGATTCGTAAGTTGAGAACAGGCGGTACAGTGATTTTAGCTGTTTCAAGGCATTTAATGTTGAAAACTCTCATAACTGATGCCAGCTATTTCTATAAAAATAATTCCTAAGTCAAACCTACATAATTTTTTCCTGGAACCGAGCAAAATAAATTTTTAACTTCCATGTCTACACGTAGATTATGGGGACCATTATTAGAATGTACCCGGTCAGACGACACGATTTGCAATGCATTAATGGGATGAAACGTCACTGTCGAAATCGTCTATATGCCAAAGCCACAAGCGTCGGCCGGCTTTGAGAAGGGAGATTCGCAGAATCTATCAGAAATGGATTATTTTGTAGTGGTGGATTATAAACGAACAAAAAGCCTTGTTCCTACGCACATTTCGTTTCGAATTCATCGATGCCGACCGGAGTTCCAGAAATGAACACAACCGCTTTTAGGCAGATGACGTCACGTTCCGTTTTGGCCGGGCATTCAAATTCAAATTTTTGTTTTTTCTCTTTCCACGGGTTAACAGTTTTTTTAACTGAGTCAAAATTACGCTTAATTCGTCATACCCCCCTAGCACAATTAAACGATGAAGTCAACTCAAAACATGTGACTTCTCTATTGGATCATCTGACGATCAGATGACACGTCCACACAATAGAGCAATTAAAAATAGAAACAAGGTTTACCCGTTTACCCCAGCTGACTAACAGAAAAATCCGCCGAAAGCTTCAAAAATTATAACGATTTTTACAAAAAACAAAATCTTAATATCAATAAATAAAAGCGAACCGATTTCATTCTTCCTAAATAGCGACAAACAAAATGGAGTAATTTAACTAGACTAATAAATGCATGTTAATTTAATCTGAAACGAAACATTGTAACTGTCCTTCTAAATATTTAATGATTATTTTATCTATCTACACCTGACAAATGCAATCCGCATGCAACGCCATAATCGAATTTTTGGTTTTCAATTTTTCTTTTTTTTTTAATTTATAAAATTTTTAGGTCAATTTCCCATCTGGAATTTTCGAAACGGTGTTGGGGGAAAATCAATATAGAACGTGTGGTCGTGGAAAGATAAACTCGGCGAGAAACGTTCATTTATTATTCATGGGACATCAAATTCGATAGATTAAACACAAACCTTAACCGTAAACAGTTATGTCATAATATTATTAATTAGATGGACTTACCGAGTTTTTGAGGATTGTCGCAACGTTTAAGTTTTCTTTTGAGGAAACTCGAGGCCCTTTTCCGGGATTTGAAACGGTCGACGTTCTCTTTTTCCGAAGCGATCGTCTCCCTTTTAAGCGTTAATTTTATTTTGGCGGAATCCACGATTTCGTGAACTCGAAAACCCTCACGGTTTTTCGCTTCTTTATTCGACAAATCCAGGATCAATTCCTCGCGGATAAAAGATTTCTCCTCCGTTTCCGTTTCCTGAAGTCTCATTTTTTTGGTTTTCGATTTCACTTTCTTTTTCTTGGACCGCCGCACGATTTTTTCCACGTTTTTATCGTTACTTCCGGATTCGATCACGTCTCTGAAATTTTCGTCGGATTTGAGCCTGGAATCAGTCGTTTCTGGTGCGGATTTATCAATCGTCAAGTCTTTATCATCCGCGGAGTCACGTAATCCGATGTTTTCCCTCGTGTTGCTGTCGTTTAGTATTTTAAATGACATTTTTAAATCTTGCAATTTTTGAATTGAGAATTTAAGCTTGGGATTTACCGAAAGGTTCATCCCGCATTCTTCCTTTGTCGACGACCCGTTTTCTTGATCGCTGATCTTTTTCGTTTTCTTTTTAGATTTTTTGACGTTTTCCTCGCTTTCGGGGCTGTCGAAGGAAATCCGTGAAATTTTCCGTGAAATTTCTTCCAGCTCGTCTTGAGTGACAAGATCGGTGGTTCTTTGAACATTCGCCAAAGGTTCCCGAGGGACAGGTTCCTTGTGTTCGAGGTCTGCCGGCCGTTCCCGAGGTTCCTGAGGTTCCTGAACGTTTCCGTTCTCGTCTCCGTGGCTCTTGGGTTCTAAGTTCGCCGAGGGTTCCCAAGAGACAAGTTCCTTGGCTTCGACGTTTGCCGAGGGTTCCTCGGACACTAAATCCTTGGGTTCGAGGTTTAAAGACATCCGCCGGGTGACTAGGTCTTTGGGCTCCAGGTTCACAGAAGGCTCCAGCGAAGCGGGCTCCACAGGATCAAGGTTCGTTGACATTTGCCGAGTGATCGGTTCCTTAGGCTCCAGGTTTTCCGAGGGCCCCTGAGAGTGGAGTTTTTCCGGTTCGAGGTTCGTCGAGACTTTTCGAACGTTAAGATTTTCGGGTTCGGGTTCGGAAAGGTCAATGGTACGCGTGGGTTTAAGTTCTTGGGCTGGTTTGACTTTTTCTGAAATTTCATTTTCGACTATCTTCCGGCTGTCTTTCAAAACTGTTTCTGCTCCGGAATAATCCAAAAACTTGTTTTTCCTGTATTCCGACGTAGGGAGTTTCGATAAAGCCGACGCCTCCGACTCTTCCACAGAATCCTCCCCGTTGGATAAAGATTCGTTCGACTCGACAACGGTCTCTTTGGTTTGAGCTTTTTGTACTTCATCTTTACTTTCTTGTGCTTTCGGCACTGGAACTTCGTCGATTTTGGGGACGGAGTTCGCCCTACCACCAAAGGCTATGTGTTTGTAAAGTTTGCTTTCAAAAATTTTCTTTATTTCCTCTTCGTTTTTCATCGCTTTTTTCTCTTCGGCTTTTTTTACGAAATCAAATTTTTTCTCAGTCCATTTATCCAAAATTTCGTCTTTTTTCGGTTTGGGTACGGGTCGTTCCGTTACCGATTCGGGTTCGACGATCACCGGTAACTCCAAAGGTGCGGGAGGTATGTTTTGCGCAACTTCCGGTCCAGAGCATTTTGTCCTGAGATCCGCTCCTTCCGCAGAAATGCTGGCGACGTGTCCGTGTCCGTTTCCGTTCCGTTCTGGGGGACGTTCGGTTCTCCCTTCGTTCGGTCGACTCCGACTCTGTTCTCCCGGTTTCTCAGAAATGGATTCCGTTATAGTCAACACCCCGGTATTATCCACGTGCACCGTTTGCCCATCGCACAATCGGAGAAGCTCCTCTTGCTCCGGGCCGATGTTTTCGTAATTCAAAACGATCATCTGAGGTTGCTGCAAAGCACTGCCGTTGTCGTCATCCTCTTGGTCCGTAAAAGTGGCCCAAAATTTTCGAACGTCCAAAACTTGGGCTCCATCGGATATCTGCGGGGCGGCGTCCGAATTACGCTCCGGAATCACTCCTTCCGTCTCGTTTCCGAGACTCGGCTTTTTCTTCCTGAGCAACCTCAAAGGGGAAATTTTGTTCCCGGCGCTCCTGGAGGCGAGATCCGCTGGTTTTGCCGCCGGTTTTCGCGAAAGGAGATCCGTCCCGAAATCCGGAGGGTAATGCTGCTGCATTTGAAGGTCCGGCCTCGTCGAATCGTAATAAGGTTGAGGTATCGTTTTGGCGTGGATACTCGGTTGCTGGTAAGGCGAGTCGTAAACGAAATTGTTGTTGACGTGAGGTAAATACTGATCGATCCCAGCGCATGCCGAAGGGGGTTGATAAGACTTTAAATTGTATTGAGCGGAGTTTTGGAATGCGTGAGGATAATCGTAGCGAGATTGAGCGTTGTATCTCGGACAGGGATAGTCCGGACGTCTCAGACTTTTGTAGGCGGGATTGCTTTGGTAATAAAAAGGATGAACGTAATCTTTTTCGGCGCACCGGAGCCCGTTCGGATCGGCGGGGTAAGCCGTGGCATAGGTAGGGACACGAGGGACCGACTGATTCGATTTCCCGTCGTTTCTTTGAGCACAATCTGAGGGTTCCCCGGTCGAACTCGTTTTAACTTCAACTCTCGATCTTTTATCCGAAGGAAAAATCCCGCAAGAGTTCAATTTCTGATTGGTCACTTCCCAAAACTTTTGAGTCCCGTAATACTGTTCGTGCACGTTAGAACTCATCATGCAATCTCTTTTAGTGTCCCCGTAAACGGTCGGCCCGTTTTTTTTCATCGGTTCCGGTAAATAGTTCCGACCCAAAAGTTCCGTTTTCTTGTTGTAATATTGTAATTTTTGAGATTCGGCATCGTAACACGGAACGAGATAATCTCTTTTAGCAGAAGAGTAAGCAGAATAATCCGCGTAATATCCCAACTTGGGATCGGGGTACAAATGTTTCGCGTGGCCGTTCTGAAGATCGTTCGTCATAGTTTTGGACTCCGTCGGCTGGTAAACGTTCCTGCAGCTCCTGTTTTCGTCGAAAGATGAAAGGACTTTCCCGGCGGGATCGTGAAAATTTTGATCCAGGAAAGACCCGGACGTTTCTTTGAAAGGTCGATGTCCGATTGAAGGCACTCGGTTTTGAATCGCGTTAGAAGGCACTTGATGCAAAAGCGCGTTTTGATTCGAAGCATAGGTCGACGAATTTGAAAATCTCTCGTTTCTCTCGCAAAAATCGGAGACGCAGTTTGAATCCGAAACCGAGGGGGTTTCCTTTTTATTGGAGGTCTCATAGCATCCATTCCCGTAATGCCCCGGCTGCCTCGTTTTATTCTGCCCGAGCAAAAGTATTTCTTGGCTGGCCGTCATTTCTTTCGTTTCCGCGATCTTGGCAGACGCTATGACCCCCGACTGTCGGGGCGGAGCGTAAGGCCTGTGAAAGGAACTTTTTTCTCCATTTTCTTGGAGGTACCGAGAAGAAACCGCCCCGGATTCTTCCAGCGCGCACGATTTTTCCTCCGGCAAACCGACATTTTCCCACTGATGATAATCCGGAAGTTTGGACGTGTCCCCGTACCACGGTCTGTGCCTTGAGGGATCCGCTTGATTTTCCGGACATGTGTAACATTCCGCGCAGTTGCATTTCGCAGGCAACACGTTGGGGTAATTTAAAAATTGTTTAAAATATTCCGACTGGTTCGATATGTGAGGCTGCAGCCCTGCTCCGTGCCCAGCCTGAGGCCATTTCCCCACGTTTGAATGCTTTTTGGCTCTTTCATGGTCACAATCGGTGAAAATCGGGGTCGCCTCATTATAACCATTGAACATTGTCAAAATTCCTGAAAAGGAAAAAAAAACACAATTTTAATTACAGATGGAGTAAATAAAAATCATTTTATCAGAAAACAGATTGGAAGTCATTTATTTCAAGAATTAAACGACTAAACGGATCATAAATGAGTGCTAATAAAAGATTTATTTGATTTGTACCCTTCAAATAGCAAAAAAAAAAAGGGAGCTCAGAAATTAACTTTTACACAAATATTGGAGAAAACTGCTATTAAAAATATTTTTTTCAAGCAAACAAAGGATTAAAAACCATCAAACACTCTAGAAAATTATTTTAAAAAATTGCAGGAAAAGATTTAATTCAAACGGACACAACTTCGACAGGAGAAAAAAATCTAGAAAACAATACGAAAAAGAAAATCAAAAGTAACAATCCCGAAACCCCCTTGTCTATTAAAGTTACCACATTTTTTTTTCAGCCTCTTTCTTTTCTTTTTAAATTTCTTGCATGTACCTGAGCCTGAATTGAAATCAAACATGTGTGTTCTTATAATTCATGGTCGATGTAGCATCAATAATGCTTATATGTCATAGGCTTAAAATGAAGTTAATCAAACTGTTCATCAAACATGTTTCAATTTTGTTCATTAATAAAACGAATTTGAAAGAGTATTCCACTTTTATAAAAATAAAGTATTCTTTTTTTTTTTTGTTGTATAAAGAAAAGAATTAGAACTTATTCTTTCCAAAATATTTAATGCCAGATTATTACACATCCTTGAATGTAGAAAAAATTAAATACACTGTTTATTTTTGATAATGCAAACAAGGCCTCGAAAACAATCAATTCACCAAAAAAAAAAAAAAAGCAACAAAAAAAAAATGTGCTTGATTCTTTTCAGTTATGCTCACTTTAATGTTGCACTTTAAAAGCATTGAAACACTTCTTTTAATCATTATTAAAAATTCATCGATTTAATTTTAGACTTGCAAAAATTTTTTTTAACAAATGTCAATTATTGATATTAAAAATGCAAATCATTTAATACAATTTTTT
Organism: Liposcelis bostrychophila; assembly: GCA_037577465.1. Classification (NCBI taxonomy): domain Eukaryota; kingdom Metazoa; phylum Arthropoda; class Insecta; order Psocodea; family Liposcelididae; genus Liposcelis; species Liposcelis bostrychophila. The sequence continues at coordinate 17,517,844 of CM075212.1, read as the reverse complement.
AAAATAAATGGCTAGTTTCATTATTGCGCGGTATTGACTGTCATGAAAATTTAAGTAAGCTTTCTTCCACCCCCTGAAAAATTTTTTTTTTTTTTTTTTTTTTTTTGATAAGAAATTTGTTGTTTTTTTTCCGGTAGCGGAAACGAAAGAAAAAAATAGATACTTCCGAAAGCGAGGGAAAATAAGTGCTTGAAGGCATGTAAAAATAATAGTACATAACCATATTACAAACGATACCGATGCGGTGGAAGACCTTGGGCCCGACAAAATCATTAATGATGACGTTGCTCGGAGCAAAGAATCCTTCCAATTATTAAAAAAACGAAAAACGGCAGGGCAAAGAACGATCCTCACAAATAAAAAAAACTAACAAATGTCGGCGAATTGATCGTACTTACATTAAAACTATCAAAACTTGTCTTATAAATTCCACATTTCACAGTCATTGTTATTATTTCTTTGCGATTACATTGCCATGTTTGTTTTTGAGACGAGTCAACTCGGAAAACTCTTTCTGCGCATGATCGTTACTATGACGAAGCAAATGCTTACTGCCACGATTTTTTTCCTTTGATGCTTTTGATAAGGTGGTTCATCCGGTTCATCTTATCACTCTTTTTGGGGGGAAAAAAAACTTGTAAAAGAGAATGAAATGGACAGCCGTCCAATTTGAAAATGAATCAATCAATTCAAATTGATTCAATTTGAAAATAAATTCTTTCGGGTCTTTTTGGAGAACTATCTTTCTCGAACATCTCGAACTGACTAAGGACCTGCCATCTCCAGCTCTTAACAGTTCAATTTTGATTCTCTTGTTCAATTCAAGAAACTCTCGTCGGAGTGCTTTCCATTAATCAAAATGTTATTTAATCCGTCACTACAGGTTTTTTCACTATATTTCCAAATCTTTTTTTAATAGTCCAGAAATTTAAGGAAAAATATCAGAAAACGAATCTCATTGGTTTTTGTCTCATTGAGAATGTTTTCAATTTGTAAAATTCAATTAAAAATCTAAAACAATTCATTACGATTTGAACGTTTTCCAAAAGCGCAAAATAAAATGGCGTCGCGACGCCATTTTATAAAAACAACCGACGCGTCGGTTTTTTTATTTCCGTACAAATAACCAGTTCGAAACAGCACTGAATGAAATGTTTTGAAAGATTTTTAATGGCGGTTTATTTTGTTTTGAAATAAAGATAAGTGGGGATTTTACCAAAGCAGCTTCGGATATTATTTAATTGGAGTGTCTTTCAAATTGTTAAAATTTATGGATCAAAACGATATTTAATATTTTTTTTACTCATAGTTATAATTGTAGATGATCGATTTTTTTATTTCAAAACAAAAACAACCGCCATTAAAAAAACTTTTAAGCAAGCATTTAATTCACTGCTGTTTTGAACTGGTTATTTTTACGGAACGATAAAAACAACCGACGCCATTTTATTTTGCGCTTTTTGAAAACGTTCAAATCGTACTGAATTTTCGTTGATTTTTAATAGTTAAGTTTAAAAACTGAAAACATTTCCAATGAGACAAAAACAAATGAGATTCAGTTCTGATATCTTTCCCTAAATTTCTGGACTATTAAAAAAATTTTGGAAATATAGTGAAACAACCCTATATTGGGTAATATTAAGTAACGTACTGCATGCAATATTCCCAGACAAAAATTTTACGTCGATTCGACGACAAAGATCTCCGCCAATCAGGTTGATATCCTTCTTCGATTTTAATATCTTTTCGGCATCTAGTCGGCCAGCTGTTTGTACTTGCCTTAAAAAGTCAATTTATTAAACTAAGACTTGTCTTCAGGAAAATGCCATAAACTTTTCCACAAATATTGACTGAAAAGCAAAGCCTTTAAAAAAAAATCAAAGACAAGGTGACGTCAATGAGACCTCGGAAAAATCTTAATTTTAACGTTGAATCGACTTCGATGGTCGATTCCGAAATTTGGTCGAATCGACGTGTTCTTTTGTTGAAATTCTTTTTCTTACAGCTATTAAAACTATTTGTTGGCCAATTATACTATACCAATAAAACTAGAGGTCCGCATGTTGAAAATTAAAATAAGAGTACCTACTTCGACACTTCTCAAAATTACTTTAAAGTTTTTTACAATACAACATACAGGTTTTCTCACATTCGCGAACTAATGATTTAATTATCTTGTTAAAATATGCTGAAAAATTCAAGAATGGAAATAAGGGGAAAAAACACGAAGTTTCAAGGGAAGGAAGTATGTATTGTTGTAATGATATACAACAATTAAGGAAAAAAATGTGTAGTATTTGCGGAAAAAAATGAAGGCGGACAATTATACTACTAGTAAGCTCCTTATCTCTTTAATCATAAAGCTTATGTTCGGTAGTAAGTTTTCCTTCTCATTTTTCATAAATAAGTTAAGTGTAAAAGACGTATAACTTCTATCAGTTTTTTCTGTATTCTCGGTTTTATTGTTATTTTAATCTTAATCTTAAAGTCAAGTTTTTCCTTCACTTTCACTTTCGGAGCATTTTTAAAGTCGGAAAAGAATAAAAAAGCTAGGCAGTTTCTGCTTCTTTTCACTATTACTAATAAAATGTAATATAAAGTTTAAAGAAAAAATGACATACATAAATACAGGCCTTTATAGTGGTAAAGAAAGACAAATGTTTATAATAAAATAAAATAAACGTTTAATTTTTTCTTAAAAGCTTGTCAAGAATTAAATAGTATATTGTTATACTAGGGAGGGAAATGAATTTTCCCGTTGAGGTTTCTAATTAAATCCGATCGAAGCGAGGGTTTCATCAAAACCTCGACAAGAAAATTCATTTGCATTCCTAGTATTGCAAGATACTTTTCATAACGAATAAAAATAACTTTTTAAGGGACGCAAAAGTGATTCATTTTTTCGAACACCCTAGACTTCGAAAAACGCTAATATTAATGTTTTGGCGCCATATTAAAATTTGCTTCCGAGCAACAATTTTTATTAATCTTAGGTACATTCATTAAAAATTCCATACCCGACCATACAGTAGTTTTTTGGGAAACCTTAACCTACTATAAATTCCGGGGAATTTATATTGGATCAAGGTTTCCCAAAAAAGTACTGTATGGTCAGGTATGAAATTTTCCATGATATGGCAAAAAAAAAACCGAACTTTCTGGTAATATTCCAGTAAAAAGAAAGTGTCCACCGTATGAATTTTGGACTTAACGTGACGCAGGAGTGATTCATTTTTTTAAACACCCTATACTTCGAAAAACTCTAATAATAACGTTTTGGAGCCAGATATCAAAATTCCGCTTCCGAGCAACAATTTTTATCAATCTTAGGCACCTTCAGCAAAAATTCCATACCTGACCATACAGTACTTTTTTGGGAAACCTTAATCTACTATAAATTCCCGGGAATTTATCCTAAATCAAAGTTTCCCGAAAAAGTACTGTATGGTCAGGTATGGAATTTTTCCTGAAGGTGCCTAAGATTGATAAAAATTGTTGCTCGGAAACGGAATTTTGATATCTAGCACCAAAAGGATAATATTTGCATATTTCGAAGTATAGGATGTTCGAAAAAATGAATCACTCCTGCGTCACTTTAAATATCAAAAATTTTTTAGCTTATCTCTGCTTTAGTAATACATCTAGTTATAATTACTGATTTTTTTTCTTTTTTTTTTTTTTTTTTTTTTTTTTTTTTTTTTTTTTTTTTTTTCAGCAAAAAAAACTTTAACAGAAATGTTAAAACTAAAAAAACTTTTTTAAATAAAACATGGTTTTCTTTAATTGTATTCAAATGAGGAAAATAATATTATGAGAATCTGAATTATTTTTGTGACCCTGCCTAGAAAAAAAAAAGTGGACCTTTTTGAATGATTGAAAAGTGACCTTGATGAATTTTTTGTAAATATTCATTGTTAACAACTACGTTATGGGAAAAAGATGCCGAAAAAAACTTTCCAGAAACAACAAATCCAATGCGACATGAAAAACATTAAAATTTAATTTCAGTGTCGGCTATTTGATTTTATATAGGAAAAGGATATTATGAGGAAGGAAAGGAAAAAAAAAAAAGAAAGAAAAGAAACGATGAAAAAATCGAATTTTAATGGTAACATTTTTATAAAACAATTTAGTCTTAAAAAGTGAGTATCGCAGATAGATTGGTCTTTAAAAGTATAATATAAAAACTTAAAGAAGGAACGGTATTGCTCTTAAGGCGATTAAACTTGTTGCTAGAAGGTACCAATTTTGGACAAGTCGATTTCCAAGGCCACAGAGTTTAATTTCACCTTCCTAAAGCCAAAGGAAAACAAATTGTCATAAAAGTTTGAAGAAAAAAACAAACATCAAATTATAATTTCAGGTAAGGTGCCATTCAAATATTACATCAGAACGTTAGGGGTCATGTACATATTACGTAAGCATGTTAAGGGGGGGGAGGGGGTATCGTAAATGCTTACGACACCTTACCAAGGGGAGGGGGGGGTCTCACACTTTCTTACGTAAGCTTTTTTCTACTCTGACCACGAATTTTTGAAAATAAAATAATTAAATAATTAATTAATTAATTAATTAATTTCATGTTTTTTTAAAATATTGTAAATGTTGCGGCGAGCTAATATTACATTATTTTGTTACTATCTAAATAAAGGTAATCTTCTCTTTAATTTTTCTCAATATAGGTGTTTATATTGGTTTATTTCAGTTCCATGAATTATGGGGAAAATTACCGAAGTCGAGTGCCGTTGGTTCCATTTAAAAAAAAAAAAAACTTACGTAATATGGAGGGGGGGGGGGGGGTTGCCAAAATCTTACTCATGCTTACAACGGGGGGGGGGGGGGAGGGGGTTGAAAATGGCAAAAAAAATGCTTACGTAATATGTACATGACCCCTTAGGGGGAGAGGGGGTTTAAGCACATCGCTCATCAGTATTTTATTGTAAAATTTCAAGTTTTCAACACCGTAGGAGGGGGTTACTTTTTACACTTTTTGATGGTTTTTTTACGAAACAGTTATAAAATTTAAAATTAAATTAAAATCTGTTTATACAATCATCAAGAGTGGTCCTTTAGCTTTCATACGATATCCTGTTGTAATATCTATACTTGTTCTAACGCGAATAAAAACTCGATTTTGCGAAAGGTGTCGTTCTAACAAGGGGTGGGGTAACTTTTTACATTCACGTTTATACCTGAATATCTTTAATAATTGAAAAAGATAAGACAAATGATTGTTCTCGGTAAATGGAAAATGTCTTAATAAATCGATTTGTACCTTTTTAGATGTTCTATTAATGACCATTGCTGTTTATTTAAAAATTGACAACGTTGGAAACGTTGTCAATTCATTGTGAATTTAGCACAGCATAGGGAATCGCCATTGAAATATATGTAAAAAGTTACACCACTGATCGTAATTTTTTTTTCTTTTCAATTTTTTTCGGCTTTTAATAGTTTAATTTTGAGTGAAATTAGGATGATTGTTTAAGGGACTATATAGGGCAAGTGCGAAAAGCATTTAAATTTAAATTTGACCAGCGGATGCAGCAGAATGCATCTTAGTATTTTAGGTTGCGTGATTTCTTAATTTTTTTTTTCGTATTAAAAACTTAATATTTTCATAACAAAACAAGTTTAGGCAACTAGGCTTGAATATAACACTGGAAAATAATCAACAATTTAGAATAACTTTAATTTTTGAAAAAATTCTTAGCCGTTTTCAAGTATTTTCAAAAAAATGAAAGTGTAAAAAGTTACCCACCATTGTAAAAAGTAGCCCCCTGCTACGGCATTTTAAAAAAAAAATCCGGTCTGCTTTTTAGGCTTTTCCAGAGTAAAAAAAATATGGTGTTTTTCGGTGTGCTGGTAGTTATTTCATAATTAAAATGAACAAGTAGCTCGAAAAGAAATCGGTAAAAACATTGATAAATGAAAATGGTCGAGAAGTGGAAAATCTACTCATTTAAATTTATTATAAATTTTTTTTTCATGACCTTTTGATAGACAAGTCACATGTTTTGAGATTTTCGCTGGAAAAGAATGTGTACAATGCCCTTCACTAAAAACTAGTATTTAAACGTGAACATTTTTCATCAAATTAAAATAAAAAAATAAAAACAAAGACTTGAAAAGTTTTTGTCATGTGATCACTCCTCAAGCGATTTTCTATTGGTGTGATTGGTGTGACGTCATCTGCCTATATCGAAGCGAGTTATCGAACTCGAAGCGAGACATCAAATTTGAAGCGAAGCACACCATGTTTGTTTACTTTTTCTATTGAGGTTATGTCGTTAACTGTAGAAATTCTACAGTTAACGGTTATGTTACGGTATAACTATTTTAATTCATTGTGAATATGCCAAAGTCACAAGTGTCGGCTGGCTTTGAAAAGGAAGATTCGCAGAATCTACCCAAAATTGATTATTTTGTAGTGATGGATTATACTGTATATAAACAAAAAGTCTTGTTCCTACGCATATTTTGTTTCGAAGTCATCGATGCCGTTCAGAGTTTCAGAAATAAAACACAACCATTTCTAGGCAGATGACGTCATATTTCATAATGAAAACCATAGTGTCCTCAATATTTGTGACGTCACTTTTCCGAATTTTGATTGATTAGCTAAAGCCGTAAAACGTCACTGTTCCGAATTATTACAAGCAAACTGATTGGCAGCGCCATGTTGGAGGAACGATGGAAGGGGTAAGTGAGCATACTATATTTTTCACTATGGTCATGTTCCTTCACGTTCCGTTTTGACGGGCATGCAAATCCAAATTTTTGTTTTTTCTCTTTTCGGGGGTCAAACGTTTTTACTGAGTCAAAATTACGCTTTTTGGTGTATCGCCCCTAGCACGATTAAACGATGGAGTCATCTCAAAACATGTGAGTTCTCTATTATTCAATTTAATGAGTATCCTTAATCTGACGCTATTTTTGAAGGGGGTACGTGCGATTTTGACTAACGCTGTCAAGGGGGAAGGGGGTAAAAAATTGTCAATTTTATGCTGACATAAAATTTGAATGACTCGTAAATCGACGTTTAAGTAATAAAGTAATAAATTTATTCATCAGGTCACGTGCGCAGTGCCATGGCGCATCTACTTTATGATTTAAAGGCTGTAATTTGGGAACATTTTTATTGTACCCCCCCAAAAAAAAGTACATACCTTCTCGTGCCAACTTATGCAATCTTTGGGCCTTTTACGAGGAAGATCGTTTGTAACAACTTTATGGCACACAACAGTCTCGTTACCATATTCTACAGGTAACGGCCTGTTCGAAAACGCCGTGTTGTTTAAAATACACAGAGCATCAACTAAAACTAGAATCAAATTGGTGTTTTGAATGGGCTGAACGACAAACGGTCTCGAATTCCCTAAAAACACAAACACAAAAAAAAAAAAAAAATTAAGTGCCGTTGAACAAGTTTCGAATAATTTCGCTTTCCAAAAACCTTACCGTTGGCTTCTTTATTAAAATTGGCGCTCTTCTGTTGCAACAAATACAAGTGCATTTCTTGATCGCAACTTTCCGGCCTGGTTTTGTTGATGATTGGATAAGAGGTATCCACTATCTCCATTGGCCTTTCGCTCCTGTGATCCTCCATGTTCATCTGGCTTTCCATAGGATGATTGCATCTAGTTTTCTGCTGCGGTTCCGGTTCCGGTTCTTTTTCTTCGGGAACGTAAGCGTACGCCGTGACATACTCAGAATAGACCAAACCGAACTCCGCCAGTGCCCAAATCAGCTTGGCCAGCATCCATTTTCCCAAGTGATGCAACATCTTCATCGGCTAGAAAGGTAAAGTTTTTAAATTTTTCGGGTAATAAAAAAAAAAAAAAAAAAAAAAAAAATTGCTGTTTTTATACTTACGGCATCCATAACGCTTCCCCCGCTCTCGGAATTCAGAGTGGGAAAACAAACGGCTTGATAATCGTAAACGATGATCCTATGGTAAATCCCTTCTTCCACCATCATGTCCATGATGGCACCATGAACTTCTCCGAAGAAGTGTCCTGTCCACTGTCGGTTTTCAGATACGATGATGTACCCGTTGTTATCCAGGACGAAACAATCGAGGCTGTCCGAAGCACAAGTTGTGCATGCCTGATGAGGGCACTAAAATAAAACAAAAAAGTATATCAGAATTTGGGTGGTAAGGGATAAAGTTCATAAATCCGGGCGTCGGAGGTAAACTAACGTATCTCCTTTCATAAATATAATTGGAGATAGCGGGTTTTGACTGTTCGTGAAAGTCATGTGACAACAAGTTTACACGCTCATGTTGGCGTCACTTGTGGTCACATGACACTTTCACGAAAGGTCGAAACCCGCTATCTCCAATTATATTTACGATGGAGATACGTTAGTTCACCTCCAACGCAAGGAATTAAAACTTACGGTTGAAACCGTGTCGAAAAACAAAGTGTGAAAAGCGCTGTGCCTGAATTGATAGCCAACCACGGCTGCTGGAGCTTTGTTCCCTTGTTTATCGTGATGAAATATGGCCCTGCTTGCGGTGACCAAAGTATCGTTGCTGAATCCGACATCGAAGGGAACGGAATAAACGAAACTCAAACGATTTACGTAATATTGTTCCACGGCTCTTTTGTACCAAATCTCGTCTATGGCTTTGTTGTAAATATCTCCGAATGATCTTAAAAAAAAAAAAAAAACACATTTGTACAAAATTGAAATAAATAATAGCCAAATAATCTTTAACTTACAAATTATCTTTTTGAAGAGATGTATCGTAATCCTTCCATCTGGTCAATCCGCTTCTGGTGGCGACAAACGCAACGGTAATACCGAATTTCTTCATAAATTCAGCTCTGAAGCATGAGAGAAATTTAAAAAAATCAAAATCAAAATTCGCACATTGTAAACATAAATGATGAACCATAAGTTTAGATCCTAAAGAAAATCGATTCTGTTTAAAACTAACGGTTAACTTAACGAATTTAACGGTTAACGGTTAACTGTTCCATAAATTACGTAAGCATGTTTGGGGGGGGGGGGGGAGAGCAAAGTAGCTAACTTACCCATAAGCTAAATATTGGCGAAGGGGGGAGGGAGGGGGTCAAAAATATGATCTTACATGCTTACGTAATGGACGACCCCAAAGTGAAAAAAAATAAATAAATAAAGGTAAATTAGAACCGGAAATGTACCTACATAAAAATATTCCAAGTTAGTTGGATACAGGTAATCAAAAATGACTGAATTTAACGTATAGGGAAGCGTTCAAGTATTACGTAAGACCGGAAGGGGAGGGGCGATGCAAGAAATTCTTACGATTTCTTACATATGGGGAAGGGGGTCTGGGAAAACTTACGTAAGAATTTTTATTACATGAATTATTTATTGTTCAAAAAAAATTCAAATTGAATGTAAAAAATGGACACCCCTCCATTTGCCACCTTCTCAAAAAAAATTGTACTCTAATTTAAAAAACAAAAATTTTTTTTTAATTCTTAGACATTTTTAAATTTGGCGGTAAAGAAAAAAAGAAGAGGGGGTCAGTGAAAATCTTACGTAAGTTAAAAGGGGGGTGGCGAATCAAAGAAATCTTACTAAATATTAGGGGCCATGCAAATATTACGTAATCATTTTATGGGGGGGGAGGGGTCGTTTGACTGATGACGAATAATGGCGAGGGGGAAGGGGGGTATTGGTGTAATGCTGACGTCATCATTTATACTAGATATAATTCCGTGGGAAACTTTAAAAGTATGATTTTTTTTCAAATAATTTTTTAACAAATGAGTAAGTAATTTCACAAAAGTTTTAATTTCTAGCTTAATCACCTTCAAATTTCTGGTCTATTTTATGTTAATATTTTGTATTCATAATTTATGCATTTTGTCAATTTATTTAAAAAAACTAAAAATTGATTGATAGCGGGGGGGAGGGTTTAGCGAATAATCATGTATTTTTTAAGAGGGGGTGTTGCTAACGATGAAGAATGATAATGGGGGGGGGGAGGTCTAAAATTTCGAAAAAGATGATGACGTAATATTTTAATGGCCTCTTAAGACGGGGGGGGAGGGGGTCGGAAAACCCGAAAAAGTCTTAACGCAATACTTGAATGATCCCTTGACAAGAGAGGGAGAGGGGATTAAAAATTGTCCACGTCATGGTGACGCAAGTTTGGCATTCGATCTAAAAATTTTGTAATAGCGGATTTATTCTAAATCAAGAATTCCTAATATCCATTTTTATGAAAAATAAAAAAAAATCAGCTGGAAGGTTGCCGGGGATAACACCTTTAGCAAAGGGCGGAAGGCAGGGGGCTCTGATTCTCAAATGGATTTTGTGGCACAAATCATCTCCTTCACGTTTTCCTGTAAAAATAAATCTGACAATAATAAAACTTAATTGCTCCTGGAAAAAAAAGAACTAGGTGAGTAGGTTCTAGGTAGGTACCTTGTTAAAAAAAAGAAAGATTTTATGCGTGTAAAAAAACGATTATGGTAAGATACCAGGGGTCGTAGTAATTAATGCAAAAAAAATTATTCCATTACCGGTAATTATTTATAGGATGTGCAGGATATGATATCGCATACTAATCCATTTTCAGTTTCTTTTTTTTTTTTGCACCATTTTTTATTATCCAGACTTAAAATTAACGATAAGTGAATTGAACAATCCATATATTCTTTAATTGGGCAATTTAAAGGTTTCTCTTTTTTAACAATTTTTTTAAAAATATTTTCAAAACCTTTTGTAAATTGCAGGAGTGTAACAATGTTTTTTGACAAGGGGGGGGGGGGGGGGGGTCAAGCTGTGTCTGCGGGGTACAAAAATTTTTTACTGAGGGGGACAATTCCTATACCTCCCATGTTAATTTTTCTGCAATTTGGGGGGGTGGGGGTAAGACAAATGTGATCCAGGGGGATATTGACCCCCAACCCCCCCCCCCCCCCAGTTGTTACACCCCTGGTGAATTGTAAACGGTTTACAAATAAATGACAGGCTTAAAACTGAATGATTCCAACTCAACTTTCCAATAGACACTTGAAGGGTTGAATGAAAGGAGATAGTAAAAAATCGGAAAAAAAAGAATCAAGCTGCCATAACATGAAAATGTAAACAAATGCGCTTTTCGATTCGATTTTGCACGATCTCCTTCTTCCATTCGACCTTTTACTTTTTAAATGTCTTGAATTGGTTACATATACTCTACCATTCTACTGATTTTTTTATTTCAATTTCCCATCACTGCCTTTAAGGTTGCAATTTACGAAATTGCTGAACCAGATTTTCTCAAAATTTATTTGCATGAAAATTTGTGGTACTTTACCTTGGGAGCAGCAACATCAGCATGGCGATCGGGCTACTCGTGAAATAGTAACGTATAATGTTATTAAAAATTCATTGACTTTTACAAAAATTTAATAAGTGTAGTTGATAATGTAAAAAAAAAAGTGTAAATATATGTAATTATATATAAGGGTGACTGCATATTTTTTATAAAAGTTTCAAACTGAAATGAGGTCAAAACTATCTCGCCAGGATTGCTGAATATCCAGTCAACGGTAATAAATCAAAACTGATGGGGCATATAGACTTTCCGTTTGGATATTAAACGTCCTGGGAAAAAAGTATTTGCTATTGCGATGCTCCAAGTATAAAACTGGAGTCTAGCTCACGTTTAATTGGCGGTAAAAAAAAAAAAAATGTATGACTTACTCTTTGCTTCTGGTTGTATCTTTCGCGTGTTCTTCGGTAAAGGATTTCGTAGCTTTGGCATCGTAAACCACAGACTGGAGCAAATCTCTATCACCTGTAACAATATAGAAATCAACCGTTTAAAAAAGACCGAGAGGCAGACACAACTAAAAGTCGAACGCTCGTAAAACTCTTAAAAACATGGTGGAAAAATCATGGTGTGGTAACGACAAGTGATTTGAGCTGAATTCAAAACTTCACGTGCTTTTTGCGAATGAAAGGTAGCCGCACACATCTACACTACGTATTTATTTGCTAACTTTTATGCCTCTACTCAGGAGGTGAGCCCACTGTTAGACCCCTCATTATTTAGGATTACGATTTTATAGCAATTTTACTAGTTTTGAACTCGAACTATTATATTTGGGAGAAACTGCCCAACGAAAAAGGTGACGTCATTGTGGCGCGTCACATTTTGTTCATCCAGATATGGTCATTTACCGGGACTACTTTTACGAGATTTTCAAAGTCAAAATGACGTCTTATTGTCAGCCTGTTGACGTCACCTCGATATCGAAATGCTAATGTCATCTCTTTAAGACGTCAATAAGGAGTCTTCTTGACGTCATCCATTGACAAATTTCTTTATTCGTTGACGGAATGCGACTGAGTTCATAACCTCTATGAAGAAAAGGAAAGCGTCAAAGGGCTGACTCCGTATCCGGTTCACACTCTCACAGACAAAATTGAGAATCGAGAAGAAAACATTTATCGATATATTTATTAGCTGGGGGTCGCAGTGGTGATTCATTCTGAATAGCGGCTCGTGATCAATGAAGTTAAGCAGCATTGATGACGGCCAGCTACTGGATGGGTGACCGCCAACACTCCCTCCCTCTAGCGGGGATTGTAGGAATTACGGTTACAGCCATCTTAACCTCGTTGTAATATGTAGTTCCCACATTAAACACACTAGTTGGATATTCACATAAATTGGATTTACACATAAATTGGATTTCATTTATAACGACTTTGGACACTCATAAAAAAAACGGCTTACGATTAAGGATTAAAAACACAGAGTACATGGCCAAGGGTCTTCCGACCGATAGCCAAATAAATCAATAAAAAAAAAAAAAAAAAAATTTATTAGCTGTTATTATTTAATATCGAATATACCGGTATTATTTATTATATGACGAAAATGGTTTTTATCATTTATTCATCCGTTATATCATTCGTCATTCTTAAAGACGTCATTTTGAACGTCATTTCGACTCGTAAAATTGTCCCAGAATGTGACATGCCATGAAATTACCGTAAATATGGAGGATTTGAGTGTTAACGTAAAATTTTGGAACCCCTTCCTCCTTTTTGTCCAGGAGCTTCTATCAGATTTTTCTTTAAAAGGGGAAAGAAATCAAGACAGGCATGCCCCAGCTTAAGAGGGGGCAAAATATATGATTCCTATATTTATCTTATGAAAACAAAAAATCCCTGGGGGCAAAAAAAACCTTGAAGAGGGGGGTGGGCAATTGCTTTTCTCAAGAGCCCCTAATGACGTCACTGTTCTTGTCACATAAACACTCGCAAATAGTGCAAGTTCTTTTTCCTTTGGCCCAGGGTATGTATACGACTTTTAAGTGAAATTTGGTGCTTTACCAAATGCAAGAACCAGATTATATAGCGGTAAGTTAAGAGGAGGCTTCACGGATATCGGAAGGAATGACTGATTTGTCTAACGCTATTTAAGGGGGGGAAAAATCAAATAGGTATCTAACTAATTCCTTTGACTTAGTCTTGTATTTTTGGTACAAGTTTCAACTTGTTCAAAGCAAACAAAAACCAGGAAAACAAAATCAAAGTTTTTCGATAGCAATTTTTTTGGAAATTATTTTCCCGCCGCCCATACATTTCAGACAAGTTGAAACTTGCACTAAAAATTCCAGGATATACCAGAGGAGTTCCTTAGATACCTAAAATTTAGATTTTTTGAACGTAAATCGAGTATTAGAGAAAACAGCCATTCCTTCCGGTGTCCGTGAAACCTCCTCTTAAAAGTATGCGATTACATTTTTTCAGTATTGCTGAAAGCTTACACAGTGCCATTTTTCACGATTTAAAAGTATCACACCATGGATTTATCATCATGTTTAAAAAAGTGCAATCACTTTTTATAGATCGAAACCGCGGACGACTTTTTTCCTTCCGGAGTAAAGGAAGATTTTATTCTTCACTCTAACTATTACAATATTTTTTTCGTGAAATAGCGCATGCAACATTTTTTTTTTTCTTTGACGGGACTAATATTTCTATAAGGGTGCTAATTTATGAATTATTATTATTTATTATTATTATATCGAACGTGATCGAAGAATTACTCACAGAAATATGAGTCCTTATCCAATTTATCGGGTTTCAGCGCAGAAGAATTAACTGTGAAAAATAAAATTTTAAATATACAAGTAATGCTAATTAAATTGAAAAATAAATCATAATATAGCTTACAAGTATATAAATAAAAAATTTCTTGAAATAATAATACTTTTTTTTTCATGTGGCTTAGCTCAACTTTTGCAAAATTTTCTACAAAAAAGCTTAATTAAGTCCGTCTCATTTAAAAGTCCATAGGAACTTTGCAGGCCGAAGATTTGAAGGAAAAGTTAAAGAAAAAGATTCATAAATATTTCAAAATGAATGGGGGGGGGGGGTTGTGGGGGTAGGGGGGGGACAGTCAGGTAAGATTTTGATTTTAGTGGATTTTGGTAGTTAACATGTTTCCTAACAAAGCCTTATTAGCAGTTTTTTTTGTCATTTTAGTCGAAAAATATTTTTGTTCAAGAGCATTGTGAATATGTGAGTTTGTATGGAATCCTACAAAAAAAAAAGAAACAATAAATAAATAAATAAATAAAAATTATCAGTAAAAATAGGAAACAAAATTTCCAAGCTGAGCGCCGGAAGTTTCTAATGAGTTATCCCTCTTCTCTTTTGAATATCATGTTAATATCTGGCCTAAAAAATCCCAATCGACACTCAAATTAAACGCACCACTCTATCTTAAGATTACGCTGCAGTTCAATCGGCTCTGATTACATAAAAATCTTCGTTCTCACACTTCAAAGTAAAACGTTAGAAGAGAAGGCATTTTCATGCAACAAAATCCAGTTGAACAGAAGCGCAGTTTGAAATCTATTAATTAAAATTAAAAAGGCCAATCGCGGCAAAAGCAGCACAAAGTATATCAGCCAATTAATAATTAAAAAATCTTTTTTTCCGATAAATAAAAGCCCGCAAAAAGATATCTGAGCGGAAGCACGTAAATCGGAACTAAACGACTGCACAGCTGATTAATAAATTTATATATAGTTTCGAGGTTCCGAAAGCTGATCGGACTTCGATTATTTTAAAATTGATCGTAAAACAAGGAAAAGAAAACTTACAAAAGTGTCCGTCTGGCGATAACTTCGGTTTGACTTTCCATTTCCATCCGGGATGATTCGACCGGTTCAGAAAATGTGAAAGTTCGTCTTCCGGACTGGGAAACCGGATGTATGTATCGTTAATGTATTTGCAGTAAATCCAGTCCGGGTGAATTCTCCAGTTTTTACCGTGGAAAAGCTCTAAAATAGCTTCGCCTGAAAAAAAATTAATTAAATGCAGTTTTGAAATTAACATTTTTTTGTGGTGAGGAAAAAAGGGGAAAATTTTTATTTATTTATTTTTTTTACGCTTGCAGCTATGGGGTATGAGAAATTTGCTAATCATTTTTCATAACCTTAGGCTTTGGGGGCTTAAAACTATCTCAAACATCTGCCCCCTCTGCCCCTTAGGGGCCGTCCATAAATTACGTTGGCACGTTAGGGGGCACTCAGAAAGCAAATTAACTTAGCATAAGCGGTTATTATGCTTTGAACGCTTTTGTTTAGTACCAAGACATTTTCTGACTTGTCGCAAGTCATCAGCTCGGCTGTCGGCAAGTCGTATATTGTAAACAAACAAAATGGCGACTTATGTAGAACTTATGTTATGAAAATACTGTTTATGCTCGCGGGTGTCAAACAATTTCACACTAAACAATGTAAATAAAATAACTAAATGAAATATCAGTAGAAAAATTATATTTTTACTTCGTTTTTTATTTCTAGCTTTTATATTTTTAGCTTCGTAGTAATAACATAACCTATCCTTCACACTGGACAATGTTAAACTTCTGTTCAATTTTTTTAAAGAAAATATTTCATTTAAGTTACCTGAATATTATAAATGTGCATAATCCGTCTTGTTTAATCCATGATACACGTTTTTAAAATAAAAATTAAAACGATATTACGCTTTTATTTCATTAAACAATAATTATCGTTTTCGCGAGTCGCCATGTTGATTCCGATAAGAAATGTCCGACAGTGCCGCCAATAGTTGCAAATCAAAATAAAATACCTTGTGGCAAGTCGTTTTATCCCAAGGTAAACCGAAATGACTTATCACAAGACATTTTTTTGTTTTTGCACGGTTTTTGGGAAAAATGTCTTGTCTTAATGCACTATTATTGCTTTCGCATTAGTCATTTTCTTTTCTGAGTGCGTATATTTAAAACTCTAATTTTGGCTAACAAGGGGAGAGGGGGTCAAAAATGGCCAAAATAATGCTAACGTAATTTATGGATGGCCCCTTAGCAGCAGATTTGCACTTAGAAATTTTTACTGCAGTAAGCTGTAACTTTTGGGGCTTCTTTCACATCTGCACCAATTTTAAAAGAACTTACCAGCTTGGTGGGCCCTGTGAAGCTCTACTTCGGCATGGACTCTGTGCTTTCCGTAATCTTCGGGCACCGAGACCACCACGGTAAATGGAGAATTCTCTATAGGAGAGTAATAATATTTCCTTTTTAACTGTCCGACTCTCCTCATATCATCGTAATGATATTTGACGGACAATTCCGCGCTCCCGTTTTCTCTTTGATTTATCACCGCATTACGCAGCTGGAAAATAAAAAAAATAATCGATAACTCAAATCGCTCCCTAGCGATAACGGATCGGCGAGCTAAATATAAAATTTTTTTCTGGCTATGCCGAGCAGATCGGCAGATGCTTCGTTTTATTAAACAAATCATTTCGTTTTATATATTTATAAAGCAACGTCGTTTTTATTCTGTTTATATGAAAATGTCATAAAAGACCTCGCTCGGAGGGAAAACTTACGTCTAAAAGATCTTTGTTGAAATCTCTCGGGCCATAACCGTCGTTGACTAATTCCACCTCGGCCATGTCTATGCTGTTGTAGTTTGGTTTAAGAATTCCCTGAAACTATAAAAAAAAAAAAATTATTTAAAGCTTTTAAAAATTCTTAATTTTTTCTCTTTCAGGAAAAAAAATTAAAGCTTACCACAGGGCGAAGATCTGGGTGATACAAAATGTAGCCGTTATTAGTGACAATAAATGCATAACCGTTAACTCCCAGCTGCAAAAAACAATATTTTTTTAGAAAAAAATAGGATTAAATTAAAAAAAAAAAAAAAAAATACCTTGAATGGATTCATAAGCTTCTGCATCTCTGATATGGGAACGTCGGTCCCGGCGACGCCCAGTAAATTTGCAATTTTAGTCTGAAAAAAAATTAAACAAAATAAGCTCGTCCACGAAATGCAAATTAGACAGTTTTTTTAACTTTTAATAATAGCCACGCCTTAAAAATGATTATTATCAATTTTTTTAAAAGCTAAAAATTCTGCAATGAGTTAATTCTTCTTTTTTTACTAAATTAGGTCCGACTTTAAAATAATTTTTTTCAGTTTTGTATCTTTCATGCAAACGATATAAATTTTAAAATTTCAAAGTATCTAATTTCATGCAGACGCTACGTTTCAACAACTGCTTCGCCGCAAAAAGAAATAAATATCGTCTTTTTTGCTCTTTTTTTTTCCATATTGGGTTTAGCTGCTCTTCGGTTAAAGCGTCCCAGCTCGCGAAGAAACATAATTTAAGAAAAAGCTTTTTATTCTACGGTATACATAAGAGTTAAGATCCAAATCATTGCAGCCTGCAGACTTTTTAGAGGAAAAACTTTTGCCGTGCGTAGCCGAATCTAACTAAGCCAATAAAAAATCAAACATTGATCTTCGACGCAGCTGTAGATAATTACCTAATTACAAATTTTTTATATAAATGGCAAAAAAAAAAAAATGATTTTTTGATCAATAAAAGGAGAAGTACTTTAGGGATGAAAATTCTAACTGAAATTATATGAATGAAGTGGCGAAAATAGTTTATTACATTACTCAGGCCCGTAGCAAGCCAGGGGCAAAAGGTGGCTTTGCTCCCCTGTGAGGAACTTTGAGCTCCCCGTAAATTTCTGACTAATGCAATTTCTCTATCTCCCATGTCAGGCCATTTGGAGCCCTTCTTGCAAATCTTTCTGCTCCCCTTGGCCTTCCTGGCTGGCTACGGACCTGCATACACTTCTGATAATCGTCAGCTCTGGGCCTCTACTTCGTGCTGTTTCTGAAATGTATATTTTGTTTACTAGGAACGAACCCGATAGCAAAATATGCCAAAAAGGAGTAAGATCATTATATTCAATTAAGAGTTAAAAAAAAAAAAAAAGATTCTTTTCGGAAATTGATGAAATGTTTCAAAATGGTTTCTACTCCCCTTCTCAACAAGTTTTGCTATCTTTGTGACTCTCGACCCCTTCTGAGAGATCTTGTTCTTTCTTCACGGTTTTCAAAATTATTTCGTTTGTCAAATTATGCTACAAAGCTTCAATTTTTTAAATTTCGATCTCGATCATTTTTGCATGGAAAATAAACGTCGAAACAATATTTTCCTCTTTTCCACAAAAGCTTATTATTATGCAGCTGAGCAAGCTCGAAATACAAAACTAATCACTCCGCACGATTATTACATCAAGCCTTTTACTTTTATTTTAAATAACTTAATTTTTACTGCTCTTGCTGAAAAAAAAAATAATAATAATAAAAAAGAAAACAACGCGCATCGTCAAATTGTTTTGCTTGGTCGTTTCCCTTACCTGAACCTCGTTACTATTGTGTGGGTTCTCTGTGCAAGTGCAATTGATCGTCTCGAGGGAAAAAAAAATTGTATAAGTTTTTTTCTAATCTAATGCGCTCTTCTTTCTTTCATTTTTTTTTTTTTTTTTTTTTTTTTTTTTTTACTTTTGAAAACGGTTTTGATTACGAAAAGGAGAGCGCATAGTTCTATTTCCGTTACGGCTACAAGAAAAAAAAATACGAAACTAATCGACTTTCTATTTAAATAATGATGTTACTATATGAACTAACGATGGTATTTACTGCCCATTAAAAAATCTAACGAGAAATAAAAAATGAATTAAAATCGATATTACAAATATAAACCGATGGTGATCAATGACACTCAAAATTTACTATAAATCTCGCTGAAGACTATACATTCTTGCCTACACAACCATAAGATGAATTTTAAATTTATTTCTATCATCCTAAAATGCTTTACGGAAACATTTTTTTTTTTTCAAACATTTTCGATCCGTAAAACACTTCGAAAAAATCTAACATACGACTTTTTTCTGTAACAAAAAAAAAAAAAAAATCTATCCGAGCCGTAAATCAGGTTCTTTTTTTTTAAAACAAAAAAAAAAAAAAAAAAAGACGAAACAACCATTATCTAACCGGTCTAAGCAATTTTCGGCTTGAAATCAATTTTTATTTTCTAGCGACTCTAATGACGTACCAAAACATTTCGGGTAAAAAGCATTTCGCTTACGGTTTAATTTTCGGAGGCAAAAAAAGCTCTAGAAAATTAAAAAAAAAGAAAACAAACTGCTTTTTCCCTCCGCACGTCTTTTTAGCGGTTCTAAAATATACCTCGCGCTGTCGCTCCTCCCAGTAGGCCTCGTTTACCAGCACCCGTTCTGTTATATTCTGTCACATATTCAAAATACGTTATTTATTACAAAACGAAGTGATTCAATTTTTTTTTTTTTTTAACGGATCTATTTAAATTAACGTTTTACTCCGCGTTTTTTAATTGGGGGAAAATGGATATAACCAAAAAAACAAATATAGGAGGATACTTACTGCGTTTTCTCTTCGGTCAAAAACCGGCATGGACACGGACGTCATGAGCTTGTACTCGTGCATGCCTTCCTTATTCTCATTGTTCTAAAAAAATAAAAGATAAAAAAATTAATAAATTATCATGCAAAACAATGCAATTTTTTACAATTTTCATTACCAGTTTGAATTTGGTTATAAATTTATTATCTAACTCTTCCTTTCTTCCTTTCCTTCTGTTTCTTCGAAATTCCATGAATAATCTTTTTTGATCCGCGTGTTCTTTCTCCTGCCATAACCAATCTGTCATTTTGGGATCCTAAAAAAAAACAAGACGGAAAGAGTTAGTTTGCTAAAATAAAACATATAAAAGGAGTTTTTCTGCAGATTTTTCTCTCCCCATCAACCATCAGTAGCTTCTACAAGTTGGAACAAGTTATAGCATTGAAAACGTAAACAAAGCATAATATTCAGCGGATGAAAACAATTAAAGGTTAGTTTATTTACTTTTTCATTGCTACGATTTGTTCCACCCTATGTATATTAGTTCACATAGTGAAAGAAAGATAAGTGTGCTCACTTCTTCTTGAATAACACGGCCGTGCAGAGAGGTCCGGAAACTCCTATGCCTTATACATGTGAGATCTTGTCCCACTTAACTACGCCAAAATTAGTTCTTCCTTTTTACCATCGTAAGCGCTACTTGTACGCGAGAAGCTTTTTGATTGGTCATTGAAATTTGTAAACAAAGATGGAGGCGCAAAGTCGTTTAAACATCAAAACATCTATACGGTCGTAATTTCAATTTAAACAATTAGATATGTTGCGCCTCCCAAGATGGCAGCACCATCAATGGCCCGTTTTAGAATTAAAATGTGCGTAGTTAAGCGGGACATGAACGACATGGGAAGTTTCTGGACCTGTCTATACGGCCTTGTTGAATATCAATGAAAATGAACTGGATTGGCTGTGACGTCATCTGAATGGAAAATCCTGCACAGCTGATTGGTGTACAAATTCAGCATACTGTTGATCACGTGATTATAAGCTCCGAGCGACTTTGACTGCAGCGCCACCGTTAAAATGATGTTTAGCTTATTAAAAAGCAACATTCCCGCGAACTAATTGCGTGATGGAAATATATACACTTCTATAAGGTAAACAGGTATATTCAAGTGTATATTTATACAAAAAAAGTCGCACGGAGCCTATATGGGCACACAATGTTTCTTTCACTATGTTAGTTCGCTCGCTAGTGTCATCAAAATGGGAGTTTTTGCAGCCCCCCCCCCAAAAAAAAATATACATTTTCTTAGGGAACTTAAGTATTACGTAAGATTTTTAGGGGGGCGGGGGTCCGCATTCACCATCTTCGCCATAAGCTAAGTATGGCGAAATGTCTTACAACGGGGGAGGGGGGTTAAATTCACCAAAATAAGTCTTACGTAATACTTGAATGGTCCCTTATGGAAATTAACATTAATATAATGTAAGACTTTCAGGAACCCCATATCACCAGAAACATAATTACGTAAATAAGTGTACTGCTTATTATTTTACTATTATAGTATCAACGTTTCGTGCTGCAAATTTAGCAAAACTGCACCCACAGAATAATTTTTCATGGCCAAAAAAATTACCGTGATGTCGGCGTAAACTGGAGTCCATATAATCGGATGATTCGTCCTATTTAGTACCAATGGACGAGCCATCACTGGAATGTACTGCAAAACTTGCTCCCTTACTTCCGCCAAAGTGCTTAAATGAACGTAGTAACCACGATTGGCACAAGCCATCCATTTTACGTCTCGTATATCAGCAACCTAAAACAAAATAAAAAATGTCTAAAAAAGAGGATCAGAGTTTTGGGTTCAAAATTTCTTCGGTAGCTGCTCTAGGGGTTTTTTTTCACTTTAGATGCGAAAGCGATATCTCTAGTGGCCAAACATCAGAATTTAGATGCAGAGTATTCATGTTTCGACGATTGCTGTATTTTTTTATTGCGAAAGCTGGAAAGAAAAAAAATGGTAATAAAAACTTACCTCTCTCCCAACTAAATAGGTAAAAACTCGAACTGGCTGAGGCCTTTTTCCCATAAAGTCTTGATCGGGCCAGTTAAACTCTCGGAAAATTTCTTCAAAATTATAAGGAACACCGTCGGTGATTAACATTATGGCTTGATTGCACTGCGCTCCTACATAATCATCAGAGTAATTTCCTCGATACTAAAAATAAAATAAAAATCACACAGGTTATTGGTCAAATATCCCCAATGAAAAATAAACAGTGCGACGCGATGAAGAAATGACAAAATAAGACGTTTTAGTCTTTATTGAAGATGAAAAATTTCACATTAATGAGATTTTATCGAATTGTAGCAGATCCGATACTAGCCGGAAGTAAGAAAATTTGAGTTCCCTTGTAAATTTTTTTTGGCTAATCTCCCTATATTTCATACGTTAAAGGAGCATTTAAAGCCTCCCATTAAAATACTTTCGCCCCTCTTAAACATCTTGGCTGGCTAAGGGCCCGGATCGTAGTAAGTTTAATATCTCGAATTTTTAATAAAATGGAAAATTTTTACTATTTACAAATTAAATTTTTGAAAATATAGGATTTATTTTTTTAAAGAATTTAAAATTTTTAAACCTACCTTTTGTAGAAGATTGAAAGCAGTGTTCAATGCAGCTGAAAAATTAGATATGGCCTCCGTCGTAATGTTTTCCATTCTTTCTTTAAAAGTTCTAACATTTGCTAGATTTGCCTGCACTAGCCTATCTTTAAAACATTCTTCGATTTCTTTGATTTCTTGATTAAAGGACAGAATGTTTACGTAATCGTTATTTCCTAATGTGTCCAATATGTTGCCCACTACATGCCTAGCTATCTCTTTACGGATTCCAGTCATGGAACCCGAATAATCCACTAAAATAACTATGTCTTTTGGACTCGTCGCGGCTTCTATGAACCACGCTCTGGTCCTGCAGTCGTACAAATCCACCGGTTCTTGTTTCCATTGAATAGCTAAAAGTTAAAAAATTAAAATGAAAATTTGAAAAAAAAAAAATGAATAATATAACTTCATAATTTCAATTTTTTTTGTACCTGGAAACTGGCGCATGAACCCGGTGGAGCTTCCGAAATACTGCCATGAAAGCGACGGATCTATCTGATAATTGTTTTTAAATATATCGTTTAAGTTTTCTGACCATTTGATGGCTTTTATGACTTCTTTAGCTGAAAAGAAAAATCGTTTATAAGATTATTTGGAAATACCTGTTTTATCACTGCATATTACCATACGTCAGTAGCTTTCTGTAAATTTTTTACCCCCGCCCCCCTCCTCCTCCATAGTGAAAACCATAGTGTGCTCAATTGGCCTACCAAAATTCGTCCGACTCGGGCATGACGTCATATGTCAGAATTTTGAAATGAAATAATTTCTTCTGCTTCGGTTTGATTTTGACATTTCAAATTAAAATAATAAAATAAATCGCAAAACGACCCATGGAATGTTAAAAAGTTATAAAAAAACGAAAAGAATAGGAAAAAAATACGCTACATCTACATGCTCATAAATAAACAAACAATCCACGCGAAGCATACAGCAGAAGACATAAGGCAAATCTTTTCAAAAGTCTGACATACTACGTCAAAGTCAGACATCACTTGGTACATTCTGCGTTTAAGTAATTCTTGGTTTTTCACTATGTCCTCCTCCTCCCCTTTCCCAAAGATTTCAAAATTACATGCAAGCACTAGTTTGAACAAGTTCAAAAAAATAAATGGAAAAATTACATTTGTCATAAACGTTTGTAGGGACGTGAACTGCGCTGAAAGAAGTGTTGACTGCCAAATCCCAAAAATGAGGGTTCGGATAAAGATCAGCTTTTAAAGAAGCATTTGTGCAGGGCTCGTCATTGGAAGCCAGACATTTGGCATTATAATATTCGAAATCTTCTACGACATCATCCTGAGATGACATGGCCGTATTTTCGGCAGCGTCCATGATTCTCTGAAATGTACAGAATAATTTTATAATATTTACTAAAAAATATGAATACTTAATTAAATTAGGTAATTAAAAGTTCACTTTTTTCACATTATAAAAAAAGCACTTAATTTTTATAAAACATTTTAGAGCTAATTGAGTTGGTTTTTGGTTGGAACCGCCATGTCTGATTCCTCCATTGTTCAAACTTGTTTGTCGATTTTTGGTCCTTTTTGACTTGTCAGTTTTGAAATGGTTCAGAAATATGGTGTGTATAATATTTTCATACTTGTCTTTACTTACCCTGACAGCGCTTATTTTTTCATCCATCATATTTTTAATGCTTTTTGTTATTTCTTCAGTGATCTTTTCATCGTCTCTTTTTTGAAGTCCGGCATCTTTAAAACTCTGATACAAAAAAAAATTATTTATTAATTTTTCTTTTTTGCAATTTAGTCAAGCAATTTAAAAGCAATTACAAAAAAAAAATACCTCGTTTACCAGTGTTGCTTTGGTTATGTGATCACCAGATACCCAAAGTTCCATTCCGAATGTGGACGCCCAAGAATTAGCTAAATTTCTATAAAAAAAAAAAAAAAAAATTATATACAAAAACAAAACTACAAACAGAAACAGATTTTTTCAGTTATTAACACCTGCTCTAATAAACTGTTTAACAACTTTTTTTTCTCTCACTTTTTTTTTCTTGTTTAGATAATAAAAATCTACTAAACCGATAAAAATTGTATTCCTGTCCTATCGATTACAAACGTCAAAACGTTCGATCGAAATTTCTTTTTTTTCCCCTTTCAAAAAACGATTACAAATCATACGAAAGGTTCGAAAATGACGGTTAAGCCCTACTACGACGGATTCGAAAAGAGGGGTTGATGGTGGTTGATCGAAAAATTTTGGATCATATCGGAACTTACAATAAATTTGAAGTAACGTTGACGGATTGATTGGAAACGACCATCGCTAATATCGAAAGAAAGAAAATAGCACGTCCAACTTCCATTTTAACGAAATCTACTGCACTCGGGGTATCTCGTTCGGGTCGCAGGCGTCGATGAAATTGAGATCGATCTCCCTCGCACGAGCATGCGTTTTATACGCATGGAACGACGCTAGAATAAGTCGACAGGCGTCCTTCCTCGGAGCTTTTCGGAAACTTTTAAGCGCCTTTTTTTTCCTTCTCCAGGAACTGTTTTAATATAACTTTGACTTTTTTTTTACATTTAAAAGTCGAAAATTATAAAAAATATTAAACTATGTATATTATTGAAAATTTTGTTACAGAAAATATCTTTCTTTTTTTTTAATTTTGTTATTTATAAGCACTTTATAAAAATAATAACAATCCTGTTTAATACTTAATTTTAACACAGTATTGACTATTCTTTGATTTGCATACTTCATCGCACCAGATCGATTCTACACAATTATCAATATTACAATTTACATGGAATGAATAACGTTGAATTATATATTTTTCTTCTAAAATATTAAATTGCAACAATGTCCTGTTTTTTTTAAACGTCAAAATTGATTTCTTTTACATCGATTCATCAAAAAGTAGCAATGCCCTAATCTTTAATTAGACTTAAAAATACAATAAAGAAGACTAGAGACGACTAGATTTAAACCGAAAATTTATTTTGAAAGACATAGTTGACCAGCCGAAATAAAGATTGTTATGACAAGACCATTAAAATGCCGCCAAAACTCCATATAAGTTTGAAGTGTTTCTTACAAGCTCGATATATAGGCTTTACTTAAATAGTACATTACTGCCCTAGGATGAAAGAGACTTGTTTCACGTCGAAGCACGAGTTTGAGACACCGAGGCGAAGCCGAGGTGGTTCAACGTGCTGAGACGTGAAAAGTCTCTTTCATTCTAGTGCAGTAAGGTGCTTTACGTACCGAGAAAAACGAAATGTTCACTTCTCGAGCGGGAGAAAAACAAGCGATTACTACCCGAGGTACGTAAAAGTATTTACTTTACAAGAACCGAAGGTCGGTGGTTCGAGTCCTTAGGGTGTTCCTTATTTTGCGAGTTTTTGAATTTGAACGTGTGAACCCCCGAAATCGGTTCTATCTGTAGTACATATGAACAGTAATTTTTTTTATTTTTTAATCGACGGGAAACCGCCCCCTACTTGCTCTTCAAGGTCGGTAAATTCCCAAAGGGTAAAAAAATCGATAACTTTTTTTTCTCGAAAAAAGTCATTTTCTAACAGAAATTTTGCGCAGATCCGGAATCTAAACTCCACTTTTTTTTATTTGGTCCGGTTTTCGAGCTGGAGCCAAAAAATAAGCAAAAACTCCGCGTAAAGTGACAAAACATGATAAGTCCTGATTTTTCGGCCCCAGCTCGAAAATCGGAGCAGATAAAAAAAAATTAAGTTCAGATTCGGAATCTACTCAAAATTTCCGATAAGATATGACTGTTTTTTTCAAGAAAAAAAAAATATCGATTTTTTTAAATTTCCCGACCTTGAAGCGCAAATCGGAGAAACTTCCCGTCGAGTGAAAAATGGGGATTTCCGACGCAAAATTATTCCGCTAGAGGAGCTGGATGTCTTTAGCGGTTTTTAAATTTATTGGTTGTCAACAATTTAAACAAAAGAAAGTTATCCAATCAATTTACGAACTGCTAAAGACATCCAGAGCCTCTAGCGGAATAATTTTGCGTCGGAAATCCCCATTAAAAAAAAAAGTAGGGTTCATAGGTGCCACAGATAGAACCGACTCACGGGGTGTACTCATTCAAATTCGAAAAATAAGGCACATACTAGAGTCCCCTCTCCGACTGCCTCTGGTGTATTCTTTTACTGAACATTTCCCGGTCCACCTCTGATCCTTAGCACCAAAAAACCTCCAACCGAGAAAATTTACAAAGCCCCTACATAAAAAGTAGTAGAATAATATGGGTAACAATATTATTGGTGACCGTTGGAAATTAAAAATTTTACTTAGTTGGAGGAAAAAATGGTCCTTTCAACAGTTTTTCTTCGAAAACCTTTTTTTTTTTTTTTTTTTTAAGGCAACGATAACCATCTGAGACTGATTCTAGGTTAGTAGAAGACATCAACAATTTAAAAAAATGTCTTGCTTGAAATTTGTAACTATTATTAAATTTGAGTCTTTTCTAAATTATTATACCCTTCCAGTCTTTTAAAAATACTTAACGGCAAATATTATTGCTAAAAGAGTTAATGCAAAAAGATTTAAACGAAGAGAATTTCCACTACCACAAGCTTCAATTTCCATTTCCTGAAAAAAAAAAAGGATTGTACGATCGTGCATCTATCCGTTATTATCCTCTCACAAAATCATCATTATACGTACTAAAGGATGACTAGTGAAACATTCCGTCGATCTCCGCCTTGGAAGATCCATCAGATTAGACCGGTGGCAATCTTCTATAGGAAGATCTGTAGGATTCGTAGTCATAGCCTCGTCGCTCGACAACGGATACAGCGTATTTAAAACTATTAAAACCATATTAGAGTGAGGTATGCGTTTGGCGAAATGAAGTCTGAAAGTAAATAAGAAAAATGAAGTAAACGGAAATATCGCTTAACAAGAAGTGAGCTTTAGTACCTCGATTCATTTTCTCCAATACCAGGAAAATAACCCTTTGGAAAAGCAGTTTGCTGAAGTAAATATAAAGTTCTGTTTTGATCGCAAGGCCAAGACACACGTTCGATTGTGACGGTCACATTTTGCACTCCGCTTTCATCCTGCTTTTTACTCAGAGCCAAATCCGCCAAAGATTCCCCGCTATCGTAATCCTTGAATTCCCCTAGAATTAATAAGTGCAACAATCAAACTTTTAGTAACATGCTGCAGTATATGCACAATATATTTTCTAACTCACTTGAATCGTCTATCGGATCAGCCCAAATCATTTGTAAGCCGAAACTCTGCCGAAGCAAATTCCATAAAAGATCCGTAAATATAAAATTAAGCAAGTTTTTGACAAAAATTACCGGCTGAAAGCAAAACAGAGACGGTTTTGAAAAAAGTTGTTACAATTTTATTATTGGCAGAATTTAATATTGGCTTCTCGGCAATCAAATAAAAAAAAGGGGGTCATTAAATATTACGTCAGCACATTAGGGGTCGTCCATAAATTATTTAAGCATATGTTTAGGGGAGGGGGGAGAAGGGGGTCAAAAATACCATCTTACATGCTTACGTAAATTAATGGACGACCGTTTAGGGAGCGTTCAAGTATTACGTAAGGCCCGAAAGGGGGGAGGAAAAGAATGCAAGGAATTATTACTGTTTGGAATTCTTACATGGGGGAAGGGGAGATCCGGAAAATCTTAAGTAAGAATTTTCATTATTATTTATTGTTCAAAAAAATTCAAATTTAATATAAAAAATGGACACCCCTTCATTTGCCACATTCTCTAAAAAACAAAAAACGAAAAAAAAGTACTTTAATTTTAATTTTTTTTTTAAATTCTGAAAGACAATTTTAATCCCAACTGAGAGAATTACAACCCCCTTGCCCCAAAAAGCGGATTTAGGTCTGTTGGAAATTTATAAAATTTTTAAAATTGGCGACAAAAAAAAAAAGGGGGGTGGGTCAACGAGAATTTTACGTAAGTTAAAGGGGGGTCAAAGAAATCTTACTAAATCTTACGACAAAGGGGAGGAGGAGGGGGGGGGGTCGGAAAACCCGAAAAAAAGTCTTACGTAATACTTGAACACCCCCTACAGGGAGACGGATAGTTGAAATTTTTAGTGATGCCGATATTTTATAAAAATATCAAAATCAATATCGACAAAAGTCGAAAAATAAAATATCGCCGCATCGATATATCGGGGAGAAACATATCGATATCCGAAATATCGATATTTTGATAGATTTGTGTCAGAAAAGACCTCTTTTTAGTCACGCACTAATTTTTTTTCTTACAGTCAGCAAAGCTAAACATTTAAAAAAAAGGCCAGAAAATTTTTTTTAAAAAAATATCGGTATCACTAGAAATTTTGACTTTTACTGACAAGGGCTTAGAGGGGGGAGGGGGAGTAAAAATTTATCAATTTCATACTGACTTGTTTGAATGGTCTCAGGAAAAATAAACAAAATTTGAAAAGGAATGTTGCCGAACTTATGAGTAAAGGATAGAATCTTGAGACCATTTCAGCATTCAGGTTCTATATCCGCAAAAATTTGAAGCCTTTGGCTTTAATATGTACAAAAAAGTTTGGATCATCGAATTATAAAACAAAGTAATTTCATTTAGAAATGCATTCTTTAGTCCTAAAATCGCAATAGACGGCCAATTTATAGACAATTTATAGACGGCCCCCGCCTATAATTAAGTTAGCATTATTTCGGCCAATTTCGACCTCATCTGCCCCCCTTGTTAGCAAAGGGTAGCATTTCAGGACCCCCCCGCTCTGAAATTAAGTTAGATTTCGGTTAGTTCCTCCCCTTTAAATTTTTTTTTTAAATGAATATTAACATTAAATAAAAAAACCTGAAATTCTTTGGAACTTAAATTTTGCAAAGAAAAGGTTTTTTTTTTTTTTTCACTTAGAGCAGATACGCGGTTAACATTGAAACAGTTTTTTTTTAAAGTGAGTTACGTTACATAATTTTAAAAAATTAAATTAGTTTCATTTTTGCTTGTTTCTTACATGATAAACATTTTAAGGCTAGATATGCAAAACCTCCTCCCCCCTTGTTAGCAAAAGTTAGTATTTACAATACCCCCTCCCCCCCTAACGTGCTAACGTAATTTATGGACCGTCCCTAATTCCAAAAAAAGTCAGACAATTAAGTGCTTACCGTTAGTAAATAACTCGCATCGCTGGAAATGGCAACTTCTTTAATACACAACGCTTGATAATCGTAAATTACTATTTCTCTAAATAACCCTACTTCCACTAATTCTTCCATGACGGACGGTTCGTATTCTCCGAAAAAACGTCCAGTTTCGTTTGCTTCATTCGTAGACAAAATTATGTATCCATTATGATCTAAAACGTAACACTCCCTGTCGTCAGCTGTGCACGAACTTGAAAACTGAAATACAAGATCAAATTTAAAGTTATCGCTATACTACATTTTACTTAAACAAGATTATAATCAAGTTAACTATACCTCGTCTGTTTTGGAAGTAATTTCCAAAAACCGATCATAGAATGATTTTTGAGTCATTTTATACCCCACCACGGAAGCAGGGGCTTTTTTCCCTCCGTCCACAGGAAAAATGGCATGTGTTGCAGTGATAAGGACATCTTCCGCTTCCTCTGCCTCGAAAGGAACGGAAAAAACAAAAGCCTCTCTATCTATCTGATGCTCTAGAACGGCAGCCTTATACCTTGAAAATAAAAAAATAAAAAATTTTTTCTCGGCAACGCCATACCGACATAAAAAAGTAAGCAACATGGGATCGTTCGTTGATATTTTGAACTCCCAACCCCCGGCAACAGAATGATGAACGGAAGTATTGCTTAAGGATGCCTTACCAGGGCTCGTCGATTGCGCGAGGAAAAATGTTTCCGAAATCCGAAGTAATGTTTTCTTCCGATTTTGGTTTCGGAACCAGCTGCCATCTAGTCAAACCGCTTTGAGTGGAAAGGAAACGCAATGTCGTGTTGTACGTTTTTAACTTTTTTTCTCTATAAGAAGTTAGAAAAATAAATAAAAAAATAAATAATTAAATAAAATTAAAGCTATCATTCATCGATTTTTTATTTATCTTACAAAGTGTCTACTTACTCAAAACTATTTTTGGACAACTTTGAATTTTTAAAGGGTTCAGTCACTTTCGCATCAAAAATTAAAAGTTGTATCAAATCTTTATCGCAGTAATAGCTATCTTCTTCTATAGCAGGATGATCGCAATCCTCTGAAATCAGAATATTTATTTTCATTTAATTCATGAAAAACCAGCACAGGCAATGTATTAGATTTTGTTTGGGGCCGTCCATTAATTACCTATAAGCATGTAGATGGTATTTTTGACCCCCCCCCCCCCTAAACATGCTTACGAATTTTGTGAACGACCCTTTAGGTCATAACGAAAATAAGGAAATAAGGAAATAAACGCGACGTTTATGTACTTTAGTCATGGCGGCCTTTCATAAAACCTTTCTTTTTTTTTTTTTTTTTTTTTTTTTTTTTGCAAAATTTAAGTTTTGAAGAATTCCAGATTTTTTAAATGTTTAATATTAATTTTTAAAAAAAAAGTTTTAAGGGGGGAGGGGGGTAATCGAAATCTATCGTAATTTTAGGGGGGGTTCCAAAATGCTAACCTTTGCTAACAAGGGGAAGGAGGGGGTCAAGAATGGCCAAAATAATGCTAACATAATTTATGGACGGCCCCTAAAAATAAAATGCAATGAAATACCTTCCAAATAATTCTCGTGGCTCCCAACATCATCAGGATACTGATCGGTCCACTTCCACCCGACTTGCATCATTTTTTCTAGGAAATGTAAGAGTTCATCTTCTTTCGAATCGAACTTCTGATGGGAGGGAAAACGATATCTACAGTAAGTCCTGGAAAATAGCGAGATCATTAAAAAAATATATATACAAGAGAGGATCATGAAGACATACCAGTCGGGGTGGACGCTCCATTCTCTTTCCTTTTTGTTTTCCTTTCCGGGTTTGTCGTTAAAATATCTTTCCAAGGGAATGCCTTGATGAAAACTCTTTTGAACTTCGTCTCCCACGGCTATTTGAAAATCCCCATAATCGGAAGGAATGGCCAGACCTATCGAATACGTAGTACCGGGCAGAGGAGAGACATAAAAATCTCTTTTTTCAGTTCCCACCCTCTTCAGATCGTCGTAATGAAACTTTATGTCGACGTCCAGGATCTGGTCGTCTAACCTGTTCACCAAAGCTTCCCTCAGTTTTAGTATTTGAGGATTGTACTCTTGATAGCCGCTGTCATCATCTGCGAATTCGACTTCTGCTAAATCGACGCTATTATAATTTAATTTCAATATTCCTTCAAACTAGAAGAAAAAAAATAGTAAAAAATTGGCTAAAATCTTAAAACTTTTTTATTTGAGGTTCGAGATGGAGGCTGGAGTACTTACGACGGGACGTAAATCTGGATGCATAAGCAAATAGCCGTTATTGGTCACGATAAATGCATATCCGTTGGCCCCGATTTTATAAGGATACGTTAAACTGTAAATCTGTTCTATAGGTACATCCGTACCTGCTACACCCAGTAAATTGGCTCTTGTAGTCTGAAAATTTAGTAAGCAAGTTAATTTTAAAAAAATGAAAAATAGTTTAATTTTTAGTATAGAAATGAACCATTATTGTGGGTCATTCAAATATTACGAGAACACTTTATAGAGGAGAGGGTAATTTATTTCCATAGTGAAAAACCTAGTGTGCTCACTTACCCCTTCCATTGTTCCTTCAACATGGCGCTGCCAATCAGTTTGCTTGTAAAAATTCGGATCAGTGACGTTTCACGATTTTAGCCAATCAAACGAAATTCGGAATACTGACGTCACGAATATTGAGCACACTGTGTTTTTCACTATGATTTATTTCAGATGCTGACTTTGAAAAGAAAGAAGTGGTCAAAAAATGCCCACGTGGTGCATCGATTTTATGCTTCCGTAATAATTGAATGGCCCCAATTTTCTATCCAAAAGTGGCCCAAAAAATGACTGATTTCTTTATCGTCACAATTTCGCAAAAACTACCGTAACAAAACCGTGCGTCCGAGGTGAACTAACGCATCTCCATCGTAAATATGACTGGAGATAAGTCTGTTTCGAATGTTTATGAAAATCACATGATCATACGCCTGCAAGTTTACACGCTCATGTTGGCGTCACTTGTGGTCACGTGACACTTCCACGAAACGTCGAAACAGACTAACTCCAATAATATTTACGGAGGAGATACGTTAGTTCACCTATGACGCACGGAAAAAATAGCTATGGAGACTGTCGAAATATACCTCATTATCCTCTCGGAAATCAAAAGCGGGCATCGACACGGAAGTCATCATGCGATATTCTTGGAACATAAATTCTTTTTGTTCTCCTTGTACCTGAAAATTTAATCAGAGACGATCAGTTTTCATTGCTGAACAGAATTTGAAAAATCAACGGTATAGTAAGTTTATTCAACATAAAAAAAGCACACACATTTTATTTTTTTAGGATTCTGCTTTTCAGATTCTACTTAAAACACATTACGACTTCACATATTTTATTCTACATAAAAATCAATAAGTTTTTAAAGGGTTCACGAAAAACGGAGGAAACAAAATTTAAAAAAAAGTCCACAAAGAGAAAATTATTTACCGTACGATTCTGGGCCAATCCCGAAAAAAATTAAATTCGCCATACATTCTTTCACAGCAATAAAATCAAAACTAGAAAAAAATAAAATAAATAAATCAAGAAGCAAAAACAATTTTTTTTTTTTTTTTTTCGTTATCATGCGAGCAAACAACAGCGAAAATTTAATAACAAAATCTGCTTGTTCTCTGAAATAAGAAAAAAAAAACCGCATCCCCGAAAATATACACCCAGGCAACAACGACTACGTCTAAGACACGTGTATTTTACACCAAATTTGCACATAAGCATGTAAATTTGATTCTGGAATATGAAATTATTTATTTGTTTTAACCTGAGAAAGTGTCTAATTTTCTCGGGTTATGACTGAGCGGTCAACTTTCAATGTTTCTAAATTTCTGTAGGGTTGATTTTGTCCCAAGTTGTTTTTTCACAGTGTAATACCTCATTTTGGAATAAGGTAAAAGCACCAATTATTGACCAGGCACCAATTACTGGCCAGTCCATAAGCTAAACACGATTTCCTTTTATGGTATACGTGTTTAGCTTATGGATGGTCAGTAATTGGTGCCTGGTCAATAATTGGTGCTTTTACCTTATTCACTACAACCCAGACAACAAGAACGGTGTATACACCAAATTTACACGGTGTAAATGTGGTGTATTTTCACCGGATAATACCCGGGTATTTTAAGACTTTTTACACCGTATTTATCCCGGAAAAAAAGTAAAACAGTAAAAAGAAAAAAGGTAAAAGTGTTTTTATTAGTAATAGTTGAGGCACCTGAGCCGAGACTTTTGCTGTTTTGTAAATTAGGGTCCAATTATAATATTTTGGGCTTTAATTTCCATGTATTCAGTACAAAGACTTCACATTTTCGAGACTCTGACATTAGATTTGGATTTTCCGGGTCGATAAACCCCTGGATGCAAAATTTTATCCCTCTAGCCTTATAAATAAACGAGATATCAATTTTTTTGTACATATCCTGGCTATTCCCGAAAGCTTATATTGTAAAAACTGAAAATCTCGTTCTAAAAATCAGGATTCACTCCGAAAATTCTGATTTTTGTATTTTTATGTTGTATTTAGCCTATATAGGATCATCAAGTTGAGACATTTCGAAATTTCGATTTTGGAAGGAAGATATTAGGAGTGGTGTTTTTTAGCGTACAGTTTGCTTTGTGATTCAATTATATATGCAAACTCAAATTTATAAGAAGCCAAATTTTTAACGAAGGCTTTGAAGAATTGCTATTAGTAAATTATATGTAAAATATCTATGGTGTCATTTGAGCTTACACAACCACGTGATTTTATGTATTTAGTCAAAAGTGTAAAAATGGTGTAAAAAGTCTTAAAATACCCGGATATTATCGGGTTCAATAAGTGGTGTATTACACCAAACTCACACCCGATATTATCCGTGTTTTATCCGGGTACTTGCTGTTTGGGAAAACGACCTTTGGATCCGATATCGATTTCCTCAGTGAAAATTTCATTACACTTTGATTCAGTATAAATTTTGTAATAAGCAACGGATAGGAACTCTGCAAGTGAACGTCTTCCATGATGACTAAGATATATATAACTATACACGGTAGAATAATTTTCGTTGTCTGATTTTATAAAGGTAAACATAGGAAACACTGCCATAAAAATTGTTCCGCCGTGTATATTTGTAAAATCAAAATGGCTGCCCTTTTTGAACTGATTTTTGATCGAATTTACTAGAGACCCTTAATTAGAAGAGACCCGACAGAAAAAATGGGCGCAAAATTTTGGAGGCATAAGATCATGCGCATTAGTTTCCCAAAAGACAGTTGAATAAAAGGTGCTTTCAGAAAACAATCAAAAAACGTAAACAAACAGAAGAAAAAAGTAACGCGCACGTTCATATGCCTCCAAAATTTCGCGCTCATTTTTTCTGTCGGGTCTCTTCTAATTAAGGGTCTCTAGAATTTACTAAAAATCACATTTTAATTAGTTAAGTTGAAATTTCTTTCTAATCCGGGATTTTCACTGAATAAATGCTTCAACTTCAGTTGAAACAGTAAATATTACTTTATAATTTTGGTGTATAATACTTTGTATTTAAATTTATTTTGCTGCCTGGGAAATTAAGCTTATTGCTTATTTCCTTTCGAATTTTTTTTGTAATATCATCGCATTATTAATTATCTTGCATTCCGAGGGTATAAAGGGGAAAATTCTCAAAAAAAACCATTCCTTCATATTCAAAAAATATTCACAGAAAGTCCTGACGTAGGAACTTTTAATGAAAAAAAAAAAAAAAAAAAAAAGCCAACGTCCGATGCGGACAAACCTGTTTCATTAATTGTATATATTTCGAATCTTCTCTTCGGTTGCTAAAATATTCCGGTTTAATACTCTGTAGCTGAAGCAACCGATTTTTCTGTTCGTCATTCTCCATAACTTTCCATAACCAACCGGATACTTTCGGATCCTGCGAAATCATTAGAGTACAGTTTCGTGACATTAAAAAAAAATATATCGCTTTTCGATAGTTCGAGTTTTCCCAAGAATGAAAGGGTCATAAAATATTTTAATTAAATTCGATATTATAAAGTATATAAGATTGTAAAAAGTTTAGAGAAAAAAAAATTTAATAATTATTAAAGCAAAGACTTCCACAGTAAAGCCACTCTCAAACGGACTGGACACGACACATTGTAGTTGTGAAATAACACAGAAGTGGTGCTGACTAAACAATTTCAAAGTTCTAAATTTCTAAATTCCAAGAAATATAGTTTACTATTGATTTTTTTTATTGATGAAAACAATTTTACAGACCTATAGTTTTAGTCTTCGCTTCTTCCGAGTTTACCGAATTGAGGAAATTGAAATAAATAGCGCTATATTTAATTATTTATTTCTAAAAAGCCTGTTGGAGGAAATGAACAAACATTTATAAAGGAACAGCCTCCCTCAGGCCCGTAGCCAGACCGGCATATACAGGGGGGCTGGAATTTTTTTTATGTCATACACAGTGTAGGGAATTGAATGATAATTAATTTTTTTCCTGTTAAAATTAGACTTTGATTTGGAATTGGGATATAAATTTCAAATCCACAGGGGGGCTCAAGCATTTTCACAGGGGGGCTGAGCCACCCTATGCCGCCCCTGGCTACGAGGCTGTCCCTATCATTTTTCCTAAAACACTTTTCCTAAAAAAAATATTTCCTAAAAACGTTTTTCCTAATATTTTTTTTCCTAAAATTTTTTTCCTAAAATTATTTTCCTAATTTTCCTAGAATAAAAATGACTGAAAAGCTTTTTTCCTAAATTGATTTTTTTCCTAAGGGAACCTTCAAGCATTTCGTAAGACTTTTTTTTTGGGTTTTTGGACCCCCTCCCCCCCGGTTGTAAGATATTTCGCCATACTTAACTTATGGATTAATGCGGACCCCCCCCCCCCCCAAAAAATCTTACGTAATACTTGAACGTTCCCTAATGAGGTGAACTGGAATCGCGAAATCAGAATCGGAATCGAAATCGAAATTGCAGTTCTGATATTTCCCCCGTTTTTATAACTTTTTACTTTTTATAATTTTTTTTCATAATTATTTAGTCATTTATTTTTTATACCTTATTTTTTTTTATTTTTAAATTTTGTTAGGCCTATAAGTTATAAAAATTAATAAATTTTCACTTTTTTTTATTAACGAACAAACTATTTTTAAAAAAACTCCGGGGAAGAAAATAAAAATAAAAAATTTTAGGAGAGAATACTTCCAGAAAAAAAAAATTTGGGAAAAAAATTTTTAGAAAAAATTTTTTGGAATTTTTTTTTTTTTTCCTTGGAAAAAATGATCGGGAAAAAAAAGGAAAAATGTGCCAAGAGGAAGGAGAAATCCAATATATCCTAAAATGGGATCTTTTGAAGTCTTGAGCTTCATATGAAAGTTTTACTTCAAGGAGGTACTAAACTTGGCCATTTTTAATCAAAAACTATGGGAAAAAAATTTAGCATAAACAATATCCTGGCATGTAGTTTCAAATTTCCGTTGAATTTTATAGAACTATAAATTTTTAAGTTTATTCCCTTTTTCGGTATTCAAAATGGATTCTTTTCCTAGAAGTCGGAAAAAACTACAGAAAATGAGTATTTTCCAAGAAAATTTTAATAATGATAAACCCGGGAATTATTCTTGTGATTGCTTGTTTGCAATGTTACGAAAATGAGAATTCTGATACAAGTTTCGAAGTATTCTACAGTATAAACTCTGAAATATTGGAAAATTTTCCGAATTTCAACGAATCGCAAAAATTTCTTCAAACTGAATTTATCAATCATAATTATTGTAAAATAAGTAAATCATAAATGTTTGTTCATTATCCTTTCAATGACCTGACCTGACCGATTAACTTTTTTTTTTTCATCGGAAAAACTTACGCTAACGTCTGCAAAAGCGTGAGTCCAGATAATAGGGTGTTCTTCTTTTTGCAAAACCAACGGTCGAGCTATTACAGGTATATATTTTAAAACCTGATCTCTTACTTCGTCCAGATTATGAATGTGAACATAATATCCTAAAATAGGAAAAGCGATTTACAATTTAATTTTTCCATTTAAAATATAGTGGCATTTGTTTATACCTCTATTTTGGCAAGCCATTAATTGAATTTCTTGAACTCCCTTAACTTCGGTGCCGACCAAATACGTGAAAACCCTTACAGGAATTGATCCGTTTTCTCCTCTGTTGTATTTTTCGAAGACTTCCGTTATATTTCCAGGCAAACCGTCGGTCACCAGCATAATGGCTTGATTGCATTCGGTCAGATTATCGCATCCTCTGGACTCTCTATACTAAAAATAATACAATCAACTTAAAAACGGGTTGAAATCACGTTTTTTCTCGGAATAAAAGCACTGGAAATTAACTGGAGCTTAAATTGTCAGCACATCTTTTTCTACCTTTTCGAGCAAGGAAAAAGCCGCGGCGAAAGCGTTTGGTATGCTGGCATTTCCTTCAGGACTAATCTCCGCTACGGCGTCTTGGAAAAGTTTAACGTTTTCCAAAGTCGCTTGAGCCAACGTGCCCTCAAAGCACGGCAAAACCGGTTCCGCAGTCCAGGAAAATTTTAAAACGTTTATAAAATCGTTGTTTCCGAAAGTTTCAAGCAAGCTGTTGACGATCAATTTTGCTATAGTGTTCCTCATCCCCGTCATAGACCCCGAATTGTCCATCAACACGACCATGTCTTTCGTGCAGGTGGCTGCTTCTATAAACCACGGCCGCGTTCTGCAGTCGTATAAATCTACCTCGTCCTCATCGGTTTTCCACTGCATAGCTGGAAATAATAGACCAAAATGCAATAGTAAAAATAAAAACCGCAATATAAAAAGTGGATTTACCTGGAAATTGTCTCATCATCCCAGAAAGAGCTCCAAAATACTGCCAACTAAG
The DNA here is from genome assembly GCA_037577465.1 of Liposcelis bostrychophila. Taxonomy (NCBI): domain Eukaryota; kingdom Metazoa; phylum Arthropoda; class Insecta; order Psocodea; family Liposcelididae; genus Liposcelis; species Liposcelis bostrychophila. Next base: position 17,479,381 of record CM075212.1, on the reverse strand, counting down.
CGAAGGGTCCGCGTAATAATTTTTGAAAAATACATCGTTTAAACCTTCGGACCAGCTGATGGCTTCTGCAACGTGGGGATACCTGTCGTACAAATTTGTAGGTATATGAACCTGTACGAAACAAAGTCTTCCTAAAAAATTATTCTAATCTTGGAAAAAGCAACGGGAGTGACGACGCCAAAAATCTTCTGTCGGGAGTTAAATTTCATAATAGGGCATGAAGCAGCTTTTTTGGGTTTGCAGCAAAGGAGAAAGTGTTAAACTGAAATCTATAAGCATTATTAACGGAGCTGTTCGTGATGAAAAAAAAAAGAAAAAAAATCCTAAAAATTGTTATAGCCAAAGAAAAGGAATCCCCTTACGGGTGTCTTTAACCAACGGCAAACCAGTTCTCTTTAAATTTTCCCAAAGTACGTGCTTTAGTTGTCGATTTGCTTATGGCAAAATCCACCGATGGAAATTTTGCAAACGTAAGGAGACGTATTGTAATTTATACTCGGTATTACGTGATCAGCATGATTGATCATATTATACTTTTTTATATGTTACGGTTAATGTATATAATTCCGTTATTTCATGAAATAACTAGTTATTTTATAAAAAACCAGGTCATTTTAGCTAATGCACATAAATCAAAAACTTTTAAATAAATTAACTAGTTATTGTATAAAATAACGGAAATAGTCTCAGATATTTTATGAACTAACTAGAAGCGTTAGGTTAAGTTTGAAAAGAAGTTAAAAATAGAAATTTAAAATTCATTCTTATATTTTTTTGATCAGTAACGTCGTCAATTTAAAAAAAATAAGAAAACAATTTATCAAATCATAAGATGAAGAATTTCGTACAGCTCTTCGGCGTAAACATAATATAAAATTGCGCCATTCTTAATTGGATAAATTAACTTATCAATATTATCCACTGTCAATACATCGTAATGTTTTAGAAGCCAATAATGCCGAGGTAACTTAGGTTTATTTTTTTTCACAGTCAACACTTCTTTTATCAAATTATCGTATTTTTCTTTCTTTATTAAAACCGTATTATCCTGTTTAGAGTAGCTCTCTAACCATTCACAAAATTGCTGCTTCATTATTCCGATTTTATAAAAATGAATTAAAACAGAAAAAAACTGTGCAACATGTTTTTAAAAAATTAGCGAAAGTAAATGCAAAATTGGACACGCCAAAACTAAAGACGAATAAGGTCACTGAGGTACTGAGTTAAAATTATCACATCACATTGCAAGTGTTTTTATGAAAAGATTGCTGTTTTTTCTGTATTTAGCTTATGTCCCGCGAAATTCTTAAAAATTAGTTGAAATAAGCTAAACATAACTACTTAGATCACAGATTCGATATTAAAATTTTTTATTTTTTTACTTAACTGAACGCATCTAGTTAGTTCATAAAATATCTGAGACTATTTCCGTTATTTTATACAATAACTAGTTATTTTATTTAAAAATTTTCGATTTATATGCATTAGCTAAAATGACCTGGTTTTTTATAAAATAACTAGTTATTTCATGAAATAACGGAATTATATACATTAACCGTAACATATACATAAATCAGAAATTAAGGTTTGATGGGCTTTAAATTGTTAGAGTTATTAATGGAAAAAAATATTGCAGGTTTCTCGAATTGGGGAGCCCGTGTCTGCCCAATAAAATAGGTAGAAAATCAAAAATTTCGGATTTTCAAAATGTCTGATAGCGCAATCGCTGTGGTTTATCTATTGCAAAATTTTTTTTACTTTTCGAAATTTTTATTAAACGCGGTCTTGAGGGTGCGCAAGAGGGTCAAAGTTTTGAAAAACTTCATAAGGGAAAAGAAAATTCGACTTTTAGATTTTTGTGAAAAAAGTACAGTTTCCTATCCGAGTTTTAATGTAGATTTCGAAAATTAAGTCGGTTTGCGTTTAGCTATTTCTGTTCCTGAGTTACTGTAAAAATAGTATTTTTCAATACAAGGAGTGCAAACGACAAAATTGCCCGTCGAGACCGAGTTTTAACTTTTAAGCCCGAGCCGAAGGCGATGGCCTTAAATAGGTCGAGACGGGCAAGTCTTTTGCATTTCTTGCATTGAAAGATATTTTTTATCACAAGATACGGTGTAAAATAGTCTGTAAATAAACTGACTAGGACTGAAAAGTGGACTTTTCAGTAGCGTGTGATGAAAAATGATAAAATATTGAAATTTTAGAGTTTTGACATGTTTACGGCAAATTTGGCCAGTATCTGAAGAACAAAAAAAAGTAGACGCAAACAGATTTCAATTTCGAAATCTACGTTAAAAATCCGATAGGAAACGGTACTTTATTCACAAAAATCCAAAAGCAGAATTTTCATCCCTTATGAAGTTTTCCAAAAGTTTGGCCATCTTGTGGCTTATCAAGACGCCGTTTAAAAAAAATTTCGAAAAGGAAAAAATTTTTACAAATGATAAGCCACAGCGATTGCTCTATCAGGCAGGCATTTTGAAATTCCAAAATTTTTGATTTTCGACCCACCCTACTGCCCATCGAATTCAGGATTGCCCCTGTTTTTCACTTCACTTCTGGCGTCGCCACCACTTCGTAACTAAGATATACACTTACAGCACTATATTCCGTATTCACAGGTATATTATAAAAATTAGGATCTTTGATTAGTGTCATGTTCTTGTACTCCGTATTGTTTTCTAGATCGTAAGGAATCTCCGGAAAATAATTGCTGCCTTCCACGTAAGAAAATTTCATGTTATAATACTCTAATATGTTGTCCTCTTCAAATAGGAAATCTTCAGTTTCCGCCAATTTTTCCGCTTCCGATGCTATGCACTGAATAAAAAAAAAGAAAACAAATATATATAAATAAATATTTTTGGATGGCGATTTTTTTTATCATATTTGAATACCTTGACTGCTTGGACTTTCTTTTGTATCATTTTTCCGATATTTTCGATAATTTGATCCAGCAAACTTCTTCCATCATTCTTGTCGACTCTCGCATTCAAATATCTGTATTTGGTTTTGATTTCCGAGTGTTTGGTTACCAGCTGGCTCAAATGCCATAATTCGTCTCCGAGCTTTTCCGTCCATGCTCTGCGAATAAATTGAAAAAGCACTTTCGTTATCTAATCGACACTTGCAAAAGACAGATAAAAAATTCGATCGTTACCGCAAAAAAATGAATTTACTCACATTTCCACCTGCTGAGCATTTGGAGTTTCTACTTGAAACAACGACAACAACAACAAAATTAAACCCAACTTACAAAAAGTACGGATTCCGGTTTCGAAAATCCAAGGATTCATCACGGAACCCCCGAAAACCCGAACATCGAAAAAAAAAAAAAAAGATCAAAATAAAGAATTGAAAGAAAAAAAAATACGGCTTTCTAGGCGATGGTCAACTGATGAGAAACGGATTCTTTTAGACCAAAATAGCGAAAATCTGAAAATCGGAATTGTTAAAAAGTCGAGCTTTTAAATTAAAATTCGCAACGAGACGGAATCTTCTTTTCATTTACGCAACTTTTTTGTTCCGCCGAATCAAAATAAAATCCCGAAAATAATTAAGAGGAACGGCAAAAGCTCGAGATATCTCAAAGTTTAAAGATTTCAAGATTTAAATGTTTATTTTTAGTCGGTCGGAATCGTCCTCTCGCTACCTATCCCTCTAGGCTATTGTTCCGGTCTCGATTCAGATGTAAAGACAAGACTATAGGTGATTAAGGTCAATAAATAATCCCGATATAGGTCAATTCCGTTCCCTTCAATTGCTCTGACTTTTTTTTTTTTTTTGCTCGAAAATGACTTTTCTTTTCGAATACACTCAACTTCAAATCTTCGACCACTTTCGTCGCATATTAGATAATAATAACCTCGTTAAATAAAAAAAGCAAAAAATAAATTACGCAATACCTGGCTTGCACATCCGATCTTATTTCCACCGTAAATGTTATTCGTGGTACTCATAAGAGGCGCGGATTTCGCGCCGGTAGTGAAAACATATGCATGTCTTTAATTACAGTCTTGGGAGTATTCCTTAAATCCGAACGGTTTTGCAAACCGACAAGTCCTACCACAACTCAATTCTCGTAATATGTCTACCTCTTTTAGGAATGTTTTCAACTTTTTACACTATTATTATTTTAATTCAGTGGTTGGAAAAATTTCAGGCATCGAGCAAGACAACATTGTTTAATTTAAATTTCTCGATAACATTCTTCTCCAAAAATAAATGAAAAAACATCCTTGAAATAAAAACTGAGGGGAAAAAGATGACGTGCAGTGGCGGAACTAAAATTTGTGGGCCCGCCCGCAAACAGAAGCAGGAGGCCCCCCCCATTTGAAAAATTTTATACATTCTTAAGAATGTATGAAAACAAAATAATTTTTAATAATAAGTGAATTTTAATTTTTTTTTCCTGAGTTTTTAATATAAATATAACTTTTGTTAGTATAATCCTAGTTATGTCCCAGAAAGAAGTGGACCCTCAAAGATAAATGGGCCCTCCCGCGCCGCGGGACCTGCGGGCCCGTTAGTTACGCCACTGATGACGTGAATACCTCAGAATTATTCGTATAATATATTGTATAAATAATTCCTATATAATACCTATGCCTCTAAGCGCCTAGCATAATTTAAAAAGGATGTCTATTCAAAGTGCCAAATTTTAAAATTTGGATTCACTGTTGTAGCAGAAGGAGGAAGAAGACAAAAATTCTTCTCTTTAAATGATCGGCTTGCGGACTTCTCTCTATCATCAATGCTGTTGGTCATTCTGTCCAAAGACAGGTTTTGCCACCGGCCATAAGGCGGGGTTCAAGGAACTGCAATGGTACTTTTGAGGAAGAATTTCCCCAAGAAGGTGGTTTTCCTTTTGCCTTCCTTCTTTGACATACCATTGGATATTTGTACTCCAAATGGAGTACTGGCCATAATTTTAATCTTGCACTTGTAACGAGATTTTCCTTATAATAAGGTAATCCGCCGTACAAAGTGCGTACTATCATCAATACTGTAGAAAAATACTAATAAATGCATCATAATCGGTCAAAGCAAACTAAAAGCACGAGTAAAAACACCCTATTTCTGCCCATTAGCTCAATGATCCTCATCGGCTGCCATCATGGTAAAATGGCGGCCGGCTTCGGATTGGTTAATAAATGACTTTAATATGAGAAGAGAATATTTATTAACCAATCCGAAGCAGGCCGCCATTTTACCATGATAGCAGCCGACAGCCCGCCCTAGCGGATTTAGTTTGTCCTTAAAATCCTCATTGGAAGATCTTTATCTACCTCAACAGCAATTCATTATTATTTATTGGTGTTATTGTACCTACTTTCAAGAACCAACCTATGCACATTCACCACAAAAATTAAATTTTAATGTTACAACAGCAGATCGAGCTCAGCATTTTCTGTACTACAATTAAAATACATGTTATACAGTCCTTTCCCTATCACTAGAAGAAAAAAATAATTTACGAAAATGTAAACAGGATAACAAGCATCGTGAGAATTCCCTATTTATTCAAGGAAAACTAGGAATTTGCAAAATCGTCGGTCCAAATCAACAAAGGCCTAAAAATGCACACTAATGCCGCCAAGACCAGACACATTATTAACCACTGAACTAATTGAACGAAGCCCACGATGAAATTACCGACAATCTCATACTTGCACCGATCTGTTCCGGATAGTATCGCAATAAACGGGTTTCGGTTAATAGTGTTCCGATTCGCAATTTTTTTTTCTTTTTTTTTTAATTAAAATGAATCGGTAGAAAAAATTGGGATTAACAATACATTTTTTAAATACAACCTTTTTTTCTTCTTCGGGATTTGTCTGAAACATCGTGCCTACCTCAATATGCTTTGCTTCATTTGTCGAGATTGTTCAGAAAAGAGCGACGAAAAGGTTAGTTTACATTTCGTCTTTTTAAAACTTGGTACGAAATAATAAATTATGATTCGATAATAAAAAATAAAGATGTAAATAAATATAATAGAAAACCAGTGGACTTATATTTCAAATGACCGCCGACAAAATAATCAGCTTTTGTTAACGTTTTCGTTTGAGAAATCCTTTGAATAGCAGGCTGTGATATTTTGTAAACAAATGTTTTAAATCGTGAGGCTTTTAGTGTTTTTTTTTTAAATAAAAAATTGTTGTAAAAATGCGGTTACAAATGGCTTGCGGCTTCGGCCGAAACGCTGTCGCCGTGAAAAAAGTAGTCAAGTTAATATTTTATCCTCCCAAAGTGAGTATATGTTTTTTCCATAATTTAAACGGTGTCCTTCTTTATCATTCATTTTCCATTAAGTTCCATGTATGAATTAATATTTTAACTGCAGCAAATGTTTTCTGATTATTAATTTTACCATTTTATTTGAAATGAATCATTAAACCAAGACTATAAAATATTGTTTGCAAACTTTGTTTACTAAATAAAAGGATTATTATTTTCAGTGGTTGTAAAAGTAAAAAAAAAAAAAAATTAAAATGGATTAATTTGATAGGCCCTATTCCAGTATTTGCGAGAGAAATTTAATTTAATTCACAATATTTACAAAAATTTATTAAAATAAATGCTCAGTCAGAAGCAGCAAGATTACATAGTTGCTAAGTTGTGACCTAAAGTAGAATATTTTTAAGGAAGGATGTGTTGATCAATCTGATTCAGTAGTTTGACATATGCTGCTATAATGCCCAAGCTGAAAATTTTAATCTTTTTAAGTGACGTATGCTGCCTCCTTTCAAGTGCAGTTTGTTGATTCGGTGCAAAAATTGTAGGGTACCCCTGGATTATATTTTAAAGTGAGTTTTCCATAAATGTTTTTTCATGATTACTTCATTCATTGTAAAATTTTTTATCAATAGATTTTTTTCATTTGTTTTTTGAAAAGACTTTTCAAATACAATTTGTTTCCAACAGTATTTTTTTTGAAAAACAATGTTACTACTTTCCAATACTAAGTATTTCTTTTGGTTGGTACCAGAATGACAAGTTTGAAAAAGTACATTGCATGTAAAATGTGCATTCTGATGAACTCAATATTTTCTTTTCCCCCCTGAGTGGATTTTTTTTTTTTTTTGAAATTTTTATTAAAATTTTTGAAATGCCCGAAAAGACATTTTTATTGTGCACAGAAAAATTAATTGAAGAATAAGTAACAACTGCAAGAGTTATGTCTTTTTAAACATTTAAATTTCCTAACTGCTAAAAAAACCATTGTGGGAAAGAAAAAACGTCTCTGATGAATGGCTTTAGTTTTTACACCTGAGGACGGTGTTCCATACACTTCACTGGTTAAAACCTCTCTCCTTGCCTTCATAGTCTCCACGTTAAAAAAATGTTGTTCAATTTCTGGTGCACTAAATGCACAGTGTAGCCTTACTGCACATATAGGGTTTTACAAAAAAAATTTTTTAATAGGCCTAATTTTTTTTTTTTTTTTTTCTTCAATTTAAAAAAATTTTGAGTTTCTCTTTTTAATAAGTCTGAAAAGTTGAGCTTCCCCTTCAGTACAAACCCTAACTTTTTTCATAATTTTAGGATGATGTCTTCAGGTCTCAGGGGTCTGCAAAGTTTGCCCGTTTTCCAAAATTCTACCTAAAAGCTACTGTAACTATTGCCCCGTACTAGATACAGAAAAATGAAAAGGACATTTTTAAAAGAGCTTTAAAGAGGTTATAAAACGGTCTTTACGATTGTGTTCTCTCTAATACCATTACCGAGAAAATCAAAAAAAAAAATAACTTAAGAGAATTTTTTTTTTGCATGGGCAACCCGTAACCACTTTTCATGCATTGCTGTATTACCGATTGAATTAAGAGGAAACATTTAGAATTATGATTTGATTTTCCTAATTCTGTACTTTCAGTGAGTTTTATGAAGATTTTTCAAAGCCAAAATTTGGCAATTACCGCTTCTCTTTCTATGACTGGATCGATTATTGCTTTATAAAATAAAAGTTTTTTCATATTATATTGCATTTTTTGGTCATTTTTGGCCAAAAAACAGAAAAAAATGCGATATCCTAGAATTCTGAAAAAAAAAAAAAAAACTATGATTTGTTCTGAAGAGAACACACAACTTTTCCGCCCTATTAAAAAGAAAAACTCAAGAGTTTTTTAAATTTGAACCATCCCACTGCACAACTGTGTGTATACTTCTAAAAAAAAATATCATTATCTTAAAATCTCATTGAGATTTAAATTTAAATTATCCTGAAATCTTTTATTGTCATTCAAAAAAAAGATAACGTATTTTTTTTTCTCTTTTTTTTCTCGCGTAATCCTTTAAAAATAAACTTGATAAGATTCTTTTGTTAAAATAAAATAAAAAAAATTAATATCTTGTCTTCATTTGGTTATTTAAGTGAAATTCAGTAACTCCATTTGCATCGTAATAACGCTTAAAAAGTAGGTGGATTTAATTCGCAATTTTAAAAAATATTTAAAAACGGATACACGTATCGATTGTAAATTTAAGGGAAACGCGGCATTCATTAAAAAGCTCGATATTTTATTAGTTTAATCTAGTTTGAAGTTTTATCGGTTAACGAGATCCCTGCTTCGACTTTTAATTTCGCGAATCCTCGAGCCTCCTTTGGCGTGACTTTCTTTAAAATTTCTCCGAGGCGAAAAAAAAAAAAAAAGGGTTAAACCTCGACGAAAATGGAAAATCCTAATCGATATAAATACGCTAGAGAGAGCGTATTTTTACTTTGTACAAAAGAAAAGCAGACGAAAAAAGAATTTTCCATGCGATTGTTTTCCCCCGATCCGTATTGCGGACACGTTTCGGGAAATTTTTATTAATCGCCGTTACTCGAAATGATTTATACACTTTTATCCTTTTTACTTTTTCTTCGTAGGTAAGAAGTTTTTGTGTTAGATACTTTTTTTTGTTTTATTTTTATTTTTTTGGCTTTAATTTATTTGGTTTTTTTTTCGAATACTTTTTATAAGGTTAATTACCGTTTGAATCACGGATTACAAATGTTTTGATTTGCCTCGTTTAAATGTAGGACCTGCCATTGTTTTTTACAGGAGGTCGAAGAATTATTGATACGTCGAATTATTATAATGGATGACGGGAATGTAACCGTAATTTCGGACGTATCGGTTCTTATTCGGTTGCAAACTTCTTTTGTGTTCGGTACAATTAACCGTGACAATGAAAATGCCGGTGGGTTTTTTTGAGGTGTGTTAACCCAGGGCTAATATGTTGTTAGGTACGTTCCGAGAAAAAGGGGAGCCTTGCAAAACACATGATTTATAAGTTCCAAAACTTTCCGTAAGGTTTTAAAATACTGAAAAGAGAGTATATTTTCAGCCCCTGCCCCTTTGTCGTTTTAAAAAGTTTTCAAAAATTAAATTTTTTTTTTTTTGTATTTTAATTTGAAATTTTTGCTGTTGAGCCTAAGATCAAGTTCATCTGTCTGATACCTTTGAGCTTAGTGGTATTCGACATGAATGGTATGCCGGATAGATCTTAATCGGGATCGGAATCGAAATTAGATTCGATCGATGGAAACTAATCGGAATCGGCATCGGAATCGCGAAAATTTTCCCCGTATTTTACAATCAAAAAATGCTGCTTTAGGTCAAAGCAAAAATGCTTTGCGACAAAGCATTTTTGCATAACTTAGGTCTAAGCATTGGAAATGTTTTGTGCCAAGAAATGTGAGTGCTTGTCGCAAAGCATATAATGGCGTCGAGTCTAGCAAATATGCTTTGCGGCAAGCACTCACGCGTCTTGTCGCTAAGCAACATCGCTTGTATTGCAAACGAGGCATATTCATTTTTTTGGGCGTAGAATCGGAATCGGAATAAGATTCGAATGATAAGACACTTATCGGAATAGGAATCGCAAAATATTTTACCATTTAGAATTGAAATTCAATGAAATTGGAATCAGACTCGAATGACAAGAAACTTATCGGAATCAGACAGTTCTGATTGTCCTGTCGTGCAATTCTCTTCTCATTTCCCAGGTTTTTATCACAACGTATGCTCATTAGAATGCTTGACTTGACTAGACTTGTTCATCTCTAAGTATAATAAAATTGAAATTGGAATCGGAATCAGAATCAGAATCAGCTTTAGCTGCAACCAACTACAATTTGAAGTTAGTATCGGAATCCGAATTACTAATTATATAATTTTGAATCGGGTTCGGGATCGTAAATTTATTCTTTTTCACAGAAATCGGGATCGGAATCGGAATCGGAATCGGAATGTGGAACGATTAATATAAAATATATTCGTTCGTCGGAGGTGAGCTAACGTATTTATATCGTAAATATGATTGGAGATAGTCTGTTTCGAGTGTTTATGAAAATCACGTGATCATGCAACTGCAAGTTTACACGCTCATGTTGCCGTAATCTTGTGGTCACGTGACACTTCCACGAAACGTCGAAACAGACTAACTCCAATCATATTTACGATGGAGATATGTTAGTTCACCTCCGACGCACGGAAATGTAGATTTGTCCATTGGTCAGACTCCCGATTTCTTTTCTTCGTTGTGGGGTGATTTAAATATTACGTCAGCACGTTAGGGGGGTCTGAAATTTACAATATTATGCTGACGTAATATTTGAATGGCTCCTACACCGTACATTCAAAAAAATGCTGCTTTTGTTCTAAACAAAAATGCTTTGCGACAAAGCATTTTTGCATAACTTAGGTCTAAGCAGTAAAAATGTTCTGCGCCAAGACTCGTGAGTGCTTGTCGCCATGCATAATGCATCAAGTCCAGCAGCAAATATGCTTTGCGGCAAAGCATATTTTCTTTGCGACAAGCACTGGCACTCACGAGTCTTGTCGCTAAGCAACATCGCTTGTATTGCGAACGAGGCAATTCAATTTTTTGGGTGTAGGAATGGTATTTGCTCAAAGTAGTCTCTTAATTTTTTCTATCGTCTCTGAATTGTAGACCTCGGAGATTTGTGAGAGCACTTGCAGAGACTCCAAAATTTTCTATAAAAGAAAATAAAATTAGTATGATTTACACACTCTCTTTCCGGAATTACGAACTGCGAATGGTTTCGAATTGTGATGCAATTTTATAAATTACCATAAGAATCATATGAAATCAAATATTCCTCCAACCGACCTGAAAAGAACATCCTCTTTTTTTTTTTTTTTTTGCTACGGAGGGAAGGAAAAAGAAACAGATATTTCCCCTTTCCTGTTTTAATTTTCGTATCCATCTCCTTGAGCTCTTGCGAATCCTTATAACGATTCGGGATCCATTGTTTGTTTTTCATAATTGCGTTTTGATTATTATATTTTTTTTCCCTCTAATTGTGTTTTCATTTTTTTTCTTTTTTTCGCTTTTTTTTGTACTTCTCTCTCTTTCTCTCTTAAAAAAGAAATATTCTGAATTTTTTTCATATTTTGCCTCGGGGAAGAATGATTTTTTATTTCATTCCCTCGGCACGCGTGAACGTTAGTCGCTGACTCGTAGGAAAAAAAAAAAAAAAAAAATTAAAGGAGATCGGATGTCGATCTCGGGATAAAAAAATGCTGGGCAGACTTTTTTCTTTTTTTTTTTTGCGAAACGCATCTTGGAGGATGATTTGATTTCGTTTATGGCAAAATAATGGCGTGAGCCAGTCGGATTGAATCGGTCCTCCGAGATGGGTCGGTATTATTTTCCGTTGGTGAAATATAATGGGAAAAAGGAAGCAGAGGTAAGCAATATCTGCGCATCTCCACTCTCCTTCTCTTCTTGGAGAGCACCCTTTTCCAATTCATTGTTACTCGCTGACTCGCGCTATTCAAACCGTTATCATTTTGTTTATTTTGCTACCCCGAAAGGAATTAATTAAATTTTCCTTAAGATTTGATTAATTAGTCTTCGGTCTTTGCCGAGGGTATCACGGGTTTGACGACGTTTTCATTTTCTTATTAGCTTTTTCGCGATTTGCAATTAGATGCAAGTTTGGGGGTAAGTCGACATTTTTTAAAAAAATTGTTTTTTCGTTTCGTTTCGTTTCGTTTAGCTGTTAGGCGATTTTGCCAAGTTAAGGATCCTTGATAGTTAAGTTTTAGCATTTTTCTTTGTTTTACTTTTTTTTTAAAATTACAGTCGCTTATTTAGAATTTTTGGTAAATTTTTAATCTGAGCAATACTCATTAGGGACGAAAGACTACAAGATTGAACTGAAGATTTCTAGTAGAAAGGAGGTCTTTAGAAAATCTTCAAAACCTCTGTAAAAAAAAAAAAAAAAAAAAAAAAAAAAAAAAAATTTAAAACTTTTTTTCTGATTAAAAAGTCTCCCAAATTTTTCGAGAATTAGCTCAATTTCCCCAAAACTTTCTTGTAAAGGTTTTAAGCCAATGTCAATCCAGTGCTTGGATTAATTTTCTTGTTGGAACAGTGCTTAATATTTTTTTTTCGAATATTTTCTAAAAATCTTCTTTCTTAATACTTATTTTTGGTGACTATATAGATGGGACAGTAAAAAAAATTAGGATAGGGCAGTTTTTTCCCCCATAAAATTGGCAGTAGTAAATTTAAATATGGGGCAGTTTTTTAAATAAATTGGCAGTGGATTATTTTTTTGGGGGTATAGAGGTAAAGAGGTTGGGGCAAAATTATGCTGCTTCTCCATTATGGTCCTAAATTAATTTTACAAAATTAATTTTATAAAATTATCGGAAATTATGCGCTTTTTCTTTCTTTTTTCATAACATATTTATTTTTTACAGATTTCTTATTCTTTTTTAAGTCATCCTCATGTTCAATTAGTAAAATAAAAGCATTATTCCCAATAATTTTATAAAATTAATTTTGTAAAATTAATTTTGAGCCATAATGGAGAAGCAGCATTATATATAAATTATATTTTTATACATTTCTCATATATAATTTATATATGTTTTATATGTAATTTTGCCCCCACATCTTTACCTCTACCGTAAATTTTTATATTTTAGGGAAGTTGCAGAGTGGCAGTAATAAATAATAGAAGGGCAGTATTTTTTTATACAGCTAATTTTTTTATGTTTTTATTTTTTAATTATTTTCCAACAAAGCAGTAAAATATTTATGCATTATCTTATTTTCCAACTAAGCCGTAATGTTTTTATTTGTTTGTACAAATAATGCTTAAAGAACGCAGGGCATCATCCACCTGCAGAACAAATATTATTTACTGATCGCAGGAACAGGCATAATTTTGATCACTTTAAATACTGAGAAATATATCTTAACATATTGTGTCACTTTGTGTTAACATTTTTTTTTAAATGCCAAAAAATTCATTTTAATGCCAAATTATTCATTGTACTGCCAAAATATTTTTTTAATGCCAAAGTATTTATTTTACTGCCAAAATATTTTTTTTACTGTCAAAATAATTTTTCTACTACACTCAAAAAAGTGCTGCTTTGGGTCTAAGCAAAAATGTTTTGCGGCAAAGCATATTTGCTTTGCGACAAGCACTCACAAGTCTCGTCACTAAGCAACTTCGCTTGTGTTGCGAACGAGGCTATTCATTTTTTTGGGTGTACCCAAAGTTGTACTGCCAAAAACTAGAATGGCCATGTTATTAAATTTACTGCCAATCTATATAAAAACTGCCATTTTATGAAAAAGTACTGCCCTACTAATAAATTACTGCCCCTTTAAATAGACGCCCTTATTTTTCTCAATTTTCTTGCTAAAAAAATGTTTTTCCTAGAACCGAAAAAAATTGTTTGAGTTCAACTTCACTATGTATGGACAAGCTGAAACTTGTCCTTTTTATCTTGACATTTCGGGGAGAAAAATTTGTCAAGTCCATCCAAAATGTTTGATGGCGACTTTCCAATTTTTCCTTCCAATAACCTATAGGTAATTTGCTGCATAGTAAAAAATTTTAACAATAATGCAGTTTATATTTATAATTTTTTTCCGAAAACGCATTTTAGAATTAATTTCCCGCAAAAATAAGCTGAATGTAAATGTTATTGAAACCGTTTTAAATTTTTCAAAAGTGTGCAATTCTTTTTTGGCAGTGATTTCTCGTGAATTGAGTAGTATTCCTTTAAATCATAAATTGCAAAATATATATATGTAAATAAATAAATAAAATTGATGGATAAAATCATTTTTTTTTCCAAGTTTTAAATTGAACTTAAAAGTTAACAAGAATACGTTTGAAATTATTGCAACGGTGTCGCTGTAATGGACTGGGTCAAGTTAATTAAATAATAATGGTGTATAAACCCCGTTTGAATTGGCCTAAACAAATTTAACTTAATTTTTTTTTTCTTCAAATCGCGGATTTGAAACGAAGATCAAAGAGACTTTTTTAGAGTTTTTAATTTTGCAAAGAAACGATTGTATCTAATATGAGTGATATCCACATTTCGTTCCTTTCTCATCAATTTTTCTTCCTTTGGCTTTTTGCTGCACGATTAAAAATATTTTACGTAAGAACTTCAAGAAAAGAACACTATAAAAATTACAATGACAAAACGATCATTTTTGCACAATCGCTTCTTTATTCTGTATAGAGGTAGCAAAAGAACGAAAGTTAAAGGTCAATGATTTCCACTCACTTCTACTATACTCTTCCTGGATTAAAAAGCAAAAACAATGAGAAACTCTGGAAAGTTTCCTTTTTTATAAAAGTTTAATAATTTTATCACACCTCCACCTTTGAATAGCATGGAAAAGTCTGGCAATCATAAAGACGATTAAAAAATTTAAGGATTAGTTAAGCCAAAAAGTTTATTTCCATAAGGATGAAAGCGCTCTTTTTGGTCACGGACCAGTTTCGGTCATGACAAGTTGAAGGTCATGTCATGAGCGAAACTAGAGGACCGATACATTTGGGAAGGGGGAGAGAGGGGGGGGGGGCTAGGGCTTAAATAAAATCTAAAATCCTAAAAGTTGCCCCCAGTGAAAATTGATATCCCTCTTTCTGGGTAGGATGGTTCAAAAAAAACTTTTTGTTGAAAAGTTTGGGGGTTGAGGCAAAAATGCGTTCTTTACCATGTAAAAAACCTTAAAAAATTTTTGAATTTTTTTTTGTCGACGATTAAGGGTGCTGTAAAAGCCGAAAGGGTCTAAATCGACGAAAGTAAGTAAAGCTGGTCGTAAAAATATTTTTTTCCTCTCGTAAATATTTAAGAGGCCAATAATTTTGCCTCAATTTTCGAATCTGTAGAATCCGAAAGTGACAATTTTTTTTTCCAAAAAAAATTCTGGGGCCCGTAAATGGAACATCTTTAGGCACTTTTTAATTTTTTTTTACCTAATTTTTCGCATTTCACTCTGCCCGATCTTTTTACGTGCACCGATTTGGTCGAAAACATGGTAGCTTATGTTTTCGAACCCGTAGAATCCGAAAATCACTACGGCGATTTTGTTAAAAAATTCTTGGAACCCAGTTATCTGCCATGCTTACACCCAAAAGAAATGAGTTCGCATTACAAGAGTTGTTGCTTAGCGACAAGACTCGTGAGTACTTGCCGCAAAGCATAATTGCTAGACTCGACGCCATTATGCTTTGCGACAAGCACTCACGAGTCTTGGCTCAAAACATTTCCACTGCTTAGCCCTAGTGCTTTCGAGAGAAAGCATTTTTGCCTTGACCTAAAGCAGCGTTTTTTTTGAGTATATGCTCGCAAGCTTTCGCGACCTATATATGGTTTAACGAAAGGCAAATCAAACTAAATTACGACCTCATTTTTTTTTACCGTTTCCTCCAGAAAAGCTTTCTTCATCTCGCCAGGTTTCTTTAGAGTTTCCCATATTTGGCTGTCAGACGTCACTAAGATCAGCCGTGAAAATTTATTTGTAGAACTTTCGAAACTATGGGACCTAAAGTATTTAAACCACCCGTGTATAATTAATTACGTGAATATTGGTCGCAGATTTCTAAAATTATAATCTGAATCATGTGGTCCGGATTTAAGAAGAAAAAAGAGTGACTGGAAAATTATCAAAAAGATAAACTACGTCAATGTGACGTCATTATTTTTGCCCGGTTAGCTTAGATTTTTCCGGTCTATTATTCGTATAAAATCGAAACTATTGACAGTGTTGGACAATAGGGGAAAAAACCGGATATTTACTTTTACAAGCAAGTAAGAAAAGAAAACTTTTTTTTTTTTTTTTTTTTTTTTTTTGGTACATTCTGTCGGGAACATGGAATTGACAGGTATTTAGGGAGAGGGCGGAAAAAGTGGTGCTTACCCTCGATTATAAAATTGGAAAACATCTTCATCTGACACGAAAATTAATATGACAAGTGCCTTTGACATGGGGATCGAAAATCGACTTTTTAAATGGAATCATCGAGTCGCATGTATGCACTGCAATAACTTTTTCCCGTTTTAAAAACCCATTAAAAAAAAAAAAAAATGTGATCTCGATTAATTTTGTCTTTTTATCGTAATCGTTTATTGCTTCATAATTGAGCTGTAATCGTTACGGCGTGATGTATTGTTTTTTTTTTTTTTTTACTGGATTTGATTTAAATACTTCGCCCTTTTAATTTTTGTCACCCAAAAAAATTAATAGCCTCGTTCGCAACACAAGCGATGTTGCTTAGCGACGAGACTGGTGAGTGCTTGTCGCAAAACAAATATGCTTTGCGGCAAAGCATATTTACTAGACTTGACGACATTATGCTTTGCGGCAAGCACTCACGAGTCTTGTCACAAAACATTTTTACTGCTTAGACCTAAGTTGTGCAAAAATGCTTTGCCGCAAAGCATTTTTGCTTAGACCCAAAGCAGCATTTTTTTGGGTGATAAAAGTACTTATTTCATCCCTTTCAAATATCTCCGGCAGCGACCTTACGTTTTCAAAATTATGCCCTAGAATGAGCTGTTGCAGGATCTAGGTTCTGTGAGACCTGAAAATGCTCATTTCTTATAATTATTTGAAGTTTGTTTCGGAATTAAGAAAACTTCATCCCCCCAAAAAAATGCTTCTATACTGTTTTTAAATAAGCTTAATGTTATCAAGTTGAATTAACAGAATGGCGAGTTTCTTTTCCGGAGCATAAAAAACGAATTAATTAAGATTTTAAAAAAATAAACCTTGTTGCTTTAAGCTAAATATTATTTTGTTTTAATTTTCACCGGAGTTTTTATTTCATAAACAAGAGTTTGTAAGCTTATCAGAGGCAAAAGAAAGATTTTTCTTCCGGATCTTCTTGTCCTCTACTTATCCTGATCGATTAGACTTTAAGTGATTGATCGCGTTGTTCTGGGTAGGGCTTAAATATTAATTTTTTTTAAAGAGATAAGGGGAGGAAGGAAATTTCGAACCGCGTTTTATTATTATTTGTTTTTATTGGGGAAAACAGGTGGCGGTGATTTAATTTCCTCTTTTGAGAGGAAAGCGCGGACCGAACCCCTCCCGACCGTTTGTACCAGTGACGAGAAAATCGTAGACATTTTTTCGAGGGTCGAAAATAAAAATTTTTTTTTTAGATTCTAAATGATAAATATCTCAACAACAAGTAAACACTGTAGTGTGTCATGGTGAAATTTTTAAAAAGCTTTAAAAGCTCTTCAACTGCGAGGGTCATCATGAGTGTTAAGTTTTAAATCCCGAACTGAATCATACAGTACCTATACTTATCATGAGTTCAAACATTTTGCGTCATAAGCCAAGTGAATAGCAATTAAAGGATAAAAAAGCAAACTGTTATTGCCTGGGGTCTTATAGCCATGGTCTTAGTGTGCAACTACGAATGGGCAGTTTTTAAGGGGGCAGTAAAATATTGTCAGTATAAAAACTAGTTGGCTATTAAAAAGTCTGTTTTGTCAGTATAATAGATTATAATTAGGGCAGTATTTTAATGAAAAGTGCAAGTAAAATACAATACAAGCCTTATTCATTCATTTATTTATTGTTTTATTCCACCCATCAATGAAAAGAGGCTTTTTTACTGAAAAAAAGTAGTGGGCCCGATGTGCTCTCAAGGAGCAAATTTTACTACATTATTTTAACAGTGCACAAAGTTATACCGAACCGAACCGAACCGAATTCACCCAGGCAAAAAGCCCGAACAGATACCGAAACCGAACCATATAAAAAATAAAACCGAACCAATTTTTTTTCAAAAAAAAGAGCAGGAACCTGGTATTTTTTACGAAAAAGCTTTTTTTTTCTACGAAACGTTAAACCGAACAAAACCTAAACCGCGTTTTTTTCTAAAAAAAAACTTTAGAATTTGAAGTCGAACCCAGTTTAGTAACGCGGTTTCCAAAATGCATAGTGGGTCCACTGTTTTGGAAAACGAAAGCCGAACCGTATATTTTTTGAGAGGGGCCAAACGTCATAATTTTTTTTTTTTTTAATGAACATTTTTTACCGCTTTCCTTCCCATTCGTCATAAAAAAAATACGTTTTTCTTATGGACATTGAATATTAATGTCATAATTTGTAAGGATTCCCTACCATTTTTCAATCTATTTTTCCTAAAAAAAAAAAAAAAAAATCCTAATGCATTTTTTCTAAAAATTTTGGTTCCTAAAATTGTTTTCCTAACTATTTTTTTTTTTCTAATTTTTAATTTTTCCAAAATTTTTTGATTCCTAAAATAAAATTTCTTAAAATCTCTACAATAAAGTTTCTTAAAATCTCTAGAATAAAATTTCCTAAAATCCCTTTATGGATTTAAAAAATTAGGAAAAATATTTATTTTAGGAAACTTTATTTTAGGAATCCAAAAATTTTAGAAAAATTAAAAATTAGGAAAAAAATTTTTGGAACCAAAATTTTTAGGTAAAATGGATTAGGAATTTATTTATTCAGGAAAAATGGTTGGGAACGTTTGTAAGACCCCTCTCCCCCCAAAATGATGTCATATTTAAATGACCTCAGATGGATTTACCAGCACTGAACATATTTAGTAGCTGTATAGGCTTATTTTAACTTGAGCCAAACCGTTTGAGAAAGTTTTAATTGAAAAAAGAATCGAAATCCTCACCGATACCGAAACCGAACGGTTAAAAAAAACCAAACCTAACTAAAACCTGTTTTTTTTTTAAATACTGAAAATAACTTGATTGAACTGAGCCGAAACCGGTTTTTTTCTCCAAAAACCAAACAGAAACCGACTGTAGTTTGATAAGAAAATCCAAACCGCGTCTAAACCAAGTTTTTCTTTTAAAAAAAAATTGAATACAAGAAAAAACTCAACCTAAATCGAACGTGATCCCAGCTAAATAGTAAAAAAACTGGATCGAACCTGAAACTAGTTTTGAGCTACTATGAAAAAAAAGCCGATACCGAATTTTTCAATAATGCGCACGTCGAACTGAGCCTTTTTTGGGAACATTCTAACCAAAACCAAACAAACCAAAATTACTGATTAAATTTTCGAGTTAAATAAAAATTTTAAAAAAACCTAACCGAACCGTTTTTTTTTTGAAGCGGTTTGCCATCCCAGAAAATCATACAATGAAGAAAAAAAAAATTTAAAAGCTCTAAATGAAATATCTGCAAACCCCAGAAGACGGTACTTCCGGCGCTTTAATTAATTACGCCCTGTTATTAATTATCCAATTCAGACAAAGCATACTTATGATTAATTAGTTTATACAAAATACTGAGTAATTTTTTAGCAACCTTGAGCTTTGCCTTACTGCCGAAATAAATCGCCTTTCTAAAAATCTAAAGCACCGCTATAAATCGATTTGTTTGACATTTGATTTCGTTTTAGGCCTGTAACAGAATTTTATTTTTATTCTCATTACTTAGGCATAAGTACGCAACGTTAGGGCTAAAACCTCCGCATAGTGGGAACCTAATCAGTAAAATTAAAACTCCATAAAACTTTGTGAAACGATTTTTGAACTTTTGCCAGTAAAAAAAAAAAAAAAATTTAGAATCAAAATCTCTAGATTAGTAATATGAATTTTATTCGATTTATACCTTGAAAAAGGTACTGCAGTCACGAATTATTTTGTTCTCGCCCTTAAGTCGGGGAAACTTAATCTAGAATACTAAACGTGGGAGTAAAAAAATATCGATTGGACTCGCTGATCGCATGTTACATACGTGCGAAACGATTCGTTGATAAAAAAAAAAAAAAGGTAGAAAAGAAAATAACAGCTCGCGATTGTCATACGATGTACGTAAACCAATAATATTTGCGGTAGCGGAAGTGGGACATTCTCGGGGGTTGTTATTTTTCTTTAGGGGTTCACACGCGATCCGGAATGGCTTCGAATCTCAATCATTTTTTTCGGTACAAATATCGCAATTATTTTTATGAAAAAGTAAGTCAAAAGGCATTTTTTTAGTTGTTTTTTATTTTATTTTATTTTTTTTTCCAATTTTTGTTTTTCTTTTTATAATTGCACCTCCCTTATTTTTTTCACGGATTCAATTTTATATACGCTGCATCGATTTTTATTTGCATAATTCTTCGATGAATCAATTTTTTTTCTTTACTTTTTTTTTTTTTAATTGAGTGGGAACCGTCAATCATCATTGATATTACTTAATTTAGCTCTTGAAATGAAAGCGAAGGTCGACACATTTTAAAACGTTTTCCCGTTTACACCTTTTGGAAATTGAACACTTGTTGATTTTTTTTTTTTTCAATGCCGCGAGGTCTTTTTTCGATTGTTTCCCCGTTTCATTGTTTGCTATCGGAATTGCATATTTTTAACAACAACACACGATGAAAATAATAATAACAGTAAAAAAAAATATGTGATGGAGCTTTTGTTTTTATTTTGTTTTAGATGGTTCACAGAATGTGGAGACAAGACTTCAAACGTTCGGAATGGTTATTGAATCATCATCCACCTGAACAATTTACCAGATGTTTCGTAAGTTGCCGATATCGATAATTCATTTATGATTATTTACAAAATCGATAAATAAGGATATGTTTCATTTTGTTTTTGTTTTTTTTTTTTCCAGTGGCAAAAATCGGAAAAAGTCCTCGTTTGGTGGTTTATATACAGAGCAGTATTAGCTATTTATTTTTTAACCACGTGGTTAATATCATATTTCAATGCCGGTAGAGAATTGGAAAGTCCGGAAGATACTCATAAATACTGGATTTTCTTAACCAATTGGTCTTACATTGCAGAAGCAATGTATTTCATTCTGGCTTTTGTAATAGTAGTAAGTTAACTTTTTAGTCCGTTTCCTACCAAAGGGGTCATACATTTACCCTTAGGAGTTTTAATTAATTATTAGGTAAATCAGAAAAGATGTAATCGAAACAATATAAACCTAAATAATTGTAGTAATTCAGGCATGGTTGGTAAATGTGGCAACGCTGTGCAAATCTAATGTTCAGCTTTTTAAGGCAAGCCCCCGAGCGATTTTTACTAAAACGAAAAATGTTTCCTTATTACGTTCGATTTGGGTTTCTGCTAGTATTTCTGAAAAAATGTTCAAAAAAATTTAGGATTAACGGTTGACCAACAATAGGATATCTCTTCCCTGTAAGTTAAACATAGGGGTACCTTGCAGGTGCACAGTTGCCATGCCCCAGGCCCTGAGAACCGAGAACTGCACTGCAATAGGCTCCGAGCGACTTTTTTTAAAATAAATATACTTTTAAATATACCTGTTTACCTTATAGAAGCGTATATATTCCATCACGCAATTAGTTCGCGGAAAATATTGCTTTTTTATAGGCTAAACATGATTTTAATGGTGGCGCTGCAGTCAAAGTCGCTCGGAGCCTATAGATGAACTAACCAGATGGCGCTGAGGCTCCGAGCGACTTTGACTGCAGCGCCACCATTAAAATCATGTTTAGCTTATAAAAAAGCAATATTTTCCGCGAACTAATTGCGTGATGGAAATATATACGCTTGTATAAGGTAAATAGGTATATTTAAGCGTATATTTATAAAAAAAAGTCGCTCGCGGCCTATAGGCTGCGATATAAGGTGTTTCGATTTACACAGCCTTGTAAAAAAGGCAAAAAGTTATCATTTTTTTATTTTGAAATGCAATTTCTAACCTATTTTTGACAAAATCTAACCTATTTTTAACAAAAAATAAACAAAGAATTCGATTTCTCCAGAAATTACATTTAAACTAGAAAAGTAACCATGCACTTTTTAAAGCTAATATAAATTCAGTACCTAATAAAAGGTGTGTTAGTTTTTAAAAAAATCCTAACATCTAGATATAAACTTTTTTCGTAAATAAATATGAATACGCTTTGTTTACTTTTTGACCCATATAACGCCATGTAATTTTTATACATTTTTAAGAATTTTTAACTCGTTAACTTAAAAGTAACATTTCCTTAAATTTTTAAGAGGTCCGCGGATACCTGAAAAATCATCTGTGAGAGTTTGAAAAATGTCTAAGATCTTGAGTTTTACTATCAAAACACCTTAAAAATCAGATTTAACAAAAAAAAAAGAAAAAAATCGTGGGTGTTTTTAAAAGCTTAGGGTGCAGGCATTAAAAATCGCTCATTTTAATTTTAAAAAAATCAGCAGGATTTAAAAAAAATCGTTTATTTGCTTTCCTACTTTTGCATTGGATAGGACATTTTTTATGACATGCAGCGCTGCGGCGGAAAAATTTTGCGTTAATCCTCCTCACTAATGACTAAAGACTGATATATGCTCCGCAATGCTGGCTGGGAATCCTTGGATTTCATTTCGAAACTTCTCCGAATTGTATAACTTCATTTATGAAGGGGCAGTTAAATTTTTTGGCAATAAAAGAAAAAAAACTTTTTACAAAAATTCTTTACTGCAGTTTTTAAAATTTCCAATTTAGGCCTACTGTCGAGAAAAATCCCCTAAAAAAGCGGGATATCTCCCGTGCCCGTAATCCTAATTAGAAAACAAAGTTTAATTTTTTTGAAGGCTTATGAGAGGCTCTGCTGACATTGTTTTTTTCTTTCTTTTTTTTTTCAGCTTATTAAATTTGCCGAAGAGAGGAAAAAAGACTTCGCAGATGGGAACCACATGGCTTACATGCCTTGGTATTACAAATTATGCTGGGTTCTTCAGAATACGGTGCTACCAGCTTCGATAGTTGTGTCAGCAATATTTTGGTTTGCCGTTTACGATCCCGGTAAGGAGGTTCATAATTTTTCGGGCTGTGTTTCACTCAATATGGTCAGGGTGTCGCGTATGATCAGCATACTGCTTATTCACCCGATTTATTCAATATGTTACTCGGCTGGGAATGAAACTGACAGCAAGAATTATTCACGGAGATTTTTTGGGTGTCAGCAATAATTTTATCAATATAATTTTTTTTTTTTTTTTTTTTTTTTTTTTTCAGATTACAACCCACTGGATTTAATCAATTTCACGACGCACCTTTTCAATTCCATTTTCATGGTAATGGATTTCTTATTGGTCGCTCAACCGTTTAGAATATTACATTTTTACTGCCCAGTAGTATATTCTTTTACATATGTCATGTTTAGTTTAATTTATCAATTAAGCGGAGGAACGGGAACGTAAGTTTTGGAATCGATTTCCTTTTTGCCCGATCTAATGTTTATACCTTCGTAAATTTTGATTTTAGGTTAGGGCGAGTTCCTATATACGGAATATTGGATTGGTTCAAACCCGGTCGGACGGTCATAATTTGCGCTTTGGCCGTTGCGTTTTTGATAATGGTCCACACCACTTTCTGGTTGCTTCACAAAGCTAAAAGAGGTATCAGACTGAAAATGGAAAAAAGGAAGGCAGCAAAATACGAAGGAGGGCACGAAAATCTAGGAATGGAGCCACCCGTTTAAAATCGTTTCGGTGTGGAACTGTTCGAAAGCTTGAAAGTTTTCCCCACCGCGGATCTTTCGTCTTGCGTCAAATAACTTTACCAAAAAGAGGAATAGTTTTTGTTACAAGCCATTGCCGTCGCGATTTTAGGAAAACTTACTGAGTAGGCTATTGAACGTTTGATCTGAATTTTTTTTTTTAAACTTTTTTTTTCGTACAGTTAATTGATATTTAAAATAATTTATTTATGAAATTAATTTTTATTTTTCGCAATCGCGTGGTAAAATCGATTTATTTTTATGTTATTTATTTTTTTTAAAGAACTTTTCGTTAGATCATTATGAAATAATTTAGCTTTAAAGACAATCCACCTTCTATTCCTCAGGTAGGATAACTAAATTTTCGAAAACTAAGTAGAGAAAAAATTTATTGGAAGCTGAATTCGAACCAACGAGGACTCACACATCCTTGAACCCCTATCCGTGGGAGAACGCCTTAACCGCTCGGCCATTCCAATCGTACGCTTCCAACTGCATTTTTCTCTACTTAAATGATTCGTTTCATTGATATTAACTCATATGAACTAAGTAGGTCTTAATAAAGACATTCGACTTTCGTTCGAGATATCTAGGTGAATCACACCTTCTACGCCAAGAGGGACGTAAACCTTTTTAATTTAGCTAAATTAAAAAGGTTTACGTCCCTCTTGGCGTAGAAGGTGTGATTCACCTAGATATCTCGAACGAAAGTCGAATGTCTTTATTAAGACCTACTTAGTTCATATGAGTTAATACCCAATCAAAAAAACTCGTGGATGAAAACTGGTGGAATACTCGTGGATTTTAAGACTTTTTTCACCAATTTTCCACGAGATTTCCACCAGTTTTCCACCAGTTATCCACGATCCACCAATTTTCCACCAGATTTCCACCAGCTCGTGGATAATTGGTGGAAAACTGGTGGAAATCTTGTGGAAAATTGGTGGAAATAGTCTTAAAATCCACGTGGATTCCACTAGTGGAATCCACGTGTATTCCACGTGAATTTTTTGTCTGGGTATCAATGAAACGAATCATTTAAGTAGAGAAAAATGCATTTGGAAGCGTACGATTGGAATGGCCGAGCGGTTAAGGCGTTCTCCCACGGATAGGGGTTCAAGGATGTGTGAGTCCTCGTTGGTTCGAATCCAGCTTCCAATCAATTTTTTCTCTACTTAGTTTTCGAAAACATTATGAAATAATTAAAATTGTGACATACAATCGGTCGTAATTAAGCCAAACGTGCCTACCTTTTTTATGCCGAAAACAAAAATTAAAAATTTGTCGACGGATACCACTTTTTGACTCTCTTAAGTAAGTTTTTTTTTTCAAACTCCGAAGAACAGCTGAATATTATTTTCGGTAATAACGAATCTAATAAGATAATTTCTGCGAATCGAATTTTTGACATCCGTTTTTAATTACTAAGACAAGAAACCACTGATATTAATTAATGAAAAGGTATGAACAATTATAATTACATTTTTTTCAAATATATGAATAGTGCAAATATTTGAAGATTCAAGCAAAATATTTCTAATTTTTTGCTAGAAGCGGCTCGTGGCGCAGCGACAGCTAGCGAGAAAATCGGGAGTTATGAGACGAAATTAATATATTTAATTAATTTTCCTGTAATAATACAAAATTGATTTGCTTTTTAATTGCGTGCCAAAAATTTTGATCTTTAAAACAAGAAAAAAATAAATACATATCTTAAAGATGGTCTGCTAAACCCTTATTATTTAATTATTCATTTTACTAAAAGTTTATTTGATCTGGGCAAGAGGAAGACTTGAATTTATAATAAATAATAAATATTTGTAAATACTGTATTATAGTCTACATTTGTACGTTAGGGACCCTAGCAGATACCAGACGTATAGTCTTCCTGACCATAAACCCGGGCGTATAAAAATAAGGACTATTAAATAATTAATTTTAATTCATTTCCGAATTGGTTATCATACGCCCAGGTGTATGGTCAGGAAGACAATACGTCTGGAATTTCCCCTAGTCTTGTACGTTATTCGTTAAGAGATGAAAATTTCTCCATTTAGCGCATTGTAAATCGATTCGGGATTTTAAAAAAAATTAAATTATTTAATTTTGGTCACCAACCAAATCGAGCACTTTTGTTGCCAAAAATCTGAACATAACTTGAAATCGGTGCTTTATTATGGTTATTAGTTTCCATTAAATTTATTTATTTATTTAATTAATTGTGTGCAGCCCAACTGGCTTATTGTTTTACTTTTTTCTGTAAAAATAGTTAAAACATATTAATTTATTTCATCCCTTGTAGACTACTTGTATTAAACTGAATAAACTTAAGTAAAACAATAAATTCAGTCTTGAAAATACTCATGTGTAAACTAAGGTAGTTATGAAAGTGTCATACTTTTTTCTTCAAAAGAAACTTATAATTTCAAAATGAAAAGTATTATGTGGAGTTTATGTAGGATATAAGTGTGAAAATAATTTTTCGAATAAAACTATAGTTCCATTGTGAGTGACAAAGTCCTTTTAAATGTGTTTTATGTATTTACACTAAAGAGTATTTTGTCTTTTATATTTTTTTTTTTTTTTTTGTTACTTTATTATTTTTTTTTTTTGGTGATTTGCAACTGCAAGAATGCCAATTAAATTGTAATCTGTACAATCCATTTGTCTTCTTAGCTAATAATAAATATCAGAGACAATATGATCTAGTCGCAATAACTTTAAGTGTGATAGCAATCAAAACTATCTTTTCATGCAAAAAAGTTATACACATTATTGTTTAAATAGAAAATTTTTTTTAAATTAATTGCGGTGTTTGTTTACCAATCACTTTGTCCTTATCGATTTTATATCGAACAAGTATTAAATATAGAACTGGGACGTTTTTATTAACCATTTATGAGACTTTAAGTACCTCTAAGAGTTAAAATCATGATCAGATTCGATAACATCGATGACTTAAAAGGTTGGATGGATGCCCAGAAAATAAGTATTTTGGAATTTCTTACGTCAAATCCCGAAAATAAAACTTCGCTTCTTTACAAGGAAACCATCTGGATAGCAAAGGCTTAAAATTTCGTGAATCCTAATCAATTTATTGAATATTAAATGTTGAATTCTATCAACGCAAACATTAACCAAAGTTCGCGGCAGTTTGCCTGCATTGAATTTAAACGCCATCTATTGCTGAGAAACTTGAGAAAATTGTTGCTTCTCGTTTTGGCAACAAGGCTGTCATCGAAAACAGTTGATATAAAAAAGTTTCCTTCTTAAAAAGATTGTTTTCTGAAAAAAATGTTTAATATGTTAAAAGAAGCATGCAAGAAATACAGTTTAAATACTAATTTATTAGTATTAATATTAATATTAATATTAACTAAAATTGAGAAATTCAGTCTTTTGGAATTAAAATTTATCAGTCTCATTGATCCATTTTGTCATTTTTTCATGCTGATCATGTCTAGCCATTTTGGCACAAGTAGTAAAAATAATATATAATTACTTAAAAAATAAATAACCTATCAAGATTTAAAAAAATTTTTTAAAGTCGTGATGAAATTCAAGTTGCAAAGTGGAAAACTCTTAGGGTACCAACTTTGTTAAATATAAACAAGATAAAAAAAATCGATTGCGAAAAGTATTGTTTTTTAGAATGACTCATTTAATAAAGTTTATTTTTATGGCCACTGCATATGCTCTATAATGTTTTTCTGATTTCGGTAAATGCCGTAAAGTATTGCCAAATGTGAGCAATGTAGAAGTGACGATGTAAAACTTGTACTTGGAAAAACATGCCAACATAATTCGATGGCTGAAAAAATTAAAAGTCTCCTTGTAGTCCTATAAGGAGTAGACCAGATTAAAAACGGTAGCGAATGAAAATACCAAACGTAAAATTGATAATGAAGCGATCTACTGCATGCTATTCCTATTAAATTAGACAGAAATAATGGTAAAATAAATAATTGTGATGACTTATCCACGTATACATTATTTCCTACAGCTCTAAGTTTGGCATACCTATCAAGATATAATAAACTAGGTTTGAAAAAAAGAACTAATATCAAAACATGTAAAAATAATAAAGAGGCATGAAACAATTTACTAACAAAAATTTCTTCTGGTAAAAATTTCCAGTTCACAGTCGATTCATATACAAATACTCTTCCGAAATTAAATGCCCCAATTATGTAATTAACAGGGTGTGCAAGTAAAAACGGAAAACCAACAATTACTTGAACAATAGCACATATGATTAACTGCACAATCGTTTCTTTTAACCCTAAGCAAACTGTATAACTTAAAAGTAAAGCAGGAGAAAATAACAGTACATTCATTTTCACAGAAACAGAAAGGCTGTAAAGAATGCTTCCCAAAGTCCATTTATCATCTAAAAATGCATTAACAGCGGCATAAAGAAGTATTAGAGCAACAGGATCATTAAATAACCTTAAAACAAAAATTGAAGGTATCATTGAAGAATGAATGCAACAAAAAACAAAAATATATGGTGGTATTATTTTAGCTCTGAGGTATATCCTTGATATTAAAATTAAGTTAATGAGGTATAAAGCTGCAAAAATATACTGGCCCCTTAAAATGTTTATGCCGTGGTCCGTTAAGTAATATAAACCTAGAAAAAATGAGGAAAAATTTTTAATAAGGTTGTTTTACTTATACATATGGAATTGTTTTGTACCATACATGTGAAAATCCAGATAAAGCCAGCGGGATAAACCAAAGGTCCCGTGTCACCTAAAATTAAACAAGGGAAAACAGTCATAAAAGAAAATAATTATGCCGTGAATTTTTCTTTTACTATTCGTTTTTATTACCTTTCAGTAGAGAATAATCGTAAGTTCCATTTAAAACTCCCTCAACTTCTTGCATATACGCCTTCCAATCTACTTCGGTGTATTTACAATGTTCGATAATAAAAATGTTTAAAATGGATTCCAAAACAAGAACTAAACATACGCTAGGAAATAACTTAATGCGACTAAAAAGCAATGCTTTGAAATAATAATAATTTATATATTTTGCTCTTATTTCACTTAAATTATACATTTTACCTGAGTTACTTTACGTTTTCCAGTTTTGTTTTTGTTTACAAATCGTATGCAATTTGGGGAAAAGAAAGAAGTTTGCTCAAAGGTTGTATGATAGGCGAAGGTAACCAAAGGTAACTCGCTACGTCACCCATAAGCTTAACGTAGTAGTCGGTAGTAGTGGCAATATGGCGGCCGTTACGTCACCCAAAACCTGACACGAACCTTCCAATAGTTTATTCATGGAATAAGCCTATTGCATATAGCCAAATGGAATCGAATGTCGAGAAGAAAAAATATACAAATATAAATAAATAAATTCACGGTAAACCCTTCAGTGCTTCCGTATAAAAATATGTTAAACGAAGAATGTACGGAGTCTCTGACTCAGGAACTCAAAGAAATACAAAATTGGAACAATAATTCGATTGTAAGACCCGTAAATATTAATGAAATCATTTCTTAAATTTAGTTAAATTTTGTTCTAAAATAATTATTTTGTTATTTTTGTTACAGGGTGCTGATTCACAGAAAGGAATCCTTTCTTTGGATGTTAATTCCATTAATGCCCTTAAAGCCAAAGAACGACAAGCTGCCCAAGTGCTGAGAGTAAGTGTTTTCAAAGAAAAAAGGAAAGTATTTTTTATGCAAAATGTATATTTATTCTTTGCAGGAAGTAGGTCTGAAAGAAATTGCCTGGTTCAAATGTGATGCTATAGTAAAAAATTTTGAATGTCCAGTCCAGAATTGTTACGAGAAATTTACAGAGCTTTACTTATTAAAAAATCATTTTTTTAAAACTCATAACTGCCGTCCTTATAAATGTGATTTTAATAATTGTAAATGGTCATTTGCAAATAAATCCAAATTGGAACGCCATAAAAATTCACATTTAAACATGAAGTGGTTTAAGGTAAGGCTATTTTAATTAGATGATTAAATTATTTGTTATCCTTGTATTAAATAATTTTCTTTTCTCTTTTAGTGTTTGTATGAAACATGCAACAAAATGTTTACAACTTTATACAATTTAAAACAGCATTTAAAATCTGTGCATGAGAAAGCAGAGCAATTTATTTGTGGCATCAATAATTGTGATGCTGCTTTTCACAATCAAAGAAGTTTAGATTTTCATAAAGCCACTCATCAAAATGCAGAATTTTCATACAGGTCTGTAATGAATTTTGAAACTTTGAAGCTTATATTCGATCATTTTCATATAAATATATTTCTTTTTTTTTTTTTCAGCTGTGAACAAGAAGGATGTGATAAGACTTTTGTGACAAGGAATGCCCTTTGTTCTCACATGAGAAGTCATGATAGGAAATTAGAAGATCTTAAATGTACTTGGGAAGGCTGTGATAAAGTTTTTGCAATGCCCTGCAGGTACCTAAATTTTTTAATTTTTTTTTTTTTTTTGGAGTAAAAAAATTACATTTTGTTTTTCACTTACAGATTGCGGGTTCATATGAGAATGCACACAGGAGAAAAACCGTATAAATGTGACCATCCTAATTGTGGATGGTCTTTTTATTCTAAAAGTAAACTTCATAGGCATAGGAATAAACATTTGCAAATTCGAAAATATGTTTGTTGCATAAATCATTGCAATAAATCATTTTTCAGGTAAATTAATTTGTAATATACAGGTAAAAAATTGAACAGCATAGTACCCCTAATAATTCCAACTTGAGTTGTTGGTTCCCAGTAAAATTTTAATCCTGTTTGTACTAAAGAACATCTATTTTGCACTAAAGCAATGTGTACATATTTTTTTTCCTTTCTGTTTCAGATCTCAACACTTAAAAGAACACATTTTAAGGCATTCGAAATCGAACT
This sequence comes from Liposcelis bostrychophila, assembly GCA_037577465.1. Lineage (NCBI taxonomy): Eukaryota > Metazoa > Arthropoda > Insecta > Psocodea > Liposcelididae > Liposcelis > Liposcelis bostrychophila. The sequence goes on along the minus strand of CM075212.1, from coordinate 17,448,760 downwards.
CAAAAGATTTTTCTTGCCCAATCTCGACTTGCGATTCTCAATTTAGTTCTAAAAATTTAGTTCACCGTCACGTTAAAAAAGTTCATAGGCAAAACAATTTACAGGGGCCAGATTCCTTGAGCGTCTTATGCAACGATGAGTGTGCTTCAAAGGCAAATAATTCGGAACTGTCTTCTCAGCAACAAAACTCTATTGGTCAATTAGATAGCGTTGCTCTACTAACGAGTAAGTTTTTTCACGGTTTAATTTTATTTTAAAATTTTACGAGCTTCTTATTTTTTCAAAGGCGATTATGACGTCTGCCCAGGTGAAAACGTTCCCCTGACTGCTCATCTTTCAGAATTAATGCCTTCGGAACTTCTAGTCGCGATGACCGCAATTGATTCGACTAATAACGAAATAGTAGATATGAATTGCATGGAAACATCTTCCAACAGCGAATCGTTAGTAGATATGTCATCTAGTCCATCAGAAGGTTTAATAATAAATGATGCCAATGTGAGGTTAATTATGAACGATACACTAGTCTCAAAATCATCAGTAAGTACTTAATTTTTTTTTTTTTTTTTTTTTTCCTTTTTTTTTCGCCGTTTCTTATTTCTTAAAATTTTATTTTAGCGAAAGAACAAAGCTTTTAGTTCTGCTCGAACTAATTATACTTACGACGACGTGAAAAGGGAAAAATCTTGTCGATCGGAATCGGAAACGAAAAGGAGAAATAAATGTCATTCCGGAAATAAAAATTGCGACGACGTTAAATCGGACAAGAAAGGGAAAGGAGTTGCGATTACAAGCAAGCAAACTGAGGAATTAACGCAATGCAAAATGTCCATTCCACCCGATTTAGTGTTAGGTGCGGCGGGTATGAGCGATCCTCACAGTCTTATCATAAAGGTAAAAAAAAATTGCAATTTTGAAAAAAAAAAATGCGTTTTCTAATGTTAAAATTAAATTGTGCATTACAGGACGAATTGTACACTCAAGAAGATTTGCAGGTTTTACTGCTAGATCAGAATACTTCCAGGCATTCAATTTTCGAGCCTTCGACCATAAATCTTCGTGATTTAGAATGAATTTTATGTACAGTATACTTTATTACCAAGTTTTGTTTAAAAAATAATCAAATTATAGATTGTTGTTTCATTATTAATCAGTGGTTTTTCTGAGGGTGGCATTTAATTGATCAGTTTTTTAATGTTTTTGATCCGTTTTTTTTACACTTTACCAGTAAATACCATAATTGATCAGTAAACTTTGACCAGTAAACATTTGATCATTATTATATTTATTTGATCAGTAATAAATTTGATGTACCAGTAAAAAAAAAAAAAATCAGTTAAACATCCACATCAAAAATATTTTTTTTTCTTTTTTTTTTTTTTTTTTTTTTGAAAAAAGAACCGGTAAAAGCTTATCATTGGGTGAATTCAAATGTAAAAGTCGCGAAAGTCTCGGCTGACAATTCTGTATTTTATTATATTCCATCCGGAGAGGGCAAAATTAATAACGACGACATTAAAAATGTTAAAAAAATGAAATATAACACCTTCAAACAATTTCGACGCCGAGCCTCTAAAGATTGGATTGGATCGTTCAGTTCACTGAAGAAAAGGATGGTGATTTATCAGAAGGCGTTTGTACGTGCAGACATTTTTTTAAAAATTATGTGTGTAAACATATACTCGGTGTTGCTATAAGATCAAAAAAAGGCAAAGTATCCGCAGAAGTCAAGGATTTGCCTATAGGCCTGAAGAGAAAAAGAGGCAGGCCAAAGACTGCAAGGAAAGCTCTTTTAGTCGATTAATATGGTGTGCTGCACAATCTTTTCATAAGATTTTTAATTTTACTTTGGTTTAAAAATCATTTTTGAGAACTGATCGCATTTCACCAATCAAAAACTTTTTACCTTTAAAAATAATTAATTAACTGAAAAAAAATTTTTTTTACTGATCAATTTTCATATTTTCTACTGGTCAAAAATAAAGGAAAAAAAAACTGATCATTAAATTAAAAAACAATTAAATAATATTCACCCTTTTTCTGATATTAATATGAAAATTATACAAGGGAGCTTTCCACAAGGAAGCTTGTGAAAAGTACTACAGAGCAATTTTATCGCCATCCCATTTTAATCTTTCTGAAAAGAATAGAAAACAGTAATGCTTCTACACTTAGGCCATTTTTTGTATGTATGTTCCTCATAAATTTTTTCAAAAACTTGCTTGCAATTACTTAAGCAAATTAATAACTGAAGAATGAAATGTAGGAGCTGACATAATCGTCTAGGTACTCTAATTTTAGTTAAAATTTGAGAATGAGTTACAGGCAAAATGTAAGTAATAAGGATTCATGAAAAAATACCTCTGCAAAGACTTAAAACTTTTTACAAAAATTTTTTAAGACTGAGGATCTGGAATGCACTTGGGTGCCTGTCTAAATTTTACATCAAGTTTTCAAACAACACAATTTTACAAAAGAAGTTTTTTTCGAGTTTGTATTTTACACTTTAAAAAATCATTTTGGTAGACATGGTAATGTATCTTTAAAAAAATTTGAAAATCACAGTCACCATATAGTTTTTTAGCCAGATCTTCTTCGACAGCTTGATCAGCTGGAAACCAGGGTTTGACCCGATGACCGATATGAGGCACTCTAAAGAAAAAATATGAGTACCTCTTTCTCCTCTGGTTGAAGGCAAGATTTAAAAAAAAAAACGAAAACAATACTAAAATACAACTGCAGCACCCCGTGGCACCCAAACAAAAGAAAAAGCGCGCTTTAATTTTTTGAAAAAAAAAAGAGAAAAATTTGAAAAGAGGATGAACAAGTTGGCAATCCTGGAAAGCATAACAAACATGGCAGACCTAGAGCCGTTTGAACCCGAAAATAGTTTAGAAATAAAGACTAAAAGCATAGAACAGACTCTTTTGCCTCTCGTTCAACAGGTACGTTAATAACCGATTAAATATATAATGGTTTGGTCTGTGTTACATTCCCCCTAATCCTTGAATGCCTTAAATACATTGTTTTCAAACAAAGTGGGTAGTGTCATATTGTACACTGCTGGATGTATAAATAAATCCCGCTGGAAATGTCAGTCCAGTCCATGTGAGTAAAGTCTTCTGCTATGTTATCGATTATCATCGGTAATCATGCGCTAGTGCTTCTATCGTTTCAAGTGCCCGGATATAGCATTTAGTTACCGAGTAGAAAGAATGAAAGCTATCATTTTTATCGATTAATTCGGCCGAAAAAATCCGTTTACCGATTCTGGGATGTCTACGTTAGTTGACAGACAGGTAAGAGCTTTCCCGTAACGGTCGTTCCTTTCCGAGAGATAATAAAAAATATTTAAAAAAAAAAAAGTTATTCCCAGAGTTCCCGGGACGACGTCGCTCCGGACGATAACCGACCCTCGCGACAATATACAAAAAAAAGATGAAAATCGCCTTTCCTTATATGCTTTGATTGTTGTAGATATCCACTTTAGTTAACATTAGAGATAGGGGAATGGTATCGGACAGGAGCCTTAGAGCCGTTGCCAGAGTCGGGCAGGCGGTTAATTTAGCAGTAGAGAGATTTGTAACGGTAGGAGAAACCATCGGTGATGATAATCCGGAAATTAAGATGGACATGCTTGAGGTAAGACTATGAGGATGTCTTTAAGTTAATCTCGAAGAATTGTTGTATTTTTTTTAAAATCCGTAACATGAATTTTTGCCGCAGGCGTGCAAAGAAGCCAGGGAAGCAGGTGCCGGAATTGAAAAATTATGTGAACTGGAAGAATGTTTAATGGAAAGAGGAGCCGTGGTACGAGCGGCAAGAGCTTTACTCGCATCCGTAACTAGAGTCTTATTATTAGCCGATATCGTCGTGGTAAAACAACTTCTGCTAGCTAAAGATAAAGTATGTTTCTTGATTAAAATACGGGCTGAGTGAGCTGTAAAATGTAACGGGTCGCTTTTTCAGGTTGCCCGAAGCTTAGGAAGGCTGGAAAGCGTGACGAATTTCACGGAATTCGTAAAAGCGTTCAGTCAGTTCGGAGCCGAAATGGTAGAGTTGGCACATCTCACTGGGGACAGACAAAGCGATACTAAAGATGAAAGGCGCCGGGCTCAAATGCAAGCCGCGAGACAAGTCCTCGAGAGATCCACGATGATGCTGTTGGTTTCTTCTAAGGTACCGTACAATTAGGAGTGAAAGGTTCACCCAAATAAATGCTGATTTGGGTCTAAGCAAAAATGCTTTGCGGCAAAGCATTTTTGCATAAGTTAGGTCTAAGCAGTAAAATCGTTTTGTGCCAAGAATCGTGACACTGCTTGTCGCCACGCATAATGTCGTCAAGTTTAGCAAATATGCTTTGCGACAAAGCATATTTGTTTTGCGATAAGCATTGATGAGTCTTGTCGCTAAGCAACATCGTTTTGTATTGCGAACGAGGCAATTCATTTTTTGGGTGTTCGAATCTCAAAAGTCGCACAGATGCAAGAAGGAACAGTTTACTATGGATTCATTTGTTGTCAGTTTTGACTATGTGACTTCGGCCTTCGGCAACCTGCCCCTTATTCTCAATAATTTTACATTTTTAATTTTTTAGGCTTGTCTACGACACCCAGAGTGCCATTCCGCTAAGGAAAACAGAGACACCGTTTTCTGTCAAATGAGACGTGCCATGGATCTAATACATTACGTCGTGAAAGACGGAGTTTTAGAACCGAGCGAAATCGGTTCCAGCGAGGAATGGGAAGCGAACAGAACCGTACACGGAGCTTTGCAAAGGCTAGAAGGTCTAGTTCAAACGGCTTTATTGGCCGCTCACTGTCAGGTAAATCGCCGCCTGCGGGATATTTAAAAAAAAATTTAGTCGTCCTCTCGGAAGTGGACAAATCGATTTAAATTCTATAATTTTAGTTTTTCTTACAGGAAGGACTGAGCGAAGCTTTAGAAACAATCATAGAGAGAACTCAAGACTTTACGGATTCCGCCAACACGAGCCACGAACACAGAGAAAGAATATTAGAACTGATTCAAGCAGCCAAATTACAATTAGATTCTTTATTAAATTCTGAATGTGCCATAGACGCGTCTCCCATTGAGGAGACGGAAAGAGCCGTCGAAAGTTTGCTGGCCACTTTAAAAGACTTAAGAAAGCAACTCCAAGAAACTTCCTTTTCTCAGGCTGCCGAATTAGACGGCATCATCAGGCAAGGTGCCGGAGCCATAGACGGTCTCAGGAATTTGGCGTTGGCAGGAGACTTCGATCGTATGGAAGTCTGCGGAGAGCGGTTTAATGAATTCACCGACCACATTTTAGAAGTAAGGGCATCGTCGAATTAAAGAGTTCTTTTAAATATTATTGATCTAAACACGTTTTTATTTTTAAACAGATTTGCAAATTAGTGAGACACATGGCACCGTCGGATTCTCTTCAAGTAGCTGCCAAATATACGGAAATTAACGTTAGGATTTATGCTCCGCAAGTGCTGACGGCCGCAAACACTTTAGCCATGTATCCGACATCGAAAATAGCTAAAGAAAATTTAGAAGGTAATTTATTTACATACAAAGTTACGGTGCTCTAGGCTATACTCCAGTTGGTTAAAAATATTTAACAAAAAACGAGAAGCGAAACTTTTTTTTTTGAAAATTTTAAACATACGACTTCTATTTTTTTTTTTTTTTTAGTTTTTGCTGATATGTGGCAAGCCTTGGTATCGGATGTGGCGCAAGTAACTAAAGATGTTGTAGATATGTGCAAAGGAAAAGACTTGAAGCACGTTTACATGAGCCTTCCCAGACCTGGGGTAAATTTTTTTTCTCAAAAAAAAAAAAAAAAAAAAACGAAAAAACCTATTTTTGTAATAATTTTTTTGCAGAAACACGGAACGACCAGCAAACCTTTGAAACCTTCTCGTTTGGACCCGGAGGAACAAGCCAAAATAGCCAAATCCGGTTTGGAAATGAAAATGATGACGAACGAAATGGACGCCGAAGCGGATAAATGGAGGCAGGACGATAACAACGATATCGTCAAGAGGGCTAGGAACATGTCGAGCATGGCCTTTTCCATGTACCAGTTTACTAAAGGGGAAGGAACCTTAAAAACCACTCAGGATCTTTTTACTCAAGCCGAATATTTTGCCGAGGAGGCAAATAGATTGTACAAAGTCGCTAGACAATTTTCCTATCAGGTGCCTGCAGGGACGCATAAAAAAGAATTGTTAGAAAGTTTGGCGGGGGTCCCGACTCACGTCCAACAGTTGCAATTCACGGTCAAGGATCCCACGGTCGGTAAAGCGGCCACTTTCACCAAAGTGGATATGGTCATACACGAGACAAAAAGCTTGATGAACATTATTTCTAAAGTGGTGACAAACTGTTTCGTTTGTTGCAACAAAGTATGCACAATTTTTTTCCTTTGGAGATTTCCCAATTTTAATATTTATATAATTTTTATATCTATTTCTTTACAGTACAACATCGATTTAAGAGGGATCAGTGCCGGAAACAGAGGTGTATCAGGAGGAGACGAAGACGGCGTTGGAGGTGGAGCTGGTGGTGGAGGAGACGGGAAAATGGGCACGGTGGGTGGCACCGATTCCAGCATATGACAGCTGGGGATGGCCCGAAGGGCGAAAGGTGACCCGAGAAGGACTCGAGTTTCGTTTCTCCTCTTCTAAAGGCCGTGAAACCTTTGTAAGTATCCGTTCAATTCTTTTTTAACTAATTTTTTCAAAAAATATAAATATCTCCTTTTAGGTCATAAAAGTTATTTATTAATGGTGTATGATCATTTCGACAGCCAAAAGACTATCATCTTCAGCACCTAAAACTGATTAACAAAAATTTTTTAATTAAAATTAATTCAATATTAACCTCAAAAAAAAAAAAAATCCTTTGAACACTCACTGCTAAAATTGAAACGAGAAAAACCCACTCTAATTTTAGCAGTGGGAGTTAACAGGATTTTTTTCTTTTGAGGTTAATGTTGAATTAATTTTAATTTAAACATTTTCGTTAATCAGTTTTAGGTGCTGAAGATGATAGTCTTTTGGCTATTGAAATGATCATACACCATTAATAAATCATTTTCATGACTTAAAAGGAGATATTTATAATTTTTGACATTGTCATAAGTCTTTAAGTTCCACGAATAAAATATTCATAAATAGTGATTTGCACAAGACCAAGACTGTCTCAACAAGACTTTTAACCAAGCCTTAGGGTCAAATTTTGTTTTTGGGCATCCGGGACATTAGGCATCTCAAAATAAGTAAGTCTTGTTTTGAAGTATTGTGCAAGAAATATTGTACAAGGCTCGAAAACAAGGCTTGTTTGTTTTTGCATACATACATATACATCCAGAAACGAAATTAGTCGAGTCTTGTACAATATCTTGTACGCATCACTAAAATATTCAATAAATTTTTCACTAAAATTGGAAATATGGTATATCATACAGCAAGTACCATGAACTTAATATAGCCAGCCAAGAAAATTTATTTTCAGCTTATTTAACGAACGAACTCATTTTGAAATACTTTAAACATGAAAAACAAACAAAAAATAATAACAATAATAATTTTAACATCACCTGGTAAACAATTTCCAATAGATGAATGAAAGACGTAGCAAAATAAACACGCAGCATAACCAATTTCCTACCATATCATCCATTTTAGTACGCTATCCTTTTCATATCACTGCATCAGTGCACAAACTGCAACACTACACAAACTGCAACACACACCGACCCGTAATATTCTACTCCGATTATGAGGATTTTTAATGCGAACTGAATTAATTCCGTACAGGACTTCGACTGCTATCGTAACAAAATGCCAGCCGGCTTGGGACTGGTTAAAAAAATCACTTTTAATATGAGAAGGGCATACGTAATAATAAAACCAAGATGGCCGCCATTTTACCACGACAGCAGTCGACAGGTACCCAAGCGGATTTAGCTCGCAGTAAAAATCCTGATTTGCAGACTGAAAAATTCTTATTAGCGGAAATAAAAATATATAACTTTCCAGTTTTATTACGTCACTTTAACGTCAGGTGCCTCTACGGTCAAAAACGAAAACCCATGACAGTTATATGGATCTCTGGGATGTAAAGCCTGTAGCCGCAGCATTCATTTCACCTTTTCCTAAAAAATTAAAAATGGAATGTCTTTTCTTTGAAATCAGGAAACTGGTGGATACCGAAATTTGGGTTCATTTAATTACTCAATGCCGACTTTTAGCCATATGTTCAGCTCGTTTTCATAAGCAAGACGCTATTGACAAAAGCGTAAAAAAATCGACATTAGTGCCGCCACGAAAAAAAAAAGAAAAAAAAATCGAATGGAGCTTTTGAAGGATCAAAGCCGGCACCCAAATCGCACATTTCCACCCAAATTTATCGCTTCAAATAAATCTTTTTCTTCAAAATACTTTATTCAAGAAATTTGAAAAGTGTAGTATCTTTATCTTAACAGCAAAAACACATTTTGTTTAAATTTACTTTAAGGAATAGTTTTAAATCATACTTTCCTTTAAAAACGGATTTAACTGATGTAATTTTCTTCGTTTTCTTCTCCTCAGGAATATGTCAGACATTTTGCCAAGACGCGGCGCGGGAGTTTATCCGTGACCGTTGGTTTGTTCAGTCTCCATTTCTTCCTCCGGCTCGTCAACACCTGCAAAGAAAAAGAAAAAAGGCAAACGGTATTAAAATGTTCTAGAATCGTTTGCACCATGCGGGGATTGCGGATGATTTCAGTCGCGTACCTACAAAAACAAAAAAAAAAAAGTTCCATTTCTTATTTATTTTTAATTTAATCAGATTAAAACTTTTCGAATCACAAATTACATATTTTAAATATCGGTACCAAAGAAAATCGAGAAAAGTTTAAAATTTTTAGACGATAATATATAATATATATATTTTTATATTTATTTTTAGACGAGAACCAATTAAAAATGATAAAAAAAAATAATAAAATAAAAAAGGTAATCTTTTTACAAGTTTATCTATTCTTAGAGTACAAAAATAGTATAATAGCACTCGTTTTTTAGGCGAACCCTTATAGCTTTTTTTTTTATTCTAGTCAGTCTTCCAATAAAAATCATTGAAAGTAATTATAGTTACCATTTTAAAATTAAAAAAAAAAAAAAAAAGAAATCATCCGCATCTCTGCATTATTTTTTATTGAACACCATGTATTTTTATTTCCTTTTTTTTTCAAAAATGATTCGACTTTGTCAGTTTTTTTTAAACATGAAAAATTTCTAGTTGTATAGATTAACATTGCCATTAGGTTATAAATTTAACTGTGACAATGAAAGATAATCATACGAATTTCAATCAAAAAAAAAAAAAATCTCGTGGGAAGTAACTAATTTGACCAAATTTTTTATACATAAAAAATTACTTTTTGGGTACGTTAAGTGTTAAGTCGAACGATTAGTTTCCTTATTCTCTTAAAAATGTTTTTTAAATGTTTTAAGAATTGGAAAATTGTTATTTAGCTGTAAATTTTAATAATTCTTTCTGTTTTCGTTGTTGCTCGGAATGAAAGCAGACTTGACAGATATATTAAAGATGTGTTTAAATTTTTTTAGCGTGCCGAAAGGGTTGAAAACTTTTAATTCGAATTTTAGAAAATTTCAGGCAGACAGGTCATATCAGAACATATCAAATTTTGTTTATTTTTTAAGTTTAATAAAACTAAAAAAATTGTTTTCGAGAGGTCGGTGGTTCGATTTTAACTTTGGCCACTTTGATTTAACTTTTCAACTGATTTTCTTTGCTAATATTTCCTATATAATTTGAGGTGTTATTGCAAAGTTCCATTCAAATATGACCTGTCAGTATGATCAAGATGTGTAAAACATTAAATTACTGTAGGCAAGGGTAGCATTGGGCCAAAAGCTATTGAAATTTTTGGAACTTTAACTTTATTGTTGCAGTACAGTAGATCTAAAACCTCTTTCTGAAACATCAAAATTTGGTAAAAACTCTCTTGCAGTCCTATGCTCCCTACCTACATTAAAATAAAACCAATTTTTTTTTTTGTACTTAATTATTCCAAATCAATCATCTTTGTTAGTGACAATTAAAAAATTTTTCCATTTTTTATTTATTAGATGACTGGTCGAATCATAGGCATTAGATGTAGGAAAGCGAGAAAATAATTTTGCTTCCTCTTTATTTATTTATTTATTTTTGTCCGAAACAATTGTAAAGAAAGAAAAGTTTGTGTTGCTTATAACCGAAGGTCATTCTTTATAGCGTATTTAATAATCCGCAAAATTGTTTATTTCCCCCCGCGGAATCACAGTCAACAGTTTGGCCAGATAAGACGGTTAAAAAATGATGATCGATTTATGTATCGACGCACAAAAAATGTTACGAGAATTTAAAAACAAAATAGATATATATATTCTCCTTTACTTGGCTTTTATAGCTAAATCTTTAGGTAAACGTAGTTTTTACACGTACACTAGCAAACCGTTCAACCCTTTTTTGTAAAAAAAATAAAAAAAATATTTTTTTTAAACAAAAAAAAAAGTAGAAAAATTGTTGACAATCAGGTTGTGATTTTTTTCTGGGAAATCAGCCGGTTGCAGAAAAGAACATATCTTATTTGGACCATTAATTCAAGAGTGTGCTTCGGTTATTTAAAAAATTTAAAGAAAAAAAAAAAGTTTTTTAGAGTTTTAAAAGAAAAATGAAAATTGCTTTCGTATTTTACTCTTTTTAAAGGACTTCCATTTTTAAAAAAAAAATCCGACAATATTCATTAACTGTTTGTTACATTAGTGTGAAAGGAAGTCGACAAATTAGTCGTAAAATTAAAATAAAAATCATTTACACCAAATAATTAATATTAGTAATGTTAATGTTATTTTTTAAAAAAAAAAGTCTCATATTTTTAATGAGGCATATAAAATCGGTTACGCTTGTTGTAAATAAACGTTTAAAATGTTAAGAATTATATTTCGTATGATGGAAGAATTATTTTACGATTGCAAAAAGAAAGTTTTGGATATAAATGTTTATTCAGATTATCTGCCTGATTTACATAAAAATTTAAGACTTTTCTCCGTTTCATTTTTGAGTAGATTTTTTTTCCCCCCACTTTTAGAGCTTTTATCTATTAATAAAATACAATCTTTAGAAATTTTTTTGAACGTTTTTTCAAATTTTGTTAAAGATGAAAAAAAAAAACAACAAAATCAGATTATTGCATTCGTACTTTCCCCAACCGCTACCTCTTAAAAATCAGTAACGAAAATGTTGAAATAAAAAAAAAAAATTAAGAAAAAAAAGTTTTTTAGATTTCTAGATGTTTTTATCATTCCTATTTTTCTTAAACGTAAATATTTTTGCAAAAAAAAAAAAAAATCGATTTTTTTATTTTTTTTTTAATATATATTTAAATGTTTCATAGTTTTTAATTGTATTTTTTCTGACAAGGATAAAAAAAATTATGGAAAAGCCAAGTCCGTTTTCATGCAATTGCAGAAACAAAAAATAGACGATCTTATAGTGTATACGATAAAACAATTCTGTATTAATTCAATTCTTTACTTTTCAAATCTTAATGATCCAATCATATTGTATATTTCTGCTTCGGCATACATATACTGCCTATACAGTATATCCGGCTTAGAGATGTACCATATGAAATTTCAATTTTAAAAAAAATTTGGAATAGATAAAAAAATGAAAGTATAAATTTACCCATTGGTTCCTCCGATTGCTTCTGGCCCGGAATTTGCCCGGCTTGAAGCATTTTATTAAGTCTTTCCACTTCTTCCAACGTGGTAGCTTTGGAAATGGCTTCCCGGATTTTGTAAAGGTCTTCCTGAGACGGTCCTGAAAAAAAAAAACAAATTTTCAACATTTTCATTTAATTTTTGTTTTTTTTTAATTTTTCGAAAAGATCTTCCATTTTTGTAAACAGGGTCTCATACACAAAAATGCCTAAATCAATCGATATGCACGCAAGATTGATTTTTTTAAACTTTTTTGATCTTGTGGCGTTTATGAAATTAAAAAAAAAAAAAAAATGAATTAATTGTAGAGATTGCATGATGTGGCTGCAATATTATCGATTTACTAAAAAAAATATCATGACTTTATTATAATACTAATAATAATAATAATAATTGTTAATTAGTCAAGTTAATGGTTGATAATCGGAATCGAGTTTTAATGTAATACTTTTAATTTTTTTACACTGCGTGTTTAAAAATACAGTATATACCTCATATCAGATTTTCTTGGAAAATCAAACAAAGTGAGATAAAAAACAAATAAAAAATTGTGTGATAACTGAAAAACATTTTTTTCTGATCCTTACCTGTCTTTGTAGGAAGTCCAGCACCAGGTACAAATGTTTTTGACTTGATTGCAATTTCTTTCTGTAATTCTTTTCCTTTTTTACTTTTAAAAAGTGTCATGGCCTCTTCTCTTTCCTGGAAAAAAAAAAAATAATTAAAAAAACAAAATTCGTTATTAATGTAAGATGCAAGAAGTTTGAAGAACTGTCTGATACTCCTGCAAAACTTTATAATTAAATTATGGCTTCCTTTATTTTAAGACTGAACTAAGTGATTCTGATAAATGATAATTTGGTAATTGAACAACAAAGTTAAGTTTACAATTTATGCAGCTGCACTTGAATTTCTTATTACTATCTGACCCTTGAAATCAAAATAATAGATCCAATAAATTGCAAAGAGCTTTGAAATTGATATTGAGTTTTAAATATATGACACTTTGAACAGGAAAAAATCTTATACCTTTTTCTTAATTTTACGAAAATCCAAGACTTTAAGTTGTGGGAGTTTGAAGGCAATATACTGCCGATAGTGAGGTTTGCTCTGCACTGGATTATACAATAAACTAAGGGTACGGAGTTGTGTCAGTTTTGCTAAAACATCTATGTCCCCTAATTCTGCTATTGAATTCCCTGTTAAGATAATGCTTTCTAAATTTGGTAATGATTCCTCCAGACCTTCTGCAATTCTCCTGCAAGCAAAAATATGTCAAATGATTCCCCATTAATACAACAATTTGAAAATCAAAATTCTTACACAATCCTATTGTTGTTTAGCAATAAATTTTTTAAACGTTTTAAAAGCGGAAAACCTCCTAATTTGTGAATGTCATTATCGGAAAAATCGATCGTATCGAATTGGTCCAAGGTAGCACCCATGTTTTCTATTACTGGAATTTTATAACCTAAAAAAGAAATACAAAAACATCATTAGCCGGTAAAAAGTTACATGTGGAATAGGGATTGAAGTGTAACATACCTCTCAAATCCAGTTCACGATCTTTAACTGGATTTATATATTGCATGCTTTTTTGAATTAATTCTGGTGTTAACTTGACCATGATTAATACTAATTCGACGTTAATGCCGAAAATATATAGTTGACAAAAAACGTTTACATTTAATATTTGCAAATAAAGCGATGTTGAGACGTTTGAGTCTCTACATAATCCGGGATTGGACATACGAAGCCATGTTTCCCCTTCTTTATGCATTTATCGCTACTTAATAAAAAAAAATGCAACACATTGTCATATCTCTTATTATCAAGGATCTTTATTCCTTTTTTGTACCTCAAAGGAAATGGAGTTTATGAATGGTGTATTAAGCGCCAAATTTTGAAATTGCTTTTTTTCGACTGAATACTTGAAGCTGGTTTTTCTCGCAAGCATTTTATCCTACTTGGCAAACAAAAAAATAATTGGATCCGACAAAATAAATTTGGAGGGTGAAAGAATAATTAAAAAGTAAATAAAAAAGCCATTAATTTAAAAAGTTTAATTTTTAATCGACGATACTGAAAATATTCTACAACATTACATTTATTTATCATCGTTTATAAACTTCATTAAAGGGTCTCAATCAATCTACAAAAACTTACCCCTAAAAACTTCTTCTGGAAGCAGTGGAGAGATTTTCAATACCCCAAAGATCAAATGAGCAAATTTATACTCGATTGGCTTGAAAAAAAGATTGCAAAAATCGGCCGGATAGGTACTGCTGGACGACTGGAGAAAGGTTTGGGGAGTGTTTTTCTGCTTTTTCAAGTTTTCCGGGAAACTGAAGAAAAATTCCAGAAATCCCGACCAAACGGGCAAATCTATACGCAAAGGGCTTTAATTAAAAAGAAAGATCGTCAAAATCGGCCGGACAGAGACTGCAGGGTGACTGGAAATAGGTTTTGGAGGTTCTTAGTGTTTTAATGTATAGATTTTAAAAATATTGATTTTTTATATGTATTTTGAATGTTTATGGCAATAAAGCATCTGTTAAGGGAAATTCAAAATTAGATGAGTAAAGGAGATTCTTTAGGTGAATTTCAGATTCTAAACTGATCGCTCTCCTGCAACTTAAACATAGGCGAAACTTTGTTTATTTTCGTAGAAAGGTTTTTCCGCCCACAAAAATTTTAATGGAATCGAATAACACAGCCAAGAAAAATTTATACATTTTTCTTCAGTCATCTTCTTTAAAATAAACCCCGACCTTGACCGGGTCTCATCCTTCTCCTTAAATGAAAATCAGGAAAATGAGAACGGTTTTTATCAGTTATTAAGGTTATCTACTGCGTTAATAAATAATAATAATAATAATAATAAAAATAATAATAATAAGAAACATCAAAGATACGGCAGACACGAAAGTAGCAAAATACCAGACGCTAACACAATATCTAAAGCGAATTTACGATCTCGAGCGAATTGAAATAATGCCAATGATCATCTCGTCAACTGGTACGATTCCGAAAATTACAGTCGAAGGAACCCGGAAGCTAGACCTTAAGCCGAAGATTCTAACGATAGCTCAGGAAAATGTTCTGATTAGCTCCACATCATTGGTCCGAGATTTCCTCGGCCACAGCGCAGTATAGACCCTTTTTTTTTTTTTTTTTTTTTTTTTTTTTTTTTATTAATAGTAAAGCGAGTGATTCGGGAAATAATAAAAATGCAGTTTTATGCTTGGTTCAACCCGCATAATCTGTTTAAAAACTGTAAAAATTTAGTGTTAAAGTTTAAAATAATAATAAGCAAATTATACAACCAAGTTTTGCCCTTTTACTGGTCAAATTTAGAACGCCATAAGTCAAATACTTAAACGACACAAATTAAAAATTAATTTTCTTTTAACCGCTGGCAAAACAGGAGTCAGTACGATAAAAATTTTATAAGGTGAAAGATTCAGTTACCGTCGGCGAGAGAGTTACCGCCACATTCCAAAAAATCCAAAATCAGCCAATCAGATGGCAGTGTTTTCTACTTGTGTTTTATTTGCTCTGTAGAATATTATTTGATTGGTTGTTTTTGAATTTTTTGGAACGTGGCGGCAACTTTCCAGCCGTCTGTAACTGGATCTTTCACCCTATTATTGAAAAGAATATTGTCTTGTCTAATGCGGTTCACAAGTACCAGAAAATGATCAATGAGTCACTTATCAATGAAAATTCAAAATGGCTTATGGATTTATCATCTTTTGCATTAAACATCTGAAACCAATAAAGAGATGGCTCGAATGCTGATCTTCGGGCAAGTCGAATGTTAAAGCTTTCTGCGGTAAGTATACATAAAAACTGAAAAAAACAAATTTATTTCTCGGATTTTGTTGTTCTGGGGTACAACACTTTTATTTAGGAACAAAAAAAATTTTATGACGAAAAATAAATATTTTT
The DNA here is from genome assembly GCA_037577465.1 of Liposcelis bostrychophila. Lineage (NCBI taxonomy): Eukaryota > Metazoa > Arthropoda > Insecta > Psocodea > Liposcelididae > Liposcelis > Liposcelis bostrychophila. The sequence continues at coordinate 17,433,041 of CM075212.1, read as the reverse complement.
CGTAATTTCTTAATAAGCAAAAAGTTGCTTTGTTTTTTGAGACATCCTGATTCATATATTTAAAGTTACAAATATTTCTAGGTCACATAACAAATTGGCGTGCATTCAAGATTTAAATACAGAAATTCAAAGAAAAACTTCAAAATTAGGAAATAATTGCGCTCCAGGCTCAATTCAATATGCTTCGAGTTTTATTCATATGGATTTTATGCGTGTATGTGTTATCTATACAAGCCGACCTTGAAATTCACTCTTTTGGCAATGACGATTGCTGTGATACTATTCCTATGACAGTCGTCAAGGAATTTGGTTTTCAAGCTGCGTGGAGAAGGAACGTAATTGGAATTAAATTAAACGGGAAGAATTATGGATCCTTAGATGCAGGATACTCGCCAGGGACCTTCCACTTCGGAAATACTAACTCGTACATAAACTACGTTGAATCTTCGTACGGAGAACAAGTGGATTGGCTTAAAGTTTGCACAAACGAAGATGAATGCATAAAGGGAGGAGGATCAGGTTCGTATCGAACCAGTATGGAAAATGTAAGAGTCGTAGCTGTCGGGGGGAAGTATCGAGGCAGCGGCATACGTAGGCTAGACGTAATGTATGCAAGGCGGTATCAGCCATCCAAGCTCAGTGACAGCAATGTCACTTTCATTTTGTCTTACACTCCATCTACGGAAGTCATGAAGGAATACGAAAGCGACAAAGATAAAACGATGGACGCTTACTTTCAAGCCTTAGAAGCAATGAGCAGGACACAATACGACAAGAGCATTCAAACGGATTTCACGGTCAAACTTGCTTATGCCTTGAATAACGATGTTTATTTACTGGACGGTAAATTAGAAACTCTTAAACATAGCCTTTATAAGGATAAGGAAGCAAAGAGTACACCGGTTCCCGAAGGTCATGTAGGTATTACGTCCGTCGTTGGGGAGCTATGGGAGGGAGCAAGCGGAACGTTTTGGGTGTTCCCAACAGCACCGGCTACATACACTTTGATCAAAACAAGCGATGTGGACAAAGTTCTTGGCTCTTATGATTTAACGGATTCACTTTCCACTCAGATGCCAGATCTGACAGGATACAAAACAAATCAAAATGGGTTTGCCTATTATGCTAAACCCTCTACTAACACCACTACACCCACTTCGGCTCCCTGATTCCAATGTTACTTCTAATGTAAAATTTGTACAAATCTTTTTTTTTAATTAGAAATTGCGTTGAACATAAATAAGTTAAAAAAATTTTAGTTTCGGTTTTTTTTTATTAGCTAATTCCTTGTGAAGCTAAATTTTCTTCTAGCGATTTTAAAGATTGTTGAAGTGATAACGAGTTTAACATCATTAGAGAAAGTTTTTAAAAAAATTTGGCAAAAAAATTTTTAGAACGGGGAAATTTTTTGGAATTAGTGCCATGCATAACATTTTTTATGACTTTACCTGAAAGAAAAGAAATAAATAAATTTTTAAAAAAAGTAAGTAAATTGTACTAGAATAAAAGCCTCTTTAAACAATTTATCAATTGGACCTAGGAAACATCAAACCATCATGGTTCTCAAGAACATGCTCCAGTCTTAAACAGACTCTAGGCCTATTTCTGAAACTGCTTCATCTGCATTGAAAAAGTACAAATCACACAACAGTCAACTAGATTTCTTTGGGTTTTTTCACACCATCAATTTTATTTTTCACTGATGAGATGGGCAGAAAAGCTGACCCAAATAATAAACAATTATAACAATTTTAAAATTAATTTCTATCTAACAAAATCTTGGAACTTTTTGAACTAAAGATGCAGTAAAAATCATGCATCTTTTTATGCTACCTATATGTTAAACAGACCTTTAAAATGAAATGGCCTTCAGTTTTTAGTGCAGAATGATTCTATACAAAAATTCTGAGCATTGAAAAGCACATACTTGATTTGATATAAAATAAAATGTAATTAATCTCAAGCTTAAGCATCTTAAAAGTCATAATAAAATTAAGCAGGTAAGTCTTACTACAATTTTTGAACATTTTATAATAAAATCACAGCCTTGCAATTAAAAATTAAGACCAAATTGGCAGCAGGGTTCTGTTCTCACTGTCACTGATTGTAATTTTTGCATAGGTTTAAGCTAAAAAATTCTGCCATTAAAATTTTTATGCTAAAGTTACACCTTGGCTATCTGTAGCACATTTATACCTCTGTTACTAGTCATGAAATTATCTGAAGTCTTTTTCAGTAACCCAAATTCACGTGAAATTTTAGGTCCCCTCATTTGCCCATGGTTGTTAGAAGTTTATAAAATGGTGCAGTTTGAGGAAAACTGTCTAGCACCATCCCTGTAATGCTTTCACAGACAACAAACAGGAATATGCCACATTTTGAAAAAAAGTAAAGCAAAATGAATTTAAAAAAAAATAAATAAATAAAAATTTTACAGGAACTTGAGACACTTGTCACAAAAAAAAGAATAGAAGCACCTGTTGCATCACTCACATAAAAAGAGCAGCCAGCAATCACAAATTTAATTACAGCCATAAACTACACTCAAGACTTACTGCACTCATGAATCGAATTGCACATCACCCAATGTTGCTGCATCATTGAAACTTGCTGAGTCAATCCAGATGAAATGCTGCAATTTCGAACCTATGTCCGCTTAAAGGATTGAATAAAAATAAAGACCCTTTTAAATGTGAAAGAATTTATTTCACACACTAAATTTTACACTTACACTTAACACTAACTACACAAAATGCTGTGTTACCAATAGAACTCACAAAAAAAAATTGTTAAAAAATAAAAAAATCATTTATCAATACCAATACCAATGTTAAGATCCATTTTTTAAAAAATAATTGGTAACAATTATTCCACAGTTAAAGAAAAAAAATTTGGTTGGGACTTCACAGTCACTTTGACACAATTTAAATTTCAATCATAAAAGAAAAAAAAAAGTTAAAATTTCTTTTTCAGTGTCTTTGTCACTTGCACATACCACAAACGGAATGAGGACTACAAAATCTGATTAGCATTCTCCGTTTGTGGTAGGATTTACATTCATCACATTTATTTTATTTCTTATCACATAATCAAGAAACAGCTCTTTCACAAAACTCACAAAACCTTATACAGCACACAGTCAATAAGAACAAGTGAAAGAACTGTCGACATCACTGAAACTGGTTTTCATTTTTTTTTTTTTTTTAATAAAATAAGTGACTGATCTCTTTTTTGACTGTAAAGTTATTAAAGTGTGCTCACACACAATTCAAGAATAATTTCATCACCAAGATTAAAAAAATTTTTTTTTGCACATTACTAACTTCCTTAATTTATTTTTAAAGTTTTCATTTGGGAAATAAATATATGTTAAATGCGCACACATATTCACGTCATTATGCTGTGCCACCCCTTACGACTACAATAACTAAATGATCTTCTTTGAGACCTTCCTCGGACAAACCTGGTGCAGAGCGTTTCAACAGTTCCGTGGAAAAGGAACAAGGGGGGAAAGCGTATAAAACACCCGAAGAATCCGAATCTTTGTTTAAAAGGGAAATTACACCCGCGGCTTCTTTTTGTTTTAAATACGATACCAGGTTTCTCAAAGGACGAGTCTGTACAGACGCGTCGTCAATCGTTATATTTGTCGAAGACCCGGATAAACCCAAGAAAATGGCATGAGAACTGGAAGAGGAAATCCTCTTGGACACGTCGTCCAATTTCGGCTGGTCCAGTCTCAGCCTTTGAGTAATTCGCAAAAGGTGTTTGCCATCCTCATCCTTCATCAAACTTTCAATAATATCTGCATCCCCGTCGGTCAAATGAAACTTTGCAGGGAAGAGAGAATTTTTCAGAATTAAAGCTCCTTGCCACTGCGCGATGCACCTCCGAGCAACGTCCGCCAACGTTCGCGCAGAGCCTAAATGGCCGTTGCGTCGACTTTCGGACCCGGAATCACTGTCGATCGATCTCATCCTAGGGGAACGCGAACGCGAATTCTATCCCCACCAGGTTCGCCCGACATTGACCTCCTGTGCTTTTCGTAATCTGATTCTGGTCTCCTACCTGACCAGTCACCTTCGGGAGGGTAATGCTCGGGAGGATATCCGCCACCCCTATAAGCTCCCCGTCGTTCGTGAAAGGGATAGCCGCGACCACGACCCCGATAGCCGCGCCATGATCCGTAATAATCGGCCCCTTCCGCGGAGCTCCAATGTTCATATCCAGGAGCGTCGTATCCGTAATCATCCGCGGTACCAGGAGCGTGAGCTCTGAAAGAATCAGCCCCCTCTGCCGGAAAGGAGGAGGAACCGACGGTCTCGGTTTAAAAGCTGGCATCCCGGGAACATCCGCGAAATCTATTCGGAGCCTGTGCTCGGGTCCCCCCAAAGGAAACCCCCTCATTTCCTTGACCGCAGCTTGAGCAGCGTCGATTGAATCGTACTGAATATACGCGCTGCTATCCCCTTTAATGTAATCAATTTTTTTGATCGCCCCGAATCTGTCAAACTCCCTTTCCAATTGAGCAATGGAAGTCCACTGCCCCAATCCCCCCACCCAAATTCTAGTCGTCGGTGTGGCTTTCCCAAAGCCTATTTTACATTGAAATTTACCGATATATTGACCGGACAGTTCGACCTTGGCTCGATGTGCCATGTCTAAATTTTGAAAACGAACGAAAGCGAAAGCATTACCCGTCCCTGGCGCAGGTCTCTTGATGTCTATATCTTCAACGATTCCATATCTTTCAAAAATTCTTCTCAATTCTTCCTCAGATATGTTGATTTCTAAATTGCCAGCAAAAAGCGTCCTAGTGGCAAGAGGATCATCTTCTGGTGGTATGTGGTGTAGATAATTTGGGAATTTATCTTTTTTGTTTTCAAATTGAAATCCTTCTCCAAAATGAGGGGCTCTAGGTCTGGGAGCATGTGGATGAGGAAAGCCTCGTGGAGGAGGAGCATAATGAGCATGGTGAGGAGGACCTGGTGGCAAATGAGGAGGCACATGAGGATGCCTCGGAGGTCCATATGGGTCTCTATGAATGGGGACTCTCACAAAATCATGGTGAGGAGGAGGAGGCACATCACGCCTGAAATCATGAGGAGGTGGGCCTGGTGGTCCATAAGGGGGACGGTCGTACCGCTCAACCGGATACTGCTCCGGCACAGGAGGAACCGGTGACCTGGCCCTGTAATATCTGTCATAATCAGGAGATAAACTTCTGCTTCGCGGACGACGGTACATGTCACTAGTAACCCTGCTTGGTCTGCTTTCAAAAACCGGCTCAACTATGGCCACTTTGTCATAAATAACGATTCTTGGTTTGCTGTGTTTCGCATCTCGAGCGTCCTCTGAGCTTCTAAAACAAACGTACGCCACTCTTTCCTGATCTAAATCGTGAGAAATTCTTATTGTAATATCACCAAATCTTTTATATTCCCTATAAAGAGTATCTTTGATTAACTCATCACTGGCTTTTGGGTGTAAAGCGCTGACACAAAGCACTTTATAGCTGCTGGCAATGTCCCTGGATCTCCCGTATTCGTCTCTATGATCGGAATAACGCCTAGGACTAGGCGAACGACCTCGGCTGCTCCTTCGACGAATCCTTTCGGGAGTGATTCTTTCATCGGAGCTGTCGTCGTATCTTCCCACGCTCGATCGCGATCTTTTGCTTCTCCTTGGAGGAGTATCTCTGGACGAACTGCGCTTCATGTTGTTGTGAACTTTAATGGTTAATTTATCTCTAGCTACGTCAGCTTTACGGTACATTGATCGATACAAAACCAAAGAAAGACGCCATCAACGTCACGTTCAGAAATCGCACTTCCCGTATTTCCGGACCCACCTTATCAATGGATCAAAGGAAAGCAACCAATCAGTGTCGAGCTTTTTTTCGGCTGCATCGTTGTTGTCTTGTAAAACTGGGAAAAAGACCAGATTTAAATGCTTTTTAACTGATCAAATTAAAACGAGCTGTATTAAATCATGTCGTAATTATTTAAATGGTTAAATCTATAATAGTTTTTTTAGCACTGTCATCTGTCTTTTAATTAAATTTCATTAATTATCCCATCCATTGGCAATACTGATCAGAACTCTGGGATTGTAAACAAGTACACGTTTTACAGTACATTTATTATTCCCGATATGCAAAGAATTAAGATGATCGACTTAATAGGTAGGTAATTTTAATTTTAAAAAATTAAATAATCAGTTATTGGTTGTTATGATTTTTTTTGTCAGATATTGCTGCGAATTTAACCGACGGAATGTTTTCCGGAGTTTATAACGGAAGCCAAAAACATGCCCCAGACGTCGCGAACGTACTGGACAGATGTTGGAAAAGTGGTTTAAAAAAAATTATTATCACAGGAACTAGTTTAAGTGAAAGCAAAACTGCAGTTGAATTGGCCAAATCAAACGGTGAGTGGGAATAAAATAAAATGAGGAATATATTCAATTAAAAATAAAATGAAGATCAATTGTATAGCACTGTGGGTTGTCATCCAACAAGTTGCAGTGAAATTGAAAAAAGTGACGACAGCAATGCATACATCCAAAGTTTAGTTGATTTGTGTAAAGAAAACACAAAAAAAGTTGCAGCAGTAGGTGAATTTGGATTGGACTATGATAGACTTCATTTTTGTCCGAAAGAAGTTCAGCTAAAGTAAGTAAGATTGTAATAATTTAATCTCATAAAGATTAATTTTTTTTTTGCTTCCACAGGTTTTTTGAAAACCAGTTAATAGCCTTCGAAGAACTAAAAAAGCCTCTGTTTCTCCATTGTCGAAATGCAGCTCAGGATTTAATCAGCATCTTATCAAAGCATAGAGAATCTTTTACTGGAGGAGTAGTACACTCTTTTGATGGGTCAATTGAAGAAGCTAAACAGATATTAGATTTAGGTCTTTTTATAGGATTAAATGGATGGTGGGTTGAAATTAAAATTTTTTTTTTGAGAGAGGTGGGAATTTAAATTTATTTATTTATTTTTTTCCCAGCTCTTTAAAAACAGAGGACAATTTAAATACTGTTAAATATTTACCTTCCAATAAAATATTGATTGAAACAGATTGTCCCTGGTGCGAAATCAGACCTACTCACGCGGGCTTTAAATACGTCAAAACCAAATTTCCAGCTGTTAAAAAGGAAAAATGGGAGTCAGGGAAAATGGTCAAAGGAAGGAACGAACCATGCAACTTAATGTAAAACAACTTTATTTTACTTAAACAAACCTTGGGGTATTAATTTTTTTTTTTTTTTTTTTTTTTCAGACAAGTTTTAGAAGTTATATCTGGAGTCAAAGAAGAAGATATTAATGAATTAGGTGAAGCAATATACAAAAATACGGAAAAGTTGTTTTTTTCGGGAACGGTATAAAAAAAATTGGGTTTATCAAAATCGCAAGAGTTTGGGCGTTTTGTTTTCTCGACTCATTCAATTTCTTACGATTTGAGGAGCCTAAATTGTAAGCAAAACCTGCTCACAATTTTAAAAAAATCAGATTTGTGGAAAATATTTTATTTTATAAACACTAGCAGTACCAATGATCAATATACAATAAAATTCTACAATTACTCAAAATTTTTTTTTTTTTACCCATGTAATACTAAGGATTCAAAAATTACACTAAATAACAATCTATCTTTCATTTTATTTATTCATTTGTAAACAGGCATTTTAAATCTAGTTAGTTTAATCAACTTTAGCTGCAATGGATTCAAGTTGACTAGATTTTAGGTAAACCAGTCATTCAAGACTGATCTTACATCATACGAATAACGGATGAAAGCATATAAACTGAACTACAGTACAGATAAAAATGCTACTAGATTCAAAAATGCTTTTACGGTATACAATCGCGAAAGTGTATCTGTGATTTAAAGTCTGGAAATCAGAAATTATACAAAAAATTTGTTGCAGATATTTTATTCTGCATATGATTTTTACATTTTGTCAATTTTATATGATCATTGTTGGTTTATTAAAATTAGCCAATTGATTGTTTTACGTGCGAGAAAAAAAAGGCTGTTCATAAGAATTATCCATAATGCTTTTAGATTGAATTAATTTTTCCAGTTCCACCGTTGCAACAATTTGTCTTTTTTTAAATAAGTTCTTTCTCTCCCTGGAAAAAAGACACTGCTCATCTCTCTTACACCGTAAGAAAGACAATTGATGTAACGCAGGATCAATTGACATAAGTTTCCGACTTAAAAGCGAATCATTTACATAAGTGAACCTTAAATAGACGTTTTACATCTTAAACGCATTCTTGAATTTATTAGCTTTTTTTTATATTTTATATAATTCATCCATAATACTGCCTTTTTACTGAGATTTAAGTTATTTTTCTTAAAATCTTAAACGACCTGCTCATGCTAAAACGATGGAAAAATAATTATTTTTTATTTATCTAACTTTTGCCTAATTTCAGTGTGATGCAAAATTGTCATTCTTATTCATGATCTTGAAAGATTATTATTCCTATTTGAAATTTAAACCTAAAAAATCAAGAAAATGGAAATAAGTATAACTAAATGAATGTCCTCGTCTTTTCTTAACATCAGAGAGTCTTTAAATATTTCTTTTCACTATACATAATAAAAACCATATAAATAGTACGACAAAAAATTGAACAACTGAATAAACTTCAAAGATATAGTTTACTGAAAATCCTACGAAAAAACAATACAGTACGAGATCTAATTCAGACAAAAAAAAAAAAAAAAAAATTCAAGTTAACGATTTCTCACGTTATAAAGCTAATGGAATACATTGATTATCCTTATAGGTGTCAAATGTTTAACTTTTTTGTTTCTTTTTAGTTTTGTCACGTTTCAATTGTTTGATGTGACGCCTCAACATGAAATATATTTTAATAAAGACCAGCTTTTCTCTGTAATGGCACACTCAAACACTGTTGGAATTATTTGCTAACAATAAAGCCTTAAATTTAGAACATGTTAACATACCAATTTTTGGCACAGAAAAAAATTTAAACCGGATTTACGATTACACGAAGGTTTTTTTTTTTTTTTTTCAACTAACAATAATTACTAAACTGAAGCCTATTAACTAAAAATTACTGCAATTCCTTGGGATCAATATTTTACGACAGGATCATATAATTATAGTGAGCGTCGACGATCCGTAACTACTTAAATTTAATACAAAATCTTGCAAAATAATTAAAACCTATGACTTTTAAACATTTAAGAAAAGCAAAAACACATGGAAAAAAAATTTTAGTAAATTAAGTTAGTTCAAAATTGGAATTTAATTGGAATTTCCTTGTAAGGAGGCTGAGATTCAAAATGTGCAGGGAATTTTCGGAATGTACCGTGCTTTTTATAAATCAAGTCCAGTACAGTAAAGGTTAAAATGGGACGTGGTGGTGAAAAATTTGTGAAAGAAGCCGAAAAATTGAATAAAAAAATTCGACCAGATGTAATTCGAAGGGCTCCTTTTTCTTAAGACTTCTAATAAACTCTTTGGTTGATTTGCGAACTTTGCCTAAAAACTGTTATCTTCCTTGTGAGTCCGTTGAAACGTTCTATATACCCACTGCAAAGTGTTCGTGGCGTACACTTGAGTCGTGTTTAAAGCGTCCAGCGTGACTTTGCGCAAATTTTCAGGCGACATACTGCCTCTGGAAAAGAAAAAAATTGCATTGCAAGATTCAGAAATCTCTTCTTCAATCAACGAAAAATTTACACTTACACAAAAATATTTTTCTTTGCATATTCTATAGCGGATAAAGAATAATTTTGGACTTGCCCTGTCACAACCCAAGCACTTTGTGACAATTTTGAAAGACCATCTTGGACTACTACTGTGTTTTCCGCTAACTGAAACAGAAATAAATTAAAATAGTTAACTAAAAAGAGAAATTAAATACTACGAAGGTGAAATTTTGAAGTTGTTGCCCATAAAAAAATTTTCAAAGGAGTTTTAGAAATATCTCTAACCTCTTGCAAGTATAGCAATAACTAAAAGTATTGTTATATGAAAAAGGAACTTTAAGAGTATTTTTAGAGTGATTATGACAAATAAAAGATCCCTATACAAACTTTAGGGTAAATTTTTAGTCAGTTTGACCTGAGAACTCTTGACTTCTGACTCTTCATATGATTCAACTCTCAATTTTCGGGACCCACAGGAAAAAGATTACTTTGAATAGTAAACAATTCTTCATATCATTACAGGGAAAATAGTAACAGTGGGTAAATGGAGGTAAAAAAATGAGATTTGCTGAAAACAGAAATATAAATTATAAAATTATTAATTGAAATGCACGTTTCAAATAATTCTCTTTTTCAAATTAAAAAATCTCTTACCCAAGACTGTACAACTGGAGATTTTTCTTCTATATAACCTGATAAATTTTGAAGAATAGTGCAACTAGAATTGTAAACAATCAGACCAATTTCGTAAAATAGTTGAACATATGGCTTTAAATACACACATGTTTCATTATAATATATGGGAATATTTATTTTCATCCACCTGCAAATAGTACAGCAAAATAATAAACCAAAAACAATTATGCTTCCATTTTTACTTACGTGACAGACTTATCACAAGTTTTTTTGGTTTCTTTTAATAGAATATCGCCATAATGAAGAGCTCCACTATCTTTCAAAAACAAATGGGTTTTAGATCCTGAAATAGATGAAAATTTATAAATGCATAAAATCATAAAGATATGACTCAACAAGTCAAGTACTTACTCTCAAAGCTACCATGAATATTAATATCATATGCCAATACTCCTAAAATAATTAAACCTAACACAAGAGAACCTGCCTTCCACATCATGAAAACCTAAAACAAAAGAGAAACAAACGTAGCAAAAACACATATTAAAAATAACTCTTATTTTAACCTTTTAATCTCTATCAGTGCAAAGGAACTTCTTTTTTGTAGAACTATTATGACAATGCCGTTAAAAAAGTAAAAACGCAGGTGATTACAAACCTTAATATTATTAATACTATGACAATTCACTTTTCAAAATAACAAATAAATCAATATTTCATAGCTTTAATATCTCTATCAATTTTTTTTTCAACATAATCATCGAAGTTAGTTGTAATTACTTTTCAGGATTTTAATTCTGAATGTATGTAAACACAACACAACATTAAATTGAATCGGCCATTTTCATTTCAGTTGGTCTTTTTTAAACTTCTGCGCATATCTCATGCACCATGGTCAAAAAATCATAGGAACGCACTTTTACGACGTCACCTTTTAGTCCACAGCTCATTGGTTAAAAAAGTCTGACGAAAGCTACCTTTGGTTGAGGAAGCAAAATGATTGGCTGAGCTCTTTTCATTTTTAAACAATCACAATACTGTTTTCTTTTTACTATGTTAGTAAGGATATTTTCACTTCTGCTGTAAAATTTGTAAACAAGGTATATATTAATTAATAAGTTTCTCCTCAAATTTCCGTTAATATATGGTGCCTCACGGTTAATTAATTCTTAAATACTTTTTTTCAGAAAAATTTAAAGATGTCAACTTCCCTAACGGAAACGCTGACAAAGTTTCGAACGTCTTTCAAAATAGCCAAGGAAGCTATTCAGTGGTACCCCGGTCACATGCACAAAAGCTTTCAAATCATGCAGGCGAAACTTACTAGCGTGGATTGCATTTTCGAGGTCCACGATGCCAGAATTCCTATGACTGGAAGAAATCCTAATTTTGTTAAAAAACTGATTGGTGAGAAGCCTCATATTTTAATTTTGAGTAAAAAAGATTTAATCCTCAAGAGCTATGCAAAATTAATTCGCTCCAAACTTCAGGAAGAAGAGAACATAGAACACCTATTGTTTATCAACAACAAAGACCCAAAATGTGAAGGACTTAGAAAAATTGTGCCATTGGCAATCAATTTAATTTCCAATTCAAATAGATTCAATAGATCAACTGAAACAAACTTAAAAATAATGGTTATTGGAGTTCCTAATACAGGCAAATCTTCATTGATTAATGCTTTACGTAGCAAAAATCTTAAAAAAGGAAAGGCCACTCCAGTCGGGGGCATAGCAGGAATAACCAAAGCAGTTCATAATGAAATTAAAATTCATGTTGAACCTCCAGTATATGTATTAGACACTCCTGGTATATTACCTCCTAACATAAAAGACACAGAAACTGGAATGAAATTAGCCCTATGCTCATGTTTAAATGATGAAAACGTAGGCATAATTAATATTGCAGATTTTATGTTGTACTGGTTTAATAAAAATAATTGCTTTAATTATGTAGATGTTCTCGGTTTAAGTGGTCCAAGTGATGACATTTTACCAATATTAGTTAAAATTGCAACTGATGAAAATAAGTTTGAAACAAAGTTGAACATTGCTACCCATTCCTATGAAAAGTTACCAGACATAAGATTTGCAGCTAGTAGAATAGTCAGAATGTTTAGAGAAGGTAAATTTGGTAATCTAATACTTGATACTGATATTTTATCTTCAGAAGGGTTTCATTAAGGATTTTTTCTGTAAAAAATCAGTTTTTAGAAAAGAATTTATTATTATTTGCTTAAAATATAATAACCAAAATAAAAAATTGCAAAGCAAATTAATTGTATGACTTAATCTTTTTTCAAAATACCTTTTTTGTTTCTCTTCACTTTTGTGCCCATCACTTCCATTAAAAATCAGCTTTTAAGTTTTACCAATGTTAAAAACAAAAAATACATCAACTGTTTGGAAAAAGATAAGCGATGATGCGGCTGTTAAAAATAAATTCATCGCCCAAGGCAAAAAAAGCAGATGACTACTACAACCGGTCGCTTTTTTTTTTTATATCGCCGCACAGCAGGTTGTGTAATCTTAAGCTATAACCTTCTGTAGATTAGCTTTGTTAGTTTCTTACAAACGGTCAGATATGTTGTCATTTCAGTAAAATAATTTATACATTTCGTAGCTCACGACTTATTCATACCTGAAATTAAAAACCATTTTCAAAACTTTCAATAATCGGTCAATTTATTTTTATATTTTTGGATCAATTTCTAACAACACCAAACCAAACAATAAAAAAAAGAAATTCATCGTTATTATATTATTATATATATAAAAGAATAGGTACGAATATTTTTTCGAAATGCATGAGATTGTTTATTTAAGGATATACTGCTCAACAAAAGTGTTCCATTCATCTTGTTAATAATGAATCTCAATTGTCAATATCATGATGTAAAATCCATTTTATTAAGTTTAAATAATGCAAGTTTTTTAAAAAAAAAAAAAAAAAAAGAAGAAGAAAAAACATGTAGAGGAACATCATATTCCAGTAATAAATTTTTTTTTGTGATGATGCGATAAGAAGCACTTGATAATGAATTTTTAATTTTTTTTTTTTTTTTTTTTAAAGATATTCCCAAAAAGAAAACACGTAAACAGAAACATTTTAAAAATTTTTGTATAAATCCCTTCATTAAAAAAAATAAAACTTATTTATTTTTAATATTATTAAAAACGAACTATTTCTCAGAGTCCTTCGATCTCGATATCTCCATATCGGTTGAAGAAAAAGAAATCAATATTCTTCGTCATCGTTTGGAGGAAGTTGATTTTCTTCGATTTCATCAGGCGGAGCAAAGCCATCCTGTAAAATCGGTTCGGTCGTAAAATTAGAAAATTTTACTAAAAAGATTTTTTTTTTAATTTATACGCGGCGCTGCATGTCCTTCTTGGGTCAGTCAGTCAAATCAAAGGGTCAGATATTATTTAACTGACTTGAATCGGCAAAAGCCACTTAAAAACTAGATAAAATAGAAATTATTATTACGTTGATGTAAATAATTAGGAGATCACATAACTGTTGATTACAGCAAAAAACTTTTTCTTTTAAACCACCATTGCAGTCGTAAAAATATCAATTAAAAATTACGAAAACTAAACTGAAAATTTTTTTTTTTTTTTTCTGATTCAAAGAAAAATGTCTAGAATCTATTTTTAAAACCCTTGACAATGTTCGACTAAGTATTTTTTGTCATTCGAGACGTCACTGAGAATGACAGGCAGCGCTATGAAACCAAAAACTTTAAAAGAGACATACCTCGGTGGCATAAAGCACTTCTAAAATTTTCTCGATAATTGGAAGCTTTTCGTCGTCTTTTTCTTCTTCTTGACACATGACTTCGATATCCCGAAGTTTCCCAAAGTAAAAATCTCTTTCTTTTTCAAGCCCTTCTACAGTCATCCTTAATTCCGCTATCTAAACGATAAAAATGAAATTGATGTAAATAAAATATTATCATCACAATTTAAATGAAGCTGAAAAATGACAAATTACCTGAGCATTGAGTTCGTCGATCCTGCCTGCATCGCCTCTCTGAGTGGGAACTTGATTTCTCTGCGATGTAGGACGGCTGTTCTGTTGAGACCTCATGGTCGGCATGGTCGGCACTATGTAACAAAAATTTTCTTTCAATTTCCGAATCTTGATTTCAAAATTCTGAAGAAGAGTGTAAAACGACTAGTGGCGGCACAAAGTTCTAGCAGCAATTTTTAATAATAAAAAAAAAAAAAAGCTGGCGTAGAATTAAGTCACTTTCGACCTGTTTCCAAAACCAAACTTTTAACGAAAATACTATGTGCTTTTCTTTCTGAACACGACTTTACGTGCCGCCACGGGTCAGTGTCAGCTTTAGCTTTTAACACCTCCATTCGAAATTTTTTTTACGTTCCTATTCTGATGCCAGTTTTGTCAACTGGCTCCCTGTTCCTGGAGCCAACTAAAAAAAGCTAAAGCCAACACGATATACAAACGAAAAACCCATTAATAGTAATAGAAAGCGACATCATCATAAATCTCATGCAACTAACCTACATTTAAATTTATTGAGGAAAGCATGTGCATAAGCATTTCACTATTACCCCAACTTGTTTTACTACTTTTCAACAAGACAAAGAGATAGTCCTACACTTCTAAAATGATATTTTCCAAAATAAAAGTTACACCTCATAGATCAACAAGATCATCTACATCATCATCCGTTAGTCTTAAAAAACTAAACTGTACTTGTATTTTGGTGTAATGACGTAGATGAAATCCAAAAAATGAAATAAAACTATTTAATATCGCCCTTTTATATACCCGGAATATGAAAGTAAAAAAAAGAAAAGAAGGACAAAAATAATAAAGAAACCCACTGGTTTTTTTAACTTGTGCTGTCTCTGGTTTACTGAGGGGAGAAGCTTTTTTGATGGTAGATTTCGATAAATTGCTCCCGCAACCCATCGGCTCTCCGTTTCTCATAGCCAACGCATCGTATTCGTTTCCTATATAATTGGCATCAAAAAATTTTTTGAACCACTGAAGAAATTCAAAGTTATCTTGAAACTTTCCTTTCACAAGCCTATCAATGGGTACGATCTGTAATGCAACACGAATACAAAAAAAAAAATTATCACTACAAAACTATCAACAATAAAGCATAGGTTTTTGCAAAACGAACATCAACAACTACTTTGAACATGTAAAAAATGTAAATATATAAAATAAAATAATTCTGACATTCCGAACATAACGATAGTAAAACATAAAGTCTTCAGCAGATACGCTATTTGATTTTTAATTTTTCTGTTGTCTACCACAGGGCTTTAAATTGCAGTAATTCATTAATTTTTAAATTTTTAAATAATTAAATAATTAAGTTTTTTTTTAAATCATAAAGAAGCAAAGCAAATTTTTAATTTCTTTAAAAGCATAGTTAAAAATCTGTTAAACCTTGTACCTTAAAAAAAAACTACTTTACTTTTTAAAAATAGGTGCTACTCTTGGTGAAACAAGATTAGTGTATTTGTGTTATGTTCGAAATATACTACATTAAAAAATTAAAAATAATAAAACATGCAGTCGAAATGCAAGCAGCAATCCTGAAATGAGAACAATAGCGCAACAAGTGCTTTTCTTCAACAGCGGTGACAAAACAAGTTTCATTTTTGTTTATATTCACCAGGTTTAGGCTGTGGCATGGGTCTTGATGCTTGCGGGGGTTTGGGTCGTGGAGCTGCAGCAGTAGTTCCTAAGTTTCCATCACATCCTCCACTGCCCAACAAAATGCCCCCGCGAGCTTCATAACCATCATACACTCGACCGTCGTAATTAGCGTCGAAAAATTTTTTAAACCATTGAAGAAATTCAAAATTATCTTGAAATCTTCCTTTAATCAATTTATCTACAGGTATCACCTGAAATGTAAATTTTAACGTTAAAACCATTTTTTAAATTAATTTTCCTGTTTGATAAACCAGTTTAAACATTTGATCATTTTTTCATTCCCTTAAGATAGATGAAAGCTGTAAAAGAAATGCTCTAGCAAATTAAAAGTTTAAAAAAAACCTGTTTTCTAGTTTCCATTTAAACGTTATCACCAGAAAAAAAAAAAATTCTTTTTTCCTGCACTTTAAATTTTTCTTCCTCATTGTGTTTTTCAGTAGAACCTGTATGTTTAGTCTACACACGAAAAAAAAAAAAAAAAAATTACACAGGCTAACATATAAATTTAAATTACCTTTTCTACATTCATTTTCTTAAAAGCAGCTTGTAAAAGTTTGAAATTCTGGATATACTCATGTTCCAAATTTGTTTTAAATTTTACTTTTTTCAACATAATGGATCCTGGGAAGAGCATATCCATAAATTGACAGTAGGCAGCCCCTGTGCACAGTTCCTCAATTTTGCTAAAACTTGAAGCCAGGCAATCATTGACCCAGGATAGCATGTCATGTCGGCTTAGGTTTTCGGATGTGACGCTCGTCGAGTAAACGTTAACTGCCATGATTCTAAAAATCAAAAATTATAGCTGAATTATTTATATAATTTATGGAATTTTATAGGACGATTGCATGCTCGAATGAAACCCGTTAAAAACCACCGTTAGAATAAGTCACTATGACAAAGAAACGATATCACGAAACCTTCCTCGTTACTTAATACATTTTAAAGGGAGAAGTAACAACTAAAAAGCATTTCCCATTCAAAAAACAAATGTAATCAAATATCCAGCCAGCCATGCTGGAAGTGCATTCATCTTCTATAGGCTTACGTCGGTCACTCCCAAAAGCCGGATACGACGTTTCAGATCCTGTATCGATATCTCGGTTTTCCGTAACTTGAACCTATTCCTTCTTCGATATTGAATACTTACATTTAAATACCAAAGAAAATGACATAAAACGAAAAACTTAATGCAATTAAAAGTAACAATATTCAACGACTTCTACGATGTCTCAACGCAGCAAACATGGCACCCGCAACAATGATCAATACCACACCAATCATGGCGCCAAAAAATAATTTCGGTTTTAATCGCCGCCGTAATTAGCGGAATTTCGGATTATTTTCCTTTATTTTATGTTTAAACGCCGTTATTATAATATCATGAGTGAGAATCGAAATATTCATTTAAAATTTTCCGGATATTTGCGGTGTCGTATAAGCTAAGAATCAGTTTGCCACTTTAGTTTTCAAATGTTGACATCTTGGAGTGACAAAACAAATTCGGCGTGTGTCCATCCGACATTATCCATCATTCGACATCGTATATTTTAGGATAGGTTTTTTATATTTAAAACATGGAGTGTTTAATGGGAATAGCTTGTAACGATTTCGTCATGGTTGCGGCAGATATGACCAAAGCTCAGAGCATTTTGGTCATGAAAAGCGGTAAGGTTATTGTGACAAACCTGATGGTTGTTGTTTGAGTTACCTTTAATTTTTTTTTTTTTTTTTTTCCCCTCAGATGAAGAGAAGCTGTACAAACTCTCTGATAAATTGGTGATGGCAGTTTGTGGAGACTCAGGGGATACAACTCAGTTTTCAGAATTCATTGCAAAAAACATTCAGTTGTACAAAATGAGAAATGGATATGGTCTGTCACCATCAGCAGCTGCAAATTTCACCCGAAGAAACTTGGCTGATTATCTGAGAAGTAGGGTAAGTCAGTATAATTGTTTGTAGAACAGCTAGTCAATTGAAATAAAATAAAATGAAAATTAATTTCAGACTCCTTACAATGTCAATTTATTGCTAGCAGGACATGATGATAAAACAAATAAATACGAATTGTATTTTTGTGACTATCTAGCATCTCTGATCAAAATTCCTTTTGCTTGTCATGGTTATGGTGGACATTTTTGCCTTAGCATAATGGATCGTCATCACAGAGATGGTAACATTTTTAATATATACTTAAACTTACTGTAATGCTCACTTTCAATTTTTTATTTCTTTTTTAGATCTTACAATTGAAGAAGGCTATGAAGTATTAACCAAATGTGTTAAGGAAATCCATAAACGATTGATTATCAATTTGCCTAATTTCAAAGTGCAAGTAATATCTAAAGATGGAATCCAAGATTTAGAAGATATTACAGCTGCAAAACTGGCTTGATTGCAATAGGATTAATTTTACTGTTATTCATACTGTCATTTTTTTTAAAAACTGAATTATCATTAATATACAGTTCTAATTAACAAAATCATTTCGTTTTTTAAAATGGTTTTTTTGAATTAATGATTCTATGGAGACAATAGTAAATGATTTTTTCTTATTCCTTGTAGAAAACAATGGCAATAAGTCAGAGAAGTTTGAACAGCCCATGTTTTCTTGTGGTCTGAAACTGATTAGCCCTTGTTTACTTACAAATAAGACAGGAAATTCAACCTTGATGTTTTGCCTTTCTGGAAATGGAAGTGCTTTGGAAGAGAAAAAATTAGGAACAAAACAAAAGAATTTGGAAATTTAAGACTATTATTATTCAATTTGAATATGTATTGGTTAAAAAGTTTTTTTATAACTTTCTTTCCAGTCAGAGCTTTCCATTTTGAAACCTGACCGGAGTGTTTATATAACAAATTTCCTTTTTCAGTTTTGAATTTTTGTTCTTGGGAAGAGTTGCAAACAATAGCCAAACTTTGGTGCCAAATTATTTATTGAATTAATTCTCCTGTTAAGTTTTTCCTTTTTTTTTTTTTTTTACAAAATTTCACGACAGGAAAACATGACAAAGAGTGAAGCCATCCTATGATCTTCTAAACATGTAAAATAAACCAAACTTATTTATTGTACAACATCAAAGGAATAATGTAATAAGGCTACAATATTTCCTGATCATGTTTTCTCCGAAAAATAAATTTTTAATAAACCAATACTATAATTACATTTGTAACAGATTTTTTCTTGAAAACATAAATTATCCAATAAAGTTCATTACAACTAGATGCAATATTACATGACCGAAAATAAAATCAGCAAATCCTCTTTCTGCACTGATTCCTTGGAATTCATTTTTATTTTGAGGGTTCACTTGAAGTCTCAGACAAACTAGAAAAGAAAGAGATTATGAAATCAATTTGTTTTCATTAAAATGTTGCATTAAATTTGTTTCTTACCTCCTAAAATAAAGCAGCTAACACAGGAAATAAATCCACTTAGAAAAGAATTGAACGGGAAAGTACCGACCAGGCAGCAGTAAACGAATTGAATGACTCCCGTTAATAAAACATATAATAAATAAGAATCAATTATTTTTAATTTCTTGGGCGTCCTCTTGTTATACTCTTCGTAAAATTTTCCTAACACGGTAGTTAATTGAGTCATTTTTCAAAATATATATGTGCCGGCCCACAGTCAGCTATGATCAAACACGTATACAAACAATTCCTTTCATAAATTAAATGGCCTGACGTGTTTTAAAAGTTGCAGTTATTGTAAAAACCATTAATGTATAGTTATTTTGCGTAAAGACAGATATGACGCATTTTTAATTTTTTTCTTTAAAAACTGAAAGAATATGAAATAAACCCCGTTTAAGTAGTGATTTTTAATTTACTTAAATATTAATAAATAAAGAAGAAAAAAAAAGTTATGAAAGAGGTCGCTAGTTGCAAATAAGGATCCCAAAATCAAAGCGCGGCAGGTGTTGTTAAATTGAACGCCATGATGATATTTTTGCTATTCGGCTTTGATGAAATGATATGATGATGGCAGTGTTTGACGCTTTAGCGATTTTATTGAATCTCTAGCATAAAGAGACGACATGCCCCGTTTTTGTTAGTATTCGTACCGCCCATTATGTTGGGTCTGGTTAAAATGATCTGTTTGAAGATAATGTGCCGAGTAGTTCTCAGGTAATCGGCAAAGCTGATAGTGAAGTTTAAGTGCGAGTCAATTAGAAATCTGGAGTCGTCGATAAATGTGGTGCACTTTTATTATCGCTTAAAAGGTTTTCTATTCCCCACTGACACACTTGATAATCGGATAAAAAACGGTTTTTTTTAATGATAATTATTAGATATGCCTTTATTATTTCTGGAAAGGATTCCTCTGCCGAGTTTGAGAACGTATACTGCCGTAAGCGTCGGACTGTTGTCCCTTTCTGTTTATTATGCAGTGCAAGTTTCTAGTGATCCAAATTGGAAAGTGAATAACACATCGAAAATCGTTGCGGATGTCGACGCTGGGAAAAACGACTCGGATCAAAACGTTTTAACATGGAACAAAACCCAAAACGCTTCGTTAATTTTCCAACTTCAAGAAATTGTTTATTTTATGATTCAAGAACCTTTATGCATATGGGTAAGTTTAGGCAAGCAGTAAATAAAGTCAAAATTAGAAAAAAATTGTTTTGTTTACAAGAATATATTAAATCAGTTGGACAGTTAATGTCAATGACATTAATCAATTAAATGTTGTGATTTTACAAATAACAATTAACACCAAAGTTTTAATTCATTGCTGCAAATAAATGACAGTGTTGTTTAAAAAAAAAAAAAAAAAAAAAAAAAAAGGATCAATTAGGAATGTTTTTTATTTGACGAAAATAACTAAGATTATGTTCATCATTACTGGGCCCTAATTATATTTTCCTGCAAATTAGACATCTTCAGAATTTCATTATGAATTTTTTTCTTAAAATAGCTGTTAAGATTATATTTTAATCAGGAATTTGTGGGATTTGGCAATCAAAGACAATAGGTTTTTAACTGCCTTTATTTTTTGAAAGGAAAAAATTTACTTATTCAGCCGTTTTAATTGCTTTTCAGACATTTTGGCAAAAAATTTAGTAATTTTTTTTTTTGTTTTTCATTTCATGACAGATTATGAAAGTTAAAGCATTAATTAAAGGAAGGAAAATACTTTGTTTTTGAATTCTTATTTGTCTGTTTTTTTGCTGATTGGCAATAAACAGACAAAAAAAAGTTTGGATAGGTATTATTTTTTACATGTTGTTAATTGATTATTATTTAAAGCAGCACCAGTATTCTTTTGCTTTCATGAAAATAAAGAATATATTCTGGTCATTGATGAATGAGAATATATTGCACTGAAAAATATACATCTTAATCAAATTTTGATTAAATATTTTTGATTAGTAGCTCATAAAATTTCATTAGTTGTTAGTTGGCCCCTAGTCAGTTTTTTTTAGTAGATACAAAATCTAGTTTGCTTTTGACTGGTTGTCAGTAAACACTTTGAGTGGGGCTTTTCCTCTTTTTTTTTTTTTTTAAATGAAAAATAAAGGTTTCAGAAACAGATTTAGATTTAGAGGGGCAAAAAAAAAAAAAAATATTGAGGTTCTTAAAAATGCAAAAAAATTTTGTGCTAGGATTCTTACTTGTCAATGTAACGATTTAAATGTTTTATTTTAATCATTTGAAACTTGTAAATGCATTTTTTTGCCTGTTATTTACCACAAATTTTGAGTGAGAACTTGTTTACTAGAAAAGTTCATGCTAATTTTTCATTTAAAAAGCTTTGAAATTAACACTTATATAAATTAATGTTGTTTACAATAGTAAAGCTTTGCTGTAACAATTATTAATTGACAGATAAACATTACGGTGAACCTGTAAAAGTTAATATCATAACGAGAAGAAGACAGTTTTTTAAGCAAGTTCTGCCTTACTAAAAATACAGCAATGTTTTTTAACGAAGCAGTAATATTTGTGATAATTCAGTTTTTTTCTTGATAGTCTTTTTATTGATTTTAGGATTGTCTTTTCTGTAAAATCTAAGAATGAGTGAAAACAGAGAAATTTGCCGAAAGGGTTCAAGATATGAAATAAAAAAACATTAATTAATCTCCATGTGGAATGACACACAACAAGATATCTCAAAACTGATTAAGCACACAAAGGCGCTAAATCATGAATTTTGTCATTCGATTCCATTTTTTTTTTTTTTTTATCTGCCAAAACGTTTTGATTTGAATGTAACTTTATAAATTCACATCACAATTTCATTATCATTATCTTCCTCCGCAATAAACGATAAGTACTTCCGAGGTCGATTAATGCAAGTTCGTATGATTCTCCATTCGACCTCGAAGGTAAAATTATCGATGGTTTACATTATTTATTTTAAATTTTGAAGCGAAAAAAAAAAAATAAATAAGTAACAAAAAGAAAGAAAATATTTTTTTTTTCTCTTTCGGACAAAGTTCTGCCTGGAAATGCAAACAAGCTTTTTACGCGAGGATTTTCCTCGTTTTATCAATTACCGGACCTGTTTGTCTAATTAGAGAAGCAGACTTAGAAAAAAAAAAAAAAAAAAAAAAAAAAAAAAAAAAAAACATAACGAGTTATTAAGAATTGAAAGCTTCATAGAGTAACCTTGACTGTGCACATTTAACATCCTTTAGATGCTAAATACGGGATTATTAAGTCAAGTTTAGATAATGAATTATTATAGTAAAAGATCCTATAGTCTGTTTGAATTTTTAGACTTTGAAATTTTTAATAAAAGCAAGTTGCGGTAGGTTCTGCAAATTTGTAAAAAGCCTCGAGTCTTTTTTTTTTGCTTTTTGTATAAATAGCTGCGACGCGCTTATTATTGGGTCACGGTTCACCAGCCGGCATTTTTAGAATCACTGCCATTGCCATCGAAAAATTGCGCAATAAAAAAAAAAAAAAAAAATCAGGAAGTTTAAATTCGTCGACTCCTTCTCAAACTAATTTCGAAAGATTAAGGCCGCGCGATTCGTCTGCCATATTATCGAAAATCAAGCTGAGTCTTGCCGCAGACCTTGGTCAGACACACTTCCGGAATTTCATTTCATTTTTTTATTATTTCACCTCTCGCGGTTTTTTTTTTTTTTTTGTATTGTTATCGGATATCGGCTCGCGGCACCGTCCTTTCTATTTTCTAATGACGTCAGAAGACTTTTTTTTTTTTTTTTTTTTTAAAAAGCTTTGTGCGGTCGCATAAGAAATCGGCAATGAAATGACGGTCATGCAAAACCTTGTGACTCACACGAAAATGGATTTTCCACATTTCGTAGATTTTGATGCTCCTTCTTAACTCGTTACTTCCGTTTAATTGGTACCTGTTGTTTTTTTTTTTTTTAAATAAATATCTATAATAGCTGATCTAATCGATACAATGTAATCCATTAAATCCAATTGAAAGAGTTAACGATTTTGACGTTAGGTCAACGAAATGTAAAAGGTAAAAGTCGACATTTGCACGAGCTAGTATCGGGATATCATTTTCAAAAATATGATCCCTTTTTTTTTTTTTTAGATAGAACCAAAAATTAAATTTCCGTTCGGAAAACGTTTTTTGATTTTCCGGTTTTAAAGTCTTGATTTCCAAAAAGTCCCAATTAATTTCTGGAGTTTATTTCAAAACTTGACTTAAATGGGAGAAAAGTTTACGACAAAAAGTGTTTAAATTTGAAAACTGCTTTGTCAAAGTTTAAAATTTAATTTTAGAATAGGCTTAGGCTATATTTATATATTGACTTGTTCCAATCTGGTCCGAACAGGTTCGAACCCAGCAGTCGCGCCACTGCCTTGAGTTCCCGTCCGATAAATCAACCGTTCCCGATTTGCGATGTAAAGTAAATTGCTCAGCAATACCCGGTTTCGATTCCTCACCATTTTTCCTAATCCGTTTTTCCTAAAAAAAATAAATTTCTAATTCATTTTTACTAAAAATCTTGGCTCCTAAAATTGTTTTCCTAACTATTTTTTTTTTCTAATTTTTAATTTTCCTAATATTTTTTGATTCCTAATTCTTAAAATCCCGAAAATAATTTCCTATGAAAATAGAAAAATAAAAAAAATATTCATTTTAGGAAATTTTATTTTACGAATCAAAAAATTTTAGAAAAATTGAAAATTAGGGGAAAAATGGTCAGAAAAAAATTTTAGGAACCTCAATTTTTAGGAAAATTGGATTAGGAATTTATTTTATTTATTTTTTTAAAAACGGATTAGGAAAAATGGTCGGGAACGCCCGATTTCATCGGTGCAAATTTTTCTCTCGTAAATGACACATGCTTTTTGAGGCTGCAATCCCGGGATCCCGGACGTATTTTAATCTTGCGAATTCCAGGATTAAAATCTTGCAATTTCCCGATATTTTCCACCACTGGCGGATCCGGGAATTTTTATTTTTTAAGGGGGGGGGGGGAAGATGGCTTTGCTGATCTTGATTTTAACGTCATAACCGATATGGGCGAATTAAAACCAAATCTTTTCTGATAAAGGCCTTTTAGCTCGTTCCCAGCCATTTTTCTTAATCTGTTTTTCTAAAAAAAAATGAATTCCTAATCCATTTTTTCTAAAAACTTTGGTTCCTAAATCGTAACCATTTTTTTCCAAATTTTTAATTTTCCCAAAATTTTTTGATTCGATTCCTAAAATAAAATTTCCTAACTTTTTAAATATAATATTTTTCCTAATTTTTTAAATCCCTAAAAAAGGGATTTTAGGAAATTTTATTTTAGGGATTTTAAGAAATTTTATGTTAGGAATCAATAAATTTTAGGAAAACTAAAAATTAGAAAAAAAAAAAAGGTTTAAAAAACAATTTTAGGAACCAACACTTTTAGGAAAAATGGATTAGGAATTCATTTTTTTTGGGAAAAATAAGTTAGGCACTTCGTTGGCTAGACAAAACCGGCCGGTTCACCGTCCGGTTTTTTTTTAAAAAAAGTTTTTTTAATTAATATTTTTAAACGGTAATATTGCATTAAAAGGGGCGAAACTTATACCAAATTGTTCCTTATTATTAGAAGAAGCCGAATATACATGTTAAATATGTCGGTAAGCTTAAATTACGTCAATATTCGCAAAATGAACCGATTGTTTATGTTTTTTTACATCGGCCATTTTGTTTTTTATGTAAATAACATTAAATTTTGCGAATATTGACTTAATTTAAGCTTACCGACATATTTAACATGTATATTCGACTTCTTCTTACAATAAGGAACAATTTGGTATAAGTTTCGCCCCTTTTAATGCAATATTACCGTTTAAAAATATTAATTAAAAAAACTTTTTTTTTTAAAAAACCGGACGGTGAACCGGCCGGTTTTGTCTTGCCAACGAAGTGCCTAGGAATTATTTTTTTTTTTTTTTAAAGGAAAATGGTTTAGGAATTTATTTTCTTCAGGAAAAATGGATTAGGATTTTATTTTTTAAAGTAGGAATCTTTTTTTTTTTTAAGAAAAATGGTTTAGAAATTTATTTTTTTTTTTTAGGAAAAATGGTTTAAGAATTTATTTTTTTCAGGAAAAACGGTCTAGGCATTTATTTCTTTTTGGAAAAATGGTAGGGAATCCTTTTAGCTAGTGAACAGACACGTTGAGACCGGTACATTTCTTCTATCGTCCATTTTCTTGAAAAGCCATCGAAAAAAATAGCTTTACAGAATTTAACAGATAAAAACTTAAGTCACATTTTAGCTAGAAAAATCATTGCTTATTGGCCAGGTTCCTATATCTAGAATGGGTCCCAAGGTACCCAAGTAACTCCTATACTTTTTGATTTCTGCAATTTAAAAAAAAATATTTTCCAAATTTTTTTTCAAGGATAAAAGCACCGTATTTTTTTTATTTAGTAAACAAATTTCTTCGGAAATTTTCTTTAAATACCTCTTTAAAATTTTGCCGAAATCGGAAAATGCCGATATTTCTGGCTAATTTGCTAAACACAATAGGAAAAAAAAATAAGACCATGTCATTAATTCAATAATAATCGCGGAAAATTTAACCAAAAGAATGGTCATTATTATTTTAATGATTTTTTCCAAGAGAGCTATTTTTAACCGTTTAAAAATAGGATTTATATCAGCTAAAGAAACTTTTGCCCGTGGATCAGGTCAGGTCCCTCCATCGTTAGGTTGAGGGAGAGGCCTTAAAGTCTTTTTCAAGTAAATTTTGTGCCATCTTGACCACAGCTCCGCTATGATTTATGTTAATAAGTAAAATTTTTGAAAACTACGGTCAAAATTTTTTTTCTCGTGAAATTTTCCCATTTATCTTGAATTTTCGATATCGTTGAAATATTTGAGACGATTAGTAAAGTTTTAAGTGAATTTTGATTCCCTGTCACGCCAGACCGTATTAAATGTCACTGCCATGACTCGTGTTGATAAAGTCTCGATTAAAATCATTTAGTTAATGGCCTTTATTAAATATTCCGCTTTTAAACTTATAAAAATAAGACCCACAAGGAGGTTAAAGTAGTCATTTCTTTAAAATAGCCGTTTTGCCTGGAAAGGGTTAAAGCTCCCAAATCACGAATCTTATCGATTTTATTTTATTTATTTTTTTAAAATGCACTTTTAAAAAAAAATTTTTTTCCCAATATTCTGCATAAAGAGTTATCGCAGTTTCGGAAGTGTACAATGTCATGCTGATAATTCTTTATTTTTTTGAATGTTATCGACACAACGTGACGAGGAGTGTTTTTTTTTTTTTTTTCGTAAGAAAAATTTAGTTTACGATTACGAAAAATTGCATAAGTAATTGAGCCTATATGCGAAATCAGGAATAGTGTTCATTGAAAGTATTTAACATAAAATTGCGAATTTTGACAAAAAACTGAAACACAAGTCCGAGATCATTTTGATCTAATCTTTTTTTTCTTTTTTTTTTTTTTTTTTTTTACTAATAAAAAAAAAAGCGAAGTCGTCAACCGTTGAAAAACATGTCTTATTTATGTTTTATTCGTAAAAATGACGTAAAAATAATCGGGAATCCAATCCGGTTTTAATTTCGTAATTTTTTTTTTTTAGGAAAAATGGTTTAAGAATTTATTTTTTTCAGGAAAAACGGTCTAGGCATTTATTTCTTTTTGGAAAAATGGTAGGGAATCCTTTTAGCTAGTGAACAGACACGTTGAGACCGGTACATTTTTTCTATCGTCCATTTCTTGAAAAGTCATCGAAAAAAATAGCTTTAAAACAGATAAAACCTTAAGTCACACTTTAGCTAGAAAAATCATTGCTTATTGGCCGGGTTCCTATATCTAGAATGGGTCCCAAGGTACCCGAGTAACTTCTATACTTTTTGATTTCTGCAATTTAAAAAAAAACATTTTCCAAATTTTTTTTCAAGGATAAAAGCACCGTATTTTTTTTATTTAGTAAACAAATTTCTTCGGAAATTTTCTTTAAATACCTCTTTAAAATTTTGCCGAAATCGGAAAATGCCGATATTTCTGGCTAATTTGCTAAACACAATAGGAAAAAAAAATAAGACCATGTCATTAATTCAATAATAATCGCGGAAAATTTAACCAAAAGAATGGTCATTATTATTTTAATGATTTTTTCCAAGAGAGCTATTTTTAACCGTTTAAAAATAGGATTTATATCAGCTGAAGAAACTTTTGCCCATGGATCAGGTCAGGTCCCTCCATCGCCAGGTTGCGGGAGGGGCCTTATTAAAGTCTTTTTCAAGTAAATTTTGTGCCATCTTGACCACAGCTCCGCTATGATTTATGTTAATAAGTAAAATTTTTGAAAACTACGGTCAAAATTTTTTTTCTCGTGAAATTTTCCCATTTATCTTGAATTTTCGATATCGTTGAAATATTTGAGACGATTAGTAAAGTTTTAAGTGAATTTTGATTCCCTGTCACGCCATAGACCGTATTAAATGTCACTGCCATGACTCGTGTTGATAAAGTCTCGATTAAAATCATTTAGTTAATGGCCTTTATTAAATATTCCGCTTTTAAGCTTATAAAAATAAGACCCACAAGGAGGTTAAAGTAGTCATTTCTTTAAAATAGCCGTTTTGCCTGGAAAGGGTTAAAGCTCCCAAATCACGAATCTTATCGATTTTATTTTATTTATTTTTTTAAAATGCACTTTTAAAAAAACTTTTTTTTCCCAATATTCTGCATAAAGAGTTATCGCAGTTTCGGAAGTGTACAATGTCATGCTGATAATTCTTTATTTTTTTGAATGTTATCGATACAACGTGACAAGGAATGTTTTTTTTTTTTTTTTCGTAAGAAAAATTTAGTTTACGATTACGAAAAATTGCATAAGTAATCGAGCCTATATGCGAAATCAGGAATAGTTTTCATTGAAAGTATTTAACATAAAATTGCGAATTTTGACAAAAAACTGAAACACAAGTCCGAGATCATTTTGATCTAATCTTTTTTTTCTTTTTTTTTTTTTTTTTACTAATAAAAAAAAAGCGAAGTCGTCAACCGTTGAAAAACATGTCTTATTTATGTTTTATTCGTAAAAATGACGTAAAAATAATCGGGAATCCAATCCGGTTTTAATTTCGTAAATTTTTTTTTTTTTAGTATAGATTCCAGTTATATGTGTTTTCTAGAAAGATACTGTGTACATATCTTGGTCATAGCTTTTTTTCCCGTCTATTTTATAAATTTCACATGCAAATGACGTAAAAGAACCGCTTATAATTTTTAATATGTTAAATAATATGCGATTCAAGGTTGCACTTTTTGTCTGATGAAAAAAAAAAAAATTGGGAATCGTACCTTATTTCTGAAGGCGGAAAATAGCAGTTTTTTGACCAATAGTAGTCTGCCTATTTCGACCACCCGAATTTTGGCAGCAGGATGTTTGAGAAAATCTCTTGATTAAAAAGGGGCCGTCTGAGAATAGGGAAGGGTGGAAGTTTGCGAGAATGTACCCCCACATAAAAAATGGCCATTTTTAAGAAAACGGTTTTGAGCAGAGTTACTTGAAAAAAGGGCATAAGTGCAAACCAAAATCCATGGGACACATATATATTTTTCATCACACGGTACTGAAAAGTCCACTTTTCAGTCCTAGTCAGTTTATTTACAGACTATTTTACACCGTACCTTGTGATAAAAAATATCTTTCAATGCAAGAAATGCAAACGACTTGCCCGTCTCGACCTATTTAAGGCCCTCGCCTTCGGCTCGGGCTTAAAACTCGGTCTCGACGGGCAATTTTGTCGTTTGCACTCCTTGTGTTGAAAAATACTATAATCTATGTCATACAATGCAGATAAAAGTCAAAATTAATTACTATCTATAATACAGTCAGTCGTTAACATCGAAATCAAAATTAACGAACAACACAATTTAAATCAAAACGAACTTTTTTTCAAATTGCGGCTAAATTTAAATCCAAGCCGTTTTAGGAATCCATAGAAAATTTCCCCATTTTGGTATAAATATAAGCTTTCCATTATAAATGTTTCCCTCTCTTCATCCTCTTTCCTGATGTAAGGGCGATTCCCTACCAGGCCTACCTATCCTACTTTTTCCTAATTTATTTTTTCTAAAAAAATGGAATCCTAATCCATTTTCCTAAAAAATGAATTCCTGATCCCTTTTCCTAAAAAATAAATTCCTAATCCATTTTGCTAAAAATTTTGGTTCCTAAAATAAAATTTCCTAAAATCCTAAAAATTAAATTTCTTTAGGAAAAAATATTCAATGTAGGAAGTTCTATTTTAGGAATCAAAAAATTTTTGAAAAATTGAAAATTAAGAAACAAAATGTTAGGAAAAAATTTTAGGAACCAAAATTTTTAGGAAAAATGGATTAGGAATTTATTTATTTTTTTTTTTAAGGAAAAATGGATTAGGAATTTATTTTTTTTAGGAAAAATAAATTAGAAATTAATTTTTTTTTTTTTGGGCAAATGGATTAGGCAAAATGGTCGGGAACGGTAGGGGTTTTAAATGTTTCAAAGAGCGAATTTTAAGCACGCTTAATGCAAAACGATCCTTATAAAACAAATAAATTGGATGAGCTGATACACTAATAAGAACTGACCAAATCAAAATGGCTTCCTTTTCAAAAAAATTGCGTCCCTTAAAATTTCACATTTGTAATCATTGATCTAGTGGCTATGAGCTTTCTTTTAGTAACAGCAACTGTAAGTTTAAGTAAAAGGCATATAGAATTTTTTTTTGCGGTATGTTTACTACAGTCGACTCTCTCTATAACGTCATCAGTTATAACGAAAACCCCTGTAGTACGTAAAAATTGGCACGGTCCGGCCGAATCCCCATATAACACCATGTATTTCAACTCCGCTTTATACGTAACGTTACTCCCTGTAGTACGTAACAAAATTTTCGATTTTGAATGGAAATTTGCCATTTTGAAAGAGAAAATGACCATATTTACATGTAAAAAGGGCAAAATTATTATTAATTTTTATATAAAGAAACGAAAATGACGTCATATTTTTTTAAATAAATATTCAACCGCAAAAATATTTTTAACGCGCGATTTTTAAACCTGTAGTATCTTGTATCAAAAATTATACCTTTGAATCAAAATTTTATTTTGTTCCGTTTTAGTTAGTTTATCGGTAGCATTTCAACACGGCAAAATTAAATCTTCATTAAAATTAGCCATTAAAATAATTTCTCTTATTAGTAATATAAATTTTTTTTTTCGAGAAAAAAATTCCGTTTTATGACAACATCGGTTTCTACGTAACTCTCTGTAGTACGTAAAAATCTGTTTGGCCCCTGCGTTTACGCGATAGAGAGAGTCGTCTGTAATTATTACTGATTTGTAGTAAATATACAACTGATGGTTCGTAATATACGTTTTAATTCAAAGTGCAGAGTTAAATTAGTTTTAAATTTTTTTAAAAAATATTTTCAAGAAAAATTCCCTGACCTTTATTTTTGCTATAAACTTGGATCATGAGTACTAGACATTTAATAATAACGACTAAACGTTCTCTTTAATGGCGACTACTATTCTCTTTAGTGTATGTAAGTAAAAGTCATTACTACAACAGTGTAGTAACTATTACTATATTGAAAATTCATCGGCATCGGTCCATCCTTTACAAAAAACAGGAGCCAGCACCGCTACTTCGGGCACAATCAAAATTTGCATCTTATCATTTAAAAATAGTTTTTACATTACTCATAATCGGAAAATTAAATTTCCTTCCCCTAAAAATTGCAATTTTTAGCTTTGTTTTTGATTCCTAATGTAAAAATACATTTATTACAAATCAGGTGCGTCGGTAGCTTGCACGTCTCGACTTGTTACGACTGGAAACTCCAGTCTCGACGTTCAAACCTACCGCTACCTCCACACTTGATATGCAATCTACATTTGAAAACTGTATTTTTGTTGCAAATAGGACCTTTAAAACCTTTAAGAAGCTTTTTTTTTTTTTTTTTTTTTAAATAATTTTCAGTAGGCACCCTGCACGCACACCAACAAGATCAAACACGATCTCTTCTTGTCTAGACATTCATGAAAACTTCGAAAAATTAGAAAAATTTTAAACAAATGAGAAAGTAAAAGTTTGTTTTGCCAATACTTCAGTTCTTAGGAACGGACGCTAAAAACAAAACACGAGAACATAACAACAAACTTCGATCGAAAAAATTTTAAAATGTCGAAACAAACGATGTTAAAATTAGAGTTTTCGCTAATGTTTATATAGAACGTTCTCGCATAAATTATTAAGAGAACAAAAAAAAAAAACGCCCGATCTAATAACCTAAAAAATAAAAAATTTTCGAAACATTATCAATTCCATTATTTAAATCGATTTTATTTCGGTGGGAAATCTTTCGACAGGAAAAAAAAATTATCAAATAGGTCTCGTTTTTGCGAAAGAAGAAAAAAAAAATTAACTGTATACTTAATTGGTGCGTCAATTAATGTTATGCAACACCGTAAAGCACAAGGACTGTTTTTGTTTACATGCATTTTAAATTTGAAAAGAGCGTAAAAAGAGCCAAAGGTGTATGTCGCCACAGCCGAGATTTATTTAAATTCAAGGTCGACCGAATAAGAGCCAAAATATCCTAGTGCTGGCTCCAAGGTTAATTACCTGGCAATGCACTTCTAATCAAGAAAACAATATGTGACGTTTTAACGAGATATAAAAATTTTAATAAAAAAAAAAAAAAAAAAAACGTTTTTCTTCCTAATAAGCTTAAAGGAAAAGATATTTTATTTCGAGTTTGTTTGTTTACGTTTTTCTCCATAACCAGAGTTTTTTTTACGACGTTCCGCGGGGCATTGACCGAAGCGTTGTTTACCGTATAAGACTTGATTTCCGTCCGAAAAAAAAAAACAATTACCGGTATTTAATATTTTTCGTTTTTTGTAAACAAATCAGGGAAGTTTTACGGAGAACGTTTTTCTACGGGAGATATGAGTCATCCCGGTATCTTTCGGTACATCAAAGCTTGCGGGGGAAAACAAGTTTTCTGATTTAAGGTGTAGATTCTGTGAGAAGCATTTTTTTGAAACTGTGACGTCATTACGTACCGGTCTGAATTAATCAGTGACGTAGAAAATCTTGAGAATGAGGTGTCAGACAAATTAGGGACGGGAAGGAGCAACCAAAGACGTTATCCCACATCAACTTTAATGTGAGGGGCCATTCAAGTCCAGTATTGCGTCAGTGCCGGGCGGGGGATGGGGGGAAGGAGTTTTTCAGTTTTACGTCAACATTTTGTTTTAAGCAAAAAAAAAAAAAAAAAAAAAAAAAAAAAAATTAGGTGATGTGAAAAATTCAATAATTTTATTTCTTTTAAAAATGACGAATGATTTTTAAAATTTTTTTTTCTTTTTCTTTTCACTCAGAAAACAAATTAACTTAGCATAAACTTTGAACGCTTTTGTTTTGAGCCAAGACATTTTCTGACTTGTCGCAAGTCATCAGCTCGGGTGTCAGCAAGTCGTATATTGTAAACAAACAAAATGGCGTCTTATGTAGAATTTATGTATTACGTTATTATGAAAATACTGTTCATGCTCGCGTGTATCAAACAATTTCACACTAAACAATGTAAATAAAATAACTATATGAAACATCAATGGAAAAAATTATATTTTTACTTCGTTTTTTGTAACTCTGTAGCTTCGTAGTAACAACATAACTTAAACATAACCTATTCTCTGCATTGGACAATATATGTTAGATTTCAGTTCAATTTTTTTAAAGGAAATACTTAATTTAAGGTACCTGAATATAAAAATCTGCAATATTCATCTTGTTTAATCTATGATACAAGTTTTTAAAATAAAAATTAAAACGATACTACGTTTTTATTTCATTAAATAATAATTATCATTTTCGCGAGCCGCCATGTTGATTCCGATATCGTACTGTCCGACAATGTCGCCAATAGTTGCAAAACAAAATAAAATGTCTTGTGGCAAGACATTTTATCCCAAGGCAAACCGAAATGATTTATCACAAGACATTTTTTTGTTTTCACACGGTTTTTACGAAAAATGTCTTGCCTTAATGCAGCATTAGTCATTTTCTTTTCTGAGTGAGAGGTCTGTTAATAGACTTTTTAGGAAATGTTTAAATGCGCCAGAAGTTGGTGTATTTCACGTGCAAAATACGCTAATAACATCTGAGTATACCTGTGTGCTACTACACTCAGAAAAAGAAAATGTCTTGAACAAGTTTTGTCTTGCAACAAAACCGGAATGTTTCATAGCAACACAAAATTTCTTCATGACAACGGACAGGTTGTTTCTTGTTAAGATATTTTTGTGAGAAACATGAATCACTACTCGGTTCTGTATGTACTAAAGGATCATTGGGTGAAATCGGCTAATTTTGATTGGTTGAGATCCAGTCAGCCAATCAGAACCGTCGATCTGAACCAACAGCTCTTTAGCACATGCAGATGCAGCTGCTCGTTGAGAGTAACGTCCTCGTTGTTTTTGCATGAATTTTAAGGAAATGTCTTAAGACATGTTAGGTTCATATTAAGAGGAATCATCATCGTGGCAGCAGACTAATCGTGTTTTACTTTTTACGGAGAAACAAAGACAAATCTCGAAAAAAAATATTAAGGACTTTTCAGGAAAAAAATTCTAAAAGTTCTT
The DNA here is from genome assembly GCA_037577465.1 of Liposcelis bostrychophila. Classification (NCBI taxonomy): domain Eukaryota; kingdom Metazoa; phylum Arthropoda; class Insecta; order Psocodea; family Liposcelididae; genus Liposcelis; species Liposcelis bostrychophila. The sequence continues at coordinate 17,398,902 of CM075212.1, read as the reverse complement.
TATTGTTTTTTGTTTCGAGATTTGGCTTTTTTTTCTCCGTAAAATGTAAAATACGATTAGTCTGCTGCCACGACTGATGATTCCTCTTAAGAAGGTGATTAACTTTTTCCCAATAAAAGCCTTTGGGTAAAGTTCGATTTTTAGAAGTCTGATTTTGGGAGCAATTTTTTTTAAAGCTGCTGAGCCTCATCAAAAATAGTTACGCAAGCCGTCATATTGATAGGTTTTGCGTTAAGTGTTCAGGTTCAAACTTGGGTAAGATCTGTCTTGGAAACTCCTTAAGTTTTTAGATTTCCAGAAAATTTTCCGAAGTCATATTTTTTATATTTGCTGACAAGGGGGAGTAGGATTGAAAATCGCTATTACTGTGACGTAACAGGTACTTGATTGGCTTCAAGCGTTAATTTTAAAAAAATGTTTTGCGTAGCAAAAACATCGTAAAAATATATAGTCTAAGCCACTCATTTAGAATGATTAAACACGTGTTTTTTTTTTTTCCTCTAAAACTCATCACGCAGAGCTCCAATAGGAAAATTTTCCTTGTTGGTAAAAAAATCTTTTCCTCATTGACAATAACAAAATCCTTTTCTTTTTGTTTTTAAAACACGTTGGTTGAACCCACGCTCAAACTTAATGTGCTATAAAACAGAAATTCGACGGTAATGATTTAATAATTAATTTGTATGCGTTAGGACAATGTGCCATTGAAAATGATTACTTTCTCTTATTGAAACATTGTTTGATTTTCTCCTTTTTTTTTATTATGTTTTTGCAGACGCTAGTAAACATGGCTTATTGCTGTCTCATCCTCCTCGGGACGTTCATTCAAAAATTGGTGTTCGGAGAGCTTCGAGTCTCGGAGCAGCAACACGTCAAAGATAAATTTTGGAATTTCGTTTTTTACAAATTTATATTCGTGTTTGGGATCATCAACGTTCAATTCCTCGACGAGGTCATCCTTTGGTGTGCCTGGTTTAGCGTTCTCGGATTTTTGAATTTACTCGCTCAGCTGGGCAAAGACCGCTTTGAATACGTAAGTGAATTTCCCATCAGAGGCTGCAGCCTTCGTCATAAAGGAATGATAATGCCTCGACGTTGCAAAAATGATCGTTTGTCCTTTTGAAACCACAGGGGGCATGCCACACGGGGGCACACCCTTCATGGCGGTTTTGACTTTAGGCTGAGCACTAGGGGGTCATTTGCCAATAGTCATTTTTCAGAGTTTCTTCCGTTTTTAATTTTTTTTGATTAGGGGCATTAAAAAAAAGAAGGAAATAATTGGAATTTTGCCGTTATTTTTTGCAATGAAGAGGAAGAGAAATGACAAAATGAACTAAGTCCAATTTTTTAACTTTTTAAATTTTTTCTTTCAGTTATCTTTTTCTCCGACTACTCCGGGATGGAATCACGTTCGTCTTCTTGGTCTCCTGGCCTGCATCTTTATGCTTTCGGGATTTATGTTCCTTGTGTGCGTCGCCGTTGGGTTCTTCGTCGGATTTAACACTTTTGCATTTATGGCAGCAGAGGTAGAATATCCAATTACACAAAGGGCTTGTGCTAACTAAAGTATAGACAACTTTTGACGTAGGCCAAAACGTCGCAAAGACAGGTCCCGACGGTGGTCCGAAGCCGATGCCAGCCGCGGCCGACTAAAAATTGAGGTCGGTGCCGAAGCTGGTGCCAAGGCTAGATAATTTATTTTAAACTTGGTGCCAGCGCCGGTGCTGGCACCTGTCTTGTCATTATGGCCTGATGGCAGTGCTGAATATAATTGAGAAAGGCCACGAGTTTTGATCTTATTAAGTGTTCCGTTCCCGACCAGTTTTCCTAATCCTTTTTTTTAAAAGAATTAATTCCTAATCCATTTTTCCTAAAAATTTTGTCAAATCAAGTCCACTCTTCGAGTGCCTTTGGTGTATTCTTTTACTGAACATCTTCCTGGTTCCCTCTTTGATCCCTATACCGAGATAACCCCAACTGAGAGAATTACACCCCCCTGCCTTAAAGCAGTTTTATAGGTTTGTTGGAAAATAAAAAACTAAAAATTCTGGTTCCTAAAGGTTCTAGTTCGTTTACATAACCGGCCGGTTAGCCGGGCGGTGTACACATTTTAACGATAAAAAAATATGTTAAAAATTTTTTTTTAAAATCCAATATTTTGTACATGAAATCAGGGTCTAACTGCACCGAAACCGTACTCGAAACGTTTCGTTATGTTCAGAGATAAATTTCCATGATATTAAATGCATGAACAACAGTTAATAGTTCTTATATTTGATAATATTTGATTGTTTTCGCAAAAAAAAGAAATTTTTTTTTTGTTTATTTCCGAGAGACTAGTGCAGCGCTCTAGCGGTGAAACCGCGAACTATTTCAACAACAAAAAGAAAAATGGTGTCTAATTTTTTTTTTTTCGAAAACATTAAAAAAAATGATCAAAATTAGGCACCACAAAGCCTTTTTCGTACATTTCAATAACGAAATTTTACCTTTTAAGCATAACAAAACGTTTTGGCACGGTTTCGGTGCGATCCGATCTCATTTTTATGTGTAAAATAACGAATCGAAAAAAAAAAAATTAAACTTTTTTTTATTGTTAAAAAATTTTCACCGCCCGGCTGACCGGCCGGTTATGTAAACGAACTAGAACCTTAAAATTTTTTCCTAATTTTCAATTTTCCTAAAAATTTTTGATTCATAAAATAAAATTTCCTAAAGTCAATATTTTTCCTAATTTTTTAAATCCCTAAAGGGATTTTAGGAAATTTAAGAAATTGTATTATAGGAATCAAAAAGTTTTAGAAAAATTAAAAATTAGAAAAAAAAAAAAAGAAAAAAAATAGTTAGGAAAACAATTTTAGGTGCCAAAATTTTTAGAATAAATGGATTAGGATTTTTTTTTTTTTTTTTTTTTTTTTTTTTTTTTTTAAGAAAAATGGATTAGGAAAAATAGTAGGGAATCTAAACAGCCGATTGTATTAACCGGAACTATTATTATAAGCGGCGGCTACTGTAACAATTTTTTTTTCAAGTGAAAAAAAGGAAAATTGAAAAAACTGATGGTGGTGCTGGCACCGTGCTGGAATCGGCTCCGGCAGCAGCACCAGCGGCAAAAATTTCGCTATTTCGGAGCAGATGCTGGCATAGGTATCAACAAATTTTTACCGTCCTCGTACCCCTGGGTCCCGAAGTCACCTCCCTCAAAACTGTTCCGTTTTTTAAGTTCGCCAATTTTAGTTCCAAGAACTAACGATGATGGCACAGCGATCGTTCGAGATGCACAATTGATGCAATGGCGGCTGCAGCTGTTCCAATGTATCTACAACACATTTGATCTCTAATACATGAAATCTTTAAGACCTGTCTTTATGACCGTGTTGAAAAGAACCCTCTTTCTCAAATTGACAACTCGATAGTACAACTACAAAAACCAAAAGGTTGCAGAAACTGAGGAAATCAAGATGTTAAGAAATTAGAAGCAATGACACATTTTGAAACTAAAGAACGCAACCATAATTAAAAGCGATATATTAAAACGTATACACTGAGGAAGTGACGTAGAATTCTCAGATTGAGAAAATATTAACTAGAATTTATTAATTTTTAATAAATTAATTACGTCTTAATTTTAACTTACTCAAATTTTCTTCATTTTATCGTCTTTATTAATTTTTTTTTCTCTTTTTTTTCCAATTAGTGCATTCAACTCAACATCAAAACGCTTCACGTTATCCTGCGCTACGCCTTTCATTTATACGATACGAGGCAAGGTGACAATGGGTCCGGTCCAGTTTGGGAAAAGCGCGGACCCCTCGCTTACTACACCGAACTCGTTTTTGAATTGGCCGTCCTTTTGTTGGATTTCGTTCATCACCTTCACATGCTCGTTTGGAGCAACATATTCCTGTCCATGGCCTCGCTCGTCATTTGCATGCAACTTCGGTATTTGTTCTACGAAATTCAAAGGAGAATTAAAAAGCATCGAAATTATTTGTGGGTTCTTAATCACATGGAACAAAAGTAAGAAAGTTGGAAATTTTCCCACTGAGAGAAGGAAAATGATAATAATAATAATAATAATAATAATAATTATATATTTTTTTTTTTAAAGCTATCCCATGGCAACGGCAGAAGAACTGGCAGAACATACGGACAATTGCGCCATCTGTTGGGAGGAAATGGAAACAGCCAGGAAACTCCCTTGCTCGCATCTTTTTCACAAGTAAGTTGGTAAATGAAACGCTGGGGAGTATTATCCGGTGTGAAAAACCGAATTTTTGCTGCAAGTAGTGGAGTTACTATCCTTTAGATTGACCGTTACCAGGGGTCCGAATTAGATGCCAGTGCAGACTGCGGCCGGTTGAAATCTCGGGTCGATGCCGATCCCGATTCCCCATTATTTATTTAACTCCCGATTCCGGCACCGGCACCGACACCTGATGCCGATGCTGACGCTAGCAAGCATCGATTATATCCGATGCCGCCTCTGATTCCGATTTTAGTGGAAAAAAAAAAATCATAGAGCCATTCTAGACGATTTTTAAAATCAGGGGTCCAATTCCAAAGCCGGTGCCGATGCCGATGCCAGCACTAACAATTTCGCAGTGCCGATGCTGATTTCGGATATTAAAAAAAATCCGATGTCGATGTCGGACATCGGATTTTTTTTAATCGATGTTGATGTCCATCGACATCGTCGCCGGCCAGAATTTCCAAGCTTCGGACCCCTGACCGTCACAGCGTAAAGCGAATCTGCCGTGCTAAACTCCTTTGACCTATTTATATTTCTGAATGGAGTTTCATTGTTTTGACTGAAAGTCATAGAAACAATAACATTTTTTGCAAAATCAAAACAAATTAACTCCATTTTGGAAAAAAAAATGGAGACAGGGCAAAGTCGACTAGAACTGCTGTATATCTGTGAGCGAACGTATAAGCATACGCAAGCGATCATCTATGATCATAAAAAGAGAAATTTTGAAGTAAGGTGAATGAGTGACTTATTCCCATGTTGTTTATACATCTTCGATGACGTCAATTCGGATGGAAAAAAAGTGTAATTAAAATTGGTCCCAAGTATTTTTTTTTTTTTTATGTTTGCAATTTGACGCATTTGAAAGATGTTACTTCGCGCCTGTTTTTAAGTTTAAGATATGTTATTGTATTGAAGAATCGATTGAGTAATTTTTTTCCAATTTTTTTTACAGCACCTGCTTGCAATCTTGGCTTGAACAAGATACTTCGTGTCCTACTTGTAGAATGGTGCTGAGCATACAGAGTCGAAACATCCTTGACGCCGTCACCAGATTAGAACACAGTTTAGATAACAACGCGGATATTCCGCCGGTAAACAGGAGACCTCCCAATCATTTTTTTCATTTCGACGGTAGGTTTTTATGCGTTTGCATTAACGCAAGTATAAACAGGAGGGTGGTAGTTCCAATTTGAGTAATTTTCAATGTTTGCGAGTTTCTAAATTGAAAAGGGTGGAAAAGTTTATTTTCCTTCAGTGCAAACCCTTCAGTATGAATTTATTTAAAAATTTTTGAACGTCTTCAGGCTTCGCCTGGGCCTATTTAAAATCAGGGGTCCGAATCTGATGCCGATGCCGGTGCTGACCGCTGCCGGCTGAAATCTCAAGTCGATGCCGATGCAGATTCCATATTATTTATTCAACTCCAGATTCCGATTCCGTCACAGACACCCAATGCCGCCTTTGATTCCGATTTCAGTGAAAAAAAAAAATCATAGAGCCATTCTAGACGATTTTTAAAATCAGGGGTCCGATTCCGATGCCGGTGCCCATGCCGATTTCGGATATTAAAAAAAAAAAAAAAAATCCGGCCAAAATTTTCAAGCTCCAGACCCCTGATTAAAATTCTCGAAATTTCTAGAGTAATATTTTCATAAATATCTTGAAAAAAAAAAAACAACATATAAGGGCCTGAAACATATAACTGAAACCGGAAACGGAAATATCTATAACATCGTCTAGACCTAGGCTGGTTTTTAGAATGTTTTTAACCGCAAATACCTTCATTAAAGACTTATGAAATTACACGCGGGCTCTATTTTGGCACGTAAATATAATTCAGTATATCGTTTTTTTTTTTTTTCAGGATCAAGATACGTTTCCTGGTTGCCTAGTTTTTCTGTGGAAGTGACTCACACTCAACTAAGAAACCATCAAATACCTCCCGTTCAGACTTCTCAATTCGACGCTATGGCACGTCAAGTGCAGCAACTCTTCCCCCACATCCCCCTTTCGATTGTGATCGAAGACCTTCGATCGAGTCGATCCGTCGAGCTCACGATAGAAAACATTTTGGACGGAAGAGTCGTCGTCCCACCGCATTTCATTCAACGGGAGACAATCCCGAGTTCGGTCGTCGAAAGAAGGCCGGAATCGGTTCCCGAACGAAGAACCGATGAAGGTTCCTGGGAGGAAAAGACTTTAACCGGAAATCCCGAAGGGTAAGAAGAGATCTCTCGAATCCTTTTGAAGTGAAATTGAATTCCTTTTTTTTGTATTTTCAGGGAGGAAGCCGTTAATCTCACAGGAAAATTTTCCAAATCTTCTAGCGAACGAGAAAAAATACTCCATAAAAGAAAAGAGCAGCTCATCTTATCCGCGAGACAAAAATATTTAGAAAAATGTAGGAAAATTAAAGAGCAACCGACTGCAGAAAGTTGAATTTTAGGTCGATTTTTTAAATTACTTGGGCTGTTTTTTCTTTTTTTTTTTTTAATATAACATAATTCGCAGATTCTTTTCACGATAATCATAACAGCATTTTAAATTTTTTAAGAAGGTTTTGCCTTCAAAAAAAAAAAAAAAATAAAAATAAAGAAACTAAAAGTAGCGAATTAGCTTTGTGGTCTGAAATTTTATCATTTTTTTAAAAAAATTTTTACCGGTTTTCAGTTGACGCAAATCTTTTCTTAACATTTTTACAAAAATTCATTTATAAACGTAATAAAGAAAAAATTATATTTAATTTTTTTCAAATGTTGTAAAAAAAAAAAAAGTATTTGAATACACATTTTTTTGAATTCAACTTGGCATTTGCCACGTTTGTATATGATAAAACAAAAAAATCTAGTCATTTCATATTTTTTTGTTTTATTTTTTTTCTTTAATCGAATAATAAATCGATTAAACGAAAATTTTCAAGTTATTAATTCTGCTTTAAAGGCGAAATGTAACCGTCTAAAAAAAAGCTGTTTCTTTGCTGTACTTGTAAATAATTTGTTAGGTCTCGTTTTAAATTTCTTAGGAATGTTTCTTTTTAATTTTAATTCTTTTTTTATTTTTTAAATTCAATTTTTTTAAAATAAAAATTTTACAGTTCCTGATTTTAAATTGGAAACACACCGAAAAATAATCATTTGTTTTGTGATATGAATTTTTTTTTGTCTGTAAATAAATGCTCGTGGGAATGTTTTTGTTACGACAAAATGGAAGACTTAAAATCGTCTGTTTTTTAAGAAACAAAGAAAAAAAATTTCTATTTAGGGCAGTGTCCAGTTATTTACGTTAACCGCATTGGTGTTTAACGCAATCATGGCGCAAAACAAAATACCAACAATTTTTTTTTAGATTTAAGTTTGCTTTTTGTTTTTTAGCATCTTCAAATAATTTATATCAAAGCTAAATGAGGACATAAAATATATTAATGTGTCTTGCGTTAAGCTCAATGGAGGTTTATAACTGGGGAATGCCCTTTTGCGTGGAAAAAATGTGATTGAGTGGAAAAATGTAACGAATAAAATTTTGTTTCTGTAATATTTCTGAGAAATAAATAAAAAAATTATTTAGAACATTTTTCTACTAAAAAAGTTTTTATTTAATTAATTAATTTATTATTATTTTTTAATTTTTAAAGGAAATTTTTATTATTTATTTTATTTTAAAGGGGAAGGGTCGGACTAATAGGAAAAGAAATAAATTGAAATACACCTTCCCCTATTTTTGAAATAAAAACAAGAAATCGTCTTTTAATGAAAATGATCTCATGCGGGAAAAAAATATCATTTTTCATGTTAGCAGGTACTTTTATATCGCAGTTTACTAATTTGTTCATAATAGTATAAAAAAAAATGTACAATATTTATTTTAAGTATATTGTGTTAATATATTACAAAAAATAAAAAATAAAATTATGGCAAAATATTTTTTTTATATAAAAACTGTGAGAAAATCCATTGTCACGAAACGCCAATGTCATCTTCATCGCTCTATATGACATGACGGTTTTTAATTTGAATGATCCATATGTTTTTTTCCACTACGAACACTACAACAACAACGTTATCAAGGGACGAAACTGACCTATTTTACCACATATTAAACAAAACCTTAAATTCAATTTTTAATTGTTTATTTTAATTTTTTAATTAGTATCTATAATATCAACGAGAATTTTTTACACTTAAAATTGGCCAACGGAAATGCACTTTGTTTTTAAGCACTATAAAAAAATGATCAAATCACTTGTTTTGTAAAATGTCTCCAGCTCACTGATGATGCGTAATTCGGATTGTTGACCTGGAAAATATCATATTGTTATCATATCAAAATCAAAACTAAGAAGAGATGATCTATAGACCTAGGCATATAAATATTGACATGATAAACTATTATGCTTTCTAAAAATAGTATTTTTTTTTTATGTTTTATATTTTGACTAAGGCTGAAAACGAAGGCTGAAAAATGGCAATGCACTATTGGGCACAGACCTATGCTCAGGAATTTTTCCCCATCAATATATAGGATGGGGCAAATTTTTGTGGCATTTTATTATTATTTTTTTTTAAGTTTCGTTTTAAGTAGAGAACTGAAATTTTCAGGGTAGGCATATCTTGGGGAGCTTATTAGTCGTTTGGTATCGAAAATCCAATAAAACGTTAAATGTATATACCGGGTGTCCGTTTTTAGGATGTCGAAAAAGTAAACAAACCTCAATGTTGAGATTATCAAAAAAAAAAAAAAGAAGGTTTTTTTTATTTTTTAAATATCCAAGGAACAGACACCGGGTATAGAAACAGCAAAAATTTTTTTTATATTTTTTCTAAAAGTTCAGAGATTTAGAGAATTTTTACAGGAATTTTACTGTACTCTGGAACCTGAATTCTTTCAGCAAAAATTCTTAAGGAAATTCAATTCATTGATTTTATTGACTTCATTTATAAGGTACAGAATTTTCGAAATTCGTAAGAGTTGAATATTTCTAGTTTATAGTTCATTTCCCTAGCAATTTAAAAATTCAGGGAATTTGTAATCAAAGGGAGCGTTCAAGTATTACGTAAGACCGAAAGGGGGGAGGGGGTACTTGAAATTCTTACGATTTCTTATTAGGGGGGGGGGGGGGAGTTTGGCAAATCTTACGTAAGAATTTCCATTATAACTCATTGTTCAGAATTTTTTTTAATTTCAAAAAATTAAGTTGTTTTAATTTTTTTTTTTAAATGTCAAATTTTTTTCAAAAAATTTTAAGGTAGGTAAGTGTGACCGTCTGAAAAGTGTGACTTCGCCTTTTTTTTACCATATAAACACGCATGTGGAAAAATCATTTTTGTCAGAACATATACAGTAGATAATGATGTATTTGTTCGCAAAAAAACCGATTTCCCATATGCTTGTTTATATTATATGGTGAAATCACACTTTTCAGGCGGTCACACTTACCTACCTTTACCTAAATAAATAAATAAAGAAAAATATTACTCTAATTTAAAATTGGCGCTAAAAAAACGGGGGGTCTCAAAGAAATCTTATTAATTTTACGAACGAAGGGGGGGGGGAGGGGTCCAAAAACTCGAAAAAAAGTCTTACGTAATACTTAAACGTTCCTAAAGTCAAAATTAAATTTTTTTACAGTTTTGAGTTTTTTATTTATTTATTTATTTATTTATTTAAGTATTTATTTTTTTTTTTTTTTTGTTGGAGAAAATTGATTTTTTTTCCGAAGGTTCATAATCACCATTCAACATAAGTTAATAGAAAAATATGAAAAAGGTTGCCTTTTAAGCTTAAATATTAAAAAGCCATGGTAAAAGTTATGGCTAGTTCTACACCATGTTATCATTTTACGACATAACATAATGTAAGAGTATTTAATCTCTTTTTTTAAACTAGAAGATTTTTTTTCTCCTTGTACCTGAATGTTTTTCGAGCTTGGCTCGCTTCACTTGCTCAAAAACCCCATCCTTTTATCGTCCAATTTTAATAATTAAAAATACTTATTTAAACTTAATTATTATTTTTTTTTTGGGAACCGAAGCCGGTAAAATCGGTTGGTGCCGACGCCGGCATCTGCGCCTAAATATCCAAAGTGGTGACTCTGGTGCCTGCTCCGGCACCGGAATAGCAAAATTTTTTACGCTGGTGCTGGTGCCGGTGCCGATTCCAGCGTCAATTTTGTCGGTTTTTTTTAAAATATTACCCCCCCCCCCCCCTGTCCTTATTTATTTTATTATAGCACCCCCTCCCCTGCCTTTCAACAATTGTGAGTCAGCAACGGCAAAGGAAAAACTTTTTTTTTTGAAAGATCAAATTTTAATCTATCTAGTGGCAACTATTGAACTTACCATAAAATTAGCAATGTTTACAATATTTTTGTTTTCAAAAGCTCCAATTCAACTCCAAAAATCTGATTTCAAATTTTGAACATACAAATCCGCATACGATCATATACGAAGATCGTCCCTGACTCTGTTTCTTTTTTTTTATTTTTTATTTATTTATTTATTTATTTATTTATTTATTTATTTATTTATTTTTTTGTATTCTAATCTCATATTGCAGTTGATTTCAACATCCCTTAGCGAAAAATTGCTATCGCTTAATCTACACCCGGAGTAAAATGCGTAAAGGAAGCTGTAAAAGTTCTTTTTTTTTCTCCCATTAATTAAAAGAAAACAAAATCTCTCGAAATCTCCTCCCAAAATTAACCCCCAACCGAAAAGGTTTCCTTTCATTTCCGGACCCGTTATTTTTGTTTTTTTCGTTGTCGGATTCGGCATTTCGGGATTCGAATTCGAGTAAAAAAAAAAAAAAAAAATATTTATATTATTATCGTGGTTATCTTATCAAATTAAAAATGGTTATTAAATATTGGGCCTTCACATCGAGTCTCATCGTTACGAAAGATAAGACTCAAATGTTACCGAGTGCTGATAACGATAAATCGACGCGCGCAGCTTTTTCTTATTTTTCATCGCTATAGATGTCTCTTTAGCTTTTATTTGTACGGTTTTTGCGGTTGGTTTGTGACGCGAGGCGGGAACACAAACTTGGAATTCGGAATTCAACGACAAGGTTCAACTTTCGGTTGGCCTTTGATCCCAGGGAAAAACTGACCTCGGTTCTTGTTTTGCCGAGGGCGATGAACGAGGATCAGGTGTTGCTCACGAACGGATCGGTGGTGGTCAACCCTTCCGCCGCCATGGGGGCATCCGTCATCGTCCACAACGTTTCGGCTACCCACATCAGATCGGGTAAGTTAAAAAAAAAAAGGAAAAAAAAATTAATAATAAAACACGTATATAAAAAGCCCAAGATAATGACATGCTGCCTTCTCGATCCATCAAGGACGGATATTGCAAGTGTTTTCCGATTTTAATTACATAACTTAAATAAAAATAAAAAATAGGGAAGGATTTTATTTTCTCAAACTGTCTGAAAAAAAAAAAAAAAAAAAAAAAAAGAAAGAAAGAAAGAAAGCGAACGATTTCAAAACCAACCGAAAATTAATCTGAGAAACAACTCTAGGAGGTCTATAAATCCTCGAGGACATTTTTCTCTATTTACTGCAGCAGATTAAGCCTAATACAATTATTATACTGTATTTATCTAATGAATCGATACCGCTCAAAATAATCGTTCGATCAGATTTGTATTATCACAATAGACTCGAATCAACTTGGAAAACTTTCATAATCATATTTGTTTTCGGCCGATTCCGTTAAATTCCGAAATATATGAGAATTCCGAATTTTTTTTCTTGCCGTTTCCTTAAAACTGTAGTAATTTTTTTTATAATTCACATTGTTTACCTGCGCGAAAATTGGGGCGAAAACCTCCCCGAGAACGACTATGTATAACCTTGAAATTTTATCAAAAGCTCCGATCTTGATATTGCAATCCCCCCCTTAACAAATACGATCACTCTTTTTCCCCTTCCGTATTTCATCATTCTGGCTATGGCCCCCCCAAAAATAAATAAATAATGTCTAGTCTCCATTTGATAATTAATCGCACTATGCAATGAATTTTATGATACAATTAATCACACCAGCAGATTTTATTGGAAGTGTTAAAATTCAAAATAGAAATCCTGTCTCCATTGGCCAATTAATCGAAGGGTGCAATTAATTGTACCACCGGAAATGCTGTATATTTTTGGAACATTTTTCTTTTGCTGCCGCTTTTTTTTATTTTTTTGATTATTTTTTCGAACACTAAAAATAATGAAAACGAAAAAAAAAAAGTGGTAGCAGAAAAAAAAGTCCAAAAATACAGCATTTCCGGTGGTACAATTAATTGTACCCTCCAATTAATTGTCTAATGGAGACAGAGCAAGAGGCTTTTTGTATAATTTTTTCTATAATGTTGGCATCCATGTTGGTTTTTAATACGAAAACATTCAAAAAAATCTGCTTTCGAACGAAAAAATCAACACAAATACTTCCGTTTGGGTAATTAATTGCATCATACAATTAATTGCGTAGTGCCAAAAATTATCAAATGCAGACTAGACATAAATTAAAAAAATAATAATAATAAAATAAAATAAATAAAAATTGGAATGTCAAGGTATGTCTCCATTGGTGAATTAATTACATGATGTAATTAATTACAGGATCTAATTAAATGATTTTCGAAGGTCCTAAATCGTTGTTTTTGATCTTGCTGGTTACATCTACATTATGAAAAAGGATATTGAGCACCAAAGATTTGAAAAAAAAATTAACACCTTTGTAAACCGTTTAATTGCATTCTGTAATTAATTACATCATGTAATTAATTCACTAATGGAGACATACCTTCAATTTTTATAACTCATCGGGATTTTTTTTTTCTTGGAATGCTGGATTTGGCGACAAAAAGTAATTTCTTCTGCTTTTATTGCTCTGTCTCCATTGAAGAATTAATTGGAGGGTACAATTAATTGCACCACCAGAAATGCTGTATATTTTTGGACTCTTTTTCTTCTCTACCACTTTTTTTTTTTTCGTTTTCATTATTTTTTGTGTTCGAAAAAATAATCAAAACATGAAAAAGAGTGGAAGCAGAACATAAAAGTGTAAAAATATACAGCATTTCCGGTGGTACAATTAATTGTACCCTCCAATTAATTGGTCAATGGAGACAGGACATATTGTTTAATAACGAATCAAAAACCAGAAAGCAGAAGAAATGAATTTTTGGCGCCATTTTCTCAGTCCCACAAAATTCCGCATTTTCGGGGGTTTTTGAAACAAAAAAGTTTTTAAAAATTATAAAAAAAAAAAAAAGACTTATGAGAATATTTAATTTTTTAATCAAATCAGCTAACATTTGAATTATTTGTAATTCCAACTTCTCCCGTATTTTAATATATTTCTACTAAAAATGGGAAAAGGACTTCAAAATCAATTACATAGAGTGTAAAGTTCAAAACTAAAATCACAGTTCACATTTTCGCACAAGTTGCGACAGATTTTCTCTGAAATTCAATAACTCCACAGCGAATGGAGCAAATAAGCTAAATATTACTCAGACTTACGTACTTAATGTCCTGTCTCCATTGGCCAATTAATGAAAGGTTACAATTAATTGTATCACCGGAAATGTTGCATATTTTTAGACTTTTTTTTTCTGCTACCACTTTCTTTATTGTTTTGATTATTTCTTTTCGAACACTAAAAATAATGAAAACAAAAAAAAAAGTGGCAGCAGAAGAAAAAAGTCCAAAAGTATACAGCATTTCCGGTGGTGCAATTAATTGTACCCTCCAATTAATTGTCCAATGGAGACAGAGCATTACATTTTGTACGAAAACATCTGCGCTAAATCTCAAACTCGAAAAACACACATGCCCACAAACTTCCACTTTCCAGGACGATTTTCCAAAATGTTTTAAACAGCTGAATCCGGTCCTTATAAATTACACGCGACTGTAAATAAAAATTTTCCAGGATGACCACTACCCTGTCCTGACTAATTATGATGTACATAGACACAAGATAGATGCATGCACAGCTCTTTCGGATATATAGGCGCCAGGCTTGAATCATACAGGCGCAAATAAAGACCGAGATAGCCTATAGAATGGAAACTTTTCGGGGATGAAAAAGAATCAACAGAGTAACCGAAGTGTTTACTTATTTAACACCTTTCTTCATGTATAATTTACATACAAAAACGTTTTCTTTTCGTTATTTTTTCAAAAATATTTTATCGAAATTTTTTAAAAAAGACTCGGTATTTATTTAATCAGGAATTTTAAATGCAAATTTTAAATACTGTAGGCGACTTTTCCCAACGCGATGGTAAGTAGTTAAGTCCTGTCTCCATTGCCAATTAATCGAAGGGTACAATTAATTGCACCACCGGAAATGCTGTATATTTTTGGACTTTTTTCTTCTGCTACCATTTTTTTTTTTTTATTGTTTTGATTATTTTTTTCGAACGCTAAAAATAGGTAATGAAAACGAAAAAAAAAAAAAAAAAACTGGTAGCCTAGCAGAAGAAAAAAGTCCAAAAATATACCGTATTTCCAATGATGCAATTAATTGTACCCTTCGGTTAATTGGCAATGGAGAGAGGACATTAGAATATACTGACAGTCTTTTCAATAATTAATCGGTGAAAAAAAAAAAAAACAATTGTCAGTAACCTTAATTACTTTCTGTTTTCAAAGTTAGGCAGTAAAAATTAAAAAAATAAATAAATAAATAAATAAATAAATAAATAAATAAATAAATAATCAAACAAAACGGGACGTTGATTCGAGCAAAATTTCGACGCCGAAATGAAGACATTCCTCAGTTGTTTTCTCCTTGTTTTTCTCATGATTTGTTATTTAATTTTTAATTCTTAATTTTTAATAGTTTATTGTTGACAAGGTCAAATACATCTAGTAGGTCCATTTTGCCAAATAAATAAATAAATAAATATATGTTTTCGAGATCTCATCCACGTCTATTTCGCATCGATTTTGATTTTTCTTTCAAAAAATACTTATCTTTTTCGTGGTTTCGATGGGAGAATTAATTAACTTTTTTAAAGATGAGTTTAAATTTTAAAATTATAAAAGGATGAATTTTTTTAAAATGTGAAATAAACAAGCGATCGGCAAGAGCTCGAAAAAGTCTTAAAATCGACGTCGACTGATGCTGATGGCGATCTTAAATGTCGATTCGACGTCGATTTTTTTGTTTGAAAATCAACTAGGCCTAATTAATCGGAAAAATAAAATTTAGCAGCAACTAATCTTTGCATTTTAAAAAAGATCAAAATTTAGTGGAGGTGTGCATACCCCTCTTTCAGTTTCTCGTCTTTCTTGGTCCTATTAGTGCCGATACCGGAACAGATATTTCCTATTTATCAAAATAGCGATTTTTCCCCCTTTTTCCAAAAGATTTTTAAAAACAAAACAAAAAAAAGATTAAAAAAATTAAAAAATAAATTAATTAATTAATAAGTAGGAGTTTTTGAATTCAAATAATTGTTAAAACTTCTATCAGAACAGAATCGAAGTAAGTGCCAACGTTTTAGTATCGATATACCGATATGTTCAATGCTAATTTTTTTCCCCGAAATGTCGGAGCTCATGTTTTCCAGTGCTCATGCTCGCTCATTTTCATTTCATCGAATCCAATGTTTTAGTATTAACACCGATATGCTCAATACTGATTTTTTTTTTTTCAAATGTCGAAGCTCATTTAAAGTCAAATTCAGAAAACAAATATTTCTCATACTTAGGCTCAAATTTGCACCATATTTAGAAACACTAGAAGAGAAAAAAAGCCCCTAAAACTTAAGAAACAACATACGCATACGTTTTCAAAAAAAAAAAAAAATTGATTTAAAATATGTCAATTTCATTATTGTATCATCATTAAATCCTTAATCACACTTTTCCGATTAATTGTACGCCTACCAAAATTTTGCCCAAACAAATTATTAAATACTAGCCGTTCCGCAACTGACCGGGGCTATATGAGACTGCCATTAAGCGCTATGCCTAAATTTTAATCATTTTTTTTAACTCAATCTCAAACTATAACTAATTGCTTTACATTCAAAAACAATTCCGTTTTCGACTTTTTTTTCTGGGTTCACTCCCATACTTACAGAAAAAAAAACTGAACAGGTTTTAACCGATCCTGACTCAAATTGACAATAGACCACAATCAAAGTTTGTACAAACTTTGATCGATTACTCTTGACAAATCCAAGGAAACTTACCTGAAAATAAAAAATAAAAAATATTATAAAACGACTAGCACTCAGAAAACAAATTAACTCAGCATAAACGGTTTTTATGCTTTGAACGCTTTTGTTTTGAACCAAGACATTTTCTGACTTGTCGCAAGTCATCAGCTCGGCTGTCGGCAAGTCGTATATTGTAAACAAACAAAATGGCGTCTTATGTAGAACTTATATATTACGTTATTATGAAAATACTGTTCATGCTCGCGTGTATCAAACAATTTCACACAAAACAATGTAAATAAAATAACTATGTGAAACATCCATAGAAAAAATTATATTTTTACTTCGTTTTTTGTAACTCTGTAACTTCGTTTTTTGTAGCTTCGTAGTAACAACATAACTTAAACATAACCTATTCTCTGCATTGGACAATGTTAGATTTCAGTTCAATTTTTTTAAATAAAATATTTAATTTAAGTTACCTGAATATAAAAATCTGCAATATTCATCTTGTTTAATCCATGATACAAACTTTTTAAAATAAAAATTAAAACGACACTACGTTTTTATTTCATTAAATAATAATTATCGTTTTCGCGAGCCGCCATGTTGATTCCGATATCATACTGTCCGAAAGGGTCGCCAATAGTTGCAAAACAAAATAAAATGTCTTGTGTGTGGCAAGACATTTTATCCCAAGGCAAACCGAAAGGACTTATTACAAGACATTTTTTTGTTTTCGCACGGTTTTTACGAAAAATGTCTTGTCTTAATGCACTTTTGCATTAGCATTAGTCATTTTCTTTTCTGAGTGTATAGTCTTTAAAAATGATTAGAGAATTTTTCCCAGTAATGTACCCAGAATCTTAAAGAATAATAAAATTTCAAAAGTGCAAATTCAGTTGGCTATCCTGACCAATTTGGGTAAGAATGTTTGGCCTAAGACTCTTATGTTGGATGGCGTATTGTTTCCAAACGAAAAAGTGATGTAAAAAGTGTATAAAATTTTTGCAAAAATAGCCTATCATTTTTACAAAAATTTGGTCACGCATAATTTTTGCAAAGTTTATGCATATTTTTTTAAGCACCGAAAATTGAATATACATAATTTTTACGAATGCATAGTTTTTTTATGCATAAAAATCTGGATGTGCTTAATTTTTGCACAATTTATGCATATCATTTTTTAAATCATAAAGCAGGAAAACTTGCAAAAATGTTATGTTTATTCAATTTTTTTTTTTCAGTTTTATGCATATTTATTTACGTATAATTCTAGTGGAGGATGAAAAAAATATTTCCGGTAAAAAATCAAGTTCTTAATAGATAATTTGACAAAAAAAGTTTTTTCGTCAAAATTTTTTTGTCTACTGCGACATTTTTATCTCTAAGAAGAAACTTCTAAATTCCTTTTTTTATTTTATTTTCTTTATTTTTTGGTGCGTACAACGAGACACAGAATAGTTTAGGTTTGATTAATCATCCTTTGACTGATCACTGATGACTGAATAATTTGTCTAGTCATTTTTTCAGTCATAGTGAGGTCGAAGCATCAGGTTATGGCATATATGTATATTTTTTGATATTGGGTTATGCACCACTATTGAAGAGTGGTAAAAAGCCACATTTGTTTCTGCTAAACTGATACATTTTTTTGTCCGAGTAATAAATTTATAAACATTTTTGCTGATAACAGCAAATATATATATTTTAAAATAATGACACTGTGTCATGCAAAAGTTAGTCATCGAAAAAGAAGAAATCAGACTGTCCTCTCGGTCCAAATGTCAGGAGTGACTTTAAATAATTTCAGCAATGAAAAGCAAATTTTTGAAAAAGAAAATAGTTTATATCGGGGACGCTTAAAATGGTTGAAGAAATCTTATGGAAAACCCTTCAGGGAGCGTTCGAGTATTACGTAAGACTTTTTTTTCGGGTTTTCTGACCCCCCCAATCACAATAAAGACTATATTTAATAAAATAATTTACTTCCAATAAACAGGTAAATCAGAGAAAAATGGAAAATTTTGCAATAATTCGAAAGCTTCATTTTTCCGAATGCCTGTAGAAACTTGCACAACTCAAACTGAACTGTCCTTTAGTAACGATCTGAATGGGAGTTAAACTCCAAAAATTATTTAAGAATTAAGTTTTTTCTCTCTTGTAGGACGTAAGGACCATGCCTTTCCTACTCATTAAAACCCAAATTTTTTTTTTTTTTAAATTACCTCAGGGCTTCAGGATTAGGCGTCTGGAATCCATGTGCATATGATGCTTTTGGGCCCATGCATGGTGCTGTCCTCTGTAATTCATAAATAGCGCTAAGTGTATATTCCTTGCTTCGGCCAAGAGGTGGCGTAGCAATTGATGATGTTTAACGCACTGAGAGTGAAGAATGTAGGCATCTGAAAATTAAAAAAAAAAAAAAAAATTAGCAATGAAAAAAAAATTAATTATGAACCCGACAGATACCGCTGCGAGTACCAAAGAAATTTGAGGAACTTTCAGCTTAGGCCTATGCCTGACGTTTATTTATTTTTTCTTTTAATTTATCGATATTTTACGATTTGCAAATTTTTTTCAATTTTTTTACGATTTGAGCTCATAATGTATTTTAGCGTCCAAACAAAATTTAAAATTTAAAATTCATATCACTGAAGCAAAGGGTCTCGGTGAACTAGAGGCTTTTGGCCCCGTGCGGATTTTGATACCGTAGATTGGGGTGAAGTTGAAAGGCCTAAAAAATGCTATTAAGCATCGCCTGCTTATCTCTAAATGCAATGAAGTGAACTAGAAATGTTCTCTACTTTTCCGCTGCATAGTCATAATGCTAAAATTTGTGCTGATAATGACTTTTTCAGGCCTTTCAACTTCACCCCAATCTACGGTATCCCAGGTTTGAGCGCACGAACGCGAAACACTGTCTCCGCGCATGAACCAACCTGCCAAAGTTTCGTTGCTGGAGTGAACTGGAAACACTTTTAAATTTTATTATAATATTTTTTCAGTTCGTGATTTTTTTATTATAAGATTCATGTAATCAAATGACCGTATGATGGCAATGTTACAGGATCAATTTCGTTAGCAAGCTCAAACCTGCCTAGGGGAATCCACGGGGCCAAAATGCATCTTATTCGCCAAGGTACTTAAGGCTGTCGGGCCGGTGGCCAGAACGAAGGAATCAAAGAAACTCAAAATTCTCCAAGGAGGGAGGGGGGGCGTTAGAGGTCCGTTTTTAAAATGAAGGATTGGAAAAATGTATAGATCAGAAAACTTTTAAACGGAGCATAAAAATCGGGGGGGGGGGGGGGGGGAAGGGTTCTTTTTCCTTGGCAACGGATGGATCCGTGTTATGGTCTGTTTTCCGGAAGGAAATGTGGTCAGTTCCTTTCAAGTACCTTTTTTCTTTCTTTCCTTCTTCTTTTTTTTTTTTTAAATGATTGATTTTGCAAAAACTCTTATCCGTGGCAAAAATAAAAAAGACAAACGGTAGAAAATATCGACCGATGCAGCAATCACTTCTTTGTTGTGTCGCTCAATATGTATTTTTTTTAAATTTCAGTCAGGTTATATCAAAATTTGATCACTATAATCAACGATATTCAATACCTGGAAATAAATTTTTGTGATTGTCTCCTAAGCCTTAAAAATTTCAGCAGTCCAAGTTCAGGTTTAGAAACTATTAGAGACACCTAGAAAACATAAGGTTTGAATTCAAACAGCATCTAATCTTCCAGGGGTGTAACAACAGGGGGGGTTGGGGGGTCACTGTCCCCCCCTGGATCAAGTTTGTCCCCCCCAAATTGGAAAAAAATTAACATGGGAGGCATAGGAATTGTCCCCCCCGGGGAAAAATTTTTGTATCCCTCAGACACGACTTGACCCCCCCTTGCCAAAAAACATTGTTACACCCCTGTAATCTTCGTACGAAATATCAACAAAAATTTTGACAAAGGCAAAAAACATCCATTTTTCTAATGGTGACACCAAATCAATTTAAAAAAGGAAATAATTTTTTTCCTCATCTGACCTTACAGAAAAGAAGAAAAAAAATGAAAGACCTCTGAACTAATATAAGAATTTCTTTTTTAATTTTTAATTATAGAAATAAAATAAAGCAGTAAGTTTTGTATTTATTAATTGAAAAATTGGAAATATTATGCTGTGTGATTGCAACTTTTAACCAAAAATATTGTCCAAATCCTTTTTTTTTTTTTTTTTTTTTTAATATAGAGGAAATTTTAGGCAAAACGGAAACATTACATTTTTTTATTTATTTTCCCGCTTAAAAAATTTTCAATTAATAATAATAATAATGGTTAAGTTTAACATTAACTTGTCGGTAAAAATTAATTTTTTTTTCTGGTTTCCTTTTTTGCCGTTTCATTCTATTTACATATTACTCCTATAAAGGTCGAGGCCAGGGTTTTTCTTTTTTTTTGTTGCAAGCTTAATTGTCTCCACCGTATTCATGCGCGCCGAGGGATATGCCAGGACCCGAAATAATTCTTGTGCAATGGATTCGCAAAACTTTATAGAAGTCGTAAAGCTTCAGTTTTGAAGTTCTGCAGCCAGAATCTTCAAGTTTTTAGCCCAGGGCTGCGATTCCGATTTCGATTTTGGATTAAAATTTAATCGGAACTGAAGCCCTATTTTAGTTTTACACATGTCCTATTAGCCTATAAAACCCAGGTCCACTGTGAGTATTCTGAGGCACAGGACCTGGCGGACATTATTATTGAAAAAACAGCATCAGCAAAAATCTGAATTGATCCAACATTGATTCCAGTCTTGGTAAAATTTCCAATACTGTTCGATAATGGACGTCAGTAAATCCGCCTGAAGTCCAATTTTGATTGGCATTACATTTACATTCCAGTCAGTTTTCCTAACACTGATCCTTTGATCCAATTAAAAATTTCCACTAGGGGGGCCGCAAAAACCCTGGCGAAACTTCCAATCGAACCGTCAAAAATAAGCTTCAGTGAATAAGGACAGTGAGCCAAAAAAAATTATTTTTGGACAAAATGTGATTAAAAATTTTCAAAATTTTACATAATAAATTGATCGATCATAGAGTGCAAAGTATTTCCCCTCCAAAAATTCTTTTCACATCTGCCGGTAATTCGTTTTTAAAGTTAATCAAGTAAAAAATTTTACAAAAATGATTTTTCAACTAAGCTTTTAGTCGGTTTATTTAAAAATCTTCAAAATGTCTATGGCCTCATTATGAAGCCTAAAGGTTCTAAATCAAAAACCTGCTTACATTTTTTGCGCCTAATTTTGTCCCAAAAATTTTTTTCTGGCCCAATGTGAAATGACAAGGAATAGCTGTCTTGTCCAACACTCAATTTACAGTGATAAAATCCAAATTTTAGGTATCCAACGAACTCCTTCGAGTTATTCTTGGACTTTTAGTACTAGTTTCAACTTGTTTCAAGTAAATACGAATTCGGCAAACCAAGTCAAAGCTTTTCGACCGCAAATTGTTTCGAGATCGTTTTTCGGCTGCATAAAAATGTAGATAAGTTGAAACTTGCACTAAAAAGCCAAATGAGTTCGTCAAATGCCAAAAAATTTGGATTTTTACCCCCGTAAATCGGGTATTGGACAAACAGCCATTCTCTTCGGTATTCACCAAAGTTTAACCAGGCACGGACTGGGGCGCCGAGCTACCAGGGATATCCCGGCGAACTTAATTCTGTTCAATCAGCTTTTTCAGAATTTAAATTTTTGAAAAATTTGGCGCTCTTTCCAGTCAGTAGCTCGAACCCTAAAATATTCCCAGTCCGTGTCTGAGTCTAACGTTAAAGGGATCCTAGTGGCCTTTTCGGTCCTTTTAGCGTCGGCTCTACAGAAAAGGGCCAAACGGCCTTATGGCCAGTCCGCCACTGCTGATGAGGCTATTTTCTTCTCGTTTTTTTATTTTTTCACAATTTAAATCTTCTAGAATGAAGAGTAATCACTTTTCATCAACCTTTCTTATTCGTCCATTCGGATCTTCACTATCTATTTCCCCGCGTCTATCGTTTCTAAGAGACAGGAGTCGCCACTGCTTGGTTATAATGATTTATCACGGCTCACGGCGAAAATTTTTTATCAGTACTAACAAAGCAAAAATAATTGCAAGTCGGTTGGTGCATTTTTTTTTAAGTTTAGTGTTGAAATGTTAAAATTAAAAAAACGGGAAACATGAGAACGGAAGATGAGCCCATGTGGCTCGTGGCAGGTGAGCTTTCTCTCTTCCCCCCCCCCCCTTTCACTTGTTTCCCTTTTCCTCTTAATTAAGCCCAATGAAAATTTGTTCGCTCTGCGTTTAACCACAACAATAATCGATCCCCGATGATTCAGTTTCCAAACAAAAACAATCGCCCGGTGAGTCAATATCTCGAAAAGAAAACAATTACAATTACAACTAGAACTATCCCTTGTCAAGGGGAGTGAGTCACTTTTATATGAGCAGCCTTTTCTCTTACGCATCCGATTTGTTTTGTAAATTAAAAATCCGACCAAACATGCGAAAATGATCGAAAACCCTCGTGATTTTTCTTTTTTTTTCCTCTTTCTTCATCTGATTATAGAAATAAGTTCGCGACCCCGACAATGATTCATATTTTTATTTATTTTAATTTTCAAAAAAAAAAAAAAAAAAATTATTTTAAGATTAGGAGACGAAGCTTAACGTAAATACGGTCACAAGATGTGCGAGGTCGCGAAAATTTAATGACGTATACATTTTTCATTAAAAATGTTTTATAAGTGGCCAAAAATTAATATAACTTATTAAAGCAAAATAAAAATCTCTTTTAAAAGAAAAAGATTTGTAATGTTGGCATTTCAAAAAATAAATTACATCAAAAACTTGTCTTTGTATTATTTATTTAAAAGAATAAAACGAATTAAATTAAATTAAAGAAAATGGAAATAGCCACTCATTTCAGCTTAATAAAAGTTTTTTTTTTTCGTTAAAAAAAACTTTATTTAGAACAAAAAGTGCAATATTTAAATTCGGTAGCCCAACAGTAAGTTGGACTATCTGCGTCATCATGTGAATAAGACTTACTGTTTTTATTTTGAATTCCTTTGTTGTCAAAGGAATAAAAAAATCAAAACAAAGTACTTTTTTCAGTTAATGGCGTTAATAATCTACTTTATGGCTGAGCTATCAAAATATGTCTACATCTTCCGAAAAGAAAAAAAAAAAAAATTATGAGTATAGTGCCTTAGAAAACAAAATGTCTAATTCAAAATATCCAAAATGGCTGCTAAACTTTGATCTTTTTTAACAAACGGTTGGTCTTCTGCTTTCAAATTCGACGTTCTGGCTCTACAGGTACAGATTTTATCTTCGACTCCCACGGTTGACGCAATTAGGAATCAGTATAATTTTGACAATTTCTGACTCCCTGCCCCCTTTTGAAAATACTTAGCTTATGGGGAAAATCACTAATTAGGATCCCCTGTCCGGAACGGAAAGACACATTCCTGAACGCACCCGGGGAGAGGATCGCGGAGGCGGTAAGTCGCCATTATTCATTCAGCCATTAAAGTTTTATATAGAAAACATGGTCTTTTTTTTCGGTTGTTTTATCTCCCGGAAACATGGCATCCCTTGTGGGGATTTATCTCCCTCCCTTTACCGTGCTGATATAATATTTTACGTGCCTTTAATGTTTTAAAAAACCAAAAAAAAAGCAAAATCGGCTCTGACTGTTATCATGTCTGGTTAGTAAATATGCAACTGTTAGCGCCTATTGCTCAGAAAAAATTTAAGGTTCCAGGATTGCAATTGGGATAGAAATTAAGCAGTAACTACAAAACAAAAATCTTTCCAATAGCCGTTGGAACCGGCATTAAACTGTCGGTCCCATATACCTGTGAGCTAACGCTCAGGCATGTCTACGCAAAATACTTAAGAGAAGCACACTGCTTGTTTTTAAAGCTGGAGATAAGACTCTTGTGGATAGCAACAGGAATGAATCCGTTCATACTAAAAGAAAAAAAAATTCAAGCAAAATTTTCACGCCATTCTTCCGGACCCAAACTTTCATCTACCCGAGAGGTTATTTTCACATTTTCAAAAGTGAAATCGTTATAAGCTAAACACATAAGAAAGGGGTTCGGCAAAGGTAGATTTCACCCGAAATATGTTTACTATGTGCACCATGCAGGGGCACAATTGAAAGAAGGATAGACCGAAATAAGACAGAGGTAAACAATTGGGCAAATCTTTAAAAATTTTCCGAAAGAAAAAAAAAAAAAAATTTATCGGATTTTTAATAATCTCATCTGTCTTATTGTTTAATTAATTAATTGCCAAGAAAAATTAAGTGATAAGAGTATATGCTACTTTTAAAATATTCCCCGAATCTCACAATGTTTAACCAACAATTTAAAGTGCAGTTGCTAAGAAAAAAAAATGTAAATATTTTGATCCTGAACCCTATCAAAGAAATGACTAATTAGTTAACCTTAAAATTTTATAATTAAAGTAATATTAAATTGCCTGTTTTTTGCTCATCACATCATCATGTGCACGGTCTTACTACGTGTCTTTATTAATTTATTATTCGACATTAAAAGTAGGGAACTGATATATTACGAAAAAGGTTTAAAAATCGGATAATTTATAAGCAAACAAAATATGTCATAATGATCTGGCTTTTAATTTTTCACTTTCATTCGACACGTACAGTTTATCACAGATATAATAATTTCAAAAACTCCACTCTCCACGTTTTCCCCGCTGGCACGGTGCAAAAAACAATTTTCAGCTCGTACATAATGTTTATAAGTCGAAAATTTGTCTGAACTGAGCGCCATGATCAGTTTTTGAAGTAAAAGCCGGTGCTCAGAAAAATGGATCCGGATGTGTCATTGTCGCGAAGCATAAACTGCTTCGGCTCGACGCGTTACAGCTTGAACACAACCACTCGCGAGTCTTGTCACAGAACATTTCCACTGTATAGCCCCACAGTAAAAAATTTTGTGTACTTTTAACACAATTTGTATTTGAAAATCGGTCCACACATTTGTATTTGTAAATAATAACACAATCAACAAATATCGCCTAGCAACATGTGTCAAAATTAACATAAAAAGAGTTACATACAGAGTGTTTGGACCGGGTATGTTAAAAATACACAAAATTTTTTACTGTGCAGTTTTTAAAAAGTACTTTTTTTGCATAGCCCTGAAGCAGTATTTTTCTGAATGGGTGTTCAGTCATTCTAAAACAATGATTTCTCTGTGCCATTCGAAAAGACAGTCTTTTTTTGGCTTTAAAAAGAAGCCATGAGATTCATGTTATATGCAAACATATTAAAGTTATATACACCAACGGTAACGATATCTTATATGCCAAGTAATCGCATTTTCATTGTTATTGTCGCCATAGTAACACATAAGAGATACACTGCATGTTGTTAACTCACTAAAAAAAACCAACAGTGGGTGTACTAAATACGATCTAAAGCCGCAAAATTGTTCCATCACGTTACACAGTAATACGTTTTGTGTCATATTTTAACATACACGGTCTAACTCTGTATGTCACTTTTTTTTATGTTAATGAAAATTAATAATAAATTAATGTTTTTTTATGTTATAATTAATTAATAATAATTAATTTTGGCATATTATTTATGTTGATATTAGACGTTGCTGCGGCAGTTAATGTTAACTTTACAATTAAATATATTTGGACCTTTTTTGACACAAAAAATGTGTCAAAACACACAAAATTTTTTATTGTTTAAATCTTTAAAAGTAAATAACAATAAAAGCTCTAGCCATTTTCTAAATGTTGAGTTCTTTTTAGTCGCTGTTGAAAGTCCCCATAAGTTTTTCTGGATGCAAATCCACATTTAACCTTAAAAATCTTCTTATCAGAAATCGTTTTGCCAGAGACACAGTTCCTTTCTGCCAATTTTTTTTTGGGGGGGGGGGGAAGGGGAAATTGCTTAACTTTACAGCAACTTTTGCAATACAAGGAAATGGTTGGTAAGTGGATGGCGATCAAAAAAATCCTATTTTCACTCCCAAAACGTGCCACAGTCTGTAAAGTTCTGTCAAAACGTGCCCCAACCTGTAAAAATCAGACGATTTTGGATAGATTGGTTCTAGGGTCACTCTGCTACAGCGGTCACCTTTATATTTTCCAGTAGGTAACCGTTTACATCTTACCCCATCATTAAGGAAGAAAAAGAAACCAAAAATAGCTCTATGTTACACAGTAAAACATTTTAAGTATTTTTAACAAACCAGGTCCACACAGTCTGTATGTAATTCTTTTTATGTTAATTTTGACACATGTAGCTAGGCAATATTTTTTGATTGTGTTATAATTTACAAATAAAAATGTGTGGACCGATTTTCAAATACAAATTGTGTTAAAAGTATACAAATTTTTTACTGTATAAAAAATTACGTATGAAGTAGCACATGATGAATGTTTTACTGTAACTGCTTCTGCAAACTACCCTGGAGCATGAGCTTTTCCCATTGACGGAACATCAGTCAAACTCTGAGAACCGAGCACTTATCATATCAGTTAATTGACTGATAACGTACTTAATTAAATCTTCAGTCAAAGGACTGTTTTTTTTTTTTTCATAAAATTGTGTTCATGTAATAATTTTGGTTATCAAAAAAAGAAGAAAATATTATATCATAGATAATATTTGTTTTTAAGCCCCTAAATCCAAAAGAAAAGAAACATGAATCTAAACGAACCAATAAAAACTCGGAAATAAAACTCTTATTGCAAATAATTCCGACTGCGATTGCAATTTTTTATTTTCACAACGTGCCAACTCTCAAACCTGTGCCTGAAATCAACTTTTCTCACGTACAACAAACCAGCACAGAAGAAAAAAAAAAGTGTTTTTTTTTTTTATTTGTTCGTACCGAGGCACGTGAAAATAATGCCAGGTTAATGCTTACTAATATTATTATGCTTCTTTTCTTAGTGTGCGGTTTTAATAGGGAGACGTTACAACTACACTTTTTCTTTTTTAAAAAAGAAAAAAAAAAAGTAAAGTGATTATTTTTATTTTTAATTTTACATTTGTCAGCAAAGTGCAAACGCGGATATTATATGAATCGAAGTATTGAATAAAACATTTTTTTCGATAAAATGGGATTGATCACGGGGATCCGAGGTAAGGAAAAATTTAATCATTTTTCAACAAGAAAAAAAAAAAAAAAAACTTCTAATCTGGTATCAAGGAGAAAGAAAGGCTAAACAAAGGAAAGACGGTTAAAAAAGTATCGGCACGTTCGATTGATATTACACAACAAAACAATAATGGTCTGTGAGATATCTCTAAAAAAAAAAAATCGTTCTGTTTTAAGATGTTGAAAAAAAAAGCCGGTAGTCGGCCAGATAAGATTCGATGATTTTGTTTTGCACCAAGAAAAGAAAAAAAATTGTAAATCCAAACAAATATTTATTTATTCTTATTATGCAGTACCTAAGTGAAATTCCTGATTGAGAATCGCTAGAAAGCCTAGAAGACGAATTTTGATTAAAAAGCGAATAATTTGGGCGAGTGCAGCCTTTTGACTGTTTATCGTTTGTTTTGAAGTATTTAAGTTAATAATGCTAGGATATAAAGTGAATTTTAATATTTCTAAAATTTAAAAAAAATGTTTAAATTTTTTACGGCTGTAATATTTTTTTACTAGTGTTAGATACCTGGCACCGTGTCTTAAATTTTGTGAAAATTATTACAGCACATAAATTAAAGATTAAGCACATTAAGATTACAGCACATTAAGATCTCTTTAAAAAAATCTAGATTTACAATTTTTGCTCGAAATAGACGAAGACTTAGACGAAAAACCTCAATTTAACTCTTAGGCTAATAATCTATTTATTTATTTTTACCTCGGATGACCTTAACGTTCTAAATTTTGTATTTTGATAAGAAGCTTATTTCTGCGTACTTATTGCCGCTTATTTTTGCTGTAATTTCCATTAAGAGGAAGATTTAAGAATTCCCAAAAGGAATAACTATTTAACTTATAAACTGATCAAGGGGACAAAAAATTTAGGTTTGACTCATAAATACACTTCTTTTGTTTCTTTGTGATCCTTTACTGCTCTGCCTCGATTGGACAATTAATTAATTGTACCACCGGAAATGCTGTATATTTTAGGACATTTTTCTTCTGCTACTTTCTTTTTCTTTTTCGTTTTATTTTAAGTGTTCGAAAAATAAAACAATAAAAAAAAAGTGATAATGCAGTAAAAAATTTTGTGTGTTTTTAACAAAATTTACATTTGAAGAACGGTCCACACATTTTTATTCGGAAACAATAACACAATAACAAATATTGCCTAGCAAAATGTGTCAAGATTAACAAAAAAAGAGTTACATACAGAGTGTGCGGACCGGGTTTGTTAAAAATACACAAATTTTTTTACTGAGTAGGAAAAGTAAAATGTCGAAAAATATACAGCATTTCCGGTGGTACAACTAATTGTACCCTCCTAATTGGCCAATGGAGGCAAAACATAATATAATTTTTAGTTCATTCTGAACAATTAGCCAGAAAGAGTACAAAATCAACATTTCCGGCAATTTTTTTTAAATTTTACGTTCTACAGTTTCGTAACCAGGGAAAGAGACAGGGGGGCAGAGTGGTGTTGAGCCCACACTGAGAAAGCCTGAGCTTCCCTATGCAATTTCTTTTACTCATGAGTTTTTTTTGCCCTGAATTCTATGTTTCCCAAGGCTGAAGTTTTTTTAAAGAATTTCAGGCCCCACTTGGCCTACGGACCGGATATTCTGTAGCTGGGCTAACTTTCCAAATTGTGTTAAAAATCATAAACCTTTTTTCTGCTTTTCTCACCTTAAAAAAAACCCTACTCTACTGAATTTCGACTTATAACTGGGAAAGTTTTTTCCATAAGCTTAATATGGGCGAAATTATTGCAGCAATGACCGTTTACATTAATTTTAGTTCCATATGTGCCGTTACTTTGTATTTTACTCGTCTAACAACAAATCTCTTATTAATTTAAAACGTAAAAAAAAATATAAATAAATAAATGAATCATTTTGTTCCCCATATAAAGGATCAATAGAAAAATATCAAAAGAAAATTCATAAATTCAATGGAATTCATCAGGTCAATAAGACTAGAAATGTTTAGCTTACGGAACAGAAATTCAAATCCATTGAATCGCGTTGATCGGATATCCATTCCATTAATTCCATTCAAACCATTCAATGAATTTATTAATTTATTGAATTGATGTCATTAAGCGCCTTAATGATATCCAATTTAACGGATTTAATGGAAGTTTCTTAAGTTAAACATAGCGAGTCTTTATTGATCTTCATGGGGGTGATTAATCTTACAGGCAGTTTATGCACACTTTTTGTAGGGTCACAATATTCCATAAGCTAAACATAGGGTAGACCGAAGGTTGCTAATTTTTTAGTGGCTGCTATAAGTTACTTATTTTTAAATTTAGGTGTTAGATATATTTCCGCCATTTTCGTCATAAGCTAAGTATTACTGTAGGAGAGGAGGAATTAAAAATCACCGAAATAATGACGTAATATTTGAATGGCTCCTGTCCGTAAAGTACAAAGCATTCCAAACGCATTTCCAAACAGTTTAAAACTTGTATGAACAGACGAATCATTTTAATTTTTCCATTAAACTTAATTAACTTTGCTTCGGCCGAAAATTGGGTTCAATTCAGCAATTTTAACTCTTTTTAATGTTAAAATTATTTTCGCAAATCAAAACCAAAACTTGAAATTTGAAAGTTGTGGAAGAATCTTTTTTTTACGGGAAATGGATAGCAGCCATACCGAATAGGCCTTTAGCTCTGATTCACAAATCTACTTATAAAGTACGCAATTCTGTGCGTATCAGATCCGAACTTGTTTAATTTCAAAATTTCAAAATGGCTGCCATTTGTTTATTTACCGTAAGAGACGCTCACATGATCACGTGACACAGTCTTTCCGGCTCTAATGTATAAAATTTGTCAATTCCTATCAAACTTTAATTTTATTACATTCAAGGAAAAAAGCAATTTTTGAAAACACCATAATATTTTAAAAATATAATCGAACCGATTTTATCAGAGTGCCGAGAGGAAACGATTCAAAGTTAAACCTTGGTCACTTTCTTTTGACGCGAGTAAAAGTGCGTCGCGTCGAACAAGATTTATGTCAAGTGTTTTTCCTAACTAAAAACGATAACATTTAATCAACGCAAACAGATAATAAAAAAATAAAAAGCCTAAACTAGGGAAAAATACCTGCTACCGTGCAACTAATTTAAACTTGTTCAAAATTTTTATCAATTTAAAAAAAAAAAAAATTATATAAAAATTGAAAAATTAAAACAAATCAAGGTTATTTTTATTTAGTATTACAGTTTTTTTTTCGAAAAAGTTTAATATGGAAGGTCCTGAAGGCAGGGGTAATCCTAATGATGTAAGCATAGGTGCAAATTATTGCGTCAATTTATACAGACACACACCGAGCTCCTTATTATATACACATCAAAGTGATGACGTTAAAAAAATGCATTAGGTACTGAAAAAAAAATGGTTAAACATAATTTTTCAAAGCGAGATGTAAAGACAAGGTCAAGGGGAACCTACCTAACGAAGAAGCTACAAGCCAAATAAAAGTAATGTTTAGCTTATTATAATTATAAATTACTATACTAAGAAATTGACGAAATGTCGAATAGAATTTGCTATGTCATGAAAAAAAAAATAAATGAAGAGAGAAAAAAAAAATTACCTTGACATTGAATAGGTAATCTAACCACATGATCCTCCGAGATAGGATGTATTTGCTAAATACTAAATATACAACATTGTATGTTATTTGAGTTATATGTACAACCCGAAATTATTTGTAAAAATTATACATCCCATTTCTTTTTCTTTTTTTTCTGAAAACCTTCGAGCTAATTATCGCCTTTCTTGAAAAAACAAAGCATAAACATTTGGGTAAACTGAAAAACTTTTAAACAGAAAAAGAAGAAAATTTTTTTCCCCCTTTTTACAATTTTTTCCCTGCATTTTCGGCTATTCAGTATTCACTGTAAAATGCTTTGAATGCATCGTAAAGCTATAAATAAAATAATTTAATTAACAAAACATTAAAATAAAAAAATTGCGTTTGAAAATTACGATGCTCTCATCGTTCATTTTTATTAATTCTATTCAATGGGGTTTGTTAGCATTTACAAGAGTTTATTTTTATGGGGAAATTTCAAGAAATATTCCTGGCAAAAAACGATTATCAGTGGATGAATCCAAATAACTCACGTGCAATCCATGTGCGTTTTAAATCCGATTGGAAAAGATTAAAAAACGCCTGAAATAATCGATTAGAAAAACATCCAAGTGGAAAACATTTTCACCGCTCGATTTTGGTGTTAATGCATTGGAATTACACGTGTAAAACGTGTGGTCAACACACTTATATACACGTGTTTTTTTGATATAGGAAAACTATACGGAGGACGTTAAAGTTCTTTTCGAGAGGAAAAAAACTTTTCATCCTTCCGGGCTGAAAAGTGAACTTTTCGTCCCGTTTGAAAAACGAAAAAGTTCATTCAACGAAAAATACCTTACAAATCAGGCATGTATGTCACGTCGAGACGTGCAAGCCATCTCTACACCAGTATGTAAGATACTGTTTCTATATTTTTAATACTTCCGACTTCCGGGATGTAACCTATTGTTCCGGGGAATTTTTCGGGAATTCTTCCATTATTTGCAAAATTTTCTTTATTTTGACTGAATTTTGTTAATAAGATAATAAAAAAAAATTAATCAATGAGCGTTGCATTGTGCAATTTTAGTTTATTGCCTTTTGCTTAATGATTTACGTTAATAGGCTTTGTCTATAGCAATGTCAGGGAAATTATGCGGGAAATGGCATTGCACACATATCCGGATTTTTCACTCTGGCTTCGACTCAGTCGAAAATAGTTGTCAATAAAGAAAGTAAAGTGACAAAAGCTTTGTGAGTAAGATGAGAGCCATAATGAAAAAAAAACCGCCGTCCCCAGGGGTTTTGCATGTCGTGGCCATTTTTCAGAGTAAATTGATTGCAGTCACAGATTTATGTTTTACACTGATAAAACGCTATTAGTAATTTTAACTATCTTATTAGTAATTATACATCCACCTGAAGCTGAGGGTAAAACTTGGATTTTATCCCCCGAGTGTTAGACAAGACAGCCATTCCTTTCGGTATTCACTAAAGCTTCCTCCTGTATTTGTTCTATACAGAGTGTCTCTTATAGTAAAAAGTCTTAAACCGAAACCAGCCCAAAATAAAAAAGAGCTTTTAAATTCAAATTGTCCGTCATCCCATAAGCTAAGCATGGTATGGATCTTAACGCTGTTACTAGGTTAAAGACTTCGTTCTTCAACTTAGTCTCCAATATTTCATAACTTAAAAACTATTTAAAATTTTGGCTTTGACAATATCAAGATTTTCTAAATTTGAGCCGAAAGTTTATATATTTACAATAATTACGAAAATAGAACTTGCAATTATTCTCTTCCTTCCCCTCCTTAGTTACTTCATTATCAAATAAAAATTTTTCCGTTGGAGGCTTGATTTTTGAAGGATCCTAATCTTAAAATAAAAACAGACATATCAAAAATAGCTTTCTTAAAAAAAAAAAAAAGCCACCGGTATGCACCTGAACTGATAAAGATAAAAAGATAAAATTTGCCGATTTGAAAATTGATACAACCAATAAAAAGATTAGGATAATAATATTTAATTAATTATAACTCTTGACGTAAAACAAAACAAAAAAAAAAAAAAAAAAATTTTTTTTTATAACTTCTTTATTTTGATACGACAGATTTCTGATTAATTTATAATATATTTTTAGGTAACACCATATATAGATTAAAAAGTAAGATTAAAATTTGTGATTATGTTCCCCCAAGAATTTGTTTACTTTTAGGCTGACCTCGACCGACCCGAAAAAAAAAAATTAAAATAAAAGGGATGAACCCGACAAATCGGGGAATCGACAATATTCTTATCCGAACCATTATTTAAAATAAGATTTATGTTAATCATCAACATCCACCATTACAGAAGACTCATATCATGTCCGGGTCATTCATATCTTATCAAAAGGTCGATTATTTATTCGGAATTTTTTCGGAAAGAAAAAGAAAATATATATAGTCGTCTAAGGATTTACTGCCCATTTCATAATATCAAAGTGAATTATATTGCACAACCAAAATTTAATCCCTAAAAAAAACTCCCAAGTCGTTTATCAAAAATTTGACAATAAATGATTATGTATTTTTCGTTCTTTTACGATTTCATGATTATCAAAAGCAAAAATCGTATTTTTGAAACACAATCTCAAAATAAAAAACAAAAAAAACAAAGACTGAACTATTTGTTTGCTTTTAAAAAGAAGATATTTTTGAACATTTATAGGCTTAGTCACTGGAGAAAAATAAGTATATCAGAGGTAAACAATTGTATCTAAACGGCCGTTTTTGAAACACTAAAACTTGTTGTTGTAAATATATTACAACTACGGATGACGTAGATAAAGCTGTTTACCAGAACCATAACGAAGTAACAATAACAATACTAACTTATAGCGCAAGTTTCAACTTGTCTGAATTGTATATGCAGCCGGAAAATCATGTCCAAAACAATTTGCTGTCAAAATGCATTGATTTCGATTTCCGTGTTTGCGTTTACATAAAACAAGTTGAAACTAGTACTAAAATACAAGACTAAGTCAAACGAATTTGTTGGATAACTGGATTTTATCCCCGTAAATCGACTCTTAGACAAAAGAGCCATTCCTTCCGGCATTTACTGAAGCCAAAAATACTCTGAACATACCCTACTTTGACGCAAAAGCATCAAAGCAGCAAAGCAAGGTCTTTAGAAGCTAAAAAAACCGACAAATAAAATATTCGTACGCTCAGCCGCCTTGATAGCAATACAAGCGATGTGTCGTCGTCGCGAATCATAATTGCTTCGGCTCGACTTGTTACAGCTTGAACGCAAACACTCACGAACCTTCGCGCAAAACATTTCCACTGTACAGCCCTAGGTTTTAAAAAAATGCTTTGTCGCAATGCATTTTTGTTTGACCTAAAGCAGTATTTTTTGAGTGTATAAGGTAGTCCTATCTGTAATGCTAAGGCAAAAGAATATGAGTCAATGGAATACAATGTGTAGCAAAGGTGCCAAAATTAAAAAAAATAAATAAATAAATAAATCAAAATAAAAGGGGGATCAAAATAAGGTCGCAGTCATCTTTTAAGCAATCCATGATTACGTTAACAAGATTCGGCCCAATCGAAAAATCTTCATCTTTACCCAATAAAATCCTTTAAAAATGCTGAAAAATTTTGAAAACAGTTAGTTATTTGGTCATTTCCAAATTTCGGCGCAAGACTTTTAAGACATGTGAGAAACATTACAAATTAATAAAATAAACATGGACTCCGCACATCAGATAAGGGATGAAAAGTGATCATTATTAATTTCCTTTAATGAAAGTCATTCCAGAACCAGTGTACTTTTTTCTGAATTTGATCTTTACCCACGTTTTATCACAATGCAACAATTGAAATATTATACGATAAGCAAATTGAAGTAGATTCTTTTAGATTTAAGGAATACCCTGTTATAGCCATACTTATAGTGTATCAGACTATGAACCATGACGTCAAATCGTAGCCACCTATCCAAAGAGTAAAAATGTAATAGCACTTCCTGTGAGATAATGATATACATCATATACCGTAGTTAATTATGCAGTGAATGAATTAAGAATTTTGGAAGTTGAAAATTCAATTTCCATTTTTTTATAAAAAAAAATACTAAAGGTCTGAACATTTAAACCTGTATCTCAAAGTTCAGAAAAACACCGAATTGCAAACATCCAGGGCTCTGAAACGACTACCTAAAGGCTTAGGCTTAGCTTATTACGTATCTCATATTAAAAAGTAACCTGTTTTTATTCCTCATAAGCTAAGAATAAGAACTCCGTATCAACAACGGGGCACAAAACATTTAAATTTCTGAAATATCCAAGATGGCTGCCACACTGTGTTTCCCCAAGAAACGGTGGGTCTTGTACACAGGGGTCCGAAGCCGATGCCAGCCGCGGCAGGCTAAAAACTCAGGTCAGTGCCGAAGCTGGTGCCAGTGCTAGATAATTTGTTCACTGCCGGTCTTGTAATTATGACCGGATGGCAATGCCGAATATAATTGAGAACCACGAGTTTTGAGCATACATACACCCAAAAAAATGAATATGCCTCGTTCGCAAAACAAGCGATGTTGCTTAGCGGCCAAGCAACATGACTCGACTCGTCGACATTATGCATTGCGACAAAGCACTCACGAGTCTTGACACAAAACATTTTTACTTTACCCTAAGTTATGACCAAAAATGCTTTGTCGCAAAGCATTTTTGCTTAGGCCCAAAGCAGCATTTTTTTGAGTGTATTAAGTGGCTGATTGTATTAACCGGCACTACAATAAGCTGCAGTAACTGCAGCATTTTTTTTTCTCAAGTTAAAAAAAAAAATTGATGGTGGTGCTGGCACCGATACTCCGGCACCAGCACCAGCGGCAAAAATTTTGCTATTCCGGTGCCGGCGCTGGCGCCAGCTCCAGAACATTGGATATTTCGTCGTCGATGCCGGCATCGGCTCCAACCAATTTTTACCGGCTTCGAACCCCTTGCTTCTCCATTGCAAGCTTTCCTACAGCGGGTAATTAGCCCCAACACAAAACGCGGAATTAAACCATGGATCCTTTACTTAGATCCTTTTTGTAGGGTCGAGGTGAAAAAGAGTAAAGTCCGTTAATTATCGTCTGAAGGATGCGTCATTTTCATCGCACGATGAAGATGCTAAGTTCAGACGATTTAAAAAAAATGAAATATTGATCAAAAAGATCATCACGTGAGAATAATAATTCTAAGAAATATCAGCCTAATTTTTCTACGTCAGCCTTTTTTTTCTGGACAAAGGATTAATTTCAGCTAATTATATCCCAAGCAAAGTAAAAGGGAATAATTAGATTCCCGATACAGCAAAAAAAAAAATTTTATCTTTTCGTATCGGTAATCGATAATCTTTTTTTAAAAAAACTGTAACCGCAAATAACTATATTTTCAAGGTCAAAATAATGACAGCTTTGCTTTTACGTAACATTATTAAATTTTGCACAAATAGAAAAAAAAAAGGAAAACCGATAACCTTTTAATGTACTTTTTCTTTTCAGAATCGGACCTTCAAATGCAAGCTAATCTCCAAGCATCTCTGCAAAACGCAAACATCCCCAGCGGAATAAGCCAAAACTGCGCCATTTGCGGAGACCGCGCCACAGGGAAACATTACGGCGCGGCTTCCTGCGACGGATGCAAAGGATTTTTCCGGAGATCCGTCAGAAAAAATCATCAATACACGTGCAGGTTTAGCAGGAACTGTGTGGTTGACAAAGACAAAAGAAATCAGTGTAGATATTGCCGCCTCAGGAAGTGTTTTAAAGCAGGAATGAAAAAAGAAGGTGATTACCGAATTTCCCAATTTTAAACGAAAAAAAAAAATTTAAACCATAAAGCGTCCCCTCGAAAATAAATGATCGGCCACGATATGTTTTTCCTCGAGATTTAAACAATGACCAAGCAAAATCATAATAAATGCTTCCATCATAGTTAATTTTATAACATCAAACCGAAAAGAATCGTCTCCGGCCTAAAATAATGAAAAAAAAAAAAAAAAAACATTAGTCACTGTTTAAACGTCGATTTTCAGAAAAAATAAAAATTAAAGTAACTATCATTTATTTTTTCGTCAAAAGCTTGTGGGAGGTTAATCCCTAATAATTAAAAAAAAGTTTTTTTTTTTTTTACAAGGATTTTTCTCATAATTATTTTTAAGCCGTAATTAAGCAGTTTTTTTTTATGCCGACCAAAAATGCAAAACACATACGAAAAAAAAAAAAATTGTCTTGATTAGCAAAAGCGTAATGTATTTTTAATAGGATCAATACCGTAGAATGGGGGTGAATCCGGCTGGAAATTATAAGGATTTTCCAAATTAAAGGCCTAGGCTCAAGAATTAAAAAAAAGAAAAAAATAATAATTTAAATAAGTCAAGTTAGAGGCCATGAAATTCCATTCCATTTTCATTTCAAATTTCAATCTAGTTATTTTGCCAAATGATGCTATTTCGGGTTCAGTCCGTTGCTAAGAAAAAAATTTAGTGGGCCGTAGTCAGTACTTACAATAAAAAAAAAAAAAAAAGAGGAAAACCAGACGTTGTTCCAACCTGTTCAGATTGTGTCCGAACAGGTATGCAAATAATTAGATAAATTGAAACGTTACGTTTCGTAATTTTCAAAATTTTCTGTGGATAGCTTACATACAATGCCGTGTATATATATCTTATGGCGGTAATTTAGAGGAAAAAACGCTATAAAAACTACCTCCAATTAGCGTCTGGAAAAATATTCCCCAAAAGGAATTTGATAAAAATTAATTTTATGCAATTATCCAAAGTCGTCTCCTTTCCCTTCATAAATTTTTTTTTAGAAAATTTGGAATTTGCAACCCCCCTCCATCCCTAGACCACTCATTAAACTGATTCGCACAAATTAATATAAATGAATACATCAAGTCACGAAGAGTTTTTTTTTTTTTTTCTTTACCGAGTAATTTGCTGTGTGTACGTCATTTTGTAAACGTCCTTGAAATTCGAGGTACATATGCTTTTACGTAGAGTGAGAAAAAAAAGTTATTACAAAGATGACAATGGATTTTCCTTATCGTAATGACTGCTTTTTTTTTTTTTTTACCTAATCGCCCGGACGGTGTGAGGCTTCATTTTTTGGGGAGAACCGAATTAAAATCCATAAAAAGATTTCTTAAAAAAAAAAAAAAAAAAAAAAAAAAAAAAAAAAAAATTAACCGTCTGAAGCCTTTAAAAAAAAATTGAAAGGTCATCTCGTGCCAAGGCAAAACGTTTTTGATGAACGAAAATAAAATGACAAGCGTAAAAAAATAATGAACGATCGTAGTAATGATATAAAAAATGAAAACTTAATATAAGATCCATAAAGCTTAAATTTTTTTTAAACTTAATGGTTTTTCTAAATTAATAAAAATGTCGTTCATCAGGTGTCTCCACAAGCGAAATCGGGCGGAACATGCTAACGCTTAAATTTTTAAACTGAGACGGACTGGAGGCAAAATGGCGGTTCAAACTTTAGGAAACTAATTAGCCTTAGGGACCCCCGATTTCGCTCCAAGAGTCAAAAAAGGCGGAAATTATTATTTTTATTATTTTCGGATAAATTCGACACTAGTGTCCAAAATCCTGGAAATTATTTTTTAAATATTTTTAAAAAAATTAAAAAATATATCATTTTCACTACTGTAGAAAGTAACAGACATTTATTTTTTTAATTATTTTTTATTTTTCGGGCAGTGTCCAAAATGCTAGAAATAGTTTTATTTGTTTAAAATACTACTCAGTGATCAATCATATCAATTCAACTGATTTCCAATGTCTGGCAATCAGTTGAATACTCAGGTATAACTTTGTTTACCCCCTGGCTTGCATGCATCAACAGGTTCCAAAAAATCTGCAGTTCCGCTTTATTTTGAAAAAAAAATCGGAAAGACATTGGACGGGATTGAGGAGGTTACGGGCATGGTGGGCCAGGAATGATTGGGAAAATTAGGTTTCAACCACGGCATAGACAGGTCCCGAAACTCCTATCCCTTATACATGAAATCTCTTGTCCCGCTTAACTACGCGAAAATTAGTTCGTCCTTCCTACCACCGTACGCGGTACTTGTACGCGAGACCCTTTTTGATTGGTCGTTGAGATTTGTAAACAACGATGGCGGCGCACGGCCATACAGACGCCGATACGGCTGTGGTCCCAACTAGAGAGCCTAGAAGGAGAGAGTCGCAAACCGCAAGTATTGCACCAACAAAGTCTTCTGCTCTAAATAGGAAAACGACCAATCAGATACCAGCTTTGAACAATGCAATCCAATGAAATTGGCGGAAAGCGGAAAACTACCAATCAGAGAGCTCTGATATAGAATGCGGCTCTCTCCTTCTAGGCTCTCTAGTCCCAACTTAAACGATTAGACATGTTGCGTGTCTCAAGATAGCAGCGCTATCAATGGCCCGTTTTAGAACTAAAATGTGCGTAGTTAAACGCACGATCTTACATACAGGTCAGGTAACTCGGGTATCTCTCATATGGACAAAAATGTCCCCCGAAATTGAAGCAGAAGAATAGTTCACATATTGCTCGATAGATGGCTGGAGCTGTAGTTAGGGAATCACATGTTGTGGATGCCATCATAAAAAAAAGTGTTTTGAAAGTGTTGATTGGATGGAGGGCATATCACGTGATTCCCTAACTACAGCTCCAGCCATCTATCGAGCAAAGTTTAAACTACTCTTCTGCTTCAAATTCGGGGGACACTTTTTAAGATAGGCCTGACCTGTATGTAAGATCGTGGTTAAACGGGACATGAACGGCATAAGAAGTTTTCAGACCTGTCTTTCAGCAAATCAGTTGCCTAGTATTAGGCAGAACCTCCTCAATTCGGTCCGATGTCTTTCCGATTTCTTCCAAACTAAAGCGGAACTGCAGATTTTTCTCAACCTGTTGATGCATGCAGGGGTAAACGAAGTTATAACTGAGCATTCAACTGATTGCCAGGCATTGGAAATTACACGTACATTGCTTTCCGCAAATTGATGTGATTGATCACTGAGTAATATTTTAAACAAATAAAACTATTTCCTGCATTTTGGACACTGCCCAGAAAATAAAAAAAATTAATGTCCGTTACTTTCTACAGTAGGAAAAATGATTTATTTTCTAATTTTTAAAATAACATTTAAAAAATAATTTCCAGGATTTTGGACATTAGTGTCAAATTTACCCGAAAATAAAAAAAAAAAATAATAATAATTTCCGGCTTTTCCGACTTTTTTTTTTTTTTGGTTTTGTTAAATTGTTTCTTTCTGTTATGTTTAAACGTGAAACTTATAAAATTTGATGACAAAAATTTTCACCATGGTGATAATTAAAAATTGTCAGTTAAGGGCTCTGTATATCGCGGTCAGTTCTTTGGGTATAAAATAATTAACTATTTACCTAAAAAGGGCGTTGATAAACTCAGATAATTATTTTCTGTGTGGCCATTCGCCAAAAAATTGCTTTCCGAATGTTTTCGACATTCTTTTGAAAGCGATAAGGCGAGATGGAAAACAAAAAACCAGTATGCATATTACTGAAATATATTTAGAAATTCTTAGAATTGGATGGGTAAAAGACACTAGACTCAGTGGATTTTGCTAAATGCCGTGAAAGCTTCCAGCTATTATCTGTAAGCATTAAGATCGGTAAGCAAACAAGAATATTTGACGTAGCTAAACCCTAGGGACACACATGCTTTCTTCAATGAAAATATTTCCCGAAATCTGTCACTTCGGCTACATCCACAATTTCTCATATAAGGGTCCAAAATTGTGCTTTTAGCACGCTTCCAATTGGAAAAAAAAAATCCTTCTAGCATAATCATAGAATACCATCCCCGAACTAAATGTCTTTACTTGAAAAATATTAACTCGATTTTTTTTTCCAATTTTGCAGCAGTACAAAACGAAAGAGATCGGATCAGCTGTAGACGACCTAGTTACGATGAATCTAGTCAAAATAACGGATTGTCGGTAGCTTCCCTCCTAAACGCAGAAATGTTATCTCGGCAAGTCGGTGCAGCTTTAGAGGTATAATTTTATCTCAAAACGGCAGAAATGAAAAAAATTTAAAGCATTTTTTTTTTCCCCACAGCAACTGGGATCTCCCGTAAACGACTACGACTTATCCAACAAACAAATCGCTCACATAAACGACGTCTGTGATTCAATGAAGCAACAACTCCTTATTTTGGTCGAATGGGCCAAATACATTCCAGCCTTTACGGAATTAACGTTAGACGACCAAGTGGCCCTTTTAAGAGCTCATGCCGGAGAACATTTACTCCTCGGTTTGGCTAGGCGATCACTTCATTTAAAAGATGTTCTTTTATTAGGAAATAATTGTATAATTACAAGATTTTCTGGTAAGTTTGAATTTTTTTTTTTAATTCATGAAAGATTTGTATTATAATCTGAGTCGCGATGCAAAATTTAGATTAAAGATTGCGACTTTGTCCCCTAAGGTGCACCAGTTCCAACCGGCAGGCAGAGGATCTTTTTTCCCAATAATTCGAAAAATTAATTAATTAATCCATTAATTTTCGAATATTTCGAAAAATTAATTTCGAAGGCCCAAAATACATATAACTTACAACTTACAACTTTTAGACAATGCTATCAACGATTTTCAATCTTTCTGCTTATCAAATTTTTAAAAAACTACTGATTTTTACAAACAATTTTCAGAAAATGCGAGGTCGCCGGACGTGGACATAAGCAGAGTCGGTATGAGGGTAATGGACGAATTAGTAAAACCCTTAACTGAAGTTCAAATCGACGACACAGAATTTGCTTGCCTCAAAGCCATCGTTTTCTTCGATCCAAGTAAGTCAGAAAATCACAAATAAAACTCAATTTGATCCCTACAAAAAACTACAAAATTCTAAAGATTACAAAAAAAAAGATGTTCATCACAGAATGTACAAAAAAAAAAAATGCAAGATAATATGTCACTGATTCATGCCAAGAGGTTTTAAGTTTTCTAAAATTTTGAAGACACTAAAAGCCTTAAAAATACTACAGCCTGCCTCTCCGAAACCTTCCCTGAGCAAAGGAATCCAAATCCTGTCAACATTTTTTTATTTTCAGATGCCAAAGGTCTTAGCGACGCGGCTAAAATTAAAAGTCTTCGATATCAAATCCAAATAAATCTCGAAGATTACATTAGCGACCGTCAATACGACACCCGTGGAAGATTTGGGGAGATCCTACTCACACTTCCTGCTTTGCAGTCGATCACCTGGCAAATGATAGAACAAATTCAATTTGCTAAATTATTCGGAGTAGCTAAAATCGATAATTTATTGCAAGAAATGCTCCTTGGAGGTAAATATAATTCCATGAACTCCACAACGTGATTCATCTTCCAATTTTTTTTATTTTTAAAACCAAAACCGACTCAATTCAAACTTGTATAATTGAAGAAAAAGAGGGAATTTCGATTCCAGGTGCGACGACTGACCTCCAACCGGCGCCGGGACCGGCCAACAGTTACCAGAGTTCGGGTTCACCTACGAGTCCGTTGAGCCCGCCGGGAATGAGCCAGTGCGACAGCCCCCAAGATCACATTCACGTCAACGGGCATATGCGCAGCCCTCCATTGGTCCCTAACGGAGTTCCTAATCAAGGGATGCTGCGAGATCTTGCTCATCTTTCCGCGGAGCCCGATTCTTACCGGATAAACGGCTTCAAACAGGAGCCGAGTTTAGAACCAGATCCTAACTCTTATTAAAAAAATGAAGAAGAAATTCATACCTTTTTTCGTGCCACTGACTAATTTTTTAACGAATCGATATTATGACCGAACAAAATCGAAATTTTAGATAAGTACAAAAACAAAAAATAAATTTTCATGTGTTCAAACAATTTTTTTTTTTGTTTTTTTTTTTTTAAATTCAAATCGCTCATTGAAAGGCACAAGAAAAGAGGAGAATGCCTATAATTTTATTTATCGGCTCAAAAACCGTAAATATTGTAAATAGTAAAATTTTTGCTGGCCGGTTGTGGCAATATTGTTTAAGTAAGCTTAATTTGCTGTAAATTTATTTTTTAAATCGATTATTTTATATAAAATTTAGTTGCTCAAATCGATCCATTTAATTTTTAAAATGCTCATAAGTTAAATATGCATCATGAATGCATCGGCATTGTAAGTGACCTTATGAATATAATAAAATTTAAGTTCTTATCATTTAAATTGTTAATTTAATTGAACATACCTAGTTCCATTCCTCTGCAGTACAAAATAATTAAAGTACCGGTTTTCCGTTGTTGAGTTGATTAAATATGCGTCATTCCTGGAATTAAAAAGACAAAAGTTTAAAAAAAAAAAAAAAAAAAAATCATTTCAATAAGGACTAAGTAAGGAAGAATGTTGGTGCGCCCAAGCTCTTTACATAACTTATACC
This sequence comes from Liposcelis bostrychophila, assembly GCA_037577465.1. Classification (NCBI taxonomy): domain Eukaryota; kingdom Metazoa; phylum Arthropoda; class Insecta; order Psocodea; family Liposcelididae; genus Liposcelis; species Liposcelis bostrychophila. The sequence goes on along the minus strand of CM075212.1, from coordinate 17,355,269 downwards.
AGCTTCTCAGTTAAAAGTAAGAATCTTTAAGATTTGCAGCAGGCAAAATGTGAGAAGTGTATAAAAGAACCCTTTAGTCACATATAGCAATGAAGCAAGCTTTTCAGAGCAAAACAGAAATATAAAGACAAACCAAACGAATGAAAAAAAAATTTGGGGGTGCAAAGAGGATCAAATAAAACTAAATTTAAATTGTGTTAGAAAAACCATGATTTTTGAAGATAAACATAATTCGTACAGGGAAAACCATATTTTCAGGTCTTCAATTTCAGATTTTAATTGATTGAAAATTACAATCACATTGTCTTCTAAAAGTAAAAAAAAAAAAAATAAAAAAAAAAAAAAAAAAAAAAACAGCTAAATTGATAAAAGTTAAGTTCCACTAATAAATATTCTCAATACATGAAGAATAAAGTAAACATAAAATAGTGCTTCTAGAAATCTTTTTTAAGTTAAATATTTTTGCATATTTTAGTTGATGGCAGTAAATAATAAAAAAAGTTATACATATGATTTCTGCTAGTAAAAATTGTCTGTAAAAAAGCTTATGACCAACACTTCTTCCTCATATAAAAATTAAAATAAATCGGAAAATTAATTACGCTATTCATTTTCCAAAGCCATAAGTTTCCTCTTTTTTAGATTCATGACCATTTCTGCAGCTTTCAATTCACTTGCACCCTCTATAAGCCAAGAGTCTAACATCATTCTACTTTTGTGGCCAATCTTTAATAAATTTTTTTCAGTGGTGTCCAGCTGTTGCACTTTGCTGGGCTCAGTCATGATATTATCAGCCCAATCTACAATTATCCTAAATCTCTCTTGAAATGTCTAAAAAAAAAAATATATATATATCACAATCAACTCTTTGATTAATTATTCAGTAAAATTATTTATTACTACCTGAATAATAATTTTATGAATTAAATCACTTTCAGTATGATTTAATTTTGACAAATAATTTCCAAACTCATAAAAGTGAGGATTCACTCGAAAAAGATTTATCACTTTGGCATCAGCTTCAAAAACATCTCTCGTTTTTTCTTTGTATATCTTGGGTACATCAATCTTCAAGTCCTTTCGATTCTGTTGAATGAGGCTTAAAACAAGCCATAATGGAAGTTCTAATTGTTCGTCCTGACAAATGTCTTCCTTCCCACTGCCAGGAATTAAAAACCCTGCAACATCAATTGTTTGTGCCTAATTGCTGACATATTCCGTCTTACTATTGTACTTACCTAAACGACGTATGATATTTTGGGTCTTACAAGGGAGTTTTTCCTCGGTTACCATAATATCTTCCAATGAAAAATAATTGGGAAAATAGCTTCTGTTAAACGGCATGATATTAATACAAATGTAAGCACTTATAAACAAATTAACAAAGCTTCGTCTTTCTTTGCAAATTTTGTAAAATCATTGCACAAATCCACTTTAAATTAACTATATCTCTTAATCTTCGGGTAAAAATGTTCGGTATTGAAATATGGATAATAAATAATGGGATTTTAGCTTTTGGTTATCCTATTGGCGCGAAGTTGCTATCACTAAACCAAACGTACCAACGTTTGAAAACCTAAACAAAAATCAAAGGATAAACCCGGGAATTTTAAACGAAATTAGAATCTTTTTTTTACTCATCTCTTTCAGTCCCAAGATTTTCCTGCTGGAAAAAAAATCTTTTGATTTTTTGATTTTTCTCAACAGCTCTAATCAAAAGATACAGTTTTTACTTGAAGCATTTTTCTCTCATATTTTAGTTTTTTTTAAAAAGATGACTCAAAAATGTCCACCGCAATGGACAGTTTTCCTTACCGCTCCCCCAGTACCTATCCATCTCCCTGCAACGTTTCAGATTTTTAAAATTTTTTCCGTAAATAACAAAATGCTGCAGGTAGTCCTTTTTTGGGGGCTGGCCCCCCGGAAAATAATTTTTTTGGACTCTCCCCATTACTTTAACTCCCTGTAAAATTTCAAATTTTTAGGACCAATACTCTAGACCAGGACCAAGACCAGACTCTATAAAATGGTTCAGGATTTTTGGTCCAATTCAGTGAGTGAGGACTTAGGCAAATAGAATAGAATGGAGAAAAATTATTGTAAAACTGATATCAATGCTATATTATCTGCTGACAGTACAAACCCTGGAATTCTTAATATATAACCCATAATTTGTGCATGATATGTGATATCACATTTACTTTTTTGTAAATAAGACATGTCTTTTAAAAGGAAATTCAAAAATGTATTGAGTTCTTCTCTATAAAATGGTTCATACATAAATTTTTGCTTTAGGTTGTGTAATGTTGCTACTATTGTGATAAGAAACTCTTTTTGAAAAGTCTTTTCTTTTAGTGCATTTGCAAAAAAAAAAGCAAAATTATTTTCAAGAATATTTTTAAAAGGGAAATTGTGCTCCTGCATTTCCCAAAATAAAATTCCTATAATTTTAAATAAATTTCTGCTTTCATATGATAATCCATTGCCAGTTAAATAATTTAATTTAGAGACAGATATTTTTTTAAAATATTCATGCTTCTCTTGAATTTGTAAGGCATTCCAAAAATACAAAAAAGCTGAGTGTAATTTATTAACCAGACAAATATCTAGCATTTCAAGGGATGTTGTTGTAATCTTTTTAGAATCATTTGTTAAGAACCTTAATGTACTCACAGTATTACATCGGAAATGGTAATACGTTAAGCCTACACTTATAATATAAAAGCAAGCATTTTGGTCGTTCTCTATTTTTAATGATGGAAGTAACTTATTAATCTCTTCAGTCATTTCAGCTTGGAATTTCTTTATAAATTTAACATGAGCAAAGAGGCAAGCCAAGTTAAATGCAACAAATAATTCATCAGGTTTTGTTCTTGCGATTTGTTTGAATTTAACATCAGGAAACCAATATGAATCAAAGATACTTCTCTCATTAATAGGACCATTTTCTAACAAGCAAACTGTTTGAGCATATTTTATATCAAGTTTTAGGATTTTAATAACATATGTAGTCCAATCCAACAATGCTCTGCCAACATACGGAAGCCTCTCAAGTAACTCCAACTGCAACTGTTTAGGTAAACAACAATGTTCTGCCTCATTGCAAACATCCTCTTGAATTTCTAGCCATTTTCCATCAGTGTGGTGATAACTTATTTCATTTTGAAAATATATTTGGATTTTTTTTCTAATACTTGGCAATCCCCAGAAATACAGAGATGTGGCAGTCAATGATAATGTTTTCAATGAAAGTAATTTAAAGTCTGAAGACATGTTGTAAAATTTCCTGCACTTTCTGCAAAAGATAAGATATTACATTAGAGCTGTTTGTGCAGTCTTAGTCAAAGTATTGTAATTTATTTTATAAATACCTTCAATACAAAAGGATTTAAATGAATTATATTATCGCATATGCAGATGGATGAGTCTCATTGATCAAAACAAGCAGATTTCTTCGGCAAGAAATAAAACCATTAAGTTCATTTAGTTAGGCTCCAAAATTTTTATTTGTATCACTTTTTCCTAAATCCAAAATTTTTATTTTCATTGTAGCAACTTGTTTCTTAAAAGAAAATTCATGTACCACACGTTTCAGAAAAAAAAATTAGAACAAACTTATTTTCTTAAGAGAGCGATTCTTTTACAGAGACTTATGCCAGATACTTTTATATCCTTTAAATCAAATCTTCATTTTTAAATCAATTTAAGTTCGCTCATTTTTTTCCAAAACAAACTACTTCCACTTTTCTTCCACGATTAGCCGCCATTTTGGTTTTCCGATTGGTTGGTTTGCTAGAGCCATCTTTTTATTTTTTTGTTTTTCACCAAATTATTTCGCGCGCATTTGCATCACAGGACTACTTTTTTTTTCATCGGTGGAGGAAACTTCAGTTGTTCTGTAAACAAAGCTTATTCTTGAAAAATGGGGAAACTCAATGTAGGAATGAGGGAAATTTTTTTTTTTTTGTGCATAAGACCATTATTTACTCCACCTCCATGATACCTGATATGTAATATACTATTTTTTTTTTTTAAGTATTAGGTTTATAAAAAAGGATTTGGTTTTTTCGGTAAAAATATTTCAAAGACTTTATTTTTTTATTGTAATTTATTTTTTATTAAGCTCCACAAACTTAATAGAAAAATACAAAAAAAGATTATTCACTTAAATTTGTGAAGGACCATACTGTGCTGTGATTTAGGCCTGACGCAAGTAATTAGAAATCAAGAACCCAATATAATTTTTAAAAAGAATTTCATGATGCTAAATTATAAACAATAATTTTAAAAGCAAGAATTTTGTGGAAATTTCAAAATTTTATCTCACAACAAAATGAGACCTTCTGCAAGACAGATTATACCGATATCACAAAATAATAAAAATATGTAAAATGCATTTCGTCCTACAATATTTTGAATATGAAGAAATTAAAAAAATAATGATAAAACAAAAAGCATTCTTACAAATTACGCTGTTGATGCAAATATTATACGTAGCTATGCAACGCGAAACAAAATAATACTTTTGAATTTGATATTTTTGCAGTACCTCGATATGTTTTAAAGATCAAACGATTTCTGGTACTGATGTTCAGTTCTTTTTTACTGACCTAGTTAATTGATATAAAAAATAAATACTGTTTCCTCTGATTTTTTATTTAAATTCGCAAATCCTTAAAAGGTCCAAAAGAATCTACTAAAAAAAAAGAGGGGGGAGGAACATTTCCCGTAAAATTGACGCTTGCCAAAAATAATAAAACTTTTTTCGTTTTTAAGACTTATGAGCGGAAATATTTTTCAACAAGCGAGACCAGCAATGCCAGTCAAATTTAAAAGTAGTACTCTGGCAACGCTGAATTTAAAAAAACCTAAGCTGGCTTCCTCCATTTTACAGTAAGTTTTAAGGCAAATCTAAATATTTATACGAAATCCTAAATGGCATTATCTTATACCTTACTAAGTGAAAATGCAGAAAGTCAGCTGAAATTAAATAGTTAAAAAATTAATGTTTTTCACATACGTCGGGGTAACTTTCGTTTTTCCCTAATTTTGTCACGAGGCAATTTACTGTTTCGTTTCTGGGTTACTGCTTTGCCTCTTTAATCTAAAAAGAGAAAAAAAATATTTTAATCCAAACCGATCAAAACTAGAAGAAAAAATGATTCAGTACCTCTTCTTTTTCTTATGAGCTGATAAAGAACCCTGACCGCTGTCTTCGCTCGAAGATGTATCGCTAGAATCGCTCGAGCTGGAACTCGACGTAGAACAGGAAGACGAATCAGATGCTACTCCTGTGGAACAAGTGGGATCCACGTGGTCTGCTATTTCAGCCAAAGCGGGGTCTTTTTCCTGTGGAAAAATGATAATTTTTTTGTTTTTCGTTTTGTTTTTCGACCTGATTACGTTAGTATTGACTAACTGAACATACTTTTAATTTGCGGTACCACTTTTTAGACAATTTCGGACGACCCCTCATAGTTTTATGCCATACAACAGGAAAATTGGTGCGGCTGCAAAAGTTATGAGTGACTGCGATTGTGTCGTCTAAATTTAAAACCACGTGCCACCAACCTCCAGGAACGAATACGGTTTCACCAGGTTTCTGTAAAATTTCCAGCTGAAAAAAAATTAGAATTTTAACGACAATTGAATTGGGATAGTAATAATATTCGGTATAAGACTCGCAGCTAGACCATAGCTAAGGCCTGTCTGAGGGGTCAATTTTATTTATTATTTCTTCCTCGTTCTTGCTGAGGGGTTATAAGAGAAGGAGCACAAGGAAAAAACTTTTACCGACTCGGGAAAATATTGTTATGAGCCCCGAGGAAAACCTGAAAAACGGATTAAATTTGTTGTACGTTCGGAATTGCAATATTTCGATCTCTACCATTATTCCTAACAAAATAAATTCCTAATCCATTTTTCCAAAAAATTTTAGTTCGTAAAATTTTTTTTCTAATTTTCAGATTTTTTCCTAATTTTCAATTTTTCTAAAATTTTTTGATCTCTAAAATAAAAATTCCTAAAATGAATATTTTTCCTAATTTTTTAAATCCCTAAAATTTTTGTAATAATTTTCTAGGCAAAGCTGCAAAAAAATATTCATTTTAGGAATCAAAAAATTTTAGGAAAATTAAAAATTAGGAAAAAAAATATTTAGGAATTAAACAGTTTAGGAACCAACTTTTTTTTTAGGAAAAATGGATCAGGAATTTTTTTTTTAGGAAAAATGGATCAAGTAATTAATTTTTTAGGAAAAATGGATCAGGAATTTATTTTTTTAAGAAAAACGAATCAAGTATTTAATTTTCTAGAAAAATGGATCAGGAATTTATTTTTTTTAAGAAAAATGGATTAGGAATTCATTTTTTTAGGAAAAATGGATCAGGAATTTATTTTTTTAAGAAAAATGGATCAAGTATTTAATTTTTTAGGAAAAATGGATCAGGAATTTATTTTTTTAAGAAAAATGGATTAGGAATTTATTTTTTTAGGAAAAATAGATCAGATTCTTTTTAAGAAAAATGGATCAAGTATTTAATTTTTTAGGAAAAATGGATCAAGTATTTAATTTTTTCGGAAAAATGGATCAGGAATTTATTTTTTTTTTTAAGAAAAATGGATCAAGTATTTATTTTTTTAGGAAAAATGGATCAGGAATTTATTTTATTAAGAAAAATGGATTAGGAATTTATTTTTTTAGGAAAAATGGATCAGGAATTTATTCTTTTTAGGAAAAATGGATTAGGAAAAAAGGTAGGGAATCGCAACATTTATCGTGATGACACGTTATCTCATGGCTCAACAGAGAATCGCAGATTAGATTTTTTTTAAATTAACAAAACAATCGTGTTTCAATTATCTGTAGGTCATTAAGAAAACTATTCATTTCTGAATGAGTGTGTGACATTGTAAATTGCCATAATGAGAATTAACGCGTTTTTTATTTCCTATTTTACTATTGCTACCGCCCTGGAAGTAATAAAAATTCACGAAATCGGAAATAAAGTTAAACTTGTAAAATTTGACTGCGAAAACAACATTTATGTCGTGAGCAAAAACGGAGATTTTGCTGATACGTTATACAAACTGGACTCGCAAAAGGATATCCTCTGGAGAACTCAGATCAGCGGGAAAGTGCAAGACATTATCGTGAACAGCCGAAACGACGTTTATTTATTTCTGTCGTCAAATGAAAAAGTTACAATTTCCTTTATTGCGGCCAACACGACGGATGTAAAAGAGTTAGATGTGATTCCTTACTATGGGCGAGCTTTAATCGATAATGAAGATAATTTGATCTACAGCAGTGGAACTTTCGGCGTTAAGATACTAAGGAAAAATGAGAGTGCTCCGATTTTGGTTAAAAACGTCGAAAATTTTCAAACTTATACCGACTCAAGTCAGATAGCAGATCATGAAGGAAACATTTATTTGGGAGGAGTGATTAAGGGATCTTTTGATTTCGAGTTTGTCGTAATTACGAAGAAAGCGATGCAGGAAGAGATTCCTCAAGCAGAAATAATGGAAAACGTTTTAGAAAATCCTTCGAGTACATATGTTGAACAATTGCTTCTCAACGATGAAAATAATATTTTCCTCAGCACTGCAGACTTCTTTTCGCCTAACACGACGATCAAGAAAATTGTAAACGGAATACCAACGACCGTTCTGCACGACACGGAATTTCAATACCATATTGGAAGTCCAGTTCGGGACAGAGTTATTTACGCTTTTTACGTTTACCTTACGGACTTATGTAAAATATCATATCTTGCATCCGACGATAAGTTCTTTCCCATTTTAAATTTACAAAATGTGAGTGCTCAAAGTTGTAATTCTATACAATTTACGTCTGATAAAAATGGGAACGTTTTTATAGGTTCCTTGAATAAAATAGACAACAGCTCTCTGGAGTTTTTGAATTATTCAGAATCTGAAAGTATTGGAGTAAATTTCAAAACACAAGCAGATATAAATGTTATGTCCATGGCTGTGGACGACAATGACGATTTATGGGTTTTGACACAATCAAGCGGGCTATATTTTGTTGAAAATACGTCTTTAAACGCAACCGCAATAAGCGGCACGCAGGATATGCTGCTTGACGGTATAAAAAGAAATAAATATAATGATGAAATTTTTCTGTATGGTTTTACGGGCTTATACGTGATAGCCAAATAAAAATAAACATTAAGAATTTTCGATGCCACTCTGAGATTTGACTTAAAAAACCATCATAGCTTTAATGACTTTAATAATTCAAACAGCGAAATGGTATTGGTGACCGAAACAGTTAAAACGACACAAGTGGTTTACTTCATACGGTTTCATTCGCTTAAATCAGTTAAATTTGAAATATATGCTTAATAATTCATTTAAGCCAAACATTTTTTTTTTACTTACGGGCTTACAGTCTTGAGGCCAGTCGGGAAGTTTCGTCCTTGGATAAATAATTGAAAACCATGTGATTGCTTCATCCCTCTGTTTTCCTCCTTCGGCAGCGGTTACTTTGATCAGTTCTCGAGGAGTTTGAGTAGGAAATAAACACCATCTTTTATGTCCTTCAACTAAAGCATTCCAGGCACTTGTACCCAGTGGATCGATGTGTATACCTGTACCCGAACGTGCTGGTCCCATGACGAACCAACGATATGGAGGTCGTCTTTTTTCTCCGGCGTAGTGCAGAAGATCGTCTCGAAAATACAAAGGCACTTCGTAATCTTCCAAAAGTCGTTTTCTTCTAACATGCTGGAGAGAAAATAAATAATTAGCTTTAAAGACCTAATAATGTATAATACTAAAATTAAATTTAAATGGTAATGATCCTACCTCACCAAAACTGCTATCAAATATGTACAAAGGACTGTCGTCTAGTGTTGTTTTCATATATTCTATGTAATATTTCATTTTCATTTTAACACTGTACCCTTCATTATCTTCTCCACATTTGAATTTTTGATTCCTGTATTTTTTTCCTAATTTCTGAAATGATTTGAATAGTTTAATTTTTTGTAAAACTTCATTTAACTGTTTCTGAAAATATTTAAAAAAATGTTATACCTCTAAAGTCCATTTAAATTTGGCTTTCCAGTCATCCTGTATTCCACATATTACTACTGGTTTGTATATCTTTTCATATTTCTCAATAAATTCTTCAGGTGATACATCATTCACATGAATTCTTTCACAGTTGTCTTCGACTTTTGTAAATTCATGGAACTTTTTGTAAACTTCTAGCCTTTCCCATCCTCCTTTTTCATTTAGCTCTATTTAAAAAAAGAGAAGAAAAATTTGATTTCATTAGACTTCAGGTTTAAATAATGTTAGAGTTAACAATGGAGAGTTTGTTATATTACTCATGATTTGCATTGACCATCTCAGGGTTTTTCACACAAATAAAAATATTTTTCCAAAAACTTTCAAGTCATTTTATGACTTTCATATGACATTTTCTTATCATGCAACATATCCTTGGAAGACATATAAATTTTTGGCCCTATCAAAGAAAGAAGTTTTCAGCCTGATGTTGTATACAGCTTCCAAATAAAGCATTATATTAGCTTAATTTAAAAAGATTTGCCGGGTAAATTTTCTTAGTTTTTTATAGGAACTACCTACTGACATATCAAAAATTTAAAATTCACCGCTGAATTTATTTAGCATATACCGCTTGGGACTTCTAACAATTTTAACGAACTGGTCTTCGTATGATTCTTGAAAAGACTGAAATGCTGTACTCACCTGGTCGAGCTTTTTTCTTAACGTCTCTTACTCTTTTTCTTGATCTGTGATCCATTACTAATCATCAAACTTCACGCTGACTAGGAAGGGCGACATATTGGAAAACGTGACGTCACGGGGATTTGTGAAAGGACATCTCACGCACACGACAAAGGAATCTTTTTAAGTTGGTAACTCGATTTTATTTTTTCCGAAAAGGAAAAGAGGTCTGCAAAATTGTTATTTGCCTTATCTTTCTGGGGCTATTTTTATTAGTGAGTTTTGTAAAAGATCCGACATGTTGAGAACGGCTGCAGCCCGAATGCTTGGCGGTTTCCGATCTGCCGCTTTAAGCAGACCTGCCAATCAAGTCCGGATGATGTCTCACAAAGTGGAAGAAACGGATGAAGAATTCGATAAACGCTACGAAAATTACTTCAACAGACCCGATATAGACGGATGGGAAATCAGGAAAGCATTTAACGATTTGGCTGGTATGGATTTGATACCCGATCCGAAAATAATCGCCGCTTCATTAAAGGCGTGCAGAAGAGTCAACGACTATGCTCTAGCTGTAAGGTGGATGGAAACTCTTAGGGTTAAAGCCAATTTTGCAGATAAAGCCATCTATCCGTATCTTCTGCAAGAACTGAAACCAACTTTAGATGAACTGGGAATCAATACACCTGAGGAATTAGGTTATGATAAACCTGAATTGTATCTTAAAAGTGTATATCATCCTGACAATTAAATATATTCTGGTCTTTAAAGTAGTTTATACCAATAATTCATTGTCAACAGTTATAGTTGGTCAAATACTAGAATATATAATCTACAATGCAAATAATTTGTAATAAATAGAATTATATTCTTATGATGTGCAGTATACCCTGTAAGGGTCATCATATTTTGCTTATTCAGGTAAATTACTTCAATTGTGCTGCACGTTGAATTTCTCTATTTATTGCACTTTATATATGGTTTCTGATTCTGTAAATAGCAAAATTTATATCAAAGATCATTCTTTTTGAATTTCCCATCAGATTTCTTTTGTAACTTACCATGCATTGTGAGACGAAATAAAATAATTTTCTTTAATAATGAGTTTATTTAAATTTTTTCTTTAATAATGATTAACCTGTGAATTCCAGGACATTTTCATGCTATAAAATGCTGATAAAGTTAATAAAAGGTAAAAATAAAGAAAGATTCATACTGAAATTATTTGTACCATTTATTCAGTTACATTTACATTTAATGTGCATTATAAAATAAAAGCCAATCCACACAGTAACAACAAATATTTTTCTGATCTGATTTAAATAAAATGAAATGTACAAAAAAATAATACAACAGCTAGTTTATGATAAAAACAGCTTCATAAAACCTTTTCATGTGGGATTAACAATTACACACTTAACCAGGGTAACTGACTAGTGCTTTTCTCTTCCAAAGAATTAATTTAATGAAAATCACTTACATGGAGAACACCCTGATCAGCTTAACTCCTTAAGCTGGGTATATAGTCAACTAAAGGGTATTCTGCATGTCACAGGAGCATGGCTTTCTTTATTTCCTTAAAAAAAAAAAAAAAAAAAAAGTTGCTATGAGATTTAAGAAAAAGTAAGATAAAATATTAAACAGATATTTGATTTTTCTTTTCAAAAATGGTAACTTCTTATTTTTGCAAAGTCATAAATTAGCTTCTTTCTGTGCCGGAAGCGGCACATCCTGTCGAGATTTAACTGCTTTCCCAAATTTTTTGGAATTATGAAAAAGTTTTACCATATTTCTAAAATAAAAAAGAAATAACCATTTTTTTTCTTTGACTAAAAAAAAGGAAGCCATTTTCTAAAAAGTCAGACAAAAGCTACTTGGGACATTTTCAGATTCTTGAAATCTTTAAATAAGAATTAATACTGAAAAGGCCATCTTTGGAGTGTCAAAGGATATCCTAGCATATTCTGTACATACATAACTTTACGAAAGAAAAGTGTAACCAATCCTGATTTTGTACTAAAGCTTATGACAAAAACTGTGTATGCACTTTTTTAGAATTGGAAAAAGACTCCATATAGGAGGAGAAAGCTTCAAATTATGCACATATAAGTTCTGCAATCATTTAAAGGTATTTAATTTGTATCAAAAAAGCCGTTTACAGAGTGAAACGATGTTATTAAAACCAGAAAATCAGACGACTCAGGTTCCAAATTTCAATTATATGAAGCAATAAAAAAATGATTCGTTTAACGGGGGGGGAACTTACATATAGAGAAGCACTTTGATGTCAACGGTTTAAATGAAACGGCAAACTCCAGTTTTCTTGTAAACCAAGCTTAAGAAAAAAAAATAGATAAACTATAAGCGAATTAAGGTTCCATGGTAGCACAAAAAAAAAATTCTCGTTCATATCATTGGATGACGTCATAAAACATAAAATGCTTTTTCTTTTTGTGTTAAAACACTGCAATTTGATTGCTCGAATAAAAAGAACAATTGCTAAATTTTTCTTCATCCATGAAAAAAAAAATTTAAATGATTCGGTTTAAGTACTCTTAGGGCTCCGTTTCACAGCAAGCCGCAGACCGCAGCTTTTTTTTTTTTTTTTTTTATTTTTTTCCGAACCTTAATTTTTATACTAAAACATGGCAACTGGGTAAAGTGATATAAAAATTAAGTAAAATCATAGCTTTTTCGTTATATAGACATGATTCGCAGCAAATGACATTATTTAATGATTATTTTTTAAAAAAATATGGAATTTTATTTTTGTTTACAGGGGAAAAAATTTAAAATGGCTCCGTGAACAAAAACAAAAATAACATTCGATATTTTTTTAAAATATATCATTAAATAAATTCATTTGCATACCGAATCATGTCTGTATGAACGAAAAAACTATTATTTTACTTCATTTTTATATCACTTTACCCCATTGCCAAGTTTTTAGTATAAAAATTAAGGTTCGGAAAAAAATAAAAAAAAAGCTGCGGTTTGCGGCTTGCTGTGAAACGGAGCCCTTAAAAAAAAAAAAAAAAAAAAAATCTCCCTCCCAAGGTAAATGTGCCTGACTTTGAAAACACACATTCCACAAACAAAAACGACATTATTTCTACTACATCTATAACTATATCTATTATTACACTTCTTTTTGTAATTAAAAAATATTTCTATCAGTCGCAAATCGTTATAATCAATTTTTTTTTTTTTAAATTTCTCGACCATATTACTTCTCTCTTTCAACCGCAAAATTTTAAGATAAGTATATTCAAAGGAGAAATTTGAAACGGTAAAAAAAAATTAAAGACATGTCTAAAATTATTTTACACTGTTTTCAATCGGAAAACAATTCATGGAGACAATTATTCCGATAGCACAGTTCTGGGACATCGAAAAATTAGGTAAACTGCTCGTAGAATCGGAAAGATTTGCGAAAAATAAGCTTAGGTAAAAGGACATATCATCGAAAATCGAACTTTTTTTTAAGAATTATTTTAAGTACTTTAGGCGCGTTGTACCAGTCTCCTTTATATACAAAAATAATTTGAATAAGTTTTAAACTTGGGGGGGTGCTTTCGGTAAGCAAAATATAACTTTTCGTATTTTATGAACTAAGTGATGTAGGTATACCAAACGAAATTAAACCAGTTCCCTCAAAAGTAAATTGACAAGCTACGAAGTGCCAAAATAGCTTCTTTAGAAAAAGAGTTTAGCTGGTAATCAACAGTTTTGAAATTTTACAATTGAACAGTTTGCTTATGATATGGCAGACTGGAGACGCGAAAACGAACGATTCCGATCAAAAATACAAATCTACAGTCGATCGCGCGTACTAAAACCGAAAATTATATTTAAAAATTTTACAGAGCATCAAATGGCACAAAACAATTTTCTTTTTTCTAAAATAAAAATTTGGAAGTCTTGCAATTTTAAAATTTATAATTTTACAATTTTTTTTTTTTTACCTTTTCAAAACAATAAGACAACAAGAATGTCAGATGATAAATAAATCATTATTTAAAAAAAAAAAATTAGCTCCTATTTGTTTTAAAATAAATAAATCAATCATAAATATTTTGTACTTTCATAAAATGACGGATCACCTTTTTAAATAATTATTAATTTGAAAACAGAAATCGTACAGAAAAGTTTGAAAACCGTTTTTCGGTTGACGTGCCTTAAATTCTGTTGAATATATATTTTTTAAGAAAAAAAAATTTTTTGCTTTGATAATGTTTAATAACTATTTAATTAATTCGTTACTTCATTTATTATTTTTAATCCCATTTTGATTCAAGATATTGCAAAATCCAGTACACGGCACTCAGTTACCAATTTCCTTATTGGTTTTTTTTTTTTTATTAAAACGTGCAATACACCAGCGTTTATATATTTTCCGAAAAATAGGATTTAATAGGAGTAAAAATTTTAAAAATTTTGTTAACGAATCATTAACAAAATATATAAACTTGTCTTAAAGATGACATAAAACTTCATTCGCACGAATAGACAAATTAACTAAAACGAAGAAGCCGGAAAAACATAAAAAAATATATTTCGGGAATTTCGTAACTTCTGTTCCCGGCTCTTTTTTAAAACAAAAAATTCAATTTCAACATAAAAAAGAAATATTTAATGCAATTTATTTAATGCAATTATTTTGGACTTGTCATTCAAATACTTTTGAAAAAAAATTATAAATTAGAATTTATACAAGAACGGTCTTTCGCAGAGGTAGAGAAGTAATTTTTTTTTTTTTACATCTATAAGAAACATTTAAAATTTTAAACGTGTATTTTTTTTTTAACTTTTTTTCATTTAATTATTTTACATTGGTAAATAAATTTAATTTATTCGTCAGAATTTTCCGTTTTAACTTCTGCTACATTCTGCTGCTGCTGTTGCTGCTGTTGTTGTTGTTGTTGTTGCGCAGCTATCGCTTTGGTTAAAACTGAAGTATCTTTAAGTGATAATACTTGCAGGACTTGAGGTTCGTTACCGTTCCCCATCGTCACCATCTGATGACCGACAATGTTTCCGGACGATGTCACTGTTATAGAGTCAACTCCATTTTCACCTGAGGGCTCCACTTTCGGTACTTGAACCATAGGAGCTACCACCTGGGAGAAAAAAGTAAATCTTCAGAAAACTCTTATCAAAATCATCACGATTTAATTTTTTTTTCGCAAGTTTAGGTTTCAGGCTTCACAATTTTGACACTAAATTTCATTACATTTAATCTCTTTTTAGGCTTAGCTATATTTTGTATCTTTTAGTTTTTTTATTGTTCAGCAAACTGGGGAATCCCTGATAATTTTTTTTTTTTTTTCAAATCGATAAAAATATTTTTTAAATAGTTAATTACCTGTACGTCACCCTGCGCAAATTGCTGCAAATTGACCACCGTTTGATACATGGAAGCTGGTACTGTAATCATTCCGGATACCGGATATGCTGAAAATAAAACGTCATCAAAAATTTAAGTTGCATAAATATTAAAAGTCAGTCACTGCAAGAACAGAAGTAGGCCTATCAAATCGAAGTGTTTAATTTTTTTTTTCATCACTTATAAATAATTTTTTATAATTTCAATAATTTTCAGAATTTTTTAAATGAGATCATATTTTTTGTTTTTCCGATTTTCCTTCAAAGGAAAAACTCATGACTATGAAAATGTTCTCCCCATTCTTCATTTCCCCATTCCCTTTTCACTTCTCTAAAAATAAAAACCATATAAGATACTTACAATGACCATCTTCGCTGGTAATTATGATTTGGCCGTCTTGACTTAAGGTCGCTTCCGTAACGTTATTGAGATCTACGGTAACGCTTTCCCCTGTGACGCTATCTTGTATCGTTTGAACCGCATGAACGGTTTGAGTTCCGTCTCCTTGACTCGAGTGAATCTTTAAAAAAGATAGAAACCAAAATCAACCTTGTATCCAAGCCCATGGCAGGAAAATTTTACTCAAGAGATCAAAGACATCATCAGACAAAATTTAAGTAAAAACAAAGAAAAAATTCTTACCGCAACTTGCGCCGTTGTACCGTCTGCTAACGTAATAATAGGATTACTGGCATCGACTTGGATAAAGGAAACCGTGCCATCCGAATTTGGAATGGTCTGAATAACTGTTGGCGGGTACGACGTCTGTACCTTGAAACAAAATTTCTATAATTTAATTTTGTCTTTTGGATATTAAAAAAAAAAATTAAATAAAGGGCTGTTAACTCATTAAGTTTTTTTTTTTTAAATAAGGAAAATTGTAACTTACTGTCATCTCCAAGTGAGCAAAAAAAAATTATTGAATTTTTAATAAAATGAAAAATTTGCTAGCAAATAATAAGTTATTAGATTACTAAAAACAATTTCGTTAAAAAAAAAAAAAAAAAAAAAAAAAAAAAAATTGGCATGCAAAAACGAGAAAAATTTGCAAAGTTAAAAACCATTGCAAATTAAAACGATTTAAGCCATTCCTCTCCCCAATTAAATATTAATTTAATATGTAAAAAAAAAAAAAAAAAAAAAAAAAAAAAAAAAAAAAAAAAATGATGATCTATACTGACAGAGATGAAAGGCTTAAATCAAAGGGGGTTACTTTATTTTTCAATATTTTGTGCAAAAATTTAAAAAAAACTAACGAAATTAAAATTGAACTTTTAAAAACTAAAAGCAAGCCAAAAAAATTGTGAAATAAAAAATATGTTACTTTTTGGAGATGTTCCTTTTTCTGGTGAAATTGGTAAATCTTATTTATTCTAGAACATTTAAGTGCAAATTCGTTTTCATTTCCAAGAATTTAAAATGCCACAAAAATTTGAATTAGCACTTTTTTTTATGGATTCTGAGTCAAACCAAATGTTTTTCATTTTTCTTGCTGAAAAAAACAAAAACTCAGAATCCAAGAAAAATTCAATACTGCAATAGCCAAAACTCTTTGAAACAAAAACTTTGAACTGTCCTAGTGCAGTCTATTCCTATAATTGTTCCAACATGGCTTATGGAAGCCCATAAGCTTAGTTAACGACATTTACAGAGTGAATTTCAGTGGTGAATAAAAAAAAATTCAGATTTTTGAATATTTAATTTAAGCAAAATCTGAATTTTCCCTTCCTATTAAAATAACGAATTTTAAATTTTAGATTTTTCTAAATATTAAAATTAAGGCTCAAATCAAAGGCGGGTTTTCAATCTTTTGAAAAGAGCAAAGTTTTAAAAACATCTCGAAATTTTTTAGAAATATTCATTACTCAGAAAACTGAATCTTTAAAAAAAATTAAATTAAATAAAAATTTAGATAACGTATAAAAAAAAAAAAAATGCAAAAAAGCAAAAAACGAAAAACGAAACGAAAAAAAAAATGGTGCGAAATATAAAAAAAATTTAAAATAAAAACACACAACACTAAGACACATGACAAGCTGCTATTTTTATGCAGCCAACCTGGGCCAATGCGTTGTGTGTGGGGCTAGATTGAATTTGAGCCTGAGCTGCGATCACTTTAGTGTGCTGCAGCTTGATGACTCCACTCGCCTTGTCCTCGTCCTCTGAGAATGCAGGAAGCAGATCTTCTCGACCGTGAAATTTATAACAGTTTATAACGATCTGTCGCAATGCGTGCGTCCAAGAGATCTAAAAAAAAGAAAAATTGTTTATAACAAAAAAAAGCAAAAAAAAAAAGATGAAAAAGAAAAATTATCTTAAATTTTAATACCTTTTGTTTTTCTTCTTCAGATCTGGCATCCATTCGCACGTTTGCCCATGGTAACTCCTTCGGCCACCAGGGTGGCCTCGTGGACTCTCTCCCCCATCCCGGCTTCCCTCTCCCCGTGGAATATTTTAACATAAGAGGTATAAATGCTCGTAACTGAGCTTGTGTCATTTTTTCTACAGGCGTGGGAATGCCGTCTATAATAAGTGGTGGCAATTCATACAAGGACGGATCATCCTGCACAGGAGGCGGAGCCTGCTGGGCCAAAGCCGTTTCAAGCTCTTCCATAATAACGGACCTTAAATTTTTTACCTAAAAATTTAAAAAAAAAAAAAATGCAAAAAAGCAAAAAACGAAAAACGAAACGAAAAAAAAAATGGTGCGAAATATAAAAAAAATTTAAAATAAAAACACACAACACTAAGACACATGACAAGCTGCTATTTTTATGCAGCCAACCTGGGCCAATGCGTTGTGTGTGGGGCTAGATTGAATTTGAGCCTGAGCTGCGATCACTTTAGTGTGCTGCAGCTTGATGACTCCACTCGCCTTGTCCTCGTCCTCTGAGAATGCAGGAAGCAGATCTTCTCGACCGTGAAATTTATAACAGTTTATAACGATCTGTCGCAATGCGTGCGTCCAAGAGATCTAAAAAAAAGAAAAATTGTTTATAACAAAAAAAAGCAAAAAAAAAAAGATGAAAAAGAAAAATTATCTTAAATTTTAATACCTTTTGTTTTTCTTCTTCAGATCTGGCATCCATTCGCACGTTTGCCCATGGTAACTCCTTCGGCCACCAGGGTGGCCTCGTGGACTCTCTCCCCCATCCCGGCTTCCCTCTCCCCGTGGAATATTTTAACATAAGAGGTATAAACGCTCGTAACTGAGCTTGTGTCATTTTTTCTACAGGCGTGGGAATGCCGTCTATAATAAGTGGTGGCAATTCATACAAGGACGGATCATCCTGCACAGGAGGCGGAGCCTGCTGGGCCAAAGCCGTTTCAAGCTCTTCCATAATAACGGACCTTAAATTTTTTACCTAAAAATTTAAAAAAAAAAAATATATAGCTTACGGAAACAAAAATCCATTACTCCATTATCCGGATTTCGATTTCTACTATCGATTAATAAAACCGATAAAATGCTTCAATTTATCTAATATCTTTTACAATACTTACTACGTCCTCTAAGGGTTTGGCTCCGAAGCATTTGAAACTCGTGTTAGGTTTTCCGGGTGTGGCAACAAGTACGACGGCCTGCTGCCCAACCCTTGTCGCAAATTCGTCGATCGTCTGGCGTAGTTTCCTTAATAATCTATTTTGCTGTCGCTTCCGTATCGACGGATTTGTTTCGAAAGAATGTGGTCTTTTTCGCTTTTTTGCAGAACAAATGGCGGCAGCAGCAGCAACGCCTACCGGACCTAATAATTAGCAAATATTTCGTCAATCTAAATATCATTTCCTTTCTTTAATATTGATTTTATAAAAATATCTTTTTTTTTTTCAAATATACAATTCAATTATTGTTAAAGCTGGCGACGATTAAGGAAAAAAAAAATTTTGCAAGTGCATTAAAAAAAAAAAAAATTAAAAAAAATAAATAACAAACAACAGAAAAAACTAAACTACAGTTCTAGCAAGGCTAATCGGACAACAAGGCACATGAACTAAAAAAAGGCTCCCATTTTTCAGGGAAAACTAAAAGCAAAAACAAAAATTGTGCGATACAAAAAAAAAAAAAAAAAAAAAAAAAAGGATTGACAAAGTATAAAATTAAATATCTTGTAGCAACATAAACAAAACCATGATATTAACAACTATCATAATTTACAACTTTTAATTATATTTATATTATCCTGTTTAAGTTTGTTTATCGCGTGCTTTTCGCATCGTATTGTCCTAATTATATCTACGACAAAAGCACGTTGTAAAACCTAACAGAGAATTTCGTTGGATCAAGGAACTGATTAGGACTACGCAAAAATAATCAGAATATTTTAATTTTTACTAATCAAAAGAAAAATGGAATAGCTTGCGAATTTGTTTTAATTTCAAAAAAACACAAAAAAAAGGGCATGCAAAGCTTACAACTATGCTGTTTCTCCATTATAAAGTAGAATTAAAAAGTATATCGTAAAATTAGAATTACGTTTGGATTATTTTTTAATCGCCTGACGTTAAAGGCCAAATCGTCATAATTTACTTATCTCATTGAAGCCCCAAAAAAGATGGGGGTCTTATAGAAATGCCATCTTTTTACAAATTTACATGAATAGAGCTTTAAATTTTTTTATCCCTGATTTTAATCGCCATAATTTTCTAAATGTAATTTCAAGTAAAAGAGACTATTTTAAATCGACCTTCGATTTAAACAAAATGCGTTCAGAAGCATAGCAGAATAAAAAATAGCTTCAGCATAGGAACGGCGCAACTTATCCAAAAAATATTATTCTTTCCGCGTACCTAAACCATCAATTGTACGTCAAAATTTATCGTTAACATTCCTTATTATATTTAAATATGGATGAAACTGCAGCAGAAGCCCAGAGCTTTCGGTAATATTTTAAAATATACATTTTCATTCTACTACCCTGAACTCAGGAAAGAAACAGCATACGAGCAGAATAATTAAAAAACAGGCAAATGAACGAAAAAAAAAAAATCATTAAAAATTTTGTTCGCAATAGGAAGCAGTTCTAAAACTTTAATAAAATCAACAATTTTGCGTTTTTTGCTATCGAACTGACCAAAATCAGAAATTTTAAGACTGAAAAAAAGAAAGGAAAAATTGAGGCATTGCAGTCTTGGTCAGGTATTAGAGCAAAATAAATTTACTTATTCTAAGCCGGTAATTTTTCAGAGCATCACCTGCTTAAAACGATTTAAAAAATGTTTCTCACCCGAAAACCTGACCACACAAGAACTCTTAATAGGGGCGTCATCCTCTTTTAGAATCGCGTAAAAAGAAAAATAATCAGGATATGATAAGACTTCAAAGCTTCGAAAAATTATTTTAGAATTTATCCCCCAGAATATTTGAAAACGAAAAACATAAATACTGCGGCTCCTCGGTAAGAAATAGCATTGGTAAACAAAAGGCATTTATTGAATTAAAGCCTTAAAATTATTCAAAAATGCACTGCCATTAAGAGTGTGGTATGAACTGTACTTATCTGCTTCTGGCAGGGCACTTAAAATCGAGGGGGGAAGCTCTAAAAACTAAACATAAAAAAGCAAAACAAAACATCACCATGAATAGTGTGCCAACCTGCGGCAGCTAGTTGGGCAGTAACCTCATCGCCCATGGCCACAGACATGAGGTCCCCGCTATCTTCATAATGCATGGATCCCGGTGAACTTGGGCACCCATCATCATCGTCGGAGTCTATCATGACGCTATGGCCAAGATCTCCGCTCATTATTGTCACCATAGAGATAAATTAGCTGTGAAGGAAAAAAAAAAAATTAAATTGTTAAATTTTAAAAGTTTAAAAATGTATACAGTTTTTAGGTTCTTACCTTACAATATTATGAAAAATTTTTTAAATAAATAAACTACCACGTTTCTATGAATTAAATGACTAGAATCAAAATTGCGTTGGTCCTATAATAATTAAAGCCTATTTCGTTGCAACATTTACATGGTTGTCCTCCACTGAAAGTCTGAAAAAAAAAACAAAAAAAAGTTAAATTTTAAAATTGATTAGAAAATGTATAAGGAACAGAACCTGATAAAGATTGGCGAAAGATTAAGTAAGCATGTTCGGGGCGAGGGGGATGAGAGAGGAAAGGGAGGGTCAAAAATGGCAAAAATTTTCTAACATAATACATCTTAACTTATGCTCCCTTCCCCTTTAAGGCTAAGATGAATTCTTGCCTTTGGCCGAAATAACCTAAGCAAATTGTGTTCAAATTGAAAAATTGTGCAATATCCCAGCCCGAAACAAAACTATTTGGTCTTCTTAAATTTATGTACAAAAACAAAGTAAAATTTGTCTTGACCCAGCTCTCAGTCAAAAAATTTTTTTGGAGTAAAAATAAAATATTTCCTAAAACCCAAGAAGTTCGTACAAAGTTGCAAGAATTCCTAAGAAAGGATTCGTGGAGGATTAAAACCAAGCACTAAGTGTATAAATTTCAAGGACTCTTTGGGCTAATATTTAAGCGATTCAAACCCTTACAGTAAATTCATAATAATTAAACATAATCATTACAAAAAAAGGCTAAAAAAAATATAGGTAAGTAAATCAGCTATGTTTTGACACAACACCCCCATTAAAAAGAAAAAAAAAGTTTAAATCATCAAGGTAGCATTTAAAAAAATGTAAATGAAACATCGATATTATTTTCATATGTCAAAAAAAAAAAAAAGAGGAGGTGGATAGAGCACGTGCCTGACAAATATAGACTTTATCTAATTATATCGAAGTGCACACAACAGCTGCTTGCCATCTTACTCGCTTCCCCCCTAACTCTCTCGATATCATAAAATTGGAGAGCTATTTTTGTGGAAACCATCTTATTTAAGCAAAATCGTTTCACATGCTTTACTATAATATAATGCTGAGCTACGGTAAATAATGCAATCTTTTTTTTTTTAAAATTAAAATCATATGATTCGCATGAAGTCCAAAAACAAAAAATTGAAACGTATAAAAATTTAAAGTCCTTAATTCTTTAAAAACATTTTTTTTTTTTTTTATTCACAAGGTCCTCTTTTAAGCAATATGACAGCGAAACGTTTCCGCCAGAACCGCTGATTTTTTAAGAGTAACTAATCAAAGCTAAAAAATGTCTTAAAATGGTTGATTTGGATGATTACCATTAAGGACATTCAACGATCTAGTAGTTTTGAGGCACCGAACTTAGGAATATAATAATTTTTTTAATTTCTTTTTTGAGTTTTTAATCTGATAGAATAGGCCTACTATCATTTTGGATAGAAATAAACCAGCATTAACACGCCTGAAGTCCATAGATCGAGCCTTGGTTGGAAACGATTCCATCTACAGCAGTTTAGGTGACATCTAACAGTGAAGTAATACAACGGGCTTTTTAAAAAGATTCTTACTAGGTGGCTTTTTCATGTTTGTAAAAGACTTGTTATCAAAAGGATTTTTTAAATTAACTTAAGATCTTCTTAATATCCTTTTGCTGCCTTCAAAAAAACTTAAATGCAAAGGATGTACTTATATAATTCAAAATAAAATTTGTTTTCTGCAACATTCCTCCAAGTAAAGTCTATGTTTAAGAGCCAAATTCTTTTAAAGTGTAGGTCACATCTGCGCGTGTGCCTACTGTAATATGCATCTTTAACAGATTCTGCTCGGTCTTCTTTCATGATGTATGATCTCAAGGACTGGTGTTTGGACATATGATCCATTCTGCCTATTCTAGTCTAATGGTGAGGCAGTATATTACAAGCATAAAATCATTCATTGGTTTCGTTTATTGCTGTCTGATAAAGGGAAGTAGCATTTGACAGCAGTGAATTGGGCAGAAGTTAATTTTTTTACTAAATCTCGTCTAGCAAGAACATTTAAAAGCTAATTTAAAAAAAAAAAAAAAAAAATCCATCTTATTGTTGATGTTTAATTTCAATTTTTCATTTTTTTTTTTCCCTCCAGAAAAAAATTCTTGGTTATTAAAAATATGTTACACAAATCCCTTGTTAGATCCTTCAATAACTTCCATATTTCCAAGCTTTATTATTAAACAAAAAATTATAAAATCGATATTTCATTCTCGAAATGTTTCTCGAAACATCATATTCATTGCTTTTAACTACAATCATTTGCAAACTTTTAAATTCAAATTTTAAAAGTACATAAACACTTTGTTTATGTTATCAAATTACAATTCTTAAATTATATTTCAATGCCAGCTATATAGAATACTTGTTAAATCGAAGCATAATTTTTATACATGTCCATTAAAAACAATATTACAGATTCAATTTCATTAAGTCAAGAATAGTTAAAACAGCAATAGGAGGGTGGGTGAACTGCTTGCAAGGGTTCAATCCTCCCCCTACTGTTACTTCATTATTTTAAAAACTTTATTCTTTCATGCAAAATAATTAAAACGTAGGGGGATGGGGGAAATTATTAATAAAAAAAATTCGCTGTGGATTCGGAAATCGATAAGACCCTTTAGATGTTCTTAAATTAGGGAATATCAGAGATGTATTTTATGTGTAGGTGTGATCAGAGCCGAAGGAAGAACTGGCATCGAGAAGAGGTTGTAAAAGATGTCACGGGATCCGAATTCGGGGGACGTATCGTGAGGAATTATTGGTTGCATAATAAAGTTTACTGTATGCATATTTCAAGCGTTAACGAAATTGATAAAAACAACAAGGAGAATGTTAGAAATAAGACGGCTTAAACAGTGAGCAAGCCCAGAGTACCATAGGTCTACGGCTGCGTACGCACCTGCGTGAACGTCGGGTCATTTTGATGTAAAACTCGACAAACAAGACTCACTACACACTTTCACAAGGTTTGCAATTTATATTATCGACTAATAAACTATTTCGCACCATCTTTCGACCCAATATTACTAAATAAGGGCCCAAATAACTATGTACAGGGTTCTGTGGACAACATCCACAAAATATCGATCCATTACTTCCTTTGAGGGGGACTAGCATTGCAAATTTTATGGAAGCCATGATGCTCGAGTCTGCGCAGTAAAATATTTCAGCAGACGATAGCCTGATATCCGGATAATTTACTCACCTTATCCAAATAAAATCCAAAATTACGATTTTCAAAAAAAACCATAACTGATTTTCCCAATTGATTTGAATTATCGCCCCGAAGTTCGGTCACGGGAAACGGCGTCATTCGAACTTGGAAATTACATCGGATAATTCGAACGTTCTGATTGGCTGGATTCTGAGACATCTGGTGGCTATTTTGTGAATCAATGAAGAAGAAAACAAAACAGTCGGCTTCGCTTTTAAATTTTTTTTCCTTAATTATATCTTAACGTGGATATGTTTTTGTTAAATAATTAAATCGAACAAATCATGATGAAGTTGCAAGTAAGTATTAATTTGTAGTAGTATTCAAAGTTCGTACTTGACATTCAGAACTTTACGTACTAAAACAACACGTGAATGAATAACGCCCCATTTTTGATAAAAAAAAAAGCATTTATATTTTATTAGAATTTATTCTCGTTTTATTTGTTAACTTTAAGGGGACGTTGTGCAAAATGGTTTGCAAACACTCTTTGCTGACAGGTCGGGAACTTTCTGCAGTCTGCAGTTGCTAGTTTATTGTTCATTTTGAATTACCATAAAAAATTATTTAATAAAGAGGATATTTTTCTTTTAAACTTTATTAAGTATTTTAAGAAATTTTTACAATGAGGATCGGTTTAAAATCTTTAATTCCTAGAAAATTCAAATTGATAATGGGAAATAGAAAGTAAAATGAAACTTTTTGATTCCATATTAAAAAAAATCATTTTTCAAGTCAGCTCAAGCCACTTAAGCCTTTTTTGGCGGAAAATTCAAAATTTTCTTGAAAGTGTTAAACATTTACCCTTAACATAACGTAAAATCACTTAATAGCTGAATATTATTTTTCAATTCTCTTTTTTTGTCTTTGATTCATGCTTCTTTTACAAGGTAAACTTTTTTTTTATTTTTCAGGATAAGGAAAATCTTTTGACAATAAATCAAATGACTATTTATTGAATTTTTGATTTTATAAAAGCTATAAAAAAAAATTGATATATTTACATTTGAGATCCATTGTTTTCCAATTTTTG
The DNA here is from genome assembly GCA_037577465.1 of Liposcelis bostrychophila. Lineage (NCBI taxonomy): Eukaryota > Metazoa > Arthropoda > Insecta > Psocodea > Liposcelididae > Liposcelis > Liposcelis bostrychophila. The sequence continues at coordinate 17,330,053 of CM075212.1, read as the reverse complement.
ACTTTAAAATTATTTGAATCATCATGTGTTATCTTCTCGTTTAAAAAGCTGTAACCCTAAAATAAAAAGAAAATCATAATGTTTGGGGTATCAATGTACCGTGGCAGTCTTTTTATCAATTTTACTGCAATATCATTGCTTTTAAGTGCTTCTGACCTAACATTAATACTGCAGTGTATTGGAAACATTAAAAGTACACATTATCATATTAAATTTACTCTGCAAAGATTAGGTTACTTACTTTGATGGCACATTCTTCCTGTCCATCCAGGGTCACAAAGGCAGTTGTTATCAGGTTGGCAAACACCATGTCTACAAGGTTTTGTGCATAAGCTCCTTTGAGGGACCCTGTGGCCTATTTCGCAATGATTCCCCCGGTAGCCCTCGGGACATCTGCATTTGTTTGCTCCTCTACATTTTCCACCGTTCAAGCACGGAATGACGCATTTAGCTAAAAAATAATTTTTTTTAAAAATTATTTTACGGTGTGAATCTTTCACGTTTTGAAATATTTCATTTTTTGAAAAGACTTACAAAATTCGCATCTAAGTCCGTAATATCCTCTAGGACATTCACAGGTGTCTTTTTGGATGCATTTCCCACCGTTTAAACAATTATCGCGGCATATTCCTGGAATAATAACAAAGTTTTAGAAAATGTAATTTTATTTTATTTATTTATTTATTTATTTATTTATTTATTTTTTTTTTTACAGTTATTAGTTCTTAGGAGATCATCAATACGCAGACATTTTCATAGGACTGCCATCGCAACGACATGTAGACCGTCTCCCGAAATTGATTCCATTATACGGGTGGACCATGCTGGGGAATTAGGGGCGGATCGGATTTACGCCGGACAAATGGCAGTTTTAGGTAAATTCAGCCATAGATGCACTCAAGTCACTTATATAAATGAGTATTCGACTAAAGAAGAGTAACAGATGCCCTGGATATTAAATAGAAGCAAAAAAATTCTCACTAGGAGGCGATAAAAGTTACTCTTGTGTGATCAATTTTTGATTTGATTGTAAGATTCTGATTACTCAATTAAAGTTGAAGATACCTAGCGCCTCCTAGTCATAGCAGTTGATGGAAAGTCTGTAGCAAATAACTTAATTTATCATTTTCTTTTTAGGTAACACTAAAGTAGGACCTACGATACAACACATGTGGGACCAAGAAAAAGTTCACAAAGCTACCTTTGAAAAGCTCATAAAAAAATATCGCGTTCGTCCGACTGCTTTTGTTCCAATTTGGAACGTTGCGGGATTTATGTTGGGAGCAGGTAATTAATCCTCTAATTTTTATAATCTAGTCATTCCACTTTCGCATTACTCAATCGTTTATTAAGAAAATTCATTTTTTTAAAAATAAACTGCGTTGCCGTGAAAATCCGTTGCAGTCGCCCTTTCATTTTGGATAATAAATAAACACATTGTTTCAGGCACAGCTTTAATGGGAGAGAAAGCTGCAATGGCGTGCACTGTGGCAGTAGAATCCGTTATTGTAGATCATTACAACGATCAGCTAAGGACCCTTATGGCTGATCCGGAAAAAAATAAAGAATTATTAGAAACTATTCAAAAATTTAGGGACGAGGAACAGGAGCACCACGATTGCGGTTTGGATCACGGAGCGGAACAAGCTCCATTTTACAAAGCTCTTACGGAGGTCATAAAAGTAGGTTGCAAGACTGCTATAGCTATTTCAAAAGTAGTTTAAAAATATATTTATAGGAAAACAAATTAAGAATCAGATTTAAGAATTAAAGAATTATTCTCTCAGAACATAGTCCAGTTTTCTTAGTCGAAAAGTGATCTTTTGTGATTGAAGACCTTATGATAGGGTTTTAAAAAATATGACTGATTTACATTTTCTTGATGACTTAATTACGGTTAATTTCGTTAATAAAAAAATTTGTTGCTGAACATTCACGATTAAGTTACACCTTTTTTCACTAAAGTTCACAGTCTGCAACATTAACTCCTAATTCAAAGTCTTACTCATTTTGAGATTTTTAAGTGCACAAACTCTTGCCTCTGCAACAAAATAGGGGCTTCAGATAAAAAAAAAAAAAAGGTACCTGAAGAACTTATTTTCTTTCTTTTGAAAAATTTTTTTGATTTTATTTTTGCAACATTTTAATATTTAATTTTCTCTTTTGAAGTTGAAGGTTTATATTATTAATTCTGAGTTTATTTTAACTACTATTTTAGTAAAAAAAAATAAAGCATTTACTGTAGTAGCAAAAAAAAAGGTTATTCACTATGACGATAAACTTTAAAATCTAATTGAAGGTCTTCAATTTCAGGGCTCACTTTTCGGCAGACCCCGAACGGCTCACATATCTGCGAGGCAATACAGCACTTCTGCAAATCCGGCACAGCCGCAAAAAAAATGGGACTTGTATAGCGGAATCTGCTTAGAAAGGAAACCCCTAACTTTGAAAAAGTTAAATGAATTAGAATCCAGGTACTATAAAATGCTTCAAGAAGTTGAAGCGGAAAAAAGTTATAAATCCGATCATGAATTATGGTTGGAAAACAACTCAAAATATTCCAAGACTAAGGAGACAAAGGAAGCGATAATGAACGCTTTGGATTTTGAGGATGCCTGGAACAAAGAATACGAGGAATTCAGTTTTCCTCCCGCAGTTACGGAAGCCGACAAAAAAGGAGATTTCAAATCTCCTTACAGGAAATTAGATTCCCATTTGCTCCTTTTAACACTTGAAAAATTAGGGAAGGATGATCTGTGGATGTTGCCTTGCGGTATTAGGAAAGATGGGGAAAATTTAAGAGAAACGGCAGAAAGGGTCCTAAGAGAAAAACTCGGCGAGAAAATAATAGCTACGTTTTTGGGTAACGCCCCTTGCGGATTTTATAAATACCCGTATCCACAAAACTTAGGAAAAGAGTCAGTAGGTGCTAAGATATTTTATTTTAAAGCCATTTATTTTTCCGGACAAATAGAAAAAAGTGATAGCGTACTGGATTTTCGATGGGCGGCTAGAAGCGAACTCGAAAAATTGTTTAATCATAAAAAATATACAAATAGTGTGAAAATGTTTTTAATCGACGAAGATGAAGATGATGTCAATGATGAGTCGAAATTGCTAAAAAAACAGTCCGGTAATAGCTAGTGATTTAAAATATATGATTTGTTTAAGTTTAAAGTTCATGTGGTTTTGATATAATTTTTTCAATCGACTTTTCTTTAAAGTTTTCCGATAAAAAAATTCTTCGAAATCAGCAGAGTACCTTTTAAAAAAATGGAATTTAAACTTAATTCCTAATAATCGTGAAGTGCAATTATGTTCACTCAGTACAGTCTTTAATAATCCTGTAATAAAATACAGCATATATATTTCATAACATTTAATTTTTGGATTAAAAGAGACTGGCAACAGGTAGGAATAATTCTGCTGCATGTTGTGCACTCCTCGGGTAGTGTTCACTTTGAAAAATATTTAGCTTGCCTGCCTTCAGTTTTATTCAAAATAGGTGAATCTAATAAGTTTAAAGGAGCAAACTCACCCCCTTCGCAATGCCTTCCTTGATAACCCGGAGGGCAGCTGCACACTCCAGGGGCTGTGCAGTTCCCCCCGTTCATACATTTTGGATAACACAGAGCCGTTTTGCAATATTGCCCCATGTATCCTTCCGGGCATTGGCAAATCTTCTCGTGGTTACACCAACCACCGTTAGCACATTTTTTATCACATTCCGGGTCCGGCCCTGTGGGAAAGACACCTGAAAACGATTACGGTTTGATTTATTATCTGCTAACGAACCCTCTTCGAGCCTTAAATTAGAATGAAATTAATATTTTTATCGCAAGGCGTACTTTCGATTTAAAAAGAAAAGAGAAAAATATTTTTAAGTTTGAAATTGCCCACACCTTTAAAACCGCAATATCAAAATTTGATTTATGCTTCGTTTTTGTGGGATCACATTAGAAACTTATTATCTTCGTCTTTTTTTTTTTTACGCAAACTGACCTTTTGCAGCGCATTCCTTACGTAGTTTAAGTCTAAGAGGAGTTCCTACCAACGGTTTACCTTTCCTCGTTTCGATCAAAAGACCGACTTCAAAAGGTGCTATTCCAGATCGATTTCCGGAACACGGCAAGAACACGCTAAACACTAAAAAGAAATTTAAAAAAAAAAACGATGAAGAATTCAGGGTTTTCAAATCTCAGATTTTGTAGATTTTCAAAAATCAAAACAAGGAGAGTCTTATTTAGAAATCGAATTATTTACTTGGCTAAAAGAAGTATTGAAATTTAGGACTAAACTTTACTGCAAAAATTTTGAGAATGGAGTTTGAGACAGAATGATATTTTGTTGCAAAAACTTGTACGTTACTCGCGAAGTCTGCTGCGAAAAGGTTTTAAGGAAAGCTGCAGACGTCGTGAAATTTACAAATTCATCTTAATTTGATTGGATATTATCGGACCCATTAAAATGACCCTTCAGGTGTTTCACCTCTCTTTTGGATCCGTAGCCAAGGGGGCCCCCCCTGGAGTAAATTGGCTAAACATGACAGATATAGGGAATGAATACCTATTGCCCCCCTTGACAAGCCCAACTGCCCCCGCTGGCTCTTCGTTCTGGCTACGGGCCCGCTCTCTTTCCAATCAGATTTTTGTTTAGAAACGTAAAAATATGGTAGAGTTCCCGAAATTCTGAAAACCATAGCCCTTTAAAAGTCTTGAACATAACTTTTCACCTTTTGGTTTCTTTGGGATTCTTCCTTTGGTTTTGATAGATATTTGAGGCGGATTTAAAATCGACTCGTCCAACGTTTTTAAAATGTCAAAATTGTAGTAGTATTTTTTGTTTCCCGATCTCCACGTAAAGTTCACAGAATTGACTTCCGAAGGAATCATCGGCAAATACGTTTCGAAGTTCGGATCCAAAACATAGGGTAAAACGTTTCCTCCATCTATGACGTGTATTTCCATGAAGTAGCCTGAAATCAGTAAACCTCAATTTTAGTGTTTTATTACATTTTGCTTCGAAGACTCATATTTTTAATTATTTATGACGATAAACCGCACAAGCCATAAAAAGAACGTATAAAATACCAAATTTAACAGGTTTTTTAGCAATTGATTTTTTTGCGCCATTTCAAATTTATTACTCTTTTTTTTGTATTATAACATCACAATTTGCAAAAATTTAAGGAAAAATATTTGAACAAGTAAAAAAAAAAAAAAAAAAAAAAAAATGATAAACCACTTTTTTACCATTACCAATTTTAATATCAGTAACGACTGGTCTTGTTCGAAATAAAATCATCAAAATTTTTTGATTGTATCATTAATTGGAAAAAGAAATTTATCAATGGTGCATCAAACACGAAAGTCACGTGCACATTCGAACGTAAACAGAAGTTACACTTGTCTGTCAGACGCTTTTCACAACGATTCTAATTTTAAAATTGTTAATTGATTAAAAATTTGAATAACTTACCGCTAAACATTTTTACTTGTTGGGAATCTATCCAGAGAGACAAGTCGCCGCCATTCTTATGCACGGATTCAACGCAAACGGTCAAAAAAAGAAACGAGAGTAATAATAAAGTAGTAGACATTCCAATAACTGCACCTTCGACTTTTATTCGAGCCAGAGCGACTAAACAGAGAATTACACACCTTGTTATGATCTCGTTATCTTCCTCTCTTCATCACTCCGTCCTCTTCGCTCCGCCTTTCATGATTTAATCTTCAGTTACGGATTGTATAATTATCTCGTCGACCCCTGATTATTATGTCATTTCATTTTAGTCTTCCCAAATTTTTTTTGTTGTTGTTGGACTTGATGACGAATTAAAATGAAGTTTGTAGACATTTGTTTCATAACAGCGCCCCCAGAGAGAAAAAGGGGAGAGGGGTAAAAACACCAAGATCTTTTGCACCCTTATCAGTTTAATTGAAAAATTATTGTTACTAATCAAAATACAAAGAAGATGGCTTGCGACAGCCAAAAGATCTCTTTTATTGGTACCTATGCCATATTCTCGGTCCAATATAAGAAGTTGAGGCGAAGCATATTTGTCCAGAAGTAGCCTTCCGCTATTACTAATTTAGAAAGAAAAAAAGGTTCAAATATTCATCATTGCATGTCATATTTTTGGACGTTGCCTTTAGTCGTCTTTCTTATTCCGGAGCAAACATGAAATATTTCTGAAAACTATTCTATACAGTATATCATAAAAAAATTATCTGAAACGTTCGGGAACGGTAGGGTAGTATTAATAAATTTTCGAGCAAATGTCGGCAAATGTACACTCAGAAAAGAAAATGACTAATTCGAACGCAAAAATGAATTCAGACAAGACATTTTTTTTAAATCCGTGCGGAAACAAAAAGATGTCTTGATAATTCATTTCGGTTCGCCTTGGGATAAAATATCTTGCCACAAAACAATTCGCAACTTAAATGAACTATAGATGGCAGCACCACTTGGAGTTTCTTATGGACTTTTAACATGGAAATATTTTTTGTCGCGCATTAAAGAAATTTTATCGAAAATAAAATCTTTAAGCAGCCCTGAACCACCTCTAATAATTGGTTTTGCATGCGGTGATGGCTGAAAAAAGTTTAAAGCAGTTAAAAATACACTGGCTCTTTTGGGAAAAAAGTTTAAAACTCCAATGTAGTGTATCACTAGAGGTCGCGTCAGTCTATTTAAGTTGCGAATAGGCGACACTAGCGGACATTTCTTGTACTATGCTATCGGAATCAACATGGCGGCTCGAGAAAACGATACCGCGCCGGTAATTATTATCTAATGAAATAAAAACGTAATATCGTTTTAATTTTTATTTTGAAAATGTGTAAGTGAACATCATATGGATTAACCAAGATGGATATCCAGAATTTTTATATTCAGGTAACTTAAATTAAGTATTTTTTTTAAAAAAATTGAACTGAAATCTAACATTGTCCAATGCAGAGGATAGGTTTATTTGTGGACTATATTGCGGCGTTCTAATAAGAACATCCTGCTGTGTAGTTACTTAATTTTAGCAAAGCCAGACTTCCTTCAGGCTCATAACCAGAGAGTAGGCTGTCTCACCCCCCCCCCCCCTACCCCTTTACATTTGTCGGGAAAATAATTAATGTTACTCTACATTTGGTAGGTCCGCTCCGAACCGTTTCAGATACGTTTTGATTTTTAAAACAAGCAGATGTTGTACTTTTTCTGAAATGTTTCCAAGTATTTCAGGTTTGTTCTGGAGTACGAAAGATTTAAGGCAGAAGGAGAGTTTGTCCAAAAATATGAAAAATGATGAATATTTGAATCTTTCTTTTGCTAAATTAGTTAAAGTAAAAGTAAAATCAGCAAAGTCGGACCCGTAGCCAGAACGAAGAGCCAGGGGGGGTAGTTGGGCTTGTCAAGGGGGGCAATAGGCTTTCATTCTCTATATCTGCCATATTTAGCCAATTTACTCCAGGAAGGACACCGAGTCAGCCCGGGGGGGGGGGGGCGACGCCCCCCTTGGGCCCGAGCAAAATAAAGTATGTAAAAAGGAAAAGCAAAAGCAAAAAAAAAATCGTCAAATGCTTAAGTTGGCAAAACTTTTCTTTTAGTCGCCAAATATTGGACCCCCTCCTCATTAAAATCGAGTGCTAGTGTTAGTGTTTGAATGACACCTTAAATATTTTAATCCTTTTTTTTTTTTGATAGGGCGGTAGAGACATTTGTCATTATTTTACAGGCCTGTAGGTATTGGAGGCCTGAAGGGCTGAAGCCAGCCATCCTGGTTCTTCGGGCTCTTAAAAAAAAAAAAAAAAAAAAAAAAAAATTTTGACATATTTTCCATCCTTTATCTTGTAAGATAAGAAGGTATTTAAACTCCCTGGAAAATTTTAAGCCCCCTAACCTCTCGGGCTGAGATGTGGCCTATATTGTGGTGGGAACATTTTTTTTTTTTTTTTTTTTTTTTTTTCGAAAACGGCAAGAAAGCAGAAACATTGACGAATTTACCGTCAAACATGAATTCAATGGCAGAAGTTAAACTCTTTATAGTCCATGAGCTATCTACTTTGAGACAAAAATTTGGGGGGGCTAATTTTCCATGCCGGAATTTATTAATTTGGGTCATTCTGAGTATAAAAATCCATGCTTGCCATTTGAGAACGGGAGCGTTACAAAATGGCGGACGATTCAAAATGGCGTCGGGCCGATTTGCTTTTCGCCTCATAACTCTGTTCTCGTTCGTCCGATTTTAATGATTTTTTTTTTAAACGGAAGGTGACAACTTTGTCTTTCATTTTTGTCCTTACCGATTTCTTTTAACCCTTTCGGTTTTGCCGCCAAATTCGAAAATTCAAAAAAACGATTTTTCGGTACTGGTGTTTTTTCTGTACACCGATCATTCTAAAACTCTGATCGAGAAATTTTTCAAATAACATTTTAGTGAATTTTTCCAGCTTTAAAATGAGACCCTCAGATTTTTGATACCTGCAACAGTACCGAAGATAGCAAAGCTTTTCTGTCGGCGCGCGGGAGTTTTACCATTAAGAAGCAGTTACGAAAGGATATACAACTTGTCTATTATTACCGAAAATCGACTATCTCGTTTTATTTGGCTTATTTAAATAATAAAAACTGGTATAAAATATGCATTTGCACTACTGCTGCCGCTGCTGTTGGTGCTGTTAGTGTGCAGCAGAGAGCTAAAATGTTATTTATTTATTTAACAACAATCATATTATTTGGCTTATTCAACTAGTAAAAACAAGTAAAATTGTTGACCAGTGGTATTGTTTTGCTTTCACACCAGCAGGAGCAGCAGCAGCAGCAGCAGCAGAAAGGATTTCGAAAAAGTAACTTACCATTTTATCTGATATATGCAATTGGTAGATAACTAAGTAATATAAACTTTGATTTCGGTCTATGATCTAGTTTTCGCTCTCGCTGTAGCTGTAGCTGTCGTAGCCGTTGTCGCTATCCCTATCGTTTTCATAGTCGTAGTCGCTGTCACTGTCGTCCGTATTGTTGTCGTTGCTTTGTGCAAATTCATTCGATGGTGTTCGACACTGAAACTACTCGCTATCTTCAACATTGTCACAATTTTTATTTTTATAAGTCGCAGTACACTTCAAATTATTTGCGAAACTAACACATTTGGGGCCGTTACATTTATCTTGCACTTACTTGTAAGATAGAGTGGCGCTTAACAATTCAACCTTTGATTTTTGGTCGTGCCACCCTCAAATTTTGTTCCACTATACAATATAACAGATTGAACCAATTAAAATGTCAAATCGATCGATCATACTTAAGGGGTAGCTTAATGACCCCTCATTTTCGCCATATAATTTACATTTGGCCAAGCACCACTAAACAAGAACAGGCTTTTCCCGTTTTCCAAAATAAAGCAGCACATTATGCTTTAAATATTTTGACCCGCTGAATTCAGATCTGGAATCAAAATTGTTATAGCCTGTACTGCTTTCCATTTATTTCGTGGCTAAAATGTAGCTAAACCCCACTTTTAGCCTAAATTGGCTATTGAATAGGTCAAAAGCGGTAAAAGCTGGAAAATTTTTGATTACAGATTTGAATTCAGCGGGTCAAAATTTGTGAAACACAATATGCTGGTTTATTTTCAAGAACGGAAAGAGCATGAACATGTTTTAGCGGTGCTTGGACCAATGTAAATTTTATGGCGAAAATAGGGGGACCTTGAGCGACCCCTTAAACTTGGCCGATCAAGCTGACATTTTAATTCGTTGAATCTGTCATATACTGGAACAAAACTTGAGGGTGGCACGACCAAAAATCAAAAGTTGACTTTTTAAGCGCCACCCTATCTTGCAGGTAATCTTTTCTGAATTTTTAACCGTATTTTCCGACAGTTGCCATTGTGATCCCAAGTCAGCAATTACAAATGCATTCAAAATACGTTTAAAAATTTAGAAAAGATTACCTGCAATATTTATAACGCGAAAAAAAAGCTGACAGTATATATTATTTGCGATATCTCATGTTTTCTTAAAAAAAGGAACTTCTATGACTCAGAACATCTACCTCCAAGTCAGGACTGCTTGTATCAGCACTGGTTACGGGCGAATTATCAAGCTGTTATCGGAAGAAGTTTTGAGAATCACCCTGAAATCTTAAAGCCTTTGCAAGGCCATGGCTGGGATCCGAGACCGAGACCAAAAAGGGAAATTGGACATTTCCTGGATGACAGGAACTCTAGCACCTGAGACTGTTCTGAATCTTCTTAGCTGTGAATGCCGAAACAAATGTAGCGGCCCCAAATGCGTTAGTTTCGCAAATAATTTGAAGTGTACTGCGACTTATAAAAATAAAAATTGTGACAATGTTGAAGATAGCGAGTAGTTTCAGTGTCGAACACCATCGAATGAATTTGCACAAAGCAACGACAACAATACGGACGACAGTGACAGCGACTACGACTATGAAAACGATAGGGATAGCGACAACGGCTACGACAGCTACAGCTACAGCGAGAGCGAAAACTAGATCATAGACCGAAATCAAAGTTTATATTACTTAGTTATCTACCAATTGCATATATCAGATAAAATGGTAAGTTACTTTTTCGAAATCCTTTCTGCTGCTGCTGCTGCTGCTGCTCCTGCTGGTGTGAAAGCAAAACAATACCACTGGTCAACAATTTTACTTGTTTTTACTAGTTGAATAAGCCAAATAATATGATTGTTGTTAAATAAATAAATAACATTTTAGCTCTCTGCTGCACACTAACAGCACCAACAGCAGCGGCAGCAGTAGTGCAAATGCATATTTTATACCAGTTTTTATTATTTAAATAAGCCAAATAAAACGAGATAGTCGATTTTCGGTAATAATAGACAAGTTGTATATCCTTTCGTAACTGCTTCTTAATGGTAAAACTCCCGCGCGCCGACAGAAAAGCTTTGCTATCTTCGGTACTGTTGCAGGTATCAAAAATCTGAGGGTCTCATTTTAAAGCTGGAAAAATTCACTAAAATGTTTATTTGAAAAATTTCTCGATCAGAGTTTTAGAATGATCGGTGTACAGAAAAAACACCAGTACCGAAAAATCGTTTTTTTGAATTTTCGAATTTGGCGGCAAAACCGAAAGGGTTAAAAGAAATCGGTAAGGACAAAAATGAAAGACAAAGTTGTCACCTTCCGTTTAAAAAAAAAATCATTAAAATCGGACGAACGAGAACAGAGTTATGAGGCGAAAAGCAAATCGGCCCGACGCCATTTTGAATCGTCCGCCATTTTGTAACGCTCCCGTTCTCAAATGGCAAGCATGGATTTTTATACTCAGAATGACCCAAATTAATAAATTCCGGCATGGAAAATTAGCCCCCCCAAATTTTGGTCGAACCCAAAATTTTGAGGGATAGCTCATGGACTATTACCTTTTCAACACTTGTCTCTGAAATTCTTAAATAACGTCAAAAAGATTTCAAACAAATCGAAAGATTTCCAAAAATAGGGAAATCTGAAAATAAATATGTAAAGAATCAAACCGGTTCTGAAAATATGTTATCTTTGAGGTTGCCAAGCAACACAGACTCGAAACAGCAGTTCATCTTAAAAACCTGAACAGGTGTTTCTACCTGCTTCTCATCCTCACTATTCGCTTGTCAATTCACTCTTACGACTTCATTTAAAAAGAGTACAAGTGAATTCTATTCTTCACCCACGACCTCATTTTTTTCCCAAAAAATGAAAGTTTTTATTTTTGGTCAATTTTTTCAAAACTTTGTTAATTTTTCAGCTTTTTGATTTTTTTTTTTTTTTTAACTCTGTATCGATTTCTGTTTTTGCCTCTGATTTGCTTCACCACTAAAATTTTTTAAAGTCCGTCGAGGGATTTGAATTTCGGGATGAAGGAGTTTGACTATGATATGTTTATTTTGTCTGATTTTTCGGAAAATAAAAATATGAACCAATTTTAAGGGAAAAAAAAAAAAAATTTAACGCCATTAATTTTTTTTTTTTTTTCGGCATCTTTTCAGTAGGTTTCAGGATTGCAAATGGTACTTTTTTGCATTCAATAATTTAATTTGTATTCTCGTTGACTCGACACTCTTGTTAACAAGACAAAAATGATTTTCACACTACTTAATTTAAGCTAACTCATAACCGAACTTGAATGGCATATTAAAGGTAATCCCGTGGTAAAAATTTTTTTTTTTTTTTTTTTTTTTTTTTTTACATCTTTATTAGATGTCTGTAATATTACATTATAGCGCATAAAGCCACGGAGAATGAAGATTAACTTTATTATTCGTTTCATGGTTAGGTAAAACATAAACCTTTTAAAACCTTTTTTTCAAATATTATGCGAATATGGCTGGGAGAATGCAAGTTAAAAAAATTCACTTGATAACACGATTTTTTTTTGGAAAAAATTGTTGACGAATTAGGCATAATTTAGACTTTTGCCCCCCTCTCCTTTCCCTTTCCGAAAAAAATCAGGGTCGCCCTCGAATCAAAGCCGACAGATTTTTAGATGCTTAAGCTATTAAATTTATTAAATACAACTATATTCAGGCCACGGCCGTATAAACAGGTCCAGAAACTTCCCATGCCGTTCATGTCCCGCTTAACTATGCACATTTTAGTTCTAAAACGGGCCATTGATGGCGCTGCGATCTTGAGAGGCCCAACACATGTCTAATTGTTTAAGTTGGGACTTTCACTGGGACTCTCGTGGCGGCCATATTTATTTGTTCGTTACTAACTTACGTCTTTCGGATTTTACGCTTTTAAAACGGTAATAGTGAATCTGATGGTGTAAGTTTTATAGTGAATGAAAAAACTCCCAAAGGTTTGCTCTTCCGATATTCTAAAATTCGAAATCCCTTTACTATTCCACATTAATGTTTAACTTATCGGAATCCATATATATGAACCAAATCGGAAAGTTTGCGTGCGTATCTTAATTTTACAGGATACTTGGGAGGACATAAAAAAAGATAAACACCACAAAAATTTACAATGATATTCGTTTATTTGAAACGGTAAAAAATTAAATAAATTTTGTATAATCAGCTTAATTTAAGATTCTTTCTTTCTACCTTGCGTAGTCGAAAATGCACTGGTTTAATAAACTTAATTCTATTTTTTTTTCTTTTTTCATTTTGAACTGAAACAATATGAATCGATACGTAAAAAGGGTACATTCCAGGATAATACCATTTTTTCATAGAAATTCGGTATAAGGGAAACAGCAGTCTTATATAAATGACTTAAAACTTACTTGGCGGTTCGCTTAATTTTTTTTTTTTTTAATTTGCAACCTGGAACTATCATTTTTTTTTTTTTTTTACGCAACGATAAAAAAGAACAATATATAAAAAAACAGATCATTTCAAATTTTTATCAGATCTTGACTACAGACATATAAGTAATAATAGTCTTATATTATGGTACATAGAGTATAAAACAGAAAAAAAAATTGCAGCAATCGACGATGCAATGCTGCCGCAGGATTCAAGCTTTTTTATAAAATGTTAACATAGCGCAAAGGTTGATGAGAGATGATAATACAATATCGACGAAAGCAACCGACACAATATCGACCATATATGCCTTTTAAATACCTAAGGCACTTGTGCTTAATAGCATATAAATTAATCATAAAGAACAAGAGTTAATATTAACAACACGAAATATACTTTTTTTAAAAAAAAAAAAGCGATTCCGTTTCTTAAATTTTTAGGAAATAAAAAAAAAAAAAGATAATGAGGAATGAATTCGTTAAATAAAAAAAGAGATTTCAAGCTATCCAGAAAAATTAAAAAAATAAATGCGAAAAAAAAAAATTGAAAACCATCCTTGCTAATTAGATTAAGTTTTTTGATGATTAATTAAAATTGGCCATTTTAATTGAAATAGCGAGACTTCTTTTTTTACTGACATCTATTGCTTAATTAGGTTAACTGCTTCTATTCTATAATTTCACATTGACAATTTTTTAACAGAAGGACCTAACAAATTATTTTTACGGCAACTACATCCAATTTGATTTAGATTTGATATAAATTTTGATTCTTTTTTAATTTCTCCGGTAGATAGCCCAAAAAAAAATACGATGAAGTTATTCCATCTTTTCTCACTCATAACATTTTTTTTCTTATATTCTTTCTTTTGGACTACCCAATTCATAAGTTCAAAAGTCTTGACCAAATTTTTTTTTTTTAAGAAAAAGACCCATTATTGTCTAATTATGCTGCAAAAAAAGGCACGACTTAATTCCATACTGACGCCGTTTTGAAAATAGGATTTTTTTTTGCAAGCAGAAAAATAATATCGGTTAGTTAATTTTTTTTTAAATGCAGAATTTTGCTTTAGCCAAAACTTTTGAAGTTTTTTCTTGTGCAGTACTGGCTATTTTATTAAAAGTTGATCTCTCATCATTTTTTAAACAAAAGACATTATTTTTCAAAAGAAAAAAACCAGTACATATTTTAAATTGATATGACAAAAGATTTTTAAAAATTTTTTATAATTTGTACGTCATTCTACAAAATTTATTTTTTCTTTCAAAACTTTTCAGTCTACAAAATACTTTACATTAAAAATTTTCCACTACTGATTCTCCGGTGAAAATAAGAAAAAACGTGAAACAGCCATGATCTACCCGAAAAACTAAAAATTACCTACGGTCCTTTTCCGTGTTCCATAAATTTTTTATTTCAAAAATAAATGCATTGCCTACTTTACTTCACGTAAGAAAATATTTTTTTCATGTTTTTTTGGCAACCGACGCATTTCTTTTTATTTTTTTAATATTAAAATGCTAAAAATTATGTACAATAACCAAGAAAAACTTATGCTACGGGCACTGCTCATAGGTTTTGAAATGTCATAATGTTGTGAGGCTCAAATTTAGCTAATGGATTTTTTTTTCTCATTAAGAACCAGTCACGACAGGCAAGAAGCCCCTAGCAAAAGTTTTCCGTATTTTTCCTAAATATTTCGAAATTTTTGAAAAAGTACATAAATCATAAGCACGAACTCCATTGGATATTTAAATAATAGCGCAATCGAGCTACGGTTGTACTGTTAAAACAAACAAAAATCATTTTTCAAGTTTAAAGTTTTTCATAGTTCGCTATAGTGTTATTTTTAATGTTTTCAATTGTCGCCATAAAATTTTGGAATCAGGCTTTTAAACAGGGGTCATAAATGTATGTTATTTTCCATACCGACCCCTATTTCAAATTTTAAAAAAAATTTGTTTACTTAAAAAAATATTAATACAAATAAAAAATTTTAATTTACATATTAAAAAAAATTTAATAAAATTACAAAATTAAAAAAAAAAAGAAAAGATAAAACTTGAAATCTCATTCACATATTCACTCTCGCATTCACACCAACAAACAACCTATAATGGAATTAAGCACTACATAAGCATTAGCTACCTGTCGATAAATTCAGTTCAGTTATAAAAAAGGACGCAAGATGAGATACAAACAAGATGTGCTTAATTCAAATTCTTCCGCGTGCCGAAAAAAAAAATTTAGAATAAATAAATAAGTAAATTTATATGAATACAGAATAACATTTATGATCTATTTAGTATTTACACACCAGCAAGTCAATCAGCTTGGAAGTGATTTAAATATTAGACCAAAAACCGCTTTTAGGATAACCTCACACAGCTTAATTTATTCAGCTCATTTCAACAGTATGTGAGACTGCGGTTCGAAGATTTAACGTCAGAAAACTGTTTATTCGTTTCAATATCATCTGACATTCTGATATGGCAAAAACGCAGTTCAACGCTGCCTAATGAAAAATTTTCACAACGACACATCCTGCTCATATCAATCTTGAAAGGGCAGTGATTGACAATTTTTCAAAATATCAAAAGCTAATTTATTTTCGGGAAAATGATAACCATTTTGAGGCTCGTCAAAATATAAAAATACTATAAAAAATATATAAATAAACAAAAATGGACGTGAAACATAGCTGCCAAAATTTTTTTCATGAATTGTCTCCCTCTGGGAAAGAAAAATAAAATAAAATAAAATATTCATCTACTTTAAGGGCCTATCCCGATTGCTCTAAATTTCGATTCATCTAAAAGCGATTAAATATTTTAACTTTTTTACGATTTCAAATTTCGTAACTTCTTTTAACCCCAGAGAGGGATATTTTGGCAGGAAAAAACCTGAGCAGGGTAGAAAGGTGGAAAGCGCGTGTTCTCATAAAAACGACTCTTGGGTTAATTCCGTGATTCTTATAAGAGGGTTATTTCGAGAAGATTGGCATCTCAGCTCGTTAGTTTAGAGGTTTAGAACAGCTCGGGCCAAACGGAAAGGCGGAGGTTCGAGTCCTCCATGGGTACGAGTTGTTAATTTTTCTCGAAAATTTCTTTCCACCTTTCTACCCTGCTCAGGTTTTTTCCCGCCAAAATAAAAGCGATCGGATGAATCGAAACTAAGAGCAAACGGAGAGATCCCTATTTTAAAATCTTCATCGCCCCAAAAATAAGTAATCATTTTCCTTCAAAGCGACTAAATTTATAAAAATTACAAAATTATCTTTCTGACTACGCTACAAATGACAAATACCGAAATGCCGTTTTCATTTCGAAAAATCCGACTTATGCAGTATTTTTCTAAAATCTAACCATGTAAACAATAAACAATCTAACACCCAATTTGTGAATTGCAAGTTTTCTTATTCAAGTGCAAAATACGAATATTTTATTTAGAAAAAAAAAATTAAAAAAAGAATATATTATATTTTAAGACGAGATGTAACTTTTTTTTTTCTCGTTAAAAAATACCACAGTCACGAGATATAAATGGTATTAATATTAAAAATAATATTATTAAAGTTCCGCTTTTAATTTTTATTTCGTGTTTTTATACAATGGAAAATTAAGAACGGATTTTTTATTTTTATAATAATTATAAAAATAAAAAATCCGTTCTTAATTAAATATTTATTTAAAAAATTTAAAATAAAAATTATTTTAGTATTTTTCTTTCTATAAAAAAGAAGCACCGATAAAAAAAAATTTTCACACAAACAGACATTCATCAGGCGCACTACTCACTATAAGCAATTTTTTTAAAGTTTTTTTTATTTTAAATCTTACGAGTAAATTATTCTGTCATTTTTGGTCCGTATCCAAAATCAATTTTTATTCTTTAAATTTTTAATGCAATCAAAAAAACGTTTTCTCGGTTTAAACAAATTTAAAATGGATGCTTATTTTAAAAAAATTAAATATTAAGAGATTCTTGCTTCTTTTTTTGAAAAATGAGCACCCATTTTTTAATCTCGGAATTCTGCAACGAAAATAATAATAATATTAAGCAAAAAATGTTAACTTCAATTAGTACCATGACTTGAAAATTGTACAAGAGATCAAAATAATTATTAAAAAAAATTTGGTCGAATTATGAAAATTAATTATTTAACAAAAAATGAAAAATCTAGACGCGGTGAGAAATCTCAAAGTTGCAAAGCGGATTCTGAGATTCTGATCATGAACATGGAATTAGGCGTTAGTTGTGTAGTTTAAATGCGTAAGCTTACTTAAAGCAAAGTCTTGGCGTTCATAAAAAATTTTTCCATGAGGCTTATTTTTATTTCTTTCCCAATTAAAACTACGCCAAAATTTCAGTGAATACAACATCAGCTTTACAACTCCGAAAAAAACATTCGGATACATATCTGTATCCGAAGTTGTAATTACAACTTCGGATGCCAAAGCCGCCAGAGTTTAATAAATATAAAATTTACAATGTACAAAAAACTAGTCACTGGTTAAAATATTTACAGTAAGTCAAACGAGATTAAAAAACAATACAGGAGAAAAAAAAAACACAACTATTTGAGATTCTTAGTGAAATACTTTTTTTTTCAAAAAATCAATACTAAAGTATTATTAAACTCGTCAGACCCGGCATCCGCCAGTTATTTTAAAAAACAAGAAAAAAAGCCTTAATACTGATTATTTTAGCGAAAACAACCGGTTACTACAACCAAAGGTACAATACAAAGAGGGAACTAATTTTTTTATCTACAGTGCGGATATAGTAACCGATGAAACCTTTCCCGGGAGGTTGAGGGTGCCTCGTTTAAACATATGTAGCAATCGCTGTAGGAGATGGTGGTGGTTTTGGCTCACCGCTTTTCTTTCCTTTTTGAGTTCCTTGACCGTACTGTCCAATGAACGATCCGTCTTCGGTAAAACGACCTATAAGAGAGATTGCATTGGTATAAAAATATGACTAAGACAAAATTTATTATCAGTGTAACAAAAAATCATAAGGACCATTAATTAAGGTTTTTTGAACAAGACACTTAAATAAGATAGTTAATAACAATTGAAGTAAATTATCAGTAACTATAGGATAAATGTGTTACAAATGAGGAGTATAAAATATGAGGAGTATAAAATATGAATTTTTCTGAAATATGTAGCCAGCTCCAGTCTATCAAAATTAAACAGACCTCAGTTGACTAGAATGCGCTGCATGTATTGTATACCGCAATAATTTTTGTTTTTAAACTTGAAAGCTGGGTTTGGAGACTAAGTAAACAGACTGTGCAGTGCAATCACATAAAAAAAAACTACATACAACTCGTTCGCGAACTCACACAAACAACAATAAGCACACGCAAAAAGCTTTGTTTTACCTATATCAAAATTTTATTCATAGTTGTGCTAGATTGTTATAGT
The DNA here is from genome assembly GCA_037577465.1 of Liposcelis bostrychophila. NCBI lineage: Eukaryota > Metazoa > Arthropoda > Insecta > Psocodea > Liposcelididae > Liposcelis > Liposcelis bostrychophila. The sequence continues at coordinate 17,311,347 of CM075212.1, read as the reverse complement.
AAACGTATCGATTAGAGAAAAATTTTCTTGTAATAATTTTGTTTTTTTTTAAAACGAAAAACTACTGAAAATGTTTCTTGTTTTGACTCGATATTTCCCGGCTTTTTTTTTTTACTTACTTCTTAAATATATTACACAAGAGTGGCAAAACCTCCGGAAGATGTTTCTCCAGGCGGTTTTCTCTGACGACCATACTGCCCTATGAAGGAGCCATCTTCATTCATACCCTCTAATAATGACAACACAGAGAGCAAAATTAAAAAAAAGCAAAAACATAAAAAAAAAAAAAATTTAAAAAAAAAAAAAAAAAAGTAAAAAAAATAAAAAAATTGTACTGTACGATAGGAAGCTTAAAAATCAAAGCAATCACGACATTTAATTCGACAATAAAACAATAAGTGTTCCAGGTAAAGATGTTTCGTGTCTGTGTAAGCGACAGAATCCGATTTCAACGAATAAATTTGCCTAGCACTCGGTAACAAGTTGAACGAGCACTAACTAGAAAATAATTAATTTAAAAAAAAATGCAAGAGTTTAAGCACATCTGGCACACTAGAATCGGATTCTGTGCTAATATTTTTAAGCAAACCGAAATGCAGTGTATATGAAACATCACTGTATCCATTCAAAAAACTACTCTTCAAAAGGTGAAAGGTGCTCACTTGACAGTTTTTACTTTCAGTCATATTTTCAAAAAAAAACATGAAATACATACCTGTATCACCGTCACCGTATTCAGCCATTGAATCGGTGTCGCTCTCTGGAGCTTGTTTGGGATCGCTACTCATGGACGCTCTGCCATGGGATTTATTATCTAATCTAAAATTTAAAAAAAAAAAAAAAAACACAGGTTAGTCTTGATTTCTCAGGAGGAGAAATGTTCAAAATTTAAACTTACGGTTGAGAATATTCATGAAATCCTGGCTCTTCAGGATAATTATGCCTTCCGTAGGCGTTTTCTCTTTCGTGAACTACGTATTTCCCTCCTCTATTTCTTTTAATAATGCAAACAATCAACAAAACTAATAATAAAAATGTAATGGCTAACATCATTCCTATGAACCATCCTGCAGTGGCTACGTTATCTTTGCGCTGAATAATTGGCCCCTCTAAAAATGGCGAAAAAAAATTGGATTAAATTAAATTACATTAATCCAAGGAAAGTTTTTTTTTACTTCACAAAAATACTAACCCACGCTGTAAGTTTCTACCTCCTCCGGATCTGATTCGGTCATGTAATCCCCATCTACTGAAACTACTTTGAATTCGTAGATTTCCCCGGGGAGCAATCCTCGAATAATTATGTTATCTTCATCTAACTGTTGTTCGCTTTGTAAATAGTCGCTTTGGCCCCGAAGTCTAAAAAAAAGGTCAGTTCAATTAGGAATTTGGAGGCAAAAATCACTAAAATTGATTTCACTCAACATTTCAAACAAATGCCCGTCAATCATCTTAATAGTTTTTTTTTTTAACTTACTTGTATTTTACAAAGAAATGAGATCCTGGTTTGCCTTCTACATTCGGAGTCCAAATAACTTTGATGGCGGCATAACCGTTATCAGACTGAAGGCGATGCCACATAAATTTAGGCTTATCCGGTGGGGAAGAATGAGCGCCTCTTGTTTTTTGTTCGATGAAATACCTTTAAAAAAAAAAAAAATTATATAAGAAAACATCTTTGCGGCCAGAAAATAAAAACAACTTACTCTTCTCCTTCCCCTGCCTTGGTCGTCGCCCGTATGTGCACTCTGTATTTCGTATTTGGATCAAGCCCTGCTAATTTCGCTCTCGTTTGTTTGGGATCGTTTATGTGAGGTTCCCTTTCCGTCATAGGTCCGACTTTAGTTCCTTTAACAGTTTGATAATAAATTCTGTACCCTGTGAGGATTCCATTCGGCTGTTCAGGTTTTTTCCAAACGAGGAACAAGGCGGAAGATCCCATGGGATAAGCTTCAAAAGCGGCTACGGTTCCCGGCACCCCTTCAGGAGTGTCAAAACCGAGAACTTCGCTTGGCGGCCCGTTGTATCTACCGTTGTAAACAAGAACTCTCGCAAAATTTTTCGAATGTGGCACAAGCTTAGTCACCAAACTTCTTGTGGCGTCGTTTTTGACATGCGTTTCCCTTAATCCTTCTTCACCTTCCGATTCCGTCCATGTTTGAATCTAAAAAGTCAAAATCGTAATAAAAGTTTTTTTCGTCGGTATTATAAAATTCTTTGGTATCCGACTGATTAACACTGAAGTTTTCATACCTTATATCCTTTAAAATGACCTCGTACAGATTCGGGGGGAACTGGATTCCAACTGAACAAAGCCTCTGTGCTTGACGTTACTTCGATTAAAGTGAAATTTAGAGGGGCGACCAAAGGCACTAAAAAATTAAAAATTTTAAATTAAAAAAAAAATATACATATGTGTATATATAATTAGCATTCTCTTAAAAACACCGAACTATACGCATACCATCTTCTCCCGAATATCCGGTAACCTCTTTCGCGGCGATGTTTGCTTCTCCTTGTCTGTTAATAGCAATAACTCGAATTTTGTATTCTTGGAAAGTAGGCTGATCTGGTATGACCAATTCTCCTCTTCGCCAATCCATGATATCTTCCGAATTCCAATTCTGCCCCAGAATGTTTTTCTTCCAATACACAACGTAGTGAAAACCTTCGTCGTTGTGTTCGATTTCAGGCATTGGCTGCAATAAGACATTAAAAATAAAAATTGCGGGAAAAAAAAAAAAATCTAAAATTTTAAGAAACTGACCGTCCACGTTATGACTAAATTATTTGGTTGGGTTCCTTTTCCTTCGACGTTGTCGGGATTTTTATAAGGGACGTGAGGTTGAGTTGTACAAACGTCTGAATGCTCCGAGGGAACACTAAGGCCTATTTTATTTCTAGCAATCACGCGGAAAGTGTAATTCGCCCAAGGAGACATGGGCACGGAGTAGGTTTGTTCCGTCGCAGAAACGCTGTCGAATGGAATTTCCCAAATATCGGGGGTAAAACTGGTGTTGTACTGTATAATGTAACTTAATATAGGTGCTCGATTGTCTCCAGTGGGTTCCCATCTAACTGAAGCGTCTAATTGATTGCAATGCACGCTAATTAGTCTTGGAGGATTAGGCACGTCTGTAAAAAAAAAAAATTTAATTAGAAAAGAAAAAAGCAAATTAAAGTATAGAATTTTTTCAACCAGTGACAGGAGGTACTATAATAGTACTTTTGATAAATGGCCAAAACTGAAGTTTCCTACTCACCTTGAACCGTCAAAGTAGCTTGAGCTTCCGCCCTGTCAAGATCTGTTCTCGCAACGCAAGTATATATTTTAGAATCCAACTCTGTTGATTTTGTAATGGTCAGAGAATAATCGGAACTCAAAACGAATCTCGGCTCTGAATCAAAATCAATTGGAATCCCGTCGCTAAGCCATTCGATAGTTAATTGCAAGGACGTATCCGTTACGGCATTACACCTGAAAGTCGCTGTCTGGCCCACCGGTACTTCATAATCTTCCGGAGCGTCTGTGATCCTTGTATGCTCTTTTACACTCAAGCTTCCAGAAGCTTCCACGTGTCCGAATTTGTTCACAGCGTAGCAAGTATACTGTCCCGAATCCAAAAAGTTAACGTCCTTGATTTCTAAATCTCCGCTGGGAAGAGTAGTATATCTTCCGCCCGTCAATTCCATGGAATTCCTGATCCATTTCACTTCCGGTTTCGGTGCTCCAAAAACTCGGCACGTCAAGGTAACGGTCCTTCCGTCCACGGTTTCCTTATCGGTAGGATGGTCCGTTATTTCCGGAGGCAAAGCCAAAACGTTGACATATACGTCTTTGTAAACGTAACCCAACGAATTGGTGGCGTTGCAACCGTAATTTCCGGTGTCTAGCTTATCTAGCTTTTCGATGATGATGGAATTGGGAGTTACTTTCCTTCTCGGGTTGGGAGGAGCTTGAGATATAGGTTTCCCATTGTGAATCCATTTTATTTGAGGATCAGGGACCCCGCTGGCTTCGCAACGGAAAATAACTGTTTCACCCTCCGCCGCGTTTTGTATTTCCGGTTCGACGGTAAAAAACGGAACGGCTAAAAAAAAGAAGAAAAAAAATATATACATTTAGTGCGACTGCTTCGATAGACGCTTCATCCATAATAACAATATAAAAATATTACCTAAGACGCTTAATTGAATCGAATACGATTTCGCTTGGCCCACGCCATTACTAGCTTCGCACGTGTAGGATCCTTCGTCTTCAAAACTAACTCTTTTTATAATCAAACTTTTACCGTAGTGACCCTGTGTCATTCTCTCGTTTAACCGAATGGGCCGCCCGTCTTTACTCCACACTGTTTGAGGCAGAGGCCTAAAAAAAAAAATTTATAATTTTTTTCAGTTTAACTAAAACTGACATATTTTTTGAACATCTAATAGTAATTACTGATAACCAATAGCTAGGTAAACAAATCATCGACTAACGGTTTTTTTTACTAAAATATTAAACATAAGCTCATATATCTGAGTAATCCGGACAATATTGTCCACAAATCTGGAAAAACAACTTACGTTCCTCCAAATATGCAATACAGCTCTACTTTTTTCCCTCGTATTCCGACTGTATTCTTTCTGGTAACATACTGTTGCACAGGTTCGTGTTTGTTTTGCGAAGCTGCAATTCCGGTTGCGATTACATTCAACGAAACCGTATTACCGATTTTATATTCATTTCGGAAAGGAGAAGTAGCAGCGCAAGCGTATCTAAAGTCCGTACTGGCGTCGTGTCGGGTTACGTTTGAAAACCAAAGGTTTCCTTCAGGATCTAATGTCATTCTAGAATTATTTATACTCATAATCCCTCCATCGCTATTCTGTAAGGCAAAACGGATATAAAAAAATAAATAAATAAAGTGATACAAAATTTTCATCTTCTTTTTTACAAAAATGAAATTACCTGGATTAACCAATAAACCATCGGTTTCGGCCAGCCGTCCGGAGGCTGACAAGATAATTTAAAAGGGTCTCCTTCATTAGCGCTAACCGTAATAGGCGGTTCGTCTTTGAATGAATTTAACTCCGCTTTTCGAACAAATACTGAATTTGAAGTGGCTATCCCCCAACTGTTTTCGGCAAAACATTGATATTGCCCTAAAAAAAAAAATAATCAAGTGTCAATAAATTATGCATATGGCTATTTCATTAAAATAAATTTTCAAATAAATGGGTCACAATTTACCTAAATCTTCATCTCTTGGTGAAGTTATGACTAAAGTTCCTCTGCCGGGCTGCTGAGACATCCTATTATCGTAAACCTGGTATTCAAAAGGTTTCCCATTTTTTATCCAGCTGTATTTTGGTGCAGGCTCTCCTTCTGCCTCGCATTCGATAAAGAACGGTTTATCATTTTCACTTTGCTGTTGCGCAACTTGGAACAATAACTCGTCCGTCGGAGGTTGCTTTACTATACGAGGAGGCGATTGAACTTAAAAAAAAAAAATTCAATTATTAGAATTATAGGATAGTAAAATTTGCCAAAAATTACTTACTTGAAGCTTGAGAATATACAACATAGGTTATATAAAAGATGAGAATTTGAAATATCTTTTCCATTTCAAAATATGAAAGTCACCTGAAATTAAAAATTAATTTTGTAAGTTTTTTTTTTTTTAACATTTAAAATTAAATGGAATTTGCACAAGGGTTGTTATGACAAATTTTGATATACTCAAGAAAGGCACTATTCAAATTAAAGTATCTTCTGATTGTCAAAATTAAAATTACAAACGTAGGGTTTCCTTTTTGGATGTGCTAAAAACCTACTACATGTATAGAGTCCAGCTGTAGTCGCTTAATGTCACTACAGCTTTTCGAACTATTTGATCAGCACAATATAAAACTTTCTTAACACTGACAAAAAGCTCTAGAAATGCCAAATGACCACATTAGGCTGTTAAATTTTGAAAAAAAAAAAAAAAAAAAAAAAAAAAAAAAAAAAAAAAAAAAAACAACAAAAATATTTTAATGTTTATATATTCTTGTCTATTCTCCAATATTTCAGGCCTTGTTTATTATTTAATAATATAATTAATATAATACTACTGCACTATAATCTGAAATACCTATCTTCTTGCATTAACTTATAGTCAATGCTGCTTTTAAGTATGATTTATATTTTCTCTTTTGTTTTAAAAAAAAATCTTTTATATAAATAGTCTTAATCTGCAACAGATTTTTTGCAAGAAGATTTTCACCTAATATAGTTATTTGGAATTTCATTGTCAGACAGGGTCTTTCTGCCTCAATTTTTCTTTTCGTTTGTTTTAAAATTTTCAGCAATGTTCTTCATAAAAAACAATTTTCTGCCTCCAGTTTCAAATGCTTCTAGTTCCTTCCCTAATGTCGGTACGGTCCTGATGAATCAAAATGCAAATTTTGACAATTAAGAATTATTCCTTTTAATGCAATCAAATTTTAATCAATCAATAAATTCATGTAATCGATTGCCCACTTGCATTAATGGTGTCGACAACATTTTCAAGGTTCAATACTGATTGAAAAAATATTTGATGTATAAAATTAAATTTAAAAATATGCTACTAAACTATAAATGAATCAGTAGCGATGATCTAATAACTTGATGCTTAAGGCCATTAACGAAAACACACCCACCCTGATGCTAACGTTAGCAAAAAGAAATTATCAGCCTCAAGAAAAAAAATTGTTTTCGGCTTCCATCCCTTACAAAATAATATTTTCGAAGAAAACTATGACAGGAAACATTAAACCACTCAATAACAGCGGAAAACATGATAACTTATTGAATTGCAGGTGTGGAAACTCGCCGCCATTTTAATGGGGCGTGCTTATTGCATTTTCTTTAAATTCAAATATAATTGCATTAACGATTTATATCTTCGGAAATTATCGAAATTATGATCCTTACTTCATTTAAAAATAACATTTATTTTTACACCTCACAACTTATTTCATCTAAGATTCATAATAAAACTTTTTTAATTGACAACGAAATCACCTTACAGAAACATTGAATCACGTGATCACCACCATAGTCGTTTACAAACCTTAATGCGGTGAATTATCAGAGTTTATTAGAATCTAGGAAACATATTTTAATAAAAATACGTTTAAAAATCGTAAAAATAATTTTTGAAAGCATTTTTCAAACTTTTTCGCAAGAAATTGGCATATTTTTAGATTTTTGGGAAACGAACTGACGCTTGCGCATTGTTTACGGTTAAAATTCAAAATATTTTCGTTACGTTAACCGCAAACAATGTCGTGGCGATTAATTCGATACTTTACAAATTATCATAAAATTTTTTCGACTTCTGCTCTTATCAACCGTCAAGAAATTGTACGCTTACATCAACGAAATTTTGGATCTGTTCATTTAGACGTGACGTATAAAAATAAGAATATAAATTCCATCAAAAAGTATTTAAAGGTAAACACTTTGAATTTATGAACAATTGATAAAGTGTCTTAATTGGGAAGAATGCGTAACGGTTTTAAAACAAACCAAACTCAAACGCTTGCTTTATTAATAGATATTATTTATAGATAAAATGCAAATGATATCAGGAAAGGGTGATGACCTATTAGCAATTCTTTAGCAGGCCCGGAGCCAGGATATAAAAGTTCAAAGGTGGAGGGAGGATTAGGTTAAAATTTTATGATTTACGTTATTTTTCGTAAAATATTAAAAAACAAAGATAAGTAAAAAAAAATCATGGATAATTTGGGTTTTTGTAAACTTATTACATGGCGATAAACTTATTAAAACTTATTTAAAAACAAATAATAAAATAGCATTAGTCTAATAAGGAATTCCGTATTTTTAGAAAAAAATAACTATGTTTAAAAATACAAAAGGAAATATGGCTAAAAAATTGTCTATATAATTTTCAGAAAAGTGAACAACAAACAAACCGAAAAAAGTCATCCGAGCATCCGAATGGTCGGATGCTCAAAAGTAAAAAAAAAAATTAAAAAAAAGAGATCAAAAGAATCTTGGGAAATTTTGTAAAGTAAATAATCTTATAAAACTTTAGGAAAAAGACTTTAAGAATATTTAACAATTATAAACAGCGATATCTTGTATTGATTTCATAATTTTTTAGATTGTTTAGTCCTACTTAACAACTCGGGGTACCGGTTTTGTGTCTCCAAGGACCTTAGTTTACTTTAAAAGCAATATTTTCGTTTTAGCATAATCGCCGACAAAAAGGAAAATGATTTCCCTGCATTTCATCAGCAAAGTCGGGTACTATAACAATTAAGTATGATTTAATAACCATAATAAAGGTCATTTGAAAACCATCCGGATTAAGCCTAAGTTTAAACATGTATAATGCATTACACATTACGCATTCTGCCTTGTTGATTGTTAATTATTCATTAGGCTATCCTCATTCTGATAATGTTTACATTGGTATTACATTGTATTTCCATATAATTTTATTGCCTTTGAAAAAAAAAAAAAAAAAAAACAGAGATTCAACTATCTCAGAATTTGCTTTCTTATATTTTTTAAGCGATTTTTTGTAAAAAAGTTACTAGTAAAAATAATCTCCAAAAAAACAATTCCTTGTAAAAAGGTTCAGCCAAGTTAATCTTGCAAAAAACCGAAATGCTTCTGCCCTTAAAAGTTCTGATATCAAAAAGGGCAGCCAAGTATTTTAACGACAGCTTTCATTTAAAATTCCGTTTTTCTACAAAATACATTAAAACTTGGCCGCTTTTTTTTTTTTTTTTTTTTTTTTAATAATCGTAATAACTGACGAACCGTTTAAAATTCGAGTGAATTCTTTAAAGAAATGAACAGAGCTGTTGTGGGTCTCCATGCGGCTGTTAATTTCATGCTTGTTATTTTACTTGCTTAAACTTTGATTTTTTTTTAACATTTTGGAAGTTGGAAATGAGAGCCTAATAATGAAAAATGTGATGTGCACACCCAGAGAAATCCATTATAAATCTAACTTTTGTAAGTCGAAATATGAATTACAGTAATTTATTATTCCTTTTACAATATTAAAAAGTTAAATTTACTTTTACTTTTCAGCTTAGTGTAGTATCGACTACTATTGCGCATTTAAATTTATTATTGTTAAATTTACCAAATAATGTGACTCATATAGGTACGAACAGTATTATGGTTGACATTTTTTTTCTCAGTAATTTTATTACTTAGAGTAAATTGGAAATAGTAAATAAAAATTGGCAGGTTTTTTAACTTTGTTAAATAATAAGTGTCGTAATGATATTTTTGTAACGGCAAGGGGGGGGGGGGGGCAAAAAAGCGGCCAAGTTTTAATGTATTTTGTAGAAAAACGGAATTTTAAATGAAAGCTGTCGTTAAAATACTTGGCTGCCCTTTTTGATATCAGAACTTTTAAGGGCAGAAGCATTTCGGTTTTTTGCAAGATTAACTTGGCTGAACCTTTTTACAAGGAATTGTTTTTTTGGAGATATCACAAGTTTTTGTAAAATTTTAACCATTTTTATACAACTTGGTCCAAAATTTTTTACCTTTTAAGTTAAAATTAAAATTATTTGCTAGCAATAATCTCTCACACTAAAATTTTTTTCTGCCTGCAGAAAATAAGAGCCAGAAAAAAACATGAAATTTGCAATATCGGGTCTGTTTAAAATTGAAATGACTGAATTCAATTTGTCTTTTCTATCGTAAGGGTATACATTGAAACTATGAGGGTTATATTGAATGAAACTGCACGTTTTTATTTAACAGATATTTGTTCCTAGTGTCAGTCGATTGGCCATAGAAATAGCGTTGTAAAGCCTTTAGGTGATCATTGCCATTTTTAATTTATAAAAACTTTCAAAAAACATTTTTTTAAATTGTACTTCAGCTTATCAATTTTAAAATCAATGGTTTAGGTTTAGGATGATTTTCATTTGAATTAAAAAAAATATTCCACTACAAGCTACGTTTTTGTCCTTTTTATTGCTCTTCAGTTAGGTTACGGCATTCCTGCCGGTAATTTAGAGTAAATTCAATGGGTTTTGCACTCCCCAATCTATCATAAATGAAAAATAAAATCGAAAAGAGGAATAAAAAAATCAATATTTTTCTCTAAAATCCACGAGAACAAATGCCGTTCAATATAATCCATGCATGTCGTTATACCGGACGAGATAAAAAAGGCTCGACAAAATACGCAAACGTACCTGTTTTTTCCGCTCATAGTAAAATATATTCTCGGTCATTAGGTAAACAAATACCCCTATCATCTTTTTAAATATTTTTAAAACAAATCAGAGAAAATTTGTTCGATATCAGAGAAAACGTTCGTTCAATATATATCCAAATTACGGTATTAAATTAGTCATTTTAATGCCTCAAAATGAAATAGTCTTAACTTTTTTTTTTCAAAGTTATACCCCTAAAAATTTTAGACTTAGTTGGTGACAGCCGCATGATGTTTTATTTCTACAAATTAAAAAGCTAAAGATAAAGTCGGTGAAAAATAAAAAAAAATAATATAAAGCCCGATAAAGTCTAACCGAGAGAATTACACTCCCGCCTTAAAGCAGTTTTAGGTTTGTTGGAAAAATTAAAAATTAAAAATTAAAAATTAAAAATAAATATAAAAAAATAGTAATAATAATAATAATAATAAATGAAAAAAAAAAAAAAATGCCCTTTCAAAAAAAAAAAGTCCCCTTTCAAAAAAATGTGCACCAGGTATAAAAACACCTGCGACAATATAAAGGAATGAAGCAGAAGGTTCTTTATAAAGTTCGTCGTCCTCACTACGAACATTTATTTTCGTTGTATGTTGAGGGTTATCTAATCTCGATACTGCAGGCGAATAAGAAAATCGGTTTTTCTCGGCCCCCCATTAATATTTTTCGGGTTTTTGGTTTTTTCCTGTTCATTACTAATTAAGATCTATCACCATGCTGAGTTTCAAGTTTCTACGTCGATTAGAAGTGCCCTAACAAGTTATGCTCTCTATATATATAATATATATCTGACGCTCAAAAACCGTAACTTTAGGCCCTAATATTTCAAAAACGGCAAAAGCTAGAAAGTTGCAAATTGGAACATAGAGTCACAAGGCAAGCGGTAACAAGATTGTGAAATCAGAAAAAAATTAGCTTTTTTATTTTCGGAGGTACGGGGGTCTGAAATCGGCCGTATTATGCGTACGGTAAAGTAGGCACAGGTCGAGTGCCCCGGTGAGGCGTGAGGTTTTGTCGGTACCGTGTTAGGTTCGGGTGTTTGTATTTTTTTTTTTTTTTAACTTGGCTGGGGGGCACTCTGTGCCCCTCAATGATTTTTGGGAACTTTAATTATCAAAAAAAAATGAAGTTTTTTTGTAACAATTAATGAATTTTTTCCCACGAAAATTGAAAAAAACAATATTTTAATGTTCCCTGATACTTAAAAATTGTTTCACTGTTCCAGTTACCAATTAAAAAAGCTATAACAAATCCCGATAAAGATATCCTAGAAATTGAATTTGGAGACGAATCTTTTTTGGATTATCCAGTCGTTTGGCTGAGGGACAACTGCCAATGCTCAAAATGCTATGAACCATTTTCGAAATCGAGAATCATCAACTATCAAACCTTTCGAGATGACGTTCAGCTAAAATCCGTTGAAGTAAGTTTTTTTAAAAAAAATCTGCTCATTTCAAGGAAAAAAAAACAGCAGCCTGAAACAAACTAAAAATCAAAAATTTTTGAATTTTTACACGAGCAGGCTTCTTTTTTAAAATATTCCCATTTATTTAGACCGACGAAAACAATGTGAAAATCGTTTGGGACGACGGACATGAAAGCGAATTTTCCAAAAAATGGCTTTGTAATCATTCCTTCGTAAGAGATCATCAGATCGATCGAGTGGAAAAACGTCACGTTAAACAATTGTCATGGAAAGCAAACTCCTTTTTCGGGACTCCAGCTTGCAAAACCTACTCCTTCAACGAAATTATGAACGAGTAAATTTCCTTAGATTTATCCAAAATTTCGTTTTTCTTTTTCTTGAATTAATTTCTTTAATTTTTCAGTGATCTTACCTTGTTACAATGGTTAGAATCTTTAGCTACCTATGGAGTGGCACATATATCTGGTACTCCTCCCGCATCGGGACAAGTGGAAAGAATAGCAAATCGAGTTGCCTTTTTAAGGAAAACTCATTACGGGTACTATATTATTCTGAAAAAAAAAAGGTCAAATTCGTTTTAAGAAAAATAATATTTCAGGGAAGAATTCCTTGTGAGAGGTGTAGAAAACGCAAATAATGTCGCTTACAAAACTGGCGCCCTTCAATTGCATACAGACTTACCTTATTACCATTTTATGCCAGGAGTGAGTATTGCAAATATTTCGACAGCACAAAAACACATTAATTGCTTTTATTTTATTGCATACTAATTAAGGTCGTGCTGTTACATTGCATTTTTCAAAGTTCTCAAGGAGGTGAAAATATACTTTCCGACGGTCTTAATGCAGCCTCACAATTGTCAAAAAGGGATTACCGAATCTTGGCCGATACTGTCATCGATTGGGTCGATATAGGAAGCCATGATCACAATCCATTTTACACCGTCAATCGATCTCCAGTTTTATGGTAAAAAAAAAAATGATTATTTGTTTCGAAAATTGGTTCGAAAATTGAAAATTTTTCCCGCCAGTTTTTAAAATTCTAGGATCTTCCTTGGGATTTTTGGGTTGGAAATTAGGTCCATTTTCGGAACTTATAATATTAAAAGCCTTTTTAGAATCTTAAAAAAAACCTTAAAGTACAAACTAGGTTTTATTCGAATTTTTTTCGATCGATCGTTTTCCAAGGCACTTTTGCTTATTTAAAAAATTCCTGAAATATGATCTATAAGTTTATTTTATAATTTATGTCATGTTTTTCTTCAAAACAAAATTGTAACTTTATTATTTTTACAAGCGAGGATTGCTTTGGCAACTTAGAAAAAATCAACTGGAGTCAGCCACAAAGAGATTCTGTATTTAACGTTGCCATCCACAGAGCATTAGAATGGTATAAAGCAGCAAGAAATTTTTCTCGAATATTACATGACAAGGAAAACGCTGTATCTCTCAAAACACAACCAGGTAGGCCTAATTTTGATTAAGAAAAAAAAAATGTTATTTTTGAATTATATTATACACAGTAGTTGTAACTGAGAAACAGAAATAACAATAACAATAACAATGACGAAGTTGACACTTTTAATTGCAGGTGACATGTTGACCTTTGATAACAGACGAATTCTTCATGGCAGGGCGTTTTATAGTGATGGACGTCGATTACTTTGCGGGGGCTATCTCGATTGGGATGAAATTTATTCCAGGATAAGAGTATTAAGGGAACAGTTAAAATTATCAAAAGATGAAGATGAGGTTGATAATTGATTATTCAAAAATATTTCAAGAGTAGCAACAGAAATGCATGAAAAATTCCATTTTTTATATTTTAAAGATATACTTATATCGTTTATACATGACTAACTGCTTTATATTACATAAATATTTTTATACTGATAAAATTTTTATTTACTTATTATGCATTCATTGCAAAATAGCTTAAAAAACCAAGATATGATTAAGAGCACACAGAAATAGTCCAAGCTTTCAGTGCTTGAATTTCAAAAAATGTTGTGGTATTTGCTTCTATTTGTATTTTTTCTGTTTTCTAAAAAATATGATTCATTTCTCATTTACAAAATTTAAAACTAATTACCTACTGCATTCTCATATAAATCTAATAATCTTCTAATTTCTTTGATTTCTTCTGCTAAAGCATAAATCGGCTTTAAAGTTTTACTTAATTCTTCACATTTAGCCATTAACTGGTACATGGATTTTATATTAGAATCCACAGCATCACAAGTAACACACACTGCATCCCTATAAGTTTCTAAACAATCCACTGTTAAAGCTGACACAGAATGTAACAAACCAGCTAAATTTTCAGTTAAGGAGTCAACTGCTGTCGCCACTTTGCGAGCATCAGCTTCTAAAGCATTCAAGACTGTTGGGTCTAATGGTGGTACAGTTGGTTCCAAAGCTTGCCTATATAAACAAGGAGTAGGGCTCCTGGAGCAATCTCCACAACCTAATAAACTTTCTGGTTTTGATACAGGACTAGATAATTTAATTTTTGTTTCTAAATCTTGAGAGAAGAAGAAAACCATGTTTCCATCTTGTTCAACTGTACCTTGTTTATGAAGAGGTTCTAAATTACCGGATTCCAACGGTTTTTCGCTGTGAATTTCTAAGCTTTTTGGCCTACTGGAATGACTTGCAGCATTGATGATTTTCGAGGAAAATCTTTGAAAAATGAAGGAATCGACATCTTTATCCGAATCGTTCGAGTCTATGGATATTTCGGAATAGGACTGTGTCATCTCGTGGATGGGGTCGTCAAAATCCGCCGGGTTTCCAGCATCTAAATCTAAGAAGTATATAAATTAACAATTTATAATCTCAACAGAAAATTTAAAGCAATGGGTGACCAAATGAATAATGAATAAATGAGAAATGAAATACAAACCATTTTCACCTTTTTGGTCCATTTTGGTTTTTTTTTCTAAACAGTTATTAATATTTAAGGTAAACTTAGGGCACTTTTTCTAAATTTAAAAGTAAAAGGTGGATTTATTCACATTTTACTGCAACATTTTGGTTTTTTTTCATAATGTCTGAATAGTCATTAATATTTAAGGTAAACTTAGGGCACTTTTTCTAAATTAAAAAGTAAAAAATGTATTTATTTACATTTTACTGCGACATTATCAATCTGTCAAAGAATGACCTCTTTAAAAAGCAGAAATGACGTATAACCGTCATTTTTAGTTTTAACGGTAAGCTAAACATGAGATTAATTAAACTCAGTAAAGCTTTGTCTAATAACTTTGAAATAGAGACTCTATTTTTCAAAGGAAAACCTTTTTTGTCGTCTGCATTTGTTGTGGATTCTACAAAATCTTAATCTTAGGTTCAACTGTGATATAGGAGTATTTTAATGAGGGAATTCATACTTGATAGGGAAAAACAAGCATAAAATCATTTTTATGAGTCTGAACTCCTGAAAGTTAAACGCCTTTTGCAGCTTATTTTGAAAAAATCGTTATTTTTTTCTGACAGTTTGGAAATGTCTGAGAATCAGGATATTTCCAAATATTTTAATAAGGATCAATCTGGAAAGAATATTGAATTTTTCGATCAAATTACTTCGCCTTCCCCATTAAAAAGCGAAGATAAAGTTGATACAACAGCCACGAAGGAGGCCGAACCTGTAGTATGTAAAATATTTCAAGATGCTGGGCCGTCTAAAACAGGAGAATCAGATCCTAGCAGTTTTTTTGATATGATTGGATCAGTTGAAACAGATTTAGGTATAAAGCTTTTAATAATGTTTTTAAAATGTATATTCATAATAAAATTTTTGGTAGGTGTTGATAGAACCTTAACGAAAGGTGGAATGACTCCCAATACTTCTATTGTAACTACAAATGACATTCTTGATTCAGTAAGTTTGCATTTTATTTGGCCTATCTTACGTTTATGTTTGATAATGTTAATTGTAAACTTTCAGTTTAAAAGCTACAATGAAAACTTTTCTAAGTCAAATCGTGTGAGTGAATCAGAAAGATCAAGAGATGCCTGGATACCTCCAGATTCCACGAGAAGGGCTCTGATATCAATGATAACATCTCCACCTGGTACTTTTGTCCCTGATGTTAATCTTCTCACAATGCCTGGAGTTGTTTTGGAGGAAGAAATGGTAAGTGGTGAAGCTGGTTGTGGATAATAAGAAACTTATTAAGCACTGGAAGTAATGTATCAGATAGCTTAATTTGACACATCAACACCTGCCTAAATAAAAATTATCTCAAAAACCACTCCCAGGTAGAACAAGATGTCTTAAAGACGGATTTTCAAGACAAGAGGTCTTAAAGATGTCTTTTATTTTTCTAATGCCCCCCCACCTTAGAGATGTCTTTTAGACGTTTAAGTCTTAAATCGATCTTTAATACGTCTTTAAGACGTCAGTAGTCTTATAGACGTCTCTAAGGTGGGGCATTAGCAAAATAAAATACGTCTTAAAGATAACTTAAGAGGCTGTTCTCACTGGGCTTGAAACTTTTTAAATTTTGGAAATAATCAAAATTGTATAAAGTACAATATTTTTTGCACCTGAAAGTTAAAATAAGTTGCAACATAACTATTTATAGTAAATTTAAATAATATAACTAACTGTGGATGATCCATTTGTAGGCAATTAAGGCAAAAATTGTTTTTTTTTTTCTTTTCATGAAATAGTATTTTAATTTTTTCAGAAGGATACTGTTTTTGAAGCAGTTCATCATTACCTTGGTCCTGCAAAAGCAGCAGAAAGAAAAGTTTTGACTGCTTCCGATGTTACCCAAGATGACAGGGGCATTAGAGATTTGATACAAGCTGGCTGTTACAGAGCCGCGGTTAATTTAACTAAAAGACTGTTAACTATATATGGTCAAGGTGCTGGACGAGCAGGTCATCCAAGCAAACATACTGTTCATAGTATACAAGTAAGCTTAGTTTATAAAAAAAGTAAGAAGAGAAATTTCTTAATTCTTAACTTTCTCTTTCAGTTATGGTTTACTAGATTAGCACTGCTGGTAAAACTCCGATCGTTTTCCTTAGCAGATGTGGAATCTGAACCTTTTGGAGATTTAGATAAACCAGACATGTTTTTCCAATTCTATCCTGAGTTATATGGAGGAAGATTAGGTTCCATGGTGCCTTTTAGTTTACGACTTCTAGTCGCTCAAATCCCTGCTTATATGGAAAAGCATCAGAAAGCTTTAACAAGACTGCATTGTTTGCTAGCTACTATAAGAAAGGTAGTGTGATATTAGGAGTAGGTAAGTCCCGTAAACTAAAGAAATATTTTTTTTTAGATGCTATCAAATTTGGAAAAAGGTTTATTAGAGGATGGGTCGCCTTGTGAATTGAATCCGATCGACAGACAGGAATCAATAAAATTATGGACATTTAGAGAAACCCAAGTTCTTCATGCTGTAGTTAATTGTGCACTTTCATTTAGGTAGATATAGCTTTTCACTTTTTATTTTCGTAAAATCTTTGAGCTTATCGAATTTTCGTAATTAATTTGGGAACGACTGGAACTGTTGATAGGATCATATAGTCGTTATTACGATGTTTAATGTTGAAATTCTGGTAAATTTATCGACTTATCCTCTCCAAAATATTTGAAGACTCCTCGGGAATAAACAAAGATGTCCACGGCGTTTGCGTTGGATATCTTTGTTTATTCCCGAGAGTCTTCATTTGAAAGCATTTTAGCACTGAAAGATCCAGATAATTTATTGAAATCACTTTTATAATATAATGATTGTTTTTTCATTTTCCTCTTAGGATTATGCTTTGGCTATAGAAGTTTTGCAAGTCTTAATATCCCGAGAACAAAATTCGACCAAATCACGATCTTTGCAGTCCGCTTTAGGCAGAATATTACTACAGCTGGGAGATATTATTTCCGCTGAGCAACAATTTTCATTATGCCAAAAAGGGTACGAGTTAGCATCTCTGAAAAAAACCAAATTCCGTTTTTTTAAATTTTCATTATTAATTTTAATTTCTGTGATATATTTTTTAGACTTTCGACTTTGGAAGCCAGAGATCTTGTTGACTCAGGGCTAGTATACGCTGCTCAAAATAATTTTCAAGAAGCTTATTCTTACTTTGAAAAGGCCGTCGGCTTAAATCCGAAAAATGTAACGGTAAGTCCGAAAGTTTTTAAATTTTAAAAATTTCATAACAGGTGATTCTGATTAAAATTTTTTTTCTTTTTTGTAGGCCTTGAATAACATGTCAGTTTGTCTGCTGTACATGGGGCAGTTAAAAAAAGCTGTCCTTCTGTTGGAAGATTCCCTGCAAAAATACCCTTCCTTAGCTTTGCACGAGAGTTTGCTTTTAAATTTATGCACTCTGTACGAGTTACAGAGCTCGTTTTCGTCTCAAGCTAAGTTAAAGTTATTAGCTCTTGTGAGCCAACATAAAGGAGACGGGATTAATTTAGCGTGCCTCAAACTTCAAATGTAATCTTAGTTAGTCTTTTTAACGCGGTGAAGAAGAAGGGAAATTTGGCGAATTTATTAAACAGGTAAATAAATTTTATTTATTCAGTAGTTTTGTGGTTTTAAATTCAAAAAATGACCAAATGATGCATGTTGTCACTTTTGAGGGTATTCGTAGCGTTTTAGGCAAGTCCTTTATTTTTTCCAAAAATTGAAACGGAAAACATCATAGCAGGTTGTTGCACGGATCATTTTTTAAACAACTATTTTATAGACCAAAATATTTTTTAAATTTATCCCGCCAAATTTATTTTTTTAAATTTCTTGTATAGCTCCTAAACAACTAAAAAGGGTGGGAGGTGACTTCTGACTCGTGATTTTTAAAAAAAAATTCTTATTTTTAAATTTAAAAAATTTCCAATTTTAATTAAATAAGTTGGTATAGTCAAGAAAATATTGAAGAATGCAAAAACTTATAATCACTCCTTTTGTTATAAATGATAAGTGGCTCTATACTCTTCTTTGAACTTAGGTTCCATTGATTGAGTACTATTCCTTTTACCATTGTCTGAAAAAATTAAGTCAGTTAAATTCATTCGAACCGAATTGATTTAAAATAATACTGAATAATCATTCTCGTAAACTTACCAATGGTGTGCGTGTCCACTTTATGATTAATTTTGTTATCATGATCAAATATTTCTCCTTCCTTAGCGATCTCTAATTTTTCGATAAAAATAACATAAATGAATGCACCTAGGACCGCTCCTATGTGAGGCCCAATAATCGGTACATACCAATATGTTTTTGCCCTAGGAACCAAAAAAAAAGATTTTACGTTTTTTCTTTATTGGTTTGCTCAAGCATTCTTTTTTTAGTTTTTGGGTAACAATTCGATTCTTATTTTGGAACTTACGAAAAGACATCACTTCCCCAATCCGAAATGTAAGTGAAAATTCTAGGAGCCAAATCTCGTGCAGGGTTGCAGGCAAAACCTTGATTAATACCTAACGAACATCCTATGCCTACGAGAGCTATAGAAATGTAAAGTGGTATTAAATGAGCCGGAACTTTGCCGTTTAATTTATCCGTAGCCGAGTAAATTGCGATAACCAAAACCATCGTTCCCAATATCTGAATAAAATTAAACATAGAAATTAAACGCTAAAAATAAGTTAATCCTCGGTTCAAACAGTTAGTTAATGACCTGATCAGCAAACGAACCGACAACACTTAAATGCTCCTTCGGAAACGTGTGAAAAATGGTAGCTGTAGTTCTGTTTATTCCATGAAGATCGTGGAATGCATGTATGCTATCTGCAGTAAATTTTTCATAATTTTTTCACATTTCCGTGCGTCGGAGGTGGACAAAAGTATCTCCTTCGTAAATATGATTGGAGATAGTCTGTTTCGACATTTCGTTAAAGTGTCACGTGACCACACGTTTACACCAACATGAGCGTGTAACTTGTAGTCACATGATTTTCACAAAGGGTCGAAACAAACTATCTCCAATTATATTTTCGATGGAGGTACGTTAGTTCACCTCCGACGGAAGGGTTGTTTAAAAAGTGATTTTTTAGTGCCTTACCGATGTATACGAAGTAAGTAGCACACGCAGCCACAAATGCTCCCAAATATTGGCCAAGCAAATAGTGAAAAATTTTGGACGAATCAAATTTTTTTACTATGGCGCCTGCTATGGTCACCGCTGGATTCAAATGTGCCCCTGCATCAGTTTAACTCTGATTAATAATTTTTTTTTTTACAAAAAAAGTTCGAAATAATTTTTATTACCTGAAACCCCAACAGACACTAAGATGCCCAAAAGCAAGGCAATCCCGTAGCCCAAATAAATGGTCACCGAATTTCCTCCTTTCCCATAGGTTAAAACGCTTTCAGCCACCGAGCTGTTCCCCAAAAACTAAAACAAAATTTTTTTGGATGGTACCGTAAATGGGGGTGACGTTTTTCCTCTATCAGCACATTGCATATTCGTTTGGCGTGACTTTAAAGACACTTTTTACGATTTATACATTTAAAAAAAAATTACGTTTACAAGAGAATTTCTTCTTACCACCAACAAGAACGTTCCCAAAAATTCTGCCAGAAATTCCGCGACCCATCGCTGATGAGGAGCAATGCTGATATATCGACTAAATGTCACCATTGCCAAGGAGATTGTGTTACATTTTTTTGTCACGATTGACAATTATCAACTTTTCGACGTAAGGGATTGATTAATTAGCCAAAAACAACAAAATGTTTAGCCGGTACTCATTAAATAGGTTTTCTGATGTGTGAGAAAAAAATTTTAACGATTTTAGTCGGCGTCCTTCTGTCACATGCAGATGCTGATCATCTTTTTTTTATTTTTTTGGATTTTCGTTGTGATCGCGAGAATCGAGACTGCCAAATGTAAAAAATATAGCGGTTTTTGTCCCAACTTTTTTTAAAAGTATGGTTGGGTGTTGGGTGGCATATCATCATGGTTCAGCCATTTAACGTGTAACACTTAGCAATCGTTCGAAGGTATAGTTACTGGGTAGATTTAGCGTAAACTTACGACGAAAATAAAGGAAAAATGGATTATTGTATAATTATTTCATTTGAGAAGTTAAATCAACAGAAAATGTTTGAGTAGGATATTTTAAAGAATTTAGCAATATAAAATAAACATTTATTTGTTACCATTTAAAAAAAAATAATAATTCCATGAAGAACGTCCATATTTGAAATACTTTATAATAGGGAGGAACTTCAAAGGGGTAACCGCCCCACTACTGGAAGGCGATTATACCATGACCCATAGGCATGTAAACTAGGGGGGCCCTTATTTTACGAATTTTTGAATTACGACGAACGCACTCCCTAACTTTTATAGTAACCAACAGAAGATCGCCAGAATTTTTTCAGATTTTTCGGACTTCATTTAGCTGTTTTCACGGGACCTAAAAATTTCAAAATTCCCGTAAAGACCGAAAAATTAAAAATTTTATTTTTTTGTGAAAATGGTCGTTTAGTATTCGAATTTTTTTGCAGATTACAAAAATAAAGTTAGAATTTATTGATATAAAACGATTACTATGATAAAGCACAAAAGCATAAAAAATTTCGCAAAAAATCGTGGCTACTTATAGCATATTTAGCTATTTTTTTTTTTACTTATTTTGGCCTCTATTATCAAACCGTATGACATAACCTATAACTATACTGTATATTTGTGATCTGCAGAAAAATCCGAAGAGAAATCAGTCATTTTGACATAGATAAAAAGAAAATTTTTTATTTTTTGTTCTTTACAGGAATCTCGAAATTTTTAGGTCCCCGTGGAGTCGTGGGCACGGCTAAATGACGTCCAAAATATCTGAGAAAATTGAGGCAATCGTTTTTCGGTTACTATAAAAAACATTAGGGAGTGCGTCCACTGAAATTCAAAAATTCGTAAAATAAGGGCCACTCTAATGCTAATGTAAAGGGGTCGTACATAAATTACGTAAGCACATTTAGGGGGGGGGGAGGGGGTTCGAATTTAGCATCTTACCCATAAGCTAAGCATAGGCGAAATGGGATTAAGCGTGCAAAAAAGGCCT
This sequence comes from Liposcelis bostrychophila, assembly GCA_037577465.1. Taxonomy (NCBI): domain Eukaryota; kingdom Metazoa; phylum Arthropoda; class Insecta; order Psocodea; family Liposcelididae; genus Liposcelis; species Liposcelis bostrychophila. Next base: position 17,289,665 of record CM075212.1, on the reverse strand, counting down.
TTGTATGCTTACGTAATTTATGTACGATCCCAAACTGGGGTGTCCGTTATTTTTCGAATTTTTGAATTTCATATGTCTAATTACCTCAAAGTTTTCTTTTTGGAGTGTTATTAAACGCTGAATTTTTTCAGATTTTTCAAATGACGGGAAAGTGTGCCTCCATGGGCGTTCAATTTTGAAAAATTCCCATAAGAACCAAAAAATTTATATTTTTTTTTTTTTGAGAAAACAATTGTTTCTTATCGAAAATTTTGCGTAGATCACGAATCTGAAGTCAGATTTTTTATATCTGCCTAAGTTTTTAAACTATTAGCAAAATATTAGCATAAGTAAGGACTTACCATGTTTTGTCATTTTACGCTATTTTTTTGCCTTATTTTTATTTCTAACTCAATAACTTAAGGGCAGTCTCCACTTAATAACGTTCACGGCATTTGCGTTGTCCGTCATCGCGAATAACGTAATCGCACCGGAAGTACTTTGCAGGTTTTGCTCTCGTAAACGTTTGTGGCATAAAAAGAGTACCGTATATTTCATTAAGTATACAAAATTGGCTTACCCAGAATTTGTTTTGGAACAGATTTATTGTCTTCCCCATGCCCGAATAAAAATTTTTCTTTTTAAATCCGTAAAAATATCTTTCAAAACCGCCATTTTTAATGTTTGTAAATAAAAAAAAGCAGAAGATGATCAAAAAAATCGTGGTAAAAGATCCACAAAACTTCCGGTGCGAATGCGTTCATCGAGAATGCGGATAACGCGAATGCGGTGAACGTTATCAAGTGGAGACTGCCCTTTAGGCAGATATAAAAAATCTGACTTCAGATTCGCAAAATTTCCGCTAAAGTGTTTTTTTCACAAAAAAAAAAAAAAAAAAAAATAATAATAGATCTTTTGGTTCTTATGGGAATTTTTCAAAATTGAAGGCCCATGAGGCACACTTTCCCGTCATTTTAAAAATCTGAAAAAATTCAGCGTTTATTAAAATTTCAAAAAGAAAAATTTGAGGGGGTTAGGCATACGAAATTCGAAAATTCGAAAAATAAGGGACACCCTAACGTAAACTACATCATTTTTTACCCAATTTCCTGCAAATCTAAACATTCTTTTGAAAAAAACTTAAATATGTCCTTAAACTTTCAAAACAAAATATTTTTTCTCTCAACTGCATTCTCCTAGTTCATTTAGGTAGTTTTTCATTCAAGCTTAATTTTTTTAAGTACACTCAGAACCAGAACCCACCTGAGTTTGCCTCGCTGCTCTGAAAAATTTTGGCTAACTTAATTTTGCTTGTGGGAGTTGAGTTTTCTAATTATTTTAAAATTAACATCACAAAGAGCAGAACAAATCACAGGAGAAAAGAAAATTATAAAATAGCACAAAAACTAGTTTTCTGGCTTATCATTAAAATTATTTTCAGTTCCTTCTTTGGAAAAAAATAAAAAAAATAAAAAAAATAAAAAAAAAATAAATAAATTTTTTCACCAAAAAATCTATCGTTGAGTCGTGCTGTTGTTCTGTAGATTTACCGTTGTTTCATGTGATGAGTTGGGCCCTTTTATTGCTTCACCTTCCTCGAACACTTCATCATATTCCTCTGTAGACGAATGGAAAACCTTCTGAGTCGAAGTTACGTTGTTTTTCGTCGATTCCGTTGTCACCACCGCAGAAACGGTCGTAGTGCTCGTCGCGTTGGCATCTCCTTCTTCGAAAACTTCGTCATACACTTCCGGCCCTTCTTCTTCGTTTTGCACCCCGTTATCCGCGTCTTCGATTTCCGGCCCCGTTTCCGCATCTTCCGGTTTGTGATATTGAATCCCGTCCGCTCCCATTTGCATGCAATCGAAATGAAGGACAAGGATGGGAGCCCTTTCGATTCTGGTTTCGAAATCTATGCACATGAATATGTTATATCCAGGCGTGTGGATGTTGAAAAATCGAACGCAGAAATCTATGGACGGCAAATAAGGGATCGGGACCGGCATGCAGGCCGGTGGGGGATTTTTCCCGGAAAAGCTCTGCGCAAAAAGGGAGTTTTCGTTCATGATCATGTCCATCGTGAGGGAAAAAGCTTGAGGATCGTAAGTAAAGTTCATGCAGGCTTTTTGATTGAAATTGAAGTATTCTATGTTCATTCCGGCGCAGCAACCGCATACGAAGTCCTGACAGGAGCAGGGGATCGGCCCGAAACCGATCCGCAAAAGCTTTTGCGCTTTTTCGGCTTTGTAATACTGGAGTCGAGGATTGTTGCTGTCGATGATGTCGATCGTTTGGTTTGTTTTGGTGTCGTAATATATTTTCCATTCCGGCTCCACTGCGAACGAACCTTTTCTTTAAAAATTTAAAATAGCGATTTGTTTTTTTAAGGACTTACCTATCATGGAAGATGCGAGCCCCGTGATTAAGATAAACAACAATCGCGTCATTTTTTTTTCCTTTTGTCGTCTTAATTAAAAGAAATGAATCGGTGGACTGAAGTAAATTCTTGGAAGTGCTATAAAAGCTATTTTACAAAACGGAACGGGAAGAACTTGTTCTGCAACTTCGTATAAAAACATTTTATACGTTCATTCAAATTAAAAAGAAAAAAAATTTAAAATTTTTGAATTTAAAGTGTAGGAAGGAATTTAGACTCGAATCGGAAAATAGCATGAATGAAAATTTTTACATGACAAATAAATCGATCGATTTAAAGTAATTAAATTAAGACATAAAGTATCACGAAATGGTCATCGTTGACATTGGATTGTCGTGATAGATCGTCGAGAAAATGGTGTTGTTACCCCCGGCCACACCTTCCGTTTGGAGATCGTCCAAGAAATGAAATTGACACTTGTCACGGGTAGCATTGCTAACGAACCGAGTCTCATTTAGAATATATTTATCTGGCTGTTAACAAATAGCTTTAAATTTAAATAAACCCGCGAAAGAGTCACGTGATTTGATACATATTTTGACAGCGCGTTGTTTGAACATGTACTGTACAATTTCAGGTGAATTCAAGACATGACATGACATGCCATTTGGTTTAAGTTCCATTTTCGCAGAGTCTGCTTTGAAAAACAAAAGTGCATGTTGGTAACAATGTTTATTTACCAAAACAGATTAAGCGACAATGGTTTTTAAGCCAAATCACATGTCCAGGGTTCAAACTTTGTATTGTAAAGCAAAAGAAGAAACGAGAAACTTTGTTGATTAATTACGTCATCGTTGGGGGGGGGGGGTAGAGGGGTGGCAAAATAATGACGTAATTCCGTGCATCGGAGATGAACTAACGTATCTCCATCGTAAATATAATTCTGTACGTCAGAGCCAAAAGGTTCAATATGCAAATTCAAGATGGCCGTTTGTTATGGGTAAACAACGTTTAGCGGACATCTTTAATTTGCATATTGAACCTTTTGGCTCTGACGTACAGAATTGGAGATAGTGTGTCTCGACTGCTTGTGAAGATCACGTGACTACAAGTTTACCCGCTCATGTTGATGCGAACTTGTGGTCACAAGCACTTTCACGAAATGTCGAGCCAGACCATCTCCAATCATATTTACGATGGAGATACGTTAGTTCACCCCTGACGCACGGAATTAATGAGCAGCCCAGTTCATAGTGACTATAGTGTTTGTACCTTTCTTGTACTTTTTGAATTACAAAATTGCTCTGGGCTTTCGAATCGAACAGTTTTAGCCGAAAGTAGCTTCAATATTATCGCTGGCATCAGCGGATCCACGGAAAGACTTGCAAAAATGTTGACTTCGAATTTTTTGTGTATATTTTCAGTCAAGTGCTTCTCACATTTTACCAAATTATAAAATCATTTTTCACTAATAAATAGCTAAGACTAATCAATAATTTAAAATTTTTGGTATTCGCTCGAGAGGATATGAAACTTCCCTGTAATTTCAAGCGATTGCGATGGTTTCGTTGATTAATGTAGCAGGTTTTACCGGTTTGGGAGGTTTTGAGGGTTTCTCGGGTTTCTGGGGTTTTTCTGGTTTCGCAGGTTTGTCTGGCTTCTGAGGTTTCTCCGGCTTTGTAGGTCTCGGAGGTTTAGTCGGTTGATTTTCGAGAAGCTCATCGTACTCTTCGATCACCTCGGAATCCGGAGTGACCGGGTGTGGCAATCCTCCTCCTTCTTCCGGCTTGACGATGGAAAATCCGTCGGTTCCCATTCGTATGCAATCGAAATTCATGGCAAAAGCGGTTTCTTTGTTCCATTGAGCTTCCAAGTTGACGCAAGCGTGGACGTTTCGCCCGATGAAATAGACGTTGGACAGCCTCACACAAAATTTTATGGCCGTTATTCGGGGGATCGGAACGCAGACGGGAGGTGGGTTTTTTCCTAAAAGTTAAAAAGAGAAATTCACTGCATGATGATGCCAATCCAAATAGGCGTATTTCTTATTTTGATGTTCGATCTGAGTTTAGAAAGTCAAGTCAAGACTTGTTTTGAGTCCTTCTTCTACTTCTTGTTTTTGTAAGATTTTCTAGCCTTGCTTAAATTCATTGCTTGCCCTCACCTGACATTTTCGTGCTGTAGAGGACCCGATCGTTGAAAAAAAGTTTCATCCCAACTGCAAAATCGTCCGGATCGTAAGTCATGTTCATGCACACTCTTTGTCTTATGTTAAGGTTTAAATTTTGCAGAAGTCTTCCTGTGCAGCATCCACATTGCGCTTTTGCGCATTCGCAGGGGTATGTGATCGCTCGCGGAAAAGTTTCGGTCCCGTTAATTTGTGTGCCATCAAAACTTATTTCATCTTCTTTTATCTCATCCGCAGAGGAAACGGTAGCTAAAAAAATCCGAAAACTTAGTATATACGAACTTCTTTAATTTTCACCCTACTTACTTTCCTCAGCCGCAGCTAACGCCAAATTTATTATCAACAAACAACATAACGGAAAGAACATGATGGTTCTTCGAACAAAGGCGAAAATCGTTTGACGACTTTTGATGTCAAACGAAATAGAAAGTCGAACGGTCGGGGAGGAAACCGTGAACTTCTTTTCAAAACAGGTTCACCTAGATTGCATTTTATTTTAAAAAAGATATTTTGATGCCCATGTGTCGATTTTAAGAAGTTGAAAGTTCGGTTCGAGTTTTATATGAACCGTTGGGTAGTTGCAAAAGATTAATAATTCAACAGTTTTTTTTTTCATGAAAATCCGATATAATGGATAATACATTTTATTAACTTTTTATGATGCGCATTATTTGTTGCTCTCGTGTGATTAATGATGGTATCGATATAGTTATGTACAGTTTTCGACGTAAACAGCGATCATGTTTTAATGATTATCGGTTCAAGGTTCGAATCGGTTACAGATTCGTAAATTGCGAAAAAAAAGAAATGATAATGACATTTTACACAACAAAGTCTCTATTCACAATTTTATAGCCATAAATGTACAAAAAAAAAATAACAATTCTAGGATGTTCTAACTTTGGTTTCGAGTAATTTTTTTTCTTGCGAAATATAAAACACTATTGAAAACAGAGTTCTAAAAATAAAATAAGGGATAAAGAACCTCCTGAAGTTGAGCCTTTTAAAAGAATCTTGGATGATCAGTAGGTGCCGCGATTGCTGATTTGTATTGTAAAGAATTTAAGTCTTTCTACACCTAGTAATTCCGTGCGTTGGAGGTGAACTAACGTATCTCCATCGTAAATATGGTCGGAGATAGCCTGTTTTGACATTTCGTTAAAGTGTCATGTGACCACAAGTGATGCCAACATGAGCGTGTAAACTTGTAGTCACATGATTTTCACAAACAGTCGAAACACGGTGTCTCCAATTATATTTATGATGGAGATACGTTAGTTCACCCGCGGCGCATAGAATCGATGGTTGATGTTCTTGGTGTGAAAAGTAAAGCGGGTATTATGCCATTTTGTTCGAGTAATTTTACTGATGAAAAAATTGTCATTTCCCTGTAGCTCCGACTTGAAGCTATGGGAAAGAAAATGTGTTCATCATTTTAACGCCATCTGCCGGATTAAATTTTAAACTTACTTCAAAAAATTCCTTGCCCTAAATACAAAAAAATATATATTCATTACTTTTGCTTTAAGAAATCAAAATACCTAGATGTTTCCGAGAGTCCAACATTTTTTTTATTTTCAGAATTTTAGTGTTCCTTTAATGTTTATAAATCGATATAAATAATAAGAAATAATTTTTTTAAAAGTCTTACGTCTTTTAATTGTTTTGACAAATCCGTGCGTCGGAGGTGAATTAACGTATCTCCATCGTAAATACAATTGGAGATAGTTTGTTTCGACTGTTTGTGAAAATCATGTGACGACAAGTTTACACGCTCATGTTGGGGTTAACTTGTGGTCACGTGACATTTTTACGAAATGTCGAACCAGACTATCTCAAATCATATTCACGATGGAAATACGTTAGTTCACCTCCGACGCACGGAAATATATGAGTAGATTAATTAAAATAGTTTGTTGCTTTTAAAAATTTTAATAAAAAATAATACGGTAAAAAAATACTAACAAAATTGTGAAGATAGGGTAACGGAAATGAAGATTGCAATAGATAGGTATGCTTTCTTTGATATGTACTAAGCTTAAGCTTATGGAATTAAGCAACTAGACTGCGCTGCGGGTTATGAGAATATCCTTCACTATCGCAATCCTTTTAACTCTTGCAGCACAAATCGCCTAGATGAAAAATTTTGCTTCAGCTAGGCGTGCTGGTTTTTTTTCATAAAACTTTTTTTTCGACCCGAATTTTAAAAAAATAACGGTCTCTACTGTACCAGCAACATCATATTTCTCTCAGTCAGACATGAAAAACATTCATTCGAAATTAATAAATTACAGGCACTCGGGTTTGTTGCTGATTCTTTTAATGATTAAATTTTGCATATTTTCGCTGAGCTTAATTTTTTAATTAAATTTTTTTTTTTCGATATTATTTAGAAACGCCGGGACGCGACTACCGGCATTCCCGAATTTAATCGGGTTCGGTTATTTATTACGACTTTACTAACCGAACGAACGTAATAGGGAAGTTTCGCAGTGACGTCACATTATCAGTGCTTCTTGTCGGCATTGCATTATGGGGAATACAGCAGAATTTGAGTCGAGTATTAAAAAATTTGGTTCAAATAAGCTCAAATTACCATTTGCGAGTACAGTAAATAAAATAAAATACTAGTTCATTGTCTGTTTTCTGCGTTGATAATTTTACGTAAAATAGTTTACTTTGATGTTCTGCCTTTGATAGTCTGCTTTTTACTTTTACCCATAATTCATTGCTCCAGTATAGCAAACCGGGAAACTTGCCTATTACATCCTAATTTTTATATTTTTAAAATTTATTATAAGAGCCTATCTAAATTCATTCTCCTGTGAGTTCGACTACTTCTTATTGGAATAGGTTCTTTAGGATGTTCTACGAAGTATTTTTTTTGATGGTTAATAAGATCACTTAAAGTCAAAATGCTACCCTTTTTAACCGGAGTTTTCTTTTTAACGGGATCAGTCGGTATTTTCGCAGGAGAAGAAACCGGTTTATTTCTGTTTCGCCTTATTTTTCTATCTTCGAAGTCGTTTTCCTCTGAGCCTTCTATCTCTAAATCTTCGCTTTCGTTGGAATCATCGTCTTTTTCGTCGGCTACGGTTTCGTTCTGAGGAACTTCGTTGGTGGCCACCGAAGCAGAAATTGCGTTCTTTTCTTCGCTCTCTTCGCTCTCCTCGCTGTCGTCGTCTGCCGGGTCACTTAAAAGACCTTCCTCTTCCTCTTCCTCTTCATCGGAATTCTCTTTGTTTTCATTTTGGCTGGCCGATTGCGCTTCGTTTTTAGGTGCTTCGGCTGTCGAGACTTCTGGTGATTTTTCGGTAACTTCTTCTGATTTTTCTTTGGAATCTTCCTCGTCAGCGTCGACCCCTGTTAATTGTTCGATAATAAGCGGTTCTTCTATTGCTTCGGGATTCTCTGGGGCATCTTCTGTTTCGTTTTGAATTTCAGTTTCAGTTTCAGGTTCGGTTTTCTCGTCATCGTCTTCTTCGTCATCATCATCGTCACCGCCTAAAACGTCTAAAATGTCATCGTCATCCTCGTCATCGTCATCATCGTCATTTTTGTCTGGTTTGGCTTTGTCTTTTTCGTCGGAAGGCGCAGTTTCTTTTTTGTTATCGTTATCGTCGTCATCGTCATCATCTAGATCTACTACTTGACCAAAAAGGTCTACGTCCGAAACGTCGTCGTCATCCTTTTTTGTGTCATCCCCACCTTTACCGGGAGCAACGCTATTACTTTCTTCGTCCTCATCATCGTCATCGTCGTCGTCGTCACCTATAACACCGCTGAAAAAATCGTCATCGTCATCGTCGTCATCATCGTCGTCATCGTCATCGTCATCTTTGTTAGACTGACCTTTCTCGGGTTTAAAATTAGAGGCGCTGTCGGCCAGGTCTCCTTTTTTCGTCGAATTTTTATTTTCCGTCTCGGTTTTCGTAACTTCTTCAGTGCTAACCGATTGGATGACCGAGGGTTTGTTTACGACTTCGTCATCATCGTCATCGTCGTCGTCGTCATCATCGTCATCGTCAATAATTCCGTCAAACAAGTCATCCTCGTCTTCTACGTCAACAGGTTGCGAAGGAACGGACAACGCGGCGGATTTTACCATTTGCTCGACGACGTCGACCGGTTCGGCCGGTAACGCCGAGGTTACTATTTCCGGTTTCTGAGTTTCCACGGCAGGAATCCCGCTCGACCCAACTATAGCGGGATTGACATCTTGCTGGGCGATGGCTGCAACGGCTTCCACCTTGGCCACGTCGACTGGAGGTATCCTTACTTCGTTGGATGTGGTGGTTATTACGGTTGGTGTGGTAGTTGATGTGGTTGTTGTAGTAGAGGGAGTTTCCGCTTCCGTCGTGGAGGAAGAAACGACTTGTTCGGGTGTGGTAGAAGAGGGAGCTTTTTCTACCGGTGCGGGAGTCTTTTCTGTGGGTACAGCTTCAGGAACAGGTGCGACAGTTGAAGTTGTTGTTGGTGGGGGAGCCGTAACGGCTGGTAACGGAGGCGACGTCGGTTTTGTGAAAATTTTGTTAGCGGTGGGTTTTGGAATCTTGGTGATTCTGTTGAACGGCTTTAAAGTGACTTTCTCCGGTCTGAGGGTTGGTCTTCGCCTCAATGGCTTAACCGATTTTTTCGTTGTGGTCGAAACTCGTTGCGGTCGAGGCGTAACTTTCACAGTTTTCTTAGCAGGTTTTTTCTTTTTGGTGCTACCTTCGTCGTCCCCAAAAAGACCTCCGAAAAATTCTTCTCCCAAAACACTGAAACCTGTGTAGTCGACGGAATCGGAATCGACTTCGTTGTCTTCGCCTCCTGCCACGGCGCTTTCTTCTTCGTCGTCGTCATCATCATCTTCATCTAAACCGATAAGATCGTCATCATCGTCATCGTCATCATCTAAATCGTAATCATCGTCATCATCGTCGTCATCGTCTTCCGGGTCTTTTGTTCCGCCTCCCGAAGGGACAGGAGGGGCCGATTCCAACTTCACTCCTTTCGGGCCGAATCTGAAACACGACACTCTCAAAGCTGCTTCGATATCGTCTAAAGCTCGGAGCTCCAGACCAAGGCAAGCTTTAAATTGTTCGTCTTGCTTTGAGATACCGTACACGCGACCGCAAAATTGTGAAATTCCACCCGGCAATGACATGCAAACCGGTTTCGGTTTTTTCCCCGAAATGGTCGTGTTGCTGAGTACTCGATCTCCGAAAGACATAGTGATCATCATGGAATCCCCTTGGAGGTACATGATTGAAGCGCAACCTGGTCCTTTTAATGGAACAACCGGCAAGGAGAAATCTCTGCAACAGTTGCACAAAGTACTCGTGCAAGCGCAGTATCGGTTGGGTGGTCCTTGCCGTAGTTTCGTGATTTTTTTCCTGCCTTTGACGACATCTTTGGTATCTGCGCAAGAAGAAAAAAAGAAATGAATGGATACGATTTTGTTATTTATAAAGAAAACGAACGATTTAGGTGCTTTTGATGAACTTTTTTTTTTTTTTTTTTTTTTAATCAAGAGGAGCTCTTAGATGTTTTCCAGTTTTTAGGATGAGAGAAAAAGTGGGGAAAAGAAAGGAATCCAAGAGCGAAGAGATAATTTAATATGAAAAATGAAGGAGTCACATGTTTTAAGATGACTCTATCGTTTAATTGTGCTAGGGAAGATATGACAAAAAGCGTAATTTTCACTCAGTAAAAAAAACTGTTAGCCCCCGAAAAGAGAAAAAACAAAAATTTAATTTGAATGCCCGCCAAAACCGAACGTGAAGGAACCTGACGTCATCTGCCTAAAAGTGGTTGTGTTCATTTTTTAAACTCTGAACGGCATCGATGGATTCGAAACGAAATACGAGTAGGAACAAGGCTTTTTTTCTGTGTCTTAATGTTAAATACGATAGTTACTACAGTCGTTCGATGTGTTTAGCTTATGGCAAAGTAGTTACTATCGACGACAGGAAAAACTAAGTGTAGACATAGCATTGTTTGTATATAATCCACCACTACAAAATAATCAATTTCGGGCAGATTCTGCGAATCTCCCGTCTCAAAGCTGGCCGACACTTGTAGTTTTGGCATATCCACAATGAAATAAAGTTGTTATACCGTAACATAACCTCAATAGAAAAAGTAAACAAACAAGACGTGTTTCGCTTTAAATTCAATGACTCGCTTCGAGTTCGATATCTCGCTTTGATACAGGCAGATGACGTCACACCAATAGAAAATCGTTTAAGGAGTGATCACGTGACAAAAACTTTTCCTGACTTTGTTTTTCTTTTTAATTTGATGAAAAATTCTAGTTTTTAATTAAGAGCATACTACACATTAGTTTCCAGCGAAAATCTCAAAGCATGTGACTTGTCTATTTGAAGAGAAAATTAAGGAAAAATAAAGAAATGGAGTTATAGTTGCTTGAATCTCCTTGAGGTAAAAAGTGCGCCTCAAGGAGTAACCACTTTGCTCCTTTACTCCAACTTGCTTTGAAGCACAAAAAAAAAAAAGATTTAAAAAAAAAAAATTGTTTTTACCTATTACTCTGGCAGCGGCAAACGCCAAAAAGAGAAAAACTAGAAGAAGCTCGAATACGACGGAGAGCCGCATTCCGATGCTTTTTTTACCGCCTGAAATTAAAAAATATTGTAAAATGAGTATAAAAATTGTCTTTACTTATTTATTTATTTTTTTATTTAAGACCAATGAATAAATGAATGCGTAAAAAAAAAAAATACCATTAAACTGGCCCTGGGATCTAAAATAAATAAAAGTGTGGCCATAAACCGTTTTCGTGTACAGGTTTCTATCATAATTAACATCGTTTTCAGATTTATAGTCGCCTGATTTCACCTTTTTTCAAATGCCGTTTCCCTGCCATTTTTTCCGTTCATATTTTTCGTATTTTTTGGCTTAAGAAATAAACTGCAGCGAGGTTTTTACTGGAAGTGGTCAGGTTTTACTGGAGTAAAAAGAAAAAAAAATTGGCTGACCAAAACAATTTTTTTTTTTGTCTTAAATTTTGGATTTAAATGATAAGAATTTGATCTGCAGGCATTTTCAGGGTGCATGCTTTCATCAATTAAAATAAAATTAGTTCCGAGTCAGTAAAATCCAAATAAAGATTCTGAAAGTTAAATATATGATTAATTATCGCCTTTTGCACGAATTAGCATTTTTTTTTGTGAGTATATGCTGTTTTATATAATATCACTTAAGAATAAGAAAAAAAAGAATTTGAGGAAAGAGAAAACATAATAGAACAATATGCGAGTCCCATGAAACCACTTTCTTTTGATTTATCTACGTTAAGTCAACGAATCCGTTAGTCAGACAATTGAGATGTAGAGCGGATCCATTTCGGTTTCTGAGTAAACGATATCTTTCATTTTATGCGGTTGTATGCAGTTGCATACGATTTTGTAATTTGGGCCATTCTATATGAAGCGTAAGTAATGAGCAGATGAGCATTGAATTCGTGATCATTTTGTGAAATGAATTATTGTTCAAATGTAATATTTTTCGTGATCGCTTGAAAAGTGGAGGGGAGGCAAAATATATTCTGAAGAGGGACCGGTTGTTTCTAGGAATTCGTATTCTAAACTATAGGTTTCTTAAAAAGTGCTCTCTTTAGAGTTTCAGTAAAAAAAATTTTTTAGGCATTCCAGTATAATGACGGTAATTTATAGGTAACCGTTTTTATGGTTTCTCCATTGAGTTAAAAAAAAAAATTAGCACTGTTTGCATTCAGCGAAAAAAATTTTTTTTTCCTTGAAAAAGGGGGAAAAACTCCCGAAAAAACATTTCGAGAAGTTATCCAAAAAAAGTTCAGTAAAAAAATTCGGAGTAAAAAAATAGGGAATTAAAGACAGATAAATCATTGAGTCAAGTTTTTTGGGGTTTTGCACAATGCTCTAATAAATCAAAAAAATTAAAATAGAAACGACGTGAGAAAATTTTTGGAAGGAAAATCTTGATGAGAATTTTGAGTCTATGCCTGATGGTTACAACTTTTAGGGTATAAATATTGAAGCCGAACATGTTGGAAACATTTTCATCCAATATGTAGAAAAAAGCAGAACTGCTTATGGGCACAATTTCACGCCGAACATATTCAAAAAAGCCTCATTGCTTATGCAGAGCGTCCCCTACAGATTAAGGAAAATGTTTGGTGAAAATGTTTGTCCAACATGTTCACCGAACACGTCCGCCATTTTTATCCAACACCAACATGTTGGGTGAAACTGAAACATGTTCGGCCCTATACAGAGCTTTCCCTACAGGTCGGGGAAAATGTTGGGTACTGAAAAAGCTTGTCTTGCCACTTTTATTTAACATTCGTATGTTTACCCAACATGTTCGGCGTGAATTTGCCCCCTTAAGGTACGAAATCGGTGAAATTCTTAATTGTGAAGTTTCGGTACCGAGCTCGATCGTTTTTTAATCGGTACCATCAATAAATAATGTTTAACTGATTTTTTATAAAATATGTTTTGAACAACTTTTAAAAGAATTTCTTCAATCCATTCTCAAATATTTCTTTGAAGAAATAAGGAAAAATGTTTGTAAGGGCCGGGGAAGGGTAGGAAAATTATGGTATATTTTTTTTTGAGAAATTTAACAATAAATCAGCATTGATCTTATAAGGCGAAAACCTTTATGTAAAAGTAGTATAATCTTTCTAAAACTATCGATTCTAATGATATTTTTTTCGGTGTAGGAAGCGAAAGGTTCCTGTACTGCCCCGTGGCTGCTGAGTATCCTTATGTATGTGCTGAAAATCCTTATGATGGCACATCTTAGGTACGATTTATTTTTAATAAACGTTCCTGTCTGAGATTGTTTTTCACCACATTATATTCTCCAATTTTTTCTGCAGATAATAATTTTTTCTCTAGATAAATTAATCTTGCTAAAGCGTTTTCTCCTTCCGGTATTTTGTTCCCCAAAACCGATTCCCGTTGATTTTCGAAATCTTCGGCGAACGTGTTACTCGGAATTTTTTTTTATCTTTCCTACGAACTTTTATTCTCCTGATAATTTTTTCCCTAAATATTTCTGTTGAATAACTTCTTACTTAACGCCTGGACAAAAGGGTTTTAAAAAAAATGTGCTGTTCTTTACGATAACTTTTAAAAATGCTTGGAATTTTTCCAGGAGAAAGGTACTGTCACATGAAATGAATTATTGAGACGTGTTTTAATTTTCAAATTCCAAAAGAAATGCTAATTCGTTCGAGGCTTCCTCTTTGAAAGAGAACGCAAAAAAAAAAAAAAAAAAAAAAAAAAAGAAATGCAAGTATGAATGGAATTAGGCACGAATAGTATACCACAAGATAAAAGGTCACGGGGAAAGGGCCTTGGTCTTGACCCTGACCTACAATGACACGATCATACAACGGATACCTGTGCATGACCCGGTTGTCGTCCGTTTAACGAGTTGTTTTTTTAAGGAAGAACGCCGAACGGTTTAAAATACGTGATCTCAGTTCCTCTGCTTTCCCCTCGCGAATTTTTTTTTTTTTTTAATTTTCCGAATCGGTCCCATCGTAAAGCCATCAAATCCTACATTCCCTTCCGATGCCGTTATTTAACTTTTGCTTTTCTCCGTATAATTCGAAAATAATTTTGTTCACATCCGAGACTTTAGTCCAGGAGTTCGTAAACGATTCCTCACCTGCTTTGCGTCTGATGAATTAAATAATATCCAAACGGAAACACTTGAAAGAAACACAAAAAACAAAAACAAAAAAAAAACTTCACGTGAAAGTATCTTCCAGGATGAACTGAGTAGTAAAGAACTAACAAGACTGACTTACAATGTAGCATGATACAAGAGGCGGTCACAGCAAAGTCGGTCATCGGGTCCACGACGTTTCGTAGCCAACTTTACCGTCGATTTTGCTCCTCATTTAACGTTACTTTATGTCAAGGGCCTTCCTTCACGTCGATATCTCACCGGTGTGAAAGGTAAAAAAAAAGATAACAAAAGAGATGGTGCTGCATAATAGCGAATGCATTTTTAAAAAACGAAATCGTTTCCTATTGAAAAATTCCAGCTGAAAAAATTTCTTTTTTTCTTTAATTTTTTTAAATTTTAAAATAAAGGCGGCTATTGGTGCAACATTTCCAAATCACAGATCGTTTTTTTTAAAAGTTCTCTTAACGGTTAAAGGGGTATACAAAGAGTAATTCCAGCAAAACCGGAAGAAATGACTCTTCAGGAACACAGCTTTTAGCTTGTTTCAACTTGTGCAGCGCTGGAAAACAGACCGAAAATACTTCCTCCGGAATTTTTTTGATTTTATTTTCTGGTTTCTTATATTTAAAACGAGTTGGAACTGATACTAATAAATCCTATAGCCAAAATAATAAAGTTTGCTAAATAAAATTTTGGCCTTTTTTTTTTTTTTTTTTTTTTTTTGGTGCTCGGTTCGAGTTTTTCAACAAACAGCCATTTATTCCGGTATTGCGAAAAGTCTATTCTTAACCCCCCACCGGAAGAAAAAGAAACCAAGTAGGTAAGGTTTTTACGTCACATATCATAATATATTGCGAACATTCCTTTCGCCTATACCAATTATTATTACGGTAAAAGCTAATAAAAAAAAAAAAAAAAAAAGAAAGAAAAAATTAAACGTAAATTATGAAAAAAAAAAAGATTGGAAAAACCAGCGTTATCTTTAGAAGTGCTACTGGCATGCTAATGATCATTTAGCTCCGAAATTTCCAAAATTTGGTGCGTCGGACTCTAGAAATCGAACATTTTTGACAAGGAGGATGATTCAGTCTCTACATCCGTATAGTTATGCGTCACTTTATAAGAAATATTTACCGCTTTAATTTGCTAACGGATTCTTTGTTCGTTGAAAAAGGCACTAAAAACTTTTTTCGGTTCTGAGAGGGAATCTTTTGCTTCTCAGTTTTCCAGTATGAAAGACGAAGAGAAAACTTATTTTGCAATCCTGTAGCACTGCAGCAGGTCTAAGAGGCCAAGTTGGATTAAAATTTTCTAGGAGGAGGTGTGAGCTCTTGTAACGCGAAAAATAGCTAGAAAACCCATGGGCTGAGAAGTCTTATGGGGAAAAGGGGGGGCTTTAGCTTTTTTAAAGGAGGCTTATTATTACTCTGTTCCCTCACCTTCCCAAGCTTTGTCAACCGTCAGCAATCAGGGTCGCTAATTTTTTATGCTAATTAAAAGACCCCAAAATGAGTGTTAATGCCCTAAATTTGGTCGTTGATGTCTTTTTCTTTATAAGGTCAATTATTAGTGCTATATTTTTCAAAATTATCTCCCGTTGTACAGTAATGTACTGGATCTTTTCTTCCAGGTGGATAATGTAGCCAGGAGGGAAAAATTTTTGCTGATTTGTTTGCTGCTTTTAATAAATTTCTCCCCCTCCTAAAGCTACAGATCTAAAACTTGCTAAAATTTGCTAAAATTGCGAGTCTGAAAGTTACCTTTTTATCCCTTTTTTCTTGTTATTTTTTCTTTCTTCTTTTTAGTTTTTTTCCTTTATTTTTTTCATGTACAAAAGACCGGCTCTTCTACATTAATTAAATCATTATCGGGGTTAAGTCATTTGTGACTGTTTGTGAAAATCATGTGACTACAAGTTTACACGCTCATGTTGGGGTAAACTTGTGGTCACGTGACACTTTCACGAAATGCCGAAACAGACTATCTCCAATCATATTCACGATGGAGGTTCGTTAGTTCACCTCCGACGCACGGTTTTGTTAAATTAACTATTTTTTCTTTATTAAATAAACTTTGACAACAGAAGTGGAAAGGTATAAGCCATTTGCAAGCATCTCCTTGGTATAGCAATAAGTCATTCCAATGGGTCCAAATAGAAAAAGGGGCCGTCTGAAATTAGGTACTAGTGCTTTGTTAATAAAATAAAACGGTGAAGTTAAAGTCATTTTTGAACTAAAAACTGCCCAACCAGCTTTATATACTTAAGAATTACCTATTTTTACTTACCGTTAGTGAATTAAATACTTGCACATTCATATAATTATACTGGCCGTGTAGTTTTTATACTTCCCAAAGCAGCAAATAAATACTGACAATTAAAAACGAAAAATACTTACCGCTTAAATACAAGCTGAATTTTTTGGGGTGTGCTAAGAAAATGACATTTAGGACCGGTAGAATTAGGTTGGTTGGTGAATAAGAGGTGTTTAAAGTTTCTGCTCGATAATTAAAAAGTCCTTTTAGCTGAACTTTTTGGCAGTTTTATCTATATATTAAAACGCTAAGAACCCCCAAAACCTATTTCCAGTAGCCCCTACCCAACCGGTTTTGACGATCTTTTTTTTTCAATGAAAGCTCTTCACGTGTAGATTTGCCCAATCTGAAGCTGGAAGTCATTCTGAGGGGTAGTTAAACTTTAAATGCCGTTTGTAAAGAGGTACTGGGCGGTTAGCAACTGAAAGAGGGGCAGTCAAATTTTGACTGGGGACAGCTAGTTTTCGTTAAACCAACATCCTCTTTCCTACATTTCTTTTTTTTTTTCCAAGTAAAATTTTTACTGCAAAAAGCGAAAGTATTTTTTTTTTCTCCTTTTTTTCTCTCTCTCTTCTTGCATGCATTTAAAAAGTAAAAATGATATAAGAATGACAAAACGGCTTTTTGCTGAGATAAAAAGACGTAACCGTGCTATCGAACTAAATTGTCAGACATGATCACATTCACTTTTTAGTAGAATCTGGTAAACTAATCGTAGTTGGAATGGGTCAGAGATTTTCGCTCCTGACATAAAACGCACCATTAAAATGATTTTTTTTTTTTCAATTTTATTTTATTTTATTTTATTCCTTTTTCTTATTTTTGCTTTGCTTTTGCATCAGGCAACCCTTGCGCCTCGGATAATGTAGTTCACACTTGGTAAATAAAATGTAGGTCATCTTGCGTCCACTTTGATCCTGTTACATTCCAAGTACTAAAAACAAAGAGCTTTCGAATGCAAAATCTGGGGTTCTTCTCTTACCTTTCTTTTTCGTGGAAAAAGGATCTTGTAAACAGAGGTAGGACGGAGAGAAAGTACGGGTACCGCCCTCGCCCGGAACCGGGTGACATGCTGACCCGGATAACGACCGCTTCTTCCGACGATACAGTGGCGGAAATATTCTGACGAACGATCGGTTTCGGACTAGTTCCCGGTCATAAAAATCTTTCAATCAAAAAAGAAAAAAATACACGATGTACAAAAATTCGTCCTCAACGAAATCTGCTACATAATGTTAATCTTGTCCGCGGTCAAGTTCACGTGCGTACCAGTCATTAACCGTGAGCGTAATTATCGGAAGTCGACAAAAACTGTATCGAAGGGATCCGCTCCTGGCTTTAAATATGTTTTTTTTTTTTTTTTAAACGAACCATTTCGTGATCTCTTTTGTCTTAAAAATCTTGCAACCGTATTGGCAGAGCATTTAAGTCGGTACCTATAACAGTGAACCGAGGTTCGTCACCTTCGACTTATATTATTTGTGGAAAGAACAAAATTAATCAATTAAAATTTTATCGAAGTGATATGCCGGATTAAGAAACTCGTTTTCTTAGTCGTCCGGTAATCGTAATATCAGGCAGTACGGTACCTAAGTGCTTGGCCGACGCTTCATATGTGAAAGATTAAGAAAAAAAAAAAAAGTGCATCCTCAAATAAGTTATGTCTCTAAAACTTTATTTGTTTTTATTGACGTGCGTCGTTATTATAGGCGTATCTTCTGCCGATATTTTCGGAGGTGGGTCACGTAGTTTTTTTTTGGAAAATTTTAAAAATTTCTGGAATTTTTCGAAACCTGTTACCTTAATTGATGTCCTCAAATAATTATTAATTTTTTTGCCGTTTCTTTAAAAATTATTTTTTGACATTCTGCCACGTCCATGTTGAATTACTTCGATATGTATATCTTTTTTAAATTGATAGGATTTCCTGAAATTATTTGAAAGTAAATTTATATTCGAAGAATTAGTTTGAGCAAGTTTAGAATACTCCAAATAGTAAATGAAGCGAATGTAGGCCTAATACACGCTTATAAATCAATCATGTCTATTAATATATATTAATAGCGAAGTTCTTTATAAAAGAAATTGTAACGGTTTTTTGTATGAATCGTCGTTGCCGTTAATGCCACTGCATTTCTCCTTTAATGCGGTTAATGATTCTAATTGCACGACACTTTGACATATAAAAAAAAGTAATTAAGACAGTGCCGTGGCAGCAGATGAATCGTATTTTTCTTTTTTACGAAAAAACAAAAAAACAAAAACTAAAAAATCTTCAGAAAAAAAATTTCAAAGATTTGTTAGTTTTTCTTTTTTCAAGATTTTTCTTCGTTTTTCCATAAAAAGAAAAATACGATTTACCTACTGGCGTGCTCTTTACTGCGTACTCTTAAGAGCATGGCCATATGGACAGGTCCAGAAACTCCTATCCCTTACATGGAAGATCTTGTCCCGCTTAACTACGCAAAAATTAGTTCTTCCTTTCTACCACCGTAAGCGCTACTTGTACGCGAGAGGCTTTTTGATTGGTTGTTGAGATTTGTAAACAACGATGGCGGCACACGGTCATATAGACGTCTATACGGCCATGGTCCCAATTTAAACGAATAGACATATTGCGTCTCTGAAGATCACAGCGCCATCAATGGCCCGTTTTAGAACTAAAATGTGCGTAGTTAAGCGGGATATGAACGGCATGGGAAGTCCCCGGACCTGTCTATACGGCCATGCTTAAGAGTACGCATCAGTGAAATTTAAGCGATCATCGATTCATATGTTAAGCATAAGCGGAAATTTTGAATCGTGGCAGTAGGCAGGTGACTGATGCGTACTCTTAAGAGTACGCAGACGTCACGCCACTAGTAGTGGCAGCATATAAATCGTAGACGTCAGCAACATCAACAAATCCAGCCATTTACATATCGAAAACGTCATCACTTGTCAGACATAGTTATTTTCTGCAATAATTTTATGAGATTTTCCACGTCAAAATGACATCAAAAGTTTATGCAGTGTTGCCAGCATCAAGGAAATTTCCCTTTTTCAAGGAAATTTTGAAGGTCTCAAGGAAAAGGAATTCCTTGAAAAAATTCAAGGAATTACAAGGAAATTTGAACCCTTTCAAGGAAATTTAATTTTTTCCCCGTAAACAATATGATAGCACTAGCGAATCAAATGCGATTCACTTTAAACCGAGAAGGATCGAAAAAAAAACCATACAAAATAATAAAAACCAAAAAAGCCATGGACATTACCAATAGGATTTAGACAAATTTGACAGAAAACCTGTATTTAGCGATTAATGTTCAAGGAAATTTTACGACATTAAAGGAAAATTCAAGGAAATTCAAGGAAATTTGAAGAAAAAAAAAAGGAAATTCAAGGAAATTTGAAGGGAAAAAAAAGGAAATTTTGAATTTTGAATCTGGCAACACTGAGTTTATGACAGTTACCATTCGCCTTTGCTTTTGATTTTACCACAAGATACTGCAGAATCAGAACTATAACTACTGTAATAATTTCTTTAACTCGTCAAAAACTATTTTTTCATACTTGTCTGTACTTGCACCCTACCAAAAATATGACTAAAAATGATCAAATTTGACAACGACCTTAGTCATTTTTAGTCGGGACGGGTTTCGATTAGTCATTTTTGATCAATTTTGGTTTTTCTTCATTATTTTTGATCATTCTTGATCGAAAAAGGGTCATATTCGACTAGTTTTCTTTAAGTCATTTTTAGTCGAATTTTTGGTAGAGCAGTAAGCGAGTAAAATCCTAAAGTGTCGCCCCAGAGGTGTAACAACTTGGTGAGCATTGCACCGCCCCCCTTCCCGAAAATCTTTTTCCTTCTATGCCTATACATAAGCGCAATATTTTTTCAAACATGTCTGTACTTGCAGTTAGCGAGCAAGATTCTAAAGTGTCGCGCCAGAGTTGTCACAACTTGGTGAGCATTGCTTTCTACGCCCCCCCCCCCCCCCCAAATCCTTTTCCTTCTATGCTTATACATAGGTCTCTCCGGTTTGTCAACATTTTTATCCCGTTCTGAAAGATTTTGTTCCTCCATAAGCTTTCTCCCAGTACAGGTTAAAACATGTCGGCTGGCTTTAAGATACTATCCGTCTTAGTTGAAAATGCTGCTAAATCATTGATACTTTCTGTTTTTCTCTTCATAGATTTATTTAAATGGGATATAATGGGGGCTTTGACCGGCTATGATGACGACGAGGAAATTGCTAAAAGAGAGGACGAAGACAGCTCTTCCCAAAGCTCTTGTAACTGTAGCGAAGCAAAATGCGACTGTTGCGTAGATTTTAACATTTCAACAATCATCGATTTAGGTGGACCAGGTAAAGCTTTCAAGTTCTGAACCGTAAATATCGATTTTTTTAAAAAAACGGCTCATTAAGTAATCGTTAAAAAAATGTTCTTTTCTAGGTTGCGTAACTCTTAAATATATTTCTCAAACGGAAGGAGTTGCCGTCAACGTCTCCTACGGCGACAGCGTCCTCCACAGCCAAACCGTAACCGATAAAAATGCCAAAGGAACGTGCATGTCACTGTTATCCGATCTCGCCCAAATCTGCGCCAGGTTTTCGGAATTGACTAAAGTCGACGACGGTTTGTCCGGTTGCTTGAATTTCGAACCTACGATTTTGGGAGAAGTAACCGGGCAATATCACGTCGGTTGTTTTAAAATGGGTCCGAATGGAATGTTTGTAGATAATTCGGCTTCTAATTCAACAAGCGAAGTAGAAACAGAAGAAGATGAAGAAGAGGAGGAAAAAGATGCAACGTACGTTTCAAAATAATTTTTTTTTTTTAATTGTATGTCAAGAAATATATATTTTTTTTTTTTTTTTAGATCTCCGAAACCCGACCAAGAAGGTCCGTCGTCTTTCATGGAAGCTGTGAATCAATCCGCCGAAGAAAGTCTTGCCTTTTTCTCCAATTTGTTAGGTTTTAGTTCGACTGATAAAAAAAAGGATAAAAATAAAGGTACGACGACGGAAACTGATGAGGAAGCAGTCTCGTCCACGACAGAACCTGCTAGAAAAAGAACAAAGGGAAAAATTTGAAATTGAAAATTATGATTGTTATGTAATTTAATTAATTTATTGCCAGTATTTATTTATGATTTTTAAGACTGCTTAAAACTTTGATTTTTAGGTTCCAAAAAATGTAAAAAAATTAAATTAAATTTTATTTAAATAGAAAAAAATTGAAATTTGTTTTTTTTCCTTTTTTCTGAGGTTTTTCTTGAACATAAGAGGTGCCTTTTTTTAAAAAAGGGCGGGAATCGAACAACTCTCCGATTGACGTTTTTGATTGTGACACTGACTGCCGCTCTTTTTTTTTTTTTTTTTTTTTTCTTCGATTAACTGCTTACGCAGGTCTTTTTGTATTCTATTAACTGCTTGCGCAGGTCAGGGACTATACATGATTTGTATAGGAACTACTTGTACAATGAGGTTAAGATGACTTTATCAGTAGTTCCTGCAATCCCTCCTAGAGGGAGGGAGTGTTGGTGGTCACCCATCCACTAACTGGCCGTTCTCAATACTGCTTAACTTCATTGATTGATCACGATGCCATTAGATGAAATGATTCACCCCTCCGACCCCCTCTCTTTAACGGAGCTGTAGGTCAGAGAATTCTCTCGTTGGGCTTGAGTGCACCCAAAAAAATTCGCGTTTGAACGTTTGTCGGGCTAAATGACGCAGACATCTACATAAAGTATTTCGAGTGAGTTTTTATTCGTCAAAAAAAGTGCTTTGTTTGAACTTTGAAAACATTTTCTAAACCAACAAC
This sequence comes from Liposcelis bostrychophila, assembly GCA_037577465.1. Classification (NCBI taxonomy): domain Eukaryota; kingdom Metazoa; phylum Arthropoda; class Insecta; order Psocodea; family Liposcelididae; genus Liposcelis; species Liposcelis bostrychophila. The sequence goes on along the minus strand of CM075212.1, from coordinate 17,267,304 downwards.
AGACATCTTAAATGATGCTAAACTTTTTGTTGTGATTGCAGTCTCGTCCATTTGGAAGCCGACCAGACAAGGACACTTATCTTCATCGGATGACAGGAAGTGACCGAACTGAATAACATCATCGGTTGTTTGTCGAGGAAACACTGTATCAATGACTTTACAATATTCGATCTATGAATTCATTAGCAAAAAAAATAACAACAAAATGTTAATAAACGACGCGCAGGAAGTTATTTACGCGTGTAAATCAGATTTTTGTTTAAAAATACATGGACCATTGTGATTCACTGAAATGGCGCGATTTAATTAATGATCTATAAATTGTCGCGGGGTTTCACTCTAGTGTTTTTCGACAGCGTAAAGAGGCAACGGATTTTTCCTGAAAAAATGAAATCTGTCATACTTATTGTCGTGATAAGTTCGTTTTTCTACGTGAACATTTACTGTACTGAGCTCCCGTTCGGACCTAGCAAAGGAGGCTTTGGAAAATGTAACGGGATTGCTGTAAGTTCAGCTTATCGTTTCTTAAACAAAAGAAGACTTCGTTTCGACCAAATTTCGAAGTCGAAATTAAGACTTTTTCGAGATCTCATCCACGTCCATTTCGCATCCATTTTGATTTTCCTTTCAAAAGAATCGTGGTTTTCTTCCTGATTTCGATGGGAAAGTTATATTTTACTCAAGAGGAGTTTTAAATTTTAAAATGATGAAATAGTCGATTTTTTAAAAATTTGAAATAAACAGTTGGTGGCCAATGTAGCTCGAGATAGTCTTAAAATCGAGGTCGGTGATCGACGTCGATTGACGGAGCGATCTTCAATGTCGATTCAAAGTGGATTCGACGTCAATCTTTTGCTTGGATAATCTCTATATTTTAAGAGACCTCACTGAATACTAGAAGGAATGGCTATTTTGTCTAACACTCTATTTACGGGGGGAGGGGGGGGGGGGGGGGGGGGAAATTTAGGTATCTAACTAATTCCTTTGACTTGTTCTTCTATTTTCGGTACACGTTTCAACTTGTCCTAAGAAAACAAAATCAAAGTTTTTCGACCGCAGTTTTTTTTAAAAATTATATTCCCGCCGCCCATATATTTCAGACAAGTTGAAACTTGCACTAAAAATTCCAGGATATACAAGAGTAGTTCGTTAGATTTGGATTTTTTTTATTGTAAATCGAGTATTAGAGAAAACAGCTATTCATTCCGGTATCCGTGAAGCCTCCTCCTAAGTGTTTTTTTTTTAATTTTAGGGACCTTTCTGTGTAGTAGTGAATTACATCTATGCTTGGAATGCTACGGAATGTCCGGGCTCTATCGTCGAAAATACTGTAGATAAAATTAAAATAAGTAAATACGAAGAAGGAGTTAGAGGATGCATGAATATCAAAAAAGATATTAAGGGTCCTGTCGGTGTAAGTTTCTGTTACAAGCTTAGTGAACTTAAAATTTTAGAAAGAAAATTCTTTCATTTATTTTCGTTTTAGGCGAAAATGAGAATAGCGGAACAGTCTAAAAACGGTGGAGGGCTTCTTAAGGTATTGATGAATGGCGCTAATACCGAAAACTTATGCAATTCATCATCCTATAAGACGTTTTTGGACAAATTTGACGTGAAAGTTTATGACGACGATTGCAGTTTTAAAAAGGTGCGAGAAATAAAATTTTGTTGAACGAATATTTCAGTTACGATAATTTTTTTTACAGGCAAACGCTTGCTTAAAACCTGCACTAAACTTGAATAAGGTAATCCATGAGTATATTCAAACTATAACATATGGAAATTTTCATTTTGATTTGTCATACGAAGTAAATGGTCAATGCATTCTAGGCTATCATATCGGATTAAATATTAAGTGTGAATCTGATTGTAAACGTCCTCCTAAGTCTTGAAAATGCTGAATTTATTTATCAGTAAGGAGTAAAATAATAAAAAGCAATATAAATTGTGCATAATTTAGTTCAAATATTTTTTCGGTCCAATAATTCAAATAACTAACATAAACTATTTCGAGCGAATTTTTATTCGCCAACAGGTGTCCTTTTCCTGAACTAAAAAAATATTATTCTGCACCAACAAACAGTCATCTTAAACGGTGCTAAAATTTCGGTTGTATTTGAAGTCTCGTCCATTTTGAAGCCGACCAGACAATACAAGGATACGTCTTTATCGAATGACAGGAAGACCAAATAACGCACCAACCAATTCCGACATTGGGATTCCGCCGGTCCGTCGTTGCCGAGTCGGACTAACGCCCGACTAAAAGACGACGTCGATACGACGCCTTATTTTATTCGGATACCTCACAGGCTGTCGCGATGGTAATCCGGTCGGACCTCTGGACCAAAATCAGACTTCGATCTTATGTAGAGTACAAAGAAAAAAAAGGAGAAAAAAGAAGGGAAGGAAGACAGAAAGGAAAGGAAGAAGGAAGGAAGGAAGAAGAATCAAGAATAAAATAGGAAATGAAAATAGAAAGGAAAATGCGAATTTTTATTTTGGTTTGTCATACGAAGTAAACGATCAATGTACGGCTAGGGTGGCCCAAAAAAAATCGGCCATCTCTGATTTTCGTTCCCTAGCGAAAAATGGGTTCTTTAGGGTCTTGGAACACTTGTGATTTTTTTTCAGATTTTTAAAAAAATTTTTAGAGGTGGCGCCCGAATTTTTTCTGTTTTTTTTACTTTTCGCACTTTTATTTGATCAAATTTCAAAAATTCGCAGGAAAAAAATTTGATGAAATAAAAAATTGATCTTTTTAGGGTATAATACTTATGTATGTATGTATCCAGAAAAAATTTGATTTTGCCGAAAAATGAGACCTTATGGGTGTTATGTGACTTATTTCGGCGAAAACGGGTTTTTTTATATCTGGGTAGCCCCAAAAGTTAAAAAAATTTCAAGATAGCCAAAATGACCCAAAGTAATGTAGATTCATCGCCTTTAATCCAATTTTTGGAGAAAATTTATTTTGCGTGGATATGGACGGTTTTAGGTTAAAAAATAATATTTTTCAAAATTTAAAAAATTTGTTTATTATTTCATGGTGTCCAAATTTTGATTCTACACCTCAAAATCGATTCTACTAGCTCCAGATACCTTCTCCAATTTTTTTCAGATTTTTAAAAAATGTATAGGGGTCGCTACCAGCCTTTATAGGTTTTTCTCGAAAAATGGCTTATGCTAAAAGTGTGATTTTTTGACCGCAAAATAAAAGTCGGTCTTTTTCAAATCTGAGAAACTACTTTATGTTTTTTGACCCGTAGAATTCAAAAATGACCATAAAAATTACGTACGGTTGCGGGAAAAAGCCGATATCTCCACACCAATTCCCAATTTTAACAATTATCATTACTTATCAATTGGTGTGGAGATATCGGGTTTTTCCCGCAACCGTACGTAACTTTTATGGTCATTTTTGAATTCTACGGGTCAAAAAACATAAAGTAGTTTCTCAGATTTGAAAAAGACCGACTTTTATTTTGCGGTCAAAAAATCACACTTTTAGCATAAGCCATTTTTCGAGAAAAACCTATAAAGGCTGGTAGCGACCCCTATACATTTTTTAAAAATCTGAAAAAAATTGGAGAAGGTATCTGGAGCTAGTAGAATCGATTTTGAGGTGTAGAATCAAAATTGGGACACCATGAAATAATAAACAAATTTTTTAAATTTTGAAAAATATTATTTTTTAACCTAAAACCGTCCATATCCACGCAAAATAAATTTTCTCCAAAAATTGGATTAAAGGCGATGAATCTACATTACTTTGGGTCATTTTGGCTATCTTGAAATTTTTTTAACTTTTGGGGCTACCCAGATATAAAAAAACCCGTTTTCGCCGAAATAAGTCACATAACACCCATAAGGTCTCATTTTTCGGCAAAATCAAATTTTTCTGGATACATACATACATAAGTATTATACCCTAAAAAGATCAATTTTTTATTTCATCAAATTTTTTTCCTGCGAATTTTTGAAATTTGATCAAATAAAAGTGCGAAAAGTAAAAAAAACAGAAAAAATTCGGGCGCCACCTCTAAAAATTTTTTTAAAAATCTGAAAAAAAATCACAAGTGTTCCAAGACCCTAAAGAACCCATTTTTCGCTAGGGAACGAAAATCAGAGATGGCCGATTTTTTTTGGGCCACCCTAATGTACGGCTATAATCTTGGATTAAAATATTAAGTGCGAATCTGAATGTAAACGCCCTTCTAAGTCTTGGAAATAATTCTGGATTTATGAGTAAGGGTCGTACATATATTACGTAGCATATTTTGGGGAGGGGGGGGGAGGTGGTCCGGTGAATGCCTAAGTTTGCTTACGAAGGGGAAATGGGGAGTCTGTAAAATCTTACGTAAGCATTCATATATATATTTTTTAACCAATGGATATAAAAATCGATTGGAGTAATAAAATAAAATAAAAACAAAACAAAACTGAAAAAATGAATTTTGTTACCCTTTGTATTTCAAAAAAATGACTTACTTTATTATTTATTTTAGTTTAAAGTACAATTCACATTTCAATTTATTGCAGTTTTGCTTAATTAGTTTACATTTTTTAATGTTTTTTTTTTCCTAAAAAATTTAAAATTCCATTTAAATGCAAATCGAGTGGTTTTCACTGTATGTGAAGTATAAAGAAATAAAAGAATGAGGAAAATCATAAAAAAACTAAATTTAAAGGGATTTTAAGGAAAGAAAAATATTGCGTAATATTAGGGGGGGGGGGGTCAAAAACTGTCCTGAAAATGCTTACGTAATATATGTACGACCCCTAAGGGATAAAAAAAAATCTTAACTGATTATCGGTTGGTATTTCGTACAAAAAATTAAAAAAAAATATAATAAATTTGCCCAGGTGTTCCTTTCAAATCTAAGATTTAAGTGTTATCATGACAATATTAATATGATATAAATTGTATAATACAATGTTATTGATCAGACATCGCAATGATTTAAAACAAAGAATTGGAACTGTTAAAAGGTTTATATCATAATGATATTAGAGTAACACTAGTTTTTTGAAAATTAAAAAAATAAAAGTCGCCACTGAGACTAGAACCCATTCCGTTTAGATTCCTATCGTCACAACTCCTTCACCTTACCATCTTCACCACTCCTTAACTTACAAAAACGGTTGATAATTTGATTATTTAAGTTAACAAAGGACGGACTTAGAATTTTTTTGACTGTTTTATTCTTATCACTTTTTCAAGTGGAAGAACAAAATATTTCAAAAAACGAAGGGCAGAACAGCCAAAGCTCTTGAATCGTAGATTACGAATTTGCCTATATTCTTGTCCCTATTTCAGGTATAAGGTACGAAAATTCCAAAAAACGTAAAGTATAACTTCTAAAAAAAAGTTTTTAAGAAAGTTCTCAAAACTTAGTGATGCTGCTGTAACATCAGGCTCACTTCAGACCGTTAATATTCTGCTATGTGAAGTCTGAATTTTTTTTTGCAAATTAAAACATCCGTTACAGTCATTATTATATTAAGTGAATATTTGACCGATATTTGTTTAATATAAGTCAACGATCTGACATTGGTTTGATGTTAGTTCTACATAAAGTTAATATCAGACTGATCACATTTTTTGTGAACACCTGGGTGGTGCATCATTTTATGTATTATGTACATCTTTAAAATCTGGTAATAGTTTAATTTCATTTACACCCTACCGTACTGTAGCTTTATTTAACTTTTCCAAACTTACTTTACACCCCCCATATTCAAAGAAATATCAATATTTATAAATTATTTTTGAAAAAAGAAACAATAAAAATACTTTAAAAAGGATGAGGGTCGATAAGGCCGACAAAGATTAATAAAATTTATTTATTGCTTTTTGTTTCAAAAAATAGGCCTACTTGCAAAAAATCTTTAAAATATTGAAAAATATTTCCAAAATATTTTATAAATATTATTTTTTTGCTCATTGGGCCACCGCTACTCAAAAAAGGATGCACCACCGACAAACCTCTTCCTCCAGCCAACTTTTATGTGAATTTCATTCAGAAATGTTAGTCGCGGAAATACTATAATACTGTATCAATGCCTTCACCAAAATCAATCTATGCAATTTATTAGCAAAAAAAAAAAAAAAAAAAAAAAAAAAAAATATATATATATAATAAAGGCTGCACGTGCACGTTTATTAAGCGCTAAAATGCGTGTAAATCAGATTTTTCTTTTTTTATAAAAATTACCATTCTGATTCATTGAAGTGGAGCGATTTAATTAATGATCTGTAAATTGTCGCGGGGCTTCACTCTAGTCTTTTTCAACAGCGTGAGCAGTCGGTGGAATTTTTTTCCTAAAAAAATGAAATCTGTCATACCTATTTTCGTCTTAATTTCGTTTTTCTATGTGACCATTTACTGTACTGAAGTGTACTGTACTGAACTGTACTGATCGCTGTAAGTTCAGCTTATCGTTTATTTATTAAATTCTCTTTTAAGTATTTTCGTTTTAATTTCAGGGGCCTTATTGTGTAGAAGTGACTTACATCTATGCTTGGAATGCTACGGAATGTCCGGGCTCTGTCATCGAAAATACTGTAAATAAAACTAAAATAAATAGATACGAAGAAGGAGTTAGAGGATGCTTGAACATCACAAAAGATATTAAGGGTCCTGTCGGTGTAAGTTTCTGTTACAAGCTAGTGAAATTAAAATTTTAAAAAAGAAAATTTTTTTATTTACTTTCGTTTTAGGCGAAAATGAGAATAACGGAACAGTCTAAAAACGGCGGAGGGCTTCTTAAGGTATTGATGAATGGAGCTAACGCCGATAATATATGCAATTCACCAAATTTTAAGACGTTTTTGGATAAATATAATGTGACAGTTTATGACGGCGAATGCAATTTTAAAAAGGTGCGAGAAATAAAATTTTGTCGCACAAAAGATTTAAATTTTGATAATTTTATTACAGGCACTCTCTTGCTTAGATCCTCCACTAAACTTGGATAAAGTAATCCATGAGTATATTCAAAAGAGCCCATATGGAAATTTTCATTTTGGTTTGTCATACGAAGTAAACGGTCAATGTATTTACGGCTATAATCTCGGATTAAATATTAAGTGTGAATCTGATTGTAAACGTCCTCCCAAGTCTTGAAAATGCTGAATTTATGAGCAAGGGGTAAAAAAATAAACTGAGTGTGCATCATATTTAGTTCAAATATTTTTCCGGCCCGATAATTCAGACTCAGGGATGCGATGCCGGTGGCATTTTATCGGCATCGGCATCGCTGAAGGCATCAGAATCGGTGGAAAAAAATTTTCTAGAATTGGCATGGGCTTCAGAAGCGTTAAAAAAAAAAAAAAAAATTCGGCATCGGCATCGGAATCGGCAGAAAATAATTTTCCGAAGTCGGAATCGAAATCCAAGCCGGCATAGCGGCATCCAGTCAGAATCATCGAGCGAAAGATGTCCTTTTCCTAAACTATAAAAACATTTTCATTCCTAGGACTGGAAAATAGACCGTGAAAAAGAAAAAAAAATGGTTGACAGCAATAAAAAATTTTATATTTAAAATAACAAATTAAAAATTTGAAAAAGTTAAAAATTTAAAATTAAGAAACAGATCCTTTGCTTTATTACTTCATCGAATAGAAAGTTTAAAAAAAAAAAGGCAAAAAAATTTTTTCTTTGTTCAGTTACTGAAAATGAAATTTTTGATCCGCTTTAAAACTCAAAAATTCGCAATTTTTTTCTACAAGTAAATCTAGAGACGCATTTTTTATTTCTAATCTTTTTTTTTGTGGAATCGAAATCGGCTGAATTTTCGACTCATTTTTGAAAGCATCAGCGTCATCGTCGAAAATTTTTTTTTTCCCCTAATCAGCTTCGGCTTCGGCATTGGCATCGCATCCCTGATTAATTCAGACAACTAACATAAACTATTTCGAGCGAAAGATGTCCTTTTTCTAAGCTGTAAAATCATTTTCATTCCTAGGACTGAAAAGTAGACCATAAAATGTGTCATCCTCGGAATAAAATAATATTATTTCTTTGCAGGTATCGAAGGTAAATTTCAAGACTTAACCAATTACTGCCCTCGGCTTCGCCTCGAGTCGTAAACTTTGTCTCGTACTTGAATATTTTGCTGCGACACCTGTAAAGAAAAATACTATTTCTGAACCAGCAGACATCTTAAACGAGGCTAAAATTTCGGTTGTGATTGGTCTCGTCCATTTTGATGTCAAGCAGACACAGACACTTCTTCAACGAATGACAGGAAGCTACCAAGCTAAATAGCATCATCGGTTGCTATTCGCGGAAATACTGTATCAGTGCCTTCACCAAAATTGATCTATAGTTCATTAGCAAAAAAAAAAAAAAAAAAAATGATAATAACAAAATGTTACCTAATAAACGCAGGAAATCAATTTACTCGTGCAATCAGATTTTTTTTTTTTTTTTTTTTTTCAAATCCATTCTGATTCACTCTAATGTTTTTCGACAGCGTAGACAGTCAGCGGATTTTTCCTTAAAAAAATGAAATTGGTCATATCTATTTTCGTGGTAATTTCGTTTTTGTGCGTGAATATTTCCTGTACTGAATTTCAGTTCGGATCTCGCAAAGATGATTCTCGCAAATGTAGCAAGATTGCTGTAAGTTGAGCTTATCGTTTATATTTATTAAACTCTCTTTTAAGCGTTTTTGTTTTAATTTCAGGGGCCTTTCTGTATAATAGTGACTTATATCTATCCTTTCAATGCTACGGAATGTCCGGGCTCTGTCGTCGAAAATACTGTAGATAAAACTAAATTAAGTAGATACGAAGAAGGAGTTAGAGGATGCTTGAATATCACAAAAGATATTAAGGGTCCTGTCGGTGTAAGAGTTTCTGTTACAAGCGAGTAAAATTCAAATTTTAGAAAGAAAAAATTTTTATTTACTTTCGTTCTAGGCGAAAATGAAAATAGCGGAACAGTCTAAAAACGGCGGAAATTATCTTAATGTATTGATGAATGGCGTTAATACAAAAAATGTATGCAGTTCAAAAAATTTTAAGACGTTTTTTGACAAATATAATGTGACGATGTATGACAACGAATGCAATTTTAAAAAGGTGCGGGAAATAAAATTTTGTTGAACTAAGATTTCAATTTCGATCATTTTATTACAGGTATACACTTGCTTAGAACCTCCGCTAAACTTGGATAAAATAATCCATCAGTATACGCAAACCACTTCATATGGAAATTTTCATTTTAGCTTGTCATACGAAGTAAACGGTCAGTGTATTTATGGCTATAATCTCGGATTAAATATGAAATGTGAATCTGAATGTAAAAATCGTCCTTCTAAATCTTGAAAATTCTGGACTTATGAGTAAGGGATAAAAAAAAAGTCTTAACTGGTTATTGGTTTGTGTTTCGTACAAAATTTTAAAAACAATATAAATTGAGTGCATCATTTTATGAATCATGTACATCTTTAAAATATGGTACTAGTTTGGTTTTACTTACACCCTAACGTTCTAGCTTTATTTAACTTTTCCAAACTTACTTTACACCACCTTTACTCAAAAAAAGATGCATCACCGACAACCTCTTGCTCCAGCCAAATTTTATGTGAATTTTTATTTAGAATGACGAGAGTTTAAGAATGTGTCCTTATTTTATACGCTAATCATAACTTTCAAAACTTGTACATTTACTTGGGCTAATTATATAGTTAGTCTAACTGTAGCCTTTTTGAGCGATGCTTTCCTCCTATAGGAGCTCGCCTCCGAACCCTATTTTTGTACTTGTTTCTTAAGTTATATTGCAATGTACCATTCTTGGGTCAAGTGCAAAACCAGTAATAAGGGCATTATGGGCCTAGACCCGCCGATACAACTGTATTTGCCTGCTCAATCTTCCAGACATCCTTATGCATTATATGATGTCCTTTTTATAATTGGAATAACTCCACTCAACCCGTTTTAGTGTGCAAGGATACACGTAATACGTAAAAATCATTTGCCAGTACTATTTAATACGTAAAAAAGAAAGCCAATCTTCAGCGTCCCTGCCAAAAACGAAAAAAAAACTTCTAGAAAATATTTAAAACATTTTTTTTTTTTGGCTCCTATGGCGCCGATTCCTTTGAACGACGTCCATTTTTCAAAACCTCAAAGCGAAAATTAATTCTCATAAGTTGGTAATTGTTATTGACTTCCACCAATCAAATAATTCCAAATTATCCAATTATATCTGAATTTCATCATACGATGTAGAAGAAATCAAGAAAAGTATAGAAAAAAATTAATCTTTCCGGGAATTACTTTGTGTTAGTATTTTAGCGATCAAATTCCGTTTCCGTTGATCTTTCGAGAATAAAATCTAACAAACAGTTTTTAAGTGATTGACAAGAGACCTCGCGAAAAAATCAGCTCTTTCTCTATTTACTTTTTTCCTTTTTTTTTTCGTGTGCGATAATCATCGTGACGACATTATTTTAAATCACATCCGAGAGGTCGATAAAAAAAGAATGTGTTGGAAAAGGTAATTATTGACTTCTGACGTTTATAGTTTTTCGCCGAAATCAGTTCAACTTACAAAAGACGATATCCCGTACGTTTTTTTAACTTATTTAATTGTCAGCCATTTTGGAGGACATCCTTAGAATTGCTGTGGAAACCTAAAAAGAGGTGGGTGTGAAAACAGACAACATTTTAGAATATTCATATAAAATTTTTGTAAAAGGAGTATAGACCAAGGTTTATTCCAAAACCCTTAATCGTTACCTTTGTTCTTATTTTTTCAGGTTTAATGTTTGATCGGGCATGAATATGCTAGAGATTCCAGTCAAATTGATAGTGAAAGCGCCAAATCAACAAGTTGAGGACCAGACAATTCATTGCAGTTTGAGCTGGACAATTAAGAGACTGAAAGGATATCTGTCAGAAGTTTATCCTAGCAAACCAGTAAGTAACATATATTTAATCAACATTAAAATAGCTGAAAAGTGTGTTTTGTTAAAATATTATAACTTTCCCTGTTTAAGACTTTTACTTTAAGACTTAGAAATTCCTCAAAAATGATATTTTGATATTTTTAACAATATGGTATAAATTTTGAAAACAAATATTTAAAAATTTGTCAGTTCATGAAGAAGTGATCTAAAAAAAGAGAAAACAGCTAAGTGAAAAATAATGGTTAAAGAAGGAATAATTGATGGTCTTTAATCCTGCATTTTCTGTGGTTTATAGGTTCCTTTAACTAGTTTTATTATTCAGTCTTGAATTATAAATGACTTTAAAAGTTCAATAAAAAATAAGCTTTATATCATTTTTCTGCAATCTAACAAAAAGAGATAAGAAATTTTTTTTCCCACATATACTAGACGTATTAGTCATTTCATATTGATAACATGTAAGGGAGTCAGTTAGATTGTTCTTTTTTTACATTATTAGAACTTTAAACATCCGTAATTTTTTTTTTTTATTGTTTCAGAATACAGAAGACCAAAGATTAATTTATTACGGTCAGTTATTGAATGACAGTGTGACTTTAAAAGATGTATTCACCCGTTACGAAGCAGGAGAAGAAACTCACACAGTTCATTTAGTCTGCATGCCGTCCAAAGAAACTTTAAAAATGCAAGCAAGAAAAATGGCAGAAGAAAACAGCAACAGGGTCAGAGGTTCCAATGTTTCAGTTGGAGGCAGTCAACCATCAAACGAAAGATTGTCTCCTTCGGAATCAGAGACAGGTTCAACTCACGAAAGAGAAAATTACCAGTCGAGAGCTGAGTCCCACCCTGGTTATCAGCAGTGGATAAACGGTCTTTATCCTCAATCTGCAGATGCAAGCAATTACATGCAACAGTGGGCTTGGATGCAACATGCTTATGCTAATTATTATATGAGCCAGTATATGGACATGTAAGTATAGTTAGTCTTAGCACAATGAAACTTATTTCAAGAATTACCTGCGATATAGCTCTTTATTTGATCGTCAAAAGCACGAAGGTCAAATATGATTAGAACGACATGTAGCCCCGCCTATTTCTCCATTTTTATGTATTTTTGTTAATTCCTTTCAGGTTGGCAAGGCAAAACGGGGTAGCTTTTAGGGAAGGATATACAGATCCTAGACAAAGGGAACCCCTTCACAATCCTGAGCCTCAGCCTGCACAGGACGTGGATGATGACGATAATCGGGTTAACCGGGACTGGCTCGATTACTTCTACACATTGAGTAGGCTTCTCGTGTTGTTTAGCATCGTTTATTTCTATTCTTCACCTGCTAGATTTATAATAGTATCAGCTCTCGGATTTATTATGTATTTGTAAGTAGCATGAATCAAAATTTTTTATAAGGGCCAATATTCAACTTTTTTGAATTCAGCGCCTAATGTAGATCTTTTCCCTTAATTTTCTGGTTAAGGGTTTTGCCTTATTTGTTGCCTCATTCTCAGTTCCATTAAGTAGGGATTTCGCTCCGAGGGAAGAAATTTTTATGAATGAAAAAACCTTGGATCACATTTTTTTTTCTCAAACTTACAGATATCAAGTTGGCTTCTTCAGATTAAACCCTCTACAAGGGCTAGAAAACAATAACGAAGTGCTTAATAATAACGTGCCGCCTGAAAATAACAATGTGATGCCTCAAGGGGAAGCCCCGGAAGCGGCTGCGGGGGAAAGAAGGGAAGAAAACGTTCCTCATAATAACCAAAATCCAGAAAACGGAGCCGAACCTCCTGAACGACCTTCATATTTTGCTATCACGTGGACCTTTGTTACTTCCTTTTTCTCGTCTATGATTCCAGAAACTCAGAACGCACTATAAGCGTATCACATTCCTTTTTTTTCCCTTTTTCGATTACCGCTTAAACGAATTATTATTATTATTATTATTGTTTGTTTCTTGTCACTTAAAATTTCCGACAATAAAAAAAAAAAAATACACTATTATTATTTTTCGTATTAGTTGTAGAACAAGGATTTAGATTTTGCAATTCATTTTAGAAAAATAAAAACGGACCTTTTTTAGCCAACTTTTTGTTGAACTAATTTATTTGGCTGTGACTTTTTAAAAAAAGAAAAACCGGATGAAATTTTTTGTTTTTGCAATCAAAAACCAAATTTTTATTAATGAAAAAAAAAGGTCATGTTAAAAGTGTAGAATTAAAGAAATAAGGAATGTTTGAATAATCATTAAAAAGTGTCAGTATGTTAAATGTATTAGCAGCAAAGGTTTAGTGGGATCATTTCGACTTGACGTTACATTGAAATCTTTGATTTATGTAAACAATGTTGCTCTTAATAATAAATAATTGGTAGGATAGAATAAAATGGGTCACATGATCCAATGATAAATTGACCCCGCTAATTTTTATTTTTGCGGCTTGTCATTGTCTCGTCTGTCAAAATCAAACATTCCTTGGTTTATAGAAAAAAAGAGTATTAAAAGCCTTTTGCAGGCTGTAAATTATAAATTTAATAGAATCAAAAAAAATTTTATTGTTTTGTTCTGATAATTATTTTAAAAATTTTATATTTTTATAAAAATGGATCTTATTTAAAAACGGCTTGGACGTTTTTGAAAAAAATCGTTAACGAGATCGAATAAAAATAATGAATCATATTAAAAATTATTGATCTGTGTGGGAATGTGTTTATCATCGAAATATAGCTTTTTATTAATTGTAAATAATTATGTAGCTAAAATTATATGAATGTGTCTTGTTGCTGTTTTTTGCATAATTATAGCTAGCCTGACGATACTTATAATATTTTCCATTAAATAAAAATTATTATTTTTGAAATGGACTTTTAAAAGTAATTTTTAAAACTTCAAGAAATATTTTTCCTTAGAAATCGTGGAGTTGTATTTAGTTATCGACAAGATTGATGTTCTAAGACGACGGAAATCAATTTAAAAAATACCAAGAATACTAAAAAATAGGTTAATTATGAGCCTTAGACATTTGCTATCGAGAAGTTGTGATAAATCTTTGGATTTTACGCCCTCGAAAACGCTGCTTAAAAAATATTGAGCCGAAGTTCCTGACATTCAATTTTAAAATCATTCTTGGCCCAGTATTAGATCTATCGGCGAAATACTGAACTAAAACATACGACATTTTTTTTTGGCAGTTGGCAGTATGGAATCCAATGTTTACCTCCTAAGTTTTCATATGACATGTCATTAAAGTTTCTTTTTTTTCAATATTTAACGTATTCGTAGTATAAATCGTTAATCAAAGTGAAGTTTAAAAATGATCAAAGCCATTTTAGTGTTCAATAATCACGGGAAACCGAGATTAAGCAAATTTTATCAATATTTTAACGAAGACATGCAACAGCAAATAATCAAAGAGACATTCCAATTGGTCTCGAAAAGAGACGACAACGTTTGTAATTTTTTAGAAGGAGGAACGTTAATCGGAGGTTCAGATTACAAATTAATTTACCGTCATTACGCGACTTTATATTTTGTGTTTTGCGTGGACAGTTCAGAATCTGAATTAGGCATATTAGATCTTATCCAAGTTTTTGTAGAGACGTTGGACAAATGTTTCGAAAACGTATGTGAACTTGATTTGATTTTTCACGTGGACAAAGTGCATTACATATTAAACGAATTAGTCATGGGCGGGATGGTCTTGGAGACAAACATGACGGAAATATTAACAAGGATAGAAGATCAAAATAAGTTAGAGAAACAAGAGGCTGGGATCTCTGCTGCCCCAGCAAGAGCTGTATCAGCAGTCAAGAACATGAACATTCCTCAGCAAATCAAGGACATGAAGCTACCAGACCTACCTCAAGCGATTAAAGATCTTAAGTTTTGACCTAGAACTAAACACCAACTGATCGTAGATGATGAATCTGCAATTAATGAAAGGTAGAAATTTCAATTCAGATCATAGTGATTCGCCAAGCTGCTGCTGCAAAATGTGTTATTGGAGGTGGTTTTTAAAAATTGAATCAAAACACTTGCAGTAACTGCAGAGTAACTGGAGAATTAAAACAATATTATGTGATTAATCATTCAGAATAAAAAAAATAAATAAATAAATATCTTATCTTTTATAAATATTTTTTGTACCAAAGTCAGATTTTTAAAATATTCCATTTATATGTACAGTCATAATACTTCTATTACTATATTTTGTTAAAATAAAAATTAATGATTGATTCTTCTTAAATCAAAAATCTGTTTTAAATGAGAATTTATTCCTTTACTTTAATTTATTGTTTTGCAAAAAAAAAAAAAAGAAAAAAAAAAAAATCACTTTTTTTTGCACTTGAAATTAGTAACGGAAGAAGAGAATCGATACCATAACGGAAATAAAGGTGCCATCGGCTATTCGGCCGGATCCATCATCTCATTAACTTTTAATCATGCTCATGCAAGTTTTTAACTTTCCCTTTCGTTTTAATTTTTTTAACGGTCTTGGATAAAGAATAAGTTTATTATTAGTGAATAATCTCCGTGTTTCGAAGCGATCGAAAGAGCTATCAGTTCTTTATTAATAAAAATGTTTTCTTCTGTAAGTAACTAAGCTTTTTTATTTGAAAATGCATTTTTATTTCAATATTTGAACTTAGGCTATTATTTATTTTGAAATGTTTGACCTGGGTTCATAATTTTACTGAATAAAGTAAAGGTGCATAATATGTTAAAAATAATTTGATTGTACCGATTTGAAAATTTTTTTAATAATACTATTCTATAGAACAGAATTTATAATGTCAAGTATGAAGGCGTTAAGCACTTTAACAATCATTTTTTAAAATCTGTTAAGACTTATAATTTTTTTGCTCTGGAGTTTATTAATTTTTACTCAAATTCAGATCTTAACGGATCTTGGATGTCAAATCTCAAAATTTTAATGAATTCTTGCCATGTCTGTCAAGAGTCCCTCGTGTTTTATGAATTCATTCTATATTTAGGATCATTTGCTCTTAATGAAATATATTAGGCCGGCAGACTGCAGGTCAGAACTTGCGCTTTTTTATTCTAATGCCCTCGATATTCCAAAAGCTGCAGCCAGACCTAAATCAGAGTCCTAACTCAATGTTTGTCTATGGTACTTATATTTTAGAGAATGTGTAAATTGTGTTGAGCAGTCGGTTTATATCCAAGCATTTGTGCCCGTGCTCAGGAAATGAGAGCTTAACGTGAAAAAAAATTTGTCATGAAATTTTTGGATGGACTTCGATCAATCCAGTTCTGTAAAACCAAAATCCATCAAAAAATTGATGACCATAATTTTTTTCAGCCAAAGTTTCCTTTTCCTGTACGGTCACGTTTTTTATGTCAATGACAGACAATTTGGATTTCAGATAAGGCAAATATTTTTCTTGACCATCGTTTTCCTCCTGACGATGCCGATCCGCTCTCAACTCGGAATTTCACCCCTCGACTTCTTTTTAGGAAACGGAGAGAATCTTAACAAAA
This sequence comes from Liposcelis bostrychophila, assembly GCA_037577465.1. Classification (NCBI taxonomy): domain Eukaryota; kingdom Metazoa; phylum Arthropoda; class Insecta; order Psocodea; family Liposcelididae; genus Liposcelis; species Liposcelis bostrychophila. Next base: position 17,250,886 of record CM075212.1, on the reverse strand, counting down.
AAATACCGATCGCCTTCCGACCGGACGACGGAACAAAATTGAGAGCGAAATTCGAAAAAAAATACGGCATTCGAGGGGAAAGGCTCGTCGCCAGCTTTGGAGGCAATTCGGCTTCGCCCGAAGAAAACGATTTTGATCGTCTCGCGGATTTTGAACAACTTACGGATTTTAATAATAAATTTCTCTCTTAGTCATTGTAAATTTTTGTAAAAATTAATATAATTTTTTTTTATTTTTTTATTTTTTGTAGAAATAAAAACAAAAAAATATTTTTTGGCATTAAAACAAACGAGATTTTTTTATATCTCGTTTGATGGACTAACGGCATTTTTCACTCCTTAACAATAATTTAAAACGGAATATCATACAATAGATTTATAATACAGAAAAAAAAAGTATATGAAGGTTCAGTGGATTCCTTCCAACGGAGAGTACGATTTATACTGGTAAAGATCCGTTCCTCCGTATCCGTAAAGCAGTTTCCCTTTGCCGTTTACATCGTAGTAGGGATATCTGTATTTAGGTCTGAAATTGAAAAAGAAAAAAAGTGTTAGATTTTGGGAGAAACTGGGAAAGATTAAAAAATTGCACGAGGAAGAAAGGCCTAGGTCAGCGGCGCCATTTCAGCAAGGCGGCTAAGGGCCCCATTTGGTAGATGGCGCATAGAAGGCTGTGGAAGTTTAAATAGACGATTTCGACAGTGACGTTTCATCCCATAATGCAATGCAGATCGTGTCTTCTGACTGGGTAAATTCTAATAATGCTTCCCACAAGCTAAGTATACATAGACATGGAAGTTAAAAAATTCATTTTGCTCGGTTCCAGGGAAAATGATGTAGGTTTTGACTTCGGAATTATTTTTATTCGCAACTTAAATGAACTATAGATGGCAGCACCACTTGGAGTTTCTTATGGATTTTTAACATGGAAATATTTTTTGTCGCGCATTGAAGAAATTTTATCGAAAATAAAATCTTTAAGCAGCCCTGAATCACCTCTAATAATTTGTTTTGCATGCGGTGATGGCTGAAAAAAGTTTGAAGTAGTTAAAAATACATTGGCTCTTTTGGGAAAAACGTGTTAAACTCCAATGTAGTGTATCACTAGAGGTCGCGTCAGTCTATTTAAGTTGCGAATAGAAATAGCTGGCATCAATTATAGGAATTTTCAAAATTAAATGCTTTGAAATAGCTGAAATCACTGTACCGCCTATTCTTAACTTACACGCGTCGTCGGCTTATTTGTCCCATTTAGTCCCACAATCCCTTGCGAAACTGGATCGTGGAAATCGTCTACTTTGTTTACATTATTGCATAAAAAATGTTCCAAACGCCATCTGCCTAGTGCATAATGAAAACTATAGTGTGCTCAGTATTCGTGACGTCACTATTCCGAATTTCGATTAAAACCGTAAAACGTCACTGTTCCGAATTATTACAAGTAAACGGATTGGCAGCGCCATGTTGGAGGAACGATAAAAAAGGTAAGTGAGCACACTTATGTTTTTCACTATGGCCTAGTGGGACCTTTTCATGTGGAGGTACATGACGCCGACTATTGAGTAATATGTTTGCATGTAACGGAATGTTTTTTGGCATGAGAAAGGGGAATAAACGCCTCTTACGGTTCCCCTAAATGGCTCCTTTGCTGTTCGGTATTTCAAGGACAACCCTATGACGCCGATATCATACTAGTCCTATCCGATAGAAGCTTACCTTTCGAAGTATTGGAAGTTAGGTGCTCTTGGCTGAAGCGTTCCGGATACTATTTGATATAAAGTCGCCAGCATACAAAACCAAACCTGTTAAAAAAAAAGAAAAATCATGAAATTCTGAAGACGACCGTATCGAAATCTTTTATAGATTCCATAACGGAGAAAGTAAAAATTCCACTTTCTCGGATATTTATGGCGTCGCACCGTTATCTGTCAAGGTTTCAACCAAAGCAATATGAAAAACACGACCACGGACAAAAAGACAACGAAGAACAGTTCCGAAAAATTCATCTGGCAATTTCGATGTCGCGAAATCGAGGTTCTCAACGGGGTTCGGGCACTTCCGCAAGGTTCTGGGGTTTGAACGTCCTCATCCAAATAATCGCAAGGGTCTCCGGGAGGACAGGGATTATCGGGAACTTCCGGAGTAGGATCATCTTCGTTATGGAGGTCCTCCGATTCTCGAGGGTTTTCCTCAGACATTCCCCCCTCGAAATAATTTTAAAAATAAGTTATCACTTCATGTTGGTCCCGAAATCAAAATAAACCATGTTTTTCCTTCTGGTTTCGTTCTCGAATGCAAAGTATAATTTTTTTTAAATAGAAATAAATAAAAAAAAAAAAACTTACCAGAAAACGAAACAGGAACGAGGTACCCATGATGAGACGGTTTCGATGTGACTGCCTATTATTATGTTGTAATATCTGGAGAGAAAGTGGCTTCACGGTAGACAGGCCTGCCTCGTTCGTTACCTAACACTTTTAGTTTTTAGTTGCCTCCTCCTACTCGCTCGGGTATCGTTTTCGACTCCTTCATTTTACGTTTTTATATTTTAAAATAAATTATGGTACCTCATTATAAAAAAAAAAAATCTGCGGGGTAGATTCGACGCCGTTATTAACTTCGGTAATGTAGCTTTATGAAGTTTTAAAATCACCCATACAGCTAGATAACCAAAGAAAAAATCGGCGTCATATTTTTTTTTTTTTTTTTTTGTAGTCCTTCCAGTCGCAAAACCTAAAACAAAAAAAATATATACATATATATACAGTATAATAAAAATAAATATCTAACTTTTGCTGGTGAAAATGCTTTTGTTTTACGAGATTTGTCTCGCTTCAAACGATTAGTCGCTCTCAGTTTCAGAGTTTAACAGTCAAAACAAACTCTTATAGAGGGAGACTTGAAAATTTGGTGGGGACACAATTTTTTTTTTCCTCTCTAAAACTTTCATTTTCAATGGTTTTTTAAAACCTTCCTGTAAATAACTTATTGAAAAAATTTTATGGTTTTTACAGTTGTCTCTATTTTTCCGACTTTTTCTAAAAATTTCTTTTGGAGGGATTAGCACTTTCTTTTTGGATACAACCAATTTTGGGCTCCATAGGGATACTATTAATACAGGGTTTAAATTGGTAAATTATTTTACAATTTTGGGGATACTATTTTGGGATATACTATTTTTCTGGGCATTAAATTTGTAAATTACTTCTAATTTTGGACTCGCATGTTTTTTTCAAGTATTAAATTTGTGACTTATTAAAATAGCGCATGAAATTAGTCACAAGAATCTACGTGACAGATGTCATGTAAATATACTACTTTACTGAAACAAGAACAAGAATCTGAATTTTTTTTAACCCCCCCCCCTCTCGGGTCAAAAAATCCCCAAATAATTTTTTTCTGATTTATTCATGTTCTTCTACATTTTTTACATAATTATTCACCGATTGGATTCACCGATTCAACGTAAAACTGAAATCTAGATTTGAAAATGGCATTTTTAGGCGGTAAAAGCGCTGTTGGCTACCCAGGCGTTGGTCGGGAAAAATCGAGATAGTGAAATTCGTGTTCTACGGGTTCAAAAACATAAGCATACACAATTTCAATAAAAATAAAAAATGTTTGGCGAGCAAAATCAAATCATGAAAAAAAGATTACCCTGAAAAATCGGGTTTAGGCCTGATAAAAGTGCGATTTTCCAGTTAACAGTTTATCGGAGAAAATCGAGATGGTGAAATTCGTGTTCTACGACCTCAAAAACATATAACTAGACCCTTTTTACAAATATCGATTTTGGAAAATTAAGTATTGGCTAAGTATTTGCTTTAAAAAAATTCTTGACTTAGGTCCTTTTTTCGCAAAGCGCAACCCCAGTTGGTAAAAAAAAAAAAAAAAAAAAAAGTTTCAAAATTTTTTTGATGTTTTTACCCCCTAATGAAACTATTTTTCCGGTGAGCAACAGAATTCCAGAAATTTTTTTCCCTGCACATCCAAGTTACTACTGAGTACTATCAATATGTCATATATGATGTTAACATATTAGTAAATATCTCAGTGGCAGAATGCACATTATGCACCTTCAGAAAAATTTCCGTGATTTTTGACCTCTCTTCCACCCTCTTTCCTGAAACCGTAATTATAACTATGATGCTCCATCTGGTGCTCCATCAAAGATACGCAATTGACAGATTTTGTTAAAAAAAAAAAAAAAAAATTACTTAGAGGCCATCCAAGCATAATTATATGGGCATCGATTTCGGCAATTTTTGGCATCTTCCCCTTTGTCAGAAAAAATAAGCATTTTTAATCTCCCTCTCCCCTTAACATTATTTATGCAATATTTGGATGGCCCTTATTATTAAAAAAAAAAATCACTAAAAAATTCTGTAACAATAAAACATGTTATTTTCGCTCTTTACAGTGTATGGAAATGCAAACTGCAGTGCGTGCGTGGGTATAAAAATTCGTGTGTCAGTGGGTGCACTTTTTTTTGTTCTGCCTCTTTTCAAACGTTTTCAAATTATTCCATAAATTATTTCTAAAATTTTGTTGTAAGCCGGAGAAAGAACAACTTCGGGACAACAACACATCAGCAGGTTTCCACTTGCTCGCAAGCTGATTTTATTTATAATCGTAGATTTTTCAGTGTTTATTGAAGAATTAAGGGAGCGGTGAAAAATAATTTTCAAATACGATTTCAGTGGACTGGCAAGGATTTTCAGAGCTTCAGAACAAGGATATTATAGCGCTCAAATTTATTTTTGCAGTCATTCGTTTTTGTTATTAATTATTGAAGTCTATCGCTTCTTGCGTAAAATACAGGAAAGGAAATGGATTTTTCCGATTAAAAATTAAAATTAATAAGGTACGGCTTTCTTCGTTAGGATTTGACTCATGAAGACGAAATCGTTCAGGTGTTTACATGTGCGTTCATGTCATTAAGAGGGGTTTGATCGATGCCTGAGTCTCAGGCAGGGGGTAGAAACGTTTTTGTAGAGCCTATGCTTAGCTTGTGTAAGCCCACAAACGGAAACGGTTTTTTTGCTGTCATAAGCTAAACGTTAAAAAATGAAACGATCATTTTAGCCAATTCCACCTTCTGGTATCAGGTATATGAGAATAACGGCAGTATAGACATGTCCGGAAACTCCCCATGCCGTTCATGTCCCGCTTAACTAAGCACGTTTTAATTCTAAAACGGGCCATTGATGGCGCTGCGATCTTGAGAGACCCGACACGTCTAATCATTGATCTCTATTATATACGCTAGATTTACAACTGATTTTCTTCACCTATATTTAACTTATGAAATAAAAAAAAGCTATCGCGAACCCAGTTTGACTCCAGTGCACTACCTCCGAGATCCAGTTTTCATTAATTAGCAAAATGATTTTAAACATTTTTGTGTACAAGATGAAAAAATAAATGATCAGAAATTTGCAACTAGATATCATGACATCGCAAAAAATTGCAATTGCAATCTTTCCTCAAAAATACGGAAAGCAAATATTATCGTTATTCGATTGTTTACAAAAAATGATAAAGAAGGTAGAGCATTGGAGTCAAATTTTGGTTCGCCATTTTGCCCGTCAGTTGGGAATCTAGCGTAAATAATAGAGATCAATGCGTCTAATCGTTTAAGTTGGGACCACGGCCGTTTAGGCGTCTATACCATTGATCTCTATTATTTACGCTAGATTCCCAACTGGCGGGCAAAATGGCGAACCAAATTTGACTCCAATGCACTACCTTCTTTATCAATTTTTTGTAAACAATCGAATAACGATAATATTTGCTTTCCGTATTGTTGAGGAAAGATTGCAATCCACCGTTTTCGCACAGGGGGAGGCAAGGGGGCTGCCATGAACACTACCAATAGGATTTCGACTTATTGGGCAGAAAACAAATGGCGGACCCTCCCTCCACACCCCTCGCCCGCAATGCGAAACTCATGGATTGCAATATTTTGTGATGTCGTGATATCTAGTTGCAAATTTCTGATCATTTATTTTTTCATCTTGTACACAAAAATGTTTAAAATCATTTTGCTAATTAATGAAAACTGGATCTCGGAGGTAGTGCACTGGAGTCGAACTGGGTTTGCGATAGCTTTTTTTTATTTCATAAGTTAAATATAGGTGAAGAAAATCAGTTGTGAATCTAGCGTAAATAATAGAGATCAATGGTCTATACGGCCGTGCGCCGCCATCGTTGTTTACAAATCTTAACGACCAATCAAATAGCGTCTTGCGTACAAGTAGCGCTTACGGTGTAGATAAAAAGGAAGAACTAGCTTAAGCGGGACAAGATCTTGCATGTATAAGGGATAGGAGTTTCCGGACCTGTCTATACGGCCGTGATGGGAGTGAAATATTCTTTCTATCGCGGACCAGGAGTCGTAGCTTAAAGGTAGAGCTTCCGTCCGGCAAACGGAGAGATCGGGGTTCGATTCCTCGCGGCTAATCAGCTCAAACTCAATTTTTTTTTCTCTCTTATACCTGAATTTAATTCTTGAGTCATTCGTTATGTTGGCCCCCTAGGACATCCACTAAAAGACAAATTTTAAACGCGCTGAGGCACAAGATTTTTGCTTTTATAAGTTAAATGTGAGTCTGCAACTGGTTTCAGCCGTGAACTCGTTGTTCCCCATTCTGATAATGTTGATAATTCTGATAATTCACCTAATTTTTAGTTTACTGCGACCAGGAACGAGCTGGGAATTTTTTTAGGGCTCGAGCTACTGACAAAAAAGCCGCGTAATTTTTCAGGAAAAAAAAAGACGAACAAATTTTGTACAGAATTAAGGCCGCCTGGGTGTCCTAAGAGGGTGCACCAGGTAGCTCGGTGGCTTAGTCCGTGCCTGTACGTGGCCATGCTCGAAATCTTTAGTACTGCCACTTTAATGCCAATAAATGGAAATTCCGAGAAATTTAAATATTTCTGTGACGGTGATGTCTTTAATCGCATTAGTCGCATTAGTCAAAGACCTAAAATATCAGAAAATGTCCTTTAATCGATAAGAAATTCCTAAGGCCGACCAAGAATAAAAAATAATAATTTAAAACTTTTTACCGCGCATAAAATATAAACGAAAATAATAATAATAATAATAATGGAGTAGGAGGATAAACGCATTATAATTATCCTCTTAGAAATACGTTTTTTTATCAAAATTACGAAGGAAAAAAAAAAAAAAGTAAAAAGCTTTCAGATTTTTCAAACCGAGCGAAAACCATTTTTTTTTTTTTTCGATTTCACGAAAATCAAGTTTTGTTCTTAATAAAAAGATAAACCTAGTTGGCTTTGTTTGTTATTTTTATAAGTGATCAATATAAGGTTTAAAGTAGGAGGCAGGTACGATCGAGGGGAGGAAAATGGAGGGAGGAGGAGGCAGGGAATTAATCCAGCTGCGTTGTCTCGCCCCGGGCAAATTTCGTGCTTCGTTACTAAATTTACAGCTATCCATTATGGCTACCAAATTCGATTCGTTTAACATTTTGAAACAAAAGACACGTTTTTCTTATTCTCCGAGAGCCTAAAATATTATAATTTTGTAGTTTAAATATTTTTGCGCTGATTTTTTTTTTTTTTTTTTTAGTCGAAATATTATTCCCTCCTTTTTTTTTATATTCGACTATTAAAACTCGTTCAGGATAAAACGACTCTCTCCCATATGTACCAATCATATTAACCGATGTTATCTCTTAAGATCGCATTCGGTTCTCATACGCCTACGTTATCGAAAAAGAAAAAAAAAAAGTTTCACGTCGCTTTGACAAACAAGCTTTAAAACATCCTGTTACAATTTTTAAAATTGAAAAAACGAAAAAATATCTTAAACCGACACTGAAGCTGCGTGGGAGTTAGCAATCTTACAAACTTAAAAACTATTTTTTAATGATATTAACTAATAATATTTGTTAAAGGAAGAAAAAAAAAAAAAAAAAAACTTTTGTGAAGTCAATGCGTCACAAAAAAAATCTTGACCTTTGATATTTTTATACTTGATTTGATTTGAATTATTCCGCCATTTTGGTCGTTCGCCATGTTAAACGAAAAAAAAAAATTCTGCTTCGATTTTTTTTTCAAAATTCCGGTGGCGGGAAAAACTAAAAAGTTTTTAAAAAACTAAAATTAATTAAAAAAATGTCGTACATACCGTGATTGGGATTAAAAACCAACAAAAAGGTATACCGAACACCGATTAGAAAAAAATTAAGAAAAAAAAATTATGAATGTTTAATTTTGTATTATAAGAATATATGAGGAAAGCAAAGCAACACCTTAGTTGGCCGACTGACTAACTATACTGCCCACATATCGAACTCTCTTCAATCCGGTATTCATTTTCGTGCCTCAGGTCTAATGGAATAAGGGAACACATGACCAGACGAAGAATATAATTAACTCGATTTATTTTTACAGCCTCTTCGTCTGGACCCGATTTACCATCTCGCTCCAACCATAAAAACCTTTGTCCCAGACGCAAGAGCTGTTGTCCATTTTTTTTTTTGTGCAGATTTTCTTAGTTTTCTTTGCAAAAAATCGGACCGGATGGGAGCAATTAAAAAAAAATTGGAAATTCGAGGCAGGGACTCGTAGATTTAGTTAACAATTTTTTTTTGAAAATCCCACAAAATATTTCCTGATACGACTTAGGCCTATGCTTCAAATAATTCTGTTCCCGAAGTAGTCGTTCTCTAAAGCGATCGTTTTTAGATTCTTTCTAAGACATTTTTTTTTCTTTTCATCAAAAATTAACTAAAATTTTATCGAATGACAACCGAAAATTTATTTTTTAAACAAAAATAATTATTTTAATAATCGCTTAATTAAGAAAAAAAAAAAAAAAAACCATAATTATATTGGCTCTGTGAATTTTCGTAAACCGTAGCCTTTGCCTTTCCTCTAGTTTAATTTCCGATCTTTGAAGAAGTAAAAAAACAATTTTTAACTTTTTTAACTTTAACCGACGTATGATATAAAAAAAAGTCAAAAAATTCTCATCTTTTTTCTTCATACATGATCACAAAAAAAAAAAAAAAAAAAAAAAATGTTTGGAGTTATCTCGTTCTGTTAAAATGATTATTAACGATTTTGACCCCAGATCATTTTGACCGCACTCGTCACGAAAATTAAAAAAAAAAAAAAAAAATCGATTTTCATTTCTCGGCAAATTAAAAAAACATTCTTAATCGAATACTTATAATTTCCCATTTTCGCTAATTCGAAAATCTGTCTTATTAGCAGAGGAAAAAAAAAGATTAAATGATCGCCACCAACTCATTAAATTAAAATGAAATGGAAATTGCTTCGCGTCACGCAAATATTTATTTCTATTTAAAGATTCTGTATAACAGATCTCGATCTAATTAAATCGAAATTAACAACGACAAAAATAATATTTTTAATAAATACAGTATATATAAATAATACAAAAGAGACCATCCGACAGGGATAAAATAATTCTTCTTGTCATTAAAAAAAAAAGTAAAATAAGAATGAAATAGTTGCTTGGTCATGGCGGGCTGGAGCTGGACCACATTCCATCCTCTTAGTCCGGTCCATAAAAAACATACTCACCTCTGTCTACCTGAGCCGTTTCTGTCTGTACACTCATCCTCTCGGATGTTTGACCTTTATTTCGGTTTTGATTCTTTTCAAGTCCTCCGTAGTCGTCTCACCTTTTTTTTCTTTTTTTTTTTCAAAAATTTTTTTTCCCGCTCTTAAAAGCTTTTGCCATTTTAAAATAAAACATGAATATATTTGGCTGAATATCTTCTTCATGACGAGTCTTGTACGTTTAGACTGGTTTGACAGCTATGGAAATTCGTCGTCGAATTTCTTCCCGAAGTGTACACAGTACAATCGATGCTCAAGCACGTTTACAAATAGGTAGCAGAATCGACGATAGATTTCTGCGGCTTATTACTTAGAAGCATCATTTAAAGTTAATTCGTTCAGCAGTACTTGGTCGGAAGTGGCTTGCACTGCTCAAAGTGATTTAATCACCCCTTTATCTCTATTTGAATTCAATTATTTTTTAAAAACTTCAATTTTTACCAACAAGAAGCGGTTTATGTCTCGCCATCCAGTTCGTAAAAAGGTTTTAAAAATGAATCCACACATGAAAACATCAGTGGAAGAAAGAGGCCGTTCAGGTTCCAAAAAAAAAAAAAAACTGTAGTCAATAAATGAAAATCGAAAGAAGATCTAACATTTTTTTACTGCTTGCTTACAAATAGTAAATGGATAAAAACGGCTCAAATGAGTTCAGTGATAAAAAATCCTGTCGGAATCAAGATGGCGTCCAAAATAAACAATAGACAATTTCGGCAGTGGAATTCTGGGACAGACGACGCTTCTGTGTGATTCATAACTTAAGAATAAGCGGTACAGTGCATGGTCGTATAGACAGGTCCGGAAACTTCCCATGCTGTTCATGTCTTGCTTAACCACGTACATTTTAATTCTAAAAAAGGCCATTATTGATGGTGCTGCAGTCTTGAGAGACGCAACATATTAATCGGCCGTATAGACGTCTATACAGCCGTGCGCCGCCATCGTTGTTTACAAATAATCTTAACGACCAATCAAATAGCGTCTTGCGTACAAGTAGCGCTTACGGTGGTAGAAAGGAAGAACTAACTTTCGCGTAGTTAAGCGGGACAAGATCTTGCATGTATAAGGGATAGGAGTTTCGGACCTGTCTATACAGCCGTGGTACAGTGATTTTAGCTATTTTAAAACATTTAATTCTGAAAATTCTTATAATTGATGCCAGCTATTACTCTAAAATTAATTCCGAAGTTAAAGCTACAAAATTTTTTCCTCAAACCGAGCAAACTGAATTTTTTTAACTTCCTCTACACTTAGCTTACGGAAAGCATTATTAGAATTTACCCCGTCAGACGACACGATTTGCAATGGATTATGGGATGGAACGTCACTGTCGAAATCGGCAACAGAAAATAGACTGTTGTCTTTTTTTTTTTTTTTTTTTTTCGAGTTCCAGCCAGGTCCAACGGTTTCCTTCTACTGACGTCTTCAATAATATCCAGGAGGCCCTTTCTGAAAGAAATTTGAGCTTTCCCGTTGTTTTTGTTCATAAACCAGGATAATGAATGGCGAAAATATTTTCCAAATGAGACCAGTGGCATCTTTAGCCATCATTATTAGGCGAAGAAATGATTTCGGGAAAAAACGTTTTTTAAAATGAGTTTTAGTGACTTTTTTCCCTGAAAATGAAATGACTTGAAAAATTATTTAAGAGGTGAGGGGCCCCGAAAACAGGCCTGACGACGCCACCGCAAGCTACGCTATTTGGAGATTAGGTCAGTGTTGTGAGCAAGAAGACCTGAAAGTTTTCGAAGAGAGCCGAAATTTTTTTTTTCCTTTAATTTAGAAGCTAATCATTAGATTTTGGTTTTTCAGTTGAAAAACGTTTTCTCAGACTCTCGAGACTCATCCCCTTGGGTACCAATCAAATATTTGTCAGCATAATTTTGACAATTTTCGACATTTGAATGGCACCTTTAAGGGAGCGTTCAAGTATTACGTAAGACCGGAAAGGGAGAGGGGGGGGGGGTGCGAAAAATTCTTACGAATTTTACATTGAGGAGGTGGGGAGGGGGTCCGGAAAATCTAAAGTAAGAATTTTTATTATTATTTATTGTTCACAGAAATTCAAATTTAATATAAAAAGTGGACACCCTTCCGTTTGCCACCTTCTCTTAAAAAAAAAATTGTATTCTAACTTCAAGAAAAAAAATTATTTTTTTGAAATTTTGTAAGACATTTTTCAAATTGAAGGTAAAAAAAGGGGGGGGGGGTCAGCGAAAATCTTACCTAAGTTAAAGGGGAAATCAAAGAAATCTTACTAAATCTTATGACAGGGGGGAGAAGGTCGGAAAACCCGAAAAAAAGTCTTACGAAATACTTGAACGCTCTCTTAATGATCCACCCCTTTTTTTTAATTCTCACGTTAAAAAAAAAAAAAATTCTGGAAATTACCATGGATTTTGACAAACTATTGTTTCCCACAACTCGTGAAATTACGAATTCCAAAATTTCCCTGTAAATCACAAACTCTAAAGAAATCCCTTCTTCCCTTTCGTCTTTTTCACAGATGAACGGACGAAAGAATCTAGATTGAATCTATTATCTGGGAAGTCTATTAGCTTACATATCCTAGGGAGCTTGTCCTCGCTGATATCGTCCTTCAAAATAAGCCAATTAATATTCATATCACTCAATTCAGGAAAATAAGAAACTCAAAGAAAGAGAAAAAGAGAAAAAAAAAAAAAAACCTCTACGAAATTAAAAAAAAAAATCACGAGTTCTAAAACAAAATTCTTTTTACTTTATATTTTTGCAGCTGTTTTATTTATTAGCAGTCACACTCTCGAACTTTTCCTTTCATTTCCCTCAAGCCATCTTATAAAGTTTGTATCGTTATTCTTAGCAGCATGCATCGATTAAGTTGTACTAATTTCCCAAAATTAAGAACTTGGTTAATATGTGAATTCGTTGCTCTGTAACAAAGCTTAAGTATTGCCAGAGCTAACGGAAATTCAGGGAACGGCCAGGCATCCCTGGGATGCACAATAGGAGGGATATTGAATACCGTAATTTTTTGAAAATGACAATAAAATGGCTTCATCATTAATAATGTTATTCACTTTAAAACGATCAAGATTAGAGTGTTATTTAAGTTGGGAACTTCCGAATTTTAATTGTCTCACCCCCAGACTCCGTGATCCTTGATTTATAAATGAACCCTAATTTTTCTCGGACTTTTTACTTGATTTACTTTGAGCTTAAAGGTCGGAAAATTCACATAACGATAAAAAAGGCGATAATTTGTTTTCTTGTGAAAAAAAAGGTAATATGGTATTGGAAATATGGATGGAAAGAAGGTAAAATATGAGCAAAAACTGCGAGGACTTAGTTCGTTGCTTTTTTGACGTATTTTAGTTTTCAGCTCAAAATTGGAGTCGGTAGGAAAAACCGGACAGATTCGTGATGTAATCATTTTCGATACAAAACAAACTGTTTTTTGACACACACACAAAGAAAAAAAAAAATAAATAAATAAATAAATAGCGGCTTTTTTGATCTTATAGGAATTTTCTGACTTTTAAGCTCAAGTCGGCAGTTTTCCTGTCGAGGAAAAAACCTGAAAAAAATAAAAGTTGACTTATCGACCGGAAATCACGGATTCCTGGGTTGAGACATTTAAAATAAGACACACCCTAATCAGGGCCCGTCCATAAATTACGTAACGCGATTTTGGCTCTTTTTGACCCTCTTTCCCCCCCTTGTAACACACCCGTAACGTAAACTCCAACCCCCCGAAATATTATGTAACACAGGTCGTACCCCCCCCCCCTTTAAGAAATTAATTTTTTTTTTCAAAAATTGGAATTATTTTTGATTTTTGGAAAAAAGTTTGCAACTATTTTTAGAAGGGATAAGGATTTTAATTTTGAAGGCAGATTCCGAATGAGAAAAAAAAAATTAATATCTATAAAATATTTTTGAAATATTTTTCAATGTTTTAAAAATATTTTGCAAAATATTTTTTGAAGCAAAAAGCAATCCTAATAATATTTTTTGAAGCAAAAAGCAATAAAAATATTTTTAAATTCTTGTCAAAATTTTAAAAATATTTTTATTGTTTCTTGTTTCAAAAAATATTTGCAAAATATTTTTAAAATATTGAAAAATATTTCAAAAATATTTTATAAACATTAATATCCTTTTTCTCATTTTTATTTTTAATGATATCAAGTTTAACAATTATCCCGGCATCGGGAGATATTTTTAAAAGATTTAGAATATAAAAGAAAAAAAATTTCGGAGAAAAATGACATATATAGCCTTTAGCAGATAGAAGTACAACTGAAACCGAATTAAATGAAAAAAATATTAAATTTAAAGATGAATTTTACGTAACGCCACACCAGACCCCCCCCCCCCCCTTTAAGCGTAACGTAATTTATGGACGGCCCCTCATGACGCTACTGAAACCGCAAAGCCCTGACAAAAGCCGAACTCAATGAGCTTAAATGAATGTTCCTTTAATTGTAACAATAAAATCACATTTAATTTATTATTTTTTTTCAAAAGTCATACGAAGATTTAATTTTCTGTCTTAGCTCCGCCGCAATTTTAGCGTTTTGCCTGGATCTCGAAATTTCCATTTCCTTTTTATCTTGTATGTATTTTAATTTGGCCTCTTTCATGTTAAGTTCTTCTCTTGCTTGCATTTCTCTTTGTCTGTCTTCTTCTCTTAGCCTTAAAAAAAAAAAAAAAAAAAAAAAAAAAAATTGCAAATGATATTAAAAAAGAAAATTAGTGATATATGATTATTTATGAAACGTAATAACTCGCTTATTTAAAATGTAATAATGATGTTCCAATTTCATTTTGTTTTTCTCTAACAACAATTTCTTTTTCCATTCTAAAGCCCAGTTTACACGGTATTCGCTAAGCAATTGCGTGCTTTGATATCTTCTCATGTTCTCCTCTTGGATTTCGTCGTATTTCCTTCTTAGCTCTTCCCTAGTTTCCTTCGCAGCTTGCCATTTCAAATCTCGTTTCAGGCTAAACAAAATAATTTTAAATAATAAAAAAAAAATAAAGAACATAACTTAAGGTTCAATGAATATAGTCCGGTCATTCTAGCCCTAATAAAGGAAAAATTCCGAACAGAAATTTTTTTTGGTTAAAAGCTACTATATGGCCTAGAGTTCTTATATAAAAAAAGTCAACCAAATTCCGGCATGCGTTTTGCAATGGCAGCCTCAAAAAGGGGTATTTTTTCGGTTTTTCGCATATAGAAAAGAAACTTGGACCCAGATTGAAAATTCGTCACGGCCATAAAATTCTCCATAAAATTCTGCGTCTGATGGTATATTTTCGGATTTTTTTCGATAAAGTCAACCCCGAACGAGAAAAGATTTTAAAAAATTCAAAAATGGCCAAAGTATGCTAAAAAATACATCCATTTTCATTAAAATCAAAAAAATCAAGATTTTTATCGGGAGTGAAAATTTTGGGTTGCTTGCCTGAAAGTAGACTAATTATAAAGCGTAACCATGTATTTTTCGATTTTTTTCCTATTCATATACTTGGGGGCAGGGGGGGTCCAAACATGGGTGGTACAGTCAAAAAATTAATATAAGTTTACAATTTCGAACACGATCACTTTGATTTGGTTGACAACCCTATCACAGGGTTTTTGAGATCAAATTTGAGAATTTCACCGTCGGGAAACTAGGGGGGCGGAGCCCGGGGCCCCCTTTTCCTGTAAAAAAAAGTAACTTAACTACGAAAACTAACTTTTAACTTCTTATTTGGCTGGATTTAAATCATAAAAGTCATCTTTTATTAAAAATGTTGTAAGGGGCATAGCCCGAGGAGGACAGTGGGGCCCCAATTTAAAGAATTATGGTAAAGTTGATTTTGGAGTCGATTTCTATGTTTTCGGGGCTGTAGATTTCATTTTTAGCATCCAATTTTTTTTTCGACACTTCTTTTGGGTATATCGCAAGCTGATTTAATTCCTTAAAATTTCCTGTGTGGGACCGACAGTTTAACGCCGGTTCGAAACGGCTACTTGATTGATTTTCGTAGCAATTACCCTTGGAGGTTTGCCATTGCCTACCGACTGTTGATTTACTAACTAGCGCACTAGTTTCACCTCAGCAAAATTCCTAACTCTAAACTAGGATAGAAGCACGACGCGCCGCATCTCATGACTGAGACTCGAGCGCTACACTACTACGAGAGCCAAAATAATTATTAAAAATTCAATCAAATAAGGCTGTGATCAATAAAACCTTTCTGACGAAAAATTCCAGAATATTAGGAACTAGCCAACTTACACTTTTTAGGGATATGCCAAAAAGAAGCGTCGAAAAAAAATTGGATGCTAAAAATGAAATCTACAGCCCCGAAAACATAGAAATCGACTCCAAAATCAACTTTACCATAATTCTTTAAATTGGGGCCCCACTGTCCTCCTCGGGCTATGCCCCTTACAACATTTTTAATAAAAGATGACTTTTATGATTTAAATCCAGCCAAATAAGAAGTTAAAAGTTAGTTTTCGTAGTTAAGTTACTTTTTTTTACAGGAAAAGGGGGCCCCGGGCTCCGCCCCCCTAGTTTCCCGACGGTGAAATTCTCAAATTTGATCCCAAAAACCCTGTGATAGGGTTGTCAACCAAATCAAAGTGATCGTGTTCGAAATTGTAAACTTATATTAATTTTTTGACTGTACCACCCATGTTTGGACCCCCCTGCCCCCAAGTATATGAATAGGAAAAAAATCGAAAAATACATGGTTACGCTTTATAATTAGTCTACTTTCAGGCAAGCAACCCAAAATTTTCACTCCCGATAAAAATCTTGATTTTTTTGATTTTAATGAAAATGGATGTATTTTTTAGCATACTTTGGCCATTTTTGAATTTTTTAAAATCTTTTCTCGTTCGGGGTTGACTTTATCGAAAAAAATCCGAAAATATACCATCAGACGCAGAATTTTATGGAGAATTTTATGGCCGTGACGAATTTTCAATCTGGGTCCAAGTTTCTTTTCTATATGCGAAAAACCGAAAAAATACCCCTTTTTGAGGCTGCCATTGCAAAACGCATGCCGGAATTTGGTTGACTTTTTTTATATAAGAACTCTAGGCCATATAGTAGCTTTTAACCAAAAAAAATTTCTGTTCGGAATTTTTCTCTTATTCCCAAAAATTTCAGCTAGATTGACTGGACTAATAGGAGGAAAAAGCAAAATCGATTACGAGAGTAAAAGGATAGGTACGCCTTAATTTTAACGTTTAGATTACCATGTTGCCGTATTTAAAGTATTAAAAAGAACTAGGGAGTTTAATAAACTCGGGGATGTGTTTAATAAATCGCTGCTCTATTATTTTGCTTGTTGTTTCTCATGTAAATACAGGAATGTCATTTTTAATTTTTTTAAAAGATCCCCAAGGAGAACCCAAGGAGAAAACAGCAGTTTTATTTTGGGGTACATTGCAGGATTTTCACATCGCGGGATTCATGAATTTACAACCTAATCGAAGAAAAGAGAGCGCCTTCATTTTAACGTTTAGATTACAGTCAAACCCATTTCAATTAAGCACCCTAGGGATGGCAAAAAAATCGGTTTTCTAGAGGGATGGTCTTCGAAAAGGAGCTCTTAAAGATATAAAAATGAGAGATTCCAAATTCAAATTCGGCGTTTTTTCATTCCCGGGAATCGGGAATTCCCGTTTCTGAAAAAAATATTAATCCCGGGAACAAGAATTCCCGTCTCAGGGGTCCGAAGTTCGGAAATTTTGGCCGATGCCGATATCAGATTTTTTTAAATATTTGAAATAGGCGACGGCATCGGCATCGACCCGAGATATTTAGCCGGCCACGGGCACCGGCATCGGATTCGGACTCGGACTCCTGTCCTGCTTTGGTCAGCTTTTCATTTCTCGGGAATCGAGAAATTGACACTTAAATTCTCGGGAATCCCGGGAAAGCCGAGACTTTATTTAGAAGGCGAAAGAAATAAAAAGAGAATAACCCTGATTTCCGTATTTTTGGGAAGTAAGTTCGGAAATAAGCGGAGCCATGTCCAAAAAAATATTTCTATGTTGTTTAAAGGGAACGCTTGAGGCAAATAATTAAAAAAAAATGTCTGATTTTTTGTAACTTTTTTCAAAAATATTGAAAATTTTATGTGATAAAATGGTCCAAAAGTTGATAAAATTGATATCATTCCCGTTCCCGGGAAAATCCCGGGAATCGGGAACTCTCGAAAATGAGAAAAATTCCATTCCCGGGAAGCGGGATTCCCGACTAGTTAAGAAAAAATGTTCCCGGGAAAATTTTCAGGAAAAAAAACCGGGATCCCGGGAAATTTTTAGGGAAAAAAAACCCGGACCCCGGGAATTCCCGGGAGGAATCTCTAATAAAAATCCACCATGATTCGGATTAAAAAAATCCATGGGACGGGATGTACTGTACATATTCCTTCACTTGCAAAAGGTTGGTAAAAATGAAATCTCAGATTCCTCGGGGTACCACTCTCGAACATGTAAGAAAATGAGAAACTTTCAAGAGTTACCCTTCGGCATTTTCCATGCCTTGAAGCAAAATTTTGAGAGATTCCTTGGAAAAAAAAAAAAAAACTCGCTCTCTCGTTGCCCATTGGAAAATGAAGGGAAAACCAAAATTGGAGTTAATCGTCCCTTACGGAATTTTGAATTTGAAATTTGAACGAAGCCAAATTGAAAAACAAAGAAACGAAAACCGAGAGAGCGAGAGAGAGAAAACAGTCATTTCTGACCTTGCTTCCTTTATCCTTCTGTATTTCTCCATCAAAATATGTCGATGTTTTTCTTCCGTTCGTCTCTCTTTAGCCTCGTACATTTTCAAATGCAAAACGCTTTCTAATTCCTTTTCCCGCTCTTGCTGTTCCTTGATTTGTTTATGCAAAGTTTCTTGGGATTCGCTATTTGAAATCGGCCTCGATCTCTGAAAAAAAAAATTTTTTTCTTTCTTAATTCCTGCAGTTATTTTTTTTTCAGTCTCCGGAAACGTAAAAAAAAAAACCTTTTGTGTCGATATTTCCTTCTGCCTTCGTTCGACCCTTTCGTGTTTTTCGTTGATCATGGATTCCAGTCTTGTTTTCTCTTCGTTTAGAATTTCCGCCTGAATCTGTTTTCTCCTGAAGTTTTCTATGCTTTCTATTCTTCTTTTTTGAGCGACGTAATCGTTCCACAACTTTTTCCTTTCTTCCACCGTCTGCAAAAAAGATAAATAAAAACAGAACAAAAAAAAAAAAAAAATCATTGACGATTCAAAACTTTTTTTCTTCTTCCCTAAAAGGAGAAGGATGTTTCGACGTCGCAGGGAATTGAAAGCGGGATTTTTTACTTATCAAATCGAATAAAAATCATCCGCAGGGACTGCCTCCTTTTCTTTTTCTTTTTTTGCCTTCAAGGAGGATTTATTATACCTTTGTATAAAGTTGTTTATCCCTTGCCCAAACGTTCCTCGCGGAAAAAGCGATTTCTTCCTCTTCGAGAGCCGCCTCCCTCCTTAAAGCCATAAGCCGTAAAATCTTCTTGTCTTCCTCCGACAAACATCGGTTGTCGTAACTGGAAAAACGTAAATCATATCGAAAATTAAATTTTCTAATCTTTATCTACCATCGTCACGCATCAATTTTTTTTTTCTAGGCCTACTCACTCGTATAAAAAGCATCTTTGTACGAATCCGTTGGAAAGGGAAAATTTCCCGGAGGGCACTCGATCCGTCCTGAGAGATAAAGAATTCAAACTGATTTCGTTGGAAAATCGACCAGAATTGAGAATGGAAGACTCCGGAGTCACGAGTCTGTCTCTTATGCTGGTGTTGCGTTTATCCAACCGAGCTTTTCGGTTTTCGTTCCGGAATGCGTGGAGCTTTTTGCATTCCTTCATTTTAAAACTTTTTCTCCCTTCTCTGAAACAAAAATAACAATCAAATTAGCTAAAACGAAATTTTATGTAATTTTAAGACCGACACGCAAACCTTGTTATTTTTTTTTTCTATGATTGACGTTAGCAGAATAAATTAAAGCAATTTCATTATAAAAATAATTATCTTTATAAAAAAAACTTCAAATGAAAGGGCAAAAAAGCTCAAAGCTTATATGCTTCTCTTTAAAGACTTGCTTGCAAATAAGGTAAGACCAACGGGGGCAGAAAATGGACAAATGGACTGAGAGACCGAAAGTTTGTCGAAAAATAAGTTTCGGCGAAAATGATATTTAATAAAATAAATCGAAAATTTATTCGAAAAACGTTTGAATGCAGCGCAGGCAGTAAAAGTTAGGGCTATCGGACTTGAGGGTCCGGTTGGTAACTTGGGTTATTAGCAAGATATTAGGTAAGTTGGGTTAAATTTTAGGTTAGGTTAGGTTGTAGGTTAGGTTAGGTTTTAGGTTAGGTTGGTTATGTTTTAGGTTAGGTTTTAGATTAGGTTAGGTTAGGTTTTAGGTTAGGTTAGGTTTTAGGTTAGGTTGGTTATGTTTTAGGTTAGGTTTTAGATTAGGTTAGGTTAGGTTTTAGGTAGGTTAGGTTTTAGTTAGTTAGGTTAGGTTTTTAGGTTGGTTAGGTTTTAGGTTAGGTTAGGTTAGGTTTTAGGTAGGTTAGGTTTAGGTTTTAGGTTAGTTTAGGTAGGTTAGGTTAGGTTGTAGGTTAGGTTAGGTTAGGTTTTAGGTTAGGTTTAGGTTAGGTTAGTTAGGTTAGGTTTTAGGTTAGGTTAGGTTTTAGGTTAGGTTAGGTTTTAGGTTAGTTAGGTTAAGTTTTAGGTTAGGTTGGTTTTAGGTTAGGTTAGGTTAGGTTAGGTTAGGTTTTAGGTTAGGTTAGGTTTTTAGGTTAGTTAGGTTAGGTTAGGTTAGGTTTTAGGTTAGGTTAGGTTTTAGGTTAGGTTAGTTTTAGTTTAGGTTAGGTTTTAGGTTAGGTTAGGTTTTAGTTTAGGTTAGGTTAGGTTAGGTTTTAGGTTAGGTTAGGTTTTAGGTTAGGTTAGGTTTAGGTTAGGTTAGGTTTTAGTTTAGGTTTTAGGTTAGGTTAGGTTAGGTTAGGTTAGGTTAGGTTTTAGGTTAGGTTAGGTTTAGGTTAGGTTAGGTTTTAGGTTAGGTTAGGTTTTAGTTTAGGTTAGGTTAGGTTTTAGGTTAGGTTAGGTTTTAGGTTAGGTTAGGTTTTAGGTTAGGTTAGGTTTTAGTTTAGGTTAGGTTTTAGGTTAGGTTAGGTTAGGTTTTAGGTTAGGTTAGGTTTTAGGTTAGGTTAGGTTTTTGGTTAGGTTAGGTTTTAGGTTAGGTTAGGTTTTAGGTTAGGTTTTAGGTTAGGTTAGGTTTGGTTTAATGTTAGTTTAGGTTAGGTTTTAGGGGGGGGGGGGATCGACGCTCCTTGATGGCCATAGGGATAAAAAGGATTGCCCCCTCCACGTGAAACCCCTGGATAACCTTTCAGAAGACCAATGACTCAACCGAGAGCAGTTCTGCCTCGGTCACAGTTAGGTGCGTGAGCGTTGGATGGTGTTTCGGTGCTATCACAGAGGAGCACCACGCATCATTGACTTCGAGACGGGCAAGGCCTCTGAGATAGCAGAGAGAGGGTCAGAACACCTCTTCTGACTCATTCCGGATGTCGGCTCGAATCCCCCTTTTGGGATTTTTCTAGGGCGAGTCACACAAGCTTTGCTTGTTTACGACGGGGTGTGCAGGAGTTTGGCTTGAGACGGGCATAACAGCCAAAGTACATCTGGAAGGCCTCTGAGAAAGCAGAGAGAGCGTCTAACAACCTCTGCTGACTCATTCCGGATGGTAGGGCTTAAATTCCTTTTTGGGATCTTTAGAGTTTGAGTCACACAACTTTGCTTGTGTACGAACGGGATGTCTGGACGTTGTTCTTTTGAGCAACTATAAGCACGGAGAAGTCGCTTACCACCAGACCTTTTTGGATATGGTGTGCTAGGTGACTGCTTTCAATGGCTCTAGAGCTCAGCTAGGCCTGGATATCGTTGAAATGATGCTGCGACCAAACGCTGGTACGTAGATGCAGTATACATCAAGAAATTCACGAAGGATAAGGCGGCGATTGAGCGAGATAAGGAAAGATCAAGGACTGCCGGCCTTGAAGTAATGCGAACAGCAGTTCCGGGGTCGGTAGTCGTTTTTGCCGTGGGGTTTTAGTCAGTAGGAGTCTGACACTACCCTTGGTTCTCCAAGGTGCCCATAAGGATTATCCCATCGTACCAGAAAAAAAAAAAAAAAAAAAAAAGGTTAGGTTTTAGGTTACTTCAGGTTGTTAGTACAAAAACTCTCGAGTTTTCCTTTTAGTATCATTTTCGATCCCAATTAAAAATCTGAGTAAAAATGATCAATTTTGACTTCAGTCTTATTAGGAATTTTCAGTCAAGAGGGGTTTCTATTAGTCATTATAAATCAATTTTGGTTTTTCTATTTTTTATTTACTCATTTTTTTTTTTTTATTAATTTGATCATTCTTCATCGAAAAAGAGTCATATTCGACTAGTTTTCTTTATCATTCTTTTTCTTGCTAGAAGGTCGGGATCTGGTGACAAAACTTCGGTTTCTCAAGTATAACATGAGAAACCTGAGTAAGGGTAAAGGGTCAGTCGCGTAACTAGCACAAGACGCTCGATGAGACGCAATATTTCAAGTTAATCCCTCGGAAAATACGAAGGCCAAAAGCAGCTCCAGATTTGTCAGGATAACTTGCAATATGCTAGTTTGCATGTCCTCCCAAAAAATCTCGGGAGAATGTGCAATCGGGAGGACATGCCATGTCACCTCGAAAAAGTATAAGAGCCTTTGCAGTTTTTTCGATTTTGGTCAAAATTTAAGGTGTCGATTTTCTTTGCTCATAAACGGTTTTCGAAGGTATAGGATTCGAATATGAAGTCCATTTTTCCAATGCTGTCCAATTGCTAGCATCGGATCGGATCGGCATCGGCGAAAATTTTCAAGCTTTGGACCCCTGATTTTACTTTCCATTTTTATCGGCCCTTCCTATTTTGCAGTTCACCCTGTCCTCTTTTCACCCTGGTTTTTGTTTTTCTCTTTCTCAAGTATTTTGGACGACATGATTTTTTAAAATTCCGATTTTATTTTTTCGCACAATTTTATTTCCCACCCTTAATTTTTTCATCGCTAAGCTTTTCCCAACATTATTTAAAGGATACGTGCGAATCCACTCAAAAAAAAAATAAAAATAAGAAACAAATTATTCTTACATATACAATTTTACAATCGCAAAAACTGATTCTCCTTTTTTCCTCTTCTATTTTTTTTTAAAATTACTTTTTAACAACATTTTTAAACTCAAAAACTTTTTCGGTCATCCTGAAAAACCGTTTCGTGAATTTTATCGCCATCGGAAAAAAAAAGCAAATCAAAACAAGCCCGATGTTGAAATTCGAAATGAAACGAAGACGCAACTCAACCGGTAACTTTTGAAAAATAATTCTAAACAAAGCTTGGAAAGCATGAAAGAGAGATATTCGGATGGTACCATGTACGATATGATCCCAGGATAGGAGATCGATAACCGGCACATTCCCTTAGGGGGAAAAGCGGAGTCGCTTTTATTACTGGAGTTTCAATTTTTTTTAATGATCGATTTGTTTTTCTTTTTTAAAACAAAAAAAAAAAAGAAAATAAAATTTATCTGAAAAAGCATTCGAATCGACGTTAAACGATGCCGAGAGGATTTCGCAAAAGTTTTTAAATTAGACGATAAACGTGATTTACATTTACGTAAAAGAGACTCCCCTCCCCTACGATCCATTAGCCAAAGTAGCAAATAATCGATCCTTAAAAACGTTTCATTTCTTATTCCCGCTTTTTCTTTAATAGCTCCATTTTTTTTTTTTTTATTCTCGTTCTGACACTTGTTGCTTTCTGCAGGCTCCATTGTACAAGACGCTTCTTATCCCTATGTAAGCTCCTAATGGGATGCGATTTCGTTTCAATTCGGAGATTAACTCCTTTTCCATTTTCTAATAAACAAAAGGGACATTGAAATATTTTCCTTTCTATTGAAACAAGGTGAAAAAAACGAATTCGAGAAACCGTTTTTAAAAGTGATTTTAAACTTAAAAAAAAAAAAAAAAAAAAAAAAAAATTGGAAATGCTCATTTTATTTTTTCATGTGTAAGAGGTATCAGGTGCCCAGGTTTCCTGTTCATTCTTAAAAGATTATTGTAGACAGAAAACAGGTCGCGACGTTAAAACCAAAGGGTGCTATCTAAAAAAATTTTCTATGTTTAACTTATGAAAAGTCAAAAAGTAGCACCCTTTGGTTCTAAGTCGCAAGGTTTAGCTCAGCAATCAACAGAGCAGTCAAGGAATTTAGGAATTCGTGGACAGAAATGATGGCACTTTTTCAGACCATAGTTTCGGTTAAAACAACACAAGGGCTACAAAAGAAATTTTCAAATGTTTTTCTTTTGTAGCCCTTGTGTTTTATTATACTATCACTGAATAGGTGATCAATTTTTTTTCTTTTGCAGCACTAACGATCTAATACGTATATCTGTCTCGGATGGGTTGGGCGTCGGCGCCGCTTAACGAGGAAGCCGACGTCGACGTCTAAATTCTGGTATTCGCGAAGTTGTTACAACCATGTCCGAGCGCCAGGGGGGCACTATGCACAATCGATAGTGCTAAATTAATGCTACATCAGGGCATGGCTCAAAATGGCACGGTCAAAATGGCTTCCCGAGGCAGATATATTAGGTAGTTAGTGCTACAAAAGGAAAAATTGACCACCTATTTAGTAACAGTATATTAGAACACAGGGGCTATACAATAGGAAAAATCGGCGGACAATTTTTCTTTTGTAGCCCTTGCGTTGTAAGCTAATTTTCCTCGCAAAGGACAGCGTCAAAATGTTTCTTTAAATGCACTAATGCGATCTTTAGTAGCTAGGAGGTAATCAATTTTTTTTAATAGCAATAACTCAGCACTAACGCATGAACGTAATTCAGACTCGAAATATCGACTGCACGCGTTCGTCGAAAGATCTAATGGAACGTGACTTTCATCGGCAGTGCGATATTAGCGCTTTTGGTGATCTGTAGCACCAATGTAGCACTAACGATTGAGATAGTTTTCGAGTTTATTATACAAATACAGTTAAGTTCTGATATTAATATATCGCGACCTTAGTCGAATACCAGTCTATCTGAAATTTTTTATTTGTACTTAATCCAATGTTTAGCATATGAAAAGGAGTCCAAAAACCGAATTTCTGGTAGAAAGGTATTCGACTAAGTTCGCGATATGTATGTATATAGGTCAAAGATATATATTTTGATGAAAAATGGCTTTCCGAGGCAGTATTAATATAGCACTAAAGATTGAATCCGGGTTGGGAATGATAACGTAGGTGGCGGGATAGGTCGAAGTTAGCGCACCGAATGACTCTCTATTGCAGCACTAATGCAGCACAAACAGTATACTGTAGTACTAATACACTAGCACTATTTATTATGTATAGTGCTTACTTGGCATTTCGACATGGTTGTGCCAACTTCACGGACACGATTTTGTGTAAAAAAACGTACGAAAAATAGTGCTTGTTTGCACAGCAACCTGCCGAATCAAAAAACAAACTTTATTCATCAGTCGAAAACTCCTTGCCCCGCCATGATTTTTTGTTCGGGCTATCTTTTATGGGCGGTTTTTCCCCTTCCAATTTATAGCTAGGAGGAACTAATTGTAGCATTGCAAAAGTAAACAAACGTTAATATATTGAGCTTATGAAAAAAAATGAAGGTTCGTTTACTTTTGTAATGCTATAATTTGTTCCTTTTCCGTATAAATATAATCGATACCGACTAAAAACGGCAAAACTTTCCCATCCCCTAAAATTTTTCAATTAAGCTTAACTCACAGAAAAAATTATGGAATTTCCTCGAGCTTTATTAAATTAATAAACTTTCGTTTTAAAAGACATGTATGATCAAAATTTATAAAATCGATAAAATACCTTAACGAAAACTTTTATTGTATTTATTATGAACTTTCCTAAAAAGCAAAACAAACAAAAACTCCCTAACGAACTCACGATCGAAGAAAAGGAACGAAATATATTTCCGGTTGGTAATTAGCTTATACGTAAAAAAAAAAAAAAAAAAAAAAAAAACAAGAATAGTACGTGTTCTGATTTAAAGTTCAGAACGGAAAAAAAAAAAATAAATCGCAATTTGATGTTTTGTTCTTCCCATGCGGTTTTTTTTTTTTTTGTGGATGTTAAGTGTCGTTTCTCGGATTATCGCTTTCGCAGTCGGTGGAGAAACGCATGCTCGGACTGCTGACTTCTCCAGCACCGTCTCGCCACAGTACCTCCAGCACTTTCACGGTTTTCACGTGCAGCAGTGACGTCAAACATTCGAGCTACAGGTGGCTTTTTCAAATAAAAATATTTTTTACGCGAAACGTTGGATTTCTTATTGCTGGAAAGAAGGTAAAACTGATTTTTATTTTTTTTTTTTTTCGTTGATTCTCCAGGGTCAAACTATTTTTTTGTCTTTGCCCAAATATTAAAAAAAAAAATTAATTTCAATTGGGAGACGAAAAAAAAAATCGGCACTAATTAAATTTTAAAGCGCAAAGGTGACAAAAATAAATATTTTATCGCTTTTGCAAAATTATCGTTAAAGTTAAAAAAAAAATCTTCGAAGATTGTTTTTCTTTTCGATAATGTAGCTGCTCTTTCAAATTTAAATAAAAATCGTGAAAAAAAAAAAATAATTAATAATTAATTGAGCCTGAAAATTCGATTAAAATACAAGATCTCTGCTTCTTGCATAAAGGGTGAACCGTTTTCGGACTACGAAAAGAAGAAAATTGTTAATACAAAAGTCGAAAAGTAAAAATAAAAGCTCGGCCAAAAGCTCAAAGTGAAATCGTCACTGAATAATTTAGCATGGATATGTTATTCACTCCTACATATTAAAACACGAGAATCATGTTTCTAGTTCCCTTATTATCCTTCGAATTTCCGTTTATCCCTTTTTGCCAAGCAAGATTTTATGCTTTAGTTTTCGCATCCCTTCCTTTTAGATTTTTTTTTCCCCTACCCTTTTTCGTCGTTAGAGAATATATGAAACTTAAATTTTAATTTTCGAGTCGTATTATATGCGAATGGTTTTTGCCGCGTTAAAAAAAAATTACCTGGTTTCAAAATGACCGCGATGGAGGTTTTTAGGGTCGCTGATTTAACGAGTTGTCGGGAAAGTTGCCCACTCTTTTTTTTTCTTTAACGAGTTTGGACGGAAAAGTGTAAAAAGCGTCAAAGAGAATTAATTGTCAGAGTTGCATAACTGTGGTGAGAAAATTTAGGCATTATAAAAGAAACTTTAGGGGCCATTTCAGGATTAAATAAAGAGGACCGGATTTTGCAGCCCTCGGAGCCATATTTGCCTCGCTGTCTCGCTGTTGACCTGACACTGACCCGGTTTTTCATTTTAAAAAAAATTTGTTTTACTTTTTAAAAAAATTATAAAAACGTTAATTGTTTTAAGCAAACAAAACATTTGGCTGATCTTGAATAAATTCGTTTTTCTCCTTTGAGTTAATATATCGTTCGATAAAGCTATCAACATGCAGGAAGAAACCTTCGTCTTCAGCTTTGTTAAAAAATTAATATAAAGTTTTCTTCTTTCAAAATACTTCCTCCACAACTTCAGATAGGTGATCACCATTGTGATCTGCACTTTTGAGGCTGCGCTGCAGGTAAACGTAAAGCGATATGAAATCGATTACAAAGACATTCACCCTTCGCTTATTTTTGAGATAGGCCTGGCCTCTTCTTCGTTCGAAGTCCATATAATCGACGTGTAGTTAATAAAAGAAAATTATGCCCTGACAAGGCCGTGAGCTACGTCCGAATTTATAATCTCTTCTTCTTGGTCCTTTACTCGATTAGGAGCGGAGCTCACAGTGAGCTTGCGCTCACAGGCGTATGGGACCTACAGTTTAACGCCGGTTCCGAAAGGCTACTTATGAGAGATTTACGAGGCAATTACCACTCGGTGGTTTGCCATTGCCCGCCGAGGGGTGGTGACCGTTGATTTTCTGACTAGTGAACTACTTTTTACCTGACAAAAACTCCTAGCTATGAACTAGGATAGAAGCACGACGCGTCGGATCTCTTGACTGAGAGTTGCCCGCGCTATTAACTGGGCTACGGGCTACCATAATAATAAATAAATAAATAAATAAATAAATAAATAAATGACAAAAAATAGGGCTCTATAAAACAGCAAAGCCATTGCACCAATAGTAGGTCAGTCAGCACAGGCCCGCTGCTTCTTTCTGTATAAAGACCATTCAAATATTACGTTAGCATAAAATTGACAATTTTTGACACTCTCCCCCCTTGTCAGACAAAGTCAGCATTACATGTATCCCCCTTCAAAAATTACGTGCACTTTGGATATCCCCTCCTTCTTTTCCTTGCATGAGATCAAATAATAACAGGTTTGTGAAAATTTTGTCGTAATAAATTCAAGTAAAAGATTTTCCACTTCTCAATCACTTACGTCAGTCAATCGTTTCCTCGTTTCTTTTCGTGGTGAAACTTGTTCATTTTAAAAACGATAACCAAACCGAGAAGCCCCAATCATTTCTTTTTGATCCCCCTCCTCCTCAGTCTATTACCCTAGAACAGGGTGAAGTGGCACCTCAGGAAATGGCCTGTTTTGATTGTGCCTTCCAGACCTACCTGCCTGCTGCCAGATGGGCACCTTTAGGGAGAGAAAATCCCATAAGAGTATTAAGCTGGTCCACTCATCGGCTTGGTGATCGTCCTCTCAAGCTACGGCCTTCCAGTTTTCCTTCCACCATAAACTTTTTTCTGGCCCTTTCGGCCCTGGAAGAGACAAAAACAAAAAATTGATTAGAATTTTTACTAAAAATTATGAACAAAGTTTTGATAATGATTTATAATTCAATATTGACGACAGATCTGGGAAAACGGACCGCCCACTTGTCGGCAAAAGTTAACCTCCTACCCTCTAAAGTGCTGATATAATAGGGATCGTGCACATATTACGTAAGTATGTTGGGGGAAGGGGAGGGTGTTCATGTACTTAAATCTTACGCACATGGAAAAAAAGTTCCGTTCCTGTTACTCAATGTTGAGTTGGGTCCTGTGAGGTTAGGTTAAGTTAGGTTAGGTTTAGTTTGGTGCTAAACCAACTAATAAATGTTGAGTTGAATCTTGTGACGTCTAAACATGAGTTGATGATACTAAAAATTTGATAATTATTACTAAGCGTTAGTCGACCACCACACATGGGTCACGATGTTGGATTGAGAGAGAGACTAAGCGTATTAATCATTGCTAACGCTTAGTAATAATTAATAAATCTTCAGTATTATGAACTCAATGTTTAGACGTAACCGAACCATACCTAACGTATACGCTAATCACCTGAGCTCTGAACCCAAACCCTCAAGTTCAAGAGCCCTGCCTGCGCTAGGTTACTGCATTATTATTTACGGGTAAGATCACTAATTTGGATTCCCCACTGAACATATTTACGTAACTTATGGACGGTCCCGTACTTCAATGGCCCCAATAATCAGAACTGTAAGTCCCTTGATCCGACGCCACCATTCAGGTTCAACCATGCTCGAACCAAGTCTTCGAATGATCATGAATGGGAAAATCAAATACGTATCGCCATCGTCAAGTCAAGACAGACTTATGGAAGGAAAATACTTCCTATTTTAATCAGGAGCTTTCCCCTTCATCAGTCAGCAGCCTGGTTAAGTTGCGTATACCAACAACCCTTTAGTCATGTTGGACATACCCAGACAACAAACCCGAATGGAAATGTTATGAGCGGGTATTCCGACTTTTTCTACTCAATTTCCATCTGGAATCGTCTAAAATTCCACTCTAGACTCGAAATTTCGTGCTTGTAAACTGAATCTAAGTAGAAATTGAGTAGAAAAAGTCGGGCCCGTAGCCAAGGTGGGGCAAGGGAGGCGTTGTCCCCTAGCCTGATTTGGTGCTCCGGGAGTAAATTGGCTAAACATAACGGGTTTAACGGGACTAAACCCGTCATGTTTAGGCAATTTACTTAATAAGGCCTATTGCCCCCTAAACAAGTTAAACTGCCCCCCTGGCTCTTCGTTATGACAACAGGCCCGGAAAAAGTCTTAATATCCAATATTATATTTCCACGTAGAATCAACCCAGATTCTACGGCTGTGGGGGTTGGGTTCAACCTAAATTCTTTTTCTCTCGTGGGTACCAATCAGCATCGTTTTCAACCTAAAAAAAAAAAGTTTCCCTGATAGAACTCAAAACAACCTGATAGAAAGAAAAAACTCGCGAGATTAAGATTTTGTAGTTCTAGAAAGATTTTTCAATCTTTCTAGGACTAAAAAAACTTTCCTAAATTCACTCCAAAGTAAACATTATTCTTGCTCCTTTAAAAAAAGCAAGGTAAAGCTCCTTATCTTACATCATCTCTTTTATTTATAATGCAGATGTCGGGTAAGGGTTTATATATTTCCCCTTTTTAGTCTAGTTCCTAAGGATTATTTTTAATTATTTATTTTTCCTTGTTATCTGTCCGAAAAGGGGTTTGTCAACTGACATAAATTTAGTGGAAAATTTTTTTAATTTTAAAACACGAGGAAATATGTCACGAGATTTTTTCCTTCCCCCGGAGCGAAATAAGCCGTCGCCTATCTTTTTTTAATTTTTGATTGACATCTTTCGGCGTCTAAAAAAAAAAAAAAAATTCTTTTTTGACGTCACGTCGGCCCTTATTCTCCCTTTTTACGCCCCTCTCCCTCGTACTCCTCCCTTTTCTCTCTTAGACTTTTCGGACGAGATCGATTGTTATCTGCCCGAAAAAGAAAATTTCAATCGAATAAACAAATGGAGTAAAAGAAAACACATTCAGTTTACATTTCCTTTTATCAATCAGGGAATCAAAGCCTCGCAATGGAAATCGTATTAAAAGCAAAAGATGCAAACATATAAAATAAAAAAAAAAAATAAAAATCTAAATTGCGAGAATCTCAAAAATCGTGGTCTTTTCTCTTATCTTTCCAAAAGGAAAATCGTTGATGAAAAGAAAGTTTTTTTTTTTTTTTTTGAAAAAGCGATTTTTAGCATTGAAGGATTGCGTCGGAAAAAATCGCCGAGAGCAACGATATATTTTTTTTAATGAAAAAAAAAAAAAAAAGATCCTTTATAATAAAAGCATCATCATTTGATTCGAAGGCAAACGAAATTAATTTAAACGTTATCAATTCCTTTTAATTATAAACGAAATTTTCATTTCGCTAACAATACCATTATCGGGTTCAATTTCCCATTTGAAAACAAATTTTTGAAAGGGGGAAAAAAAAACTAGGGTTTTGTCTCGGGCAAGGAAAGAAAAAAAGAGATCATTCGTTTCCCATGTTTTAGTCATCCTCGTCGCCGAAACCGCAAACTAATCCTTTTGCACTTATCTTTTTTTTTTTTTTTTTTTTTTTTTTCATACTTCCTTTTCCCCCCGAAATTTATTCTCCTTTTTATCGTTTTACTTCCCGAGTTGTTATAAAATAACAACTTTTTTGTTATTTTTTCATTTTATTTATTTACTTTTTAAAGAAAAGCTTGAACAGAGAAGATATAAAAAATGTACAAAATTTACATTTTTTCGAAGGGTCGCAAAAGATTTCGGTTTATGGGAACCCCGTGTATATTCTGCAGTCTCGTTCGCCGGTAAACTTTAAACTCGAATTCCGCGAAAAAAAAGTAATAAATTAAAAAAAGAGACTTGTTTAAAAAGCGGAATAAGCTTATACGGTTTTAAGAGAAAAAAAAAAAGAGCAAAAAAAAAGATTAAAAACATGAAAAGGTATTTTGAGAGCATATCGCTTTTGCATTTTCCACGGAAAAATTTTTCAAGTGTTTATTAATACTTTTTCTTGTCGGAAATGGGATTCATCAGCTTAACGAAAAATACCTTCCGTTCCGTAAAAAGAAAAAGATGGTCAAACGTTTTCCAAAAAATTTAAAGAACTCTGCTAAGAGACTTATTAGAAATGGTCGAGTCGATTTTTTGTTAACTTTTTGACTTTGCTATTTATACGTTAGATTTGTATAGAGTTTATGGTGACTGGAGAAATTTGACTCTATGTCCAATTTTTTTTTCATGTTAGTTTAAATTAGGCTTAAGCTCCTAAATCGAGGTGGGAATAAAAAAAAACGGCTTTCAGATTCCATGACATGTTGGGTTCATATAACAGAATACGTAATATTTTATTGTTTTTCGAAAGGGCGAGGGGAGGGGGAGGAGGGGAGAGAGGAAGTCCTTGTGGGAATTTTCCGAACTTTATGCAACGATCACCATGCTTTTTAGCAAAATAAAAAAATGCGGGTTCACTCACTTTCAAGTTGCAACCAGTGTTGTACTAAATAACACTTTGGGTGTCACTACTAACACTATTTCTAAGGCCTTGATTACACTACACACTTCATTCTTAACGGCACACCGATCTTTGCCAGCTTTTAATTTTTATGGCACCAAATAAAAATTTAAAATAAATACGAAATTCAATATTTAAAAAAAAAAAAAATACAATTTCACATTTAGCAAAATAGACAACAGAGTAAAGAAGACTACGTAGAGAAGTAACTCACATGATAAAGTTTGGATTGGGATGACATTATGTTTAGCTTATGAAGAAATGGCGTCATTGGTAAGCTAAACATGATGTGATCCCATACCAAATCGTTCATAAGAGTTACACTTCCCTGATAGACAAGGCACATGTTTTGAGATTTTCGCCGGAAACTAATGTATAGTATGCTCATAACTCAGTATTTAAACGTGAAAATTTTTCATCAAATTAAAAAAAAAAAAAAAAAAAAAAAAATCCGGAAAGGTTTTTGTCACGTGATCACTCCTTCTATTGGTGTGACGTCATCTGCCTGTATCGAAGCGAGATATCGAACTGGAAGCGAGACATCATTTGAAGCGAAATATGTTTTGTTTGTAAACATGCTTGTAAACATCATGCATCGATGCCGTTCAGAGTTTCAGAAATGAACACAACCACTTTTATGCAGACCACGTTACGTTCCGTTTTGGCGGGCATTCAAATTCAAATTTTTGTTTTTTCTCTTTTCGGGGCTTAACCGTTTCGAACTGGATTCGAACTCGGAAACTCGAGAATTTTCAATTTCAACTCGACTGATTACCTTTTGTACGTTCGAAAAATATCAAAATCTCATATTTTCGTCACTGTTCCATTTAAATTTGTCTTGATAATAATTTTTTTACGAGAAAACGGAGTCTGTGGTATGAGGATTATTAAAATTGTTTCCAGGTAAATACCACAAGATACTGATAATACGATTTTATTAAAACATTTTCCGATAGCTATTTCGACCCATTTTTAAGGTCATTCTCAAGGAACCTACAAAATCAAAAAATACATTCTATAGTTAGAAATTGAAAATTAAAACCTAACCTCACTTTGACTTACTTGACTAGAAAATTAAAATTGAAGTTAAAATGATATAAAATATGAAAACGTGAAGGATGCCAGCATCCTCACGTTCAGTTCCAGCATCCTTTGTGTTAATGTCACTTGTTACTGTCACTCGTTACCTTCGTTCACGTAATGGCGTCGATTTGTTATCCTTCGTTTGGAATGTTTTTATGTTAATTTTATTTATTTTCGCTTTTGATTGGATTTTATATATAATGTAGCCACTTGATTTAGTCACCTGAACGTGAGGATGCTGGCATCCTTCACGTTTTCATATTTTATATCATTTTAACTTCAATTTTAATTTTCTAGTCAAGTAAGTCAAAGTGAGGTTAGGTTTTAATTTTCAATTTCTAACTATAGAATGTATTTTTTGATTTTGTAGGTTCCTTGAGAATGACCTTAAAAATGGGTCGAAATAGCTATCGGAAAATGTTTTAATAAAATCGTATTATCAGTATCTTGTGGTATTTACCTGGAAACAATTTTAATAATCCTCATACCACAGACTCCGTTTTCTCGTAAAAACATGGTGGACAGGACCATACGGAGGTTTCAATTCCTACATGGGAAGATACATTCTATCAAGGCGGACATCTATTTCTTAAAAAGATGTCGTGCCCATAGATTAAAACCGAATTTCATCCAACTAAAAACCAATTCCAAATCGAAGAGCAGCCAGATAGCAGTACAGAATGGAATCTTCGCTTGGCTTCGCTCTGAAATTAATTCAAAATACGCCAAACTCCATCGCATAGAAGTCGAGGCATATTCTCTGCATTTACGTCTGAGTAAATCCACACCAGATTGGTTGCAAGTATTCGATTCGATTTATGAAGAAAGTATGCGTTCTTTGCACTTCAAGACCAGAAAGTTAATATCTAAATTCAATGCATTACGAGCTAGTCAGAAAATTGAACATAATGTTCAACCGCTTCCCGTTAGAAATTTAGTCATTAATAGATCAAATGAAACTTTTTCAAAAGAGGAAATCGCTTTAATGGAGAAAGGTCTTAAGTATAACATCAGGAAAGACAAAACTGATCTGGAAGAGATTGTCGTCCACATTGAGAATGGTATCAACAGGCTCCCTCAAGAATCCAAAAAATACGTGAGTGAAAATTGTGCTTCTCAACTTCAAAAGAACATGAAGAAAGCCCATTATTCACAGGAAGACAAGAATGAAGCTGAAATCCTGAGAAATTTAAAATCAAAAGATTGCCTGTATTTAAAAGCGGATAAAGGAAATGCTGTTGTTGTTGTCCAAAAAGAAGATTACATCCAAAATGTAGAAACTATGCTAGAGGAAGGACCGTACAACCAACTCATTAGTAACCCTAGTAAACGTTTAGCGGACGAAACCAAAAAAGTTATCAACAACTGCAAGTTCGTCATGGAAGAAGAAATGAAGAATCGCTTGAGAATTTCTAATCCTTCCCTTCCAAGGTTATACGCCTTGCCTAAAATCCATAAAGTTGGGAACAAATACAGACCCATCGTGTCAGGCATCGGTTCATCAACATATAAATTATCCAAATGGCTTAACAATGAGTTTAACCTCTTAAATACGATTCTTTGAGCATTAACAACAACTTAGAACTCATAGAAAAACTAAAAGATGTTGAGATTAAGCCATCCCATAAGCTTATTTCATTCGACGTTGAATCACTGTTTCCTTCGATACCCATCCCGGAAGCTATTGATATCCTAGAAAATATTTTAAGACAAAATCAAATAGATGAAAATAAGATTCAAGAATACTTAAACTTAACTCGCCTCTGCATGGACCATAACATGTTCATGTTTAACAACAAATATTATTCTCAAGAGGAAGGAACGTCGATGGGCAACCCTCTTTCACCCTTTATTGCCAACATATTTATGGGAAATTTAGAAATTCGGTTTCGGAATGAACTTCCGTATTTTCCGGACTTCTGGGCTCGGTTCGTAGACGACATCTTAACGTTATTTGACATCTCAAAATGTTCAATCAAGAATTTTGGACATGATCAACAGTTATTTTCCTACGATTAAATTCACTTATGAAGAAGAATCTGACAACTCGCTACCATTTTTGGATTTAATTATAATTAAGGCCAATCGACAACTGGAGTTCGACATCTACAGAAAACCCACGGACACCAGCCAAGTGATCCCTGCTTCATCCAATCATTTTATTGGACATAAAATGGCAGCTTTCAACTCAGCGGTCCACCGCTTGATAACTGTTCCACTAAGTCAAGCACGTTTCGACAAAGAAAAGAATTTCATTAAATCGGTGGCATTTTCACATGGTTATAATCCGGATATTGTCAATCGGTTATTGACAAAAAACGTATGCGTGCTAATTTTAACATTAGTGATTTTACTCGTTTATCGCCTCTTAAAGATGAAATGAAAAGAGTGGTTATTCCGTTCAATTCAATCTTATGTAACGGTTTAAAAAGTATTTTTAGAACTGTAGGTTTAGATTTAGTATTCAAGTCACTGAACTCTTTAAGAAGATGCTTGGGTACCCCTAAGGATAAGATTGAGGAGTTACAAAAATCCGGAGTCTACATGTACAAATGCGATAAGGACTGTTCTGCGTACATAGGCCAAACCCGGCGGAACGTTCTTACGAGAGGAAAGGAACACATTCAGGATTTCACCTCAGGGCATTACGATAAATCCCCTGTTGCTGAACATATGTTTGAGTTTGAGTTTGAAAATCATAAGTTTCCCTTGCAAAACCTAGGCTTACTACGAGAGGTTAACGACCCTTTTCTAGTAAAAGTCTGGGAGAGTTTTTACATTCACAAATCCCTTAAAGAAGGAATTAATCTCCTGAATAAAGATAAGGGTCTGATTACAAGCTCAAACTTATTCGATTTAGCTTTGAGGAGCAAAGTTTAATTTATTTTCCTGACGCATTGTTTTTAGCGCGCTCAGTATTACCACGTCACAATCCTTTGTGTTAATGTCACTTGTTACTGTCACTCGTTACCTTCGTTCACGTAATGGCGTCGATTTGTTATCCTTCGTTTGGAATGTTTTTATGTTAATTTTATTTATTTTCGCTTTTGATTGGATTTTATATATAATGTAGCCACTTGATTTAGTCACCTGAACGTGAGGATGCTGGCATCCTTCACGTTTTCATATTTTATATCATTTTAACTTCAATTTTAATTTTCTAGTCAAGTAAGTCAAAGTGAGGTTAGGTTTTAATTTTCAATTTCTAACTATAGAATGTATTTTTTGATTTTGTAGGTTCCTTGAGAATGACCTTAAAAATGGGTCGAAATAGCTATCGGAAAATGTTTTAATAAAATCGTATTATCAGTATCTTGTGGTATTTACCTGGAAACAATTTTAATAATTGATAATAATTTCCGATTTCGAGTCATTCTAACAACTCGTCCAGTCTTAGTCTTAGACTTAAAATCGAACTCGAAACTCGACTCGAGATTTGATTCGGTTATAAAAATATTTCCATGCGTCGGAGGTGAACTATAAGGTATCTCCATCGTAAAAGAAGACTCCACGGGAAAAACGATCAAGGTCCAATATTTTTGTTGACATTTCTTTGACAAAGGGTAAACATAACAGCAAAGTGTCAATAAAAACCTTAGACCTTGATCGTTCTTCCCGTGGAGTCTTCAAATATGATTGGAGATATTCTATGTTTCGACATTGCGTGAAAGTGTCACGTGACCACAAAGTTACACCAACATGACCGTGTAAACTTGTAGTCACGTGACTTTCACAAATAGTAGAAACAAACTATCTCCAATTGTATTTACGATGGAGATACGCTAGTTCACCTCCAATGCACGACTCGCAGCTCAACTCGAAACTCTTGCGCATCCCTAAGAGTACTACGCACTGTTTCTAGATGAGTAGCGATTTCAATTTTAACCGAATAAACAGAGAACCTAAATCCGGGAAAAACTACCACTATTCCTCCTCTCAAGCAAATCGTTTCCGTGAAATTCGATAAGATTTATTCGTTGCATGTAAGTTAAAATATTCATCGGATGAAATCGGCGTGCGGTTTGCTTTGTATTGTGTACGCATCCCAATATCCGGAACCCTGACGTTTCCTTGTAAATCATTTATTTCCCTTTGTTATTTCGGTTTAATTAATTTCCAGATCAGAAAAAAAAATGAATAAAGAGATAAATATTCAATGGATTTCCGGTCTGGAGGCTAACTAGTTGCCTCCAGGCTAAATAGTTTCTACTGTACGGAAAATTGGCAAAACGAAATTTGTTAAAGAGTTTCCTGTCTACTCAAAATTTATCGAAATTTTCGAATCGAGATTTAAGTTCACCATCCATATTATCATTATCATTTTTTTTTTTTTTCGGGGGGGTATTTGGTTTGGGTTTTCGTTTTTCGCGCGTCAAATTAATTTGTCGAAAAGCAACGGGGATGGTCGAAAACCCCTTTGCGATGCGCCTCGTCAAACATCGGTCAGAGGCTTTTGTTTATTTATCGCTTTGTGCTTTGTATATTTGTTTTTCCTATTTGGGAGTCTCTCGACACGTCCCTGATTTCAAATCGAACCGGAAAAGGATGACGATACCTCGAAAAGGCTTTGTTTTAAAACCTTAACCTTTCGTGTAAAACAAAGCCACCGACGACGGCGAAAAGGAATCGATTCCGAACCCGACCCTTCGGGGTCTTAAAAAGATTAAAAAAACTAAATTCACACGACAAATAATGAAAAAAAAAAAAAGATGTATACCTCGAAAGGGAAAGCGAAATGTTGTTTTTTTATCATTTTTATTTCCAACATCCTTGTTATTTCGACAATGTTAAATTAAACAGGATCGCTTTGTCATCGATTAATTTTAATCTGCAAATATCTGCTTTTCAAACGATTTAACGAATTAATTTAGTGTCGGGGAAACGTCCGGTTCCGAGAAAGCACAAAAGGATGTGTACATATTTAATTAATTTTGTTCGTGTTTTTCGAAATAAATTAAACTGAATTTTTCAGACGATTAAATACAATCTTTATTTATTTATTATTATTATTATTATTTTTTTTTTTTTTTTGTTAACCAAAACATTTGTTCGTATGTAATATTATCACGCATCCGCTTTATTGCTCTCAAGCAATAATCTACATAAGTCCTCCGAATATTTCGCTCTAAAATTAATTTTGCAACCATAATAACAAAAGAATAAATCGTTACCAATATTTCTTTCCTTCCAAATTTATTTCTGCTTTACAAATAATTTTTTTTTTTTTTTAACGGCGAAAACATTTTCTAAATTTTGGGGTTTGGGCAAACTTTCGATGGGATTTCGACTCACCTACTCGTAGAGTTTTTCAAATTTTATTCTTAGGTACAACATTACGTTTCTTCAAAATCAATTATTACCGCTTCGTTACCTATTATGTATGTGTTTCCCGTATTTATTATTTCCGTTACCCTAATTCATGTTTGTTTCCGAATTCGAAATCGTTACCGCACCGGAAAAAAAACCCGTCGTCGTCACGTCAAAGTCAGACGTCATAATGGGTTTCCGATCGAAATCCGAAAAATCATCTGTCAAAAACAGACGAGGAAAGAACAGAGAAGCACGAAAATACAGGAATCATCGTTTTTACTTTTACTTTTTTTTTGGTACAACAATAAATTATTAAAATTAAAAAATTTACCGTATTATTTCGAAAATGAAGCAATAAAAAAAACATGATGTGTAAAAAATTGATAAATGACTAAAAAAAATCGTGCAAAATTAGGCTAAAACGATAAAAATAAAACAAAAAACCCCTTATTTTTAAAACGTTAAAAGCTTAAAAACGTTATTCAAAGTTGTGTTCTTCGGATTTTTAAATTATGAAATCATGATTATCTTCTCGGAGATTTTGTGAAAACTTTATCGAAAAGAGGATTTAGCTGTCGTTACTAGGCATCTTCCTTTTTCGACTATTATGAATTTAGGTTTCTCCTGCGAAAATCAGATTTGCGGTTTAACGTGCATCATTTGTAAACTAAACTTTCAACCAAACGCTGACGATGTAAAATGTTTTTTTTTTCCACAACGTCATGATCGTCATGTATTTTGCTTAATTAATGTAACATGTCGCGGGGAAATCCATATCAAAATCAGATACACTGGGATCTCATTTTCAAAATATATTCGCAATTATAAATTCCAAGAAATAATTTACTGAATAATTTTCAAAATCTATTTTTTACCGGGGTAATATAGAAATAAGTTTTTTTTTTCTTCAAAGTTTGTAATCGACTCTTTGCCCCGATTTTAATCAAATATTGAAATAAGTTAGAATTTAAATTAAACTTGGGGAAACGTGGGTAAACGTTCATCGAACCGTTCCGTCCAGAAAAAATCAGATTATACACTTTATATGCTTTTTTTTTTAATATAAAAAAATATATATGTCTACACAGTGTATATAAAATCCGATTTAACATGCGGAAAAATCCAATTTATGAATTTTCGGTAAATTCGAAATTCGTTTCCTAAATAAAAATTATTCGGATAGATATCGCGAGTTAACTTCTCCGGAAATCGCAAGTGGAGTTCGAAATTCTGGGTTTACCTAGGGTCTCCCATAAACGCCGTCTTAAGTTTATGCGATTTTTTTTATAAATCCTCACTATTTTCTATATTTTCGGTTCCACATTTATTATCAAGTTTTAGTAGTCAGAACCATTTAAGAGGAGGCTTCACGGAATACCGGAAGAAATGGCTGTTTTGCCTAACACTCGATTCACGGGGGAAAATATCAAATTTTAGGTGTCTATCAAACTCCTTCGACTTTTTTTTGTATTTTCAGTACAAGTTTTAACTTTTTATTAAGAAAATCACGATTGTAAGTTCGTGAACTATATAAGTTAAACAGGAAATCAGTTGAAAAGTTAAATCGAAGTGGCGAAAGATGGAATATCCCGTTATAAAATATAAAAATAAAGATATCCCAAGATATCCCATATCCCGTTAAAAAATAAAAATAAAGATTATCAATGAGGTTAGAAAATAAAATCTTAAAAAAGTTTTAACTTGTTCCAAGCAAACAAAATCCAGAAAAACGAAATCAAAGTTTTTCGACTGCAATCTTTTTTTGGCCTCCCGACACTTTATCACGCGTCAAATAATAACGCGACAGTTTATAACGGTCAGTTGGTAACATGACATTTAGTAACGCTACCAATTGGTAACGATACCTTTTAATAACGGCGACATATAATAACAACACCGTCATTTAATAACGTGCCAAAATATAACGCGTCATTTCGTAACATTTACCTGTTTCGAATTTTTATAATAAATTTTTTTTATAAAAATATTTTATTTGCATATATATATGCAGGGGCGAACAAACTTGTAATAATTGTTCCTCGTTCAGTAAAAATATCACGATTATTTATTAAGTATTTACGCACCTGCATTAAGAAAAAAATTCGTTGGTAATTTAAATTAAAAAATAAAATTTAAAATAAAATGCACACGTGGTTTATTAAATTAGTTCAGTCAACCCAGTCATTTAATGATTTTTTCACAAAAACTTTTAGTTAGCTTTATATAAGCTAACAATAGAATTAGCAATAAACTTATATCAGAATTTGTAAGAAGTAAGCTTTACAAAAGTTAACAATAGGGTTTCCTAAGTTTTTTTTTTTTTTTTTTTTTTTTTTACAATTTAGTGTTTTTTTAATTATACATACCGCCCGCCAAATATCTATATGTTACGAAATGACGCGTTATATTTTGGCACGTTATTAAATGACGGTGTTATTATATGTCGCCGTTATTAAAAGGTACACAGTAAAAAATATTATGTAAATATGTTTTTAGGAGTCCACATAAATTTTTTCTGTTGTTTTTCTCCAAAAGGTAAACATAAACAGAAACAACATAAAAAATTTATGTGGACTCCTAAAAACATATTTACATAATATTTTTTACTGTGTAGCGTTACCAATTGGTAGCGTTACTAAATGTCGTGTTACCAACTGACCGCAATAAACTGTCGCGTTATTATTTGACGCGTTATTAAGTGTCCTATAACCATTTTTTGAAATTATTTTCCCGCCGCCCATACATTTCCAACAAGTTGAATCTTGCACTAAAAATTCCAGGATTTACCAGAGGAGTTCGTTAGATACCTAAAATCGGAAATTTTTTATCGTATATCGAGCATTAGAGAAAACAGCCATTCTATTCTGTATCCGTGAAGCCTCCTCTTAATTAAAAAAAAAAAGCTGGAAAATTTATGGATTTTTAAATTTTGAAAACAGAAACCGAAATTACTTATCAATTGGAGATGATTTTCATCAAGAAGCGATTTTGGCAGGGGGGGGGGGGGGGGGCTATTTGGAACCTCGTGATTCTTAAGTCTTGCACTGTATTTATTTTTCTTTTTCAAGATGGGCGATTTTCGATCTTGTTTTAAAACAAACTGAAACGTCGTAAAAGATTTTCTTTAAAAAAAAATTATAAAAGTATACAGGAAAATCGAAAGACGGTAACCCCAAGTGCTGGAAGGGAACCCGAGCAGACCTTTTCGATTACGCTTACCAGGTCCTTCGGGATTAGAATCCGCTAAGTATCCCCATTAACGAAAAGGTAAACTAACGGCTCCGGTGTTCCGCCGGTCGGGTCTTTACAATTAAATAGTTCTTAGAATTTTTTTTTTTTTTTTTTTTTTTTTTTTTTTACGTCGCGCTCTATAACGAAGACTAAACGGAGCCGAATTTCCGTTTTTATGACGTCGTTGCAACGATCATTAAAAGTTTTATAAATTTAATTAATCGGACGAGCATAGATCTGAAATATTAAAATCTTGATCGGTCGTTCCCGTCCAGCCCGAGGGCAAACCAAAGTGAGTAATGAGCTGAAGATAAATTTTACTCGAATTCGCTTTTCGCAATGTGCGACATGCAGAGTTGAAACTGCGAAAACGGGGAGAATTTCGACTTTTTGCTTTTGAAACACTCATTAGGGTGCATCAAAACAAAATCACGCAATTTCCAGATTATTCCTAACCGGTGAAAACGTGAGAGTTTACCGTGCAAAAGGACGCCCCCTGCGGATTTTTAGAGGTCGTGCCAGACCTTTCGGGGGGGAAAGCTACAGTCAGATATTACGGATGAGTAATGAAACAATAATATCGAAAATAGGCTAAAATCCCTTGCGTCAAAGGAAAATTTATTGGGTTGGTGGACCGGAGAGTTTGCCGGCTGACAAGCCTAACGGCTTAGTTATGAAATGTTAAAAATTAATTAAATATATTTAAAAATTTTTTTTTGGCAAAAAAAAAAAAAAAAAAAAGATGGGTTTACAGCAAAAATCTGAAAAGACTTTTTTTTTATACCAACTAATTAGAGCATCTAAATTTTTTTCTCGGATTTCAACGTAGTAAAAACCCCATTTATTTTTAGTAAAAACAAGGAACTAAAAACGGAAACCCTTTAAAGGCTGGAATAAATTTCTCATACCCTTAACTCTTTTCATTTAAACAATCATCCGAATAATTGCAATGCATAGAATTTCAACGATCGATTTGAAACGAATGTCTGCCATAAAAAAAAGCTTCCTTTTTTTAAAATTTTTTTTTAATCCCTCCGGCGCCCACGTACCGTACGGAGGGGCGACTTTGTACTTTTACCCAGATGTAAAATCTCGCTCATAAAAGATTTTTATTATTAATTTAATTCAATTATTAAACATAGTAGACAATATGTTTTATTAGATTTAAAACATAACATTACTTATTTTTCAGAATTAATAGTGTTCTAATCGATTTTTTGAATATAACAAAGTCGCCCCGTGATACAAAGTCGCCCCTCCGTACGGTATATAAATTTTCCTCTATATTTATTAAAAAAAAAAAAAAAAAAAAAAAAAACAAGCACGATAATTTATTATTTATTTACGACGAATGTTAGTGAAAATAATGTTTTCTTAGGAAAAATTACGGCGGACATTAAAAGCTTTTAACGTAATTAAAATCTTTACTCTGATATTTTATTTTCTTCCCGGGAGTGGAAAATTTTGTCCTTACAAATCGACAGTGTTCGAAAAAGTAGAAATATGCCGAGGGCAGAGTATGCTTCGAAATGTCTTACGTGAAACAGTTTTCGGGATGATTATCAATAAATATTTAGAAAAACAAGCATTTTTGTCAAGCAAAAACAAACATGGAACCAGTCAAAGAAAAAACGAAGTTAGGCCCCCTGTAAGAAGGGTTGCACCCCTATCTGTCCTATTGTCACCTAAATTTAACTGACATCAAAATGCGGCCAGTAAACCTAACTTCAATTTTAAATCCGATCCTTCAGCCCCTGGTAATTTTTTTTTTCGGGCTTTCGGACTGGCTGTGGGTCTGGTACCAACAGGAACTTACGAGTCTCTACGAGAACAAATGATTTTAAGTTTTAAGAGAATATTAAAGTCACTTATATCCCTTTTATCATTAAAATGCTGACGTTCTTAAATTTTGAAAAATAATTTTCGTCTGCAGCTTTTTGAAGTATTGTTTATATTACGTTGGTAGATATATCAAATTTTTGCTTTGATATAACAAAAAAGATTAAAAACGGGCCAATTTCAAAGCATCTGCCTCTTATAGAGCTTTTTTAGCTCCAATTTCGCATTATAATCGACCTTTTCGAAAAAAAAAGGGAAAGTAAATATAAACAAAAGAGCAGACGAAAAACTTATCGCCTAAAAAAAATGGACGTTCCAAAAATATTAAAATGTGTAAAATATAAATTTTGAATTGCAATCCTGTGCAAACGAAGTCCCTTGAAAAAGTACGGTAAGTGTAGATAGAATCTAAAACCAATTATTTAGCGCCTGTGGGACGTAGATTTTTAAGATTTGGCCTCGTAGTGGCAGTAAAAATTATGTAAAAAGTGTCGGAAAACGGCAACGATTTGCTTCTTTTATTTTCATTATTTGTCGATTTTAAAAGCTTTAATTGTCATTTTCGAGTTCCACAGGCGCTCCAGAATCCATTTAGGGATCTAGAAATACATTTGTTGTTCGATTTAGAAGCCATTTCATGATTTAATAAGTGTTTAAAGTTTTCCGGCTCGGTCCATTTAAATAACCCGTGGCCATGTTTAGTGAAAAAAAGGGAATAAGTGCACTTTAATATTCTCTTAAGCTTCTGAGCCAAGAACTAAGAATTGAGCAAATGTTTAACAGTAAAAAGCACATCAAAACAAAAAACGGCAAGAAGTTGTCCATAAAACACATGTACGGGGGGGTATTTAAAATGCTAACTTTTGCTAACAAGAGGGGGGGGGGGGTTTCATATTTATCGTTGTCATTTGTCTGATGTAATAAAAGTGCCAAATTGAAAATAATTTAAATTTTTTAAATGAT
Source organism: Liposcelis bostrychophila (assembly GCA_037577465.1). Taxonomy (NCBI): domain Eukaryota; kingdom Metazoa; phylum Arthropoda; class Insecta; order Psocodea; family Liposcelididae; genus Liposcelis; species Liposcelis bostrychophila. Next base: position 17,206,430 of record CM075212.1, on the reverse strand, counting down.
GTAACTTAATCTCACTTTTTTAAAAAAAACTTTCAATTTTACCCGCGCATTTGCTCTAAGTTTGTAAAAAAACCTGTTTTTTGCAAACTTTAAGTTCCAAAGAATTCCAGATTTTCTAAATGTTTATTATTAATTTTCAAAAAAAAAAAAAAATTTGGGGCATATGAAACTGATATACCCGGAAACTGATATACTCCGAAATTATATCAGTTTCCGGAATAGCAGTGTCCGGTGTATTGCAGTTTCCGAGGAAAAAAATTAGAAATAAAAAAATCCGGAAAGTGACATAAATTTTGTATATCAGTTTTATATTTTGGGAAAAACTGATAGGTCTACACGTTTCTGCAAATATTGTTTTAAGATTAAAAGTATTTTTACGTACCTCGGGTAGTAATCGCTTGTTTTTCTCCCACTCGAGAAGTGAACATTTCGTTTTTCTCGGTACGTAAAGCACCTTACTGCACTAGAATGAAAGAGACTTTTCACGTCTCTTTCATCCTAGGGCAGTAATGTACTATTATTACGTACTTTAAAATTAAAAATGAAAGAGTTCTCAGAAATCAATAATAAATTCGGTTTTCATAAAAACTAAAATTCTTTTTACATTTATTTCTATGTTTAGTTTATGCACAATATTAGATAGACTATGTCACAAGATTTTATATATTAGTGCGACTCGTATGAAATTTCATACAAGTCGTACTTCTTATCAGTGTTTAAATATATAAAATCTGTGACATAGTCTATCTAATATTGTGCATAAGCAGAACATAGAAGTCTCGTTGAAAATAAATGTAAAAGGAATTTTAGTTTTTATGAAAATCGTGAATTTATTATTGATTTCTGAGAACTCTTTCATTTTTAATTTTAAAATAAATAATGAAAATAATTGTTATCTTTAAACAATATTTACAAAAACGTGTATCAATTTTTACCAAAATAGAAAACTGATATACAAAATTTATGTCACTTTCCGGATTTTTTCATTTCAAATTTTTTTCCTCGGAAACTGCTGTACCGGATACTGTTATACTGGAAAGTAATATATTATATCACTTTCCTCATTTTTCAATAATTTATTTTTTTCCTGGAAAACTGATATCATTTCGGAGTACCGGTATATCAGTTTCTGAGTCCCCAAATTTTTTAAGAGGGATGGGGGGGGGGGGGGTAACCAAAATCTAACGTAATTTTTGGAGGGGGGTTCCGAAATGCTAACCTTTGCTAACAGGGGGGTCAAAAACGGCCGAAACCAGGCCCGTAGCCAGCCTGAGAAACAAAGGGGGCACGAGACATTCAAAGGGGGGCTCCAAATGGCCCCTTATAACATGGAAGATAGGGAAAATACATGGGCCAAGTCAAATTTACAGGGGGGCTCAAGCTTTTCCATAGGGGGGCTGAGCCACCCTATGCCCCCCCCTGGCTACGAGGCTGGCCGAAACAATGCTCATGTAATTTATGGACGGCCCGTACAGAACCAAACATGTTCCGTATGAACAGATAATGGTATAGAAAATAGCATGGGAAAATAAGAAATGTAAAAGAAAGCCCAAAAACTGCTATCCGAAATGTGAGCATCGTAATAAAACAGCTTGTAATCACTGTTCTGAGTTAAGCAGGGAAACAGAATATATGCACATTGGGCAGCAATTCAGACACTGAAAAGACATCAACGAAAAATAAGACATCGAAGACCTACTGGAGAAAAATTATTTGGTTCTTTTTCTGATGACTAAACTGAATTTAAATTCATGTAACAATACATTCAATGGAATTTTATGCGATCTTTTTAGATTTTGTCACATTTTATTTTATTTACATATTACGAAGTCAGTAGAAATATATTTCACGAGAACTACTACAGTAATTTGAATGGATTGTCAGCATTTACATTCCTTTGTCGGATGAAAAAAAAAAAAAAACATCAGTTCTTTTGAAGATACTTTTTGTGACAACATTAAATTGTCAGTAATCAGTTGTTTTTTTTAAGTTCATTCATTTTTTTACAAAACAAGGATGAGTGGGAGTGACACGGATGCCGCATGTATTTTGCTTTAGGCTCATGTTACCACGGAGTTAGTTATTTTGAAAAAGCGGAACTGATTTGAGAGATGGGATAGGGTAGCAAAAAAATAAAACCGAGCCATCTGGAGTAGCAAATAAGCTACAAAAAAATAAATAAATAAGTAAATAAATAATAAAATGCACGCCCAGAAAAGATTACAAGTCACCATATGATACAATTGTCTAAAGAAAAACAAGATTTTAAGTGGAAAATCTGAAAATCAGGAACTCAGGGCTAAAAGAAGGCAATTTTATGGTTATATTATTATTAATTTTTAATTTCAATAAAGCCAAAAAAGGGAAAATAATTAAAATATTTAGGAACGAAGAAAGCAGAAAATTAATTCTGTTAATTTGTAACATAAAGTTATGTGTTAAATCGAGATATTTTCATGTTAATTTAACATAAAAATTAACAAAAATTATAAGTTTTTTTTTTTTTTTACTAGTGAATTATCTTAATTTTTATCGTGTAGAAAAAAGCCTGAAGAAAAGGAACGTCAAAATATTTTTTAACTTGAAAATAATTTTGCATTTTTTCAGCCAAGTAAGGGAGCTTTGTGAAAAATGAAAAAAATCGAAATGGGAAATCTGATATTGAAATGAGCTATGGTGTTTGCCTTGCACACACGTACTGTTTATTTTTCGTATTTTCCGATTTTTCAATAAAGTAAGTCCTAAACTAAGAAAATATTTTTGTCAAAATAATAATAGGCCTAATGATTTTTTTTATTTTTTTATTTATTAAATTGAGTTCAATTTTAGAGGCCGCACCAAATCCCAGACGCCGAGTCTCCCAGACTCTACTCCCGGTAAAGCAAATCCTAGAATATATTATTTATTTATTTGGTCTATGATTTGGGAACATAGAGTCCTACAACCCAGACCAAAGAAATTAGTAAATATTTAAAAAATGATAATAAATAATTAATTAATTGGTCTACGTTTTGAGCTACCGGGTGTTTCTTTGAAAAACTTAGAATTTTAGAAAACTGCTTGGCCAAAGACGAGGGCGTAACGCAGTTGGGGTCTTTATTATTTATTTTAAAATTTAAATAATAATTCTGCTTTTTGTTCTCCCGGGAGTAGAGTCTGGGAGACTTTACTCCTGGGAGAGCAAAATCGGGATTATATTATTTTATTTTTTTGGTCTGGGTTGTAGGACTCTGGGTTCCCAAATTATAGACCAAATAAGTAAAAAATATATTCTAAAATTTGATTTCCCGGGAGTAGAGTCTAGGAGACTCGGCGTCTGGGATTTGACACAGTCTCTAAATTTTATAATGACCGGAATTAATTTTATTACTTAAAAAAAAATTATATGCTTTACTGGCAAAAACTAATTCAGCAATGCATGTCGATACCAAGCACATAGTCAGCCAAGGGCAATGGGTGGCTCAGCCCCTTATAAGGAAGTTTGAACCCCCCCCGTTAATTTTTTTGACTAGTGCAATTTTCCAATCTTCCGTGTTAAATAAAAGGTACAATTTGGAGACTCCTTTGGAAATCTTTCCACCCCTCGGCCATCCGGGTTGGCTACGGGTCTGATCAATGCCTTTAATGGCAAAGAAAAAAAAAACTGACCAAGCCAATTAATTATTCGCTGACCGAATAACATCAAATGCAAAAGCTTTTATATTTTAAGCTCATTTAATTAAACGACTGCCGATTGATCAATCAATTTGGATTTTTTGGTTTTATAAGGATCCTAGTTATGGTATTTTCTCATTCCGAATGAAGGGTTTATTTGGTCGGAAAAGGAGAAAAAGAAACAACGATTCCCCGTCCCATATGTTCAGAAGTTTTGAAGATTTGAAGTGGTCGAACCAATCTCATCAATCACATATATTTTGCCATTCCTTTCACTTTTAATGACAAAAAGGAAATTCTAGCCGATTTAAAACCAAGAACTTTCCATGAATAATCCCAAACGCTTTTCAAGGTCGTGACAGTTTTCCCAGTGGAAAATGGAAATCGGGGGGGTTTTCTTTTGCGATTATTCAAAAAGGATTTCCTTGTATAACGAATTAATCCGAAATGATAGGAGAAGATTAGTCCGAAAAGGACGACTGCAACCATAATGATTGACGAATTGAAAACGAATAAATGACTTAAACGGAAAAGTCGAACGGGAATCGATCAAAAGATCGGACTAAATTTAGACTGATAATCAAACAAACCACATCAAAGCCCTTTTAAATGTTAACCGTATAAAAAGCATTAGGCCGAAATCGATCGTATTAAAACTTTTTCTTTTAAATGTCACTCGACCAAGCATTACAAGCGGAAATTATCTTTTTTTTTTTTTTCTCCTCGGACATCCGGGTCCTAATTAATCGATAAGAGAGCGACGAGAAATTTTTTATTTATATTTTTCGAGATGACACTTGTAATTGCGAGATAATTTATCACCGTTTTGTTGTTTTTACAAATTCTAGTTAAACGAACCAGAGGGAGCAAAAGGTGGGGGTGGGGGTGGGGGGTGAGGGGGTGAATCGATTAAAAGTAGGTATCGATTCCTAGCAAGAGATGAGAAGCAGTTCTCGTGACTCCGAGAAAACTAATCGCCTTTACCATTTTCTTCTTCTTTAATGAGGAAACGGTTCAAAGCCAACGTTAATTCCGCTTTCCTCGGTGGAAATTTATATAGAAATCAATTCCTTGGATACGGCATTTTCAATCAAAAAAATTTTATTTAATGAATTATTTACAAACTCAAAAAAAAAATCGAGAGACCTTACGCATAATTTTTATAGCGGTTACGACAGTAATTGTGAATGAAAAGGAAGAAAAAAAAATCAAAAATACAGTATCGAAGAAAACTTTTTTAATTATTTTCCTTTGATTAACTTTTTTATTCCCCTTCATTAAACGTAAGGGTGAACGAGAGTCGATTTGTAAGCTTCAGCATTTTTTTGGTATAGAAAAATTTTTTTTTTTTTTAAAAGGATGCATTACCGGTATATTTGATTCGATGTCGACAAGATTAAAACAGATTAACTTTTTTTTTCCAAGAGCAACTTTACAATCGTTCCGGATTAAAAAACGGGAAAATTGTTTCAAAGGAAATAAAAAAAAATCGAAAACGTAACTAACATTTTTTTTTTCTCGCGGTAAACGATACAAGCTCTCGAGTGCGAAGGATTTATTTTTCGTAGTCGAAGCGAAATATCGGATGTATAAACGTTATAGAATAGATGATAGGATTACTGGGTAGATGAAATCGGGTGAAGAGGTATTAACGTGGATTTACTCCCTTTGCTTAGCGGAAGAACTACGTTTATTAAAACGCAAACAATACCCCTTCAAACTTTTTTGATAGACGGTGCAAAATTTGTTACAATTTTTCACGCAGCTTTGTAAATACAAAAAAATTAATTATCGGGTTTCGGAATAGGTATTTTCTTCTAATAAAATTGGGAGTCCTTTCAAGAATTGATTTTTTTTTAAAAGGATGCATTACCGGTATATTTGATTCGATGTCGACAAGATTAAAACAGATTAACCTTTTTTTTTCCAAGAGCAACTTTACAATCGTTCCGGATTAAAAAACGGGAAAATTGTTTCAAAGGAAATAAAAAAAAATCGAAAACGTAACTAACATTTTTTTTTTCTCGCGGTAAACGATACAAGCTCTCGAGTGCGAAGGATTTATTTTTCGTAGTCGAAGCGAAATATCGGATGTATAAACGTTATAGAATAGATGATAGGATTACTGGGTAGATGAAATCGGGTGAAGAGGTATTAACGTGGATTTACTCCCTTTGCTTAGCGGAAGAACTACGTTTATTAAAACGCAAACAATACCCCTTCAAACTTTTTTTGATAGACGGTGCAAAATTTGTTACAATTTTTCACGCAGCTTTGTAAATACAAAAAAATTAATTATCGGGTTTCGGAATAGGGTATTTTCTTCTAATAAAATTGGGAGTCCTTTCAAGAATTGATTTTTTTTTAAAAAGCCTAGTAAATGAAAAGCCGTTTTCTCCTTAGAATCGAAATCTTCATCATTTTTATAAAATTTGCGTTTCTAACCTAACTATTCATTTAGCCAAAAAATAGAACCCTGAATCGATTTTTTCCGAAAATTACATTGGCTAGAAAGATTCTCTATTTTTAATCAATGTTAAAATTACATCCAACCAGGGTTGCGATTCCGATTCCTATTTCGATTCCGCAGAATCCTGGCTATTTATAAGTAAGATTTCGATTCCGATTCCGACTTCGCTCTTTCGCTTCGTTTTCCGATTACTGCCGATTTCTAACACGGGTGTGCTTAGCAAAATTTTTTCTGAAAATTTCCTTTAAAAAATATTTGATAAAAAATTGCCTGCCTCTGAAACTTGGCCGTAATTTGAAATACACTATTTTTCAGGAAAAAATAAAAACACGATCCCACTTTTTTGCTATTCCGAAAGGAGAAAAACATTTTCTGATTCCGATTCCGATTCCAATTAACAAATATTTTAGCGATGCCGATTCTGATTCTAATTCAGATTCCGATTTCAACAAAAATAAAAGACTGTAGTAACAGTATTTTCGTGCTTCTTAAGTCAATCTGGATCAAAAATATTTTTTTGGATGCCGATTCCGATTCCGATTCCGATTCCAATTACTTTTGAAATAGCAGATTGACTTCGATTCCGATTCTGAATAAAAACTAATCGGAATTGCAGCCCTGCATCCAACTGCCACCAAAATAGAACTGACACTTTTTTTTTGTCAGTGCTTTCCGGGAAGAAATATGGAGTAGAACGGGATCGATCCGATCGTCATTTTATGTCGAAAAATCGTACTAAATAGTAGTCCTAATCAGACTAGATTTCTGTTTGGAATGAGTGGGTCTAGGGGCGGCCCCCTTAGCCCCCCTAGATTTGAAAATTATATGGCGTGAATAGGATCAGCCCCCCCCCCCCAAGAAATTTTTTTCCCTATTCTTAACTCCTCCCCCTCTAGAAAAATTTTTTTAGATCCAAGCCCATATTTAGCCACCAAAATCGGACCAAGATATGGGCTCGGATCTAAATTGTTTTCAAGGGGGGGGGGGGGGGGTGTTACGGTTTTCCGATTACTGCCGATTTTTAACACGGGTGATCGGGTGTGCTTAGCAAAATTTTTTCTGAAAATTTCCTTTAAAAAATATTTGATAAAAAATTGCCTGCCTCTGAAACTTGGCCGTAATTTGAAATACACTATTTTCCAGGAAAAAATAAAAACACGATCCCACTTTTTTGCCGTGAGCGAAAGAGAAAAAAAAATAGACAAAGGAAAAACCTTTAACGTAATTTAATAACGTAATAAAGTGTCGAAGAAAATTTTGATTTCAAAGAGTAAATTTTAACCTTAAAAAAGTTGATCCGATTGTTCTTTAGGAGAGGAACATTTTGCGTCACTGAAAATGAAATACAAAACTGTTATCCTTGTTAAAAAAAGGGGGGAATTTTTTTTACCCTGCGAAGGTCAATTTAAAAAATTTGAACAAAACGTTTTTCAGGAAATGACACGTCCATCTATTTGGTGTCGCGTCATCAAAGCTTCTTTGATTATAATGTTTTTAAGGCGTTGAGGGTGATGCTTTTACCGTCACTGAGTTGTCTTTCGCATAAGTCTATATATACTGATTCATTTTCATTTTCATTTTCATTTTTATATCATTAATAAACTGTTTTTTTTTCTTTTATTTTTTAATTAAGATTTTCTTTTTTAATAATTTTGAATAATTTTTGCTTTTTTTTGTAGGACATGTTCTTCCTATCCTACTCTTCTACTTTTCAAAATCTGTAAGGATTTTTCTCTGATAAATTTTCCTTTGGCTTGTCTCCACTTTAGGATTAATCTGATAGTGCGTTTAATCCGAGAATACGATAAAACATTTTACAGCCTCCAATTAAAATTTTTTTCAGATTTTTCAGCTTGTCTAGCTGTTAAAGGCAGGGGTTGGTATGCCGAATAGATTTTAATCGGAATCGGCATCGGAATCGAGAAAATTTTTTTTCTTAATTTAGGATCAGAATCGGAATCGCAAAATAATTTTACCATTCAGAATCGGAATCGCAAAATATTTTTACCATTTAGAATCGGAATCGCAAATTATTTTTACCATTTAGAAATTATGAAATAATAATTATATTTGTTATAAAAAATCAATACAATTCACCTTCCCCGTGACCGTTGTGAAAAAAAAAAGTAAAAACCAAAGCAATATCCAAGGTAATATAAGTAAAATAATATAAAATAAAAAGAAAAGTGTTATGCCTCCCTCACCCTCCTTAATCTCTCCTGCCTCGCCCAGTGTAGAAACTTCCCTAATTTATTTAATATATTTGGGTTCTGACTTTGGAAGTAGTAAGTAGGATTTATATTCTGTATATCAAAATTCTTTAGGTACCTATTCCTTCCTTCCACGAGCTTATTACAGTACACCATTATGTGGTTTTTACCATTTAGAATCGGAATCGGAATCAGAATCAGCATTACGTCGTTGCGCGTTGTAAAGGAGCAATGTGCAAATGCTTCTTCGAAAGGTATAAACATAAACATTCTTTTCCATATTGCTCCTTTACAACGCGCAACGACGATTAGCAGTAACCAGCTATAATTTGGAGTTGGAATCGGCACCGATTATGTAATTTTGAATCGGAACCGGAATTGGAATCGGAATTCATTACGATTAAATATAAAATATATAACAGCATCTTTTCCGATTCTTAAGTTTTCCACGGTAATCGGAATCGCATTTGAAAAATGATCGAGCATCACTGGAATCGGAATAGGAATCGGAGTCAGATTCGATCGATGGAAACTAATCAGAATCGGCATCGGAATCGAGAAAAATGTTTCTCGTAATTTAGAATCGGAATCGGAATCGCAAAATATTTTTACCATTTAGAATCGGAATCAGAATCAGACGCGAATGATAAGATACTTATCAGAATCGGAATCAGACTCATGATGAAAAACGTATCGGAATCAAACAGTTGTCATTGTCATGTCGTGTAACTCTTCTCCAATTTCATTTTTCCGATTTTTATCGGAACGCATGCTCATTAGAATGCTTGACAAGACTTGTTTATCTCTAAATATAATAAAATTGAAATTGAAATTGGAATTGGAATCGGAATCAGAATCAGAATCAGCATTAGCAGCAACAAACTATAATTTGGAGTTGGAATCGGCACCGATTATATAATTTTGAATCGGAATCGGAATAGGGAACGATAAAATGTAAAATGTAAAATGTAAAACGTAAAACGTAAAACGTAAAACGTAAAACGTAAAACGTAAAACGTAAAACGTAAAACGTAAAATGTAAAAAGTAAAATGTAAAATGTAAAATGTAAAAGAGCATCAATTTTAATTCTGCAGTTTTCCACGGTAATCGGAATCAAAATCGGAATCGGAATCAGCATGCCATCCCTGGTTTAAGGCCTAAAAGAGCCCCGAATTAGCGAAAATGATTCAAAGATTTATGTAATTCCTTTAATCGTATCCTCGACCTATAATCGTCTCTTTAAAAAAAAACTTCTAAAATTTTGACAAGCATTTTCTTTTAAAAAATATATTTTCAAAAATTTTGCGAAAAATAATTACTCTCAAAATTTTTTCTTAGGAAACGTATTTTGGGAGTAAAATCGTTACATAAGATTTCCTTCAGAAGCCGAAATTGAATGGTTTATTAGACGAGGCAGAAACTGGATGCGATAGCATAGTTTATTAGTTGAATAACAGGATCTATAAAATCGGGAGCGCTTTAGCTCCCGTGCAGAACGCAAGCTCTGAAGCAAAAAAAAAAAAAAGTGTCTATGTTTGCTGAAATATCACCATGTGAATTATATACACAGTAGTAATCCCTTTAATTAATATTTTCGTTGTAATGACAGTCGGTTAACGAAACAACCCCGACATCAAGAGGAAATATTTTCTCTTGTTACTCGACTGTCAAGAGGTTAACACCGTTCGTAAATAATTCGTGTGCTTTTCGCTCGACGTCGACGTTTGTAAATGCGGTAGCCCTCCCTCTCCCCCTCCCCCCCCCCCCTAAAACGTTATGCCATAAAAAAAAAGAACAAAAAAATCGTCGCGAACGAGATTATTATATTTTCGATCGATTTAGAATTCTTCTTTCGGATTTACCTCCGGCTAACCGGAGGAATAAAAAAAAAAAAAAGTCGAAACGAAATTCGTGCCTCGTTTTCAAAATTATTAAGTCTTTATCGAAATGTGCCGTGAATCCCCGATATTACTTTTCATCGAAATTACATTTCTCTTTTCTTCTCTTTCTCTCTCATTATTGCTTCTGTCTATAATATAAAATTTTTCACTTTTATACTCCCGATTAGCTTAAAACTCGGGATGACGAGTTAATTTTCGGTCTTAGTTTATTTAAACAAGGAGTAATAAAAGTCACGTTTCTCGTCAAATTAATTCGATTACTCTTCTTGAATTATGGTAAATAATTTGATTTCCCTCTTGATTCCCTGCAAAAAGTTGTCAAAGGAGCCTCCCTCTAATTTTCGCATTCGTTAGTTTTTCTCTTTCGGTTTTTTTTTAACCGTTTTCATGTTTCACAATCTTAAAAAAATGATTATCAAAATTAATTGGTTGTTTGAATGAGAGGCTTCAATAGATCAATTCTTTAATTTTGAATCTTATATATATATGTTTCGAAAATTGTTTATAAACAATTTTCGAAACATTTTTGAAAATCAAAAAATTTCAAACGTTCTTTTTTTTTTTTTTTTTTTTTTTTTTGCAAAAATAATTATAAATTTTTTTTTGTGTCACGTTTTCTGATTTGCAGAAGTTTAAAAGAAAAATTAGTTTACTGCAAATAATTAGTGAAGCTATACGGAAGGATCTGCATCCAATTTTTGAGGAAAAGAAGGAAGATCTAAAATAAAAGAAAGAAAGATGACGTCAATTCCTCTCTCTTTTTTCTAGAAATTAATTCATTAAAAATCCTTAGATTATAAGGAGAATCAGTACAAGTGAGGTGAACGAAATTCACCTTGCCTTAATTAAAAATCGAGTAATTATAATAAAGAGGAAAAAGATGTCTATAACTCGGTTTCTGTCTTTATAAATAATAACCCATATTTTTCTTAAAAGCACGGTATGTGTTTTTTTTTAATCTTCTTATCGTTTGTTCGATTTTCTGCCGGCGAGACTTATTCTCATATTTTTCGATATTTCTGACGTCAAGTATAGAATGTTAATAATAATAAAGAGGATTTGAATAATGTCGATAAATTTAAATATTGTAGTGCATTCATTTTTTCGCCTACACGAAATTTTTTTTTTTTTTTTTTTTTTTTGGTGTTTCCCGGTATCGGGTATAGGATTCTACTTAGAACCTATATTTAGCCTTTGGAGAACGCATTGAAAGATCAAAAAATGGCATGCTGTTACAAAATAACTTGCACACCATGTTTTGCCATTACTCGATTTAAAAAAAAAAAAAACCACCACTGCTGAGTTTTAGGCACTTCGTTGGCTAGACAAAACCGGCCGGTTCACCGTCCGGTTTTTAAAAAAAAAAAAGATTTTGTAATTAATATTTTTAAACGTTAATATTGCATTAAATGGGGCGAAACTTACACCAAATTGTTCCTTATTATTAGAAGAAGTCGAAAATACATGTTAAACATATCGGTAAGCTTAAATTACGTGAATATTCGCAAAACGAACCGATTGTTTATGTTTTTTTACATCGGCCATTTTGTTTTCTATGTAAACAACATTAAATTATGCGAATATTGACGTAATTTAAGCTTACCGACATATTTAACATGTATATTCGACTTCTCCTAATAATAAGGAACAATTTGGTATAAGTTTCGCCCCATTTAATGCAATATTAACGTTTAAAAATATTAATTAAAAAAACTTTTTTTTTAAAAAACCGGAGGGTTCACCGTCCGGTCAACGAAGTCTAGCCAACGAAGTGCCTTACGCTTACGCTGCCATTTTTTTTTTTTTTTTTTAACTGTTCGTTTCTATTATTATACTGACAAAACCATTAAAATACTGCCACAGTAAATTTTATACTGTCAAAATTTTACTGCCCTTCGGGATACTGGCCTTTTAAAATAAATAACGCCGATTCAAATAAAACCCTGCCCGGTTAATGTAAAGAACTTGTCCGAAATTATTGTATAATTCATATATAAATTATATATATTATATGTATATTTTATATATAAAATAATTGCGTGAAAGATTTTAGCGATTCTAATGCCGATTCCGATTAGTTTCCATCGATTGAATCTGATTCCAATTCCGATTCTGATTAAAATCTATTCGGCCTACCATCTATAAATTAAATCAACTTTTTCCAAGAAAACTTTAAGCGCCTGTTTCGACTTGTCTTCTGGCAAACGAAATGACACCTTTATAAAGTGAGAGTCGAGCGGAGAAGAGGTATTGGTGGGGAGGGGGGGTAAGATTTCAAAAATAAATATTCAGGAGTATCGACTGGAGAGGAGGAATAAGGAATTTTTCCCTATTTTTCCTCTTTTTTTCTCCCGAAGTCGGCGTCCATTCATTATTAAAATACTGTGTAATTAGAGGAGAAAAGCAGGGGTGTATCCAAAATTTTTCCAAAGCGGGGGGGGACCATATACAAATTTTTTCCAGCTATTTTTACCCCAATTAATTCACATATTTATATCCATCCTAACTCAACCCTATCGTGGAAGAAGAAAATTGTTGCAACCCTTCTTTTAGTTCGAATTCATATTACAGACGAAATCCATGGCAAAAAAAAAAAAATAAATAAATAAATAAATAAATAAATAAATAAATAAATAAATAAATAAATAAATAAATAAATAAAATAAAACGTTTCTCCTTTTAAATATAAAACGATTTTTTTTCCAGTTCATTAGTGAAATAAAGAGACTTTAGAGGGGGGGGGGGCAAAGCTCGAGCAAGGGAAACATACCCCCCCCGGTGGTCACACACCTGGAGAAAAAGCAAAAAAAAAAAAAAAATAAAGATGGAAGAAACGATGGCAAGGTAGAAAAGAGAAGGAGTAATGTAAGAAACGGAACAAAAACAAAAATCATAGAAGAATAGCGAAAAAGAAAAGCCGAAGCAGGAAAAGTAATAAAAAAAAAAATTAAGTTCTCTCTTCATCGAAAAATTGGTTTTTCCCTTTCATGATTGTCGGTGGTTTAAACGGCTGAACGATTTTAATTATCAGAGCTTACAGCTCATGTTTCGAACCTCAACTCATAAGTATAATTTTTTTTCTTAATCTATAGCTATGATTTGAGTAATTATACTTTCAAAAAGCAGAGAAAAAAAAAAGATACGTACACTGCTACTTTATACCATATTCGTTAGGCGTTAGCTGAAACTTCAAAAGCACAGTAGGTTTTCAAAGCGCCTAGGAAAACTGGAAGGAAAAAAATTTTCTTTAGTTTTTGTTTACCTTTTCCTAAAAGACAAAGGCTTTAGAAAGTCCTGTTTCCGTTTACAAAAAAAAAAATACCTCCAGAGACCACCTACTCTCCCATTTCGAGCCCTGAAGGCCTTCCTAAAAATCTCCCCATCTTTTTAATTATTACCTAATCCCGGATTTGAAAAGAGTGCTTAATGTTCCACACTTCTAATCGCCTCCCAGGTGGTATCATCCCTTTTTAAAAGAAATACAATTATATAGCTTCATCCTCCTCCAAAAATATTTGATCAACAGACCATCTTTTTATTTTATTACTATTTTTTTTTTTTCCAAAAACTACCTCGATCCGGTCTACAACTCTTGTATTTTTCTCTCAATAAAAAGAAAAACAAGAGGATATTAATCGGGGTAATAAAATACGAAATGTATTTTAGTTTCGACTTCCCATTTGAAACTGACTTGAACCGAAATATCCCCAAACGTAATATTCGATTTTTCCGATTTTCCCGCGATTACATTTGACCCGGATCTCGTTTCGACAGAAAAAAATATATATTTCGGACGCCGACGGAAAAAAATAACCTTATTTATTTTAAGCCGTTGTTGTGGAGGGGTCTCTAAAGCATTCCGGATATTTCAAGCGTGATTTATGTAATTCGTACAAGGTAAAAGGATTTCGTAATATTCGTATATGTATATATACATACGTTCGAATTCTTGAAATTCGCATCAAAAAGTTTTCAATAGAAAAAGAGATTTTAACGAAAACCTAAATTTATCCGTCGGAAAACTTCGGTTAAGACGTAATTTTTTTTTCCAGGAAAAAATTAATTTGCATTCGTTAAAAAAGAAAAAAAAAATTTTTTTTTTCCTAAGCAATCGGCGTCCGTTTCGGGTCGATCAAGTTTGAGAGAATATTAACTCGGAAAAGCGAAACGGTAAATATTAGAGGCATCAATCATCGGGAGAATGCTTTATATGTCGACTGGGGTATTAAACTAAACGCTATTTTTACTTTCCTTTTCCGCTTTTAGAGAAACTCGCGGATATTTAACGACCGCGTAAATCCTTCTTTTCGTTATTAAGGAAAAAAAAAATCTTAAACCTACAGCGAAACTCGTCCTGAAAAATCGATCTCGATTTGGTAAGAAGAAAAAGAAAAACCATTTCTTTTTCTTTTTTTTAGAAAAGAGAAAGGTCTTTCACGGTTAAGGCGAGTCAGAGCAAATTACTAAACAAACTTCAAACTTCCTCCGGGTGAAAGAGCTCTTTACTAGTTCGAAAAGGACTTTCTACTCTTCCCCTCTCTTGACCGTACTTTCTCTCGCGACTACGACATTTCCTCGATATAATATTTTCGTACATCACGTGCTTCTCTACGACTTTTTTTTTTCTTTTTTCCTTTTCGGGTTTAATCCTTTCTACCTTGGGGGCAAGTTAAAATTAAAATGATTTAATCGGCGTCGTCAAGATAATTTGAAAGAGAGGTAAAATGCACATCTAAGGTTTCTCTCGCCCATGAAAAGTCGGCATGCGGACCTAAAGGGAATTTTCTCGATAGCTAATAAGAAAGCCGCAAAATCGGCTGAGTTTTCTTTTTCTTTTTTCTTCCCTTTTCCATAAAGTTACTGTCAAAAAAAAAGAACTTTTTTTTTTTCATCCTTTTCGAAAGTAAAAAGAACGCTTAAATCGTGGAAATGTTTTTGAATTATGTACTCGGTTTCCGGGAAACCTTCAGGAAATAAATTTATCTCGTTTTCGAGCCCCGCGAGGAGTTGACGAGGACGAATAAAAAATTTCATTTTAAGACAATGGCGGGCTTAGAAGCATAAATAAAATAATAGAAAAATGTTGGGGGGAGGGGGGAAGCACGGAAAACGGTTGCCTTGCCAATACAGACGTAAATATTTTTCGGTTGGTTTGTACTATGTGTGCAATTTATTATTTTATTATTAAAAACTGGTATCCAGACAACGGAACCTTATCCAGAAAGAGGGAATTAGGAACGGGATAATATTTCCCAGGTGTGGGAATGGGGAGGATGGGAAGTGTTAGAGTCCTGACCTCTTTCCTATGGGCTAATTTGGCTAATAGAATTTAGGGTCACTTAAGAATTATGTCAGCATAACTTTGGTGAGTCTTGCTCATTTTGGCTGAGAAAATTTTGGGATTGATAAACAAAAACGTTTTTAAAAGCGCCTAGGGGTCCTTCAAATATTACGGCAGCACGTTAGGGAGGGAAGGGGGGGAAGTACTTGAAACACAGTAAAAAATTTTGTGTACTTTTAACTCACTTTCTGTGTAGAATATGGTCCACATACTTTTATTTGTAATTCTGACAAAATGAAAATGTGTTAAAAAGTTACTAAAATTTATGTGTTATATTGCATACTATCGTATTATCTATTCATAAATTTTTAATCTAGGCGTTTTCTTAAGAAAATTTTTCCCGTATTTGTGAACTGTTTTTTTCAGGCTTATACATCAAGCATTTCAAAACCAAACCAAACCAAACAAGAACAAGAACCCAGCAATTTATTGTATAATTTTTTAAAGAAGCGAATTCCGAGCCTGAATCCAATCCTGAATCCGGAATCCTTGCACAACAAAACAGAAGGATGCTAATCTGTTCGAAAAATTAATCCTTTCAATGACTTAAATCACGATTTATTTAAATTTGCCACTACTATTTTTTTATTTGTTTTCTTTTTTTCCGCAAAATCTTTTATTTTTTTTTTATCGTGGAACTAGAAATAGCCCTAACACCGCCAATGTGTCAAATTAACATATTATATTTGTTATTTTTTTGACACATTGATACTTATTAACATTGACAAAACAATGTGTAAAATAATTACATAAAATGGGATAACATACAGAGTATGTAGACCGAGTATGTTAAAAGTACACAAAATTTTTTACTGTGAACGCTAATTATCCTGACAAAGGAGGTGGAGGGGGTTTGCAGACATATAAAGTCAACATCTTATCATGAAATTCGTTTAAAATTTTCAACATTTAATTAAAATTATATTCTATTTTTTTTTCTTTTTTTAGGCTTTTCTAAGGCGCAAAAAAAAAAAAAAAAAAAATTATGGACTTTTTAAGTGTACCATAGCTAGCGCTGTTCGATATTCCCCGAATTTTAGACCTGGAACCGAGCTAAATACCCGAATATCGAACAGCCCTAACCATATCGATTGTTATTAAGATGAACAAGTTTTAACACGAAAGGAATCGGTAAAAATGAATTACTGACAGATTAAAGTGATGTAGAAGTGGAAAATCTATTTATTTAAAAGGATAAAAATATTTTTCATTACTCATAAATAGAAAGAGCCACTTCCCGCGCATGCGACCAAAGCAGAAAATGACTTTTCCCGCATAGGGAACGTTCAAGTATTACGTAAGAGGTTTTTTGGGTTTTTAGACCCCCTCCCCCTTAGATCCCCTTCTCGTAAGAATTAGTAAGATTTCATTGACCCCCCCCTTTTTTTGTAGAGCGCCAATTTTAAATTGGAGTGAAATATTTCTCAAACCTAGATTGAGTTTATTTCTTTATTTCTGTAAGAAAATTGTAACCGAAAATTCAGGGTTATATTGTAGAGAATGCTGAATGCATAAAAAAATCTATCTTTATTTTTCAAAAATTAGTGTAAAAAAAATTTCAATTTTTTTAAATATTCCAAAGGGGTCGTCCATAAAACACGTGAGCATTATTTCGGCCATTTTCGACCCCCTCCCCCCTTGTTAGCAAAGGTTAGCATTTCAGGACCCTCCCCCCCTAAAATTACGTTAGATTTCCGTTACCCCCCCCCTTTAATTTTTTTTAAAAATTAATATTAAACATTTTAAAAATCTGAAATTTTTCAAAACTTAAATTTAGCAAAAAACAGTTTTTTTTTAACTTAGAGCAAATGCGCCGGTATAATTGAAATTTTTTTTTAAAAGTGAGTTAGGTTACATAGTGTAAGAAAATTAAATCATTTTCATTTTGGCACGTTTATTACATGAGACAAATGCTCACGTTAAATTTGTAAAACCCCTCCCCCCCCTTGTTAGCAAAAGTTAGCATTTTGAATACCCCCTCCCCCCCCCTAACGTGCTCACGTGTTTTATGGACGACCCCAAAAAAAGGAAACTAAAATTAATTTTTTGAAGTTAAAAAAAAATTCTGAACAATAAATTATAATACAAATTCTTACGTAAGATTTACCAAACTCCCCCCCTCTCCCATGTAAGAAATCGTAAGAATTTCAAATACCCCCTCCCCCCCTTCCGATCTTACGTAATACTTGAATGTTCCCATAGGCAAAACAATGTTAAATCTGCTTACAAAAGACTTTGTTTACAATTTATCATATAATTTTCTCTGATTTTACTGAATAATTAAGCATTGATTCGTAATGAAAACTATCTTGTTTAATCTAGGAAGGCAAATGAATGTTCTCTTCAGGTTTTTTCAAATCTTCGAGCTTCGAGTTCGGGTTTAAAACAAACCTCAACGGGAAAATTAATTTTCCTCCCTAGGTTAATAATATACTACTAGCTGTCCCCAGTCAAAATTTGACTGCCCCTCTTTCACTTGCTAACCGCTCAGTACCTCTTTGCAAACGGCATTTAAGTTTTACTATCCCTCAGAATGACTTCCAGCTTCAGATTGGGCATATCTACACGTGAAGAGCTTTCATTCAAAAAAAAGATCGTCAAAATCGGTCGGATAGGGGCAGCAGGGCGACTGGAAATAGGTTTTGGGGTGTTTTTCCGACTTTTCCGGAAAACCGGGGAAAAGTTTAAAAATCCCGACCAATTGGGCAAATCTACGAGCCAAGAGCTGCAAGCTTTCATTCAAAAAAAAGATCGTCAAAATCGGTCGGATAGGGACTGCAGGGCGACTGGAAATAGGTTTAGGGCGTTCTTAGTGTTTTAATATATAGATTTCGTGAACCCTTAATTACTTAATTTAATGCTCTAAAGAGGGGCTATTTTAAATCTGGCATTATTTCTAAAGGATGTACATACGATGCTCAATTTGGCTGACAAGGGAGGAGGTGGTTAAAAATTATAAATTTTATGCTGACATGGAATAGCCCCCTATGAAAACTTGAAAGTTGCGGCCATGAGTTTTCAATAAAAAGCAACTCGTCGCCTTAGTATTACAGGGTATTATCTTTTTTATATTTCATATGTTTAACTTACTGTACGATGAACACGATAGAACCCTGTAATACTGAGGCGACGAACTGTGTCAATGACACAGGTCTGACACAGGTCTACAACCAGCCAGACACTCTAAGGAGAAAGTAAATTTTTCTAAAAAGAACTCTAAACGACTTCTTTTTACATGGAAAACACATCATAGTTACATTTTATCACGCTACATCGGTTAAAAAATTTTACATAGGGGCTCTCAAACCTCCTTCTATGAGGTCTGAGCACCTTTGACCCTCCCTCTTGCAATAGCAGGGCGCTCATTTATATTTCTTCGATCTTACTCCCTGTATTTCCGCTCGTCGGAGGTGAACTAACGTATCTCCATCGTAAATATGACTGGAGTTAGTCTGTTTCGACTTTTCATTGAAGTGTCACGTGACCTCAAGTTTAAGGCAACATGAGCGTGTAAACTTGCAGTCGCATGATCACGTGATTTTCATAAAAACTGGAAACAGACTATTTCCAATCATATTTACGATGGAGACTCGTTAGTTCACCTCCGACGCACGGATTTAAGATGACATTACGACCGTTAATCCTCACCAAGCTTAAACGCTTTGCCCCAGTCCTCCAAACAGTCCTTCCACAATCGCAAGGATTTGCACCTCGATCAAAAGTTTTCACACCGACGATTCAGGTGTTTCAAGAACCTTTTTATTTTTTCAAACAAAAGTTTCGCTCGACAAATCCGAAGAATTAAAATTTCATCTTTCCAGGAAACTTTTTGATTTCCATCTTTTAAAACGGTTGTTTTTCTCCCTCCGAGCAAATTGAAATATCCGATTCCGGTGTGAACTTTATCACTCTTTTTTTAACTTGTGTGCCGAGGGCCGAACAATATCCGACATAATTGAATTTTAGCCGTGGGTTTTCGTCCTTGGCTTCTGTATCGAAGGAAGGAAAATATAATCCCGAAAATTTGATTATTTCGAGGGATAAGCTAACTATTCAACAGACTCGAACTCAATAACTCGCGTGAAATGGAAAAGCCTGTCGATCCACGTTGACACTTTTTAAAAGGTCGCGGGTTTTCCAATCATACGTAAGAGAGACACACCTTTTCAATGAGGGCAGTTTTTCTTCTTTTTTATATATATTTTGCTACGCTTTTCAGTAAAGAAAAAAAAATTGGCTTACCAACTTTACCGGATGTAGGGATTCCCTTTTTGATTTTCCGCGAATTCTCGAAAGGAAATCAAGAATAAACAAAAAGCGAAAATGGTAAATGTTTATAGTCGATATCGGTTACTTGTTTAGGAATAGTTTCGATTCCAACTAGTGTTTTCTCATTTTATTTATGAAAAGGGTTCAGCCGCATCAAATCCCGTTCTTACAGATTTATCCCATGATAGTACAACATCGATTTTCTCAGATTTCTAGCGGAGAAGAAAGCTTTCTTATTCAAAAATTGGGTTTATTTTTTCACGTCGTCTATTAAAAAGGGGGAGATTTAAATATTTGCGTAAATGCAGGGATCAAAATATCCGTAAGGCTGATTTTTTTAAAATGAAATTTAAAGTAATCATCGTTCCCGGCAGGAAAATCTCTATTGGGTTTCAAAAGGTTTGGCTTCTGAAAGTCATCAAGAGGTTACGTAAGTACCTGTATTACGGAAGCATAACAAGAATGCTTTTCAAATGCTTTCTTTTTGAGGGATTAAGAGGAGGCTTCACGAAATACCGGAAGAAATGGCTGTTTTGTCTTCCACTCGATTTACGAGGGAAAAAATTAAATTTTAGGTACCTAAGGAACTCCTTTGACTTTTTCTTGTATTTTAGGTGCAAGTTTCAACTTGTTTCAAGCAAACAAAAACCAGGAAAACAAAATTAAAGTTTTCCGACCGCAATTTTAGCTCATGCCGCCCATGCATTTCAGACAAGTTGAAACTTGTAATAAAAACTCAAGGATGTACCAGAGGAGTTCGTTCGATACATAAAATTCCGATTTTTTCATTTATAAATCGAGTATCAACAAGACAATAATTATAGCGGGTGATGAGGGACCAGGAAACATCGGACTTCTTGTATAAAACAGACGGCAAAGTCTGACGAATCTTGCTTTCCTTAAAGAAATTTAAAAAGGGAGTCATTCGTCAGCAGGGTAAAAAATTGTCAAATTCATGCTGACGCAGAATATGAATGCCCGCGAATGACAATATCCAGAATCATAAATCAGAAATACCAGAATATTCCCCTAAACAGATATTAGATTACCCGTTGCATGGGAATCAAAAATAATTATTTTCTGCTGCTGTCTAAGAAAAAAATTGTCTGCAAAAACTCGATTCTGCATATGGCATCAGTCAAGACAAGTCCTTCCAATAACTTCTTTAAATTTTCCCATTTATAATAAATTACGGTTGATAATATTTTTATTTTAGATAACGTACAAGTATTACGTAAGACTTTTTTTTCGGGTTTCTGGACCCCCTTTGTAAGAATTAGTAAGATTTTTTTGACCCCCCTATTATATTAAGTAAGATTTTCGCGGACCCCCCCCCCCCCCATTTTTTAAACGCCATCGCAATTTTAAATTAAAGTAATATTTTTCTTAAATCTAGATTTATAGTTCATACTAATATCCCTGAGGATGGCTACAATTGGCACAAAATCTCATCAAAAAATAAATTTTTATTTCTTAAAATTTTTTGAAAAAAGTTTTCAATTTTTCTTGGTCACTTTAGACATTCGAAAAAAAAATTAAAACAACTTAATTTTTTGAAATTAAAAAAAAACTCTGAACAATAAGTTATAACGGAAATTCTTACGTAAGATTTGCCAAACTCCCCCCCTCAAATAAGAAA
Organism: Liposcelis bostrychophila; assembly: GCA_037577465.1. NCBI lineage: Eukaryota > Metazoa > Arthropoda > Insecta > Psocodea > Liposcelididae > Liposcelis > Liposcelis bostrychophila. Next base: position 17,184,945 of record CM075212.1, on the reverse strand, counting down.
TCGTAAGAATTTCGAGTACCCCCCCCCCCCCCTCAGTGGTCCAGAAAAATTTAATTTTGGCCAGAACTCAATTGAAAATTTTTCTCAACTTCACGTGACTGATCGGACAACACAATTTTTAGGTTGTTTCTGTTGCTTATATGAACGAAAAAGTCATTAAAAATAATTTTAGCTTTTTTACATTGTTTTTAACCCACTTTTTGGTAAAAATGACATAATATTTGCTAACGTTGTAGGCATGCATAAAAAAATCAGAAGTGATCGAATATGATTTACTGACAGTCAGCGACCATGGAGTGTAAAGTATTTCCCCTCCAATAATTTTTTTCTGGCGGTAATTCGTTTTTAAAGCTAATTAAACAAAAAATTTTATAAAAATTATCTTTCAACTAAGCTTTTAGTCAGTTTATTCAAAAGTCTCTTTCATGTCTACGGTCTCATTATGACGCCTAGAGATCCTAAATCAAAAAACCGCTTACAATTTTTGCGCCTCTTTGCGCCTAAGTTTTGGTCAAAAATAAATTTTTCTGGCCCACTGCGCCCCCCCCCCCCCACTTTCGGTCTTACGTAATAATTGAACGCGCTCCCTTAATGCGCTAACGAAGTCTAACGGAATTGTTAGTCACCTTGACGACTCACTTAAAAGCACACAAAACATTGAATTTCATCACTTTTTTTAAAAAATTGCAACTCCTTGAATAAAAATTGCTTAAATATTCACTACTCCAACCTAAGTCGCTTGAAAAGCTGCCTACTGAGGCATTTTCTATTCATTTTATTGTTCATAAATCTTTTACTTATTTTTAATTTTTCCAACCAACCAAAAATCGCTTAAAGGCAGGGGGGTGTAATTCTTTCAGTTGGGCTTTATCGGTATAAGGATCAAAGAGGGAACCGGGAAGATGTTCAGTAGAAGAACTTTTACTTATTGTTCTCAGCGAGAACAGATTGTAAAATAAATGGGAGATACAAAAAAAAAAAAAAAAAAAAAGATATTCACTTCTAAAAAAGATGCGGTTTTTAGGAAAATTAAAAATTAATGTAGAATTTATTAGGAGCAAGCAGAAATACAAACGGCTGAACAACCATCCGAAAAATATTAGTGGCGAACCATCATAAATACTCGAGAAATAAAATACCTAGTCGATTTCGCACAGACCAATAAACAAGAAATTTTTAATAAAATTTTTTGTAAAAGCGATCAGATGCTGTTTAAACATTTCTTTTTTTTTTTTAAAAAAAGGGAAAAAACATTTTCCGAATTTCTCCCTCACAATGTAGCTTAATGAAAACGTATTCAAATTAGAAGTCGATTTAACATACGATTTCGTTATCACCGAAAGAATATTTTCCGAAACAAAATCCAGAAATTTTTCGAGACAAATTAACTTCAATTCACACACAAAAAAAAAAAAAAAAAAAAAAAAGCCTAAAATTGCAATTAACAAATATTTTTGCTTACCTTGACGCCCTTTTTATGCCCAAAAAAAACCGGGGGTTAACGGCAACTGAAAAAAAAAATAATAGAAAATAAATTTAAAAATCACGAGGCTGGAGATTCCCTTTTGGATCAGGAAAAAAAAAAACAGAAGTAGATTGCGTGATTTATTTCATCTCATGTCGAAATGTTTTTTTTTTTTTTTTTTTTTTTTTTTTTTCGCAATAAAGTTAGAAATAAGTGAAGTTTACGGGACGAGTCCCGCATTAAGAAGTCTGTTCGATCCCGTTTTTGTTTTTCACTCTCGGCTTCTTAAAGGCAATAGTAATTTATGCTTAGAACTTTTAAACTCCCCGTTTTTATATCCCTTCAATTACTGTATATAAGCGGAGGCTGCAGCAGAGACAAGAAAAGGAATTTATGATTTTGAAATATAAATTACATTCCGTCGTTTAAGAACTTAAAAGGATAAAAGAAAATAAAAAAAATAAAGAAAAAAATTTAAGATGGTGTTCTGCTTTTCTTTGAATTCTTGGAAAACATGACATTTTCCCGCTTTTCATTTCTAGACAGAACGTTTATAAAATATAACAAAAAGGAAAAATAAAAAAAAATGAAAAACAAAAATCTTCCTACACGTTACGGGGGCCTTGTCGAACGGAAAAAATCTTCAATTAAAAGGGAGGGGAAAAATAAGGAAATCGTTTTGAAGAATATTTAAGGGTCGGAACATTTTGCAGTTATTTTTTAGCATTTCACAAATCGTTAAACGACGAGGAAAATAATGGGGCATGATAAAACTATACCATTTTCTTTTTTGACATTTAAGAAAATTTTTTTGAGCAGTTTGGGGTAACGAAAATAGGTGCAAAAGGAGGATAGCAAAAATAATTTTAGTTAGAACCGAAGCGACATGATATCGCCTTGTATTAGTAGGAATTACGCCCGTGACGACAAAAGGCACCCTGCTTGACGTCATTTCAAACAAAAGAAAAGATCTTTTTATCGTTCTTGTTTTATGACGTAGATTTACTTCAGTTTTCAGATCCACTCGTCGAGTTTATGGTTTCAAATAAAACTTCAATCTAACTTTTATTCCGTTCACATTCATACGTGGTTTTTTTTTTCCTCAAAGGATCGCCCCGTCCCGCTCTTTTCTCATTTTCTTCCGACAAGAGTTGGATATAATACAATATTTAGATTTTCATTGACTATCGAGGATCAGTAAACGCATCAAGATGCGTGCCCGTTTGTTTCATGATCTCATTAGAAGAAATAAAGATAAATATCCAGTCAAATTACCAGAAAAACAGGAAAACCAGGAAACAGGAAAACTAGAGATTCTTCCCTGCAATGCCGTTTTTTCCCCAAAATATTTTCCGAAAAATTTTTTCCAACGTTTATTGTTATTTTTTTATTTTTTCGGAAAGGAGAAGGGCCGATAACCGATAACAAAAATCGATAACTATTTGCGCTTTAGGGTCCAAAAATAGGAAAGTTAGGGACCGAAAACATTCAATTTTCGAACTTTTTAGTTAGGTCCAAGCTTGATTTGACCCCCTTACGCCCAGTTTTCATTTAGTTTGACCCTAACGAAAAAGGTCGAAATTTCAAAGAAATCTTTGTTTGGAAAACTTTAAGAATTATGTGGTTAATTTTGCTTCAAAATGGCTGAGACGACTCAAAAAAATTTTGATTTAGCTTTAATAGTCATTACTTTTTAGCAGCAACTTTCGCCTTGCTTAAGATAAAAAATTGCGATCACATGCAATTCTTTAGTCACATTACGACGAGCTTCTTGACATAACCACAACGAATTTTGACCTGACACCAGTATCGCGGTTTAAAAATGTTTTCCTTTTTTTTTTAGCTCGGAAGATAGCATTTGAAGGGAGCTGCATAGCTCTAACTTAAAAACATGTGTAACATTTTTAAAAATAAAACAAGACCAAAGGCAATGGAACAAAAAAATTTGGTTATTGAAGCCCAAATTTAAGCTGAACCTAATGTTCGATTCAAATTTTTCATTTTGGTTTTAAATTTTTTTTAAAATTTTTCAATCATTATTTATAACCCAGTTTTTCCGGTCCATTTTCATTTTTTTCTACTTTCTTTCTGAACTGCATTGAAATAGATATTAAACCAAGCTAAGCGAGGCCGAAGGCCGAGGGAAAAATTTTAGAAATTTTGAGAAAAGATGGACTATTTCTTGAAATTTTAGCATCATTTTCTGATTTAATAAAATAATTTAGGCGTAAAAATTAAAACGAAAAAAAAATAAGGACTTTTAGCTGGCGTCCGAATCTTTAAAATTTTGGCCGATGCCGACGCATCGGCATCGGCCTGAGAAGCAAAGGGGGGCACAAGACATTCAAAGGGGGCTTTAAATGGCCCCTTATAACATGGAAGATAGGGAAAATACATGGGCCAAGTCAAATTTACAGGGGGGCTCAAGCTTTTTCAAAGGGGGGCTGAGCCACCCTTTGCCCCCCCCCCCTGGCTACGAGGCTGTTAGTGCTGGCATCTGGCACCGTACCCCTGATTTTAAAAATTGTCTAGAACGGCTCCATGATTTTTTTTTTTTTTTCACTAAAATCGGAATCAGAGGCGGCATCGGCGGATATGATCGATGCCGGCACAGTGGCGTAGCGGAGAATCCGGGGGCTCTGGTGCGAAAATTTTGAATATAAAAAATATTTTTTAAGTTTTTTTTTTTTTTTTTGGAGAATGTTCAATGCAAAGTTTTAACATTATTTAGATTTTCTTTAAATTTCATGATAATTAAACAGAAATTTTGGGGCCACTTCGCGTCGGGGGCCCTCTGCGCTCCCCTCCGCTACGCCACTGTGCCGGCATCGGATATAATCGCTGCTTGGTGGCGTCGGCATCAGCATTGGATGTCGTTGCGGAATCGGAATCAGGATCGGGAGTTGAATACATAATATGGAATCGGAATCGTCATCGGCATCGGCATCGGCATCGGCATCGGCATCGGTATCGGCATCGTCATCGTCATTGGCCTGAGATTTCAACCGGTGCCGGTGCCGCGACCGGCACCGGCATTGAATTCGGACCCCTGCTCATTATGAAGCCTACAGATCCTAAATCAAAAACCTGCTTACGATTTTTGCGCCTAAGTTTTGGCCGAAAATAAACTTTTGTCAGCAAACTAGGCAAGAGAAGGTTCAAACCAGCGATTTTCCCCATAAGTTAAGTATTACCGAATGGAGGGGCGGGGGGTCAAAAATGGTAAAAAAAAATCATGGTCCTTCGCTTGCCTTGTTTTAGCAAATTAGACTCCCGAAATTTCAATAAACTTTAGACATTCGCCAACCCCCTTCCCAAAAAATTCTGGATCCGCCCTTTATCATGCAACCCGGGATCCGCCCTTTTTAAGGAAGGTATCTCGTAGCTGATCGATAGTTGAAAACATTTTTAATAGCTTATACCATTTCGAAACTTTTCCCCCCTTTATTTTTCTCCACCAAATGAATACATAGCAAAACGATACATCAAATAAACATGATAAAGACGAAACGGAAATGCATTTCAATCGGCTTTTATACTTTAATCGTCAGGTGAAATCGCTAAAAGCTTTTTTTCATCTCTTGAAAACGTAACAGTCCTTTCTGCAGCGTTATTGTAAAACAAGTTTACCTTATTTCAAAAAAAAAAAAAAGCATTTTACGGCATTAACTTTCGAGCAGGTCGCATTTAACCGGTTTTTTCCCGGTTTCACTTCAATCGTCTCACATCGTTTCTTGTCTGTCATAAAAGAAAAACCAAAGCTTAAAATAAAATAAAAAAAAATAAAAAAAACCGAAAGCAAAAAGTCATTTTCTCGATTAACCGAGAAGACCGTAAGTAAAAAGGTTTGCGTTGCCGTAACAAGGAGTCCACAGAGAAATTACATTTCCCACATGAATTTCTTAGATCGAATCGTCCTTCATACGCATGAATGACTTTTCTGAATTTTCCACCTTTTCTTTATTTTTATTTTTTGCTTTTAACATTTATATATAAAAAAATAAGAGGAGTGTGGAGGGAGAGGGAGGGAATCGCGATTATTTTTAAAGCCCATCAATGGGGAAAAAAGAAGAGGAAAAAGAAAAACGAAAAGAGAGATTGAAGAAAAGTTGTTGCGAAGAGAATAAGAGACTATCGAACATCAATAAGACCTGTCAAATTGTAAACAAAGCCACTAAATCATTTCGAGTTTTCCGATCACGTCATAAGTAATTCCAACATACGGATCATTTATTTTCTGAAAAATTTATTCCTATTTATATGACGGTGCGTTTTGACATGTTCCGACGCGATCGAAACTTATGGTGATATAATTAAGCTGGAAGTGCCGTTAAGTCTGTCTCTGCTTTTATCAAGAATGCGAATTCACAACCTACGCCTTCACCCTGATTCCACTTGGAACTCTGAACAAAGAAATATGCTTTGAGCATGTAAGGTAGAGGGTGGGTCGAAAATCAAAAATTTTGAAATTTCAAAATGCCTGATAGCGCAATCGCTGTGGATTATCATTTGTAAAATTTTTTTCCTTTTCGAAATTTTTTTTAAACGGCGTCTTGGATTGGCGAAAGAGGGCCGAAGTTTTGAAAAATCCCATAAGGGTGAAAATTCGACTTTTGGACTTTTGTGAAAAAAGTACTTTTTCCTATCGGATTTTCAACGTAGATTTCGAAAATGAAATCTTATTTTGGCTTATATTAAGATTTAATTTATTTATTGACATTTCCTTGTCAACATTTTATTTTTTTACAAAAAATTCTATATGTGCTGTACTCTATAGGGCTGCTGCCCTATAAAGAAAATATTTTTTGACAAAATTTCCGACAGACTAAATTTTTTTTTTTTTTTTTTTTTTTTTTGCTTTTAGGAAACAGATATTCGTTTTTGAATCCTGTTTCATCTTTTAATTGTTTTATTGGAATGCAATCGTTTATGATGAAAAGACATATTTTGGCCTATATCATCAAAACCGTATGATGTATATAACTTTTAATTATATTTCGCGATCTGTATAAAAATCCGAATAGAAAAAAACCATTTTTATATAAAAATAAAATTTCTGACTTTGCTGTCTTCACGGGAATTTTAAAATTTCAGGTTCCATTAGAAATGCGGCAACGGCAAAACGCCGTTAAAAAAAGTCCAAAAACTCAAGGAATCTTTTTTTCAGTTACTATAAAAGATTTTGAGTTCGCCGAAATTCAAAAATTTGCAAAATAAGGGCCACCTTAAAGATCAGGGATCAATTTCAAATTTTTGACAAAATAAGAAAATAATTCTGTACCTCGGTGCAGAACTAGACCAGGTCCATTCAAGGATTGCAACTTCTTATTTCAAACGAGACTTTTTAAAGCATATACAAGCGTTGCCAACTCAAATTAATGACTTCTGCCAGCCATCTATCGAGCAATATGTAAGCTATTCTTCTGCTTCAATTTCGGGGGACATTTTTGTCCATATAAGAGATACCCGAGTTGCCTGACCTGTATGTAAGATCGTGACTTTTCTGCTTTATTAACAAAATAAACTTACTAGCAGAAGGTATAAAATCAGCAGTGCCAACCGTTGAGCCTGTATACCTTTTGTAAAGTCGGGTTTGAAATAAAAAGTTGCAATCCTTGAATGGAATTGGTCCAGTTCTGCACTGAAGTACAGAATTTAGGATGCTCTTCTTCTTCTTCTATCAAGTGCCAGCTCCGCGACGAAGATTGGCTATCATCTGGACTATTTTTACTTTATCGACCGCTGCTCGAAAAAGACCCAAGGAATCGATGCCAAACCAGTCTTAAGATTTTTGAGCCACGAGGTTTTCCTACGACCCTGACCGCGCTTACCCCCGATCTTACCCTCCATCACAAGCTGAAGGAGGCGATATTTTTCATTTCGCATTACGTGGCCGAAATAATCGAGCTTCCGACGCTTGATCTCGTACAGAACTTCTACTTCCTTCTTCATACGAGCCAAGACGTCAGTATTTCTCACCCTGTCAGTCCACGAAATTTTAAGCATTCGACCCACATCTCAAAAGCCTCCAACTTCTTTTCCAACGTCCTAGTTAACGTCCATCCCTCGTGTCCATATAAAAGCACGGGAAATACGTAACATCGGACGATACGGATCCTCGTATGGATAGGATGCTCCATATCATACGGATCCTCGTATATCATAGGATGCTCTGCACTTCACTAAATTCAGGAGTAAAGCAACCGTTTTCATGGAGCCCAATATAACGTCTTATTTATCAATACCCTTTCTGGAAAATATTTTAGTCCTAATGCTCATTTTCTAGAATGCAGGCGAATCAGCTCTGCAAAATATATGTATGCAAGCAAGAAAAAAAAATTCATTTTTAATTTAAAATTTTAAAATGATGCAATCTAAAGAACTCGCTTTTGTTAAAAAGAAAAACAAAGCGTCACTCGTTCCAACGATTTTTTAACGATATTGAGCGAGTCGCTGTTTCATAAAAAGTCGTCTTTCTTTGAGCGTCCATAAAAACTAAGAAAACGATCCTCGTCGCTTTAATATTTTGTTTTTTATAATTTTACAAATGTTATCTTTTTTCCGTTCCTTTTTTTTTATGCTTTTTACTGCACATCCGTTTTTTTCTTCTCTCTGCAGAAACACAATAGATCACGATGACATGTCCTCCGATGTAAATTCTACAGGAACGGAAAATGTCGAAGACTGGACTCCGGAAGATGTAACGCTATTAGTCTTATACTGCTGTGCTTCGATCGTCGGGACCACGGCCAACATATTCGTCATGACGGCGATAGCGAGCCAAAGTTCCAGATCTCGAAACAGCCTTATTTTAAGTCTATGCGCATCTGATTTATTAGTTTGCACCGTTTCTATGCCCCTTGCTCTTACTACCGTTTTGGTTGACTTTTGGACCATGGGACTGGCATTTTGCAAAGTCGCCTTTTATTTTCAGGTAACCAGAGTTTTTTTTTTCGTGCTTAATGCTCGTTTAATTAATTTAATAATCATATTAAAATCATATTAATAATCAATTTAATAATCATATTAAATTATTATTTAAATAATTTTTAATTATCATATTATTGGCTTTTTTAAGTCCCTGCCAGTGGCGGCGAGTACAACGTCCCTCATGATGTTGGCTTTGGACAGATATGCGACTGTTAAACACTCGAGAATTTTACTGAAGTTTCGGCCTCAAGCGATGATCGCTACAGTGTGGAGTGGAGCCGCTTTCGTGACGTTCCCAATGCTGTATGCGAGAGAAGTAGCGGCTCATCAATGCAGAGAATCATGGCCGTCCGATCAAATCAAAACGGGTAAGCCAAATGAAACATGGACAATTTACATGAAAATGGTGCCGACTACCCATGGAGTCATCTATGGAGCGCCCGTACTTAACCAAATTGGGAGTTTATTTCCATTTATGAGTTAATACAGATATTACTCAATTCGATCTTTCTCATTTGCTCTTTCAGCAGCACTGGCATTCTGTATAAATAGCCAATCCAAGTTTTAAAGATAATGATCATTACCTTCAGACGATCAGTAAAATAATCAGCTAAAGGCCGACAGTCAAATTCTGCCCTAAAAAGGGGAATCGACCTATCCCAGATTACTGGGATGGCCATGTTTGTTTATGTTTAGCCTATAAACAAACATGGTCAACCCAGACATGTGCGCTAGGTCGATTCCCCTTTTCAGGGAAAAATTTAGGTCTTTTTAAAATAAAATATTTTCCCATTTTTTTTCCTGTCTAAATTAATTTTTCCTGATTTCTACGAATGGTTGTCAATATCAATGTAAATAATTCTTCAATAGTATGATACACACCATCGCCCATTTTTTGACGTAGGACTACGTTATAGGGCGCAACCATGCGGAATCTTAGACTTTCTTTGTACCGACTTTCGCCCTCATAAAACTGAAACAAAATTTATATAAAATTAATGAGACAAACTTGACACAAAAATTTAAACCAGACAAAAAGTTAAATAAAAAAATTATAAAATTTTAATAAAACGCGACAAAATTAGAAATTTTTTACAAAATGAAAAATGTTTCTTTTTTGACCTAGGATTACGTCTTTGGGCTCGATCCTGGGAAAATCTGTCTGCCCGGGTTCTGTCAGGGTTCCGTCCGGATGCGCACTGTGCGCGCACCAAGAATTAATATTTAATCATTTTAATATTAATAATATTACTTCGAAAATTTTAAATAATATTTTGATTTTTTTTTCACTTTTGCCCATTTTACAATTGTAAAATTAGACGACATGAACGCAAGCAAGGACTTAAAAAATTTCTTGAAATTTTATTGAACTTTTTTTTTTAATTTTCGCCGTTTTTTTTGAAATATCATTTTTTTTTAAATGTTAAAATTAGACTACATGAACAAAAACAAGAACTTAGAAATTTTAAATAAAATGTTCACTACATTTTTTAATTTTCTCCTTTTTCCTTTAGCCAAAAATATGAGCTAAAGCAATAATATTTCAATTTTAAAATTTTAACTTTGAAGACTTTAATTAAAATTTTGATTAATTTTTTCCAACTTTTGACCTATTTTATCAAAAATTGTAAGTTTTTTTCGTGTCAGGAAAAAAAATTATACGGTATTTTTACCAAAAAATTTGAATTTTTTGGCAAAAACGAGCAAAAAAAAGCCTCAAAATTTTTAAATAGTTCCATTGTTTAAATTTAGCAGTATCAGGACAGTACTGCAAAGACGTAGGCCTACGTAGGGATATGCCCCCATATTCCAGTATGATTTTATTAATTATTTAAAAAAAATTGATATCAAGTTAAAAATTAAAAAGGAAATTACCTAGTCTTATGTCGGGATATGCATTCATATCCCCATTTGATTTTTTTTTTTGTCAAATACGTAAGAGATTGAGAAGCTCCGTTCCGAAAGTTTATACAGCAAATCAAAACATATTAAATTGATATAGTTCCAAAATCAATTTTAAATTAAGAAAAATTATATTTGCATCCTGGTATACAGTCCTCTTGTAAAAATGCAGTAAAGCAATCCGATCTGCAAAACTGAGAGCTAAACTAAAATTTACATCAAAGAGGCATTATTGCTTTTGTCCGCCTGAATGTTTCTGTTAGAATAACAAAGAAATCAATTCCAAACATGAAAATGCAATGTTAAAATACAATTATTCGCATTAATAATGACAGCTTCATATTTAAATTAACCGCATGTTAAAATAAGGAATAAATTAACAAAGTAATTAATTGATGCCAAGGGATAAAATTCAAAAAAAAAAATAAGAATTAAAAATTGTTAGATCTAAATCAAAAATATTAAATAAAAATTCAATATCGAAAGCGGTAGAAGACGATATTATTGATTTTCCCTGAATCTATCTATCGCTCAATTCTGATTTTTTTTTTCCAGCTTATACATTTTCACATATCGCCATCGTCTATTTGATTCCTTGTTTGACCGTCGCTTCCTGCCACTTTTCGGTGGGACACAAATTATGCGCTTCTTCCCAGCCCTCGTTACCACTTCCGTTACCGCTCATACGAAAGCCTCAGCACGTTATAGTTGTCGCATCCGTTTTACCGGATAGACCATCGAAGGTAAGCTCTGAACAAGCCATTTTTCTGCCTTAACGTTTTACGATTCATCTCTTTTTTCCAGGTTGTTTCCTATAAAAACAACCAAGAGGAAGAAAACTCCTCTGACGAAGCCGTTCAACATGACATGAAACTTCGAAGAAAACCCGTGCTGGTAGCCGGTCGACAAAATAAATCTCGTTCGGAGCAAAGTATAGTCCGGCAAAATCGAAAAATGCGACGGAAACCTCCTCTCGTTAAGCAAATGAGCCGCCAGAGCCTGCACAGCAGGCGACGAATGGCCAATATGTTGGTTGCGATGGTCCTCGTCTTCGCCATTTGTTGGGCACCTTATGTCATTTTTAAAATTTATTCCGAAACCGGTTACACGGTTTCGGCCACCGTTTTGCCCTTCTGTTTGTTGTTGGGCCATACTCATTCGGCTATAAATCCGTTGGTCTATTATCTTTCGAACAGACAATCTTTGACCGTGACCATCGGTTGCGGATTTCACTGGCCGTGGGAGAGGAACGAGGTGGCTTCGGCATTTCGTCGCCCGCCGCCTTCTTCTACCAACGAAGCTGCCCTAGGAGTCTTTCACCCTTGTTATACGACCAAAAGATATCAACCTCGAAGAGGCTGTACAAACGATTATCTTTAAACGAAGTCTTTACATTTCTTTTCGATTCTTCCTTTATTTGAAATTCTTGTTCTTGTTCTATAAACGAATGTGACAAATGAAGCGCCTTAATATTTTATCGGCTGAAAAAAATATCGACTCTTATCCCAAAAATATTTCTGCATTTCGCACTTAAAAATTAATGTAGAAATGTTTTTTAATGTATTGTAATAAAAACTAAAAAATATGAGGAGCATTAGGCTACTAAATTGGATCAAAATTTCATGACCAGTATTTTAGTTCTGACTGGAAATTTTTTTAAAATCGAAATTTAGGTATGTAATAATTTTGTAACTGCACCGATTATTCTGCCTCATTATAGGCAAAAAAAAACGCATTTTTTTTGTCCAATGCTGTAACTATTCCAGACCCGTACTTCAGAGGTAGTCAAAGCAATTTTTTTTACCAAAATGAAGACGATTCAAACGATTTTGAGATTTCCATTTAAAAACATGTTTTCAAATCATAGAATCATCTTCATTTAGTTAAAAAAAAGGCAGGTTTACTTCTAAAGCACAGAGACATTAACCAAAATCAAATTTTTGTCATTAAAATGGTTATTTAGTTTTAAATCATATTCAACAGATTTCCTTAGAATTTTTTTTTTTTTTTCAAACTATGTAATCATTTAAAAGTTAATGTCAAAATGCTCCTTAAAAATTCAAATGCAATGTGATGTACCTCTATGCTTCTCAGTACTTGGGATCAGCTATTACTATTTAATCCAGTTTTTGTTACTCTGAAAATTCATGTCCGTTTATGTCAGTAACTATCATAGCCGTATCCATCCAAGATAATCCATAATTAAGGGTTGTGAAGATAAACTAGCACTGCAAAAAAAATTTTGATTTTAAGAATAATATCAAAAACTACATGGGTGAAATTTCAAAAAATTAGTCAATAAAATCAGGAAGTAACCTTTAAAACTGAAATGAAGGTATTTTAAAAAAGCAAAAAAAAAAAGCATAAGAATGAATGTACTAAGTACCTCAGAGAAAATAAAGAAATTATTCTTATATCAAAGTGCCAATAATGTCAATAATTTTTAAAATCTATTTTAATACAAGAGATTTTTCTTGAATAGGCTTATGTTAATAAATCTTTCGAAGAATTGATTTAGAAACAATTTAGTTTAGCAACCAGCATTTTTGTGTATTTTTAAAAAAACATGACATTAGAAGCATTCCTATTTTTCGTTTTGAATAAATACCTAATGCAAGTCTTGGTTATTCACTTCATTACTTTATTACGTTTCAAATAAGCCTCCCTTTTAAAAAAAATTAAAGATTAAAATTTATGACAAAAAAGATACTCAAATTCAAATTCATAATGTAATTCTTAACATCGTGGTAAAAAGCTAAAAATACTTTTTGCTGTTTTGAGTTTCTTCTTGCTGATGCATCTTGTAAAATAAAAATGATTTTTTCATAAAAAAAACTTTTGCTCTTACATCAATATTATTTCCAACTGCATTCTATTTTAGTTTTCACTCCTATATAAAACAAAAGCTAAACGAAACAGTTATCCTTTAATAATTGCAATAAATCCCATTGCTCCATCATTCAGAAACACTTTTAATGTGATTTTTAAATGAGATCATGTTTTTAAAAATACATAGCTAAACTAGATAGTTATTTTTGACTTTCAAAAAATAAGTCCAGATAAGCTTAATGCTATATAAGAGAAGGAAAATTCAAATTCTTGGTTTAATCTATTTATAAAATGAATTGTTGCTATATGTTCTAATAATAATAATCATAATTGTTTATAAAAGAAGCATTGTTAACTTTATGAAATAAAAATGAGTCTATTCATTTTATTACACTGGAAAAAATTGGATATACCTTTATCGTCCCAAATTATGAACTCATTGCCTTGTAACATATTTCGATATAACTAACAAAGCTGATGGTTCAACCTTCCATCCAAAAATTTTTCAAATCAAGCAAATAACCAAAGAAATTTAATTTGCTTATGCAATGAATTCCTCAGAACCCCAAAGTCAGGATTCTATCATTTCTCTGTTTCTTTCACCTGCAAAAAACAATTCATACAAATATTATTGGCAATGATTAACCACAAAAAAAGACGAATTTGAATTAATTACAATATCTCAATCATTCAATGGAAGTTCAAACTGATCATGGAGTTCCTTCACTGTGACCCCTTCAACATTGGCAATTGCTCCAAGAACAATTTGTGCAGCATCTTTAATGTCATTGTACCTATGCAGGAGATCAATTTTCAATTTCTGAATATTTTCGCTCTTGTAAGCTTCTATTTCCTTGTCTAGCAATTTTTCCTTCTGTAGTAATTCATGGTATTTGTTTGGTCCCGATTCAGAATCTTCAGCGTGTGTCGGCATTTTCCTGTTTTTTTTTTGAAAAAATTTTTAATTCAATCCAATTTCTGAAAAGGGGGTTAGAGCTTTATCTTAAAACGTTTTTATCTAATTACCTTATACTGTATAACTTTTACTCCACTGGTTTTTCACAGAAAATTCTAAACACGAATTATTAGTTTTGCTAGTATGGAACAGTAACTTTTATTGTATACAAAAACAAAAACAAACACAAACAAAAAAAAAAAAAAATTATAACGATTACATTAAGACTGAACGCACTCTGTCGCTGGCGGTAAATTTAAACGGTTAGTTTTTTTTAGAAAAATCTTATCCAATCCCTCAACTAACAATGCCGCTTTGATGTGCCTTAACATGAAGGATCAATCAAAATAAGTTCGGAAGACTCCAGTTCATAAATCCTCTCCAAGAGATTTGGATTTAAAAAAAGTTAAAAGAACAAATTATTTTCAAGATGTAAATCCGAAACATGTTGCCAACTTAACGGGTTTAAACTCATTCGCTCCTTTATTTGAATTTCTTTAACTTGACCAAATCCAACATCTCAATATTTCATGCTGGTGCGATGGTGACCACGATGCTTCGGAAGGCTCGACACCTCCGTCTCCGTCTCCATTCATTTTAAAGCAATACGCTTAAAGTAGTACGTAATACTCTCCGCCGGAAAAATAATGATTAGGTTTTTTTTTTTTTTGCTTTTCGTTTAGCTTGGCCACATTCAAGATCTCAGCATCCCTTTATGATTTGCCAATCATTCTCCCTGGATATTTTTAAGAAATTATGTTATGGGATTAAACCTATGAGAACAACATCATCTATTGTCAGCTACAGAAAATACAAAACAGGCAAGTAACTTCATCTCTTGCCAGCATCACAAATTAAAAATAGACGCTAGCGGCATCCAACGGCCGCATCATTTTTCGCGGGGTCGCATTTGAACAATAGAAGCAGGCTTCTATGTATCTATATGAAAAATGCATTGAGATGGGGGGTTTGTCTAGGAAAATAAATTAAGTATACTAAGTGAAGCGGAAGAAGTCAAAAGTGACAACGAATTGGAGTCAGACGAACTAGGGTTAAATTCTTGCAACCACCATATTGCTTATTTTATCTTAAAAAAAAAAAAAAAAAAAAAAAAAAAAAAAAAAAAAAAAAAATACTTCAGAATTAGGAATGTTTGATATACAGTATACTTTGGTCGGTATATATATACTACATAAGTTAAACATGGGCGGAACGGTATATATATACGTATATTTATGATTCGTCTGCTAATCATACATCCCTATTCAGAATCATACTAAGGCATAACAGGGCATTTATTAAAAGGCATTTTTTATTAAAGCTAGGGACAGACTTATTGCTGTGAAGTCTGTTCTTGCAATTAAATCTTTTCAAAGCTGCGGCTGTTTAGGTAATTGAAACAGAAAAAAGAAAAAAAAAAAAGTTTAACTCCAGTATGTACATGCAATGTGTGGAATTGTTCCATATGACTTTTCTAAACCATTATCAAATTTTATAGGCAATTTGGGCAAGCCAATTTTTCATGGGATGAATGCTCTTAAGCTAAAACTTCTCATTTTCTCAAACATCTCTTACTCCAATATGATCCTGGTACTGAAGTCTTTTGAAATAGGGCTATTTCTTAGGAAGGACTTGGTCCTGGGGAAAACTGTCTGTCTGAGGGTGTCTGTCCCGGTGTCGGTCTGTTCGCACCAAAAATTAATGTTTAATTATTTTAATATTAAAATTTTAACTTTGAAAGTTTAAAATAATATTTTGACTATTTTTTTTTTAACTTTTGGCTTTTTTAATAGTAAAATTAGACGACATGAACGAAAGCAAGGACTTAAAAAATTTCTTGTAAATTTTCAAGAAACTTAACTTTTACAAGAAACTTAAATTACCTTGCTAAAGCAAGAGAACTTAATAATTTCTTGAAATTTTATTTAACTTTTTTTTAAAATTTCGCCGTCTTTTTTAAATATCTTCTTTTTTTTTCAATATTAAAATTAGACTGCATGAACAATAGGGCGGGTCGAAAAACGCTAATTTTTGAATTTGAAAACGCCTGATATGGGAATCGATGCCTTTTTATAATACCATTAACCCTAATTTTTTCAGATTTTTTGAAGGCCATTGCGGCACCTCAAAATGTCGTTTAAAAAATAATTTTTGACTTCAAATTCGTAATCTACGAAAAATTTCCGATAGGAAACAATGGTCTTTTATGCGAAAAAAAAATTTCATTTTTAGTCCTCAAATGGGCTTTTTGAAAATTTCAAGGCCATTGCGGCACTTCAAAATGTCGTTTAAAAAATCTGAAAAAAATTAGGGTTAAGAGTATTATAAAAAGGCATCGATTCCCATATCAGGCGTTTTCAAATTCAAAAATTCGCGTTTTTCGACCCGCCCTAATGAGCAAAAACAAGAGCTTAGAAATTTTTAATAAAGTGCCTTAAAATTTTTAAATCTGTTTCACTGTTTAAATTTAGCAATATTGGGACAGTACCTCAAAGACGTAGTCCTACGTAGGGATATGCCGCCATTCCTGATGGAGTCTGATGGAGCCTGATTTTTTATTTATTTATTAATTTTTTTTTTTTTTTTTTTTTTTTTTTTTTTTTACAGCTCGATTTTCTATGGAAGCATTCGAAAATTTTGATAAAGTGGCTATTGAAATATCACAGCTAGGAATATTTAAAAGCATATTTTGGATCTACCCTTGTGCGGTCCTAAATCTTTAATCAACTTTTTTTTTTTTTCTTCTCTCTCTTTTTGTAAAGCAGAGTTGTGTTAGAAACTGTGCAGGGGATGGAGCCTCAACGAACAGAACGTGGAAAAATGAATTCCAATATCGCGAAATCATTAATCTTATAAGAGTGAGGTTGACTGGGAAGTTCACGTCAACACATAGTGTCGTGGTAGTAGCAGTCACGAAGCGGAATGTGGTTAAGATGATTTTCCGTTTCCCACTAAAAAAATAAATAGTCTGTTTTCACGTTCCTATTTTAAAATTTCCCCCAAAACCAAACATTACCAAAATATTTTTTCAGCAGTTAAAAAAAAATGATCAATTAAAATTTAAAAGCTAACTTTACTTCATATCCGTACCTGCACCCACAGGGTTCGAAATATAGTCACGACTGCTTATAAAAAATCAAGTTAGTTACAAAAATCTTCCCGAAAATCATCATTTCTCCATTTTTTTATAAATATCCAAATTACCATTTCATAATCCGTTTGAATTTTAAACGAAAAAGAGGTTAGCTGATGGAAGAAGTCGATGATGGTGTATATCTCAGAGCTCTATTTCACATGGAAAATTAAATTAAATTACTCCAGCAATGTTGGTGGATTCCTTTAGTTGACTTTTGAGTGACAGAAACGTAATAAAACTTTCACTTGATCGTTAATCATGCCCTTACCTATTTACAATTGCTCTTTTTCTTCTTCACGATTATCTCTTTCCTGATTTCAAACGAAACGGATTGAATTGATGAACTAAAATTTTAATTATTTAAAAGGAATCTATCTTTTAATCAGGGGTCCGAATCCGATGCCGGTGCCGACGCCGGTTCCATATTATTTTTATAACTCCCGATTCCGATTCCGGGACCGATACAGATACCGATACCCGATGTCGATGCCGACGCCACCATAAGCATCGATTATATCCGATGCCGCCTCTGATTCCGATTTTAATTTAAAAAAAAAAAAGTCATAGAGCCATTCTAGACGATTTTTAAAAGCAAAGGTCCGATTCCGATACCGACGCCATAGCACTAACAATTTCGCAGTGCCGATGCCGATGCCAATGCCGATTTCGGATATTAAAAGAAATCCGATGTTGATGCTATCATAGGTATCGGCTTCGGCCAAAATGTTCAAGCTTCGGATCCCTGCTTTTTTTTAAATGGCGTGCGCCTTGAAAATGAGTTTGATCGTTTTGAAAGTGAGTCACGGTAAACAAGTTGCATAATGCTCAAATAAAAGGGGTTTCGATTTGGGATTTTTATCAATTTGCGGTCCCAATTGAATTTTATTATTTACGTCCAATTTTTCTTTTTCAAAACAGACCTTCATGAGATATATCTATAATTATATAATTTTAATTCTCGCGACTGAAAAAAAATTCTGAAAATACAAGTGATAGCACCATCCAACTATTTAATCTTGACGGGGAATGAAAAAGCGCAACTTTAAAACTGCATTTGTGAATAATGTGCAAATTAAAACATGTCCTACTCTGGATGAAAAGAAAAAATATTTTTATGAAAATTCTACGAGATGTAGAGACTTAAAGTTGAGTACTGAGTATTAAATCTGACATCACTCACTACCCTTAGTTTTTATAGTAAGGGGTCGTCCATAAATTACGTAAGCATTTTTATTAGCGTTTTTGACCCCCTCCCCCCCCCCCCTAAAATTACGTAAGATTTTTTTATTGATTTTTGTAAGATTTCTGATATTTAATTTGTAAGATTTTTTTTAAATTATAGTAAGGGTTTTCAAGATTAGGTAAAATCCGAATTTTTACACTCAAAATTAAAAGTAATTGAATGTATCAATAAACGTTAAAAAAATGTAGATAGAATATAGGTGTTTAATTTTCTAAAAATAAATTAGCGACTATTAAGGATAACTTTGATTTTGGAAGTTCCATGGCCAGGAAAGTGAGTTACGGGGCTTAAAGTTTTTGAAAAGGGCTCCAAATTGTTTTTATACCATAAAAATCGGGAAAACGCAAAAACTTCAAGTGGGAGGATCATAAGTCTTTCCAAGGGGGCTGAGCCCCCTTCGCCTTCTCCCTCTGGCTATAGAACTGCAGAAATAATACTTTTGCTTGTCACCTGATTTATTGCACGGTAGTGTACTTATTGTAAGAACCTAATTTTTTTACCGACTTATTTTCTTTTGCTTGCGATAGCTAGACCAATTTTAGTTAAATGAACGGAACTTATGATTCATACGGTTAAAGGTCAAACATTTTGAAGTTTCAAATTGGGTATATGGCCGACAATTTTTTAAAAAATGAAGCTAATGAAAATTAAGAACTTACCGAAAATAGCTACCATTCCTACTCAATCCGCAGCGTCAGGATGAATAGGGGATTCCGATGATTTTTACGATGCCAGAAGTGCAAATTTCATCCAAATATCTTTTTCAACGCTGGATTTTTCTACATATGGAGACACCAGTATTCACGCTGCTAACAATGCCTATATGCGGACATCGACCACTTTGAAACTGAAATTGTTTCTGAAAAGATAAAAAAAATTAAGATGTAATTGCTGAACTGTTGGAAACTTTTTCGAATGGATTGGTGAGAGCTCTATTGATTGAGTTTTCGGAAAAAATTTGAACAAAGACGAGAAGTGCCGAAGCATGAGCATTTATGAAAACTTTGTGGGTAGGGGAGACATGAAAGATATTATAAAATAAATCTTAAATCAACAAAAATGACAGTTGCCCCTGGAAAAATCAGACTGGGATATGGGAGCATATCCATACATAGGATTACGTCTTTAGAGCACTGTCCTAATATCACTAAATTTAAAAAATGAAACAATTTAAAATTTTTAAGGCACTTTTTTTGCTCGTTTTTGGTCAAAAAATTCGAATTTTTTGATAAAAAACGGCAAGAAAAAAACTTAAATTTGTTTTATTAAAAAGATCAAAAGTTGGAAAAAATTAGTCAAAATTGTAATTAAAGTCTTCAAAGTTAAAATTTTAATATTAAAACATTGCTTTAGCTCATATTTTTGGCTAAAGGAAAAAGGACAAAATTAAAAAATGTAGTGAACAATTTTTTTAAATTTCCTCAGTCCTTGCTTTCGATCATGTCGTCTAATTTTAAAATAAAATTTCTAATTTTAAATTAATTTTAAATTAGGTGCTTTACAAAAACAGCGAAAATTTAAAAAAAGTTAAATAAAATTTACAAAAATTTTTTAAGTCCTTGCTTTCGTTCATGTCGTCTAATTTTACTATTTAAAAAAGGCAAAGTTAAAAAATAAAAAATAGTCAAAATATTTTTTAAAATTTTCAAAGTTAAAATTTTAATATTAAAATAATTAAATAATTTTCGGTGCGAACAGACTGACACACCCGCAGAAGACAGATTTCAAAAAAAAATTCTGTACCTCTTTCTTCTGACATGAAGTACAGCACTGGGAAAGTATTACTTTTAAATTAAAACTAAAGGAGTTTCCCAACCAAATCGGAGTCTTCCCTTTTAAACATAAAAACTAAAAAAACATAACTCGAGAGCATGTGCGGAGCACAAAAAATTTTTTTTAAAAAGCTCTGCAATTTTTCGAAGCATTTTCCAAAAATCAGCCACACTGAAAATCGGTCTTCACCTTAAGTTCTTGGTCAGAAAAAGATTAATAATGAAGGAGACTTTGACCCACTGGGGGATCCGGGGGGGGGGACGATAGGGTTTGAATCCCCCCTCATCTTCGAACTGAAACAATTTTTACAGTATTTAGAATTCGCTTTTTTGGAAGATCAATTTTACACTAGATCTTAAAAAAAATTGTCAGAGTGGTGAAAATAGACTTGGGTTTTTTTTTTTTTACCAAAAAATTGCTGTTCTTGGCAAAAAAAAAAAAGGGTTTCGGCTAGTTAGGGGTGATTCTGATCAAAACAGGATGGTTATATTCGGATTCTACGGTGTCAAAAACGTATTTTTGCATGATTTAATTCCAAAAAAAAAATGGTCAGGGGGGTGAAAATCGACTTGAAAATTATTTTTTAGCCAAAAATTGCTACGTTTGGCCGAAAAAAGATGATTGGCCAGTTAGGGGCGATCCTGATCGAAACGGGACGGTCATTTTCAGATTCTACGACGTCGAAAACATACAGACAAACAGTTTTTGTCCCTAAGAATTGCTCCTAAAGTTTTGGAAAATTTTTTTTAAAAAAATGGCAAAAAAAAAAAAAAAAAAAAAAAAAAAAAAAAAAAAAATTTGGAGCACATAATGGCGGTGAGTCACCCCTAAGCGCGATCGAAAAAATCTAAAAAAAAATTACCTTTGATTTTTAGACCATAAGAAAAGTGAAAATCCCATGAAGAACAAAAGTCGCGAAAGTTAAGGTAAATTTGAACCGCACTAATCAAACACATGAAATCCCAAAAATGTTAGAAAATAATTCTGGTATTTTTTAAACAATTTGTAACAAATTGTTGAAAAAAATAAATAAATAAATAAAATAAACCAACAAAAAAGTTTGTGACAGAGTAAATTTTTTTTGATCTTGTGCCAATTGAAACGCTTTACCTAATTACTCTATAATAAATCGATTTACTAAAAAGAATTTAATCACAGAAGGAAAAAAAAAATTCGAAAAGTGACCGTTTACGGGCCTGAAAAAATAGAGTCATACGAAAACATTAGTTATCTCTGCAATATATATTTATTAACTTCGAATCGTAAATAAAAAAGGGAATAAAAGACGAGGTACTTACGTGTTTTTAAAGTCTTTATGAGTAATTCAATTCGATTAAAATAGAATAATAAACCATACGGAACAATTGGTAAAGCATGCTAAGGTATTTCTTTTTAAGTTTTTATTAAAAATGATTGTTTTCGCTGCGTAAAATCAAAAAGGCGCATGTCCATACCGAAAACAAGGTGCTCCGTCCGGTTTTTCGATTGGGCGGGGAGTAAAATCTATGTTTTCGGGTGCGGGACGTAGAGAGCGCGCGCGCGCGAGAGGCAGGATTTGAAAAATTTTTAATTCAGACTCTCGCGTGCTGTTGTAAGTGGTGCTTCGGTGCTAATTGTATTTCTTTTCCGTGTTGATACATGTGCTTTTTGTTTGATTAATTAATTAATTAATCAATTAATTAATTGTTTAATTTAATTATTATTTTTTTTGTTTTATTTCGCGTTTTTTTTTAAATTTATTATTTTTTTATTATATTCGAATTGACTTGTTCGTAAATGTACTTTAAGTCATCGAGTGTGTCGTGCAAAAATTTATTAAATCTTGTGGTGGTTGTATGTGGAAGAAGGACATATCTCGAGGCAATACCCCATAAACAACCAAAATTAGGGTCAAAAATAGAGAGCCGGTACCCGTTTATCACCAGGCAATGGAGATGGACGGGCATGAAAGCGATCTCGACGGAAGTGTGGTAAGCTTTTATATAATTATTTAAATAAAATGAACATTTTATCCGTAAGAAAATGAGATAGGTAGCTAAATATAGGCTTATTAATTGCTATCTGATTTGATTATGGCATTGGAAGTCACATTAATTATAACCGCTATCGGACAGTCACAACCCGAATACAATACTAATTCGCACTTTTTTTTTTCTATTTGAAAATATTCCGAGAAAATCAATCAAAAACGTCGCCGGAAGGAGTTTAATTTAATTATTTTTAAGTGTGAAATTATGGATTAACAGTTAATATCGTATTTGCTCTTAGTTATAAATATTGCCAGTATGGTTTTCATGAAAATTTTTGTGATTTGTTTTTTTGTTTTTCTAAAATCTTTCGTGATACTTCAACAATGCAGTTATTTATGCTGGTAGGATTGAGGAACTGAGTGATTGCATTCATCAAACATGATTGAATGGTAAATTTTACAAAATTTTAATTCGTTTAGTGATAAAACTTTGCTGACTTATTGAATTCTTTCGAAGAAATCAATTATCTCATTTTTTAAATAATGTGCACATTATATTTTTCTTGATACTAAATTAAATGATTCATTCTCGTACAAAACAAACCTTAATAAGATGATTTATCATTTTAATATCTAGGATAGAGATTTGCTCTTTTCTTAAGAAAAAAAATTGAACGAGATAATAAATGTTTTGTAAGGTCTTCATTTTTTTTTTCCTCTAAAAATGTTTAGCAAGATTGTTGCAAAAAAAAAAAATTAAATATTTTTAACTTTTGGTCTCAAAGTTTAGTTTCCATTTATATCTAAAATCATATTTTTCCTCAAACGGTAGCTAAAATATCATAAATAAATCCGATCTACATTAAAACGTACAATGTAACAATAGTTTGACAGGATGGTATTCAGTGCATTTGAATTTGTTTTTTTTTTAATTAGTGAATTCTATAGATTTTTTTTTTTTATAATCCCATTTCGCCCGCTTGGATGATTAACAGAAAGGTGTAAGGTGCAGTGAACTGTCGTGGTCGTTGTTCACCTTAGATTTTGGTGTTCAACCCCTCAACCGGCTCTCATATTTTCAACTTTTACTTTCACGCTTACAAAAGACAAAAACCCGCCATTTTAAACTGAGTAGACACTTATAGCCCAGCATTAGTCAATTTGGGGTACCTCAACATTTTCTAAAGACTTGTTTTATAAAAGTTAGCTAAAATGATTATTTTATAAAAACTTTTCAATGTTTTCAATCATGTTACTGGGTTTTTTTAAATCGCTTTTTATCATAATTTTGATTTTAAACTTTATTTTTTTGGCAAGTTCATGAAATGGTCGATTTTTGATTTTGGACGTTACGGATAACAGCCATTTAGTTCTCAGCCCCTCTGGATGTTTGATAATTTTAGAGAAATGGATATATTTAGCAAGCGAACATTTAGGGGAAAAAATTGACAGAAAACGATTCTGGAATATTAGTGTGTCTCCACTGGCTATTAATCGGATAATAGGATTATAATCCGAGAATACGATCAAAATGTTTATATATATAAATTCTAGAATTTTTTTCGCTGATAAGAGAAACTATTTTAGACCACCTAAAATTCCAGTAATGAAATGACAAGAGAAGCTGAAAAAGAAAAGAAAGAAAGAAAAAAAAATCGAATTCTAAAACATTTTATCCTCTTCTCGGATTAATCCGTAAGTAGAGGCACGGCATTATTTCAGCTTTTTAGAAATCGAAATAATCTGGCGAAAAATTCATGATAAGAGCATACAGGTTCTCTAAAGACAATCTCGACAATCCCCATTTAAGAGGAAAAGAGTTAATTGAATATTGCAATCAAATAAAAATTTCAGTAATCGAGCGGTAATTTCCTGGTAACACGGAATAAAGTAACAAAAGATATGTCGGAAAAATATTTTTAAAAAATTAAGTGAAGAAAATTAATTGGAAAAATTTAATTATCTGGGTTTAATTTACTTAATCATAATGTTTACTTATTATCTCCACTAGACTAATTGAGTGCATAACGTAGTTGATTATAGGACCGGAAATGCATATTCTGAGCGTTCAGAGCAAACAAATTATGTCATATGTGGATGCCTATAATAAGGTAGCATCCAATTATGATGTCTTTTGTTTCCTACGAACGCTCAGAATAAAGATTTCCATGCACTTCCAATGGAATTAACCACTGTAGTGGAGGCATAGCATTACGTGAAAGTTTAATCTTAATCAAAATGCTTCAATTTTAAAAAAATATGTAGGTATCTCTTGGGTTGGACAGAAGAAAATTTTTATTATCTTTCCAAGTTATTTTTAGTACTCAATTTCTGAGGCCGAGAATTTTTTTTTTTTTACTATCAAATCCCTGAATTGCTACTGAGACGATGGAGAAAAAAAAAACAAAGTAGTTTTTTTTAATTTGTAAGAGGTTACAATTAAATCCGAAGAAATGTAGAATTTAGAACCATCTATAAAACACATATTCCAGGGCGGAAATTTGAATTGGAGAAACAGATTCTGGAAAATACTGTCGTGATCGAACATAGGAAAAATTACGAAGACTATTATGTCTTGGTAAATCTCCAATATTGCGGACGCCAGAAAATCATAGCCACAAGTCTAATCGCGATAAGAGTTACATTCCAGTCAGCTTTTTCAAGCCTGATCCAAAACTTGATCCGATTTAACATTTCTGCCTTGGATTTTTAAACTTAAAAATGAATATTCAGTCAATTTTACAAGCGTTAAGCCAAATTTTTTTTATATATCAAAAGATGGCATTGATTTTTGCCGTGGCTTTTGATGTATATTTTTTTTAATTTTCGCCATAGCGAATTTCTGTATCCAACAAAAATAGAAAAAAAAATCGTAAAACATTTAATAATTTTTTTTTGACATTGAAAGATTATTCAAAAACGTTTTATGAGTGACTTTTTAATATTTTCATCATTTTGCCCATTGCGTTAATTTTCCAAAATTTTATATACACTCCTATTATATGATTCATGATTTTCTCAGAAACTTGAATCTCATAAATATCTGGGCTCGTGCTATTTCAAAAACAATTTTCGCCACCCTTGTATTGGGGTAGAACCACTTATTTTTAGTATATTTACATCCAATGTTTTTCTTCCGAGTAACCATGACAACAATTACAACAATTTTTTCCCTTTCGGTATCTGTACCTCGGTTGCATTTAAAAATAAACTTCCAATTTTTCTGTGATTATCACCTTAATGACCAACGTAATTTTTGGAACTCTTCAATTTTCTTCCAAACGTTTATTTTGCAATAGATAAGAACCAGAATATAAAAGTTTTTAAGAAATTAAATCGCTTGAAAAAACCGTGATTAAAACGTATAATTTGATATTCTCAAAATTAAAAAAAAAAGATGTAATAAACCAATTAAAATTAAATGATGCATACTTCACATCATTACAAGGATAAAAAAAATCGTTTTTTAAGATGTACGTTTGATCTAGTTTTAATTAAACAAGATCCTCTTATTTATTCTAAGAATCGATCATAGCATGAATCATAGGCCTAAAAGAATAGGAAAAAGATTATTTTATTATTTCTTCAAAAAAATAAAAACAATTTACAGCGTCACGAAAGGAGAAAAAAAATGTTGACCCTACTTGAAACCCTTTTTTGGATGCTGACGGGGCGATTAAAAAAAATAAACAAAAAGAAACGTAACGGTACAAGAAAAATTTCCCGAGAAATTAAAATTTTTTTTTGGAATATCGATGGTAAAAATGACAATTGCACATCAAAAACTGACCGAGTTTAACTACCTGTGCTTTTGTTATTGTTATACCTGCTTGTACCTGTGCCTATCTTTTTAATATTTCACAGTATTGACTTGTCGGAATAAAGAGGATCACCTTCCGAAGAATCGGTTAATGACATTTGTTCAATAAAAATACCAATGCTCAGGTATAATTGCAATGTAACTTTGATCGTGAGCATTATATATTTTTTTTAAAATAAAATTCATAAAACTTATTTTTTGTCCAAATTTAGAATTAATAAAAAGTTACAAAATAATGGATATTGTTTCGAGAGAAAAAACGATTACTTTTGTTGGTAAGTGTTATCTAATCGGGAGTGCGCAGGGGCCGTCTTTGTAGGGCCGCCCAGTCTCTCGTTCGCCCCGCCTGCTATTATCTCTCTTCATCTCGTATGAATAAAATTTCCCAGGGCCGTTTATAAGAGAGAAAAAAAAATAAATCTCGTACAAACTTCTTTATTTTATTTTCTTTTTCATTTTAAAAAATGCAACTAAATCGAGGATAATTTGCATTTTATTGAAGTAATAATTATCGCTTTTCTTATCTACCCTCCTTTTAATTATTTTTTTTTTCATATATACCTTCCTGGCTATCTTCACCTTGGCCGCGTGTCCCTTTAAATTTTTTTTTAACTTTATCGTTTTTAAAATATCGTAAATCGTCCAATTTCTTTTCGACGTAATTCGATTATTATAATTATAAGAAATAAGTATAATTATAACTCGAATTATAATTATCTTGGCTTATTATTATTTATTTACTTTTTTAATTATTTTATTTTATTTTTTTTTTTTTGAAAAACGTTAAAAAATTAGTATAAAAGATTGTACTTATTCATAATGTGAAGATCATAAATCTCCAGTAGAAATGGCCAGTTTAGTGTTAAACCATTCCGCCCCCTTTCACTATAATTCTAGGAATAGCGGATACAAACAAAATCCCTCGCTCCTACGGGTGGCCCTCTGATTCATACGAGGGTAACCTATTTTTTTATGTGCCTTCTCGAATGTTTTACTCAGATTTTCATTTTTTTTTCCCTTCATTTTTATTGTAAATTTTTTTATTCCAGACACGCGTTTTTCTCCATTTTCTTTCAGAAGGATAAAATTAAAAAATATTTTGTAAAATTACCGAAAGTACTGAATTTCTGCTGCCTTTTTTTCGGAGCACCCCGTTTGAGAAAATCCTATTGTTGTTTAATGAGGCAAAATGGACGTTTGAGAAAAGTGGTTAAAAATTGTCAACCTTTTTTTTTGGACGTTTGAGAAAATCCACCGTTTTTAAAAGTGGTCATTTGAGAAAATGATATAAAACTACAGCAATCGTTTTAACTACATAACTCAGCAATCATTATTATTATTATAAATAAAACCACATAATTCAGCAACTATTTGTCAAACAGACTGCTGGTAGCACAGTATGTAGTGCACATAATACCTGTTGAAACATCGAGAAAAAGTAGTCTGATGCTGTACTTCAAAAACTATTAACCCAAGCTGAGAAGATTGATTTGTAATATTTATGTTTAGCTTCTAAAGGAAAGCGGTTCAATAATAATTCTAAGTTTCAAAAGCTAAACATTGGTTTAAGAGTTTATGTTTACAAACCTGATAACAGTGACATGTATGTAAGACATTCAGTACAAACTGAAAGATTGAAAATTATAACACCGTCAGACTTAACTATAACTGGTCTATCACCTTATTTTTATATTATAAGGCAACAGGTATCTTTTCTCAAACGTCCAAATTTTTAATCTCTCCGTTTTCTCAAATGTCCATTTTAAAAATCTTCACTTCTACCTGACATTTTCTCAAATGACCACTAGTTAATTAGGGGATTTTCTCAAATGTCCTGCAGCCCTTTTTTTATGTTTTGCAAACCTTTTTCTTTGAAATCTTTCATCGAAAAGAGCAAGTAGAAATTTCCACATTGTGAACTCTAACGTTCGAGATTTGCGACATAGGTATCTAACATTTCGACCCTAAAATGCGTTCGGAATTCTTGTCGAAGATATCGGGCTTCTCGGGAGATGATAATCGAATTTCGATATCTCGATATAAATCGAAAAGGAAAGTGGTTTTTATATATAAAATCATTATATATGATGGCTGCCAGGGCTGTCAATATAGTTTTCATGATGAAAAACTATTGGCAGCCCTGGCAGCCTTCATAAAAACTATAGATGTTACCCAGAGAATGGTGGGGGAAAGTGCAGTTCCATAACCTGCCAAGTAAGGCAGCCATCTTTCCTACCACCTTTTAATGTAACTCTTATGGAAGATTTAAAAAAATAATTTTTTTTATTCTTCACAATCTTCCTAATATCCGGATATTTTTTTATATAAAAGTAAATAATTAAACGAATGAATTGTTGGGAGTTTCAACTCTTTTTTCAATGACTTTCTATATAAAATTAATTTTACAAGGGTCTCTCCATAAGAGCTACATGTTAAGGTAGTAGGAAACATGGCGACGGGTATGTCACGTTGTGGAATTGAAAAAAATTTTTGTGACGTCAGAAATAGGCCACTGAATAACATCTATAAAAACCATATTCCTTTTCGATTTATATCGAGATATCGAAATTCGATTATCATCTCCGAGAAATCCGATATCTTCGACAAGAATTCCGAACGCACCTCTAGCTGTGAAATTTGGTTTTCATTCCAAGTGGTTAAGTTACATTGCATATCTTTTTTTTTAATTTCCAACTAAAAAACGATTTAGGATTAATTAAAAATGACAATATGGACGAATATTGAAAATAAATATGACAAATTACAATAAGGAAAATGAAAATATGGCAAACAGTGTTGCCAATTTTTTTCTCTCTTTAAGTCCGAATTCGGCAGTGAGCGGCAAATTATATCTACTTACTATGTAGATATTTTCACTTATCTGTCAAGTAGGCGGATAAATACGCTTATTTTTGTCTGCTTCCACGATTTTTACTCTACGATGTTAAGTTCTACTTTCATTTGGCTAGATGGAGGTGATATGTATCACTTTCAACCATGGTGGCATAGACAGGTCCGAAAACTTCCTATGCCGTTCATGTTCCGCTTAACTATGCACATTTTAGTTCTAAAATGGGCCCCTGGCGGCGCTGCGATCTCGAGAGCCGCAACATGTCTAATCGTATAAGTTGGGACCATGGCCATATAAACGTCTATATGGCACGGTGCTCAACCAGTCTCCGATTATAGGGCGGAATGGACGAAAAAATCTGACTTCACAGCGGGCTTAATGATCATGAATATAGTCCGAAACAAGCAACCGCCAAATCGCGTCAGATCTTCCTGGGCCCCCACTAGGGCCCCCCGGGAGCCCCAAACTTCTCCTTAGTCGTGTTGTATATCATATGAAAACCCGTTGCAAATGCTGTCGAATGAGACCTTACAGAGATTTCTATCTATTATAGGCATGAAGATATCGTCATTTAAGCCATTCAAAATGAAGGATCAATTTTAGACCCTTTTAAATGACGATATCTTCATGCCTATTACAGATAGAAATCTCTGTAAGGTCTCATTTGACAGCATTTGCAACGGGTTTTCATATGATATACAACACGACTAAGGAGAAGTTTGGGGCTCCCGGGGGGCCCTAGTGGGGGCCCAGGATGATCTGACGCGATTTGGCGGTTGCTTGTTTCGGACTATATTCATGATCCCTAAGCCCGCTGTGAAGTCAGATTTTTTCGTCCATTCCGCCCTATAATCGAAGACTGGTTGAGCACCGTGATGGCCTTGTGCCGCCATCGTTCTTACAAATCTCAACGACCAATCAAAAAGCGTCTAGCATACTAGTAGCGCTTATAGTGTAGAAAGGAAGAACTAATTTTTGCGTAGTTAAGCTGGACATGATATCCCATGTATAAGGGACAGGAGTTTCCGGACCTGTCTACACGACCGTGCTTTCAACTCACTTAAAATGAAAAACTTCATCATTTGCTACAGAAATTAAAGATCTGTACCTCAAGTTATTGTCGAAGCGATTTTCGTATAAAAAAAATACAAAATCGGCAGAGAATAGAGCCCACAAACTAATTCTAGAACCTATATTTTTGTTTAAAAGAAAACTTCTAAAGTCCCACATTTTCAAAAATCAGTAGATAGCCTGGAGAAGCACTATTAAAACTAGTCAATATGGAAAAGTTGGGAATTTTCACAGAAGCTGCTTGGGATGCGGTAACTAAAGAAGTACAATAAGCACAGTATTTCTCGTGATATTACAAAGTACTTTTTCATCACTCAGTGCAGAAAACTTATTTTTCCGCACTAGTGCGTTTTAGAAATACCTTTATTACGCTGTGCTTTGTGATGAAAAGTAGCTTACAACACAAGAACTGCAAAAGAATTACCCATCGAGACCTTTTTAAAGCCCTCGCCTTCGGCTCGGGCTTCAAAATCGGCCTCGACGGACAATTTTTTTTTTTGCAGCTCTTGTGTTGTAATATACTATTAGATTGTATCCTCCTGAAGGATAAGCAAGGGGAGTCTATAAAAACTTATTTTATTTTTAAACTTTTGAACAATTTTTTGCTAACATTCGAATGAACGAAAAAAAATAAATATACATTTGCTATAGCTGCACCAACCGGAGCAGTGGGCCCAAAACTCATTGGAATATAGCTCTTATTGAATAGCAACAATATCACCAAATATAGCAGACTAAAGTCAGTAAAAACCTTTACACACTAAATGTAATACATATTAATAAATATACCCATTTTTTAATTCAGTGAATTTTTCGAACATAATAAAATTTTACTTTGGTCCTTTTTGCATTATTTCCTTCTTTTTTTTTTAATACGTCTCTCTTTTAATATACATGTATTTATATATATATTTTTTTTTTCGTCTATGAGCAAATCTCATTCTCTCCGTGTTATTTATAATTAAATTTGGTCCTAATTTCCGCCGAATTCTCCGAGTCAAGTCGTAAAAAACAATATTATGCACATAAAAATGGATTCGACTCGAAAATTTTTTTTTAAACGGTAAATACATATTTACCTTAGGGGGATGACATGCGAAATGACTTTTTTCTTGTGCATTTTATTGCATAAAGATTTTGATTGGCTGGCTTTTTGATACACACCGTATATGCAAGTCTATTCTTCTTTTTCCCCCCACGTTTCATTTTCGAATTTCCATAAGATGAAGATAATGATAATAATCAAGCTGTTATCGTGAAAGAAAAAAAAACCGCTTGCGGTTGATAAATCGATGATTCAAGGTTCAAAACAAATCCGCAGACTAAAAAAATTTTGCAATAAAATTTTGGGAAGAAAAACATAGCCCCTTGCTAAATTTTTTTTAATGGGAACCAAAAAAATTTTACAGCATTTTTATGTTCGTATTCGATACATGGGATTGGATTTGGACAAAATTTGATTGATCGCGTCTCGAATTCACAAAATGGCTTCCAATTAAAATAATAATAGCTTTTTGTTAGTCTACTATATTTTTTTTACAACTCGATTAATTATTTCTGGGCTATTAATTTTTTTCATTTTCATTTTTGTCCTTTTATTTATTTTTATATATTTTTTTTGAAGTTTTTTCGACTTCCCAGTGTGATGCTGAATATAGCGTTGTTACTTTTATGTGGTTATGAAAAAATCGTTTTTTTAAAGTTCTAAATAAATGTTTTTTTTTATAAGTTTAAGTCGTAAAAGGTATTAACGATCCAAATATAATTTTTTTATTTCAACTACCGCGCTTATTACATTAAAGAGTTTTTTTTTTTTTTTTTTTTTTTTTTTTTATTCAAAATAGAAATGTTTTGAGACCTCAATATTGTTTATGTTAAAATGAGTTATCAGAATTTATTTTTAAAAATAAAATTAGTTATGGTTGAATTGTGAACACGCGGAAAGTTATTCCTAATTCTGGAATAAAAAAAATATTAAGATAGTAGCCCTAAGTCGAGAATTTTATTGGCAAAATAATCGATAAATCTTCTATCAGAATTTGTTCCCATTTGCCATGAAATAGCATATTGTTAACCTAGGGGGAAAATGAATTTTCCCGTTGAGGAAAATAACCAGCGCCAAAGGGTTTAAAAAAACCTTCATGGAAAATTTATTTGCCTTCCTAGGTTAAACAAGATAATTTTTATTACGAATCAATGCTTAATTATTCAGAAAAATCAAAGAAAATGATTTGATAAATTGTAAACAAAGTCTGTAAACAAGTTTAACATTGTTTTGCCCTATGCGGGAAATGTCATTTTCTGCTCTGATAGCAGGCCCGGAAAGTCGCTCTTTCTATTTATGAGTGATGAAAAAATTTGGTGTATTATTCAGTGTAAAAATGGTCTCATAGGTTCATAATTTCATTCTATGATTCCCTTAAATTTATTTTTGATTTTATTTTATTAAGTAATTTTTGATTTTGTTCATTGATTTTTGATATTGTTTTATTGATATTTGATTCATTACTTTTTTAAAAATAAATTTCACTGTTCTCTCTTTGGCGCTTATTTTATTTTAGAAAAAGAAGAAAGAATTGTAACATAATTTTTTTGAAGATAAAAACAAACATAAAATAAATTTTAAATCTCGTTTTTGCAAATTAATAAAAAAAAAAAAAAAAACTTACGTATTTATCCAAGGAGGAGAGGGAGGGGTCGATCATTTTTTACGCTTGCTTACACCCGTGGAGGAGGGGGGGGGGGGTACAAAATAGGCAAAAAAAAAGCTTAAGTAATACTTGTATGATCCCTTATAGACTTTTGAAGGGTCCATAATTTTCTTAACTTTAGGTCCTAAAGTTCCCCAATTTCGAAGCACAGGCCTGAGACTCCTTTCTTCTGCTTTCTTTTTTCGTAAAACAGGCTTAAAAAAGAAGTTCTTGAATGTCCCCTGACTTTTGAGATTTTTCTCGTCATTCATTATATCATTTCATTAAAATTACTTGGAATTTACAATTTCACTCATTTTCTCCAAAATAATTTTTCTGTTTAACTGTTCTTAGACTTTTTCTTCGTCTTCGGGTGCAAATTCACTACGGAATGTTGGACCAACATTCCACACTAATTTCGTCGTAGGAGTAAATCATGCAATAGTCGATTCGTTCGTTTGACAAACGTGTTGGTACAACATGTAGGTCCAACTTGTGGTACCAAAATGTTGGTCCAACATTCAATGGTGAATTTCCACCCGTCCAGACCAATTTAAAAAATTTTCCCTGTTTCAATGTGATGATTCAGCACAAACTCCTGCTGCTAAAGGCTAATCATAAGCAGATAATTAATTTTGCCACCAAGGGTGCAAATTCACTATGGAATGTTGACCAACATTTTAGTACAAGTGTGACCAACATGTTAATGCAACAAGAAGGGCCAACATGTGTGACAAACGAACAAATCGACTATTTAATCGACTCGCAGTTTTCTGCGGCTGCAACCCATTCAAAACCGATTTTTTCCCCCTACAATTTTCCTTGAATTTATTTCAGCAAATAGACTTAAGCAATTATGCTTAAACTTTTCACAAAAAACATCCTCTTTACTTTTTCCCAATCCCACTAATTTCTCCATCATTTTCTTTGGATGCAAATTCACTATGGAATGTTGGACCAACTTGTTGTACCAACATTCCACACTAATTTCGGCGCAGGAGTAAATTTTACAATAGTCGATTTGTTCATTTGTCAAACATGTTGCTACAAGTTGGTACAACATGTTAGTGCAACATTCCAAAGTGAATTTGCACCCTTTCAAAAAATTGTAAAAGGCTTTGTTCTCGAAAAATCCGTCCAGCTTTTTTACTCGTTTCTCATTTTTGCTGTGAACATACTCAGAGAAATCTTTTTTTTAATGTTGCCCGTGATGGGTCGAAATCACCAGTATTATGAGAAATAATAAAAACAAATTGCAGGGAGTACGTGATTAAAATATTTCACAGCGAATTCCGTTTCCTGCTTTTAGACAAGTCGTAGAGTTGATTTAATGAGGAATAATCAGGCTTAAATAATAAAGCGAGAAATATTTTTTCTTATTAATAATATTCAAACAAAAAAAAATGTCGTAGAAGGTTCGAAAAAATAAAACAATAACTAGTATTGATACGGGTTTTGAATCAATCTATTGAATCACAATATTTGCATTATATTGTCAATTTATTTAACGATTCTACGCTAATTATTTTTATATTTTTGCATATCGACCTCGGTTATAGTTTTATTTTGTGTGTTCTTGCGGTTTTTTTTTCTTTTTCGCAAGTTATGATTCACCGGATCGATTTTTCTTCGGTCTGATGCCAATGACGAATCGAAACGATCTTTTTTTCCTAAGACGATAATATCCATCTATTTTTTTTTTTTTTTACATCCCAAATAGGAAAGTACGTCCTGCTTTTTTCTTTCCTTACCCGACTTTTTTCATTCATTCATTCATTAAGTTCATTCATTCGTTTGCCGATTTTGTCGCAAGAGCGAAAAAAAAAGAAACGCACAAGATATAAAGAAGCATTTTGCTAAATAAAGGAACTAGAAAAAAAAAAAAAAATCAAACGTCGCTTATTGGCTGAAAGAGTTGCAAGAGGACGAAAAAGAATTGAATTAATGGCATAACTTCCAAGGGAGAGAACATTTTCATTTATAATCGTTTCGCCAACGGATGTAAGCATTACAAGTGATTATTAGACTGGCTTTTATATCATTTTAATATTGGGTTTGGATGCTCAAAATGGCGGATTAATCTCGCCATTGTTTCTAGTTCGTAAAATTTCAAAGTATTGCAAAAAGCATTCACCGTAGCAGTTTTTTGGTTCGTTGTTTTTTATTTATTTTTTTACAAGTTTTTCATTTCTTCGTTTAGACTGGCGGCTTGGGAAGCTCTGAGTTTCAGTAAAAATTGAAAAAAAATATATTTTTAAGGTTTTATACCACCGGTTTATGCAATTTTCTATAGCCCTTGCCAGGGATGGGAGACCGAACCGAACCGAACCGAACCCAATCGTTTAAAAAAAAAACCAAACCGAACAAAATCCAGGTTATTTAAAAAAAAAAAAACCGAACCGAACCGAAGAACTGAATCGAACTATAGCCATTTTATTTATTTAAAAAAAAAAACGATTTTCTACTAAACACCGAACCAAAACCGGTTTTTTTTTTTAAACCTAACCAAAGGCGAATTTATTTAACCAAAAACCAAACCGAAACCAGGGAAGGGGAGAGGGAAAGTAAGGTTAACAAAAAACTGAACCAAACTGAACCAAAATTGGTTTTTCGGTTTAAAAAAAAACTGAACCGAAACCGAAATGAACCAGATTCAAGAAAAGCGAACGGACCGAACCGAAACCGAGTCGGTTTTAGAAATAAAACCGAGCCGAAACTGAACCCAAACCCAGGTTATTTCAAAAACCGAACTGAACCTGTAACTGATTTTGTACTCAAAATCTAAAAAGAATCTAAAAAAAAAAACCGAATTCAACCGAACCAAACCAAACCAAACCCTATTTAAAAAATTTGGATCGGTACCCAAACCGTTCCGAACCCTTTCTCGTGGATAACTTTTTAACCGAAACCAAACCGAATTGAACTTTTTAACTTTAAAAAAACCGAACCAAACAGTTTTTATTTTTGGAAACGGGCCCGTGTTTTAGGCCAAATAGCCGTAAAAAAATGGCCCAGTTAAATATGCTTCGTGCTATACATTGACAAAATTCGACCTGCAGACTCTGAATCTCCAACTGAACCGTCCGTTATCACATTTTCATCAAACTGGAAATTGGATTTCAATAGCAAAAATGATTTGCTTCAATTTCCCAAGTTTCCGTTTCCTGCAGCATTTCACGAAGTGCATTAAAAAAATGATAAACGATGACCGAAGGGTGTGCCTTTAATGAAACTCCCCATTTTTCACTCAATAATTGGAAGCCTATGTATTTTACGGCTAATTATGCACTATTTGCAAAAATTATTTATTTTATTTTTTCAAATCTTCTCAGGAAATATTTTAAAACGGAAGCAAACGTTAAAAGTTTTGTCGATACAGGAGGTAAAAAAAAAGCATTAAAAGGTATAAAGACGGGACAAAAATTAAATCACAGTCACTTTTGGCGTCGGCTAGAGACATCATAATTTGTTAAAGTCAATTTCAGGATATTAAAATTAATGGAAATGGTATTCAATTGATTTGTAGAAACATTATACCCTAAGTTTTTGTTGCACCCCTCTTTATTTTTTCAAGGGCATTACTATTTTCATACCTAATTTCAATACTATTATTAACATAATTTTATTTTATAGTTATTACAACGTTTAAACGCATTCTTTTCAATTTCAATTTTAATTAATCTTTTCTTTTTCTGTTTTTTTTTCTTTTCTGGTATATCGAAAAATTTGGGAATAAGGCTCGAAAAAAAAAAAAAAAAACGAAAAAAATCACATTAGTGAAGATTATAACACACCCATTTTTTTTATCGTTCTTTGTTATTGTTTTGTCAGGGTTGTGTTTAATTTTATGTTCTTTTCCTTTTTTTCTTTTTTTTTATGTATAAATATTATTTTTTTATTTCATTATTGATTTGCTTTCTGAGAATTTTTTGATGGGTCGGTTTATTTTAGCAGTCGATTCCTTATGTTTCACTAAAATCCATTTTTATCTTTTGTTTCTTTCGGCGAAAAAGATTAAAAAAAAAAAAAAGTTTTTAGTTAAATTAATTATAGCAATTAGAAAATAGGAAGCACGCTGTCTTGTATTGTCATTATCTGAATTCATTTATTTTTAAAGACCCGATAAAAAAATTTTGCCCATGAAAAATTTATCTGTTAACACTGTTACTAAATTGCGTAACTTAATTTTTGAAGGCGCAGCAACTTTATCCCAATTATTGTAACACCGTTTTACTTCCAAGAATTATTGGTTATAAATAACCCGTGCGGAATTTCATTTTTTCTTAAAACCTTTTTTCTATCACAAAATGGAGGGGGGGAAAGTGATGCCGAAGCTATATAGCATTAATATTAAAAATTGAAAAAACATCCGTTCTGTCAACGACCTAAGGACAATACCAGTATTGTAATTCAAAAACGAAAGAATTCAATATCTGTCGTAACGGTATTACTGAGAAGTTACACGCTCGCTGCATTGACAATCGAAATTAACAAGAGACTCGTCAACATTTTTTTTTTCTTAAATTTTTAAACCCATGCGTAAAAAAATGTAAATGGAAATATTTTTTTGAATTGGCTGGAAATAAAATATAAGGACATCTTGTGTTTGCGAATTTCTTGGGGCGCGATGTGCTCAAGTAGTATCAAGAAAATAAAAGACTCAAAGCATACAAAAACAATATTTTATTTCGTTTTAGAAGTTGAAATGTTTTATTTTAAAAAACGCCTGAAAATCGCTTTAACATGTGTCTAATTATTTTAATTTTCTAAACCCATCGCTTGGGATTTGCAAGGGCAAGGGGTGGGTAGAAAAATAAATCCGATGTTTACCAAGGTCTCCAAGCTAGCAAGGGGTTGTGTTAGAGGTTTTAATTGTTCAATCAAAAAAAAAAAAAATTAATGTGAAACAATACACATGTAGTGCTTGGATCGTTGGCTTTCATTTTATAATTTGATCAAAATTCATTTTTAAAACCGCAACCATTTAAAAAAAATTAAAATTCGGATTTTGGACGTTTATTTATTTTTAAATTTTTTATTATAATTTTTGATCCTAATTAATAATTTTTCTAAATTTTTCTCGAGAAATATATCATTATTAGAAAGCCTTGAAATTTTCATGGCGGAAGTAACAAAGAAAAATCAATTAAAATATTAGTCGAAGCGGCGAAGCATGGAAAATTCTAGTACTGATCCATTTCCCAAGAAAAATTTAGAATAATTAATCAATTAATTTATTTTTTTATTCTTATATTTATTTTTTTGGAAGTTTTTGGAAGTTTTTTAAAGATAAAAACTCGACCACAAAACCATTCACACTGACTATTTTTTTAGTTATTCTCAAGTGTATTTTTTCTACTGCAAAATTCTGGTACCAAAAAAAACCTACATATTCTCATTCATTACCGAAATACAATCTTCAAGTCTCCAAACTTGAAAAAAAAAACCTTAAAAACCTAAAAAACTTAAGATAGCCTTACTTTGAATGACCAAACACTGCAAAATTTTGGTACCAAAAAAAAAAAAAAACCTACAGATTCTCATTTATTACCAAAATACAATCTTGAAGTCTACAAACCTAAAAAAAACTTAAAA
Organism: Liposcelis bostrychophila; assembly: GCA_037577465.1. Taxonomy (NCBI): domain Eukaryota; kingdom Metazoa; phylum Arthropoda; class Insecta; order Psocodea; family Liposcelididae; genus Liposcelis; species Liposcelis bostrychophila. Next base: position 17,146,716 of record CM075212.1, on the reverse strand, counting down.
ACCTAAAAATGACCTTAATTTGGATGACCCAACACTAATTTTAAAGAAGTTAACTGCCCAAAAAGGCTTAATTTTTTACATTTCCGTTAAATATTTTACAAATTTTTCCTCCCTCAAAGTTAAATAATTAAGACGCTTTGGTCTTGAAAGACAAAAAAAAAAAAAAAATTAATTTTAGTTTAAAAAATTATGGAGTATCCTAAAAGTGTCGTTTTTGCTTCCTAGATCTTTTGAGTGATGAAAATACCAAGTTCTCAGGGGAATCATTTTTGGACCTAAATTCCCTTTTTAAAAAAAATGAGATTTTAAAAACCTAAAAATGACCCGAATGTTGAATTTCATTTCCGGGTATACACCCTCAAAGTACCAAATTTTTTTCGGTGTTTTTTTCTTCAAAAAATCTCTGCCCCTTCAGAAATGAAGTTATACAAAGCTGAGACACTTTCAAAATGAAAGCCAAGTAAAAGTGATATAATTATAACAACTGTTCAATTTTGTATCATTCCGCATTATATTTTTGCTGACCCATTAATTTAAAATATCGGATTTAGGGATTGTGCTGGATTAACCACTGAATTTTGGGAATAAGAAGAATAATTAATTTTTAGCACTAAGCATCGCTTATGAAAGAAAAAAAAACTCTTTTTGAAATAAGCATTAAATTAGGTAGATTCCATGTTTTTTTTTTTTTTTTTTTTTCCAGGAAAATCCAGAATTTTTTTTTTTTTTTTTTTTTTGACATTATAAATTATATACTTGACCGATGAGTCATTGTGTGTTGATTGAACGTGTCCATTTCAGTCATTGTCCGCTAATCTTAAAATATAAAAAAAAAAAATAAAATAATATAAAATAAAAGAAATGTCAACTATTTCCCGTGGATCTATTCTATTTGAAATTTATTATCTTTTCGTCTGTCAATCCAAATCACGTCGAAAAAGAAATTATTTTGGTGTCACGCTTTCTCCGAAAACTTCCGCCTATGTTTAGCCTATAAGGGTTGCTCTAACTAGAGGGTGGTCCGAAAAGGTTTTGGTGATTTATACTTTACGAAAAAAAAAAAAAATGTTTTTGAATTAAAATCGGGATTGTTATGTTTTCTATTATTCTTTAAAAAAAAAAAAAAAAATAAGAATAAAAAATAACTTTTGAATTAATTATTTGGTATAAAAGAAGAAAAAAAAATTTGTAATGATTTTCAGACGCGATTTTGTCCTTGGCTGCTTTGTCGAAGGGAACCTTGAAACTGCAACAAAAAACCGATAAATGTTAAAGTTTGATTCAATTTATTATGACACATTTGCAAGATGCAAATAGATTTTATATTTATCGCGAATGCAAAACGCTAAATAAAAAAATTCCCTCAGACGATTTAATTTATTTTTTGATATACCATAAAAAAAAAAAAAATGTCGAAATTCATAAAGAGAAGCCGGTTTGAAGAATTGATTGGTGGGTTATTATTATTCCAACAACAAAATAACGAGGTGTTAATATTAAAATGATCGGGTTGAGAAAATGTGACTCGAGTTTAAAAAAATGCATTCAATTTCCATTCAATTAAAAATCTGTAATTATCCGATATTTCGTGATGTCACCCAATAGGGGTGATTCACCCGCAAATGGAAAACCGAAAAGAGAAAGTCTTCGACAAAAAGAAACAATAAATTAATTAAATTAACGATTGTATAAAAAGAATGAAAGAAGAGCGCAGACATCTGTTTCGAATGCATCGGGACCAAGTTTGAGTTTTATTGAAACTCACAAAAAAAATTTATGACTTATCACAGCAAGGGAGGGATCCCATTTTATAAGGAGGAATCGTCGCCTTTGGGAATGATTCGCATTCGGTGGATTTTTTGATTTTTTTTTTTTTCTTTTTTTTTCCCCGAGAAAGGATGATGAACCTCTCAACAGACGATGCACTTACAAGCTAAGAAACACGTGAAGCATGACAATGGAATCAATGTCGGACAGAAAATGTAAACAGACCATCAATAAGCCAAATATTGAAGACAAACATTAGCGCGGCATCAAAGAGACTTATGTGTGTTTAGTATTGATTTTATTGATTTAGTTTTAAATAAGTCCGACATTTTTAATGATTTTATGCGGTATTTTTCAGTCCAGAAGAGTTAATTCGAGGAAAGTGAAATTACTTGTTTCTTTTACGGGATTTCAATTTTTTGAGAAGGAAATAAAATAAGTGATGTTTGAAAATTATGCTGCGATATTTTCGTCCTCCATTGACGTGATCGAGATTAAGCAACCTTGAAAACCTTCTAAAGAAAAATTTTCTTATTGGTTACACTTTTTTTTTTTTTGACGTAGGACTACGTCTTGGGGCTCGGTCCTGAGGAAATCTGTCTGCCCGGGTGTCGCACTTTTCGCACCAAAAATTAATATTTAATTATTTTAATATTAAAATTTTAACTTACAAAATTTTAAACAATATTTTGACTACTTTTTTTTTTTACTTTTGGCCTTTTTTAATAGTGAAATCAGACGACATGAACGAAAGCAAGGATTTAGAAAATTACTAGTAAATTTTCAAGAAACTTAACTTTTACAAGAAACTTAAAAGTTGTTAAAGCAAGGAGTTAAAAATTTCTTGAAATTTTGTTTAACTTTTTTTTTCAAAATTCTCGCCGTTTTTTTTTTTTTTTTTTTTTTTTTTTTTAATGTTAAAACTAGACGACATGAACGAAAGCAGGGACTTAAAAATTTTAAATAAAACGTTCACTACATTTTTTAACTTTTTCCTTTTTCCTTAACCATGAATGTGAGCTAAATCAATGTTTTAATATTAAAAGGATGTGTGTAATCAAGGCCGATTTTTGGGCCCCCTAGAAAAAAAACACAACGGCGCGCAATGGCGAACTTGACAACTAGCTATATCTCCGGAACGAGTGCGCGCAACTTTGTGCCACTTGTGTCCGGTATATTAAGGGCCTCTCAGATGAAGTTTTAAGCGAAAAAAAATTTTTTTTTCTAGGGGGCCCGAAAATCGGCCTTGATTACCCACATCCTTTTAACTTTGAAGACTTTAATTAAAATTTAGACTAATTTTTTTTCAAATTTTGACCTTTTTTGTCAAAAATTATAAGTTGTTTTCTTATTTGGATGTAACTGCTCCTTAATGTTTGAGGACTTACATAGTTAGCATTTAGGGTCAAAATTCTTGAAAATTCTTGGGGAATTCAGAAAAAATTTTACCAAATTCTTATTTTTGAATAATTTTTAGCAAAAAAAAAAAAAAAAAACGACCATCCTTCTCCATAGATGCTCGCCCTATGCGTTAAAACCTGTATTGATTTTGAATTTAGGCAACCCGCATGACATGCATGTAGTAACGATGTTTGGCTTATGGGAAAAAATATTTAATGAAACCGTGCAAAAATCGCTAAAAGCTATTAGTTGAAGCATAAAATGCAGTAAAATGAAGATAACAAGTCTTAGAATCTATATTAATATCAAAATTTATAGCTTATAAATTTTTTGTCATATTTCGCTTCTGAAAGCTTGATTTTATTTTAGCTCCATAAGCTAATTATGGGAGGAAGAAATTCGTCATATGATAAACATGTCGGCTCAAATTTTTAATTTTGGACATAACACAATAGTTTGTCATTTACTTATTTACATTAATATCAAAAACATAACTTTCATGTCATTAACTAATATTCGAATTATGTAATAATACTCCCATAAGCTAAACATAAGATTTACATTTTCGCCAAAAATTTATAATTTGATTTTTCCGGTCACTTATGTACAAGTCCAAGTTGATTAATTTTCGATTAATTATTCATTTTAGAGAATTTGCATAATGTATTTATATGGATACATCCACCCGCAAGGGGTTAAAAGAGCTCTACTGTAAAATTTCTGCGTCGGACATAGCACTTTTTGGTCCTAAGGTCGCTATATTTTCGTAAACGAGGTTTCTGTGAATTTTCGACGTCGTAGATTTTATATCAGACATCAGAATGATGCAATTCCAACCAGAAAAAGCAATATAACGCCAAATGTAAAATTTTTACGAATAAAACTGCTTCGCCATTTTCAATTTACGTTTTTTCAAATTTCTGACTTCAGGTTCGGAATTAGCGGTTCAAAATATACAAAGTAGTTTAAGTTTCACCTTATGGCAATCAATAATAACAAAATTATGAATTTTTGAAGGCAGCGGCCCTCAATGGATTTAAAAGCTGAGAAAGCCCCTTTCGAAATTTTATCATTATAAAATTCCAGAGATTTGACTTGTGATTCCGCCGCTCTCGGAACGGCACATTTGAGAAAAAATAGTCGCGAAAAGGTTAATTTGTGGGAAAGGGATAAAAAAAAAAAAAAAAAAAAAAAAAGCGAGATGGCAATATTTAATGAAAGTTTATTCATTGTTAAGATAGAGGAATTACGGCGTATGACCGTGGAGTCGAGCATACGTGCCGATCCACGGATTCTGTTGAAAGTAATCCGGCACGGTTCGGCAAAAAGCAACTCTTCCAGTCCCTTTGGGGTCATCCCTTTCCGTCTCACTTCATCACTTACGTAATTTGCAAAAAAATATTAAAATCGCAAACATTTTTTTTTTATACATATATACAGTGTATTTGCATTTTACTTTTGATTGGCATACTGCAAGTCACGTATTTATTTCGTCTCCATCGGAGTGTTAATCAATTAAACTTTATATGTGACCGCGAGGAACCGAAACGGAAACGAACACACTCACTATAGTAAACCTTTTCTACTTTTTTTATTTTGTTATTCGAGTTCTCTCAAAATGATATCGGAGTGTAGGAAACATGAATTAATTAAAGTATACAATCACAATATTAATAAGTCAAGAAATTAATTTGAATAGCAGTGAAAAGAAATTTGAATATGAAAAAGTCGAATAAGGACAAAAGAAGGTACAAGTATTGCGTCGTGCACAGGTACTGTCAATCGATGATAAGGAGATAAAACAAGATCAGGGAGGCCAAGGGTTAATTTTAGGTGTCGAGCCCCTATTGAGACAGGAAGGGCGGAACTCCGCGTGCGGGATTTCATATTCAATTCGATCACCCCTTACAGGAGCGGAATAGATCTTTCTTCTATTCTTTTATTTCTCGTTTTGTCTACCAAAATATTTTTATTACAAAAATTTCGAAAGAATATTTTGACGTAACGAAATGTGTTTGCGTTAAGTGATTTCGTTAATTAAAGAAATTTCGTCATAAAGACCATAGGCGATTAAAATTAAATCTTGCTCATTTTTTTTTTTCTTTTTTTTTTCTTACCCCTTACGATAGTGTTGACAATATCATATTAACGGCCCTGACACGGGGCACCACCCACCCGAGTATATGTAAACTTGTCATCCCACACCGTCGCACCAAAATTTAAATTGAATTAACTCGATAAAAATTAATAATACAAATTTATAAATAATTTTTTTTTAAGCGAATGCATAATTTTGGGATGATATTAATTTCGAAGCCGTAGGCCATGGTATACAAATTTCCGATTACCTAATTGCAGGTTTTTGAAAAAAAAAAGTCTCTGAAATCCACACCCTTAATTAAAGAACAAGACGATAAATTTTTTCATCGATCTGCTTTTTTTACGAAAGCTCAAACTTTTTATTCTTCTTTTTTTTAGTTTCTCCTATTCCCATTAACACGAACTCCATAAAAAAAAGAAACGAAAAGCCATCCCGCTTCCACGCAAAACTCTAATAATTTTACTTCGTATATATGATAATTAAAATATTCTCTTTAACAAATAAATCGGTTGAATATTAACGTTCTGTTAAGTATTATTTGTAATTCGGCCTTGATTTTTGTAAATGAAATTAGGCATACACCGTTTTTCGTTTTTTTTTTTTTCTCTTCTTGTCTGCAGGTGAAATGAAAGACGTTAATTTCGAAAATTTAAAATACCTATAAGAAAAACAATATTCGGAATCGTGACACACATAGACAATAAAAAAGAATCACTATCATTCCAAATTCCATTCTAATTGCATATGAAATTTAAATAATGAGACATCGCTGCCTTTTGTAATACAAATCGTTAATGAAAAAGAAAAAAAACTTTTAAAACGGGTGGAGAAATGAAATGAAATTACACTATTTGAATGGTTTACTTTTACGAAATTTGAATAGTGTCGCATAAAAAAAAAAGGGAGACCGAATTCTCCAGTTGCAAACGGAATTCTGTACCGCAATTTGAAGTCCATAATAAAATTCACAACTTTTTGATAATTAATCCGGTGAGAAAAAAAACATTAAATAAAAATAATAAGTGAAAACAAAGTTTTGAAAAAAGTATTTTTACTAAGAACCATTCAAAAAAAAAAACGCGAACATATTTTTAAAAAAATGTACAGTGAGAAAAAAGTCTCTGAGAAACGATTATTGGAGAATATTTCGGAAACTCAGACTGCGTTTATAGTAAAAGGGAGTCAAATCATCACTAATGATGATTTGACATTCACAATAATTTAATTTAATTTATTGATTGATCTTTTTTTACATCAATTTACAAAAAGTGGAAAAAAAAAACATTCACAATAAACCCGTTAACTAGAAAAATTATGGATTACTTACTGGGCTTATTTTTACGCTGATGAAAATTTAGATTGGAGATGGATTCATCTCAGGAAGGATTTTCAATCCCGGGATATCAATCATTCGAGTATACGTATTTTTAGCATTTTTTAGTCCTGAGAAAATTTACAAGAAAAAAATGATTTTTTAATTCGTATCTTTTGGGCAACACCAAGAAAATACTAAAAATTAATATCAGTTGAACTTAGTACATTCAATTTAATGGTTTCTGCTTTCTAGGGTACAAATTTATCAGAAAGTCAATGATAACTCTGGTATAAAGGTTGAAAAAAAAAAGTTTCATTCCTTCGGGCTGAAAAAATGAACTTTTCGTACCGCTTCGAAAACGAAAAGGTTTATATTTCGCCGTCGGGATGAAAAATATCTAACAAATGAGGCATGGGGGTGGCTTGCACGTCGAGACGTGCAATAAGCTACCGGTAATGCGGTAATAACTTTTCATCAGAGAACAGATACATAATTGGATGAAAAAAAAGAAGTAAAAAAAATCAAACGTTTTGATTAAATCCTGGGACCTCAGGATTAAAAAAATTGTCCGAAATTGCAATCTCTAATCTTGATCCTGTAAAATTTCCAGCACTATCTAATATTGGAATTCACCAAATCGGCCATATGTCAAATCTTGACAAGCCAGTCAAGTTTTTCCAAGACTGATTCGAACTTGATTTATTTAAACATTTTCTTCGGGGTATAAAATATTCTCTGAAAATTTTTTGTCCAACAGAACGTAAATTTTAGCCTTTTTGGGCATTGGGGTTTAATTCTCTCGTTTTTAGGCATATTAGATCAAAGAGGGAATCGGGAAAATGTTCAGTAAAAGAATACCTCAGAGGTACCCGAAGAGTGGTCTAAAATTTTTATTTAACTGCCCCAAGACAAGAAAAAGTGAGTTATAAGTCCGGCTTATTATAAGTTTTATTATCGTGTTATAAGTCTTCATAACGGATTGGCTGTACTTATAACTCACCTTTTCTAGAGTAATTAGCTAATTAAATGCTAGCGAATCTATCCTGTAACATTTTCAAATCGAAACAAGATCGAAATTTGCAGAAGATTCCAGATTTTCTTATTGTAATAATTTACAGCCACCCTTAATTTAAAATAATGGCACTCTCCGACAACACTGATGAATTAGAAAAATAAAATTCCACCCTTTTCGCGAAGTATACTTATTTTAGAGAAAAAGGATTGAAATCATGAGTACTTCTCAATAGAATATTTTTTAAATTGTAAATTTTCACGTTGATTTCCAACCAATCTCAACAACTTCAAATTTTTCAGCCTCAGGCTCGCGACATAAAAAAAAAACAAAACAAACAATCGCTTAGTCCGCTCCTGATAACTCGTCAAAATCCCGGCAATATAGCTTTGATGCGCCACAACAATCCGGAAGGGATTAGATATAAAGTTTTTTTTTTTTTTTGAAAAAGGAAAACAAAAGAAAGACTTTGCGAGAGATCGTCTGTTAAATGCAGACATCAAAGATACAGAAATAGTAATGTTGCTAAAAATAGCGCGACGCAACCCCCGACAGACAGAATTTAATTTAAAAATTTCAAGGGTGGAAAGATAAACTGTCAATTAAAATAAGGCTCCATTAAAATAAATTTAAATGTCAAATAAGCTTTCTTTTTTTTCCTTCTTCTTCTTCTTTTTCTTTTCCCCTGGTCTAAGCCGAATTCAAAAACATTTCGGAATGCGAATGTCGGATTTTCGGCTTTTAAATCGATCCTGAGTGAAATTTTTCGCCATTTAAAAATTCCAAACCCATAAATATTAAAAAAAAAAAGAAAGGAAGCCAAAAAAAAAACTAAGGAGTCGCGAATTAATACCTTGTTGAAGGAATGAATGTAAGTGTGTGAGTTATTAACCGAAGGCGCCCAATGGAGGGACCATTTGTCAAATTGTATTTTTATAACAGCAGGAGTGGTAAAGATGAATAAAATAAGCAAGAAACTCAGTGTGACATCACTACACGCATTGATAAGAGGTCGAGATCTGGGTGTGTGGCATTTTTGATATCATTACCGTTTTCTCGTTCGACAATCGACAAAAAAAAAAAAATTGAAAATGGTATAAATGATTACCGGTATAATTTTTTTAAATTTTATTTATAAAAAAGGATTATTGATAGGAGAAGAAAAAAAACGGTGGGCAATCGGTAAACTTTCGACGGTGTGTGGCCTTGTCGTCGATAAACCCCGATAATATTGAGTACGATTTCGAACGGAAAAGACGTAATGCGCCGAAGAAGAAAACAGTGGCGTCCTTTAGGCAAGATAGATAAGCAGACAGGGTTGGTTTGAAAAAGCAAACTGAATGATGCATTTGATATCTTGAGCAAATATATCAATAATTTTTCTTGAATACTTATTGACTGACACTACCTAATCAAGGAATTAGGCAGTACCTTAGTAGCATTAGAGAAAAGTTGTAAATGCTGTGACTTTCCATGGACGTTTTTCAGGCTTTTAAAATTCTTCTAGAATGACTGCACTGGAATAAGTACTATTTGGTTTTGATGATGAAAGCCCGAATCAGAAGCAGATCTTTCAGAATAAAAAGGGATATTAAAGGTTACGAAATTTTAGACTCTGCATGAGCCCTAGGCAGTATTTAAGCTTGAAAGCTGCAGCAAAATGTACTCCCTAACAAAGCTGCACCAACTGTTTTGCTCACTCCATATAAAAGAAATTAATTGGCGCCACTGGAAGAAACCGAGTCCTGCCCTTTGTAAAACGCGTTTTGAAGATTCAAATCGAAGTCGCCATTCATGGGTCTAGTAAAAGACTACGCCTTTAAGAGAACAGGAGTCTGCATCCACCCAGATGTTTGTTTGTAACTTGTACCGCTGCCTCTTTTTTTTTTTTAACCAAGAAAAAAAAATCTGCCAAATCCACCCTTTTCTTTCAAAAAAGATCAAATTTGTTTATGACGCTAAATCACGACAATTTAGTGAAATGGCATTTGTGAATAAAGGAGATGATATGTGAAGGTCGGAGGGAACGGGGAATCCGAACAGAAGTAGCTGTCACGAAATTACACTGACACGCCATGTCCCCCTCGCAGCTATCACGCACCCGGTCCTCTATCAAATATTTAGATAGATATCAAATAGTAAAAAAAACTAATTAATAATTAAAAATAATTGAAGTAACCTCGATGGACACACCTAGAGACTCGACGGTCACAAGGAAGATTCTTTTCGCAAGGAAGACGATTCAACTGGTTTTGCCACATTGTTCCGTTACACTTATTGACGTCGTGATTTACCGATTTTTAATTATACATTAATGTTTTTTTCCTTTCCTTTCCAGTCGAATAACGACGAGGAGCTGAGCGACATCCACGACGACGATAGTGACGATCACTTGACGAAGGTGCAGGAAGACGCAAACGATGCCGATATACTTTCCAAACTCAAGCAACAAGTCCGAAACATGGAACGAAACGAGGAACACGCTCAGAATCAGACCCCATCCACGCCCCACGAAAATCCCCCCGGACTTTCGCCATTCCCTCACCAGTTTTCGTTACCTTTGCCATTCCCTTTCCCTCATCCGGCGGCCGCCGCTTTCTTGCCCCCCGTGTCAGGCGGTCCGATCCCTCCGTATCCGGCACCTCCCCCCCACAATTCTTCCGGTTCCTCGCATTCTTCCGAAAGTTCCAATTCTTCTCAACAACAGACTTGGAGCTTCGAAGAACAGTTCAAACAGGTGCGTCAGGTAGGAAACGTTCCATCTTTATTTTGCTAGCCTCGCCGAGCGAATCGCATGTCCGTTGCGAAATCCCATATTCTCGTAAAAAAAAAGAATATAAAAATCGAAACCGCAATACAGATGTAAAACTTTTTTTTTTTTTTTTAAATCAGCAATATTTTTGTTCTTGCGCGAAAAATATCGATGACATAAAAAAAGTATTAAAAAGTCGATTGAAGGAAGATTAATAAAAAAAAATCGACGGGACAAGGCTATTACAGCTACTAACAGTTCGCGGTTTTTTTCAAGACCGCAAAACAGTAGACAAAAAACAAAAAAAAAATTCAGAAATCTGGGAGAAATCGAAACTATAAGTTTTATTTCAAAAATGGTTTCCTCAAATGACGTGGAAAACGATACCAAAAATAACCAAGTTCCCTAATAAGTTATTTATCGATGCAATTTCTGCGGCAAACTTAGATTAGGGATGGTCCTCGACATATGTTCTCCAAGTTTACATTGTAAGGATTCTGTTTTTCGTTATCACATGCTTTAACATGACCTAACCCAACTCTAAATTGCTTCTGGATGCTTTTTTTTTTTTTAATAAAATTTTCTTCGTTTAATCAAGTAAACGAGAAATGATCTTTTTTTTTCTCTTTTTTTTTGGACCGGTTCGTCGAGTTCTGAAGCTGCAGAAAAGGAATCCTGCAGTTAATAAAAACATCTATATTTTCTGCTTCATTTCACAAGACTAACAAGCGTGAAGATCATTTTGTTTCTTTTGTTAGGACAGGGCTTGTTTTACAGGTGTGAAATTTTTCTCTTTTCGATTGCGCCCTCACAAAGCGAATCCCGTGTGAAGATAAGGACGCCTATTTGGCATGGAAACTAACGACAATTCCTAAGAACGAGTGATTATTCTAACTCGTTTTTGGAAATATTCGACATTTTAATGAAGAATAGTTAAATCGACATAGGGGTGGCTCCAGACGATCTATTTTTGATTACTATAATTTTTTTAATCCTTAATTTACGAACCAAAGGTGCTGCAAAATTCGTCATCCCGCAGCCGTAACAGGCACACTATCTATTCTTTCTACTTCCTGCTGTTAGATTCGAAATTATAAATTTCGCCCTATCTTGTCTGCATTACTTTAATCAACCCCCCCACACACGTCACCCTAAAATGTCATTATGAGGCGCACAGACCGGAAGAAAAGCTCGTGTCGTCGGCACCCACCGCGTTAAATAAAAACGTAAGTCTTAAATTTAAATGACGTATAGAATCCTGCAAGAAACAATGATACCTCAATAAAAAGATATGTAGGAGTTGACAGAATCAAGATCGAATTAGAATCCCCCGTATATACTACCGCAAACGTTGAATCAACCCCTCTTTTTGATTTTCATCCCTCGTCATCATCATCATCATCATCATGTAATACTTGACACATCTGTTTCCAATGCAGCCTTTTACTAAGGGTTCTGGCATTCCTGTTTACATCGTACTGCATCCCCGAATGAATGGACCGACCACAAAAGTTATCGCGTTTGATTCTCTAATTATCAACAACCGTTGTTTTTTTTCTTTCTTTTTTTTTCGGTTCGACACGTGTTGATTTTTTATTTTTACTCGCCTTGGCAATCCTTCTGGATTTTTCGTTTGTCATTGTCATTGTCATGATGGACTTTTAAGACAAGATAAAGATCAGGACGAACCACCCCCGAAGATATCTAGTCCATAGGTTTCTTTTTTTTTTTTTTACTAGCTTTATTATTCTTTTACATTGATTATCAACCATAATAGGGAGGTTTTTTAAACGATTAAAGACCGAAGCATGGATTATTTTTTGAAAAACAAAATTCATTATAAATTAATATTTAAACTGTTAATGGGGTGAACCAAAACTTTCTAAATCAATTTTTTTTTTTAAAGAGAAAAAACTGACGGGTATGATTAGTAGGTGGGCAAATTAGTATTTAAATAAAAAGCAGGGTATGACTATATTAATTTTACCACGCAAATAATTACTGATATAATAATCGGTATTGACTTATTTGGCCTGAGCCGACATAACAAAAAGCCTAGTAATATTTGCTCAATAAGAGAACATACTAAAGTGGTCGATTTTTTCCAGTAAAGGAGTTTATGCAATAAGCCTGATTTTGTGACCGCCCCTCTATATGTAGTTCAACTTGTAAAGTTCGATCATGGCCATTAAAATCCTGTGGAAAAATGCCGAAAAAAAATAAATACCTTTTCTTAAAATAATATTACAGGTTAACAGGTTCCATGTCATGGCATCGCAAGGTGTAATAATATCACAAAATTGTGTGATACTATCACATAACCGGTCACAAAATCATGTTTTTTGTACAAACTTCTTCCACTCAAATGAACAAAAAAAAAAAAAACTTTTTAATTCAAAATCGCTTTCAGAATTAAGTTTTGCAAATCCAACTGTGTGTTAAAAAATTCATAAGATAAACATCGATCTGACATATCGGCATTCTCTATTTATCGAAATTTTTTTTAGTGTGTGAGTGTCAGTAAACTCCAGCATATGGCAAAAAAATTTTTATAAACTTTTTGTACCGAGATTTTAATCAGGGTGCCTACTGCCTACTATACTATAATTCATATAAAATATTTGGTCCGATAATCCTATAAAGTCCTATTATCCTATATTTTTACAACAAAAATTCAGAACGAGTTAATTTTTCATATTTTCATACAATTTTTTGCAAAATTTTCCTCACTCTGCCTTCGGCCTCGCTCGATTTCTTCCAGTTAAACTGATTTAGGGTTTGAATGTCTCGACAAAACGAGAATTAACTAATTTTGGGCTACAAATGTCACAATGGTATGGAATTTATGTAAGAAATGTAAGAATCCTCTTGCTTTGGAGAGAGTCTTGAAGAAAGCTGCTTGTTTTGGATCCTATATTTTTTAAAAAATAGACCTATAGGCCTAAAGTTTATAAACAATTATTAACTTACCTTTAACTTGTCGCTGTTTGTTCTAAAGCTGGTTCTCTTCTGGTATGCTCCAAAAACGCAAATTGGTCCTTTGGATCCTTAAATCGATTACTTCCACTTGGCGATGCGTCCGAAAAAATTCAATCGATTCAAATGATTGGTTTTAGAAACCTGGTTGTGCTTGAACTTCCTTTGACATAGATCTCAGTAGACATAACTTGCTTCGAAATTTTTGTCCAAGTAGAAGTGTCATTCAGGTCACCAACCCTGAAGATGAACGTGCTGTACTGTCATTGACAGCCCCACGAAGAAAGCTTGATACTTTAATAGATTTTTGTTATTCTTAAACTTCATCGATACTAGCGAATCGAGATGGGACTCGATAAAACTCAGGGAATATGGACAACGCAACGTTCCCTGAAATAGGCATTCTTCCGGAGTTACCAAAAGTTAATGGTCCATCTGGTGGTCGACAATACCACTCTCACTGCCCATCACTAATTTCCTTTGACGTAGTTCCAAAGAGCAACACTTCATAATAACTTCCATTTTACTGGCAATCTGCTGATTTGGCTCTATTACTCCTTAAAAAGTTACCAGTATTTTGAAACACAGCACATATAATATTCTCTGGCTTCAAGCATATTAGCGTTGTTCACAGAGTAAATGATCAGATGATCATGGCATCAAGATCATTCGACCAAGGTTAAATATTTTCTCATACTGCAACTTAAAATTAATCAGCCTCGTAAATTAGCTGGATTCAAATTTAAAAAAATCCCCCAGTGCATGGATTCTCACGAGGCTGTCGTGCGTCGTAGGTGACAGTCAAATGAAAATTAAGATCACACATGTAGTGTCTGAAACAGAGAAAAAGAAAATTTTTATATGAATAGTTATCCCATGCTTAGCTTAAGTCGAAAACGATTTGAATCGCGAATTAATTCACACCCTCCATTTCCGCCCTTTTGATCTTAATAGGAGTGGTTGATTCAAGTAAATTAAGGAGTTATCTCTATCATCCGGAGGGTTATCTTTTTTTTTTTTTTCGGGGGGATTCGTCTGGATTTTTAATGTACACCTTCTTTCTGGAGCCTGATGGGCGCGCACACATTTCGGGATAAAAACAGATAAAAAAGAAAGAAACAGAACGGGTAGGGTGAGACATAAAAAGATTATTATTTTAATGACGATCAAGATTTTAAAAGGACATTGGTCACAGGACGCATTTCAATTCACCTTTTTGATATACAAAAGAAACAAAACGAATGTTATTTATTATAAACGGCATTAAATAGAAACCACGTCTGGTACTGCATTTTGTATCACTTATTTAATAATGTGACAGTTCCTGGTAGCGATAAATCTTTTGATATGAAGAAGAAAAAAAAAATTATACCGTATATTTGCCGAACATCCTATTTAGAGAAATATTTTTTAAAAACAATTTAAAACCACTCCTTGTGCTGAGTCCTCTTGTGACGTCCGTAAAACTAATTGAGATTCGAGTTCAATCAGGTCCCATCGATTCGTTATTTAAGTGAAATAAAAAACGATTTCACAAATATTATGATTAGCAGCCTTTTTCATCATCACCATTATCATCATCGCCACCGCTAAAACGCGATGAGACGATTAAGATGAAAAAAAAAAAAATTGAAAATTGAGAAAATAGTGGTTTATGCGATTGACCTTCCGAAATATATTAATTAATATAATTTAGTATAATTGATTTCTCAGAATCTTCTTTCATGTTTGGATTAAAATGATATCTAATATGAAGTGCTCGTGGGTCATTCCAAATTTCAATCGTAATGGCCTTCAATTATTTGAATTTAAATAATAAATGATGATAATGTATCAAGGTTTTTTATTCACAGTGGCACTGCTATCGTTTTCAAAACTCTTATATAATTAAACTCGTTCCTCCCATATTTGCTAAATTTCCAAACCGTGTTCTTTTTTTTTTAATCGAAATCCTTAAAAAAAATTGACATGCAATCTCGCTCATCTTTACTGGAGGAAAAACAAAGAGTGTGAATCCGCATAAGATGATTAGAAATTACATAGTTTTGGGTCCGGTGTCGGTTTTGTGAAAAATGGCGTAAGGGCCTGTTTTCCTCCCGCTAGAGTTTTGGTGGGAGGAGGATCATCCATTCAAGGACTGACCGGTGACATATATATAAGATACCGAACAAAATGTTTTGAAGTGGAAGACTTGGAGATAGCGAGATTCCGGAAGAAGAATGAGCTTTCACCCTGTCCTTGCTTTTTAAGAAAAAAAACCCAAATTAGTCACCCTTAAACAAGCTTATAATATACAGTACAATTTTTCTTTTATTTTTTATTTAGGCCTATTTATTTATTTATTTATTTATTTTTTTTTTTTTTTGTTCAAACTTTTTTGAAAATTCAAACATTTTCGAAACGTTTTTCTAAATCATAGAGTATCTCCAATTTTTGGCTCCGAATTATAGCTATTGATCATCAAATTTTCCTGCAGGAAAAGATTATCTGTTACTTCCATAAAAAATATAATAATGAACTAAACTAACGTTTTCGAATTTATTTGCCTTTTTTTTAAATAATATGGGAATGAAAGAATATATGCTCTGTCTCTATTGGACAATTAATTGGAGGGTACAATTAATTGTACCACCGGAAATGCTGTTTATTTTTGGACTTTTTTCTTCTGCTACCTACCATTTTTTTTTTTTTTTTTTTTTTTTTTTTTTTATTTTTAGTGTTTGAAAAAATAATCAAAACAAAAAAAAGTGTTAGCAGAAGAAAAAAGTCCGAAAATATACAGCATTTCCAATGGTACAATTAATTGTACCCTTCGATTAATTGGCCAATGGAGACAATAAAATAGGGGCGAAAGACTGTATGGCAGTTTATTCTGTATATTTCATACAAATTTTTACAACTGAAAAATTTTGAAATATTTTCTATTCTTTAGGTTAAGTTTTGAAAATATTTATATTTTAGAAAAAGCTCCAAAGTAAAATTACTTAAAAAGAAATAAAGGTAAAATATCTATCTATCTTCTACCTATATAATAAAACCCCTCCGTTTGTCCGCGTTTGTCCGCAGACAAGCTAATTTTAACGAATTCGACGAAAAAATACATAAAGTTTTCGTATTTTTATATACATAAAGTTTTCGTCCACAGACAAAAAATATTTTGACGAATAAAAGGAAAAGTTTTTCTGTCTGTACGCAGGGATTTTTTTTTTTTTTTTTTGTCGTTTGCAAAAAATTTTTCAACTTTCGACATGTGTGTCTGTCTGTAGGCGGTGGTTTTTTTTTTTTTTTTGGGGGGGGGGGGGGATGTGTGTCTGTCTGGTGTTTGTACGCAAGGGATAAAGTTTTTTTGAAAAAAAAAAATACTTTACTATTTTCATAAATAAAAATATAAATAAAAATTAAAAATCAACTAAAGTAAAAGTCTTGGCCGTCTGTCTGTCTTACGCGGTGTTTTTTTAATAATTAAATTAAAAAAATTTTTTTTTTAAAAATTAAATTTAAAAAATTTTGGTGGTTCTGTCTGTCCGTATGTCTGTCTTATGGTTTTTTTTTTTTTTTTATAAAAAAGCAATAAATCGGTTCGAATTGTCCGTCTGTCTGTCTGTCTTGCGCGGTTTTTATTTTTTTTTATTTTAAATATTTTCTTTTAATTGAAATTTAAAAAAAAAAAAAAAAAAAAAAAAATTGCTCAAAATTTGTGGGATGTGTGTCTTGTCTGTAGGCGGTGGTTTTTTTTTTTTTTTTTTTTTAATATTTTTCAACTTTTGACATGTGCGTCTGTCTGTTCTCTTTGCACAAACGTTTTTCTGCGTTTGTCCGTGTTTGTCCGCAGACAAGCTATTTAAGTAAAAAATTTTTAATTTTAATTTTACTTTTTTAAATTGCTAAAGTAATGTTTTAATATTAAAATTTTAATTTTGAAAAAAAATTAGTGGCATCAGACAAAAAAAAAAATTGGCGAAAAAATAGTTTGTTTTATTTGCCTAAAATATTTCGCATTTTTGTCCACAGTCGCATTTTTTGGGCGGAAAAAACTTAAGTATTTAACGTTTTAACGTTTTCCTACATTACTTTAGGCTAGACGCGAAGGGGCCGCGAAGCGGCCCCGAAGCGGCTAGTTATATCATAAGGTGATATGTTAGCTAACATGTTTGGAAAAACCTTTTGCGATTTCTAACCAATTTTGCCCTAACTTACGACAAAAAAGACTTGGAGATTTTGGGCGCAATTTCACGCCAAACATGTTCGGCAAACATGTTGGGCGTGAAATTGCGCCCATAGTTAACATGTTAGATATAGAGACTGCTATCCCAGACCATTTTTTCAATCTCGCAATTTTGGGATTTACTTAATCAAAATGTTTTATTTTAATTTTCTTTTTTTTTTTATCAAATTGTTTCCGTTCCATGTTGAAACATTATCACCTGTTAACAAATTTTCCTACCTTAATATCAGAACTAAATCAATTTTTTTACTAAATTTGTACCCTAAAGCAGCCAGTAATTATGATGAAATTTAAAGTTCATCAACCAGCGTGCCCTGTCACCACTGAAAAATTGATTGGAGGGTACAATTATTTGTACCACCGGAAATGCTGCATATTTTTCGAATTTTTTTCCGCTACCACTTTTTTTTTCGTTTTCATCGGTTTTCGTTATTTTTAGTATTCGAAAAAATAATCAAAACAATAAAAAACGGTGGTACCAGAAGAAAAAGGTCGAAAAATATACAGCATATCCGGTGGTACAATTAATTGTACCCTTTGATTAACTGGCTAATGGAGACAGGACTCATCCATTTTTAAATTGTGTACCTCCACCACATGAATAGAGCGCACTTGGGAAAAGGCGTTTAAAAGTCTGGAGAAGTTTGATTTATAAAAAAAACTTTGTTTCCAGACAAAAAGTTGTAAATCACACATCCCAAATAGATCCTTTTAATGTATGCGATTTTTTCGGTTTGGCCCAAAACGTTAGAACAAAGATTTGCTACAGCAAAAGGCTAGCAGGCATGTTGACTAGCATGCTACAGAAAATTTTATAAAAATAAAAATTAAAATTAAAAAAATTATGGTAAATGTCATTGAAAATTACCCAAACATTTTGAAAAATAAACCACTGTAAAAATATCACTGAGATTTTTTCTGAAAAGTTTTCAGTGTTTTCGTGTACTGGTATTTTTTAAAGGTCCAGAAAATGAGGGGGAGGAAGGCTGAATTAATGGAATTGCAATCGCCACAATTTCAACAAATCCTACGAACTGATTCCTAAAAGTGTTTGCTCTGTCTCCATTGGGCAATTAATTGCAGGGTACAATTAATTGTACCGCCGGAAATTCTGTATATTTTTGGACTTTTATATTCTGCTACCACTTTTTTTTTCATTTTCATTATTTCTAGTGTTCGAAAAAATAATCAAAACAATACAAAAAGTGGTTGCAGAAGGAAAAGTCCAAAAATGCACAGCATTTCCGGTGGTACAATTAACTGTACCCTTCGATTAATTGGCCAATGGAGACAGGACATTTGCACTCGTACGTATAAGATTTTCGATGCACCAGATTCCACAGCCTCGAAATTTAGTTTTATACTTCATTCCCCTATGTGAATGTTACAAGCAACAAAAAAAAATTATAAAATAGATTCCCATTATTTTTAGATCGTCATTCGATATATCAAAAAATTATTGAGAAATTATTTGTTTTATTTTATTTTTTATTATTCAACAAAACTTTTTTGTTTACGAAATCGGAGCATACTACCGCAGCAGGAGTTTTAATTTTTTTTGCGGGAAAAGTTAAAAAAAAAAAAAAATCAATAATTAAAACGAAAGAGAGAAGTGTTTAAAAAAAACCGGTTTTTATAGCAGGAATTGAACCTCTATTAAAATAATATTTGAAACAAAAAGTTAATCTTGCGTGAAAAAAAGAAAACACGTGGCGCCATTTGGGACGGTTTTTATTGGAAGCTGTCGTATTAAATGTTTTCATTTCGCGGTTAGGCCATTGCATATAATGATGTAAAAGGGTTCAGCACAACATGGATTAACTCACAATTTTGGTTTTTAATTCATTCGAAAATTTTCAGAATTTTAAAAAGTTTTATTTCTCTGATTTTTGAAAGGAGCAGTTGGATACTGTGAAACGGGGTGACTCAGACTCCACGGGGAAGGGAGTCTCTCGAGAAATTCTATATTCATGTTCAAATTTTCTTATGAGCTTAATTTTACTTGTTCTTCAGTATGGGGGAGGGAGGGTTGGAAAATAAATTTATTTAAAGCTACTGCAATATTTTCACAAAAATAAGCAGTGAGAGCAGTCTTGTGCTTCGAGAATTAGTACCGCTTCCGTCAAATCTACTGCAGTAAAAAAAAAGAAGCTTTTAGTTTAAAAAAAAGTTAGTTAAAAGCTTGTAGTTAAAAAAAAAAAAAAAAAAGAAAGAAAGAAGATTTCATAAACTGCATTCTTGATCTCACAACTTTTCGTAAAGTAAACAGAATTAGGCCTACAATGCAAAAGAAAAGAAAAAGAAAATTAATACCAAAGGATTTTCTAAAAAGCTTTAAAAGCTCAAATCCGTAGAGTTAAACCGTTTTATTCATCGCTCTAACCCAGTGCTAAGTGTATTTGTCATAAAATTTGCCCATTTTATTTTCGGGATTTTTACTTATTAATGCCATGTTTATTTGTGTTATAATCTCGAACTCTGATTTATGGCTCATTGTTTATTTGATTATATTTTCAAATTGGACTCGGGATCTATTAACACTCTTGATTTTACGTGGATTTTTTTATGATTTCCTCCGAGGATGTTTAGATCGAAAAAAATTCTTTGATCGAAATCATTTTATCCAAGGACGACACCGAGAGAATAGCATATATAAACTGATTTCGAAATCTTGTCTCCGATCTCGATCCGGGACATCAAAAACCGAAAAAAAAAAAAAAAAAAAGCTTTTGGAGAGTCGGACAAAGAATGACAGAAGTAATTAGTCATGTTTTAATATAAAGAAATTCATTAATATCGAGAATATGACACGAAGAAAGACGTGTCCTGTGTTTCAATCTGTGTGTGAACATTAATTAAACATGGTCGGGGTGTCATGAATGACATCTCATTAATAAAATTGTAATTGTATGAGGTGTTTTTTAGCCTCTTTGCAATTTGACACATACTAACTACCGTTGTTGGCCATGTACGGATTATAGCACTTGTGGTATATAAAATATATATGTATATTAAAAAAAGAAAAAAAAAAGTCAGGAATATATAACAAAACGTTGGTAAACAATGAGTATTATCACTCCATGCGCCCGTGAGACATTTCTGGGCCGTTAAATAAATAGTGAAATTAAAAACTCGTATAATTACAAAAGTCATTTACTCTTGAGTGGGACGAAGAATAATTTTTATTCTAAAAAAAATATATATAATAATGTCAACGAATTTGGATTTGGTTCAGTGATGCAAACTGAGAAAGAGAATTTCCACGAATAGATTTGATAAAGAGTATATCGAAAGCTGTGAGTAAATGTCGTGCTATAGGGAATTTTGTTTCGAAATATTTATGGAGTTTAGGGGTGCACACTAGTTTCTAGTTTTCGAGGAAACTCGAGTTGATCCAGTTTCGTGTCGAGCTGCTAGTGGAGTTATATTTTTAGGGCCAAATCGAGTTTAGGTAATTTTTGATTCGAGTTGAGTTTCGACTTTGAGTTAAAGTTTTCGAGACTCGACAAGTTGGTCGAGTTGTTCAAAATAGGGAAATCGTTATTATATTTTGTTTTAAAATCTGCCAAACAAGTCCAAAACTTACCGAAAAAGAAGTTATAACAACTTGAAAAATACTAATATTTTTTGAGCATGTAAAAGATAGTCAGTGGGATTCCCTACCATTTTTCCTAAAAAAGAAAAAAATTCCTAATCCATTTTTCCTGAAAAAAATTAATTCCTAACCCATTTTTTCTAGAAAAAAATTCCTAATCCATTTTTCCTAGAAAAAAATTCCTAATCCATTTTCCCTAGAAAAATAAATTCCTAATCCATTTTCCCTAGAAAAATAAATTCCTAATCCATTTTTCTTGAAAAAATAAATTTCTAATCAATTTTTCCTAAAAATTTCTGTTCCTAAAATTGTTTTCTCAACTATCATTTTTTTTTTAATTTTGAATTTTCCTTAAATTTTTGGATTCCTAAAATAAAATTTACTATAAAATCCCTAAAATAAAATTTCCTAAAATCCCTTTAGGGATTTCAAAAATTAGGAAAAATATTCTTTTCATGAAATTTTATTTTAGGAATCAAAAAGTTCGGGAAAATTCAAAATTAGGAAAAAAATTTTAGGAACCAAAATTTTAACCAAAATTTTGGGAACCAAAATTTTTAGGAAAAATGGATTAGGAATTTATTTTTTTAGGAAAAATGGTCGGGAACGAGTCAGTGGAGTTGGACTCGAAAAATCGCGAGTTCTCGAGTTCGAGTCCAGTTGTTTTCGAGTCGAGTTCCATTGAAAACCCGACTCTACTCGTGTGCATCCCTGCAGGTTCTCCATTTTGGAAGTGTGTACTTGGCCAACCTGAGAATTGAAGGAAAAGGCATAATTAAAAGCTCTTAATCATAATAACCTCTTAGAGGCCATTAAAATAATATGTCATTACTTATATGAAAGGGGGGGGGGGGGAGAAGACTCAAAAATTGTCAAACGTATGCTGACGTAATATTTAAATTAGCCCTTTACAAATAAAAAATATCAAGACTACTGTTCGGATAATGAATCTGTCAAGTCCACAATTTCGACTTCAAATGTGCAAAAATAATCGACAATAAAACGATTTTAAATTCTACGACAAAATTTAAAAAAATAAATACATGATAGTTATTACAGACGAGCCCGTCCCGGGGTGGAATTTCGGCACGATGATTCACCTTTAACGATGCTGGTATATGATAAGTTCTGCTATTATTCCACGTGTTAATGGGGCCGAAAAAAGCAACAAATAAACACTGTGCAATTACCATTTTCAATATCCTCAATTCTGACTAAAAACTCAAGAATTTAGTATATAGGATCACAATTATTATTGCCCAGACCGAAATTTATGTTGATCAATTCTCCATTCTGCTCATGTCGTGCATCCCTAATTGGAAGCCGAAAGGACCATAATGCGGGCAAATGAATTATTTTCTTAAAAACAAATCGTGTCCGATCTCTTTTATTTTAGCATCGATAGAGTGAATAATGCGAGTTACATTTAAGAGGGATGGACAGATGACTTAATTAAGAATTTCAGTTGTTGGATTCCCACGTTGCAATTTGTTGCCCCCACCACTTAATTTATCAACGGTCGTAATTTATTTATGGGACTGATCTCCACACGTAACCATCATATGCTGGGTCACCAAAAAATCCTTTAAAAGGAAGTCATTTGTAACAAGGGTGAGAGGAAACGGAAAAATCTCCTTTCTCTTCTCTATGTTTCTGCTCTTCTGATTTTTCCTTCTTCTGTTACCCGAAAATTCAAGGAAACGTGGCGCACACGATTTTTATTTTTCGAAAAACTGGTTCATATTTTTTTTTCCAGTAATAAACCCTTGAAAAAAATGATAATAACCAGGGATTAAGCATTGTTCGTGGGAATAATAGGCTTATGGATCAATAACCCTTGCTTGATGCGGTTTGGCTTGTTTCTCTTTTTTTTTTTTCAACCAACCGCTCGTCATCCGAATTCAATCATATCCTGATTTTTTTTTCCTAATTAGATGGGGTAAAAAAAAAAATCTAAAAATATTTCGACATTATTTTTCCTTCGATTGATGCACGTATCACGGTTAAAAAACGTTATACCGATTAGTCGTGTTTTGTTTATTACAAATCGATGAAAGTTTCAAGACGAAATCGTAAGGTTTCCTAAGTCGTGTTATCAGACAACAAGAACAGATCAAATTCCTTAATTCGAATAAGATACTCCGTAATGGTCGCGAACGTTTCTTTTACCCCGTGAATTTTCGTGTTTGCGACAAAAATCGCGTTTCTTAAAACATCGAAAAGGTTTCTCCTTTGAGACGTGCCCTTATAACTCGATTAATTATTGCACTAAAGTATAATTCCCGAACAAGGAAAAAGTTTAATGTGAATGAAATTTGGGACTTTTCTTTGGTTTCGTTTTTAACACGATTTTTCAAAGCGAAAAAAATAAACCAGAGGCTATTAATTACGGGATTAGAGCTTTGTATAAATAATCGAATGCCTTGTCCTAAAAAAAAAATGTGCACGGTTGTTAATCCTCGAAAATGTCGCTTTCTGAATCGGTAGCAGGTGCTGTTAAACTCACGAAGACTGGTAAAGATAATACTAGAGATCACTTAGGAACAGGAATATTGGAAGGGGTAGCCTGAAATTGAGAAATGAGAAGTCGGTATTTTGTGAATATTTGCAAAAAGCCTGTTTCTCCTTATTTTTTTGGCAGAAAAAATGTTTGGTAGTGTTCATGACGTGGTCCGATTTCCCCAAAACTGTAGAAAATTCAGTTTCAGGTCACACGCTTTAACCTGACATGAAGAAAAAAATGGTTTCATCAAGTACGTTGCCTATATCCGACCTGATCTTAAACTGCTGACCAAAGAATCAACTCTAGCATTTCTGGGCATCAAACCGAGATCCGATTTTTTGGAAAACACACAATTTTTATATGGGTCCCTAAAAGTCCCTAATTTGAAAAAAAGTCACTAAAAGTCCCTATTTTGTCCTTTTCAATTTTTTAATGGTTTAATATTAGGAAGAAACTATAGCTCAAAAAAAAAAAAAATTGTCACGGACGTCCTCCCAGAAGAGCCCAGTTTTTGATGTTGGATTTTATAGTCTCAAGGGGTAAAAAGCGAAAAAAAAAAAAAAAAGTCTTCGAATGATCAAAATTGAACTTTTATGCTAATTTTCGCGTTTAGATCCTTAAAATGGTCCTTAATTTGCTTGTTTTTGTTCCCTAAAATCCTAGGGGGTATGTTCTAGTTGCGCCCCGCGGTCAGTTTTCTGGAATTTCATGGCATAGTTGCGCCCCGTTATTTTATGGCCCCTTAAATTTGATAGCACAGTTGCGCCCCATTAAATTTTACCTGCAAATCTTCAGGTAAAAAAAAAAAAATTTAATTTAAAGAAAACTTGTCAGAACAAGAAGTACACTTACATGGAAAGACTAGATTTTCTTGCAAAAATTTTGACAAAGTATAAAAAAAAGGAAATTGACAGATACACATACGTTAAACGCTGTAGCTATCATTATAAAAAAATGGCTGATAAAATTAATCAAATCGAAACGCCCGAAAATGTTGATATGTAAAAAATTTCGAAATTTAAAAACGGATACAAATATATGTTATTTTATAATTTGAATTTCTTTTTTTTTCTGTCAACAAAAGGGCGCAACTAGGAATAAATTTTTAAGGGGATTAATTTTACGGGGCGCAACTATGCCTTGCCAAGAACGGGGCGCAACTGTGCCTTCATTGAAACTGACCGCGGGGCGCAACTAGGCTCTGCCCATCCTAGGTCGGAATGGGTTTGCAGGCATCGAGCCGAGGTCCTTTTTTTTGAAAATGAGGTCCCTACTTTTAAAATGAGTCTCCAAAAGTCCCTAACTTGAAAAAAAAAGTCCCTTAAAGTCCCTATCTTTCTTCCCTTTAATTTTTATACATGATTATTTTATTAAATCATAAAATGATGACAAAATTTAAAAAAAAAAAAAAAATAGTCCCATCTTTTCTCAACATTTTTAAAATTTTTCGCTTGGTTTAAAGTCGATTTCAATGTAATTCAGAAAGAAAGTAGCTGAAAATAAAAATGGACCCGAAAAACTGGGATAAAATAATGTTTGAGAAAACTTTAAAGAAACTTTGAACCAAAATGAAAAATTTGAACCGAATATTAGCTTAAATTTTGACTTCAACCTAATTTTTTGTTCCACATTGTCTTTGGGTGCAACAACAAGTTAGACCAACATGTTTCACCAACTTTTTGTCCCAATTTGTTGGACCAACATTCCACACTAATTTAGACCTAGGAGTAAATTCTAGTCGATTCGTTCGTTTGTCAAACATGTTGGTACAACAAGTTGGTACAACATTTTTGTCCAACTTGTGGTACCAACATGTTGGTCCAACATTCCATAGTGAATTTGCACCCTTACATGTTTTTTTAAGTTAGTACCATGCAGCCGGCTGGTCAAAGAGGCGTAAGGGGGTCAAATTAAGCCTAATTAAAAAATTCGAAAAAAAATGTTTTAGTCCCCAAAAAGTCCCTAATTATCCCGATTTTGGTCCCTAAAGTCCATAATTTTTTAGGGCTAGAACGGTTCGATGCCTGTAATTCTTAAGCTTCGTGAACGAATTCTACCGTAGAAAAATGATAAAGTGCTAAAAATGAAAAAAAAAAAAGTTCGACATTTTAAAGATGAAAGCCAATTAAACATTGAAAAGTATAAGAACTGCACCAAAATTATTGCGCATATTTCCGCGACCCACATGGGTCTGTTTTTTGGTTCCCCATATAGGGAATCAAATTCATTTAATTTCCTCTTCCCCTCCTTATAAACTAATTAAAAATTTGGAATACGAATTTCAATATTATAATTTTAAATTTAAAAATATACAGAAGTTTTCCTCTGTAAAATCTGAAAAAAAAAAATCCCACAAAAATACTTCGGCATGATATTGCTCAGAAACCTGCCGTTGAATTTTAATAATTATAACTTTTATTTCTTTTTTTTTAAGCAGAACAATAGGTGATATAAAAAAATTTTTTGCAAACAATTTAAGAATAACACTAAACGACGGCCCCAAATTACACTAAAGTATACGGCTAAATATTATTTAATATCAATCCTTTGAATTTACGAGATAGTATTTTACATCGACTCCATAACAGTTGGCGTATGAGATCCCTCGTAATATGATTCAATTAGCACTTGTTTTTAAATACGCTGGAATTTTTCATTAGTTTGATTATCGTTAAACCAAGTCTGGGAATCGAGCTCCTCTTTTCTTTTTTTTTTACTCTTTGGTTTTAACCTATCATTAATATTTATTACTTATCGCATATAATAGACCTTTTTTTTTGCATCGGAAATAAAAAAAAGAAAGAAAATATATAAAGAAACGGTGAAGACGAATAACGAAAAATATTTTAGGCCATATTTATCGATATTTCGAATTGAGCGCGAGTAATAAACAAAAAGTTTATATACCTGCAGTAACGATTAATTTGATAAGCCCTAAAGGTGTTTGGTAATGGATTCCAATGAATCAGATTGTTAATTAGATTTATAATCACACAAGGTCAATCTCACGTATCTATTCAATAACATCATTTTCATTAAATATAATTTACCTTCTTTCGCATAATCGATTTCTTTAATTTTAATCGTTTGGATTTGCCACGCGTTTTTTTTTTTTTTTTTTTTTTTTTTGATAATTGTTAAACGCATTTTTTGGTCCCTATAAAAATTTCAATATTTTTTTCACTGTTTTACCCAAATCTAAAATTATTTGAACCGAAGACAGCCTTAGAACTCAGGAGTCTTAGGAACAAGGAAGAAAGTAAGCGATAAAATCATTAAATTACAATAAGTAGACCACTAAGTCAAAAACTGAGCAACTAACTTTTCTTAAAATGGAGATAATTCGTTTTTTTTTTTCAAAACAACAATTTTTGTTTACCTTTTAAAAAATTAAATACAACCATCTCCATTTTAACGAAGCATTATATATGGTCAATTGTTCCAGAGATACCGAAAAGTGTCCCTCAAAATATTCCACCCACTTCGCCCATTTAATGCTGAAAAATAATTATTCGTTCTATCACCCCTCCAACCCCCCCCCTCCTCCACCTTCCACTCACCCAAAAAAAATCAAAAATATAGATAAACTTACTGATATCGTTCCATGACAAGGATTCGGAACAAAGAGCGATGATTGTGGTAACAAGAATCCAGGTATCCACATGTTAGCACGGGGCTGCTAATCAGCATCGTAGACACAACTTCGCCTGCTTACCTTCCACGTTCTCACCACCGTTTAATTACATACTTAAATAAATACAAATCAATCCATTTATTTATTTATAACTCGCACTTAAGTAAATTTTCGTTGCTCCAACTTTTTTAACTCGCTTTTATTTTTGTTTTTTATTCGGCGGTGATTAGGTTCGGGGCTTCTTATAAGTTGTTAAATTCAAATTTTTGTTATCCAATTTGTGGGCTTGCTTGCAGCTCTTTAGGAATGGATTTATTTACTCTGATTCAAGTTTGAATTAATATTGAAAACAGGAAGTCACAATTTGTTCCTTTGACCAGAATCGATCACAGGCGATTTTCACAAAATTTTTTAAAGGAGTATTTAATTTATTTTCTTGTTAGACTTTTAAAGGATCTAAATTTTGTTGATCAAATAGAGACATAGTTCGACTGTCTAAGACTCTAAATGGTGAAGTCTAAATTTTTGACTTTATGGAAAAGCTTGTGTTGATCAGGAAAATTTTTGAGCATAGGTAAACAGCAAGGTCTCCAAAAATGGTATTTTATTACCGCTTGGCAACGTCATAAGATTGGTCAAAGAAAAAAAAAAGATGAAGTAGTGGAGTTTGAACGATTGCCTGGAAAAACCGGCAACAAACTGCTTACTATAGGACCCAAGAAAAAGTGTGTTATAAGTCCAGCAAACACGTTATAAAAACTTATAACAAGATGATAAAATTTATAATCTTGTTATAAGTTTTTATAACGTTGTTGGCCGGACTTATAACTCACTTTTTCTAGGGACAGCAGTGCAGTCTGAAGTATACCGAAGTGGTTTTAAGCTGAAGCTAAGTTACAAAATTTTTAGCCGAAGCTACAGTTTTACTGAAACCAGTGGAGAGGATAGCGTGTGAACCAGTCAGTTACCTACAAATTAGTGATTCCAACATTACAATTGACCATTTCCCACGGTCAAGCCTATCTAAAATTTCAAAATTTTAGGATTGCAATGATTTTCATGCATTTTTTTTTTTACAAAATTGCAGCCCCTTCAAAAAGAAAGGTATGTAATTATTTACATTCGTGAAATAAAAGCCCTCTATTTTGGCTTTGACATTTCCGAGCGTCGGAGGTGAACTAACGTATCCTCATCGTAAGTATGATTGGAGTTAGCTTGTTTCGACGCTTCGTGGAAGTGTCACGTGACCTCAAGTTTACGGCAACATGAGCGTGTAAACTTGCAGTCACACAATCACGTGATTTTCATAAACACTCGAAACAGACTATCTCCAATCATATTTACGATGGAGATACGTTAGTTCACCTCCGACGCATGGATTTGTTATTAGTTAGATCTAAGATTTTTCGGTCAAAATTCCAAAAAAAATACCTTCTTAATAAATTTATACTAACGCCGTCTGGGAAACAGACTTTTTTCTGTTAGATATATTAAATCCATCAGGAAAAGGTTAAGGGTCCGATCAGGGGTTACATGGAACCCTTGGTCAATGGCACTCGCCAACCTGACAAGGAGCTCGAGCTTACTGCAGAATTTTAACCACCCTTTTATTAAACATGGTCCTTAAATATTGCTAAGACCGGCCCAGAAATGAAAGCATTGATAACATGTTTCGTGATTGGTTCCCTAGGGTGTAAGACTAAAAACGGTACCTTTCTACTCGTAAAACCCTTTAACTCGGTTTCACGACCGGCTAATTTAGATTCTTAGGCCATGATTTTGAACACCTTTTTTCCCTCAAACGAATTTACGGCACAAAAGTGTACACAACCCGTTTACCTAGTCCCGAAGAGATATAATCGTTTAGGATGCAAATTGTAAAGAAGCTGCAAACTTTACTGACTTCATAAACACTATAGCAAAAGCAGTTAAACCCGACGATTTACGATGATATGAGAGACCTATATCCCCATTCGGACGTAAAAATAAGTACAAAATATGAAATTTCTTACCACAAAATCGACTGAAGATCTTTTAAAGGAACAGCGGAAATTCACACGTCAATATCTAATAACGCTCATTCTGAAAAAAAAAAAAAAAAAAAAAAAAAAAAAAACAGGTAAAATGATTTTCAATCCATTTGAAGAGTCTAAGATTAATTGATATATTAAATATTTGTCTTGTTCTGAAACCTCTTTTTATTAATGCTTTTTATATAATACCTTTTATAGGGTGTGTGTGCCTACATGTTTGTAGTGTTGAATATTGGAATATCTTTTTAGTCGGAGGAATTCGAATCTTTCTTTAAAAAAAAAAAAAAAAAAAAAACTTTTCTGAGAAGGGGAATCAGAAATAGAAATAGACCCGTCATAATTTTTTTATTTCATTTTCCTATACAAAATTCGGACTGCTGTGCCTATATTGTGTCTCGTTGGAGAAAACAACAAGTATACCAATCGTAAAATAACCAAAAACTTTTTATAGGCCTATCAAAGTTTAATATTGATGATCCATAACACCCGACCATATATTGCCCAGAGATGTTTTATTGTTGGCGTTGTAGGCTATTAAAATATTTTATTTTTAACATCATTTACAGGAGCTTGAAACTTATATATTTCTTTTACGCCGTTCGATATTGCAGGGAATGTATGTATGCGATTCTCCGCGTCTTTTTATTATTTAAAAAGAAATTAACATTTTTTTTTTTTTTTTTATCAATGAGATTTTTGGAAGGTGCCGAAGAGTAAACTTGTTTGTCTTGGATTGTTAGAAAACGAGGGAGCGCAATCCCGTCAAAAAGGTTAGTGAAAAAAAAAGAAGTGAGGTCGGAATTGTATGGAATGGAGTGTTCACCCTCGACCCCCAACAGATATTTCATAGCAATCAAAAACGCAAACAAACTCGAATCAGTCAACGATTACCGATTATGTTTTGAAAGGTGCCGAACCGTATCATCTTCCATCCCCTAATTGATTAGATGCCTCTACGATTTTTACCTTTTAAGGGTACAACAAACACACCTCTAAATAATAAAGAGATGACAATCGTTTTTCTATAAACCATAATCCTAAAATATTTTTGGGGTCGTTTATTTTTGCAATATTTTTAGCAATATTTTTATTATTATACGAATTAATCATAATAAAAAAAAAAGGTATCGCCATTAAATCGGAAAGAGGTTTAAAATTTAAATCAAATCTCGAAGGCAGAAGCGGTATAAAAAAAAGAAGCCAGTGTGGTGGTCTCGGTATAAAAGTCATTAGTTATTGCATATTGCAATGAAAATTTAACAATTTATTGATGACCTCGACTCGATTTAGACACGGCAGTTATCGTCCGAATATTTCAGCAACATTGTCTGTTGTCTGACCCAAAGTAGGGTATAAAAACCGTAAAAATTTTATCGTTTTTTACTTTTATTCTTTATATTTTTTTTGGTTTCATATGTCGACGAGCTAACAAGATTGCTTTTTTTTTCTTATATGGGAGCCAAATTTAAACAGCAAACGATTATAGTTAAATCAAAATTGATTGCGAAAGCGAAAAAAAAAAAAAAATTTACGATTACAGGGTTTGATATTGATTTCTTACTTTTTAACTTTTTCACCTTTCTGATTTAAAAAAGGTCTTGTTTTGAAACAGGAATTAGTAATTTTTTTTTCTTTGTTTTAACTAAGCCGTCCCGTTTCTGTTTTTTAATAAATTTTAATAAAGTGACCCGAAACGGTTTAAGTTATCCCTTTTAATTTCGTACGTCGGGGGTGAACTGACGTATCTCCATCGTAAATATAATTGGAGATGGTGTGTTTCGGCTGTTTTGTGAAAATCATGCGACTACAGGTTTATATGCCCGTATTGGTGTAAACTTATGGTCACGTGACACTTTCACAAAATGTCGAAGCAGGCTATCTCCAATCATATTTACGATGGAGGTACGATAGTTTACCTCCGACGCACGGAATTTAGCTGTCGAAAAATGA
The DNA here is from genome assembly GCA_037577465.1 of Liposcelis bostrychophila. Taxonomy (NCBI): domain Eukaryota; kingdom Metazoa; phylum Arthropoda; class Insecta; order Psocodea; family Liposcelididae; genus Liposcelis; species Liposcelis bostrychophila. The sequence goes on along the minus strand of CM075212.1, from coordinate 17,115,452 downwards.
CTCCACACTGGACAAGAAAATTTCGCAAGATCTTAAGCAAGATTCTCGAACAAGAAATTTTAGATTTCGAATTCTTAAAGAGTCTTACACGTCCAGAACCAAAATCTCAGCAAATTCCTCGAAATTTTGTTGAAATTTGTTGTGTGCATCCCTAGTACATACAGCGCCGCGTAGTGAGTAATGTTCCTCATAGGGGAAATTTTTCATCCCCTCTCCATCATAGTAGTGCTTTTGCATCGTACTTCACAAGTCTTACTATATTTAACCTTTGAGCAGCGCTGACGAAGTTGCTTCGTGCCCCTATCTCATATCCGAAGAAAAGAGCTCGTTTAGAGCCCACCACTTGCCACTCACTAAGAACTATTTTTTCCCAAAAGAACTACCACACTGGAAAACAAATAGTTGTTGCTCATTAAAAGATAAAATAAAGAATGCAGAAATTCCCATTAAGATAACTCAAAACAAACCACATATGATAAATTTTCACTGATTCCTATCCCCTCCCCGATATCAAAATTGATTGCTTAGTTTCCCAAGCTTGAAAAAAAAATTACATAAAGAGAAAAAAGAAAGCAATCGGATCGAGTCTTTAGCAAAGCTAGCCGATCAATCGAATTCGAATCGGATTTCCGAGTCGATGATGAGAAATTTTAATCCGGATCAAATTCAATAAGACTTGACCACTTCTTTTACACTAAGCTGAATTACTCAAGAAAAAGAACGGTTACAATAGCCTTTACCTTAAATAATTTAACCCGATTCGTTTTTCCTTTTGAAGATTGGAGAAAAAAAGATCCAATCTATCGGGAGAGTTTGAAAAAAGATTTCCTTTTAGATAAAATAAAAAAAATAAATAAATAAATAAAATAGAAAATTAGTGCATTCGATGACACGACGACGCGTTAATCGAATTAAAAATTAGGCGTGTGAAAATTGATTATATTTTTCGAGCAAATAAAAGATAGTAAAGAAGGAAAAGAGATAAGGAACCGTCAAATTAAATAAAAACAACAACAGTTGTGGACAAATGATTAAGTAAACATTGCATTTCCTGTAGAACCTGTGCAATCAAAAACGTCAAGTTTAAAGCAGTGTTAATTTACATTTTTTTTTTTTTTTTCGCGCCGGGATTTGAAATGCTGGACAAAAAAAAAACAATATTCAATATTTGATTAATTACCGTTTATATTGATGATCGACTTGACCCCCGTATGATCTCTCTCAGCAACTTCGTTCACCCCATTATACGTTTACTTTGTTTGTATTTTATCCTTGCCTCAACCTTCTGTCAATTTTTTTTTTATTTCGTTTATCGCTCGAAGGCAAAATCCGGCGATATAAGAATTGATTCCGGTAATTAATGACCGAAATGCGCTGCCTCCATTTTTAAAAAACAAAAAATAAGTAGAGTATGAGATGGTTGGAACATTGATTTAGGCGATAAATCGAAATCGATTGATGCCAGCCCAATGAATCAAAAAAGTATGGATGGAAGCTGTTAATACCGATACTGGCGAAGAGAATTAAAAAAGAGGGGGACGAGTAAATCGATTAAGGCTTGCCTTGAATCATTTATAAATTTCGTTTTAGCTCGTTAACTTGACTGATTGGTCAGCCCCTTCAGATATTTTTCGGGACGTCTTTTCGTAAGTTAACAGTGGGTCCTAACAAATCTTCTTTCTTTCTTCTTTTTTTGCGGATTTTTTCCGATTAAAGAAAAAAAAAAAAAAAAAAATTATCGAGGCACGACGCGGGTTCGTGAAGTTAATTATCGACCTGTCAAAGGGTAATAGATATTTGTCTCGTTAATATCAAAAAAAAAAATAAAAAAGGTCCGAACGAAATAAAACAAAAAGAAAATGTATAAGGTTTATTTAATTTTAATGAATTTTGATACGTAGAAGAAGAAAAAAAAATGTTTATGAATTTCTAAAGTTTTATTGTGATGTAATGTAATTATCATTTGAAATGATATATTAAAATGTAGGATCCACCAGGGCAAATGCTCTACCATTGCAACACCACATTAAATGCTTGTTATTAATGTGGATAACTTATACGGCTAACTCGATGGGTGAATTTATCATCAACTGTAATGAAACTGATTCGTTTCGACTTTTTTTTTTTTTTGTCTTTATATTTTTTGAAACATTTCGAATTAATTCACCACCGAAAATTTTAAATAAAATTTCAAATTAAAATGGATGCATTTTTAACAGCCATTTATATTATTTAATAATATTAAAGGGATCGAATTCGATTAAAAACATTTTTAAAAAAAGAATCATCTTCGCCAGCCTCGATAGATGGTAAAGCGGTTGAAACGTATATCCCACGTGGTCATCGATCATCTCTTTATCGCAGTCCGATGAAGGCTTCGAAATTAAAAACACTCGGGGCTGAAAGGGTTGATGGTGTAGATTGATCATGATCGTCGATACCGACTAGATATACCTTAACCTTATATCCGAAATCGTTTTAATTTTTTCACAAAAAAAGAAAATTGATCGAATCCAAATTCATGCTTCTTGGTTTTCTTTTCTTTTTCATTGCAGTTATATGAAATTAGCGACGATCCGAAGAGGAAGGAGTTTTTAGATGATCTCTTTAGTTACATGCAAAAACGAGGTAAGAGGATTTCAAATTATTGATTATGTTGAATTTGCTAGTGTCAGCAGTCGTTCAAAAGTTATGCTGCTGATAATTTTGATCATGCTATTGGCAATTAGGAACTAATCTAGTTCCCTGGTTCTCAAGAAAAAAGTCAGAACTCCCAAAACCGGTAACCGGATGTCTCGAAGTTACTTCTGTGTCTATTTTTTGAGAGTAGCTGTCAGAGATTCATCCCAGGGTCATAGCCCGCTGAGGGAACGATAGATTCCCTTGAGACTGCGAGAAACGAAATCCACTTAGGCTGACCTTTGAATTCAGCGGACCTCTTTATTTTAGACAGAAATAGAACCATGTGTGGTCTCTTAAAATATTTACATGTGCACAATACTTATGCAGTATGCAGTGAAAAATCAGGCAAAGCCAGAGGTACGACAGTTAGGAAGGTTCTAGTCTATATACACAATTCTTCAACTACTCAGACTTTTGCTCACACTACTTTAGCGCCTAAAAACTGACCAACAAGAAACTTACAATTTGCCATTTAATGTTTTGGCATCGTTTCCTTCGGTCCATGTCCACCTTCTTAGCCGTTGGTTACATTACGCCATTTTTTCGATCGAAATCCAAATAAAAACAAACAAATCGTTTCAAACGAAAAACCCGGTTACATTGCTCGAAATGTTTTCGAAGGTCTTCGAAGGTATTCTTATGCCTTTACATACTACTTTAAAATCATTTTCAGTCATTTTATGATTTTGGCCCATGAAGGCATGTTACCTATTGCATTTCCGAAGCAAACGAACCACAGTAACAAAGAAAAAAAAGGAAATGAAAATGAGAAAATTGGCTTCGGAATACAGTAACAATGACCGGACGTAAAAATCAAAGAGCGATTATCTAGAGATTGTCAAACGGGCAGAAAAGCCGATTTCCCATACCGTTTTCTTTAAAACCTGAAAATAGAGAAAGGGATTTCTTTATGTAATTATCGGTGGTCTTGAAAACCAAAAAATCCAATGATCGTACAATGAAAAGAAATTGAGGTCCTTTTGGTCTAGCAGAATTTTCCGTTTAGAATTCCCCAGTTTTTCATTACATTATCTACTTCTTTATTCAATCCGCCACCATCGATTCCTCCTCTAAGTTTTTAGTCTTCTAATTTTTTCTACACTGTTCTTTTGGTTTTCCCTGTTCTTTGCTTTTTATTCTTTTTATCATCAACTTCTTTCACATTTGTTTTCACTATTTTCATTCTCTATATCATATTCTTTCTTCTCCTTTTTTTTTACTCTTCAAGGTCTTCATACTTTCCACCGTCGAAGGTTTCTTTGCAACAGTTTTGAAAAGGTCTGACTTGTGGTGACCTGATACGCTCTACTTTTTCTGTATTCGTCACAAGCCTCGGATAGTTCACTTCTCCTGTCTTATTAAGCCTCCGAAGGTCCATTTTTCCTGTTTTCTCAGCTAATTCATTTGCTTATCATGGTTGCAAATCCATATGATATGCAAGACCCTCTCCTTACATAACTTACACCTTCGTTTTATTTATCTGTTCCGATTAATCGAGCATCAGGTGATTACTCTCTGACATCACTTCGCTCAGTTTGATTTAACCCGTTGCAAAGCAACTTCAATTCCTTATTTTATTCCCCCCCCCCCTTTCAACTCCGCCCTCCATCCCGGACACCCATGCACCACACTGGTCGTAATATCCAACCGTTTTCATGCTTCATGATCATAGACCAGTAAATGAATTAAAAGCTTTGCATCACGGTAGCCTACATTCTTACTTTTTTTTTTTCAAAAAATGAAACTAAGAAGGAAAAAGAAGGGGTTGCCTATTTGTTTACGACTGGGATAGTGGTAATAAAATTGCAAAGTAAGTAAATTGTAACGTATTGTGAACATCAGCTGGTGTTTACACCAATAGTCACGTCGAGTCCCCGTTATGACCGTTACATTACATTATATTCAATAGCCATTTAATTTTCCATGCTCTCATTATATATACCCAGCCTTTAATTACAAAGTTGCAGACAAGGCTAAGCAACTAAAAACTTTTTAGTCATTAATTTTTTTTTCTTTTAAAACGTCGCGTTATTATTTTCTAATCGTGAAAAAAAAATTTAACTTCTTTTTAGGAATCTGGGGAAAATTCTTTTACCCGAGGAAAAGAAAAGATTAAAATAAACGAGGTGGGAAAAGAATAAAAAGAGTTTTGCAGAAAATAAATAGTAGGCCCAGGGGATCGAACTGCCCATCTGTCGGCGGTCTCGGTGAACAATTAATAAAAGAAAGGTATTAAATATATGAAGGGTCAAAGTTGAAGCAATAATTTATTACACCCAACTCGGTTAATTACTATCAGAGTCTATTAAATGCTTGTTTTGAGTTTGGTTTAATGTGTTTCGTAGGATTGGCGATCCGGGTTGATTATCTCTGACTCGCGCAGCTCAATTGCTTTTCCTTGTTATATTCACACTTTGTGTCAACGAGCAAATAATATTCAAAAGTCAATATTTCTTTTCCATGACGTAAATTGTTTGAATTAAAAAAAAATATATATATATTTCCATGAATGAAGGAAAGAAATCGATCTCGAAAAACGTTGCCGACTCGACGACGCATTCTTTCGCTATGCACCACCATCCCAATCTAAACATAGATCTGTCACTCATTTCGACTTTCATATTTTTTTTCCCTTCGATCGTTTCTATTATTGTAAAAATTTTAATTGCCCAAATCCTCCGCCTCGCACTTTATTTCATGTATAAGTGTATTAATAAACAAAAAAAAAGGTGTAAGGGTCGTATAAATGAAGACTGTATCGGGAAATGGTTAGACGGGGTATACAATATAAAATTATAATATCGTATAAAAACTATTCTTTTACAGCTCGGCCCTGTAAAATTAGTCATAAATCTTATGTTAGAGTTTATATGCGACATTAAGTGACGTTCATTTTAATTGGAAATGCCTTAGGATTTCACAAATCAAATTGTAATAACCATATTAATAAATTATTATTTGATTATTCATCGGAATTTTAATCGGTAAAAACTTTGGTTTTTATTGTCTTATTCATGTGGTTTCTTTTGTTCTCTTTGGTGTTTAAACTTAATTTCGCGTTTTATCTCTTTCTCCCCCTTGTGCCGGTTCCCCTTTGATATCTGTTCCAATCAAAACTCTTTAAAAACTTTTCCCCGCGAAAGCTTATATTTTTATTTTATATTTTTTCACATCTTTTTGTTCCCGTTCAAATCGATTATATGCAACATAATAAATTGGATTATATTTCGGATTAAAAATAAAATTTAAAAAAAAAAAAAAAAAAAACGGATTTTTATTTTTAAATTTACGACAACTAATAAATTTCAATATAAATCGTCCCAAGTCCATGTTTATACACTATGAAACATTAATATCATTTTTTTTTATAAATGCACGGCATTTGTTAAAATATTTCGACAGCCAGATTTTTATAAATGAAATTAAATATAAAGCGCATTATAATTCGATTTTTATTGATTATTAAAAAACGTCCTTGCATATAAGATTTAAGAATCTAGAAGAAAAAATAGAATTGAGTGAGAAAAAAAAAAAAATTATGTAACTCCGTTACGTTTACGTTTTGTCTCTTATTAAAGATTTCGATTTTTTTCTGTTTCTTTTCTGGGTATAAAGTGGATGGGTAACAATTAGGTAACTTACAGCTCTCAATGTAAGAGAGCTAGATAATCAGGGTATCTACTGATAATGAAAACGAAAATATAGGACTTTGTAGGTCCATTTTTTTTAAATAAAGGGCCCAAAACAAGAAGCTTTTTTCAAGACTTCTTCCAGAGCAAGAGGACTTCTTACATAATTTTTATTTCACTGTGTCATTTGTAGCGCAAAATTAGTTAATTCTTCTTTTGTCGAGACATTTAAAGCCTTAATTATTTTAACTGGCAAAAATAGGCCGAGCGAGGAAAATTTTGTAAAAAAATTGTATGAAAATATGAAAAATCATCCTGACTTCTTGTAGTAAAAATATAGGAGGATTATAGCACTTAATAGGATTATATAGGACCAAATATTAAAATATAAGAGGATTATAGGATTTTATAGGAGTAATAGGACAATAGACATTCTGAAATTTACCTTCATAAACTAACTATAATAGCGAACTTTCTGCACTCATTTAGAGCGCTTCAGTTTGGTGCCATTAATAGCATAGAAATGTAAGAAACAAGAATGTTCTGCATATGCACAAAAATTATAGTGATAGTTATAGCTACTTTGATATAATATTTTGGGACTAGGGACGATAAATAAAGAACTTAGTTCTGCCGACTAGTTATAGCTAATGTTTACGAGTCCAGTCCAATTCAGCAAACTGGTTATAGGATTTCATCTTCATATACCAACTACGCGGTACCAAACTGACTAACGAAAGCGCTGCACATGAAAGCAAAATCCTTATCTATGCAGTCCTCGTACAGATTCCTCAAATTAAACATGACTTCTTTCCAGCCAGATTGTTTCCCTATCAAAACTTTAGCTCAGTATTGCACGGTAAAGCTCAGTATAGTTGAAAGCAGACGAACACATTGCAAAAACATCATCGCTTTCTAGATAAAGATTTTCCTTGAAAATAAGCTCATATGCATAATGTTCCGACGTTTAATTCCAATTTGGTTACTCTCTACTTATGGACTCTCTAATTTTAGAATCAGTCGTGGACTTTCATTTTTTTTTTTTAATTTTTCGTCTCTTCAGTATTCCTTTTCTTGAATTAAGACACTAACGCAGTACTCTGCCTGAGTCCAATCTACGTTCATTTTAAGCAGCAGTGTTTTATCAGAAATTTTCTGATTACAACTCTCAATCCGAGTTTTTAATTTTAAACATCCGATCTCATATCGTGCTCTCCTTTTGCTTTTTAATTTTTTAAATTTTAGTCTTTAATCTTCCATCAGCAATCAGCTTGTTATCAATAGATCTGTAATCTGAGATCCTTGTTCTTCGATTCAAAATCTTCAGTCTTATCTTTACGATCGTAAATTCCTGTTCTCTATCATTCCAACAGTCCAATCTTCCGGCTTCAGAGCTGATAAGAATATATACGATTAAGGTACTGAGCTTACTGCAATTTTCTTTCTGTGTTGAGACGGTGCGCTCCCAGGGTTGGTCTAACGATTTTACGCTACATGCGCTGCGGTGCAGGTAGTGCAATAGTAAAAATTGCATTCACCACCCTATTACATACACCCATAGTGCTCAGTTACAAAACAGCCATAACAGCAGAAGTGCCAACATATTCCGAAAAAAGCCACCACCTTGTTTTAATTCCACATAATTTGTCGCACACGCAAAAAACCAGAAATTGCAACTAAAACGAGAATTAGACCATGGGAAAAAAATCGAAACGGGAGAATAAAAATTAAAGCCGATTTAAAAAAAAAAAAAAAATAACGTGAAATGGTAGACATGATGAATTGTTGGAGGGGGTCGGTGAAGAGATACATTTTATTACATGCAGTCATATTGTTCTTATGTTTTAAAATAGTGTTTAATACAAACTAATTTTGACGTTTCTATAATAATAAACAACTTGTTTTGTCAGGTCGTATGGTTTACACGATAATCGAACATCACACTGAGTCGATGAGTGCAGTACCGGTTCCATACACATAAAGCGCTTTTCTATATCACTTTAAGATAAATCCATTTTTCCAATTCTCCTTCCACCTACGACAGATAATTATAATTAAGGGGGAAAAAAATATATAGCAAATTTTTTTCTTTTCGATCACTTTCCTCGAGCTATCTCAAAAAACATGTGGGACTGATGCCTTATAAAAACCGCGGCGGTATTTTATTATTAAAAAAAAAAGAAAAAGCTAATGACGCCACTAAAATCGGCTCTACACCTGTGATCGGTATAACAAGGTGTGAAAATGATGTAAATGATGTCAGGCCTCGATTTTAATTCAGGCACAGAACGAATAATAGGCGTGTACCTAAAAACATCCAAATTAAATTATCGCATCATACATCCTGAAAATATATTTATAAATCATTTTTGCCACGATTTCGATCTTGATTCTAACGGATTTGGGCTTGGGCGTGTATATCGCTCAAATACGTTTGCGGCCCTTCCGAAAAAAAAAAGATCGATTTAAAAAAGAATCGGTTTTAATTATTATCGAGTTAATTTTTTCAAAGGTTTTATTCTTAGGAAACAATAAGAAAAGTCATTGACGCGCGATGTGTGAAAAGTCCAGGTTAAAAAAAAAAAGGATGCAAATGAAACGAGTAAATTATAACAAGTTTGGACGTTACCTGTATAAACATTATATAAAGAAGGTGATAAGCAAGTAAAAAGGCCTCAAATATCTTGTAAACGGGGATCAATAGTGACAGTTTTACTCTGAACCGGTATGAATCATTCTGTGTGGGTCTTTCCTCATCTTTTTTATCCTTTAATTTATTTCTCTGTAATCATTCTATTCAAATGAATTGTTTTCCATTCATTGTCTTAATGTCTGTTTGTATTGCGTAGGTTTTTCACCTTCCATATTCCGAAGGGTGAGTTTTTTTTTCTGTCTGAGGGAGGGGGGACGGGGGTTAAAATTGAATATGATAGATATATAAGTGTAAAGGAGAAGTGAAAGGAGCTGATGAATTTTTAAAATTCATCAAAATGAAGAAAATGATCAAGATTTTCCTCGCTTAGATTCAAAAAGAAGAACAGGACTTAAAGAAGACATAGAATAGAAAAATAAAATTCAGGAACAGCATGGCGACCTAAAAGCGCAGAGACCGTTTTATAAAAAAAAAGATTGCTGTCGAAAAAGAGGCACATGGTAGCCCAGTAAGAATTAATACATAAATGAAAAAGAACTCTTGTTACTTTGTGCCATGAGTCAACAAATTAATGATCAGTTTCACCGACAGATCGGAGCTTCCTTCATCCCCCTTCCCCTTTTCTTGAAAAATAACTTTAATATTTTTGGAAAGTTCATGTCCATCAGACATTTCATCCCCATGAAAAAATTCTACATCCGCTTAGATGGATTTTACAACGGATAAATAGTTTGTTTTTTGGACTCAGGAGCCATTATTACTAATTAGGTGCGGGTAAATTTTATATATATTATTAGTAATTTTTACCACAATGATACCACAGTATGGTAAAAATTAATAATAATATATATAAAATTTACCCTCACCTATTAGTAATTATACACCTAACATTAATATTAGTAATAATTACTAATAGCGTTTTACAAGTGCACACACACACACACCAGGCTTTTACAGAACCTGGAACCCTATCGCCGCACTATAAACCTTTTTCCATTCGGGCCTCTCCTGGCAGGCATCTCGCCAGTCGGGAACGCCCAACCTTCTCGCATCAGCCGCGACGTTATCTTCCCATCAAATCCGAGGTAATAAATAGCACCATTTCTTAAAATAAATAACTGAACTTACCCATGAACAGCACTAATTTATCCTGCTCCTTTCTTCCGAACGCTCCCTGAACATTATCCCATGCAAAAATCCAGATCTGTGAATTTCCGATCTGAAATCTCTCCGCTGAAGACTCTCTCACCTGTAATTAAGTAATATTTTAAACGTAAGCGAAGTAACAAAGTACCTCTTAATCAAACACATTAATAAGCGCTTTAGGCCTTGCTATAAGTTTTTAAAATAATTTTATGTCTTCACGTGGAGTGAGTCGTTTGCGATGAAACACTCCGGTGATAATAAAACCGTAAAAAAAAAACACTTTTTTATGTAGTTGCAAAACGTTTTTCTTTTATTATTCCTCTTGAGAGAAGAAGGCTCATCTTCGAAAATCATTATATGAAATCCCGAAAAATTTCGATTGTAGAAAGGGAGGTACAAGGTGTCAAGAAGTTATGCAATCAAAATAACTTTGTTCATAGGTATATCCCAGACTGGGGTATCGAAAGCCCACGGTAAGAGGACAATTAATGGGCATTTACCACTGAGAGCCATTAACAAAGGTCAGAGGGGTGTGGGAAGCTGGAATCACTCCCAGTTGATGAAAATGATTGATTACTGTACCTTGGAATCATCATGATTGAAACATTACATACTTTTCTTTTGATATATTTATTCCTGTTGGTGTATGAACTCAGAAAAAAAAATTTTGTATCAAAGAAGAATGAACTCCGGAATATTGATTAACTATTTTGAATGAAAAAATTGAACTTTAAGAGGTGGTGAACCTGAAAGAGCTTCAGTGCGGTACTAAAAGGTTTCTAACTTTTTAAAAATCATCCTAAGTATTTTTGAAGTTTTTTTTTTTTTTGCTTGTATATTCATTTTACGAAACTCATAAAACCAAAAATAAAAGGAATTTTAATCGCGTAAAGCACAAGTCAGATTAAATTATTATGAATGCTTCGGATTATGATTTTATTAATGAATTCAATAAAGTCGTAAACGCGTTAAAAAGATCGGCATGGAATGATTATTAATAAAAAATAATAATTCTTTCATTTTATTCATGTCTCAGCAAAAGAAAAAAAATTAGCTCCTAACGTGTCATTTTTTTTCTTTTTTTTAACTAAATAAGATTAATTTCTAAAAATATTTTACTGGATGCGATGGGAAATATCTTTCAAAAGGTACGACAAATTTAAATCCTATGAATTTCACGCCTTTCGCATCAGTCGTTTGCGAGTTTGTAAAAATTAGTAAAAATCCGCCACCGACAGAGATATGGAGAAATGACACCTTTGCAACTACAATCTCACAGGCCAGGCCTATATACTTATTTACAATACACGTACAGATTATATTATTTATGTACAGTAAATATGTACATATCAGTAACTTATTCCCCTTAAATATACGTACTTTCTTTCTTTTGTCTGCCGTTCAAACAATGAGTTTTAGGAAAAATTAGCCGTTTTGACCAGGGCTAAAACTTGTTCATGTCGGCCTAGATATTTTTCAGCAATCAAAGGCATAAAAACCGCCTTTTCAGGTCTCTCTGATGCTTTATGTGCGACTGTTTGGGCACATCTTCTTTGGCTTCTTTACCATATCCTACATCCCTTATCCAGCTCAAGCTTCTCCACCTATGGCAAATCCATTATATTCGCTTTAATTTCCAATTCTTCAAAAGCTCTCTGATGCTGTTTAATCGGCATTTTTCATTCTAATTTTCCTGCTCTCTTTTCGTTCTTCGGGCGTATCTTCAAGAAGTCATTCTCCCGATAGTATGCAGAAGTGATGTGGTCCATATATTTGCAGTTTCCACGTTTTTCAAAGCAGAGGTTCACTCAGTTCTGAAATCCGAAAGCTCTAAACAAAAGAAAAAGAAACTGTTAATTTTTGCTGCAGATACGGTGAAAAACGGGAAGGTGGGAACTGTCGTTTTTAGTTTTAAGTGAAAACAGTCCATAATTACAAGGGACGTCGGGATTCGTCGAAAAGTTGTAAAACCGGCCGGACTGCAGGGTGTTTTTATTATTTTACATTTAGTTTTATTACGTTTTGGTTTCCAGGAACACGATATCGTTAACTCGATTCCGCATGGCTACTTGACGATGATTAAGTTACCGAGCGATCGAAGGGACTTCATATATCCTTCAGAAATAAAAAATAAAAAAGACAAGAAAAAAAAAGCTCGAAAAGAAAAACGTAATTAGTTCACGGATAGAGAAGTTGAAACCTATTAATAAAAATGGTTTTATTTCATTTGATACGAAAATGATTTTGAAAACAAATTAAACGGGGTATAATTCATGGCTGAGAGAGAATGATTGGCTAGTTGAACTCTGACACTTTCATCATTTATCGCGGGACCCATAGCACCTCCCAGTTTTCACTCATTTTTACCTTATCTAATATTAAGTTTTATTTAATTTTTTATTTTTAATTTTTTTTTTACCTTATGAATATTTAAATCGTTATTCGAGTACGGGTCGTAATATCGAAGCATTCAACGGTCGTCATTAGAAGGGACTAACTGTTGCTTGTTGTTGGGCACTGAAACAAAGAATAATACGTAACGCAAAAACTTAATGAATGCAAAAGGGCGAGATTCGCATTAACTTTTCGGTAATTAACAGCATTTTCATACCTGAAAATTTTCAAACGTAACACAGATTTAACAGGACTATAGATGGCTATAGGGAGAAATTTTATTCCTATCTTTCAAAAAAAAGATTAAGACGCTTTAAAAATAAAGGGCAATAGTTATTAATGGTATTTCACTTGAATTGATTAAATCTAACATCAACTTATCATTGCTAATTTAATAATTAATTAATAATTTATTTATCTTGAAATTTATGCTGGAATGAGGAAAATCCAGAATTGAGAACTTTGAAAAAAAAAAAAATGGAACCACGAAGTAACAAAATAAATAAAACTACAGAAAGAAACAAAATTAGGGAACAGAATTTTAAAAAAGTAGTAAGTTTTACAACACTCCAAAATTTTTATGCAGTTGTGCAATATTTAGAACTCGCCTGGTTCTTCCGAATTTCGAAGTTGCCATTATCACAGTACTGTCGGATTTCTCTTTATACTTTTTTTTCTCGCGACTAGTTCTCCTCGGCATTTCAACAGTGCTTTTTGTAAAAGGTTCATTTTCATCTACAGTATTTTTCTCCGTTTCAGCTTGCACTTCGCATTCTTGAACAATTTCACTGCTTTCTCCACACACAAATGGCTTGGGAAAGCATTCGTTCTCTGGCTCAACCATTTTTTCTTCCTTCTCTTCCACAATGTTTTCTTCTACAATATTTTCCGGTAAAATTTCTTCGTCACCGGTATCAGTACTGGGAGAACTACATCGAGGAATATTTTCCTCGGGCTCCTCCTTAACTTCCATTTCGTGCTCTTTCTCAGATTTATCATCGAGAACAATTACGTCAGGAATATTTCTTGGAATTCCCGCGGCGGAATTTGTACAGGTTTCGGCGGTTCCCTCTTTTTTAAAATGAAAATTTTTCTTTTTTGTATTTGTTGCCCACAAATATTATGAACTGCAAAGGTTTTTGGCTGTTCTTGTCTAAAAATGGTAACTTTTGGAACAATGTTTTCTTTTGCTTTAAAAACTGGTTTATTAACACGAATCACAGGCAAATTTCTGTTAACAACAAACTTTGGATTGGGCACAAACTGAATAGGTTGAATTTTTTTGTACTTCGGTACTCTAAAAGTTTCAACAATTCCTCTCGGAGTAAAATTGAAAGTTCTTTTAACAGCAGGTGAATTACACTTTTCTAAAGTAGCAGATACAACTCGAAATTTTTCCCCATTAATTTCTAAATATGAAATCTTCTCTAAAGGATTCAAATCTTTTTCCTTCAATTTTATATTAGGTGGCTCTTCTTTTGATTTTATTATGGCAAACTTCTTTTCAATTCCATTTTCACAGACATCTTCATATTCAATATTTTGCTCGTTTGTTTTTTCAGGTTCAGTTGAGGTGAACCACTGAGAACTGAACTGGAGCATGGATGATAAATCTTTAGAGAAGAATTGATAGGGGCAACCTGAATCATAACCATTTTCATTGCAGTCTGAATACAACTGATTTAATTTCTGAGCCACTTCATCCTTTTTTCTATATGGGGCTATATTCTTCATCATGATTGTTCTCAATGCCCTAAAAAAATTTTTCCGTTAATCTTTTTCTATATTACCTGTAGTTCATATTGTTTTCTTGATGTGCTTTACATTATTTCTGTTAATACATAATGACCAGTTTACAAATCGTGAATACGAATACTGCAACCCAAATATTACCTGCTTGTTTTCGAAATACCATTTAGGTTTTCTGAATACTATAAAGCACCGGTTTTTTCAATCTTGACTTCAATTGACGAAATATTTCTTGCTTAAAAACATGTAAACACTATCAACAGCACTGTCGGCGCTTGTAGTTCCAAAACCCACCGCTAGGGTGTCAAAGGAATGAGAATGTACAGTAGAGTTTCCTTTGGTTTGTTTATTTGTTTACAGATTTTTGTTTGTTTTTGTTATTTATATTAGAGTGGAGTGCCGAAAAATAGTCGAAAAAAGCAAAAATAATGATCATTAAACATAAGTCAGTAGTTATACTTCCAATTAATAACGATTACTTATTTATTAAAAAGGACAAAATCAGGTGGAAGAAAAATGATGTCAAATCGTAATGATTTGTATATTTTCGGATTTTTTTCCTCAAATACAGTAGTTCATAATGACGGTTAGTAATCGATTAATTTATTGTTTTATTAATTTTTTAGTAAGGGGCATAACAACGACATGGTATTTGCTCATGAGAATAGATGAAAGTGGTTGAATGATTATTTTGGAAATAGCAATAAGTTTATTACTGGTATCATTTAATTGGACATTAATTCATACTGGACAAAATTGCAGTAAGCTTGTATCACCAAAAAGATGGGCAAGGTTTCCAATCAAACAATTATTTCTCTTTTTTTAATGTATAGAGGATTCTAAACTTTAAAGTAATAATGACAATTATTTTGGGTCTTTTTAGTATTCCCTTTGGCACAAAACAACCACTAGGTTAATTCTGCCTCCAGACGAACCTTATAAGGTCTAACCTACTCATAACTTGAAGAAAAATTCCAGAGGCTGCACTATTCAATAATATCGAGTTTCAAAATGAAAGGGTTAAAAACTTTGAGGCATTTGAATTGTACTAGAATGTGTTAACTAAAATAAATTCTTGTAAATTTACTTAATTTGAACTTAATTTTGTGAGTGCTTTATCAATTTTTTTTTTACAAATTGTCAGCTAAACTTGGCACTCACTCCTTAAGGGTGATTTTCAAATAAAACAGGAGAGAAGCAAAAAAAAGGCTTAACCTGTAGGACCTTACAGAATCAGAAAAGTTGAAAGTATCAATTTATCAACTGTGTAATACCTTAATAGGAATTTTGTCTGATGTAACTTTCATTTATACAGTATTTCGTCAAACTCAAATAAATGCTAATGATTTAATTCGGCCTTTTTTTCATCTAGGAAAGCATTGTTAACATTTTTGTCTTTCTTTCGCAATGGATTTCTTTGAATGTTTTACACTTTTGTCATGTTAATTAATGAAGTAGTGATTGAGAATAAAACTTAAAAATTAAACAAAAAAAAACTGTTTTCATCGATTACTTTTACACCGTGGCCAGTTGAAATTCTTAAGCGATATATCGACATAAATAACAAAAAAGTGTCAAGGTAGTGTTATTATGATTAGAAACAAAATGATACAATGGTGAATCCATCATTCTTCAAGCGCAAGCCTGATCTACGACAAAAAAAGGCGAGGGAAAAAAAAAAAAAAAAAAAATGTTTGCAATTGAAACCCAAGGTCCGAGCTGTTTGATTGATATTTACAATCGATCAATAAATCAATGTCTCAGGTGATGGTTGTGTAAGCTAAACACTAATTTTTATTTTATTTTTTCCTTGTTTTGATAACGACTTGTTTTTATAACCTGTCCCTTCGTCAAATGTTACACTTAATTCCCATTGATTTCCCCCAATTTTTTTTTCTTTTTTTTTTTTTTTTTTTTTTTTTTTATCGATGAGAAATATTTTTATGACTTATATCAGCGGATGTCGATGCTTAATTTTTCCGATAAAAATAATTTTTTTTTAAGGTATCGCAACAATAAATATGAAGATCATAACGTACGAAATTTTTAGACAGAGTAATTATTGAAATAAAGCAGAGCTCGAAATATTGACATGATTAAGTGAAATGATTATAATAAGAAAGGCAAGGAGGCCCGGGGCAACTCGCTGACATGATTGAAAAGTACTCATCAACATCAAAAGAGCCGGTCCAAGGTCGACCAATTAATCGGTTGTCATTTGTTTTAATGTAATAGCAAACAAATTTTATGTCATCGAAATTCCATGTATACCTTCATTATAATGTAAATGGAATCATTACTATACTAATTCATTTTTGTTATATTCGACCTCCACTCCTTCGCTTAGAATTTTTAGGAGACACCACGACAAAAAAGTGACGGACGTCTGCAAAATAAAAAAAAAAAAGTGTCACCTTCGGTGAAAGTTCTAATTGAATAAAAATTTTATGGGGGCCGCGCCTACTGATTAACGAAATATTCTTCAGCTCGACTATAAATAAATTTTTTTGCAAATTTCTTTCTCGTTTCGTTGAAAATCAACGTGACGTGCCATACTGATTTTATAAAAATGACATCATCCGAGTCTTTAATTAGTTTAATAACGGAAAAATAGTGCTTTAAGGAAACGAAAGTAATAATTTTCTTGATTTTTTTTTTAAATCCGTTGTCGATATTGCGGTGAAAATTATTTAAATGGAAAAAAAAAATAGGAATAAACAATAAAAATCAAAAGAAAATTCCATATAGCTCGTTTTGCCTCGATGGACTTACGGGTATTTCTTAAAGGCTTATTAGGACAGGAAATCCTGTGTAAGGCCGCACCTTGAAAGACACTTTGTTCTTCGATCTGACTTATTTATACAAATTATTCAAATACTAAAGATCAATTAGTCATAAAAAAATAAGAAAAGACTTGGGTGAATCCAAACTCGAGATTATTCTGCTACAGCTGCACATATTGCGTTTACTTTAGCTTTCTCAACTGTTCTTATTTAATTGATTGTTGCATGAGGGTATCAAAGACACTGGCAACACCGTTTGATAAAAGATGGATGTTTGTTTACATAACAAATTTTCATTTTATCATATAAACGTTGATGGTGTTTTTTATTTTTTTTTTCCGTCTCGAATTGTCATTTCATAACAATATAAAATATACTAATCATTAAGATTTAGAGTATTAAAATGACAGCGAAATACAATGTAAACAAACATCTATTTTTATTTTGGGTATATGCGATTAAAACACGGCGTTGCCAGATGTATAAGCTGAGGAGCCGGTTATCTTAATGCTTAGAATGAGTGATAAGTTCATTAAGATAAAGGGTCCTCCTGGGAAAAAAAAGGTCGAATAAAATGTATCTGAATGTAACAATATCGGACCCCCCCAATCGTTTTAAGTAACTGTACACTACTATTTTCGAGTATTGTTACTCTTTTTGGAACAAAAGCGTTCTTGTTCACTTTTTTTTATATTTCTTAAAATAAAACTGTCAGAAGTTAAACATAGGTCACGGGGATAGTGGGATATTGGGTAGGTTATATTGCTGATATTAGCCATTTAACTGTCAAATATAAAAGGTCACTTACGAGTTGATTTATAAATGGGAAAAAAAAACAATTACAAAATATAAATTCGACAAAAAAATGTCACCTCAGGAAGAGAATTCAAAAATTCTGTGAACGGAAATAAAAATTTTGTTTTGTTCTCTTTTCCATTTTTTTTTAATGAAAAAAATCGCCGCTGTCAAAGTGGCATCGTAGGAATGTTAATCGATTAATTTTTGTTCGGTCAATCGATTAATTCGCCGATTATTTGATTTGTTTTTTTACCAAACACTTTAAGATAAAAAATAGAAAGCTCTTAAACTGAGATGATTACGCCACCTCTGTGTTTCTCTGTCTTCCTAAACTATATGCCATTCTTATTAAAATGCAGTCAAACCAAACATTCTGGAACTTTCTGGAAACCAGAACATTCTGGAATGTCCTAACATTTCCAGTTAAAACCTACCCTTAACTTATAGAAAATGCATTAAAGTTAAGCAGTTTCGCATCTATCCCTTCTTTCACTGCCTGTCCGTACACAATTTTTTTTTCTCCGTTGTTTTTGGATTTATTTGATTTTAAATTTTATTTATTTGATTTTGATTAGCATTCAAAAAATTCCGTCCCCTACCAATTCCCCTAATCCGTTATTCCAAAAAAAAAAAAAAATAAATAAATTCCTAATCCATTTTTCCAACAAAAAATCAATTCTTAATCCATTTCCACTTTTTTCCTAAAAAAAAAAATCCTAATCCTTTTTCCTAAAAAAAATAAATTCCTAATCCGTTTCCACTTTTTTCCTAAAAGAAGTAAATTCCTAATCCATTTCCACTTTTTTCCTAAAAAAAAATAAATTCCTAATCCGTTTTTCCTAAAAAAAAAATAAATTCCTAATCCATTTTTCCTAAAAAAAAATAAATTCCTAATCCGTTTTTCCAAAAAAAAAAAAAATAAATTCCTAATCCATTTTTCCTAAAAAAAATATAAATTCCTAATCTATTTCCACTTTTTTCCTAAAAAAAATAAATTCCTAATCCATTTCCACTTTTTTCGTAAAAAAAAAATAAATTCCTAATCCATTTTTCCTAATAATGTTGGTTCCTAAAATTTGTATCTTAACCTTTTTTTCCCCTTAATTTTTAATTTTCCTAACATTTTTTTATTCCTAAAATAAAATGAATATTTCTCCTAATTTTTTAAATCCCTAAATTTTTCGTCGAAAAATTCGGAAAAATATTATTTGAAGAAATTTTATTTGAGGAATCAAAATATTTTAGGAAAATTAAAAATTAGGAACTAAAATTTTTACGAAAAATGGATTATGAATTTTTTTTTTTAGGAAAAATGGTAGGGAATCGAAAAATGCATAGGGTACGTACCTTCTTTACCGTTAAAATCCGATCAAAAAATCATCGAAGCCCCAATTATTATCTATTTCCTCCCGATTTCGATTCCCTGATCTTTCGTGGCATCCGTGATGTGACACATCACTGAAAATATACCCTTATAGTCCTACAGGATTTTAACCACCAAATCTGGAAAAAAAAAGAAAAAAATCATTATATCATTACCCTACAACAACTTTTTGATGCAGATGTTAACAGCGTCATAACATTACCACTTAATTTGCAAATAAAAATATAAAAAGTATTCGCTAGGATGACCAATTACGAAAATCCCCAAGGATTTGATTTAAAAAAAAAAAAAAAAAAAGCGTCTCAGCCATTGAAAACCAAAAAAGCATTGTTCCGGAGAGAATAAAAGGGGCGCTCCTCTTAATCGCTCCTCCTATATGATTTTTCATTTGTGGATTTGAAAATATCGTGAGCATGTGCCGAACTGGAAATGTCAACCAGCAAGGGGTAGTTTGACGTGGGATAGAGGAGAGAATCCCGAAGGGTTCGTTCCCTTTTTATTTTCAGATTCCTTCATTCGTATCCCGTTATAAATTATTTATAAACTCTTATATTTCTCCCGGTCTTCCGGGTTTTCATTTAAAACATATACATATTATAGAAATTCGAACCAATAACGAAAACGTAAAAATCTGATTGGACAGCGAGACCGTTTTTAACGTATAATCGAAAGAAAAGTGGAATGATTGATGAAGAGATGTTTTGACGGTAATTAAGGGGTTCAAACTTTATAATGATCGTAATCGTTTAAAGCTTGTTGCCTTCCGTTTTCAGTAAATCTTCTACGATGCAAGTTCCATTGAGAAAAATAAAAATAAAAATAAAAAAAAGGAAAAATTCTCTAAATAAGACAATGTTGCAAAATTACATTCATTTTTTTTCTCACTGAAAAATCCGTTTGAAAATGTAATAAAAGTATTGTTCAAGGTATATTAGATTGTGATGTAAGGCGTTAATCAACGTTTAAAATCATAGTCATAACTCCGATGAAAACGTTAGTTGCAAGTATTTTACACTGCTGAAACGTGACAGTGCATATAGATCATAAAAATGGTAAAGTGCAATATGCCTGATGTATAGCGTAATTTAATTACAGCTTGTTTTCTCGTTCGTCCAGGCATGTTCCTGCATGCATACATAAATTAATTCTAAGTTTTTTGCTTTTGGAGTAAAAACAGAAAAAGGCAATCAGGATTTTTAGAAAATAACGAGGTATTCAAGCTTCCGGAGGCTGTTAAATTGTATTGAGAAATATCCGATTCACGAACCTAGCGCCCTATTATCCACGTAAAATCTATAAAGTTTCAGAGATGGCGGGGGTACGAAAAACCTGAGGTTTGTTAGGCAATTTCAGCACAAGAATATATTCCTATAGTGAAACCCCCTTGAGTATTTAATTTCTAGGCATTGAAATAAGTTCCTTTGGGTTTTTCGGGTCCTAAAATATTTTTTTATAACCAAGCCCCCTTCTCCCTCCTACCCCACCCCAAACAAATTATTTTCATTAATGATATTAGGTAAATAAGAATGATATTGAACTTTTATAAGCTAAACATAGGAAACCGATTTTCAGTAGAAGTAAATCCTGAAACTTTTTCTTGATCTAAAATAGTACCAGAGCCATTTTGATATAAGGTACCCATACGAAAAAGTAATGCAAAAAGTGTATAAAATTATGTAAAATTAATGCAAAAAATTAATCTATAAGGGTGCAGATTCACTACGGAATGTTGGATCAACATGTTGGTACGATAAGTTGGATAAACAAGTAGTACCAACTTGTTGGACAAACGAACCAATCAACTATTTCAGAATTTATTCCTAAGGGTGCAAATTCACTATGGAATGTTGGACCAACATGTTGAACCGCAAGTTGGACAAACATGTTGTACCAACATGTTTGACATACGAATGAATCGGCTATTGCAGAATTTACTCCTACGCCGAAATCAGTGTGGAATGTTGGTCCAACAAGTTGGTACAACATATTGCACCAACATTCCATAGTGAATTTGCACCCTAAATTAAATTTAAAACTAAATTAAATTTTTCGCTTGTCAAACATGTTGGTACAACATGTTGGTCCAAAAAGTTGGTCCAACATTCCATAGTGAATTTGCACCCTAGGAGTAAATTCTGTAATAGTCGATTCGTTCGTTTGTCAAACATGTTTGTCCAACTTGTGGTACCAACATGTTGGTCCAACATTCCATAGTGAATTTGCACCCTAAAATTTATTATTTTTGTATCGTCTATACA
Source organism: Liposcelis bostrychophila (assembly GCA_037577465.1). Taxonomy (NCBI): domain Eukaryota; kingdom Metazoa; phylum Arthropoda; class Insecta; order Psocodea; family Liposcelididae; genus Liposcelis; species Liposcelis bostrychophila. Next base: position 17,093,976 of record CM075212.1, on the reverse strand, counting down.
AAAATTCGGACTTGCATAATTCTTATAAAATTCATGCATACTTTTTATGCACCAAAATTTGAATATGCATAATTTTTACAACATTTTTGCATAATTTATGCATATAATTTTTTTAAAATAATAATCTATTTAAAGTAAAAAATTAATCAAATAAAAATGTTGTATGTTTCTTTTCCCAACCTCCGTCCGCAACCTCGCCCAATATTCTATTCAGATTCTGTTTCTCCCCAGCATTTGTCTTGGTCGAATCACTAACTCCTTCAATTCCTTCAATCTAGCCCTGGACATTTTCTCACCTTTCGCCTTTTTTAAAAAAACTGTTACTGAGGCATTGGAGGGTTTGTGATTTTTCCTTTGTCAGTATCTATTTATTTTATTACTATTATTGTTTTTTTTGTTTTGTTGAGCTCTGCTTTGTTGTACTTTTTGATATTTTTTGATATTTTTACTTTCATATTATTGTTTTTCAGTTTATTTAGATTTAGCTTTACTTTTTGACAGGGACTGTTATAAATAGGCTTATTTTTTAGCTGTTTGCACCCTTAATAAAAAATGAGATCGGAGAACCGATCAAATTGCTTTATCGACTAATTAAATAATTCTCAAAAATATGGTTAGTTTTTCGATCTGAGGTCTATCAAAGCCGCACTACGGGCATAAAGAATCCGAATTTCTGAAAAATAATTTGGAATTCGGAATCCTCTACCCCGAAAATATTCTCAAAAATACGGTTAGATTTTTGATCAGAGGTCCACTAAAGCCGCAGTACGGGCATAAGGAATTCGAATTTTGGAAAAATTATTTCAGATTCGGAATCCTCAACCCCGAAAATATTCTCAAAAATTCGGTTAGATTTTTGATCAGAGGTCCACTAAATCCGCAATACGGGCATAAGGAATTCGAATTTTGGAAAAATTATTTCAGATTCGGAATCCTCAACCCCGAAAATATTCTCAAAAATTCGGTTAGATTTTTGATCAGAGGTCCACTAAAGCCGCAGTACGGGCATAAGGAATTCGAATTTTGGAAAAATTATTTCAGATTCGGAATCCTCAACCCCGAAAATATTCTCAAAAATTCGGTTAGATTTTTGATCAGAGGTCCACTAAATCCGCAATACGGGCATAAGGAATTCGAATTTTGGAAAAATTATTTCAGATTCGGAATCCTCAACCCCGAAAATATTCTCAAAAATTCGGTTAGATTTTTGATCAGAGGTCCACTAAATCCGCAATACGGGCATAAGGAATTCGAATTTTGGAAAAATTATTTCAGATTCGGAATCCTCTACCCTGAAAATATTTTCAAAAATACGGTTAGTTTTTCGTTAGCTCCCACGAGGAACCCGCCAATCAGCATCCAAAACGCTTTGTTGACGTAATCGATGACGTCATATCATGACGTTTCGAAAGTTGGAAATATCGGTTTTTAGGCCTATACCAATACTTTTAGCCCTGCTCACCGTTTCTGAACCACTCAACAGAATTTAACCAAATTTCAATGGTAGCGTATCTGGATGAATATCTACTGCAGTACGAAAATCGGACTCAATCGGTGGCTGCGTTCGCGATTTATAATCAAAAAAGATCTTGAAATTGTTGAAAATTTAACATTTTCACTCACTGCTTCCGAATCGCTGAACCGATTTGGCTCAAAAACTAATCAGCACCTACATTTCATTAGAAGTTTCTACCCACCAAAAATCCTCGAGATCCGTTCTTCCGTTTTTCTGCTTTTCGACGGACAGATTTTTTTGCACATATATTCATACACACATACACACATACACACACACGGCCACCATCCAAATTTTGCTTTTTCCGGCATCAGGGGACTTCAAAACGTGTAAAAATATCGAAATCTGAAAATCTGAAATTTGTGCTAAAAACAATGCTTTATTCTCCCTGCGGTCGATAAAGCAAAAATAAATAAATGAATAAATAAAGCAGAAATATTTGCATATATTTATCCATAATTAGGCTATATTAATTATATTGGGGAATGAAAAAAAAAATTTCCCGTAAAAAAATTTAAGTTTTTTATACATAATTTATGCATTTTTTATCTATATCCAATTTTTTGTATAATTTATGCATGACTTTTATACAATTTATGCATCTCTTTTTCGTACGTGTAATGTCCAGTTTTAAACAGAATTCTTATCGGGCATAACATATATATGCCCTCCGCCCCAGAATGACAATTTGGTTGGCGTCCGACTTTAAAAAGTTAAGGAAAGATTTTAAATCCAAAGAAGTTGTTCATAATGAAAAAACGTTAACTTTTCATTCATTAGCACAGAATTTTCTTTTCGAAACGGAAATAAAGAAGAGCTTTTAATGTAAAAGTTTGAGTTGACGCCCCTGCCTCCCTAACACTATAAATCAGGCACTCTGGTCTTTTTTACGACGTTCATAAGACAGTTATTTGCCGTTCTGCAACTTTGTGTCGCTCCACGGTTTTACACCGAACGGATTTTATTTCGAAAAGAAACCACTTTTTTTTTTCTTTTTTTTTTTTTTTCTTTTTTGATATGCAAAACAAAATATTTCTCGCCTGCATAGGAAACATCACGGACAAAAAAATAAAAAATGTGTCAAATTAAAATCTATTATTATTTTCGGTACATAATATGACGAAAAGAAAGAAAAAAAAAAGACAAACACGTGATTGATGCTCTCCACTTGTCGTAAAGGAAGCTCAAGCCTATTGTCAATTTGAAGTAAGTAAAGGACACCCCATTTAGGAAGGTTACATGTGTTTATCTGTCATTCAATTGACTACTTCAAAAAAAAATTAATTTTATTGCTTTTACCCCAACTATCGAAGTTGATTGTTCTCCCAATCCTGACATTTTTATTATCATCCAGACACGTTTTTACTTATAAAGTCATGTTTCTCGGTGCCACCCTGAGATTTCCTTTTTACTTTTGAATAAACAATTTTTTTTTCACAAAAATGTGTTTTCATTTCATCGCCTTTTGACGAAAAAAAAAAATATCAAAAATTAAATTTTTATTGGAAAAAGAAACTGGCCTTGACCAAGATGATATATTCAAAACAAATAGTTAAAAGCTAACAAATTAACTTTCAAAGCTCTAGGTCCGATTTGTTTACAACATTTTATGAGCAATCGTGATTCATTATCCCTTGTTTTGATAGCGCGCGTCTTCTTTGAATCAAATTCTTTATTTTTCTTGTGATTTAACTCGGAAATAAACTTTTTTTATATCTACTTTCCTTCGCCGCAACTTTTTTTTTTTTTTATTCTGGCACGATCAAATCGATTACGAGTCATATCAAACTACAAAAAGGAACAAGGGAGGGGGATAAGAAAACAAAAAGGTTAAGAACGTTGTTTTAAAGGGCAATAGTTTGGCAATCGATCCCAACAGGAGAAATGAAATTTCACATCTGGTTACATATTTTCTACCTGAGCTTTAATATTAAATCGGTCATTGGACATTTTTTCTTTTCTTTTTGAAAGATGCGATCCATTTGGTTTTTCCTTGCAGAAGTTTCCATGTAAAACGCAGCTTGTTATAATCAATCGGGTAATAAATCTCATAAACAGTAACATTTCTCAGAAAAAAAAAAAAAAAAGAATCCATTCCCGCGATCCCTGTGACTTGAATTTCAATTTCGCTATCGGAATTCAAAAATTCAATTGGTTTTTCCAACGTGTGTATAACATAATTTATTTCTTTTGCTGATAATTCGTAATTACATTAATATCCGTTTTTTTAAAGATAACCTCAATAACTACGGTGTTATCATTCAACTGTAATTATTTTCTTATCCTCAAAGCTTTTTTATTGTCACAGGGAAAAATTATGCTCGGCGAATAATTAACGTTCTCTTTTTTTTTAGCTTCCGATTAAGGGATTTCACCGTTGAAATAAATATTTGAACAAAAGCGGGAGAAAAAAAAAAAAAAAAAAAAAAAGATCAAAAGATGTTGTTATAATAGTTTTATTGCAGCAAATGTTAAGTTCTAGGAATTGAAAAACTAAAGCAGTTGTCAATACAAACTCCCGAGCTTGAGGGAATCCGTATGTTCGATCAAATGGTTCCTCAGCGACCGCAATCAATGTCCGACAACGGCCAAAGAAATCAGGGTAGACGCCGACCGTCCGCAACAATCGATTACTTGTCAAAAAGAAGACAATTAAAAAGAAAAACAATCACTTTTTCGTATTAAAATCGGGGCCGCTTGGGCTAGGGTAAACTCGGCCACTTTTATAATTTCCTATAGTTTTTCCTTCAGTGCCAAACCAGTTGGTTTTTTATCTTTGATCTTCAGTTTTTAACATCCGTTCTTAATTTAGTCTTCTGCCTTCCATCTTCGATTTAAATCTTATATCAATTAAGTTTATATCAATCGTATATCAAATTATTATATCAATTCATATAATCAATTTATATCGAATCGCATAATCAATGCATTATATCAATTCGTATAATCAATACATTATATCAATTCATATTAAATCAATTGGTATAATCAATATATTATACCAATTCATATAATCAATACATTATATCAATTCATATAATCAATACATTATATCAATTCATATAATCAATGCATTATATCGAATCACATAATCAATGCATTATATCAATTCGTATAATCAATACATTATATCAATTCATATAATCAATACATTATCCCAGGAAAAAAATTTTCGTATTTTTCTATATTCAATTATCCAAAATTGCCTGATAGAATTTCATATTTTTCTCTCATAAGTTAAACATGGGCGCGATTTTAGTTACTATGCTAATATATATTGGATAATATATATTAACATAGTAACTAAAATTGCGCCCATGTTTAACTTATGAGAGAAAAATATGAAATTCTATCAGGCAATTTTGGATAATTGAATATAGAAAAATACGAAAATTTTTTTCCTGGGATATGAATTCAAATAATCAATACATTATATCAATTCATATAATCAATACATTATATCGAATCGCATAATCAATGCATTATATCAATTCGTATAATCAATACATTAAATCAATTCATAAAATCAATACATTATATCAATTCATATAATCAATACATTATATCAAATCGCATAATCAATGCATTATATCAATTTACATAATCAATACATTATATCAATTCATATAATCAATATATTATATGAATTCATATAATCGATGCATTATCAATTTATATAATCAATACATTATATAAATTCATATATAATCATAATCAATCTAATATCAATTTTAATCTTGATTTTCGAAGACTTAGTTTTTTGTGATTCGTTGGTCCTCTTGCTTTAAACCTTAACCTTCAAACAAAACTACACTTTATTTTCTTGTTTCCAACTTTTTCGTCCCGAAGCTTGTCAAATTGCTAGAGGATAAAGTTCAAGGAACCGTAACCAAAAATATTCTGATTCCCTTAAGATTTCCGAAATCTCCCCCGATTGCCTATTCTTTAACCATACAACAGTCCTATGCAGCGTACGCAAAAACGTTTTAAAAAAAAACCTTCAATTCCATCTCAATTCAAAAAACACTTTTTAAAAAATCGGTTTACAACCGCAAGGGAAAAAGAAATGTCTCTGACGTTTAAAGCTTCCGAAACAATATTAAAGAAATAGCGCTGCAACACAAAAAAACGTGAAACAAGACAAGATCCGATGGGTTTAAGTGACGGGGAGTCATTTAAAGAATTTAAATCGACGGATGCCACAACGACAAAAAAACTTGACGACGGGAGATTTTGGTGCCCTTTTAACTGTACGAAAAACCCCCCCAATTATTATCTTACTGACAGAAGAAAAAAAAATGCGACCATCAAATTTGATTCGTTCGATATTTGTTTATACTGACTGCGTTTTTCGCTTTTGGCATCTCGATCGACGATTGCTGTAAACCACATGTTTATAAAAAGACTCGCGTTTTACATTTTCTAATTTGTTTTCATTTTCATCCTTTTAATTAACATTGTTTGATCTCCAGTATAGTGTTTACACTTCCTTGTTTTCGTTTATAAGATTCTCTTATCAAAATTGTTTAAATCCCCCAATATGTTTCCATTGGTCATTAAAAAAGATTCCGAAAATAATTTTTTTCTATTTTTTTTTTTTTTTTTTTTTTTTTTTTTTTTCCTCTCCTGTTTTTATTATTAGGAGTCACAAAATTGACATTTATGATCGGCCTACTGTTGCACGCACCTTCAAAAACCATTTATTATTTCCGTATTCAAAAAATTATTAAAATTGCATTAAGAATTATAAATTTTGTGTGTGCAAGAATTCTTGATTTTTTATGTGTCATAACTGTTTTTAACGACAACATCCTCTGTTAAAATATTTCAATCAATGTCGTTTCTTGAGTTCTTTTCTCGCTTCAAGAAATTCTGAACAGGGGCGAATCTTTCTTTAAAATTGGGGTGATCGGAAATTTTTTAATTTTCTTGTTGCTTTTAATTTGATTTTAGTTTGTGATTGATGCAGTTACGCATTCTTGCCCAAAACGTGCCTGCTAAACGAAACCTTGTAGGGCAGCAATCGCCTAGCACGCGTCAAATGTAGACAACAGACTGTTTTGGAAGTCGATTTCAGGACCCATTCCAAATTGGTCCATCTAGTCTATAGTTGGCAGTATTTTTGGCATCATGCTAAATGTCAGATTCTCAGTTCGTGGAGAATCAAGGAGCGCTCCATCCTTTCTATTGCCGCATGAATTTTACTACTTCACTTTTGTAAAGTTTCTGGTAAAGTCGTTTTCCAAAAAAAAACAAGAAAATAAGGAGCGGGCAACATGTAGAATTTCTTTTCATTTCAGCACTAATTGTTTCACCGCCTATAAGCCGAATTCTCATTGATTATCTCGAAGAAAAAAACATCTACATCTCAGTTTAAAGATGCTTATTAGGTCCCTCCGAATGAAATCAATTATTTTCACCTAAGTTGACTCAAAAACAGGCTAACTGTCATACAGTTCGCATTGTATTAAATTACTTGTGTGCTCACAAACATAGAATATTTACAATTGGGAGTTGCTGAATCAGAGGTTGTTTTCTTCAGCTTTGCACTCTCTTGAATTGAAATTGGCGACCACGGCCTTATATATAGGCAGGTCCGGAAACCTCTCATGCCTTTCAGGTCCAACTTAACTACGCACGTTTTAGTTCTAAAAGGGACCATTGATAGCGCTGCGATCTTGAGAGGAGCAACATGTCTAATCGTATAAGTTGGGATCACGGCCGTATAGACGATTGTACGGCCGTGCGCCGCCATCGTTGTTTACAAATCTCAACGACCAATCGAAAAGCGTCTCGCGTGCAAGTAGCGCTTGCGGTGGTAGAAAGGAGAACTAATGTTCGCGTAGTTAAGCGGGACAAGATCTCCCATTTATAAGGGATTGGAGTTTCCAGACTAGACCTGTCTATACGACCGTGGTGGCTATCTAATTTCAGTCGTTTGGCCTGAGGTATCAACATATTACCTTTATCTGAATAAAGGAGGAGAGCCGATAACCCGTGTTTTTGGGCCCCGATATATTTAATTCTATTACACGATTCGTGTTATCACACGGTGCACTCATGCCAAACCAAAAAGGGTAATTTTGAAGGCGGCGGCATGCAAGTTCCATGGTTGGAACTTTTACAGAATAAAGACCATATTGGACAGGTACTTTGGTGCCCGGGAAGTTACTGTCACGTACCCCCTCCTCCTTTCTCCACAGTTTCTCGTACTGTAGCATTGGATCACTGAATGCCACTGATAAAAAACAAACCTTAAAAAGGTCTCAGCTACAGTTCTTTGGGTTGTGACCCTAACTTGCTACCATTTCGCCATAGGCGCTGGATCTACCATTAACACCTGTTAAACTATTCAAACTTAAAATAATTCTGACTATCGAAACATGCACCTGAATTTCTTTCTATTACATCATTTTTTTTTTCCTTCGTTTTCTTGTGTCATGAACTTCATATCAAATACAGTCACAACTCAGTTAAATAACTCAAAACCGAACAATATGTCTAGGCTACTTGTGGCTAAGTTGACTGTCAATATTGCGTAAAGGTGTATTAATATAAAAGTAGCTAAGCATGTTTATACCGGAATTGTCAACATTACGATAATACTCGAGTTTACAGTAGTTTTTCATTAAATTTGTTGTTTGTTTAAAAAAATTAGATCGTTCAAACTGAAACCGACTTAAATTTAGTAACTATTACGCTGATACATAATATTCAAGTAGTTAAGGTTAGATCATTTCCCTTATTTACGTAACGGCGAAACTGAGGCAGTTAAATTTCTGTAGAATGTAGTATATGATTAAATAGAAAAGGTTCGTTCCCAGAACCTAATTCAGTCAATATTTCGAAGACAAGTGTTTTGAGACTTTCCCCAAACAGCAAATGTAGCCTAGGGAAGTCTCAAAAGCGTCCTTAGGCGTCCGCTGGTTGAGGAATATCATCATATTTTATTACTATCTTCATTAAATACCGTCGGGAAAGGATGCACATAAATCGAAAGACTCGCCGTTGACCCAGGTTTATTTGATATTTTTCATTTTACACCCAGTTGAAATCCATGTTTATATATTTAGACATAAGTAATCACCAACGGTTTGGTGATTCTAATAATAAGTAAATATACAAACTTTAAAATCCCACAACAGCAGCATTTTTTATAGTTTTACCGTCAAGCTTTTCGATAATAAGCTTATGGAAACCGACGTTCTGTCATTTTTTTTTTTAATTTACCTATTTTTTCATTTTGATTCTCTGATAAAAGAAGAGAAAAAAAAGGGAGAATAATGTTGAAAGAATACAAGTTGAATTGACTCAGTCTACGAGGCAACACTCTCTGGTTTCAATGAAACGGTATTAAAAATATCTAAACATAGGCGGTACTTTGATATCAAGTTAAGCCGCGTTTTTATTGGTTGTAATTGATATTAGGGCATGCGTCTGACTTCTCTTATTGTCTATCTTTTAATACCTGATTGGACTGTTTTTTATTCTTTTTAGTCTCTATAATAAGATGTTTTATCAGGCCCGGTTTTAGTATTTTAAAATATTACGTATTTGTTTATTTATTATTATTTTTTTCTTTTCTTTTTTCAGGAACTCCAATTAATCGACTGCCCATTATGGCGAAATCAGTATTAGATCTCTATGAATTGTACAATCTGGTCATTGCTAGGGGAGGTTTAGTCGATGTAATCAATAAGAAATTATGGCAAGAAATTATAAAAGGACTGCATTTGCCTTCGAGTATAACGTCGGCGGCTTTCACACTCCGAACACAGTAAGTTTAAAAATTAATTTTTTTTTTTTTAACTTAGTCGTGTCGTGTCTCCTCTTGCGATTAATCCGATAGTCGGAATTTAATCCGAGAAAACGATTAAAGGAGTTATATAAGTCCGAGATTTTTTTTCATTCTTCGGAAAACTATTTTAGGATCGGTATATTAAGACACTGACAAGCTGAAAATCTCGAAAAGAATTATTGAATTGTGGTAAAACGTCTTCAGATTAATCCTACTTCAAATTAGTCTTCAGTTGGAGACAAAGATATAGGGCTGTTAATTTAATACCCGTTCACGACCAAAATGCAATCTTCAAAAAATACCTACGCCTAAAACACCGATTTTTTTTTTCAAAAAAATATTGCTCCTTCAAAAATGAAGTTATACTAACCGGTTAACTTTTACAACAAAAGTACAGGAAACGGACTTCAATTGTAAGAATTGTTAAAAAATTTGTATCATTCCCGATTATATTTTTTCTGATTCAGTTATTGAAAAAACACCGTCTGAGCACTTTTTTGTTAGGGACCATGTTAGAGCCCTTGGTAGTTAAAGGGTTAGAAAATGAATCCAGTTCGTGTCGTGAAAATTTATGGTCGGGGAAGAAGTACATGTTATTGTATCCTTTCAAATTCTGTTTTTTAAAAAATGGAGAGAAGAAAAGAAATTAAAATTTTTCTGTTAAGGAGGAGTGAAATTTTTTTTAAAATTGGATAATTTTTACAAAAACGATTTTTAAGAAATAAAAACATTTTACAAACATTGTGGCATGGCAGTTTTTTAAATTACGGTATAGCCAAAAAGAAATTCCAGAAATAAGGATATATGAATTCTAGGACTAATTGTTCTAGAGTATTGATACTTGGATCTTTGCCATAAACTTATGAATTATGCTGCAAATCATTCTTGCCCCAAAATGTCAGTATCAAAGAGTTATTTCATTCAGACCTTCATTAAGGTGTCTCTTCCATAGCCGATGACAGAATTCTAAGGGTGCCGCCCCCTAAATATTCCCAAATAATTCAAAAATAACGTGGGCAAAGTTTGGGGCCTCCACCTAAAAGTGAAGTGGTGCCTGTAGGAACGTCATTTTTCCCATTTAAAATACATGGGAAATTTTCTTATTTTACTTTTTATTTTTTATCTCAGTAAATAGCTAGTCAAAAAATCGGCCGCCGGTCCAAATTATTATTTATATATGTGTCTTTGAATCTAGGTACAAAAAACCGGTTCAAGTTTTTTCCGGTAGGTAAGGAGGCACACTGAGAACCCGCTCGGTAGGCCGCAATCTACGCATAGGTTCTATTTGCCTTGAGCTCAGTTAATAGGTTGCAGCAATCAATATTTTGTAACCTGCAACCTATTCGCACGTTGCAGGTAACAAAATATTGATTGCTGCAACCTATTAACTGAGCTCAAGGCAAATAAAACCTATGCGTAGATTGCGGTCTACCGAGCGGGTTCTCAGTGCACCTTCAAAATTTATAAAAAAATTCAAAAAATTGCTATTCCCCCTTATCTACGAAAAAAAAGTTGGACCTGTTTTTTGTACCTAGGTTCAAAGGCATATATATAAGTAATAATTTGGACCAGCGGCCGATTTTTTGACTAGCTATTTACTGAGATAAAAAATTAAAAGTAAAATAAGAAAATTTCCCGTGTATTTTAAATGGAAAAAATGAAGTTCCTAAAGGCACCACTTCGCTTTTAGGTAGAGAAAACTTTGCACACGTTATTTTTGAATTATTTGGGAATATTTTAGGGGGCGGCACCTTAGATTTCTCGTCATCTGCTATGGAAGAGACACCCTAACCTTCATATATAATATTTTTTCACTAAAACTGACTTCTTTTAATTTTCCCATGTCCTCATTGATTTCTGTCCTTCATTTCACAAATTTCTAGGGCATACAACAAATAAATAGTCCTGTCTCCATTGGCGAATTAACTGAAGGGTACAATTAATTGTACCACCGGAAATGCTGTATATTTTCGGACTTTTTTCTTCTGCTACCGCTTTTTTTTTTTTTTTTTTTTTTTGATTATTTTGATTATTTTTTCGAACAGTAAAAATAATGAAAACGAAAAAAAAAAGTGGTAGCAGAAGAAAAAGTCCAAAAATATACAGCATTTCCGGTGGTACAGTTAATTGTCCGATGGAAATATGACCAATTTTCTTCGTAGCATTTATGATAAAAAAACAGGCATTAATTATGACATAATATCGCAAATAGCACATCTAATACTACATAATCATTTGAAAATTTTTCTTTTCCTCTCTTTCTCCCTTAGCCATTTTACTAAGCAGAAAACCAGCATCATTTCCAGAGTTCTTGAAAACCCTCTATCCTTGCAAGCACCAATTTTCGAATTCTGAAAATACCAACTAAACTTAGTTCCTTATACGTGAACTAAAATGAAAAGCAGCAGAATTTAAAATAATTCGCGTGACTCCATTCGCGCTAATCCGTTGTAGGATTGACCTAGGATAGGATTAAAGTTGTCAGAAGAAAGCTTGAATTTTTTTTTCGCTGATTTGGGGGGACTGTTTTAGGCTCTTAATCGCAAACAGAGCTAAATAAAATAATCTAAAGAACGTTTTTTAATCTCATTTCTAAACGTTTTATCCTAAATAAATAAATAAATAAATAAATAAAATAATCACAGTCTAATCCTTAATTGGAGAACGGAACCGTAAAAATTTTGTCGATTTGCAATTGCACGTAGTGACAAAAACGACAACCGTTTTAAAAATAAAATTTAAAAAAATAAAAATGCAAAAAAATATTTGAGCGCAAAAATTAAAGCCTAACATTGAAATATTATTATCGAATAACATTTGTCACAAGTTCGTCAATGTAAAACGTGCTTTGATCTTATGATGTCTGATGTTTTTATTTTTTATTTTTGTCACATCACCCTTTTTCTCGGTCCAACTTTTCAAATCATTTTAAAAAGTTACAGGAACTGCAAAAAAAAAAAAAAAAAAAAAAATTATAACGACCATAGCTAAATCGTTTATTTTCATTTATTCTAATAATATTTATTTAGGCATTCAGCATCCTTTTCTTTCTTTTTTTTTTTTTTTTTTTTTTGTTGCTTTTGTCGTTATTAAATTTGGTCGAATTTTGATTTATGCTAATTTAACTTTTTCGCCCCCTTCTTTTTCTTTTTCGTAAGTTCGTGAGCTTGTCTGCTTGTACTGCTTGTAGTTGCCTGTTTGCTTTTCAGCAAAGAAATATGGTAGTGCAACATTCGCAACCGTTTTTTTTTAAAATATTATTCCTGTGGGACTATCGGAAATTAATATCGGAGAAACTTACGAAAAACATAAAGGGAAGCGACATCGTCGATATCCAATTTACAGCTCGTTACACGGGATGAGAAAGTCCGATTTTCCTAAACGAAATAAATTTGAAATTCGGGACTTGCCTACAATAAGGGGATTTTTGCGCGATTCAAGAATAAAAATGTCGTTTAATTTTCATCATCGCAGTTAATTATGATATGATGTACGCGGATCAGTCGCTGTCTGTGTTGATGTTGGCTTCCTTGACTTTATTTCGTCCGCCAAATGATGTTATTTCTATTAATTTTAGATGTAACTGACATCAAAACACACTGAAATGTATCGAATGATTGATGAGATATATTTAACAATGCTCCCCGGCTCCCCAAAACCCATCTTTGCCCCTCACAATAATTATCACGATTCTTTTATTTCCTAACTGACGTTCACTTCTGTGTGTGTTTTTTTTTTTTTTTTTGTACTCCTTTGCTTTTTTTCATTTTTGTTTCATTGTAATCGATAGAAAAAAAATAAATATATACGTAACACGATCTTATATATACGTGAATGAATTAGTTATTTATGTCGATATATATCGAAGTAAAGGTGACTCAATGAAATCTCTCGTACTAAGCTATTGTTATTTTTAAAATTAGATTTGAATTTAAACAAACATCGAAGTGAAATAATACAGTCTTCATATTGCTGTCATTCATATATCAGGCACGACACGATCCAATAATAATAATAAAAAAAATAAGGCGACTCGTCTGACTATTTTTAATTTTTAAAAAAAAATTCTTTTTTTTTCTCGTTTCTTTAATTTTAGATATATGAAGTACCTGTATCCATACGAATGTGAGAAGAGAAGACTCAGTACGCCTTCTGAACTTCAGGCTGCGATAGACGGAAATCGAAGAGAAGGAAGGCGGAGTAGCTATGGAACTTATCCCGAATTGATGCAAAGATCTCCGGGCCCCACTCATCCTTCACAAATGAGTCCTCTTAGTTTAGCAAGTCAATTAAGGCCCCAAATGAATGGGAACGGGCATTTGCATCATCCCGTTTTGCATCCCTCTTTGGGACAACCTCCTTTACCCGGTAAGTTTTTATTTTTTTTTTTTTTTTTTTTTATATATTTTTTCCTCGGGAGTGGAAAATGCGCGGAATAAGCTAAAAATATTAATGAACTTTAAAGTTTCATAAGTTATCTAATAAAGCTAGAAATGCTGTCAGGCTCCCTCCATACAAGATGAATGATCCCGAGATGGGGAGGATCATTATTACGAGACAAGACAAATGATCTTTCATTGATTGATAGAAAGATACGCCTCTGATATTAACTCGTTTTCAGTTTCTCTCATTCACTTTTCCGAACCCGTCTGTTTTTTTTTTTTTTTTAACTTTTTTTGTTTGCTTTTTTTTTAACCCTTAATGAAAACGATGGCTGACTTGTTATTCACAATGTAAAATGTATTCGCAACATTGAATGAAGTAAATGAGCAAAAAGTAGAGGTTGGGAATGATATGGAAAAAAGTTTGTTTTCTTTCTTTTTACAAAAATTTTTGCTCCCTAAGTAATTGGGACCAAAAGCTATTCCTCAGAAAATTAAATTTCTATCAACGATTGGAAAATGGTCCCTACACATTTCGTAAATCCCGTAAAGACCGAAAAATCAAAATTTTATTTTAAGTAAGAAATGTGGTTTCCTATTCGGATTTTTATTCAGATCACGAAAATATAGTTAAAAATTATATGTCTCAAACAATTTCGATGATAGAGGCCGAAATAAGTAAAAAAAAAAAAAAGGTAGCAAAATATGCTACAGCCCCAATTTTTTGCGGAATTCTTCATATTTTTCTCCTCTGGCACAGTAATCCTTTGTCGTAATCCTTTGCCCACCCTAGGCCAGAGCACTCTGTTGAGAAAATCGATAAAGATGCGAAACTGATATTAGATGATTTAAAGATATGTTTCGTCATTGCAAAGTTAATATGCCCAGCCTTGATGAAGAATCCTCCTTCTAAGCCCTGTGCTCGACTATGAGTGTGATAATCTCTCTCATATACCTGGTGTGTGCTCTCGAAAGTATATGGGACCTACAGATTACACCTACAGCGCTTGATGGTTTACCATTGCCTCCCAGAAGGGAAACCGTTTATTTTCTGACTTACGTCCTAGTTTCCCCTGAGAAAAAATTCCTAGCTGTGACACAGGATAGGAACACGACCCATGATTGAGAACCTAGCGCGCTATGCACCAGGTTACCTGTCGCTACCTGTCACCACCTGCTAAACCGCAGCAAAACCCATTAGATGCAAAAGATTTTAAAAATAAAACTATCTCTACAGTCATGGATTCCAAAAAAATTCATTTACATGTTTTTAATTTTTCTAAACTGCCCTTGTAAGCGAAATCGCCGTAACTGATCGAATCCTTATAATCTCACAAATTTCATTTTAAATACCTAAATAGTAAGATATGAAGAGGACAGAAGCTTATTTTTATAATATAAAAAGTAAATAAAAAAGAAAAAAAAGAGGATCTCCATTAAGAATACAAAGAAACAAAATATTTGTTTACTTTTTACAATTGTTTTTATTATTTTTACGCAGTTACGGTCATTTCGCTGACAGCAGGGTTCGTAGCGTGTCCTAAAACAAAAATAGGACTTTTTCCGAAAAAATATAGGACAAATTTTATCAGAAAAATAGGACAATACTGTATAGGACCAATTTTAATGTTTCGTACGGGCGTATTGCTTACTTTCCTTACCAAGATTCTGGGACGAGGCCGAAGGCCGAGCTGCGTTTCTTGCTTTGTGCGGTAGTTTAGCTGTACTTCCCCCATTCCGGCCGCCCGGCGGCCGGTCATTCTGGCCGGGGTCTTCCGCGGGGGGGGGGCGAAGCCCCCGCTCTAGCGAAAAAGGGGCGCGTAGCGCCCCGTTGCGCTAGTTAAATCACTAAAAGCTGCTCATCGTAACTTGATTCTAATACGTCCCTGTAAAGGCCTTGTTTTTCAAGTAAAATAAATAAATAAATAAATAAATAAATAAAATAATAACGGGAAAATTCTATCAATGTGTTGAAACAATGTCTCCGTTTTAGCGCTTTCCATTAAGCTTACGCCGGGTTTGCTCCGCTTATTAATAGGTGCGTTCGGAAATCTGGTTGGAGATCTCGGATTTCTCGGAGATGATAATCAATGCCTATATCTCGATATAAATCGAAAAGGAATATTGTTTTTATAATAACTGCCAGGGCTGCCGATATAGTTTTTCATCATGAAATATAGTTTTCATGATGCCAATATAGTTTTCAAGACGAAAAACTATATTGGCAGCAATGGCAGCCATCATAAAAACGATATTCCTTTTCGATTTATATCGAGATATCGACATTCGATTATCATCTCCGAGAAGTCCGAGATCTCGGACCAGATTTCCGAACGCACCTAATAACGGAGGTAATCAGGACAAAAACGGCTTCAGCCCTCTTGGTACTAAAACATATTTTCAAGAGGGCTGATTACCCTTCTGCCCCCCTCCCCCCATCAACCTTCTGGCCCGGCAAAACTTTTAAAAGTTATGTCTTATCACACCCAAAAAAATAATTATCTCATTATACCCCGTGTACCGATCTCAAGAAATTGTGATTTTTGGATAATTAATCTCACGAATATTAGAATGATGATATCGGCTCAAAAGTCTAAGCCTTGACAGTGTGGGACATACGTATTTTAGGGATGCAAACAACAAAATTTCAACTAAATTTCGACAAATTTGCTTAGATTTTGGTTCTGGACGTGTAAGACTCTAAGGATTCAAAATCTAAAATTTCAATTTCTCTTGGATCTTGTCCAAGAATCTGGCTCAAGATCTTGCGGGATCTTCTAAAATCTTGCAGCTCAAAATCTTGCGGGGTCTTACAGGTCCAGAACCAAAATCTGATGAAATTTCTCGAAATTTTGTTGAAATTTGTTGTGTGTACTGTACCTCTAACGTATTTCAATATAAATAAGATAATATAGCCTCGCAATCGGCATTACCATTTAATGACAACATTTTTGGTTGGTCGATTTTGACCTCTCTGCCATGCCAAGCCGAATGCCACCTAGGGGGTTCATCGATATTCACGATTTGCTTATTGATATAATGGTTTTGCTTCGTAAACTTAAAAATCTTTTCTTTTATAAATTTTTGCCGCTTAATTTTTTAAGAAGTATTTTGCCTTAGTCGGAATAATTTTTCAACCGATTTCGAATGGTACGTTTTCTCTGTGCCGTAAGCGCATAGTCGGTTTTGTTAATGAAACCAATTTTCTGACTTTATTCCTTCCGAATGACGGATTGCAACTATTAATATAAAAAAAAAAAAAAGATGAGCAGAAGAAGTTACCGGAAAAATAATTCAAAGGAGGTATAAGGATTTATTATTGCTCCACAAAACGAAATTTTCAAAATTCCTCTTTAATCGATGGGAAAGTTTTTTCGCACGATTGAACTCGTTTAAAGATAAACGATATTTATCATTGTTCCATGAATTAAAACAACATAAGTATATCAATGCGAGTGTATAATTTTTGGCTACCGTTCAAGTCGCATCCCTTCTTGTTAGAATGATAAATTGAAACATTTTAACCGGCAATTTGTTTTTTCCAAATGCAAAAAAGGGTCAATTTAATACTACTTTTTTTTTTAATTTTGCAAACTTGATAAGTTCGTAGGGCTTTTTTCTGCACTTTTAGCGAAGAATGGATAGAACCCGAGGAAGGCAGAACGGGTAACAAAAACGGAGTGGGGGAACAGGGAAATGCCAATCAATGATGTTAATATTCCTGCTAACTCGTTATTTCAGTCATCAATTACAAGAGTTGTCAGCGGCTTGGCACCCTTGAGGAATTCGTGCTCGTTCCGAACGTTGCACATTACTCTCTTACCGTCCTCATTTCTCATTGTTCTTCTTCTCTTTCTTCAACATTTTTTTTATTTCCTTTTTTGTTATGATTATTCACCGATTCCGAATTCCGCCATAAAATAAGGGGGAAAAAAAAAAAATAATAATAATAATTTTTAAATTAAAAATATTTGTAACGTCTGAAAGTGCTCAACTTGATTCTTTCCGGATCGTATACGTTATTAACCAATATTAATTAACCCATATCTCCCCGATGAATTTGAGTAATCTTTTTGCGTTTACAAGGTTTTGTTTTTTTAAGAAGATAAAGCATGTATGTGTTTTCTAGACCCGACGTGTAAATCCTAAGGCACGAAATCCATACGATGACGGTCATTAGCCAGCTACAAAAGGTCAGACCATATTAGTAATTACTCACAGGTTGACTGTTAATTCGGCTCAAAACTTAATCGAGACTCGGTTTAATTTAGTTGGCACGCCTGCTTTTAAAAATACCACTTTTATATTTAACAACAGTATTATTCTCTTGAAAAAAAAAAATTATAATGCAAATGAAAAGATTAACTGATAACTCGGATAGCTCGGTAAGGAAAATTAGTTTCCCTGTTGAGTCATTAGGAAAATGAAGGCAGTCGAAAAGTGCTCAATGTTCTTATTTCTTAGCCTTAAAAGTGTAAAAGTTGACGAAATTTAATATTTTCAATTTAATCTTTCTTTGAAATGACGCTTTGAAGACAATCGGAAGGGGCCTTAATTTTGCTCTCAGGATTATTTTCGACTCGATTTTTTGTTATGGACTCACTTAATGGCTCACTTTCCAAACTTTCTCAATTTTTCCAAATGCAAGAAAACTTTTGCCCCCACAGGTCTGAAGCGGAATATGTTATATCGATTTATTGGTGGGTTTTCCTGTTACCAAAAAGGAGATATCAGCAAATCTCACAAGTCTCAGCAGATTTCACAAATTATTTTTCCAGTGAAGACAGGAATTTCGAATCTCTAAGTGGAATTGAATTACTCGAAAAATCTCAGATGAATTCCGGAAAGGTTTTGGAAAATTTTACATCGAACCTCCATTAGACAATTAATTAGATGGTGTACACACAATTTAATTGTACTTCTTAAAAACCACTTAATTTTTTATCTGATGATTCATAATCATAAGAAGTTTGTAGAAAATATCAGCCTGGCTACAAAGTAAGAAAATGTGTCAAAAAAGAATATTTATGCAGAGCAGACAACGTTTGCCGAAAAAGGAGCAAAAAAGTTTTTAGGAACTTTTTTGAGAAATGCTCTGTCTCCATTGAACAATTAATTGTACCACCGGAAATGCTGTATATTTTTTGACTTTATTCTTCTGCTACCACTTTTTTTTTTTTTTTTTTTTTCGTTTTGATTATTTTTAGTGTTTGAAAAAATAATCAAAATAATTAAAAAAAGTGGTAGCAGAAGAAAAAAGTCCAAAAATATACAGCAGTTCCGGTGGTACAATTTGTACCTTCCGATTAATCGGCCCATGAACACAGAACAAAAATTGTTTAGAACACAATCCTCATTGCAGATTATAGGTTGAATTAATTATTGTCTACGATCATGAATTGTCTACGATGCAGACCTCGAACTTGGTCCCTGAAAGTGCCTAAAGTCCATTTTTTTAAAAGAAGTCCTTAAAAGTCCTTAAATTCGAAAAATAATCCCTAAAAGTCCATAATTTTTGAATCTGCGTTTACGAAAAATTTCCTTTTGCCTATAATAAAGAACATGATGTTATTACGAAGCAAAAATTAAAAAAATTTTATAGAAGATTTAACAATTTAATAAAAGAAAACAAAAATTAATTTTTTTTTTTTTTTTTTTTTTTTTTTTTTTTCGCCCTAGAATTTAAAAGTTTTTAAGTCATGTCACAAACCTTTGAAATCAATCAACCAGAGGAAAATGCCTAAAATAAAAAAAACTGACTAGTTTTAGGCTACTTTTAGGTTTTTGAAAAGGTTCTTAATTTTCATGTTTTTGGTCCCTAAAGTCCCTAAATTTCAGACCAGAAACCGGTTCGAGTCCTGAATGCGAACAAACAATTAAAAATAAAAAAAAACTAGGAGGAAGCATCATTTTTGTTACCTAGTTACTTGGCAGCGAAGGGGTTAAAAATTCACCGAATAGGATAACTTCAATTTTTTTTAAAACATAAAAATTAATTAAGGGATTTAAATTAAATAAATTAATTAAAGCTTTTTCGTTGACATTTTGACTCGAATCTGTCAGCTTGACATTTCTGATTTAATTTTTTTAGAATTTTAATTGGATTTCGTTACAGCCCTTCAAATCTTCAAATTAAACGGCGTTTTAATTATTTTTGTATTAATGCCTATTACAAAAAATAGCCAGACCACCAAAGTGAAGACCTTGAAATTTTGCGAAAACATAAAACACGTAAAAAAAGAGGGTTCAATTTAAAAAAAAAAATAATAATTTTATTCCGTCGAATTCGTCAAAAAATGAACGCATTTGATCTTCCGAAAGAACATTTTTAACGGCCGCGAAAAAAACTTGTTTATATGTTCTTTTAAAGAAAAATAATCAGTAACGATGGCTGTCAAAAAAATTAATATAAGTGATAGAATTACAACTTTTTAAACTTGTCCAACAATTAAAACTAAATCGATGTTTAAGTGGTTGGGAGTAATTAATCGCGGACGATGTTATAGCTTGTAAGATTTCGCGTTTTTTTTATTTTGTTCTTAAGAAAATAGATCTTGTTGAGCTCGTTATGACTCATAATTAATCGACTAGGGAGGAACTACATTTGAACAAAAAAAAACATTTTGAAAAGAGGTTTTATATAATTACAAATGTATTTAACTGATTAATATTTTTTAAACTTTCACTTTTTAAACGAAATTAATTGTTATTCATAAATCTCTACTTAGATTAAAATTACCTTATTTATACAGGCCGTGATTAATTCTTTTTGTTTTTCGTTAATTTTTTTTCTTGTTTGTTATTAATATATAAAAACGTGAAACGGTTAATTACAGTTGATTTGTCCGTCTTTAACAACTATTTTATTTATTTTTTTCAATTTCGTTATCATTTTTTTTTTTTTTATTATTTCCAGCTGGGCCTATTCCGGGAATGGCACCTTCCGCTGCGGAGTTCGAAGCCAGGATGGTAGAATATGTAAAACTTTTGAACAAGGAATTCAGAACGTCAGCGGCGACTCCCCCCACGATACGACAAGGATCTAATTCCCCGCCATCGTCAACTTCCCCCCGAGAAGCGTTAAGTGCAATCGAGATGTCTAGGTTAACATTATGGAATCTTTACAATAATAATCATCACACCCCTTCAACGCCGGAGCCCCAAAAAGAAGCGTTGGATTTAGGGGTCAAAGAGCAACAGCAGCAGCAGCAAGCTGCTCAGCAACAGGCCCAGACACAACAACGACAGGTAAATACTAGAAAAATAAATAAATAAATATTTCGAGTAAAATGGGGGACCAAAGGAAAAGAGTGTTCTATCGCCCCCCCCCCCCTCCTTTCCTTTCCTCTCCTTCTCTTTTTCGAATTCAAATAATTTACACCTGATAGAATAAAATTTTTGGAAAATTGGTTTTAAGAGGGGGCAAAATTTTGGGCCTTGAAAAAAGAAATGACTAATTCGAGCAAAAAAAATGTTCCAAAATATTAATTGCAACTTTTGTAAATTTTCAGTCGCCGCAAGTGAAAAGAGAACCTCAGGAACCCGTGTCGAACGGACCACCCACCAAAAAGTTATTATCGGAAGAAGAGGACGAAGATGAAGGAATGAAAGTTTCCGGGGCTGCTCATATAAAAATTTCGAGTCGAAAAGACGGGAAAAACAACCAAGAGGATTCCCTTGTCGTTAGTATGGACATAAATGGAATTATGTACCAAGGAGTGTTATTCGCTCAGACCACGAGGAGTCGATCTTCGTGAACCTAATTTAAGATTTAGAATTTTTAGATTTTTTTCAGTACCAAAGTAAGCCATGATGTAAATAGTTATGTTCCAGTGTTCATTTTTTTTTTTCGTATCCCGCGAAAAGATCTTTAAAAGTAGATTTTTAGACTTTGAACTTGTAAAATAGTTGTTTCGTAAATAGAATCGTAAAAAAAAAAAAAAAAAAATTCATTTTCTTTTTGTTGCGAAGAATTTTTATTTTGATCGGTTTTTTTTTATTTTATTTTCGTAACTTGTAAAGCACGTTTCTAGCGAGCTGGACATCCGTATTTTCATTTTGTACTGTACAAATCATATGACTTTTCTCAGGAATCGTAAAAATTAATTAAATTAACAAATAAAAATATAATTTTGGATTTTTTTACTTTTAACTCGACAAAATCATCTATCTTGGTGTATAGTACCACCGTTATATTAATTTTAAGAGGAGGCTTCCCGGATACCTAAAGGAATGACGGATTTGTTTAATATCCGACTTACGGTGAAAAAATGTGAATTTTAGGCATCTAAAGAACTCCTTTCAGTGTATCCTGGAATATTTAGTCCAAGTTTCAACTTGTCTGAAATGTATAAGCGGGAGGAAAATAATATTAAAAAAAAATTGCGGTCGAAAAACTTTGATTTTGTTTTCCTGGTTCTTATTTACTTGGAACAAGCTGAAATTTGTACCAAAAATACAAGAAAAAGTCAAAGGAATTCGCTAGATACCTAAAATTTGAATTTTTTTCCCGCAAATCGAGAGTGAGATAAAACAGTTATCCTTTTGTGAAGCCTCCTCTTAAGCTTACCAGTTGTTTTACAACTTTATTTTCTGAAAAAAGATTTTAATTTTATTCTCGAAATATTCTGCTCGAAATCTATTGAATGCATTAATTTAGCTTCTAGGAAAAAAATCTGAAACTTTACTTGTTTTATGAAGATAATGGCACTCAAATTTATAGTAGACTCACACTGCTTCTTTTCACTACGGAAATTTCGTGCTTTACAAACCCTAATTTTTTTCTTCAATAAAGCTCTCCTGCACCTGCCATGACAAATAAAAGTTTTATTCGTAAATCGATTTCTCCATTTTTTTTTACTATGTAAATAATTAAACTATACTAATTAATGTTAATTATATGACGATCATTATTTTTTTCGTAAACGGTTGCCATATTATAAAAATTATCCTGAGAGAAATAATGTTTTTTTTTTTTTTAATAAAAAGAAAATTCGGTTGTTAAACTCGTAGTGCTGTTTAAGACTAGAAAGATTTAGTTTTCATTGATAATTATTTAATTTATTAATATTTTGTAATGTAAATCAATGTAGTTGGTTGATGGTGTAATTGAAGTGCGATTGTCATGATTTATATAAATTTCATAAAAAAAAGACAGTGTTAATAGTTTATGTAATGTTTCCCTGCTATGTAGCCGTTGTTATCTTTTTAAACATGTACAGCATAATAGATTTTCACATTTGCTTTTCCTCAAAATAAATTATAATTACTGATTTTGATCAAGCAAAATAAATTTGAGAATATTATTTCATTTGTGTAAAATAAAATAAAAAAAATATCATATTAAAATGCTTTCCAGTTTTCGTATAAGAATTTTTTATTGTTGCAGTGGAAGTAAATGAGAAAAGCAATCTCGCTTAACCAAATTTTTTTTCTTTATACTCGTCACAAAATAAAATAAAAATTTGTATTTCAAAGGAAAATCTTCCATTTAATTAAAAAGAATTTGTAATTTCATTACAACGGTTACTTTCATGTTTGTGTTTCTGTAAGGTAAAAAAGAGATCCATGTTCATTGTAAAAAAAATATTGTCAAAATTTTAATCTATTAAGTAGGATTATTCATGAATAATTATCATCTTATATGGATAATAAACATGTACAGTTTCCGGAAAAAAATAAATAATCAAAATGTTAAAAAAAATGTTTTTGTTTTTTCACACCTTTGATTTTTTTTTCTTTTTTTTTTTTTTTTTTTCAAATTTTGGAATTTTATATACTATAATCAAAACCTTGTAGTTATAAATAAACTTTGAATCATAGCTAAAACGTTTTCCTTTCAAAAGATTAAAACATTATATTCGTGAGAAATTGTTTTCTTTTATCAATCGAGTCTATTATCTGTTCAAGTGCAGTGCAATTAGATAGCTGAGGTTTTTTATTTATCGTTTTTTCACTGGTATACGTAATTTTTTTCAGTTAGTAGTTTTCCCAGTTTAATTTTTTTAAGGAAAAAAATATTAGCTTTGTTATTCTGAAAATAATAATGAAATCAAAAGTTACTTCTATTAAAATTAAAACAATCTTAAAAAATTGAAACTTTACAAAAAAAAAAATTAGGATATTGAAAACAAATAATGAATTGCTGAGACACTTTTTGAAACCATATTACGCTAAATACTGATATTATTAAAATTATTATATTTTCTGAAAACTCATTCCAACTTTTGTATCGCTCTCTTAACCCTTTCCTGTTTAGGCCTATTTTTAAGATTGGACTCTCCCGGATTGAATTTATAAGACTGATGTAAATGTTTTTTCTGGACTACAGAGAGGTCCTAAACTCATCCCTAGTAATTACGGCGCCTTGCAACCCAGTGTTAAACAATCCGTGCATAGGAGTTAAATGTAACACCGTAATCTCAACTTATTATTTTTTAGGGATTTTAAACTATGGCCTAACTGTTTTTGAGGTCAGAGATTCCGAATTTTGAGTCTATTTCGACGTAGGAGCCCGAGAAGACCTCTTACAAAAATATTTTTACGAAAAAGTTTAGAAAAAGTTATTTTTTTAATAGCTCTAAACCATTATACTAATAGTCATAAGCTAATAATAGGCGCAATATCCGTTTCATCTATCTGTTTTTTCCGAGTAATACTCACTATGGGCAGTTATCAAGGGCAACTAACTATTTTTTTTAAAGAGTTACTTGTCAAAAATAAAAAACTATAACTTATGAGTTATTAGGTTCTGCCATTAAAGGGTCTGCCGCCATTTTGTTTCTAAAAATCGGTAAATTCTGACTTCAAATTCGAGAAGAGCACCCTTAAGTACCCCCACCTACGAAGTTTCGTCAAAATCTGACCAAGTTTTATAATTATTTTCCTTGATTTTTGCTGGTGCATCCATGCACCAGTCGCTATGGAGTATTTTGTTGTGCATCCATATGGATGCATTAGACAGCAAGGGGTTAAAATCTACAGAATGAAATTTTTAAAATAGAAGCCAGTGAATGTTTCAATTTCCGTCAAAAACAAATGAATTTTAGGAAAATAAGAAAGTATTGAACAGCCATTTAAAATACTTGAAATACTACATTTTTTTTTTTTTTTTTCAGCTCATGTCAAATCCTATTTTCCATCCGTGGATACCGCCACGATTTTGACTGTCGTCAAAAATAGGTTGAACAACGCCTGTAGTAAGAAATAATTTCTTTTTCAAATTTTTTTTTCTTTTTTTGAAACTACGATATTTTATAAACTACTACTGAATAGTAGTAAGAAATAACCTTTTTTTTTCATTTCTTTTTTAATTTTTTAAAACTACAATATTTTATAAACTACTACCGAGTGATAGTAAGAAGTAATTTCTTTTTCAATTTTATTTTTTCTCTTTTTTTGAAACTAACGATATTTTATAAAGTACTATAGTACTTTATAAAATATCGTTAGTTATTTTTAATTTTTAAAATATCGTTAGAAATTATTTCGTACTACCTCTTGGTATATACCAAGAGGTAGTACGAAATAATTTCATACTAAATTAATTTATTTTTTTTCTTTTTTTAAAAAATAAAATATTTTTAAAGGTAAAATTTTTTAACAACCTCTTTTTTCCAACAGTTATTTTCCTGATATGAGTTCCGTCATCGAGTCCGTAATTCGGTAATATTATTGCGGAATATTTCCCATGATTATAGCAAAATATTTTCCTCGATTATAGAGGAATATTTTCGATGATATTATTGCGGAATAATGTCGTCGAAAATAATCCTCTATAATCGAGGAAAATATTTCGCTATAATCAGGGAAAATATTCCGCAATAATATTACCAAAAATATTCCGCAAAACACACGAAATATTTTCAGTGATATTATTGCACAGTATCTATAGTATAGTATATAATTGCAATTGTCAAGAATAAAAAAAAAAATATGTTCGAATTTAATACCGGGATTTTACTTTCGAATTCTTTAATATTTTATTGTCCAGTCAGTAATATTTTTTCATTAACGGCATTCGGTATTCATTATATATAATTTTTTTATTTAATATAGTTATTGTTAAATTAACGATCCACTTTTTTTAATTGTAGACTACGCTTTTTGGTGCACGAGAATGGGCAGAAAAATTGTGAAATTAGGAGCCATAAATTTGACACCTGTAAGGTGAAGTACCCGAATCCTGACCAGGTTATAAGCTAAACATGTTTTCCTTTTACGGTATTACGTGTTTAGCTTATGAGCCGGTCAGGTTTAGGTGTCTGGTCAGGATTCGGGTACTTTACCTTAACCATGGAAATCCATCGATATCATGACTTTTTAAAAAGAGAGGTAAAAATAAATGGATCATTAATTTTGTAAGGGGGTCCGAAGTGGTGACTCATTCCGACTAGCGGCATGAGTAAGCTAGCGGCGATATTCTCGTGGCAATTTATAACTTAACAATTTTCCTTCCAGGCAGCGAGGAGAAGCATGCAAAGAGGAGTATTCCTTTTTAACACAACAATCTTTTATGAACGAAACAACAGAAGATACGTAAATGGTTTAGAAATCATCGATTTCATTGATTCGTTATTGAACCTGGCGCTACCTTTGATTAGCCAAGAGTATTGTTTTTTTTTTTTTTTTTATTCTTTTTTCTGGATTTAGTTAATCAACCATTTCTCCAATTACGATTATATGTATAGTTTATTTGACATTGCGGTCGGAAACACAGGTATGATAGGAACAACTTTTACAATGAGGTTAAGATGATTGTATTAGTAGTTCCTACAATCCCTTGTTAGAGGGAGGGAGTGTCGGTGGTCACCCATCCACTAACAGACCGTGCTCAATGCTGCTTAACTTCATTGATCACTCTGCCGCTAGATGGAACGAGTCACTCCGACCCCCTAAGAGTATTGTGATAAATGTTTCACGAAATATGTCGACATCTTGTTGACAAAGATAATTGCTTTTCAGGTAATAACTACTAATAGAGAAGTCACATGGTTTGAGATGACTCAATCGTTTAATTGTGCTAGGGCGGTGTCTAATTTGCCCCCCAAAAAAAAAAAAAAATCAGCGATATCTTAGCGGGTCAGACCGGATTCGGATTCCTCTCATCCAGAATAACCGGAATCCGACCTGACCCGCAAAAATATTCCACCCCTACCCTTAAAAAAAATTAATTTCGTCCGAAAAAATAGAGCTGCGGGTCAGGCAGAAAATAAAAGAAATTCTAGCGGGTCAGCCTGGATTCGGGTTCCTCTCATCCAGAACAACCAGAATCCGATCTGACCCGCAAAAATATTCCATCCCCTACCCTTAAAAAAAATTAATTTTGTCAAAAAAAAGGAGCTGCGGGTCAGGCAGAAAATAAAAGAAATTTTAGCAGGTCATCCTAGGTCTATGACGTTTACTTTGCAATTTTCCATACCACAACCAAGTTATTAAGTTTTAGGCAAAACAGCTTTTTATTTCAAGACATTTTTTCCTTCATTTACAGCATTCATTTACAAAATTTTTCTGTAATAATCCCATTTTCGATTCTCTAAAATCCTAATCGAATATTCCACTGATCGCTACCTCAATAATCGGCGAAATAATCAGAGCCGAATTTAACACAAATGAGGCCCTAGGCAGCCGTCTCGATGCGGCCCCCCAAACCTCCCTCGCTAATACAGAAAATAAGATATATATCTTTTAGGAATTTTTCCACAAAAATTTGTTTTAGTTTTGTACTATTGGATTTTTTTCCCTTTGGTTTAAAGTAAATTCGAATCATTAGTAAAATATCACCGCTTGTGCTGATCTGCTTTTTCAATGGCAGGTATGCATACAGAAGTTAGCCTGGGTAATAAGGTTAATGCCACTACATCTTAATAGCCTTTTTTTATTCATAATTTTAAAGAATGGGAAAAGGGATAGAATTTGTTAGTGTTTTTTTTTTCCATTTGAACGGCACGTCTGGACAGTTCTGAAAAACAATGCAGGCGATTTGGATTTATAGCAGGTACCTACAGTCTTTGTATGAAAAAAAAAAAAAAAAAACTTCAATTTTGCAACACAGTTTTTAGAAACCGTCGTTAAGAAATGAAAAAACAGCCATGTCTTCTCATATCCGCGGGTCCTCAACTACGCGCGGCCCTACGCAGTTGCCTATTTTGCCTATTGAAAAGTTCGGCTCTGGCACCGTTTCATTCGACATTGGCTATCGGATCGAAAGAACTTTTTCACAGTTTAAATGAAGAATAATTCCAATATTCTTTACAACCAATGACAACAAAACCCACGTAACTCCACAGCTCTCCAAAACTCGTTTCTTCTGTATTAAGCTTATCCTGTAGAAAAAAGCTATACGATTTTCGAAATTAAGGTCAATTTTTCACCAAAAATTGAATTCACATTTTTTTTACTTGAAAAATTCAAAAAAGAACAGGAAAAATACAGTTAATGTTAAATTCACACAAAAATACACTAAAAATGTTTTAATCGCCATTTTGGAAATCTGTTCACGTCATCAAGACGCATGCGCAGACCAATCGACGCCAAGTGTTTTTCGGGAGTTTCTCATTCCGGCCTTAACGTCCGAAGGGGTCGGATCGGTTTTTTTCACCGGTGTCCGTGAGTTTTTTTTTTAATTTTAATAAATTATTTTTTTAGCTCGGGCTTTATTTAATTTAAATAAAATAGTGTTCGGTTTTTATTTTATTTTTTTAAAAATAATTTATTATTAAATTTTAAATACGGTATATAATTTTTTTTTTTTTTTTTAATTTACTATTATCGGTCCGGCTTGGAGGCAAACCAGGAGGTTTGGTCTCCCATCGTAGAAGGCCTAGGTATCGACCCGGCGACTGGCCTTGTGGTATTAGTGTTAAGGATTTAGTGTTAAGTTCCCCCGCAAATCGTTACGTTAGAAGTCAGCCCCTCTCTTGGAGCTGCAGAGTTTAATTAGGCTGTATATTCTATTCGATTCGATTCGAACATGCATGGCGCGGGAGATAAGCTCCATAGTGAGAGTCTCCAGGGTTTTCTTTCGGATGACTGGGTGTCCGAGGTTATTGGCGCACCGCAAGCCTTAACTGTACATATGTGGAGTTAAAGCCGATAGGTCTCCGGCTAGCTCTGATGGCATGGTTCCCTAGACGGCCGGTCCAATGCGGAAGGTCTTAACCTTTTACGCCTGGAAATCCGAATTTTTTTTGCAATTTTGCATTATTTTTCTTATCTCAAGCTATTAATTTAAAAACAAAAATAGTAATAATACTAACATTACAATTTAAAATAATTAATTTTTTTATTTCAATCACACCGCGGGAGATAAACTCCATTGTGAGGGTCTCCAACCCCCCCCCCTTTTTTAATCGTCTTTTTTTTTTTTTTTGTTTCAGTTTTCACAGTAGCAGCCAGAGGAATCATCGCAACCAGAGGAATCGTCACAGCCGCAACGCAGTCCAAAAACTTCAACAACGAGGTTTGAGTTAGGGCAATGGGTTTGGGCATGGCTATGGTATAGGTATGTATGGATGTGGTATGGTATGGTATGGGTATGGTTTGGCATGGATTTGGGTTATGAGGTTCTTACCTTTTCTTCTTTTTCTTATTTCCAATTTTTTCTATTACTTTTTTATTATTATTTTTCTTTTTATTTATATTCCTCTCCTACATTTTTTTAATTTAAAAAAAAAATTAAAATTAAATAAAACAAAACGGGACTTTAAAAGGCAGCCTATTATAGTTTGAAAAAGCTGTCGATTACCATTTTTTTTAAAAAAGCGGTTAAAGGACATAAGAATCGAATTCATTTTTCGCGTAAAGGTTGTCGAATAGTATCTCGACAATCTTGTCTCTAATGTTTGGTATTGTAAATTGTATGAACGTCCAATGCCGTACATTGTACATTCGTACAATCTTAAATCATATTTAGTTTAAGCTTAGTTGTATTAATTTTATTAGCTTTAGTTACTGTATTAGTTTTAATTATTGTATTAGTTTTAGTTATTGTATTCGTTATAGGTATTGTATTAGTTTTAAGTTGTCAGCTAGAGGAGTAAAGTTCTCCTTATGTCATGCGGATCCAATGTCGTGCAGATCGATGTGAAAAGGACGTCATTTTTATGTCGATCCGTACGGGGTTGGTGACTTGTGGCGTTAGGAGGATGTGATCCTTGAAAGCTGGCTTGGGGGGACAACTCGGTCGGGCGCGGTCTCCGAGTTTTCCCCCCAACCCGTGTGGGGATTTTGGCTAGTCCCCCATCGGGCGCCTCCCCAGGTGGCGGATAGGGGAACGCTCTCCGAAATCAGAGAGTATGAGGATTCCTCGGGCGGACCAAAACTAGCCACAACAGAACAGCATGTCAATCAGAAAGATCTAGCAGTTAATCTAACAGCCTTTTAATTTTGCAGGGAAAAGGCATGGGAAAAGGCTAAAAATTACGGTTTGGGGTTCGCGGACATTACAAAATGATGAAAAGCTTTATGTGGTGGAATGAGTTTAGGAAACGTTTGGCATGAATTCTTACTTCAGTTTCGGTCTTGCATGAATCCTTCAGCCTTTATCTTTGTACCTTTATTTATTTACATTTAACAAAAATTACGGCCCGGTACGGTCTTTTAAAGCTAAAAAAAAAAAATCCTTTTTGCAACAAAGTTTTTAGAAACTGTAGTTAAGAAGTGGAAAAACAACCTTGCCCTCTCATATCCGCGGGTCCTCAACGACGCGCGGCCCCCTAAAAACGTGCGGCCCTAGGCAGTTGCCTATTTTGCCTATTGCAAAGTTCGGCTCTGGAAATAATCGATAGTTCGGTAAAAAAAATTAACCGATTACTTGAAAATCGATAAGTAATCTCCCATCTGTATTTTCAGGCAGCCCAAAGCTTTTTTTAACTAATGAGGACTTTTCTATGAGAAAGGCTAGAAAGCTATAACAAGTCAGCCCAAAGTCAGGGGCTCCTTAATCAGAGAAATCAGAATACAGGTCCACCAGCTAATGTTTACTTAGATTTCTGGCCGACCCGCAGCATTTTATTTTTCGACGATACTAAATTTTTTGGTTCCAATGTGAAAAAGTTTTGCAGGTCAGTCCGAAATTAAGACCATCTTGAAGAGAAAAACACAAATCCAAGTTCACTTGCTTAAAATTTCACTCAAGTTCTGCCTATGGCCCGCAGCTTTTTATTTTTTTTTTCAACAAAATTTTTTCTTCTTTAATAATAGGGGGTGGAATATTTTTGCGGGTCAGGTCGGATTCCGGTTCTTCTGGATGAGAGGAACTCAAATCCAGGCTGACCCGCTAAAATTTCCTTCCATTTCTGCCTGACCCGCAGCTTTTTTTGTTTCCGACGAAATTAATTTTTTTAAGGGTAGGGGGTGGAATATTTTTGCGGGTCAGGTCGGATTCCGGTTCTTCTGGATGAGAGGAACTCAAATCCAGGCTGACCCGCTAAAATTTCCTTCCATTTCTGCCTGACCCGCAGCTCCTTTTTTTTTCGACAAAATTAATTTTTTTAAGGGTGGGGGGTTGAATATTTTTGCGGGTCAGGTCGGATTCCGGTTATTCTGGATGAGAGGAATCCGAATCCGGTCTGACCCGCTAAGATATCCTTGATTTTTTTTTTTTTTTTTTTTTTTTTTTTTTTTTTTTTTTTTTTTGGGCAAATTAGACACCGCCAAAATGGCGGATAATCAAAACCTTGCGGTTATACAGTATAAATAAACTTTGAATCATAGCTAAAACGTTTTCCTTTCAAAAGATTAAAATATGATTCGTGAGAAATTGTTTTCTTTTATCAATCGAGTCTATCATCTGTTCAAGTGCATTGCAATAAGATAGCTGAGGTCTTTTATTTATCGTTTTCTCACTGGTATACGTAATTTTTTTCAGTAGTAGTTTTTCCAGTTTAATTTTTTTAAGGAAAAAAATGTTAGCTTTATTTAGGTCCCTGTGCTGCCAGAAGAAAGAACAACTTGTAAGTTTTGTCTATTTTATATAGGAAGAAACTGGCAACTTGTGATGTCACGGTCCCGGCTTGTAAATAAATGATAACGGTCAATAATTAATTGAAATAATACTATTTTTTTTCTTTTTAATTACCTAAAAAAATTAAAACAAAAGTTATCATCTGAGGAGTCAAGCATTACTGAAGCTCCAGCAGTACAGTTACCAACTTATCAACTCAACACTTATCAACTGGTAAGTCAAATTCATATAGCTAGTACCTGCTGTACCAGTACTATACAGTTAGCAACTTTGAGAAAATCTCATTACAAAACAAAAAAAAAAAAAAAAATATTACGAAAATAGTAAGTAGGCAGAAAATCCTGACAAAAAAAGTAATGTCACAAATAGGTAATTCACAATCAGAATTTTTTTACAAACGTATACTAAAAAAACGAAAACTGTTATATTTCATAACTTTCAGAGATAAGCCTTTATGCATAACAATACATAATACCACCGACCTATTTGACTCAAATTTCACTCATATCTGCAATACCCTATGTGAAAAAAATCAATGAAAGCGAATCTGAAACATACTTAGGATTAACCATTGACAATAAATTAAACTGGCAAAATCATATAAATAAATTAAAGGTAAAATTAAAAAACTAAATAGGTATTTATTCTTAGAATCGAAAAATATTTTGATAAAAAAACTTTGGGGAAAATCTACCATGCAGTATATCAATCGCAACTGAATTATGGTGTTACATTCTACGGAGGCACATTTGACTATATTATTCATTCCTTAAAAGTTACGCAAAATTCTGCTATTAGAACACTCATTGGAACCTTCCAAAACTATTTTGCTACAAAATTATACTCTGACTTTAGAATATTACCATTGCATTGTCTATAAATACATGTTAATTCCATCTGTCTTAAACAACTAAACAAGAAAACATTCAACTGTTACACATTCAACCAAAACATTAGAAATGCAAAAATAGAATTTCAAAATTTCAAAATCAGAATTTTTTTACAAATGTATACTGAAAAAACAAAAACTGTTATACTTCATAACTTTCAGAGACAAGCCTTTATGCAGCTAGGGGTGGACACGGGACGGGATTTTCAGATTTCCCGTCCCGTCCCGAAAGAAAGCTTGTCCCGTCCCGGATCCC
Organism: Liposcelis bostrychophila; assembly: GCA_037577465.1. Taxonomy (NCBI): domain Eukaryota; kingdom Metazoa; phylum Arthropoda; class Insecta; order Psocodea; family Liposcelididae; genus Liposcelis; species Liposcelis bostrychophila. The sequence continues at coordinate 17,061,170 of CM075212.1, read as the reverse complement.
GTCCCGAAATTACTACAACGGTCCCGTCCCGAATCCCGTCCCGACCCGGGAAATCCCGTGTCGTCCCGTCCCGTCCCGAAAATCCCGAGAATTTTAATGCTTTTATTTCTTATAATGGGACGTCTATTTTTTTCTTTTTACGTTATTTACTGTGACCAAGGAAAAGTAGCATTTAAATGAAAATAATCAATTTTTTTTAAATAAGTGCAATCATTTGAATTTTGACACATTTTTTTGGGGGGAAGAAAAAAATAAAAATAAAATTTAAAAAAAAAAAAAAAAAAAAAAAAACCGATTAGAATAAAATTTGAACACACGATAGACATATTTACAACCATCTTCCGTTTGCGATTCTCAGAATTACAAAAAAAGTAAAAGGAAAAAAAAAAGAAAAGAAAAAGTGGGTTGTAAAGTATTTTTACAAATGAAATGGTATCCTTTAAAAAATACAGGAAAAAGTCCCTTTCGCTACAAATAAAAAAGGTTAATATATACAGGTTCAAAAGGGGAAAAATCGTCAAGGTCGATCCCTAACATTACATAAAAACCCATCCAGTAAAGTATTTTAAAACGAACCACATGTACCTGCAGAACAAAAGGAATTTTTTCTTCATTACTTCCAAAAAAAAAAAAAAAAGTAACTACACCAGACCAAAAACTCGTATCGAAAAAGAAAAAAAAAAAAAATTCGGGATTTCGGGACGGGATTCGGGATTCTATGTATCCCGACCCGTCCCGTCCCGAAAAATGTCTGTCCCGTCTCGAATCCCGTCCCGTTGTTAAAACGTCAGTCCCGTCCCGGATCCCGTCCCGTTTTCGGGACGGGATTCGGGACGGGACGGGAAAATCCCGTTCCCGTGTCCACCCCTATTTATGCATAACAATACATAATACCACCGACCTATTCTGCCGTGAAAAGGGGAATCAACCTATCGCACATGTCTGGGTTGGCCACGTTTGTTTATGTTTAACTTATAAACGAATATATGGCCAACCCCGAGACGTGCGATAGGTCGATTCCCCTTTTCACGGCAGTATTTGACTCAAATTTCACTCATATCTGCAATACCCTATGTGAAAAAAATCAATGAAAGCGAATCCACTGAATGTTTTCTTGTTTAGTTGTTTAAGACAGATGGAATTAAGATTAACCACTGTTAACACTACCATGAAACTTCATTACAATCAAAGGCAGAAATAGCGCACCATACCAAGCCCCCCTATAATAATATAACACCAAATTAAAAGGGGTCATGTACATATTACGTAAGCATTTTTTTTTTGCCATTTTCAACCCCCTCCCCCCCCGTTGTAAGCATGAGTAAGATTTTGGCAACCCCCCCCCCCCCCCATATTACGTAAATTTTTTTTTTTTTTTTTTTTTAATGGAACCAACGGCACTTGACTTCGGTAATTTTCCCCATAATCCATTGAACTGAAATAATATTAGCTCGCCGCAACATTTACAATATTTTAAAAAAGCATGAAATTAATTAATTATTATTTTATTTTCAAAAATTCATGGTCAGAGTAGAAAAAAGCTTACGTAAGAACGTGTGAGATCCCCCCCTCCCCTTGATAAGGTGTCGTAAACATTTACGAGACCCCCTCCCCCCCTTAACATGCTTACGTAATATGTACATGACCCCTAAGCTTCTAAAAAATTTAAAAATGCTGTATATAAACAAATGAGACTGTTAAAGAAATGATAAAGGGGCACTTATTTGAATCCATAAGTGATATTTTAATATCCTAATAAAATTTCAATTTTTTAATTTATTTCAATACCTAAATTTATAATCATTAATTTGTAAATGATAATTTGTAATTGGACCGCCCCTACACTCCAATCAGTTTAGGGGGGTCCATTTTATTATGCTTCGTTTATAATATAGTAATAATGTAAAAATTAATATCAAACGCAGTTTGTAATAAATGACCTTCTCTGACTGCCGGTACCATTTTCAGACTACACTCATGAAAACAAAACAAGATCTTACCTTCCTTTTCAGCAAGTTTAGAAGTGTCGATCTCCTCTGTTTTAATGGATTTAATTAAAAAATCAAAACCCATACAGTTATTTCTTACGATAACAGCCATATTGAATGAGATATCGATTGTCCATTATCGATATGTCGAATATCGATTTGTGTCGATTTATCGATATATCGAAGTTATCGATAAAATAATGGCAACAACACTACTGCAGTCCATTTGAAAGCAAAATAAAAATTTATGAAAAGAAAATTATTGCTAACTAATTCTAAATGGCAAGTAAACCAAAAAAAAACATTTTCATTTGACTTTTTCTTCGCTGAATAATTATACTGAATCTTATTATTAGGGAGTGAATTGAACATAATTTTAAAAATGTCAATGCCGAAAAAAACGAAACTGGAAAGGGAAAGATCACCTGTTGATCCTTTTTCCGAGACAAAACCCAAAAGGAGAAGAATTGATGAATGGAATGATTTTGCTCAAGATTCTTTGAAAAAAAGAGACAAATCTTTGAAAGATGAAAACATTCAAAATTTATTTTCCTTACCAAAAAAACCTAAGGTGGAACTGAAAAAGAAAGCATCAACACTGGGAAAGAGATCGAAGAAAGAAATTGAAGAATCCAAAGTATGATGATGTTATGTTATGTTATTAATTTTTTGTTGTATTAATGTAGTTATGACGGGGGAAGTAAAAGTAATTAGAGGTACTGGTAGGGATGTGGTTAGAATGTTGAAGAACAATCGCATGCTTGATTTAATTATTGTAGTTAGTTCTTTCAGTTTAATTTTAACATTAATAAAATGTAAATATTTTTGTTATTTTTAGGGTGGCTGCAGCTCTTTGTGTCCAGACACAACACCCAGCCATGATGAGGATGTCCAGCTTAATAATGCCAGTTCATCACAACCCACAACTTTGAAAGATGAAGACATTCAGAGTTTATCTTCCTTACCAAAGAAAGCTAAGGTGGAATTGGAAAAGAAAGTGTCAACACTGGGAAAGAGATCTAAGAAAGAAATTGAAAAATCCAAAGACAACTATTGTCAAGACACAACAGCTAGCCATGATGAGGATATCCAAATTAATAATGCCAGTTCATCACAACTCACAACTTCTAAGGCAACTCCCCTTCAAGTAAAGAGAAAAAAATTGTTTTTTTGTTATTTTGAATATATTTCTGACTTACAAACATTTTTTTTCTTTCAGATGAAATGGAAGGATGATGAGCTCCTTGCAGAAATAGAAGATTTAGATAGGCATATAGCAAGAAATGTGATTAAACTTTTTGATGATGACAATACAATTCCATTTATTGCTAGATATAGAAAAGATATGACAGGGGGTATGGATCCTGATAAACTTAGAAAAGTAAAACAGTCGTATGATTCTGTTAAAAATATTATTCATAAAGCACAAAACATTGTGAAGCAAGCTTCTGCCCAAGGAAAATTAAACAAGGATTTGACGAATTCTATATGTAGTGCTCGTAGCTTGGCTGAATTGGATAGCATTGTAAGTTTTTGGAAAAGAAAAAAATGTGACCAGATTAATTGTTTACCTGGATTTTTAATAAATATGATTCTGAAGCTCCATAATAATTGTTTCCTTTTTTCAGAGCTCACAATTCAAAACAGGTAGCAAGAGGACATTGGCTGAAAGGGCCAAGGCATTAGGACTGGAAACTCCTGGAAAGAAAATATTTCTCGGGACAGAAGCAGTTGATATTTTGAGTTTGATCTGTTCGGACGTTGACGGTCTTGAAAATGATAAGAAAATAGAAGAAGGTTTAAAGCACATAATTGCTGAAATGATCTCAAAGCATGAGGACGTTCTTTTAGGAGTAAAAAAAATGTAAGAGACTTTTTTAGTTCTGTGATCGAAGAAAGGGAGTCTTAAAATCAAAAAGATCGTTTTTCAAAATATTTATAAATTTTAACCTCATGCTATTTTTTTTTTTTTTTCTAGTTACAAGTCCACTCACGCAATCAAACTAGAGAGCACCGGAAAGAAAATTGACAACGGCTCTCCTAGAGCCGAAAAAATTTCAAAGTATGATTTATACTTAAATTTTCAGGCCCCTGTCAAGTTCCTGAAATCTCATCAGATCCTCGCTATTAATCGGGCTGAATCCCAGAAATTATTAACCGTTAAAATTGTTATCCCGGATTCTATGTGGGAGAATTTGAAAAACGATTGTTGCGGTAAATGGCTTGGAAGAGGTATTGCTTTCCCTCTTAGAACGAAACTCGTTTTAGAGAGTTTCGACGACGCTGTTCATCGTTTAAGTAAGTGCCATTTTCCGTAGTTATTAAATCGATTTTTAATCCTATGCATTCTATTTTTAGTAAGTCCAATGGTCATACGTCATATCCGATCGCAGCTGGCGGAGTTCGCCGAAAGCGAGTCGCTCAACGTCTTCTCTCAAAATTTAAGAAATCTTCTTCTGACTCGACCTTTAAGAGGGAAAGTTGTGTGCGCAATCGATCCAGGTTTCAAAAACGGGTGCAAAATTGCGGTGGTATCTCCATCCGGCGTGGTTCAACAATTTATGAAACTTTTTTTACCTCAAGTTTCAAAGTCATCTGATAGAGATGCTCAAACTTTTCGAAATATGCTCATAGCTTTTAAGTTCGTTTTTTTTAAATCTTTTTAGCAATTTTTTTTTTTTATTTTCACGTTTTGGTATAAATTCTTATTATGTTTTTTTCAGTTGTGATACGATCGCTTTAGGAAATGGAAAGGGTTGTAGGGAAGCGGAATCATTTTTGAATAGTTTAATCAAAAGAAAATTTTTCGACCCTTTGAAGGTTCGCTATACGATCGTAGACGAACAAGGGATTTCCATTTATTCTTGTAGTAGTTTGGCTTCAGAAGAATTTCCCGGACTTGATCCTAATTTTATTAGCGCAGGTTTGTATTTTTTTTTTTTTTTTTTTTTTTTGGAGAAATCTTAATTGTAAAATTAAAAATACTTAAAGTGAAAAAATTAAAGATTGGTGTTAAGTAATTGAAGTGATACTCATAGTAGCTAAAAGATTAGGAGGTTGCACTCCCAAGCTTTGTTTCTAATTTTAAAAAAAGCGATTATTGATCAAAAACTATTATTTTTTTTTTTTTTTTTTTTTTTTTTTTTTAGTGGCATTAGCTCGCAAATTGCAAGATCCGTTAAGTGAACTAGTCAAAATAGAACCAAAACATTTAGGAGTAGGAATGTATCAACACGATGTTACCGAAAAAAAATTAGTCGCAGCTTTAGATGAAGTCGTTTCGGAGTGCGTGAGTTTTGTAGGAGTCGACGTTAATACATGTTCCATTTATCTCTTAAAGTGAGTTCCCAAAACTTTAATTTTCTTTTATCATGAACGTACTTTCATTGTTATTTTTATTTTCCAGGCGAGTTGCAGGTTTAAATGAATCCAAAGCGAAAAATATTGTTGATCATCGTTTGACGAACGGGCCTTTTCGCTCGAGATTCGATTTGAAAAAAGTTAAATTAATAGGTGAAAAGACCTTCCAGCAATGCGCTGGGTTTATAAGAATCATTCCGTCCACTGCAAAGTAAGTACAGGAATATTTCAGAATTCAGTCCATCCGCTCCACTTCTTCGTAAAATTCGAAAACCTTTTTTCGGGTATTTTGATAAGCTAAAGACGTTTTTGTTCATCACATCGTGGTTCGAAACGTTTTAAATCTCCTTGAAAAGCCTATATTCAAATCTAGAAACTTTATTCTGAATTAAAAATAATTAATCGATTTTTTTTTCTATCAAGCCCCGATGAATTGGCTCCAGTGTCGAAAAATTCATCAAACCAAAGTGCAGAACTTAATCCATTAGACAGAACGTGGATTCACCCTGAATCGTACAAAGTGGCTGAAGGGTAATTATTAGTATTTTATTTTATTTAAGTTGACTTCAAGACTGATATTTATTTATTTTTTTTTTTTACAGAGTATTAAACTTATTAGATTTGAATCTTAAAGATCTTGGCAGTGATTCTTTCATTAAAATGGCGCAGGAAAGGATGAAGGGAATGAGGGTAGAGGAACTTGCTGAGAATTTTCAAATTTCTCCCGTGGCAATGAAACTTATTGTGGACAGCTTTTCGATGTCCACCGATCACGATTTGAGAATGCTTTCGTCTGCTCCACTATTCCGGGAAGGGATTACGACATTCGAATCCTTAAACGTCGGTGATACTCTTTCTGGTAACTTGCCATTTTTCCATTCCGTAAAACTTTTGAGTCCTTACTGTTTGAGTGCGATTATTTCATAATTCTTTTTACTTTTTTTTTTTAGGAGTCGTGAGGAATGTTGTACATTTTGGTGCTTTCGTCGATATTGGAGTCGGACGAGATGGCTTAATTCATAGTTCTGGGATGAAAGGGATGACTGTTAAACTTAATGACAAAGTTACAGTTCTGGTCGTAAAGGTTGTTCCGGAAAAAAAACACGTAAATTTACAGCTCGTGTCGGTTAATTAAATTGCCGAATAGGAACTCAAAACAATTTGAAAATAATTTAATTTCACCCTCCTTTTAAAAATACGAATTGAAAGTTACAAATTTATTTTTCATTTTCTCCAAAACTTTAAACAGAAATTTTTGAAATGGTTTTTGTTCTGATAGGGGTATAATATTTAAAGAGAGGTCCAATAAATTTGGAAGGTTCCTGTTTGTGCTTTTAGCATAAAATTTAAGTTAAGATTTAGGTTTTTTCAAGCGACTTTAATTTTTTTGTAAAGACAAGCCTTAACAAGCTTTTCTTACTTTTTAATGTCTAGTAAATGATGTTTTGGTCTTTCCTTGAACCAAATTTCTGGTGAAGTAGACTATTGTGATTATTTTCTGCTATTAAGTTAAGTAAATCCGACTTAGCCAAACCTGTACTGGTATACTTATGTGACAGTTCAGAAATTTGCAAAACGGCCAAATTTCCTCAAATGTGCAACCCGGATTTTCTGCAGAAAATCGCTATTTTCTTTTTAGATTAATAAGGTTGAATTTCAAAGTGCCTTTCTTACTCAGGACGATGAAAAATGTATACCTGCTTTTAATAGATCAAAAATATTTTTCTTTGTGAAAATATCCATGCTAAATGTTTTGAATTTATTTGAAGAGAGTTTTATCTGATTTGCAGGTATCAATTTTGATCGACTTATGAATTTACGTGCTATTTTTTACATAATAAATTTATTTATTTAATTATTTATTATTTTTCCAAGACTGACAATATGTAAAAATTTGATACATATTTGTGATTTTGACTGAGATTTTGATTTATTTAATAAAGAAAAAATTGTTAGGTTTTATCAGACTTTTTTTTCCAATTCCCTTTTGTGATAAAAGCTGAAGTATCGATAGCCAGAAGTGGCTATAGGTTTTGGGAAATATTTTTTTTCTACAGGAAAGTACTAAGTTGTCGCCCTTAATTGAAAAAAACAGTGCAGTCAGTGCTGCCTTTACAGACCCTTTACACTTTTTTTCTCAAGATGTGTGCAATTTTAATTTTTTGACCGTTTTTATACTCAGTCAAAAATTAAATTGCAAAGTCAGGAAAAAAATGATTAGCTTCTTCCTTTATCCGCCCCTGCTTGTGACTGACACAATTCCTATAATAATGCTTTTCTTGTACTAGAAGTGTTGATAAGAAGTAATTTATTTTTATTATTGGGTAAGAAAATAATTTCCATACCATTAAAATGTGTCTTTCGAAATTTAATGTAATCGGTTTTAAGTGTGTACTTACGTAACACCACTAAGGCGAGGGGGGTCGGAGTGGTGACGTGTCCATGTAGTGGTTTGGCTATCAATGAAGTTAAGCAGCATTGATGCGGGCCAGCTTCTGGATGGGTGACCGCACCGACACTCTTCCCCTCTGGCAGGGATGGAGGGAACTTACAAATGCAGTCATCTTAACCTCACTGTACGAGTTGGTTGCCGCATGCCAGAAGAGGAAAAGTCCCTGACCTGCGCAAGCAGTTAGTAGAACACAAAAAAAGACCTGCGCAAGCAGTTAATCGAATATAATTTAAAAAAAAAAAAAAAAGGCAGATCTTTGTGCGGAGTCATATAGGAATTCAGTTAAAAGGATTGTGTGGGGTCCGTTAATTTCAATTTCATCCGAAGTCCGAAGTATGATATTTCGTGGGCTCAGTATTATATTGTTCTAGATACACTTCCCGGGTTGACACTAGTCCCCTGTACTTAGCTTATGAAAAGCGCGTGTCAACCCGGGAAGTGTATCTAGAACAATATAATACTGAGCCCACGTAATTGTATATTATAGGTCTACGTCGGTTATGCCTAAGTCGTTCAAAATATGAAGAGTGTGAAACAGTTTGCAAGAATACATCCATGTTGTTATTGGCTGGATTTGCATCTGAACGACAACTGGCCGAAATTATTCTAAACCTCGTAAAGGACTTGAAATCAATGTCCATTCCTTCTCCAACCGCACATTCTAAAATCACATTCAAAAAAATTAGGTTTATTAGGTTTAATTTTTTTTTTTTTTTTAGGTTTTTTAGGTTAGGTACAGTTTTAATTTTGACCGTTTTTATACTCAGTCAAAAATTAAATTGCAAAGCCAAAAAAAAAAAAAAAATTTTAAACTCCTTCCTTTGCCCGCCCCTGCTTGTGACTGACATAATTCCTATTATTATGTTTTCCTTATATTATCAATTTACGAAGTGTTGATAAGAAGTAATTTATTTTTATTATTGGGTAAGATAATTCAAAGCGAAAAAAAATTTTAATTTCCGATTTTAAAATTCGTTTATTTACGAACTATTTAATAAAAAGAGTGTTCCATACTAGTACAAAAAACATAATTTTTACTACTAAATCTATTCCATTTTAAATTAAATAAATGCATGCAAATACTAATTATTAAAATATAAAAATATATACATTTTACAATGATTGCAATTTATTTTTTAGATTATTAGGTCGGACTAATTAAGGCGTTATCAGTTAAGGCGTCATCAGAAACTACTTTCAAAAAAAATATCGGTCTTGAGGCAATGAGGCCAGCGGAATTGCTCCGGGATTACTCTTTAGAGGTTACAGCCAAGGAGATAAATCAAATTCGCGAAGCGGCTGCAATCGTCCCGAAAGGCACCCAAATCTCTATCCCTTTTTTTCCGGATGAGGATTTCGACCTGCGAGTGACAGCCGCTGAAGTCGTAAAAGACCTTGGATTCGTTCCAATGCCAAACGTTGCAGGTCGAAGGTTCCGATCCCATAACGAGCTGGAGAGTTATCTTGAACGTCTTGGTGTAAACCGTGTGCTCGTCGTGGCCGGAGATTCACCACATACGGAAGGACCGTTTGAAGACGCGCTCTCTGTCATCAAAAGCGGCGTCCTTCAAAAACACGGAATCAAAGAAGTGGGGATTGCTGGTTATCCCAGCGGCCATCCGAGTATAGAGCGCCAGACGTTGCGTCGCTCGATGATCGAAAAATATGCCACGCTTATAAAATTAAATCTAGACTGTTCGATAGTAACTCAGTTCGATTTTAATCCCGAATCGACTTTAGCTTGGCTGAAAGAAGTTCGAAAAGACGGCATCACAGCCCCTGTAAGAGTTGGGATTGCTGGTCCTACAGAAATCGAGCGTTTGAAGGCCTTTGCAAAGCGCTGTGGAGTACAACCTCCTGAAGAATATCCAGAACCAAACAAAGTTCTAGAAAACTTGGCAATGAATTACGAACCAGAAATCCACGGCAAAATGCAGCTGCATTTTTATCCTTTTGGAGGAGTCGCAAAGACCGGACATTGGATCCACCATTTTCAAACAAAACAAAGATGACGTATTTTTCAATTATTTCCCACTAAAAAAATATTTTGCTAACAGTTTTTATCCTTTTATAAACCTAGTTCTGTGCAATAATCACTGGCTATCAACTTTTTGTTAAAGCATCTGTAGCTAACTTAGATTTTTCATTGGTCATTCATACAAAATTAATAAATATTTCATGTAAAAATAGTAATAAATAATACAGTAAAAAAAATTCTGACTATGATCACACTGATCTAAAAATCACAAATAGCCTAACTAATATTTAAGAGTTGCAGTGTTAACAGAATTTTTATCTACTTCTTTTCTTAACATATCTGCTTCATTTGATATGGGATCCTTTACATCAGTGTCTGTTACAATTTTATTCGTCCAACTTCCCAATTCCAAATCCTTCTCTCTCTGTGCTTCCTCCTCCTAAAAAATGAAAAAAATAAAAATCAGAATTTGAAACTGATAATTCCACATAATTAATTCTGTGCTAAATTTAAAGATGTCTTATATTTAAAAAAAAAAGCTCTTGAAGTACTAGTAAATCATATGAATTTAAGAAATAGAACACAGAAATTAATTTTACCGCTTTTTTCATCTTGTTATATTCGTTAATTTCAAATTGATATTTCGGTGTTGTAATCCCAAAAAATGATGCCAGAGATTCACCCAAATAATCACAAACTTGCAGTGTTTTGGATCCTGCAGTTATTGTTTGGTACCACATCCACGGAACCCAATTCAGCTGCTTCTGAAAAATAATTTAAAAATTAATCATTTTTGAAAACAAAGGATTGTTAAAAGTCCTTGAAATATTTTACACTTACAGGATCGACAGGATCTCGACAAGGAGAATCAACCTCCGAGTGTTCGACATCATCGTCGACTTCTAAAGTTCCATCAGAGAAATGCAAAATTTTTTTCTGGGATGTTTGGGATCTAGTTTCGCTAAAACTGTCGGAGAGCTGTTGAGTAACAAAAGTATTATTAATTCACACGTGATAATGAATAATTTCGCGTTGTGTAATTACTACTCACCTTTTCGTTCATCTTTCCAGAATATTAATGCACGAAATCAATACCAGTTAATGAATAAATGATTATTGTTCTACGAAATATTAATTGCTTCCGTGTTTCACTGTTTTCGTTTTCAAAACAAAACAAATCAGGGTTGCCATGCCCATGAAGTCGGAAATTTTTATAAATATACGTACTTTTATTTAAATTTACAAGTAACTAATGTGATATTTTTTTAAAAAATATTTCATTCATTTATTTTAGAGCAAGTTCACTTTTCGATAACAGCCCGATAACAAGATAACAAAGAAAAACACTATTATTAAGGTTAAAATAATTAAATTCCCAAATAAGTAAGGAAATAAAAGAACTACTCCAGCGCTTCAAGCGGTTGAAATCAGAACTATGCAGATTTTAAATGTAAACACAACCTTACATTAAAATCTGCAGTGAGTGATTTTATTGTATTGTAAAATTTTCGAGTAAAACCAGAATTTAAAAATATTTTTGTTTACAGCTTGAAAATGGAAGAGCTTTTTGTAGTTAATCGGTATGTTTCTTTAGCCAAGACAAGCATTTATTTTAATAAAAACGGTGAAAATGACAAACCCACGTGACAATAGTTCGTTTGAAAAAAAAAATTTGTACTTTTAAATTACAGATATTTAGGGGATGAGCCAACTGATGATGCAGCACCTGATGAAGAGGAATTGAAGAAAAGATTCTTGGAAAAAGTTGAGGAAAGGAAAAAACTAAAGAAAGCACATAGCAGTGACGTTACAGGCGAGAAAAATAAAGCAGAAAAGAGGAAAATAGATTCGCTAGAAACTGGCCCTCCTGAATCTGAAAAGAAGGAAGAAAGTGATAAAGCTGATGATGGAGATGGGGCAAGTAAGCCTAAGAAACGAAAAAAGAAAAAAAAGAAGGAACCAGAGCCAACCGCAGAAAACACTGTGAAAGATACAACTCAGGAAAATGCTTTTCAAATTTTGGGGAAAGATCAGAATTTGAAAAAAGAAAAACTAAAAAGGGTCTTGCCTCAATGGTTAGCAAAACCATCTATAGTTTCTGTTGATTTAAAAAATTTAACAGATACAGTTGATTCTATTCCACTGTTGGATAAAGGATTCGTAGATAAATTGAAGAGAAATAACATAACTCATTTTTTCCCAGGTAATTATTTTAAATTGAATTTTTTGCAAAGATATTACATTGTTTATTTATTTATTTATTTATTTCAGTGCAAGCTCAATTGATTCCATGGTTGTTAAATGACATCAATAATCCATCAACATATTGGAGTAGTGATGTCTGTGTCTCTGCACCAACTGGTAGCGGTAAAACTTTAGCTTTTGTTTTACCCATCTTGCAGGCTTTGCAAAAACGATTAAAACCTCAAATTCGAGCAGTTGTTGTGTTACCAGTTCAAGAATTAGCAAGCCAGGTTTTTAAAGTCTTTGAGGCATATGCTTCTGGCACAAATCTCAAAGTGGTTTTGCTTTCAAAAATGAGAAGTTTGAAAGAAGAGCAGAAGTTACTTGTGAAAAACGGTAAGCAAGAGAGAAACTTGTCCGAAGTTCATTTTAAAAATGCTTTTTCATACTCTTTCTTTTATTTTTTTCCAGATGAAGTAAATGGATATCAGAATTTGGTTGATATTATTGTTACCACTCCAGGTCGTCTCGTTGATCATTTAAAGTCAACAGCTGGCTTATCCTTTAAAAATTTAAGATTCCTTGTTATTGATGAGGCTGATAGAGTTATGGAAAATATGCAAAATGATTGGTTGGAGCATCTTAATAAGCATATTAATGAAGGTAGTTTTCCTTTTCAGATATTATTTTTTAAACTTTTTCTAATTAATTGCAATTAATTTTTTTTTTTTTTAATTTTTAGATGGCTCTAGATCATATCAAGTTCCCGTACTGACTTTAGAAAATTTAACAAATAAACGAAGGCCCCCTCAAAAGTTGTTATTTTCCGCAACGTTATCTCAGGATCCAGAAAAATTACAACTTCTTGGTTTATTTCAACCAAAACTTTTTACATCTTACGTTAAATCCAAATCAGAATCGGAAAAAGAAAATGGTATTAATCTTACATGTCAGACTTAACACATAAAAGATCGGAAATAATCTGTATTTATTTTGTTTAGGTTGCGAAACGCACAAAGCCGGAGATTTCGTCGGAAAATTCACTACACCCGCCGAATTGAAAGAGTATTACTCAGTTTGCACAAAAGCAGAAAAGGCTTTAGTTCTTCATTATTTAATAGACCACTTAAAGTGGACGAATATATTATGTTTCGTGAATTCCGCGGAAATCACAAGGCGATTAGCCCTGTTACTTAATAAATTAAGTCATGGGAAAGTGAGAGTTGGACAGATATCCGCCAAACTGACAGCGGAAAGAAGAAACAAAACGCTGATGAAATTTGCTAAAGGAACTTATCAAGTGTTAGTGCAAAACATATTTTCTAAGAATTTAAAATCGAAAAATATTTTTAATTTGAAATTTTCGGAAGATACAAGTTTTAATTTTTTTTTTTAGGTTGATTAGTTCCGATTCTTTAGCTCGAGGAATCGACATTCCAGACGTAAATTACGTGATTTCTTACGATTACCCAAATCACATCAAGGCGTATATTCACAGAATAGGGAGGACAGGACGTGCGGGGAAAGAAGGGACATCGCTTGTTTTATTGTCGGGCAAAGAAGAGGTAAAAAAAAATATTTGAAGTTTATTAATGGACAAAGAATTGAAATTAATTTTTTTTTTTAGTTAAAGAAATTTCAGGAATTAATTGACGTAACGGGGAAAAATGAAGTGGAAGAATTGATGTTAGAGGGAGAAATAATCAAGGGTTATTCGGAAGACTTCGAAAACGCTTTACAATCAGTTAAAAAAGAATTAGAAATAAATCAAAATGCTACCTTGAAAAAAATGAAATTTATTAAAAATATCGGAATGAAAAAAGCGAATGCGCTTGAAAATAAGAAGAAAAATGAAGATGTTAGGTAATGGGGCCATTTGAGATTTAATGACTACTGAAAATTTTTTATTTAACTCAGATTTTAAATAAATTAATGAAAGAAAAAATGGTTTATTTTATTTGACGTATTAATTTCATTTCTGTTTACTTATCTTTTATTATCAAATACGATGGCTGAATTAAAAGATCCGAATACTCACTACCGGGATATTTTTTTTGAAAACAGAAGTTTAATTATTTTATTTATTAATTCAACAAGCACAAGAACATAAAAGACTCATGACGATTAGTTAGAACAGGCTTGCTGTTATATCCTTCTTCGACGGTGCTGCCATCCAAATTTTCCCCCCCGAGCAAATTTTTCTATTAAATTCTATTAACCAAAAAGACTAGTTCCAGTTGATTTAAAAACTGTGTCAGAAAATCTACCCCCCCCCCCTTTTAGCTTCCTGACTGTGATAAAAAGTTGGCAGTGACAGTGAAGAAATATTTATCGAGAAAAGTAAAATTTTCTACACCATGGATCTAAGGACATAATGAAAGGAAGAAATAAAAAGAAAAGAAAAATTTCAAAATTGTATTCTTAAATTAATTTAACAAATTCGAAAAGTTTTTTTGTATAAAAGAAAATGGCAACAAACAATAGTTTCAGGTATGATATTATTTTCTACAAGTTTCTTTTCTCAATTTTTTTTTTTTTGTTAATATTATTATTTGTTTTAAAAGGATTAAGAACCTTACTCACGATTTACACTGACCTTAAACGAACAATACTCAAATTTTCCTAGCTTATACACCAGACATTATTTATACGACAATTAAATTATTTTCCTATCGATGTACTTTCCTAAACGTCTAAAAAACGTGTATGTATATTTATATAAATATTTACTGTATATAACAAAAAAAGAAAAGAAAATTTCCTTTATTCGAGTTTTAGCACGCAACGCAGTGCAAAATTCGATTCACAAAAAAAAAAAAAAGTCACTGGATTTAACGGATTTTTTTTTTTTTTTAATTTCATTTTCTCTACTTATCATACTTATTTTTTTTTTTTTTTATATTTTTTTGTTTACTTTTTTTTTCTTTAATAAAACAAAAACTACGATAACAACATTATTCTAAATGTACTAAAAGCTAATTCTTTTACTTTTTTTGCATTCGATTTTAAAATATTTTCTTAAATACATGAAATTGAAGGACCTCAAAAAAATTTTGAATTTTACACGATCTAGGGTGACTGAATAAATTTGAAAATAATTCCAAGACGATTCCATTGATTTTTGGCACTAAATAAATTAATTAAAGCAGACGAAATGCAATCATTTGATTGAAAAAAAAAAAAGAAGTTTAAAATAAATTGAAGTCACCCTTCATAAGATTTCATTTCAAAAAATTAATACTGACAAAAACTTAAAAAAAAAAAAAACGAAAAGAAATATATTCTCATTTTAAAATTAAATGTATATAAAAGAGAGTTCTCATTGATTAACTTAAAAAGGCTTTCTTTAAAAATGTGTACAGACAATTTAAGGATTTTAAAAGGAAAACAAAAACTTATTTATGCTTTATCTAATAAAAAACGTAAAAAAAAAAAAAAAAAATCTTTTTTCTAGTTCTGAACTGAGACGATGATCAAATAATTTTTTTTTTTTATTTTTACCCAAAAGAAAAAAAAATTCTTCTACGTAAGCCAATAATTTAGTAAATTTGAAAATACAATAAAATTTTTCTTATTCGAGAAAAATAAAAAAATTAATCCTAGTTTTAAAATTAAAAAATTAGTATTTCTTTAAAGCAAAAAATTGTAACATTTAAGGAACATGAGCAAAACCCAGACGTGCTTAATAGCAAGTGAGGCAAACCCACATTCAAGGTGCTGCTAAAAGCGGAGGGCGATCGAGCCTAAAATGTGGCGAAAGACCCAACTGAGAGCGTATGGGTGATTCGAACCTCGGTGCTGGATAGATCTTTTAACCACCTAAGTAAAAGAATAAAATGTTAAAAAATAATTAATTACTGCTTAAAAGCCAGTCCCACCAACTGAAGTGAAGAGAAAATTGAGTTTTTACAAGATAACTAACTGAAATTGATCAGCTTACTTACAGCAGTTGGTTGAACAGACCCTTTAATTTTGAATAATTTTTTTTAAAATTTGTACTTAAAACATTTTTTTGGTTCCAAAAAATGGAAGGAAAATAATTCAAAGGCAGTAATTAACTGGGGAACAATATATGGAAGCAGTTCAACGGCTAGAGCACATTTCAATGTTAATAGCAGACAAAATGTATACATATTCTGCGTATGTAAACATTTCGTCTACGTTTAGCTTAAACATTGTAAATATCTCCCCCAAAATATTTTATATTAAAAATTTTTACTGCTGCTACTAGATTTAATCAGACGAAACCTCATTTATCAAAGATTTTGCTGCAAGCCCCATAATTATTTTTTTAATTTTTCACGATGATTTCCAAACGTTTTTTCACATTCCGATTCATTTTTATTGAAAAAAAAATTACCTTATTAAAAACTAAGATCCTAATTAATATTTTTTTAGTTTAATAAAAAAAAAATTATAATTAAAATTATTAGTATAAAGCACAAATATTTTTTTAAAAAAGCCTTTTTTGTTTTCAAAATGTGACCGAAAAACTAAACATTAACATGATTAACATACTTAAATAATTTTTTTTCCATTTCAATAAAAGTAATAATAGAGACGTCAACCGTTAATTTTACCAAATCCTTTTTTACTAGTCGTCGTTATTATTACTAAAATTAAAAATATATTGAACACAACACGGCAGATTTGCCTCGAATCAAAATTGCAGCATGGAGGTTTTATTTAAAAAAAAATATTACGCGGAGGCAGTGATCAGCAAAGGAGATCGAAAACTGAACACATTTTTTTTTTGTATTTATAAATATATATAAATTATGAAAAAAGAATTAATTAATGAGCTTGTTGATTCGGAAAAATGCTCAATCTCTGTCTCTGGAATTCCTGGTTGCCTCCTTCCCAATTCCAATCTTTCCCCTTGGGTCGGAATTTTTCTTTATGATGATTGGTTAAATCTTCATACGATTCCCAATTTTCCCGGTGGAAAAATTTCTTTTTGAAATGATGCGCCTTTTTCTCCGGGTGCTCGGGCCGCTGATATTTCAAAGGAACAGACGGAGGGAGGGAGGAGGGGAAATCGGAGGAGCGGGAAGGTCGTCGGCCGCCGCGGAAATCGGGCTGTACGGCCCGTCCAAAGGTGCCGGCGAAAACGTGTCTATCGTTAAGGGAGGAGGCGAGGAGGGAGAAGGCGTCCTCGGCAAACCCCCTACGTCGATCACCAAAGGAGGATCCAAAACGGGTGGGGAATCCCTCCCGGGGGAAGCCTTCGCCGGGGGGGTTTTGAAAAGCCTGGGCATTTTCGGCCCCGGGCTTCGATTATCAGATTCCTGAACGGGGAGTCGCTTCTTCCCCGGGGGTAACATGACGTTTGCGGGGGGAGGATCTCCGTGACCGATTCCAGAGTCCGGGCTTGTGTTGCAACTGGTGGTGGAGTCTCCCTCTGTGCTTCGTCGTCTTTTGTCCAATTCGATCGAAGCGAACGCCACTAAACGGTCGAAACCGCTGCTGATTTTGTCTTGCCATTTATCTCCTTTATCTTCGTCGTCCAGGACGGAGTCCAGTACTGAAATGACAAGGAGAAATAAAAGTTTAAACTTAAAAAGTTATTTAATTATTTTTTTTAATTTTACCCGTCACCAGTTAAAAAGAAATTAAAAACGTTCAAAGGAAAAAATAGTTAAAAGATTCTACGAACAGTATAAAAAAAAAAACTTTCTTACCAAACGAAAAGAAAAAAAATTTTTTTCTTGCCACAAAAGTTTTCTTTAAAATTTCTTAATTATTAAATTTTTTTTTTTAAGTTAACAGAGAACTTACCTACAACTACGAATCTGGAAAATATAGTGAATGTGAGTGCATCTTCATTGCCATTGCGTGCGGGCGGTGCCTACAGGGATGCAAAGCACTAGTTACTAAAAAAAACACCGAGAAAGCTTGCTCGAATTTTTTTTTTTCTTTTTAAAATTTTTAAAGATGGGAAGTATTTTTTATTGAGAAAAAGGAGGGACAAAAATTACAATTTTTTTAATCAATAATTTTTTTCAATTTTGTTTCAGCGACGAAAAAAATTTCGTACATTTCCAAATAACTTGGCATCAATAATCAATCCATTATCTTTTAAGTAAACACCTGCCCCGTTAAAAAAAAAAAAAAAAAAAAAAAACAGAAATGGCAAGGAGATATTTACTGATGAAACAAATGAAATGCATGAAAGAAGACTTAAGTGAACTTAAATTTTTTTTTTTTTAAATGATTTTATTATACTGAAACTATCCACATGAGCAGCTAATTATTTTAGCAGGAACATTCTGAAAAATTTTCTGGAAAACTCAATAAGCTCCGAAAATACTTCTTAAAAATTTTTTGCCAAAATGGTCAGAAACTTGAAGGTGTCGTGTCGTTTTGCTACCCAAAGACAGAATGCAAACTTCAATTTTTTTTTTTTTTTTTTTTCAAAAATGTTTTTGCTACGATTTTTTTTGTTTTTAGCGAAATTGGCCAACTAAAGCCAAAATTATTTTTCCATAAAAAAATTGAAGTCGCTTAAAAATAGCAAGAAAAACGACACCATCACAAAAAAAATTTGAATTCACTCCAAAAGTCTCCTCTCAACGGGAAAAAAAGAATTTTCCAAGATTGAATCACCTTTTTCATGATGCCCAAAAAAAAATCAGCATTAAATGAACCCGATGGAAATCGAATTTACAAAACAAAATGAAAAAAAAAAAAGATTGATTTAATTAATAATTTTGTATCATACATCCCATCCCTAAATATTTTTTATTTATTTTTTTCAATTTTTTTTTACTTGTTAAATTTTACTTGCAAGCTCTCCGTAAGTAACAGAGCGAGTAAATTGAAAAAAAATATGAAGAAACAATTTCAAGCGAAGAAAGATTAATAAAAATTTTACGAAAATACTGCATTGAAAAAAGACGAACACAAATATTTCGAAAAAAAAAGTGAACTGCACGAGGTGTTTTATTCTATTTTTATTATTTTTTGAATTCGTATTATGAAAAGCGAAAAAAGATAAAAAGTAATCAATTTTCTGATGACAGCAAAGCATGCAAATTAAAATTTAAAAATCTAAACTTTTCCGCGGTGAATCGGTTCGATTTTTCGTTATATAAAAAGCAGTTTTCATGACTTTTTTATGCTCAAAAATGTTAAAGCATTTATTAGCGATTAGGCATGATTTTGATTGCAAAAATTAAATCAAGCGGTCAAACGCATGAAAATTAAAATTAATAATTTTAAATACAGCACGCCTAATTGAAAAATTTTTTTTTGGTCCTCATACTCAAAAAAATTTTTTAAGGAAAAAAAGGGCGGCCACGTATAATAATCTGAAATGTCAAAAAATTTTACCCCTTACCAAAATTCGACTTTGTTTTTAAGAAATTTCAACATCCTAATTTTAGCATTTTCGGGTACAAATCAAGACATTTCAGATTATCACACAATTAAAAATTAGTTAGAAAAAAAAATCTCGATTACAGGTTTTTTTCGTATAATAAATTCTATTAGAAAAAAGAAAAAAATATATATAACAAATTGCCATTTAAATTTCTTCCAAAAATTCGTTTATTACAGGGTCAACTCTCGAATATTAAAAAAAAACGATTTTTTATTATTAACCGCTAAAAATTCAATTTTTTTTTTTAAATTGATTTCCCCGTACAAAATTAGTATTTTCTTTGTAAAAGAGAGAAAAATAAAAAAAAATCTAATAAAATGATGCAGACAGATACAGAAAAAATAATGAAAAAGAAAAGCGGAAGAAAATAATTTCCCAATAATAATAAAATTCTAACAAAACAAAAAAAAAAAAAAAAAAAATCTGATCTACCGTCATGCAAAAAATGCATGAAAATACAATCAACACTTACAAACTAAAGACAAATGGTACTGATTATTAGAGAAACGCTTTCGGGAAAAGCCTTATTATAGCATTAATGAAAAGCGATTTAAAAAAGTACGGAAGCTTGGAAGAGCCATTTTGGAGGGTAGTCGCTAATTAATTTTGACTAAAAATCAAAAACTCTGATTCCGAAAACTTCGGTTGGGGAAAAAAAACCGAAGGATTTTATTTTTTATTTTTTTCCCACGCTATCAAATTGATAGTAATACGATAGTGATAATAAGTGATCTCAAGTTCTATTTACCGGCGCGTTCCAGAAAAGTCAAAAGAAAGAAAAAAAAAAAATTTGAGTACTTTTAGGAATTAAGTTCTAAACTTGGCGAGGGCCTTTCCTATACTTAAACCCGACATTACTGACTTTGAACTTGACATTTGTCATTAAAAACTTCGCAACGGCAAAGCAAAACTTTGAAATAGTGTTAGCAGTGCCAAACTTAAACCAGTTCTTTTTTTGCTGACTCAAAGTGAGAAAAAAAAAAAAAAAAATCAGCCCTTCCGTACTTATAAAAGAGGCAGAAGCAAAACTTCTCACAAGTGAATATTGTCTGCTGTAGCAGTCACATTGTTGTCTTCAAACGAAGCCTACGGAGGCAAAAGCAGTCCGCCAAACGTGCTGCGCGACATTAAAAATGTTATCATACTATTTTTTGTAAAATTTAAAATGTTGGACCAACATGTTGGTACAACAAGTTGGACCAACGTGTTGTATCAACATTCCACACTAATTTCGGCATAAGGGTGCAAATTTACTATGGAATGTTGGACCAACATGTTGATTCAACAAGTTGGACAAACATGTTAGTTGAACAACATGTTGGTTGAACTTGTTGTACCAACATGTTAGTCCAACATTCCATAGTGAATTTGCACCCTAAATTCTGCAATAGTTGATTCGTTCATTTGTCCAACTTGTTCTACCAACTTGTTGTACAACTTGTTGTACCAACATGTTGATACAACAACGGAATGTCAAAGCGAATGTTGTACCAACACGTTGGTCCAACATTTCACAATGAATTTGCACCTTGAAAGTACAATAAAAAAAATTTGAGCTCCTGTCTCAAACCTTAAATTATCGAAAAATCATTCGATCACGTTGAACCACAACAATGAAAATTCTGCAGAAGATGACAATTCACTAGGTATCGTGGCGGATAACTTTTGCTTTTGTCTAAAATTTTCCTAAATTATTTGAAACCCTAGCAATAATAAATAATAAATAACAAGACTAAAATTTTAAACGACAACAACGAATTTCATTTAATCGTAAAATTTTTTATAATCATCCACGGAGCCAAAAAGTAAGTAAATATTTTTTTTGGACTAAAAAATTTGATCTAAAACGTTTTTACAAACAAAAAAAAAAAAAGACTCTTCTAAGCTTCCTTTAATAAGTATAAATTTAAATAACTTTAAGACAATTTTATTCCAACTGAAAATTCTATACCAATTGTGTAAGAATTTATCTCAGATAAAAATCTAAAAGGAAAGTAAAAAATTTCTCTTACCAACGAAAAACAACAAAAAAGAATAATTTTTTAAATAAAAAAAAAACAGCGCGCTGTCGCAACTTCTATTTATTTATTTTTAATAAAAGCGCTAAAGTTTCGTTCAAAAAAAATTTCTCTTTACCTAACCATGCAGATTTTAAATTAATTTTTTTTGGAAATTTGGTAAAAAAAATTTACCTTCTTCGTGCTGCCTTCTGTCGTCTTCGTTGTAAGGAGTGGATTTCCCGGAATTATTTTCCGGGGAGGAAATCGCGCTGATCGCAAGAGGCTGACTCGCGTTATTGACGACGGAAGAAATGTCCGTGTCCGCCTCGGTAACGTGCGGTTTCTTCACCGGACGGATCGGCCCGTGTATGACCGGGGACGCCCGCTTCTGACCCATTAATTTTTTATCCATGTTATTGAAGTCCATGTTGTTTCGTCCGTTACTATAATTTCTGTCTTTGACTTCGGTTTTAACCACCGCGTTTTGTATAACCGAACTAGATAAAACACTACTCCTCTGAACGGCTAAATGTTTTTTATCTTGCACGTCTGAATAATGAGCGTCCAATGCGCACTTACGACCATCCTGCCTTTTGTCCATCGTCCTTTGATTGCTATTATAATTATTTTCGTAAAGCATGCAGTTCGATCTGGGGCAATCGTTTTCCTCTTTGACCTGATTCGGGGAAGGTAAACGGGCTCCGTCGTTTACGATCCTGTCGTGCAAAGTCGCGGCCAAACCCTCCACGGGTGCGAAACCGTGTTGAGAATTCGGAAACGATTTGTTAGGAACGGGTTTGAAGTCTTTCGCGTCCATGAAATAAGATTCGTGATAAGGTTTCATGTCGGCTCTCGGGAGCTGGACCGGAGAATACCGACACTGGCTCTGTTGCCGAGGGGGGTAATTCGCAGTGGGGTAAGCGGACCCGCCCCTCGGTGAAAAAATCGGAGGCGGAACGCAGTTTTGCTGGCCGAAAGCGACGTGGGCCAAAGTCGACAAATTATGATGAGTCCCGGGGGATTTCGACCTATGAGGATACGCCAAACCCTCCAAAGTCGTCGGAGGATGAATCACGTTGCTCGTGGGAGTCGGAGGGTTTCCGACTTCGGCACTGCTCGGTCTCGAAATCGGTGAATAAACCGTCCTCAGAAGAGGAGACGGAGTCCCGGCCACCCGGTCGTCTTCTTTTTTTGCGATATCGTTCAAACGGGCGTTGACCCTTTCCGGTCGCTGAGGGACGTTGGAATTGGGTCCGCTAACGTTTAAAATCGGGCTCATGTCGATAGCCACGTTTATTATGTGCTGATTCGAAATCTCTAACGTTCTTTCGATTTCTCCACTGACTAAATCACCTATGGAACGAGTGGCGACGTAGCCCAAACCGCCTTTCTCATCCAGCTGTTGAATTTGTTGAGCCGATGCAGCGGCTAATTTTTCTTGGGATAAATGACGTCGAAGAGCGAGTTTTGCAGGAGAAACCTGTGAACACAATATAAGATTTTAATGATTTGGGTTTTTGTCTTTTTTACATAAAAAATAAGTTCGAGACAAAACAGATACTGGGCGCTAAATTTTCTATTCTAAGCGACGTCTTGGTCGCTATGAGGACTTTACAACGGGAACAGTGCTTAACAATTGAGTTTTAACGGAATACTACACACCTGAGTGTAATCCGGCTGCCGAGGCAAACGCTCCTTCTCTCTGTAAACTGCCTCTGTTTTTCTATAAGAGGATTTCTGCTCTTGTTTTGCGTAACCATTCGAAGCATAAAAATAATTTCCGTTTTGTTGGTAACTCGAAACCGGTGCAGATTGAACCGCTCCATTTTTCGCAGCAGTTTGAATCAAACCAGGACTTTGATTTTGAATAGGAGGTTGCTGAGAATGAGGAATTAAAACAGCTTGTTGTTGTTGTTGTTGATGATGCTGGTGATGCTGGTGTTGCTGCAACTGCTGTAACTGTTGTTGTTGTTGTTGTTGCAGTTGTTGTTGTTGATGCTGTTGTTGTTGTTGTTGTTGCTGCTGCTGCTGCTGCTGCTGTTGTTGCCTGTTTCGGTTGTTTTGATCCTCGTTTAAAACACTTGTTATAATACTTTTTAATCTATCTTCGAAATTAGCTAATCGAGGCGGTTCTTGAGCTCGGTTGCTCGTGAAAGAAATTTGTTTCTCTTTTGGCTCCCTCGAACAAGATTTATACTTTGAAGGCGATTTGGAATTGGAATTGGATTCGGATTTCTGAGAACATATAACATTCCTTGTTCCATTCGGAGCGGAACCGTAAAAATTCCCTTGCGGTTTATTGCTAGGATATTCCGCCGAATATTTATTTTCCTGGATTATTTGACCGTTGGCGTGGTGATTCACAGCCTTACCATTATGATTCGGTAATTTCCCAGCTTCGATTTGTCTCCCGGTTTCCAAGATTTTCTGAGCTAAAATTTCCGGATTGTTCTCTTCGATTTTTCCGATATCCGGCACGTCCGGCCATTCTTGAGACCGAGTCCTATGTTCTCGGGCTTTCCTCGGGGATTTTACCGCGTTTGCTTGATTCGCCACGGGTTTCTCGCTTACGAAATTCGGCTTGGAAGCGTTCGCCGTACTCTTTTTCTCTTCTCCCGCCTTTTCCATAGCGTTCAACTCATTTTCCAATCTCGTCACGTGATTTTGTAATTTTTTCCGATGAGATAAAGTGGCGGAAATCTCCTTCAAAATATATTCCTGAGACAAGGAGGAAATGTCCACGTTTCCGTTCAATCCGTTCAGCAAACCGTTTTTCTTATATTTCTCCAAAATCTCCTGTTGACGTTGAGCAATGAGTTTTGCTTGATCCTCTTCGATCGCGGTAACTTGACTCTGCAATTGTACGGCTTTCGCTTGCAATTCTCTGTGTCTGCAAACGATGTCCTTCGCCTCTTTCAACAAATCACTCGTGCTTGTGGCGTTTATACCGAGCTCAGACATTCTCGCTTTTAATAAAGCAACGCTGTCGTTGACCAAAACTTTGATCTGCTTTTCCAGTTGTGCGGCTCTATTTTTAAGTTTTATATTCCTCTCCTAAAGAAAATAAAATAAAAATAAATAAATAAATCACGTTAGCACGGCTTTACAACCAAGATTCTGAATGCATTAGAATGGAGGAAAACAATTTTCCATTTAACGGATTGCCATCAAAAGTTGGAAAATAACTTATTTAAATTTCAAAAAATTGTTGAAAGTGCAATAATTGTTTTTTTAAATTCATTTTTTTGCTCTATAAGATATTATAAAGAAAATCAGGGATTATTACGAATTAAAATTACGCACACGCCACCTATGAGCCATTACGGCCAATAATTAGACTCAATTTTATTTATTTACCTTTTCCGTTTCTATTTGACTTTTAACGTCTTGTTTGTGCTGAGGGCTTTTCATTAGATCAACCATCTGCATGTATTGTGCTCTGAACATGTCTATCAGCAACTGAAGAGCATAAGGAGTATCAGCAGGAGCAGGAGGAATTTCTAACTCGTTATGAAGGTCCGACAAATCGACGGAGGGCATAACTCGTAGCGAAGTCAATTGCTGATCTACACAGCCCGGCGCCGGAGGCAATTTCTTTCCAATAGCTTAAAAAATAAAACAAAAAAATGTTAGAAATGTTTCCGCTACGGAAAAAATCATATTTAAAACCAATGAGCTACCTTGAGGTGAAGTACTGAGTAACGTTTGACTGTGAAGAAGATCCAGCCCCGTGATTTTGATGGCTCTTTTAGTTTTCCCTTTTTTAACACGAGCCTTTCTTTTCGGAGGTGGAGCTCGTAGAGGAGGATGCATATTAACGTTGTTCATCTTACTCCTCCGAACCAATTTTTTCTTTTGAGGCTGGCGAACAATACCTCTTTTATCTGATAAAGCAAAGTATAAAAAAAAAAAAATAAAATAAGATTAGTTAAACTTGTAAAAATTAAGTTTTCCTCGACGGGGGCAGGGTAAGTATACTACATGGAACGACTTAATATCGACTGAGCCTACTTTACTCCTCCACCATAAATGTATCTAGCGAAATTGTTTCAACCACTTACCCGCTACATCACTAACGCTGCCTAAAATATTACTGATATTATTGTTTTCCTCTTCGCTTTGGCTGGATTTACTCCTTAGAGACTCCGTGTAAGGTTTACGAGTTTTTCGCGTCGTAGCAGATTTACACCTGGAAACGCTCGAGACGGAAGATAGAGGGCAATTACTGTCGTCATCGGAGTCTCGGGACTCCGAACTTGTTGAATTGGCCATGTGCTTAGTAAGATCCCGACGTGCTCTATCTCGAGAACTGCGATTCAACTCGCTCGAAGGTACGTCTTGTAAAGCGTTCCCCTGAAAAGAGTACAAAAAATTAATGAATGCCTGCCGACTGAATTTAACACTCCATTTTTCCTCTGGCAATCTTCGTTTTTGTCTTAAGATGGCACTTTTGTTAGACTGGCTACTTCGAAATTCATACAAAAATCTAAAATATTTACCGAGAGCATTAATGCTTTAAATAAGATTATTGCATGAGTCGCATATATTATAATTGAACTATTTTTTTCATTTAAGGACCTATTTCGTAAAATCAAAATCTAATTTTAAAAATCGGGCAAATTTGTTAGTCATAGTGGCTGTTGCAAGTTTAAAGTCAACCGATACCATAACCACATATGTAATCGTCAACTAGAGATTCCTCCCGGGATTTCCCGGGATCCCAAGCTTTTTTTCCCGAAAAATTTCCCGGGAACATTTTATCTTAACTAGTCGGGAATCCCGCTTCCCGGAAATCGAAATTTTCTCATTTTCGAAAATTCCCGATTCCCGGGATCGACAAGTTTTTCCCGGGAACGGGAATAATATCAATTTTATCAACTTTTTGACCATTTATCACATAAAATTTTCAATATTTTAGAAAAAAGTTATAAAAATCAGACATTTTTTTTCATAATTTGCCTAAAACGTGCCCTTCAAACATAGAAAAAATTTTTTCTACATTGCTCCGCTTATTTCCAACTTGGTTCCCAAAAATACGGAAATCAGGGCTATTTTCTTTTCTTTTCGCCTTCAAAATAAATTCTCGGTCTTCCCGGGATTCCCGGGAATTTAAATGTGTCAACTTCTCGATTCCCAGGAAATGAAAAGCTAACCAAAACGGGAATCCTCGTTCCCGCGATTAATATTTTTTTCAAAAACGGGAATTCCCGATTCCCAGGAATGAAAAACGTCGGGAATTTGGAATCTCTATCGTCAACCAATATGTTTAATTACTGACAACAAATTTCGGCAACTTTCGAATGTCAAAAAGGTAAAACTTCATTTAATTAATTTTGACGGCTCATGACATACTTGCAACACGAAGATAGGCCTAATTCTTAGTTCAATTCTAAGAACGTAAAAGAGGAAATTACCGATGGAGTTTCCATCCTTATAATTGTCTTTAATAAAACACCGCTTACTCTTGTTTTTGGATTTTTGGCATTCGTAAAGTATCTTTCTAATTTTGTCCTGTCGATGACGTGAAGGTAATAGCTAACGGGTTTTCCAGTCCAAGAAACCGAACCTTTCATGGGTGCCATTTCCTTTACGTGCATAATAGTCCCAATATCTGAAATTTAAAACAAAATGAGAATATATTTTTTTTAAAAAATAAGCCAGCTGCTGATAAATGAACAAACAATATCCTACCCGTTAAATTTCGATCTGTTATCCGGAAGTTCAACGGGCAAAACGATTTCGAGGATACGATTTTTGCTCCGTCTTTGAGATCGGCGAATCTTTCTTTCAAAGAATGATCAACGTTAGGTCCGAATGCGAAATTATTTACGAAGACGATTGTCGCGGAAACAATTTTTTCCCTAAATTCTTGCTTTAGAAAATCACCTTTGATCAACGAGTAGTTACCAAAACGTTTACCATACCAACCCATCCATTTCTTAAAATTTTTATTCATATCCTGAAAAAGAAAAAATTATTTAATTAATTAATTAATACAAAAAAAAAAAGATAATCTACCACATAAATCAACTTACTTCCGCATATCTCGAAGGAACTTCAGCCTTTTCGATTCCGAAACATTCTTTACATTGGGTCGCAGCGGCCATCTGGAGGACGACCTGCCCGACCCCTGAACCGAGATCAATAAATATGTCATCTGATGTGATCTCGATCTGATCAATCATCTGGCATATGAGATCGTAAGAAGTCTCTCCGTACACTTCCGGTGAAAACGGTTCATATTGATTTAATTTCTCTGGATCGGTCACTGCCTGATTGTACACCTGCTGAAGAATATGCCGAAGAAGACCTCTGGAAGGTTTGCTGTGCCTTTGAGCCGGAAGAGATGTCCCTTTTTCCTAAAATTAAAAAAAAAAAAATCATTAAATTAATTATGCACATGTCTATATTTATATTTTCTTTTTTTGAGTAGGCGCAAAGGTATTGCAAAATCTTAAAATTCCATGACGTTTCTCATATGCATATGCTCTTCCAAGTTAAAAAACGAAGGTAGAAATTCATGCATCACCTTCATCGTAATGGAATGAATCGTAATTACGTAACGCCAAATACTGAATCGTGTTTAGGTTCCTTACCATTTCAAGGTAAGGTGAATACACTTTGAGTATACGAGTCGGGTCCACGAGTCCAACCTACGGACACCGATGACTCATTAAAAAAAATTATCTTGCTCGAATTTAAAAAACATTTCCGAAATTACAAAAAAAAAAAAAAAAAAAAAATCATTGGAATTTTTAAAAAAACATGGTCGTCTAGTCTGAAAAAAAAAAAAATTCAGGAGGATGTAGATGATAATCGAACGAGAGGTATGAAATCCCACAATCTTGTTTGATTACGATAATTAGGACGGTATAAAAGCAACAGGTATGCAGGGTATCAAATATCAAATGCCAGGTTGCCAAGTTTTATTATCCTAATTCACAACCGAAGTAAAAAAAAAAATTACAAAGCTAATTCGCTAAAATAGAACATAATATTACTTAGTGCAGTATTTTAACCGATGAACTAAAGAATTTTCAGATAAAATTTTGGGAGAATCATATTGAATAATAATAGCAAAAAGGGGGTATGTTCATAATGGTACAAAACCTAAAGCAATTAGACTTAAGTGCTCTTTGACACGTAGCTTTCTTCAAAAAACGCTTGGAAAAAATTAAAAAAAAAAAATTATTTATGTAAAATTTTTTTTTTTATTACTTCTACTGGCTCCTGAAAAGAGAGAGTTCTTTTACTTCTTGACCCCTTCCCTCCTAAGGGCCCATAGATGGGCTTTTGAGCACTGGGGAACCTGTATAAAAATGAAAGTTTTAGGAAGTCGATCCTGACCCTATTTCTCAACTTAGAACCCCAAGTTAACTAAAGAAAAAAAAAAATTTTAAGAGTAAAGCTTACGTTAAGCTGAGTTAAGCTTATGTCATTATTCCAGCATCAGGTTGCAGGATTTTTGAGGGGCCATTGAGGTAGTGTGGAGAGGGGGTGTGTAAGGGGTGGTAGAGAAATTATAGACAATATAGACAATAATTCGTTTTGTGTCTCATTCGTACTGGCAGTAAAATAAAAATTACAAATGTAAGTATAAAACAATTTTATTAAGAAAAAAAAAATTAGACTGGGATATGGGGGCATATCCCCACGTAAGACTATGTCTTTAGGGTGTTGTCCTAATATTGCTAAATTTAAACAATGAAACGATTTAAAATTTTTAAGGCAATTTTCTTGCTCCTTTTTGGGTCAAAAAATTCGAATTTTTTGATAAAAATATAATTTTTTTTCCTGGCACGAAAAAAACTTAAAATTTTTGATAAAAAATGTCAAAAGCTGAAAAAAAATTAGTCAAAATTTTAATTAGAGTCTTCAAAGTTAAAATTTTAATATTAAAACATTGCTTTAGCTCATATTCTGGGCTAAAGAAAAAAAGACGAAATTAAAAAATGTAGTGAACATTTTATTTAAAATTTCGAAGTTAATGTTTTTGTTCGTGTAGTCTAATTTTAATTTTTAAAAGGGCAGTCTCCACTTGATGACGTTCACGGCATTCGCGTTGTCCGTCATCACGGTTAACGTAATCGCACCGGAAGTACTTTGCAGGTTTTACTCCCGTAAACGTTTGTGGCATAAAAAGAGTACCGTATATTTCATTAAGTATACAAAATTGGCTTACCCAGAATTTGTTTTGGAACAGATTTATTGTCTTCCCCATGCCCGAATTAAAATTTTTCTTTTTAAATCCGTAAAAACATCTTTCAAAACCGCCATTTTTAATGTTTGTAAATAGAAAAAAGCAGAAGATGATCAAAAAAATCGTGGTAAAAGATCCACAAAACTTCCGGTGCGATTACGTTCATCGAGAAGGCGGATAACGCGAATGCGGTGAACGTTATCAAGTGGAGACTGCCCTAAAAAAAACGGGGAAAATTTAAAAAAAAGTTAAGTAAAATTTAAAGAAATTTGTAAGTCCTTGCAACCTTAAGTTTATTGCAGACGTTAAGTTTCTTGAAAATTTACAAGAAATTTTTTAAGTCCATGCTTTCGTCCATGTCGTCTAATTTTAAAGTAAAATTTAAACTTTAAATTTCCTGTAAATTTTTCAGAAAATTTCTTTGAAGTTTTACTTTAAGGAACAGCGAAAATTAAAAAAAAAGTTCAATAAAATTTGCAAGAAATTTTTTAAGTCCATGCTTTCGTTTTATGTCGTCTAATTTTAAAATAAAATTTAAACTTTAAATTTCTTTTAATTTTTTTAGAAAATTTCTTCTAAATTTTACTTTAAAAAACAGCGAAAATTTAATTTTTTTAAAAAAAAAAGTTAAATAAAATTTGAAAGAAATTTTTTAAGCCCTTGCGTTCGTTCATGTCATCTAATTTTTGAAGTTTAAATTTTAATATTAAAATGATTAAATATTAAGTTTTGGTGCGAATAGTGCGACATCCGGACAGAATGTTTTCCCCAGGACCGAGCCCCAAGACGTAGCCCTACGTCAAAAAAACTGAGTACTAAATTTATAATATTCTTAATTCTCAAAAAAAAAAAAAATACCAATGCAGCCATTATTCTCAAATTGCAAACCATGAACTTAACCCTGACGAACGTATTGAATAAGGGATTAGGACACTTACACTTCCCGGGCAAAAACCTTCGATACTTGCAAATTTAGGACCTCAACTATTTCTTCTGCCAAAACCTGGTCCTCAGAGTGTCGGTCATAGCAAAATTTGCCAGCATCTTTTTTTATCCCATTCTAATTATCCTATTTTACGATAGCATATTTTGCAGACCAGTACAAGTCAGAAGACATGCTTTTCTCTTTGTCTATTTCCTACATCTTCTTCCTCACAAAATAAAATCGAACTTCGTACTCGATTCTCATCTCTCCTCCAGTCTTCCTGGTTCCAATCAAAGCAATTGCATATTCTACTGCAAAAAACGATCGCACACCAACAAACCCGTTAGTTAAAAAATAAGGAAAAACCGATTTTTGCTCATTATTTCTTTGAAATTCTACAGGCCCTCGAGGATCCTCACGGCATTTCGTCATATCTTTTAATCAGAAAAAAAAAAAAAAAAGAAAGAGAAAGTTTTCATTTCCATCCCACACGTAAGAATTACAACAATTTAAAAACAAACACATCGAAAAATAGTTTCATTTAAAGATTCTCACGAGCTCAAGTGGAAGAAACGGAAAAGATGATCCTGCAACACGAATTCAAAGCAACAAAGTAAGTTTTCTTACATAACAGAGGGCCCGTGTCTCCGGATCTCAAACGATCCTTCTCCGGTGCAATACACTTCAAAACCGTTAGGTTTTAACTTTTTTTTTTTCTTTTTGCGTTTCTCTTCCATTACAAACCGCATATTTTAAAATGCTTTTTACATAATCGATGGTTAAAAAAAAAAAAAAAAAAAAAAATTACTCACAATTCTAGTTTTATCCGACTTTTAATTTATAAAAAAACAATTTTGATCCTCGAACAAGAAAAAAATGAACGAGTCCACATTTACGGAAAACTTCTAAAAAAAAATTAATTGGATCATCAAAAGTGCATTAATCTCGATACTCATTGAATTATCTCCATCGGACAATACAAGTAATGACAAGGAAAAGTAAATCAATCAATCAAGCAAGTAAAGCTTGGAAAGCACGTGTCTCGAAAGCAAGTACATTGATCCCGTTCATGGTCTTTCATAAAATCGATAGAAACCCCCCCTGTATCTTCCCTGCGATGGCCCTTTTACCTCACTTTCGTAAAATGCTTTCATTTCCGTGGAATTACCTTTCCCGGGTTTTTATTGCCGGTTTTTCTCGGTAAGATAACCGTCGGGACGTTGAAAAATTAAACGGCTTACGGTATTTTGAAAAAGGTAAATTGAAAATTTTTTAATCCGGAAATATTATTTCATTTTTTTCAAAAAAATATTGCACGAGAGACCGAACAGTTTTTTGATCGAAAAACATGTATACAGACATTTGCTATTTCAATGGGGGAAGCATAGAGACTTAAGATTTTCAGAAAAAAATCTTTAAAGATGGGAGTCATTCAGGCAATAGGGAAAAGTACAATTTTATAAACGGAAATAAGAATTTTTTTAAAACATTTTTTTGAGTTTTTTGGGCCTTAATGATGTTATGATAACATGTAACACCATCGGCATTTTTCTACATATTTCTCTTATTTTATGAAGCAATTTTATTTTTTTAAAAAGGGATATAGGGATTAGACTGATATCGCAGGAAAACTATTTTCATCTATTCTATAGATTAGAATCCGTGATCTTGAAATTTGAAAAAATGTCATCAAATTCGAAATCAGCGACCCCAAAAACCCCTTAATACATACTTTTCTGCACTCAGCATCAAATTTTCAAAATTATGTACGCAAATATTGGATCCGCCATTTTGAATTTTAAAAGATCGTTGTCAGATTCGAAATCAGCGACCACAAAAACCCGACAGATACTTCCTAATTTTCAGCGTTCAGCGATCAAAATTGAATTTTGGCCACCTAAAATCTGATTCTGGACAACTGTGGGGTGCCAGTTACGAGGGGCTGTAAAATATTTTTGCGCCCCCCCCCCCTTTAAGTCTCCACTTGCCTTTAAGGGCTTTGATTTTCCCATTTAAAGTTCATAAAAATGTTTCGGATTTTTAAAGTTTTTTTTTTTTTTTTTTTTAAAGTCATATAAATTCAATCAATGGGCCCAGTTACTACTTTCATACGTAGTCATGGATAAAAGTTTTAAAAACTTCCATTGGACCATTTTCCAGTTCTCCGAGCCTGCTTAAAAATCGTGTTTTTAAGGGTTTTTAGGGATATTTTTAAATGAGGATTTTTACGGCAAACTAAATCCGCTAGGGGGGCTCTGGCTGCTATCATGGCAAAATGGCGCCCGGCTTCGGAATGGTTAATAAATGACATTAATATGAGAAGGGAATATTTATTGACCAATCCGAAGCCGGCCGCCATTTTACCATGATAGCAGCGAGAGCCCCCCTAGCGGATTTAGTTTGCCGTAAAAATCCTCATTCTCGAGTCATTGGAAAATCTTAAGATTTGACGGGAAAAATCCGGAATAGAACTCGTACCCATAGAGTACTTGAACCACCGTCTTCCCGTTTGGTCCGATGGTCCTCTATGGGTACGAGTTGTTAATTTTTCGAAAATTTCCTTCCATCTTTCCCCCCTATTGCGGATTTTTCCGGAATAATCTTAAAATTCCCCTGCCCGGGATAAAGGCAGTTACGAGAAGTAAAATTAAAAATTTGGATCATTGGAAAATGGTCAAATGGAGATTTTTAAAATTTTATCGATAACTACATAGTAACTAGGTCCATTGATCGAATTTTTATCTGTCTATTTCGCAGAAAGAAAAAAAAAATCTGTAAAAATGGATAAATTCCAATGTATTTTAAATGGGAAAATCCAGGTGCTTATAGGCAAGTGTTAAAAGCAGAAATAAAAAGCGCAGATTTTTAACACAATATTTTTGGTTTTTTTGGAGACTCTTCGAGGGGGGGGGGGGCTCCACAAAAATATTTTACACCCCCAAATAACGGGCACCCTACTACCCTACTATAGTTGCCTCGGTCTCCAACGAGTCCATTATCACAAACGTTCCTAAAAATAGGAGTGAGTGCAACCTGTTGTTTTAAAGAAATATGACATCTAACATATTAATAAATGAATTAATTTCACATCGGAAATTTCAAACTTACATATGCGAACGGGAATGTCGGAAATCGCTTACGGGAAATGTTTTCTAGCCCCTCCGCGTTCGCTTAAAGAGAATATACCGGAACGATATGGCGTCGCCAGGGTGACGAATAAAAAATCAATACGCTTGTTTACATTTCCACATCCGAGAAATTTATTTTCTTCTTCTCTTCCACTTCTTTTTTTAAAAAAGGAATCGCGACCAGTTTTCAATTCCGACTGCATTGCAAAAAAAAAAAAAAAAAAAAAAATTTAAATTGTCAATTTTTTTTTAAATTCATGATCAAACAGCATTTTGCACTACGGGAAAGGTATAAAGCCAACTTTTTAAACAAAAGCAAAAAAAAAAGAAAAAAAGTGACGCGTGTAACAGCAACAAAGCAAAATAAATAAACTTTTAGAGAAAGAGAATAAATTACACCTCATAGAGGTTGAGCTATTTATAAAAGAGACCATTGCCGAGTTGACAAGACACAACATTTGGCTCATTTTTGAAAGCAGAAATCTATTTCGGAATCGAGAACATCATCTGCGCATTTAAAAAACATTCGGTTGAATTTGTCGATTTTTTTCGATTCAAAAAGAGAGAAAGAGAGAGAGAAAGAAAAAAAAAAAAGTTCGAGAGAAAAACGTGTGTTGCAGGGTAAACAGAGCTTCTCGAAATTGTTTTCGTGTAACTGGGTCACGGAACCGTCGACTTTTATGCAAACATAATTCGGTCTGGGTCGCATCTTTTCGCCGCGAGAGAAGCTGCATTTCCGTATTATTATTCGCTTGAAAAATTTTCCTCCGATCATTTTCCTGGTTTGCTTTTACTATTTACACTTGCTAACACTTTGAAAGGCCTAATCAAAAACTGAAGCAAAATACACAGTCGCTACCTAATTCTTCTGCAAAGAAATTAAAAACAGAGCAAAGTCGAAAATTATCTTTTTTTAAACATTTTAAAATCAAGTTCAAGCTTGCCTCTGGTTTAAACAATTCAAGAGATCCCATTCGGACAAAAAACAATTCTGCACCAAACGCGGATTTTCAGATATCGCGACCCATTTAAACGGGTTAAAATAACGAAGAGCATGGTAAATTTTAGATATGGTTAAACATACCAGAAGCAGAGGTAGCAACAGCAGCAGCTGATATTCATTCACTTCCGCCACTTTTTTTTAAAAACATCTGTTGACCACCTCGACAATTACCAAGCCACGCCACAAGGTAAGAACTCGATGCCAGCTGTCACGCTTTTATATACGTAATAAGCATATAGTCCTTTTTGGAGTGTTCTACTTCAATTTCATTACGTTCTTCCTGATCTATTAATTTCATTTTTTTATTTCGGGATTCAAGATTTTATGTAAGAATATTTTTTTTGAAAAAGATCTGGTACCAATATTTTGACACATTGGGTTTCCTTACACAAGATTCACGACTGTAAATCAGTAACCAATTCACCCTTTCAGTCTGGAACTTTATATTGGGATCGCGATGCAGCCTCTGGAATATTACTTCGAAAAAAAAATGCAACCTCTGGAAAATTTTTTCACTGGTTGATAAATGCACCCATAAAAGTCCATCTGGAGGCAAACATTTAAGTCAAAAAGGACTCTTTAGGAGTTTCTAAAATTTTTTCTTCTAAATTTTTGCCTGAAATAGAATTATTTAAAAATAATTTTCATGTCACTGCTTGCTAGCCTGCTTTTTTTTCTCTGCAAATCTTCATCTAGAATTTGGGTCTTATTAGGCTTAAGTGAATACCAGAAAGAATGACTGTTTTATTTCCTACTTGATTACGGGGAAAAATTATAAAATCCAAATTTTAGATATACGACGCACTACTGTCGTATATCCTAGAACTTTTAGTGCAAGTTTCAACTTGGTCAAATCAAATACGAACCCGGACAACAAAATCAAAGCTTTTCGACCGCAAATTTTTTTGAAATTATTTTAGGTTGCATATTTTACGACCGGATAATGAAATTGACCAGTTCGTGAACAGGATAACCCGATTTGCCAGTTCACGAACTGGCTAGGCCTATTTTTTGACCAGTTCGTGAACAGGTCGAAAAAGTGACCAGTTCGTGAACTGGTCGAAAAATAAACCAGTTCGACAAAGTGACCAGTTCGTGAACTGGTCGAAAAAGTGACCAGTTCACGAACTGGTCAATTTCATTATCCCGTCGTAACACATATACAACTCAGAAAATTTGAATCGTGCACTTTTCGTAGGATAATGGACAAAGGAGCAGCATGTCTTTTCGCGTAGAAGAATTATTTTTCGCGTAGAACTTTTCAAACTGAAAAACCGTTAAAAGTACTACACTGCCCATAAAATATTCTACGCTATTTTTTTACAGCTCCCATAAGCTAAGCATAGCGTAAAATTTTTCGGACTAAAAAAAGGATTTTTGAACTTGGCATTAGAATTTTTCGCACTTTTAAATCTAGACACCCCAAAAAGGAGTTCAACAGATATCTAAAATTCCCATTCTTTTTCATCACACAGGGCAGATAATGGGCGGATAAATGAAGTATTTGCAGACTATCTTACGCCGTACTTGGTGATGAAAAGTATCTTTCTATGAAAGAAATGCAGACGACTTGCTCGTCTCGACGGGCAAATTGGTCGTTTCCATCCCTTGTATAAAAATATACTATTTCCCTGTACATCGATTATTAGATAAAACACGTAGTCCTTTCAATATTCCCTGAAGTTCATTTTAAGATCTGCCCGTATTTTACTTTTTAAACTAATTTTTTTTTTTTTTTTTGACTAAAATTCTTTGGTCTAAAATTTAGCAGAAGTAATATTTCTGGTGTCCAATTTTAAATTAAATCAAAAACCAAACTCAATTTTTGGAATTATTTCCGTCTAAAATTCGTAAGCCTAAAAAAATGCTTAAAGCTTCATAAAAATTACTCTTTACAATTAATTAAACAAACAAACATCGTTTTGAACTTGAATATTGCAATTTTATCTGAAATTTTTCATTAACAAAATGAATGTATTTGCATATTTTTGAATTTCCTCAGTGACAATCTTCAAAAAATTAAATAGACCGAATTTCCTTGGAATCCAATCAATATTTTATTCCAGACGCTTTTCCCAGAACCCTCGTTTGGCTACGCGCAAGAGGATATAAGTTTTGTCGTACCGAAATTACAAAAAGTTCTTGTTTTTTTTCCTTATCTCCACCGTCATAAAAAAAAAAAAAAAAAAAAAAAAAAAAGTTTTTAAAAGGCGGTTGCGCACCGATCCGCAACCGGTCTCGTTGTTCCAACGAAAAAGCGAACAGATTCGACGAAGAAAATGTCGCTTTTCCAGGGATTGAACGTTCTCTGCCC
Source organism: Liposcelis bostrychophila (assembly GCA_037577465.1). Lineage (NCBI taxonomy): Eukaryota > Metazoa > Arthropoda > Insecta > Psocodea > Liposcelididae > Liposcelis > Liposcelis bostrychophila. The sequence continues at coordinate 17,024,257 of CM075212.1, read as the reverse complement.
GATGCGACCATTTTATATATAAAAGTCGTTGAACAAGCTAAACATGGGAGAAAACTCGAGTTGCTATGACATTTATATCGATCTAACGTGGTTCTCATCACGTACACAAAACAACCTTCCTATCCCAGTTGCACAACATCCACCATCCCAAACACCATCTTCTCCTTTTTTTTAACCAACAAAAAAAAAAAAAAAAAAAAAAAAAAAAACATTTTAAAACATAAATGGCAAAATTCCTTCTTTCTTAAAAAAAATTTTTAATTTAAAAAAATCTTTCTCATTTTTTAAATTAATTGAGCCTAATCTGATAAAAAAAAATTTTGGACTTTTGAGCCTAAAATTATTATCACTTTAATTTAAAAATGAATTGATATCAAAACGTTTAATTTATTTTTAAATTTAAAAATAAAAAAAAATAAAATCAGTTATAGTGAAAGTTACCAGCGTTGCAGTTGTTTTGCATTGATTTTAAGGTCATCGACCTATAGAAACAAAGGCAAACCAGCTCTGTTTATACAGTATTATTATAGTTCCATAGTAATTTCAGTTTATTCTTTTTTTTTTTTATCCGAATCCATTATCTTTGAAAATTACTTATTTCCCATTACTAATTCAATTTTTCAAATCACTTAGGTTCGTTTTACTATAAAATCGAAAAAAAAAAAACCTGATTCAAGCAAGATTTTTTGTACTTTTTTTTTTTTTTTTTTTTACAGCTAAAACCATTCAGAAAGATTATATTACAATTTGTAACCCAAGCCGCAAAAATTCTTCGCCCGTAACCTTGAGGCAAAATGTCACACATACAGCGATATCGATAGCGAATTCATATGCAAGGTCTTTTTTTCACGTTACAAAAAAAAAATTACATAACAATGCTAATTACCAAGTGAATATTCACACCGTTATTATAAATTCGACCACGGATAAAACTAATATAAGCTTCGTAGTCCCATCATTTTGGATGGCATACTGGCATTTAATGGTAGTGAAGAATGAAAGAAGAGAAAAAAAAATAAACAAGGGGTAAAAACATCAAACGAAGATAGACGGACGTAGCCGAACCAAATCGGATGGAGAGGAAAAAAAAAAGGGACGTGAAATATTTAAAGCGATCCCTTTGGACCGGGGATGACGGGTCGACCCTTTTATGTGATTAAATTGCATTCTAAAAATTTATCAAAATCTATGACTCACCAGTTGTACTATGCTATCAATTGCCCTGTTGAAGCGGTCGCAAAGACTTCTCATGCTGTCGTAGCTGAAGGAAAAAAAAAAAAAAAATTAAAATCAAAATCGTATTGCTGTAGGTATTTATTTTTTAAAATCTTGCATTTGCCTGTTTATTCGAATGCCATTATATTGTATTTAAACTTTTTAAGAACTGCCAGGTTCTTCTTTATTTTATTTTATTTATTTTTTTTAGAATCAGAAGCTCAAAATGTTTATTGATTTTTTGTTTGATTTTGTTCTTGCTTAAAGATATCATTTAGAAACTTATGAATGAAATAATGCAGCTTTTATGCCACATAGTGACAATTATAAAAGTTCACGCTTACTTTTTCAAAAATTTTAAAAATTAAAATAAGAGAATCGATTCACTTATTTTGATTAAAATTAAAAAAAGTGCATTATAAAATTTTATAACTCTCGTTTTGGCCGATTATAAAATTTTACAACTTTTTAATAATTAAAATTTTTAACTGAGCAATATAGGTATTAATTTTATGCTTGAACTGCACTATACTTAGCATATGGGGGCTTTATAGGCTCTTTTTTTTACATTTCTTAAAAAAAAAAAAAAAAATCAATTTTTGGAATAGAACCCGAGTCTTGCGGCCGACTTACCAGCCGCCGTTATCCACTACACCATCTTTCAACTGGTTTTTCAGAGCGAAAATATGGTTCTTAAGTTGCCGATTAATTTGACTTATAATATTTTCCAATTTTTTTGAATTTTCGGTTTATTTCTTGTATTTTTAATTTGACAAAGGTCAAAAATAAAGAAAAGCCGAAATAGAAACATTCAGGAAGCGTTAGAAGAAAATAAAAAAAACTTAGAAAAAAATTGAAAATAATTTTTGTTATAAAATTTTATAACGAATTATAAATAGATGCCTTTTTCGGGCGGTTATTAAATTTTATAACAAAGTTTAAGTTTTTAATGACTCAATTTTATAACACACTTTTTCTTGGGATCTTTTTGTAGGCTCGTTCGGGCTCGTTTAAAAAATATTTCCCAAGCAAAATTTTAATACACGATGCACTTGGATCATTTTTAAAAAAATTTCAGTATACTGAACATTAATCTTGTAAGCACATTAAACAAAAGGTAAGCAGAAGGCAAAGCTCTCCTGAGTTGAATAAATTATAAAGAAACTGTGGATCTGAATTCTTCTTTCATTTTTCAGCTATTTTCATTGTTCTCAAAAAAAAAAAATTCTTGCAACTAGAAAAAAGTTATTTTGAATTTTTCCTTCTTTGTAAATTCCATCAACCCTGAATTTGCAAACAAAAGAAACAATCTTAAAAACATTCAATTTTAAAATTTTCCAAATTTTTAGTTTTGGAGCCTTTGCTTACATAAACTTTAAAATTAATTAAAATTTTACTTTCTTTTAATTTGTACTCTATTGTCTTCTATTTTCTTCCTGAAGATTTCTTAATTTTTTCCCCCCAAGATTTGTCGTAATTTTTTTGTAAAAAGAAAAATATGATTTATCTGCTGTCCCTACTTACAATCAAAAGTAAAAAACATTACTTACCTTCGAGTGTCATAATCTGCCAGTATGTTATTCTCTAAAGGCAATTTCAGTTCTGGAATATCTTCGCAGACCCATCTGAAATTAAAAAAAAATAAAATAAATAAATAAAAACTCCTCGAAAATACAAAATTCGGTTCATCGTAAACAAAAAGGTCGAATTTAAAGCCTAGCAAAAATAAAAAAAGAAATGGATAAAAAAATATCTCGAATTGAAATAAATTTCAAACAGCTGATTTTGAAGGTCGTTGAACCGAGAAGCACGAGCACTCATTTCTTCTCGAAAGAAAAAAAAAACGCGTTCAAGGTTATGCGACATGCCGAATTTTGCCCTCGAATTGTTTACATTTTCTAATATTTCCGGGAAAAAGCAGATAATTTCCAAATTGAAATTTTTTAATTATTCTAATACGCGTTTAAATTGATAACTTAATTTTTTTTTTTTTAATTTCAACGGAGATATCTTATGGACGGTAAACACTATCAATTCCAAAAAAAATTTCATTAAGTGGATATGGTTTTTGGGATACTTAGGTAAAAAATTTTATTGTTTAGCATATATAGTTCACGATCATATAATCGTGATTTTCTTAATAAAATGACCCATATCCCGTTAAAAATAAAATAAAAATTTTATTTTTAGTGCCTAAAATAAACCTAGAATTTTTTGTTGAATTTCCTTTCAACTTCACCCCAATCTACGGTATTGAAAAATGTATTCAGGGCCTATCTTTTTTTTTTTTTTTTTTTTTTTTTTTTATAATTGAATGCATGGATATTATTGCATTTCAGTGTTTTTATATTTCGACAATGCTGTTTTGAAAATTTTTAGGAAAAAAAATTGGGTTGGTAACAGAGCTGCAGAATGAAAATAATGAAAATAATGTTTACAAACATGGCAAAAAAATTCAAAACAGCACCTTCTTTGGATAAATAATAATAAAAATAAAATTTGATAACGTACATTAATTTAAGTATATAAAAAAACTAGGTAATTTTTGAATAATATTTTAATAACGTTAAATTATTTTTTGGATAAATTTTGCTAAATATTAGGAACTTGCATTGACCAGTATGTTCTCTGGTAATACAAGCCACCTTAAGAAAGGTAATCGATGCTGAAATGTGAAATTTTCACCGAAGGTGCTTATTTGCTATAAGAAAGGCGCTTCGTAAGTAAAACTTAAGATATTTTGCCCCAAAAATAAGACACAGACGACTAGGGTGTTCCAAAAGAAGAAAAAAAGGCTGGAGCTTAGTCTTGAAATGATGATGGTTGGATCGGATATTTACGAGCCCTTAACCATGACCTATCCCTACAGAGATAAAAAGAAAAATTAAAAAAATTGACCAAAGCTGTATGCCTCAGCCAAACGAATTTGAAAGCAGAAGACTGACCGTTTGTTATGGAAAACCAAAGGTTTCCAGCTAACTTCGGTCTTTTTTGTTATTCGACGTTTTTGGTTTTATATGCTCTAAGGCGCAGAAAAATAGATACAGTATTTCAATTATTTGAAATAAAACAAAGCAGCAAAAAAAAAAGCATCAAAAGATGAATGTCATTGACAAACCACCGACAGAGGTTTAAAAAAAAAAGAAGATATATGATATAAAATAAAAAAAGAGCGCCGTTAATCAATACGCATCTCATGTACATGTGTATGACATCACTGGCCGGATTTCCGTCTTTTGAAAACGTCCTTAGTCGGGCACGATCAGCTGACTGAAAAACTAGTTTTTATTTCAGACCTCATTTCATATGGTACAAAACAATGAAATAAAATTTTTTAATGGCCAATCCCAATAAATTTTCTACTGTTTATTAATTTATGATTTTTTTTCTTTAATGCGTCTTAATTTCTACGGAGAAATACAAATTTTACCGATTTCATTCCATTTTTTTTTTGGCAATCTTCAAATCGTTGAAAATCTACCTATTTCAAATTTTAAAAAACTTCAAAATAACAATCTGTGATCAGTATTTTCTTTACAGTCTTAGTTCTACCTTGAAAATTAAATTTGCATTGCATGAAAAGAAAGGAAAAAAAAAAACGGTTTTCAAGGTAAATGAATGATGCAGTCATTGCAACTTGCAATTTGCAGTGCAAATTTATTTTTCCTTCGATATGCAACGTGGGAACTGTTATAATGATGCAATTTTAAGCCTGGTTTTAGATTCCAATTTCAAGGTTTCATACCGAGGTTCTCGATCACGTGGATCCTGAGCTTAACATTTTCCCGTACGGGTTTACAGAATTTAATTCAATAAAAAAACAAAGAAAAATAACTGTTGTAGTAATTTTTTTTTTATTGTCTTTTCAAGACGTCGAAGTTTAGAAAATTATGTCTTTAAAAGAAATTGGAAAGATATGGAAGTCTGGGGATCTTTTATTCCTAAATGTTTTCAAAAATCAAAACAGAGGCAAAGAGCTCACTCAATATGACAACTCAATTGACCTTACGTGCCAGTAAAGATTACTTTTCTCCACCCTGAATTTCAGGACAACTCCCAATTATGACAAAAATAATCAGTTCATGCTTTCGTTCGTTTACCTCATTTTCACTTTGATGTATTAAAAACATTCAAACATAATCGGCATTAAACAGGGGCATAATATTTTGTTACACTGACGGAGCCCCCCCCCCCCCCCCCCCCCCTCTCGAACTGAAACGATTTGATACTAGATAGAATGCAAATTTTCGGGCATATTTTAAACTTTCAAACCCCCATCCTGAAAAAAATTCCTGGAACCGTCAGTGACTCAAATATTTTGAGAAAAAATTGCCGAAGAACATTTTTCGCGAAAAACAAAACTTCGATTCCCTACCATTTTTCCTAAAAAAAAATTCCTAATCCTCTTTCCTAAAAAAATTAAATTCCTAATCCAATTCTTTTAAAACTTTTGGTTCCTAAAATTTTTTTCCTAACCATTTTTTTTTTCCCTCTAACTTTTAATTTTCCTAAAATTTTTGATTCCTTAAATTAAACTTAAAATCCTTAAAATTAAATTTCATAAACTTTTTAGGGATTTACAAAATTAGGAAAAATATTAATTTTAGGAAATTTTATTTTATGAATCGAAAAAGTTTAGGAAAATTGAAAATTAGGAAAAAAAATAGCTAGGAAAATTTTTTTTAGGAAAAATGGATTAGGAATTTATTATTTTCAGAAAAATGGTAGGGAACATAAACTTCACAATCCAGTTATTCACGAAAAAATCATTTTTTGCTTATTTCAGGACAAAAAAAAATCAGCTACTTGCAGATCAAACTTCTCTTTTTTTCAAGTCTATTCATCAAAGTAATAATGTATACCGTGTTCGAAGAACAAAACCGAGGACATAATCATTTATGGGACTATTTATACGTTAGTGGGATTCATTATCACTTTATGCGTGAGATTTCAAGGTTATTATTAATACTTTTGAATCACTCTGCAACTAAAAAGTGTACTTTATGAAGAATCAAACTACGCCAAATCAATATAAATAGTGCAGTTATAAGCCTAAAATCAAATCTTATAACGTTACCAAACAAAAAATTTAAATTTAAATCCAACCCTACAGCATTATAATGTAAATTTTATACTGTAGTAATATTTTATATGTTATATTCTATATATTATAAATGATAGAATTAAAGCAGCAGTGAACACCATCAATATTCGAAAAAAAAATGTAAATCTTCTAAGATTTTTCAAATTCGGATCAGCTTCTCCCATGCATGGCCAATTTTCACCGCTGGATGGTTATACTTTTATTAACATAGGCTGGTTCCTTACCATTTTTTCAAATCCATTTTTTTTAAAGTTAATTTCTAATCCATTTTTCTTAATAAAATTAATTCCTAATCCATTCTTCCTAAAAAAAATTAATTCCTAATTTATTTGTCCTAAAAAAATTAATTCCTAATCCATTTTACCTAAAAAAAATTAATTCCTAATCCTTTTGTCCTAAAAAAATTAATTCCTAATCCATTTTACCTAAAAAAAATTAATTCCTAATCCTTTTGTCCTAAAAAAATTATTTCCTAATCCATTTTTCCTAAAAAAATAAATTTATAATCCATTTTTCCTGAAAAATTAATTCCTAATCCATTTTTCCTGAAAAAAATTAATTCCTAATCCGTCTTTTCCAAAAAAAAAAAAAAATTAATTCCTAATCCATTTTTCCTAAAAATTGGTTCCTAAAATTGTTCTCTTAACTATTTTTTTTTTTAAATTTTTAATTTTCCTAAAATCTTTTGATTTCTAAAATAAAATTTCCTGAAATCCCTTTAGGGATTTAAAAAATTAGTAAAAATATTCATTTTAGGAAATTTTATTTTAAGAATCAAAAAATTTTGAAAAAATCGAAAATTAGGAAAAAAATGGTTAGGAAAACAATTTTAGGAACCAAAATTTTTAGGAAAAATGGATTAGGAATTTATTTTTTTAGGAAAAACGGATTAGGAAAAATTGTCGGAAACGACAAAGGCTGTATTATAAAATAAATAATTTAAAAAAAAAAATTGAATTCAATTTTTCCCTCAGAGTGTAAATTACCCATGGATCACAAGCCTAATTGTATTTTATACTTAAAATCTTCCCTGATCACATCCACTCTTACTTTTTTGATCATCCTATACTCTGAAAAATGTTTAAACATATTTCCTTCAAAACAAATAATCCAAAGTCAGTTTCCCAGGCAACGTTCGCTTAAAGTTTAGAATATTTCAATAAAACGCGGTATCTCAAGGGCTTGATATTTTCCTGGAAAATAGTTTCTATGGTAAACCCCCGAGAATTTATCCCAGACAGGATTTTCCAGGAAGAGTCTGAAACGAATATTATTACATTTACCTAAGATACATAATCCCAAGTTTAATCGCACTGTGAAAGGAGAATTTTGATAAATTAATCCAAGGATCAAGAGATCGAAGAAGGAAAACGCAAAATTTTCTGAGCAAGAGCTTCAAAATTTAAGAAGTCAATATTTGACATTTAAAAAAAATTAGGAAAGTTGGATTTCATTACAAACACAACATTTTAACCGATATTTTACTGGAAGGGAGCTAAAGCAACACGCGGAACAAGAAACATTTGTTTTGAAAGATACAACGTTTTATCAAAAAGCATATGAAGAACTTGGCTCTTTTGCTAGCCATGCCGTTTTTACAACAACGAATCTATAATTAAACTCAAGGATGTTACACACGCATGTTTTCTAATACCGATTATGAAACATATTTAAAGTGAGGTTGGTCGCGAAAAAATTTATCGAACAATTTCATTTTTTCCCATCCCTTTCCCCTTCCCTCCACAAATCAAGATCCATTTTTTTATGCATCCGGCTTATACACTTTCAAAGCAAAAAAAAAGGTAACTTTTGAAAAAAAAATTTCAACGCAAACTTCATGGGAGGGAATTTTATGAATGTCAGCAGAAATAGAATTTAAAAACATCAAAAAAAAAGAACTATAGGACAATGGTCAAGTTTACAAACAAATAAAAACACAAAAAGGTTTCCAAGATTTACAAGTTTTTTTTTTAGCCAACACTAATAAATTCATATCCGTTTTCCACGATGACAACGGACAATCGAAAATTTGTCATGGTACGATTTTGGTTATTTCCCATGCCTACATCTCCACAAAATTCGTTTTACAACGAAAAACGTTATCGGCGAAGAAATATGCGATCCGACGAGGAAAAAAAAATTAATAAATATTTGAAATGTGCTCCAAGCCATGATTTTGCGTTATTTATTTTTCACACAAACTACTTCAAACAGATGGGGGGAAGGACGTCGAAATCCGTGTAGACATACGCACAAATAGGATGTAAATATAACATATAAAAATCGTTTTCGAATAAGTTATTACGAAACAAATTACAGTATAAGAAGTCGACCTGTTTCCGGAAATAGAATGAAATCGATAAGTAGGTCAGGGCCATTTCAACTTCGATATTGACACCGTCAAAAATGAATCGATCTTCTCTTATTAAAATTCCTCAGACGCATAAAAGAGTTCTGATTTATTTTTCGTTTATAATTTTTTTTTGCTATTATGCCAAAGAATTCATTAAAAAAAAAAATGTTCATCTCTTTGTTTTAAACGGTATAGCTCAGACTGGACGATACTGAAAAATCGATTAATCGATCTTCAGAGCAAATCCATAGGTAACGGACGGGACATTTGAAGGCTTTAAGGGGGGGACCCCTCAAAAAATGAAAAAAATTGTTTTTATTTTTATAGTAACATAACATAGGTCAAGATTTACCGCCGGGGCTTTTTTTTAAATTTTTAATTTTCCTAAAATCTTTTGATTTCTAAAATAAAATTTCCTGAAATCCCTTTAGGGATTTAAAAAATTAGGAAAAATATTCATTTTAGGAAATTTTATTTTAAGAATCAAAAAATTTTAGAAAAATCGAAAATTAGGAAAAAAATGGTTAGGAAAACAATTTTAGGAACCAAAATTTTTAGGAAAAATGGATTAGGAATTTATTTTTTTAGGAAAAACGGATTAGGAAAAATTGTCGGAAACGACAAAGGCTGTATTATAAAATAAATAATTTAAAAAAAAAATTGAATTCAATTTTTCCCTCAGAGTGTAAATTACCCATGGATCACAAGCCTAATTGTATTTTATACTTAAAATCTTCCCTGATCACATCCACTCTTACTTTTTTGATCATCCTATACTCTGAAAAATGTTTAAACATATTTCCTTCAAAACAAATAATCCAAAGTCAGTTTCCCAGGCAACGTTCGCTTAAAGTTTAGAATATTTCAATAAAACGCGGTATCTCAAGGGCTTGATATTTTCCTGGAAAATAGTTTCTATGGTAAACCCCCGAGAATTTATCCCAGACAGGATTTTCCAGGAAGAGTCTGAAACGAATATTATTACATTTACCTAAGATACATAATCCCAAGTTTAATCGCACTGTGAAAGGAGAATTTTGATAAATTAATCCAAGGATCAAGAGATCGAAGAAGGAAAACGCAAAATTTTCTGAGCAAGAGCTTCAAAATTTAAGAAGTCAATATTTGACATTTAAAAAAAATTAGGAAAGTTGGATTTCATTACAAACACAACATTTTAACCGATATTTTACTGGAAGGGAGCTAAAGCAACACGCGGAACAAGAAACATTTGTTTTGAAAGATACAACGTTTTATCAAAAAGCATATGAAGAACTTGGCTCTTTTGCTAGCCATGCCGTTTTTACAACAACGAATCTATAATTAAACTCAAGGATGTTACACACGCATGTTTTCTAATACCGATTATGAAACATATTTAAAGTGAGGTTGGTCGCGAAAAAATTTATCGAACAATTTCATTTTTTCCCATCCCTTTCCCCTTCCCTCCACAAATCAAGATCCATTTTTTTATGCATCCGGCTTATACACTTTCAAAGCAAAAAAAAAGGTAACTTTTGAAAAAAAAATTTCAACGCAAACTTCATGGGAGGGAATTTTATGAATGTCAGCAGAAATAGAATTTAAAAACATCAAAAAAAAAGAACTATAGGACAATGGTCAAGTTTACAAACAAATAAAAACACAAAAAGGTTTCCAAGATTTACAAGTTTTTTTTTTAGCCAACACTAATAATTCATATCCGTTTTCCACGATGACAACGGACAATCGAAAATTTGTCATGGTACGATTTTGGTTATTTCCCATGCCTACATCTCCACAAAATTCGTTTTACAACGAAAAACGTTATCGGCGAAGAAATATGCGATCCGACGAGGAAAAAAAAATTAATAAATATTTGAAATGTGCTCCAAGCCATGATTTTGCGTTATTTATTTTTCACACAAACTACTTCAAACAGATGGGGGGAAGGACGTCGAAATCCGTGTAGACATACGCACAAATAGGATGTAAATATAACATATAAAAATCGTTTTCGAATAAGTTATTACGAAACAAATTACAGTATAAGAAGTCGACCTGTTTCCGGAAATAGAATGAAATCGATAAGTAGGTCAGGGCCATTTCAACTTCGATATTGACACCGTCAAAAATGAATCGATCTTCTCTTATTAAAATTCCTCAGACGCATAAAAGAGTTCTGATTTATTTTTCGTTTATAATTTTTTTTTTTTTGCTATTATGCCAAAGAATTCATAAAAAAAAAAAAAGTTCATCTCTTTGTTTTAAACGGTATAGCTCAGACTGGACGATACTGAAAAATCGATTAATCGATCTTCAGAGCAAATCCATAGGTAACGGACGGGACATTTGTAGGCTTTAAGGGGGGGACCCCTCAAAAAATGAAAAAAATTGTTTTTATTTTTATAGTAACATAACATAGGTCAAGATTTACCGCCGGGGCTTTTTTTTAAATTTTAACTATGCAACAGAAGATTTAGCAACAGCTTTTAGCTTGTAACGGACGAGACATTCAAAAGGAACTCATATTGAGCTTTATTATCGTTTGTGAAAATTTCTGTTCTAAAGTCCAACCTAGCAGAAGTTTTTTTTTTTTTTTTTTTGTGAGGGTGCACATTCACTATGGAATGTTGAACCAACATGTTGTACCAACATTTTACACCAATTTTGGTGTACCAGTAAATTTTGCAATAGTCGATTCCTTCGCTTGTGAAAAATGTTTGTACAACAAGTTCGTCCAACATTCCAACAAGTTGGTATAACATGTTTGTTTAACATTCCAATAAGTTGGTATAACATGTTTGTCCAACTTGTTGCATCAACATGTTGATCCAACATTCCATAGTGAATTTTCACCCTTACTCCTACGCCAAAATTAGTGCGGAATGTTGGTCCAACTTGTTGTGCCAACATGTTGATCCAACATTCCATAGTGAATTTGCACCCTAAGAGTAAATTCTGCAACAGTCGATTCGTTCGTTTGTCAAACGTGTTGTAAAGCAAGCTGGTCCAACAAGTTGGTACAACATGTTTCTCCAACTTGTTGTACCAACATGTTGGTTCAACATTCCATAGTGAATTTGCACCCTGAGATATATAGATGTGCCGTAAGTTTGTAATTTAATCATTGTCTACTGCTTTTGGGGAAGCAGCTGCAGTGTCTACTGTTTTCTCTTCTGCCCATGTTTAGTCCTTTTACAACTGTCGAACATCTCAACAGCAACAAAATTCTGAACAAATTTTTGTACAGCACAAAAGTTTTACGAACTGCAAGTAGGATAGTTCTGAAATTTATTTTGGATTCTGCGCTCCAATTTTTGTGTAAATAATGTGAGTACCACGTGTTACCCCACAGCAAGTTACTTCCTGGCTTTATAGTCCGATGTTTTACTCCATATTATCCTTTAATTACTCTGGAACTATTCATGAACACATCCGGAAATATTTTGATTGTAGTATAGTCTTGGTCCTACTGTGCCTCAAATGCTCCTCAGTTTACATTTTTGCAAAATTACTGTTCACCGATAATTTTTTGAGAAATATAAAAATCAAAATTAACAAAAAAGCTCAACCTAAAGTCTCCAAAATTTTTCAGAACAAGCACCAAAAGAGAAAAGCATTACGCCTTAATGATACGGCTAAATACAGCCCCGCATTTTCTGGCCAAAAATTACGAAGCAGATCAAGACTTATTAAAAGATTTTAACTGTAAACGTAACTGTTAACGATTTACAACAATCCCATGAAAGAGATACACATTCCTCTAGACGTCCAAAAGAAAACAAAAGCTAAAATTCGGAATCGACATTGACATTAGAACAATCAAGAAAAAAAAAATTTGGTGATCAATAACCGAAAAGCAAAACACAAGTAGGCTACAATACATTTTAAATAGACTACTGAGTTTGCGTGACCTTTGTACGATCGATAAGAGGTCAACGTAGGTCAAACAGAAAGAGAAAACTTTCGTTTCCCACAAAATAAACGAACGTTAATTTTTTTTCTTTCTTTTTTCCTAGCTTGAAAAAAATAAAAATAAAAAATTACTCCGAAGCAGTTTAAAGATGTCGAGGCGAAATTACACATATATTTACATTTAAAAAGATAGTTTAATTCATACGATCAAGATATGGTCCACCAGGACCAAAACAAGTCGAAGATATCGAATTTAAAGGACCTTGAGGAAGAGTGGAGTGCAACAACCAGCCGTGACTCGTAGGAGTGACCGCGTCACTACACGAGATCACCTTCGATTCATACAGCCCATGTAATTTCTATTCTAATTTTTTTTTTTTTAATGGAAACATTTTTTATTTTAGCAGAATAAAAATGATAATACCAGCAGCTTTATGTTTGGTGACGGATGAACTGCTTGTGCACTAATAATTACCTTATGGTTTCAACTATTTCCAAGGCTCCATCGTGCTTATCCTTATCCTTTTCCTGGAAAAAAAAGAAAAAAAAATTAGGTTGTTGTTTTGTAAAATATGATCATCATAATGCAACTTTTAATTGAATTCAGCAATTTCTTGTAAAACTAGCTTATGGCTTCTCCAAATGATATTCTCTTTAGTTCCGTAAGCTCTGTCAGTCAATGATATTCTCCTTACAAAAGCTACAATAGATAATAACCGCGTAAGCCCTCAAAGTATTAAGACTTCCAATGGTATATCATTGAAATAAATCAAGGATGCAAAACAAATTTCTTTGGGGATTTTGTCTTTAAAGTACGAAGCAGTAAAGATCAATGGAAAGACATGTTTTTCGACAGAGCTACCAAACAAAAACAAATTATCACCATGAACTGAGATGAAAAAATATGACAAAAATTATTTCTTTCCAAGGGTGGGTTTTTACAACTGAGATACCGATGTTCATAAAGAAAAAAATTGTATTAAAATCAGAAAAAAAAAAATATAATTTTGTAATAAAGATCAGAATATACCAAAAAATACTTGGTCGAACATCTTGTTCTTTTCAAATTCCACTGAAATATTTTGCTAAGATTCCAATAAACTTAAATCTGCTGTGCCCCAAGAATTTTCCTTTACAATTTCATTTTGCAGCACCACAACTAATTTTTATCAGAAGTGGATTAATAAATGATCACCAAAAGATGTTACATCAACAATGTCCTGCAGTCAAATCGAATCTCTATAAGTAACAGTTAAGACCTAATAAAAAATTATGGAGGTTTGATTTTACAAAATATGACTTGCAACTCAAAGATGACCAAAAGTACTGCCAGATCTAATTACTTGCTATGAATCTTTCTAGCATCGGAACTAGATTTTACAGACTCCCTCCAACACCAAAGCTCCTGATCTAATACGTAAAAATATACTTTAATGCATCCATTTTAAAGACATGTACCAACCAGTTGCGCCCCCATACATCAGGGGCACACCCCATCACCATCCCCTTTCCCTTCCCACCCCTCTTCAGATATGCAAATCTCCTACTAGGCAAAAAAACTTCCCGATTATAAACACTCACTGGAACATGTAAAAATTTAAAAAAAGCCATGCAAGTTGCTACAAGTACTTCCTTAAGGACTCGATTCTCAAAGTGCTAATGTAATGAACGCAAAACTTTTCGGACGGAACTACCTTTTAAAGAAATGTAAGAATTTGTATTTTTGTATTCCTTAAAAATGTATTCCAATTCTTAAAGAATTGTTATGCAGTATTTGATCACGTCGCGAGGGGGAAAAAAAACAGACAGATGATTGCGGACATGTGACTAGAGCAGACGTTGCGACGTTGCCAATCTTGGCCAGCTCAGGTTAAACACCTTGAACGTATATATAATAATAAAATTTAAAAAAAAAAAAAACTCGTTTCGCCCGAAACTATTTCTTTCAGTTACTATTGTCTGCATTTTTACCTGTTGCATTTTTCATTCTTTTCTTCTCGTTGAATGGTTACATAAATAAAAGCCATCGCAACAGTATATTCGGTATAAGGGGCAATCGTAAATTATTTTCGGGAAAGGTAAATTTTTCACATTTTTCTTTGGCGTAAAACGAAGTGAAAATGAGAAAATTACATAAGTTTACTTCATTCATGTTTAATTTACATTATGAGATAAAAAAAAACTGCATTCAATAAACTTGCTCCGATTCTTTTCCCCTAGTTCTTTTAAATGTTGTAATCTTCGTGTTGACGTGTAAATTAAAAATTTTTAATTTTTAGTTTTCTTTCTAACGACTTTATCAAAGATCTATAAAATTCCGAGATTACATATTGATTATATTATCAAAAACCGATAAAAAATTCATTTAACCCCGTAATTATTACTTTTTTTTTCCTTCATTGATAAAAGCGTTTCAAAAACCTTTGGAAGCTGTAAAATACGGAGTTTTACCTTTAAAAATTTATAATACTAAATGCAGCAAGGTGTTTTAGTAAGAAGGGTGTCACACAATAGAGTGGGATAGATCAGCCTTATACATATTTGAGTATTGAGATTTTGTTTTATTTGACCTTGAAGGAGGCCTTCCATTTTTGAAAAATATTATTACACATTTTTTACTTTCCTCAAAAAAAAAAAAAAAAAAAGGATATACTTTATTTAAATCGAGAATAAAATTAATATGTTCAGGTAATTTTAAAGGCACTGATTAATTTAACTGAGTGATTTATTTTACAAATTAAGCTTAGGAGCATATATCAAAATTTTTATGTTTTAAGTAATTTTAGCTCTAAAGAAACTAGATTGATTGATCGATTGAGTCAGTAGTTGAAAAAATAAAAATATCTGAGAACTCAATCAATTCTGAACAATACTTATGAACCAACTTCATACTTCATAGCTAATTTTAACAAGTCTAATGGTCAAATTAAATGAGATGGCACAGAAAAAGTCATGCGATTCAAAGGCACCTGGTTAAGGATACCCTATTCAACTTAATACTCAGTCAAAGTTACATAATTGAACTCAGCACACTTACTATTTCATTAACTCTTCAGTAAAATATATGTTATACAGAAAATCTTGAGTTTAAATTTTGATTTTTCCCCTGTAAATCGAGTATTAGAAAAAACAGCCATTCTTTCCTGTATTCACTGAAGCCTACTCATAATAGAAAATCTTTTTCCCAGAAATAAGTTTCCTAATATTGGCGATAACAAAAAGCTGACAATAGCTTTCCTTCTCTGAACTGCCTGCCATGCCTATTTGCCTGTTATTCATTTAACTTTCTCAATGTCATTGGTCAAAGCAAATTTATTTTTATCAACATCTTTTTCCCAGTTTTTTTGATCTTTCGTGGAAGAAAAATATTGAAGTAAATCACATAATAATGATAATGTAACGCTTAGAAATTTAGTATTAAAAAATTAAAAAGCCAAAAAAAGTTAACCTTGACTTTAAATAGAGTGAATCTACAATAAGACTCTTCTTTTAACGGTTGAATCTAACAGAGCTTACCAATTTGAAAAAATTTATATGATTATCAAGATGATTCTAATGAAAAAAAAAAAAATGAAGTGAAAGTGATAACATGAAATGATATTATTTCAGGGCTTTTGAAAAATTTTACAAAAAAAAATTGGAAAAATGTATTCACGTAAAAAAAAGAAATATTCCCAAATCGATTTAAGCCATTTCATGAATAGCCTACATTCTCGGTAGTTTAAAAAGAAAGGTCATGGGAGTTCATTACGAAAACCGTTGAACAGGCACATCGTGGGTAAATTTATCTGGGGAATAAAACATTCTCAGATTCCAAAAAGATGAATAGCCCATGTTTATAATTTAACCTTATATTTAATCTAAATAATTCAGCATTTGTAAACGAGTTTTATTAAAAACAGCGGAATAAAAACGGATGGGCGAAGCAATGTAAAGAATTATAATATAGGCGAAGCGCTTACCGAGCCAGAGCCCCCCGAAAGAGGCCATGTATAAACAACAGGCTCAGCCCCTGCAGGACTATGTAAACGTAATTCCATTTTTTTATATGGTAATCCAAATCGAATCTGCACACTTTACACTAAAACACTAAAATCACTTTCTTCTCGGTACCCTTAAAATTATCATTTTTTTTCCCGGACCCGAACTCAACACTTATTACTTCACGCCATTTTGGAACGGTCGTTGTTCTTCTCGGAAAATGGCCGACCGACTTGTTGCTGCGCAACACAATCAACGCATATGACGATTGTGCTACCATCGCGCCATCTATACGAACGGAATTCAACTATAACATAAATATGGCTTATTTGGAGTTTTTTTTGTCTTTTGATTATCGACTTTTAAACCAAAATTTAACTCAGAAATTTTTTAAACTGACTTTCTACACTCATTTCAGCAATTTTGCAAATTACATCAATTAGGAATCACTGCTTAACGTAACTCTTATAGTATGTTTAATATTTAAAAAGTCACCGATCCCCGCCAACTTTCCTTTGAGTTCATTCTCTTGTCGCTTTTCATTTCTGCTGTTTGGAACATGTGTTAAATTGACTTTTAACGATGTACATTACAAAAAAAAAAGTTTTATCTATAAATAAGCTAAACAAGTAGTTAAAGTGAAGAAGAAAAACAACTCCCGCCGATTTCCTTTGAATCACTTACATTGTCACTGAGGACCAATCAAAATACAACAGAAGTCTGTTTTTTTTTCACATCTATGGTTAAGGTAGACCGCCATTTTCGGCGTCACAGTTATTTTTTTTCCTGATTTATGCGGTGTTATAATTCATCAAAGTTATGCAAATATGTTTCATACAAAACAAGAGATAGATCGCCACGTCAACGAAGTATTTAAAAATTTAAAAGGAGAATCGGAGGTAAGAGTTATTTCACAAGTTTCGAAATCCTAAGTCATGCCACTACATGTTGTCGTTCGATTTTTCATTCCGGGAGATCACCACCTTGGCTTTTGAAATTCAATACCTTTCCCCCCTGAAAACGTAAATATCAAATGGACTTTTCCCGGTGCTTTATAGTCGGTTATGGCCCACAGGATGAAATTATTGAAAGGAAAAAAAAAACTGCTTTATGAAGTCCTTGTAACCAAGTAAATCACATTTTTACATAAAAAATAATCTTGAATGATTTTGTGAAAACAAACACTAACATGACATTTTTGAACCATTTTTTTTTTAGAGAAATTTAAAATGCTACCAAATAGCAAAACATTATTTCAAAGTGGGAGATTACAAATCAACCATCAAGTTTGCAAATCGTTACCTTTCAACTACAACAGGTTCCGCTTTAGCACACAGATTGTTAGGAGAAGCTTATCTTGGAATCAATGCCAAAATGAAAGCCCTTGATGCATTTAAGGTAAGCCAAGTTTTGGTATTGGACATTGTTTAATTCTAATTAAATTTAAATGCCATTGTATTTGTAACCTTCCTGTTTTTTCTTTAGGCTTCTTTAGAGTTGGATGGAAACCAACGAGATTTGGTTTTGAAAGTTTGTGAGTTGTTATGTGATCCTGACATCCCTGTTGTTGCTGGACGGGCAACATATTGGTTGGAAAGAGCTGAGACATTATTTCCTAAAGATCCTGTAGTTTTTAAACTGAAAGAACATCTTTTGAAATGCGGCTCTGATGGCAAGGAGGACAGTGGTCAACTGGAAAAATTAATATTATGTAAGAGTTTTTATTTACTTTTAATATATCAATTTATAGAAAGAAAAAAGAATTAAATATGAGTAAATTTTGGGAGAAATGATAGGTCACTTAGTCACCCAAGGGACATCTGAGAATTTTTTCTTATGGTTTTAAAAAAACCCAAAACTCTTTAATATTTGAAAAGTCAAAATATTTCTGAAAAAGTTTTCAAAATAATTTGTTTAAAGTTACTTAACTGTATATTTTTTTTGTTGCAGCTGAAATTAGCGCTCGACCTGCAGATGTAACAGTTAGGATTCGTTTGCTCAATTTTTTCCTGGAGTGTAAACGTTATAAAATCGCGTATCAATATGCTTTAGAATTGGAAATTAGAAATTTGTTTAGTAATGATTTACGATGGTACGACTGCTTAGCCAATGTAATCCAGGTATGTGTTTCTCAATATTTTTTAAAACGGTTAAAAATTAGTCTTTTTTTTTTTTTTTGTATTTTAAAACTCTTTATTTTCTCTATCCTTAGGCATATGAAAGCTTTGAGTCGCAGCTGGGCTTTGATTTTTTAGTAAGAAAAATTGCAGTATTGGATCGAAGGACGAATTTGTCCATGGAAGAGTTTCAAACGGAGGTTAAAACCCTGACAGAATGCAGTTCCGCTCTTTTCGCCTTCGACCAAGCTTTGCATTCGTTTTCTAAATCTCAAGTTCCAAACAGCGAATCCGTTTACTTCAATGAATTAATAAAACATTTCAGAGCTCAGCTTTCTTTTTATTTGGCCTCTCTTGCTTTGAAACGAGCTAAGAAAGAATGCGGAATTTGGCCCAAAGCGGAGCGAACGGCAATTCCATTATTACTGCAAGCGACTCAATCTACTATGGACTTGGAAGATGCTTGGTACGGAATGTTGTACGATAAAAATAAAACGGATAGAGATATTAAGCAGTGGAATAAGGATGCTGCCTTTAGGATATCACAAGCGGGACACGTACTTCGGGCTTTAGCGCATGATAAAAATCATCAATTTTTGGACAAGGTAATTTCACTTGTTTTCAACATTATTTCAAGGGAAAATAATTTTTTATTTATTTATTTATTTATTTATTTTTTTTATGCATTAAATTTTTAGGTTGCTCAATTTTGTGGAGGTAAATGGCGAGGTCGAGTGTATCAAGATATTTTTTACAACAGAGAACATCAACAGGCGTTGGGAACTTCGTATTTTATGTCGGATCCGAGTTGTGCTGAAGTACCTTTGCGCCTCCTTACAGAAGCCCAGTTAGCTCATTACGACGAACGTAAGTCTTTTTTTATTATTTTATTTAATCCAAGAAATATATTCTTTTTTGTGTATAATCCTAATTAAAGTTTGAGCAACAATTATTCATTACCAAAATTATGAATTTACTATTTTTTGTATAGTGTCTCAGTCGGCATATCCGGATTCTCTGCATCATCTCGTCTGGTTGGGTTTGGCATCTTTCAATGAAAAAGATCAATTGAAAAGTGATTTTCGCTGCACAATTGTTCCAGACCTTCAATTTTGTGTTGAAAATTTGTCTAATACAGGACCTGAGACTTTGAACCAACTCGATGTCGACGCTTTTCTGTATGCTGCAGGTAAATTTCGCTCTTTACTCAAAGGAGATAAAAAATTGTAAGATTTATTTCCAATTGATTAAATGTTTAACTTTTTTTTAGTCATATGTGCCAAAGCAGCAGCACCGAGTTACATTAGCAATGATCGTCCTTCCAGACTTCCTGTTAGCATCTCAGAAGATTTGTGCTCCCCAGCCCAAGCTGATTGGTAATTTTTGAAAAATTCTATTTTCCGATTGCTTTTGTAAAAATTATTAATAAATTATTTTTATTTTCTAGGTGGAATGCTGTTTACAAAACTTATACCAAGCAAACTACTGGAAATATTTCAGAAATGAGGCTTAAGTTACGGAAGGGGATAGAGACAATCCGTGCGTTTGGTCATCATGGCCTTCACGTCAAACTTATTGTGTCTTTAGCAAAGTTATTTCAAGATCGGGTAAGGGAAAACAATTTTTTTCGTTATTAGTTACTTTTTAAAATTTTTATTAATTTTCTTTTAAATTTTTTAAATTTACAGGCAGCTAACAATAAAAACTCTGATGAACTTGCTGGTTTGGAAGCCAGAACAAATCTTTACTGGACCGCAGCTATCCCATTACTGGAAAAAATTGAAAAAAATCAACAGTTACGAATTGTACCAAATCGACTGTTTGACTACCGAGGGTAAAGACTAATTTTTCAGTCTTTGTTTTTTTTTTTTTTATTCAAAGTATTAAAATATTAAAAATTTTGTAGGAAAGAGCTAACCAGTAATGAAATTAAATCCTACATCGAAGACGGTCGTTTGTTTTTGGCCTGCCGATTGATGAAACAAGGAAGACACGAAGAAGCTATTGAGGCGTTCCAGTTGCTAAAAAGTCCATACGCTACGTTTTACCAGGCTTTGGTATGATTTTCTTTTTTTAAAATTAAATAGCAGTTATTTGCATTTCGTTGATCTGAATGTTTAAATTTTGTGATTTATAATCACTTTCTTTTGTTATAGATTTACAAAAAATTAGCTTCAGACGAAATAAATCACCGCCCGGAATCCATAACTTCTGAAAATCGATCTCAGCATATCATATTATTGACAAGAGCTCGGGATGCGCTTTTCCTAACTTTGGACAGATTAAGAAGTCCGGCCGTCGATGCGTCGCATCCGCTAAACTCGCAGCTGCACGCGCATTTAGAAGAAGTGGAAACGCAATTGGCCAGAATCGATCCAGATAGTAATTGTAAGTTTCAAAATAAGTATTTTTTTTTATTTTTTTTTATTTATTTATCGATTATGCCATATTTTTTGACCGATTTCAGTGAATAGAAACGGAGATGCTGAGAGCGATGAGACAGACACAGCTCCCGGAGCTTTGAGTCCTGATGCTGTCGGTGATAATCTCGATCATAGTTTCAACGTATATAATGCAAACAACTTTTTGACCATGACAAATCAGTCAACTCCCCGTCCTGTTAGGAATGTGTACGATCAAAGACATCACACGTCCAGGATGGTAAGGATGCGTGAAATTAATCAAGCTTTATTTGTTTCTGTATAAAATCGGGAAATCTTAAGGCTGAAGACAAAGAATGAAATATTTGTAAATTTTGTTTGCAATTTTACAGGAAGCACGGCCTAGCCCCGAACGGTTGGACGCACAGCTGCGGCACCTGATTCAAGCTTATAGTTCCGGTCATCAGTCCGTATTGGACGAACTCAGAGACATGAATTCCACTTTAAAAGACTTAAAATCAATAATGAAAGAAGGATTTGGAGAATTTAAAAAATGGCGCGAACATAGCGAAACCGTCACCTCAAAAAGAGCAGCGGACGACATCAAACCGGACGATTTGTTCGAATTTCCAGATGATGAAGATTACGAGGATCTTAATCAATTAGCTCAACAGTACGGCGCATACCAAAAGTGAGCATAGTTTAATTTTGAAATTAAAAGGAAAAAAAAAATTAATTATCTTTATATTTTAGCTACCCGAATTACCGCCAAATGACGGGAGTGCAAGGTACGTCAACTGTTACTTACGGTGCTCCGGTACCTCCCGTGCCTGCTGCGATCCCTCCGATGCTTCAGACTCCAGGAGCTCCACTAATTCCTCCTTCATTTTTTCCAAACGCAAGGGGCGTTCAGGTTGATCCGAACCTTTTGCTCTACCAGACGATGGGTTATTACAATCCCGCAGGGCTACCTTTTAGCGACGGTCAAAACCTTCCAGATTTTCGTGCTGCTGGAATTCAAAGAGGTGATGCGTTTTCTAAAAATTTTATTGCAGATAATTTTTTGACTTGTTTACGATTTGTGGTATTAATTATATTGTTTGTGTAGGTGTTGCTGAAGCTGCAGCCGCAGCTGCAGCTGCCGGAGTTCCTCCTGCAGTACAGGCTAAACCTCAAACACCAAACGTTGTAATTACATCGTCAGATACTCTTCCTGCATATACTAATTCGGCAGTCCCAGCAATGAGCGTTACGATTCCGCCTCATCATATAAAAGGAGTAACCCCGACAAAGTTGAATCCAAATCAAAATCAAGTTCATGCATTCCAAATTCCGATGCCACCGCAAGCACAAATGGTTTGTATTTTTTCAAAAATTTATCTAACGTCCTAAAAAAAAAAATTTCTTTTTTTAACCTAGCCTACATTTAAAAAATTCTTGTTTAGCAAAGTTGCGCTAAACTTTATTCAAAAATTTTTTTTTGTTTTTTTATTTTTAGGTAAAAGAGAGCCCTTCGGAAAAGAATCCTACGGGGATGCTACCCGTGGCTACCACGTCTATTTTAAATTACGTTCCTTCTCCGGTTATTTCCGCCGTGAAACCGTCGCCGCCTAGAGAGACGCAGACAGCCCAAGATCTTTCCATCTCTGCAACGCCGGTTACGTCCACCAAAAACGAGTCGAAACAAAAACCCGATTTTAAATCCATCCCTCAACCTGGCGAAACGGAAGTCAAACCTTCCACCCAAGAATCTAAATTATTCGAATCCAGAGCTAAATTATATATTTTCATTAAAAACGATGGGAAGGAAGGAGAATATAGATGCTTTAACGGGGAAATCCGAGTTTTACATAATGAGAAATTAGGAAAAGCTAGGATAGTTATGATAAGGGATGCGGACTTCCATGTAACGGTAAATCACTACGTCACGCCAGACATGCAACTCAGACCTCACAACAACAATGATCGAACTTGGTTGTGGAGCGCAGAGGACGTCTTCGAAGGGGTGAAAGCTCTGCGGAATTATTGCGTCCGATTCAAAACCAACGACGAGTTGAGAGATTTCGAATACGCTTTTAACAGAGCTCGAGAAATAGCCAAAGAAAGCTCAGCCGAAAGCCTTAGTCTTTGTGTCGCTTGCGGGAAAACCACTGAATCCAAAATGGAAAAATGTATCGCTTGCCTAAAAGAAGAGACTGATAAATTTCTCGCCAAACCGAAATTGGGAGGATTTACGTTCAATCAGTCGCCTATAATAAAACCTCCGGCTTTTAAACCGGAGGAACCTCCAAAAACGAAACCGGAGGAAACAACGAAACCGAGCCCGTTCGCTTCGTTTTCGTTCGCTCCCACCACCACTTCAGCCGGATTTGTTTTTAAAGCGCCCACGACCGGCAGTACGAAAAATACGGCTACTACTTTTAGCGCTCCTCAGACAACCCCTTCGACTGACGCGAAAGCTCCTGGTGGATTGATGTTTGGCAGCAATGTCACAGTCGGGGATTTCTCTATTTTAGCTGCTAAGAACTCGGTGGCGGATGCATTTAAGCAGGATCCTAATTTTAAAGGGTTTGAAGGTATGTAATTAATTTTTTTTGGGGGGGCATCAAAAACAAAATTTGAAAGTCGAAACTTCTTGAGAGATTATGATTTTGTGATTTTGCGACTTTGCAAAAACCGGAATATATAAGATGGATAGTCGCAGAGGATATGAGATATATGGGCAGATTTTCAGGGGTCCAAAGCCGATAAAAATTAGAAGGCGCCGGCACCAAAATTTTCAAAAAAAGAAAAATCGGCGGCAGCGCCACAATTGTAAAAAAAATAGGCGCTGGCGACGATGCCTGCGCCGGGGAAATTTTTAATTTATTTTATTTCGCAAAAAAAAGCAAGAAGGCGTCAGTTTAAAAAAAAAATCACGTTTTGTACTTGCAATTTTTTTTTTTTTAAAAGCAAAAGCTGAGAGGAAAGAAAAGGCTTTAAAATTTATTTGAGATAAACATTTAAAAAATCAAAAATTATGAATCAATGAATACCGAGTATTGAACTAATCCCCTACCCTAAACAAAATTTTTTACTGTGTAATTAATCTAAAAAAACTAAGCGGAAAGAGGTTATTTTAAAAAAATTGATGAAATTCTAAAATTTGTTTTAAAAAAAAACTTTCAATCGCGGGCTCTGGCTTCAACACCGGCGTCACACCGTAAGTAAAAAGCGGGTACTGGCGCCGGCGCCAGCAGAGTTTTTTACCAACCGCGGCCGGCGCCAGCGCCGACTTCGGAACACTGCAGATTTTATGCTTTTATAGACAAAATTTAATAATTCCCAGTTACGATTGTGCTTTTTTTAATATTTTAGGAGCTGGAACACCATTGTTCGGCAGAATAAGCACACCAAAAGCAACAAATCAAACGCCACAAAGTACAAATAAAACACCAGAAGGAAGCTCTAATAAATCAGTCACTTTTGCCGGTTCAGCTTCGAAACAGGGCGAAGATGAAGAAGGCCAGGGAGATGCATCGGAATTTGTTCCCACGGCAGAATTCGCTCCCGTTATACCCTTGCCAGATTTGGTGGAAGTGAAAACAGGGGAAGAGGGCGAACGCATTTTGTATGAAGGAAGGGCCAAAATCTTAAGGTAAAAATTAAGATAATTTTAAATCGGTATTTTTTAATTAATGATTTTTTCCGCTTGTTATTTTTAGATACGATTCTGAAACTAAACAATGGAAAGAAAGAGGTATAGGAATGATGAAATTGTTGCTGAATGAAACCACTGCTAAAGTAAGGTTATTAATGAGACGAGAGCAAGTATTAAAAGTTTGTTGCAATCACTTCCTCGATGAGAAGATGGAATTTAAAACTATGACTACTAGTGACAAAGCCTTGACTTGGTATGCTCAGGATTATTCGGACGGGGATTTGAAACCTGAATTATTAGCCATCAGATTCGGGAAATCGGAATCGGTAAGCGAAACGCTTAACTATTTTTCAAGAAAAAAAAAAAATCCACTCTTCGAGTGCCTCTGGTGTATTCTTTTACTGAACATCTTTCCGGTTCCCTCTTTATGGTCCACATACCGATAACCCCAACTGAGAGAATTACACCCCCCCCCCCCCTGCCTTAAAGCAGTGTTTGGTTTGTTGGAAAAATTAAAAAAAAAAATAATTAATTGAAAATTTTTTTCAGATGTTAGAATTTAAAAAGGTAATCGAAGACACTCAAAAGAAATTGAAGAACGGACGAATGATGGGGATAAATGTGGTGGAGTCGCCTGAAGCTAAAAAAGAAGAGCAAAAGCCTTTATCGGAATTGTTTAAAACGAAACCTGGATCTTGGGAATGCGGCATGTGCTACGTGAGGAATAATGAGGGTGCTACTAAATGCATGTCTTGCGAGACTCCGAAACCGGGATCCGAATCAAAGGCGGAGAGTAAAAATACAAGTTTTAATGTGAAAACTTCTTCGACCGAAGCTAAAAACGATGGACAAAAACCTTTATCTGAATTATTTAAATCGAAACCTGGATCTTGGGAGTGCGGCATGTGCTATTTAAGGAATAACGAGGATGCTATTAAATGTGTGTCTTGTGAGACTCCGAAACCGGGATTCGAATCAAAGGCTAATGGTAAAATTTATTATTTTTTGTATGGAAATTTTTTTGAAGAAAGCCTTAAATTTTTTTTTAAAAAATCAGACTGGGGTATGGGGGCATATCCCTACAGGACTACGGCTTTGAGGTACTGTCCTAATAATGCTAAATTTAAACAGTGAAACGATTAAAAATTTTAAGGCAGTTTTTTTTGTTTGTTTTTGGTCAAAAAATCCGAGTTTTTGGATAAAAATATAATTTTTTTTCCTGGCACGAAAAAAAATTTAAATTTTTGATAAAAAAAACCAAAAGTTGAAAAAAATTAGTAAAAAGTTAAATTAAAACATTGCTTTAGCTCGTATTCTTGGCTAAAGGAAAAAGGAAAAAATGAAAAAATGTAGTGAACATTTAATTTAAAATTTTTAATTTCTTGTTTTTGTTCATGTAGTCTTTAATATTTAAAAATTTTAACTTCTAAAATTTTAAAATAAAATTTTAACTTTAAATTTCTTGTAAATTTTTAAAAAAATGGTCAACATATTATTTAAAATTTTCGAAGTTGAAATTGCAATATTAAAATGATTAAATATTAATTTTTGGTGCTTACCCGGACGGATCCTGGACAGATCCTGGAGAGACAGATTTCCCCAGGACCGAGCCCCAAGACGTAGTCCTACGTTAAAACTGAACGGTTAGGAACGAAAAAACCTATTTACATCTTTTTGATGAACATTTTTTAGGTTTAATGTGGTCGAAATCATGGCATAATTATTTGTAAGAGACATGTAGCGAATTCTAGAGGCGTTAAATTCTTAAATTTAATTCTATGTATTTTGAAAAAAAAGTTTGAAGATTTAATTTACTAATTTTTTTGAACAAATATCTTAAGCTCAAGCTCTTAGTTTTTATTTGGAGCCGCATTTTCTATTTTCTTTTTGTTTCACTTTAAATTAATATTTTTCTCCTTATTTTCTACAGAATCTGCTTCTAGTACAAAACAAGAACCAAAGGGAATCATTTTAGATCCTTCTTTAGCTACGAAATTTAATTTCGGGATACCGCAATCAATGGCGGCTGTTAGCAGTTCCAACACGAAGACGGATGCCGCCAGCATATTCGGCGCCTCAGCGGTCAAAAATTCCGAACCGGAACGTCAAAACTTCTTTTTCGGTGTACCGCCTGCCACGTCCGGTTCAAATTTTGTCTTTGGTACTCCGTCAGCTCAGGCGAACAAAGGCAACGAAGATAATAAAACCGGATCAGAATCGAAACCTTCCGCTTTTGTTTTCGGGAGTTCCAAGGAACCGGAACAGAAACCGTCTGCTTTTATTTTCGGAAACGCTAATGCGGCTACTACTGATAATAAGACTGCATCTCCGTTTTCGTTCAACATTAAAACTGATGCTAAGGGTAAGGAAATCGAATTCGGTGAATTGAATTTAACCGTGTCATTTATGAATTTTTTTTTTAAATTTTACCCTTTGCAGCTCCTGATTTCAAAATCGGATCTTCGGGAACTTTCGAGTTTTCATTTAGCGGGGTAAAACAACAACCCGTCAAATCGCCGGGAAATGTGAAATCTCCGGGAGGAGGCGTGACGTCAGGTGATGACAGCGAGGATGAACACCCCGAAGAGGACGATGGGGAACATATTACTTTTAAACCTTTAATACCATTGCCGGATAAGGTTCCCGTACGGACCGGAGAGGAGGATGAGACTGTTTTATACGTTCATAGGGCTAAATTATATAGATTCACAGACGGTGAATGGAAAGAACGAGGATTGGGTGATGTCAAAATACTTAAACACAATCAGACAAACAAAGTTAGGTAGGTGTTTTATGCTGATTGTAATTAAAGTGTAACCATTTTTTTTTTAAATATGAAAAATAACTTCGATAAGATTAAAAAGTTAAAAATTTAAGTAACGTTTGCGTTTTGCTTTTTAGGTTATTAATGCGTCGTGAGCAAGTCCTTAAAATCTGTTTGAACCATTACCTCACGAAAGATATGGAATTCTTAGCGAAAGACAATAAAACTTGGCTGTGGACTGCGGCTGATTTCTCCGAAGGTGTAGTTAGCCACGATAAATTTTGCATAAGGTTTAAAACACCGGAAATTGCCGTCGAATTTAAGGAAGCTCTGGATAAAGCTCAAAAGGAATTGCAGGTCACTCCTGTCAAACCCTCAGGTAAAATTTTAAAATTTTTATTTTAACGATTTTAATATAACTTTGGTAATTTTTATTTTATTTTATTTTATTTATTTAGAGCCCACTGAAGCAATGAAGAATTTTACCTTTGCCATTCCGGGTTCCGGCACGCCAAAGAGTTCCGGGAGTGCTTCCGGAGTATCGAGAAATCTTTTTTCAAATGAAGAGGATGTTGCCATAGTTTATGAAAATCAAGTAACTCCGGAACAACGTGAAGCGGCTTTGAAATTGCAGCTCCCACCGAATTTTTATGCTTACCTCAACGCTCCTAAATGCCCCGGTTGTCCGGGTTGCTCCGATGACGAAGATGAGGTGAAGAAATTTTTAAAAAAAAATTATTTTTTGTCGGTTTGAATTTGTTTATTAATGACTCGTTTTTTTGGTGTTTTAGAATAAAATTCAGTCTGACACCGAGAAGAAAGCCCTCGTTACCGAAGCGCCGTCTTCTGAAGCAAAACCTAATTTTTGTTGGGGATCTTTGACGTTCGATCAAAACAAAGCTCAAGATCCTCCTGGATTTCGATTCGGAGGAAGTAATACTTTTTCGTTCGGGAATGGGACGGGAACTGGAACTGGAACGGGAAATGTCCAGCCTTTCACTCGGTCGACCACCGAACCAGTTTCTGCAGGTATGTGCAAAAAAAAATGTGTATAATCATCAATAAATTATAAAATTTGATTAACAGATCCTGATTTTTTAAATTGTACATGTGCATTTGAACTTTTTCATAAGTCCGTCCGATTGATGGGACCATCCCCTTTATGTTTTCTGATCTTCGCTTCTCGCAGATGTCTGCACTTACTAAAAAAAAAAAAAAAAAAAACTAACCTGATTTTTAAAAATTT
Source organism: Liposcelis bostrychophila (assembly GCA_037577465.1). Classification (NCBI taxonomy): domain Eukaryota; kingdom Metazoa; phylum Arthropoda; class Insecta; order Psocodea; family Liposcelididae; genus Liposcelis; species Liposcelis bostrychophila. The sequence goes on along the minus strand of CM075212.1, from coordinate 16,995,559 downwards.
TCTTACACAGGCGCAGATTCCACTGAGGACCAGGAAGACGGATATGAAGATTACGAAGATGATGTTGACGATGGAGAAGAGGTAGATGACGAAGAAGATGACGACGAAGATGATTTTGATATTCACGATGCCGAAGAAACTCTCGTTTTAGAAAAACAGAATTTTGTTTTACATAAATTTAATGACGCAACTGGTAAATACGACGTCATCGGATCAGAACCGACTTTACAGGTAGTTAATCGTCGAGTGTTTAATTCGTTAATGGAAAATTGCAGCTGACTGCATTAATTTCTTTTTTAATTTTTTTTTTTTTTTTTGCAGTTGTTTGAGATGAGTGACACCTATTTCCGTATTAACATAGAAGAAAACGAAACCGGAGACGTTTTATGCGAATCTTTCTTTGATCCCACGGTGGAAACCATGTTCAAGATGTCCAATCTAGAATGCATGTGGGTGTCTATGGATCAAGCCATTGATCCCCCTGCGATGAAAAATATTTTAATTAGATTTAGTACCGAAAAAGATCTCGAGGATTTCCTTAAATATTTTGGAGAAAACGACCCTCCGGAAGAAATTCTCAACAGTTTTAGAACTAGTCCGGCTTCTTCTTAAAAAACAATGAATCGTCCAGAATTTTTAACTCGTTTTTTTTCCGTCACAGTTTAAAAAATTAGCATCATTGTTTTTTTTTTTTTTACAAAATACTTCTTTACTCAAGTGTTGAATTTGTTTTTTTTTTTTTTATTATCTTACGTAGTATCGCCTTACAATTTCCAGTAAAATTTTTGTCTTTAGTAAATCTTTACGTTTAAAAAAGTTTTAAAACGACTGATAAATTGGTTTATTAATTTTTGATGTGATAAAAAAATGATTGAGGGACTGAAAAATAGATTATTAATTCCATTATTTTTTGGTTTTAGAACTTTTTTTTTTTTTCTAGTAATTAATGTTAAAAACATTTAGGGCATGAACGTTTAAAAAACAAATTGGATTATTGCGGTCCTACTTTGTAGATTTTTCTTGAATTAAATCGTCGATTAAATTATTTTAGAAATATTTTAAAAAAACAATTTTTTGTCCAGAGTAAAAATTAAATCTGGTGAATTTTATGCAGAAACTTTTTACTGGTGTAATTTCAATCGTACTTTTACAGCGAATAATGTAAAACTTTTTTTTTCTGTTGAAAATAATAAAAAGATAAATAAATTCATGTAACTTCTCTCGCAATAAAAAATTGTTGTAAAATTTAAGAGTTGGTTTTTTTTTAAACCGAAAACTGAAATGTCGTGCCAAATGAATAAATTGGGAATACGCGGTCAAAACGTTTTAGCAAACAGAAATGAAAAAAAATATATATGGGTGGTCTAAAATTTTTGTAAAATTAATAGAAAGCTGGATAGTTAAAATTGGATCAAGGACTATCTTCCTTGAAAACTTGTTTTCTTTCCGGTAAGATTTTTTTTCGAAATAGACCTAGTGTAGCCACTCTGAAACCTGGTTATTTATTGATCGGGAAATGGGAAATTTTGCATTATGGATAATGAGGACTTATGCGATCAGGATGCTTTTTTCGTTATTTGTAGATATGTTGTAACTTTCAAGGTGAAACCATCAAAATGAATTTTTAAAATTTGAAGTTGTAGTTTCTCCTTAATTTTAACATTTTTTTAATTTTTAGGTGAGGAATTCATTGAGATCACGTACTTTTATGTCATCTGCAAATTCGGACTTTTTTGAAGAACTTTGGTATCGGAATCGGAATCTTACTAACGAATGGCCTACAATCTGTGGAAGCGGAATGTCGGCCCTTCTTTGAAGTGGTGACAATAAATCCTACCTCCCTGAAGCCATTTTTAACGGTATTAATCCAAACGGAGTTGGAACTATTGCTTTTATGTCGAGTTTTCCTATGATTTTAACCGAGTAACACGTTAGTCTAATCGCTATTTTTAAGGCGTATTTTCGTTGCCAGTGAAACTCAAAATATGCCAATGCACAGATCCTCACGTTAACTCTGGTGCATTGAAAATTTAACTAATGAATATCTGAAATTCTACTGCGAATTTCAACGTTTACAGTAAGACACCACATTTAAAGATTCAAATCGTCGCAGTCTATCGAAGAAAAATAAAGTTTGAAAATGGGAAGAACCCTTGATCGCTTAAAATATTTTTTACTCTACGTCCAAATTTAAAATCCCCTATTGGTGTAGTAAAAAGTCAATTAAATTTTGACAAAAAGGATCTTAGGCGGGGGGGATAAGACCGAAATACATCACCTCTACAACACTAGATAAAACCTTCTTCGTTTTTAATTAATTATAAATTCTGAAAATAAAAATTAAAAAAAAAAATAAAAATTCAGTAAAATATAAAATTTTGTTATTGGACACCACCACAGCGATCTGGAACATAAGCAAATCCTCGACTTTATTTCTTACACCTTTTCGATGACGAAAAATTTCTCAATCCATAGACCAAAAATAAATAAAAATAAAAGCGTGAATTTGTCTTTTTTTTACATTTTTTTTTTTTTTTGTAATTAAAGATTGTAAGACGTATTATAATATTATATTATGGATCTGATTTTTTTTTATTAAGTTTTGTGGTGATTTAAAAAACTAAAACTGATCTAAATATTTGATTGTTTCACATTACCTTTTTTTTTATCTTATAATATTATAATATTATTTACAGATCATAAACAAATTCATATAATGAAACAGAACTTTTTTTTTTTTTTTTTTTTTTTCTTTTTTTTCCGAAATCGATATCTCAACAAATAAACAATATCTACCTATTACATAAGAAGTTAAATATTTTGAGCACACTTTTTTGTAATAGATCAAAATCAGGATTTAATTCCTCATTTATCAACATATTATAAATTCAAAATATGTATTTTTTTTTTAAATACGCTATACGAGTCCAAACAGTTACAAATTATTTTCAATAATGTTTCAAAATTTTTTTTTTCTTTACAGTATAATGGTAAAACCATACATTTTTTATTTTTTTAAAATCTTTTTTATTTGATGTTTTGATTCTTATTAATTAATTTTACGGATTGTAATAAAATTAGGGCCAACAAAAGTAATTAAAATGGTATCATCCTCAATTATATAACAATCTTATTATTTACAAAAAGCAGTTTTAATCGGACGACGAGTCGTTTGAAGGGGGAGGCAGGGGGGTGGGAGAAGAAAAAAAATTCATTATTTTCGTATCACATTTTCTTAAAATAAATCCTTGAAACAAGCGATTTTTTTTTAAATTTTACCATCGAAAGCCAAAATCCGAAAAATGGATATTTTATTTTTTACCTCGCCTATATATCCCGATATTCGGAAAATAAATAATCAAAATAACAAATCAGCGGCTTTTTTTTTCTTTTTGTTCGATTTCATCTAAAGCTAATAAACTTAAAACAAATCTTTTTACAATGTAATTAACAACAACACGTACTTGTTTTTTTTAATTTTTTTTATTTTAATCCCTAAAATTAATTAATAATTTTTAAAACTAAATGAATTTTTTTTTCGAGACATTCACTTTGTACAATATTCATTTTTTGGCGTATCGTAAAAATAGGCTATTAAGTTTTTATCGTTAATTTTTTTTTTATTATTAAAAAATAATATCAATATTTGGTGATTCATTTATTTATTTTTATTTTTTTTAATTAATTGAATTTTTTTTTAAAAAAAAGAGATCAATCATGAGGATCTTTTCGGCCGTCCAACGTCGAGATACCAATCTAACAATTATTTTAATTAAAAACAAATTTTTTAAAAAAAACTTAGGATTTATCAAAAGCGCGGTTTTAATTTTTTTTTTCTTAGGCTGCTTCATTGCAATATTCGTCGATTTACAATATTAACGTCTTTTACAAGGTTTTTTTTTTTTTTAATTTTTTTAGGAAACATTGACAGTTAAAGAATAGTCGTTTTTTTTTTTAAAGATTTCTACATTTTTTTTTTAAAAATTAATTTATAGAGTATAGTTAACACGGGTTTTTAGGCGTTTTTCTTTTCATTCGACTGAAAATTGGATCTTTTAGAATAAATAAATTTATTGGTTTATGAAGATCGGCATTTTTTACAATCGATTACATTTTTTTTATTTAATAAAATGTTGCTTCTGTGGAAGTCGGAATTTTTGGTATATTCTTCGATCAAAAGAAATTTTTTTTTTTTTTCAAAAAATTATACTGTTGTTTAAAAAAACGAATGCATCAACTGAATGAATTAACCCGTTCCCTGTCAAGGGCTTCAAAAAAAAGAGCCCAAACTACCCAGGAGTCGTCATGTATGTACCGCTTTTAATTTAATCACTTATATCAGCCAAAAATATAAAACGAAACAACACAAAATTAAATAAGTATAACTTCATTTTTGAAGGGGCATCAATTTTTTGAAAAATAAAAAATCTTCAAAATAAATTTGAGATCTTAGTTTTTTTTAACAGCGTTTTGGTATCGTGTATGTCGTCTGTTAATCCCCCGGACCCTTTCAGGGTTAAGACATTTCCAATCCCTGTATTTGATCGAATCGATTGATTTGGACTCATCTTTTATCAATTTTTACTAGTTTCTTGGTGTTGCCAAAAAATAGGAATCACATTTTTTTTTATATTCACAGTTTTCTCGTAAATTTTGTCAAATTTCGGACTAATAACTCCCAAAAATCCCGGGTTTCCAGGAATTAAAATATGTCCCGGTATTGCATCTCTCTAAAAGCGCCGAAAATTATTTTTAAAAAAAAATTAAATCGCAAGTTTTCCCACACAGAAGCAATATTTTACCAATTAAAAATAAACCTGACTTCGAGCAGCTACTTACATTAAAAACAATTATAAACATTTGGCTAGCCACTTTTTTTAAAAACATTTTCAACGTAAATAACTGCTTTACATTTCTCGGCAATTGCATTTTAAATAAAATTTTTATTTTTAATACAAGATTCGATTAGAAACAAATAAACAACGGAAAACGAAACGCATTTTCGGGTTCCTTAATTTGTTGAAAACAAGTCAATATATTTTTTATTTTTATTTATTTTTTTTTTAAATTTTATATTTTTAATTTTTTATTTTGATCGTTGATCGACACTGTGTATAATAAATACACTTAATAACAATATTTTTTTTAAGTTTTACTGATGACACAGCGAGAGCACTTTTTACCGTAATAATGGGGTCCATTTGTCAGAATTATTTTATTTTACACCCTGTTTACATTGCTTACGAGTTTTTTTTTTTTTTATATTAGTTAAATTATGTTTTTTTTAATAAATTATTTTATTATTTCCCACTATAACAACTCTTGACACTTTTAACGACGCTCCCCAACACTTTTTTTTTATGCACGATTAGATTCATTTACAGCGTAAATAAATAGAGAAAACTGAAAAACCTTCGTTGATTTAGCGATTTTTTTTTCCTGTAATCGTCACGAACCTTTTTTTTATTTAATTATTTATTTTTTTTAACAAAGACTCTTCATTTGCAATTTTTAGATCTTAATCCTTAAAATTTAGATCGGTTAAAAAGAGAATAACATAGGCCCAATATTTAATTAAAAATTAAAACGGTTCAAGGTATTTTTTTTTCTTTTTTTTCATCATTTTCACTACTTAGCAATAAGAATTTTTTTTTTCTTTAATTATTTTGAAAATTAATGAGAAACCGATTGTCAAATATTATAAATATGAGTTTAAAAGCCATCTATATAAAGATTTATTGTCGAGAATTCTGCATAGAGAGAAAAATTACGGATCTTTTTATTTTTCTAAACTACTATACAAATATTTAAGGAATAAAACGTTGATGATAAAGAATTCGTTTTTTTATTTGATTTTTTTTTTTTTGCCCCTATTTAAAAAATAGAAAATAAAATTATAAAGAGATAAAAATTTGCTATCCGATCGTATATTTTTTTTTTCTCTTTCTTCGGTTTGAAATGATAAGTCCAAATTGCAAATGAAAACATTTATAATTTTTTATTTTTATTTTGAAGTTGTTTCATTTAAAATCGAACCCAAGGTACCCGATTTAGACCGTTACAAAATTTCTAATAATTTCGAGCCTAAATTGTTATAATTAAGGTTTTTGATCAGGAGAAGCCCTAAATTATCGGATATTTTAATGTAAGAGACTGGCAAAATCGATTGGAGATCTTAATAACGATCGCATGGTAATCTCATAAAAACAAAAACAAAAAAATAAAATAAAATAGAATAAAATATTTTTTAAAATTTTTAAAAACATTTTGGAAAAAAAAAATATTTAAAATTGGAAAAACTGCTTCTCCAAGGAATGAACCTTTTAGCTAAATAGTCTTTTTTTTATTATAAATCATGGCTTGTCTCCACTAGAGCAATTAATTGTACTTATGCAATTAATTGTACCACCGAAAATGGACCAAATATCTTAAGTCTGAGCGTTCGGGGGAAAAGTGACGTCATATATGGATACGTATAGTGTGCTAAGTAACGAATATGACTTCATTTTTCGGATTTGAAAGCTCAGAGTAAAAGTATTGATGGATAGAACAATGGTATTGATTGTATGGAACAATTAATTGCGCGATGGAGACATTTTTAAAAGAACGTGGGTTGATAAGGCCGATTTTTGGGCTGTTAAAAAAAAAAAAATTTTTTATGTTAAAAGGTAGTTTCATATGAGGTTAATAAGGGGTCATAAGTGGCACTGAGTTGCGCGCATGCTATGGCCATTTTTTTAAATTTATTCACTTTTCGCTGTTGTGAACATGACAGTCGGAAATCTTCCAGTGGCACACAAATAGGCCAATTTACTGCACCATATTAAGGTTGCGACCGGCGTGTTCACACATGCTTAATTCGCATGGTTTTTAGGCCTCATGAAGAAGCCGTTGAATGGCCCTAATTTCCTTTTCACACGAGCTTTCTAATGTTGAAAGCTTACTTAATTCACCATTTCCAACTTAAGCACATATGTGCGCCATTGTAAAATGAAGGAAATTGAATTTCAGATGGCTGATTTATAATGTTTATACTCTGTTTTAACCGTATTTTTCATTAATATTACATGCCTAACGTTTAAATGGATCAGATGCATTATTGTGCGAATATATATTTTGATCTCATTAATCAGTAAAACATGAATAAAAGGTCCGCGATTTATTTATCAACTACTTGTTTTCGAGAACATTTTTAAAAAGTGTTCTTCCGAAAAGGCGCGAAACAAGTTTTTTTTTAAAAAATGTTCTCGAAAACAAGTAGTTGATGAATAAATCGCGGACCTTTTATTCATGTTTTACTGATTAATGAGATCAAAATATATATTCGCACAATAATGCATCTGATCCATTTAAACGTTGGGCATGTAATATTAATGAAAAATACGGTTAAAACAGAGTATAAACATTATAAATCAGCCATCTGAAATTCAATTTCCTTCATTTTACAATGGCGCACATATGTGCTTAAGTTGGAAATGGTGAATTAAGTAAGCTTTCAACATTAGAAAGCTCGTGTGAAAAGGAAATTAGGGCCATTCAACGGCTTCTTCATGAGGCCTAAAAACCATGCGAATTAAGCATGTGTGAACACGCCGGTCGCAACCTTAATATGGTGCAGTAAATTGGCCTATTTGTGTGCCACTGGAAGATTTCCGACTGTCATGTTCACAACAGCGAAAAGTGAATAAATTTAAAAAAATGGCCATATAGACAGTGCCACTTATGACCCCTTATTAACCTCATATGAAACTACCATTTAACATAAAATTTTTTTTTTTTTAACCCCAAAAATCGGCCTTATCGACCCACGTTCTTTCCAGTGATTGGGAACAACGGCAAAGTTCCTGTTTCGTCTAGTTTCGGTTTTTAATTTTTCGCATCATTAATGGTTTCTGTTCCGCTTCGGTTTCACCTTTCTACCAGTTACTGGTTTTGTTCCGTTTCCGTTACATATGATTTTCGAATTTTCCTACAAAAAATGTTCCACTTTTAGGGGAGAAAAAAATTGATTGTTTTTTGGTTTTGCGTTTCTCCTTCGTTCTTCCTTTTTAAATTTTGCTACTTCGTTTCTTCAAGATTATGTTTTTTTTTTAATCCGTTACTGGTACGAGTTCCTACCTTAATAGAAATTACGAAAGTGTTTCTGGGGTTGTTTCTTTTAACAAAAGTTACCAGAAACGTCTTCTATCCGTTCCTGAATGTTAATTTAATCCCGTTTCTTGGTTTTAATTTGAAAAAAAAAAAAAAAAAAAAGTTACATTAAATGTCTTGGTTACATATTGAAAAAATTTCATACAGTTTCCGTTCCCGTTCCCGTTCCCGTTTCTGTTCCCGTTCCTGTCTCTTTTCCATCGTATCTTCTTTCCCGCTTAATTCAATGAAAACTTCAAAAAAAAAAAAAAATGAGAGGACATGAGAGGAAAGAAGACTTCTAAACAATAGAAGGCATCACTTCCAGGCATTTTTTTTAACAGTCTTTATTTTGAAGTCTTAAAACTTAAACGGGAGGATTACCTTTCAAGAATGGGTTTCATGCGACCAATTTTTAACTAGGAGTTAAAATTGATAGCGAAGGCCACGGTAAAAAATTTTGTGTTAAAAGTAACAGAATTTGCCTGTGGCCTTGAACAAACACTAAAAACAAAAGAATGTCTTATGGACAATAACATTCTATTTTTTTAACATAAAAAAATAGCGGGCCCTTTTTTAGCAAGTGAACATAAAATTTGTTACTGTGGATATAACAGTTTTTTTTATGTATTTGCCGAATATCATTTCCTTTCTTCATCTAATGGGTGGAAAATAGTTAAATCTTCGCTTTTAATAAAACTGCTGAAATATTTCATTTTTAAAGTCGATATCACTTTTGAACGAAATTTTGGAACAAGTAGTGGAAATTTTAAATTCTAGTAAATAAGTGTAAGGATTTTTTTTTTCTTTTTTTTTTTCAAAATTAAGTTTTTATTTATTTTGTCATGAATATGAATAAAGATGCAACCATTTAAAAAACATTTCTACATGAAATCATTTACCCGCATTTCAAATTTTCACCACTTGTCCAAAAATTTCGTTCAAAAGTGACTGCGGCTTTAAAACTTGTAAATATTTTTGTACGTTTATTAAAAACGATAAATCAAATATTTTCCACCCATGAATCGAAGAAAAGAAAACGATATTGATATTCGGCAAAATATGTAGAAAATTGATTCTGCTAGTACCAATTTTAACTTCTGGTTAAAAATAGATTACACAAATGTCTTTCCAAGCAAGATTTTGATACGTAATCCTCTCCAATTTTTTTACCCTTATAATTAAAACAAAAAAAGAAAAAAGAAAAAAAAATCTTACTCGAATATGAGTGCATATCCCTACGACGGACTACGTCTTTGGGGTACTGTCCTAATATTGCTACATTGAAACGGATAAAAACGAATTTTTTTGCTCGTTTTTGATCAAAAAAATCGAATTTTTTAATAAAAATATTAGTTTCTTTCCAGGCAGAAAAAAACTTAAAATTTTTTATGCAAAAGGTTGAAAGCTGAAAAACATTAGTCAAAATTTTAATTAGTCTTCAAAGCTAAAATTTTAATATTAAAACACTGCTTTAGCTCATATTCTTGGCTAAAAAAAAGCAAAAAATTAAAAAATGTAGTGAACATTTTATTTAAAATTTCGAAGTTCTTGTTTTGTTCATGCAGTCTAATTTTAATACTTAAAAAAAGATATTTGGAAAAAAAAACGGCGAAAGTTAAAAAAAAAACAGTTAAATAAAACAAGAAATTTTCAAGTCCTTGAATTAACAACTTTAAGTTTCTTGAAAATTTTCAAGAATTTTTTTAAGTCCTTGCTTTCGTATATGTTGTCTTTACTATTAAAAAAGGCCAAAATTAAAAAAAAAAAAAATAGTCAAAATATTATTTAAAATTTAACTTTTTTAAAAGTAAAATTTACAAGAAATTTAAGTTCATTCTTTCGTTCACGTCGTCTAATTTAAATAAAATTTTAACTTTAAATTTTTTGTATTTTTTAGAAAATGGATTGTACTTTAAAAAAAGTTAAATTAAAATATAACATTTTACTATTAAAACAGGCCAAAAGTTATAAAAAATAGTGAAAATATTATTTAAAATTTTTATATCAAAACGATAAAATATTAATTTCTGATGCGAACAGGGCCCACTTGGACAGAACCCGGACAGACAGATTTCTCCAGGACCGAGCCCCAAGACATATAGTCCTGCGTCAAAAAAAGAAAAACGTGAAATAAAAAAACATGAATAAAAAAACTCGAGAGAGAAAACATAATTAAGAATCACTGTAATCCGAATGACACTCTCCTATGACTCAATTTTAAAAATTAAATAAACGTTTGCTTGCTTTTGTTTCTAACAGAACCGGGAACGGGAACGGGTTTTGTTCCCGTTTCTGTTACCGTTCCGTTCTTTTTTACCAACTCTTCGTTTCTGGTTTCCGTGATTGTTTCTACTTTTATTTACCATTAGTTTCTGTTTCCATCCGTTTTTTCCTCCAATTTTTTATTTGGTTTCTGATACCGGTACTGGGTTTTCGTATTTTTGTTGCTGTTACAACTTTCGTTACTTTTTTTTTATTACCGTTACCGTGGTTCCGTTTCGGTTACCGTGTTTTGCCAAATTTTTCCGTCGGTTTGGGTTTCTCGTTTCTGTTCCGAATTCAGTTTCGATGAGTTTCCAGTTTCGTTAACGTTTCAAGATAATAAATAATTCGTTTCCCGTTTCGTTCCTGTTCCCATATTTAAAAAATGGCCGTTATTTATCGTTTTTCGTTCCGCGTTTCGTTACCGTTCCCAATCACTGGTTCTTTCTTAATTTGACTAATTATTTTAATAATTACCATTTAAGTTCATTTTACAAATTACCTAACTGGTTATTTCCCAGATTGACTCAGCTTAGTTTATTTTACAAATGAACCAAATTTTATTCTATAAAAAGCGTATATTGTTTCTTAGAACCATTTTCATTTTTTGCCAGTCTCTTAGAAAAGTATCACCCTACAAAAATTTTTCTTGGATCAACAAAACCGTTCTTATCTTTCACTTTTTTACAAGCCCGAGCCTTTCTAAAAGATTTTTCATCGAAAAGAATTTTTAGGCACATTTATTTACTTATTTGTATTTTTTTTTTTTAATTTTATTGTAAAAATTAACAAATATTTAGGAACGATTTCAAACGGAACAACTTACAAAGAATTTAAAAGTAAAATTGATAAATTAAAAAAAAAAAATTGAATGACGAGTGTAAAATATTATTTACACGTTTAAAAAAAAAATTAGTGCCCTTTTTTCATTTTTTTTTTTTATAATTTAAAAAATTTGAACTAACGCAACAAATTCCCCGTGCTCTCCAAATATTTAGATTCAATTAATTAATTAATTTAGTTTATTTATTCATTTACTTATTTATTTATCAATTATTTAAATATATTACAAACAAAGTAGCGTCTTTTTGGCACTATAACAAAGACTGGAAGTTTCTCTTTGTAGTAATAATAATAATAATAATTTGATAATAATAATAATAAAGAGTAATAATAAAATTATAATAAAAAAACCTGCAGCTGTTAAACGACGGTACAAAAAATTGTAATAATAATAATTCGTAATAATAAAAATAATATAAATGTGATGATGAAGAAGATGATGATGATGAAGATAGTGATGGCGACAAGGATAAAAAAAATATTGTATAAGGAAAAATTGTAAGGTGAAAATGAAAATAAAAACTGATTTTTCACTCAACGATGATGAACATGACGATGATATTGACGATGACGGTTATTAAAATACTAATAAGGTGATGAAAATATTATAAAAGGAAAATGATTTTAAAAAAATAAATGATTATAAAAAGCTAGGACGTTTTGGTATTTATAACGATGACGATGGCGATGACGACGACGACCATGGTGGTGACAACGATGATGTTGATGACGATGATGATAATAAGATAAAATAATGCTCGTAATTTAAATAAAAAATAATCATAATAATCATAATAACTTAATCGCATTTTTTTTTTTTTTTTTTTGTTTTTTGATTTAATAACAACAATTTTTTTAATAATTGTCTTTTCGGTTTTTTTGTATTTTTATAATTATTATAATGTTCGGTTCTTCTCATTTCCCCCGATATATTTCGATTATCCTATCTTGATCGACGTATTCGAATATATGCGGTGCATCCATTAGGATTCCTACAGTCCCTGCTGTTGTTACGATGAAAAAGATATAAAGTTGCAGTCTATCTATGACCATCGCGACGTATTTCCAGTCCTCCCTTATCTGAAAAAAAAAAAAATAAAAATAGAAGTCAATAAAATAAACTAATCAGATGATTTTTTTTTTTTTTTTCTCCCGAAAAAAGTGCGGAGGAAAATTTTAAAGCAGACAGCAGTGTCAAGTAAGAGATCACATGCACTCGGTAAATGTGGACGCAAGCGCGAATTGGGCTTTTCCGCGGATCCCGATCTCCTGGGACACTCTAGATCAATGCAAGTGGGGTGCGGTCTTTTCAACTGGGTCACTTCTCATCTCTGTTTGCCTTATGACTTTTTCCTTTTTTAACGTTTACCAAAAAGATTAGGATGTTCGGTTACTCTTATCATCATCTTATGCCGAGATAATCGCGATACAAAAACTGACGTGCAAGGAATTTTAAATGTTTTTCCATTTCCAAAAAGAAAAAAAAAAAAAAAAAAAAAAAAGCGAAAAACTTAAAAACCTATTAGAAAAATAATGAGAATGCGTCGAAGAAAACCGAGGAAAAACTACTGCAACCGGAGATCAAACATTTTTTTTTTTTTTAAGGCAAAACCGCGAAGAAAGGACGCGTCGAGTTTTCCCGATTCGAAAAAAATATTATTTCGAAAAAAATTATAATTTCCCAAGGTCCATCTGCTTTTTTCCCTTTCTTTTTCTCTTCCTCTTCTTCGACAACCTTTTTTCCATAACCGTATTGCAGATTTCCAATAATTCGTACATAGTATATTTATATTGTTTTAAATTTACAATATGTATAAATTTCCAGGGAAACTGTTTTCAAATTTCTCAAATCTTCTCTTCTTTCCTTTCCCAATTATTTTTTTAAAAGAAATGTAATTACGGAAAAAATTAAAAATAAAAACCGTCCCAGTCATTAGAAAAAGTTTTATGTCTAGCCGTTTCATATCAAAAGCTTTGTAATTAAACACTAAAAAAAAAAAAAAAAAAAAAAAAAGGATTTTTGATTTTTTTTTTTTAATTTGCTTGAAAAGAAAACAAAAGATGTTTCTTTTATGTATTTGCTGAATTTTAAAATCGCTTACAAAATTTTTATTAAGCAGAATTTTAAAATGAGAAAAGTGGAAATTTTTAAAAAGCATTAATTATTTAAGACGAAAAGCGAAAAACGAAATCCGTGGATATAAATTATTATAAGGAATGACACCTAAAAAATAAAAGTAAATCGTTTAAAGCTAATTGCCGCGCGTTCAGGCCTTGATGCCTATTTACTTTATTTATTTATTTATTTATTTAGCCTATTTATTTATTTATTTATTTATTTATTTAGTATTTTTTTTCCTAATGAGGTTGGAAAAATTCATTTTGGAAGTTCATTTTTGAAAAGATGAAACACGCACACACACGCAAAAAGTTTCAAAAAATGAATTCAATGGAAGAAAACTGGAAGAACGTATCTCAATATTTTGTATAAATTTCAAATTTAGAAGTTGATGTTTGAAGGTGTTGGTTTGTTCGCCGAAAGAAATGCGTGTGAGCTTCAAATATTTTTCCGAAATTTTTTTTTTTTATACAATTTTATTTAATTTTTCATTGGAGGTCTTATTAAGGCTCTACTTCAAGACATTGGATCTAATTTAAGCCAAAATTTACTGCACATAGTTGTGGCATTTTCTATATTTAATCTAATGTCAGATGTATAGGGACCGCTTTGGACCCCCAGCTGAGCTTACAAGAAAAGAAAAACAGTTTTTGAATTAGGTGGTTTCTCATGGCCTACTTGTTAGGATGGGTCGAAAATCAAAAATTTTGGAATTTCAAAATGCCTGATAGCGCAATAGCTGTGGCTTATCATTTCTAAAATTTTTTTCCTCTTCGAAATTTTTTTTAAACGGCGTCTTGGTGGTGCGCAAGAGGGCCAAAGGTTTGGAAAATCTCATAAGGAGGGATGAAAATTCGACTTTTGGATTTTTGTAAAAAAGTAGTTTCCTATCGGATTTTCGACGTAGATTTCGAAAATGAAATCTGTCTGCGTCTATCTTTTTCTGTTCTTGAGATACAGGCCAAGTTCGCCATTAGGGCGGGTCAAAAAAAGACAATTTTTGAATTTGAAAACGCCTGATATGGAAAATGTCTTTTTATAATACTATTAACCCTAATTTTTTTCTGATTTTTTAAACGACATTTTGAGGTGCCGCAATGCCCTTGAAATTTTCGAAAAGCCCATTTGAGGACCAAAAATGAAAACTTTTTTTTAGCATAAAAGACAGTCGTTTCCTATCGGAAATTTTGCGTAGATTATGAATTTGAAGTCAAAAATTAGTTTTGGTGAATGGTGAATGTTTGTTTTGGGCCACAGAAAGAAAGCAATAACAAGATTTTCAAAATTTTGGAATCCGGCGTGTGGTTCAAAAACTCTGCACCAAAAATAATTTTTGACTTCAAATTCGTAATCTACGCAAAATTTCCGATACGAAAGGATGATATTTTATGCGAAAAAAATTTTCATTTTTGGTCCTCAAATGGACTGTTCGAAAATTTCAAGGGCATTGCGGCACCTCAAAGTGTCGTTTAAAAAATCTGAAAAAAATTAGGGTCAATATTATTATAAAAAGGCATCGATTCCCATACAAGGCGTTTTCAAATTCAAAAATTCGCGTTTTTCGACCCGCCCTATTGTTTATCATATTAACCATTCGTCGTTGCGCGTTGTAAAGGAGCAATATGCAAATGTTTCTTCAAAAGGTAAACATAAACATTCTTTTTCATATTGCTCCTTTACAACGCGCAACGACGCATTCGCAAACTAACTGAAGGCACAAAACCTGAAAGATTAGGCCGCCACGTCCCTTCGCCACAAGTGGCTTTAAAAGCCACTTAAATCAATGCTCAGCTGTAGCCTCGGACTATATTGGCATGATTACGAAAAAAACAAATTAGACGCATTTAAAACATGGAAAAAGTTAAAAAATTACATTTCCTAACGTTGAAGCCAAAAAAATGGAGACCCTACTCTAGCAGCATTCCATTCCTGAAAGTCTCTCTCCTCTTAAAATGCAAAGTGATTTTTAAAGAACGTGAAAACGAAGGCGATTAGCCTTGAATTTTTCCCCCCGCTTTTTTTTTTTTTCAATATGGCAATTGATCTTTTATCGAAGAGAAGAATTATGTAAATTGACAGCTACAATATATCGGTTAACTAATATTACACATTCATCCTTTTTACCGAAAAAAGCGCCTTCGGGTTGAATGTAAATGATGATTTTATTGTAATATAGTTTTGTCATTCTTCGCCATTTCTAAAGAAGAAAAATTTTGAAAAAAAAAAAAAAAAAAAAAAAAGTGTCGAAAATTTTCTTTTTTTAGAAGGAAAAAAGATGAAATAAAATAATCGCCCCATCTGATATTTATAGATACATTTTGATATTTAAGGGGGATCAATTTTTCAAAAGCGCTATAGCCTCTTTGAGTTATTAAAAATGATAAAAAATCTACGGAATGAGAAATTTACCAGAAAGAGCATTAAAACCGGTGAAATTTATTACTTTCTATATCGGGCTTTCCGTTAAGAGCCGTTTCTGACGTAGGAACGGCATATACATCAGACAGGGAATGATTGATGACGATGTCTTTTATGCTCGACGTATAATGATTCCTATACCTAAAACTATTTTCTTAGAAAAGAAACAATCGAAAACTTATCTTGTACTCAGAACGGGACCCCTTCTATCGTATAAGGGAACGTGCTAAAAAAGAATTCCGACATATTGACTTATCTTCGATTTTCGCATTCTCCAAATCATTTCTCTTCCTTACATTTACCCCCTCGAAACTTTTTTTTTTCCTCTTTCCCTTTTTTCCCCGACGAACCGTGCAAAGAGTCAATTAATCTTACGTTTTAGTGTCTCATTAACCGGACGATAAAAGTACTAAAAATTCATTTTCAAGAAAAAGAAAAGGAAAAAAAAATGTCATTTAAGTTTTCCTCTATTTGGAACAAACTTTATGGGAAAGAAATTGTTGCAGACAAGGTCGGACTGAAAGGGAATAACGTGACGTAGCCTGTACGAAAATTCTGCAGGGCTCCATGAAAAAATGAGGTGATCTGGATTTCGGAAATTTCAAATCATCGCCAGGAATGGAAAACCAAACTGAACCAAATCGGTTTTACCTTTTCGTTTTTAATTTCTTGTTTTAAAAACCAAAATCATACCAAATAGAGATTGCTACGGGAATTCCTGTCCAGGACTCATTTTTTTCCCGAAAACCTTTTTTATAAATGGTCAGGAATCCCGCTTCCCGGGAATGCAATATTTCTCATTTTCGAGAGTTCCTGATTCCTGGGATCGACAAATTTTTTCCCGGGAATGGGAATAATGTGAATTTTATCAACTTTTCAACCATTCATCACATAAAATTTTCAATATTTTAGAAAAAAGTTATAAAAATTAGAAACATTTTTTTTTTTACACAGTTTCCTTTATTTGCCTAAAGCGAGCATTTAAACATGGAAAAATTTTTTGCGACATGGTTCCGCTTATTCTCGAACTTAAATTCCAGAAAATCAAGTTATTTTCATTTTTGTCGCCGTCTAAATAAATTCCCGGAATTCCCGGGAATCCAAATATCAATTTCCTGATTCCAGAGAAATAAAAAAGCTAACCAAAACAGGAATTCCCGTACCCGGGATTGATATTATTTGCAAAAAAGGGAATTCCCGTTCCCGGGATTAATATATTTTTCAAAGACAAAAATTCCCGTTCCCGGGATTGATGTTTTTTGGGAATTCCCGATTCCCGGGAATGGAAATATGTCAAGAATTTTCAACCTGAAATCTAAATTCCAAATTAATTAACCAGAACTGACTCAAACCCATGAAACATTACAACGAACGCACCCGAACTAGAACCGTAACTAAAACGAGAATAATACGAAACCAAAACCGAACCAAAAACCATCGTCTGCTAGCCCGACTGGCTTTTTTCAGTCTTTTAGTTTTGAAGTCGAAAAAAACCTGGTTTATAGCCAAAAAACTAAAGTAAAAACCAAAGAGGAAAACTACCAAACCAAAATAAAGAATCCGAACCTTATTATGGCTAGTTGAAAAATAATAAATAAATAAATAAATAAACCGTAGCCGGAACCGAAACCAATAAGCTTTTTCTAGGAGAACCAGAGACTCAAACCTGTAAATGAAAACCGGAACCAAGCCGACCCCACAATTTTATAATTTTTTTAAAAACTTTTTGTAATTAGCTTAAATACCGCATTATTTATAAATGCTGTATCAGGGTTATCCATTTCCACGGGGAGGCACTTATCGACCCGTCAATAAGAACCAATCGGGGAATAGCCCTTGCGTAATTTCGCAATCCGCCCCTGACTGAAAATATTTAGTTAAGCCATTAAGCAGATTTTGCATCGATATAGCGAGTTTTTTTTTTCATTAACAAACTGAAAAAAAAAACGCAATTTTTATAAAAATTTTCCAGAACGATTTTATTTTATTTTATTTTTTTCCCAATGAATTTCCAGACGACTGATCTCCGTTGTAATCTTTGAAGCAGAATGAGACATCCCGTAAAAATAATGATGATAATATGCAAAATGATTCGATGATATCAAGAACTTTAACGACAGATCTAAAAATACATTTGTTTTGCTATCTTGAAAAACTTCTCTTTTCATTTTTATTTTTTATTTTATTTTATTTTATTTTATTTTATTTCATTCTTTTTTTTTCTTCTCTAAGGGAGTGGTTATTGAAAAGGCAAGTTTTCTTTTATACAATGACATTTGACACGGGCAAAAAAATAAAACTTTTCTTAAACTGAAAATAACAATCTAAATTTTAAAATGATGAGGTTTTTTTGTAGCTTGTAAAAAAGTTTCTCGTCGAACAGTTCTTCTTCTTTGATCAAAAGGGTAAATAATTTTTTTTTTCTTAAAACATCGCCAGTTCTTATAATACTTCTCGATGGGTATTGCAAAATTGTTCAAGATGTTTGCAAACTTTATAAAATGGCATTAAGTAAATAAAATGTCTGTTCCAAAATTACTTAGGCCGGTCCTGTCCAAAATGGACTTTCTCAGACTCGACCCAATTTCGATCAGCCAGAATTTAGCCCTCGAATCCGCTATAAATGGAAACTCATTTGGATAATGTAAATTTTGTTCGAAAATATGGCTTTTCTTGACTTCTGTTCCCCACTCTAAAAATTCCGATTTTTTAATATCTTCATTTAAAAAATTGGGCAAATCTACATTTCTTAGAAAATAGTTGTACCTTAAAATTTTTTGTTAACAGTGTCTTTTACCATTTTTTTTTTTGAAATAAACCGCAGCTTTTGATGGTCGCTACGGGAGCGCACTGCATCTCCCTATTTTCATTGTTTTCATTTTTCGATTTTTTTTTGCTTAAGGGCTGTGAATGTAACAGAGCTAAAGCTTTGAATCGAACAAAGTTCGGTTTTTTTATCTGTGACAATTACGAATATTCCATTTTTTATTCGTTCCTGTTGGTCTACCCGAATACTCAAAATATATTTATTCTTGTGTGTCGGCGTGTTCGTTTTAAATCTTGCTCACGACTTACCCTAAAAGCGGCAATTAAAATTTATTCAGTCCAATATAATTTGGATAAAAATTCCTTACGGTGTTAATACCAGAAGAAATGCCTGTTTTGTTTTTTCAATTTCGGGGGAAAAATCCAAATTATACATAAATATTTGATTAACTCCGCTGGTGTATTTTTAATGCAAGTTTCAACTTGTCTAAATTGCATGTGCAGCCGGGAAATAATTTTAAAAACAATTGCGGTTTAAAAGCTTTGAGTTTGTTTAAAGAGTTTGGAAACGTACTTGGAACGAGTTGAAACTTGTACTAAAAATAACAGAATCAGTCAAAAGGGGTTCGCTAGGTACTTAAAATTTGGATTTGATCCCCGAAAATCGAGTATTTCACAAAATAGCTATTCCTTTCGATATACGCTGAAGCTTACTCTTAAATTCCAGGAAAAGTCTTTCCAAATTTTCGAATTAAAAACGAAAAACGTTTTAAGTATTTAATATGAATCTCCATTATAAGGATAATTTTTATATTCTTAATACAAGTTTCAACTTGTCGCAAAGAAATACGAACTTTAAAAACGAAACGGAAACTTTTTCTACAGATTTTTTTTTAACTTTGTTTCTCGGCCTTCCAATTATTAAAAACAAGTTGAAACGTGAACTAAAGTAATATTCCTCGGTAAACTGGGGAATATACTAAAGATATGCTCAAGATTTCGAATTTTTTACAAAAACCTTAAAGGGCCAAGTGCACGGTACAAAAGTACTTGTCGCCATGTTTGAGGTTGGCATACGCTTTAATATGTTCCAGCTTGGGACATACAGGTTTCAACATGACACTGCCAAATTGTAACATGGAGTCGTATTTTAAAAACAAAATTATTTAAGTTTATTTGTACTTAATTAAGTTTAAATGAGTTTTGTAAAACTTAATTTACCTTATTTTAAGTTTAAATAAATTTGTTTAAGTTTATTTAAAGAACCTAAGCAAAAGCTTTTTAAATTATTGCCTAAAAAAAAAAAAAAACACTTAAAAGTCATCATTGATCCCTTTACGTCACATTCGATTAAATAAATAAGATTTTTTAACAGATCATTTTTTTTTTTTTTAGTAACTATAGTTTCCCTTTAATTTCACTTTTTTTTCCATACGAATAAAACGAAGACTTTTTCCTATATGTCAGTGCAATAATCATTCCAAACCCTTTCTTCTCCATATACAAAAAACATGAAAATGATTTGATTATACTCGCTTAACACGATGGAAATTTATTCCATACCTTCTTAAAAAAAAAAAAAAAAAAAAAAATTCCTATCGACAAAGGTTGTTTGAATTGAATCCCTCGCTTTAAAATGAATTTCGGTCGGTAATCGATGTCGAATCCTTTTTCCCTCTTTTTTTTTTTAAAGAGAAAAACTAGATGAGACAGTCACATAGAATATCTATCCTCACTGCAGAATTCGTCCCTAGAGCGTTTCCCCCTTCTTTTTTTTTTAATAAATCTCTGTCCCAGTGTAAAGTTCCGATCGATTATTTCCTTTTTACGGGAGAATGTTAAAGTATAAATGAACTAAAATGAAAGCTGGTATTACACCCCGATCTTTGCGGAGGAAAATAAAAAGGAATAAAGACAAAAATATATGAGATCGCATAACTCGAGGCTACTTAATAATAAATAGATGTTTACCTTCTTTCTGTGTCAATAATTCTTTATGGGCTTCATTTATTTTTTTAGTCCCCTCAAACCGTTTGCAAGCGGCGCTTTTTCTTCTCGATCGAAAATTTCAGAAGAAAAAAAAAAAAAGGGAAAAACCGAAAAGATGCGAAACCGAACGAAATCATTTTTAAATTTACCTTCAATTTCATGCCAAAAAAAAGCTATAAAATATATATGTAAATTTTTTTTTTAAAAAGGAGATCTATTTCAAGAATATACTGCATAAGTTAATAGATAAGAAACTTCTATGAAAATTCCGAATTTTTTTTCTCCAGAAGCGAGAGAAATTCATACATCGTTTCGAAGCGTTAGTCTGTGCAAACTACTGTACACACGTCAATTCGATAGTTTTGAAATTAAAATTCAAAAAATATTTAGGGAGCGAAAGTTGGTGAACACCGTGATCATAATACAGGAAAAATGACGGCGAGGCGGCCAAACCCACCCATGATGATAAAACGGGATCTTTTTATTTTATAATTTTTTTTGGGGTCGACTTGGCACGGCTGCCCAGGTTACGTCTCACTATCAATGAAGTTAAGCTTCAACGATCGCGGACGGCTACTGGATGGGTGACCATCGAAGCTTCTCTCCATCTAGCGGAGAATGTCGAAACCTACAGGTATCAGTACAGGTTCGTATCATGGTGCCGGGTCTTTCGTTACGGGCATAACTGCGTTTCACATAATAAGCTAGAAAGCTAATAATGAATCTAATAATGATATTAATAATGAAAAATAGTAATAAGGTGCTGAAGAGACTGTTATGGCGAGAATCGGAAAACGGTCTTTAAACCTTATAATTATAATTTAATTATTTTTTCTAACAAAAAGAGATCGACTTGGCATGACTGGTCTCGTAACGTGTGGCCAACAACGAAGTTAAGCTTCTGATTTCGCAGCACAAAATTCAAATTGGTGTGACCATCGAAATCTCGCTCTATCTGGCGGAGTAAGTTGGAACTTACTAGTATACTCGCATGCAGGCGCTGGGTAAATTTCGATGCGGTTACAACGGTAGTTTCACATAAGCTAGACATTGATTTGCTTACACAAGCGAAATTTTATCAGTTGACAAATCTAAGTGTAATATATGTGTGTATATAAAGTCAATGTATGTAATGTGTGGTGTATCACCCCCTGATTAAAGCTTAATTGCAAGAACAGGGTTATCAATTTTCAATTATTTTTTCTAACAATAATTTTACTTACTTGGATGTACTGGTCCTCGTTTCGCAAATGCTCGGCGATGAATTCGACGGCCTCCGTCGCTTTGGAAGCCTCGGGAGACAACAACAAAGAATCTGAGCTTTCGCTCTCTCTGCGACCCGCTCCCAGTTCGGCACTGGATTTCCGATTGATCTTGCAGTTAGGATGATGAAGATCCGAGAGCTCCATAACCTCGACTTTGGCTCGAGGCTGAAAGTGCTTCGGCAATTCCGAGGGCGAACTGCAGGGATGGGGAGGCGCACTCATACCCGGCATCTCCATCATCCAGCGCAGCCGAGTCTTTTTCGGCCGCTTCATGAGCAGTATAGTCGGCAGATAATAGAGGAAGACGGCACGGATCCAGGGAGGCATCCTGTGGGTTCGGGGCCCCCTGAAATTCCAATTGATGATGATTACGGTGACCAAAATGGACACTGTGTTCATAATGAAGGTAAAAAGGAGATATTTAGCGATGAGCGGAAGGACGAGCGAGGTGGGCGGAAGGATTTTGGATACGAGCAAAAGGAACACGACCAGCGAGAGCAAAATACTGATTCCTAACGTCACTTTTTCCCCCGCTTCGGCCGGGAGATAAAACACGAGGACGCAGAGGAACGAAATGAGCACCGTCGGCAGTATCAAGTTGACCGTATAGAAGAGCGTCTTGCGCCGGATTATGATGTAAAACGTAATGTCTGTTTCTGTGGGGGCACTGCCGTTATAGATATTGAGGTAGGCCGGCACTTCGATTATATCCCACGTCCCCGACTTCCAATAATCGGACAAATCGACAAAGTTTTTGTTATTGTACAGCGCTAAGGACACTTGGTCTCCGTTGAAAGTCCACGACCCGAACTTCATGATACACGTTTGTTGATCGAACGGGAAGTACGTAACGTCGATGGTACACGAACTCTGAAATTAAAAAAAGAAAAAAAATTAGAATAATTAATTATTAGAATTAGAATTTAAATTAAATAAGTGAGATTTTACTTTTGCCAGGGAACCAGGTTCAGTAATTAAAATTAGGCATCAAAATTAAAATATATAATATTTTATTGCATCAAAATTAAAATATATAATATTTATATTTATTTTTTTTTAAAAATAACAAAAAATCGTAATTTTTTTTAGTTTTTCTAAAATTAGGGAAAACAACACCCAAATTTTTAAATTTAGGGAAAATAAGGACCACTTTAAAAAATAGGGACTTTTAAAGACACAATCTAAAATTAGGGACTTTTAGGGAATTTCGAGATAAAGTTCAATCCCTGACTTTTGCACTCTGCATTGTTTGGAAGATTTTTTTAAGTTGATTGCCGGCAAATAAGCCGCAGACTTAGAGGATTACCATGTTAGAACGTCGAATTTTCAAAACGTCGAAAAAGGGTTTCGAGGTTTTAAAAATTCCATAATTTGTATGGCTCCCCTTAGAGGTAGTTTGTTTTAGCTCGAAAAATACCAGTCAAGCATACTGTCAACATTAATCAACTTCCGACTAAAATCGTCTTAAAAAAAAAAAAAAAGAGCTACAGAATCCAAATTGAATATTTTGATATTTAAGTCCCTCTCCCCGACTTGTTTGGCCAAGATGACGAAATTTCCGTAAAAGCGAAAAACTCGTCTATTGAAGCCCGAGGTTGTTTTTGCTGACTCGGGACCCTCCCACCCGACAAAACTCTGAAAACGAATGAAATAAATTCCGCCATGTCTATCATGTTGAAATGGGAAAATTCTAAAAGAAATTGCACGACTCGTTTTATTAACGAGTTTTCTTTCTCTCTTTTTTTTCTCTTGCTCCCCGTTACAAAAACATGTTTTTTTTTTTAAACAAAATAATGACTTTAATTTTTTTTCTTTGCAACAGTAATTTATCTCCTTAATTCAAAATATACTGTCGTGCCTTTGGGCCTGAATATTTGCAATATCCCTATATATTTTACAAAAGCGGACGTAGGAAAAAAAAATAATAAAAAAAAAAATACGATTTCTGAAATTTTTCTGTTATTGAATTCCTTTTCGGACTTACGAGCATGTACCTTCAACATCTGTTGTCGACTTAAAGTGGCTTGATTTGAAATCATCTCGTCCCTTTTTTTTTTTTTTCTTTTTTTTGATCAGTCGCTTAGAATGATATCTATCCTCGAAACGATGTCTTTCATCCGTTTTCATCTATTTTCGACGATTTGTCATCCAAAGAGGATGAGAGTCAATATTGGACTCTTCAGTATTGTTAAAAGTAGAATTATTTTTAAAAGCCTTAAGGAATGATTAAATCTTACGACTGATATTAAATTAAATTAAATTAAATTAGATTTTTTAAAAAAATTGAAAACGATCTTACCTGGTATATGGCAGGAGGTACCCATAGTACTTCTCCATTAGGATATATGAGTACGTTTGATTTGTAACGCACTTCATAATTTCCATCAGCACTGAAATTAAAAAGAAAGAAAAAAAATTTAAGATTAGTTACAAATTATAAGCGTCAAAAACTAAGGGAGGATTAGCTAAGGATTTAATACGACGATAGCATGAATAAATCGAATAATTAGTTAATTTGGAAAATGATAAATCGGGGGAAAACGCGAGAAATCGGTTAAGGTAAATATAAGGGGAAACAAAGTTGGGTCGGTGATTAGTTAGACGTGAATTAATGCAGAGGGACAAGCAACTTGGCTACAAAGTTTGTGAATATTTCATAGACAATGATCTGATCCTTGATCGTTAATTTAGACTAGTGAACTAGACTGTACAACTTTGCGGATAAACTTTTGAAAGTTAAAACGCGGTCCAGCGAATATCAAAAGTCACGATGAAAATTAC
The DNA here is from genome assembly GCA_037577465.1 of Liposcelis bostrychophila. Classification (NCBI taxonomy): domain Eukaryota; kingdom Metazoa; phylum Arthropoda; class Insecta; order Psocodea; family Liposcelididae; genus Liposcelis; species Liposcelis bostrychophila. Next base: position 16,970,983 of record CM075212.1, on the reverse strand, counting down.
TTTTAAAGCAATTAAAAGGGCTTAGCCATACCGATTTCAGGAATTTTGATACAAAAAAATGCTGTAATAAGAACCCAACGGTAATTATGCTGATAAAGGTATTTAACATCAAAATCTACAATAGAGGAAAATTTAAAAATTGGCCTTAACCATTTTCTCTAAGCTGAGTAAAACGTTACCGACCATTTTTCCTAATCCGTTTTTCCTAAAAAAATAAATAAATTCCTAATCCTTAAAAATTGGTTCCTATTTTTTTCCTAATTTTCGATTTCCCAAAATGTTTTGATTCCTAAAATAAAATTTCCTTAAATGAATATTTTTCCTAATTTTTTAAGCTTAAATCCCTAAAATTTTTGCAATAATTTAAAAGCTGTGAAGCTGCGAATTTCAATTTTTCTTTTTTTTCTTATTTTTTTAATAAACCACAATATAAATATAAAAGAATTTTAAAAACATTTCGCAACTTTGCATAGGCCTAGTAAATTGTTAAAAACATATTAGGAATTCAAAAAATTTTCATTTTAGGAAATTTTATTTTAGGAATCAGAAAATTTTAGAAAAATTAAAAATGAGGAAAAAAAAATTGTTTGGAAAAAAATTTCAAGAACCAAAATGTTTAGGAAAAATGGATTAGGAATTTATTTTATTTTTTTTTTAAAATGGATTAGGAATTTATTTCTTCAGGAAAAATGGATTAGGAATTTATTTTTTCAGGAAAATCGGATAAGGAAAAATGGTAGGGGATCGAATAAAAACGTGTAAGCAGTTTTTTGCAGGTTGCAACTAGGGTTTCCAAACCTGATCGGTTTTTAACTTAAAAGGGCAATTTTTAACTTCTGGACCTCAACATTTGAAGCGAACTTTTTTTTTTAAAGCAGCCAAGGGCTTTAACTTAAAACTTCATAAATTTTCCTTTCCTAGAAGAACAAAAATCATAATTTTTTCTTTCTGGCGTTGCTGAAGTTACTAGTCCTTTAATACGATCAAGCTAGATTCTGCAACAGGTAAAAAAATAAAAAGTAGGAACGCACAAAGCCACTTTGGCCCGAATTGTATGTTTTCACCAAACGGGAACTTTTCAAAAAAGAAGAGGACGAAAAGATTGAAAAAAATTTGGATTTATGTGGCCAGATTCGAACTTAGGCTCAAAATATGGTTAAAACAAAATTGTTCATACAACTTTCAATATAACTTAAATTGTAAAATCAAATAAATGTCCCAGTAACGAAATCTTAGGATTTAGGTATCGGGAATGGCGGGATTTCGGGTTCTCGGGATCGGAAACTTAGTTGCAATGCTTTTAAGGAATTGCAACTGAACGAAATATACTATTTTAAAAAAAGCGTGTTTTCGCCAAAAATGACGTTTCGCTTCTTCCGGTTACATTGAGTCAAATAATATATGCTCTAAATTTATTTTAATGTCAAAATCAATCATTTACGCTGTTTTCTCCCTTGGGATTATCTCTGAAAAAAAAATGTGAATGACGACTGACCTTAGCATCCCTCTAAAAAAAAAAAGGAAAACCTTTTTTATTTAGCAGACTACTATCTTGGCACCCAGATATTTTTTGTCCGGTGAGCAACAAAATTAAAAAGAAAAGTTTTTTCTAACTCCACATTTCCTCTTCCTTAAATCTTACGTTAATCCCCTGCACCCGATTAATTAATACGAGTTAGCTCAAAATAAGAAATACCGTATGGTGCGATCACGTCAATTTTTTTAGTGATTTATTAATTTCATTTTTGCGTGATTTATATGTGAAATTTTCACAACTTCAAAAAAAAAAAAAAAAAAAAAAAAAAAACAATCCTATCTCGTGAATTTTCAAGGTTTATACAAGAAAAAAAGTCACGTAAACTAAGAGTTTAAGAAAAATGTGGCGTGACGACTGACCCTAACATACCTCTACTTAAAAAACTTTTACGCGAAAAAGAAAAAAAAAATAGTGCTATATACCATTTTCTTTACGAAGCGAGCAAAATACGTGACAAAGCCGTTCGGAGAAAAAAAAAAAAAAAAAAAAAAAAAAAAAAATTAGTTAACATGTAAATGAGACATGTTCTTAACGTCGACCTGAACGTCATCCACCGTAGCTAATAGAACTAGTCAAAGTAGTGTCAATTTGTATGTATGGAATAGGAAAATAACCCCGGGAGTGTCAAAGGAAACAACAAAGTCACCTGTAGCTGCGGACGTGATTTTAATATTCATGAGAAGTTTTTAATTCTTCTCCTAGGTCACCGAATCCGGGTTTCTATAATATTCATAACGCGAATTCCATCGATATCTTTTCCCTGTCAAACGTCGTAAAACTTCGCGATAATTCATTAAAAAACTCATTACTTTTCTTTTTCCCAAAGTTTATGGAAATCAATTTTTTTCTTTTAAGGAGAAAAAGAAAAAAAAAGACGGATTCGAGCATAAAAGAAAAAGATCACCGAAGAAAAGAAAAAAAAACTATAATAATGAGAATTTATTCTTTCGAAAAATAATCGGGGATTGAGGATTATACTTAATACAAGTGGCTTTTTTTTTTTTTTTCAATAAAATAAAATTTTATCGGAAGAGCGTCTTAATCCAATTTCTTTATTAAATACTTTATTATGTACCTTTGTATCTCAAAGTGTTGAAAGATGCTCTTTTTTTCCCCGTAATTTCCTATTATTGTTTAAAAAAGGGAAGAGATTTCGCGGTTTTTTTTAACAATGAAATTTTAATAAAGCAAAAACCCTGCCTTGATGAATAGTGATCAAGATCACCAAATTATTAAAAAAAATTACTTTCATTTTTTTTCTGTTGGGAAATTCTCTCTTTAAGGAAAAATTTTAAAATGGAATCCATAATTCAAAAGTTCTTTTTAAAATTTTTAGAGATTTTAGTCTGCTTATTGAAATATATCATAAATTTTTTCGGTACTGATTTTCGACCCACTCTCTCCTCAAATCAGCACGAGCCATGTCATTGACCAGACCAAAAGATGTTATGAAACACGTCCTGTAACAATTCAACTTTTTGTCCTAAAAGTTTTCTTTTCGTTTTTTTTTAAATCCCGAAAATTCCCCTTTTTTTTAGAATTTTTAAAATATTTTTTTTTGCATATACACCCTTCTTCCATTATGTTCCCATGTCCTCCCTTGCAAATGCGTCTTAAAATTCATTTTCCGAGAAATGTAGGATCGGCCCCTTTGAATTAATATTGTTTTTATTCTTATCTTCCAAACTTGTCCGAACTTGTAAATTCTCAGAAAACCCAGAAGACACCTGCATCCAAAGCCTGGGAACATGTGTAATTAAACGAAATCAGTCGAGTATCCCCGAAGCCCTCTGATGCCCCCTGTCCTGTCGTCTTTCCTGTCTTTTTCTGTTTGTTTTCTGTTCCTATTTTTGCACTACATTGGCGCCCAAACGTTTCTCTCCCTCACTTTATTTATTTTTTTTTTTTTTTTATCTCGACTCAAAAATCCAGTCACTTACAGTCCCCAATATCTTTTGGATCATGCAAAATTTTAAAAACTTTTCTATACATTATGCAATGTCTGTTTTTATGCCCGAAACGGAAAACAGCTATTTTCCGTCGTCCTGGTGAATTACATAAAATTCGTTATTGACGGTGTAAAAAATATACAACCGTGGAATACGTTTCTGGGATTTAATTCGGCGTTGTAAAAAAGTTAAAACAGGGCGTGCGCCAAGTTGAAACATGATGGAACATGTTCAGACATGCGTTTAACATGTTGGAACATGGTATACGGCAAGTTCAAACATGAAAGTCGAATATTTTAAGACCCAGTGCCCTTCAGGGTTCCAGTACATGCATCCTAGGACAATAATATTCTATTTCTCACTTCTGTGTCGCCGAATGTTAAAATAAAAAAAAAATCGCTTCTAATATTTTTTTTTTTTTTTTGAAGCTGAAGAAAAATAATTTTGAAATTGCAGTTAAAATCCAAGGGATCGATTTTTTTCTGGAATCCTAATCTCCCATTATTTTTTGAAAAAAAAAAAAAAAAAAAAAAAAAAAAAAAAAAAAAAAGAAACTGTTTATCTTTTCTCAGATAATCCAACGTGCTTCCGTAATATCCATCTCAGCATTTATTATATGCTTATTTCTAAGAAAACAATAAACACATTTAATTTTCCTAAGTTGTGTAATTCTTCGAAAAAAGATCTTGAAAAGTGATCTTTAAATCAAGAAAAGCACAATGATCTTCGTTATAAAGTTTTTCTAAGAATTTTCTTCCCGGGATTTTCCGAGAAACCTGAGAAAGTTTTGATTCCCCATAACGCGATTTTTTCCTACTTTTCTTCGGAAAAATAAGAAAGAAAAACCTATTAAAAAATTGGCGGAATCCATTTTCGAGCAAAGGCTACTACAGGATAACCATAAGGTAGCTGCCCACGAAAAAAATTTTTGAGTTATCATTGGTACTTTGTTCGGGTACCTCAGAGATGATTTCTGGTGAAGTCAAAAATTTTTTTTGCAACCCCTAAGGGGCGATTTTGGGGGTTGAAGAAAATTCATTTTTCGTTTATAACTCCTGAACGGATCGTCCGATTTTAAAAAATGAAAATCGAGATGAAAGAGAAAAATAAGAGCTTTATTTTAGTGTAAGTGCCAATTTTTTTAAGTGCCCAGAATAAGTGCCAGAATTTTTCAAAGTTTTCAAAAATTTTTTTTTCTAGAATGTGATCGCCGGATCCAAATTTCGCTACCGTAGCATGAAAGAGCCCAAAAAGTAGCTTTAGAAACGTATTTTTTAAAAATTTTTTGCGAAGGGCAAAAAGGGCCGAAAAAAGTGCCAAAAATTTTAAATTCAATTTTTCCCGCGTTTTTGAGCCCGGATCCAAATTTTGCTACTGTAGCATGAAAGAGCTCAAAAAGTTGCTCTAGAAGCGTATTTTTAAAAATTTTTTGCGAAGGGCAAAAAGGGCCGAAAAAAATGCCAAAAATTTTAAATTTAATTTTACCCTCGTTTTTGAGCCCGGATCCAAATTTCGCTACCTTAGCATGAAAGAGCTCAAAAAGTTGCTTTAAAAAAGTATCTTTTGAGATTTTTTGCGAAGGGCAAAAAGGGCCGAAAAAAATGCCAAAAACTTTAAATTCAATTCAACTCATGTTTTTGAGCTCGGATCCAAATTTCACTACCGTAGCATGAAGAGCTCGAAAAGCTGCTCTAGAAACGTATTTTTTAAAATTTTTTGCGAAGGGCAAAAAGGGCCGAAAAAAAATGCCAAAACTTTAAATTCAGTTTTACCCACGTTTTTGAGCTCGGATACAAATTTCGCTATCGTAGCATGAAAGAGCTCAAAAAATTGCTTTAAAAAAGTACCTTTTGAGAATTTTTGCGAAGGGCAAAAAGGGCCGAAAAAAAATGCCGAAACTTTAAATTCAGTTTTACCCGCGTTTTTGAGCTCGGATCCAAATTTCGCTACCGTAGCATGAAAGAGCTCAAAAAGTTGCTTTAAGAAAGTACCTTTCGAGATTTTTTGCGAAGGGCAAAAAGGGCCGAAAAAAGTGCCAAACATTTTAAATTCAATTTTACCCGCGTTTTTGAGCCCGGATCCAAATTTCGCTACCGCAGCATGAAAGATCTCAAAAAGTTGCTCTAGAAACATACTTTTTATAGTTTTTCGCGAAGGGCTGAAAGGGCCGAAAAAAGTGCCAAACGTTTTAAATTCAATTTAACTCATGTTTTTAAGCCCGGGTCGACTTGCTCTGACATAGGCGTAAGTACTCGAAAATCTACTTTCGTAACTTAATTTTCTCGAACGCGAAATGGGCTAAAAAAATGTCCAAAACAATCGAATCTTTCAAATTGATATTTTTAGAGTTCCCAACTTCTGTGTTATTACCTTTTTCGTTTGAGTACTTTTATAGACCTTATTATATGTATTTTTTTTTCGGCTATTTCGCCCTTCGCAGAAAGCACAAGAGAAACATTCTTAAAACAACTTTTTGCGTACTTCAATCCTACGTTAATGAAATTAGGATCAGGCTCAAAATTGCAAGTAAAATTGAATTTTAATTTTTTGGCATTCTGTTTGGCATTTCTCGTTCTTAACCAAAAACTTTGAAAAATACATTTTAGAAGCAGCTTTTTGGGGGGACCCGAGAAAAACCTGAGCGTTCTTTAAGGGAAATTCCATATTTAGTGTGGAAAAAATGAAATTGATTTTAAAATATTTTTGGACCTTCTTACATTTCTTAGCATTGTTTAATTTAATGTTTATTTGGGTTATTCCACATTTCTTGTAGGATTACATGAAATCGAAAAAAACCGTATCGATGTTCTCATAGGTCAAGTGGATTAGTTGTTTCTTTTTTTTTTTCAAGCCAAAAAATTGAAGTAAAAGAAAAGGCGAACCATTTACAGGGTAATGACTTTAGACTGGATAATTGTTTGTTTTAATTGTTCTTTTATACTGTATGCCAGTAATTAGTTTTCTTAACAATTTATATCTTCTGTTTAGCTTATCGGAGTTTCAGGGTCCATACAACTTCTGTTAATTTGCTATTATCTTATTTAAAAATTGCTATTTTATACCTATAGAAAAAACCTAAGTAGTTGTCTTTGCTGAAAATCGATTTTTTATGTACAACCTATGGAGATTGGGTGAATACTACTTTACAGGTGAAAAAGATGAAATATTTTTAAAAATAAACTGAATTTTAATTCTCATACAGAAGCTTAAGAAGAAGCTCTTTCATGCTACGTTAGCAAAATTTGGATCCGGGCTCAAAAACGCGGGTAAAATTGAATTTAAAATGTTTGGCACTTTTTTCGGCCCTTTTTGCCCTTCGCAAAAAATCTCGAAAGGTACTTTCTTAAAGCAACTTTTTGAGCTCTTTCATGCTACGGTAGCGAAATTTGGATCCGAGCTCAAAAACGCGGGTAAAACTGAATTTAAAGTTTCGGCATTTTTTTTCGGCCCTTTTTGCCCTTCGCAAAAATTCTCAAAAGGTACTTTTTTAAAGCAATTTTTTGAGCTCTTTCATGCTACGATAGCGAAATTTGGATCCGAGCTCAAAAACGTGGGTAAAACTGAATTTAAAGTTTTGGCATTTTTTTTCGGCCCTTTTTGCCCTTCGCAAAAAATTTTAAAAAATACGTTTCTAGAGCAGCTTTTCGAGCTCTTTCATGCTACGGTAGTGAAATTTGGATCCGAGCTCAAAAACATGAGTTGAATTGAATTTAAAGTTTTTGGCATTTTTTTCGGCCCTTTTTGCCCTTCGCAAAAAATCTCAAAAGATACTTTTTTAAAGCAACTTTTTGAGCTCTTTCATGCTAAGGTAGCGAAATTTGGATCCGGGCTCAAAAACGAGGGTAAAATTAAATTTAAAATTTTTGGCATTTTTTTCGGCCCTTTTTGGCCTTTGCAAAAAATTTTTAAAAATACGCTTCTAGAGCAACTTTTTGAGCTCTTTCATGCTACAGTAGCAAAATTTGGATCCGGGCTCAAAAACGCGGGAAAAATTGAATTTAAAATTTTTGGCACTTTTTTCGGCCCTTTTTGCCCTTCGCAAAAAATTTTTAAAAATACGTTTCTAAAGCTACTTTTTGGGCTCTTTCATGCTACGGTAGCGAAATTTGGATCCGGCGATCACATTCTAGAAAAAAAAATTTTTGAAAACTTTGAAAAATTCTGGCACTTATTCTGGGCACTTAAAAAAATTGGCACTTACACTAAAATAAAGCTCTTATTTTTCTCTTTCATCTCGATTTTCATTTTTTAAAATCGGACGATCCGTTCAGGAGTTATAAACGAAAAATGAATTTTCTTCAACCCCCAAAATCGCCCCTTAGGGGTTGCAAAAAAAATTTTTGACTTCACCAGAAATCATCTCTGAGGTACCCGAACAAAGTACCAATGATAACTCAAAAATTTTTTTCGTGGGCAGCTACCTTATGGTTATCCTGTAGTAGCCTTTGCCTTAAAAGCTATTTGGAGAAATTTTTTTTTATTTCATTCTTCAGCTTTGGCTTTGTTGAATGCTACGGCAGAAAATCTTTGGTAGTCGATATTTTAAATCAAACGTAGTGCCTATTCTTTAAAATTCCTTCCTAAAATTCGTTAAAAAAACAAATTCATGAGTTTAAATTTATTTTTTTTGGGGGGGTTTTTCAAAATTCAAAAATTTGTTATTAGATATGGACTCCAACCCGAAGATTAATAATACAAATCTAGAAATTCAGATTTTAAAAAAGCATAAAACCATAAATTTAATAGTAAGGAAATTAACTGCCTTTAAAAAGAAAAAATTATTAAATTATTTAAAAGCAACTTCGATAATAATTTTCACGATCGTAATATATTTTCTCAGTCAGAATAAATTCAAAGTTTTCAAAGTCAAGAGTGGGGGGGAATGGCCGAATAATATTCTTCTTTAGATCACAATCATACTGATTGACAGAAAAAAGTAAAATATCTTTTTGCGTAAAAAGATTTTAATTAAAGTAATCAATCAAATCGGGCAGGTTAATTTAGACTTAAATTGCAATTTCTCTGACAAATTAATCTGGATTCATCATCCTTCAAACAAATGAAGCCGGATCTTTTGCCAAGCGCAACTCCGAAGCAAACCTTTCCCTATCTCTTTTTCTCTCCGGTTTTAAATATTAAACAGTTGAAAATTTCGATTTTGAAAATCTTGTTTCATTTAAATTTATTTCGGGGTAAAATTTAAAACGCATCAAACTAAGAGAGGGAAAAGCTCATCGTAAAACCGACATATGGCGCCGTTAGGCACGTAATGCCTTTTCTCCGTAAAATGCCCCGTCCCCCCCCTTCGTCCCCCTTCGCCATCATTCTTCGAATATTCCCTATGAAATAACATTTTCGTCCTCCCCCTCCCCCCCTTTCCCCTGAACAAAAATGCGGTTCAAAGACAATGATTTCCGGGAAATAAATGCTTTCGAAATGTCCTTAACGATTTAATTTCAACGGGCGATTTTAATCGGTTATTGTTTTAAAATTCCTTTCATTCAATTGCACAAATATTTTGTAGCTCGAAAATCTCGTTAATGATTTTTACTATTATTATTATTATTTTAATTTTTTTTTTTTATATATATGTATTTTTATAAAGGTAAAAACGATAACAATGGAAATCCTAAGCGCTTTAATTCGCGTATCGATTAGCAAGTCCGCTATACGAAGGAAATGGAACTTTAAAATTTTGAATATCGAGGATGATAACGGTCTGACACGTTGACAGTAACTTCCTCTTTATAGATTGCAATCCCTTTGTTAATAATTAAAAAAGACTGCTGACATCATTAGATCATTGCAGTTTCGCTTTTTCCGCGACTTTCAGGATATTTCATCAGAGATTTTCATTTTAATAAATTTTTAAGATGAAAGTTAAATTTTTTTTTTTTTTTTTTTTTTTTTTGAAATTGAAAATGGAAAACTTACTTATTAAATAAAACTATATCAGGTTTCCATACTTTATCCGGTGGCAATCTTAGGACCCCGATGCCCCCGTAGTCAGCTTCATCCCACTGTAGCTGGTAATCGCTCCAAACCTGCAATTTTAAAAATTATAATTAATTCGACTAAAGGTAAAAAATAAATGCAATAAGAATAATAACAGAAATTTTTCTTTCCTCATCGCAGCTATTCTGATTAAGTAACAGCTCATAATTCGCATCTCAAATCTTTTATGACTTCATTTTCAGTCATACCGAAATGAACGTTCTTTTAAAAAAAGTCCCAAGTGGGAATTGGCGCTTAGAAGGTTGTGAAACTCAAATTCATAGCAAAAAACTTTTGTTCGCAAACGAAACATTCTAAGTTACTTTATTCATTTGGTGCTTTTTCTAAAAGATATACATGTATTTTCCTCGTTTCCGAGTAGCCTTAATAAAATAGGAAAAAATAGCCTAAAAGTCAAAATGTAAAAGAAAAGCTGTGGAGACAATATCAAGAAGTTGAGGATATAAAACGTTTTGAGATTATCAAGCTTTTTTTGCATTAACTGTTTTCAGTCATCAAAAACTGGGAAAAAATTAATTTTAAAAAAAGCAACGAAAAGCCTCGAGCAAGATGACACATATTTCTTCTACCTTATTTTTTACATAATTAACAAGTGAAATTGAATCATATATGTTACGCCCGTTTGTAAAATTGCACAGTTCATGAACTGGACAAAAAAATAGCACAGTTCATGAGCTGGACAAAAAAATTGCACAGTTCATGAACTGGAGAAAAAAATTGCACAGTTCATGAACTGGAGAAAAAAATTGCACAGTTCGTGAACTAGATAAAAAATTGCACAGTTCATGAACTGGACAAAAAACTGCACAGTTCATGAACTGGACAAAAAAATTCACAGATTATGAACTGTATAAAAAAATCAAATACCCCAGTTCATGAACTAGGCAAAAAAATCAAATTGCACAGTTCATGAACTGTACAAAAAAATTGCACAGTTCATGAGCTGGGCAAAAAAATGCACACTTCATGAACTGGACAAAAATAATTCACAGATTATGAACTGAACAAAAAAATCCAATTGCATAGATCATGAACTGGACAAAAAAATTGCACAGTTCATGAACTGGACAAAAAATTGCACAGTTCATGAACTGGACAAAAAAATTGCACAGTTCATGAACTGGACAAAAAAAATTGCAGATTATGAACTGGGCAAAAAAATAAATAGCACAGTTCATGAACTAGGCAAAAAAATTAAATTGCAAAGTTCATGAACTGGACAAAAAAATTCACAGATTATGAACTGGACAAAAAAATCAAATAGCACAGTTCATCAACTAGGCAAAAAAATCAAATTGCATAGCATAGTTCAAGAACTAGACAAAAAAATTGCACAGTTCATGAACTGGGCAAAAAATTGCACAGTTCATGAACTGGACCAAAAAATTGCACAGTGAATGAACTGGACAGAAAAATTAAGTCAGTCCCTTATAAAAAAACCATTAGTCAGTTTCTTGATACATACTGTATATGTTGCGACGCAAGAAGGACCATTTTTTTTATGAATAATCTAGAAAAAAAACCGCCCTGGGACTACATGTACGGGAAAACGAACCTTACCACTGAATTCAGGAGACCTAAATTTCCTCTAAATCACTGGGAAATTAATGTTTTTCTTTCCTACGTGAAATTATACACTGACTGAATCAGACTTTCTCAGAACAAAGTTCGGTCCAGAAACGTTCTGCCAGTAAAATTTCCGAGTTTTGCGGTTTTAGCAAACTGACCAACGGAAATTTTTGCTGCTGAATTCGGTATTTAAGTCCATTTTTCGATACATCTGGTACAAGGAGCATTATCTTTTGTGAAAAAAGTGTTAAAAAAGGCCCCCACCTCACGGAAGTAAATGCACTGGAAAACTGACTTCACCACAGAATTCAAAAATTAAAAATCCATTTTAAATTATAGGCAAACACTGGGCAATAGATGTTTTTCTTTCTTGGGTAAAACACACTGACTCAAAGGAAGTTCGGTCAAAAACCTTTTTTCCGGTAAAATTTTCGAGTTTTCTCTAAAATTTTCGAGCATGCTTCTTCATAACAGCTAACTCGTACTTACCAATCGAAGCCAGACATTGGACTTCATGATTTGGTTCTTTTCGTTCTGAAAGAAAAAGAAAAAAAAATTAATTAATTAATTACTTTTTTGAATTAGAAAGGAAAGCGTAAAATTAGAAAAATGCCTATTTACTTTCGAAAAAATCGTGCAATCGATTTTGATAATGGATCAATAAAAAATATAGCAGTTAAAAAAAAATATTTTATGGGTTGCTTGATGGTTTTATGCTTCAATTAACGAACGACGATAACCGGAAAAAGTGGAAAAAAATGCTCTGGAGATTGTCGAGTCGAGGAGAAAGATTGAAATTCACCGATGAAGAAAATTTATCGATGGTGACAAAAGGAAACTGAAAAGGGATTAATGAACGACGGTTTTGTTACTGTAATACCCTTAGTCAATTTTTTTTTTTCAAATTTGTAAATTAGAAAAAGTTTAACAATTTACTTATAGGAAAAAAATTTTCCAAATCAAAACTTCCTTTTTCAGATTTAATTACAATCGAAAAAGTGAATTCTCGTTATAAAATAAAGTGAAATAAAAAAAGAAGCGGAAACGCATGATTTTCAACTTCCCCGGAAAAAAAAAAAAAATTATATTTTTCGTTTCCATCTGCTGCAAAACTCCTTTTTTTTTAACGAAACTAAATAATCTTGATTTGTAAAATTCTTTTCTTTTATTACTTTAATATTTTTGGAAAACATTTTTTTTTCCTTGCAAATACTTTTCGAGGGGAGAGAGAGAAGAATGAATAAATTTTTACAATGCAGACTAAACAGATATTTTCTTTATATATCGGAAAATCGTATTCCATTCTTTTTTTTTTAAAAAAAAAGTACATCGCATGCCAGAAAGTATCTTATTACTTTTATCTATAATTTATTATGTTAATGCTTTCTTTCTGCGGAAAACAGAAGGAAAATTTTCATACAAGTTAAAAGAGAAGGGTGGAAGGGGAAGGGGGGAAGAAAATTTTCGCGATAAAGGTTCAAAAATTACGGGCGCAATCGGAAGGTTTCAGATATGAGTTTTATCTCTATTAATGATCGTCGTTAATGCCTCGGTATCTGCTCCTGGAATCATATCCGAGCTTTGTATGCTAAGTAAAGATAAAGCAAACAACGATATAAAGGAAAGGAGAAAACCGTTTTATAAAGGGGCTCGAGGGGGAATCAGAGGAGGGGAAAGGAGAGAGAAAGAGAATCTAAATCGGGAAATTAGGAATGCTTTGAGCTTTCGTTAGTTCCAGTCACAATTATCAGGATATCCGACCTTCAGGACGTCACCTGATAAAGTCAAAGACATTTAAATTGCAAATCGTTTGATGCTACTTCCCTAACTTACGCATGCGTTCGAAATTTAAAAAAATAATAATAAAATTTTTGTCCCGATTAGTGATGGGCATTCAAAATATTAAGGATTTTTTCATTACAAAATTTTCTTACATTTTATGTATGGCAAGCCTAGGGGTCGTCCATGTATTGCATAACGCAAAATAGGCCACTTTTTGATCTTCCCATCCCTTGTAACACACCCCTAAACCCCCCCCTCGAAAAATATTTAAATTTCATCTACTTGTAAAATTATTAATAATTTTATTTGTTCAAAGTAACAAAAAAAAAAAAAAGAAAAAAAAAACACATCTTTTCACTCAGAGGTCAAATGTTTCTCAACATCAAACACTGGCATTATTTATACACCGCTCAAGCCACAAGTGGTAAACAATCAAAGCAATAACGGATTATTAAATAAATGTGATTAACGTTTATAGAAGTCAAAAAAATTTTCAGTTTCATGATAAATTTTAATCAGTGTGTATGCCATATGTACCATTTTTTAATTTTTACAGCATTAAATCAATATGCATAATATGTAAGTTCAAGGAAAATTGGTATAGAATTTCTATTTAGTTAATGTAAGAAGAAAGGTTGATTTAAAATTTAATTGTAAGTGGTTTACTTTCCTATCTTATCCCATATCAGCAGCCTGGTCATATTCGAAACCTATTCAGCAGACCTGGTCGCTTTCTTCCATGAGAGGGAAAAGATACTAGAAAAAGCAAGCCCCTGACAGAGAAAAAAAAATTTAAGAAAACACTATTTTTTCTAAAAATTCCCCACTGTGGCAACACTGTTCCTTGTGGAGTACAAATAAAACTGTCAAGACAAAAGCTGACTATCTAGATTGAAAAGAATGTTTTTTACATACAGCTGATATATAAACACTTGTATAATATATAAGGCAAAATTATAACCTAATCTTACCTTGGTCGATGGTCGAACCAAACATTATAAGCATTGTTATTGTTATTATTATTCCAATTGAAACGCCTTATCCGTAAAACTGCATCCCTGGTTATGTCACCCATTTACCACATTCACTACAGAAAACCTGAAACCGATGTCTAAGGAATCAACGTACCTACTAATTGTTCGTACACAAGATAATACACCGACGCGAAGCGACAGCTGCATAGTAAAAGAAGCAATGTGCTCATTTCAACAGACGATCACGTGATCATTTTTTTAGACAGACCAAAACCGTCTAAATTTTTCAAAGGACAGCGGCAAACTGAGAAATTTCACCACAGGCTTCATACTTCGCAAAGCATTTTGGGAGCGATTTGCCTTTGATACTTAAAAACAAGCATGGCTGTCTGGGTTTCTTTGTGTTTTACTTATCGAATGTTTGTAAAATAACTCTTGATTTCATGATCTTCCTTTCGCAAACCAAATTGAACCTATCTAGGCAAAAACGGACAAACTTGCAGAATGTATTGACAGTGCTATGGTAAATGGGTGACATAATTAGAAATGCAGTTTAACGGATAAGGCGTTTCAATTGGAATAATAATAACAATGCTCATGGTGTTGTTCGGTTCGACAATCGACCAAGGTAAGATTAGGTTATAATTTTGTCTTATCCAAACACATTTCAGCATTGGGGTTAAATTTGTGTACGAACAATTCCTTAGATATCGGTTTCGGTTTTTTTTTGTAGTGAATGTGGTAAGTGGGTGACAACCAGGGACGCAGTTTAACGGATAAGGTGTTTTAGTTGGAATAATGCTAACGATGCTCACGGTGTTGTTAAAAAAAACCTTGATTTTCCCAGAATATGAGCCTTGAAAAGCCTTGAAGAAACTTTGAATTTTGAAACAGTTTTGTCTTGACCAGATTTTTGCCTAAAAAATTCAGGGATATGTGATAGAATGATAAATATTGATTGACCCATTAACTGAAGAAACTTTTAGTTTTTCTGAAAACTAGCGTTCTCAATTATTCATATTTTTTTTTATTAGCTCAGTTAATTTCTTCTTATTAAGGCAAGACTCCACCCTGGACTTTGTTATTAAATTCAAAACTCGTTTTTATTACTCAGCCATTTTCCTTAGGTAGGGAATATCCTTTTAAAAAAGCCTTGTTTTTCCCTAAAAATCAGCCTGGAAAATCCTTGAAAAAACCATGAATTTCAAAACTGGTTTTCAGTAGACACCCTTTAAGTTGTAAAAGTTGATTGCCAGTTTGGCAATAATGCTTTTAGATTTTTCTAAAATTCTATGAAATTGCCAAAAATTTATTTTGGTCATAAAACTCTCTTTCCGGCCACTTTGAGAAATTTTGAAAAATATAAAAGTACGGTACGTACAAAATCTGATTTTTCTTAGGGAAAAAAAATAATTACAATTCTTCCGAAATTATTCTGTAATGTTTCTCTTGCAGGCTATGAATAAACTCAATTTT
This sequence comes from Liposcelis bostrychophila, assembly GCA_037577465.1. Lineage (NCBI taxonomy): Eukaryota > Metazoa > Arthropoda > Insecta > Psocodea > Liposcelididae > Liposcelis > Liposcelis bostrychophila. The sequence continues at coordinate 16,955,681 of CM075212.1, read as the reverse complement.
TTAAACCAATTAAGTTCGATTTACAAATAATTGTTATTTCTTTTTATATTAATTTAACTATAACTATTATAGAATCGTTTCAATAAGAGTATATAGAAACGTAACTCCCGCGTTAAAGTTTGGTTTTTGATCACATCATGCTTAGCTTATGAAAGAATGACGTCTTCTGTAAGCTAAACATGATGTGATCCTAAACAAATCGTTCACAAGAGTTGCACCCCACCCCACTGCACAACTTTGGAACAGACTGTACCGTTTGAATTAACCTAGAGATCCCAGAACAAAGAACCGCGACAATGAATATTGTGCAGTGCCTTCTAATGGCTGAATGCCATTTAATTAACGCAAAGGTCAAAATATGGCGTCCAAAAATGTAATGGAGTGGCGCATTCTGCGATGGCTGGGCTGCCTTCCATTTGCTTTGCCAGTTGCATTTTGTTCGGCGTCCTCGGAATATTTTTTTCAATATGTTTTTCAGCGTTTGTTTTAATGTAATTAATAAATGTTTGTAAATTTTATAAGAAACCAGTGAAAATCTGCGGGAATGCATCGATCGGTGGCATTAAGCATCGAGTCCATCGAGAACATCCAGTAAACTTGCTTATTTTATAATAAAAAATTCAGAAGGTAAAATTATTTCCTCATGAAAGATAATGAATGGCCCGCTCATTTGTTTAAATGAGCCAGTCTCCTTAGCCTGTACACTTGGAGGAGGTAGGTGAAACAATGATGTTGAAATACATTAATATTGTGATGCTATTGATGATGTTTAAATTTTCATGTGCAGCATAATTTTTAAGCAAACCAAACAAGAATAAAACCTTTGATAGTACAAATACAAGGATATCGAATCTCTGAGACTGTATAGCATCGAAGTTCTAGTTTATTATTTAAAAAAAGCTATTTGCTAAAATTCTCTGCCATAAGTATAGTTGCAAAATCCCATTCAGCTTTCATGTTTTGTTCAATTCTCTTATGATTTAAATGATAATGACATTAATTATATTTTAAAACAACAATATACAATGAATGTATAAAATGAACTGACTGAACGGAAGCAAATTTTCCCTGAAATTTAAAATGTTACTTTAAATTGTACCAGATATCTTATTTTATATATTTAAAAAAGGAAAAATGAACATTAAATTAACAAATGTAATTCATGAAGGAAATAAATATATGAGATACAACATTGCATAATAAAGTCATTGGGAGCTAACTCTGACTCAGATTACCCCCTAGAAACACTTGGCCTAATTAAAGACATGAGTTTGAGATGATTTTTGCTGCTTGAGAATTTTGGGTTGCATGTAGGTAAGAGTTGTGGGCATCAAGCATTTGGAAATTTTAGTATTGACGTTTGAATTTCTGGAATCCTTTTGGTGCTTTAATTCTTAGGTTTCATGTATTGTATCACTGGTTCATTAATTAATATTCTGTATTTGTTTTATGTTGCAGATTATAAGTGTTCTTCCATTTAGTCTGTTTTGAGGAAAGGTTGGTGCCTAGGGTGGATCTCTACCAGTGCATGACATCGCAGCAGATGCGGTAAGACCTATTCCAGTTATTTATGTTTTAGACAACTATCTACTCAATTTTTATAAAGTGATTGGAAGAGTCAAAAAGTGTATGTATGTTTCTTGATTCTTATGTTGCCTGTTAGCAATTATAATTAATACCAGTGGTTAATAGTGTCTCCTTTGATTTCAAAATGTGGAGATAGGTATATTATTGTAGAAGCATAAGCTATAAAATAGATTTTGTGGAATTTTTCAATGTATAAGCAAGGAAGTGAACAGCAAATTTCTATTTTTGTAAGTATAAGAAAAAACTTCCTGAAAAGTTTTAAAGCATATTCTTATTGTGAGACCTTCATGTATTCTTGATTGTTTTAGCTACTAAAAAAGTAAAAAGCTGCTTATTTATTTACTCTTATTTTTATTTACAATTTTTTTCTCTCTTTAGATGTTTCAGGTGCTGATTTTCAATTGGTTAGGGGTTGCTCGGTTCGTTTTCGCGGCCGGTTTGCTCGGGTTCGTTTGCTCGTAAAAATAGCTTCGTTGGCCACCGTCGCCCGGTAGAGCCTTTGTTCGGTTCGGTTCGGTTCAGTAGGTTAGGGAATAAAAAGTGCGCTCTTCGTATTTCTTATTTTATATTTTAAATAAATACCCGTCGTCTTTCGAGTTAATTCGGAGTGTTTCGTATATGATGCAACCCCTCGATGAAGCATAATCGGTCATTTGGTTTTTACACCGTCTGAAGCCTTACTGGAGCAAAATGGATCCTGGGAGATCGGGACACGAACATGTCTAGAATCCGTCGACGCTTTGCTTTTTTATAAGAGATCAAAAGACTGGGTAAGTTCTTTTAATTTTCTTTTCGTTCAGATGACTTCCACGACATCGATACAAAATGTGTTAAGTACGTGTAGATTACACGTGCCTTATGCTGTTTAAGCTTAAGACATTTTCAAAAAAATTATGGAGGCCTACCTATTGGAAAGTTTTACACAAACATACAATTTTTTTTCTAAACGTGGTTATTGTTGCGAGAGTAAAATATTCGTTCCAGTTGTTTTATTGTTTTGTATTGTTAAAACTTTTTATCAGTCCCCATATGAAAAAAAAAAGTTGCTCATGGTCTTGTTCACTTGATGTGAAAGTTATGTAATCAAGCCCCGCTCGTGAAAGTTTATAAAATCCAACTGTCATAACCATCGCTTTTCACTTTCTCTTATATTTTCCTTTTTCTTCGCTAGCTATTTAGATTATTTTAACGCAAGGAAAAAAAAAGTACGGGGTTGGAAGAGTGATAGTTTTTTTTTTTTTTAAAAGGAAAAAAAGGGTTTGAGATTTAAAAAAAAAAAATTTTCTCACCTCATTATGGTTTTTTTTTTTTTTTTTTTTTTTTTTTTTTTTGCCGTGTAAAAATGAACAGTCCTCAAAAAAATTAGAAGAAAAACATTAGGACCGTATCTATCTGCATCACTAAAAGGACACCGAATTAAACCTTTTTTTCACTCCTAACAAGAGATAAAATTTCACAAAGGACTTTTCATTTTCTTTACGGGAATCCATAATTTTTTTATCGTCTCTAGTGAAAATCTCGGTTGCAATCTAGAAGAGTAAGCTTTTGGCACGAATCTCTTTCGATATTTTTTTATTGTGTCACCGCCGTTTGTCTTATCTGATATGGACCTTTGTCTTTTGCCTTTTGACTTTTTTGCTTTTGTTCTGGATGAATATTTTCTTTTTTTTTTTCGGAATCTTTTTTCGTTTAAAATTTCAAACGGTTTTCACCATTTTTTTTTTTTTTTTTTTTTTTTTGTCATTTAAACTTCGTCAAGTGCGAAACGGTATCGCCGATCGTTTTCCTCCGTTTTGTGTCGTCAGGCGAGAATTATTACATATTTTTTTTCCTCTTTCCTTTTCCCCTTTATTTCTTCTTCGGGAGTCGTTTTCTATGTTTAACTTTGTTATTTACCGAAGAAGCTGTCAAACGTCAAAGTGACGAATACAGAAACTTGTTCGAAAGGAGTTGTAGGTACAAAGTAAAATAAACCGCTTTTGAGTTAACACAGAAAATTGTTTCCAGCTATTTGTTGCTCGAAACTTGCTTTCCTTTTCTTCTTTCGAGAGACCCGGTTTTCGATGTGAAAAAGGAAAATGGGGGTTTCCGTTCCAGAGAGCATATACCTAAGCCATCCCAAGTTGATGCTACAACATGTGTTATACAAGATTGATTTACTATATATAGCCCCTTGTCGGTAGCAATTATATCGTCATTACTTAATTAATTTTAAATGCACTTGCCGATTGATCGAACGCAAAGCCACTTTCGTAGGGAAAAACTGGAAATATTTCGCATTTCAAAATTATCTGAACGTAACATCTGTTTTAATTGACAAGAAAATATTTTTACAAAGAAATAATAATAATTTTTCGATTAGTACGGAAACACCGGTGTTTCGGCATTATTCCTTTTTCGCATCCGTATTAAAATTTTTAATTTTGACGCTCATTAAGCTAAGAAAGGGGGGGAAAAATATGAGTCTATATCGGAACCCCGAATTTTCCAAACCCCGAATCGGGTTTCGGGGTTTATAAAATGCGATATCGCGAAAAAACGATGTCGCGTTTTCTGAACTCCGAAATTAAAAATCACCGAATTGGTTTTCGGGTTTCATAAATGTCGGGGTTTGGGAATCCAGGGGTTATGACGCTTTTCGTATTTCTTTAAATAATTTTATATTTCAGAGTAAAAAATTCGGCGATAATAAAATTCGGCGTTTTTAAATTCGGGGATAATAAAATTCGGCGTTCTTAAATTCGGCGATAATAAAATTCGGCGTTTTTAAATTCGGCGATTTTAAATTTCGGGGTTTGTTTAATTCGTGTTTTTAATTCGGTGTTTTCAATAGGGCTGCCAACTTGTGAACAATAGAATCATGTTTACCTTACGTAAATTTACTTCTCAAAATGCAGGACGCACTCATAAGTTAAACACGATTCTATTGTTCACAAGTTGGCAACCCTATTGAAAACCCCGAATTAAAAAACACGAATTAAACAAACCCCGAAATTTAAAATCGCCGAATTTAAAAACGCCGAATTTTATTATCGCCGAATTTAAGAACGCCGAATTTTATTATCCCCGAATTTAAAAACGCCGAATTTTTTACTCTGAAATATAAAATTATTTAAAGAAATACGAAAAGCGTCATAACCCCTGGATTCCCAAACCCCGACATTTATGAAACCCGAAAACCAATTCGGTGATTTTTAATTTCGGGGTTCGGAAAACGCGACATCGTTTTTTCGCGATATCGCATTTTATAAACCTCGAAACCCGATTCGGGGTTTGGAAAATTCGGGGTTCGATAAAGGACCCAAAAATATATTCAAACGGTTAAAAATGCTCCTTTTTCCCAAAGTATTCATTGAAACTTGAGATGGGATTCAATTCAAATCAAATGAAAAAAGTTTAATTTTCAGATAAAAAAAAAAAAAAAAAAAAAAAAGTAAAAAAGAGTTTAGATCTTTGAAAGAATATCAAAAAGGTAGCTTGTTAAAAAGAATCGGAGAAATAGCTTAGATTCGTTGTTTTAAGTTTTTGGAATTGGGGAAAACTTGCAAGTCAAAGTTTTCAACATCGGTTTCCGAGAGTTTTCTCTCGAATAGACTTGTTTTTTAATAATGGCGGATGAAAACAGTGAAAAATTTGGAAACATTTTGAATCTTTAAAATTAAAAAGGAGGTAACTCCTTTTTTCAATTTAAAGATTCAAAATCTTTTCAGGTTTCGATATTACGGAGCTTGCTAAAGACAATTGATATTTTGAAGAAATCGAAAAGAGCCAAATTAAGACTATCGCCTTGGGAAAATATTTTGGTTTTATATAAACAGTTGACCTTGAAAATTCGTATAATTCATTGAATTAAGGCGTCTAAATTTTTAATGTTTTCTACCGATACACCAGTAGAAATATTATTTGAAATTCGTAAATTTTCATTTTGTCAAAACAGTCGATTCTTTATTATTTTTCGGTTTTGTTAAATTTTTTGAAGTGAAACTTCTTATGGCGTGGGTCGGACCCGTAACCCGTGAGTAACCGTACACGGTAAAAAATTTTATGTTAACTTGCTAAAAAAGGGCTACACATTTTTTATGTTAAAAAAATTTGAATGTTATTGTCCATAAGACATTCTTTTGTTTTTAGTGTTTTGTTCGAGGCTACAGACAAATTATGTTACTTTTAACATAAAATTTTTTACCGTGTAGTATTTTAAAAATTTTTTTAAAATAAATTCAAATTAACTAAAAAATTAAATAAAAAATCATACCGGGAAATGGGGGCATATCCCTACGTAGGACTACGTCTTTGTGGTGCTGTCCTAATATTGCTTTTAAACAATGAAACGATTTAAAAATTTTAAGGCATTTTTTTTTTTGCTTGTTTTTGATCAAAAAAATTCGAATCTTTTGAGAAAAATATAATTTTTTTTTGGTATGAAAAAAACTTAAAATCATTGATAAAAATTTTCGATTTTAATTTTAATTTTAAAATTTAAAATTAAATTTTCGAAGTTTAAACTTTAATCCTTTACCCCATATTCTTGGCTCGACAAATGTTGCAAACATTTGTCAAAATTCAACAAAATATTATTTAAATCAAAAGATATTATTTAAATATTATTTTAATCAATTTCAAGTCAAAATATTATTATTTATCAAAAAATTCGAATAACGGCACGAAAAAACTTAAAATTTTTGTTAAAAAAGATCAAAACCTGAAAAAAATTAGTCAAAATTTTAATTAAAGTCTTCAAAGTTAAAATTTCATATAGTCAAAATATTATTTAAAATTTTTGAAGTTAAAATTTAAATATAAATCATAAATCATTATTTTAGGTGCGAACATCGCAACAGATCCCTCCCGGACAGACAGATTTCCCCAGGACCGAGCCCAAAGACGTAGTCCTACGTCAAAATATGCTATATAATATGTATATTAATTATCGGCGTTATATAATTTATTGCAGTAAAACTTCTAAGGGGCGGGTCCGCTTAATAAAGTGAAGTTCAAAAGACTAATAAAAGTATAATTAATATTTAATTATTTTAATATTAGAATTTTAACTTTGTTGAAATTTTTTTACAAAATTGGGCTTGACGTGAAAGAACAAGATTTTTTTTTTATTTTGTTGGATTTCTAGAATTTTGTGAAAATTTATAAAGGTGCCTAACGAATTCTCTAATTATTTAAGTAAAAATTCAAAAAGTGACTAAAAAAACTAAACAAATGAAATCTTGCATTTTCAATTTCAAAAAAAAAATTTCAAAATACTATTTAAAATTTAACTTTTTTAGAAGTAAAATACAAAAACTTGCCTAAGATTTACAAGAAATTTTTTAAAGTTAAAATTCCAACTTTGAAAAATTTTAACTTTAAATTTTAATTTTAAATAATATTCAAATTTTTCAATATTTTAATTTTGTGGCGCTTTTCAAGTGATAGTTTTTTTTACCGTTTTTTAAAAAGTTCTTTTTAGCTACAATTAATAGAATTCTGTGGAAATTCCAAAATTCTTATTTAGCTCCATAAGAAGTTTCACTTCTTCTTTTCGCTGTACCAAGATTCAGCGTGCGTTTTTTTACTTAACTTTGCACTGAATTTAGATTAAAATTTTTAAAAGACGTACAAATAATTAATTATGAATTTAAAAATCTTAGGTGATTGGTAAAATTATTAAATCTGTAAACCAGGACAAAATTTTATCTTGTTTTTGAAGAAAACGGTTGCTGTGTGCATTGATCTAGTCATTTTACTTGGCAATAGAAATTTTCATGGCACTAATCAGTTACGTTTGTCATAAGCTTAAAGCTCCTACAGAGTAAGTAAGTAAACTGGAGTCAGTTTGTGTTGGATTTTGCTTGTTGTTTACAGCTGAGTTAAACAAATGCACCCACTACATTGATGACTAAGAATGATGATGATGGCGGGGTGGGAAAGCGTGGTCGAAAATGCCAAAAAAATTGTTTAATTTTTTCTTTTCTGTCTATCTCATATTTTTCATGTTCTTTATCAGTCTTTTTAAATTTTTCAAAAAATATCAAGTCAGTTCTAATATTAAAAAGTGTAAAAGAAAAAGTATTCTTTAAAAAAAAAAAAAAAAAAGCTTGTGACGCCATTTAAAGATAACAAATAGGACTTATAGAGTAATCTAAGAACCTTATTCGAAGTTTGAACATAGAAATTCAAAAGCCAGTAGTGATTTAGAGCATTCAAGCGTTCCTTACAGAAGATTACGATCTTTCTATTGAGGCCGCTTTTAAATAAACTCGATTTTCTTTTATTTCGTCTCTTTGATAAATAGTCAGTGAAATTTAAAAAATATTTTTAAGTCGATTTTTTTTTTTTACTAAGAAGAAATAAAATTAACCGTTTATTAGCACTACCCTTTTCCCTGAAGAAATAGTATATTACAACACAAGAGCTGCAAAAGAAAAAATTGTCCGACGGGTAATTCTTTTGCAGTTCTTGTGTTGTAAGCTACTTTTCATCACAAAGCACAGCGCAATAAAGGTTTTTCTAAAACGCGAAAATTATTTTTTTATTTTTTGCCATTATTGTCTTGTATTTTTGTTTTCACATTTGCCATTTTTTTTTCTTAGTGTAATAAATTTTTAGAAAATTTCGGAAGAGAATGGAGAAGAAAGGAAGGAAGGTTGACATTTTTCCATAGGCAGAAATTCTTATCTTTAAAGCATGTTAAACAAAAACATTCGCTTGTCGGAAAGAATTAAAATTTTAGAGGATTGCATAAAATTTATTAAGTGTGATTCACCGGGATTATACAATGATTAATCTTGGACTCGGTATAACAACCGTAAAATTAGTTGTTAGAACGGGAAAAAGTGTCTCAGGATAGTTATGAGGTTACACAACCAAAACGGTTCCTTTTAAATTTTACTTTTGATGCTACGGCTTCCTTCCGATAATTGTAAGCAAACCTGTATTTCTTTGTATTTTCTGAGTTTGTAGATTAAAAAAAAATTGGGGCATCTTAATTTTTAAAAATTAAGATGTCCAATTTTTATAAATGTATAAACTCAGCAGTTAATTTTTTAAGAACCGATGAAAAAAGTGAAAGGAAAATTAAAATTATATGTCTGAGTGGGGGGGAGGGGGATAATTCCGAACCGAAGGTTGGGTAACCGGGAGGCGGGGGAGTTCAAGATTGTTACGCCCCTGAAGAGAAGATAAATGGAAATTCACAGTTTCATTCAATGAAGTGATAAATAGATTTTTCTTTCAGTTAGACAGTCTTTTACAGTTTTACTTTTTTATTATCACTTCAACCTCTTAATTTCCCTCTTAAAAATTATTTTCTAAGCATATCAAGAGGTCGAAAAGATAAAAATCTTAATATTTATGGAAAAGCAACCCAAAAAGTGATAGAGAAGGAGACTGAATCGGACTGCTATAAGAAGTCGTGAACGCGAAGCAACGGAAACTCCGGGTTTGATTAGTTTAATTTCCGGTTGAGAAATGGAGTCAACATTATCTTGACCAAAGGTTGACTTCTGCAACATTTCCTTCCCTATTGCTTATTACCCTTTCTCATTCGTCAACTTTAACCTTTGAATAAGCTTCCACCACGCGGTTCGTCATGCTCCGAGCTGATTTTGTACTTCATTCATTTTTTTCTCCCCCTCTTTCCCGACATGAAAACTGTAAAGGGAATTATAATTTTTATTAAAAACCATTTTGATAGCTTGTTTACACGCTGCTTCAGAAAGAACAAGAAATTAAAAGAGATCGGGAAAGGGAAAATTTCTCATCGTTAACAAGATGAAAAACATTTGTACTTGAAATTGTTTTTGAAATATAACTTATTGTTAGGCCTTGTAAATGATGAAATACAGGTGTAAGTAATTTAATTTTCACCTTTTTAACTTTCTTATATGTGTGAAATACCGCAATGTAATATTTACGAAATTTATCTAACGGAATCGCTAATTTTATATACATATTTTACTGAAACCGATTTTAAGGATTTAATAAATCTCTTAGCAAGAAACAGGAAAGATTTATTGTGATACATTCAGACTCGAATTGACTTTCAGAAAAGAACAATTCATCACTTTTCTTCACAACATTAAATTAATTTTATCTTTCGATTGTGCTTAAGCGTTACTTTTTCATCATCAAAAACTTTTAGTATTTTTTTAATGTAATTTTAATAATTTTTACTTTATAGTAATTTTTTTAATACTAAAAGTATACTTTTAGTATTTTTTTAGTATACTAAAAGTATACTTTTAGTATTTTTTTGCAATAAAATATTGTAACTAATTAAAAAAAAAAAAATTAGTTACAATCTTTGAGCTGTTGTAGGCCATTAATTTAATTAAGTCTTAAAACAATAATACAGTGGGATATGGGGGCATATCCCCACGTAGGACTACGTCTTTGAGGTACTGTCCTAATATTCTAAATTTAAACAATGAAACGATTTAAAAATTTTAAGGCATTTTTTTTGCTTGTTTTTGGTCAAGAAAATCAATTTCTGATAAAAATTGGCAAAACTTGAAAAAAATTGGTCAAAATTTTAATTAAAGTCTTCAAAGTTAAAATTTTAACATTAAAACATCTCTGTAGCTCAAATTCTTGGCTAACGGAAACAGGAAAAAATTAAATAAAGTTTTTAAGGCATATTTTTCGGTCAAAAAATCCAAATTTTTTGATAAAAGTATAACTATTTTTCCTGGCACGAAAAAAACTTAAGCTGAAAAGTATTAGTCAAAATTTTAATATTAAAGCATTGCTTTAATTCGTGGTTCGTGCAATTCGTGATTCGCAATTCGTTTAATTCGTGCTATATACGTGGCTAAAGGGAAAAGGCCAAAATTCAATAAAAACAATTCGAAAAAAAAAATAATAAAAAAATAAAATAAAATTTCAGATTTTTGGGTATTTTTAATTTTTTTAAAAATTTTCACTCAATTTTTAATATTATCAAATTAATTTTTAATCAAATTTTAAAAAATTGAAAATGTCCAAAAATCTGAAGTCTAAATTTGTTATTTTGGAGAAATTATCACGTGTTGTTAATTTGGGTACTTACATGCGTTGGAAATTCACTTTTTGGCTTTAAAAATGCAATTCTTTCGAAAAAAAAAGAGCCGAAAATAAGGAAAAATGGGGTTAACATAGGGTAAAAAATGTTTGGCATCGAAATTACATTTGGGCCATTATTTCTACATATTTTGGGCACATTTTGGCTATTTTCGAATTTTTAAAATTTTCTGCCCTTACCCTGTTTTAGCCATTCCCGTTTCTCTACTATATTCCTGCCTGGGCGGCGAATGGGTCAATATTTTCGAACCGAATATTTTTTTTTAGGAAGCTCAATACGTACCTAATATACCCTATAAAGGACAATTTTTTATATTAAAAGATGTTAATTGGACGAATTTCAAAAATTCGTCCAAATTAAGCACCATTTCGGCCCTAAAAACTTCAAACCTCTGGGCCTAGGCCAAAAACTTTTTTTTCGACCTAAAAAAAATGTAGGCGTCTTTTTACATATGGATAATTTTTTGCCCAGGGAGCGAAAATTAAAAAATTGACCTTCAAAAATTAAACTCTTAACTCTTCAGGCTGAAAGGGAGGATTGCCATTAATGATGCGATGGTCATCAATCTCAAAAATCGGGAGGTGTCGTCGCAAAAGAGATCCAAACTTTTTCACGTATGGGCATTGTAAAGAGTTGAAAAAGTAACGATTTTTAATTTCTTGTTTATTTATTCTCTCTAATGGTCTTGCTTTTATAATTTTATAATTTTATTTTTTTTGCGTCTTAATTCCGCGCAATGCTCAGAATATCCAGCTAAAGTAAAATGGCCTAAATTATTCGAAAAATAATGAGCTCTTATTGCCGGGAGCCTGTTAAGTTAAATACTATTAATATATAAAATAAGCTACAAAGCTTTTTACCCGGAATTTTTTTCGATCCCTCCTTGTTCCCCACCACTTACTTTATTGCAAAATAAGATGAAAATTAAATGAATTTTAAGTTCGGCCATAAATCAAATAAAACGTCAATAATTTCTCCGCTTTAGTCAAAAAATTTTAATACGCTATTCTTTTACTTCAAAACTATCGAAAAAGAAAAAAGAAAAAAAAAGTTTTTCCGAGAGTTATAAATCTGAAAAAGTCGTTTTGCTTGTTCACGAAAAAGAAAAAAAAATCGAAGGGGGAAAAAAAGTCATACGAAATGATTATTAAAACACGTTTAGTATGTTCTTTTTTGCGTTTTGTCTCCGTCACATCAAAATAGCAAATCTTCCCTAAATCTCGAGAGATTCACGTGAAAGTTTCTTTGATAACTTGTAAGTCTTCGGGAAGATCGATATTATACATTGTATGTGTGTATTCTTTTTTTTTTTTTTTTTATACGAAAAAAACAGAAGTCCTAAACGATTGATTCGTTGCAAGACAGGAGAATTACAATTTGGAGGGTTCAACTCTCTAGTAAAGTAGAGGAGCCGCCCAAGAAAAAAAATTGCGTTATAAAATTTTATAACTCTCTAACGGTTTGGCCGATTATAAAATTTTATAACTATTTATAAATTTTTATAATTAAAATTTTTAACTGAGCAATAGGTTAATTTTATGCTTGAATTGCGCTATATTTAGCATATGGGGACTTTATTGGCTCTTTTTTAAACCTTTTTCATGAGAAAAATAAGGAAAAAAAGTTACAATTTTTCGAAATAGAACCCGAGCCTTCTGGTCGATTTAACAGCCGCCTTTTTATTTTATCTTAGGGGAGTAAGCAATTTTTAATCAAAAATCCATAAAGTATGAAATAAGTGTTTACAAGTGGTAGATACCTCACCTCAAAAACTCGAAAATCTTTTTTTTTCTTTTTTCTTTTGCTCTATTATTACCACCTAGTGACATGTTTGAAAAGTGGTCTGGGTATTACGTTTCCTAGATGTAAAAACTGGCTCATAGCCAGTTTTGGAAGTTTAATGGGATTCCAGACTTGTCAGAAAAGGTTTTTATGGTCCGAAATTTTATAAGTATAAAGGGCAAAGGTCTTTTTACTCCAGTTGGGTGGTTTGGAAAAAAATGGATGACCTAGGATTAAGAGTGCATCATCAAATTTAAATTACACCTTCCAGCAGACATTTTTCTTTTTCTGTTATGTAAGCCCTTAAACGTTCGGCAAATGGTTGAAAATTAAATGGACAATAACATATTAAATGAACAATAACAATTGAGAGACCATTAAGAAAGTTAATTTTTTGGAGGGAAAAAACTTGAGAAAGAAAACCCGAAAAATCCCGAAGAAAGTCAAATCGCGAACAAATCATGCATTACGCCATGACAATTATTTGACAACGGTTATAAAATATCGAGAAAAAATCATACCTCGAGTGGGACTCGAACCCACGAAGGCCCTGGACACGCCTTGAAGTCCTATACGCGGACAGCGCTCTAACCAACTGAGCTATCCAGGCTTACACTCAAGCATATGAATTCTTCTCGATAGGGGAGTAAGCAAGACCCTTCTAATAAGAAGGGTGGAAAGTTAAGTTAATTATCTTTAAATGGTTGAAAGTTTAAAGAATATAACTATTTGTTTCCAATTGAGGGAAACGGTATATGGGAAAGATTTTACAATTCTCCAATTATTAAATAACGGCTTAATGGTTTAAAAAAATTAAAGGTACAAAATCACATGGAGAGTACCAGTTCGCAGAAAACCGCCGACAGCAAATTTAAATTTTTTTTTTCAAAAGTTTGTGTTTATTGTCATTTTGATATTTAATGTTTAATTAATAATTTATTAAAGGGTGCAAATTTACTATAAAATGTTGGTTCAACATGTTGTACCAACGTGTGCCAACTTGTCGGACCAACGTTCCGCATTAATTTCGGCGTAGGGGTGCAAATTCACTATGGGATGTTGGATCAACTTGTTGTACAACAAGTTGGACAAACATGTTGATCCAACATTCTACACTGATTTTGGTGTAGGAGTAAATTCTGCAATAGTTAATTCGTTCGTTTGTAAAACATCTTGGTTCACCATGTTGGTCTAACTTGTTGTAGCAACATTTGGTAAAACAATTTGGATCAACATATTGTGCCAACTTGGACCAACGTTCCACACTAATTTCGTCGTAGGAGTAAATTCCGCAATAGTCGATTCGTTCGTTTGTCAAACATATTGGCACAACAAGTTTTCACAACATGTTGGTCTAACTTGTTGTACTAAAATGTTCGTCCAACATTCCATAGTGCATTTGCACCTCAAGTCTGCTAGTTAAAATAATTATATGGGCGCGATTTCAAGTCCAACATGTTGCGTGAACATGTTGAAAAAGCCTCAACATGTTCAAAGGGTGCAGATTTACTATGGAAATTTGACAACAGTACAGCATGTTGGTCCATATATTTCAGACTTATTGATGTGTTGTTGTAGTTATTAGTGTTGTTATTAGTACAATAGTTGTTGTACCAACTTGTTGGACCAACATTCCACACAACTTTCGGCGTAGGGGTGCAAATTCACAATGGAATTTTGTACCAACATGTTGGTACAATATTCCATTTGACATCCCCTTGTTGTGTCAACATGTTGGTACAACATGTTGAACGAACATATTGTACAAACTTGTACCAATATGTTTATAAAACGAACGAATTTAACTATGTCAAACATGTTGGTACAGCAAGTTGGTACAACATGTTGGTCCAACATTCCATTGTGAACTTGCACCCTGGAGTAAATTCTGCAATAGTCGATTCGTTCGTTTGTCAAACATGTTGGTCCAACATTCCATAGTAAATTTGCACCCAAAGAAGCCTCGTTGCTGACGTACAGTTCCCCCTAACAAGATTAGGAACATGTTACGTGAAAATGTCTATCCGACGTGTTCACCGAACATGTTCGGCGTAAATTAACGCCTTAAAGTTTTTTTAATCATCTTGAAGTTACCATCAATGACGACGTTTTTATACGACGCATGAAATATTTTTATGAATGCAGTTTTTGAAAAGTTATATTTCAGACTTATTGATGTCGTCCAAATCAGAGATAAGCACAATTTTTTGCCATTCTGTTAATTCTCGCGTTCATTTTATTATATTTCGCTTAAAACTGTTAAGATGAGGATTTAAAAATGTTTGAGTTTTTAGGATGTAAATAAAAATCCACTTACCACATTAATTAGTTGGACGAATGCGAGACCAAACCGAACATCAACTGTCTGTGTCATATTTTGCACTGGGCGGATGAGCTTGTTGTAACCACGGAACAAATCCCGCACGAGCCGCTCTTCGTCTTCCGAGCACCAGCCTGAAAAAATAAATGAAGAAAAAAATCGATATTATTTAATGAAATGCGTTTTAATAAATTTTGAGGTTAATGCTCCATTTTCGGTATAAGCTTCATTAAGATTTGTGAAAGGGAGGGAAAAAAATCTAAGGGTATATTTAAATTTTCCGAGTTCAAATTCGAACGGCAATTAATGATAATCAAAAATTAGTGGTCCTAAAAACTGAGTTTTATTATAATTTAAGATTTTAAACAGCTTTTTATAAGCTGAATAAACAGAAAACAATTCTTATTTGCCCTTTCTTGTTTTTTTTCTTCTGTGCAACAAAGTTAAATTGGATTTTTTTCTTCTGTAAGACCTTTTTTATAATTTTTAATGTAAAAGAGCGCAAGATTATAATATACTTTTGGAATTTTGTGAATTAGGAAATATGATAAGTTCCAGGAAACGCTAAAAGTACAAGCAGAGACAAGCCTTTTATTCATAATTCGGTGGCCTTCGTGAATAAGAATAAGAAGCGATGCAGCCACCACTCCTGGAGGACATTGCACATTTTTCCCACCGCAATATTATTGAAAGTGCATTATCGTATGACTATAACGAATAACTCACGGAACTGAAATCGAAAATTAGTTCCGGCTTGAGCCGTAAATCTATATATATATATATAAAACTGAATGCAATGTGTCCCGTTGTACGCACCAAAAAAAAAAAAAAAAAAAAAAAAAAGAAAAGAAGAAGAAGAAGGAATTTCTAAAGAAATAGAAATGTCGAAGCAGACAAAAAAATTTTGACGAAAATTTTTTTTTTGCCAAATTATATATAAAGAACTTGACTTTTTACGGGAAAAATTTTTTTCATCCTTCATTATAATTATGTTTAATGCTGCTTCTCCATTATGGCTCAAAATTAATTTTCAAAATTTTCGGAAGTACTGTGCTTTATTCTATGGATTTCTGAACCAAGCTTTAAAAATGAAGTTGGCCAGTTTTTCTACATTGGGTTTTTTTTATTTTTAATCCATATTTGAATAATTAAAGCACAGTACTTTCGGAAACTTTTGAAAATTAATTTTGAGACATAGTGGAGAACCAGCATAAATAAGCAATGCATAAAACTGAAAAAAAAATTAAATAAACATAACATTTTTGCAAGTTTTTCTGCTTTATTATTTTAAAAATTATATGTATAAATTATGCAAAAATTATGTATGTCCAGATTTTTATGCATAAGAACCTAAGCATTGCAGAAATTATGCATGACCAAATTTTTGTATAAATGATACAAAAACATTACATTTTTTATATGAATTTTTTGCAATTATTTTGCAAAAATTTTATACACTAAAAGATTTTATACTTTTTCGCATGGGAACAATAGTCATCCAACATAAGAATCTTCGGCGGAACATTCTTACCTAAAATAGCCAGGATAGTCAACTGAATTTGCACCTTTGAAATTTATTTATTCTATAAGGGTGCAAATTCACTATGGAATGTTGAATCAACATGTTGGTACAACAAATTAGACCAACATCTTGCACCAACATTCCACACTAATTTTGGCGTACCGTAGATTGGGGTGAAGTTGAAGAGGTGGGGTGAAGTTGAATGGAAATTCAGAACAAAATTCTAGATTTATTTTAGGCACTAAAAATAAAATTTTTTGCTTAAGTATTCCAAAAAATATATCCACTTAATGAAATAAAAAATTTTTATTTTTAGTGCCTAAAATAAACCTAGAATTTTGTTTTGAATTTCTATTCAACTTCACCCCACCTCTTAAACTTCACCCCAATCTACGGAAGGAGTGAATTCTGCAATAGTCGATTCGATCGCTGTTCGTCCAACATTCCAACAAGTTGGTATAACATGTTGGTACAACAGGTTTTACAAACATGTTATACCAACTTGTTGGAATGTTGGACGAACTTGTTGTACCAACATGTTTGACAAGCGATCGAATCGACTATTGCAGTTGTTTGTCCAACCTGCCAACCTATTGCATGTTTGTCCAACCTGTTGTACCAACATGTTGGCCCAACCTTCCATAGTGAATTTGCACCCTAAGATTCTGAAAACCAAGAAAAATTTTCTAATCATTTTTAAAGACATAGCCGTTTTATAATTTTTTTATTTTTTTTATTTTCAGGTAAGTTTCCTTGGATTTGTCAAGAGTAATCGATCAAAGTTTGTATAAACTTTGAATGTGGTCTATTGTGAATTTGAATAAGGATCGGTTAAAACCTGTTCAATTTTTTTCTGTAAGTATGGGAGTGAACACGGAAAAAAAATCAAAAACGAAATATTTATGAGCAAAAGGAATTAGTTATAGTTTGAGATTACCGTTAATTGTACTAGAAAATTATTTAAATTTAGGCATAGCGCTTATCTTGCATTATTGAAATTTTTTTCGGAATTATTTTTATTTGAAAGTTATAAGAAGTACACATGAGCCAATTTATAGGGTTTTTTAATTTCTACACCGAACGTAACCGAAAAAACAGCAGACGGATGTATGGTATCATTTAAGTATTCCGTAAATAGCTTAAGGAGGAAGAGGAAAGTTTGGAGAAGAACCCCCCCCCCCCCCTACACACACACACACACACACACAAGTAAGCCATTTTTAGACGATCCAAAAAAATTTCTATATTCCTCGTTATTATCTTTTTCTTAAAATCAGTAAAGATTTTTTTTTTTCTCGCCCGTAAAAAGTATCTTTTTTATTCTAAATATAAGCTGATGATAGTGAAACTGTAATTACATAATAAACTTATTGATAAATATAATGGAACACCGGAGTTGGAAGGGAGGATTTTGAAAGCATGTTGAAAGCAAACAAGAAAGATAGTGGAAATTTATATTCAAGAGAGTATTTCAGCGGAATAGAATTCGAGTGCCGTCAATATCCTCATTAAAAATTCCGAATCAACTTTGAGAGAAAGGAAAAGACGGGAACCATTTTTTTTTTTTTTTCTTTTTTTTTTTTTTTTTTTTTAAGATGAAGAAAAAAAAACTGGGATTTGAGGGATATGAAATCACATTTTATACTTTCTTTTTCTGCCAAAAAGTCAACCAACCCAAATTATATTCTTCTGAGTTTTTTTTTTTTTTTTTTTTTTTTTTTTTTTGTTAAAAAAAAAATATGTTTTTGAAATATTATTTTGACGTGAAAATAATAATGATGCGAATCTGGTGGAAAAACCGAAAGAAAGAAAAAAGAATTTAATCAAGCCTTGCGAAGTAGCAGGAAAAGCCATTTTTTTTTGGGACTGGGCTCATTAACCGTTGTTAAGGTTTAAGGCAGGATTGATCTATTAGAGAATTAGTTTCCCCCCAAGATGAATGTTGGTCTGAAAGTGTGAAAGCTTGTAGCAAAAGTCATCAATCTTAAGCGGGAGAGTTTGAATAGAGGAATTCTTGTTCTTATTACAAACGTTAATGCTTTTGTATATTCTGTAGTACAGTACTTCAACCGCCGATATATCCCTTCTCCATTCTAAATATGCTATACGGTTTTGCTTGTTTTAAAACCGAATCCCTAAAGTAATTGAATCATTCACTATTTACTTTAAAAAGGGAAGCTATTAAATGAAAATAATAAGAATTTACTACGGAGAACTTTTAAAGCAATGGAGGGCTTCCCATTTGTTTTTGTTTTTTTTTTTTACTTTTTTAGCGTTCTTATTTTTACGAAAAATACGATTTTTTTTTCCTGAGGAAATCGTTAAAAATTTTAGCTTTGGATATACAAAAAACTGAGGATTCCAACTCTGAGAAATTCCCGTTTTCTTCCTGTTTATCCTGACAATTACAATATTTGGGCCAAAAAGTGGTGACCGTATATCGTTTTCAAAGGTTTTCGCCAAAGTTGATGAAAATACGTGGTATCCGATAAAAAATACAGAAGTGAAAAAATAAAAATTAAGAGGCGAGGAAAAAGGTTTTGGTGAAAATTTTGAGCACGTTATTATAATATTGATGGATCATGTTGGGATCATTAAATCTATTTTATTAAGAAGAAAAATCGGTAGGAATCCCTATGTTGGTCCGAATTTTGTATAAAACATTCGGAACATTTAAAAGGAGCAAAATCTTAAATTACAAATTGGAAATGTCATATTGAAAATGTCCACATTTCTAAATGATTTTTAATTTTTCCAACAAAATCTCTAAATGAGTTCATAACCGGGCATTCAGTGAAATTTTTGAGAGAAGGGAAACTGGGAATTCCGACGAAATACTTCCGAGACAGGCTTGTAGTGGCTTTAATTTTTGCTTTTAAAAATGGTCGGTCTTGTTGAAAATTGCACACAAAACTTCCTGAACGGTTTTAATTAATTAATTATTTATTTATTTATTCCCTTCACTTAAAGTGACCACATTCTTCGTTCTTCAAAAATAATCACTAGAATTTCGAATCACCCTGTATTTGCCCTATATGTGTATGCACCCTGATTTCATGTGGAAACATCTTACGGCATAATTCCAGTCTCAACAAGCATTGAACGTATTTTCGTTTTCTTCTTTATCTTCTATTGTCGTTTTCTTCTTTTGAATATAACCAAAAAAAAAAAAAAAAAATAGTATGAAGCGTAATTTTAAAACCATTCCGACAAATGGACAACACCTGTATCAAATATAATTTTCTGCACTTTAATTCTTGCAAACCAAGTCTCAACCTGTGCTGAAATACTTGAAGGGTGCACTTAGCTTTAAACGCTGAAAGTTTGGGATTTATATGTTTGCCCAAGAGACATAAATGACAATTATATTATGACACTGTTTTGATAGGATCACGTAACTGGGGCATGAGATTACTTGTTCCTCCAGCGATATTGTAATCATTTATCTATTATGTGCCAGGTCTCGATTGCGTTTTAAATGACAGTTTTTTCGGTGGAGGTCAATATGTTGGTCCGAATTTTGTATACAAAATGTATACAAAATGTATTCAAATTAAAATGGTACCGTAGATGGGGGTGAAGTTGAAAGGTTTTAGAGCTTAATGGCTTATAAAATCTCGAAATAAAATCGAAATCTTAACCAGTTAAGATTTCTGGCTCGTTTTATTTTTATTAAAATTTGGGCCTCTATAAACACTGTCGATACCGAGGATTCCAATTTTTTTACCCTTTCTGAAAGCTCAAAAAAAATTAAAAAGCAGCTCTTTTCAACTTCACCCCAACGTGGGGTGAAGTTGAAACTTGTTTTATTTTTTCCATTTGGGCCCTTCGAAACGCCCTATTTTACGTAAAATAGTATTCAAAACAATTATAATGACGGATAGTAATATATTTCATGTGCAATTATTCCTTGTTGGTCCTCGAAAGACAAATAATGTCAGCTTTCAACTTCACCCCATGTTTGAAGTCGAATTTTACACGAGTTAGAGTTAATTTTCTCTAAGTCTTTGAAAAGAACGAAAGAATTGAAATTTTCGCATTGTTTATTTGCTCTACGCCCTTTATTTTCAAAACAGCCCCAAGTAAAAGTGTGTTATAAACTTGAGTTATTTAAAACTTAAACTTCGTTATAAAATTTTATAACCCGCCAGAAAAGGCGTCACTCGTTATAAAATTTTATTAAAAAAAATTATTTTCAGTTTTTTTAAAAGTTTTTTTATTTTCTTCTAACGCTTCCCGAATTTTTCTATTTCTGTTTTTTTTTTTTTATTTTTGAGCCTTTGACAAATTAAAAATACAAGAAATAAACCGAAAATTTGGAAAAATTTGGAAAATATTATAAGTCAAAATAATTGGCAATTTAAGAACCATATTGCCGCTTTTAAAAATTAGTTGAAAAGTGGCGTAGTGGATAAAGGCGGCTGGTAAGTCGACCACAAGGCTCGGGTTGTATTCTAAAAAATCGTATTTTTTTTCCTCATGAAAAATGTTTAAAAAAGAGCCTATACTGTAAAGTCCCCATATCCTAAATATAATGCAATCCAAGTATAAAATTAATATATTGCTCAGTTAAAAATTTTAATTATAAAAATTTATAAATAGTTATAAAATTTTATATTCGGCCAAAACGTTATAGTGTTATAAAATTTTATAATGCACTTTTTCTTGGGAAGTATCCAAAAAACAATGCCCACTTAATGAAATAAAAAAAGATTTTTTTTTTCGTGCCTAAAAGAAACCTGAAATTCTTTTTTGGAATTTCCTTTCAACTTCACCCCTCCCCCCGTCTACGGTATACATTTTGTATACAAAATTCGGACCAACATATGAACCTCTACCAAATAACCTCCTCCTCTGTTTGGTTAAACATAATGTAATAAATCGTTTTTTCAAACCGAGTTCCTACAATTTTTTAAACGTTGGTTTTTAAGATGAGCCGATAAAAATCCTTTGTTTAATTTGACGAAAATTAATAACTCCGGAAAAGTTTGGCTTTTTAGGGTTTAAAAGTACAGAATCGAGAGACTGAAGCCACGACTTTTGGATCGATAGTGCCACGCCTATCCGTGATCTTTGTTGGCACGTCAATGCGGGATGCGGGTATCCTGTTCCTGTTTCTTGCCACATTAAGATGAAGACATTTTTGAGTCTCTTGTTTAAAGTTCTTCGGTGGCCAAATGTTGTTACTTTTGATGTTCATTATCAACATCAACTTTTCATTCATTCGCTCGATGGCCTATTAATATAAACAACGGAAGAGGATGATGATTGTTTCAAAATGAAAAATTCGATTTTGTATATTAAAAATCGAACAAAATAAAAGCCAAACTTTTATTACTTTTATTTAATTATTTCAAAAATTTTCGAAAAACAAAAAGTGAAAACCCGCTCGTCTTTTTTCGTATATCACGTTCTCTCCTAATGACGTCACGTCACTCGAAATATCCAAACCGAATTACCGAGCCGTTCCTCAATAATTATTTTTATTTTTCCGTTTTGCTAAGAACGTTTTGCTTGTGCTATAATGTTTCCATTCGAGTTTTCCTGAACGATTCAATTTCTATTTTATGGATTCTGAGAATTCCGCTTTCCATTTGGATAATAATTAAATACATAAAAAATCCTAAATACGTAAATAAATAAACGACAAGGTCCACTCTTTTTCTTATTTTTTTAAATTAAATGATACGAAAGTAAGAATCCGATCTCATTTCGACTTGTATTTATTTTTATAAATGTCGTGATTGACAAGAATTTTTTTTCCCAGGGGAAATTATCGTGATAAGAATTTCCTTAAGGAAATAAAATAAGGCAGAGGTAACAAGGTAATATGATAACGAGCACAACCGGAAATTTAGTTTACTTAGCAGAAAATGTCTCAGGATTCGGTATTTTATTAGTTTACCCGACTGTGTGAAAATTTTCTCCGACTCGTCCTTCGGATTTAATCACGTTTTTTAAAATGATCTTTAAATGAATAATCCATAGTAAACCCAAAAACCCAGTAAAGCTAAAATACTCGGTAAAAGTTTAGGTGGCTGTTTATTTTTGTGCCGGGGTGTTTGATTCGGCTGTGAAAAAATTAAAGCAATAGTAAACTTTTTTTGAAAAATTTATGGTGATTTGATTTGATTTTGCACTGTAATTAGAATGCAAATTCACTATGGAATGTTGGACCAACTTGCTGTACCAACATGTTGGATTAACATTCCACACTAATTTTGGCGTAGGAGGAAATTCAACTATAGTCGATTCGTTCGCTTGTCAAACATGTTGGTCCAACTTGTTGCACTAACATGTTGGTCACACTTGTTGTACTAAAATGTTTGTCCAACATTCCATAGTGAATTTGCACCATGTGGATTGTCGGACCAACATGTTAGTGCAGCAAGTTGGACCAACATGTTGTGCCAACTTGTTGGATTGTTGGACGAACTTGTTGTACCAACATGTTTGACAAGCGAACGAATCAACTATTGCAGAATTTACTCCTACGCCAAAATTAGTGTGGAATGTGGGTCCAACAAGTTGGTACAACAAGTGGGTACAACAAGTGGGTACAACAAGTTGGTACAACATGTTGGTTTAACTTGTACTAACATGTTGGTCCAACATTCGGGTGCAAATTCACTATGGAATGTCGGACTAACATGTTGGTACAACAAGTTGGACTAATATGTTGTACCAACTTGTTGGACCAACATTCCACACTAATTTCCAGGCGTAGGAATGAATTCTGCAATAGCCGATTCTTTTGTTTGTCCAACATGTTAGTACAACATGTTTGTGTAACTTGTTGCACCAACATGTTGGTCCAACTTCCATAGTGAATTTGCACCCTTCCGCACTAAATTTGCACCCCTGCGCCGAAATTAGTGTGGAATATTGGTCCAACAATTAGATATAACATGTTGGTCCAACGTGTTGTACCAACATGTTTTTCCAATATTTTTACCTAAGGGTTTTCTCAATTCCTTGGCATTTAATCAGCTTTCGTTTCTCTAGAAATAACCATATTCAAGTCAAAACATGTTTAGTTAATTACTTCAACCGTTTTGAATATGTTTTTTAAAAAAATCCTTTAACTTTCTGTGCTACCTACTGCGTTGACAAGTAGAAAATTTTTTCGAAGATAATCTTTCAAAGTACATATGGAAATTAAGAAATCCGCGGGATTTATTAAAATAAATAAATAAAATAAATGCTGCTTCTCAGATTTATTTCTTTTTAACTGACTAATAGAAAGCAATAGGAGTGCTAGGTCTCCCCAATTTCTTTTTTTAGAAACGGGAGGTCAACGAAATTTCGTCGAGATGTTTAGAATGAAGCTTTCATATCATTTTTGGAAATGGCCATTGCCAATTTTTATCGAACCCTGATTACTAGGGTGTCCCAAAAAAAAGCGAATTTGCTAATTCAAATTTGGTCACCCTCGAGATTTGTTACTTTTAGTGCACCTTAGCATTCTGAATTTTTTCAGATTTTTAAAATGACGGGAAAGCCTGCCGCCGTGAGCGTAAAGGCCGGAAAATTTCCAAAAAAACAAAAAAGACCATTTTTTTTTTTTTTTTTTTTTTTTGTCTAAAAATAGTTTTTTGTTATCGAAAATTTTGCGCAGATCACGAATCTGAAGTCCTTTTTTGAATTTTCCTCCAGTTTTCGAGCTAGAAACAAAAATATAGAAAAAAATAACGCGATTAAGTGACAAAACATAGTAAGTCCGTAGAGTTAGTGCATATTAACAATAAAAGTTTGGTGCATATTTTCGGGCTCTAGAGCAAAAACCGTAGCAGATACAGAAAAGCGACCTTCAAATTCGTGATTTACGCAAAATTTCCGATAGGAATAAACTATTTTCGGATGAAAAAAATATCGAATTTTCTCCTCATGGGAATTTTCGTCTCACGGCTGCACGCTTTCCCGACATTTTAAAAATCTGAAAAAAAGGGTGGTTAGCTGGACCAAAACGAATAAATTCCGGGGGCGACCAAATTCGAATTCGAAAATTCGCTTTTTTTTTGGGATACCTACTGGCTAAATTCGGTTTGCAAATCCACTACAGAATTAAATCAAACTTAGCAACGTCCAACGGAATTCATTTAATATTTATCCATATTAATAAACTTTTTTTTTTGTTGTTAGGGAAGCTCTCGAGCAATTTTTAAAACACGAAGATGCTAATCTAAGTTATTTAAAAACAGAAAATTGGAAAAGTTTAAACGAGAAGCGAGAAAATTCGGTACAAGATAATAGAATAGGAAAAAAAAACGGTGCAGGGGTTGCTTTCTTTTGAGAGAAGAATAAAAAAAATTATCATTTGAATATGAAGAGGAAGGCCGGCTTAAAACCAAGAGGAGAAATTTATTGCGGTCGTAAAATAATACGCTCTGACATCCCGCGATATTTTTATTTTATTTTATTTTATTTTTTTTTTTTTTTTAAGTTAAAAAAAATGAAAAAATTTCTAAAGCTACGAAATTTTTGAAACGATTAATTAAGGGCATAAGCAACTGACCGAACATTATTTAAGGTCACGGAGACATCTTCGTTATCGATCAGAACTTCGGTATATATAAAAAAAAAAAAAAAAAAAAGAGGGGGTGCTTCTTAACTGAAATATGAGACAATAGAGACCTTAACTTTTTTTGCGGTAATTGTCGAACAAAAACAACTCGCAGAATAATTATATTCGGAATTTACATTAGCTCGGAAAACTTGGCTTCTTGTTTTTTGCTCTCCGATCTACTCCGGTTTTTCGTCGACTAAAATTATTTCATATTTTAACATTTTCTAGCAATTTTCTTCCATGGAACGAAAAACGGGTCTCCATTTTTTTTTCCCCTCTCTTCCAGTCTTTAAAATCGTCTACGAAGTTATAAACCAGTCATATTTAAAAAAAAAAATGAGATAAAACAAGAATCGTACTCGCGATAGGAAACAGAGCTAAATTAATTAGTTTAAAATTTTTCCCGAAAAAGAAGTTTCTTCCAAAAAATTTGAAATTTATAGCTCCTATCTAATTTCATTTTATAAAACACTTTCCAGCTCATTTCTCCGTTGTTTTAAATTAATTTCACATTCTGTTTCCTTTCTTTTTTCCCCCCTGAAGATCGTGTATCAACTAATGAAATTACCAGGTCATTTTTGGGGTAGAGGTCCCTATGTTGGTCCGAATTTTGTACACAAAATGTACACAAAATGTATACAATTTTAATTACAATGTATTAAAATTTTGTACACAAAATGTATACAATTTTAATTTGTATACATTTTGTATACAATTCGGACGAACATACGGACTTCTACCGATTTTTTTAAAATTTTACTACGCCAACCGGTTTTTTCCTAATTTTTTTGAAGTGTCAAATTTTTAAAATTATTCTAGTTTGTATGGGAGTATACGCCACAGATTTATTCTTGAGTGAAAATAATGCGGATCATTTATTTCGGATGAAGACTTGCTCAGTAGAAAACGATGTTTTCGTATTTTTTTAAAATCGTAAACCAAACCGTAATCATCATCATCCCCGTTATCGCTCTGACGACGGTGTCGTCCTCGGCACCATCGCCATCATGATTTTCGATATGTCGCTATTACGATTACATTTGTATATCGCAATTTATAATAATTCCTACTCTCCTGCAATTATTTCTGTCATTATTTCGTAATTATGACATGCGCGTGAGTTACCCAGATAGCATTTTCAATCCGTTGGACATCTTGTGGATTGCTCATTAGATATCCGCATGATATCCAAATCCATGGAATATCCATAAAAAGCCCAAAGGTCGTTTTTTGGATCAGTAAGCAAATCCAATGGACGTCTAATAAATATCCTCATAACGTCCTGAAGACGTCCTCGGGACTGAATAGCCATTGCTATCTGGGTAAATGTAAGATAAAAAGATTTTTAGCCTCTGCATTATAGTTAAAATTTTTTAAGTCATGCTGTTTTTAGTTAAAATAACAAAATAAAATAAACTATTTTTTTTATCGACAATCTGCACCTGGAGAGCAACGATCTTCATAAATTTTAATAACAACTACTTCACTTTTTGGTGAAATTGGGCTTGACGAGAAAATGCAAGATTTTTTAATTTTGTTCGGTTCCTAGAATTTCATGCAAATTCAATCAGGTGCCTAACGAATATTTTAATTATTTAAGTTAAAATTCAAAAAGGGACTAAATAAAAAGTGAGTAAAAAAAATTTCAAAAAAAAAGTGAAATAGTTGTTATTTTGTGGTGCTTTTCAAGTGATAGTTTCCTTAACCATATTTTAAAACGTTTTTTTTTTAACCTACTATTAAGCAAATGAAATCTAGCATTTTCTCATTAAGCCCAATCTTTAAAAAAATTGTCAAAATATTATTTAAAATTTAACTTTTTTAAAAGTAAAATACAAGAACTTTTTTAAGAAATTTTCTAAAGGCTTACTTTCGTTCATGTCGTCTAATTTTACTATTAAAAATGCCTAAAGTTTAAAAACGAAATATTATTTAAAATTTTCAAAGTTAAAATTTTAATACTAAAATAATTAAATATTAATTATACTTTTATTAGTCATACTTTTCTTAGCCACTTTTTGAATTTTGACTATTTATTTTTAAACTTCACTTCATTACGCGGACCCCCCCGCATAAGAAGTTTCACTTCAAAAATCTAAATCTTTCCATACCCGTAGGCAGCCCTAAGAATATATGAGGGCACATAATGTGGTAATTGACCTCCAAATAGGTCTTTAAGATGGGAAAAATTGGGGAGACATGGGAACAAATATTTTCTAAAGGAGACGTGAAATATGTATTTCCTCCTTCCTGCTCCTGGCTATGGACCTGAACCATCCTCACCAAAATAATTTCAAACAGAACATTAAACAAAAAAAAAAAACAAAAAAGGCCTATCTCAAGAAAAAGTGTGTTATAGGCACTTCGTTGGCTACACAAAACCGGCCGGTTCACCGTCCGGTTTTTTTTAAAAAAAAGCTTTTTTAATTGATTTTTTTTAAAGGTTAATATTGCATTAAATGGGGCGAAACTTATACCAAATTGTTCCTTATTATTAGAAGAAGCCGAATATACATGTTAAATATGTCGGTAAGCTTAAACTACGTCAATATTCGCAAAATGAACCGATTGTTTATGTTTTTTTACATCGGCCATTTTGTTTTTTATTAAATTTTGCGAATATTGACGTATTTAAGCTTACCGACATATTTAACATGTATATTCGACTTCTTCTAATAATAAGGAACAATTTGGTATAAATTTCGCCCCAATTAATGCAATATTAATCTTTAAAAAATCGATTTAAAAAAAAAATCGATTAAAAAAAAATCTATTAAAAAAGCTTTTTTTTTTTAAAAACCGGAAGGTGAACCGGCCGGTTTTGTGTAGCCGACGAAGTGCCATAAAATTGAGTCATTAAAAATTTAAACTTCGTTTTAAAATTTAATAACCGCCCAAAAAAAACATCTATTTATAATTCGTTATAAAATTTTATAACAAAAATTATTTTCAGTTTTTTCTAATTTTTTTTTATTTTTGAGCCTTTGTCAAATTAAAAATACAAGAAATAAACCGAAAATTCGGAAACATCTGGTAAATATTATAAGTCAGATTAATTGGCAACTTAAGAAGCATATTTCCGCTCTTAAAAATCAGGTGAAAAGTGGTGTAGTGGATAAAGGCGGCTGGTAAGTCGACCACATGACTCAGGTCCTATTCCAAAAAAAATTGCAATTTTTTTTTAATTTTTTTCTCAAGAGAAATGTTTAAAAAAGAGCCTATAAAGTCCTCATATGTTAAACATAGTGCAATTCAAGCATAAAATTAATATATTGCTTAGTTAAAAATTTTCGTTATTAAAATTTATAAATAGTTATAAAATTTTGTAATCGGCCAAAACGTTATGCAGTTATAAAATTTTATAACGCACTTTTTCTTATACCTTTTTTTCTGGATACTCACTCTGAATCCCATCAATACCGCTTTATCTAGAGAGCAATTTAACATCAGCCAAAAATTCACAACAAAACCCTCCTGAAATGAACGTGAGTTATAATAGTGTCTTCAATCAAAACTGAGGTGAATTTTCGTGGCTGAAAATTTTATCGCAAAATAAATGTTTCGACCTGGTCATAAATAACGCGGAAGGGGGGAGGGGGGGAAAGATCAAAGATTTTGAAATCTCAAATAAGGCTTTTTGATTGATCACCGGTGATGGATGACCTCTTAACCACACATCAGTAATAATAAATAATCCTTATTCTTTAGCCAACTTTCATACACTCTCTTTATCTCTATTTTCATCTAGAAAAAAAAAAAGAAAATTCGGTTGGAAGAGTTTAAGAGGGTTGAGTACATAAGGTCAAAAGGTGAAGAGAGAGTTACCTTTTTTTTACGTTAAAAAATCGTTTTTATGCATCCTCTTATCGTTTTTTCGTTCCTTTTTTTTTTTTTTTTTTTTTTTGTGTGTCCTGCCTAATAACATACGGTATTTTAAAATGTTCAAAGTCCATTTTTAACAATCCTTTTCGATCAAAAACATACAACATAATCTGGATTATCGCAAAAGCAAAATGTTTCGGCATGCATTCAAAATACCTTTCCAAATAAAAGAGAAAGTAAAAAAGCCGAAAAGCGATGATTTCAAAAATTGGTTGTTTGTTTTACGAAAATTCGTAGTCGGAATGGGAAATTAAGTTTTCAACGTGAACCGTGGGAGAGAGGTAAGAAGAAGAGGGTTTAAAAAAAGAAACATAGAGACAAGGGTAGGGAGATAGAATTTTCGAATTGTCGTACCTCTCTTCGCGTTCCTTTCACCTCTTCTATGCCGGTTCTTTTCGATTCTATTTCTTCATCTAGAGAGCAAACACGATTCGTGATTGCAGTTCGAGATTTCGCGAAAGTTTTTTTTTTCTTTTTCTTGGAAAATCCTTTTCGAGGAAAAGCATTTTAAAGATAAATATTCACTTCTGTTAAAAAAAAAAAAAAATGGCAATTTGGTAAATATTTTAAAATAACATTCAGACTCAGATGGAAATCAGTAATAGAAAATCATACTGGGATATGGGGCATATCCCTACGTAGGACTACGTCTTTGGGGTACTGTCCTGATACCGTCGTGATATTGCTAAATTTAAAAAATGAAACGATTTAAAAATTTTGAGACATTTTTTTTGCTCGTTGTTGGTCCAAAAATTCGAATTTTTTGATAAAAATATAATTTTTTTTCCAGGCATGCACGAATAAAACTTAAAATTTTTGATAAAAAAGGTCAAAAACAGAAAAAAAATTTATAATCAATAGTCAATTTTTATAAATTGTTGATTGATTTAGTCATTTATGGTCAATATTTTAATTTAAGCCTTCAAATTTAAAATTTTAATATTAAAACATTGCTCTAGTTCATATTCTTCGCTCCCCGGAATAAGTCCGCAAATTTTTATTCCAATTTCCGAATTCCGACTAAAATTAATTCCGACAACCGATTTACGAATTCCGACTCCCGAAATTAATTT
The DNA here is from genome assembly GCA_037577465.1 of Liposcelis bostrychophila. Taxonomy (NCBI): domain Eukaryota; kingdom Metazoa; phylum Arthropoda; class Insecta; order Psocodea; family Liposcelididae; genus Liposcelis; species Liposcelis bostrychophila. Next base: position 16,925,894 of record CM075212.1, on the reverse strand, counting down.
ATTCCGAAAATATATTTTTTTTTAATTTTTAATATTTATTTGCCTCGAAATCGATGAATAACAGATCGGTGTTTATCAATTGCATCTTTTAAAGTGTACAAACGCAAAAAAATATGAAAAAAATTTTTTTCAACGATTTAGGGGTGGCGCAGAGCGGAAAAAGGGTCTAAACCAGTTTTTTTCTTAGCATTTAATGAAATCGCTTAAACCCGATTTTCCGGGCTTAATTGTTATTTATGCCCAAATTTGAAACCCCCAATTTTTTTTTCTTTTGAAGTTGCTTATACTTACGAAAAAAAGCCTGAGGAACACGAATTTCACTATCCCGATTTTTCCTGATCAACGCCTGAGTAGGGGTATAAGTGAAAATTTGGTTTTTTGGGCCGAAAATGGATTTTTTTGCCAAAAAATGGTAGTTCGATTTAGAGGTCATGTTGAATGACATTTTTGACTCAGGACACTCTAATTATTAAGGTTCTTTTGCGTTATGAATCAATTTCCCAATCTTTTTTACAGTCGAAAGTTCTACCCACAATTTTTTTGAAAATCCAAATTTCGAAAATTGATTTGAAACACAAAATATCCTGAGAGTGTCCTGAGTACAAAATGTCATTGAACATGGCCTCTAAATCGAACTGGTGAGAAGTTGTCGTCATTTTTTGGCAAAAAATCCATTTTCGGCCCAAAAAACCAAATTTTTACTTATACCCCTACTCAGTCATTGATCGGAGAAAATCGGGATAGTGAAATTCGTGTTCCTCGGGATTTTTTCCATTAACCCGCGGAATGAATCTAACATAATCTGACTTCATACCACGCTTTAATAAGTATTAAAAATAAAAAAAATATATTTTCGGAATAAATTAAATTCGGGAGTCGGAATTCGTAAATCGGTTGTCGGAATTAATTTTAGTCGGAATTCGGAAATCGGAATAAAAATTTGCGGAGATAAATAGGCCAGGCCATATTCTTGGCTATAGGAAAAAGGACAAAGTTAAAAAATGTAGTGAACGTTTTATTTAAAATTTCTAAGTTCTTGATTTAGTTCATGCAGTCTAATTTTAACATTAAAAAAAAAAAGATGTTTGAAAAATCGGCGAAAATTAAAAAAAAAAAAGTTAAATAAAATTTCAAAAAATTTTTAAGTCTTTGAATTAACAACTTTTAAGTTTCTTGAACATTTACAAGAAATTTTTTAAGCCCTTGCTTTCGTTCATTTTGTCTAATTTTACTATTGAAAAATCCCAAAAGTTTAAAAAAAAATAGTCAAAATATTGTTCAAATTCGAAGTTAAAATTTTAATATTAAAATGATTAAATATTAATTTTAAGTGCGAATAGTGTTTTTTAGTGTAGAATTTAATTCACCTCAATTTTTTGTGTTTATTTCGTACCTTTCAACCGTTGAAAAAATTTGGAATTTCAAAAAAATCACCGGTAGAATTTTCTGACGGTAAATTAATTTTGGAAATTAATTCGAAACACAAAAGACCCTTATTAATTAGAGTCCTGACTAAAAAATTTCATTGAATATGACCTCTAAATCGAAATGTTGGGTAGCTGTTGCCATTTTTTGGCAAAAAAAAGAAAAAAAAATCCATTTTTGCCCCAAAAAACCAAATTTACACTTTTACCCCCTACTCAGGGGTTGATCGGATAAAACCGGGATGGTGAAATTTATGTTCCACGGGTATTTTTGCATAAGTATAAGTGATACCAATAAAATAAATAAATTTTCAGGGCTCCGAAATTGAGATTAAGTCGAATTTCAGTCGGGAAAATCAGGTATAACCTCGATAAAAACGCTAATGACGTCGCAGGGGTTAATGGGAAAAATTCGGGATAGTGAAATTCGTGCTCCGCGGCCTTGAAAACATAAGGAAACACTTTTTCAAAAAATTTTGCAAGCCTTTAAAATTGGGTGAAAAAATCGAGATTAAAAGGCCCTGATTGTCCAATTTTTAAAAAGCTAAAGTGGCCTTGGGGGAGATTGAAAAAAATTTTTTTAGTGGTTTTTACACCTGAACAAAACAGACTTTCAACATGTCCCCCGACGTTTCAAAAAATTTTTTAAAATGAAAAACCCTAGTGTGTATTGACAGCGTTTATGAACCGCGATACTATTCAAGTAAAATCAACTTTTCTTGGTAATCAATTTGTCAGGCAGTAAATCGTTTTTCTCCGTTCCGCATTTATTAGTGAAAAAAGATTGCAACCGCGAAATATAAAAAAATAGAGGGAACGTCCATTTCAACCCAAAGGTCAATTTTTGAATTTAGATTACTTGGTTTATTAACAATTAATATTCGATTAAATTAATTGTTGTTGGTCCTGATTTACGCTGCGAAAAAAGGAGGGAGGGAGATCGATACAAGATCGGGTCAAGGGCGTCACAGTAGAGGAATTTGGAATATATAGAAACGAGAGGAGAGAAGAGAGGTTGATCGTTGATCAAGTAGCGTTTAACTGAATATATGCGGTTACATACTTTTTTTTTTTTTTAAGGGAAACTCTCGACTCCGGAAAATGATATTGAAAATCGGAACACGTTCAATGGTTTCATATCACGCGCCAAAACCATTTACAACACAGCGTGTGCTTTTTTTTTGCTTTTTTTTATTTTTTATTTTTGACAACTTCTAACTTATTCTCAAAGTCCGATATCTCGTTTAACCTTCTTTATTTTTCCCCCCGCATTATATTTTCGGATTTTTTTTTTTGACCGCGGCATTATTTTTGAAACGCCATAGCATTTCATATGAAAATTAATGTTCTTTCTCCGGAGTCTTAATACCCTGTTTTTCTTTTGATAAATATTTCTCCTTTCCAGTTTTGAAAACATAAATCAAGGATGAATAAAATTTAATAAGTTTTTTTTTCCCGTCAATGTGCCATCATTTTTTTTTTTTTTTTTTTTTTAGACAGAGCTGTGAATCGTTGGATTTTCGAAGAAGCAGCTTGAATTTTTTTGTAATTCTTTAATTCATTGTTATTATTATTTTTTAAGAGGTTAGGTGATATCTCGCATGTAGTGAATTTAACCAGGAAAATATGCTGAAAAGTTTTTAATGCGGAAAAACTGAAAATGTTTTGAGAACTTTTATTGATCCTTGACTCGATCAGTACAAACTCATAACATTGATCTTCTTTCTACCTTTATCGTAGGAAAATGCGATTAAACCATTGGCCTCGCACTAATTTTAATGTACAACAATTCGTTATAAAGCTTCCAAGAAAAGTGTGTTATAAAATTGAGTTATTAAAAACTTATACTTCGTTATAAAATTTTATAACCCGCCGAAAAAGACATCTATTTATAATTCGTTATAAAATTTTATAACAAAAATTATTTTCATTTTTTGTTCTAAGTGTTTTTATTTTCTTCTAACGCTTCCGAATTTTTCTATCTCTGTTTTTCTTTATTTTTGAGCTTTTGTCAAATTAAAAATACAAGAAATAAACCGAAAATTCAGAAAAATCTGGGAAATATTATAAGTCAAAATAATTGGCAGCTAAAGAACCATATTGGCGCTTCTAAAAATCAGTTAAAAAGTGGTGTAGTGGATAAGTCGACCACAAGGCTTGGGTTCTATTCCAAAAACTTGTAAATTTTTTTTCCTTTTTTTTACGAAAAACGTTTAAAAAAGAGCCTATAAAGTCCCCATATGCTTAATATAGTGCAATTCGAGCATAAAATTAATATATTGCTCAGTTAAAAATTTTAATTATAAAAATTTATAAATAGTTATAAAATTTTATAATCGGTCAAAACGTTATAGAGTTATAAAATTTTATAACGTACTTTTCCTTGGGTTATTACTATTTCTTTTTTTTAAATCACGGCCTTCAACTCCAGACGATTTTTTTTCCCTTAAAAATAAACCTGATGGGAGACCAAAATTTTTTATTTTATTCTAGAAGGCTAAGCAGAAATCTGGTTAGAAAAGAGCTGTTAAACTGAAGAATGGAAGTAATCTGGTGTTCAAATAGTGAAATCAGAAAAGGGGAGAGAGAGAGGGAGAGAGAGAGAGAAGAAAGAAAATTCTGACTCGGTATTGAACCGTAAGTCGGAAACAGGATTCATTTTTCACAACTTCACTTGTCACTCCCATTGACAAATTCCAGTAACTTTAAACAGAATGCTGAAAATCTTTTCATGAATTCAAATGCTTTTCCAGTCAACTTTTTCTTAGTAATATTGCTTTTTTTTTTACCGAAGTAATTTTCGATTTTCATTCCTTATCGCATCTTTTATTATATACATTGTATAAATAAAATTTCTTTGTGGTTTTCGTCCCTGCGAGTTTTTATCAGATTTTTTTTTTTTTGTAAAGGGCATCTTTACCACCATTGTGGTTTTTTTTTCTCCGTGAAATTAAATTTTTTTTCCGGGAGAAAAAAAAATTACTTTTTAATCTGAAATATATTTATCCCATGCGATGATGAGGACCGAGCAAAAAAAAAAAAAGAAAAAAATGATCACCTTCAACAAAGAAGAGTTAGCAAGCTTCAGTGGGCAAGTAAATGAGATTTTAAAGTTTCTGAGCCTCCGTTTTCAATGCGGAGAACAAAGTTAATTTAAAATTTTCTTGTGATCTCTATAATAAATCTTGAATCAGGTTTCTCTCCGTGAAAGACAACAGACACCATTAAATTTCTAATATTCTTCTTCTTTAATTTTCCACATTTTAATTGTTTTCCTACACTTTTTTTCTCGCTTTTTTTTTAAAAAACTTTTTCCTAATTTTTATTTTTTTAATAACTCATTACAAAAACAAGAACGCCTTCGGCATTCTTGGCCTGCGGCGCAGGTTCCGCCTTCGGCGGAACGGTCGCCCTTCGGGCTCCCAGACGCAGCTCGGCCTACGGCCTAGCCTTCACCTCTCTTAAGCCGTAAACGGCTTCAAAACTTCGGCATCTCAAAATCATCGTAAAAAAAATATAGGTCAAAATATTTATTAGCCAGTCCGAGTAGGCACAGCCATGGTAGGCCCAGTACGGGTGGGCACAAGCCGGGTAGACAAAGTCCGGGTAAGCACAGTCCGCGTAGACCTAGTCCGGGTGAGCTCAGTCCAGGAGACCCAGTCCGGTAAGCAAAGTCCGGGTGGCTCAGTCCGGGCTGGCCCAGTCCGGTAAGCACAGTCCGAGTAAGCACAGTCCGTGTAGGCGTAGTCCGGATAAGCGCAGTCCATGTAGGCATAGCCCGGGTAAGCGCAGTCCGTGTAGGCATAGTCCGGGTAAGCGCAGTCCGTGTAGGCATAGTCCGGGTGGGCTCAGTCCGAGTATCACAGTCCGAGTAAGCACAGTTCGTGTAGGCATATTCCGGGTAAGCACAGTCCGGTTGGGCTCAGTCCTGGTAGGCCTAGTCCGGGTAAGCACAGTTCGGGTATCACAGTCCGAGTAAGCACAGTCCGGGTATCACAGTCCGAGTAAGCACAGTCCGTGTAGACCTAGTCCGGGTAAGCACAGTCCGAGTAAGCACAGTCCGTGGAGACATATTCCGGGTAAGCACAGTCCGGTTGGGCTCAGTCCGGGTACGCCTAGTCCGGGTAAGCACAGTCCGAGTAAGCACAGTCCGTGTAGGCATATTCCGGTAAGCACAGTCCGGGTGAGCCCAGTCCGGGTAGGCACAGTCCCGGTAGCCTAGTCCGGGTAAGCACAGTCCGGGGGGCTCAGTCCGGGTAAGCACAGTCCGGGTATCACAGTCTAGTAAGCACAGTCCGTGTAGGCATATTCCGGTAAGCACAGTCCGAGTGAGCCCAGTCCGGGTAGGCACAGTCCCGGTAGCCTAGTCCGGGTAAGCACAGTCCGGGTGGGCTCAGTCCGGGTAAGCACAGTCCGGGTATCACAGTCCTAGTAAGCACAGTCCGTGTAGGCATATTCCGGTAAGCACAGTCCGAGTGAGCCCAGTTCGGGTAGGCACAGTCCCGGTAGCCTAGTCCGGGTAAGCACAGTCCGGGTGGGCTCAGTCCGGGTAAGCACAGTCCGGGTATCACAGTCCTAGTAAGCACAGTCCGTGTAGGCCCAGTCCGGGTATCACAGTCCTAGTAAGCACAGTCCGTGTAGGCATATTCCGGGTAAGCACAGTCCGAGTAAGCACCGTCCGTGTAGGCATATTCCGGGTAAGCACAGTCCGGGTGAGTCCAGTCCGGGTAGGCACAGTCCCGGTAGCCTAGTCCGGGTAAGCACAGTCCGTGTAGGCCTAGTCCGGGGAGGCCCAGTCCGGGTATCACAGTCCTAGTAAGCACAGTCCGGGTAAGCTCAGTCCGGGTAGGCCTAGTCCGGGTAAGCACAGTCCGGGTGGGCACAGTCCGGGTAGGCACAGTCCCAGTGGGCCAAGTCCGGGTAAGCACAGTCCGGGTGTGCTCAGTCAAAGTGGGCTCAGTTCGGGTGGGATCAGTCCGGGGAGGCCCAGTCCGGGTAAGCACTGTCCGGGAGATCCCACTCCGGTAGGCTAGTTCGGGTGAGTCCAGTCAAGGATCGCCCTTCGGGCTTCCAAATGCACGGGAACATATAGTAAGTTTATTCTGTTTAAGCGGGCTATCTGTTTAAATGGCTTAAGAACTCCGGCATCTCAAAATATTCTAAATGGAAAAATGTAATAATTTTAAAATTTCTTTATGACTAATAATGGCTTAGCAATAAATAAATCAGTTGAAAATAATGGTGGGACATCATTAAACAAAATAGGAAGTTTAAAAAAAAAAATAAATAATAATAATAAAAAATAAGTAAATAATAATAATAATAGTTGCTTGAAGAATTAAGAAATGAGAAAAATCAAGATATCAAGCAAGTATGATCAAACTAAGTTTTGAAAATAATATTTTATATTGCAGTAAAACATAAACTAACTGCAAAAAGAAAAAAAAAAAAAAAAAAAAAAAAAAAAAGGGGGTGTTGAGCTTTAGAGAATGAAATTACTGTTGAATTTTTAATTACAAGACCTGTAAGTCATAACTCTTCCAAGCATTAAATTTGTTTTTGCTTATATAATTATAATTATTCTAAGCAGTGAAGGTTCAATAGAGAATCAAAACTTTTGACTAGTCAAACAGGTAAGAGTGATAATCTGATAAGCGGTGAAGGTTCAATAAGGAATTTAATTTTTGAATAGTTGAAGAGGTGAAGAGTGATGATTCTCATAAGCGGTGAAGGTTTAATAAAGAAATAAAACTTTTGAGTAGTCGAAGAGGTGAGAGTGATAATTCTGATAAGCGGTGTAGGTTCAATGCAGAATTAAAACTTTTGACTAGTTGAACAGATAAGAGTGATGAATCTGATAAGCGGTAAAGGTTCAATAAGGAATTTAATTTTTGAATAGTTGAAGAGGTGAAGAGTGATGATTCTCATAAGCGGTGAAGGTTCAATAAAGAAATAAAACTTTTGAGTAGTCGAAGAGGTGAGAGTGATGATTCTGATAAGCGGTGAAGGTTCAATGGGGATTTATATGTTTTTGTTGTGTAAGGGCTAAGAAATTAAGATTTGGTTGCAATAGGGCATCAGACATCACACATTAGAATGGATTTAAAAGCTTTGTTTTGGTTAACAAAAGAGGACTGATTGTTCTTTTTTTTTTTTTTTTTTTTTTTTTAATTTAATAGGCTACTTCAGTTTTAGAAGAAACATTAATGATTTGGTAAAGATTCACAGATAAAGAACCAGATATACATTTAAAATCTTTATGTTTCTAAGCAAAGAAGGTCTGATTTGTTTTTTTTATTCTTGCCTAAGATTGGAAACATAATGGTTTTGGTAAGGATCAGAAACTATACATGGAAGTATAGACTTGAAAGCTTTACGTTATTGGTAAATGGTGAAAATTTGACTTCTTACACTTTGGTTAAAGAAGGAATCTAATGATTTTGGGAAGCACTTAAGTTCTAAACAAACCACTGAAATTTTGGCCTGCTGAAACAATTTGAATCAATTTTTAAAAATAAAAATAACAAGATTTTTAAAAAAATTGTTTTAAGGCATTAGATGTAAAAACATGATTTTTTTTGTAAGCATACAAATATTAACACTTGAATGATTTTCTATTTGAAAATAAAACATAATTAATGATTTTACAGCGAAGCAGGTTTTATATGGAGCATTAAAAGTTTTGTGTGGAGTTGAACCCTGAGAAAATAATTTACTTACTTACAGATCACACCTAACCTAATCTTGACACATGAATAATGTATTTACTGAAAAAATGCCATCATTTTTTTGAAAATTCATAATCAATTCACATTCACATTCTGAATATGATGCGAATCGTTTATTTTAACCCATAACAAAAACAGAACATAACATAACATAACCGATAACGGTGAATTAAATCGGTGCTAGCTAACGGCTTTGTTTACTTTTTAATTTCAAAATGGCGGACAAATATCTGATGTTCCGTAGTGGTATATGGAGAAAAACAAAAACTTAAATATCTTTGGATAGGGAGGGTCTTTTTCGTCGGGGTAAACTTCTTGCACATCCTTGACCCAAATGTCAACTTTTAAGCCAAATTTTGATGTGAAAAGACATTGCGTGAAGACGGTATGCCGCACACGACATGTACGGCGTGGGATGTCGATTTGTTTCGCCTCTAAAAACATTGAAATAATTTTTTGCAAGACTCAACGAGCATTTAAATCGAAAGATAAACTCATTAAGTTGAGGTTTAAAAGGTCCAATGCTTCAAAAATTTTATTAGGTTCATGTTCTTTAAATATGAAATGTAAATTCTGGCAAATAACGACGCTAACAAAACCAATACTTCGGCCATTTTGAGATGCCGAAGTAAAAGATCTTATAATCAAAAAAAACTTTTCAAAAAAAAAAGTGCAATTTTGATTGCGATTCTCTTATACTTAATTCTTAACATTTCTTTCAGTTTCGAAAACCGTACACGGCAAATAGATGTCAAGAGATCGGTGTCAGCTAAAACTGAAAAATGGGAAACCTTATTCTCAGTTGACCCTTCTAACGTCAGTCAACATTATTTTGAAAAGGTTATAAACCAGAATGTTCTTAAACGAAGATGACAACATTCTCAATCTGACCAAATATTTGTAATTTGCTTCTTTTACCCATAATAATTTGACATTTTAAATAAAAAAATATGAAAGGAGATTTTGGTTAGGGAGACCGTCAAGGCAGGATTATCCGTTTGAATGAAAATGGATGAAATCACGGGGGAAAAAATCGATTCCTGTTACTGAATGTTAAGTTGGGTCCTGTGACGTCTAAACATTTGAGTTTATAATACTAAAAATTAGGTAATTATTACTGAGCGTTGTTAATCATTACGAACACTTAGTAATAATTACTAAATTTTCGGTATTATCAACTCAAATGTTTAGATGTCACAGGACCCAACTCAACATTGAGTAACAGGAATCGAACTTTTTTCTCCGTGATGAAATGACCTCTGCATGCTCTTATTATTGACCACCGTTTTAGAGTTTGGTTCATGTTTTTAGGTATGTGGTATAGGCTCATTAGTTAAAAGAGTTGACGGCTAACGGTTACTTGTTAAGTAATAAACTGCTACCTGAATATCAATTTCACGAAAGGGGACATGTCGAAGCAAAGCAGACGGGTATGTCCCCTTAGAGTTGTTCAAAGAACAACGCGTTTGAAATTAATCGGGGTGCCTCTTCAAATGGCACGATTTGTTGAGAAAAAAAAATCTGTTTAAGCTAAGGGGTGCAAATTCACTATGTGATGTTGGATCAACATGTTGGTACAACAAGTTGGACCAACATGTTGTACCATCTTGTTGGACCAACACTCCACACTAATTTCGGCGTAGGAGTAAATTCTGCAATTGTCGATTCGTTCGTTTGGGAGTAAATTTACTATGGAATGTTGGACCAACATGTTGTACCATCTTGTTGGACCAACACTCCACACTAATTTCGGCGTAGGAGTAAATTCTACAATAGTCGATTCGTTCGTTTGTCAAACATGTTGGTACAACAAGTTGGACAAACATGTGGAACCAATTCGTGGCACCAGCATGTTGGTCCAACATTCCATAGTGAATTTGCACCCTTTGTCAAACATGTTGGTACAACATTTTATAGTGAATTCGCACCCTACGCCGAAATTAGTGAGGAATGTTGGTTTAACTTGTTGTACCAACATGTTGTTCCGACATTCCATAGTGAATTTGCACCCAAAGTGCTTAAATTAGTTAAGCTGAAAGAGGGTAATCTGTACCTTGAAAAAGAAATTGTTGGAAAGCGGGTAAAGGTCCCTATGTTGGTTCAAATTTTGTATACAAAATTATTATAACATTGCAAACATCTTTTCTATATGTACATATTTGACTGACTTGTTTGATTTCTTCCATATAAAATGATGAAGTTTGTAAAATAGGAAACTTTTTGATTATCTATTTAAAGTTTTCAAAAAATACCCATAATAAACTGTAATTTTAAAAATTAAAGAAGTATACAAAATTCGGACCAACATAGAGACCTCTAGGTCATCTGGGTGTCCTAGACCCTCATAGGGACCCTGTTGGTTCGAATTTCGTATACAAAATGTATACAAAATTCGGACCAATATAAAGACCTCCACCGTTTGAAAAATAAGCTAATCTGGATTGTCTGCACAAAGATCCTGGAAGAAAAAGATATAGTTGGTTGTGAAAAAAAGACTACAGAATATTTCTATATAGATATCAGAATACTCTTAAAGGCAGTAGGAAATTCGCTGTGGAAAGTCGAATTTTAAATTAGTGCGAGGCCAATGATTTAATCGCATTTTCCTACGATAAAGGTAGAAGATCAATTACGAGTTTGCACTGATTGAGTCAAGCATCAATAAAAGTTTGCAAAACATTTTCAGTTTTTCCGCATTAAAACTTTTCAGCATATTTTCCTGGTTAAATTCACTGCATGCGAGATATCACCTAACCTCGTAAAAGCAAATAGGGCATTAAAAAAAAAAAAAAAAAAAAAGATAGCGTGATTTGTGGGTAGAGGTCCCAATTTTGGTCCGAATTTTGTATACAAATAAAAATGGTATACATTTTGTAAACCAAACATACGGACCTCTACCCATTTTTCAAGGTGGAACTAGACCAAGTCCTTTCAGGAGCTCAGAAATTTCTTTTGAAATCTTGTTAAGAAAAATCGGTTTTGAACCTGTTTCTCTTTATTATCTACCGACTGATTCAGTTCCACCATGTTATTGGAAGTTGTCCAGAAATATCAGCAGACAAAAAAAATCTGGAAGGTTAAAGAAAATGGAAAGAATATGATTAACGTTGATTTCCGTCTTCTTAAGTCAATCAAAAGTAAGTTTTTCACCGGTTTACAAAATCTCTTCAAAGAATTAAAAAAATTTAGTCTTTTAAACCCTTTCCGGTAGAGGTTCGTATGTTGGTCCAAATTTTGTATACAAAATGTATACAAAAATTCGGACCAACATAGGGACCTCAACCATTTTAACAACCTTCAATATTTTCTCGGTAACCTGAATGACATTATCGAGAAAATTTGCTAATTAAATTTTTTTTTTAATACTAATTTTGTAAAAAAGGGCGATTAAAAAGTTAAAGCTTGAATTTACAATGCGGCATAAATAATTAAGTTTTTTTTAAATATTTAGTATCAGCTGCTTTAGGCTTCGCTTGTAACGTAAACAAGAGAAAGTATTCCCTTCGAAAATATTTTTTTATATTTTTAACTAATGATTTATTCATCGTTACGAACTTCGAATTCGTTTCATATTCTCTTCTTCTTCTTCTTTTTTTTTTTTTTTAAACGAAAATCAAATTAATCAAATACGAACCGATAGTCGGAGGAAGGGAAGGGGCCACATTGCCAAGTGAAAACAACGAAAGTTGTTTGTCTAGGACTCATCGAGGGGCAATTCGCTTATTGTTTAATTCACAGTTCAGCGGTTCCGATTTGATCATCGATAGCTAATAATCGTTTTGCTAAATCGGGACATAAATGCCATATCAGATTTATATTTGAATAGGGGCTTTGTCGCTTGTTAAGGGGGGAAAAAATCGGGGATTTATGAATGTGATATGAATTTGCCGTAATATTTTGCCTGAAAGAAAACGGAAAAAAAAATTTAGAAAAAAGTTTTTAGTGGAATTGAGCATGCGTTCTTGATTTAGGTCAATGACAACAATAGGAACCCATGGTAAATTTTTAAATAATAAACCGCCGTTGTTTGAAAATTCGTGGCTTAAAGCGAAAGAAATGTTTAAAAGTTGTTAAAATATTGACAGGTTTAATACCCAGAATAAAAGAGAAAGGAGCGAAACCTCGGCACAAGCAGTTGGGAAGGTGATAAAGGCAAAAACATGAATCGCTTTAAAAAAATCATGTGTTTTGCAATTGAAAAAGAATGAAAGAAAGAAACGAGAAAGGCGTGGTTCCGACTGGACGAAAAACGGAATGCATTCGAGCTTAAAACCCTGCATTTTTGTTTATAAACAAGAAACGCGAATAAAGAAAATGTCGCGGAGGGCGCGGTTTACGAAATCCTTTTTTGGATACGCGAAACCCGTCTTGCGCTAAAAAGGAAACCAAAAAACTTTTTTGTCTTTTGTTTGAAGCTGCAATTTGTTTTTATCTGGGCGGTTTTTTTCTTTTCATTTTCTTTTTCCGTTTCGGTTTTCTGTTTCTCTCTTTTTCTCTTTCTCTCGTACATTTTTTTTTTTCTTTCGGTACCGGCACGAGCCGACGGATGCAAGAACTCACCCGGTAACAGAAGGAGGCAAAAGACGAGGAGGCAGGCTAGAATATTGTGCAGCAGGCCGGCGGCGGAGGCCCCGGGGCTCATATTGGGCGGCAGTGGGGCTGCGGCTAGCTGCTGGGTGGGGCCCATACCCCCGCCATCATGCCGAGGGGCCCGCACCCGAGTACGAGGGGGCCGAGGCCATCCGGGCTAACACGTCACAATAAACCACATATCACTTTATGTCGCAGTCAGTATGCCCCGCGTCAAAAAAGCCGTGATTGTTCCGCACTCTAATGTTTATAGAGCATGTTTACGTTTTGCGAAGGATCCAACTACGCGAGCACACTACGACTGGCGGGGTATTGATTGCGAAGGCCGACCATCGGTCCATAGTCCTGCTCTTTGCCGTTGTAACACCCGGGCACGAAAAACGCGCAGCTGCACGCACCTCCAATGAAACGCTTTTCTTTGGACGAGCCCTGCTCACGATATCGACCAAACGATGCTGGGTGGATGCCGCAGGATTTCCTCCCGTTTTCCTTCCACTTCTTTTTTTTTTTTTTTTTTCTTTTTTTTCTCTATTTCACTATTAACCTCATTCTTCGCCGTCTGACTTTGTTCCGACTTGCGAATGATTTAACAATTCGGACCCTTTAAAATCATTCCTCCGAGTTATTAAAAAGTTTTTCTCAATCATGCTCCGCTTATCTCCTAAGACCCGTTTACGAGATCTGTTTTGCATTAAACCAATTAAAATAAGTCGATAACTTAATAGGAAACGATCTTCGTTTTATAAGAAATCTAATCCTATCTCCTAAATTCAGATTTTTGGAATTTTCGAAAAATTTAATTTTTTTTAACTCCTTGAGCGAGATAATTTATAAGGACTTTTTTCAAAATTTGTGCTAATTTTTTTGTTTTGTGTTTTTTTTTTTTCAAAATCGTTCTATTTACATAAAAACTATATTAAACTTGGAGTGCCAAATTCCAAGAATAGAAGTCTAAAATAAGACGTTGGGATCACCATTATTTTTATATCGCCACCGTGGAGGACCGTCTTGTTGCGGCGGTTGTTGACTAGTTTTGTCGAAACCGAACTTGCTGTGGGTGTTTTGTAACTTACTCTTTGATGTAAAACTTGTTCTCAATTCGACCAATAGAGTTGCTGTATTATGAATGAAAGACTTGACCATCGCAACAGCAAAAGACATTCCCGTTAAAAGGGAGGCAATTTGTTGGGATAAATCTTAAGTTGCTACCATTTAATTGTGTAAAGTGTAAGATTTGATAAAAAAAAAACTCTGATGTATTTGCTTCGACTCTGAACTCTCCCAGTTCAAACGATCAGTGCTGTTTTTGATCGTTTTTGATCTAGCGTGGCTCCTTTTTGATCAAAAACAGCCAAAGACTGAGAAATGATCAATTACGATCAAAAGCGATCGCGCACAAAACAAACCCAGGAAGGAAAAATTTTCGTATTTTTCTGTATTCAACTATCCAAATTTTGCATGATTGTTTTTCATAGTTTTCCCGTAAGCTAAACATTGGATTAAAATTTTACAGGCAATGATTGATTTTAATTTTAGGTAATATATATTAGCATAGTAACAAAAATTGCGCCCATGTTTAACTTATGAGAGAAAAAAATATGGAAAACTATAATGCAATCTTGGATAATTGAATATAGAAAAATACGAAAACTTCCTTCCTGGGAAATTTTCTAGCTCGACCAGGATCGACCAATGCGCTTGATCGTTTTTGGTCGAGACGAAAAATTGGTATCCTGATGATTCGTCCCAGTTTATTTGTCACACATTACACATTTGTCACAAGTACTATTTGCCACATATTACTAATTTGACACAACATTAACTTGTCACAAATTAAAATTTGTCACATATTACTACTTCGTCACTATAACAAATTTGCCATTACAACAAATTTGTCACCGCATTTACTTGTTCCGGAAAAAATTCAAAACTTAAGTCGGCTACTAGCTTTCCACTGTTTACACAACAATTATTTTTCTAAATATTTATTTATTTAGGCTAGTTATTTATTTATTTATTTATTTATTTTCCTAAAAATTTTAAGTAATGGTTAAAGGGGAGTTACAATTTACGGTGAGCAGTTTAAAAAGGTCGACTTAAATTTTTTTTTTTATAATCTGGACATGTACAATTTTTTATATCTTATTTTGGACTGATTTATTATATCAAATGAATTAAAACTCTTCATTAAGATTATTTAAGGTTTTTTTCAACCACCTTAATTTCATATATAAAGTAAGAAATGTTGACAAAGTAACTAATTTTTAACCAAAAAAGTGACCAATCTGTAACAGTGACAAAAGTCAAAACTTTGACAAATTGCAACATGTGACAAATTCAAAGTATGACAAGTTACATTCGTGCCAAATTTTTATTGTGACAAAAAAACTGTGACAAATATTCCGGGGACGAATTTTCCCGTGACGAATCATCCGCGGTAACCAAAAAAAAAATTTAAGTTTCGTAATGAATCAAATTTAGTGCATGAAATGAACAGTAATCCTAATGATTGTTATTTTTCTCTTTTCAGGTAAGATTTCATCATTTTACATCAAACAGGTTCAACTTAGATCTCGTAAAAAAATAGTCCCGGAAAATGACCATGTCCGATGACCAAACTGTGACTCGTCGTAAAAAAATTATTGTAAGAAAGGAGCGACGAACGAATTTAATACTCAAAACAATAGGGAAAATAGCGGGAAATTCATCATTGAATTCAATTGACATAGCACTACTCCACTAAAACAAACAAAAAAAAACTGGATGTCTTAAGAGAATCGACTATTAGTTGAATATAAATCAAAAGTGCAAAGTCTGGAACGGCATGTCAGATATTAAGAAAAGTTAAATTGAGTTTTGGATTCTTCGTACCTCCATCTAATGTCATGGTTTCTTCTTCTGTCTCTTTTCTACACCCTAAATATGTCATCTCTTTAATTAACATTCTTTTAACTTCTTTTCCTACTTTTTTTTCTACTTTCTCGGCGCTTTTTTTCCTCTCTTCCAAAATTTTGTACGATTTTGTCAATAAAATCGAAATATTTACAATTCGAAAGGAAAGACATTATGTGTTTTACTTCGTTACGGGCAACGTGAGCAATTACTAAAAGCGCCACAGTAATCAACTTTTTTTTTCTGCTTAAAAAACAGGATAAGCGTAAAATATTTTTTTAATCCCTGGGTACTGCATTTGTGATAAGTAGAATTTAACCGGAAACGTATAAAAAAGATAAACGATATTAAAATCGTTGTATCAGCGGGATTAATTTGCTTTGTTTTCTTTTTTCTCTCCCCTTCAAACCCGCTCAAAATGCTGCTCTTGTTAAAACGGTCGAAATCTCTTTCGGGAGAGGGTAATCGCCACGTTCGATTTATTTTCCAAGAGAAGGGCCGGTTCGAAAAAATGAAAGACATTGATCGCCTTTTTATCACTTTAAATACATGTGAAGGTTTATGGAAAATAAAAAAATGGAGAGGAAAGGAAAAAAGGAGCGAAGAAAAAGGGAGGTGAGATTGCAAAGTTTTAATAGGGATAATAACAAGAATAGAAAAGTTGCCACCGGGGACAGGACAACTGCCAAATGACCCTGGGTCGAAACTAAAATCGGATGAAGCTATTCGAATTCTGATACGTCTTCGATTTCCCTGGGAAATTAGGCTCTTTTTTTTCCTTATATGCTAGTGTAGCAATCTGTCCACTAAATTTTTCGATTTTTTTTTTCTAATTCCGTTTTCGTTTACAACTCGTTCTTCCATTTTTTTTTTCTTTTCTTGATTGGGAAACCGGGACTTGTGAGAAGGGATTTATTTTGGGTTTCAAGGATGAAACTGTACCTTCCTCCTCAGACCTTTGCTCGTGTATGAGGGTGGTGATGTCTCAAAAAACCGATGCGTGCGCTCACAGGTGTAAGGGACCTATAGTTTAACGTTCGGTTCCGAACGGCTATTTGAGAGATTTACGATTTGCTCGGTGGTTCGGTTCTGAGGGATGGTAACCGTTGATTTTCTGACTGGCGCATTACTCTCACCTGAAAAAAAATCTTATTTGTGAATTAAGATACCGTAACAAGGGGCTCTGAAAAGACCTCGAGTCTCTTTAGAGCGGCGGTCTCAAAAGTAAAAATCTGCCAGATGATAGCCAATCTCCGTCGCGGAGCTGGCACTTGAAAGAAGAAGAAACAGGGGCTACTTTTTACTCCAGGGGGCTACTTTTGACACTTTCCTTTTTTAAAAAATACTTAAAAACGGGTAAGACTTTTTTCAAAAATTAAACTTATTCTAAATTATTGATTATTTTCGAGTGTTATGTTGAAGCCTAGTTGCCTTAAATATTATAAAAAATAGAATAAAAATATTAAGTTTTTAATACGAAAAAAAAAAAAAAAATTAAAAAATCATGCAGCCTAAAATACTAATATGCATTCTGCTGCATCCACCGGTCAAATTGAAATTAAATTGCTTTTCACACTTGCTATATAGTCCCTTAAACGATCATCGTAATTTCACTCAAAATTAAAATATTAGAATCCGAAAAAAAATGGGGCTACATTGTGCAGATATTTTAATGGCGATGTCCCATGGGTGCTAAATCCACAACGAATCGACAACGTTCGATTACATTTTTACTACGTTCACTAATTTTTTTAAATATAAATAGCGAGAGTCATTAAAAGGACATCTAAAGAGGTACCAATCGTTTTATTAAGGGATTTTACAGAAGCCAATAATTTGTCATATCCTCTTCAATTATTAAAGATATTCAAGCACAAACATGACTGTAAAAAGTAACCCACCTTTTGAAAAATCGAGTTTTTATTCGTGTTAGAACAAGTATAGATATTATAACAGTGTATCAGATTAAAGCTCAAAAACGCCTCTTAATGTTGGTAGAAACAATATGAATTTTGTTCTACATTTTACATCTGTTTTTGGAAAAAACGTAAAAAAGTGTAAAAAGTAGCCCCCTGTTACGGTAGCAGCAGAACGTATCGTATTTCATGATTGAGAGTCGAGGAGGACATGAACTAGGCTACCGGTGACCAAGACTGACAGTGGCAATGAGACTGACAGATTGTATACAAGAAGCAAAAAAAGTTGACACTTTGAAACGATTAACTTGTTTATAATGTTTATTTTTTTTTTACATACAAATGTAATGCTGCATAATTTGAAAAGGGTTTATGTGCCTGGAAATGGTCGGTTTCAAAGGGAATTAATTTTCTTTTGCTCTGTTGTATAACCAACTTTAAAAGCATCATTTTCCATGCTTGAATTTTGCTTTTGTTTGAGGTATAGGAGATGTAACGGTCTAGCCTTACAAGTCAGTGAATCTTCGGCAAAGAAACCTGTGAAACAATGTAATTTGACCTTACATAATACAATACCGACAAAGCTTTGTCATTTTTTCGACTTTATGCCTTATAAATAACTTGAATTCCTTAAGTGAACTTGATTCAGTCAGTGTGATTCCGAGCGCAATTTGTTGACGGAACATGTTAGCTGGCATATTTTTCGAACATGTTAAAAAAATATGATTCAGAAAGAATTTAGAAAGTAAGCAAGGGGGCTTGCTTACTTTCTAAATTCTTTCTGACATTCTTCATAAAATATCCCTTGTATTTTTTGTAACATGTCAGATCCGTTTTTTGCAGAAGCTACGGCATTGTCCCTTGTAAGCTGGAACCGCCGTGTATTTCCTACGTTTTCAAAATCAGATTGAATTTTCCGTTGAAAAAAATATGAAGTAAAAGGCTGGATGATAAAAGATGATAAAAGGCAATAAAAAATAATGAAACTCAAGCAAACAATTTCGATTACGAAACGGGGAAAACATCGATGACACCCTGTTATCTAATAATCCCGACAGAAACAGGTAAATCGTATAATTTTCCACGTGGGAAAACCAATTCTAGCGAAATCTATCCAGAGAGTGTAGAGATTAGAAAAATTGATTTGATCCCGAACACCTGGTTCAAATTAACCAATAAAATGTTCTTTTTCCTAATTTTTATTTTAACAAAAAGTTCCAATTTACTGGACGCACGATTTTTTCTTTTTCGGTTTAAAAAATCGATCTCCGATTAACTCATTAGATATAAAAAAAAAAAAAAGCGAGAAAAAGCTAACAAAGAAAATTTTTTTTCCCCGTTGCTATAAAAAATAAAATACGAAGATAAAGAAAGGGGGATGAGAGAATTTACGATATTTACTAGCACTCGCGAACACGAAAACGAGGTTATGTTAAAATAAAAAGCTCTCCCCTCTCCCCCCCCCCCCCCGAAAAAAAAGGAACATTTTCTTGTCGATAAAAGCTTTGCTAAATATTAAACTCGTTTGGTGATATCGCGAAAGTACATTCTGGTGTGTATCGCGCTTAATGATTTCCTCAAAAGAGAAAAAAAAGAATAGGTCAAAACCGGTAAGCGACAAGCATTTTTTCACCTGATAAAATAGACAAAACTTCGATCAAAGGGAAATAATATTTATAGAACATTTTTTTTCTCCCCAACGTAACGTGATAAATATTTAATGAAGATGTGGAAAAATATGCAGGTGTTAAAAAAAGCGTTAAATTCAGAAAAAAAAAGAAAGAAGGAGAAAAAGAAGAAAGAAGCCGCGTATGTCAGATTGGTTTATTAGTGTTTTCCATTTTCCTTCATGACAAGGCTCAGAAAGACTTTTTCCAAAACTTTTATACAAAAAACGCGTTACAACTTTTTAGCGACAGAAGACACTAGTGATGACATCATTTTAAGGGAAGCATACGGTTTACAATATGTTCTGAAACAAGTTTATTAAAAAAATATACCAACGGTTTTTTTTTCTTTCCCACGCTCGTTCCCGGACTGGAAGGGTCCCAAAGTTTTTTTTTTTTTTTTTTTTTCGATATCGTTAGGGATGGATGTTTCAGTGACAAACATTAAAGATTTAATCTTGAGATTTATTTGATTGATTCACTGGAGTGTATAAAGATAAGGAAATGCTAGAAACTTGGTGTCTCTCAAAGGAATGGCAGGTATGGTATAAGGGGATTCAGAACAAACAAGACGGCTCTTCCTCAAATGATTTTTAGGTGGTGTAGCACTTGATCATCATAAGGTCTTGATCAAAATCACTTCGAAGTGCAGCGTGTTACGAACTCGGAAGGAGTTGTCTTAAAAATTTTTAAAGTCGTTGTTCGTGATAATGAGGTATGTCCTTTAGATGGCTTTTAAGACATTATTCAGCTTCAAATGACGTCTTTAAGATTTAGGCCTTAGAGATTCAGAAGGGCCGCCTGTAGCGCAGTGTTGGCATCTCAGACTTCGAACCGAATGATCGAGGAGTCGATCTGGGTTCAAGTCTAGAATATGACTCCGGATTTTTTCACTGCCATTCACCACTGAATACAACAAGTATACAAGTGAATAATAGACGTAAGTCCCGAAACGGTTTGGATTTTGTGTCTAAATAAAGAAAGCCCCGCTCAGTGAAAGCAAAAGCCAGCAAGAGTGAACCTGTCAAACTCGCCATTTGACACATTTATGGTTTAAGACCTAGAAAATATCCTCACTTCGTACATTGTAAGGAAATCGGGTATACGGCTTCAGCTGTGCTACCACAGGGTCACATACTACGCCCCATGATGATGAAGATGATTCAGAAAATGAACGACTTTACACATTATCTAAACGCAGCCGAAAGTCATAACCAAATCGAGCACCCATTGCTCAAATGTATGTTTAATAAGGACAACCAAGCAATATACGGTACCAAATGAAAAATCGGGACTTAATTGTTTATGTTAACATGCCAATTACATGACATGCTCATTAGTTGATGGCAGAAGAAAGATCGAAAGCTCCGAAATGGGGGTATACCGAAGGATGTTAAGGGCATCTTGGACGGAACACCGCACAAGCCAATCTATACTGTATGAGGTTCGAAGAAAGGAAAGACTTTTACCTACAATTAACAAAGTCTACATCACCTCTTTCGGACACATTGCCAGGCGGCATGGCTGGCTCATAGGAGAATTCGGTAGTCGAGAGAAAGGTGGAAAAACCAGCGTTTCCAGCAGATGGATGGACCGACCCAAATCGCTATTCGGGAGATTTACTCCACAGGCAGCCCAAATGGCGGAGGAGAGATCAGCAAGACAGGTCTTCCTTTAAAAAAATACCACCACACCCTGTTCAGGGTAGAGGGATGAGGAGGAACTGATGTCCCTGAGTTCACAGAATTTCCTGCTAAATTAAAAATATGGCTTTCCAATTTTTTTAAAAGTTTTGTGCTCAATTTAGAGCTTTTCCGCCGTTTTATAGAATTGGAATTTTACAGATCAATTTTAAACTTCTAATATCGCGAACATTTTTCTTACCTATAGGATTGATTCCTATCTCCCGCTTGAAATTCATTTTTAACAGGTTTTACTGTCTTTGTTCACGGTGGGACAATGTTTGTAATGTGATTTTATTGAGGCATAAGAAACATCGCCTTATAAATGGTCCCACTGTGTATTTACAGCTTTTTAACACAATCCCATGCGTCTGAGGTGAACTAACGTATCTCCATCGTAAATATGATTGGAGATAGTCTGTTTCGAATGTTTGATGAAAATCACGTGATCATGCGACTGCAAGTTTACACGCTCATGGTTGGAGTTGGTCACGTGACACTTCCACGAAAAGTCGAAACAGACTAACTCCCAACATATTTGCGATGGAGATACGTTATTTCACCTCCGACGCACGGAATTGTCTTATTTTACTGCTTTAAGGATTATTTTTTCATCTGTTTTTGTTTTAAAAACAACCGATTTTGTTTTGTAATTTAATTCAGTTCAATACAATACTGAAATGCATTTTACTCGGGAATGTAAAAGGCCCTTTCAATTTCAAGTTTCTTTCGTACTTTTCCTCTTCACGCTAATTTACGTAAGAGAAAGTTAAGTTTTAAAGTAGGAAAATGAGTATTCCTTCTGGCAAGTGTTGTAGGTTTTCAAAGTAAGAGGCAACTCTCAAATACCCATGTCACTCTTTGTTGATTATTATTCGTTTAACTAAACATGGTCCGTTGGCACAGCCCTTTTAGTGACCTTAAAAAATACACGTTTTTCTTTAACGGCAACATTCCCTTTTTTTATTTTCGTTTTCTAGTACTTTCTCGATAGTTTAGATCCTCTGACGAAATCCCTTGTTGGATTCTCTAGTTTTTTTTTTCTGCTGCAATTAATCAACATCATTTTCGTTTTCAAAATCTTATTAAAACTTATTACATTTTTAAACGAGTTTCACTTTCGGGGAGGAAGAGATTTTTCATTGTAATTGCTTTTACAAAAAATGACTCCAAATTAATTATTTTACATCCAAAATTGACCGGCAAAAAATTTTACTGTTCAAAAAAAAAAAAAAAAAAAATTCTTTTTTAAGTATCAAATGCGAACGGAAGGTCAAAGTGTAGCAGTCAAGAATCAGAAACCTAAAAGTTAGATAATTCTAGCGCAACCCCCGCATCCCGCGTCCCCGATTCTCGACCCTCTCTTCCTCCGTCGTCGCAAACTTTGTTATAAATATATTGTTTGAGTTCGCCGTTTACATCGGAGAATTCGCAATGAGCTTGCGAGCTTGAGAAATTTGCTTCCCTATTTACCGTCCTTTCCCTTTGTCGGTGGGGTTACCTTTTCCGTAAAAATGATTAACCCTTACCTGATTTTTTAATCGATGGCGACGTCAGTTCCGTCTGTGCGTATTTTCCGGGTCGATCTCGTCAGATAAAAGTAAATTGATAATTTTTTTTTACTCTTTATAAAAAATATTTTTTTCTAGTTTTCGAAATCACTCTGTCCCCGTTTGTAACATGAAGAGATTTTTATCAGTTTTGGATCATAAAATTCGTTCCGTTGGAGGAAAGAAAAAGATGAAGATATGGACACTCCTCTCATATGCTATACTGAATTTTGAGGCCAATACTTTCGTTGGTAACGCGTTGACACAAGAAAAAAGCACACTATATCGTGGGGGGGGGAAACACATCATTAAAATTCAGGATTAAACGGCAAAGTTTTTTGTTTGTGTCTTTATTAATTAAAATTCCAACAATGGTTATCCTTTCAACACTTTCCTCTTAACAATAAAATTGAACTTCTTAATACGCATTAGAAAATAAACAAAAGGAGCTGGGAATGCAAGCCTACTATTCCCAGCATTTCGGTAAAATGTATAATGCGAAATCGTCGTCACCATCATCAACATCATCATCATCATCATCATCATCATCATCATGATCTGGTTACACGATATCTTAGGTAATGGTAGTTTTGCGACAATTAGTTCCGATTCCCGTGCAAAGGGTTTCTCAGTTAAGTTGTGACGTATGACAGGATCTGGTGTTGTTACACAAGACAACGTTAACAAATCTGGGACCTCAATTTGCATTTATGAAAATTTATCGGCATATGTAAAACCTGAGAGGGAAAATCTAGTATTGTGCTTACTGAGGTTATTGCTAACCCGGAATAAAAATTCCGATGGCATATGGTTCGTTACAAAATATACTTTGGCGTCGGTAGCGTGGATGCGGCGGTTGTAAACCAATTTTGTCGGGACTGAAGGAAAACGCTTGTATCGACTCAACGAGATGACGTTTTGATCGGTAAAAGACAATGAAATAGAATTCTAGGAGGACTTTGAGCTGCTACTGAGCGTAAAGGAGGGATGTGGCCAGGCAGAGAAGTTAAAGATGCCAAATAATTTCAGGAGGGAGGAGGAAACACCTAAGAACCAGGTTCAAATCAAGACACCTTCTGGAGAATGGTGCTAAGAGCACTTGAATCTGATCTCTAAAGATGTGAATGGCAGCTTGCTTACACAGCGTGCGTTTCTTTCTCAGTTCATTCAAAAATCAGCGCTGAAAAAGTCAACTTTTAAGTACAGTAAATTACAAGTTACAGTGCAGGGCCATCAGGAAATCAAAATATTGGAGTGTTTTGCCGCTTTTCGGCTTCGACAGTATTCCATTATTCATGCAAGGAGTATGTTGCAACTTGCGACTCAATTCTAGCATAAATCATTTTCCTTACCTGCGTAATTCTTAACTACGTCATTTCTGGAGGAAAAAAAAATGACAAAATGTATTTTATAGAAAATTTTATGCTCCGTCGACTGTATTTAACCGTTTTTCTATAAATTTTTTTCCTTTTTCCGATATAATTGGGAGAAACTTTAAATTTAAGTTGCGTTAGGCTCGATTACTCAATACTGGGACCTCTTAAAATGTTAATTTTTTTTTTATATAATAACTTTTTTGACTAAAAGAGTTTTATAAAATTTAATTTTTTTCTTGGATAATTTTTGGTGTTTAGGAACGGAAGGTTATAAAACGATTTTTTCTGATGTTCAAGTTTTCGGGATCTATATTAAGAGTTGTTCAATATCTGTGTTTATATTGGTTTATTTCAGTTCCATGAATTATGGGGAAAATTACCGAAGTCGAGTGCCGTTGGTTCCTTTAAAAAAAAAAAAAAAAAAAAAAAAAAAAAAAAAAAAAAAAAAAAAAAACTTACGTACTATGGAGGGGGGGGAGGGGGTTGAAAATGGCAAAAAAAATGCTTACGTAATATGTACATGACCATTGACCCCCTAAACCGGTTTTGAGCTGCAACGGTTCAAAATTGTATATCTCCATGCACGATTGTCATGGTCATTGCTCAGTTGACCTGCCTAGCACAGAATCAATTACTGGACTTAAATAGCATGAATTGCTTTTTAATTGCCTAAATTACTTGGAATTACTTTGCACACTTTTTCAGCGAGTGAGTAACCCTCATATGTATCATACTTATTGGAATTTGGAAAGTCTTTAATAGATTCTTGACATGTGTCCATTGAATGTCCACCCCTAACGTAGATCAATGTCGAATTGGATATTTGTTTGCATAAGTTAAAAATAGAAGAGAAGTGCCAACTTAAGAATGGACATACGCTTATTTCGGTTAACACGGCAGCTTTTTTTTACAACGTATTAGTCAATTAATTTCGTCAGCTAATATATGATGTTCGGAACTTTTCGTAGCAGCTCTGAAGGACAATGTCCACTCCGATGTAGTATCAACATTGCAAATGGTAGAGTGTCATAACCTTCCACCTCCAAACACTGAGCACAGTCCTAGGATCCAATATTTCGGAGCAAAATCCAATCATATTTAATTCATATTTAATTTTTTTTTTTTTTTTTTGAAAAATGAGGCCTGAGTCAGTTTTGGATTGCGAGTGAAATCCCGGCACCCCTATATAAATTCTAAATGATAGCGTTATTCAGACGTAGAAAACGGTGGACTTAACGAGATTTATTTGAAACATTTTTAGAATTTCTATTGAAGAAGGAAGCTCGGAAGGAGAAAAAAAAAAAAAAAAAACGCTTCTTAGTTCCCCAAAACATATGCTTTTTAAATTTATTTGATTTGCAACGTCGGAGAAGAACGCTCATGCTTGAGCTCTTCTTTCCTATTTTTTTTTTCTTCGTTCTCGTCCCTATCGTCAGTTAAATCGAGTGCTACATAATTGTGAAACGGTGAAAATAGTTAGCTTTTACCCGTCGAGAGATTGCTTTTCTTTTTTTTTTTTTTCTTAGAAAGAAAAAAAAAAAGCCTTGCGGATTTTAAGAGCTTTGTCGCAAAAATAAATGCGATTCTTATCCTATTCGAAAATTGAAAATGAAATTGTAGCAAGCATTCGAAAATGAAGTGGCTCTCTGGAAACTTATAAACGTGAAAAGGTTGATCGTAATAAATTCTTTTCCTGTGTTTCTTTCTCGTCCCTTTTTATCAAGTTAAAAAAATTGGCAGATAGAGATGCCCCCTTAGACGCATTCTAAAACGCTTCCATCTTAATACTCCATTCATTTTATTTCCGATATGCAAATCCCACCGAGGAAAAGAGAAAAAATAAAATCCGAATTTTTCGGGGAACGATATTAAGAAAGTCTTGAAAAAGAGACAGGGACAAGAGAGAGAGCGAGAGAGAGATAGCCGAAAGAGAAAAACAACAACAAAAATGAAGAACAAATCTGTTGGCAATCGAGGAAGGATATCACTGAAATGAAGCTAAAGCTTATCTGGAAAATGGTCAATACCGACTGAGCATGCGCATGGATTCTTTCTATTGTTGATACGTTCTTTTATTCCTCTCGACCATCGTCAGAATGTTGACCTTTTCTACAGCTCTGATCTAATGTTATAGCACCCGAAATTGCTATCTACGTGCTCGCGCTGTTCCAAGATTATCCCATTTTATGATATTGTAAAAGTCATAAGCACTCCTGTTTACTGCTTTGGAATAGAGGATTTATCGATATAAAAAAATGAAACAAACGTTTTTTTTGGGGGGAGGGGAGGGCAGGGAAGAGGGGGATTGAAGAAGAAACGGGATAAAGTTTATAACGATTTTTTTTTTCTGTTTTAAAAGTGCAATAAATAAATAAATAGATAGGATTACAAGTAAAAAAATTATTTTCTTCAAAATAAAGAAATCTAAAAATTTCGAAAAAAAAAAAAAAAAATAGAAGTTTTAAGGTTAATTTTTTTTTGTCGTTGTAGAGGCCTTCGCTTTGTTACTCAAAAGTCAGCGTTTTTAATCACTTTAATGCGAGGCTTTCAAAGTGGGAAAGCGTAAGCATTCTTGCTCTGAAAGTTTATAAGTTCTTATATTTTCCGCTTTGGAATTGCTTAGATCCAACAAAGTTTAGCCAATTGCTATTTGGATTCGATAAATTTTTCAATTCTTTTTCTTCCGATGGTTTTTTTTTTTTTTTTTTTTTTTAGAACTTCG
Organism: Liposcelis bostrychophila; assembly: GCA_037577465.1. Taxonomy (NCBI): domain Eukaryota; kingdom Metazoa; phylum Arthropoda; class Insecta; order Psocodea; family Liposcelididae; genus Liposcelis; species Liposcelis bostrychophila. The sequence continues at coordinate 16,899,347 of CM075212.1, read as the reverse complement.
TTAAGTTTTACGTCTCCACTACTATACTATAGTTAATCGTCTATTATTCTTAGTTTTGATGCTTATCCTTACATTTAATCGCAGATTATTTTTTTTTAATTCCTTTTTTTTATTCGTCCGACCGGTTTATGAAAAGGTTTTTAATTTTGTCTTTGAAATTGATTAGTGCAACTTTTTGGGAGCTGGAATTTAAATTGTAGAAGAGCTTTTGTTTTCCACGACAATTGAATAACTATGATAAGAGTAAAATATTTTACAGTGTTTAATAATTTGTGGAATTTTTTTTTTTTAGATATGTCTAGCAATTATTTAGGTCCAGCCGAGAACTTTCTAAGTTTTTCCTGTTCGATTCAAAAGCTGAATGTCTGTACTGACCGTTATAAAATACTAGTAACTCTGAATTGGACAATTTGGGCTGATTATTATTATATCGTAGCGTAATGCGCGCTTTGCCAATAATAACATTTCTGTTGTACTTAAAATGAAAAATTTATGATAGCTATGTTTGATTGAGGGGCGTTTTACGTGGAGCGTTAAGACCAGGTAAAATTGCTGAGCAGAAGACTTCGGGAAGACTTCGTCCAATTCACCCCTCTCCGCGATAAGGCGTTGGTTACATTACTCGAAAATTTTTGTTCGAAGAGTTTCAAAAATTTTTTCTCGATGAAAGTGTTTACACTTTCCGAACATGTTCGAAAAGTTTCGATAATGTTCGATATGTTTGATGATGTTTGACGTTATTTTTGGGGTGGTATTATATTAATATGGGTACTCGGCCGATGATATATGTATTTTCCCATTATTTAAAAAATATAATACAACCCCAAAAATAACGTCAAACATCATCAAACATATCGAACATCATCGAAACTTTTCGAACATATGTTCGAAAAATGTAAACACTTTCATCGAGAAAAATTTTTTGAAAAGTCGTGTCTCCATTAGCGATTTATCCGATGATCGGATTATCCGACCACCGGAAGTACTATACTTTCGAACACTAGAAAAAAACTCGAACTTTAAAATAAAAATGGCGTATTCGTTATTTTCTTTTTATTTTTTGCGTGCGGGATATTAAAGAAAGAGATTTATTGTTCCAAATCCGAAGATTCTACGCAAAAAATATCCCGCACGCAAAAAACAAACAAAATACCGAATACGCCATTGTTATTTTCAAGTTCGAGTTTTTTCCTAGTGTTCGAAAGTACAGTACTTCCGGTGGTCGGATAATCCGATCATCGGATAAATCGCTAATGGAGACACGACTAAACTCTTCGAACAAAAATTTTCGAGTAATGTAACCAATGCCTAAGAAGTTTCGCTTCAAAAAATAAATAAATAATAAAAAAATAAAAATATTGAGTTGAAATTTTAAAAAATTTAATAGACTCAAAATCAAAAGAGCGTGAACGCAGAAAAACAATATTGAGAGGATGTAAGATTTTTAAATATATTTTGTAACCCAAACTTCGATTTTCCTTTTCGAAAAAAATCGACTCAAGCCTTTGGTGTTTCCTCCTGGTTCCTGGAGTGTTGCGTCCTGTTGCGAACGAGGAACTTCGTTTAAGAAAGAATGCGACGAAAAAAAAAAAAAAATCTGTAATAATTGGAAAAAAGAAAATTGTTTTTTCCAAGGAAAGAAGGAGTAAATATTTACAAATAACAATTCCATGAACGTTTTTCGATTAATTAAAATTTCTTTAATAATTAAAAACAATTTATTTACAGAACTTAAAGATATTAAAAATTCACGCATTTTTTTTTAAACATCAGTCACACCATGGATTTTTTTAAACACACACATACGATAAAATTTACAAAACAATCGCTCTTTTTTTTATAAATCTACGATTCCTTAGACTGATATTATAACTCATATATATTTTTTTTTAACTAAACCAATTTTTTTTTTCATCCAAATACAATTTCTTCATTTTTTTATTATTTTTTTTTCTTTTTTTTTTAACATTTTTTTGTAACAATTTTAATGACAAAAAAGATTTTTTTTTTCTTTTTTTTTTTAATTTTTTTTTCTATGAGCAAAAAAAGATGCTGAAAGACGATTTTTTTTTGTCATGTAAACAGAACCCAACTTCTGCCGTTCTTAATGAATACTTTTTTTTTATTCTCATTTTAAAAATAACGTACAAATATAATGTTTCTTTCTCATTTTTTTGATTTATCGTTTTAACATTGCGGATGCCGATACAAATATCTACATTTCTTTTTTATTTCAAAAAAAAAGAAAAAAAGGGGAGGGGGAGTGTGAGCTTTGGGGATTTTTTTTTTTTTTATACATAAACTAAGTAATTTGTAAACGAAAATGTTAAAAATTTTTGAAGAATTTTTTTTAAAATTATTTTTTAAAAGAAGAAATAGTAACAAATTCATAAATTTTTTTGAACATTTGATGATAAATTAAATGGATAATCAATTTTGGCACAAATAACAATATTTTTTATTTTTATTTTTCGTTTCGCTTTATTACCACAATTTTTTGTGTTTGTTCATTCCGTGACCGAAATAAGGTTAGGCTCGATGTAACAAGAAATTTTTGAGTATTGGTCAGGATTATTGTAATTTTTTATTTTATTTTATTTAACGAGGGCCACACCAAAAATCAGCACAAGCGGAAAATATAATTTAAAAATAAAATGACATTTTTATTTCTTGTCAACTCAAATCTTCTAATTCGTAATTCTGATCAACAGATATTAAGAATTAAAATTAACAATATTTTGTGCGTAAATATTTATTTATTTCTTGCCTTATCAGGGTCTTCCTGAAGGTAAATAGGTTATTTTTTTTTTTTTTTTTAATGATAAAGTAATTGGAAAATGGAGGGAAGTGGATTTAAGGAAGTAAACATTTTTTTTACGATTGCCTCATTGTCATTTTTTTTAAATTTCGGTTGAGGTATTGATATATCACCCGTTCGTCATTTTATTTTCTGTACAAAATAAGAAATAAGAAGTATTAAAAATTTTTTTAACAAATAAGAATTAAGGATTTAAACGAATGCCGACCTTGAAAAGGTTACTTAATTTTTTTGTTCACTTTCCTAACAATAACTAAGAAAATTTTTCTAGCAAAATTTAACCGTTATAATGGGAAATTGTTGCCCTTTTTCTGTCTTTAGGAGTAGTAAAAATAGCTTACGGTGTAAAATAATTTACTTAATTTCAAACGTAATCAACAATTAGCTCCTCTGAATAATTTTTTGAGCTTTGAATGAACAAAAAAATTCTTCATTATCCTAATTCAAATTTAAATTGGAAGAACAGGTTTCGGAAAATTTGTCTGGAACCGACGTAGTTGCAATCTTGGTAAAATTTTAATAATGGCCAAAACGCCTGGAAATCTGTCACAAATTTAATTTTAATCAGTTTTACCAAAATTGATTCAGACTTTGCGTAATTTTAATATTTTCACCAGGGCAAGGCGAAAGGAAGAATTAAATAACTCCCTAAGAGTGCAAGTTTTTTAAATTTTCATTGCTTCCAAGGAAATATTCAGAACATTTTATTGAACACGTGGTTAAATGCTCATGTGTATGACTTCATCGGTATGCGATATACTGGTATATTTTTAGACTGTGGAAATAGGGGCATCAAAGTCTTTTGGGAAAAGGCTTCAAGTGGATCTCGTACTTGGCTAACTCTTGAATTGAATCGATAATCTTAGCGGTAAAATGGCGGTTGACGTTGAATTTGTTAAATAAATTTTTTAAAATAAAAATTGAAATGTTCGCTTGGGCTTTCCAATTTTAAGACAAATATTCAAGCGGTCCGAAGCAAGTCGCAAATTTTATCAATCCTATGTAAAAGCCCTCATTTGGCTTTTTCTGGAAATTTTTCATTAAATCTTTGAAAGTACTCGATTTTTTATTTCTCATATGACAGAAAACCTAATTTTTGTTTAAATAGGCAACAATTCCAAGAAAAAAAAAAAAAAATTAAATTTTTAAACGACCTCACGTCTTTATGGTTTTTACTCTTAATAGAATTTAAAATTTTTAACTAAAAAAACAACCTCTAATTAAATTTTGATATACTGTGCAGAAAATTGTGTAACAAAATTATATTTATCCGGGGATAACAAATTGGTAAAAGGATTCGTTTCTTTTTAAAAATGATTTCTTAAAATTAATTCAGAAATATCACCTAAACTTTTTTTTTTTTTTACTCGTTACATAAATTTTTTTTTCTTCATCATATTTATAATAATAAAAAACGAACTATTTTTTTTTTTTTTTGTACAAAAATTAATTAGTAAATCGACTGACAGTATTTTTTTTTCTTTTTTTGTCTTTTTCGCTTTTTTTCAGTTTTTTGCCCTTGGATTTGCAATTTTCCTAGATAATTAGAAGAGAACAATATTAAGTTAGATAGATAATAGATACATAGATAAATGGTAAAGAAGTAAATACATTACATTTTTTTACCTTCATTTTAATTTTTTTTTTCACTTAACGTTTAATTTTCGGAGCACCAGATAAATATAATTCAATTTTATACAATAGTTTAACCTGGTGGGATTGTCTGGCAGACCTTTGTCGGGGCTTTTCCTTTTTAAACTGATAATTTGAAAAGGAAGCCCCTGTTTTGGTCGTTGGATAGTCGTAGGTGTTAATCTTACACGAGCCACTTGGTCATCCCATGCTTAAGTTTCCAAGACCTCAGTCTTTACTCACATGAGAAAAGTGGATCACAATTTTATTATATGAAAAATTTACGGGGTTTAAAGCTAAAAAATATTAAAACTATTTCATACCATTTTTTATTAATTAAAAAAATTTTCGAGTAAAATGTTTTTTATTAAATTATATTTATCTATACCTGAGTTTCGATTTGAAAGAACGAAGGAAAAAAAAATGGGGTAATAAAAAAAGAAACAATTTGAAGCGATTAAAAGAAAAATCTAAATAATTGTGTTGATAATGAAACTTTTCTAAATTTAAAAACTATTATTTGATTTCTAATCGAATAATTAATTGTTTCAGGTTGCAAGACGGCGTCCGACGGAATCAGCCAAGTGAAAAAGGTAGGAAAAATTTTTTAGCGTAGAAAAATGACTATCTAACGAGTGAAATGCTTTAAAATAATAAAATTAATTTTAAAACGAAAAAGTTTAATCGTGGAAAAATTAGGAATAACTACGTAGATTTGGTTGTGAAAAATTATGATCTCTTTGGTAATTTTTTGTAAAAATATGGTTGAATTCAATGGAACGTTAATGTGAAACGTTGATTTAACATTTTTATGCTTTTTGGAGATTTTTATTGGCCTTTATGAGATTTTTTTGTCTTTTTTATTGATTTTTTTTCTTATTTGAATTTAACTAAAAACTTTTGTCTGAGAACATGTCCATGCCTATTTACCGTGGCGCTGTTAGGGTCGAAGAAACGTTGCCGACTAACTTTGTTTTTAAATCATACTGTTTTTCAGCCGTGATTTGTACTTTAACGTTATTGACAGACAAGAGTTTATATCAAAAGAAAACTAAGCATTGATTTTTATTTACCTATTTCCTCTTCAAATTTCTAAAGAATGGAAATTAACGGGAATAGTGGCGTAATTTCACTGTTTTTGTTTTTATTGTTTTTATAAATTGTAAACATGGCTTAGCTTCTAATTAACGAAAGACCTGTTGGCCGTTTTTTACGGTACAGTTCGATTGAGCCAATCTCTGTTGTTTTGTCCCTTAATCCAACTTATCAGTTCCGTGCGTTGGAGTTGAACTAACGTATTTCCATCGTAAATACAATTGGAGATAGTTTGTTTTGACTGTTTGTGAAAATCACGTGACTACAAGTTTACACGCTCATGTTGGTGTAAACTTGTGGTCACGTGACACTTTCGCGAAAAGTCGAAACAGAATATCTCCACAATCACATTTACGATAGAGACACGTTAGTTCACCTCCGACGCAAGGAATTGAGCGAAATTTTTTCGCGGAAGAATAATCGATTGCGCCACTTAAGTTTTTTTTTTCTTAAATTTATTTCGAAAGAGCCAAATACATTTTATGCGAATAATACTTATGTAAATACATATTATGCCGCGACGTGGATATTGAGCATAGCATAGATATAAAATGGGAGAGGGCGCTTGGTTTACAGGGGGATTAAAATTTTTGAATGATTTTTTTTTTTTGCTTAAGTACGCATAATTGAATCTGTCCAATTTATGCATCGTAGCAATATTAAAAAATTGCAAGTAAGAGGATTGCTAGTTCCTTGTATCCCTAACCAAGAAGTGGGATTTTCCATTACAGGCTTTTTGGCACTCCTGTATAAATGATTAATGCTTGCTTACTTACTTATCAGCAATATGTGCTTAAAGGAGAGCAGCAAAACAAAGGAGGCACTGCGAACTCCTTAATTGGGCCAAGCAGACCCCTAACACCACTTAATTATACCTAACAGAAAAAATCTTTGGCTGAATTAATAACATGACTCAATTTAGAGGAAAAATTGTTGGCTCAATTAATGATGTACATTTTGGTTCAAACGATGATTTGGCTCATTCGATAACTGACTCAATCGATTTGCAGCTGTTGGTTAAAATCGGTGTTTCAGATTTTGCTGAACATCTCTGACTAAGGCCAAAGAAAATTTACTGCTATTTATTTGAAGTTATTTTTTTTCTTTATAAAATCAACTGATTATGCCGATTTGTCACTTTATTGATTTATCCTCTATTCTATACTCAAATGAACATCTCCATAGGTGTAAAATAATGATATTTAGTGTAACTCCAAAAATTAGCTTGTGATTCTAACGATTAAACAGTTACATCAGGAATTAACCTGTTATGGGAGCAATTAAATTGTTACGTCAGCACTTTGGGGAGGGGGTAGGAGCGGTCCATGTTTTCAATGACGGACAGGACTGCATTTTTCCAGGTCCCACGATTATTAGCTTTGCTTGCGGTACTTGCAAAAATATCGAACCATTAAGTAAAGAACTTTTTTTTTTTCAAAATTCCCGGCTAAAAATGGTTTTGAAATCTATCTCGGCTCAAAATCGGATATACAATTTTTTTTTTTTTTTTTTTTTTTTTTTTTTTTTTTGTTCTCAAGATCTAAATTTTTGTCTAGATCCGGTAATTGATCGATACGCCTTAGACTCTCTTCACATTATCGAGCTTGATTTTAGTGTTGAATATCGAATGTCCGATATCGACACAAGCTCGAGACAAGTTCAGAGCTCTATTCTGCCCCTGTAAGCGACTTCAGCGTAACTCCATTTTGAAAACAACTCGAATAGAACCGTTGTTGACAAAAGCTAAACATCAGAAAGAAGATATTGTTTACAAAATGGAGATACGCTGAAATCGCTTACAGGGGCAGTATTAAGGTTACAACTTATACTTTAAAGTTTCATAAGGTTCATATAGTCTAGAATATCTGGCCAATCTGATATTAACTTTTGCTTACTGACGGAGGGGCGAAAAGGTTGAAAAAGAAACAGTTAATAAGCGTCCCATACCCATGCACAAGTTAACGATTATACCTAATGATTTTTAGATTTTTTAAAATCTACCTTCATACACCGCGATTTATGCTAAGACTTGATCAATGACGAGCAAAAACTATATAAAATCTGCCGGAGAAAAATGCCTTTTTCGTAACTCGAACTGGAAGAAAAAAACATTTTGTTTCCTATCAAAAATTGGAAAATTATTTAAACTCTGAAATTAATGATCGTATTGTTAAATAATTTAATAAAAAACATTTTTTTAATAATTCGTAAGTGTTGCTAATCGTTTCTTTTTTATTTATTTTTTTATTATATTTTTTATTTTATTTAAAAGCGGTTTTCAAAAAGATCTTTTTTTAAAAGTAGAAAATAAACCGATCATTTACGGAATATGAATTTTTTTGATAAATAAGAAAATGAAACTATATCGATAATTATTTAAAAATTTTTTAAACTAGTTAAGAAATTTTCGGCCTTATACAAAATTACGTTTTTTTTTTTATAACTTGGAGTCATTTTTAAAAAGAATGTTATACAAGATGCCGTTAAAAAGGCTTTTTTTTATATTTGCACCTAATGTTTTAGAATTTCACGCCAAATTGAAATTGCGTCAATTAATTAAAAATTTTTACTTAAATAAGAAATCATAATAATAAAAAGTTACAGTTGCTGTCATTCATTAAGAATAAAAACATTAAAAATAAAGAATATTATTTTATTTATAATTTTTATTTTTTATTTTTCGTAAACTGCTTTCAAATTTGATGCACACTTTTCTATACTATTTTTTATTTTTTTCCTTAGTTAAATGTATTTTATTTAAAATAAAAAGCAATTCATTTTCCGTAAATTATGGGCAGGTTTTTGGAAGGTAGGGCAGGGATTGAAAACATTTTTTTGAAAAAAAAAAAAAAAAAAAAAAAGGATGAAATAGTTCGGTCGATAAAAGAGTTAAAATTAGTGAAAGTAGAAAGAAGAATTTTTTATTTATGTTGAAAGAGTTTTGGAATATTTTAAAAGTATTTTTTCTGTACCTCGAAATTACTTTGGAATTACTGGAATCACTTCGAAATTACTTAATTTTGAAATGGAACTGGACATGTGTATGTGCCAAGTGTGACTAAACTGTTTTGTCATGGCCTTAGTTTAAGTTGTCCGTGTCTCCATTGGACAATTAATTGTACTATGCAAGTAACTGTACCACCGAACCGGAATGCGTCCAAAATCTGTATCCTGAGCTTTCAGGGGGAAGAAAAAAGTGACGTCATATGTATCAGCACATAGCATGATATGCTATGCCATGTATATCTTGCCATATTTTTTTACATATTTACGCTCAGAATAAAGATATTGGACGCACTCCCGGTGGTACAATTATTGTCCAATGGAGACACAGCATGTCTTTCATATGTTTTTAATTTTTATGATACAGTTGTTCTGGGTAATTTCTGAATTCAAAAATATTCGATGATATACTTTTTTCTTTTTTACGTATTTTGAATCAATTATTTTAGTTGTTTTGATGGGTGCCTTTATGAAAGACAATACTGTATAAAATACTGTATCACTCAGTGAAAAAGGCTGAATTACGGCGAATTAAGTTTGAATTAATTTGAATGTTTTACAATTTGAATTACGATGTACACGTTTTTAATGAGTGGGCTACTTCTTGATAAAATCCGAGAGATATTTTATATACAGTCGCTCCGTTAGAAGTGCCTTTAAATCACATACTTAGCTTGTGGACATCCATAATGCAAGTTAAGGCAACTTCGAGAGTTGCCTGTACTTAGTTGTGGTCCTACATTATATGGTGGCTCGAAAATCAACTTTTTTGGAATTTTAAAACTCCTATATCGGGAAAAGTTTCTTTATAGGCAGAGTATCAATCCTGAATTTTTTCAGATTTTTTGAACGGCATCCTGAGGTGTCAAATCGGCCTTGTTTTCAAAAAGCCTATAAAAGGGCCAAAAATAAACATTTTGTTTTTTGCATACTATTTTTTAGCCACAGGCAAAATGCCATAGCCAGGTTTTCAGAGCTTTTAAATCCGGCCTGTAGCTCAAAAATTCTACACCAAAACTAATTTTCGGCTTCAAATTCGTAATCTACACGACATTTCCGATAGGAATAAATGGTCTTTTATGCAACAAAAAAAAGTGTCATTTTTGGCCCTTATATGGGCTTTTTGGAAAGCTCAAGGCCGATTCGCCACCTCAGGATGCCGTTCAAAAAATCTGAAAAAATTCAGGGTTGATACTCTACCTATGAAGAAACTTTTCCCGTTATAGGAGTTTTGAAATTCCAAAAAAGTTGATTTTCGAACCAACCTATCCTACAATGTTTCAAAATAGTCCGAAATTTCCTAAATACTCGGTTAGTAATTCCAGGATTTTACAGTGCCGACCCCGGGCCACTTTTGGTCTTAAATGTTACACCCAGAAAAAGGAATATGCCTCGTTCGCAATACAAGCGATGTTGCTTAGCGACGAAACAAATATGCTTTGCCGCAAAGCAACATTGCTCGACTTGTCGACATTATGCATTGCGGCAAAGCACTCACGAGTTTTGACACAAAACATTTATACTGCTTAGACCTAAGTTATGCAAAAATGCTTTGTAGCAAAGCATTTTTGCTTAGACCCAAAGCAGCATTTTTTTGGGTGTACTCTCCCCCATCCCCACATATAGCAAAAATTTTGTTACTTTAATAAATTTTTTAAAACTGAAATCACCTTAGCTGTCGTTTAATGCTATGAAATAGAAGATGAAGTCAAAACAAGAGGATAAAAAAAAATCTGCAGATAAAGTACTAATTTTTGTCATTTTGTTAAGCATTTGGAGAATTTTTATACTTATCCCGGAATTCTGGGTTGAGAATTTTTTGGACTTTTCTGTCCCTGAACTGAGGAAATTGTCCATAATTACAAACTCTATTTCGGTTAGTCAGTAATTTCTCATTCCATTAGTGGTGGTTCTTCAATAAATGGCTAGTCATTTTGAGAACTGATTTTTCACAGATTAACTAGTTCATTGAAACACTAGTTGTTTAGTTTATATGTGGACTAGTTACTCTATAAGTGAAGCATTTACCTTATAAAAGAACTAAGAAATACTGTAGATAGAATACTTTGTTCCATAAATGATCTGATTATCTTGTGGATCAACCGCTTCTGATCCATTTACAAATTTGCTGTTACGAATACCGGTAGTTACTGTACCATTGTTATGTCATCGATGAAACGGACAATTTTGTAAAATAATTAGTCGTATGTCATAATTTTCAGATGCTAATAAGTTATTACTGCAGAGATCATGCCGTAAATAAACTTGAAACTATTAACTGGTAACTTTAGGAAGTATGAAAGTTAAAACTGGTTAATCCAATAAAGCTTCTTGTTTTTATGGGTTCCACGAGTTAAGTAGTTTCGCCACAGATAAGACAGTTATTCTACATAGTATTTACGTATTTAATGAAAAAACTACTAACGTTATTCGGTTTATTAACTACTTTTTCCTTTTCGAATTTACCGTGATTTCGAAGTTGACTCCCGTGGATTCGAGGAAAAATGCTTTTTCTAATATTACTTCTAAAACTCTTTCAACAAAATTTTCGTGACTTAAGTTAATCAGTGGAAGAAAAGAAGAAAACAAAAACCAAATCTAAATAAATAACGGTCTAAATATTTACAGTGTTTGCAAAACTTTGTACACATATTTTTTTTTTTTTTTACTTTAATTAATTTTTTAAATATTTTTTTTTTTATTTTTACTTTTTTTTTTGATTTTTGGAAGACACTCGGTCTAAATCCTAAAACAGTGGTAGTTATTGCAATAACAATATAAAAAGCAAAACCTAGTATCGTACCACGTTTATTACGAACTTGTCTTTGGTTGTCGTAATCACAGAAAATACTTTTTGGTTTTGTCCTAGGCCAAATCGAAAAAATAATTCGTTTTTTTAGCAATTTCATAGTTTTCGAGTTAAGAAAATAATGATGGTTTTAATATAAAAAATTTTCGCCAAAATTTAGTTTTAAAGGGACGAGAGCGCTTGACTGGGAGACTGGCCGCTTTCTCTTATTTAAAAATTCGGTTTGATCTTTGGCTACCTTAACGCTTCTTAAATCTTAAGTGAATGCCTGATTGATTGCACCTACTGAATTGATACGACTTTTCTACACTTCTAAACGTTACTTTTTTTGACTTTTTATGTACACTGTTTAAATTCAGTTGCTGATTTTTTTTAGCGTAAAGGGCTTCTTGTTGATGATGTTAAGGTCGAAACTTGTCGTCACTATGCATTATTCTTTTCACCAGGCTCCGGGTAGGACTGGGCTAAAAAGTCTTAAAAGTGCTATCGCCCTACTTTTATGGAGTACCAGGGCTAAAAACTCTCTTGCTTTCAAATCAAACTAACACTTTTTGCGAAATATTTGTAATGCGGCGGTAGGCTTTCAGATTCTGTAAAAACCTCGGACTCTCAAGAGCTAAGTCCTCTATTAAGTCTTGGAAAAAAAAAAAAAAAAAAAAAAAAAAAGCTTTTTCATCAAATCAGACATTCTGCCGGGACACATAAAATTAAGACTTTCGACACAAAACTACTATCCGTCAAAAACGTTTATTGCTCTTAGCGATTTTTGCTTCAGTTGGAGGATATTTTTTTTATTTTTATTATTGTTGACATTCAATAAAATTAAGAACTTGTGAAAACATGCTTGCAGCGAACCTAACAGATTAATTTTGCATTTTTAATTTTCATTGAACAAGTTCATTTAAAATTTTGCAATAATAAACACTTTCAAACTAAGTGAAAGTGATTCTGTGATTTCTTTTAGAGCTGATGATGGGTTGGTTGCCCGAAACGGCCGTCCCGTGTTAAAGGTTTTTAAAATATATTAGGTTTCGGACACAGTGTGGAATTTATTTATTTAGCTCAAAACAATTCAACTTTCAAACTAGTTGTTTCGGAGGAAAAAAAAATTAAATTTGGGATATCTAAGTTTGTCATTATTGTAAAAATTCAACTTCGTTAAATTTAAGTGTTACGTCAACACTATTGATATTTTCTTCGTAAGCTAAACAGAAATGTAACAGGAATGGTTTGCAGACCTAAAGCAGACACAACGGGCATATCACTGTTCCAGTACATGTATTAAAATTAGCGATTTTGTCGCAATTCTGGGGTAGCATTCTATTTCTATCAGAGTCCAATAAATGCCTTGGTATGAGAAATTAATTGAACGAAAATGCATAAACTACAGGATCTGTAATTCAAACATGAAGTAGAGATGCGACTATAGTCCATTTTTTTTCACGTCGGCAGGAGCTAAACATAGTTTTGGATTAACGCAACATACGTTTAGCTCCTGTAACCTTGAAATGGAATGAACTATACCTTTCGATTGGACTTAAAATTACAAGGGGGTAGGGAAAAATTGAAACTGAGTACTTTCTTTCTTGCAAACGCTTGCTTTTATTTGTTGCGAAAGGGTTGTCCCCATTTGTGGATTAATCCGAAAATGGGATAAAAAACTACTGCCAAAAAATAACCCTTTTAGCCAGCCAATCAAAATTGCTTATTGTTCTATTAGCTCATCTGCCCTTTAAAAACCTAAAATAGGTTCCAAAATCGGATAAAAAAATACGACTTATAATTTTTTGGTCAGTATTTAAAAACTGTTTTCGGTCAGTGCTTTAAATAAATGGTCAGTGGGTAAAATAAATGATCAGTATTTTAGTGGTCAGTAACAATTTAATCAGTAAAAAAAATAATTGGTAAGTGTTAAAATTAAAGGATCAGAATAAAAATTAAAAGGTCATTATTTTAACTGAATGATCAGCAAATTAATTATAAATTTCATAAATTTGAATTATTTGGTCAGTTAAGAAAAAATTTATTTCGGCTATGGAAATAGGAAACTTTTTCTGCGACACACTTTATGAATGAAACGCACAAGATTTTAGTTTTTACGTGGGGGGCACTGGTGGCTCCCCAGAAAATCAACTTGTTGTAACTGCCTCCCGGAATAATTAAAAAAACTGTAAATTTTGAAAATTAATAATCCGCCATCTTTAATTTCAATTTTTTTTTAAATTCTGACTTCATATTCGGTTTAAGCAAGTCAAAATACCCCTAGCTCACATTTTTTTTTTTAAATGAATACTAACCATTTAATAATTTTACTAATCTAACACTACTTTTTTACCAACCGAGGTCCATTATTTTTACAGGCAAAGCAGCATTTATTTTAAATACTGATCAGTTTATATATAAAAATACCGACCGTTTAATTTAAAAATACAGACCAGTTAAATACAAGCCAAAAAATTCTGGCAATCTTATATTGTTTGATTAGACGTGCTATAGGATTAATATGCAAGCGAAGGTAAGATTTTAGGTGAATTTTAACTGAGTATATTTTCAAAAACGTTTATAGCAATTCAGCCCCAATATGAAACAGTTTAGCTCTTGATATTTAAAGAGGCAGAGAAAAGTTGTCGACACAACAACGAATAATAAAATTGGATTACAAACGCTGACACCTTGTTCGGTTTTTTTTTCTCCATAGACGTGCACCTATATACTAAATTATGTATTGTAGTCAGTGCGTAATGGTATTCTTTGTGCTGCAGACCTTCTTTTTCAGGATTCAATGATCCAAATGTTATGACGAAAGCTTTTTTTTATCTATTGCAGTTAAAGATTATGTCAGATTCTTGAATGCCTGCCTTCAAAAATGACATAAACATTTTAGCAATGCCTACCCACGCCCTTCCCCTCCGAGAAAACAAAAAAAAAAAATTCTTCAGACAATTTAAGTCCTTGGAAAGTTCATAGTTTGAGCATTTAATTTTTAATCACAGAAATTTGACAGACAGATCTATTTATTTTATTTTAAAGAGTCGAAATCCTGATTGAAAAGGAAGAATAGTCTTTTTTTTTTGAGCCAACCTATTGTATTCATCAGGGTTTTTCCTTTTTTTTTTTTTTCTTCTTTTCTTGACCTCAGACTTTTTTAAAATAAGAAAAATAGCCGGACTTTTCTCAACAATGAACAAAACTTTTTGTACAAGGAAGCAAAAGAAGAGAATGCGAAAAATAAGGGGAAAAAAGGAGGACCACAACGTGAAGAACGTTGATTTCCTTTCTAAACATTCGTGCAATTTAGTTGGTCGATACTGCGATAAAGTAGGTCACAGGCTTTCGCTACGAAGCTGACGGGTGCATCTAGAATTTCAGATCAAAATCGAAAAAAATATTTATTTTAAACCTTTTTTTTTTTTTTCCTTAACTTTTTCGGCAATCCGTGTTTTTATTTTGTTTGTTAACCTTTTTTTTTAACTCAGAATTAAAAAAAAAAAAAAACGATTTTTTTGTTTGTTTGTCAGTAGTGAGGGGAAAAAAAAAGAACGAGATAATTTTTTTTTTTTTTAGAGAATATTGACCGGCTTTAGTCTCGAATGTTAAAAAAAAAAAAATTAGGTTACCCGGAGAAAGAGCGAGGGAACACAAGATGCTTTTGAAAATTTTTTTCAAAGGCAGACGTATAAAAAGCCGAGCTTGATAAATTAACGTAAAATATCAAAGTAGAAAGAGAGGGCTCAAAAAACGTTTGATCTATTACGGATGGAGATAGAAAATTATTTAGAAAGTAACGTTAGGAGGAGAAAAAAAAAAAAAAAAAAAAAAAAAAAGTCAAACAAACCCCCGTCGCAGTCCGTCTCGAAAATTTATTCTCCCCGAAAAGAATCTTTTTAAAGTGAAAGAAAGAAATCGATTTCTTGATTACTCAGAGAACTTAAAGCGCAAGAGTGTTGTCATTTTTGAAGAATTTGAATCATTTTGCAACACAGAAGAATAGAAACCCTAGGAATGTTGTAAAGGAAATTCCTCCTTTTTCTCCGACAAATTTCCTTATGTCTTCTTTTTAGTCTGAATTTTTTTTTTTTTATTTTGTATTTATTTTTCACTCTTATCTTTCATAGAATTTTTCCGCCTTTGCCCTTTAGAATAACAAAATATTTTCTTTCCTTTTTGGAAAGAAAAATTTAGCACTGGGAGAAAAAAAAAAAAAAAAAATTTAAATTATTTTGCTTGAAAGAATTAAATTTATTTTTTATTTTTAACGGGATATGGATCTTTTTTATTAAGAAAATCACGATTATAAGTTCGTGAACTATATAAGATAAACATAGGAAATCAGTTGAAAAGTTAAATCGAAGTGGCGAATGATGGAAGAAGGATAATTATTACTAAATTAAATTTAGTATCCGCTTTTTTAGTCTGCTGAAATTATCAAAACTGGGCACATTATTCCCTGATTTTAATTAAAATCTAGGTTTCGGAACGTCTTTCGAATTTTATTTATAATACTTGACTTTGGAAGGGAAAAGTGTAAGCGAAAGTTTAAGGGAAGAAAACTTATTAAAATTCTCCTTAAAAGTTGCTGAAGAAATTTTATCGGATTTGGTTTTGTGTCTTTAAGATAGTTTTATCAAATTTCACTTTCAGATCGATCGGTTCAAAAACTAATTTGACCATAGGTATTGTTAATTAAAACATTTTAGATGGAAAATGCCTTTCTAAATTTTTGGCTCCATGAGCATGTAAGATATTGATGAATTAATATGGTCTCATTGTTTTTTTTTTTTTTTTATAATTTATGCTCAATAGTTCAAAAATTAAGACGAGTAAAATTGACATTCGAATCAGAGATCAGAGAAAAATCAGAGGTTGATTTTCTTGATTTTTTATGTAAAAACTTTGGGCGCAATTTCACGCCAAACATGTTTGGCGAACATGTTCGGCAGACATGTTGGACAAACATTTTCACCAAACATTTTCCCCAACATGCAGGGGAAGCTCCACATAAGCAGTGACGCTTTTTTAGCATGTTCGGTGAAAATGTTTGTGTTGACAAAAGTGCCGAACATGTTCGGCGAACATTCGGACAAACATTTTCACCAAACATGCTTAAAAAAGCGTCCCTGCTTATGTGGAGCTTCCCCTGCATGTTAAGGAATATGTTTGGTGAAAATGTTTGTCCAACATGTTTGCCAAACATGTTCGGCAAACATGTTTGGCGTGAAATTGCGCCCTTTCTTCTAGAAATATTAGTAAAGCAGAAGAAAAGAAGGAGAAAGATTTTAAAAAAAAGAAGGCGGTTTTAAAAATAAAGAACAAATGTAGGTACAACGTAGAATTTTGAAGAAAAATTTGTCCAGACAAGAGATTGAATTAAAATAAATACTGAGATGGTAATACGTCTTCCTAAAATTGAAAGGTTCGTTTTTATTTCGAATCGATATCTTTTAGGTGATTTTGCGGTGGTAATATCCTCGGGTTAAACGATAAATTCCGGGTTAAGGGTTAAATATTAATCCTGGGATTAAATAAAGACCCATTGAAAATTTTCCGTAAAATCAAAAGAAATTGGTCCTTACTTGACTTTTGAAAATTAGACCTAATTGTTGTGCTACTCGATCCAAGATTACCCAAGCAGGTTGAAACAAAAGCTCTGAGCTGCTCTGATTAACCGGTCTGGGAAGTGACAAAAGACTTCGAATAAATTTTGAACTTTGACACAACTCGAATAACGAAACTTTTTGCTTAAATTCATTTTCTAGCTGCGAATCTGTTTTCACTTAATCAGTGGCCCTGGAATTATTTTCCGCAGATTGAAAAAAAAAAAAAAAAACTGATTTTGACCTGGGAGGAAAATAAAGAGATTTTTAGGCAGAGCCCATCCCGAACGAGCTTTTAAGCAATGAGTTCTAGCTTCAGTGCCTGGCGTTTTTAAGTTTTGTGCATAGAGTTTTAGGCCTTAAAGGCGGAAGTTTTGAGAACTCTCAAAACTGGATTTTGAATCAAAAGTTAAATTTTTCCTCCTTTAATTTTTTTTTAACTTTTTTTTTTTTTTACTTCTAATTTAATTTTACTGTACTTATTTCAGGTCTTATTTGAAAATGGATTTTTCTAAAAGTTTAAGCGAAGCTCTAAATTTTGGCGAAAATGTTTTTGATGCTTTTTCGAAAATTAGAAAAGAAAACGGGAGGGAGGGGGTTTAAATAAAATAATTTTTTTAAATTTATTTTTAAATGATTTTTTTTTAGTTTTCAACGTGCCAGTTTATCAGAATTCGACACGTCAGTTAATTTTCTTTTAATTTTAATAAGTCAAATAGATACTGATGCAATTTGATATTTTTCAAGAAAAAACTGCTTTCATGACCTCCAATGTTTTTATTTCCATATTTTGCTTTACCAGAATCGAAGCGAAAGCAACTCATTGTACGTAATGCAAATATTTTTATGTTATTTAAGCTTTAACAAAAAAATTATGTTCGAAATTCCGAAAGAATGCGCCTTTTCTCCGGAAAATTACTTATACGATCTTTGGATCGAATAGAAATATATTAATCATTGATATTCTTGATTAAAAAAAATATTGAAGACTGGGGATATAATTAGTGCCATTTGAAATTTTGGGGGCCACGAAAGTCGTTTCTTGAAAATTACCAACATTGCAAAACTATGTTCAACTTATTAAAAGTAAAAAAAAAAAGTTAAACTAACTGAACGTGTCTCAGTAAAAGTTCAATGACGAATTGCAATTATTTACGTTAACGAGTTTTTGAGAAACCTTTTTAAAAAAATTTTTTTTCCTTACTAAAAAATGTCTAATTCCTCGGCATGGGTTAATGTATGCAAATAAAGGTTAACGTCACGTGCAATCGTTTAAATAGCGCCCTTGGAAATTGGAAATCTGTGACTACAGCGAAAAAGGCAAGTCATAATCGATCGAACATTAAAAAAAAAAAAAAACGTCCCTAAATTAAAAAACAACCACCATCCTATAAATTATTTTATAATCGGGTACCATTCGCAGCTTTTTGTGAATAATAAAATTAAAGCAATAAAAAATCGATTCAACTTAAAAAGTTATTTCCTTCATTTTTTTTAATATAAATTTTAATTAAAACATACTATATATATAATCTTTTTTTTTTTAATTTTTTTTTATTATAACCCGAGGATTTTCCGACCTCGTTATAATTTAAAATTTCTTAGCTAAAATTGTTTATATATACTTCGCTTAAAATATCACTTGTTAAATAAGTGATACACAGAAAAATTGTAATGGTCACTACAACGCAACTACTATTGAGTCTGACAATTTCTGAAAAAATTTGTCAGTCCGTGTTTTATCAAAAAACGTACCCCAAACAATCGCAATTTTTCAGCGACTGCGATTTTTTTTTTCCTAAATGTATATATATATATTTATATAAAATTGATTCTCAGAGAAAAAACTACGAAATGAAGTAGAAATTCAAGAAAAAAAAATAAAAGAAAAAAATCTTGCCTGATTCGGTGGGATGTATCCGCGATGAAATAGTATCCGGTTTTTAGCATGGCCAAATATCCGCATTTTTTTAAAAAATATTTTTGTACACTTCACTTTTAAGATCACATATTCACACATTTCGGCGCTTTTTATCCAAGAAAATCGATAAAAAAAATTTGAAAAAAAAAAAATTAAAAGAAAAAAATCTTGCCTGATTCGGTGGGATGTATCCGCGATGAAATAGTATCCGGTTTTTAGCATGGCCAATATCCGCATTTTTTTAAAAAATATTTTTGTACACTTCACTTTTAAGATCACATATTCACACATTTCGGCGCTTTTTATCCAAGAAAATCGATAAAAAAAATTTGAAAAAAAAATTAATTTAAAAAACTAAATTTAGTGAATTTTTTTTTTTTTTTTTGTATTAATGTCCACTTTTTCCGATTTCTTAATTAATTACTTTTTTTATTTTTTATTAATGAATTTATTTATTTATTTATTTTTTATTTTTATTTATTAAAAAAACACTGATAATATTGAGCTCGTCACATAACCATTATTAACAACAAAGGAATAAACAAACGGCCGGAATTACGTGACGATTATGTGAGGCGCTGAAAAAAGCACTGCAATAGTGGCAATGATGGTAAATAGAGTAAAGATGATCAGGCACAAACGGTCCACCACCATTGCAGCAAATTTCCAATCGTTGGTGATTTCCGCTGCTTCGTCCTCCTTCCTTAGCTTATCGGTGATGACTCTGAGCTCCTTTAAGATGAGCGTGAGCTCCCTGTGAGGCCCCAAACAGGAGCCAGGCAGTAGTGACCCGCTCCCATCGTCGTGATGGGCGTGACTCCGGAGGTACCCGGCGGCCGCGTGACCCGACGTCTGAAGCGTCGCCGTGTGATGCCTGAAGTCATCGTCTATGTCTAATACGTTTGCTAAAAGGCTCTTGGACGACCTCTCCTTTAGTTCTAGGTCTCTGAGTTGAGGAGGTCTTCTACTCGGAGGGGACGCATCCCCCCCGTTACCTGAGGGCCGTGACATTCTTAAAATGCATGGCAACCACGTGAGGAAGATAGTTTTTATCTGAAACAAAAAAAAATTAAACAAATGAAAATTAAAATTCGAATTTACCTGTGGAAAGCAAATACGATTTTCTAAGAACATAGGATTTTGGAAAATTTGACCAAAAAAAAGAAATCAATAAAAATAAAAATAAAAAAATCAATAAAAATAGAAAATCAATAAAAAAAAAAAAAATCAATAAAAATAGAAAATCAATAAGTAAAAAATAAAAAAAAATCAATAAAAATAGAAAATCAATAAAAAATCAAAAAAATCAATAAAAATAGAAAATCAATAAAAGTAGAAAATCAATAAAAATAGAAAATCAATAAAAATAAAAAATCAATAAAAATAAAAAAATCAATAAAAATAATAAAAAAAATTAATAAAAAATGGCAGTAAAAATACTTTAAACTTTTTTCCCAATTCTTTTCTCCTCCGGCCAGCCTTTATGGCCAGTTGGCCGAAAAAAGAGCTAATGTCGTTCAGAAAAAAACACGCATTTTGTCAAATGGAAATTCTTTTTCTCAAGCTTTTTTTAAACGCCATCCTTTAAAATCTGAAATCGTAATTTCAATTAAACCGATTTTTAATCCGCATTTAATGATTTAATTACCGACGTAATACCCGCGATGAGCACATCCTACGCCTTATTACGAAATTAAGTATTTAAAAACTCCTGTCATGCGTTTCATTTTAAACTCGAGAAAGTTATCAAATTAAAGTATAGCCAGCACACACGTGCATAGTCTTCGGTTTACCTGTCGGTGTAAAAAGCTCAAAAATCAATAAATGGAAACATGAATATTTACGATGTAGTAAAAGTGTAAGTGCAAAACGAGGATAGAAATTCATGAGTTTAGTCAACTACTCGTCATAATGTTTGCTTAAACCGTTGCTAATATTTCATGAGAGGATGATGATGATGATGATGATGATGATGAACATTAATTAATAAGAAATGCCTAATTTTCCTTTGTCGCCTTCTTCTGGATTGTGAACCGTAATTCTTCTGTAATTTATTTGGCTTTTTAAATTTCTGTTTTTGAGAATCACGAATTATAAGAGCTTTGATTAGGTTTATGTTCTTCAATGAGATCAGTATTTGATTTCATTTTGATTATTCGTACCCAATCTTTCAAAATTCAAACTCGGTTTTTTTTCCTCGGTTTTTATAATCTAATTTACAGTAGGGTGTCTCTTCCATTGTCAATAACGGAACTCTAAGGGTGCCAAATCCTAAAATATTCCCGAATAATTCAAAATTAACGTGTGCGAAGTTTGGGGCCTCCACCGCTGTGCCTGCAGTAACGTTATTTTTCCCTTTTAAAATACATGGGAAATTTTCTTACTTTTACTTTTTATTAATTTTTATTTTTATTTATTTATTTTTTTTTTCTGTAAATAGATATTCGAAAAACGCTGGTCCAAATTATTATTTATACAATGCCTTTGAATCTAGGTACAAACAACCTTAACTTTTTTTCGTAGATAAGGGGGAATAGTACTTTACATCAATTTTGAAGGCCCCTCCTTACCTACGGGAAAAAAGCTGAACCGGTTTTTAGTACCAAGATTGAAAGACACATATAAGTAATAATTTGGACCAGCGGCCGTTTTTTCGACTAGCTATTTACTGAAAATTAATAAAAAAATAAATAAATAAAAAAATAAGTAAGTAAATAAATAAATAAAAAGTAAAATAAGAAAATTTTCCATGTAATTTAAATGGGAAAAATGACGTTGCTGCAGGCACCACTTTGCGTTTAGGTGGAGGCCCCAAACTTTACACACGTTAATTTTGAATTATTTGGAAATATTTTAGGGGGCGGCACTATTAAAATCCGTCATCGGCTATAGAAGAGACACCCTAATTCACAGCAGAATGGTTATGGTAAATTTTCTGTACTTCAAAATTAAAATGAATTATTTTTTAAAAAATAAAAATTCTGTCCATTTTGTAAGAAAGATTTGGGAAAATTTTTTGACGAAGTACTAGGCGATTTTTCTTGATTCCAAGTTGTAAGTCACCCTTAAGTTGGAGTACGGAATTATAGTTTTAAAAAAAATTAAATCTAATCGTATTTTAACAATGACTCTATTTAGTTTTTGTCAGTCGACTCATATTTTAACGTATCTCTTTATAACGTAAAACCCTGTATGACATAGTCTTCAACGGCCAAACCTTGTTAAACCCAAATCTGTCGACTGCCAACCCAAATCACATTTAAAATTTTCCCCGTTGTGTTATTTGTATCTTACAGAAATTTTGGGTTGAAGATTCGTACCCGATTTAAAAAAAAAAATTCGAAAATTTAAGGGAATTTTGCAAGTAAAATCCAATTTACTAAAAAGAGAAATTTGTGTTTAGTCTGTTAAACATGAACTTTGGTGACAAGAAGGGCGTATCTAGTTTTCCTCTTGAAACCTCGAGAAAAGCTAATACAACTCGTCTTATTTCCATAATTGACCCCGCTTTTAGTTTATAAAATACAACGAAATCAAATTTAATTAATTAGAACTAAGCTTACTTTATAAACTGTTTCTTATTTCCTTTTAAAGGATTATAGTGAAGCCATTTTTGCTTGATGGCCGATAAAAAAAATCGGCTCTTTAAAAAAATAGATTGGAACATTTTTTTTATATAGAAGAGTTTGTTCAATCGGTCTTGAAGACCACTGTTTGCATTAACAGCTAGTAAGTGCTAAACGAGATTAAAAAAAAAAAAAAAAAAAACTCGTTAATTGAACTTTTGAGTATTATTGCTCCCTTACTTCCTCAAGAAGTAGACAGATAAATAACAGTAACTTTCCAGAGCTTGAAACCCGCGCTGGAAAATTTCAGTACCCTCTTCCTCCCCCGAAATAAAATATTTATGCTAGCTACTACCCGAAATACCGTGTATCAGTAACTACCGTAACAGGGGGCTACTTTTGACACTTATTTTTTAAAAATACTTGAAAACGGTTAAGAATTTTTTCAAAAATTAAACTTCACAAGAAAAAGTGTGTTATAAAATTGAGATATTCAAAACTTAAACTTCGTTATAAAATTTTATAACAAAAATTAGTTTTTTTTTTTTATAACGCATCCGAATTTTTCTATTTCTGTTTTTCTTTATTTTTGAGCCTTTGTCCAATTAAAAATACAAGAAATAAACCTAAAATTCGAAAAAATCTGGAAAATATTATAAGTCAAAATAATTGGAAACTTAAGAACCGTATTGCCGGTTTTAAAAATCAGTTGAAAAGTGGTGTAGTGGATAAAGGCGGTTGGTAAGTCGACCGCAAGGTTCTATTCGAAAAAATCGTAATTTTTTTCCTTTTTTTTCTCATGAAAATTTTTTAAAAAAGAGCCTATAAAGCCCCCATACGCTAAAATATAGTGCAATTCTAGCATGAAATTAATATATGCTTAGTTAAAAATTTTAATTATAAAAATTTATAAATAGTTATAAAATTTTATAATCGACCAAAATGTTATAGAGTTGTAAAATTTTATAACGCACTTTTTCTTGCAATAATTATTCTAAATTATTGATTATTTTCGCGTGTTATGTTCAAGCCTAGTTGCCTAAACTTGTTTTATAATGAAAATACTAAGTTTTTAATATGAAAAAAAAAAAAGAAAAAAAAAATTAAGAAATCACGCAGCCTAAAATACTAAGATGCTTTCTGCTGCATCCACCGGTAAAATTGAAATTAAATTGCTTTTCGCACTTGCCCTATATAGTCCCTTAAACAATCATCCTAATTTTACTCAAAATCAAACTATTAGAAGCCAAAAAAAAAAAAAAAAAAAAAAAATTAAAAGAAAAAAATGGGGTTACTTTGTACAGATATTTGATTAGGTGCTAAATCCACAACGAATCGACAACGTTTCCAAAGGGCAGTCTCCACTTGATAACATTCACTGCACTCGCGTTGTCCGCCTTCGCGATTACCGTAATCACACCGGAAGTACTTTGCAGATTTTACTCCCTTAAACATTTTTGGCATATAAAAACTACTGTATATTCTATTAAGTATACAAGTCTGGTTGATCCAGGATTTATTTTGGAAGAGATTTAGTCTTCCCCATGCCCAAATTAAAACTTTTCTTTCTAAATCCGTAAAAACATCTTGCAAATCGCCATTTTTAATGTTTGTAAACAAAAAAAAAGCAGAAGATAATAAAAAAAATCATAGACGAAAGATCAAAAAAACTTCCGGTGCGAATACGTCAATCGCGAAGGCGGATAACGCGAATGCGGCGAACGTTATTAAGTCGAGACTGCCCTCAAGGTTTTGATTACGTTTTTACTGCGTTCGCTAATTTTTTTTTTAAAATAAATGGCGATAGCCATTAAAAGAACATCTAAAAAGGTACCAACCGTTTTATTAAGACATTTTACAGAAGCCAATAATTTGTCATATCCTCTTCAATTATTAAAGATATTCAGGTACAAACATGATTGTAAAAAGTAACCCCATTTAATAGTTAGAACACCTTTTGGAAAATCGAGTTTTTATTCGTTAGAACAAGTATATATATTATAACAGTGTATAAAATGAAAGCTGAAAACGCCTCTTAATGTTGGTATAAACAAATATGAACTTTGTTCTACATTTTACATCCGTTTTTGGAAAAAACATGAGAAAATTTAAAAAGTAACCCCCCTGGTATGGTATTTTTTTATTGAATTTTCCCTTAATTTATTTTCATCTTTTAGTATGACTGGCCACAGCAGCCTAAAACAATCCGCACCCACACTTGGTTTTGGAAGTGTCGGTTGAACATGAGAGCTTTAGACATACCAGCCCTTAAGAAGAGTAACGAATCCTAATGTAACTAATCTAGGTGACATGCAGTCTCACACCTTAGCCGAAATTTATATTCAGCATGGGGATCCAATTATGTTTTAGTCGCAGGATCTCGCCTGATTCTACCACAGTTTTCCGATGTTTTAAAACTAATTTGAAACCATTTTTTTAAATTCCTGTAAGATACGTATGGAGATTAATCACATAATGCTTACAGACCGACCGGAGGGTTCACGGGAACGTCGAAAAAATTCGAAGAAATAAAATTTAAAAAAGTGGATTTTACTTCTATTGCAACCCTTTGAACTTCTATTAGAAGCTAAAGCAACAAAAATTAAAGGGATGTAGCCGAAGCTCTCGTCAAAATAAACGATTTTAATTTTTCACAAAAAAAAAGAGAGAGAGAGATAGCTGCACACGGTGTCAGAAACATACAGCTCTTTTTAACTGATTATTTTTGCAGGGAGATCTCTCACTATCAAGCCTATTAATAACAAAAAAATAGAGAATGGAACGAGCGATTCTCCCTTTTCAGTTTTAGCGGGGAGCCTAACAAAGTAAAATTCAGAAGCATGCCAATGCATAAAATAAACGTTTTAAACACGATTACAAATCTTGTTCCCGGTCGTTATGTATAAGACGCCGAGCAAAAAAGAAAAAAAAAATTCTTTTCAGCCGGTGCCCCGAAAAAAAAAAAAGCCGAGAAAATGTTATAAAAAGAATATATTTTGTATAAAATAAAATTTTAGGAAATTCCCAGTTTGACACAAGAATAAAAGGGTTTGCCACGGTGAGGCAGTCGATTTATAATGACAGAGCAGCCAACAGAGGCGTGTCATTCTTTACGTGTTAACCGACTTCTCATTAAATCTCTTTCCCAGAAAATTTTATCCGTAATTTCATCCTTCATTAAACGAGGAAAGGGGGTTATCATTCGTTTATTTTAATCTTTTTTTTTTAAACAAACGTAAATTTGAAAAAAAAAAGGTATGATTACGTGTTTAATTATTTTCGAAACGGGAAAAGCGCCTGCAAAACAACGTTTAGGCTTACGTGCCATCTTTTTTCCTTTTTTTTTTTAATGAAAAAAGTTTTCGATAGGAAAATAAATAAAAAGAAAGATTTCGTATTGAAGAACTCTTTACGGGCGAGAAAACGATTGGATAATAACAAAAGTGGGGAAAAGGTTTTTTTTTTTTTTTTTTTTTTTTAATAGGTGACAGTTCACAAGTCCAGGATGAAATTTCATATCCGATTTAGTGTCAAAAGGAACAGCCGTCACATCCCGGGGTTTAAAAAGAATGAAAGTTTTTTTTTTTTTTGAAAGTGCAAAGTGCCCTTTCCGTAAAGTCGCTTCTGACCACTTGAGCATGTGGGATGTAGAATCGATACTCCGGGCTGAGCCATAGTGCAAGCGGGCGTGGCCGCTTGCTGACATCTTTTAAATAGTTACTTCATTCAACTTGCTACTGTTTTGGGGAGTGGTTCCTTCTCATCATCCATTACAGCTTTAAACAGGCATTTTTCAACGAGTTTTCGTGAAAAACCTTTCCCTCCCGTCTTGTTTTTACTTTTTTATAAATAAAGTTCTATTTTTACCTCTTTTTTTTCCCCCTCCTTTTTCTTTCGTCTTAATACTGATAAAAAATTTAAGGGCTTGTAATTTTTTAGCACTGATTTTTCGAGGAATTTTGAAACCGTGAAATATTTTTGTTTTGCTTTTGGGAAGTTGGAATCGATATTTTTTTGTTTCGTTCTCTTTTTTTTTTCTTTGTTGAAATCGGGGTCTTTTCTTTATGCTTGATTTTGATTTATTTCTTTTTTTTTTCTTCGAAATTGCAATTTTAAATTTTTTGTAGAACATTTTTTCGGTATATAATTGATGAAGATTTAGTAAATTATTTACTTTGCAGTAGCCGTAATGCTTAAACCTGACAAAATTTCCTCTCATCTCTAACTCGCTTGTTCAACAAACGTATCATGGCTATCAAATCCCTATTAATCTCAAATTCCAGACTTTCCTTTTTTTCTTAACCCTTTGAAGGCCGAATCTGGCTGTCTAAAAATGGTCCCGTGCTGCCGAATTTTTATTTTCTTTTATGTATATCCTAAAATCGTGCGCACAACACTCAAAAATATCCCACATAAAAAAAAAGATCTGGACTTAAGGGGCAACTAGGCAACCGGCAATACCTACATATTTCACAAGTAGCAGAATTTTTTTTATATCCTACGAATGGAAATCTTTCTTGTTTTCTAGATCGAAATGTAAAATAAGAAGTGTTATGTATTACGAGCGATTTACGTCAAAAGAAGGTCTAAATATTTTTTTTAATTCCGACATAAAAATTGCAATTTTAAAAATTGCATGTGCTAAACGTCTGAAACTTTTTTTCTCATAAGCTAAGAACAGACTTTGAAATATATTACGTAAAATATACAATATATTTTTGTGGCTTGTCTGTATTTTTAAATTAAACGATCGGTATTTTTTTTTATATAAATTGATAAGTAGTATTTAAGCGGATTTTTGGTCAGTATTTAAAATAAATGGTCAGTGAAGTAATGCTGTTTTGTCTGCAAAAATAATGGACCTTGGTCGGTAAAAAAATTGTGTTTGATCAGAAAAATTACTAAATGGTTAGTATTTATTTTTTAAAAAATATGAACTTACAGAATTAATCCACTAGTAGTGCTTGTCTCATTGTACATTACTATTACATTTTTCGTGCGCGACACATTCGTTATATGAGATTTTAGACAAAAACTTATAATATTTAGGCGTCCTAAAAGCGCTATAGGTCAATCAGACTTGACTGGGGAAAATCGAAATCGTAAAATTCGTTTACCCCAAGCATTTTCACATTAGTGTAAGCACTTTTAACAAGAAAAATAATTTTCAGGGCTCAAAATTGGGAAATAAATAGAAATTAAGCCCGAAAAGTCTGGTTTAAGCGCTCAGGCGTTGGTCGGAAAAAATCGGATAGTGAGATTCATCTTCTACAACGTCAAAAGCGCCTATAAAGTGAATTTTTGTAAAGTTCAATTACGGAAAAATGCACCAAATTTTCGTTTCATCAAATGCTAAGAAAAAAATTGTGGCTTAGGCCCTTTTTCTGCTCTACCACACCCCTTAAATCGTTAAAAAAAAAAAAAAGTTTCGAAATTTTTCTTGCGTTTTTACACTAAAATGAACCCATTTTTTTTTGTTAAATAGGGTGGTGGCGCTAGTTATGGATCAGGCATCAGTTATGGATCACCTCGTTTAATTTCATAAAAAACAAAAAAAATAAATCCTTAAGAGGACTTTTATTTCTTTAAAACTTTCTAATATTTATTTAGCTTCAAAAAATCATCAAGATTTCAAGCATTCAAGCTATTTTCAAATAGAAAAACGAAAAAAAATCTCACAGGCCGAAATTCGTTAGGAAAATAAACACCATCGCCATTTTTCCGCTTTAAATATTATTTCGTTGGTTATAATCACTCTAATTCACCAAATGTTTTCAAATGAGTAAAAACACTTTTAGCAAAGGGTCCAATCTTTCCCGCTTTCAAGGCATTTCCCTTATATTTAAATATTTCTTGAAATAATTACCGATGAACCACAATTGAACACCGAAAAACTAGAAAATTCAGTTACGGATCACAACAACAATTTCATGGTACGATTAAAAATGTTTTGTCATCAGATTGATACCGGTTTGGAAAAAAGCGATGATTTTGTTTAGATTTCTTGAATGATGACTTTAGAAGCTCGAATTTTACCGGTGTAGAAACCAAAACTTAAATAAAGACATAATATAAGGCTAAAATTTCCAAAAATACAAGAAAATGATTTTTTTTTTTAAAAACAAAAACAAAAGAAAGTCCATTTGGACAAATCTTTTATGTTTACTTTTCATTGGAATAAAACTGATCCGAAACTGAAGAATTCGGAAAAAATAGTCGATCAATATTTTTAAAATTTATTTCCTGAATTGTGCGGAATATATAAGGGACCTTTTCGCATTAAAAATAAATTTAAACGTATTATCTTTCGATTCCAATTGAGTATGTTCTCCGGGATCGAAAATTCGACTTGAAATTACATGTTAAAAAAAAAAAGTAGTACTATTTGATCCATAACTAGCGCCACCACCCTAGCAAAATCGGAAACACTTTTTTTTATCGCCCTATTCCGTAATGAAAGTAAATTTTTGCTTTACTGACCAAATAATTCAAATGTATGAAATTTTTAATTAATTTACTGATCATCTATTTAAAATATTGATCTTTTAATTTTAACACTGGCCAACTATTTTTTTGACGGCTATATAAATGGGAGAGTACAAAAATATGGGTAGGGCATTTTTTTTCCCCATAAAATTGGCAGTAGTAAATTTAAATATGTGGCAGTTTTTTAAATAAATTGGCAGTGGATTAATTTTTTTTGGGGCAGTAAATTTGGTAGAGGTAAAGATGTTGGGGAAAAATTATATATAAAAAATGTATAAATATATAATTTTATATATAATTATATAATTTTATATATAATTTTATAAATATATAATTTAATGTATTATATATAAAAAATGTATAAAATATATAATTTTTCCCCGACATCTTTACCTCTACCGTAAATTTTTATATTTTAGGGCAGATGCAGAGATTTTATTAATAATCAAAAAGCAGTATTTTTTATAGGGTGCAAATTCACTATGGACTGTTTGATCAACATGTTGGTACAACAAGTTGGACAATGTTATACCAACTTGTTGTCCCAACTTGTTGGACAAAGATGTTGGTCCAACATTTCATAGTGAATTTGCACCCATAAAACTAATTTTTTTGCACAAATATTGCTCAAAGATTATCCACCTGCAGAACAAACATTACCTATTTACTCGCTG
This sequence comes from Liposcelis bostrychophila, assembly GCA_037577465.1. Taxonomy (NCBI): domain Eukaryota; kingdom Metazoa; phylum Arthropoda; class Insecta; order Psocodea; family Liposcelididae; genus Liposcelis; species Liposcelis bostrychophila. Next base: position 16,869,749 of record CM075212.1, on the reverse strand, counting down.
GAACAGGCATAATTTTGATCACTTTAAAAACTAAAAAATATATCAAAGATATATTTGATTTATAGATCAAGATATATTTGATTTATAGAACAAAGATAAAAAGATTAAGTCTAAAAACATAGTGTCACCTTATGTTAACATTCCTTTTTTTTAAATGCCAAAATATTTTTTCTACTGTCCAAAATTGTACTGCAAATAAAAAAACTGCCATATTATGAAATTTACTTCCAGTTTATTAAAAAAAAAACTGCCATTTTATGAAAAAGTACTGCCCTACTACTAAAAAATTACTGCTCCTTTAAATAGACACCATTTTTTTTTTTTTTACTGATAAAATTGTTACTGGCCACTAAAATACTGACATATATTTTACCCAATGACCCTTTATTCAAAATACTGACCAAAAACAGTTTTTAAAAACTGACCAAATAATTATAAGTCTATTTTTGTTGGCATTTTTCGAGTTAAGCATAACAAAGTAGCCGAAAAAAAATGGGCATCTACCATTATTCCCCTTGTAATTTTCAATTGTGTAAAGCCCTTAAAGTTAGCATTTGTGATTCCTAATGCTTTTGCAGTAAATTAATTAGATTAAAATAATGATATTAAAAAGTTACGGAAGTGGAATTGGATTTTGGAATTTTGATTTTTTTTTCTCCGTAAATCTAGTGTTAGGCAAAGCAACCATTGCTTCCGTTATTCATTGAAGCTCCTTATTAACAACGAATTATGTTCCAAATTAATTTTCCTATTCGGTACATTTTTTGAATGAACAGCCGTTACGATCTGCCAGGTATAATTCCAATATTAGCCCCCTTCCTCAGAAGCGTTTATTTGGCGCTTACGTAAGAATTTACCAACCCCCCTTTAATCCCCCTTGTAAAAATAAGATTTTTCCAGACCTCCTTATCCCTTGCATGCTTACGTAGCACTACAATGACCCCACAAAAACGAAATTCAGTCCTGGAAACGAAGAAATTACTTCCATTTTTTGAAAAAAAAGAAGGGATAAATCTATCATTTTTATTTTCGAATGGGTACGTTACGTTTTAAGTGGCCAAAGGCTTTGCCTTTTCGGAAGGAAATGTAAATTTCATAGCGATGAGATCCAACAAAAAATTATGAAAAAAAAAAAAATAAAATAAAAAATGACAAGGCCAAGATGTATTTTTGATCCAGAAAACTTGAAACATATTTTCTTCATTTTGTATTCCATTTTCTTTTCTTTCTTTCTTTTTTTTTTTTTTTTTTTTTTTTTTTTTCTTCCTTCTTTAAGACGAGACCGTTTTCTTAGCTGAGTCTGCACCAAGGAAGATTTTATAAGAAGCCGCGCGAAGAGGTTTAAAATACATGGTAACCGATGCTGTTTCTCTTTTTTTTTCACCCCTTGATATAAATTTAAATTATCCAACAATTCTTGGATGACAGGTTCTTAAAATTTCACAAGTTGTAAAAAATAAAATTTATTGTATGGGATCATCCGAAAAATTCAAGGGGGAAAGAAGAACACATGCTTGAAAAAGATTTAAGAATATCAAACCGTTTTTATTAGGTGGAAGATAAGATTTTCGGAGGGGGGCGGGGGAGGGGGAAAAGGGGGAAAGTTCGATTTTCGCAGAAGTTGGGAGAATCTATCGTCTGAAGCTCCAATCAAAAAGGAGTCTCGATTTGGTCCGTTATCTTGTTTATTTAACCGTGGGATTTTTTTTTTTTTTTTTTGTCGGATCTTTGTAAAAGTCAAGTTTTGGAAAGTCATCAAAAAAGTCTTGATTTGTTGTTCGGTCGGATGTACTGTAGGCTTTAAGTCTTTACTCAGTAAAGCAGAAATCAAAACAGAAAGAATATTCGTCAGTTGTACAAGCTTTTGACATAATATTGCCGAACTAAATTATTGAATGGAAGGAATTTTAAGTTGCATGCCAGGAGTAAGAAAAAAGCGGAGTTTTTAAAGAGGAAAACTAGAAATTAGTACAATATTTCAGAGCCACGTATGATTTTTTAGTTGTAACTTTCTTTATTCGCAAACGGAAATTATACATAACGAAGCTCTCGTGACGCTGTTAGATTTAAGGTACGGTTTTGGGATAGAGATGTTTAATTAAATTGCAATCAACGATCTTTAGCCACTGATCATTAGTCCGAAGTTAATTGTCCTTGACTAAAAATGACAACTCGCCACAATAAAGGGAGATTCCTGGATCAGTATCATCTGTCATTTTTTTTATTAATACCGTAGTGCACAGTGTAATTTTAACATTAACCGTAGTTAATAACTTTTTTTAATAAAAAGTTTAGGCACTTCGTACGCTACCAGGCATCGTAGTTGGCCTATGTCCTATATTTTGACAAACGTCCTACGTCCTACATATAAAAGTCCTATTTTTTGAGTATGTCCTATATTTTTGTAGTTATAATTAAACGATTCCTAAAAACTCAAACTTTTTCTTAACTAAAATTGATAGTATTTTATGATTTTGTTTTTTTACTATCGCAATATTTGATTTTTTTTGATAATTTTTTTTATTTGAGAAACTTATTTCTTTATAATAAATTTCAAAAAAATTATTTTTTAAATGTCTTTATCCCTGCACCTTTTAATTTGCACCCTGAGGGTGCAAATTCACTATGAAATGTTGAACCGACATGTTTGACAAACGAACGAATCTACTATTGCAGAATTTACCCATAGGTATAAAAAATAATGAACTGTTTCGTGTAAGTTTCGTCCCATTTAATGCGATTTTTGCCTTTAAAAAATTAATGAAAAAAACTACTTATTTTTCAAAAACCTACAGGTTCGCCGTCCGGTTTGTGTACGGAACAAAGTGCCTTACGCACTATGTAGCCGTTAATAATAATTTTGTATACAACTGAAATTGGCGGACAGATTTTACTTTTGAATCCCTCATCATATCTGATCTATTACCGAAACATTTTTCCGCCGTAATAAATTCGTATTTAAATTCATAATAAATTCTGTAGTGAAAAACAATTTAAAATATTCAAACTTTAGAAACTTTAATAATTTGAGTTGATTTCAAAATCTACCTAATTTCAGAAATCCATTTACTCTAAAAAAAATAGCCATCAGAATGGCTGATTCAGTTTATAGCGACAATCTCAGTTAGCTAAGATTTTTTGTCGTAAAATGTTTGACCAAAGCGATTTCGTGTACAAATTGCATGCTTTGGTCAGTTATTATAATAAAATAGGACGCAATTTACAGTCAGCAAAATAATCACGTTAACTGTAAATATCAAATAAATTGCCTCAAACTTGCAGGGGCAAGGGTCTTTTAGCAACCGGAGCAGTTTTTCTTTTTGTTTTATTGTCTCTTTTTATTCGGAATGGCTAATTTCTTCATTGAATAATTCAAATAAATAATTTAAATTACTTAATTAATTTAATAAATAGTGTGAAAATAAACTCACCCATGGTGACATTTCATGCGTATCTGCGTTCCTATGATGATAATTAAGAATCAGGATCGTAGACACTACTGATGAGGCCACCATAAACATGATGCAATTAAAGTAAGTTCCTGTACAAAAAAAATCGATTAGTAAAATGCAATGATAAAAGAAAATTTAGAAAAAAAAAGTGTAATCTAATAAGTGCAAAAACCGATTTTTCTGAATGCATTTTCCATTTCTCCCGTTATATACATATTTTTTTTATATGACACGACGTATCTTTTTTTTTCTTAACAGGCCTAATTTTTTTCCTTATATTCAACAGGTTAAACATATAAAAAAAAAACTGCGTCAACACTTTAACAAATAATCAAAATAAGAGGTCGTTGAAAGAGCGAACACGCGATACTCGTATGTCACGAGTTTTAATGGTTTTTACAGCCATGAAACGGGCACAAAAAATAAACACGAATTTTAAATTTAATAATTCTTGTTCGTTTCCAGTCAGAAAAATCGGTTGATTTAAAAACTTTTTTTCAAAACCCTGCATGCTTTATCTTTTTTTTTTTTTTTTTTTTTTTTTTAAATGACTTACACTTTGATTAAAATGCATGCCCCTCCTTCGAAAAAGTTTTTCTTACTTGCATGCCTCTCTCCAAACCTTTGAAAAATTGATTTTATCCCTTTTTTGTCGTTAAATTTGATTTTTTATGCACGGTACTACTACCCAGTCATTTTTTTAAGTTTTTAATTTTAATCACGAGGAGAGAGAAAAAAAAACGGAAGAAAAAAATTAACTTTTTGTGAGATTTTTTTTTTCTTTTTGCAAATTTTAATTTAGCTCAGTGAGTGATTCCTTTCTTTATTTTTCAATTTTCGAACAAACATGCAGTACTTTTTTTTAAAATGATGCCAGGGTTTTTGAATCAAAATTCGAAACTTTTTAACTATTTTTGAATAATTTAAAATGCGTCCTTGATAAAATCGTTTTAAATACACAGTATTTAACCGTTATAAATTTTATCAAGGGTTATAAATTTATAATTTTTCATGTTTAACTTGTATCTTTTTAACAGAAGTCTTCATTCTCAATTTTTTTTTTTTTTGCTTTGCCAAAGATTTTTACCGACCAAAATTTGAGAATGAAAATTGTTTTCTTTTCTTAATTTAAATTAATTTAATTTTAATCACTAATTAGTTATAAGTTTAAAAGCTCATAACACGGGTTACTTGGAGGCAGAGGGTTCGTGAGGCCCATTATCAAGTACATGCCATTTTAGAATCATTTTTCTTTTCAGCGATATATTTAATTTTTATTTTTTAATGGATCAATAAAGGTTTAAAAAAAAAAAATAATAATACATGCTTTCGCGTCGATTAGTCAAAACCAGTTATTTAGTTAATTCATTTTTTTTAAAAATCGATGTCAAGGTTGAGGAAACGGAAGGAGGAGGTAATTTTTTTTTTTTTTTAGAAAAAGGTATTTATTTATATGATGCGCGAAGCAGCCACTCTTTTAGTCTTCTTGCTAAATATCTGCAAACAGAACGATCATTTTAGAATTATTATTAGTTAATTCATTACTTTGTAATCAGCGATTTTGGTTGGGTTTATTTTTTCTTTCCTTTAAATGCCAATTTTTTTTTTTTCAAAATCGCCAATTAGCAAAGTAAATTTGTTTTAAATGAATATGTTTAAATATGTTGTTTTAAAGGTGTGAGATGAGGATGTTTAACTTACGGCCTACCCACAGCCTCTTAGTGAATTTAAAGTCTAGTTTCTTTTAAAATTCATCACTGATTTGTTTTTAATGGAATAAAATACTCATTCACGATTATTGGACTTTCATCTACAATCCCATTATTTTTTTTTTTTTTAAATTTTATAAAGTGGTAAAATTGCAACATGTTGTAGGTATAGCTTTAACTTTTTTTCTGCAGTATCTAAATTATATATATGTTTGGGTGGCAAATGAGGCAGACAGAAAAATCATTATTAGCTAAATTTTTTTTTAACTTAGTAAAAAAATTATGCTCACTAAATTTTCATTTATTACCAATTTATGATGGCGGCAGCCGTGAAGTCGAATTTTAAAGAATTTCATTTGATATCTCTTCGAAAAAATCGTGATCGAAATGGCAGCCTTTATACCATTTGCTCGATATAGCAATTGAGCATTCTATATGCTTTTCGCTTTGGTGTAAAATAACGGTTTAATTTAGAATTTTTGAAGCATATTCTCTTTCTTAATCCATTAGGTAGTAAAATAATTGGCAATATAACGGATTAAAACGTTTAAAGCACACAAACTTTCGTTGCTAAATTTTTTTTACTCAGTTGAACCTTCGAAATTTTAACTGAAAAATATTAAATGAAAATTTAAAATAAAAAAATTGTTGGAAAATAAAAAAAATTTAAAATAAATCTCAAAACTTAAGATGGCCCTTTTTTTGGTGGGCTCAATACTTAAGTCTTGCACAGCAAAAATTGTATGCTTTCTCTGTGTGTGTTAAAGTAAATCTGAGTGGCCTTTTGTGGTTCGATGACCAACACAGACCGTGATCTGAATTTAATAGTAAGTCACATTGCCTTCTCGATTCTGGAATTATGATCGAAAGAGCGAGATATTATGATCCGAGGTTGGACCACTGGACAAGAAGTCCTATAGTGTGTCTATACCTCGTTCTTTTGAGGCGATCAGAATACCATTGACTCCGCCACTAAATTTAAATAAATCGTGTAGTGAATAAATGATTTTTGAAATATTAGAATTTAAATTGTTCTCTTAATTTTATCCTAACTTTTGATTATACATAAGCCTTATACCCTGGCCTACCAATTTTTGGGAAATAAAAAAAAAAATTAGTTTTCTCTTTATTAGGAGCCTATTACTTACCTTCTAACAGCTAGAATTTATTGTAAAATATTAAAATGTAACGACAATGTAATAAGCAAAAAGAATTAAAATATTTTTTATTTCCACCTATTAGTGGAAACGTAGTTATTTTTTTGGTTCTTATCCGTATTAATTACTCCACTAATTAACTCCTCGTGTCAAATACACAAGGAACTATTTTTTAGCAGGGAAAAAAAAATTAATTGAACTTGTTGGCCACAAAGCAATCGATATTTGGAACTTTTTTCACTATTATTTAAATTCAGAATCTGGTAACTGCGGCCAAATTTCATAGCATTTATTAAATAGAGTCTTCTTCTTCTTCTTCTTCTTAATCTCGTAATCGAGTTTAGGACTAAGAAGAAGAAGATTAAATAGAGATTATTCTGCCTCAAAAATACACTAGTTAACAAATGTACAATTTTAGTAATCTAGTTTCAAAATTAAATATTAGACCATGTGAGCTGAACAAAAATTACTATCATTTTGAATAAATAACTTTTGTAAATTAAATAACTATCTATACCGTATAACTAATAAAAGGAACTGGAACTTCATATTTTCATTTGATAGATCATTTACCATGTGAGATTGTTAGAAAGCCCAATCATCGTTCGTTTTTTTTTTTTTTTTTTTAGTTTAATTACCACCTTCGCTTTGATTTATTTGCCAAGAGTTTGAAATTTTTCTGAAACTTTTTGATATAAAAGAGGTTCATTAATTGCTTCTAAGAAATATCTTTCAGATGAATCTTATACGCCTCTGCAGCTTTTTAATAATACAAATGATGTGAGCCTATCGCGTTCAAAAATGTGCCTGATCGATTTTATTAAGTAGTTTTACTGCATAGTACTGCGATTTTTATTTTATGCTTATGGTAGCATGTAATGCTCTCGTTGTATTTTTGTTTTCTTTCGTTTGCCATGAAAGAAGACTTGAAAATAAGCTTTGAAAAAAAATTGTTTAGTCTGATTGTATTTTAATTTTCCCAAACACGTACTATCATCAGCGCAATTTGAGATACTGCAGTTTGTTATTTACAAACGTTTTTTTTATTTGCCGGTTTTTGAAAGCAACATATATCAAATGTCATATCTCGATTTTGCATTGACTAAGATAGCAGATGAACTACAAGTATTCAAGTAGATTTACTGAACGGCTATTAAAGTAACTTTCATATACATTTAAAAAAAATATTAGACACGTTTAAAATATTTTGAAAATAAAAAAAGCCGATTTCACAACCGTACAAAAATTGCAGAAATCTTGCAATCGTCCCAAACTCTAGCAAATAAATTACAAGCATGCAAAATTGTTTAACATTTTAGCTTTCGAAATGAGGAATGAAGGTGTGTGTCAAATTTATCAATGTCTTTAGGATTTTGGTGCTCACCGAAAAAATTGTTTAATGTTGACGTAAAAACATGGTATCAATCTTTAAAAAAATTTTCCGATTGGCCGAAATTGCTCCCGGATTTGACACGGTATTGAGAGCTTAAACCCTCCTTTTTTACCGAAAAAAATATTTCTTTCATGTTTGACATTTTAAACGAGAAAAATTACTTCAAGATATTTTTTTTGAGGTCAAGAAAACAGGTTACAAATTTTTTTTCTTCAAAAAATAAGAATTAAAAAATTTTTTCTTCAATATTTGCGCATAACCCGTTTCCTGAGAGAAAGAAAGCAGCGTTTTGCTAATTGCGATGAATTGTGGCAACGTCGCGGCGCCCATATTCGGTTTCTAAGACTTAGAAATCGCTAGTTTAAAATATTTTCTATAAAAATCTATGATTCGAAATGATTGAAATAATATTTGAAGTATGGTTGAAGCTCAGAGTACCGGTGTCTGGCCCGGGTGGGTGCGATTTTTGTACCAATCAGAATTTTTTTTTTTTTTGAAGATTAAGACCATGCTTTTACATCAAAACTAAACGATTTTTTCGGTGAGCACCAAAATCCTGAACATTTTAATATTTGATACACTCTAATGAGGGTAACCCAACGAGAATATTTCCATTTAATTCCCGATTTCCTCTTTTTTTTCGGTTTGTTTAAAAATTTCATTTTGCATGATTGATTATGCGAAGGCGATACTTTTAAATTTAGGTCATTACGAATTTTGCAGATTCAGAAATAATATGAAAAAATGCCATGCTGATTTTTCCAGAACACCTTGCTATGTTACGAAAATCGTAAATAAACAATTGCTGCCGAACCGTGGCATTATCAGCACATATACATGCCATTAAGACGTTATCCGACTGTCTAAGTTTGAGTTGGCACTGAGACGTAAGAATTCATCTTATTAATTCAAGAAATTTTATTCTTTTAACATAAAACGAAGCCTTATATAATTTTTTACTTAATTTATTTCTCTGTTTCCGTTCCGTGCGAACTCATTTGGCTAGTTAGATATAGGCTTGATGGCTGGTTTGGTGCTGACGATGCCTGTGGGCAATGCTCCATTACGGTTCTCGAAAATAACAGTTAATTTTGGAATTCTTCTGACTCATGTTTAAATTATTTTAATAATAAAGCTTATGTATAAAAAAGCTGCATGCTGTGACTCCACTTGATAATAAATTGGATAATTTATTACATCATGAACATAGATCAGCAGCGAAATTACAACACCTTTACTCTACATGTTTGGACTAAGAAAATTACGGCACCGCAATTTTTTTTAGCATAGTGCACTACATTGCCCCTGCTTTTACTTGTCGTAACAGGTAGAATAAAGATATCAATGTACCAACGGTGCCATAGTTTATTGCTTAAAGTAATAAATTGTCCGATTTATTACCAAGTGGTGTCTCAGCAACAGGTAATTTTTTTTCAAATCCGAAAATGTTTTTAAAATTTTATAACAACTACAGCATTGCTAGAGAAATTGAATACATCATGTAGTTGATTATAGCACCGGAAGTGCCTTCAAATTTTTATTCTGAGCGTTCGGAGAAAACGAATAGAGTAAAATTTGGATGCCTATGATGAGGTAGGTCCCAATTATGGCGTCATTTGTTTACTCCGTACTCTCAGATTAAAGATTTGCATGTACTTCCGGTTCTGTGATCGATTACTCAAATGGAGACATAGTTAATGGTAGTAGTTCTACGTCTCCACTTAGTAATTAATTACATCATGTAAAAAATTACAGCACCATAAGTGAACTTCGTATCAGCACTCTACCAGTTCGGTACAGTAAAATGACGTCACCACGTCATTTTTCGATTAGCATAGTATATTCTGATGTAATTTTTCTGGTACTAATTCTCGTAGAGTGAAGACATCAATTCTATACTAGGCAGGTCAGCTGAGCTATGTCCATCACAATCGTGCATGGAGATATACTCTTTTGAACCGCTGCCTAAACCGGTTTTGAGCTGCAAAGGTTCAAAAGAGTATATCTCCATGCACAATTGTGATGGACATAGCTCAGTTGACTTGCCTAGTACAGAATACGAATACACTTTCGGTACTTGAATTTATTACATGATGTAAATTGATGATCCAATTTATTACCATGTGGAGATACAGCATATTTTTTTACAGTATAAAATAAGTATGAAAATGTACAATTTAAAATTTTGAGAACATTTATTATGAAGAATGTACGGAATTTTTTCCTTATTAATAATTATTTCCGAATTTGCAAAATCGTATTTTTTTCCTCGCTGTTTGTCCGTAATAAAAATGCACCCATTTTTCTTTTTCAGAATTTTTTAATTCCTAAGAATCCTTCATTTATAAAATTTTTTTTTTCAATGCATGCAACAAAATAAGTATCTCCAATTTTTTCTACAAACAAATTTCAATATTTTACGTTAGATTTTTATAGCAATAAGACAAATGTACTTTTTAACTTTTCTACTACAAAATTTTGAAAAATGAGTATATTTTTCTTCAACAGCTTTTACATTTTGAAAAAGACTAAGAAAAACTCATGCTTAGAATGGTTATAAAATGTGTATAAATTACATAAATTCTAAGAATAAAATTCAGATCATGCTTAGTACGAAAAAAAAAAAATAGTGAAAGATTAATAATAAAAGTAAAATAGTAAAAGATTAATAAAATATCCGGTACTTTTTTTGTTCTTAAGAGTAGAAAATCGTTTTAAATAAAATTAATCCAGTGAAAACATAGTAGGGAAACATTGCTAAAATATAAATCGGAAGAAAAAAAAATCAGAAAAAAAGTAAGGGTTTTTTGTAAGATCCACACAGACAAGATGAGTGAGTCAAGCTCAGTGACTAAAAGCACAGAGTGAAGAGTGCATTTATATCCAGTTTACTGTTAAAGGGCTGCTGACCTAGTAAAGGAATAGCTTCAGAAGTCTGCGGCAAAGCGTCAGCAATCATGAGAGAGAAAACAGAGAGCGACAGTAGGATTGTCACCCCTGGAAGACACAAAATCAAATCTTTTTAAAAATATTTAATTAATACTATTTAAATTTTGTTTAAAAATCCACCGCCCTTTACTCTATACCGGAAATAAAAAGATTAATAAAAAAAAAAAGTATTTTTGATACGTAAAGATCGATGAATGAAAATACAAATAAAAGATAACACCTAATGTGATTTACGGAAAGCCTCTGTGCTTAAATATAAACGTGTGAATCTAATTTCAATATAGGAAAAAATCGAAGCGAAAAATAATAGGAGGAAAAGAAATTCCATTTACTTAAAATTTTCTACAACATCTAGTCAACAAAAAAAAAGGCAGTTGCTTTTGATTCGTGCTTATACTGGAGAACAAAAAGCCACGACCTATTTTTTTTTTTTTAATAAATAAATTTAATGTCAGTGCCGTAAGTGACAAAATAGGCACAATAGATTCGATTTGAAAAACAGAATAAAGCCTGTACTGATGAACTGCTAACCTAGCACTGGGAGGGCGTCTGAGACTTGAGGCAGAGTCTCGGCCACCAAGTTGTGGAAAACTGTCAGTGATAGTAGAATTGTCACTCCTGGAAATAATATCACTGCTTTAAAAGTAACGAAACAAATAATTTTACACTCATAAAAAAATTTTGAGGTTAGTCTGATTTTTAAAATTTTTATGTTTGGTATTCCCGGAAAAAATACAACAAAACCAGAAGGGTTTTCGAAAAAAAGAAAAAAATTCTAGAGAATAACGTACAGAGTATAAAAAAAAAAAAAAAAAAAAAAAAGTATTACATTTTTCAGAGCTTCCACGAGATTAATTTTTTAAAATCGAAGAGAGTGAAATGTCCGATTTTAAGAGGAGGCTTCACGAAATACCGGAAAAATGGCTGTTTTGTCTAACATTTGATTCACGGGGAAAAAATCAAATTTTAGGTATCTAACTAAGGGTGCAAATTCACTATGGGTACAAATTCACTAATGGAATGTTGGACCAACATGTTGGTACAAAAAGTTGGACAAATATGTTGTATCAACTTATTGGACAAACATTTCACACTTATTTTGGTGTAGGAGTAAGGGTGCAAGTTCACTATGTAATGTTGGACCAGCATGTTGGTGCCACAAGTTGGGCAAACATGTTGTACAAATTTGTTGTACCAACATGTTTGACAAACGAAGGAATCGACTCCTACGCTGAAATTAGTGTGGAATGTTGGTTCAGCAAGTTGGTACAACATGTTGGTCCAACTTGTTGTACCAACTTGTTGGCCAAGAATTGAATTTCGGCGGAGGAGTAAATTCGGCAATAGTCGATTCGTTCGCTTGCCATACATATTGGTACAAGTTGGTACAACATGTTCGCCCAACTTGTTGTACCAACATGTTGATCCAACACTTCATAGTGAATTTGCCTATAGAATGTTGGATCAACATGTTCTTACAACATTCCATAGGATGTAAATTCACTACGGAATGTTGGACCAACATGCTGGTACCACAAGTTGGAGAAACATGTTGTACCGACTTGTTGTACCAACATGTTGGACCAACATTCCACACTAATTTTGGCGTAGGAGTAAATTCTGCAAAAGTCGATTCGTTGGCTTGTCAAACATGTTGGTGCAACAAGTTCGTCCAACATTCCCAAAAGTTGATATAACATGTTTGTCCAACCTGTTGTACCAACATGTTGGCCCAGTTGGACGAACTTGTTGTACCAACACGTTTGACAAGCGAACGAATCGACTATTGCAGAATTTACTCCTTCAACATTTCGTAGTAAATTTGCACCCTAACTCCTTTGACTTTTTCTTTTTAATTTTTGGTGCAAGTTTCAACTTGTTCCAAGCAACAAAAACCAGGAAAACAAAATTAAAGTTTTTCGACCGGCAATTTTTTTTGAAATTATTTTCCCGCCTGCCTGACATTTCGGACAAGTTGAAACTTGCACTAAAAATTCCAAAATATACCAAAATTATAATTGAGATCCAATTCCCGTTAAATAAATTATCAAAAAATATTTATCAGGATCGAGATATTATCTTATCAAATATCTTATATACCGGAAAAATTCGTTAGATACCTAAAATTTAGATTTTTTCATCGTAAATCAGGTATCAAGAAAAACAGCCATTCCTTCCGGCATCAGTGAAGCTTCCTTTTAAGCCTTGCGTGTTGTAACTCGCTCTTGTCTCAAAGGTATCGAAACAAACCCCTTCCTAGGGGGGTAGCTATTGAAAGTACTCATTGCAATGGCTAACGAACTAAATGCTAAAGGACTAAGTTTTTTAGCAGGTTTGGCTTTAAATTTTAAAAAACTTTTTTCTGCTTCCGCACATTTTCAGTTTAAAACAACTGGAAACTCTGATAAAATATAGTAAATGCACCAATAATTCAGTGGTGCATCAAAGCAAAAAATCGCAAGAAATAATTTTTGAAAAATATTCTGCCGTGCTAAGCGACTTGGGCGTAAGTGCAATTTTGTAAACAAAGGGTATTCTTTATTTTTAGCTTATGTAAACAGTGGTTCTATTCCACTGTTTATTAAATTGCACTTGCGCCCAAGTCGCTTAGGACGGCAGTAATTTTGCTTTAAAATGTTCGTCTGATGAATTATCATTCTCGACTTTTAAATTCAAAAAAATTCGTTACTTTTAAAGATTTAAATTAGGACAATATATTTTGGGCTTTTTTAGTTTAATTATTAATGAAATTTTGAAAATAAAAGTTTTCCTATTTCATAAGTAATTTAATACGTTTGTTTTGATATCCGATAACTAATAATAGAAATTAATCTTTAAAACAGTTTTTTTGTTACGAAAGGCTTGTGATGATTACAAAGACACAGACAGCTTTAAATCCGATGATAATCCTTTATTCGACGATCCACTGAAACAGAAAATAGCGATTAGTTGATAAATCTTATTATACGATTAATTTATTATTAAAAAAAAAAAAAATTAAAAAGTCGTTGAATACCGTGTTGAGGAATGAGGATTGATTATTTGAAAAAAAAATTGTGCAAAATGTGCAAAAAGTGCTTTTTTTGTTGCCAAAAAAAGTTGAAAAAAAGAGTCGCTACTTCCTAAATTTTGTCAAAGCAGTGATCTAAGTGTTTCTTGTATCACCGAAAAAAAAGGGGAAAAAAGGAAAATTAGAAAATAAAAACAAGGAAATTTATACGACCGACGGACTCGGAGCAATTAAACTAAATTATAAAATAATGATTATTTAATTAATTTTTTTTTTTTAATTTTTTAATTTTTCGGAGGAAGCCGCAGGGCCCTCTGCGGTCCAAGTATAATAACTAACAAGCACATCTAACAGTACAATCATCAAGTTACCTATCAGGGGTCGCTCCGAGGTAGGGGGCATAGTCGAGGACACCATATTTAAGAAAAACGTTAAGGAGAGAAGAACGGTCACATCTGTTTGGGAAAAAAAAAAATTTTTTTAAATTTTTTTCAATGACCATTTAAAAATTTCTGGTGCGAAATTTGTGATAATGAAAAAAAAAAAATAATAATAATAAAAATAAATAAATAAATAAGTATGATATTAAAAAAAATAATAATAAAATAAACACAGAAAAGGAAAATAATAAAAGAAATGGAAGAATGGTATTCTAACGACATTGATTTTTTTTTTGTACCAAAAACATAATTTTGACTTTGAAATGCACTCTGCTGACTGCACATCGATCGGCGCATGCTTTTCATTTATTTTTTGGCACCGAATGAAAAAAAAAAAATTAATTGAAAGAAACAAAAAAACAAATGGAAGAAAGAAGAGATCGCGATCGGGAATGGGCCCCTTTTTTTCCTCTGTCTCAAGCAGCCCCTTTTTTTTTTGTAATATTAGAGGCCATACCTAATAGAGGCACCGCATCGGACGTGGCGGGCATCGTTTCGGCTACCATGTTTAGAAACACAGTCAACGAAAGAAGGATTGTCACACCTGCGAGAACCACAAAATATATTTCCTTTTTTAAGATTTTTTATCTTTTTTTTTTTTTTTTTTTTTTTTTTTTTTTTAATTCTAAACATTAAATGGAATTAAGGAATGTTCACACGGATTCGGATCGGCGTTTTTTTCTCAGGATTCCTTAAAAATACGTACGATTTTACTTACCATTTTGCTATTTTTACTTTACTATTTAAAAGTGGAAATATTTACAGTAGCGGATCTATGAGAAATTTTAGATAAAAATAGTTTTTTGGAGTGTTTTCCATTTGAAAGGAAACTTTGCGAAATGCAGTTTTCAGCCTGTTAGGCACAGAAAATGTTTTTATTTCGAAATTTACGGTATTATTTTGCATATCAATCGAAGCAGTTCTTTGTGTATGGAATCGGTGTAAAAACAAGTGGTTTTTCGGGACCTCAGAAACAAAAGGTTCTTAATTCAAAGCATTTAAAATTTTTCAGGAGAACTATTTTAAAGTTTATGTTATTGTAACTTGATACCATTTCAATTTTTTGACATTGCAATGCTGCATTGCTGCTAGACCATAAACGCACTAACAAAAAACACATTCCAAAATTTTCATTTCGATCATATAATTGTTTATCAAGTTATTTAAAAAGTCCCTAAAATTGTACCCGTTTAGTGACTTTTCCCCAATTTAGAAACAAAAAGTTCTATCAACTCCACAAGCTAAGTTAAAGACGATGGAACCTTTTGTTTCTGAATTGAAAAAGTACAATCTTAATTTTCCAAATAACATATAATTTTTCGAAAATTATATGGGAACATTCCTGGGAATCCCAAAATTATTATTTTGCCCCTGGCAAAATAATATTCCCTCTTTCCGTCGTTTTTAATAAAATGTTTTTGTTTTGTTATTATTTATTTAATTGTAAATTATGCTTCTCGCCGTTTTTAAATAATCTAGTCATTTGCAATTCTCTATGTTTTTAATTAATTTAATTCTATGCGAGGTATTTATAATAATTTAAAATTAAAAATGTCACATGTTTTTCTTTAATCCTTATTAATGTTGTATTACTCTTGTAGCTCTGATGATGGTTAAAAAAATAAACCGAAACATGTCAGCATAGTTATCGCCTAATTAATTTTAATAGTTCCACATCCCGAAAATCTTACGAAATACTACAAATTAGGAACGAAATAATTTAATAATTCCTGGGAATGTCTAGAGTAATTTTGAAGCAATCCTGGAGCCTTTTAATATATTCTGGCCCAATTTCGGGCATTTTATAATGAAAACTGACGTTAGAATTTTTATTTTTCAAATCGACTTTAAGAGTTTGACAGTTTAATCCTATTAATTTTTCAAAAAAAAAATCATCAAAATTTTAGACTTTTTAGTTTAGGGGTCGATAGTACTCATGAAATAGAAATCACTCCATAAAAACTTAATTTCGTCCGGGGGGGATCGATTTAGAACCTTTTGTTTCTAAGGTCGCGTATTGTTTCTTCTGCATGGATTATACCTGGTTTCTCTGTTGCTATAATCGAAGGCTGATATTAAAAACGATTCTCAGTAAACCTTTGTTCTTTCTTCGTATGCTACTCTGTATATTAGGGTATCCCTTATTTTGTGAATTTTCGAATTTGATGTCGGGCAGGGTGGAATCTCGTTCTCTATGGGGTCCTTATAAATCCTGAATTTTTTCAGATATTTTACTAAACGGGAAGGCGTGCCGACTTGAGCTTTAAGTTTTGAAAATTCCCATAAGAGAAAAAAAATCGACCATTTTTTTTTCGCGGAAAGACGTCGTTTCCTATCGGGAATTTGGTGTAGTCCGTTTTTTTATATCTGGTTTGCCTTTTGAGTTAGAGGCCAAAATATGAGCAAAACATAGGACTTAGTGCGTTTTGTCAGTTAACCAGGTTTTCTTGCCACATTTTCTCCTTTAACTCAAAAGCCAAACCAGATATAAAAAAACGGACTTCAGATTCATGATCTACGCCAAATACCCGATAGGAAACGACGTCTTTCCGCGAAAAAAAAAAATTGTCGACTTTTTTTCTCTTATGGGAATTTTCGGAACTTAAAGCTCAAGTCGACACGCCTTCCCGTTCAGTAAAAAATCTGAAAAAAATTCAGGGTTTATTAGCGCCCCATAGAGAACGAGATTCCACCCGGCCCGACATCAAATTCAAAAAATTCGCAAAATAAGGGGCACCCTACTGTATATGTGGTTCTTCGGAATAGGGAAAAAATTTTTTTTTTGAATTTTGGTGAGGAACCCCCCTCATTTTGTTCCAATGCCTAAAAGATTACTCCACAGAAAAATTTAGGTCGGTCGGTCATCATTAAGGGGTGCCCCAAGGGCCCCCTCTTATTGCCATATAATTTACATTGGGCCAAGAACCACTAAACACAAAAACCACAAAACATGCGTTTCCGGTTTTCCAAAATTAACCAAAACATTGTATTATACGTATTTTGACCTGCTGAATTCAGATCTGCAGCCGAAATTTTTATAGCTATCACCGTTTTCGATTTATTTAAGTGCCAATTTTTTAGCCAAAATGGTGCTTAGCTAAACTTTCATTCAATTTAAAAAAAATCCTAACGTAACGTCAATATACTGCTATTTTGATACATATTTCCTGACCAGTTTTCGACGCTGAATCACTTAAAAACAATAAAAATTGTCTAGCTATTTCAATTTTTAAAACATGACAAAAACCTAAGATGGCGTAAAAATGTAAAAATAGTCAAAAAAATTTTAATTTTTTTTTTTTTAAACAAACCCCAAAAAAATTTTGTTCTCATTAATGGATTTAGCGTCGAAAACTGGCCAGAAAATATGTATCAAAATAGCAGTATATTGACGTTAGGATTTTTTTAAAATTGAATGAAAGTTTAGCTAAGCACCATTTTGGCTAAAAAATTGGCACTTAAATAAATCGAAAACGGTGATAGCTATAAAAATTTCGGCTGCAGATCTGAATTCAGCAGGTCAAAATACGTATAATACAATGTTTTGGTTAATTTTGGAGAACGGGAAACGCATGTATTGTGGTTTTTGTGTTTAGTGGTTCTTGGCCCAATGTAAATTATATGGCAATAAGAGGGGGCCCTTGGGGCACCCCTTAATGATGACCGACCGACCTAAATTTTTTTTGTGGAGTAATCTTTTAGGCATTGGAACAAAATGAGGGGGGTTCACCCCCAAAATTCTAAAGTTGGTTTTAAAGAACCACCCTAAAGATATATGTCTCTTTACCCTTGCCCTTAGATACATGTCTTTTAGATATATGTCCCTTATCCTTCCCTCCTCAAAAAGAAAAAAAACAACGTAATTTCGTTGAATGCAAAATAATACCTTTAGTTCAATTCCCATTGTGGTAGATTTTTTCAAATTCAGAGTATGCTTTTTGACTTTTAAAGAATGTACCACAGTCAATTGGTAATTTTTAACGCGAGATAAGACATTACGAAAGCTCTGAAGATCAATTTAGTATTTTACTCGATTGCAAGTTTAATAGTTCACAATTTTTAGTTCATATTTGTTCGTATCGCGTTCGAACTTGAGATGGTCTGGTAAAAGTTGGACGTTGTGGTGGCACTGGTCAATTCGCGATCATACACTCAAGTCAGGCAACTGCTTTATTAAAAAGTTATCCCGAAATTAAAGCAGAAGAATCGTTTAATCGTTTTTATTTTATTTTTATTTTGTTTTATTTTGTTTTTGTTTCGTTGATTGGAATCTGTAATAGGCCAGCTAAACTGGCTGTTTATGTTCAATATAATAATAATATTTAAATTCTGCTCGATAGATGGCTGGAGCTGTATTTAGGGAATCACGTGATATGACCTTTATCACGGAATGCTCATATAAAAATGTCTTATAAATGAAAATTATAATCATCATCTTGAATGAATAATTTTTTCCATATTATTTTTTCTTTTTCTTGTATACAGTTTACAGAAATGTTGGACTTCATATTTGGATGATGGATGTCGGAACCACGGCCGTATAGACAGGTCCTAATACTTTTATGTCTTATACATGGGAGATCTTGTCCCGCTTAACTACGCGAAAATTAGTTCTTCCTTTCTACCACCGTAAGCGCTACTTGTACGCGAGACGCTTTTTGATTGGTCGTTGAGATTTGTAAACAACGATGGCGGCGCACGGCCGTCCCAACTTAAACGATTAGACATGTTGCGCCTCTCAAGATCGCAGCGCCATCAATGACCCGATTTAGAACTAAAATGTGCGTAGTTAAGCGGCACGGGAAGTTTCCGGGCCTATCTATACGGCCGTGGTCGGAACAATGGATTCCCTAAATACAGCTCCAGCCATCTATTGAACAAAATTTAAACTAATCTTCTGCTTTAATTCGGGCAGACATTTTTGTTCATATGAATAATACCCAAATTGCCTGACCTGTATGTTTAATAATGTGTCAAACAGATTTCATTTAATTTACTATCATGTTCAGACCTGTTAGTGACAAGTTACAACTTGTAACTTGATCTACTACCAAGTTGTGACTTGCTGTTTGAAATATTTTATGATACTCGAGATCGAAACACTAAACCTGATCATTCAAGCTTTCTTGTCCACTAAAAAAATTTCTTTTTTTTTTTTTCATTTTCGTGTAAAAGAACGAGTTAAAAACTACACACACAAATGATTTATACTGGATCCGCCTCTGTTGCTTTTTTGATGTAGGAAAAAAGAAGAAATAAAGATTAAGATATAAGAATGTGGAGAATGAATTTATTGTGTGTCGACCGAAAGAGACAGAGATAATAGCCGACAGCCATGCAAAAGCAAGCGGGAGAGTACCTAGGAGAAGGAGAGAGAGTACCTAAAGTGAGTTTCTCTCCGCACTCGTGGGGCAGAGTGAATCCCAAAAGCGTCATGGAGGATATGATGACGCAGGGAATGACGAGGTTGACCATGTAAAACAAAGTGCGCCGACGTATCTGGATCTCGTACGTAATGTCGATATAGGGCTCTGGACAGCAAGCATACTTTTTAATGTTCTTAATGCCCGGCATGCCTGAAATTATATGAATCATACCTAAAGATAGCTTCTCGCCCGAGTCCGGAGGCAGCGTGAATCCCAGCACTGCCATTGAAGCGATCAGTACACAAGGTACTATCAAGTTGAAAAAGTAGTACAGCGTCCTCCGACGAATGATTATTATAAAAGTTATGTCTATATAAGGTTCAGGGCAGCAATTGTAGTAAATTTCGTTCCGTTTCCCGGGAACACCTGGAAGCAAGAAGAAAGAAAAAGGATAGGAATCAGGAATTTAATTAATTATTTTTTATTTTATCATGCAAAAATTATAAAAAAAAATTAATGGTTATCCATTTTGTTTTTTTTTTAATTTTTGCTGTAAGTCTGTTTTTTATTTTTCTTTAAATTGTATTTTTTTTAAATTTATGCATCTTATTTTTATTTAAATTTTGTTTTATTTACAGAAGGATGCAAATCAGCCTGTTAAAGAGATTTTTTTTTTTTTTTTTTTTTTTAGTTTTTTGAAGTGAAGAAACAGAAAAAGAAAAAGTTTAGAAAGGAAGAAAAAGGATTTATTTAGTAAGAGAACAGGCTGAATGATAAAAGTTAAGGAAGATAAAGAAGGCAGGCTCCCTGGAAAAGGAGCTACGTTTGCCATAAACCTTGAACCTCTCGATTTTAATATTTTGTTCTACTTAAAAATTTTCTAACTACGTTCGTTTCGAAAAACTAAATAATCGAATTTATTTAATTACCGCCTTATTATCGTTACGATTAAAAGTTTTCGTTGTTACAAAAGTTTTGCCTAACTTAGAAAAAAAAAAAAAAATGAAGGAAGTTCTTTCGGCTTTCAGAAAAATTATTTAGGCTTACTTAATTAAAAACTTGGTAATTAAATTTAAGAAAGTCTTATTACCGAATTAAATGGAAATGGTTACAGTATTAATTCTAAATTTTCGTTGAAATCGTTCCATGTTTTTCACCCCCAAAAGATAATCCGTTTTATCAGAGTGAATAATCGAAACTATACTTTTTCGTCAATGGATAAATTTTCGCAAATGAACGGATAAATTTAATTACTGCTAACAATGGAGGTCATTTTAGCTGTCGAAATACTTCTTTTTTTCTTGCCTGATTAATACAGATAAGATGGCCAAGCTAAATTGAAGATATGTTACTTTTTTTTAAAATATTAACCTCAACAAATTGAATTAAAGAAGACAAAAGTATAAGTCCGAATTTAATTTAGTTTAGTCACCATATTTTTTAACAAAGGCAACACACTTTTAAATCTGCACAGTGGATTTAAACTAGAAACTGTACCCTGTTCTCCATTTTTCATTTTTTTTAGAATCTAATTTTTCATAGCTGCAGTTGCTAGTTTATATCGCATATTTCTGCTGTTTTAAAACAAAGTCAATCGCTTCATAATTTAGCATTTATTTTCCCCTAAAACACGAATATGCTTTTTTTTGTATAGTTTTGACTTACTATAATTTTTATGAAAGAAAACAATAGCATATGTTTTAAAGATATGCGTACCTAATAAATCCCATTCCCCGTTGGTGATAAAACTGCTGATATCTCCTCCTCCTTCGTCCTGTAACTGTAGATCCAGCTGAAATTCATTAAAAAAAAATTATTAGTATAAATATTGAAATTTATAAAAATCCAAAGCCACCATAGTTGCCATAACATCAGATTAAATGTTGTTATGTTACTTAACAAACCAATGTTCCTCTGTTATTAAATGTCGTTTTTTTTTTTTTATATGTTGATTGTGAATTATGAATTATGTTGTTTTTAAGTATAAGCAAAAAGCTTTGGACAAAAAGAGCATGAAATCATGCGGATGCATATTTGGCTGAGATTTTAATGCAAAAACGGTGCTGTGTTTGTGTGAATTAATTTATTTTTATTTTTATTTTTATTTAACCAAAAATTAATGAACTCTCAGATGTTGAATTTTTTTTAAAGAAGAAAAAAATTATTCTTTTTTCATTTATTTATCGTTAATGTCATTTATTTTTAATTTAATCTAGTAATTTATTTTTTTTTCTTAAAAAAAATTAAACTATTGATTACGATTTCTCAAGGAAATGCGGTTAAGCTGTACTTCTTGTGGTATTTTATATATAACATATATATAAATTATATATAACTTATATATGAAATACCACAAGATGTACAGCTTAACCGGAAAGGGTTCGTTATTTTATTATCGTTTAAATTAGAGGTACGAAGCCCGTAACTTTTTGGAATCAGAGTTGAAACTAACAAGCATTTTTAAAAAAAGATCTTATAGCGTTCGAGTGTGTTAAATTTTTAAAGAAAAATTGTCATATGTATTAGGTACACCCAGAAAAATGCTGCTTTGGGTCTAAGCAAAAACGCTTTGCTACAAAGCATTTTTGCATAACTTAGGTCTAAGCAGAATAAATGTTTTGTGTCAAAACTCGTGATTGCTTTGCCGCAATGCATAACGTCGACAAGTCGAGCCATGTTGCTTTGCGGCAAAGCATATTTGTTTTGTCGCTAAGCAACATCGCTTGTATTGCGAACGAGGCATATTCCTTTTTCTGGGTGTAAGATTGGGCGGAATGAGGAATAATTCAAGGTCACCTAGCAAAAAATTGGGGAAAATTTGGCTTTTTCCTGAACAATCAAGTTCTAAAAAACTTGTGTCTGTTGCAATTTTTGTACGGTAACTCACCATGTTTTTCGTTAGATTTATTTTTCTTAAGGATGTTCTACCGATGAATTCGAGATTCTTAGTTGATTGCTTTCCTGCAACTTAAGCATAGGCGCAACATTGTTTATTTTTTTGAGGAAAGGTTTTTCGCCTACAAAAATTTGATTAGTTGCCAATAATTTTTTTTAAAGTATGAGAGTATTTATTGATTTATTCATTTATTTTAACATTTTCCGCAACTTTTGTTACACGAAAATTCGCTTTTATTATTAATTAAAATGTTTTATTAACTCTTAACAAAAATTATGTGCAAAAATTGTAAACATGCTGGTGTTTTGCTTATAAACATCAATTTTTTTTTTTTTTTTTTTTTGAGAAAATTGCATTAAAACACCACAAATGATAAAAGTATCAAAATTTCAGGTAACAAAAGTTGTGAAGAATGTTAAAAGAAATATTCCTATATTTTTTAAAAATTTATTCGGTTCCAATTAAACTTTTTTAGTGGGAATAAACTTTCTTCAAAAATAAACAAAGTTCCGCCCATGTTTAAGTTGCAGGAGAACGATCAGCTAATAATGTCAAATTCACCGGTAGGACTCCCTTAATATCAGGGAAAAGATATGGAAAAACAAAAATTATTATTGATACAAAATTTTTGGGTTGTAAAGATATCGGAAAAAAATCATTTAATTTTAAATTCCCGGAAAAGCTTGCGGGAAAGTCATTAAAAATTTTAATAGGAATCATTTTCTTGAGAATAAGAAAGAAAAAAAAAGCTTCCGAGGAATTCATTCTTAACCTAAGAAAATCGGGACGAAAGGGCTTGCACTAAAAGAATAACGGGATTCGTGTTCAGCTTATGGATCCCCGTAACTGTAGGAGCAGAAAATTCGCGGACAATCTTGGTTTTTTTTTTTTTTTTTTTTTTTTAGTAGCATTGAACTATCTAAAATTGAAATGCACGGATTTTCTTTGTATTACTCTTGGATCGTAGTTTTTTTTTAAAGGCATTTTGTTTTCGGAGCTCTGATCAGATCTTTCGCATCCCCTGAGAATTCACTAATGGTTAAATAAAATGATGAACGATCGTAACTTTCATTCTAACAGCGATCGTTCTTCCGTTCTTCCGGTTTGTTTTAGTGTTTTGAGACTTTTGAAAATCTATTTTGGAGTCAAAGACCTTTTTCGTAAGGAAATTAAAGGCCCTGTGTGACATTTTTAACTTTCTCAAAATTCTAAAACATGCGACTGTATGTTTCTGTTTTTTCTTTTTAAAATAATGGTGATTGGCAACTACTGTGCATTTTGTTTTGTCTACCTGAAAGCCATCATATGTCCAGCTACCGAACTTCATTTCGCAGCGTTGATCATCAAAGGGGAACCACGTTATGTCTATCTTGCACGTGCTCTTGAAGATGCCCGGGGGCACGTACAAGCAGCTGCCGTTATTTCTGACCACAACGTTTGTCGGATAAGTCCCGTCGAAACCCTCATCCGCACTATTGTCGTTCAACAAAAACAAAAACTTCCATCAATTCACGGGCAAAAAAAAATTGTGCGAGAATCTACTGCCTAAGTCGTTCTTTCAACCGTTTTTCAACCGTGGCTACAGGGCTTTTTATTTTAATTTTTTTTTTTTCAAATTGGCACTTCAAATTTTTATCGTGGCACCAGCATTATGTGGTCCTCAAATCTCCTATTGGCGTTATCTTCTCCTTGTTAATCTTACGGGAAGATAATGCCAATATAAAGGAGTGGAAATAAAAGAAACTAAAGCCGGTGCCACTTTTTATAACGCTGAAACATAAAATTCTAACAATTACAAAACATGAAGAAAGATAGAAGAATAGAAAAGAAATTTCATGCAAATTTTCAGCAATCCTGGAGCCAAAGTTTAAAAAACAGATTTTTAGTGAGAAAAAAACATCGACTACTATTTTAAAATTAATTTAAGTTTTTATTTATTTTAGTTTTAGTTTTTAATTGATTTTTTTTTAGAAAAGATGTTTTGTGTAATGATCATGATCAGGTTATCGGGCTCGGTGGGCTCCAAGGCCTACCCTCAGAAAGCGCGGCGGAAAAAATCCGCACCTTCCAAGGGCGACAGCTATGGACCGCAACAACGGCATCTGGCAAGCGTACGACGCACCGGGCGACATTTTCATTCCCCTTTGATTTTTTTTTTTTTTTTTTTATAATATGGTTACCTTCAACCTTCTCTCTCCGTCCGCATTCTTGAAACGTTTCAAAACCGGTCTGATTCTTTCAAAGGGGTTGATTTTTTTTTTCTTTTAAAAACGTTTAAAGGCTAAAGGAATTTTGAAATTGGTCGTCGCCCGTTTGACACAAAACCATTTTTAAAATTCCTAGCCGAAGAAAAAAAAAAATAAAATCAGACCGGCCAGTTCGAACAACTTCGAGATCCATCAGGGCTCGCGCAGCCTATCCTCTTTCTCCTGCGAAACATCATAAATAATTTTTCATTTTTTCGAAATGAATGCAAAATTTTTTTTAAGATGAATATGTGAAATGATGATTCTTTGACAAAAATAATAAAATGCTCCTTTAATTTTTTTTCCTTTTTTTTTTTTTTTTTTTGTCCCCTCTCAAAGCCTATTGATGACATGCTCTAGAATGCCATGCTAATGAAAGAGGAATTCGATATCTAATTTTTTTTTTTTTTTAGACTATAACAAAAAGCAAATTTTATACTGACTAATTTTTTTTTCTCGTGGAAATTTTTCCACCTAAAAAAAAAACTATTTTTTGTCGAAAAATGTGCTATGATTTTAAGGTTTTTTTCGACAAAGCGTAAAAAGGCGTACTACTTTATGATTTTTTTTTGTATAGGAGTATATAATTTTACTTGATTGATAACTAAATAGGGAAAGAAAATGCGTGAAGTAAAAAAAAAAAAAAGCTATTTTCGCGGAATGAAAAAGCTTGGGTTGTTAGATCATATAGCCGTTTTAGCTTACCAAAAACATAATCCCCCAAAAAGAATATACCTGCAGATGACGTTGTTGCGAAGGACCCAATTTTTGTGTTTTTTTTTTTTTTTTTTTTAATTTGTTGTTTATTTGAAAAATGCTATTTTTATTTTTTTAAAAATTAGTTTGAGAACTGGAAAATTCGGAAACACAAAACACAAAACATCGAGAGTAAGAAAAAGAACTCGGAATTAGAGCACATTAAAATGATGTTTGAAATTATTGAAATTTAGGTCTTTTTTATGGCTAACTTTAATTATTTCCGACCAAAAAGGTGATTTATTTCGTCGTGTAGTTTCAAATATTCTTCCTATCTTTCTGCTCTTGGAAATTTTCCCGCCGATTCTATGAGAGGAAGCTTACGTTCTGATAGTTTGATGTAAAAAAATTGTTACTGGAGTTATTCCCGTAATATACTCATTTTCATTTTTTCACCTAAGCGATTTGTTTAAAAAAATCCGCTGAGATTTTACTCATAATTTTACCTTTTCATCGTTTTTAATTTAACTTATCTTCAAAATTTTATGTTTACAATTTAAAGACTGAATAATGCAAAGTAGGCAGTAAAATATCGTTGAGAGCTGATAAACATTTTTTTTAATATTTTATTTAAAAAAAATTACACTTAGGCCTTTTAATTGCGTTGATTTTCAAGGAAATGAGTTACGACGAAAAGTGTCATGAGGTGTTGTGTAAGAGTGACTATAGAAATGGGACAGTAAAAAAATATAGATAGGGCAGTTTTTTTTCCATAAAATTGGCAGTAGTAAATTTAAATATAGGGCAGTTTTTTAATAAATTTAATGGATTAATTTTTTTTTTGGAGGGCAGTAAATTTTTATATTTTAAAAAAGTTGCAGAGTGGCAGTAAATATTAGAAGGGCAGTATGTTTTTATAAAGCTAATTTTTTTATATGTTTTTATTTGTTTGCACAAATATTGCTGAAAGAACGCAGAGCATTATTCACCTGCAGAACACACATTATTTACTCGCTGGAACAGGCATAATTTTGATCACTTCAAAAACTGAAGAATATATCAAACATATATTGTGTGTCACTTTATGTTAAATTTTTTTTTTTTAAATGCCAAAAAAATTCCTTTTAATGCCAAATTATTCATTATACTGCCAAAATATTTTTTTAATGCCAAATTATTTATTTTGTTGTTGTTGTTGGTCATTCTGGCCAAAGACAGGTTTTGCCACCGGCCATAAGGCGGGGTTCAAGGAACTGCAATGGTACTTTTGAGGAAGAAATTCCCCAAGAAAGTGGTTTTCCTTTTGCCTATTTATTTTTTATTGCCTATTTATTTTTGCTTATTTATTTTACTGCCAAAATATTTTTTTTACTGCCAAAATAATTTTTCTACTGCCCAAAATTGTACTGCCAATAAAAAAACTGCTATATTATTAAATTTACTGCCATTTTATGAAAAAGTACACAGTAAAAAATATTATGTAAATATGTTCTAAGAGGTCCACATAAATTTTTTATGTTGTTTCTCCCATAAGGCAAACATAAAACAAAAACAACATAAAAATTTTGTGGACCTGCTTATGTTGATTTATGTTGATTTTGACATAAAATTTTTTACTGTGTATGCCCTACTATTTATAAATTACTGCCCCTTTAAATAGACGCCTTATGTAAGCATAAGAAATCATTTTTTAGATTTGGTTTTACAAAAAAATTAGTGTACTGAGTTTCATTTCAAGGGATATTTTGTTATTATTTTCCGTCATTAGGTGTTGTCATATTCGCTGAGGCCAGGCTCCATTTTTTTTTTTTTTTTTTTTTTTTTAACGCCCTATACTTAGAAAGCCGTCTGTAACGATTGAACTTTTTGACCCTGAAAATGTTTTTTTAAGTCCCGAAATCTCCCCATTTTTTTTAAATTTTTAAAAGATATGTACAGTACATTTTTTTTTGGCATATACACCCTTCTTCCACTATATTCCCACGTCCTCCCTTGCAAACTGCGTTTTAAAATTTATTTTCTTGGAAATGTCTAATCGGCCCCTTTGAATTAAAATCATTTTTTGTTCTTATCTGCAAAACTTGTCGAGACTTGAAAATTCCCAGAAACCCCGCAAACACCTGCATCTAAAGCCTGGGAAAGACCGTAAATTGTCGAGTATCCCCGAAGCCCTCCGAAACGCCTACCACCCCCTCAAAATTTGCATACGTGATGTTTTGATTGGTCTTCCCAAGATCACCCTACCTTCCCTCGGTCCGTGTTAGCAATAACCGATTATCAAATACTAAAAAAAAAAAAAAATTTCAGGGCCGATATTATATGTTCTCGAAACGAATTCGTTGTGTTATCTTGGGTTACTTAAAAAAAAAAAAGTAGTTAATCATTAATTACTTTATTACATGTAATTAAGAAATTTAGTGCATATTTTATAATATACCGTAGGAACTCTTCAAAAGTTACTG
Organism: Liposcelis bostrychophila; assembly: GCA_037577465.1. Classification (NCBI taxonomy): domain Eukaryota; kingdom Metazoa; phylum Arthropoda; class Insecta; order Psocodea; family Liposcelididae; genus Liposcelis; species Liposcelis bostrychophila. The sequence goes on along the minus strand of CM075212.1, from coordinate 16,841,973 downwards.
TGCTAAAAATTATTGTTTAAATACCATGTGCTAAAATCGTTTTATTACGGTTATACTTTCGGTATTTGAAAAAAAAAATCTAATAGAATCAATTATATTCATGCAGATACATCGGATACCTTCATTCCAAAATAACAAACATCATTTAATGTGCACTCTCTTCCAGAAAAAGAAAAAAGAAAAAAAAAAAATAGAAAAATAGCATCCAAAAACAAAGGCGAATAGAAACCTGAAAATTTAAATTTTGGTAAGATTAAAATCACATGGGTCCTTGTAACAAGAAAAAAAAAACGGACTCAACTTTTTCTCATTTTCATGGAAGGCCATCCATTTTAATTTTTTTATTTTCAGTATGTGTAACTATAACTAAATTTCAGGGTTTACGAGAAAACTCTAGACTTCACAATAGAGAAGCGATATGAAAATCTAATTTCCTTGTCATTCTGACATCGAAAAAGGAATAGAGAGTTTTTGATGATTATGATTTACATCATAAACGAATAAAATTCCTATATCGACTTTTAGTTTTTGATAAACCGTATTATACATGTATAGAAACCCTTATTTTCATCGCTTTGCCTTTTCCTCCAAATTGCCAGAGAGGATTCTCTTTGAAAAATGAGACCTCAAAGAGACGTTAACCTATTATTTTCATTTCGAGAGAGATTAATTTGATGATGATGATGACGACAAGTTTTTGATGAAATTCTCCCAAAGTCGAGTAATTTTGTTTTTTTTAAGTTTGATTTTTTTTTTTTTTTTTTAAGTTTATATTTAAGAAATTTTTTATACCTAAGAAGAATGTAAGATCATGGAAAAATGAAAAAAAACATTGAGAGATGAGAAGTAGATTTGTTTTACCTGTTGTACATGAGGACGTCTGGCTTCCATATCCTATGTGGAGGAATTCGAAGATCTTTAACTCCACCGTATTCGGATGAATTCCACCTAAGGTTGACATCATTCCATTCCTGAAATTTGACGTTTAATCTAGTAAAAAAATTTTATTGTGTTTTTAGGGGTATTCGATAAACGGTTTACGAAATGCAAACTGAAATAATCTAAATCAAACGTATTTTTTTTTTCTTTCATGCTAACGATATAGTTTACTTACGGACTTTTAAAACGACAGTAATTCTATATGCGTAAGATATTTAAACTTACCAACTTCAGCCAAATATTCGTAATCAACAGCTGGTTCTTCTCGTCCTGCAAAAAAAAGAATAAAAATCCTTCATCGTAATGTTCTCATTGCGCACTTTTTAGAAACAATAATAAAAGCAGAATGAAATGTCGCTTCGTACTGTAATTCAAATTATTTTTTTCATATTCATTTGTTTGTTTACTTTATAATAATTCCGAATAAGAATTGATAGAGTAGTTAACTTGCATTTCGGTTTTTGAATTTTAGCACATTTTTTTAAGCCATAGAAATAGCTACGATCCCTTGAAAGTAAAATAAAATTAATAGATGAATTTAAAAAAAAAAAAAAAAAACGCCTTAAAAATAGTGATTAGATTTACGTGTTATTCTGTATCACTAATTTTTTTTTTTATTTTGTTAAATGTGTAAAAAGGTGCGAGTACCGTAGCAGGGGGCTACTTTTTACACTTTTTAATGGTTTTTCCACCACGAAACAGATATAAAATTTAAAACTAAATAAAATCTGTTTCTACAAACATCAAGAGTGGTCCTTTAGCTTTCATACTACCCTGTTATAATGCCTATACTTGTTCTAACACGAATAAAAACTCGATTTTCCAAAAGGTGTCGTTCTAACAAAAATGGGGTTACTTTTTACAATCATGTTTATACCTGAATATCTTTAATAATTGAAGAGGATATGGCAAATTATTGGTTTCTGTAAAACGATTGGTGCCTTTTTAGATGTCCTTTTAATAACTATTTATTTTGAACTTATTTATTTATTTGACTATTTTTATCGGTATTTATTTAAAAAAAATTAGTGAACGTAGTAAAAACGTAATCAAATCCTTGGAAACGTTGTGGATTTAGCACAAATTTTTTCATCGCCATTGACATATCTGTTAAAAGTAACCCCATTGATCGTAATTTTTGTTTCTTTTCTTTTTTTTTTTTTTTTTTTTTTTTTTTTTTTTTTGGCTTTCAATAATTTAATTTTGAGTGAAATTAGGATGATTTTTAAGGGACTATTTAGGGAAAGGGCGAAAAGCAATTTCATTTCAATTTCACCGGTGGATGCAGCAGAATGCATCTTAGTATTTTAGGTTTGCGTAATTTTTTATTTTTATTTTTTATTTTTTATTTTTTATTTTTTTTTTTTTTTTTTTTGTAGTAAAAACTTGATATTTTCATTTTAAAACAAGTTTAGGCAACTGGGCTTAAATATAACACTCGAAAATAATCAATAATTTAGAATAAATTTAATTTTTGAAAACATTCTTAGCCATTTTCAAGAATTCTTAAAAAAAATAAAAGTGTCAAAAGTAACCCCCTGGAGTAAAAAGTACACCCCTGTTACGGTGACTTGCATTTTGGTTTTTGAACTTAGTATTTTTTTAAGTCATAAAAATAGCTACGATCCCTTTTTATACTCTTCAATTTCATAAGAAGACTATATTAAATTTGGTTTTGAGTGAAGAGTACCTCCGTTAATATTGAACGGAGAGCAAAACAAACGGCGTTTGCCGGGCGTAACTTTTCAATCCAAAGCTATTTACACATGTCCGTCCGTCCGTCTGTCCTCATTTTTTCATGCTTCGATTGGAGACGCATTTTGAGCGCGATCGATCCCAAATCTGGTATATGAATAGGGGGCACTAAGGTCAAGAACTTTATAAATTATGGTCTAAATACGTACGCATATAGCAGAACGGCAGCCGTTCGAAAGGTATAATAATAAATTTAACAAAGCGAGAATCTTTTTTTTTTTTTTAAACTTTTTTTTTCTTATCTTTGTTTTTCGTACATACAATTAGATAACCCTCTTGCTTTCTGAGCTATGTAAGCGAAAATGGTTATCTCACATTCCGGAATGTTTGATAAGTCATTTTGGGGCAGACAAAAGAAAAAAAGTATTTACATTTCGTGGTTCTTTTTTTCTCTCACTTTTCTTATCATTATGTCAAATTATGCATTTCATATCCGATTGAACTTTTCGATATAGGGAACGTTGTCGATACATTGAACGGGTTTTGTATTTTATCTCATTTGTTAGGACCTGGCCTTTTTTTTTTTCAATGTCGCACATCTGCAATTTTGTAGAACATTCTAGAACATTTTACTACATTCTGCAACATTCTAGAACAGTGTAATTTGTCTGTGTATTTTGTTTAAGAACCACTACACTCAAAACCCAACATAACATTTATTGATATTTTTACTCGTGGGAGTAAGATTTAAATGAAATTAAAGCTTGTTTAATTTTGTTAAATGTGTAAAAAGTTGAAACAAGTAGTATTAATAGACAAAACGAGTTAAGCAAAAAGAACATTAAAGGGGGGGAATGAAATTTGTTTGTTAAGAAAGGCTGCCCTTAACCTGGAAACTTTAGCATGGGGGGGGGGGGGGGCTTAATTACTCATATACATGTAAAAAATTGAGGGAAAATAAAATAATTCCGTTTGTTGGTTACCTGCCCTGTCCCACCCCTTTTTCATTTCAAAACACCCCCTGTAACACTCCTTGAAATCCAAATATCCCTGGCTTTTATTTTTAATGTTCTGACTCCATTGACCAATTAATCGAAGGGTACAATTAATTTTACCACCGGAAATGCTGTATATTTTTGGGCTTTTTTCGTCAGCTGCCACTTTTTTTTATTGTTTTGATTATTTTTTCGAAAACTAAAAATAATGAAAACGGAAAAAAAAGTGTTAGCAGAAGTAAAAAGTACAAAAATATACTCCATTTCCGGTGGCACAAATAATTGTACCCTCCAATTAATTGTCCAATGAAGACAGAGAATTAATAACCAACACAAGCTTGAAAATTTTTTTATTGAAAATTTTTTACGTAAAAAAATTGATTTTTTTTACGTACAATTAGGTGAAAAATTTAATCGAATTGTCGGTTTAGATACGTACTACGTACTTCCGTCTGACAAACTCTGAGGTAAATAAAAGTTAAAAAACTAAAACGGAAACGGAAATTGTGGAATTCGAAATTTACATGAAAGCGATTATTTTGAGTGAATGCCGCCAACGCGTCAGAAATCATGGCCGATTGCACAAAAAATGAGTTTGCATCGTCCGCGAACCCGACTTTTTTTTTTGTGTGCATTCCTTTCTGTCGTAATTATTCAAGCAGTTTTTTTCCCCCCGCTACGATAAATGACAGCATTTGTTTTGACCTTTTCCCTTTAAATTTTCAAATGACAGACCCCTTGATTTATTTTGACGTAAATGAAAAATAAAAATACTTCGTTTGACTTGCTTTTCAATCAAAACCGTCTCTAACCGGGGTCAACGAAACTTATATTACCCACTGCCGAAACGATACCGTAGGAGCCCTCTACCCACGTTTCCGCGAATTAAAACGCTCTGTTTTGGGAAACCCTCTGTCGCGTTTTCCTGTAATCTTCGTGTTCGGATGCAGAGGCGATGTGGATGTTGACGTATTCTCGAAATTCGTGTGAAAAGGAAAAAGGAGAGAAGGAGAGGAGAAAAAGAAAGGAGGCAAGTAGGACGGTCATGCGTGTACGGACGGCCTAGATTTTCATTCAATGGAATCCCCCTTATTCATTTTAATCGTTTTCCCGGAAATGAAACTCTTTTTCTAGGAAAAAATTCGAAAACTGAAACTGACAATCTCGAAACTTAGAGCTATAAAATATATTTTAAGCCAAAAGTTGTTGAAAATTTATGCGTGCGTTTGAGGATCCCTATCTGTGTGAATCTGTAAATAGTGGGATGTCTGACTGGTCTGACTAGTAGGATGACTGTGGGAGTCAGTAAATAGTGGGAGGATGTTGCTTATAGTTATGGAGGAGAAAAAAAACAAATCAGTAATGCGAACATTAACATTTTTTTTAACTTTTGTTAAATAATAAATTTTATGAGAATGTATATGTTATAAAAAAATAATGTATTATGTCCTGTCTCCATTGGGCAATTAATTGGAGGATACAATTAATTGTACCACCGGAAATGCTGTATATTTTTGGACTTTTTCCTTCTGCTGCCACTGGTTTTCTTTTCCAGTTTCATTATTTTTAGCGTGGAAAAAATCATCAAAGCAATAAAGAAAGCGGTAGCAGAAGAAAAAAGTCCAAAAATATACAGCATTTCCGCATTTCCGGTGATACAATTAATTGTACCCTTCGATGAATTGGCAATGGAGGCAGGACATGTTCCTTAATTTTTGGGATTTTTTCTTCTACTACCACTTTTTTATTGTTTTTATTATTTATTCGATCACTAAAAATAATGATAATAATTAAAAAGAGAAAAAAAGTGGTAGCAGAAGAAAAAATTCCAAAAATACACAGCATTTCCGGTGGTACAATTAATTGTACCCTCCAGTTAATTGTCCAATGGAGACAGAGCATTATATATATTTTTTTTTGAAGTGAAACTTTATTATAAGGTGGGTGGGGGGGTCCCCTTAATGAAGTGAAGTGTATCGTCATGAAACTAATATTTTAATTATTTAAGTTAAAATTCAAAAAGTGACTAAGAAAAGTAGGACTTTTTTAAATGTGATTAAGAAAAATATCATTTGAAAAGCATTATAAAATAACAACAATTTCACTTTTTTTTGAATTTTTTTGAAAAAATCGGGCATGACGAGAAAATGCAAGATTTTTAAATTTTTGTTGGGTTCCTAGAATTTTTTGAAAATTCAAAAAGCGCCTCATAAAATAACTATTTTTTAACCCCATATGAAGTTTCATGTCTTCTTTACGCTATATCGACGTGTAGGGCGTATATTTTTGGACGTAGGACTACGTCTTGGGGTTCGGTCCTGGGGAAATCTGTCTGTCCGGGTTCTGTCCGGATTTCGCACTGTTCGCAGCAAAAATTAATATTTAATCATTATTTTTTTTTTAACTTTTGGCCATTTGGCCTTTTTTCTAGTAAAATTAGATTAGACGACATAAACGAAAGCAAGGACTTAAAAAATTTCTTGTAAATTTTATTTAACTTCTTTTTTAATTTTCGCTGTTTTAAGTAAAATTTACAAGACATTTTCTAAAAAATTTACAAGAAATTTAAAATTAAAATTTTATTTTAAAATTAGATGGTATGAACCGAATGAAAATTAGACGGCATGGACTTAAAAATTCCTTGTAAATTTTCAAGAAACTTAACATTTAGGATTAGTTATCGGGATTGGAACTAGAAATCGAAACGATTATCTGAACCAAATTTTTATTACCGCCCTATATAAAAATAGGGCGATAATAAAAATTTGGTTGAGATAATCGTCTCGATTTCTAGTTCCAATCCCGATAACTAATCCTAAATTAATTATGGAACGAGAGCGACTACTAAACTTAAAATTGCTAAAGCAGGGACTTCAAAATTTCTTGAGATTTTATTTAACCTTTTTTTTAAATTTTCTCCGTTTTTTTGAATTATATATATATTTTTTAAATATTAAAATTAAACTACATGAACAAAAACAAGAAGTTAGAAATTTCAAATAAAATGTTCGCTACATTTTTTAATTTTGCCCTTTTCCCTTTAGCCAAGAATATGAGCTGAGCTAAAGCAATGTTTTAATATTAAAATTTTAACTTTGAAGACTTTAATTAAAATTTTGACTAATTAGTCAAAATTTAATTAAAGTTAGTTTAATTAAAGTTTTATTTAAAAAAAAAATTAATTAAAGTTAGTTTAAAAAAAATTAATTTTACTTAACTTTTGACCTTTCTTATAAAACTTTTAAGTTTTTTTCGTGCAGGGAAAAAAAATTATATTTTTAACAAAAAATTCGAATTTTTTGAAAAAAAAAAAAAAAAAAAAATGCCTTAAAATTTTTAAATTGTTTCATTGTTTAAGCAATATTAGGACAGTACCCCAAAGACGTAGTCCTATGCCCCCATATCCCAGTATGATTTTTTTTTTAGTTTTTACTCGATCTAAAAATCTGTAATTTCACAAAAAAGTACGACCATTTTTTTTCTCTTGCTCTTGAAGATGTTCGGATGCACTCAGGCACACTCATTTTAAAGGAGGATGGGACCAAATAGGGGACCGGTAGCCTAGTTTATAGCGCACTCGACTTACAGTCATGAGGTTTTATCCTAGTTCACAGCTCGGAATTTTTCTCAGGTGAGACTGTCCGTTTTACAATCCCTGAGCAGGTAACGGGAAATAACGGAGCGGTAATTGCAAAATAGGCATACGGGCATGCGTTAAATTGTAGATTCCATAATGTCTGTGAGCGCACTCAAAGTTCAAAAAAATCAATTTATGTGTTTTTCGTCCGTAAGTTGTGAGGACGATTCAAAAAAGCTTTAACAATTGAATCTTTTTTTTCTCTCTCTCTCTCTCCTCTCTCACTCTCTCTTCTCTCTCTTCTCTCTCTCTTGGATGAAAAAAAAAGTTAAGGTACAATGCCAACATCGTCAAAAAAAAATTGTTTGAGTAAGATATTACTGGCTAAACTCCAAGAGCTGAAAAGATAAACATTGGAGTTTCCGAAATTTGGGAAAAGAAGGAAAAAAAAAGGGTTTTTTGTAGTTTTAATCGAATTTCATTGAACTTTTCTCATATCGGACGTATAGGAATTTCGGGCGGAAACATGCGACAGCTTAAGGGGAAAATTCGATTCTTTTTCTTTTCAATAAAGAAAATATTAAAAAGTTTCCTGCAGGAAGAGAAACGTTCATAGTTTTTGATGATTCTTTTTTTTTTTTTTTTTTTTTTTGCGTATTTTGGTCACGTCCCTCGAGATATTTTTCTTTCCTTTTAATTTTACTACAAAATAAAGATGACATATAGTTTTCGCAACCCAAAGGTTTTTTTCCGAATGACAAAACAGGAAACAGTAAAAACTAGTTTTTTTTTTTTTATTTTTTAAAACCTATCTCATGCCAAAGTCATTTATCAAAGAAGATAAAAAAAATTACCGGGAGAAATTTTTCAAGCTCCCTCATTCATTTCGAGGGTGGACGGTGTTTTTGGAATGTTGTCAAGAAAAGGCGAAACCATTCATTGCATCTGTCGAGGTAGGAGGAGCGCGAAAAAGCGCTCCGCGCTCTTTTTTCGCGGTAGAGATTTCCCTTAACTAAGTTGCCGCTTTTAGTTCGTTTTCCTCCCGGATGGGAGCAGCACCTGTTATCGTTTTCCCTCTTTTTTTTTTCTTTTCCTCCTTCTCGACTGCCACGCCGTACCGTCGTGCGTCGTTATATATAATTTAATGTGATTTACAACTTTTCGCTAATATAAAAGACGAGTTTAAAGCCGTTTATTCTCTTGGTATATCAGGGGCCCTTCATCAACGGTTGCTCAGGACTAAAACCTTCCGTGTTAATTAACTCGATTTTAGTCTACGTGTTAATTTGAGATGACCGAGCTTTTTAGCGGATTTTGATATTATCAAAGTTTCTTTTTCTTCTTACTTTTTTTTTTTTTTTTTTTTTTTTTTTTTTTTTTTTTTTTTTTTTTCTTTTGATCGATTGGTATGCGGAAATTTTGAACTTGAGTAAGTGCTTTAAAGTCGTTCGTGGAAGGAGGATATCCGCGAACGAGGAGATAGAGTTTAATAAAATTGCACTTGTCACAACAGTGTCACTTCGGAAAAAGGTTGAGTTACTCTTTAGAGGAATCTGTTTTTCATATTTCCCTACTCGAAAATTTCGGTCCTCCCGTTTTTGGAATTAAGAGTTTTTCTATTTTTAATTCTCAGCGCTTGCTTTTGTCTCTTTGAGATGGGAGTTGAAAAATATGTTTTAAATTTATTAGTTATCCATTCTTCGCCACTTCGATTTAACTTTTCAACGAATTTCCTTTTTTTTTAATTCAAAAAAAAAAAAAAAAAAAAAAAAAAAAATAAAAATAACTGGTAGGCCTATTTGGAAATTTTGAACTTGATTAATGCCGTTTCTCCATTATGGCTCAAAATTAATTTTCAAAATTTCCGGAAGTACTGTGCTTTAGTTCTTCTGTGAATTTTCGACCATGGATTAAGAATAAAAAAAACGCGATGTACTAAAAATCGCCGTCTTCATTTTTAAATCTTGGGTTAGAAACCCATAGAATAACTAAAGCACAGTACTTCCGGAAATTTTGAAAATTAATTTTTAACCACAACGGAGAAGCGGCAGAAGTGCTTAAAGTGCTTAATTTATATATTTATGAAAATATATAAATATAATAAAATAAAATTAAAATAAAATTTGGATTTTCTTTGTTTAAATCTGCTCACGAAATTATAATCGTGGTATTTTTTAAAAGCGATCCAGAATTCCCCGATAACTAATAATTTAAAGAAACTAGGATTGATAATTTTCAACAATGTTTTAAATTATTTGTAGAGAGTTTTACCGAAACTGGAATGATCCGCCATAAGATCGCCAATGATCGCCATTTATCATGACTTATTGGAACTTGATCCCTTTTGCATATCCTTTAGTCGTTTTAAAAATCCGTCACAGAGATTTTCTCCAAATTTTATTTTATTTATTTGTTCTAATTTTATTTATTTATTTATTTTTAACAAAATTTGTAAAAGGGCTGTCGGCCTGGCCCGTTAATTTTGTAAAATATAAAATAAAAAAATAAAAATAAAACTATATTTTATGAAAAACTGGTCACTCAATTAAACTTGTCCCGATTTTATTCGTCTTTTTTTTCTCAACAAAGAATATTTGGTCAATACTTAGGGAGTTGGGAGTAGTGCCCATTTTTGCGAATTATAAACACCGTGGAGCAGTAGTATAGGGTGAATTGTCAAAATAAAAAGACCCTTCTAACGAATTAGTAAGTTTTAAGCTGGGAAACCGCACTATTCTAAGACGAGTTTGACCGAAACGAAATTTTGTTTGGCAAATCATAAATCATGCAGCAAGCTTAAGGCAGAAGAAGATAGTCGGTATCGACCATAAATGCTTAAATATTCGAAAATTGAGCTCAAAACATTCATCAGATCCTTTTTGACGTAGGGCTAGGTCATAGGGCTCGGTCCGGGGGAAATCTGTCTGTCCGGGTGGTGTCATGGTGTCGCACTGTTCGCATACCAAAAATTAATATATTAATTATTTTAATATTGAAATTTTAACTTCAAAAAATTTTAAATAATATTTTGACTATTTTTTTTAACTTTTGACCTTTTTTAATAGTAAAATTAGATGACATGAGCGAAAGCAAGTACTTAGAAAATTTCTTAAAATTTTATTTACCTTTTTTTTTTTTTTTTTTTTTTTTTTTTTTTTTAATTTATACAGTTTTTTTTTTAAAATATCCTTTTTTTTTAATATTAAAATTAGACTACATGAACAAAACTATGAACTTAGAAATTTTAAATAAAATGTTCACTAGATTTTTTAATTTTGCCCTTTTCCCTTTTAGCCAAGAATATGAGCTAAACCAATGCTTCAATATTAAAATTTTAACTTTGAAGACTTTAATTAAATTGACTAATTTTTTTTCAACCTTACTTTTAACCTTACCTTTAACTTTTTTTCGTGCCAAGAAAAAAAATTGTATTTTTATCAAAAAATTCGAATTTTTCGATATACAAAGACTTTGCCCTACGTAAATATATGCCCCCATATCCCAGTCTGATTTTCTTTCTAAATAGCCTACTATGATAAGTCTCTCCCACTGAATTACTTTCTTCTTCGATTTCGTTAAAATAGAAATGAAAAAATTTCTTTGAATTAAATTAAGAGGTGTATTTTCCTAGGTTAATCCTCCCAATGTAGCTTGTTAACGGTTATGTTTCACTCAGTCCGTGCGTACGAAACTTGTGCATTATCCCAAGCATAAAAACAGGAGAAACTACATTACCCAGAAAATAAGATATTTACACTTTTGGACTATGCGAATTCCATATTTCCGTGGAGAGTTTTACAATTTTCTGCTTTACGTACTCTGGCGGAAAAACGATGTTGTTATATAAGGGAAATATTCCTAGCTGGGAAAGTACAGGAGGCGAGATGCGGAATGGGTTTTTGAAAAAGGAAGATACAGGACCCTCGAGATTATTTCTATGCAGAATTCTTTAATTTTATGCCTTTTTTTTTATTCGAATTGAAAGAATTATTGGAATTGAGAAAAGTGTGTACGATAATTATGAAGGTCTTTGAAGTGGGTGCATCTGATTTTCCGGTTTCAAAGACTTTTTTCTTCTCTTATTAGTCCCAAACAATAGCAAGGTGGTTGTTTGGGAATTTTATTTCAAATGTCTTTTTCTAAACGATTCCGATATTCGAATGCTTGTAACACTGTTTATGGATATAATAGTTGTTTAAAAGATGTACATCCATTGAACGAAAATAATGATTTAAAATAAGGGGTTTTATAATTTTTTTTATTGCGAATTATCTCCATTAGGGTGGCTCTTATTTAAAAAAGTTTTGAATTTCAGTGAACCCACCCCGTAATTTTTTTATACCAACCAAAAGAAAATGTCTAAATTTTTCCGATTTTTTCGAACGTCGTTCAGCCGGTGCTTCCGGGGACTTAAAAATTTCAAAATTCCCGTAAAGACAGAAAAAAATCAAAAATTTATTTTTATGTAAAAATTGTTGATTTCTATTCGGATTTTTATGCACATCACGAAACTATAGTTAAAAGTTTACATATCATACGGTTTTGATAATACAAATCAAAATATGGAAAAAAAAATTAGCAAAATATGCTATAGCCACAGTTTTTTGCGACATTCTCCGTATTTGTCTTCTAGCACAGTAATCTTTTGTCAGAAGCAAATTCGAACTTCATTTTCGTAATCTGCATAAATATTCTAATAGGATATCAGTACATAAATAATTTTTCGGTCTTGACCGAAATTCCGAAATTTTTAGGTTCCCGGGTACACGGCTAAACTACGTCCAAAAAATCTGAAAAAATTCAGATAATCTTCTTTCTGTTACTGTAATAAGGAATGAGGAAGTGCGTTTCTCCGAAATTCAAAAATTCGTAAAATAAGAGCCAACCTAATCTCCATTCGCCAATCTTCGTTTAAAAAATTTTGTAATAAAAAAAAGAAATTCAAAACGGATACCCTAATTGGAATGTTTGAACGTAATCAGAGGAGAAAAATAGTTCCAAAAATCAAAAAGCATAAAGAAGGCTAAGCCTTTGAAACTTTATATACCGGGATCGTAGAAATTAAAAAACACAGGATTCCGTAATCAAGGATTTTTAAATTTTCCGGATCTTCTGCTTGTCTGCGTTCCAGAATTGTTTGTCCTCCATTCTTTATTTTGAACTTAAATGCGAACTTCCCTTTGTATGCGGCATTTCTATTTGGGCTATTTTTAACGTAGATGTAATATTCCTGACCAATAACCTTTTTTTATAATAATCATGGAATATCGAATGAACAATTGAGAAAACAAGGACAAAAAAAAAAAAAAAAAAACAAGAAAGCCTTCGGCATTCATGGCCTGCGGCGCACGATCCGCCTGCGGCGGAACGTGCAAGGGTCGCTTTTCGGGCACTCGAACTCAGCTCGGCCTTCGGCCTCGCCTTCGCCTCTCTTAAGCCGTAAACGGCTTCAGAACTTCGGCATCTCAAAATCCTAGAAAACAAAACCAAGGCAAAACATTTATTAGCCAGTCCGAATAGGCACAGTCCGGGTGGGCACAAGCCGGCTGGGCAAAGTCCGGATGGGTACAGTTCGGATAGGCATAGTTCGGGTAAGCCCAGCCCGGGTAGGCTTAGTCCGGATGGGTGCAGTCCGGGAAAGCACAGTCCGGATGGGTACAGTCCGAGTGGGCACAGTCCGGGTGGGCCCAGTCCGTGTAAGCACAGTCCGGTGTAGGCTCAGTCCGGATGGGTACAGTCCGAGTGGGCACAGTCCGGGTGGGCCCAGTCCGTGTAAGCACAGTCCGGATAGGCTCTGTCCGGATAAGCACAGTCCTGGTAGGCTCAGTCCGAGTGGGCACAGTCCGGTGTAAGCACAGTCCGGTGTAGGCTCAGTCCGGATGGGTACAGTCTGAGTGGGCCCAGTCCGTGTAAGCACAGTCCGGTAGGCTCAGTTCGGATGGGCCCTGTCCGGTTAGGCTCAGTCCGTGTAAGCACAGTCCTGGTAGGCTCAGTCCGAGTGGGCACAGTCCGGTGTAGGCTCAGTCCGGATGGGTACAGTCCGGGTGGGCCCAGTCCGTGTAGGCTCAGTTCGGATGAGCCCTGTCCGGTTAGGCTCAGTCCGGGTAAGCACAGTCCGGATAGGAACGGTCCGGGTGGGTACAATCCGGGTATGCACAGTCCGGATGGGTACAGTCCGAGTGGGCATCATGGTGGGACATCATTAAACAAAATAGGCAAGTTTAAAAAAAAAAAAAATAATAATAATGGTTGCTTATTTGAAGAATTAGAAGTCAGAAAAATCAAGATATCAAATTAAGTTTTGAAATTAATATTTTATATTGCAGTGAAACATAAACTGGAAAAAAAAAAAGAAAAAAAAAAAAAAGGGGTGTTGAGCTTTAAAGAATGAAATTACTGTTCAATTTTTTATTACAAGATCTGTAAGTCATAACTCTTCCAAGTGTTTAATTTGTTTTTGCTTATATAATTATAATTATTCTAAGCAGTGAAGGTTCAATAGAATATCAAAACTTTTGACTAGTCAAACAGGTAAATGTAATGATTCTGATAAGCGGTGAAGGTTCAATGCAGAATTAAAACTTTTGACTAGTCGAACAGATAACAGTGATGATTCTGATAAGCGGTAAAGGTTCAATGCAGAATTAAAACTTTTCACTAGTCGAACAGATAACAGTGATGATTCTGATAAGCGGTAAAGGTTCAGTGAGAAATTTAACCTTTTGAATAGTTGAAGAGGTGAAGAGTGATGATTCTCGTAAAGTGGTGAAGGTTCAATAAAAAAATAAAACTTTTGAGTAATCAAAGAGATGAGAGTGATGATTCTGATAAACGGTGAAGATTCAATGGGGATTTATATGTTTTTGTTGTCTAAGGGCTAGGAAATTAAGATTTTGGTTGCAATAGGACATCAGACATCACACATTAGAATGGATTTAAAAGCTTTGTTTTGGTTAAAAAAAAGGCTGATTTTTTTTTTTTAAATTTAATACTTCAGTTTTAGAAGAAACATTAATGATTTGGGTAAGGATTCACAGATACACATTTCTTTATGTTTCTAAGCAAAGAAGATGTGATTTCTTTTCTTTTTTTATTCTTGCCTAAGATTGGAAACATAATGGTTTCGATAAGGATCAGAAACTATACATGGAAGTGTAGACTTGAAAGCTTTACGTTATTGGTAAATGGTGAAAATTTTACTTCTTACACTCTGGTTAAAGAAGGAAACTAATGATTTTAGAAAGCACTTAAGTTCTAAACAGACCACTGAAATTTTGGCCTGCTGAAACAATTTGAATCAATTTTTAAAAATAAAAATAACAGGATTAAAAAAAAAAAAGAAAGAAATTGTTTTAAGGCATTAGAAAAACATGATTTTTTTGTAAGCATACAAATATTAACACTTGAATGATTTTCTATTTGAAAATAAAACATAATTAATGATTTTACAGCGAAGCAGGTTTTATATGGAGCATTAAAAGTTTTGTGGAGTTGAACCCTGAAAATAATTTACTTACAGATCACACCTAACCTAATCTTGACACAAGAATGTATTTGCTGAATAAATGCCATCATTTTTTTGAACATTCACAATCAATTCACATTGACATTCTGAATACGATGCGAATCGTTTATTTTAAGTCATAACGAAAACAGAACATAACGTAAAATAACCGATAACGGTGAATTAAATCGGTGCAAGCTAACGGCTTTGTTTACTTTTTAATTTCAATATGGCGGACAAATATCTGATGTTCCGTAGTGGTATATGGAGAAAAATAAAACCTAAATATCTTTGGATAGGGAGGGTCTTTTTCGTCGGGGTAAACTTCTTGCACATCCTTGACCCAAATGTCAACTTTTAAGCCAAATTTTGATGCGAAAAGACATTGCGGGAAGACGGTATGCCGCACACGACATGTACGGCGTGGGATGTCGATTTGTTTCGCTTCTAAAAACATTGAAATAATTTTTCGCAAGACTGGACGAGCATTTAAATCGAAAGATAAACTCATTAAGATGAGGTTTAGAAGGTCCAATGCTTCAAAAATTTTATTAGGTTCATGTTTTTTAAATATGAAATGTAAATTCTGGCAAATAACGACGCTAACAAAACCAATACTTCGGCCATTTTGAGATGCCGAAGTAAAAAAAAAAAAAAAAAAAAACACTGAACTGCTGTAAAGGTATTAATTAGTTTACGTCACCAGCCGGTTTGCCGGGCGGTAAAGACATTTTTATGATAAGAAAAAATTTTTTAATCCGGTATTTTATAAAAAAGGGTAAGGGTTGTAAGAACAATTAAGTCTTTATATTTCATAATTTTAAATTGTTTTCGCAATAAAAAGAATATTTGTGTACGTGCATATGAAAACCTCCCACACAGTAAAAAATATTATGTAAATATGTTCTAAGAGGTCCACATAAATTTTTTATGTTGTTTCTCCCATAAGGCAAACATAAAACAAAAACAACATAAAAATTATGTGGACCTACTTATGTTGATTTATGTTGATTTTGACATAAAATTTTTTACTGTGCACTTGTACAATCCGGATAGTTTGTTTTGATTCAAAAGCTTATTTGTTTACAATAGGTTTAAAAAACAAAACATACTATCCGGAATGTATAAGGTGGGAGGTTTTCATTTGCACGTACACATTTCTTTCCCAGAGACTAGTGCAGCTCTCTTGCGGTGAAATTGGGAACTATTTCAACAACAAAAAATAAACAATGCCGGTTTATTATTTTTTTTTATTCCGAAAACATTTTAAATATTGAATCTTTGCCTTTGAAACATAACAAAATTTTTTGGCACGGTTTCGGTGCGATCCGATCTCATTATCATTCGCAAAAAAACGAATTTTCGAAAACAAAAAAAATTTTTTAATTGAGATAATTTACAACCGCCTGGCTAACCGACCAATGGTGTAAACGAACTAATACCTTAAAAAACAGCAGCACGATTTAAAAGTTTTTGAATCTTTTAAAACAATCGGAAAATAAAACAAGCTTTGAATGAGAGTTTCAGCGAAGCCTGCGAAAGAAAAACAATGGGAACAATTGGCTAAGAATTAACTTAAAAGTAAAGACAAAAAAAAATTTATACAGTTAGGTCGAAAATAAAACCGAATCCAGGAGTCCCATTACGACACTAAATCCGAAATTAAATTTTAACCTTCGGTTTTTACCGCTTTGAGTATATATACATCCCTCTCTTTCTCTAAAGAGACATCGGTACCGTCTGTTAGAATTTTATTTCTCGCTTTTCGATTTCCGGGAAAAACGTCCCGGGTGGCAGTGGGGGGGGGAAAAAAAGCGCAATTTCGATGCGAAACGCGAGTAGTAAATAAAGTTTCGGTTTGCTTTTTATGTAACGTAAACGGGGGAGAAAAGGTGAACTCGTTTTAATAAATATACCGAAAGGCTAACTAAAAAGGTGAAAAATAGAGGAAAAGTCGAACTCGGAGGATAAGTATTATGGTTTTTCGCTAACACTAACTCGGTCCCCGGGGAAACTGTCTCGATCCGCTTGACTCATGCTCCTTCTTTACTTTATTACGTTTTGGATTATTTTCACTTTATTTACTGCAATCGGTTCTGCATGGAATACATCATTACTACTTTCTTTTTCCTTTTCTGCTCAAAAGACATCGGTTTATGAGATTTAAAATCGGATTTTCCACAGACTGCCATATAAAACTTAAAGAGGAAAAACCAGCTCGATGATAATGTGAAAATGTGCTTCAAAATCAGCGTTTTCCTAATGACCTTTTAGTCCTTTTCTCGCTTCTCTTTCTCTCTCCTCTCTTACATTGCTTCCTGTCATCTACAACCTCTGTTCAGTTTTATGACGTAATGAAAATAGGTTCTCACTCTTTTCGCACCGGTATTAATTAGGAATTTCAGAATAGTGGGATTTGCATTTTTCGAAAGGTTTTTTTTCTGGAATTTTCGGAGAATTTTGAATTTGAGTTCGAGTTGAATTGATAATTTTTTTTTTTTGTTAATTACTACCTGCTTACGAGGCTGAAAATTATTTGGGTATTCCGGCTGTTCAGGTTTTCAGCACGAGTTTTTTTTAGAGATTTACTCTGTTTTATATGTTCTAAAAGAAACGACTAGTTTCGAATTACTCACTGATTTCATTGGCTTTGGCTCAAGTATTCATTTGTTAATGTTTTAAGTTTTGGTTTTATCTTTGCCCCAAAACTGGTTCAGGAAAAATCTCTGTAGAAGCAGGTTCGGAACCTAGACTCTCAGTTGAGCTACTATCATTAACTGAGTATCAGTTGCTTGACTTATAAACGACGGTTAAGAAATTGGGGGTGTAAAGAGTTCAACTATGCAAGTAACCATACCGGAGCTGCTAATCATTTTGGTTGCGCCTATTAAGTACCCAACCGAACCGAACCGAACAGGATTTTCCATAAGATAAACATTAGAATCGGAACGGGAAATCTTTGCCAGTTCCAAGAAAAAGTATGTTATAAAATTGAGTTATTAAAAACTTTAACTTCGTTATAAACTTTTATAACCCGCCAAAAAAGACATCTATTTATAATTCGTTATAAAATTTTATAGCACCAATTACTTTCAGTTTTTTTTGTAAGTTTTTTTATTTTCTTCTAACGCTTCCCGAATTTTTCTATTTCTGTTTTTATTTTTGAGCCTTTGTCAAATTAAAAATACAAGAAATAAACCGAAAATTCGGAAAAATCTGAAAAATATTATAAGTCAAAATAATTGGCAACTTAAGAACCATATGGCCGCTTTTAAAAATCAGTTGAAAGGCGACTGGTAAGTCGACCACAAGGCTCGGGTTCTATACCAAAAAATTGTAATTTTTCCCCCTTTTTTTTCGCATGAAAAATGTTTAAAAAGAGCTTACAAAGTCCCCATATGCTAAATATAGTGCAATTCAAGCATAAAATAATATATTGCTTAGTTAAAAATTTTAATTATAAAAATTTATAAATAGTTATAAAATTTTATAATCGGCCAAAACGTTATAGAGTTATAAAATTTTATAACGCACTTTTTCTCGGTGTTCACAGCTTTGAACAATATCCGCTAAGACGTAGCAGTGACCTGACCTTCCCTAAATGTCTCTACGGAAGCCCTGAATGGCCATTGTCATTGTCATAGTCATTGTCATTGTCATTGTCATTGCTAATTTGTCGACTGTCATGTTTGAGCCTGACATTGTCAAGTTCAAACTTGATAATATTGAAACTTAACATTATCAAATCTAATTCAACAGTGAAGACTGGCGGGTTGCAACTTGACAACGTTAAGTTTGATCTTGACATTGGCAAGTGTGAACTTAACATTGCCAAGTTTGAACTTTACAGTGTCAGGTTCAAACTTGACAGTCAACGATTCCGTGCGTCGGAGGTGAACTAACGTATCTCTATCGTAAATAAGATTAGACATAGTCTGTTTCGACATTTCTTGAAAGTGTCATGTGACTACAAGTTACAACGCTCATGTTGGTGTAAGCTTGTGGTCACATGACACTTTCACGAAATGTCGAAACAGACTATCTCCAATCATATTTACGATGAAGATACGTTATTTCACCTCCCAAAGCACGGAATTAGCAACAAACAACGATCCTTCAGGACTTCTGTATGTCTCTCCATTAACTGACGAAGATCAGTTGCACTAATGATAGCTTTACAGATAAAGGTAAACATATCTACGATTTCTACAGCAAACAGCGGAAATTATCTTTTTTGTCAAATTCGTAAAAGGTGAAAGAAAAAAACTAACAGAAAGTATTTCCGAATCGGGGGAAAAAAAAAGAATTTTTAATTGCAAAAGAAAGAAAAACCGACGCACACCGAAAAAAAACCTTTTTTTTTTTTACGATTAGAGTCAGACAAAAGAGGGAAAAGCGATTCGCGTAAATCAAAAATTGCCATTTACAGAGATTTTCACTTTGTGAAACTTTGTTTTTCCTACAACTTTATCAAATTTCACATTCATTTTCGATGAATAACCGCGCGCGTAGCTCAAGCTTTTTATCGATTTTGACTTTAAAAAGTTTTTATGACCGACATGAAAAGCCATCCTTTTCCGTTCGTGACATCCAACTTTTTTCCCTGGATCCTCCAGGGTGTTAAGGTGTCATCAACATGTACATCTTCCGTGACTGATACCCCGGAAACGTCCGGTGGATGTCCGTCACCGGACGGGCATGGTGACAACTCAAAGACGTCCCAGGGGGGGCTTAAACAATTCAATTTTAACTTTCTGCGTTACTCTTCAGGAGATGAGAGATCACCGAAGTGCCATTATTTTGAACGATTTTCATAGGTCTGCGGTAATGAGTTTCGTGATTACATTTAAAATCTTTTTACTTTTATTATGTTGAATTTTTTTTTCCATCTCCCACCTTTGCAATCGGTGTTTTATACAGTATATATCTCAAACGTAATTTAATTTTACGGCCGGTTTTTTACGATGTCGTAAAACCAAATACGAAAAAAAAAAGCAAAAATGAATTTGTTAAAGAAAGAATATTATTTACCACCGACAAGGATATAATTTTTCCTGTTTGAGTTTGATAATAACAAAAGGGAGCGTAAAGGTTGCATGTTTGGTTGCAAAACGCATAGCATTAAAAAATATACTTGCAGTGTTTGTGCCAAACTGGGAGGTGCAGGAGGTTACTGAATCCTTTATGCGATACTCTGGCACTTCTGGATGACAGGTATAGGGTAACAATCCAAATGATCCTTTGGGTTTTAAGACTATAGTTATGGAATAGGGAATCTGCTCAATGTTCTTGGTTTTTGGATTCCGGATTCCAGGTTTTCTGCAAAATCCTTCGGGAAACCTCGAGTGATTTTCGGAATAATCCTGTTGGGAATTTGGATTCTTTTCTACTTTTTTGAGAGTGTGAATGAGGTGGAGGGGAACCGAAGCTTTCCCCGCATGAGTTGGTGTCCGGTAAAGGGGAAAATGAATAGGAATTTTCAAACAGGATCATCCCGATAATCATTTGAGGTTTTCCGAAGGATCGTTCCGGAATCCTGGAAGATTCCCTACCATTTTCCCTAAAAGAAATAAATTCCTAACCCATTTTTCTGAAAAGAAATAAATTTCTAATCAATTTTTCCTCAGAGAAATAAATTGTTAATCCATTTTTCCTAAAATAAATAAATTGTTAATCCATTTTCCCTCAAAGAAATAATTCCTAATCCATTTTTCCTTAAATAAATAAATTCCTAATCCATTTTTCATGAATTAAATAAATTCCTAATCAATTTTTCCTGAAAGAAATAAATTCCTAACCCACTTTTCCTAAAAAAAAAAATTAATTCCTAATCCATTTTTCCTAAAAAAAAAATAAATTCCTAATCCATTTTTCCTAAAAGCAATAAATTCCGAATCCATTTTTTTTAAATTTTGGTTCCTAAAATTGTTTTCATAACTATTTTTATTTTCGAATTTTTAATTTTCCTAAAATTTTTTGATTCAGTTAAAAATTCAATTTCTTAAAATGTTTAAAATTAAATTTCCTAAAACCCCTTTATCGATTTAAAAAATAAAGAAAAATATCCATTGTAGGAAATTTTATTTTAGGAATAAAAATATTTTAGGAACCAAAACTTTAAGGAAAAATCGATTAGGAATTCATTTTTTTAGGAAAAATGGTCGGGAACGATCCTGGAATCCAGAGACTAGCAACAGTGAGCCAGCTTCACTATTCCATAACTCTACAGGTTTTAAAAACTTGTTTTAAGGTTTGCTTCGACCTTGACGGGCTATTTATTTCGGTCATATGAGAAGTGCACATGGGAATAAGAGGCTGATGTACATTCGGAATTGACCTGTTTTTTCCTTCACTAATTGCATTTTGGAATTCTGTCCATGCTGTACCGCATGGAACAAACGGACCAAACAAATCGGTTTACATCTTGAAATGCTATCACGTCTGTTTCAGGAGAAAGGAATGAGGGAGAGACATTTCAAAAATTCTTAACGGGGCTATCCAACTTTGAGATACAAATTTGGTTTAAAACACTCTTATTTTTTGCACACTTATTTAGTCGTAAACATTAAAGGACCAGTTTCAATAGAAGTTAAGAAACAGAATCCGAACTAAAGAACAAGAAGGAACCAAAATATGGGCGAAGTGAAATAGTTTACTCCGTGAAAATTGTAAGATAAAAATCGTCTTTTTCCCTGGGAAAACTAACGATCAACGTTCCTTTTACTACCGGAGCAAAAGGAAAAGATTATTATAAATATTCTTTGCAGCTAATTTATTTTAATCTCCTCCATAAATTTGAACGGTACATCATACCAATAATTTAATCTCCCGGAAATTTAGCGCCTTATGCAAATAATAAAATTTTTAGATCAGCATGGCTTATCTGTTATTAAATAAACTGGTAGTCGTAAAAGAAATTACGGCATCAACGATTTGTCTTGCTTATAAATTTTTTATAAAAAAAATAAAAAAAAGATTTTGAAGGTGATTCTTCGAAAATTTCGTTTCAGAAACTGCTAACTATAGGATCTAGAATGGCGACCGGAAATATCAAACTTCATTTATTCTTAATTTTTTTTTTGACATTTTCCGATTTATCGTTAACATTTCAACTATTTACGGCGGTTCTAATTAAAATTCGAGAGATAATTTTCAGTTTGTCGTGGTCCCCTGTAAGAATTGATATGAAGAAAGCAAAAGCGTTTTGTTTTAAATATTAAAAATTTTTCCTGTTTGGCGCTCTGCTGAAAGCATAAAAGCGCTAAAGCATAAATCCGTGATTCCCATTCTTTTCCCTTCTCTTCGTTTTTAAAACGTAAGTTCTAATTTTAAAATTTCCCTTTGACTGATCACCCGTTTTTTTATTTTTTCATTTTTTTACGAAAAACCTAAAACCGCAGAAAACTGTACAAAAAAAAAAAAAAAAAAATAAAAAATAATGGTAAACAAACGGACGGTCAAACCGGACGGTTTTCAACCAAAAAAATGATTTCGATCTACAGAGAAAAAAAATAAAATAAAATATTTTATTTTGTATTTTTTAATTCGTGGAACATTCCACGAATTAAAAAAGAAATATGAAATTAAAAAAAAAAACTTTTTTAATAAACACGGGGGATATTTTCGTTCGTGTAAATGACACATCTCGAATTCCACGGCTATCATTTGCAACAATTTTTAATTGGAAGATGCAAAAAATAAAAAAAGTCAAAAGCCATCGAAAACGATTTCGAATTAAATCGAAACGTTTTGGAATGGTCCTCGAAGGCCGCGTTTCACCGGGGCGAAACGGATGAAACTTTGATCGATCACCTTTTCCTGACGTTTATTCGGTGTTTCCTTTTAATGATCTAAACCGTTGATTTATTTTCTCCCTTAGGCGCTGTTTTGAAAAAAAAAAAAAAACCGAAAAAAGGTCGCAAATACGTAACGAACAAAAAGAAGAAAAACCGACGAAATATTTGAAAAAGTCCGAAAAGTCAACACTTGAAAGTAGAATACCGAATTGGGTTAATTTTTAAAAATTTTTCTAATAAACCAGCGTCGTTGAAAAAAGGTGATCGGCTAGAAAAAAAATATTTTGCATCATATTTAAATGTGTAACGATAGAAAAAAAAATAAAGATATCCTCGTTGCATTTGCTATGGGAACATAATGGGGAGGGAAAATAAAGGAAAAGTAAATATTTGCACTGTGCTTTGAATGAACCAAAAGACACACAAATAGAATTTTATGATGATTCGCTCATCATTGTTATTTATATAAAAAAGGAAAAAAACTTGTCGAACGTCGACAGAGCCATTTCAAAATTCTAACGTATTTTCTTTAAAAAAAAAAAAAAAAAAAGATAGGAAAAAAAATTGGTCCTTAAAATGGGATCTTTTTTTAAATTTTCTCCTTCGAAAACGGAATGAAGGGAAGTTAGTTTAATCTAACTTTTAAGATTACTTTGCCAAACAGCATTTTGAAGTTTAATTCTCAACGCGTGTAAGAAAAATCCTTGTGTATTTATGGTTCCTTTTCGCTTTTTGTTAACAAGGGAGTGGGGAAACCCTTGGAAGACATTTCCGTTGTATGTATTAACTCAATTTGAAGGGTTAGTTTCAGTTAGTTAAAGTAGCTCCCAGCTCATTTTTTTTGGTGTGATGAGGCCTAACTAGGTGTTCGTATACCAAATCGTTTCAAATGATTGATTTTGGGTATATAAACAAAGACATTACAGCACGTGGTACCTACGGCTAAAGCACGAGAACGCAAGGTTACAGGTGACAAGTACCGGGAATCGGTATGAAACTGTGGCAACTACTGCTTATAGTTAATCAAAGTTGTTAGGTACTGTTGTATTATACCTGAGTTTACCTATCTTTAAGCAAAAAAAGTACAAGGTTATTGCTCTTAATCCTTTAAGGACGGGAAAGAAACAGTCAGGCGATATAAGGCATATCTCTATGTAGGACTTCGTCTAGAATATTTTTGTTGAGGCCAAGAACAGAAATCTACGACCTAGAATGTAAAATTTAAAGAATTTTAATTTCTCAACAAAGAATTAAAGAATTTTTACCGAAAAATTAGAAAAACCGACAAAATTGACAAAAATCATATCCCAAGAAATTTTCATAAAAAGATTTCAGATAAATTATTAGATAAATTGTTTCAGGAAAATTTTATCAAACATTTTTTATCATCTCATTTAAAATTTTCAAGAAAATTTATATTAGAGTTTCCAGTAAAAATTTTTCTGATATTTACATATTGGGTTGAAACATTGAAAATCAAAGATGTTTGAAAAAATTCATCTAAAATTTGATCAAATATTAGTTTCAAAATATGTTTTTAAAAAAAATATTTTGTCAATTTCCACGCCGGAACTACGCCGGAATTAGTGTGGAATGTTGGTCCAACACATTGGTTGAACATGTTGGTCAATCTTGTTATACGAACATGCTGGTCCAACATTTCGTATTGAATTTGTACCCTTGGGGTACAAACACAACAAGTTGGCATAACATGTTTGTCCAACATGTTGGTCCAACATTCCATAGTGAATTTGCACCCTAAAATTTTAAGTAAATTTTTTCAAAAATCAAAAATCAGAAATTTTCATTCAGTTTTTAAGACAATCCACCTTCCATTCCTCAGGTAGGATAACTAAATTTTTGGGAATTAAGTAGAGAAAAAATTGATTGGAATGGATTCGAATCCAGCCTCGTTGGTTCGAATCCAGCTTCCAATCAATTTTTTCTCTACTTAATTCCCAAAAACTCAGAAATTTTCGTTTCAAAAAATTTTAATGACCCCCATAAATCCTCCAAGCCCTAATTTTAGTCTTTGTGGCCCCATTTTTCAATAAAATTTTACCGAAAATCATCAAAATCTAAAATATTTTCTAAAAATTTTCCGTTTCTTCTTATAAAATTAGTCGAAATTTTTTTACAAAATCTATATATTAAAACGCTAAAAACCCCCAAAACCTATTTCCAGTCGCCCTGCAGCCCCTATCCGACAGATTTTGACGATCTTTTTTTTTGAATGAAAGCTCTTCACGTGTAGATTTGTCCAATCTGAAGCTGGAAGTCATTCTGAGGGGTGGTTAAACTTTAAAGCCGTTTGTAAAGAGGTACTGGG
This sequence comes from Liposcelis bostrychophila, assembly GCA_037577465.1. Classification (NCBI taxonomy): domain Eukaryota; kingdom Metazoa; phylum Arthropoda; class Insecta; order Psocodea; family Liposcelididae; genus Liposcelis; species Liposcelis bostrychophila. Next base: position 16,817,138 of record CM075212.1, on the reverse strand, counting down.
CGGTCAGCAACTGAAAGAGGAGCAGTCAAATTTTGACTGGGGACAGCTAGTTTTATTATAAATTTCTTTAAAAAAATCGATTTGATTCCCCGCAGCTGTCGTCTTTGGCTAGTTCAATTTTTACTATCCAGTTTTGTGGATTTTAAAGGCTTTTCTTAAGAGGAAAAGATTTGATAAGTTCCAAAATAAAACATTTAAATTTCAAATTTTTGGGAATTTTTGATTTTTTTAAAAATTTTTACTCAATTTGTAATATTAATAAATTGATTTTTAATCAAATTTAAAAAAAATTGAAAAAGCCCAAAAATCTGAAATTTAAATTTTTTATTTTGTAGAACTTATTAAGTTTTGTTAATTTGGGTACTTACATGCGTTGGAAATTCACTTTTTGGCTTTATAAATGCAATTTTTTAGAAAAAAAGAGCCAGAAATAAGGAAAAATGGGGTTAAGATAGGTTAAAAAATGTTTGGCATCGAAATTATATTTGGGGCATTATTTCTACATATTTTGGCACATTTCGGGTATTTTCAAATTCTCAAAATTTTTTGCCCTTATCCTGGTTTAGCCATCCCCGTTTTTCTACTATAACCCTGCCTGAGCGGCCAACTGCTCAATATTTTCGAACCGAATATTTTTTTTTAGGAAGCACAATACGTACCAAAAATACCCTATAAAGGACAATTTTTTATATTAAAAGATGTTAATCAGGCGAATTTTTGAAATTCGTCCAAATTAAGCACCATTTCGGCCCTAAAAACTTCAAACCCCTGGGCCTGGGCCAAAAATTTTTTTTTCGATCTAAAAAAAATTCATGCTTCTATTTACATATAAATGAATGATTTTTTGCCCAGGGAGCAAAAATTAAAAAATTGACCTTCAAAATGAGCCACCCTAATGCTCTCTCTATGCGTTGTTGTTATTATTACTCAAAAATATAAATTTTAAAAAATATTTTCCGAATTTTCCAAAATTTGGAGCTTAAAAGGTTAATTAGAAATGTTATAAACTGCGTTAATTGTTGTTATTATTTTTTTTTTTTTTTTTCCAATTTTAAATTATTATTTTTTTTTTTTTTTGCAGTTGGTCACTCTGAGATAACGCTTCTACATGGGAATCGCACGAAGTGACATTTGAAAGATGCCTCAGGTCGCCTAGACGCATCTTTTTCTCTGTTATCATAGCACGATATTCACTTCTATTTTTTATGCGACTTGATATCTGCCGGCGAACATCCTAGATACGTCTATACCAGGTAATCAATATCATACATAAATTATAACATTAACACTTACCACGTCTATAATTTGCATAAGCGTTAATCCAAAACTCAACTGTAAGGGCTCCGACTCGTTCCCAACCGGTCGTTCCAAAACGTTGTAATGATCTAACAACGTATGGAGGAGCCTTTTTTCGTGCGGCCCCTGGAGTGACTCTGAAAAACGAAAATGAAAGAAAAAAAAATTAATTAGTAGAGCTTTCGGAGAAAGTTTTTACGATAAAAAATGTCTCGGTGTATACGTCCTCGTTTTATAAGTTTTTGCGAAAGGCGGCGCGGCGGTGGCGGGACGGGACATGTTAAAGACCTCCCGAGTTTAATTAAGATTGGGGAAAAAGGTAATTACAAATCTCGAATTTCAAAACTTGGGGGAGTAGAAAATTTTCATTCCTGGAGTTTTCCGAAAAGTGTAACATGCAGAAAAGCAGAAAAGTAATTAAGGTCAAGTGCAATACACCGGACCGGGTTTATAGTGCAGGCATAAAAACTTTAATAACACAGTAAATGCAAGGTATTATTTTTCCGAGAAAAAAAGGTTATTTTGTATAAAAAAAAGGGAATAAAAAAAAAAAAGAAAAAAACAATAACCAATTTCGAAATCATTAGTCTTGATCAAAATTCCCGTCATCGGTGAAAATTTTTATCGTCAACCTCATTATTTATTACACATCAAATCCAAGCGTTCATCTTTATTCATTTTTCGTTAATCTCTTCGGTTGTTCCACGGAATTAATTATCCAGTAAGGTCACCCGCTTACCTCCTCCCTCCCATCCCTCCCTCCTACCCTCCTCTTTCGATAACACGATGCTGCCGGTTTGCCTTTTTGTTCCCGAAGCGCCACTCGAGCTCCCCCCGTTCCTGTGGATTATCCGAATTTTTATATTCGGACACACATACGCACACATTCTCACAAATGGGGGAAAATAGGAAAATTTCAAGCGATAAATTGTAATCAAAGAAAATTATTTTACCGGGGGGAAAAAGTTATTTCAGATATGCAGAAAACCGGGCTTTCCTCGGTGACGATTTAAATGTGGCAATTATTGCGAAATCGTTTACATTGTTTTTACGCAACGTGACGATTGTCCCGAAATTATAATTCGGATGGAATTTCGAAAGTGAAGACAAAAGGGATGGTATGTTGAAGGAATGAAATGGGAATGGACGGGTTTCACGATTTGCAATAAATTCCCCGCCGTTTCCATAAAAATACAATTTTTTACCCGACTTTTTTTTTTTTTGCTGAAAAGCACAATAAAACACGTCGTCTTAAATTCCGCCCCGCATATTGAGAATTACAAAATCGATTTTATACGTCTATAGAAGAAGATATATTTTGAAAATTCAGATTTCAAAAAGTAAAGCTTAAAATCCGACGTTTTCCATTGGAAACGTCGGATATGTCTGGAAAACTTACTCTTTAATATAAAACATATTAATTTTATCCTGGTTTTTAATTCTGACGAAAAGCTTTTTTTTTGCGGGATTTGAATTTTTTTCTTATTTTTGCTTTATGGACTTAGTTCGGTAGCGATCGAAGAATAATTGGTTGTACTAGACACTTTGAAGTTTTTTTAGGGTGTTTAATGGCCTTTAAAACCTTTGAAAAGCTTTTATTTTAGCTAATCACTTTCAGTAGACACCCTAAACTGCGGACGGGTAATTTTTTTATGTTGTTTGGCGATTTTTTGGAAGTAAAAATGCAGATACGAGTTATACTGTAAGGCTGTAGATATAGTGTACAGTTGATGAAGATTTTTCTTCATCACTTTAAGGTCAGCAATGACCTTAAAGTTTTTTAAATGCTTATTTTAGGGTTGAAATTAATTTTTTTTTTCCGCTAAAAAATGTAGTGATTTTTGTCGGGAATTTTGCGTAGATTACGAATATGACGTCCAAAACTACCTCCGATGAGTAGTTTTTGAGTCATAGATCGGTTTTTGAAACTCTAAAATTATTCAAACATTTTTCATTCTTAATTTAAAATCTACTTAATTTTGAACTTCAAATATTCGTAATCTCAAAATTTCCGACAGGAATCTGTGGAAAAAAATCTATCTAAATTTTTTCTACTGCAACTTTTTTTTTTCCGTAGAAAAAAAAATTATTTATTTCTGCCCTAATGTAAGCTTTAGCTTTCAAAAAATCTCAAGATCATTGCTCCAGCTCAAGATGCCATTTTAAAAACCTGAAGAAAATTAAAGTTATTAGTATCTTTCAGAGGCAATGATTCTGATATCAGGCAATTTCTAATTCGAAAATTCGTGTTTAGCAACAGAACCCTGCAGAACCAAGTGAAACCCATTGATATAATTTTGAAGGTTTTTTTTCTTCACAGTGGCGTTAATGTAAATTTGTATTTTTAAAATTAAAAAAAAAAATTAAAAATTTTCAAAAACAAAATTTTTTTTTTGCATCAATTTATTGATTAAATATTGATAATTACTGATAAATAGTTGATTTTACTGACAAATGATTAAAATTACTGACACTTTTTTAACTGACCGTGCAAATACTGACAAATAATACTCCCTCTGTCCGGAAATAATGTGTGTGTTTCTAACTTTTAATTCCCTTTTCGCAGGCTTTTGATTTTTGACGGAAGTGATGGTACCACATAACTCACCCACCCGAACACTTTTTCACACCACCCCCCATCCCCCCCCGGGGTCCCCCCCTTAGAAAAAAAAATTCATGAAAAAATGAAAAAAATCGACAATTTGAATTAATTTCGCCACGCTTCTGAAGCGAAGGCAAAAAATTTGAATGTGACCGGGAATGAGAGAGTACATGACCCTAAACAAGAATCCACCATGAAAAATTTTTTTGCATTACTCGAAACCCCCAAAAAAATTTTGGGGTCTCGACTACCCGGCCAAGGGGGGAAATTTTTTAAAACCTATTAAACGGCCACCAAAACTTGGTCCGGGGGTTTTGGGGTCGCTAATTTCAAATCTGAGGTCGGTTTTCAAAAATTCAAGATGGCGGATCCAATATGGCGGACTTATGTTAGAAACCTTGACCTTTTCCCACGAAAATTCGTGTTCGGGGGGATATCGGGGTCGCTGATTTCAAATCTGGGATCGGTTTCACAAATTCAAGATGGCGGATCCAATATGGTGGACTTATGTTTAAATAATTGACTTTTTCCAGGAAAGTTCCTGTTCGGGGGTATATGGTGGTCGCTGATTTCAAATCTGGGGTCAATTCAAAAAGTCAAGATGGCGGATCCAATATGGCGGACTTATGTTAAAAACATTGACTTTTTGGCACGAAAATTCGTGTTCGGGGGTATATCAGGGTCGCTGATTTCAAATTTTAGGTTCAAATTAACTGTTTTCTTCCAGTTCCAACCATTCTTTTTCTTTCCGTCATCAAAAACCGAATCTTCTACGAAACAATGTGGTTTCGCGTTATGCCGCTGAACCAAAATTTTTTAAGAAATTTGTAAAGAAAGCAGTTAATTTGAACCTAAAATTTGAAATCAGCGACCCTGATATACCCCCGAACACGAATTTTCGTGCCAAAAAGTCAATGTTTTTAACATAAGTCCGCCATATTGGATTCGCCATCTTGACTTTTTGAAAATTGACCCCAGATTTGAAATCAGCGACCACCATATACCCCCGAACAGGAACTTTCCTGGGAAAAAGTCAATTATTTAAACATAAGTCCGCCATATTGGATCCGCCATCTTGAATTTGTGAAAACCGATCCCAGATTTGAAATCAGCGACCCCGATATCCCCCCGAACACGAATTTTCGTGGGAAAAGGTCAAGGTTTCTAACATAAGTCCGCCATATTGGATCCGCCATCTTGAATTTTTGAAAACCGACCTCAGATTTGAAATTAGCGACCCCTAAAACCCCCGGGACCAAGTTTTGGTGGCCGTTTAATAGGTTTTAAAAAATTCCCCCCTTGGCCGGGTAGTCGAGACCCCAAAATTTTTTGGGGGGTTCGAGTAATGCAAAAAAATTTTTCATGGTGGATTCTTGTTTAGGGTCATGTACTCTCTCATTCCCGGTCACATTCAAATTTTTTGCCTTCGCTTCAGAAGCGTGGCGAAATTAATTCAAATTGTCGATTTTTTTCATTTTTTCATGAATTTTTTTTTCTAAGGGGGGGACCCCGGGGGGGGATGGGGGGGTGGTGTGAAAAAGTGTTCGGGTGGGTGAGTTATGTGGTACCATCACTTCCGTCAAAAATCAAAAGCCTACGAAATGGGAATTAAAAGTTAGAAACACACACATTATTTCCGGACAGAGGGAGTATATTTTTACTAAGGCTTTCATAAAAATACTGATATTTAATTAAAAAATAGTGACAACTTAAATAGATGCCATTTGAAATTACAGCGATAAAGATTGACGTCATTAATGCTATCCCAATCGTCAAAATTAAGATGCTGACTTAGGGTACAAGTTTGCAGCAAGACGCCAACTGTATAAAATCCTTTTCTTCACATGTAGAAGAGTATGTTTGGGTATTTCGTTGTACTTGTGAACGGAGTTTGACCTTATATTTGACGAAAATATACATGGCACTGGTTCTTTGAAAATGGTTAAACGGCCCGAAATATATTGACACTCCGGGGACTTACTTAAATATCTTATATTTCTCACTAATTTAATTTACGGTGTTTTTTTCTTTTTCTTTTTCTTTTTTTTTTTTTTTTTTTTTTTTTACCAATTTTTAATTTTATTCTTATTTTCAGATATGTTATCTTTTTTTTTTTTTTAATATTAATCTTTCAATTTTTACAATTCATAAATTTTCAAATATGTTAATTAATTGTTTGTATCATAAATCATGAAATGGGTTAGGCAGACCCATCATTGTAACTTGTAATCTGTCAAGTGTACTTATCAATATCATGTCAATATAAAGTATTTTTCTCTTTTGGCCAAAAACAAAAAATAAAATCGGACTTTTGACGAATATAATGTTAAATTACATACATAAGTTCAATGAAATACCCAAACCAGACTCTTTCGAATGTGTTATAAAGAATTTCACAGATTTTCATGCTCGATTTGACCTCCAATGGCCAAAAACAGAAATGTCTAAAGAAAAAATGAAAAAATAAAAAAAATCTGCGGTCTACGTCTTGCTGCGAACTAATACCCTTAAATTCTACCAAAAATTAAAAAAAAAAACGAATAAAAGCAGTTTATTTTAAATCGAGCTCGTTCAATATGTTTTATGAGTCTTTGTAAAGTCTTTCAAAAAGCTTTCGAGATCGTTCTTATTCCAGTTAGTCCATTTGGGCACACAATATTCAACTTGTTTTAATTTACCTACCTGCTTTCAATAAATATTGCAGTTTAAACCCGGATTAACGTTCTTTTAGATGACTTTATATTTTCTGTGTATATCCCCCTTTATAAACATGAGGAACACCTCAGGGTCCCGAAATCCTTTTTATGTTGATACTTCATAAAATATTTACCCCTTTTTCAAATTATACGTCAATAAAAGAAACCTTTTTTTTTAAATATAAAGAAAAAAATGATATGGCACTTGCGCTCCTGTCTCGGATTTAATCCAAGACTTGACCAATGTTATAAAAAAAGGTCTCCTACTAATAGAACGTTGGCCGATTAGGGTGGATCGAAATTCGAAAATTTTTAGATTTTGAAAACGGGCCAGGGCTCGAAACTTGCCTTTTACCTTTAAGATTAAACCCAATTTTTTTCGAATCTTTCAGGTGACATCTTGAGGTTGCAGATTGGCCTTGAAGTTTGGCCAAATTCGCGTTTTTTTCATAAATCCTTAAAAATCCTTCGAGGCGTTGATTGTATGATAAAGTAGATGAGGCCTGTTTTGTAGCCTATAAAATTCTGTACCTCTTTTTTGCCTTTTCGATTTTCCGATAGCGTCGACCGTTCTGGAGATAATGCGGAAAAACCGTATTTTTGGCCAAAATACCTATCAAATTCTGAAAATTCACTTTTCATACTCTGACGTGCAAAAGTTCATAAAAACAAAGAAAATAGTCACTTAAGTTTAAGTTAATACTTTTGGTATCAAATTTGGCCTCCACTGCGACCCCCCCCCCTCCCCTTAATGCTCTAATGATTTAAAAAAATAGTTATTAAAGCTAAAGTTAATATTTTTGGTATTAAATTTGCCCCCGCCCCCCAATGCTACCCACCTAGGGGTCGTCCATAAATTACGCAAGCATGGGTTAGGTCCTTTTTGCACGCCTTATCCCATTTCGCCTATGCTTAGCTTGTGGGTAAGATGTGAAATTTGGATCCCCTCCCCCCTAAATGTGCTTACGTAATTTATGAACGACCCCCTAGGATTAAGCAGGTTAACCTCCATTGCAGATCCGGGATTTATAAAAAGTCTGATACCTAAAAGTGTAGTCAAAGCAACTGAAAAAAAAAAAAAGTAGTAACTTGTATTTAATTTTTGTAAATTTTCTTCAGTGTCGGATTATTAAAAGCAACTCGATCACTCCCTTCCTCTGGATCCGCTGGTGAGGCATTTGAGCCAAATCACGTGAATTTCGTCTAAATAATTTCCCTTATCTGTCCGATTTTAATTTCGAGCGTGACCTCTTAAAACATTTTTATAACGATTTGAATCAATTATTGACCGCATTTCAATCCTGCAACAAGCTCGTCCTTTTTATATTTGCTCGACTACTTTGTTTCTCATTTAATTCATTTTTTTCTTTTATTTTAAAATGTTCGATGAACCGAAAACTCGTATTTTCAAAAGGCTTTTCAAGGATTTTTTTTTTAAACTTTCAAATTTATAAGAAATAATGGTGACCGGAAAAAAAATCAAAGGAATCTTTTTTTTTTTTTTTCCTTTTTTTTTCGATTAAAGGAAAACTTTTTATTTTTTCCCTCATGGAAAAAAAATGACCTTTCTGATACCGATTTCCCGATATCCGATAATGCTGATTGATAATCGATGCATACCGAAAAGAATACATTTTATGATATGCAGTATAGAGATCAAAATGTTTCAAAATTTCTTTTTTTATCTCCTCTCTGCTTGTTGCAATATTTTAAAGGGAGGAGACAGAAAGTTCTTTTAGAAAAGGTTCGTTTTAATCCGTGTTCTGCCATTTTTTTTTCCTCTCTGAATTTTGCTGTAGAGCAGGGGAAAGATAGAGGAGGAATTATAAGTGGAATCAAGAGGGTTTGTAGGATGATGGTTTTACCCTCAAAAGGCGAAAACTTGAAAAGCGTTTTGTATCGTATATTATGACATCGGATACCGGAATCTTACTGCTCCGAAACATTATCGCACGAATTCCAAGACCCTTAATTATCGATGAAGGGTTTAAATTTGACATTAACGACGAATTACCGGTGCCTCACGTAGCGGAGGATTTCTAACGACCAAATCCGATTCAAGCTTAGTGGATTAAATGGATTTTGGTAGTGGTCGGAAAAATTTAGATATTCATGTAGCCCTGATGCATGTAGTAAGGACTGAAGTAATTTATGAAGAATACTGTTTAATAAATAAATGAAATAAAATTAATTGAATGCGATGTAGTTCTTTAAATGAAAGAAATACCGAGCCTATCCACCCAATTACTTAGTGCGAATGCGCGGCTAGCTCATGCTGTCCCAGCCAGCAACCCTTAAATATTTCATTTAGTTTTCGTAAAAATATTGTCGAATTGCCTGAAATATTTTTAAAATATCATTAAATCGGGCCTATGACAAAAACCCCCGAAATGCAGAACCCCGAAATTTGCAGAACCCAGAATCGGGGTTCTGCAAATTCTGGGTTCTGAAAGTACTATAATTTTCCGTTAATTATATTCGAGGTTCTGCAAATTCGAGCTTTTGCACGTTTGCTTTCCCGACTTTTTTTTGTAATTTTAATTAAATTAAGACGTTGCTTAAATCGAATCGAGGTTGGTAAAATTCGAACTTTGGCACAGTTTATGGGGACAATAATTGACTTTAAATCGATTTTTTACAAAAAATTGCTATTTTTGGCCAAGAAAAAAAGGAGTTCGGCTATTTAGGGGTGATTCTAATCGAAACAGGATGGTAATTTTCCGATTCTACGACGTCGAAAACATGTAAAAAAATTAGTTTCGGCTCCAAAGAATTACTCCTAAAACTTTGAAAAAATTTCTTTAAAAAAAATGCCAAGAAATAAATTTTTTTAAGCACCAAATGGTGGTGAGCCACCCCTAAACCTGATCGAAAAAAATCTTATAAAATTATTTTTTGTTTTTAGACCATAAGAAAAGTGAAAATCGTATAAAGAACAAAATCTCGAAAAGTATGGTTTTTGGTCAAAAAAGGGTGTTTGACTTGTTAGGAGTGATTTTGATCAAAGCGCGGTGTTATATTTGGATTCTACGATGTGGAAAACGGTGTCTTGGTGGGGCGCAAGAGGTCAAAGTTTTAGAAAACTTCATAAAAGGTGACAATTCGACTTCTAGATTTTTGTAAAAAAAGTACCGCTTCCTATCGGATTTTTAACGTAGATTTCGAAAATGAAATCGATTTACGTCTAGCTATTTCTTTTCCTGAGTTATTATAAAAAAATATTATAAAAATATTGAAATTTGAGAGTATTGACTTTTTTACGGCGAACTTGGCCTGTATTTCAAGAACAGAAAAAGTTAGACGCAAACAGATTTCATTTTCGAAATCTACATTTAAAATCCGATTGGAAACCGCGCTTTTTTTTCACAAAAATCCAAAAGTCGAATTTTCGTCCCTTACGGGATTTTCCAAAACTTTGGCCCTTTTGCGCCCCACCAAGACGCCGTTAAAGAAAAAAAAAAAGTTTGAAAGGAAAAATTTTTCACGAATGATAAGCCACAGCGATAGCGCTATGAGGCATTTCGAAATTCCAAAATTTTTGATTTTCGACCCTCCCTACTGATTAGTCTTAAGCAAGTTGCAACACAACATGGAACACGTTGGGGCAGAGTCGCTCCTTCCAGACTTTATCTCGGAAAGAACAACGACTGCCCCAGAAATTCTGATTAATGAAAATTCGAGTCTCATTTTTTGATTATTGTTAGGCTGAGGTTTGCTTTCCTGCAATTTTTAAAACGTTTTTTAAAATTAACATTCGCCTTTAAAAAAAAACCAACGTCTCGTTTTTTTTTTTTTTGTTAAAAACCGGGAAATAAAGTCGAGAAGGAAACATTTCCAGCATAAGAAAAAGAAGTAATATGACGCATGACCGTCATTTGTATATCCTCAACGAGTTTTCTCCTCTCTAATCTTTTCGGCTATTTAATGTTACACATTTACCGCAATTCTGGACTCTTTCATTTTGCTTTTCTCTTTCCCTGGTTATTTATTATTCACTCTTAAACTCGGTCATCCCATTTTACTTTATTTATTTTTTTTTTCGTAAACTCGGAAGAAAATTATGCAAAAAATCCTTCAGCTATTTTTTTTCGTAATGCAAATCATCTTGATTTTTCGATTTAAAAAATACGAAAACGTTTTAAAAAACGACTTATTAAGGAGGTATTTTTAAACTTTTGTTTCATAGGTACCCCATGAGAGAATAAAAAAAAGTCATGGTTTCGGAAAAAATAAAAAATGACTTCGACCCTACCAAACCAACATCACCAAAAATACTAATAAAGACTCGAATGCATTTTCTCTATTAAAATTAAATAGGTGATCGAAATACAATATTTTAATAAAATGTCAAAACATGCTATGCCGATCCAAACCGAGGACATCTTCAAAATTAGTTTGCGCTTCAACTAGGCCTGCAAGGGCGATCGTGATTTAATTTTTTTTTAAAGTGGGAAACGAGTGAAACTCATATCCCACATTTTCAAAAAAAAAAATATATATATAAATATCATCCTTTTTTTATTCTTTTTTTAATAAATTGACTATGAGGTATTCTTGACGTGAGAGTTGAAGGATTTCTTAACCTGAAAGCTAAAAGTGAATAAATGTTGGCTGACGAAAACCAGTTGCGTGCATCAAACTCTTGTACGAAACCCAACAGGTGTTTTTTTTTTTTTTTTTTTTTTTGATATTCGAATCCGATTTTTTTTTCTTCACGACGACGTTTACAAGTTCATAAAATCGGTTATCGGATGAAAACATAATAACGGCGCCAAGAATGTTTGATATGTTTAAAGTTTTTTTTTATTTTGTAGAGGTTAAACAAAACTTAGAGCAAACGGAGAAAAAACGGTCAACAATCGAAGCTACAGAACCGGACAAAACGATGAAATAAATGTAAAAGAAAATGGACTAGTGTGATGCAAAGTTATGTTTAAATCATCATACAGTTCATATAAAAGGCATTTTGAAATTGTCTTAAAAGCATTCATGAATAGTAGTCTTTCTTTATAGTCTCCAGATCTTCATGAGACAAGTATGTTCCACCACCGAAATACTAAGGTAAATAGGCCTTTTTCTCAGCGGAGGCGGGAATTGAACATTGAAGACGGCCATTGCTCTAATCACAGGGCTTCGGCCGATCCCAATCAACAAAACAATCTTTACAAAATAGTCTTTAGAAAAATAAATTAAAAAAGGGCCAAAAAGATATTTTTGACACATTTTAAATAAATCACTAAATATTGCAGAAATATCTGAAAAAATATATTTCAAAATGATTTAATGGGACCCTGACAAACCCCCGAAATTCAGAACCCCGGATAAAGGTTCTGCAAATTCTGGGTTCAGTAAATCGGGACAAAAGAGTATAAAAGTACTTTATTTTCTTTCATTTTTTTTTAGTTTGAATTATTTTATAAATTTTTTTTATGGTAATCAAATTTTTGATTTTCGACCCACCCTACTAATCAGCTGCCGATTGACTAGGCATTGATGTGTCAGCAGAAAGAAAGTTATAGCAATGGTATGACTTCTGTACTACGATCGGGAGACTTTTAAATAAGACACCGCTGAAAGCATGGATTTTTACGAAACGAATATTAAAACTCCCAGAACAGAATGTTCTCCAACTCGGAGCAATTTTTTCCTTTAAAAAGGAGGGCGGTTTCTTCTTTATATTTCCATTTAATATTTTGCAAACGGAACAAAAAGCATTAAGGGGGCTTCGCGGTGAAGGAAAAGTAAGACACATGCAAATGAAGCACAAGTCATTGCATGGAACATCTTAATTTGCATTAAAATAAACATATTACAATTTTCTTGTTTAGAAATTTCTTAGACGCTCCGAAACAAAAGCCTTTTCTTTTATTAAAAAAGGAAAAAGGGAAGAAAGTTGGATCTGTCGCGCTGTCGATCATTCAGCAACTTCATCCATAATCGGCTTAATTACGTTAAAACCTTCCGATCTGGCTTAACGCGATTACGCTTAAAGTCTTAAAACTCTGTCCGGGAAAAAAGAAATACTACAAAAATATTCTCTTGTTGAAAAAAAAAAAAAAAAAAAAAAAAAAAAATACAAAATAAAAAAAATAAATCAAATGCGTAACAGGTTAAAAAAGAAAACCTAAAACGATTAATTCAAAGTTTTCGAAAATTAGAAAAGATGGCTGTCTATATCCAACCTTAACTCCTAATATTAAAGTTTTTTGACGTGAAATCTCCGGAGATAGGAGGAAAAAGTAAAGACGGTAATTTAACCTTGGTAGGAAGCACGTAGAAGAAGAGTCACGTTTTTGAACAAACAGTGAGGAGTTTTAGACATCAGCAATTAAACGGTCTTATTGGAGTTTTCTCGAGAAGTGTCAGTCTTGTGTAGGTTTAGAAAAATAGCCTGCCAGGTTAAAACGTGTTCTTCATCTTCATAAAGCACTTAAAAAGACTTAACGCCAAGAATTTCATTCTAAATAAACATGAGGGAAGTTATTTGTTTTTCCTAGCTTTTATGCTTCTTTTCCTAACTCTGCGTTAACTGTTGAGCTTTTTTTTTTCTCTTCTTCTCTAGGATTATTTATTTTGGAATATCGAATACGTTTTTACAGCTGGCCTCGTCGCGGTGGTCTCAAAAAATGAATTTTTGACCGAAAGTCTAAAAAATTCTTTAAGGGGGGCTAAAAGTTTTTAAGTAAAAAATAAGGACGGAATTTTTTTTTGGTAAAAGTACGAGCAAATTTGAAAAGTATGGTTATTATTGTAATGATATACAGTAGAATATTCTTGAGAATGTTCCCTTGTCTCCATGTTTTTTTTGTGTGTGTCTCCTTAAATGTCTCTTTGATCCATGTCTCCTTTTGATGAGAATTTCGTCGCCTTAAACATATTAGGACTTTTGGCCAAAAATTTATTTTCGAGACCACTGTGCTCGTCACAGTGAATTTTTGGCTTAGTGGATATGCATGTGCATGTACGATTCACATTCTGGAATTAAAGCAACGAATTCTCGTAGCAATTCGAATATTTTTTTAAATTGTTTATCACTTCTGACCATTCATATTTGCGTCTTATCGTTTTGATTCTATGTTTAGGTATCATCATTAATACGTCTGGATTAAGTCCTTTCAATAGGTTATGACAAGCCAGCGATTGCTGATTGTAAAGCTTCAGTACTTAGCTTTTCCAAACCGGCATTAAATTGTAGGTCCTTCATATTGTATCTGTATTACAATAAATTCTTAAGGTGATAATTTTTTTTAACACTCTACACTTCGAAATATGCCAATACAGACGACTCTCTCTATAGCGTAAACGTAAGGACCGAACAGATTTTGACGACTACAGAGAGTTACGTAAAGACCAATGGTGACACACAGTAAAATATTTTAAGTAAAAATTAACATAATTATGTTAAAATCGGTGTACATAATTTTTATGTTATTTTTTGTTTATGTTTAACTTTGGAAAAAATAACAGAAAAAATTTGTGTAGACCGATTTTAACATAATTACATAATATTTTTTACTGTGCATAAAATAGAATTTTTTTCTCAATCTTTTTTTTTTTTCTTTTTTTTCTCTCGTATCTGTGATTTAGAAATATTTATAGGAGTAATTTTCTGTAATTTGTAATTGAATCGGTAACAGGCCGCTCCGGCTGTTGATTTAAATATATTAAATAAATTAATTTAAAAAAAAAAACAAGTAAACGTATAAAAATTAAAAATTTTTAAAATGGCTTTTATTTTACATACAGTAAAAAAAATCCATCTAAAAAGTAAAAAACGTCAACGCTGATAACAATAAAAGAAATGACGAAAATGATGAAACTGCGCATGACTGCTTTTTCAACCGTTATTATCGTTAGTTGAACGCGGAAGTTACTATAATGGGATGGAGCTTGGATTCTTTTTAAATTTTTTTTTTTTTTTTTTTTTTTTTATTGTTAGTTGAAAGGGGAAGTTAACGTAAAGGAATGGGTTTCAACGTTTTCTTATATTTCTGGATATTGATATATATATCGCTGGTCAAGTTAAATAAAAGCCATTAAGAGGAGGCTTCAGATATTTATTTAAATATACCAAAATAAATTTCCATGGCTTAGAACTTTTTTTTGGAAATACAAATTAGAAATCTGGCTTCGTAGCGAACTTCATAGTGATACTGGCATCTTTCCTTCAAAATTTCAGATTCTCAGGTTGTAAAGAAACTCCGGAAAACGCTTTGGAAAATATATTCCCGACATTTATTTTTGAAAACGTTTTCCGGAGTTTCTTTATAACCTGAGAATCTGAAATTTTGAAAGAAAGATGCCAGTATGAATATAAAGTTCGCTACGAAGCCAGATTTTTAATTTGTATCTCCAAAAAAAAGTTTTAGGCCAGGAAAATTTATTTTGGTATATTTAAATAAATATCTGAAGCCTTCTCTAAAAAAAAAAAAACTTTATTACTAAGTAAGAAAGATGATTTTAATGGTTAATTTTAATTAAGATTTAATTTTAATTAGAAATAAGCGCTTTAAATACAGTAAAGGTAGGGAAATGTGACTTTACCATATAAACATGCGTGTAGGAAATCCTTTTTTGAGCGAATAAATTCACCATTACCTAGTGTTTATATTCCAACAAAAACGGATTTTCAACATACGTATTTATATCGTTTAAAATGAAAAAGTAACACTTTTCAGACGGTCACACTTCCCTACCTATACCTTACTGAAATATTCTCCAATGTCAGGCCGCCGCAATTTTTTATCCCAAAAGCCTTTTTCCAACTCGCGTTAGTACGTGTAAAGTTGAAGCAACGTATCCTCATTCCCCACATTTTCATAGTACTTTATCAATTTTCACTATTTTTACATGTAAAAATGGCAATTTTCCCTTCAAAAATCAAAAATTTTGTTACGTACTACTGGGAGTGGCGTTACGTATAAAGCGGAGTTGAAGTACATGGTGTTATGTGGGAGCTCGACCGGACCATGCCATTTTTTACTTACTACAGGTGATTTCGTTATAGCCGATGAAAAATCCCGTACAGTACTATAAATTCCCGGGAATTTATCCTGGATCAAGGTTTCCCAAAAAACTACTGTATGATCAGGCATGGAATTTTTCATGAAGGTGCCTAAGATCGACAGGAATTATTGCTCGGAAGCGGAATTTTGATATCTGCCTCAAAATCGTTAATTTTAGCGTTTTTCGAAGTATAGGATGTTCGAAAAAATGAATCACTCCTGCGTCACCATAAACTCACAGATATGAACAGGCAATTTTACGCAATTCTTGTGACAAGAAATTTTTTTAAAAATCATTCGAAAACAAAAAAAATATCTTGTCAAGAAACAGCCTATCCGTTGTGATGAACCATTTTTGTTTTGCTATGAGACATTTCGGTTTTGTAGCAAGACAGAACTTGTTGAAAACATTTCCTTTTTCTGAGTGTAATCGCTGGTAGATATGTTAGATACTTTAACGCTCAAATCACTGCCCCACGGCCATTGGTGATGCATGCATATCCTTAAAATTAATTAGCAGTGAATACTAATGTTTTTCTTTTTATTTTTTGCCTTTGGAAACATGAATGCGAAACATCAAACATTAAAAGACGCAATATTTCCACCTCTATTTCCAAAAGTAAAATTGAAAAATCAGGAAACGAATCATTATTCAAGTTTTGAATTATTTATTTTTTAAAAGCATCTAATTCCATGAAAACGTTCTCGTTAAAATGGATTTTCTAAACACTCACATCCCCCCCCCCTTCCCCTCTTTCCCTTTCCTCTCTTCTTAAAGAATTAAGAATATCGATTTTGTTTTTAAATTCCCCTGATTATGCAGAAAATGTAGGGGGGGAAAAAACTGCTAAATGATTATCCGCCTGAAGAAAGAAATAAAGTAAATAAATAGAGAACTGATGGATGGATGGATGGATGGATGGTTGGCTGGTTAGTTCCAGGAAAAAAATGGAGAGCCGCAAAAATGAAAGTATGGTTTTGGGATAAACAAACACCCCTTGGTTTTTATGAAATGCTGTGTCATGGAGATGGGAATCTGAATATTAAGCAAATCGCTGGCACGCATAATGTTGTTAACACGGTAACTCGAAACAAAAAGAGCACCGTGGGTATGAATAAATTATACCGAAGGGTTCACACAGACGAAAAGACTTCTTACAAGAAATGTCAGAAGCAAAAATCAAACGGAGCAGATAAATAAGACAACAGGAAACCTTCTCCCGATTCGAGGAATTGTTAAAATATTCTCCTTTTGTTTTCGTATATGGAAAACCTTTTTTTTTTAAATAAATACAGATAAGGACGGAATTAACACAGGGTCCCCGAGTTGACGAAAAAAAAGGAAAAAAAAGTTTCAACGTTTCTCCATCAATTTTCGATGGCATCGTTTTTTCTGAAAGGTTTTTATCGCCCGAATATCTTTTAAAAAAAGGTTATATTAACCGTTAGATTCTTTTCGCCTCCGACAATGGCGGTAGCAACTGTAAATCGCCTAATGCTATTAGCGCGGTGCGGCAAACCATTATACTTTCATTGCCGGATACGATTTTATTGCGTTTACACTATTTTATAGCTTTGATCCCACGTATATAGAATTTTATAGCTTCCCAACAACAAGGAAATATTCAACCTGTTCCACCTTCCGCAAAAAAAAAAAAAAAAAGAAAAGTACATTCTCGTATATGATTTAAGTCTTCGAAAAAGAAAAATAAGTAAATAAATAAAACAAGAAAAAGAAAGTTGGACCTTTTTTTCCCTCGGCCAAACAAAACCGAATTTGTCGAAGCGGGAAACATTCAAGAAGTTGGAAGAATCTGAGTAGTTTTATATAAAGGTCGCGTCCTTCCGTTTGCACTTCCATGTCAATTTTTTTTCTTTTCATTTTAGGAAATAATATGAAAGATTACCTCTTTCCTTTTCTTTTATTAATTGGATTTCATCGTACGATTTGTAGTAAAATTAAAACGAAAACGTTTTTGCTCGTGATGGCCGAAGGGTGGTAGGGGTGGGAGCGAATTCGATATGATTAATTTTCTGTACATTAAATTTTCTTTAGTTTTAATCCTAAAAATGCAATGGCACATCACATGGGTTGAAACGAAATATTTCAAGACATTTTTTTTCCTTTAAGGTGACGCAGGAGTGGTTAATTTTCTTGAACACCCTATACTTCGAAATGTGGTGTCCAGTGTAGCCTAGTTCATACAGCACTTGACTCTCAGTCATGAGAGCCATCAAAACACCTTCAAAAACAAAAACAAAGTTCACAACCAATCAAAATTGAATTATTTTGGCTACCATAGTGTGCTCTACCTAGGTAGGAACCACTCTTAATAGAAGCACGCGTCGTGCTTCTATCCTAGTTCAAAGCTAGGAATTTTTCTCAGGTCAAAACTAGTGCGCTAGTCAGAAAATCAATGGTCACCACCCCTCGGTAGGCAATGGCAAACCACCGAAAGGTAATCGCCTCGCAAATGTCTCAAATATAGCCGTTCGGAACCGGCGTTAAACTGTAATTCTGATATGATGCCTGTGAGCGCACGCACAAGTGTATGCGAGAGATCCCCACGCTCGTAGTCGAGTAAAGGACTACTAAGAAGAAGATTTTTCGAAATATGCTGATATTATCCTTTTGGTGGTAGATATCAGAATTCCGCTTCTGAGCAACAATTGTTATCAATCTTGGACACCTTCATGAAAACCTTAATCTACTCTAAATTCCTCGGACTTTATCCTGGATCAAGGTTTCCCAAAAAACTGCTGCATCACTCTGGCGACCAGGGTATTGGTCCCCAGAGTGCACAGGTCGCGAAAGTGATAAGGGAATTTGCAGAATCGGCCGTCAAAGTGACGAAAATGTACGCGATCTTAAGAATGTGTGCTACCTAGAGTGTACGCTACCTAAGTAGGAAGCACTCCTAGAGTGTGCGCTACCTAGGTAGGAAGCACTCTAGAGTGTGTGGTGCCTAGGCACGAAGCACTCTAGAGTGTGTGGTACCTAGGTAGGAAGCACTCTAGAGTGTGTGGTACTTAGATAGGAAGCACTCCTAGAGTGTGCCCTACCTAGGTAGGAAGCACTCTAGAGTGTGTGGTGCCTAGACAGGAAGAACTCTAAAGTGTGTGGTGCCTAGGTAGGAAGCACTCTAGAGTGTGTGGTGCCTAGACAGGAAGCACTCTAGAGTGTGTGGTGCCTAGGTAGGAAGCACTCTAGAGTGTGTGGTACCTAGGTAGGAAGCACTCTAGAGTGTGTGGTGCCTAGGTAGGAAGCACTCTAGAGTGTGTGGTGCCTAGGTAGGAAGCACTCTAGAGTGTGTGGTGCCTAGACAGGAAGAACTCTAGAGTGTGTGGTGCCTAGGTAGGAAGCACTCTAGAGTGTGTGGTACCTAGGTAGGAAGCACTCTAGAGTGTGTGGTGCCTAGGCAGGAAGAACTCTAGAGTGTGTGGTGCCTAGGTAGGAAGCACTCTAGAGTGTGTGGTGCCTAGGCAGGAAGAACTCTAGAGTGTGTGGTGCCTAGGTAGGAAGCACTCTAGAGTGTGTGGTACCTAGGTAGGAAGCACTCTAGAGTGTATGGTGCCTAGGTAGGAAGCCCTCTAGAGTGTGTGGTGCCTAGGTAGGAAGCCCTCTAGAGTGTGTGGTGCCTAGGTAGGAAGCACTCTAGAGTGTGTGGTGCCTAGGCAGGAAGAACTCTAGAGTGTGTGGTGCCTAGATAGGAAGTACTTGTAGAGCTAGGCAGGAAGCACTCTAGAGTGTGTGGTGCCTACGCCGTAAAAAAGTTTTTGTAAATAATAACAAATATGTCAGAAATGGTCCACATAACTTTTTTATGTTGTTTTTTTCCAAAAGGTAAACATAAACAAAACAACAAAAAAGATATGTGGACCGTTTCTGACATACGTTTATGTTACTTTTAACACAAAATTTTTTACGGTGTAGGTAGGAAACACTGTAGAGTGTGTGGTGCCTAGGTAGGAAGCACTCCTAGAGTGTGCGCTACCTAGGAACTACTCTTAGAGTGTGTGCTACCTAAATAGGAACAATTTCATTCAACAATCTTAAAAAAGTGTCGCTGCTTATGTGGAGCTTCCCCTGCATGTTGGGGTAAATGTTTGGTGAAAATGTTTGTCCAACATGTTTGCCCATATATTCGCCGAACATGTTTGACGTGAAATTGTGCCCTAAGTCCGCTAACATGTTCCTTTGATGTGTTTGTTTAACTTCATGAGCAATGTTTAAAAAATAATGTCTTCCTCTGACTTTCTAATAATAAACGTTTTTTCCCCCCGGCTCTCACATGCCAACGAAAATTTTCAAAAGCGTTTTGGGAATAACCGATTAACCCAGTCTGAATCTATTAAATTTGCACTAGAAACTTCAGATTACTGACTGCGAAATAAAAAAGCATTATTAATAAAATATTTAAAAAAAAAATAATAAAGTAAAATGTTTTTTAAAAAAATACAAAATACAAACTGCAAACTATAAAGTACGAACTACAAACTACAATAGTTGCAGAATACAATAGTTGTTTCGTAGTTTGTATTTTCCTGATTCTTTTTTATTCGTTTTTTCATTTTAATTTTTTTAAAATTTTATTAAAATATTGCTTTTTTATTCCGTAGTTCTTCTACCGCGTTTGTAGAACAATTTATTAATATTCAAACTTTAGTGGCCGGAATAACCCAGTAAAAATAGTATTGAAGGTTTCCTAATACGTTGGTCTAGTCCGTATATTGCGGTCTGAGAACTGTCTGACCACGTGAAAATCCAAACAAGACGACTATGTGGGACAAAGCAAAATGACAAGGGACTACACAAAACCCAAACTAATATACATTTATTAAGTTAAATACAGGAGGATCAGGGAAAGCAAGGAACCTTGCACTAAATTATTAAATGCGACCTAAAGCTTTTGTAAATCACGCTCATAAATAACATCAACATTCGTCTTTCGGCTTTAAAATACTTTGCTCTGCGTCGTTCCCTGAATAATAATTTTTGCAAATAATTACTTACATTTTTCGTTTTCAAATAACTATCCACATTTTTTTTTTTTTCTCTTAAGATTTTTTTCGACTTACCTAAAAGAGAAAAACAAAGGAAAATTAGTACAACAGTTCGTTCATCGCGGTGCAATAGCACTAAATCAATCTGCATATTTTTCTAAACTGGCCGTGTTTATTTTGCGAATTGACGGTCCGGGAATTGTTTGATATAAAATTACATGATGATAATAATGAATGTAAATGACGAAAATATGAATTTATTGAGATTGAAAAACGATGGGCGTAAATTACAGTTGAAATCGCCCGAATAAAAAGAATTTTATAATTCGAAGTGGGACGAGGAAGAGGAGGAGGAGAAAGGATATTCATTTAATCGTTTGAATGGCACCTTTGTGTTATTGCCCACCATACAAGTTTTAGGGAGCAGTGTTTGGCAGTATTCACCTTTTACAAAGCCAATTGTTTTATCGTTCCATATTGAAATTTATATCTTTCCTAGAAAGGAGTGAAAACTGTTATATTAATTTTTTTCCCCCCTTCTATTTTACAGAATGTTTTTAAGGGGAAATCCCAGAAGGATTGAATTTAAAAAAAAAGAACGGTGCGGAAACTCATTATAAAAGAACTGTTCCAGACATTAACATGCCATTTTCCCATTATGCTTTTGAAATTCAAAAGAGAGAAAATATTCCGTCGAACATTTGATGATCTTTTTCGCGCGAAGCGATTTCGCAGCTGTATGAGGAGCAAGCTAAAGATGGAGCAGATTGATATTTTAACAAAATCTCAGGCACAAACCAATCCAAATCTTTTTTTTCTCAGACACAGAAATGACCAAGGAGGCTTCACGGGCGCCGGAAGGAATGGCTGTTTTCTCTAATACTCGATTTACGATAAGAAAATCCGAATTTTAGGTATCTAACGAACGCCTCTGGTATATCCTAGAATTTTTAGTGCAAGTTTCAACTTGTCTGAAATGTATGGGTGGCGCGAAAATAAGTTCAAAAAAATTGCGGTCGAAATACTTTGATTTTTGATACTTTGATTTTGTTTTCCTGGTTTTTGTTTGCTTGGAACAAGTTGAAACTTGTACCAAAAATACAAGAAAGAGTCAAAAGAGTTCGTTAGATACCTAGATTCCCCCCCCCCCCCTATTTTTTTCAATTTTTTACAAGTTTGTTATTTTTTTTTTTTGTTCCATTTAATTTTCTTTCCAATAAAAAGTCTATTTCGATTCGATTGAATTTAAAAAAAATTTCTAAACATATTAACTGTTGCAAAATTATATGCTCTTTCATGGGTAATGCATAAATTATTTGCCTGGAACGCGGAATTCTTTCATAATGCTGTATAAATTCGTTTAATATTAGCATCCGTCCATTTTACAAAAAAATTGATAAAATCGAGCTTTCAACTTTAACAAATGAAAAAAAATGAAATATCCTACCGCATTTGAATTATTTGGTAGGTTTTATAAGCGAATACTGTCACACACTTGTCACATTTTGACAAGTGACGAGAAACAAAATAAAGTGAAAAATGAAAGGAAAAATCGGGTTCCAGAGAAGAGAAGATGAAACATTTACACGGTTTTTTTTTTTTTTTTCTGCTGAAAATTTTAGGTTTAAATCATGGTAGGCGATGACAATCCTCAAAAAAGCAACAACAGTAGTCATAAAAATTCGATAAAGGCATAAAAATTAAGGAGGAAAAACACATTTTATTAATCTAGAAAAGTCAAAAGCAACTGATATGGATCTGACTCTGACAAGAGAGATGAAAAGGTTGAAATGGGAACGCCTGAATGCGACAAACGTTGAGAGCGTTTTCCTTTTAAACACAAGGTTTTTATCTCTTTAAACCAAAAGGGGATATCAAGTTACATCTTTTATGATTTTTAATTACCCAGATCTTGTTTGAGTGTATATTGATGTGATGAATGCTGAATATTTTTAAACATTTGATTCCTGTTGGAAAAAAAATTTGTTTACATAAGTCCTTGGTTTGCTTGCGTCATAAAACTAGAGTCGCACATCGTTAGATAATATAATATTGCCTTGGAGGTTCGCGATGGTATTTTGGTAGCAGACGTCAGAGTCAGTCGAAAAAAGAGAACTTTACTTCACAAGGAACAACAAAAGAATGTATTTTTTTAATTTATACTTAAACGCGGAATCGCGGCTCTTATCGATGAGTAGGAGCCTGACCTGCTTTTTATAGCTTATTCAGCTATGAGGCCCTGACCCGCGGTTCTAAGCATGATTTTCTATTTTTGTAAAATAATTGTATCAACTTGAGTCTTTTCTCCTGTGTTTCGGTTAGACAATAGGGATTTTCATTGGGACAATCATTTTAAATCACATTAGGGACAATCACTTTAAAAAAAATTTGAAATGTTGGGGGCATGTTGAAAATTGTGTAAAATCGCTAAAAAAAATTGTTCTCAAATTTTTTTTTGATCGCTTAGTGGCCCCCCAAGCCACTTTAGCTTTTTAAAAATTGGGCAATCAAGGTCTTTTAATCTCAATTTTTTTACCAGATTTTAAAGGCTTGCAAAATTTTTTGAAAACGTGTTTCCTTATGTTTTCAAGGTCATAGAACACGAATTTCACTATTTGTGTTTCGAATCAATTTCCAAAATTTTTTTACGGTCGGAAAAAATTTGAAACTCGAAAAAAAATTACAGGTAGAATTTTCCGACCGGAAAAAATTTTGGAAATGGATTCGAAACACAAAAAATCCTTATTAATCAGAGTGTCCTGACTAAAAAATTTTGTTGAACATGACCTTTAAATCGAACTGTTGAGGAATTCTTGCCAGTTTTTGGCCAAAAAATTCATTTTTGCCCCAAAGAACCAAATTTACACTTATACCCCTACTCAGGGGTTCATCGGGAAAAATCGGGATAGTGAAATTCGTGTTTTACGGGTATTTTTGCATAAGTATGAGTGATACCAATAAAATAAAAAAATTTTCAGGGGTCCAAAATCGAGATTAAGTCCAATTTCAGTCGGAAAAATCGGGTATAAGCTCGATAAAAACGTTAATGACGTCACAGGGCTTAATCAGAAAAATTCGGGATAGTGAAATTCGTGTTCTACGACCTCGAAAATATAAGAAAAATTTTTTTGCAAATATTTTATAGGCCCTTAAAGTGGATAAAAAAAATTGAGTTTAAAAGACCTTAATTGGCCAATTTTTAAAAAGTTAAAATGGCCTTGGGGGGCCACTGAGCGGTTAAAAAAAAATTTTAAAAAAATTTTTTAGTGGTTTTACACCTGAAAGAAGCAGATTTTCACATGCCCCCCAACATTTCAAAAATTTTTTTAAAATGAAACACCCTATTGTACACAGGAAGTGCGTCCAGTGTCTTTGTTCCGATCTGTCAGAGCAAAAGGTGACGACATGTGCGGCAGCACAAAACATGATACATGACTCATACGTCGTCTTTTTTTTTTTTTTTTTTTTTTTTTTTTGCAGAATCGAGATTTTTGAAGCACTTTAGGGTAATACAATTAATTTAATAGTAAAATTAACCGATTAATAATAATTTCACCAAAACTTTCGACTTCGAATTCTGATATTATTTATTGTTGTGAGCCCATCGGTTTTAAATGTGACATCTGTTTTCTGAAATTCAAAATGGCGGACCCGATATGACTGCTTTTGATTAAATTTTTATGTGAGAGAAATCTAGCAAGATTATATATAGGGTTTGATTTGTTGATTTCAAACTTAAGCGTATGATGATATTTTGAGAATTTCGGAGAAAAACTGGACACCGGACAAATCCGGGAAAGGAAATCGTTTAGGTTTAGTTAAATTACGTTATGATGCGAGAAAATTTTATAAAAATGAGATAGTTCCTCACAACGGGGCGTCAGTATTTCCTAAAGTTGTTGGATAAGGCCATCCAATTAAATTTTTTTAAATTGACATCAAACTAAGTTCTACTAAGACCTAGTTACCTAAATTCCGCATAAAGAAACCATTAGTGCAAACGTGTGCTTTCTAAAATTGTCCGAAATGCTCCGAAATAATGGAAGCACTGGTTTGCCGATTGTCAGCATCCCAACGTAAAATCGCTGCGACCAGTCCGCCCCTACAAGTTCATTTCCGATATCGACGACAGCGTTTGTATTAAGTAAAGGGTTTAAAAAAAACGTGCGAAATGGTTTTCTTCGTCAACTACACTTTTCACAGAGTTTTCCGTCATTTTCGTCCCTTTGTAAACTGGGAAACAACAACAAAAAAAATTCAATTTCAAGGTATACGGAACGAGAATTTCTCTTAAAATTCAGAGTTTTTTTTTTTTTTTTTTTTTTTACCTTCTAAAGATTGATTATAAAGCCTATTTGTTGTGTTTTAAAAAAATTCGTTCTTCCAGTTCCCTTAAAAAAAAAAAAAAAAAAAAAACGTTTTCCTGGAAAATGTGCAACATTCAAAATGTCGTTAAAGAAACAGTGTTCGCTAAACGGTTTGACGTCTCTTGTCTTTTCCCAGTATATTCGGAAATCAATTCAGGAGAGAGTTTCATTCCGACTTTAAAACTGAATAATTTATAACAAAGCCCGAGTTTCAGAGATGATAATATATTACTTTCGCATGCGTTTATCTAATATCGATTCGACAGGTAATGGGATGAGGGGTTTTTGCAAACGGTGACTAATATCCGTCCCTTAAACTTTATTAATTTTTTTTTTTTTTTAAACTACATATGCTTGCTCGTTTTTCTATTTACATACACTTTTTCGACCATTGTAAAATCTGAAATTTTAATAAGGCATTAAATGATTGCCGTGATCATTTTAAAAAGAGAATGAAATCCCGTATCGGCCCCATATGGAAGGAAATGAGTTTTCCCTGGGAAATTACATCCCTAACATACGCTCCACTTTTCTTAATAAACGAAAAAGTATACATCGGATGCTTTAATTTTGTGTTCATACAATAAAAAGCTTTTTCTCAGGGAAAAAAAAGGTTAATGTTGTTATTTTCGCTAATCGGCTTATAAAAGACTTAAGTTAGTTTTTCCTTTATGCTTTACTATTGTTGTTCGTTTCTCTTTTTCGGAATTATTCGGATCGTATTAATTGTGAAATTAATTTTTTTTTTCTTTTTTTTGCAGGTAAGACTTTAATTTTGCAGTGGAACTGTTCTAATAAACATCCATTGGGAAAAAAGAAAAAGAAATAGAAATCGAGCTTAGAGTAGAAAAAGCTGGTTTTGCTCTTCAGTGACCTAATTGTCACCGGCGGAATAAGAATGCCGAAAGCGTAAGATTCTGTAAAGTGAATGTTTACAATTTTTTTAAAAATATTTTTGTTTTGAATTTAAATTAGAAAAACTGGATCGGGAAAAGCCAGTTTTGATCAGGGATGGTATGAAGAATAGATTTTCATCGGAACCGGAATCGGGATCAGATTCGATCGATGGAAACTAATCGGAATCAGCATCGGAATCAGGAAAATTTTTCGTGTAATTTAGAATCGAAATCGGAATCAGCAATGATATAATATTCCATATTGGAGCCTTGCAAATCGGCCACAAGTCCAATCTCGATGGGCTTTAAAATTCTAGTCATTTTTCCCAAGATTGATTCAAATTTGATCCAATCTGATTGATTGATTGATTGATTGATTAAGTTATAGAACTGTAAAGATGGTCTCGTTTCTTTAAAACCGCATTTTTTATATAAAATCATGCTTCGCCTCACCATCTAAATGACCGCATAATGGACCTTACTGCAATCTTTTACCCCAAAAATTTAATTCCTGCCGTTCTCTTTGTCTGCATTTTCCTTTAAAAACGTGTGGCTGGGAGAGTGTAGCTGGTGTGATTGCAAGAATTATTCATTAATGGCTTTTCTCGCTTTGTGCATACGTTTTGGACTTTGGGGCCGGATCGAAGGATTCCACCGGGACGCGGTAGGGGCCATCATAAAAGGCTATTTATTTATTCACGTAATAGGTTTGCGGGAAATTAACCGCACTCCACTCTATGGCACGTCGGGCGATGCTTTGATATAATTGCATGGCTTTTTTTTTTTTTTTTTTTTTTTTTTTGTAAATGCAAAGACTGCCGAGATACGGAAGTTTTGTCGACGAATCTGGAGGGAAAATTTTTTTCGTTGTTTGTTGGTAATCGTACGAGATTAAAGAGCGTTTTCCTTCCCCTTCAATCTGAACTTGGTTTAATTAAAGAGTTGCGAGTTGCGGCTTTTTTTTTTATTTCATATATTTTTATTTGAAAAATTCTTTTTTTTTTTCCCTGAGTGAAGCAAAGAAAGTTCTTTCATTTAATTTTTTTATGTCTCAACAGGTCATGGTAATTCTTCTGCGTCTGAATTTAATATCGTGAAACAGAAAAAATACAGTGTAAAAGTTTGGTGTATTCTCGACTTCAGTTTTTGCTTCTCAGTTTTTCAGATGATTTTTTGTAATGAGTTGACCTTAAAGTAAATGCGTTCGCCTGCAGGGGATTTTTTCAAATGATTTCTGTCAGCTTTGGATTTTCTTCACGATCAGATGAATTTTTGAAGCATTGTTAATTTTTGTAATACATTGAGTTGATTCTATTTCTATTGAGATCCACTTTTCCGCCCCTTTGTCCTTTAATCACTTTACTTTAGCTGCGGTTAATTTTATGTTTCCATGGACAAGATTTATATTCAACAGGTAGCTGTTTTCCAATCAATTTTGGTTTTCCCTTCAGTTTTCCCCATTCGTAAAAAGCTTTAGCATGTGAGTCGTCGTGGAGTCTTCTTACTCACTTACTATGGTAAAATTGGGGCTTGATGTCCTATGACCCGGCTTCTACCGTCAGCAAGTTTGAGAAAGTGAAGGTTACTTGTATAAGGTGTTCCGTGTCTTTTTATCGGACAATGAGGGGACCTACTAAATTTAGACACTAGGGTGGCGCAAAAAAAATCGACCATCTCTGATTTTCGTTCCCTAGCAAAAATTGAGTTGTGTAACACTTGCGATTTTTTTTTTTTTTTTCAGATTTTTAAAAAAATTTTTAGAGGTGGCGCCCGAATTTTTTATGTTTTTTTTTTACTTTTAGCACTTTTATTTGATCAAATTTCAAAAATTCGCAGGAAAAAATTTGATGACATAAAAAATTGATCTTTTTAGGGTATAATACTTATGTATATATGTATCCAAAAAAAATTTCATTTTGCCGAAAAATGAGACCTTATGGGTGTTATATGGCTTCTTTCGGAGGCAACGGGTTTCTTTATCTGGCCAGCCCCAAAAGTTAAAAAAAATTTCAAGATAGCCGAAATGACCCAAAATAATGGAGATTCGTCGCCTTTGATCCAATTTTTGGAGAAAATATATTTTGCGTGAGTAGGGACGGCTTCAGGTTAAAAAATAATATTTTTCAAAATTGTAAAAATTTATTTATTATTTTATGGTGCCCAAATTTTGATGCTACACCTCAAAATAGATTCTACTATCTCCAGATACCTTCTCCAATTTTTTTAAGATTTTTAAAAAAATGTATAGGGGTCGCTACCAGCTTTTATCGGTTTTTCCCGAAAAAGGGCTTATGCCTAAAGCGTGATTTTTTAATAAAAGTCGGCTTTTTTCAAATCTGAGAATTTACTTTATGTTTTTCGACCCGTAGAATCCGAAAATGACCATAAAAATTACGTATACGGTTGCGGGAAAACCCCGATATCTTTACATCAATTACCAATTTTAACCATTATCATTAATTATCAATTTGGTGTGGCAGTGGCGTAATTTCAGGAAAATCTTGGGGGGGGGGGGAGCAAAAAGTCTGTTTGCAATGACTTTTTTTTTTTTTTTGCTTTTCAGTTAGTGAGTGACACCATTTAATTAATAAGTTACTCATAGCTTATTTTAAACGTAAAACAAAACAAAAATTAAAATTTTTGCTACACAAAATTATACATTATTTTAACGGGTATCGTCGTTCTTTTAGGCCATCAAATGCACCCACTAGAAGTTCTAAGTCAGCTTTTTTACTTCCTTTTTATAATGGCCTGCACTGCTTGGGGGGGGGGGGATAAAAGAGCCTTGGATAGGGCAAAAAAACCATAGGGAGGGGCCAAAAACCTTGGGGTAGGCGAAGGGCCCCCCCTGCCCCCCGGAATTGCGCCACTGTGGTGTGGAGATATCGGTGATATTGGTGTGGAGAAATTTTCATCCCTTATGGGATTTTCCGAAACTTTGACCCTCTTGCGCACCGTCAAGACGCCGTTTAAAAAAAAATTTCAAAGAGGAAAAATATTTTTCAATAGATAAACCACCGCGATTGCGCTATCAGGCATTTTGAAAATCCAAAATGTTTGATTTTCGACTTACCCTAGTGTACACTCATTGTACAATGACTGTATTTTATTTCATTTTTCCCGCTATAAAACTGCTATATTCTATGTATTACATGTACGATGTACGCTTTTATAGAATTAAAAAGCACCCCTTAATTTTTAACCCATACCGCGCCTAAAAATTCTTG
This sequence comes from Liposcelis bostrychophila, assembly GCA_037577465.1. Lineage (NCBI taxonomy): Eukaryota > Metazoa > Arthropoda > Insecta > Psocodea > Liposcelididae > Liposcelis > Liposcelis bostrychophila. The sequence continues at coordinate 16,788,045 of CM075212.1, read as the reverse complement.
ACCTTTCCCAATATCGTTAAAAAAATTTAATGCATGAATTACGATTTTTTTTTGAACGAAAAAAATAAAATCTTATCAGTTTAAATAAATAATTTTCTGATAAAAACAAAATCTTTCGTAAAGTCCTATTTTTTATAAAAGCGCGGATCTTTTTTTCTTTTTTATTTTATATTACCTTGACTAACCATCTAAAAATAAGATATTATTATTTTTTTTTTTTTTTTAGTAAAATTTATGATGGTTTTCAGAAAAGCGCACGGTAGAATCAAGAAGAAAAATATCAAAGTCAAAGAAACTAAAAGAAAACCTGAGCAGCGGGATCTTTGTTTGTTTTTTCTGCTTTCTTTAATCGCCTCTTTTTCCCTTCTCTTTCTTAGAAAGGAAAAGGAAAATCTTTATGCAATTTAATCCACCGTCAAATGTATTAAATCCGAAATCCGGTTCGATTTATGGGAGGTCATTAAAAAATGATAAAGAGGATATTTAGCGAATGGGAAAAAGCCTCCCGAGATAAGATGTGGCGTTTTGAAGAGCATAGACGGTTCTTATTATTTAATGGCAGAGCGTACCTTTAATTTTTAATAAAACCGAGAAGTCTCAAAAACGCAATCTCCTCAACCAGGCAAGCATCTTTTTATTTTCACTCCTTCGTTCTTTCCTCGTCGGAGCTTCTTTTGTGTTTGATAAATTAACAGCATTCCGTTTGAGGTTATAACGTAAGGAAACTCGTATAGGATTTCCCTTTCTCGCTTTTATCCTCCATATCTGCTTTCCCTCGATAACTGCTTTACGATCCTAATTTGCAAGTAAATGTTTTTTATGCGTTCGGCGGAAAACAAATATGTATTCATCGGAGGAGATGATATCGGGAGCATAAATTTCGGGCTGTATCACGTTTTTTGTTTAAATTTTTTTTCCCTTTTTTCCTTTCTTTTTTTTTTTTTTATTGTAAATCGAATTAACAAGCAAAAAAATAAAGGAAATCGATAATTTAGTTTATTTTTCGATACAAAGAAAATAAGAAAACACAGAGAAAAAAAAAACCGATCGTAGAAAGTGATATCTCTTTTATTTAATGCAGCTAGGAAAGTTAATAATCCGGAACATCGGACGGGAGAGTGCTTTGACCCAATGTGTCTCCTCCGACCTCTAACAAAACTAATTTCTCCTGTAGATGTTTCCTTTCGTTAGATGCTCCCAGTTTTGATTTTATTATAACTACTCAACTTGAGCGAAATTTTAGATCGTTACTTTAACTTGTTCTATTTTGTATTAAATATGAACTTCGTATTGAAATCCGTTCCTGGCAAAAGGATTTTACTTGGGATTGATAACTCTTGAATTATGAATTATTTCTTCGTTTTCCCTTTTTGATTTTGGTTTTCCCAGGGACTGTTACGGCTATGTTTGTTTTCTGGAAAATTCATTTGTCAACCGCCACTGATTATATTTTGACCGATAACATGTTCTCAAACCGTATTGAAATTTTCTAGAGAGTTTATTTGCTCGTGTGATTCTCTTAACCAGTAGAAATGTTGGCAGGGGAGAGTCAAACTAAAGATCCTAAAGAGATGAGAAATTTAGCCATTTCCGGTTTTTCAATAAATTCGAAAAATAAATCCGGATTTTTTTTCGTCGAATGGAAAAACCGACTTCACCGACTGAAATATTAAAATTCTAAAGTTTACAAAATGATTATATTTATGTTTTCAATTTTTCGAAAAAAATTTTTAATGGACGAATAATTTTTAGAGAAGAATATCGAAGAACCGGAATTACACGCATGGCTAATCTCTTTTATGATCCCTAAGTTAAGGGAGTTTTCCGGATTTTTGTTTTCTTCGAATCCAGATTTGTTTTTCTCGTGTAAAATTAACCATAATGTAATTTAATGTGAATAAATTTGGGAAATATTTAGGATAAATATTTTGAAAGTCCCGTGCGCCGAGATCTCGGCTATGGAAAGAGTTAAGTAAGTTTTCCGGATTTTTTTTTTTTTTTTTTTTTTTTTTTGTCGAATCAAAAAACGGACTTTTCCATCGTTTTTTTCGTGCAAATATAATCTTGTGAGGCGAAATATCAGGGATTTTAAAAATAAATTTGCTACGTGTATGAAGGCTAAACACTTTGGAAAAGCTGCTGGCTGAGATCTAGGACTGGAAAAATAAAAAATCAATTTTCCGCTTTTTTTTTTAAACGTAGGACTACGTTATAGGGCTCCACCTTACGGAATTCTTTGTACAAACGTTAGCACTCAAAAAAATAAAAAATAAAAAATAATATAAAATTAACGAGACAAACTTAACACAAAAAAATTTAAATCACACAAAAAGGTTAATAAAAGAAATTTCAAAAAATTTTTAGTTCCGGCTAAGTGTATAATTTAGGTTGCTGTCATGTTTTGGCCCATTACTAGCCCACTTAGGCCTTCGGCAAAAAATCTGAAAAAATATGGTTCTAGGCCAATTTTTTTGCGTATTTTTAGAATATGAAGTAAGATTTTTAGTTCCGGCTAGGCGAGGTTTAATTTAGGCTGTTTCCATGTTTTGACCCATTACTAGCCCATTTAGGCCTTTGGTAAAAAACGTGAAAAATATGGTTTTAGGTGAGTTTTTTGCGTATTTTAAGCCTGTGAAATCCAAATTTTAGTGCGAGTTTAAGAAGTTGGCTAAAATCGAAAAAGTCGTTTTTGACCCCAAAAATTTTAGTCTTTTGAAATACGTTTCTAGGCCGCTTTTTCGAGTTCTTTTCAGAAATGAAGCCAAATTTAGGGCTACGGACCTCCTTCATGGAGAAAAGAATTTGGCATAAAATTGGATTTTTAGGCTTTGGCCAATTTTTTTAAAATTGGTCGAATTCACCATAAAATAGGCCATAAAAAATACTATTTTTCTGTGTTTAGTTTTTTAAAATCGGACACTCCGTTCTCCGGAAAAAAATAAAAACAAAATTTTTACAACCTCGTCGAACCAAAAGCGGGTCATAGTACGACCCTAAAATTGCGGCTCAAGTACCCTCTAATATGGTCCTATTTATAGGCCAAGTTTGAAAAAAATCCCTTTCGGGGGCAGAAATCATATGGTAAACCGGGAAGTAGCCTTTCTGTAAATTTTTTTTCATTTTTTTGTAAAAAAGTAATACAATTTTAATAATTAATAAACCAGACAAAAAGTTAAATAAATAGTATATTACATATCAGGTATAAAGGTGGCTTATTGCAGGCCGAGACTGGGGTTTCCGGCCTTCAAAAAAGGTTTTTAATCAGTCAGAGACCGTATTTTCAATTTCAGAAAGTATAGTTTCAGCAACCACGTGGTACTTTCTACGTCTTGGCGAACTATGTTTTTTTTCATTATAGTTCATTGGTTAGTTTTCTTTGTCCTCTAGCTTCATCCGTGGCCTATTGCCATCTCCTCACCCAAATTTTTGTGTTCTATAATTCTTTTCAAAGTTAATTCAAAATTCAGTCCATGTTTCCCTATTTCTTATCAATTTATTAGAACTTTTTTATTAAAAATATTTTTAAAAAAAGTTAATTGGAAATTGTTGATCATCTACTTATTTTAAATCGGAGATCAACTCTTGCGGTTAATTTACGCTTCAAAGCTGCATCAAAACGAACGTCGATCGATAGGTAAAATTGATTTCGAAATATGGGCACAAAGAGACATTTTCCGATTAAGCCTTTCCGGTATCGCGCGAGCTCAAATTCCTTCCGATGAAGCTGAATTTTTAATATTAAACAAACAACAGAAAAAAAATGTAAAATACGTAGCATTTTTTTTTTTTTTTTTTTTTTTTTTTGAAAAGTGGTCCTAAACGTAAAATACCCGGAAAACGAACCCTAAAATAGTCAATCATTAATTATCTTTAGAGGACGGATATTAGGAGAGGAAAACTCTTGACAGAAAATGATAAATAACGTTGGCCAACATCAACTTCTGCTACAAACTTGGGTGAAATAAAAATTTCAAGGACGCCACGTAGTAATTTTTTTTTATTCTTATAAATGCGTTTATACTCCGATAAAATATACGGTTTTTTTTGTCGAAAAAAAAAAAGAAAAATTCACTTGACATGAACTACTTGGGGAAAAGTTTTGTCTCAAAACGTTGTTAAAGCTTATCACGTCCTTTGCAAAAGACAAACTAAAAGTTGAAAATTTCTTTTTCATTGATATGAGCAAAAAGCTATAAATTACATCCGGCTAAGGGTGAATTATGAGACGTAGGTTATGTTGTGACAAAATGACCTTTCTGACTGAACTTTTGCCATCCTTACATACACGAACCTGATATAATTTATTGTTTTATTATTGTTTCTCGGAGGGGCTAAAAACTTGTTTTATAGATAATACAAGTCGATGCTTTTCCAAATTTGCGTTTAATCAGTTTTGAGGTCTGTCAAATTTTATTAGGAAAGCAACATGCGTTTTGATAGTTTTGGCAGGAGGGAGGGATTCGATCGCTTTTCGGGTCTTGACAATGTAAGATATAACATATACAGGAAAAGGCAGGGAGGTAGCATTTCAGTTGTTGCTGACGTGAGAGAGATGAACCCGACAATGAGACGTTGATTAATTAACCAAGCTGATGAACTAATTCCATTTTAACATGTCAAACATAAGAGAAAGAGATTCAATATTACAAATCATATTGCAGAAGATAAATTCAACCGCGCGGATCAGTTTGTTTTAATCCGATAATTTTTTTTTCTCTCTTTTCTCATTTTTTTTTCTCGATAATCGCGGGGATGCGTAGAAACAAAATTACTTACTGAAAAAAAAAAAAGGTTTTTTTTCTCGATAAGGATAAAGGTTTTGCACCAGCTGCTATCAACGGAATGGACAGGGCGTCGAATAATCACGCTATCGATTTAATGCAAATTTAAAGAATGTTTTCACCCACATTTAGAGGGATTTTAAGACGTCACAAATCAAATTAAAAGCATTTCGGATATCCTAATTCGATGATTAACACTTGTGCGTTGCCGTTGAATCCGTATTTTCGAAATGTTTAAAAATCAAAGTGAAAAAAAAAAAAAAAAAAAAAAAAAAATGCAATCAGGCCCTTCCAATACCATATAAAATTTTTCCGAAAACATCCGACAATTAGAACGTTCCGAAACGTCCGCCATATTGTTGGAGACCGTATATTTTTAGGTTTGTTTTGCGCAAAGTCCCTAAAACTATCAACCTAAGAAACAAAAAGTCCGTAAAATTATGAATTTTTAATTGCTTAAGTTGGCATTTTTTAGGGACTTTGCGAGAATCCAACCTAAAAAATACATGTTCTCCAACAATATGGCGGACGTTCTAATAGTCGGACATTCCCGTATATAGGATTGGTAGGGCTTGAATGCAATGAAATGTTTTTTTTTTCTTTTTCGTTGGTTCTTTGTGCCGGTAGTTGATCAAACAAGGCTAGGCAACAAAGCCCGCCAATCAAAGTTTAAAGAAACGTAAATATTTACAGTTTTCTGAATTTTGATTTGTTGTTTGAGCGGCCCACTACTAAATGGTCCGCTACTGGTGCCAGGACCCTAATTTACTCCAAAAGCAACACTGTTTTCTTTTGACGTAGGACTACGTTTTGGGGCTCGGTCATAGTTTTTAATTTTTTTTTTAAATTTGAAAAAATTCTGGGGGTAATTCATAAAATAATATAAAATTCAGTTTGGACTGGGAGCAAAAATTTGGAGTGAAAAATTAATCTGGCGCGTCCTTTTCATACGCTTATGCTTGTAAGCTAGTTTCCCGAAGAATGATCGCACCTGCTTAGACTTGCAAAAAGTGTTCATTTTTGTCTTTTCCAAGGAGTTAGACTCGACCTAATGGTAGCAAACCTTTGTTTGACTCAGACAACAGTGGGGAAAATTGCTAAGCGCAACGGATCGATGGAAAAGTTGAAGTTGAACAAAAAGATGAAAGCCCGGTGCACGATAGAGCGGTGAAACCTTTAATGGTATTGGAGTAATCACTTGGCCTGGAGGGAGAAAGCAAGTTGAGCCAACATCCTGAGGCAGTGACCGTTGTCCTCTTGAAAAGAGGACAACCTTCATTCCGAATAGTTTTCATTTCCGGCTTACTTTCAGAGCAAAATCACGCCGAACACCGAAAGAAGTAATCAAACCATACTAAAAAAAAATTTATCACCTGTTATATTGAGAATTAGTAGAAGCGCCGAGGAATTATCCCGGTTGTTGGAATATTAAAAATTTAAAACTATCCGTCGGGGAGAAAATAAGAAAACTTTACAACTCCGCACTGCCGCATAACTTTCGAGCTTTCCTTAATGATACAATTTCTGATAAAAGATGCAAAAGTCGTAAAGCAAGCAAAAATCGGAATAAAATGAAACTAAGTACGAAAACGAAGGGAAGGAAAAATACGTCAAGACGATTCGAAAAAGTAATAATATATCTGTGTAACGTAATGTTCGGATTTCTTTTTCGTTTTTTCCTTTTTTTTTTATTTTTTTTTTTTTTTTTTTTTTTTTTTTGCGAAAGAAGAAAAGGAGTTGGTGAGATGTGTAGTGTTATCGTTGTCGTCGAGCGAAATAAAATAGGACCCTGGAAAATAAAGATAAAAGTATCTTTAAGATTGTTTCACATGTGTATGTCAGTGAAAATTTTACACATAAATTTCTATTCAAGTTTTCAAGTTTTGAAATATGATGTTTTCCGGCTTAAGCAGGAAAAAAAAAAGACATCAGGTTGAGTCTTTCAGCTTTGCCAAAAAAAAAAAAAAAACGCACGAGTGTTTTAATGGAGGAAAAGAGTTAAAAACTCCACGGTCACAGAATCAAAGTTCGTTTCACCGTGAAGGAAATTCTGGCGGACGCCAAGGAAAACGCATCTCCGGGAAAATTTGAAATTCTAATAGTTTCGGCCACTAAAATTTACATCGATACAGAAAGGTAGACGTTTGTCTAATAGGGTACAATTTCCTTTAGCCGATTCAATTTCCGGTATTAGTAACAGTGATAAAATTCAGTTTTATTTAGTCCGGTCCGGGAGGGGGTTTTATTAAAAACGGTTGGTTTACGTTAAATTCGTTGAAAACATGAAAGGGAAAGTGGTCGTATATGTTTAGGTCGGGGAAAAAAATTCCCAAAATGAGAAAAAGAAAAGGAGAATAACGGGGGGGAAAAAAAGTCGGAAATTATTTCGAATTCGAGTTTTCCTATCAAAAAATCGTAATTGGACTCTTCGACAGGTTGTTATAATCCTGCGAATGGAAATTTATATTATTTTTTTTTCTTCACGTGTGCATAAAAAAGCTTTTTTATGGTTAAAAAAAAAGCGAAAAAACTATTTCCTTTTCTTTCGATTGTTTTTTCCTATAATAAGCTTCATTTTTCTCTTTCTCTTGCTATCCTATTTCATGTTTAAAAGTAGATTGTTTTTCCTCCTTTTGAAATATGTGCGTTTTGAGGTGACTTTGTGAGTATTTTGCCTAAAATAAACTCCAGGGCCGGGAAATAAGACTTGCCTAAGAGGAGGCTTCACGGAATACCGGAAGGAGTGGCTGTTTTGTCTAACGCTAGATTTACAAAGAAAAAAAATCAAATTTTAGGTATCTAACGAACTTCTTTGGGTGCAAATTCACTGTGGAATGTTAGACCAACATATTATTACAACAAGTTGGACCAATATGTTGTACCTACATGTTGCACAACACCAATATGTTTTCCAGCAGCTTGGTACAACATGTTGGCACAACATATTGGTTCAACTGGTTGTACTAACATGTTGTACCAAGTTTTTGGACCATCATTCCACACTACTTTCGGACCAACATTGCACAACTTACCACCCCTAGGGTGCAAATTCACTACAGAATGATGGACCAACATGTTATTACAACAAGTTTGACCAACATGTTGTACCAACATGTTTGACAAACGAACGAATGGGTGAAAATTCACGATGGAATGTTTGATCAACATGTTGGTACAACAAGTTGGACAAATATGTTATACCAACTTGTTGTCCCAACTTGTTGAACCAACATTCCACACTAATTTTGGCGTAGAAGTGAATTTTGCAATAGTCGATTCGTTTGCTTGTCAAAGATGTTGGTACAAGAAGTTCGTCCAACATTCCAACAAGTTGGTATAACATGTTTGTCCAACTTGTTGTACCAACATGTTGATCCAACATTCCATAGTGAATTTGCACCCAATTGACTATTGCAGAATTTACTCCGACTTTGAAAGTATTGTGGAATGTTGTACGACAAGTTGATGCAACATGTTGATCCAACTTGTTGTACTAACATTTTAGTCCACCATTCCTTAGTAAATTGGCACCCTAGGAGTAAATACTACAATAGTCGATTCGTTCGTTTGTCAAACATGTTGGTCCAACTTGTTGTATTAACATGTTGGTCCAACATTCTGTAGTGAATTTGAGCTCTAGGGGTGGTAAGTTGTGCAATGTTGGTCCGAAACTAGTATGGAATGTTGGTCCAACAACTTGGTACAACATTTTGGTGCAACATGTCAATACAACCAGTTGAATCAATATGTTATATGTATTATGGTTTTTTATTGTGTTTTCGGTACAAGTTTCAACTTGTTCCAAGCAAACAAAAAACCAGGAAAACATAATCAAAGTTTTTGGACCGCAATTTTGTTTGAAATTATTTTCCCCCCGCCTATACACATTTCAGGCAAGTTGAAACTTGCACTGAAAATTCCAGGATATACCAGAAAAGTTCGTTAGATGCCTAAAATTTGGACTCTTTCATCGTAAATCGTGTATTAGAGAAAATAAGCCATTCCTTCCGGCATCCGTGAAGCCTCCTCTTAAATCATGCCTACAATTAAATCCAGCTTCTTTTTTAGAGGCATCGTCTAGAACGGCATCTAAGAAGCGGATTTGATGTCGTGATCTTCCGATATTAAAGAATTTCTGAGTACCGAGTGTCAGAAAAATTAAAATGTTCTGCCTTTCGCAAAAAGTATCCATTACGTGTAACATAGACATATATTCACTTTTAAATCGTTATTCATTTTCGAATCAAAACCAATTTATTTCAAGTGGATAATTTTGGAAACCTCAGATTTTCCACGTTCTCTTATTACTTATTAATGCACGTTGAGTGCAATATCGTTGCGTTCGGTGCATGACAGCTTTGCCTTCCCGTCTGTTAAATAAATTAACTTAGTTTGTTCCTTTCTATTATCATTAATGAGTACGGTATGTTCCTTTAATGTTTACTAAATATAACTTGGAGGAAAAAGACATTCAAAAGGTAGCATGCGCTGTTGCAATGAAAAAGCGGTGCAGATAATTAAGTTTTGTTGGGAGCATCGAGTCGGACTGACTTGGGTGCTTTAAAAACCGGATATACTAACTGAAAATCAAAACTAAGCAGAAAAGGATATGTAAATGTAAATGGTTTGCCAGAAATCACACTGCGATATAAACAAACAATCCTCCGGGGCACTTTTCTTTGTGCTACACTCAGAAAAAGGAAATGCCTTGAACAAGTTTTGTCTTGCAGCAAAACAAAAATGCTTCGCGACAACGGACAGGTTGTTTCTTGACAAGATATTTTTATTTATTTTTTTTTTTTCTCGCGTGGTCTTAGACCAAACATTCTTACACAAATAGGTCAGGTCAGGTCAGTGGTCAACTGAATTTGCATTTTTGAAATTTTTTTATTCTTTAAGATTCTGGATACATATTACCCGGAAAAATTTTCTAATCATTTTTAAAGGCATAGTCGTTTTATAATTCTTTTATTTTTTTTTATTTTCAGGTAAGTTTCGTTGGATTTCTCAAGGGTAATCGATCGAAGTTTGCATAAATTTTGTATGTGGTTTATTGTCAATTTGAATCAGGATCGGTTAATACCTGTTCAATTTTTTTCTGTAAGTATGGGAGTAAACCCGGAAAAAAAAATCGAAAACGAAAATTTTTGGAATATAAAGCAATTAGTTACAGTTTGGGATTGTACCGTTATTGTACTAAAAAATGATTTAAATTTATGCATAGCGCTTAACGTCAGTCTCATATACCCCCGGTCGAAGACGGCGAGAAACGCCCCGAATTTTTGAATTGTTGAAGCGTTAAAAACATCTTGCGCAACACTTGACTGAAAAATGAAAAATTAAGATTGGCAAATGTTACGCAATATTTTGCAGTGTTTGAAACATGTTGCCAACATGTTAAACAATTTACAGTGCTTGAAACATGTTGCCAACATGTTGCGCAAGATTGGATGCAAATTCACTATGAAATGTTGGACCAATATGTTAGTAAAACAAGTTTGATCAACATGTTGTATCAACTTGTTGGACAAACATTTCACACTAATTTCGTCGTAGGGATGCAAATTCACTATGGCATGTTGGACCAACATGTTGGTACGACAAATTGAACAAACATGTTACACCAACTTGTTGGAATGTTGGACAAACTTGTACCAACATGTTTGACAAGCGAACGAATCGACTGTTGCAGAATTTACTCCTACGCCAAAATTAGTGTGGAATGTTGGTCTAACAAGCTGGTGCAACATGTTTGACCAACTTGTTGTACCAACATGTTGGTCCTACATTCCATAGTAAATTTGCACCCTAAGAAAATTAAAAAAAAAACGGTTGCCAACAACTTTCTATGCTGCTAAATGTTCAGCAACATGTTGCCGCAACATGTTAATCCAACATTTTTCATCGTGAAATTGTCAAGTTAATTTCCTTTTGGATCTTGCTCGAAAAATTATTTATTCGATGCATTTTCTTTTTGTTTTAAAGCAAATCTTTCTTTTCTTCCTCCTCTTGTAAATTTTTAGTTTCCTTTTAGACCTAACTTTTTTTTCTTGAAACATTTCTTTAACCTCAATTTTAAATCCGACACCGGATCTTGCCCTTATGTGTTTTCTTCGATACACACACTGTATTCTCGCTCTTTTCTAAATTAGCTTCTTCTTCTCCCTATTTCCTGTATTTCCTCGATAAGTTTCCGGGTCATATAATTTAGGTCTTCATAATCCTGAGCTATTAGCACTTAGTCGTCAGCGAACCATAATGTGTACAGTATTGTATGCGAAACAGTGTCTCCGTAATGCTTAGAAGAGTTAGAGATAGGCAGTAATAATCTTGATCTACGATTTTCATTTTATCGTCGTTTTCCCTCCCCCTTTTTTCTTTCCTTTCCAAATGGTGAAACCGATTTTCCAAATGTATCGTTTTCGTTGGAAACCGACGAAGCGGAAAGCGTGTCCCCGCGCCGAAAAAATGCAGATTAAAAAAATTTTCCAGCACATTCATCTTCATCAAATAACGGAGAAAAAGAATAAAAAGAAAATTCTCTTAGGCTATTTTCCCTGTTAAATTTCGAAGTTGGGAAGAAGTTTTTTTTTTTCTTTTTTTTTTTTTTTTTTTCGAATTCAATGCTCGTTTTGTTCCGCTCACGTTTGACTTATCTAGAAACAGAATTAGAATTGAAAAACGTGATAACACGTGAAGATGAAGTTTCCTCGACTCGATGGACCATCTAAACGGAAGTGACTCGGTTTCTCAGTAAACACGTCCTTACTTTTTTCTTTCTCATTTCAATAAAGATGATCGAAATAAATTTTTTTCCTTTTTTTTTCTTGCTTTCGTCTCATTTAAAAGCGTTTAAAATTCCGATTGTTTACTTACCCGTAGAATGAATTTTCAGGCTCCGTAATTTTAAAAAAACACGTTGATTGTTATCCCAAAATCAATCATCAGCCTCTTTTTCGAAAGGTTCCTTTTCCCCTCTCTCTTTTCGCGTTTCCTTTCCCAAGCTCGAAAACGTTGTAAAATATAAATGCTCCCAGTAAAATCTCGGTTTCATTAAGCAACAACGGGAGGATTCTGCTTGCTTAAGAGTAAATTCAACCTCGGCTAATTCCCATTAAAGTTAATGTCGCCTATTAAACCTCCTTTATTATAGTTATGAACTTTTTTTTTTTTTCACGAAAAAATTCGTGTATTTGCTAAATTTTTTTTTATTCTTTTTTTTAACCTCTCGTTTTTTTTCTCTCCTTTCTGATAATTAATCCGAGAGGAAAACGAGTCTCTTCATGTCTCTTTTATAAAAGAAAATTATGCAAACAGTAAATGAATTTCACCTCGTTTCATTAATAAAATTGAATTAACCAAGGCGCTTAATCTTGTAAATTAGAAGCATCACATGAGTCGCCTGCGATCCTTCACATACTCTTTAAAATTAAAATTGAAAAAAAAAAAAAAAAAAACAGCAACATTTAAGATTATTCATCTTATTGTCGTCGACTACAACATTTTTCGAACAAAAAGTAAAAAAAAAAAAAAGCAGTGAAAGGCCTCTTGCTTTTATTTATGTATGATAATGTGATAGCATTTAACAGTTAATGAGATTAATCGTTACTGGGCCGTAATTTATGCGATACGAAAACAAAAAAGGTTTTTTGTCCACGCGTCCTTTAATTAATTAGATTAAAAAGTGATACAATAAAATTTTGCTCTTGTTGTTTTCAACATGGGAAAAAACAAGTTTTTTTTTTTTTTTTTTTTTTTTTACGACCGCATGCAAAATATTTTCGGTCATCATTAAAAATATAGTCGCGGGATTTTCGTTAATAATCGCAAGGGGATTGCAATACATGATTACCAATCGGGTAATCATCAAATCGTTGCACGATCAACCTTCGGATAATTTTATTCGAATTTTGTACAAAATCATTTCCTTTATTCGGAAAACGAAAGGTGCGAAAAAAAAAAAACTACGTTGCAGTTTTTTCTAAGGTATCGAAATAAGGAATTGATTGATCTTAACCGTCTTTTGGAAAGTTAACTGGTAACAAGAGGAAGGTTTGTCACCCCCTTTTCATTGTAGAGAGCGGTGCCTGCTATTGAAAATATCCCCTGGGAAAACGATCAAACCGCTCGGGTGATATCGACATGTTAGGGACCGGGAAGATATTTCTTGGTAGTGAGGTTGGGTAGTTGTTTGAAAATCGTAGTTGAGTAAGATAATGAGTAAAAGTTAATATTTTCTCGTCTTGGCAAGGCGAAGTTTTGCTGGCTAATTAGGGGAAGAATTTAAAATGAAAAAGCTCCGATTTGGACCGTAATATTTTCCTTTGTTCAAATTCTCAGAAGGTCTTTTCGGAAACTCGTTCTATATAGAACTATAGCTCACTCATGATATCATGAGTGAGCTAAAAACATCACAAATGAAAAGTAAAATTTTGACAATAAAAAATATAAAATTTAAAAAAATTAAATTTATAAAATTAAAAATATTTTGATGGCTATTTAGGATGTTTAGTTCATAAGTGCTTGATGATCTAAGGCAGTTTGTTTGGTACATAAAACCGGACGGTGAACCTGCCAGTTTTTGAAAAAATTTTTTTTTTTTTTTTTTTTTTTTTTCATTAATTTTTTTAAGGCAAAAATTGCATTAAATGAGACGAAACTTACACGAGACACTTCCTTATTTTTAGGGAAAATTGAGTAAAAGAGTAAAAGTTAATACATGTTTGTTATACATGTTTGTTTAGTATGACAGTAAGCTTAAATTACTTAAAACTAGCGGATTGTTTATGTTTTTTAACGTCGGCCATTTTGTTTTTACAGTCGACCTCGCTTATAATGAGCTTCAAGGGACCGGTCAATATTTGTTCACTATAACCGAGGTTCACTTTAACCGAACTTCCCAAAATGGACATCTCTGAGTTTTCTTAAAATTTTTAATGAGATTACGAAAATAAAGCATATTTTTTGAAAATTTTGAGTTACCGTAATCAAGACTTATATGCGATTGATCTGACTAAAAAACTGTCATTTTGCAAGTTTAGAACGTAATTTATGTTGTGCCAGTTCGTAATTTAGGCACTAAAATAAAGATTCGGTGACAAAAACCATAAACAATCAGGAAATTGCTCCGAAAAACCATGTTTAAAGCCCTTTTGTGAGTCACAATTTTTAAATAAAAAAGGCAACCAAATCTATACAGGAGAAGAAAAACGGAATCTTGAAGAAATCTTGAATGCATCACAAATTGTGACCAAAATCGGTTCACTATAACCGAGGTCAATTGCATAGAAAGAATATACAAAGGGACTGGGACCGGCCACTTTGGTTCACTATAACCGAAAGTTCATTATAACTGAGTTCACTATAAGCGAGGTGGACTGTATATTAGGGTGTTTCATTTTAAAAAAATTTTGAAATGTTGGGGGGCACGTTGAAAATCTGCTTCCTTAAGGTGTAAAACCACTAAAAAAAATGTTTTCAAATTTTTTCTTAACCCCTTAATGGCCCCCCTAAGCCACTTTAGCTTTTTCAAAATTTTGCAATCAAGGATCAACCAAGGATCAAGGTCTTTTAATCGGTCGAATCATTTTCCAAAAATTTTTTTTCTGTCGTAAAAATTTGGAACTTGAAAAAAATTAAAGATAGAATTTTCGACGGTAGAAAAATTTAGGAAATTGATTCGAAACACAAAAGATCCTTACTAATTAGAGTCTCCTGACTGAAAAATGTCATTGAACATGGCCTCTTAATCGAACTGGTGAGGATTTGTTGCCATTTTTTTGGCAAAAAAATCAATTTTTGCCCCGAAAAACCAAATTTACACTTACACCCCTACTCAGGGGTTGATCGGAAAAAATCGGGATGGTGAAATTTGTGCTCTATGGGTATTTTTGCATAAGTATGAGCGATACCGATTAAATAAAAAAATTTTCAGGACTCCAAAATCGAAATTAAACCGAATTTCAGTCGGGAAAATCAGGTATAAGCTTGATAAAACACTATTGACGTCCCGGGAGTTAATCGGAAAATTTCAAAATAGTGAAATTCGTGTTCTACGACCTCGAAAACATAAGAAAACATTTTTTTCAAAATATTTTGTAGGCCCTTAAAGTGGAGAAAAAAAATTGAGTTTCAAAGACCATGATTGCAAAATTTTTAAAAAGCTAAAGTGGCTTTGGGGGTCATTAAGGGAGCCATTAAGGGGTTAGGAAAAAATTTGAAAGAATTTTTTTTAGTGGTTTTACACCTAAAGGAAGCAGATTTTCAACATGCCCCCCAACATGTCAAAAAATTTTTTAAAATGAAACACCGTACTGTATATGTAAACATCATTAAATTTTGCGAGTATTGATGTAATTTAAGCTTACCAACATACTTATGCATAATCTACTTCTGCTGAAAATAAGGAACAATTTGGTGTAGGTTTCGCCCGTTTAATGCATTTTTACCCGTTCAAAAAATTAATGTAAAAAATTTTTTTTTTTTTTAAATTGGCTGGTTTAGACTACCGTTTGGTTTTGTGTAACGAGCAAAACGCCGAAAACGTCGGAAGAAGAATGTGAAGCAGCATAAAAAACATGTAACCGAATGTACTTTAACCCTCGATATTATGCTGGTTATCGACTTCCTTGACTCCCCAGATAAGCAGTCGGTAAATTCGTCTGGGTCGTCGAAACCCTTTAGGACATTCTTACTGACCTGAAACATTAAGGGCGACGCCCATGGGCACCTCACCTCTCTAGATTTCGTGACGTTAGATTCAAAAGGTTCCTAATCCATCCCCTCTGATAAAATCACTTTTCGATGTATATCATCTCTATCTACCAAAGTTTTTTCGGCCACTGTTTTCAAAATTATGAGTTGAAATATACTTGCACCTACCGTACTATGGAAAGGATCAAGATAATTTCCACCAAACGCTTTAAAAGCATCTTTATATTTTTTACAGAAAGAGGCTTTATGACTTTTTGCTTTAGAAAAAAGGTATGGAACAAAAGCAGAACATAAAATTATTAAGAATTCAGATACTTCGAAAATTCATTTTCGTGATTGTGCAAAACTGGTGGAACGGGTTGTTAATTATCCCTGTTGCAAGCGCTTTCTTCCCTCCCCTCCCCCTTCCCCTATTTGATTAATTTTACTTGGTTTTGTTTGAGCTTCCGTTTTCAGACTCAAAATTAATCAAAGATCTACCGTGAAAATAAATAATTCTTTCGAGGGAACGGGGGAAATTTTCTTGCCGTTCTCAAGACAAAAAACTGATTTTCCAAACGTCTGGCCCGTACCGCTCTACAGTCTCTCCAAGTATATGTCGCATACGCCATTCCATAAGTAAATAAAAGTTCGGAAGCGAATTTGATATCATTTGGCTACATTTCAAGGAAGTCTCCACGGGAGAAGGCGCCTCCAGCCGAAACGGAGAGAGGCCACCGAACACCGCTGGCATCTTACCAGCCCCAGATATGATATATGTTACCGATAGTCTTTTTTTTTTCTGAAATCTTTACCTAAGATTACAAAAAAGTCAATAAGCTGATACAAAGCCTTTTTTTCAAGATTTATGAAGCTTTGATGTTTTTATAATGATCTCTCTCCTTCAAGGGCACGAAGGGAAAGCAATCGAAAAAAAAAAAAAAAAATATAATCCAGTATATTTCTCTTTATCCAAGAAAAATTGTTTTTGACACGGATGAGGCAGAGGATTGTTCGTCCGTGTAAACAAAACTTGGTAGAGCCTAACCCTTTGGGAAATTTTTAGAAGGAAAAGAGGATTTTAATGTTATCGCATTTCATAATTCTCTAGCTGGTTTATCACTCCGGTACTTTGACTTCCATTACACGGTCGTGCTTGTCATCGTTAAAGGACAAAAACTTTCTCGCTTAACTTGGAAAATAACATTTGTATTCGATTACGTTGTTTAATTAGTGGGTTTGGGAAAAAAAGAAAACCGACAAAGAAAAAATATTGACGTAAAATTTTTTTTTTTTTCCTTCTCCTGAGAGACTTTCATTTTCCTAGCTCTTTTATTGATGTGAACCGAACGGGAAAAAGAATTAAATTATTCTTTTACTTTCCACAAAGCTTCATGAAGCTCTACATTAAGACGGAGACAACCATCTACATCCGACTAATCCTTTAACTATGGTTTTTCCACGAAACGGAGAACCGAATAATAAATTTTTATTATTAAATCCCTATAAGCTTCTCATCGTTTTTTGTTGTTTTAGTGGAAACCAGTGTTCATTTTTTTTTTTTTTGTTCTCCTTTTTTTTTCGAAAAATAATATATCAAAAGATTCTCTAGGATTTGAGTGTACACAGATAAATAAGCATATTCGATAAAAAATGAAATCCCCGAGAAGATTTCGTGCGATTCTAGTTTATCGGGTTTTTCGAAATCTTGGTCATTTTCATTTTTTATTCCTCCTTCTTTATTTTTATTAGTTTGATTGTAAATAAGCTTTCAAGGGCAGTATAAGGACATGATACGACCTTAGAATAGATTGTAGTAAATCTAAAATTCAGGATTACTTAAGCTGATGTAATGCTAAACGGCCTGTTTCGGGGATAAAATTTATGATTGGATGGTGCAAGCGAAATCGTTCATAGTAGACGAGCTACCCCTTGATATTGTCTTCTTCGGACGATATTCCCGATGCCTCTCAATTTATAATGTAAATCATTGCTC
Source organism: Liposcelis bostrychophila (assembly GCA_037577465.1). NCBI lineage: Eukaryota > Metazoa > Arthropoda > Insecta > Psocodea > Liposcelididae > Liposcelis > Liposcelis bostrychophila. Next base: position 16,770,576 of record CM075212.1, on the reverse strand, counting down.
ATAATCATATGTGATTGTCCATAGGAAAACACGTCTTAAGTTAAGAGACAAAGGGGTTTATGCAAAAAGCGTGATTATTTTCTGACCGCAAGATAAAAGCAGGCCCTTTTCAAATCTGAAAAACTGCCTTATATTTTTTGATCCGTGGGATCCATAAAAATTACGTACGGTTGCGGGAAAAACCCAGTATCTCCACATCAATTATCAGTCGTAACTGTTATCATTAATTATCAATTCGTATGGAGGTACCGGGTTTTTCCCGCAACAGTAAGTGATTTTTTTGACCATTTTTGGATTCTGCGGGTCAAAAAACATAGAGTAGTTTCTCGGGTTTGAAAAGGGCCGACTGTTATTTTGAGGAAAAAAAAACTCTTTTTGCATAAATCCCTTTCAAAAGGGATAAAAAAAAAAAATAAATAAATAAAAAAAAAACGTATTTTGGTAAGACGTTTTCCTATTTTTTACAATGTTATGAAAAAGTTTGTGAAGTTTCGCCCTTAAATAGCCCCTAAATTTAAGGGCGTCTTATTTTTCTTCATGTTACTATTACTGCAATCATTTCATTTTTATTCTCTTCTATATTTTTATTATTAATTTGACTGAGGGTAGTATTCAATAGTATATTTCAATACAAGGACTGCAAACGACGGAATTGCCCGTCGAGACCGAGTTTTAAGCCCGAGTCGAAGGCGAGGGCCTTAAATAGGTCGCGACGGGCAAATAGTTTGCATTTCTTGCATTGAAAGATATTTCTCATCACAAGGTACGGAGTAAAATAGTCTTGAAATAAACTGTCTAGGACTGAAAGTAGACTTTTCCGTACCGTGTGATGAAAAGGCATTTTTATTGAAGTCAGCATTTTTCAATACTCAACTTGCAACCGCAGTGAATTTTTGGAAAAAAAAAATGTTTTTGAAATAGGGGGTGCTCAACATGAATTTGAGACCGAAATTTCACGCTAAAACAGGTTGCAGTAATATGTTGAGACGACATGTTTTTCAACTTTTTGCAGCGTTAGAAACATGTTGCCAACAAGTTGCTCAACAAGCTGAAGCGTAAAAGCATGTGCAACTCTGAAAAATGATAAATAAAAATTTGTAAATGTTGAGCAACATGTTAACCTAACCATTCCCGGCCATTTTTACTAATCCATTTTACCTAAAAATTTTGTTCCTAAAATTTTTCCAAATTATTATTTTTTTTTCTCCTAATTTTCAATTTTCCTAAAATTTTTTGGATTCATAAAATGAATATTTTTTCCTAATTTTTTTAAATCCCTATAGGGATTTTAGGAAATTCAATTTTAGTGATTTTAGGACATCTTATTTGAGAAATTTTAAGATATTTTATTTTAAAAACCAAAATATTTTAGGAAAATTAAAAATTAGAAACAAAAAATAGTTAAGAAAACAATTTTAGGAGCCAAAATTTTTAAGAAAAATGGATTAGGAATTTTTTTTTTTTAGGAAAAATCGATTAGGAATGGATTTTTTTAGGAAAAACGGATTAGGAATGGATTTTTTTTTAGGAAAAACGGATTAGGAATTGATTTTTTTAGAAAAAATGGATTAGGAATTTATTTTTTTTAGAAAAAACCGATTAGGATTTTTTTTTTTTTGGAAAAATGGATTAGAAAAAAAAAGTAGGGAATCTATCCTAACATGTTACTCCAATATGTTTGAGCATGAAATTTCGACGTGAGAATGAAGAACTGTTAAGAAGCCGGCTTTGAAAATTTTTACTTTAAGACGTGTTTTATTTAATACGTGTTTTTCAAAGCACATAATATGAAACTTTCGCGCATATCTATCAGATATATGGTAAATAGCAGTCACTGTTTGTTGCTGAACAAACAAAAAGAAAGAAGAGAAAAACTTGGACTAACAAGTGTTTAAAGGAAATTCGACCAAAGGAAAAACTTAAAACGTCCAGGAGGTTTCATATCCTGGTATTATATATCCATTGAGGCCGCGAGATTGAATTTTAAGTTATGTTTTGGTTACCGTCGTCAAAAATTGGTTACACATTCTTCAATGTGGCCGACGTTTTTACAATGTGGTGGAGCAAACAAACTCTCTAGGTTATAGATTTTGTCTTGACCATCCGGTTGTTGTTTGAATTGCTTGATTGATGAGTAACTTACCTAAAAATAAAAAAGAAACAAAATTAAATTTAATGTAGTGCACTTTTCGTTAATTATTCTTTTGTTTGGAATACCAGGAGAAAGATTGAAATCCAAAAGTTGGGTATCGAGTTAGCTCAGTAGGTAGAGCAGTCGACTGACAATCTGAAGGTCCCGAGTTCAAGTCCTCGACTCGACTCGCTCGTTATAACTTTTTCTGAATTTTCCGTCTTCTTTCATTTTTATTGAGTGCTGCAGTATAACTGAACGGTTTAAACTCAAAAGATCGTTTAACACACAAAGCTACTTACAAATCGTGGTATTAGACATTTCATCCCCATTCGTCAAGATTTATTCGGTCACATCCGATTTCAAATTTTTTTCGTTAAAAATGTACAAACCTTTTTTTTTTTTTTTTTTTTTTACAAAAGGAAACAAAAAAAAAAGCAACACAAAAAGAAACTAATTGGTCTTAATTACGTCAATTAATGCGTTGTTAGTTAAGCTTCGAATAATGTCAGTTTTTACCCTTTTTTTTCCAAAGACTAAAAGATAATAATTTTTAATTTTCATTTTAACTTTATGTCTTGTAATTAATAGCCCGGATTTTTAAAAAAGAGAAAATTTTTTGAATCAAAGCAAAAATGTGTTATCACTTTTTTTTAGGGTTGCCCTAAATATAAATTGATGTAACAGGAAGTTGGATGGACTTGATGAAATTTCTCGTCCACAAAAAGAGACCATATAAAATTAAAAATAATACACAATGAGGCTGCAGGCTATGCTTTTTTTATACCACATGCCTCCTATTCTATTTATGACTTCTTATTTCCCCTTTCAGAAGCGAAAAACGCTTTTTTTTTTTTTTTTTTTTTTTTTTTTTTTATAAATTTACATCAGTTTAGGGTAAATATTTTTTTTCTTTTTTTGTAATAAGGTTGTCGATTCGCACAAAATAGCTTTTTTTTATTTTTTTTTTCGTACATATTTTTTTTTCCAATAAAATTGCTTTCGATGGAGGAACAAAAGACATCGTATTATTGATGGCTTGTGAAGTAAATAAAGGCGCCATTTTAACTTTTCAAAAATTATTAAAATTATTAAAATGCTCTTTCTGTTTTTAGCATTTATAGAACAGATTTAAGCAATATTTTTTGCATCACGAGCATCTACACGAGCGCTTTAAAATTTTTGCGTAAAAATATTTGCGCGACAATTTATTTATTTATTTATTTATTTATTTTTTTTTTTTTTTTGTCTTTAATTAGCAAAAATGGGTAATTGACTCGCGTCTTTTCTGGCGAAGCGAACCTACACCTTCAAAACTGAAAGCAATAAATCACACGACTCGTTTCGAAAATACCTGCGAATTTGTGACGATTGAATCAATTTAAAAAATTAATAAAAGAAATCGAAAGTCGTCAGGAAACAAAGAGACACAAAAAAGACGGAATAGGTGGGTCTGACACTAAAAGTCGCTCCGCCGGCAAAATTCAATTATAGATTTTAACCGAAAACGTAATTACTAAACTTGCACAGAAGGCAAACTTTTACGACGATATCATTTACATAAGGTGTCAAAATAGCTTTTTCGGACGAAAATTTGTAAATTTGTCTAGTTAATGAAATGGCTGCAAACAGTAAAAGTTGTTTCGAAATTTTCAAGCCTCCCTTGCTTTCTGAAAAAGCAAACATTTTGGAAAATTAACATTACATGATATTCTAATGTGATTCGGAAAAGGAATACAAAAAAAAGAAAAAAAAAAGAAAGGGTTTCTTTGGCTTGTATGACGATTTTGAATAATAAAAATATAAACAATGCGAGAGATGTGGAAAACTTTTAAATGACAAATGCAAATCGTAAGTACAATACTCCGAAAGTTTCGTGACATAATGTGAAACTAGAAAGTAGTTCTGTTATCTTGGAAAAGTTACTTCTATTTTCCAACTTACGTCTAGGAAAGCTCAAGGTATGGAAATGATGAAGGCAATTTCCTTCGCATATGTTTGAATTCATAATGAAAAGACAGCTCCGTTTCGATGTCTCCCCCCCCCCTCCTTCCCCCCTTCCCTCTCCGCCCTGTTTCAATTTTCTTTAAAAATTTTCGGCCGACCTCAATTTCACCATGATCAGAAATCGTGACGAGTTGCATAATAAGTATAGTGTAACTTGCTTCCGTAACAGAGAAGTGACGTTGAAATCAACATTTCTTTGACGTCAATTTATTTGATAAACGTTAAGTAACCAGTTAGGAATCCAGTGAAACATGAAGAAGGCGCTGCTAAATCGATTCGAAGCCTATGCTCTAAAAGGCTTGAAGCCCTGGAATGGCTCCGTGGGGTTAGGTTTTGCTCCATGGCTAATGTAGACCAAAGTCGCTCCTAAAGTTAAACGGAATTGAAACGGCAACACTTTCGCCAAAATCCTTCATTCCCGATCATTATCAAAAACGTAAAAAAAATGTAAATTTTCAACGCAACGAACTCTTTATAATTGCTTCCGAGACAAAACAAAATATAATAATAATCATCTCTTTTTACAATTGAGAAAGAGAATAAAATATAATTATAATTCTTTTTTCAAAATCCTTTTCTTTTAAAATTAAAGATGACGGAAAGGGAAGGAAAAAAAATTGGCGATGAAATGAGAGGAAAAGGAACATTGTAATCCACTGGTTGGCTAAAGTTTTCCATTTTCTACTTGACTTGTTATTCAATTTTAAATGAAGTAGGTTATGGTTTATAAGTTAATTAAAACCTCGTCTCTTCTTTAGACTTTTTTTTTTTTTTTTTTTTTTTTTTTTTTTTTTTTTTTTTTTTTTTGAGCAGACCACGATCTCTTAATAAATTTCTTTATTTTCTATTTTATGCGTATAATCAAACCAAACGCGGTCGAAAAAATTTTCTTATCTGCGCTACTCTTTTTTATTTATTTATTTATTTATTTATTTCTAAAATGTAGTCTGACAAGTACATATAAATACCCTTTGAACAGACATAAAAGTTCTAAATTTGAAATAAAAAAAAAAAAAAAAAAAAAACATACACGGACTAAAATAAAGAAGACTAAAATAAAGAGACGTCATCAACACTCTCAAGCTCGTCGTTAAACATTCTCATACAGCGGTTGAACGGTGAGTTGGTACGATCAACCGTTCGACATCTATCAAGACGAAAGAGTTTAAAACTTCTTTGCCTTAGGCGCAGATCGGGAACGGCAAAATTTAAACGAGCCAAACTATTGCTGTCGTCCAACTCACCGTTCAACAATTTTTCAATAAAACGGACGCAGAATCGATGACGCCTCTCCGACAGCTCATCCATTTCAAAAACAGTTAAAAGAAAGTTGTAAGGGGCGCGGAAAGAGAAAACTCGGGATACTCGATACAAAAGGAAACGCAGAAAACGCTTTTGGATACGCTCAATCAGCTGAATGGATCTTAGCGACAAAGGTGACCATACTTCCACCGCATATTCAAGCTTACTTCTCACAAACGCATTAAAAAGAGCTTTGAGGGCAGCTGGATCGCTTAAATATTTACCCCTCCACGTTATGTAATACAAATTCTTAATAGCAGCGGAATATACGGATAATATATGGTCGTTAAAACTTAAAACAGAATTAAAATGTACACCGAGATCGACAGTTTCATTGACTCTTTCAAGCTGAATGTCATTCATACTGTAAATGAAAATAATAGGATTCCTACATCTGGAATAGCTCATTATTCGACATTTCCCTATATGAAAAGGAAGTTTATTTGGAATGCTCCATTTATGGAGAGAGTTTACATCAGATTGAAGTTTTTCACAGTCCTGCAATTCGTTGATAATCTTATAAATCTTTAGATCATCAGCAAACTTAAGAACTTTAGAATACTGAACCGAATCACATATGTCGTTAATAAAGATAAGGAAAAAAAGTGGGCCAAGATTTGAACCCTGTGGCACACCAGATTTTACGAAATAAGGATTCGACTCTGTATGTTGAAAAGTGACATATTGTATTCTATCGGTGAAATAAGATGCAATAAATTCCAAGGCTTCACTGTTGAATCCGAAATTATCCATTTTATGAATCAAAATGCTGTGATCGACCTTGTCGAAAGCTTTTTGGAAATCAGTATAAATGACATCAACTTGCTTCCCAGCATCTAATGCCGATGATATATCCTCAGTGATATTGACAAGATTCCAACTGTAGATTTGCGAGGCAAAAACCCATATTGATTGGCACTAATAAACGGCTTAACGTGATCATAGATGCGACCATGAATGATCGACTCAAAAACTTTTGCAAACACAGAAGTAATAGCTACTGGTCTATAATTTGAAATTTCAGAGACCTCACCTTTCTTAAAAACAGGACTGACTCGCGACACTTTCCACAATGCGGGAAACTCCCTGTGCATAAGAGATTAATTAAAGATTATTGATTAATTAAAGATTTTTTTCACCCTTAAATTTTCTTTTGGGGTGTTCAGCTGAATTTTTAATTTTAATTAGGCTGCCATTTCGTTTTTTCTGATTTTTAATTTACAAAAAATGACGGTGGAAAATGGCGACCGAATTTTTAATTTGAGAACCATTTGTATAATGGTTTCAACTCGCCGATTTCATTACAAGACATTCTTCGACTTTCAAATCCGGATATATTTGCCGCCTTGAAAGAATACCTGATCAAGACACGAATAAATATATAATGGCAACGTTGTAAAATTAACGAAGAAAAAAAAAATTTCCGGTTTTTATTGTAGAGTTTGGGCTAATTATAAACGATGTTAATTTATTTCCAAAGTTGCGAGTTATGGCGGAAGATTGATAGACTCCGGTAGCAATCAAACTAAGTAGTTTCAAATTAACATTAATAATCAGAAAGGATTCAAAGTTTAAGGGTCCGGACAATTTTTTTTCAGTGTTAAAAGTCAGCCTTATTATCAAGAATAAATGTTTTGATACCTGAAGGAAATCCCATTACGAGCATTGAAGTCGATACGCACGGTGTCTCCAAATGAATGAGATTCAAAAATAAGGTCATTTTTAGGTTTTTAAGGTTCCATTTTTCAGAAAATTTAGATTCGAAAAACGTTCAAATTAGACAACGAAAAGAATTTTAGCAGAGCAAAAACTGACTCAGTTTGCTCCTTTCATCACTCAGAAGATCCAGGAAGAAAAGGAAGTCACTTTTCTAAATTTAATAACGAAACTCTTTTCAATTTTTAAGCTAAAATTAATTTCTTTTTCGTTTTTTTCAGGTTTCAAAAGATCCAACTGCCATAATTAATTATAACTCCTTGAGGCCGAAGGCCGAGCGAGGGAAATCTTTTAAAATATGCAATTGAGTACAAAAATTTAAGACAGAAAAATTTTTCACTGTCAAATAAGACAAAAAATTTTTCATCGGTCATCAAAATTAAGGTCATTTTTAGGTTTTTAAGGTTTTTTAGGTTAGTAAACCTGTTACCCTGTTACCCTGATACGGTAGGGTGGTTCAAATTTACCTTACTTTTCGGCTTGCATTTAACTGGTCAGTATTTTTTTTAATTTTTGATCAGTATTTGATTTAATTTTTGGCCAGTATTTTTTTCAATTATTGGTCAGTATTTAAAATGATTGAGCAGTAAATTAATACTTTTCGGACAGTAAATTAATAATATTCGGGCAGTAAATAAATATTTTCCGGGCAGTAAATTAATATTATTCGGCCAGTAAAAACATAAATTTATGGAACGTACTCCCTCTGACCCGAAATAATGTGTGTGTTTCCAACTTTTAATTCCCATTTCGTGGGCGATTGATTTTTGCCGGAAGGAATGGTACTACATAACTCACCCACCAGAACACTTTTTCACACCATCCCCCATTCCCCCGGAATTCCCTGTTTTGAAAAAAAAAATTAATGAAAAAATGAAAAAAATTGACAATTTGAATTAATTTTGCTCTTCTTCTGAAGCGAAGGCAAAAAATTTTAATGATACCGGGAACGAGAGAGTACATGACCATAAACAAGAATCCCCCATGAGAAAATTTTTTCCAGTCGTCGCAACCCCCCGAAAAATGTGGGTGTCTCAACTACTAGCCAAGGGGGTAAATTTTTTAAACTCTATTAAAGGGCCACAAAAATTTTACCATGGGCGTTCTTGGGGTTGTTGATTTCAAATCTGCGATCGGTTTTCAAAAATTCAAGCCTGGGGTCTGATGATCTAAACGTAAAATCACATTTTACTCATACTTTTAACAGAAGGTTTTCCTGTCGAAACAAGAAATTTTGATCCTACATTACATTGTTTTCATGATAAATTTCGTGCAGGGCTAGCCAAAATTTTTTTAGAAGTTGATTTTTCTTTTAATTTTGCTACTGATCAAAATATTAATTTTAGGTAATATTTGGAATAAAGTACCTACCATTTAACTTTTTTACTGTTTAATTAATTTTTTTACCGACCATTTAATTTTTTTACTGACCAAGTTGTTACTGACCACCAAAATACTGACCATTTATTTTTTCTACCGACCAATTAATTTAAGTACTGGCCATTTAATTATAATACTGACCAAAAATCGTATTTAAATACTGACCAAATAATTTGTAGCGTTACTTTTCTCGATTTTGTTCTTCATGAGATTTTCACTTTTCTTAGGGTCTAAAAACAAAAAGTAATTTTTTTTTGATTTTTTCGACTGCGTTTAGGGGTGGCTCACGGCCGTTTTTTGCTTGAAAAAAAAATTTTTTTGGTACTTTTTTAAACAAATTTTTCCGAAACTTTACGAGTAATTCATTGGGACCAAACCAAGTTGTTTATATGTTTTCGACGTCCTAGAATCCGAATATAACCGCCGTGTTTTGATCAGAATCACCCCTAACTGACCAAACACCCTTTTTGGCCAAAAATAGCAATTTTTTTGCTATTTTTAAAGGTGATTCTGATCGAAACGGGGTGGTCATTTTCGGATTTTACGACGTCGAAAACATATAAACAACTTGGTTTGGTCCCAAGGAATTACTACTTAAGTTTCGGAAAAATTTGCTTAAAAAAATGCCAAAAAAATTTTTTTTCAAGCACAAAAATGGCCGTGAGCCACCCCTAAAAGTAATCGAAAAAATCTGAAAAAAATTACCTTTTGTTTTTAGACTCTAAGAAAATTGAAAATCGCAAGAAGAACAAAATCGCGAAAAGTAAGGTAAATTTGAACCACGCTAATGATACGGTAATCCTCATAGCCAAAATGTTGCATGGTAAAAGCAAAAATATTATTTTCTACGTCAAAAACTCTTTAAAAATTCGAGATTTGACTCTCGATTAAAATTTAAACTTCAACCATTTTTAATTTGCCGCTATTTTTGTCCTTTTTGTGTACAAAAAGTGTTTTTAGGGTTTCTTTTCTATTTTTTACTCAGGTAATTTATTTTTGCTTTATCGACCGCAGGGAGAATAAAGCATTGTTTTTAGCACAAATTTCAGATTTTCAGTTTTTGATATTTTTACACGTTTTGAAGTCCCCTGATGCCGAAAAAAGCAAAATTTGGATGGTGGCCGTGTGTGTGTATGTGTGTATGTGTGTATGTGTGTATGTGTGTATGAATGTATGAATGTATGAATATATGTGCAAAAAAATCTGTCCGTCGAAAAGCAGAAAAACGGAAGAACGGATGTCGATGATTTTTGGTGGGTAGAAACTTCTAATGAAATGTAGGTGCTGATTAGTTTTTGAGCCAAATCGGTTCAGCGATTCGGAAGCAGTGAGTAAAAATGTTGAATTTTCAACTATTTCAAGATATTTTTTGACTATAAATCGCGAACGCTGCCACCGATTGAGTCAGATTTTCGTACTGCAGTAGATATTCATCCAGATACGCTACCATTGAAATTTGGTTAAATTCTGTTGAGTGGTTCAGAAACGGTGAGCAGGGCTAAAAGTATGGGTATAGGCCTAAAAGCCGATATCTCCAACTTTTGAAACGTCACGATATGACGTCATCGATTACGTCAACAAGCGATTTGGATGCTGATTGGCGGGTTCCTCGTGGGAGTTAACGAAAAAATAACCGTATTTTTGAAAATATTTTCGGGGTAGAGGATTCCGAATCTGAAATAATTTTTCCGAAATTCGAATTCCTTAAGCCAGTATTGCGGCTTTGGTGGACCTCTGATCAAAAATCTAACCGAATTTTTGAGAATATTTTCGGGGTAGAGGATTCCGAATCTGAAATAATTTTTCCTAAATTCGAATCCCTTAAGCCAGTATTGCGGCTTTGGTGGACCTCTGATCAAAAATCTAACCGAATTTTTGAGAATATTTTCGGGGTAGAGGATTCCGAATCTGAAATAATATTTCCAAAATTCGAATTCCTTACGCCTATACAGCGACTCTGGTGTCTCTGATCAAAAATCTAACCGAATTTTTGAGAATATTTTCGGGGTAGAGGATTCCGAATCAGAAAAAATTTTTCCGAAATTCGAATCCCTTATGCCCGTACTGCGGCTTTGGTGGAACTCTGATCGAAAAACTAACCGTATTTTTGAGAATATTTTCGGGGTTGAGGATTCAAAATCTGAAATAATTTTTCAGAAATTCGCATTCCTTGTGCCCGTACTGCGGCTTTGGTGGAACTCTGATCGAAAAACTAACCATATTTTTGAGAATTATTTAAATAGTCGATAAAGCACTTTGATCGGTTCACCGATCTCATTTTTTAAATATTAAAAAAACCGGAAAAAAACCTTATAATTTTCGATATACACAGTTGACTCGAATTTATTTGATAGAAATTCGTCTCTGTCATGTCGCGAAAGACCTAGAAAACTTAACCTAATTTTGGTCTTCTCTTTTTTCTACGAGATCATTTTTTTTTTTTAATTAAAAATTTGGTTTGACATTTGAAAGCGGAAGTTTTCATTTATTGAATGTTAAAGAAGAACACTATAATTATGTCGAGGCGCGTGCATAGAGTAACATTTGCGTTTTATTTAATAAAAACTCTAAACTCATTTTGAGGAAGGGGAAGAAAAAAAAATGAGGATCCTTTGGAAAAGTTTCCTCGGGTGACAATATCATGCTTAAAAGCTGCTAGACATTGAATAGAGTCTACAACTCTTTAGACGGTGACGTGGCTAATAAGAAAGCGGAATTACAGTAATTTAGTTTTGCCGAGTTTTAGAAACTGTTGCATCCGAAGAAAGAAAAAGAAGAACGAACGTTTTTGAAATAAAATTTTTGCGAGATTAACATATGAAAGGCTTCGGTTTTAGAGAGATGAAAAACATGCGACCGCGACCGGAGCGATCGCTTCGTTACCGCGGAAAATCAAATTACAAGGAAAAACCAAGAACAAAAGACCTCGGGTTTTTTTTAAATTTTCGAAAAAAAAGAGGAAAATACACGCAAGTTTCGTCTTTTGCTCGAGGCTACCGGTTCTTTTATTCATTTCTGGAGAAAAAAAAAATGCCAATAATAATCATCATCATTTGAAACTCCTGACCTAATTTGTAGGGGGAAAAAAATGATTAATTTGAAATGGGACACCCCTATACCCAGGTTTTAAGTAGGATTTTCGCTCGAATGCTTTTCAAAACCTTTCGTTTTCCTCGAAACAAACTAAAAAATAATTGATGATAATAACAATTGTTCATTTATTAAATGTATCGGAAGTTTCTGTTATAAATATCGATAAATTTTGCACTCTTAATCAAAAGTTTTTGGAATACGCTTTCCTGAAATTAATTACCTTTATGGGAGAATTTCCAAAAAGTTTTAGGATACGGAAAATCGATTAGTCTTACGTTGTTTTATAGTATTGGATCTATTATGGTTGCTAATAAAAGGATTTAACAATGATTTTCCTGGGAAAGGGTGAGAAATCTCTTTTAGAACTTCTAGTCGCAGCGAATTTTTTTTTACGTGAATTTTTTTTTCTTTTTAAAGTCAATGGCACAAATCGTCCAAATTCTTTATTGTCGGAATTCCGTGTCCGCCCGGCTTACATTTTATCTTGTCCCAGACCCGTGGATGAAAATTTTCGGTCCGAGTTCAAAGTTTATGATGTCTTACTGATCTTATTTGTTTGCCAGAATCAAAACGAGTTCTGGTACAGGCCTCTGAGGTTAGGATTAAAAATGGATAGCAATAACTCCGTAGAAGATAAAAAAAGTCTATGGTTACATCAGTGCTGACTCAAATTATTTGGAGTGAAAGGAATTTTTCCGAGCCATTTGAAATGCTTATGGTTCGGATGTCGGGTTCTGTGGTGAACTGTTAGGTCTCATTACGGATATTCAATTAAAGAAGATGATGAATGAACACGAGACAGCTCGAGACCGTTTCCGTTGGCCCCTTCCTTCCGCAACTAATAACCGTTTCCTTTCGGGTTCGATCCCGAATACGAGATGGTCAGATGTTATACTTTTCAAAATGATTTCCCTCCAACCAGGCGGAACGAACAGCTTCCGAGATTTTCAGAAACAATAAAAAAAGAGTTACAGACAAAAAAAAAAAGTTCGTAGGTTCAAACTGAATGCTCAGGTTTGCCGTAATATTGACGTAACCGAGTGATAAAAATGGCAATGATCTAGTGGACATTTTTGCGAAACGAAAAATTTCATGTAATTATAAAATATTAGTAAAACAAAGGAATTTAAGTGACTGAATGGGGCTCTTTGCTCACACACACATACACACATAAGGCGTTTACAGGGCATGGAGCCCTATTACCGTATCACAGAAAGCACGCCAGGCGGCTCTATGCTGGCAAGCCGTTCTCCAATCAGAAACTCCCAGCCGACCCGCATCAGCCGACACATTATCTTCCCAACGACGCCGTGGTCTGCCCGACAACCGAGGGCTCGTCGGTCTGTTATCCAGGACCTGTCTTATATATACCGGGTAGGCGGCGCACGAGCGACATGTCCAGCCCACTTCAGTCTTCTTGATTTGATCACACCAGTGATGTGAGGCTATGACCAGTGAGCTGACGGATCTCGTCGTTCGATCGAATTCGTTACCGGATCTTTTCTAGGCCCTAGAATAATTTGCAAGACATTGTTTTCGAACACCTCGAACTTCTTATAAGCTCGAGCAGTAAGATTTCCCGTATCACAGACGTAAGTGACCACAGGACGTATCAGGTCATTATAGATACGGATTTTGGCCTTTCTAGATAAAGCTCTACTGCGAAGGAGACGGCCTAATGCAAAAAGGCATCGAGCACCGTTCTGGATACATGCAGCCACTTCATAATCGGTATCGTCGTCGCTAGTAACGAGAGGCCCGAGATACTCGAATTCGGTTACATTCCCAAATCTGTGATCTCCAACGTCCAGAGGTGCCTCATTCTGCCGGTTTCTCGTCATGACCAGGTATTCGGTCTTTCCCTCGCTTATTTCAAGCCCTACCCTACGAGCCGTAATCAACAATTCTCCGCATAGCCTTCGTACTTGTTCCCGGGTTTCCCTTAACAGATCAAGATCGTCGTCGTACCCTAATTCTTTAATGGGTCTCCCCAGGACCACGCCTCCAGGGACGTTCTATAGGCATCGAACGACTTTTTCTAGAACTATGTTAAAGAGAAGAGGTGACAACGCATCGCCATCACCCAACAAAGTTCAGATTTTAGCATTGACAGTGAGGGCTCTTATTAAGCTCAAAGCTACCCAAATAGCATTTTCAATCCATTATACATCCTATGGATTGTCCATAGGACGTCCAAATGATATCCAATGATGGATAGATATCCATGATATCCAGGATGATGTCCAATAATATTGGACCAATATGGATATCCATAGGACGTCCAAAGGACGCTTTGGATCGGTGTGGACATAGGTAAATCCAATGGACGTCCAATAAATATCCTCATGACGGTCTGAAGAAGTCCTCGGGACTGGATAGACTTTGCTATCTGGGTATATACCATCCATGTTTTTTTCCAATATATTCGATGTTGCCTTTGGTTAAAAGTTAATTCATTATCAAAAAAAAATATTTGAAAACGTTGAAAAAGTAACGCACAATTCCTTTACCTTTTATCCTACTTGATATTTTCTTTCGGTTAGGAAATAAAAATATTTTTATTCAGAAAAATGTTTGTGTTTTTGTGTTTTGAAAGTTACAACTTTTTTGATATCCACCCACTTATGAAAAAAAAAAAGAAGGAAAGGTACAACATAGTATGTATCGTATTCCCCAGATAAACCACGGAAAGGACAACGCATTGCGTTAAACCGTTAACCCCGAGAGTCCGACAGCTTTAAAAGTGGAGCAAAACAATATGTTACATGCTGACTCACCTTTTTTTTTTGTCAAAGCAGGATATCGCTTTACTCCCTACCCTACCGTTCCCGTCCGATGTTTAATACTTTTAAGATGTAATTTGTTGGTTTCATTTTATTACGAGTAAAAGTAATTTTAGAAACTGCGGAGAGCAATTGAATTAATTAAATTTTATTACTGCTATTTTATCGGTTTTACCAAAGAGCTTATTTTCAACTATTTTAATTACTATAAACAATGCTAACTACGAAACTTTTTTTTTAACCAGAAAAAGAAAAAAAAACGATAAAAGAAATTACGAAAAAAGTTACGAAAGAAATGTATCGTTAAATAAAATTTAAGAAAAATATTCGTACTATTACATTAAAAAAAAAAAAAAAAAAAAAACAAGATTCGTAAATAATGTAATCATTTCACTGTCTTTTTCTTTTTCTGTTTATCTTTTGAATTTTATTTATTTGATCCGTGACGAGTTTTGAATTTTGTATAAAACATAATGTATAAAACCAATGTAATTATAACTGGCTGAACAAACAAGAACTTTCCATTATATTGAATAAAAGACATGTAAAAATATTTTGATTGTGTCGTTATTTTTACAAAAAAAAAAAAAAAGTTGGGAAGATTTTCAAGGCAGTCTATATCGATTTCTGGAAATTAAAAAGGAATGTTGGGAAATTCTCAAGGTTTTATTACTTTTCTGAATGGAGCTGAAGTAATAGCGTCACTCACTTCGAACATAACTTTTCTCGACAAATAGTTTTGAATGAGATGAGGCTGTGCTAAGCGAATTATTACTAGCTGGTTAGCCTTTGTTTAGCGAGGGGGATTGACCTCTAGAAGCTTGATCAACGTGTTAATCTCTTTATCATAATAGATTGCCTAGGTCACTCTACATTATGTCATTTGACCGTTAAATCGAAAAGCATACGTTGAAAGACCAAAGAAGTAAGTCCGCCCTGACATATTTTTAGGGAGAAACGTTTTAGTTACCGAAGATTCCACTGAACGAAATTTCTGAATGGATTTTACAGGCAATTAAAAAAATGGTTATCTTCAGCAAAGGTGCGTGTTAAAGATTGGTGATGAAGTACATGGTCTTTACAATCCCTTTGAATAGCGAGGATTGTTGAATTGAGTGAGAAATCTTTTTAGTAAATGAATTTCAGCAGAAACAATTTGGAGGCACCTCATCTGTGCGAGCGAAGCTCTCGCATTTTGAACGTAACTGCGAGTAAAGCTCTCCTGGTACTCCTGGATTTAATCCATTTTTTAAAGACCAAAACGGTTTTTTAAAAGTTTCAATTCCGGCTTTGCCATTGTTTAAATAAAAATTCAATGTTTCTTTTTTTAAAGGTATTCACGGTGATTGGATTCTCTTTTGACGGATTTCTAAGAGTTTTTCTTCCAATATCTCCATAATATCTTCTTGCCTTGTGGGAGACCATTTGGTGGCTAAATCGGTAAGTACTTCATTGTTGTCTTATACTAAGGGAGATCTTTTTTTTTTCTATATACTGAGAAAAGAAAATGGCTAATGCGGAAACCAAAATGTCTTGTGACAAAACATTTTCTTAAAAATAATGCGAAAACAATAAAAATATCTTGACAAAAAACAACCTGTCCGTTGTCGTGAAGCATTTTTGTTTTCTGAGTGTAACCTATCGGATTAACATTCATATTCCATTTAGTGATTAAAAGAACAACCACGGAAATAGTAATTTTTCATATATTGAAAGTGCTATCCACGCGTCATTTTTTTAAATTTATTGTACAGCCCCCTGGTACAGTTATCCACCTTGTAAGTCCTTTGCTCGAGTATGTGCGTGATGATCTCTCACTTTCATATCTGTGCGTGCGTCCACAGGTTTAACACCGGCTCCGATCGGCTATTTGCGGGCACCATGGTTGTCTTATATGTCCTATAAAAGTCCTATTTTTGAGTTTCACCTATATTTTTGTAGTTATAATTAAAAAATGCCTGAAAATTCAGTTTTTTTCTTAGCTAAAATTAATATATTTTATGATGAATGTAGTCCTGTCTCCATTGGCCAATTACTCGAAGGGTACAATTTATTGCAACACCAGAAATGATGTATATTTTCGGACTTTTGTCTTTTGCTACCACTTTTTTTATTGTTTTGATTATTTTTTCGAACACTAAAAATAATGAAAACGAAAAATAAGTGGCAGAAGAAAAAAGTCCAAAAAATATACATAATTTCAGGTAGGTTCACTTAATTGTATTCTCCAATTAATTCTTCAATGGAGACAGAGCATTGGCTCTTTTCTGCTGCAATATTTAATTTTTTAACAGAAGAACATTTCCCTGGTTCCCTCTTTGATCGAATATACCTAAAAACCCCAACTGAGAGAATTACACCCCCTGCCCCAAAACGGCTAAAAAATTAGGTTCTGTTGGAAATATATAAAATTTAATCTTTTTTTTTTATAATTTTACTTTACTTGACAAACTTATTTCTTTATAATAAGAAAGAAATTATTTTTCATTTCTTTATAAAAAAATTTTAATCCCTAAAAAAAAAAAATAGAGTTTTTGTTCTGAATTTGTCTAAAAAACCGGCCCTATATTTTTTCGAAAAATGTCCTATTTTTTGTTAAGGGAGGGACTATGATGCCTGGCTATTTTAGTGATTTGCCGTTGCCTGCAGAGTGGCACTAACTGAGTTGATTTTCTGACTAACGCACTAGTTTCGCCTGAGAAAACAGGGTGTCTACTGTCCTATGATTGCTATAAAATCCTATAATCCTCCTATATTTTAATATTCGGTCCTATAATCCTATAAAGCCCTATAATCCTCCTGTATTTTTCTACTACAAAAATTCAGAACAGGTTAATTTTTCATATTTTCATACAATTTTTTACAAAATTCTCCTCGCTCGATTTTTTCCAGTCAAACTGATTTAGGGTTTAAATGTCTCGATTAAACGAGAATTAAATGGGCTAAAAATGTCACAATGGCATAGAATTTATTTTAAGAAAACCTCTGGCTCTAAAAAAAGTCTTGAAAAAGCTGCTTGTTTTGGATCGTATATTTTTGTAAAAATAGACCTATAAAGCCCTATTTTATTATTTTAAACTTTCCGTTTAAAAATTTAAAAATGACAATTATTGAAGCTGGTTTAATTTTTAATCTATCATAAATTCCTAGGTTTAGTTCCCCCCATTAAACTTTAAGGAAAAGAATGCGCTATATTTAGATTCCGTTAGAAAAAAAAATGAAACAAGAGACATTTTTTTTAAACCTGTTCGGAATATCCGAGGCAACATTTTCCTTGACGAAAGAGATGGGGAGTTGTCGCTGACACATGAAAATATATCTTTTTTTCCGCTTTTTTTCTCCCTCTGTTATTTTTTTTTCCTAATATTAAGAAGAGAAAAATTAAATGTTTTCAAGAGCATTCTGACTGCAACTTTTTCTATACGATTGTTTATATATAGATATATATCCGGAGAAAAGCATATTGCGAAAAGTCTGTAACTAATGATCGCGATTAACGGACCCTCCGCTTTATTACGACTGCAGTAGTTTAAGAAGAGGATTTTTCTCCTTTCGTATAGATAATGACCGAGACTCCGCTTAGAAAAAGAGAGAAAAGTGAAAAGTTGGAAACATATATTGAAGTCAAAAGTTATGGGTTCGGTGATTCATCACAAAAATTTAATGATATAAATTGTATTTTTTTAAACGTGTTTCTTCCCCACACATGGCTCGATATTATTATTTTTTTATTTTTTTAACGTTGCGGCTAAAATTATTATTATTATCGTTGTATGTTTTCCTTTTAGAAACAAGTAATTAGCATTAATAGGGAAAAACAAGGTTTCTTTGATCGCGACTCTCAAGGAATAACGATTAACGCCGAATATATATATGTATACGAAAAGTTGATGAGCTTTTTAGAATGATTAAAGAGAAAGTCACATTAAAACTCGGCTTTATATTTTAAGATGTGCCTTCAAGTTTCTTTGATGATAGGTATATGTGTTTTAATGAAAACGCGGGGGCGCATGAAAACTTAAAAGCCCGTTGAGTCGTAAAAGAACCTCGTGAGCGTTTTTCCAAATGCGAAAATCTCATTTAAAACGCCGGGAGAATTATCAAAATAAAAGAATGACGTCACCGCAAAAAAAGCAAAAAAAAAAAAAAAAAAAAAAAAAAAAACCATATGTGAACATCTGCGGAAATCATCAAATTCGCTAAAAAGGATTATCGAGCACGAAATACAATATTTTTTTTCCACCCCAAAAAAAAAAAAAATCGACCTTGATACCGTTTTTTTAAAAGAACGAACGAAATGGGAAAAAAGTATTTCGGTATCGTAAAAGTAAGTGGGAGTTTTTATCATAGTCATAAAAAGGAAAGAAATCACCCATAGCTTAAACATGTTTAAGCAGGACGCGTGTTCAAAGCTAAGTCGACTGATTTTCTCCCGAACCTTTCCTTTTTTATTGTTTCCGATTTCGATTTTAAATGTTTAGCCATCAAAATAAAATGTCAAGGGAGAATTGATTCGAAAATTCTTGCTATTAGAAATGCATGGTAAATAAGTGGAATCGGGTGAGTCAAGGATAAGGCGACGGTTTTCGGACAAGTCTTCTGCTATCTTTTGGCGATATATTTTGTCAATTGCATTTTTACTGGTCTACCTTCCAAAAATGCAGGCCAATGAAATTCGAACTTGAACATTTAGCATCCCTGAAGCCTCCTCTTTAAATTTAAAAGAATAAACGAAAAAAAAGTAGTATGATTTGAACATTTTGTACGTCTTGTAGTCCGAAAATGTTATTCGAAAGTCCTAGTAATGCAAAGGACGAAAAAGAAAAGCCGAGGGGAAACTAGCCCTAAAATCTCTTGGGAAATAACCCGGGATAACCGGAAGGAAATGGTAATTTTCCATACTTTATTTCACTTTCTCATTTATATACTTATTTATTCATTTTTCCCAAGCCATTATCTTATATACTTGCAATGATGATTTTTTAGTATATTGCCTCAATAAAAAAAAAAAAAAAAAAAACCGGAGGGGAAAAATGAGGGGAAAAAAAGTCACGACATTTTCTCCCACCTTAAATCTCGGCGACGTATATATATTACATACCCTCGCGACGAAAGTAAGTAAAAAAAAGAAAATAATAAAAATTCTCAAGTTCTTTGTGTGTAAGTTTTTTTGAAACCAGTTATTTCATTCCCGACGAAATCTCCCTCCAGTCATTTAGCATCTGCATAACAACCAGAAACCATTATTTCTATGGCTCTTAGCCTTTTTTTTTTCTCGTTTTTGCACTTTCTTTCATTTTTGTTATGGTTTTCTACAACCGAAGCGAAATGGAAATTTAAAAACGTGAAAACAACATGAATATAAAAAATTATGGAATTACACCTCTTCGATTTTAAAAACGGCTCTCCTTTCGTAGCGTTTCTGGAGAAATGCACTCGACGTAGAGAAACTTCGAAAAAAAAACTCTTTGCAGCATTACTACCAGGTGAGAGAAAATTACTTTCGAGCTTCAATGATTGGTTGACCTTGAAAACTCTGAAGTGAAAAAAATGACTGCCCCGGTACAAAGCTTAGTCGAATAGGGTGTTTTCAGGTATTTATATTTTTGAAAAATTTTGAAGTAAAAATAAATTAAATGAATAAAAAAAATTATTTGTGTCATAAAAAGTATTTTAAAAAATTATTTGTGTCGTAATATGTATTTAAATAAACTATTTTCTATGTGCAATAGTTTGTTAAAATTGGGGGTTAAAAATAGTAAATAAAAACGGTTGGAATAATATTGGATATTGTGACGTCATAATATGGATGACGATTATAATATGGATATTGTGACGTCATAAGTTAATATCATTCTGTCCGAAAGTTCCCAAGATTATGGTGGCTTGGTTTTTAAATATTGAAAAATTCTATACTAAGACAAATTTTTCGACAGAACAATATTACCTTGTGACGTCGCAAGGCTTCAGTCCTTATTCCGACCGTTTTGAATTACGATTTTTAACCCCCAATTTTAACAAATTATTGTCTCCAGAAATAAAAAAAAATTTTATACTTTTTATTACACAAATATTTTTCTAAGTTCGGGTACTTTATTTTTACTCCAAAGTTTTTCAAAATGGTTTTTCAAATGCTGATCACTTGGTAGAATCCGTACATATATATGTCTATATTTAGCTTATGGGTGTTTATGTCCAACCTGAAATCGGCCAATTCTAGAACTTCCCGACCTCTTGAATTGGTGGACTTCGGATTTGGACTGTAAAACGTATATATAGAGCATTAAATATACCGAATATTTAGCATTCCAACCTGATCTTGTTCAGAATGAATAGATGTTTTCCTCTAATACTCTATTTACGATATTAAAATCCAAATTTTATCTATCTAACGAACTCCTCTGGTATATCCTAAAATTTTTAGTGCAAGCTTCAACTTGTCTGGAATGTATGGGCGGCGGGAAAATAATTTCAAAAAAAATTTGCGGTCGAAAAACTTTGATTTTGTTTTCCTGGTTTTTGTTTGCTTGCTACAAGTTGAAACCTGCATCAAAAATACAAGAAAAAGAGCAAAGGAGTTCGTTAGATACCTAAAATTTGATTTTTTTCCTCCTAAATCGTGTATTAGATAAAACAACCATTTTTCCCGGTATTCCGTGAAGCCTCCTCTTAATAACAGGAAATCCCAGTTTTTAGCACAGAAAATTCCGCTTTTCGATCAGGAAAAATGAACTTGGATTAGAGCCGTTAAACGAGGAAGCTTTTCTAAACCACGTCCCTGCAGTTTCGAAGAGCAATTAATCGGTAATGCAACCAGATGTAGTGGACCATTACGATTATCTGTTTTGATTTTCAATCGCAAATGGACGTCTAAACAACCATGTTGTAGGGAAATCTTCAGCGAAAATTTTTGGGAAAAGAGAGAAAAAGATTTTGGTGAAGAGTTTTAGGTACAGAATAGTCCAAAATCTTTTAAATAACCCAGTAAAAAGGGTAAATTCCTGCCCAGGTAGCAAAGTCTATCCAGTTCCCAGGTGGTCATCTGGACGTCATGAGGATATTTATTGAACGTCCATTGGATGTGTCCATTGGTCTATGTCCGCACTGACCAAAAAGCGATTATTAGGCGTCCCATGGATTTATATATTCTGTGGGTATCTAATGGACAATTTACAGAATGTCCAATGGATTGAAAATGCTATCTGGATGAGTACGGCAAAATAATGCAACCGATAATTAATGTCAGTCACTGTATGACGTCATCTGACGTCTTATTGACATCAGCTTGACGTCAGCTGAAAGTCATCGTGACGCCTTATTGACGTCTTATAGACGTCATTGTAACGTCTTATAGACGTCATCTTCATTTCGAGATATAATCGTCATGAACTATATCTGCGTCATCATTACGTCTTATTGACATCAGCTTGACGTCATCGTGACGTCAGCTTGGCGACATCGTGACGACTTATTGACGTTAGCTTGAAGTCATCGTGACGACTTATTGACGTCTTATTGACGTCATCATAACGTCATCTTTGTTTCTATCAGATACAATCGTCGTGACCTATCTCTGCGTCAGAAAGACGTCTTTATTGACATCATATAGTGACAAATATTATCGGTCACACTTAATGACGTCCTTTTGATCACGCCTGACGACTACTCTGGCACTTATATGGATGACGTCTTTATGTCGTTTAAAGTAAGTCAACTTCTTTGGCGGAAAAATAAAACTGACCAACGTTTCAGCTCAGTAGGCGTACCGTCTAGTTACCCTCGATTAGAATGAGGAAGGATTTTGATGAAAAATTAGTACAGATGCAAGATTCCGTCAAAAACCTTTTATTTAATTTAAAAGAGCATAAATGAAATTAAATTTTAAAAAATCGTCTCTGCATTTTTTAACAGGGAACACATATTTAATTAAAGTTCGAAAATTCCCATCAACACCACAAATATTTTTTTTTCGTTATAGGTGGAGATAATTTTATTTTATTTTTTTTATTATTATTTTCAAAAATGGAAGGGAAGAATAAATAAGAAAGCTACTCGAAAAACCAATTTAATTTCCATTTTGTCACGGCTGATGTTGTCTTCTTAGGACGGCAGATATAATTTTTTCCTTGTTCTTTTTTCCTTTTTTTTTTCCCCACAGAGAGTTTCCCGGAAAAATATTTTAAAAGTACATTCGCGTTCTTTTCTAATTGCCTGCTAAATATTTTCCTTTCTCTCTTCATCTAATCAGTTCTTAACGAAGATAAAAATCTTGAAATAAAATATTGATATATCATTACAGGAAAGAAAGGGAGGGGGTTAATTTTTTTTCCACCCAATAAAAAAGCAAAAAAAAAAAAAAAAAAAAAAAAAACGAGAAAAACTAAAAGCTAATAAAGAGCAAATCGAGTTGACTTTCGGTAATGATTGGCACTTTTATACTTGACAGCTTGGAGAGCTAAGTAGCCAGAGACTAAAAATCGGAGAAAGTAGCCGAATAACGACTATGCTTAGCTTTATTGTAGACGAGGCCATCGTCAGGGTTAATAAAACTGTTGACATTGTTGACTCTGGCGCTGCCGTTCTTTGATGAAAATGCAAACAAAATCGCTTTGTTGCCATAGCGACCGCGAGGAACATGACCGTTTCTATTTTGGTGAATTATTCGAATTATTTCTTATTTATATATCGACGGTCGATTCGGGTCCCCTCTTCACTTTCGTTTCCCCCCCACCTTCCCCCCTACCACCCTTCTCTTTAATGGAGCGGAATCGTCACTTTATTTACGGCTTGTGACATTTATTATTTCAAGTTGGTTAAAGGATTAAACGTTAATGGTTTCCTCCGTAAGGCGTAAAAAAAGAAAAAAAAGAACAAGAAAAAAAAAGGCCAAAATTAAATAAAATATTTTTTTTTAGTTTTTTTTTTTTTTTTTTTTTTTTTTTTTTTTTTTTTTTTTGTTAAATTTGATTGTTATCGGTTATATATTTTACCATAAAAATGATGTAAATACAAACCAGAAGAACCACGTACAATTAATAAAAGTTTTAATTACTTGACAGTGTGAATTTATTTGTGCCGCCATGCCGTTTTAATGTTTCGGAATCGTTTCTTCTAAGTACATTTTATCGAACAAAATTGTAATAATGTTTTCTTGCTAGTATAAGCGAATCGTACTGTTTCAAAGCCCTACGAAAGTCAAAATAGACCCTAATTGTCCCACAAATTATTTCTTAAAAGCCTGAGATGAAGGCCACGTAAGTTTGCGAAAAATAAATAAATAAATAAAATAAAAATAAAAAATAATCGCGATGAAAATTTTCTGAGGGAAATCCTAAAGTGATAAATATTATTTTAAAATTTTCCACGAACTATGAACTGGAAATGTTTAGGAAAAGAAAACATGAAAGAAAATTTGGAATTCCATCGTTTTTAATGAAAAAGGAAACCTGGATTACACTTTTCTCCTAATTAGGCGGTTTTGCAACTCTCCAAATGTGTGCTACTGTCGGATTAATTATATTTTAATATTTAGAATGCCTGGAGAAAGATGAAAAATTCAGAAAACATTATTATATCGGGTAAAGTCGATCCGAGGACTTGAACCGAGGACTTGGTTGGGTATCGCGTTAGCACGGTAGGTAAAGCCGTTGACCAGCTCCGCGGTTGTGGGGCTGTTCGACCCATCCAGTAGGTTGGATCGAGAATTAAAAATTGTGGAATTTCAAAATGATATGTGCAATTTATTGATTTTTACGATTGTTTTCGCGGTAAAATCATAAATGAATGTGTCAAAGGATTGTTATGCACGGATAAAACACTATTAGTAATTATTACTAATATTAATCGTAGATGTATAATTACTAATAAGGTGAAGGTAATGATTTTATATAATTCCCTGGTGGAAATTTTGGAATGTCGTATCGATATTGAAAATTAACGCTTGTCGACCTCGGATCGCCATCGGGCCAATCTTGGCCAAGATCGATCCGATCTCCAATAACGGTCAATATTGAAAATATGTTAAATTCTCATTTGACCGATATTGAAAAGCGTTAACTTTCTAAATGGACGTCCGAGGTTGGATCGATGCTGCATCGACATTGATGACCTCAAAATTTCCACCAGGGTTATTAGTAATTTTTACCATAATGATACCATAGTATGGTAAAAATTACTAATAATATATATAAAATTTACCCTCACCTATTAGTAATTATACATCTACCATTAATATTAGTAATAATTACTAATAGCGTTTTATCAGTGGTTTTTAAAAAATATTCATTTACTTTATGTCAATGTTTGAATTTTCTCCTTATTATACAGCTCTGATGAAGTCTTGAATATAGAAGACGAAACGTTAGCGAAGAAACACTTTCTACGGAAATTCATTTGGTTCCAAATTTTCCGAAATTGCTCCTAATTCGAATTTCAAAGTGCCTGATAGCGCAATCGCTGTGGCTTATCCTTTGTAAAAAAAATTTCCTTTTCAAATTTTTTTTTAATCGGCATCTTGGTAGGGCGCAATGCGCAAGAGGGTTAAAATTTTGGAAAATCCCATAAGGGATGAAAATTCGATTTTTGTGAAAAAAGTTCCGTTTCCTTTCGGATTTTTAACGTAGATTTCAAAAATGAAATCTGTTTGCGGTCTAGCCTTTTCTGTTCTTGAGACACAGGCCAAGTTCGCCATAAAAATGTCCCAACTCTAAAATTTCAATATTTTTATCATATTTTTTACAATAACTCAAGAACAGAAATAGCTAGATGCAAATAACTGACTTAATTTTCGAAATCTACGTTAAAAATCCGATAGGAAACGGTACTTTTTTCACAAAAATCTAAAAGTTAATTTTCGTCCCTTAAGGAATAATATTACGCAATGTTCGTCCCGTGATAATATTACGTAAATAATCACATTTGGTATTGATTTGTTAAATATTGTACGATATCATTTATTTATTCTCATTCTGAAGACAAAGAAGCATTTTTGCCGAAATTTTAAGCAATTTAGTTGTATTTTTATTGAATGAAATAGCCGGGTACATAACCTAATCGGGTCGGTTGCATCATGGGTTGCAATCATTGTAATCAAGAAATTAAAAAGAGTGAAAAAACGACGGCAAGCACTACTTGCACTGGGATTATTCATAATCGATGTACTGGGCTTAGTGAAGAACAGCTGAAGCTCCTGATGGATCCTGAAGTATTCCAAACTTTGACCCTCTTGTGCAACCCTCAAGATGCCGTTTGAAAAAAATTTCGAAAAGGAAAAAATTTTTGCAAAAGATAAACCACAGCGATTGCGCTATCAGGCATTTTGAAAATCCAAAATTTTTGATTTTCGATCCACCCTACCGTGCAGGTGCACTGGTGCTGAGATTTGTTGGAGCTACAAAATGAGGAAAAAAGCGTCGAAGGTGAAAAAAGTAAAATACACCTAACTTAATTGGGGGGAGGGGGAAGTAAAACAAATATTTGAACCGGCGATGCAGTTGAAAAATCCGGAAAATCAAAAATTTAAATCCTTGACTCGACTTCATTGGATAACTTTTTCTGAATTTCTCACCTTTCTCCTGCCCCATATGGCCCGAAAATCTGACAAATTTTCACTTTTTTTAAACCTTCATTTTTGAAAACCACATTTTACAGATAGCTTTTTAATCCTCATATTGACGCTCCGAAATCGTCATAAAAAGAAGCTTTCTTTTCTTGTGTTATTTCTATTCACCCACCGGTTATGTATCAAATTATTTCTAAACCGTTTGATTTCTCACAATATTTGCCGATTTGGTGAGTAATAAAAGAAAAGTTGAAGATCCTCAGCATTTATGATATCGATTGATGACATGATGTAGCCTCCGGAGCCACGTCTAAAATGACTAAAAAGAATTTTTTTTCCCTCCCTATGTTCTTGTCATTTCGTGTAATGTATGATTTGTGTTCCTCCTTTTCTCCTGACAAGAGAATTGATTAATGATTTGAATATCGTTTTGATATAAAATCGATGATGATTTTTTTTTTCTTTTTAAATATATAAAAACGGCTTTTGCTAATTATAAAATCGGATTCTTTTAGCATTCAAATCTTCAAAAAATAAATGAATCGCAGTTTTTTATTTCTCTTTTTGGCAGGCTTAGTGGTGATGGATTTTAACAAATGAAAAGCTTAATGGAATGACTCGAGCGCAAACTTGACTTACTTGGAATTGATAACTCTGTATATGCTGCAGATAAAATATAGAATCCGTATAAAACAACAACAAAATCTGACAAGAGCAAGCTGGTTATTATAAATACCCTTCATTTATTTTCCCTCATCGATATTTCACTCGATTCTTTCAATAATATCCCAAAGCTCGGGAAATCTGCAGTGTGGTTTTATTTCATAAAGAAAACAAAAATATTTCCTTTTTTTTTTTTTCTCGGTGTTTGTCGATGGACTAACAAACCTTCGAAAAGTATGTTACACAGTTCAATGGAAAAGTCTTAAATCATATTTCCTCCGCATTTTGCCGAAGCAACAACTAATTCTTTGAATTTCAAGGAATTTCAGAAAATATTTCCTGAAGTTGTGAAACTGTTAATAATTTGGAAAATATTTCTCAGAATTTTGGGAACATCACCTACGCGACTTTCGGAGGAAAACTTTTTGTAAAAAAAATTTCAATATTTTTATCCCTATTTTTTTCTGAAAAGATGTCAGTCGCTATTGGAGCACAGAATATTGGAATGTTTTTGGGCATGGGGCAACGGGCAATGGGCATCATTTTTGCTGCAGAAAATGTTTGGTCTCAGACCGGACTCCCTTTAAACGAGTCCCCAAAAAGGAAGCATTTTATTGTTCATGGTTTGCTAGCAATTTCTGGTTATTTGATGTTCTTGAATTCAGTGTTGAAATACGTTTTTTGATAAATGAAGTTCCTAAGATACTAATTTTTAGGGACCCCCTTTTTCACCCGGAACTAGTATCATTAAGATATTTTTCTAGAATAGATGCTGAGTTCGAACCCTATGCAGATACAAAACTTTAAAAAAGAAAATCTATCCCGACCCGATTTTTTTCGTTCACTTTAAGGAAAAGAGACTGCTTTAATATCGCTTTTGAAAATGTAAATCTAGGAACAGGCGGGTAAAAATAACTGACGATAAGGAAGAATCCCTTAAGGTATTTCAGTTCAAAGGTCTTTTTCGATTCGTTTCAATTTATTTTTAAATCCGTTTTTTTTTTTTTTTTTTTTTTTTTTTTTTTTTTTTCTCTTAGATCAACTAATTCTATTGTTATTCTATTTCCGGTTGGTTGAAATTAGTGATCTCACAATTAATTTTACCAAAGTTAGCACATAAACTTTTTTGTTTTCTCTTTTTTTTTTTTTTTTTTTTTTTTTTTATTTGATTTAGCGACTTCCTGTCTTTCTCTCTCTCTCGTTTTTTTAAACATTTTATTTCGGTACCGCGTGTTTTGAGAAATCACACACACGCACAAAACGAAGAAGAAGGGAAAAAAAATTGCAAGTTTTCAGCTCGACTGCTTTTCAAGCCGCCGGGTTCTCGGTTAAATAATTTCGCTTCAACAGAAGCAATAAATATTTCACTCGGATGATTCGACCTGACACGAGTCGAAAAACCATTTCATTTCCGGAACCGAGATCTCAGATAACTTTGAAACAAAAAAAAGACATTGCGGCAAAAAAAAAAAAAAAAAAAAAAAAAAAAAAAAAAAAAGAAAAAGAAATAAATATATAAGGGCTTAAAAAAAAACTCCGTGGCGCTAAATCACGCTCACTTGTAATAGTTATCCTTGTCTAAAAAGAAAAGCTCTTTTACCTAATTTCTATAGCAATTTTCACAGTGATAAATAAAATCACTACAATCATAAGCTTAGTTCGGGGAAAAATTATTTTTTATTTATAAAACAGTCAAAATGACACACTTAATTTATAAAAAATATATATTATAAAATTTTGGTTTTTAAGAGAGCGAACGAGCGACAAAGCAGACCTAAAAAGTCTTTAACTGACTTTGTTAAATGCCGCCTTCGCGACGTTGATTAATGCGGAAGCCCTGAAGAGTCACGCACCTTGTTCTTTGTTCACTGGCAGTTCCGGAACTGGCAGTAAACGTACACTGCCTGTTCTGCTACTAACAATTGGTTTACTGCCTGTTCCGGAACTGGAAATTGGTTTACTGCCAGTACCGGAATTGACAATTAATTTACTGCCAGTTCCGGAACTGATAGCGCAGCTTGTTTATTGTTCACTGCCTGTTCCAAAACTGGAAATTGGTTTACTGCTAGTTCCGGAACTGACAGCGCAAATTGTTTATTGTTCGCTGCCTGTTCCGGAACTGGCAATCGGTCCACTGCCTGTTCCGGAACTGGCAATTGGTTTACTGCCTGTTCCGGAACTGACAATTAATTTGCGCAGTAAAGGTACAGTCAGTATACGTTTACGGAACTGGCTGTAATTGTCAATTCCAGAACTGGCAGTAAACCAATTTCCAGTTCCAGAACTGGCCGTGAACAATAAGTAAGTTGCGTGACCCTTCAGGGCTTCCGTAGATTGGGGATAATCAAAACTCATGTATCAACATGTATCCGCACTTTTGAAATGTGCCTGTCGAAACAGAGATGCAGAGTCTACCTGCTCATTCTCTCGAATTCTTTTTGTTTTTCAGGTTTTTCATGTGATGCGAAATATTTCTTATTTTCACAATAGGTCAGATTTTTCAGGTTAAGTTTAAACCTGTCCATAGAGCAGCCTTATTAATGACATAAACGATGTTTTCAGTTTTGATTTTTGATTTTTACATTTTTTTATGGATTTGCATATTCGGAATAAAAAATATCTTACAGCACTGCGACAGGCGAGACTCATTTCACGCATCGACCTTCTTACAGCGCCGAAAATAGCCGAGGTGCTGCAACCGGTCTCGGCGTGAAATGAGCCTTTTTCTGCCGCAGTGCCGTAATATACTATTCTTTCCCTTTATTTTCGCTTACAAAGGCATTACAGATACTAAAAACTCCTTGAAAATTGTGATTAGACCTGTCTCTCACCATCAATTCGGCCAGAAGAATTTTCAGATTCGAGCACGAGTGTTTATGCATGATTTAAAAAAACGTTACCGGTAGTAACCTTTGTCCAATTTAAAACTTCTGACAAAATTGTTCCTTTTCGATTAGCCTGAGCTTTTTTTCCTCCTGAAAACAAGGTTTCACCAATTTCGTGGGTTAGGATTGAAGTACGTTTTGGGATCGAATAAATTTAATGAATAAATAAGTGATAAAGTATTCGTTTTTCAAGTAAAATTTCATTATTTTTTCATTCGGATTTAAAACCTCCCTCGTTTCGACCGTGTAAATATATACAGCGGGAGGGAGAGAAATCCCCGGTTATTTTGAGACGATGCAAACTTGGGGATTCTGCTTTCGAACCATAATTGGCCTTCGTTCGGTCCGCAGGATAAACTATCCTTTTCATGCTCCTTTTCTTAAAGGAAATTCGTCTTCTCTTCTTATATCTTGTTCAGTCTTTTATTTCGGGGAAGAAAAAAAAAAAGTCTTTTCACTCGCTCAAAACTAGTTTTTTTTTCTTTTTTTTTCTTCTCTTTTTTTCGGTTTCGGCAACCAAATTTTATTTCTTCCGCATTCATTTACTTTGCGATAGAAGAGAAGGAATATAAAAAAAAGGTAAAATCTTTTTTTTAAAAAGTATGATTTTTGTGCGGAAAACAAATTTCTAAGAAAAAAATTAAAGTCAGGAAAAGTTTTTTTTTTTTTTTCACTTTCTAAAAGGAAGAAGTCGAAAAGACATTTATTAAGGTTTATTATTTAAAGTATTTCATGAGAATCGTTCAGACTCACGGGAAAAGTGACGCTAAGAACCGAAGTAAGTGTTTTGGGAATGAAGTAGAATTGAAAATTAAAGAGGAGGAGATATATCATGTGGGTAAAATTTAAATTTTTTTCAACCGTGCTTTTTTTATTTATTTTAAAAAATTTAATTAGTGAAACCTACTTACAGAGAGTTCGGAATTTTGAAGTAGTCTTCGCATATCGAGCAATAAACAGCAACTCTTTAAATTTGATGCTTTTGATGAATCAAACTAATTTTCTACAAAATCAGAGGTCATACATTTTTTCAGATATATTGGTCTGAAAGCTCATACTAGTATGTCTTTGGTTTAAAGACTATATGCCAGCATATAGTCTTTAAATCATTTCAACCAATGCAAATTCAGAAAATAAATCTGAAAGTAATGGTAACACCTGTTAGCTCTTTTTAAGTTCCTAAGTACTGCAATGGCAGAAGCAAGGGAAAATATACGTGGGAGTGAAAAATTTTAAAAAGGACGCGTATGCTCGTTAATATAAGTTTGGCACTAACAAAGAAGACTTCTTTCCTTCGAATTTCTGTTGATTTCTTTATTAAATCGAATATAAACTTTTTCTATGACTTTTGTTATATTAATCGCCTTAAAATATGTTTGAAATTTGCAAGATAAGTAAAATCGATAATTCGCAAAAAAAAATGTAGAGAAAGTCTGCAAGAATATTCCGTCGGTTAGTTAAATAAGGAAGCAAAAATGTTTTTTTCGCAGCTTAGAAACGAGCACTATATGGGGCTAATAAATTTGAAAATTCTCATTTTCTATTATAGAACAGTATTTTGCCCGTAACTCTCAATTTTATTTTATTAAGTGGGCTCCGACTGTAAATTACGAAAAAAAAAAAAAAAAAAAAACGATTTACTTTTTTTATTATTTTACGGATTTTTTCGGAGAGAGGTAAGAAAAAAAAACTTGTGAGATCTTGATTTCAAATCATTTTGATAAGAAACTAACGGGGGAAAAAATGGTGAATTATGACCATTTGTTATGTTATTAATTACGCTTAAGATTGCATTAACGTGGAACGAACGCTCCGTATCGACCGGGGAAATCGGATTTTTCTTTTTTTCCTTCTTCCTCTTTTTCTTTTCCGAGAAAGGATATTTAGCGGAAGATAAACTCGTCATATAGCGGAAAGTATGAACGAGAAATACTGTATTCTACCTTACTTCCCCCAGAGTGTAAAAAATTTGCACACGTCCCACGACCACTCTCCACGATCGTTAAATAAAATCTCTCATCCAGGAGGATAATAATAAAACTTTATCCGCTAGGTTCGCATGTGTAGCAAGGTTTACCTCTCACTCCGTTTCCATGACGACGACCCAATCTCTATAATGCCGAGTTTATTTTGACAAATATAAATAAAGATAATGGAAGATCGTTTACGATTTTTTTTCCATTTTCTTTTTCTTTTTTTTTTTTTTTTTTTTTTTTTTCTTGTTGTTTTCTGACTCGAGATCGAGGCTTGTGGCTTTTTGGCACAGGTAACCAGAGGGAAAAACAAGGGAGGAAAAATATAATACACGTGAACGGTTCGGTTTACAACTTTAATCGAAAAGAAAATTAAAACGAAGAATTCTTTACTCCGGAAAATCGCATTTATCGATCACACAAATCTTTTTTTTTTTTTTTTTTCCTCCCTCCGCATTTTTCTTTTTATATTAAATTAAATGCTGACCATTTCATTTACTTGCATGGATATCATTTCGTTTTTTGTTTAGTGGCCTTTTATGTACAAAAAAAAAAAAAAAAAAAAAAAAAAAAAACTAGGAAAAAGGGAAAAGGGAAATTCTTTTTTCTTTATGGCAGAAAAGAGTTCATTTAACTTTGACTCATATTTAAGAAAATAAATCAATTAGGATTTAGTTTGAACATCTGCGTTGTTTCCCAGTTATATCTGTTGTTTAGGTCGATCGATTTTTTCCAGTTTCTCCCTCGGAATCACTTAGAAAAAAAATATGTGCAAATCAGTTTGTTAAAAGAGGAGAGATGATTACTCAGACATTCCTTTAGATAGTTTAAATTGCTATTGATATAAATATAAGGGGGAAAAATAAACACTACCGACGTCCGAAGGGAATGCAATGTCAACGGCATTACTAAATTTGTAAAAGCGGGAAGGAAAGCATGTCGACAGAGCCGATGGCCGCCTCATTAAGAAAGTAAGGGATGAGAAACCGATCGCTAAGCGACCCCAAGGACGACCTCCAAAGCAATGAGTAGATAGCTGGATACTCCATGATGGATTATAAGAGATTAAAAACAGGCTCTTTTTTTTTCTTTTTTTTTTAAAGCCTACTAAAAGAAGAAGAAGAAGAAGAAGAAGAAGATACGTAAAACATTCATATGTCGCTGGGCCAGTATTACAAGGTTGTATCTGCACTGTTCAGGTTGACACTAATTTCCCGTGGGTTAAACATAAGGAACTAGTGTCAAGCTGAACACTGCAGATACAACCTTGTAATACTGGCCCAGCGATGTACCTCTTTTGACTGCAGTTGTATTGTTCCAATGTAAAGCTGCGACTGATTTCGTGTGAATTTCAGAGGAGCTTGCGTCTTGGCAGTTAAATTGCTACACGTCCTATATATTGTCTTTCTGGTTAGGCTTTGGGTAAATGTCCTCACTACGATAGGCACCCACTTCGCAAGATTGACATGCAGCTGGATTTCAACATATCATCCCTTCAGAACAGGAGGCATTTAAATGATGCAATTTTTATCTACAGAATTTTCAACTATTTAATTGACTATCCAGACTTACTCTCCCGATTCCATCTGCATGTCCCGAGCCGTAGAACAAGACAAAAACACAAAATCTTCACTTTTCCTATATCAACGTCACGTTTAAACTCTCCTCTCTCAAGATGCATGAACCTCCTTAACAACTTATGCGCAAATCAGGAATTAGATCTTTTCAGCATGTCGCTCAATGATTTCAAAAAAAGAGCCATGGAATATCGGCTTTCTACTCATATTTAATTTGTGATCCCCTTGTTTAATACTGTATACAATTCTTTATCTTTATAAGTTTTTAATATTGTAAACACTAATTTTATACTTTTGTAAACTTTTTTTATTTTTTTTTTATTTTTACCAAAATTTGTTATAGGGCTCTTTTATGAGCCTGTAAATTTTGAGAATGAAGAATAAATGGAACATATGAATAAGTAAATTTGTTACCGCGACATTTTTTTTTGTCTTGTTTCCGCATCTCCACTTTACCACTTCCTGCCACCCCTCACTACCTCATTCTTCTTTTTCTTTTCGGCATAATCAGGGCATAAAGCCATACGACCAGGGGCCCAAATTTTCTTAAGTAATACTTAAATGACACACTTGATTAAGTGCGGACAACCTCCCTCCTAATTGAGGCTGTTTTTGTAGGATCCCAGATAGCAAAGTCTATCCAGTCCCTAGAACGTATTCAGGACGTCATGAGGATATTTACTGGACGTCCATTGGATTTACCTATGTCCGCACTGATCCAATAAGCGTCCTTTAGACGTCCTTAGATGGATATCCAATGGATTTGGATATCCTGTGGTTAACTAACGAATAATCCACAGGATGTCCAATGGATTGAAAATGCTATCTGGTATAGCCAAGAGAGAACAAAAAAAGTCGGAGTTCGGAGAGAATCAAAAATGACTTTGACACTACCGGACCAGCATGACCGAAAATGCTGGCAAATGAGTGAAACTCATATCCCATTTTAAAAAAAAGTTTTTTTTTTTAATATTTTTATTTTATTTTTAGTGTTAAATTGCCAAAGAACCCACTCAAGTTTTAGTATTGCTAGATTAAAGTCATCATTTTAATAATAAGTCATTCTTTCGATTAAATTGTTTGTTATGTCAAAAAACTAAAAAACGTCCCCCCCCCCCAAAAAAAAAAAAAAAAAAAAAAAAAAAAAAAAAAAAAAAGTGATATAAAAACTGAGCTTTAGCAGAATGTCTGCTTATCTAGGCCCCAACTTGAGACTCATCGTCGTGTTCTTCTTTAATTACTTCCCTTTTTATTTTATTATTTTTTTTTCTTTTGAAAGTTTTCCTTTTTTTCATTAATTATTCGAGCCAGTAATAACATTTTCATAAACTATTCTGTAAGTGCAATTAACAGCAACCTACGCCATAATCGTTAGTTACACGGCTGGAAAGTGGTCCAAGGTTAAGAACTTTATGCAAATTTTGAAATAAAAAGAAATTTTCTTTTCCGCTTTTTTTCTCTTGATGTTAACTGGCATTAAAAGATGAACCGACTTTTATCAGAGTTTATTTATTCGTTTTGGGATGAAGTCCCACATTTTTGCCCTTACTTACTACTTTTTTTTTGTTTGGGGGAAAAAAAATACGTGTCAGTAAAATAAAAATAAACTTTATCTAGCTTTTGATGTCGACCTACCTATAAAATCTACATTTAGACTGATTTTTTTTCGATATAAAATTTTCATAGCAAAACTTCCTGCTTTATAAACGTCTGGAGAATCTTCTCCTTTTTTTTTTTTTTTTATCGAGTGGAAAATATCGATGAAGAGGCGTTCAAAGTGCGCTTAATCTCTGTAGAAAATTAATCAAGATTTTGAAAAACCAGCGAACCTTTCTTCGAATTTAATTGCTGTATCACGAGTGATCAGAGCATGTTAAACGTTCTATTAAGTGAATTAATAGCTGAGATTATTTTTCCTCTTTTTAATGAATGGAACCTTTTTTTTTATGCGGCATATAATAAAAATGAATAAATTGCCTTGCTTTCAATGGATGAAAAATAAAAAAAGGAATTCAATATGTGTTATAATTTTATAAAATGCAAATTAGGTTGTTTATTTTTTTTTCGTCACGTTGCAGAGATTTTGCATAGAGAGCTTGGATGCGTCTCTAGACAAAAAAAAGACTCCATAAAAAGGTCGAAATGATGATAATAATAACAATAAATTGAATCGGGGATGGTAACCCAGTGAAATTTTGTTTTAGTGTTGCCGTGGGACCGCATTCCATAACCGACAACAACGTTTCCTAGTTTCTGAAAAATGAATCCTGGGACGTTTGTTTAACGAGTTCATTTTCCAACTTGATAAAACGAAAAAAAAAAAAATTCATTTTTTTGAAATATGAATATTAAAGAGAAGTTTTTACGAGATCGTATAATACAAGATAGGAAAATCAAGAACATGAAAGGCTTTACAATTTACTTTGCCAGAGTGATAGATGAATGTTTTTGTTATGCATTTTGCGGCTTTGTTATCGACATACTTATCCTCTGCCGATATGTCGAGATTTTTATCGAATAGTACGTTGCTCCGCTTGCGATACCTCTTTCGATTGTGTATTCAGTGATTTCGAGTTTCCATGAAAGCATGAGTCGTTATATACTGTGATTAGACGTTTTTATACGAAAAAATTGTGCTATTTTTTTGGATTTGACGAATTGACGATTTTTTAAATGGTTCTTTTTGAAATGTAATTGTGTGTAACCCCATTTTCCGCCATTAGCGTATGGTGGACAGTTTTTGCTAGTGGTCTCTTAGAAGACAAGAGTCTTGGCAACAGTCCTGTTCCCTGATAGCAAAATCTATCCAGTCCCGAGGACGTCTTCAGGACGTCATGAGAATATTTCTGTTCTAAGCAGGTCCACTGAGCTATGTCCATCACAGTTGATTATGGAGATGTACTCTTTTGAACGTTGCAGGTCAACACCATGCAAATCCAGAGGATATCTATAGGACGCCCAAAGAACGCTTTTTGGATCAGTGCGGACTTAGGTAAATCCAATGGACGTCCAATAAATCTGTACTAGGCAGATCAACTGAGCCACGACCATCACAATCTTGCATGGAGATATACTCTTTTGAACCGCTGCCTGAACCGGTTTGGAGCTGCAACGGTTCAAAAGAATATATCTCCATGCAAGATTGTGATGGTCATAGCTCAGTTGATCTCCCTAGTACAGATTTATTGGACGTCCATTGGATTTACCTATGTCCGCATTGATCCAAAAAGTTTCTTTGGGTGTCCTATGGATATCCCATGGATTTGGATATCCTGTGGATATCTGACGGGCAATCCACAGGATGTCCAATGAATGGACAGGCATCGACCGGAGATTCCAGGGGGCCGCGGCCGGCACCGGCATCGGATTCGGACCCCTGAGAATCACATTTAACGATTTTACTCGGATTTTGAAACTGCCTTTGGAGAGAAATCCAAAAGAGGAGGAGATTAAATATTTTCATTTCCTCGGCGGGAAAAGTAGTCAAAGCCGAAGGAAGAAGGAAAACTGTTGAAGATGACAACATGCTGTACTGAGGGACATTTTCCGAGAACCAGGCTAAAGGGTTTGAAAAGCGTTCGATAAAAACAAGTTTTGACAAGAAAATGGAGCATGGAGCACATATTAGTATGCTGAGGCTTTCCGCAGAAAACCAGTTTAATAATAAGCAGATATTTAGAACCGAATTTATTAAATGCTATGAACTAAGTGGGGAAATCCCGTACAACTTGGAAATATTCTTTATCTGAAGAGCTCTAAGCTATATAAAGTTTAGAATTTTGAAGGAGATAATTCGGAATTATTTTACAAAACGTCGACAAAGTTGATAAGAACGACGGAATTAAAATTTTCGTTTCCTTACCGCAGGTCAAATTTTTGCATCTCCGAATAATTAGCGGTAACACTCACCTGCAACAGAAAAAGAGAATTTTTCAAGATTAGTTATTAGTTAGGAAATTTTATGGCGCACTTAAATGATAGCCGATTCAAAAATTAATACAAGTCTTTGAAATCGATTATCAATGCAGGTTCCAACATGAGTAAAATATTTTTCTGTCAGAAAGAAAAATAAATTGTTTGGAATTCGTATTTTTAAACGGGTAGTTTTTTTTCGAATTGATCAATAACAGCCTATTATTGTGTAGGGCTATTAATATTAAAACGAACATGACCTGTTGACAGTTTTTGTCTTGTTTAAAAGTTTTTTCGAAAAATCCATAGTTTAATACAATTTGTAAAATAAAAACACCAGCTACCGGAATTAAAATTTTAAATTTAAACCCGAAAAAGGGATATTTTTAAACCAGACAATTTAAATGGGATTATTATTTGGATACGAATGAAATCGAGAACACCCGGTGATATTTAAATCTGTTTTGCTTTTGTTGTCAAAAGGATTCGCGGTGTCTGGCATTCCTTTTATTTTTGTTGAAAAAGCGGATTCGTTTATCCACAATTTTAATAATGAAGTTCCCATGCTCGAAAATCCGGTAAATTTATCGATAAATTAAACGGTGAATTAAATGATACATCGTTTCCCCGAATCCCGAACAAATGCTCCCTTAAAAAATAAAGGAAGAAAAAAAAAATAAAATAAAATAAAAAAATAAAAGCACACAACTTGGATTATTTCCGCTATGATTTTTTCTTTTATTATTATTAAAATACTAAACAAAAATTCTTTTTTTTTACTCCTTCTCTCTTCTATCTCTCGGTATCACAAAATTTTTTCCGCTACGGTGAATATCAAGTGAACATTATGAACAAAATAAACGATCATTTTGTTACACGCTTATTGAAAATTTTAAACCAACCACTCGTGAAAATTTTGGGCGGAAATTTCTAACGTTTTGATGTTTCACACACACACACAAAAAAAAAAAAAAAAAAAAAAGACTTAATTATAATTCTAAAAAAAGGCAGAGATTTTTATGTACTAACGCTTCATTTATTTAAAAAAAATAACTTTGAACTATTTTCAGATGCCACGATCATTGTCCATTCTGGATATTACAATTTAACCTAGGAATTAAACGGACCCGTTTTCGGTTTCCCAAAGTTATTCGTGAACTTTAATCCTTGTGTATACATGTCATCGGAAAGCGGTGGGATCGTTAATCTTTCACTTTTAGAACCTGAACAGTGTGTTTGTGCGAATTTTTTTTTTTCCGAAATAACCTTATAAATCCTTGCTTTGCACTGATAAAACAGCCCGAAAACTAATTCGGAAGTTTTGATCCTTTATATGGGAGTTTATATTGGACTTATGTTCGATTCGGAAAAATGAAATTGATGGAAGAGCCAGAAAGTAGGGAGATATATTTACACGAGGTGAAATAAATTCCATATTAAACTTCGGAAATTTATGTAAGGTCCCCAATTCTTGTGTACGTGGCGAAATTTCATATGTTGAAAACAAACTTAACTAACTGTAGGCGAACGTGATTTTATTGCGATTAGAAGCGACTTTAATTATTCATATTTAAGACGAAGACAATGAACATGTGGAACAAAGTCACTTAAAGTCTAGAGTTAGCCCTTTTTCTAAGTGGAGCTGATAAAAAATCGATATGGCCAATGGCAAATCAATAGTGTCATTATGGCATCATTTTTAAATCATTTTGCTGCTTTTTCAAAGGTATCGTTATGGTATCGTTCTGATTTCAGTAAGGTATCATAACAGAATCAATTAAGTGTCTTTCTGATGTCCAAATGGTGTACTGAAATTCCTTTACCTGGCATCAGTGAGACCATCGTATAGTTTTCAGTACAATATCATTTTACAGCAAATTTGAACTTTTAGCGAAAATCAGTAAAGTAATATCATATACAGTCTAGTCTTAGATTAATTTTTTTTAAATATTATATGAGTATCGTTTCGGTTTCATTTCAGTATCATTTTATTTATTAGGTGCTCACTCTAAAAGGATGTGGGTAACTAAGGCCGATTTTTGGGCCCCCTAGAAAAAAAAAATTTTTTCGCCTAAAACTTCATCTGAGACGCCCTTAACATACACTGAGAGCAGCTCGGTTTGCCGCAATCTACGCATAGGTAGTATTTGCTTTAAGCTCAGTTAATAGGTTGCAGCAATCAATATTTGTTTCCTGCAACCTATTTCGTAGGTTGCAGGAAACAAATATTGATTGCTGCAACCTATAACTGAGCTTAAAGCAAATACTACCTATGCGTAGATTGCGGCAAACCGAGCTGCTCTCAGTGTACTGACACCGGTCGCACAAAGTTGCGCGCATGCGTTCCGGAGATATAGCCAGTGGTCAAGTTCGCCATTGTGCGCACGTCGGACGAAAAACTTCTAATGACAAAAAACGCAGGTAACGCGAGGCCCAACCATGCGAGCTTTCCAATGGTTCCGTCCGAAGTGCGCACATAGCCTAAAATTGCACTAAAAAAATAGAATATGCCATTATCCGGCGAAGTCGGTAAAAGTCCCTAAATTCCTTTCAATATGTGTTGTATAGGAGTAAAAGCTTTCTTAAATTACATGTTTCAGTTTGCGCACGTGTGGCGGCCCTAGTTAAATCCGATTTGCAAATTTTTAACTTCGATTTTTCAGTATTTTTCGGTCTGAAGGAGGCAAATTTTTCACTAGAATTAACTATTTAATGTTAAAACGATCGATTGGACCTTTTCCAACATCGAATATTCTCAGTTTTACTTCGAAATGATTTTTTTAAAATTCGATTATTATTTCAAAACTACCTGTTTCTTCCATGTTCTAGAGCAATTTTAAAAAACGCGGAGTGAAACAAGTAGTTAGAAAGAAATACTCGAATTTTAAAAAAATCATTTCGAAGTAAAACTGAGAATATTCGATGTTGGAAAAGGGTCCAATCGATCGGTTTTAACATTAAATAGTTAATTCTAGTGAAAAATTTGCCTCCTTCAGACCGAAAAATACTGAAAAATCGAAGTTAAAAATTTGCAAATTGGATTTAACTAGGGCCGCCACACGTGCGCAAACTGAAACATGTAATTTAAGAAAGCTTTTACTCCTATACAACACATATTGAAAGGAATTTAGGGACTTTTACCGACTTCGCCGGATAATGGCATATTCTATTTTTTTAGTGCAATTTTAGGCTATGTGCGCACTTCGGACGGAACCATTGGAAAGCTCGCATGGTTGGGCCTCGCGTTACCTGCGTTTTTTGTCATTAGAAGTTTTTCGTCCGACGTGCGCACAATGGCGAACTTGACCACTGGCTATATCTCCGGAACGCATGCGCGCAACTTTGTGCGACCGGTGTCAGTATGTTAAGGGCGTCTCAGATGAAGTTTTAGGCGAAAAAATTTTTTTTTTCTAGGGGGCCCAAAAATCGGCCTTAGTTACCCACATCCTTTATGTCCCTTCATTTTTAATTATGGTATTAATATGGAATCATTTTGCAATCTAAAGTCAAAGCAAAACTTAGATGAATTTTTTTAAATGTCATATGAACATGGTTTCGGCTTCATTTCGGTTTCATTTCAATATCTTTTCGGTGTCGGTGTTGACTAAAATTTATAAGTCCGTTCATTTTTCATTATGGTATCAATACGGAATCATTTTGCAATCAAAAGTCAAAGTAAAACTTAAATGAATTTTTCAAAAAATGTCATTTGAGTATCGTTTTGGTTTCATTTCGGTATTACTAAAATTTATAAATCCCTTCATTTTTCATTATGGTATATTTCCATAATCGGTTTTTCATCATTTTGATATCTTTTTGGTATCACTGAAGGTATCGATTTAGTATCGGTTTGTGACCGACTCCCCCAGGGTTAGTAGTGCGAACTCGTTTAATCGGGCAATTGCCGTTTTATTCATAACGCTATCGTCATGAAATCTAGAGGTCGATGGTTCGATTCCATCTTTCGCCACTTCGATTTAACTTTTATCTTACACAGTTCACAGTTCACGAACATATAATCGTGATTTTCTTAAAAATTGAGATCCACATCCCATTAAAATAATAAAGAATATAATTTTTTTTTTTTTTTTTTTTTTACAAAAAAAGGTACAAAAGGAGAATATGTAAAAAAAGAGAATACAATAACGGAAGAAGAAAACTGGAAAGAAAAAAAGAAAGAAAAGAAAGAAAAGAAAAAAAAAACAATTGTAATCACATGAGATGATGCACTGAACAAAAAAAAAAAAAAGTGTTAAATGAAGGCGGAAAAAGTTTGTTATGCCAGTTACATTTTCAGAGGTTTATTTAACTTCTTTTCCACAATTGGAAATGAGAGTTAAATAAAGCCTTAAAAATTTAACTTGGACAATATGAGCTTTTCCCCGTGTACATTTCACACTTTTTTCTCCCGTTGTACGGAATAAAATTTTTAAAGAGATAATTAATAAAATGACTTCCGAGCTACAAACACTTTTAAAAAAAGGAGGGAACAGTTTTCGCTTTGCTTAAGATTCAGTTTTACGTATTTATCATTTATACATATACATACGGAACTTTTACGTTTCTTTATCTCGAAAGAAAAAAGGGGAAGAAAAAATATTTTTCCATATTTTCCTCTTTTTTTTTTAAAAAGCGAAAAATTTCTTTTCATCAATAAATAACTAATTTCGGACCTGAAGAGCTTTTGTTTAAAATAAGAGATCGTGTTCTCGCCTTTTAAATCATATCAAAAAAAAGAAAAAGGGTTTTTCCGGAAAAGAAGCGTAATAAATTTTTCAAGTGTTGCTCATTCCTTGATATTCATCAAAAAAACGGTAACAAGTCAGGGATAGCATACAAAATAACAAGAAAACCGATAAACCATCTCGAATATACACAGAAAGAGAGAGA
The DNA here is from genome assembly GCA_037577465.1 of Liposcelis bostrychophila. NCBI lineage: Eukaryota > Metazoa > Arthropoda > Insecta > Psocodea > Liposcelididae > Liposcelis > Liposcelis bostrychophila. Next base: position 16,728,704 of record CM075212.1, on the reverse strand, counting down.
GGCGCAACTGGAAAATTTAATCATTTCCCAGAGATAAAAGTTTTCCCCTTTTCTTTATTAAATAGCGCCGCGCTTGCATTTCAAAATCTAGGTGAAAACGAAAACAGATTCAAATGAGAGCGAAACGATTTGTTTTTTTCTCGGCGATACACAATTTGGGTTAATGGATTAGAAATTTATGTTTTTCTCCTTTCCTCCGATAAAGAAAATTATTTCGGCCTAAAAAACAATCGCCATATTTTTCTAAATTAGGGGGAAAAAAAAGGACCGAGATTTTTATTTTTCGGGAGGAAAAAAAAAAAAAAAGTTAATGAGATTTTCGAATTCTGGTCTGATAAAATACGATTGCCTCCCAAGTAAAAGCCGTCTTCTTGACTGCTAATTACGAGGAAACGGTCGTTTGAACCTCATCCCCAAGCCTCAATTTATCATGGGCATTTTATTTCTTCGGAAAGTCTGTCGGAGTCTAGTTGTCTCTGTCATCTTTTTTTCCCTTTCTGTTTTTCATTAATTCGAAAAGTGAAGTACATAAATGAGATTTCGCTTCCGATTTAACCATATACCGCGACTAATGCCACTTAATGTTTCAATTGTGATCCATTTTTTACTGTTAATCACCAATTATATGACATCGTAATTCAAGTCTTAGTTTTTCGGGTAGACCAGAGATATGTCTTATGGGGCTGTTTTAGAAATATTTTGTGGGACATTCCACGGCAATTGCCGAATTATTTTTGTATTTTTTGGAAGTAGGGTGAACAGGAGAATGTATGCTTGGCAACTATATATAATTTTGTTTGCAGAAAAGAGATGGAAATAGGATGTATTTTTTGAAGTTTTTTCCGTTTTTAGTTCGTTTTATATATTCGGGCTGTAACCAGTTGAAACGTGCAAGCCAACCTCAAGGCTGATTTGTTAGATATTTTTCATCCCGACGGCGGAAAATGAACTTTGTCGTTTTTAAAGCGTTACGAAAAGTTTATTTTTCAGCCCGGAGGAGGGATGAAAAATTCTTATAAAATATCCAGAAGTGCGTTAGATGCCGTCAAGACTGCTTTCTCATCGGAGCCCTTCATACATTATTTTTGTATTTTTTGGAAGTAGGGTGAACAGGAGAATGTATGCTTGGCAACTATATATAATTTTGTTCTATCTAATTTTGTTCTATATAATTTTAATTCTATCTCTTCATCGCAACTTACGAGAAACAGGGAAGAGAACTGTTACAGTTACAGTTACAGAGCTGTTCGCATGGTGCCCTGGCCACCTGGGAATTCCGGGAAATGAGGAAGCAGACGAAGCAGCAAAGCTAGCAACGGTAGATCTGAACTATGAAGAGACTTTTGCTTGTTTATACGGTATGAAGAGACAAATTCTGTACTTGGCAGGTCAACTGAGCTATGTCCATCACAATCGTGCATGGAGATATGCTCTTTCGAACCGCTGCAGCTCAAAACCGGTTCAGGTAGCGGTTCAAAAGAGTATATCTCCATGCACGATTGTGATGGACACAGCTCAGTTGACCTACCTAGTACAGAATTATGACGATAGCCTTCGAAAATTGACTTGAAAGCTGGAATGTCAACAACGAGTCCAAATTCTACGAAATCAAAGATAACGTCAGTCCTTGGCTGGCTGAAAACAAATCGAGAAAAGACCAAGTGGCAATAACACGCCTTCGCATAGGACATACCAGATTGACGAACGCCTATCTCCTATTAGGAATTGAAGATTCAAGATGGAAATGCGGAGAACACCTCTTAGTAAAACACATATTGCTGGAGTGTCAGGATTCCTACCGAAGACTGACAAACCAGCAGTTTATTTTACGAGAAATCCGGGAAAGAATGGCGATCATTTCGGGACGGTTCTTCAATTCTTGAAGGACCAGGATCACTACTACATGTTATAAATCTAAGATGCAACAGAGACGACAAAAAATAAGGAAGGCTAAATGACCCAAGATGTCGACGAGCCATATTTAAAAAAAAAAGTCATTTCTATTTTTCACGTCTGCAATCTGCCCCCTCCGAACTGATGATTCCAGCTGTTGAGTCGACAATTGATTTAGCATTTCAATTTAAATTTTTATTGGGTAACATAAACATAAATCGACTGATAAACATACAATCAATGATTTATTTTGAACCGGCAAAGCAATCCTAAATATTATTACAGATGGATTTTCCTACTAATTCCGGGGTCGCCATGAAAAACAACCAAACATGAAAAACAAATTTCAGAGCCGAGTAAACTTATTTTTTATTCAAGTCTTAAAAATGGTGGAAAAGCTGGTCTGCAGTAAACAGACATTTCCATTTTATTATAAAAAGTGAGTTACCCTTTCTCTTTGAGAAGAAAAAGGAAAAAAAAAATAATCTCCAATTAAATCTAATATGGTGGAAATGAACCTTTTAATTATCACTCAGTTATTTAGTTTTCATTTAGAATTTAAAAGGAGATTTTACAATTCTACGGAAAGCCATCATCTATCGAGAAAAAATTTTAATTCATAAAATCAGACTTTCCGAGATTTTTTTCTTGCAAAAAAAAAAAATTTTTTTCCTTTGCAGTTTTTTTTTGACGTTTCTCCTGGGACTTCGGGAAGCGATTTTTTTATTCGTGAAAAAGGGGAGCTTTATATCAAATTGTAAGATACGTAAAAAAAGGATACTTTTAAAACAAAAAAAACATGAAAAAATTGAAAAGGAAGCAGCAAGAGAGGAAACGGAAAAGAATTTTCCTGCTTTTGAATCGATGAGTGCACTGTAGGAGATTTTTTTTAAAAAACATTTTAAACGATGACCAAACCGTAATCTTCTCAACGTGAAAGCAAAACCTTAAAACCAACAACAATATTAATAATTTACGAACCACTTTTACAGTCGTAACATCAAAAACCCACAAAAAAGGGTTTATGAAAAAAAAAAAAAAAGATTACAACGTCAGAATCACAAAACTAATTTTGTCTAAAAGTAAAGGAAACGATAGGGGTTCATATACCGTGGATAAAAATTAATTGTGCAAAATCAAAACTTGTTACAAAAGGGAACTTTTTTCGGGAAAATATTATTCCTCTTATTACATTTTCCTTTTATTATTCCAAGTGTTTTGTTTGCTCCGGCGGAACCAAACAAAACTTTGTCTAGTTTTCTCTTCATTTCCTCTTTTTTTTTTGGTCGAAGTTAAGTTTACATTTCGGCTTGGCCGACTCGTTTTTTATTCTTTTTATTTTATTTTATTTCGCTATTTTTAACTTAAAAAAAATAACCTTTTTTTTTCGTTCTTTGAAACACAAAATGATTGATTTTGTCTGATCAGAATTGATTTTAGGCGGTGCAAAGAACACTTTGTCAAAAGTCCAATAACAAACGAACAAAAACTCATGCTTGAATATTTCATTCACTTCAAGGTTAAAAAATATATGATAGAAGGCACAACATTAATTGCTGGCATGCTCAAACATGAACATTTATTCATACAGTAGTATTTAGTCATGTCATTGTAAAAATGGATTTTTCCGATAAAATTTATCTTTTTCCATGCATGCTCAAACATGAACATGTTCGAGTTGAATGAAAGTGTCGGAACATGTTCGAAAAAGCCTTGTTTCTTATGTAGAGCGTCCCCCTGCCTAACAGGGAAAATGTTGGATGAAAATGTTTTTCCAACATGTTCACCGAACATCCGCTACTTTTATCCAGCAGCAAGCAACAACTTGTTCGCCGAACATTTTGAGTGAAAATGTTTGGCGTGAAATCGCGCCCCTAATATTCTGTTTACTGCGTGACAGTAAAAAGCTGAAGATTTTATTAAGTAAAAAATCATAAAAATTTAAAAGGGTGAAGTTCAAAGATCAATTGTTTTGACTAAAACTTTTTAAAAGGAGGGCACAGTTCCTGTCTCATAAATATTTTAACTGAATGACAAAAAAAAAAGTTGCGCAGGAAAACAGATTTAAAAGTTATAAACTTTTTATTTATTTATTTATTTATTTTTTTTTTTACACTTTAAGTGTTTACGACGAGGTTCTTGTTCCGTGTGAAGAGCTGTTTAAAAGCTCATAAACCTGGACATAGGAGATTAAAAACACAAGTTAAAAAATTTTTTCGATGTTTTTTTGACAGCATAAAAGATTATTTTCATTTGGTTTCGTTTTTCCCTATTTAGGTTTTATCGTTCGCATGACAAAAAAAAAGGATAGGACAAAAATTTTGTATATCACCCAGAGAGCAAATTTTTGTATGCAAATTTTCTGAGTCGTTTAAAATTGAAATCGAATTCAAAGTCGGGAGTGTTTGTCGCGTTTTATTCATACAGTAGTATTTAGTCATGTCATTGTAAAAATGGATTTTTCCGATAAAATTTATCTTTTTCCACCATTTTCTGCTTTGCACTTTACTTTTTCAACATGTTTTTTTTTTAGTTCATTTTTTTTAATGCTTTATTTTTATCTCGTCTAACCCACCGAAAATCGATGATGAAGGGGAAGCCGAATTGGACAGAGTTTATAGACCAACAACAAAAATAATAATAATAATGATAATAATAATCCCACGCAAAAGAAATGTTTTCCTCTTTTTTTGTCAGCAATTTTTAAAAAATCAAGAGACATCGAAATATTTATGCCGCGTCGTATTTTATAAAAATTTCTGTTCCTATTTTTAAGTCTTAAAGATTAATGACAAAAATCGCTTTCAATTCTTCATATTTTACAAAGTTTACAAAGTTTTTAGCAGCCATTTTTTTGACAAATCCATTACATGATTGCTTTTTTTTTTTTGCGTTCTTTTCTTTTTACCTCCTCGTATTTTGTTTATTCATTAAATAACGGTTTTTGCTTCCTTTTTTTTCGGAAGAAGACTTGGGTGGAACCTCACTTCCGGAGCATAAAAAATTATTCAGTAGCATCAGATATATTTCACTTGGAATTTCTGTCGGTTTTAATGCTATGGAAAACTTGTGGAAAGTTAATCGATTTCTACGCGGTTTTACGGTATAATCCGATATTCCTTTATTCGCTTTATTAAATTCTATTCGGGAAATAGTTTTTGGCTCTTGGACTTTTTGATTCGTCGACCGTAGGTGAGATAAAGCAATGTTTTTGACAAAAACATCCGACACACTGATGTTATTTTATTTTCAGATTTTTTTGTGCCACAAGAAGTGCGAAATTATATTTGTTCTCGTGTCCGTGGGTGTATGTGAATGACCAAAATTGAAGTTAGGCAACGGACAATGATGATTTTTGACGAGGAGACGTTTTATCGGTAATGTTTAGTCGTTTAGAAAATGTCGGAATACGACCTAAGTCAATGTCCGGGACCACTGGACCGATTGAGAACTTTCTTTGCTTGGAGATTCGTGATGACTAATCTACAGGAGTGCGAAAGAGGGAGGTATAACTAATTGTATTTAGTGAAGTTAATCACGTGTTCATGCTCATAAAAAGGACATGTCTTGAACAAGTTTTGTCTTGCAACAAAACCGGTATGTTTCATAGCAAAACAGAAATGCTTCATGTCAACGGACAGCTTGTTTCTTGACGAGATATATTTGTTGTTCTTGCATGATATGTCTTGTCGCACTTTTCTATCCTTTGACAAAAGCTGAATATAGAAGAAAAGTGTCAACAAAGCATTGGACGTGTAGTGTTATTCCCGCGTAGTCTTCATATACATATACGATATATATATATATATATACAATTGCTTATGTTTAGCTTATTACGTATATATGCGAGCATTAAATATACCGTGTATTTAGTCCCTAAACCGTGTAAACGGGAGGGCACTAGCGGAGGAATAGTGAACTACCCAGATAGCATTTTCAATCCATTGGACATCCTCTGGGTTGTCCAATCGATATCCACTGGATATCCATAGGACGCCCAAAGGACGCTTTTTGGATTAGTGCAGGCATAGGTAAATCCAATGGACGTCCAATAGATCTGTACTAGGCAGGTCAACTGACCTATTTCCATCGCAATCATGCATGGAGATACTCTTTTGAACCGCTGCACGATTGTGAAGGACATAGCTTAGTTGACCTGCCTAGTACAGAAATATCCTCATGACATCCTGAAGACATTCTCGGGACTGGATGGACTTTGCCATCTAGACGATATAGTGGTATGGAAACCCTGTAGTGACACGAATACCTTTGTTCTCAGTCATTTGTTCTCTTGACTCTGTCAAGTGCGCTTGACGCGGTCGGCTGACATTTGATAGTTTCAACAAGAGAGTCGTCCCTGAGAAAAAAAGTACAGTATTCGTCATCCTTCAGGGCTACCGTGTCGCATCATATTTTATTTTGTCCAACTCTGATAAAATAATTCGTACCATTTATTCTGTGTATCCCACTGGCAATTTCTGGTTACTCGAAAAAAAAAACTTTCAAGTTGACTCAATTTTTTTTTAAACAAAAAGAGAAGAAAAAAAAATTCGAATGGATCAAGTTTTTTATTGTATTGTGATTTTTGAAAAAATTGGACTTTGCGTCAAAGGCTAAAATTACGTCTAATCGTTGTCATTTATTAAAAGCAGGTAATGAACGAAACAAATAGACTAGAATGAAAATTGGTTTTCCTCACTCAGAAAAAACAAAAAAAACCGATGACACTGGATGACGAATAAAGTCAATTATAGGAGAAACAGTGACGTTGGTAAAGAGGGGACAAGAGCTACCTTGTTTCATTCCCCCAACTGTGTAGCTCCCCTTAAATTAAAAAACGAATAATTTTTGGAAACAGATGACGATTAAATAAAAGTTCATGTGTGCGTTCTTTTTTTTTTTTTTGTTTTAATGAAAGTAAACTGTAAAATGGCACTATTATACTGCGCCTAAGTTATTTTCCAAATACAGCAAATAGCTTATCTCATCCCTGGAAGATTATATTCGGTTATATCTCAAGCTTTCTCCAGTAAAAAGTGGATATCGCGCTATACCCATTCGAAAAAGAGATGCTTAAATTATGTAAAAAATTATACAAAAAATTGGACATACATTAAAAATGCATAAATTACGTATAAAAAACTTAACTTTTTTACCGGAAATTTACCGGATTTTTTCATCCTTTAATCAAATTATGCATAAAGTGGAATAAAAAAATTTAATTCCGGTAAGCATAATATTAGCAAATTTTCCTTCTTTATGATTTTAAAAAAATTATATGCATAAATTATGCAAAAATTATACACGATCCACATTTTCATGCTTAAAAAATTATGCATATTTAATTTTAGAGCTTCAAAAATATGCATAAATAAAAAAATAATGCATGTCCGAATTTTTGTATAAATGATACAAATTTAACACATTTTTTATATAATTTTTTTGCATTTATTTTACAAAAATTTTATACACTTTCTGCATCACTTTTTCGTGGGAGTAAAATCACTGGAATGCATTTTGAATTTATTGCTGGACTGAAATAAAATCACTGATGGACAACAAGTAAGGTCGCTTCATTTTAAATGAAAGAGACATACTTTCATAGCCAGAGGAAAAGGAAAACTAGTCGGACGAGAGATATAACTTCAGGTTGGAGAAGAAAACTTTATTGTTTTGATTTTTTCTGGAGTTTTTTCGATGTGAGCCATGTTGTAGAGCCGTGTTTAAAGTCCAAAGTAATTTAAAACTAAATCCTCAGCAAATGAAAAGAAATTGTTAGCGAACTAGACAATTTTTATGTTACAAAAAAGAAAAAAAAATCACCTTTAAATTTCCAACTTTATAGCAAACGTTTACAAAAGAAGAAGAAGAAAAAAAAAAAAAAAAAGAAATTGACTAAAAGGAAGGATGAAAAAAAAAGCCTTGATACGATGACTTGTTTTTTCAATGCAAAATTTAATATTTTTTTACTTATTTTTTTGAGAGTTATAATAAAATTTATATTCTTGATTTATTTACTGCAGGTTTTCAACCTCAAAACCAAATGCAGTTATCGAATATGGAAGACGGAAGAAACCGAGGTAAAACGATTTAAGGAAACTTCTGCCATCGCTAGCTCGGTGAGTATTTTTTTATCTTTTTGCCTCCCTTTTTTATCCCGCTTAACTTCGGGGGAAGATTTAGCAGCGAAAGCAGTAAAGGAAAAAACGAGTAGAAAAACATAAAAAAAAAATTATAATTCTTACTTGGGCAATGTTTATTTTTCATTTCATGTTCTTCACTTCAACTTTTTTAGTAATTCTTAAAAAAAAGAAATCACCCGTTAAAATTTTTTCCAGAAATAAAAATTGAAAGGACGAAACCTAAAAAGATGATTTTTAAAAAAAAAGATTTAATCTTGAAGATGGAATCTGAATTAATAGTAAAATCGAAAGTAACAACTTGAAAATCAGGGACTTTTTATTTTATTTATTTTTTTTTTCTTTGCAAATATTATGCAAGACCGTGAAAATTCCTCCTTTTTTAATTACAAAAATCATCAAAGGAATAACAAAGCTGAGAGAAGGTTTTTTGTTCTACTCGACACTCTTTAGCAGCATCCAACCGTGAAATCATTGCCGTGTTTTTTGTATCGCTGAAATTTGTTATATAAATGGAATTTAGAAGTCGTTTCGACTTTTTTTCCACCCCTTTTTTTTTCTTTTTTAGAAATAAAAAATGTCAGATATAGAAAATTTAAAGAAAAATGGGTCAAAGCCGTTTATGAAAAATAAAAGGTCGCGTATTTAAGAGTTGAATGCGTAAAAATAAGAAAAAAAAATCTTTTTTGTCCTTGTTCTCCAACTGTCATCGGTAATTTGGTCACGTTTGGAAAATAAGAGTTACTAGGGGACAAATAAAATAAGGGAACTTTTTGATTAACGAAAAATAAAATTTTGCTCAAAATCAAATGGGGTTACTAAAGCCAGAAATCGAAAACAATTGCTTAAAAATTAAATATAACTCAACTAACTGTATTTAGGACCCATAAGGGCCATAAGAGAAGGCCTATTTCAGCTGATCAAGAGGGCAAGAGGTCAAAAATTTCCCACATTGTGCTGTCGTAATATTTGAATAGCTTCTTGTTGAAAAATCTATAATGCTGTATAATAAGAAAACTCAATTTTAACCACAAACTTAAACGAGAGAAGTAGTAATAAACAGAAAGAGGAAAACAACGAGTGCCCTTTGTTCTTGTAAGCTTACCAGTGAAATACGTATAAAAAAATGATGGTCACTAAAAAACAGGGTTATGGCGATGACCCTTATTCGAATAAACTTTCCAACTCGACCGATCTTCCGTTGGCGAGTTGTATTTGCATTCCATTTATCTTCGTACGGTGTCATATCCCTAAGGTTTATTAATAATATACAGTGGCTTGTAATTGACTAAAGTATGCTGATAGAGGTATCGCGGTGGTGCAAAAAGGGAAAAGGAACTTATAGGTCAAATAGAATCAAGTTCCTTCAAAATATTTTTTTAAAGCGATTTTTTAAACGGTGTAAGGTACGGGTACATGACAATAAGGCCGGCACAAGCAAATGAGTCTTTTATTTCAGTCTCTACTTTACATCCCGAATCAAATTCAAAATTGAAATTCTGCTTAAATGGGGAGCTAGGAAATTGATTTTTTTTAAACTGATCATATCTTGGAAATTTTTGGGCCGAATTTCATCCCACAGTTTTACAAAAACGAAAAAAAATGTTATTGTAAAATCCCGGAATGACCTTTGACCGAATAATTCTGAAATGTATGTATGCAGTAATTCAAATATGCTCGGCTAGGTCGCCATCAAAGCGGAATATCGATTTTCGATCTGGTTCCCAAAATAGGGCATCTTAGTGGGATAACAGCGTCTAGAAAACCTTAAAAACCTAAAAATGACCTTATTGTCAAAAGGTGACCTTAAAACCCTTAAAAATGACCTTAATTTCGATGACCGATGAAAAATTTTCATTCCATTGTATACTTTAAAAAATTTCCCTCGCTCGGAGTTACGTAATTAAATCATTTCGGTCTTTTAATACTAATTTACAATTATTACTTTTAATACTAAAAAAAAGGAAAAGAAATTAATTTTTGCTCAAAAATAAGCAGTTTCATAATTAAATTTAGGGAAGTGACTTTTTTTGCTTTTTAGATCTGAGTGTTAACAAGACCAGGCGGAGTCAGTTATTGTCCTGCTAAAGTGCTTTTTCTTGCCTACTTTGAACTTATTTTGGACAAATTTTCTAAAAAATGGGACCTTAAAAACCTAAAAATGACCTTGATTTCCAATGTTATTTCGTAGTAGACACCCTAAATAAAAAGCTTATCTGCTTGTGACGTCCTCTTATTACAGGCGTTTTCCAATGGGATCGGAGTGTAGAATCTCAAATAGTACTGTACGAAGTTTTGTAAACCGTAACAGGAAGCTACTTCTTATTTTAGGGGGTTACTTTTGACACTTTTATTTTTTAAAAATACTTGAAAACGGCTAAGAATTTTTTCAAAAATTAAACTTCAAGCCTAGTCACCTATAATGAAAATAATAAGTTTTTAATACAAAAAAAAAAAAAAAAAAAAAAAAAAAAAAAAAAAAAAATTCAAGAAATTAGGCAACCAAAAATACTAAGATGCGTTCTGCTGCATAAACCTTTCAAATTGAAATTAAATTCCTTTTCCCACTTGCCATGCATAATTCCTTAACAATCTTCCTAATTCTCCTCAAAATTAAATTATTAGAAGCAAAAAAATTAAAAAGACAATAAAAATTACAATCGATGGGGTTACTTTGTACAGATATTTCAATGGCGATGGGTGCTAAATCTACAACATTTCCAAGGTTTTTACTGCGTTCACTAATTTTTTAAAATAAAATATCGATTGTCACTAATTCTTAAGAACATCTAAAAAGGTATCAATCGTTTTACTAAGACATTTTCCGTTTACAGAAGCCAATGATTTGTCATATCCTCTTTAATTATTAAAGACATTCAGGTATAAACATGATTGTAAAAAGTAACCCCATTTTTGTTAGATCGATACCTTTTGGAAAATCGAGTTAGAACAAGTATAGATATTATAACAGGGTATCAAATTAAAGCTGAAGAACGCCTCTTAATGTTGGTATACACAGATATTAATTTTGTTCTACATTTTACATCTGTTTTTGAAAAAAACGTGAAAAAGTGTAAAAAGTAACCCCCTGGTACTGTACTAGAAGATCTACACACAAAAAAATAGTGTTGTAAAATCTGCTAAAAATAAGCCAATTTTGAACCCAGTGCTTATATCTAACTTAAATTAACACTTTTCTAGTCAATATTACTTTTTTCCAGTAAATATTACTTTTTTCGAGCAAAAATGGCTATTTTTCGAGCCGAATATTTTTTAGCTTGATTAGAAAGTTATTTTAACTACTAAATAACATTTATGTTATTTTAACTTTTGAAAAAAAGAAAAAAGTCCGTAAGTTAAATATGAAAAGGGTTTTACTTTTGAAAAAGCTGTGGATTCAAAATTGACATGTTTTTGGGCTGATTTGACTAACATTTTGTTTTGTGTGTAAACAATTTAGGTCGAAATGTTTTTTATAAAGTCAGCCAGAAAAAAATTCAATTATTTTGCAGGTGAGGCAACTATAGGGAAAACACGATCTCTTGATACCTAGTTTCCCTTAAATACTGGAAGTTTAATGAGACCATCCAATATAAAATCCCAAGCTTTCAAAATAAATCACCAGAAAAATATTACGTTTTGAAAATTGTTCAGAAGCAAAAAGATGGTTAAATACGAAAAGTCGCTTGTTTGAATTAGCGAACATTACTCTATATCAACATGAGTTTCCACCACAACTTCCTTTTCCTGCTTTCACTAGTTGTAACGTTGTTTAATGTGTCAGAGGAATTTCAACGGTTTTGATATCAATAGTTGTTTTCAAAATTAAAACTTACCCGGGAGAAAATTTTCCATTGTTCCTCCTCTTCACAGGGAAAGAAAGAGAAAATAAAAGGCCCGTAAAAAAAAAAAAGAATAAATCTTTTTTGTCTATTTATAATTTAAAGCAGGATGTGGGATTTTTTCCTCGGAATCCGCAAAAGGAAGAAGAATAAAGAAACGCACCCCTTCCGATTTCCGAGAATTCTTAATTGAGATATTTAAAGAGAAAAGGTCGCGCCTGTCGTCCCTCTCGAGGAAAGCTTATTGCGGTAACCGATATCTAAACGATAAATGGGATTCTCCCATCGCGGTTTCTTTAAAGTTGACGGTATAAAATAAGATGTAACGGGGAAGAGAGAGTAGCCCGAAGGGAAAAGTTACAAGAGTGGGCGAGACTTTGTTTCAGATTGAATTAACAAAATTTTCTTGTGCCTTTCCTGTAAATGTTCGTTATCTCGGTTGGAACTGGTATTACTTTTTTTTCTATGATAATTTCTTATCATCAACTTTTTAAATTTAACTTTTATATTTTAATCTTTATAGTTTAATCTTTCGTGAAGACAAAAGCTTAGTCCCAATTTTTTGGTTTTGTTTAAACTAGGTGCAGTTAAATAGTTACACGATTCAAAGATATTGAAAATTTGGGATTTTTTTTTTTTTTGAAGTGAATTTTCTATTTGTATTGTTTCTGTGGTTATTTTTGTCTTCGTCTTGTCATTGAATAAAAAGTGTCCATTTCATAAATTTTGCATCAAGTCAAAAAGTTTCGACAGAAGAAAAAATCGAAAAAATTAACGGGAAAATTTAATTGCGCAAAATCTACATTAAACATGTTCCCGTTGGACAGATATTTTCATTCAACATTTTCCGCAATATGAATGGGAAGCTTCACACAACCAGTCAGGTCTCTTTGAACATTTTAGGTGAAAGCCGAAGCCATGTTTCACGCTACAACATGTTGCAGTAGTAACATGTTGAGACATGTTGCTCAAACCTTTGGGGCTTTACAAGCATGTTTCCAACATGTTTCTCAACTTGTTGAGGCGTAAAAGCACGTTGAGCAACACTGAAAAATTAAAAAAAATTGTAAATTTTGCGCAACATGTTGCCAACATATTTCTAACGCTGCAACATGTTGAGCAACATGCTACGGTACATGTTATGGCAACGAGTTTTAGCGTGAAATTGCGGCCTAAACTGTTTCCAACTAGTTCTGGCATCTTCAGACATATTCGGCACAGATTTGCGACTCTAGATAGATAATTTCGTAAAAAATTCTCAACCCGGAAATAATTTTTAAAAACCGGCGGCCTTTTAGAGAAACGCGATTTACACGACGACTCATTTGGGAATTATTTTTTGAAAAATTGCAGAACTTCTTCAAAAATAGGAAAGGCAACTACTCTTAGGTTTTTTCTGTAAGAGTGGATCTTTGATTTAGTTAAAATCAAGTTTGCCAAACTCTTAAAATTTTCGGGGATTTTCTAAAAATTTTCCAGAATTAAATGAATTCATTAAATGTAATAAATTCTATTTAAAATGTTTTCCTAATTTTTCCTGTAGATTTTCCTAGAATATTTTTCCTGTTTTAATTACCTAATACGATGGATTATTGAAATTGAAGGTAATTGAGACTGTAAGGGGAAAAAAATAGAAAAACATTTTTAATTCCTAACTGTGAAAGGCCGAAAATTGTATATATATTACAGTGAAACTATAGAATTCAGTGATTCAGTGATTCATTTTAGTGAACCCATAGAATCATCGAAATATTTTATGAATATAAAATTCTATGGTTTCCCTAGTGATTCCATGGATACAGTAGCTGTTTCATGGAATCACTGCTGGAATCACTGCTCTCGAAAAAAAATGGTTAGGAATTTCATGGAAATACTTGCTAAATTTTGAAATTTGTAAATCAGTGAGTTTAAAGCATTTCCAAATTATCATGAGCTCGTTTCTTTTTTTGAGCTAGTTCCCCCGCTCAGTGATTTCATTCAAGACATTTAATTTTTTTTTCTAATATTATTATTCTATTAAAAAACGTTTCATGAATTTTATAAAGTCACCGATTGATTTACAAATTCAAAAATTTAGCAACCATTTTTTTCGAGAGCCGTGATTCCATAAAACGATAATTTATCCATGGGATCACGAGGGAAACCATCGAATTTCTTTAATTTATTAATTTTATTACGTGATTTCACTGACAATTTAGTGATTTCTTGGAATCACTAGTGAGATCAAGAATATTTTTAAAAATTACATGGATTACTAAATTCTATGGTTTCACTATAACATATATACGATTTGGAAAAGTCCTACCATGGGGAATTGAATTTGAACAAAAAGACAAACGTTTTTTTTCCTAATTCTGAAAGTTCTGTTTCAAGTCTCATATAAAATAATAACATACTGTATTTTTGAAATGTCTATTACTGCTCTTACAATGAGAATCTTTGAAATGAAGTAATGGAACTTATCCTTTTCCCTTTGAGAATTAAGGAAACCAGCCAGGCATATTTTTGTTCTTGTATTCCCGTATTAATGAAAAAAGCAAATGAATCATACTTTTCATCCGTTTCGATATGAACTCAATTTCGAGCGCACCGGTAATTGATTTCATTAGTAGTAATGCACCATGCCTCGTTATCTCGCCTGGCTGCACTTTTCCCATTGAAATGCCCTGAAAATAAACTGAATTACGCCGACACATCCTGTCATGTTTTGTTGATATAGTCGCTTGCGATTCCTGTCGTTGACCGGAAATATCGCTTTTCACGTAAACAACAAAACCATTCTTTTAATTATCTTATTATTAAGGTTTTCATTCTGAAAGGGTAACCCTTTTTTTTTTGGACACCCCTGATAACCCTCGAACATAAACAAAAGGAGTTTTGCAAACAGGAAGGATATAGTATTTATACTATCACAAAAAGGAGCACAAACTGAGGTAAAATCCCTCAGCTTTCCCGTCCGAATTATTTGCTTTTTGGGAAAAGTCCTTGCGTGAAATGTTACAATTTGATTATTTTTCACTAAACTTTTTGATTGCGAAGAAAAATAAATACTTTTTTTTAAATTTTTGTATAATGTACTGCATAATAGAAATCCGGCGAGGTAGCTGTATTGATCGGTTGCGTAACGTTTTTATTTTATTTAATTTTTTATTTTCTTATTTATACTATCATTTATTTAGTCGAGTTTAAAACCAACAACAAAAACAAACTTGTAATTTTTTGCCCTTCTTAATCCTCAGTGCCTAAGTCTCCATTTAAAACAAGCTCTTTAGGTTACAAATCCATATACCATTTTATTTCCCGGCATTAAATAAATATAGACCGACCGAAAATATCGTACATTTAAAGCATTAAAATTACCATAAAATATTCTGACGTTGTTGGTTGTAAAATGGATGAGTTTCGTTTTTTTTTTTTTTTTTTTTTTCTCTTTCTTCATCCAGATTTTCTATGTAAATCATTCAAAAAAAAGCGATTCCGAATTATAAATGTTCGGCTCTTTATTATAGTTTATAAAATACTTAAAATTGAATCGTTATTATAGCGAAACTTTATAAATTCTTCACAACTGAAGGAACCCCCTCCCCTTCCCCCCCCCCCCCCGCTCCCTTTTTTTAAATGAAATTTTGAACTTTATAAACTTTTAAATTACGAACCCTCAAAATTTTTTTTATTTTTTGAAAAGTCTAGTACCGCGCGCTTCAGGAAAAGATATCACAAGTGAAATATGGCAATTTTTTTTTTTTTTTTTTTTTTTCAATCAATCTTTTTTTTTATCTATCGAATTCGAAAAAAAAATATATAAAATGGAATAGAAAGTTCATTGCACGTGAAAAAATAAAATAAAAGCTCTCGACGACGACAACTGCAACACGTCTCGGACATATGAAAAAAATCCATCTTCATTACGAACGAAATGGGACCTAAGAAAATGGTTGGAAGTAATGGAATGATGAATAGCGCGAAGAAATGACTGCGACTCGGTAATATGACATAGAGCCGAAAAAATAATATTATACGTCTCAGTTTTCCTCGGAATCATTCGTTTTTTTTTTTGTTTTTGTTTTTTTTCCTTTTTTCGCCTGTTACCTGATGTAGTAGAAACCCTTAGGGTCGTTGTCAGCATCTTCAAAAATTGAATCAACTTTATTTATCTAGCTTATTGCAGAAATCGTGGACAGTTTTTCCCTTTGTTTTTGTTTTCAAAGAAACCAGTTAAATCGGGTATTTTCTGGTATTTTTATTTTTGAAACTTTTTGGCGTAAAAATAAATGAATTGTTGATTGCAAAAATGAGTCTTGTCCATGTTTGTTTCAAAACGAAGATCAATAGTTTTGTTTTCAAAAAATGTAAATAAAGAAGTTGTGCTGGAGAGCCTGTCCGCGGGATCATGTGAGGGAT
The DNA here is from genome assembly GCA_037577465.1 of Liposcelis bostrychophila. Taxonomy (NCBI): domain Eukaryota; kingdom Metazoa; phylum Arthropoda; class Insecta; order Psocodea; family Liposcelididae; genus Liposcelis; species Liposcelis bostrychophila. The sequence goes on along the minus strand of CM075212.1, from coordinate 16,712,428 downwards.
CCCAGACTTGTTTTTACCAATCGGTAGGGTATATGGACCAACTAAGTAATCTACCTCCGTTTGGCTCTATCACGCATTTTAACGGCGTTATGCAGGTTTGAAATTTCTGAAAATTTTTTTTAGCCAAAAAAAAAATCATTTGGTTTTTTTCGTCGCCCACCCTTATTTTTTAATCGATTTAGGTCGGGGAGGTCTTAAAATGATCAGGATAAAGTACTGAATCGAGTGCACCTTACACGTTTTGGCCGGGCCGCCATCTTGAAAAAATGGCTGCCGAAAACCTGTTTAAAAAGTACCAAATCTTCAACTGCTTCTACAACCCCTTCCTCATTAGAAAAAATTTAATTTTTTAAACTAAAAAAACCCTCTTTTTTATAAGCTTTCGATTGGTTATAGGGAAAATTTGGACCCCCAACTTGCGTGGAGTCGAAATAGTATTTTTCAATACAAGGACTGCAAACGACAAAATTGCCCGTCGAGACCGAGTTTTAAGCCCGAGCCGAAATCGAGGGCCTTAAATAGGTCGAGACGGGCAAGTCGTTTGCATTTCTTGCATTGAAAGATATTTTTTATCACAAGGTACGGCGTAAAATAGTCTGTAAATAAACTGCCCAATACTGAAAAGTCCACTTTTCAGTATAAACGTGTGATGAAAAATTAATTTTTTGACGATGCAACCAAAAATTTCGAATTTTTCGTGGTTTTTCACCGGATATTTTAGTATTGTTAGCATAATAGTCTATTAAGGCTTTAAATATTGGTTCGCAGGGCAAATATTAATGTTTCAGGACTTACAACAATTATTTTTATTGAGCCAGAGTCAATTCTTTATTTAATTTTATAATTTTATATGCAATTTTTGCTGTGATTAATGGTGGTAGGAAAATAATTACTTTAAAATAACTATATTCTAAGTATGTGCATTAGGGTGTACCTTATTTTGGCAATTTTCGAATTTCAAATCGCCTACCCCCAAAAATAGCTCCCTGGAACTTTGCATCCAGGAGGGCGCACCGGGATTTTCTTGCGGGCAACTCCGTGCTTGGTTCTTTTTTACCATCCATGAAATAAAATAAGGCTAATGATATTTTATTAAAAAATTTTGAAAATACCACTGCTAGGCACTGATGACAGAAGAAGCCCTTGGCCTTTTTTGTTATCCCGAAAGCATTACAGCAAATGCTGAACGTTGACCGTGATCTCTCGGTCTCGCTGTCTCGCTGAACGAGATTTGCAATACACACAAAAAAATAATCTTGTAAAATCTGCTAAAAATAAGCCAATTTCGAACCCAGTGCTAATATCTAACTTAAATTAACACTTTTCTAGTCAATATTACTTTTTTCCAGTAAGTATTACTTTTTTCGAGCAAAAATGGCTATTTTTCGAGCCGAATCTTTTTTAGCTTGATTAAAAAGTTATTTTAACTAGTTAAATGTTATTTTAACTTTTTGAAAGTAAAAAAGTCCGTAAGTTAAGTATGAAAAGGGTTTCACTTTTGAAAAAGCAGTGGGTTCAAAATTGACATTTTTTTTGGGCTGATTTGACCAACATTTTTTTTTGTGTGTACATTCTCAACTCTCAGGATAAGATCTTATCAATTTGATATTCTTGGAAACATGACTCGAAGATATTTCAAAGTCTTGAGAGTACAATTTGGTGAATTCCCAGAATTTTTCGCCAATAACCCTTGGATTCTCGGGAAGAGTTCCAATAATTTCGGTAGCTCCTAAATTATATAAATTCCAGGTAACATGACCTTCGCTCAAGAAATTGGTTGAGTCTTTGGGTTTCATTATTGCATTCGCATGTATCGACGAAAAGGGGAATTTTTAACTGAATTAAATGAAAGACTTTCTCGGAAAATGGATCCGTAAAACTTTCGAAAACTCCAAATACCTGGAATTGGATGAAGACTTGATTCCTTCTCTTGGTAACGTGATCATCTTTTACAGTTAATTCGATTTCACTTATCAATAAAATGATGTTCCCATTTGTTTGAGTAATGCAGCGCTTCGAAACGCAACATTTTTTTTTTTTTTTGTGTGTGTGTTCGGCTCGATTAAAAAACATCACAATAAAAAAAAAATATGGAATCAAATGTCCAGTTGATTTGAGTGTGAATTGTAAAACTCAGTAGCATCCCGGAAATTGGAAGTAATAAATTGAATTGAGGAATCGAAAACAAACAAAACTTTTTTTCTGTTTTGCAGCAGCAGAGGCGAACTCAGTAACTTTTTCATTTGGCGGAAATACTTTTTCTCACCTGAGGACTGTACCGAATCGGGTTTTTTTAAATGTTAAAACCATTAAATTGACCGCCGAAAATTTTAAATTCCGCTCCCAGGATGGAATCGAATATAAATTTAATTCGCCCAACAAGAGAGAATGGTTTTTAATCATATAAATTTGGTTTAGGATTAAAAAAAAGAAGGGGAAAGGGAAGGAAAGATCGTTGTTGTTAATGAAATGTTTTAATTTGGTTGCGGATCCCAAACGTCCCAAAGTTGAACAAAGCTGTACGTGAGAGGAAAGTACCAAACAAAATTCGTAAAAGGAATAATTACTTTAGTTTTAATTTTTTTTTCCCCCACAAGATTGATTTCCTCACTTTGCAGACGAATTTAGATTTGTTCGCAAGCCCATAAAAAGAATTTAAGAAAAACGCTTAAGTTCCCGTCTATTTCGAAAATTAAAAGCTCGAAAGAGAAAATCGAAATCGTTTTCGTGGGAATTTCGTACATGCTACGAAAACAAAAGAGGGAAAAAAGGACCTTAGCTCGACTTCAATACCGTTGAAAAATCCTGCAGACACCATTATAGCGCTTACGAACATGTGGGACTGCTCCTCCACGATTCCGTAATATTTCATTCGGAAAAAAAAAGGCCATTTGCCTGGGGTGGGAAAAGACTCGCGATTTTGCCCCTTGCTACATAAGCTGTTTTATTTTTTGCATACGCAATGGTTTTTTTTTTCTTTTCCGAATTCGGAAACGTACGGATCAAGGAACAGGAATGAAATAAACCTCTCTACGTTTCTTTTTTCTTTTTTTTTTTTTTTTTTCAGGAATTTGACTTTCCTCCTCTCTCACTCTCCCATTAAGGTTTTCGCGGCGGTCATGCACATGCTGCCCTCATATTTTACGAAACGGAATTGTTTTCCTTTTTCTCTCTCTCATTTTTTGTACCATTGCACGATGAATTGCGACTTTTATTTTAATTTAATTTAATTTTTTTTTTTCTACATATATCCATGAAAGTAGGATGTAATTATGTTTTGAACGGGTCGAACTGCGCTTGACATTTCACCGACCGAGTTTGTTAGGAGTAAGTGCTCTTGAGAACGTTCCATTTAGAGCGGTGTTAGATAACATGGTTGTTTTTTATGGTTTCCCGATATCTGCAATCCTTCGTGCGTAAAAAAATTGCAAAATAACCCTTTGTAAAAAATTTGTGGGATCGTTTATTTGCGTCTCATTGTTTTATCCATAAAAATTAGTTTTCTTTTCTACCTTTCACGAATATGGCAAAATAATTATTGGGGGATCAGAATCGACTCATTTCTTTACTTAACGGATTAATGAATTGCCTTCCCAGATGGGCCCTGGGGGTATCCTTAAGGGGAATAGTGTGAAAAAATGTTTCAAAAAGTTGATCCCGGCACGATTTCTCAACTTAGGGTCCCATAATTTAATGTAAAAAAAATTGAACGGGAAAAATAACTAAAAACAGTAGGGAAAAAGTTAAGAAAAAATGCACTTCCTTTTTATCGAATGACTTAATTTTTGCCCCCTCCCCTTGTTCCGCAATAGACTTTTTGTTTTATATAAGAGAACTACGCCATTGGTTGCTGTTCCAGGAAGATTTGATTCACTTCCAGTTTGAAAAAATAAAATATATATAACGTAATGAAGAAGTGAAACTTCTTATGGGGTTAAAAAGCAGTTGTTATTTTATGAGGCATTTTTTTAATTTTCACAAAATTCTAAGAACCCAACAAAATTTAAAAAATCTTGTATTTTCTCGTCAAGCCCGATTTAAAAAAAAATTCAAAAAACAATGAAATACTTATTATTTAATTGGTGCTTTTCAAGTGATATTTTTCTTAACTACTTTTGAAAAATTCATACTTTTCTTATGCTGCTTCTCCACTATGTCTCAAAATTAATTTTAGAAAATTAATTTTCAACATTTCCGGAAGTACTGTGCTTTAATTATTGAAACATGGATTACGAATAAAAAAAACAATGTAGTAAAACTGTCCGACTTCCTTTTTAAAGCTTGGTTCAGAAATCCAAAGCACAGTACTTCCGGTTTTGAAAATTAATTTTAGAAAATTAACTTTGAGCCATAATGGAGAAATGGCGTTTGTCACTTTTTGAATTTTAACTTAAATAATTAAAATGAAGTGTAACGTCAACACTTCGTGTAACGTTAGTGTAACGTCAACACTTCGTGTAACGTTAGTTTAACGTCTTCACTTCATTACGCGGACCCTCCCCATAAGAAGTTACACTTCAAAAAAAAAAAAAAAAAAATAATAATAAAAATAAAAATAAATAAATAAATAAATAAAAAATCCTGCATGATTTAAACGTCCAAGAATTTTCCTTTGATATGTCTTTCTTTTCTCTGATCTTTTTCATAGAACTTAAGTCAAGTTGGTCCTAGTGAAAAGTTTCTTCATACCCTAAGTCTGAATTAAAATCAATGATTTGAGTTCATACAATCCTTAAATTCTCCTAAGATATTTTCGATTTTTTTTTTCCCATGGAAATATTTTTTAGATGTTTCGTCATTTTGAAAAGGAAGCTTTTCCTCGGGATATTTTATATTTTCCTTGTTGTCTCGACCGCTATCTTGTTTCTTTTCCGCAATTAGACGGCTTTGGTTTCGGAGCTTTCTACGAGTTGACATTTTAACGATGAGAGCTCAAACCGCGGGGAACCTCTAAAGACATTTCCTTTCGACTTTCCTAGGACTCGACTGGCCTGCAATGTAATTTAATATTTTTTTTTACCGCTTTCCGCGATTTTTTCTTTCTATATATTAGTTCCCTAAACTTACAGGAAAAAAAAATCATTACCTTTAAATGTATCTTGCGCCTAATAAAAATCCCATTCAAATTTGATTCCATGATTTTTTTTTTTTGCTTTTGTATTTTTTTTTTTTTAATTTTTAATCACCTGTCGAATAACAAATTTTCAAGTGAAATGAGTGACTCTATGTCACCCGATTCTCTTTCACTAACAGGATGAATTTTTCCTAAATTTTAAAAAGTTTTTTCGCGCTCAATATAAAATCAAACACCCTGTAAATTTCGTTTTAAATTAAGTCGATTATGCTTTTCGAATTATATTTTAAAAGGGAACAAAAGAGCCGATTGCGAACAATGGATACCTCGAGGTTATGACAAACCCCTGCTAAAATTCTATTATTGGGAAAAGCTTTATGAATTTTCTGGAGAAAACTTTCAGTTAAAAGTTTCTTAGATGCCGTTTGTTTTATTGACCGTTTCGTAATTTCCTTTTTGAGATACTCGTTTGGATTCTATATTTAAAAAAAAAAAAAAGGAAAATAGGGCATTTTTCGGAGCTTTGAAAAGCATTTTCCTCGTCTCGGCGTGTATCAAATCGCCATTTAAAAAAAACTAACAACAAAGAAAAAAGTTTAAACTGGAAGTTTTCCAAGCTTTTTTTTCGAAAGCTTCACCCAGTAAACCTTTTTTTTTCTTTCTTTTTTTACTAATTTTAAAGAAAGAAAACCGAAAACAAATGGCAGGAAGATGCTGAGAAATATCTGTCGGGTAACGTAGATCGTACCCGTTGTAATTGAAGGTAACCGAATGAGACAAAAGAGAATTGTTTATCAGGAATACAACTGCAGAATGTGCTCATTCTACCGGAATAATTCTAAACTGAATCCTAAACCACAGCCATTTTGCTTTCCCTCGTAATGGGAAGTCTTTTTTTTATTGCTAACTGATTTACGATTCTAAAGTGAATAAAAAAAAATGATATATTTTTTTGGGCTTCAACAATTTGCAAGCAAAAATATGAAATTATAAAAATATAATTCCCCGGTTTAAAATTTTTTGGTAATGCATCAGCCAGCTGACATTAGACCGTCTGTTTTTTTTTTTTTTTTTTTTTTTGCTTTAACGATCCACAACAAATTCCCCGTCTACTCATTCAAATTTTTACCCGATGTTAAGAGCATTTGGATGTTTGCTCTGCTTTTTTTTTCTGGGAGAAGTTTTAAAATTTATAAATGTTATTTGGAACGGCTCGACCCTTTAGTCATTAGCACTTATCTCGTGCCGTTTAAAGATTTTCCTCCGCCAAGAAAGATATCGTTTAGCTTGAGCGCTTAATAATTTAATTACAAAATTTTTCCTCGTTTGAGCGACCTTACGAGAAACGTTTTTATACAAAATTGCATGTAAAATCATGTAAAAAAATGTTGGTTATCGTCCAGTAAAATATTTTTTTAAAATATCACGTATTGATCAGAATACATCTGAATATTAAAAAACTTCTTAATTCATAAATGTTGAAGCCAAGTCATATTTGTTTAAGCCGTCCCAACCTCCCCGAAAATAGTTAAATTTTATTAAATTTATCAGAAGGTCTTGCCATGTCGTCATGCTAAATTTTTATTGCCTATTGCTGAATATGTCGCGTTTTTGGTTTGAAAACATGATCAAAATATTTTTGCCTATTATTTTGAAATATCGAGATTTTATCTTGTCTCCGTTTCATCCCACCAATTAAATGCACAATCCCAGTAAGAAAGAGGACGTCACACGTCACCGATCTCATAAGAATCGAGGTCAAAATGATGTTACGAGATTTGGGACGTGCGCGTTTGACGACGTCATCTTTTTCTCTACGGATGATTGATCTACCAAACTAGTAAGTTTCATTATTAGCCTGGTCGAGTGTGCTTGTTTTTTTTTTTTTTTTTTTTTTTCAAAAAGAACAAGATTTTTTTTATTAATAGAGTGTTTATATTGCCATTTTCAAATTCTGGAAAATCCAAAATGGCGGCCGCCCAAATTAACCTTGAGCCTTTTAATTTTCAGTGTTTCTGAACTTGTAACAATTCAAATTTTTGGTCAATTTTTTTTTTTTTTTTTTTTTTTTTTGAAAACTCGAAAATTCACCATTTTTTTTCTTTCCCCCTTAAGATTTTTTTTAAATTTCTAAATAAAACATTTTCGTTCCTTCCACTTTAGTCACCTTTTCTAATAAAAATCTTTAATACTAAATTTTACACATTTTTGCATTTTCCACGACACATTATTTAGCACGGGATTTTCTTTTAGTTACTACTCCATGGTATTCATTAAAAATATTTAACAAAAATACTTTGAGCACATGAAAGAAAAAAAATTTTTTTTTTATTTTACCGGACTTTCAATATGCTAAGACTCGACCACGACGAATTTTATTTAGAGTTTGAGGCGCTGACTCCGTAATCCGTATTTCAGGTTATGCTAAACGGGTGAAGGAAAGGTAGGGTGACCTTAGCGAGAGCCAATCGAAATTATTCATTACGCGAATATTAAGGGAGGGGCGGAGTTTTCGGCGGACTTCGGGGATACTCGACTGACTACGCCTATTTAGCTTGGGTACACGACTACTTAAGGTTTCTCGGAATTTGCAAGTCTTGACAAGTGGAGAATACAATCATAATAATAAATAACATAATAGTGCCGATTCCGGCATTTCTTGGAATAATAACAATAAATAAATCTTCAAGACGTAGATTTCGGGGGCACGTCGCACGTGTGACAAAGGAAAAATGAGAGAAAACAAAAATGTATATGCAAAAAAAAAAAAAAAAAAAAAAAAAAAAAAAAGTGTTAAGGGAGAAAGGAAAAAAATGGGGGAATTTTCGGGTTTAAAAAAAAAAAAAAAAAAAAATTTGACCAAAAATTGGAATTGTTACAAAGTACAATACTTGCCGATGAATTCTGTACATCAGTGCAGAACTGGATTAAGTCCATTATGTTTTACTCATTCTTATTTCAAATGGAACTTTAAAAAAAGTCAACTGCTTGAGAAGCAATCGATGTAACTTACCAGTGGTAAGGCACTTCGTTGGCTAGACAAAACCGGCCGGTTCACAGTCCGGTTAAAAAAAAAAAAGTTTTTTTAATTAATATTTTTAAACGTTAATATTGCATTAAATGGGGCGAAACTTATACCAAATTGTTCCTCATTATTAGAAGTCGAATATACATGTTAAAAATGTCGGTAAGCTTAAATTACGTCAATATTCGCAAAATTTATTGTTGTTTACATAAAAAACAAAATGGCCGATGTAAAAAAACAAACAATCGGTTCATTTTGCGAATATTCACGTAATTTAAGCTTACCGACATATTTAACATGTATTTTCGACTTCTTCTAATAATAAGGAACAATTTGGTATAAGTTTCGCCCCGTTTAATGCAATATTAACGTTTAAAATTATTAATTAAAAAACCTTTTTTTTTTCAAAAAAACCGGACGGTGAACCGGCCGGTTTTTTCTAGCCAACGAAGTGCCTAACATTTGGGAGGATAAAAACAACGCACTCGTTTTCTAAAATCGGATTTGAAATCAGAAGAAATAAATCTATACGTTGGAGGTGAACTAACGTATCTCCTTTAGTTTTAAATGGGAGATACTATAGTTTTTCTCCGACTCACGGAAATACGCGGTGGACTTGGTCTAGTTCTGCTCTGAGGTACGGAATTTTTGCATTAGAATCCACGGGGAGTCAATCATGATTCGGTTGTAAGATCGTTCTTTCTTTTAATTTTTTGTTAAAAAAGAAATGAGACTTTAAAAAAAAATCAGTTCGGTATGTACAGAGCACGTCAATGAGGTTTCCACTCAAAATCTATCTAAACTGTTTTGATTTTTATTTCTATTAGGCCTATTTTCCAAATAAAAGAAAACGGTCCATTTCGAAAAACGGTCCTCTTTCAATAATAACGGGGTCAAAACCGAGGTAAAAAAACAACGAATAAAAATAAAATAGCTTTAAAGGAGCGGTTTACCTCACCGGAGTCACATCTTTTGCAAATCAGTTTCAACTCTTTTTTATTTTGCTTTATTTTTTTTTTTTTTTTTTTTTATTTTTTTTTTTTTTTAGTGTTAATCGGTCGTATCCTTTTCGCGATTCGGTTTCGTGATTTAATTTGATTTGAGTTTTGGATCCGTAATTGAAAGAAAAGGGGAGTATAAATTCGTTCGATTCAATTTTCCCTCTTCCGTTTTGCGGCTTTTTTTTTCGAAATAAATAATTTAAAAGAAAAAATCCTATTCGGTCTCGAAAGTTCACTCCGTTAATCCAAAATAGCTTTGTAAATGCAGTTTCCCGACACTTTTGACACTTTTTTATCCCCTCCCTAACCGAGTTTGATTTTGCTTCTACGGTTATGAGATCGGCTTTTTATTACATTTCCTAGAATCTTTTTTCGAGGTAAAAATATTTTATTCCTCGGATGTACGCGCGCTGGGTTAATCAATAAAAAGTTGATATTATTTTTATGTATATATTTTTTTTTCTTTTTTTTATTTGATTCAATTTATCACAGAAAAAAAAGAAAGAGAAAGAGAGAGAGTGAGAGAGACAGAGAAACGGATGGAATTACAAGAGCCGGTCTGACTTTTTTGTGTTTGATCGACATTCTAGAACCCGAAAAAAACCATTTTTCACAATCAAAAAGAAATCGACTTTTGAATTTGATCAAAAATTTAAAGGGGACGGCAATAAAACGAAGGACGGTTCGACGGAGATGCGGGCTTCTGACAAGAAACAAGAAAGGGTAGAGGAAGAAGGAAAAAAAAAAGAAGAGGCAACCGCTCGTGTCTTTACGCTTCCCTGTCAGTGAATTCTCTCATCCCGATTTTCGTTGACCAGCAACTTTATAATTCTCCTTTTTGTTAAGATTTCATGAACTTTTTTCCAGATCTGATTGCTTTTCATGGCCGGATGCTCGATTTGTGCAAAGTATGTTGAACTTAAAGTACGGTGCGTAAACCGCTTTCGTACCCAAAACAAGGACTAGAATATTTTTGAAAATTATTCAGGCTGAAGCCCCAATCACAAAGTTTGGCCGGCATACTTTTTTGTTGGGGCCTCACGCTTTCAATAAGCTAAAATTTTTATGTTTCACTAGAAAATTTGAAAATTACTTTTCGATACTTCCAAAAACCGCCATTTTGGATTTCGAGAAGGATTATTTAATTTTCTTACCACTGACGGAACTTCTTACTTGCGAATGCTTAAGATTACTCACCTGTAACAATAAAAAAAAAAAAGTTAAATGAGAAATCCCTCAGATGAACTGATTAAATTTTTAAGGGTTGTGAATAACACAGTTTCTCAAAAAAAAGCGCCTTCAATCTTTTTGGCTGCAGAAAATAAATAAATAAAAAAAAGACTTTCGAAAAGTGATATGAATCGTCCAAAACCAAATATTAGCACAACCGTTGTGCCGTTAGCAAAGTATTTCCTCCATTTTAAACCGATTTTTTTTTCGAATCTTAAACTCCAAGGAAGAAAGAAAAAAAATAAATTTCAGAGCCGAGACAGCGATGTAATTTTCATTTTATGTTTTTTATAAGAAAATAAAATATGATAATTTCGGGGTTCGCAAACCCCATCCCGATTTTCCACTGCTCCTTTATTTCCGGAGAACCGAAAATAACAGGGAGAAAAATATTCCTCTTATCAGCACCTACGTCGTTTTATTATTATAAATCCTCCACAAACAAATCAAAGAGTAATAGCTGTAGGAGTTTCCTTTTTTCCAACCCGATTTAGGTTTTTCTCGCTGCTGCTGACTCTGGTTCAATTTTTTTTTTTTTAAATGCGGCAAGTTTTCTCCGCGATATATTGGGGGGGGAATTGTTTGTTTTTGGAAACGAACGTGATTTTCTCAAGAATCGATTAACAGCATGATATTTTTCCTGAGAAACATGCTGCGTTTACTTCTTTATCTTTTTACTCGTAAATACTGACGAGGGCATCCGCATAACACTTGTCTGGACTTGTTTCAACCACTTCAGTTTCTTTTAACGCCTAAACGTCTTATGAAGTTGCAATTGCCTGTTAACTGATGTCACCTAACTTTTGTCGAAAAATCTCGTAAATGTTTTGGGTTGGCCTCTAGGGTAACCAAAAAAAAAAAAAAAAAAAAAAGTGTTTCCGATTTTGTGTTTCACCAAAAAATGGGTTCATTTTAGTGTAAAAACGCAAGAAACATTTTGAAACATTTTTTTTCAACGATTTAGGTGTGTTGCTGAGCAGAAAAAGGGCCTATGCCACAATTATTGTTCAGTCGGAAAAAATTTGGATTTTCAAACAAATTACGGGTAGAATTTTCCGACCATAAAACCATGGAAGTTGATTCGAAACACAAAAGATCCTTATTAATTAGTATCCTGAGTAAAACACTCCATTCAACATGACCTCTAAATCAAACTGGTGAGGAGTTGTTTGGCAAAAAAATCCATTTTTGGCCCAAGAAACCAAATTTTTATTTATACCTCTACTCAGGCGTTGGTCGGGGGAAATCGGGATAATGAAATTCGTGTTCCTAGCGGGCTTTTTTCCACAAGTATAAGCAACTTTCAAAAAAAATAATTTCAAGGGCTTTAAAAGACATAAATAAAATCTAAGCCCGAAAAATTGGGTTTAAGCGCTAAAAAGGCGCTAACAGCGACTCAGGCGTTGGTAAGAGAAAATCGGGATGGTGAAATTTGTCTTCTACAACGTCAAAAGCACCTATAATGTCCATTTTTTTAAAATTCAGTTGTGGAAAAATGTATCAAATTTTCATTTCATTAAATGCTAAGAAAAAGTGGCTTAAGCCCTTTTTCTGCTCTGCGTCAGCTTAAATCATTGAAAAAAAATTATTTTCAAAATTTGTCTTGCGTTTTTACACTACAATGAATCCACTTTTGGTGATGAACAAAGTCGGAAACACTTTTTTTTTTTGGATCACCCTATTGGTCTCTGCTAATTTTTTATAGGGCTTTCCTTAAGGTCACCAAAATTACAAAAAAAAAAAAAAAAAAAAAAACAAATCAGAATCTTGGACGAATTCAGAAAAAAAAAGTGATTAAATCACTGAACCGCGGCAAAGAGAATCGATCGAAATCTAGCAGAATTGAGCGAAGTGGAAAAGCAGCGAAAGTTTCAAAGACAAAAATTGGATGCGGTTAAAGAAAGGAGAAGGTTTTTCCGGTCTTTTTCTTGTTAAAAAATTTCTTATACACGTAAAGTTATCTTAATGAATTCGAAGCCCATTAAAAGAATGATCTAACTTCACTTTTCTTTTCGTCTTATGTCAAAAGTGTCACGGTCGTTTTTGTTTAACCGTGTTTTCACTTTTCGGAAGGAAACTTTTTCCACTCAAACTACTTAAGACTTTCTTTTTTTTTTTTAAATTTACTTTTTTTTTATTACTCATCGCAAAAATCATTCTTTTTTTTCTTAATTTTCGTAATATCTTTTTTTCCCCGGATTTTTTTTTTTTTTTTTTTAAAGTAAAAATGTAGTCACTTTGGAAAAAAGCTAGAAGACATAAGAAAATATAAACAAGAACAATAAATCATAAATGTGTAAATTTTTATGATGCATCCGTCTGGTTGGCATTTTTATAGTCCACTTTCCCGGATTATTTAAAAGCCAATGAAAACGGAAGTCGTTCCGTTCAAAATATTCGAGACGAACATCGCGTGTTTATGTTTATCCTAAAAAATCTTGGTTACCGATAGTTCAAGATTATTTTGCACCGGGAAGTGAAAACAGTACAAAACTTCGTTTTCACCTTGTTCCATATTGACGTTAATTTTAAAATTTTTGAATGCCGTCAAGACATGTCGCAGCTTGTAGTCCCGTAAGCCAGACATAAGCGTAAATTTCGTCTGAATTCAATCCGATTCATCTAAACATCTTAGATAGACTTAAGTTTATTGGAGGTACGTCAGAGCCATATAAACAGACATATACAACATGCAAGTGATGTTTCCTTAATGGAGGTAATGACTTTTCCAACTCTGGCAGATTAATTCAAAATCCGAATAATAAACACATGTATACATACATCCTAAAACACGGCGTTTATTTAAAAGACGGTTAAAAGAGAAATTTATATTTCAATGTATTTCCCGCAGATTTAGGAAATCAAAATCCGCGTATGTCACTTTTGAAAATTTTTACTTCATTTTTAATATAAATCCCACGGCGGCAAGTTGCGAGAAAACTTAAAGATATAAAGTTTGCACGATTCTCGCGAGTATCGCTTAGTTCCCACAACGAAGGGCCGTATATGAATGCCTATTTTCTAACTTTCCTTTTGAAATGCCTTCTCCCCCATAACACGTTCCTGCGAATCCTTTTCTTCTCCCCTTTTCCCCCCCGACGACTCCCTCTCTCTTCCACTCCCCCCTTTACTTAGACGTCCGGGTTTGACATGATTGATAGGGGTTTTCAAGATTCTGCTCTCTACTAAACACCGATTATTTTTACCGGAAACAATGAATCGCTTCCTTTCTACTCTAACGTTTTTTGTTAACGGAGAAGACACTTTTTTATTTTATTTTATTTTTTTTTCCCCCACGAAAAAGTCATTCCTTTTTCGGCCATCCAAAAGAGAGAAAAAAAATTGATGGAGTTCACGTCATTTTTGTTTTTCCCTCGCTTATAATTTTTTTTTATATTCTAAAAATTTCTGCATATTTTATTAAAATTTTAATTGAAAGGTAGGAAAACGTCGCTTAACGTTTTCCCATGTTCATTTAGCATTAACCTGTCTGTCAAGCAAGGATGTTATTTTGAAAAAGCTTTTAATAAATTTTAATACAAAAGCAGATGCTCTACCGATAAAATTTATATTTTCAAATATCGGTTTGCTTTTTAGTAAAATAGTTATTGGGAGGCGTTAGCAAAATCATATAAAGGAACAAAATCGCTGTTTTCCTGGAAAAAAAAAGGAAAGAAAATTTCAATTTGAAGGAAGTGAATTGAAAAATAAATAAAAATCCTAAATGAAATAATGAAAATTTTTCTGCGATTTCGAATCCTTTTACAAACACTAAAAAAACCGCCGGGCTATTCAGAATTTTCTTTTCTTCTTAAGAAATGCAAACAAATAAATAAATGAGCGAACGAGCGAATTTTTAAAAAAAAATATTTATTGGACGTAAAGATTCCGAACTGTAAATAAAAAATTTATTCCTCATTATCATTTTTCAAACGTTCGTGTTTCCACAAAAAAATGTCGTAATTAGTATTGCTTTAAAAAAAAAGCGTTGAAAATAAAATTACATCAAAATTCCATTACGAATAAGAGAAAAAAATAATGGAAATTTAATCTTAGACTGTCCAGCAAAAGTTTTAATACTGCCACTATTCTTTGAGCTTTGTATAACTCTCAGTGAAAAGATTTGGTTTTTTTTTTTTATTATTTCTAATCTATTTTTTTCGCCTCTTTTGCTAAAAAAAAAAAAAAAAAAAAAAATTAAATATTCAACATTAAATTCCAGACGCATACTAACTTTCCCACAACGCTGTCATTTTCTAAATATTTCATCCTTATCCTGAAAACTGAAATAATTTAGATTGGACAACTCTGAAAGTGACACAGCAGGAGAAGCGAACTTTTTTTATTACTTCTCGGAATAAATGATTCTGGGCAATCTCAAAACAAAACCCGTCGGAAAATGGGGGTTTATTCAGAATGATTAGCCAAATATCGTTTTTCTTGGAATCAGAAACTCCCACTTTTTTTCCATTTTTTTTTCATTGTCTTTTTCATCTCTTTTTTTAAAAAAATCGTTTTTGAGGTTTAGGTCGTGGTATCGTTTGATTGTAAGTCAAGCTGGGGCCTTATTTATATAATATTAATAATAAAGATTCAAAAAGTGTATTTTTTGGTTAATACGTCAAACAATATACAAAAGCAAGATCAGAAAAAAAAATTGATCCCTTCACTTTCCACCTGCTTTTGGCAAAATTAAAGATAGCGAAAAAAGTTTATTCTGTGTGCTTGAGGTCAACTGATGACATATTTCCATCAATATGATTGGAGATAGTCTGTTTTGACTGTTTTTCAAAATCGACGCTGATTTGACTGAATCCGTGCGTCGGAGGTGAACTAACGTATCTCCATCGTAAATATGATTGGAGTCAGTCCGTTTCGACGTTTCGTGGGAGTGTCACGTGACCTCACGTTTACGGCAACATGAGCGTGTAAACTTGGAGTCGCATGACCACGTGATTTTCATAAACACTCGAAATAGACTATCTCCGATTATATTTACGATGGAGATACGTTAGTTCACCTCCGACGCACGGAAATGTTTTTAGGGCAGTCTCCACTTGATAACGTTCACCGCATTCGCGTTATCCGCCTTCTCGATGAACGTATTCGCACCGGAAGTTTTGTGGATCTTTCACCACGATTTTTTTGATCATCTTCTGCTTTTTTTTATTTACAAACATTAAAAATGGCGGGTTTGAAAGATGTTTTTACAGATTTAAAAAGAAAACTTTTAATTCAGGCATGGGGAAGACAATAAATCTGTTCCAAAACAAATTCTGGGTAAGCCAATTTTGTACACTTAATGAAATATACGGTACTCTTTTTATGCCACAAACGTTTACGAAAGCAAAACCTGGAAAGTACTTCCGGTGCGATTACGTTAATCGCGATGACGGACAACGCGGATGCCGTGAACGTCATCAAGTGGAGACTGCCCTTTTGAGAAACAAATGTGTCTCATGTTGTCGTAAACTTGTAGTCACATGATTTTGAGAATCAGTCGAAACAAA
This sequence comes from Liposcelis bostrychophila, assembly GCA_037577465.1. Lineage (NCBI taxonomy): Eukaryota > Metazoa > Arthropoda > Insecta > Psocodea > Liposcelididae > Liposcelis > Liposcelis bostrychophila. Next base: position 16,696,588 of record CM075212.1, on the reverse strand, counting down.
CTATCTCCAATCATACACAGTAAAAAATTATCAGACAAAATGTTAAAAATGGTCTACATAATTTTGATATAAGCGATACTCTGTTAAATTTTTAACATATTCATATGTCAATTTATCAGATTTCAAATATGTCACTTAGTTTTTTCTGCCATTGAATTTTTCGGCGAATTTCAGAATATTAATTTCTGAATAAGATTTATACAGAATTACATTCTGTTAAATTGACTTATAAAAATTGGTGGACCGTTTTAAACAGGCAAAATATGTTGATTTCACAGATAATTTTTTACCGTGTATTTATAATGGAGACACGTCAGTTGAGCTTTGCCATACCAATTTTTTTTATAAATATGAAATTTAATGTGAGACAAATAGTTGCTCAGTAGGGTGCCCCTTATTTTGTGAATTTTCGAATTTGATGTCGGGCCGGGTGGAATCTCGTTCTCTACGGGGTCCTAATAAACCCTGAATTTTTTCAGATTTTTTACTGAGCAGGAAGGCGTGCCAACTTGAGCTTTAAGTTCCGAAAATTTCCATGAGAGAAAAAAGTCGACAATTTTTTTTTTCGCGGAAAGACGTCGTTTCCTATCGGGAATTTTGCAAAGATCACGAATCTGAAGTCCGTTTTTTTATATCTGGTTTGGCTTTTGAGTTAAAGGAGAAAATGTGGCAAGAAAACCTGGTTAAGGGACAAAACGCACTAAGTCCTAAGTTTTGCTCATATTTTGACCTCTAACTCAAAAACCAAACCAGATATAAAAAAAACGGACTTCAGATTCGTGATCTACGCAAAATTCCCGATAGGAAACGACGTCTTTCCGCGAAAAAAAAACTGTCGACTTTTTTTCTCTTATGGGAATTTTCGAAACTTAAAACTCAAGTCGGCACGCCTTCCCGTTCAGTAAAAAATCTGAAAAAATTCAGGGTTCATTAGAGGGCCCCATAGAGAACGAGATTCCACCCGGCCCGATATCAAATTCGAAAATTCGCAAAATAAGGGACACCCTATTGCTCAGTTCACACTATTTTTTAAGGTTACTGATATTTTTTATTTTTTTCCCCGTATTTACTGGTATTGACAAAACCGGTTTTTGTAAAATCCCTACAATTCCGAGACTACAATAATAATACGCGATATTTCCCAAACCCGAACTCCAAGGAAATGAAATGATTTATGAAGGAACGAAGGATATCTTGATAATGTCTAAAAATTATTTTCTAGGCTCGAATGTCATCCTTATTCCGAGATTTATAATTCCGTTAATAATTCTCTGGGACCTTTAGGGGCTTACTAATAATAATATAATAATAATAACTGAACTCTTCTGGTCCCTCAGGAGACTCCATTTCAAAGATAGCAGGTTTTGGTCATGGGCGGTTAATCAACCCGGTGAATAGCAGCCGTGTTGGAAGACGTGACTGAAATTACAAAACCCCCTCGGACAGTACAATCCGAGAAGAGATGACCTGTCCATGGAAAACGTTCACGGAAAATATGTTTAATTTTTTTCGAAATAATTTCGTTTATCGATCGCATAAGTGAAATGCCGGAAAAACGAATGCTTTGGGTGAAGTTAAAGTTTTCTTGTTTAGAGTAAAGAAAAAAAACGAAACAGAAAAAACTTAATACATGTTGAATTAAAATAAAAACCCAAAATCGAGTTCGTTTTAAAAACCCGTAAAAAGAAATGAGCTAGTGTGAGGGAGGTTGTTTCGATTCCGAACTCTCCAAAATACATTTTTTCTTTCTTTCTTTTTGTTTTAGTTTTTTTTTTTTTGTTTTGTTGGTTATAGTATTACATGTTTAAACTTTCACGTTGTTAACTCGATCCTTTTTATAATTTTATCAAAATTCGCTCTAACGGAAGAACTTTATTTAAAATTTTACCAATTGTATTTGACAGATACTGCAGCATTTGTGAAAATACACGGCATCAATAACAAAAAAAAAAAAGGAAGAAAATAATAATAATAAAATAAAATAGGAAAAAACTTGGGGGAAACTTTTTTTTCCCCCCATGGTTCGTTCACCTCCTTAGCATCTGCAGCGATAATCTAATTAACTTCCGACGATGAGTTTTCGATGAATCCAACCTTAAGATCGTATAATTATCTGGTGAAATTTTAATGTCTGAAAAAAGTTAAAAATTTAATTTTGATCGGAGTTTTTCTTTTTCCTTTTTTTTTTTTTTTTTTTTTTTTTTTTTTATTCTCCTCCCGAAAGAGAATTTTTATTTTTTTGAAATTCATAAATTTTTGACTCGGGCTTCCGTCTTAATTTTTTAAATGGCTTGACGAAAGAAACGAGCTTTCGGGATCGGAGGAAACTCGTTAGGCAGTCATAATAAATCCGGTTTGTTAAAGAACTAGGCAAAAGAGAAAGAGAGGAGGGAAAAAAGGTGAAAAGAGAGGGGAGAAAGAATGTGAACAAAGGGACGGGGAGAGCAAACAACTTGTTCTAATTTCGACATCGTTTTCCCGCCTTTCGGCTATGTTTGGTTTTAACATTTAGCTTTGGACTATTTACGGGTATTTAAAACTATTGGAACAGATTTCTGGAATAACACGGTATGTCTATGACTGGGGCTACATATGATTCCATACATTGGCCTAGAGCTCGGTACTTGATATCAAAAAGAGTTCCCACGTTTGACCGTAGCGAAATCTCAATGTGTGGAGATGAGGCGGGAAGGCAAGATAAAAAATGACCAGTTGTTCGCCTTTTTGCTTTGGGGGTCGGCTAGACTCGGACTAAGTCTTCAAAGGCACCGGGGTTTTTCTTGGAAAGGTGCGCCCATTTCACGCAAGGAATTTTTTCATAATGGTGGCAATTTCTGGCAGTGGCAATTTTTTGGTCAAAATCACGTGACCACAACATTACCCGAGCATGAGGGGGTAAACGTGGAGTCACATGGTGTTTAATGACAATCAAAGCAGACTATCTCCAATCATATTTGCGATTGAGATGCTTCCGTTCACCTGCGGCCCCTCGATCTAAAAATCCAAATTTAAAACTCTTAAACTCCTGAAACTGCTGATAGCAGTGGGTAAAAAGTTTTGAAACTTCTGCAATTTTTTTAAAAAAAACATTTATTTGTCGAAACAATGCGAAACTGCAGAGCTTTTTGCAGTACAGTAGGCAAAATATTCTTTGATACAAAAATAAATCATTCGGTTGAAAGAATCTATGGCTTTTCACGAAACGATCCAAAATAATTTGGAACTTTGCAAGAGCTATCCCCGGCATTTCGAAACAATCAGAAAACGATGTTTTCTTTTCTGCAGGAAAAAAGGCCTAAAAAAAATGATTGAATGTTCCTTCGGTTCACTTCCGATGATTACATTTTAGCTGACCCTTTTGGATATCTTCTGCTTTATTGGAAAAATTTTACGCTAACCAAAAAGCTTTTTACGTTTAAAAACGTTTTACCCTGTAATTTCATTATTCCCAGATTTTAATTAATGATTTGCTCCTGGGGCTGGCTAAAAAAAAAAAAAAAAAAAGAAATTCATACACATATAATATTGCAGAATGTAGTTTTTCTCATTAGCAAAATGTACCGTAGTATATAAGAATAATAACAATAAACATTTTTATTTCCCTCCCGGCTTGTTATGTGTTTCAATTTATCGACAAACAGATACACAAGTAAATTGGAAAACGATGAAACATACGCAACATTAAACTCGGGATTCTGACAAACAAAAAATAAAATAGGAGAAAAACGAAAAAAAAAAAAAAAAAAAAAGTAGATCGACTAGGTTGACAAAGGGAAAAAGAAGAGACAAATCCGGAAGACATTTCGCGAGATGGCTCTTTGATTAATCACTTGGATCGCTCAAAAACGAGCCACATGTATGAACTGGAGAACAATCCGGAAATCAAAATGTGAAAAAGTCGGAATAAAGGAACCGTTTCGCATTGAAATAAAAAAAAAATAAATCGTTTTTCCATTTTTCTGAATTATATCATTGTCTTTTAACAAGTTCTTTTTTCTACATGGCGCAAAAACGATTTAAAGCGTTATCCCTTTGAAATTTATATCTTATCCGGTTGTAGTATATAAAAACGTGATTCTGATTCGTTTAAAAAGGATTCGTTTTCGTTTGGTAAAAGGAATTTTGCAGAGGAAAAATTACGCAAGAAAAATACGTGCAACCTGAGGTAACGTAAGATATGATAGGATTCCAGGAACTCATCCTTTCGCGAGTCATGTTTCGGTCTAATGAGCAACCTTAGTGCTTGGTAATGTCTAGTTTTTTTTTCGCCCATTTGACGTAAAAGTACTTACCTCCAGTGTTTTGTTTGTTCTTTTGCTGTAGGGATATCTTTTAGGAATGGAATGCGAGGGAGAATAGAGCAAAAACTTTTAATTGGATCCATGGAGTAGAAACTTAGCGCATATCAATAAAGGGGCTTGATGTCTTTTAAAGAAGCATTCGTAAAAAATTCCTGATTTTTGAGTGACCCAAATAGCATGACTGCAAATATCCACGATTAAAAATGTTTAAAAATATTAAAAACAAATCTTTTTTTTTTTTTAGAATGTAGTTTTGGTCGGTGATTAAACTTGAATTACACAATTTGAGCTCTTTCATGGCCTTTTGTTCCATAGGTTTATAAGTAGAAACTTTCTCGGTTTTTCTGCTGCCGCCATCATTGATGTAAATTCACACGCCTACCTCTGTTTTGTTTATATGTAAACTTACGGGTGATGTTATCGTCTAATTTGTATTAAACGTGGGAAAGAAAATGGCACATTGTCGTGAAGTTTAAAGAAGCATCTAATAATTTTTAATTTTCGATACCGTAACAGGGGACTACCTTTTACTCCAGGGATCCAGGGGGTTATTTTTGACATTTTTATTTTTTAAAAATACTTAAAAACGACTAAGAATTTTTCAAAAATTAAACTTATTTTAAATTATTGATTATTTCGAATGTTATATTCAAGCTTAGTTGCCTAAACTTCTTTTATAATGAAAATATTAAGTTTTTAATACGATAAAAAATGAAGAAATCACGCAACCTGAAATTCTAAGATGTACTCTGCTGCATCCACCGGTGAAATTGAAATTATATTGCATTTCGCACTTGCCCTACACAGGGAACATTCAAGTATTACGTAAGACTTTTTTTCGGGTTTTTGGACCCCCTCCCCCGGATGTAAGACATTTTGCCATACTTAGCTTATGGCGAAGATGGTTGATGCGGACCCCCCCCCCTCCCTAAAAATCTTACGTAATACTTGAACGTTCCCACACTGCACAGTCCCTTAAACAATCACCCATTTCACTCAAAATTAAACTATTAAAAGCCAAAAAAAAAAAAAATGGGGCTACTTTGTACAGATATTTCAATGGCGATGTCTCATGGGTGCTAAATCCACAACGAATCGACAACGTTTCCAAGGTTTCGATTACGTTTTTACTGCGTTCACTAATTTTTTTTAAATAAATAGCGATAGTCATTAAAAGGACATCTAAAAAGGTATCGATCGTTTTATTAAGACATTTTCCGTTTACAGAAAGCCAATAATTTGTCACACTCTCTTCAATTATTAAAGATATTAAGGTATCAACTTGATTGTAAAAAGTAGCCCCATTTTTGTTAGAACGACACCTTTCGGAGTATCGAGTTTTTATTTGTGTTAGAACAATTATAGATAACAGTAAGATTATAACAAGTAAGATTATAACAGGACAAGTAAGATTAGGATAGAACAGGATAGAACAAGTAAGATTATAACAGGGTATCAAATTAAAGCTGAAGAACGCTTCTTAATGTTGGTATAAACAAATATAAATTTTGTTCTACATTTTATTTACATCTGTTTTTGGAAAAAAAAACGTGAAAAAGTGTAAAAAGTAGCCCCCTGTTACTCTAGTTTCCTGCATCTTTTATTTTTTGAAATATCAGAGACCCCGTGGTTCCCAAGAGTTACCATTGTGGTACATGCACCACTATTGAATTTTTGGTTACCATTCGCCACCCTGACTAGAGTTAGGTGGTACAATTATTTTTAATTTTAAAATGTGCCAGACTGATACCGTTTTTTCTGAAAATATGCTAAGTTCGTTCTAATCCCGAAAAAAAATAAATGATATTTACGTCATACAGTACGTTTACACGTGAAGGAAATCCCGTAGCATGTAAGTTAAATATAAGCACGGCCGTAAGATTTTTTACTCCTTTGAACGTTTTTGCCACAATTTAAATATAGATACTCTCCTTCGTACGGATTTTTCAGCTGTTTTATTCAGTTGGCAACACTGATGGGGAAAAAAATCTGGAAACCTTAACTTCAATTTTTTTTTTTTTTTTTTTTTTTTCAAATTGTTTCCTCTAGAAAAGGGTAGCCACCTTAAACCCTTTTGTATGGGTACATAAAAAATTTAGGTAAATTGGGATGGTACCTAGCTACCTATCAAACTGCGTTCAACTTATTAATACTGTTCATAATTACACTACTCGGGGTAATGATAATTCTTACTTTTTTGTTCTTTACTACTCGGGAAGCCGTATGAAAAAATCGGTTTTCGGTGATGGTCTTATTTTTTACAATAATTTACCTGAGAAGTTGACGAAATTGTCTTATTCCAGCTTTAAAAATAATCTAGCTATTTATGTATAATTTGTTAATTTTTTTATTGTACTAAAATTTATCGTTGTTAATAGCAAGTTGCTAATTATTAAAATAAAAAAAAAAAAAAAAAAAAAAAAAAAAATCGTAGATTATTTGTTGCACGACCGAGTCTTAAAAATTTGATAAAAAATATATAAAAAAAGGCACCGAACAAGTTCCTTGAAAATATTAAAATATTTTTGAGACTACGAAAACGGTAAAAGTCTCGAGAATGCGATAACATATTGGAATAGTTGAAAGTATAATGCAAGTTTGCCGGTGGAGCAATAACGCTTCAACAATTTGACCTGCCTAACTAGAGCAAAGATTCATCGCATTTCTCAGGGCAAAACTTTTACGCTGCTGCAGGAAAACTATTCTTCCTTTCGGTTATTATAACTTAATTCTTATAGGGGAGTTTTTTTTTATATATACAAAAGAAAAGAATTTTTATTCAGGGCGAAATTAAATTCAAAGACGAAATAGCAGATTTTTTTCCCCCGTTGAAAAACTTAAAGAAAAAAAACATTTCGATTTTTCCTTGTCGCTCGTATTTTAAACATTTTTATCGGGAAGCGACGTCACGAGACCGGGAAAGGGAAACGTCGAGGTAAGAATTCCAAAGCTCTTAACTTTGTGGCTTGCAGCATCCATACTTTTGCATTTTATTTCTTTTCGAAAAGGGAGAATGTATTTTCAAAAATTTACAACTCCCCGGGTTGAGGTTAGTTGCGTGAGAATCGAATAGAAAAAAAAATTTTTTTTTAGAATTCAGTTGTTAAACAGTAATTTCTACCCAAGAGGAGCAAAATTTTTTTCTTCTTCGATTGTTAAAAAGGAAAAGAGAAATGGAAGTTTTTTTTTTGTGCAGGAACAAGAGAATCTGAGGTTTAGATGAAAGTTGGCGTTCAAAGGAAAACCTTTCGCCACTATTCGTGTCTGTTCAAATAATAATGGTTCGATCTAGTGTTCTCGCGATCGACTAAACTTTGTCTCTTGTTTTGTAACATTTGTAAACTTTGCTTGTTACGTTTAAGTATTTCTCCTTTTGACCCAACCCTCATAGGGAAATTTGTTGTAAGGTAAATATTTGCTTTTATTTAAAAATACATATAGGCAAAACGTTAAATTTCTTCACTAAATAAATATATAAGACAAAATCAAAGGGAAGTCGGTTTCTGATTTTTTTTACGTATGTTCTTGATTTATTTAAAATTTTCAATGATTTTGAGATAAAAACGAAAAATGAAGTATCCAGAAAAATTACCGCCGACGGTTAAAAAGGAAATATTTAGCAATTTTGTAATTCTTATTTAAAAACGGAATATTATGCCATTTTCGGGATTAATGAATGTTATATACAAAAATGAAAGGAATATTTTTGAATAAATGATGAGTTTTGTTTATTTCACTTAAAAGGACCACGAGGTAATACCTTAATACCTTTGGGTGCGTCTGGATGTCATTTCTTCAAGTTGGGGAATAACTTGCAACTTGTTACAGTCGTATAAACGCACAATAAAAAACTGCTCAAGAGAAATGAAAGAAATGTTCTTCTTTATCCAAATTTCTGAAGATAATATTTTTTGAGTGTCAAGTATTATTATTTTCTCATAACCGTGTTGTTACACTTGTTTTTCTTTTTTTAGGAACTAAGAATGCTAAAGGTGGTAAAATAATTTTAAAATCGCTTTTACCTGCATCCTGCATCTTATTTCTATATGTGTTTAATGGAAAAAAATTGCATCGTAATTGTTACCCAATCAAAGAGTTCTTACCCCAGGAGGAATTTTTCAAGTGGAATATTTGGCAGTACTCACCTGTAACAAAAAACAAATTTTTTTAATTAGTTAAAAAAAATTAAAATTTTAGTACAGTTTTTATTTTTTTAAATTAATAATGATCTGCCCGGTAAAACATTTTATGTTCACAACTTAAAAAAGGGCTACACATTCCGTATGTAACACTTTTTATGTTTCAGTTTGAATGTATGCATTTTTATGTTCGACAAAAGACGGTTGGTTATTGGTTGAACAATCAAATTGCGTTTTATGTAAAATTTACATAGAAAATATATGTAGCCTCTTTTTTTTTTACTAATTTTACTTTTGACATAAAATTTTTTGCCGTGTGTTACTATTGGTAACAATAGTGGTCGGCCGAGAACCCTGAGCAACAAATTTTTTGTTAACTTTTTGGCTCTAAGCAATCGGCTGTAAATGGTTTTCCTGACTTTTATTTGCTCTTCTCGAAGAATGTATTCTTCACATTGCCTGTCAGTTTTTTGCTGACAGTGTTAGCTTTACAATCCAGCTGCCGCATTCCAATGGATTAGTCTCACAATTGGCAAGGATATTTTTGCATCAGTCAGAAATGTGTGCATGAATGGCATTGTCAGTGAATGAATTGTGCCATTTTCTTGTTTTTGGAAGTGTGACATTTACCCAGGTGACGCACTTAATGAAACTGACTATTCATAGTAAAAGAATGCATAATGTGCCAACGCGCAGGGGTATGCCACGTGACTGTGACGCAAGCTTCTATAAATTGCAAAAGCAATGTTAATTGCACATAACAGATAGGCCCTTCCTGCTCTGAACGTGACGTCAGCTTGTGGGGATTGAAAGATTAGCCTATAAGAAGTTAGATATTACTGTGCATCATAGAAGCTGGCACAACATGTAGTCTTTCACTACGAGTCTTTATCTGTTATTCCTTGCAGATACGGCTAAGACCACTTACTTTTGAAAAAAATCTCTGGAAGCTTTTTGGAACTGTTTAAGAAATGCTCTTTATACGTTCTGTACTAATAGGAATGCGATTGTTAGCTGCAGTTCACAGTACCATCCTGAAAACAGTCACGATCTTTCAGGGGTAAACTGTTCATATCTACCGCTGTCCATGATTTCGCAAAATTAGAAACAAAAGGTTCTAAATGCAACACATAAAAATTTTACAGGACGGCCATAAGTTTCATTTCAATGGAATCACTCTGTAAGAAGTTGTAAAAAAAAGTCTCTAAAGCCAAACCCATTTAGGGACCTTTTTTTTCAATTCAGAAACAAAAGGCTCCAAATGTCCCATAAGCTAAGGAAGAAGTTAGAACCTTTTGATTCTAAGCAAAAGAGTAAAAAAAAAAGTCACTAAATTAGGGACTTTCTGAATCCCATGCATTTTTTTTTCAAAACCAAATGGGGACCACTCCTGGGGCTCTCTACAGCAATTCTGGAGCTTTATTTCCCGGATATTTATGACCTCTTTTGAGTTTTTTATTCCGCAAAATGCGATTGAAAACATTTTGATTCTAAATTTAGTTTTAAGTTTTCGTATTTAGCACCTTTTAATTTTTTTCAAAAAACCCTGAAAGAATAGGAATTTTAAAATTTTGAAAAAAAAAGTGGAAAGTTCATGGAAAGCTTATTAGATGATTTTTGAAAAAAAAAAAAAAAAAAAAAAAGAATTTCGATGAGAAAGTCGATTTGGAACCTTTTGTTTCTAACGTCGCGATTTTCAATGAATTATTGCCGGCAATAGTGTTTTAAATTTTTTTTTCTTTCCGCAGGTTCAGTTAACGCCTCTCAGTGTCAGGCACTTGAGGACTCTAGAATGGTAGGACAACAGGAAAAGAGCTGCCATTAATATTTTGCCACTACTGCATGAAAACCGGTAAGTCTTTACATGTAATTTTTTTTTTTCATTGGTAACTGCAACCAAAAATAATATGAAACTCTCAGTGGATTTTGGCTAAGAAAGGTCAAAAAAAGCTTCTGCAAATATCTCGTTCAAAAATGTAACACGAGAATTGAAATCATGAGGCACATCCTGTATAAACATGAATGTTCGCAATAGGATCGAAAAGAAGCACCAAAAACCGTAAAAAAAAAAAATATTAAAACCAGACACGGATCAATGGAATCATCTAAAATTTCATTTCCATCCTTTTCAAATCCAACAACTTTTTGAAAGAATCCCAAATTTTCTACAATTTCCACCTCAATCTAAAACCTTTTTTTTTTTTTTTTTTTGGAAAACCATTTGTGTTTTCCAGCCTCCCTAAAAGCGAATCAATTCCGTATATATTGGAAATCGCAGTTTCAAGAAAGGATGTCTCGAAGAGAAATAAATGACATGGGCGATCATAATTCAAAAAAAAACATTTGTCAAAACCCCAAAGGACGAGAGCAACGGGAAACTTGTCCAGGGTAAAAAGATGACACATGGTTTTTGGAAGGCACCCTAAGCTCCGAAAGTTTCTTCTCCCGGGTTCGGTTTTCCAAACCGTTCCATTCATCTTTAATTCATCTCCATAATTATCACTTCAGTCTGCCTCGAAGCATTTTCTTCTATGTCTTCACGTTACATTAATATTCTTCTTTATCCTTTCTCCTTTTCGTTTTCATTTTCGCTTTACCGAGTATAAGATTTCCTCCTAACCGAAAATTTAACTATTTACGAGAGCTATCCATTTACTTGGGAAAAAGCTAAATCGGTTTAACTGTTTTATTTTTAATAACTTGTTATAATGATTTTTTCAAAAAATGAGAAGATTTTTAAAACGTATAAAAATATCATTTCTTGTAAATAAAAATGCAAAACTTTTTTTGAGGAAGAAAGTTTCGAGATTTTTAGAGCAGGATACAAAACCGCGAGGGATGCGAAAAGGGATAAAGGGAGGTTAGGGGGCCCCTTGATGTATGAGGTTGATAGAGACTGTCGTAGGTGGGAACATATTTTATTACGAATCCAAAACGTCGAGAAACGCAAACGTTTCACATTATATGCAGCTAAAAGAATTTTCTGGGTTAAAGTTTTTTTTTTCTTTTTTTCTTTCTTAGATTTATGGAAGATAAACTTTGGTTCCGATATTTTTTTTAACGAGGTAAGAAAAAAAAGAAAAGGGGGAGTCTGTTATTTTTAGATTTTTGTAGAGGGGAGTGCGAAGAGAGAAAAAAAAAACTTTTTAACGTAATCAAATTTTTTCATCGTCAAGAGTTCGACAACTCTCGAATGTTCGGAATGATACTATAGTTTTTCACATTTTTACAAGTGGTGCCTTTTCTCTTTTTTTTTATAAGCTGTTTATGATAAAGATAAATTGCTTTTTTCAGTTTTGTATTGGGGATGTGTAATCAATGGGAGAATTTTTTGAACCGAGGAAGGGGAAGAAAATATGAGTGTCAATAGAGCTAAGAGAGGTTTAAAGGAAGCATTATAAGGGCATATGTATAAGTTAAGAAATCAAAAGCAGACGTTAAAATTTATATTCGCAAAAAATTTACCGCCGAAAAATATTGATTTCATTTATCTCGTATCATTATAACCGATTATAGAAGGTAGTGCCAAAGGCAGCCATTATCACGTTGAGGTCACCAGTGTTAACACTCAAGTTAGTCGGTTTTTTGTTATTATTCTGTTCGTGCATACTAAAAAGCTTTTTATGCGTGGCGCGAAGGGAAAATTACTGTATGGAACAAATATATATAGCGGTACTTCCCTCTGGATGAATATGCGAGAGAATTCATTAAAAAGAAAAATTGTGGAGTCAGATTTTTACCGAAAATGAAGCGACCAGTTTTTCTTTTGTGTGAAAACTAAAGGAAGTGACAAAAGGAGTTCGAAAAAAAATAAAGGGCTATCAATAAAGTAGACAAATCGTATCAAACTGTTTTTATCGAGTCCTTCTTCACGATTCCTACTTTTCGTAAACATTCGAAAAAAATGTTCTATCCAACGGAGATGCTCGAAACGATTTTAATCTAGTTTTCGTAAATAATTAGGTTTTATGAACCGGAAAAAGGGATGATATTCTGGGGATAGTCGAAATTGCACGAAAGGTCAGGACATTGAGATTCATTCTCATCAAACCGAAAGTCTCCTTTATTTAAAAAAAAAAAAAAAAAAAAAAAAACAGTCAGGTTTAGTCACGTCGAACTCCATTTGTGTCTATACAGACTATTACCAGTAATGGGTTTTAAAAGGTTCGTGCAAAATTTAAAATGTTTCATGTCTTTTGCTCCGCAGAGCAAAAACCATTCTTTTTCCCGAAACAAAAAAACTTCTAAATTATTCAAACTTTCTTCGGAATTAAAACCAAAGAAATGGGATAATTTTTACCGAGAAAAAATAAATAAATAAATAAATAGAAAAAACCTTTCGGAAATTAAAAAAAAAGGATTTTTTTTTTCCTTTTTTTTTAAATACCCAAACGTTTTTATCGCTTAGCATTAGTGCCAGATGCTAAGAGAAACCCGAAGACGGCAAAATGTCAACAACAATTATGTCTTCGACAAGCTTTTCTGGAAGATGCTTCAAGTTATCCCTTCTCTCCCGCCGTACTTCGCATACGTAAAAAGCCCTTATTCCATCATTCCCGTCATCTTTTTGAATGTGTTTAAGAATATACATGCAGTGTATATGTTTGTGAAAGGAATTCCGGGATGATGAATTGCGGAGAAAATTAATATAAACCGATATATCATCAAAAGGGTTCCGGACGGGTCGTTTGGCGCACACAATAATTTGCATATGGTTCTTTTTACAACTCCGAAAATTTCCAAGTTTTAAAATGCTTTTTTTTTTCTCCTCTTTATAAAAATAATTCCGAGGCGGCTAATTTAAACGTCGCGGCGAGAAAATGAATAGAAATGACGATAATAAAATTTTCTTTGCCGGAAGAATTGCCGGTAATATATTTTGAGATTCATAATGGCTTCTTTACCGCGTCACACAAAATTTGTCGCATAATCTCCCAATTTTTTGAAGAAAGAGACTCTACTTGCATATACTGGGGGAACTTGTTTTTTTTTTTTTTTTTAACAAATCGAATATAAAGCTTGAGTGATGTTTTTTGACGTTGATATATTGCGGTCGAAGAAACAAAATTACAGCAATAGATGGTAGTTTTCTTTCTATCAAGACCGTTCTAATACTAGCAAAAGAAAGCTTGATTTAATGTCGTTTCCTAAAGCTATCGCCATTAAACATCAGTCCTTAGTTCTAGTCGGGAACCTTTTTTTTTTTTAAATACAAAGAAGAAAAAACAAGAAGAAAGTTCCCTAAGCAAAAAATGTCTTCGGGATATTCGAATTTTTTTTTTTTTTTTTTTTTTTTTTACGTTTTTATAACGCTTTTTGTTTATTTTTTATCTTTTTAAAAAGAGTAAGGTTAAATCTTTTTTGTAATATTGTTTTAATTTGTAACAGAAGGAAAAAAAAAATCGCGACTAATTTTTTTTTTTTTTTTTTTTTTTTTTTTTTTTTTTTTTTTTTTTTTTTAAAGGAAATAGCAACTGTCAAATTGGAATTTATTTTCTGAGTACAGAACATTAACTTGGCGCCTCGTGATAAAGAAACGGGCTCAACGTCACACCACAGGATGCATATTGTTGTGACAAGCCAATAAATACTGGTTACGTTCGCATAAATTTAATTTAGTTTATTTTTGAGACCGGAATATTTTTTTTCCCTGGAATTTCTACCTTTTTAAATGTAAATAAAATTGGATGTTTTTTCCTTGGTTGAAATACATCTTTCTTCTTTTTTTCGTTTTGAAAAAAAGAATTTTTTTTTTTTTTTTTTTTTTGTGGGAAATCATGAAACCAAATTTTTTTTATTACGAGGGTAAAATTTGAAATGGAAGCAATGCTTTAAACCTTTATTGCTAATGTGTGACTGTGTACAACGGCAAGAGATGCTATTGCGGTTCGAGCAGACTCTAATTTTAGCTGGAGAGGAGAATCGAATGAGGTTTCCGGGGATTGTTTCTATTTTGAAGCCGAAATGCATTTCTCTTTCGAAGGGAATTAAGGTAACAGAGGAAAACTGGCATAAGAACTGTTTAGAAACTGGTTTTACTTTGTTTTCCAAAGTTTTAAAAAGTTTTAAGAAAGAATTTTCTTTCGCCTCGCAGGGATTCGTTTAGTTTTCTCAAGGCTAATTAATATTAATTCTTTTGATTTTGTTATTCCAGTCTTTTTAAAAAAAAAGAAAACACGCAATTTATTTATTTTTTTTAAAATAAGCATCTTACGTTTCTTGGTATCATTTGTATGAGACCAATCATAAAAGGTTTGGCTTTTACTCATGTGCAGTCCAGCCCAGAAATTACTCTCCGCTATTATTCGTAGGAATAATTATAAATGAAATATGAGATACTCAAGGAACAATATTGGAATATATGTAGGAATTATCTTTATTTCACCAATTTTGCTCTCTGGGTTTAGATTAATGAACAGGATCCAACCCCGGTTTCTCTGTAGGGTGCCTTGCCTTTGCCGGCTAATAAGCGGAAGTGGAAGACTTACTGCTACCGCATAGTTTTTAGCGACACTTTAAGACTGATATTCGTGAAAATTAATTCAAACTATTTTCGTTGGTAATCTTCGAGGCTTGTGGCAAGACGGAAGCACCCGAGGAGTTATTCACCTATGGATATCAGTGCATCACATTGCATTTTGCATGCCCAATGCACTTGCATTGCTACTGCATTAAAAGATTGCATTACCTTTGCATTAGTTACAGTGCCATTTTAATATCATTGAGGGCGATTTTTTTGCATTTACCGTTACATTTTTATTATTTGCATTTACGAATGCATTTTTATTATTTGCATTTACCATTATATTTTTATTATTTGCATTTACCATTGCATTTTTATTATTTGCATTTACGAATGCATTTTTATTATTTGCATTTACCATTATATTTTTATTATTTGCATTTACCATTGCATTTTTATTATTTGCATTTACCGTTGCATTTTTATTATTTGCATTTACCATTGCACTTTTATTATTTGCATTTACCATTGCATTTTTATTATTTGCATTTACCATTGCATTTTTATTATTTGCATTTAACATTACATTTGCATCATTAGAATTTACCATTACATATGCAATATTGGCATTTACCATTGCATTTAAATTATTCGAATTTACCATTGCATATGCAATATTGGCATTTACCATTGAATTTGCATTATTAGAATTTACCATTGCATTTGCATTATTCGAATTTACCATTACATATGAAATATTGGCATTTACCACTGAATTTGCATCATTAGAATTTACCATTGCATTTGCATTGTCTGAATTGTTTGCATTGTTTGTATTTACCATTGCATTTGTGTTGTTTGCATTTACCATTAAATTTGCATTATTTGCATTTACCATTGCATTTGCATTATTTACATTATCATCCCACCGTTTGCATTACTTTGCATTTTCGTGTTACGGCGCACTCTTTTTTTTTTGGTAGTGAATGACGCCTCGGAAGCACTTGACCCCATACAAGACAGATCTATAAAACAATTTGTGAAAAAAAAATCGACTTAATTTCTAATGTTGAAACGAAAATAAAGCCCATGTTTTTGCTTCTAACAATGATGATTAAGTAAAAACGTTTTTTCTCTCCCAAATGTTTTTCCTTCAAGTTAAAAAAAGGTTTTCCAATATTTTAATTTTAATTTAAAACAAAAAAAAATTTTTTGTTAGGTCAGAGTTTTACACAACGGGGAAAAAGCTAATCTGCAAAGGATTATATTCTACTGCATTTAATCTTGCTGACGCAAAAGGACTGTGTGTAAAAGTTTTTTTTCCCCCAGAAAAAAAGAGAAAAGTTGTACGAATTATCCGTGCTTTCCTGGAAACTTATCAGATTGAACTAAGGAAAATCGAAATTTATTAGCCTATTTCTTTTCTAATTTTGTGAAAAAAACACTTCCTACTTTTCCATTTTTTTCGTAACAGAAAAAAAAAGGGTTTATTAAGTTAAAAAAAAAAAAAAATTCAACAAATCAACAAAGAAGTTGATAATCGAGCAACATTAAGTCAGCGATGCGTTAAAATGGAAACCGCTTATGCTGTAAACCATTGAACGAACACAGAAATCGATTTGTAAAATATGTTCGACCTTCCCGTTGAAAACCTTGAGTGCGTAAGGGTCGTCCGAACCCTTTTCGATTTATTTTTAGGTTTTTTTTCAGCCCTGAACGTAAAAAAACAAAAAAAAAAAAAAAAAAAAAAATCTGTTGCTTTCATTAAAAATGAATCCGGCGATGCATTCGTCATTTGGTACTGTAATATTTGCCGTTTGAATGGTTGAAACTGGCGGTGTAAATCCTCCGTTCCTCCGTAAATCTTGAACTGGGTCATCACCGCGATGCCGGTTGATTAATTCGGCAATTAATTTAACAGTTTCCCCCGTTCGTCATTGTTTTGTTTTTTTTATGATTTAAGTCGTTTGGTTAAGATGAGCCTCCGAGCTTTTGCAATCGGAATAAATGCCAAATTAATTATCGCAATCTGAATAAACTCCCCGAGAACCGTCTTCTATTGAAACTAATGGGAGGGATCGGTTTGTCGGCCCGAATGATTCAATCAAACCCTTTTCTAGAAGGGAAATTATGATTTCCCCGAATGAAATAACTTTTGTTTCCAATTATAAAAGTGTTTACATTTTCATACACTTTTGATTCCTTTAAATTGAGTCACTAAACTTTTTGAAGATAAAACGACATTCAAACATTTGCCGAAAAAACACAGTCGAAGTTATTCATCGAAAAAGTGTTCATAAGAAACTTCATCTCTTTTCCTTTGAAAATGTAAATACTTTTTTTTTTTACCCCCCTCTCCCCTCCTTAATATTTTTCTTTTACTTCCAGGAACGAAAAGCAAACTGACTAATTTTTTATTTCTGTTCAGTCGAGTTATTTTTAAAATCAGAAAATTACATCTTGTTAAGTTGCGTTCGTATTAAATAAATAGCTTTTATCGTTTATGCCTTTTTAAATCGAAATATGTAGAAGTTGCATTTTAATACAAAGAAAAGGCCAGATTTAAATTGAGCTTCCGGAGTTTTTTAAGGGCTTGTATAACTGGTCAATATTTTTAAACGATCGGTATTTTTTTTATATAAATTGATCAGTATTTAAGCGAATTTTTGGTCAGTATTTAAAATAAATGGTTAGCATTTTAAATGAATGGCTAATGAAGTAATGCTGTTTCGCATGCAAAAATAATGGACCTCGGTCGTTAAAAAAATTGTGTTTGATCAGTAAAATTATTGAATGGTTAGTATTTATTTTCAAAGCAATGTGAACGTACAGACACCAGTAAAGCCTTGTCTCATTTTACATTAAAATAAAATGTTTCGTACGCGAAACATAAGTTGAAGGAGATTTTAGCCAAAAACTTATAACATTTAGGCGTTGTAAAAGCGCTGTAGGCCAATCAGACGTTGATTGCGGGGAAAATCGAAATCATAAATTTCTTGTTCCCCGAGCATTTTTCCATTGGTGTAAGCAATTTTAACAAGAAAAAGAATTTTCAGGGCTCCGAATTGGGGAATAAATAAAAATTAAGCTCGAAAAATCTGGCTTAAGCGCTAAAAAAAGCGGTAACAGAGACTTAGGCGTTGGTCGGGGAAAATCGGGATGGTGAAATTTGTCTTCTACAAAATCAAAAGCACCTATAAAGTTCAATTTTGTAAAATTCAATGGCGGAAAAATGCACCGAATTTTCGTTCATTAAATGCTAAGAAAAAAATTGTGACTTAGGCCCCTTTTCTGTTCTGCGCCACCCCTAAATCATTAAAAAAAATATTTCAAAATTTTTCTTGCTTTTTTACACTAAAATGAACTCTTTTTTTGGTGAAGAACAAAATTTATTTATTTATTTATTTATTTTTTTTTTTTTTTTTAATGTCTGTTTAAATAAGTAATTTTTTACTTGTCAGACTACATTTTTCTAAATAAATAAATAAAATCGGAAACACTTTTTTTTTTTTTTCCTATCGCCCTATTTCATAGCCAAAATAAATTTTTGCTTTACTGACCAAATAATTCAAATTTATGAAATTTGTAATTAATTTACTGATCATCTAGTTGAAATAATGACCTTTTAATGCCAATTCTGATCTTTTAATTTAACACTGACCGACTCTTTTTTTTTTTTTTTGCTGATCAAATTGTTACTGGCCGCTAAAATACTGACCGTTTATTTTACCCGCTGACCATTTATTTAATATACTTGCCGAAAAAATTTTTTAAAAACGGACCAAATAAATATAAGTCTTCTTTAAATGAGACGTATTTGTCGAACTTACATAGATTTCGGAAAAAAACGAATGCATATTTTTATCTCTCGGATACTAAGAAATTGAGAAATTTTCATAAAATCTTGCGAGTAGTTAAGCTAAACCTATGAAGGGGCAAAATTGACACTACATGCACTTAGGCTGCTTTTGAAATGAAAAGGTTGACCGTGCGCGCAATCTGAATCCACCGGACAAGTCGGATCACATCCTAAGACACTATTCACCACTCCCAGCTTAATGTTTCATGAAAAGAAAGGAGAAGGAGATGGATTTGACTGTGATCATTTTTGATCAAAGCAAGAAATAAAAAAAAACTCCTGAAATTTAGCGTTTAGGCTATTTCGTATTACGTAAAAAGCGCCTTAAGAATAACGTTTAGGCTATCGTGCATTTAAAAATAAAATGGTAACTTAAACTTCACAAGTTAAATTCGCTCTGTTTAGCCTTGCTGAAACCAATACCTGGTTAATGACTGTGGAACTTGTAATGTTGGCGAGGACAGGTACCTCATCTGAGGTCCTATATTCATAAAAATAAAAAAATAAAAAAATAAATTTATTTAATGCCGTTTTAATAGCCCAAGAACTCAGAAATCTATATTGAACAAAAATAGTTCTAATATTAAGTTAAAATGGATTAATATCGCCCCTTTCTAAAGATTTTCTTTTTTAATTTTCGGATTTATTTATTTATTTATTTATTTTTTTTTTTCTATTAAATTCAATTCGGGCTCCTAACACGCCGCTTTTGATTTCTCAAAGGAAACTATCGGAAATTGAAGGTCTGCCATGCTGGAGGAAACGTTGTTGTGTGTGTTTGTGACGTCACAAAAATCAATCTGGCGTTGGTGTTTTGATCGGTTTTAAAAGCAAAAAGGATTATTTATTTATTTATTTCCTTGTTTACTTATTAAGAGAATCAGCACCCGCAATAAGCCCATAAAGTATGTTTGCATAAGATTTTTCATCCTAGACAGTAGGACTTTGGCTTTGTGAACGTTTTCGTTCAGTTTTTCGAATCTACCTTCAAAAAAAAAAAAATATTCGTTCGAATATATATAGCAGAATCGATTTAAAAGGGAAAACTGAAGGGGGGGAAAAAAAAGGCTAGAATTTCGTCGAAAAATAAAAATTGTGTTGCAGGTAAATATAATTAACTCTGACATGACTTCCAACTTCGGTTCGTGTACAGAACTGTGTACTCTGGTTGGGGGGAAAAAAATAGGATGACGTTACAAGACAGAACCAAATCAATCATCGACCGTCCCCTAATTTATTCCACGTTGTTCTCATTTCCGATTCATTTGGGATGAGCGATGGTGCGTTCTTATCGAAATTATGATTTTTAAATCGTTCAAAAATTTCACCCATTGCGTCCTTGGAATATCATATGGACATCCGTTGAATGGAAAGATAATGTTCATTTAGAGGTCACAGAAAAATTGTTCGCTCATTACTTTATTTTTTTCTAATTCGAGTAAACGCAAGATTTCACTCGTTTTTAGACTACAAAAGCCTAAAAAAAAAAAAAAAAAATATCTGAAAATCGCCATCAGTGAAGATCATATGCTGACATCAGCCGAGATACGTTAGCAGATCTTCAACAGCTTTTTTTTTTTTTTTTTCTAAAGCGGAACTCTATAACCAAGTACATAACAAGCATTTTAGATGTATAAATATACGAAAAAGAGAGGTATAACAAAAAGGTATGAAAAGTGAGGCTCTTAAGTGTAACGTAATTGCGATTGATGGTCCTTATGCCTCGACCGATAAAAAAGCTTTCTTGGCAGATCACTTTTCAGCGTTTGACAGTTTCCTCGAGCAAATGTTTATTATTTTTTTTTCTTTAACATGCTATCGAGTTTTTAAGATTTATCAAAAAGTTTACTTTTTTTTTTTTTTCTTTTTTTTTTTTTTATCGGCAGCCAAAAGAAATCGAGGTAAACATCTAAGAAACGGGCGGTGGTAAGTTGCTACACGGTTGGACTTGTCATGAAAATACAATGTGTAAATTGCTATACGGATTTATGTAAGTTGCTATACAAGGAATATGTAAATTGCTACACAATATAAAATGGCAAGTTTTGACAATTTTATAAAATTAATTAAAAGAACTGTTTTTATTTTAAATCAACTTGCTTCAGTCTGTCGTTGCTGGTTAACATGGCCGAGTTTATGCTTAGTGAAAAAGGGAAAAAATTGTTAGTTCGGGGTGGTTTTAAGTTTTTTATTGCTCATCAAGCAAAAAATGGGACTTTAACTTGGCGGTGTACAAAAAAAACATGCAGAGCAAAATTTTACACTCAAGGTATGGTTTTTTTAACTTATAAAAAATTCAAATACAAAATTCAATATCCGTGCCTTTTTTTAACAGGAGAAAATGAGACAATTATTAACTCGGATGATGCTGATAACCATAATCATGATGTAGATTTAACCCTAGATAGGCAGAAAGTGAGCAATGCGTGCAAAAGAAAAGCCTGCGAAAATTTAATGGAAAAGCCCTCAAAAATTATAAAAACAGAATTACTTAAATCTGAAGATGAAAATAATTTAACTAATACAGATATTGATAGAGTTCGTCGAAATATATATAATGCGAAGCTTAGTGTGTATCCACCTCTTCCAAAATCGCTAGAAGAAACTCAAGAAGTTCTGGATGCTATAAAAATAATGACCAACAGAAAAGAAGATTTTTTGCTTGAAAATGATCGGGAAAACAAAATTGTAATTTTTTGTCCTAAAAGCAATCTTCTATTTTTACAAGAGGTCCAATTTTTTTTAATGGACGGGACTTTTAAATATTGCCCGAAATATTTTTACCAGTTTTTCACAATTCATGGACTTAAAAATGAAATATACATTCCGTTAATATTTTGTTTGCTTCCTGATAAAAAAAAGGAGACGTACAAAAAATTGTTAGAGAAGCTTAAAAACCGAGAAATGAATCCTCAGTTAATGTTAATTGATTTCGAAGACTCCATGCATCTCGCGATGGAAGATATTTTTCCTGAATGTGAAGTGAGAGGGTGTAATTTTCACTTGAAACAAGCTTGGTTTCGAAAAATCCAAAATGTCGGGCTTTCTACGGAATATATGGATAAAGACAGTGAGATTGGCAAATGGTTGAAATGGACGTTTTCTCTCCCTTTACTTCATCCCGACGATGTTGAAGATTCTTTTGTACAGGACCTAATGGCCAGTCGTCCTGACGACGGGGAAAGAATTACGAAGTATTGCGATTACTTAGTGGACTTCTATGTATCCAGTGAAAGTGAATTTCCACCAAAGGTTTGGGCATCTGACTCCCACTCTTTATTAACGACAACAAATGGTGCCGAAGCGTTTCATTCGGATTTTAACAAGCATTTTTATTTCCATCATCCTTCGATTTACAACTTTTTAGAAGTTTTAAAATTATGTCAGGTTTCGACTTATATTAAAATCAGAAGTGCTAAAATGAAAGATAAGGTTAGGAAAGACAGACAATCGGTAAAAAATCTTGACTTCATTATTCTTCAGTACGAAAAATTAAAAGAAAAAAAAATATCGCGATTTGATTTTTTAAGAAGTGTTTCGTATCATAACTTGCCTGTGATCTGCAAAAAAAAAAGTAAACAATAAATAGTAAAGTGACAAATGATAGTTGAATCAATCATGTAAAATTTGTTTTCAATAAAAACCGACGGTAGAGCAATTTACACATTTTTGGTATCGCAATTTACATTGTACCACCGTATAGCAATTTACTTGCAAAATCCTGACCGTGTAGCAACTTACCTACGGCCTAAGAAACAACCTCACCGCGATATAATCTTATTTTCGGGAGGCAATCATTTAAAAATAAAAAAAAATTATCAGTTTTTAATCAACTCCTATTTTTATGAACTTAAAAAAAAAAAAAAAAGTTAAATTAAAAAAAAGTATAAAAGAGAAAGTTAAGAGAAAGTTTGGTTGATGAAGGCAGTTGATCCAAGTTTTTTTTTTCTTGAAAAATCGAAAATCGAAACAGGGGAAAAAAAAGATACTCAGAAGTGCAAAAATATCTTGAGGGGATGTTTTTTTTTTTTAAAGGGAGAAAAATATTTTGTATAGAGAGAGAGCATTGTGATTTAAAGGAATATCGATTGTCGACAAAAAGATTGTCAAAGAATGTGGACTATTTCCAGTTGAGGGGGTGAAAGGCAGAAGTGCGAAAAAGAAAGGAGAGAAAGCGCGCGGACCCGTTATCGAAAAAAAAAAAAAAAAATGGACGCTTATATTGTTTGTAATGTAGGTCGCTTTTGCGGGTATCGCTGGGGAAATTTATTTTAATTAATCGATTTCGAATTCGGTTACGAGATTAGTTATTCGTTTTTGTGGCTAATTTCTTTGTCGTACATTTTTTTTTCTAAATTATTAAAACAGGCTTGATGAAAAGTAATCTCCGCCGAAGCGTAAAAAAAAGGGGGAAAGAGACTCTAATGAAAAAGAAATTTCCACGGACGTAATGACTAAAAAATCCGAGGAGAAAAAAAAAACTGAATACCTATCCGAGAAATTTTTTTTTTTTTATATTAATTTTGT
Source organism: Liposcelis bostrychophila (assembly GCA_037577465.1). Taxonomy (NCBI): domain Eukaryota; kingdom Metazoa; phylum Arthropoda; class Insecta; order Psocodea; family Liposcelididae; genus Liposcelis; species Liposcelis bostrychophila. Next base: position 16,673,299 of record CM075212.1, on the reverse strand, counting down.
TTTTTTACCTAAAATTAATTTTTTTTTCTAAAGCGGAAAATCATATTTTGCGAGTAAAAGTGAAACCGCAACGACTATATGCAGAGGTGGGTTAATGCGGTTTTTTTTCGGAAATCTAATGCTTGAAAAACGGGGAAAAAAATTAAATTTAATGCCTGAGTTGTGCGTCCTACGGAATAGTGCGATTTAATGTCATAATGGGAAGTACGGTTTGATAAATGCGGTTTCTTTTTTAACTGAATTTTATTTTAAATGCTCGACGCCCCGAAATCAGTTTATTGATGATGCAAAAATTTCTGCAGTTGCACAGATTGTTTAAATGATAATGCAGATATGTTTCCCAAATGAAAATCGTATACAGTGTTTACCGATACGCCATAACATGTTCTTTTAAACGATTTTAGTTTTTGTACTGCGCTTTCTGCTTGAAGTTAGGTGGTGCTGCAGTGTGAATTATTTTGATGATTCCGAGAGCTGAAGTAGTTTGATTCATTTGGTAATGTAGAATTTCATTCGTAACGGAAGCCTTTGAAAGTTTGCCTAAATTTTTTCATATATCGAGATGAAAAAAAGTCTGTGTTAATCAGAGTCGCATGTCGGTCGTTGATTTCTACTTGTTGGGAGCGCTGGAACACTACATAAGCTGCTTAAAGAGGATGGAGGTGTCAGAAAATCTTACGTCAATCTCCATAAGAGGAAGCCTAACTGTGACTGTAGCATGTTTATGAAATAGGAGTTCAAACTTCGCTCCATTTTGGAATGAGAACTAACTCGAGAGTGTTAGTTTATATTTAGTTACTTTGTATAGTTTGTTTTAAGGTGCCTCTTTTATTGTTGTAATTTCTGCATAATTTCATATTTTATTCCAACACTTGCCTTTTCCGTTCACTATATAAAGTTCCAGTTTTACAGAAATATTTCGTGGTATGCATGATACTAAATTGATGCCTTTGAAATGTGGGTCTGGCGCAGAATGTTAAGAATACCTTGGGCAGCTAGAAGGGCAAATGCCTCCGTTTTAAATGAGATTAAACCACCGCAGAGAATCTCATCCATTACGTACTGTAGGATCTTAAAACCTTTTGGCCACATCTCCCGACACGACAACATGGAAAAACTTGTTGTCCAGGGAAAACCTGAAGAGGAAACGATGTCGTTCTCCGACCCGTTGGATCGACGTGATCTCTAAATTAACAAATTCTACTTTCGTAACTACTGCGCGTGAGGCTACTAATCGAGAACTACGGTCCGGCGCATTATTAACAACTTGGATAGGCCACCCCATAGCGGCCACTACACGTCGGCCACGACGTTAGACTAAGAAGATGATACTAATGGGGATTTCATGTCATAACAAGAACCATATATTTGTAGTTGCAACGCACAAACTTGTTGCGGATCTCGATCTCAAAGGAGGAGGTCGACAAGCCTGTTTTTTTGGTCCTCCTGCTAACTGCGCTTATCGTACGTGACAGATAACTTCCCGGACACGAAAGTACCGGTATAATATCGTTTTTATTCTGTAAAAGTTTAAACCGTGTACGTACATGCCGCCACCTTCAAAATTACCTTTTTAGGTTTGTAATAAAACCACACGATTCGTATGATAGAATCACAAGAATTGTATAATAGAATTACACACCGGGGCCCAAAAACCTTATTGGCCCTTCCCCTTTGTTCCTAGGAAGTATCAGAGAAAGGTAAAAATTCAGAAAAAATTGTACGAGCGCGAAATCGAGTAGAGAACTTGAAGCCCGGACCTTTTGGTTGCCGGTCGAGTGCTCTACCGACTGTGCTAATTCACTTTTCGACACAACATTTTAAAAAGTTCAAAAGTGTTTGGGTAAGGATGTAAAAAGATGATGTAAACCCTGGAAGGTCCAAGATTCAAGTCCTAACTAACCTTCACTCGATAAGTTTTTTTTTTCTAAATTTTCACATTTCTCTGAAATTTCTTAAAACCATATTTTTATTCCTTTTCGACTTCCGACTTTATTCCAGTCGACTCCCACAACTGTTTTTACAAGATGAAGCTTTAAAAAAATTTTTTTGTTTCGATTTTCGAATCGTTTCAATCCATTTCACAGCAATCTCAAAACGAGTTCCTTTACCATTTCCCTTTCACTCCCTTTTTTTCATTTTTTTCGTTTAGGATCAAACCCGTTTCCTTAATATCGCAAAAAATGACTTTTCTTCCTTTTTCTTAATTTTTTTTATGTCCGAGCGATTATTCTTTTTCATCTTTTTTTTTTTAATATTAAAAGAAATTTTTTTTTTCTCCGAGTTGAATCTCAACGGATGCCAAAAATGGGAGTGTTTATACAGGCCATGATGCGATAAATAGTTGATATTTGAATAAATAAAGTCACTAGTTTTCATTACCTTAATTACTTACTCACTTAGAAGTTTTCAAGTTTATGAGTCAAAAACCATGGCACGAATTTAAGAAAATTAATTGGAGGATTTTCTTTCTTTTCTTTTTCTTTTCCTTTTCCTTTTTTTCTAATCTCTTTTTGTTTGGAAAGCGTTCAAAAAGTTAGTTTTGTATTGACATACAAATCCGGTAATGAAATATGAGGTTGCGGGGGCTTAAAATAAAACGAAAAATTGTGGAAACAAGAAAAAAAAAAAAAAAAAAAAACATTTTTTTTAAATTAATTTTTTTTCCAGCGGAAAAAAGAAAAATCAGCTTAAATTAAAATAATTTCGCCAAAACGACTAAAACCAGGACGATTTCGTAAAATACCGACTGCTATTATTATTATTATTATTATTTTTTTTTTTTGTACGGGTTTTCAAGTGGACGGCAACTGCGAGGGAATTCAATTAAAAAAAATAATTGAGAAAATTCAGGAATGACAAATGAAGTGGGTGGGGTGCCGTAAGCAGAAGGATATTTATGATCTGTGTTTGTAAAAGTGACAACAAGATGAATGAATCAAGTACTGGAATATTTGGGCGTTTAAACGTCAGTGGCTCCTCGTTTTGTGGTTTTCCAAATATCTCTTTTCCGACAATACTCGATTAAGTAATTTAATCCAAGCTCTACTATTTCCTGGCTTTCATCTGAAAACAAGAAATGTTTAGATAAGGATATCGAGTATTTCGAATTTGGACGGGAGGCTTTTTAGTCTTTTTTTGGACGGGAGGCTTTTGTCTTTTTTTGGCAAAACGTTTTCTGCGATTGCTAAGATAAGGAGATTTATTTGCATTCTGTAAAATTGCCAGAAGGCATATTGGTTTTTAGGCAAACCGTTTAAAAGAATGTTTTCGTAATTTTCATTTTGCATTCCTGTTTTGATTCAGACCTGAGCTGTAACAATCACGGTACACATACTACTTCGGGTATAAAATTAAATTAATTGGCCAAAGGGTGCAAATTCAGTATGGAATGTTGGACGAACTTGTTGTACCAACATGTTTGACAAGCGAACGAATCGACTATTGCAGAATTTGCAATCTACACAGAAATAATGAAGAGTGCATAGGAAAAAAGATCAGATTCCATTTGTTTACATTCTGTTTTCATTCGATGTTCAGCTTTTGTTAAATAGTGTCCACAAACATATGGAATCTGATCTTTCTTTCCATACAGTCTTCATAATATATTTTTTAGTCATTATTTTACTTTATTTTATTTTATTTTATTTTTTTTTATTTTTAGTGGCACACAAGGATTTTTTTTCTCTTGAAAAAACATTGAAATAGAATTTGTTTTTTTTGGAATGAATCGTTCATGTTTATGCAGGTACATTAAAGCCGTTGCTTGTAATAAAAAATCAGCTTAAGAAATAGGCGTTATTTAGGCGTTGGTTACATTGCACGAAAATATTTCTTCGAAACGTTTCAAAAATTTTTTCGCGATGAATGTGTTTGCATTTGTTTACATACGTAGAATATCTTCAAAAATTTCGAACATGTTCCCAATTTTTGATGATATTCTATATTATTTTTGGGAGTCTTATTACTTTTTAACGTAATGGGGTCATACATATATCAATGGCTGAGAACCCTTATCAGTGTAAGTCAATTTTGGACCATTTTTTTATTTTTCTCTGAAATTGAAAAATCTGACAGAAATATTTTATGTATAAATAAAAAATACAGAGTGCTTAAATATTTTTCATTCATTCTGCTGCGATGTAATGAGACGGTAATACACTAAAACATTTTTTTAAAATTACCGGTAATGATTTTTTTAAAACTTTTTTCACCGTCTTTTTTTCCTACCTTGTGTCAGAAAAAATTAACTGAAATTGATAAAAAAACTTGGCTGCTGATATATGTATAAGTAAGAAATGTAATAGACCCCCAAAAGTAACAGAATGTCTTCAAAATTTTCGAACATGTTCAAAAACAAATGTAAACACTATCATCGCGAAAAAATTTTTGATACGTTTCGAACAAAAATTTTCGTGCAATGTAACCAACGCTTTATTCTCACATCAACCTTTTTTTTTTTTTTAGTGTAATCGAATATTATATTGACCATTAAATATTTATAAAGATCTAAAATAATTCCCCATTTATTTTTTTTTAAAAATAATGCCGGGTTGGTATTGAAGTTATTACCTAATGAAGTTATTAATGACCATTTATATGCCAAGCATTGAACGATTGCCACCGTTGCACATAACCACTGAAATAATATTCAGCTACGAGGCGTTTTCATTCCCCTGATCGCATCGATCGCAATATCGGCCTTTTTTTATAGATCGGGTTTTTAGCAGCTTAGTAAAAGCAAAGTTGATGGATGATGATTTTAAAAACATGTAAACCACTTCAAATCGAGGAAAAATCGGGATTTTTTTTCCTCCGCTTAAAAAAATACTTTTCATGCTTTCGAATTTTCTCCGATAAAAACAAACTGCTTCCGTCATTTAAAAAATCGAAAGGCCTAATGGAGAGTTTTGGATTTTTCTTTTAAAATTATAAACTTGTTAAACGGTTTGATCTGATACTCAGCCTAGGAGGAGAAGCAAAGTGTATACAACCCTTACTTTCACCGTTTGTCAAGTGTTAACGCTTTTACTCTTTCCACGAATTTCCAACCCCTCGTCGTTTTTCTCTCCGTGCACCCACATAACAGTTCAAATGAAACTCCCGACACTCCGCCCACATCATAAATTCGACCATTTTTCCATTTTCATACGCTCGACGGTTTTGATACCATTATATTTTTAAGTATTCGGGGAAAAAAAAAAAAAAAAGATTTTTACGATTTCTTGTTAGTCTGTAAAAAAAAAGAAGGGGTGAGAGAAAAAGGTGAATTCATCAAATAGCACCATTTTTTTTTTTTTTACTTTGCTTCGTCATTTATCATTTTCGATTTGCTGTCATAGATTAAGTGTAAAAGAGGCGGCATTTCGTAAACGCCAAAACGATGATATCTAAATCCCGGAAAATTGTTCGTGATCACTGTCGTTCTGGTAATAATTCTCTAATCGATAAAATCGATAAAATCCCTCTTGTCGAAATAAACGCAGGTCTTCTCAAAATTGCTTTATTACTTTTTTTGATTCAATGGAGGATGCTCCTCGTTACTTCTTTTTTTTTTTTTTAATTAATAATTAGAAATCATTTTTGATGTTAATGGAATCGACCGTGAAAAAAAACAGAGTTTCGATAATTTTATTTAAAATATAAAATAGCATAATCCATTATCCTTAAAAAAAAGAGAGAAGGAAAAAAAAAAAAAAGATTTTGCATTCAACTTAAAGATGAGCAGCATTAGAAAATTTCATTAAAAATGGAGAAGACAAATCGGTCTGGCTCGTTGATTTGACATCAGCTCTCACATTATTGCTTCACATCCAATTATCTTCCTTTTCGATTCATCGCCCCAGTTTTTTTTTTTTTTTTTTTTTTTCATTTTTTTTTCTTGTGTAAGTTGAAAGGGTAGTGTTTTGCGGTGATTCAGGCAAAATATAGAGGGTGGATAAAAATTTTGAATGAAAAGTTTTTACAGTTTACTCTACTTTTTGTAAGATAGCGGTAGACCAGTAATGGTGCAAGTTCATCGTTCTTTTCAATAATTGGACCGAAGTGTCCAGTTGGATGAAAAAATGCTTAATATGTCCATATAAATTATGTTTAATAGTCACATATGTACTAAAGTAGAATTCGGCTAGCAGATTTAAATAATGCGAAGGAAAACCGCTATTGCCGCGTCCTGAGCACTATTACACTGTGCTTCAGGGTAAAAGATTGAGGAGGAAGATGCCGCTAAAAAAAAATGTTGGCTGTGGTTTGACTTCGATCGTTATTTCCGTACACTTTTTTTATCTGGACAGAAGGGGATTTTTAGGGCGGATTTCCAGGGTGATTACTAATGCAAACGTTTTTATAATTAATTTTTTGCAGCCAATAAAAGACCAAGGAAGTCATTATTTGCCAAACTCATTCTGGCGTAATATTCTAATGGTCTTTTAAGACCAAAATGTAAATGTAAAATGTAAAATTCTACTCTTTCTAGGGATCTTACAAGTATTACGTAAACATTTTTTGCCTATTTTGTAACTCCCCCCCCCCCTCAATGGGTGTAAGGAAGCGTAAGAAATGGTCGACTCCCCCCTCCCTGAAATTACGTAAGATTTTTGGTTTTTATTTATTTATTTATTTTATTTTATTTTATTTTATTTATTTTATTTTTATTTATTTTATTTTTTTTTTTTTACTTAAGTATTTTTTTAATTTTTTATTTTTCTTAATAATTCGCAGAAATGATATTTTAACTTTATTTTCTTTTTATAGTTAACAAACTATAACTATAGTTTGTTAACAAACTATAACCATAGTTTGTTAACTATTTGTGTGTTAACTTATTTGTGTGATCTTATCTTCAATCGGTTTCCTTTCTCTAAGTTTCACCTCTTCCCACAAGAGCTCCGCCAATGTATGTATGTATGTATGTTCTTTTTATTTTCATCTTCAAAAAAATTATTGTTACAATCTCTTCTTCTTTTTCTGAAATAACATTTTGACTAAACGTCAAAAAGGGAACAGCGAAATTTATTTTTAAAAAAGTTAATGAATCAATAAAATGATATGAAAATCAATGAACAAAATCAGAAATTACTTAATAAAGTAAAATCAAAAATGAATTTAAAAAAATCATAAAATGAAATTATGAACTAATGAGATGATTTTACACTGAATAATACATCAAATTTTTAAAATTTCAAATATTAAGTAAGATAAGGAATCCCCCTCCGTAAGCATCCGTAAACATTCCATCAACCTCTTTTCCCCTGTTAAGTGCTTACGTAATACTTGTATCCCCTACCATTAGGTTTAGTGGAGGTAGTCTTATACGGCTTTAACCCACAACTGCACATTTTTTATTTTTTACTTACAAAGGACGCAAGAACTGCCGCTCTCATTTATGGGTGAATGAAAGGGACCTACTATATTTAGACACCGACTCTGAACCGTATAAGGCATCACGATTTGGTTTCATAGGATAACTCATGACAGGTATCAGAGGTGAATGCCTGGTATGACCTGGGCTCGACCTCATTTACAAGCCCTCGACTGGGCTCGAAATCATTTACGTTTGAAAGATTGTCATTAACGTTCATAGCCATATTAGTACCATTTTAGGCGTCTTGTGAATATTTTTAAAAAAGTTTTTGTTGTTTTAAGAATGCTATGGGACTTTGTTTTTATGGTTGCCATTCTTCTTTTTCCAAACAAAACTCTTTAGAGTGTTTTTTTTACAGTCTCCTCATGCCTCGTGGCTCGAAAAATTCAGAAAATGGCTTGGTGTGGATTGAACAGGTTTATTTTGAGAAACAATGATGTCAATCCCTATTGTGGTAGCCAATCTTCTGGCACGTAAAAAAAAGAAGACGAATGCTCAAGACGAGGCACGTCATAAGAGAGTCATTCTATTAACAGTAGTCGAACCCCCCAAATTAATAACAATGCAATAGCAGACGATAAAAGATGGAAACGAAGAGCGATTGATATCCAAATGATACAAAACAACAAGGGAAAACCGATCCCGTTGATCGATCTTTTATCGACTGAAAACGTTGAAGCAATAGTGTTTTACATGATACTTCGTATACTACGTGAAGGGTCGTTTTGATTGACACCTAAATGTTTCTTGCGGTAAACATTAAAATCCCACAGCGCCTTTTCCCGCGCGTCACTTTTGGTTACCGCGGTGAGGTAAAATTTCATGGTCTACGCGGAATTTTTACAACGAAAAAGTCCCATAAAAATTCTTTAACGGGAGGTCCCGAGAAGAGCAATTTCGTATAAATCGGTTTTAGATATATAGGGCTTTATATTGTGAAAAGGGGAACCGGAAAGGAGCAGGAGGAAAAAGTTGCTTTTTGAAAAACGACTTAAAGTGAACCGAACAAACTAGAAATCCGGATTTGGAAAATAATTTATTTATGGTCTGGGTCTTAAAGTCTTAAAGTTTCGAATATTTTAGTTTGCTGGCCAGTTTAGTTGATTCTTCGGTCGATTCCTAGCTTTTAAACCGCTAGAGAGGATATCTATCATTTAAGGCGACACATAGTAGTTAAACCGATCTTTTTGGGCTAATTCCGATAATCTTTGTTTTGGAGGGGAGAAATGGGAGGGGAGGGGAAAAAAAAATGTTGCCCCGGTATTTTCAGATTAACCCGGGGAAAGAGTAATAAGCATGTATAATCCCTCGGGATTTTTACTCAATTTTAGGTAATTCCAAGTTTGAAACTAGTTTACGAACGACTAAATTCCTAGAAATATTGTTAACAATTCTATGTAGGCATATCGAGACGTGAAGTGATAAGTCTCCGTGGGAGTTCCGACTTATAATATACGAAATAGGCGAAGAGATAACTCGCTTTTACTACGGAACTTTGTAAAGAAGCTAATGCAGATTTAAGTGTGTTAAGTTTTCCCTTTTATGTATTTCCAGGGAAAAGTTTCCGATTAGTAGCCCTCTTTTCAAAACTTTTCCGAAGGAAAACATTTTTTCCTCTCCCTTCCCTTATCTTATGAATCAGTTAAATTATCTGTGGAATCGGATTATTGTTTATTAAAATTACGGGATTTTATTCTGGATGTGGAGTCATAATAAAGAAAACTTCATTCGCTATTCATTAATCATTATCAAGCATCAAAATAATTTACAAAGTTCTTAACGTCAAACCTGTTTTTCTCGTTTTAAATAACATTACCCTGGAAAATGAATTTCCCTACCGTCGGATGTTAATATTACGTAACCGACGATGCATTTCCTTGCCTTCCTGATCGATTTTTCTTTTTCTTCTTTTTTAAAATTTTCAACCGTTTTTTTAAATCCTTAACCCATTCTTTCGAAAACTTCGTCAGTTAATATATTGCAGTACTTTCATTTTTTACTGTTGTTTTGGAAACCTAGAGAGTCTGGAATTTGAATTAGATCAAAAGAATTAATTTCGAGTGAAAAGGATCTTTCGGATCAAATCGATTTATCGTTAAAGCTAATTAGATATCGATACTCTTCGCGCTTTCTTGTTGATTTGTATTGAGTACTGTTTGGAAATTCCATATCGGATTTGATAAAGGTTTCAACTTTTAATTTATATTAAAATCAAACTAAGATCCCGGAAAAGGAAAAAAAACAAGGAGAAGGAAAAACCGACGAGGAAATTTTATTACCATCAAGGAAAGCGAAATGGTTAGTTGATAGTTCTTGCACGTTTTTCGTTACTTTGATCTTATTTCTTCTGCTACAAATGAAGATTGTAGACACTTTGAAACATCCTTCACCTTTTTTTTTCTTCTTAGCTTTTGACGTGAATTAGAGTGACTTAAAATCGTTTCTTTTTTTTTTTCACCAGAATTTTTTAAAACGGAATTTCGAAATATGTTTGGAATGAAATGGCGGTGACCTACATGAGCAATCTCATATAGGTATCCGCGATTGAAGACCCCGGAGGATGAAGTACCAGGCTGACTCAACACGCGGTATTATCATCTATTTATTTATCTGTTCTCTATTCTTTAAGGAATTCCACATTTCAAACGTGAGATGTTGAAATTTTGCAGAGCATAACCACAGATACGACTGATGTACCAGTTTCTCCGAAGACATTCGGTTCGTCAGTGTCAATTCCTCCACCACAACAAGACGCGTCTACTGCTTACAGGTTTCCTGCCCTTTTCCTGTATAACGTTATAAACTTATTGCGGTTACCAGCAAGCGAAATGATGTCACTGTATTTTTGTTTAGTCCCGGAGCCAGTTCTTCGGTGTTTGTAGTCGAACTTTTGAATAATAAACGACATGAGCCTACGCAAACCCTGTTTTGAAAGGCTAAATAAAATGCGAGGGAGTGCGAATCTATAAACTCCCATCAGTTAATTAATTGCTTTGTCATCATAAGCTGTAGTAATTAACGATTAAATGGGCGCTTCTCCCACTTTGAGAAATAATAACTGTTTATGTCGAAACCGAATATATAATTTTGTTAATTTTTCCAACAAATCAATTTTTTATTACATTGGGGTTTCTCGGAATAAAGATCAAGGAGGGAACCGGGAAGATGTTCAGTAAAAAATACACCAGAGGCACTCGAAGAGCGGACTCGAATCACCGACCTTCCGTTTTCATGAAGGCTGCTTTACCACTGAACTACCGCGGGCTCTGATGCATCTCACTAAACTTAACTTCAAAAACTACTACTAACTTGGGTAAAAATTTTGACAAAGATTTTAAAAATATTTTTATTTCTTTTTGTTTCAAAAAATATTTAAAAAATATTTTTAAAATATTGAAAAATGTTTAAAAAATATTTTATGAATATTAATTTTTTTTCTCATTGGGAACATGCCTTTATCTTAAAAAGTAATAGAACACGGAGAAAAAAGTTCGGTTCCTGTTACTGAAATTTAAGTTGGGTCCTGTGACATCTAAACATTTGAGTAGATAATACCGAAAATTTAGTAATTATTACTAAGATTATAACGATAATCTCGATCCTAACAATTTTAATTTATGTGAGGTTCTCGGCCTAGGATCTGTAAAAGTCTATGTTAAGAACTCGACGTTTCGTCGTCCGTATATTGCGACATCATCAGGAAAAATTATACATAAAATGGTCAATCTAAAACAAGATGAGATAAAATTAAAATTAAAATCGTAAAAACAATTTCAAATTAAAAAACGAATAAAAAACTCAACAAAACTTAGAAATGAAATCGACATAACCTGACTTGGTTCAGTTACTTACAAACGACAACAAAATATCGGTAAAAATTATTATAAAGCTAATTTCCGTTATGACATTAAAATAATAACAACATCAAAATGCATAATCCCAATGGTAATAGAGTTCAAATAATTACAAGAACATTAAAAATGTGATAAAATCGGATAAAATGAAATAAAATAAATTTAAATAAATTTAAATTATTACTAAGAGTTCGTAATGATTAATAACGTTTAGTAATAATTACCTAATTTTTAGTATTGTCAACTCAAATGTTTAGATGTCACAATCACCAACTTAACTTTCAGTAACAGGAACCGAACTTTTTTTCTGTGAAATCTGGTGAAAAATATCTTAAAACCCATATGGAATCCATCAACCCATCGTTGTCTTCGTATGTACAAAAACAATGTACATACCAGTGCTGATCATCCTAATTGTGGTCATTTTTTTAGGAATTGTTTTCCTCATTTATTCTACATTTTTTGCATTGAGCACGGAAAAAGTTTCATTTTTTCACCTTAAAAACCTTTTCTAAAGTCATATTTTGCATTTTTCTTTTAACATCAAAAGAAGATTCATTTTTAAAATTTACTTTTGCTACAAAAAAAAAAAAAAAAAAAGAAATACCGATATCGGAGTGAAGAATGGAAAATGGATAGAGCCTTCAAAAAAGGTTTTTTGAAAGGTTATAAAACAACTTTTGTATTGTAATTTATCAAAGTCCAACTTGTTACGGAGCAAAAACTTAGAAGCCGAAAAGGCTGTTTTCTCTTGGGATTTTTGACAGTCGACATTTGAAGACACTCCGCAATAATTACGAATCCGTTTTATAAAACTTTTCTGGGAAAATCAAAAAAGGGGGAAAAAAATTAATGCTTTTAAAATGCGACTTAATGATTCGCCGATATTTTTGCTTTACAAAATAATAAAAATGAAAGTGAAGAGGTGAAATGTTTTTAAGCTATAAACATTTTTTACCCCCTTTTTTTGTTTTTGAATGAAAGAAAAACGAGGAACAAATTTTGTAAACGAGTATAAGCATTCCTGGTAAAATGAAAAAATGAATAATTAACGATAAAATATAAAGGATGTGACATTTTTCCTGAGTTACGAGGCGAGAAGATGGATGTCACTTAACGCTCTAGCTTTTTTTTTTTTTTTTTAGACTTTAATTTTTTTCTTTTTCCCAGGCTTTAAATGGTTTGACGGGAGAAAGTCACTCGGATGCTAACTAATTTTGAAACCTTAAATTCCAATAAGCATTTAGAAATGTGACTGATGGCCCCGGGAGGGAGGGAATGAGATCCCTAAGGGAATTGACGACGTCTATGCATTCCGCATAATTACAGTCCACTAAACACTCCTGGTTTCCCCAAATTTCCGGGTAGCGTTTATCGCTTTAATTACACGGATTGTCCGTTGCCGACTTTTCTTTTGTAAAACACAAAGTGATTACGCGGTGCTGCGGCATTCGATCGCTCTAATCAAATAAAGACTTGGAAGAGGGGGGGAGCTTGTACACAAAGTTCAGAAATTCCATTTGGAAGATATACACGACATATACTTTGATTAAAACAAATTAAGGAAAAGGATTTTGCGAACGAAAATTCTGTTGAGGATGTAATTTTATAAAAGCTGATATTTTTGTCGTGACTTGCGTCGGTATCATTTATTTATAGATGAAAAGAGGGGGGGGGGGGGGGGTAAGGTCGAGAAACGATTAATATGAAAATATTTCGGCTTTGCATCTGCTGAATATGCATTCTGTACTGTTATAACTTCGTCACAAAATCGATAATTATTCTCGATGGAACTCTCGAACCGAATACTATTTTAATCGCTGATTTATTTGCATGAACTCCAACTAAATTGCTAAATGACTTTTCGGTTACGGTTCGTCAGGTGCAGTTATGGAGTGAAACGAAAATTCCGCTCCGTCGGGTGACTAAAAAATGCTCAGTAAAATTACCAAGTCTACAGATTTTTTTTTTTTATTTCCTCCCGATATATTTTCTTAAAGAATTTTAATATGAATGATTTTGGCGAAAATTCTGTGGTATCGTGATTATCTGCTCGATGGCGTTAATTGGCGGGGAGGGGGGGGGGGTCAAGCATGTTATACGTTAGGAAATAAGTCCCTGATATAAATATAGAAGATTTGCATGACAAATAACTCCGAACTGACTAGGTCACTAGCCATTGTTCAGCTCCGATTTCGGTGAAGTGATATTAGAAGTCGTAAGACCCAAGATTTTTAATAAAATGGGCACAGATCAAAAGGCTGGGAGAATATTCGCTTGTCTTTAGCTGGAGAATGCCGTAGAAATATTGTCTTTTTTTTAAATCGCTCCTGTGTGTATCTGGAAGAGTCAACAAATGCTCTGAAGCACTTCAAAAGCTTTGTTATACCGGAATATACGTATAAAGTTCTAAGTCTACCCCACATATTATCTGAAGAGACGCAGAAGAGGTTGAGGTTTAGAAGATGGATTTCCCCACGATTTAACCCAGGGAAAGTTTCCTTTTTTTTTTTTTTTTTTTTTTTTTTGTAATATAAAATTTTATTTCTTTTTGTTTTAGTCTTTGAAATTTTTCAAAGCGATTCAAAAATATATTTACGTTTCTCTTTAAGCTGAAAGAATTTTCAAGACTAGAAGGGATTATAAATTCATGTGATCCACAATACGGTACTTACTCTCCTGAGCAACAATTACGCAACCGGGTACGGTTGAAAAATCGGTAACGTTGACATACAACGCTCAATATTGACTACCAAATAATAGTTAGTTCATTCGAGGACCGTTTTTTCAACTGGATTGATAAAAATGTTTAAATAACGGGTAATGAGAAACCATTTCCAGTTGAAATCTCAAACGTTTTTTCAACGTTGACAGAAACGTTATAACAACGGTAATGAGATACGATTCCCGGTTGAATGCCCTAGTTCGCAAACAACGTTGATTTATAATGCTTCCAATAAAATCCCAGACAGCAAGGAGTCAGCAACCTAGTATAGATGAGTAACGTTTACTTAACTAGTGGAAAAGTAATAAAAAATTACTTTAATTTTCAGTACCAATTTTGAAGCAAATAATTATGGTCTTCCGCAGATGAATTAATTATTTATTAAACCACGGAAAGACTAAAGAGGAGGCTTCACGGATGCCGGTAGGAATGGCTGTTTTCTCTAATACTCGATTTACGATGAAAAAATTCAAATTTTAGGTATCAAGGTTAGGAAACAAACTCCTTTAGTATATCCTGGAATATTTAGTGCAAGTTTCGACTTGTCTGAAAGGTATGGGAGGCGGGAAAATGATTTTAAAAAAAATTGCGGTCGAAGGACTTTGATTTCGTTTTTCTGGTTTTTGTTCGTTTAGAACAAGTTGAATCTTGTATCGAGAAAATACAAGAAAAAGTCAAAGATTTTCGCAGATACTTGAAATTTGATTTTGTCCTCCGTAAATCGAGTGTTAGACATAACAACAGCCATTCCTTCCGGTATTCTGTGAAGCTTCCTCTTAATATTTTCTAGGTTGAAATTTTCGGCAGTAGAGACGTTATTTAAATGGGTTCATAACAACTTATTCTCAACCGAAATTCGAATTTTCTCTGCCAAAAATTTCTTTTTTTTCTTTCAAGTGCCAGCTCCGCGACTGAGATTGGCTATCATCTGGCAGATTTTTACTTTTGAGACCGCCGCTCTAAATAGAATTCTCAAGGAATCAACACCGAACCAGTCCTGTTAAACTTACTTTTAATCTTGGAGGTCCACATTTTACTTTAGCACTACAACGTCTAGGGATTGCATTTTGAGACATTTTTTTTTACGTTATCCTCGGCAATAGAAAAGTCACATTTACTGAAACCCAAACCTCATAAAATTTGTTTCAAAACAGGATATGATATGTGAAAGTCTTTTCCTATTTTCCTGGAAAAAATTATTTTGATTGCAGACGGTCTTTCGAAGAAAAAACCTTAGAATTCGAAAAACACCTCGTTAAAGTAGCTTGAAGAAAAAAAAAAAAAAATTAATGCGTCTAAAAAGTGTATGGAGCTACTACAAAAAGAAACCGTTCTTTATTCTCTTTATTCATTCGACAAAAATAAAAATAATTCCATTTGAAAGTCTCCGGTTTTATAACCGAGCCCAAGTTACGAGCTGCCGCTGCTGTTGCTGCTTCTATTATTACCGGCTGGATGCGAAATTGAAGGCATATGCGCATTACCTTATTAAATTATTATTCTTATTACAGACATTATTATTTTTTTGCGATTTTTTTTTTTTTCTTTTGTCAAATCCAGAATGAAAAAAGATGTAGGCGAATAAAATGGAGGAAGAAGGAAAAAAAAAAACTCCCGGAATAAGAAAATGAGGAACATTTACACACGGCGACAAATAGTGTCATTATCCCGAGATCCCTTTGTATTTTTATTCCTTTAAAATGCGAAAAAAATAAAAGAAATAGGAAAAGCCATTTGGAATTTAGCATCATGTTACGCAGAAGAAGCAGGAGAAGAATTGAGATGCTTTCGTTTTTTTTTTTTTTTTTTTTTTTTTTTTTTTTGACCTCTTTTGTTTCACCTTTTTTTAATGTAAATGGTTAGATGATGTGCGGGGGAAGGTTAAAATTTTTTAAAAGGCTAGAAAAATATAGGTGGTAGTGCTCTATACCTGTGGGAGCGAACAAAAAAACTTGAATAAAAGTCTACTTTTACCCAAGCAAAAATGTTTTGAAATGTTAATTTAAATAATAAAAATTCAGGCTGAGGCCATCTTTTTATTTTTAAATCAGTTCATAAATTCTGAAACTAAAAATACTTCTTTTTTTTGTGTGAGATGCAGAAAGTTTGTTTTTATTTATCAAAGTACGCTATTAGGGTTCAATCCATTCTTAAAAGAAATAAAATGAATCGAGTTCGTGCTTTTTGAAGAAAGAAAAAAAAAAGCCAGGAGAGAAGAAAAGAAAAGAAAAAAAACTTTTTTCGGTTTTTTTAAATATCGATACCTCCAAGCAAGAAATCGGTTCAACGCTTTTATCAAACATGTTTTGTTATTCCATATATTTAAACGAACTGAAGCAGACGAGATAATATATCAATTTGTTCATTTCATTTATCACTTTCATTTTTTTCTTGCTTTTATTTCATTCCGTTTTATTTTTTCATATTTTGAAAATATAATAATAATAATAATAATATTATGATTAATAGATTTATTCCGTTTAAATTAAGTTTAAAAAAAGTAATATTTTATTAATGTATTTTCTTTTAAATCCACCCGTCAGGAGTCTGGCTTACTTTAAAAAAAAACACCGGAAACAAAATTCTAGAATTAAAAAGAGTATTAGGTAGTTTGATTTGGTCGTCAATTAATAACTAATTTAGGTAATTAGTAAAGGCTGTAGATGTTAGTTTTGCTGTTTAATCACATTGTATTTACCCATTCGTTTATGTTCTTGCTCCTTTATCCATTATATATAATTACTTTCTAAAGAGCTGAATGTTAAATGTAATTAATACTTCTGTTTCAAATCTTCCGAGTGGTGTCTGAATAGAATTCTCATGAACAAGACCAGTAGATGATCAAATCTGTTTTCTTATACGAATAATAGCTAGAAAAATTAAATAATCGTTGGCGAAAAAATTCAACATTAAATGTTGGTTTCTTTAAGTTCTACATTCATTTTTATATTAAATCGTAGCGAAACACACGAATTTTTCATTAAAACAAACTGGTTTAAAAATCTGTGTGCTCGACTGTTATCTAAAATCCGACAAAAGTTTAAAAATGGCACTTTTGCCAGCATGAGAAAATAAGGTTTTTCAGTGAGAAAATTACTTACATCGTTTCGCAAAAAGTATTTAAGGGTTTACTTTTGCCAAATAGCATCACAACTTTGGAAATTTTTAATAAATTCGTCGTTTATTTTAACTGTTCACAAATGGGATCGTCAAAAAGGAGAAAATCCAAAAAATGAACAACATGGCGCTCCATATAAATCATTAGGACTATCGCGTGTATTTTATTGAAAAAAACCGAAATTAATGTTTTTAAAAGTGTTTTCATTTTTATTTTGCAGGATTTTAATAAAAACATGAAAAACTTAACAAAGAAGCCCTTTTTTCTAGAACTAATCGAATTTTTCAACAAAATTCAAGTGTTCATTTACTAAGTTTTTACTGTTCATAATTTGGTTTGCTGTGTTGATTTATTGGTTTTTTTTTATTTTTTCACTATTTTTTTAAATATTTCCTTTTCCAGCTTGTTTAATTGCATTTTTAAAATTTTTTCTTCCTTTTTAATAAATTTTTGACATTATAGTAAAATTTCAGCTTAAAAACACCGTTACGTTTTATTAAAATAAAATCTAAAGTTCCATTTTTTTTTTAATGTTCATCTACTGGTCCGTTCATCCTAATTTTTTTTATTTTTTTAGTTTTTAAACGATTCCGCGAAAGCTTTTTAAACAATTTTATGAAGTAAATTCAAAAATTTTAAATACTGTATGAAAATGGAAAACTACTTGCTAGCAATCACAAAATTTTAATTACCGAAACTGGAATCGTAAATTTAAAAAATAACCGCGATCCTGAACTTTGATTTCAGAAGTGAGTGTTATTTTAAAAAATTTCTTAAGCCCATAAGATGAGTTTTTGTTTTACATGATCTTATTATGAGGTTTCGTTAGCTCCATGGAGGAAAAGTAGCAAAATTTGATATTCGGCATTTCGCTACAGTTTTTTCCATTTTTCGCAAATGAGTAAGTCTATTTTGCGTCTGTTTCACTTTATGTTGATCTTTCTAAATTTTTTTTATTTTACTATTTTTTTATTTTTATTTATTTTTTTTTTAAATTTTATTTTACTAACCTCATTTGTGAGTTATTACGATACCTTCTACATCGTATGACCCTAAAAGTGAAAAATTTAAAATCCGAATCGATTCTAATTTTTATTGGAATGATTTTAGAGTAATTGCTATTCAAAAATTTTTAGTATAAAATGTTCGATACTCATTAAAAGTTCCTATGTGAATAGGTTAAAGTCACCTATTCACAATGCAGTGTACACTGAGCACCGCCGCCTGCCTTTTCATATTTATGGCTAATTAATAACTTTTTTAATTGAATTTTTAATGGTTCTCAGAGCCGATTCCGTCAGCATTGTTGAGGAGGTTAAGAAGAAAATCGAGATTTAAAATTTTATCCGGCGTTAACTTATGAACAAGAAAATCGAAATTTTTAACAAACTTAGAGGACCTCTTTATATCCGTTTTTCCTAAATACCGAAGGCACCCTTCGTTCGTCCGCCTCGTAATACTTAGCGATCCGATTCTGATATTTTTGTTTTTGTGATTTTTATGGTCATATTAACTTAACAAACATTAAAAAAAAAAAAAAAAAAAGACAAGCTTCTGCTTGCATGCAGCAGACTTTTTAAGCCCAGGCCCTTATCGGCCTGATATGACCCGTTCCCTTTCAAGGGACCGTCATATGATCCATAAGAAAAAAGTGCTCAGACTATCAATGAATCATGTTATCCAAATAATCTTGGATGGTCTAGTGTCATTTTCAGGGGCTGAATCAGACAAAAATAACGGGAAATGATAAAAATTTTAAAATGTGGTATAATTGAAGCTCGCTTCTTCGACTTTCATTTTAGAAGTTTTCCAGGTAGAATAACTTCATTTTCGAAGGGGTCGCAATTTTTGAAAAGAAAAAAAAGTCCGAAATGATTTTAAATGTTTTGGGTGCTTTTTTGAAAATTGAATTTGGTAATGGACGAATTTAAGCTGAAAGATTTTTATTTTCTTCACCTGAACCTCAACAGATAGCGTCGTTTGAGTTATTCTGGTGCTTTTGGAAAAATAGTGTGAAATAAAGGAATTAACATGGCTGTCAATTAAGGTTTTAGGAATTATTTCTTTCAGGAAAAAAAATCCTATGAAATGGAGATTAAAGAAAAAAGGTACGTTTCTTTTTTTTAAAGCCAGATTTAAGTTATAAAATTGCGAAAAAGCTGCAACCGATTTAGAAAAAAATCGAAGGGTGCAAAATTGTAAAAAGTTAATCTTTCCTCTGTTGCTGATTCAACCATCTGCTTAAATTTCCCTTCTGTTATTTTTTCAATCAGCTTATTTTTCAAGTTTTCCGAACTTTCTGATAAAAAAAATAGTTCAAAGTTTGTGTTTTATTAATTACCCTAACTCATTTAGAATAAAATCAAAGGAGTTTTTTGTGAAAAATCTTAAAATACATTTTCATTAAATTAGCTGCTTTTCCCGAATCAGTTCCCTAATTAGAAAAGCATAAAGATTGTAGGCGAGCGTTATAAAAATCGTAGGAAGACATTTTATAAATCGGGAGCTGGAATATTAATGCGAATAATTAATTCAATTTTAGAAGTCTTTCCAGTTTTCTTTCGTTACCCCTTTTGTTCGGAACGAAAATTTTTTGAGATGAGGTTGTCAACGCTACGGAATCCTAATCATTTTTTTTTTTTATATAAAATTAAAAATGCATCTATTTTTTCTCGTTTCCCACTGATTTTATATAATTTGGTGATTTCACTGCATTCACGTAATTAATCACTTGGATAAAACCACCAAATTATTTTTCCAGTCACAAATCACTGCAGAGATTTCTAAAAAAATTTCTGAATATAAATTTTGATATAAATATTATTCCTTATGGTCAGGATATCCCGCGAATCCATTCACCGTGAGCAGTGAAAAGATACGTCGCCGTTAGAAGCATTCCTTTTTCATTTTTTTTTCCTTTTTACACTCACAGCCACCGTCGCGACGCAACGACGTTTACACTCGACGTTACAATAATTTCGCTTTCACTTGGTTTTATCAAAGGATGGTGGAATCGATGCATGATAATCCTTAAATTTTGATAATTAACTCACCGTGCGGCAAACAGGAGCAAGCTAGAGCCAGCAGGAGCCAGCGGGGCCGCGGATCCATGACGTTCAGCTGCTGCGCGTCACGCCGTCCACAGCGTTCATCGTGCACGTCCGTGTCGCGTCTTACCGGGTCTCGGAATGCGCGCAGCATCTCTACGGAGCCGGGCCCGGACTCGTTTCCCAATCGATATCGGAGGGCGCGTGCCCGATGCCACCTCGCCCCCTACGCCGTGACCCCCTTCTTTCCCTCCCTTTCCCTCCCCATATTCTTTTGTTTTCAATCTTGTCCTTGCCTTCATCTGCCGTCGGTGGGCCCCGGGCACCCACTAGCATCGCCCCTGATCCACGACTTTTCTCTTTTTAATGTTCTTGTTTTGTACTTGTGTTATATTGGTGCCCGCGCACTATTTCCAGCGATATATTTTCTCCGCTTTCATTAAGTCCGTTTTCGAAATTCCCAAATGTCATGTTCCACTCTCCCGGTTAAACTTTTTGTCATTTATTTTTCATTATGGATTTACTCTCTTCTTCAATGCAGTGTGAACGTACTCCAAATTAAAATCTCTCGTCACCCTCTCAAAAAAAAAGAAAAAAAAAAATGTTTCCTTCAAAAATGAGGATCAAATAACAATATTAGGAAAGTTATTAATGCGACTTAATTTAAAATATAATAAACTCTTTTACGATGATACGGAAATTATCATATAAATTGAAAAGGCCGCAAGTTACCAGTCGAGTTAATGCGGTCGTGTGATCTTCGTATGAATTACTCATTATTATGTTGATAATTTGAAAGATTTCAACGAACAACAATGAAAGTCCCCCCCCCCCCCCATTATTTGTATGATTGTGGCTTTTGCATTCTCATAAGAGCAGTTTTTCGAAGATACTACGGCGGTTCTTGGTTCAAGGCACCTTCCCATAGTATCTTCATCCCTAAATACATAAATTCAAGAAAAGTAAACCACGATGCCGAGCTTCCTTCGACAGTTGCCTTTAATAACAAACGGAACGGTCATGGAAATTTTAATGGAAATATACAAATTAATTTTATACAATCAAATGTTAATGCACATGCATATTTATAAGGACGATTTCCGCGTAGGTTATAATTTAGCCCAGTGGCCACTTCCTATTTCCCGCAAGCAGTTTTCCAAACAAAAACCCTTAAAAAGATTCCGATCGACGATCCAGCTCGTGTACCAAATCGCAAATTAGAAGAGACTCAGCTTTTTCAAAATTTTTTTTCCCCCTCAGCTATTCTGTTGTTCCCGTGACGTTCTTCGCAATTTACACGACTCTATCCGTGTCGAAATAATAAGCAGTGTATCAATTCTTTTTATTTAATTCCCGCTCGTTTCAGAAAACACGTAGGAAAAGGTCAGACGAAAGGAGACCTTTTATGATGTCTGACGGTGCAAATTTTTTCTCTCTCTTAATTTTTACAATTGAAAATTGATGTTCAAATATTTTTTTTTTTTAGCTTCTTCTGTAATCAGTTATGTATACAGTCGAACGCAGTCAGTTTTTGTTAAAAAAAGAAAAAGAATTAAGAAGGTAGTGCAATATAGCCGAATCTGGATCGTAGATAATTGAGATCAATTAGTGCAATAATGACAGAGATATTGTGACGTTTCAGAACGTCACACATTCGTCTGCTAGGAGAAAATATTAGCTTAAACGCAGTGACCTTTCTCGACCAGGATCGATCATTGCGCTTGATCGTTTTTGGTCGAGCCGAAAAATTTCGTTTTCTGCGTGATCGCTTTTGATCGTAATTGATCATTTTTGATTTCTTTGGTTGTTTTTGATCTAAAAGGGGTCACACTAGATCAAAAACGATCAAAAACAGCGTTGGTTGTTTTTGGTATTTGAATTGGTAGGGTGGACACAATGCATAATAGAGATTTTTTTGGCAAATCTAATATTTGATGAAAACCATTTTTTAGTTCTGGTAGCTAATGAAAACATCATTTTGCATTACTAATTTTACACGATTATACAAAAAAATGTTTCATCTTTTGCCGTGTTTCTTTTTCATTTTCTTTTCCTACTCTACCATTTTTGTAGCTTTCGTAGCACTGAGATGACATTTTAACAACTCTCTAAATTGTTTTCACTGCGTAGAGGATCGAGTTACAAAAGGCGTCCTCACATTGGGATATATGACGATTTGTAATGCATTCGACATAAAAGGCAACCTGTTCCTCTTGCCTGACCTTCCGTTGTAAAGCATGAATTTGATTTTACTGCTTTTAATGCTTCGTCTTTGTTATTATAATTTAATAAATCAGTAAGCGAAGGATGATTAACGTTACTGAAGTCGATTATTTATGCATAACAGAACCGAACCTTCTGTATTAACTCAAGCGTATTTACATATGTTAACGGATTGGCGACACGTGTAGCGAATTTTTTTTTTTTTTTTGTTTCTCGAAATTTTTCGCCGTCTTGAAGATGTCATATAAATGTCATTCACTAATTCCATTGCATTATGATCAGTCTTTGGCAAAGAATAAAATGTATGTTAACGTACATACGCCTTGCTTTATTAAATATTACATTCCCCCCCCCTTAATTTTGAAACTTTTTCCTGAAAAAAGTGCAATTATTATCATTATTTTTTTCAGCCAACAGGGTTTTTTACATAAGCTAACTTTAACCTCATCAAACACCTAATTAAAAGGAACTTGTTTTCCATATCAGAGATTTTAATAAATTGAATTGAAATAAAAATCAAACAAAAAGAAAATCCTGGTACGTATCATCGAGAGAGAGAGGAAAATTAATTAACGACGGTGAATCATTTTCCTGTTAACAAAAAGAACACTTTCGATATCATTCGATTTTGATTGACAATCATATTTTGTTACCCAGAGGCGTTTTCGATAGAAAAATAAAAGGTCATAAATCCTGGGAAGATTGAAAAGAGAAAAGGAAAGGAAATAAAGATAAAAAAGTATGGTTATCAAAATGTGACGAAACCAAATTTCTTTGACGAGCAATGAAAATAAAAATGTAAGATATAGTCAATACACATTTTTTATGACAAAGTTGAATTCTAACCGGACTCACTTTTATATCTTCAAGCCATTTGTATCGTCATGCCTCACTGAAATATTTTTATACCGTTTTGGAAAAGAAAATATATGCTGTTTAAATCGTCGATGAGCACGAGACGTCTTATTCAGCATGACGAGAAATCCGAGAATTGAAGCAATATTACCTCGGATATTCCCTTAAGGGGATATCTGTAGGACATGGCAAATTCCAGAGAACGCTAATACTATTAATAGGATTAAAATAATGTTGTCTAATAGGCTTAGGATAGTTCCTTATTCGAATTCGAGGATTCAGCATTGACGATTGGAGAGATATTCAAGACCATAGAAGCACGGAAAATTTAAAAAACATGTTACAAAATGTTCGCAAATTATTCGGCCAGTATTTTGACACGGTTTTTGGTTTCGTATATAACTGAAAGTTGAGTAGTAAATATAAATGGGCAGTATTTTCTTGCCTACTACCACCTTGGTCAGTAAGAAAAAAAAATGGCACGGCCTCGGCTAAGTGGCGAGCGTGCTCGATTCCGAAACGTATGATCGTGTGGGGTCTTTGTTCGAACCTGATTTACTGTCAGGATTTTTTTCACCGGCATTCGCCACTGATACTCATAAGTGTATCATGTGAAGAAGACTGATGTACCACAGGTGGCACATGAGGTGCCACAGGTGCCACCGGAGGTCCCGCTCATTGGTAAAATACCTTTTCATTCCACGTGAGTTGAAAGTGAAGTGATACATATCACCGCCATCTAGCCAATCGAAAGTAGAACTTATCATTATAGAGTAAAATTCATGGAAGCAGACAAAAATAAGCCTATTTATCCGTCTACTCGACAGGTAAGTAAAAATATTTACACAGTGTGTAGTCCGACTTCGGACTTAAAAAGAGGAAAAAAAAATTGGCAACACTGATTGCCATATTTTCATTTTCCGTATTGTTATTTGTCATATTGTCATTTTTATTTTCAATATTCGTGTATATTGTCATTTTTAGTTAATCCTAAATTGTTTTTTAGTTGGAAATTGAAAAAAAGGCAGCACTCTGACAGCAGATGTAGAATATGCAGAATATGCAGGGCTAAGGATGAGACGGTGGATCATATCTTAAGTGGATGGGAGCAGCTGGCCAAGAGGGAATACATAGAACGCCATAACAAGATTGCCTCCATTGGCACATATGTAAAGCCTATGACTGTCCAGTACCCAAGAAATGGCACGAGCACAGTCCCCAAGAGGTCACCAAAGCCAACAGTAGAAATATCACCATACTGTGCGACTCCCAAGTCCACACTGATAGAAAAATAAAAGCTGGATATTGTGCTGCGAGACAATGCTACCCAAAAATGTTGGATCATAGATGTGTCGATACCAGCTGACCACAATGTAGTGTCCAAAGAAGCTGAAAAGATACTGAAGTACAAGGATCTGGCCATAGAGATATCCCGTATGTGGCACGGTAACTGTTACACCAGTGGTGGTGGGAGCGCTGGGAACTACTTCAAAAGAGTACGAAAAATTATAAAGGAGATCCCAGGAAACAGCTCAGAAGTCGAAATTCAAAGATCTACCCTATACGGATCTGCCCACATTCTTAGGAAAGTATTGGGTTAATTGATTGAGGGATAAGGAGCCAGGTAGACTTCCCTCCTCATAATCAGAATCCGGATGAAAAAATGCCCGTGACCAGCTTAGTCATAGACATAATCATAATAATAATAATAATAATACAAAACGGAGATGTAAAATATGTTGAAAAGCAGGTTTTAAATCCTCAAATACAGTTTCACATTTTTCCCCCCAAACCGATTCATGACAACAGACCATCACTGCTCTGCTATTTCTGAAAAATCTTAATTAGACTTAAACAGGCCTATGATGTCGTCTGAGTATTATTGCATTCCAAAAGATCTTATTTGCTGAGCTTGAGCAGTGAGACGACGTTTCAAGGCGCCAAAGTTTGACAATCTCTTAACTCTATAAAAATAGAGCTGGTCCGAAACTAGAGTTACATATTTTGTTTTCCCAGTGCGGAAATCGTTCCAACGTCGTGATTGCACCCATGCAGAGACTGTTTTATATTAAAACCGATTTAAAAATAGACGGGGGAAAGAGAGACCCTTTTAACATTAATCCTCGCGAAAAAAAAGGGAATTATTTTTTCCTCCGAAGAAAAAAAAAATTCTTTTTCTTTATAGATAACGATAAAAATACGAGGATTCTTGACAGCTATTTAATTTGCAGCTCCAACTCAGCAGTGACATTAAGTCGGGATTTATGAAGTTGACTCGGATCTTTACAATCGATTTATTGAATATTATCCCCAAGTTTTTGAAGTCCGATTTTTGTTATAAGCGAAAAGTGAATTTTTTTTTATTTTATTACTCCGATATTTTCTCGTGTAAATTAGGTAACTGCTTTATAAATCGCCTAAAGGTGTTTGACAAGAAATTTGAATTTCCCTTAACGTGGGGTATGCAGGGTCTGAAACCCTGAGGGTGTGAACCCTCAGTCTTTTTGTCCTGACAAATTTTATGTTTACTAGCTCGGTGCTATTTGACCCGAATTTAAGAAGAAGGTATTCTCTCAGCTTAAACGATCGCAATCTTTTAACGCTCGCCTAGTAAAGCGCACTATTGGAAATTTCCCGCAGTATTTGTGTGCAAATTACTTTGCAGAAATGTTAGTTCATGGCTGGGATTTCGGGTACAGGTTCTGAGTCAGAGCTCCGATGACATGTGCGATGTCATCGGTTAAGGTGGAATCTTCCACTTACAGGAAATCTTATTTCTCTCGTTCCATAGCCATGCTAAGGGATTCCGTCTTAATTTCATTTATTTCGGGCTCATTCATGATGATCACTTGCAATAAAACGTATCTTACGCGATAGAGGGCGTGATCATTGTAGGGATCCAAGCAATGGACCGGTGAAAATGAAAAACCGGTTTCCCGGTTTCGGATTTTTCTTTGAAACCGGTTCTTAGCCCGGTTTTTTAATCGGCCCGGTTCTTAGAACCGTCATTTTTCGAATCGTTTTCCAGGGTGTTTTTTTAATACTAAATTTTTTTTTTTTAAGTTTGAAGCAAAAACTAACAATTAGGGTCCATTACACTCAAAATGGTCGTATTTTGATGGAGAACAAGATTTTGTAATAGTTTAGATAGATCATACGCTTGAATTTCTTGATATTTGCGAAAATCGAATTATTGATTATTTTTGTTTGTTTACATCGCCATTTTTTTTTACTTCGAAAAATTAAGTTACGTAAGCAAACGAATTTCGCAAATATTAAGGAAATTCAAGCTTTATAATGTATTTCACATAAAGAATCTTGTTCTGCATCAACTTACGAATATTTTGAGTGTCATTTTACCCCGATTTGCTTTGTTTTAGCTTCAAAACGTAAAAACCGGCTTTATGAAACCGGTTATTTGATAAAACCGGTGCTAGAACCGGGTTTTCGAAAAACCGGGAAACCGGTCGGTTCACCGAAACCGGGAATTAGAGATCCCTAGATCATTGCTTGCTGCAAACCCCTCGCTACAAGGAACCTCTTTTGCTCCTAGTTATGTGATACATGTTAACGAATATTTAAATTGCCACATCGTAATTCTTCTGCTGACTTTTCCTCTTACAATTAACGAGTGAAAGAAAAAAACTCAATCAAATCGATGAATGAATCGTGAATTCATTTACTAACCTCATCTTTTTTAACTAAAAAATTAAAAAAAATGACTTAAATTATTCCTACGAATCAGTTCCTTTTTAAATTAGTCTTCCAGGTCAAAAGGTAAGAAAAAAAAAGGTTTAAATGTTTGAAAAATGCCAGGAAGAAAAAAGTAAGTTAAATCAAATTGTCATCCAAGCGGTAGAATCCTTGAAAGAAAATCCCGAATCCTCGGAGTACCATTATTTTGTTCCTGCGGGACCCATAAAAAACCATTGCGACGAGTTGAGCCTTTCAGCCTTTCTGCAACTTTTTTCCCCTTTCAAACAATCTCGATTCATCGAATTGCATTCGTCTGCCACGGGACTAATCCATAGAGAATTTTTGCGCATATCCTCACGGAGGAAAAAAGAAATTTTTTTCCCTTCAAAACTGACATTTCGATTATTATTATTATATAAAAATTTTCCTTTTTCCCAAAAAAGTGTCGTGGGGAAAAACAAAAGGTAAAAAGTTGGAGAGAGGGAGACAGAGAGAGAGAGAGAGAGAGAGAGAGAGAGAGACAGAAAAAAGAAAAACAATAACATTGAAAAACAGTTTACGTAGATGACCTTATTATGTGATAGATGAACATCAAGTGGGGGAGCATAAAACACTGGGAACGACTGTCATTGCATTTGACATTCGGTTCCGTTGTCATAATCGTAATCGCTTTGATGAAAAAAAAAAAAAAAAAAAAAAAAAAAAGGAAAAAAAAATATATATATATACATCTCAATATAACATAATGTTTTCCACAGGTTTGGGTTTTGTATTGGTCTCAAATGTGCTTTTCCTGTTCCTGCGGTCAAGAATGTAAATAATATGAATTATTTATGTATCCGAAGTGAGGTCTTCTGTAGTTGTTTATTTAGTCAGGAAGAACGGAGACCGAGAAATGCGAAAATCCGCTTCCTTCATTTTCGTTTTTTTTTTTTTTTTTTTTTTTTTGTAGTGTCATTCACCGTGAAATTTATAAAAAAAACGTTTCCCGGAAAAGATTTTATTGGTATACTTTTTTTAATACCCAATATTGCATATACCGTATATTTTTCTATCAATTAAAAATTTTATATGGAATTACCATTGAATTTTTTTAGTGCACGGAAAAAAACGTACTGTATTTTTTACACATAATATATGTAAAAATTACACATAGCTTATATGTATTTATGGAACTACTACCGGTATATGTAATTTTTACAATAGTAATTTAGTAAAATGTTTACTGTCAATTTTACAGTTGAATATGGTAAAATTTACAGTCGTAAAAAGTATATACAAAACCTGTTATATGTAATTTCTACTGTAGCTAAAGTTAAAAGGACAGTAATATTTAATTTTAAAAATATCCTTACCGTCAAATTAACAGTTACTAATAGTAACATCGACTGTAAAATAGTGAAAATGCAGTAGTAAAATATAAAAACACAGAACCAGTTTCATGTATATGATTTTAGAAACAAAGCACTTTGAACTCAAAAAATCTCTGAATCTCTATCTGAATTTCCATTTTCTATGGAAGTATCTTAAACATCAGGCTTGAAACATCAGATTTTTCTGATGGCTGAAATATATATTTAAAAAAAATACTTAAAAATAATGAATTAATAAAAAATGTCACAGTTTAAAAATAAAAATGTAACACCTCCAACTCAAAAAATGGTCCTCGGCCCTATTTTTGGAAAAAACCAAGTAAGATCAGCTTCGATTAAATCCTGTAAAAGGTAAACTGAAATATCTTCGGCTATACAAAGTAAGGTTAGTAACAAAATAAGGTTAGGATTGGTTTTGAATTAACATAACATACAGTTATTAAATAATTTGGTTGATATTATTTATTAATAAATGTTTGTATGAATTCTTTCAAATCGAATAACTCTAGGATGTGTGTAATATCCATTTTAATTCACAACTCAATTAATTAATAACTTAAAAATAAAGCACTACCGATTGACCGACATGACTCGTTAATAGACTAAAAAATGACCGCCCGCGCATGCGCAGATGCCTCTAACAATCGTTTTACAATAAATACTGTTGGTTTTACAGTAACTGATGTTTATTTTACATTAAGTCAATTATAAAATCAGCATAGAAAAATCTATTAGTTAAATTAACAGTAGTTAACATGTAAAATGGAAAGTAGTTCATGTTACATTTACAGGAACGGTTTTACTATGTATTGGGAGGTAATTTTTACTACTGCTGGTAAAATATAAGTTGTCAATTTGACAGTAACTAGAGTCGATTTGACATTTCTTATCAGTAAATATGACAGTATTCGTTTTACATATAAAATAATCGTCATATGTACAGTATCATTTTTTTCCGTGTGGACTAAGAAAACTTTCTGTATATAACAAAAAAAATTTTAATCAAAAGCTTATTAAAAACTTCGATTCATTTTGAAAAAAAAAAAAGTATGTTTGAACAGCTAATAATCCTCCTGATTTTCGATATCCTACGTTTTTTTGAGGTCAAGGATATTCCAACCGATTTTTAACTTCGAGAAAAAAAAATGCATTCGCGAGACATGATTTGGAAATATATAAAAAAAATTTTCTTTTACTTTTTTTCTCCAACGAAAAAATACGATACGTACTTTTACGTGGTGATAGCGAAATTTTGGTGCAGCCGAGTCTTATCAGTGAAAACAATTTTTTGTGATTTTTATGATTTTGGTCATTAAATTTGGCCGATTTCTCCCTTAGGATTCCAAGGCGAAATACATGATTTTGGGCCAATTTTTTGAGGAATTTTCACATGGTGAAGGCGAACTTTGGGTCCAGCGTGGTTTTTGTGGCGAAAAGATTTTTTTTACCTTTTGGCCTTTGGGGAAAAAACCAAAAAAATACGTATCTGTACCAGTTATTTGCGTTCTCTCACGTGGTGATAGCGAAATCCGTGTCATCTTCGCAGAAAAAAAAATTGTTTTAACTTTTGACCATTTTTTGGCCACTTTCTTGTTGAAAGAAAAATTTAACACATGTAGTTAGGCCAATTTTTGACGTAATTTTTGGGTGTCATAGCTAAATTTTGGTCCGGCGACGCTAACATGAAGAAAATAATTTTTTTTCTCTTTAAATGGCCATTTTGGCCACTAGGCCATTTAAAAAAAATAACAATTATGCCTTTAGATAGCCCTTTGAAAGAACTTTTTTTTTTGGTTTTTGGATTCTTCAATCGGACAGCCCATTCTCTGCCAAAAAAATAAAAACTGAATTAGCACTCCCATCCCCCGCCTCAAAAACAGCTTTCAGTTCGACCTTAATATTTGGCCTAATTTACCCCTTTACTAGGTCCTCTCGATGGGTAAAAGTCCAAAACAAATTAAATTTTGGGGCACAAACCTTATGGTAACCCGCCTTTTGTTATGTGATCAATTTTATTTACTTTTTTGAGAGGAAAAAAAAATTAGTAATTAGCTTGTTTTAATATTTTTGACATGTTCAATCAACGCGGATCCTGTCCGTGTTAATTGTTGTGGTGAAGATATCGTCATTTCTTTCTTAGGTGTACGTCCTGATTTTTACCTTCCAAGAGAGTTTTTCTTTTCTTCTTCCCCACCATATTTTCATTTTTTAATAATAAGAAAAAGTCCGCCACATTTTTTTTTCCTATTCATTTGATATCAAGATTGAACGTCTAGCAACATTCTATATTATCAGTACCAAATCATGAGGAAAAAGTTTTTTTAGACTTGCAAGACTGGAAATCGGATGCTTTCGATTTTTCAAAATTTTACTTTAAAAAATATATAAGGTAAGGGTAGGGAAGTGCGACCGTCTGAAAAGTGCGACCGGTTTAATAAAAACTGATAAAAATCCCATACTTAAAAAAAAGATTTTAAGGGACGATTTTTTAATGTTTTCAGAACCTATTATGATCAAAGAAATGTATTGTTGTCGTCCATTTTTGTATAAAAAAAAATAATTTTACAAAAGCAAAAATTCATATTCGTCGGAAAGTTAGACTGCCTCATTTTCAGTTTGATTTAATTTTATGTAAACATTGGCTTATTTTATGAAATATGCTCCATTCAATTGTCAATACCTTGCATTATTTTTTTATGCTATCAAGAATTTTTTACTCGACTTCCTATTTGATAAACCTTAATAGGTCGCACTTTTTTGGCAAAAATAATATTTTCGGAAAGTGCGACTAGCAGACGACTTCTTTAATTCCTTTGACAAGGAAACCATCTTGTTTTTATTTACATATGCAATTCGGAGTGCCACTAATAATAATTTTAATTGTAGTTTTAATAAACAAGGATTATTTGTTTTTAACGGTGTTCAGCAATTTTTGAAAGAAAATTCATCGATCTTTTATAAACAAATAACTTTTGCTTTGGAGAATCATTTTTTTAAAAAAAATAAGAACGGTCGCACTTTTCAAAAAATGGAGGTTTGAAATATTATACGTCGGCAGTCAGAAAAATATGGTTGAACTCTAAATCGCGCCGTTTTTCAAATTTGAGGCTAATGCACATTAAAGCTTAATAATGGAGCAGTATATTGTAATAAAAAACTTGGCTTGATTCTCTTCCTATTAAGAACTAATAAAAATCAAAATCAATTTTTTCTAGAACCCGGTCGCACTTCCCTACCCTTACCTTAACGTAAATATATATTTCGTTTTCCCGCATTCCAAAAACCTAACAAATAGTATTTTGCGGATGTTGTGATTTGTTTTATTGTCCGGTAAGCAGCAAAAGGCGCGAGATGCATAATCGAATGAGCGATGAGGCTTGATTTCCAAGAACTTGTAATAGGTTTTTCTCTTTTGACCGGTAATCCGACCGTGCGCTCTCTTTTTTCATCGAAATTTATTCGTGAAATTTTAGTTTGAAATGTCGGACAAAAATAAGTTTTAATTATATCAAAACGTTTTGAAGAGCTCAGCAAATTAATTTTCGATTCGGTATTTCAGGAATTCGAGGAAACATTGTACGTTGACAAAAAATCAAACATTTCCGAATTTTTTGCGCTAAAAAAGTGTAAAACTTTTCTGTTGTGTGGTTTATAACGCTTTTCATCTTCGTGGGGAAAAGTCGTCTGTACAATTGTTTTCAATAATTTTGGAATGAAAATTGAATTAAATTCGACGCATTTTAAAAATATTTGTTTTGGTTACCAGGATATCCGAGCAGAGATTTCATTCAAAAGTTTTTGATTCGAAAATGCGTTTAAAAATAGAACCAAACTGACCGTTCTTTTATAATTCAGAATCACGAAGTTTTCAAACTGCAATGTTCCGTGAAAAACTGGACATCTTTATCGTTATTACGGTCATCAGTGTCATCATCGCTGTCATATAATTGTCCATTCGAAAGGACGAAACAACCAAAACCCAAGCGCAGTTTATTTTTTGCAAAAAAAGAAGGGAAAAGCCTTTTATTTTAAGTAAGAAAATAACACGATGCAAAAACGAAAAGAACGCCATGCGCCATTCATATTAATTTACATTTTTTTATGTCGTAAAAATGAATAAAAAAAAATTTACGATCGCTGAATAAGTCGAAGATAACTATGAATCTTTAAAATTCGGCGATCCTTAACTTAATCTTTGGATATCTCCATATGTTTCTGTAATATCGTATTCCTGATTTTACTTTTTGCAATAAATATATTTATAAGAGTGGTTTGGGGGAAAAAATAGATCCAAAAAAAAAAAAAAAAAAAAAAAAAAAAAAAACGCATGGTCATATGAGAAATTTGATATACATTCAGTTATGTTGGTGATCGTGATCCGAATCTTGGCAGATACTGGTAAATGACAGATAAATGAGACCGGTGATGCTTCCTCGTTTTACGGGCCCGGAATATTAACTTCCCCGACAAAAAGGTCAGCCGCAGTCTACTTACCAAATATTTGCTTTCTTTTTCACTCTCATCTTTTTTTTTTTTTTTTTTTCTTCTCATTTTCTTTTCCTTCATCCTTTCGAACGGTCTCGATGGATTTCCTTTTCATATAGCCCTTATTTACTCAACGGCTGAAACTCCGAAACGAAAAACATCCCGTTCCTTACGCCACCTTGAGCGAGTTAAAGAACTTTTTTTTTTTTTTTGAGTTTGCGCGAAACGGTTTTCCGCGTTCGCAATTTTCATAACCGATAAAACGGATCCGTTCTTTCGACTGAAAAAAATCATCGAAACGAGAAAATCTTATAAAAAAAGGGACTTTTTTAAGGCTGGGAAAAGAAAACCTTTGAAAAATTATAGCGGAAAAAAAGGGGGGATTGGGAAATCGGTTGCATGTTGCTTATTAATCGTATTCTTTATTATTGAGCCGAAACGGAAATTGATCTGATGAAAATTCTTACGTTTGGCTGCTTTATCAAATCAAATATTTTTGATAAATAGATAATTTTGATTGGTGTTTTTGATAAAAATTTTGACGATAATTATAGCAATAATGTTATAAATTTAAATTTAATATATATATATATATATAAATTAAATAATTGTTTTCAAAAATTAATTCCGCAAGAAATTGACTTTTTTGTTTAAAATTCTCTTGGATTGTTAAAATCTCTTTTTGGACAACTGTCACCCCAGATAACATCTTAAAACTGTTCCGCATCAACCTCTTTCCCTCCTGCCTCAACTGAATTGAGCTTAATGTGAGCGTCTGAATTGAAAACCACAACATTTTTAGGGAACTGTCTTTCAGACTTACTTGGACTATTACTGCGTCTCCCGTTTCCACAGAGATGCGTTGATAAAATCGAAGAGGAAATTGCAGCCCCAAACACACTGACCAGTAGAGTGAGCCGAAAATCATGAATTTTGGAGTTTTAAAGTTCCTGGTAGTGCAATGGGGGGCTTTCGGCAATACTAATAACCCTAATTTTTTTTTCAAATTTTTTGAAGGTCATCTTGTGGTCACGCAATGACCTTGAAGTTTCTGAAAAGCCCATGTGAGGGAAAAAAATGATAATTTTTTTGCCGAGAAAAGCATTGTTTCCTATCCGAAATATTGCGTTAATTGCAAATATGAAGTCCAATAATTTGTTTTTGTGTACTGTTTTTAAGCTAAGGAGGAAAAAAATCTATAGAATTTCAGTGTTTAAAAATCGGGTTAAAGCTCAAAAACACTACACTTTATTCTTTGGACTTCATATTCGTAATCTGCGCAAAATTTCCGATAAAAAAGAATTTTTTTTCAGAAATAAAAATCTTATTTTTGAATTGTCCATAAAACACATGAGCACTATTTTGAACATTTTTGACCCCCTCCCCCCTTTTAAATTTTTTTTAAAATTAATATTAAACATTTCTGTACGTGCATATGAAAACCTCCCACTTGTATGTACAATCCGGATAGTTTGTTTTGATTCGAAACTTATTTGTTTACAAAAAGCTAAAAAACAAAACATACTATCCGGATTGTATAAGTGGGAGGTTTTCATATGCACGTACACATTTAAAAAATCTGAAATTTTTCGGAACTTAAATTTTGCAAAGAACTGGTTTGAAAAAAAAAAAAAGAAGGATGAGGGTCGATAAGGCCGTTTTTTGGGCCAAATTTTTTTTTCGTGGAATTTGATCCTTGAGTCCTGGTAAATGATTCCCCAAAAGGATTTTCGATTTCGGTCGTCGGTATCCTTAATATTCGCCTAAACCATGATATTTTATTAAAGCAAATTTTAAGGATCGAAATAGGAATTAAAAAATTTTAATGCTGCAGGGAAGTGCCCCTACCTAAGACCTTTTAAGGGTATTTTTTCATGTTCCGAAAAATGTGTTGAGCCCCCTTAAAAGTGGCCATTGTAGGTGTTTTTATTTTTTTTAACACCGTGTCCGTTGGAGTCCGTCAAATTCCCGGTAATATATTATAAGGCGATCTAAGATAGACCACATATAATTTTCCTGGTATATGGCGGCATGCGGCCCTATGTTAAAAATGCATAAGACGCGGTTTTAGCGGTCTATTTGAGCACCCCGGTTGTCAAATCTGTATTTTTTCAAGAAAACATTATTTAGGAGTGACAACTGTTCCATTCCAGCCATTACCCCGTTCCATCCATGATCGAGTTATCTTCAAAAACAATTTAAAAAATTATCAACATTTAAATAAAAAAGCACTTTGCACTTGATGTGTTCCATAACAACTTTTTGAAAATGGAATATGAAAAATATAAATAATTTGTATATTTCCTTCTTTTTTTGAATTTAGTTACTTGGTATCCTTCGTTTACTCTTTAGAAATGATGTCTTGCTTCTAAAATAACAATTTAATACGAAAAATTAAAGGAAATATACATGACTCACTACTTTTTTTTTTTTTTTAAGTGAGTTAATTTACATAATTTAAAAAATTTAAATTATTTTCATTTTGGCACGTTTATTACATGAGACAAATTCTAACGTTAGATATCTAAAACCCCTTACCCCCCCCCCCCCCTTGTTAGCAAAACCAAGCATTTTGAATGCCCTCTCCCCCCTAACGTGCTCACGTGCTTCACAAAAACTTCAAGGTCATTGCGCGGCCTCAAGATGACCTTCAAAAATTCTGAAGAAAATTAATGCTAATAGTGTTGTCAAAAGGCACCAATTACACTATCAGGTCTATTCAAAATCCGAAATTCTTGATTTTCGGCCCACCCTACTGACCAGGAATCCCCGAGATGTACCTTGGTCTCTCAGAAGCGGTGAGGAGCGCATTTTTTGGTTAAAACAATAGATGTCCCGTTTGACTTTCAGCTAAAATCTTTGCAGGATAATTTCAGTGTGGAGGACTTGATAGAACTTTCAGCACATTCTTCAATATCTAATTTTAGATTGGTTCCCATTCATTCCGCACTTATTACTTCACTCCAAACCTTCGAATTAAAAAAAATCGTTCATCTCCGTATATTAAGTTATTTTGAAATATTTCCGTTTTAGTGAATAATATTTTTTTTTAAAGCGCTTACGGAAAAATCACAAAAAATGGTCGATACGTCGAGTTATAATCTTGTTTCACCAATGATAATACGATGTGCATTCTCATTTAAAATAAATGAAACGAAGAATTTTAAGTATTAACAGGGAAAAATCAGCGATATTATTTCCCGTGAAGCAGCACTCATAATCTTTAATTACATAGTATTTTTTTTGATCTTTCTGTATCGCTGATGGCATCAATTTTCCAAGCGTAATTTTTTTTATTTTACATTAAAACCGAATTCACCATTTGATGATAAAATGAGGGGCTGAGATATTTTTTTACCTTTGACTTTCGCTGTCAAAATGATGTAAGGAATAAGCCAAACTAATTCCAAAAATCAAAATTAACGTTTTTTTTTATCGAAGAATTTTTTTGCCGTATAAAAAAAAAACTTGAAAAGCTGGGTCAGGTCATCCCATTTTTATTTCTGGTGTCGAATACTTTATGCAACCCGTATCGGAAAATTTTTCAGGGGGAAATATATTTCACACCCAGGACTCGATAAGTGTGACAAATTATTTCTGTGTCGACAAAAATCCTTTAACCTTAGGAATTCTTCATATTTTTCTTTTCGGCGAGAGAAATTTCATAATTAAAAAAATAGCAATAAAAAGAACAAAAAGAAACGGCGTTAAACGTTTTTTTTTGTGCCATTAAAAATATTTTATAAGAAATATGTAAATTTTTACTTAATTTAATTTTCTTTTGAGCGCCTTTTAAAGTTATGAAAAAAAAAAAATGTTTGGTGCGATAGTTTGCTTTTTGAAGTTATTCGCCTGCACAAAATCCTTGTGGGTTTATAAAAGTGGAACTTAATGTGATTTAGATAAATTCCCTTTCTTCAGATTTCATTCTGCTTTGTGAGTCATCGTAACTTTTTTTTTTTTTTATTTTCCTTCGAAAAAGGTAATTCCTTAAAACCTTTTTTTTTCTTTTCTTAATTGTTTGATTGTTTCTTTGTTATCTGTGATATTCCGGCAGAGGAGGAAAAAAAATCCGATGGAGGTTTTGAATGAATGGGATCCTATCCAGATAAAAAAAACAAAATCGAATTTTCTTTAAAAAAAAAAAAAAAAAACTTTGTTACGTTCTTTATTTTGACCGTAAAAATGAAAAGACAAAAAAAGGGATTTATTACGTTTACGTGTGAAAAAGTTTACGTCGAGCTGTAGAAATCGTAAAGCAATATTTTTTTCGATTAATGAATTTTCAATTGAACGACTTCCAGGAAAACTATCAAACTTTAGGAGGTGCTGGAAATAATTTAATTCGAATATAAATTGATTATCTTCATTCATTCATTCATTCATTCGTTCCAAAAGAGACAAAGAAAAAAAAAGAATTAATATGCTTGGAAAATCAGGCCTGTAGATCGCTTTAAGGGAGCGTTTATTCTCCAAGAAATAACATTCCCTGTACTATTTTTTATCCGGAAGAGGCTCGGGATCGGTTAAAAAAAGAATTTATCACAATAAATTTTTTCTCCGGGAGTAATTTATACTTTTTTTCCTCTCTTAGAATTTTAGAACTTTTTTTTTTTTTTTATTCTTTTTTATTTTTCAGTCACGTTTTCCTTAATTTTTTAATCACTTTCTCTCATTTTTATTAAACGAGCATGATATCTCCTCTTTATTTATACTTCATTTAAAATCTTTTTTTTTTTTTTTTTTCCTCACTTGAAAATTTTTCTGTAAAATCTAAAGGAGGAGATAGAATATATGTGTATTTTTTTCTTCAAAGAATTTGGCAAAACTTATTTTTTCCTCGCAAATCGAATTTTTCATTTAGAATAAAACCTGAGATTCGATGCGAAAACAACAAAGAAATAAATACAAAAAGTTTTTTTTTTTTTTTTTGACTGAATGTTAGATAAAAACTTTTATTGTTGGAGTTGCTTTCGGCTAGGAAAACTATGCATTGTATTTTTTTTTTCTGGAGTTTTTTCCTCCTCCTCAAATCTCCACTCGACAGCGATAGATGTAACATCTGTTATTGACTTACTACACGAGGAAATTGCACCTTTGTGGGATTTATTTACGCCTCGAACAAAAAGTTCGGTCAAAAAACAAAAAGTAAGCAAGAAACAAAGTTACGTCTTTTCGACTTGTGTCCTAAGACAGAATATTCCTATGTAATACTCTGGTAATCAATATCGAAGATTAGACTTAATACACCAGATCTCTACCGAGTTTAGGATATATGTATATCACCGATGATGATGATGATGATAATGATGATGATAATGTTTGTATTAATTATATTGAGATGTACGTACACGTGGTGACCGGTAGCGTTGTTCATAGCACGCTCGACTCTTAACCATGATATTCGATGCGTCTGTCGTGCTTTTTTCCTAATTTATAGTTGATAGTTTTCCTCAGGTGAGGCTGGTGCTCTAGTCGGAAAATTAACGGCTACTACTGTTTGGCAGGCAGTGGCAATCACCGAATGGTGATTTCTACGAAAATCTTTCAAATAACCGTTCGGAAGCGGCGTTAAACTGTAAGTCCCATATTTCGTACACGCACAGGTACATACCTGCACTTAGACATTTTTTCCCCTCGGTACTTTCAAAAAAACCCTTTACGACGCCCTTTTACTACGAGAGTGAGGTTACCTTTATTGTTTCCAGTCGTTAGTCATTCTTTTCATTTTGTATTTTTTTTTTTTTTTTTTTTTATCTTTATTCTCAATTTACAAAGATTGCTTCTAAAAGGCTTGTCGCTGTTAGCTTCTTATAAATAAATAAATAAATATATCACCATACTCGCTTTCTAGCGAAGGACCAAGGAGGAGGTACATCCGTACTAGGCAGGCCAACTGAGCTGTGTCCATCGCAATTTGCAGAGGAGATATGCTCTTTTGAACTGTTGCAGCTCGAAACCGGTTCAGGTAACGGTTAAAAAGAGTATATCTCCATGCAAGATTGCGATGAATATAGCTCAGTTGCCCTGCCTAGTACAGACATGGAAGAGGGGCTATCATTTTTGAGACCGAAAGCCATGCTCATAGTGCTTCGTGATTTTTTTCTTACAGAAAATTGCTTGCAAATGATCGTTTTAACTTGTTGGTAGTAGAGACCCTTATTTAGACAGAAAAAATGAGCGAGAGATTTTAGTGGCATATGACCATGCGCCCATTGATTTTTTTCTTCTTCTGTCTGTTTATGTTTTTAATTATTTTCTGAAAGCACTTTTTATTCAACTGTCTTTTGCAAAATGGATGCGCATGATCATATGCCTCAATTCAAATGCAAATGCAAAAATGCCTCAATTCAAATGCGCATTATCATATGCCAAAATTCAGCGCCCATTTTATCTGTCAAGTCTCTTCTAGCTAAGAGTCTCTTAGTTGGTAGGAACATCGTGCAACCAAGTTTTGCGAAGATAGCATAAGGAGAGAGAAATTTTGCAAATCGTAAAACGATGGAAGTTGGAATTCTTTGGTCACTTTCTCAGAGGACCTAAACATGAACTTCTGAAGACAATCATTCAGGGACATATCGAAGGAAAAAGGAGAATAGGCCGGAAGAACCTATCGTGTCTGCGTAATTTAAAGAGCTTGGACCGGTTTAAGTGTCGAAGAGCTCTTCAGAACTGCCCCCGATAGAGATGAATATAAAAATCTCATTGATGGTCGCCTACGCCTGGACACAGGTACGGCACAGAAGAAGAAGTTGGTAGAAAAAACGATTTCCTTAATCATAGTTTGTTTTTACATTTTAACTTTGAGATTCATTCCAATTTTGGAAAAAACAGGCCTTGAGAAGAAAAATATATTTATATTATTTTTTTAGACAATTCCAAGCTGTTGGAATATTTTCCTGGAAACTTGGAAACGTGCATTAACACCAATAGAAAAATACACACAAAATCCACACAAAATCCACTTCCTAAGGTTGCTGAGTGGTTCCACTCAGCTCCACTGAGTGGATACACAACCACAGCGAAAGAAACAGAATTTTTAATATGCCTCAACTACCAGATGTTGCGCCTCAGACTCTCCATTAGCTAAGCATACAATCATTTCTAAATAGTGATATTAAGGCAATGAAATTCCATTAAAAATTTTCGAGCACTAAAGACGATTAAATTAAGGATATAAGACAGGACTAGTCTTCCAATTAACGTCTTTTTATTAAATAAACGAATGTCGGGTTAAAATCTTATAATATTCATTACAGCTGTTTCAGCCATGGCGGCCATCTTCAGATGTCTACAAACAAAAGAAAACATACTGAGCAATTAAAACAAAAATCACAACCACAAGTAAATTCCTACCGTTCTAAAAAATATAAAATCATGTAAAAACAATAACGAGAAAGCTAAATATTAATGAGAATCCATTCTTTTTTCTCTTTTTCCTCATGATAAATTAAAACAAAAATCGTTAAAAATATGATATCCGATGAGATCAACAAGGCCCCGTGCAAGGTGACAACTTAAGAAATTAAAATACAAGGCAACAATGCGAATTAAAGCAAACTAAAAAGTTTTGATTCATGAACGGCGCCGTTATTACCATTTAAAATTTTTTCTTCTCTTTTCTTTTTAAATTTATGTATATACATACTTTCATAAGCGTCTAACAATTTAGGATCGTTGATTTCTTTAAGAAGACTTAGACCTGTATCAGAACAATGGTGACCTTCGTTCAACGTGTGGTCGGCTATAGCCGATTTCCCAACCGAATCTTTGTCATACTCTCGGCGATGTTCCTTCCACCTACATTCCAAATTCCGTTTGGTTCTACCAATATATTGACTGGTGCAGTTTTCACAAACCCAAGTATATATTCCTGCTTTTTTAAGATTTTCGACTTTATCTTTAGGTGTCCCTAGAAATCTTCTAAGAGTATTGGTCGGTTTGAAAACTAAATGATGATTTATCCTCTTAAAAACCTTATCCCTATACTCTTAGAAGATTTCTAGGGACACCTAAAGATAAAGTCGAAAATCTTAAAAAAGCAGGAATAGATACTTGGGTTTGTGAAAACTGCACCAGTCAATATATTGGTAGAACCAAACGGAATTTGGAATGTAGGTGGAAGGAACATCGCCGAGAGTATGACAAAGATTCGGTTGGGAAATGGGCTATAGCCGACCACACGTTGAACGAAGGTCACCATTGTTCTGATACAGGTCTAAGTCTTCTTAAAGAAATCAACGATCCTAAATTGTTAGACGCTTATGAAAGTATGTATATACATAAATTTAAAAAGAAAAGAGAAGAAAAAATTTTAAATGGTAATAACGGCGCCGTTCATGAATCAAAACTTTTTAGTTTGCTTTAATTCGCATTGTTGCCTTGTATTTTAATTTCTTAAGTTGTCACCTTGCACGGGGCCTTGTTGATCTCATCGGATATCATATTTTTAACGATTTTTGTTTTAATTTATCATGAGGAAAAAGAGAAAAAAGAATGGATTCTCATTAATATTTAGCTTTCTCGTTATTGTTTTTACATGATTTTATATTTTTTAGAACGGTAGGAATTTACTTGTGGTTGTGATTTTTGTTTTGATTGCTCAGTATGTTTTCTTTTGTTTGTAGACATCTGAAGATGGCCGCCATGGCTGAAACAGCTGTAATGAATATTATAAGATTTTAACCCGACATTCGTTTATTTAATAAAAAGACGTTAATTGGAAGACTAGTCCTGTCTTATATCCTTAATGAAATTCCATAGTAACAAATTTAAGTGTAGAAATTGGCCTTTTTATAGTCAAGATAAGGAGGAAAGTTATCTCTGAAAACAGCAATTAAAAATTCGAACATTGCGAAACTGATCTAGCTTCTGACATTTTCAGATCTTTGTGCCAGTGGTAAAAATTCAATGTTTTTGGAACTATAGTGAAAATTGTTGTAGCCCTACATATTCGGTATACGTCATGTAGTTCTTATATGACCTTAATGAATATTAAAAGAAGTTGCTTTCTCTCTGTTTAACGTAGCGATAATTTTATTATGTGCTATACATACTATACGTATTATTAGCAGCCGTATTTTATAACAATCTGAATGCAGATTTATGAAAGTTTATTTTCGAAAAGTACACAATAGGCAATGCTATGACGCATTTTCCCTCTAAAACGTGATACTTTTCTATTTTTGATGAAAAACGAAAATTCCTCGAAAATCAATTTCATATCATTTTCCGAAAAGCAAAAGGAATTCGAAACGCTTTTTGACTTGTTTTATCAAGATTCAGATAACGTCCTTTCTGCTATAGAGATGCTCCTTGTGGATGGAAAAGTTTGAGTAATGAATTTCCCAGCAATGCAGAAGCAACCCCAACGAGATCCATCGGATGAAATGTAAACTTCGTTTAGATGCTGAATTCTGTCAAGGAGCGAGAGGCAGCACTGACTCGATAGCTTTGTAACGTTTTTTTATTTATTTATTGAAAAAGAAAAAACCCCGTCTACAATGTTCCTTCAACTTCGAATTCATATCTTTTTAGTAATAATTATTAAGATAACAGAAACTGGAGCTTTTTTTTCTGTAACAATTGCTGAAACGTATTTTTTTAATATTTTAAAAATCGATCTTCAATCTAAAAACATAACAACAAAGGAACTCAAAACGATAAGTATAGTTCACAATTTTTCCGTCAGGTGGTGGTTGGATTTCTTTTTCCGCGCTAAAAGGATAAAACTTGTTTTATTTGAAAATTGTTGAAATGTTCTGTAGTCGCAACGTTTCGCAATTTGCATCCGAAAATGCTTTTTCAATCTTCGATGTTTGATTAGTTTCGTAAAATATTCAAAAAGTATTGGTGCTGGATAAAAATTGTCGATAAGTTCGGTGAGAATGTTGGTAATCCGGTAAAATGTCGGTAATCCGGCGTACATGCTCGAGTTGGATGAAAGTGACGAAAATGTTCAAAAAAGCCTCATTGGTTATGTAGAGCGTGCCCTAACCTGTACGCCGAGCATGTTCGCACATGTTTGGCCTGGAACTGCGTCCTAAGATATACTACAACTCTTTCTTTGGGAAAAAAATGTCTTTTAAATTGATCAGGATCTTTCTTTTTTGTAAGTAAAGCTTTCTCAATATATGAAAATGCCACTTCTATAGATGAGCCAATTGGGCGAAGACAGATGGACTAGTAAGCTTAGATCTCAA
Source organism: Liposcelis bostrychophila (assembly GCA_037577465.1). Taxonomy (NCBI): domain Eukaryota; kingdom Metazoa; phylum Arthropoda; class Insecta; order Psocodea; family Liposcelididae; genus Liposcelis; species Liposcelis bostrychophila. Next base: position 16,630,358 of record CM075212.1, on the reverse strand, counting down.
CCTTTTCTGAATTTTTTATTTTTTAACGACATCTTTTTATATGCTGTATGTTGAATTCGACTTTTTGCCCACGTTTCATCGTGATTCTTTGAAGAAGGTTTTTGCTTTTTTCTTTCAGACCTTTATTTTGATTTTTATTTATTTATTTATTCATTTATTTATTTGTTTCTTTATTAATTTATTTAATTATAAAATAATAATATGCCAAAGAAAAATTTTGGAAAATTTTTTCGTGAAATCACCGAAAACTAAAGGAGTTAAGTTAGAAAAGTTAGAAAAGCTAAGAAACTAATCAGGTCTTAATGAAATCTGAAGCTCCACTGTTATACATGAGAGTATGGCGAATTGCATAACTACTCTTTAAGAGGCTCTGCAATTTTTCAAAAAATACCTATTATATTTTAATTCTTGAAAAAACGTACCGGTACCGTGACGGGAAAGGACAAATATTGGACTTTTTGGTAATAAAAAAAGGTTAAAAAGTAATTAATTTTCTCTCAAAAAAAGGGATATCGTTCTTTACCTTCCAAAACTCGAATTCACAACAAGAAAAATATTTTTTCGCTGCATCCTTAATGAGAAGCTGCTAACAAAACAAACGTGACGGGAGGACAAATAATTCACTTTTTAGCTAATTAAAAAGGTTTAAAAATAATTTTTATCGAAAAAAAAAATGTTTAAAAATAAATTTTTAAAAAAAATGTTTTGTTTTGTTATTTTAAAATTTTTAATTATAAATTATGTTTCTCTCCGTTTTTAAAAATCTATTCGTTCGCAATTTTCTATGTTTTTAATTAATTTTATTCTATGCGAGGTATTTATTTCATATTTTAAATTAAACAATGTCACATGTTTTCTTGAATCCTTGTTAATGATAGTATTATTCTTGTAGCTCTGATGATGGTTGAAATAAAACCGAAACATGTCAGTCTAATTATTTTAAATTGTTCCACGTCCCGAAAATCATTCGAAATATTACATATTGAGGAACGAAAAATTTAATAAAATAATTTTTATTTTCTTTTAAAAAGGGATATCATTCTTTACCTTCTGAAACGCAAATCCGCAGTAAAAATTTTTTTTCAGCGTGTGTTTGATAAGATATTAAGCAATACTGCCTTAAAATAAAAATGTACGTTTTTTTCAAGAAATACCCACTCCCAAAAGCAGTCGTCATGAAAATTGATTTTCACCGAAAGGCCGCCATCGGAAAAGGATTAAAGATCCATTTTTTGAGGTGATTTATATCTTAGCCGTTTCAATAACATCGTACTACATTTTCCAAGTAGATGCTTCAGATTCGAAATTTTTTCCAGAGGTAGAGAACACACATTAGGACAGTTTTCGTTGTTTTAGACCATTATGGAAAATTTAGAGGGCATAAAAAAAAGGTGTTAAGTTTATAACGGTATTGTATAATTCTTGTTGTCAAATGTCCAAAATTCCAAAAAATGGACTCATTCCATTTTGCCAAGGAGTGTCAAAGAACCCCGCACGAAATAACAGGAATTCGGCTGTCGAATGAAATTTACATTTAAGGGTGCAAATTCACTATGGAATGTGGGACCAACATGTTCGCGCAGCAAGTTGGACAAACATGGTGTACCAACTTGTTGTACCAACATGTTTGACAAACGAACGAACCCACTATTGCAGAACTTACTCCTACGCCGAAATTAGTGTGGAGTGTTGGTCCAACTTGTTTTACCAACATGTTGTACAAACTTGTTGGACCAAACTTCCACACTAATTTTGCTGTAGTGAATTTGCATAGTGAATTTGCTCCCCTGAGTAAATTCTTCGATAGATGATACCAATATGTAGGTCCAACATTTAAAATCACTATGGAATGTTTTACCAACATTTTCGTCCAACATTGCATTGTGAATTTGCACCCTAGAAGTAAATTCTGAAATAGTCGATTCGTTCGTTTGTCAAACATGTTGGTACATGTTTGTCCAACTTGTGGTACCAACATGTTGGTCCAACGGTCCATAATGGATTTGCCCTCCAAAAACACACAAAAGAATAACAAAAACAAATGGAATTTTATCCGATAGCCAAATTCCTATTATTTTGTGAAGGGATCTTTTTTTCACCCCCCTTCCCCCCAATTGAAAGGGGGAATCAGGCATAACTCTGCTCAGAAATTTTCAGGCCTTGCTCGTTAGTCTAACCGGGTTTTTGGTAAAAGACTTAAGTTTTCCAGATGGAAACATAATATTCCTAGCCGACAGTTCTTGTCTGCATCCTCTCCCTCTTGGACCGAAACACTGGTCTTCCAGACAAAAACTGTGAGATAGCTTATTTGGTCTTCCAAACGGAGTCATCAATGCCGAAACTGTTACTTGTCACACCAAAACTTCGGCCACTCAGGCACAAAACGTCTGTCTTCCTGACAGTAATCTTGGTCTTTCCAAACCGAAGTTTCGGTTAATATTTTTCGGATATTGAGACCGAAATTTCTGGAAAAAGTTATGCGAAATTATCTCCTACAGTGAAAAACAAACAGGAGCCTTTGAACATTTGGAAAGGAATGAAAAATTTAATTAAAACAAATTTAATTTTCTTATAATAGTTATAAATAAAATTTCATTACATAATTACACAATTTATTAAATTTTTTACAGTTAACTTTTGAGTTTTTATTGTTTTTTTTTTCCTTTTTTTCTTGATTTCATAATTATTGTTTTTTTTTTTCTTTTTCTTATTCTGTATTTTATTTTTACTTTTTGCATGTTGCTCATTTTACGGATTCACAACCATATAATTTATCCACATAAAAACTGGCTCATTTTTATTTTACATTAAAATGATTGCAGGATTCAGAAAATTCTGGCTTGGTTTATCAGCTTTTATTTTAGATCTGCAATTTTCTTATCGTTATTACTCATTTTCGATTAGCAATAAATCAAGCCTTGGTTTATACCTCAGTATATTTTAGCCTTTTTTGAATAAGTATCGATATTTGTAACACCCTGTAATTAATAAAACATAACAATCGTATTGTAACAAATGAACACTTTTCCTGCATCACTTTGATTTTCCGAAAAATGAGCGAAGCAAAACAATCGTTAATTTCCCCAGTTCTCAAGCATTTAATACGACGAACGTGTATTCGTCCCACATGCCATATTTTCGTAAAATATTACAATCGTGAATTCTTGAATGTCTTTTAAAACCGGATTTGAAAATCCCGATATACAGATGTCACGCTCGGCATTTTCACTATTTATCCGTGAAACTTAATCCCGTCACCCTTCATGATTTATTGATGCGGCTTGCCTAGCAAAAGGGGACAACTTTAAGACTTTCAGTATTGATTTTTCGAATCAATTTTAAGGAACTGACAATTTCTTAACACATGTTTTCGAACGAATCGGTAGAAAAATACGTATTTCCTGGTCTAAATATGGAACGCAGCAGAATCTGAAAATAATTTATGGAGACTGATAAGTTTAAATTATTTATTTTAAATACTGCTGTTTTGGAATTTTTACATGAAAACAATTAAATCGAAAAAGAAAAATCGATTTTGCCAGTTCTTGTAATAACTTTTCGTATTTAGGTGTAGTGATAGTATTTCATTTATTAAAAATGTTTGGATAAAATCGTAAAATTTTAATTTACAATTAAAACATGTTCATTGTTAATTTTTTTTTTTTTTATTTATTGAATAAATTCATAGAAATCAAATATCCGATGATACATCGAATATGATGTATACTGCCTGTTTATCACATTTCAATGTTTTTTTTTGGAAATTTTTTTTTGTTTAAAAAAATAATTTTAAAAAGAATTTTCTTCTATAGAAATCGATCCATTTTGGTGTTACGTGTTTTTAAAGAAAATTTTTAAATCCTAGAATATATATAATTATTTTCAAAAATCCAACTCTGTTCACAGATGTTATGTCTCCACAAATGAATCTGTTAAAAATTATTTAAAAATTAAAAAGATCGCGGTTTATTTTTTTACCGTAAAGGGCGCAAATTTACGCCGAACGTATTGTACAAACATGTTTACCGAACATGTTAAGAAATTTTTCACCCAACATGCTTAAAAAAGCCTCAATTTAGAGTAAAGCTGGCGATAAAAGTGGCGAACATGTTTGTGTCTGATAAAACACAAACGTAAAACATGTTGGACAAACATTTTCATCTAAGCTTTTCCCCAAAATGTTGGGAGAGCTATACACAGGGGTGCTAATTCACTATGGAATGTTGGACCGACATTTTAGTACAAAAAGTGTGACCAACATGTTAGTGCAACAAGTTGGACCAACATGTTGTGCCAACTTGCAGAATTTCTTCCTAGGGTGCAAATTCACTATGGAATTTTGGACCAACATGTTGTACCAACTTGTTGGACCAACATTCTACATTAACTTCGGCGTACGGGTGCAAATTCACTATGGAATCTTGGACCAACATTCTACACTAATTTCGGCTTAGGAGTAAATTCTGCAATAGTGGATTCGTTCGTTTGTCAAACATGTTGGAACAACAAGTTGGACAAACACTTAGCACCAACTTGTTGTACCAACTTGTTGGTCCAAAATTCCACAGTGAATTTGCACCCCTACTCCGAAATTAGTGTGGAATGTTGGCCCAACATGTTGGTCCAACAATCCATAGTGAATTTGCACCCATACGCAGTGACGGTTGAAAATGTTTGTCCAAAATTTTCGCCAAACATGTTCGCCACTTTTATCAAACACAAACATTTTCACCCAACATTCATAAAAAAACGTCACTGCTTATAAGGAGCTTCCCCTGCATGTTGGGGAAAGTGTTTGTCCAACATGTTTGCCGAACATGTTCGCCACTTTTATTCAAAACCAATATGTTTGCCCAACATTTTCGCCGAACATGTTTGGCGTGAAATATAAGTGCAACAAGTGATATAAGTGTTTGTTTGTTCATCCACCATGTTTAACGTGAATTTGGCCCTTAAAAAAGTCACTTAACAACTTATTTAATTTATTTTCTGCCGATTTTATTTATTTTTTAAAAACGTTCTTCCGGTCTGAACAAGATGGAAAGATATCAGTTTGCTATAGCTGTACCCATTTTTTCAAAGTTTTTAAAAGGCAAAAAACTTATAACTCTACGATTTATTAGGTATTTTTTTGCTCTTTATGTTTCAGTGAAGAGCTGTCAAAGAAACTAAATTTTCGACAAAATTTTTTTAAATTAAACTTTGTAACAAAGCCGTTAACCTAAATACATTTTGTAAACATATTTTGAAAACAAATTACATTTATTTTAATTTTAAAAAGATTTAGAAAAATTTTTACAAAAAAATAATTTTTACAAAATTTATTGCACTTCACCGTCTCTGTTACAATGTTTATTCAAAGCTTGCAAATTTTCTTTGATTTCATTTCATTTCATTCGAATTAACGTATTTGGTAAAATTTTATTAAATTAATTAATTTTATTAATTTAATTTTATTTAATAATATTTTTATTAATGTGTTGCGTGATGCTTACTTCCTTCAGACTTTTACAAAAACGTTTTAGCTGTTACTGGTTATTTCCAAAAACCTTTTGCAAATTAAAAGAATATATTATTCTTATAAACTGTATTTCAAAGTTTAAAAATTTATTTGAATGGCAACAAAAGCCAATAATGCTGCTGATTTTGGTGTAAATTCGTTTTCGATAGATAGGAATGTCGGAAGAAGGAAAAAAATTCAAAAAAAAAAAAAAAAAACAATTTTATCCAGTGAAGTCAAGCCGAGGACTTGAACCCGGGAGCTTCTGAATGTCGGTCGGTTGCTCTATCTACTGAGCTGAGTATTGAATTAGCTCAGTAATAGAGAAGTCGACCGTCAATGGAAGGTCCCGTGTTCAAGTACTAGACTCGACGTCGCTAAATGCAACTTTTTCTGAATTTCCTTCTTATCTATTCTTATCTATTAAAAATTCTTATTGGTTTTAATATTTTCTTTACTGTTTATTAATTTTTTTTTTTTTTAACTTTATAAAGTACATTCACGTCGTCGATTTTGAATGCCTCGTACTAAAAACTTCAAATTAATGTTTTTAGCAAAATGCTAAATTATTATTTTTATTTACTCTTCGGCATAGATTGTTGCAACGGAAGAAATGAAAAAAATCCGGATTGCAATATTGAAACATGTCTTGCAAATATTTTCTTTTGGAAACATCTTTGATTTATTTTTGATGCTCAAACCGAAACCTCAGATGGCTAGGCTGAATACCTTCAATTGAGTTAACCTCCAAAAAATTATATTTTCTTCCCTCCTCTCCCTCGCCAATATTTTAGCATTAAAAACAACGTATCACCAAAAGTTTTTTTTTTCTTTGCATACAAATAAAACAATTTCTTTTTTAAAATTTATAAATATTTTTTTATTTTTTCGTGAAGTTATTTAATTTTTTTTTTTTTTTTTTTTTTTTTTTTTTTTTGTATGTACAATTTTTATTTTTTAAATCCTGTTCGTGTTCACGTTAACGATCACTTTTTTTTATATTTAAAAAAAGAACGAATGTCTAAAATTCTACCCCCCGTTCGAGTCATTATCTGACATTGTCTGTCCATGTCATATTTTCCAGGGCCACGGAATAGAGGAACACAAGTAATAAAAGTGCTAATATGTTGAGAGAACTATTTGACAATCCTGCGGATCCTGTTTGCATCGCCGCCGGCCTTTCCCCTGTAAAAATAAACAAAATTGAAATTAATGTTTGTTTATTTATGTATGTATTTATTTATTTATGTATTTATTTTCTTAAGCTGTTGGTTTAAACTTTAACCTTATATAGGTTTAAAACCATGAGGGAGGAAGAACAGATATCCTAGGACAAATCTGTCTGGGAGACGGTCCCATAAGAAAACAACAAAGTTTATGACGTCATTAAAGAAGGAAATCACCGGGGTCGACGTAAATGTATAAAAGTTGTAAAGCACGGCAAGCCTTTAGCTAACTCACAAAGCAGATTACACATCTAAAACCTGGAAGTGGCGTTTTTAAAAGGATACTTGCATAAGAAGTAAAGGCTGAAGGATTATAAATTTCGGATGATATTCTAAGCTTTTCTCGGGTTCTTCAACAATAAAAGTTTGCCTATTTTTTTTTTTTTTTTTTTTTTTTTGAGGGAGGGATGTATTAAGAAAAAGTTGAGCTCTTTTAAAACGAACATCAAAAACTTGGTGAAAAAGTCAAGTTTTTTTTTCTTTGGAAAAAAAAAAAAACCAAAACAAAGAGGAGATAAAATGCAATTAAACTTTTTAATCTGATGTGGCCTTAAAGAAATTTATCAAAAAAAACAGAATAAAAGACAAATAAAAAAAACATTATAATTGAGCAAACATTTTTTTTTCTTTTTTTGAATTCTTTGTTTGTTAATTTTTTTTTTTTTTTTTTTTTTTTTTTTTTTTTTGGAAACCGCCGTGTGCAGTACTTATTTTATATAAAATTAACTAAGTTTTGGATTGACAAAGACTTCTTGGTTACGATTGAATTACTCAGTCTAGTCTACTTTTGTATCTTCCCCATTTGAATAACAATGCGTTCGAGAATAGAATAAGATCGTTTCGCTAATCCTGGTTCCTTTGTTGGGAACAGGAGAACGAAGCTGTACAGCTATGCGTATGTGAATAGACCATGTTGCATGCTAAAATTTTATCCTTCAGCTAATTCGTAAAATAAACTACGAAATCTTCCTTTTCCTTTTCTGGAGGTTTTCGAAAAAGATTTACATTTTCACTTCATTCAAAATTTTATTTGGAATTTTTATCCTTATTTTCTGATATTTTTAGTGTATCACTTGACAAAAAGAAGTTCTATAGGGCGAATATCTTTGGTTTCTAGAAAAAGTGTCCCTGTATTATTTTGATACATTTTTTCTTAGTCTGTCTAATTGATCTTTTTTTTCTTTATAGGTAAGTCGTCATGACCATCCTCTTGAAAACCGAAATGAGCTGTGGCTAAAAAGGTAAATAGTCTTAGTTTTATGAGGAAAATCAATCGCCTCTTAATATCTAAAAGCCGAAAACTCTAAGATCCTTTTATTTTTTCTGGATCAAATGAATCATTGAGAAAAAATTTCCGTCGGGTACATGAGCCGAGTAGGAATCGAACCCACGTCTTCTGCTTGCCGGGCGGGTGCTCTTAATCTTAGTTTTGCCTTTGAACCCAAGAAAAAATGTATTAAAATTGAGTTGTTAAAAACTTAAACTTCGTAATAAAATTTTATAACCCGCCAAAAAGACATCTATTTATAATTCATTATAAAATTTTATAACAAAAATTATTTTCAGTTTTTTTCTAAGTATTTTTTATTTTCTTCTACCGCTTCCCAAATTTTTCTATTTCTTTTTTTCTTTATTTTTGAGCCTTCGTCAAATTGAAAATGTAAGAAATAAGCCGAAAATTCGGAAAAATTAATCTGGAAAATATTATAATTCAAAGTAATTGGCAACTTAAGAACTATATTGTCGCTTTTAAAAAATTAGTTGAAAAGTGGTGTTGTGGATAAAGGCGGCTGGTAACTCGACCACAAGACTCGGGTTCTATTCCAAAAAATTTTAATTTTTTTTTTCCTTTTTTTTTCTCATGAAAAAATGCTTAAAAAAGGGCGTATAAAATCCCCATATGCTAAATATAGTGCAATTCAAGCATAAAATTAATATATTGCTCAGTTAAAAATTTTAATTATAAAAAAAATTTGTAAATAGCTATAAAATTTTATTATCGGCCAATAAGTTATAGAGTTATAACATTTTATAACGCACTTTTTCTTGGGAAATCGTCTGAATCATTCATCTTCCACTTGTACACTGCACAAGTATCATATCTTGCGAAAACACCTTCAAATTTTTTAAAAATAATTAAAATCTTGGATCGCGGAATTTTTCAAGAGGCAGGAAATCAGAATATTTTAATTGCGAAGGTACAATTTCAAAATCAAAATATTCGAGCTATTTTGAGATTGTCCATTCCATATTTTTTTCTCTTAAATCTTAATAAAAACTTTTAAAAAAAGTTTTTTTTTTTTTTTTTTTTAAGTTCGTATCGGTTTTAATTTCCTTTTTTAAAAGAAATCGAATAACTCGGCCCTCTCCCCCCCCCCCCCCTCTTTCATAAAGATTGAAGAATAAACATCGATTGAGATTAAAGAAGAAATTAATTAAACAAACTTCTGAAAAGGACAAAGGGAATTTCAATCGCGAGTGTAAAATTCCTTGTACAAAGAAAAAAAAAAATTCTCCACTTACCATTGAGAACGTGTACACGGACAGTGGCGACGTCTGCGTTGGAAGGACTGCAAGAATATTTCCCGGAGTCGGAGAGCTCGGCGTTTTGAATCAGCAAATAACTCGTAGTGACTTCTCCTTTTTCTGTGATGACGCTAACTCCTCCCCTATTGGAGTCGTAACTGATCACCTCCTCGTGATGATACCAGAAGATGTAAGCCGGTGGCTCAGGAGAAAACTTAATGGTACAAGTCAGATTTATGGTGCTCCCTTTATCTACGTGAAGATCGGGACCACCTAATATCGACGCCGTTGGCACTGGAAAAATAAAATATATCCATTTAACATATTCTCCTATTTTTTTTTTACGTCGATAACATTGGGGAAAAAAAATAAGAGTTTTTTAAAATATATTGCTTCCTTATTTAAAAAATGAGTTTCTAAATCCGGTATCTTAAATTCAAGTTTCTAGGGAGAAAAAAAAAGTCGTGGGCTATTCAAAAGTTTGTACATACATTCAAACATCCTAAGGCAATTTTTTTCTATGTTATTGAATTTTTTATTTCATGAAAATTTATATACGCCCATGCTTTGTTAAAAGCTTTTTTTTTTTCATGCAAAAAGACCTAAATCGAAACCTGATCTTGCTTAAATAATTCTGTTTAACGTCGGAAACCCATTCATTCAGAACACGAATTTTATCCGCTTTAAAAAATGGTGACTCCGAAAGTTCTTCGAAAAAAAAAAAGAGAAAAAATTTTTTTTTAACGAATATCACATTTCCATTCCCTCCAACGTAATCATTTTTTCATTTGATCGATTCCAGGAATTTTTTTGCAATTTCTTTCTTGTGTCCAGTTTTTTGATGGCTTAGCATACGAAAAATGTTTTTTTTTCTTGGTTGAAAGCCATTTTTTCCTAATGTTTTCTTTTATTTTTCTGCTTGGACTTAGGTAGGACACGTTAAGAAGAACGATTTTTTTATATGGGCCCAATCGGCCCTGCTTGTTAGTTATAAACCAAACCAAACCGAACAAATTCAAATCAAATCAAATCAAATGTTAGTGCACGCATAAGAAAAATAATCAAAGGAGTTGAAACAATTTTAGTAAATTTATTAATGGGTCATCAGAAATTTTGTTAATTCAGTAGCACACGTAAAATCAATTCTCTTGTTTACAAAGTCTACCTCTCCCGTATGGATCTCTAGTAATGTTCTTGGGCGGTTCGAAAAACCTCGTTTTCCCTTGCGGACTATCATTGTCTTGGTACATTCTTTGGTAGATATTTTGTCGGTAAATGCTATCTACTTCTCGCCACGGAGGTTTATTAACGTAAGAAGAGGGGGGTCGATCTGGAAATAACAAAATCAATTTAAAGAAGAAACAAAATCCAAATCGTTTACAACTTTTAAAATTGAGTTCAAATGCAGCTGTAACTACAAAACAAAACAAAACGGGGAAAAAAAAGAGTAGACCTGTATATCGAACGGAATAAAGTTTTAAGGGAAACTCATTGAACTAAGTTTTTAACTCGATTAATGTTAGCATTGTAAAATTAATGATCTGAGTTTCATTTTTTTTCCCTCTCTATTGTTGTTTTGATCGTAAAATCGCAAGACTAATAAACGGTTTGAGGAAATAAATTATAACTTTAGTCTTTCGGAAAAGACTAAAAAAAAAATAAGTTTATTAAGCTTTACGAGTAATCCGCGGAATTTCATATAGCATGTTTCATAAAGAGGAAAAAACTGGTAAAATGAAAGGGAAATAGCTGAGAAACAAAGTAAAGGAAAAAATGCAAAAAGATGAAAGGAAGAGGAAGCAAAGGTGCAGGAAAAAGTGAAATACAGTTGAACCTTCATAACTTTACAGTCAAAACCTATGTTTGGCGTATGGAAAATTCGTGAAAAGTTATCGAGGTTCGACTGTAAAGAGAGAAGTAGGCATTTCGTCTATCAGGTGATCATTTTTACCTCCTCCCACTTTTCTCTCTTCCCCCAGGATAATCTTTTTTAATAGTCCTTAGGGGGTAAGGGATATAAAAAAAGATTTCCTGGTCAGTATTTAGCCTTGGCGTCTGATTTAATTACAAACGCTTCATCTCCTCCCGAAAATGATGGTTAATAATTCTTCTCTTGTAACAGATATGAACGTATCTGTGTTTTTCAAAACAATGTAATAGAGCATTCGGTACACCCATTGTTCACAAAAATGCAGGGCACGTTCGAATCGCTCTAAAAAAAGCAAGTGGTGCTTGTAAGACGTTAGCAAATTGTTTCAGGTAAGAGTAGTGCTCTAATCAGAAATTCAACGGTTACCATTTCTCGGCAGGAAATGACAAACCACGGAGCGGTGATTGCTCCGTAAATCTCTCAAATAAAAAAGCTTCTTCTTTTTCGGCATAATCAGGACATGAAGCCCTATGACCCGGCGCCTACCTTTACCAAGTTCGGTTTCTGGTGTAAGGTTTAGGCGTTACTACGTCATACCCCTTAATGTATCGAGTGACGAGCTCGAAGACGCTCAAATAGGCGGCTTTAAATCGTAGCTCCGATATGCCTGTGAGCGCAAGTACTGACTGATGTTTGAGATATCACTATGCTCCCCCACGAAAGATTTGACTTACTTTAAACGTCAAAAAGACGTCATCAGGCATGGCCACATTCTGGGACGATTATACGAATCGAAATGACGTCAAAATGACGTCTTTAAGAATGACTGATAATAAAATTTGTCAGTGGATGACGTCAAAAGAAGACATCTTATTGACGTCTGAAACAGATGACATTTCGAAATCGAGGTGACGTCAATACGACGTCAATAACACGTCATTTTGACGTTGAAAATGTCTTTAAAAAGTTTCTAACGAACTCCTTTGGCTTTTGTTGTATTTTTGGTACAAGTTTCAACTTGTTCCAAGGAAACAAGATCCAAGAAAGCAAAATCAAAGTTTTTCGACCAAAATTTTTTTTGAAATTATTTTCCACCGCCCATAGGGTACAAATTCACTACGGAATGTAACAACATGTATTAAATTGTTGGACCAACATTCCACACTAATTTTGGCGTAGGTGTAAATTTTGCAATAGTCGATTCGTTCGCTTGTCAAACATGTTGTACAGTTATTAAAAAATGAAACTCTTCCTTAAAGATCCACAACTAATTTAATTTCAATAAATTAGTTGTGGATCTTTAAGGAAGAGTTTCATTTTTTAATAATCATCCGGTCCACAGGGCTGCCAAAATTAATTCAATGTTGTACAGTACAAAACGTTCGTCCAGCATTCCAACTAGTAGGTATAACATGTTGGTTCAACATTCCGTAGTGAATTTGCACCCATACATTTCAGACCAGTTAAAACTTGCACAAAAAATTCCAGGATATGCCAGAGGAGTTTTTAGATACCTAAAATTTGGATTTTTTCATCGTAAATCGAGTATCAGAAAAAAACAGCCATTCCTTCCGGCCTCTGTAAAGCCTCCTCTTAACCGACAACAGTATATTTGTTGTATCCATTTCCAAAAGTACTCGTCTTTGGAATGACCTGGTCCCGGCCATGCAATTTTGAAAATTTAATTTCTTTAAAACCAGATACGTTTTGGGGACCGGAGCCTATCCGTCAACAATGTTTCTTTAATCCTCTGCCCTAACGTTACAGGGCATTCCCAGCTAATTGCCATTTCTTTCAGCATGGTTACATTCAAAAACCATGTACATGTACAACCATCGTTATCGCCATATCCTTCGAAACTCTGTAGCGCTATAAATAAAGTTATTTCATTTTATTTATTTACAAAGAGACGAAAAAGGAGAGGGATGATATTGAATGTTTAATGCAAATGCTTGAAAGCAAGAAATAGTAAGGGATATAATGAATGTGAACAAGTGAAACTGAGAATAAATGTCGCCATTTCTACGAGACAGTTTGATAAAGTAGGTTTGCATATAGTTTTAATTCAGTTGAAGTTGATCTTGTTTTCCCAGACTGACGGTTTACAAATAACACTACACTTTCCATATCGGTCACTGACTTGGGAATATCATTTGCTTTTCCTCCTCAAGATTATTTATTTCCCCCCCCCCCAAAAAAAAAAGAAAAAAAAAGGAAAAAAATGTACAAATGTAACATTTTTAGGTTTTCGTTTTCATTAGCAAGGAGGAACCACAGACCTCGGAAATGTAAACTGAGGTTTCCAGGAACCGAAATCCGCATTAAATACAATACTTCTCTCTAATTTATTTGGTTTTGAAACTCGTCAAACTTTATAAAATTCCAACCGAAACCGAAGTCCTTTTAAGAGAGCAGAGATTAAAAAATTTATAATTAATCGACCGGAGGAAGGAGAATTATGAGGAAAAGGCCAAAAGAAGAAATTCTATTCGATTTAATAACGAAAGCGTACGGTGTTCGGATAGGGAGGACGATGTCAAGATGCAATAAATAGAATGAATTATTTCTTCTCGAATTGGGTCGAGATTCCGCACGACATTCCATTTAACTTTTGCAGCAACACTTTTGTCTGAAAGGGAAAAAAAAATGGTTTGATATCTTCCATCCGCAATTAATTAAATTTGGTGAAAAAGAAAAATTGTTACAAAACATTTCGATGAAAAAAAAAAAAAAAAACGTTTAAAATTTTCCGAACGAGTGAAGTTCTTGTAAAGGAATCCTTAAGGATAAAAAGGCACGATTACTTTTATTGAAAGGGTATGAATTCGATGCTTATCCAGATTTGATCCGACCCGATTCCAGTCGAAACAATTTATTCAATTAGAAATTGCTATTCAATTCGTCTTGAAATCGTTCATGAAATGGGCTTCTCTTTCCGTTGCTCTTCTGTCTTAAACTCCGTTTCCAGCTTTGTAAATTTCATTGCTTATAAAGACTAATGTAACTTTGAAATTAGTGCTTATTTACTTTGAATGGAGGAATTAAAAGAAGCAAAGGTTTCGTCGAAATTTTGGGAAAATATTACTTTGAATTCTCCTTTTGTTATGAGAGTGGAGTATGAATTTCTGTTGGGAGTAGAACGAAATAATACACGGCACGTTTACAAGCTCTTCCGTAGAAGAAAAATTAATCCGATCCGTTTTAAAAATGCTATTATTGCACTAAAAATGGCTAAAAAAAAATTTATCGTTTAAGACCGACCAGAATTACATTCTATCCGGTTCGGAAAATTTCCGATTTATTTCCAAGCGGATCCAAAGTAAATAAACTCGAAACCTGGTCGAGAATGAAATTTCTGCCCTAATAAACAGCACCGTATCTCTCGTCTCCTGTTTGTCTCGCAAAAGGAGTACGATCAGTCGCAGACTAGTGGCAAAGAGTTGTCCTGGCTACAATCCAAAATAACATTGAACAACGTTTCAGAACGAAACGACTTTTTTTTTTTTTTTTTTTTTTTTTTGCTTTCTCGCTTTCCAAATAAATACAAGATACCAATTTACATACATTTTTCTTGCAGGTTCTTTTTTTTTTCTCCCAATTTTCGTGACTCGAATGGAGAAGAAGAACACCCTGAAAAAATCGCTTTGAAGATCATAAAAAATTAAATGGAAAAAGCGGTTTTTTTTCCTTCTTCTTCTTCTTCAAAAGCTTGAAGCGGGCGAAGAAAAAGGCGAAAAAAATTTTTTACGTCAAAAGAAACAAGACGACCTCTTAAGTACAGGAAGGCAACAGGAAATAATAAAATGTAAAAGGAAAAAATGAACGTAACAAACATGCATTTTATATATATGGATTTTCAAAAAAAAAAAAAAAAAGAAGAAGAAGTAAAGCCGCAACGACGAGACTGAGACTGAGAAAAAGAAGCCAAGAGGAGAGAAAAAAAAGTTGAATAACTTTTCGAGAAAAACAAAAAAATTTAGTACCAAAAAAAGTAGTTAAATCGGGAGAAAATATGATTTTGAACGTTAGTAAGAGAATCGAATAAAAAGTTTTTTTTTTTTTTTTTGGATTTGGATTTATGGAAGGAGAAAAATATTTTAAATTGCAAACTTTTTCAGAGTTTCAAGAATGTAAAACTGAACTTTATGATATTTCGTTTTTTTTTTTCAACCCCTTTTCGTAATTTCTTTTTGATTTATGCCGCAAAAAGGCGTATTAATTATAAAATAAAAAAAAGAGGAATAAAAAAATACTCACCGACTACATTTAAATTAACGAAATACGATCTAACAGGCTGGGTGCTGATTTGACATTCGTAAATCCCAGCATCCCTTTTTTGGGCGAATTTGATTTGCAGCGTCCATTCGTCGTTGTCTTTGTGATGGGTCGCTGCAAACCTTTGATCGCTGGTGTATGTATATGAACCTACAGTTAAAATGTGGATGTCTCTGTGTCGAATCCACGAAACCTAAAAGAGAGAGAGAAAAAAAAAGTAGGTGTAAGTTTAGAGAAATGAAACAGTTGTATGGGCTTAATCTAAAATTTAAATTGCCAAAAGTACAAAAATTTTTGCTAACGAGCAATAAGGCGCAAGTTTACAATCGAAAATGTACAGCAAACATGCTGAACGGACTCTGTCGTCGTCCAACATTATTAGAAATGCCGCAATACTAACTGTTATGTAGAGCTTTTCTGAGCATGTTATTGGGAAAATGTTCGCTTAACATGTTCACCGTACGTATATCTGTCATGTTTGTTGTCAAACAAGTTTGTTTTGTTTGCGTTACATGTTCAATAAATGAATTTACCTCCATAGAAAATGTCTAAATTGAACCATATCATGACTGCTGCCTTGTTGCAGCAAAATGTGTAGGAACTTTATCAAGTTGTTTCGCCAGGTACAGAATCGTTACTAAATTGTATTACAAGACAAGACCAAACTTGCACAAGACAAGTGGAAACGTGTTCACCGTTCAAACTTGCACAAGACAAGTTCAAACGTGTTCGAACTGACACGAGACAAGTTCAAACGTGTTCGAACTTGCGAAAGACAATTTCAGACCTTTTTAACACCAAAATCTTTCAATGCAACTGATGCTGCACTATAAAAAATACTATACGATCGTGATAGCCTCGAAAAGGTGTAAATATTTTGTGTGTGGGGGGAAAAAAAAGTACTGAAATTAAAAAAAAATATATATATATTCTGAAATTAAGGAAGTTAAAACTTAATTCCGTAGTTTTTCTCCGGTTGTAAAAACGGTCATGTCGGAATGTTATAGGGGCATAACCAAGTTTAATAAACTGGAACTCGTAAAAAGATTTATGCTTCGAGTTATATGAGCTTGAAAACAAATTTTTCCGTCAATGGTCAAGGTATTAAGATTTATTAAATTTTCGAAATAACATTCAAATTTTTTTCCCCCTTGAGAAAACGAAAAGATGGATGTGTCATCATCTTATCGAAAAAGGAAAGTCGCGTTTTTAAAAACATTTACAAAAAAAAAAAAAAAAAAAAAAAATTCTTTGAAAGCTTCTTCAAAAATTAAATTTCTTACGGAGAAGGAAAATAATAAAAAGAAAGGAGAAGAACAACAGGAATACTTCGAACATTAACTTAAACAAATATGGTTCTTTCAATCGAAGAAACAATATTAAATTTTTTTTTTGAGGCGAAATTTTTTGTGAAGTGAAAACATTAATATCAGTTTTAGTACCGAAGTCAATTATAAGGGCGTAAACAGCATAACGTTTTTATTATTAAATATTAAAAATAAATGAAAACTTTTCTTTTTTCCGTTGAAACAAAATGTTTTATAACTCCTTGGGAGTATTAAAAATTTCTCAAAACTTTAAATACGTTCAAAGTGTATAAAATATTATGAAAATTCCCCGAAGAATATAAGAAAAGACAACAAAATGTAGCGAAATGTGAAACCCGATTCGGATACGCCTACTTGAAAACTTTACAAGAGGCCGTTTTTGTTTCATTTCATTTTTTTTTTATTTTTTTTTATAAATGATTATTCGAAACACTTTGAACCTATCGGCTCCTTTTTGGGAGTTATTCATTCGTATCGAATCGGTCGAGATAACTTTACGGGAAAACTGTCATAAACATCGGGGAATCGAGAAAGGAATCGATTTTGAAAAGCTCAACTCGAGTCAGTCAAAAGTTATAGTAACTTTCATCTGAAAACTCGAAACTTACTAGATCATTTTTTTTTAAATACGGACTTTTCGAAATTTTCGCTTCGTTTTCCTTCTTCACTTTATCAACTCAAACACCTCCGCACATCTCGAGGAAATTTTATTTTAATCAAAATCTTTTCTTATGATTACTTTTTCTTGTGCAGCGAAGGCGTTTGTAAGCAATTTCACTTCCTAGATTGACTTGAAGTGAAGGGATGTGAAAAAAAAAATCCGTTCATTTCTTAATGCTAAAGTATGAAAAAGTAAAGGAAACCCCTACTTTCATCCTACGAGTAATCAAAGAAAATCTCTTTGATACTTTGACATTTCAATCGCAGGATCAATCAAAACAAAGAGAAAAAAAAACGTTTCTTTTTTTATCCATAAATTCATTTTTTTTTTTTTTTTTTTTTTTTTTTGACATGTGAAAGAATAACAAGAAGTCTCTACAAGGTTAACTCAGAAAAAGACTTTATTCTAGATAACAAGATTTAAAAAAATAATGTCGAATCACGAGAGATAGAATTCAAAATCGAAGGAAGAGAGCCACATTTTTTCCCTTTTTTTTACGGATTGGAATTATTAATTTTTAAGAATGAAAATCTTTTTATTTTGTTTTTTTTTTCTATTTCGTTGCGGTTTGTGGGGTTTGAAGAGAAAAAGAGGGGACAGGAAGAAGAAAGGAAGTAATCGACGGTTTGAAGTACATGAGTAAGAACCAATAAGTAACAAAAAAAAGGTAAAAAGAAAAATAAATAAAAAAATGTGAATGAATGGTTGAAAAGTATTGTAGTAATTGTTAACGAATAGAGTTTCTAATTGTATTTTTAAGAAAAAGAGACTAGTAATAGTTTGGGTCAAGTAGAATTTAAAAATAAATCGAAAAAAAAATCCCTTCAAAAAAAGAACTAAAAAGCAAAAAAATAATTTTTTTTCTGAATTATAAAAATAGAGCTGAAAGGCAGAAAACAAGGTTAATTTTCACGATATAGTTAAGAGTTTGATTTCCCGAAAAACTGAACCATGACCTTCAGATTTGAAAAATTGTCGCTACATG
The DNA here is from genome assembly GCA_037577465.1 of Liposcelis bostrychophila. Taxonomy (NCBI): domain Eukaryota; kingdom Metazoa; phylum Arthropoda; class Insecta; order Psocodea; family Liposcelididae; genus Liposcelis; species Liposcelis bostrychophila. The sequence goes on along the minus strand of CM075212.1, from coordinate 16,611,987 downwards.
CAATAAATAGGCTAATAAAAGTGGATTCAAAGCACGAAAGAAGCGCAGAAAAAAATTTTTGTTCAAGGAGCAAGTAGTTTAAAACTTGTTCCTTCAACAATAGTATATTTCTATATAAGGGTGCAAATTCACTACGGAATGTTGAAACAACATGTTGGTACAACAAGTTGGACTAAAATGTTGTACCAACATGTTTGACAAACGAACGAATCGACTATTGCAGAATTTACTCCTACGCCGAAATTAGTGTGGAATGTTGGTCCAACAAGTTGGTACAATATGTTAGTCTAACTTGGTCCAACATTCCATAGTGAATTTGCTCCCTGACAATCCCTTGTTGGACCAACATTCCACACTATGGTGGACTACTATTGACTATGGAATGTTGGATCAACATGTTGGTTGTACTTTTTGTGCCAACATGTGGGTCCAACATTCCATAGTGAACACCCTAGGGTGCGAATTCTGCAATAGTCGATTCGTTCTTCAATAGTAGTTCGTCTAACTTGTGGTACGAACATGTTGGTCCAACATTCCATAGTGAATTTGTAACCTAAGGATTGCAAACGGTAAAATTTTCTGTCGAAACCGAGCTTTAAGCCCGAGGCGAAAGCGAGGGCCTTAAATGGGTCTAAACGATTGGACTTACATAGTCGAGCAGATTGGAACAAAGTCCTATCTTTATTGTGTCTTGTAAAAAACTTCCTACCTTGCAATGGTCACGGAATATCTCAGAACTCGGTAGAAAAAATCCGAATCTTCTTAGAGTTTTTAGAATAGAATAGCTCTTAGAAAGAATAGACTAATCTCCATAGAAAACTCTAGGATATAGGAATCTTTTCTTCTGACTTTTAAGGTACAGAATCCTTCCTTGACCACTGCCAATAGAGAGTTTTATCACGACACAATAAAGATAGAGATTTTTTCGAATCTACGAAAGAAAAATTTCAAACGACTACCAATAAATAGAGACTTTAAAATGACCAAGCAAAACAAAACCCCCCCAAAAAAATAGGACTCTTCCTGCTGACTGAAAAAAATAGGGAGCTTTTACGCTGTTCAAAAAAAAAAAAAATGATAAGGATTGCCTATACTTGAAATCGGTATGCACTTAGTGTACCTTTCAATTCATAGATCGAGTATCTCTTGAAAATATTTTTTTATTGAAATCATACAAAAATCAAAATTGTAAAAAACATTTTCCGAATTTTCCTAGAATTTCCCAAACATTTCTCGAGAATTCGGACCTTAAAAAGATAAAATATATACTTCGGTACATTATCAAAATGTTTACGACATCGGCAGAAAAACATGAACGTTCAGATTTATATACATATATGCAAGGTTGAAAATGTTTAAAAGAACGAAAGGGAGGAGAAAAAAGACAGAAGGAACGGAAAATTCAAGCGGAACTTATGGATATTATATATTGTATGTGTATACGTGGAAAACATTTAACAAAAATAGGAGAGGCGTTGGGACTTCCCGAAGGATCCCGAATTTAAATTAGAATACGCAACAACGTTCGTGCACCCGATGACGGGTGACTTTAGTTCGTTAACTTTATTTTATAGCGGAATAATTTTATTCGACTGGGAGTTAACTCTCAAAACGAACCTATTTATGAACCAATTAGAAGGGTTTGGAATTGTAAATCGGAGTATCGTCTGGAACGAGGAAAAACTAGAAATCAAATAAAGTTGGTTTTTTTTTTTTTTTTTTTTTTTTTTGTGCTGACTTTGTTGAAAAGAAAGAACCGCTATTTTAATTAAATTTGTTTTCCTGATCACCGGTCACCGACGAGAGAAAATCGCTTTTCAAATGAGAAATCGGGCAAAAGTTCTCATTAATTGAAGGTTGTTTTTTTTTCTCCTCTCGACGATTTAAAAAAAAAAAAAAAATAAATAAAATAAAATAAAATCAAGAAAAGAAAAAAAAAAGCTCGAAACTTTTTTTGCTGTAAATGAAAACATGGAGGATTTTGGAAAAAGAGAAAATTTTTATGGCTATACTTCGTATCGACCCTTAAGTAACGTTCATAACCCAGCATTAAGGGCGTTGAATTATCACAAGAGAAGAACAATGGGAAATGCGCGCTTGCCACAAATCAGAGCGAAAGCTTGCCTTACATCAGAAATGAATGTTTCCGTGAATTATTTGATAAATGCAACGAGTGAGGTAAGGTTTTCGCTAAACCGTCAACAATCATGTTTTGGACCGATTCCAAATTACTTGAAAGCGAGAGTGTTTTTACAACACCCTACCCACAAACCTGCCCCTTTTCCCGATTCCGACTGACCCCCCTTCCATAACTCCCCCTTAGTTTGCCCTTTTTCTGCGATTTCGGAGCCTGAGAAAGTCATTTCAAATTTAACGTGTTCATCCACATTAGAGAATGGGAAATATAATATCTTTTTTAAATGCTTCGATGGGTTGCTTCTCTTATGACACTAATTTTCATCTCGTATCTTTTATCTTTAAAGCAAGCTTAAAACCTCAGTCTTTGGGATCGACCCTGCGAGATAAAATCAAAATGGAAATGATCATTAAAACCGACTTTTAGAATGCCGACCCGGGAATTAAGTTAAAATATTTCTTTTAAAACGTTTCTTTTCTCTTTAACCTAATCATCACTTTTTTTTGAGTGTGTGTGTGTGGGAGAGAAAAAAAAATCCTATTGTTGCGCAGCATCAAAAATATATTCCACCATTAAAATTAAGCACCGTAATTATATGCATGCAAAACCTTTTTCTCGACGTTTGTTTGTTTACCTTTACCGTTTCGCAGTTTGTTATTCAAATTATACGTCAGGAACCGAGGCCTAGGTTTCGCTTCTATTCGTTAAAAATTCTTTCGTTTAACAGAAATAATCTCTTTTGTCTCTTTTTTTTTTTTTTTTTTTTTTTTTCGTTTTCTGTATAAAAAAGTAATTTAGTAGGAAGGAAAGTCCGACTATCCCATAAACCTTATTTAAACCATTAAGCAATATCGTATGGGAAGATAGAGTTTAAAAAAAAGTACGGATCTACGTCATTTTAAGATGACCATTTTTTTATCCATTCATTTTTTTCTTCAAAGACGCACCATCTGCCCAGTGAAAGAAAAAAATATTTGCAAAGACCATTAAGTCTCAAAAAAAAAAGTATATAAAACTTCCTTTCGTTCTCTTCTTTTTTTTTCCATCAGAAATTAACAAAAGCTTATCAAGGGAAAAGAGTCGTCAACTGAGAAGAAAATGAAAAAATAAAAGCAGAGATTTTAAAGCGAGAAGATACCATTGGAAGCTTGTGTATAGAGCATTTTAACCCTCTTCCCATATTTAAGAGAACAATGGCGTCAGCAGGCCAATGTGTGACCTCTGCAGTAGACGATTCATTTGGTGCCGCAAGCGGACGAGTTTTGAATATCCTGTTTTTCAAAGAGGAATCATCGAATGATGTCTTGAGAAGTAAATCATGGATTCCACAAAAAATTCAACCCATCAAAAATGAGTTTATGCAAAAAGCCTGATTTTTTGACTGCATCGGAGTGCTGCTTTCTCAAAATTAAGCAGGATCAGTATTTAATTGAACCCGTACAGCTCGATAATGACCATTAAAGTTCCCGACCATTTTTCCTAAAAATGTTGGTTCCAAAAATTTTTTTCCTGACCATTTTCTTCATAATTTTCAATTTTCCTAAAATTTTTTGATTCATAAATTAAAATTTCCTAAAATGATTATTTGTGTACGTGCATATGAAAACCTGCCACTTATACATTTCGGATAGTATGTTTTGTTTTTAAACCTTTTGTAAACAAATAAGTTTTCGAATCAAAACAAACTATCCGGATTGTACAAGTGGGAGGTTTTCATATGCACGTACACATTTTTCCTAATTTTCAATTTTCCTAAAATTTTTTGATTAAGGCTGCAAATTCACTACGGAATGTTGAATCAACATGTTGGCACGACAAGTTGGACAAACTTGTTATACCAACTTGTTGGAATGTTGGACGAACTTGTTATACCAAAATGTTTGACAAGCGAACGAATCGACTATTGCGGAATTGACTCCTACGCCAAAATTAGTGTGGAATGTTTGTTTAACAAGTTGCTACAACAAGTTGGACAACCATGTTGTACCAACATGTTTGGCAAACGAACGAATCGACAATTGCAGAATTTATTCCTACTCCGAAATTAGTGTGGAATGTTACTCCAACAAGTTGATGCAATATATTTGTTGTACCAACTTGTTGGACCAACATTTTACACACTAACATTACACACTTGTTGGACTAACATTTGCACCCTAAAACATGTTGGTACAACAAGTTGGTACAACATGTTGGACCAACATGTTGGTACCACAAGTTGGACAAACATGTTGGACAAACGAACCAATCTACTATTTTAGAATTTATTCCTAAATTAAATTTTTCGCTTGTCAAACATGTTGGTACAACAAGTTGGAACAACATGTTGCTCCAAAAAGTTGGTTCAACGTTCCATAGTGAATTTGCACCCTTATAAAATAAAATTTCCTAAAACGAATATTTTTCCTAATTTTTTAAATCCCTAAAGGGATTTTAGGAAATTTAATTTCAGGGATTTTAAGAAATTTTATTTTAGGAATTACAAAATTTTAGAAAAATTAAAAATTATAAAAAAAAAAAAAAAAAAAAAAAAAAAAAAAAAAAATAGTTAGGAATACAATTTTTGAACCAAAATTTGAGGAAAAACTGATTAGGGATCTATTTTTTTTTTTAGGAAAAATGATATGGAATCCTCTCCTAGTTCTACTCATGGGATAAAGTAGCTTCCAACACGGTTCAGCTGACCTATGATCTACTGAAACTTTTCAAAAAAAAATTGTGCTTCTCAACTAAAGTTGACTCGCTAGGTCCTTTATTTACAAAAATTTCGAGTTCGAGTTTAAATTTAGTTTTCAAGTGGAAGAAACCGATTTACTCATGTTTTTCCATGTTAAAAATCGATTTAAAAAGGACGTCTTTTGATGACATAAACATCAAAAAGATTCTATTTGTTTGCTGAAAACGAAATAGAATCATTCAGGATGACCTTTAAATGTAAAATGATGAGTTTAATAATAAAAAAACCAGAGCCTTTGGAAAAAAAACGAAGAAAAAAAAAAGTGTCTCAGCATAAAAATGGTAGAGCCATTAAAATTAATTACCGCGAAGTCATAATAAATGTTCTTCACGTCCATTGATCCATTATTTTTTTTTTAAATTAATTAGCTATCATATTTCTTTGATTATATTTTCATCCACTTTTTTCCCCCCCTTTTTTTTAAAGAGCTCTTTTTTTCAATAATTAATAAAATATAACTTCTAAGGTTACCCTTTTCCCTTCTTTTTTTATAATATAGAAATTATACCATCGTCACACATTTTGATTGGTTTTGACTAAAGAAAAGAAAGCAATTGTTCAATGTTTTTTTAATGAACATTCCTGACGACCTTTTCTCTTCCCCCTCTCCCTCAGCTTTCTAAAGAGTTATATTTCCCGTCACGAAAATTTAGATTTTCCGTCTTGTGTTTGTTTTTCATCAAGAGGTTTTATTAGTAGTAGGACGAAGTTAAAAGAGGTCGCTTTTCGAAAAATCGTTTCGATCCATTTGTTAAAAAAAAAAAAAAAAGTTTAGGATTACAAACCTTTACCCTCCGGAACATTCGTTCGTCACTTGTTCGAGCATTACGTCATGATTTGTTTACCTCGAATTTAATTTTTAGCATGAAGCGAACGAGAGAGACAGAAGCACGAAACGAGAGAGAAGGGGTGGAAAAAAAGCGAATTTATTTGAGATTTTCGTTTGATTTATTTTGGAGCCCGGATCGAATATTTTATCTTTGTTTTACCCCATAAACTTTCATTTGTCGCTTTCCATCAAACTTCTTGATAATCATTCCTAATGATTTTCGTCGGCAAATTACAAAAATCCGAAATTAAAAAAAAAAAAAAAAAAAAAAAAGATAATTGCGCACAGTATCGACATCGCTCGGAGGATATTCGATAGACGAATTTGAAAATTAACCTCGGTAAAATATTTCCAGTTTTCGGAAAAGTATCGCGTATGGTACGATTCATCGAAATTCATTTTTACCAATGCCCGGAGGTTTATTAGATTTACATGTTACGGTACAGATCTACGAAACAGAAATGATATTCTATCCGTGTGTGACGTTCATTGTTTGAACTTTTTTAATGGAATGATTTTTCCATTTGCACAGTCGAGCCTCTTTAAAGGAGATGCGAATCGATTTATAAAAATATTTCTGGCTTATTTTCCGGGATTTAAAAAGGTAAAATGCTGACGCAAGTTAGTTTATTTACCCAATGATTTTTTAAGCCCGGTTTTTCACATGATTTTGCACAAGTTTCTTTATGGGATTTTATGTAAGGCATATTGCGACTGATTCTGTTCAGCCCTAAAACAATTTCCACTTTAAATTACAGCAGGGATTTATTGTATTTTAATAAATTATCCAAGTTATTATCAAGCAGAGACACAGAAATTGATGTCCTGTCTCCATTGGCCAATTAATCAAAGAGTACAATTAATTGTACCACCGAAATTGGTGTATATTTTTGGACTTTTTTCTTAGAAGAAAAAAAAAACGATAAAAAAAAATTCTAGCAGAACTGCTACAATTTTTTTATTGTTTTTTTTTTTTTTTTTTTTTTTTTTTTTTGGACACTAAAATAATGAAAACGAAAAAAAAAGTAGTAGCAGAAGAAAATAGTCCAAAAATATACAGCATTTCCGGTGGTACAATTAACTGTACCCTCCAATTAATTATCCAATGGAGACCGAGAATGACGTTTTTAATTCGTATTTTTATGCAGAGTTCGAATTTATTTACCTCAAACAATTATGTGCTAAAGGACAAAATTCGAGGAATTTTTTAAGAAAATTGTGGCTATAGAGTTTTTTGCTAATTTTTTTTAGTATATTTGTCCTTCTTATCACCGAATCCGTTATTATTTATAACTGAATTTTTGTAATTTGCATAAAAACTTGAATAGGAAAGGACAATTTTTACATGAAAATAAAATTTTTGATTTTTCAATGTTTACGGGATTTTGGAAATTTTTAGGCCTCCATGCAGATGGCCAAACGACCTCCAAAAATTCCGAAATATTCAAGCAATCTCTACTTATTTAATATTTGAAGTAATAAAAAAAAACTGGATGGCTGAAAAGGAAAATGCGAGGGTCGAGTCCGGTTTTCCTCTTCTGCTTAGAGCTTTCCCGTCGAAATGGAACGACGCAGTGGTTAATCGCAGATTAAAATCGTAATCGGGAGGGATTGTTTTGCCCCGCGAATTTTACATTTTCTCGGAATCAACATTTAAAACCCGGGAGCTCGAAAGTGTTTTCTTTAGATGGAAACCCTCTTTTGCCGTTCAAAAAAGTAAAAATATCGTTTTCCCCAACTCTTTAAACACAAAGTTATGGATTATGACGGAAACTTTTTTGAAAGCGACCGAAAACGTCCCGTTTTGTGGAAGATAGACGAGGCGAAACCGAAAACGACCCTAAGCTCGGGTTGGATTTTCACATTAACGAATGACAATATGGTTTTGGTTTTCCAATGGCCGCCTCTCGGAAAGCTTCACGGCATCTTTAATCCATGATCTTAAGAAACATCTTTAACTTTAATACGACTGGATTACAAGGATATGAGCTTTATTAAAATCTGTCTTAGATCTAGTCAGTTTGTATAAATCATTTTAAAAAGGATTCGTAAAGTTTATATTTCACTGGTTGAGGTAAAGATTTTTTCAGAGTTTTAACGGGAGTCTGCTTGGAGGACTAGCTACGCCGTTGATGGAAAGGCGGTATCATGGATGCGGGTAGGCTTGGGGTTCAAGAATGCAGGACAATCTGTTTTGAATTTACTTGAGGCTAATTTATGGCATGGCAGTACCGTAGCAAAGGGTTACTTTTTACACTTTTTGATGGTTTTTCCACGAAACAGATATAAGATTTAAAACAAAATTAAAATCTGTTTAGCTTTTATACGATACCCTAATGTAACATCTATATCTATGTTTTAACACAAATAAAAACTCGATTTTCCAAAAGGTGTCGTTCTAACAAAAATGGGTTTGAATAAAGAAATGACCAAATGACCGCAAGATACTGATATTTAATTTAATTAAAACATTAGCCTGATAGCTATTTCGACTTTTAAGTCATCTTCGGAGGCTACAAACCAAAAGAAAATACATTAAAAATTACATTGATATTGTGACGCTTAACCTAACCTGGTAAATAGTACTACCTTGACTAAAAAACAGGTACACTGTTAAATGGATCGTTGATTTCCTTTATTAAGTTCAAATTTTCTAGCGGGAATCTATGTCGTTCGAAGTTAAACTCATGCATATGTTCAGCCACTGGGGACTTGTCCAATCTATCAAATTCGAAATCTTTAATGTGTTCCTTCCCTCTTATGTTTAGACTCCTCCTGGTTTCACCGATGTATGAGGAACAATTTTTGTCTCACACGAATTGATAGACTCCCGATTTTTCCAAATGATGCTCTTTGTCTTTGGGTGATCCCAATAAACGACGTAGAGAATTAATGTTTTTGTAGACCAACTCCAAGCCTTCACCTTTAAGGATGGTATGGAGGCCTTTTACCAAACTCGAGTTGTACGGAATGGCGATTTTCTTCATGTCCTCTTTTAATGGTTTTAGTTTAGTGTAATCCTCTTGTTTAAACTCTTTCTTCCTTTGAAATTTCCTGATGAGGTTGTTGACTTTTTCAGGATCATACCCGTGAGTGACAGCTACCGATTTTAAGAAAGCTCTCCATGCTATTATTGCGCCTTCTTCCATTCTTAAGTATTTGTGAAAATCCATCTATGTTTAAATTATCGTCATATCGTCAAAAAATCGTCATCCTGTGAGTACTGCCTCTATGCTACAGGAGTTTAATATTTTATCTCTGGAAAATCGAAGGAACTTAACTAACGCATTATTTATTTACCGCGTCTTTAATAACATTATAAATTGTCCTGAAATTTTATCCAAATTTAGATTCCGAATTCCTACTCGAAGTACCAGACAGAAGCAACTATTTGCAACTTCGATGGCACAAAAGCCTCAATCTCCAATATCTAAATTAACAAATTTATATACCGACTTAAGCAAGGCTCTAGATTTGGATATATTTCACTTGTCCTTGAATGAATTTAGAAGTATGCTAATTGATTTTTACAGCCAATTTCTGTGATTGACTTGATATTTATTTATTTGTTTGTATTGTTTTGCTGTTGTTCTTTTATTTTTTTTTTAAATACAATCTGTAATGGGCCGTCAACGGCTGTAGATATATGCAAATATAATATAATAACAATAAATTCATGCGATTTTTAACGTCTAGTCCGCATTTAATGTTCTCTACAATTTGTGGTTTTCTTTTCTTTTCTTTTTTTTTTTTTTTTTTTTTTAAATTATGAATTTTTAAAAAATATTTTTCTTTTTTTTTTTTTTCAGGGATCCTTTTTCAAGAATCCTCGCACTGGCTCTTTTCTCAGGCAGAATTGCAGTAAGTTAATTTTATTTTTCTCTATTTATTCTGCATTTTTCTATATTGAATCCTATTCATGTAAACCTAACTTGTTCAAGAGAATAAAAAATTAAATTAAGGAGTACAGAAAACCCCTAGCACCATTAAGACACCTTGGGAATTCCAATTTTTATTTCCGGTCGAAAAAAACAGCAAAACGTCTATTTTTGCCAATCTCCAACTTTTGCATAACTCAAAATTCTGCGAAGCCACAACTAAAATCCAAACTTTAGCAAAACCCCAAAACGGTTTTAAAGAGAATGCGAATCAAGAGACCAAAGATTTAAAAAAAAAATTATAATTCGTTTCCATAATTTAGCACGTTGTTAGGTATGATGTTATGAAAAAGAAAGAAAAAATATATAGCCTATATTAAAAATCTAATAAAAACCTGCCACAGTAAAAAGCTTTGACTTTCATTCCATTTTATTATTCCAAAAAAAAAAAAAAAAAAAAAAAAAAAAGTTGAACTCATGTTTTAAAATAAAACGTTTGACGAAGATCAATGATGTAATGCGTGCTGACAATACAAATTTTGGTAGAGTGCGGAAACCTCAAAAAAAAAGTATATTGCGTTATTTTTAGATAAAAACTGCGGTTTAAAATGAGGCCGCACTTATATTTTCAAAATCACAGGGCAGAAATTTTATCTGAAATTCAATCTCTATGACAGAATTATGTTCGCCATTTTTAATGTACTGGAAATGGCGGGCTTTACTCGGTCGAAAACCGATTACTGTCCTCTTTTTTTCCCTCCTTTTCACCCACCCGCTCATCTAAATTTGACTATGAAAAAAAAATTACGAAAAAATACTTTTCTTTTAAAAAAAAAAAAAAAAAAAGGTTAAGGAAAATTAAAGGGAAGGAAAATGGATGTTAGCTTGTAAATAGATAAATTTAACGGCATTTCCGCGGTTATCAAGCCCCCCTCTTCTTTTTCTCAAGGATAAATCCGGAGAAAACAGTGACATAAACAGGAAAAACATGTCAGCATGTAGGTTTGTCCAGGGAGAGTAATTTACAGTTGCGAGTCACATCTCCCTCTCAGTCTTGAGCTTTCAAGCAGCCCCTAGAGCTTTTATCCGAAACCCATTGTTCTCCAAATCCTATCACATTAAACCAATACATCACGCACCATTTCTTTTTTTAATTCGAGGGAAATTTTTTCCCCCGCGATTTTTGTTTACAAAGAAAAATGAAAGAGGTTAATATTAAGCTTTTTGCTATACACTTTGGCATCGCAAAGCAAATAATTCATCCACGGGAAATATTAAAAGCCCGAGTTTTGGAATTTTGCTAAATCATCATTTAACTGACCCCTTGAAAACGGGTTAAGAAAACTGGGGGAAAAAAAAATTACCTCTACGCAAGTTTTACCCTGAAAAGAAAAACCGATTTCGATCACATCTTTTTTTTTTTTTTATTTTTTTTATATATATTTCGTTTCTTGTCAAATTCATGATTCCGTTTTAAAAAAGTTTGCGAAAAGAAAATCGTTTCCGATCAATCAATGACCGAATTGAGTAATTTTGATGAATCCGGAGATTTCCCTCGGTTGACAGTCGCTAAAACAAAAAAGAAAAAAAAAGTCTTGGCCGTAAGTTTATAAAACGAATCTTGGGAGCCTCCGAAAAAAAAAGCTTTTATGGAAAGAAACTGTGTTCGAAAAAAGAATGAGAAACAAAACCGAGTCGGAATTGGTCATCCCTAGAATGATTGATGACGAGTAGCTTTTGACCCGAGTTCTACTTTCGCCCTGCCCGGCCCCTCTTTTGTTTCCCCTTCTCTGACTTTCATTGTTGATTTGTTATCTGGCTTCGTTATTACTTCCTGACTTTGTCATTTAAAAAAAAAAAAAAAAAACTGAAATATGGACTCATTTTGTCGACTCTTCATAATGTCGATTTTGCCGACTGGAAGAATTGTATCTCGTAAAATATAAATTGCCCTGAATGGCTTTTTATTATCTCATTATCAGGTTTGGCTGACAAGAAAAAATCAAACGGGATCATCCGATGGTTTAGCTCGTGATTCACCTTTTCAAAAGGTCAGTTCGGATTATAAAGAGAAAGGCTGCAGATTTTTTCGTTAAGTAGAAAGGACTATGTTCTCTCGGAGTAGACGTTCACTGGAAACAGCTCTAAACGCGGTATTGAGGTCTTACGCAACATGCCGAAATTTAAGCTTTGCCACTTGTCGTGTTTCCTGCTTCTCAGTCTATTGCCCCTAAAAGAGGGTGCAGTGACCTGTTTCGCTCTTTCTTTCCGCCGGGCCTCTCTATCCTCTGCCAAGAGGATAAGCTTAAGCCATAAGCAGATCCAAAAATCCTCCATAATTGACTTGGTGATCATTAGGGTGGCGCTTAAAAAGTCAACTTTTGATTTTTGGTCGTGCCACCCTCTAATTTTGTTCCAATATATGACTGATTTAACGGAATAATAGGCTGCCACCGGGTTACCATAAAAGTTGTGCCCCAAAATTACGTTTTCTTTTGGACTTCACCCATCGATAGGGCCTGGTAAGGGGCTAAATTAGGCTAAATATTAGGGTTGAAATGGAAGCCGTTTTTAGACCGTGAGTGCTAATTCAGTTTTAATTTTTTTGCCAGAGAATATGTTGTCAGATTGAAGAATCCAAAAAACGCTCTTTCAAAGGCTATTCAAAAAAAAGCTCTTTTAAAGGCTATTCAACGGCATAATTGTTATTTTTTTAATAAATGGTCCAGTGGCCAAAATGGCCTTTCAAAGAGAAAAAGAATTATTTTATTCATGTTAGCGTCGCCGGACCAAAATTTCGCTAAGACAGCCAAAAAGCACGTAAAAAATGACCTAAGTGCATATGCTCTAAATTTTCCTTTCAACAAGAAAGTGACCAAAAAAATGGCCAAAAGTTTAAAAAACAATTTTCGCTGCGAAGATGAGGCTGCAAACAAATTTTGCTATCACCACGTGAGAGTACGCAAAAAAAACTGGCCTAATTTTTTTTTGGTTTTTTTCCCCAACGGTCAAAGGGGCCATAAAATGTCCAAAGTCTCAAAAAATACGTTTCGCCACAAAGACCACGCTGGACCCAAATTTCGCTTAAACGATGTAAAAATACGCAAAAAATTGGCCGAAAAATCATGTACTTCGCCTTGGGCGCCGAAGGTAGATAGTGGCCAAATTTAATGGCCAAAATCATAAAAATCACAACAATTTTCTTTCACCGACAAGACCCGGCTGGACGAAAATTTTGCTATCACCACCTGAAAGCATGCAAAAAAATAGCCTAGAAACATATTTTTCCGTTGAAGAAAAAAAGGTAGAAATTGGCCCAAACTTACGCATTTTGGTTACTTTAGGCCACTAAATTGGGCCAATTTCGTCCTTAGGGTTCCAAGGCAAAATACATGATTTTGGACCAACTTTTTGAGTACTTTCACATGGTGAAGGCGAAATTTTGGTCCAGCGTGGTCTTCGTAGCGAAACAAATTTTTTGAGAATTTGGCCATTTTATGGCCACTTTGACCTTTGGGGAAAGAAAACCAAAAAAATTTGTATCTAGACCAGTTTTTTGCGTACTCTCACGCGGTGATAGCGAATTTTTTGTGCAGCGTCATCTTCGCAACGAAAAAAATCTTTTTAACTTTTGGCCGTATTTCTGGCCACTTTTTCGTTGAAAGAAAAATTTAGAAGCACTTGTACTTAAGCCAATTTTCGAAGGAATTTTTCAACTGTCATAGCGAAATTTTGGTCCGGCGACGCTAACATAAATAAAATAATTTTTTTCCCTTTAATTGACCATTTTGGCCAATGGGCTTTTTTTTTAAAAATTAAAAATTATGCCCTTAGATAGACTTTGAAAGAGCTTTTTTTTCGTTTTTTGGATTCTTCAATCGGACAACCCATTCTCTGGCAAAAAAATAAAAACTGAATTAGCACTCCCATCCCCGCCTCAGAAACGGCTTTCATTTCGACCCTAATATTTGGCCTAATTTACCCCCTTACTAGGTCCTATCGATGGGTGAAAGTCCAAAAAAATATTTAATTTTGGAGCACAACCCTTATGGTAACCAGGTGGCAGCCTTTACGCCTTTTGGTTACTTTTGGCCACTACATTGGCATTCCCATCCCCGTCTCAGAAACATCGCTCAAGGACCCCCTATTTTCCCCACATAATTTGCATTGAGCCAAACACCACTAAACATTTTATGCTCTTCCCAATCTTGAAAATAAACCAGCACATTGTATACACAAGAAAATAAGTAGAAAAAAAAAAAAAAAATAAAAATAAAACAATCATTTTTACCGTTTTACGGACATCCCACAAAATTAAAATTCGTTTTAAAAATTTTGACTTCCTACATTTTTAAAAGTTAAAAACAGGAGTTATTATTCAATTTTGCGAAAAATCGTCAAACGGCTCATTTTTTAAAACTTTCCGGACAGAACACAATTTAACAACCCATGTAGCCAGGGTCCCTTAGATTGCGAGCAGCTTTCCTACTGTAGATTCATGCATTCCATCAAATTATTTTTTTTCCAAACCGAAAGCATATTTTTCCCGTTGATTTCGTTTACACTGTAAAAACATTTGGACGATTTTATTTGAACAAACAATACCGCCGGAAAAAGTTAAGGTTTGGTAATCAATTATGCTTTTGAAAAAAAAAAAAATTAAAACGAGTTTTCCCAATTCGTAAAAACTGATATAGGTTGAAAAGGAAATTATGAGATTGGACCGGGAATGGCCAGCTCCGCTTTTATATTTTTATTAATTTTTTTGTGCACGGTCATTTGTCATACTCGGGATGACGTTTTACTGTGTAAAGCTTACGATCGTGTGCGAATTACAAAGAGGAAACCAAGATGGAGGATTCCGTGGGTAAATAAGTTTCGATTCACGTCATGTCATGTCATGTCATTCTCTGCATTTAAACCGTGCCAACCCCGTAGAAATAAAAAAAAAACACATCCGATGAGCTTATTTATTTTTTATTTCAAAGACTGTCTTTCCCCCTTTTTTTTTCGAATGCAAAATAATGCCGGGGTAGGTAAATTCCATTTTTTTTTTAAATTCGAGTTTTGGCGGATTGTTTGCTTTTACTCTTTTCTCCCCTTCTTTTTCGAATAAAAACGGCTTAATAAAAAAAAGAAGAAAAAAGGTAGTGAATTCCATAAAAGAAAATGACTTTGCTTATTGGCCAAGGATGTTTTCGCACGTCATTTTCACCTTTTCATTTTGAAAACATTGTAGCATCACTTAAAGGAGATTGCTTCCGAGAAAATTTCTGTCTTATTTTGTTAATGCCAGGAAGCGGTAACAGATTTGGGCATTTGTTTAGTGCTCAAAAAATGGTCAATGAACTTTCAGTTCAGGAAAATGTATCAGAGCCGTGAAGCATACCAATGAGTACAATTATGGCTTAGTACAATTTCTCACAAGCTAAACAAGTTGCAACCTGAAAATGTATTTGAAAACTTACGGTTTTAAGACGTCCTACATTTTATTTTGAAAATTTCGAAAAATCTTGATTTTTATTTCATCTGATTTCTTTGATGTAAACTTTAAAAAGAAAAGGGTCGGATTAATTCAAGAATTCACCGTTTCCACTGTAAATAAGAATTTCAGAAAATCTTTTTTAGTAGGTTTTCAGTTTTTTCGAAAGGGGCGAAGTAGAAAAAAAAAAAAAAGTTTGTAAGATGACCGAAAGTTCTTTTATTCATTTAAAACAAGAAATTCTTTTCCATCGCAAACATTTGGTATTTTTGGTCGATGAAAAACATTCTGCTCGTTAAAAAAAAAAAAAGTGTTTGAAGAAAAAAAAATCTTTTGAAGATGTTGTAAAAAAGTAATGGAATCACGGTTCGTCAAGACTGAATCAAGATCCTTTTGAGGTAAAAAGACATTTCTTTTTCTTATCTTTTTAAATTTTGTAATCTGATATCGTTATCATTTTCTGATTTCATTAAAATTCGAAATCATCTACTGGGAAGGGTTTTTTTTTAATACATTATATTATGTGATGTATGTCTGAAGTGTAGAGAGAAGGTCAGGTCTCTGGGAGAAATACTAATTTGATGAAATATTTTCGAGGAGTCGAAGACTTAAAAGATTCAAAGATTTGAAAGATTAAAAATCGAAGATTTCGGGACTCGAAGGAACGTAAAAATTCTCAAGAGATTAAATGATTTTAGTTTAGTTAAGGAATTATCAGCTGAAGAGACTGTTGGGTTCAAAGATGAGGAATTCGGAGCACCCTTTTTTTTTGGACTGAACAAAATTTACACCAAATAGAATTGCAAAACGATACGAAAATTGGCCAAGTTTTATATTTTTTTTTCTCCCCTTCTCCCCTTGGAAAGAAAGAAATTTTGATCCTTCATTCATGAAAAATTCGAAAAATTGAAATGTTTGAAAGCTGGTAAATCGAACTTTAAAGCAGCTTTAAAATTTTACAAATTCTAGTTTCGAGCAACAAATGGATATCACTAACCAACGGAACGAAAATAGTTTAAAAATATTTGCATGAAAAATTCGATTCCTTGATGTTAAAAAAACCTTGCATTTTAAAAGCTTCTGCATGCATTTTTTGTTTTTAAGTTAATTGAAATATTAGAATATGCCAATGTTACCACGCTGACTAATATCCTGCAGTTTTCACAACAACTGATTTATTGCGGTTAATCACGGTTACTTGCATTAAAAAAATTAATTCATATTAAAAAAAAAAAAAAAAAAAAAAAAGAATGAAATATTCATACTGTCAAGAAGTGGCGTGAACGTCCTTGAGGTTTAACCCAAAAATTATTGAACACGCATCCGTGTTCAAGACGATTTCCGTTTCAATTAATAATCCATGTTGGAACTTTTAATTCCTGATCTATGAGAGAATGTCTTTTAAATGTATCGCTAAACCTCTAGGTGCCACATTTCTATATCATTGGTAAACACTGACATGGATTTTATGTGACTCTGAAATAAACTTTGTAGATATTTTTTTAAATGTTCCATCACAGCCTGGCTTGGATGTAATATTTAAAATGATCGGTGTGGAGACGATAAAATGACTCACTTTAAAAGACTATTTACCGGTTTTTAATAATATTAAGCCATTGTTGGATTAAAATGGTGTATTCCCTCCCGGTGTGCCCCTTTTCTACATAAAATACCTTTCTTTTCAAAAGTAATTATTATTTTTCTTAATTAAAATAAATTGGACGGGACCAAACTAAATGGATTCTATTTTATTCTCTCTCTTTCAGCAAAAAGATAAAAGAAAAAAGGAAATTAATTACCAGCAATCTTTTTTGCAAGTGAAGTCTCTAACGACGCACCGTATGGTTTTAAATAAAAACCTTGATCCTTTTCTCTTGCGAAATGTATTTTTCTTGCTCGAGAAAGAAAAAAATTTTTTTTTGATGTACACGTCGTCTTTTGCATTTATAAGCAAGTATATAAATTAAAAACGGAAAAAGCGAAAGATCCAGTTGCGAATCAAGTTAAGACATGTCCGATTAGGTTTAATACTTGAATAGGGGGAGAAGAAATGAAAAAAGGCATTTTAAAATAATGTGAAATTACAGCTGATTGGCTTGGTTTATTTTCTGGTTTTTCGCGCAGCAACTTGTTTTTTTTTTTTTTTTTTTTTTTTACTCGTAGGGTGTATTTAATTTGAAAGTCTTGGAACGGAGTTGGACCGAATTCAAGTTTGGTCAGGTTTAGCTCATAAGTTTAGTACCTCAACAGGCGGGGGTTACTTTTTATACACTTTTTACGTTTTTTCTAAAAACAGATATAAAATGCGGAGCAAAATTCTTATCTGTTTATACCAACATACATAAAAAACCTTCTTCAGCTTTAATTTGATAATCTATTGTGCTTGTTCTAACACGAATAAAAACTCGATTTTTCAAAAGGTGTCGCTCTAACAAAATGGGGTTACTTTTTACAATCATGTTTATACCTGAATATCTTTAATAATTGAAGAAGATATGACAAATTATTGGCTTCTGTAAACGTAAAATGCTTAATAAAACGATTGGTACCTTTTTAGATGTTTTATTAATGACTAAGCTTATCGCTATTTATTTTAAAAAATTAGTGAACGTAGTAAAAACGTAATCAAAATGTAGGAAATGTTGTCAATTTTTTTGTGGATTTAGCTCGCATCGCGCCGTTGAAATATCTGTACAAAGTAACCCCATTGATCGTATTTTTTTTTTTTTTTCAATTTTTTTTTTTTTTTTTTTTGCTTTTAGTTTAATTTGGAGTGAAATTAGGACGATTGTTTAACGGATTATATAGGGCAAGTGCGAAAAGCAATTTAATTTCAATTTGATTGGTGCATGCAGCAGAACGCATCTTAGTATTTTAGGTTGCGTGATTTCTTAAATTTTTTTTTCGTATTAAAAATTTAATATTTTTATTATAAAACAAGTTTAGGCAACTAAGCTTGAACATTTAACACTCGAAAATAATCAATAATTTAGAATAAGTTTAATTTTTGAAAAAAATATTTTTCGTTTTTAAGTATTTAAAAAAAATAAGTGTCAAAAGTAACCCCCTGGAGTAAAAAGTAACCCCCTGTTAGAATACTGCTTTTTTTCTGTACAAGTCTAGTGTGTTTGATGTAAAGCTTTAAAAAAGTTGTTGAAATTAAATTTGATACGAACGTTAGACCATTGAGAGGAATGCGCCTTCGTCCATTCTTATGTATTCGTAAAAATTCATCTACGTTTAAATTCTTACGATTTTTAGTGTCTAGTCCGCATTTAATGCTCTCTAGTGTCTCTAAAATATGTAGTTTTTTTTTTTTTTTTTTAATTATGTATTTTTTAAAATTATTATTATTATTATCGGTATTAACGCTCATATATCCATATGGTACTTTTTGTATGTGGGCTTTCGCAAACACATATCTTATATGACGATGTTGGTGATTTTTCGGACGATACGACATGTTTCTAAGATGACATTTCGCTGCATGGATCGAAGAATATGGATTGGAATGTCGTGCTTATTCAACTCCGCAAATGCTGATAGCACGAAACAGGCAGCTTCCATCCCCGATCACAGGTATGATCCTGAAATTCTTTTTATGGGGATTTATTTTCTGTTTTCCATCCTCTTGTTTTCTTCTTCGATCTGCGATGTTTTGTTCATTAAGTTCTGAAGTAGGATATATTTTTTTCCATTCCTGAAGAAGTTTTTGCATGTATCCAGTTATGTCCGTCTCTAGAGTTGTCGCCCTGAAGTAGGCTTTCATAATGTTGATGTTATGAATTTTCAGCCACTTATACCTTTTTTCGACTTTGACGGGAGGGCCTAGTTCTAAACTAGGATCTAAACCGTTTTGTCTATTGGGCGTGCTTTCCTTTGTATCCTTAGCTTTATCGTCATCTATGGGGTGGTCAGCTGGCCTATTCCCGCGGTCCTCCTGACCTGAGGATCGCTCGTCCGAGGCTTTATTTGAATCGCTGAAAACCATAAGATTCAATCTCCCTTAGAGGGGGTTAACCTTTAAGGGGTACTCCTACTCCTTCGCTGAGGCGCATTTTGCTGTCCCCCAGCCTAAATCGCTGCTCTTGGTTGGATGTTTAGACTTTGTTATGCTAGGTGTTATATGCATGTAAAAGCCCTACAACTGAGGACTAAAAATTGATTATTGACCCTTTGATGTTATTATTATAGAGCAGCACCGTCCCTTTTAGTCGTCTCCTACGACAGGCAGGGATTACCGCGGGAAGATTCTGGAAAGTGAAGGCCCGCCCCCGCACGGGTTTTATTATTATTATTATTTTTTTTTTTTTTTTCAGGAATGCACTTTCAAGAATCCTTGCACCGGCTACGTTCTCAGGCCGAATTGCATAGTAAGTTAATTTTATTTTCCTCAATTTATTCTGCATTTTTCCATATTGGACCCAATTCATGTAATTCTAACTTGTTGAAGAGAATGAACAATTAAATTAAGGAGGATAGAAAACCCCTAGCACCATTAAGACACCTCGGGAATTGTAATTTTTATTTCCTGTCGAAAAAACAGCAAAACTCCTATTTTTGCTAATCTCCAACTTTTTCTGAACTCTAAATTCTGCGGAACCACATCTAAAACCCGAAACGGTTTTTAAAGAGAATGCAAATCAAGAGACCAAAGATTTTATAAAAGTGTCCCCCTGGAGTAAAAAGTAACCCCCTGTTACGGTATAGAATTTGGTATAAATATACACATTTGTACTAGGTCTACATTTTTTTTCCACTGGCAGTGAATAAGATCATTTTGATTCAGATATTGCCCATGTTGCTATTGTCTCATAAGCAATTCTATATTATTTGAATCGCATAAAAACAATAATACTTACAGTTTTATTAGCTAAATTCCTAACCCTGCACGTGAGGTAAGCTGATTTTCCTACTAATGCCGTCACGTTTCTCGGAGTCATCGGATCGAAATACGGTTCGTATTTCGATATTTGTGGAGTTGATGTCACCGGAAGAGCATTCGGTCCTCCGGGTCCATACATTCCGCTACTGACATACGAAGAATCTGAAAATAGAAAAAAAAAAAGGGAGCACATAAAAAAGTGATCAACTTTTTAAAAGACCTGGAATGATGCCGCAAAAGCGGAAAGCGAGTTTATAGCAGACGAAAAGCAAGTCAGCTTTTGACGGGGGAAACCGGGAACGACTTCAAAGAAACGACATAAAAGGGTATGATTTACGCGGATAAAAAAAAACGAGGGAAAAAAAAAGAGATAACTTAAAAAAAAACGTTGCATACGCAGCCTGCGTCGAAAATTCGTAGCTGAATAAAAAAATATACCGGATCGACATTTCGGGGAAAAAATGGGAGACGTTTGTCTCGAGGAAAAAAAAAAATAGCGAAGAGGAGAAAAATGCATGATTACGAATATATGAAAGATTTACTGAGGCGGAAGAGTAAGAATGAGAATTTTATATGCTAGATATCGGGAATACACGAAACAAAATATTTTTATGCAATATCTCATACGTAAACTGTAACGACATGTTCCTTCGTCACTATTTTTCATAAAGCGTTAGTCCCGGAAAAGAGCTTCAACCGGGTTTATGTGCTCTTGACACGATACATGTTCTCATTTTTTGTTATCCAAACTTAATAACCGGTTCGGGCTAAAAAAGCGGATCTTTTTTTTTTTTTCATTTTATCTACCGAATAACACAATCTCGTCGAAATATCCGGAGTTGAAAAAAAAAAGAACGCGCCCTGGAGTCACATAATTATTTTTGAGCCTTTTGACCCTCGGACAGCTAAATTTCGAATAATTCAAATATTTGATGTTTTGCGTTTACTCGAACTCGTTTTCACTCGACCGTAAACTTTTATTTTCGATTTCTGTCAAATACATAATCCGATTAACTTGCTTTTTTTTTAGCTATGCAGATCGCTTTTTTGCTTTTGAAAGGGTTGTAACCTTTCTTAATTTTTTTTGTTTTTATCGACCGTTTTTTTTTTTTTTTTTTTTTTTTTTTTTGGGCGTTGATTCTGTAAAATAAATTGCAAAACAAAGTTTTTATTTTGTTTTCGAAACAAAGGAAAAAATAAAAGATCCTGATTTAGAAGATTCATCAGATAAAATTTTAAAAGCTTCGAAAAGCAAACACCTTTCCGCCAAAAACTACTTCTATAGTTTCGTATTTTTTTTTTTTTTTTTTTTTTTTTTTTTTTAAAGAAAGGCGGCAAATTGTCGGTGTCTGCTAAATCTGAAAACTTTAAACCCTTATAGTGGTAACGTATGATGTTCCGTGAAGAGTAGCTATAACTTATCCCTGTAAGGGTGTTTAGAATTTATCTCACATTATAGGAGAATTAATTTCGAAACCACTCTCGAGAAACTTTATATCGACGTCAGAGTTAAGACTTTTATTAATTGTAAACTGGGAGAACTCCATAAAATATCTTTTTATGGCCAATTTCAATAAAGGCGGGAACCGAAAATTTGCATTTTGTATATGCAACAGGGCAACAAAAGTTTTAAAACATTTTTTGCTCCCGTCAAGTCGAGAATGATCAGCAGTTTTACAAGTACATTCCCGGACTTTTGGAATTTTTATTTAAAGCGGGGTGGGCACTAGGATGTGTCATTTTAAAAAAATTTTTGAAATGTTGGGGAGCGTTTTGAAAATCGGCTTCTTTCAGGCGTAAAAGCGCTAGAAACATTTTTTTCAATTTTTTTTAACCGCTTAGTGGCCCCCCAAGGCCACTTTAGCTTTTTAAAAATTGGGCAATCAAGGTCTTGTCTTTTAAACTCCATTTTTTTTATCCACTTTAAGGGCCTACAAAATATTTTGAAAATATTTTTTCATATATTTTCGAGGTCGTAGAACACGAATTTCACTATCCCGAATTTTCCCGATTAACCCCAGTGACGTCATTAGCGTTTTTATCGAGCTTGTACCTGATTTTTCCGGCTGAAATTCGGCTTAGTGTCGATTTTGGAGCCCTGAAAATTTTTTTATTATATTGGTATCGCTTATACTTATGCAAATATACCCGTAGAACACGAATTTCACCTTCCCGATTTATTCCGATCAACCCCTGAGTAGGGGTACAAGTGTAAATTTGGTTTTTCGGAGCAAAAATGGTTTTTTTTTTTTTTTTTTTTTGCCAAAAAATGGCAACAACTCGTCACCAGTTTGATTAAGAGGACATACTCAGTGACGTTTTTTAGTCAGGACACTCTAATTAATAAGGATCTTTTGTGTTTCGAATCAATTTCTAAATTTTTTTTCACGGTCGGAAAAAATTTGGAACTTCAAAAAAATTACTGGTAGAATTTTCCGACTCGATTTTCAACACGACCCCCAACATTTCAAAAAATTTTTTAAAATGACACACTTTAGTGGGCGCGGTGAAAATTGTCGGTATTAGTGGGGAACTTAGCCTGGTTATTTTCGTGATATGGCCTGGTTATTTTTCTTCTCTTATTCCCAAATTGCAAAGTCTATCCAGTCCCTAGGACGTCTTCTGGACGTCATGAGGATATTTATTGGACGTCCATTGGATTTACCTATATCCGCACTGATCCAAAAAGCGTCCTTTGGACGTCCTATGGATATCCTATGGGTTTGGATATCCTGTGGATATCTGATGGACAATCCTCAGGATGTCCAATGGATTGAAAATGCTATCTGGATTATTATTCTCTTCTTCAAGAAAAAAAAAAAAATTATATATAAAACAAAGAACGGAACCTGGAGAGAGAAGGAAAGTTCATCTCTCATTGTAATAAGCACCGGTAATACCGTTTGCAATATCAAGGGGTGTAATGAGATTGAAATTGAGTTTTCGTCTTTAAGTTAAGCTTATGAAATCTCGTCTGCAAATCGTTTTTTACGTTATTAAATAAAAAAAAGTGAAAAACTCGGAGTGCTGAAATTTTTTCCGAAACTTTTTAAGCAAAAAAAAATAATAGATTGTTAGTTTTTTTTTTTTTTTTTTTTTTTTTTTTTTTTTCATTTTCGAAACTTGAAATTTTTTTTATCATAAAATCCCTTACAGTTTTATTACTCAACAATAATTGTCATCTGAGCTAATTTTTTTTTCTAGATTTTCTTAACGGCAGGTCAAAGAAAAAATATTTAGAGTCCGTAAACAAAGGAAAGTCTGAAAAAAAAAAAATGAAATCGATCGAGCGATTTTTTCGCTTGGCCGCTTTGCACAGGCTGACGGTTTCATTAAAACAACTTTCTAGGCTTGAAGGGGAAAAAAAAGGTTTCTTTCAAATCATTCGAACTAGTTATTCTTGGGGTTTTAGGCAAGTTTTATTTTTAAAAAAATGCTTTTTTGTAAATTTTTTTTTTGCAAGAAAAAAAAAAAAGGAATATTCCACTACATAAAAAAATATTGAAAAGGGTTCGCTGATGGGACGAAAAGTTTCGAAAATGTACGAAATTTTCTCTTCTTCTCTCAATAAAGTACGCATCACCGAGTATTATGGATGTATGCCAACACTTAAGATACTATCATTATATGTATACAAACATGTTTATCGAACCGGGTCTCGATCTCTTTTGACTTTAAAATACCACTCTAAACTTGTAATATTTTAAATTTTATTTTTCCCCTTGTCGCATCGCGTAAATTTCCCGTAGTTAAATAAATTATGCATTTATTTTTTTCTGAAAAAAAAAAAAATGTAGATTATTTATTTGCGGTAAAGTTTTTTTTCACCCTTGCAATGTTTACAAAAAACCCGTCCCAAAAAAAAGGATCATGGTATAGGTAATAGAATAAAAAAGTTAACAAAATAGAAGGACTCGTTTGCTTTATCTTATTGTCAAAGTTTCCGCGTCGAAAATCACCCTGTAGTTTTTCGGCAAGAAGCGTTTTTCTTTTTTTTTTTTACAAGGTAACATTTTCCTCCAGTAATGCGAACTTTTTAAATGGATTAGAAAAAATTGCTTTAGTGTCCGCTTTTGAAGATCTTTTTCTTTCGTTTCCTCTTGAAAGGACCATGAATCAATCTGGTTTTCAACGTGTTAGGGACAGTACGTTTTTTCCGAACGGGCCCGAGTTTCATAATCGTGACTCCAGAACACGTAAACAATTTTTCGATCTCTGGTGCAAGAAGAAAAGAAGTTTTATGATTTATTGTTTATATATATATCCTAGAGGCAGCAATGTAATATTTTTGTCTTTTAGGTCGTTTGAGGAATTTTCATGGTTCACGGTGGAGTTCAGAGAGGTTTGTTACACGTTTATTTAACAACTTCATATGACCTAAAATGAATTTAAAGCTCTGAAATTTAATCCGGTTGGTATTGAGCATACAAAAGTTGCGAAAGTTTGGATCAAGTATTTTAGAATACTGTATAAGCGTCCTTTTTTTTGTTTTTTGCTTCCAATACAACCTCATCACGCTCTTTTTTTTTTCATTTAGACTCCTACGCCAGTATCAGGGTAGTAAAATTACTGGCAAACTGTTTCGCGGTTTTCATTTTCTATTGCCGATTTAAATGAGATGGAATCGCGAAACCGCATGTCGTCATTAATATCGTGAACCCCGAAAACCGACCTCTACTAACAAGTAAACACACCATATTGGTTTCATTTGATCAATATTCAGAGTCCAGTCAAGTTGTGGACATTTGGGATTCAAATGTAATGATTTTTAAAAAAAAATCCAGATTTTGTTTTTATAAAAAATAAAAAAAACGCTTCCTAAAGTATTCAATATTCATAAAAAACTGGTTTCCTTAGTTACTTCATGGATTAAGGAGACATAATTATTATTTATCTGCTGTGAAAGTAATCAAATATTTTCTGCTATAGCCAATAGATACCCAACGAGAAAAGAAATATTAATATTCACAAAATATTTTTGAAATATTTTTCAATATTTTAAAAATATGCAAATATTTTTTGAAACAAGAAAAAATAAACAATAAAAATATTTTAAAAATTTTGACAACGATTTTTAAAAATATTTTTATTGCTTTTTATTTTAAAAAATATTTCCAAAATATTTTTTAAATGTTGGAAAATATTGCAAAAATATTTTATAAATATTAATATTTTTTTTCTCGTTGGTTGTCAAATTAGGATTCATAAGGCAAACTAAATCCGCTAGAGGCCGTCCTGGTAAAATTGCGCCCGGTCTCCAATATGTTAATAAGTGAGAAGCGAATAATATGTATATTATTATTTAACAACCAATCCGAAGTCGGCCGCTATA
Source organism: Liposcelis bostrychophila (assembly GCA_037577465.1). Taxonomy (NCBI): domain Eukaryota; kingdom Metazoa; phylum Arthropoda; class Insecta; order Psocodea; family Liposcelididae; genus Liposcelis; species Liposcelis bostrychophila. Next base: position 16,586,707 of record CM075212.1, on the reverse strand, counting down.
TTATCAGGATAACATCAGCAGACGGCCCCCTAGCGGATTTCGTAAGTATCATGTCGTTTTTCATCGCTGTTGGTACAGAAATAGGACATTAAAAGTGACGTAACGGGATATCGGTGTCGAAATGTCACAAATATTTTAACAATATTGGCAATATTGTTTAAATATTTGGGCCTTTTTTGTGATTATAGCAGGATTAAACAAAATAGAGTGAGGCGTTGGTTACATTGCACGAAAATTTTTGTTCGAAACGAAGAAAATGGGTTACATTTATTTTCGAACATGTTCGGAAATTTTCGATGATGTTCGAAATTTTTTATGTTGCCTTGCCCTTATTTTTAAAATCTGCTATATTTTTTACGTAATGGGAAAATACATATATCAGCGGCTAAGTGCTCTTATCAATATAACTCAATTTTTTCCTACACACAGTAGGAAAAAAAGACTGTGAAAAAAGTTGAAAAAAAAGTAGTTTTATTTATAATACGAGACGTGAGAACCATAACCGTTCAAATCGACCAAAGTCAAATTTTACAGGAGAGCCATTTTAAAGTTTAACTTATATTTACAGAGTGATTGAAATCGATATTTCCGTTTTTATTGCTCTAAACATATTAACAAATTCATGGACTAACTATTAAAAAAAAAAAAATCACCGAAAAAAATTTAAAATTAAGTAAGATACACGGTGGAACAATTTTTATGGCGGTGTTTCCTATGTTTACCTTAATAAAATCACACCACAAAAATTGTTCCACCGTGTACATCTAAAATTCCAAAAAAGATCCAAATCTAGGAAATTTTTTTAAATAAGAACCATAAACGTTTAAAAAAGCGATAAGTTAAACATTGCTAGCCTTTCAGTACCATAAGCGTGTATGCGTTTCTTCGAATTGAAAACTTGTTTCAGCTGGAGATTGCCCATTGTAAATTACGGATAACCGCTTATGGTTCCGACTTTTCAAACTTTTGTAGGCATTTGAACGTTTTTGGCTTTCAAAATCTCGGGAATGAGCCCGAATTTTAAAATTTCGAAAATGGGAGATGAAAGAGCATATAAAAGGAAATATTTTTCTGGAAAAATGACCCGATTTGAACGGTTATGGTTCTCACGTCTCGAATAACAATCGACAAATCTGAAAGAAAAATTGTAAATACATAAAATAAAAAATACTCATTTACGCTAAACTTCCTCTGCTGCGATGAGTTGAGACTGTAATACACTATGACCTTTTATTTCCATTAATTTTTTTCCAAACTTTTTTTCGGCCTTTTTTTCCTGCCGTGTGTAGGAAAAAATTGACTTAAATTGATAAGGATACTCGGCGCTGATATATGTATATCCCCATTACGTAAAAAATATAATAAAGCCCCAAAAATAACATCAAACATCTTCAAAAGCTTCGAACATCATCGAAACAAATTCAAATTTTCGAACATGTTTAAAAACAAATGTAACGCCTTTTTTTGCGAAAAAATTTTCGAAAAGTTTCGAACGAAAATTTTTATGCAATGTAACCAATGCTTAAGAATTTCTGTATTCGAAATTGGAACTGTATTGTTATACAATGTACTGCCTATTGTTTGTTCTTCCTCCCTGATAATATTTTTAAGACAAAAGAAAACTGAAGGATAAAAGATTTCTTTTTAAAAAGCGTAGAAACCTTTTTAAGCTGAAAGGAAGGAAGAAAATTTGAAACATTTAAGTAGTTGTTAAAGTGAAATGTCTCCTTTAATTTTGAAATGGGAAACGTCGTTCGAAAGATGAGAATCGGTTGTTAAGGTTTCTGAGCGGTCTAATTGGATACCCGGGTCCATAATATCTTCGAAAGTTTTGTTTCTAACCATTTGCGGAAGAACGCCGCATAATTTCCTCGGACTTCCCTCTTTTATTTTATCGTTTATATCTAAGGGCCAAACCGATATTTCGACTAAAAATAAAAAAGTTTTTTTTTTCCTTTATTTTGCAAAATATAAAAAAAAAGATAGTAAGACCTCGAAAAATAACTTCTCATAAAACTCTGGGAAAGTTTTCTATAAGTCTTACAGCAAATCAGTGTAATCCGGTTAGTAGCTACCTTCCTAACTCTTACAAAAGTCTCGAGGGTCAGCGGAAAAGGAGAAACAACAGCTTCGGAGTTTTTCATTATGTAACCCATTAAAAAAAAGTTTTTTAGGAGTTGGAAATTATTTAACGTATTCAAGCTAGAAATATGAGAGGAAAAACTTTGTATATAGAAGGAAAACACTTTTTTTAATTTTCTGATAAAGGATTTTATTGAAAATCCAGAAAATGAATCGTAATAACAATAAGAAGAGCAATCCAAAGAAAGTATGAATTACCATTTGTACTAAAAAGGGGGAAAAAAAGTGGATGAAACATCAACATTCAACGAGCTTAAGTTAATTTGAACGAATGGTACTTAACGGCAAAGACAACACTCAAGTAAGGACATGATGAAAATCATTATAGTCCTACTTAAAGATTTTCCGAGAAAATTTCTGCAATCTTGTTTTATCTTTTTTGACGAGGGGAGAAAATTCATTTTTCTTTTATCCTTTCATCTTTTAGCCATTTTACCCCTGTACGTATGCGTATAAAAATATATTCTTGGAAGCTTTCAGAATTCGAACTGTTTAAAATATAATAATTTTATCACAGGAAATAAATTATGACGTCACGTCGTTGTTGCGTCCGGTGTCTTTCATAGCTTTCTAATTGTTTTTACGGTTAAAAATGCTTCCAGTCATAACCTGGTTCTCATGATATGATTGTGAAGGGGTCAACGTGATGACAAATGACATTTAAAACCTTACGACGTTAAAACGAAATTTTGAAATACCGTGAACTGGGGTAAAATTGACCGGCCTAAAAAAAGGTATTTGAAGGCGATTCTTTATATCTGATTGAATAAGAAAATAAATAATGACATTAAGGTCATTCAGGTCACACCTGTTGTTTCTCCTTTTTCTTTTTTTTAAAATCAGTTTTTTTTTTCAACTTTTGTCAGTCTTTTGTTTCTACCGTGTGCAAGAAAAAATTGACTTAAATTGATATTGGTATTCGGTCGCTGATATATGCATCCTCCATTACATAAATAATGTAATTAGACCCCCAAAATAACAAATCGAACATCTTCGAAAATTTTCGAACATGTTCGAAAACAAACGTAACCACTTTTCTCGCGAAAAAATTTTCCAAATGTTTCGAACAAATTTTTTTTTTTTTGCGATGTAATCAACGCCTAATCTCCTAGTCATTTCGTTACGTGAAAACATAAGTGAACAGCGCTAACTTTTTGTACGGCGGTCGATTTCGCTCCAGTTTACGGTAACAATATATTCGAAAACTATGATATTTTCTGCTAAATGCGGAAAAATGTCTAAAGTAAAAATCAGACTTTAATTGGACAAGTCCAAACGCCGTCATCTTGTTTTCTTAAACAATGCCGTACAACATTGTAACTTATTCTTCATATCAAATTTCTTAGAAGTCAATTTTTTTTTAGAAAGTCGAGAGATTTCCCAAAGCTCTCCTGAAATATTCACTAGCACTTTGTGTATCTGAGAAATCCAGCAGATGAAAACTATTTCTGCGACTTGGATTTGATTAGGTTCATACAATATTTTTTTGATAAAATACGAAATCTCGAGAAGGAGAGATAGAGGAGCAAAAGAAAAATTAGGAATCCAAGGTCAATGAAAAAACGGGGAGGGAAAAATACGCTTTCCTGTTTGAGATAAAGGAAAAGAATCTTTAATACGAGATAATTCAAACTTTTATCTGCTTATAGACTGTGGAAGATAAATTCGAAAGTTAGTTTTTCTTTAAAAAGAAGTATTGCCAGCTTACAGAAGACACAAACCCACTAATCTAGTCTATCTATTCCTTATAATAGAGTAACGATTCGACGTGACGTTTCGTTTAGAATTTATTATTTCCTTTAAAAAAAAAAGAATCGTTTTACGTTTTCTTTTGGTGAAAAAAATTGCGGGAAAAAAATCCAGTTTATTTATTTATTATTTATTTATTTATTTTTTGGCCGATAGGCAGGGGAGCGAGCGATCGATCGATAGTCGTCCTAGAAACCACCGTTTTATTTAAAGGTGACCTGGACTGCCTAGTGGCAAAAAAAAGAGACCATGAAAGTGAATCATTTAACGGTGGAACTGGAAAATGGCAAAAGGAGGAGGAACAATAATCCCAGTTTTTGGGCTCCGGTATGTAATTGTATCACACGATTCTAAAAATACTATCGCACGCTGTAATGGAATCACACGACTCGTGTGATTTGATTACAAAAATGCCAAACATAAAATTGTAATTTTGAAAGCGGCGGCATGCACGTAAAGGGTTGACACTTTTACAGAATTAAGACCATATCATATCGGTATTTTGGTGTCCGGGAAGTTGTCCGTCACGTACCATAAGCTGAGATAGCAGGGGGAGCGGTAGGGGGGGGGGGGTGGCGAAAATTCGGATTTCCGGCCCTCGTTTTTTGTTATTTTGTCCCTCATATGTGCGTGGGCTCATTGGTTTTCGGATCCTACAGATTAACCATAATTCCGAACGACTATTTGAGAAATTTACGTAACCGCTCGGTGGTTTGCCATTTCTTGTGGACGGGGGATAACTGTTCATTTTCTGGCTAACTCACTAGTCTCGCCTGAGAAGAATTTTTAGAGAATTGCACATCCGACCGACTTTCTTTCACATACAGTCATGAACCGTACAAGTCGCGACCTTAGAATAATAAAATAAAATCAAAATCAAAAATCGGCCACTTTAAAATTTTACAGGGCAGCACTTTTGTTTCTGCCGAACAATCGTGATTCTGTGGGCAATTTATTAAGGATTAAGATGTAAATTTAAAAAAAATAAAACACTATAATTCTTAAAGTTTTAGAAAAAGTCACTAAAAAGGGCTTTTTTTTTAGCTACTTTCTTGATTTCAGAATACAAAAGACTCATCCGATTTACAAACTTTAAAACGAAAATAACCGAAAATTTTGGTTTTTTTTTTCTGAAGTCGCCTTTTTTTGCGTTTTCCTATCCATATTTTTCCAAATTTGGCCAATTTGGGCATGCACAGAATAATAAACCCCAACCGAGAGAATTACACCCGAAATGCCCAAAAATGCTAAAATATAGGTCCTGTTGGAAATTTACAGAATAAAAAAGGTTTCAAAATCGCTTCTTAAAAAGTTGGAATACAAAAGACGTAAATCGACTTTTTTCATTTTTAAAGTTTTGCTAAGTTTGGCCAATTTGACTTAACCAAGGGTTACAATATCACAATCCAATAATATTCTCGGTCAAAAAAATCGAACTTGTAATGACAGAAATGCTCTTTTATATGAAAAAAGTCTATTCGCAACCTTCGTATTCAAACTTTTGAATTAAAAATTGGAATTTACACTCTTATGCATTCCGAAATTAGGGGAAACTATCAAATATAGCAAAATTTTAAAAACACAGAATAAATGATCTTAAAAAAATAAAGGCGATCGGCATAAAGAAACGAAAATTTTTGGGGGGCCGACTTGTGACCCTTGTATTCTAAGGTCGCGAAGTATACAGGCATCGAATATGCTTTGAACGGACATTCGAGCAACGCCTAGCATCGAACTTGGCATCTAGAGATAGAAAAATCGGTTCTGAAAATAATTGAGAACACGATAATGTCGGCCCAAATTATCCCAAAATTTTAGATCGCATTTTAAGCTTACTCCCTTTCACGCTTAAATTAGTACGATAATGCGTATAAAACCGTTTTTAATATAACCGAAATAAGGCTTTGAACATCGTTAATTAAGTTTTAATAATTATGACCTAATTTTTAAATGAATCCATAATGAATTTTCCTCGGCAAAAGACTTTTTGGTGTATCAAAGTCGAAAATGTTTTACAACTAGCGTTTCACGAGACAAGAGTATAACATGCTCCAAAGTTATTGTTTATGCAAATGACATTACGCATAGAGTCTAGAATACCCTTTTCTAAAACCCCCGCATACTTGTTATTGCTGTTTAATAGTGCAATTAAATTCCGCATTCCTCAGGAATTAAACAGATCATACTCGCAACATCGCTTTGTGTTGCAAAGCCTTATCGATACCCACACCCCGCTTCGCAATTTGCTCAAATAGAATTTTAGTCTTTTTTTTCCTGCTTCTTTCTCGTACAATCGCATTAGAGCAGGGTCTGAGACGACATCTTACACATGGGAAGGAAGATTCTTGAAAGTACGGAGCGGAAACATTAGGAGAAGGAGGAGAAAACGTAACGTCGAAACAAACGAACGAAGTAAGTAAGGGAATATTAATCATTAGAAAGGAGGGTAACGCTTCAATAAATTTGTAAATAGAGTTCTATGTTGAGTAATGAAACCGCTAAACATTTGAGATGTGTGCTCATCTCAATTGATCGTGTTACCCGAAAGCGATGATAATGTAACGACAGCGAATATAAAAAAAAAAAAAATTATTTTTATTATTTTTGAAAATCATTCAAATCAAAGTTTTTGATCTTTCCAATTTAAAAAAGAAAAAAAATTGCACAATAAAGCCCCTTTTTGCTCTGCTAATTAAATTCTCTTCACGTTTGATGTTCTCCGTGAAAAGAAAAAATAAGTAAATGAAAAATAAGAATCCGCCTTTTTTTTTTTTTTTTTTTTTTTTTTTTGTTTTAAAAAGAAAAATAAAAAGAAAAAACCTTTTGCAAATATTTATTAGCTTTCGATGAGTTCAATTAAAAAAAAAAAAAAAGGGAGAATAAAAAAAACGTTGAATGAAGGCAAGGATTGATATAATGAATCATTCCCAATCGATTCAATTAAAGGGGAACAAAAAATTTGTAACATACATAAATTCCGATCCCCGATTCCGTGTATTAATCTTGACGAAGGTTCGTTCGGATTCGTTCCTTTTTTTTACCGTGTTACCGACTAATTAATAATACTTCCAGGAAAATATATTTTTGATGATCGTCATTTTCCCGTAATGGAGATTAAAGGAAAACCAGAGGAGGCGTGACACCTCCGCATCTGGTAAATCGTCGGATGTAGGATACTGTTTGTCTCTTGAATATCGTCCCTGGTCTTTTGCGGTGTTAAAAAAAGGAGTCGAAGTGAAGCTATTTCGAACCTTTCAACATTTTACACCTACGAGGAATTTATGTTTTATTCCTCCTGTTTCTGCGCTATTCACGGAGCATTAAAACCGGTTTTTTCGTCAGATGAATTGAAACTTTCCAGACGACAGAGGATTCGAATCGTTTGTTGATGCAGAAGAGATCGAAAAAAATATATGCTTAGGATTTGATTTTTTTGTATTTTGACGTCACGGGAAATTTATTAAGAAGAGAAAGGCGTTTCCTATAATTTTGATCGCTTGACGCGAGTGTTTTTATCCAGAGGCGATATCAGTTGCAACCAATCCGCGCTAATAGTTGCATAGCGTGCCCGGCCCACTTGCTGGCCGGACATTTCGCTTATCAGGATAACACGATGCGAATGAGCTGCGATGACATTTTAAAACACATAAATTTTAAAGTTGATCCTTTTAGTCTTCGCAAGCGTCATTCGGCATCATTTATAACGTTCAGGAAATGTATATGGCCAAGCCCACAAGGACTTCCAAAGAATGTTGCATAAAAAATTTCTGGGAAGACTTTCCTAGAACGGAAACTTTTCACACTAAAAAGATTCTGTTTCTGGGAAATTAATCGGGCTTCATATCGATTAAACCCGAACGCAAATATAGCTTGACCACTTCCCTTTCTATTTTTACCACCAAAAATTAAACTATCTGACCTTTTCTCGTTAGTTTCACGTCACGAGTCCCTATAATTATGACAAAAGGAAAGTTTACCGTGCCGTCGCAAAACACTTGCTAATATGATCTGACACTTTATCATCGAAGAGGAGTTTTCCCACTTATCGATATCGTGCCACTATTAAGCTTATATGAAACTTGGAAAAACGGAAAAAAGACTTGCAACTTTTCTAAAAATAAAACATATAAAAATACAAAGTTATCATTTTTGCCGACATTTTTCGAAATCTTTTTTCTCTTAGCCATTTTTTTGCAACAGTGGAATTTCTACAAATTTCATGAAAATCGCAGATGCTTCGAAGTCTAAACAAAACAAAAAAAAAAAAAGACATGATATTGAGTTTCATCTCAAAAAACATTTCAAAAATCTCGTATTTCCAGATATTATTAACTGGGAAAAAAAATTTCTTTTGAATTAGACAGAAAAGTAAATATTTTCAACGTCGCTTCCCGTCCCCAACGACTCGACTGACAGTGTTTGGAGCAAATATTGAAATTTAAAAAAAAAAAAGAAAAATGTGACATTTACTTTTACAATTTTACATGCAAGGAAGGGGGGAGGGGCTGATACGATCCTTGTTTTGAAATTTTCGCAAAAAGGAAGGGAAAAGTTATTTAATATTCCGAAAACGAATTTGGAAATGTTTTGACAATCAAAATTTCCGTCAGGATCGACATAAGATTCCCACTTCTCAAAAGACGGTAATCAGTTTTCCTTTAATCCCTGCATTAATTATTTTAATTACCTTTTCCCCATGGAATAATGACTATTAATAATATTATTATTACCTTGAAGCGATTAATAATCCGTCGCAGAAAGCTTTTTAACTATTTTTCCTAAATATTTAACGGCGTCCTATAATTATGGTTATTTATAATATTCCTTTTATGGCTTTTACAACAGCGTCGATTTAAGAAGGAAATAATTCCTTTTTTCCCGCTTAATCCTCTACTTTTGCTGTACGATCGACCTTTGATTCGCAGAAAATTTAAAATAACGTAATAATTTCTATTTTTGGTTTCACCAACACGATGTTTTACTTATTTCTCTTGACAAGTTCAATTCTGTTTCGGGCCTTTCTTCTTCCTCTTCATTTGAAAATAGTTTACTCGGAATCGGATCAATTTATGGCGAAGTTACATTATGCATTAGGAAGCAACAAAGTTTTCGCTTAGGAAGCTTTTAAACCTAAACTTTGTCTACGGCAAAATGTTACTGATCAGGAGATACTTAGAATAATTTTAAACTTTCGCATTACAATTTACACGATGTATGCTCCCAAAATACGGAACCTATAAACTGCATAATAAATTATCTCTGAAAGAGAATAGCAGTGGTTTTGTGTTTCTGATTTGCTTTCGGAGCGTGATCGTTATAATAAATGATTTAGTTTTCGAATCTTGTTTTTTTGGCAATATGATAACGTTATCGATTTCAAATAGAATAGCGGAATTTAACTTGAAATCATTTACGAAAGCACGCTTTCATTCGAAAATAGTCTTTTGCTTGGAGGTGCAACCATCTCTCCGGGCACTATAAACCTCAAGTTGAACTGGTGAATAAGTCCAAACCAGAGCTCTCGCGGTCGTTTAAGACTGCTCGAGCTATATGACATATTAACAGGCTGTAATGTTTCAGGACGTAGGCAGCTTCATAAATATTTTCTAGCCAAACGAATCTCCCATTTTCTTCCTGCCACCTGTCTCTTTATCAGTCAGTTTCTAACCTGGTCTGCCAGATTTGATATTTTCTGCAAATAATCATAAGTGTCGCACAAAAAAAAAAAAAAAAAACTTTTCATTGTACATATTTATTGTACATATTCTGCAGCAAACACATAGGATTAGCTAATCTTATGTGTTTTGCTGCAGACAAGTCTGAACTTGCCACCTATTTAAAACATGATGTTACTTTTAGAAAAAAGATGTACGAGTCATACTCGCATCGTGATGAAGTGAAACTTCTTGGATAATATAAAAAGAAATCAGACTGGGATATCTGGGTACATAACATTTATAACGTTTTGTTAAGAGAATTATGTGCCAACACGGACGACACGAATTTTTACTCCTTTGTTTAAAAAATGTTTTAGCCTCGTAACGCGGCTACCCGGCCAAACAATGTTTAAAAATCAATGATCTCCAAAACAAATAAATTTAAGAAAATTTAAACCTTTCAAACAGGAGGTAAAATCGTTTTTTTAGTGCCTATGTTTAGCTTATGTCAGCTCAGAAACGGAAACAAAAACGTTTCTCATGCTCCCATAAGCTATACATTAGAAACTGAAACTGTCATTTTTTTCTAATTTCACCCCCTGCTTTAAAATTTTATAACCTTTAAAATTTAAAAAAAAAAAAAAATTAAGTAAATGTTCTCGTCCCAAAGCTAATGATTGGTTTAAGTTGTTACAGGATTTTCGGGATTTGGGGACATAAATCAATAATCTAAATGTAAGCCGACCTGGTTTCGATTTTATTTAAAATCATTCTCAAGGCTAAAAAGATAAAAATACGACAATCATTAGAAACGTACTAAAATTAAATAATGTAATTGAAATAGGCCATTGACCTTTTTGACCACAAACCTAGCTTAACTAGTCCTTAACAATACAAAGCGTTATTTTTGAATTCCAATATCGGATATCACAGAATGCCATTTTATTAAATTAATTATAGGCTCAAATACGGCATAACAAAAATAATAAATACGATTGAAAAGTAAAATTAAAAATGTAACAAACTCAGGCTGATAAGAAGACGAAACGCCATGTTAAAATCATAAGTTCGACAATAATGGCGGCGGAAACGGATGTAGTCAAATAAGCAACTGACGATGAGCGACCGTTAACCTAAGATTAGTTTGTGGTCAAAAAGGTCAATGGCCTATTTCAATTACATTATTTAATTTTAGTACGTTTCTAATGATTGTCGTATTTTTATCTTTTTAGCCTTGAGAATGATTTTAAATAAAATCGAAACCAGGTCGGCTTACATTTAGATTATTGATTTATGTCCCCAAATCCCGAAAATCCTGTAACAACTTAAACCAAAAAAAAATTAATCCGATAGTTACGAGTGACGCGTTACGCGGCCAAACAATGTTTAAAATGATCTCCGTAACAAATAAATTTAAAAAATTTAGACCTTTAAAATTTTTTAGCCTTTAAAAATTTTAAGAAATAATTTAAGCCGCGTTGCGAGTGACGCGTTACGCGGCCAAAGAATGTTTAAAAATTATCTCCGTAACAAATAAATTTTAAGAAATTTAGACCTTTAAATTTTTTAGCCTTTAAACATTTTTAAAAATAATTTAAGCCGCGTTACGAGTGATTTCATCCCCTGCTTTAAAATTTTTTAAAAATTTAAAAGCCTTTAAAAATTTTTTTAAAAAAATTTTTTTTAACCTTTAAAAATTTTTTTAAAAAAAATAATTTAAGCCGATAGTTAAACGAGTGACGCGTTACGCGGCCAAACAATATTTAAAAATTATCTGCGTCACAAACAAATTTTAAAAATTTAAACCTTTGTAAAAATATTTTAGCCTCGTAACGTCAAGAAATCATACCAATCCAATCCCTCCTCGATAAGGAGTTTCACTTCAAAAATCTCTCACGACACGCAGCAACCATCGTGACTAGATAAATAATCTTAGCAATCGAGTGAGATTAAAATAAAATAAGATTAAACGTTCAAAATTTATTTTTAAGACGACAGAGACAAGGATTGCCTTTGTGTAGGTGTATTTTCCGCAATGAGTGCATTAGTAGTAGCTAATGGATTTTGCAGGAATCCGACTCCATATGTGTCCCTAAAGTCCATTAATTATTAAGTTGAGTAATTTAAAGAGCTTTAGAACAACCGTACGAAAATGATTATTCTTTGACCCAATTTTTTTTTTTATAGATACGTAGGATATCTCATTTCGCAATGCATTTTCCGCCGGGTTCGAAATGTCCTGATTTTTTTCCAGTTTTTTTCCTCTTCTACAAAGAGATCGAATTCATGTTTTAAACTTTCAAAAACAGACGGAATAAAATGAATTATATGAATGTTAAAAATCGAATGCATTAAAATAAAATAAAAAAGTAAATGCGAAATGTTATGGAAAAATCTCGCTTTTTTTTTTTTCAACGGAAAAGTTGACGAGCGCTGTCGTTAATTTAATCAATACTTCAACGCTTGGGTGAGCCAATAATTCTCCCAGCATTTAACAAAGACCAAAAATCTTTGTAAATTGTGTGACGACCGGATTTGTATCTTCGAATTTATTTCGCATATCCAACCAAAAACAACCCACCTCCCTCCCCTTTCTCCCCCACTTTTTTTTGTTTCTTTATTTGTCATTTGCATGATTTTTTAAAAGATTACCAGGTAACGCATGTGAGATTTAATAATTATTTTTTTTTTTTTTTTTTTTTTTTTTTTTTCAGTGGAGAGGCGAGAATTTTTGATGCGATTAATATATTTTAATCCGGGGATTTCGTGTCAAAAGTTCTATTCTCGAATCCCAAGGCCGCTTAAAAAAATAAAAAAGTTTTGGACTTTTCCCCGCGAAAACTCCTTCGGGCCGAAAATTTTGAAATGATGTGTATTTGAGGTGGTAATCATTTCCTTTTCTAAGTAAGAAAACTAGAAACGGAAAATTTCCCTTTTCCTTTTCACCGGGTGGGAAACATGATTAACTTCACGGTAAAGCGAGTCTAGACAATAAAATGAATGGATTAATTAGAAATCTCAAATTCAAGAAAATAAAGGGAATACAGATGAATGAGCTTTGGATGTAGGTTCTAAAACCGAAAACCATCATTCTTTTTTTTTTTGTTAAAGAGCAAGGTATTTTAAGCGGTAAATCCAATGGAAGATAAGTCGGCACTCTTTAGTTTGAATGAATTATTTTGTACTTACGAAGATTATTTTTGAACAGTTATTTTATTTTTTTTTTTTTTGTAGAGCAAACAGCGCTTACCTGAAAAGAAAGCAAAAGGGGACTTAGATATCTTTTATCAAATCAAAGAATTTGGACGATACAGAAATAAAAAAGAAAAAAAAATGAAAATTTAGCGAAACTGTCTTGAAGATACTGCAGAAGTGGAAATGAAGCAAAGCCTCGTTAAACTTGAAGTAGTTCGATCTAAAAAAAGCAGACTGGGATATGGGGAATATCCCTACCTAGGACTCAGAGACGTAATTTAATTTTTTTTTTTTTTTTTTTTTTTTTGGTGGTGAAAAACTCATATTGTTAATTTTTTTGAGTTTTTCCTCTTAACTTACCTGTTACCAGCAAAGGATAGCGCCTCTGACGCAGTTTTAAAAAAAGTTTACTGATATCGCTGGTTTTTGTTTTTTCAATTTTCGATTCTTCTTTCAGACTTTCGTAAGAATTATCAACTTCATTTATATTCAATTAATTTTTCAAAGCACTAATTTCCAAATTATTTTTAGATTCTATTTTTTGTTCACAAGACATACAATTATTTTCCTTCACTTTTTTCCGAATAAAAAAATCAGTTAAGACTAAATTCTCGTTCCAATGATTCAATTTATACGGAAATTATCGGGAATAGTGGAACAATAAATAAACTAGTTTCCTTCTGCCAACGTTTCGGATTCTATATTGATATCCTTCATCAGGGCTAAAAATAAGCGATACGTATAAGCTAAATATAAATATTTTAACCTCACAAGATGACCATGTGTACAATACCTCGGAAAAGTTGCAAATAAAAAATACAATAATTCGAATCAAAGCCATCACAGATAATAGCAAGATTAAAATTAACTGATGAACATCCTAGGACAAGAAAACGTTGAAAAATATCAAGAATAATTAACGGAAATTATAATAATAAAATAAGATAAATAAAACAGAAACCGTGATGCATTCTTATCAATACCAACTACGACGCGTGGCACGATAACAAAAGCGCGACAAAATAATCAAGCGATGAGACAATCACATGACATGAGGAGAAACGCGGGACATTTTAAAACGGTATTTAAATTTCCTAATAAGATTATTATAAATATTACTGTAATTATTATAATCGCTTAGGACATTTAAGGAAATTAAGAACGCCCATCATCCCTGGAAACGATTTCTGATTGTCTGATTCACAAAAAAAAAAAAAATAAAATACCAAGAGTAATTACGGAAATAAATAATAAATAATAAAATAAAATAAAAACAAAATAAAAACAAAAACCGTGATGCATTCTTATAAATACCAACTACGACTGGCACGATAACAAAAGCGCGAACAAAAAAAAAAAAAAAAAAAAAAAAAAAAAAAAAAAATTAAGAGATGAGACAATCACATGACATGAGGAGAAACGCGGGGCATTTCAAACGTTATTTAAATTTCCTAATAAGATTATTATAAATATTACTGTAATTATTATAATCGCTTTGGATATTTAAGGTGTTATCATTAGACAATATGTGATACATTTCCAAAAAAGAACGCGTTTCATCCCTGGACACGTTTTCTAAAATTTTGACCTGGTTCCACTGAACAACATGATCATTATAATTGAGCAAATGGGAGGATAAGCCCGTATTGGAAGAACCTTTTTTAATGTCATTACGGTGTTGAGCAAGACGCGTCTTCAGATATGTTTAGTCTGCCCAATGTAACATTTTCCACAATTACAATCAATTTGATATACCACCTCAGTTTTGTTTTCATTGGGAGTGATATCTTTTATTTTACCAAAAAACCGATTAGAAGACTTCGTGTTGTAGAAAGCCAATTTTTTATCATATTTCTTAAAGATGTTATTTAATTTAGGAGCTAAGTTCTTATGGTACGGGGCCCTAATATATTTATTCTTAGTTCTCATTGTCTAATGTGTTAATTTGATGGTCTCATCGTCTGATTCACAATCAATTTTACTATGATCAAATTTGTTAATCACGTTATTAATGAACGAATTCGGATAATTATTCTTAACTAAAATATCTCTCACTTTGTTAATATTAGTGTCAATGAATTTTTGGGTGCATAAGTTATAAATCTTAAAAAGTAGTTGATTAATTACTGAGATTTTTTGTTGCATAGGATGATATGAATGGTAGTTTAAAATTCGATTGCTACTCGTAGGTTTCTTGTATAAATCAAACTCCAAATTACCCTCATTATTGATTATAAGTAGATCCAAATAGGGGATCTTGTTATTTTCTTCTACCTCATAAGTAAACTCTAAGTTGATATCGATAGAATTTAAAATGTCTACATACTCATGGAGTTTTGACCGCGGTATACAAGCTATAACATCGTCAACATAAACAAATATAAATTTTAAATCAAAATTAATTTTCTCTATAAACGTATTTAATAGATCTTGCATGACTATGCTAGCAAAAGCAGGAGACGCTGGGTTTCCCATAGCACAACCTTTGACCTGTTGGTATATTTTCTTCTCGAACGAAAAGTAGCTATTCTCAAAAATGAACGAAACGATCCGTTCGAAATGTTCCAACGTGAGATCAGTATCAACACAAATTTCATCCCAATGTTTGGAAATAGAAGCTAACACCGCTTGTTTTGTAACATTCGTAAAAAGAGACGCTACATCAAAACTAACCAGCATGAACTCAGGGGGGATCTTAATTTTTTTGATCTTTCTCTTAAGATCTTTCGAATTTTTAACGTTAAACTTTGACTTCTGAACAAAGTTTTTAAGAATTTTGTCGGCTAGCTTGGCTAAGTTTGATGTGGGAGCATTAATACAACTAACAACGGGGCGAAGAGGTTGATTAATTTTGTGGATTTTGGGGTTCCCATAAATCTTCGGAATCTGAGAATTATATTGATTTAATTTGGTTCTTTCTTTATCTGAAATGAATTTACGATCGTATAATTCTTTAACTAAGTTGTTACTTTTACGTTGGATATTTTCAGTCGGATCGTTTTTTAACAATTTATAAGTACTTTGGTCTTTAATTAAATCTGACATTTTATCAATATACTGGTCTTTATTCAACATGCAAGTAACGTTACCTTTGTCTGCGTTGAGAACAACTAACTCGGGATTCTCTTTTAAAAACGTTTTCGTTTTTTTAAATTGTTCGTTCCCAACGGAATCAAATTTTCTAAATTTCACATTTGATTTAAAATTAGTTACTACGTTAACGACATCATTCCTAACTAAATTCTTTTCAGCATTGGGTATTTCTAATCTATTAATTCCTACTTCCAAGTCCCCAAGAATGTGCTTAACTTTTAACTCAGAATTACTAGGTTCAACTGAGAATTTAGGACCTAGTGACAGATATTCAGCTACACCTTCGGGAATTGGAATCCCACTAATATTCTTAATATTTTCTAAATTACCTAAGTTATTAACTTTCTTCTGGGCTGTGATAAGATTTTCAAATTTCTAATTTCTCAACGCAGACAAAGGTAACGTTACTTGCATGTTGAATAAAGACCAGTATATTGATAAAATGTCAGATTTAATTAAAGACCAAAGTACTTATAAATTGTTAAAAAACGATCCGACTGAAATATCCAACGTAAAAGTAACAACTTAGTTAAAGAATATACGATCGTAAATTCATTTCAGATAAAGAAAGAACCAAATTAATCAATATAATTCTCAGATTCCGAAGATTTATGGGAACCCAAAATCCACAAAATTAATCAACCTCTTCGCCCCGTTGTAGTTGTATTAATGCTCCCACATCAACTTAGCCAAGCTAGCCGACAAAATTCTTAAAAACTTGTTCAGAAGTCAAAGTTTAACGTTAAAAATTCGAAAGATCTTAAGAGAAAGATCAAAAAAATTAAGATCCCCCCTGAGTTCATGCTGGTTAGTTTTGATGTAGCGTCTCTTTTTACGAATGTTACAAAACAAGCGGTGTTAGCTTCTATTTCCAAACATTGGGATGAATTTGTGTTGATACTGATCTCACGTTGGAACATTTCGAACGGATCGTTTCGTTCATTTTTGAGAATAGCTACTTTTCGTTCGAGAAGAAAATATACCAACAGGTCAAAGGTTGTGCTATGGGAAACCCAGCGTCTCCTGCTTTTGCTAGCATAGTCATGCAAGATCTATTAAATACGTTTATAGAGAAATTAATTTTGATTTAAAATTTATATTTGTTTATGTTGACGATGTTATAGCTTGTATACCGCGGTCAAAACTCCATGAGTATGTAGACTTTTAAATTCTATCGATATCAACTTAGAGTTTACTTATGAGGTAGAAGAAAATAACAAGATCCCCTATTTGGATCTACTTATAATCAATAATGAGGGTAATTTGGAGTTTGATTTATACAAGAAACCTACGAGTAGCAATCGAATTTTAAACTACCATTCATATCACCATGCAACAAAAAATCTCAGTAATTAATCAACTACTTTTTAAGATTTATAACTTATGCACCCAAAAATTCATTGAC
Organism: Liposcelis bostrychophila; assembly: GCA_037577465.1. Classification (NCBI taxonomy): domain Eukaryota; kingdom Metazoa; phylum Arthropoda; class Insecta; order Psocodea; family Liposcelididae; genus Liposcelis; species Liposcelis bostrychophila. The sequence goes on along the minus strand of CM075212.1, from coordinate 16,569,466 downwards.
ACTAATATTAACAAAGTGAGAGATATTTTAGTTAAGATAATTATCCGAATTCGTCATTATAACGTGATTAACAAATTTGATCATAGTAAAATTGATTGTGAATCAGACGATGAGACCATTCAAATTAACAATGAGGAGACAAAAACTAAGAATAAATATATTAGGGCCCCGTACCATAAGAACTTAGCTCCTAAATTAAATAACATCTTTAAGAAATATGATAAAAATTGGCTTTCTACAACACGAAGTCTTCTAATCGGTTTTTTTGGTAAAATAAAAGATATCACTCCCAATGAAAACAAAACTGAGGTGGTATATCAAATTGATTGTAATTGTGGAAATGTTACATGGGCAGACTAAACAATATCTGAAGACGCGTCTTGCTCAACACCGTAATGACATTAAAAAAGGTTCTTCCAATACGGGCTTATTCCCATTTGCTCAATATAATGATCATGTTGTTCAGTGGAACCAGGTCAAAATTTTAGAAAACGTGTCCAGGGATGAAACGCGTTCTTTTTGGAAATGTATCACATATTGTCTAATGATAACACCTAAATATCCAAAGCGATTATAATAATTACAGTAATATTTATAATAATCTTATTAGGAAATTTAAATAACGTTTGAAATGCCCCGCGTTTCTCCTCATGTCATGTGATTGTCTCATCTCTTAATTTTTTTTTTTTTTTTTTTTTTTTTTTTTTTTTTGTTCGCGCTTTTGTTATCGTGCCAGTCGTAGTTGGTATTTATAAGAATGCATCACGGTTTTTGTTTTTATTTTGTTTTTATTTATTTTATTTTATTATTTAATTGGGTCGGTATATTTTGCATGCCCACGCGAGTATTAGCATGCCACCCATTTCCGGTCAAAAAAGCTTGCATGCCAATGCGGAATATGGTACTGCCAAACGAGTACGTTAATCCTTGCGCGAGAGCTTTCGAAAAAAAGCTCTCGAAAATGAGCTTTTTCGAAAAAATCGATTTTTCGCAGGACAGAAGCGTTTTTTCGCGCGAGTGAGACCGGATTCGTGTTCCTCACGCAAAACTACCCCCAAAAAGACCGAAAAGCACCGAGCTTTCGACTCAAAAGCTCGAAATTTTGGGATTTTAAAATTTCGAAAATTCCAGCTTGCATGCCACCCCGGTATATCAAAAATAACACGAAGGCGAAGGTACTGCTCGACTCCCGACGGCTTTTTACCCCTTCTAGTATCAGACGAATTTGAGCTTTGACTTGAAAGCTCGAGCTTTCGGGACTTGGTAATTTCGGAGCTGCATGCCAGCGGGATGGAGTGCGAATTCGGTGCATGCCAAGCTACTGCTGGATTCCTGACCGATTCTTACACCGTCTAGTATCAGACGAATTTGAGCTTTGGCTTCAAAGCTCGAGCTTTCAGGACTTGGAATATTTCGAGGCTGCATGCCAGCCGGATGGAGTGCGAATTCGGTGCATGCCAAGCTACTGCTGGATTCCTGACGGATTCGTACACCATCTAGTATCAGACGAATTTGAGCTTTGGCTTCAAAGCTCGAGCTTTCAGGACTTGGAATATTTCGAGGCTGCATGCCAGCCGGATGGAGTGCGAATTTGGTGCATGCCAGGCTACTGCTGGATTCCTAATGGTTTTCTACACCGTCCAGTATCAGACGAATTTGAGCTTTGACTTCAAAGCTCGAGCTTTCGGGACTTGGAATATTTCGAGGCTGCATGCCAGCCGGATGGAGTGCGAATTTGGTGCATGCCAAGGTACTGCTAAATTCCTAATGGTTTTTTACACCGTCCAGTATCAGACAAATTTGAGCTTTGACTTCAAAGCTCGAGCTTTCGGGACTTGAAATTTTCGAGGCAGCATGCCAGCCGGATGGAGTGCGAATTCGGTGCATGCCAGGCTACTGCTATATTCCTGACGGCTTTTTACACCGTCCAGTATCAGACGAATTTCAGCTTTCACTTGAAAGCTCGAGCTTTCGGGACTTGGAATATTTCGAGGCTGCATGCCAGCCGGATGGAGTGCGGATTCGGTGCATGCCAAGCTACTGCTGGATTCCTGACGGATTCTTACACCATCTAGTATCAGACGAATTTGAGCTTTAGCTTCAAAGCTCAAGCATTCAGGACTTGGAAATTTCGGAGCTGCGTGCCAGCCGGATGGAGTGCGAATTCGGTGCATGCCAAGCTACTGCTGGATTCCTCACGGGTTTTCACACCATCTAGTATCAGACGAATTTGAGCTTTGGCTTCAAAGCTCGAGCTTTCGGGACTTGGAATATTTCGAGGCTGCATGCCAGCCGGATGGAGTGCGAATTTGGTGCATGCCAAGGTACTGCTAAATTCCTAATGGTTTTTTACACCGTCCAGTATCAGACGAATTTGAGCTTTGACTTCAAAGCTCGAGCTTTCGGGACTTAAAATTTTAGAGGCAGCATGCCAGCCGGATGGAGTGCGAATTCGGTGCATGCCAGGCTACTGCTGCATTCCTGACGGCTTTTTACACCGTCCAGTATCAGACGAATTTGAGCTTTCACTTGAAAGCTCGAGCTTTCGGGACTTGAAATATTTCGAGGCTGCATGCCAGCCGGATGGAGTGCGAATTCGGTGCATGCCAAGCTCCTGCTGGATTCCTGACGGATTCTTACACCATCTAGTATCAGACGAATTTGAGCTTTAGCTTCAAAGCTCAAGCATTCAGGACTTGGAATATTTCGAGGCTGCATGCCAGCCGGATGGAGTGCGAATTTGGTGCATGCCAAGGTACTGCTAAATTCCTAATGGTTTTTTACACCGTCCAGTATCAAACGAATTTGAGCTTTGGCTTCAAAGCTCGAGCTTTCAGGACTTGGAATATTTCGAGGCTGCATGCCAGCCGAAAGGAGTGCAAATTCGGTGCATGCCAAGCTACTGCTGGATTCCTGACGGCTTTTTACACCGTCCAGTGCCAGACGAATATGGACTCTAGCTTGAAAGCTCGAGCCTTCGGGACTTGGAAATTTCGGAGCTGCATGCCAGCCGGATGGAGTGCGAATTCCGTGCATTCCAAGCTACTGCTAAATTCCTGACGGCTTTCTACACCGTCCACTATCTGACCAATTTCAGCTTTGGCCTCAAAGCTCGAGCTTTCGGGACTTGCAAAATTTCGGAGCTGCATGCCAGCCGGATGGAGGGTGAATTCGGTGCATGCCAAGCTACTGCTAAATTCCTGACGGCTTTCTACACCGTCCACTATCAGACCAATTTCTGCTTTGGCCTCAAAGCTCAAGCTTTCTGAACTTGGAAATTTCGGAGCTGCATGCCAGCCGGATAGAGTGCGAATGCGGTGCATGCCAAGCTACTGCTGGATTCCTGTCGGTTTTTTACACCATTCAGTGCAAGACGAAATTGAGCTTTGGCTTCAAAACTCGAGCTTTCGGTACTTGGAAATTTCTAATCTGCATGCCAGCCGGATGGAATGCAAATTCCGTGCAGGCCAAGCTACTGCTGCATTCCTAGCGTATTTCTAAGCACTTCTGACGAAGAATGAAATTGAGCTTTGGCTTCAAAGCTGGAGCTTTCGGTACTTGGAAATTTCGAGTCTGCATGCCAGCCGGATGGAATGCCGATTCGGTGCATGCCAAGCTACTGCTGAATTCCTGACGGATTCCTTTACCATCTATTATCAGACGAATTTGAGCTTTGGCTTCAAAGCTCGAGCTTTCAGGACTTGGAATATTTAGAGGCTGCATGCCAGTCGGATGTAGTGCGAATTTGGTGCATGCCAAGGTACAGCCAAATTCCTAATGGTTTTTTACACCGTCCAGTATCAGACGAATTTCAGCTTTGACTTCAAAGCTCGAGCTTTCGGGACTTGAAATTTTCGAGGCTGCATGCCAGCCGGATGGAGTGCGAATTCGGTGCATGCCAGGCTACTGCTGGATTCATGACGGCTTTTTACATCGTCCAGTATTAGACCAGTTTCAGGTTTGGCCTCAAAGCTCGAGCTTTCGGGACTTGGAAATTTGGGAGCTGCATGCATGCCGGATGAAGTGCGAATTTGGTGCATGCCAAGCTACTGCTAAATTCCTAATGGCTTTTTACACCCTCCAGTAACAGACGAATTTCAGCTTTGACTTCAATGCTCGAGCTTTCGGGACTTGAAATTTTCGAGGCAGCATGCCAGCCGGATGGAGTTCGAATTCGGTGCATGCCAAGGTACTGCTAAATTCCTAATGGTTTTTTACACCGTCCAGTATCAGACAAATTTGAGCTTTGACTTCAAAGCTCGAGCTTTCGGGACTTGGAATATTTCGAGGCTGCATGCCAGCCGGATGGAGTGCGAATTCGGTGCATGCCAAGCTACTGCTGGATTCCTGACGGTTTCTTACACCATCTAGTATCAGGCGAATTTGAGCTTTGGCTTCAAACCTCAAGCTTTCAGGACTTGGAATATTTCGAGGTTGCATGCCAGCCGGATGGAGTTCGAATTCGGTGCATGCCAGGCTACTGCTGCATTCCTGACTGCTTTTTACACCGTCCAGTATCAGACGAATTTGAGCTTCCACTTGAATGCTCGAGCTTTCGGGACTTGGAATATTTCGAGGTTGCATGCCAGCCGGATGGAGTGCGAATTCGGTGCATGCCAAGCTACTGCTGAGTTCCTGACTACTTTTTACACCGTGCAGTGTCAGACCAGTTTCAGGTTTGGCCTCAAAGCTCGAGCTTTCGGAATTTGGAAATTTCGGAGCTGCATGCCAGCAGGATGGAGTGCGAATTCGGTGCATGCCAAGCTACTGCTGAATTCCTGACGACTTTTTACATCGTCCAGTATCAGACCAGTTTCAGCTTTGTCTTCAAAGCTCGAGCTTTCGGGACTTGGAAATTTTGGAGCTGCATGCCAGCCGGATGGAGTGCGAATTCGGTGCATGCCAAGCTACTGCTGAGTTCCTGACGACTTTTTACACCGTCCACTATCAGACCAATTTCAGCTTCGGCCTCAAAGCTCGAGCTTTCGGGACTTGCAAAATTTCGAGGCTGCATGCCAGCCGGATGGAGGGCGAATTCGGTGCATGCCAAGCTACTGGTAGATTCCTAATGGCTTTTTACACCATCCAGTAACAGACGAATTTGAGCTTTGACTTCAAAGCTCGAGCTTTCGGGACTTGGAAATTTCGAGGCTGCATGCCAGCCGAATGAGTGCGAATTCGGTGCATGCGAAGCTACTGCTGAGTTCCTGACGACTTTTTACACCGTCCACTATCAGACCAATTTCAGCTTCGGCCTCAAAGCTCGAGCTTTCGGGACTTGGAAATTTCGGAGCTGCATGCCAGCCGGATGGAGTGCGAATTCCGTGCATGCCAAGCTACTGCTAAATTCCTGACGGCTTTCTACACCGTCCACTATCAGACCAATTTCAGCTTTGGCCTCAAAGCTCGAGCTTTCGGGACTTGGAAATTTCGGAGCTGCATGCCAGCTGGATGGAGTGCGAATTCGGTGCATGCCAAGCTACTGCTGAGTTCCTGACGACTTTTTACACCGTCCAGTATCAGACCAGTTTCAGGTTTGGCCTCAAAGCTCGAGCTTTCGGGACTTGGAAATTTCTGAGCTGCATGCCAGCCGGATGGAGTGCGAATTCCGTGCATGCCAAGCTACTGCTAAATTCCTGACGGCTTTCTACACCGTCCACTATCTGACCAATTTCAGCTTTGGCCTCAAAGCTCGAGCTTTCGGGACTTGCAAAATTTCGGAGCTGCATGCCAGCCGGATGGAGGGCGAATTCGGTGCATGCCAAGCTACTGCTAAATTCCTGACGGCTTTCTACACCGTCCACTATCAGACCAATTTCTGCTTTGGCCTCAAAGCTCAAGCTTTCGGAACTTGGAAATTTCGGAGCTGCATGCCAGCCGGATAGAGTGCGAATGCGGTGCATGCCAAGCTACTGCTGGATTCCTGTCGGTTTTTTACACCATTCAGTGCAAGACGAAATTGAGCTTTGGCTTCAAAACTCGAGCTTTCGGTACTTGGAAATTTCGAGTCTGCATGCCAGCCGGATGGAATGCAAATTCCGTGCAGGCCAAGCTACTGCTGCATTCCTGGCGTATTTCTAAGCGCTTCTGACGAAGAATGAAATTGAGCTTTGGCTTCAAAGCTGGAGCTTTCGGTACTTGGAAATTTCGAGTCTGCATGCCAGCCGGATGGAATGCCGATTCGGTGCAGGCCAAGCTGCTGCTGGATTCCCGACGTCTTTTTACACTGTCCAGTATAAGAGCAGCTCGAGCTTTGGCTTCAAAGCTCGTGCTTTCGGTACTAAGAAATTTCGAGTCTGCTGGCCAGCCGGAAGGAATGCAAATTCGGTGCAGGCCAAGCTACTGCTGGATTTCTGACGTATTTTTAAGCATTTTTGACGTTAGACGAAATTGAGCTTTGCCTTTAAAGCTCGAGCATTCGGGATTTTGAACTTTGGAGTCTGCATGCCAGCCGGATGGAATGCTAATTTGATGTTGAAATTCGTCTTCTACATAGTGAAAAGCGCCGATAAAGTCTACTTTTGTAAAATTCAATTACGGGAAAATGCGCCAAATTTTCGTTTCAAATGCTCAGAAAAAAAATTATGGCTTAGGCCCTTTTTCTGCTAGGCGCCATTCCTAGATGGTTCAGAAAATAGAAATAAAAAAAAGATAGTACAATTTTTCTTGCGTTTTAACCCTAAATTAAAAACATTTTTTTGTAAGGAACAAAATCGGAAACTTTTTTTTTTTTTTTTTTTTTGTTCATCCTAATGAAAATTTTAAGAAAATAACGGCCGAAAGCGTTAGCTAATCCTTAATACAAATTTTTATTTTCCTTTGTGTCCTATATTTTTTTCGGATGACCGGGGTATAAAAAATAAAAATAACCGCCGCTGTCCTGACCCCGACCCTAGCGCTGCCCCAGCTGCCCAAGCCGTATTCTGGAAGAATTTTCAATTATTTGAAAAAATAATATTTAATAATTCAAAATAATATTTGAAAAAATAATATTTTTTCAAATATTATTTTTTCAAATCGACTGCTCCGAAGAACACGTACCTATTTTTTTTTTAGCTGTACAAAAAGTACCTATTTTTTTTTTTTTTTTTTTTTTGGACAGTTGAAAAACTGTGTTGACAGTCCAAAAAAAAATGGGTAGTACTACCCATCTTTTTTGTGTTACTGGAAAAATGATCTATCCTATATAGTAATGACCATTTAAATAGATCGTTTATAAGTCGTCAAAAAAAAGATAGGTAGTTTTTCAATTGTCCAAAAAAAGATAGGCACTTTTTGTACTGCTAAAAAAAAATAGGTACTTGTTCTTCGGAGCAGTCCAAATAAACCGAATCAAATAAGCCGAATAATATTTTTTCGCAGTGGAAAAAGAATACTTTTTTTTTTAACTTTAAAACGAATTGTTTTATTTGAAAACATGAAAAAGGTTGTTGCCCCTTCTTTTAACTACCTGTTAATCATATAAAACAATTCTAAATTTAAAAAAAAAAAAAATTATTATTTTTCCATTGCGTATGTGGAAAAAGATGAAATATATTTTTAAAAAATCAAATTTTAAACGGCTTTAACTTATTTGGCCTGTTTTTTTTTTTTTCTAATTTCATCTGTAATTTTTTAGTCAGTATTTAATTCTCTTTTGTTCTGTAAAAAAACTTTTTTGCCTGCAATTAAATTGGATTTGGGCCGTAAAAATATTTATTTTTGGCAGTACAGTTAAACCTCTTTAAGACGGAATCGCTTGGGACCGCGGAAATTTTCCGTCATAGACAGTATTCCAGATAATAGAGGTGACGTAAAAAAATTTTTTTTCCATTAAAATTGCACAGTTTACTAAATTTTAATTTTTTTTTTTTTTTTTTCGAAATATTGAAGCAAAAATGTTTGTCTGGCTTTTTTCATTTTTTCCGCGATAATTTTTTTTCTAATTTCATTTTCATTAATTTTCTAATTTCATTAAAACAAAGTAAGTTAAATTAACCTGACAGTCGAACTTTGGTTCGAACCTTTGTCGGTTTTTACCGACAATCGAACTTGACATGCAAATTTTTCCAAAATTTACAACAATTCATAGTCAAAGAAGGAAGAAAAGTGTATAAACAATTCTTTCTTCAAATTCTTATTTCAATGTTTGAATGTTAAAACAATTTTGTGAAAGCCTTAATTTGAAAGCCAAAAATTTGGTACGTTGGTTACTGAAAGCTCAAATTTTGAGCAATACATTGGCGTATGTCTTCCAATTTGAGCGACATATTCCACCACCCGCGAATTTAGCGGTACATTATTGATTATGCTTGTTCAAATTTGGAGACTTGGTTTTTCAGAAAGCTCAAAAAAAGCTCTAAATCTTGGTTATAGTCCAAAAATTTGAGCTTAAAATTGTACCGCCAACTTCACTGACCCAAAAAAATTTCAAAATTTCGTAATTGTTTAATTACTTCTATTTTTTTTTTACTGACGAAAATGTTTTTTTCTTGCTTTTTTTAAAATTAAATACTGACAAAAAAGTTTTTCTACAGACGAAAAAGTTATTTTACAGACAAAACAGTTCTTCTACAGACCAAAAAGTTTATATACTGACCATGCTTTTACAGACCATTTAGATTTAAATCTGACAATTTAGTAAAAATACTGACAAAAACGTAAAAAATACATACAAAAAAGAATAAAAAAGCATTTAAACAAGCCATTTTAAACTTAAGAAGTACTGGTGTGGTATCCAGTCGACGGCTCTTATAATAAGAAAAATAAACCATTTTTTCTGATTTCATGTAATTCTACAAGAAATATGGAATAACCTCTCATGCATACCCACGAAATTACTCGTGAATCTACTCGAGACTACGAGCATACTAATGAGACTGCTAGAGGATACTTGCGAGGGTGCTCGAGGATACTTGCGAGGGTGCTCGAGGATACTTGCGAGGGTGCTCGAGGATACTCGCGAGGGTGCTCGGGCATACTCGTGAGGGTGCTCTAGAATACTCGTGAGGATGCTCAAGCATACTCGCGAGACTGCTCCAGTTTGCTCATAAGGATGCTCAAGCATACTCGTGAGACTGCTCGAGGATACTTGCGAGGGTGGTCGAGGATACTCGCGAGGGTGCTCGGGCATACTCGTGAGACTGTTCGAGATTACACGTGAGGATGCTCGTAAGCATGCTCAAGCATACTCGTGAGACTGCTCGGAGATACCTGCGAGGGTGCTCCAGGATACTCGAGGGGGCTCGGGCATACTCGTGAGACTGCTCTAGTTTACTCGTGAGGATGCTCGTAAGGATGCTCAAGCATACTCGTGAGACTGCTCGAGGATACTTGCGAGGGTGGTCGAGGATACTCGCGATGGTGCTCGGGCATACTCGTGAGACTGTTCGAGATTACACGTGAGGATGCTCGTAAGCATGCTCAAGCATACTCGTGAGACTGCTCGGAGATACCTGCGAGGGTGCTCCAGGATACTCGCGAGGGGGCTCGGGCATACTCGTGAGACTGCTCTAGTTTACTCGTGAGGATGCTCGTAAGGATGCTCAAGCATACTCGTGAGACTGCTCGAGGATACTTGCGAGGGTGGTCGAGGATACTCGCGATGGTGCTCGGGCATACACGTGAGACTGTTCGAGATTACTCGTAAGGATGCTCATAAGCATGCTCAAGCATACTCGTGAGACTGCTCGGGGATACTTGCGAAGGTGCTCGAGGATACTCGTGAGGATCCTCAAGCATACTCGGGAGACAGCTCGAGGATGCTCGGGCATACTCGCGAGACTGCTCGAGTTTACTCCTGATGATGCTCATAAGGATACTCAAGCACGTTAACGATAATTTTTTCAAGCGATAATTTCGGCCCCAAAATAACATTTGCCAAAAAAATCCCACTACAGAACAAAATGAAAGTTAGAGAGGAAAAAAAAGGGTCACAACTAGTCAAAATTCCAGCAGTGTGTTGGCCTACTTCAAAAACCACTCCAAAAGATGGTCAGCAAACTCAAAACTTTAAACGTTGAAACCTTCAGCTTCCTAGGGGAAGACGGTTTTATTTTTCACACTAAAAGAGAACGAAAGAGGTCGGAAATTCAAAAGTAGCTGAGCCTGCTTCGAACTTCTACTCCACCCGGGTGGCATGCAGATTAAAAAGATCCAAGTCCCGAGAGCTACAGCTTCGCAGGTGAAAGTCGGATTTTCTCTTACACTGCAACGGGTAAAAAACATTCAGGAGTCCAGCAGTAGCTAAGCCAGCGTCAAAGCACTCCAATGCATGCAGGCATGCAGACTCTAAATTTTTTAGCCCCGGAAAGCTGACGCATTCAAGACAAAGTTGCATTTTGTCTTACACTACATGGTGTAAAAAGACGACAGGAATCCAGCTATAGCTTTGCGTGCATCAAATTAGCATTCCATCCGGCTGGCATGCAGACTCGAAATTTCAAAATTCCGAAATCTCGAGCTTTGTAGGCAAAGCTCAAATTCATCTCACACTGAATGGTGTAAGACACTGTCAAGAATCCGGCAGTAGCTTGACTCGCATCGAAATTTCATTCCTTCTGGATGGCATGCAGACACAAAATTTGCATATCCCCAAAGCTCGAGCTTCCGAGGTCAAACCTCGGTTTTGTCTTACGATAAAAGGGGTAAAAACCATTCGGGAATCCAGCAGTAGCTTGGCCTGCACCGAATTAACAATCCGGGCTGGCATGCAGACTCGAAATTTCCAAGTCCCGAAAGCTCGAGCTTTGAGGCGAAAGCTGAAATTCGTCTGATAGTGGACGGTGTAGAAAGTCGTCAGGAATTTAGCAGTAGCTTGGCATGCACCGAATTCGCCCTCCATCCGGCTGGCATGCAGCCTCGAAATATTCCAAGTCCCAAAAGCTCGAGCTTTGAAGCCAAAGCTCAAATTCGTCTTGCATTGAATGGTGTAAAAAACCGACAGGAATCCAGCAGTAGCTTGGCCAGCACCGAATTTGCAATCCATCAGGCTGGCCTGCAGACTCGAAAATTCCAAGTACCGAAAGCTCGAGCTTTGAAGCCGAAGCTGGATTTGCTCTTATACTGGATAGTGTACAAAGACGTCGGGAATCCAGCAGCAGCTTGGCTTGCACCGAATTTGCTTTCCTTCCGGCTGGCCTGCAGACTCGAAATTTCCAAGTACCGAAAGCTCGAGCTTTGAAGTCAAAGCTGAAATTCGTCTGTTACTGGAGGGTGTAAAAAGCCATTAGGAATTTAGCAGTAGCTTGGCATGCACCGAATTCGCACTTCATCCGGCAGGCATGCAGCTCCGAAATTTCCAAGTCCCGAAAGCTCGAGCTTTGAAGATAAAACTGAAACTGGTCTGATACTGGACGATGTAAAAAGTCGTCAGGAAATCAGCAGTAGCTTGGCATGCACCGAATTCGCAGTCCATCCGGCTGGCATGCAGCTCCAAAATTTCCAAGTTCCGAAAGCTCGAGCTTTGATGCGAAACCTGAAACTGGTCTGATACTGGACGGTGAAAAAAGGCGTCAGGAACTCGGCAGTAGCTTGGCATGCACCGAATTCGCCCTCCATCCGGCTGGCATGCAGCTACGAAATTTCCAAGTTCCGAAAGCTCGAACTTTCAAGCCAAAGCTCCAATTCGTGTGATACTGGAAGGTGTAAAAAGCCGTCGGGAATTCAGCAGTAGCTTGGCATGCACCGAATTCGCAGTCCATCCGGCTGGCATGCAGCTCCGAAATTTCCAAGTCCCGAAAGCTCGAGCTTTGAGGCCAAAGCTGAAATTGGTGATATAGTGGACGGTGTAGAAAGCCGTCAGGAATTTAGCAATAGCTTGGCATGCACGGAATTCGTACTCCATCCGGCTGGCATGAAGCTCCGAAATTTCCAAGTCCCGAAAGCTCGAGCTTTGAGGCCAAACCTGAAACTGGTCTGATACTGGAAGGTGTAAAAAGTCGTCAGGAACTTAGCAGTAGCTGGCATGCACCGAATTCGCCCTCCATCCGGCTGGCATGCAGCCTCGAAATTTCGCAAGTCCCGAAAGCTCGAGCTTTGAGGCCAAAGCTGAAATTGGTCTGATAGTGGACGGTTGTAAAAAGTCGTCAGGAACTCAGCAGTAGCTTGGCATGCACCGAATTCGCAGTCCATCCGGCTGGCATGCAGCTCCAAAATTCCAAGTTCCGAAAGCTCGAGCTTTGATGCGAAACCTGAAACTGGGTCTGATGACTGGACGGTGTAAAAAGGCGTCAGGAACTCAGCAGTAGCTTGGCATGCACCGAATTCGCCCTCATCCGGCTGGCATGCAGCTACGAAATTTCCAAGTCCGAAAGCTCGAACTTTCAAGCCAAAGCTCCAATTCGTGTGATACTGGAAGGTGTAAAAAGCCGTCGGGAATTCAGCAGTAGCTTGGCATGCACCGAATTCGCAGTCCATCCGCTGGCATGCAGCTCCGAAATTCCAAGTCCCGAAAGCTCGAGCTTTGAGGCCAAAGCTGAAATTGGTGATATAGTGGACGGTGTAGAAAGCCGTCAGGAATTTAGCAATAGCTTGGCATGCACGGAATTCGTACTCCATCCGGCTGGCATGAAGCTCCGAAATTTCCAAGTCCCGAAAGCCGAGCTTTGAGGCCAAACTGAAACTGGTCTGGTTGATACTGGAAGGTGTAAAAAGTCGTCAGGAACTTAGCAGTAGCTTGGCATGCACCGAATTCGCCCTCCATCGGCTGGCATGCAGCCTCGAAATTTCGCAAGTCCCGAAAGCTCGAGCTTTGAGGCCAAAGCTGAAATTGGTGATATAGTGGACGGTGTAGAAAGCGTCAGGAATTTAGCAATAGCTTGGCATGCACGGAATTCGTACTCCATCCGGCTGGCATGAAGCTCCGAAATTTCCAAGTCCCGAAAGCTCGAGCTTTGAGGCCAAACCTGAAACTGGTCTGATACTGGAAGGTGTAAAAAGTCGTCAGGAACTTAGCAGTAGCTTGGCATGCACCGAATTCGCCCTCCATCCGGCTGGCATGCAGCCTCGAAATTTCGCAAGTCCCGAAAGCTCGAGCTTTGAGGCCAAAGCTGAAATTGGTCTGATAGTGGACGGTTGTAAAAAGCGTCAGGAACTCAGCAGTAGCTTGGCATGCACCGAATTCGCAGTCCATCCGGCTGGCATGCAGCTCCAAAATTTCCAAGTTCCGAAAGCTCGAGCTTTGATGCGAAACCTGAAACTGGTCTGATACTGGACGGTGTAAAAAGGCGTCAGGAACTCAGCAGAGTAGCTTGGCATGCACCGAATTCGCCCTCCATCCGGCTGGCATGCAGCTACGAAATTTCCAAGTCCGAAAGCTCGAACTTTCAAGCCAAAGCTCCAATTCGTGTGATACTGGAAGGTGTAAAAAGCCGTCGGGAATTCAGCAGTAGCTTGGCATGCACCGAATTCGCAGTCCATCGGCTGGCATGCAGCTCCGAAATTTCCAAGTCCGAAAGCTCGAGCTTTGAGGCCAAAGCTGAAATTGGTGATATAGTGGACGGTGTAAAGCCGTCAGGAATTTAGCAATAGCTTGGCATGCACGGAATTCGTACTCCATCCGGCTGGCATGAAGCTCCGAATTTCCAAGTCCCGAAAGCTCGAGCTTGAGGCCAAACCTGAAATGGTCTGATACTGGAAGGTGTAAAAAGTCGTCAGGACTTAGCAGTAGCTTGGCATGCACCGAATTCGCCCTCCATCCGGCTGGCATGCAGCCTCGAAATTCGCAAGTCCCGAAAGCTCGAGCTTTGAGGCCAAAGCTGAAATTGGTCTGATAGTGGACGGTGTAAAAAGTCGTCAGGAACTCAGCAGTAGCTTGGCATGCACCGAATTCGCACTCCATCCGGCCGGCATGCAGCTCCAAAATTTCCAAGTTCCGAAAGCTCGAGCTTTGATGCCAAACCTGAAACTGGTTCTGATACTGGACGGTGTGTAAAAAGGCGTCAGGAACTCAGCAGTAGCTTGGCATGCACCGAATTCGCCCTCCATCCGGCTGGCATGCAGCTCCGAAATTTCCAAGTCCCGAAAGCTCGAGCTTTGAGGCCAAACCTGAAACTGGTCTGATACTGGACGGTGTAAAAAGGCGTCAGGAACTCAGCAGTAGCTTGGCATGCACCGAATTCGCCCTCCATCCGGCTGGCATGCAGCTACGAAATTTCCAAGTTCCGAAAGCTCGAACTTTCAAGCCAAAGCTCCAATTCGTGTGATACTGGAAGGTGTAAAAAGCCGTCGGGAATTCAGCAGTAGCTTGGCATGCACCGAATTCGCACTCCATCCGGCTGGCATGCAGCCTCGAAATTTCGCAAGTCCCGAAAGCTCGAGCTTTGAGGCCAAAGCTGAAATTGGTCTGATAGTGGACGGTGTAAAAAGTCGTCAGGAACTCAGCAGTAGCTTGGCATGCACCGAATTCGCACTCCATCCGGCCGGCATGCAGCTCCAAAATTTCCAAGTTCCGAAAGCTCGAGCTTTGATGCCAAACCTGAAACTGGTCTGATACTGGACGGTGTAAAAAGGCGTCAGGAACTCAGCAGTAGCTTGGCATGCACCGAATTCGCCCTCCATCCGGCTGGCATGCAGCTCCGAAATTTCCAAGTCCCGAAAGCTCGAGCTTTGAGGCCAAACCTGAAACTGGTCTGATACTGGAAGGTGTAAAAAGCCGTCGGGAATTCAGCAGTAGCTTGGCATGCACCGAATTCGCCTCCATCCGGCTGGCATACAGCTACGAAATTTCCAAGTTCCGAAAGCTCGAACTTTCAAGCCAAAGCTCCAATTCGTGTGATACTGGAAGGTGTAAAAAGCCGTCGGGAATTCAGCAGTAGCTTGGCATGCACCGAATTCGCAGTCCATCCGGCTGGCATGCAGCTCCGAAATTTCCAAGTCCCGAAAGCTCGAGCTTTGAGGCCAAAGCTGAAATTGGTGATATAGTGGACGGTGTAGAAAGCCGTCAGGAATTTAGCAATAGCTTGGCATGCACGGAATTCGTACTCCATCCGGCTGGCATGAAGCTCCGAAATTTCCAAGTCCCGAAAGCTCGAGCTTTGAGGCCAAACCTGAAACTGGTCTGATACTGGAAGGTGTAAAAAGTCGTCAGGAACTTAGCAGTAGCTTGGCATGCACCGAATTCGCCCTCCATCCGGCTGGCATGCAGCCTCGAAATTTCGCAAGTCCCGAAAGCTCGAGCTTTGAGGCCAAAGCTGAAATTGGTCTGATAGTGGACGGTGTAAAAAGTCGTCAGGAACTCAGCAGTAGCTTGGCATGCACCGAATTCGCAGTCCATCCGGCTGGCATGCAGCTCCGAAATTTCCAAGTCCCGAAAGCTCGAGCTTTGAGGCCAAAGCTGAAATTGGTGATATAGTGGACGGTGTAAAAAGTCGTCAGGAACTCAGCAGTAGCTTGGCATGCACCGAATTCGCACTCCATCCGGCCGGCATGCAGCTCCAAAATTTCCAAGTTCCGAAAGCTCGAGCTTTGATGCGAAACCTGAAACTGGTCTGATACTGGACGGTGTAAAAAGGCGTCAGGAACTCAGCAGTAGCTTGGCATGCACCGAATTCGCCCTCCATCCGGCTGGCATGCAGCTACGAAATTTCCAAGTTCCGAAAGCTCGAACTTTCAAGCCAAAGCTCCAATTCGTGTGATACTGGAAGGTGTAAAAAGCCGTCGGGAATTCAGCAGTAGCTTGGCATGCACCGAATTCGCAGTCCATCCGGCTGGCATGCAGCTCCGAAATTTCCAAGTCCCGAAAGCTCGAGCTTTGAGGCCAAAGCTGAAATTGGTGATATAGTGGACGGTGTAGAAAGCCGTCAGGAATTTAGCAGTAGCTTGGCATGCACCGAATTCGCACTCCATCCGGCCGGCATGCAGCTCCGAAATTTACAAGTCCCGAAAGCTCGAGCTTTGAAGCCGAAGCTCAAATTCGTCTGTTACTGGAGGGTGTAAAAAGCCATTAGGAATTTAGCAGTAGCATGGCATGCACGGAATTCGCACTCCATCCGGCTGGCATGCAGCTCCGAAATTTCCAAGTCCCGAAAGCTCGAGCTTTGAAGTCAAAGCTGAAATTCGTCTGTTACTGGAGGGTGTAAAAAGCCATTAGGAATTTAGCAGTAGCTTGGCATGCACCGAATTCGCACTTCATCCGGCAGGCATGCAGCTCCGAAATTTCCAAGTCCCGAAAGCTCGAGCTTTGAAGATAAAGCTGAAACTGGTCTGATACTGGACGATGTAAAAAGCCGTCGGGAATTCAGCAGTAGCTTGGCATGCACCGAATTCGCAGTCCATCCGGCTGGCATGCAGCTCCGAAATTTCCAAGTCCCGAAAGCTCGAGCTTTGAGGCCAAAGCTGAAATTGGTGATATAGTGGACGGTGTAGAAAGCCGTCAGGAATTTAGCAATAGCTTGGCATGCACGGAATTCGTACTCCATCCGGCTGGCATGAAGCTCCGAAATTTCCAAGTCCCGAAAGCTCGAGCTTTGAGGTCAAAGCTGAAATTGGTCTGATAGTGGACGGTGTAAAAAGTCGTCAGGAACTCAGCAGTAGCTTGGCATGCACGGAATTCGCACTCCATCCGGCTGGCATGCAGCTCCGAAATTTTTAAGTCCCGAAAGCTCGAGCTTTGAAGTCAAAGCTGAAATTCGTCTGTTACTGGAGGGTGTAAAAAGCCATTAGGAATTTAGCAGTAGCTTGGCATGCACCGAATTCGCACTTCATCCGGCAGGCATGCAGCTCCGAAATTTCCAAGTCCCGAAAGCTCCAACTTTGAGGCCAAACCTGAAACTGGTCTGATACTGGACGATGTAAAAAGTCGTCAGGAACTCAGCAGTAGCTTGGCATGCACCGAATTCGCCCTCCATCTGGCTGGCATGCACCTCTGAAATTTCCAAGTCCCGAAAGCTCGAGCTTTGAAGCAAAAGCTCAAATTCGTCTGATACTGGAAGGTGTAAAAAGCCGTCATGAATCCAGCAGTAGCCTGGCATGCACCGAATTCGCACTCCATCCGGCTGGCATGCAGCCTCGAAAATTTCAAGTCCCGAAAGCACGAGCTTTCAAGTCAAAGCTGAAATTCGTCTGATACTGGACGGTGTAAAAAACCATTAGGAATTTAGCAGTACCTTGGCATGCACCAAATTCGCACTCTATCCGGCTGGCATGCAGCTCCGAAATTTCCAAGTTCCGAAAGCTCGAGCTTTGAGGCCAAAGCAGAAATTGTTCTGATAGTGGACGGTGTAGAAAGCCGTCAGGAATTTAGCAGTAGCTTGGCATGCACCGAATTCGCCCTCCATCCGGCTGGCATGCAGCTCCGAAATTTCCAAGTCCCGAAAGCTCGAGCTTTGAGGCCAAACCTTAAACTGGTCTGATACTGGACGATGTAAAAAGTCGTCAGGAACTCAGCAGTAGCTTGGCATGCACCGAATTCGCACTCCATCTGGCTGGCATGCACCTCCGAAATTTCCAAGTCCCGAAAGCTCGAGCTTTGAAGCCAAAGCTCAAATTCGTCTGATACTGGAAGGTGTAAAAAGCCGTCATGAATCCAGCAGTAGCCTGGCATGCACCGAATTCGCACTCTATCCGGCTGGCATGCAGCCTCGAAAATTTCAAGTCCCGAAAGCTCGAGCTTTGAAGTCAAAGCTGAAATTCGTCTGATACTGGACGGTGTAAAAAACCATTAGGAATTTAGCAGTACCTTGGCATGCACCAAATTCGCACTCCATCCGGCTGGCATGCAGCCTCGAAATATTCCAAGTCCCGAAAGCTCGAGCTTTGAAGCCAAAGCTCAAATTCGTCTGATACTAGATGGTGTAAGAATCCGTCAGGAATCCAGCAGTAGCTTGGCATGCACCGAATTCGCACTCCATCCGGCTGGCATGCAGCCTCGAAAATTTCAAGTCCCGAAAGCTCGAGCTTTGAAGTCAAAGCTGAAATTCGTCTGATACTGGACGGTGTAAAAAACCATTAGGAATTTAGCAGTACCTTGGCATGCACCAAATTCGCACTCCATCCGGCTGGCATGCAGCTCCGAAATTACCAAGTCCCGAAAGCTCGAGCTTTCAAGTCAAAGCTCAAATTCGTCTGATACTAGGAGGGGTAAAAAGCCGTCGGGAGTCGAGTAGTACCTTCGCCTTCGTGTTATTTTTGATATACCGGCGTGGCATGCAAGCTGGAATTTTCGAAATTTTAAAATCCCAAAATTTCGAGCTTTTGAGTCGAAAGCTCGGTGCTTTTCGGTCTTTTTGGGGGTTGTTTTGCGTGAGGAACACGAATCCGGTCTCACTCGCGCGAAAAAACGCTTCGGTCCTGCGAAAAATCGATTTTTTTGAAAAAGCTCATTTTCGAGAGCTTTTTTTCGAAAGCTCTCGCGCAAGGATTAACGTACTCGTTTGGCAGTACCATATTCCGCATTGGCATGCAAGCTTTTTTGACTGGAAATGGGTGGCATGCTAATACTCGCGTGGGCATGCAAAATATACCGACCCTATTTAATTTCCGTTAATTACTCTTGGTATTTTATTTTTTTTTTTTTTTGTGAATCAGACAATCAGAAATCGTTTCCAGGGATGATGGGCGTTCTTAATTTCCTTAAATGTCCTAAGCGATTATAATAATTACAGTAATATTTATAATAATCTTATTAGGAAATTTAAATACCGTTTTAAAATGTCCCGCGTTTCTCCTCATGTCATGTGATTGTCTCATCGCTTGATTATTTTGTCGCGCTTTTGTTATCGTGCCACGCGTCGTAGTTGGTATTGATAAGAATGCATCACGGTTTGTTTTTATTTATCTTATTTATTATTTATAATTTCCGTTAATTATTCTTGATATTTTTCAACGTTTTCTTGTCCTAGGATGTTCATCAGTTAATTTTAATCTTGCTTATTATCTGTGATGGCTTTGATTCGAATTATTGTATTTTTATTTGCAACTTTTCCGAGGTATTGTACACATGGTCATCTTGTGAGGTTAAAATATTTATATTTAGCTTATACGTATCGCTTATTTTTAGCCCTGATGAAGGATATCAATATAGAATCCGAAACGTTGGCAGAAGGAAACTAGTTTATTTATTGTTCCACTATTCCCGATAATTTCCGTATAAATTAAAAAAAAAATCAGTCATTTTTGAACGCTTCATTTTTACCAACGAAAAATTCAACTACCGCTAATTTAGACCGTTAGCATACAACTGATGACTTTGTATGAAATTTTTGTAAAGTTTTTGGCAAAGGAGAAGACAAAGTACTTTTGAGAAATCAAACTGATTGGTTGCTTTTTACCGGAAGGGAAGAAACCAGAAAAAAGTGAACGACCTAAAAGAAAAAAAAATTCTTAAAAAGATTCCTGGTAGTTGTAGTTCCGAGAAAACTAAAAATAGAACCGCTAAAGAGAAAAAAAAACGAAGCAAGAAAGACTGGATTTAAAAAGGGTAATAAACCCGCATAAAATGATTAATACTCAAAAGAAGGTTTCCAAGACGGACCTTCAGGTACTTGAAAAATAATGAGGTTGTGCGTGACCTTTCGATTCAATTTATAGGATTAATTTTTTTTTATTGATCACAAAACATTGCCCTATTTACTTATGTCCAGGCAGTAAAAAATATTGGATTTTGCAAAAAAATTTAAAATCTTGGGTGGTGCAACTGCACCACTCTGCACATAGGAAATTACGTCTCTGCCTACTAAGACTTCGTCTTTTTATATTTTAATAAAATTATAATTTTTTTTTGTGGCACGAGAAAAACTTAAAATTTTTGATTAAAATGGTCAAAAGTTGAAAAAAAAAAGATGTGCGAGTCAGACTCGCATCGTGATAAAACGAAACTTCTTATCTGTCAATTATCTGCGTAACAAATAAATTTTAAAATATTTAAACCTTTTCAAATTTTTTTATTAGTCTTTCAAACATTTTTTAGCTAAAATTTTCAGCCTCGTAGCGCGTACGTCGTGACGCGGCTACGGCCAAACAATGTTTAAAAATTATCTCCGTAACAAATAAATTTTAAAAAATCAAAACCTTAAGAAGGTTTTAGCCTTTAAAATCTTTTTAATTTTAAAAAATAATTTAAGCTGCGTTACGAGTCACGCGTTACGCGTTACTCGTCAACGTTTTTAAACAATGTTAAAAAATTATCTGTGTAACAAATAAATTTTAAAAATCAAAACCTTAAGAAGGTTTTAGCCTTTAAAATCTTTTTAATTTTAAAAAATAATTTAAGCTGCGTTACGAATCACGCGTTTTTAAACAATGTTAAAAAATTATCTGTGTAACAAATAAATTTTAAAAAATCTAAACCTTTAAAAATTTTTTAATCGCATAACGCGTTTACGGTCAATTCACCCCTCTTTGCGATAAAAAGTTTCACTTCAAAAAATTTGTCCAAATAATTAAAGTTTTCAAAGTTAAAATTTTGATATTAAAACATTGCTTTAGCTCATATCCTTGGCTAAAGGAAAAAGGACAATTAGAAAATGTAGTGAAAATTTTATTTAAAATTTCTAAGTTCTTTTTGTTCATGTATCTAATTTTAATATTTCAAAAAAAAAAGAAAAAAGAAAAAAAAAAAAAAAAAAAAAAAAAAAAAAAAAAAAAAAAAAAAAAAAAACGAAAATTTAAAAAAAGTTAATAAAATTTCAAGAAATTTATAAGTCCTTGCTTTAACAATTTTAAGTTTTTTGAAAATTTACAAGAAATTTTTTAAGTCCTTGCTTTCGTTTATGTCCTCTAATTTTACTACATATTAAAAAAGACCAAAAGCTAAAAAAAAAAAAATAGTCAAATATTATTTAAAATTTTCAAAGTTAAAATTTGGCACTATGGCAAAACCCTGACCTTTCAAAACCCCGACCGGGGTTTTGCAAGGTCAGGTTTCTGAAATGCGGTGTATTAATAATTATTTTAATTTTTTGAATTGTCGTGGTTTTGAAAAATTAATTAAATATTATTTTTGAAAGATTTTCAAAACCTCGAAAAAATCGGGGATTTGCAAACGATTTACAATTTTTTTTTTAAAAATTTTTAAAAATAAATAAAAAAGCTATGAACATTGAAAATACCCGAAAACTTCAAAATTTAGAAAGCAAGACTATTGCGGGATTATTGCAAAATTAAATGATCAAAAACATCAAAAACCGGCGTTTTTTGAAAGTAAAATGAAGAGCAAGCGGAAAAAAAGATCCGAGTCCATGTTTTTGTTTTGAATGCGTTGACAAAAGCTAAACATAAGACCGCCCTATAAGCGACTTCAGCATATAACTCCATTTTCAAAACAACTCGAATAGAACCGTTGTTGACAAAAGCTAAACAGCAGGGAGAAGCTATTGTTTACAAAATGGAGATACACTAAAATAGCTTACAGGGGCAGAAGAGCTAAGTGTAAACAAAACAATGGACTCTGATCCATTTTCCCGCTTTCTCTTCAAATTTGTTATGTTTTAAAAGCATCACTTTCTAATCAACTTGAAGAACACTCAATAAATAAATAAATGTATATTCTGGCCAGGTTGCCTATCAGCTCTTGGCACCGGCCACATTTAAAGGGGATGAGCCTCCCGTCGTCGTCGTACAGAGATACCTCTTTGGTTAACAGATCAAACAAAAACGGCAAACGCTAATCGAGTTTTTTGGCGCAGGCTTTGAGGCTCAAGGTCGAAGAAGGTCGGGGTTTTTCAATGTCGAAGATTTTCAATGTCCTTAACTTTTTTATTTGATTTTAAAATTTTTTTCAAAACAAATCGTAAATCGTTTGCAAATCCCCGATTTTTTCGAGGTTTTGAAAATCCTTCAAAAATAAATTTTAATTAATTTTTCAAAACCACGACAATTCTAAAAATTAAAATAATTATTAAAACACTGCATTTCAGAAACCTGACCTTGCAAAACCCCGGTCGGGGTTTTGAAAGGTCAGGGTTTTGCCAGGGCCCCTAAAATTTTACTATTAAAATAATTAAATAATTTTTGGTGCGAACAGACCAACACATCCACCGACAGACAGATTTCCCCAGGACGGAGCCCCAAGACTTAGTACTGCGTCAAAATGTCAAATTCGTAGAAACTAGAAATACTAGAAAATACTTTTGGTCTGTTCTTGGTTCGATTTGTACCTTTTAAAGCCGACCCCTCCTTTCGCCTGAAAAAATATCTTAATAATTTAACGATTTGTAATTAAAAATTACGTCCGACTGCTTTCTGCTAAATGAAAATGAAATAAACAAAATTTAGAAAAAAAAAATGGATACTATTCATTAAGTATTTCCAACGTAATTTTGAAATTCGATAACAAAGGAACATGGCATAAGGTTGGAAGGAAAACGACAAAGGAATCACAAAATAGGAAACGTTTGATGAAATAAACAAAACGATATCAGAAGACAGGATTATTTTCCTTTGAGTCGTTAATTCAATGGAGTGTTTTTCCTTTGTGATTATAATAGCCTATTTCTCTTCTGGTGTAAATAACACGGAAACTTTATTCTTGGAGTCTCATTTATAAAGCATCTGAATTTTGCTACAGCAGAAATTTCCTTTTTTCAGTAAAAGATTCGTTTGAATTTTTTTTTTCTTTTAAAATTTTCTTGTCCGAATTAAATGAAGAGAGAAGAAGAGAGAGATAGAAGAAAAAAAGAGTCGTTAAGCAAGACCAAGTAAGCTATTGTGACGTCATACGCGTGATTTACACGTGTTTAATGAGATGATACGGATAGCGTTAACGTGAAAACTTTTTTCATTTATTTCGTTTTTTGTTTGGTATTTGTTTCGCCATTATTTTGCTACGTGAGAACATCATCGTTCCGTAAAATATTTTAAAACGGGTGAGAGGTAGCAAACTGGTTTTCACTGAACCAAACGGTTTCTTCGCTTTTAAAATTCCTTTTTGTTTTAATTTATGGGGATTCCCCCCTACTCCCCTTTCCGCAAAATTCGCGCCATACAAAGATTTATTCGAATCGTACCTCAAGCATAATTAATCGAGCTATCATTAAAGGTTCGAGGAAAAAGAAAAAAAAAATTGTGAGGAAAATTTAAAATAGGTTTTATTGGAATAAATAAAAATAACGACATAAAACGGAAATGCGAATGCGAAAATACATTGAATTACAATTTGTTATATTCATGCGAAATTGAAGGAACATTTATTTTGCAGATTTGGCTAAGATTTCCAAATCTAACATTAGATATGCGACCGTTTATATCCGGAGTAACCTTTTTCAGAATAGCGTTGAATAAAACATTTTCTAGAAAAAAAAGTCCAAATTAAATTTTGAAAAGGAAAATCCGAGTAGAAAACAACTCAGGTTTATGAAGAAACAAAACCTTTTAGGAATGTTATTTTGTATAAAACGAATTTTTCCCTACTTTTTTTTTTTTTTTTTTTTTCTCCACGACACGAAAACATTTTGATAACTTTCCCGTCGTGTTTACATAAATCAAGAAGACCTTAAGGGGATTTTTACAGTTCAGAGGAAGGAGAAAAAAAAAGTAGTCATTTCAATTGCGTAAGTATGACTTTTCCGTGATTGATATCCTTATTTTTCAATCTCATTTTAAAAAAAAGTTAATCTTTTTCAAGGGTCTCATATTTCTCGACAATAGGATGCATAAAAAGGCTTCCTCGGTAAATATGAACCCGTACATGGTCAGCGAAGCTTAGAATTTCGGTTTTGGATATACGATTTTCGCCTCGAGAGTCTGCAAACAAACCCTTTACCTTTGATTAATGAGCGCGAACCGCACCGATGATTTCTGTTTGTTGCATTTTCCTCTTTTCGAAGAAATATCCCCCGACCATAAATTATTGATTTATTCGGTTTGGTTTATCACCGATTCCAAGGATAAGGATATTAAATCTCAAATTCAAACAAAACATAGAAACGCTTCACTCGGTTTTTCCAATTGTGCTTTCCCACAGATTTTTTTTTTTTTTTTTTTTTTTTTGCATGATCTACAATTTCCTAGAGCGATAAAGAAAAACTTTTTGCTATTATCATCTTCGTTATCATGTTTATTCCTTCCACGACCGAGCTGTGAAATATCATCGGTAAAAAAAAAAAAAAAAAAAAAAATAAGAGAAATAATAGTTATGATGATAATGAAGTCGTTAGAAAAAAAAAGTTGAACAAAAAAAGGTTCTCCGGAGTAATTTCTTTTGAGGAGAAAAGAAAAAAGCCAGACTTAAAAATAAAAAAAAAGACATGCATTTGAAAATTTTCGAACCGGTATTTCGTGCTTAGCTTTCCAAGGGATGTGTAAAGACATTAAAGGGTTGATTAAGCTAATGCATTTCCATCAGAAAGGGGTTTCTCTCTTCGCAGCTCAATAATTGAGCTAAACATTTATCTGACCATTTAAATTATAGTTTGCTTCGGCTAAATTATAATCCTTATTCTTCCGGTTTGTCTTGTTTACTAATTTTTTTGATGATGCAATGCAACGATTACAGCAATCACTGCATGGTAAAAAATTGAGAAATCAATTATTCTGGCAAAGGGGAGATTTACACGATTAGAATTCATAAGTGATAAAGGCGAATTCTTTTTATCAGTGCATTAGACCTGATGGGGTATTCCATTTTTAGAAAAATTCCGTGTCGTATATGGTGTTGGCTGTGGTGTTTCTACTGATCAGTCTTGTATTTAGGCCTTGCTATTAGCCTTTAAATAGTGCCCAACTTATGGAAAGGTTTAAGTAGTCAAACTAGTCAACATTTTTTTTTTTTACGGTCAATCAAGAAAACAGAGAGTAATTTTTTTTTTTTTTTCAGAAATAAGCCGGATTAAGCCGTATTTCTGTTGGTTTTATTTTTTGCTATTCCAAAAAAAGTAACGTATTGTCTGCATCTTAAGACAATTTGAAATTAGTTACACGAAGAAAAGACTACCTCGCATCGGTAGTTAAAAGCAGACTTCACCGTTCCATATTAAAGTGCCCATTATGAGTGGGTGTAAAATAATTTTGCGGGGTCCTTCTTTCAAAAGTCTCCAAAAAAAAAAAAAAATATTGTTTGCAAAACCTGAAAGCTGCATCTCTATTCTAACACGTGCTTGTAAGCACTTCGATTTTCCCATTTAAAATACATGGGAATTTTTCGATTTTTAGAGCATATTTTTTTCAGGGTTGCAATTCCGATTAATTTTTATTCGGAATCTGCTATTTCGAAAGTAATTGGAATCGGAATCAAAATCCGTGCTTTTTTTGAAGAAATAGGAATCGGTATCAGGATCTCGTCTGAAAACAGTTCGAAATCTTCAGAATCGGAATCGGCATCGGCATCCAAAAAAATGCTTTTGATTCAGATCTTGAAAAGCACGAAAATACCGTTATTACAGTTAACAGTTTTGATTGAAATCGGAATCGGAATCGGGATCGGAATCGGAATCGCTAAAATACTTGTTAGTTGGAATCGGAATCAGAATCTGAAATTTTTTCCCACCTTTCGGAATTGGAATCGGAATTGCAGCCCTAATTTTTTTTTTTTTCTGCGAAATAGACAGATGAAAATTTGATCCCTAGGACCAGGAGTTAGTACTTACATATATGTAGTTATCGACAAAAATTTCAATATTGCCATTTTCGAATGACTTGAGAATTCGAAAATATGCCTAAAAACCGCTAAAAACACGCAGGCTCAGAACAGTCGATAATGGTCATAGATTAAACTTTTTGAAATTTTTATCGATTACTACATATGTTAGTAGTAACTGGGCCAAGCGATCAAATTTTCATTTGTCCATTTAGTAGAAAGAAAAACATGCTGTAAAAAATCGGAGATTCCCCATATATTTTAAAATGGAAAATCGAAAATCGAAGTGCTTGCAGGTATGTGTTAGAGTATAGAACAGAGCTCAGGATTCGCACACAATGTTTCTGACTTTTTTTTTTGAGACTTTTGAAAAAAGGCCCCACAAAAATATTTTACACCTCCTCATAACGGGCACCCTCCATGTATTGTAAATGTATACTTTTAGCAACTTTTTTGCGATTCGTAAAAAATTTATCCGAATTCACCAAGAAGTTCCAGACGGACCTTCCCGAAAAATCTAGGTCAACTTGAAATTAGCAAGAAAGACAAAATGGCTTTCACTCATTGAAAATAAAATTAATCGGAAAACACATCTTCACGTCCCTTTTTAAATTTTATGTTAAGGTCTTTACCCACTAAGAAGCTCCAAAAAAAAACGAACTTTAGAATTAAAATTTCGTCAACCCCGGGAATTTTTTTCACTTGCAGCAAGCACCTAACCACCTTGGATTTTTTCAGATTTTTAAAAGATAATATATTTTCACATGCCGTCGTGCGCTTAAAGGTCGGGAAATTCCCATAAGAACAAAGAAGCCGATCTTTCTTTTTTTTTCGTCGAAAAATAATTCATTCCTATTGGTTTTGCATAGATCACAAATCTGAAGTCCTTTTCCTAATTTCCTCTCTGGTTTTCGAGCTAGAAACCAGAATATCTACAAAAAAAAAAAAAAAGGGTTAAGTAAAAAGACATAAAAGTCCATAGTTTGGTACTTATTTTTGGGCTCTAGCCCACAAACCGCAGCAGATACGGAAAAGCGGACTTATGATTTGCTCCATACTGCGGTAAATTGCTAACCATAAGCTAGAGTTTTTTTTTTTCGCGTATATCCAGCCCAGCAAGTTGCGAGGCTTAAATTTAGGACCGCGTGGAAGCGATTCGTTTTCAAATAATGATTAAAAATTATGACTTTAATTAAACCTATAGTATGGCAGAGCAATCAAGAAAAAAAAAAATGCTTTCTCCGAGTTGTAAAAATGCCAGCATTTTTTATTTACCCAGTTTTAAGATCCTTTTTATTTGAAAAATGATGATTTAAAGTAAAGTTTTTGTTTACTCGAAATACAATCTTTAAAGATCTGAATTCCTTTTACGGAGCTCCATAACCGACGCATAAAAATATTTATTAAACTTTGATGACTTTGTTACTACTTTTGCTTCTGTCGTCGAGAGTTTGTTATTTAGACGTAAAATAAAAAAGTCCTTAAAAAGAACAAAAAAAAAGTGTCCTTTAAAAAAAGAATGAATTTCGGAAAGGAGAAAAAAAAAAAGAAAATTTTTTCTTATTTAGGAAATTTTATGCATCCACAAACCCAGTTTTATGAAAACCCGGTGGGTGGAATTTGAGGACATTCCAAACCACCCTTTAGAAAAAAAAAAAGAAGCTATTTCACCGTAACCCCTCATTCATTGTTTTCTTCTTTTCAGTGCTTATGAAACGGTCCGCCATCACTTTCCTTGTTTAGAAAAAACACTAGAGGAAAAGCTTTTTTTTTTTCTCAAGCATCCATCTCACTTGTGACTTTTTTTTTTTCTTCAGCAGAAAATATGATCTGGAGGAGAGCAAAAAGGTTTAAAAAGGGGAACGAAAATACGTTTAAAATGTGTAAAATAGCATCCATTCTCATAAAAAGAAGAGATAGTTATTGCCACTTATAAAGATATAAATCTTACTATGAAGTCCCGTTGGTTGCCATAGAGGAAAAACCTTAAATTTTTTTTTTCTTAAACTTATTTGTATCAATCTCTTTATTTTAATACGAACGAATTTAGAGGAAATTTTTAGTCTTTTTTTTAGAAGGGGTATGGTTTTGGAAAAATGTTTGATTTGTGTTACATATTGGATAAGTTCCATTAACCCTTTGCAGACGGCGATAATAATTATCAGTTAATTTCAATTAATTTATAAGCACCTATCCATCAGCTTGAGTTGAAACTTTGGACATAAGTCATGTTTAATTTAAATTAAAAAAACTTTTTAAATTTTGACTCCTATGTTTAGCTTATGGAGGTAAAAAAATACATGTTTATAGGCAAAATTAATTAATTTATAAGCACTTATCCATCACACTAAGTTTAAACTTTGGAAATAAGTCATGTTTAATCCAAATTAAAAAATTATAAAAAAGTTTTGACTCCTACGTTTAGCTTATGGAAGTAAAAAATGTACTAGTTTCACGAATTAACTATGTTATTAAAAAGTTCTAAAAATTAAAAATTCTGGACTTACTGCCCCATCATATGAACATAGCCGTTCCTGAACGACTATAAAATAAATTACGACTACGGATTTTTTACGAATAGCCACCGTTTGATGATGTGTGATAAGGTAAGAGAAAAGAACCATTCTCATAAGCTAAACATAGGAATGAAAAATTTCCATGAAAGTTGCTTAAATTTTTTGTACTTCATTTTGGTTGATGAAACTTAGAAATATAAGCGCTGTCCGGAAGCAGCTTTTTCCAAGGTCACTGTAACGTCAACAAAGGGTTAAAATGAAAAGCCACCAAATCCAGTCACATTGCTATATAACGAACCTGGTCGGACGAGAAAAAAAACAACCAAATGAGAGCTTAAATAGTAGGATGGATCGAAAATAAAAAATTTTGGCATTTCAAAATGCCTGATAGCGCAATCGCTGTGACTTATCATTTAAAAAAAATTTTCCTTTTCGAATTTTTTTTTAAACTGCGGCTTGGTGGAGCGCAAAAAGGCCTAAGTTTTGGAAAATCCCATAAGGGATAAAATTTCGACTTTTGGATTTTTGTGAAAATAGTACCGTTTCCTATCGGATTTTCAACGTAGATTTCGAAAATTAATTCGGTTTGCGTCTAGCATTTTCAGTACCATAGATTGGGGTGAAGTTAAAAAGGTGGGGTGAAGTTGAAAGGAAATTCAAAAAAAAAAATTCTAGGTTTATTTTAGGCGCTAAAAATAAAATTTTTTTATTTCATTAAATGGATATTGTTTTTGGGATACTAAAGTAAAAAATTTTATTTTTAGTGCTCAAAATAAACCTAGAATTTTTTTTTTGAATTTCCTTTCAACTTCACCCCAATCTACGGTACTTGAGATACAGGCCAAGTTCGCCAAAAAAAATTTCAAAACTCTAAAATTTCAATATTTTTATCATATATTTTTTACAATAACTCAGGAACAGAAATAGCTAGACGCAAACCGACGTAATTTTCGAAATCTACGTTAAAAATCCGATAGGAAACTGTACTTTTTTCACAAATATCCAAAAGTCGAATTTTCATCCCTTATCAAATTTTCCAAAACTTTGACCCTTTTGCGCACCCTCAAGACGCCGTTTTAAAAATAATTCGAAAAGGAAAAAATTTTTGCAATAGATAAACCACAGCTATTGCGCTATCAGCCATTTTGAAAATGCAAATTTTTATATTTTCGACCTACCCTATTAAATAGAGAACCACAGTCTTAAAACGCTTACCCTTGATTGTCAGTCAGCCAGTCGGTCGGTCGCTCTTTTTTGCATAATTCCTCCCTATAAATTTTTAATTTTATCGTCGACCAATTATCCAAACGTTAAATTGAAGAAACTTTTTATTTAGCTGCTTTTGACTTCACAGTTTTTTTTTTTTTTCAAAAAGTTTAAATTACCTCAACAATTTGAATCCGTACGGGTTAAGCGGCTAAATTGTCCTGGTAGCGATTATTAGCTTTTTATTAGCTTATGCAGGAAAATTTTTTTTCATTCGCCGTGTTCCCTCGGAAGAAATAGGTCAGTGCGGTCTCGAGCTTAATTGATTTGTGTTGTTTAATTAATTAAACTCGAACCAAGACAAAAGAAGGATAGGGAATTCATTTTGTGTCCGCGGGATTCGAGTTTTCCTCTCTCCCTTGGATTTCCATCGTCGTCTCGATATGTTTTTTTCGATATTCAAAACTCGATAAAATTTTCTATATTAAGTTTTGGAAAAATTCTACGATTGAATGAAAATAAAAACACAGATTTGCCATTAAACGTTTATATTCTGTTTACGGAGAAAATCCGTATTTTTTTTTCTTTCGAATGAAAGAAAGAGAAAAAAAGAAAGAAAAAAAAAACAAAATAAATGAATGTACAAAACGGGATGTTTAAAAAGAGTGAAATGTTGAAATCACGCCATTGACTAATACGTCTTAACAAAGACATTTCGGAAAAGGCGTTCGATACTGAACGCATTTTCAGGTCACGCAAACGTAAGCTTTGTTTCTTTGGAAGAAGAGTGGTCGGTCCAAATATTTATTCTTTTCTCGGATTAAAAAAAAAAAAAAAAAAGGAAGAAAAAGTTTAACAAAGAGAAATTTTTCTAAAGGCTCTTTTATTTAATTTTCCTCCAGTTAATTACCAAGCAATTTGAGGTTTTGAAAGTATCGAATCGCGGAAACTTTTTAAATGAGTAACTTAGTAAATAAACACTGCATTATCCTATTTCGAAATTTTATAAGGCGAGTAATGATCGAGAAGCATTGGAATTTTTTTATGGGTATGTCTGAAATAGGAAATTAAGCTCAGCAGAAACGCAACATTGACAAATCTGCTGCTCTGCTGCTGGATCGTCCGAAAACAGCCTCGGGGAAAAAACGGTATTACTATTGCTAATCATTTTCAACATACTTTTATCTTATTGTGACTTCAGGACTTGCTTAATTTTGTCCTAAACACGGTCATAAAAAAATTCGTGTTTGGTTTAAAATACTCGCTCCGCCGTAAGGAAACCATAGGTTTTAACAGTTTCGGTTTTTTTCGGTTTTTTTCCGGAACGGTAGGGAATTTCGAAATTCGGATTAGAACCATTTCATGCACCGACCTTTCATATTTAAAAAGCTAAAGAACATTTAGCTTTTTAAATGTGGAAGATTTCTTACCAGTTCTAATAAACGCCCCAAGCGGACGTTATTCGAACTTAAAGTAAGTCAACTTAATTAATATCTGGTTGATTAGCCGTGTTACCTATTTGTCGAAAAAAGGAATCTTTTTAGATGTATTTTTCTTAAATTACACAAAGGTTTTAATCAGATTTCAATAGAATAATTAATAACAATTTTTAAATCAATTAAAATGGCGACAATGGCGGCCTCTAACGCCAGCCGCTGGTACTAACGGGAAACAAAGAGAATTAACGTCCGCCATGTTTTTCTAGTTTGTTCGGTCGGTCGGTCGGTCAAGGTCGCGGAAGGGATTTTTATTTTTATTCGGTTAAAACGCGTTCTGATAAAAATTAATTCGAAAAATATTTATTAAAAATAAAGAAACCGTGCTTCTAAATTAATCGATAACACTGATTTTGTAATTGTTTAATCACCTCTAATATCCAAAAGAAGCGATCATGCGTTGTGTAGTCAGGATTAGATTTCGGTTAAAAAATGCAATATTTAATCGGTACATCAAGTTGTTTCAGACTAAAGTCAACATGGCATTGAAGATGTGAGTTGCAGTTAGAATAATGATTGGATTCGATATATGCGGATAAAATCTTAAAGAGGTAATGCATAAGCTTAACCATGTTAGGTTATATTGCGTCACAATTTTGGTTCTCATGTCCTATTTATTGGATTCGCTTGAAAAGAATTTTTTTGCTTTACTGTAGTCATTGAAATGATGCAGTTATTAAAGAAAACTTGTCTGAATACTGTTGGTTGAATATTCCATCAGTTAGAACACTCAACTTCGGAGTTGACTGGCTTAATTGAATTAATATTGGCATGATACGTTAGTCAGGCTGACTTGCAACACATCCTCATGTATTGGCTCATGAATGGACTTTTACTGGTGTTTAAGCAAATGTTGTATGTTGATTAACTTGATTGATCGAGTGTTTACTAGATGTTCCTTTGGCCCTCTTGCAACAAATCCTCATAAACTGGCTTATGAATAAATTTTACAGGGTATCTACCAACCTTGAAAGCATTTAAAATTTTGAATTAGCGTTGAATTTGAAGTGGAACCTTGAAAAGCCTTAATTTTGGAGACTTGAGACCCCAAAAACAGGTTTTTTTAGAACTTTTAGTTTTCTGGAAACCAATATTCTCAATTATTCATATCTTTTTCATTATCTCGGTTAATTTCTTTTTATTCAGGCAGGACTCCACCCTGGACTTTGTTTTTAAATTCAAAAGTTGTTATTCTTACTCAGCCACCTTTTATAGGTAGGGGATATACAAAAAAGCCTTGGGTTAATATGTATTAACATGTTCAGTCCTGTTAAGCAAGAAATCAATTTTGCGTACATCACTTTACTAAGCACCATTTTCCTTAAGATTAATAGAGAATCATTCATTTAAACAGGTGACTTTTCTTTTATTTACCTGTTATGACATATGTCCTTTTTTTAAATCGTTGATTCAGGATTGTTCAAGACAATTTTGATTTCCAGTGTTATTTAGTTTGCATTAAATATTAATTACCTGTTAATTAACTAATTGGCTGTTTTATCACTGAAGTAGCTGACGATTTCAAAGTCCTCAGTTTGAAATTGAATTGATATCCAATAGGTAATCATTGGCATATGTGTGAAATTGAAATAAAGAAAGGTTCTAATTGTGTTAATTATTTTTTGTAACTACATTATGAGTATTTTAAATTGAGCTTACGTGACAAGGAGAAATTACTTGTTTGGTTCAGGGTATGCATCAGTTGGAGACATGTAACAACCCCCTTGCCCCAAAAAGCAGTTCTAGGTTTGTTGGTAAAATGAAGTTGGTAATATGTTTGTGTAATTTTAATTTTGGATGTGAAGTAAATTTTTTAAATTTTTTTGCAGCTTAAAAATTGCTTTTTAAATAAAGTTGGTTGGAATCTAGACACTTAGAGATTATCAATTATGACTGGATTCATTTTGAAGTTTTGATTTTACTGTTTTTGTTTGAACAAAAAAATGTTAAAGGTATTTCATCATCTTATTTGTTATTAGAAGAATTTTAAGGTTAATATATCCTTTTCATAATCGTCAAAATTTTAAAATATGGTTTTATCTGTATTCGTAAGAAGAAAAATGTTGAGGTTTAATTTAATCTTGTTCTTAATCAGAAGAATCACAAGGAATGGCTTTAGCTTCTTTATAATCAGAAATACTTAAAATTTTGATTTTATCTTAATCATAATCAGAAAAGTGTTAAGCTTTGATTTGCTGATTTGTATAATCTGAGAAATTTTCAGATTTAATTTTAGCCTATTCATATTTTTAAAAAATTTAAGCTCAGCATATTCATGTTTAGACAAATTTTAAACTTTAACAATCAAATCTGAAAAATTTTAATATTTGATCTCAATCAAATGTTTCTAAATATAAAGAAAAAAATAAGAAAGATATTTTTTAAAAAAATGTACGAATACCTCGGTAAGCAATTGTTTCTAAACCGACGCCATATTGAAATTGGGAAAAAATGTAATCAAAACGTGGATTTTGGGTTTGGTGCTTTTTTTTCTTCGTTATTTTCAGGGAGGTAAATAAATGATGTTTTAATTCCGGTATTATACCTTTTTATGAAAAAAAAGAATAATAAAACAGTAAAAACTCTGAAACATTTCGTGCTTTCTCTATAAGTTAAACATAGGTTTTAAACGGGATGTTTCACGGGATGTAGAACATTGTTTCTAAACTTTTACATTGCTGGTTGCATATTCATAATGCATTAAATCATAAATATTATTTTGTCTGATTTTGTAGATATTGCTCCGCAAAACCGATTAGTTAATTCCTTAGTCGTAAAAGTAATTTAATTGCTAAAAAACCCGTGAAAAATTCGAAAAAGTGTGCGAAGTAACCTTTCGGTACGGTAGACTAGAGATCCTAAAAGAGATTAGCCATTCAGCCATTTCCGGTTTTTCAATAAATCCGAAAAATAAATTCCCGTCTGAAATATTAAATTTTTTAAGTTTACAAAATGGTTCCTGACTGTTTATATTTACGTTCTGAATTTTCCAAAAATATTTTTAATGGACGAGTAATTTTCAGGAGAAAAATATCGAAGAACCGGAATTACAAGTATGGCTAATTTCTTTTAGGATCTCTACGGTAGACTTTAGCGAATCCCAGAAGGAATGGCTGCTTCATCTAATACTAAATGGGGGGAAAATTCATATTTTAGATTTCTGCTCCTTTGGTGCATTTTGAAATATTTAGTGCAAGTTTTGACTTGTCTAAATTATGTATGCAGTTGAAAAATAAATTCGCGGTTGAAAAGCTTTGATTTTGTTTTCTGGATTTGTACCTACGTGAAACAAGTTAAAACTTGTATTAGAAATACAAGAATAAATCAAACAAGTTCGTTATATAAGAAAATCTGTATTTTTATCCCTGTAAACCGAGTACCATACCGTATTAAACAAAACAGCCATTCCATCCGGCTTATACTGAAGCCGGATGCTATATAAAGAAATGACGAAGTTTGACTCCAAAATGTAAAAAAAAAGTTCGTTGGCATTTTTAGTCACGTTTGGTGGGGCAATGAGTCTTACGTAGGAACTCAGTGTAATGTGTTTATGTTTACCTTGAGAGTTATAACTTTTTTATTTTTCTTTCTAGATACTTTCCGACAGTGTGTTATCCAGTGACTTCATGCCTTCTGTCCAGATAAAGGTAATCTAATACAGTATATCTTTTTTATTAAAAAATTTTTTTGACGAAATCATGTGCAAAAGTTAGGATTTTTTCCCATCATAGCGAAATATTTATTATTTTGTTAAGATTTGTCAGAAAATAAGCCCTGCTATTTGTCTGAAAAATTTCAGAAATATTTTAAAAATTCTTAATGAAAAAATCTTATATTTCCTGGCATCCCCCAAAAATTTTTCTCATAAACTTGTAATCCATTTCTCGTTTGGCCTTGCAAAAGAAAAAAAAAAAAAAAAAAAAAAAGAAAATACAAACAACGGAAAAAACGAAATAAAGTTTAATGATGTTATTGAAAAATGCTCGGTTATTTTTGACGAAAATAAACGTAGGAAGTCGAAAAAGAACCGGAGAAAGTCATCCTTAGGGAGGGGCAACTCCCTCAAGGAGTTTATGTACTCTATTTAAATAAAAGTCAGGTTATTTCGTCTCGAGATGCAGGAAAAGAAGGTCGTTTCGAGTGAACACATGCGTTTTATTGTCATCATCTCATACTCCGCAGCAGCATCATTGCGGTTACTGTATCATTTCTTCTCTGTTATTTCCTCGTTTCCGAGTATTATGAATATCTAAGGAACATTTTTTTTTTTTCCTCGAGACTTCTTTCTTGAATGTGAAAACTCTCTTTTCTAATTCTTTATAAAGGGCGTCTTCTTTCTTGTCTTCATTATCGGTTAAAAACAGCTTTTAATTTTGCTTTTGAACCGGTTCCTTTATGCGTGTATAAGTATTTCCGTTTGAAAACTTTCTAACTTTCCTTTCTAGGAAAAATCATAAAGGAAAACAATTCGAACCCTCTTGCGGAATTCAATTTGAATAGAGTTACTGTAGTAGTAGGCCTTGCATATCACATACTCATGAGTAATAGAAAATTCCAGCAAAAGCACAAGAGATTTGCTCATGCATCCGAAATAAATCTACAAACCCTTAAAATTAGAATTTAGTGAAACATTCCAACTATTTATTGGACAGAAGTGTAAAGGAAGGTCGACGTCGCCTGACATGCTATCATTCTTATGGACTTCCAACAGTGTCGTCCAAATTTCTCAACAATGCCTCATTTTAGAAATGTGAAAAGTTTCCTTTCTCGACGAAATTCTACGGTTTTTTTTTCTTTTTTTTTTTTTAAATTTAATATTGCAAAGACTTTTTTTCCTTTCCGAATTAATAATAAGGGATCTTCATTTACGTCCCTCAGAAGTTCTAAAATCAATTCAATTCCATAAAAAATCCGATTTTTTTTCTTCGTTTTCAACTCTAAAGGTGTCGGGTTCGCTTACAAAAAGTCAAACGAGTTTTTTTTTTTTTTTTTTTTTTTTTTTTTTTTTTTTGACATAGGACTACGTCTTTGGGATCGGTCCTGGGGAAACCTGCCTGTCTGTCTGTGGGTGTGTTTGGGTGTCGGTCTGCTCGCGCCAAAAATTTTATTATCATTATTATTTTTTTTTTTTAAATAAAATTTACAGAAATTTTCTAAAAAAATTCAAAAAAATAAAGTTAAAATTTTATTTTAAAATTAGACGACATATGCTGCTTCTCCATTATGGTCCTAAATTAATTTTACAAAATTAATTTTATATAATTACCGGAAATTATGCGCTTTTTCTTTCTTTTTTCATAACATATTTATTTTTTACAGATTTCTTATTCTTTTTTAAGTCATCCTCATGTTCGATTAGTAAAATAAAAGCATTATTCCCAATAATTTTATAAAATTAATTTTGTAAAATTAATTTTGAGCCATAATGGAGAAGCAGCATAAACAGAGATAAACAAAAGCAAAGGACTTGAAAATTTTTTGAAATTTTATTTAACATTTTTTTTAATTTTCGCCGTTTTTTTTAAATCTTGCTTTTTCAAATATTAAAATTAGACGGCATGAACTAAAATAAAAACATAAAAATTTTAAATAAAATGTTCACTACATTTTTTAATTTTGTCCTTTTTTCTTTAGCCAAGAATATGAGCTAAAACTATTGCTGCTTCTCCTTTTATGGCTCAAAATTAATTTTCTAGAATTAATTTTCAAAATTTCCGGAAGTACTGTGCTTTAGTTATTCTATGAATTTCCGACCATGGATTAAAAATACAAAAAATGCAATGTAATAAAAATGGCCGACTCCATTTTTAAATCTAGGGTTAGAAATCCATAGAATAACAAAAGCACAGTACTTCCGGAAATTTTGAAAATTAATTCTAGAAAATTAATTTTGAGCCATAATGGAGAAGCGGCATATGTTTTAATATTAAAACTTTAACTTTTAGGACTTTAATTAAAATTTTGACTAATTTTTTAAACCTTTTCTGCCGAAAATTTTAAGTTTTTTTCCTGCCAGGAAAAACAATTATATTTTTATCAAAAACTTTGAATTTTTTGACAAAAAACGAGCAAATAAAATGCCCTTAAATTTTTAAATCGCTTCATTGTTTAAATTTAGCAATTTTAGGACACTACCCCAAAAACACAGTCCTACGTAGGGATATGCCCCCTTAACCCAGTCTGATTTTTTAAAATTATTTTTCTTACAATTTTAGTTGTAAAATTGTAAAATCGAGCGAAAAACGAGGGCTAAGCGTATAGAGCATCACAATATCAACTTAGACCTTTGAATGATTTGTTAAGCCTCCTTCCTCTGCTCCAATAAATGGGATTGGGTACTGAAAAGAAGCTACTCAATACAGCATTAACCACTGACAATGACACTATTTACCTTCTCAAGAGGATCTCGCTCTTTCGTATCATCTCGTTAAGAATAATTAAGTCCGATTGAAATGAAACAGTTATAACGAGGCAGTGGTCGAAATCGTTTTCCTTTGTTTACCAACGGAAAATGTTTTATCTTCCGGACCCGTCCCATTAAGGAAAGGTTCTTCTCGGAATCAAATTAAAATTATTCCAGAACCGGAAGGCAAGCTTTAAGCCTAAGACGAGAGCAAAGAAAAAAAAAGGAAAAATAAATAAATAAATAAGTAAATAAAGCTTGTTCTCTTAAGAAATGAATCTCCGTCATTTGTTTTAAGAGCATTAAATTTCGTTTAGAAGACGTGTCGGAAAGATCCTTTTACATTTATTTGGCGTGAGGGGGAAAACCTTTTTTTTTTTTTTCCTTATAAAAACGTTTTTGCATTTCTTCGATGCAATTTTTTTTCTCCAAATGAATTATTGCGACATGTGGAAATCGGATTTTGAAAAGGGCAAAAAATAAGTGACACGAACACTGAATGCCGAAATAAAAGTAAAAAAGTTAAAAACTTTCGGTTAAGGAAAAAAAATTGAACCTTTACTTAAAAATATGAAATATGACGAGAATAGTTTTTTTTCTGCTTTTTTATATCGTATGAAGAAAAAAAAAGATGAAAGAAAAAAAAATGGGGAAAAAAGGAAGAAATAGAAAATCCTAAGGTTTGAATGAATGAAAGACTTGATTTGTACGTTTAAACCCGAGTAAACTTTTTATTTTTTTTTCTTTCTTTTTTTGTATTCGATTGTGCGAGTATCAGAGATACAAAGCATGTCCGTCAGCAATGAAGACAGACTCGACAGAGATATGTTTACGTTGAATCGTAAGGAGATGGTAAAGATATTTTGAATCAAACTTCTCTTCTATGTATCTGATTTTTGCTTTATTCTAAAATAAAATAAAAATCCTGGAATAAGACTCTTATCTGACAGAAAAAAAAAACACTAAAAATCTTCCTAAAATTATTTTGCACCAAGGGAAAAATATAGTTTCGAAATGCTGTAATTGTTTTCATTTAAATATTCTACCTAGGAAAGAAAGTTTTCGCTAATAACCATGCCGCCCTTTCTTTACCCTCCTTTGAAAGTTAAACGAAGTAATTTGAATTAAGCACGAGTAAGGATTGCGGTTTTGTAAGCATTTCATAAATTTATTTGATCTTTTTACTCCTAATTAAAGTAGAAAGTTCTAATTCAAACGTAACGTCCACATTTATTTTATCTTACTTTATTTTTGTTACACTTTCGAGTATTCCATTTTTCATGACGCTAATATAATTAATCACATTTATGATAAAAAGAAAATGAGAAGGCAAAAAAAAAAAAAAATGAAAATTGTTTTTGCTTTTATAATATGGTGATGAGTTTTGATTTTTGAAGACCCTAAACGCTTAATAAGAGAAAAAATTGACTATACATAGCATCTTTCTCTTCTTTTATAGGCCTTCTACCTGTTTTTATTTCTTCGGTCTTCGTTTCTCTTTCTTTATTTCACTTGTATTTTTGTTTTTATTTTCCAAAACGTAGGGAATCATTCAGCTTCTTCATACATCTATCTGATGAACGTATCATACGTAAAATCAATAAGCTTATGCATACTTATATATAAAAAATAAATAAATAAAAATTAATTTTAACTAAAAATGTATGCAGCAAAATAATGAGAGAAACCGAGGTAAAGGAAAATATCGTAAACATTAAATAGACGGAAGTGCTAAGAAGTCAAGTCAACATTTGAGCATCAAACAAATGAAGTAAGATGTTTCATTTGTTGCATCCCTCTTTCTCTTTTAACCATTAAAGTTCCGACCATACTTAGCGACCAAATATCTGGTTTAAGGTAACTTTGACGTGACTCATGATCGATGCAGCAATTTTGAAAAAATTCAAAACCAATTGTGGGACGAGAAATAATCGAATGTAGCAGTATTTCTTTTTAATTATTTTCGTCTTACATACTAGAGTAAAATATTTACAATACACTTGAGAAAATTTTCAGAAAATATCAAAAAATTGTTAGCATATTTTCCCTTTTCCGACTTAATGAATGTTTGGATTTAATTTTTTTGCGCAAAAACTTATTGACGAACTTTTAATATTTCCTGAAAATTTTTGAAAGGAAAATAATTTTAAAAAAATATTAAAGCTACAATTATTTCTCTTCTTGCAATTGGCTTTTTTTTTTTTTCCTTTCTGCAAAAAAATAACAGTTGCTGCATCGATCAAGAGTCACGTCAGAGCTATTTTAAAATGAACAGAATTGGGGGTATATTGCATTTTTCCGCTTTCTCGTCTGTAAAGTTTTATTTTGACTGAGATAAACAGTATGTTTTTTATGTAAAAAACAAACGAATCATTTTAAGCAATTTGGGTCAGCCAGCCTCTCGTCTTAATGCTAGTCCTACAAAAAAGTCTCTTAACTGACTAAAACCAATACGGCGCTTGACTTACCGTGCCTTACATCAATTAAATCTTTAAAGGAAAAAAAAAAGCCTTAATACCAAAGCTTACGTTGCATTTTCGTCTCTTCCGAGAAAGCACAGCTTTTTGAACCTTTTTAGATCCCAGCTTGATTCATGCGATATCGCTTTCGTTCCCGGAAAAGAATTTAATCCTTGACATATTCTTGAAGTAAAATAAGGATTATTCTTTTTATCTGTTTTTCCTCATAAAAGCAAACCCGTTTTGAGTAATGAACTTTTTTTTTCTCCTTCTAAACTGATTTTTTTTTCTTTCGGATATTTTTGTTTTTTTTATTACCGATTAAATTACCAGGCGTGATAAACGATGGAAGAAAAAACCCGGTTAATCTAATTCCCCAGAAAAATTGAACAGGACAAGTTTTGTAAAACAATAACCAATATTTCTTTTTTTAGAAAAAAAAAAGTAACCGAGCGAATCCTCAAGGGAGACTCTGTTGCTTTCACTTCGGTCGAACGACAAAATAGTTGATTTTTAGAATTCCGATCAAGGAAATTTTCTTCTCTTTTTTTTTCGTTTTTAAAAAATGAATTTGGAGATGGGCCATATGACAATTTAGGATTATAAATTTTCGAAGGACTAGCAAATTATCAATTGAGAAAGGGAAATAATTTTTCTTTCAAGAGAGTTTAAATAATATTCCCGAGTGACTAAACATGAAACCTCATGAATTTGTATAAAACTTTTCATTCCAAATTTTCGCGCATGTCATAAACAGATGAAACTGATAATTTTCCAGAACTCCTGATAGTTGATAAAACCACATAACAAATGTCCCAAGCGCAGCCTGGTTATTAAATTGTTAATTACTCCATCGTTCATGTCTACACATGGGACGTAACCCGATTTTCGTCTACATCCCCGCCCGAGGTTTCCTTAATGCACAGGAAAAGTATTTTACGCAGAATTTCGATACAATTTTTGTCAAAATTAATAAGATCAGGTTGTGAAAATTGGTCTGTAATTTAAAATTAAGAAGATGATTGTGGTCGGGAGTTGCTTAGTTTTAATGCGTAACTTGAAAAAAAAAAAAATCGAAATGATATTCAACTTCAATAATTCAATTGAGACCCAAAAACGTTCGAGTCTCGGAAATCAGTTAAGTCGCAGAATTATTTAAGTTTTCCCGAAGGATTCTTTTGGAATTCTATGGATGCATGTGGCAGCGAATGTCTGCCTTTTTTTTGTTATTATCACTTTTTTTGCCAAAGAAATGCTCTACAAAGCAAATTTAAACTTTTTAGGTAAAATAATGGTGTAATGATAATATAAGAATTAAATAAAAATTTCAAATTCTTTGGGAAATAATTTATTCGCAAATGTTTCCGTGACGAAGTATAAAAAAACGGACTTCAGATTTGTAATCTACGCAAAATTCGATAAAAAACGACGTATTTCCGCAAAAAAAAAAAAAAAAAAAAAAAAAATTGTCGGCTTTTTTTCTCTTTTGGGAATTTTGGAGCTTAAAGCTCAAGTCGGCACTCCTTTCCGTTCAGTGAAAAATCTGAAAATTCAGGGTTTATTAGGGCTTCATAGAGAACGAGATTCCACCCGGCCCGACATCAAATTCGAAAATTCGCAAAATAAGGGACACCCTAATGCGCGTGTAAACTTGCAGTCGCACGATCACGTGATTTTCATAAACACTCGAAACAGACGACTATCTCCAATCTTATTTACAATGGAGATACGTTAGTTCACCTCTGACGCTCGGAATTTTTGTTCGTCATCTCCGAATTTTCGTTACAAACCAAATTCGAGTTTTTTTTGCTTTATCGACCGCAGGGAGAATAAAGCATTGTTTTTAGCACAAATTTCAGATTTTTAGTTTTTGATATTTTTACACGTTTTGAAGTCCCCTGATGCCGAAAAAAGCAAAATTTGGATGGTGGCCGTGTGTGTGTATGTGTGTATGTGTGTATGAATATATGTGGAAAAAAAAGTGTCTGTCGGAGGAAAAACAGAAAAACGAAAGAACGGATTTCGATGATTTTTGGTGGGTAGCAACTTCTAATGAAATGTAGGTGCTGATTAGTTTTTGAGTTAAATCGATCCAGGGATTCGGAAGCAGTGAGTGAAAATGTTAAATTTTCAACAATTTCAAGATCTTTTTTGACTATAAATCGCGAACGCAGCTACCAATTGAGTCCTATTTTCGTACTGCAGTAGATATTCATCCGGATACGCTACCATTGAAATTTGGTTAAATTCTGTTGAGTGGTTCAGAAACGGTGAGCAGGGCTAAAAGTATGGGTATAGGCCTAAAAACCGATATGTCGACTTTTGAAACGTCACGATATGACGTCATCGATTACGTCAACAAAGCGATTTGGATGCTGATTGGCGGGTTCCTCGTGGGAGCTAACAAAAAACTAACCGTATTTTTGAAAATATTTTCGGGGTAGAGGATTCCGAATCTGAAATAATTTTTCCGAAATTCGAATCCCTTATGCCAGTATTGCGGCTTTGGTGAACCTCTGATCAAAAATCTAACCGAATTTTTGAGAATATTTTCGGGGTAGAGGATTCCGAATCTGAAATAATTTTTCCGAAATTCGAATTCCTTATGCCCGTACTGCGGCTTTGGTGGACCTCTGATCAAAAATCTAACCGTATTTTTGAGAATATTTTTGGGG
Organism: Liposcelis bostrychophila; assembly: GCA_037577465.1. NCBI lineage: Eukaryota > Metazoa > Arthropoda > Insecta > Psocodea > Liposcelididae > Liposcelis > Liposcelis bostrychophila. The sequence goes on along the minus strand of CM075212.1, from coordinate 16,527,222 downwards.
TAGAGGATTCCGAATCTGAAATAATTTTTCCGAAATTCGAATCCCTTATGCCAGTATTGCGGCTTTGGTGGACCTCTGATCAAAAATCTAACCAAATTTTTGAGAATATTTTCGGGGTAGAGGATTCCGAATCTGAAATAATTTTTCCGAAATTCGAATCCCTTATACCCGTAATGCGGCTTTGGTGGATCTCTGATCAAATCTAACCGTATTTTTGAGAATATTTTCGGGGTAGAGGATTCCGAATTTAAAATTATTTTTCCAAAATTCAGATTCCGTATGCCCGTACAGTGGCTTTGGTGGACCTCTGATCAAAAATCTAACCGTTATGTATATTATTTATAATATACATTTCATAATTCGTCGATAAAGCACTTTGATCGGTTCACCGATCTCATTTTTTTTCCATTGAAAAGATAGCGGACCAACCAAATGTTTCATATTTGTTCGTTAAATCCTAAATTTCGTCTTAAGCGAGTTCGTTATAAGTGAATCCGACCGTATTTTACTCCATTTTCGAAAGCTAAAGACTATCCAATCCAATTATCATCGGCCATCGTGATTATATATAACTGAAATTTGTGAGATTTCATCAAAATTTCATTTCCTTTAACTAAATTTACTCGGCATTTCTGATGTGAATCGAGTTGATGGGAGTGGTGCTCCGATTGACGAATCATCTGAAACCATTAAACATGCATGTATCGTAACTCCTTATGTGTCTCTTTGATAGTCTTCATTAAATTTAATATGTATTACATGAAATTACCGAGATGATTCTATCGGTGCTTCCCGGGGGATTTATTATCTTCTCATCGTCATCGCCTGCTTAGGCCGGTCGAACAAAGAGAAGCGTACACAAATTCCCTAATAATGAAAATTTCTCTGCGATTCACGGGTGACGAATTTTTCTCTAGATTCTATTTTTTTTTTCCCCGGTCTTGGTAAGAAATAAACAGCTAAGCAAGAAGGGAAAGGACGGAGAGGATTCTCTCTTTTCTTGATTCACAGTTTCCTTACCGTCATTCAATTTTGAAAAGGTTGCTTGCAATGATCAGCAAAACGTCAGCATCTTCTCCGAAATATATATATAGCGCTACTTTCTCCCCCCCTTCCGTGAGACCGCCGATTCCAAATTAAATAAGGTGTTTGTTGCTGCGTGTAAGTAAACCACTTACTTTGAACCCTTTTCCAAACCTACGTTATTCAAGGGGCTAAACGATAAACTTCTCATCTACAATATTTCCTTCGCCCTAAACGATATACATTCTAAAGTGCAAGCTCGAATGAAGATATTAAATAAAATTTAATTAAAATGGATCCTTTCCCTGTTTTCAAGAAGAAGAAGAAACTCTTCGAGGAAAAAAAAAAAAAGAAAAGCAAAAATTCATTAAGAAAAATAGTTGATCTCCGTGAAAAAGTTGATATTACTGCAAAAATGATATCAGTTTGAACTAAATAAATCATCTATGCATTTAACGTATGTGAGCCATTTAAACTTATTCCTTTTCGTTCGTTTAGGAAAAACTTTTTTTTTCTTAAAAGGAAAAGCTTTTTCCATTCACTTTTCTTTGTACTTTTCCATTAGAGAAAAATCACCGTTTCTTGTTTTTAATGACCCATAAGATTAGTTTTATTCCGATGTATTTTTCTCTCGCACCTTGGGTAATAGAATAAAATCAATCCATTTACTTAATATATTTTTGCCAAAGGAAGGGTGTAAATTATCGAACGAAATGGGCAAAACCTATCAATGAAATTGTAACCATAATGTTGAGTGCTGCAATAAGGTATGACCTAGGGTTTGGAGTATTCTTTTTTTCGCTGTGGTAGTCTTTAAGCCTAGGTCAGCTCTCCCAGGTGGATCTTGGTGGGTTTTGGTGGCAGCTCCTTTATTTCGGTTTAGCAGGTAAATAAAAACCCACCTTAAAGTGTTTTTATACCTACAGTCGGGGAAAACTCGAATATTGTTGTTACCCGGGTATGGGGTCGTCCATAAAGCACGTTAGCATTATTTTGGCCATTTGTGACCCCTTTTTCCCCTTGTTAGCAAAGATCAGCATTTCGGGATCCCCCATCCAAAATTACGTTAGATTTAAATTATCTCTCCCCTTGAAATTTTTTTTTAAAAAAATTACTACCAAACTTTTAAAAAAATCTGAAATTTTCCTGAACTTAAATTTTGCGAAGGAAAAGTTTCTTTTTAACTTTAGGTAAAAGCGCGGCCACAGCGGTCCAGAATCAGATTTTAGGTGGCCAAAATTCTGTTTTGATCGCTGAAGGCTGAAAATTGGTACTTGGGGGGTTTTTAAGGTCGCTAATTTCAAATCTGACAACCGTTTTTTTTAAATTCAAAATGACGGATCCAATATGACGGACATAATTTTGAAAATTTGATGCTGAATACACTAAAGTATGTATTAAGGGGTTTTTGAGGTCGCTGATTTCGAATTTGATGACATTTTTTCGAATTTCAAGATGGCTGATTCAATATGACCCGCATATTTTTTAAAAAATCGGTCCTGCTTGTACAGTACAAAAGTATTAGGAATGTTTAGGGATTTAGGTTTTTAGTGTATTCATTTAATAGTAAAAAATGCACAGTAAAAAAAAAATGTAATTATGTAGAAAAGGGTCTACATATTTAGCATAAGTTACGTTTTCTATGTTAAAAAAGAACAAATTTGCTGTGTTGACTAAAACAAACGACGAAAAATAAAAGACGATCTTATGGCCGCTCAATGTTTTTATTTTTAACACAGTCGAGTTTGTTGACTTTTTTATGTGGACCGATATTAACAAGTGATTATGTTAAATTTTTACATATTTTTTTAACTGTGTGTTAATTTCATTTATTTATCTATCTCATAATTATCCTTCAGGTTATTTTTAAAATGGTTTACAAAAAGAGTGATTTTTTGACCGCAAAATAAAAGTCGGCCCTTTTCAAATCTGAGAAACTACTTTGTTTTTTGACCTGTAGAACCCGAAAATGCGTCACGTGTGCCAAAACCTTCACGAAACTCGAATTGAGTATCAGACATAAGTTCCTCGCACTTCCGAAAGACCCTTTCATGGACTATTTTCAGAAAGAGTCTTAATTGGTGGCTCATGAAACTGACAGTTCGGTATTCTTCACAATGCCTGGAGTTCGTCTTTGTGAGAGGAAAAAACCTGGATTTCGGCCAATCTTTTTTTCTCTCCGATATATCTTATTGAAGATGAATGTGAGGGCATCTAGTTCTTCATCGTCACTCGCAATTTTGCGCGAACACGCATCGGGTCCTACAGCCTTGCCCGGTTTCAGCTCTTTTACGACTTTAATCACCTCCGCTCAAAGAATATTCGGACCAATATCTGCTTCCATAATCCCATGATCTTCGGATCGATCATCGTCAAAAAGATTTCTTTTATTTGAACCGTGTAAATGAATTATTCAAGCGGTTATTTTCACATATAACACTTGAAAGTTCGTAACCGTGCTTTACTAAAACACGCTTCAACGTTGCTGACCCGATTTTCTGAAATTCATTTTAATACCCTTTCATTTTTTATGGGGTAATAAAAAAAATGCAGAAAATGCATTCGACAAATCTCGTCGGGGATTTTCGAAAAGCGATCGAAAACACGTTGTCATTCATATCCGGAGAAAATCATGCTCCTCTTTATTCTTACAAACACGTAACATATTTATGTGTGTGACGACCTCCAAGCAATAAAAGAACCATCTCGATTGCGTCTCATTGCACGAATAAGACGTAAAAACAAAACGAGAATTTGTGTTCGGGAACGAGGATGTGTCCTTTTCTTTTTATTGTCTTTCCTACGGGTTTTATAACTGCCCCTTCCCCTACGGTTTATCCCGGGAGATATCAAAGGGTTTAAAGGCACCTCTAAGAAAAGTCATTAGTGACCGATGTCCCGGTAAACTACAAAATCCGACTGTGTGTTTTCACGACATTGACAACTCATGGAATTTTTTTCTTCTACGGAAAAATATTTTTGTGAACGATGAAATGGCGGATCAAACCGCCATATTTTTGCATTTGACAGGTTGTCTTTGTTGAAAAAATTTTTAACTGATATCAATTGGTTAATAATACTGACAGCTTTATGAGGAAAAAATAAATATGATAAAAAAGCAAATTAAGCGTTTTCCCGGAGGAAAAAAAATGACGGAATTTTAGCATGTCCAATTTTACTCGTCAAAAGACGAAATTCCAAGAATTTGTAAGATTTTTTTTTGACGGTCATGACAAGAAGCTTGACGTATCTTATATAGAACACCCAAACTTTGACCGGTTTTGGATGTTTTAGATAGATAACTTTTTTCTTTGTTACAATTAAATTTTTTGTTTTTTAATCAAGGCACCTGGGTTCTTCATTTAACATTTTGAAAAAGTGTCTACGTTTTTCTTTGTTTTAGTATTTGGGAATCCAGAAAAACCGCCCAGTTCAAATTATTTTTAAATCCGATTATTAATTAAATGGATGACTTAAATATGATTAAACTTACGTTTCGTCATTAATGACGAAAATTTTTTAATTACGATGTCATTATTAACGACAATTTTTTTATTAAGATGTCATTAATGACAAAATTTTTTTAATGACTATGTCATTAATGACGAACATTTTTAATGACGATGTCACTAATGACGAACATTTTTAATGACGATGTCATTAATGACGATGTCACTAATGACGAACATCTTTTAATGATGATGTCATTAACGACAAACATTTTTTAATGACGATGTCACTAATGACGAACATTTTTCAATGACAATGCTATTAATGACGAAAAATTTTTATTGACAATGTCACTAATGACGAACCTTTTATAATGACGATGTCATTTATGACGAACGTTTTTTTTAATGACGATGTCACTAATGACGATGTCATTTATGACGAACATTTTTTTAATGACGATGTCATTAATTACAAACATTTTTTAATGACGAGGTCACTAATAGCGAACATTTTTTGGTGAATGTCGTTTATGACGAACATTTTTTTATGACAATGTTATTAATGACGAAAATTTTTTATTACGATATCATTAATTACAAACATTTTTTAATGACAATGCCACTAATGACGAACATTTTTTAATGATGATGTCATTAATGACGAACACTTTTTAATGACAATGTTATTAATGACGAAAAATTTTTATTGACGATGTCACTAATGACGAACATTTTTTAATGTCGATGTCATTAATTACAAACATTTTTTAATGACAAGGTCACTAATGACGAACATTTTTTAGTGACGATGTCGTTAATGACGAACATTTTTTTGACAATGTTATTAATGACGAAAAATTTTTATTGAGGATGTCACAATAACGAACCTTATTTAATGACAATGTCATGAATGACGAATATTTTTTAATGACGATGTCATTAAAATATTTTCTAAGACAATTTTATATCTATCAAAAACAACTCTCCGTAATTCGCACTTTTTTAAGCGTTGATCGGCGTTGATTCAACTTTGAATGATATTTTAACGTTGACGAGTGACGTTTGGCATGGGTTTTTCGGGAAATTCAGACGGTTGCTTCAGAAATATATACTATCAGTTTAAAGACTTAAAAATCGGTCAAACATTTTTTGAGAAATCTTTGAGAAACGATTGTCAGAGTTTTCTTTTCCAAGTTTACAAAGCCGATTTGACATATTTCCGCTATCTGATCGATTTTATAAGCTGGTAATGGAGGTGACATTCTAATCAATCATAACCAAATCCGTAAGTCACTTTATCGCAGATAGAATTGAAATTTATTATTGTAGATGGATGCAAATGCGAACAGTATGATCGAATTCTGCTACTCTACCCGTAATTATTTTTCGTTGAATTTATTTTTGTTTCAGAACAGTCAAGGAATTTTTTTTTCTGTAACGAGAAAAACAGTAACGAAGTGGACTGGTCAATCCATTAAAAAACTATATTTTAAGCTGTTTAAAATGTGGCTTGATTTAAGAAGCCATTATGAAGTTTTAATTATATTTCTAAACTATGTAATATAAATCGGATGAAAACACTCTTTTCGTATTTTTCGAATAAAAAACACATGGACAACAGTTTGAGCAGAGTACGAACTGAGGGACCACCGATATTGAGGGAAAATTAAAATAAGCTGACACTGATCCAAATTTTTTTCTGAATACTAGAGTCTTAAAGGGGCCGTGAGCACTAATTTCAAAACTTCTGAGAAGTGGTCAAGTTGTAACTAAAGGGAGACAATGTTTTGCTCATGGATGAGCAAACAATGTAAAAGCACAAAAAAATATATATTCTGGAGAGAGGAGATCTTCTTTGACCTTCTTGTGGTTACAATGCTACTCAACTTTGCAGGAAAAAAGCACCAAATGAAAAGACATTTACCCTTGAAGCAATGACATTCAAACTCTAATATTCTCTGTGGGATAATTATGTAAGCTTAGATGAAATGGTATGCTAAATTTCATCAAGAGCTTTGCCCCTCAGCCTCGAACGGTGTAATTAACTGCGTTTCTACTCCTCTCGATTACATCGATGTCTGGACATCAATGCATATATGCATGAAAAACAGGCTTCATTGTCACAACACAAATTGGTTCTAATGAACTCCATGATGATGTTAGTTGTATGTTGAAGTTCATAAAAATTCCGTAATTTCGTTATGATGATACAATAAGAAAACTTATTTGCATGAATAACCTACCCATCCTTATGTCAATAAGTGGACTCAGGTTCATTATTCTCAATTTTTCCAGACATTTTTTTTCTGCATATTTTCTGTTCAATAAACAAAATTTTAAAAAAGTCCGAAACTTCATCTCTCAATATGTCGCCTACCGAAAAACATGAAAAATATGTAAAAAAAAAAAAAAAAAAAAATGGTTTATTTTCCGATGATCCGAACTGTATCCAATGCATAATGCATGTTTTAAAAAGACATGACCGATTGATCATGTTTCAAGCCCACGCCGCTATTTTTTTTTATTATTTCTATTCCCGTTTTTCCCGTAAATTCAATGGGCCCGACGGTCATATGTAACATCCCTGTTTTTTTTTCTTTTTCTTAAAAAAAAAGACCTATTTTTTCGGCGAAAATTTTTTTATTTGTAATCGATAAAAAAATTTTAAGTGTTGTTGTTTAAACTTTTAAGTAGAGAAGTTAAACTAAAAAAATGGGAAAAGTTTGAAGAGTTGAAAATCCGAAAGGATAACAGACAAAAGCTAAGAAAAAGAGGTCGAAACGAAAAGGAAACGGAAAACAATCAAAAGCCGAAGTTCATCAAGACGGAAGAAGGACAGCATTTCCGTTGTGTGATTACCGGCAAGATGGCGTGAGTAAGTCATCTGGAAATTTACCTCATTAGTGACCTTGCATTGTCCCTATTTTAAACTCCGTCATGTACCTTTTTAACGGCTCACGCCCCGTTTAATCCCAACTTTATGACGGACTGAGGGTAGCTAGAATAATTAAAAATTTACCGAAGGGGGGGGGGGGGGGGGGAGATCTTTGTTAAAATTATCTAGTATCGGGAAATGGGACTGACGGAATATTTAGAAAGAAAGAGAAAAAACAACAACGGGAGGGAAAAAAAACTCATTTCCATTAGATATAATATTTTGCCATGTCCGTATCTCCTTTTTTGCATTTATTTCTTCGGTTTTTCTATTCTCGACATGAAAAAGCGTATCATTTGTTCTCCCCGCTCGTTCTGCATTATCAGATAAAGCAAGCGTAATTCAAACAAAGTCAAAATGACTAAAATTCATCAAAATCACAGAGTCAGGAATATCATACATATAAAAATGTTTTTTAAGCCCGAGGAGAGTTTGCCCTGGCAAATACATGTTTTTTGAAAAAAAAAAAAAAAAGAAACCCCTTTTCATCAAACAACATTCTCAGCTTGTGCCAACATGATAACAAACATGTTTCGACAGAGAGAAAATTCTTCCTTTTCGCGTTTTAATAACTCTTTCAAAAAAAAAATTAAAAAACTCTACGTTAAACAGTTATTTGGAAAATAATAAACTTTGTTGTCTTTAAAATGAGCAATTTAAGCGATCTACACTTTTAAGGAAATCCTTGAAAGTTATTTCACGATATTAAGAAGAACACAGCAAGAGTTTTTCCTCCTTGAACTTTATTCAATGTTAAAGCGATATGTCATTCTGACTAAGTTTCATTATAGATCAAACAAAATTTTTTTTATACGCACAAAAAATTTTGGATTGTGGGGCAGGTTTATTATTGGGATTAACGAAATTGTGCAATTTAGTGGTGGGTCTGAAGGTGTTCGTCCTTTTGCTAGGCAGGAAGGCACTTCATCCGACAGAGTCGCCGTACTAGTGAATATTATTTTTTGAAATCGGATATTTTCAGGTATTTTTATTTCAGAAAAATTTCGGTGTAAAAATAAAGTAAATGAACTTAAAAAAATTATTTGTGTAATAAGTAGTTTTTTTTTTTTTTTTTTTTTTTTGTATGCAATAATTATGTTAAAGTTAGGGGTTAAAAATTGTAAATCAAAACGGTCGGAACCGTTGTGACGTCACATGTTAATATCGCTCTGCCGGAAAATCTATATATATAAAAGGCATTTGGGGTTTGTCCGTACGCAACTTGCATGGAAAAAGTTTTTGCAAGGCTCCGTTTTCTTTTTTGTTAAAATTTTTCGCGTGAAGAAGATAATGTCGCTATGCCCGAAAAAAAATATTTTTCCGATCGTTTTTTATTTTGGCTCAATATTTTTATTGGCTTTAGCTCCAGCCTAAAAATTTTCCATCAAAGATTGCCTTGATTTAGAAGCTTTCTCTGGAAAATTTCCAGGGCAGAAAATTTTCTTTACCGAATTCCTCGGGTCAAATCTTTCACTTAAAGAAAATTTTCTTATAAAAATCCTTATTTTCCAGAAAAAAAAATTTTTTTCCGACAGAAAATATATTTTGGATGTGGAAAATGTGGATTTTACTAAGAAAATTCTCTCTGAAAAAATATTTATACCTAAAGGAAAAAATTTTTGGAAGGAGAAAAGTATTTTTATTTCTGAAAAATTTTGGTGTAAAAATAAAGTACATGAACTTAAAGAATTATTTATGTAATAAAAAGGATTAAAAAAATTTTTTTTTCGTATTACAATAATTTGTTAAATTTCGGGCTTAAAAATTATAAATCAATAAGCGCAAAAGCATTGTGACGTCATATGTTAATATTGTTCTGCCAAAAAATTGGTCATAGAATACGATGCTTTCGATGTTTATAAACCAAGCCACCGCATTCTTGGACACTTTTTTCGGACTGAACAATATTAACGTCTGACGTCATAACATTTCCGCGATTATTCCGGCCATTTTGATTTACAATTTTTAAGTCCCAACTTCAATAAATTATTGCATACAGAAAATAATTTTTTTAAATACTTTATATGACACAAATAATTTTTTTTAATTCATGTACTTTATTTTTACTCCTAAGTTTTTCAAAAATAAAAATACCTGAAAATGTTAAGAGGAAAAAACGATCGCCTTTTATAACATTGTAAAAGCCGAAATCTCCTGAAATACCTGAAAATGCCCTATTTTCGAATGGGAAGTGAGTCCTTAAAGCCCTAACAGGAAAAATATTATATATTTTTTTCCCCGACATAAAAACTATTTTCGAGTCGGAAGTGAGTCGTAATGTCCAAAATTTCAGAAATATGTTTTCTGAATATTTTTCTGAAATGTCTGAAATATTTTAGTCGAAAAAACATTTTTCCAACAAAAGCAAAAACATTTGCGGAGAAGCTAGTTTGTCATAGATTGCGATGCTTTCGAAGTTTATAAACCAAACCAAAATTTTTCTTTCTTGGAATATTTTTCAGACAGAACGATATTAACTTATGACGTCACAACGATTCCTCTCGTTTTGGTTTACAATTTTCAACCCCCAACTTTAACAAATTTTTGCATCCTACGAGAAAACAAATCTAATACTTTTTATTACACACATAATTTTTTTAACTCATGTAATTCATTTTTGCACCATTTTTCAAAAATGAAAATACCTGAATATCTTGTCATAGATAAAAATGCAGAAGGCTCTTGTTGTGTAATCCTTTAGTAGCGGACTATATTCAACAGCTATTCTATCGGATTAGTTTTGTCATTTTATCACCCAAGATGCTATGTTTTGTTGGGCTTAAAGTTGTGGTCATATTTAATGCAGAAAAAAAAAAATCTCAGATTTTTTTGATAAGGGATTCAGTTTATCTCTCATAATATTGGAAAAGATCTCGCTTCCGAGCTTAAGAAAACAGTTATCTTTTCATTAACTTGGAAAGTAAATCGATTTCTTTGATTTCATCGCTCCGGTTCTCGAAGTTTTTCTTATACTTTCTGCGACGATGAGCCTTCTCGTTTTCATGGTGTAAAAGAAAAGATGTTAGAACAATAACAGAATCGAGAACAAAACAAAATCTAACAATTCGGTTAGCGAAGTTCTCGAGCAAAAAAAAAAAAAAAAAAAAAGTCCGTTAAGACAATATTATTCCTACTTTGGAAATTTCTTTCACGGATATAAAAAAAGGGTCCCGGTTTTTTTTTTGTTCTAAAAGATAGGGGAGGATAGTGACATTGTGAACAATAAAACCTGCAAAGTTCACACTACCCGAAAAACAATCTTCATCGGGAATTCCATTTAATATTTATTGTACTTTCTCTTTTTATTGTCTAGCAATACAAACTGTGTATTACGTTTGATTCAGCTCCGTTTTTACTTAAATATTTCATTCGGTTCCAGCTATCTCGCATTCCGAAAGGATTATTCTATCGAAGTCTCAAAACGAAAATTTTTTCATCTTTTCCCTCCGAATTTTCCATAAATTTAAAATGAAAGGCAAAGATGCTGAATTTTCAAAATTTAGAATTTTGTGAATGACGCATGACAAATTCAGATTTCCAATCTAAAGTTTTTAAAGCTCTCTCTCTCTCTTCCGTTGTAGTTTGACCGGAAATCGAATTTACTTAAATGATCAAGACGGAATTTCTCGTCAAAATCGAGATCGGTTACAGAAATTGACGTCGCGGTGTAGCCTCAGAAAGTTCGATCCCATTTTTTTTTTTTTTTTTTTACAAACTTTTTCAAAAAAATAATCGTCCTTATACGGAAAAAATCGAGAGAAGAATTTTTCTTAACTAAATATCGCGTCATAGGAAGGAAAAAAAAATAATAAAAGGAAGAAAAAAATAAAAGGATTTGACATTTAACTCGACAGTGAAATATTTCGAACATTATATTGTAAATCGATTTGAAATAATATCTCGGAAAACAAAAATTCCTTTCCTTTTTTCCTTGCCTTAGCTTTCATCTTATTCTTCATCTCCGAGAAGAGGACAACTGCCAAAGGGAAAGAATCACATCATAAAAAATTAAGGATGGTCGATAAAATATATAAAAGAATGAAATAAAGACAAAAAAAAAAAGGAAGTTTCTTGTTTTTATGAAAGAAGGAACCGGATATAGGAAAAGTCGATCCCAGCCGAGGGTAACCGTAAGAATTGGAACGAATCAATTTCGAATATTAAAACCCCGGTTTTTTATACTCTTCTTTTTTGACAACAAAAATGAGATATAGGCTTAGAACCTAGTCAAACGAAAACAATTCATATTTTTAATTTTCTGTTGAAAAGTTTATAGGAGGAAGTAAAATCCGAAAATAAAAGTCGAGGTCGAGGTTTTCCGTTTCAGTGAGCTTTCCTTATTGATTTCGCATGATCGCACTTTACCGAGGGAAACTTGTGGTTCCAAGTGCACTTGGCAGTAGAGACTTTATGCTTTCGTCCTTTTTTTTTTTTTTTTTTTTTTTTTTTTTCTCTTTTCCTCTTCTTTTTTGAAGGACATGTTATAATATTCTACGGTATATTACCTTCTTTTACGAAGATAAATATTGTGAAGGTTTATAAGATTTAAGTGTCATCCATCTGGTGAAATGAAATACAAGATGTAGAATGAAAGTGTAAATTTTGAAGGGAGCAATGCACGGAAGTCCTAAAAGGTTCATCGTTTATGCTAGTCGTCGATTTTCAAGTTTGAATCTGAAAGTTGCATGTTCAAACTTGACGTTGCAGGTTAAAATTTGGCATTGTCAGGTTGAAACCTAACAGGGAATACTGGCTCTTTAAAATTTTGACAATGTCACGCTGGAACTTCGCCATGGCAGGTTGAAACTTGAAATAGTTAACTTGATAATTTTGACAATCGTTAAATTAGCAATGAACAGTGAACCGGATCAGGGTTTCCGTAGAAAAGGCCTGTACTTTTGTAAATTCTCATTTCTGTACCTGCAGTATTTGTTTGTTGAAGAATATTTTTGCTGTCGAAATAACAATTTCAGGCATAAAATATACCGTGTGTGCTTTAAAGTTCACAAAACTTCCTCCTTTGTTTATGTTAGACAAAGAAGGGCGCTATATTTCTGGCCTCCGGTTCTTCAAAGGTTTACGGGGCGAAATATTCAATTATAATAAGTAGAAGTATCCTATGAGGAAAGTTCAGGTTTGGCTAAAATACAAGAAGGAAAAGAGAGAACCAAAAGCAGGTTTAAAGAAAAGGAAGCCAGCGACAAAAGCATAAGGACGAGACCCAGAGTGTCAAATTAAGATAAAAGCATGTCGAAAAATGTCTCTTACACACTTCTGTCGATGACGTCGAACTTCCAAGGACTTATAATTTCTTGGAAAAGCGAATGTTTTAGTTTCGTCGGTAACAAAATTTTCTAAATAGTTTGGACATAGCCGGAGGGAAAACAAAGGAACAAGGATAGATATGAATAGGTGGAAATAAAAGGAGAGAAACAGGGATTGTTGTTAGGGAACTCGTTTCCGGTATGACTCGGGGCAAAGTTGTATATTTTGATGTATATCGTCTTATCTCTACCGTTGAACTTTACACGCTTTTCCTCTTTGAAGTAAAAAGACAGATAAAAAGTGATTGATACGTGTAACTCGAATTTTTCATCCCGTTTGTTGTTTCAAAAGCACCTCGAGCGTCCGAATAACTCGGGGTTTTTTTCCCCATTCAACTGCAAAAAGGAAAACGAGAAGAGGAAAAAAAAAAAAAAAAAAAAAAAAAAAAGATTACTCGATTTTTTACTTGCCCGGGGGAATTAAAATTGTAAAAGGTAAAACAGTGTTGTTAGATTTTCGTGCGTTAATTATATTCGTCCTCGTAACTCGTTTTTGAGGTCTTCATTTGATATTTTGTTTCTCTTCATATCTAATCCTTGTGTCGCATCATTTTTGTTTTAACGACAAGAATTTTTTTTTTTTTTTTTTTTTTGTTTTTTTGTTTGTTAAATTTTCCGCGAAAAAATATTTAAATTATGTCTAACGTTTTCGAGAAAATCACGAATGTAGATTTTTTGGAAAATATATATCATCAGCATGGAGGCAAAACCAGGCTCTAAATACGTTTTAATGAGGGTTCGTGAAAATGGTCGTTAATGAACTTGTCGTGGCGTCGTGCGTACCGGTTCAAAAACTTGGGAGTGGTTGGAAAAATCTTTTTTTTTTTTTTTTTTTTTTTCTTTTCAGCTTCATCATTAAAAGAGAGAGAAGGACCGAACGAGGAGAGTTAAAAGAAGGGAAACAAAAAGCTTGCCTTTCATTTCACCTAGAATATTTTTCCCGTGTCCCGGTCGCCGGATTCAATACCTACCTTCTATTCTAAAGTAAAATGCTTTTCACGAAAAAAGAAACCAACAACGAGGGAACCATTCATTTTTTTTTCTAAAGAATAAATTATAAAGAAAATATTAATTAATTAATTTAATTAATTAATGATGTAAGATGTTTCGGAAAATTCATGAGGAAAAAAAATGTATATAGTCCTAAAAGTAATTCAAAGCTTTTTTTTTATTTCATTCCCTTTAATTGATATTGCATTTTTAATGATCCAACCACGACGGAAAAGTAAAAAAGATTTTTTTTTTGACCTGTTTTAAATTATTTCATCAAATTAAATGCAATAAATTTCCATGCTTTCATTAGCAACTCGAAAAAGAAACCTTGGCGATTACATGTTTTTTTTACCTTAGCTTGTAAAATTATTTAAACTTTTTTTTTTCTTTTTCAAAAAAAAATCGTTTTACAAAAAGGCAGAAAAGCTATGGCCGTGAATAACGTAAAATGAAGTAACAAAAGATGATAAATGTCTTTTGGGAACGATGCATCAGATGACTAAATCAGATGAAATAGCTATTGATCAGTTCGACGCGAAGGTTTATAAAACATGAAAAGAGGGCGGGAAAAAAAAAGTAGAGGGAAAAAAAGTACAGTCCCAAATACTAAAACCCATCTGGATCGCAGGAAATATTATCCGAAGAGGAATCAAATCGAGGTAATGGTTGGAATGTCAGAAAAAGACGTCTTAAAGTGAGGAATCGCTCAACTGTAGTCGAGAAAATGAGAATACCAGTGAAATATTGGAAGACCTTCTAGAAAAACAAGTTTCGAAAGAAAATTCAATATGAGAGAGCCATTTTCGGTCGACTTTTGAAAATTCACGGCGTTTTAGCTTTCGCTCAAGACGTATTATAGTTCAAGTTTCCTGTTTCCGGCCCGGAAAAGGACGTGAAAATTTAAAACTCGAAAATATGGTTTAAAATTTTTATAAGGTCAAAAATATTATATTTGTGTTATGCATGAGTTTTATTTATATATTTGAATCTTTAGTGTGAATATGTATTCCTATTTCGCATGGTTTTTACTGTGTTTGAAGCTCTTCCCAAGACGCGATCAGTCACATGTTTTCCGTTTGAGATCGATATGAAATTCGAAATGTGCTTGAAGAAATTAGCGCCCAGTGCTTCACACCTGCGAAACTGAATGGCCAGGCTTTTTTTTTATGCAACGCGATTTATTAAAAAAAAAAAGAAAGGCACACTAATGGAGAGAGGCACCCTTGACCAAATTACGTGCAACGAGGGATCTTCTAAAAATGAAACTGTTTCGGATTATATTTTTTGGGCACTAAATTTATTTCTTTGGTCAGTAATTTTTTAATCGTTTCTCAGTATTTTTATTTCGATGGCCAGTAAATTATTTAAACGAGCTGTGAATAATGATCAGTAATTTTATGGCCTGTAAACTTTTTATTTTGCCAGAATTAAAAAAATTTTTTTTTTCAGTAAAAAAAAAAAAATTTACCAGTATTTATAGAAAAAATGTTGTTTTGGGCAGTTAAAATGAAAGGAAGAAAAATTAAAATATATATATCCCTGGTGGAAATTTTGAGATCATCAATGTCGGTGCAGCATCGATCCAACCTCGGACGTCCATTCAGAAAGTTAACGCTTTTCAATATCGGTCAAATGAGAATTTAACATATTTTCAATATTGGCCGTTATTGGAGATCGAATCGATCATGGCCAAGATTGGCCCGATGGCGATCCGAGGTCGACAAGCGTTACTTTTCAATATCGATACGACATTCCGAAATTTCCACCAGGGATATATATAAAAAAAAAAAAAAAAAAAAAAAAAAAAAAGAAAATTAAAAATTATGGAAATAAACGATGCTTATTAAATGGAGATATAACACATTTGAACAGTTAAAAAACCGTGCATTTTGCGTGTACGTAGTTGATATGCCGCACAACCCGGAAAATTGGCTTGATGCAACCTTTGCCTGCCCCCAATTTTTTAAGGTCTACCTTTGCAAGCTCAGTATTGGAATAGCAATCCGGTTGAAATACACCAAAGTACAGCCAGCTGCTAAGAACATTTTAATGGAAGAAAAGCGCAAATGTGGACTTCCGAAGAAGGTGTTGAAGGCTCTTCTTTATCAATAAACGTAAATTTTTATCTGTATGTTCAAGATCATTATATCAAGTATCATTGCCAAAGTTTGGTATATACTGCCGAAACTAATTTAAATACTGCCCAAAATAATTTAAATACTGTTAAATATAATTTAAATACTGTTAAATAAAATTTAAATACTGCCCGAAATAATTTAAAAATTGCCTAAAATAATTTAAATATTGCCTAAAATAATTTAAATATTGCCTAAAATAATTTAAATATTACCTAAAATAATTTAAAAGCTGCCCAAAATAATTTAAATACTGAGGTTAGGTTTTCGTTCCGATATTTTATGTTAAAGGATTGTTCGGGATTTTGGAACAGAAGAACATTATTTTATTTAATTGCTCGACATGTTTCAACTTTATTTTAAAGTCATCCTCAAGAGCTAAAAGCAAACGAATGAACTTTAACATCGACAATTAACAGAAAATCGAATAAATAAAAACACAGCCATATGAGTAATATACAACGAACCTTGCAATTATTAAAATAACTGGTTGAACGATTTTAAAATTCTCATACCAAACAAACGAAATAATCCATATTCTTAACAAGGTACAAAACTTTAAACGATGGCATAATTAATAAAAGGATTAAAAACGATAAAACGAGAAAAGAAAAAATTATTTTAAAATTAATTAAACGACCGACATGATGCCAATAACCGAGCATGTGATAAGGTCACGTGATGATGATCGAGGCCTCATTTAAAGAAAACGCAAATGGGAGAAAACTAATTATTATTATTAAATTTGCACAACACATTTTTATAGATATTGCTCGCTTTTTTATAGTCAGATTGTAAATTTAATAATTGATCTTCATTTTTGGAAATGATGTGAGCAAATTCCAAGAAAAGGCGCTTATGCAAATTTGATTGTTTGTCTAACACTCTGACGCCATTATCGAAGTCAATAACATGATTGGATTCAGAAATATGAGAAGATAAGCCAGTATTCGATAATTTGTTTCGAATATCGTTTTTATGCTGCTGTAATCTATTTTTTAAATTTTGAGATGTGTGGCCAATATATTTCTTATTACATTCACATGATATTTCATACACGACATTCGACTGTTGTAAAATCGAAGTTCTGTCTTTAACTTTCCCAAAGAATGTTTTATTAGTTTTTTCATTGTAAAAGGCCAATTTGAAACCTTCGAAATCGAAAAGTCTGTTCAATGGGAAGCTAAGTTTATGTGAAACGGGACCTTAATAAATTTACATTTTCCAAATCCAATCTTTGACGGTTATCATTAGTAATATTATTAGCATCTCGATTAAAAATATTGTTCACAACGGTTTTAGGATAGTTGTTAACTCTTAGCATATCTTTTAAAAGCTTTATGTTTTTTCTTTATAACGTCAGAACATAGAGAAACATTTTGTTATTCATTTGCTTAACAATCGAAAGTTTCTGATGTAATGGATGGTGAGATTTATAATTGAGAATTCTATTACTACTTATAGGTTTTTTATATAAGTCCACGTTAATTTTGTTCTGATCCCTAACAAGGAGTAAGTCTAAGAATGGAAGGGAATTATCATTTTCAATTTCATGGGTGAATTTTATTTTTTCCTCAAACGAGTTTAAGATCGCCAAGGAATTGTCAACTTCGTTTTTGGGTAAACACGTACATGTATCATCCACAAATAAAAATAAGAAAGGAATGTCAAAGTGAAGTTTTTCCCGAAATTCTCGCAAAATTTGATTCATGACAAATTTGGCAAAAATAGGGGAAGATGAACCCCCCATCGCACATCCATCAATTTGTTTGTAAAATTCATTTTCGTATTGAAAGAAATTGTTGTTAAATAAAAATTCCACAATGTTCAAAAATTCTAGTTTAGGAATGTCCGTAAATTTGCTAATCTCATTCCATTCATTAGAAATACTTTTACAAACCATGTTTTTGGTCACATTAGTAAAAAGGGAAACGACATCAAAGCTCACCAAGCAATAATCATCAGGAACCAATATGTTATCGATCCTACGTCTAACATAGGATGTTATAAAGAAAAAAACATAAAGCTTTTAAAAGATATGCTAAGAGTTAACAACTATCCTAAAACCGTTGTGAACAATATTTTTAATCGAGATGCTAATAATATTACTAATGATAACCGTCAAAGATTGGATTTGGAAAATGTAAAATTTATTAAGGTCCCGTTTCACATAAACTTAGCTTCCCAATTGAACAGACTTTTCGATTTCGAAGGTTTCAAATTGGCCTTTTACAATGAAAAAACTAATAAAACATTCTTTGGGAAAGTTAAAGACAGAACTTCGATTTTACAACAGTCGAATGTCGTGTATGAATATCATGTGAATGTAATAGAATATATTGGCCACACATCTCAAATTTAAAAAATAGATTACAGCAGCATAAAAACGATATTCGAAACAAATTATCGAATACTGGCTTATCTTCTCATATTTCTGAATCCAATCATGTTATTGACTTCGATAATGGCGTCAGAGTGTTAGACAAACAATCAATTTGCATAAGCGCCTTTTCTTGGAATTTGCTCACATCATTTCCAAAATGAAGATCAATTATTAATTTACAATCTGACTATAAAAAAGCGAGCAATATCTATAAAAATGTGTTGTGCAAATTTAATAATAATAATTAGTTTTCTCCCATTTGCGTTTTCTTTAAATGAGGCCTCGATCATCATCACGTGACCTTATCACATGCTCGGTTATTGGCATCATGTCGGTCGTTTAATTAATTTTAAAATAATTTTTTCTTTTCTCGTTTTATCGTTTTTAATCCTTTTATTAATTATGCCATCGTTTAAAGTTTTGTACCTTGTTAAGAATATGGATTATTTCGTTTGTTTGGTATGAGAATTTTAAAATCGTTCAACCAGTTATTTTAATAATTGCAAGGTTCGTTGTATATTACTCATATGGCTGTGTTTTTATTTATTCGATTTTCTGTTAATTGTCGATGTTAAAGTTCATTCGTTTGTTTTTAGCTCTTGAGGATGACTTTAAAATAAAGTTGAAACATGTCGAGCAATTAAATAAAATAATGTTCTTCTGTTCCAAAATCCCGAACAATCCTTTAACAATTTAAATACTGTTAAAAATAATTTAAATACTAAATTAGCCAAAAAGGATAAAATTGAGGCTATGTTGGAAATTTACAAAATAATTTAAATACTGCCCAAAATAATTTAAAAACTCCCCAAAATCATTTAAAAACTGCCCAAAATTATTTAAATACTGCCCAAAATGATTTAAATACTGCCCAAAATTATTTAAATACTGATCAAAATAAAATAATGACTGATCATTCGAATAAATTTACTGCTCAAAAATTCTGACAAATTTAATTAAAAAATACTTCTTCTTCTTCTTCTTCTTTTAGGAGGCTAAAAAAATAGGAAAAAAAAAAGAGCCTGTTTTTCATCTACAATAGCATCCTTTAAGTCCTTTTCCGAGGCTATTTGTAGGTTTGAAAGCAGTTTAATTTATGTCCAATTGAGGTAGCTTGCTAGGCTGGCCTCCGGACGTCCATTCCATGTCCGAGTCGTCGTGGTAAAAATCCAGCCGAGGGATAGGAGTTGAGGATGGGACAGAGTTGTGGTAAGGATGTAAAGGTACTGGGGCGCTCGATTCTTCACGGGGTTTTACCGTTGCAGCACGAGGGGAAGGGGAGCTGGTCGCCATATTCTATTGGGCCTTGACGACAAGCCACTAAAAAATACTGGAAATGAAATTAAAAAATTCTAGCCAACCAAATAACTGACCAAAAAAATAGAAGCCAACTGTTTTGATCGATTCTTAAGCAAGGTTTTAAATCTGCTGTTTGAGCATCGTAAGATGCTCATGCTCAATAACGTCAAAAAAATTTTACCCTTAATGGATAAAAGGAAAAACAAGTTTTTATTTCGACGGATGAGCTTAATAAAGTAAAAAATAACGATGTCAGATACAATGTTAAATGCGAATAGGCTCGTAAACATTTTTAACTGAGTTCTAAAAACGAAAGGAAAAAAAAGCCACATTGCTAGTTGCCGATGTTAAAAAAGACCCATAAAAATGGTTGTTCGAAGAAAAACCGTCGACAAAACAGTCTTTTGTGTTATGTGAAAAATTATCTTCTTTTTTTTTTTTTTTTTTTTTTTTTTTTTTTGTCTTTTCTTCCGGGAATAAATTGGTAATGAGTATCTCACATGTCGTCAGTCCATTATAATTTTACATTCTCTTAGAGACCGAAAGATATTTTCCTTTTTTTTTTTTGTTTTGTTTTGTTCGTGTTTGTTTGCGGATCTTCTCTCCTCCGCAAAACACTTTTGTGTCCATCGTTTCAATTTTCTTTCCTTATTTATCGGACGAGGACAGCATTTAAATGCGGTAAAGTCTACTTCATGTGAACTTAAAGGGAGCTTTTCTTTTTTTTTTTTTATTTTGATACCGAAATACTTGACGACTTCATCATGTTATTTGTGCTTTTCCCATTAGGACAGCTCAAACGCGCCAAAAAGGTTTCCGTGATGTTAAACATAACCCCAGTTAAACTTAACGTTATCTCTGTCGTCCATGCATAAAGAAGATGGCGTCGTAATTACTTAATGCTTTCGTATAATCTCATTAGCGGCGTTCGGTCCAGCAGAAAGGTGTAGATTCATTATCGATTATTCAGTGGATCTAAAATATTAATCAAGATGTTGGAGGCTTTCAACTTTCCTTTATTAAGGTGAAAGACACCCAAGAAATATTTTGCTTAAATTAGGATAAAAATTGGGCATAATTTATGTCTTAGAAATTTTTGTTTGATGACCGAGCCGCTAGTAAAGGAAACCAGAGGATGGAGTAAAGTTTGAATTGAAATAGAGAAAAGAGAAGGAAATCTAGAGCGGAAAAGCTAGGAGGTGAAAGAGGACGAAAGACCAAGAGTGGTATGGATAAAAATTAGTATTGCGTAATACACGATTAAGAAAATACGATTTTGTTTTAAATCAAGTGTTATTACTTCAAAGCAAGGAGCAGTTCTTTAAAGAAAATACTAGTACTTTTAACGAAATTTACGGCATGCTGAAGTCCATAAGGGGTTGCTATCCTGGTAAAATGAAGAGGGTTAATGACTTACGATGAGACGAAATATTTAACAACCACCGAAGCCTACCTCCATTTTACCAGAAAAGCAGTCGATAACCCCTCAGCGAATTTAGTTAATTTCTTCTGTCATGTCGTTATTGGCTTCCTTAATTTAAATTATTTGGGTACCTCAGAGTTGAGCTAGATCAGAAGGAAACTTTTTTACCACATGATCCATGAATTCGTGTTTTGAGCTTAACAAGTGAAAAACGTATTGCACCTGCCCAGAAAGGGAAATCTTCTCAGAGATTGACATCTATCGGTCGTTTCGCTTCCCTGTCTTTGTCTCATATTTCTCTTTTTTTTCGAAATTTCTGTGTATGCCACTGCATTGAATCTTTCTCAAGAAAAAGATAATGCAAGTATTACGTAAGCATTTTTTTTGCCTATTTTGTACCGCCCCTCCCTGGGTGTAGGCAAACGTAAGAATTGGTCGACCCCTCCTCCCTACACCCAAAAAAATGAATATGCCTCGTTCGCAAAACAAGCAATGA
This sequence comes from Liposcelis bostrychophila, assembly GCA_037577465.1. Lineage (NCBI taxonomy): Eukaryota > Metazoa > Arthropoda > Insecta > Psocodea > Liposcelididae > Liposcelis > Liposcelis bostrychophila. The sequence goes on along the minus strand of CM075212.1, from coordinate 16,505,759 downwards.
TGCTTAGCGACAAAGCAAATATGCTTTGCCGCAAAGCAACATCACTCGACTCGACGGCATTATGTATTGCGGCAAAGCACTCATGAGTCTTGAAACAATACATTTCTACTGCTTAGACCTAAGTTATGCAAAAATGCTTTGTCGCAAAGCATTTTTGCTTTGACCCAAAGCAGCATTTTTTTGGGTGTAATATTACGTAAGATTTTTTTTTTCTTATTAGTTTGCAAAAAAGAGATTTTAACTTAATTTTCTTTTTATTTTCATATTCAAAAAAAATTATTCTTTCAATTCTTTCTTCTTTTTCTGAAATAAAATTAAGCGTCAAAAAGAGAACAGTGAAATTTATTTTTTAAAAAGTTAATGAATCAATAAAGTATCCAAAATCAGTGAGCAAAATAAAAAATTACTTAATAAAATGAAACAATAAACGAATAAGACCATTTTTACACTGAATAATGCAGCAAACATTTTTTAATGGTAAATTTTTAAAATTTCAAACCTTACGTAAGACATGGAATACCCCTCCTCCCCCTCCGTAAGCAGCCGTAAGCATTCCATCAACCCCCCCCCCCCTTCCCCTGTTAAATGCTTACGTAATACTTATATGATCCCAAATTCGTTTGTTACTTTTCTGCGAAAAATATTTTTTTCAAAAAGTTATGTAAAACATGTCCGTTTAATTATGTTTTTAATTTTCTTCCCAACCTTGAAACTCATCCTCTTGATGGAGAAAAATAAAAAGCTTATTTACCTTTATTAAAAAAAAACGAATTTTGAAATGTTGGACAATGAAACGCTCTGCTTTCTTACACCTCAAGTTGGTTTTCGACCCCTTTTCCGACGTTTCCAACGGTAGCGACAGAACTAGTCGAATAGAATTTCCCCTCTGCCGGAGAGCATAAAGGCAAATTGGAAAATCGTTTAAGCAAACGTTAGGGAAGGAGACCGCAAGAAAGACAAGTTCATTTTAAGGCGATAAGGCAAAAGAAGTAAGAATGGGAAGATGTTCATTTTCTTGTCACCTCTCATGGCGATGTTTGCTGGCATGTATACCGACATCTGTTTCTGAGATACACATTTAATGTCACAGTTATTAATTATTTGTCAACATACTCGACGGTTCTCTTTTTCGTCGAACTTTTGACGTCCCGTCCGAAAACTTCATAAAAATAAAAATCACTCTACTTTTACTCCATTTTTTTCTTTTTCGTTGGGAGTAATAGTTTTTATAGAGAGGAAAAAAAAATTTATATGGTGTCAAGGAAAAATGAAGTGAGGAAAAGGGAAAATATAAAAAAAGAAACTCGAGAATATAAGAATGGGTGTAAAGTCCACTTTTGCGAACTTTTTGTCAATTCTGAACACGTCAAATGCCATTGATAACCTTTTGTATTCTTTTGATTTTTTTTTTTGCGGTCGAATACAATCTAATTGTGAAGTGTTGTTTGATTTTTGATATTTCATCGATGTATTTGTCAAGTTTGTTTTCTTGCCTTTAAAAAAACAACAAAAATTCATCCTTTTTTTTCGAAAATTTTGAGAGCCGAAAGCTCTAAACTAAGCATTAAACAAAAAAAGTTCCAAATTGCATCTGAGAAAAAAATACAATAAATGTCAAAATGAAAATCGGTAAAAAGAAATTTTTCCACAGAAAAAAAAAATTCAATAATCGCAAATTTTTTAAAATTATAACATTTTAAACTCAGACTTTTCGTAAACAAAAACATGGTAATGAGCTAGTCTTAAAAAAATAAAAATAAATGATTTCGGTTAAGAAAAAAAAAAAAGTATTTCCGAAGCAATAACAAACGCTTCCATTCAACAAAAGTTCGAAATTCGAAATAATTATCTTTTCCCATGCAAACTTTTTTTTAGTAACGAAGTTGAAAGAAATTTAACTTTTTACTTTAAAGAAAATAATATAAAAATAAAAAAAAAAGTTTAAACGAAGCTCAGATTGAAATTAGTGTCTTTTTGTGTTATAAACCAGTCGGAAGAATTTTTAATAATCTTTTCGGATTTTCTTTTCTCTTAATTTTTTATTTTTTTCCGAGAATTATTTTTCTGTGTATCTTTGCAACAGAACCGATATTTTTAGAGTTAAAGGTCATGCTAATTATAAATAAATTGAAAAATCTGATGAGTTTTCATCGAGAAGGTTATTTATCTGAAGCTTAAAGAAGCGGTTCAGAAATATTTTCCATTAAAGTGGGCGTTGCTACGAGATCCTTTGAGACAAGAGAGTTAAGTTAAAAAAGAAAAAAGGGTCCTGAAGTAAAGAGAGAAAAACCGAATACTTACATTTATAAAAGAAGTCTATCAGCGGTTGTAAAAAATGGCTGCTTAACAAAAGACTTTCTTAGATCAAACTTACCTATAAAAAATGAGATCGGTGAACCGATCAAAGTGCTTTATCGACGAATTATGAAATGTATATTATAAATAATATACATAACGGTTAGATTTTTGATCAGAGGTCCACCAAAGCCACTGTACGGGCATACGGAATCTGAATTTTGGAAAAATAATTTTAAATTCGGAATCCTCTACCCCGAAAATATTCTCAAAAATACGGTTAGATTTTTGATCAGAGATCCACCAAAGCCGCATTACGGGCATAAGGGATTCGAATTTCGGAAAAATTATTTCAGATTCGGAATCCTCTACCCCGAAAATATTCTCAAAAATACGGTTAGATTTTTGATCAGAGATCCACCAAAGCCGCATTACGGGCATAAGGGATTCGAATTTCGGAAAAATTATTTCAGATTCGGAATCCTCTACCCCGAAAATATTCTCAAAAATTCGGTTAGATTTTTGATCAGAGGTCCACCAAAGCCGCAATACTGGCATAAGGGATTCGAATTTCGGAAAAATTATTTCAGATTCGGAATCCTCTACCCCGAAAATATTCTCAAAAATACGGTTAGATTTTTGATCAGAGGTCCACCAAAGCCGCAGTACGGGCATAAGGGATTCGAATTTCGGAAAAATTATTTCAGATTCGGAATCCTCTACACCGAAAATATTCTCAAAAATTCGGTTAGATTTTTGATCAGAGGTTCACCAAAGCCGCAATACTGGCATAAGGGATTCGAATTTCGGAAAAATTATTTCAGATTCGGAATCCTCTACCCCGAAAATATTTTCAAAAATACGGTTAGTTTTTTGTTAGCTCCCACGAGAAACCCGCCAATCAGCATCCAAATCGCTTTGTTGACGTAATCGATGACGTCATATCGTGACGTTTCAAAAGTCGACATATCGGTTTTTAGGCCTATACCCATACTTTTAGCCCTGCTCACCGTTTCTGAACCACTCAACAGAATTTAACCAAATTTCAATGGTAGCGTATCTGGATGAATATCTACTGCAGTACGAAAATAGGACTCAATTGGTAGCTGCGTTCGCGATTTATAGTCAAAAAAGATCTTGAAATTGTTGAAAATTTAACATTTTCACTCACTGCTTCCGAATCCCTGGATCGATTTAACTCAAAAACTAATCAGCACCTACATTTCATTAGAAGTTGCTACCCACCAAAAATCATCGAAATCCGTTCTTTCGTTTTTCTGTTTTTCCTCCGACAGACACTTTTTTTTCCACATATATTCATATATTCATACACACATACACACATACACACATACACACACACGGCCACCATCCAAATTTTGCTTTTTTCGGCATCAGGGGACTTCAAAACGTGTAAAAATATCAAAAACTAAAAATCTGAAATTTGTGCTAAAAACAATGCTTTATTCTCCCTGCGGTCGATAAAGCAAAAAGATAAAAATAAATATAGATAAAGATAAAAATTATTTTAAAACAGATATTTCAAAGTTAAAAGCTGGAATTTAAGGTAACAATTTAAATGGATTTAATGAGAAACATTAAAATTCCCTGGGAGCCCCGTATGTAGTGGACAGTTCAAAGACTCTAAGCCATAACCATCTACAAAGGTTATAAATTCCTTCTCTGAAGGCTCCAAGTCAGCTTTTGAAGTTTTTTATGTTTGTAGCTTAACAACCCTGGTAAAAATTCGAGTGAAGAAGCATTGCTCAGTTGTCTTTTCAATGTAGGAAATTCGTACTGGAATTAAAGATGTATTGAGAAATCGATTTGTTTAACTTGCTCCTTCCAAAAAATTTGGGGTGTTTAAAATTTTCCAAAACAATATGCGTGTTTGGATGAAACTACATGGTCTGTTCAGACCATTCTCATCATGGAAGACCGTAAAAGTCTTTCCATCACACAGTACGGAAAACTGGACTTTCCCGTCCCAGACAGTTTATTTACAGACTATTTTACGCCGTACTTTGTGATAAAAAATGTGTTTCAATGCAAGAAATGCAAACTACTTGCCCGTCTCGACCTATTTAAGGACCTCACCTTCGACTAAAGCTTAAAACTCGGTTGTTTTGTCTTTTGCAGTCCTTTTATTTAAAAATACTATTGTGCGAATATGTACATCTTTATCTAGTGCACATATTCCGACAAAAACGAATTTTCAACATGCGTATTTATATGGATTGAAATGTAAAAGTCACACTTTTCAGGCCTTGTCACACTTGTCTATATATTTAAAGTTAAAATTTTAATATTAAAATAAAACGATTTAAAAATTTTAAGTTTTTTTCTTGCCAGGAAAAGAAATTATATTTTTATCAAAAACTTCGAATTTTTTGACCAAACTAGCAAAACAAAATGCCTTAAAATTTTTAAATCGTTTCATTTTAAAAGGAGGCTTCACGGAATTCGAGAAGGAATGGCTGTTTTGTTTAACACTCGATTTACGGGGGGAAAATCGAATTTTAGGTATCTAACGAACTCCTTTGACTTCTTGTATTTTTAGTACAAGTTTCAACTTGTTCCGAGCAAACAAAAACCAGGAAAACAAATCAAAGATTTTCGACCGCAATTTTTTTTGAAATTATTTTCCCGCCGTCCATGCATTTGAGACAAGTTGAAACTTGCACTAAAATTTCCGGGATATACCAGAGGAGTTCGTTAGATACCTAAAATTTAAATTTTTTCATCGTAAATTGAGTATTCGACAAAACAGCCATTCCTTCTCGTATTCCGTGAAGCCTCCTCTTAATGTTAAAATTTTAACTTTGAAAATTTTAAATAATATTTTGACTACTTTTTTTTTAATGGCCTAAGGCAATTGTTAAAATTTGGAAGTGAAACTTCTTATTTAAATTGGCCACTGCTTGTATGTGATTTAAAGAGGGCGAAGTCATATCATTTTGATTCTATTAAAAACTATTATGAGAATTATGGGAGATGTAGAGAAAAAAAATAACTCTGTGTAAAATAACTAAACTTTTTTGTATTTTCGGAAGAATATACAAAAGAAATAAACCTCCTTGTCTTCCATCATCTCGTTCTGTTCTACCAACGTAATAATAAACTAACGTGGCTCTAACCATATAGATGTCGCTATCTCCGACACGAGAGTCATGTCGGAAAAAGTCGGTAAATTCTTTAATGTTAAAATTTCTTACAACGAAATGTCTACTCCCAATCAAGTCAGTTCATATTAGGGCAGTACCCCACAGACGTAGTCCTACGTAGGGATATACCCATATCCCAGTAGAATTTTTTTCTTAAACGGGAGAATGTTTGTATTCATACGCAAATATACCCATTACTAATATTGAATACTTGAAACTGGGCTGAAGCAGTCTTCATAAAACGACACATGATTTTCCTCGTTTAGCCAATATAAAAATTATGTTTATTGCATTTTTAACGGGATATGGATCTTTTTATAAGCAAATCACGATTAAAAGTTCGTGAACTTAATAAGCTAAACATAGGAAATCAGTTGAAAAGTTAAATCGAAGTGGCGAAAGATGGAATTGAACCATCGACCTTTCGTTTTCATGACGACTGCTCTACCACTAAGCTACTTCGACAATCGATTCAACTATCAACTGATATGGTACTTGAATGATAAAGCACGCAGTATATGGAATTAAGATGTTAACAGAGGAATTTTTTACTTATCCATTTCAGTCGGCCGTAAATCTAGGCTATCATGAAATATCAAATAGTTTCCCCCGCCTCCCTACCCTCCATAGCAAAGGAAAACTGCGAATATAACCCAATTTTATTTAAATTTTTGAATTTTATTTTCGATCCTAATTGATAATCTTTATTGCATTTTTAACGGGATATGGATCTTTTTATAAGCAAATCACGATTAAAAGTTCGTGAACTTAATAAGCTAAACATAGGAAATCAGTTGAAAAGTTAAATCGAAGTGGCGAAAGATGGAATTGAACCATCGACCTTTCGTTGGTGATTTGCTTATAAAAAGATCCATATCCCGTTAAAAATGCAATAAAGATTATCAATTAGGATCGAAAATAAAATTCAAAAATTTAAATAAAATTGGGTTATATTCGCAGTTTTCCTTTGCTATGGAGGTAGGGAGGGCGGGGGAAACTATTTGATATTTCATGATAGCCTAGATTTACGGCCGACTGAAATGGATAAGTAAAAAATTCCTCTGTTAACATCTTAATTCCATATACTGCGTGCTTTATCATTCAAGTACCATATCAGTTGATAGTTGAATCGATTGTCGAAGTAGCTTAGTGGTAGAGCAGTCGTCATGAAAACGAAAGGTCGATGGTTCAATTCCATCTTTCGCCACTTCGATTTAACTTTTCAACTGATTTCCTATGTTTAGCTTATTAAGTTCACGAACTTTTAATCGTGATTTGCTTATAAAAAGATCCATATCCCGTTAAAAATGCAATAAAGATTATCAATTAGGATCGAAAATAAAATTCAAAAATTTAAATAAAATTGGGTTATATTCGCAGTTTTCCTTTGCTATGGAGGGTAGGGAGGGCGGGGGAAACTATTTGATATTTCATGATAGCCTAGATTTACGGCCGACTGAAATGGATAAGTAAAAAATTCCTCTGTTAACATCTTAATTCCATATACTGCGTGCTTTATCATTCAAGTACCATATCAGTTGATAGTTGAATCGATTGTCGAAGTAGCTTAGTGGTAGAGCAGTCGTCATGAAAACGAAAGGTCGATGGTTCAATTCCATCTTTCGCCACTTCGATTTAACTTTTCAACTGATTTCCTATGTTTAGCTTATTAAGTTCACGAACTTTTAATCGTGATTTGCTTATAAAAAGATCCATATCCCGTTAAAAATGCAATAAAGATTATCAATTAGGATCGAAAATAAAATTCAAAAATAAAAATTATGGTTCTCCATCATCCTCAAATTGAGTCTATTCGTAAACGTTGTCTTCTATGGGGCCGTTCTAGTACCACATAAGCATTTTTGTGATAATTTTTGACCCCCGCTCTCCTTTCTCAATGTATTTTAGCTTACGGCGAACATCCCTAATTCAGACTCCTTCTCTCCGCAAGATGTTTATAAACTACTTGAATGGCACCTATCCTTTTACATTCAAAATAATTGTGAACCATTTTCCTGTCATCGTAGATAATCAGTGGAAGAATTTTTTAATTTAAAAAAAAATGGATTTTTTTTCTTGTCTTTTCATTAAAAAGCTGGCTTGTGATTTCAAGCTACCAAAATACCAGATCTATTGTTTGTTCCACGTGGTACAACACAACAATCATTTCACCAAATTTACCGCAAAGGGCAAGAAGTTGAATCTGCTGCAGCATTCTCCCAAGCAAAACCCTTCGAGCTGCCACATCATTCCTGACCACTCTTTAAAGCACTTGTCGTGAAATTTACTATGCTTCAAGGCATGTTTAAAGATCCCAGTGCTGGAGAAAGACCCAAGAATCTAAGACTCTTTGCTCTGAAGTTTATAACACCCGTTGTAACATTTTAATCTTTAAATAAAGCCTACTAAATAATTTTAAAATTTCCCAGCCGATTTGATTTTTTTAAAAAGAACAAAAAGCACGTGGGCAGTACATGCATCGATTTTTCGCACTTTTTTTTAGAAAGCTCTCAGCTGCTTTTTTTTTCTTCCTAAAAATAAAAATGACAAAGAAAATGATGCTCGAGAAAAGTAGGTCACGAATAATGAGAAACAAAGTTTAACATGTAAAGTTTCTAAAACGTACTACAGTCCATATTAAATTACGCTAATTAAGTCAAGTAGAAAATTCAACTTATTTCTCGGTCGAAGCAAAAACCCCTTGATAAACTTTCAACTTTTTGTTGCTATAAAACCCCCTTTCGGAAATTAGTAAATACAGGTGTGTGTTTCTTACTGCTTGAGATTAAAATGTTGACTTTTCGTAATCTTTCACGACAAACTTTTAAGTACAATAAATAAACGGCAAAAAAAAAGGAGCAAAGTCAAATTCATATTTTTGCGAATTAATATTTTAATCAAAAAATTATGAGTTGGAAAAAGGCTTTAAGAGAAAAGTTTCTTACTGAGCTTATGTTTAAAAAAAAAAAAAAAAAAAAAAAAAAAAGGAACAAATGGAGTCGGAGACATGTAAATCATGAAGGGGCTGACTCACCCTAAATCTCCGAGGACATGCATTAACAACGATAAAACTTCACTGTATCGGGAAAGAATAGAAATGCTTTTAACAGACAATCTTCTTATGTACCCTTTTCTTCTAAGACAAATTCGATGCCGTTCTTTTACTTTGGTGCTATTCTCTTTTTCTCCCTTCGAATAGGCAAGTTTTCTAACCGAAAACTTTGCTTTACGCAAAGTAGTTTATTTCAAGGGAAACTTTTCATAATTAATACACTCCATAATTTAATTTAAGTAATAGAAAGAGATAGTGTCACGTTCGTTATGCCCTGCACCAGCGCAGGGCCTCGGGGTTATTTAAAACGTTTCAAATTTTTCTTGATTTCGAATCAGGGGAGAAGCTCCATTCCGTAAAAAATGGGAATTTTTCGAAAACTGAATATTCAAGAGTCATTAGTTTACATTAAATAACAAAAATTTTATGACATGGAAAAATACCGCGCATGGCTCCTGAGAGTCTAACGCGATTTTGAACTTAACTGCAATGCATCTCGAAAAAAGAAAACATAGTCGATATTTTTTTTTTTTTTTTTTTTTTTTTTTTTGTGATTATTTGTCTACCTGACACATTCTTTTTAAGAAAAGAAAACTCGTTAAAATATTCTCAGAAATGGTTATAAAAGAAAGATTACACCTCGGAAAAAAAAAAGATCTTTTTATCGTCAAAAGAAAAATTTTTATTAAGCTTCCTCAATATTAAAAGCTCATAAAGCACTTGTTGAACAATGAGAGAAAAAAAAAGAGAGCAACCTCAAGATAGTATAAAAGGATTAGCATTATATATCGGCGCCAAATAGAACGGTATCTTATTTCAAAAAACCCGGTTTTCGAATTTAGATAAAGAAGTTTTAATTATTATGTAAACGAGATGGGTCTTTTAGAAGAAAATCGAGAGGGGACCCCTTTAGACAAAAAGGTGGAAAACAAGGGAATATCCCAATACCCTATCCGGGTGAAACTCTACACGAAAATCGTGAACCGTCAGCAATAGTTATGCTGCTGACTTCCGTTTTCCGACAACCGTTTATCTTTACCTTTGACGTTTGTTATTTACCTTCAGTTAACTTTTCTTCATCATTCGTGAAAATCGATGTGTTTCGGAAGTTTATTTCCTCTTTTATTTTAATTTCAACAACACACAGTGAATGGAAAACGTTTTCAGTCAATAAGTCTTATTTTTTTTCCTGTTTTATTCTTTTGCAATTTTGCGTTCTAAAAAAAAAATAACAGTTGAAATTGCTCGTGGTATGTTTTTTTTTTTTAGTTTTTGCTTGCGATATTTAGTTCTTTCGAAGAACGAGGACTGATAAAAGTTGGAATTCTTGGAAAGTTATTCAGCTCGGAATTTTTACTCTGAATTTCAGGTCGAAACATGACACAATATTTGATTTCTCTTGCAATAAGTTACTCATCAAGCAATCCAAGACCGGTCGCCATATTACCGGAATGGCAGCCGACAGTAGGGTGTTTCATTTTAAAAAGATTTTTGAAATGTTGGACGACATGTTGAAAATCTGCTTCCTTTAGGTGTAAAACCACAAAAAAAAAATTTTTTTTTTCCAAATTTTTTTTAACCGCTTAGTGGCTCCCCAAGAACACTTTAGCTTTTTAAAAATTGGGTAATCAAGGTCTTTTAAACTCCATTTTTCTTATCTACTTTAAGGGCCTACAAAATATTTAGAAAAAATGTTTTCTTATGTTTTCGAGGTCGTAGAACACGAATTGCACTATCCCCAATTTTTCCGGTTAACTCCTGTGATACATTCGCGTTTTTATCGAGGCTTATACCTGATTTTTCCGACTGAAATTCGGCTTAATCTCGATTTTGGAGCCCTGAAAATTTTTTTATTTTATTGGTATCCCTCATACTTATGCAAAAATACCCGTAGAACACGAATTTCACCATCCCGAATTTTTCCGTTCAACCACTGAGTGGGGGTATAAGTGTAAATTTGGTTTTCTGGGGCAAAAATTGTTTTTTTGCCAAAAAATGGCAACAACTCCTCACCAGTTCGATTTAGAGGACATGCTCAGTGATATTTTTTAGTCAGGGCACTCTAATTAATAAGGATCAAATGTTTCGAATCAATTTCCAAAATTTTTTTACTGTTGGAAAATTCTACCAGTAATTTTTTTGATGTTCCAAATTTTTTCTGACGGTAAAAAAAAAATTGATTCGAAACACAAAAGATCCTTATTAATTAGGGTGTCCTGACTAAAAAATGTTATTGAACATGACCTCTAAATCGAACTGGTGACGAGTTGTTGCAATTTTTTGGAAAAAAAATCCATTTTTGCCCCAAAAACCAAATTTACACTTATACCCCTACTCAGGGTTTGATCGGGAAAAATCGGTATGGTGAAATTCGTGTTCTACGACCTCGAAAACATAAGAAAACATTTTTTCAAAATATTTTATAGGCCCTTAAAGGGGATAAAAAAGTAGAGTTTAAATGACCTTGATTGCCCGATTTTTAAAAAGCTAAAGTGGCCTTGGGGGATAGGGTGGGTCGAAAAAAATTTTTTTTTTTATTTTAACTTGTAATACCGCACAAAATACTTCATTTGGCGTCAGAATAACGTATGTATGACCTCAGCCCGATCGGACAATATTTTGAGGTTCCCTAATGCATTTACATGCTAAAAACCGAAATTTTGGATATTTTTTCGGCCAAAAAATTTTTCCAACATGGAAAGTAACCGAAACAGGATTTACATCGAAGCTTGACCTTCGTAACATACGGTGCGACTGTAAAAAGAAAAGTTCCTGATGTGTTCTTTTCTACAGGTTGGTCTAAGTGCTTAAATAGCTTTGGTTTTTGTCTTGGGTCGCCTGCAAAATCCATGAAAATTTTTGTATCGAGCTGAAAATCGTAGGGGAACTACCCATAGGGTTAATTTATCAGATTTAACACGATTTTTTTAAATCCGAATTTTTCCGGCAAAATGGCGGCATTAAAACATTGATTTTAAGAGCTAAAATTTTAAAAATTTAAGTTTTTTGATGAATAATTCTGCTAAAACGGAACCAGAATTTTTTTTTCTGTTTTTTCTACTTCCGGCGATCAAAACAAGTGTGTTTAAATGTTCTTCAAATCATTTTTTAAATATTTGTAAAATATTTCGAGAGATTAAAAAAATGATTTGAAGAACATTTAAACACACTTGTTTTGATCGCCGGAAGTAGAAAAAACAGAAAAAAAAATTCTGGTTCCGTTTTAGCAGAATTATTCATCAAAAAACTTAAATTTTTAAAATTTTAGCTCTTAAAATCAATGTTTTAATGCCGCCATTTTGCCGGAAAAATTCGGATTTAAAAAAATCGTGTTAAATCTGATAAATTAACCCTATGGGTAGTTCCCCTACGATTTTCAGCTCGATACAAAAATTTTCATGGATTTTGCAGGCGACCCAAGACAAAAACCAAAGCTATTTAAGCACTTAGACCAACCTGTAGAAAAGAACACATCAGGAACTTTTCTTTTTACAGTCGCACCGTATGTTACGAAGGTCAAGCTTCGATGTAAATCCTGTTTCGGTTACTTTCCATGTTGGAAAAATTTTTTGGCCGAAAAAATATCCAAAATTTCGGTTTTTAGCATGTAAATGCATTAGGGAACCTCAAAATATTGTCCGATCGGGCTGAGGTCATACATACGTTATTCTGACGCCAAATGAAGTATTTTGTGCGGTATTACAAGTTAAAATAAAAAAAAAAATTTTTTTCGACCCACCCTATTGGGGGACCACTAAGCGGTTAAAAGAAAATTGAAAAAAAAATTTTTTAGTGGTTTTACACCTAAAGGAAGCAGATGTTCAACATGCCCCCGAACATTTCAAAAAATCTTTGTAAAATGAAACACCGTAGCCCACATGTCGGCTAACAACCTAAATTAAACAGCCTCTTAAGGGGCTGAGGAAAATAATATTGGGATAAAAATTGTTAAGGAAGTTAAGGAGAACATTTAAATCGACTAATAAAATTTTATTTCAAAAACATTTTTGAACTGCAAAACTCGAAATTTGTGTTTTACTGGCCAATCTCTGGAACGACGACACCTACCAAAATACAAATTTTACTTCAAAATTCTGCAGTTGAAAAATGTTTTTGAAATCTCTTAGTCGATTCAAATGTTTTCCTTATAGTCGCAATATTTTTTTCTTCATCTTCAATCCAATTATTTTTTTTTGTTTTTAGCTTCGCAGTTCTTTTCTTTCTTCTTCTTTTTAGTCCTTTACTCGATACGAGCGTGGTGATCTCTCACATACACCTGTGCGTGCGCTCACAGGCATATGGGACCTACAGTTTAACGCCGGTTCCGAACGGCTATTTTTGAGAGATGTTACTAGGCAGTTACCGTTCGGTGGTTTGCCATTGCCTTCCGAGGGGTGGTGACCGTTATTTTCTGACAAGCGCACTAGTTTTGACCTGAGAAAAATTCCTAGCAGTGAACTAGGATTCTGTGAACTAGGCAGTTCTTTTAGTGTTGTTAAAAGTCGTATTTTTATATAAATTTGTTTTGATGAAGGTCTCCCAACTTTTATTTTCAACCTACGGTTTGAAGTTTAGCTCGGAAAAAAATTTCCAAATTCCTAAAAATAGGAAAAAAAGAAAATAACTGGGTATCATTCCTTACCAATTAATTTTAATTCCCTTCGTAAACGTCACATCCTTTTTTCAATCGGACCTGCTAATCGCATTATCCTGTTTTCTAACACGAGGAAGTCTTTTACGGCGAAAACTTCTGCGAAACATATACCATTGGCCCCCCATCACGTTTATTGATATCCACTAATCGCTTTACAATGATCCACAAAGCTTGGTTAAAGCTACCGTATCGTAAAGCCTGTCCGCTTTTGTAGGGCCCGGCCTTTTAATTACACTTTGAATGAATTATTGAAGTGCAAGGGAATCAAAAACATGAAATTAAAATTTACCTTTCACAAAAGAGTGGAAAATGAATTAATTTGTGTATTAAACCGTTAATCCCGAAGTTCTTTCTGTCGTCAACGGTGAAATGCTTGATTTAATCTCTGTTCTTACGATCAAAAGGTTTTTTTGTTTTTGTTTATTTTATTTTATTTTTTTTTTTAAATTCCACCTACTTGTGACTTTTTTTGACGAATGGAAGAACGAATAAAAAGGCCGAGGCGTCTGCTTTGTTTTGTAAATCTTTCATTGAGTTTACGATGTTTCCTCGATTTTTGAAGGTTTCAGGTAATTTAACCTGCAATTATTGTTGCCGTTGGAAACGATGACGTCTTACTCGATTTCTAGGTGAAAAAATCTCTCGATTTGTCGCTTTTTTACTGCACTTGTTACTGAATAATGAAGAATCCAGAATTGCATTCGTTAGAAAAAGTTACAGGAGGTAATCCAGTGGTAATCCAGAGGTACTCCAGTTATAACGGAGTAGTTGTCACCGTATGTGAAGCCACAGGATTCGTCGGGAGACATGTAGTGAGTCCTTCCTTGGAGGGGGCACTGTTAAGCATAAGCGATACAATTTCGTGCGTCAGAGGTGAACTAACGCATCTCCATCGTATTTATGATTGGAGTTAGCCTGTTTCGGTATTTCGTGAAAATGTCACGTGACCACAAGTATACCCCAACATGAGCGTGTAAACTTGTAGTCACGTGATCTTCACAAACAGTCGAAACACACTATCTCCAATTACGATGGAGATAACGTTAGTTCACCTCCGATGCACGGAATTATTTAACAGTTTTATTCACGTAATCCCTGTTACAAGTCATAATAAAAATGGGTTGGCTCTTAATTCTTTATTCAGTCGCAAATAATGTCTTTTTTCTATTCACCGCAAATCAAGTTTGAACCGAACGCAAACGGCGTAAAACGAAAAACGGAAACCTCACTTGGTCCAGTAAATTACTTCTCTGAAAACCGGAAACTGGGTCACATGAAGAGTCTGCTTCACACATCTGCTCGAAGAGAAAAAAAAACAAGAGAGGGAATGCAAAAAAAAAAAAAAAAAAAAAAAAAAAAAAAAAAAAAAAAATCTCCCGATGTTGAAATATAATAGAAAAAACCGCTGTTAGTGGCGGTAGACACGAATTCCATTATAAAACATCACCCGTTCTGACTTTCTAAAAATTGCCCCGCGAGACTTTTTTTTTTTAGAAATTTAATATTTTTTCGAACGCCGGATCAGTAGGAACCGGCTGCCGTCAACCGCGGCATGTAAATTAGTCACCGGTCCAAAGCAATCAAACAAAGCAATTAAGTATTAAATGATCCGGAATCTCGGTAAATAATTGACTGAAAAGAATTTTTTACGTCTTTTTTTTTTTTTTTTTTTTTTTTTTCTTCTCTTTCTCGTTTGTCACGAGGTATAATTTTCGTGTTAAATAATTTATATGGGATATTTCAGGATAAATAATTTATCATCCCGCCGGTGATATCGTCTTATTAAATTAAAGCTTAACTGGTTTGAGCTTAATCGTTCTGTTTTTACAGTTATTTCTATTGTTACATTTTGTAGTCTGGAAAGCGCGTGGTTCGCACCGGTGAATTTGGTGCGTTTTATGCACTAGAAAAAAAAAAAAAAAACTTTTTGAACCATGTGCGTACTACGGAAGCCCTGAAGGGTCATCAAACTAATTTTTTTTTTGCTTTCAGTTCCGAAACTGTCTGTGTTTGTTCCGGAACTGACAATGTTCGTTCCGGAACTGACAGTGTTTTTTCCGGAACTGAGCCAAATCTGTTAGTTCCGGAACAAACACTGTCAGTTCAATTGTTCCGGAACAAACAGTTATTATTAAAACTGTGAGTTCCGGAACTGACAGTTTTAATAATAACTGTTTGTTCCGGAACTGATAGTTTTAATAATTACAGTTATTATTAAAACTGTCAGTTCCAGAACTGACAGTTCTAATAACAACTATTAGTTCCGGAATTAACAGTTTTAGTAATAACTGTTAGTTCCGGAACTGACAGCAAAAAAAAATTAGTTTTATGACCCTTCAGGGCTTCCGTAGTACGCTGCCGAAAAATGTAGTTGAAATCAACGTGTGAATATCCCGCACACGGAATATTTGAACCTTTTTCTTTGTTTTTTCGTGGTACGTTTTTTTGCCTCTCCATCTTTTTTTATCTTTCAATTTAGGCCAATCTGTCGATCGGTCTTTCTCTCTTTCTTCCCTCTTTTTGGATTGATTTTTTGATTTTTGTTTTTTGAACTTTTTGCAGTCACTATTCATTGATTCCTTATCACTTTTCTCCTGTCTCAATCTCTTAATGACTCTGGCCCTCTCTCATATACATGGCTTTCAGTTCCTTAAAATGTGCTCTTTTTTTCTGTCTGTTTTCTTCAAAGTACGAAAATTTAAAATGTGGGTCATCCCAATTTAAACTTTGCATTCATCCTATGACCTAGGCTTATATTTTTTTTGTAACTTGAAAAATGAAATCAAAATTTCACTGACGTCATTTTTTCTATAATTAGACTTTTATTTTCATTTTCTAAAAATATTAAAAAAGAAAAGAGAAAGAATGAAAGAATTTTAATCTGTATACAACACTTCGCCATTTGTTACATACGGAACAATGCACACCGACATTACATACCAAGGTTGACAGTGACTGATTATGGACGAGTTTACATTGCAACTATGCACTGAGAGAAATTTCTCCCCTTCTCTCTTTCTTTTCTCTTATGTTTTGAGCGAGTTCTTTATTTATTTTTTTTTTTTTTATTTAAGATTTATAAGGGCCTTTTTTACAGACTTTTAGTTCGGGAGGGATTATCACTGATGGGATTAAAACCATTCCTGTCTCCCTCGCTTTCGATAAAAATAAATTTATTTTCGCCCCCTTTTTATTTATTACCGAAAAGGAAAGGCAAAAATTATTTTTTTCCTGGCGATTTATAAGAAAATTCGAATGAAAAAGTGAAAACAATTCGTCATAAATCTTTCTATTTTCCCTTTCACCTGAAAAAAAAGTCGCACAAAAAAAAAAAAAAAAAAAAAAAAAAAAAAATAATAATCAACGGTATTTTTGCGAGATTTTAATTGGACGTCTGGAAAACTTTACATATATGCTCTGGGAAATTCATTTTAAACGTCGAGAAAAAAGGAATGATTTATGAGGGAAGACAGTTTTTTTTAGTATTCGTTAATAAACGTTCTTTGTTTTTGCTTAGATTTTTAAATATGAATTTTTTTTTATGGATTAAAACAATAAAGAATCTGTCAAATAAATAGCATTTCCGGAAAACCGACGATGTGTAATATACTCTACGTTTATGCATAATTAATCGAACGAAGTGATCCATTATCGCATGAATAATGTAAAATAGTGCACTACCGGGGAATATATAAAAAAAAAACATCAACAAAGAAGAAAAAAAAAAAAAAAAAAAAAGAAAAAGCAATCGAGTAATCCTTCTATTTTTCAAAGGAAACCACTCCCTAGTTTATAGATGAAGAAAAAAGTCCGAGATCTTATGTCACCTTCAAAGAAGTAAATTTCGTAATATCAGTTAGCCTACGGTTTATTAAGAGCTTGTCAAAACACCTTCGCAAAGAAAATCCAGATAAATGTGATCTCGGATTTTTATATGAAAAACGCAGGAATTCCGGGAAAGAAAAAAAAATTCTTGACGTTCCGAATTTAATAACTTTGGATTTCCTAATTTTTTTTTCTTTTTTTTTCACAATCAAATGGCGTAAAAAAAATCTCTTTTCGTTAGCGCCATTAAAAAAAAGCTCTTTGTGGTTCTCGATCATAAATTTCATTGCAAGCAGGTGGACTTTTTCAATCACAATTAAATCCCATCCCCCTGAAAATGAAAATATTTTCTATCCCGTTTAACTGTATTTTACGTTTTGTTTACTCGTGTTTTTCTAAAAATAGTGACACAGTCAATTTGTTAATAATGAAGCCTCACGCTTTTATAATTGGATGATCATCGACTGGCAAATATTTATTCTTTTTATTTGTTTTTCTCACTTCAAATGATTTTTTATTACACATCTTCCGAAAATCGTTTTTTATTATTATACGATGTTTTATGCGAATCGGCGAATTATTACCGACTGTTTTTCCCCGATTGACATCGGAATTTTTTTTTTTTTTTTGAAGTTATCGATAATAGCCGAGAGCTAGTCAAGTTTTTTTTTTTTTTTTTCTTCTTCGAAAAAACTTGAAAAATGGTTTTCAAAGTATCGGAATCCGTTACGGAACCGTAGAAAAGTTTTGAAAATCCTTAAAGTTTTTTACCCGGCCGCGAAGAAAAGTAATGAAACGAGAAAAAGGAAAGAATTTAAAAAAAAAAAAGAAAAGCTAGGTTTTTTATATTGACATTATTAAGCGACACCTTCCGAATCAAAACGAAAAACCGTTTTGCAGGGATTATGCGATTTAATTTTTAATGGAAAAGAGTGGGACGGTGTCGATTTAATAATGGGTGATGCGTCAGTTGCTAATAATTACGATCGTTTGCATTATAGCGTAGAAACGATTCATTTTAGATGTGACAGAAAATAAAGAATGGGGTTTTGACCCAAATTTCAGACCTATGCGAAATCAAATCGGAACGACGGGAATACGGAAAGCAATCTGTTTAAAGTCGTATATTTAAATTCGAAATATTTCCAATGATTTTTTCAATTTTTTTTTAACTTAATTATTTTTGTGATCTTTTTCAGAGTTTCGCTCCTCTGCAAAACTGAAAATTCTACCTTGAGATTAACGATTTCTCTTGAAGATGCTTTCCAGGAGGATCGATAGGTCAGACTCAGTCCCTTTTAAAAGTCAGATGTGGCGGGAGAAAAGTTTCTGAAAAAATTGTTTGGTGCATACTATATCCAGAAAGGAGTACCTCCATTTTCGATGTAATCGGACGAGGTCGGATATCATCTAATTTGTCAGCTTGATATGGAATGCCCCCAGTGACAAATAACTTGTAATAAGACGTCCTAATCCCTCTGCGCTGTAAAGGGGGGAATGAGGAAAGAAGGGGATGTGAACATTTTGTGCTTCCTGAGTTTTGAAAACAAGCAATGTTTGATCATTTAGGTGTAAGCTCAAAGCTGATCATCACCGAGTCAAATAAGAGCAATGGAATTATGTACACAAGCCCTGTTGCAACAATGTGATGATATCCCATGCTCAGCGGTAAGCTAATACACTTCCTAATGTACAGTTGAAGCTAAAACCTCCTTTCCCTGTTGAAATAATCTCCTATTTTCTAATTTTTTTTACGAAATGCAGTTGAGTTGTTTGGGTTTCGCTGATTTTTATTGTTAAATGCCACAATAGGGAAGTCAAGTGTTATTGCAAGTGAGACATATTCTGGTTAAAATGAGTTCTTTACTTCAAAAATATTATTTTAATGAAAATCAAGAAGGGTCAATGAAACAAAGTCGGAGAAAAAAATTCGGAAAAAAATCGGATATTTTGAAAAAATTATAAAAGCGGCAAATAAAATTGTGACGTCATTATACTATATTTTGAATTTTAAAAGTTTTTGCTCCTGCTATTGCTACTTTCGTTTTTTAAATGTTTTTTTGAATGAATAAAAAAAAAAAATTCTTATTTACAGTACAAATACGTCACAATTTTTTTCACCGCGTTTCAAGCGACTTTTTTTTACATTAAAATTTAAGAATTTTTTACTATATTTTCGGTATTTTTTTAAAGTTTTACATAAATCTCGGTTATTAGCTCACATTTAGAAAAAAAAATGCTTAACTTCCCTATTAGAACGACGTAAGAGTAATTGTCCTTAAAATATTTGCAGCTATTAACAAATTAAGAATCTTTTGACGTAGGACTACGTCTTAGGGCTCGGTCCTGGGGAAATCTGTCTGTCTGTGGGGGTGTCGGTATGTTAGCAACAAAAACTAATATCTAATTACAGTAGTGAAAATAGTATTTTAATATTAAAATTTTCAAATAATATTTTGACTATTTTTTTTAAACTTTTGGCCTTTTTTAATAGTAAAATTAGACGACATGAACGAAAGCAAGGACTTAGAAAATTTCTTGTAAATTTTCAAAAAACTTAACTTTTATAAGATACTTAAAGTTGCTAAAGCAAGGACTTAAATTTTCTTGAAATTTTATTCAATTTTTTTTTTAATTTTCGGCGTTTTTTTTAAATAATTTTTTAAAAATATTAACAAAAAAAAAGAACCTAGAAATTTTAAATAAAATACTTTATACCATTCTATAATTAAAATTTTGACTAATTGTTTTCACTTTTTTTTTTTTAATTAAAAATTTTAAGTTTTTTTCGTGCCAGGAAAATGAATTATATTTTTATCAAAAAATTTAAATTTTTTGACCAAAAATGAGCAAAAAAAATGCCTTAAAATTTTTAACCCTTTCCTGTCTAGGCCTATTTTTAAGATTGGACCCTCCCGGACTGAATTTATAAGACTGATGCAAATGTTTTTTCTGGATATCAGAGAAGTCCTAAACTCATCCCTAGTAAGTACGACGCCTTGCAACCCAGTGTTAGGCAATCCGTGCATGTAACGCTGTAATCACAATTTTTTACTTTTTAGGGATCTTAAACTATGGCCTAACTGTTTTCGAGGTCATAGATTCCGAATTTTGAGTCCATTTCGACGTAGGGGCCCGAGAAGGTCCCTTATAACGATATTTTAACGAAAAAGTTCAGAAAAAGTTATTTTTTTAATGGCCCTAAACCGTTATACCAATATTCATAAGCTAATAATAGGCGCAATATCCGTTTTATCTATCTGTTTTTTTCAAGCAATACTCACTATGGGCAGTTATCAAGGGCAACTAATTATTTTTTTAAAGAGTTACTTGTCAAAAATAAAAAAATATAATTTATGAGTTATTAGGTTCTGCCATTAAAGGGTCTGCCGCCATTTTGTTTTAAAAAATCGGTAAATTGTGACTTCAAATTCGAAAAGAGCGCCCTTTAATACCCCCACCTACGAAGTTTTGTCAAAATCTGACCAAGTTTTATTATTATTTTCCTTGATTTTGCTGATGCATCCATATGGATGCACCAGTCGCTACGGAGTATTTTGTTGTGCATCCATATGGATGCATTAGACAGGAAGTTTCATCGTTTCATCGTTTCATCGTTTCATCGTTTAAATTTAGCAATATTAGGACAGTACCTCAATGACGTAGTCCTACGTAGGGATATACCCCCATATCCCGCCAGTCTGATTTTTTATAAATCTTTTCCGAAACTATAAAATATTTTTGGAGAATACTTGTTGTGAAAATCGAGATATTGTCCGTAAATAAAGTGACCTCTTTCTTATCATCTAGGTATAATTCCACCATTTATAAAATTACGATCTTCCCTGTTTCTCGAAAACGCACAACTTTTTTATTCAACAAAAAGATCCTTCGATTCTGGTTTTCCGTCTCTCAACTAGAGCAGGGTTTAAAATTGCTGGAGGCCATTCACGCGTTGATCCGTATGACAAAGGGAATTTGGTAATGTACTACAATATTACAATTTCGATGGAAAGCGTTCTACATTCGTAATTTCCAAGTTAAAATTTAGGTTTTTTTTTTTTATCTTGAATTTATATACGTATATTGTATAAAGCACGCCATAAGCATTTTTGCTGATTGATGAATCCATCTGTCTGAAAAACATTGCGAGTTTACGAAATTTTTAAAAATTTTTTATTTGAAACATGGCCTTTAAAAATAGATGAAATTTCGCTTGGTTTCTTGTCGAAAATAAAAAATAAAAAATATACAGTATAAATCGGGCTTTGTAATAAGAAAATGAAATGGTCGAGCGAATTTTCACAAAGTGACAAATCCGTATTTAAGATTTAAATAAAGAATAAAAGATGGCTTCCGTTTCCACGCATGACTTCTTATCGCTTATGACCATAAGTTCAGAATTTAATTTCCGTTTTTTTTTTTTTTTTTTTTTTCAGTTTCCGACCATATATTTTTCGTCGGCTCCGTTTTTATTATTACTTTTCATTAGCGTCAATGTCACGTTTCTTTGTTTTCTCTCTCGAGGATACGGGTTTGTTGATTCATAACTTTTTTCATTCGCATCTGACAAATATTTGCAACGACCGAAGAATTCCTGATTTTTTTTTTTTTTTTTTTCATCTTTGAATTCAGAAAAAAAAAATCGTTTAACGAAGTTAAATCGGGCACCTTTATCAAAAGACGAAGTGCCGGTGCGGTTTGCAACACATTTAGCAGCCCTAAGTTTGCCTGGCATGCAGATTATTCTCCTCATTGTTCCATGTACAAGTTGTAGGATTATAGTGAGATTTAATTAACTCTCTCAAGTTAGTTTGCAGTTAGTTTAATAATAACGATTCACAGTTGGAGCCATATGTGTGCTAAACCATTTTCCAAAACTCGTATTTCATCTTCATTTGCTCTCTCGCATTTTAAACCTTGAAAGATCGAATGTGTGGCTATAAATATCGCGGTTTTCCCTAAACTTTATCCTCCGCCAGCGCTTGTTTCCTTTTTTTTTTTTTTTTTTTTTTTTTTGCGCGCTCTCTAATTAAAACTCCGTAAGTTATGTACAAAAGGAAAGAGGGAAAAATGTAATATTAATGATAACTCGTCTGCTAAGTGCTTGGGAGTTTTAGAACATGGAAGTTCATTTAAAAATGACATCTTTATTAAGAAGAAACTTTTAAAGAATTTGGAGAATATTAAATAGCCCAAGGAAGAAGAAAAAAAAAATGTGAAAATTATCGCGGAAAAATATCGTCTTTCACCCTTTTGTTCCCGATTTTGTTTCGTTTCCTTTTCTTTACCTTTCACCTTCGGGGCGGTTAATTAATACCCGTGATGCCGTGTTCATGAAACAGTTCGTTAAGTACTGATAAAAACACCGTGAGCAGTTTTAGCTATAAAAATCACTAAATATTTTGGTAAAAATTATTAATATTATTTGTAAAAGGAGTTTGTGCAAAAAACCTGCCGTTTTTTGACCGCATCTCAACGCTGATCCTTTTTAAAGTTGAGCAGGACCTGTATGTAATCGAATCTGTAGAGTTTGATAAGTACTGATACCTTTGCAATCCTGTGCCGATGCGGGAAAATACCGAAAAAACAGAAAAATAACGATTTCCTTGCAATAACATTACAGGTTCCGTGTAATACCATCACAGGATGTAATTATATCACAAGGATTGTGTGATAGTATTACGTGACCGGCCAAAGGATCACGCTTTTTGCATAAATCTCTTTACTCACAACTTATGGGTAGATAAATAATTACTAATAATTATGGTTTTAAATTACTATTAGTATTTCATACATGAGGAGCGTTCAAATTCTTAGAAGAAAACTTTGTCGTGATATTGGGAGAAAAAACTTGTTCTGGAAAAAGTGCAAAGCACTATCTTTTTTTTTTTTTTATAATGAAATCTTAGACCTCGCAATTTCAGACAGAAAGAACGGATTAAGGTTCAAAATAACCACATACTACATTTTTATTCACACAAAAAAAAAAAAAAAAAAAAAAAAAAAAAGTTAATACTTTTTGAGTTGAAAAAGGGTGAACGACCCTGGATATTAGCTTTATACCTCATGTTTTTCAAAATTTGTTTGTTCAAATTTTTAAGTACCTGATCTTCGGTTTTTCCTGATCCCATTCATTTTATTGCCTAAAGATAGTTTTAACGCGGTAGTCATCGAGCAATGACTGTTTAGTAATTTTTTAGTTTTTTTAAAAGTCGTTATTAATTTAGTGATTTTAAAAATATGGCGAAAACGACAGAGGCAGCAACAAAGACAAAAACGAATACAGTAACGAAAAGAGGCAGGCGTGTGAACCGAAAATGAGAGTTGGGTTGGGGGGGAACGTAAAGTAACCGCGAGAAAGAAAAGTCAAAAATTATGTGGATCCATAGGAACTACTTCTAGGAAAGCTCTTTTCCAATAATTTCCTCCCTACAATTTGTATTTAAAATTCAAAAATGAATGAAATCTTTTACACATTCATATGATTTAAAACTGTTGTGCATATGTTAAATACATTTTACTTGTGTTTAATTGCATTTTATAGTAAAGTAAGTTATTCAATATTGTTGACGTTCAAATGTAGTACAAAAAAAAGCCCTCGCGAAATGTTTTCGCTTCCACTCTTTAGTTGGTTTAATATACCACTGGCTTTTACTTTTGTATAAGAACCATGGTTGTTGGCAGTGCAGTCAAGGTTATTTGCGTAAGGTTTATAGCTGCAGGAAAAAACTGCTCAGCCGCTATCTCCCGTTATGCTTAAAGCAACAACGAGGTAACGCCCATTTAGCTTTCCATTAAAAACAAACTTTTCAGATTTTAAACATTCGATTTTCCGGGCGACAAATTACACAGTTCATGAACTATGCAGCCAAAAATTGTCCAGTGCGCGAACTGGCGACTGCACAGTTTGCGAACTAATCAATTTCATAAGAGCATATACAAAATACCTTCGGGACTAAATAATTCATATAAACCCCCTTTATTCCAAGAAGTGATGAAATTCGATATTAATCCAGATTAATATATTATGAACAGATTATAGTATTGCAGTAAGGAGTCGTACATAAATTACGTAAGCATGGGTTAGGCTTTTTTTGCAAGCTGTGCCCCATTTCGCCTATGCTTAGCTTATGGGTAAGATGTCAAATCTGGACCCTTTCCCCCCCTAAATGTGCTTACGTAATATATGTACGACCCCTAATTAAGGTAATTAAGGAAATTCGTAATAGCGTTTATCTTTTCCTAGAAGGAAGCGAAGAACAAAGCATAAGATTCAGGGAAATTCCTTTATCAAAGAATTATCCATTCTGAAAAACTGCTCTTAAAAGGAGGTCCGAAAATCTGTCTTTGATTATTAGGTCATCAGAAAAACTTTAAATAGCATCTTTGTAAACCATATAAGTTTAGACGGTGAAAGGGTAGGACGTTCTTGACGCCAAAGGACGAAACATTTATTTACGAACATTGCAAGCAAAACTAAAGTATTTTCTTCGTTTTTTAAAATCTGTCTCTCCAGACAATTAATTTTAGCTAGAGTTTTAATCGAAAATTTTAGAAGATCCATTCTCTCGTTGAAGGATTCATCTTCTAATATTTGTCTTACGTCTTTTCAGTGAGTTTTTTTTTTCCTCCAATAAGTATGCTAGTCCTTACTATGTACAGTGATTTTGTTTGTTGACTGTGTTATGTCTTTTCTCTTACACAGCGGTGGCATTAGTCTCATCTCCTTAACTAGTTATTTCCAATCAAGCAAAAAGATAACAAAGGTGTGATGTTACTAGACTGCAGCAATATGACTTCAAGAGCAGAAACTTTGTACTTCTTGGCAAATGAATTTAACGTTTGCGTCTTTCATTGTAGAATTGTACTGACTCACTCTGATAAATCTTACTTGAAATAATTAATAGCGTCATTGAAAAAGAGCTTCCTTTCTTCCTGCATCTCCCTTAACGAAAAAAATTTTTTTCAAGAATTTCAAAACTAATTATTTAATTTCAGAATAGAAAATTAAAGAAGAAAGTAAAACGAACAAGCAAAATTCCTCATTTTCTTTACTTTGGCAGTTAGCGGCGCAATAAATCTAAGTTTCTTAGCACATCCGTTATGTATTCGTTAAAAAAAAAAAAAAAAAAAAAAAAAGGCTTGTGAAAGAATCTCAGGAAATGACGATGATAAATATTTTTTTTACTATTTTTACGAGTGTAAGAGATTTACTATTTAAACGCCCCAGGTAAAAGGCGGTAAATTTTTTTCCTAGCTCACGATTTCCTACCCTCGGTTCTTTTTTTTTTTTTAATTTTTAAAAGCGATTCAAGTAATTTCATTTTGCAGAAACATTGAAATCAAAATGAAAAAAAAAAAAAAAGCGAAGGAAAACCGCGAATAACGTTTTTTTCATTTAGATTGGAAGGGAAAAACGTTTCGTCGATGAGCGAAATTCTAATGTTAATAGACAGACGTCCGTTGATTGCCTGACACATTCGAATTCGTGATGTTAAAAAAAAAAAAAAAAAAAAAGAAAGAAAGAAAGATGTAGATGGAAAAAGAATAGCGAAAGCTTGTGCGTTTTGTATTGATTTCATTATTCGAATTCGTCCGGTAAAAAATATTGCTGCTTTAATGCTTATAAACTGACAGCTTTTTTTAAATTTTATTTTTGGTAAAATTTTTTAATTTGGAGCCTTTAACAGTTTCGTTTGCTAAAAAATTTCATTTAAAAAGAAAGAAAAAAGTAAACGGGAGGAGGCAGCTTTAAAAAGGACGGTATTAAATCTGCTTTTACGACTGGAAAGGAAATTGGAAGCTAAAACAATAGAGACCTGGTGAGAAAACAAAAAAGTCTTCACTTTTTAATTTGTCGTTTCGCAGTTTTTTTCTTCAGTTTTTTTTTTTTTTTTTTTTTGTTTGTAAGGCAATCGCAGAAAAGATTTCCTCCGTTATAGTATAATCCACCCGATGGTAGTAGCCACACATGCCTTTTTCTTTTCTTTTCTTTTGTTTGAATAATGTAGAGGAGAATTCCGTAGGGGCCGTTGTGAATAATTAACGACACGAACGCCGTTAGGTGACAGGAAAAGACCAGAATGAATGGCCTACATTGGACGAAACGTCCGTTTTGTCTTTTTCCGATTCTATTATGTTCGTCTTAATTGCTCCTTCACATCTGAATTTTACGGGTTTCACAAGGATTTATATTCAAATGTTTTTGTTTCGTTTGAAAGGAAGAAATTTCAACACTAGTTTTTGGGACGGTTATTCGAAATGTCGGCAAGCGAGAGCAATTCTTTTGAGTAAAATTTGTATACGGATAATATTTATACGGATAAAAAATTTATGAAGGAATGAAAATTTGAGTTTTACTCGGAGCTAAAGAAACCAGTCTCGTTTTGTTTGACTCATGTTACTTTATTTTCTGCCTGCCCCAAGCTCAAGATTTGTTCTCAAGTTATTGTACCCACGTTTTTCACTTATAAATTCCAGGTTTAGAAATGATTAGTTTTTATAGTCAGCAAAAAATTATCAATTTTTTTTTTTTTTACTCTCAAGTCGTAGGATTGCGCAAAAAAAGAAAAAAAAAGCTCGTCTTATTTTTTATATTTATTTTCATTGGAGGAAACGTGTTTCTTCAGATTAAATGAATATTCCGAAACCATTTTCTATTCTCTCAATCTTGAGAAAAAGATAGTCTCTCAGATTTCCATGCAAGGAAAACGTGATAAAATCGTAGGAAGAAAAAAAAACTCAATATAGGGATAAAGGAGGAAAAAACGAAGTCAGCAAACGAAAATTTTATTTCTAAGATTGGATTAAGAAAGACTTGCTGGAAAGGAACTTGATGACGCTTTTCCTTTAGAGTTTATTTATGTTATGAATAATAAATTTATCTGGAAAAATGAATATTGAAATCCGTCGTGTCACTGAGGCAGAGATAAAACCCAGAAAAAGGAAAAATGGAGGGAGGAGAAAAAAGTAGGAAAATAAAAAACTTGGAAATTTCATATGTGCGCTGCCGTTTCTTTTACGTAAAAATCAGATTAGGTTTGTTTCGGAGTAAGAACAAAAATTCGAATGGAAGTAGTCATAAAATATCTCAAGTACTATTGGCATAACAACAAAAAAAAAAAAAAATTGGGCTCAAAAACGTATGAAAATTCAAAAAAGGAAAAAAAAAAAAAAATTCTCTGAAAACATTTAGATCGAAATGTTGTTTGCACGCAAGCCATTTAAGGAAACCTTCTTCGGGATCAAATTAACTCGAACAATATGGAATGTTAAATTTTTAACTACAATTTAATTACAGATTATACCTTTTGTTCTAATGTCGTAATGCAAAGTTTTCAGAATTTTTTCTGGACTAAGTGCGATTTTGAGATCAATGTTCAATGTATAGGGGGTTAAAGAACCCCGGATAACGAAAAATGTGAGAGACAAATCGGGAATACGGCTCTATTTGGCTTCAGTACAGGACCTAGCGCAATTCTGGCCAAGCTTCCCTAAGTCCCAATAAGAAATTAAAAATCAGATTGGGCTATGGGGGCAAATCCCTACGTAGGACTACGCCTTTGGGGTACTGTTGTAATATTGCTAAATTTAAACAGTGAAACGATTTTAAAATTTCAAGGCATTTTTTTTTTTGCTCGTTTTTGGTCAAATAATTCGAATTTTTTGATAGATATATAATTTTTTTTCCTGGCGCGAAAAAAACTTAAAAGTTTTGATAAAAAAGGTCAAAAGTTAAAAAAAAATAGCCTAAATTTTACAAAGTTAAAATTTTAATATTAAAGCATTGCTTTAGCTCATACTCTTTGCTAAAGGAAAAAGGACAAAATTAAAAATGTAGTGAACATTTTATTTAAAGTTTCTAAGTTCTTGTTTTTTTTTCATGTAGTCTAATTTTAATATTTAAAAAAACTGCGAAAATTAAAAAAAAAAAGTTAAATAAAATTTCAAGTCCTTGCTTTAAGGTTCTAGTTCGTTTACATAACCGACCGGTTAGCCGGGCGGTGTATACATTTTAACGATAAAAAAATATTAAAAAAATTTTTTTTAATCCAATATTTTATACATGAAAACGGGGTCTAACTTCACCGAAACCGTACCAAAACGTTTAGTTATCTTCAGAGATGAAGATCCACGATATTAAATGCATGAACAAGAGTTAATTGTTCTTATATTTCATAATTTTTAAATGTTTTCGCAGCAAAAAAAAATGTTTGTTTCCGAGAGACTAGTGCAGCGCTCTAGCGGTGAATCCGCGAACTGTTTCAACAACAAAAACAAAAATGGCGGTCTTATTTTTTTTCGAAAACATTTAAAAAAATTATCAAATTTAGGAACCATAAAGCCTTTTTCATGCAGTTTCAATAGCAAATCTTTACCTTTTAAGCATAACAAAACGTTTTGCCACGGTTTCAGTGCGATCCGATGTCATTTTCATGTGTGAAAAACCAAATTAAAAAAAAAAATATTAAAGAATTCCAAGATGTCGGCAAGGTTTAATTTTTAATAATTTTATATTTTTAGACTATGAATTTTAATTTATATAGATTATTACTGTACGAATTGAGATCCATTTACTAGCTTTAATTAATTTATTTATTCGCCTGTGATATTTAAAATTAATTTTAATGTTTGAATGTTTGAATGCTTTAAAGGTATGAGTTAACATCTGACCGGGTTAGGTTATGTGCAATTTTTCGATAAATTTAATTTTAATTAATTTGTTTTTCTGGTCTTATTTTAGATCCTGATGATGGACTTTACTAGGAATCCGAAATAGCTATCGGTCATGTTAATGTGGAGATTTAATTAAATAAAACCGTAGTTTTTTGACCTTGAAGGAAGCTATTCTTTTAAACATATCATTTGATATAGGTCAATGGATCCTTTATAGATTATTAAAAATATTAAACTTTTTTTATTGTTAAAAAATTTTCACCGCCCGGCTGACCGGCCGGTTATGTAAAGGAACTAGAACCTTTAGCAACTTTAAGTTTTTTGAAAATTTAGAAGAAATTTTCTAAGTCCTTGCTTTCGTTCATGTCGTCTGATTTTACTATTAAAAAAGACCAAAATTTTAAAAAATTAGTCAAAATATTATTTAAAATTTTCAAAGTTAAAATTTCAATATTAAAATAATTAAATATTAATTTTTGGTGCGAACAGACCGACACCAGACAGACAGATTTCCACAGGACCGAGCCCTAAGACGTAGTCCTACGTCAAAAAATGCTGGTGAAGAAGTGATTTAGAATAAAGGCTTAGGCCTTTCTATTTTTTCAACATCTCTTAGCAAAAAGTGAAACATAATTTTTAGTCACCCAGTCAGCAAAACGATTTGTTCAAAATATTTTCCAAAGAAATAAATAAAAACGGGGCCAAAAAGATAATTTTAACACATTTGAAATATATTTCTAAATATTACAGAAACATTCGAAACAATACATTTTAAAAATTATTTAAAAATGTTTTAAAAATATTTCAGACATTTTGAAAATATTTTTAAAAGAAATAAATGAAATATTTAAGACTTGGTGATTGGACAATTAAAAATTTAATATACGGTAACGGTATACACATTGTATGTTTTAGTAATTCAATACTTTTTATTTTTCAGGTATTACACGTAGTTCTTGTTCGTGTCTTCAGCGTAATATGGAAGTCATGGTGATACTAAAAGGACTGCGAGAGCTTCGTTATAACTGAAGGTAAAAGATTTCTGTATTTTTTAGGATTCGGGAAGGAGAGAAAGAAAGGAAGGAGCTTTCCTTGAGCTAGAAGCTTCCTTGTTAGAAGGCATAAAAGGTAACCAACACTTTTCTGCAAAGCATAAATTGGTGTCAATTTTGCTATGCTAATTAATCTAGTGGAGGTAGCCGTTTTCCATAACCTAAAGTTAGCTTGACGTTTTTGCTTTGAAATGAAACAGCGATTTCTTGGGCTTTATTCTCATACGCATTAACCAACCACTAGCCCTAATTTTTTCTTTCGGCAGAGAATGGAAAAAAATAACACTTTCGAATTGTCTAAGTTTCCACTGATACTTACACTTTTTAAAATTAATATCCCGCTATCAGTTTTAATTTCATAGGAGAAAAAGATGGAAGAAATATTATATCTACGCAAAATGTTTTTGTATCTTGGGATTTATTATCTCGAACAGGTCGCATTTCAAGGGAGAAAAAAAACACAGTGGTTTTTTTTATCCGTTTATTACGGTCAGTTGAAAATCGAAATAAAGTGGATAAATTCATCACTTTCTGGGCTATAGGGTGTACATCCGCTGTCATCTCTTAAACTAGAACCGCGCTTTCCGTTACGGACGATTGAGTTACGCTTTTATTATTCTTTTCTCTTATTTTCTCCCGTTCTCTTTTTTTTCCCTCGGAATCACGAGGACGGTCTTTTATTTTTTTTGCATTCGATACAGCGTGCTTCCCGAAGTGGCCTTTTTATTTTATTTTTCAAATGAAAAATATGGGCAGTATTTTTCTTCCAAACGAAAAATCATGACGATAATAAAATAAAAGTTTATAGAAGATTAGGAAATGTTTTCTTCGATAATTCACGGTGTAATAAAAGGGGAATTCCGCGATTGTAAAACGTTTTGTTTCCTGCACTAAATTTCTATTTCATACAAAATCAACCGCAAAAGTGTCAACTTCGTAAAAGGAAAGAGACTTTGTTTTCCAGAAGGATTTATTATAAGCGAAATGCCGGCGTATACAGTATATCATGTTTACGATATTTAAATTCCTTTCGTTATTGCAAAGGGATAAAAAGTTCCGAAATCGATCAGAAAAGTTTAAAATAAAAGAAAAAAAAAACATGAAAGGAAAAATTAAAGATAACAAAAAAAGAATCAAGTGTGCCATTTGGGAATAAAAAAAAGGGGAAAAAAATCAAATGAAGTCGTACATTTGACATGACAGTTTAAGGATGTCGAGTCCAAATTTCTTCCATTTAAAAAAGGAAATGACGTACAACACAAAGACGAGAATGAAATATTGTGTCGAATGGAGTTTTCGTGTTTTAGTAAGAGTGCGATCATTTTTTTTTTTCGTCGTGTTCCACTTAAAAAACCGCGAAAACTTTTTTTTTTCTTTCGAAGTTTATTGATTGGTCGCCCATTCATTATTGCCTTTCAAACGGTCTTTAGATAGGGTAGTGATCCTTGTTAAATCTCCCAATACTTCCTGACTTGATTTTATTTATTTATTTATTTATTGGAAAAAACTTTTTTTTTTATTTTGAGACAGCCAGAAAATTTTTTCGATTTGTATATGTTTTTTAAAAAAAAAGGAAAAAATTAAAGCGTTTGTTGAAATTCATAACGTTTGCTCCTGTCGTTGCTTCCAACTTGCAGTGAAATCACCATTTTGGCCGCTGGTTATAACTTCGTCTTTGCTACAGCACTAAAAAAAAATGCTATGGGGTCCTGCAAAAGTTCTTCCAAAAGCCTTTTACAGATTACATTTCCGTAATGGTACGAAAAAAAAAAACTTTCATCACGATTTCATTATGTTTTTATTGCTTGGGATATGCAAGTGGCTGGAGAAAAATAGCTGGTGACTAGTTAAAAATAATGGTTACGATGACATTGCGGCAACTGGCTTATCTAAAAAATTTATGGAAAATTCGAAAATTTTAACAACGGGATTTAAATGGTGTTGTTTAAGGAGAGCTCGATATTTCCGAAAGCATAGCGAAGACAGGTGCGTTATTTTGGTGATTGTGCCTCTTCTGAGAATTTCGTTACTCTATACCGCAACGCACAGTATATTTTATACGCAAATGTGTTTTATAAGGGAATTCTAAAATCATTCCAAGAACTAAAAAAGAGCCCCAAAAGCAAGATCTTTGAATGGAAAACGAATGAATGATTTAGTTATTCAAAGATTTAGCGTACGAAAAGTGAGCTTATATTAAGACAAAAGGCTTGAAAAACAAATAGGGAGAGATTTTCGAATATTTTACTTAGAAATGTTCTAATAATATCATTTTAAATGAATACTTCTTCCCTTCTAGGATACTTATTTTCACCGTTTTACAAAATTAATGCCTCAAACGTTGTCTGTAAAGAGGTTTAATTTCACCGTTGTCTATCTTTTATTATTTTTCTTTCATTTTCATGTTTTCGTACTATTCCACATTTCGTTGTTAAAAAAAAAAAAAAAAAATGCAGTTACGGCTACAAAGTCGACCCTCCAATTAATTCGCTCTCTCAGGTTCTCGCCATTTTTTTTTTAAATTGTACTTTCCTCGTGTTTCTGGTAATTGTTTTCAATTTTTAGTTAGTCTTTTTTTTTCAAAAATGCAGTTTTTGCTTAAATTAAAATCTAATATCGTATAATACATCGTTTTAATTAAAAAAAATATTCCAATTGATGAAGCAAAAGCGTTTCAACTCATTAATCACATGAGATATTCCCAATAAAAGCACCTGTTTTTCTGTTTAAATTGGTTAACCCGAAAATACATATATGTGGTAAAATGACTAGGGTTTGTGTTTCATGAGATTCTCACTTCTACATTTTTCCTCTTTTTATTCTCTCTTTTTAATTACATAAAAAATATCCTTTCCCAGAATCGAAAGCGCGGAAAAAATTAAAAAAAAAAAAAAGGTTTTTTAAGTAAGCAAAACGGCAACCAAAAGTGAATCAAGTCGGATATTTTGGTTTCTGCTTTCGGTTTTCGAGGTTTTCGATCGTTTGTTTTAATGCTTTTAAAATCTTCATTGATGATCGAAGGTTTCTTATTGGCTTTTGCCCATCCCATTTTATATTGCTATTAAAGAGAAATTCAATTAGCGATCTTTTTTTTTTAAAGTAAAAAGGAAATTTTAGTATAAATCCTCAGTTTATAACTTTTGCATGCTTCTAAGAGATTTGACAAGTTAAACCCATTATATATTAACATGAAATTCCGATTCCATTTCCCGGACCGGAAATCATCATTCAAAAAGGAGGTGGGCAAAACGAGAAATATTCTTGTTTAAACGCAACCCGGGTTTTTAATTTATTAATTTAATAGAACAGATTCATTAGTTCGTTTCTTTTACCTTCGAAAACATTTTAAAGAAAATTCAACTTGGAAATTCGTTATTGTTGGGTGTATTTATTTTTACCGATTTCGAAAGAATTCGTTAAAAATTTTAATATCAAATTTCTTTTATAAACTAAAGTTTGAAAATGTTTTAAAATTTTTCCATTAAATATTTACTTCTTTTTAAACAGATAATTCAACGGATTTTGAACGATTTTACGAAAGGATTAATTTACAGAGTTTTCAGTTTACTTCTCTAATTATCGCACTAAAATCAACTCACCGTTCCTGGGATGTGGACTTTACAGAATATTTTAAGCAATTTTCGTACTTCTGAAAACGTACATTGTATTTACAAATTAATTAACCAGGAATCCGGATGTTTAGAGAACACGGTTTTGGCCTGTTTAATTATAATATTTTACTTTTTTTTTTTAGTTAAAAAATTTACGAATAATGCAGCAAAAAATAATATCTATATCTGCTGTTTGAATTACTCATTCCCGAATATAAATTACTGCAGGATACAGACGACGAAATAAACTAAAGGAACTAATAGAGCACATATAAGATTCATTTAAAATTCTCATTTTGATTCCTCCAGAGGTAGAATTACTTCATCCAGTAGGAGGAAAAGAGTGTTAGATTTAAAGAAACCGCTAAGCCACAAATATTCGCTTCAGGAGTTAATCACTGGAAACCAGAAATTAGTTCAAAGTAGGATTCTTCTCTTAAGTAGAGAGCATGTTTGAAATTAGAAATGAATTACCTCTCGCCCCCTTTTCCTGGCATTATCGCTCGTACAGTTATCGCATATACAGTATATCTTAAAGAGAAATCATTTTTATTATTTCAAAACAAAAACCGATAAGAAACTTCCACAAAAGGGAAAAAAGTTTTTAAAAAAAAGTATCAAAAAGTAAATCAGCCATAAAAGCGATTGGGTGAATGTTTTGGGACACCATTTTTTTTTTTTCGTATTTACTTTGACTTTTGATTTATCGTTGTTTATGTCACAGAAAATGAACGATATTCGATTGTTCTCAGCGTGTCCAAAACAAAACTTTTTTTTCCTCGATGTTTTTCTTCTTGTAATTTAATTTTCGCCCGTTTTGACGTCATTCCATTTTCTCGTAAAAATTCTGAGCCAATTAATATATTCTGAAAAAAAAAAAAAAAAAAAAAAAAAAAAAAAAAAAAAAACGAGAAAAACTTAAAAAAAAAAGTCATCACAAAAAGACCTCCCGCTGTGAAAAGCGTCGCATTATTTTTATTGAATCCGTATAAAAAAATGTTTTTAGATCGGTCGACTTTGGTTACGAAGCCGATCCGAAAAGGGGAGCACAACCTATCCGTAAAAGCCTTTTGTATTGCATTATAATATAAGGAGTGTTGAACACAAGTAATCCATTTCGCACTGTTTTGTTTCGTGAACTGCGGAGCAGACAAATGGAACCCGTGCCTTTTCCAATATCCATTACCATGTAATCAAATTGTCCGGACGAGAGGGGAGCACCGAGTTAATTTAATATTTTGCTAGCACCGGTCCCCTGCGGGGTTCTTGGGAATCAAAATACCTTTTTTTTTTCTAGTGTGTTTTCCCGTTCGTTCGTTTCCAACTTTTTTCTCGCTTTCTTTCCTTTTTTTTTTAAATTAACTTAGGTTTTTCGTTATTTTCCTCTTTGATTTTTCTGGTCGGGAGGCTTTTTCGAGACGGAAAAAAAAAATGACGAAAGTTTACCGAACCATAAATTTGATTATAGTCGGCGAAATTTTTTAATTTTCAACAACCCTTGAGGAAATTAATTCAAGTTTTTAGGTTGATCGCCTGTTGCCTCATCAAATTTTATAGTTTATCGGTTTTTGTGTAAATAAACGGAGAGTTTAAATCTGGAAATATTGTTCTGTATTTACCCTAATGTTAAAATATCATTTTATGTTGATCCCCGGCAAACAATGTGACTTCATTTCCACGATTGCGAACACCGACTGTTAAAAGCTTTGATAATTTTTCTTTTCCCTTTGTTTTTCTCCAGACTCATTACAGATAGGCGACTGGATTTAAAAAATTTATTTTTGTAATCTCCAGACTAAAAAGCTAACCTTCTCCTTGAACAGGGAGGCTAAGGAGAGGAGACAGACCAGGAAGTTTAATCTTCAAACCCTGAATAGGATGTCTATTTTTAAGACTAGGCTTGCCTTGCCTGATCTCTCCAGGCCTTTATGTCGTCCGCCATGTGGACTGCCTGCGAGAGTTCAGTGTATTTTTAAGACTAGACTTGCCTTGGGTTTAACTCAGTAAAAAAGAGTCGCACCAAGAGACTTTTATTAAGATTTTCTTAAACTTTTGCTACCGGTAATCACTACATCTATAAAAAAATCAAACTTTATGTGGAAAAATGAAAATAAGCCATAAACTAAAAAAGGAAATGGAAAACGCAAACGAGACATCGCAATGAAAAACTTGAAAATGCAATAATACTGAAATCCGCGTTTTTCATTTTTAAAAAAACGTTTTCAAACCGCATCAAAAACGTTAGTCGGCCTAGTTGCAGACATTTTTAAAAAAAATTGCATTTTCGATTTTGAACCAAAATGTATAAAGTAAACGCTCTTATCAAACAATGCTTTATCTGTAGAAATGTGAAAATTACGACTTGAATATTGTCATTTTCCGCTCATTTTTTTTTGTTCTGCTTTGATCTGCAAAGTGGAATTGATGTCATTTTTTTTTCTTAAATTGTCTTGACCTAATCAATATTTAAACACCGTCAGACTTCTTCTTTGCTGGGATAAAAAACATTTTAAATTTAATTTTTCGGAGCACCGACTATTTTAATTTGTATAAAAAAAAAGTTTTCTCTTTTTTTTTTCTTTTTTTTTTTAGATTTTGAAAAGCGAAAATAACAATTTTAATATATGGAATAAGACCTCCCGAGTTGACTTTTAAGTATCTTTTCTTTTTTTATTGTTGTCTAATAATACAACAAGTTTTCCGTGAAAATTTTCTTTCCCCCTTTTTTTTAATTACACTTTCTTCGCTTATTTCTTTGTTTCTTTTTAACAAATGAAAGCAATATTTTCTGTGCTACATAATAAAAATTAAAAAATAAATGCGTACAGTAGACCCATGCGGCTTTTCTTTTTTAATTTGATGCATTACGAGATGGATAGCATTCATTATTTTTTTATCGCTTAAAAATTTTCCCCCGGAGTTTGTAAAACGTGAGGGCGGGCGTTTCTGGAGCAATTAATACGTCGACGCTGCTCCCTGCCGAGTTGGTACTTTGTGGTCATATATCAGGTTTCGTTAAGAAAACGTGAGATAAAGAACATGTTGTTTAAGGTGTGGAATAATGTCGTGACTCTAAGCAATCAAAGAGAAAGAAAATTATTTAATAATAGATTCCTCGGTAAACTATATGTTTCGTTAAATTGCTACTTTTCACGATGAACTTTTACCGGAATCGATATTTCGAACCGTTTACTCTCGGGTTGGGATTTTCATCGATTTCGATTTCCGGTTCTTTTTTAACATTCTCTCCTTCCTCTTCGTTCATCGAACGGTGCATAACTCTGTCTCATTTTGGATGGATTTATTAGAGGTTTCTGAGAAATTGAAGCGATTTCTGGAATCAAAATCCAAATGGCGGGTTTTAGGTTTTATAACCGAAACCAATTAGTTCGTTCATATATTCATTTAAAAAATTATTTTATAATTAAAAACGGAAAATAGGATCGAGAGTCTTTATAGGAAAGTCAGATCCAACACCTGGGGATATTGAGGGATATTATGTGAAAATTCTTGCCGTTGCCATGAAGCGTACAACAAAAATGAGGAGTTTTCATTGCTTTAAAAGAAACCAAGCCCTCTTATTCCCTTAACTACGCAAAAATTAGTTCTTCCTTTCTACCACCATAAGCGCTATTTGTTGGTCGTTGAGATTTGTAAACAACGATGGTGGCACCCGGCCGTATAAACGTCTATACGGCCATAGTCCCAACTTATGTAATTAGACATGTTGCGTCTCTCAAGATCGCAGCGCTATCAATGACCCGTTTTAGAACTAAAATGTAGTTATGCGGGACATGAACGGCATGGAAAGTATCCGGACCTGTCTGTACGGCCGTGACCATTGCCTACTGAGGGGTGGTGACCATTGATTTCCTGGCTAACGCACTAGCTTGGACCTGAGAAAAATTCCTAGCCGTGAACTAGGGTAGAAGCACGACGCGTCTCATCTCATGACTGAGAGTCGAGTGCACTATGAACTAGGCTACGGGTCACCACAAGCTCGACTCGGTTAGGCTCGGTTGATGGCCTTCCACTTTTTCATGTGGCCGTTTCTCTCGGCGATATGGCCAAACAAGGTTAAATAGGCTTTATTGATCGAGGGGGGAGGTCTTCCCTACATGAAGTGTAATGGATGGAGTTCATGACTTCTCAAAGCTTTCGGTTGTTATCTTCTTATCATCGTCGAGGTTTCTGCTACGTAAATGATAATATGGAAAATGAGGCAACTTAGTGGCTACTTATAGAGCTGTCCCTTATCGTCAGTTTGCTGGTAGCTGATGATCTCGCAATGGTTATCGGCTCCTTGTTTAACTGGAGCTCTCTCCAAAATTTTTGATTAGAGAGCCCAGGTACCCAAAGCTGCTAACACTCCGTAATCTGCAATACGACGCCTGTGAGTTTGGTTGCCCGTTGGACGGTCTATTCTTATGACTTTAGTTTTGGCTTTGTTAACCTTCAAGCCGTATTCTAAACTATTGCGCTCCAGACGCCCCATAATTTCTTTCAAAGGATGGATAACCAACTTTATTTCAGTCTCTTTCTCCAATTTTTTTTTCACTACTTTTCGTCTTATTTTCATTCCTTTTTAGTTTTCATAGAGTAGTTTTTCATCGTTTTCCTATTCGACATTCTTTACTATTTGTCTCTACATGTATATTATAGCGAAGGCACCTTAATGCCTCTACATCGCGGAGGCATTAAAGCCTTGCATTCGCTTATTCGGTACTTCTAGCCAGGTCAACTGAGCTATGTTCATCACAAATTGTGCATGGAGATATGCTCTTTTGAACCGCTGCCTTAACTGGTTTTGAGCTGCAACGGTCCAGAAAAAAAATATCTCCATGCACAATTGTGATGGACATAGCTCAGTTGACCTGCCTAGTACAGTATTATTTCGGGACCTAAGCATTCGATAGAAGATGTTTAAGGTGCTCTTGTTCGTCATGGATTTTTCCAAAACGCTACTCTATGCATTCGATAAAGCTTCTAATTGGATATTTTCAAATCTTGACCTTTGAGTTCAAATCCAAACTTTAAACTATAAAAAAGGATAACGATTTCCAGCCTCCTTATACACTTATCAACGACTTCCAGCCTTTATACACTTTTTCTTTACAAAACATCGGTACACATGCGTACTTTTTAAAAACGTCCCCCATCTTTACTTCCGTTGCCTCATTTCATCCCCTTGTGCATCCCGAATTTAAACGGCGGAAGATTAGCCGGAATTGCAAAATTTAAATGACGCAACGTGTCCAAAAAGCAATTGGGGAACAGATTAGGGAGGCCCTAAACGAGCGTCGATACTATAGAGAGCATTTCATTTGTGTCAAGTCACGAGAAATCAGATCATACGTTTCCCTTATTTAATTGTCCTATTCCCGTACCGCAGTTCATGGTCCTATATTTAATTGTCATGACGGAGTAAAGATTAACCATGCATTTTAACGCTTATTATTGAGCAACATAATTTAAAATCAATTAAATTTACAAAATACCCCACCCCCCCGCCCACCCCCTTCCTCCCGGAAAATTTTGATTATGTAAAAAAGGTAAAAGATTTCGATCGAACACTTGGTTGTAATCTTAAATAAGAAGGTTTCTTTTTATCGTTTATGTCAATCTTAAAACCTCAAAACAACGTTTAACCGAAAGCTAAACCCTTCTAGGTAATTTTCTTCGGAATTAATTTATGTAAATTGATTGGCAAAGGGTCACGTTTTTCCTTTTCTGCAAAAACTTTTTAGCAATCTTTCGAGGTTTTTGTCGTTATGTTATCGGTATATTTTTTTTTTTTTTTTTTTTCTTAATTGAAAAAGAAAAAAAAATGGAGGAATGTTTGGAGTCACGAGAAGGTATAAAACGCAGACGGATCGTTTAGGAAATTCATCAACAAGTTGGATATTGTATAGTTTACGACCGAATTGATTGGTAACAATACAATTTACTACAGTAAGTTTGAAACTTAGGAAAATACGTTATCTCATTGTTTGTTTATTTTGTTTAAAAGCCAAATGATAGGAATGAGCTTTAACAAATTGATCTTTCACTTTTGCCTATTAACCGTTTTCTCTGCTTTTAGTAATTTTCGCAAGAGAAAGGATATTTATGTTGTTTATTCTGATTTCCGTATTAAGGCCTATTGAGATAGTTTTAGATTTAAGTGTAGGTTAAGTTTTACTCTGCCTATATTTAGCTACTACTATAATCATTAAAGATTTGTTGTTGTTGTTTTTTTTTTTTTTTTTTTTTTTTTTTTTTTTGAATGGATAAGATAAAACAAAATAGGCACTCATTTAATTTTTTTTTTTTTTTCGAAACTGGTATAAAACGTTGTTGGTGAGATTTGGTTTCATGCAGAATTGCATGCAGAGTATATAGGGCGCCCCTTATTTTTCGATTTCTTGAGTTTCAATGAGTGCAGCCCCAGAATCAACTCTCTCTGTGGCACATATGAACCCTAATATTTTTCAGATTTTTTACTCGATGAAAAACTACAACGACTTGCGCTTCAAAGTCGAAAAATTCTCATAGGGATAAAAAAATCAATAATTTTTTTTTCTTAAAAAAAAAAAAAAAAAAAAAAAAAAAAAAAAAGTCATTTCTTGTTAGGCATTTTTTATAGATCACGGGGATCATAATAGTATTAGTATTATGTAAGCATTATTTTGGCCTTTCAAGACCCCCCATCCGCTATAGTAAGCAAAAAATAGGCTTAATCTTATGGAAATTTAGCATTATCGTAAGCATTTCGGAGACCTTCCCCCCATCCTTTCTTTAGTGCTTACGTAATACTTGTACGATCCGACGAATCCGGATTTCAATTTTTTCAATCTGGTTCGATTTTCGAGCTAGAGTCCAAAAATAAGCAAAAAATCCTTGTAAAGTGACAAAATAGGATAAGTCCTGATTTTTTACTCAATTTTTGGCCCCAGCTTGAAAACCTGACTAGATAAAAAAAAATGCAGTCCAGATTCGTGATGCATACGCAATAGTTCTAGAAAAAAAATTTTTTTATTTTTATTTATTTATTTATTTATTTATTTATTTTTTTAAGAGAAAAAAATTATCGATTTTTTTACTCTTATGGGAATTTTTCGACCTTGAAGCGCAAGTAGGGGCGGGTTCCCGTCGAGTAAAAAATTTGAAAAATATTTTTACCTGAAAAATATTTAGGGTTCATATGTGCCACAGAAAGAACGGGTCCAGGGGGTTCACTTATTCAAGTTCGAAAATTTGCAAAATAAGGGACACCCTACCCTATACTTTTAATTCTCAATTGTGTTCATGTCTTTAAAATGCTGGAATAATCTCCGAGTAAAAAAGAGAAAAAAAAACAGTCAAGTGCAGTGAAGTCTATCTCTTATCGGACAGCTCATGTCAAATTTTTTAAAGATTCTTGGCCTTTTATTTTTATTTTTATTTTTATTTATTTATTTATTTATTTATTTATTTATTTATTTTTTTAAGAGAAAAAAATGATCGATTTTTTTACCCTTATGGGAATTTTTCGACCTTGAAGCGCAAGTCGGGGCGGATTCCCGTCGAGTAAAAAATTTGAAAAATATTTTTACCTGAAAAATATTTTAAAGATTCTTGGCCTGTATTCCCTGGATTTTTTTTTCAACGAATTTTGACCCCTCCCTCCCCTCTTCTCCGCATTCATGATCACAGCCTCGACCTTCCTACATGATTACGTCACCTTATGACGACTCCCTTCAATTAAAAAATAAAATTTCAAATCCAAAGTTTTATTTCAAATTCAAATGTTTGATATTGCAAAATAATCTTAGATTAAAACCGAATCGCGTTTCGACGATGAGCCTTTGTATTAGAAAGCATTATTACAATGGTCCTTAATTATATTCGGTTGTACCATAGTGCTTCGGGACCGAAAATCCCAATCACAAAAGCATTAGCAGAAAATCGATCTCATCCATCCCGCCAGGCATACAAATAAAATCGTGATATAGAGAAACTTCACTAAATCGTGGAAAATAGAATTAACTCGTTTTTACTCTTTTTTTATTATTATTATTATTATTTTTAGTTTTGATGAAAAATTTTTTGAAGAAAAAGAAAAGTGTAGGATATATAAAAAACACTTCGAATTTTAGTTTCGAAAATAAGGAAAAAAAAAACAAGATCTCAGAGTTTTTTTCGGTGCCATTAACGGAATAGTCAAAAATACGTTTCCTCCCCAGTTTTTTTTCCTCGTTTGTCAAAGCAGACTTTTCTCGAAAATGAAATGCGCTTTTTTTCTCCTTTTTTTTTTTTTTTTTTTTTTCGCATCCTCCCCCTGTCAAAACCCTCTCACCTCACTTCTTGGGAGGGCGTAATTCATAGCAGTGGGTTATAAAATGTACATCTTTTCATCTGAACCGTGATATAATCTGGGTGAAAAGCAAATTCGATGATGAATGTTTAGAAAAACATCTTTTATTTAGACTAACGTTCCGATTTCCGGAAAAACTACAAGATTTTCCTTTTACCTGATAATGAAGTCTGATCGGATTATCGCTGCTTTACTTTCACTCCATCTTACCTGGAAAAACAAGGAAAAGCACAAATTCAGTTCGATCCCCTTTAAAAATATATAAGCAATAAAGCCTTTTTATAACATTTTTAATTGAAGGATTACGACCGAAATATTTTCTAAGAAAATTAATTTAAAAAAAAAAAAAAAAAAAAAAAAAAAAGTTGATGGGACGTTTGCAGTCCCGTAGGCAGGTCAAAATGGGCGTCTCGTCTCTTTTATTTTTTAGTTCTTTAACAAGAACGAACTCGTTGAGGTCCATGGGAATGTTACTTTGGCTTCTTCTCTTATATTTTATTGGTGTAGACATTTAACATTATTTGTATTATTTATGACACTTTTTTTTTTTTTTCTTACTGGAGAAATGCGTTTTCTGTTAATATCCGAAAAAATATAAAGAAGAAACATCCGGGGAAAATTATACGGTTATTATAATTTTATTTATTATCACGTGATTTGAAACATGTTATGTTACTATAACATCTTAACATGGGAATTTCCTTGCGAATAAAAAAAAAAAAAAAAGAATAATAATAATAACAATAAATAAATAGTTGTTCACTTTTCTCAAGATACAAATTTCTAATTTTCTTTTCGCTCCGGAAAAGTTTAAAATTCATGCCGAATTAACATGGTAGAGACTAAGAAAGAAAGCCATTATCAGCTTGATTGATAAGATACTCCCAGTTTTATTCTATTTCTTCAATTTGATTTACTCGCACCATTACACTTCATAATGGCTTCCCTTTTCTCTTCCTTATTTGCCATAATTTTTTAGACGAGGCTCGCCTTTTTGCAGAAAAAAAAGAAAGATTTTATCCTTTTCTTCTTTTTTTCCTCCTCTTTTCCGTATTTAAAAAAAAAAAAAAAAAAAAAAAAAAAAAAGAAAATGAAACGAAATGAAATGTCATCTCCCGAAATTTTCCCTTGAAACTTCATTAACTTGTAAAAATCTCCGACTGATGTTGATTGCTGGAGAAAAGAAAATGACACTCCTTGGTTTTACGCCTGCGAAATTTAAAGTGTAATGCGATTAACTTTTGAAAATTCAACAATGCAGGCGAAACTTTTCCTTTTGTTTTCCGGGAAAAGATGAAATCCTGATGCCGTAAATAATTAATTTAAAAAAAAGAAAAGAAAAAAAAAATGCGATCCCTTTTTTTCTTGAATAAAATGTGGTATATTCTTTGGTTTAAGAACCGTTAGGGAAAATTATAGGTTTCCAATTTGAAATGTGTCGATAAAACTCGGCAGGACTTTGACTTTGATTCGACTGACGTTATTTCCGGACATTCTCCATGATATTCCTCCTCTCTCATCTCTTTTTCTTTTTCTTTCTTCTTTTGCTCCCTTTTTTTCCTATTTGGATAAGGTCTCCTATTGTTGATGACATAATTTCAACTCGCTTCTTACGAACTTTATCCTATTGTCTACCTTTAATGGAACTATTTGTCCATTTTTTTCTCCAGTAAAATATTTTCCGGATTTTTAGAGTCGCGACGAGGAATGGAAGTCAAAAAGAGTAATAGTATATTACATATCAGGTATGGAGGTGGCGTATTGCAGGCCGAGACTGGAGTTAACGTTCGGATTGTTCGAGCCGTAACCAGTCGAGGCCTGCAAGCCACCTCCGTGCCTGATTTGAAAGATATTTTTCATCACGTGGACGGATAATGAAATTTTTTGTTTTTAAAGCGGACGGAACGGTCCATTTTCCTCCCGGAATGATGAAAAAGA
Source organism: Liposcelis bostrychophila (assembly GCA_037577465.1). Taxonomy (NCBI): domain Eukaryota; kingdom Metazoa; phylum Arthropoda; class Insecta; order Psocodea; family Liposcelididae; genus Liposcelis; species Liposcelis bostrychophila. Next base: position 16,462,154 of record CM075212.1, on the reverse strand, counting down.
TTTATTTTGTATTAGTGAGAGCAAAGCATTTTTTTTCGGAGGCCAATTAAGGTAGGAAAACGGCTTAATAAGGCTTGTTAGGTTTATCAGGTAGCTATAAGTGAAATATATATGGTGGAAGCCATTTTGGAGTGCGATTTTATTAACTTGAACATAGGAAACAAGTAGATAGGGAGGACCGGGAAGCTGGACCAGTTTTCCCGGTTTTCCACATCCAAGATTCCAGAAGAATCCTTCGGATAACCCCGGATGAATTTCGTAACTCGAATGATTTTCCTGAAAATCTTGTTTTGGGGAAATGAGATTCATTTCCGTCCTGCCCCGACGTTGTGGGAGATTGTTTTGCGGAAAAATATTTCAGGAATAATTGAAGGGAGCGGGTTAACTTTGCTAAAAAGTAAAGCAATTTAGGAATTTTCAAAATTTTTACATTAAACCGAAGGGAGCTTTTAACCATGTGACTCAAATAAGTGTAATACACGGTGGAAAGTGTTTTGTCAAGGTGTTTCAGTAGATAGGGAATAGGGAAACTGGACCACTTTTCCCGGTTTTCCACTTATAGGATTCCAGAAGAATCCTTCGGAAAACCTCGGATGAATTTCGGAACTCGTGTGATTTTCCTGAAAAGGATGAGGGTCAATAAGGCCGTTTTTTGGGCTAAATTTTCTTTTTCGTGAAATTTGATCCTTGAGTCCTGGTAAATGATTCCCCAAAAGAATTTTCGATTTCGGTCGTCGGAGCCCTTAATATTCGCCTAAAACCATGATATTTTATTAAAGCAAATTTTAAGGATCAGCATAGGAATTAAAAAATTTTATTGCGGCAGGGAAGTACTCCTACCTAAGACCTTTTAAGGGTATTTTTTCATGTTCCGAAAAATGTGTAGAACCCCCTTAAAAGCGGCAATTTTAGGTGTTTTTATTTTTTTAAACACCGTTCTTCCAAGGATTTCTGAAAACTGCATACAATATATTATAGCTTGCCCTAAGATAAACCTCACGTAATTTTTCCCGTTTGCGAATCCAAGGAATCCATTGAAAAATGCATAAGACGCGGTTTTTACGGCCTATTTGAGCTCCCTAGTAGTCAGATCTGAATTTTTTTTTTAAAACATCATTTAGGAGTGACAATTAATCGATTCCAGCCATTATCCCGTTCCATCCATGATTATGTTATCTTAAAAAAAACTTTAAAAAATTATTAAAAAATCACTTTGCATTTGATGTGTTCCATAACAAGTTTTCGAAAATGGAATATTAAAATTATAAATAATCTGTATATTTCTTCTTTTTTCGTATAAGTTAGTTGGTATTTTTATTTACCCTTCAGAAATGATGTCTTGCATCTAAAATAACAATTTAATACAAAAAATAGAAGAAATACATATATGTTTATATTTTTCACATTTCATTTTCAAAAACTTGTTATGGAACACATCAAATGCAAAGTGATTTTTTAAAAAAGTTAATAATTTTTTAAAGTTTTTTTAAGATAACTTGATCATGGATGGAACGGGATAATGGCTGGAATCGATTAATTGTCACTCCTAAATGATGTTTTTAAAAAAAAATTCAGATCTGACTACCAGGGAGCTCAAGTAGGCCGTAAAAACCGCGTCTTATGCATTTTTCAAATGGATTCCATTGGATTCGCAAACGGGAAAATTACGTGAGGTTTATCTTAGGGCAAGCTATAATATATTGTATGCAGTTTTCAGAAATCCTTGGAAGAACGGTGTTTAAAAAAATAAAAACACCTAAAATTGCCGCTTTTAAGGGGGTTCTACACATTTTTCGGAACATGAAAAAATACCCTTAAAAGGTCTTAGGTAGGAGTACTTCCCTGCCGCAATAAAATTTTTAATTCCTATGCTGATCCTTAAAATTTGCTTTAATAAAATATCATGGTTTTAGGCGAATATTAAGGGCTCCGACGACCGAAATCGAAAATTCTTTTGGGGAATCATTTACCAGGACTCAAGGATCAAATTTCACGAAAAAGAAAATTTAGCCCAAAAAACGGCCTTATTGACCCTCATCCTTTTCAGGAAAATCACACGAGTTCCGAAATTCATCCGAGGTTTTCCGAAGGATTCTTCTGGAATCCTATAAGTGGAAAACCGGGAAAAGTGGTCCAGTTTCCCTATTCCCTATCTACTGAAACACCTTGACAAAACACTTTCCACCGTGTATTACACTTATTTGAGTCACATGGTTAAAAGCTCCCTTCGGTTTTTTGTAAAAATCATAGTGAAAACAAACTCATGGCTCAGTGCTCAAGCCCATGGGGGTGTCACGTGACAGGCCTTAATTGTGACGTCACATTGTTGCATTTGAACGAAAACTTAATCAGTTCAGTAAATAGAATTATTAATAATCGTTAAAAAAAATATATATATTCAATAAAAGACTCTTATTTTTTAGCACTAATACTTAATTAATATCTAAATGTTTTTGAAGACATCAGTGGAAAAAGGAGACCGTTCAGGTTCCAACGAAAAACTGTAGTCAATAAATGAAAATCAAAAGAGGATCTAACATTTTCCTACTGCTTGTTTACAAACAGTACATAGAAAATTCTATCGGAATCAAAATGGCTTCCAAAAAAAACAATAGAAAATAGCCTGTTGTCTGAATTTTTTTTCGAGAGGTCCAACGGTCTCCTTTTTCCACTGATGTCTTCAATTATGCCAATCTTATATTTATTAAGATAAATTAAGCAACTGCACGATCTGATTTTTTTTCAATTGCAACAACGTGACGTCATGCGCGAGTCGGTTGATTTCGGCTAGGTCAATCGAGCACACTATGTTTTCACTATGGTAAAAATATTGAAAATTTCTCAAGTGCTTAATTTTTTAGTTAAGTTGACCCGCTCTCTTCAATTATTCCTGAAATATTTTTCCCCAAATACTCTCGCTCTTCTCTTAAGTTATACCAGCACTAAAATTCTCCAAGCTTGCTAATAAAATTGTAATAGTCTTTTTTTGGAAATGATCCTACATTTCCATCCTGAACATCGCTTTTCTCAATTTAAACCTAGGCTCCAGTTTCTTTTTTTTTTCCAACACCCCATACTTCGGAAACTCGTTTTACAACTTTTTTAAAGAGAAAAACATCAAAATTCCGTGATTCTTATAAGGGGGTTATTTCGAGAAGATTGGCATCTCAGCTCGTTAGTTTAGAGGTTTAGAACATCCCTGGCCAAACGGGAAGACGGGGGTTCGAGTCCTCCATGGGTACGAGTTGTTAATTTTTCTCGCAAATTTCTTTCCATGCTTCAAATTTCTGCCCTGCTCCGGGTTTTTCCCGCCAAAAATCTTATCAAAATTCTACTTCTGAAGCGCTTTTCTAATAGCGAATAAGCACCTTCGGTGAAAACTTCAGATATCTGCACCAATTACTTTTGCTTAAACATCGGGTCTGCGATTAATTTTCCGGATTCCCGGGAATTTATCATAGACCCAATTTTTAAGAAAAGGTAATAGGTGCAGATATCTGAAATTTTCACTGAAGGTGCTTATTCGCCCTCAGAAAGGCCGTTGGAACGTATAATATTAAAAATTGCTCGAAAAATTAGATTAAATAGACAATATCCAAGGTCTAGGGTGTCGCAAAAAAAAAATAAATAAATAGACTGAATCCTAGCGGGCCCGTAGCCAAGGGGGGGGGGGGGGCGTAGTACCCCCTGGAAAACATGACAGGTATAGGGCCTTCCTTAACAAGCCCAACTGTTCCCCCTTCCTCTTCGTTCTGGCTAAGGGCCCGAATCCTATCCGTAATGAATCAACATGACTAAAATACACGCGAAAAAAAAAAAAAAACGCGTGATAGTAGAAACAAATCCCCTTTTAAAACGCTCATGTTCGACTTTAAATCCGAAATATTAGAGCAAATAAAAATTAATCTGCTAAATCTGTAGAGATATTTATATATTGAAGCACCGGACACGTAATCTCTATAAAATAAATTGAAAAAAGTATTGTGAAAGAGTTTCGAATCGGTGGGATTGTTTTATTTTTACGAAGCGAGGAATTAATCATACGTCGGACAGCTCAATCTTTTCATTTTCTCAAAAGGCATGTGTGTGCGGTTTTCGACAGATTACGTCTACGGCATCCTGCATTTATTTATTTTTCATTTCGGTCAAGTTTCCAAAGCGAGCCAGGTTTTTTAAAAAGAAAATGAGGTTGATTTCATTCACGGATAAGACCATTTGAATAATGTTAATTTTTTTCCCCAACAATACAAAATCGTATTATGACAAATAAGTAATTAAGGAGCGAGATATATTAGTTGTAAATTGCTTGCTGTTTTTAATGTTTTGTTTTTATCTATTGATAAAATATCGGATGTAATAAATAATATCCGTTGGCTTTCGTAAATTTTTCCGTGTCATACCTCAGATGTCCGAAATCATCTGCATGTGTCTGAAGTCCAAAAAAAAAAAAAAAAAAAAAAAAAAAACTTTTCTCTTTAGATAATTAACTTTTTTTTCTGAAATCTATAACTTTAGCTTCGTAATTTATAGATGCTTTTACCACTTTGCTTTCAATGCCAGGATACTTTTTTAGTTTTTTTTTCTTTATCTCCGATTTTTCTTACATAAGATCATTAACTAAAAAGCTTCTGCTAAATAGCGATTATGAATATGCAATATGCTTTTCGATATTTTTTAATTTTTGAGTGGGAAGGATATAGTAATTTATGTTTTAATCAGTGTTTTAATTTTTACATTTTTAAAAATGAAAATGTCATCTCAGGATGGTAGGCAGTGAAAATTGCCACATTGAACTAGGAAGAACCTATTATCGTGTTTCCATTAAAATCTATAACAGAGGGACAGGGCTAAACAATCGATCGAAGAAGGTCGTACCATCCTGATCAAAATTTAAACCCAATGAAAAAAAAATATTAATATTTACCTATAAAATAAATAAATTAAAAAAAAAAAAAAAGAATACCCCTTCAACAAAAAGAACTAAAAAGCAAAAAAAAATATATTTTTTTTTTTAATTTTTAAAAAAGAAAAAAAAATATTTTTTGCTTTTTAGTTCTTTTTGTTGAAGGGGTATTCTTTTTTTTTTTTTAATTTATTTTCCTAATCCTTTTCAAGTTTTAATGTCGCTAAAAATTTCTTTTGTATTAAGCAGGATCCAAAAAATGGACTCGCTATGTAGTCCAAGCATTCAATTTTTAAAAATAAGAACCTGCGATCAAGTTCCTGCTTCTCGAAACAATGAAGTTATAAAAAAATCTAATAGAGTGAGCTGCTGTAGCGTAGAGAATCATGCAAATTGTCGATAGGCGATGTTTAGTCGACGCATGTGCTGTGCTTAGTTTGGTCTCCGCCATTTTGAATCTTGTCGTCGTGTGAAAGCAAACCGGTTTGTTTTCTATCTCGGGGATGTTTTTAATTAATATAATGTTGTAAAAACGTGCTTTCGGTGTGATTCGTACGTGAAATATTTATTTTTGGGATATTCGAGCATATTTTAACGGATTGTTTGACTATAAGGTACGTTAGGATATTTTTTTCTTTCTGACCAAACATGCGTGATTCATATCGTAATAGGGTTAATGTCCGAGGCAGGTTGAAACACATCCTGAAATGTGTTTAGGGAATAATTATACATTTGCTGTTACGATCTTTATAATATGAATAAGAATATTTGTTCAATTGTATGTAAAAGCAAGCCATTGGCTCCTTGTTATTAAAAGTTTTAAAAAATAAAAAATTGCTTTGAATCTATTTTGGTTATAATTGGGATTATTTATGCCAAATCAAACTGGAATTTTTAATATGATTATTTTTAAATTTTTATGGATTTGTTGAACCGCTTGTTTTTTAACTTTGATGAAAACTGTTGGTAATTTTTTGCTTTGATTGAAGTTTAAGTATGAATCAGAAATGGTTGTTTTAACACTAATGATGCTGGGGGTAAAGAGGTTTATGAAATCGTGGAAGTGTTTTGAAAGGAAAATGGCCATATTAAGGTAAATAAGCATGATGGAGTCATAAACCCAGTGTGGCATTGTTATGCTTTTTTACCTGAATATAGTCACCTTAATTGAAGGGAATATTGGCTAGATTTTTGATCGTTTATGAATTAGCAGAATTGTTTTTACAGTAATAGTAAGAGGATTTGGTTTCCTTCTGAGTCTGTTGCTTGGTAAGCTTTTAAGAAATTACTCACAGGGTGTCTACCTACCTTGAAAACCTTTACGACCTTGAATTAGCCTTGAAATTGAAATTGAACCTTGAAAAGCCTTGATTTTTAAAGACTTGAGACCCCAAAGGCAAGTTTTTTTAGAACTTTTAGTTTTTCTGAAGACCAACGTTTTCAATTATTCATATTTTTTTATTACCTCAGTTAATTTCTTCTTATGTAGGCAGGACTCCACCCTGGAATTTGTTTTTAAATTCAAAAGTCATTATTCTTACCTTGCCACCTTTCCTTGGTAAAGGTTATACTTTTAAAAAAACTCTGATCTTTCCTGAAAATAAGCCTCGAGAAACCTTAAAAAAACCTTTATTTTCGAAACTGATTTTCAGTAGACACCCTGGATTGACCGCAATGAAATATGTTATATTGCATTGAATTTAAGCTTCGAATATGGGCCTTCACTTTAATAAATTTAATAATGATCAGAGGAAATGAATGTAGGTCTGTTTATATGGTATATTTCTTATTTCTGGCTACGTTTAATATTTAATACGTTTTAATCTTTGCAAAAATTGTTGAAATGACCTTGGAGAAGGTCGAACGAAATTTCATAGTCGGCAACTGATATTCCAGTCGAAGCTAATGCAAAAAATGTTTACATTTTTATTTTCCCTATACTCTCTCTCTCTCTCTCTCTCAAATTGGTTGAAGGGGTAATTAAAATATTGAAAAATTATTAAAAAATATTAAAATATAAATAATAAAAAATATTAAAAATATTTTTTAAATATTTTTCAACATTTTGAAATATTTTTCAATGTTTTAAAAATATTTTGAAATATTTTTTGAAACTGAAAGCAATAAACATATTTTTAAAATCTTCTTCAAAATTTTTAAAATATTTTTATTATTTTTTGTTTCAACAAATATTTGCATAATATTTTTATAATATTAAAAAATATTTCAAAATTATTTTATAAATATTAAAAATTTTTTCTCATTGGGACTTGTTCAAACATCGTCGTTTTGGTTTGTCGGATAAATATAATTCTTAATATCTTGTTGTTATGAGCTTTCCCTGAGTTACACGCACTATCTGAAAAAAGTAATGAATCCATTTATACTTTGGAGGGAAAAAAAAGTCACAACAGCAAGGGTGCAATAATAACGTCTCATATTTAGTAATATCTAAAATGGGAATGGATGAAGTAACAACAAGATGAAAAAGTAATCGTTTAGATAAGAAGTGCATTATGTGAGATGCATACATTCTTGTTACTGGTAACTTTTATGAACACAAAATAAATGTAACGTTCTTAAAATATATCTCATATGGCAATCCTTACGTTTTCTTTTTATTCGCTTCTTTTTATTTCTTTCTTTTTATCTTTTTCTTTTTTTTTTTCAACTTTAATTCTTTTTGACTTTTTATTTTATTTTTCTTTCACTTTTTTTTTGTATACGTTTGCATAGATAAAATGTTTGATTCGATTTTCTTTTTGCCACAATCCATGACCGTATTCTAAGACAGACCGTAAACCTGCCTATTTTTAATCAGTAGACTGAAAATTCATCATCAACCGCCCACGATTTCCCTGGAGGCATAAGTACCGGAAAAGCCGTCGACGAACAGGTAAACCGAGAAAACGGGGGTGTAGCGGTTTTCTTATTTCAGAGAGAAAAAAAAAAATCTTTCCTCTACTTTGAATATTTCATTTAAAAAAAAAGAAAATTGCGCGTGGCATTAGATATTGATTCTATTATTCATATCTCACATTCTCTGGATAATTGATTTTCGCTTTAAACGCATTTAACTTAAGTGGATTATGGAATCAGTCCTGTTTTGATGTCGTCAGATTTCATCGATTTATCAGTCAAAAAAAAAAAAAAAAAAAAAAAAGGTTAACGGTGCTAAAGGTTTTGGATTATAATTTTTTTTTTTCGAATTATGAACGATGCATGAGTTAGTATTATTTATTTTTTTATTTTTTATAAAACTCTGTATCGGGTCAAACCTGCCGATATTCTCGTATTTGATAGATTACAAAACTGTTGAGAACAAGTTGAGAAAGTCTATTTTTGAAGACGAAAAACTTTGATAGTTGTATACAGTGTAAAAATAAAAGAATGACAGGGGTATATATTATAAAGAATCGAATGCTTATAGAAACGTCTTTTCTGACAATTTTTTTAACCTTTTTTTTTTCAATAACGGTTTCTTTTGAAAAGGGTCAGGGTGCATGACCTTCCAGAAATTTGATGAAGAGGTTTTTTTTAAAAATTGTAACAGAATAGGAAAGTTAAACGTTGTAGTAAATGAGCGATATTTTGGCTCAAATGATTTCTTTACTTCACAAGAATATTATTTTAATGAAAATCAGGAAGGGTCAACGAGGAAGATTTGGAGAAAAAAAATTCCGAAAATTCTAAAAAACAGTAGAAAGGGAATAAGAAAGCTGGCTCAGTCTTCCGGTTTTCCACATCCAGGATTCCAGAAGAAAACCTCGGATGATTTTCGGGACTCGTGTGATTTTCCTGAAAATCCTGTTTTGTTGGAAAGCTGTACCACTCTTTCCGGTTTTCCACATCCAGGTTTTTATCTTCCCGGTTTTCCACGTCCAGGATTCCAGGACTTCGGGACTCGAATGATGTCTGATTTTTTTTTCCTGATTTGGGAAATGTGATGCATTTCCACCTTCCCCCGACACCATCTCGGGAAAGCTTCGATTTCCCTCAACCTCCCACAACGTCGGGGAAAGGTGGAAAATCATCTCATTTCCCAAAACAGGAAAAAAATCAGACATCATTCTAGTCCCGAAATCCTGGAATCCTGGATGGGGAAAACCGGGAAGACTGGTCGGGCTTTCCAACAAAGCAGGATTTTCAGGAAAATCACACGAGTCCCGAAAATCATCCGAGGTTTTCCCAAGGATTTTTCTGGAGTCCTGGATACGGAAAACCGAGAAGACTAGAGCTAGTTTTCCTATTCCCTTTCTACAAAGCCCCAGCTTTACTTGTTCATTTCAGACTCATTATTTTTTTGCCATGTTTATTGTGATTTGCTTAAAAATAATTTTCAAAATAATTTTACCCTATTAAATATTTTTGGAAAATTTTGCACTGGAATAATTTTAAAGGAAAGGACCAAGAGCTTGAATAAGAAAAGAAGAAAAAGAAATACTTCGATATTTTTAATTTAGAATATCACAAGAAATGAAAAGTTGATTCACTTGCCATTTTGATCTCTGGTGACCCATAAAAGAAAATTATCAACAGTCAACGAACTTTAGTGTTTTCTTTGGTTTTGCTTTTCAGTGAAAGGAAAACCTGATTATTTATTCGTCACATCTTTCTTGCATTATAATTCTCCAAAACTGTAAATCTGCTGAATGGAAAAAAATCAAAGTAGGCTTTTTTATTCCAGGTTTTTAAATTTTTTTCGGGTTTTACAAAAAGGCAACGCTACAGATAATGTCAAAAACTTGGTGAAATTTCATAATACCGGGCCCTCGTTTCAAAAAGTCTTCCAAATGTTTAAACAATTTCCAACGGGAAAACATGGAATTTTATAATTGTAGAATCGATTCTCAATTTTTTGGATCCAGTATTTTTCCTAACAAATAAAAACAGTTCTTTTTTCAGGTTCGAGGACGACTGTAAAATATTGTATATATAAAAAAGAGAATAAAATAACATATTGTAATTTTTTTTTTTTTCGTCGAAACGAAGCCGATAAACCGGATTCCCAATCAAATAAACAAATAGCAAATAATGATATGCTTTTCCATTGCTGCATGTAGTTCACCGAATTAAATAGCTTTTAGCGATTCGAAGCATGATTCGATTGATTATTTTCGAGTATGTTCTCTTTGTTGATTCGCTTCTCGATTGTTTGCCCGATCTTTGCCTGGAAGCTGCCAAATATATTCTGGTTCTTTTTTTTTTTTTTTTTTTCTCCATATATTGTTATACGACGAAATGATTCCAAAAACCATCCCTTTAATATAAAAATAGACCTTCATATTTTTGAACTTTGAAAGTTTGAAACGACTTTTGGATGTGGAAACGATACTTGATAATAGGTCTTCCGCGTTAAGTCGGCCTAATTCAGTCTACCGGAAGATGATACTTAAATGTTAATAACAAAAATAGTTGTATGCGTAAAGACGACCTAACTTAACTTCGGGTAAAACCCAACTTAGTTTAACTTTTCCTCGGTAGTTTGCATCCCTCAGGGTATCGAGATAAGCATATTATTAAAAATTAATTGTCTGTTCTGTTTCTGTTCGACTTTTATCTATCGATTTTCGTTTCCTTTTCGAGGGGGGAAAAAAAGCGATGTCAATTTCAGCGAGAGAAAATAGGCCTGGGAAATCTTTTTAAAGTCAAGAAAAAAAAAATTAGAATAAATGAGCTAAGCTTCCACAATGCTTGTTAAAAATTCTTTTTCCATCATGCACGGCGGATGTTTAAATAACTTTTAGTGAAATTTAAAAAGTTGCTACTGCTGAAGCTTTTAAATCGCTTCCGTTTTTCCGTGAGTACGATTTCAATTTCCGAAGTCTTTTTTTTTCAAGAATCAGAGTACTGCATTTGAAAGATTTTCTTCTTTTTTTTCTCTTTTCTTTCTGAAGAAAATGGAAAAAATCATATTGGCAACATTACGCAGAAAAAAAATTGGTATCTGTTTAAAAAAAAAAAAAAAAATGAAATCTAAGTGAAATTAATGACTTAGCGCAATTTCAAGGAAGTTGAAAAACAAAAGCCAGGCTTTTCCGATTGCTTTTAAAAAACTATAAAAGTATCTTTGAAATAAGGGGGAAAAAAATCTGAGTTTCAAATTAAAAAACTTGTAAAAGAGGCTTTCAACGCTTCTTTTCCGTTTAACTGGAATTTTCTTTTACGCTATAAAAGGAAAAGCATGATAAATTTTTTTCAAAAAAAAGACGAAAGTGAAAATAATAACGATAATCGAGCCCTCTTATTTTCAATTTATTTTAAAAATAATTAATTAAATCATCTCCTTTTCCCAAGTCGCCCATTAATAAAAGAGTAGAAATAAAAATTCGAAAAAAAAAAAAAATTAAATTTTTGTATAAAGACTTTCTTAGGTTTTCCGTGCTTGTTAACTCGTGAAAATCATCGATGTGTAATAATTAACGATCGATGTAAGTCTTCAGGCAGTATTCTACCTTAGTTGGGTAAACATAATTTTTGTGTTCATTTATACTTCAACCTTTTTGCTTCTTTTATAACCAGGCTGTTGAGAATACACAGTAAAAAATGTTATGTAAATATGATCTAAACGGTCCACATAAATTTTTTCTGTTGTTTTTCCCAAAAGTTAAACATAAACAAAAGCAACATAAGAATTATGTGGATTAACTTTTTGACATAAAATTTTTTACTGTGTATTATATTTGCAGAAATCTATACATGTATAGGGAGCGTTCAAGTTTTACGTAAGACCGAAAGGGGGGAGGGGGTACTCGAAATTCTTACGATTTCTTACTTGGGGGAGAGGGGGAGAGGGGGAGTTTGGCAAATCTTACGTAAGAATTTCCATTATAACTTACTGTTCAGGTTTTTATAATTTCTAAAAATTAAATTGTTTTAATTTTTTTTCGAATGTCTGAAGTAGAAAAATTGAAAAATTTTTTCAAAAAATTTTGAGAAATAAAAATTTATTTTTTGATGAGGTTTTGTGCCAATTGCAGCCTTCTTAAGGGATATTAGTATAAACTATAAATGCAGATTTAAGAAAAATGTTACCCCAATTTAAAATTGGCGTTAAAAGAAAGGTGGGGGGGATCCCCGAAAGTTTTAAGCAATATAATAGGAGGGTCGAAGAAATCTTACTGATTCTTATGAAGGGGGGGAGGGGCTCCGAAAACCCGAAAAAAAAGTCTTACGTAATACTTGAACGTTTTCATATTGTAGCAACGATTTTCCCCCCTAATCAAATCAACTTTTTTTTTTTTTTTTTTTTTTTTTCTCATTAGTGAGACCTAAACTTAAAATTAGGTCGAAGATGTTACAGAAATGACTAAACTGCTTCCATTCCGGTTGCTGTATTCATTTCTAGAAATAACACATGTATACTGCACCGTTCCGAACTTTTAAAACTTCAGAATATCCCAGGAAAATAGAAATTTTTGGACGATTTTAATTTTTTTTCTGAAGAAAATAGATTTATATTCTCTTCATCTAAAAACTTAAAGGTTAAAAAAAAGAAAAATGAAATACAAAATTGAACCGCGATGCCTTTACTTAACGAAGAGATGTCAGTTACATTAACGCATTGTCCCTAAACTCTTCACAACGGACAGAAACGTCATAAAAACGTCAAGAGAAAAATTGCGAAATTCAAAAAGTTGAACTTTTTTTTTTTGTATTTTTATTAAATGCCAAAATGTTTCGTGAAGATTTTTAAAAGCAGGGAACATTTTTGTTGTCAGTTATTTTCATTCACCTGAATCTTTACCGGAAGCTACTTACTTGAAAATCGGAAACTTGTAACGTCGATGTTGGAACTGTTTTATAGAGGATAAATAAATCAGTCGACGAATTTTCAAGGCATAGTTTTTTATACTCTTCATTTTCATTTAGGAATACGTAAGATTTGGTTTTGAGTTTTGGGTATCTCCATTATTTTTGAACGGAGAGCAATAGGAACGACACTTTGCGGGGATAACTTTTTGTCAAGTGGCTATTAACGCATGTCCGCCTGTCCTCTTTTTTTCGTGCTTCAAAGCGGGACGCAATTTTAGCCTGTACTTGAATGACCCCTCGTAGGTGTCAATTTTTTAAGAGGTCATCTGCTCCTTCCGGACTCTGAATAACGCTGCTATGGCTCTGCTTACCATTCGGCTCAGCTGAACCGGAACTGTAAAAAATTTCTACAAAATTCGCGGAAACTATCGAAAATACGCTTTCTTTTAGTATGACGCGTCCAGATAATTTTATCTTCTCGGAAACTCTTAACACTGCTACCATTATTTTATTTTTACTTCATTTTTTTCATCGAGTTAAGATTAATGTCGTGCCTCGAAATAAGAACTGATACATGTAGCAACCGAAAGCTGTCCAGAGGGGGCGATTTTTACGAAACCTTCTTTTTTTTTCGAAGAAAATATAACATTAGTCAAGTTTCCACTTGAAAATTTCTTCCGCCAATCGATAAAATGTACTTGGGGAAAGGAAAAACAAAAGGAAAATACTCATTTAGATGATTGGCTGTCTGGAAATACCGGAAAATATGAGGGAAAATGAATTGCATGTCATTTGTAGCTTGTCGCTATAAATTGAGTGAGTTTTTCCGAGAACTATTCGTTTCATGACACCTTGTTTAACCATTAAACAACGGTCTTGATTTTACGTGACAACGAACACAAACGAAGAAATAAAATTACAAAAAATTAAAAAAAATATATAACACTAAAATAAAATAAACCTAAACGCGCTTTTTTTTTCTTAATGATTCGTGATCCCTTTCTTATCGGCGAAAAAAATCTAGCGTTTATTCGGGAAAAAGAAAATAGAGTAAAAAAAGGGGACTAAATTCGATGTTTCCCGCTTTAAAGACAAGGTTTATACCACGCAATGGCAAAACTCTTATTCGGGAAGCTACAAGGAGGGCTCGTTCATTTCCGCCGGAAATATACGGCTTGACAAGCTAAATTTAAAGCCGAGAAAATTTTCGAAAAGCCAACTCCTAAATTTAAAGGAAAATAGAGTGCGTTAAGAGGGGTTGTACCATCTGGTGATTACGATCTCAGATATATATATCGAATCCACCGAGAAGAAAGGATATTTTTAGATGACGAAAAGAGAAAAGGGTCCTTGTAGCATCTCAAAGATCAAAATGTTAAAAAAAAAAAAAAAAAAAAAATTGCTGAAGTCGGAGAGGACGTACCGTACGTAATAAACATTTTATGAATATAAAGTACTATCAAAAAGGTGAAATTTATACGGAACGTGCATATATTTATTTTTGATGAAGTAACAACTCGAATTTAGCACGTATAACACGTACCAACTCCAGTTTTGAATGATTTATATTTTTGAAAAGATTATACTCTAATTACCATTTTAGTTTATGCAAAGATTTTATTATTACCGATTCGAAAAAATGCATAGCGGGCCTTTTTGAATTAAATATTAAGCTTTTTTTCGTCATGCCAGAAAAATCGATAAACAAAAAAAAAATCAGCGCCGAGAAAATCTGGGCCGATTCTCACTAACTCCTTTCGACAACATCGTGTAATTACACTTAGCTTACGGTTCATCCGGAATTTTATTTAAGTAGGAAGCACTACCCCCTTGATCAGATGTTTAAATAAAACAACATCGAAATATCATGAGAATTTAATGAGTTTTGCCTCGATTTGCATTACATTTCCGCATTTTCCTTTACTTGTTTTTATTTATTTATTTATTTATTTTTTCAAAATCAGATTTAATTTTTAGGGAGCATAAGATTAAAAACGTTTATTTCATACGAAATCCAAATAAAACTGTATATTCGTTACGTATACCCTTTTTAATCTAAAATGAAATCAACACTCATTAGCAGGTAAAATTAACAGCAATTAGCAGTAATTACAATAATCAAGAAATAAACAAAACTGCAATTTTGCTAATTTCAAGCCGAGCTGAAATTCGTTTTTCCAGATTTAAGAGTTTAAATTTCAGAATAAGTGCTTTTGAAAAGTTTTATTTTGTAGCGTTTAAATGGGATATATTTGATGCCTGAGAAACGCAAGGGGTATATGACAACATAATAAGTAAGTCGTTGGAAAACAGTAAGAAATTATGAACGGGAGTATAATGTGAAAATTGAAGGGAGAACGGATCAAACTTTATAATATATCCGAAATTAGTTCGGAGTTACAGAATGTATCAGGGATTTATTTTGTTTGACTTAAGATATCGAGGGGATTATATGTAGGACCGGTTGTTGAATCGGAATTCATATCTTACTGAAAGGAGAGCTCATTAAAGTCGATCTGTTAACAGAAAAAACGTTTTCTGTGGGAGCAGACGACTGCGCAACGGTAGATCAAAAAAATAGTGGCAGTTTAAAATGAGACTCAAGTCATTTAACTTCTTCTGCTCCTTTATTTGCCTTATAAGTTAGCTGATTACCGTGTCTAGGTAGGGGTCATCGAAATATGACGACAGCTTTTTGAAGAAGTGGAAAGGGTCGACAAATTATGACCAATGATGACGTGGAGGCAGGAGAAAGTTTGTGAAATGATGATGTAATTATATACTTTACGTAGAATTACATTTTTAACACCAACATTTTGCATTGGTTTGAGGCTTTTCCTTGATTTTTCGGCTTTTTTAAATTCAGACATTATCAACAAAAAATTTTGACTAAAATTAATTTATGAAGAAAAAAAATCAAGAATTTTTTTTTTTTTTTTTTTTTTTTTTTTTGAAGTGGCTTCGTCAAAAGATGATGCAATTAGCTTGGTTTAAAGCTTGGGGATATGATGACGAGTGATGACAAGGATGAGGAAGGGGTCAAAATTCGTCGAAAAAATGATGACGCCATAATTAAATAACCACCATTAGGTGGTTATTTAATTATGGCGTCGATTAGGTTGTTGCTCGTTTATAAGCTAAATGTGAGAGACGAGAGATATTTTTATTTGCTGTAGTTCCCACTTATTGGTTGAGAACCTCTGTTTTCACCAAATTAATTTTGCCTTTAATTTTGTTATCGTGGATTTCTTTTCGTGCGAAAAAGATTGCTATCTTGTGACCAGTTTTCATTTCGGTTTTTCAGATTATTGGTCATAAGCCCAGGCACCAATTTTAATGGAAGAATGGTGGAATTTGATATTTATCCACTATTTGGTGAAAAAAAAAATGGTGGAAAAATGGTGGGAAAAGTCTTAGAATCCAGGTAGGCTCCATTAAAAATTTCACATGGAACCAATTATTTTTCCACAAAATGTTTTTGCCTGGGAGGCAGCTGCTTTAACATTCATACGGCAAAAAAAATTCTGTTCTATTACTTGTTTCTTATTTAAAATAAACAAGCTACAGGGGAGGTTCCCACTCTTCGATACTCTTCAATTGCATTTATTTTTATTCGGAAACGTAAACGTTTTCATGTTACGCTAGCCAGATATTGAAAAGGACCGTAAAGAGTTTCGAAATGTAAATAATTTTTTCGTCATACAGGGCAGATAAATCCATTTATCCCGCCCTAAATCCATTTATCCGCCCTAGGACGGATAAATGGAAGTATTTACAGACTACTTTACGCCGTACTTTGAGATGAAAAATATCTTTCAATATAAGAAATACAAATTTCTTCAAGTTTCTGCAAGTTTCAAGAGACTTGCCCGTCTCGACCTATTTGAGGTCCTCGCCTTCAGCTCGGGCTTAAAACTTGGTCTCGACGGGCAATTTTGACCTTAGCATCCCTTGTTTAGAAATATACTATTTCTTATATCTTCCCCAAAGCTAAAAAAAACTTATCATACATTCCGGAATATGAGATAATCATTTTCGCTGACATAAGCGCAGAAAGCAAGAGCGAAATCTACTTGTATGTACGAAAAACAAAAGTACGAAAAAAAAAAATCCGATTCGTTAAATTTATTATTATACCTTTCGCACGGCTGCCGTTCTGTTATTTGCGAACATATTTCGACCAAAATTTATAAAATTCTTGTCCTTAGTGCCCCCTATTCATATACTAAATTTGGGATCGATCGGACTCAAATTGAGTCTCCAATCTAAGCACAAAAAAATGAAAACAGACACACACACACACATAAGGCGTTTACAGGGTATGAAGCCCTATGGCCGCATCACAGATAAAACGCCAGGCGGCTCTATCCTGGCAAGCCGTCCTCCAATCGGAAAACAGACGGACGGACATATTCATAAATAGCTTTGGTTTGAAAAGTTACCCCCACAAAGTGCCTTTTTTTTTGCTCTCCGTTCAATATTAACGGAGGTACCCGCAAACTCAAAATCAAATCTAATATACTCTTATCAAATTGAAGAGTATAAAAATGGGCCTGAGTCCCGTCAACAACTCCGTAAATCCTGTGGATAATGATACTGCCGTTTCCGTGATGGGCGAATAGCCCAGTTTTTAATTCCTTTCAAATTATTTGGATTAAATTGAAAACAAACTATAATTCTCCTTACTTTTATTTTTTGCAAGCAACATAAAGCATTTTAAAAATAAAAAAAAAATATTATGATTGAGTTGGTTAAAGGAAAGTCTCATTAAGAAGGCGATGCCTGTCCGATTCCATATCAACTATGCATCTGTCGGCAAATTATGGCCCGAATACGTTTTGGTGTTTCCTCATTAGAACTGCCTTCTATTAGATTACATGGTTGCAGGTAAAAGGCTTTGGTAATACGAGTTGATTGTTCGTCCGTAATCGGGAATAATTCCAAGCCGCCAAGTGTATTATCCTAACTGTTCGGTAGAGTATTATTATGTGATTTTGATGCGAGCCGATCGCGTAATTTTTTTTATCAATTCTTTAATTAATGAAAATAGCTGCGTGGAAAAATTCTAATGTGACACAAAAAGACTTTTTAATTGAGAACGCGCTTGAATAGGTCTTAAAGGAAGATTCTTTCAAAAATTCTGTACTCTCTATGCTCTTGAATATAACATCTAGCACCATTTATCAAATATTGTCGTAAAAAAAAAAATGTAATTGTCACTATGCGTGATTATTAATAACCTCCAAGTAGAAAAAAGGGCAACATTATTCTTGAAAGAATGACAAGTACAGGGAAGCAATCGGTTTAACTGTCAAAAAACAGAAACTGTTTTGTATCGGCTTAAATAGAACATATCCTGATATAATGGATATTCGTAATGCCCCATGTACAAACAATATTTCATATTTTTTCGTCGTTTATTTGGATCCGTTTCAATGTTTTCATTTGCCTATTAGTTTCAATTACAAAAATGAACGAAATAACGCGTGGGACTTTATGAGAACTGAATTTTTTATTCGATATAGAAAAAAAAGGATTACCGCCATCCTTGTGTTGTAAATTTTAACTGCAACAAAGGTATATTGTTCTGGGCGATTGACGTTTTTTTTTTTAAATCCTACCTAGTGTTTTTTTTTTCTTTTTTTTTTGCCCTGCGATGCGAATTTTTGATTTCGCAATAAAAATTCAAATTCAGCAAAAAGTGTTGGAATTCTAAATCTGTACTAAAAACGAGAGGTTCGAAGTTAAAATAGTTCACATAAATCAGCTTTTTATATCCAGGAAAAAAAAAAAAAAAAAAAAAAAAAAACATTCGATCATTTTCTAACGAAACATAAACTGATGTCGGAATTTTTGAAAAGTGCAAGGTATTCGGAATAAAAAAAAGTCGGAACAACTAGTTTTTATTAAAATAGTAACCAACCATTAGTCTTATAATGGAGTCATGCTGTCGGGTAACTTTAACGATTTTCACATCCGAACTCGAAAAACACGTCGATTATTTCTTGGGGCCGACTAAAAGCTCATTCACAGTTTTTTCTCTTAACGATCTTTAAGCCGTTTTTGAAAACTTTTGGAAATCTTTAAAAAAGAAAGAAAAAAAAAACTCGATGAATCTGATAATGTTAATTATGGGGCAAAAGTTGTTACAAGATTCATGAAAATGACAAAGAAAATCGTCATAGAGATAAAAAAAAAAAAAAAAAAACTGAAACGGGAAAAAACTTTCAAAGATAATTAAAATGTGATGAGAAGTTTTATTTTTTTTTCTTTCTCTTCCTTTTTTTTTTTCCACAAGAAAAACGTCAGTTGCAATCAGGAAATCATTTTCGAATCAAGTACTTCGTTTGGTAACTTTTTTTCTTTTTCTCGTTCTTTTGCCGTATTGGTCTCTTGACGCCTCCTATCAGTTGCACCTCATCGTTTACCTTTTGATTTACGAGTTTTTCGAAAACCTTCTATCAAAATCGATTTTAAATGATCCTTTTTGAATGAATGGCCACGATCTTTTTTTCCCCCCGATTTGTTGAGGTTGGGACTCGGATCGTTTTCTTCGACCTTTTTTTTTTTTTTTTTCTTCGATTTTCGGAATCAAGTTTTTATTATTATAGAAAATTATTGGACTTTCGACGGACGAAAATGAAATCGAGGAAACAGTGGCGTCACCAGTATTTTCATTCGAGTATTGGAATCCTTTCTTCTCCAGAAAAGAGAAATTTCTTTCTAAAATTTTTCTTGAGAAGAAAAAAAAAAAAAAAAAAAAAATTCCTCAGAATTTTTGCGAATAAATTATTGGAATTTTTCTTAGGGTGCAAATTTACTATGGAATGTTGGACCAACATGTTGATATAACATTCCCCTTGACAATTCCTTGTTGTACCAACTTGTTGTAACATGTTGGTACTCCTACGCCAAAATTAGTGTGGAATGTTGGTTCAACAAGTTAATACAACATATTGGTACAACAAGGAATTGTCAAAGGGAATGTTATATCAACATGTTGGCTTAACATTCCACAGTGAATTTGCACCCTTACATACCACAACAAAGTTGCTCCAACAAGTTGGACAATCATGTTGTACCAACTTGTTGAAGCAACTTGTCGTACCAACATGTTTGACAAACGAACGAATTGACTATTGCAGAATTTGCTCCTACGCCGAAATTAGTGTAGAATGTTGGTACAACATGTTGGTACAACTTTTGCCAAATACTTTGTAGTTTCAAACTTTTGAAATGGAATTATTTTTTAAAATGTATTTTGAAGCAATTTGTACTCTTGAAGTGGCAAGAAAGTCTTAAATGTCGGTTCGCTTACAACAGATGAGCGTGAAATAAGCGCTTCAAATTTTTTATCAATTTTTTTTTTTTTTTTTTTTTTTTTTTTACAGTTTTACAGTTTTACTTGATATTAACGTCATCAATTCTTCTTGGCTAATTAGAGCCAAGAAAAGGTTTTTGAAAAAAAATTTTGAAGCGCGCGTTGAGACGCTCGTCTTTTGGCAATCCGACCTACATCTTTAGGGCACAATGCCAATTTGTAAAAATTTGACATAAGTGCCGGTACCCGCAAAAGTCTAAAGACGCCACTGCCAGAAAATAAAAATCTTTCTAAAAAGGAAAAGAAAAAAAGGAATTTTATACGTCAAAAACAATACAAAATGTGCAATATTCGTCAAAGATAAATAACAAAAACCTATTTTTTTTTCTCTGAAGTTAGAGATCGCCCTGATTGATGAAGAAAATAAACAAAATGTCTGCCAACGATTGAAGTGCTCCAGGCGGCAGTTAATGAGAATTTAAGAACTATCAAATATAATCAGAAACCATATTTTTATATCAAACTCTTTTACCTTTTTTTTTACAAACGACTTCCTCAGATATAAAAAAATCAAACTTTATTACAATTATATTAACAAAATGGAGAGAAAGAAGAAAAAAATCCGTTTTTTATCAAAGCTCGTAACGTCAGCTTTTACTTTATAATGAAACAAAGCATTTGAGAAAAAAAAAAGTTTGAGAATTTTTTTATTTGTTTAAATTGGATAATGTCCTCGGGGCGTACTTCGAGTAATATAACTTTCAAGCATAAGAAATTCTTTTCTTTATCATGACAAACCAGTCGCGAAAAAAAAGCAATGTTTTTAAAATTAGGCGCGAAAACCCCAAGTTTCGCAGTGCGGGCGTTTTAATATTGTACTAGGAAAGCTTTTTCGTAACAATGCGTGAGTATCTTTTGAGTATACATAGGAGGAAAACACATCCCGATTTAAACTCTAAAGGGAACCATAGTAAGATTTTGGCAAACGACCAATTTCATTTATCATTGTTAAGTGTCATTTTTAAGGTCGAACGCTGTATTACGCACAAAACATCGAGAGCTCCTATTGAATTTAGTTCGACCGGAAACTCTACGTCCTTATAAGAAAAGAAATGATTTTGAAGTCCGCAATGGTGGAATAGCGTCTTCTTGTCACCAAAAAAAAAAAAAAGATGGTTGTCTTAGATAAAATAAAGTCAAATGGGAAATTACAAATAAAATGTATATCGAAATTCTTTTATTTAAGGAGGACAAATATTAGTTTGATTAGAGAGCGAGACCGACATGACGAGTCTTTTACGTTTAAATTTGAAATGATGCGCGAAGAACAGTCTCCCTAATTGTTTTGAAAAGCTTTTGCCCACGAAGGGGGTCTACTTATTAAATTATGGCTGTCTGCCCGAATTTCTTGTTCCATTTTTTTCCTTTCATTATAATCAAAAGTTTTTTATAACAAAAAAAAAAGTGACTAAATCGAACTTTTAAAAAAAATTTTAAAAAATCTCAAATGAGAATATAATAAAAAAGGGATATAAGCCTAATAAATCGATTCAATAGGATCAAGTTGCAGAATATTGTGATAGTGGTGATGGCATTACCAACAAGTCATTCAAGTATTAGAGAACGTTCAAGTATTACGTAAGACGTTTTTTCGGGTTTTTAGACCTCCTCCCCCTTTCGTAAGAATTATTAAGATTTCTTTGCCCCCCCCCCCCCCCGTATTATATTACGTAAGATTTTCGCTGACATCCTTTTTTTTGTAGCGCCAATTTTAAATTGGAGTAAAATTTTTCTTAAACCTAGATTGTGTTCATTTCTTTATTTCTGTAAAAAAATTGTAACAGAAAATTCAGCATTATATTGTAAAAAATACTGAATGCATCAAAAAATCTATCTTTATTTTTCAAAAATTAGTGTAAAAAAAATCTCAATCTTTTTAAATATTCAAAAAAAAAGGAAACTAAAATTAATTTTTTTAAAATTATAAAAAAAGTCTCAACAATAAATTATAATAGAAATTCTTACGTAAGATTTACCAAACTCCCCCCCTCCCCCATGTAAGAAATCGTAAGAATTTCGAGTACCCTCTTCCGGTCTTACGTAATACATGAACGTTTCCTTACGTCATCGTAATTTTCGATTATTTTTGACCCCCTCCCCCCTAACATGCTGATGTGATATTTTAATTGCCCTTAACAGCCAACTACAAATGCTGCCAGTGCAATCTATGGTTACGGCGCAGAATGAGGAAGGAATGAGGATATTTATTGCTTTCCTATTTAGTTTATAAGCCTATTTCAAATACCAGAAGGCAGTGATTGTCAGTCCTTGCTGGAAACTCGGCTATTTAAATTATCCGTAAAAGTGCAAAATGACTAAAGTTTTGAGGATGTATGTCGTATATATAAATTTTACAAATCAAATTGAATAAAGAGATGGAGTTGCTCCAACAGAATTTATTCAGCGGGTCGCCTAATCGCGTTCTAACCGGTTCCAATTTTTAAAAAAAATTAATTTTTTCCACGATTTTTATCCTAACTTCACAGCACTAAAAATAAGAGGTTTTTAAGGAGGTTCTACCGGTGAATTTGAGATTCTAAGCTGATCGTTCTCCTGCAACTTAAATATGGACGAAACTTTATTTATTTTTTGAAAAAAAGTTTTATTGGAACCGAATAAATTTTTAAAAAAAATTAATTTTTTCCACGATTTTTATCCTAACTTCACAGCACTAAAAATAAGAGGTTTTTAAGGAGGTTCTACCGGTGAATTTGAGATTCTAAGCTGATCGTTCTCCTGCAACTTAAATATGGACGAAACTTTATTTATTTTTTGAAAAAAAGTTTTATTGGAACCGAATAAATTTTAAAAAATATAGGAATATTCCTTTTGACATTTTCCACAACTTTTGTTACATGAAATTTTGATCCTTTGTCGATTTGTGGTATTTTTAGTGAGATTTTCTCAAAAAAAAACCCAATGTTTTTAAGCGAAACACCAGCATGTTTACAATTTTTGCAAATTATTTTTGTAAAGAGTTTATAAAATATTTTAATTAATAATAACAGCAAATTTTAATATGTCAAAAAAATTGTGGAGAATGTTACGAGGAATATTCCCATGCTTTTAAAAAAAACTTTCGGAACCAACTAAATTTTTTTAGGCGTAAAAGCATTTCTTCATAAAATAATGAATGTTGCTCCCATGCTTAAGTTGCAGGAGGACAATCAACTAAGAGTCGCAAATTCATCGGTAGAACATCCTTAATCGAATTCAAAAATCGACTTGTATAAAAAAAAAAAAATGTGCTTCAGATTTGCGAGGAAACATAATCGATATTCTCAGGACTGGAGGTTTATTCGATCCGACCGATGTTTCATATGATTAATTAATCATATTTGCATCGTAATATTATGATAACAAAACATTCGCGATAAAGCAATCGCATTTTAAAACAGTTTGACAATGTTGGAAAGGTTAAAAACGGTGATATCATAACTATGTCGACAAGGGAGTCGGGGAAATGTTAAAAAGAAAACCCGGGTAAAATCTTACCCGAAATCTCTTGCCTTTCCTCTCTGCTTTTAATTAATTGCAGCTTTCTTAAGGAAACTGATTTAATATCTTTTAAAAGTTCAAAAAGTTTTTAAAGGTGTTAATAAAGGAGACATCTTATTTGGCAACTGGGATATGAAAATAAATTAAAAAGGAAAGTATTGAAAAGCTCTGGGAGTCTCTCTCGAAGGAATCAATCGGCGACAGAGGAATAGAAAGTAGGAGAAGAAGAAAAAAGAAAAAAAAAAAAAAAAAAAAAAAGAAAAAAGTAAAAGAAGAAAAAAAGAAGAATCTTCGAATTTGACTCAATTTACATGCAAATGAATGAGGATTACACTCGTCGGGGGGGTCTCTGGATTCAATTATCTCGTATATTCTTTTCTTTTTTTGTTTCTCCATCCCGTATATTGCAATTTTTCAAGATGGAGTTAAATTGCTTAATCCAAAGCGATTCCTTTTGTAGCTCGTTTATCAGAATTTCACCTTATTCCCGCGGTAAAGAAGAATTCAAATAACTGAATGGCTCGGATTATTTGCCTTTTATACGTCTTAATCGAAAAAAAAAAAGTTTAAAGCCTCTTAACCCAAGTAACATTGGTTGGTTGAATAACCATCCCAGCAACGTTTTTCCCCGACGTCAAAAGACGGTCGGCGTTAACGGATATTTTTACGTTGAAATGTCCGGGCTAAATAACGGTCCTGGCAACGGTTGAAAAAACGTTTTTTCAACTACGCCCTTGACTATAAATCAACTATGAAAAGAAAAGAAAAAAAAAGAATAGATTTTGATATGACTATTATAGCACCAACATGAAGAGTATTATATCTTTTTCTCTACATAATGTCATAACGCGAACTTATCCCTAAGTATTACGGACCACTACATTTTACTTGCCTATTATAAATTTGGAACTTCTATATATAGTGCAAAAGAGCAAAGCAAACTGTCCGCGAAATACCCAATTTTTTGTCTTAAAAATCAGATTTCAGGTATTTTTGTGTAATATTAGTATTTTTTCATTTTTATAGACCTATTAAAGGTCCTCAAGTTGAGGTTTTGCGATTTTATATTTTGACTTTTCCAAAATCCGGGAAAACTTTTCCCATAAGCTAAACATTAAAATATACATAACGAAATTAGACGTTATGA
Source organism: Liposcelis bostrychophila (assembly GCA_037577465.1). Lineage (NCBI taxonomy): Eukaryota > Metazoa > Arthropoda > Insecta > Psocodea > Liposcelididae > Liposcelis > Liposcelis bostrychophila. The sequence goes on along the minus strand of CM075212.1, from coordinate 16,437,470 downwards.
GACGGACTGCCAGAGCCTAAAATGTAGTGTAGTAGCACACACTTTGTGTAGTTATAGAAATCTAAAATGTGTAGTATCAATTTGACAATATGTGTAGTACAATTTTAGCATATTTCGGTCAAAAAAAGTTGAAATAAAATGGAGAAAAAGAAATTTTTAAATAAAAAAAAGAAATTTTTAAATAAAATTAAAAAATTTTCAAATACAATTTAAAAATTTTATTTTTCTAAACACATGAATATAGACTGGTAGTAGATGCAATTTTCCAAATTCTGAAGCTTTTGTTATTTCCCTTCGCTTTTTTATTTTTTTATTTTATTTTATTTTTTTTTCTAAATTTGAGAAGCCAAAAAGTCTTTTTGGTTTTTCTTAAGATTGAGGGGGGGGGGAGGGGGGGGGGGGGTAATTTAATGTGTATAGTAGCTTTTTGAAATAATTTTAGGCTCTGCCGACTGCCCGGGTATTGGTTAGTAGCTAACGTTGTCTTGTAGTATTATTCAACCTAGTTGAAAAAACGTTCGTTTAATCAAAGGTTGATTTTTGGGCTCTGACGTTGTTCGTTGCAATTCAACGTTGCTGGGATGGTTATTCAACCGACCAATGTCACTTGGGAAGCGATTTTTTTTTCTTCTCAATAGCGCAAAATCCTTTTTTCCAATTGAAGTCTTTTCGTGGTCGTTTAAATTTTTTATTTTATTTTATTTTTTATTTTTAGGTATTTATTTATTTTTTTTTTTTTTCTAACCGAAAAGTAAATAACAATTCGAATAAAAAAATTGACCCAATTAATTTGAAAATGGGGGAAGCCATGTTCTTCATTTAAGAAAACTTTGTTTTTCTAGGGCATCTCATTATCTCGAAATCGGTCGGATCCAGGATTGTACTTGACAAATACTGATGAAATGTTATATTTAATTAAAGCGAAAAGGAAAAGGAAGGTTGACGACGGTGAAATTTCCAGATAATTTGAAATAAGATGTCAAAGAAAGGTAAATCTTCAAAAGGAATCTCCTTTTCTCTCGCAGTGTTTCTAATAATACTCATTTTAAATTATTTACCCATCCAACGGGAGTAATTACAAGTTCCTTTTTCAAGATAAACAATTCAAATTTTTGAGATTTCGCATTGCACTCAATCTTGTCGAAATCTCGACCTAGATTGTAATATTTTGTATCATCATAGAAAAAAAAAAATCAGCTCAAATCTCTCCCGGTTTTTTTCTTTCATATTATCTCGAAATATCCTTTCCACCTCGCAGCAAGTCTTTATCTCTTGTTTTTATAAAATTTCTTTTTGAAAAATTTAATTTTCTAGGCAGTTAATATCACAAAAACAGTGAGGAAACAAGCCTGTTTTGTCCCAGGCGATTAACTTGCAAATGGGGTAACAAAATTAAAAACAAAATCGTTGATTTTCGCTTTTTTTTTTTTTTTTTTTTTTTTTTTTTTTTGTTAACAAAAAAAAAAAAGCTCATTTTAACTGATTACGTGACCAATATGAAATTCTACTTCGGAGCGCTTGATTTTTTTTTCGGAACAAATGATCCTATTTTCATTCATAACAACCAACGGAACTTCGCATTAACATAGTAGGACTTTAAAAATAGAGATTTCACTTTAATGCAATTCAAACAAATTTCTTGGTGTTTATTTCTTGTTGTCAACACTTTAAATGCTTCCTCCGCTGATTGAATTCTGTATTTAATTTTTTGAAAATAGAACGGGGGAAACAGAAAATCGCTCATAAAAAAAGAAGCGTGGAAAAAATATTTTTTGTTCATGAAATAAAAATAAAAATAAAAAAATTAACTGCTTCAAATTGCTGAAGCTTTTTTATTTTAAAAGTTTGCTTATAAACCGAAAATCTTAGATTCGTGATTGAGGATTGGTTATTTTTTTTTTGTCCAAAACTCTACACTTACCCATATTGTACCGTTTTTAACTAACGGAAATGTGAAAAGGTCCATCTGGCATGTTAATGTGTTCAGGATGACTTACCTAAAATGATAAAATTGAAAGAAAAAATGAGATCGGTGAACCGATCAAAGTGCTTTATCGACTATTTAAATAATTCTCAAAAATATGGTTAGTTTTTCGATCAGAGTTTCACCAAAGCCGCAGTACGGGCACAAGGAATGCGAATTTGTGAAAAATTATTTCAGATTTTGAATCCTCAACCCCGAAAATATTCTCAAAAATACGGTTAAATTTTTGATCAGAGACACCAGAGTCGCTGTATAGGCGTAAGGAATTCGAATTTTGGAAATATTATTTCAGATTCGGAATCCTCTACCCCAAAAATATTCTCAAAAATACAGTTAGATTTTTGATCAGAGGTCCACCAAAGCCACAATACGGGCACAAGGAATTCGAATTTTGGAAAAATTATTTCAGATTCGTAATCCTCTACCCCACAAATATTCTCAAAAATACGGTTAGATTTTTGATCAGAGGTCCACCAAAGCCGCATTACGGGCATAAGGGATTCGAATTTCGGAAAAATTATTTCAGATTCGGAATCCTCAACCCTGAAAATATTCTCAAAAATACGGTTACATTTTTGATCAGAGGTCCACCAAAGCCGCAGTACGGGCATAAGGGATTCGAATTTAGGAAAAATTATTTCAGATTCGGAATCCTCAACCCTGAAAATATTCTCAAAAATACGGTTAAATTTTTGATCAGAGGTCCACCAAAGCCGCAGTACGGGCATAAGGGATTCGAATTTAGGAAAAATTATTTCAGATTCGGAATCCTCTACCCCGAAAATATTCTCAAAAATTCGGTTAGATTTTTGATTAGAGGTCCACCAAAGCCGCAATACTGGCATAAGGGATTCGAATTTAGGAAAAATTATTTCAGATTCGGAATCCTCTACCCCGAAAATATTCTCAAAAATTCGGTTAGATTTTTGATCAGAGGTCCACCAAAGCCGCAATACTGGCATAAGGGATTCGAATTTAGGAAAAATTATTTCAGATTCGGAATCCTCTACCCCGAAAATATTTTCAAAAATACGGTTATTTTTTCGTTAGCTCCCACGAGGAACCCGCCAATCAGCATCCAAATCGCTTTGTTGACGTAATCGATGACGTCATATCGTGACGTTTCAAAAGTCGAGATATCGGTTTTTAGGCCTATACCCATACTTTTAGCCCTGCTCACCGTTTCTGAACCACTCAACAGAATTTAACCAAATTCAATGGTAGCGTATCTAGATGAATATCTACTGCACTACGAAAATAGGACTCAATCGGTAGCTGCGTTCGCGATTTATAGTTAAAAAAGATCTTGAAATTGTTGAAAATTTAACATTTTCACTCACTGTTTCCGAATCGCTGGACCGATTTGGCTCAAAAACTAATCAGCACCTACATTTCATTAGAAGTTGCTAACCACCAAAAATCATCGAAATCCGTTCTTTCGTTTTTCTGCTTTTCCTCCGACAGACACTTTTTTGTCCACATATATTCATACACACATACACACATAAATACGCACATTGCCATACACTGTGACGACCGGAGTTCCAGAACCGTATAAGTCCAAAATTTTACCCGGCCAAGGTCACGCCCTTTGCACGTGCTCGGGTCGTGATCAGCGCGTGATCACTCTGGCGACCAGGGTATTGGTCGCCAGAGTGCACAGGTCGCGAAAGTGATAAGGGAATTTGCACAATCGGTCGCCAAAGTGACGAAAATGTACGCGCATACACACATACACACACACGGCCACCATCAAAATTTTGCTTTTTTCGCCATCAGGGGACTTCAAAACGTGTAAAAATATCAAAAACTGAAAATCTGAAATTTGTGCTAAAAACAATGCTTTATTCTCCCTGCGGTCGATAAAGCAAAAACATTAAAAATCTGTGAGCTAAATTTAAAAGAAGCCGCAGGATTGCGGATGATCCATTATCACTCAAATATACTGTCGATTAAAGTAAGCTTAGAGATATATTCAAATCAACTCAGTATTAGTTGTCTTTTTTTTTTTTTTTTTTTTTTTTTTTAAGATGTGTTAAAAAATCTTTGGGGTGATCACCGGTTTGTTGCCAACCGTATGGATTAAAATTTCCACTCTTCAGCAGATATATCAAATAGAAACGAAAGCACAGGAGATCATACGATTTTTTCATCGACTTTAAAAACTATACCCATCCTTAACAAAACCATTAGTACTCTAGTTGATGTTTCCGAAGGTGAATACGTTTTCGATGTCTTTTACAGGCAAGGGCACGTAAAAGAAACTATTTTTTTTCCTACTCCCATGCCGTTCCGTTCCGTTCCATTTTACTCAACTTCGCACTTTATAGAACATCCCTGGGGCATTAATCTGAGTGCACAGATGGAAAGCTAAGACATGCAGATGACTCCGACATGTTAACAGAACTAGTATGACCTTGCTCGTCTATGTAATGAACTACTGTATAGAGCCGCATGCTGAACTCAAATGATTCAGAATGGATCTGGTAGTAAATTAGTAGTCTGGAAATGGTACGGATGCTAGATGAGATGACCATAGGAAGGTATTACAGGAATCAGAACGGGTGATCAGATCAGATAAATCTTAAATCGTTCTCCTGTCCTTCCTAAAAATGAAAACAAAACAAGTCTATGCAAGTAGACAAAAAGAGGCTTGTATGAAAATATATCTATCATGAGAATTTGGCTTCAAGTCCTAAACAAAGAGAGATGATTTAGCTCATAGCTGGAAGAGTTTTTTAAGTACAAGTAAACGACTGTGATTTGACCTCTACCATTCCTGATAGTTTATTTCTAATTGCATTCTCTTTTTAGATCACCCCTGACGATGAATTATTGTTCGAAATACGTTTTGGGTGCGATGGATTTTTAAATTTTAATATGCCGTTTATTAAATGACCGAAAAGGGAGGAATTTTTCATTTGATCCAAAGAAAATTGATTTTTGGGATATTCTAAACGGAATAAAAGCATAAGAGTTTTCGAACTACTCTACTCCTACTACTACTTCCGTACTACTCTCAACTCTTTAAATTTACGTCCTGGCTTAAAGAGTGATGCAATCGTCACAAATTCTCTCCCTAATTTTTTTTTTTTTATTCAACCGAAGAAATTAATGACAGGAAGCATTTGAGTAAAAGCACCGCGTTTTAGAGTTAAAATCGTTTTCAAATTAAGTTTTCTCATAGTCTTGCGATTCTCGATAATTATCCGATATATCAAAACCGATATTAGATTTTCGTTTAAGCGATATCAGAAACGATACCCGGAATCATATACCCATTTTCAAGGGAACTTTTTGACATTTACATAACCTTTTTCGGATTGAGACGAAGGAATATCAGTTTCGTTTTTATTTCTAAAAAGATAAATATACAGAAAGTATGTGATCCATCTGTTTGAAGTTGGTATATGATAACGATATTTTTTATTTCTCTCCCTAATTTTTTTGATAAACTTGATATATCTTTTAATATAGAAAGTGGCAATCTATAAGAATCGATAATTGACAAAATAACGTTTTTTTTTTTTTTTTTTTTTTTGTCGATAATAAAAGTTTTTGGTACATCGCCAGATTTCTGATAATCGAAACCGATCGTAGGTGAGTTCATTTTTTTTCTATTCATGCTATTTTTTTCCCTACATTATATGACAAGTTCCTGAAAAGCCAAATCGATCGATAACTTTTTGTTACAAGAAATGAATGGTGTAAGGCTAAATAGAGAAAGAGCCGTCACTGTCACCCTGTCACCGTTCAGTTCCCCCCCTTAATATGGTTATATTTGATTTATCTTTCTCGCTGACTTTCGGACACCGTAAACAAAAGTTGTTTACCGAAAGACCTAGGAAAATAGAAAAGGAAAAAAAAACCGGGGCAAGATTGTCGGTTTACCAATCGGAACTTTCCCATTGTTTATAAATTATTTTTTTCTTCATATTAGCTTTCCTCTTTGGCACTCGAAAAAAAAATGGGCTTATTTACTCTAAGAATATTTCAGTACAAATTCGATTTTTAGTCTAGCAGGACCGTAGCATGGTTAGAGTTTGAAATAAAAAAAACTCGGGAAAAGCCTTTTTTTTTTATTATTTTTTTTTTATAAGGGGGATGCGGACGTTTATTATTGATAGACGTCAAACTTGTATCTGTAAATTTTAAATAAATCTCTATACTCCATGTTTGTTTGCTTTTAAAAAGTAATTTAGAATTTGTAAAACGAACCTGCTTCGAAATTATCAAAACTTTTTTATGACCTCTGCAAAAAAAATGAATTAGACCTCCACTGCACATCGCTAAACCACTTTAAACGCACCTTAGTTCAATATTTTTTAAAAACGTATTAGCCTCAATTAATAATTTTTTTTTTTAATATATTCATAAATTAATAAATTAATAAATTTTACGCTGTGATAACTTCTAATTCTATTCAATTGCTTTCTTTTCTCTGTAATATTTAATTTTTTAATTTTGGTTTGCGATCATTTAATTTCTTTTTTCTTTATTTTATTTTTTCTTTCTATGATAATTAAATATTTGTAGGAACTGTAATTGAGTCTGTAATGGACCGCTCAGGCTGTTGGTATCAATCAATATATTAAATAAATAAATAAATAAATAAATAATTGGGACTTTCCCCAGCTCACGACCTCAGAATACAAAGGTCGTAAATCAACACCCCCAAAAATTCTTTTTTTTCAAAAATTGACTTCTTTTTTCATGGTCTTATCTCTTCTCATTTCAAAATTTTGCCAGCTTTGGCCAATTTGGCTAAATTCAGAATGAAAAAGCCCCAAATCCAAATTTTTTTGCAAAAAGCTGGGATACAAAGATCGCAAATCGACTTTTATTCGAATTTAAATGTTGCCAACTGTCGAAAAAAAATTACTAGAATAACTATTGGATTAAAATTCGTTGTTAATATAATTTTAGCCAACATTTTTGTGGTTTTCTTGAACGAATGTCATTTTAAAAAAAAGGATTTAATGGGTCTAATGACCGGCATATTATGAACATGTAGGGAATTTTATTTTTTTATGGTTGGTGCGACCACTCCGTCTTTGTATATGTCTACAGAGTAATCAATTTTTTTTTTTTTTTTTGGATTCTTGAAATATCACGAAATAAAATTGGTCCCTCTTTTGGGGACTTTTATAATAGCCTACGTAAAAATCGATATATTTTTTTTTGTTTTTATTTATTTATTTATTTATTTATTTATTTATTTATTTAAAACAAAATCAACAGGTTATACACCCTATTACAGATTTTGTATTTTGCACCTAACACAAACAAAGTAAAGAAAAAGAAAAAGGAAAAAAAAAAAAAAAAAAAAAAATTTAAAAGTTTAAACTTGTTAAATGCTGGTCTCAGAATGAAGAAGGAACCCAGTGACAGACTTTTGAATTGATTTAGGGACATGGTGAAGATATCTAGGTCCAGAAGATCATTTAATTATTATACAAGTGATTATTCTATTAATAGGAGAGACTATGCGTGAAGGAGAAAGAGTAGGATTTGAAAAAAGTTTTTTTTGCCTAGTTCTTCTGCTTGGTATATGAAAGTTAGTAGAGAAAGTATCTCAGGGCTGTCAACTAAGTTATTGCATATTCTGTAAAGCAATACAGCATCAGCCACATCTCTCCTGTGTTGCAGGGATAAGATATTAAACTCACTCAGCATGTCTCTAGTTCTAACGGGATGCCGACTATAATGAGGATAGACACCATGCTTACGATAATATAGATATCGCAAGAACCTTTTTTGTACTTTCTCAATGCTGTCTGTTTGATCTTTAGTATGGCCATGCCAAATTGTTGAGGCGTATTCAAGCTTTGTTCGCACGAAAGTGTTATATAAAAGAGTAATAGTATTAATGTCTCGGAAAAAGTGAGACGATCTTATAACAAAACCAAGAGTCCGACTAGCATCATTGACCATCGATCTTATATGATTATTAAAAGACAGATTTGAGTCAAAAATAACACCTAAATCACATACTTCAGATGTGGAGAGAGCTTAGTATCGCCGACGAAATAGTGAACATCTTCAAAACGAGATTTCGACGTCGAGTAAACCATAAGTCGGCATTTGAATCATTAATAGGAAGCCAATTCCGCTGGACCACGCAATTATATTGTTAATATTATCCTGTAATATATCATATCTTCAGGAGAAGATATGCTTTTAAAAATTTTTAGATCATCTGCAAAAAGAAGGGAGAAAGCTAGACTTAAGAAGGAGGGCAGGTCATTGATGAACATGAGGAAAAGTAACGGTCCAAGGTGCGATCCCTGAGGGACCCCACTGAGTACAGAGAAACAAAAAGATTTAACATCATTAATTGAAACAAAACTTTTACGATTAGTAAGATAAGATTTAAGTAAGTTAATCAAATAAGGAGGAATGTCAAATTTGGAAGATAATTTAGTGATGAGAAGGACATGATCTACCCGTTTTAAAAAGCATATAAAATTAAAATAAATTGCAAATAAAATAAAGGTGATTCGACTAAAATAAAAATAAAATGAATGAAAAAGGGCAGCGATTTAAAATTTTAAAACGCTTTCCTCAAAAATTTCAAAGTTGCCTATTTACGACCTTTGTATTGTGAGATCGCGACTGCTACCCAACTACGGGCCTGAGTTCCACATCGAATTTCCAAATCAGGTACTGTCACTTCCGAGATTAAAAAGGATTGTTTAGCTTGAAAAAAGACAACGGCACTAGGCGATCCTTCTAATGATAAGCTGAGACCGTCCATTTTGATTGTAAAAACCGAATAAAATTTGCATTTTATAATGAAAAGGAAACATTCCAAAATATAGATCGGATTTCTTATTTGGAAAATAAAGTCGGAAATTCGAAAAATGAGTCCCCCCGTTTTCAGTTGAACAGTTGCCGACGAACCGAAACGAGTTTTCTCCCTTTTCTTTAAATACTAACGGTTCCGAAGTGACAAGTTTGAAGATTGATTAAAGAAAGGATGGTCCTAGAAAACACCTTGAATCGATCGCAGCTGATGGAAAGGCCGCGAAAACGAGTGTTTCCTGGTCTGGTAATGACAGATGATTAATTCAATTCCGCTCCTTCTGCTTCTCAGAAATTGGTCCTTATCTTCTTTCTCATTTCCAATTTGTACAATCCGTCCTTACGTCTTTTGCTTTTTTATTTTCCTTTTCCCTTCAAAAAAATCTAAAACTTTTTCTCGTTATCGCAACTTTTTTTTCCACCTTAGTGATCGCTTTCTTTCAAAAGAAACTTATCAGTTATCGTGTTAAGTTTTTTTTTCCATCCCCGCTTTCTTTGAATATTTTCTTAAAGAAAAAAAGAAAATCTTTTTCGACTGATCTTTTAATTTAAAACGGAAACACCGTTTTTAAGTAAAAGACAAAAGAGAGGAAAAGAAAGACGTTGAATGACATCTATTAGTAATGTCGAATTTTAGAGGGAATTTTAAAGATGAAACCTCCATCGTCTTAATTTTGAAACGCATTGACGGTTTTATTATCGTCGCCGCGTAAAATTTCGACATCCATTTTAAATGGAAAGGGGTTTAAATTTTTACCCATCAGCACAAGCACGGGAAAAAGCGAATTTGAAATGGACAAGTTCAAAACGAAGTTATGCGGAATATTAAATTCCTAATCTTAAATTATAAATGATTAATATTCGTAAAAAAAAAAATCGACACTCAAACTCCCGCGAACGCAATTTTTATTTTTAACAGCAAAAATTTTATTATATCATTTCAGAATCGGTTAGCCTCGTTTGTTGAGCGGGATCGAAAATCGATTTTTTAAATCAAAAATTTTTTTGACAAGTTCATCTTATCGTCAATTATTTTTAATGAGGTTATCACGTTTTTTATAAAAGGCAGATCATCTCGATCGTTAAATCGTTTGAATAGTTATTAAAATGAAAAAAATTGACGGGATGTATGAAAATTCACAAGCAAACAAGATGACGACGTTTCTTTCGACTTGTCCGTTTTGGTGGTCGAGGTACTTCAACATTGAGGGTAATGTGGAAGGATAAAGTTGGAGAGAGCGTCCTTAAAGAGCAGGAGCACCTTAGAAATGATTCTAAAGAGCAGAAGATCATTTAGAAATGATTCTAAAAGAGCAGAAGCACTTTAAAATCATTTCTGAGGTGCTTCTGCTCTTTAAGGTGATCACTCGTGATCGACCAGCCAGAACAAAACCGTAAATGAACCATTGCAATGTATCACTTCACGAGAATTAATCACTTCTGCACTGTCGTACTAAGCTTATTTCAGTTCTGATCGAATTTTGAGCGAATCGGTTTAGCAATTGGATGGACTTCTAAAGGGATATTGACCGGCAATTGGAGTTCACCATTTAAGACTAGAGAAATAAAAAATAAACATAAAAAAAATAAATAAATAAATAAAAATTGAACCGCCAACCGATTCAGTCAGTAGTGCGCTCCCAGACAACAACAAAAAAAATATTAAGCTTTTGGATTAGAGGAAAATAAATTTTGCGATAACAAAGTCAAGATCAACAGGCTTAATTGATTTTTATTTCCCCGCTAAAAAGGCTAACAAAAATTAGAAATCGCCTCGGGGAGGCTTAGATAAATCAGCAGGAGTGGGTTCTGGTTGTTAACCAGATCAAAACAAAGACGATGATTTAACAATAACAAATCGACCGACGGATGTCAGACTGAAAATTGAAATAGCTGAATTTAGTACCGGATTTACATGACTAAGATCGTGATATCACGAAATATATTCGAACCCAAATCTTATTCTTGAAGAAGACAGCGTAACATCATTTCGACGTGTCCGGATTAGGTTGTTCGATGATAGGTTTTCCCAGGTTTTAGCAACGCGTAATTAGATATAAGAAGAAGATGGACAAATGGACCGTAGTGGTCGATTATTTGATGTCAAAAAACGCTGTTCTTGTTTTGAATAACTATGCTTTGAATATTCTAATTACTAAAGCTCTTACACACGATGAGATTTCTGGAATAGCTTTTCATCAAATTAGTGGCACTTTTCGTATTCGTATAATTAAAAGCCTTAGGGCTTATCACTACTCTGATAGAGAACAAATATGACATATCACATTGTATGCAAGTGACTTGAAAAGCAAAAATTAGATCAGCACTTCGTTGGAAGCCTTTTTGCTCTTTACACCTACTAGATATCTCGATGATTAGTTTTTCCGAGAAATACTAATCGCCTTGCGTGCCGAACAAAAGTCAAACGAAAAATCTCTGAAATAAGGAAAAAAAAATAATAAAGATAATCATTAAAATTAAAACTAAAACTAAAAACCGATCGTTTTTGATCTTAAAAAAAAAAAAAAAAAAAAAAACGAAAAATGACGTCACACATACGTGGTCACTATGGAAACCATTCATGAGGGGAAGGAGGGAAATCAGATTTGACAGTAATGATATCGGCTGACAGTTTCCGGATTCCATTATTTTTTAAAAGAGCGAATCGGTTATGTACACCAAAAAAGTGACTTCTTATATATTTCTCTGATTTTTGTTTTCTTATCTTTAGCTTTTTTTTTTTTTTTTTTTTTTTTTGAGTTGTCTCTTTTGTGAGGATTTACTTTTTAGGAATCGAACTGTACTGTACCACCCAACGTTGGTGTGCTGTCACTTACTAATAGTTTACGGCATCTAAAAACATATTATTAACTTCACAGGTCTTGCGGATAAATGTGGCAACACTGTGCAAATTTAATGTTTAGCTTATGGAATAGGCTTCCTAAGCAATATTTGCTCAAATGAAAGATCTTTTCTTCAGTTTCGTTTAATTTGAGTCACTTCCAGCATTACTGAAAAAAATCTTTTATCTCTTATATAATAGGACATCGGGCAAACAGCGGAAAGTTGAAATACTTTGGTCATTTTCTTCTCAGAGGACTTAAATATGAATTTCTGAAGAGAATCGTTCAGGGACATATCGAAGGAAAAAGGAGAATAGACCGGAAGAACCTATCGTGGCTGCGTAATTTAAGACCTTGGACCGGTTTAAGGGTCGAAGAGCTCTTCATCAGAATTGTCCCCGATATAGATGAATATAAAAATGTCATTGATGGTCGCCTATGCCTGGACACAGGTACGGCTCAATAAAAAGAAGAATAGGACATCGCTTCTCTGGAAGTTAAACATAATTGTACACTGACTCAACAGGGTGTACTGACCTAAAAAACCTTAAAAACCCGTAAAATAATTTTAATTTTGATGACCGATGAAAAATTTTGTGTTCTGTTTGAAAAAATGTATCGATAAGGAGGCTTAAATTTTCATACTCAGTTGTATATTTTACAAAATTTCCATAATTAATTAATTTACATAATTAATTTTGAAATTCGGGTTTTTTGAAACCTGAAAAAACGAAAAAGAAATAAATTTTAGCTCAAAAATTGAAGGAGCTCCATTATGAAATTTAGAAAAGATACTTCCTTTTTCTTCCTGGATCTTCTGAGGGATGAAAGGACCAGGAGGAGTCAGTTTTTGCTCTCCTAAAGTGCTTTTTCTTGCCTAATTTGAACGTCTTTTGGACCTAAATTTTCTAAAAAAAGGGACCTTAAAAATCTAACAATGACCTTATTTTCGAATCTTATTTCCTAGTAGACACCCTGCTCAAGCTCTCGGTATCCAATTTTCAGTTTACATGTCGGCACTAAAAGTAATATAAGTTTAAAATGAAATAATTAAATCAAGTAAAAACTTTAAAAAAATAAAAATAAAACCGATGTGACTCCTCCGAAAATCAGAGCCACAATGAAGGTAGAAACTGAATTAAGAGAGCTCTTGGATACGTCATGCGCTGACGTCATTGGCAAGGTCCAATATGGCGGTTCAAAAATTTTAGCAGTTAATTTTTTGTGGATTTAACATTTAATTTGACTAAATGTTAGATTTTATTACACTGTAATTAAAATTAATTAATTAACATTATCCCCCATGCCTGAGCACTGAAGATGGCTATGTTTATCTCTAGATTTATAAAAGTTGACTGAAATGAAGTATTACCGTAATCGAATACAGGGAAACGATATCTTGTTTGCTAATGGTTCACAGTTAGATCATGAGACAAAATTATCTTTCATGGAATGATAATATTCCATTTCGAGGGCTCATTGATGTATTATATTTCACACCTTAACAAAATTTTAATAAAGTATTAATCAACCCAGTGAAGGAACCGAGCAATGATAATAGCAGTAATGATATGATTGATAGAATGGTAAAATCAACTCGTTATTATTCCCTTTATGAAAGAAGCCCTTTTCATCATGAAACAAAACAGATGCCTAATCGCATTTGGCGAACTGCATCAAGTACAAACATAATCATTCACTATTGAAATATCGATTTAGCCGACTTAAGTAAACTATTTATCATTTTAAAATATACAGCGCGTACATTGACAACATATGCAAAAGAGACTTCATCAAAAATGAATTATATCATTATATTGTTTTTATTCCATACATAATTAAAAGATTTTATTATTTTTTTAAATCGAATGAAATAATTAACACATTGAAAACAGTGAAGTTTTTACCGCTTTAAAATAAGCTTCCTGTTGCCACGGTGGAAATGAATTTTCAACTCGATTTCATATAACAGAACTGATGCTGATCTCATGGGACAGGAAGACGAAGGTGGGATTCTCCGGATAGCTTTATTTTATTATATTTTCAGTAATTCCAGTGACATTTTTTTTTTTTTTACACGATTTCTTTAAAATTTCCCTTGCCGCGAGATTGATTTTTTTTCCCTGGAATGAAAAATGGAACAGCGAAATATTTTTTGCATTTTTTTCCCTGTTATAAAAATTAAAATCGATAAGGAAAGAGCGAGTTGCTTTCAAGAAAAAATACATACTGGGAAAATGTGTCAAGGGAGATGTGGTCTAAACCCTTTTACTCGAAACAAGACATCTTGAAGAAAGATTATTTTTAATTGGATTTTAAAGCATACCTTCTGTGCAATGAACATAGAGAAGAATGATAAATAACGACGTTCGCGGAATAATAGCTTCAACTACGTCCTCCGTGATTAATGCGTTCCACGACTTTTTCTCCTCCCGTGCTTTTTAAATAATTTTTGTTTAGCGGATGCGATCCACTTTCCTTGTCTTATTACATGTTTTTGTATTTTTATTGTTCTTTTTTTTTTAAAAAAAAGAGACGGGAGCAAAAGCAAAATTAAATTCCTTTTTATAACGTGTACCTTGGGCGACTTAGATCGCGGACTTTAAAGGGAAAAAACAAAATACAAGATAACGACCTGGAAGTTTTTTTTTTCCTTCTTCTTCTTCTTCTTCATCTTTTTTTTTTATATCCCCAGCGAAATTTACTTTGGCAAAAAATCAGAGTTACATTTCCAGTTCTTTAATTACTAAGTCAAAAAGTCATTATAAAAGAGTAGAATACATTAATATTAAAAAGTTGAGGGAATAGAAACATCAAAGTAAAATGAAAAGTATTTACATTTAGAGAGAATAACGGTTTAGGAGTAGGCGAAGCAGAAAAGTCTCGCCAATCCGGAGAGTGGTTATCATCAAAGAAAAGTTAAGTAGGTTGTTGATTTTTGCATTGACATGTACATAATATAGTGCTGCGTTTTCCGACGCTGCTTCTCTCTTAATGGCATAATTTTTTTTTTTTTTTTGCGCTTTTTGTAAGGCATGCTTTAAATGTTTAATGCAAATGAAAACAAAGCTTATAAAATATACGTTTTTATAGATATTTTTTTGCAGGTTGATATTTTGACTGAATACAATTATCGTGTCTTTTTGAGTGACTTAATTTGAAGTTTAATGCAGAGGCCAAAGTTTGGTAAAAGATATAGTTGTAGGGTGGCCCAAATTTAACCGAAATAGAAAGGGGGCTTGAGGAACACCTCTAAACGTATAGCGGGAAGAATTTGAAAAAATTGGCAGTTGCTTTTAGACCATAAGAGAACTGAAAATTGAAATAGGATCAAAATCACTGAAATATTTTAGTGAGATATTATTTTAGAAAAATTAAATCGCGACCGTTAATTTCCGACCTTTGAATTCGAAAAGCATGTGAATGTGAAAAAGGTCTTGTGCCTCGCTAACGATATCATATAATATGATTTGATTTAATTACGATACAATAAAATCAATCGATAATCCTTTTCACGGTCACATGAATGAGAATTTTTTAACTGTTATTGATTTCCCACTTTACGTTTAATTTTTTGTAATGTGATTAAAAAATTTAAAAAAAAATGTTCTACAAAGACAGATAAATGGGCGGTCATATTTTTCACCAAAATTTCGATCGGTATAGCAAAAATTAACATTACACAGGGCACCGGGACCGATTCAAAGATGAATGTTTTGTACAGAGCGCCTTTCGTGACCTTTTTTCCGAAAAAAGATGAACCTGGGAAATGAATAGAAGATATAGGACGTATTGAATTGTGGTTTCCGCTACGTGCTGTTCATAAACAAGATTTTAAACATGATTAAGAAAGGGTTCTCTTTTGTATTAATTCAGAGCTTTCTATAAAAAGAGGCTAACAAAGAATCCGTTTTTAATGCAAAATAGGATGGTAAACGAAGTGATGATGTTTACATGTATATGGCCACCAAAGTTTTTTATCTTTTTTTTTTTTTTTTTTTTTTCTTCTTTCTGACTTTTTAGATTATCGGAAGACGATTGCATTATTTTGAAAAATCATTGAGAATAGAGTATCTGTCTTTAGAAACCCTGTGCAAAAAAAAAAAAAAAAAAAAAAAAAAAAGGAGAAGACGCTTAGCATGAAAGAAAGTCCGGCACCAATTTTTGGACGGAATTTGACCGAAAATACATTAAAAATTGACGTCGAATTATTTTCACACATCCCTCTTCCTTTTCACGGTCCCATGAATAGGAATTTTTTAGCTGTTAATGAATTCCCACTTGTACTATTAGTTAAATGACTTACGAGGTTCAATTTTTTGTAATGTGATTTGTTAACTTTTTTAAAACTTTAAATGCAGAAAACCATTTTTCAATTCAAGCGAAAGGGAAAATTCTGGCTTATCCGCTTTTGATTGTTCACAAAGCAATTATTACCTTAATTTTGGTTGATTTCAGATTCATTTTCATATAGGCCTATATCTAAACTCCATTATTTTAAAATAAGCTTCAACTATTGTTTAACGATTTCGCATAAAACATGAGGCATAAATATTTATTTAGCCGAACCTTTTTTTGTCCCCCACGATTTGCAACAAAAACCAAATCCGAAACAGTCCCAAACCCTCTCTCTCTTTTTATGGAGAAATAAAAAAAAAAAGAAGAGAAATTTGAAAATGATATAGCATTGTATATGGAAAAAGGGTTACATAATCTTTTGTAAGTCTATTGTCGTTTTGACCTTCGCGACCTTTTTTTTAGGTAGCGTCGTACAAAGGTCATTATTTCACCACATTTACGCTGATTAAAAAAGGAAATAACGTATTCGCTTCCATTTTTCCGAGTCATTCTCCTGGAAAAGAATCGCACGGGATACATTTTTTTTTTTTTTTTTTTTTTTTTACTAAAAATTCTTCCAAATTGCATGAACGTAGAAAATTGATGTTTTAAAATTTGTATTATAACTGCAGAACGAAGGAAGTAAGCAAAGCAAGAGGTAGGAGACTGAAAGTTGGATGATAGATGCGACGGTCTCTCCTGGAAAAGGAGGTGAGTGGGGAAGTAAATAATAAAGGAGGCTGGGATTACATAGAAAAGCAATGTAATTCGCAGTTGCTACTCGAATATTCAACACAAGACTTCATTTTCTGAATAAGATGATGATAATAACGAATGCCCTGATTTCAGGTTTTATTCATGCTTTTATAGCAAATACACTTTATTACGGGTTCTTATCAATGGAGGGCGTGTACTCTAAGTACTGTATATAAAATGCTTTGATTTTAAAAGAAAGTCGCAAATAAAGACCATAGATTTTGAAAATCGTGCACTGATTTTGAATGGGCTTTTCGTTCCAGTTCGAGTACAGAAAACAAATTCAACGGCATTTTGATGTGCTTTGGACCTCTGATTTTCAAAAATGGATTGGTCTTTGGTTAGTTCAGTAGTCACCTTTCTTGGAAAAGATCCTGGACGTTTTTGAGATGTTACTGAAAGGATGGTACCAATGCCGAATGTTCCGTAGCTTAGAAAAGTAGCTGGATTCGTCATCTACAGTAGTCAAAGTTTAATCAAAGAAAGTTGGAAAGTTAAAGTTTGGTTGCTATTTAAAGCTTTTGTGAGAAGGAAAAGTCGCCAAAGTTTGTGGATAGATGGATGGATACTGAGTCATCGCCTGGATCTTATTTGGGCTTTGTGCTGTCGAATTTATCTGTTTTGATTTGTTTTAGCCATATATTGCTCTTCTAGGACCTTTGCTATCTGCTTTATGAGACCAGATGCGTTTTTGTGCTTTTGCTTGAAATCAGTCTCCTTTTGAAGATTTTGGCAAGCCATAAAGTAAAAATTGTGGCAAATTAGGATTTTATTTTGTAGAAAAGTAATTCGGGGAACATTTTTACAACCGTTCTCATAAAGTACCTACTCCAGTCTTAATTTTTTTCAGTATCTTGATTCGAAATTCCTCAACAGATGCTGAGTTGCAGTGCCTCTTTAAGAGGACGCTTCACGGAATACCGGAAGGAATGGCTGTTTTGTCTAAAACTCGATTTAGGGGAAAGAAAATCAAATTGTAGCTAAAGAACTCCTTTGACTTTTCTTGAATCTTTGGTACAAGTATCAACTTGCTCCAAGCAAACAAAATTAACTCCAATTTTTTTTGAAACTATCTTCCCGCCACCCGTACATTTCAGACAAGTTTCAACTAGCACTTAAAACTCCAGGATATACCAGAGGAGTTCGTTAGATACCTAAAATTCGGATTTTTTCATCGTAGATCTAGTATTATACAAAACAGCCATCCCTTCCGGCATCCGTGAAGCCTCCTCGCTTTTTTCAAAAAATCGTTGAACCTTTTCGGTTAAAAGATAAATGAAACCTGATGGTTGTCATGATTTCTGGAAATATTTTTCCAAAAATTTTACGGCCAGCGGTGGTCCAGGATAAGAGTCTCGAATTGCACAAGGGAGGCCCCAAATGTCACGCCTTGGATTTTAATACCTTGTCCTATACCTTACCATACCATCTTTGATACTTGTCACAAAACCATGTGAAATCTCTCGTGATACTCTACAGGCTTGGAATCAGTATTAAATACTGTATAGTAGGTCTTCCTCATATACCTCTGGTGAGAGCCGATGGTTGCTGGTAGCAGTTGCGGTACTGTTAACATTTAAGAAGAAAGTATGAGGAAAAATTTCCAGAACCATCCCCTTGTTACGGTAATGACGGGAAACGGGGTTACACCACATTCGCATTTCTTTAAATTTTTTTTCTTCAAAATAAATAAATAAATAAATAAATAAATAAATAAAAGAAGAAAAAAAAACAATTTAAATGATTTTTTGAGTATAGTACATTTAATGTTTTAAATTTTTCAATTAAAAATTTGTCTGATTCAGAGGTAGAGGATTTCAATCAATGATACATTTTCTCTAAATTAAGGAAGCATCAAAATTTGTAGAAGTTATGTGAAAATATGAAAAAAAAAAGAAACAATCTAGTTTAGAAAAGTAATAAGTGAAAAGACGCCGGCGTCATGTGACGGGCCGCCCGCAAGACGCCGGGAGCGACGCTCTTCCCTTCTTAAATATCTTATTATAATACTGTAAAAAAATTTTCTTCTTGGGTTTCTTGCTAACCAATTAGTATTAATCGAAACGTTTTTCAAAAATAATTTTTCCTCGAAGAAAATTAAATATAAAAAATAATTGAATATTTAATAATAATTGTGAAAGTAAATAAAAAAAATTTAAAAAATGACTCCGTTTTTTACTCTTTCTCGGGGTTTTCGCAGTAGTAGATTTTGATATATAATAAGGAAAAGGTAATTTCGAGATTAGAAAAGCCATTCAGAAAAGACGGTCGGTTTCGAAATCACTCAAGCGGTGAGATCTTCTTAATCTCTTACCCAGAACTCAGCGTAGCCAACCAACAAATTACATGAAGCGAAAGCAAGATTTGATGACTCGTTTGTTCATGTCGTGGAAATTTTAAGCTAAATACACACACCAAATTAATTTAAAGTCATGTGACATCATTTTACAGCGTCGGTTTTTTTAATTTTCTAACTTTATTTTTCGATTCATAATTTTTTTCCCAGAAAAAATGTTTGTGTTGGGGGGGAAAATAAAAGTGACTTTTGGTTAATTCTCCAGTTTTAATCAGACGTCAACCTTCCCCTTTTTTCCTTTCAACCCTTTCACTTTTCATTTACGACCGATTGATAATTTTCGATACGTTAATTTCGAAGGATTATCCGGTATGAATCTTTTAATGAAGGAAATATTGAAATCGAAAATAAGTAAAAATTTGAAATTAAAAATGAGCCTCGGGGCATAGCAACGCCATCACAGCTAAAGGGTGACGTCATGGTGACGCTTCCGATTTTCGTCATCAGGTATGGTCATTTTCCGGGACGATTTTTTACGAAATTTTCAACGATTAAATTACGCCAAAAGTATACGGCTCTTGCACTTTTGGGCGTAATTTAATCGTACAATACGACTGGTACTGTCGCTGCATGAAGTACCGTTGACGACGTCATAGTGACGTTAATTCGAAATGCAAACGTGGTGATAATGAAGACGTCAGTAAGACGGCTGTTTTATTTGCGTAATTCAGTGACAGATTTTATCGGTCGTACTTGATGAATTCAGTTTGGCGTCTAAAATTTAGTAAAATAGTCCCGGTAAGTGGCCATGCCTGATGACGTATCCGGCACGTACTATATGGTTGAAGTTTTCATGATGGAAACGTCACCCTCTGTGCTGAGATGAGGATCTTAATAAAAAAATTCTGGGACAAGCGGAATAGAAAACGAGCTAAAATTTGGGCATGCCCTTTTTGCTGAATGTCCTGCACGGTGGTCCACTGGACATTTATTAATCCACAAAAATATGGTAAAAATCCTACTTCACAGCTTTATTTGGAATCAATTAAGAAACGGAAAATCCGTTAAACCAAAATCCTATCTGCTCGTCCTGACGAGATAAGGGGTTCCGTCTATGCTTAACTTATGGGTAAAGCGGTAGTAAGTGCAGCCTAGGTGTATCACCACTCTAACCATAAGTTAAGCGTAAGCTCAACCCCTTATCTTGTCAGGACGAGCAGATAGGATTTTGGTTTTATCGGATTTTGGATATTTAATTGATCCTTAAAGAAGCTGTGAAGTCGGATTTTTACCACATTTTTGTGGATTAATAATTGTCTAATTGACCACCGTGCCTGCAACTCTCTAATATTCTGGGTTTCTATGTTGAAATAAAAACATCTTCTTTTCCAGAAACTCAATAAAAACTTACAATATATTTCCCCTTTTTGCAAGAAAATCCATCTCATCTTATATCTATTTAAAAACAGAATGACCAATTTAACAGTTAGTTCCAAAAATAACCACAGAGCTGGAGACCATAGAGTCTAACACGCAGGTTAAACTAAAAAGTTTTTTCTCTTTTTCTTCTTTTTTTTAAAAGACAATAGCAATATCCTAGTTAAACTTACCGAAGCTTGAAAGGATAAAGGAAGATGAAAACGTCGTCCTTCAAAATGGATCACTTCAAAATGAATTGATGGATACAGCAAATCGTTAAAGAGCGGTGTCACCATTAAGATAAAAGTGACAGACAAGTGCCTTTCCATCAGCTTCCTATTTTAGACTCAAACTAAGCAAACATCCTGTTTATCTTACCTGAAAAAATAAAATAAAAACGAAATCAGATTTTATATATGTTTAAAATAGCCATTTGGAGGAAAAATACTTGATATAAAGTTATATACCGTATATATATAGATATCGTGTGGATTTAAAGGAAACGGAAGTATAACAATTAGTGGTGTTTCAAGGAACAGAGAATGAAAACCGGGACGACGACAAAGGGTAATAGAGTCAATAACTGACTCCCTGTCAGCAATAACCTTTGTTTGCAATACCTTTCAGCACTAAAGACAAATCCAGTTCATTAATTTGTCGACCTTTCAACTGCCTTCTGCGGTTTCGGACGCTAATTCGTCTTATTTAACATAATATAATGTGGTACATTTTCATTGTTTTTACTTCTGCGGGTTCCTGTTTTGACGTGACCGCAATTTGACTGATTCATCTAATTTAATGACTTGAAAAAATGGGGCTGGATGTTCCTGTGGTTCTTGATATCGAATGAAACAGGCTGCAAAATGTAGAGAGGAATCTTGAGAATTTACGCTCTGAAACCATTCGTCTTTAAGTTTCAAGACGAATTCGATTCAATAGTTCGCGACGTATCTTAAGAAGGGATTAGAGGTAATTGAAAATTAAGGTGAGATTTTGATGACTCTGCTTAAGGGAAATATCTTCAATGATTTTGAAGGATTCACGCTCATCGCCCCTGGTTGTAACTTAACGTAACCGTTTTCAACGCGTTTGCTAAAACTTTATCCAAACAAATGGTTACAGTCATTCATAAGATGATGTTTCAAAATTAGAGTTGAAATTTTCATTACAGCGACAATTTTTTTTTTTTTTTTTTTTTTTTTGGAATATTTTCTGCGGTAAACATCTTAGGAGCCACTCAAATATTACGTCAGCACGTTAGGGCTAGGAGGCTGACTTTTGCTGACAAGGGAGGGGAAGGGGATTTGCGCCCACATGACGCCAAAATTTTATCATGAAATTCGTTTAAAATTTAGTCGATTTTTTCAGGTTTTTCATGACGCAAAAAAATTGGAGAGTTTTTCTGTGTACCAGTAGTTATTATTATTATTAAAACAAACGAGTTTTAGCATGGAAGAAACCAGAAAAAAAAATTGTCAAAAAAGGGGGTTAAAAATTTTTAATTTATTTTATGCTGACGTTATATTTGAATGTCACCTGATCAGGCAAAATATGTTCAGTAAACTTAGAATCTGATACTTTTGCATAATTGCAGTAAAGCCATTTTTAGCCATGTAATTTTTTTTCCAACCCTTTTAAATAATTTATGCTCCAGGGTTTGACTTTCATCCACTGCAGCCTCGGATTTAGAAAGCTGTGTATTTTCATACTTGATAAAAAAAAAAAAAACATTACAGTTAAATAACCGACTCCTCAAATTCTTTTTTACGTCTACTAAAAACGATGAATAGTTTAACACATCATTAGATGAATGAGATAACTAAAGAAAACAAAAACACGCATTCATAACGCGACCAACTGCCAATAAATAACATAATCATTTATAAAACTTCGTTTTTATTTTTATTTTTATTTTTTTCTCTTTCAGGATTCGCACAAACAAATTCAACTTAAATCGAAAAAACTTTTAACTGATCGGACAAATCGATTTGGAGGAGTTGAATAAAAAAAAAGGAAAGAACATCGTGAAACAATTTTAAAAGGAGCTAAGAAGGTAAGACTTTATTAAATTAACTTAATTGACAGCAGGACGTTTTACAACAAGTCAAATAAAGCTGAAAATTAAAAGAAAAGACCAAGAAACTCGGTTTCCGATGCTTTACGTTGGCAGACATTGTGTGCTCTTTGGCACTGAACCAGAAAAAACTAAAAATAAAAATGAAAATGAATCTCATTCTTGCTTCTCGGGACATTTTTCAAAAATCATTTGCTTTTGTCTTTATTTTCTTTCCAAAAAAAAAAAAGTCCCCGAAAAAAAAAGTCCTAGTGCGAAATTATGCAAGGGCAAAATTTTAAATATTCATTACTCCATGATACTCTGGAAACTTTGACCTAAAAAAGGAAAATAAAATTTTATCGTTTTGCGAAAAATATATTTTTTGATCTTTTAAAAAGCGTTCATCGATCATTCTAAAATAATGAAGAACGAATTAATTTAGGTTAAAGGAAGATAACCGTAAGAAGATGATGCTCGCATTTTTAAATAATGATATCTTTATATCTTATCCGGATATTTTTAGAAAAGTGAAATTTCAATCAACTTCTTTGTACTTAAGTTTCAAATCCATCATCGTATCCCCTGTTATTATGAGTCTTGTTTTGAAAAACAAGAAAAAAAAATTCTATTCAAGTTTTAAGTTGACGTCGGCGCTAAAAAATTCATTTTGTCGTATAGTTATGAACAACTTTTTTTTCGAAAAAAAAAAGAAAAGTTTTGTCGTAAAAAAAGTTGACTCATTAAAAAAATCGAATGTAAATCCGATGAATTTCAAACTTCTTGTAGTTTGGAAATATATTTTATAATCTCGAATCGAAACATAATTTTAGCGGCGTAGAAATACAAGTTCTTCTTATACGTAACCTCTGAAAGTTAATGATGAAGGAATTAGGTTTGGATTATCCGGAAGGCAAATTCGTTGCGTACTGCAATATTAACGAGAGTAATGTATTCCAACCTACGGATATCAAAATCAATTATATTTCTACATGATTCAGCACGACCCTCTCTCTCTCCTTCAAAACCGGGAATAATCCCCTCGTCTGCTCTTGTTAAGTTAGTTACTAACTCGGCTCTGTCTCTCTCTCTCCCTCACTCCCTGAACAACGTTTTATCATATAGAACAAGAAATGATTCACATTCTCTCGAGTTTCTATCATCCTTAAAGTACGGCATTTTCACAAATCATTTCGCTTTAAAGGTTAAAGGTAAACATTTATTCCTGTTTTTCGGGTATTAGAGGTTCCCTCTTTCTGATCGATTTTAAAGTATTTTCTGGATCGTTTCTAGAAAAGCCGACTCTACGTTTTTAGGCGTTCAAGCTTGTGGTCTTAAAAATTTCAGATTGCAATAGCGTCCGTTTGAATATTTGGATGCTAAACATTATTCTTGACCTTAGGATTATAGGAAATTATCTTTCGTCATATTATTGTATTATAGGTTATTATTTTTCGTCATAGAGTCCTTCCATTAAATTATGAAAAATCGTGGTTCTGTAGCCCCTTAAAATTAGAGTATATTAGACAAAAAAATAAATAAATGACGTCATTAAGCCAATCGAAGTTTTTCGAAAAAGTTTGGATGAACATTTTTTGATGATTTATTTGGGTTTTTCCAAACGACAAAAATCAGGAATATTTAATTTTTTTTTTTTTTTTTTTAATCGTGTCATTGCATTATACTCGAAAAATAAAAACTAAATAAATAAATAAAAAAACATCTACTAGGAATAAAAAATGAAAATGAAAATGATATTCTATAATTTCGTGCTGACAGTTAACAAAAAACGATTTTTGTGGTTTTTTTTTTTTCCTAAGTCATGATTTTCATCATTTCTGGGTAAAAAAAAAAAAAAAAAAATCGTGAAAAGGTAATGCTATCGTAAAATCTTTTTATATTCACATCCGAAATTTATAGCTTTTCTCCATAAAAGAATGAATTTATCTTTAGGATGGAAGGTAAGTTAGTTATCGCCGGTTAGAAACACAAAAATTTTTGCGAAGACGCCTTCAGAAAATATGACCGACAATAATTTGTAAAATGGCACCAGTCCAGGTTTCCTCGAAGCTTCGTGACCTCCCCTCCTTATTTTTGGTGAACAACATTTTCTTACTAATATTTTCCCATGAGACGACATAATTAATTACCTAAAGAATTCTCTGAGGTGAGGATGACCGATGACTCGGACGAAACTTGTTTACTTTAAAACAAGATGATGTTTTCGACGTCTCGTCTAGTTAAAAAAAAAAATCGGTCATCGATATTTATTTTTAAAGGAGAGACCCAAAGTATTTTTTTTTTTTTTAAGAGACGATTTTCGTCAGTAGATCGATAAAGTTGGGACATAACAGTGACAAGGCACGAAGTCCGTTTTTCGAAAGTTTTCTTGCCATAAATTTGGAACTTTTGAGTGAATATGCATTTCGAGTTAGTTTTTTTTCTTCAGTTTTTTTATGAGCCACAAATCAAAGGAATCCTTTTCATATTCATAAAATAATGGCGTTCTCGGGTTGCAGATCGCATTAACAGATGATTTGTGGTGTCTAACTTTTGGTTTACACTTCCCGTTCGATCTCATATTTCATAAACCACAGACTAATGTTTACAAATAACTATCGGTCCTTTTTTCACGGATTGCTAAGAAAATAAAAGAAAAGATCCAAAAACATCCTTTAGTTTTTTAAGAAAAGAAGAAATGTTTACGTGAGTGGTGTTAATTTTTTTTTTTTTTTTTTTTTTTTTTTTTCGTGTGAGGGAAAAATTAGAAAATTTTAAGCTTCTTTTCGTTTGTATCACCCGTGTCTCAAAACTTAAAAAATATTTTAAAATTCCGCAAAAAAAAAAAAAAAAAAAAAAAAAGGAAAAGAAAAAGTTTCATTATCTCTAATTAGCCATTTGATAAAAATTCGTTTGGAAAAAGTTTTACGGTAAAGACTAGTATTTCTTGGCGTTTTTTTCGTAATGTCTTTCGTTTGATAATTAAAAAAAGTAAAAAAAAAGACTGAAAATCTTTTAAAAGTTGAAAGCAGGACTAGGTCGACGTTTATCCACGAATTCAAGATCCAAACACTCCAATTTTGTCACGGAATCTTTGTTTTAGCAGGATATCGGTAATATTTTTCGTTATAGAAAAGGAAATTTGGCTCTCGGACCAGCGAATTGGGGTTCCAGAGTTATCATAACCCCTCCGTTGTTTCTTGAATCGAACAACCGAGAACTAAAACATGAGAATTGAAATGTTTCCTTGTCTTAAGACAACAGTTATTGTAGGTCGTCCTAAATCATAAACTAGAAGTCGTTAATAACATGGACTCTGAAGGGCATAATTTTGATATAGCCAGAAACTTGGATCATTAGAACAAAAAATTTCAACTTTACCGATCATGTTCAGAGTCGGAATCATTTTAACGTCGCTGGATTTTGAACTATTTTAGGATCGATAAGCTAGAGATAGTCCATCGATAAGACTGTAGATTGCCA
This sequence comes from Liposcelis bostrychophila, assembly GCA_037577465.1. NCBI lineage: Eukaryota > Metazoa > Arthropoda > Insecta > Psocodea > Liposcelididae > Liposcelis > Liposcelis bostrychophila. The sequence goes on along the minus strand of CM075212.1, from coordinate 16,411,494 downwards.
CTGCGACCATGCACTCACCTATGAGACTTGTGGTAAGATCATGTGAAATCGTATCCTGATGCTCTACACGGTTCGGAAGCCGTGTCTAAATATAGCAGGTCCTTCACTCATCGCTCCTGTGATTTGTTCGCTTTAGTAATGAGCTAAATTGTGCTAGTAATTTTATAGTGAAATAGGCAAGTCACATGTTTCGAGATTTTCCCTGGAAAATAATGTATAGTATGCTCTTAACTAAAAACTGGTATTTAAACGTGAAAACTTTTTATCAAATTAAAAAAAGAAATAAAAACAAAGTCCGGAAAGGTTTTCGTCACGTGATCACTCCTTAAACGATTTTCTATTGGTTTGACGTCATCTGCCTGTATCGAAGCGAGATATCGAACTCGAAGCGAGACACGTTACGCATCGATGCTGTTCAGAGTTTCAGAAATGAACACAACCACTTTTAGACAGATGACGTCACGTTCCTTCACTCTCCATTTTGGCGGGCATTCAAATTCCAATTTTTTTTTTTTTTTTCTTTTCGGGAGTTAACAGTTTTTTTTTCTGAGTTAAAATTACGCTTTTTGTCATATCTCCCTTAGCACAATTTAACGATGGAATTTAATTTAACGATGGAGTCTTCTCAAAACATGTGAAATTTTATTGTAAAAAAAAATAGCCTGAGATAGGTCCAATTTGAGGTCATTCAAATATAAACACCGATGTTTAAAAATAAAATAATAAAAATACACCCAAACATCGTTTGTAAAGATTGTTTTCTTTTAACAGCATTATACCGTACAGTATAGCCTGCCTTGAAGGCAGAAAAGAAAATCTTCTCAATTTCGAGATTACACAGGATGAGGGTAGCTTAATTCAAAATCTAATCTCTGAATGAAAATGTAGTCAAGTTAAAATTTCTAAGATAAATATCAAAGACAAGGGGTTTGGATTGACGCGGATGGACTGAGGGGACATAACCGACATGATTTAATACTCGAAAACTTGGTGCAAACTATGAAATATATGCAAATTCGCTATTAATTTTAATCAACATCTCAGACACCGGAAGATATCCTACCTACCTCGCTGCAAGTATTTCCGGTCTCGTGCACACACACTTCCGGGCTTTCTTTCTTGTTCTCCCGTCTTTTATTCTTATCTTTCTAGCTCTTCTTTTCGTGTTTTTTATCTAAACTTTTTTTTTTTTTTTTTTTTTTTTTTTTAGTGATTTATAACTCCGTCCTTTTAATATTTCTAGTGGTTTTTTTTTTACATCCCGAGATGAAAAATAATACTTTCGAATCAAACATTTTTTTGACGGGAGATAAAAAAAAACCCTTGGGTTAGTTTTAATATTATTAAAATTTGAATAAATCCTAAAAACCTGTTGCCATAGGAAAATAAAAAGATTTTCTATGTTGCTAATGCAGATTAAATTTCAAATTTAAATTTAATTATTATCGGGAAAATAGAGATTGAATGTATTTAAGCTTATAATATAATGTAAGTTTTAAAAATTTAATAATTTTAAAGCCCAGAATAAGCCTCGTATCACCGTGGAAACTGTTTTGTTACGGACGTCATCATTTGAATTGTATCCGAGATACAAAGGCGGGTCTTATGGTCGATTTGTAGGATTCGGAGTGGTCTATCGAATGGTACCTATTGCAATTTGGTCGATTGATTGATGCGCCTTCGCCTTCGATGCGCATTCGATAGATCTCTTCGAACCCTACAAATCGACCATAAGACCCATTTTTATATCTCGACTCTAATTCAAATGATACCGTCCGCTGCAAAATAATTTCCACGGTGTATATATCTGGAATATAACCAAAAGTTATGAGAAAACGCAACGCTAGGAAACAATGGAAGCATAAATTTAGAACTTTATGACAACTTTTATTAACAAATATTTAAACCAAATTATAGCCTATATATCGGAAATAGATTAACTGGAGAAAATCATTCCTTATTCGCTTATTTCGTTTTTAGTTTAAATCCCCGGGTTTTCCATCGGCATTTCTTTGGATTAAGAAATTCCAAACAGAATATCTCATTACTGCCGGAATGTTAAAAAGCTTTGGATAAATTTTTAACCTTGCTATAATTTACTTCGAAATTCACTCCCGGGGCAAAAAGGATTTTTCTCGCCTTTTCCCATGGAAAATTTAAATTAACTCGGGAGGCCAAATGACGTCATTTTGATGTGTCCAGACAAAGTCAGTGGCGTCATTAGACGTCCGAAATCGTAGACTCCATTAGGGTTAAATATAAAATTGTCAATGGGGATTAGCCTTAGGGATTTTTATAAAAATCCAGTCAATTCTTTCAAAAAAAAAAAAAAAGGATTTGCCGTTTTTAAGATTTTTCTCTAATCATAAAGGATTTATTTATTTATTTATTTATTTTATTATATTTAACGCTTTGCCTAGTTGGTTATTCATTAAAAATTTTACACTGAATAACCAATTCAGAGGATTTGCAATAAAACTCGGCCGACTGGGTCATTTGAACTGCTGAATTCAAATTTTTTGTTGGAACTGCGATGAAATCAAATTCAAGATGGCAGCGAAGCTTTTAAACTGACATGAGAAGTGAAAATACCATAATTAATTTTTTTAATAATAATAACAACGACATAATTAAACCATAACTAAAATCTAATTTGAAAAATAAATACTACCTTATAGTAGCCGCCAAAAAATTAGTAACATTTTGGGTGTAACCTATGTTTAGCTTATGGATTGTGAGGGATTATAAATTAAAAATTCATCTTAATTATAAATTAAAATAAAGATTGAAAATATTTTTTTTTTAATTGATCTTTTGTTTAATAAAAATTTGTTGTTCTACGAGTGAATATGAAGTAACATCGGGTAGAGAATTAAAACTAACGTAAACGGTACTTAAAGAAATAGTTTCGCCCATGTTAAGCTTATGGAAAATTTTTTTCCCTGTTATAACTCGAAATTTCGTAGGCTAGGGTTTTTCTTAATTTGGAAAAACCGGAGAAAAAAAGTTAAACTGTCAGTTCGTCGCATTGACTTGACGTCATTTTTCGTAATTTTTAACCCTTTCTTCCCCTTTTCGAGAACAAACTTTGTTTTAAAAAAAGATGTAAAACCGTGCCCGCATCCTTTTAATTGAGATACTTATCGATCCCCTCTCCCTTTTTTTTTTTTTTTTTTAATTATATACAAATTAGAAATAAAAAGGTTTTTGGTTAGAAAAGGTTAAAAAGATCGGAGAGCCCCGCTTTTTGCTAAAGGTTAATGGAAATATCAATAAATCCTTTACTTGTGCAGTAAGGTTTACGTGCCATATCGTGTTTGCGGACGATTACCAACCTATATTCTTTGGTGGAAAAAGTAATGAGAAAAAATTTTTCATCTTTAAACATTATTTTATACAAAATTAAAATGGCTTTTGATTTCCCAAGTCAATTTTTTCCTTTATAATGTTCCTTTTTTTTTCTATTTCATTCGTTTATGTATATTTAGAGTCTGGCAAAGTAATCGTGCACATCAAAGTCTTTGCAAACGACGTTTAAAAAGCACGTGATTTTTCTATTTCTTGTATGGTATTGATTAAGAAATCATCCGGGACAGGTAAATGAAAGCCGACTATTAATTCCAAGGGAAACTTTTTTTTTTTTTTTTTTTTTATTCGCAGCAAGGAATGCGTATTTTTTTTTTCTCCAACCGCGTTTCCTGCTAACGATGCGTACAGGTAAAGGTTTACTCTATTTTTTTTTATATCGCTACGCAGTAAAAATAGAATTTTTAACGTAAGCGAATGTAATAAATTCAAGAGGAGAAGTCCGACTATACAATACATTCTCTAATGAATTGCGGTATTTTTCATGTTGAATCCAGGCAAAGATTTTAAAAGATAATACATCTAACAAAAAAAAAAAAGAAAAAAAAAAAAAAAAAAAAAGGATGCTCTTCCCTACGAGCTTTTTTTTTCCGCTGGAATCCCGGCATCGAGAATAAATGAATTTCGGGGAATTTTTTTTTTTTCCTCTTCTTTCAACTACGTTATACAGTACCTATGAATTTATTATTATCATCGTTTTACCTGGAAAACAAAGTTATATGAAATAATTTTCTAAAAAAATATTATGAATGGTAATCTAATCTTCTCCAGCGTGAAAATGAATAACCGTTTTTTTTCTTCTTCTGGAGAATAACTTTTTAGAAAATATAAATTATAAAGAAAAAACGGTGCTATGTGAGCAAGAAATCGAAAAAAACAGACAAAACATGCCATATGTAAAAGGGAAAAATTTTGTAAAATTACCTTATTAAAACTTTAGAAAAATGGCTGTTGGGTGTGGTGAATGGTCTTGTAAATGAACATGCGAATTCGGATTTAATAAATATTGAGCTTATTAAGTATTATTTATCATGTCTTGACTGTGTCAAACAAGTAAGCAAAGTACAGTCATTTAAAATAAAAACTATTTTCTGGAGTAGAGTTTTTTCAATTTTTTCAGGTATACTGTATAACCTTTTCAAATTCCCCATTTTTTAAGTGGAGAATTATTAAGAAGCCAAGTAATTGCGACGATTTTACTGTAAAAATGTTGTGCAAATCTACTTAACTTTAACTAATATCTTGTGTACCGGTATTCCTTTATTAAATAGTTTATTTATTTATTTCGAAAAGAAATTCAGTGCCCCGAACATCAGCACATACAAATTTTTATCTGTTTGAGTCTTTCTGAAAAAATTTCTCGTTTTTTTTAAAAAAACGATTTAAAAAAAAAATTAACTGGAGCATAGCCTTAATCGACTAGCAAACAAATAGTTTTTTTTCCCCCGCTAAAAACAAGTCAAAACAATTTTTAATTTTTTTTATGATTCTGCAAAGTTGTTCCTAAAGCTTCCATTTAGTAACGCGACGATTAATTGTCGAGGAAAACGTTCATTGAGAGCGTTTGACATTATGTGAAACTGCCGGCGGTACTTCTGTTTAAAAATTCCCTCTATGTGTAATGATGTTTATCTTAGTAGTACATAGGTATGGTGATTTTAATTTCTAAATGTTTCATGTCTCATGAAATGGCAATTAATTCTTTCATGACTTGTTTATGTACTTAATTATAAATTAATAAATTGTTATTATAGATTATGATTATGCGTAGTAAACAGTCATAAAAAGTTTAAAACTCGATGAAATCTTCAATCGATTAGTGTTAAAAATCTTTTAAAATCTTTTTAACTATGTTTCGATGCAAAAAAAGAAACAAACTATTTTTGGGACCCTTGCAAAACCCCGAATTTCAAAACCCCGATCGGTGTTTTGAAATTCGGGGTTTTGAATTCGAAGGTTTTTTTAATTTATTATTTAATGTAGTTTTTATTTTTTATTTTCGGGGTTTTGAAAATACTGAAAAATGATTTATAAAAACATTTTTCAAAACCACGAGGTTTTCGGGGCTATGCAAGATCGGTAAAATAATTTTTTTTTTTTTTTTTTTTTTTTAATTTTAAAAATGATTGAAAAACCCCGATTTTTTTCAAAAAGTCTATTAATAAGTGTACCCTGTCGCAATAATTTTACAAAATAAATATCACAGAATTTTTAACAAAATTGATGAGTAATTTTTTGGTGATTGGACATGTGGACACATATTTTTAACAAAATATTTTAAAAACTATAACAAAAATTTGAATTTGGCAGTGATGAAAAAAAAAAATCGATAGATCAGCTTACAACTGCAATTTTTTAAAAGAAAATTAAGCTGATTAGAAATTAAAAAGACATAATACAAAACTCTCACAGAATTTGGCCAAAAAAAAAAATAGATTAGCTATCGACTGCAAAAAGTAAATTACGCTGATCAGAAAAAGAAGCAAAGATTGATAAGATGTCGAGGTCAGGAAAATGTCGGGTGTTCCATATTTTTTTCCGAATTTTCATATTTGAATAAGTGCACCCCTTGAATCGGTTCTCACAATATTTACCTTACGCAGAAAAGAACCATCTACTGGCCATACATGGGCTTTACATTTGTCAGAAAAAATATGTAATTATGCTTACATAGTCGAAGCATACTATGCTTGCACCGTAAGGGTAACAATTTATAATGCGAAGTAATGCTTCTTTATACTTAATTAGCAAGAAACATTATCTACATTTAAATGGTTAAAGGAGTCTTATGAGGGTAAAAATTTATTCTTATAGCAGGCAACATGTAAAATTGTGTTTACTAATACAAAATCATATGAAATTGATTCTTAGGTTTTTTATTTTAAAAAATCGGGGTTTTTCAATAATTTTTTAAAATTTAAAAAAAAAATTATTATTTTACCGGCCTTGCAAAGCCCCGAAAACTTCGTGGTTTTAAACAATGTTTTTATAAATCATTTTCCGGTATTTTCAAAACCCCGAAAATAAAAAATTAAAATTAAATTAAATAATAAATAACAAAAACCTCCGAATTCAAAACCCCGAATTTCAAAACACCGATCGGGGTTTTGAAATTCGGGGTTTTGACATAGTCTCCTATTTTTTTTTTTTTGAGGTAATCTATGCCATTTTATTTTCAACCGCTTTCTTTGCCAGTCTTACACGGTTGTATCTGCAGCGTTCAGGTTGACATTAGCTCCGCATCTTCAACTCATGGGAAACTAGTGTCACTCTGAACATTGCAGATAGAACTGTGTAATAACTTGCGCAGCGTGCTTGCATTATTCCAGAGCTCGAAATTTTCGATAGCGAAAGTCCATTTCCTAGATAGATTTACATATTAGGGAGATTGGAGTTAAAAATTACAGATGAGGTTATACTGGTCGGGATCATTAGAACAAGAAATAAGCAACCGTTTTTTTTTTTTTTTTACAAATTCAGTGCTCCAATAATCTCCGATAACCATAACCTCAAAACGTTTTTGTAAACGATAGCTGATTCATATCAAGGAAACTTGACGATTGACGGGCAAAATTGGTTCGTATGAAAATAAATTTTGTGCTTTTTACCTATAATGAATAATTCCTTTCAAACTTTAAAACATTAGAAGTTAAATATTGACAACACTTAAAATAACTATTAAATATTCCAACTAATATTTATATATTTATCATATATCATTTATTTTTACCGAAATCATTTAAATCGTTAAAAAATGTGCAAGCATCCAGCAAACAAGGTTACGTCTTTTTATTTCGTCTACAAATTATCCTTAAACGACGTCTCAATTTTATATAAAATCGTTTGATTTTCGAACACGCTGTTTGTAATCACGCATCGTTGGGGGATGTCTTCGAAGTAGAAAAACACTTGAAAAATGAATCGACTTAGGGCTCATTTTCTGAAAACGACTTTTGGTTGCGAACAAACGACGTCGTCTATTTCATTGATTAAATCCAGTTAGGTATTAGTACTTATTTTAATCAAAAATGTCAACCTTCCGATACCGTAGCAAGAAGCAATAAAGGCTCAAATCCTCATTTAAACTAAACGTTAAACATAACCAAACGAAACAAGAATATAAAAAGGATCAAAAAGCACTAGTTTTCGAATCCAGCTTCATTATTTTCATCGACTTATTTTCAACTTTCAGACCGTAAGCTTTTTTTTTTTTTTAATATATTAAGCTAACATTACTACCAGCGGTTAATAAGTCCTTTAGTACGTGTAAATGGATCTTTTATTGCTTATCTGAGGGCAAGTAATCCAGTTTTGCGGTAATATTTTTTCTAACACCCAACATTTCTGTCAGAGTAAATATCTATACTCTATTCGATTACCATTATTTTTCACTTCGAAAGAAAAGAAGCAGATCTTGTGAGAATAAATACTTTGTTGTCCGCTTAACTTTTTTTTTTTTTTTTTTTTTGTAAATTGAAAAAAAAAACAGGAGCAATTAAATTCTTTTAACATTCGTTAACAAACAATGTTGACCATTCATCACTGTGTCTATCTCTACTGTCACCATTACATTGGAAAATTGCTAATTCCTTTTCCGCTTTTCTGATTTTGTTTTTTCGTCTCTTAATCCCACCATTTGTTTTATTCACCCCCGAGATTTTTTTTTTTTAATTTTATTTTGATATCGATTTAACGGATCGTGCTCTAAAGAGAATTCCTCTTCTTTTTTCGAGTGCGTTTCTTTTTTCCTTTTTGAAATCATCATTTGGGGCGGTTATCAGTGGCAAAATCCGTCTGTTCTTTTCTTTAACGAGATTATATATAAAAACGATAACTTTCATTCATTAACTTTTTAACCCTTACCAGTTTAAACAATATTAATTCCTTTCGATTTAATTATACAGCATTTTTAATAAAACTAATTAAAATCCTCGTGTCAGTTCGAAGTTTGGGGGGAAAATTTTTAAAACTCTCAAAAAAGAATCTCTTTTAATCTTCAATAATGAATTTTTGAAAAAGTTAGTTATTACATTCGGGTTTATATCTGGAAGGAAAATCGCTTCTCTGTATAGAAACTGGCAGATTAAACAAAAAGAAATTAAAAAGAAAAGGATGCGAAAGAAGCCTAAGTTTTCTTTTTTTAAAGTAAACCAAAGGATTAAAAAAATAAAGGAAAAAAAAAAAAGTATTGAGTTGCAAGTTCAGACACGTTAGCGATGAAAGCGAGTCGTAAGTGCTGACTATTACAGAAAAGGAAAATCTCTACAGCAAACACCGGGCCTCTTCCATGCATCACGAAATACGTGACATTTGTTCGGAACCGTCAGCAGTAACTCCAGGGCCGAAACGGAAATGATTGGATAAATTTTTATTCTGTTTTTTTTTTTTTTTTTTTTTTTTTAACGTTTTCTTTGTGTGAAGAACGGCCGTGATTCGCACCTTGAGGAAAGCGGTGTGTTATGTAGTTGGTTTCCAAACTATTTTTTGAGAGTAGAAAGCAAGCTAGGAATCTTTATTCCTAGCTTGCTTTCTACTCCCGCATTGCAGATTTAAAACGAGAGTGCTGATTTCTGAGATAAATTGTCCGAGGCAACAGTTTGAACCGCAAGGTGAGCAGTTTAGCGATGAAGTACCAAGATTCAAGGATCGTTAAAAAATCGAATAAAAAGGAGGGACAATCAGAATCCAGAAGCCGATCGACCAAAAACACGAGATACCTACAAATTAGAATCTCGACTTTGACAGAATCTCAAGCCTCGAAATCTAGGAACCTGGAAATAAGGGGACTTCTCTTTTATCAATGTTAGGATTCTTGATATTAGAATGTCTTCACTAATAGCATTTTTTTCAAATAATTATATTTGTTACAATGGATCTCAATTCGCTGATGTTTTCCAAAATGGTTTTATTGATATACTATTGGTGAAGACATGCTAATATCAAGAATCCTAACATTGATAAAAGAGAAGTTCCCTTATTTCCAGGTTCCTAGATTTCGAGGCTCGAGATTCTGTCAAAGTCGAGATTCTAATTTGTAGGTATTTCGTGTTTTGCTCATTCGGCTTCTGGATACTGAAAACCATGAAATCTTTGGAGTAGTTCCATTTTTTGAGTTTGTGGATCTCTTTCGAAGATCTTTGTAAGAGTCTTCATCATCTCATAAGGATTTTCTGCCTCTAACACAGTATCACATAAAGTAAACTTTTCTGTACCATCTATATACCCTAAGAGATCGCCTGCTTGCAGCATGATGTTCAATTCTGTACTAGGCAGGTCAACTGAGCTATGTCCATCACAATCGTGCATGGAGATATACTCTTTTGAACCGTTGCCTGAACTGGTTTTAAGCCGCAACGGTTCGAAAGAGTATATCTCCATGCACGATTGTGATGGACGTAGCTCAGTTGACCTGCATAAAGAATTAATAATTTTCTACTTGTTAAATTAGAACAAACCAAGACTTTGATGTAGGTATGTTACAGTTGGTACCAAGCTATAAAAATCAATAATATCCTTTGATTTCCTTTTTCATTGTTTGCCAACAAAAATCCCTACACAGTTGATATCCCGAAGTACTATAATATTGGAAACAGTGGTTTGGTGTATTGCCTACAATTTTCGCAAATAACAAAAAGCTGCAAAAAATTAGCCCTGTCTCCGTTGAACAATTAATCGGAGGGTACTGTACGATTAATTGTACCACCGAAAATGCTGTACATTGTTACCATTGTTTTTTCATTTTCGTGGTTTTTAGTGTTCGAAAAAATAATCAAAACAATAAAAAAAAGTGGTAGCAGATGAAAAAAGTCCAAAAATGTACAGCATTCCCTGTGGTACAATTAATTGTACCCTTCGATTAATTGGCCAATGGAGACAGGACAATGCTTTTAAAACGGGTGGTGAAGTCCTTTTTTTGGTAAATTTAATTTTCGGTGCTAGCTAGCCATTTTTTCGTCCCAAATTATTCGGGAAATATGAACTGTTCTTGTTTTAACATTTTAGGATTTTAATTGTGTCGAAATATTCAGGTACCAAAATTTCGTCACTGTCAAGATTCTAATTCGTCGGAATTTCGTGTTTTAGGTCTTTTGGTTTCGGGATTCAGGTTGTAGAGCATTTGATTATCTAAATTTTAAATTGCTTCAAGTCTAGATGACTTTTTTTTTTTTGGCATAGTCGAAAAAACTCAGATGTAAACGTGATCTATACTACTTCTTTTGAAAGGAGTGCTCCAAATATGTACTCTTGTACACGCTTTTCTTCCAAAATTGAGAATTTTCAAGACCCAAGTTTTAAAAATAATCAAGCTAGCTTTCTCCCTCTCTTTTAAAAAAAAAAAATTAATGCTGCCGCTGCAGTTTTTTTGAAAAAGTATGATAAAAAGAAAGGTGAATGCGAGCATCTTCACATGTTTTATTCACTGAGTAGGTTTAATAATAATATAACAATTTCTCCTTATTTTTCATTTTGTTCTTACGATACTTCATCGTTGCAATTCGGTTCGAAATGCGGACCCAAGAAAACCGGAAATGCCGACCAAAAGTTTAAAACCTGAAACCCATTGAACTTTATCAAAGTCGGCATTTCTGATTCCAAGAATAACGAATTAATCGCGAAATTCTTGTTGAAACCTTTAGAAAGACTGCGGTTTTCTTTGAAGCGTATGATAAAATTCAATCAGGCTAATACCCCAATCTGAAAAATATTTTAAGTTTATTGGAATAGTTAGGTAGTAAGTTAGGAAAACTGTATAAAGAGCTTGCAACGAAATTAAAAGCGATGTGTCCAAGAGGAAAAAGATCATTACTCCGAAGATCGGAATTTCAAGTATTCAAACAAGAGCGGGAACATTTTAACAAGCACATCATCATCATTATTATCATCATCGACATTGTACTGCACTCGCTAATGAAACCGAGTTGTTGAATTTAATTTATAAAACGCATCCCCTGTGTTTCTGAACTCCCAACAGCTTCATTAAAAACATTTTGGAATCGCTCTCATCTTCGACGGCAAACGGGAAATTGCATTATTTTTCCTTTTAGGGAAAAAAAAAATGTTTTTCTCGCGCCCTCGAATCAAGGCAAGAAGGGACGAATACAAATTCGAGTCCATTTATTATTCACTCTGACGGAGGTTATAACTTTTGACACATGTTATAAGTCCCCCTTTTCCTTTCAGAGAAGAGCGAAGGCTGAAAAATTCACGGTCGAATATTCTTCGTTTTCTTTTTTTTTTTCCCGGAAAAAGAGTTTCGAATTTTTTTGAAAAGAAAACGATTCAAAAACGAATTCAAGATTATTTGATTTTCGTGCGTAATTGCGATTCAGTTTCCCAGCCGTTTTTCCCCTCTTCCTTTTAACAAGATCACGATCGTTCGAATTCTAATTGGTGAAGGATTGTAAGAGCAACGTTCCTATCACGAGGCAGCGTTGGAAAAAAAATTATGATAACTTTGTTCTTTGGTAACTTGAGAAAACTTGTCATCGCTTGTTAAGATCTGAAAAAGACGGAAAACGCTTAGGCGAAGTGAAGTGTTGGGATAATTCAAGGTCGATGCCGAAATCCGATTTATTTATTATGGGTTTTAAAAAAATGAGCCTTGAGAAAAAATCTAATCAATGTCTTGAATGACTTTAAATTTTATGAGATTTGGATTTTGCTGAAATAAAGTAAATGTATTAAATTACTGGGAAAATATTTTTGATAAATTACTTGTTGAATAAAATTCAGCTGAATTTTGGTCTTACAAAGTTGAGTGGTCAAAGCTTGCTTATAATCCATAAGTGTTCAAAGCTCAAAGTCTCGAGGGCCGACTAAGCCGGCTTTAGTCGAATCGGTTTATTCCAGGAATTACTTCCTAAAATTAAAAAAAAAAAATGGAGAGTTTTAGCAAACGTAATATTGCTAATTAAGAAAATGGCCCGGAGGATTCGGTTATGGCGATGAGTTTTTTTTTTGCAGTTCTGAAAACCGGTTTTAATAAAGATGAAGTCTCCTTTACCAGCAGCAGCGACCTCGATTTTTTTTTGTAGATCTACCAGATTAAATCTTCTCCTTATCCCTTCGTTTTGCGGGATACCGCCGTTTTCCACGTAAAGGAAAGAAGAAAGAGGGAAAGTAAGTAAGAGAGAAGGAGGGAAGGTAAGCCGGAAAGTGATAAATACAAAGGTCGGTAAATTTGTTTACTGGAATATCCACCAATTATTTAATGTTTGCTTCGTAATGACCCACATTTTTCTTGCTCCCTTCTCTCCTCGGAATTTTTCAACTCGGTTTTCATGCGTTTAAAATATTTCCACTCGGTTGTTTCTAAACCATTATGTAGTTGACTAACAAATGAGCTGCGTCGGAATGCTTTTTGTTTGATTAATTATGTAAGTCTCGAAGGAAAACAAAGAAGAAAATATCTTCCATTATCGAAACCGATTTCGTCCGGAAATTGAGTTTGATCCTTTTCGTTTGGAAAGGAAATCTAAAGACACCAAGAGTAATCGCGAAACAAACCGAATGGAAATGCCAACCGGTTCGAATTCCCCTCTTAAAACTAATGCGAGCTAATCTATAAAGCTTTTCCCCCGAAAGCTCTAAAGATTCAGCGATGAACTACAGCCAAGAAAGCCTTGCATTACTAAGTTGATTAGATACGCGGTCTAACTCATTCATTCCAGTTACTAAACTATTTCAATAATCTGCATTGAACAGGTAGCTTCGATATCTCTTCCGTCTAAAAAGTTTCCCCATAAATTATCCGGTGAAGTACAGTTTTCAGTCCCAAGTTTACACTTGACCTAACTCTAAGAAAACAAAACTTTGTTGATTTATCAGTTGAAAAGCCGAAAGTGTGAGCCGGAGCCTCTGCAACTTGTTTTCCTGCCTCCAGGCCTTCCAACAATTCCTTCTTTTAAAAAAGGAAAAAAAAAAATCTTCACAAGTTCTTTTAATCTGCTTTTAAAAGGCGATCCAAAAAAAATTTAACGGTTATCAGATCGCATTTTTATACACATAAAGGAGACTTCATGAAAGGATTTCCGTTATTTAATAAGTCTCTTTACCAAGGTTAAAAAAAAAAGCAAAAATTACACTCTAATTGAATTCACGGATTTAAGATTTTTTTTTTTTTTTTTTTTTTTTTGCTCAAAGTAAAATAACGCCGGTAATATTGTGAGCTTTTCTGACAATAGACGCACGCAAAGGTGCTATCAAGAGCATTCCTTTCAAGGCGATCTACATTATGGGCTTGATAAACGATCACTTGTTACCGTTCTTTTATCATCTAAAATATTTTTCATTTACAACTTGCATAATTTCTGTATTATTATCCGTTTAGCTTAATGTTAGTTAATTAATATTTTTTTTCTATCCGTTTGTTTGCTTTTAGTAAATGTTGAATGAATTCGTTAAGAAATGCGTTTATTCTCTTTTTTGGTTTTGATAAAAATAAAAAAAAATAAGAAAGCAGAAAAACGTGAGAGACTTTTTCTCGTTTCCTTCCATATTTTTTATTTTCAAATTGAACTTCTGCCCCCCCACGCTTTAATTGAAAATTAAAAAATCGAGAAAGCTACATCCTTCCTCTTTCGATAACTTTTGCAGCCCTCTTTTCTGTTTTTCTTTTCCGTAACGCTTAATTCCGAAAATAAAAAAGCGTATTTTTTTTTTTCTTTTAAAAGGTGCAGCGAGAATTTTCCTTGTATGAAAGCGTTCGGTTACAACTGGAAAGTCGCTTGTATAGGTGGTAATTAAAGATAAATCTTAAAAAGAAACATTGTTGGAAAAACGAAACTAATTAAACGCAGATTTAACCTAATTTAATGGAATGATAATGAATATTCGAATCATTACTGTTCCCTTCTTAGAATGCTCTTTACAACGTTTAAGAATTAGATTAAATAAAATAAAATTTTACTCCGGCTTCCTTTTTTTTTTTTTTTTTTTAAATTAAAAATTCATACTTTGAAATGCTGGTCGCTTTAGGTGCGGAGGAACGATAACATTTTATATTAGAATTTTTTTATGAATTTTTTTCAATTTTGCCATGTTTGGGGTCATTCACGTATTACGTAAGCACGGACGGAGGGGAAGAAAGGAGTTAAGAAAAATGTTTACGATTGCTTACTAGGAGGAGGGAGGGGGTAAAAAAATCGGAAAATAATGCTTACGTTATACTTGAAAAACCCATCCAGAGTAAACCTTTAATAAGAAACCCACACTGAGAAAACGCAGGAGTAAATCTAACTAAATATATTTGTGGAAAATCGACTGACTAATAATAATTGGTCAGTCAAACTATATATATATATATTTTTTTTTTTTTTTTTTTTTTTTGCTAATTTAAGTAAAAAAATTTTTTCATATTAGTTAGTCTAACTAAAAAAATAGTTTGGCTGATTAATATTTTCTATTATATTTTCTATATATATTTAATTTTTTTTTTTTTTTTTTTTTTTTTTTTTTTTTTTAGTTATATTTCATTTTATTTTATTATTTATTTTTTTATTTTGTTTTATTTTATTTCATTTTGTTTTTGTTTAGTTGATTGGAATCTGTAATAGGCCAGCTAAACTGGCTGTTGATATTCAATTCAATATAATAATATTATTAGTCCGTCGATTTTCCACTAATATATTTAGTTAGATTTTCTCCTGCGTTTTCTCAGTGCAGCCGTAATGTTATTCCGTTGGAGCGCTGGGTGTCTTTAACAAGCCTCCAATTGACAATAGTTTGACATCAGATTCAGAGGCAAAGATTGACTACACGGAGAAACCCACTCTGGCGCTCAATGTCAGAATCTGGTAATCGTTGCCAAACATTCTGTATTATGGCCTGACAACCAAGTTTCTCTGGTAATCATTACCAGTGGTTTCTGTTAATGCTTGTTGGATAGCATTGCTAAACCCTTTTGGCAATGGCTACCAAACATGTGGCGGTCATTACCAAAAAGATTAGCACTATTTACCATCGTTATGTATTTTATACATTCAAAATTAACAAATCCAGCTTCTTTTTGGGGGGGGGGGGGGGGGAGTGGAAAGTTTTCCGGTTTCCAGAATATTCTGTTTTCTGTTTCCGATTCGTTTCTCGAATATTTCGACATTTTCCAAAAATGTTATACACATATTCGAAAATGCCCCCGTTATAATAGTAATATGATATAATAATAATAATAGTAATAATTAATAAAAAAAAAAAAAAGTAAGTGCATGTTTTTTATTATTTCGAATCTCATTATTTATATTATTGTTGTTAAATGACGACGCATGTCCATCCAGCATGAGGAATGTCCCTGAAAAAATCTCAACACCTTGAAAAAATCTCAACACCTAGCAAGATTCGAACCTAAGACCTCTCACACCTAAATCAATCAACCCTAATACGTTACAAACTAAACCACACAAGCCATGTCAAAACAAGTCGAAACTAAAGGGTATTAAGTGCTCGAAGAAAAAAAAAATCAACCCTTGTGCATACACCATTACTACCTGCTCTAATTATAATACAAAAATAATGTTGACCATTTTTAACCATTTGTGTAAATTGATCCCGCGCGAATAGTAAAGATTCAAAAATATATAGCAACTATTACCAGTAAGTTTTGGGATCGTTTAAAGTATTTAGCCATTGACAATTAAAAAAGGAATCTTTATCAGTTTGTGGCAACGATTACTATTTTACGGTTGACATTGGCGAATAGGACTGATTACTAAAAATTGCTGGTTCGTAATGATTAAAAAATGGGAATAGATTACCACAAACGTTATTCCCAAACCGTTTAGTAGCGAACACGAGTAAAAGTTTCTCCGTGTACCGTGCCAGGGGGTTACTTTTTACTCCAGAGGGCTACACTTTTGACACTTTCATTTTTTAAATGACTTGAAAACGGCTTAGAATTCTTTCAAAAATTAAACTGATTTTCAATTATTGATTATTTTCAAGTGTTCTGTTCAACCCTAGCTGCCTAAATTTGTTTTATTATAAAAATATTAAGTTTTTGATACGAAAAACAAAATTATGGAATCACGCAACCTAAAATGCTAAGATGTATTCTGCTGCATCCAAATTGAAATTAAATTGCTTTTCGCACTTGCCCTATGTATTTCCTTAAACATTCATCCCGATTTCACTTAAAATTTAACTACTAGAAGCCAAAAAATTAAAAAAAAAAATTACGATCAAGGGGACTAACTTTGCATAGATATTTCAATGGCGATATCGCATGGGTGCTAAATCCACAACGAATCGACAACGTTTCCAAGGTTTTGAATACGTTTTTGCTACGTCCACTATTTTTTTTACTCCAGAGGGCTACGACCATTGCTAAGCAATGGTCATTAACAGAACATCTAAAAAGGTACTAATGGTTTTATTAAGACATTTTCCGTTTACAGAAGCCAATGATTTGTCATATCCTGTTCGATCATTAAAGATATTCAGGTATAAAAATGATTGCACAAAGTAGCCCCATTTTTGTTAGTAAGACAGCTTTTGAAAATCGATTTTTTATTCGTGTTAGAACAAGTCTAGATATTATAACAGGGTATCAAATTAAAGCTGAAGAACGCCTCCTAATGTTGGTATAAACAGATATGAATTTTGTTCTACATTTTACATCTGTTTTTGGAAAAAACGTGAAAAAGTGTAAAAAGTAGCCCCGTGGTAGGGTACCGTTAAAAAGACACCCAGCGCTCCAAGCGGCATCGTTTTTCTGCTTGGTTTTTCCATACGGAACACGCCTCATTCTAAATGCTGTTTGAGAAATATCTGAAGTGTATTGTTTTATAATTAAATATAAGCTTGCAAATGTTTTGAATCTTCTGATTGTCTTTACCGAGATTTTTCTTTTAGTTGTTAGGTCTTTAATGTCTAAAAATGCCTAAGGCTTTTCTTCTTTCATTTGCGCTTAAAAAATTCCAAACCCTTTCGGTTATTTTTAATTGCCCTGTAACTTTCATTTATGTCTGCGAATTACAATAAAATACCAATACATCCTTCCGATAAATGAAAAAAGTTCATTTTTCTTCGAAAACCAAGGAGGAGGTCAAGCATTAATCTGTTTTGACTCGGCAACTTATGAAATCACCCGACAGTATAAAAGAGCGGGGTAAAAAAAAAAAAATCTATTAAACGATGAAAAAGGAAAGAAAAATGAGTTTTGCCGGAGTGTTTCATTAATCCGAAAAAACCGAAACTCGGCTACGTTTTTTACTTACACAAGCGTGTATTATACCATTAAATTCGACATCATTACCTCATTTACACCCGATCTAATCGACGCACTATAATTATGGAAATCAAACCCCTGGTTTTTTTCGATTGTTTTATTTTATTTTATTTTTCCTGGGAAAATCGAGCGTAAGGGGTCTTTTTATTTTTTATTTTTAAATCCTTTTACGTAACGTTCAAAGAAGCGATCGATGAATTCCATCGAAGCTTTTTGCAATCACACACATACACACAGAGAGATCCGTACGTACGTACATTAAATAATGTCACATACAAAATTTTCAATCACCTAATGGGCCGAGAGATTCTTATCGTGTTGATTCCATTGCAGCATGATTAAAGTTTTTAATTTTCAATCGATGAAAAGCAATGGACGTTTAATTAAATGGAACTTGATAATGATCTTGTTTGAATGCAAAAAATATCCTTGTAAAAATTACTCATTAAAAAAAACACTTCCGCGATAAAAATAACGAAGAACAATTTTGATAAGTCGGTTATTTAAAATTTTACTTGAAGAAGAAAAAGATTTTACAATTAAGATAAAACCGCCCTTATGATATCATTGCATACCTTTTTATAATATCGCATAAGAATGCGATTAATTAAGTAATTGCCGGCACAAAAGCATAATATCGGGTAAAAGGAAATTTTAATTTGGCTCCAGAATTTTCGTTTAATAAGCCCGACTTTTCATTCTCCCAAAGCGATTTTTTTTTCGGGCTCTTACTGTTGTTTCATGTTTAATTTTTTTAATGCTGCCGAGTACGTTGTGGTAATAAGTAAACTCATCGTGAGAGATTATTTTTTAGTAATATCGTTTTTAGAAGGCCCCCGAAAGACTCGTGGGAATTTTGTTTCCCGAACTGTTTTCATCGAATGCAGAATATTCATGAGAATAAAAGAAATCCTATCCTGACGAGGATTGGGTAGCTAGTTAACATTCCGTGCATGCACCGATCAGGATGATCTGTTCCTCAAGCTTTGACTCTCAGACCTCTTTCAATTCCGTATGAATCCTTCTTTTCTTTTCCTTTTTTTTTCTCCTTTTTTTTTTTTTTTTTTTTTTTTTTTTTTCATCCTTTCCTTTTTTTCTTCGACAAACAAAGCTCCTCGTCTCATATTTCTCGCCTTCTTTTCTTCCCCCGTTCAAACCTCGCATTTTTTCTTCCCCGGTGCTGACATTTTTAGCGTGCCTTCCTTTGAGCGATCACATATCAAAAAAAAAAAAAAAAAAAAAATTGGAGTAAATAGAATTATCTAAAGGAGATGCATCCTTCCATCTACAAATTCTGAATTATGCTTCAAGAAAAACCAGTTTTATCACGTCATAAATGACGGCTGACATTTCCAAAAACCTGAAAAAGAATTTCTTCATTAAACGGGATACTATTAATGAAATAAAAAAAAAAAAAAAAACTGGAGGCTTCTGGAGGAAAAAAATATAAAAGTAGCTTCTTCTTTTTTTTTTTTTTTTAAGTTTGTAAAATTTTTTAATTTTTAGTATCATAAAAAAATCTTGGACTTAAAAAATTCCATAAAGTTCAACAACTAAAGGAATTTTTTTTTTCCTTCACGAGTCGACTATTGCAGAATTTACTCCTAAGCTAAAATTAATGTGGAATGTTGGTCCAACAAGCTGGTACAACATCTTGGTACAATTTGTCGTACGTTTGATGTCGTACGTTGTCGATTCGTTCGTTTGGGTGCAAAATTCACTATGGAATGTTGGACCAACATGTTGGTACAACAAATCGGACCAATATGTTGTACTAACTTGTTGGAATGTTGGACGAACTTGTTGTACCAACATGTTGGTCCAACATTTTATAGTGAATTTGCACCCTTTGTCAAACAAGTTGGTCCAACTTTTTATACCAACATGTTTGTCCAACTTTTTGTACCAACATGTTGGTACAACATTTCATAGTGAATTTGTCCCCTAAGGGTGGAAATTCACCATGGAATATTGGACCAACATGTTGGTACAACAAATTGCACCAACATTCCACACTAATTTCGGCGTAGGAGTAAATTCTGCAATAGTCGATTCGTTCGCTTGTCAAACATGTTGGTACAACAAGTTCGTCCAAGTTGGTATAACATGTTTGTCCAGCTTGTTGTACCAACATTTTGGTCCAACATTGCTTCCGGAAATGTAACTAACCAACCAACCAACATTCCATAGGGAATTTGCACCCGGCCAAAATTAGTATTGGTCCAACAAGTTGGTACAACAAGTTGGACAACAAGGTTGGTACAACATTCCCTAGTGAATTTGAACTCTAACGCCTATTTATGAGTGGAAGTTAATTTTTATAAGGAAATAATATTTTTTGCATTCTTTAAAAATTATCTTTTTTGATAACTTACACTAAAGCTTTTTTCATGTGCTTCAATTTTTCAATAAAATGCGACCAACATTTTGAAATGTGATCCCCGATAGTTGATCTTTTTGTAACACCCCTCTGCATGATTTTATGAATGACTGGCCCGAACTGCTTCCGGAAATGTAACTAAATCGTTTTCGAAATAGACGGAAAATAAATTATTTACACGAAAAAGAAGAAAATCGATAATTTAAATCATGACAAAAAATATTATAAATTTTTAAGACTTCGAATATTTCCATGCATCTTTCAGTTTAATCGCATATTTTTTTTTCTTTACATAATTTATAATAAAAGTTTCCGGGAAAGAAAATCTTATTTCACTCCGATAACTCCAGAGAAAATGATTTCTCTTTTTCGGAATCTCTTTTTACTCTGGTAAACAACTTTGAAATCTCCGCGCGCATAAGATCTCGAAGATCCGTAAAACGACGCGTTTCATAATGATAAAAAATGCACTTCGGTAAATCCGAAATCGTCGCAGTCATTTTCCTTGGGAAATTCGAGAAGAAAAAAAAAAAAAAAAAAAAAAAGAAAGAAATTTAATTTGGTCTTTACGATGCGGATGCCGCATTCACCTAAGCTCGGTATATCCGTCGATTATACTTCTTATTTTGCTCTGATGGCCGACAAATGTCAATCAGGGATTTAGATACGAGATATTGACTCTTGTCCAACAGCTTTTTTTGTGTTAACGATATGCTATTCTTTCTTCTTCTTTTTTTTCTCAGTTTCAATTTTAAAATTTGAAAGGCGCATGACAAAAAAATAAAAAAGCTAGAATTTAAGACGCGAGGACCTCCCTTTTTTCCCCCTTCATTTTCCGGTACAATATCTTTTCTCTTCAAGTATTATTTTTCAATTTCTTTGGTAAGAATGATGAAAATGCTAAAAGAGCGAGGTCACGGAATCCATCGATTCAGATAATATTCATCCCCGTACTGGCAGCATTTTCGTCCCACGTTCTCCGATGTCAAAAAAAAAAAAAAAAAAAAAAAAAAAAATTTGTGCGTGTATGTGTGTGTGCTTTTGCTTTGGTTCCTGCACTTTTGGTTTTTTTCCCTTTTCTCTTTTCTTTATTTCGTCTTCCACATTTTTTTTTCTTTTTTCCCTTTTTTTTTCTTCTTTTTTTCAAATCGATTTCCCATTATTTAAATTCGGAAATGCTTTAACATTATTTTTTTTCTCGCGATGGTAGTTATTGCTATTTCGTGCTCTGCGACTTATATCTCCATTACCTTCCTTTTATCTTGCATCATGGAATATGAAAAGATTGAAATGGCCCCATTTAAATAAATGAAACCTGCTTGGTATTATTTGAAGAGAAAGAAGATTATGTAAGTATGTGGAGGAAAAATTATAAGCCTTACTTTTTTTATTTTATCTGTTGCGTTTTTTTTCTCTCTCATTATTAATAATTTTGGGAGACATCCAATCAGATTGACAGCAAGAGTTTTTAAAGAAAGATATTGGTTAATGCATGCTTTTAAAAGGTTTTGCTGTTAAACCTTAATGCTTTGTTGTAAGGTCGCAGCTTTCCAAGTGCCAACTAGCAAGTTGTCCTCGAAGTTGTCTCTTTTAAAAACCGCCACAGATTTTTTTTAAGACTTCACACTTTTTAACATTCAGGCAATTTTTGAAAAAAATAATTAATTAAAGTATTTATCATTTTTTGACGTGGGACTTTGTCCATGATGGTTTTGTTGTGTCCGGTTGTCTTAGTGTTTTGGACATTTAAAAATTTATTTTTAATTAATTAATAACATAAAAATTGAAAAAAATAAAAAAATAAAAAATAAAAAAAAAAAAAAAAAATAAAAAAAAAAAAAATAATAAAATAAAATTTTATCAAAAATCCTTGATGATCCTTAATATATTCTTTTTAATATCAATGAAATATATAGTAAACTTTTTTACAAAACATCGTAAATTTTTGACTAATTTTAAGAAAAAGAGGCAAATTTTTAGAAAATATTTTAGATTTTGATGATTTTTGATAAAATTTTATTGAAAAAGGGGGCCACGTGGACTAATATTAGGGCTTGGAGAATTTAGGCGGATCATTAACATTTTTTAAAACTAAAGGTATGTCTCCATTAGTGAATTAATTACATGATGTAATTAATTACAGAATGCAATTAAACGGTTTACAAAGGTGTTAATTTTTTTTTTCAAATCTTTGGTGCTCAATATCCTTTTTCATAATGTAGATCTAACCAGCAAGATCAAAAACAACGATTTAAGACCTTCGAAAATCATTTAATTACATCCTGTAATTAATTACATCATGTAATTAATTCATTAATGGAGACATACCTTATAATTTCGATGATTTTTGATTATTGAAAAATTTTTTTTGAATTTCATTAAAATCTTTGGTAAAAATTCTTAAAGTTGTAATTTTGTTATTAATTTTGATAGTGCTTTGTGAAAAAGGTCATCAACATTTTTTGAAACGAAGACTTTGATAATTTTTGATAATTTTTTTTTGAATAAAGGGGGCACGTGGACGTTGTTCTACGTAGGGATATGCCTCGAAGGTTTTTTTCTTTGTTGAAAAGTGTCTTTTTTTAGGAACTCTTTACTAACGATTAATTTTTTTAGAGGAAAAAGTAAGACTTAGCGTGTGATTTGAACGGGGGTAGGTGGGTAGGAGAGGCAGAATTAACCGAGTTTTTTAAATCGGATTTGGTCCCTCACTGGCACAAAAACATTGTTGGCATGTCCAAAAAGGCAAAGAACATGTGGGTGTAAAATTTTTGATAAAATCAGTGACGAATACCTGAACGGGATGAGCTGAAAAGATTCTATTTTGTTTGTTGAACTAAGGTAGTTTACTTGATAAATCGATTTATTTGCGTGTTTTTATAGAACAAAAAAGGAGAAAAACCTGGACTTTTTCGTTTTTTTGCTGAAAAAAAAAAAAAAAAAAAAACTAAAGTAAAAGCTTCGGATTCTTGTATAACTCAAAAAGAACTTTTTTTTTTTCGAAATTATTGCAAAAACTTTTCCCCTCTAATTTGTTAAAGGGATAACACTTCTAAACTCAAAACTTTCATCTTTACAAAATTCAAAAAAAAAAAAAAAAAAAAACAGTTTTATACGAGTAGGGAGCTGATTAATTTAAAAAAAAAAGAAAAAAAACAAGGGACCTTTTACGTTATTTTGAAAACTACTAATTTAATATCTAAAAGGAAGCATTAAAACATATAAAAGAAGATTTCTTAAGAAGGATTTAAAAAAAAGCTTTATCATTTTCACGAAAAAAGTTTGAAAACTAAAACAAGAAAATCCTGTAAAAAGTAAAACAAGAAACCTAAGTAAAGAATCCATTATCAAAGCTGAAAAAAAAAAAAAAGAAAAATTTATCCAACGTTTTTCCCTTCGAATTTTATTCTCTTAAAAGGCTGATCTCATGACGTTTATACTGTATACAAAAAGGAGATATTTTTTTTACGCAAAAAAGAAGCATTTTAACGAAATAAATTAGCAAATAAGTTTAATCAAAGGATATAGATAAACACCTGTAAAGGATAAAGGAAAGAGGCTAAGGACGCTTTTATAGAAATCCCGAAAGGAGAGGAAAACCAGGAGGAAGATGGGCTACAAGTGGAGAACTGGGAAATCAAGGTTTAAAACAAGAGCGAATGAAAAACGAGGCAAAGGTGTGAATGTAGGATAGGCTATTTCGCTAAACCAGGGAGCAGCATCCGTTGTAATACCTTTTCTCCTCCGTATCCCCCTCCCTTTCCCCTTTTCTCTTAACTATTTCGACTTTGGAAGCACAAGCAAACAGTATCAACGAAAACCTTTGCGGATCAAAATCTCGGGAAACTGCCAGAATCTATTTTCGTTTTGAAACAAGCTTATAATCGCGTTAACAACCATCTCTTGGGATATAATGAAACAGAATAAAACTCCCGATTCTATTTCTATTGATCCCTGGTATATTTTCCGCCGAAATAAACCGGAAGGTTCGAATTACTGTTCGAACGATTTCGCTTAATCCGGGGGAAAAAAAAAGTTGGAAATTTTAAATAAAAAAAGATAAAATTTGGAATTATTTCGAATTATTATTATTTGTATTTTTTTTTTTTAACGATTCATCTGGCTTTCGAAATGGATTCGAAAGAAAATAGGATTTCGGATTAAGAAATTTCAAAATTACAGATGGTGGAATTTCGACTGGGAAATCGAAACGGAGGTTTTATGAGGAGATCAATAACGAACTCCTTCGGAGTTTACGATGTAATTTTTAAACTCAGTTGAAAATCTCGACTGTCTGTAGGATACCGTTGATTCGAGAAAGATTTATTTGGTTACTTGAGCATACTTTGATTTATATTTGCCGTAATCCTTTTCTTCTCGACGTGCCTTCACTTCCTTTCTTATCAGCTTTAGAAAGTGAGTTACAATGTTTAAAAAAATTTTCCTTTGTTTAAAAATACATATGCATGCATGCAGGTACTGTACAGTAAGTGTGTAAAATTTTGTTTTGAATTTCGTTTAAAAAAAAAATGTAAGCTTATTTGTCAGTATCACATAAAATTGAAACTATAAAATTTGACTGAAAAATAAAAAATAAATAAATGAAATATACTGGAGATAAATAAAAAAAATATATAAAAGGTTGAACTTTGTTTAGTTACAGGTCCTACCCCTGATCAAAGCTGCTTTTACGCTTTTACGTTCTTCTTCTTTTTTTTAATAATTTTTTTTCATTGTCTTCAATAAGTAAATTCCTTTAATAAGACTGAATTCCTTTAATAAAAACTGCAGTATTCCTTGTAACTTGAAAAATTGTAATTTTAAAAGGTCTCTTTTTTTTCTTTATTTACTTTGCGTAATAAAGCTTCTTAAAATTATTATTGTTTTGTTCAAAGGAGGCGAAAAAAACCGTTCTTAATGAGATTTTCCATAAATTTACATTTACAATTTTAAAAAGGTTTTTTTTTTTTTTTTTTTTTTTAAAGGAGATATTGTTAAGTAATCGAAACAAATCAATCCTTATTAGGGGAATTTTTTTAATAAAAAAGAACGTTTTGTGATACTTTTTTTCCAAAGTGGGATCATTTTATTTCGCATAATGGCTACGACATTTTATACCTCATTAAGAAAAAAAGTGGTGGGGGAATATTTTTTTTTCCACCTTCTAAGGCTGAGAAAATTTTTAAAAGGGTTATCAGGTTGGGCGATTCTATACGAACGTTTTTTATCATTAAACATGGTATATGGTAAAGAATCTGGTTTTTTTTTCATAAAATTTTATTTTAAAAAAAATTTATAAGAGTTAAAAAAAAAAAAATTATAAAAATTAGGGTGCAAATTCACTATGGAATGTTGGACCAACATGTTGATACAACATTACCTTGGGTGCAAATGCTCTATGGAATGTTGGGCCAACATGTTGTACCAACTTGTTCTACCAACTTGTTCTACTAACATAATTTTAGCGTAGGAGTAAGTTCT
This sequence comes from Liposcelis bostrychophila, assembly GCA_037577465.1. Lineage (NCBI taxonomy): Eukaryota > Metazoa > Arthropoda > Insecta > Psocodea > Liposcelididae > Liposcelis > Liposcelis bostrychophila. The sequence continues at coordinate 16,386,046 of CM075212.1, read as the reverse complement.
GCAATAGTCGATTCGTTCACTTGTCAAACATGTTAATACAACAAGTTCGTCCAACATTCCCACAAGTTGGTATAAAATGTTTGTCCAACTTAGTGTACCAACATGTTGCTTGAAATGTTGGTCCAACTATGGAATGTTGGTTCAACTTGTACCAACATGTTGGTCCAACATTCTGTAGTGAATTTGCACCCCTACGCCAAAAGTTGTGGGGAATGTTGGTCCAACAAGTTCGTACAACAAGTTGGTATAACATGTTTGTCCAACTTGTTGTACCAACATGTTGGTCCAACATTCCATAGTGAATTTGCACCCTTTGCCAATTCCTTGTTGTACCAACATGTTGGTACAACAAGTTGGACTAACATGTTGTAGTAACTTGTTGAACCAACATTCGACAATAATTTCTGCGTAGGAGTAAATTCTGCAATAGTCGATTCGTTCGTTTGTAAAACATGTTGGTACAACAAGCTGGTACAACATGTTTGTCCAACTTGTGCTACCAACATTCCATAGCATTGCACCCCCCCCCCAAAAAAAAAAAAAAAAAAGAAATTATAAAAATTTTATTTAAAAAAAACGGATTCTTTACCCCAACCCTTTCGGTTAATTAAAAAAAAGGGGTCATTCCTCATCCGTTTCCCAAAAATGTGCATTTTGAGTGTTCAATTTGTCACATTTTGGTCCATACAGATGCAATTATATTACGCTAGGCATTTCTAAAGGATTAGAACAAGTTTGAAGAAAACAACTTCCCTTCAGTTTTAAATCGGTTGCATTTTTCACCGAAAAAAAAATATATAATAGTTTTGGAACGCATCCCGCAGTTTTTCGCGAGAAAAAAAAAATTTTAACGTACATTTTTTCATTGAGAAAAACTTGGAAGTTAAGGTCATAGATTTACATGGGGAATCCTTAAAAACTAAGTCGACTTCAATTTTCACAGTCGTCTTCATCTGTCAGTTCTGATGCCTATCTTTCTTTTTTGGTAAAAAAAGAAATGCATCATGTTTCGTTTGCGTGAAAAAGGATCCGACCCTTTTTTTTTTCTCTTTTATTCTTTCTAATCTTTTGCTTGAATTCGTCTTTCACTTCTCAGGGATGTTGCTCAAGCTGTTCCTGCCTTTTTGTCAAGAATCCCTTTTTTTTCCCCTGATGAAATAAAAAAATTTAATTTCAAAAATTTTAAAGTGCAAACAAAAGGAACTAAAGATGCCAATAAAAATCGGAGCAAGCGCATTTTGACAATGCTGCATCCACTTAAAATTCATTACCGCGTAAAATGTCCAATCAAAGCATGCCAGGGAAGCTAAAAGCTTTAAATAATCGGCCATTTTCTTTCGACCGTTAAATTTATTTATTTAGAAAGGTTTCCACAGAGTCTTTCGAAATGTGTTTTTGCTCCGTTGCTATATCGACTTCCTGCAATCGATTTTTTTAATCTTTTTTTAGACGGAAAAATAAAAAATGAAGATGCTTCAGAAATAGATTTTATAATTTGTATGGAAGGATGAAAGTCGATGGCCTCCATCGAAGAAAATCAATCAAGTTTTCCATCTTCAATTTCCTCTACATTTAATTATATTATATGCGCGGTTTTAATGGAGCTATCAACTTTTTCAGTCGGTTGTTTCAGATTTTCGAAAATAAATCGCACACGCACGTACCAACACACATCCGAAATACAATTTATTAAAACAAGTTTTATTTTTGTGTTTATTTCGAAAACAGTTGCTCTAAAGTTTAGTCGTTTTCGGGACAGATGAAAACGGCAGAATTCAACAGCATACAAATTTGAAAAGAGGGGAGGGGAGGGGGAGTCAAAATGTAGGTGGGTGGGATTTAAATGAATTTAAATTTTAAACAAAAAGTCCGTTATTCGGTTTTATCTAGAATTTAAAATGCATTTGTACATGGAAACGTAGAGTAGTTTTTGTTTTCCTCGGATCCGTAAACAAAACTTTCACATCCATTCCTCTCGAAAAACAACAATTTTGCAATATTCCAAGGAAAAAAGAAAGCTTCGAAGGGAAATATGAAAAACGTTTTTTTTTTTTTTTTTTTTTCCTCCTCTCTTCAAGAATAGTAATGTAGACATGAAAACTATGAAAACATTATAAGAGGGAAAAAAAAACTTCCCCCGTCATCAAATGAAATTGGAAAATCGTGAAAAACACCCCGGAGATGTTTTAAGACTCTCGGGACGGATGTCAACTTCTCCGGTTATATCAATAAATGTATTTCATTTGATTTTTTTTTATAAGCCTGATTATCTTTAACATAAACTGTACGAGTAAATATTGTTCTTCTCAAAGTTTACCGAAAATTACGAAGAAAAAAAAATCACGAAATTTCTAAATCTGAATACTTGGAGGTTTTCCCCGTATCTTATCCAACAATTTATAAATATAGAGCGAGTGCACGTTATTATGTTCGAATAATGTGTGGGGAAAAATCAAAAGCTTCACCTCATAAAAACACGTTATTAAAAAACACTGCAACACATGATGTTTACGCACTGCTTGCTCCATTGTTACAAGATCATCATATTTACAATACATACTACAACATTATATTTTTTTTATAAATTACTTTGATGGGTGAGTGTAGCAACTGTTTGTTAATCTGTGTGTTCTGCAATTTTTTTTAACCCTCCTTATTCCACAGCAAATAAAATGACACAGGTGTCAACGTATTTTATTTGATTCAACAAAAGATATTTTTTCTGAGTCTCAATATAGTCTTTCTCGAGAATATAAACAAAAGGAGGAATGAATTTGGCATATGGATAGTAGGTTGTTTCATTTTAAAAACATTTTTGAAACTTTGGGGGGAATGTTGAAAATCTGCTTCCTTCAGGTGTAAAACTACTAAAAAAATTTTAAAAAAAGATTTTTTTTAAACCGCTTAGTGGCCCTCTAAGGCCACTTTAGCATTTTAAAAATTGAGCAATCAAGATCTTTTAAGTCTGGTAGAAACGTTAAATTAGATCAAGTTTGCTTCAGTCTTGATGAAACTGACTAAAATGTTACTTTTGTCAAGATTGGACTTATGGCACATTTGCTGGCGTCCAAGATTATTCAGTATTGGAATTTTTACCAAGACTGGATCAATGTCGGGTCATGATAGTTTTTTCCCTATCTTTTTTTCCAAGAACAATTTTTACCAGGGAAACTCCATTTTTTTTATCCGCTTTAAGGGCCTACAAAATATTTTGAAAAAATGTTTTCTTATTAATGGAAATAACTTAATTAATAAAACAGCCCACGAGCCTCCAGCATACTTCATAATTATGTTTTATTATGTTTTCGAGGTCGTAGAACACGAATTTTACTATTCCGAATTTTTCCGACTGTGACGTTATTAGCGTTTTTATCGACCTTATACCTGATTTTTCCGATTGAAATTCGGCTTAATCTTGATTTTGGAGTCCTGAAATTTTTTTCATTTTATTGGTATCACACATACTTATGCAAAAATACTGTAGAACACGAATTTCACCATTTCGATTTTTTCGGATCAACCCCTGAGTAGGGTTATAAGTGTAAATTTGGTTTTTTGGAGCAAAAATGAATTTTTTTTTGCCGAAAAATGGAGACAACTCCTCACCAGTTCGATTTAGAGTTCATGTTTAATGACATTTTTTAGTCAAGACAATTTAATTATAATTAATAAGGATCTTTTGTGTTTCGAATCGATTTCTAAAATTTTTTTACTAGCGGTTAAATTTTTTTTTTATTTATTATATTTAAAAAAAAAAAAAATTATTTTTTTAGTGGTTTTACACGTCAAGGAAGCAGATTTTCAATATGACCTCCAACATTTCAAAAATTTTTTTAATATGAAACACCCTAATGGATAGTGCCCACTGCCCAATTACGCTACTTATTTATTGTACCTTCTATTTGAAGTTGGGATAGTTCACAAAAACCCTTAATTCTTCGGAATGAGTTTTGGCCAATATGCTGTTTGATCCTACAAAACTCATTATCGTGCTTCTTTACCTTTTTTAAGAATTTCTGTTAATTCTCTGTAAAAGATTGTAAAGGCATATAATAAACTGTATCACGCTCAGCAAAAACGTTTAAATTTAAAAAAAAAAAAATATGACCGCTAAAAATCCCGTATAAAGCTAATTCCAAGGAAATTTCCATCTAGAAAATAATGGTTATGGTGCATTTGATAATAATTGGAATGGAAAATGAAAATGATCCCCAGCGACCTGCATGAAACCGAGACTCATTTTAAAGTATGAGTTCCCACTTTCGTTCGATTAATTAATTCTCTTCGATCTATCTTGATCAAACTTACCATGCTTTCCGTCAGTTTCAATTCGTCAGACGTTTTTTCAGCTGGATATTCCTTTTTTTTTTTAAAAAAAAAAACCCAATCAATATGCGTCGAACGTACTCGTAATTTAATGCTAAATGCCCGATTCATTTATTTAATCGTAAAAAAAAGGAAGAAAAAAAAAAAAAAAAAATGCGAGAAAAACGTAATTGAAAATCAGATTTTTTCCGCCCCTTCTCGATTATTATACAACAATAATAACAGAAGGGGAAAAGGAAAAGTTCTCGGGATTTTTATGAAAAGGTAGGTTCTCGTGTATCGTCGTAAATTACTTGAAAAAAGGACGAGAAAACACGAAGCAGGATGTTTTCTCGTCTGGTGCGTCAATACCCGCCTCCTTTCCGTCCCCCGACATTTATCAAATTCGGGATATCGGTTCACGAAAATCCCTGAACCTCCCAACTTTCTGCATTGACTTGGTAATAATACCGATTTACCCGGTTCCGATATCGACTGAGGCTTCCATTATCAACAAAACGGCCGAGTCTCTTTTGGAACCCATTCCCCCGTGCTTCCGGTATTTCAAGGCTTTCTTGCAAATCTCGAAAATGAACTTCAACAAAAGCTCCGATTTACAATTCTCCAATGGTTCTCCCTCTAATCCCGCATTCATATTCCGTGTCAGTGGCTCGAGGATATGAAATCCATATTTTTATAAATACATCCCACTGAGTTCTTAACTCTTAAAAATTTTTTTATTCCCCTCTCATGTTGGCGTGAAATATATACATAAGTAAATTGAATTAAATTAAACGAATCTTGGAAACCGAAAGTTGGTCTTTTTGTTTTAATTGAGGCATTTCGACCTTTCACACCTTTCCAACTTTTCGCATTCAAAATTCTAGCTTTTCAGCCTTTCTGAAGGGTTTTGATTTGTGTTCCCCAATTACTGAATCTATGTTATAACTATACCTAGTTGTGGTTACCTCACAAACGATGTATCGAGAAGGAAATCATGAAAATGCGGTTGGAAAATGGAGCATCATCACTCCTTGGTTACGAACTTAACAAGAGCCTCCCTAAATTTTTTTTCTACATCATTAAAAAAATACTCTGCTCAACGAGGATATTTTAAAATCGTTTCGAAAACTTTAATTTTAGAATTTTATATTTATCAACCGATAGTCTGAAAAATCGATATCCAGGATTTTAAGTGTCACACAGGAAAAGGATTCTTTTAAAAGATTTCCAATGTTAGTAAATGGCCATAAATAATTCAAACCGAGACGCTTTTTGATTGATCAACATTATACGGTTTATGACACGATGGCAACCTTTATTTTTGAAAGGATTGAAATGTGACACCTATTTCCCATTTTCACTGGTTGGTGTTTTGTATTTTGAATTTTTGAATATAATTTACGTTATACGCGGAATTCTGCACCAAGTTGACGACAGCAGCTGAATTTTTTTTTTTTTTTTTTACTTTTCAACAAAAAACATTTTACCCTTAAATGCGTCATTTCACGGAATCGAATCCAACTTCCGAAAACTCAAACAAGATCCCATCCAACTGATTTGAAGCCTAAACCAACCCAACCTAATTTTACCTACTTTTCCTTTAGGAAGGTAATCACGTCCCATTGTCTTCATCCTTTGGATTTCGAGTTTTCAAACTACTTGACAAACCGTCTCAAAAAATTTCGCTCAATCAAAAAGATTTCATTTTCCCAATCAAAAAGGTTTAAAACCTTTGATTTCCAAACGTAATTAATATTCCCTTTTTTAAAAAAAAGGAACGACTGATTTGGGTCACAAAGTGGGGGTCAAACGGATCTTGATGGACGAGAGATCGTTAGCAGTGACCTTGGACAAAAAAAACCTTTCTTTGTTTTCCAATTGCTTTCCATTGTTTAATCATTCGCCGATTGTATAAAACAAATCTACGGGCGTATCGATTTGTGTGCGAATTTTCCAGGTGAAAGTTCGCTATTCAAGATGAATTAGCCAAGTTTTGAAATTAATTGGTTTCGAAACATTAAAAGAAAGGGAGAACGGCTGCCGTTTTACGATAGGAAAGGAGCTTCTTCGGTTGCCCTGGTGAAAGTTTCGCGATATCGATAGCAGGAGAAATGATTCTTGCAACATCGAGCAATTAAAACGATTTATAATGACTCTTTCATGATCCGCTCGAAGGTTGGTACGGCGATATGTATACTTCGGGGAAATATTCGGGATGTGCGAACAGGGAAAAATTGCAATTTGCCACCGAGGTCGACACTTTCCGTGTATGGGATATCAGAATCGCCATGTTGAAGCAACGGTTTTCATGTACGGGAGAAAAAATTGCGTGTCGATCGTGTTTTTTTTTTTTTTTTTTTTTTTTCGAAACGTACCATACGAGTTTTCACGGAAGGAAAAGTCAAATTATCTATTGCGCCCAGGTCATCCGTTCACGAATCCAGCTTACCAGTTATTTTGCCGATCGGGAAAATGAAAAACAAAGAAAACCTGCTTTCGCTTTTTAAAACTATTTTGCATTATAAATTTTTTAAAATGCAAAAAATTCAATCGCTTTAAAGTGCACGATTTCGTGCTGATTTAAAGGAGCATCAATTTTTTACAAGGTTATCTTTAAACTTTTTTCCGTAGCAAAATCATTCGATATTCATTAAGCTTATAAACTTTTTTACATAGCGAATGAAGTAGCAAAAGTCTAAAACATTTAAAAATCTTTTTAACAAAAAAGAAAAAGAAAAGAAAAGAAAAAAGAACGAGCACACGCAAAAATTTAGCATTTCAAAAAATATTCATTAGTGTGTCCCTTATTTTGCGAGTTTTCGAATTTGATGTTGAGCCGGGTCGAATCTCGTTCTCTATGGGACCCTAATAAACCCTGAATTTTTTCAGATTTTTTACTGAGCTAGAAGGCGTGCCGACTTGAGCTTTAAGTTCCAAAATTCCCATAAGAGAAAAAAAGTCGACAATTTTTTTTTATCAATTTGTTTCCTATCGGGAATTTTGCGTAAATCAAGAATCTGAAGTCCGTTTTTTTATATCTGGTTTGGCTTTTGAGTTAAAGAAGAAAATGTGGCAAGAAAACCTGGTTAAGGGACAAAGTCCTAAGTTTTGCTCATATTTTGGCCTCTAACTCAAAAGCCAAACCAGATATAAAAAAACGGATTTCAGATTCGTGATCTGCGCAAAATTCCCGATAGGAAACGACGTCTTTCCGCGAAAAAAAAAAATTGTCGACTTTTTTTCTCTAATGGGAATTTTCGGAACTTAAAGCTCAAGTCGGCACGCCTTCTAGTTCAGTAAAAAATCTGAAAAAATGCAGGGTTTACTAAGGCCCCATAGAGAACGAGATTCGACCCGGCTCAACATCAAATTCAAAAATTCGCAAAATAAGGGACACCCTAATATTCATTCATCCAAGTAAATACCATGTTCTGGTTATCGAGGATCTTAGAAAAATTGAAAAAAAAAAAATCCCTGTCATCCCTGGGTAATTCTTGAAAAAGCGTACCGTGACGGGGAAGGACAAATATTACACTTTTTGGTAATTAAAAAAGGTTAAAAAGTTATTAATTTTCTCTCAAAAAGAGGGATACGGTATCGTTCTTTTCCTTCCAAACTCGAATTCACAATAAAAAAATCTTTTCTTTTTCCATCCTTAAAGAGAAGCTGCTAACAAAACAAAACGTGACGGGAAGACAAATAATTCACTCTTTAGCTAATGAAAAAGGTTTAAAAATAATTTTTATTTTCTCTTAAAAAGGGATATCATTCTTTACCTTCTGAAACTCAAACCCACTATAAAAAGTTTTTTCTTCAGTGTGAGTTTGATAAGATATTATTAACCAGTATTGCCTAGAATAAAAATGTACGTTTTTTCAAAAATTACCAGCTTCCCCCCCCCCCCAAACAAAAAATAAAAAATTATTTTCCGTTGTATCCATTTATTTTAATCTTTAAAAAAACGTTTCTTTTCAAATTCATATTTTCCAATTGGAGTACGGTGATCTAAGATTCAGCCGTGAGAAACCAAAGCAATTTGATCCAAAAAATTGGATTTCGATGAAAATCGATCTGCATGCTAAAAAAATACCACACTTCCATATTACCGCGAATTATTTAGGCCAGGACCTAATATTAGTTTCCGGAAATCATTGCTTCTCAATTTGGGTTTCTAAGCCGGTTAACCGTGAAATTAATTGTTCGACTATTCGATAACCGCATAGTTCAACCTTTCAACCGGTTATTTGACAAAAGACAAAATGAAGTGCGAAAAATGTACCAAATTCATTTTTTGGCTCGTTTGATATATAGCAGCACGAAGTCGTGTTATATTCGTTGGAAATGAGTGAATGTACCGCACGTGGTGTGCTATCACCTGCCAGAAATGCTGAGTATTTGATTCATTTGTGCGATCTTAGTTTCTTGGAATTTTATTTTTTAAAAATTCAATAAATTACGCTACCTTAGAATACAAAATGGTCGCAAATCAATGTTTGGATTAACATACCTTCTTCATAAACTAAACGTGTAAAACAAGCGTCAATTCAAAAACTGATTTTCGACTTTTGTATTCTGAGGTCGCGATTAATAGCCAATTTTTTTTTGTTTTGGTTATCTGTTTGCCATTATTATGTAAAAAAAATACTGCTGGTAAATAAACAGGCTTAAAAACCGGTTTTCGATCTAAAATGATTTAAAAGACACGAACTGAGCGCTATTCGAAAATTAACCCGGTTAATCGGTTAATTTTAAAATTATTCGTTGGTTAACTCTCGGTTAATATTGAATTGAATATTGAAAACCCTATTCCTAATACTTATTTTCATTTTCTTTCATCGGAATCTTTTTTCTTTACAGAGTTTGGAATTCGTGAAATTTAATCCCGACTTTCATGCGACTAGCCTTATCGATTGTCCACCTTGCGGAGGTAAGTACTTTTCAAACAAAAACCTATTTTTGACTCAACGCTGCACGCGAATTTCCCTCTTGCCAGCCTGCTCCTACTACGTATGATAGATATTTATATAAGAACTAATTTTAGCTTCATTGCTATTTTTTATGCATGGTAAAATAGCTGCGCAACTGTAAATCTAGCTCTGAATTATTAACTACAGTATATTTAGGCTGTCCGTTTTTTTAGCTGGATCTTTTTTTTTTTTTATCTTGCACATCAAGAGCGTTCGGCGGTTAAGGTAATCAGACAGAAAAGTTTTTTACTTTAAATATTTTGTCTCGAGAAATGAGTTTTAATTTAAGAAAAATAAATTTTGCGGCGAAAGAATGCCGCGTGTAAATGACCGGCATTCGTGTCAGCAGCGGAATCCAATGTCATTTTATCAAAAAAGTCCAAAGTGATGTACATCTGAGCTGCTGCTACTACTCATTTTAACGGAAGCCCTGAAGGGTCACATTTCTGTAATGGTTTTTTATTGTTTGTTCCGGAACAGACATTGTTTGTTCCGGAACAAGCAATGTCTGTTCCGGAACAAGCAATGTCTGTTCCGGAATAAACGATGTCTGTTCCGGAATAAACGATGTCTGTTCCGGAACAAACAATGTCTGTTCCGGAACAAGCAATGTCTGTTCCGGAACAGACAACGTTTAGTAAGAAAATTGCCTGTTCCGGAACAGACAATTTTTATTAATTGTCTGTTCCGGAACTGACAATTTAAAATTAATTGTCTGTTCCGGAACAAACAATGTCTGTTCCGGAACAGACAACGTTTAGTTAGAAAATTGTCTGTTCCGGAACAGACAATTTTTATTAATTGTCAGTTCCGGAACAAACAATTTTTAAAATTGTCAGTTCCGGAACAGGCAATTTTCTAACTAAACGTTGCCTGTTCCGGAACAGACATTGCTTGGTCCGGAACAAACAATTAATTTAAAATTGTCAGTTCCGGAACAGACAATTTTCTAACTAAACGTTGTCTGTTACGGAACAGACAATGTCATGACATTGTTTGTTCCGGAACAAACAATAAAAAACAATTATAGAAATGTGACCCTTCAGGGCTTCCGTACATTTTATTACTAACGCGATGAGTTCTTGCACTCAGTATAGCCTTTTGATGAATGATCACTATTATCATCGAAGTAATATCATTTTGGTTGTTGGTGCCGCCTACATCAATTTATATTTATAAAAGGAACATGAGGTCGTTTTCACTTTGATTGCAGCGCCACCATTAAAATTATGTTTAGCTTGAAAAAAAAAAAAAAAAAAAAAACGATATTCCCGCAAACGAACTGCGTAATGGAAATATATACGAATAGGTATTCTTCGCTTCGATAAGGTAAACATTGAAACAAGTAGATTTTAAGTGTATATTTATACGAAAAAAGTCGCTAGGAGGTATTTAATCAATCCCAAGGAAAAATGTTGTATATTAAATGGAGTTATTAAAAACTTAAAATTCGTTATAAAATTATATAATCCTCCAAAAAAGACATCTATTAATAATTCGTTATAAAATTTTATAACAAAAATTATTTTCATTTTTTTTATAAGTGTTTTTATTTTCTTCTAACGCTTCCCGAATTTTTCTATTTATGTTTTTCTTTATTTTTGAGCCTTTGTCAAATTAAAAATACAAGAAATAAATCGAAAATTCGGAAAAATCTGAAAAAATATGATAAGTCAAAATAATTGGCAACTTCAGAACCATATTGCCGCTGTTAAAAATCAGTTGAAAAGTGGTGTAGTGGATAAAGGTGGCCGGTAAGTCGACCACAAGGCTTTGGTTCTAGTTCAAAAAATTGTAATTTTATTTTCCTTTTTTTTCTCATGAAAAATGTTTAAAAAAGAGCCTGTAAAGTCCCCGCATGCTAAATATAGTGCAACTCTAGCATGAAATTAATATTATATTGCTCAGTTAAAAATTTTAATTATAAAAATTTATAAATAGTTATAAAACTTTATAATCGGTCAAAACGTTAGAGTTATGAAATTTTATAACTCACTTTTTCTTGGGATACTATTTCATAGAGAATATCAACCTCAAAATGTTGCTCAGCAAAAGCTTATTTACGTAAATTATGATCTTTTTTTACTGTCTCTGGACAATTTATTTTTTCGGGGAAAAAAATTTCTACCTTTTTTTAATTTCGAAGAATTTCTTTCGTCTTTGCAGTTGTTACGAAATGGGCATTGAGATCGATCCTTACCTGAAAAAGCAAGAAAAATAAATTTTAAGTCAAGATTATTTTTGAACACGATATTGTTTTAGAGTTGATTATTATTATTACTATTTTTCGGAAGCAAGGGCGGGGGCACGGAATTTAACGTCCGGGGCAATTATCATTTCTGTTAATTATTTATATTAAATTATTATTATTATTTTATTTTATTTTAGTCCTGCGAATATGACTTGCTGTGCTGTTAATATTTTATTATCTCCTATTTTTCACTGTAATCGCACTGCGCTGGGGTGGGCAATTGAAGCAACATTTTTTTTCCTTTAAAATGGATCGGATCGGGATGAAATTTTGCAAGCAGATACACTATGAGAATTACCCAACATGCACTCCGAAATGGATTGGAATTAAACGATTTAAACTGGAAAAAAACATTCTTTTTTTAAATAATTGAGTTTTGGCCTGAATTTCGAAAGTATTTTTAATTTCGTAGAAAATTACAAAAATGGAAATTTTTGAGACGGTAAAATTTCCTTACGAAGATGGAAAATCATTAAGTTTAAGAATTTACATGCTTCGAACAAAATTAAACTCTACTGTATCGTAAAAACTAAGGAAGTTACTAATTAAAAGCACATTGAAACATAAACGAAAAATACGTTCTAGTAGGGAGAATTCTAAGAATGGTTTCCCCCTACGTCAGCCATCCGTCAAAATCTTCTTCGAAAGAAAATACACGTTTATTTTCCTTGGTTAAATCCGTTCACGGATCAACATAATTTTAGCATTAATTCAATTCGAAGCTAAAACACTTTCAGAGAAAAGAAAATCATCAGGAGTGATCCGATTTCCAAGAAAAAAAAAATAAAAGGGAAGCAAATTTAAATTTTTTAAGAAGGAAAAAGGTTGATGTAATTGAAGTTTGAGCCAAGAAATTTAGAGTAGATTAAATTAAGCCATTCTTAATTTTGTAAATGAAGGAGAACAGTGGGAATTATTATCACTTATAAATATTCATAACTGGAGGTTTTCCTAAATAAGCTAATGTTTGCTAAGTCCATTTACATATTGTTCGTCAAGACATTTTATATTAATGATCTAATTTTTATCCTGTCAGAAAGTGGTTTGACTTGGTTCTTATAGAGTAATAACGAATAAGCTTTCTTCTTTTTTTTTTTTTTTTCTTTTTTTATTCTTCTCTTATTGACATTAAAGAAATAAAAAATGCAGGGTTTTACTTTAATTAATTATTTTAAAGGGTATTTATTTATTTCAGCAAAGGGAATACGAAATGCATGACGATTACAAGATAAATTGTCAAAGTGGGTTTGCGGTGAGACTTGCTAATGAAAAGGAACTGCACGGAAAACGCCAAAAGATTTATTTTCTTGCATTATCTAAGATTTCAGTTCCCGGAGAGAGGTCTTTTTTTTCCATACCCCCACAAAGAAAATGATCCGGAATTAGCCTCGGATCGCATTGTGAAACAGGTCAGAGAAAATGTAAATTCCAAGTTGGCCGACGTAGAATAAGCCTGATCTTTGTCAGCAATTATTCCTTTCAAACGAGCACGACCGCAGGAAAACTAGGCAAAGACAGTTTTCATCGAAGACAGGGCAGTTGGGAACTCATTAGCGGTTTTCGCCTCTGTATATTTCCTCCCTTCACTGGCCTACATTCAATATTAAGGTTTACTCTTGTCATTTTTACTTTTAAATGAAAACATTGGTTGCGTGGTCTTTGCGGTTTTCTCTTTTGACGCAAACCAACTTTACTCATTTTTGGTTTTTGTTTTCTGGGTTTTCTGCTGAGTCTCTCTGCCTTTGGTCTAATTATTGTCATCGCAATATTGGAAAGAATTACTTATTTATGGTTTTTTTCTTACTTTGAGAAAGCATTCCGGTTTTTTCCCATTATGCAGCTCTCTTTTTTAAAAAGCAATACTCAATAAGATTGTGTTAGAAAGTGAAGGTCATAAAGAAGTTTTGGAAATTACCTCTTCCTTCCCCCCCTTTGAAAAAAGGGGAAAAAATAGAAAAATCAGACTCAACCTGTAATATCGTTTGATAAATGAAAGTAATTCGTATTAAAAATAAGCAAATAAATAAATAGGAAGAAAGTAAATTTAATTTCTTCTTACATGTTTTTCGTTTAAGCTTTTAGCTATTTTTCTCCGTCCCTTTTTGCTGTTTCATTTTCTTTGATCATCAGATCATTTTAAAACGCCTCTTACAATCTATTCCTTAATATAAAAAGCCATACATGGACATTTTTTCCTAGAATTTTCATGGAAATAAACCCTTATAAAAGCCCTTTTTTTCGTTAATAAAGAGCCCCGATAGTACGATCGATCGGAGAAAAAAATCGCATAGAACCATGATTAATACCGTATTGTGTAAAAGATAGGTGAGAGAGGAAAAAAAAGGGAGGGTGGCATCGACAGCAAGGTGGGGAGACAATGAATCATGCAAATCATTGATCCTTCGCAAGGTTGGATGAATGGAAGAGGCGGAATAAAAGAGCTTCGTTCGACAGAGAAGAAATCGACTAAATTTTTCAAAAAAAAAAAAAAAAAAAAGAAAGAAATAAAAATAAAAATAAAAATAAAAATATAAAAAACAGTTTGAGTAATGTGTTTTTAATCGATTAAAAACTTCTTTCATCCTCTTTTTAATCATTATAATGAAAAAGAAAAAAATAATTGCTAAATTGAAATCGTGGAAAACCAACTAAAAAAGCAACAGGAAATCGTGTCGAAAAAAGTAAAAATACCTACCTACTTTCAGTAAAATTTAGCAAGTCATTTTCATACAAAAGTGTTTTTCGATTTTTGATTAACTCAAGAGCTATACAAAAGTATAAAAAAAAAAAGGAAAAATAGGTCAGACATTAAAAAAAAAAAAAGGAAAAAGAAAATGACATTAAATTAGATTTATCTTTAATGTGACGTTAAAGCTCTTATCTACTCATCTTTTTGTCCAAAGAAGTAACAATGCTTGATGTTTTATTCTTATACCGCCATGAAGTTGAAAGTCCATTAAAAGATTTAAAGCAGGATAAATGAATAATCGCGGTTTGAGATTTCCACGACCTGTCAAAATTTGTGTTTCCGTGCAATACAAATATCGGCTGTTATGAATTTATGCATTATCTGCGATTTCATCAGCTTGAGGTGACGATGTTTTCATTAAATGACGTAATTTATGTATGAATTAAACCACGATGAAGTGGGAATCATTGACATGGTTGCAGATGTCGCGAAAAAACAAGTTGCAACGTAAAACTCCTTAATTTTTTATTTAAATCTTACATTTAAATCAAAGAAATAAGAAAAATTATTTTAAAATCCATAAAAAAATAGCGGATATCAGTTCTCAAGTTTTTTAAGCTCTGCATCCAAATTTTCAAAACTTAGTCTGTGTTAAATTCTATTTTTTTTTTTATACAACAAAGAAGGGTTTTGAGCTTATCTTATAGAAAAAAAGCATTCCAGGAAGAAATAAGTAAAAGTTTGCCTTAAGCAAAAAGGAACAACATAATAATTGTGAAGTAATATTTATGGGTGGAAGCGAAGAAAGGCCCGACAAATTTCTTGCTATCTGGGATGCCTACAGCAAAATTCCCCCTCTTTTTTTATTCTTTAATCTTCGGTATTTTTCTTTCCCTCAGCGGTTAATTCGAGTTTTAAGCGAGCGAAATCGGTTAAGTTTTTTTTTTTTTTTTTTTTTTTTTTTTTTTTTTTTCTTAGGGAGATGGAAAAAAAAAGAATGTTGTTCCCCTTTATTCGAAATCCGCGAGAACTCAATTCTTATCTCTTGTGGATCGGCACCTTTTTCCACTCCCGTTTTTATAAAATAAATGAATGAAAATCCATTGAGAGAATCACAATCTTCAACTTTCTAAAATTGAGTCGGGAGGAAATGAGAGGTGAAACTGAAATCGATTTTGGGAAAAAATCGCTTCGAGGTTTTTCACTGAAGGGTTTATATTAGCCCATCAATGAATTTGACAAGGGTAGCTTTCCCTCCTATAAAATATTTTAAAAGTCTAATAATAAATAATCTATTTAAAGGTTTGATGAGTTTTAAAGTAAATTATTATGTTTTTTAAATAAATAATGAAAAGTGTTTAATGTGAATTTTTTCGGTTTCATTAGGATTCTTACAAAAAAAAAAAAAAAAAAAAAAAAAAAATATGAAGTTGGAATAAATAATTCCGATTCGTTTAATTTCAAACTCTTAAAGGTGGTAGAGACCCTAAATTGAATTGCTATGGACTTGTTATGCTAATTGTCTACGTTATTGTTATATACCGTCCGCTCCATAATATACCTCTATAACCTATTCTTAGCCCAGATGTAGGAAGAGAGGCGGCACGTTTCTCCATCTTTAGATTCCTCAAACTAAATTCTTTTTAGATTCAAAAATGCTAAAAATGGGCGATACCCATTTGAACAGGGCAGCCAATCAGGCCGCGTCCTCGAAGTGTCGCTTCTCTTACATCTAACCTCTCTACCTACATTGGGGTGTCCTTTATTTTGTGAATTTTCGAATTTGATGTCGGGCCGGGTCGAATCTCGTTCTCTATGGGGCCGTAATAAACCCTGAATTTTTTCAGATTTTTTACTGATCGAGAAGGCTTAAAGCGGACTTAAAGCTGAAGTCGGCACGACTTGAGCTTTAAGTTCCGAAAATTCCCATTAGAGAAAAAAAGTCGACAATTTTTTTTTTCGCGGAAAGACGTCGTTTCCTATCGGGAATTTTGCGTAGATCACGAATCTGAAGTCCGTTTTTTTATATCTGATTTGGCTTTTGAGTTAGAGGCCAAAATATGAGCAAAACTTTGGACTTAGTGCGTTTTGTCCCTTAACCAGGTTTTCTTGCCACATTTTCTCCTTTAACTCAAAAGCCAAACCATATATAAAAAAATGGACTTCAGATTCGTGATCTGCGAAAAATTCCCGATAGGAAACGACGTCTTTTTACGAAAAACAAAAAAAAAAATGGTCGACTTTTTTTTTCTTATGGGAATTTTCGGAACTTAAAGCCAGCGCCGGCTTTAGGCATGTGCCTTCCGTGCCCATGCACAGTACTGTCCAAATTTTAGGGCGCAAATATGAAGAAAAATGAAAAAAGAAAATATTTAAAATGTTCCAAACTACTTTTCAATTTTTTTCCCCTGCATTTCTCAGAATTTTTTTTTTTTTTTTTTTTTTTCCTGAGGGGGGTGTTGTAAACAAAATTTGAAGCATAGGGCGCCAAAAACATTTTTTTAACAGGGTGCCGAAATTCGTAAAGCCGGTGCTGCTTAAAACTCAAGTCGGCACGCCTTCACGTTCAGTAAAAAATCTGAAAAATTAACTAAGGGACACCCTAACCTACATGAAGTATAATATGTGTCTGCACAGTAACGCCTCTTGGACGATATGAGTGCATTCTAGAAACGAATTCCTCTATAAAAGTCTATTAGAACTCCTTTTTCAGAAAAAAGTATTTCTAAAATCAGGGGAATAAAATGAATTTAATATAATATAATATAAGAAAAACATCAAGTTGGTTCCTTCACCTAAGTGCAGCAAATATTTCAACTTATACGATATCTCGGCGTGAAAGTCTGACGTTTGACACATCGACTCCTAGATCCCGTTCTTCATCCGTAATCCGATATACCGTAAATTTTTTTTTTTTTTTTTGCTCCTCCTTTCCCCCCCTCTCTCGTGCTTATCTCATCTGTCAGATTTTCGAAATCGATGTTAATGCGAAAGTTCGATCTGCTTACTTAATCGAATTTACGGGATTATAACAGCCGGAACTCTGTCAATCTACATTTGAGCGGCTACCAGTAGTAAATTACAAGTCCGAGTTTAATCTGCTGTGTTTAATCGCTCACGTGGCTTTTCGTTCGTCTGCTTTTCCTCCAAGAAATGACATCCCGGAAACGCGAGAGAACAATGGAAAATATTTTCGGTTCATTCATAATGAATAGCCGACCAGGTCTTGGAGCGAGTAAACATGCCACCCTTTATATAAGACGAAGTGAAGCGATCTGCACATAAATTCCATCATCGTAAAATCGATCACTCATATATTGACATTTCATAAAGTCGTCGTACAAGTTCATAAAACGAAAAGGAGCGACACGAAGGCTTTATGGATTCTCCAATGTCAACATTAAACGGGTTAAATACCGTTCCTTTCGATTTTCAATTTCTCTAAACTTTTATTTTTACGGCACTTCGCACTCAACACAACTTTTTTTTTTTTTTTTTTCGCGAAAAGGGGAAGGGGGCGATTGAATATTTGATCACGCTTTTTAATGTGTCTGCCTTATCTTGTTTCTCACGAGAAAAAGTTTCCATTTGGAGCTTTATTCAATTCCATTCGAATGTAGCAGGTATACGCGAGAAGTCGCCTACTATCTTTAAAACGAGTTTGGCACTAAAGAAGAATGTCTTTTAATAGAATCAAGGGAGGGAAAATCTTAAGAACCTTTTGCACATAAAAGGAAACGAATATTTTGAATGTGGAACCCCGTAAGAGCTCATCGAACCTCTTACAATTCATACAAGAAGGTATATAAAAGCAAGTTAAGTTTGAGAAACATTAAAGTCAAACGGCAATCACTGAAACCAAAGATCGGTCTTAGATCAAAGAATCATTTGATTTTGCGGTTTGTTAATGACGGAGTCAAAGACCTTTCGGCGCTTATCCTCTTCGGGGAAAATTCAAACATCCAACTCTTCGTTTGTGCCATTACTTATAATAGGATACAGTCTGCTCCCTGAGGGGAGACGGGGAGATATTTTAAAACATTTCTCGTGCTTTGCAATATAAACAAGAAACGATCTTTGACATGATTTGTCAGCGGAAATAGAATTCTCTGTTTTATGTTTTGTTACCAAAAACTTTTTTTTTTTACGTTTGATTTAAATCATTTTTAACAAAATATTCAGATTTTTCCGGGAAATCGGTTTTCCAGACTTTTCCGTTGCTCAGAAGTTTTGGTGTACGGATTAGAGAAGATTCTTTTCCGAATTTTTCTTGTCAATCTGATTTTAGCCTTTTTAATTTAGAAGTCTATACACATCCAGTACACTGAGAAAACGCACGAGTAAATCTAACTAAATATATTAGTGGAAAATCGACTAACTAATATCAGCCAAACTATTTTTTTAGTTAGACTAACTAATAAGAAATTTTTTTTTTCCTTAAATCAACTAAAAAAATAGTTTGGCTGACTAATTATTATTAGTCAGTCGATTTTCGACTAATATATTTAGTTAGATTTACTCCTGCGTTTTCTCAGTGTACTTTCCCAGTACTTTTATTATGCTACATTTTGTGTTAGTTCAGTCCTATACTCACTAAGTGAGACCGATTTCGGTAATAACATTTACTCAAATTCGGGAAACGGTAATATCGGTATTTTAGTTTGGGGAAGGTTCAGGTATTACGTAAGACTTTTTTTTTCGCTTTTTCGACCCCCCTTTCTCCTCTCCCCTCGTAAGGGTTAGTAAGATTCCTTTGACTCTTTCTTTAAGTTGCGTAAGATTTTCTTTGCCCCCTCCCCTTTTTTTTTTCTTTACGCCAATTTTAAAAATGGCTTACAAAATTTAAAAAAAAAAGTAAAAAAAAAATTTTTTTTAAATAAATGAATAAAAAAATTAAAATTAAATTAAATTAAAATTTGAGTACAATTTTGAGTACAACTGTACAAACTGTACAACTTGAGTACAAATTTGAGTACAATTTTTTTTAAAGAGAAAGCGGCAAATAAAGGTGTCCCAATTTTTTATATTGAATTTGAATATTTTTTTAACAATAAATTATAATAAAAGTTCTGATGTAAGATTTGCCGGGCCCCTCCCCCTCCCTATGTAAAAAATCGTAAGAGTTTCTTGCACTCCCCCCCCCCCCCCCCCTCCGGTCTTACGTAATACTTGAACGCTCCCTTGGTAGCACTAAAATATTTTTTAGGCATACTGAACTTTGAAAAAATCTAAAATTTTTGTTTCATGTAGAATTTTTTTCTCCGTCCAAGAAAAAAAAAAGTGTGCAAAGAAATCCATTCCTTCACCTTCCTCTTCAGTTGCCAAAATTATGGATTACGAAAAAGCAAACGTTTTATGGTTAGCAGTTCTATGGTTTTTAAACAGACAATGATAACTTTTTAAACAGACTAAATTTTTATACCTGCAAAAAGGTGTAAGAACCACCGGTCAAATTTAAAATCGGCCAATGAACTTTCTTTAGGATATTGTTCGTTTTTTCTGGGGATTTTTTTTTTTTACCGACTCGTTTGTATATTATTTAAGGTACGGTTATTTGTATTATTTCTTTCAAACTAAAATTAAAGTCATTTTCAAAATGAAAAATTTCAAAAATTTTCAAAAAAAAATTAAATAGAGCATTTATTTTTCCGACGAAAATTCGGAAATTTTCATTAATAATTATCTGGCCATAGGATTATCATTGTTTGATTAACCCTTTCCAGTCGGTGCAGCCACTGAGAAAATGGTATCACCCGACGGCCGGTGATTTTTTAATTTTTTTATGGTAACATCAAGTATTTAGGGTCCTAAAGCCAAAAATACAGACTAAATTCACATGCCCCTACATTTTTGCAATATAGGCAATTTGCAATGCTTTTAAATATTCAGATTTGCTAATATTTTTTTTTCTCCATAAGCTAAGCATAGAAATCGTATTTTTGGGAATTTTTTTAAAAAAATTTTTATGTTCTAAACCACTTCAAATATGTCAGCACTAAGTTTCCTAGGTTGCCAATTAATTGTCTAAGTTACTAATTAATAGCTATTAATTAGTTAAATTAATACTGTAACTACCAAAAATACTCCCATAAGCTAAACATGGGAATCGAATTTTTAAGGAAAATATTTTTTTTGGATTTTTGGGCCCTAAACCACTTCAAATATGTCAATACTAAGTTTCTTAAGTTTCCAATTAATAGATTTTTAATAAGAATAAAATTGGCATTATATATAATGCCGCCGTCGGGTAGATGCACTTTTAGTGGCATTATATATAATGCCGCCGTCAGGAAAAGGTTAAAAGTTACCCTTAAAGACTTAATGTAATATTAGTTACTAAATTAATTACCTCGACGACCAGGGCAATAATTTCAGAATTACTGTTGAAGAACAATATTGCCCTTTTTAAATTATATTTTTTATTTGGGAACAATTTTTAGTTTGTGTCGTGTTAGCCGTGAACAATAAATTTTTTTTAAAGCAATGCTTTTCAAAAAAAAAAAAAAAAAAAAAAATTAAGTTTGAAATTAAATAACAGGTAAATCGTTGCTTAACGAGAATTTTTTTTCGGTGTTACCGGTATCGACAAAATCGGTATTTTTGTAATCCCTAAGAAAAACCGAGCAAAATATAGTGAAAACCAACGTGGTCATACAGTACTAAATAGAACCAAATTTGATCCATAGTAAAAGAAATACTCAGTACACCAAAGTCGGCGATGCGCAGAAACCACCAAGAGAGATCGTTTTAGCCGTCAGAAAGTGGCGTCACTTTAGGTTGCGAGTTTATGGGCTCGTCTCTAAAAAACGTTTTGACCAATCAAAGGCCGTGTCTTTAGTTTCAAAAAGTAACAGTCGAAAAATCACGTGGTACTCCCTGCGCATTAATACACTATGTTTTTTTTCATTATAAATCAGTTACTTGCAAAACCTAATCGAGTCACATGTTCGTGCACGAGTCTATCTGTTTATAGGGTGATCTTAAAGTGTGAAGTGCTGAAATGTCGCCTGTTGATGTGTCTAATCCGCAATAGGAGGAAAGGCTCTTCTAGGCCATTCTGCCACACAATCGGTAAGGAAAATACGTGATTTAATGATTTAATGACACACAATATGCTTTTTTTAATCTTAAAAATTCTTCGGGGGATAAACGGAAAAAATTAAATTCTTATAATGTTAATGTGTTATTTTTGTAGTAGAAATCGTTTCCCGAATTCTGTGTTCTTTGTAATTTAATTTGAGAACTGAAACATTTGCGAGAGTCGCCGGAAGTGATCACAATACCTAAAACACATCGTATTTTCACTCGCATTTTTCTTATTTTTTTTTTTTTTTTTTTTTTTACATTTAGATCTTAAACTCCACATTCTGTACAAAAATGGCTGACAAGTTATTTATCACCCGAAGAATCGTTTCCTGAGGTTATAAATGCATGTACGGGTCACCTTTATAAACTCGGCTGAAACCTAAAATATTAACTATACTGTATAAACCTTTTCCCCAAACGTTTTCATAAATGTTCTCCTCCCATAGCCAATGAAAAATTAGTCTCTTTTTACTTTTCGCGACCTACGCTACCTTCTATTGAGAAATTCGAGCTTTTATTACGAGAGCTTATCAAGAGATTATCAAGAGAAACTATGTGAGATATTATATAACGGTTTCCCCTTGCCCGTGGCAGCGATTTTCTTTCACTGGAATATCCTGTTGCTTTTTTTTTATCGAATACGAATTCCTGGAAGAAACTTCTCTAGGAATAATAAAAACATTGCATTGTTTTTAAAAATAAATGGAATTTCCTTAAAATTTTGTGAAAGTTTTCATTTTTCCCTTAAAACTTTTATATTTTGATTTTAATTTTTTTATTAACTTCTCTGTTTTCTCAAAAAAAAAAAAAAAAAAAAAGTTGTAAAACTCTAAGAACAATCTTGCGCATTCCCGTTAAGAATTCATTAAACTCTTTTTGCTCAGGTGAATTATTTCGTATCTTATAGCCTTGGGTAATCTTTTTCCAAGTTCGTACTTTCACAAAGATATCTTCACATCGCGGGACTAATTTTAAATTAAAGGTTTTTTTTTTTTTTTTTTAGGGACGGAAAGATTTTGAGGACGAGCAGAAGAATCGGAGCATTGTCAAAGAGAGAAATGTTTTTTTTTTTTTTTTTCGTGAAAGAAGAAACTAGCAAAAACATCACCGGAAAAAAAAACCCCGATAAATAAATTATCGTTTTAAAAATAAATCTGTTACGGTTGATCAGAATTTGTCTGACAAAAAAATAAACAAACAAGAGTATGAGTGGAGATTTTGTGTTCGGGAAAAGGTCGCTGTAATTAGCAGAACAATATTTGCGTCTCTTATTAATAATACAAATACGAACGCAGGGATGACGTGCGAATAAATCCAATCCTGACAGACTACCCTTCTTGTTTAACTCCCCCACCCTCGCTTCTTTGCCTTTTCATACCCGCTTTAGTTATTAATGGTCATAACTCATAAATAAACCGATATTTTAAGAGAACAGTTACCGAAATTTCAATGCATATTACGACATAATTTATAATGTTACTTTTATTCAATTCGACGAAAGGAGGGTGGGACTTAAGTTGTAAATCACTCAAACTTTCTTAAGTTGTCGGTATATTTAAACGTAATATTTTGATTTACAAAATCGTAAATAAGAAACAATTTGAAAAATTATATTTATAAAAGAATCGTGAAAAGAAAAAGTTTGCCTTTTCAAATAATGATTAGTTAGGGTTTTAAGTGAATCGCAATTACCGCCAATAAATTGTGGTGATTACGTTTGAGCTGATTTTGAGTTGAGTTGAGTTTGAGTTTATATCAAATATTAGCCCTTGTTAATAGCAATTTGATCGTAATGACTCAATTGTTAAATAAATAAAATGTTTTGTTATTTCCTTGTTATGAACGAGACGAAAACCTAACATTAAGAGATTAGGCCCTAGAATTTCCAGGATCTCATTCTTAAACTGTACTTTGAAAAAATTTTCTAATTTTTTTCCTCCCATTTTTTTTTTTTTTTTTTTTTTTTTTTTTAATATCAGTTTGGGAATCTTGGTTTTGGGGACATATGGGGTCGTCCATAAATTACGTTAGCAAGTTAAGGGGGGAGGGAGAATTCACAATGCTCACTTTTGGCAACAAGGGGAAAGGGATGGGTTTTACATATCTAACGTTACGCAAGAAAAAGTGCGTTATAAAATTTTATAACTCTATAACGCTTTGGCCGATTATAAAATTTTATAACTATTTATAAATTTTTATGATTAAAATTTTTTACTGAGCAATATATTAATGTTATGTTTGAATTGCACTATATTTAGCATATGGGGAGTTTATAGGCTCTTTTTTAAACATTTGTCATGAGAAAAAAATGGAAAAAAAAATTACAAGTTCTTGGAATAGAACCCGAACCTTGTGGTCGACTTACCAGTCGCCTTTATCTACTACACCACTTTTCAACTGATTTTTAAAAGCGGCAATATGGTTCTTAAGTTGCCAATTATTTTGACTTATAATATTTTCCAGATTTTTCTGAATTTTCGGTTTATTTCTTGTATTTTCAATTCAAAAATAAAGAAAAACAAATAGCGAAATTCGGGAAGCGTTAGAAGAAGAAAAAAAAACTGAAAATAATTTTTGTTAAAAAATTTTATAACAAATTAAAAATCGATGTCTTTTTTTGCGGGTTATAAAATTTTATAACGAAATTTAAGTTTTTAATTACTTAATTTTATAACACACTTTTTCTTGGTTAGCATTAGTCTCATGTAATGAACGTGCAAAAATGAAAATAATTTAAATTTTTTAAATTATGCAACCTAACTCACTTAGAAAAAAAAAAACTTTAATTTTATCCGCGCATTTCCTCTAAGTTAAAAAAAGAAACCTTTTCTTTGCAAAATTTAAGTTCAAAAGAATTGCAGATTTTTTTTAATGTTTACTATTAATTTTTTTTTTTTTTCTTTTTTTTTTTTTTAATTTTAAGGAAGAGGGGGAACCACAATCTAACGTAATTTTAGAAAGGTTCTCGGAATGCTAGCATTTGCTAACAAGGGGAGGGAGGGGGTCAAAAATGACAAAAATAATGCTAACGTAATTTATGGTTGACCCCTATATGCAATCCACAAATGATGTGAGCATAATTTTTACAATTTTTGAACCCCTCCCTTTCAGCAATTCTTATCTTATGACAAAAATCGCACCTTCCCCCCACCCACTTCCGGACGTAATATTTGAATTGGTCCCATTTTTGTGACATTTTCCACTAGGATTAAGACATGAATGATGATCGATTTTTCCAGTTATTAAATGTTACGAATTAGAAATATTTTTTCAAAGTGGAAAGTCTACTTACCCGACCTTGAACTGAAAGTTCCTAGTATTTATGTTAGATTCAGAGATTATGTCAGTCAGTCTTCCTCAGGAGAAGAAAGAGGATCTGTCTAATCTCTTATTTACTAGTATAACCTATGTGAGATTCGGAAGCTACGGTCCACCCTTTTTCGCTGTGAGCTGCTTTCGATCGTACAATCCGTTTTAAATAAAAATTAAAATCAACTTTCACCGGAACCCGTTGTTAAACTGGGTATGTTTCCCTCCCGTATTTCCTCTTTTCCTATTCCCTAAAATATGATTTTATTCGAAAAGCGAACAAGAGAATGGTCCAGACAATTTGACCTCGTATTACTCTTTTCATTTTTATTTTCCAGGGGAGAAAAAAAAAAGTTTCTACCGGGATATGAATTGATTTCCGTTTCCGGACCGCCCGGAATCCCCCTTTTGCATTTTTTTAAGATTCAATCACAGTCTTCTAGAGTTAGTCGACCGCGATCATATTTCCTGCCGTGAAACATAAACGTACGATCAAAGTTTCCTGAATGATTCTTTTGATGTTTGCTTTATTTGAAAAGCAAACTTAAAGAACTTTTTAAGAAGTGAACATCGATATTTTCCTGTCAGTTTTGTCGACCTTTTTTCTTTGAGAAGTCTTTTTTTCTTCGGATTCATCGATATTTTTCATAAGAAGAACAAAAGTCGGATTGAAAATATATTATTTCCCTTATTGACCGAAATATTTATGCTTCAGGCATATATCTTTTGACTGTAAAAAAAAAAAAAAAAAAAAAAGAAAGTTCTTATTTTAAGAAAATCTAAGGGACTAAAAGAAAATTAAAGAGCTTGTTTTCTGTCTTTAAAAAAAAAGGCAAAATGATTGATTTATGCGTATAAATAAACAATCATAGAACCAAGGAAAACGGATGACAAAATACAAGAAAAAAAAAAAGAGAAAAACTTTTTCTTTTAATAGTTAAAAGGCTTTGCAGCTTTTCGATTTATTTATTTTTTATTCACTCATTAAGTTCTGTTTTCCAATACAAGGATCCGGATTTGCAACCAGAAAATAAAATCCTTTCCAAAAAGAAACGAAATCCGATCCTGGATTATTCCGCTCTTTTGTTTATGCCATTTTTTCCATTTTCTTTTTCCATATTCATAAAGAAATGCATACCGAACAATATTTTTTCGAAGTTTATTTTCATTCTTATATACTTTTTTTTTATGATGATAAAAATAAAGATATATTTTTCAGTTGTCGAATTTCGATAAAGAATTAAATTTTGAAGTCGTCTCTCTTTTTTTTTCATCTTCTGTCTGACGATACCGTATATAATTTTCATTCTTCTAAGAAATGCCTTTGGATAGTTTAGTCGTGAGCTGACGGAGTGTTGCGCCTATTTATTCCAGGTGACGTAAAATTGCCCAGCAACGAAATTAAAGCTAAAATATCGGGAGAAGGTTATTCGTTTCCGAAAATTTGATTGATTCAAAGTTGTTGGGTGTATGGAAACAGTGAAATATTACTGAGGCGAACTATTAACCGTATAGTTGTAACTCACCGTTTCCGTCATGCCAATCGAATTCGATTCAACACAACTTAAAGTAAGGACCATCTCCAGTAGTTGTCATATACGTTTATAGCTCAACTAAATCAATTATTTACTGTCAATAAGGAAGGATTATTATTATTATTATTAATAGCACAATGAAGTCGCAGCTATTTTCCTGCACGCTATTACATGTAAACCACACAATTGGCTGGTCATCAGTTTGATAGTCATCTTTTCATATTTTTCGTATCGGTAGGGAATGCAATATGATAAATTACTGTTCTACTAAGAAAGTTACCCAAAAAAAAAAAAAAAAAAAAAAAAAAATGCCATTGTTTAAGGCAATCCAAAACTTTGTCACGCCACAGTAAAGCTTTGCATTTTGATTGGGTTTTATAAAATATCGAATACTTAATAAATTTCTACGACTGCTTGCGTTTCCAGATGTTACATTTTAAATTTAATGTAAACGTCAAAAACAAAAGTCGATCACCTAAAATATTCAACTAAAATTTCAGGTCTTGCAGACTAACTTTTGTAAACCAAACGGAAATGTGAAATTTTTCGTTCCTGACTAATCAATCAGAATAGGGTTTTTGGTATCAGGAGCCAATGAAATTCTAGATCGTATTTAATAGAATCGTATTTTGCAAGCTAATTTAGTTAAGTGCGTTTGTGCCACTTTTTTCGGTCAAATGCTTATTTTTCTGGCTAAGATGGTTCAAATGATTTATTATAAAAACATTTTTATAGGCAACAAAACTATTTGTCAATCGTTTTGGGTTTCACAGCTGCATCAGAACGATACATTTTGCAAGCAAAATTTTCCTTCACTTAGACCCCCTCCCCCAAACATGAAAAAGTACATTTTTTTATGAGGGTTTAGATATTGATGTTGACGTTAAGTGTGCGAGGGGTTGCAGAAATACCGATTTTGTCAATACCGGTGGTACTGAAACAAAAAATCACGGTTACCAGTATTACCGGTGTTACCAAAAAATTTAAAGCTAAGCAACGATTTACCTGTTACCGGTATCTATTTTCCTTACGACAAGACAGGGGCGCCAACAATGTTAAACTGTTTTTGATAATATTTTGATACACCAACGTCAATAGAGTTCATTGGCATTGTCAAAAAAAATTTAGGTGGCCTATGTTATTTTGATGAGAAAAATTTTTATTTTGTAAAGTTATAATAAATATTCTTTAACAACTAGCTGTCCCCAGTCAAAATTTGACGGTCCCTCTTTCAGTTGCTAACTGCCCAGTACCTCTTTACAAACAGCATTAAAGTTTTACTGCCCCTCAGAATGACTTCCAGCTTCAGATTGGAGAACATTTTGACAAATCTACACGTGAAGAGGTTTCATTGAAAAAAAAAGATCGTCAAAATCGGTCGGATTGGGGCTGCAGGCCGACTGGAAATAGGTTTTGGGGGTTCTTAGCGTTTTAATATATAGATAATGAAATGAATCTCAATAACGTTTAAAAGTGCCAGAACCATTAAATGACTTCCTTGCTTAGCTTATGGACTGCTTTACCAACGTTTAGCTTATGAAACGCTTTAAAAACGAAATTTATCATATCCCCATAAGCTAAGCATGGGAGCAAAAACCTTCATCAGCTTAACATGGGGGCTTATTACCTTCATTTTAAACCATTTTACATTGTATTCCAAGTGATTACTTACTAAAATATTGTAAATATAATTTTAATTCCATTAATTAATAAGAAAAATTTCTAAAAACTGTTCCCATAAGCTAAACATAGGAATCATTTTTTGACCAAAAATTCAATGGTAAATTTTCTCTAGCACATACGCTCCCATCTGAGTCAATACTAACTTGCTGAAACATTGGTTTTGCATCAGAAGCATAGTGTATCAATTTTGATGCATCCGCTTCCGTAAAGTCCTATGTTAATGTATCAATTTTGTTACATTCGTCCCCAAAAGGTTATTATTAGTTAACTTTTCCTGTCTTTTTTTTTTTTTTGAAAAGCATTGCATAGAATTTTTTTTGTTGATGTCAATTCAAACAACCCACTCCACAAATTGCTGTCAAATGAAAAATCTATAATTCAAAAATTTCAGTATGAAAGCCAAGTATACTGTAAACATGTTGTGACATGTATAGTCTAAAATGAACTGAAAATGAAAAATATAAGAAAGTACGAAAATAATATTTGCATTTAACTTGGGATTATTTAAAAATATCTAATTACTTTTTATTTTTTTCCAGGCTGCAGGAGTGATCAGCGCTGATGCAGAGATACTAAACCATCACAAGGTAAGAAAAAAAAGTTATATTAATATTTTAAAAAAACACGCCAAAAAGAAAAACATGACCCCCTTCCCCTCCCTAAGAGAAAAAACCACCATTACTTATTTCGCGTTTTCTTCGCTATTAAATTAAACCTATGAATAAAAAAAAAAGAATATTTCAGATTTATATCGTTTAAATGGAAATTTTTTTTCTGGGAAAAAAAAAATCTTTAAACTTATATATTTTATAGAAGGGAAAAAATACAGCCAAGATTACCGAAAGAGAAGAGGCAGGATGTGAAAAATTACTCCCAAAACACAGATCACGGATTTTACTTTTTACATATTAGAAAAAAAAAAAGTGAAAAAAAAAAGGGAAAGGACCAACTACGTCCTGATAACAGCCGAGGGAATATTTCTGGGAAGAGAGAGAGAGAAAAAAAAAGAAGAAAAACGAGGTTTTAAATAACATCGGATATCCGGGGCGTCCGATCGTAATAGGTGTTAACTTTTATGAATAAGGAAGGAAAAAGAAAAAAAAAAAGAAGGTAATCTTTTGATCTGGCTGGAAAGATAGGTCTGTGAAAAAAAAGAAAAAAAAGTATTTTCCGGAAAATCCGGTCACACATAAAACGGAAATCGCAGTGTGAGTACGGATGCCGGGGAATACATTTTACTTTTTCATTACACTAATGGTTGGGAAAAGCTTTAGGTGGGGGAGTCGCAATTGCATTCTACCAGCTTTTTATTACTCTGCTTTTCCACTTGAAATGCATTTTCTTGCAAAAAGAACATTCGATTAGATCCAGACAAAATGTAATACTGTACCGTGTGTATTTGTGTGCGCTTGTCTTTTTATTATCTAAATGGCATCTTTTTAAAACTTGCTGCCGCTTTTACGCGCTTTACAGGATAGAAAGGAAGGGGAAAAAAAATTGAAATGGTATAAATTCTAATTCAAGTTTCCCGCCCGAGAATATCGATAATAGGAAAGTCGATAAAAAACTTTTAAACGGTAAATGCATTTTAAATTTATTTTTTGCATTATAAAACTATACGGTTTTCATTTCAGAGATACAAAGTTAGAGTACTTAATTAATATTTGAAATCAAAAAGTCTGAATGGGATTTTTTCCTAGTTAAAAAAAAAAAAAAGAAAGATGTGACGTTTGTGACGTCAATTCAACTTATTCAATATTTATCATCAAACGCCGTCTATTTTTGGTAACCTACGGTGTGTTTACTTTTATGTGTATTTGTAAAACTATCAGAGCCGCCGGTAGAGGTACGAAAAAGGTCAGGTAAATTAGATCCCGAGTTGAGTCAATAAACTGGAAGATCAAAAACCAAGACGGCCATTTCCTAGAAATTTGCGATAAAGAAACTGTGACATGACTCAAGCAAGAGTCCTAAACTATTAATTACCATTTTTTAAAAGTGCGATAATTAGGATTTTTTTTTCTTTCTTTCTTTTTTTTTTTTTGCTTTAGGGAATTTATTTGCCTAAATGCCAAAATGGAAAATTTGTACTTTGGAAAATGTTTCAGAAAAATTTACCACATAATTGTTTGGTAATTTAAACTGACTTACGAAGAAATTCGATTTTCAATTTACGAAATGAACCAAAATATTGACTTTAAAATTTATATGCTTGTTTCCACTCATCAATTTTGACGTAAAATTTGTTACTAAAATTTCGATTTTGTCGAAATATGCTATTGAAAATTGAAAGAATAAATTGAGTTCTTAAAATTTGGGTCAAAATTTGGGATTAAAATTTTCCAGAGGTATTTCGACTACTCAAAATTTAATTAAAAACCAACGGTTTTTCCTTATTTTTCAATTCAAAATCCACGATTTCAGGAGACAATTTGCTAAAGATCGTACTTCCGGTACCGATTTTTTTATTTGTGATGTTTTCAAAATTTTCAGTGTTTTTCCAGGTAAATAAAAAAACGAATAAAGAATAATATATACCTAAAAATTGTTGAAAATGAAAAAAAAAAAAAAAATTGAACAAGAGCTTTTCTTTAACTCTTTTTGTTATTTATGAGGCAAAATGTAGCTAAACATGCTTCGAATTTAATATGTCACGGCGTATGTATAAAACATCGGTCCCCTCGACGCTCGCAAAAACACGCTCCGAAATAGACTGCGGTTACTTCATTATTATACGAATTAAATGCATTAAATTAAAAAAAAAAAAAGGAGCGAAATTTGGTTCGCTGCAACCTAATATTCAAACCAGAGAAACTAAAACCGGTATGCAAAAAGCCCGTGACGTTTTCATCGAGAAAATGAATAGAGGCAAGCAATTAGAAAGAAAAAGGGAGAAGGAATGCAAAAGAAGCAAACAAGAAGAGATTAGCAAGTAAAGTTTACCTAAATGTACAGACAGTCTGAATTAGTGAAATGAGAAACTTTTGTGAAAACTTAGATAATCTGGCATGAATTCCTTTTTGCTTTAAAATAACAGTGGAGGCGCGCTTTTTAAGCCAAAATATAACGATAACTGAAAACTGAAATTTGGACGGATACCAATTTTACATTTTCGCTGCTTATCGAAAATGGGACAATAAATCAAAACCACCTGCAGTGTAAATCATAAATGATGATTGCTTTTATTAATTGTATGCAACCCGGCGATTAACCGGAAGAAAGCATTTCATTCAACTTGTATTTTAATTGCTCGTCATTATCAGTTTTATTATTTTGGCTTTTCCACAATATAAACTTAGCGTCACACTTTCCAAATTGTCATCAATTGAATAGAATGCTTTTGATTGCTTGCGTGACCTAATTACATAATTAAAAAAAAAAAAGATTCGAAACAAACGGGGGGGAGTACATGACCGGGAAAAAAACTCCACCTCTTCCCCTCTCGCCGAAAAAAAACGTCAGCAGATATAGTGAATTTTAAGTTTCCCTTCCAGTATGAACCAAAATCTAGATTACTATGGCAACAAAATTTCCAGGAAACGGTTGTTGGTGATCCACATGAACCTTGTGCTGTGGTAGCAAGAGTCTACCGAAGAAGCTATTTCTGGTCTTTCTCCTGTTTGTTAGAGATGAATGAAAAAGGTCGAGTGGTATTTTGGGAAGATAAAGTCTGTTTGGCTCTCGGAAAATTAAATAAATTCATCAAATTTAACTGGACGAAATACTTCCTGTCGTGTACATTCAACACTTTTTTTTTTTATCTTGCATAAATAAAACATTTTAAAAACCCTGCTAACCGCATTTATAATAAAAATATTTTTTAATGGGATAGGTTGTATTATCAGTTTGGACCCTCGCCAACTTATATAATGGTTCAATTATTTGCCTTTTTCATATATTCGAGATAACGAGACATCAAGTTCGACTAACCGCGACGAGATAGGGAACGAAGACCTCTTTTGTTGGCATAGAAAATGACGGACCGGAAACTCTCGAAACCCAGCGTTTTCGGGAAAACATCCAAAGTTCAAAAAACGTTTATTCGATTAAAAAAAAAAAAAAAGAAGAAGAAAAGAAAAACTTGACTCAGTCGTTTACTTGGCTTAACTATACTTAATAACACAAGTCGAAACACTCTTTATTTTCTGGATCATTCTGCAATACGTCAAGATTTTCTTTACGTCGAGGTCGAAATTTAGGATATCCCCCTTTCCGATTTAACTTATAAGCACGTTCACATCTCTTACTTTTCCGGTTGGGCGAACACCGCATCGATGGATGTTTCCCCTCTTTTGAGAGGTTTAAGCCGTTGTTGTGCAGTTTCGATTTGATCTTTTTTTTTTTAAGAAAACAAACGTTGACTGTTATTTACGGTCAGATTGAAATTCGATGGATGATCAAACAGTCCCAGTGGAGGTTTGGATAAAAATCTTGGAATGATGTCATGCTAAATAATCTAACTCCTTCAATAGGCTTGTTATCATTATTATTATTTTTTTTTTCCTCCAGCGAATCGGACTCTACTTTGGTGAGATTATTGCGCTGTGGTCAATGTCTTGAGTTGTATGAGTTAGTCTGTTTCGAAGTTTCGGGGAAGGGTCACGTGACCTCAAGTGTACGCCAATATGAGCGTGTAAACTTGCAGTCGCATGATCACGTGATTTCCATAAACACTCGAAACAGACTATCTCCAACCACACGTACGATGGAGATACGTTAGTTCACCTCCGACGTAAGGATTTAATAAACAGAAAAAAGGGCATTTTCCCAGACGGCGTTGATCAATTTATTTTACAATGGGTTTTTTCAGGATTTGGACGAAAAATATTTTTGAAAGATCTTAAATCTAACTAATAGTGGGCTCAGTATTATATTGTGCTAGTTACACTTTCCAGGTTGACACGCGTTTTCCATAAGCTAAGTACAGGGACTAGTATCAACCTGGGAAGTGTAACTAGAACAATGCATCATTGAGCTCACATATTAACAAATGTTAAAGCCCAAACGCCGTCGGAGGTGAAGTTACGTATCTCAATCGTAAAAATATTTAGAGTTAGTCGTTTCATGGAATTGTCACGTGACTACAAGTTTACGCCGACATGAACGTGTAAACTTGCAGTCGCATTATCACGTGATTTTCAATAAACACTCGAAACAGACTATCTCCAATCATACGTACGATGGAGATACGTTAGTTCACCTCCGACGCAGGGAAGTATAGAACTTGTATTTCGCGATGTGGAATAATTGCATACCTCCATTTTTGAATGAGCTACAATTTTATTAAAAATTCATGAAAATCCTTGCACTCGTAAAACCTAAAATTTTTTGATAGGCTTGACTGTGGGAAAGGGTTAATAACTTCGTCCGCCGACCGTAAAAAAAAATATTTTTCAAAAAATTTTCTAATTGGCTTAATTCTTCATGTTTTATTAGAATGTTTCTGTTGGGCTTTTTGCATCATTCGCCGTGGGAGAAAGCATGACCGCAATAAAAAAATATTTTATATGAATATATTTTTTCAAAGCTTCAAAAGCGCGGAATCAGACAGACAGGTAGACGGACAGATGACGTATACATATTTATCTATACGCGATTTCATTTTTCAAGGATGTCACAATCATGTAAACTTTTTTTTTCCTTCTCTCTTTTTCAAAATATAGTTTTTTTTTTATTTTTAATTTTATACATTTTTATTTTTTCTGTCTAGAATTCAAAGTTTAATTTGTATGTATGCAGGTTCTTGCCTTCCAATAAAATTGTTTGTCTGTTGGGGATTTTTTTGTTTTCAAAAACTCTTTGTTTGCTCTTGAATAAGTTTGTTATTCAGTAAATTTTTCTAATGAGAGTGTTTCTTCCCTACTGAATTTCCGTTTGTTTTTAGATAAATTCATTTGTTCCGCTGCAGCAAAATTAAATTCGCAATTGTATGTTTGCTCCCCCTCCGTTAAACTCCCGACTCTTTCGATGAGTATATCAAGTCAGTTTGGAAATAACTATGTTTATTCCCTACAGGACGAGCAGATTGTTCTTGCTTTAAACGTATTGGCATCATACATTTAAAACTAAATAGGATTAATCTCGTTTCCGGGAAAATAAAACCCGCCATATTAAAAAAAAGTCACGAAAAAAAAAAAAAACCGTTTGAAGTGAAAACGGTATACGATAAGAGCTGCGAATGACCTGGATACTGGAGACAAAAGCTCTTTAATTAAGACCATGTTCCCCGTTTCTACCAACATCGTTCAATGATATCCTTTATTAAAATTCACAAAGACACCAAAAAATAGCCGAGCGTCACACACAAAAAGGTTGTTATAACAAAAGCCAGGGACTCCCACTCTTTAAGCCCGCGTGTTTGTGATCTCCTCGCCTTTTTTTCTCTCTCTTTCCCTCTATCTCTCTCCATCTTTTCTTTTCCTTTTTTCATATATAACAAAACTTCATTGCAGCTTTCCTCGAGACTCAATTTGTTTGCTAGGTGCTTTAAAATTTTAATCGATTACACAGCTAGAAAGTTTATTTAAAATTTTCCGGAGAGTGTAGGAATTATTGATTGGGAAATTCTATCTCTCGCTTGCATTTTGATATAAGAGGTTGTCTTAATATTAATCTGCGAATTTCCCGTGGCTGTTATTTCAATTCATTCAAATTCAACAGCCTGAGCTCCGGTTTTATTAACATCTGTTCAGGTCTGTCCTTTAATCTCGTTCGTGCAGAGCTGGCGAGCTTTTTCTTGGACAATGTCTAATGTAAACATAAACAATTGCTGTGTAAATCTGAAATGAAGGTAGCGCAGTAAAATAATAGGAGAAAGGATTCTGACAAGTAATGCCTCAGAACGAAACATACGTTAAATTTTCCACTTTTCATTTTTATACACGGTAAAAAGAAATTGTGTTAAAATTACATGCATTTGTTTAAAAGACCAGTAAATTGTTTCAAGCGTGTAGAAACAAGTTTTCAGATTTCTGTGCTTTTTTAAATTATATTTACCTTTTGAAACAAATGGATATCAAAACATCTCGTCCCAAGAAAAAGCGCGTTATAAAATTTTGAAACTATTAATTTTTTTATAATTAAAATTTTTAACTGAGCAATCGATTAATTTTATGCTTGGTAAAATTTTTCCAGATTTTTCCGAATTTTCGGTTTATTTCTTGTATTTTTAATTTGACAAAGTCTCAAAAATAAAGAAAAACAAAAATAAAAAAATTCGGGAAGCGTTAGAAGAAAATAAAAAAACTTAGACAAAAGCTGAAAATAGCTTTTGTTATAAAGTTTTATAAAGAAGTTAAAACCTTTTCCTGACGGCGGCATTAAATATAATGCCACTAAAAGTGCATCTACCCGACGGCGGCATTATATATAATGCCAATTTTATTCTGATTAAAAATCGGCCGTCGGGTGATACCATTTTCGCAGTGGGAGCGCCGACTGGAAAGGGTTAAGTTTTTTATAACTCAATTTTATAACACACTATTTCTTGGGGTGACTTCTTTTTACAAGCTGTATGCTGCTCTATGCTATTGAATAATATACTATACTTTTCTCATTAAGAGGAGGCTTCATGGGATACCGGAAGGAATGGCTCTTTTGTCTAACACTCGATTTACAAAGGAAAAAAATCAAATTTTAGGTACCTAACGTACTTCTTTGACTTTTTCTTGTATTTTTGGCTCAAGTTTCAACTTGTTCCAAGCAAACAGACCATTTTTTTTTGAACATTTTGACATTTTTTTTGAAATTATTTTCCCTCCGCCCATACAATTCGGGCAAGTTGAAACTTGCACTGAAAATTCCAGGACATACCAGAGGAATTCGTTTGATACCTAAACTTTAAGTTTTTTCATCGTAAATCGAGTATTAGAGAAAACAGCCATTCTTTTTGGCATCCGTGAAGCCTCCTCTTAATACACAGTATTTTTATGTTAATTTAACATAAAAATTATGCTACTTTTTACATAAAATGTTTTACCGTGTAGTAAATGATAAATATTTAAATTTTGTCCGTTTCTTCGCGATCTGTTGTAGGTAGCATCTGTTTCATTCTGTTTCATTCACTTTTTTTCTTATTTGACAAAAAATATTTCAGTTACATTAAATTAGAAATGGAATTCCATTCAAATCTACAGATTTCTTTTCCGAGAACATACCTTTTAAATAGAGTTTCTGCCCGGGATTTCCCGTCCCGGGAATTCCCGGGATCCCGGAAAAGAAATTTAATCCCGATTCCCGGGATTGAAATTTTTCGGGATTTTTCCCGTTTTTCTGAAATTAACGGGAAAATTCCCGGGTTTTCCCGGTTAATCCCGGGAATTTCCCGGGTTCCCGCCATATCATTATTTCCCGAATCCCGGGAAATGCTTTTTCCAAAAAAAACGGGATTCCCGATTCCCGAAATTTTAAAATTCCCGGGAAAACAGAAACTCTACTTTTAAAATCAACATTCTGTTCCTTAAGAAAAAAAAAAGTAGAGATGGGTTGCACTGCACAGTAAATCGATTTGTGTACCGAAAAGACCTCTCTTTTGTTTTTTTCATCTTTTTTTACACAAAGGAGTTTCCTTTCCAGGGAAGTATTAACTTTCAAGAGGGAAACATATCTCGTTGTTATTGAGTCAAGTACACGTGTGTGGCTCATAAGGTAAAAAGCAAAGGGTCTTAATGGCATTACTTTAGAACTTAGAACCACTAAAGATTTTTGACTTTAATACTTCGTTTCAAACAAAAAATTTCAAGATTAAGTTTTTTTTTTTTTTTTTTTTTTTTTTTTTTTTACAAAAATGCGATATCGGATAAAATGTAAAAATGTAGCTGATATCTTTATAAAGGCTCCTACCGAATATCCATAAGGAATCTGCCCCGGTGACCGATTTTGACGAAACTTTGGGAACTTGTAGGCCTCCCCTAAAGACTTTTTTCGGACACGACCAAAATTTTTTCCGAAGGCCCTTATGGCGAAAATACATGGGAAATGTGGTTTTTAAAAATTATTTTTTTTAAGGCCAAAACCTGGGCCGATTTCGAGAAACTAAATATGAGGTGAAAGGGCTACCTAAGGGCTTCTTTTACCGTATTTTGAACTTCCGGAAAATTTCCGGATTTTCCGGGAAATTCGTTTTTGAAATTTTTAAAAATTTTTTTTGGCAGGTCGTAACAGCGTAGCCCAAAGCTTAGGCTTATATTATTGTAGGGTGTCCCAAAAGGGTCCATACTGACCCTATCCAAAATTGATCCAAAGTGGCTAAAACGAAGAAAAATTTTTTTTTTTAATTTCGGTCAAACGGGCCATTTAAACACTATATGAGCACAATATCTGTGGTTTTTTTACTTTCGACTTCCCCTTTATCAGCCAAAATAAGCTCTTAGAGGCTATTTAAGTAAGCACAATAAGGGCCATTTAACCCCCCCCCCTTCCCCCCTCCCGGTACTGAGCAAAAGTAGTATTTCTTATATTGAGATTAAATGTTTATGACTCGTTTGATTGAAGCCAAAACTGGTGGTGTCACTTAAAGTATTTACCCGAACTATTTTTTACATCACCCCCTAACCGCCCCCAGGCCCCCCCCCCCCCCCGTAGGAAAAAAAAGATTAATATACGAAGAAAATGGACTTTCCGGAGAATTTTTGCTCCACTTTTGCAGAGATAGATAAAAATTAAACCATGGGTAGAAATGGACCCAAAACAAGATCCCACGGCAATAAATTTTTTTCCGATTGTTCCTCCCTCGAATATAGTAGCTCACATATCTATTATGGCTCCATGCTTAAAAATATTAAAAAAATAAATAATAAAATAAATAATAAATAATAAATTAAATTATAAAAGGCAAGATGAACATTTTCGATAATATCGAAAGGGGGGGGGGGGAGGAATTTTAAAAATGGTTAGATTGTCACAAAATTTAGGATACGGGGATTTTAAGGGTCGCTGATTTCTATTCTGAAGTCAGATTTCAAAATTTCAAGATGGCGGATCCAATTTGGCGGACGCAATATAGTAGCTCACATAATTATTATGGCTCCATGCTTAAAAAAATGAAAAGGCAAGATGAGCATTTTCCGTATACGAGCTCCCATATTGCGTCGGATATATTGAATTTTCAAAATCGGATTTCAGAATAGAAATCAGCGATCCCCAAAACCCCCGTATCCCAAATTTTGTGACAATCTAACCATTTTTAAAATTCCTCCCCCCCCCCCTTCGATATTTATCCCCCACTTTTCCAGGGAGGAACAATCGGAAAAAAAATTATTGCCGTGGGATCTTGTTTTGGGTCCATTTCTACCCATGGTTTAATTTTTATCTATCTCTGCAAAAGTGGAGCAAAAATTCTCCGGAAAGTCCATTTTCTTCGTATATTAAATCTTTTTTTTCCTACGGGGGGGGGGGGGCCTGGGGGCGGTTAGGGGGTGATGTAAAAAATAGTTCGGGTAAATACTTTAAGTGACACCACCAGTTTTGGCTTCAATCAAACGAGTCATAAACATTTAATCTCAATATAAGAAATACTACTTTTGCTCAGTACCGGGAGGGGGGAAGGGGGGGGGTTAAATGGCCCTTATTGTGCTTACTTAAATAGCCTCTAAGAGCTTATTTTGGCTGATAAAGGGGAAGTCGAAAGTAAAAAAACCACAGACATTGTGCTCATATAATGTTTAAATGGCCCGTTTGACCGAAATTAAAAAAAAAATTTTTTCTTCGTTTTAGCCACTTTGGATCAATTTTGGATAGGGTCAGTATGGACCCTTTTGGGACACCCTACAATAATATAAGCCTAAGCTTTGGGCTACGCTGTTACGACCTGCCAAAAAAAATTTTTAAAAATTTCAAAAACGAATTTCCCGGAAAATCCGGAAATTTTCCGGAAGTTCAAAATACGGTAAAAGAAGCCCTTAGGTAGCCCTTTCACCTCATATTTAGTTTCTCGAAATCGGCCCAGGTTTTGGCCTTCAAAAAAAATAATTTTTAAAAACCACATTTCCCATGTATTTTCGCCATAAGGGCCTTCGGAAAAAATTTTGGTCGTGTCCGAAAAAAGTCTTTAGGGGAGGCCTACAAGTTCCCAAAGTTTCGTCAAAATCGGTCACCGGGGCAGATTCCTTATGGATATTCGGTAGGAGCCTTTCGTTTGGATGAAATCCAGGTTTCCGTACGGTAAAATTTACTGCCAAAGATCAGCTAACAAAAAAAAAGTTTGAATGCAAGCAGAGTAGGCAACATTTTATAATAGAAAAAAAGAAGATCGAATTAAAAAAATTTAAGAGAAAAATATATCTTACAAATTTATGGATTAAAAAAAGTCTTTGAATAATTTCTCTTTGAAATTAACTTTTTTATGTACGATTTTTGTTATAATTCCAGAAGAGAAAATTTATGCCCTCCTCTTGAATTTTCACTGTATGAAACTTGCGAGTAGGTTAGTGTTTGCTAAATAGCGATTAATTTACATTTGTCCCGCAGGATAACGGTGTAAACATGCAGCAAGGTCGTGTGTATATGCTGACTTTATTTACCTTATACCTTATTTTCGTGAATTATGCAGAGACGCTTGCTTTAATACTCAAATGGAAATTTTGACGGTGAAAAGGCATGAAATTGGTCTTACCTGAAAATAAATAAATATGCATTAAATTAAATTAGAAGCGAGAAAAAATATCTAAAATTATACTCCAGAGACGGAAATTCATGGAAATATCAATAATTTGCAGGTTGGACCAGCTTCGTGAAAGTATTTCATTTATGCTCCATCAGCCCTACAAGTGAGCAAATACGTAACTAAATGGGCTATATTTAACTGAGAAGACGAAACGGGGTCGTCCATAAATTACGTAAACATGTTTAGGGGGGATGAGGTCGAAATTAGCGATCTTACCCATAAGCTAAGTATTAGCGGAGGGGGAGGGGGTCAAAATACCATCTTACATGCTTACGTAATTAATGGACGACCCCAACGGCGCGGCGAATTTTTCACGATTAAGAGAGCTGGTATAATCAGTTGCACCAAACCTATTCTTTTACTGCAGAAAGAATTTGATTCACACAAAAAATTTCAAGTGTCTTATAATGAGCAGTAGTTGGAAATCTGTTTGACGTTTAAGAGGAAGCTTTTGTGAATACCAGAAAAAAATGGCTATTTTGTTTAATACACTTAAGGTGAAAATACCCATGTTGTAGGTATCTAACAAACTAATTTGGTGTACCTGGAATTTTTCGTGCAAGAAACAACTTGTCTGAAATGCACGTGTGGCCGGAAAATAATTTAAAAAAAAATATTGAGGTTGAAAAGCTTTGATTTGGTATTCTGGGTTCATATTTACATGAAAAAATTTTAAAATTGTCGGAGAAATACAGGAATAAGTCAAGGGAATTCGTTAGATACTGGTACCTAAAATTACGGAAAAGTCTTAGTAAGTAATATGAAATCGTACTTCACTGTGCTTGAAAATGACAGCTCTAAAATAATGAAAAAGACTAACCTAAAAATGGATGAAGGCAGTTCTTGCTCATAGCCATGTGTATTCTGTTAATAAATGAACAATTTCGAGTAAATTCGGAGGACATTTGAAAGGCTGAAAGTAGGGTTTCCAGTCCCGGGATTCCGATCGATTTTACAATTCCGAAGTCCTGCCAATCCCGAGGCCTAAATCCCGGGATTTCGGGATTCAGGTATTTATAGGCTTTTACAATTAATTATTAAATTTAAGTTACGAACCAACTTTCAAAATTCAATTTTTTTTTTTTTTTTTTGTTTGTTTTGTTATCTTTTCGGTCTTTTTTCTTAAGAATAGTTCTTGTTTGGTCTAAATAACAACTCTAAGGAGTTAAAAGTTGCTTTTTCATTTTTTCCTATTTTTCGCAGCTTAAAATTCAGCTTTTTATTTATTTATTTTTAATTTTTTGCTGCTGCTTTTTATTTAATCGGTTCTTGTATATTAACCATTTACCAGTTTGGATTAGGTTACTGATCCTAAGATAGCGGCTCAATGATAATAATTTAGTAATCCCGAAATCCGTTCACTCAGTCTCAGATCCCCGAATCCCCGGAAATTTTTACCAGTTCGGAATTTCCCCTGATTTTCTTAGGTACGTCAGCGATGACAGAAAAAGGAAATCATGATTTTTTTTGCTTATTCTTCTAGGACAAGAATATTTATGAAGCGTTAAACTTAAAGCTCTTGGTTGCTTTTTTAAGAAAAAAAAAGTTGCCTGAAATTACTAATTTATAAGTTAAACGTTGCCTTTTAGCAATCCCGGGATCCTGGGATCCCGGGACTGAAAAAACCTACCGGGATCGGAAATCCTAGCTGAAGGTGATGCAAAAATATTGCGAAAAGCATCCTTTCGATATACACTTCCTAGAAGTTTGGTGCTTTAATTAACTTTCCTTTCAATTGGTAGGCAATATTACTTCAAACTAAAGTGTTTCTTTAACTGTTACTGAATCCACTCAAAAATTTTATCGGGCTACTTACCTTTTTTTTTTTCTTCTTTTTTTTTATTTAACGAGGTTCTTGGCAAATGTAAAAAAAACTCCGTTAAAATACTTTGAAAAATTGCCAAGTTTGAAGCCGCACTCTCATCTTAATCTCCGGTAAACTGCTACTTTGACCAGAGATCATTCGTATGAACCTTTTTACTCTCTTTTCTTTGGGATAGATAACATTTTTATTGTTCATTCGGACCGTGAACTTTTCCTTGTTTTAGCATATGTTATACTAATTACCTCTATTTTCTGGACTGGAGGTAGAGAAAGAAAAAAAACCCTCCCTATAGGAAGCCGCAATCCCACGTAAACAACTTTCTTTTAAAATTCAAAATAAACGTGGAAACATTTTTTAAATGAGTCTTTAGCAAATTGTCAAAAGCAAATTTATAAAATCAGAATTATGTGGTTTTGATTTCGAATCTAATTAATAAAATTCATTCCGAGAAAATTATTTGTGAAAGGAAAAAAAAATAAACTTCCTATAAAAAAAACGCGATATTTATCAACGTTTTAATTTTAGCGAGCGTAATTACGTATTTAAAGTTTGGGAGAAGGGAAGGAATTTGTTAAACAGGACAAGAAGCAAGCCATTAGGTAATCCAACGTAAAGAGTGTTTTAAACAACGTCATGTCGTCAACATCATTTTTTTCTACAAATTATGAAGAACTTGAAAGTACCTTTAAAAAAAAAAAATGAAATTTTCGTAAAGTTTCTCTCTCTCTCTTTTTTTTTTTTTTTTTTTCCTCTCCAGAGTTTTTATGTACCTTTTATGAAACTTTTCTCTTTAACGCTGAATTTTTCTCCGTAAACGCATTCGCACACAACCTATCAAACGAGTTCGTGCTCTTTCATTGTTTGGAAATTAAATTAAATATCCGGAGCCGTTTCGTGCGGCGGCATTGTGGAAAGTCAATAGCAAAGTATCCCCATTATCGCGGAAACGAATTGTTTATCAAGGATTTTAATGCATTGAAAAAGATGGAAATATTTTGTGGGATGGAAGGAATAAATGAATGAATGAACGGAGCACTATAATTTGAATTTTTGAAAATTTCGAAAAATTAATTTTTCTTTTTGCTTTGTGCGGAGAGTTGTTACGGCTTCTAAAGGGGTTACGGATATAGGATGGAATCTCTTTTCTGAACTGCTCTCGTTTTTTTTTTTTTTTTTTTTTTTTTTGTTCATGGGTGAAAGAAGTTTAATTAAAACTTGCTTACAATAGTCAAGTATGAATAGTAAAAAATCGGCTCTAGGTACTAAAGGATCTTAAGAATAAGGTGAAACATGATTCATTGTAGTTTGAAGCTACTATGAAGCTCGGTGTAGCTAAAGCTATTATTTGTCCTTGAGAGTGACCTTGGCCGTAAGCTGAATCTCGACCTTGGCAATGATGTTGAAAGTGAATCTGCATGTGCAACAAAATCGTTCAGGTTATGTGACCTTAATTCTACTTAGCCTTGCAAAATTAACAAGTTCTTGGCTTTTGCACAGGAGGACCTTCAAGCTCTCCAATTCGTTTTCTACTGGTATTTTTGCATAAATATGAGTGATACCAATAAAATAAAAAAATTTTCAGGGCTCCAAAATCGAGATTAAGCCGAATTTCAGATGGAAAAATCAGGTATGAGCTCGATAAAAACGCTAATGACGTCACAGGGGTTAATCGGAAAAATTCGGGGTAGTAAAATTTGTGTTCTACGAACTGGAACACATAAGAAAATATTTTTTCAAAATATTTTGTAGGCCCTTTAAGTGGATAAAAAATGGAGTTTAAAAGACCTGGATTTAAGGAAGCTAACGTGTCCTTGGTCACTAAGCGGTTAAAAAAAAAATTAAAAAAAAAAAAAAAAAATTGAGTTATTTTACACCTGGAAGAAGCCGATTTTTAACGCTTCCCCCAACATTTTAAATTTTTTTTTTAAATGAGGCATCCTAGTGCGTACTTTTCATCGGAACTTGGTAGAGGTCCCTATGTTGGTCCGAAATTGTATATAAAATGTATACAAAATGTATAAAAAATGTATACATTTTGTATACAATTTCGGGCCAACATAGGGATGACCTCTGCCCAGAACTCTTATCCTCTGGAGCACTAGGTAAGGGTGTGTGCACTTTAAGTGTCCGTAACAACGATCCTTATATAGCAGAGCGAAGCAATGAGTTTGCAAGAAATGAAAGCAAAATATTTGAAAACGACGAAAATAATAAAGATTGAAGGTGCAAAGATTGAAGTAATGATGAAGACGTGAACTTCGCTGGCTTGGAAAAATCGGATGATTGGCAGACATCAAAAGAAAAACTTCATCTTTTAATTAAAGATGAAAAAGAACCCTTTAAAGACGTTAAACGTCCAAAATAAGCCTACAAGGCGTAAAATTATTAGACAAGAAATAAGTTTTTTTTTTTTTTTTTGCAAGGCAGGAGAAATATTTATAAACGTTGCCAACGAGGCCGACTAATGTGCAATATTTTCCAGCTTTTCCTCTTTTTCACAAAAATAGGTATATTATGGATTGAGGACTTAATTGAGTTTAAGAGATTTTTTTAATAAGCAAAAATGGACTTAAAAACATTTAATAAACCGCCTGGAGACCGAATATAAACTTAGGCGTTTCAACTTTCATTTTTTATTTAAGCAAATGGAAGTGATGAGAGAGTCAGAAATTTCGGGGATAGAAAACATTTTGTCTAATTAAGCACAGAAATTTGAATCCATATTAATTAAATTGGATATATTTTATGCAATATAGTTGCGACCATTGCCAACGAGGCTGCAGTTATTCAGGGGAAATATTACCACTATAAATTATTATGACTAGTCTGAGAGGGGTTTGTTGAATATTAAATGAACAAATAACTCGAATGAAGTTTTCCCCCTTCGGGAAATGTTTTTCTTGTTTTTCATATGATAACCATTAGTGAGAAGTCACGTTCAAACAAAAAAGGCTGAAGAGAAAGCAGCCGGTGGCATCACACCATTATACACAATATTTTTATCTTTTAACATAATAAGATCCATGTGAATCTTGCGCTTGCTGTCAGGGTCGGCTCAAGTATTATTTATTTAACCCCATCGCAACGGTAATACGCGATCTCGATGAAGATATCGCAAGATAGTTATCGACTTGTAATTTTAAAGAATGAGAAAAAAAAAAGAAAAAGCGGTCGGAAATGAATAAAATAAAAAAAAGAACGGGGATAGTGAATCAGGACAAGGCAAGGGTAGGTATTGCCAGCAGGGGATGATTTGCACCCCCACTGTTTCCCATTGTAATATTATTAAGAGATCATCCATAATATACAACACAGCATCCTGTAGTCTGATAATCTCTATCATAAATTTATCTGTTTGACTTCCTGGCTTAGCTTTT
Organism: Liposcelis bostrychophila; assembly: GCA_037577465.1. Taxonomy (NCBI): domain Eukaryota; kingdom Metazoa; phylum Arthropoda; class Insecta; order Psocodea; family Liposcelididae; genus Liposcelis; species Liposcelis bostrychophila. The sequence continues at coordinate 16,341,354 of CM075212.1, read as the reverse complement.
TACATTACAACTTCCAACTTAAATGTCATTCTCATTTTTTAACCAATTTTATTGCTTTTTTCCTGCTTTCCCACCCTCCCAAGACATGGAACTATTTTGTTTTACGGAACAATGGACAAACCTCTTTCAAAAGTTAAGATAGATTTGGGTTACAAAAATAAAGCAAAAAAAAAACTTTTTTTTTTTCCTTTTTTTAAAAATCGGGTTAATGTTGCCTAAAATACCTATAAAGATTATGGATAACTAAGTTTGCAATCAGGTAATTAGATAGCTAAATAGTTTAGATAGTTTGCCTGGTTTTGTTTACGTAGTTTAAAACTTTCTCTTCTGGTTTGAGATTGCTTACTTTGTACTGCATCCGAGGAAAAGCAAATACGATTGCGTCTTCGCATAATTAATAGCTATTAATTATCCGAAAGCGTCCTTTTCGGTAAACAAGCTCCTTAATCAACTTCCTGTTTTGATTGTTGAAACATTTCTCCGAGAAAACAAAAAATTAAGTCCGGACGATTTCAGGTTATTTCTATATTTTTTTTTTTTTTCAACTACACGTCGAAAAGCACTGTGGGAAAGAACATCGAATGTTTTTTAATCCGTCAGGGGGGAAAAAAAAATGGAAAAACCGCAGGACTTGTTATAAACAGAAAAAAAAAACGGGAATGTAACTAAATAATTAGGAGGCATAAAATTTTACGCTTTAGGCTTTTTCCACGCGAGAGTGAGAGAGAGAGAAGGGGGGATTCGAAAAAGCTCTGAAGCTCGACTACGGGCGTTATAACATCAAAAGCCCGGAGGCAAAATATCCCCCGTGATATCCGCTTGACGTTAGACCTGTCGGAGAACGCCGGGGCTACGTCTAAACGATGAAATTGTTCTTTCATTACCGTGACATATTATCCAGACACGTAGCGAACGTTAGCTTAACATACGTGAAAACTTTCCCGTTTCGAAATATGTTACATTTATTCATATGCAAAAGAGATTAAGACCGACAGCCAGTGCATAGCTTGGAGTTTATTTTTTTTATATTCGGCGTGTGATATCTTATGGGAATATTATACGGGAGATAATAATGAAGATGAAAGTTGTTTCATGTGGGCTAATAAGCTTATATCGATTTCTGATTTTTGTTCGGCTTCGTGAATTCTCTGATTTTTAATGTATTACTCTCACGGTGACGTTTATTTGTACGACGAAGGGTTTTGGGCCAAAGGTAAACCAGTAAACCGTTTTGCGATTTTACTTAACCTGACAGCATTCATGATTTTTCTGCATCCTTGTTAGATGGCGGTTCGATCGCACAGGTCGAACTTCAAATAGAGTCGAACAGTCTGACGTCACATATACGTTCAGAACACCAAAATCGCTGCCTCCTTTATCGGTGCTCCAACTCTAATTGGTCGAAAAATGGCAAAGCCTTCAGAATCTGCGTTTTTCGAACCCTGTGACGTCACGACTGTTCGACTCTATAGGTTTCTGTTGTAGTGGTAAAAAGTACCACGTCCACATCCACAGTAAACCTATAATAGATTGTATATACCCAAGAAAAAGTGCGTTATAAAATTTTATAACTCAATATCGTTTTGGTCGATTATAAAATTTTATAACTATTTATAAAATATTTAACTTTTTATAACTAATAATTTAATAGTTAATTTAGTTAATAATAGTTTTTAATAGTTAATCATTTTTAACTGAGTAATATATTAATTTTATGCTTGAATTGCACTCACTATATTTAGCATATGGGGACTTCATAGGCTCCTTTTTAAACATTTTTTATGAGAAAAAAAAAAGAAAAAAAATTACAATTTTTTGAAATAGAACCCGAACCTTGTGGTCGACTTACCAGTCACCTTTATCTACTACACCACTTTTCAACTGATTTTTAAAAGCGGCAATATGGTTCTATAGTTGCTAATTATTTTGATCTATAATATTTTCCAGATTTTTCCGAATTTTCAATTTATTTCTTGTATTTTCAATTTGACAAAGGCTCAAAAATAAAGAAAAACATAAATAGAAAAATTCGGGAAGCGTTGTTAGAAGAAAATAAAAAAACTTATAAAAAAATGAAAATAATTTTTGTTATAAAATTTTATAACGAATTATAAATAGATGTCTTTTTTGGCGGATTATAAACTTTTATAACGAAATCTAAGTTTCTAATAACTCAATTTTTTAACACACTTTTTCTTGGGTACTGGGAGTCGAAAGTAATAGAATTGAATGTGAGGCCTAATCGTTATTGGTCGAGTATTAAAACATACCTTTAACTTCCGTCATTAATACATTTTATGGAAACAACGAAAGGAAAATTCATTTCTATTCTCTACTCCTTATGCAGTCTTGCTGTTTGGCTTTAGGAAGTGAAGTCAACACCTAACGACCAAAATCAACTCCACATTTTAAAAATAATTTTTTTGACTAGTAAAAAAAAACTCTAATAAGCCTTTGCGTCTCATACGATATTGTTTCCGCAAATAACTAAAACGGTTAAAAAAAAATCTAAAATATGTTTTCAAAATTATTCTTGACCTAGTTTTTAGTTTCAATGTCACGAGCGAATATGTTTGAGTTTATGACGGCATTTTAATCATACACTGTAAAAAGCTTCCACGTTGATTATGTTGCTTATTACGAAAAATGAATTCAAGTTTGTTTATTTAATTAAATAGTTAGCTTGGTAAGATTTGAGTTTGTTATTTAACGTGTTTAATTACAGTGGCGGTTTGAACCCCACAAAAAAATGCAGTCTTTTCAAAATAACCGAGGGCACAATTTCCTTTCGTTTTTGTGATCATTTATTTATTTATTTATTTAATTTTTTTTTTCAACATGGTGTCGGTGGATAATTTTTAAAAGTGGGCTACGGGATTTGAATAAAGCTTTTAAAACTATATGAGCTTACCATTGAAATAGATATGTATGCTCAAAACTGAAGAAAGGCTAACGATGTTGGTCATGGAACGAACAAAATTCCTAATTTAAAAATAATAAGAAAAATTGAAGTTATCCTGTTGTATTTTTCTTCGCAGAATAACTTTCTTTAATAAAAGATGCCAACCTTCAAGCTCCAGTTGGTTTAATAAATTCGTTTAATTGAGAAAAAGTTTATTGCGTTTCACAAGTAAAATGAATTTTTTAGTTCTTCGTATCTTAAAATCTTCAGTAATCGTAAACATGCAAAAATATTTTATATCGGAAAAGAAAAAAAAAACATATTGCTATGATTAATAGCTTAGAGGTCAGTAGGCTTATCTCCATTAGACGAATTTGTCAAATTACTGTTATACGTGGGATATAGTTATTCTTTTTCTGTCAAAAATAACTTAGAATACAAGAAAATTGCTCTATCAATATTCTACAAGACGACCAATGTCGATCACTTTAATCATAAAATCAATACCTTTAAGAATGAGTAAATATTAGAGAGAGAGAAAAAAAATATGAGAAATGAAAATTTCAACAACTCGATCCTTAAATTACTTTTTGTGTTAAACATGGTACTTTAGAAAAAAAAAATCTTAATCCTCATAAGTGTATCACACATATTTAGCATTTTCAAACCCACTCATGTTTGTAAAACAGGTGGAAGGGAGAAAATACAAATTTTAATTATAGAATGGAAAAATCTGAAGCGCATAATTTTCCTCCGAAGCTTTTCTTTATATTAGAAGCACTTTGTTATTCATTAGTTTTAAAATTTTTGAGTTTACCGTTCTTCCGTTTTTGTAAACTCTGTTTACTTTAACCTGAACTTAAAAACTTATGTAAGCTTAAAAAGGTTCACGTTGCAGAAAAAAAAAACGGAGAAGGAATAAAAACAGATCCTTTTTCATTTTATTATTTTTCAGAAAGTTGTTCAAACTTGGCGTCGGTGGATTAAAATAAGGCAAAAATAATAATCAATCTACCAAAAAAAAAACCGAAATTAATCGAATAAACGACGCCCACAATACCCGGTTGATAAATAGAAAATTTTCCGAGATTCACAAAACCCCGTAATCATGGTTTGTTTTAATGACGTCATTAAAGATAATTCATACAAAAGTTGTTTCCATATAAAAGTTGGGAAAACTCTTGAAACTAAAATAACAGTCTCAAGTTGGCATTAAGAACCCTCACGATATGCACACTATAGAATGCGACTTCAAATGGGTTATAATACTTGTTTTGTTTTTCTTTAAATTGCGGCGATCGGAGGAAAGTTCTTTACTGTCTTTTTTTCGATGAACGAAAAAAAAAAAAAAAAAATCGATGTGGGTAAATGGTAGTTTATCGGTTGCGAACAATAGGATATAAACCATGCGATATTACTTGTTCTCTATGTAATAAACCATATCAAGAGTATACATGTACTGTATAAAGGATATACATATTTTTGTGATTTATTATACCATTGTATTATTAAAGCATGGAGAAACCTTAGCTGCTGGAATAATTCCTTCATAATTATCCTATCATTCCTGAATGTTGGGACATATTTCATTTTCGGAAGCAACTGCATGATATCTTGCGGATTTCTTGTGAGGCCTGATGTGTACTGTATACTTCTTCATTGTTTCCGGGTGAGGGGGTTCGTTCTTACGTGAAAACGGAGGTAAACTTAAAAATACATAATTTAGTAGCCTAAAAGTTAACTATGTTATTAACATAAGTTTTAATGATTAAAGCCCGTGGCATGGGCGGAACCAGGGGGGCTGTGAGGGGAAGAGTAGAATGTTCCTTCCTCTACAGAATTTTGGAACTAGAAAAAAGCCATTGTGACAACAAAAGGAAGTTTTAAGCTATGGAAACTAGGGTGTCCTTATTTTGCGAATTTTCGAATTTGATGTCGGGCCGGGTGGAATCTTGTTCTCTATGGGGCCCTAATTGACCTGAATTTTTTCAGATTTTTTACTGAACGGGAAGGCTTGAGCTTTAAACGACTTGAGCTTTAAGTTCCGAAAATTCCCATAAGAGAAAAAAAGTCGACAATTTTTTTTTCCGGAAAGACGTTGTTTCCTATCGGGGTTTTTGCGTAGATTACGAGTCTAAAGTCAGTCTTTTTTTATATCTGGTTTGGCTTTTGAGTTAAAGGAGAAAATGTGGCAAGAAAACCTGGTTAAGTGACAAAACGAGCTAAGTCCTAAGTTTTCCTCATATTTTGGCCTCTAACTTAAAAGCCAAACCAGATATAAAAAAACGGACTTCAGATTCGTAATCTACGCAAAATTCCTGATAGGAAACAACGTCTTTCCGCGAAAAAAAAATTGTCGACTTTTTTTTTCTTATGGGAATTTTCGGAAGTTAAAGTTCAAGTCATGCCTTCCCGCTCAGTAAAAAATCTGAAAAAATTCCGAGTTTATTAGGGTCCCATAGAGAACGAGATTCCACCCGGCCCGACATCAAATTCGAAAATTCGCAAAATAAGGGACACCCTAATGGAAACGATTGATTCAATCTTTTCTACGTAAAATATCAATTTCTTACAGCATGATTAAGCAAAATGTCTCAAAATTATATTTCGTTAAAGCTATAAAAATGGTCAGTGGACTTGGCCTTACATTAAGCTTGATGAAAAACGAAAAAGTTAAACATTTTCATTAACTCTGCAACTTGCAATATGTAACAAAAAGTTTATGGCCATTAAACTGGACAACATAATTTTCTGTTTACCTATTTCGCCATTAAAACTTTTTTATGAGTCGATTTCATTTATGCGAAAAACGTTTCATATACCTGAAGTAGGTTTTTGCCTGATAAAGTCGGCGAATTTAACGTCTTTTTAATTTCGTAACGACCCCATTAGCAACCTTGAAAATTCTCTAAAAATTGAAATTTTTCCGTGACCCACATTTTAAATAAAGTCGAAAAGTCGCCATTTTAGTTCCTGTCACAATTGAAAGTAAAAAACTTTCTTTCGAAATCTTAAAAACAAAAAATATAGAACCTTAGACATAAACAAGCAAACCTTTTTATTTCCATGTTTTACGTTAAAATAAAAAATGGAACAGTTTTTAAATGGCATTTTAAACCTAATTAAAGTCACGTTAGCATGGAATAATCTTCATTTATGAAATTTCTTATCATGTCAACATGTCTCTGCAATTACATTTCGGATTTCTTTTAAAAGGGAAATATCCTTTTTATTAAAAACGAAAAAGAAAGAAGAGAACTAACAAGCAAACAAAGATAAAAAAAAAGTTGTGTACTATTACATTCGAAAATACTACATTTGAAAGGGAAATAATAATAAAAAAAAAAGAAGAAGGGGTCCAAAAGTAAAGAGACAGCGTCTGCTTTTGATTCCAAACTTTTCAAAAACTGCGAGTACTTGATAAAACTTTTCGCTTCCGCACTGCGTAACAGAAAAGACATTTGCAAAAAGTTGCACCGAGGGGAAAATGAACTGAAGGAAAAGTGAATAAAATTAATTTCTTTTTACTTTTTTTTTTCCGGCACAAAATTCTTTCCTAATTTTTTTTTTTTTTTTTTTTTTTTATACCTGAAGAAAATAATGTGAAAAAGAATCTTTTCTCTCTTGAATTCGATAATTAAAAATTCTTTAGCATGCATTTAAATGAGGGATGATCTTTCCGCCTGTATTTCGATGAAAATACGTGCCGAAGATTTTACAACAAAAATAATTACTTTTATAAAAACATGGGTTTTCTCGTAAAATAGATTTTTATGTATAATAATTTTTTCTTCCTTTTTTTTTATTAAAAGAAAAAACTCGCTGAAGACAATAGATAACAATGATGTCGTGGTGTATTTCGTCGTCAACCGGTTAACGGGATTACAACCAAAAAGAAGTTTTGAAAATTACCGAGTCACCCTTATAACAAGAAAATCCTATAATCCTTTCCTCTTAGGTCGTTTTATTTAATATTCTAAACACATTCCAGCTTTGAAATTAAAATGTTATCTACTAGAGAAAAGAGTGATAAAAATTAAAAATGAATTCAATATACTTTCGCTATGGGCGGTCGTGAATCCCCGATTGCGATTATTTTTTTTTTTTTTTTTTTTTTTTTTTTCGGCAAAATGTAACTTTTTCCTTTTTTGTGTCTTTCTAAAAAAACGCAAAAACGCGAAAAAATAAAAACTTTTTTTCCTTTTTCTAAAAGAAAATTAGACTCGTGTCATTCCAAGACAGTCTATCGGGGTTTTTCCAAAGTCGTTGTCAACGACTTGTTTCACTTCACGTTGATAAGTTGCATGTTTCTCATGCCTCTTCAATTAAATTTTACTTTTCCCCATCTATCTTTGCTTCGAAATGTGGAATAAATTTTTTATGATTTAGACATGCAAATGCTTGATAAAAGGTTTCTGGTTTTTTTTTTTTTTTTCTTTTTTGCTCAGAAAATCATGCAGGGGAAAATGTTCAATTATTCGAATTTTCTCTATTGAATAAAAAAAAAAAAATTAAATCGATAACTGGGCAAAGAAAAGAAAAAAAAAAGATCTGGAAAAATCTTGAGGTTTTTTAATCGGCAAAGGTCAGGGGATGCAAGGTATTTTATAACGTAGAAGCTGTATGGAAGATTGCCAATTGAAGGATTCGAAAAAGACTTCCTTGCCTTACGGTGTCCGAAACTGTGCATTTGTCACCGAGATATCCCTGTTTTGTTTAGTTCAAAGCTGGCAACAGTCCCGATTTTCAAAGGCAAAACAGATGTATAAAAGGTAGACGGAGAAATTAAATTACTAAATGCTAATTATCTTAGTGACATGAAGGAGTAAAGGAAGAAGACTGATATCAAATTCGAAATGTCAGAGACTGGTAATTAGTTTAGTCTTGCCTACGGCGAACATAACAGTCATGATCGAACAGTGCGAAAAAAAAAAGAATTTCCGGGAGAAATTTTTTTTTTATTGCTCTCACTCGAAATCGTCTGCTTTGAAAGCCCAAAACATTTAAAAAATTTTTATCTTTATTAACTGTGATTGCGGGAAAATTTCAGGCATCGGCAGTACCTGCGAAAAATCAAAGTTGTTTGCCAAAATTTGACTGATCATTCTATTCACTAAAGGACACCTCAAAATAAGTGTAGTTTTCAGAAAATTATTCGCTAAAAAAAATATTTTAAATAAACTGTTACAAAAAACTCGAGGTAAAACGTAATTCGTACGATAAGTAATTTCAAACTACTGTAACTTTATTCGACCCTCTAAGAAGAGAAGTTTTTAATAACCTTAATGCTTTTAATGAGTCGTTTACTCCCGGTTTCCCAACTTGGTAAGACCGTTTTTTTTTTACACGTCATAACTATTCGCCCCCTCCCCCCAAAAAAAAACACGTTCAGTAACATTTTAATTCACGATCGTTTTCCCCGAACCAAAAACCTTTCCTCATATCTCTTGATTTTCTCTAAGGCCTCAGCTATGATGTGATATATTCACGACCCCCAACTTGTGAATTTTTAAAACGTAATCCAGAGATATGACTAAAAGAGACACTTTTGTCTTGTCACATCCAAACAATTCGCTCATTTGTTTTTAACTTCAATTTCCTCCCTTCTTTTCTTCGTCTCTCCATTCTTCAACTTTTTTTCCTCCTCTCTGGTTCTTCTCTCGCTTGTTTTTTTCCCTTCCTTTCCTCTTCTTGTTTTTTTTTCCTTTGCATTATTATAATTTATCACACTTTTATCTTTTTTATTTTTTTTTCTTTCATTTCTACGAATTTCTCTTTTCTCTTTTTGGATAAAATTTTTTTTTCCGCGAGCTGGACGTTTTTTAATTACAATAATTATTCATTACGTTCAAGCCTTTTTTGATAACTTTTATTTCTAAAAAAAAAAAAAAAAAATAAAATAAAATAATAAAAATAATAATAGGTAATGAATCACATGCAACTTCCTTTCATCGAGACGGTTGTTTTTCTTCCTTTCCTTTCTTTCCCCCTCATTTTCCTCTTGTAAGTTTTTCTAAATTAAATATATAAAAATAAACCTTAACGATTTTTTCCCTTTTCAATACATTTTTTTTTTTTTTTTTTTTTGAAAAGGGCTGGAAATCCTCACGGATTAATTACGAGGAAAAATATATGAAAAAAAAGGATGAAAAGCGTTGAAATGATTAAGAACTAAAAAGAAAAAAAATCTCGTAAAAATCTTTTTAAAAGTGAATCCACCCTAAAGAAGTAAAAATGGTGTCGGAGCGAGTTGTTAACTTGGGAACAGGTAGGAAAGAAATGTGTGAAAAAGCAAAGCTAACACCTAAAAGCTGCCTCAAATCTTCCTTTTTGAGTGATGTACGGTAAAGGTAATAATGGAAATGTTTTTCTTTTTCTACTACTTGGTTCGCTTTTTTTTCTCCCTTTGTCTGCGCTGAATTTATGTATTTTATTTAATCCACAACAAAAGTTCTTTTTTTTTCGCCTTCATGAACAATTATAATTTTAAAAAAAAATTATTGTTTGATGGTAAAAAATTCATTAGTTAAATTTGCATTTTCGATTAGACTTAGCCTTCTCAGAAAAAAAAAGAAGAAGAGAAACTTAGCTTAAATGTTGAATTTTACTGCATTTTTTTTTATATGCTTAAAAAAGGATATGCTATTTTTCACTCGATTTAAAAACATCAAAGGAAAGTTTTGGAATGTTTTCTTTGTTTTTTCCGCTTCGAAAATAAAAAGCAAAAGGGACAAAGAAGGGGAAAAAAAATTTCTTGCTTACTTTAAGTTTAGGGAAGATGATTTATTTCCGTCCAAGCCGAAATTTATTTATTTCTTTTTCTTTTCTAAATATATTTTTGGCCAAATAGAAGAGGAACATTCTGGAATTATTTTTTAGAACTTTGAAAAGATAAACATGTAAAGTGGAGAGGAGTTTGTTAGGTTTCCTGATATTATCGAGCAGCCTTTGAGAGGTTAGCAGATCTGAACGAATTCTGAGGACAGATCTGTCCTCAGAACTTGGCGTCCTATCTGAAGTATAAACAAAAAGGTCGATGAGTGTTATCCACCGGCTTTCTATTTGATCGGCTAAAACTCGAAGTCGCTAGGAGAACCAGCGCGTCTGTCTTAAATGAGATCAAGCCGGCTCAGCGACTCTCGTCTGTGACGTATAGCCGGATCCTCAAGTTATTCGGCCTCATTTCTCGTCATGATAAGATGGAAAGACTTGTGGTACATACAAGATAAACCGGAAGGCAAAAGAGAAAGGGGACGTTCGCCAACTAGGTGGACAGAACTAATCTTTAAATTGACGGAGTCAACCCTAGAGAAGGCGTGCAGGCAGGCCAATGACCGGGACAAATGGAGCGATATTGTTAAGAGAGTGGCTAGAAATATCCCAGACACTTGAAATCGACCACCACACAGATGTTGGATTGAGAGAGAGAAAACTCGAAGTATGGGGTCATTTATAGCCCGTCAACCCTACTTGACCTCGAGTACTGTGGTGCAGTACTACGAGGTGCAGTAATTTTCGGTTCATGTAGGCCAGTTAGCCAGATCCGTAGGCTCACTGGGCAATCATTAATCACTAGTATGATTAAGTTCCGAAGGCTCAAGTGGATCGGGACATGACGCTCGCTCACCTCGCTCAAGATATATCGGGCAGGTCCTGGAGGGCAGACCAACGAGTCCCAGACCTCAGGGAAGACCTCGGATCAGAAAGGAATAAAACACCGAGGCTGATGCGAGGAAGCTAGGAATGCCTGACTGGCGAGATGCCTGCCAGGAGAGGCCCGAATGGAAAAAAGTTTATAGTGCGGCGATAGGGCTCCAGCCGCTGTAAAAGCCAGAGGTGAGTGTCTGGAGGGCTTGAGTGAGTGAGTGAGGTACCTTCGATCTGAGACCAGTGTGCCAAAAGCTAATAAGTAGATTAAAGCTTATTTGAAGCCTTATTTGATCCATTAATCTATATATGTTTATTTAGAACAGCAGACAATTTTAATTTTGTGTTTACTACATCCGCCGGAAAAAAAGTCAGCCAATCTGTTGATTTTCGTAAATTGGTCCAACTTTATAGTCATTTCTGATCCTTTTCTTAAAGCTGATAAAACGGCAATGTTCTTAATAATAAAATCTGCATGTGGGTCGAACACTCAAGATATTTTAAAAGAGCATCACCTTCAAGACCAACAACTTAAATTCGACTTTTCCTTCAAATAATCTTTGCGTTAAATCAATCCTGAGCTGTTATATTACTTTCGTTTTTCCGGAGTTTTAGGTTAATTGCGAAAATTTCTCATTAAAAAGGGATGTTGAAAATGAAACCGGAATCATCTGGGATTTTCACTACGAAAATTTTGTGATATTCATTGTCAGTTTGTTCTCCGAGCCAGTCTAAATCAAAAACTAGAGCTTTAAAAATATTACCCTCCCCTAACAAGTTTTGTACAATGTATAACAACAAGCAGCCATCGTTTTTGCTTTGGGGGGAGGGGTTCTTCTCTATTATAAACTTTTTGACATATTACGAATTTATCGTTTTCGGCAAAAACTTGTATGTTACGATATTTATTTATTTATTCTTTCCCCCCTTTTTTTTATTCATTTTTTTTATCCGAAAAACAAAAACGGTGAAATGTGGATTTGTTTTTGAATCATTGAAATTAAAATATTTTCAATTTGGAGTTTCAGGTTTTTCACCTATAAATAAACAAAAATTATCGATTGACGAAGAATACAATGAAAATTCACGAGATGAATCACTGGTGCATGCACAACTCGATCAAAGAAAATGTGAGAATCCGTTTTCATATAAAAGGATTCAAATAAAAGTATTTTTTTTTATACGTATGGTAGCATTTGATTGCTGTAAGGTTTCTTTGTGGTTTTTTACAGATTATAAAACATAAGGATAATGTTTATATACGTTTGAAAACAGGTAGTTTTTTTTTTTTTTTTTTTTTGTTGATAGAGTGTGAAAGGGAAAAAACTTAATTGAGAAGAGGGAAATATTGGTAAAACTCTAAAAATGAATACATAATTTAAAATGAGGACAGGACACACGCCACAAAATCGGCTTATGTTTGTGGATTTATACAAGCTCGGTTAGAGGTGACTAATGCGAAAGTATGGGACTTAGCTATTAATCATCAACGGACTTCACTTCCTTAATTATTTTTGCATTAAACTCTGCATTTTTTAATATGGGCTCGTGAAAAATTTAGGGAGATTTTTCTCTCGTGACGATTACGATTCCAATTTTTTTTTTTTTTTTGGTCTTTTTTGTTTTGCCTATTAATCAATTCAAACTCAGTAAATGCGGTGATTTATGACGCTTTTTGTTTTGAATCGGTCTTTTTTTTGGATTATAATCGCTATTTTTCAACCAATTTGTTAGCATGATAATTATAATTATTTTAAATTAGGGTGTGCAAGAGTTTTTAACTTGTCCCTATGATAACGGGAAAGTGATGGGTCTGTGATTTATAATTTTTTTATAATTTTGTTGGATATTTTATTTGTTGACAATCAAGATGTATCGTTTTACTTCTTTCAACTCCGCAAAGTTTCTCGAAATGACGGATTGTTAGCAAAAAGGGAACCGTTTAGTAGTTTCCCGTCATTTATCCGCGAGGAAAATTTTCTAAGGGGAATAAGAAAAGTTAACTAACTGGCAGAAACAAACAAAATATAATTTAACAGTATAAAGCACTCTTCTGCGCCATTTTCATTTCTGTCAAAGTTGCGGATTTCTATCTCGAATATCTCTTCCTTCCACTATTAATGATAATAATGATAATTCCTCAAAGGCGAACAAGAAAGTTTTCAGAAGTGTGAAGACAGGATGACTTGCCTCATATTATTTAAGCTGTGACTTTAATCATGTCACAGTGGAAACTCATAACATTCCGTAAATATCGCTCTTACTAACCTATCAAAACGCTGTTTGACGTGAAATGAAGGGAAAAAAAAATTAAAAAACAAGTTATCACAAAATTCGATCTAGCCACCCACAAGGGTTTTCGACCATGGGAGTCTTGCTGAATTTGTTTTTAGTCTTCAACGATGCCACCAGGTGGATCTTTATTGTTAATCTCCTGGCAAACAAAACATAGTAAAAAAGCTGCGGTTTTTGAACTTCTTCCAGTCTCTTAATATTTATATCATCGTAAAAAAAAAAAGAATTTAACACAATTTATTAATTGTTTTGTTGTTTCTTTCGTCCGACAATCGCCTCGTATAATGCGTTATTTTATGTGTATCTGTTTTTATCAGGTTTTCGATTTATCGTTTGGTTTATCTTCTTTATTACTGTAGTCACAAATGAGCCGAAAGAACTCTTTCATTCTTTTTTTTTTTTTAAAAACATGGCACTCTGCCGAATCCGTTGGATGGTTTTTACACCCACCAATTAAGAGCTGGATATTAGCAAGTAGAGGCTGCACAATTTTTTTTCGTTTTAATTCAATTAAAAATTCAATTCTATTCGAATATTTGGAAATATCTCCTGCGGTCGCTTTTGTTAAGCTGAATTTTAGGAACACAATTATTAGTAGACATGCAGTAGTTACTAGTTTTATCTTAGAGAAGCGTAGAAGCGTTTGGAAAATAGTGATCATTATTTTTCAAACGCTTTCACTGAGCTTTGTTTTGATCGATCAAACGTTGATGATTTTTTTTTTTTTTTTTTTTTTTTTTTTTGTCGATGTTTTTTTATTTGTGAGTTTACGTATGGTAAACGGGAACAAAATACTTCATTCCTTTTCGAATATGGAGATTCATCTCGTCAAACTCGCATAATTTTCGTAATCCTTTTTTAATTAAAACTGGGGGCAAAAAAAAAAAAAAAAAAAATTAAAACTTACTTTCACACACGCGCTACAGGATATCAGAAGCAATTGGTAATCCTTTAACCTTTATTATCGGATCCACTTACAAATGCCCTTTAACATCCTCCTTTATTATGAAAAATAACAAAACCGTTTCGTCTGCCGCCAAAGCTCCCCGATGATCTGCAGGCAAAACACTTGTTATTTTTTATCGAGGCTTAACCCCGACCCTCGAATTGCATATATATAATTCATTTTTGATGGATTAATATTCGGAAATACAATATGTTATTCAAATAAAGATAAATAACAACGACGGGGATCGGACGTGAGAGATTTAAAATATGAAATGTGTTAGGGCTAAACAATCATCTGGGGACTCTTGTGGTCAAAATCAAAAGCTGCTTTTTTTTTTTTTTTTTTTGAACGTGTCAAAATATTTCCTGACGATCCCCCCTATTCATCAGAAATTGTTTCCGATTTTTAAGCTTCTCCTCGTAAAAACCGACGAGGCGTTAGCAATAAGCGGGTTGTGGTCTTTTCTTTTTTTCCTTTTTTTTTTTCTCGGTTCATTTTTGGGCTAGCAAAAGCAGGTAAGCTAAGGTAATGAAAAGGAGGGGTAGTCGAAATGTCGGAGAGAGTAAAAAGATGACGACGTGACTAAACTGGCAATTCGACTTTCTTGCAATAAACCGGGCTCCGAAGATATTCTTGTATAGTAACAAATAAAATTTTCTCACGAGTATTTTCACACGTTGGTGACTTTCTTTTCGCTGAAGCTGTTTTTAGAATAATGGTTATATTTCCAATTTCTACGGTTTTAGTCTCTCATTTTTTGTAACGCTGACAGTTTTAGTGTTATTTAAAAACTGCAAAGGTAGCAATTGGTGCGTGCGTGCGTGCTTGCTTGCGTGCGTTCGTTCAATACAAGTGGATAATCCATCAAATATCTACCTAAAGCAATTTAACAGGGACCCCATAGTGTTCCTCCACATCTTCTACCCTGTACTTACTGGATTATTTTAATGTTACGTACAAAATATGATTTGGCGGTGGGACGTCTGTGAAACTTTTTTCACTATCAAATATTTATATGAGGAATACTATTTTGCTTGCTGAAGAGGAAAGGGTGGAAAATTGCCCAAATTATTAAGAGTGGAAAACAAGTTTGTCATTTACCGAGTAAATTTTATTTCTTGAATTTTGAATTACTTCCATTTTTTTTTTTTTTTTTTTCGTTCAAGAAATTCTATTTCCGTGCGTCGGAACTGAACTAAGTACCTCCATCGTAAATATAATTGGAGGTAGTGCGTTTCGACTGTTTGAGAAAATAACGTGACTTCAAGTTTACACGTTCATGTTGGTGTAAACTTGTGGTCACGTGACACCCGCGAAATGTCGAAACAGACTACCTCCATTCATATTTACGATGAAGATACGTTAGTTCACCTTCGACGCACGGATTTGACCTTATGAAACTCAGAATTCCATCTGATCCGGCTTTTGAGCCCACATTTCATAAGCTAAACAGCTGTCGAATTTTGAAGAATTACGATTACACCCTTTTTAAATAATCCTTTTCCAGGAAAGTCGATGGAAAACTATTGGATTTCTCATTTAAAATGCTCTAGTAAGCCACCACCTTTTTTTTCATCAGAATGGTAACAAGAAAATCTAAATCTGACTGAAAACTTTTTAAATTGATAAAATAGCAAAAATACGAGCAAACTCGTTTATAAAGGAATATTGTAGAAAAGAAAAGAAAACGTTGTCCGGTTGTCATAAGTGAAGGACGGCGAAGGTTGGAAAAAGAAGCAGTAACTTAGGGTTATCCTTTCATTCAATTGTCAGATGCAGAATTTAAATGACAGTAGGGACTAGGATACCTTTGGGAGCAGAACCTTCGCCGAGTTTTTTTTTCCCCGTGTTTTGGGTGTATACAGTCGCTTCGTATGTGTTGGGTATATGCGTGTTAGTTTTTCTGATGTAAAGTTTATCTGCTAAACAAGATTTATTTTCCTTAGAATTGCAAAAGGCATTTCCAATTTCGCAAATTGCTTCTTAGGAAAATCCGATGGAACGAAAACCATTTTATCACCGGTGAATTAACTAGAAAAAAGAACGGGCCTTCGGAGAATTCCTTATTAAGGAATTTGCATTTTTTTTATTTTTTTATTTTGGCTTAAAAAATTTAAATTAACAGGAAGAAACTTTCTTTTTCAAACTTGAGAAATCTTGTAATTTTTCCTCGGAAAAACTGGAATTATGATATCTTTACTTTTCACTTTTGTAAGTATGTAAAACAAACACTTAATAAAATATGAGAAATTCCGAGAGTATTTTAATTAAAGTGGAATAAGATATCAGACGAAACAAAAACGCAGTGTTTTTAGTTCCCGGAACTAGGGAAAAAATAATAAAATACCGAATAAAATGTAAAACGCTTAGAGGAAAAGAGAGAAATTCTCAAAATAGAAAATCGTTACAAGTTTAGCGTAAATCGAATGACAGGTTAACGAAAAACGAATATAGTGGTACCAAATGAAAGGAGAAAAGGGAAAGTATTAGAAGAGTCGTTCCTCTACAATGCTTTTTGTGTTTCGAAATTCTATTCCCAGCAAACACAGAATGACATCTTTTCGACGTGTCCAATTTTTCTCTTCGTTTTGTTTTTAAGCGCATGATGCTTTTGTTTACAAGTTTTTGAAATGATACTTAATTTTTTTTCAAATTCCTTAAAAAATTTAAAAATTTAAAAAAATAGTTAAGCTTTAAAACTATTTGAGCGATGTAAACAATTATCTAAAGTACCACGGAAAAAAAATACCCCCAAAAAAATACCTCCTCAATAACTAATTTCACCAATTAAAATCGAGGAAGTCACGAACTAAATGGGCCATTCTCAATTTATTTACAATTTTCGGAACGAAAAATGTCCCTTCAAAAATGTAAACAACCCATATAAACAGTATTGTTTTGATTGCGTTAGTGGAAATGTTTTTTTACTTAATTTTAATATTTCTGTGCGGTTTTACCGAAAAAAATGTTTCGGAAAGACGAAAAATGGATCGTATGACTTGTTAGTGAAGTTTTAGGTGAGCGGTTTAATTTTTTAAAACGATTTTCGGGCAGTTTTTCGGCTTGCGTTAGTGGAGTTTCGCTGAACTCCACTATCGTGATCGTCGATCAAACGTTAATTTCCCCTTTAATTTACAATGCATTTTTATTTAAAAAATTTTATTAGAGTTTTAGAGGGAATAAGAGTTTGTTTATTGATATTTAGTGCTTTATATGAGTCGTTGTAATTTATAAGTCGTGAAAATAGATGATCGGTAAAAAAAAAACACCGTTAGTGGAAAAAATGGAGGACAAGTTTTAAATCCTTATTTCAAGAGAAATTATAATGGAATCGTTAAATTCATTTCAAATTATTGATTTACTTATATTTCTGATTGCTAATTGTGAAAAAAAGATTTTTCCTGAATTGGTTTACGTAAAAAATCGAGCTGTTTATCTGGGAATCTCGAAATCGGGACAGCCATTTTTTTCCGCTATCATAGCAGTTTTTTTTGTAAAAGAGCCTCTTTTTCTATCTGACGGTGCCGAATATATTTAATTTACTTTCAAAAAACATTTTCTTGTTCGTTTTATCAAAACATAATGTAGTTTTTCATTCAAATTCAGAAATAAATCATAATAAAATGCCCGGGACCTGAATATTGTAAACAAATTGAGAATGGCCCAAATTCGTGAAATAATTTTCTTAAAAACTTTAAAAAAGTGTATAATGGCTCGAAATTAATAAGAACTCAAATAATTGACACTTCCTTTTTGTGAAAACAATATAGGGGACATTCAAGTATTACGAGCTCATAAGGGGTGAAGGTTGGTTTTTGCAGTGTTCGTCATAAGCTAAGTACTGACAAAGAGGGAGGGAAGGGTAAAAAATTATCAAAAAAATGCTTCCGTACTACTTGAATGCCCCAGCACTAACTTTCTTAGAAACATTAAATAAACCTATTTTTTTAAAAATATGGCTACTCAAAACGTTTACTCACCTGTATTTGTTATGAAAATGGCGATCAGTAAGAAACACCAGCAAGGTCCAAAATGCATGGACTCCATCAAGTAATATCCGTATGCCATCGTCAGTGAATATCCGGTAGATATAAAGACATTTTTACACTTGTGTCGTTCTTTCACTTTTCTTTATTTTTGCACTGAACCAAAAAATTATAGCCGAACTATACAATTACGAAAAACTTATTTCGTTTTTTTTATTTTATTTTATTTTCCGGCACCTGAAAAAAAAATGAAAGAAAAACGGTCATGAATAGTTGAAATTTCCCTCATATCGATTTTGCACGTGAAAGCAATTAATTTCCCACCCGTTAAACAGAATGCGGTCAGATACCATCTGAGAAATGAAAATAATTTTAATGATGTTCCCATAGGAATTCTTTTTAGTGAAAGCAAATAATTTGGTTTATAAATGAAAATAAGATATATCCTACGGCACGCACATCCGATCGCCAAAAGCGAATACGTGATAATCAACGAAAGGCGTACCACTGTGATGGGCAAACCTGTAATCGGGGTGTCTGGTAAACGTTTACACAAATCTTCCGTGTGTACAGTAATGCATTTTCATCTTCTTTATCGTGGTAATTGTAAGGCGGTTTTTGTTCATAACATTTTCCGAATATTAATTGTAATCATGCCTTTCGAAAATGAAGGGAAAATCGTAGGGGTTGTTCTTTCATCTTTTTGAGCTTCGCAAGGAGACTAAATGTTATTGAGCCATATATTCTTCGTAGGGGCATTAGGGTTTCTGAAATTAACGTTTAGAGCCAAATCTGTTGAAATTTTGTCGAAGTTAGGGTGGCAAGGAGTTGCAGACAATGATTTTAATCAACTATTCGTACAAACTTGGCCGAACAGATGTACAGAAGTGCAGAATGTACTGACCGAATGTAGCTGTATATATCAGCACGTTGTATTAATATAATATTAATATATTATATTATTATATTATTATAATATTTATATATATAATATTAATTTAATAATATAAATTTAAATCTAAATATAAATTTAAATTTAAATATAAATTTAAAAAAAAATTTAGGATCGAGAATCGCGTTAATCGCAAAAAAGAGTTTTAATTGAATCTTGAAATTGATCGTATTGTCTGTACTTAGCATATAGCAAGTCACATTATGTCATAATTTTCATAGTATTCATTTAACACCTTATGTAACCTAGTTCAGGGGAGATGCATCATAGCCCGAGGTAGCTCAGTGGTAGAGCAGCCGTCATGATAACGGAAGGTCGGTGGTTCAAGTCCACTCTTCGAGTGCCTTTGGTGTATTCTTTTACTGAACATCTTCCTGGTTCCCTCTTTGATCCCTATACCGATAACCCCAACTGAGAGAATTACACCCCCCCTGTCTAAAGCAGTTTTATAGGTTTGTTGGATAATAAAAAATATATAATATTATTATAATATTCGTAAATTTAACATCGATTTCTATAGCAGCGCCTAATATTAACATTAATAATATGTCAAAAATTAACATAAATAAAGTGACATAGAGAACAGGTGGACCGTTTATGTTAAAAATACACAAACTTTTTAACTGTGTATGAACCTTTAGTTGGGAAGGGGTTAAAAGCACTTTATTCGGTATTCGACACATAATTCTGGTACCAATGCTAATTTGTTCATCCGCTTTGCCTATTTCCCATCTCAGCTACAGCGCTCATGTCAACCAGATATTTACTCCAAATGACGCATTCATATCATGTTCTCCCTCGTCTCGTCCTGTATTTGCATCTTTGAAAGGTCTTATTTCTTAAAAGCTATTAAAAAGATCAAGAACGATCATCGGATTAGCATAAACGATTTTTTTTCATGTGAAGAGTCATTTTTCATTGTCAAAAAAATTTGGAGAACTACTTGTCGTGTCGGAAACAGTTGCAAATTTTTATTTTTTGCACATCGTTATTTTCGAACATGAAAAAAAAAAAAAAAAAAAAAAAGCTTAGATATTATTATATCAAAAGGCAAAGCAAAGAGAGTCATTAACGTATGATTTAGTCCAGAATTTCTCTTTTCCAAAACGAGATTTTGCGAGACTGAATTTTTTGCGTTCTCTTTTCTGGTATAATATCGGTTTAACTCTTTTTATTAAAATTGGGAATTTGCGAGGATACCCTATAACAAAAAAAAAGCTATTCTTTTTTTAAGGTGGTGGGCGTGGGTAAAAAAGGTCGAGAATAAAGCGATGGGAGCGGATTATACTTTCATGGAGGCTGAATCGAAATGATATGTTGAAACATTCTCTATAGAATTTTATATGAGTTTATAATTAACTTAAAGCCGCTTTACTCGGAGATAAGGGGAAAGTGGTTTTATGGCGTCGGATATTCTCAGATGATTCACGAAATGATCTTTTCGCGGAAAACAAATATCCGAGGGTTTTAAAAAAGAAAAAAAAACGGTAACGAAGGAAAAAAAAAGCAAAACCATCTCTCAACAAACACTGAAAATTATTGAAAATCTTCTGTTGTTACGGGTGAATAAACAGCTGTAAGTCTTACGGTTTTATTCGCGTGCGTGAATGCGGGCAAAGAAAACCTGAATCAGCGATGTGGTAAGGCCGTTGAGAGGTTCAAAAGTTTTGTTATAAACAGGTCAAGTAGAGGGAATTCATCCAAGCAGCACAGCTTTTATTCAGGATTCAAGGGAAAAGAACAAAAATGAGAAAGAATCAGCAACCTCGATTTTCATTGCCGTAAATTGAATGCTATCTCTCGTGGTTACGTATATGCAAAGCGATTACAAAACAATTTCCAACAGGATATAAGATTTATTTCTTACGTGATCGCATGATTCAAAATCACAGAGGAGGAATATCCCTTGAAAAAAAGGAGTTCGTAAAAATTCAAAATTGTCTTTTTTTTTTTTTTTTGCTAATGTCGCACGCTTTGGACTTATAAGAAAACTATTACTTTTTGATAGCAGTTTAAACCGTTTAATGATTTATCGATAAGCTTCTGTTTTAAAAGGGTTTTATCATGCTTTATGAAAACTTGTTTTAAAATTTTGTTATGAGTAAAATGAGGGATTTTTCATGTTTTCGTGTTTAACTGCTGTTACTGTCAGCCTCGTGCTCCAAGGTTTTACTCTATAATTATCAAGCAAGGTTTAATTGTGTTCGGTCTGCACCGGAAGTCGACATTTCCTTTTGCATGTCCTTTCCGTTTCTCCTTTTCCTTCGGCTATTAATTATGATGGAAGTACCACATTCCAGTTATTTTCAGTTAAGGTAATGATTGTTTTGCATTTTTATATCGTTGACAGACTCTTAAAGAAAAATTACTCTATTACGGCTGCGTGCTCCGCGGAGGTTCATAACCATTTATCTTGGGGGGACTTTTTTTTTTTTTTTTTTTTTTCTTCCACAAACACATTAAGAAAAGGGATCAAACGAACCGTCTTGAAATAAAAGAGAAAAGATGATAACATTAACACCAATTTTCTGAAGAAGGGAGCTTCTGCTATGGGCATATAAACTTTTTTTTTCTTTTAAAAAGTTCTCATTTAGAGCTAATGGGAAAAGGTTTCAAGTTTATCGTTAATTATTTTTATATCAAAAGCAGGTGTGTCATACAGGCTTTTGAATTTTTTCCTTTTTTTTTTTTTTTTTTTCTTTACTTAATAGCAAAATCCCTCCAACTCGATTCTCAAGAGTGTCGTTTGGACGTCTATGGAGCGTTCTTGTGACTTCTGTGTTGTTTGCTAGAACCGGTCTTTACTTGTGAACGACTTTCATAAGACGAAAGAATATCTGTGTACACGGTATTCCACAGTAGGAGTGGTAGATGTCAAAAGTTTAAGCATTTATTTGACTTATTTTGAAATGGGAAAGCAAAAATGAAAATTTGGGAAAGCAAAAATTGAACAAGAATATACAGTATTTAATGATACATTTCAGGGGAATCTTTAAGTTTTAATATTTTTAAAGCGGCAATTGAGTGCACCTATAAACTAAATATAGGCCTTTGCATGAGTGTTCCCAATCACTGTTTTATAAGAACAATAAGAAACCGTTAACACAATAAACGGGTTCTTCCAAAAATTCTGTGAAAGTTTGGGGTTATCCATTAATGCGCTATGAGGGTTAAATAAAAAAAAATATTTGA
Source organism: Liposcelis bostrychophila (assembly GCA_037577465.1). NCBI lineage: Eukaryota > Metazoa > Arthropoda > Insecta > Psocodea > Liposcelididae > Liposcelis > Liposcelis bostrychophila. The sequence continues at coordinate 16,319,431 of CM075212.1, read as the reverse complement.
ATAAATAACGCCATAAGCACAGAAAGCCGATGAAGAATTATTCAGTTTTTTCAAAAAGGTGAAGTTGATCTTTAATAAAGCCAGTTATTTTGCCAGCTGAACTTTTCTTGAAAAGCATTTTTGAGATTCGCAGCTTTTAGGGAAAAATATTGGCACATGAAACTGTTGAAAACACCACACCAGGTTCATTGAACGCAACCAGAAAAAGTGAATAGTTGCTAAATAAATGTCTGATCTACAATAGTATCCAAAAACAGGTACTCGAACGGCGGAGTAGCTGATACTAACTAATACTCCCTCCTCTCCAATGTGGGTTTTTGGCTTCGCACCGAATACATCAAGAACATTATAACTGATGACCAACAATCATGTCTTGACATAATTTACCGAACTGAATAAAAGTGAGTACTGGCTCCCTATCAAAACAGAGTTTTTTATTTAAACAAATTCCCCACTTAATTCATGATTTCATTTCATTTAAATTTTTTCATTATATATTTTTTTAAATATTTCAAACTTTCTCGTTATTATCAGTTGCAGAGCTAAGCAAAATCATAATCATCTCTAAATTGCATGACAGAAAAGTCATTATTCATGATTAACTATCCGCATCCTTAGACATATTAATTATTATTAATCCCTTTCAACACATACAAATTTGAATGTAATTAAGGAGGAGAAAAAAAAAGTAGACAAGAGAAAAAAAAAACTGAAAGCAACGTAATAAACATTTAAAATCCGAAAGAAAATTAAAATAAGAACACAAAGCCGGGATTCACACAGCTAAAGGCGCCAAACGAAGAGAGTAGGGATCGTCGAGAAAAAGAAGAAAACTGTAAACAAATCCAAAAGAACAACGACCGTCTTAAAATCTTTTCTTTTAATGGCAATGCCGCTTTCCATTTAAGCTTTTTTTCCTGATGGGATAGAGCTAACGAATTTATTTACATTTTTTTAAAAAGCTTTGGGAGGGAAATTTCAACTTTGTCAAAGTCTTTTTTTTTTTTTTAATTTTTATTTTAGGACGAACCTTTAGATACGCTTTGTGAAAAACATTCGTCACCCGCGAAATACTCCCCCGGCAAAATCTCACACTGGCACCATCGGCACCGTTTTCTTCATCCTCCTCCTTTTACATGTAAATCACTCTAAAGGATGACACTCGATTTTCGGATTAAAAATCGAAAATCGCACATACCACTCGCAAAAAAATAAAATTAAACATTTAACAATGATTTACGATTGATTAATTATTTACATGATATATATATATTTATGCATATATTTATTAAATGATTTATTAATTTATTTATATACAGTATATTTTTAACAAGGGAAACGAAGGATCAAAATTACGAGATTACATTGTTTATTAAAAACTTCCGACACACGATTAGTGTGACCAGAATCCGGTAGCGCGAAGCTTTTGCGCGACCCGGTGGATGCGATAGCACAGCCACGACTGACTACCGCGCCACGGTTATCATCCGTTAAAATTAAATGAATCACAACGTTCGAGCTACTTTCCTCTTTAAAAAAAAATTCAATTTAGAAAAGGAGGGCGTCTTTTTTATTTTTTATTTTATTTTCGGGTCTTAGATTTTTTTTCCTGGTACGGTTTTTTTTTCGCCCTCCCGATAAATAAACTCGTCGCAATTTTTTTTTCCCCTGCCTTTTTTTTTCGGAAGGAATATGAAATAAACGAAAATGAGAGAATTTTGAAATAAAAGGCGACAGCTGTTCCTTTTTCGATCCCCGGGAAAGAATCATATAAGACTTGCGCTTTTTGAACATATCGACCCGACGAAACCCGCCCCAGTTCAATTTTTACTGACATCGAACCTGATAAAATAGACGTTTGTTCATGCTGATCTCGAAAACGACTATGTCGATGGAGATTTCAAACTTGTTTTTAATGACTTGCGATGTGCAGGAGAACTTTCCGGTTTGTTTGAATTGTTATGTTACGAAAGGATGGATGCAGCGGAGGGGTTAAGAGTTCAAAGTCGACGTGTCGACGTGGTTTTAACCTTCCATCTAAATCCGGAGCTTATTTTTATGAATTCGTGTTGGAGGTACAGAAACATTTTAATGGTTTTCGTTTATCAGGGGAAAACCGAGTCATCTTTTTATCTGTCCGACTGACGTTAATGAGAATCAGTTCTTTTTTTTTTTTGAATTAATTCGATTTTAAAAAATCAACAAACCTCGGTGAAAAGTTCTAAATTTTTTTGGCAATTAAATGTTATCGTTGAGTTGCAAGGCGTTGGTAACGCCTTTTTGACGCTTCCAAAAGTATTCCTCAAATGAGGTCTTACGACGATAAATTTTTTAAAATCATTTTGGTATTTAACGACTAACCCTCTGATTATTCTTCCCTAAACGATTTTTTTTTTTTTGAACACCAACACATAAGCGGAAGTCGGAAGTCATTTGTCAGAAGTCTTTTGAGCGTTGACTCTTACGTACAGGAACCATTTTTTTAATAGCAAATAAATAGATGTCAGTAAACGTCCGCGCCTTTAAAGAGAGCATGCAGTTCCTGGGCTCACACATTGGAACTTTATTGGCCAAAAGTTTTTTCTTACATTTTTGCATGCACCGCCTAATGGCTGATTTATGGTATCGCAATTTCAAAAAATCATGATAGGTAGTATTTAGGTATTTTGTGTGTCGACGCTCATCTGACCACTTCAAAACTAATCAGTTTCCTCCGATCAAAAGATACGATGCAGTAAATTAAAAAGTTAGTCCGGCTTGAAAGTTGTAACGATTCAAATTTTTGAGTATATCATTTTTTATTTAATCCCAATAATTCTCCTTTTTTTTTTTTTTTTTTTTTTTTTTTTTTTTTTTTTATTTTTGTTTCTCATATACATTTTTTTTCTTTTCTTTCATCTTCGCCACTTTTTCTTAAAAAAATTAACTATAAACTGTACGCATTTTAATACATACTGTATTTTTTTCCACAATTTTTTTAGCACGGGATTTTCTTAACGTTCGTTTTACTCCATGCTCATTAATAAAATAATTTGTACGAAAAAAAAAAAAAAAAAATTAAGATAAGATAAGATAAGATAAGATTAATATATTTCTGCCTTTCGGCTTATAGTATTACAAAATATCAACAAGGTTGGCTATAAAAATACAGTAATTAATTTTAACTATTCGTGAAAAAACAAAGATGAAGGTACAATGACTAGGAGGCTTGACTAGAAGGCGTAGCTGATGGAGCGTTACTGACTGACTAGAGGACATCCAATATAAACGCCCGGGTCTGGAGGACCTGTGTTAAGTATGTGTAGATTTTGACTATTTTTCCTCTGTCCAAATTTGTGAGCAGGTTGACGATCCTAGTCTCGTATGAGAGATATTCCTTCGCTTTAATTAGATTCGTCCTCAGACCCTCATAGGCTGGACAGACGAATAAAAGATGTTCCAAGCATTCATTAGTATTCATGTTGCAGCATTGGCAAAGTTCCTTGGGATTCCAGGAGTAGGAGAATTTACCAACGGTTAACTTAATCCAATTCTTATTGACGGCTCTTAGTTGGACGATTAGTCTTGTCATCGCATGCTGCATGTTAAGTGTTAAGTACGTCTCCATGCCCTCCGCTTCCATTATAAACTGGTATAGGGGCGTATAAGAAGAGTCCAGGATTCTCCGTTTATCTGCAATACTGCTACACTGTATGTAATCTGGTATCGCTGTGTCCACTATTTTCTTTAGAGCATCCGAATCTATATGAAAGGGGTCGACACCGCTCTCTAAAATTGCATTTTTACAAAGGGCTTTCACTTGGCTTAACCAATTATACTGAGGAGACATCCCTTCCACCGCATCCAGTTCAGCTAGGCGGTTCAAACACTGTCTTGTGAGCGAAGTTTCAGGATGTTTAAGTAGTGTTCCCCACCAGTTTAAAGCCCTTTTTAAAACTGTTGCACCGAGTGGCTCAAGTCCAAATTCCGCTCTTATGAGGTAGTGCGGGGTAGAACGGTTCAAGTTAAAAGATGATTTGATAAAATCCGCTTGCACCTTTTCCAAATCTTTTAGATTCCACGGGGCCCAGATTTCTGCACCGTATAAGAGGGTGGATGCGACTATACTATTGAAGAGGGTTAGTTTGGCATCCCATGATTTCATTTTGGCACCCACTAGGATGCTTTTTACTCTGGCGATGGCCAGATTGGCTTTGGCCCTCGCGTTCTCCGCTGCCTTCCTCATCAGGCCTGACGCAGACAAAAGAACCCCTAGGTAATTAAACTCTGAGACGATATCAACCGGCTTCCCGCCAACCATTAGCTTTGTTTTTTGGCTAATCCTACCCCCTTCCGAAAAATGACAATCTTGGTTTTTGCAGAATTTATGTCCAACTCATTTTCCATACAGTATTTTTCAAACGCGTTTATTACTTTTTGAGCCTGCCCCTTCGATGCAGCTAAGAGTGTGGTATCATCTGCGTAGATTACAGCTAGGATGTCCCTTAAACTATTTAAGGGTAGTCCAGTAATGCCCTCCGATCTTAGAAATTCCGGTAGATCGTTTATGTAAAGTAAAAATAGTAAAGGGGATAACGATTCGCCCTGTAGAACTCCCTTTGTAATTTCAACTTCGGGGCTGCGTTTACCATCGATTGTAAAGCTAAATGCCGCATTTTCATATAACGATTGGAGAATTTTGATCGTTTTCGTACTTATTCCCAACCTAGCTAATTTCGTCCAGAGTCTATGATGCGGTACTGAATCGAAAGCCTTACACAGATCGATGAATATGGCGTATACTTTTCGTCTAGGTAAACGTAAGTTTATACTAATAATCGAGCTTAATACGAAAATGGCGTCCCTGCATCCTTTTTGGTTCCTGAAGCCGAATTGTTCCTCTGCAAATATTTTCCTTTGTTCGCACCAGTCTCGGATTCTCGTTGCTATAATCGACGTAAAAATCTTCGTGATATTATTTATCAGTGAGATCCCGCGATAGTTACCCGGTTCCGATTTATCTCCTTTTTTAAAGAGGAGGCAGAGGTGTGCCTCACCCCATTTCCTGGGAAGTTCTCCTTCGGCGAGGATTTTATTGAATAAAGTTAACAACTTATCGCGCCAAGGTTCGTCCAGAGCTTTATAAAAATCTGCTGATATTCCGTCCGGGCCCGGGGACCTGTTCGCCTTACAACGCTGTAATACTCTGTTAAGCTCCTCCATCTCTATCGGTTTGTCCAGTTGGGGATCTGATTCTGTGCCCATTACCGCAGTGGGAACTGATTTTTCGGGGTAAAAATTCCTGAAGTATTCTAACCATCTTTCCATACTAATTGGATTGGGCTGGTACTGCTTTTTATTTAGACTGCTAATCGCTTTCCAAAATTCCGAAGGGTTTTTAGCGTTTTCGAAGTTACATTTTAGTTTTTCAAAATACTCATTTCTGGCCTGCTCAATTGCCGTGTTGTATTCCGCTTTATCCTTTTTATAATCTAGGTAAAGTGCTGCGTCGTAATTGGCCCCTTTGTAGTGCTTGAATTTCTCCACCACGTCGGATTTCAGACTAAGGCAGCGTTCGTTGTACCACGGATTGCTGGGCCGGATTTTTGACTTGCTGTTCCACATTTGTACTGTGTTGGCGCTGCAAGACAAAGCTCTCGTTAGTGCTGCACTGTATTTTGGGGCAGGATAATCTGAGTTGACCCAGTCGGATCTCTTGTTGAGCTCATTTAAAAATTCATCCCTCTTTTCCTCTCTCCATTTTATTTTCCTGTATACATCAGGCCCTGCCGATCTCATTCTATCCGTATTGCATTCCGATAAACAATCTATCCATAATGAGACCGCCATGTGGTCTGAAGAAAGAAATTCTTCCGAAATTTTTAAGTTGCTTACCTCCACCATTGCGTTGTAGTTTGCCCAAACCATATCTACTATACTTTTATTGTTGTTATTTCCTATAAAAGTAAACTGTGCCGGAGAGTCGTCCCTGGTTCTTCCATTTATAACACAAAATCCATGTGCTTCCATGAGCTCAGTTAGCAAGGTTCCTCTGGGATTTGTAACTAGGTCCAAGGAATCTCTCTCCGGCGTGATCAAAAGACTTCGAAAGATGTCTGCATCAGTTTTCCCATCAAAACAATTTAATTTTCCTATACGTGCATTGAAATCCCCTGCGATTAAAATTTTACACCGTGGATAATTTGATTCTATTCCTGAAATTAAATCATCTAGCATATTCATATATTCAGACATGTCATACGTAGGGTTCAAATAAACAAAAATCATAACAAATACTACCTTATTTAAAATAAATTTAATTACAACCCAGCACTCTGATTTTTCAATCAACTGGCATCCTAATTTCTTCTTAGTAAATACTGTAATGCCCCCTTTTCCTCGACCTCGACTGTAATCCTTACTTGCATACTGAATGAACCTGTCATACTCCGATAAGAAGCTAGGTGTGGGTACAGAGATACACCATGACCATGTTTCCAAAACACAGATAATTTGAGAAAAAAGCAAGTCCTTTTGTTGTGAGGTCTCGAGTGAAGTCATGTTATTGAATCCATGGCAATTCCAAATAAATACATTACCATGAGGAGGGGGGCATGTTATTCGTTTTTTGATTGGTCCAAGTTATTTTGATCAGTGTGGATTTTTTTATTTTCCCTGTAGGATGTTGGAGAAGATTCCTCTGAGGAGGCTTGACGGTAACGTTTCTTGTTGCTTTCCTGTTCATTACGTTTCTTTTTCCTAAGGAGAGCATTTTTGGCACGTATTTCTAAAGGGAGGTCCTCATTGATATAAATATTTAAGTTTAACTCCTTCAGTGATTTTTTGTTTCCCATAATACAGTTCTTGACCGTAAGGTTACTTAGACCCACCTTGATTGGACCATTTGCTTCTCTTTTTCCTAATTTATAAGCGAAATCAATATCTTCTGGTGTAATTTCCACTTTTAACTTTTCCTTAAAGAACTTAATTAGCCTATCCTCCAGGCAGATTTCATCCGACTCATAATTGTGGAATCCATAAATGATCACATTGTTCCTATTGACTGACTTTTTTAACATGATAATTTCCTCGTCCCTTTTGGAAGACGCTTGTTCGAGCTTATTAATTCGATCGATTGCACTATCCACTTTCTCATCCACTAGTTTAATTACTTTAATTTCATTCGTAAGCTCTACGTGATTGCGATTAATCAATTCGACAAGAGACTCATGCATACGTTCCAAGCTCATTGAGTCGGCCATATTGTTAACCAGTTTAGGTTAGCTGTATTTTGAATGAAAAGTTCCGCCTTTAAATCACTGACCGAAAGCTTGTTAGTCTATAATAATGTTTTCCAGTTCTACTTCGTACGGTTTATGCTAATTACGTATTATTTGCGATATTTTTTCAATAAATAACGAAAAAAAAAGTACAAAGCCTCGTGAGAACTACTATCACGTCTAAAATCAATGCTGCCAACCAAAAAAAAAAAAATTAAGCACATCTTAATTTTTTTTGACGGACTTGTAATTTCTAAGAACCGACTGCGACGAAATTATATTATGGTCTGATGCGCTGACTCCTGATTTCAGTCATGCTAACACGAGCTAAGGGGAGGTAGGGTGATATTGGGGAGGACCAATCAAAACATTCGTTAGGCAAATTTTGAGCTGGTGGGAGGGGTTTCGGAGGACTTCGGGGATACTCGTTTAACTACGCCTTTTCCCAGGCTTTGGATGCAGGTGTTTTCGTGGATTCTTAAAATTTTCAAGGCTCGACAAGTTTTGCATATAGTAATAAAATAAATAAAAGAACAAACATGCCGATTCCGACATTTCTCGGAAGTTAAATTTTTAAAACGCAGATTATTTTCGGAAGCGGTTGTGACAAAAGAAAAAGAAAAAAATGTATATGAGAAACAAAATTTAAAAAAAAAAAAAAAAAAAAAAAAAAACTGGGAATTATTGGGATTTAAAAAAAATTATGTACTCAAAAATTTGATCGTTCTTTTGAGCCCATATACGAAAGACGTAATAATATTAATCAATCAGGGGTGGTAATGTGCTCAGCATAACTTTCCGTTAGATTTCCGATTTTTATTTGGGGGATTGTTGAAAATTTAAAATTGCGTGCAGCCTAATTGCTTGCAACAAACACAGTTACCATTCGGCAAATTATCAAAAAATGAGACCACGTGAGAATGTTCGTGTAAAAAAAGAAACAAAATCCATCGCTAATTCAAGTGTAAAATATTCACGAATGAATGGTTCGGACGATTTCTGACCACTATGATGTGATTCGTTATGCCTGCGTTAGGTTTCTACCCACCTTTTTTTTAATACCTTCACTAACCCATTTCAAATGATAAAAAATCTGGGGATCGGAGACAAAGCTCCCACACTGGTTCTGCTGTCAACTCCGTTATTGTGTTTCCTATTGTAAAGAATATAAAAATTCGAGTGAAAAATATTTGATATAAAAGAGGAAAAGTAGCGGTTTGAAATTCAAAGAATTATCAAAAGGAGCATCGAACGCATCAAATACCGCGAATAACCAGCTGGGAATCATAAGTTCTCCTTAAGGAAACCGCTTTTTTGAGGGTCGCATCTTCACATTTTTTTCCCCCTCCTTTTGCAGAATTTTCCATTTGCGATCTTTTTCCTCAGCTTTCAAAACCCCATTTTTAATTTTAAACTTATTCCAATCGCATTTTAATTTTTTTGAATAGGTTAAATGAAGCAAAGTTCAAGATATGAAAGAGTAAAAATACAGCAGCGTATCGATTTTCCCAAAAAATTTCCCATTTTTCAAAAATTTTTCTCATTAAAATATTACAGAGGTAAGAAAGTGAAAGAGATAAATTATCATTTTTATCTGAATTCGTCAAAAAATTCTTTTGAAACGTATGCTTTGTTGAAAAGATAAAAAGTCAATAACAGGAAATGAAGTGTTCCGTAAGGATTTTCTCCTCTTTTTTTTTTTTTTTTTAAGAGAAGAGGAAAAAAATAAATTTTTAAATTTTTCGGCTTTACTTTCGTTTCGAATTTTTTTTTTTTTTTTTTTTTGGAATATATATTGACTCGTTCTAATAAAAATAAAATTTCGAGTATAAATTATCGATGATTTGCAGATAACGAATTTTCTCACGCTTAATTCTGGAGCGCAATATCGAATAATTTAACTCCGTGATGGTAAGCGATGTCACCAGGAAAGCCTTCATTTAAATTTAAAGTTGTAATTTATTTCGCAAGGTAAGGCATTCAAATTTTGCTCTTTGTGTTTAAACAGCCTTGCTAAATTCCGAAAAATCATTTAATTTTCCTTTAGTAAGCAAAGCAAGCGAAAAAAATTTATTTCACCCATCCGATGATAATAATTGAGATTTCCGGACGAGCATTCCACTGCGGTTTGTGGCCGATTTTCACGTGCTTGCTGGAAATTCATTTTCCTTTTACATCAGTTTTTTCAATGCGATCGGAATTATCCTCATGCAACCCAATATACTCTAGCGTCATGTTGATATACGAGGAAAATCAGACGTAGTGCATGGACATTTTTACAATTTACGAAATGAACATTACTCTGATTTTCTAATGCAAAACATCCTAATCTTCGTGTTAAAAAAAGAAATATTTACATTTAAAAAAAAAGACAGCTCTCTTGAAGTGACTGAATATTATAAGCCTTAGCATTTTCAGTTCGGTAAAGTTGAACTATCTTCTAGTGACTAATGATCTAGAAAAGACGTGATGAAAAAAATGTTGGGTAACTGATTTTCCAAAAATCTGAATTTTTCATGATCAAAAATTCGTAATAAGCTTCTTTTTCTTGGTATTTTTCCTGCGAGTTGGAAAATTCAGATTTCAAATCGAAGAGTCAAGATGAAGAAGAATTCAATTACCAAACTTAAAACGAATTCCAGGGAAATGTAAACCGACAAAACTTTATAAATAAACTAGTAAATAAGCTGAACAATAAACTTTTTACACGTTGCCAAGAAAACTTCGCAAAAAAAAAAAAAAAAAAAAAAAAAAAAAATAGATCTCTTACATTCGTAAAAAGGAAATCGATTAAGAAAACTTACGAGACTTGGAACAACAATTCAAATTTCCGCCAGAAAAAAGGAAAAAAAAAATTATGTCTACAGAAAAGTTTAATAGGGCATCTGCAAGATCTTTTTTCAACTTCATTTGAATTCAGCGATGGTGAAAGAAAAGCTAGATTAACGATAACAACCAAGTTATCAGTAAAGTGTTAGAAGTTGAATTATACAACCTCTTTCTAAGCTGCCTTCTAATCCTTGTTTACTGTTGTCCATCAACTTTTAATCTAACACGCAAAAATAAGTTTTCGGCTAAGATTAGTTCCCTTCGGAAAGTAATTAAGTTACTTTTTAAGTTGATGATTGTGTACAACAAGAGATAACGTTGACTGGTGCTGGCTTTTGAAAGAAAAAAAAAGAAAAATCCGAAAGTAATTATTTACGATTTTGATTCGTATAGGAAGGATCACCGATGCAATGGAAAAAAGTAGTGTATACCGTTGCTTTTTGATTGGGGTTACATAAAAAAAAAAAAAAATATTTTCAGACCGACCGTTTTTAATCATTTTAAAGCTGCATCGTATAAATTTTATGTAATATACTAAAATCCATATGTTTTATTTGCCTTTTTCTAATCTCTAAAAAAAGTTTTACAGTTTTATATGCAGTAACTTTATATCTAATACAATGTTCGCCGGAATTCGACGCTTGCCTACTTGTGGATCCGAGATCGCGTGTGTTCGAATAAATTTTTGAAACTTTGTTTGTCAAATTTTTTTTTTTTTTTTTTTTTTTTAGCAAAAAACTTTTTTATTCGGGGAAATAGTCGGTAACATTGAGATGATACATATAATTTTAGCAAATCAAAAATATTATTAAAATTTTAATAAATTCCAGAGAGAGTTTTCGATTAGGTTACGAATCAATCGGTTTGTTTCATAAAGTGAGCATGATGATGGTATATATGCAAACAATTGACAGTAATTTTACGTGTTTAACCTTGCGATGTTATAAAGCTCAAAATTGCGAACATATGTGTGATAATGAAAGCCAAACACTCAAATCGTTCCCTATTCAAAACCATCTCAGTTATACTTATTTAATCCTTCTTATGCTCAGTCTGCTGTTCATCGATTTTTTAAAAATCTAAAAACGGAAATTTTCGTACGCCTACAAGTTTTTAATTTAAACAAATTCGCTCGTAGTTCCTGGAACTGTTCTAAAAAATATGTAGAAATTAATTAATTAATAACAAAAAAATTCAAAGTAATTTCAAGGAAAAATATTACTTTTATTAACAGGAAACAAACTAGTTTAATTAACGTGAAATCGTAAATCAAACAGTTGCAACTTTTTAATTAGAAAGCGTTTCTTTTAATTACAAGATACTGAATCAATTGTAAAATTATAATGCTCGAATTTCTCTAGATTAAGAATCCGTGTTGTATTTTCAAAAGCATGATGTAATATGTAAAGCTGGTTATTTTACCTAATGTTGAGTAAAGAAAAAAAAATGCATTTCATATTTCAAATATCTCTCTCGCTCGGAGTCGGAATCGAAAAAAAAAGGTTCAGCTTTTAGTATTAATATTGGGAAAAGATGATGCTTTTCACATTTTGATTAAAAAAATTACCTTTTCAGTGATGTTTTCCACGGATTTTAATATATTTATTTCCTTTCATAAAACAAATGAATGCGAGTAATGATGCTTATATGTGTAATGTTATTAGCTTTTCCACTAAATAGCGGCGGAGAAAAAAAGTCACTATGATCCTTCAAAGCGGATCAAGTACAATCAGCTTACTTGAAAAGTATTTAAAATAATCCAAAGAAAGAAGCTTTACTTCACTTTAAAAATACGTAAATAATAAGATTTCCTTTTTTCTTTACCTGACAAACGGAAATGCATTTTTACGTAAAACTGAGTGTCGAATTCCTGGACGTTAGCTTTAAAAAGGCACTTTTGGGGCAATTCAAATATTACGTCAGTCTGAAATTTACCAACTTTGACCCTGTCCCTCCGCTTGCTAATGAAAGTCAGCATTGCATGCACCCCTTCGGAAATTCCGCAAGATACCCCTCTCTCCCAGCAAGTAAGAAAACGTTCGTGAATAGATTTCCAACTCTCGATCAATTTTAATCTGACAATTTTTTTATTGATTCCTTCCGTACTGAAACTTGTTCATCTTAATAACAATGATAACCGAGAAACGCTGTAGTTTTTTAATCCTGCAAAAACGTTTAAAAAATGGATCAGATTTTTTTTAAAATTTGATGCATACTTTGAACGAAAAAACATTTATGAGGTTGTACAGGGGTTTGGCCCGTGTAGGCATTACTTTTTTTTAATAACTTTTTTTTTAAATATTGAGATTCTCGTTCCCGATTAAATATTCAATATTGATGTTTTTTTAAAAACTTTTAAATAGACATAACCGTATAGGCAAGTCCGAAAACTCCTATCCTTTACACATGGGAGGTCTTGCCCGCGTAACTACGCTAAAATTAGTTCTTCCTTTCTACCACCGTAAGCGCTACTTGTACGCGAGAAGCTTTTTGATTGGTCGTTGAGATTTGTAAGCAACGATGGCGGCGCACGACCGTATAGGCAGACGTCTAATGACCCGTGATAGAACTAAAATGTGCGTAGTTAAGCAGGACATGAACGGCATGGGAAGTTTCCGGACCTGTCTATATGGCCGTGGAAATAGGTAATCGTGGGCTTAATATTATATTGTTCTAGTTACACCTCTCAGGTTGCCACGCGTTTTTCATAAGCTAAATACAGGGGACTTGTGCCGACCTGGGAAGTGCAGCTAGAACAATATAATATTGAGCCCACGTAATCCCAAATTGATCCGCGACCGGATCATGGGTAAACAAAAAAATTAAAAAATTAATCCTTTCATGGGCTAAATCCCTACACCCAAAAAAATGAACTCACCCTCGATCGCAATACAAAGGATATGTATTTGTCGCAAAGCATAACTCTTCGGCTCGACGCACTTATGCTTGCGACAAGCACTTACAAGTCTGGTCCCAAAACATTTCCACTGTATAGACCTAAATTTTAAAAAAATGCTTTGCGACAAAGCAAATATTTGAGCGTCATTTTTTCCTTTGCTAGGGCCTCCGCTATGCACTTGCTAAAGCGATGCTTGCCTGTCCATGCACTTATTGTTTGATTGTTTATGCTTTATAGAGGTGTTCTGTATTTGAGTAAAATTATTTTGGATAAATATTACTACAATTAATACAAAAAGCTGAAAGATTATGATTGAAAAACTCGGATAAGAAAATAATTTGCAACAGAACTCAAATCTTCAATCGTGGTGAAGACGCTATCAAAAACAGTTTTTCAATTTGCTTGAAGATTTAGCAGCTCATGCCCCTTCCAGTTTATTTTAAAACTTATTTCGAGTTTTAAAAAATTAAAAGTAATCCAAGAGAACAAGAGAACCGGAGAACATAATGAAAATGTCTGCATTTAGTCGTCTCATTAGGCTTACAATTTTAATCAACCCGCAAAAGAGGTTTCAACTTGTTTCGATTCGATGCAGTTCCTGTTTTGTCATTCAAATGAAAACCGTATAAATGGAAAGCGCATGTTAAAGCATCGGTTTCAAAAAGCGAACATAAAAAAAAAAAAAAAAAACGTTCCCTAGATTTGTTTTTATTATTTTTCGAAAAAAAAAAAAAATACGTGATACCGGGGATATCGTTTCGATGGCGAAAGAACAAGAAGGGGATGGGGGAAACACAATTACTATAATTTAATTAAGAACTAACTTTATTACTTAATCTGTCCTTTCCTGGATGCTGGGGAAGCTGCTGCGATGAAGTGTTTTTCATCTTACGCTGTCCGCAGCTTATCTTGTGCTAATTATTTTATCCTCTTCGGAGCTTTCTGCTAACAGATGTTGTTTAATACTAGCTCTTGGCATCATCAGTCCAAGTTTTGAATTTAATTCCAGTCCTTTTTAGTTCCGTTAAACCTTTCTAGGTGACGTCCTTTAGCAGTTCATCTTCAGTTAACCGTAAATTAATTATTTCGATTCGAGGATTTTCCTCTCGTCGTCGTAACCGAAAACGCGAGCGAAGGCGGGTAAATCGGATTTTGTTTCTATTCGTCTTTTGTAATCATTAATTTCAATGAGGTACCTACCTACTCTCGAGTGAAGAATTTTTAATGGAAAACACTGTAGTCGATATAAAAAAATCCGCATCAAATTTGACTTTTTTCTTGATTTAAAAACAAAGCATGATTTTTTCGATAACGCGAAAAGAAAGTTTCCATTATCTCGGAGAGAGAAATTCGATCTCGGGGTGAAGAACCCTTTTATTTTATACTTTAAAGGGGGGGGGGAGGTTTAATCGAAAAAATGTGGCTTATCGATTTATCAAAGAAAATTTACTAGTTTTCAACAATTTCATTATTTTAACTACAGATTTAAATTAATATAGCAAAAACAAATATTTTATAAATTAACAATAACCGATAAAATTTGTAAAAGTTTTACTTTGAAAAGTTGTAATCAATACTTGCTCAAAGTTGATCAGCATCAAACAAGCTCATAGGGACATCATTTTTTTTTTCATTAATATTTAAATGAAAGTATTAAGCGCTTTTTCAATATTTCATTCGCATAAATTATTATTCTTCCTTTTTTATATTTTTTCATGGGGTATTTCCTGTTACCCCATATGATAATGTGCTTTAAACATGGAACAACTTTCGTCCAACGTAATAAAAACTTTTGAAGGAACGTTGACTTAATGGAAGAACAGGGGAATAAGTTCAGGCATTATTCAAAAGGCGCAATAGAGGAAAAAGCCGAGGGGTGGCTCACTCATACATTTCGGTGTACACTTGACTTTGCATTAGATTGCATTACCTATGCATTATACGCATTTTGCGTTACCAAAGGGAAATCAGTCATTTTCAAATGGAAACTAACTGACGAAAGGGAATTTTTATTTCTTTCCCGTGCGTGCCTCAGGGACGATTAAGAGTTATAAATGGTAGACAGTCCGGTTAGCAACCTCTGCTGCTCTGATTTTGGATGTCAATGTAAAGTGGCCTTGAGAGAGATTCCTGAGGCATCACCATTCACCATATCCTGCTTCAGGGAAATAGATTGGATATATGGGTATATGTTGAAATTTAAAAAAAAATTCCTCCAAAAATCTCAACTTTGAAGTGTAGCTAGTAGGCGATCTTACGTCTTAATTCTTAAGATTTTAGCTACAAGGCTGTATCAAAAACGTACTTCAGTAATCCCTTCCCTTTGTTTATTTCTTTTTTCTTTTTACATTCCATCGAATCCATGCCCATAAATTACTAAGAATGCTTTATTTTGAAAAACGCTATATATTACTTCCTCAGAACCTCAAAAATGGAAAAAGTAACAACCCTCCTCTCGTAGATCTAGTAAATTTTCAAAGGGAAAAAAATAAGAAATGGCTGCTTGAGGAAAGGAATTCATTACTTTTTTTTTTTTTTTGAAAGTATCTTTTATCTCGAGACTTGAATCTAATTTCATTTTTCATTTCGCCCTTCTTTGATATTTTGTTCTGGTCAGTTCACCTGTCCTGCTAACCCTTTGAGAGAATAACTCATTTATCTCGAGGGTTTTTTTTTTTTTTCATATTAAACCGATCGCCGGGAAGACGCAAACCACTCTTTTTATTTTCCCTCCGACCTCTCCTTGGTATTCCATTTTCCTGGAGGCAAATTCGATTACGTTTTTACTATTTACTTAGCAACTGCCATCGCTGTCCCCATAACCCTCTCTTATTTTATTCAAGTCTTTTCGTATTTTAAAAATAAACTCCGGCTCGATTTATTCGAATTTTACCAATTTTATTATCTTTTCATCTCTATGATTTTTTTACCCCTCCTGTTCCGTTTACTGGACTGAATAGCACGAAGAAAGGGCGTTTCGCAGGAAACCCAGGGACAAGTTTAAATTTTTTATTCGCTTTATGTCGGGTCTACGGGCTCGTCAAATCTCTCGTAAATGAATGAGAGAATCAACATATGGGGTGAACAGACACGAGCCTGCGGTTTTCGCTACACCTTCGTTAACTCTCCAGGACATGACCGTATAACGAGAATTTACCTACGATTTTCCTTGTTCCTCGTCATTTAAATGTTGAAAAATATACATCAAAAAGTTGAGCCCATCCGATTTGCTTTCTCCAGAATATTTCCATATCATCTGACATCATTAAGACCATTAAAAAAAAGCTTTGACCTTTTGGTCCTAAAAATCAAGTAGTTCCAAGAAAGACAAAACCTCTTGTTTTTGTTGCATTCACAGATATAAATCCCAACGAATCTAAAAACTTTGCTTGTTTTACAAAAAGAGCGGAATTTGTTAAAGGTTCTAGTTCGTTTACATAACCGGCCGGCTAACGGCCGGTGTACAAATTTTAACGATAAAAAAATATTAAAAATTTTTTTTTAAAATCCAATATTTTATACATGAAAACGGGGTCTAACTGCACCGAAACCGTACCCAAAACGTTTCGTTATGTTCAGAGATAAATTTCCATGATTTTAAATGCACGAAGAACAGTTAATAGTTCTTATATTTGATAATATTTAATTGTTTTCGCAAAAAAAAAAAAAAAAAAATGTTTATTTCCGAGAGACTAGTGCAGCGCTCTAGCGGGGAAACCGCGAACTGTTTCAACAACAAAAAGAGAATGGCGTTATTTTTTTATTTCGAAAACATTAAAAAAATTATCAAATGTAGGCACCACAAAGCCTTTTTCATACGTTTCAAGAACGAATCTTTACCTTTTAAACATAACAAAACGTTTTGGCACGGTTTCGGTGCGATCCGATCTCATTTTTATGTGTAAAATAACGAATCGAAAAAAAAAAATTAAACTTTTTTTATCGTTAAAAAATTTTCACCGCCCGGCTGACCGGCCGGTTATGTAAAGGAAGTAGAACCTTAATCGTACACATAAATAAATAAACAAAAAGAATTATGCAAAAGGGAACGAGAAAAAAAAATTGAGGAAGAAAACTTTTTTATTTAAAGATGACGGAATTCATTGTCAGATTTTTTATTCGTTCGACAAGAAAGAAAAAGTGAAGGATTCTAATTAAAAACCGACTAATTAGAACGAAGAATTGAAAACCCAACTTAAGGATTTTTTTTGAAGGCGCGATTTTTTAAAAATTTGATCTCAAAGAAATAATATCACTTGCGATCATTTTATCCCCCCCTTTTTATTTATTATCGACGTTTCCGTCAACTTCGTTCCCTCGTCCATTTTATTATTGATAATCCTAACAATAAACATTAATAAGCGGTTAAATATATTAATTTACACTTTGTATTGAATTATTAAGGTAGCATGCATCAAATAAGAAAAGGGGGATTATTTTCCTAGAAAGGGCGATGAATGACCGATAAATTGAATAGATCACGATATTGAAAGTTGATGGAAGGCTTAAACAAAAAAAAAAAAGAAAAAAAAGAATTGCTTGAAAACTCGGACTGTACTGTACAGTATATGGATTATATAATTACAAAACATACGTGCTGTCGTCAAGCAAATTGCGATTTCTGCAGTGGGTGTTTATTACAGCTGTTAAAACGTTGGAAATGCATTTAAATCAATACAAGCTCTGGCAAAACGAAGATGGAAATAATTGAAGAAAAAAAAAATTTGTTTCGAAAATTTTTGATATGCGGTGACGGAAAGTCTTATGCAAGAATTTTTTTTATTACTTATAATTTCGACTAAAAATGATTCGAGTCCGACCATTTTGATCAGTTTTGATCATTTCAGGGTCTATGGCACTTCGCGAAACTAGGCCTGAGAAGGTTCAAATCGACCCGTTGACTGAAATGGGCTTTTTTACAGAATTCGGTTTCAGATCATGAGTACTTTTATTTCCGAAAATAAAAACCTGTAAATTTTGAGTTTTTCCGGTGCTTTTTAGTGGCTTTCCAAAAATTTGAACGACTTAGAACCCTCCAGCTCTAAGTTTAAGTCAAGTTTGGAGAGTTAGAACCTCAGTGTCATAATTTCTAAAATATGCGTAGTTAAGCGGGACATAAACGGCGTTAGAAGTTTTTGGACCTGTCTATAGGGCGAGCTGGTGAAGCAAACTGAAATGCCGTGGCAATGCAAGTGTATTGGTATTGCAAAATGAATGTAATATAAAATTAATGCAATATAACGCAAATTAAAGTGTAAACCGACAGGCCCGTAACCAGAGCGGCATCCTCAGGGGGGGCGGAACATTTTCGAAGGGGGGCCCGGATTTTTCTAGTTTGAAAAGAGATTAAATTGAATTTTTCAATTTTATAAAATAGCTTATTTTATTGAATGACTAGGTTTCGAATCCTAAATGGGAGACTTAAATGTTATTTTATAGCTAAACTTTTTTCTACAAAATAAAACATTTTAAAATAACACATAATGAAGTTATGCTAACTGCTTTAAACGTAAAATTCATTTGAATTTAGACAACATTTATCCATAAAATTAAAAAAGGAAGTTAACAGTTTGCAAAAACTATGACTATAAAAAAAACAGTCCTTTTTTTTTTAAATTTGAACCAATCACAACTCTTCCTGCAGACGTTTTAATCATGTGTTCTTTGCGTCACAGATCTTTTGCCCTTTACGCATTTAAGGGAAAATAAAGGAAGATGAGGAGAGAAAACAAAAGGGAAAAAAAGGAATTATATAATATAAGGAAAATGAAATCGTACTAGAAGGATTAGTACATATTTATTTAAAATTCCATATATATATGGAATTCAATTTTCATCACAGGGGGACTCAAGCCTCCTCTCAGGGGGGCTGAGCCCCCCTTTGACCCCCCCCCCTGGTTACGGGCCTGAAACCAAATTGAATGAGTAAGTAAACGCTCGCTTGGATCGGAGTTTCCTGCTTATACATCTCAGATAGCAAAGTCTATCCAATCCCGAGGACGTCCTCAGGACGTCATGAGGGTATTTATTGGACGTCCATTGGATTTACATGTGTCCGCACGGATCTTAAAAGCGTCCTCTGAACTTCCTATGGATATCTCATGGATTTGGATATCTTGTGGATATCTAATGGACAATCCGTAGAATGCCTAATGGATTGAAAATGCTAAGTGGGGATCTGGCTTTCGAAGTCACTTTTGTTGAAATAGTATCACCGTCTTTTTAACATTGAATTTTTGACATCCGTGATCAGTGCAAATAAGCTGTTGATTTTGTCATTGATTTGACATCAGCATCTGCATCAGCACCCCTGCATTGGGGTCGGAGTGGTGACACGTTTCATTTAGCGGCATTGTGATCAGTGAAGTTAAGCAGCATTGAAAACTGCCAGTTAGTGGATGGGTGACCACTGACCACTGACGCTCCCTCCCTTTAGGTAGGGATTTTAGGAACTGCTAATACAGTCATTTTAATCTCATTGTAAAAGTAGTTCCACGACACTACATATTTACATGGTGACACTATTTGCATGGCCAAATGGATTCGCTCCGATTGCCAAATAAAGCAATAAAAAAATTTTTAAAAATCTGCATCAGCATTTTGTGCACCTCCTTCCCCTTCTGAGGTACCGACGTATCATTTGAATGGCCCTTTTGGGGAAACCAGATGCCAAATAAAGACATCAGTGGAAGAAGGGGGCCGTTCAGTAAGAACGAAATTGGTGTTGTATTTATTTACATGGCGTTTTTCTTTTGTTTTTTGAACGGTCTCCTTTTTCCACGGATGTCCTCAAATATTTTTGTTCATCCTTTAAAATCGATTTTTAATCGTTCAACTTACTTATTGTGCTTATGATTTATTATTGTAAAAATCCGAACTGCTTTACCATGTACGAACAAGAAAACTCCCGGAAAGGACTGGAACCGATTTAAATTGAACAATTCATCACATGTTGGAAAATACTTCAAATATTATAAGAACCTTAGTTAAACATTTAGAGCTTCCAAATATTAATCTTTCAAACACGGTCAAGTTTTCGAAGGGGGGGAAAGCAAACTTTGATACATTTATCATTTTCCAAATCGTTCGAGTGTGTTGTAACACGGATTACCTGTTTCAACATCAACCTTGTAAATCATGTTCGGAAGAAAACAAAACTTTCCTTGTTCCTTTTAACCTTCTTCCCGGTAACGATGGTTGGAAAACGTGATTTTTTAAAATATAAAACAATTTTTTTTTAAAAGAAGGAAGTATAAAATTAGCTTCGTATAAAGAAAGATATTTTCAGTATATCATTTTCGCTTTTCACGGCATCCATCCATTTCGAACGGAAGAGGGAAAATTTTTATTCCTACGATTTGAAAAGGAATTTATTGACTTGCTTCTAAATTCATGGGGACCACATTTCACCTTTTGTCATGTAATCCACGATACGGGCAATAACACTTAAATTTTATTGAGACCCCTAAAATTTATTTAATTTGTATTTTTCGAAAAAGTCGTTTTGATATTTAAAGAGTGGATGAGAATCGTTTATTTAAGGTTGATGGAAAATGTTTCGAATCGTAAGGTTTCGAGGAATAAACGGTGAAATTGAAGGATAATTACGATCCATGTTAACCGTTAACTGCGGAATTTTTTAAAGCGACGTCGAACATCTGAGTGCACTTTAACTCTCTGGTAAATCATTCATTTATTTCGATAAAACGGAGAGAATAGCTAAACGTCAATCAAACAAGGCGTTGGTTTTATTTCTAGGTGATGTATAAATTCATAAACGGAAGTCAGGGAAAAACAGGAAAAGAGGGATCGGTAATCAAACTAATTTTAAAGTTGAGGATGTGGTGAGTGGTAGAAATACCGCATGAAAGATAATGGCTCTGTGTGAACTCTCCAGAGTCTCTCCCGGACTGCCCAACTAGGATGTTTCCCTACTAACTTTGTTTCCAACTAGGTTTTTCACAACAAAGCCGTAATGGAAGTACAAACATTAAAAGAATGCTCTTTTTTTAAATTCAGATGTAAAAAGGGTTTTGCGGGAAAATATTTCTTCTCTGACGGCTGAATCTGGGTTGAGTGTTCCAATGAAACCATCTGAGTCGAAAGGATTTCTTTTTCTGTTTGGTTTGCGTTTTAAGGACTCTACAAACTTATTAAAACCCACAGACGAATTCTGGTCCTTTTTTTTTTTCTCGGCCATATCAGTAATGTCATTCATTTACCTTAAACTGAAACGTTTTTTTTTTTTCCTTTTCAAACATTTTCTATTAGAGGATCTTAAAATTTATTCGAACCCATCTTCATCAAGTTTCAAGGTACTTCTTTTTTGAATATACAATGAATAATATTGAGTCATAAAAAGTTTCTAATCAGAGTTTTTGCGAAAATTAAAAGAAAAAGAACAAAGCGGAAGCAACTTTTTAGTCATTGTTAGGGGATCGAAAGTTAGATGAAAGCTCTTTTCTTTATCTATCTCTCTCTCTCTGGTCGAACAAAAAAGCAAAAGAAAATTTTAAAAGATATCTCAGATATGTCATCCCGATTGTCAGGGTAAAATTTAATTCATTTTCAAATTTTAAGTCCCGTTTTAAAAGAACGAGATTGTCAGGGAGTTAAAAAAACTTTTTTTAGAACCCCATTTTCGTTTTCTTCGTTCTTTATTTTTTATTTTTTTAATACATTCCGAAATTTTCAATTCGAATGATCGTAAACGCTGGATAAGAACATATTGATGTAACTCCTTTGTGTATACTCTTATGGTTTTGAACGTTTGGAAGGAAACATTGAAGCCAAGCAAAACATACTTCTCGAAGCCCGAACGATTCGCTAAAGTTATCACCTCGGCACATTCTTCCGTAAGAGAAAGTTGTAATTTGATTTTGATTCGCTTGGTTTAACAATTTTCACATAAATCAAAATCAGCATCGCGGACGTTTTTAAGGCCGTAAAATCTATTGTTTGTGTCCTTTTCTACTCTTACCTTTGTTTCAGTCTGTCAAATATTGTAAAATATTGTAAAATCCCTTTAAATAAACGTCTCTTCACCCGTAAAGTGGACGGAACAATACATGGTAGTTGCAGATTACGAAACATCTTTTGGTTGGTAATCAAAAATTAATCTT
Organism: Liposcelis bostrychophila; assembly: GCA_037577465.1. NCBI lineage: Eukaryota > Metazoa > Arthropoda > Insecta > Psocodea > Liposcelididae > Liposcelis > Liposcelis bostrychophila. Next base: position 16,297,322 of record CM075212.1, on the reverse strand, counting down.
GTTGTTTGAAACTATCACTTTAGTAGTAGTAAGGCAAGCTTTTTATGTGGCTTCGAAGGCGTTTTGTTCACATATAGACTCATTATCAAGATTTTTCTGACTTACAAAGACGTCATTTGAACCCGAGATCTAAAAGGGGTTGCTTTTGTTTGGCTGGGCCTTCAGTAAATGCTAATCTATCAATCTACCATTGTAGGAAATTTAAACGAACGATTAGGACCGAAACTTGATTCATAAAGAACTCTACACGTAAAACACATTGAAAATCTCATATTTTTCGAAGTATTCGAGTGCTCATTCAAGCATTTCGGTGTACGATATTTATTCCTTTAAATAGTGAGTATATTCTCGGAAGGATTACGAAATTCGGAATGTAAATCGATCGACTTTTGTCGACCTTTTCAAATTAAATCGTATTTAAATTTTCCGTTTCTCTATAAAGAAAAAAAAAATCGTACTAGACACTTTGACAGTTTCTCAAGTTACGCAGTTCGAGGAAAAAAAATAAATGGAAAGTGTTATTCGATGGTCGATTTATAACCTTTGTTTTGAATTGTGGCGCCGGTAAGTTACCGAGAAAAGTAGTGAAAAAAGGAGAGACAAAGTCTTATCTCGAAAGAAAAGTTTTATTAACATAAATTTTTTTTTACTTCGACCAAATATAAAGATTGGCTGTCAATGTGCGTAAGGAAACATTTCCACTGTCGCAGCAAGGTCATTGTGTGATTGTTTGTATCTTGAAATATTACCTTTATGTCACTATGACATACCCGTTTAATCCGGGCTTAAATGCATTTGGCAAATTAGTACTCGAGGATATGCGCAATCTGCATTTAAAAAAATGTACATATAAAAGAAGTTTTCTTATAAGACGGGTCGATATAGCTGTGAAGTTGGTTCCATATAATTAATTGGTAGTTTTAAAAAGTTTTGCAGTTGCTTATGACTATTTTTATTTCTTTGATTTTTTTGTATCATTTTTTATATTGCATCTTAAAGCCGGATTCTGTCGCTGATTTGTAGACGCTTCGCCGCGGATGAATTATCTTCTAAAGTGTTGTTTCTTTCTTTCTATTTTTTTTTTGTTTTGTTACTCTTTTGTTGAAACTTGGCAAATGCTTTTTCTAAATTAGATAAACTTTTAATCAGACATAAATATCAAGTTTATCAGGGTTTATGAATTGCGAAGGAGTCAATAAAATGTGACATTGACGATCAGCCGAAAATATGCCAGTTATTAAAGCCCAGAGTAAACTCTTCACGACGAGCCAAATTTTATCATAAATTTTAAACATTCTCATTGTTTTTTTAGTTCTAACGACGGATTGGACAGTCCAAAAAAGTGTGAGATAAAAGTTTGAACAAAGTCATGGTTTATCTACGCGGCGGTATGGGTAAAAGGCAAAAAATTGAAATGAAAAAGAGCTAAACCTCTGAAAGTTTTCTGTCTGGATCAGGTCAAGGTCTTTTTAGAAATTAGGCCGCTGAGGTTATAAAATAAAAGTGCTGGCTTTTTATTTCTTGTCTTTTTTTTTAAAATTATTGTCGAAAAATTTCCTTGTTTGAAATAGGTAAGCTTTTTTTTTTTTTTTTTTTTTTTGCTCTATCAACCGAAAAAAAAAGTGGGAAATTTTTCCCCTTCGTCGATCTTTATCAACTTATAAAATTCTGAATACAAACATAAAGTGCTGACTGATGTAATGAAAAATGACCGAATTCCACTAACGAGTCGCAGATGAGTGAAACATTCATTTTTCTTAGTCTCTCCTGACATTCACATCGGTTCTGTCTGTGAAAACAAATGTTTCGCCTCATTTTCACTTACTTTTCTCTCTTGTTTACCTTTCTCTAACCTTCTTTCGACAGATCTGTTCTCCAATATCCGAGACGTTTTTCTGAAAATGAAAAAGAAGAATTTGCGTTTTTCATTTTTTTTTTTTTTTTCTGTATGATGAGTATTTTAATTCTAATATAAATCGATTCCACAATATGGTGCATAGAGGGAAAAATATCGCATTTCAAATTTTAGTCGAGGAAAAAAAGTCTACAATTCGATTTGCCTTTGGCATTTATTACGCAACGGAGAAAAAGTAACAGGTTTTTTTTTCTTCCCGAGAAAAGAATTTTTATTTTTGGAATAAAGAATAAGGATTGAGTTTCGGATCTGAGCTTGGCTTGAAGGTGTGGTTCGCAACAATGTTAACATTGTCCCAGAGATTGAAGAAACCACTGCGACAAAATAAAAAATTTTAATAATTTACGGTGATTTTGTTCGAGGTAAAAGGAAAAAAAATCGTTTTAATCGTTTGATCTCTCCTTTATTTGTGGATATTTCAAAACATCCGTTCGTGACGTAATCGGTATGTGTCGAGCCATTAATGAAAAATGAAAAACGGAAAAATAATTTTCGAAAGTACCCGTAAGAATGTGGAAAAGGTCAAAAACGAAAAGAGAAAATTCGAAAATTTACTAATCGGATTTAATTATGTAATAGAAAGCTTTTGAAAAAGAACTTGACCTCCATATGCGAGTGATTTCGATCATTTTCCTTTCGGTCGAATGTCAGCCGCATTGTTGTGATAATTTAGTGTGTGGTTAGGATGTCCATTAACAAATTAAAGTGAAACTCGGGTGGGAAAGACTAAGCTTCTTGGGCTTTATCTGCCATCGATCTTCCCGGTTTTCGACAGCTTTTTGCAGTTGTTTTGTACTGGAGATCCTGTTATTTATTTGCTTTCGGACGTTCAATTTTAAAAAAATTTCTGGATTCGATCTGGCTGAAACTGGAAAAATTCGCAAATGAGAACATCAGCTGCAAAACGTTTCTGCCAGGACGGCTGCAGGTGATTAAGGAATCGAAACGCGCCCTGTAAAATGTTAAATTCGACTGTTACCGCTAGGAACATACTAACAGCGCTCCTGATGGAAACGTTTCGGTGCTGAGGCGTCCTTATTTTGAAATAGGTGGGAAAAAGAGCCCACTACTTCTCACGTTACAAAAACTAGAAACAGATTGTGGTTAGGTTAGGTCAGATGGTCTGAAAGTTTCAAACAGAAAACTGAAGAAACTGTCACAAAACGATTCCATGCAATAAGAAATTCAAATAATCAGTAAAAAAAAAATTAAAATCAAATGAACAAAATAGCCTCATATTATTTTTATGAGGAAACAAGGGAAAAATGGAAGATGGCAATCATCAGATTGCAATATCAACAGTAAAAAACAAATAATAGGTTTGAACATCAATGTCTATATGATGTTAGTCCTCGAAGAAAAAAAAAAGAAAAGATTCCCAGTTATAAAAATAATATCTTGCCGGCAGCACTTTTTATATCCAAAAGAGACGTTACTCGATCTATCTTTTAACTTCGGTTCTTAAGCAAGTTGTTTGAATCTGTCAGAAAGATGGAAGTTTTGAAAGTAAACATCTAAGTAATTTTGTCTGTTACCGATTTTGAACTCGTCAAACAGATACAAGTTGTTTTGACTTGGCAAAATTTCATCTGAAACTTTATTATTTTGTTCCCCTAAAATCGGGAAGGAATTCCTTTGCTTCATCAGTTACAATAAGCACGGTAGTATTTGAACAATGACACGGTAGTAACCACAAAAGGTAATAAAAAAACTTTTTACAGTTTTTAATTAATTTAATGTGGTGCGAAGGAAATTTTCTTCTCCTTTAAAATGAAGAATGTTTTTTTTTTTTTTTTTTTTTTCCTAAATTCCGAAGTTAGCTTAACAAAGTGCCACAGATATTTTATAATAAACATTTCCTTAAGCATACAGAAAGGAAATTGAAGTGTGCGTGGTAGGAAAATGCGAATAAAATTATTACTTGCTTAAACGTTGTTTAACTTTGTATATCAGGAATCATTTGGTCGCGCCTATAACAGCGACATCGTAGAAATTAAGAGCAAAAACTTGTGCGTTCGGATGATAGGCCAATCGTCTGCTGAAACGGTCTCATTGTTGTAATGCAATCACGTTGAAAATAAACAAAGTTGTTATTGAATGACGTCCTTTCTGTAGGAGGCGATATTTACTAGCGGCCCGAACGGATGAGCTTTGCTTTATTTTTTTTTTTTTGCTAATCCAGGAAATAATCAAGTCATCTTTTGACCTGTTGAATGATAAAAAAAGATTGAAAAGACTTGTTTGATTCCTTGAAATTTAATTTCTATAGTAAAAAAAAATCGTTTTCGATGTATCTGGATTTTTTTTTCCTTTCGAAGAAAAACGATGCGTGAATAAAAGTAACTTCCTTGAAGATCCTGAGATAACAAAATATTAGCCTATTCTTAGAGAAAAAGAAAAAGAAATCCTAACAACGATTTTTATCACGTGAAAAAAAAAATATCAGAAAGGTTTAACATTTCCGTTTTGAGATGATAAAAAAAGTGAAGCCTGTTCTTGCGGTTAACACTTCCAATTCATTTTATGAAAAATGAGAAGAGTGCAATGTCATTAATGTCATGAGCAGGTTTCCTTTCAAGTGTTCATTCCATTAAAATTACAACATTTTCCCACTCCCTCCTCTACTTTCTGCCATCGATTTTTCCTATCTTGTTTTGGTGGTTTTCCCAGATTTTTTTTCCCTTGTTGCTCTGATTTGGATCCGATTATGGAATTATAATAGCGGATTGCAAAAGGCTTTTGCGGATTTCTTTTCTTTCACTTCATGTATTCATATTCATGTTCAATAATTCTGTTTTATTTATATTGTTTATGATGACTCGTTTGCTAACATTGATTTACGATCAAAATTTTCACAACTAAAAATGAATGGAAACCGAAACCCACTCCCCGCTTAAAAAAATGCAATTTGAATTTTTTCAGAGGAACTGGAGTTTTGTTCATCAGGAAGCATGTCTTTCTAAATGCTCCTATCTCAGGGGTACTTAATGCATATGCAGCCTTCGTGACTAAGCAACCCCCAGATTTTGTGATTTGATCGTTCTGAAAGTCTCCTCCTGTGAGAAGGTCTGAGTCGCCTTTTTTTTTTACTGATATAATTTCTACATCATAAAAAATCTCCTCCTCCCCTTGGCCTTCCAGGTTGGATATAGGCCTGAATTTAGATTTCCGAAAAAGGTTTTAGCATGTACCCTTTTCTAAATTTTTAATTTTTTAGTATTTAAATCTCAAATTCTGAAGAATATTTGCCATCGGTATGACAGTACCCATTTGTACGACAAATAGGCAATCTTAGTCAGGGTATGGGCAAGAAATAGGTAAACTGACATGACATACTAAATAAATATTAGCTTTCATTATATCATCAAGAATATCAGTTCCATGTCTGTGCAATATCTTCGATATTGAAACTTACTCGTCAAATTTCGTTGTTAATGAAATCCCGGGATCCTTATTGATTAATCGCCGATTAATTAAGTTACATCGTGAATTATACTATTCGCCTGGGACTTCGGATTGGACTTGGAAACGTTCTGTCCTGGTTCATGCTTCATTTAACTCTGAGGGTAATCACGAAATGATTCGCCGCGCCCTTGATCTGATTTTAAAAAAGAAAAAAAAAACTAGAAAATTTGCACGAGGATCGATATGTACGCCGTTTCCCGATCACGGACATTAGATTTAGATCTCAACCCGATAAAACAAGGTTTCCTGTAATAACAACTTCATCGATGCTTTGAAACTCGATAATCGAATATCGAGTGATACAAATCATTCATTATCAAGTCATCTACGGGAAATCGGTATTAATGTTCCTCGTTAACGAAGTATTCACATTTATTGACGTTTCGGTCACTTTTATATGTTTCAAAAAAGAAAAAAATATTAATAAAAAAAAACATCATGCACAAAAAACAAAATTTTTTTTAAACATTCAAAAACAGTTAGAAATGTAAATAAAATTAATTCCCTTTGCGTTCGCAATCAGCGATGAAAAAAAAAAAAAAAAGGTAAAAAAAGTTGTCAAACTTAAATACTGTATGTATAAATATTCATCCCGTAATTAAAATGTAAAAAAATGAAAAAAAAAAAAAATAAATAAATAAAATAAAATAAAATAAAAAAAATAATAATAATAATCTGACCGCAAGGGAATGGATGCGTTTTCTATATAATATTCCTGATTCCAAAGTGCTGATAAAAGCTTGGGTCTGTAAGCTTTTATCATTTTATTTAATTACAAACGATATCAATTAGCTCACGTTCAACCAAAAGGGAGTAAACAAAAAAATTTTGGCACTGACAAAAAGGGAAATCGTTGCAGCGGGTTTTGTTCTCCTCTTTTGCACCGTATATTACCTGGAAAACTTTTTGAATAATTTAAAATATGTGAAATAAATGAAACAAAAGAGAAAACGGAAAGACGATGCATTTATATTTCCTCAGAGAAAAACCTTTTCTGCGAGGGATGAATTACAAAACTTTTTTACTGCGATTAATGAAGAAAAGGATGAGTAAAAAAGTAAAACTACTAAAAAAAAAAAAAAATAAAATAAAATAAAAGACTTTATAATAAGAATATGAAATCGTTATCAGCGTCGTGCTTTTTTCCCCTTTCTACTTGACCGTAATGAAGAACACACTATTTTGAATGCAAAAGGCGAACCCGGGAAGAGAACCTTGGGGACTCGATGCAGTTAATAGCATCACGAATGAGACCATTTAGAACAAAAGCTTGTTCGGGATGATTCTATCGAATTCACGACCTCTTGGCAATTGCTGACATTGTCGTCTGCACCAAAAAGCACTGATTTCCCACGGGCGGCCTTTGCTCTTACCTCCTCCTTTGCTCTGCCGGAATTTAAATAGTGTTTTTCTTTCCGCTTACTTATTTGCGAAAAAATCAGTGTTAGGGCTATAAAATTGCCGCCGATTGATTGAGTTTATAGAGTTTCAGGGAAAAGTTGAATCCACTGCTGGGAGTCTTTTAAAGCGATTAGTGTTCGTTTCTGGAATTTTATCGCTCCGAAATTAGGATCGATCTGACCATTTTCCAGATAATCAACCGAATTTCTCGAATCTTAGAAGATTATTTTAGGTGCAGCTGCTGTTTATAAATATTGTCAGCTTTGTGATCCTGTTAGGTGCATTCAATGTTAAAAATACTTCTGTTTGGCATAAAGACGCCAAAACCAATTTGACTACTGCAGCAGAAGATCTTCATTCACTAACGATTCCGACGGAAGAACTTTGGTCTTCCCCTCTCATAAAGAAGTGGCGCATGATACAAACACACTTTCTCTCTCTCTCTCTTTTTTTTTTAAAGTTGCATTTTTGTTCTGAATCATATTTTATATCCCTTACAGTAAATTAATTTTTATTTATTAAAAATTTATTATTTGTTCATTAAAAAAGGAGAAACATCTATTTCATTCTGTAAAATATGACCCCTGTTTAAAATTTTTCCAAAAAACATCTGTTTCTTTAATTTCCCAAGGCATCCGTTAACTTTCGATTCCATGAAAAGCTAGCATTTCATCGAAAACTTTAACATTGCTACAGCTAATTAGAATTAATAAAATGAAATATTATTTTTCGGCTGTGAAATTCGGGTAAATCCGTTAAAGAGATGGCATACGGGGGTTAATGAAAAGTTTAAGCCAAGTTTTTGCGGCTTTAACTTTTTGTGCACGGGATCCTGGTTTTTAGGCTTTTATTCCCCTACACCTACGGAATTTTAAAAAGTCATCTTTTTTTTTAAAAAGAAACTTCATATCGTTCTTTTATTTTTTTTCAAAACAAAACTTTTTTTTACAAGTTTAATTTTTAAACGTGATCCACTTTTACGTAACAACTTATTATATTCACATTTCTACGAACGAGTAGAAGATCACATATATTGGCTTTTTCTTTTGAACAAAATTAAGACAAGTAAAGGAATGCATAGTTAACATACGTTTCTTTTTTTTTTTTTTAAAAAGTGACTTTTCGAAATTCCGTTGGTGTCGGGAAATAATGATAAAGGTTTTTTGGGCAAATAAAGGAAAGCAAAATAACTGACTCCAATTTCTGGATAAAAAAACTCGATCAGGACTACTGGCGTACTTGGAAACAAAGTACGTGAGTTGCTATACTAAAAATGCAAAAGAAAAGGCAGATCGCTTAACAAGTCGTCGGAAAACGTTCCAATCCATTAATTTCTTTGAAAATGAAATATAAAACCATGAATGAAATATCACGAGGAAATATGCTCCAAATATTTTTTAGAGTCAATAAGGTACTACGGAGGAAAAAATTTAACAAAAATTAACGATCCGATGTTTTTCGAGAGAAAAAAAATAAGACGCTGACGAAAAATTTTACATTTGTCGAAATTTAAGAACAAAGATTTCCAAGAAAATGTTTATCAGCCGATGAACATGTTCAGCTTTGTTAGTCAAAGAGCCTTTTCCCTCGAAATTTTCAAAAATTTAAAAGCTTAACTTTGTTTTGCTTTCCTTCCACGTTTTATTTATGTATTTGCTAAAGAAATATCTATCTAGTATATTGTCATAAACGGAAAACTTAAAGAAAACGGAGAGACCCATGAACTTAGTGTATGACTGATAAAGCCAAACAATTGGTAGCATCCGACGGAAAAGAAGTCATCGTCGATGTGGACAAGCCATCGGGCTACAGTAAAACAGGCCTAAGCAAGAAAGAGCTAGAAAAATGACGAGAAGAAAAATTTTGTAGTGAAGATCATGTGCTGGACTGAGAACCCTAGCAGGCCGATTATTTGCTGTTTGAGGAGGTTTTTGTTCAGAAGTAGTTATAAAAGGAGGGAGGGGTAGCACAAAGGACGAATAAAAATGCGAAAATTTAATAACGTGTACAAATCGTCAGGTTACTAAAGGCACATTCCTGTAACGTCTATTATCGTTTTTGTGAGTTGATATCGGGATATTTGGAACAAAATTTATGGCACTATGCTTTCATCAAATTTTTAAAATAGCGCGCTAAACCATCTAGTCGATGTTTTCAGGTTTTACATTATAATTTTCAATCATACCACGTGATAAAGGGTGTATCCGTGCTTATCATAATCACCACAATGGCGCATAAACAATGATATTTTCCTTTCGCTCTTCGTAATTTTAATTAATTTATTTAATAAATATGTGTAAAAATCGATGTATATTTATAATTATGACGTTTATTTAATTAAGTTTTATAATTTTATAATTTGTTTTCGAGGTAAGGTTTTTTTGTTATTGTTTCCGACGTTCATATCGCTATTAATTGTCATCTTTATTGTAGCCTTGAAAAAGTTTAGTACATAATAAACGAAACGTTGGTGATGAAAGCATAGTGCCATCAATTTTGTTCCAAATATCCCGATATCAACTCACAAAATCTAAACAGGAACGAGAAATTATTATTCATATTATCGTTCTGCTGTTGAGGCACGGCCAATAGGGTGGGACGAAAAACCCGAATTTTTGAATTTGGAAACGCCTGATATGGGAATCTATGCCTTTTTATGATAATATTAATCCTAATTTTTTTCAGATTTTTTAAACGACATTTTGAGGTGCTGCAATGGCCTTGGAATTTCCAAAAATCCCATTTGAAAGCCGAAAACGAAATTTTTTTTTCGCAAAAAAGTAATCGTCTCATATCGGAAATTTTGCGTAGATTACGAATTTGAAGTCAAAAATTAGTTTTGGTGTACGGTTTTTGAGCCGCAGACGGATGACCATGACAAGATTTTCAGAATTCTGGAATCCGGCATGTGGCTCAAAAGTGCACCAAAACTAATTTTTGACTTCGAATTCGTAATCTACGCAAAGTTTCCGATAGGAAACGATGGTTTTTTATGCGAAAAAAAATTTTTCGTTTTAAGTCCTCAAATGAGCTTTTTGGAAATTTCAAGGCCATTGCGGCACCTCAAAATGCCGTTTAAAAAATCTGAAAAAAATTAGGGTTAAAAGTATCATAAAAAGGCATAGATTCCCGTATCAGGCGTTTTCAAATTCAAAAATTCACGTTTTTCGATCCACCCTAACGGCAAACTGGCGATACTCTAATTTCTTTTCGGCCACTTAAACAAATACCAGAGCTTCATGTGACATTCAATTTTGGCGGAATCGAGGAAAGGTGACATTATTCCAGTCTTACGATGTGATCAAATTTCAAATTTCACTTTGCCTCAGATATTTTATTTAACAACAGTAAAAAAAAAAAAAAAAAGTAGTCTTATTCATGCATATATTTTCCTTATATATTTACTTACTAACTTATTTACGTATTTTTCTGCGTATTCGTATGAAAATGTCTTTTCCTGAAAATTATACATTTCCTTGCGGCTAAAAGTAGTTTTCAACGCTTTATACGCTCCGATGAAAAGATTTAATTCATTCTACCTGGAAGTGATTTAGAAACATTTTAATGATTAGGATTTACATCCCAAACAATAAAAACTTATCATTTGCATGGGGGATTGATTTTCCTTTTGTTTTCATACTGTTATGCTGCGTATCATAAGAGCTTTTCGTAATGTACCCGGTAAAGGATTAGCCAAAGACGCAAACATGTTGCATCATTAATAACTGAACATTTTAAAAAGGGATTATTTTAGCGATAAAAAAAATTCATCGTAGCAAATAAAACTAGAGCTGTTTCATGGATCCAATTTTGGCGACAGAAAGCAACCTTTTTTTAAACATTTTTGCGCATGAAATAATGGCTTCCAATGTTTATTAAAATTGAGCTGTCCGAAGGCGCTATCGAAAATACAAAAAGACTTCTCTTGAAAAACTGAATTGGAAAATAATTCTATTAGCTTAGTGGCAATCAAATTCTTGAATCTAAATCAAAAGTAATCAAATCAAACTCTTAACCGCCATTATCTGGGCAAAGTGAAATAAAAATTTTACTCCCAAAGGGGGAAAATTCGTAAAATGTAGAAAGAGACGCGTGGACGCTTATCACGAGAAAAAGAATTTAACTTTTATCTATAAAAAAAAGGGAAAGGAAAACGACGAAGAGTGAAAACAAATTTAATTCAGATTTATGAGGATGGCTTTCACTTTGAAATGAAAAAAATGAATGGCTATTTTCAGCAAATAACGCTTCCTCAGTACCGGTGGAGTCACCTTTCGGAGAAAATGAAAAGTTGCGAGAAAACTGAAACAGATGAAATCGATTTCCAAAAGGGTAAAACAGATTCTTGATTTGGTTTAAGGGTAAACGGGTGGCATCTGTTTTCGAAAATTCGAATTATTTCGAAATCTCTTTTTTAAACCGGTTATTTTAAAAAGGTAATTTTAGTGTAGGAAAATTCCTGCAGAGTTAATTCGATAATTCCGGGAAAAAAAAAATGTGCATCTGTACCGTCGACGTAAAGTCGGGCTCCTTTGGGGGAGGAAAGAAGAAAAAAATTCCAGATTGGGAATGAAAGATATTTTTATCTTTGCGTAAAAAAGTACATTATTAATATATTAAGATGTGTAGGGGAAAAAAATGTTTTTACTTCAAAAGTTTTATTATTTTTTTCATGCTTTATTCTTTTTTTTTTGTTTTTGTTAAGCGGTAAAAAAAATTTTCGAGGAAGCTAATACGGATGACGGCGGTGTGTTTGAGCGGGGTGAGGTCTAGGGTCGTTTCGAAAGGGGTTTTGAGTGATGCCTTCGATGTTAACACCGGACTTAGGCAAGGCGATGGGCTCTCGCCCGTCCTTTTCAACCTAGTCCTGGAGAAAGTCGTACGGTGCCTGGAGAACGTTCCTGGGGGTGTGAACGTAGGCGGACTTATTAAGGACCTTGATTATGCCGACGACATCGATCTATTAGGGGAAACCCGGGCCGATGTCAGAAGGCTATGTGGAGAGTTGCTAATTACTGCTCGTAGGGTTGGGCTCGAAGCGAATGAGGAGAAAACTGAGTATCTTGTTATGGTCAGTGAGAAAGACAGGCAGGGGCGGCACAATGAACCTCTGGAGGTAGGAAACCTTAGATTTAAGAACGTAACCGAATTTCGGTATCTAGGGTCTTATGTCACCAGCGACAATGACATAATTTTGAGGTCGCGGCGAGGATTCAGAGTGGCAATCGTTGCCTTTTTTCGCTAGGCCATCTCCTGCGTAGTAGAGTTCTGTCTAGACGAGCGAAACTCCGCATTTATAATACCATAATCCGTCCTGTAGTCACGTACGGCTGTGACACTTGGAGCCTGACCATCCGTGCTCAAGAAAGGTTGTGGTATTCGAAAATAAGGTTTTACGCCGAATTCTAGGGCCTAGAAGGGATCCAATTACTGGCAGGGTGCGCATGCGTTCAAATGACGAGATCCGGAGGCTCACTGGCAACCATTAATCACTAGTGTGATTAAATCCCGAAGGCTCAAGTGGGCGGGACATGTCGCTCGCGCACCTCCGTCAAGATATATCCGGCAGGTCCTGGAGGGCAGACCGACGAGTCCAAGACCTCAGGGTAGACCCCGGATCAGATGGGAAGATAATGTCGCGGCCGATGCGAGAAGGTTGGGAGTGCCTGACTGGCGAGATGCCTGCCAGGAGAGGCCTGATTGGAAAAAGGTCTATAATGCGGCGATAGGGCTCCAGGTCCTGTAAAAGCCTGATGTGTGTAAGTGTGTGTGGTAAAAAAAAAAAAAAAAAAAAAAAAAATCTTAGTTTAAGAAAATTGCTTAAGAAAACATTGACAAATGTATTTGAAGCAATGCTATTAAATTTTCATTGTAAAAATATTTTCCAGATAAAAATTTATCTTAAAATTATTTAATGTTTTGCAAAACTTTAATGAGATAAATATAAATTTTTGGAGGATACATATTACCGTCCTTTTTTGCCTCAGTTTACGAAAAAAGAAAAAATTATCTGGGAGACATCTACCCGACCCTGTAGTAACTAGCGACGATAACTCGCATTGTGGCGACGTTATTCTCAGAAGGAAAGCCTCGATCTCATTAGAGACGTTGAAGAGTGTAAACATTCTTGCTTTAATTTGCTCCAGCTGATCCAGCAAAAAAACGGTTCCTTTTCTTTTTACGATTTTTTATCGGAGAAATAACGAACCGGAAAAATTGATGGTATATTCTTTTTCTTTTAATTTTAACCGCGAGAGTCTTTTTAACACTATGAAATCCTTTTATTGATTTAAAAAAAAAAGAAAGAAAGAAAAATTGCGAGTTTGGGATTAAATTTAAATCTCATCGTGTTTGAGCTGACGTCGAATGTTTTATTTATTTTTCAGCTGAAAAGCACATTTTTTTTTTTTTTTTTGTCTCCCGAGCTCTCGTGTAAAAGGGAAAAGAAATATAATTTTTGAAGTAACTTTTTGTATTTCGGTTGTTTTAATTTTGAATGAAATACAATTTGAAAAAATTGTTTTGTGCTAATGAGGATGCTCGATCCAGAAAAATAATTCGAAAAATAAAATAATCCAGAAAAATAAAAGTTTTGTTGGAATAAAACTCAACGACTTAACTTTTTATGTGCATTAAATTTTACTTTCGCTTTGAGGAAGAACATTTGCCCACATTGTTATTGTAATTAGTTATTATCATTGTGATTCGATTGATTGATTTATCTAACGTAAAATAGGACTTCCGGTATTATAATCGATTGCATGGTGTAATTAATTACACCATGCAAGGTATAATTAATTACACCAAAACGTTTTTTTCCCTCCAAAATCAGTCAGTATTAGAAATGATTGCAAACCAGTAACTCGGACTTTTAGTAGCAGGTGAAGATGAACTATAACCAATATAAAATTAAGAAAAGTTCATGTTACGGAATTGACTTCTGAAAGACAATAAATAAAGCTTTTGAAGCGGCCTGTCTCTTACTGAAAACTAAATCTGAATCAAACTTCAATTCCATCCCTGCGGCCATCCTACTCGCAAAATGTTAATAAGCCTGAATATTGTCCCGGAACAATGCCTAGATGGTAGCTCTACAATTTAAGCATTAAAAAATAAATATACAAAAATGGAAATTTACCTCTCCTATGAGGCGAGAAAGGTACAACTGAACCCCAAGGCCGGAAAAAAATACGAAAGATTTTTTTTTTTTTTTTTTTTTCAAAAGCGAGCTAAAAAAAAGGTTTTCATATTTAATTTGAAATTGCGAATACGTCGTCGAGAAAAAAAGGAGTTTGACGAGAAATCGACTTAGAGAATTACCCGCGAGAACTCCTTTTTTTATCCGTTTCTCATCCTTTTCATTTCGCGGATATTATGAAAGCAAATCACGAATAAAAATTCAATATTTTGAACCTTTTTGAGAGAAAGAAATAAAAAAAAGGAAAAAAAAAAAAAAAAAAAAAAACCTCCCGAAAAAAAATTGAAAAAAGTAAAACGATTAAAATATAATTAAAATGAAGATCCGGTCGTACTTAATAAAAGCGACAAAAGAGCCTTTTCAGAAAGTTTCGTCGAAGAAAAGTTTTGGGGAAGTTTACAAAAACGAAAGCTGAGATTTGGTCGGGAAGGGTTCGCATTAATTATCGGCCCCTTGAACCCCGCAACACAATTCCAAGATAACGCCAGCTCGATGCTGACCCTTATATTTCTTTTCGCTCTACATTTTTTTCTTTCACCTTTTTTTCTTCACTTTTCTTTTATTTTATTTCCTTTCCTGTTCCAAATTGAAATAGAAGTAAAAGAAAAAAAAAAAGAAAGAAATACAGGAGTCTAATAAGAACTCTACTACTTCAAAGTCAAATTAATCTATGCGACCGGGATTTTTAACTGCACACGCCAAAAAGGCCGGGAGCAATTTGGCCTATATAATTTTAAATAAAAAAATAAGAAAAAGTCATAATAACGCAGTGAAAGAGGAAGAAATGCGCTTTTTAATGATACGTATTACTTTTCTAATCGTGCACTTTATAATGACGATTTTTTGGAAATTTTACGTACGATTTTACGGTCTTTTTTCATAAGAAAATTACACATTTCTCCTCCAGGAAGATCGTCTTTTGCACGAACGACACTAATGCCACGATACGACCTTGACACAAGGTCAACCTACGCGGCACTTAAAACTTTTGAAAATTATTGACGGCTGAGAAATACGGTGTGGCACTAGTTTGGAGCTAGCACTAATTCGTCGCACCTACCTTATTTACTGAAAAAAAAAAAACTAAAAAATTTTAAACAAACTGTATCACTATTTTTCCAGTTTTTTTTTCAGCCGCTAATTATTTCTGACGAAGACAGATCTTTCGCCATTATTTTACACGCAAAGATTAATGAGTGAAAAATCACTTGCAAGCCCTTTCACGGTAACAAAAAAATCACCGCAAGAAAATTATTTAAAGGTTAAAAAAATTAAGAACATGAATTTTTAAAAACACAACTCAAGTAAAATTCTTAAAAAAATGAAATGACATCCTGTAGGTAAAACAGAAAATATTTTTTTTCACAATGCGAGTCGTCAACAAAAAAGTTCTTTTCAAAAATTCAGTTATTTTCACTGCGGAAGAATTGCTTTTCATAACTCGATTTGCTTGTCACCTCTTATTTTTTTTTCATTTAATGCATTTTTTTTTCTGTTTTCCACGTAAAAATTCAGTCCTTTTTAAAAGGTTTTAACTTGATTAAAAGTTGGTTGGCTTTCTGTAATCACCGCTGTTATTTGTTTATGCAAGGAAAAAATTTTCGTTGTTCAGAAAAATTTTTTTCCTCTTCTTAAAAATTTCATCATGTTTTTTTTTCTCCTTCAGTAAATAAAATATAAAATAAAATCTTGAATTAATTCATCAACCTGGAAAATCCATATAAATCTGAAATGAAGGATTCTAAGTAAATTCAAACAGTAATCAATTACATCATCTGACATCTGCTGGAACATGAATTAAAATAAGATAGACGAATGAGTTGGAAAGAGATGAAAAGCTATTCAATCAAGTTTATTGACATGTATTATAAATATCTTTTTTTTTTTTTTTTTTTTTTTTTTTTTTGCGCAACTTGCAACAATATTAAATTCATGTCATGGTTGGAGACGGATTTAGTTACGTAAAGAAAAATAACTTTTTCGAATATATTTTCCTCCCAAGTCAATGGAACTATAAATTTTTTCTTGATTCTTCCTAGAAAAAAAAATTGGTTTCAACTTTTTTGATTTGACCAAAAACTAAAAAAAAAAAAAAAAAACTTAAATTGAATGCTGCATCCGCGTTCTTATAACTCAACGAGATAAATATTAATCATGCTCGAAAGACGTCAACCGAACAAAGACAAATGCCTTTAAACGATGAAAACAAATTAGGAAAAATATATTAATTGCCTTAGGTGCTTTTTTCCAGACGAAAATTGATTGACGATGGGAAGAAAAACCCGTCAGACATAAAACATACGGGTAAAGTATTCGAAGAAAAATGTAATACCGGGAATTTTGCAGTCCTTAACGTCTATCGATTGAGTCCTAGGGGAAATTATTTTTGGATTAAAATGCTGATAAAAAAAATAAAAAATAAAAATTATTTTACTCTTTTTCTGGAATTTTTTTTTCTTTGAGGAAGACTCTTTAGCTGATTTGCTCAGCCAGTGAGAAAAAAAAAAGGAGGAAATTTTCGTCAATTGCCAAATCATTTGTTTTATGCTTTGCTTTAATTACTAAATTACTGATCGATACATTTATTTTCCGCAACTAAAAAAATTTTTCGCAGTACAAATGGAATGGAAAATGAAATAGCTGTGCAGGTAAAATAGTTCAGATCTGGGAAGCAGGTTCATGAACCTTAAAAAAAGGTCGTTCTTTTTTTAATTGGATAAGTTTGAAGGGATACACAGTAAAAAGAAATTGAAACTTTTTGAAGATTCTTGAAACTTTTCGGTGTCATTGGGCGATGAAACCGATTTCGATTCAACTGAAAAAAAAAAGTTTCAAATATGAAACTTTTTGAATCTTTTTGAAACTTATTTGGTTTCAAAATATTTATAAATTCAGAAAGCTAATGAAACTTACTTTTGTCAATTGAATCATAAAAGTTTCATCAGAAACTGCGTTTTTTCAAAATATTTCAAGGATTCAAGGAACAGGTGAAACATTATTTTTTCAGTTGATTCTTAAAAGTTTCATCAGCAGAGGATTTTTAGGTTCAAAATAATTAAATACCTTTTGTTTGAATTTTTTTTTACTATTAATAGCGAGAGGAAAATGATAGTAGCCTACAAAAAAATAATACGTGGTAACAAATTTAAAAAAATTATATATTTAAAAGAAATATTACGTAAAATATATTTCGTGTAGTAATCATCCCGTATAAACCGAAACTATATGATAGAAATTTTTTCACCATAAAATCAGACTTAATGGAATGCATTTAATTTTAATTTTAATTTTTATTACAAAATTAAAGAACGATTTTGCTTGTGATGACTGAAACCTTATGCAATTGCAATAAAAAAAATGTATTAGTAACACATTTTAATAAAAAATATCACTCGAGCAGGCTCAATTAAAAGACAACGAATCCTGGTTTAATAAAATACAAATTTTCATTCCCTTCATTTAGATGAGATTCGAAAACGAAAACGTTTGAGAGAGAATCTAAAGCAGTAATAGTATAACTAGTCTGCAATGGAATTACAGAATAAGAATGAAGTTTCCTTTCGAAATTTAAAGTTTTAAAATTATTGCATAAAAAGTAACATTTATCTTGAATGAAAAATATTAATTTGATTTTGTTAAATAAGGGAAAGTCCATGTCATCAAAGCCAGAAAACAGAAATAGATTTTTTTTATACGTAATCGAATTTTTTGAAACTGAATTTACAATCAAGATGTTTGTGGAAATGCTTATTTTGAAAAAATCACTAATAAACTGACCTTCTGGGACAGCAGAAATATTTTTAAAGTAAGAAGTTGTGTAACTTAAACGTTCGTTAAAATTTTGAAAAAAAAAATTATAAATGATGTCTTTTTGATGTCTTTCTGAAAGAAGTTTACAGACGTTTTTTACATTGCGCAATTTTCTATATAGATCTTTAAAATACTTATGCTTCGCCTCAAACCTCATACACCACAAGCTTTTCAGTGGACCCATTTTTTTTATTATTTCCGGGTAATGAACCATGAAGTGGTGTTTAGGTATGAGGTTTACATCTGGAAAACATTTTTTAAAAGCTTCCAGATGGTCTTTCACTAAGTATTTTAAATCACTAATCATGCTTTTAGTTATTTTTGGGGACATTATAATGTCTATTACGTCTAACAATAAAAGAAAGCATTCCCACTGTTCCATATATTCTTCAGTGATTAAGTGTCCAATAATTAATGGCAAGTACATTCCTAAACATAAAGTCTGACTTGCATTATAATTAGAAAATGAAATTTCACCATTATTTAACGTTAAAGGGCCTGGTTTATTGCAATTATCTAAAACCCCATAGTCAAATGATAGTATTCGAGCATTTAACTCATCCAACGACAATACATTGTGCTGTATTAAAAAAAATATAAGTGTCTTAACTACAAGCGGTAAAGTCCCTTCAAAAACATCGTGCATTATGTCAACAGTAGGACATTCCCATACATTAAAAAAATTCAATTCATTTAGTATACAATTATTTTTAATCCCAAAACAAAATACAGTTTCAGTTGCCATACTTGCATCCCTCTCAGAGTCAAATTTATTTCTCATTAATTCTGGTTTCTCAAAAAATTCTACTTGAATATCGGCTTGAATTATTTTACAAAGTCTACAAAAGTAGTGCGCACGAAATGATTCTACTAGACCCAAAAGACTGTTTCCCCCTAAGTTATCAAAACTTAATGCTGCTAAAGTCCCTCTTATTCTACTAATACCAGGAAAAAAGTCGATTTTTATACCATCAGTCTCTAATATTTTTAGGTCTTCTACCAAAGGTCGTAGAATAGCAGAAAAACCGTGTCGTTTTAAATCGTCAACATGAAAAAGAGAAATCAAAAAAATATTTTTTGTAGAACTATTAAGGTACTGAGGCAAATTTCTTAGGATAAAATAAATCCCTCCCAGCTTATAAGCATCTTTTCTTTCGGAAGTTCGGAATTCATCAAAATATATTTGAATCTGGAAACAAAATGGATCGTTCATGAATAACGCGTTGTTTTTGAAATACTCTCCATGACAGAAGTCTTCTAAAATACGATTATTTTTTTCCTCGCGTGGTCTAAAAATTAAGGATCGGAAAGTTTCATTTTGCAATAAAAACGAGAGAGTCTCGATGATAGAAATGTATGAAAAAGATCTGGGTTTATTACTGTATCGTGCTCCTTTGGTAGAAGTATGAACGGACTCGATGTCACTTCTCAGTACTTTTTCTTGGACTTTTGGTAAGGTAAAATTCGATTTTAAATAGGCATTCCTTTTCCACTCGGAATCAAATCTTTTGTAACTATCAGGCAATAATTTTAATTTTTCTGAAATAGTTCCCGAATTTATTTCTGGTATCTTTTCTTTTAAGTCTTGCAATAAAATATTAACAAATTTTTTTGAATTATCTGCTACTTCTTTCATTACATAATTTATAGAACTATTTGGCAAACCGAGTGATAACAATTTCGTCGAAAAATTAAAAGTTGTACTTTCAAATGATTTTTTAAAATCAAGTTTTTCAATTTCGATAGCTGGAACACATTCACTAGGTTCTAAATTCAAGGTTTTTTCACAAGAAAAATTTTGCACACTACCGAAGCATTCATCATTAATTTCAACTGAAACTGTAGATTTTGAATTGGTTTCTACTTTTTTATTAGCAGTAAGATTTTCATCCTTTTGTAAACTAATTTTTTTTTGTTGACATTCTAGCAAATGCCCTCTGTATCCATTAATGGTAGTATACGATTTTGTACAATTTTGAAAAACACAGTACAACATCAAATATGGGCTGTCTCGTTTGTAATGAGACAACCGTAAATGCCGAATAAATTCTGGAACTTCATAGTAAATTTTGTCACATTTTTCCACATTGCAGAAAAGAGCCATATTACAAATTTTAAGTAAACCAGGAAAAAGTTATCTCCCAATTAAAAATTTTTTTTTAAAAAGTGAAATGAAAATATTATAAAAATGTTTATGAAAAGTATCATGTTCTAAAATAAGACGAAAAAAAAAATCAAAATTGATTTAAAAATAAAAATTAAGTATTTTTCTTTTTTTTTAATGCAGCAATTTTGGCCCGGATTTCTCTAACGTTAGAAGACACGTTACCAGCTGTTATAGTGAAGACATGTGCGATGAATTTAAAAAAATTTTCTAAACCTGTAGGATATCGCAAGTTGAAAACATAAAAAGAACAGAAGTAGACTTCGACAGCCTTTATGATGTCAGCTGGTAAAGGGATGAAGTTGGCATCAATCGCCAACCAGTAAGAGCTGATAGCCGCTCGATTATCTCCAACAGCAGCAATGTGGGGTTTGTTGTTCTCCGTTGTCAGTGGTTGACCTATCTAAAAATTATTAAGCAAGATAATTTAAAACTTTGACTGACAAATTAAACTGTTGTCACTACTTAATACCTGGTGAAATTTAATAAATTCTTCCAAAATTTTAGCCTTATTTTTGCCTGACGTTTTCTTCTCCAAAGCCGAAAGGAGAGCAATAAAAGTTCTCGTCTTTTTATTGTACGTTAATTCTCCTGCTTCCTCCAAAAAGATGGCCCAAGGTGTACTGTTTGAGATGCCGTATAACTCGTAGATTTCGTTCTCTATTTCTTTCCAGTTGTTGGAAAAAAGCTCTCGTTTCCCCGGCTGCAATCGATCGAATTCTTCAACAATCTGAAAACAAATTCAATATGCCATGCGAAAAATAATTTTTAACAAATTTTCTATATATAGTTTTAAATTCAGAGTTAATTTTTCTCAGAAAAATAAAAATGAACTTTTATGTGCTTCATACATAGCTTTCATTTTTCGTCTTTTTTTTTTTTCTTTAACTGCATTAATACATACCAGGTTTTCGGTATCCAAAAATCGTGGAAAAACTTGAAAAATAAATTTTGCTTTTGTTTCATTATTTAATAATTCCCTCCTCAAATCGTAGGTGGCTAGCATCTTTTCTCTGATATCTGGTAATTGTGTGTTAGGGTTGGCATAAGACAGCCATAAAACGTCTGGAATTTTCTTAATCGTTTCTACTTCTTCTCGTATTTGATTTTCAATTTCTTGAGGAGTTGGAACTGAGCCTTGATCCGCTACTGTATCATTGTTTTGTTCTGTTTTACTTTCTTTTTTTTTCCTCTTAGTTTCCTTATTCGTATTATTTTGGGCGCTTCTTTTTATTGGTCCGTCTACTGTAGCTCTGTAATAATTTCTTCTACGACCTTCCAAAAATCCTGTTTTAGATATTGGGTCATAAAAAGCTTCCTAAAACATTATTCAAATTTAGTTGTACTTTTTTACTCAACACAAACCAAGATATAAAATAATATTTCAATCCTTACATATCCCTCTGCTTTTTGATCTGGATCCTTTAAATTGGGCATTATTTTAATAACGGCTTTTGCCCATCTTGTCTTGTCTACCGGAGTTGGTAATTTAAAACCATTCGCCCTGGCATCTTTTACACAGGCATCGGTCACTGCATTTACAAGAAGTTTTCTTGTAGCTTCTTGTAAAAATCCATCTTTCTGATATTCACACCAAATGCTTGGAATGCTCCTCTGCACTATGTTTTGTACCACCTGCAGATAATCAGAGTTTCATAACAAATAAAAATAAACGGCAGTCCGCCAAGATAGCAGCATCTTAAATGGCCAGAACCAAATTGTATCAGTGCTTAAAATAAAATCAATTAGAAATAAATAAAAATCGCCTAATTTTTTACTATTGATCCCCTTTAAACCTATAGGAATATTTTGGCGGGAAAAACCGGAGCAGGGCCGAACGATGGAAAGAAATTTTCGAGAAAAATTAACAACTCGTACCCATGGAGGACTCGAACCCCCGTCTTCCCGTTTGGCCCGGGAAGCTATAGGAATATCTTTAATAAATTTTAGTCTTGGAATTTTTTATTGCAGTTTAAGAAATCTTTTAGGGAAAATTTTTGGCTGTGGGTGGTTAATTTTAATTTTTTAAACGCAATTTCTAGTTTTAAAGTTTTAAGTAGAAGATAAAAGTTATGGCAGATGGTGATAAAAAGGCAAAAATGATCAGTAACGAATTTAGGATGGTAACAATCTACTATTTTTATTTTATTTTATGGTTGGCATTAGCAACTCACGAGTCGTCTGCTTTTGACCTTCATAAATCTGATGTGTTTTGTATGAAGATGTAATTTTTTATCTGTTTAATTTTTAAAATTCTATGCTGCTAAAAAAAAAAATCAAAACGTTAAAAATAATTATCGATTTTGAATTTCATCGATTTAACTGATTTAGTGTTTCCTTACGTTTCTGAAGTATTGACTTCGAACAGTTTATAATATTTAAACCAAGGCCCCACAGATTCTTAAAAGGATGCATAATATACATGGGCAGGCTTGGAAATCTTTTTTTTTGATGCATAAGAGTTTTTGTTGCACACAAAGGGAATATATTTTTTAATATGCTAGGTCAGATAAATAATGGCTGAAAGATTAAATAAATAATAATTTTGACTGATATGTTGAAGAACAAATGGAAAATAAGAAAAATAAATTAATTTAAATTAAATTATTGAGGTTGCTTTTACTTTAAAAATCATCATCATCATTATTATTATTATTATGGTATTAAAAAAAAAGATTGTGTTATCACCATAATTATCTGGACTGATCGCTAGGTCCTTAGTTGCAATTTTTGGAAACAAGTTGTTAGAAGATCAGGAGACTATAAGTCACATTCTTTTATTGTTAAAGTTTTTAATTAGAGATACATAATCGGAGTCAGCAAGTCATACTTTCCTAGCAAAACAGTTTGCAAAATAAATCAGTCGAGAGTAAGGAACACATTACATTTCATCATTGCAAATGAGTATATGATCTTAAGTTGCAAAATATGTTGCGTTTTGATTCAAAGCTCATCTACAATGAAAAAATGGAAATAATAAGTTTCTGGCTCACTAATTACTTATTTTCAACATAAAACTCATTTTGCAAACAAACAAAAAAAAAAAAAAAAAAAATGTGACTTGTACATCTCTAATTCTCTAAATACTTAATGTCGATATAAACCTCTTTCATAGTGAAAATATAATATGTCTATGTTTGTAACTTTCAGATATCTTATTTTCCATTTTTAACTCTTCTGCAATAAAACAATATTTAAGTTGTGTGCTTCTGACTTTCTGATTATTTATTTTCAACATAAAACTCATTTGCAAAAGAAAAAAAAAGTGATTTTAATGTTTCTAGCTCTTCGATTACTTATTGTCAATATGCAGCTCTTTCATGATGAAAAAATGATGTTTCTGTGTTTCTGGCTTTCCGATACCTTATTTTTAATGTAGATGTCTTTTGCAATAAAATAATGTTAGCTTCTGACTTTCTGATTATATGTGCTTCTGACTTTCTGATTATTTATTTTCAACATAAAACTCATTTGCAAAAGAAGAAAAAGTGACTTAAATGTTTCTAGCTCTTCAATTACTTATTGTCAATATATAGCTCTTTCACGATGAGAAAATGATGTTTCTGTGTTTCTGGCTTTCCGATACCATATTTTTAATGTAGATGTCTTTTGCAATAAAATAATGTAAATTGGGTGCTTCTGACTTTCTGAATACTCATACAACTTACACCTAATAAAACAATGTCACCTCATTGAGTTCACAACTGACACATTCGAATGAGCTTTGCATGAGGTTTAAGTCTAAAATTTTTTAACTGAAAGTAAAAATGAAAATATACCCAACCTGACAAGCATTGTTAAACATCCTGTCTTCAGCAGGTTCAATGGATGCATTATTAGCTTGATCCTCATTATTATTGGCTTGATCCTCATTATTATTGGTTTGAGGCACCGATTCATCATTTTTATCATTTTGATGGGCTTCCTCTTTCAATATGAATGGTCCCATCATATTTTTGTCTGAAATCGGTAAATCAGGAAAAACATCTTCCTCGATGACACAGTTTTCATCATCAGTCAAAATAACGTTAACCTCATTAGGTATTTTGAATTTTTCTTTGGCTAAAAATAAACATGTAACGAAAATGAAAGCTATGTTGTTAGGCCTATTAAAAAATCAAAATTTTACTTACCAATTAAAATGCAATCGTTGTAGCTTATATCACTTAGTTTACACAACTTCGTAACATCTTTATAAGTCACTTTGAAGAGAATGGATTGCTTGAACACCGGTAAAAGTTCCATATTATTTTGCAATTATAATAATAAAATCATGGATTAGATGATGTGTTTACCGGATGACAACCGGACAAGATCTGACATGTCGGTTACTTCACTTACAGCGTGGGAGTTTTTTTCATTTTTGAGTAAATTTTGATTCACTTGAAATCAAAATTTACTCATTTGAAACAAATATGTTTCAAATTACTTGTAATTAGTAATTTTACAAGCATGTTTCAATTGATACAAATTTTACTCAAATATTTTCAAACGAGATTTTTTACGTTTCAAGCTTTGAAACTTTTTGAAACTTTTAATTTGAAACCAAAATTTATATTCAATTGAAACAATCACTTTTTACTGTGATAAAGGGCCCCGATATCGATGTCGTAGAATCCGTAATCGAAATCGGTAGGGCAAGAATTTAGCAGCCAGCGGAAACGTAATGATCAAGATTTTCCTGTCACAAAAAAAAAAAGTCTTTTAATCAACTTTCTTTTAAAAACTTTTCCAGTTTTCGATTCCCGTATAAATCGACAAATCTTTTTCTTAAATTCCATTTAGAACTACACAGGTACAGACCATTTTCACACGACATGTTTCTTTGCGGTTTTCGTGTTTATCTCTAAAATAAATTTTATGGTTAGGTATATTTGAAATACGCCTGCAAAATAATGCTGATCGAGACGTGAGAACCATAACCGTTCAAATCGGGTCAATTGCCGAAAATGAGATTTTTCAAGAAAGATATTTCTTTTTTTATGCTCTTTCATCTCCCGTTTTCGAAATTTTAATATTCGGGCTCATTCCCGAGACTTTGAAAGCCAAAAGCGTTCAAATGTCTACAAAAGTTTGAAAAGTCGGAACCATAAGCGGTTATCCGTAATTTACAATGGAGAATCACCAGTTGAAACACGTTTTTCATTCGGAGAAACGCATACACGCTTATGGTTCTGAAAAACTAGCAATGTTTAACTTATCGTTCCTTTAAACCTTTGTGATTCTTATTTTAAAAAATTTCCTAGATTTGGATCTTTTTTTGAAATTTTAGATATATCTTACGTAACTTTCAATTTTTTTCGGTGATTTTTTTTAATAGTTAGTTCATGAATTTGTTAATATGTTTAGAGCAACGAAAACGGAAAAATCCATTTCAATCATTCTGTAAATCTAAGTTAAACTTTAAAACTGCTCTCCTGTAAAGTTTAAATTTGGTCGATTTGAACGGTTATGGTTCTCACGTCTCGTGATGCTTTCATGTAATTTTATTACGAACGGGCCAATCAAAATCCATCGAAGATTGCAATGATAAAACAGTAGTAATTTTGACGATCTCAAGGGTGATTATAAATCTACCTGAAGCTGAGACAAAATTTCATCATTTGTAATTTATTATTAGTATCATCCAAAAAAATGAATATGCCTTGTTTGCAATACAAGCAATGTTGCTTAGCAACAAGCACTCACAAGTCTTGGCACAAAACATTTCTATTGCTTAGACCTAACCCAGCGAAAAAGATGACGTACTTTAAACGTCATGAAGACGCCAACCATATATGTAGCGGAGACGTCATCGGGAATTGTCACTTTCCGGGACTATTTTACGAGATTCTCGACGTCAAAATGACGTCATTACCGATAACGTATCTCATTAAATGACCATCTATATGACGTCTTATTGACGTCATGACGTTTGTATTTCGAAATTGAGTTGGCGTCAGTACGACGAAAGTTAGACGTCAAACAGTCACAAATATTACCGGTCGCACTGTCTTGACGTCGAAAATCTAGTAAAATCGTCCCGGAAAATGACCATACCTGGTGACGAAAACCGGACGCTCCGCCATGACGTCACCTTTTTCGCTGGGAAGTTATGTGAAAATGCTTTGTCGCAAAGGAATTTAAAGTGCATTTAAAGCGTTAAAGCATTTTTGTTTAGACCCAAAGCAGCATTTCTTTGAGTGTATGAAATAGTCAAATTAATGAAAATTTTTTTTTTTATGAAAATTTTTTTTTTTTACCAAAATGAACTTTTTTTTTTTTTAAATTGCTTTAAATGAATTATTTTTAAAAAATCTAATAATAATCGTTTGTATTCTTTGCAGGTAAGTTAAAATAAGACTTCATGGTTACCAGACTTTGGTTGCAGTGAGACATCGAGGCCAATGTTCAGGTATAAACGATTTCTTTTTAAAAGAAAATTGTAACTAAATGGAATAAGTGCCACTTGAGTGGAACTCAAATCCTAGACTATGTTGAAAATGAGTTAATCGAAACGGCTAGTGGCGACTTTGTGTGATTTTGAAAGCGGATACGAAAGCTGTTACAAAGCGAGAGGAAAGTGAAAGTTTAAATTAAGATGAAGGAAAGGTTCAGTCGTTTAACTGTAAGTCCTCCTCACAAGGACTTTCAATGATCTTAAAAGTCTTTAAATTTTTGTAGACAATGGTCTAGATCAGGAAACTAATGGGTAGAATTTGAATCGACCACGGAAAAAAATGATACTGTACATATGACGATAATTTTATATGTAAAATGAATACTGTCATATTTACTGATAAGAAATGTCAAATCGACTCTAGTTACTGTCAAATTGACAACTAATATTTTACCAGCAGTAGTAAAAATTACCTCCCAATACATAGTAAAATCGTACCTGTAAATGTAACATGAACTACTTTCCATTTTACATGTTACCTACTGTTAATTTAACTAATAGATTTTTCTATGCTGATTTTATAATTGACGTATTGTAAAATAAACATCAGTTACTGTAAAACCAACAGTATTTATTGTAAAACGATTGTTAGAGGCATCTGCGCATGCGCGGGCGGTCATTTTTTAGTCTATTAACGAGTCATGTCGGTCAATCGGTAGTGCTTTATTTTAAAGTTATTAATTAATTGAGTTGTGAATTAAAATGGATATTACACACATCCTAGAGTTATTTGATTTGAAAGAATTCATACAAACATTT
This sequence comes from Liposcelis bostrychophila, assembly GCA_037577465.1. Classification (NCBI taxonomy): domain Eukaryota; kingdom Metazoa; phylum Arthropoda; class Insecta; order Psocodea; family Liposcelididae; genus Liposcelis; species Liposcelis bostrychophila. Next base: position 16,270,171 of record CM075212.1, on the reverse strand, counting down.
ATTAATAAATAATATCAACCAAATTATTTAATAACTGTATGTTATATTAATTCAAAACCAATCCTAACCTTATTTTGTTATTAACCTTACTTTGTATATAAAGAACACCAGTCAACTTGAAAACATGCAGCACCTTTTTCAACTAATTTGCGTTTTAAAAATATTTTTTTAATGGTTATTTTTATATAGAACTAGCTGCTTCGGGGTCGCTTCGCGACCCCTACGCATCTAGTGTATGCACTCTACCCCAAAAATATTCTCAAAAATATTGTTAGATTTTTTATCAGAGATCCACAAAAGCCGCTGTTCGGGCATAAGTAATCCGCATTTCGGAAAAATTATTTCAAATTCGGAATCCTCTACCCCAAAAATATTTTCAAAAATACGATTAAATTTTCGATCAGAGGTCCATCAAAGCCGCAGTACGGGCATAAGGAATTCGAATTTAGGAAAAATTATTTCAGATTCGGAATCCTCTACCCCGAAAATATTCTCAAAAATTAGGTTAGATTTTTGATCAGAGGTCCACCAAAGCCGCAGTACGGGCATAAGGAATTTGAATTTTGGAAAAATTATTTCAGATTCGGAATCCTCGACCCCGAAAATATTCTCAAAAATATGGTTAGATTTTTGATCAGAGTTCTACTAAAGCCGCAATACGGGCATAAGGAATTCGAATTTTGGAAAAATTATTTCATATTCGGAATCCTCTACCCCGAAAATATTCTCAAAAATACGGTTATTTTTTCCTTAGCTCCCACGAGGAACCCGCCAATCAGCATCCAAATCGCTTTGTTGACGTACTCGATGACGTCATATCGTGACGTTTCAAAGGCCTATACCCATACTTTTAGCCCTGCTCACCGTTTCTGAACCACTCAACAGAATTTAACCAAATTTCAATGGTAGCGTATTTCGATGAATATCTACTACAGTACAAAAATTTGCCTCAATCTGTAGCTCCGCTTGCGATTTACACTAAAAACGACCTAGAAATATGAACATTTACAATCGTCATTTCCGAACGGCTTGAGCGATTTTGCTCAAAATTCTTCAGTCACCACCCACTAGACCCTTGAACACTCCGGCCAAATTTCGTTTCGATCCGTTGCGTATTTTTTTCTTAAATCGGGAAACATACATATCCTTTTTGTCACACACACACATACATACATACATACATAAATACGCACATTGCCATACACTGTGGCGACCGGAGTTCCAGAACCGTATAAGTCCAAAATTTTACCCGGCCAAGGTCACGCCCTTTGCACGTGCTCGGGTCGTGATCAGCGCGTGATCACTCTGGCGACCAGGGTATTGGTCGCCAGAGTGCACAGGTCGCGAAAGTGATAAGGGAATTTGCACAATCGGTCGCCAAAGTGACGAAAATGTACGCGCATACATACATACATACACACACACACACGGACATCATGGAGTTTTATATATTTTTGGATTCCTTGCTTCATGGGGAGTCAGAAAATATATAAAACTTGATAGGTGAAATTTTTTATGAAAACAATGCTTTTCGCCCCTGGGTCGATAAAGCAAAAATAAAAAAATAAAAAAAAAAACGGAAAATTAAAACGATGAAATTTTGATTGTTTGGAGCTACTGAGAAATAGAAACTTGAATAAAGATGATGCAATAACAAAAAAAAAAAAAAACAGAAGCTGATCTTACTTGGTTTTTTCCAAAAATAGGGCCGAGGACCATTTTTTGAGTTGAAGACGTTACATTTTTATTTTTAAATTGTGACATTTTTTATTAATTCATTATTTTTAAGTATTTTTTTTAAATATATATTTCAGCCATCAGAAAAATCTGATGTTTCAAGCCTGATGTTTAAGATACTTCCATAGAAAATGGAGATTCAGATAGAGTTTCAGAGATTGTTTGAGTTCAGAGTGCTTTCTTTCTAAAATCATATACATGAAACTGGTTCTGTGTTTTTATATTTTACTACGGCATTTTTATTATTTTACAGTCGATGTTACTATTAGTAACTGTTAATTTGACGGTAAGGATATTTTTAAAATTAAATATTACTGTCCTTTTAATTTTAGCTACGGTAGAAATTACATATATCCGGTTTTGTATATACTTTTTACAACTGTAAATTTTACCATATTCAACTGTGAAATTGACAGTAAACATTTTACTAAATGACTATTGTAAAAATTACATATACCGGTAGTAGTTCCATAGTTACATATAAGCTATGTGTAATTTTTACATATATGCTATGACTCATCTGAGTCACAGCAGTCCTCGCGAAAATCGGAAGTGGCACAGGCTCAGGAATGCAAAACCTAAGCCTGTGACCACCGCGGTAAGACCCGAGTTTTCCGCCTAAAACTCGGGGAGTCGTTACTAAATCGCGAAAGAGTGCGGTTCTCGAGATCGAAATATCACAAAAGGGTGAAAGAGAGAGAAAGCCTGACGGTTCATGAGTGTAAAATAAGGTAAGCCAGGAATATATCATTATCTTTTGTTATATCCAAAAAAATGGCTGAGTTTATTTCTTATATAGCTTGACCACCTTATCACTGGTGACAGCGGTTAAAAAAAAACCCCCGCTATTCCCCCGAAATGTACGAAAATTAATTCTCAAAAAAAAAAAAAAAAAAGAAGTATAAACTTCAAAGTCAAAAAAAAAAAAAAAAAAAAAAAATGCATTTAATAAAAATGAAAACAAACCGTATGAAAACGATGACGCGCGCGTTCTTAATCTGACCTATATATTAAATAAATCAGCCATTCCTTTAAATTAACTATCATTCATCGCTTATTAAAAATTTCGTCATTTATTTCCCCCCGAAAACATTTAAATTTATTTCAAAAAAAAAAAATGCTGCAATCCTCATAACCAAAATTTCCTTATTAACAAGTAATTACAATGGGCGCATATTCATATAATGAAATCACACGGATAATCATTCGGAGCCGACAGATCGAGTTAATCGCCATATCATAATCCTGAATCAATTCTTTTCAAAACGAAAATAAAATCATTCTAAATTAAATCAAAAATATCCCCTAAAATGAAACTAAACAAAAAAAAAAAAAAAGCAAACCTCTTTCCCAAGCGACTGTACGAATCCATAATGTAAGAAAAAATAAAATAAAAAGAAAAAAAATAGAATAAAATAAAATAAAATTCAAGAAAAATAGTAAGAAACAAAAAAAAAAAAAAAAATACATAAATAAATAAAACAAAAATCGCAAAAGAAAAGAAACAAAAAAAAATCGCAAAAGAAAAAGTAACCTTTATTTTTTTTTCTGTCCCTTGAATAGCTAAGATTAAGGAATATTTAGTTTTAAGTCCAATTAGGTAAATTATTTATTAAAATCATCAAAATTAAATTTTTAAGCTATACCACATATAAAATTATAACCTGCTTTTTTTTTTCTTTTCCTAAAAGTATTTAGAATCAAGAAAATAACAAGGTTTATATTTCCCGTCGGAAATCGCAATATTTAAGAACTAACATAAAAGAAAATCATAACCAAATGGGAATTTATATTAATAACCTGGATCATCGGGGCAAATACAAATCCATTAACACCATATAGAAATCAGGGTAAAATTTTTTCAATTTGGAATGGCCCATAAAAACTCAAACTTTAACATAGTTTCAAAAAAAAAAAAAAGTCAATCAATTTCTTTAATTAAATATAGGCATCTTTCGCTAAGTAAGCAAACGTAGCTGGGTCACAGCTATAAAGCCTATGACGTAGTAGATCAAATTACCTTTATTACATATATCATTTCAATGAACTATTCAAAAAAAAAAAAAAGTCAATCAATTTCTTTAATTAAATATAGGCATCTTTCGCTAAGTAAGCAAACGTAGCTGGGTCACAGCTATAAAGCCTATGACGTAGTAGATCAAATTACCTTTATTACATATATCATTTCAATGAACTATTCAAAAAAAAAAGAAGGATATTTTAAATTAATTGTTTTGATAATTCATATTTAATTTTCTTTGCTTTCCATAACTTTTAGAATTTTTTTTGAATCCCCCCTTACAAAGGCATTAAAATTTAAAGATAAACAGTATAAAAATCATAGAATCAAGCATTATGAGTAACAGGTTTATCCCAATTTACAAAAAATGCAGCAATTCAGACAATAACTGATCGATAAATTTGCTGACAAAGGTGTATCATATCATTTCTGATTGATACCCGATCGCCCGTGACCTACCATAACAAACGCCCGACGTCACATTTTATTTTCCACTTAGATTTCGATTATAAGGCAAGTTGAAATCATTGCCTAATATTATTCCCAGGAAAAGGTATAGCTCAACATATGAGTCAAGAAAGTTCGGTTTAATAGCGGAAGCAGCCCATCATGAAAGCTCCACGAGAATTAGCGCTCGTGACCTGGAGCTCAAGCTACAGAAGCTTTAGACTTGCATATCAATCTCTCTTTTTAATAAAACCTGACTCCACAGCTTCCGCATCCTCTTGATAGTAAAATTCTGTTTGGGTATCATAAGTCCATAAGTCCATAAGTTCATAAGTAAATAAATAAATGTACTAATAAAATAATATAATATAATGAATTATTAATGAATAAAGAAAAAAAAATATATTAAATGAAGATTGCATTAAATGAAGTTTGATTATTAAATGAAGTTAGATTATTAAATGAAAGAATATTAAATGAAGAAAGAAGATTATTAAATGAATAAATATATAGAAATCAGTAAGAAAATATAAAACCCCCCCCCATAAGCCATTTCCGAAAACAGGTAAACGCAATCTCTGCAGTATTCTAAACAGAATTGCATGTTTACCCTGCCAGTATTGAGGCACGGAATTGGCGCTCGTGAAATTATATATATATATATAAAAAAAAAAAAAAAAAAAAAAAAAAAAGAAGATAAAATTTCACATTCCCTAGTTTAATTTCCCTATTAATTTTATATTTCCCCATTTTAATCTAATAAAATTTTACATTACTAATAATGGTAAGAACTTGGACCGATCCCATTTCAAAATAATTAACCATTCAAAAATTTATAAAATATACAAATCTAAGTTAGTCACAGTGGAAAACTTGCATTAAATCCCCCTTACAAGAAAAAAAAAAAGAAATATTAACAACATTCACAACCTGTTACAAAATTTTTCTCAAAATAAGTCATTAATTCCTCAATAATTTAACACCAATGCTTATCTGCCCAAACCAAAGTTATGCAAAAAGCAAAGAAAATTTTTTTTTCAAATCAAAATGTATATGTTCAAATTATAAAACCCATTAATCCAGAGTTTTTATTTTAAAATGACAACTGGCCCACAACATTAAAATCATAACAAAACAAAGCCTAATTTTCAACAAAGATTCTGATTTCAGCAAAGAAATTTAACATCGAGCGCAGCCAATATTATTCAGCAAAAATAGTAATGCCAAACACCGAAGAAAACAACGGCTAGCAGTGGCGACTCCTTTCATTTTTTTTCTCTCTTCCTTCTCCATCTCACCTTTTACTCCCAAACGAAATCATGTGCGTACGCAGGAAACGATTCTCGACTTGAAGGCTGCAAATGGATTGCAGTTTTCAAGCCGTGAACACAGGAGGATCCCCTGTTCTAGTTTCCAAATACTTTTTTTTCTTCCCTTTAATCACCCAAAACATCCATCACCTTCCAATTTCAAGACCCTCTAGCGCCACTGCTCAACAGGATAACAAAGCTATTATAATTAATTTTAGGTACAACACAAGGCAAAATTCGACGAAAAGAGCTCAACATTCCAAAAATAAAATAGAGTAGGGACGCCTGCTCACATATAAATTGCATAAACAAAAAAAAAAAATAATAATAATACAGGTAAAGTAGAGAAAAAGGTATCAGATAAAAGGTAAATAAGTAAAAGAAAAGAAAGTCCCCTTAAATATAAAACAAAAAATTATAGACATATTTGTGGAAAAGAAAAGAAAATTTCCCCTTAAAATTATATATATTTGTAGAAAAAAAATTTCTCCTTAAGTATTAAACAAAAAAAAAAAAAGTTATATATATTTGTTGAAAAAAAAAAAATTTCCCCTTAAGTATTAAACAAAAAAGTTATATATTTGTTGAAAACAAAAACAAAAAAAAATTTTTCCCTTAAGTATAAAACAAAAGAAAAAATCTTATATATATATTTGTTGAATCCCGAAAATCTCAATTCTTTGAAATGACAAGTTGTAAAACATGGAACAAAGTCCATCTACCTATCTTGTCAGTTCAAAAAACCCATAATTAAGTATGCTGAATCAAGAAAAAAAAGAAAAACAATGTATTTCCCCTGTCCCATTCCCGATTTCCCAAATTTCCAAAAATACACATATCGAAACAAATAAAATAAAATGAAACAAAATGAAATGTAATAAATTAAGTTTGTATAGGTATACAGTATAATTATGAATTTATGTAAAGAATTTTGGAAGCATGAAACGTCTAAACTCGAATGTAATTTAATAAATAAAAAGCATTTCATTCTTCCAAAATACTCTATCAAAAAAAAAAAAAAAAAAAAGAAACTTTATCTGCTTGTAAATTTTAACGTAGTTTTTTTTCTTTCTTTCTCTTTGTATTTAATAATTCTATTTATTCCTAGCTACTATATATTATTCTATGATTTTAGATTATCTTATGAAACGACACTGCAAAATGACGAAATACGAAACACATCACAGGGTCCTTTTCCAATACCTTAATGGAGGTCCAGGCCTGTCAAGCATCAATATGACGGCCAGACCTAGCGCCAGCAAAGGAAGTTTGCCAACCAAATTCTCTAAGCCAAAATGAATCCAAACATCTAGCCGACAGCAAATTGGGACACTAAGCCCTCCCAGTCTAACAACTCGGTCAAAAACAGGCTAACAACTGGATGAAAATCGAGGTCAAAACTGCGGTCAACACATGAGACAATCAGTGAACCACGAGGCCCGATTTCCATAACATCTAGCAACTAACAGAAGGCAGCTACATCTCAACCTCTATAACCCCGGAGTTCAAAGCATCTTCCGGTCAATCATTCATCAAGATGATACTTCATCACCTACTCCCCCCCCCCCTGGACGCTCAAAAATGATCTCAGCATCAAGAAAATCAGTAGCAGTCCTAAACATCGAACAACGCCTTCGGATCAGTACTGAGTAACCGGCATTGGCAGGCGCAACAACAACGACCCCCCCTTCCCCCCTTCAAAGACAAAGAATCCCCTGTGTTAAAGTGTCAAGTATAAGGTGTCATCAAAACTCAAAAAAAAAAAAAAAACAGTGCAGTGACATAGTGAAATAAAATCTATAGAAACAAAAAAAAAAAAAAAGCTCAGAGCTCAAGGACAAACAATATTTGTAAAAAGACATTAAAAATGCCTGAGCACACATATCATAACAAAAAAAAAAAAAAAAATTGTATTTAGTTTTAAGTCTATGTATATCTCCGCTCAGACTTTCTCTCGTCAGATCCTTTCAGGATCTTGCCCCCTGGATCATGCTATGACTCATCTGAGTCACAGCAGTCCTCGCGAAAATCGGAAGTGGCACAGGCTCAGGAATGCAAAACCTAAGCCTGTGACCACCGCGGTAAGACCCGAGTTTTCCGCCTAAAACTCGGGGAGTCGTTACTAAATCGCGAAAGAGTGCGGTTCTCGAGATCGAAATATCACAAAAGGGTGAAAGAGAGAGAAAGCCTGACGGTTCATGAGTGTAAAATAAGGTAAGCCAGGAATATATCATTATCTTTTGTTATATCCAAAAAAATGGCTGAGTTTATTTCTTATATAGCTTGACCACCTTATCATATATTATGTGTAAAAAATACAGTACGTTTTTTTCCGTGACTCCATCTCGCTGCTCAGCGGATGCATTACAAACTCAGAAGTACTGCGTTCGAATTTACGTATATATTTTAGGACATTTTTTTTTCTCTGAGCAACACGACTTGCATCATGCGAGAAAACTCGAGATTAGTATATTAGAAACCAAATCGTTTCAAATTAGCAGCATTCACGGAGAAAAAAGTTCGGTACCTGTTACTGAACCTGTGACATCTAAACATTTGAGTAGATAATACCGAAAAAATTTAGTAATTATTACTAAGAGTTCGTAATGATTAATAACGTTTAGTAATAATTACCTAATTTTCAGTATTGTCAACTCAAATGTTTAGATGTCACAAGCCCCAACTTAACTTTCAGTAACAGGAACCGAACTTTAGTAACAGGAACCGAACTTTTTTTTCCGTGATTGATGGATAATATTAATTTGTTAAGTTTTAGTCGGGAAAATTTGAGTGGGTCGTATTAATGGGCTCAATTATATTCAATTTCGACATCCCATTTACAAATATTGGACTATAGTAAATGCTAAATATTCCGGTTTTATTATTCACAATTTCCTGCAAAATTGAAAAAGTAAACTAAACTTTGGAAAAAAAAATGAGAAATAAAATAGAGTGAAATACAAAGAATATTTTGTTGGAGGGAAGGGAGAGATGCTGTGAAGAATTGGTTTAAACACCGCAAGGAGCGCTGTTGTTGCCGTTGACGTTGTATCTCACAGCAGATGCCGGGCAAACATCGGGAGCGCTTGTGTTACCGTTAATCCTTTTTCCGCGATATAACTACCACACCTCTGCGGTCTTCGCGTGTTCAGAAAAACAGTGTTACATTTTGTAAAGTTTTTCCGACCGCGAATTCCCATTTACGAAAAAAAATAAAAAATTACAAAAAAAATTTTGATTTGAGATTTGACGTTGATCAAGTTTGCTTGCGCGATCGCGAAGTTTAAATCGCTGACGTATGGTTTATCGAAGGTATTTTCAACTGAAGAGACGGATACAGTTTTGGAAAGTTTAAAATTCGTCGTTCCTGGAGGTAGGTCAAAACTTGTTTAGCGGTTATCGGATGAAAACGGATTTGACGTTTCATATGGATGTAATAGGTTTTAACTAACGTAGGCATTTTGGCGATGGGATTTTAGCGAGTCAGGTGAAATCGAAACTTTGTTTTCAAAGGACTTTGAGAAGTTTTGAATGCAGAATCGGTTTTCGATTTATTCGATTAATCAAAAACAACAACGCACGTATATACGCTTAAATAGATTCTAAGGTTATGCTGAGTTTGAAAATGATATTTGGGGGATTACCTAAGGAGATTACCCATTTCTACGGAAACGGTAACATCAAACGGTAAAACTCGAGGGAATATCCCTCTTTCTTGAGAATTAACGATCTCTCACACATTGTATCACACTCGGAGACCATAAATGAGATTCCAATTACGGGGATGGGGATAAGGGTAAGACGACAGTGTAAATTCCCGAAGTTCGAAATGTTCTGGAAACAATTAGTGGGAAAGGGTAAGGAAACAAACCTTACCCTTTTCTTAAAAAGGGGGGGATGAGGGATCCTTTTGTTGGGGCTTCTTTGACACTTTCTTGGCGAAATCAATAGCATGTTCGCCTTTGAAAGATCTCCATAAAAAAAAACTCGCCGGACTTTTTATTTCGTTATTTTCGATCTATTACTTGATTCAACGGAAGGGAGTTTTTTTATTTTCGACTCCCAAAAAAACAACATCCCATAACCGTTTGCATTCTTTATTCCTTTTTCTTTTAAAGTTTAACATTTCCCGACTTGTCGATAAAGTTAACAAGTAGGCATGCTTTTAAAATAAAGTCGAAACCTTACATGTCAATTTATATTTTCTTCATTGTTACGTAACGGAAAGGTTTGATGATTGCGTTCAATTATAGGACCAGATTTACGGTGTGTTATAATTTACTCGATATCCGCTTTGAGGAAACCAGGGGAATATCATTACGGGTTGTTTGATTGCGGTCTCGGGATGTTAAACGAGGATGTAAAGATTGGGAACGGTAAAAGCGAGAAACTATAAAACGTACTCCCCGTAGGCAAAGTTTTTTTTTTCTCGCAAAATGTAAGTTTTAATGATGCCATTTACGAACCTTTTGACGTAGACGTTCCGCGCTGATATTTTGCAATTAAATAATGCTTAGATGCTTTTTTTTTTTTTTTTTTTTTACATAAATACGTAAAAAATGTTTTTAAGAACTTTTTCGTTTTTACCATTCCCTTTTTTTTCGAAAATAAAAAAATTCAATCAGTATTGGCCGCGAGGTTTCTCGCCCGATATTTTCGGCGAAAGAGTCACGTGATTAAATGGGGGACTGATGAAAAGAGCTTTCCAAATCCAATTTTCAGAGCGGCAGCAGAACAGCTTCCATTTCAATTGTGAGGTGCTAGTTTTCAAACGCTTCAAGACTTTCATTGTGCCAGACTACCTTAATTCGATTTCTTCCTTTTTTTTCCGGAAATTTTCGTTTTCGTAAGATCTTTTATAACAGCCAGTTCTTGTTAACTTTTTGTTTTTCTCGTGACAAAATCTTCCTTGGCAATGAAACGAATTTATTGAGATATTTGAGAAAGTCTCCTTTTTCATCTAAAAAAAAAAAAAAAAATAGAAAAAAAAATGGAAAAGATCACAATTAAAATGGCCATTATCACATTTCAATCTAATCTTTCTTTCCTCGTGCATCAGTGACTCTTTTAGAGCTTAACTACAGATGAGTGGATGTGGATGTGGATGTGGATGCGGACATGATCCGAAATAGTTAATAAGAAGCTCAAAAAAATTGTCTCCCGCTAGATGTTCATTTTATGTAAACAAAGCGCAATACAGTATTCTTAGAAATAAGAAAAAATCTGCTAAAATTCGTTGTCTGAAAGAAACAAGCCATTGCAAGAAGGATGCTAAATCTCATCAAGAGAATGAATATTTTTTCAGATAATGCATTTAACTCTCTCTCGAATTTTTTTTTTCATAATTTGAAACAACACGAATTGATTTTTTAACTTTTGCTTTTTCGACTTTCTAAAAAAAAATATTTTCCTTAATTTTTCTACGTTTTATTTCCTTTTTTCCCGTACGGTTTTCTCTTTCCTCTTAAATCCAGTTATAATTATACAGTATAATTAGTTCCGCATTTGATTTCAGATGGCAAAGCATTTTATACGATTACAGATACAGAGAAGACGGTTTCGCTTCCATTCATAAAAGCTGAACTCTGTGTACATCTTTAAATAGATTATAAATCTAATCCGCAAAATGAATAAATACTCTAGCCCCAACTTGAAATGGTTCGTTTCCTGTAGTAAGAAAATGAATAGATATAATCCGTTATCGTTAATGAGGTATTAATTGAAGAGATTTGAATATGTCTTGTTATCTTTGCAAGCAATCTTGAATGTGTGTAGACCTTTAAAATAATGCTGAAAGTTACCTACTTTGTTTTTTAATTGAGCAAAAGTTAAATTCAACCGGGGGATATATTTTTACGAAAATAATAAATATTCATCAGTATGGTTTAAACAGGAAAACATTCCGTATGTTTCAAGATATCCTTTAAAGCAGAGAGCTTGGTTTAAATTTTTTTTTTAGTTAAAATTTTTAATCTGCCCGAAGTTAGGGCAGGACCAGATTAAGGCTTCGATTATTTTTTTTGTACCTCAGGTCGCTTAATCACTGTCCTACCAATTCATATACCAAAAACGATCAACGCTGTTTTTGATCATTTTTGATCTAGCATGACCCCTTTTAGATCAAAAACGGCCAAAGAAATTAAAAATGATAAATTACAATCAAAAGCGATCACGCAGAAAACAAAATTTCCTGACTCGGTCAGAATCGATTAATGCGCTTGGTCGTTTTTTGCCGAGCAGAAAAATCTCGTTTTCCGTGGGATCGCTTTTGATCGTAATTGATCATTTTTTATTTCTTTGGTCGTTTTTGATCTAAAATGGGTCACGCTAGATCTTCTTCTTCTTTTAAGTGCCAGCTCCGCGACGAAGATTGGCTATCATCTGGCAGATTTTTATTTTGTCGACCGCTGCTCGAAAAAGACCCAAGGAATCGACACCAAACCAGTCTCTTAGATTTTTGAGCCATGAGGTTTTCCTACGACCCTGACCGCGCTTACCCTCGATCTTACCCTCCATCACCAGCTGAAGGAGGCGATATTTTTCATTTCGCATTACGTGGCCGAAATAATCGAGCTTCCGACGCTTGATCTCGTACAAAATTTCTACTTCCTTCTTCATACGAGCCAAGACGTCAGTATTTCTCACCCTGTCAGTCCACGAAATTTTTAGCATTCGACGGTATACCCACATCTCAAAAGCCTCCAACTTCTTTTCCAACGTCCTCGTTAACGTCCATCCCTCGTGTCCATACAAGAGCACGGGAAATACGTAACATCGGACGATACGGATCCTCGTTTGGAGGCTCAAGTTGCGATTGCACAACAGTCTCTCATTTTGAAGAAAGTCCCCCTGGCTTGCTCTATACGAGCTCGGACTTCCTGGCTACAATCCCAAGAATCATTCAAGAGGGTTCCGAGATATTTATACGAGTGCACCCGTTCAACTTCCTCTCCGGCGATAAAAAGTCTAGCATCAACATTTTTCCTGCTGACAACCATAAACTTTGTTTTTCGTGTATTTATGGTTAAGCCTTACCTATTACTCACTGCATTTACATGATCGAGCAAGGTTTGCTGATCTTCTGCACTACCTGTAGGTAAGACTGTATCGTCTGCATAACGTAAATTGTTAATGTCCTCGCCGTTGATCACGATCCCTAGATTAGGCCATCTAAAGCTTCCGAAAGAATCATCTCCGAATATAAATTAATAGTAACGGAGACAATACACAGCCTTGACGAACACCACGCTGTATTTGAACTTCATCCGATAACTCATTTTCGACCCGCACGCTTGCGCTTTGGTTCCAGTAAAGGTTCGCAATAAGCCTCACATCTCGACTGTCGAGCCCTATGCGCTGAAGGATTTCTAACATTTTCTGATGTTGAACCCTGTCAAACGCCTTCTCATAGTCGATGAAGCACAAAAAGACATCTTTGTTTACATCCCGGCATCGCTGCACGAGTACTTGTAGGGTAAACAAAGCGTCACGTGTGCCGAAACCTCCACGAAACCCGAACTGAGTATCCGACATAAGTGCCTCGCACTTTCGAAAGACCCTTCCATGGACTATCTTCAGAAAGAGCTTTAGCAGGTGGCTCATGAGACTGATGGTTCGGTATTCTTCACAACGCCTGGCGTTCGTTTTCTTTGGGAGGGGAAGGAATGTGGATTTTAGCCAATCATCAGGGAATCTTCCGCTCCGATATATTTTATTGAAGAGGGATGTGAGGACATCTAGATCTTCATCGTCACTCAGTACCTTAAGCAATTCGGCCCGAACTCCGTCGGGTCCTACAGCCCTGCCCGGTTTCAGCTCTTTTATAACTTTAATCACCTCCCCTCTAAGAATATCCGGACCGGTGTCCCCTTCCCTAACCCCATGATCTTCGGGCCTATCATCGTCGAAGAGCCTCGACACGTATCTCTCCCAGACTTTAAGTTTTTCAGATGTACTGGTGGCTATTTCCCCATTTTCATTCAGCAGTACCCCGAAATGCTGTCTAGGCCGTTCCCCTGTAAATTCTTTAATTTTCTTATGCAGGTTGAACGTATCGTACCGGCTTTGTAACTCTTCGATTTCTTTACATTTCTCGGAAGCTTCTGCTTCTACAGCTTCTCGGATCTTATTTCGGATTTTTCTTTGAAGTGCCCTATAACCGTCAGGATCGCGCCCTTTGCATTCTCGTCTCTCCTCCATCAGACCAAGAATCTCATCTGTCATCCAGGATTTATGTTTCACCTTTGGATCCGCCTTTAGATGTTCCTCACCCACTGAAACGACAACCTTTTTGACCTTATTCCAGTGCTCATCTACGTCCTCTTGACCAGAAATTTCTCTGAACCCTAGACTCAGGTCATGCTGAACTTTGAATCGCAAATCTGCGTCCTTGAGCTTGGTTATGTCAATCCGGGTCCTTGTGAGTCCCCGTTTTATCGACTTCAACCTTACTCTCAGCTTTCCTACAACAGGGTTATGGTCTGACGAAATATCGGCCCCCGGATAGGTTCGTACACTTGGAATGCTATTCCTGAATCGCTTATTCACCAAAATGTAATCAATTTGATTTCGAACCACATTTTGGGAATTATCCTGTGGCGATTTCCAGGTATATAGCCTCCTAGGGTGTAGATTAAAAAAGGTGTTCGTCGCAACCATCTCTTCCTCCTGACAGAATTGCACAAGCCTATCGCCTCGTTCATTCCTAACTCCCAGACCAAACATTCCGACAACTCCACCAACGCTACCCCGTCCAATTTTAGCGTTAAAGTCCCCCATTACAATATTGACCTCGTGTGCCTTAGTCAATCGTAATGCATTTTTGACTTCTGCGTAAAACGCCTCAACAGCATCGTCATCTGCGTCTGTAGTAGGCGCATATACCTGGATGACATTCATGCTCACGGGTTTGGAGTCGAACTGGAGAATCATAACCCGGTCCGAAAGGGGAACAAAATTTTTGACCGTGTATTTAGCAGCTTTCGACACAATCACAGCTACTCCATTTCGGTGGTTAACATCGTCATTTCCGGAGTAATAGATGGTATGGCTGCTCGTGCTCCGCTCCCCGCTACCTGACCACCGCACTTCACTCACACCTAATACGTCTATCCCCATTCTTTCCATCTCAAGGACGGCATTTTCAAACTTGCCGCCTTCGAACAACGTTCGCACGTTCCACGTTCCGATCTTTATGGCTGACCCGGGTATTCGCACCCTCTGACCGATTAAGGTCTGCCGGGAACTGAGGGGTCCGAGGCATTTTATATTGTTTTCAGCCATGATGATTTTTCAGGGACAATTTAATGCAGTGACTTTCCCAGAATCTTCTGCATCAGCAGAACAAGAGCCATACCGCTGCTACAGCTCTGCCTCTTGATACCTGTACTCAAGCCTAGCCGATCGCTACCATCTTTAGCCCTGAGCCAGTACTAGTAGCACTGCTGCCCACCACTAGTTCGCAGAACAAGAGTCATACCTTTGACTCTTGATATCTGTACTCAAGCCTAACCGATTACTACTATCTTCAGCCTTGAGCCAGTACTGGTGGCACTGCTCCCCACCACCAGCTCATAACCCAGAGAGGGGTGCTCACCTTATAGGGGTAGGGGCGCCACTCCCTAGGTGGACCAGCAACGCCGGGACACCGGTTACCCCCATGCTAGATCAAAAACGGTCAAAAACAGCGTTGATCGTTTTTGGTATATGAATCGGTAGGGTGTTAGTGCAAAAAGTATTAATTGGGTACATTAGCCGATGTAACATTAGAACATCATATAAATATAAAAATGGCGATGGCGTAAAGCAGTTCATTTTAAGTAGTCAGTTGAATTAAACCAACATCAAACTTTTCTAGGACTTTAAATGTCCCGGTCTCGGTCATAGTGTAAAAACGATGGTGCGCCGACTCGTCGATTTGGTCACGTGACGTGACTTAATTTAAGCCACCTTCTGACATTTCAAACGACCTTGAAATGGATCGACCAATGAGATTCATGGAGATTTTTCCGCAAACCAACGCCATACTTATATAATATCATCATTACCTAATCAAATCCGGTTCATAGAACTGAATGAAATTCGTATTTGGAATCCCCTGGTCCCAACTTCCCAGCAGATGACTTTGACTTTAATCTGAAGGTCTATCAAATCTCGCAAAAGAAAACTAATGTTATGGGGAATCGTAATAATCACACTATTAATTATTATGCACAGTATAGTTAACTCTTTGTAAATGATCTTTTTGAAGGTGGGGTTAGAAAAAATGTCATTGAAACCTATAATACTTTAATATAAAACATAAGCATAAGCATAAGCATAAGCATAAGCATAAATATAAATATAAACAATCACTCGTTTTAAGTCATCTGAGAGCAAAATTTACTGTTACGGTAGGAAGGCGGAAAAAATTAAATCGAGAGATTTTGAACATCCCATTGTATTTAACTTACGGATAATGCATCGATAATAACGGCGTTTTGCTGTAATATAATTTAGACATTTTTTGGAGGAAAGAAAAAGAAAGCAAAACTTAACGAATTCAATTACAGAACCTAAAAGTATCGTAGGTGCATCAGAAAATATCCAAAGAATTTTATTCTCTGAAACTCCAAACCGCTTTAGTACCCTAGAGTTTTTTAAACTGGGAATAAAAACGCTTTATCGATTTTTGCAGCAATTTAAGCGAGAATACGTCTATCTAATTTTCTTTTATTCTAATTCTGAAACATAAAAATGAAAAGAAAAACAATAAAAAATAATGTTCGATAGCTGCTTTCTTCTTCCTTATTTCGGGGTAATTTAGTTTCAACGTACTGTACGTTAATGCTAAACCGCAAATTTCATTGTATCATATCGAACCGAAGCGAAAGAGTTTTTTTCTCCCCTTAAAAAAAAGAAGGAAAAAAGAAAAGATCCGCATTTTATTTTAAATTTTATCTACGCTTGTTTTGATTAGTGAAATAAAAAAATAAAAAAAACGTCGGTGGAGCCTTTCAAAATTCATCCGATTTTTTTTTCCCCCAGCAGATAGCTTCTTCCTAACAATATGTTTGACGATCATTGTCCCGAGAAAAAAATTTTTTTTTTTTTTTAAGAAATTACAAACACAATATAAAAACAAATATTTCGTTAGCTTCCTGATTTGCTTAGTTGTTTTTGATCTCAAGCGACCGAAATCGGTTTATTTCGAAAAAGAAGTTTTTTTTTTTTTAATCTTTTGACGACAAAATTTGATGAAAAACTTCCATAAAAATATATTTTGTACGATTAAGGAAAAGTTTTGATGAAAGTAATTTCCGATCGAGGAAAAAATTGAAATTAGAACAAATCAATGACAACTTCAATAATTCTATTGGTTTCTATCGAGAATTTCATTCAAAAATAACTCTTGATAATGGCAACTAAAGGAAATGATAAATCATAAGTTGAAAACAAGATGTTCTTATGAAGAAAGACTCACTCAAGATGGGGAGGAGGAGGCAGAAAACGAAAACGAAAGGAAAAGTTTTGTTCTGCCGATTGATTTCGATTTATTGCTTCGGGATTTTTGAAAAAGTTAAGGGCATAGTATGAAAATTTGAACTCTTTTAATTTGTACAAGGTTTTCGTAGGTCGGAAAAAAAACGTGATACCGTTTCACTTAGTTGCCAGGGTCAGGCAGAGTTCAAATAAATCCCTCGCCCGAAGGGTTTGTTTAAGACTGATCGGAATATCTCACGTACTACCGTTATTTTTTCCGCCATCGATCCCTATCCGCATTTTCGAAAAAAAAAAGTAACGGTATTGCTTTTAATTCCTACAAACACGAAAAACAAACAAATAAATTCGGAATAACAATTGAACTGTCGAAACCTTCGGCTACGGGGAAAACGATGAATTTTCTTCGATAAATAAAAAGTTAACAGTAATCGAAATTTATTCGTGAATTTCCCACCCGAACGAGATAAAAAAAAAACGGCAAAACCTATTATTACTAGAAAATAAAGACACGATTTGATAAAAGTCGTTTTAAATTATTTAGGTGCACAGTTGCCGGTATCCAAATTTTAAAGATTTGGTTGGATTTTCTTGTTTGAAACTTTTTATTCTGCTAGACTGATGCCCAAATTGTTGACATTTTTACAGCACTTTAAAAACTACAAAGTCCGTTTCGAACACATTTATTCCATTTTAGCATAGGTTTCACTGACCTGCCTACTGCAGGATTGCGAAAACAAGGATTCTTTAAGAACAATGGGTGTAAGAATATTATACAAAGGTTGTTTTAACATCCTCGCATTTAACTGATTTAGAAAATAAATTCCACTGGCACCCGAAAATTTCTTAAGATGCTTCCGAAGAACATAATGAAATCCTCTGAAACTGGAAAATAAGGTTTTGTTTTCCGGGAAGTCTTGGTGGTCTGTGTATTTTGCATCCCACAGAAATGTAAAAAAGGAAAGCGACAAAATTAATTAAATTTCTATAAAGAATAAGAATTTTTTTTTCTCTTCTTTCGAACAAAAACAAAACAAGAAATTGCTTCATAAACTCCGCAAAATGGAATAGAAAAACGACAAAGGAAAAAAAATGAAGAAATAAGAAAAAAAAAGCAGCAGTTATAAGCGTACACGAGTCAGCAGAATAAAGTTGTCATGTGCAATCTCAACAAGCAAGGGCATTTGAAAAACTGGAGTCATTGTTTCCCTGGCCCCTTTAAACCCTTACTCGGGGATCGGAGGGGTGTTATTTATTGAGAATCTGCAGAGCTTTCGCCAAATCAGCTTTTTACAAAGCAAACTTTTTTTTCTTCTTCTAAAGCTTTTAAATTAAGTTTTTAAAACGTTTATTTTTCCATTGAATAAATAAACTAAGTATTTTCTTTTTCCTCCGATCTTTTAATTCCGAAGAAAGTATGAGAAACATCTTCGAGCCAAATATTTCGGGGAATTCGATAAATTTTACTTTGATAAATGGAACTATGAGCGAAAAGGAGTCTATGCTGCAATTTCCTCTTTTTCCTATCGAATTCTTTTGATGCCGGCAGGGGATTTCGAAATCCGGTTTCACCGAAATAAATTAAATCATGGCGAATTTAAGTGCATGAAAACTGAATCGATCCGTCAAGGAAAAAGGGCGCGCTTTCCAAAATATTGAAATTTTCATTTGAGAAGAATAATGAAAAACTCTTGAAGTTTGTCTTTAAATGGAAATTTTTCCGTCGTCGTTAATTGCTTTTTTTTTTTTACTTGAGTTGATCTTTATAATTAAAAGGAATCGCTGAAATCAGCAAATCATATTAAGTAATGAAATCGCGGAAGGAAAAAAAAATGCAAGAACCGGCATTTTTTACAAGGAGGCAATTTTTTCTTCTCGTTTGATTAAATGAGGAAATTTAAAAAAACAAAAATACGAGAAGGGGAGGAGTTTAAAAAAAAAAAAAATGCGCGACTTAGAAGGGCAATGATTTAGAAGAGCACTCGAGCACGCAAATGAATGTCTCAATGCATTATCTTGATGTTAGCGATATGTCAGGTGGAGTTTTTTTACACGTCTTGTTAAAGAAGAAAAAACGTTCCTAAACTTGAAACAAAAATTGTTGTGTAGGAGTTACAGATGAAATGTGTGACTCATTTCAGACGAGTGAGACCGTTTTCACCTACAGCAGTTTATATCTTCTTCCTCTTCTTCTTTCCTTCGTTTATTTCACACGTGAATTTCAGATTCCTAAAAAGAAAAAAAGAAAAAAAAAAGTCATCCGTTTTTCTTGGAAAAAGCAGATCCGATAAGAAAAAAGTCGGCCGGCTTTTTATTTTTTTTTTTTTTTCGTCTTTAAGGTCGAATAAAATGACGTCGCATGTTCCTTACCGTGACACTGTTTGTTTAGTCCTTGTCAAAACTACGTGACGGCAACGTTTTATGTCTGTTTTGGGAATAAGAAATTGTTAATGAAAATACCTTCAGAGTTTTAAAGTTGTGATTAAAGAGTTTCCTTTTCTCCTTTCTTGAAATTTTCGTCTTGGGTTTCCACATATTCATTGAATTTACTCGAAACTGCAGGGGAAAACGATTCGTTTAAAAGCCAGAAAAAAGAAAAGAATTTTTTTTTCTCTTTTTTTCGACAAAAAGAAAAGTAAACTGGATAACGAAATGAAATATAGCCGTGCAGAAAGGCAAATAAAACGACAAGTTATTTTCTAGCACCTACTAAACTCTATGTTTTTTTTTCTTATTTTTTCCTTTGGTCGGAAAAGGAAAAGTGGGTGTCCTGCCGTCTAATTCAAGTAAATAAAACGAGCTCGATTAAAGATTAACAGAAAAAGGGCTGAGGAATTCCTGTGATTAAAAAATTCAATCATGTTTTTTGTGGCTCGTAAGTTTTTAAAAGTTAAATTCATGAGAATTCATTAATGTAAATTAAATCCCTAATCCATGTGCTTAGCTTTATTTTTATTTTTTTCCAGTCAAGAACTTTGGACGAGGTCATCGTTTCCAGGAGAATATTGGTTTCGATGTTACAATTTCCGACTGAGGAGTCAAACGAGAAGACACATAACTTCCTGTTAACAAAATGTAACTTTTCTTTTTATTGTTTTCCTACAAAAACTTGTCTTTATCCATTTCCAGATTTTTATTTTTTGTTTTCATCCATTAAAGTGATTTTAGAGACGCAAACTTTTCCAATAATATAATGAAACCCTATCCGACGTTTATGATTTCTGTCTTTATAGATGTTCATCACAAGCGGTCAGGATATGTATCCCATCCTCATTTGTTGGTTCGGTGATTGCGTTTATTGTTTAAATATGAATGAAAGCATGAGCAGAAAATTTAAAGTAACAGATGTTTTAGTCTGAAAGAACGTGAAACAGATTGGGTCGGTCAGAAATCAAATAAAGCTATACAGAAAAAATCTGTGCCTTAACATGAGTTTCCCTGTACTTTCTCCAAAGAATTAACCGGTACTGCATTCACTGCCGCAATTTGAGAGGCAACGACATGCTCAGATTAGCCCCAATATTTTGCAAATACATTATTAAGTAAAGTGAAAAGCGAGTCGTAGAGTTTCTGGTCAAAAGATTTAAATAAAGACGATCAGAAACAGTAGCGGGAGTCGACAGACTAATTTATTTCTTGTAAGGGTCTTCATTAAATAAACAAAGCTTAGAAACTGTCCTCAACCCGTTAGAATATAAAGCTATAAATTAAGTAGCAACTTTCGGATTTGGAAATAACGAAAAGAATTGACGGGAAATTCCGATCCAGTATTACATATGCCGATTTTTTTGAAAGAATTATACTTTCGTTTTTTAACAGTAACCTATCTGGCTGTAATCATATCTATTTACATATAAAGAAAAGGTATTAGGATTTGAATCAATATCGAAAATCTGAAAAAGTAAAAAAAAAAAAAAAAAAAAAAAAAAAAAAAAAAAAAAAAAAACTATTGAAAAATAGCTTTTTTTCCCCTTTACAAAGAAAACCTCAAACACGGATCAGATTGTAGAATTTCTTAAGTTTTCGCACAAAAGAAAGCTTAAACTTTTTCCGTATTTAGAAAAAGATTTCTCTCCTGTGACTATTTAAACTTTTTGCTTAACATTTTCTTTTTTTTCCTACAAGAGCTTTTTTTCCATAATTTATGCTTTTTCACGGATTGTCGAACATCTTAATCAAATTTTCAAGCGTTAAACTTAATTGGAAATATTCGATACTTTAAAAGATCCCTGCCAATTTTCATGATTTTGACACAGAAATATAGCAAATATTACTTCTGATATTTCTCCCCTTTTCTTTTTTGGAATTGATCCATTCGAATTTACTGCTTTTTAGACGTCTGTTTGATTAAAAAAAGACCTTTTTTTTGTGCAGCAATGGTTTTTTCACTGTATAGTTTAATTAAACGTTCTTGGAAAATCTAAGGTCGGCCTCTTCAGTTAACCAACTAAAAAAAAAATTAAAATTATTATTTGCATAATTGAGCCCGAATATTAATATTATATTATGTGCGCTAATGGAACCTACTGCTTAAACCATTGCTAATTTGAATTGACTTCTGGCGGAGATTGAACGCCTCTGTACCTGAGAAAGCTTACTGCTAAAAAATGAATTCATTCTAAATCTTGGTTATTTTAAAAGAGAAAATGAAAACTTTGCTGCTTTAAAAACGCGGTTTCTTGCGATGTGCCAGCCGAGCCTTCGGCGATAGGATTAATTTTTTTGAATTTTTTTCCCTTTCATTTTACATCACTTTAAAGTGTATTTCGCCTAAGACGGCCAACTTTTTAAAAGTGTTTCCAAATCAAATAACTCTGATGTGAACTGATGTTATTTCAAAAGAATTTTAAGAATTTTTTGAGTCCGATAACATCTTTATACCAAAAAATTTCAGTCATAATCTCAGATAAGGTTGAATATCGAAAAAATTGATTTATGTAAGTTGATTCATTCATTTATTTATTGACAGAAGAACTCGAGACGTGAGAACCATAACCGTTCAAATCGGGTCGATTACCGAAAATGAGATTTTTTCCAGAAAAATATTTCTTTTCTTGTGCTCTTTCATCTCCCGTTTTCGAAATTTTAATATTCGGGCTCATTCCCGAGATTTTGAAAGCCAAAAGCCTACAAAAGTTTGAAAAGGCGGAACCATAAGCGGTTATCCGTAATTTACAATGGAGATTCACCAGCTGAAACAAGTTTTCGATTCGGAAAAACGCATACACGCTTATGGTTCTGAAAGGCTCGCAATGTTTAACTTATCATTCCTTTAAACGTTTATGGTTCTTATTTAAAAAAATTTCCTAGATTGGGATCTTTTTTGAAATTTTAGATATATCTCACGTAACTTTCAATTTTTTTCGGTGATTTTTTTTTAATAGTTAGTTTATGAATTTGTTAATATGTTTAAAGCAACGAAAACGGAAAAATCCATTTCAATCTTTCTGTAAATATAAGTGAAACTTTAAAATTGCTCTCCTGTAAAGTTTGACTTTGGTCGATTTGAACGGTTATGGTTCTCACTTCTCGAACTGTATTAATCTTATACATTTTTGCAAATGATAAAAACCAATATTTCAATTTTTCTCTTAACCTGATATTATTATTTCCGACTATCTGACCCGAAGGAACAAAAACCCAACTTCATAAATATGATGTTTATTGTTCAAAATAAATTTACAAATAAAATTAATTTATGCATCAAATGATGCAATCAATAACGGTTCACCCTTGTTATTTCAGCTGAGCAAAATCACTTTTCCGGTAGCCTGACCGTCTTGTTTTTCAAAAAAAATTTTTTTACTGCATTACAAATTCACCGCTTTTTCCCTTCTCGACGCATTGTTTTACATATAAATATGTCTTATTTTTTTCCCTCAAAACTGCTAGATAAATACTCAGAAAGGGTTCGGCATCGATATTGTTTTAATATTTTCCACAACAAAAATAAGCGGTCGATTTATAGAAAACGTAATTTTTTTTTTTCTTTTTTTGAAAGACAAAAGAAAAAAAATTGAGAAATGGAATTTTTGATGAATTTTAAAGAAATAAATAATCTTCTTTTTTTTAAATATTCTGGTTGCATGAGTATTTCCATGTAAACGAATCAGTGTATTGAAATGCGTTTTTCTCATAATAAAACGTATTTTCATCGATAAATAATTGCAAAATAAAAAACTGGACAAGAGCATTTCTCGTTTAAATAGCAGAATTAGGAATAAAAACGCTTTGATCGGAAGTAAAATGGCTACATCGGAACTCCAGCCACCTAACCTGACCTTGTTAGAGGGCGAGGTGTCAAAGCTGGATCCAAACCACCGCTGAGTGTATGAACTGTTAGCATCTAACATCGAACAAGGCAATAATCAACTACTGCATCATGATTTAAAAGTTTCATGCAAAAGTGCGGATGAAAATAAGAATAAAATTATCAAATTAATGGTTGCCCAGTGTGCCTTCGGATCTTGTCATCACGCATGCGCACCTTGCCTGATTGGATCCTGTCTAGGGCTAGAATTTACGGTAAGACCATATTTTTGAATACCAACATCGAGGGTTGCCAGATGCACGAACATGGTGGTACATGTACCAGTATTGATGAGAAGGTTTCTATGTTCAGCTTATGGGGTACCACTATTGAATCCGTGATAGTGGTACCATGTACCACCAAAAATTTTTTTTCAATGTTTTGCTTATGGACGTATCACTATCTAAGGTTGAGATGTACCACATTTGTAATTTTAGATCTAACAACCCTGCGAACATCCTCTCCTACGGGAGGTGAGGTTCCAAGTGTTACGGGATCCGTGACTACAGGACGGATCGTGGCATTATTGATTTGGAGTTTCGCTCGCTTAGGTGGCAGAACTCTACTTCGCAGGAGATGACCTAGCACAAAGAGACAACGGTCACCACTCTGAATCCTCGCCGCGACCTCAAATTTGTGTCTTTGTCGCTGGTAACATTGGACCCTGGAATTTCGGTGACGTTTTTAAAACTCTGTACTAGGCAGGTCAACTGGGCTATGTCCATCACGATCGTGTATGGAGATATACTCTTTTGAGCCGCTGCCGGAACCGGTTTTGAGCTGCAACGGTTCAAAAGAGTATATCTCCATGCACGATTCTGATGGACATAGCTCAGTTGACCTGCCTGGCACAGAACTAAGGTTTCCTACATCCACAGGTTCATTGTGCCATTTCTGTTTGCGTTTCTCTTTTTCGATAACGAGATACTTAGTTTTCTCCTCGTTTACTTTGAGTCCGACCCTACGAGCAGTTATTTGCAACTCTCCTCATGGCCTCCGAACATCGTCCGGTGCATCATCCTGGCATAATCAAGATCCTTAAAAAGTTCGCGCAGGTTCAGACCACCAAGAGATGTTCTCCAGGAACCAAACAGCTTGGACTAGGTGAAAAAGGACGAAAATGTATTCAGAATAAAATTAAAACGATTTTATTCCGAAAATGTATTCAGAATAAAATTAAAACGATTTGAAAAAATTAACCATGAGAACTGGAAAAGGACTCGGGAGTTGAAAAAAGCACAGGACTGAAGTCTAATTACAAAGTCAAATACAAGTATGATTTAGAAAAAGAATCAACTTTTACATCATTTCATAGCAGGATTTATAATGAAAGACTTACCGTATTTTTAATACCCTCTTCATAAATGAGCTTCACGGTAAAAACTTTCTCGATAAATAATTGTAATTTCTAATAATGATGTAAAAAAAAGGTCGTAGGGGATTTCTCTACCAAAAAGCTGGGTTTTGTATTTTTGCAAAGACAAAAGTCAAAACTTTTTTTTTTTTTTTTTTTTTTTGGAATCGCGAGTATTAAGTTAAAATGGAATACCCAGGCTATGTAGGAAGTAATATTTTAAATATTTTAGAAAGTCTGAAAATATAAAAGAGTTGTTTCAAAGATTTATGATGTGTTTTGAAAGAAAACTCCGGAGGGGACCGGGAGGGAGGGGGAAAAAAAGAAAGAAGGGAAAGGTGGAGGTTGATTTCCCCAAGAAGCGAAACCATCAATTACGTGCGTTCTTTATTCCGGAATTTTTCACTTCGGAAATAAAAAGGAATATCATTTCGATCCTTCGTCCCAAGCCGTCGAAAACCCCTTTCGATTTTTTATGACGGTGTTTATAACTTCATAATAATATTTTCGGAGAATTATTAACATTTGAATTTCGGGTTCTTATCGACCGGCTGTTTTTTTTTTTTTTTTTTTTTTTTTTCTCGTTTTTTGTTTTTTTGTTTCATCGATCTATAAAAATTATTGAAATGAGGGAAGGAAGGTCTAAAAGCAAAAAAAAAAAGTTTTCGACATATTGCTCCCGTGAGAACGAAACATTTCCTCTTGTCTTTCCTATCTTTTGTTGAAAAAGTAATGCAGACGACCTTGTCTTTAGGAAAAGTTTTTATATCACGGAGCGGGAATCCTGAGAGTTAAAATGAATCAAGACTTTTATGTTTCCGACAGAGCGGAATACCGCTTTTCAATATAATGGCCGTTTTTGTGTAGAGGCAGAAAAAAATAAGTTTATGCTTCTATTTTTCTAGAACTCTATCTTAATTCATATCGTAAGGGCGTTGGTTTTTTTTCTGGTTGGTTTCCCCCACATTCCCTCGTTCTGGCTACGGGCCTGAGCTTTTATCTCTTTTGCATTTAAGGTGATGGGGAAGTGCGATCAAAATTTTACCTCTGAAAATATTTTATGGACAAAGCTTAGAAAGTGCAGAACTTGTAAATTTACGGATTTTTTTGACACGTGTTTGTTCCATATTTTGTATTACCGCTGAGGAACAAGTGTTACTTCGTCTTTGTTTTGTTTGATATACGCTCTCGCACGGTGATGCCTGACACACTAAGAAGCTCTTGTACATCGATAATTCTCACGAGACGCGTCTCAAAAGTTGTATCCGATCTCAGATCACGAAAGTTTGATGCATGCGAAAAACCTTGAAACCCCTACCAAATGACGCATGACGTCGCTGAGACTTAAAGCTTGGTATGATTTTAATTTAATTTAATTTAATTTAATTTAAAAGAGGAAAACTATCGCCTTTTATAATATTATAAAAGCCGAAATCTCTAAAGTCCATAACTTTTATGGACAAACAAACAACATTGAGAGAAAAAATTTCGTCGGGTACTTGAGCCGAATGGGAATCGAACCCACATCTACCGTTTGCCGGACGGGTGCTCTACCATTAAGCTACCGTTAAGCTACCGACCCGCACTCGACGAACTCTCTCTCAATGAGGGACTTAAATTGCAACACGAATCACAAAGCGCGGGAAAATCCAACTAGGCTCAGCCACTAAATGTTGGCGCGAATTGAGAATGGAAGCGGCAAGTCAAATTACGATAAAGGGAGTAACCCGAAATTTTAAGAGGAAAACTATCGCCTTTTATAATATTATAAAAGGTATATATATAATTTAATTTAATTTAATTTTATTTTATTTTATTTTTGTTCCATAGAAGATAATAATCTTATCAGAAGCGTCATAAATATCATAAAAAACAAAACAAACAAAAATATAAAAGGTCGTTCAAGTATGACGAATATTCTCGATCACTGATACTTCTTCCATTGAATTTTCCTTGCGATTCAATTTGCGATTCATTTTTGTTAGTTCCTCCTCATACCCCCTACAAATTTCTCTAAGCTTTTCCCTTTCACGATCAGCTATTCGGAGGTCATCACTTAGCTTTCCTATCGTTAGCTCAGCTTGTGCGAGCTCCTCTTTGAGTTTTTCCAGTTCTTCCTCTCTTGTCTGCCATCGCTTGTCTCATTTGAAGATTATCGTTTTCTTCTGTCTCTAGTTCGAGAAGGTATTGCTCGTTTTCCCTCTCCAGTGCTTCGAATCTCTTCGTGTTAAAACAGCTTAAGCTCTTTTTTAAATTTGGACACCTATATTCACTTCCTCAGTTATTTGGTTGTGAATCGGGTATCACATCGCGGGAAAAATCCGTCAGATTGCAGTTTTGATTTCTATCCACTTGCTGAGAGTCAGGTATAATTTCCTGGGAAGATTTGATAACTGTACCATTTAGGCTGTCTTCGTCGTGGGTTTTGTCCCCTGAGTTCAGCTCCTCTAAATCAAAAAGGGTCGTTGTGAGTTCATCCTCATTTCCCTTCCTTTCCTCCGCACCAGTACACAGTTCAGCAGGTTGTACGTTTCCATTTCTGCTAGGCGTCTTTCCCCCTTCTACGCTGGACAACGCGTTGATGTCCCAAGTGTAATCATCAATTGTCACAGTCGATTTCCTTACTAGCAGATGTTTCGTTAGAGTCCTGTCAGTCCTAGCAGAGTTTCGAGAGAGACCTGTCAGTGAACTTTGTGCCTTTCTGTGAAATATATGTTACGATGCGTTGACCTCTAGTGTTCCCTTCGATGTTCCTCTTCCACCCCGCTCGTTCAATTTTGTCTAATTTTTCCATTTTGGGATAGAAAAATAACGTAAAGAATTCATACAAGCAAAATTCTCCTTTGATTGCGTAAAAATTGCATAAAAATCGCTAAAAATCGATAAAAATGGGCTGTCGCAGGTTTTTTGGAGTGATCCAATTGACGAAGGGACTCCGTCAGTCTTGTTGCGTTTTGCTGTGCGCACGGTACTAGGTTTAGTTGGCGCCACGATCTTACATACAGGTCAGGCAACTGCTATCTTAAAAAGTGTCCCTCGAATTTGAAGCAGAAGAATAGTTAAAACTTTGCTCGATAGATGGCTGGAGCTGTAGTTAGGGAATCACGTGCTCTGGCCGCCATCGTAAAAAAAGTGTTTGGAAAGTGTTGATTGGATGGAGGGCGTATCACGTGATTTCCTAACTACAGCTCCAGCCATCTATCGAGCAATAAGTGAACTATTCTTCTGCTTCAATTCGGGGGACATTTTTGTCCATATGAGGGATACTCGAGTTGCCTGACCTGTATGTAAGATCGTGGTTGGCGCTGACTCAACAGTTTCAAGCTAGCCCCGCGAGATGTCTCTCCGGTGAAACGTGGCTCTAGTCAATTTTAACCGGTTTTTCGAACACCTAGTATTTTCAAGGTCACTTCAGATGCTAATGAATAGCGTTGTTTTCAGCGTTAATTAAGCTGCTTTTTTGACCCAGATATAATCGTTATGTTCTATAAGCTACCGAGCAATCGCGCATACACTTTCCTCCGCGATAACGACCGTAAAAAACTACATTCGGCCATAAAAGTATTGACCACCCCGTTTGTTTACGTTATTCGACCAGTGCCACCTTAATTTTGATTTTTTTAATTAATTTAAGATACAGAATTATGGATTAAGCAGGATAATGTAGCATAACATTGAACAATACTGAGGCAAAATGAATCAAGAGTCATGCCTTTTATAACAATTTGATCATAAATTTCCTTCCTAAGCAGATCTTCAGGAAACTCACACAAAAACTAGAACCAGTTAATGTACCGCTTTGAATGTTTGCATTGTCTTCGGAGCTTTCGGTTTTCACATAATTCTGTTCTTTTTCTTTCCACAGTGATGTCTGGTGACTTTCCGATAATTATATGTTCCATATGTTCTAATCTTTTTCTGGCCTCCAACAAGCAAGAGACGGTTTCGTACAACTCTTTATAATCTAATGGTGGCGACCTTAACTTTCTAGGCTTTTCTATAATTCTCTTTCTCTTCAATAATTCAGAATATTTTGTTAATGGCTCTTCTTTTTCAGCCATGATTTTCTCTTCAATTTAGTAAAAAACTGATGATAAGGGAACGTTCAAGTATTACGTAAGACTTTTTTTCGGGTTTTCGGACCCCCCCCCCCCCCCCCGTTGTAAGACATTTCGCCATACTTAGCTTATGGCGGTTGATGCGGACCACCCCCCCCCCCCTAAAAATCTTACGTAATACTTGAACGTTCCCTAATAAAAAATGAGCCAATTTCTAAATGTGCCTGAGCATAATACGGATTCCCATATCAGAATGTCAACCCCTTAACAAACCTTTTAAAAATAATTTGATTCCAAAAATAATATTACAATATTTCCACGAAAAGAAACTTTTTAAAATAAGGGAGGAAAAAAACTTTTTTATTTTTTTGAAAGAAAAAAGAAATGTAGTATGCGATGTTTTGCTACAAGAGAGACTAGTGAACTCCATAAACGGCAGGGAAGGCCAAGTTGAGAGACTGCAGCATATTAATTCATGCAGCAAAAAAAAAAAAAAAAAAAAAAAAAAAAAAACCGATTCCTTTCTTTTTTTTCGGTCTTCCTCTTGTTTCCGAACCTTTTATACGTATTTCATGATATTTTTCCTCTCTAGTTTTTCATTTTTTTCCCCGTTCAAAATATTCTCTTAAAAAAAAAAAAAAATGGGCCATGCATGTTCTCAATGATCACCGGAGATATACTGTACAGCCTCAGGTGAAATGAAATCTTTTGAAAACGTTCCTCAGATCTTTTTTTTAATATAGTAATGGAAATAATGATTGACGATTGACGTAACCGCAAAAAAAAAAATGTACCTTTTAAAAAGAGAAAAAAAAATGAACCGTAACGAATAAAGTGAACGAAGCGAAAAATCACGGGGATAACAAAATATAAAACGATGATGCATCGCTTAGTATTTTTTATTTTGGGTAAAAAAAAAAAAAAAAAAAAAAAAAAATCAGCATTAAATTAATCGGATTGAAGAATTTTCGCTGACGATTCTCTCAGGTTTAGGAAGCTTAAAATTTGATTACTGAATTAATGATCAGGTATATTTATTTTCCCAGGAAGCAAATCGTTTCAACTAAATTAAATAGTGTATAGATTACATTGTTTTATTAGAGCAAATAAATGACAAGAACTTTTTTTTTTTTTTTTTCCAATTTTCAGGGATTAAAAAAAACACGCACAAAGCAATTTTCCCAGAATTTTTCTTTGTCAATGTTTTTGCTGATTTGTGCGATTTTCGGAAAAAAATACCTGGAAAGAGTCTATATAATCAACTGTTGTACAGCTGGAAAATTTTTGTGCAGTTGCCGAAAACGTTTGAATGATTTCAGCTCAGTTTCCGATATCCTATATTTTCTTAGTCTGTACTTCCTTCATGTTTGTCGCACTGAGAACTTTTCTCTTTGAGCTTTGATAATAGAGTTCTTTCAAACAAGAAGAATTTAAAAGCGAAAATAAAGAGGGGATCATAAAAGAGATTTGCTGAACGAACGGTAAAAGATTAGAATATTAAATATGCGCCTTGATAATCGGAAAAAGCTTTAAGCCGGTCGTCCCTTTCGGCAAAGTATAAATAATTAACTTTTAAGTATGTAATGTCCAGATCCTCGATATCTTTTCCGAGTGAACTAAACCTATGGCTGTTTCGTTTTAAGTAATTAATCGATTATGAATATTTTATTTCGTTTCGATAAATTGAAAATGGATGAGGTTATACCAGTCTGTTACAGCGACGAAAATTAGTAGAACGGCATAAAGCTTGGCACAGGGTGGAGGGGAAAATTATGGACGCTCATAGTGATAATAATTTTGGAAGTTACTATGAAAGAGTTCATGGATGCTAAGATAGATGCTCCGAAGTTTTTATGAATAGAATGGACTTTTATAAAACACGGATGAGGGGTCACTAAATGATCCTAAGGTCACTAAGGGAAGGAGGGGGAGGGCTATATAAAAAACTTATGATTGCTTACTAGGAATAGACAGGGGGGGTTCTCATTGACTCTGCGTAAAGAATTTTTATTTTTATTAATCACTGGAAAATTTAATTTAATTGAATTTATATTGATCTTTTTGAAGTGAATCGCATCGCACAAGCGAAAAAATCGTAACACAAGGAAGTTAAGTTAAGGATATGTAAAAGTTGCTGGGGACGGGGTGTGAAATAAGTGACTACTGATAATGTGACTACTGAAAATAAGTTAAATTAACTTGCTGGGTACAGGGTGTGAAATCGAGAATGCGTAACTACTGAAAAGAAGTTAACTTAATTTATCTTTTTGAGAAAGGGGATAAAATAAGTTAAGTTAACTTGCTGGGGACAGTGAGAGCATGCCAGGGAAGATTCACTTCATGTCATCTGAGCTTGCAAAAGCAGGGCTCGGAAAATTTTTTTTATTTTTACATCAATTTACAAAAGGGGGGGAAAAAATTAATAAAACAATTTAACTAACAAAAACTAATTAACTAAAAAACTTTTAACTAAAAGTTAACTAGAAAATCGCCTAACTTATTGAAAAAGAAGAAGAAATGATATCTGGTTGTAAAAAAATCTTTGAAAACTATTTTACTTTAGATGAGAAAAGAAAAGTCTTGAATTTTATTTAAAGACTATTTTTTTTTTTTTTTTTTTTTTTTTTTTTTTGAAAATAAAGTTAAAAGATTTGAAAAAAAAGTCTAAGGTCGACGAAAATCATACGCATTATCGAAAGGGAGATCTGGGGTAGTCCATAAATTGCGTTTGCATTATTTTGGCAATTTTTGACCCCCTCCCCGCTTGTTAGCAAAAATTAGAGTTTTGGGACCCCCCCCCCCCCCGCTCCATAAAATTGCGTTAGATTTCTGTTACCACCCCTTAAAATTTTTTTTAAAAATCAATATTAAACATTAAAAAAATCTGTAGTTCTTCAAAACTTAAATACCTTATTGCAAAAAAAAAAAAAAGGTTTTTTTTAACTTTAAGCGAAAGTGCGGGCTCGCACTTACCGGGTTAAATTTGAATTTTACCGGGTAAAATTGAAAGCTTTTTTTTTAGTGATTTAGGTTGCAAAATTTAAAAAATGTAAATTATTTTCATTTTTTCACGCTTATTAAATGAGACAAATGCTAACGTTAGATATGTAAACCCCCCGGCTTGTTAGAAAAAGTTAGCATTTTTATTACCCCCTCCCCCCCTAACGTGTTAACGTGGTTTATGGACGACCCCGTACTCGAAAAATCTTACTATTACTTACAATTGGTGGGAGAGATAAAAAAAAATGGAAAACTGTGCTTTACGTAACACTTGAACGACCCTTGAAAGTAAGCATTTATTGATTGTGGAATCATTTTTGTTGTGTGATTTTATTTCGCTAAACATACGAAACTTCGCAACAAAATCCACTCAACAACGAACATTGTGCTATCGCATTATAAGAGGTTTTTAAAGCTCAGGAGTCTTTTTAAAAAAAATATTTATCTCCGACATATTGGACAAGATTACAAGATACTGCCCGCAATCCTGGTGTTCCCTCGTTCGATATGTTTTCTCTTGTGTTCGAACTTTATTTAATTAATAAAAAACAGAATTTCCCCCCTTTTTTTCTCATTAAAAAAAAAAATAAAATTCCCGGAAGAACGACTCCACATCGAAATTCCTCTCGAGAAATGCGGGAAACTAGAGTGTGATCGGAAAATGGGCGAGCGGTTTCCAACTGTCATTCAAAAATCTTGACCGCAATCCCGTGAAGTACACGAGGTTTTTCGAAGGGAGAGAGAAATTCGCATACATAAATCAGTAAGGTCGAAGAGAAATCAATGCGAGGCCATATGTGCAAAAGGTAAATGGATTACAGTAAAATGGGATTTAGAGAAGCGAATCTCTAAATTTCATAATGTGCGGAATCAAAAAAATGCTTTGAAACTAGATTCCCGACTTTTCCCAATACACGGAAAACCTTTTTGGTAATCTGGTTCTGCCTCGTTTCCATTATCTTTGTTTTTCCTTTTGATCGATGATGTCATTACTTCCGTTTCTCGTTTTGGGTTAATCATCAGGAGTCAAGGGCTTTAAGGCAGTCAGACGAATTTTTATTTTTCTTTTTATAAGAAAAAAAAAAAAAAAAAAAAAACGTAAAAACAAAATAAAACGAAACGATATCTGAACGGATGCTGGACTTAAAAATCCGGAAGATAGTACGATGAAAATTCGCAAAAACGAGGAAAAAAAGGGAAAGAGCAAAGCGATGTTTAAACAAAAGCAGATTATTAAAAATAAGCTTTCAGTATAACACAGAAAAAAACAACACGACGAAAAGTTAAATAAACCACCCAGTTTTATCCCTCCCCGATCCTCGTCCCTCACCCCAGAAGTGCTTGTCATTTTTCGTTGTAGATTTATAAAGAGGATTGGATGTTCATGACCAAATCTAAAAGCGTGTTTCCATGTGTTTCGCTTTTAATTTCAGCGATGATTTGGATTGCAGTTCTCGACAGTGGCGCTACTACGCCCGTTTCTGGAATGATGTCACAGTTCGCAGTTTACACAGCCGAATTTTGGATTTTTATTGTGTTCCGTATTTGCTTTTAGGTTTCGTACGAATAAATGTTTTTTTTTTTCTGAAAAATAAAAAATAATAATAGAAACGATTCGCATCAATGTAATTGAAAATTTTCAAATTACAAGTGCCTAATTATTACCTTTGTGGACTCGGTCGAATTTTTTTTTCAGGTTAATCTTTTAAGACCAAAACGGTTCTTTATTTTTTATAATCAAGAATTATGACTGTAGTAGAGTAGCTGATAACTGAATTTCTCGAAATATCAAGCTCGTTTATATATGTCATCACCTAATTGACACTGCTTCACTAAAATGAATATGCGTTTTGTTTCCGAATAAAATTTGCACTTTAAATAGGGTGTCCAGTTTATTTTTCGAATACAACATCCGCTGAATCGGACTGTACTCATTCATTAGAGAATTAATGCATTCATGAATCTCGATTAAAAAAAGCATTTGTTAAAAAAAAAAAAAAAAAATCGTACTACAGAAAATATTGTTACAATGTCAAGCGAGTCACTTGATTTTTTTTTTTTTTAGAGTAGACGTTTTCCTATATCAGTGAAATCATTGCTTGGAGTCCTAGTGTTGTACAAAAAATGCCGAACATAAGCCGTGAAATTCCTATATCTTATTCTCAATTTTTAAATAAAAAATGTCTTACACGCATTAACACTGCCCTTTAATTACATTACGATACCTCTTTCGTTACTGAAACATTGCCAGGCCTATAAGCGGAAGAATAATTCAAAAGGCAATCTATGCATTTCCGTAAAGGACCGTGCGAATGTATCTGCTCCCGACAACTCGTCAATCATTGTCGCATTGTAATTTTATAATTTCCTGATGTCTGGGATTAGATTCACTTCGATTTTCTCATTGATAGTAAATCTGTCTCTAACATTAAAGGATGTTGGGAAACTTCCAAATTCCATGAATACATTTTTTAAGATTTCCGTGACGTTACGAAAATATTATGCGTTATTTTGAACTTTCAAAGAAGTTATATTTCACAAATGTTTTCTTTTTTTTTTTTTCATTGCGGCAGCTAGAGTTTTCTTTTTGTTGAGAAGAAAAAAACGTTTCGGTAAATGCCGAAAATAAATTGAAAATGATGACTATGGTGATGACATGTTTAAGAAATAATAAAAACGAAAATGATATAAGTGAAGAACAAAAGGCTGAGGATTTGGGTGAGCTATGTTTTCAAACGGTGTAGTGAAATCAATTAAATCTGAAAGATTGAATTAAAAGTTTAGATGTTCGAAAATACTTTTAATGATTCAACTGAAAATAAAATAAAAATAAAAAAAAAAATACTTGCGTTTCCGTTTTTTTCAGAAAGATAAAGTGCTTTAAAAATGGAGTAATTGTAAGTTGTTTTTTTTTAATTCTGGAAAATTTAAAGAGTTTGGGTATTTAAACTGGTTTGCCATGATCAAGAGTCAAATTTTTCCTTTCCCGTTTTTGAGTTTTCACTATAACATACAGGATTTTACTGATTAGATTTATCAAAAATGTAAACGTTTGTCACATAAGAAATCAGCTCGGTTAGTATATAAAATTCCTAACCCTATGGAATCCTTTTTTAACTAATTTTCAAAAATCTACGTTAAAACTATAGATTTAAAACGTAATAACGCCGAAAAAAAGGCACTTTAAGCTTTGCATTTGCAAATTATGCCTCTAAGACGAGGTCTGACAATTTAGGTTTATAAATGTAAGGAGAAAAAAAGAAAGAAAGAAAGAAACAGGCATCTTTTTATGATCAAAATCAGATATCCAGAAATCGTGTTTGTTTGGTGATCGTAATGCTTTTATTAATTTTTCACGATATATGGAGGAACAGCGTTAGATGAGCTTGGTAGCAAAACTTCATGAATATCATAGCAAATGTTGCCAACTTTGTACTTTGCAAAATGTGAAAATTTAATAAACCCGGCTGTTTCCGTACAATTAAACAACATTTTTTTGCTCTCGCTTTTTTTTTTTTTTTTTATCGTCCTGACATTTCCTGGATTCTAGTAAACTTGAATCGCCCGAGATTTTTTCAAAAATAACTTTTTTTTTTTTTTGTTTGTGACGTCAAAGATCGTTTACAGGGATTCGGATCAGGTGGATTAATGATAAACGACCAGAAACGGAAAAGGACCATAATTTTTTTTTTTTTCGTAAAATGAATTACGTTTTGAGTAGTGATAAATTGTTCATACAATAAAATATTTAAATATTAAATTTTACAAAAGATTCCAGCCAATTAAACATCGTGAACTTTTGCCGTAACTTCAGGTTTTATTGATTTCTCTCTGTAGGAAAAATTCAATCAAGAAAAAGCAAAGCAAAGCAAAAAAAAACTAATTTTTTTCTCCGGATGTAAAAGGCTTTTTTAAACGATTATTGTTTATTGTACAGGTTCTTAACACGAGAGAAAGTTGAATATCGATTGAATAAACATCGTAAAAGTTTTTGAAAGAAAACTTCGGAATTCGAGATTACTTCCCCCGAAAAGAGCAATTTTCCTAACAAAGCTGTGCCCAGCAGGATAAGTGAATTACCAGAAGAAAACTTAGTTAAGAATTATTATCAGCAGAGAAAATCCATCGACGTCGACTCGGAAATGAACGTTTCGAAAAGGATAAAAAAAAAAAAAAAAAAAAGTTTTCCTTGTCTTTCGATGCGCGTTTTAGCCATCCAAAATGAATCTTTTTTTTTTTTTGCTGCCGTACAGATGGTATTAAGTATCTTCGGTTATGTATATTAGATTGACTGGGAGTGGTCTTTCCAAATGCGAAGGCATTAGTTAAATTCGTTTTTGCTGGCGTTCCTCCTGCTCCGGTCACTTAATAACTTTTGATTGATGTCGCCATCGGGGGTCGGCGTTTATTCGCTTCAATTTAAAATGAGAATGCCTTCGCAAAATTTTTGATGCAGGCAAAAATGACGGAGGAAGAATTTCTGATATGGCAAAGTAGCGACGCTATCGATATGGTTGCCGCAAGGCAAAGGATGTTATTCCTTTATCGGTGATCTCGGAGGGAAATATTCTTTAAACCGCTTCCTTGAAGTCGGTCGTTAAGAAGGAAAATTGTTGCTTCTTTTGAAAAACGTTAATTTTCCTGACAATAATTTTGTAGGGGAAAATTATTTTAAAAATCACGATTTTCTAAAAACTCTATTCAGGATGTTGGTAAAAGCGAAAATTCGCAGGATAATAAAGTTTTAAGGTAATAGACGGTGGGATGGCTCCCCTATTTTATCAAAGCTTCAACTTTTGCAGCTCGTATCCCGCGAAAATAGAAAGTTTTCATCTTACTTTGTCAGAAGACTTAAGGAAAAAACGGGAATCGAATACGTGCTTTCAATTTCCTTTTTTTTTTTTTTTTTTTTTTTTAAGCCGGGATTATGGTCGACCCTGGATTACGGCAGGTTAATCGGACTAATGTGTCAGATTAATCGAACACTTATAAGCTGCTCATTATCGAAACATCTGCATTTAATGTTTATGTTTCCTTAGGGAGATCGAATCTTAAAAGTCTTTGTTCGACGGGTTTATTTCAAAAGAAAATCGATTTTCATTAGAATTATAGCCACTAGAGATTCATCCGAATATCAAAATTATGCAAACGACCGGAACTTTTTTTAGATCGGGTTTTTGGTGTGTAAATTTTTTTTCTTTTACTTTTAAATTCTCAAATAAAAATCTGGCGAGAAAAGAATAGAGCCTATAGCAAGAGATGAAAGGGAACGACATTAGAGTGGAAATTTCGGCATCCAATTTTTATTACCATTATCATTGGGATACTTTCCATTGTTTCTGTATTTGCCGAAATATCACAGACGGTTTAGGAAGAGCCATTTTAAAAAAAAAGTTCCTTCATTTTTGGATTTTTGTCTGAAATGGAAATAAACTCGACGGAGAACAAACTGAAAAATATTAGCATAAACATTGCGACGAAGTTGAAATATTTACCGCAGAGTAACGCGATACGATTATATAATTGTTTAACGAAAATGATTTAGTGCTTTGCACTTCCTTGCGTTTTAGTTTTCTTCCGTAAGAACTGCCTTTTACACTTGAATATTAGGGAGAGAAAATGTGTATAAATATTTTTAAAATGGAAATATTGTTTGCAAAATTTTCTGAGAATAAAATGGGAAGTTCTTTTAGATGTTAGCTGTCTTTATTTTATTTTAATTTTTCTCGGTTAAGCCTATCGTTCAGCTGCAGTAATTTTTAAAAAAAGTAAGGATCCGACAAATCGAAGCTATAATTTTAAATACCTTTCATTTTCAATTCGAACTAATAAATTAAATTTGATTTCAAATTAAAATAATTTTATATTCCCGTTTTCGTGTTGTAAAAACAAAAAAAAAAGCATAATGCCAAAAAATCAAATATAGAAACTTGATAAGCTTCCATTATGTGTAAATGATTAACGACGCACATCTCGAATTCGGACGTATGGAGTTTATTTATACGAGATCCAAACACCCTTCTCCCCCCCTCTCGTGAATGGCGTTTTCCCTCCCGATGCCTCCAGGATGTGAAATTTTCCACCAAAACCAAAAAATAACCCCCTTCTCTTGTTTTCCGTGATTAAACCATTAAAATAACACGTGCATTTGTCAATTGTGATGTAAAGATTATTTATACGGGATTGACCCATAAAGAAAGCAAAACGCAGGATAATTTTTATTTTTATTTTTTATTTTTTTATTTTATTTTTTTTTTTTATTTTATTTGTATTTTTTTTTTTTTTTTTTTTTTTTTTTTTTTTTTTTTTGTTGGGAGTAAAAAAAAAATGGCGATATAATAAACAAGGTGTACAGTGAATTTTAAAAAAAGGTTGCTATAAAAGAGATGAAAATGTGTTTGATTTTTATTATGAAACGTCGCATCTGTTCGAAATCCCATCCCACTTTATTCTATATTCAAACCAAGTTCTGACAACGTTACCAGCCCGTACACAAAACTCAGTTGGAATACAAAAACTTAGCGACTATGATATGAATTGAAGGAAGCAACAAAGTCGCCAATTTTTTTTTTTTTTTTTTTTTTTTTTTTTTTTTTTTGTTTGAATTGTTTACCATTTTTAAAGGCTATTCTTATGCTATTTTTTATTCATCTTGTCGTTTCCGAAACTTTGAAATAACATTTTTTTTTTTTTTGATGCAAATCATGAAGGAGAATAAGAAATAAATAAATGAACGCCGCCGCCTTAATGTTCGCGATAAAAATTATTATCCTTATTGTTGATTTTAATATTTTAAAATGTTTTGGGAAAGATAAAAATAAATAAAGTATAGTATGTGAATCAACATTCTCATGACGATGAATATTCACTTGAATATTTTGTTATTCAATTTCGGTTAAGTTTTTTTTTTTTTTCTCAATAAAATTTTATTTTTAAAAGAAAAAGACGAAAAAAGGAATATTTATGCACAAACATGAATCCGAAAAAATTCTGCTCTTAAAGGTCGATGAAAAGACATCCGGTTTACTTTAAAAAAAAAAAAAATAGAAAGTGCTCCTGTTTTTTAAATATTTTTGCAGGTTTTATTGATTTGACGTTTTTGTCAAACCCAAATATGAGAGATAGAATTAAAAATTCGGTGCATGTTGCAAAAAAGGTTTTGAGAGTTGGGGCATTTTGAATATTGATTGAATTAAAATAGAAACGAATAGACCAGGATTCCCAAATCGTGGTGAAGAAAAGTAAGTGGGTTACGTTGAAAAATGGTGAGAAAGTTTAGGCTTTTATAAAAGGAAAAGAATACCCATCATAAACATTCCCATTTTTTATAAAAAAGTAACCGAGGAAAAGTTTCTCCGCACGATTCTACTTGTTTTATCTAGTTTGAAGATAGGGATGCGAGCGAAACGATCCTTTCATTTCTCAAACGAATGCTGGAATATTTGAAACTTTTCAGCTTCGCCTTAGTTCCTTTGGATTTGCATTATCAGACTTCATCACCTCAATGAACCACAGATCTCATACTAATCATCAAAATAACGAGATTATTTTTCCCGGTTAGTTTTTGTGCTTTTAATGCCTATTACGACACAAATGACTGGAAAAATTCAAAAAAGTAGTGAACATGTTCGTGAACATGTTGGTCAAAAATTTTCACTGAACATTTTCCCCAATATGTATTGGAAGCTCCACATAAGCAGTGACGCTTTTTTAAGCATGTTTGTGTTCGATAAAAGTGGCGAACATTTTGGACAAACATTTTTTACATAACATGCTTAAAAAACCGTCACTGCCTATGTAGAGTTTCCCCAACATGTCGGGGAAAATGTTCGATGGAAATGTTTGTCCGACACGTTCATCGAATATGTTCACTACTTTTTATCAAACACGAACATGTTTGCCCAATATGTTCGCGGAAAATGTTCGGCGTGACATTGCGGCCTCGGGGAAAATGTTCAATGATAGTGTTTGCCGAATTTGTTCACCATTTATTATCAAGCACAAACATATTTGCCCGACATGTTCGCCGAACATGTTAGACAAACATTTTCATCAAACATTTTCCCCGACATGTTGGGGAAGCTCTGCATAAGCAGTGACAGTTTTTTAAGCATGTTATGGGTAGTTCTTAAAAAAACGTACATTTTTATATTTAGGCAATATTGCTTAATATCTCATCAAACACACACTGAAAAGAATATTTTTTACAGTGAATTTGCTCTTTAGAATGTAAAAAATGATATCCCTTTTCAAAAAAAAAAAAATAAAAACTATTTTTAAACCTTTTTAAATTAACCTTTTTAAATAGATAAAAAGGGCGTTATTCGTCCTCCCGACACGTTTTGTTTTTTTAGCAGCTTCTCATTGAGGATGCAACGAGAAAATTTTTTTTGTTGTGAATTGGTGTTTTGGAAGGTAAAGAACAATATCCCTCTTCTTAAGAAAAAATTAATTACTTGTCAGCCTTTTTTTACTACCAAAAAGTGCTTTATTTGTCTTTCCCGACGCGGAACGTTTTTTCAAGAATTACCCTTATGTGAAAATGTTTGTCCAAAATGTTCGCCGAACATTTATCCAAAACCAACATGTTTGACTAACATGTTAAAAAAAACATGAAAAAATTGAAGGTTAAAGTGATAGAGATTTAGTCCGTTAATTACAACCTTTAGGCGTTAATTACAACCTTAGTATTTCAAATCGGCCATTTAAAAAAACTCCAAGCATCGATGATCATCAGGCTACCTACTCATGTTAGTCCTACTGATTTAAAATCCCGCAAAGTGGTGTCATATTTTGGTTGATAATATATTTTTAGAATTTTTGCAATGTGTTTGGCAAATCGAATTTTTAAAATTTTTTTTTATGTGTAAGGGGAATGAATAATATGCCAACTTCTCTAACAAAAAATTGAAAGAGTTTGAATTTTCTTTACGCAGCAACTTTATAAAATTAAAATCATAATCCGCTGTTTTCACACCCTTAAGCTGAAGCGGGGAAAAAAAAAATCATCATATGTTTCAAAGGCTCATTTCAAAGTTTTAGTTACCCTCATTTCCATGAAAAATATATCCGGATTTATTTGAAAGTCTTTATAAATGATTACATGAGAAAGTAAGTTTGAATAAGGGAGGTGGCATGCGTATTGTGCCTATCCTTCGTCACAAAAGCGTCATGTGTTCCTTGTCAGGATCGGTTTCCCGTTGACGGCGGAGAAAAATGACGCTACTTTTTCAAAGACTTCAATGAAAAAGAAATAATCTGTCAATGTATACTGCGGTTTTTCTCTTTCCCATCATCGATATCGATCATACACAATTCAAGGAGTTTTTTGAAAAAAAAAAATTAAAGAAGCTGTTACCAAATCTCTTTTAAACTTTTTTCCATTTTTCAAAATCCTTATAAACCCTTATAAATAATTTTTAAAAAATCATTTGCATAAAGTATATTCATTAGATAAAAATATTGAAAAGTTAAATTAAAAAAGTCAGGAATGATCATCTCAAAGTAAATCATTTTTTATGTAAAAAAAAGGGCAAGTTCTTGAAAGTCGTAAATCAAATTCTAGGCGTTTTATCGCGATGCCAACTCAATGAGTTGGGTTTTTTTTTATTTTATTTTTTATTCTTCGTTACTAAAACTTATAATGCGAAAAAAAGGACTCTTGCATTCGCATAATCATCAACCATGAAAAAGTGGCCAAACTGAGAAAAGAGCCTCATTTCCTTATATGCCATAAATAGACAACAGACATGATTGCTAATTATGGTGAATAATAAAAGTTCAAAGTTTTCTGGTCATCTAATGGCAATTTTTACTGTAGGAAATTTCTTAGAAATTAAGAAAAAAAAATTATAAAGTCGTAAAAACTTTTTGTCACGTGACCCCACTCCAAAACGTTTCTCATTGGTGTGACGTCATTGTTCACTTTTAAGCGCGCGGTTATTTAAAAAACGAAACCACGAGTGCACCTGCTCGTCCTCACAGGTTAACTCGATTTGTTCGTACGACAACTCTTCTTGCTCCGATGGGCATGCCGCCGATAGCTCAACTAGGAGCATACCTAAATCGTGAACTGTGACGTCACGGTCGTTCCGGCGCCAATTCAAACAGCCAAAATTTTTATTCTTTTTTATTCGGTAATTAAACGTCGCATGACAGCAAAAATCGCATTTACTATTTTTATATGCTAGGTTTATTTAAAAAATATGTTCAGTACAAAATGTGTCTGTTGTCTATTCTCCCATTTTCCGACTCCTTCCGATGAAGTGATAGAATTGATGTTGATATAATTTCCGAGTTTCTATTGTGTGGAATAAAACCGGAATAAGGTGAAACATATTTTCTGAAGGTATTTTAGTTTTCTTTAACAAACTATTGTCAAGAAAGGGATTGTCTTCAAAAGTAGTCGAAATAGATTTCCAAGTACGTTTATGAGCTTGATTTTTTTTTCTTCTTCCTTTTTTTTCCGGATTGAATGTTTTTCGATTTTCATTTTAGAAAACGTGTGAATTTAAAATTAAAGGAACCTCAATATGAGTACGCTTTGATAAAAGATCGTTCAAGCTAATTAATCCTCTAATGTAAGAAACCGCTTAGCACGCGTTTTCACATGAATCATTCTCCTTTTCAAATCCGCAGAAATTATATGTCAACACTTCATTACCAACTTGATCATAATAAATGAATAAATTAATAAAAAAAAATTTAAAATTAGGAGCCTACTTTCTGTATTATATTGTTCAGGTTTATATATTCAGCGGTTTTTAAGCTTGATCACCCTTTTCCTGGGTCCTTTTACCTGGGCCAAACAACTTGAGGTGCAGTAACCTGAAAACAAAAGCTTAGGGATTGTGAATCCATTTGCCTTTGTTTTCAGGTTACTGAACATCAAGTTGTTTGACGCAAGTAAAAAAAACCCTGAAAAAGGTAAAAGGCGACTTTTACGCGCATGCACTTCGGAGTGATCATTCTTTTCATTACTCAGAGTAGAAACAGTCGTCTTTCAAACATAGTTTCTACTCTTGAAAACCGGTTTTTACAAGAGACCTTGAAGCAGGGTAAATATTTTACTTTTCATCCCGCACACTCACTTTTCTACCCGGGGAAGAAAAGTAGGCTGAACTTTTTTTTTTTGTTTTCGATTAGACTCGAAAGACGCGTGACCAATACGTTAAAAGTAGATAACGCGACGAGTCTTTTTACGATCCCACTCGAATCTGTGATTCGGTATCGTCTGGTATAGTTCGTTCCGGGCGCGCATAACCAGGAAACTAGCGGTTATTTTCACTTGGTTTGAGCACCTTTTTTTTTTTTTTGATTTTCATATGGATTTAAAGTCCACTGGGGGGGCTCAAGCATTCTCACAGTGGGGGTTTGAGTTACCCCTTGCTCCTGCCCTGGCTACGGGGCTGCATATTAATTTTTAAAAAAAAGTCCGGCTTTCCTTCGTAATGAAAAGCAATTTACGTTTCTCGTCCTTGAAAGTTGTGTTTCGCAACTCGGTCGCTTGCAGCGCTCGGCTTCGCCTCGCGCTGCAACTTTGCGCCCTCGTTGCAAAACACAACTTTCAAGGACTCGAACGTAAATAGCTATTGCTTTGTGTCGTGCCATCCGTGTCGTTAGTATCATTCGAAAACATCGGAACTTTCATTTATTTTTTATTTGCACCGCAGTGAGTATTCTAATTATTTAATTGATGTTTTTTCAGGCCATTTGGTATTGTTCTATGTTCGTTTTTATTATGACGTCAATGATTATTTTTCGAAAAATTGAGTCGACAATGTTAAATAGAGGATATTATAGAAACGTTAATATATAGAATATCGCTCAATCTTTGATTTTTTTAAAGTAAAAATTTTACTTTCATTTGACATTAACAATTTTTTTTATTTTTTTCTTTATTTATTTATTTATTTTTTTCCTTTTTCTTTGCCTTGGTACATGTAAAAATTCTGAATTAAATTCTCTCGTTTTCTCTTTTCCACGAATTGTAATTACCGACATATAAAACATTTCATTTTTCTTCCGTAAAACGGAATCGGGTTGATTTTAAGTTTAAAGCGGCAGGAAATTCGGTTTCCTAGCCTAAAACTAAAACGGTTCATTTCCTGAAATGAAACGAAAAAATGAGTATTTGCATTGTTGTTTTTATAAAAAAAAAAGAGGAAGAAAAAAATTCCCGCAGTTATTTTTCTCTACATTTTTTAATCGTGAAAAATACCTTCACTAGTAAATTTTTTTTTTTTTTTTTTTTAATTTCGAAATGTAAAGCCCAACAAAACATATCGAGGGCCTCTCCACATTATAATAATATCCAGTGCCGATGGTGGATTTCCTTTCGCATCGGAGAATAAACTGAAACGATCTTAAAAGCTTTTCATCTATTTATGGATCCACAATGCGTTTCGAACGAGATACAAACATTTAAATGCTGTATTCCCATTGCTGGATTTAGTTCGCTCAACCTGGAAATTTTTATGCCTCGGCCGTTTTCAAAAAGTACGTTCTGTGTAACACAAAACGTAAAACGGAAAAAGGAAGCCCGAAACTCAAGGGTCAAATTTCAAATTCGGTTCGTAAAATACTAAGCAAGCCTATTTAAAAAATTCAAATCGAATCAGAACTTAATTATACAGTTTGTTTTCA
Source organism: Liposcelis bostrychophila (assembly GCA_037577465.1). Taxonomy (NCBI): domain Eukaryota; kingdom Metazoa; phylum Arthropoda; class Insecta; order Psocodea; family Liposcelididae; genus Liposcelis; species Liposcelis bostrychophila. The sequence goes on along the minus strand of CM075212.1, from coordinate 16,225,812 downwards.
AAATTCATTGGTAATTTCGTTACAAGAATTCGGGTCGCGACTGCAAAAAAAAAAAGTTCTTTTTTTATCAGATTGGCAGTATTTATAATTTCTCTTTTTTCGGAAAAAATCCAACACAATTGTGAGATTTAACTTTTTTTATTTTTTGTAATTTTTTTGTTTATAGACTCAGTTAAACCTGCGCCGAAATAACTTTACTGATGAATTTAGAAATTTTGTAAAATTTTCCCTTTTTCAGGGCGTTTTTGACTCAGAAATGACTTGACTGAAAATACGGATCTCATTTAATCAAATATTTTTATCTTATTCACTCATTTTTCAGTCTAATCAAATTCAGAATTAAACAATATTAAATAGAGAAGCAGTATAGATTTAATTAGACTTCGTTGTAATTAGAGAATTTTATTGTATCCGAAACAAGGAAATGAGAATCAAATATCTGCCATTAAATTTTTCGTGTTGGGAGTGTTTAATTTCGGATAATGTTTTTATTCTCCTTTCTTGCCATTTTGAAATCAAAATGATTTACTCTCTACCAAATTATATATATTTTCGGTAGCACCACCCACCATCGGATTAGAGAAAATTTATATTTTGTAAAAAAAAAAAAAAAAAAAAAAAAGTAATCGAATTGTGCTGCCTAATTAATAACACAATGTAAGATTTATTTTAACTTATTATGAACATGAAAGCAGAATAAGAGAATTATCATGAAAAGCATGAGATAAAGAACATTTTCGGTAGCACCACCCACGATCGAATTAGAGAGAATTTTTTTTTATTTCAAAAACTTTTCTTATTCAGCATTTCAAATAAAAAAAAGAGGCTTTTTAATTCACAAACGCGAGTTTTTTTATTCAAATCGTAAATTTTTATTAGATTTTCGTTGATTTCATTTGAAACAGAAAACCGAAATGATTTTTTTTTTTTTTTTTTTTTTTTTTTTTTTCAGTTGTGTTTATTTTAGCCTTTTTTCTAAGCTTTCAGTTCCACAATTTAATTACGAGCTCTTCTTCGCATGATTAATTTAATTGAATTTAATGGAATAACACTTCTTTTTCTTTTTTTTCTCAGTGCGTATATTTCAAAGTTTTATTCCAAGGTAATTATAAAATCGTACCGTACGGTACAGTAGCACCCAGAATCCGAAGTCGTAGGGTAAATATTTTTGCAAATGATCTTTATTAGTAGTCTAGTGTGATTTAAGAGCCGTGACGCGGTTTTCCACCTTTTCCCCAAATTCTATTTTCTCTGGAAACGGAAAAGATTGTTAAGCTTTGTTTAATAAATTTTCGCTTCCTTTCCCCTTCTTAGATAAATTTCTTATTTCATGCAGTTAATGTTTAAATAAGATCGCGTTGAATATTCGATGCATATGCACTTTAATTAAAAATAAGATGAGTATAAAGCGACGAAGTATTAACGTTCTTAATTAAGAGATTTGACATGCGCGTAATGACGCCTTCCACATCTACTTTATTCTCCTTGTTTCGCTGAAAGAGGAAGGGAAGATTAGAACGTGGAGTTCTCTCTCCTTTAAACACTAGTTTAGTTTTTCTTCCCTAAAAAAGTAATGGGAGTCCAGAAAATACAAGTAAAACAGAAAATCACTTAAAAGATTAATATCCCAGAGTCGGGGAAGGAAAATGATTTTATGCCCTGCAGCTGTCAGGGAACCCGGTTGACAAATACGGCAAACAAGCAGGAAGATGTTTCGTTTACCTAACTTTCTGCATGAAATATTTTGATTTAACATGGTTATAATCATTCGTAGACTGAGCGGCAAAGGTTATTTCGGGTCTGCATTTGTATGCTTTAATTCTTTTTCTAATTTTTTACGGGTAGGAAGGGGGGGGGGGAATAAATTTACTGTAAGAGTTCTAAAAAAAAAATTAAGATTCCCTAATAAATAATTATAATTTGAGCTTTTCATACGGGCATCACAAATTATAATTCCGAAAACTAAAGCAGTATTCAATTCAGTCATTTAATGCAGAACATAAATTAGAGATGCCACGATGTAGTCAGAATCAGCCAAGCCCCGGTCATAGTAAATTCGATCATAATATTGCTCCTAGCTTCAAAACAATACCAGGGATTAAAAAGCGGAGTTCATATTCGTAATTTCCGGAATAATAACATTTCCGCTGGAAATTTTTTTTTTTTCCAAAAAAGAAAATCGCCGATTTTTTGTTCCTTATTGAATTTTCCGGACTTCTACGATTACCTGTAGTTTTTCCCGGTCCAGTAATAAATTGGAAGAAAATATGGTTCATTTATGCGTTATGAGAGCACTGATTCCGATAGTGAGGCATCGCAAAAAAAATTCAGAAATCCCTTTTCCCCAAAATCGCTCTTGACTTCCGAAAAGAGATTGTAATCCCAGACCTTTTTTTAATTTCGGTATCCCGGGATCCAGATATTTCATCAAAATCTTTTGATTTTGACTTTTTTTTTTCATCGCAATACGTTATTGTTCCATTTTCATACGTTGTTACCTCCGTTAAAAGGTATATTAGATCTTAATATCAGAATTAACATCAACTTTTTGGTAAATTTGTACCCTATAATGCAACAACGAATTAGTGTTAACGAAATTTTATCCATAACTTCGATATATCGATAAATCGACACAAAACTTATTTTATATAACTATCGATATTTTTTCGATATTTACAATTTTATAAATACACCATATCGATATTTTTGGTCGATAATTTGAACGATATTTTCGGGAATTTTGCAAAACAAAATTTTTAGAATATGTAGGAAAAAAAGTGCCATTAACAAACATTTTTAACTTTTTTTGGCCAACAATGCCATTTGGGCGCTTCAAAGGGCCCGAATGGAAAAAAATAAAACAGCTTTCATCTTCATCCACCGTGGAGTGAAGTTGAAAAGAAGGGGTTTTAAATTTTTTTCGAGTTTTCGAAAAGGTCAGAAAAATTGAAATTATTAAAACTTTTTGTGAAGACCCAAATTTAAAAAAAAAATTGAAGAAAAAAAAATTATTAATTAAAATTTTATGAGCAAGTAAACTCTAAAACCTTTCAACTTCACCCCAATCTACGGTAATTAAAATTAATTTAATAAGTTCAACTATGACTTCGATTATTTTTAATATTTTTCTGTTCCCCATGAAGCTGAGATCGTAAATTCGTTCTTAATCATTTTCTTGTAAATTTTGTTAAATTTTGGACTAATAACTCCTAAAAACACAACATGTGTACAATTCAAAATCCTGGATTAAATAGGCCCTAAATCCCAGGCTTGCAGTCTTTACTTTCGAACATTGGTCTAGTTACCTATGGTATACAGTATTTGCAAAATTTTAAAATGGCCTATTTTAATAATCACAATCAGACACTTCTAAGCTATGCTGTATGATTGTGTAAAAAAAAAAAACGCTGTCATTTGTCGACACAAAATGAGTTCAACACTAAAATTCAAAATAACGCCAGAGAAACGGTTAGGCGTAAATTTTAAAAGCTTCCAAAAATAATAAAAAAAAATTTAAGCACTTTCCCATTATTACGATGAGAGTCATAAGAATTGCATTTACATATACTTATCGTAGGCTCAGCATAAACGCAGTTTACGAGTCTTGGGACATTATAAATGAACGAGGAAACATTGTGAAACATTGCAGTGTAATATCGCGATTATAGCTCGCATATATCAAAAAACAATGTTAAAAGAAGTAAGAAAACGGTCCCCGAAGGCATTGTAATATTATTAACATGATATTTCGCTTGCTTTCATCGTTTTTTTTTCCTATCTAATCATATACGTATGGATTCCGCTCGCAGCATGAGCTATTAATTGGGGTTTCGAACACTAAACAGAAAATTGTAAAAGTTTTGTTTAAATTAATCCAGTTCAAATGGAAGATTTCCGTAGAAGAAATGTTTTTATGTTGTTGCGAAATGTCTTATGCTTTGCCTTACTTTCGGCTGAGATATTTCTGATCCGCGAAAATCGTTCTTAAAAAACTTGTTCCGTGATCAAAAGCTTCAAACTGAAATCGATTTCTTGTTAACCGAGAAGACAAAATTGATGAACTCGAAGTTATTAAGAAAACTTGAAACCGATAACGAAGTCGATTTCACAATCGGGTTGTAATTAGGCTTCACGGTAAGTGAACAGAAAAAGTAGAAAAACATGAAATCGAATTTTTAAAGCTTTTTCCAAAAAAAAAAAAAAAAAAAAAAAAAAAAAAAAAGGTTCCTTTTCTTTTTTAGTTTTGAATTAAAGCTAAAACCTTTTCATTTTATTCTATTTGCTCGTTTTCAAATTTTCTTATTTTCGCAAGTCAGGATCCCCGGGAATAAAAGGATACTCGAATAGAAAAGGAAAATAAGGTGTGAGAGCAACAGAAATAACGAACAGAAGAATCGTTTAAGCGCTTTTAATCGGTTCGGAGATGTGGATTATCTGAGAAAGAAATTTCCTGGAGAGATCCACTTAAAATCTATTATGTTCTATATATATTTTTTATTTGAAAAAAAAAAAAGTATAGTCATGAGAAAAACGAAACCACTTTTGAAAAGTGATAAATCAGGTGAGGTTCCTTACTGACAACGGGGAAAACAGAAAAACGAAACAAACGAGTTGGAAAAACTTGACAGAAGGATTTAGAGTGCAAGGAAGTTGATGGATTTTTGTTAATGCATTATATAAGAAAGGAAGAAAAATCACATTTTATTGTGATATGTTGCTTATTGCCGAGGAAATTTTTTACTCTTTAGATGGTTGGCAAAAGTTTAATAAGTCTTACGTGAGGATGTAAGCATACCGAAGGTGCAGTCTTGACAAAATGAGATGGAATAAATATAAAAAGGGTTGATGTTGAACAGACATCTCCTTCAGCTGAGCCCGAGGAAATCAATGCTGAAAAGTGGGAAGCCAATCGGCATTTTATATGCACCTATAAAGGTGACCGATTTACCTCTCATTCGTTTACAAATCGAGACCTTAGAAATAAAAGGTGAAAAATGAGCAACTTAGGCCTACAATGTTAAATTCCAGTACTTAATATCTTTTAGTTCCAAGTTTAAACGCAAAATCGTTTGGAAGTACTTGTAACCTTTTGTTTCTAAGGTCGCGAAATCTATTTTTAAGGATGGATATGGGCTTGATAGGTCCATACCATGGTTATGAATGATGATAAGGACATTTTGGTTAGGGTAAAGCAGATGGCTTTTTTTATATATAATTATATATAAATTATATATAAAAAAAGCCACCTGCTTTACCCTAACCGATATTTTTTCAACGTATATTATTCTAGACTTAGTACAAAGTCGGAACCACACAATATTGACATGGGCGCAAGGAGCCTAAAAGTCTGCAAGGAGGGGGAAGGGCTAGACCCTAGAAGCTCTTTAATGTATAACTCCCATAACATCACTATTTTGAAAAATTAAAAGTTCTGGGGGGGGGGGGGGGGGGAGACTAATTTTCCCAGATCTTTTTTTTACTTTCGCCCATCTGGGCAGTCTCCACTGTATAATATTCACCGCATTCGCGTTAGGGAGCGTTCAAGTATTACGTAGGGCTTTCTTTAATTTAGATTTTCCGGACCCTTCCCCCCTCCCCCCTGTAAGAAATCGTAAAAATTCTTGCACCCCCTCCGCCCCCTTCCGGTCTTACGTAACAATTGAACGTTCCCTTATCCGCCTTACGTATTTACATAATTGCACTGGAAGTAATTAGCAGTTTTGACTTGCCGGTTTTCAAATTTTAAATGTTTTTGTATAAAATTTGTTAGTAAGTACCAAAAAAAATAAAATAAAATAAAATAAAATAAAATAAAAAAATAAAAAAATAAAAGAAATAAAATAAAATAAAATTGATTCAACATTATGTTCATTATTATTTGTATTAATTTGAAAATTACGATCCAGAATTGTTTTTTAGAAGAGGCAAAATTCTAAAATATGCCAAATAACTCGAATACTATCTAGTGTAAAATTCAGTTCAGGAAAGTGTTCATTTTCAGTTCAGGGAAGGAGGGGTCAAATAGGTCTGGAAAAGTGAAAACGTAATATTTCATTGGTACCTAAGAGAACGTTCAAGTATTACGTAAAATTTTTAGAAGAAGGGGGGGGGGGGTCCGCATTAATCATCTCCGCCATAAGCTAAGTATGGTAAAATATCTTACAACCGGGGGGGGGTTCGAATTCACCATAATCATGCTTACGTAATACTTGAATGGCATTTTAGAGTCATTTGATTGCTAAGATTGAATTGAAAATTTTAAACTTCCTGTTTTTTAGGTACCGGTAGTCAAAAAGAATTTTTATACCACAATAAAAACTTAAATCAATAAACCCCCTTAAAAAAAAGTGTAAAAAGTTCATTTTAACATCAGAAAAATATTTATCACGTAAAAAAAAAGTGGTTTAGCCTGGGATCATAGATCATGTTCACGTCACCGCAATCCTCTAATCTTATTTAAGGTAGTTAATAAATGTTTCAAAAAAAAAAAAAAAAAAAAAAAAAAAAAATTCAACTCTAATGTTTTTTTTTTTTTTTTTTCTTTTAGGAATTAGCTTTTGCCTTGAAAATCTTAATTTTCCGAATAAATCCGTTGCAGCATTTTTATCCCTCATCGTTCGATCCGTTTTATCATGAAAACATGTAAAGTACCTGAAGCTCTTAAGTTTTTAAAAGGTCGACCGTTTCACCGATCGGTGGCGGTCAAATTAATGAAACGTGTTTAATAAATTCGCGCCAACTGAAAAGTTTCGGTTATCTGAATTTTAACGACGCCTCGTGTGCTTGTAATTTTCCCTCTTAAATCCTCCCATCACGGTGCGACCTTTTTACCGAAACAAAAAATAATCGGCGTTCGGGTCCTCGGTAATTGCTTTTCAGGAACGCTTGCGAAATCCGCAAAATGGTTTCGCATAGTCGTTCAAGCGTTTTCTTTTTCCGGTATAAAATTAATAAAAATTATGGTAATCACTGGAGGGTAGTAATGCCACGACCATTTACGATCCAACCAGCAAAAAAAAGTAACGATTGTTAAGCCGACAAGCAAAAAACAATTCCTCGTTTCTCTTTTCATTTTTCCTTATATGAGAAATCGTGTCGGTTTTTGAGAGACGTCTACCCAATTTGTAGTTTTTTTTAAAGATAATAGCAATTTATTCGAAGGACGTAGATTACTTCAAAAGAAATATAAAAAACCAAGATTTTCCGAATCCTCTTAAAAATGTTAAGATTTTTTTCTTTGTGCCCGATATAAGATCATATTATTTTATATTTATGAAAAAAAATCAACTATAAAGTCTTCAGAAATTTACACATTTAGGACCCCGCATTTATCAAGCCTCATAAAGCTACTCGATTCGAATAAAATCCTGAAAGTCATGATTGGGTGAACGGTAGATGCCGAATTAAGAAGTAGCTCAATAAAGGATTTTACCGCAGGACCCAAAGTCTCTTGGAACTGGGTGAAATTGATGCCGGTTTTACCTTTTCTAAAGCCTAAATAATCATATTTTAAAATTAACACTTATTTTTATTTGTGTCTCGTATTACCATTTAAGCCATTGCCACCTTCATAATTCAACGCAGTAATTAGGAATTTAATCCGAAATTCGCATTGGTAAATACATTTTCGAATTGTATAAATAATGGAATATGATTTTAATGCGCTCTTTCGGAGCATCATTGTATCCTTAATGAAAGCATATAAAAGTTTATTTGTCACCATTAAAGAGAAAGAGGTTAAATAAGTTTATAGCTAATATTTGTTCCATCCTGTTGTTCTTCTACGTACGATACGATAGTCATATGGCGCAATACAACTTTTTGTATTTTTGCAAGAACGATTTTAAGCTTACCCCTCCTCCTCAGTCTGTTACTCAGAATGATACCTCAGGAAGTTTCGACTTAAAAAGTAAGTTTGAAAAATTCATTTGAAAAAAAAAAATAATAATAAATAAAAATAGGTAAATTAAAAAATAAAAATAAAAATTAAGAAAAAATATATTCAAATTTTTATAGCAAGAGCTTTTTTTGGGTTTCTCTTTAGAGGAATATGTGTATATAGCGGGGAGCAATTTTATCATTTTTTTACCTGATATTTTCTTAAAAATGGCCTTACGTATTTTTTAATCTATTTTTTTTTTTCGTTTGCAGGTAAGAATTTTGGAAAACCGGATTTTCTTTTAAAAGCTTCTGAAAGAAACCGTGAAGATTAATTAAACAACTCACACGTCCAGTCTTGTTCAAGTGAGGTAAAAAATGCTTAATACTTAATTACTTTACTTACTATGCACGGTGGAGAAACTTTTGTTGTGTAATTTTATGAAAGTAAACATAGGAAACACCGCCATAAAAATTGCTTCACCGTGCAATAGCATCACAGTTAGCAAATTAAGGTGACGCAGGAGTGATTCATTTTTTTGAACACCCTATACTTCGAAATATGCTAATGTCATCCTTTGGTGCTAGACATCAAAATTCCGCTTTTGAGCAACAATTCTTATCAATCTTAGGCACCTTCATGACATTGTATATTACGGTACTGCGACAGAAAGAGACGAATTTCACTGTAACTGCGAACTTTCGTTTGTATCCACTGCCTTCGAAAGCAGTACATTACATATATGAGGAATGAAAAATTCTTTAAGGCCGAATTACACGCGGCTAGTGTACTAGCTCGTCTCCTATATTTAACTTAAGTAGAAGCTACTTGCTACTTAAGTTAAATATAGGAGACGAGCTAGTACACTAGCCGCATGTAATTCGGCCTTTACCTGCCCGTATAGTACTTTTTGGGAAACTTACTATAAATTCCCGGGAATTTATCCTGGATCAAAGTTTCCCAAAAACATACTGTATTGTCGATACTGTATTGTACTGTATTGAAGATACGTTTTATTCTTAGAAGGGTATTTTCCAGACCTGTTACCAAGAGGAGAGAGGAAGACAAGGAGTGTTCAATAGGGTGGTTCGAAAATCAACTTTTTTGAAATTTCAAACTCCTATATCGGGAAAAGTTTCTTTATAGGTAGAGTATCTACCCTGAATTTTTTCAGACTTTTTGAACGGCATCCTGAGGTGTCAAATTGGCCTTGAAATTTTCAAAAAGCTCATAAAAGGGCCGAAAATGAATCTTTTTTTTTTTGCATAAAAGACCATCGATTTCTATCGGAAATTTCGCGTAGATTACGAATTTGAAGCCGAAAATTAGTTTTGGTGTATAATTTTTGAGCTACAGGCCGGGTTTAAAAGCTCTAAAAACCTGGGTATGGTATTTTGTCTGTGGCTCAAAAACTGTGCACCAAAACTAATTTTCAGCTTCAAATTCGTAATCTACGCAAAATTTCCGATAGGAATCGATGGTCTTTTATGCAAAAAAAAAAAAAAGTTCATTTTCGGCCCTTTTATGAGCTTTTTGAAAATTTCAAGGCCGATTTGACACCTCAAGATGCCGTTCAAAAAATCTGAAAAAATTCAGGGTTGATACTCTACCTATAAAGAAACTTTTCTCGATATAGGAGTTTTGAAATTCCAAAAAAGTTTATTTTCGAACCACCCTAGTGTTCAAGCCCCTTGAATATTTTTTTTCTACGTATTAACCTATCTCACTTGTTAAAAAAGACTATTTGGGCCCTTCATAACAGGACTGTGCGCTCTCTACTTTCTCAGGCTGATTTTGGGACCAATACTTTCACAATAAATTGGATTCTGAAAATATTTGCATTACCTATTCAAAACTGTGAAATCGCATGATGAGGATTTTTAAGGTAAACTGAATCCAATAAGGGGCTGTCGGTTGCTATACTGGTAAAATGGCAGCCTACTTCAGACTGGTTGTTATTCCCTTCTCATATTCAGCCATTTGCTAACCAATCCGAAGCCGATCGCCATTTCATTTGGATGGTGGCCCCCTAGAACAGCGGATTTAACTTGCCGTAAAAATCCTCATTTTTTTCTGAATTTTAAAATATTGTGGTTAATTTCGGGGCCACTCAAGTATTACGTAAGCATGATTTTGGTGAATTTAACCCCCCCGGTTGTAAGATATTTCGCCATACTTAGCTTATGGTGAAGATGGTAAATGAAGACCCTCCCTGAAAATCGTACGTAATACTTGAGCGTTCCCTTAGGAGCCCGTGAATTCGTAGCTTGTATGTTGCTCTTCATAGTCACGAACAGTAGATTTCTGAAGTGCACAGAACACCAACATATTCTAGACATTCAAAATCTCCCTTTTGTCCTACCATAAAATTTTTCATAAATGTGGATTCAATATACAGTCCAGTTCGTTTATAACTTAATGCAAGGGACTGGCACTTTTTCTACGTTATAACCGAATTTACGTTATAATAGGATTTGGTCCTAGGTCTTTCGGTCCTTTGGGACCGGGCTAATTTGTATGTTATAACCGAAATTACGTTATTACCTGACATGTTATAACCGAACTCGACTGTATTTTCTTAAACATTTTTAACGATTCTGTAATACGAAAAATACAACTACATTTGACCTGTAAAATCATTTTGCCTGATATTTAAATATTGCAGTATTAAACTCGTCAAAAACACATCATTTTGTTTTGCTCTTTAGCGTAGTGAAAGAAAAGCCACGAGGAAAAAGTCGTATTTTTCGTAGAAGGAGCTCTTTTTTCATTTTATATACGCGACACATCAATATAAAGGTAATAATAACCTTGATAATTTGATAAGGTTATTTTATATAAAAATCTCCTGAGAAATGAAAATTGTATGGCGATACCTTGGGGACAAATATCGGAATTTTCGCGCGAATTCGTGCATTTCAAAATCACTCAAGTGAACAAGAAAATGTTACGAGTCCCTCTACGGTGCGGAAAATGGAAAAATAAAAGTCGTTACATTGTAGCAATATGACGTCATTTCGTTTTATTTAAGCTTAATGATCTCTTTCCTCGGAAGTAACAAGAAACCTTAAGGGAACTTCGTATTTCGTTTATTTTAATATTTTTCTTATGACATTAACAAAAAAAAAATCCTTTTTTTTTTCTCAAATGCATAAAAGATCTCGTTAAGATTTTAATCTTTTCCTGACGCAAAAATTTTTTAGATTCACAAGATTTTTTTTTTTTTTTATCCTCTTTCCTGCATAGAAATCTTTAAAATCTGGAGAGGGAAAAAGTTTTTGGAAAAAAAGGAAATTTAATTAGCTTTCGTAAGTCGATTAGCGTAATTTGATTGTTACGAAACAGGCCAGAAGTTTGGCCTTGTCGCCTGAAGGGTGAATTTCTATCTGACAACTTTGTATGTAGGCTTGTATAGGTTGAACTTTACACGATTAGGGTTTCTGAAATGTTACATCAAAAACCTAATCAATCAGTAAAGAGACGGAATGAGACTTAAAAATTCAAATCGGAAAATAAATAAATAAATAAAAAAGGTTTAACAAACAAAGGGAATGTGGTTTTGGACAATATTCGTGCCAGGATTAACAAGATTGATCATTTTCGTCCGAATTCGATTTTTTTCTCTCAACTAGAAATTTTTTTGAATAGATGTAGAATGATGAACTGGCGATGATGCGTAAAGACTTGCAAAAGTTACAAAAAGTCCCCCTAACCAGTTAAAAAAAAAAAAAATAGGATTTAAGAAATAGAAAATACTAAGTTAAAGCCAATAAATGAAATATTAAAAAAAAATAGTGCTTTAAATTTAGATGCTCATCAAAATCAGTTCTTGTATTTAACACTTTTTCGATTATCAAATTTAATTTTACTATGTTAAGCTTTGCATAATCGATTAAATAAGCACAAATCAAGTGAGTAGAAAGATCCTATTTAGGAATTTAAGATTATATTCCATGCATGAGTTAATAAAATAATTGAACCACTTTGTTAGAAGCTCCTTTAGAGATAATTTTCCTCCCGATGACCCGCTAATAGGATGAAAGGTTTCTCAAGAAGCCTTTCCTCCAATGATTAACTACACTATTTGATCTGTTTTAATTATTCGTGAGTCTTCAAGACGAGCGAAACTTTTGAAAAGAGTCGAACCGACTATTAACAGGAAATACTTTACAAAGCTATTTCTGTCATGGCATATTAAAAATTAAAAGGGCTATAAGTCGCATACTTTGAAAGCCTTTTAATAGGTCAACCGTTATGAACAATTTTTCAGAAACAATTAGGAAATTTTTTTTTCTCTCAGAAAAAAAAAATTGACTGTATTTTCTTCTGATAAACTCTCACCGTAATTAAAAGTGTGTGATATAATGTGATATAATGATGCGGAAACTGAATTCCCGGAGTTGTTTGCCAAACAAAGTATCAACTTAAAATTACACATCGTTGAAAATGTGAAGGAAAAGTTTTATTCTGAATATATTCGGTCACATATGTTGCCTTGGAAGTTTGTTTTAATCCCGCACATACATAAATAAATCACAGCTGCAGTCGTGATTTAAGTCAAAACCAAGATACTCGGAAGAAGAGTTAGTATAATAAAATGGCGTGCCTGAAAACAAGTTCTTCAACAGCGGAAATTTTCCGGGAGCAAAGAAAAGTGTAAAGTCTTAGACAAGAAAAACTTACTTTCCGCGGGAATATATATACAGATATAAGCAACTCTGAAACGATTCGCGGTGATCCGTTCTCGATATAAAATGGAAAATCTTGCGTAATACGATTCGATACGTCGCCAAAGGCGAAACATTCCGAGTGCATTAAGAGGATTCGAAATACATTCCTGCTTTCCATCCGGGATATTATTAGACCCTTCCGGATAAATTTTTACCACCGTTTTTATTTCTTTATCGTGTTTGTTTAGATCCGCATTTCTCGCGACTGAAAAAAAAAAAAAAATGGTTTCGTTATGATTTTCACATTGGAACGCGTTTTCATGTTCTTAAGAGTAAAGTGGCGTGTTCATTTTCGAGGACTTTCACGTGTAATGTTCAGTCTCATATATTCTTAAAGATGACTCCTGCAAAAAAAAGGAACTGTTGTTTCATGATGTTTCAGCATACCGAAAATAAGTTCGGTTCTAGGCATCTATTTTTATAAGGCATCTATTCTACATAAGTTAGGCATCTTTTTAAGTTGTCAGTATTTTTTAATTAAATGTCAGTATTTTTAAATTAAATATCAGTATCTTTATGAAAGAGTCAGTAAAACTATTATTTGTCAGTATTTACATGGTCAGTTAAAAAAGTGTCAGTAATTTTAATCATTTGTCAGTAAAATCAATTATTTATCAGTAATTATCAATATTTGATCGGTAAATTCATGCAAAACAATTTTTTTGTTGAATTTTTTTTTTTTTATATTACAGTATATATACTGTATTTTAAAAATTTAAATCTACATTAACGCCACTGCGAAGGAAAAAAAACTTCAAAATTATATCAATGAGTTTTGCTTGGTTCTGCAGGCTTCTGTTGCTAAATACAAATTTTCGAATTAGAAATTATCTGACATCAGAATCAGAAATCGCCTGATATGCGAATCATTGCCTCTGAAAGATACTAATAACTTTAGTTTTCTTCAGGTTTTTAAAATGACATCTTGAGGTGGAGCAATGACCTAAAAATTTTTTGAAAGCTAAAGCTGATATTAGAGCAAAAAATAAATAATTATTTTTCTACTGAGAAAAGTACAGATTTTTGTCGGAAATTTTGAGATTACAAATACTTGAAGTTTAAAATTACGTTTAGTGTATACAAGATTTTTAAATTAAGAATGAAAAACGTTTAGAGAATTTTAGAGCTTCAAAAACTGATTAGTGATTCGCACAAGACCAAGACTGTCTCGACAAGACTTTTAAACAAGACTTAGGCTCAAATTTTGTTTCTGGGCATATGACATTAAGCATTTCAAAATAAGTAAGTCTTGTATTGTCCAAGAAATATTGTTTTAAAACAAGAAATATTGTACAAGACTCAAAATAAGACTCGCTCGGTTTTGCAATGTTCAAGGTAATACACATCCAGAAACGAAATTTCAGTCGAGTCTTGTACAATATCTTGTGCGCATCACTAAAACTGATCTATAACTCAATAACTACTCATCAAAATTAATTTTGGGCGTCATATTCGTAATATACGCTAAATTCCCGATAAGAATCACTACATTTTTCAGTGAAAAAAAAAAAAAGAAAAAATGATTTTTAACCCTAAAATAAGCTTTTATAAAACTTTGAAGGTGATTACGCTATACCTTAAGATGTTATTTTACCTTTAAAACTAGTCATTAATAATCGGTTTACTGATAAAAATAACATTATTTACTGACAAGAAATAACTTTTTTACCGACAGGAAGCACTTTATTTACCGATAAATTCGATATTTTTTACTGACAAATAATTATATTTACTGATCGATTCTACCGATAAAAAAAATTAAAAAAAATACTGACAGCTTTAACATATTCTGTTCTTAAACTCTTTTCTATGGCCTCGTGACTTCATGACCACCATCTTGTTTGTGGCTTATGCTATAAGCTTAATTGTACCTATAGATAAAATATTCTGCCTATTGAAATTTCCACGTAACATTTTAAAAATTAACAACGAACAGACTTCTGGTGACGCAAAAATTACAGGCCTCGAACTTGGTCCCTGAAAGTCCCTAAAATCCATATTTTTAAAAGAAGTCCTACAAAGTACATACTTAAATTCGAAAAATGGTCCCTAAAAGTCCATAATCTTTGAATCTGCAGCGCGTTTACGAAAAATTTCCTATTGTTTATAATAAAGAATATGATTACGAGGCAAAAATTTAAAAAAAATTTTATAGAAGATTTTTAAAAAAATTTAATAAAAAAAGAGAAAAAAACGATTAAATTTTTTTTTTTTTTTTTTTTTTTTTTTTTTTTGTTTTTGCTAGAATTTAAAAGTTTTTAAGTCATGTCACAAACCTTTAAAATTAATCATATAGAGGAAGGTGCCTAAAATAAAAAAAAAAACTGACTAGTTTTAGGCTACTTTTGTGTTCTTAAAAAGGTCCTTAATTTTCATGTTTTTGGTCCCTAAAGTCCCGAAATTTCAGACCAGAAACCGGTAAACCTGAAATTATAGAGCTAACAAATTATTTGAAGTATAGAAGAAGCATTTGTTAAGGTGAACATGGAAAAAAACTTCCTTTTAGGTTCAAGAAATTCTTCGAATTGTTTTTTAATCAAGAATGTGGAATGCTGATAATTTTAATTTCTTTATTTTTCTAAAAACAATGTGGAAAGGGCATTTATTTCCGTTCGCTCAAATATAAAAAAAGTGTTAATTTCACGAACGAAAATATTTGATGTATTTAACCGTTCAGCCATTATGATTTTCGTCGCCAATGTAGGCGAAATAGGCTTCAGTAGGATGTGTCTATATGGAAGTCTCTTACCTTTCACTCCCACTATGAAATCAACTACTTATCCTCTATTTAATGTTTTAAGCAGCTTATTCACCAAAAACTCATCTTTTCTATCTTTCTGGAATCTCCATTTACACTTTTTTTTTTCTTTCTAGAGAATTTAATTACGCGAGCTCGGTTAAAACAAAAATAAACAAAGCTTCAAACCCAAGCTGGAGGTTTGTAATCGAAAGCGAAAATGTTTACCTGGAAATAAAAACGCGAAATGAAGTCAACCACCGAAAGAGGAAAGTAAATTTGTCACTCACATGAAGGGGAAGATATAGGATATGCTACCACGGATAAAGTTTATTATTTTTTTCAGAGTTCCTCGTATTTTTAAAATAATTAGATTCCTTACAGAAAAATTTTAAACTCTTATACCTCTTCAGCAACTGATATTTAATCTTAAATCCCAGGAGGAAAAAAAAATAATCCTCTCCACTTATTTTGATTTGAATGACTTGTGAATTTTTTTTCGTAAAAAGAGGAAATGAAAGTTACCCCGGTTTTATTTATTTGCCATTTTTTCTTATAAAAAGAAAACGAACGTTTTGTCATTCGAACTGAATTAATATCGAACTGATCCGAAAACCGTGTTGCTTGAATTAACAAATCTCCGATGAAGAAGAAAAGAAAATATTTTCTCTTTCGTGGATAATTTTAATTAAAAAATCAAGTTTTCTGTTGTTTTTTGTTTTTCTTGTATTCTCATTCTCTCTTTCGTTTTAAAAACGATTATTCCGCTGATGTAGTCAGCTCTCCTCTTTTTTTTAAATATAATTGCAGCATTCAATTAATATTATTCCAAATTACAAAATAGGAGTTAAAATTCGAATTTTCGTTCCAGAAAATACTTGAACTGTTTCCAAGAAATCTGGATTTATGAAAATGTCTCAAATAAAACATTTTTGACGACCAGTAAGACATTTTTTGAGAAAGAAGCTGAATTTTCAAAAAATCTGCTTTTTTAGTTCTTAAGGTTTTTTTTTTATTTTTTATTTTCTTTCCCCCCCCTCCCCTAAAAACAGACCATAACATGTGAGAACGCGTTTCAACTTCTTTTTTCGTCTTAAACCGTAAAAACTCGAGAAAAGTAAAAGGAAAAAAATGTCTGTGGATTATGTTTTATTGGAATAAGGTGATAAAAAAACGGTGGAAACAATAAGGCACGAACTTTATTTTATTTTCACTCTGTAATTTTTATTTATTTATTTATGCGCTTTTTTTCGAACTCTTTTTTAGCTGATGACACACCAATCCAATGCCGTAAAAACTTCAAAATGTAGACGAAAAAAATCGATTAAAGACATTCCGGATGATGACCTCAAAATTCATGTGAAATAAAATGATATATTTTGCGTTCCAGAAATGAAAACTCTTAACGTTGAGCCTTAATCGGGCTGTGCCGATGTCATAAAATAGAAAAAATACTAACGACCGGATTGGACGAGGACGTCATCCGATTATATTTGAGTACCTCGGAAAGACGCAGTCTTATTTGCCGGAACGTCAATTTCAACCTTGGAAAGATCAATTAAGAAAGCATTATAACCCACACAAATTACTCGATCGACTTCCTTAATTTGCATCCTAACTTCATTTTCAAAGCGAATTATTTTCCTCAGGATGACATGGTACAGATTGGGCTCCTGAGAATTAGTGTCGACGCTGCATAAGATGCAGATTTCATGAATCGATTTTATTTGTCTGCTCTCTAGTGTTAACACTATTCCCAGTACTAACCAAAACATTTTCAGAATAAAATATCTCATCTCAGTTAGTTGTTTATGTTATAACAGAAGTTCATGCTCCTTGTGTCACGTCCCACGTTAGGTGAGTCCAATATTTTCTGACAAAGGATGTCGGACTCGGACTATCTAAGTAAAATTAAAGCAAGCCTAATTCTGTCAGAGAACCAGATTGTTCTCTCACCAAAATAAAACAATAAAAGATTATTTGACTAAAAAAAAAAAAAATAAATAAAAAATATGTTCTGGTCACTGAAATTTTTTATAAACAAAAATTATGCACAAACTTTTTTTTTAGGAAAAACCCATAAAGCACACTCCGTTCCAGAAACGTTTCGAAGCGTTTCTGAGACCATCGACACGTTTCTGAAGCGCTTTGAAACGTTTCTGGAACGGAGTGTGCTTTACGGGAAGTAACTTTCCCCAAGGTTTCCACAATGTACATTTCGGTGAATAGTCGCTTCGAAACTCGTTTAACTGTTTTATGTTAGGCGAAAGCCGCCACATTTTTATTGTATGAGGCAGTGCATGCTATGGTAGATCGAAAATCAAAAATTTTGGAATTTCAAAATGCTTGATAGCTCAATCGCTGTGGCTCATTATTTGTAAAATTTTTTTCCTTTTCGAAATTTTTTTAAACGGCGTCTTGGTGGGGCGCAAGAGGGCCAAAGTTTTGGAAAATCCCGTAATGGATGAACATTCGACTTTTGAAGTTTTGTGAAAAAAAGTACCGTTTCCCATCGAATTTTCAACGTCGATTTCAAAACTGAAATCTGTATGCGTCTAGCTTTTTCTGTTTTTGAGATACAGGCCAAGTTGGCCATAAAAATGTCAAAACTCTAAAATTTTAACATTTTTATCATATTTTTTTACAATAACTCTGGTACAGAAATAGCTAGACGCAAACCGACTTAATTTTCGAAATCTACCTTAAAAATCCGATAGGAAACTGTATTTTTTTTTCACAAATATCCAAAATCCGAATTTCCATCCCTTATCAAGTTTTCCAAACTTTGACCCTCTTGCGCACCCTCAAGGCGCTGTTTAAAAAAGATTTCGAAAAGAAAAAAAATTTTGCAATAAATAAACCACGGCGATTGCGCTGTCAGGCATTCTGAAAATCTAAAATTTTTGATTTTCGACCCACCCTTGTGCATGTGAAGGGGATTCTCAGCAGAAGATAATTCAAGTGCAAATTCTTTTAAGGTGCTTTAAAAATCTGGTCTGATTTTGGAAAAAGTACTTCAAACATTTAAAAATTTAAATTTAAATTAAAAAAAAAAAAAATCAATATTCGTAGTTATGATGGAAAAACAGTTTTGCAATGCAAAAATAAATTAATCCGGAAACTAACATTGCGGTGTTTGTACATTTAAACCGATTTCATTTTGCGATTTAATTATACAGCATTACATAACCCTGAGGATATTCATTCTCATCTATTTCTTGATTAACACCGTTTCCAATTTCATTTCCAACCCTTGAAATACAATGTTTTTTTTACTTAATTACCATGGCGGAAAATTGTACAATTAGAATATTTTCATACATAAGCATTATTCGTGCAAAGTTATTTTATATAAAAGATTATGTTAAGTAATAACTAACTAATTACTAACGCTTGTTAGTTTTATTACTACTATTGTCCTTCTGCACTGGAGGACAGTGATATCCAAATGCGATCGAACTTCCGATTACAAAACTTTCTTGATGTTACTACTGTTACGATCAAAAAAATATGTCGTGATTGGGCGCGTGCTAATTTAATTTCGTGTGCTGGGAGGGTCATCAAAAGCACCTTCTCCTGATATCGTAAACTGTCAAACTATATTTGACAGTTTCTGCCAGGAACGTCACACCGTCGTTTTAGACGTATTTGACTTTAATGAGCAAATTGTTTCGTCGTTGTTCACTCATACTAACTGGAGCGGAGTCGATATAATTGAGCAGTTGTCAAGTGTGTCTCTTGACTAGATTTGCTGAAATTGCATCTCGGATGCATTGTTATCTCGAGGAAATCGGGATGAATTTTCACAATGAAACTTTTGTCTTAGGGTTCCATTTCAAGGCGACTCCTGTTGAAACGAATACAGAGCTACCTCGTTAACAGTCTTGTAACGGTAATAATCAGCGAAGGATTTATCGACGTTTCATCAGGCGAAAGGGGGGGAATGTCGAACCGTCAGAAAATTTTCCTGTAATATGTAAAATATTTTCCCGTAATGTTCATCAATTTCAAATTAAAACCGATGAACCTTTTAGATGAAATTTTATTGATTTCAACCTCCGGGTGATCTATAAAATTATTCCCGTTCGACGCTTCGAGATCATTTAAATTAGCTTGATGAAAATCAGGTGTCGAGAATATAATATTTCATATTTGTAGAAAAACTTTCATGCAGAGGCGGATTGGTGCGCCGTTCAAAAGTAGCGAAAGCTGTTATCATATTCCCTAAATAATATCGTTTGGTTTTGGATTTTTTTTCCGAAAACTCTCAAAATTTGTTAATAATCCGTGTTTGGGAACAAAAATATTTTTTTTTTCAACTATAACTTTAAATAGTGGCATTAAAAACTTCAACTTTAATTTAAGTCTTAAAACGAGAACATTTCAATTTTTTTTTCTTTTTTTATGAAGCAAAAAAATATATTTTAAAAGATTTTTCAGCCAATATCCAAAACCATCTCTCGTTTCAATAAGTCCGCCTTTTTTTTTTTTTTTTTAAGGATTTCACGTTAAAATGACGCTTTATATATAAAAAAAAAAAAAAAAGAAAAAAAAAAAAAAAATGGAGTGAGAAATAAATATTAACCAGGAATTTTTTCTTCATCAAAATTCCCCTTTTCGCGCGTTTATTGTAATTAACGACTTTTATATCTTTTGTTATTAAATATCAGACGCTTTCTAAAATGCAACACGCTTGGACGCGCATTGTTTTTTACTAGAATTGTCTCTGTTTTTACTAGCCGTAAAAAAATAAAGACTTTTTCATTCGTCGGGGTAAAATGAACATAAATATGGAAAGCGGAAATGGAAGTGCGCAACCGTAACTCTGATATTTACACAGATATCGGAAACCTCTACGGACTACATTTAACATTACAACATTTCCTCCTGACCGTAAAAACTTTTTCCACCGAAAATTCAGCTTGTTTTAAATTTTATTAGGTTACCAAGTTGGAATGGAAAATCTTAAAAGGTCTTACACCTGGAGGACGCAAAATTTAATTAGAATGTTTGGCTTTTTCCTTTCCATTACCTTCTTATCAACAGAGTTATAAAGAAAACTATTTTACGAAAATTTTAAAACGATTTCCAAAGCTAAAAAATATTTTTTTTTTCTTTTTTTTGTTCCAGGTTATGCTGTGACGTAGGGGTTGACAACGAAAACATTTGTTTTGTAGCCATGACGATATGAAGAAAAAATGAAAACAGTCTTTTTAAAGACGAAAATGGACGGATGCGAGAAGAAAACCTGAAAATTATTCTTACCATGAAGACACTGAAAGTACTTTTGTACTTTAGCAGCTTTTTGTCTATTGTAATGGCTCAGATATCGTGGACTCCGATTTTCGTCGACGGAAACAGTAAGTGTGAACTCTTGTTCTTTTTTTTTTTTTTTTTTTTTTTTTTTTTTGTTAATGAAAATTTTTACCTTTTTTGGGATGTGACGAAGTATTTCCCAGACGAAAGATAAATAAGAACGTGAAAAAAAGCTCGGTATTGGAAGAGAGACC
This sequence comes from Liposcelis bostrychophila, assembly GCA_037577465.1. NCBI lineage: Eukaryota > Metazoa > Arthropoda > Insecta > Psocodea > Liposcelididae > Liposcelis > Liposcelis bostrychophila. The sequence continues at coordinate 16,204,956 of CM075212.1, read as the reverse complement.
TTTTTTTTTTTTATGAAACGAATTGCAAGATGAAACATGACTGACGTATAGTCAGAATTTAAAAGATAACAATAAATGTCACGAAATCGTAGATTTGAAGAAATGAAAGGTAACATCGATTTTGTAGTTCAGTCTTTTTTCTTTGTGTATTGTGTTACAACTTTTAAAGAATAGAAAAAGGAAATTTTCCTTTCCAATTTATTTTACAGATTGAAAAAGGCAAACGGAAAGAACTGTAAGTTAGGATGGTTGAAATTTATTTTGAAAACTGAATTGGTTGGTTCGCCTATTTGCTTATTTTTGCATTGTAGGGTCGATTTTGAAAGTCAAAGTAACCCCTTATGTAAGATTTTTCAGGGTCTTTTTTTAGTATTCTTCTGATGTTGGGAAATGAACCTATAACTTGTCCCAATGCAAGGGGCCATTCAAGTATTACGTAAGAATGGCAGAGGAAGAGGCGGTCGAAAATTATTAGAATTACCCACATAATACTTAAAACGGTCCCTAAGTATAATTTCGAACAGAATTTAAGCTTGTAAAAAAACTTCGAAAAATCTTTGAGGATACAATTATTTTACGCTCTTCTGCAGTCTCAGATTGCTGAAAATGATGCCCAATCTGAGTCGCGTTTCAGCATTATTATTTTGTACATCACAAAAATTTTCAATTTTCGAAATTCGATATAAGGTTATTAACTACATTTAATTTGATGTAAATTCTTAAAGTTCACATCGATGAGCTCTGAAGAAATTTTTTTTTTTTTTAAATTAAACAAAGCTGGAAAAAGAATAAAAATGCCGCAACGGCCTGTTTTTAATGTGATGAGATCTTATTTTTTAAAAAGAGATTTTATTTTTAAGAGGATGAGAAAAACACCCTCGTTGTTTAAGCAACTCGGGAAATGAAACGGGGAAGAAATATCATTTTAAAAGTAACTTTTATTCCGGTATAAATGTATCTGGCTAAGTGTGTAGTGTTGGCAACACCGAACCATCCTAGTGCCAACCTATAATCATTCATAAAATATTATATTACAGTTTTTTCATTAGCTTCGTTCATTTCTTCCTCTTTTAAATTATTTTTTATTTTATCGTTCTTTTTTTTTTTTTTTTTTTTTTGGCTTTTTAAACTTTTTATTCATCTCCATTTGACTAATAGCGGATTATATTTTATGTACCGAGATAATAGATAAAATGTACTAACTTTTACCTTTTTGGCATAAGTTTTTTATAAAGTTAGACTTTTCCGGGGCAGAAATAAGCCAATTTTTGAAAGCTATAAAAAATTCAACAGTTAATCTTTAAGAAAAATTTTTTTAATGGTAAGAAGTTTTAATTTTATATTGAGTTATGTTTCAAAAGAAAATATCAATCGAATGTAGTCAAAATCACTAAAAAAGGGTGCCTCTTTTTTATCCGCAAAGGGGGAGGGAGGGCAAAAAAGAGACAAACACGAGATATCCGCAAATTAACACCACAACAAATTTAGAAAATTTTTTTCTTTTTTAGCGAAATAGTCCGGTCTGTGGAGGTTTTAATAATGAAAAAATTCGAGAAAGGAATTTTATTCCATAGAATGCTAGTATAAGATGTAAGAAACCTTGTGTGAAAAATGCGACCAAATCTGATCACGGGTTTGGCAGTTATTCCACAAAAAAGGTCCCAATTTTTCATTTTTCGAGTTTTACATACCGATTTTTATAATCGGGGAAAAATCGCATGGTATCATCTTATTCAGCGTAAAATTCTGCGTTGATCAGTTTTTTATTCGACTTTGTACGATAAATAGAAGCAAAGTTAAAAATTATTTCATGACTTGAAAAAAAAACGGTAAAATAGCTCAAAAATGGCAACTTTTTCTATCTTAGCTTGCGCATCGAAAACGGTGCGTTGTACAAAAAAACTGTAAATGGGTGGTTAAAAGTACTTTTTAAGGCGAATAAAATGAGACCAAGTACGATGCTCTACGATGAAGTAGAGCCGACTTAGGAGAGGCTTTAGATAGGGTATTTTACTAATTTTTTTAATTTTAACGCTAAATCGGCCTTTTATCGACGAAGAGGGACAGGATTTGAATTTTTTTGTGTTTTAAGTGTCTGAAATCTATGAAAATAAGTTACGTCATGTGGTTGACAATTCCCAAATGCCAGGTCCATGTGGCGAATTGAAATAGTAAAATTTTGTGGCTAAAAAAGTTGGACAAAATTAAGAGTGGGGTGGTAAATATTTGAATGATATTTCTCCATGGCATGGACATCACTGCCTTTTAAAAAGGAAAGTTAAGCAAAGATGTAAAAGAAAAAATTGAACAAAGATTTAGAAGAGTACATTTCAAAACTTCGAACATTCCAATCAAAGTTACCAAGTTGTAAGGAATATCCAATACGAAAAAATATAAGTTTCATATATGCACTATATGTACAGTATATAAAATACTTTTTAATAAGTTTGCTAATTATTTTCAAAGTCATTCATTTATTTTATTTCACTTTGAAATGCCATGGAGAAATATCATTCAATATTTACCACCCCACTCTTAATTTTGTCCAACTTTTTTAGCCACAAAATTTTACTATTTCAATTCGCCACATGGACCTGGCATTTGGGAATTGTCAAACCACATGACGTAACTTATTTTCATAGATTTCAGACACTTAAAACACAAAAAAATTCAAATCCTGTCCCTCTTCGTCGATAAAAGGCCGATTTAGCGTTAAAATTAAAAAAATTAGTAAAATACCCTATCTAAAGCCTCTCCTAAGTCGGCTCTACTTCATCGTAGAGCATCGTACTTGGTCTCATTTTATTCGCCTTAAAAAGTACTTTTAACCACCCATTTACAGTTTTTTTGTACAACGCACCGTTTTCGATGCGCAAGCTAAGATAGAAAAAGTTGCCATTTTTGAGCTATTTTACCGTTTTTTTTCAAGTCATGAAATAATTTTTAACTTTGCTTCTATTTATCGTACAAAGTCGAATAAAAAACTGATCAACGCAGAATTTTACGCTGAATAAGATGATACCAATGCGATTTTTCCCCGATTATAAAAATCGGTATGTAAAACTCGAAAAATGAAAAATTGGGAACTTTTTTGTGGAATAACTGCCAAACCCGTGATCAGATTTGGTCGCATTTTTCACACAAGGTTTCTTACATCTTATACTAGCATTCTATGGAATAAAATTCCTTTCTCGAATTTTTTCATTATTGCAGTGATTTTTAATTTCCACAGACCGGACTAAAAGTACCTTTTCTTCATCTTCTTCCAATTTTCACAAAACCAGAACATTAGGCACTTCGTTGGCTACAATGAGGATGGTACAATGAGGTTCGTTGGTCAATGAGGATTGGCTGCAAACCGTCCGGTTTTGTCTAGCTTTGTCTAACAGTATGGCCGATGTAAAAAAACAATCGGTTCATTTTGCAAATATTGACGTAATTTAAGCTTACCGACATATTTAACATGTATATTCGACTTCTTCTAATAATAAGGAACAATTTGGTATAAGTTTCGCCCCATTCAATGCAATATTAACGTTTAAAAATATTAATTAAAAAAGCTTTTTTTTTTTTTTAAAAACCGGACGGTGAACCGGTCGGTTTTGTGTAGCCAACGAAGTGCCTTACACTTAACATGGCGTCGATTTTTTCCGAGCCAATGTCGAATGTCTCACTTTTATCCCCCTGACGGTGTCTCATGTTTTCCCCACAACTTCAAGAAATAATTTTTTTCAGCCGTAAAAATGAAGGAAACTAAAAATTCGGTGACCACGCAATAAAATGTAAGGTTCGATCTACATATATTATTAGGAATTTTTCCAGGTTTCAATGCGATTTGTTTTTCATTCAAAATTCGAATCTTTTTTTTTTTTTTTTTTTTTTTTTTTTTTTTTTGCCTCAATTTTTTGACGTCTTTTTTTTTGCCCCGGAAGACCCTACATATAACAAAACAGGACTTGGGAAAAAAAAATTCCATATAAATATGGAATTCATTATAATTGAATAAAAGATACGTCACTTCCTACATGTAAAATCCACATGTTATGTCTAAAGGGATGCGGTTACGTCCCAAAGGTGGAACGTTATGCATATCATTATTCTCATGTGAGATTTGATTGCGTTAGACAGGCTAATGCATGTTTCCCAATGTTAATTTTTTTCTGTTCGGAAAAAAAAAAAAAAAAAAAAAAAAAAAAAATTGTCGAAAAGATTTTTTTGTTAGAAAATGGCAACGGAATGACACAAAGTTTAACCGACATAAAGGATCAAAATATAAATATTTTCGGCCCTCAAAAGCGTATTTGACACTGCAGAGGAAACTCTGGAGCTCCGCTCTGAGCAAAGCAACCCAGATAAATGATTAAAATTAAAAAATAAGGAATTATGAACTAAAACACGAATGAATAAATAAATAAATCAATGAAAGAGGAAGAATTAAATGAAATATCGATATGTGATATACATTACCAATCAAAAACCGTTAAAATATTATTATCGATTCATAGTTATTAGTTTTTGCTCTCAAGCCAAATCTTCTTTTTTTCCCCTCTTCCACCCCTTCGTATGAAATCTAAATCAAAATCCGATTGAAAAAAAAAAAAAAAAAAAAGCTGATTTTGTTTTAACTGTCAACAAAAGGACAGTTCTTGATTTTTGATATTTGTCCAGGGGTTTCAGCCTGCGTGAAAGGTTTTAAAATTAAAACATTCATTTGGAACAAAGTAGGATATACGTCATTAAACAAAACGATTTGAGAATGAAAAATTGTTCATTTTTCATTGGATGTTTATGCGGTAATTAAAAAAGGTTGATCCAAAAAACAGTAATGGGGGGGAAAATAGGATTTTAATAATCGAAGAGTAAGGGAAGATTGATATATTTTATTTTTTGAAAACAATGATATAACCTCACCATGGGGCTTTACGTTATTAGAAGGATTCCACGTTTTTGTACCCCATAAGCTTGTACCGTTGGGTATTGTTTTAGTTCATTTGCTCCACATTTTGATCCTTCAATTAGAAAGGGTCGAGGGAAAAAGTTTTTTTTCCGCCCCGCCTCTTCTTTTTATTCGTATATTTGCTGAGAGTTTTTTTTTTTTTTTTTTTTTTGTCGAAAAAAGTAGGAATAGTTCGGAAGTAGAAACACAATTGAAAATGGACGAGAGGCAAAGCAATCTAGTAGAAGTGACATGTTCAGTTTGATGAAATAACTTAGTTTTGGAAGTGAAAAGCTCGTCTCAACTTGTGAGCCCCTTATTTGTCTTTATAACGAATTCAAGAGATGTTTCAGGGATTTTCCAGCTTTAGAACCGATCATATTTTGAGCTTTACAAACCAGATTAAATCGATCTTATGTTAATGACTAGATTTATGGCTTTCGATGTTCGTTTCCATGCCATTTATTCTGCGCTGACCGTGCTTCTCATTTTCCCTTCCTCCTCTAAAGCTTATAAAACCAATTTTTTAAACACCTTCAATCTGTAAAAAATATTACCGACTTTTTTTTTTTTTTTCTTTTTTTGTAATAAAATGAAAATCAACGAATCGGAACGAGGGAAGAAAATAAGTCGAGCAAATCGAATTACTTGTTTTCCAACTTTTTAGGAATCCATAATTTAATATTTTCTCGACGTTGACTCTCATCTGTTTTATATCGGACACAATGCATTTCACGTCAAACTGTAACGTTTTCATTTTACTCATTTAACAAGTAATGCAATTAATCATTCTCGTTTATTCAGAAATAATTCTTAATTGCAAGGGATAAAGGTATGCAGGCTTCTTTAGAAATTTTGCATTTAAAAAGAGCTTCAATTCAACATCTCTCTGCCAGTTGTTTATCATTTCGTCAAAACAGTAATAAAATGTCAAATTAATACGAATACATCCTTGTATTTGTTTGTACAATGCTTAAAATCGGTCATTCAAATTTAAATTCTAAAGTAAAATTCTTTTTCGCGCCAGAATTTTCCCATTAGAAAAATCATAAAACTCTATGTAGACTATTTTTTACATAAAATGTTTTACCGCCAAACTTAAATATTTGACAGAAATTTCGACAAAAAAAGTTCCTTTTTAAATTTTAAAACTTTGAAGGGAGTGAATGTTTATTTTATATACTCATTAAAATATGTGAATATGATGCTTGTAATTTTACTTTAATCATTCCTTTTAAAAGGGGGGGGGGGAAACTTATGATCTTTTTTATTGAATTTTCTAAATTAATAGAATTTTAATTAACTTCCGTTATAAGACCACAAAACAAGAGAGAGTAAAAATTTACCTGGCCAAAGACGACAGCCGCGGGGATTCGAACACCCGATCTCTCACTATCGCGGCGAGTGCTCTACCATTAAGCTACGTCCGCCAGTCGATAACCAGTTCAACTTTGCAAAAAAAGAAAAACACATCAACATTGCAAAAAAAAAAAAAAAAAAAAAAAAAAAAATTTTAACCAAAAGCGTATGCGACCCATATTAAGCTTCATGTTTCCTCCTTTTTTATCGAACGTCAGTGAAAATCCTTTTCCAAGCTAAAAGAGTCGCAATTTTTAAATTTTCTTTTTAAATCGATGGCTGTCTCAAAAACTGCGATTAACATACTTGAAAACCATAATGCCTTCGTAAAAAGAAAGACTAAACAAAGGAAAATTAAAAAGGTTGAAAAGGTTGTACAAATGTGTCAGGATCCGGGATTTAAGCTTTAAACATTAAACCTCTATCAGAACTCATTAACTTGGTTGTCGTACCAACGCTTTTGTAAAGTTAGAGCTTTTATACATAATATCCGTGTTTGTCAACTGCTTCAAATAGCGAAATTTTATTTTATAAATAATTTCTTTGCAATTTGCCAAAAAAATATTTTTTTGGTAAAATGTCAGTTAAAAAAAAAACGTGTGATTCGAGATTTTTATCTCCAAAATGATTTATTTTTATTATCGACCGGATATCTGAATATCGAATTCTAAATTCCGGTGAAAACCTCTGAAAGCATCTCATTTGTAACAGAAACTCGCACTTTAATAATTGTTTAATTCGTATCCAGGAGATGAGTTTTAAATGCTGACTGTTTTGTTTTTAAACTAACTAATCTCAACTGTCAGATTCCTCCGCCATTTGTCAACGTTTTGATTTATTCATTTTTTCCGGACAACTTTTAATTACTTTTATTATAAATAATATATTTTTTTTTTTTAACTTTTCCCCGTAATTCGACTTTTTTATCTGCCGTTTGTGAGCGATTTTCAGTTTTAATGATTTCCCAGAAAAAAAAACGTTGATAAAAGAATTTTTCGGTTGTTACAGAGTGATTAAATAAAATGGTAGGTCAAAGAATTTCCGGTTGAATATCTAATGGGCATAACGAGAAATTATTCAGATACTGAATTGAATTATCATTTCTCGGGAGAAAGTAATGACGATTTTGGTTTGTTCGTTTTCAAGGCGAAAATGAAAAGGGAACAAAAAAGTCCGACTCTGCCTTTTTCTAAGTAGTTAAGTCTTTGAGTTTCTGCACCTTGTTAAAGAGGAACTTTCCCGAAACAACCTGATCTACAAGCATTATTTTCTGTCACTGCGGTGAAGCAAATACTTTGATAACCAATTAAAACTTTACTGGTGTCATCACGATCCTTAACAATAGCATTCTCGCCTTGTCACTTTGATTGGGGATACTTTGTGTCGTTTTTTTTTTTCTGCTTTTTTTTCTCCTCTTTTCTCTCTTTTTTCAAAACAGATCATTAAAACTTACTACAATAAACAGGAAGTTGCCAACTAACTAGTGTTCACTCTCAATGATTTATACGGTGATTTGTAAATGACAAAAGTCGCTTCTTTTTTAGATTTTTTTACCCGTGTAATCAGAAATAGCGAGACGTGTTAAGCAGTTTTTTTTAGTATTTTTTTTTCCCCTCCTAAATAATTAGAAAGCGTGGAAATCTTTTTTTTATCCCTTCCTTTCATACAACGGGGTCACTCAAATGCAACGTCATCACTTTTTCGGCGTATTTTGATCCCTGCCTCCTCTTTTGTCAGCATTCATCATCATAGTTTCGACCCCCTCCCCATCCCCTGTGGTTAAAAAAAAAATAATAATTTTTAATTTTCCAACTTAAACGGAAACTGCTGAAAGGCAGGGGGGGTGTAATTCTCTCTGTTGGGGCTATCGGTATGTGGATCTAAGAGGGGACCATAAAGATGTTCAGTAAAAGAATAATAATGCTTGATTTTTCGCTTTCAATGTTAAGGAGTTCGTCAAAATGTTTTGTTAAAATTTTCAAATTAAAAAAAAAAAAAAAATTAAAAAAAAAAATTAGGGAAAAATTGAGGATATCCTCAAAACTGTGCAAATTATAAACTTAAAAATGAAATTCTACTGTACCAAGCGTAAATAATGACAATAAAAAACATTATTTCACAAACTTCCCCATCCCCCCAACTCACCGAAGATCATTATTTGGCCCCCACCCCGCCCTTTTTCAAAATGAACGTCTTATTTGAATGACCCGGACCTAAAATACTGCATGAGGAAATAATTGAGATTTTTTAACGCAAAAGTTTTCTCAGAAAAAATGAAAAGTTCAGCTTGCAGAACTTGGTAAGATTTTAAAAGCTGGAATGCAGACAATGTAAGCCATGCTATTTGGTAAAATCATAAGTTAATCTTAGGTTAAGGCAGCACCAATCTAAAATCTAATATATCGAGGTACCCCGTACCCGAAAACATGCTTTTCATTGAGATCAGTTTTATGCAAAATCTAAAAACGAAAACAAAAACGAAACCACTAGCAACCAGTAGCAACAACAACAACGACCCCCTTTTTGTTAATCAAACAAGAAGCACCTCACTTGAATAACGATATTTTGATGAAAGCACGAATTACATATTAAAAACGTGACAATGAAAACACTGTACAGTATGCGAAGAGTGTAAATCGAAATACGCTTTTGCTGATGAGAAGAGAAACCGATTTAAGAAACAATTCACGTGTTTTCTGGTGAATAGACTCGGAAGAGGCATAATGTTTTGTCCGCAGATTGACAACTTTCCGCCTCCAAACGAAATATTATTACTTTACGTGACCTTATTTTGATTCTCGCCAGTCGGTCCCAGGATAACAAGAGTCGAAATATTCCGGAATGCTGATGCAGAAGAAATATCCGAAAAAGTAAATATTTACATATTTTATATTTATACAAAAATATTTTTTTTTAAAAATTAGCTATGAAAAATAAAAGAAATTGTCAAGTGTGTCCTAAAACGAAAGAAGCGGTGAAAATTCACGAAGAGATCGACATCGAAAGTCTCGAGGAAAGTAAATCGAAATCGGAAATTCCGACGGATGAGGAATTATTATGCGTTGAAGAAGAGGGAGAAGCGTTAGGTTTTGATATCTCAACTACGGGGAGCGTTTTGCAACATGTAACTAAAGATCCTAAACGGAAAAAAAGGCCTTGGGCTGGTAGAATACGGTATGAGAATCTCGTTCCGTGTGACGTGACGAACGATCATCAATATCGTGCTTCCACTCAAAAAACAATTCTCGATGAAAAATGCAATTTGAAGGTTACAAGCGAGCCGAACTGGAAAAGACAAACCAGCATCATAGCGACCGTGGAAATTTTAGATTCAAGCATAGCCCAAATCGAGTCGTTACTTGAGTCCGGGATGGACATCGCCAGAATAGATATGTCTTGCGGTAACCGATGTGACCATTTGCTGATTTTCAGAAATTTGGAAACTGCCGTGAAGAATTTTGTTGCAAGTGTGGGATTTCCGGTGCCGATTTCTAAAATGATGGATTTGAAAGGACCGAAAGTCAGGACGGGGAGAATTTCTCTCAGCTTCGTGAAAAATCCAATCAAGCCGGAAATGCTTTTGGAAAGGGGAAGTTTGGTTAAATTAATCGTCGATAAAGCGTTTGTAGATGAATGTACGCCGACGACCGTTTTCGTGGATTTTGATGGGTTTCCAAAGCTTGTTAGACCGGATATGAAGATTTACATCGGGAGGGGACTCGTGAAACTTACGGTTAAAACGGTTATGGCCGATCACGTTGATTGCGTCGTTCAAAACGAAGGAACAATAGGTAATATAGTCAGTTTTTTATGTAGAAGCGTTTTTGTGAGGATTATCGGAATATTCAAATTCAAAAAAAAAAAAAAGTTACAATTGGAATTTTGGTTAGATAATCACGCAGTTTTTCTTCATTTCTGGGGCATCCCAGATAGCAAAGTCTATCCAGTCCCGAGGACGTCCATTTGATTTACCTATGTCCGCACTGATCCAAAAAGCGTCCTTTAGACGTCCTGTGGAATTCGCACGGATTTGGATATCCTTTAGATATCTAATGAACCACCCACAGGATTTCCTATGGACTGAAAACGCTATCTGGAATGTCATTAAAATAATAAATAATTTCCGAAAGTTTTAGTTTTCAATAAATTGAGCATATGTACTTTTTTTTCAGCATTTTTATGTTGGCTCTATTCATGCAATAAAATAGTAGGAATCGAGTTAAAAGCTTTTTAATAAATTTTTGATATCGTCTACAAAAAAAAAAGGTGATTTGCCAAAAAATTAATTGATACATAATTCCAGGTAACCACGAAGACTTACATGTTCCTATGGTCCAATTACCGATGCCCACCATCACGGAGGATGACATTATTGATATAGAATTGGCGATAGAAGAAGAAGTCGATTTTATAGTCGTTCCTCAAGTTCGTAGCGCATCCACCATGCGAGATTTAAAAGGAGTAATGGTCGAAAAAATGTTAGCCGCCAAAAAATTGCAAGAAAAACCGATCATGATTTTGGCGAAAATAGCGAATTTCGAGGGTCTGAAAAACATAGACGAAATCATTTCCGCTGCAGATGGGATCGTCATTGAAAGATCCGACCTAGGACTGGAGATCCCTCCTGAAAAAGTATCAGTGGCTCAAAAAGAAATAATTGCCAAATGCAACGTCGCAAACAAAGCCGTGATTTGTTCCCTGGGATTAACCCAATCGAACTCGTCTCGAATGAATGACTCCGAAATTTTTGACGTTGCCGGTTGCGTCCACGATGGAACAGACTGTATTTCCTTGACGACGTTAGGCGATTTTCCAAGCGAAGCCGTAGAACAAATAAATCATATTTTACGAGAGGCGGAAGCTGCTACGATGCAGAGAATTTTTTTCCGCGAACTCACCGATAAATTATTACCGCCTATAGAACCGAAAATTGCTGTTGGAATGGCGGCTTGCCTCGTGGCGGAGAAAATCCGAGCATCCGCCGTAATCGTGCTTACCTCTTCCGGGAAATCGGCTCAAATCGTTTCCTGGTTCAAACCCAGATGCATCATCATCGCAGTTTCTCGATACGAAAGGACTACGAGGCAAATGAATTTATGGAAAGGGGTAGTGCCTTTATATTTTGCGGGTCCGAAAATGGCGGATTGGTGCGTCGACGTGGAGCAGAGATTTCAATACGGTATAGTGTATGGGAAAGAAATTGGATTCGTTCGGTGTGGGGATCCTGTGGTTTTGGTCAGCGGATATGGGAGAGATGCGGGTTTTACGAATTGCTTAAGAATAATTTACACGACTACCGAGCCCGATATATTTTTAGAACACCCAAAAGAGTACTACGACAATTTATATTGGGAAGGGAAAATTTAAATGATTTTTTTTTGCAGTGATTGTACTGTATTGAAAAAAAAAATTGGATCTTGGTTGGTATTGAATAAAACGGTAAACGTGTGATGTGGATGCTGAGAACAAAAATATTTAAAGGTTAGAAAAGTTAGCGTATTTTCTATAAAAACGTCAGCTAGATCGGTTGAGGACAGCATTAATTACTCTTCTTTCAAACTTCCATCTTTTTTTTTCTAATGAATTTTAAAGGAGCATCTTTTTCCCCTAAAATTTTTTAGAATGGGTTTTTTTTTCTTGTGCAAAGGATGATTTCGCCGTATCTCTTTCAAATTCTATCCGTAATACAGAGCTAGAAAGTTAGCAGATAAAATAATTTTTTCGATTTTTATGACTTATACTATACAATTCTGGCCAAAAATTAGATGAAGCAAAATTTTACTGCCTTTTTTCCCTCTCTGATTAATCCTACATTAGTTTGATTTAAGCTTATGTAATTCAATAAAATCATCCCCACATCTTCATTCAACCCTTGTACTAAATCATTTTCTTGATGTATTTTAAGGGCATCAGCTTGAAGCAATGTTTGATTTCAAGTTAATCCCTTTTACTTGTTACGTTCCATTGTAACTCGGAATCGCTAGATAACTCCTTCAAGGTTTAATTATCCCATTAACAAACGAGTTCTTGCCACTCATTTAAATGTCTGATGTATGCCGAGATTGCCCTGAAATATCTCCTGGTAAACAAAATTACATAGCTACATTCAAATTTTAATGTTTTTTTTTTTTTTAACAAAATAAGAAAATCGACAGCGAGTTCTTAATATTTTTTCCAGAAAGAAAAAAAAAAGTTATTCAGCTGTTTGGTCCTCAGTTCGTTAGTTTCTAATCTCTTTTTTTTTTTTTTTCCTCTCTTTTTTCAATTTCCCGTGTAATTCTTTTCTCGATCGCGAAAAGCTTTAAAACCTCTTCGCTTACTGATTTTGCGTTTTTCTGTGTTTATTTCGAATCGATCGTACAAAAAAAAAAAAAAAAAAAAAAAAGTCTCTTCGACGTCTATTACATACGAGACAAATCGTGAAGGTTGAAATCGATATTATTAAATGTTATCTCTTCATGTTATTTTTATTGTCAGGAAAGGTAAAGAATTGTGGCCGAGCTATGACAGCTCTTTGGATGAATCCCTGCGAATATACTGAAAGGGGGAAAGGGAAAGGGAAACTGACAACTGCCCTTCTTTTAGAAGCGGAAATGAAAAATACAGACTGGATTATCGGTCGCCTTTTTTTTTCTTCTTTTTCTAAGGGAAGTGGAAAGTACAAATTGGATCTTGATTTTTTTTTTTTTTTTTTTTTTTCTTTTTTTTGGCGGAAGAAAAAAAATTGGTCTTCCGGTTTTTGAGGCGAATTAACAAACATACTTCTAGCAATAAATTAGACTAAATTAGAAGGAGGAAAAGCTGCGGCAAGGTGCCAGTGATGTTGAATATTACACGTAATTTTTCAGTTGATATTGGTAGTTAAACGAGGTTAGGTCAGATGTTGCAGGGTGCATGTTGCAATTGTTTTTCATTAATTGTTTTTCATACATTTGATGAAATGTTTCCATTATTGGGAGAAGAACTTAATTAAAATAATTCATCATTTATGCTGGTCAATTCAGTTATGAAATCAGGAATTTGGCCATTTTAAGAGGAGGAATAAGACAATAAAGAGACTTTCAAGAAGTGCGAAAGCTCAGAAAATATTTTGGCCACGATTTCTGGTAGTATTGAATATTTTTCTCAAACAAACCATTTTTGAAATTTTTGCACTCAGTGGTCCGGGAAAAAAAATAAGTGGCCAAAACTAATTCCCAAGTCTGCGTGAAACTTAGAAAGAAGATGAAGGTGTCAAAAGCTTCGATATTTTGTGCAATTAAAAACCTGCTGCCCGTGCCCCAAAATTCAAAATGGCGGGCAAAATATGGTAGCCAAAATTTTTAATTATGAATGAAGAATATTTATTTTTAGGTATTGTTGTAGCTGCTGATTTCATATTTGGAATAATTATTTTGAAAGTCAAGATGGCGGACTTAGCATGGCGGCCAAGTAAAAAAAAAGTTAAGTTGTTAAATTTTCATGAAAATATGTACTAAGGGGTTTTCGAGGTCGCTGATCTTAAATCCATAAACCGTTTTTCTGAAATTTCGAACATACAACGAGTAAATTAATTTTTTTCGATTTATTGAGTCCTTTTAAAAAAATTTTAGAAAACTATTAGCGGATTTGAGATCAGCGACCTCGAAAGCCCATTAGTAAAAATTTTCATGAAAATTTAACAACTTTTAACTTTTTTTTACATTTGTCGCCGTAGTAAGTCCGTCATCTTGAATTTCAAAATAATTATTCCAGATTTGAAATCAGCAGCTACAAAAATACCTAAAAATAAATATTCATGAAATATCATTCATAATTAAAGATTTTGGCTTCCATATTTTGCCCGCCATTTTGAATTTTGGGGCACGAACATCAGGTTTTTAATTGCACAAAATATCGAAGCTATTGACACCTTCAACTTCTTTATAAGTTTCACACAGACTTGGGAACGAGTTTTGGCCATTTATTTTATTTTTTTTTTCGGACCACTGTGGCGTTCTTAAAACTTGGGAAATAGCAAAACCAGACCATAAATCAGAATTATTTTAAACACCGGACTGGCACTTTGAAAAGTCGCTTTGGGTGCTAGAAATCATTATAGCCATACATTATCTCGGAAGCTTTTTTAAAAAGGCTGCGATTACTGCTCCTAAAGTTTTTTTATTAGACTTAATAACTGCTCCGGGCAATCCTGCTATTTTACGTTTACATATATCTTTTTTCCTTATTAAAATAAAAAGTAAAATAAACTGAATAAATTTAACACTTACCGACAAAAAAAAGTTGCGGAATTAATTAAAAAGTTTTATTTATTGTAGCATAATATCAGGCAACTTCCTATACTTATTCAATATCAATATTTTCTCTTAATTTACGTTTTAAAGCTTCCACCTTTATATCTCGTTGATCTTTGATGTTTCCGATTCTCCGAAGGTTTTTCTGAATTCTAAAATTACCTAGACGTTTTATAAAAGGGATTAATAATCGAAATCGAATTTTACGTTATTCTATTTTATTTTTATGTTTGTATCAAGAAAATTTATTAAATCGATTATTACTTCGTAAAAAATTTCGAAACGAAGATAAACCCCAGCAGCGACCTTTTCTTCCGTGAAGAAAAAGCTTCATTTTACACGTTGCGGTGTGTTCAACACGTTGTTTTATTTCCTTCGAGGGTCAGCCGGTTCTTGCAAAGCCATACGTTTTAATTAATTATATTAAACCGTAAGTTGAACTTGTTTTCCATGGGGTGATAAGATTTTCCAGGGTTTTAGAGCACCGACGGTGCAAAACTTTCTATCATCACGTAGCAGAAGAAAAAAAAAAGTTAAAAATGAAATCTTCTACCTTTGGAGAAGGCCAATTTTAAAAGTAAGTGAAAAATAGACTGTTGGATAACATGAGCGAGCGTGATGTTTTAGAGGAAATTAATGACGACCTGTCAGAAGAAAAAAAAAAAGGGAAAAGGAAAAGTAAAAGAAAAAAAGATCGAAGAAAACAAAACGGTGGAAAATAAAATGAGAAAGGATAACAAAGCAGAACTCGCAAGTTGGGTGAATTTGCTGGGACGATTGCTTTCGTGGAATCTTAAACTCCCCGATATTTGATTTCTCTAAAACAATCACTTTAACGATATTTTGCACTTGGCAGTAAGTGTTTTAAACCGATTTTTATTGTTTTCCTGCGAGTGACTCCCCGACGACATATAAAGAATGGATAAAATTGATTCTCGCCGTTTGGGCCTTCCTAGAAGGGAAAAGCAGAAGAAATTCATAAAGTAATGATGCGTAGCTTTAAAAGCGAAAATGCACCAAATGAATACTTTAAAACGCCTAATGACAATAAAAAAAGAGCAGTCGGTTAGAGTGGAGAATCTGGGGTTAAAATTTTATAAAATTTTTATAAAATTTTTATAAAATTTTTATAAAATTTTTATAAAACTTTTATAAAATTTTTATAAAATTTTTATAAAATTTTTATAAAATTACTTTTTCAAGATTTTTTTATAAGAATTTTATAAAATTTTATAAAATTTTATAAAAATTTTATAAAATTTTATAAAAATTTTATAAAATTTTATAAAATTTTATAAAATTCTTATAAAAAAATCTTGAAAAAGTAATTTTATAAAATTTTATAAAAATTTTATAAAAATTTTATAAAAGTTTTATAAAAGTTCTATAAAATTTTTTTTTCAAATTTTGCACTTTTTTGTCTAATTTTGTCTAAAATTTTGTCCATTTTATATAAAAATTTTATAAGAATTTTATAAAATTTTATAAAAATTTTATAAAACTTTTATAAAACTTGTGCAACAAATGCATTCTTCTTTTTTGGTACATTCAACGGAGCTTAGATGTTTTTCCGAGCTGGAAAAAATTTTTTCCCAGTATTTTTCTGCCTTGCATAAGCCAAAGATGGGCGCAACGATTTTTCAGATATCCGAATCCCGTACACAATTGTAATCGGTAAATCAAAAAACAACCTAATTTTTCCTACTACCTGAATACATCTCAGCTATATGTTGAATGCACTATAGGGGCACAAAATTTTCCAAATTGGTGGAGAAATTGTTGATACGTCAGCGGGAAAGGAATAAGAAAGTACAAAGCGGAAGTGAAAACGTGCCACTGGCTAGGATGTTGATTATGTCGGGCATATAACTTTCTTCGTTTCCCCTGCATTATTTTATTTATAGCACCGATAGGTGAATGCAAGTTGTTGCCATTGTCAAGAAGGGCAACCCTTTGCAATGCTACGCATCTTTTTAACAGATACGTATTGTGAAACTGGTTAGAATCAAGCTGTTTTGATAGGAATGACTTCTCCCAAGTGTCGTTATATTTTCAGGTAAAACTAAACGCGACGGACGCCAACTGATCCACCTAAAGTTCTTATTCACCAGCCAGGCAGCGGTCCAACAAACAAACCAACCAACCAAACAATCAATCAATCAATCAATCAATCAATCATCAATCAATCAATCAGTCAGTCAGTCAGTCAGTCAGTCTGCCAGCGTATCATCTTAAGCGTCTATAGAAGGTAGCTACATTGCTGCTTGCGGCTGCGGATAAAACAAGTCTAGTCAGATCGATTTTTATTCATTTATTGGCGGTGAACACCATTTTCTGACTATCTAAATTACGAGTTTTTATATATATTTAACAGTATCAATATTGCACCGATAGGAATTAGTCATGACATATTTGGTTTTCGGAATGTAATATCAAATAAGTTTTATTTTTAATTTAATTTTTATTTTTGGCAATTTTTTTTAAGAACAAAACAAATTCTTTCCATGACTTTGATAAATACTTTGCAGATCTTTTTTGTGCGTTCTGTCTCTTTTATGACACACAAAATTAAATTGGAAATATGCATGACTACCAAATATGTCATGACTAATTCCTATCGGTGCAATATTGATACTGTTAAATATATATAAAAACTCGTAATTTAGATAGTCAGAAAATGGTTGTTCACCGCTAATAAATGAATAAAAATCGATCTGACTAGACTTGTTTTATCCGCAGCCGCAAGCAGCAATGTAGCTACCTTCTATAGACGCTTAAGATGATACGCTGGCAGACTGACTGACTGACTGACTGACTGATTGATTGATTGATTGATTGATTGATTGATTGACTGATTGATTGTTTGGTTGGTTGGTTGGTTGGTTTGTTTGTTGGACCGCTGCCTGGCTGGTGAATAAGAACTTTAGGTGGATCAGTTGGCGTCCGTCGCGTTTAGTTTTACCTGAAAATATAACGACACTTGGGAGAAGTCATTCCTATCAAAACAGCTTGATTCTAACCAGTTTCACAATACGTATCTGTTAAAAAGATGCGTAGCATTGCAAAGGGTTGCCCTTCTTGACAATGGCAACAACTTGCATTCACCTATCGGTGCTATAAATAAAATAATGCAGGGAAACGAAGAAAGTTATATGCCCGACATAATCAACATCCTAGCCAGTGGCACGTTTTCACTTCCGCTTTGTACTTTCTTATTCCTTTCCCGCTGACGTATCAACAATTTCTCCACCATTTGGAAAATTTTGTGCCCCTATAGTGCATTCAACATATAGCTGAGATGTATTCAGGTAGTAGGAAGAATTAGGTTGTTTTTTGATTTACCGATTACAATTGTGTACGGGATTCGGATATCTGAAAAATCGTTGCGCCCATCTTTGGCTTATGCAAGGCAGAAAAATACTGGGAAAAAATTTTTTCCAGCTCGGAAAAACATCTAAGCTCCGTTGAATGTACCAAAAAGAAGAATGCATTTGTTGCACAAGTTTTATAAAAGTTTTATAAAATTTTTATAAAATTTTATAAAATTCTTATAAAATTTTTATAAAATTTTTATAAAATTTTATATAAAATGGACAAAATTTTAGACAAAATTAGACAAAAAAGTGCAAAATTTGAAAAAAAAATTTTATAGAACTTTTATAAAACTTTTATAAAATTTTTATAAAATTTTTATAAAATTTTATAAAATTACTTTTTCGAGATTTTTTTATAAGAATTTTATAAAATTTTATAAAATTTTTATAAAATTTTTATAAAAGTTTTTATAAAAGTTTTATAAAATTTTATAAAATTTTTATAAAATTCTTATAAAATTTTTATAAAATTTTTATAAAAATTTTATAAAAATTTTATAAAATTTTAACCCAGATTCTCCACTCTAACCGAGCAGTCTTTTTTTGGCGCACTTTTAAATAAAAAGCTTTGAAACATTTAAAAAAAAATAAAAAAAAACCTGACTGCACCGCTGGTTTTCCCGACTTTAAGTACCAATGACAGTAATTGGGGGTCTTCACAGAAGCATACGATATTTTATCGAATGATGGAAGGTATGAATGAGCAACAAATGAATGATTGAACCAAAGAGTAAGTGGGCTGGTGAGTGACAAACACAAAAAAAAAAATCAAAATATGCAACGATCTTTTTTTCCATTCATCGAATTCAGGAAATAAATTTATATACGAAAACATAATAAAATCGTGTTCTGAGAAAAATATAAATGCTTCATCTAAGGAAAAAAGCCAACCTTTTCCTCTGAAATATTCCAGAAATGGCGCCTTTAAATACAATATTTCTTGGAAAGGTCTAACAAACTCACGGTGCTACTTTTTCCCTCGTTAATAAAAAAAAATAAAGGAAAAATTTATCGCGCGACGCTTCTCGGTGCAAAAAAAAAAAAAAAAAAAAAAAAAAGATCTAATCCTTCTACGGGGAGGATGAATCTGCCCTTCCCCTTCTTTTTCGGAAATGAAAGCAATATCTGAAAGGAAAGATTGGCATTGTCTGGGACCGGACGAGTTTCATCAAGAAATGAAACCTGTCAAAGTAAATATTTTTTCAGCTGGCTTTAACAGATAACTCGCTGAAATGCCAAGAAAAATTTCAAACATTTTTCTTGATCAATTTTCCGTTAAAAATTAATACAGAAAATTTTCGAAACAGCGGAGGGAGAAATTAAATGAAAAAAAAAAGAAAAGAATGAAAGGTAACTTTAAACGCTTTATTGGCTCCGCAAAATTCCATTCATATGTCTTTAATAAAATTTTCACCTAGAGAAAATGAAATGATGGATTTTCGAGCATAATTTCAACACGTAATATAAACGATATTACGATAATTATATTCGCTTGATCAATTTTTTTTTCCGGGATTAAATAAAAAAGTCTCCTGAGAGCTTTTTTTTTACCAAGAGAAGTCAAAAAGAAAATTTTTATATGAAGGAAAAATGGTTCCTGAATTTATTTAATCTGCGTCCTTTTACTTTTTTTTCTTATTTCATAGAACCTTTCTTTTACGACGATGAAAATAAAAGAAAAAAAAACCTTTACTTGATTTTTTATTTCAAAAAAATTGAAAAGCCGAAATGTATCGGTAAACATGAAAAAAAGGGGGGAAAGTGGAAAAAAAAAGGAAAGAAATCCCCGTGACAAAAAAAGATTGTTAGATCTAATTATTTTTATGTTAGATTTTATTTTCAAACCGGATGAAGTTGATCTGTAAAATCGTCATGAAACTCGGTATATCCCCCTGATACAATTTTCTTTTCCATTTAATTTCTGATCACGGTCTACATCTCATCGCGATAAAGGATCATCTTTCTTGATTTACGATTCGATTAACTTACAAAAAAAAAAAAAAAAAAAGTAAAGATGCTGTTTCTGATAACATAAACCGGCAAGCTTACTTTTTTTTGAAGTTAAGATTTTAAAGAAAAAAAAAAGGTTAATTAAATGGAATATGTGTCAGCGTTAATAGGGATTATTACGAATAGAGGCAGGTAATACGGGACGTGGTAAGCAATGACACAAGTGGGATGCGGACCTTCCTGAATATTCTCTGTGTAAATTACAACAGAATTTAATTTTCGCATTCCTTTCTGTTGTAACTTTGTGTATCTAGAATGAAAATTCGTTATTCTCTGCTTGTTTTATTGGAAGTAGGTAAAAGGTTCATTGACAAACAAGAAGCTTTGTGCGCTCTTAAAACCGACTCTGCGTATTTAGAATAGATAAAAAGTGGTTATACTTCCTGCTTTAATTGCTGGCGAAAATTAAAATTTTAAGTGGAAAAAGTAAAAGTAAATTATTGTCGTTGTTTTTCTTTTCACGTGTTTGGTAGGCTAAATGGGATACGGTTAATGAGGACGTTCGTAACGAAGATCTGGCAAGAAGGTAATTTTCCCAGAAATCTATTTCATAATCAAAGCGATATAATCTTTTGGGATTCCCCAAATCCATTTTTGTATCTTGATGATAACATTATATGACCATATCTCGCAGTTTTTTTTATCATTCATCTCCTCATCCTTTGGTCGTTTATAAGGCGTGCTATGGACATCCCTGGGTATCCTTTACCTAGAACAATTTTATTCATGTAACAACTTACATCACTAAATTTTATTTCCAGAAAAAAAAAAAGTTTTTCTTTGTTTCCTCCGAATGGAATGGAAACGTCCTCCTTCCCAGTATGTTATCGACCAAGTATAGATCACGATTCTACTTAATCGCTGTCCAGGATTACCTTATCTTAGCATGCACGATAGATAGTCAAGCATCGAACCCCGGCGATCACATGAATACAAATGAGTCGGGTCAAAAACAATGTCGGTGTTGGACCGAAGCTTGTACTTGTTCTTTCCACCCACCGTGTAATTTATGAGCGATACTTTAATTTCGATTCGATTTTCCTGTTGATCGTATATAAAAACCGAAGGCAACCTTTTCATTCTGTCTAAAAAAAAAAAAAAAAAAAAAAAAAAATACGTGCGAGCAAAAGAAAGAAAAAATAAAAGATTGCAGAGTGGAATCTTTTTCCAGTATACGGGCTGTCCGTATATTACGTAAGCAAAATTTGGAGATTTTTGACCCCCTCTCCCTTTTCCCCCTTAAGCCATCTCTTATGGAGATTCAACATTGCGTAAGATGATATGGAGCCTTCCCCCAAATATTCGTACGCAATATGTCAATGATTCCATCCGTCTTAATCACTAATATGACTTTTAGAAGCGCTTGCTTATTGCTAATTTATGGGCGTCCACATGAAAATTTTCTACTTGGGAATTGATTCTTATAAGGCTGTAATACGGTAGTATGCTATACAGGCTGTAATACTATACGGTCGTATAGACAGGTCTGGAAACTTCCTATGCTGTTCATGTCCCGCTTAACTACGCTCATTTTAGTTCTAAAATTGGCCACTTGAGGCGTTACGATCTTGAGAGCCACGACATGTAGAGAACATAAATATACGGTATACGAAGGCTTTGTATATATACCGTATATAAATACGTATATAAATACGTAAATAAATACCAGACTGGTATTTATGGTATTTTTTTTATTTTTACTTCTTTCTTATAATTTAATCACACTTTAATCATATTTTATTGAATAAATTTTAAGAATCAAGCTCAAACAGGGTGTTTTCTTTTTTTCCGGGTTGGTATTCATCCTAAATTTTAAAAAAAACAGCAAAATAAAATAACGCGCCAACATGATGTAAATTCTACTTGATACCAGCCATATTTGTTAATGGGGCTTTTTGAAAATGGCGCTCAAAATGGAGGTTGTATTGATTTAATTAATCCATCTTATTTAATTTTTTACCAGTTTCCATTAATATTTTATATTCTTATATCACTCAATATTAATTAATCTTTGATTTAACGTGCAAAAGATTATTCCACAGCATTATTTAGACTAATAAATAAGGTTTTTTTAAAAAATATACCGAGGTATAGAAAAAATACATGGTATATTTTTTCCGGTATATTTTTGTATATAAATACTATTTATATACAGAATTTATATACGTATATATTTACATGACATTCTCTAACGACATGTCTAACCGTTTAAGTTGGGACCATGACCATATCGACGTCTATACGGCTGTGTGCCGCCATCTTCGGCATCAAATCTCAACTACCAATCAAAAAGCGTCTCTCTTACAAGGAGCGCTTACGGTAATATAAAAGGAAGAACTAATTTTAGCGTAGTTAAGCGGGACATGATCTCCCATGTATAAGGGATAGGAGTTTCCGGACCTGCCTATACGACCGTGGGCTGTACAAATTAGGTGTTGTTCGTTGTTTACAAACGAAAAGTTCCAAAAAGTTCCTAAGTGGGAGGCTACGTCCACATTTGTGGACTGCCAAGTTTGAACCTGGCATTGTCAAGTTTGAACCGGACGATATCAGAATTTATTCAACTATCTTCGTTTCATAGTATTAATTTACTGACGATTTTCGGACAATGATAATGTCAGGTAACAATAAATATATAGGCCTAACAATAAAATATAGGCAAATATACACCTAACAATAAATATATAGGCAAGTCGCAACTTGACAATGTTAATTACCAAATAATTTTTGGAATTTTACCAATTTTTTTTGGTAATTTTACCAATTATTTTTTGGGGAATTTTATCAAATAATTTTTTGGGAATTTTATCAAATAATTTTTGGAATTTACCAATAATTTTTCTGGGAATATTACCAAAAAATTTTTGGAATTTTATCAACTTTTTTTGGGAATTTTACCAATTATTTTTTGGAATTTTATCAAATAATTTTTGGAATTTTACCAACTTTTTTTGGAATTTTACCAATTATTTTTTTGGGAATTTTACCAAAGAGTTTTTGGAATTTTATCAACTTTTTTTGGGAATTTTACCAATTATTTTTTGGAATTTTACCAATTATTTTTTTGGGAATTTTACCAAAGAATTTTTGGAATTTTACCAAAGAATTTTTGGAATTTTACCAATTATTTTTTTGGGAATTTTACCAAATAATTTTTGGAATTTTACCAAAGAATTTTTGGAATTTTACTAACTTTTTTTGGAATTTCACCAATAATTTTTCTGGGAATATTACCAAAAAATTTTTGGAATTTTATCAACTTTTTTTGGGAATTTTACCAATTATTTTTTGGAATTTTATCAAATAATTTTTGGAATTTTACCAACTTTTTTTGGAATTTTACCAATTATTTTTTTGGGAATTTTACCAAAGAATTTTTGGAATTTTCCCAACTTTTTTTGGAATTTTACCAATTATTTTTTTGGGAATTTTACCAAAGAATTTTTGGAATTTTACCAACTTTTTTTGGAATTTTACCAATTATTTTTTTGGGAATTTTACCAAAGAGTTTTTGGAATTTTATCAACTTTTTTTGGGAATTTTACCAATTATTTTTTGGAATTTTACCAATTATTTTTTTGGGAATTTTACCAAAGAATTTTTGGAATTTTACCAAAGAATTTTTGGAATTTTACCAATTATTTTTTTGGGAATTTTACCAAATAATTTTTGGAATTTTACCAAAGAATTTTTGGAATTTTACTAACTTTTTTTGGAATTTCACCAATTATTTTTTTGGGAATATTACCAAATAATTTGTGGAATTTTACCAACTTTTTTTAGAATTTTACCAATTTTTATTTTTTTTTTTTGGGGGGGGAATTTTACCAAATAATTTTTGGAATTTTATCAACTTTTTTTACTTTTTTTGGAATTTTACCAATTATTTTTTTTGGGAATACATAAGTTCGAACTTGACATTGTCAAGTTAAACGACAATGTCAAGTTGCAACTTGATAATGTTAAGTTTGAACTTGACATTGTCAATTTTGGACGAAAAATATTTATTGTCAAGTTTAAACCTGACAGTCGACAATTTAATAAGCAACAAATAGTGACCCTGGTTTCTGTATTATCTCACTTTATGGCTAGCAATCCATTGTTTTTCAAACTTATTGTCATGCGTTCTCTTCCTAACACGTGCATGATTTGCTAAATTTTGAACTTACTCTTTCGTATTATTTTCATTCACCAACTCTAGAAAGTTGCCAACAAATAAAAAGTGATCACCGAAAATTTAGATCTTAAAAATTCTGAGATGCTCACATAATGACAGTAGATTTCAGTAATAGATACGATACGATACAGTTCTACAGTAGATTTCAAAAATAGATACGATTTCGATAATTATATGTTAATTGGTAAAATCCAAAAATTAATAAACTCTTGGGAAAAAATATAAAACCCCGAAAGTTATAAATTTTAAAACTTTGCAAGTAAGGAAAGGTGGAGGGGTAGGGGGAAAGAGAGAATAATTACCCTTCCAAACATTTATTACGCAGTTAACTAGTGGAACGTGCAAACGGCAGCGACGTTCGCGTAAAAAATAAATGATTAACTAGATAGGGTCAGTGCACCAAGGCACTCAACAGGGAATCCGTACATATATATTTTTTTCGCCTCTTCATGAAAATCAAATTATACTGGGTCGCCCGATTAACGTTCCGTTTTTTTTCCGCATACATTTTTAACACATATCCTGAATTTATCATAATCTCAATCAAATAGGTTAAATAACTGCGGATTAAAAAAAAAAAATCGGTTATTCATTAAAAATTTGTTATTAAATAATAGAAAAGGTTTTAAAAATGTTAAAAGTTCCAGAGCAAATCCTTAATTTAGAACTCACAAGAGAATAGGTGTCTCCATCCAATTACTTGACTTCAAAGGGTAACCGGAAATGAGATTTTTCGGTGAACCTTACAATGAATCTCTTGTACTGTACCATTTTCTCTGACTTAAAGGTCACAGAATTAAAACCATTTGCGATGTAGAATATTCTGGAGGAAAAATAGGAAAAAAAAGAAAAAAATTAGAACGGGATGGAATATAACCATTATAACGTCTGCTTTTGACGTAAAGGGATTGAAATATTGTTTTTATTGAATGAATACATTTTTAAAAGATGAAAGGTAGATAATCTTGTCAGATTGTCTCCTTTTTTTTATATCGGAAAAAAGATTACCGTAATGTGTTTTTATCCTTATTAATGCACAAGAAGAAAGGAGGGATCCGTAAGACGGAATAATGAGTCATTTATCTTGCAACCTTGGAAAACTGTTTACCTAAAGCATTCAGAGAACTATAATTCACTTCAGCGTTCCTCAGGTTACCAATTTTATCTCCTTAGTAATTTAAATATCGTTTTCATTAAAATATCGGTCGTTCAAAATGAAATGAAAATCGTTCAGGAATCCGAGAAAACGTTTTTTTGAAAAATAAAGAACTCCATGGTTGTCATTCCTGGAGTATAGGGCCGTTGTACCTGTAGCTCAAATATTTGTTTTTAAAAACCTAGCATTTGCAGTGAGTCTTTACACCTATGTAAGGATAAAATATAGTTCAACACCCTTCTCACTGTTGAGCTACTTTATCCTCTTATGTTTAAATATTGAGGCCTAAGCATTAACTTTCTGAAAAGATTTCAGCAAAGATTTTGCCTATGTCCGATTTTGTTTTAAAATTCGAGATTGCAATCCGAATGCCGGTCCTCATTGTTCCATCACAGTTGTGATGAAAAACTTTAATCCCACCGGAATTGAAACCCCAACTGTAACATTGTGACTCACAATAGAAAAAAAAATTCATTTTAAAAAAAAGTGTAGGCTAACATGACCCGTAATTGGAACTTAGAAATCCCACATTAAAGGGAAATGCAAATAAAAAAAAGAAAAGATGAAGAAGGAAAAAAAAAAGAAGATTTAATTAAAAAATTGAAGTAGAAGAAGCAGTAAGCAGTCATTCTGAGGTCTAAATGAATCTTTCCTTCTCATAAATAAGGCTCTTTCTCATCCTTATGACACCTCCAAGCTAATCTTCCATCAACTTGAAAATGCTGCTTCGTTTGCCTCGACCTTCCCTTTCCCCGTTCCTTTTTTTTTATTAAAACTCGGAAACCTTTTCGTTTTTTAAATATTAAAAATATCCATAGTTATCTCTTTTTTTTCCCTGGGTGCCTTCTGACTTTTAATAAAATTTCTAATTCCTTCGTACTGACTTGATTGCATATTTTTATCCAAGGTGCATTCCCATTTTCATTTTTAATTTTTTAAAAATCATCTACTGTAAGAAGAAGCTGAAAAATTCCTGAAAAAGATGTGACGTCATTGTAACAGGTTTAAGTTTAGTGGGAACTTTTCTGGATAAATCGATAGCCGGATTTACAACCAACAGAACATTCAATGCATTCGAGGATGCTCCCTGGCATTCAGAGACACTCTCAGGTTTCCTGAGTTAGGGGAGAGAGGGGGTTCCAGTGTTGAAGCTTCTAAAAAAAAAGCCCATTTTCCTTGCTGAAGAAAAAATAAGGGTTAAGACAGCTCAAATCTTGTTTACGTAATACATATGAATCCTCCTGGTTGTCTCACGATATCACATCCGTTAGGAAATTTTCAACTGGAATAAAACATCAAACTACTAAGAATTAATATTCTCTTAAATCGCATATCCTATTCGGACAAAAAAAAGATCGAGCAACTGGGAGAATACCATTTTTTAAAGATAGTCCTTGAAAGCAATTTCGTTTGATGAAAATCAAGTAGAAGCAAAATGTAAAATTGAAGATTTTGATTCTGTATCCGTCTTCATCTTATCCTTTTCCTTAATAACATTTTTTTTTGTCTCGGTGAAATGAAGCACGATAATGTCGATCGAAGAAGATAATGTTTCTTTTTTTCCACATATTTTCCTTTTTCGGTTCGAAATTCTTCATCGTTCGTTTTAATATCGTTGCGCTGTTTTTTTTTTTTTTTTTTTTTTTTTTTTTTTTTTGCCAAAGAACAAACAAAAAATATTTTAAGAACGAACACGCTCTTTCCAACCGCTCATTTCTTATTAAAAAAAAAAACGGAATCAGAAAAATTTCGATTCGGTTAAACTCTCGCACAAGAAAAGTTTAGGATTGGGACCCGAATTAAAAGCGTTTCCCTTTTCCCTTGCGTATAATAATTCAAGTTCGATTTATCGCACTATTTTCCCTGTCCTGACTCGGTTAACCCAAACTGCATTTAAGTTTTCTAATTACGGTTTTCCTCAATGAAAGAAATATAAAAGGTCGGTAATTACCTGTTGGATGTCTTATTTGCCCGCTTTTAAAACCCCTCTTTAAATTTTTTTTCGCAGGTCAGGTCGATTTATGGACACACGAAGCCAAAGGCTGTCGATGTTCTTTCGACTCAAAAAGACAGGATTGCGCCTGTTGCGCCAAAGATGGAGGTTGCCCTTGCGGAAGAGATTCACCTCACAGATGTACTCAGTGCGGCCTTGAAGATTATTGCTCCAACCGTAAGTTTTATTTTTCTGCCTTCGTCTTTTTTTTTTTTTTTTTTTTTTTTTTTTTTTTTTAAACTAGAGAGAAACATTGGGAACAAATCTTTGCATTTATTCGAATGGGAATCATTTAGCTTGATTAATTTTCCTCCGTCGAGATTTTACCTGGCGAGGTATAAGAATGACGCCGCTCAAAAGAAATGAAAAATAGCTGGAAATGCTTTACATTCTTTCACAAAATTAATCGTCTTAATTCTTAACGCTTTGGATTCATGTTACAATTTTTTATTCTCATTTTAAATTCTAAAAAAAATTTTTTTAAGCTTTCCTTTTTTGAGCTTTGTGTTGTAAGGGAGATGACGTCTTTACTGTACGTACCATTTTGTCTAACGAAAAATAATTTTTTTCCTTATTCTATCAACTGATTGAAACTAAATTTCAGGACAAAGTGATTCATGATAAAGCATTTATTTAAGAATGATATAATTCTTAATCTTAAAAAATGAAACAGCGAATTTTTAAAGCCTCAAGAACGAAAAATTTGGCTCTCAAAACATCAACGTGGAAGATAACCCATCAAACCTTTAAGAGTGCGTCACAAGCAGATGGGCCCTTTATTCCAGAAAACGATAGAGGTAAAGATGATGGTTTTTTATATATATCCGTGCGTCGGAGGTGAACTAACGTATCTCCATCGTAAATGTGATTGGAGTTAGTCGGTTTCGACGTTTTGTGGAAGTGTCACATAACCGTAAGTTTACGCCGACATGAGCGTGTTAAACTTGCAGTCGCATGATCACGTGGTTTTCATGCATGAACACTCGAAACAAACTATCTCCAATCATATTTACGATAGAGATACGTTAGTTCACCTCCGACGCACGGATATAACATTTATATAAATTTTCATCACACGGTACTGAAAAGTGGACTTTTCAGTACTGGGCAGTTTATTTATAGACTATTTTACGCCGTACCTTGTGATAAAAAATATCTTTCAATGCAAGAAATGCAAACGACTTGCCCGTCTCGACCTATTTAAGGCCCTCGCCTTCGGCTCGGGCTTAAAACTCGATCTCGACGGGCAATTTTGTCGTTTGCAGTCCTTGTATTGAAAAATACTATTTATGAATGATTTATAAGTAAGTAAATTTTTACTTTATGCAGTAAATGCCCTATTTCAGGAACGAGATGGAAAATTTAAATTCTGCTTCGATAATGAGCTAGTACTGAATAAACTCGGCCCAAAAATTTTCAAATGAAGAGTGAGTGGATGAAGGAGGCCCATTGGACGTCTCCAGGCACAATTTGGACGCCATTTTGGTTTCAGTTGCAAATCAAAACAAACTACCAAGAAACGGTTGTAATAAGGATTTGATCATAGGAAATGAGAGTTTTGAAAACGGGAAATAAATGAAAAGAAGACACAAGACCTTATTTTTTGGGTTGAAAATATGAAAATTTTAAGATAAAGAAATAAATTAAAGCGGGATCCCTTTCGATTTTCATTTGTCGACTGAAGTTTTCGATGCAACCTGAACAGCCTTTTTCATCGACTCACTTCTTCGAATACATAGGCCTATAATTCGTTACTAAAATCAATTTCCTAGATCACCATAAAAGGAAAATTTCAATTTTAATTTGATTCCCAATATAGGATGTCTTAGTGGAATAAAGGGCATATCTGCTTGTGACGTCATCTTAAGTGGGAGAAATTATTGGCTGAAATATTTTTGCATTTAGGTGTTTGTAATTGTTATGTATGATCTGTTTCACTGATTTATTTAGCTACCTCGAAAAAAAGAAAAAGATTTTTCTTTGTCATTATCGTTTTTTTTTGTTGTCATTATCTGTAAAATAAAAAAAAGAAGAGAACGAATCCAAATTAGAATTCTTTTTTTGATTATTATTAGATTGATTTAGATCAAAAATGTACTCGAGTACGGTCTTTTTTCTCCGATTTATTAAAGTGAAATGTTCGCGCCGGAAATCCTAAGGTCACAATTATTTTAATAATAATATGATAACGGGATGGCATAATGAAATGAATTTCTAAAAGCACGATTTTAAAAACGGATAATTTAATGCGAAAAGATAAGGGATAAATCAAATGAAAATGGAATTATCTCGGCTACACATTTACTCTCATCGAAACTTTCTCCCCGTAAATTAAAGCGAAGAACATCCATAAAAATTATTATTTCAAAGATTTCGCAAAAATAAAAAAGAAAGAACCATTTTTTGTTTCTCGCAATTTTTTTTTTTTTTTTTTTTGTTTTGTTTTTTTGCAAAAGAATGGCGATCTTTTTACTTTTTATCTAGCGAACGGCAAAACGCTCCGTCTAAAGAAAGCGATTTAATATTTGATAAGAGTGATATAGTTTACGCCTGTTGTCGCGACGTTCACCTTCCCCAAGGTCCAGGAAAACATGTCAGATTCATATTTAATGTAAAAAAAAAGTCGCATTTCTTGCTATTAGAACGGTTATCCTTCCGGCAGACGTGACTTTGATACACCGTTGTAATACAAATGTTATTCTTCTTTTTTCGTTTCTTTAAGGAGTTTTACACATTCATTTTTTACGAGGCTACGAAAGGTTAAAGATAGAAGGGCCGAAAAAAAGGTTTTTTGCGAGTAGTAAAATTAAGGGAAATAAAATATTATACGTTTGAGGAAAACGTGCTCACTTGCACTTTTTTTAAAATTTACGACGACAACGCTAATTATGGGAATGATCAAGAGAGAACTCGTAAACTTGGGTAAAATAGCCCTACAAAATTTTTTATACAGTTTGTCGTCCTAAATTTTATGATTCTGATTTCCTTCGTCATGATTTTTTTCGTGCACTATCTTGAGATCCTAGACTTTTTTTTTTTTTTGGAAGAAGTTGCTTTGAAATAAGCCGCAGTTTCAGTGTTTTTTTAAATATCGGGAATTGAGATATTAACAAAAATATAAAAAAAAGGAAAGAAAGAAATCGACGTTTCGCTAATCTCATTCTTAGTTATAAAACGGAAATAAACATCGTGACTTTTGTTCCCCCCGACTTTTCTTTAATCCATTGTAAATTATATCCAAGCCAACAAACATTTCGGATTTTGTCATAAAATCGGGTTAAAGCTACTTTTTTAAACGGTTTAAATACGGTATTTTCGAGAACACTGTAAACAACGTTTGCACCGGCTTTTAACTACCGTTTATCCAATAAACAACTCCCCTTATATAAACTCTCAAAAACGATTTTATTGGGCGAAAGGAAAATGAAGGATGAATGTGGAAAAATAGGCCTGTCGCGCTTTTTTTTTGCAAAAAATGAAAAATAAATAAAGCGTGTTTGTTCATGGAGAATTTCTTAACAGAAAAATTTCGGAAATCCTGTCGGAGTGAAAATGACTGTCGCAAAGTTTTTCCAATAACGAATCCGATAGAAAAAAAAAAGGGAAAAGAAATGTCACATTCGGAAAAAACAGATTGCCGAAATACAAAAACATCTTCTTCCTTTGTTTTCTTATGGTTTTTTTTTCTTATTCGTAACACCGAATCGTAAAAATTGAAATATTCGGGGCTTGACGTACGGTTAAAATATTTCACTTCAGTCTTTCTAGTTTATCTCCTTCGCCTCTACCTCTGATCAAATCTATCTCGAAAAGAGAGGATCCGGGGAAATAAAACTGTCTCGCTAGGATTTCTTTTTAATCTTTTCGGTTGCACTGAAAAAAAAAAAAAAAAAAAAAAAGTAAGCAGCATTTTAATGTAGGAGGGAAAAGTAAAAAACGACTAGGCCTAGCCCTTTTTGGATTCCAAAGGTTTTGGTACTGATTTTTCCATGGCTGAATTTCCCTTTCTAATTTCCTGCATAGCAGTTCAAGGCTTTCAAGTTAATGAAAGCATAACTTACTACTATCCTGATATTTTTGGTAAAATTTTTTTTGTGCTGGATTCAGCAAAGTTCATGCAATGCACAGTTTTTCAGTTCCCTTGTTTCCTTTTCAAGTGTCGATTTTTTTCCTTTTTTTTTTTTTTTTTTTTTTTTTAAGAAAGAAAAACAAAAGGAAATGAATCGAAAGTTGAACACAGTAATGGAAAATAGAAATAAGGACCAAAGAAAACATACGATGAGCAACGATCGAATTAAAAGTGGAACGTGCTTACAAGAGTAGACTGGAGTAGCAGCAATCTGAAACACGTTATTGCTTTTCATGATATATTTCCTATTTCTAATGTCTTGGTTCGTAGCGAACCAAATATTTATTCCTCCATAAGAACTATTATTTTTCGCCGCTGCTATGTTTTATATTGTGTAACGTGATTTCAGCTTTCCCGAGTGCCTCATAAAAAAAAAAAAAAAAAAAAACGCTGCTTTTAAAATCTTACACATTATGCCGGATGCAGATATCTCGTTCCAAACTTTTCTTCCGGATAAAAGAGTTTTATCCAATATAATTACTTTAATCTGTATGGATTTATGAATAGCTCCGACTTATTTTTATTAGTAGAAAAAAAAATGCGGATAGTTCATTCGTCATTATCTGGATAATTAGAGACTTTTAAAAATGATTATAATAAAAAGCTTTACTTACAGAGAGATAATGGTTTAAATTGGAAAAAAAGGGAAGGAAGGAAATGAATAAAAAAACCGTAACCGTTACAATAAAAAGAAAAATATGGGAGAAGAGAAAAAAAAGGGGGCGATAACTCGAGACCGTTTAATCGGCGATTATCATTTACGCAAGATAAAAATTGCGACCCTTTCAGGTTTTTTTTTTCTCTAGATTTTGCTGCAGATCCAATTCTCTATCGAACAAGAGTGAAAGGCAAAGAGAGTAAGCGGCTGAAAAGCTTATTTTAACCAGGCTAAGAGCCTTAGAAGCTCTTTCAGATGGAAAAGTAATGGACCGATTGTACGTATTTAAGTACTCCGTTTGATTCACGACTGGCTCACAAACTAATTCAATAATGAAAGATGTTTCGTCATAATCTTTTGTATCTAAGTGAAAATAATTTTTTAAAGCTAAAGAAAAGTTACTTTTAACCATTTTACGCAACGGAATTTTTTTTGCCTTTTAAATCGGGATAAAAGGAATTATAAAGGAAAAAATGTAAATGTCTTTAATTTGTAAATCGGAAAAAATGCGGAAGGAAGGAAACTCAAAACGTCTGCAATTATAAACGGCGAATTTTTTTTTTTTTCTCGAATCCTGAAACTTAAACTAGTGATGCTTATTGCAGTAGGATATTTCTTCTGATGTGTTCCATCCAGTGGAATTTTGTCTGAAGCAGGTTCCCATTAATTGTTCTTTTTGAATTGATAATTCTTCTTTTCCTAAGTTGTCCGCTTGATTTTTGCATTTTCCTGATGATCCAAGTCTTTTTTCTGTATTCTTTCATTTCCCACTTATTGGAGCCAATAAACTTCCACTTATATAAGCCAAACATGCCCCAATAAACAAGAACGGCGCACAGTGGTCCGAATCATGGTTCTAGCCGGAAAAAAAGTCTAATTGTTGAGATTTTTCGGTTATTTTTTGTACTCGGGGGTTTTCGAGGTCGCTGATTCCGAATATGAAACAGTTTTTTATCTAGGGGGCACCCCTGCCCCCCAAAAAAATATTTTCGGTTAAAAAACGATGTTAGGAGAAATTTAGGACTTAATTTCTGAATTTTTAAGCCCTTTGATCCTAAATAAAAATGGATTTTTTGCATGGGGGCACTTCTGGTCCCCCAGTAAATTTTTTTCTGTAAAAATATTTAAAAAGGTAATATAGGATTCAATTTCTATGTTTTAAAGGTCGCTGATTCCAATTTTGATATTACTTTTCACCTGAGGGCATCCTGTGCTCCCCAGAAAATATTTTGGGTTAAGAAATACTCCCAGGTTTAGCTTTGATCTTGACATATGAGTTTTAGAGGCCTCTAATACAAAAAAAATTGGTTTTTCACACAGAGGCATCCCTGGCCCCCCAGAAAATTATTTTTGTGTAAAAATGCTAACATGAGACTCAAATTTTGTATTTTCGAAGTCGCTGATTCCAAAATTTTTTTTCATACTTTTAAAATGCCTTAAAATATAAAAAAAACTTCATTTTCTTTTCAAGATCACTAATCCCAAGTGCAACTTTACGATATTTCTGCTTTGATTGGTGATTATGGTCGGAGGCTGGTTTCAAATTTAAAATGATTTATAACCTTTTTTTCAGAGGACTGCGCAAGATCGCTCAAAAATGCATTTTTTTCAAGTGCAATACATATATTGCCGTAAAGCAAATTTATTATATTATAATGACATAATAAAGATATAACAGATATACAAGATATACAATAAATTTATACAACTCTAAAAAGAATCTTGTCGATCCTGAATTGTCTTGAAGCAGTAATAAGTTTTTCTTATAAAACCTATAAGAAAACAGAAGCTAGTTAGCAGAAATTGCAAACTAGCATTGGAACACTTTATGATAAACTTCAGTACCCATTCTACTGTTTCATGGCTCGTCGCTTGGGATATCGAATGTTTCTCAGAGATTAAAGCTTGGAAAATATTGTTGTACGAAATTCGCCCCATATCACAAATCCTGAAAAAAAAAAATCACGAATATTTTGGTGACACTCAATAAATTTACTAAGCTATTAAAAATCATTCTAAAAATCGTTTAAGAATAAGGGCGGACGTAAAATTTGGACAACACCTTTCAGAAATTTTACTTTATCAAATAAAAAACATTTAAGACCCCTAAATTGTATCTAATTTCTTTTTTCAGTCATGAAATACCAAGTACTTGCGCAGAATCAGTGCATATTACCATCTACTTAGCCCCACTAAAATCGCTCTAAAAATCGTTGGCGGATAACGGCGGATGTAAAATTGGGCCAAGGCCTTTAAAACATTATACTTTATCAAATAAAAAATATTTAAGCCCCTAAATAGTACCTAATTTTTTTTTTCGGTCATGAAATACTAAGTACTTGCGCGCAGAATCCGTGCATACTACCATCTACTTAGCCCCACTAAAATCGCTCAAAAAACCGTTGGCGGATAACGGTGGACGAAAAATTCGGACCAGATCTTTAAAACATTATACTTTATCGAATAAAAATGGTTCTGGACCTCTAGTTTGTAAAACTTATTTTTCCGACCCATAAAAAGTAAAAATTTTTAATTTTTTTAGGGAAAAAATTGCTTTCTAAAAATTAGTGCCCAAATTACTTACCAATCGATTCCAAATTAATCCGTTGAAAAAATTTTAAACTAAAAGCACCACTAAACACAAAAAATGACGCCACCGTCTTCCCCGGTGTTTGAACACGTTCTGAGGGTGTTCGGAGGACGAGTAAGTTGAGCGACTTTAAATGAAAACACGAATATTAAGCTTAAGAATGGTTTATTGTACTTCACTATGAAAGACTTATAAACGAATAACGTACACTGATTAACTGAAAGAACTAACTTAGACTGATTGAAAAACTGACTAAAGACTTATTTGAAACTGACTCGAATGAGGCGATCGACTAGTATATATACCCTTTAGGAACCTTCTGGAACATTCAGGTATGAGAAGCTTCTAGAAATAGATTAGTAATGAAAGTGCGAGAAGGTTCCTTTACAATGAATAGCTATTTACAATGAATGATTGACAGGTAGTTGACCCTTTTTATTGTTATTTCACTTTCTTTTTATTTTTGTTTTTTATACCTGCGTCCGTGCCTGAACATACCGCCCCCCTTGAAATCCCGCAGGGTTTCAACAGCTAGTTGGAATCGTCGTCCATCGGGAGCTTACATATCTTGTGGATGGGTCGTTTAAGAGTTCCTGTTTGAGTCTTGATTGTGACGACGCGAACTTTGTTATCCGTTTCACGTCCCGTCATTAAGTCATCTATGTGGATAGCAGTGCATCTCGTCGTCTGCAAGTTGTTGAAGCGTTCTCGTGGCCAAATGTGGAGCAGGTTTAGTCCCAAAGGATACGGTTGTAATACGATAGTCTCGCAACGGTTCGTTCGGATTCTCTCTCCGTACGATTCGTTGATAGTTTCTATCTTCTGGATCTAAGTTGATTTGTCGAAACATTTTCTCTATGTCGGCCATTAAAGCAACTTGATGAAGTCGGAAGCGGAGCAGAATGTTGAATAAATTCCCTTGAACTCTTGGACCGTTCATCAGGGCTTCGTTAAGACTTCGACCATTCGTAGTTTTGGCTGACGCGTCAAACACTACCCTGAGCTTAGTAGTCACATGATCGCTGCGTACTACAGCATGATGTGGTAAATAAACGTGCTTTCCGCCTTCGTGTTCTGGAGCAAGCTCTATGTGACCCTTTTGTATAAAATCTTTCATGGCTTCTACGTATGCGTTTTTGAAGTCTGGCTGGAGCTTAAATTTTTTCTCTAAGGTTAAAAATCTCTTCACGGCGATATTTCTGCTTTCTCCCAGTTCGAAGTCCTTCTTGATAGGGAGCTTGACTGTATACCGCCCCCCGTGCTCTCTCTTCGTGTAAGCCTTGTAATGATCTTCGCATTCTCTTTCTTCTGCTGAGAGAAGATTCTTGTGTGAGATATCTTCTAATTCCCAAAAGCGTTGAATCGACTGATGTAAGTCCATGTCTACATGGTTGACGTCAAATGCGTAAGATTTAGTTGGCAAAGATCCATAGAGAACATATCCCAAGGCGGTGTCTTGGGCGACAGGAAGATCCGAAGACCCTCGAACAATATCGTTTTTCCTTAATTTTGCGACTGTAGGGGCACCTAGTAAAATATCTATTGGACGAGGCTTGTAGAATTCTGGATCTGCCAGTTTCAGATTTTTTATGTGATCCCATTTCTCGTAGCCCTTTATTTCTTCCGAAGGTTGGTAGTCTGTGATTTTTTCAAGTACGATAGCATAAAGTGTTAAAACTTCGCCGTCAACGATCATATTAAAGCTGCAGATTCCTTTATAAAGCTTTGGTGAGGCGCAACCAATTCCCTTTAGACTGATATTTGCAACATAGATATCCAACTGCATTTTCTGTGCTTGTCGTAAGGTGATCATGTCTCCCTTTGAACATTCGTCTAAGAGAATTCGAGCTTTCTGATTCTTTCCAGAAGAGTCTTTCACCGTTGCTATTGCTGTAGGGAGCAAGCCTGGGGAAAACTGAACATCCGAAACGTGCGTTGATACTTTTGTTTCGTTAGCTTCCTTGCGTAAAGAAGGATTATGTAATAACGTATTATGACGTCCTTGGCACTCCTTGCAGCTTCCACCGCGACACTGGGCTCTTTCGTGGCCTCCCTTTAGGCAATCGCACATAAACGAGTCTTTCGGACAACCTTCCAGCGCTCTTCTACAGATAACTTCGTGAATGATGGGCAGTAGCCAAGAGTATGTTCACCACTGCACGAGGGGCATTTCCTTTGCTTTGTCGAATTCGTAGCTGGACGTGTGGTACTCGTGTAAGCCAAAGTTTCTTTGTTAGACGAGTTGGATGTAAGCTGTCGAAGTCTAGTTTCGAGAAAAGTCATCAGTTATCGTGTTTTGTACTTTATCGTCCGGAAGCTCCTTTTCCCAATCCAAGCGAAGGGTTGGGTCGAGTCTTTCCGTAACTATGAAGTTTAAGATGGCGTCCCATTGGTCTGTAGGCACGTTAAGAACGCTGATGGACTTGACGCATTCGTTTGTAACGTTAACTAGCTGGCGAAGAGATGGCACATCGTTTGGAATAACTTTCGGTTGATTTAACAGAATACGAAGATGAGCGTTAATGATTTCTCTTTCATGTTGATAGCGATTTGTAAGAATTTTCCAAGCTATGTCGTAATTTTCGTTTGTGATTTTCAAATATGAGATTAGCTGTTCGGCTTCTCCCTTTACACAACCCTTGAGGTATTGAAGCTTTCGGGCTCCCGTCAACTTCTTGTTATTGTGAACGGATGACTCGAAGAGATCTGAGAATGAAGGCCAATCTTCGTAGTTGCCTGAGAAAGTCGGTAAGTCTAGCTTTGGCAGTTTAGTTGAGTCTTCTGTCGTAGATGCTGTGGATGCTGTAGATGCTGTAGCCACCATAGCCGAATTTCCGGAATAAACGGATTCTGGAGTCTGCGAGCCTGCTTGTAAGGGCATCGTCAGCGGTTGTGGGCCATTTAGCATATCGTAGATTGCGGCTTTGGCGTCTTCGTAATTTTGCACGACGTCATCGTATTCACTTTCGTGTTGAGTTAATGCGTCTTCGTCATCTTCAACTAGACTGAGAATTTGGTCGTGGTAATCGTTAAATTCATCCCAAGCTTTTTCGAGTAGTTCTTGAACTGCGTGTAGTATCCCTCTGGTTTTAACCGGTTGCTTTTCGATCTTTTTTAGTTTATTGACTTGCCGTGTTATTTTGCCTTTGGCTGTTCCTCGTTTCCGAATGTATTCCTTGAGTTGTGCTTCCGTTTGGTCTTCTGGCATGGTGTTAATTGAAGCGTGTGATTTTCCGTAATACTTGAGTCGAAAGTTGAATGGTTCTTTATAACCGTAAGCTTGAATTGAGCGTTGCGCGAAAGTGGTTCTTTATAACCGTAAGCTGTAATTGAGCGTTGCGCGAAAGTGGTTCTTTATAACCGAAGAGCTTTGATTGAGCGTTGTGCGAAAGTGGTTCTTTATAACCGAAGAGCTTTTGATTTTGCGTTTGGCTCGTACCGACTCGTCGCCGTAAAAACCGGTTCCGTAGACGTTTAAGAGTGCGTTGGATCCGGCTCGAAGGACCAAAAAATGTTCGGAGGACGAGTAAGTTGAGCGACTTTAAATGAAAACACGAATATTAAGCTTAAGAATGGTTTATTGTACTTCACTATGAAAGACTTATAAACGAATAACGTACACTGATTAACTGAAAGAACTAACTTAGACTGATTGAAAAACTGACTAAAGACTTATTTGAAACTGACTCGAATGAGGCGATCGACTAGTATATATACCCTTTAGGAACCTTCTGGAACATTCAGGTATGAGAAGCTTCTAGAAATAGATTAGTAATGAAAGTGCGAGAAGGTTCCTTTACAATGAATAGCTATTTACAATGAATGATTGACAGGTAGTTGACCCTTTTTATTGTTATTTCACTTTCTTTTTATTTTTGTTTTTTATACCTGCGTCCGTGCCTGAACAGAGGGTGAGTTGAATACATATTATTATTACGCATAAGCCAGGTCTATTCAACTGCACAAAAGAACAACAAGTTCAACGCTCTCCTAGGGGTAGACGTTGACCTTGAAGTTGGTGTAATCACCTTATTTGGGGTGACTAACTATCATACTTTGATGATTTAACAAAAAAAAATTTTTTCCGGCACCTCGATTTTGTCGACTTTTTTCCGGCTAAAATCGTGATTCGGACCACTGTGCGGCGTGAGAAAACGTGTGGGTTAAGCTTATTTCTGTCAGCATTTCTTAATTTTTCACCCCCCTTTCCCCCCATTCATTCCCCTTTCCCCCCCTTTTTTTCGATTGAAGTAACTGGAGAAAAATGAAACTCCAAAAAGAAAATACAGCAGTTAAAGCTTCAGTCCTAAATAATTAATTGACTCTTTGGGATAGAGAGCTACTCACCGTGATTTGATAACGTTATATAAGATCATCTCACATATCCCATTATCCTCCCAGAACAACCTTTTCTATCTCATTGTTTCAACTGGAGCTAGATTTATACTGAGAAATCCGTATATCGTATTTCGAAATTCATTGTGTCTTTGTCGTTGAAAATCTCGCGATGGAATGAAAAAGTCTTAATTATAATTTTTCCGAAAATGCGATGGAATAAGAAAATTCATTTTAAATATTTCCTTATTGTTTTAATGAAGCTTCTTTAAACTTTTGCATTTTTCGTCACAGCTGATTTTTCACAATTTGCTTTTTAAAAGAAAAATCACTTTACCGCACAGGATTCGAGCTTTTTGGAACGAAATGTAAATCATGTTTGATTATCATTAAAAGATTAAAAAAAATGCTGCTAATTGAATGAACCATCTGCAGCCCGAGATTTTTCCTCCATATTTGTCATCCTTTCAACAATTTTTTTTTTTTAAGGGCGGGAAAACCCGAGATCCCATCCTCGAGAACAAGATGAATCATATCTCGTTATCGAATGACTGAGAACTACAAATGCTCGAGTCATTAATTTCTCTCTGTAACTTTCTTAAGAGTAGCCGAGTATCGAGACGTCTTTACTGATTAACAGTTTCATCAATCATTCATGTTTCCACTGACAGACGATCCTTCATTTTAACCTTTACATGTTTTTACCGGCTCTTAACTTTTTAAAAACTCGAATCGATATTCGAAATTTTTATGATGGACTACCGTTTTCCAGGGCACTAGGATTTCTTAATATAAGTTATTTCAGTTTCCGTAGTCTTGAGCTAGGCTTCTCCCCCAGCCAACAACTAGGTTAAAATATACTAATATTTTTGGCCCAAGGCACTTAAAATAACGACATTTAACTCATGTGCACTAAGCCTTATACTATACTGATTTTTCATCTCGATCGAGATTGAAAATAAATTTTGATTCTTAGATCCGCAATATCGAAAGTTTCTAGTTTAACTTGTTCTCCAAGTTTTCTTTTCCTTTTTTGCTGATTTCCCAATTTTTTTCTCTCCGTTTTAAAATTTTATTCCTGCTTTTCAACTGTCATTGTTGCTAATCCATTACATTTTAAAAATTAAGTCATCGAACAAGGTAGAAAGGTTCTAAATGTTACCGCTCATAATTACATAGGAAAACCCCCATCACTCATAAATATGAAAATTACTTGTAAAAGATGATGAAAATTGACAGGTTACAGCATCCGTGTGGCCTGGTTAACTTTCATTCTGCAATCCGATACACTACCCTTATTTTGAAGTACCTTACGTACGACGCTGAGAGGTGAGAATTTATAGTCTGCAATTTACCTCGTCTATTATCATATTTCACGTAATAATAAACTCCATTAAATTACAAACTTGATTACCGCAAGCTTCGTCAAATGTATGCAAACAGAATCTCTCGTTTTAGAAAATATTTAAATTAAAGCCAAGACGGGGGAGTTTTGGAATTTGCTCTGATTAAATTAATCAAGAACTAAAGAAAAACAAGAAAAAGAAAAAAAAATAGGAAGGAAAAAAGCGATTTCAGCTACCAAAAAATATTTTTCATTTTTATTACCGCAGTAATAATTTTCTCGAATGTGAAGTACGCAAAACTTAAGAGGTTCAAGCCTTTCCTTCTCGATCTCTCTCGTCACATCATGAATAACAGAACGTTTTGAAAAACTTCTCTCAAAAGGAAATAACAACTTTCTTCGATCCGGACGACTTTATCCTCCCTTTTTTATATCTAAAGCATCATCGCATAACCTGAGGTGTTTTTACGTTTAAACTTTACTGCGTTTTCAAAATCCTCATTGGAATTTTTTTTTTCATCTGAGAAATAAAAAAAAAAAATCCAAATATCAATTCAGCAAAAAATGATTAATTTAAAAAAAAAAATTTAACTTGTTCAGCTTTTTTCATGAAGAGAAAAGAGCGTTTAAAGTGAATGCGAAAAGATTTATAGCTTTTCCTAATTGAATTAATAATGCTTGAAAAAACTTAATTGGCGATTTTAATTTTAGTTTGATAAACGAGAGGGTTCGAGACGGGGTGAAAACCGCAAAGAGCAGTACGACCCAGCCCAGGTTGCGGAAAACTAAACAAACAATGCTTTTAAAATATTATTACTATTTTCATTTTCATCTCCTGTTTACTTCGCATTAGCAAATATATCTCGATTCTTTTTTTAAGCATTAGTACTAGGTCGTGAACCATTAAAATAATTTAAATTCTTCCCAAATCAAAAGCAAAGCGCTCAACATTTCCATTCTAATAATTTTAGGGGTAAGCATTTCGGCTTTAGGAATCCAATAGAAATACATACTACTGGAACAGTCCCAAATCCCGTAAAATTCGAAAAATATTTTTTTAGTCCTTTTGGGCGGCCAGAATTGAGCTTGGATTCTCCTTTTTGCTGTACTCAGAGTAATAACCATTGTCTTTTTGCGCTAGGCCATCTCCTTCGTAGTAGAGTTCTATCTAGACGAGCGAAACTCCGCATTTATAATGCCATAATCCATCCTGTACTCACGTACGGCTGAGACACTTGGAGCCTGACCATCCGCGCTCAAGAGAGGTTGCTGGTATTCGAAAATAAGGTCCTACGCCGAATTCTAGGCCCTAGAAGGAATCCAACTACTGGCAGGGTGCGCATGCGTTCAAATGACGAGATCCGAAGGCTCACTGGGCAACCTTTAATCACTAGTGTGATTAAGTCCCGAAGGCTCAAGTGGGCGGGACATGTCTCTCGCGCACCTCCGTCAAGATATATCCGACAGGTCCTGGAGGGCAGACCGATGAGTCCCAGACCACAGGGAAAACCTCGGATCAGATGGGAAGATAACGTCGCGGCTGATGCGAGAAGGTTTAAAGTGCCGCGATAGGGCTCCAGGTCCTGTAAAAGCCCAGTGTGTGTGTGTGCTTTACTCAGAACTGCTTGCCGCAGCTTTAAGTGGCAATGTTCTATCTCACATTTTGGGTATAAAGACTTAGGACGCCATGCCGACTAATGCAAGTTTGCGAGGTCTAATGTGAAGTATGGCCTGCAGTCTAAATGTGAAAATTTGAACTGCTTTATTCTTCTCAGTTATAGATAACTGATGTTTGTGATGAAGTGGTAAACGGCCCGGATCTGATCTCCTGATCTTTCGCTTACGAGGTGAGCCCATTACGATTGAACTATGAAGGAGGCAATCTCAGAAGTCTTAAATCCACTGAAGTGGCATTTTCTCAAATTCTAAATAATATTCCAACTATTATTGACTTTTTAATCCCTAACGTTTTTAGCTTAGACTTTTTCCAAGAATACGGCATTGTTCGATGACGAGGACCTCGATGTTGGCTCTTTGACACCCTTCCTTCTGTAGACCTTTTACTTTTACTTCTGTTCCCAGTCAACTGAAAGATACTCCAAGTGACGAAGACACATTTCTTCCAGAAATTTTCAACACCAGAAACCGTGTTAAAGTCGGTCTTGAAAGTCACGATAAAATTCGGCACATCCGAACGACGTCTTCCCCCCCTTTCCTGCGTGTTTTTATATTCTAAATTCGTTTCAAATTGATCTCTTTTGCTTCTCTATGTATTTTTGAAGTAAGAAATTTGAAACAAAATTTTCCGGTTGACAAAAGAGAGCTTAATCAATATTTGAACGCTTTTTTTTCCCTCCCTTTTCGATTTACCTTGTCTGATCACTGATTTTGGTGTTGAGAATTTTCTTTCAACTATTCATGAATGAAATTTTTATTATTCCTTCCGCTTCTCTTTTGTTTTTCATTCCTCCATTATCCAACCCTTTTTTTTTTATTTTTTTTTTTTTGTGCCTCTCTTCTCCTCTTTATTACCTTTATACTCTTGGGAGGAAATTCCAAAAAGACATTTCGTTATTTTTTAGAGAAACTCTTCTTCTTCTATTTTATTCTATTATTATTTTATCTGTCTAAAACTCTTCGCGTTTTGTATTTTTTACATCTGCATCTATTTTTTTCTTTAATATTTATTTTTCTGTACAATCTGTTTTTTTTTTTTTTTTTTTTTTATAAAGTCTTTCTAATCTAAAGGTAAACAAGCTTCCCTAAAAAGAAAAAAAAATAAGTTCCGTTTATAAATAGGAAGAAAAAAAAAGGGGAAATCGGTTTAAAAAATAATGGTTTTTCTAGTAAGCTTTTTTAAATGAACTTCAATCATTCGGTCAATCAAAGTCGGAAGTCAGAAGTCGGAAGTAGAGTTAATAATGGAGTTAGAACCGATGTTCTTTTACTCCCTTTTAAGATCCAAATAATGAAAGAAACACTTTGTTTTTCCATTTTCGTCGAAATTCAACGAATTTCACCCCCGGTTTTTTTTTCTATTAAGTCAGGAGATGTCAAGTCAATGTGATACATAATAAACGGATAATAAATTATACTTCTCGAACGTGTAAAGTTTAGTTTCCAAATTTTTTGTTACTGTTTTGAATATAGCACAGGTTTAAAATTTGAGGGATATAATAAAAAATTAAAAAATATTTCTAAATCAAAATCAGTGAAGAGCGTTTTGCATTAAATCAAAACTTTTAAATTAAATATTTTTTTTTAAAAGGAGTCATATGGATAGAAGTTGTGAGTAAATTAGATTCGAAAGCCTCGAGTGTTTGGCTGATTTTTTAACTTCTTTTGAGAATTCAGATTTCTAATCGCTTTAGAATATACAGATTTTATAATTCCTTTGGCGGCATCTCATAATCAACTTTGCAATCAGCAAGCTCAGTCCTAAGAGGCTCCATTCCCTTCTTACCACTCTTTTTTTTAAAAAAATAGAAAACTTTATCATTATACCATTCAAGAATAGTATCTTTTTTCTTTTTCGTTGAAATATTTGAAGGACTTCGGGATTTTCCTCCCAGGCTCTGAATGAGTTCCGAATTTTTGTAGAAATCCTAATAATAAAATCGGACTTTACTCAAAACTTTATTTGGTCCTAATTTCGTCCGTCGGAGGTCCGAAACGGACCTCTATGACAGTTTAAAAAATCTGCCTCGGTAAAATTAATAACAATTTATTAATTTTAATTGCATTTATGTTATGAAATTTAATAACATTGTTGGGATAAACTTCATAACAATGTTATTAAATTTAAGGGTGCAAATTCACTATGGAATGTTGTACCAACATGTTGGTCCAACATTCCATAGTGTATTTTCACCTTAAGACTAATATTTTTTACAGTGAAGATTTTTTACATAAAATATGCATAATTAATTTTTTCAAAATTAAAAAAAAAAAAAAAAAAAACGATTGGTACTATTTAGTCGTTTGATCCTTTCGAGACTTAGTATTCGGCATTTTAAAAGCCATTCCGGATTTTAACCTTCCGATATTTCGATCGCATTTTGAAATATAATTTTTTTAAAGAGTGGACTGTTTAAAAAATAAGACCGAATGATAACATGTTTTTTTCATGTTGAGTCGGACTTATTTTTACATCCTTTAAGATTTTCGCTAGTTTAGTCGCTTTTGAGAATTATGTTTTGCATGCGGAAGAAGTATAGATAGTTATCGTTTAATAAAATATAATTTTCAGACCCGAATTTTTTTTTTTTTTTTTTTGGTTTTATCCTTAATCCCTTGGAACAAAACATTATCTCGATTTCACTTTTGAAAATTTTTATGGACGATAAAAAGCGTTTCCTTTCGTGCTAGTTTTTCTGGAGTTACATTGCAGCCACATAAATCAAATTGGAACATGTTAGGAATTAATAAATGAAAGTTTAAAATCTGGAGTTTATTACTAATAGAATATTAACAAAATTATAATTCCTAAGCCCGCTAAGCGGCTGTCCCGTCATGATAAGAACAA
This sequence comes from Liposcelis bostrychophila, assembly GCA_037577465.1. Taxonomy (NCBI): domain Eukaryota; kingdom Metazoa; phylum Arthropoda; class Insecta; order Psocodea; family Liposcelididae; genus Liposcelis; species Liposcelis bostrychophila. Next base: position 16,160,096 of record CM075212.1, on the reverse strand, counting down.
AAGAACAACAGCGATGGATGTCATAAAATTTTATAGAACGGGTCATTAACTTTATTACATCGTTGTGTGTATTAACTTTCGTTTTAAGCCTGATTAATGGTTTCTGGAAATGGTGTAACTGGTAAACCGATGATGTTATTGCTTCCCTTTTTTATTTTTCATTTCAAAAACCTGTCGAATTTCACCTGAGAACCATTTTTTTAAAAATTCTTTCGAATTAAAGGGAAAAAAAGAGTTGTTATTTTGAAGTTGACGTTTCGAATAAAAAAAAAATGTTCAAATGATAGCAGATCAGTAAAAATCAAGAACTTTTGCGCCTACTACTTTTGGCAATAAAAAAAAAAAAAAAAAATTCCGTGCCAAGATTTTGAAAACTCCCGGAGCTATTTTGAAAGGCTTTCAATGCTTTTGATCAACGATCTTATGCTCCGTACTAGGGGGACCACGAGGTTCGATATTGGAAAAATATCGATATCGGTCGAACTTCATTTTTTTTTAAAAACCTTATTCCGTATACAATAGTCGAAGGGTTTAAGCATGAATATCGCAAAGTGCTGGTTAAGCCGGAAAGTAAGAGCTCGTATAAAAGGGTCGACTTTTAGCAGAATGAAATCGATGGTTTTATATTTAGATTTAAATTCAAAGTTTGCATTAGGAATTCACATGAGGATAAATCCTTGCGGCCAAACACATGTTTTAAGAGAACCGTAGATTCAAATATGAGATTTAAAATCAGATGAAGAGTCCTTAGAGATCAAACAGACGTAACTTTCCCGTTTGAATGGTCTTGAATGTAAATAGATTGGGCTGGAGAAAAAAAATGCTGTACTGTCGGATTTTATTTTATTTTTTTAAAATATTTTTCCCGGAGAAAAAAAAACAAAACAAAAAGGAAAACATTTTTTATAAAAAGGCTGAAATCTTCGTAATTATGAAAAATCACGTATTTTTAGAATCGAAATACGAAGTATACGTGCGTTCTGTAAAAACTCTTCGCAATTTCAATCCTTTGATAACAGAAAGGCTCCCTCGTATCTCTTTAATAACCGCTTTTAAAGACTGATTTTCGATTAGCATTTCAAAGTATTGGTTTGTAGTCTAGGCAATGAAGTGTAATATATGCGAAGTTATTCATTTCAAGGTAATTCAATTCGAGGAGCTAAAAGCTGATTTATTAGGCTGGGTCGAATCTTAAACCGACGTTAATTATATCTTCAAATAATTAAGATCGCATCGCTCTTATTTTTGCATGACTGGAAACAACCGTCAACATTAAAAAGTTCCACCATTTTTTTTTTTACAAACTTATCGCAGGTGGTGGCGATTATGCTTTCGGTGCTCTGGACTTCGGATTTGAGTGAAAATGAACTTAACGATTTTAGCAGCGTAAGTACCGATTGCTTTCGAACTTTCTAATATAATAAAAATTCTTAATTTTGGTAGCTTTAGAGAGTTCCTGTTTTCTGGAGAAATTTTAAATTCGGGAAATCGAGAGTCGCAAAATTAAAAAATTTTAAAGTCTCGAATCAGAAAATACGGGATTTTCAAAATATGGATTTCTTGAGATTTAAGAGTCTAAAAATTTCGATTGTTTTTTCCTGATAAATCTCGATATTTCCGGGGAATTTCGAGCTCGATAATTTTTACTATTTTTTTCTTAAAGGGGCTTTTCAAAAACTTTAAGACCACTTAACCTAACTTAAACCAAACCTAACATAACCTAACCCAACTAAAACTAACCCAACCTAACCTAACCTAACCTAACCTAACCTAACCTAACCTAACTCAACCCAACCCAACCCAACCCGACCTAATCTAACCTAACCCAACCTAATTTAGACGAAACCTAACCAAACCCAACCTAACCTAACCTAACCTAGCCCAACCTAACAATCTAACCTAACCTTGCTTTCTTTCTCGATCCACTTCACATTTTCCAAATTTCTTAATTTTTTAATTTCCGAAGTAATTACTCTTGTTTCGACCGAAGACGAATCGTGAATAAGAAGAATGGATGACGTCACTCTGTTCGCTGGGTTCCTTCCAAAATTTTTTTCAATACTTTTTTAACCGAAGAAAGTGATTAAATGAAACGGAGAAAAAAGAAATACGTTTACATTCAGCCTTGAACGGTTCACAGATAAATCTTTTGATCGGACATCGGCTTCTGAGGAAAGCGATTTGATGCAAATTTCATTTGTCAATATTGGGAATTATGCAGTTTGATTGAATTCCCATATTTCTGAATCAGTAGCATATAGACTGGATTTCGCTGAAAGGCTGAATGGTAGGGAAACATAATGAATAAACCAAAGAGAAATATGCGATCCATTAGTACCAAACTTGCATTGTTCACTTCATTAACGAGTTTTAGCTTAAAATTAGAAATTTTATGCAAAACCATAAAATTTCCCTGCCCTCAAAAACAATAATGTGATTTCCGCCATGACCGAGAGTTCTTAAAAAGTGAAAAAACGTTACCTCTTTTTTTACCTGAATTATATGACACACGACACCGGGGGGAAAAATTATTGACGGGTGAAATTGTTTTTTGGTTGATTTTATAATTATAAAATTATTTAATAACTGATTAATTTTGAAAAAACATTGCGTATATCTGGCTTACCTTTACGCATAAATTATTTGATAAAACGTGGAAGCTACTATCACTGAACTAAAGGGGGTGAAAAAGAGGTAAAATAGTACGTTAAATGGTTTCCATCATTATTCATCCTTGACGTTCTCATGGCTATTAAACAACAAGCTATACATTTCACTCAACAGGGTTATTACATATACTAGTTCCTCGTTCAGTTTTATGCCTTGTTTACAAAGTGAAAAATTAGGTTAATTTAATTGTGATGATGTTGAGGGGCGTAATAAGTGCCTTTTTGTAACGACTTAAATTATTACAATAAAATTTGTACTCCTTTGTCTTGCACAGGTAAAAATTCATTTTCTCTCTTAGATATTTGAGCTTGTTCTCATATCGATTTCATTTTTCTCATGGCTATTATTAAAATTAGAAATTTTATGCAAAACCATAAAATTTCCCTGCCCTCAAAAACAATAATGTGATTTCCGCCATGACCGAGAGTTCTTGGGTAAATGTCTCGTTTAAATCATAAGACGCATAAGTCACATAATAAGTCACACAAATTTGACTGTTACATCTGATAAGCGTCATTCAAGTTTTGCGAATTTTTATTCGTGGCCTGGCCACTCTTCAGAGCCCTTTAATAAACCAAACTGACAGATTAAAAAAACATTTCTCACTACAAATTATGGTTTGAGATAAGTTCAGAAATAATTGAAGGAAACGCAAAGTTGATGTTAATTAATGGGAAGGGGAAGGGAGAAAAGACTGAAATCTCGGTTAAACATTAAAATAGCAGTTTAGGTCGACGTAAAGGGGCTATGCTTGTGTAGGTGATACTTTAAAGTAATTTGCGTCTTCGTAACCATGGGAACGAAATCTATTTATCGAAATGAAAGGATTGACTTTTTTTTCTACCTTTTTTTTCTTCCTTTCCCGCCGAGGAAAACGTGCTTGATTAGATTTACATGTCCCCGACATTAATTTAGAAATCACGTTATCTCTGACTGCATACAAGTTGCGTCCCGCTGTTAAGAAAAGGGAACAAATTGCGCTCTAGCGTTTAATCTTGGAAGTATCAATTATGTAGCTTTAAGGTGAAAGAGTATTACTGTGCTTTGTTTTGCTTACGTAGTCTTATCCTATGGCGCCGAGAATATATGTATCCAGCCTTTAATACTGAAACAGAACCAGGCCCGTAGCCAGCCTGAGAAACAAAGGGGGGCACGAGACATTCAAAGGGGGGCTCCAAATGGCCCCTTATAACATGGAAGATAGGGAAAATACATGGGCCAAGTCAAATTTACAGGGGGGCTCAAGCTTTTCCATAGGGGGGCTGAGCCACCCTATGCCCCCCCTGGCTACGGGCCTGAACAGAACTGGGCCCAGAAAAGCTCTTTATAACAAGAAGAATACGGGAAATTTTTCGGGGGAAAAAAATTGCAGGAAGAAGAGAGGGTGTGTTACCGAATTCCTGGATATAAAATTCTCCCTGAGTATTTCATAAGTTTAATCATACATTACATTCATTTTTTTGTGGCTTATTAAGAGTGTATTTACGAATAGTTCTTTCATAAACTTTTATTCCACCGAAATAGAACATATCCATTTTTCCTAATAACAAATATGTCGTTTTAATTCTTACGATTGTCTCATCCCTCCGATTTTAGTATTATAAAATTTTATTGTTTGGAATCTTCCGATAACCCAGAAAAGAATATCTAGGGAGGTCTCGTTCCATAAGTTTAACGTTTTAATGGTTGGTTTCTTATTCTTTTTAGGAAACATATTACAAACTTTTCTTATTTTCAGTGAATAAATTGATATGAAGCTCTATGGGAAACAAACCGAATTTCTCGGAATTGGAAAGTTTTCGGAGAAATTCAAAGAGCATGAGGGTAGAAAATAATGATCTTTGCTTGCTTTCTTTGTTCCGAAAATTCAAAAAATATTTAATTTGATTCATCATATCTACCCAATTAAAAAAAAAATTGTCGTTGCACAGAAGGAAGGAACAGTTGACAGAACCGCAGAAAGCTGGTCTTATGTTTGACAGAATGAAAAAAAATCATCTAAACGAAATACCATTTGTTTTTTTTATCAGCATTTAAAAAATAATCATTTTTCTTATTATTATTTTGCCGTATCTGTGTCCAGGCGTAGGCGACCATTAATGAGTACCTTATACATATCTCTCTCAATCGCGAGCAATTCCAAAGAGCTCCTCGACACTTAATCCAGTTACAGTAAAAAAAAAAAAAAAAAAAAATTGTATTCTTTTTATTAAAAAAAAAAAAAAAAGATTATTTTGAATTATGTAAGTCGCCCTCTTCTTGTACTACTGTGCGAAACTACATGAGATCTCTATCCTGAAGTGGTGAAAAAATGAAAAAAAAAAACAGAAATATTTGGGATATTAAAAAACAATGGGATGGTTTTTTCGTGATAAAAAAAAGAAGGAAAAAGCAAAGACGGTTTTTGTTAAAAGGATTATCTAAAAACGAGAGCGAAAACTCTTAGCGGACTGATTTTAAATCAAGTCTTTTTAGTATACTTTCTACAACTTATTTCAAATTCAGTTATCGGCACTATTAGAAGTTAAGAGATAAAAGGGAGAAGTGCAAAGATACATCATGAATAAGTAACAGCCCATCCCGAAATCATCACACCGCTCTTTATTCAGATTAAAGAGCGGAGAATTCGGTTTTCATAAACTATTTATTTCTTCCTTTTGATTAAAATGTAGTAGGGAGTTTTTTTTTTTCAGCAAAAGGCTTTACCAACAAGTTTAGAAATATATAAAAATCTTGTTAAATCTGATTTTCAAAAAATAAAAGGAAGGCAGGAAGGAAAAAGTCAGCTGCACATGCGTGTATTAAGGGAGGGTACGTTGAACGCACAAAAGCGTATTTGGCATCATGCCCGAGGATTGTGCAGGAAAACATTAACATTTCTGATAACCGATAAAGAAACTAAATCTTTTTTACCCTCCCTCAATTTTCAAAAATAAAGCAAAGCATTAATAAGATAATGGCTTTGATAAAAACAATTTTATTTTTATTTTTAAGGAAGTCGTCTAGCAAATTACAGGGCGTATAACGCAAAAAAAAATGCTCTTACGGGCTTTAAGAAGATTTCGCGTCCTAATTTATTCCTCCTATAAATCTAACCCTAGGATGTTTGACGCACTTTTCAAAATATTTTTCCTTTTTTTCGAGCCTCTTGCAGCCAAGATTTATTTTCAAGGACTGCAAAACGCCTTTAAAGAGGTTTGGCGGTGTTCAAAGAAAACTATGAAAAATTCGCAAGAAAATCGATCGTGTGTTTTAGCCAAAAATATTTCCAAATTTTTTTTCTTGACAAAAAAAAAAAAATTGTAAAATGTAAATGATAAAAAAAAAGTATGTAAAATGAAAAATTTAAGATCCCAGCGAAAAAGGTGCCGTCATGGTGACGCGTCCGATTTTCGTCGCCAGGTATGGTCATTTTCCGAGACGATTTTCCGAGATTTTCGACGCCATAATGACGTCAAGATAGTATGACCGGTATTGTGACTTTTTGACTTCTAGCTTTCGTCGTACTGACGCCAACTCAATTTCGAAATACAAACGTCATGACGTCAATAAGACGTCATATTGACGTCAATAAGACGTCATATTGAGTATTGACGTCATTCAATGAGATTCGTTATCGGTCATACTTAATGACGTCATTTTGACGTCGAAAATCTCGTAAAATAGTCCCGGAAAGTGACCATACCCAATGACGTCTCCGGTACGTATATGGTTGACGTCTTCATGACGTTTAATGTACGTCACCTTTTTCACTGGGTGTGACCCGATTTTCCACCGTTAGCCTAACAGGGTATGATGCTGGACAATTTTTCCTAAAACAAACTGATTATATAATACCGGAGAATATTTATTTGGAATAACTATAATTATAATATATTATTTGGAATAACTACAATTTAAAAAAAAAAAAAAAAAAAAAAAAAAATAAGCCTCATTGATATTATCATTCACTGCTGTCAATATTTTTCGAAGGAACTGATTCACCTATTTATCTCTTAACTTTTCTTAATTTCCTACCTTCTCACTTTCTTATTTTACGATTCCCCACTCTCTCAGCGTTTCTTAATTTAGTACATTGTGAACTTTATTTCGTATTTTCCTACCCGAACCATTTCCTAACTCATTAATTTGTTAATTGGTTTCGAGTCTCCTAATTTTTTAATTCAGTACATTTTTTTAATTGAACTGGTTTTTGCTTCTTAACCTTTTTAAGAGTCCGATAACAGAACCTTGACATTGTTCTTCTGTCTCTTTTCATTTTCGAATCAAATGGAAAATCATTCTAATGAATTTAGTTTTTTTTGTTTCGATTCCATAATACCACAGCATCGTTTTAAAAAATTGCAGTGCGAACCCGAAATCCTTTCAATAATCCTAATTCTCCATTCTCAAAAATTTCAAAATGACTCCACGAAATCGGGAAAAACCTGATGAATTCGATTTTGTCATCCTACCGACTTCACGGAGATGGAGATATTACTTTTTAAAAAAAAAAAAAAAAAAAAAACCACACCAACGATCTGATGAACTCATAAATCTTTCAGCAAGGAGAGGAAACCGAACGATTTTAGCTCTGTATCTCAACCTGCAAAAGTTTTACTAAAGTCGAATAAGAGCTTTTCCGGTGAAATCTTTGAAAGACAAACTTCAATAGTCGTCTTCGATCTGCAATTTCCTGATAGTAAAATTTTTGATCTTAAAAAAAAAGAAAAGTTTTCTTTCTTTCTTTCTTTCTCCTTTTTTTCTTTCATTTTTTTTTTTTTTTTTTTTTTTTTTTGAATGGAATTCCGAACGATGCTTTATTTTTTTTTAATCAATTCGTATAAATTTTTTCCTCCTGAAAATTTAATAACGGTTCGAATACATAAACCTCTTACTTTAAACAAACCGTGACCGTAAATAATCCTTGATCTCGCCCGGTATTTTAATTAATTTTTCGTTTATTTATTTAAAAAGTCAGACTTTCTAATTAAGGCAATTTTTTTCTTGTTACAAGAGGTAAATTCACAAAAGCCGAGAGGATTTCATTGATGGGGTGAATTTAATTACACAAGTTTCGCTTTTATCATTTGGTTTTAGGATTCCGGTTAAGCATAAGTCCTTACATGGCGACGCGTACATTGCGAATAAAAGCCTCATCGTTTCAATTAAACGATTTCACTCGAATTGTCACATTGACGAAAACCAATTCGATGGCTCACGGAAAATATAATTCCTCGTCATCGGTTTTAAGACGACCGGATCAAAAATGAAATGAATATGTAAATCAGGAATATTTCTCACCGACCGGAATTTCAACTGCTAAACCCTGATGTTAATCAAAGAAAAAGCTTATAGACCTCTAATATAGTACGTCGGTGGAATATGTTAAAAGGAGGATGGAAACGATGAAAAAGGGGCACCGGAAAGGAATGACAATCCTTTGTTGCATATTTTCGGGTATGCGATAGTTATCTGAAATATTAATTTCGTGCTTTTTAGTCGGATCTCGTCTCTTATTCTGGTTATCTGAACATGACGATGGATCATTTTATTCAAGCTTACCATGCTTTGTAGAAATGGGGTCGACCTTTGAATAATTCTGATCCGATTTGAAATAATTTACGTAAAGAATATTACATTTCTTTTTTTTTTTTTTTTTTTTTGCAGTTTGTAATGTTACGCTAGATTCCCGAGTTTTGTCGGCTAGGTCTGGGAAAACCTTTGGACAGTTGAAGTCACCATCCATCGAAGGGCCTAGTATGTGCTATTATACGCTACAACCAATGCCTGGGCAAAGGATAGAATTGCAAGTTTATAGATTAGTAAGCGCGGGACATTTCAACGGATCAAGGTAAGAAATTTAAAATTTTTAACTTGATACTGTACATTGTTTTATTTTAAGGATCCTATTTTCAACTTCGTGCAACTATGTAAAATGCAGTGCCAATTTTAATTCCACTGAATTAGTAATTTCGTTTTTTTGTTTTTGTTTACTTAAGAGCAAGCTTTAGTGATTAGGGGTCGTCCATAAATTACGTAAGCATGTTTAGAGGGGGGGGAGGGGGTCTCCGAGATTCTTACGTCAACGTTAAATCTCTATAACAGGAAGCCTATTTTTGCTTACTCCCGAGGGGTAGGGGGTCAAAATGGCCCCAAAAAATTCTTACGTAATTTGTGGACGACCCCCTACCTATTCCGTAAATACCTGCTTCAGTGAAAACTGGACGTCGGAAAGTATGGCTGTTTTGTCTAATATCGTATTTTCAGGAACATATTCAACTTTTAGGTATCTAATGACCCCTTTTCTGCCGTACCAAGCGATTTCGTCTTATCTCCATTTCTGAATCGATTAGGTTTGTTTACGTTTACCTCATAATCAAATGCAGCCAATTCAAAAATGGGCGAATTCGTTTGGCACGGCAGTTTTGGTATACCCTGAAATTTTTAGTGCAAGTTTGAACTTGTCTTAAGACCTTGTTTTAAGACCGGATAGTAATTTTTAAAAAAAATTGAGGTCGAAAAACTTGAATTTCGTTTTCTGGGTTCGTAATTATTTGGAAAAAGTTTAAAATTATACCAAAAAAACAAGAATAAGTCAAATAAGTTAGTTACTGTAATATCTAAAAGGAACAGGAGGTTTTTGGACCTCCTTATGGTACGTGATAGATAACTTCCCGAACACCAAAGTACCGGTATATGGTCTTTATTCTGTAAAAGTTTCAACCATTTACGTGAACGCCGCCATCTTCAAAAGTACCCTTCAGGTTGCATGAGCGTAATAAAATTACACGAATCGTGTAAAAGAAATTACATACAGGGGCCCTAAAAAAGAAGTCATCGACCCTCCTCTGATTTTTTTTCCCAAACATTTGACATAGATAGATCCTTTAAACATTAGACAGCCTTTCCTTTGGTATTCACTGAAGTTTCATCCTCTTTATTTGGACTTAATATAAGTTGAAAATTACCTTATATTGTGATACAGGAAAAAATTCCAATTTTAGGGCTCTAACGGTGGCTTTGATATTCTTCTTCTTTCAAGTGCCGGCTCCGCGACGGAGATTGGCTATCATCTGGAAAATTTTTACTTTTGAGACCGCCGCTCTAAAAAGACTCAAGGAATCAACACCGAACCAGTCCCTGAGATTCTTAAGCCATGAGGTTTTCCTTCAGCCTTGATGTACCCTGGAATTTATATAAAATCCTCTGCGCCTTTAAAATGATAATTAGAATATTTTTTCTAAAAACACATGGAAGTATAATCAGCAATTCTAAGGCGTAACATGTAAATGTTTCGGAAGCAAAATCCTGCTACACTTTGGAAAGATTTTTAACGTACAATTGTTTTAAATTTTTTTGAGGCTGGCTGTAGAGGAGAAAAGGGGTTTGTTGATAAACAGTATTTTGGTCACTTTAATTTTTTCTTGCCCGATGTTTTAAGGATGCTTATGAATACTCTGTCGTATATCAAGTAATCGATTAGATTCTCTCGCAACTCCAAAATTTTGTTTCTTCTCATGCTGTTTCTTCTGCAGCTTTTTTTTTTCCTTTAATAATTCATCCGTTTTAATTATGTCTTTTAACAAAGATAAAAAGCAATTCGAAAAAGACGAATATCACTTTTCTTTTGAAAAAGCTGGAAAACAAAATTTCCATCAATTTTCTTAAAGTTTCACCAAGGAATTTCACACAGAAAACTGTTTACCCGAAAGGAGCAGCAATATATCAAAAAATTTATCATCGATTGTCACGATATCCGTCTTTTTACAATATATTTGTTTTCTTTTCGTCGGTTTCTGTTTAAAAAAAAAACGTTGTGGATTACTTTTTTGAAAATAAACAGAAAAAAAAAAAAGAAGTCTGGTCTCATACGTTATACGAATTTAAAACAGTAAAATGTTTGATTACCAAGCCTTTTAGTCATAAGTTCGTTGCACTTTTCAGTTTTAATTTTCTTGGCGGTTAACATGAAAAGAGAAAATTTTCTTAAAAAGCCATTAATGGGAGTTTGGGGGGGGGGGGAGGGTAAGTAACATTCCTTTTAAACTACCCAGAAAAATCTTTTGTGAACCTTTAAACTTTAAACGGCACTACTTTATAATTCTACTTTGTTATTCAAAGAAGTTTAAACAAAATTACATTTTATGCGGTAATTCTCTTCATGGACCAAGATTTTAATTAAGAAGCCAGTTTATAAGCAGAAATAATAAAAACGACCACAATAAAGAATTATTGCTCTCTTTATACGCATTTATTTTTTTACGCTCTTTTCGAACGGAATTCGATACCGAAAAAATCGAAAGACGAAGGTTATCGCTTTTTAATTTTTGTCATTTTTCGTAAGCATCTAGAGAAACTGATACAAGTCATACAAACAGAATAATTCAATCAATTATTCATTTTGTATAAATGACAAAAAACGATTTTATATTTTATATTTATATGGGGGGAAAAAAAAGTCAAATGAGAAGCTATTAACGACACGATCAATCATTTTTTCAGACTTAGCAGTTGAAAACCGGTATTCTTAGCCATTGACCGTATTAGCTTGTGTTCGTGTTCAAATAGATTATCTTAATCGAGGGGTTACTGCTCACTGATTTTTCTCATTGATTCGCAGTTTGGCAGTTAATGCGGGAAACGAGTATAAATCATTTTCCGGTTTTGCTTTCTTTGGTTAAGCTTTTTTTTATTTTACGTTTGAGGTTTCCTTTTTCTCCCCTTTGATTTAGGAAAAACTTTGCGATAAAAATGGATCCGATTTATTTTTATTTCCCGTAAAAGAAAATGTTTTTCTGTTTACAAAGAGACGTCGCCCGGAGGGCTTGGAAATTCAGAGGGTTTTTGGAATCAAGGCTTTGAAACTCCTGGAAATATGACCTTAGCAAGATGAAACTTAATCATGTGGAATGAAATAAAATTAAATCGATTGCATAAAAAAAAGGAAAGAAAGAATTAAAATCTTATGTAGGTACCAACAAACACAAAACAGGAACTCCGCACCAAAGGCATTTCTTATTTTCAAGACTTGCAAAATAATACAAGTTTCATAAGCCTTTGTTCTTCATGCAAACGCAAAAGATGTAAATAAATGAATAAAGATGACTTATTTAAAGTCTCGAGATTATCCAGCAGGGTTGGCCGAAAATCATGAATTTTGGAATTTGAAAATGCCTGAGAGTGGAATGTGAGCATTTTGGCACCACTATATTAATGCTAATTTTTTTCAGATTTTTTGAATGTTGAGGATAGCTTGTTGTTATATTAGGTTAGATTACGTTAGGTTAGGTTAGGTTAGGTTAGGTTAGGTTAGGTTAGGATAGGTTAGGATAGGTTAGGTTAGGTTAGGTTAGGTTAGTTTAGGTTAGGTTAGGTTAGGTTAGGTTAGGTTAGGTTAGGTTAGGTTAGGTTAGGTTAGGTTAGGTTAGGTTAGGTTAGGTTAGGTCAGGTTAGGTTAGGTTAGGTTAGGTGATCGTAAAGTTTTTGAAGAGTCCCTATGGAGAAAAAAATAGTAATTTTTTTGTCTGAAAAAAGTATCGCTTTTTGTCGGAAATTTTGCATAGATTACGAATATAAAGTTCAGAATTATTTTATCTTCATTACTCTGTCTCCACTGAAGAACTAATTGGAGGGTACAATTGAAGACATCAGTGGAAGAATGAGGCCGTTCAGGTTCCAACGAAAAACTGTAGTCAATAAATGAAAATCGAAAAAGGATCTAACATTTTTCCACTGCTGGTTTACAAATATTACATAGAAAATTCTGTCGGCCTCCTTCTTCTACTGATGTCTTCAGTTACTTGCACCACCGGAAAATATGTATATTTTTGGACTTTTTTCTTCTCCTACCACTTTTTTTTCGTTGTCATTATTTATTGTGTTCGAAAAAATAATTAAAATAATAAAAAATGTGGTAGCAGAAGAAAAAAGTCTAAAAATATACAGCATTTACGGTGGTACAGTTAATGGTACCCTTCGATTATTTGACGAATGAATAAGGCAGGTCATGCCGTCATTCAAGGCAGGCAAGGCAGGCCTTTGCCCTTTGAGCTTTAGTCCTTATTTTTTAAGCGCTAAAATTCTTCAGAATACTTCTTCAGATTACATCCGACCTTTAAGGTCAGAATTTTTTCCTTTTTAGCTTATAAACCGATAACAGAGATGAATTTTTGACTTCATGTTCGCAATCTATGACGAAAAAAATTAGGGTTAATAGCGTTGCCAAGAGTCACCCATTGTACTATCAGGCGTTTTAAATTATAAAATTCTCGATTTTCGGCCTACTCTATTATCCAAAGTTATCTCTCCGAACAAAGTTCAAAAGTTTTTTTTCTAGTGCACTGTTATATTGAATTGTTCTTGCTGGTGCGACATCGTGACCTTAGGATTACAGGGAGCTATCTCTTTTGTTTAGCTTATGCCCCATGATTCCTTGTAATCCTAAGGTCACGACATGTTATCCTTCTTTCCTAACTTCTTTTACGCCCTACAGAGCTTAAAATTATCACTGATTCTTGGTCTGATGCTATATTAAGCTTCTCCAATCGATGGAGAATTTTACGATCTTAATTCTGTGCGCCGGAGGTAAACTAACGTATCTCCATCGTAAATACAATTGGAGATGATGTGTTTCGACCGTTTGTGAAAATCATGTGACTACAAGTTTACACGCTCATGTTGGTGTAAACTTTTTGTCACATAACACTTTCACGAAATGTCCAAACAGACTATCTCCAATCATAAGTACGATGGAGATACATTAGTTCACCACTGACGCCACTGAAGGAATTGGATCCTTATTTTTAGAAGTATATAATTGCTTTCTGCTTCTCATCAGTGGAATATCAAGAAGACCTTACGTCGTATCTGAAGAAGTGAAAAAAGAAAAAAAAGTAGGACCGTTTCGTAGGTTTTAATTTTTAATTTTACGACATAAGTTGCGTGATATGATCGCATGAATATGTTCCACTTCTTAAGTTTTACAAAAGTTATGACCGAGAATCTCTATTCATAACCTTTTGGACGATTATAACTTTGCCGAAATTCGCTGATCACTTCACAGTGGAAATATTAAGTAACAGCTTCATGGATATAACTTGAAACGGAATTCGCATGTAAGGCAGAGAATAAGGGAAAATCAGAAGTTGAAATTTGGCAAGTCGTCAAACATTTTCCGTATTATTATTCACCATTTCCTAATTTAAGAATCTGGATTCCGTGTTTCATTTCTACCGCATCACGGACTATTGTTTTTTAATCTTCTTCTAATTTTGAAGAGTTCGATCATTTTTCCGAGAATAGAATTTTACTTACGGCTCTTATCATATTTTAACCGCTCGAAGAAAGCAAAGTCGGAAACTTGTGAACAAAAATGAAAAGCTGCCGAAACTTTGAAAAAAAAAAAAAAATAAAGTGAAATAAAATAAGAACCCTTTGGCAAAGTTTGCTACATCGTCAACAAGGAAAAAAATAAGAAGTTCAGTCATTTTTGTGGTTCCAAAAAAGTCCGAGTCATTACGACAACAATCGCTGTAATAATAGTCGGAACTCTGTACAAGACAACTCGAATTCTAATATTACGAACACGTGCTGAGATCTTTTGAAATCTTGGCAGACTCAAGGGGATCAATTCCGTTTGAGGCGACTTCTGATCTAGGTCGTCCTTTAAGAAATTTTATAAACCTTTTATTTGACCAAGGTAAAAAAAGATTCCGATGTCTTCATTTTCCTTGCAGAATAAAAAAAAAAAAAAATCATGCAATAAAAAAAGATTTTGCACAAAAGAAAACCATTTTAAAAAGGCCACAGAGGGGATTCCGGTAGAAAAAAGGCCAGGACAACTGAAATAACGATGGAATAAGAGGATCTTTGCTTGAAACGATTTAAAAGACAATATATTTCATCATATTTACAAAGCAGTTGATGAAAAAAGAAAGTAAAAAGCGACTGAAATAGAAAGCCCGTCTTTTCGTTCAAGACTGCTGAAGCGTGTCGACCCTTTTCGATGGAAATAGCGCATCTTCCGCTAAGTGATTCGCCTGATAGTTTATCGGAGCCAACCATGAGATTTTAAGAGGTTGCTTTGTTTAGTGTTTCCCGACTTGCGAGTCAAATTAAAGGTCTGGCCATCTGAACCTTTTTTTTTTTTTTTTTCTTTTTTTTTTTTTTCAAAGTTGATCCAACGAGGAAAGAAGATAAAAAAAAGCGGAAGAGATATATTTTCACTCTAATCTCTAAATATCCCTCTCGTAATTTGTGTAAATTTATTCGCAAAAGAAATGCATCCCCTTGCAATGTCGATAAGTTAAAAATAGTGTTTTTACTAAAAATTATGTTTGTTAATGGCTAATGAAATCGTAAAAATTGGAAACCGAAGAAAATTGATTTTCCTCCTCCTGAGTCTATTACCCTGAAATAGGGTGTAGTGATGCCTCAGGGAGCAGCCTGCAGAGCCCGACGTTCTCTTCAGGATGGCTCTCTAATGACATAAGAGTTAAAGAATATGTGAGTGTGAAAAAAATTTCTGGGCTGCTTGCTTAGCATCATTTGGTTTCCTTCCCGCAGTTAGGGGACTAATAATGATTTTAAGCATATGTACTGTGTAATTCGATGATCGTGAAAAAACGCCAGATCTAAAGAATCTCCCCCTTTTTTTATCAGGTGTTGCCGTTAAAAAAGATATTATTTAAGGATGAGATTGATTTCACTACGGAATCGAAACAATTCGAAAACAAAAATTTATCAGAATGCGTATAACAGACATAAAAAGAGAAATGTGGGCGTTTGATTGAAGAGCAAGGATCAACCATGGTTTTGCTTTGAACAGTCCTTTAAAAGGGGATCAACTCCGTGAAATTGATTTCTGTTAAATAAAAAAAAAATATATAAAAAATCCCTAAGGGGTTTTTTTTTTTCAAATGTTCTAACGGTATTGTTTTCTTTTTTTACCGTGAAATCTCCTTATAAAAACATAACTCCCCTTTTTAACGGTAAAAAAAAAAAAAAAAAAAAAAAAAAAAAAATCTGGATTATTTTAAAAACGAGGAAAAATGACCAGGCAGATGATACATTAAAAAGTACATTATCATAAATTAATAGAATAACGGAAACAAAACTCTCTGGTTCTACACAACTTTTTGAAAAGTTGAGCTATAAAATAAAAACATGCCAGAGAAATTCCCCGGCATCGGGGAAAAGCTGACGATAACTCTCCTTCTCTTTTTCTCCCCCCCCCCTCTCTCCGCCTTTCTCTCTCTCTAAACTTTCGAAAAATCCGAGATAGATTTTTCTTTAAAAAGTTATTATTTATACATCTGTTAAAAGGATCGATTTTAAAAATTGTATTGGTTGTTTCATTAATTCACTTTCCTTTGTTCTTTTTTTTTCTGATTTTTTAAAAAATTTAAAGATCTTTTATTTTTTGTCCGTAAATAAAGTTTTTCCGCTCGGGGGTAAACGCAACCCCCGACCTGAGCTTCCAGCATCCATCCCCCCTTTTTTTTTTGTCTAGCTAATAAGAGGGTTTATTTTTTGCGAGAGCCATCATTTTGGTTGATCGGTGGTTTTGCGAATGCCCCGGGAATGAAAAGTCGTTAATGATCGAAATCGTTTTTAGATTCATTCTCTTGTGTCTTTCTTCAATAAGGAAATCTTTTCCTTCCGTTAAAAAAAACGTTGATAAAATCTTTTTTTTTTTTTTTTTTTTCGTGGCAACACGTTTTTTCTAGTAAAAATTCATAATGGCAGAAGAAGGTTGTAACGACATGCATCAGTAGAAATAAGAATCCGAAACTTTGGGACGTCGATAAATTCGTGTTAGCGAAGGAAAAAAAAACCCATATCAAGAGGTCGATTTCCCTGATCGAACTTTCTTCACCGACGTTGTAAATCTTTTTATGTGTTCTCTCGAGATAATAAATAACAGGAGTCGGGTAAACCAAAGACATGGCCTGGCCCTCTTCATTCGCATGATGCGCTGAGGCGATTCTCCGGAAAACCGGTTTTGAATTTTTGCCTCGAGGTCAGGTTTTTTTTATGAAAGAAAAGTTGAGTTTAATAGATGGGCGGCGAACGAAAACAGAATTGAGTTGGGCCAAACTGAAAAATAGTGGAGGTTTTGCCTCGTGTTTTGACTGGAACAAAATACGAGGAAAAAATATTTTTCATAAAACTATTTATCCTTAGTGAAGCTAAACGATTTAACGTAGGGTATGAAGCGGATGATGCCCCCCAGTTCGTTTTTCTTAAACGCTGTTCGATATATTTCATTTTTATAAATGGTCATCGTTTTTTATTGTCTTTGGCCGTATATTAAGAAACTGGTATAAATCCTGATGTGGCGTTTCCAATCCTCACGGTTGGATTTAAAACATTTTTATTGGTCACGTCCCTAAGTAATGAAAATCGTTTCACGTATGACGGTCAACATCTACACAGAATTGCTTTTCCGATGTAAAATTCATCAATGCGATTTTTTCCCGGATAATATTTACGACTTTGTCTAGACGTATTGGCAGTTTTCCGCCAATCCCAAACTTCCTCGGCCTGTGTCTGATATCCGTCTTAATGAAAAAAATGGCTTTTTTTGTTTCTTTTTTTATTGATTTTGTCGTCGTCACAAATATCGATAAATATGTAGGGTATTGGTGCACTTGAGTCACCTGTAGTTGTTCAATCCGTATCAAAATTGTATTCACTGGCAGCGGATATGCCTCTGCGGCAGTGCAGTAATTTGTCTTAGTCATTCAGAATTCGGTACTGCAATGCTGAACAATTTTCTGCAATTTATGCATTATTTCAAACCTGGAAAACCGTATTATGGCAACAAAAAATTCTTTTTTAGGCTGCTAGTCTGAATAGGAACATTGGCAAAGTGATGCAGGGGAATTAGAGAATAAACGAGTAGCTTTGAAATGGAACACAAGGGAAAAAAGCGATAGCGATGATGGTCGCCGCCAATCTCCGTCTCGGAATGCGAATATTGCAGTCCTGAACTGCAATATTCGCTGCAGGATTGAAGGAGAAAACTCAGCAGCAGCTCTTTACTGATAATTGAATTTTATTGAATTTCTTTTTTTATTTCCTTTTCAGCTGTCAAGGAGGATTTCTTCAACTCGTGGACGGTGCGGCACCTCTCCCGAGTCGGAAGGAAGTTCAAATATGCGGAGAGAACGGAAGATATGCTCCGCCTATAGTTTTATTCGCAGATAATGGTCCAGCTACTCTTATTTTCCAGTGAGTATTTAACATCCTTCCTCGAACTCGAACTTGCGGAATTGTCATAAATCAACACGCCAAAAAAAAAAAAAAAAAAAAAAAAAAAAAAAAAAGTCGGGGAAGCAAAAACCAACATGCATGGGAGCCGAAAGCGCTTTGAATGTTTTCCAAATAAAAATAAAGAATTCCCCTCGATAAAATTCAAATTGGGCTGTCATTTCCATACCAGAAACCGAATATTTACTCATAAATTTAATACTTTTATTTTAGACTCGATATCAAAGATTTCAATTTCCCATCGTCATTACCATTTCTGACGGTTGCTCATGAATTCTCAATGATCCCATCCTGCATTTTTTTTCTTCATTTCTCGTTCATATTAAAAATGTTATCGAAATTTTTTTTTCTCCTGCTCCCCTTCTCCTCCCTAAAAAAAGAAAAAAAAAGAGGAGCGTAAAATAAAAATAATTTTTTTTTAGAATAGAAATTCGATTTCCTAATTGATCTCCATTAACGAGAATAGGATGTCATTTTTTATCGCGTTATCAATCTGCAGTTATAAAAGCGACAGATATTGATCAGTAATCGAATTTCTCGATGGTCTGTAAGTATTAAATTAAATTTATCACAGTTTTCCATTGTTATGTTTTTCCCGATGATATTTGCAATCTCTTTGATGTTTATTTTTTTGACAGATGCTATTGTCTTATTGAGAAATTGAAGCGACGCGTTGAAGTGAAAAACCATTTTTTGGGAGAAAAAAAAAAAAAAGATTTTTTTGTTGTGAAAACTACTATCGCGGGCGTAAATTGTGGTATAATAAAAACGAACAAAAGATGACTGCTTTGAGAAACTTTTTTTTTCATTGGTGAAAAAAAAAAAAAAAAAAAAAGTTTAGGAAGTATAAAAATTTTACGTGGCGACAGATCTACGGTTGGGCTTCAGATAAATCTGTTAAGCTAGCCGGTTAAAGAATTTCAGAAACAAAACTTCATATTTTTTTAAAATTTTTGGAATTTAATTTAATTCTATTTTTTCGAAAAACAAGTGTTCCTATTGCAAAAATATTAGAAGCAGTTCATTTAGGGAATGACATACATTTGAATTATTTTCATCGGTCAAATTTGGTCAGTCGGTCAGTCAGTGCTGGAAGCCTGCAGAAAATTTGCATGTTGTTACCTTACCAAACCTAACCTAACCTAACCTAACCTAACCTAACCAAACCAAACCAAACCTAACCTAACCTAACCTAACCTAACCTAACCTAACCTAACCTAACATAACCTAACCTAACCTAACCTAACCTAACCTAACCTAACCAAACCAAACCTAACCTAACCTAACCTAACCTAACCTAACCTTACCTAACCTAACCGAACCGAACCGAACCTAACCTAACCTAACCTAACCTAACCTAACCTAACCTAACCTAACCTAACCTAACCTAACCTAACCTAACCTAACCTAACCTAACCTAACCTAACCTAACCTAACTAACCTAACCTAACCTAACCTAACCTAACCTAACCTAACCTAACTAACCTAACCTAACTAACCTAACCTAACCTAACCTAACCTAACCTAACCTAACCTAACCTAACCTAACCTAACCTAACCTAACCTAACCTAACCTAACCTAACCTAACCTAACCTAACCTAACTAACCTATCCTAACCTACCTAACCTAACCTAACCTAACCTAACCTAACCTAACCTAACCTAACCTAACCTAACCTAACCTAACCTAACCTAACCTAACCTAACCTAACTAACCTAACCTAACCTACTTTTGATCAAGTCCGCCACTGATCAACTGCGACACTATTTTTTTATTTTTATTTTATTTGACATTCTCTTCGAAGAAACGTTGAATTCACAATTACGAAAAGGTCATCAAATCCCCAAATAATAAATCAAGGGGAAAAAAAATAGGAAGAAACATGATAGGTAGAATTATGATGAGATAAAACATTATCTTGGGATAATGCCTGCGATAAAGTGGGAAAAAAAAACCATTTCGAAATTGATATTTGATGACAATGAACTGTCGCATGGAGATAAAAAGAGGAAGGAAAAAAAAATACGAGGAAAGATAAACGAGGATGCGATTTTAGTATGAAATTCGAAAATGAGGATTTCATTGGGGAATCAATCAAGATTCTCCCACAAGACAATATTCTCTGTACTAATATAAACATTTTTTTTCCTTTTTTTGTCAGTTTTTTTTTAAACTCCAGCGGATTCCCCATAAAATCTCGTTTTAATAATCGTGATTATTATTTACAGTAGAAAACCTTGATTAGCAACTCAAAAGAGATCCGTCGCCATGTTTTCTCTCTAAATCGAAATATGGAAATTTTGAAAGATTATTGTTAAAGGAATGATATAATAACATTTTTTTTATTCATTTCGAATAAGGAGTCCATCTCTCTTAGGGAACCTAAGGAAAAAATAATTTGAAATGTTTTTCTTCTTTCCTCAAGTTAATTAAAAACCAATTTGTTTTTTGGTTCTTAGAATTTTTTATCTTTTGTTAAAAAGCTTTTATTCCCTCCCCCCTCCCCCCTGTCCCCCAGAAGAAATGTAAATATTTATCATAAGTAAACGCTGTGACATTTCTCGGACGTACTTTAATTCCGCTTAATTTGGCTCCTTGAGGAACGGGAGTATTTGCCTCCGTCTTTATTTTCGCAAATGGTAATGATTTCCATTGAAATCGTAATAAGGAATGGGGATCGTGTTAGACGTTGTTGAACAAACTTAAATATAGGTAAGGTCTTTAATTTACACTTCCTGCTGCGATCTTTCGGTCTCTCTCTCTCCCTTGAAAATATTTTCGAGATTGTTAAGTGACTGACATTGGCTTTACATTAGAGGAGAAGTCAAGACTATTTTTTTTTAAAAAACGTAATATTTTTTTGCCTGAAAAATGATGATTATACTTCCGCGTGATCCTATTGTTGACTTGCTTACGCTCTGTACCAAATGATGAAACAATTACATGGAAGAATAATCGTCATTTTTAAGGCGCTACTCAACAACAAAAAATAAAAATACCTCATCGTTGCGAGATGTGTTAATTTTTTCTCTTCTCATGGATTTGGTTTTGAAAAACGATGTAAGATAAGAAAACGCGGCAATTTATTTTATGAATTGCGTATTTGAAACTCTTGATCTGATAACATTGGAACCAATATTATCGATCACCTCAACCTCGCGGTAAGAGGAAAACAATGGAAGATACTCCTTCTCCCCTTCACGAACCTTTTGAACAATGGTAGTTGACAAATTTTCCAGGAAAAGTTTAAACTATCGGAAAATGCATAGAAATAAAAACGGCTTTATGAATAATGGAAGACCATAAAAAAAGTTAAAGGCCATAATAGAGAACAAGGGAAATGCATTAGAAGATTTTTCAAAAAAAAAAAAAAAAATCACGAGAATAAAAATGTAATAAACGTGAAAATACAGAGCAGAAAAAAAAAGATCATAATTTATCTAAATGAAATAATTAAGTCCGAATTGTGAAAGTGAATACCTCTGTAAAAATTTGGACTATTTTTACCCAAATTATTTCATTTTTTTTCCCCACTAAAAAAAGGCATTTATGTTGACTCTGTTGTAAACGTTTTGCTGTAATTTTCGATTTCGAATTTTTTTCTCTGATCATAATGAAGTCATTAGAGTTGAAAACCGATCAAGTTGACTGGGCCTCATTGGTGCGCTATAAACTATGATTATTTTCCAAACGACCGTAACAACACCGTAATGGCTAAATACTTTTCGACAGAAAGCTTTCAAAATTATTATTTTCGTTTTTCGGAACGTAAACTAAAAACAGAAAAATTTTTAATAAAAGTTAAGTAATCGAAAAAAAAAAATAGAATATGAAATGTAGTTAAGCACTTAAAAATATTGCATGTATATTTTAAAACCTCAGATACGACGCGGATATGAATTACAAATTCGTGCATTGCCTTTATCAGTTGGTTCACATTTTTTTTTTCGTGAAAAAACCACAACAATGCCATGGTTTCTTTTATTGAAAATAATGGTAAAAAAAAATTATCTGTTTCCTCTGACTTAGCCGAGAATTGTCTTTTAAGATCTGCCGTGAAAAACGAAAATAACAGAAAAATTAGGCCTACTCTATCAAATCACTTTATCGATTTCTAGGACTTGGTTTCCTGCTAATCAAAAAAGTTCCTAATTTTTTTTCTGTCATAATAAAAGTTTTAATGTCGGCTGATATTATACGGTGGAGTCTTTAAAAAAAAAAAAAAAGCAAACTTCGTAAAGGTTATAAAAATATTTTGACACACTAGAATGCAAATTATAAATAAATAATGGCCCGAAGTTCTAAAAGCTTTCACCCGTAAAAGAAAAATAAACAGAAATCGTTTTAACTTGTTGATTTGTTACCTCTTTGACTTGTAATCAATCGGCTCGCAAAATAATTTACCACAACTTCAATAAGTGTAATTTGACGGAATCACGAACCCGAAATGCACTCTATTATTAAATCGTGTATGCTTGCTTCAAAAGCGTCTCCCATGTTCCTAGTAATTGAGTTCTTGTTCACTTGTAAAAACCGATGTGTTCACTTCTCCCTCTCCCGATCTGCATTATTCTGGCTTTTTATACCGTGGAGATTATTCGTGTAAACCAGATCGGAATACCAAATCATTTGAATCTTTTTTTTTTTTTTTTCATTTTTACAGAATCACCGAAGAAACAGTACGGTCACAGTTCCTAGCGTATTTCAGTTTTACTTCAGTTACGAGCAGTCAGGGTATACAATACAAAGGCGGTAGGAGGATAGAAAATACAGGTAAGGGAATAAGGTTTTCGTGTTTGAGAGTTTTTTTTCATTTTCGGGTCATTTGTTTCGCCTCCGCAAATAACTTTGCACCAGCGATAAAATGCAAAAGGAACCCTTTTTTTTTTCCAATTTTGTGACACTTGATGGAAGACTGCCGCAGGATGTAGGATCACAGAGATTTAATTCCTGATTCATGTTCGAAAGTAGAGAAAAAAAGAACGAAAATGGAGTCTTGTCAGAACTCTTTATTTTGACGTTGCGATGTCTATTTTAATTTCGGGTTTTTTCCCCTTCTCCAGATTGAAAGATCATTTTGCTCCACAACTTCAGGTGGCATATATCAAATCCGTGCGTCGGACGTGAACTAACGTGTCTCCGTCGTAAATATGATGGGAGATAGTCTGTTTCGACATTTCGTGAAAGTGTTACGGGACCACAAGTTTACACCAACATGAACGTGTAAACTTGTAGTCACATGATTTTCACAAACGGTCGAAACAAACTATCTCCAATTATATTTTCGATGGAGATACGTCAGTTCACC
Source organism: Liposcelis bostrychophila (assembly GCA_037577465.1). Taxonomy (NCBI): domain Eukaryota; kingdom Metazoa; phylum Arthropoda; class Insecta; order Psocodea; family Liposcelididae; genus Liposcelis; species Liposcelis bostrychophila. Next base: position 16,136,862 of record CM075212.1, on the reverse strand, counting down.
TCCGACACACGGAAATGGCTCTAACGAAATTTCCACGTAAGATATTAAATACCACCTAAAGACTGTTCTACAGTTTTTTTTTTTTTCCAGAAATTAGGTTCACTTTTAGAGCATGAATCGAATGTTGATAATACGATGTAGTGACATACATACCAGGACTCCGGGTTCGCTCTGAGGGTACAAAATGGTGCTACGAGAACTTATTTGAATTTATGTTGCGCAACACTGCCAGTCAGATAACAATCATTTGGAGCCCTTTGAATTAATTATTTAATGGATTCGTTTTAGTGTTCGAATTTTTGTAACATGTTGGAACATATTACAAAATGCCTGTTATGGCTTTATGGCCTTTTTTCTAAATTTTTGGCGCGCTCTATTTGAAAGAATCCTAAAATTGCACCGACGTTATAACAACTGTATGTGAACTGGACACACTGAAAATAGCTACTTGAATTTTTTAGAACTCATGAATAGTCTATATTCGCATTTTTATGTCCACTAACTTTTAATTTTGTTTGAACTTTGCCGTTTCTCTTTTCAGAATGTGATTGGTTATATCAAGATTATGCATGTAGAGCGCCAGGCTCATGCGTGTTGGCAACTCCTGGTTATCCAGGGCTATATCCACCACATAGACATTGCAAATATCACATAGCCATTAGTTCGATACAAACAAAAGTAAAAATATCATTCAATTCTCTTTTACTGCCACAAAAGTAAGTATAGGCTACTGAATTTAAACTTAATGTATTACATCTAATTGGCATTTTATCAAAGCGTAGATGGCTTGTACGCAGATGTATACCTAACTGTATTCCCTGTTTTCCAATATGTATTCCATGTATACTTTATGCCAAGTGACCCGTCGAATTTTAGAGTAATTAATGAGTTACAGTAAGACTAAGTTAAAGTCTGGTCAACAGAATGGCGCCGTTCGAAATAAATATCACTGCACAAAAGATTCCAAGAACAAAAAATTGTCGACCTATGTTTTTGAAATGTTCCCATGCAACGGGCCTATTAAATTTAGTCTTAGGAAAAAACACCGAAGAGATTAGCAGGCTTTAATTTCTAATAACTGTTTGCTTAGAGTTGCAAAAATTTCGAGTGGAAAAACTCCCAGCCTCCGGTGTTTTCGAGATTCCTTCAGTAAAACATTAAAAATAATTAAACATTTTTAATAATCCGATATAACTTTATCAAGATGCAACCTAAGGCAATCCACATAGCACTAAATGTCATAGTACGGAAGCCCTGAAGGGTCACATTTCTGTAATTGTTTTTTATTGTCTGTTCCGGAACAAGCAATGTCTGTTCCGGAACAGACAACGTTTAGTTAAAAAATTGTCTGTTCCGGAACAATTTTAAAAATTGTTTGTTCCGGAACTGACAATTTTTAAAATTGAAATTGTTTGTTTTTTTTAACTAAACGTTGTCTGTTCCGGAACAGACATTGCTTGTTCCAGGACTGACAATTTTAAAAATTGTTTGTTCCGGAACTGACAATTTTAAAAATTGAAATTATTTGTTCCGGAACTGACAATTTTAAAAATTGAAATTGTTTGTTCCGGAACTGACAATTTTAAAAATTTTTTGTTCCGGAACTGACAATTTTAAAAATTTTTTGTTCCGGAACTGACAATTTTAAAAATTGTTTGTTCCGGAACTGACAATTTTAAAAATTGTTTGTTCCGGAACTGACAATTTTAAAAATTGTCTGTTCCGGAACTGACAATTTTAAATTAATTGTTTGTTCCGGAACAAGCAATGTCTGTTCCGGAACAGGCAACGTTTAGTTAGAAAATTGTCAGTTCCGGAACAAACATTTTTTTAAATTGTCAGTTCCGGAACAAACAATTTTAAAAATTGTCAGTTCCGGAACAAACAATTTTAAAAATTGTCAGTTCCGGAACAAACAATTTTAAAAATTGTCAGTTCCGGAACAAACATTTTTTTAAATTGTCAGTTCCGGAACAAACAATTTTTAAAATTGTCAGTTCCGGAACAGACAATTTTCTAACTAAACGTTGTCCGGAACAGACATTGTTTGTTCCGGAACAATAAAAAACAATCACAGAAATTTGACCCTTCAGGGCTTATGTAGTCATAGACTTTTTAACATTTCGAAGACAATTGAAGGATGTCATGCAGCTCGTGGAAAAAAAAAATTCAAGTAAACCGAAAAAAAAAAAAAATAAAATAAAAACTTCACTTTTTTGTTGAGCAGAAAGTCCACGCTCGACATTTTATTAACGTCGTTTTGTTTGCTGGGAAATAGAAAGCTAGTTAGCCGGCAAGAATTCTAAGAATTCGCATTTCTGTGATCCCTTTTACCCCATGACCTCTGCTTTAATGATTTTCATCCGAATTGATTAAGATTACATTGTATTAAGTTAAATAAATTGTAAAGATCTTAGAAACACAAACACCTTTGCCTTGTTTTGCCGAAACCATTGTAATCAAGATTCCGATTCATCTCCATACACACAAACATCCTCTTGTTTCCTTGTTATGTACTCGCCACAATGATGATCCGATTTCGGGATTAAAGTTAAATTTGTATATTTTGATAAAATGATGTAGCGCACACGAGACCGATTGAAAAGGCTTTCAGTAATTTAATTGTGTTAAGTATACCATTTAATAATTCGCATGCGGAAAGTGCAGAGCGCCTCCACTTGGATTCGTTCCATATCCTACTAAAATTATTACAGATTTAGAAGATTTATTTCGTTAAAAAGACGTTTAATGAACGGACTTTATTGTACCCTGATAATTTTTTTTCTTCTTTTTACTGCGGTATGTCGCTAACGTCTATTTTTTTTTCAGCCAATGCACCACTGATTATATCGCAATATATCAAGGCACTCTATCTTCCAATTCGTTGCTTACTAAACTCTGCGGCAACAGAAAAGAGGAACTTACTTATTCTGGACCGAATTTATTTTTGGAATTCAGGTAAATTAAATATTTAAATAAAAATGAAAAGACAATCAAATTTAAGACGTTTCGGTAGAAGTAAGCAAAGGGCATACTAATGACGTTTATCCTCGAGAGAGAGAATGGGGGGGAGGGAATAAGATCGGTCAAGCAAGAAACTTTAGTTGACATAGATTGTTAGTGTAAGATGTCACAACACTAAAACCACGTAACGGTCACTAAGACCAGGAAAGCCATAATTCAATAATAACGGACGAGTTAGAAACATTTTAGGTTAATATGTTTTCTGTATAAATACGATGACCGAAAGCAATTTATCTGTTGGAGTGAATAAAACCTGTGTTATTCGATTAAACCTGTTTTTATCCGGCCGTCGTTAAAATTTTCGTTAAAGTGGTGAGAAGTCAATCATAAGAATCCTTTTTTCCTCCGGAATAATTTTTTCCTCTGTAAATTCGAAACTTTTCGAAATTTAGAAGAAGATTCGAAGTTTTAAGAATTTCAAAATCTAAAATTTTAAAAACCGACAATGCATATTATGATGAAAGAAGAAAAGTTGAAAATCTAGAAAATTTATGTCCTCAGAAAAAAAAAAGTGAAAATATTACCATTATATGGTGATGAAAGTAATCTGTAGCATAAGTTAACTTGATTTTAAATGTACAAAAGTTTTCGGTCACAATAAGCAAAATAAAGAGTTTCAAAAACTTTTTTTTTATGGCTTCTTGCTTATTTACTCTTCATTGAGAGATTGCTTCAAAAGAGTTAATAATGACTTTTCCCCGCTCTTTCCCACTTATATCCTAGAACACTTGAAGATCATATAAGCAACGCGATGCCACGAGGTTTTTCATTGTCAAAAGTACATTAATTGAAAGAGTCATTCGAAGGAGGCACTTGTACTTGAAGATAACTCTTAAGCTTTTTGTATTAACCTTTGTCTCGTTTTAATCAACTTCGTTCTATCGCTTAACAACACATTTCGTGCAGTTCATTTGAAACGTCTTTCAGATTTCATGACAATATTTTATTGCGATGCTCTGACTCCTTGTTGTATAATGAACTTGATGTTATATTTTCTGTTTTTTTTTTTTATTTTAATTTTTTAGTTCCGGTCCTCCAGTACCTCCATATGATTACAACGGCTTTAAAGCAACTTTAGAATTTTCGGAAAAACCGACTAGTACTGAATCGTCCATTAATTTTATGTTAAAAACTACGGAGACTGGCGTTCTTAGTAAGTATCATTCCTTTTTTTTTTTTTTTTTCTTTTTCTTTTTTCTACTTTTAAGTGATAAAACCTTAATGGAACCGTTTATCGATTTATCGTACTCCGTTTGAAAGGAAAGGAAAAAAAAAATTTAACGATTCTAAAAATAAGTTTAGATTTAGACGACCGGCCATAAAAATCCGCATTACAAATTTGTACGGAAGGATATCCCGATTGGACTGTAAATCGTCTAGAAATTTATAAAATTCCTTAAGGATTTACCCCCGGCTTTCCCAAGAGATATTACAGTCGAAGTTTCTACAATGAATCACATCCGAATCCTTTTGACCGTTTCTTAAGTTACTATTCGTGTAATATCTTTATTTAATTTCAGAATATTAAGAGATAGTTGAGCATCTTTCTGAACTTAATTTCTTTTTAAGTTTTTCGTATTTTTGTAATTTTAAATTCATCGGGGGAAGGGAATTTCTGTATGTGAGATACTGCTGGTGTTTATAATGATGGGAGTAAATGAATGAACGTTTAAGGCGTTATTAAGAGATCCTCAGATATCAACACAGGCAATGCTTCCTACGTAATTCCTCCAAATCTGATGGTTAATTAGTAAGCGGATTAGCCTTCATAGATTGGTGATACTTGATGATGATAGATCATTTAGTTTTGCCCAACATCATTATTTGAAAATAGTATAGAGAAATCGCACTTCTTTATACAGCAGCGATTTATATTGTCCGTATAAGGTTCTAGTTCGTTTACACAACCGGCCGGTTAGGCGGTGGTGAAAAAATTTTAACGATAAAAAAATATGTAAATTTTTTATTTTATTTTTTATTTTTTAATCCAATGTTTTATGCATGAAAACGGCACCGAAACCGTACCAAAACGTTTTTTTATGTTCAGAGATAAAGATTCTTGATTTAAAATGCATGAACAAGACTTAATAGTTCTTATATTTGACCATTTTTAATTGCTTTTGCAAAAAAAAAGAATTTTCTAGAAACTAGTACAGCGCTCTAGCGGTGAAACCGAGAACTACTTCAACAACCAAAAAAAAATGGCGTCATTTTTTTATTTCGAAATCATTTTAAAAAATTATCAAATTAGGAATTATTAAGTCTTTTTCACACATTTTCGATAACGAATTTTTACCTTTTAAAAGGAGGCTTCACGAGTTACCGAAAGGAATGGCTGTTTTGTCCCTCACTCGATTTACGGGGGGAAAAATCAAATTTTAGGTATCGATTAAATTTTAATCTAGTCAATTTTAGGTATTCTTTGACTTTTTTTTTGTATTTTTGGTACAAGTTTCAACTTGTTCCAAGCAACAAAAACCAGGAAAACAAAATCAAAGTTTTTCGACCGTAATTTTTTTTGAAGTTATTTTCCCGCCGTCCATACATTTCAGACAAGTTGAAACTTGCTGTAAAAATTCCAGGATATACCAGAGGAGTTCGTTAGATACCTAAAATTTGGATTTTTTCATCATGAATCGAGTATTAGAGAAAAGAGTCATTCCTTCCGGCTTCCGAGAAACCTCCTCTTAAACATAACAAAATGTTTCGACACGGTTTGGGTGCGATCCGATCTCATTTTCATGTGTAAATAACCAAATTACAAAACAAAAAAAAAAAAAAAAAAAAAAAAAAAAAAAAAAGAAAGAATTTAACTTTTTTTATTGTTAAAAAATTTTCATTGCCCGCTGACCGGTCGGTGGAGCAAACGAACTAATTCCTTAACAAAGAAATTAATAAAAAAATAAATAAATATATAATGAAATGATTTTATCGCGCCTTCAAATAATCACAAGTTAGTAAGAAATAAATCTCCAAAGTAGAGCACATGTAAACCAGGAATGCCAAAAATGTGATGAAATACCTAATTGTGTTTATTTTTTTTAAAGCAAAAATAGTTTCCGATTTATAATGATCGGTGGGGACCTATGACCTTTTGATTATAAATGAAAAAACCACCTATAGGTCATACATAAAGCTCGATATATTTATTTATTTACTGATGGCCATTTCAGATAAACTTGATATCCATCTTCAGAGTACCTGGAAAATTACACGAGACATTAATTTTTTTAAAAAGCAAGTAATAAATTAAATTAATAATAATAAAGATTAAATTAAAAAATTTTTGCAACATGTGAATTTAACCTCAAAACAAAAACAAAGAAAATATGAACGAATTTTATCACAATCATATCACGATTCTTAACCAATTAACTTACAGCGAAACTAAATATTCTGAATTCCTAATTTAATATAAAATTTGTATAAAAGGAGTCGAAACATTAATGGCCATCAGTAAATAAATAAATATATCGAGCTTTATGTATGACCTATAGGTGGTTTTTTCATTTATAGTTTCCGATTGTTTTAGATCACAAAACTAACCAAACGCTACCGATCTATTTCATTTACTTATTTATTTATTTATTTATTTTTTTTTTTCAGTAAATGCTAATTTACCTCCTTCGTTGAATAAATTTCATTTTCGAGTCAGTAATTTTTCGAACTAATTCATCATTTTTGTGATTTAAAATGAAATTATTTCGTTTTTCAAGTGGATGGTACCAGTGCTCCGCGACCTGCTATAGTCAAATCTAGCTGTGATATGTATTTCTCCGGTACCGTGACTCGTTCTGGAACTTTCGACACGAGAAGTCGAAGTTGGAGTTCCGCTTGCACGTTTACATTCGTGGGAAGAGCTACGGATATCGTTCATGTGTCTTTGTTTAATTATATACTTAGGTAAGCACATTCAGTCATTAAAAAACATTTAAAACTTCGTAAAAGTACATAAAAATATAAGTAATTTTTTTATATGTATATCTGCGAAATTTTAATTTAAAACCGTATGATTTTTCAGATCTACCTCCTGTCAAAGTGCAATCGAAATTTACGACGGATTAGTTGAAGACGGCATCAAACCCATTCAGAAAATCTGCAGTCCTGTAACCAAACGGGCCAGGGATAATTCCACAGCCAGGTTCATAGAACAACAAACTTTTGTATCGACTGAAAATACACTCAGCATACTCTTGAAAAGGACGTTCCCCTCGCCGTTTCAAGCAGATATGGAATTCTTAGATGGTGCATATTTGTTTCACGACGGTGAGCTTTTATAATACCGTAAAAGTTTCTATTCAATTGTAATTTTTAATAAGCTAAAATAATTATTTTTACTGAATAAAGGATACATTTCCAAGACAAACGCATTTTTATTTATTCGAAAAAAAAATACGATTTCCATGAGAATTCGAATTAAATTATTTATTTTTTCAAATGTTTTATTAATTTCTATTTTATTTTTCTTGTTTCAGAACACGTTGATGGTACTTTAAAACCGTCTACATTGTGCGATGTTGACTACTATGGCCTCAGCAGTGCAAGTCACGGTCAAGTCACCAATCCAGGAACTCAGGATTTATATTTTAATATTCAACGTCACCTGAAATGCGTTCAGCGTTTCATACCGGCAGCAAATCAAAGCATAACGCTTACGGTTAGTAGTCGAAAATGTTATGAACATCTTTGCGCTTAATGTAAATTTTTTTTCCTCCATTCGAGGAAATGCTGTCGATTTTGGATAACTTACAGCGGAGCTCAGGAGGCCTATTGTCTTTGGTACAAAATAATTGATTTGTGAGACCTGAAATAAATAATATCAGAGGTTAGGTTCTAGTGGGAAAATCAGATTCGTAAGGCCGATTTCTGCAAAATATAGAACAATTATAAATATTACAGATTTTAGAAAATTGACAAAATGTAAATCAGTTTTTATACCAAGCTTTTATTTAATCTTAGATGTGAACAAATTAATAATTTAGAATCTAGAAAGAAGTTTATGCGAAAAGCGTGATTCTTTGACCAGTCATATAATATTATTACACAATCCTGATGATATTATTACACCTTGTGATAGTATTACATAGAACCTGTTTTTTTTTTTTTTTTTTTTTTTTTTTTTTTTTGTATTTTTTTACATCGTACAAAATTTTAACGGCCATTGTCGAACTTCACGAGCTGGATTGAAGTTGCGATCAAAAAATCAGGCTTCTTGCATAAATCATTTCATTAACAGAAAATTCAAAAAGCAAAATTTTTATAAATTAAAAATTTTTTGAGACTATACAGTTTGAAATTAAAAATTCAGTACCATTTTTTTAAGTAGAAAATTCCGATATTTGCCAAAAATTAAAAAAAAAGACAATTATCTCATTCTAAGGCTCCTGCAGTCATTAATTTAACGAATTCTGTTTTAAGCCTGAGGAATTATCCACGGAACATTCATTTTTGTAATGAAGAACTTTAAAACTGTTTGCGTATTAATGATGAACGTATGAATGCTTCGTATCTATCTAAGTTCTGTACAGCATGATATCGTTTTAAAAGAAATTGGACTAATTACTTTTTTTTCTGCTTTTAACTTTTTGCCAACAGGTTAGCAGTTATCAAAAATCACAACCGGATCCCAACTGTCACACGCAATGTGGAGATTTCGATTGCCGATGCGTTACTAGTTTAAAACCATTAGCTCAAGTCGATCATTTATTATTCCAGACTGAATCGGGTCAAACACTAACTTGTTTATGTGGTGATTTTCTGGTGAGTTTGCAAACTTTAAACACGGAATGAAAATTTTTAAAATTTTCCCGATCGACTAAATTAAGCTTGTTCAGTAAAACAATGGAAAACTCCTAACTCCATTCAAATTTTTCACGGGTTTATTGTTGTAACTTTGTATTTTATTTTCTTTCTTTTCTAGAATGAATGGTTGCCTGTAACGATTCAGAGTTGGTCTCCTATCAAATTAGTGTATTCCGTTGCTCACTACAGTTGGGAGACAAAAGGTTTCAATTTTACAGCCAATTACACCTTTGTTACCGATGGCATATGCGGTCATCATACTTTGACAAGTCCTGACGGGGAAATAAAATCGATTCGAATTATTCCCGACGGACAACTAAACTACTTTTATCATCAAAGATGTACTTGGCTTTTAGATACTAAGGTCGAACGACAGCTCAATTTAGAATTGTACACTGCTCAAAATCGTAAGTTAATTTCTTTTTTTTTTTTTTTTCCGGGAAGAAATTCTTAAAATGCATTTTTTTTCTTAGATAATTGTCATGCTTGGAACGTGACCATTCATCACTACGATGAAAGTTCCAGCGACAGAGCAGGACAAATCATCGAAACATTTTGCCCAAGGCACAGGCAAAAGAAATACGAATTGCCGTGGAAAACGGATTTAGTTGTAATTAAACTACAAGCGACGACGCAAAAGCCTCCCGAGTTTACGCTAAGGTGGCGGTCGCAAGTTTTCAGGTCCAACAATAGAATAGCCGATCCTTCACCGGCGCCGGGTTCGGCTACTCCCCTCAGGACAATCTTTCCTTGTATATTTCTGTTAATTACTTACATTTTAGCTCGTTTTGTACATTCGTAGTCAATTTAATTGTTTTTAACTAGTTATAAGAAAAATATAAAGTGTTATATTTAAAAAAATCCTAGTCTTTTTTTATATTCGAAGACGCCCAAAAAATTTGCTTGTGAAGATGAAAAAAAAAAAAATTTTTTTTTTTTTTACTTGGAATTCCGTAAAATCTGATTTTGATTCAGAATCTGATTTTATATGTAATTCCCAATTTTAAATTAATCTTGGCCTTTTGAGCACGGAAAGGGGCAAATATAATTCGGTGTAACATTTTGCTGAATGAAAGCTTTCATTGGGTGAGGTCTCGGGTGAATAGGAGCTTTTAATATTTCTTTGATCTCTTCAAGACGTCTTTCCTCCTCTGCTTTCAACTCTTTCAAATAATTTTCTTGCTCTTCTTTCTTTAATTTCTGAAATATTTAAGAACGATTAAAATAAAATTACGTTTTACGACTAATAAATAACTGTTACCTTATTCTGTTCAACTTGTTTCATTTGTTCCATTAATTGTTTAGCATATTGTCTTTTTTGATCTAAACATTTTTCATCGAATTCTTTGGTTAATTTCCTTTGTTGTTCGATTTGCGCGTTTAATAAATCGATTTCCCTTGCACGTTCTTGTTGCTCTGCTTTTTCTTTTTCTCTTTTTTCTCGAACCTGGGCTTCTCTACCTTTCATTACGCTCTAGAAATCAAAAATAATAATTCAGTTGTTCCGTTTAGAATCTCACGAACAATTTTTCTATAGTTACACAAAAGAGTTCTTCTTTTGCAGTTTTTAATCTTTCCCTTTCGACTTCCTTTTGTTTTCGTTTCATTTCGTTCAGCTCCTCTAACATCTCTTCGAATTTTCTTTCTTCTATTTCTCGCTGCCTTTTTAACTCTTTACAGTTTTCCAAAAAAGCATCCATTTCTTTTTTGATTTGCGCCTGGAAAATGTTTTAGAAAGTTTAAAGTTTTAAAATACTGGACCGTTTTAAAAATTCAAAACACGTTTCCGACTACCTATTTCCCTCTGTAACTAAAGTTCGGGATTTCGTAAAAGTTTCGTTTTCAAAAAAAAAAAAATTAAACGCAACCTGTTAGCTTAAGAGCTGCTTCTTTTATTTTACAAACTTAAATCAGATATAAGCTAGTTATTTTATAAATGATGTAGGTCTAAAGAGTCAGGTCGTTCATAAATAAATTTTCTAATTCGTTTTGTCATTTTTTTTAAAAATTTATTTCTAAAGTTTTTAGAACTAAATTTTTTTTTTTTTTTAAATCTATCTATCTACCTATATAATAAAACCCCTCCGTTTGTCCGCGTTTGTCCGCGTTTGTCCGCAGACAAGCTAATTTTAACGAATTCGACAAAAAAATACATAAAATTTTCGTATTTTTATATACATAAAGTTTTCGTCCACAGACGAAAAATATTTTGACGAATAAAAGGGAAAATTTTTCTGTCTGTACGCAGGGATTTTTTTTTTTTTTTTTTTTTTTTTTTTTTTTTTTTTTTTGTCGTTTGCAAAAAATTTTTCAACTTTCGACATGTGTGTCTGTCTGTAGGCGGTGGTTTTTTTTTTGGGGGGGGATGTGTGTCTGTTTGGTGTTTGTGCGCAAGGGATAAAGTTTTTTTGGAAAAAAAAAATACTTTACTATTTTCATAAATAAAAATATAAATAAAAATTAAAATCAACTTAAGTAAAAGTCTTGGCCGTCTGTCTGTCTTACGCGGTGTTTTTTTAATAATTAAATTAAAAAAAATTTTTTTTAAATTAATAATTAAATTAAAAAAATTTTTTTAAAAAAAATAAATTTAAAAAATTTTGGTGGTTGGGTCTGTCCGTATGTCTGTCTTATGGGTTTAAAAAACCCAACACATTCACTGATGTCCGATGTGCGATGTCCGTATGCAGTGATTTTTTTTTTTTTTTTTGCAGAAAATTTTTCAACTTTCGACATGTGTGTCTGTTTGTAGGCGGTGATTTTTTTTTTTGGGGGGATGTGTGTCTGTTTGGTGTTTGTGCGCAAGGGATAAAGTTTTTTGGAAAAAAAAAATACTTACTATTTTCATAAATAAAAATATAAATAAAAATTAAAATCAACTTAAGTAAAAGTCTTGGCCGTCTGTCTGTCTTACGCGGTGTTTTTTTAATAATTAAATTAAAAAAAAATTTTTTTTAAATTAATAATTAAATTTAAAAAAATTTTTTTAAAAAAATTAAATTTAAAAAATTTTGGTGGTTGGGTCTGTCCGTATGTCTGTCTTATGGGTTTAAAAAACCCAACACATTCACTGATGTCCGATGTGCGATGTCCGTATGCAGTGATTTTTTTTTTTTTTTTTTGCAGAAAATTTTTCAACTTTCGACATGTGTGTCTGTTTGTAGGCGGTGATTTTTTTTTTTGGGGGGGGGAGGGGGAGAGGGGATGTGTGTCTGTCTGTAGGCGGTGGTTTTTTTTTTGGGGGGATGTGTGTCTGTCTGTAGGCGGTGGTTTTTTTTTTTTTTAAATATTTTTCAACTTTCATGTGTGTCTGTCTGTTCTCTTTGCACAAACTCTTTGCACAAACGTTTGTCTGCGTTTGTCCGCGTTTGTCCGCAGACAAGCTATTTAAGTAAAAAATTTTTAATTTTAATTTTTTAAATTGCTAAAGTAATGTTTTAAGGGCAGTCTCCACTTGGTAACGTTCACGGCACTCGCGTTGTCCGTCTTCGCGATTAACGTATTCGCACCGGAAGTAATTTGCAGGTTTTACTCCCGTAAACGTTCGTGGCATAAAAAGAGTACCGTATATTTCATTACGTATACAAAATTGGCTTACCCAGAATTTGTTTTGGAACAGATCTATTACCTTCCCCATGCCCGAATTAAGATTTTCCTTTTTAAATCCGTAAAAACATCTTTCAAACCGCCATTTTTAATGTTTGTAAACAAAAAAAAAGCAGAAGATGATCAAAAAAATCGTGGTAAAAGATCAAAAAAACTTCCGGTGCGAATACGTTCATCGAGAAGGCGGATAACGCGAATGCGGTGAACGTTATCAAGTGGAGACTGCCCTTTAATATTAAAATTTTAACTTTGAAGATTTTAATTTTAGTTTTCTAAAAAATATCGCATTTTTTCCCGTAGACAAAAAAAATTAGTGGCATCAAACAAAAAAAAAAATTGGCGAAAAAATAGTTTGTTTTATTTGCCTAAAATATTTCGCATTTTTGTCCACAGTCGCATTTTTTGGGCGGAAAAAACTTAAGTATTTAACGTTTTAACGTTTTCCTACATTATTTTAGGCTAGACGCGAAGGGGCCGCGAAGCGGCCCCGAAGCGGCTAGTCAGATTATATTACGGAGAATAGTGGGAGATCCACATTTGTGCAAAATGTTTTTCTTTCCTTTTTTAATTGTGAATTTTCACGTAGAAATCCACGGAACATTGTAAGTATTAAAATATTTCATTTATTTTTTGTCTTTAAATCTTCTATACTCAACAAGTCTTACAGTAAAAGCAAAAATTAATACCGTAAGAAAAAAACATTGATTTATATTTACCTTTTCAGTAGATTTACTACAAGTGTCCTTTCCTAACTCTATTTTACCCAATCTAGTGAACACCGCATCTATTTCTTCTTCTTCTTTTCTCTGACGGTCCTTGATTTCTTTTTCTTTTTTCATGTAATCTAAATAATCGGCTAACATTTTGGCAGATTTCTTTGCCTTTTCTTCTCGCTCTAAAATTAAAAAAAAAAAAAAAAAAAAAAATCCGCAGAGATATTTTTGTACTAAGAATAGGCTATTAGAGACGCTTAATTAAAAGAGACTGGGCAGAAAAAATGGGCAAGAAAAAGCGGAGTCAATGGGACATGCGCTTTGAGTTAAAGTTTTTGAAGCAGCCACCATTTGCAAACCCGAGAAAAAGAAAATGGCGATTGTTTATTTTGGAAAAAATCAACATTAATCAAATCTTTCAATGTCAACATTTTTTAAGTTTTAATTTCACAAATTTTGGTTATTTTCACTTATTTTATTTGAAACATTCAAAATTCGTTTATTTATTGATCACTTTGATTTAAAAAAAATCAAATAAACAATCGCCATTTTTATTTGCTCAGGTGTGCAGATGACAGTTTGCTTTATGAAATAGAACTCAAAGCGCATGTCCAGTTGACTCCGATTTTTCGCGCCCATTTTTTCTCGCCAGTATATATGATCGCATTCTATGCCAAAGATTTCCTTCTCTTTGTTAAATTTGTGGCACAACTCAGTCTCATCTTGAAAAGACCAATGGGTAGAATGCATAAACGAAGGTTTTTTCCTTTGAGCGTTTGGTACTTCTGTATTTTTTTGTCTGTCAGAATAGTAAAAAAAAAAAAAAAAAATTGTGAGATTTTTAAAAATTTACCTTTTCTTTCAAATTGTTTGTTTAGTTCAATCTGCTCTTCAGTTTTAAGCCTTTCCAAATCTTTTGATTTCTGCTCTTCCAGTTCTTTTTTCTGTTTCCATCTCATTTGCTCTTCAAAAGCAAGTTTCAATTCTTTTTGTTTCATCCAAGCAATTTTAGCGTTTTCTTCTTCGTTTTCTTTCTAAAAACAGAAAACCTCATATTATACTGAACTGCTTTTTTCTTCGCTAAGCCGGTCTTACGCAGTTCTATCTGCACTGATTAGGTTGACACTAGTTCACCATAAGTTAAACATGCGAAACCAGTGTCAACCCGAACACTGTAATACTAGCGCAACGTTTTTATAATGATACATATTTTCAGTTTTCGTCGTAATATCTTACCAGTGCTAACATATTTTTGATCATCAAATCATGATACATTTTTTCTTCTTCCCTCTTGGCTTCTTCTATTGCATATTTCTCCTGGATTTGCCAAAGCTGATCTTGCTTAACTTGAATAAGAGTTTTTTGAGATAAAATAGGCCTCACTGGGTCACAGTCCTGTCTGAAAGGGTAACCGATTAAACTTTTCAATGCTCAAAATATACTTTTTCCAGATCGACTTACACTTTTCGTTCGTGTAATTTCTGTTGGACAAGTTCCTGCCTTTCTCGTTCTTGCTTTGCTTTTATGTCGAACGCTTTCCTTTTCATTTCTTCTTCCGTTTCCGCAGCCGTTTTTTGACATTTTTCGATGTACTCTTTGGTGTACGCTACTTCTTCGCTCAACAAGAGCTCTCTTAACCTGATTGTGTGGTATAAAAAAAAAAAAAAAAAAAAAAAAAAATTAAGTAAAAATTTTGGGACAAAATTTTGCGAAAACCGGTCAGTGTTTACCCAAGGTAGGTTTAATCGTTTTTTCTCGCGTGCCACAAATGCTTGAACTGCATTTAGCATGACCTACTTGTTTCTTTTTTGCACCAGGAGACGATCCGTGCACGATGAAGCGCATTTAACTTTTCTTTCGACGGCTCCATACAACGCGGTGATGATTCCTTTCTCGTCGAATTCCTCCCTTCTTTTCGCCATGTATTCCTTTCGTTTTTTCGTTTGGATCTGAGCTTCCGTTTCCACTTCCGGTTCTTTTTTTCTGTGATATTTTCTAAACGTCGTCAATTTTTCCTCTGCTTTCGTAACGCTTGGATCTACTACCGTCTGAAAAAAAATGAGAGACTATACGATTTGGGCGGAAAAGTATTCAGAAGAAAACGTTTCAATCCGATTTGACATATTACGTTCGTGTTTTGTCATCGTTTTAAAAAATGAAAGGAAATTCGGTTTCAGTCCCAATATCCTCAGAGTTTGAAATGATTTATCGGAAACGCTAAAACACTTTTTTTTTAAATCTTAGTAGTAAAAACGTTCATCGATTTCAATAAAGAGAGAGAAAAATGAAAAAAAAAAAATCATGTAAGTGAAAAATTTTCGAATAAAAAAATAAATCTCGTGAACAGAACTAATACAAAGTGTTTAACGAGTCTCACTTTCCCCCGTTGGTACGAAGTGGCACCAGACTTCCTACTTTGCTCTCTTCAGTGGAACGCTCATTATCGTGAAATTTAACCGAAATAGCATCTCTTCATTTCGAATTCCACAACTTCGCTTTCGGTATTAAAAAAAAAAAAAAAAATTCGAACCGAGAGTATCTTGCATTTTCAATACTTTTCGTGATATTATCGTCGGCTTTTTATCCTCATTTTTTGGGGATCGATTTTTTTGCGGGATTCCGGGAAATCCCGAATGTCGTACTATTGAAAAAGGATTATTTCAAACTTATGACTTGTTCCAGTTTTAGTTATCGATTGTTATGCGGCAAGGATGAATGGAGGGGCACGTGACGTCACTATTTTCTTTATTTATTGGTTGTATTACTCACAGTTGGTTCGACAACATCGCACTGTTTTTGTGCCAATCATTTTGTTCTATGTGTTAAAAATTTGAAAAAACGGATAAGTAAGTTTGAACTTTTTAGTGTTGTTCGATCTCTTGACAAGTACCGGTCAATTAAATTTTTGGTGCGAGAATAACAAGACAGAATTTGGAATGCTCCGCTAAGGACTAAATACAAAAATGTAATGCCGCCCATTTTGCACAAATCTTTAAATTTTTTTATCGACTTTTTTAAAATTTTTGATTGCCATATTTCGTCTTAAAAGAGTTGTTTATAGTACCATCGTCATATAACGTTTTATAGTACCATCACATGAAATTTTGGGAGGTGGGGTTTGAAAAAACACGGGATCAGTTATCATACTTGTATGTTTTAAAAGTCATGGTTTCAGGCAAATGTGCATACAGAAATTGATTTGTACTGCATTTATTTAGATCGAAATTTTGTAGCGAAGAACGATCGATGACACAAATAAGTTGCGAAACATACCGTTTGAGATTGAAATCGAGAAAAAAATGTTTTTATGCAGTGAGATACCGTAGATTGGGGTGGAGTTGAAAAGGTGGGGTGAAGTTCAAAACAAAATTTGTTTATTTTAGGCACAAAAAATAAAATTTTTTACTTAGTATTCCAAAAACAATATCCACTTAATGAAATAAAAAATTTTATTTTTAGTGCCTAAAATAAACCTAGAATTTTGTTTTAAATTTCCTTTCAACTTCACCCCAATCTACGGTAATTTAAAAACATTTATAAATTTTTTTTTTCCTAAGAAAATCTCACCGGCTTGCTTTATTAAAATTTCCAAAATAATCATTAACAATATTTTCTGCAATATTTGTTATCATATAAACTTAAGGAATTTCATAACGGCATTAGATTTACGAGATTATTTTTCTCAGTTGATCTCGAGGGACGTTTAATTAGTTGAAGATAATTTTTTTTTCCAACTTTTCGAAGATCAATAAAATTTTCCGAGGTAAATTGAATGTTGTCCCTTCGAGATTTTAATTTCTCTGGCACCTTTTTTTTTTTTTTTTTTTTTTTTTTTATTTTATTTTATTTTTAACCATTTTTAGTAGGTCCAGAAAATTTCAGATTTATTTACTTTATTTTTTGAGATTTCGGTAGTTTGAAAATGAAAAATCGAAACATTAGGAGAGTTTTTCGTATATTACGACTGTTCATAAAGTTCTTGCACAAAAAGCTCTTGATCGTATTGTATGGTCGGACCGTTTTCCAATCTTAAAAATGTCTTGCGGTATAATTTCGAAGCGTAGGCAGCTCAGGAATTTTCTCTTAATTTTTTGGGAAAGTCCAAGCACTAAATATGAAAGCATTTGAATATTTTTAAGAATTCGAGAAGTCATAAGTTATTTTTAGTTGAAAAAAATTTTCAAGCATTAAAAAAAAATTATGGTAAAAGTTTACTTTAGCTCCCTTTAAATATGGCCGACATGTGTATTTTTGGCCTCGAAAGGGAACATTTTTTGCGAAATTTTTTGGGCTAACTTTAGATCCCTTTAATTTAATTTTCTGAGAAACTTTTAAAGCTTGGGCTTTTTAATTTTTGGGCTTTAAGGGCTTTAAAGCTAAAGTAAACAATTTTACTAGTAAAATTATTTACTTTAGCTCCCTTTAATTTAATTTTCTGAAACATTTTTTGCGCTTCATGAGCTAAAGTAAATAATTTTATTAGGAAAATTGTACAAAATTATTTTTATTCACTGCTAAATTTCCGATACAAAAGAGTTTTTCCGTATTGAAAATTACATCAAAATTTTTCAGAATTCTTCGCACAATTAAAGAAAAAAAAAAATATTTCAAACAATTTTGGAAAATCGACATTGCTGAATTATTATCTCCGGCAAAATTACGACGAATCTAACGAAGAAAAAAAAAACGCACACAAATACGTTACTTTAAACTCGCGATTCATTAACAAAATGGCACCACTTAAAAAAGTTGAATACTTTTTTAGCTTATAACAAAATTGCTTAGTAAAATCATTTAAAATCGTCGGTATATATATTATTTTTATTTATTGTAAAGAGTATTAAAACCTTTTTAAACGGTTCACCGACCCAAGAAAAAACCGCTTCTGTACAAAATTCTTAAACAATTCATAAACTTACATGATCTATTGGGCAGTTGCATGTCAACGTTACTTTCGCAGGATCGCACGTATCACCGTAAGACACTTTTTTCCGCGGCAACGACACCAGGGACATTTTTAAAAATTAAATGAAAAAAAATTTTTTTTTAATGATTTTCTTCTTTTAAGAAAAAGTAAACAAATGATTATTTATTTTTTTAGGCGAGTCTTCTGGTGGCAACAGTCTCTATGGCAACGAGCGGAACTGCTCGAGGAACAATACCAACCGCATCGAAGCAGAAGAACCTCACCCTGACTTGTTAATGGTAATATTTCACGTTCGATTATGGGAAGATTGGTTCGCTCGAAAAAGGAAAGTGTGTTACGTAAATGTTTTCAAACCCCCTCTCGGTCAAGGTGGCGGCACTGTCCCTCCTCGGAATTTTGAGATTGGTTGCGGGGCTCAGCCCCTTGATTTTTTCGGGTACTTTGAAGGGTTGGGGTCGGCGACGGGTGGAAATCGCTACTTCCCTTGCTTTGTGCTTCGGAGGAGGCGTTCTCTTGGCTTCTTGCATGCTTCACATGATACCTGAAGTAAGGGAAAGCATGCTTTTCATAGACTGGAAAATTCCGTTCCCAATAGCGGAGCTCATCGTTTGCTGCGGATTTTTTTTGGTGTATTTGGTCGAGGAATTTGTTCAGTTTATGACCAAACCAGCCGGATTGAGATCCATGGAGGCCGAAATGAGGATTAACGGAAAAGTGGCACCCGCACCTTTGCCAATCGATTGCGGGAAAACCGGCTACGGTCAAACACCGAAGGAAGCCAAAGGAAACACCCGTCACATTTTGGTTTTAACGGCTTTGTCTTTGCATTCCGCTTTAGAAGGTTTAGCTTTGGGTTTGCAACCTAATCCAAGGGCAATTTGGATGCTTTTTACGGCCGTTTCGGCTCACGCGGTAGTTGTATTGTTTAGCATAGGTCTCGAATTAGTATCGGATGGCACGCCCGAGATTCAAATTGTCGTTTTTATGGCGGTTTTGGCTCTCAGCTCACCTTTAGGAGGGAGTCTCGGCTTAGCAGCCACTGCCGATGGGGAAAAAGCTCACGCCGGAACTGTAGTTACGCTTCAAGGTTTGGCGGCAGGAGCAGTTTTATTCGTTACATTTTTCGAAGTTTTGGAGAAAGAAAAGAAAAAAGGAGGATTCATTCGATTGTTTTGCGTTGTGTTGGGATTTGCAGTCATGGCAGGATTACAAACTTTAGGTGAGGTTTTAAATTCGTTTTTTTTTTTTTTTTTTAACTGTTAACTAATAAATAATCCTATTTTAAAATAGGATTATTTATTTTCCGAAGTAAAATTCAAATATACTGTATTTCTTGATTAAGGTGTTTCGATAGCACCGCTTCATTATTACACAGTAAAAAATTTTATGTCAAAATCAACATAAATCAACATAAGCAGGTCCACATAATTTTTATGTTGTTTTTGTTTTATGTTTGCCTTATGGGAGAAACAACATAAAAAATTTATGTGGAACTCTTAGAACATATTTACATAATATTTTTTACTGTGTAGTTGAAAAAAGATCGTTCTTCGGTCTTCTTATAATTTCGTTAAAATTGAAGAAAAAATAAAAAAAATTTATCCTTTTAGCCTACGTTAGTTAGTTAGCCTACGGAAAAGAAAAAGATGGCCTCCTTTTTTTTGCACGAAGTAAACAAAGCTTCCGATTTTCTTTACTGAAACATTTAAACTCTAAAGTAATATGCACTTTTTAAAGCTAAAATCAATTCGATACCTATTAACAGATGTTGTGTTAGTTTTTGAAAAAATCGGAACATCTAGAAGTAAACTTTTTTCGTAAATAAATGAAAACGCTTTGTTTATTTTTTTGAAACTTCCCATATAACGCCATGTATTTTTTTCATACTTTTAAAAATTTTAAACCCGTTAACTAGAAAGTAACTTTTGCTTAAATAAATTTTTAAGGTCCACGGATACCTGATAAATCATCTGTGAGAGTTTGAAAAATATCTAACATCTCGAGTTTTACTATCGAAACACCTTAAGAAAACCAAATGGCTGGAATTTTTCCGGGCGGTATTTTGTTATGAAAGTGGTCAGTATTTAATTTCAATTTGGTCAGTATTTTATTAAATAATTGGCCAGTAAATAAATTTGATTTGACTAGTTGTTAATTCTCGTTTGGTCAGTAAAACTTTTTTTTATACTATGAATGAAAATTTTTTTTTAAACAACGGATGCTTGGCTATAAAAACAAGGGGGAAAAGCTTAAAAAATTTTTTATTAATGTATGAAAGTATTAAGCTGACACTTAAAAAAAAGCTTTTTAAGTCGTCACCTTAGAATTTTCTAATGGCCTTTGTAAGACTCAATTAACAGCTAACTCATTCCTAACTCACTAAAAATTCAGATCTATTTTCGCCGAATGCGATGACTTGTAAATTGACCATTAAATTTTATTACCGACTAAAAAATGATTCTTACTGACCTTCAAATACTGACCAACTAATACTGACCATTTAATAACAATGCTGTCCAAAGTATTTGAAATACTGACGAAAAAAAATTTAAAAAGCCAAAAAAAATATTTTAAGTTGCAATCATTTGGAAATGGAAACATTTTAACCCAATTTTCTATATTTTTTAACTTCAAAAATGGTTTGCAGAAAAAAAAGATCAATTCTAACCAAATGTTTTTTTTTTTTACAGGAAGTCACAATCACATTAAAGCAAATTTTACAATTAGAAATGAGATAAAAAACAATTCATCAACAACGATCAGATGATAGTGAATTCTGTTGGAAAACATGAGAGTAAAAAAAAAAAAAAAAAAAAAAAAAATATTCAAATTCATTTTCGGAAATATATCCAACAAAATATGTGCCACTTGATATCGATACAAAATCGATAACCCCAATGAAATAAAGCGCATTTTGCCGTCCGAATTAATTTTTTAATTGGACGTAAATTTACTTATGAGCTTGTAAATTTTAACCGTAAGACATTTTTTTAAACTTACAATTTTAATTGCTTATTTACGATTATAACGCTGAGTTGAAGCGATTCTGTCTTAAGACAGGACCTAGGAGCGATTTAACTATATTTTATTTTCTCTTTAAGAGAATGGAAGTCTTTCTTCCAAAATCGTTTAGCAAAAAAAAAAAAAAAAAAAAAAAACTAATTGAAAAAATAAATTTTAAGAAAATATTAATGCATTTATAAAAAAAAAAAGTACAGTGAATAATTAGTTAGTTAATTATTTTACTGAATTTAATTTTTTTATTTTTTTTATTTAGTGAAAAGTGATCGATATTTCTCTTTAATATATTTAACTGAAAAAATTTTGATAAATTAGTTCTCTTTTTTAAAATTGTTATTGCTTTATCCAGAAAACCCAATTCGCTGAAAAAGGATTTATTTTTTAAATGAGGGACTTCGCCCTCACTTCGACTTCGATTTTCGCCTCAACTATAAACGCTGCATGGGTCCTCTTGCTGACGTTTCATAAACTACAATAAGGTAAGCTCAACGGAAATAATTCCGGCGTTTCTCGCCTGATGTCGTGGGAAATCGTTTATCGAACTTTTTAAGCATTTGTCCTTTTATTTTATTAGGATGAATAAAGAATTTTTTTATTTCTGCGACATCTTAGAAATAGGAAAATAAAACCATTTGAAAATATTATAAATATTGCGCTAAAATAGAAAAAATGGGCTAATAATCTGAAGAATGTTCGCGAAAATTACATTTACCAGCAGGAGGAAATTCGGATTTCGTTTATTAGCCGATCAATCGAAATACGTTTGACGATCATTTATAACAGAATAAACTTCATAGCCTCAAGGTGAGAAAATGCGGTGAGTGGAGCACCGGAAAAGAATTTTTATTTTTAATAACACTTCACTTCTAATGGTTTCCGTGTGTATTTTTTATGCGCCCTAGGTTTGTAATTGCGTAATAATTAATGAAATTCAAAGTTTTTCGTGTGAGAGAGGTAGAATAAAATATATAAAATAGAAAAAAAAAAAATTTGCCACCCCTAAAAAAAAAAAAAAAAAAAAAAAAAAAATCGAACGTTACGGAGCTTTTTCCGATAAATAAAAATTTTAACGGATGTTAAGGATTAAATCCAACGGCACTAACATTTGTCGGGATAACAGACGTCTATTTTTCTGCATTTAAAATTCTATTTTTAGCGATTAAAATGAGCTTGAAATCGATTACTTTTTATTCACAATGAATGAAAATTTAAAAAGAAATGGGATTCCAGGAATCGATCGAGAGCAAACAATTCCGAATTCAAAAGAAAAAATTAAAAAAAAAGAAAGGGAATCTTGTTAGATTCCTCAAATGCTTTTTTTCAATTTGATGTCTCTGATACAGATTGCTTTTTTTGATTCTTGTTAAGGTCCAGTAGCGGACTAAGAAGTGCAAAAAAAAGTCCCAAATGCGTTATGCAAAACCATTTTAGTTTTTGATCCTGAGTCGTGGGATGGTTTGCGCCAAGTTCTTGCAAGACAAATGCATTATAGCGTCTTGGATCATAAGTGAAAGGTCAAACGTCTTGGCATGAAATGGTAACAATAAGGAATTCGCTTTCCGACTGATATCGCCTCTGCGAAGTTAAACATTACCTTTTCAACGATAATGGTTCCAGGATATGCTGTGAAATGCAAAAATTAGATTCCATATACCGAATTTATAGAGTCTTTAAGTTTAAGTAATCGAAGTGCTTTCACATAAAAAAGAGATGGATGCATAAGAGTACAAATTGGCCTACTTAAAAAGTCTATTTCAACGACCAACCAACAGAATACAAATACAGTATAGTATTATAGTATTTTTCGTTATTAGAAAAAAAAAAAAGCGGTATGATTAATTTTTTAATAAATTATTTTTTCTGGTGCTCCAAATAAAACATTTCGAAAAAAAAAAAAAATCCGATATTCGATATTTCTGTTTTTTTTTTTTTCGTTGAAACCGGAAGGAAAAGCATTTTTAAAGGAATATTTCGAGAAAACCAAACGGCGTCAAAGAGCTTGAGGAACATATTTTATTAAAATGAAAATAAAGGAGGAATTATTTGTTGTGCTATTTGTCATCTGCGTATTATGAACACTGTCGTGCTTAATACCAGATTAACAGCATAATGTTTTGTGTTATCCCAATGCTGCATCGTCTGACGGAACCACAACGAGATATGGAACAATTTGCAATTCAAATTCGTCACACTTTTCTTTGGGCTTCCAAAAAGACCTCCACCATATAACCTGCCAATACGATTTTATTTACCACTGTTCGACATCGTGGAAAAAAAAACCGGTAGAGCTTGTTTTCTTTTCTTTTTTTCTCTCTTTTTTTTTTTTTTTTTTTTTTTTTGGTTTCAGTCGCGATTCTTTCATCGGGCGTTCTTTTTTTTTTTCCTTTATCGAAAGAGAATCTTTCGAAATTCTTTTTCCTGCTATCTTCAAGAATTTTTTTTCTTAATTTTTTTCCAATAAATAAAAATAAAAATTCCAAAACTTTTTTTTTTCTGTGAGAAGGGAAAAGGAAAAATGTCTTTCCTGGTGTAATAAATAAAATATCGTAGAAAAAAAAAAGACGGGTGAAATAATAAACTAGATGCTGGATTAAAGGTGGAATCCTGATATAATTTAAAATTTAAATTTAAATCTTCTTTCGTTGACTGGAGATTCTAAAAGAAATTATCGTAAAAGTAGATATCTGAAATAATGAGGCTTTTATGGTATATTTTATAAATTCATTTATTTAATGCTTTTTTGTCCTTTCCTTGGCTATGTCCCTGTCATTATTGGGATATAACCGAAACCTCTGCATAAACCTTCATTTAAAGCTTTTCTTATTAAATTATTCGCTTTTGCATAAAGTTTAAAGATCAGGCTCAATTACCGAAGATGTGATTTTCACAGGGCTGGATTAACCACTAGCGGAGAAAAATTCCTGCGTCGGAAATCGACTGACGTATCTCCATCCTAAATACGATTGATTGGAAATAGTTTGTTTCGACCGTTTATGAAAATCATGTGACAGCAAGATTTAATTCTCATATTGGGGTTAGCTTAAGTCGTGACACTTTCACGACTTAAGTTAACCCCAACATGAGAATTTAAACTTGCTGTCAAATGTGTACACATGTGGACACGAGATACGTCAGTTGACCTTCGAAGCACGGAAATAATCTACTTCAAAAGGAAAAATTTCGGAGAAAGCGACAAAGAAAATAACTTGAAAAAAGTCAGAAAAATAATGATTGAAAAAAACCAGTGACGACAACGCTGCGCTTCTGAAATTTAGGGATTATGTCAGCACTTTAGGGCAGGCGGTTGATAACGTTAGGGGGAGGGAGATATATTTGCTTACATGTGGGAGGGAAGGGGTTAGATAATTTCTTACTCTTAGTCCTTTACTCGTTTACGATCGTGGTGATCTCTCCCATACACCTGTGCGTAGGTAATTTCTTACGTAAGAGCAAAATAATCGATTTTGAGAGAGGGTTTGAGCCTGAAATCTTACGTAATAAAAGGAGGGGGGTTTTAAAAAATTTACTTTCATCTACAAGAGAAGGAAAGGTTAAAAACAAAAATCATGCTAATAATTGAACCATAACTTTCATATGGATTTCTGAAAATTATTAGAAAGGTATCCAAGGAAATGTAAAATTAAAATGTCATTGATACACTATTAAAAAAAAGAGGAAAAATGTACTCTTAAAATTTATACTCCTACCCTGGTGGAAATTTTGGAATGTCGTATCGATATTGAAAATTAACGCTTGTCGACCTCGGATCACCATCGGGCCAATCTTGGCCAAGATCGATCCGATCTCCAATAACGGCCAATATTGAAAATATGTTAAATTCTCATTTAACCGATATTGAAAAGCGTTAACTTTCTAAATGGACGTCCGAGGTTGGATCGATGCTGCATCGACGTTGATGATCTCAAAATTTCCACCAGGGTAAATAGTAATATTTACTCCAGGGCAAATTACTCCTGTTTATCAATGGAAGATACTTTTTTACCCTAAAAACGTGGTGGGTACAATATGACGCTTCCGATAAGCTATTATCTTGTTATGGAAAAGAAATAAAATTAAATTAAATTAAATGTGCTCTTAAAAATTAGAATTAGCTGTTCTCTACAATTTTTTCTAAAATCACCCTAAAACTATTTTTCTTTTTAAAAAAAAAATTCTCATTCGAATTTCCTGAGATAATACACTCGTAATGCAGTTTTTCCCAATGTTTATTTTTTCCTAATAATTAATTTTTCTAAGCCAAATTTTATAAAAAAGTTTTCTAATCTAATTTCTTGAAAATATTAATCATAGCATCAAATACAAGCGATCAAAGAGCAAGCCACGTTCTTTTTTGTGAGGGCTCTTTGAAAAGTTTTGACTGTCGTACTAAAAATTCCAGTGATTTTGATTTCCAAATCGGTTTCATTTTATTTTAATTTTTATATTTTGAATTTTAAATCTGAACTTTAAATTTTATTGTGACTATTTGTTTGAAAAACTTTGTTTTTAAAGGCATTATAATACCCATTCATTCATTCATTTACCGAAATCGCGATTAAAAACCGAAGAATAATGTAAGCACCTTTAAAATTGATTCATTTCATGACTCTTTTCTTCCATTTTAACCTCGTATTAAAAAAAAAAAAAAAAAGAATCAAGCTGCAAAGAACTAGCCTGCTTATTTCTTTTGTTGAAAAAGAAAAGTTTACGTCGACCCTGATTTAGGTAAACGTGTGAAAACGATAGGAGTTTTTAATACACTCGAAGAATAGTAACGAGGGAATATCAGGAGCAAAAGACGATCACTCCCTAATCGATTCTTTAGTGTGAATTTCGTCTCCCCAAAAAGGATTCGGAAACAATTAGAAGAAACTATCTGTAGGGCAGACGAGGAAAATGTCACCGTTTTTCTTGGACGAGGTCAAAGAAAAATTTTCCCCTTTTTTCTAACAAAAAAATAAAAGAAGAAAATTCCTTTCGACTTTTAAATTACGGAAATTTTCTCCTTATCTTTATTCATTGCGTTAAAAAAAAAAAAAATGGACGGAGGGTATCTTACGAAATGGACGAAAGGGACTTTGTTGGACAAACGTCAAGATTACAACACACAGAGCTAACTAATAAGAATGTCATAACAACGGCTTAGTTGGCAAAGCTTGAATAATGAAAGGACCGCAGGGTTGCAGCCCGTTCCGTTCGGACGTCTTTTATTTTCATGGGTATTATATTCATTAACTTTAAACCCGTTTTCCATTCAAGTAAATGACGTTCTTTAAACCTCCTTTCGTTTTATAATGATGTATCTCCATTTTACCTTACATAGTAAAAAAAAAAATTATTTTTTTAACTTAAATACATTCTTTTTTAATCGAATGTGGAATAACAGACTTGTTAAAATACAAGAAAAGGAGTGAACGTCAAAAATTCAAATTTAAAGGAGAGGGAAAAAAAAGCGGAAAAGCTTAAGTCCGGCTTTTATCTTGTGATGAGCGAACAAACAAAATTACTATCTCCTTCTTTTTTTCTGCATCCTTTCTCCATTGTCCTTCCTTGTACAATCCAGGGATTTACGTCGTGAAGTATGTCCTAGTCTCGGATTTCTCATCCGTGAAATTTTTATTACAAATTGCTTTCAAGTACTGCGACTGGGGTTTTTATTGCATTGAATGATGACTCCTCATATAATTGACCATATCTTTTGATCAATCTTAATGGAGCCATTTTGAAAATCTTTTTTTTTTTTCCCTCCGTAAAATGGACTGTTTTTAAAAGTTAACGGATCTTTTTAATATTTTGTAACAAATTTAGAGCAGAAAGAGAGGAGGCTAGCGTTGAGCGCATAGACTAGATGCAATATGCTTTAAGCAACCCCCCAATCCCCGCCTTCAGTTACAATGAAAAAATGAAGGAAAAAAAATTGATGATGAAAAATTTCATATTTTATGTGCTTCTTAGTATTAATATGTAACATATTGAATACCTGAAGGAATGACTGTTTTGTCTATTACTCAATTTACGGTGAAAAAATCCAAATTTTAGGTATCTAACAAACTCTTTGGTACATATACAAAATTTTCAGTGCAAATTTAATTTCTCTGAAATGTACAGTATGTGTGGTCGAAAATAATTTTAAAACATTTGCAATCGAATTCGTTTTCCAGGTTCGTGTTTATGCTATCTCCATTACAGTAATTGATTACATCGTGTAATTGATCACAGCAAATGTATATGCAAATTTTTATTCTGAGCGTTTGGAAAAAACAAATGAACACCATAATTGGACACTGCCACATCATAGCTATCCATTAGGGTGTCCCTTATTTTGGCAACTTTCGAATTTTAAATCCGGTACCCCCAAAAAATGGTTCTCCTTGGTGCACTGATAAACCCAATTTTTTTGGGATTTTTTACTCGACGGGAAAGCGTGGCGACTTGAGCTTTAAGTTCCGAAAATTCCCATAAGAGAAAAAAAGTCGACAATTTTTTTTTCGCGGAAGGACGTCGTTTCATATTGGGAATTTTGCGTAGATCACGAATCTGAAGTCCGTTTTTTTATATCTGGTCCGGCTTTTGAGCTAGATGCCAAAATGTGTGCAAAACTTAGGACTTAGTGCGTTTTGTCACTTAACCAGGTTTTCTTGCCACATTTTCTCCTCTAACTCAAAAGCCGGACCAGATATAAAAGAACGGACTTCAGATTCGTGATCTACGCGAAATTCCCGATAGGAAACGACGTATTTCCGGGAAAAAAAAATATAAATTGGAAAATAAAAAAAAAAATAAAAAAAAATTGTCGACTTTTTTTCTCTTATGGGAATTTTCGGAAATTAAAGCTCAAGTCGTCACGCTTTCCCGTCGAGTAAAAAATCCCAAAAAAAAATTGGGTTTATCAGTGTACCAAGGAGAATCATTTTTGGGGGTACTGGATTTAAAATTCGAAAGTTGCCAAAATAAGGGACACCCTACTATCCATATATGACGTTATTTGCTTCCTCCGAACGTTCGACCAAGAAAAAGTGCGTTATAAAATTTTACAACTCTATGACGTTTTGGCCGATTATAAAATTGTATAACTATTTATAAATTTTTATAATTAAAATTTTTAACTGAGTAATATATTAATTTTATGCTTGAATTGCACTATATTTAGCATATGGGGACTTAGTAGCTGCTCTTTTTTAAACATTTTTCATGACAAAGAAAAGGCAAAAGAAATTACAATTTTTGGGATAGAACCCGAGGCTTGTGGTCGACTTACCAGCTGCCTTTATCCAATACACCACTTTGAAACTGATTTTTAAAAGCGGCAATATGGTTCTTCAGTTGCCAATTATTTGGACTTATATTTTCCAGATTTTTCCGAATTTTCGGTTTTTAATTTGACAAAGGCTCAAAAATAAAGAAAAACAGAAACAGAAAATTTGGGAAGCGTTAGAAGCAAATAAAAAAACTTGCAAAAAACTTAAAATAATTTTTGTTATAAGATTTAACGAATTATAAATAGATGTCTTTTTGGCGGGTTATAAAATTTTATAACGAAGTTTAAGTTTTTAATAACTCAATTTTATAACACACTTTTTCTTGGGTCAGAATAAAGATTTGCATATACTTCCGGTGCTTAAATCAATTACATGATGTAATCCATTACTCCACTGCGGATATAGCATCACAGAACAAGTGGAAACTTGCACCAAAAACACAAGATTAAATGAAAGGAGTTCGTTAAATACCTAACATTTGAATTTTTTCATCGTAAATAGAGTTTTAGACAAAACAGCCATTCCTTCCGGCATTTAATGAAGCTTTCCCAAGAAAAAGTGAGTTATATGTAAGTCCGGCCAATACGTTATAAAAACTTATAGCAAGATTATAAGTTTTATCACCTTGTTATAAGTTTTTATAACCTATTGGCCGGACTTATAACTCACTTTTTCTTGGGTTCCCTTAGAAATAAACAGCCCAAAAGTACAAAAAAAAAAAAAAAAAAAAAGCTATTTTGCTTTCTTCCCATCGTTTCGTAGAAACTCTTATTAACTCATAACCTTTTTGCTGCCCTCTCGTTTACATTTAATTTCAGTCGGTGATGATTTAAGTGGAGAAACTTTTCATATTCAACTCAATTTTCCTACATTTACGTACATTCTAGTCGTTCAAAATTATCATTGAATATAATTTTTTCGATAAAAATATCATATTACAGTGCTGTCGTAGTTTCTTCTGAGAAAATAAACCCTCTCAAACCTTTTAGTTTTTCCAAAACCATCATTCGCATTATTTTTCATGAGTAATAGATATTAACTTTTCTGGGGATTCAAAGGCGATAGATTAAAATGTAATTTAAATGATCTGTTAACATGCACCTAAAAAAACAAAAACGCTGAGAGAGACGCGGTAGTTTTATGTCTCCGATAAAACCATTCATGTCGAAACCTAATAAAATTTATTGTGATGTCTCAAGTTCAAGCAATATTTCATTCCCTCGCTCATAACTGATCTGATTTTTCACGCTTCTCTAGATTTACCGACTTCCTTTTTGTACACGTCGACTGTGACACTTGTTTTTCCCTCGTATAAAATTTCATCTTCGGCAAATTTTTCTCTTTATTTGAAAGTTTCCTACCTATGAGCCCCGTGGAATACATGAAAATATTACTATTAAAACGGAAGGAAAATGCTTTTGACTTTTTTTTTTTTTTGGTGTGCAGCATGATTGATACAAATACGTTTATTGCATTTTGTACATCTTTTCAAGTCGATGAAACCCTTTCTTACCAAATCAGTTCGTAAAATTCATACCCGATAAAAATAAAATTCTCGTAGAGAAAAAAAAAAAAAAAAAAGGGAATTGAAAAGAAAATTTTTAAATTTCATATGCGAAAATGAATGGGGAATTTTTGTCGTGAATATTAAAACCTCCGCTTCGTGAAATTTTCCCGATTTCCCGGAAAAGGATTTTCTTTTATATTATTATCTTTAAAGGAGCCAAAAGCAAAATCTTGTATAATGCATAATAGTAAATCATTATATTCTGAGGGAATATTCAAAACTTGAAGATGTGGACAGCAAAAAGGCGTTGACCATTTCTTTAGGGAAAACATCCGGGGAAACATCCTTCTCGGTCCCGATTCCGCCTTAATTTTTGGAATTAATCAGTCAAACCGGTGTTGAGGTTATTTTATTAAAGGCCGATAAAATACGGGATTGTTAAGAATGTTTGCTTGCGGATAAATAAGATTTTCAAATGGAGCTTTAACTTAAGAATACGACGTTAATGAATCTCATTAATTATGGTTTTCTTGTGGAATGCGAAAGCCCCGTTGAAAAGGTGCTTCCCTCGCACTATTTTCAAATAAAATTACGACGATGATGGCGTCGGGTCGTCGTTTTTTACTGGTATTAAAAAATGTTAGCTATATTGAATTCGTTTTTCTGAAAAGAGGCAACCAACTTTGATTCAGAAAATTAGAAAAATTTAACTTAAAAAAAAAAAAAAATAGGTAAATAAAAAAGTTAAAAAATAATCACGAACGCATCATTTGAAAGAGTAATGAAAAATTTTGAATATAAAAAAAAAAAGTTTTACTTCAATTTTAAAAGATAATGCCCTGAGACACGCTCACACAAGATACCTTCAAATAAGTTTAATATAGACAATAACTACCAATGGCATATGAAGTGCTCATTTAGGACTTTTCCACTTATATTCTCTTTCAAAAGGAGATTACGTCCCGGATTATGTTCAATTACCCTGAAGGAAAAAATAGCCTTACTTGGCCATTTTGATTCCATCCGGTTGGTCGTAAATGACGTGATCGTGCATTAGGATGAGAAAAAAAAGTAGTTTACGATTTACTGCATACCAACAAAGAAATTTTTATATCTGACCAAAATCAAGAAATCATAACAGAATTGAAATGCCTGATATATCTCTTACGACACAAAGAAACATCTTAAACATATCCTCGGACATTTAAATGTATAAAACCCGACACAAAAGCGAAAAGAAACGGGAGATAACCTCTCCTTATTGAAATAGCGAAGATCGAAAACGGCAATCCAAACTACCAAAACGGCATTCAAAGCCATTACGATAAATCCTTTTCCTTAGTTCATTCCGAAAATATCTAGGGTGAAATTGTTTCTCGGAATTCAATCCCTTCCGATGAGTTTTAACACTTCAAAAAATATCAAAGTTCGGGTTTGTTTGGATGATTCTCAAAACCCGGCCGTAAAACGAATGCGACAAACACATCGTAAAAGGTTACATGCTCTTAATAAAAACGTCTGCTGTGAAACAACTTAATTTAGATTTTACGATACAGCGTTCGCGATCGCTAAAATGATGGCTCCAAAATCCCGTGAGGTATAAATTTCGAAATATTTACAATTTTACCCGGGAAATAACATCTCGAAAACTTTTTTTTTTCCCCCGCTTTGAAACACCATTAAATTTAATTTTTTCGAGTAGTCTTGATAAAAATTCTGCGAATGAAACCCGATTCATAAGAAAAAATGATTGGAGGTTTAAACTGGGCTTATGCCTTTTTAAACGATTCGCTGAATAGCTTTTTTAATTTATGGAGTTTGATTCTGACTAATAGAGGAGAAAAAAAAAAGCAGAGAAAATGGGAGGAAAAAGCTATTTATGAAAGACTTCCGGTCAGATAAACGGACGTAAAATATGGCCCATTTTCTGGGAAATTAATTTTGAGAATCGGATTATGTAAGAAACTGAGGATTCATTGACATCAAATGCTGCAGAGAGCCAAACGGGGAGAAAAAAAAAAAGAGTAGAATAAACCACTACAGTCATTAATTACCGTTATCTGGCAGAGAACGTGCGGAATCTGACCGCTTCCCTTTTTCGGATTTTAAAAAAACACATTCCTTTAATTTGCCTTGACCGTGAATTCTGTCTTCCTAAGATTTAAACTTGGTTATTTGTTCGGTAAAGCTAAGTATTGCTTTATAGTTATTTCTACGTTCACCCCATTCTATTTCTCATTTTATTTTTCTCCCCTCTTTTCTGAGTGACCGATAGCAACTGTTCCGTGTTCACACCTCATAGGATTTATTGCGGTAGGCGCGGGAATATTTTTACTAGCTCTTATGAAAACGACGGTTCTGTCGCGTGGAGACTCAGCTAGGAACAGCGGCTTATTGTTTTTATACAGCTAAAGATGACAATAATTTTCCGTGGCTTTTCATGTACTGATTCGAGTATTTGAGTAACTGATTTTTTTGCTTCTTACATAATTATCAATTTTTTTTATTAAGTTATTTTTATCCTTCGGCGACAGTTTTGCAAACCGGGGGAATATTTCCGTTCAAAAATCTTTTTTCCAATTATGCCCGTCGAAAAGTAAACTTCTAACCGCTATGAACGCGTGCTACGCGTTTAAGCCTACAAAAAACGATTACCTGTTTCTGGTATAGGCAACCCGCATCACAA
Organism: Liposcelis bostrychophila; assembly: GCA_037577465.1. NCBI lineage: Eukaryota > Metazoa > Arthropoda > Insecta > Psocodea > Liposcelididae > Liposcelis > Liposcelis bostrychophila. Next base: position 16,104,317 of record CM075212.1, on the reverse strand, counting down.
AAATGTAATAAAAATCGCGACCTCAGAATAAAAAGGTTGTAAATCGACCCTCCCAAAATTATTCCTCATCGGAATAATCGGGAAAAAGCGTTTCGTGGCTAAATTCCAAACAGGAAATTCAATATGGCACCGAAAACTGAATGATTAGCGTTACTATGGACCCACTATGTGGGAATTTAATTTTTTTTTTAATTCTGACTTTAGATTTGAAACCGGCGGTTCTAATTCATATGCATGTTGAGATTCACCTTCTGAAATCAAAAATAACCAAAAAATTAATCTGTCAATCCCGTCAGTCCGTCTTTTTCGAAAGTTAATAAAAAATCTTAAAAAGAAAAAAAAAAGTCCCTTTTTGAACCGGTATTTTCAATAGAAAATTTTTAATTGAAATATTAATTTAGAAGGAAAACTGCATCGCATTAATCGATTAAAAAAATACTGTTTTAAATAAAAGGTATGCAAATTCAATTTTCCAACCGAAATCTCATCACCCCTCAACTTCAGAAATCGTTCTCTTGGATCGAAGGCGTAAATAATATTGAAATTAAGCTTTCATAAAACCTCGAATATTCTTAAAAATTATCCATTTTTCTTCTCAAGGAGCTTGAAGTTAAAAAAAAAAAAAAGAATGGAAATATTAAAATTGAAAATTCAAAATGAGAGGAACAAAACGATAATTATTCTGAGATTTGATAAAAAAAAAAAAAAAGAAAGAAAAAGATTGTTCTTAGCAAACATCAATCACCGAAAGGACGGGCAAGACGGGTTGTCCTACGCAGTCAGCATTAATTTTTTTTATATTATGTCGTATTTGTTTCCATCAACGAAACTTTCATGTCACTTTTATCAAGTCCATTTTTCTTCGTCTCTAATTGAATATGTTCGAGTGAAAATGGCATAACTGATAATCCGCCCATGTGATTTATTAAGGAATGTTTTCGTTTTGCCTGTTTTCCGTTACATTTTCGACTTTTGCTTAACTGCAATTAATCGTTTTGTCTTATAGGGGAATTTCGAGATGCTTTAAACTTTGGAATCTCGATTAAACTTCTTTTAAGCTCTAAACATTCCTTAATTCAGTTTATTTGCATGTACAAAACAACTCTTAATAAAACTTGTTTTTTCAACAAAAGAATTAATACTTTTTTCTGTGCCTTGAAATTGTTTTATGGGCATTTTTCCTTAAGAGTTCTGTTAAATAAAGGACATGGAAAGTAGTTCACCTCCAGCCAAAAAAAAAAAAAAAAAACCGGCACCATTATCGTCAACAATCTAGGAAAAATATTTGGGAATTTTCTCGGAAATCTTTCCCTTTTTTTCTTCGTTTGTCTCGGTTCATTTATTCATCTCATTTATTTTTTATCCCTTTATATCCGCTTTTCAAGACCCGTATTCTTTTTCCCCGTCCTTTTTTTTTTTTTTTTATTCTTTCTGATAAATCTATTTCACCCCAATTAGAAATTAAGCTTTTACCCGCGAGAGGAAAAGGTAGAAAAGGGAGAAAGAAAATCGTGTTGGTAATTGAGATTCGATAATAATGTTGTGGGTTTACTTTCTCCGATTGTAAAGGCTATTTAGTCAAGCATTTTCGATACATTAAGATGTAAAATAGCCTTTTCTATGGGTAGACAAGCTTAAAATTTAACTGCAATCTCGAATTACGCCGGTAATTAATATTCTCCCGTTTAATGGGAAACGGCAGCCGTGTCGACGAAAATTACATTAAATCTTTGTTTTCAGAAACTTTAATTTTTCTTTTTTTCTACTACTGTGCATTGCACCAAAGGCAAGAAAAAGCAGGCAAGATGAGTGACCATTAAAAGAAAGTGAGCGTGTTAATGGAACAAATGGCCTATTGTTCCAGCAAAAACTGTTTGTATACCTCATAATGCAGGACGTATTTGTACCTTTTTGTACCGTCAAATAAAAAACGTAAGGGAAGGGATCGAGTTAGTTTCTGCGCAGTTCAAAATATATCATGATTAAAATGCTTAAACTAAGAATTTTTCACCAATGAATTTTACAATTCTTTGGTCCTAGTTCCCCATTTGGCACATAAATTAGCAACCGAAAGCATCATTTATGACGAAAAGATGTCTTCAATACTAAAACTAAACCTTATTTCGAAATCGTACTTACACTTAAGCGTCACCATGCTGGTCACTTGATATGCTTTCAGGTCAGAGACGGATTTTCCACTGTGCAAAACTTCCTAGGGCCGCAGAATGTTTCGGGAGCCGATATGTACTGTTCACGTGGGGGAGCACGTTCACACTGTTAGTGTTTAGTGTTTATGCTACTTTCAAAATTAAATTTTTTTCGCACTTGAAGAGTGTACCATGAATCCAAATCGCTTGCAGCATGATTTGGAACTGCAGACATACCTCTCTGAAACATAGTAAAAGAAATTTAGTATACCAAAGTCGGCGATGCGCAAACCAATCATTCTAAACATTCTAACCAATCAGAGACCGTATCACCAATTTCAGAAAATAGCGTAGTCGATAAAACCACGCGGTACTCCTTGCGCATTAACACAATATGTTTTTTCATTATCCCTATCAGAAAAATCCTGCTATTAGACGTCTAAAAGCCTTCTAAATTTCAGACGGCTAAAGCTATTAGCCTTTTATTTTTGGGCTATATCATCATGTCTAACTTACAGCTATTTTCAAAAATGTCATAGCTAATAGAAAGCTAATAGACATTTAAGTTTTAGGGCTAATAGATATCTATTTTTCTTTTTAATAGCGAAAAAAAAGATAAGCCTCAACATGGAATCGAACCCGTCATCTGTATTTTACTTCTTTTTTTTCGGACGATGCTATCCACTAAGCAACTTCTTTAATTATCTTACCAAGTGAGCAAAAGGGTATTTATGTCCCAGATTACTTTTGAGAACTTAGAATATTTTTGACAGCATAGTAAATTACTTCTTTTCCAAAATTCTTCTTCTTCCCTCTTTTTTCTTCTATTTTTCTTTTTCATTCTTCTCCCTTCTTCTTCCTTTTCTGAATCTCCTTCCTTCCTTCTTATCCTTTTTCCTTTTGCTTTAAGAAAGATGTCTATATTCCCAGCTAAAAAACATCTAATGGACGTCTAAAAAGACGACATTTATTAGACCTCTAATAGACGTCTAAGGTTTTTAAAAATGAGACCTGATTTTAGCTTTCTATTAGACTTCGAAAGAATGTCTAATTTCATAGCTAAATTTTTAGCTGTAATCTAGACGGCTAAGTCCAATCTGTTCTGATAGGGATGATTTGGGGGAAAAAAAACTTAAAACTAATACATTCCCTTCGAATTCATCCTGTAAACTTATGACTTAAAAGGTCTATTTATGATGTGGTAGGGGTAGCATTAACCTGACCTTAGTACTCAAAACTAACTTCCTTACCTGCCATTGAAAAAGTATACAGGACCCAGCGGTCATGTTTTGCTAATTATTTGAAGGCCTTATTCAAAAACTGGCCATTGAACTTCATCAGAGTTTTTATTTCCTTTCAATTTTTATTTATAATTAACTCCAGGTAAATTTTTTTGGTTCAAGCTGATTTTTTTTTCTGTCATTTGAGTTTTTCTGTTTATTACCGGTTTGGAGTCATGCAGTCACCGAATATTTACTGTCCGGTTCAGGCAAAAAAGCCCTTGAAACCGGGACTGCAAATGCTAGGTCTATTGACCCTATGCAATGATTCCGTAAGAGCGGTTTACGGTAATACGAGCCCAGGTACAACCAAATCTTTGATCTTAGCAATATTCTAAATTAAAGAACAAAAATTTTATTCAAAGACTCAACTCTTTCGACCTCCTTCGACACGAATTCTTTCTATTGCACGATCCTTTTTTTTTCCTTCTTGCATCACCGACGCCAAAGAGAACGGAACTGAACCGACACATTACTTTTCACTTTCACTTCGAAAGACTCCACTTTCAAAAAGAAGAAAAAGGGAAAAAAATATTTTTCTCCGCCGATCCAGGATAGATAACCTTACTTTCATCGTGTCCTCCCCCATTTTTCTTCCATCATTGAGCGGAGGTCAAAAAAGTATTCGAAAGTTTATGAAGCATGGAAGCTTAAAAATGATTTCCTATTGTGAAATCTCTGTAAATATATTTGAGATCACCCCTCGTAACTCATGACTAACGACCTTCTTCTCTTGTCGACTTTTTCCCAAGAAAAGCAAAAAAATCCTGACATGTACTCGATTCAGTTTGTTCTATTTTCTTTTTATACTTTTTTTTTTTCCTTCCTCATTTTTATTTTATTTTTGTTTTCTTATTTTTATTTTTTAAGGTTCATGAATGGGGGGGAAAAAATATGCAGTTTCAGATAAATATCTTCGATAAATTTTTAAATGGTAAACATTAATCACAAAAAACTAAATTTTCAAAAATGATAATTTTTTTTTTTTTTTTTTTTTTTTTTAGCGTGAAATGAAAAATGAGATCAAATGTAGTTAAGAGTTAAAAAAAAGACAAAAAAAAAAAAAAGGATAAAAAGCGAAGTTTAAAATCGGGTTTTCTATACTCGAATATTCTTTCATAAAAAGGTAGCTCTTGTTAAAAATCAAATTAAAACTTTTTGCTAAGTTTTAGAACGAAGTGTGGAAAGGTTCAGCTCAGATTTTTTTTTTCCGATTTCAGTTATGGCCGTTTGTATTATTTGATCGCAAAAAATATTTTTTTGCACATCCCGAACACGAATTAAAAGTCGTAAGCTTGTAAACAGATTGTATTTATGAAAAAAAGAAGCTTATTCAAACGAAATGATTCGGCAATAATAGTAAAATAAAAGTCACAATAAAACACCAAGTCAGCATAAAAAGAAACTCATAAAGAACGTAGTAAAATATAGGAGGCAATAAGAGAAGGAAAAGTGGGGGGATGGAAAAGCAGGGAAAAGAACATATGGCGTAACGTGGCAATCTAGTTTGTAGAATACGCTAATTTTAAAGAAAGCAGAAAAGGCTGAAGGAGTGTGAAAATTTGGTTGATTCAGAAAAACTTTCCTTTTAAAAAGTTTTTCTTGAAGGAAACAAATAAAAGAAAATGTTTTACTTCTGACCAAACTGCTGACTGAAGTTTATACCATTTACAGTTCATCAAGTAGCATCAAGGATTTCTTATCTCGACCGCTTTTAAATGGATACGTTCGGCTTCAGCTTTATCGCACGATTTCGCACCTCGTAAAAATCTTGTTTCGGCATCTCCTTTGAGAATTAAAAATAAAAAGCGGTTTTTAATTTTACATTTTTTATCGAAAGACGTTGATGGATTTTTAAAGAGAAGTCGATAAGTGCTAGTAATTTAATTACTTTTTTTGACGGATTAATCATCGCTTATGTTAATGTGGTTCAGGGCGATAAGGTAAAAAAGTGAGGTTCGTTTTTACTTAATGGAGAAATGTTTCTAATATTAAATTCTTCAAGGAAGTGAAGTGATGGACGAATGGGGAATGGCAATTATGCAATTAAAAGGAAAAGGGTCTAAACAAGAAGAGATTCTGCATCAGAAAGCGAAATTACGCTAATGACGATAACACTTTCAACATCAGGAGGGACAATTAATTGTCGTTTGGTTTGTTTTATTTTATTTTTAGAGAAACATAGTCGGAGAAGTAGGCTTTTTAATCCCCTCTTTCATGCTCGAAAGGGACAGATTCTTACCATCAAAACGGTGGGTTTTTCGAATTAAAATAGTTTCGCAGTTTTTTTTTTTTGAGCGTATAGTCAAAGTAGTAAATTTAGTAAATGATTAAACTCTTTTATTTTTATCTGTCCCAGACGTCTCATTTTAAACAATAATTAAAAATAAGAACTATTATCTGAAAATTAACAATGATTCCCAAACATAAGTGGAGCTTTATAAGGCGAAAAAAATAGTAAACTACAAAGAAGCGGGGATACAAAACCAGGGGCGTCATTTCAGCTTTTTTTTTTTGGGGGGGAGGCAATAGGGTGGGTCGAAAAACGCGAATTTTTGAATTTGAAAACGCCTGATATGTGAATCGATGCATTTTTATAATATACTATTAACTCGAATTTTTTTCAGATTTTTTAAACGACATTTTAAGGTGCCGCAATGGCCTTGCCAAAAAGCCCATTTGAGGACCAAATGGCCTTTTTTTTGCATATTGTTTTGCATAAAAGACCATTGTTCCCTATTGAAAATTTTGCGTAGGTTACAAATTTGAAGTCAAAAATTAGTTTTGGTATACGGGTTTTGAGTCACAGACAGAAAGCCATAATAAGATTTTCAAAATTTTGGAATCCGGCAAGTGGTTCAAAAACTGTGCACCAAGACTAATTTTCGACTTCAAATTCGTAATCTACGCAAAATTTCCGATAGGAAACGACGGTCTTTTATGCGAAAAAAAAATTTTCGTTTTTTTGTCCTCAAATGGACTTTTTGGAAATTTCAAGGGCATTGCGGGACCTCAAAATGTCGTTTAAAAAATCTGAAAAAAATTAGGGTTAATAGAATTGTAAAAAGGCATCGATTCCTATATCAGGCGATTTCAAATTCAAAAATTCACGTTTTTCGACCCACCCTAGGGGGGCAAAGATGCCTTAATTCGAAGAGGCATGCCCCCCAGGGTGGCCTATATTTTCCAAATTTTTATATTTCGGCAAACGCACCCCTTAATGTTTTTTGATAGTACCCGAAAGAAGATTGCCTGAATTTTTTCAGATTTTTGGACGTAGTTTTGTACCTAAGACCTAAAAATTTCGAAATTCCCATAAAGCCCGAAAATTCAAAGATTTTATTAATATGTAAAAATGGTGGTTTCCTATTCGGATTTTTATGCACTATAAAGCAATTACGGGGTGCGTTCGCCGAAAATCAAAAACTCGGAAAATAAGGGGCGCCCTAATGCCTCCACTTAATGGAGGAGAAAGGGCAAAAAATTTCCTTTGTTTATCTTATAAAAACGAAAAATCTTTAGGGAGAGCTAAAGAGTCTTGGGGAGCACTTATCCCCAAGACCCTAAAATGATGCCACCGAGTAGAAGTAGTCAGACTGACGGTTACTGAAGAACGACGGAAAAATGAAAAAAAAAAAATATTCAAGACTAAACAACTAAACTACGAAAAGTCTAAAAAACTTGAAAATCCTTGATGATACTTCGTTTTGACGCAACTTTTATGAAATATTGAGATGATAGAAAAAAAAAAAAAGTTCGTCATGAAAGTGTGTAGACAGAATAAAATTATGTACAATTTAAAGAAAATTCCTAGGACTATCGGAAGATTCTAAAAGAGAAAATTTATTCAATAACTAACTTTATTTATATTGATTGCATTCTCTAAACTTTCTCTTTTTATTGGTTGAACCGTTGACTTCGAAAGAAAAGCCTTTGAATTTTTATTTTTTTTCCTAGAATTTTTTATTTTTTTATTTTTTTATTTTTTATTTTTCTTCCCTCGACTTCTCATAAAACGATTTTATGCGGTCTTTTGCCGAATTTATTTTTCTAATTATTTATCATTTGGGAAATAACTGATGAGTTTAAATATACATAATTTACTAAGGTTTCTCATCAAGCAATAAATAACTCCCCCTTCGTTTTATCTTAAATTAAAGGAAAGGTTCAAAACCATGAAAGCTGAAAAAGTAAACAAAGGAATTTCAGACTAGACAATCCAAATTTATGTTCTTGAGGAATTCAAAACATAAGAGAGCCCTTTTGATTCGTTCCGAAGTATGGCTCTTATCCCCTTTTTAAATTCTTGTAGATTGCTTTATTGCCGGTAAAATGACCAGTAACGCCTCCGGATTTAAACACGAAAGAAAAAAAAAAGAAAATCTGAGATAATTTTCAAAAACCGCCAGTCAAAAAATAAAATTCTTTCGAACAAGATATTTTTTGAAACATTTTTTTTTTGCATCGTAAGAAGATTTAATTATGCTTTGTAATTTTAATATAAGCGTTGCAGTTTTTAAAACCGCCGATTTATAATTCTTCTCATATAAAGATAAAATCCATCTGAAACATTAGAAGAATTAAGTCTCAAATTTACTTGGTACGGTTAATGGCTTCATTCTAAACTTTAAGTACGATGGAGACAATTTCCAGGAAATGAGTTTTCTTTTTATTAGAGGAGCTTCTTTTTTTCCCCTTCTCTGTGTTAAGATAAAAAATGTAAATAGCGAGGAGGAAAAAGAATACGGTGTTGTTAAAATGAAATGTGACAAAATTTTGTTAAAGTGAAAAGTGGGTCGGGATGGTCTTGCCCTCTGTCTCGAACATCTCATCAAGCAAAAGTTTTGGAGGAAAAATTAATGTTTCTGAACTATTAAAAAAGATGACTTTTTAAACAACGATTTAAGATAAAAATGAAATTCAAATCTAAGCTCTGTTAAAACGATATCAGATATCAAAAACTTTTCGCATTGCTTTTAGATTTGTTTAAAAAAGAAAAACTTTCTTGTTCGACAAACCTTGAAAGTATCTTCTTTCGTTAATTCTTTGAGGTAGCGAAACGAGGCTAAATGCTAGAAAAATGATAAAAAAAAGTAAGATTTGAAAACGATTGGTTAGTTGAATAAATTGTTCCGTTCAAAATTTTTTTTTTAATAAAAATTTACAAAGTTCTCGTAAAATTTTAGGTAATGATACAAACTTTTTCAAAATCAATTTCAACTACTTTACGACATTCCACGCCACAAAGACGAAACACTTCATCCATGGAAAATTTTTAATTATTTTTTTAAACAAAGTTTTCGGATCTTTTTTATTTTTTCATTTTAAAGTTTTAAAAGGTTTATTTTAAAATAAGCCCGATGTAAAAAAAAAAAAGAATCCCGTTATCATTATCAACATTATTTTTCATTTTTCTTTTCCTTTTCCTAATAAACTTATTGAACGATTAATCTTTAACGTTAAATAAGTACCTTTCCTTTTTATTTTTTACTTTTTTATTCTTGGCAGTTTGCTCGTTAGAATAAAACTTGGTAATCCTAACAAAGTTCAGCTTTTTTAATTTGCTTACTTACATCAATTGCCTTTCATGTTGGTTTTGTAACCTTTATAATTTTTTTTATTTCGTCGGTTGTATTATTTTATTTTCATTTTTATTTTATTTTGTTTGTTTTATTTTATTTTATAATTTTTTTATTTCGTCGGTTGTATTATTTTATTTTCATTTTTATTTTATTTTGTTTGTTTTATTTTATTTTATTATAATTTTTTTTTACGGTAACATGATTTAGCCAAAAGTATCTAAAAAATGTTCATCCTTTTTCAAAGGTAGTTCGGTTTGGCATGAAATAGCTAAAGTACGTGAATAAGTGATTTACGGCTTTATAGCGGTAAAATAAAAAATCTAAAAACTGAGTTGAGCATTGTTTTCCTTGCGACGAAATACGCCAGTGTGGTAATATCTAGCCCGTCCCGATGTTCCGTTAGGGACATTTTTAATAAAATTGTTATTGGAAGGTAAACGGGTCGAGATCTGGTGCCGTCTTAGATACAGTATTTCTGGATGTTGTAGTTACATGTTCGAAGACGGACTTACCTCAAAATCGTTTGTCGGTTCTTCCTTACTAAGAACTTACCTGCAAAAAAAAAAGATGTTTATCAATCAAAAATCGAGATTAAATAACAAATCAGTACACAGTAAAAATATTATGTAAATATGTTCTAAGAGGTCTACATAAATTTTTTATGTTGTTTCTCCCATAAGGCAAACATAAAACAAAAACAACATAAAAATTATGTGGATCTGCTTATGTTGATTATGTTGATTTTGACATAAAATCTTTTACTGTGTACGTTAACAACGTAAACGTTACCCAGTTTCTTTCCTATCACCCTAACCCCCATTAGTAAGTACAGTAATATGAGAAAACAATTTAAAAATTTAAAAACAAATATTTTTTGATTTGGAAGATATGAAAGCAATTTTCTTCAATCCAAAACCAAAATTAATCAAAAAAATCGGCATAATTATAACATTAGAGTACAATGTTTTTTTTAACCTATCCGCATATAACATGAGAAAAAAATTAAAAATAAAATTCCTACGGATTTTTCTCGGTGCTCGCTCACTGAATAATTCCGTGCGTCGGAGGTAAACTAACCTATCTCCATTGTAAATATAATTGGAGATAGTCTGTTTCGATATTTCGTGAAAGTGTCATGTGACCACAAGTTTACACCGACATGAGCGTGTAAACTTGTAGTCACATGACTTTTACAAACAGTCGAAACGAACTATCTCCAATTCTATTTACAATGGAGATACGTTACTTTGGCTCCTACGCACGGAATTAATTGTATATACGTACATGATTTGGAAAAGTCCTACCTACTGATGGCTATCGTATATAAATACATTGCTATATAATTTTCGGTTAATCACGGAAAACATCAAGGATGAGCTCCCCAAACTCGGTCTTTACCAAAGCTGAAGCTCCACTCTTAAAGCGGAACGTGAGAGAACGTGTGGCTTGCACAACTATTTTTTGAATTGTCTCAGTAATTTTTCAAAAGATACTCCCAAAATCAGCCGTCATTAAGATCGATTTTCCCCATCGGAAAAAAACTAATCGGAAAGAAACCATGATTTTTTTTTTTTTTTTCGTTTTCAAAGTTAAACTATCCTGAAACATTGTCAATACGAAAATATCATTGCCATCACAAGCAAAGGAAAAGAATTAATTACGTTAAGTACTCTTTTTTTTAAATAATAATTGCACAGAAATTTAAACACACACAAAAAAAAGGGATGGAAATGATTACGATTACAATCACGAAATTCTCTGAGCGGTTCGGCTATTATTAAATTTTTAGCCGAGAGAATAAGAGAATGAGACGAGCGTGTAGGACGAGAAAAGGATAGAAGGTCAGAAGGGTTGTTTAACACATTAAATAATTTAAGAGTGGTATTCGCGGCGTTCATCATCGGGGGCAGAGGAGGGGGTTACGTAGGGTCAGACTTGTTAAAAAAACACAGTAAACGTTATGCAATCAAGTCTGAGATCCCTGAGGGGATTCTAAAATGTAAACCCTCGTAAAAAAAAACTTACCTCTTATAAAAAAAAATTTAGTATTTTAAAAAAATTATCATATAAAAATTAAATATGACTAAATTTGTTAATTTATTTTTCTTATGAAAAAAAAATCAGGGCAAAGAATATATTTTTATTTTTCAATTGTTGTTTTTGTCAGCTTAGTATACGCAGAGGAAGAAAATAAAAGAATTCATTAATTTTAGTACAATGATAAAAAGTATAATTGTCGGCATTACTTTCCAAGAGTCACGTATATATATTCTAAAGACTACGACGACAAAACATTGCGAAACTGAGGGAGATTTTATATCTTGTCATCTTTCATTCCCTATTTAAATAAGTTTTAATAATACCCCAGAATTTTTGGAATTCCCATAAATTTTATCCTATCTCCAGAGGCGAGTGACCAAACCACATTGTTGCCTGCCAGCGTTACTCCACTTTTTTTATTTCAAACATTATTAATATCACCAAAAAAAAAAAAAAAAAAAAAAAAGTCCTCTCATTTGGAGAATTTTTATTAAAAAGACTAGAAAGCATATAAACGGCATTTACTCGTATTTGCTTTACGAAAACTTTTTAACGACTTTTGACGTCGGTTGAAAAAAGGAAAAAAAAAAAAAAAAAAACTCCTCGGCTTAAGTGAGATTCAATTTTTTTTTTTTTTTTTTTTTATAAAGTTTGCAGAGCGGGCCAAACCTTTTTTCTCCATATCAATTTTTTTCTTTCTAGTAATGAGACAAAAAAAATTTCAACTCGTAATTATGAAGTAAAAAATCAGAATAGGTGATCCATGATTTATTACCGTGTACGTCGCATTAGCACATTCTAGCACAGTTTTTAAAACCCTTTTAACAAAGAAAAAAAAACACGTTAATATTGTACTGTATCCTCTGATGAATTTGGCTTAAAAATTTTTTTTTCATATAGTTTTCTCTTTCATATTTTTTTTCTTTCCCTTTTTCTTTTTCCACCGAGTTATTTGCAACGCCAAAAATAAGCTGCAGTCGTCACTCAGCCAGAAAATAGCCCCACAAATTTTCCTTATAAGAAATTGAGGGGTAATTGTAGTATTACGTAAGCATAGACGGGGGAGTGAGGGTGTAGACAAAATGCTTACGAAGCTAACAAAAATACTTACAAGGGCAGGAGTCCACATTTATCTTACGTAAGAATTTTTATTATCACTAAAAAATCATCCAACTTATTTGAAGTTATAAATGAAGTACTGTAGTTAAAACACGGTTTAAAGAATAGAGAAGTCACATGTTTTGAGATGACTCCATCGTTAAATTGTGCTGGGGAAGATATGACAAAAAGCGTAATTTTGACTCAGTAAAAGAAAACTGTTAATCCCTGAAAAGAGAAAAAAATTTTATTTTGAATGCCCGCCAAAACGAAACGTGAAGGAACGTGACGTCATCTGCTTAAAAGTGGTTGTGTTCATTTCTGAAACTCTGAACGGCATCGATGTGTAATGTTTACAAGCACGTTTACAAACAAGACGTGTCTCGCATCGAGTTCGATATCTCGCTTCGATACAGGCAGATGACGTCACACCAATAGAAAATTGTTTAAGGAGTGATCACGTGACAAAAACTTTTCCGGACTTTTTTTTCTTTTTTTAATTGGATGAAAAATCACGTTTAAGTACCTTTTTTTAGTTAAGAGCATAATACACATTAGTTTCCAGCAAAAATTTCAAAACATGTGACTTGTATATTAAAAAAAAAGGGGATGGATGGACGAAAATCTTACGTAACACAGAAGAAGGGTCTGTCTAGGAGAATCTTACCACTGTTTGCAGCCGGTGGGAGGGAATGGTCAAAAAAATGGAAAAATATGCTTAACGCAATACTTGACCTAAATTTAGCTAAAGTATCTAAAAATTTAAACTGAAATAATGTCCTAACTAGAAGCACTAAAAAATGTTTCTCCTTTCCCCGCGTGATTAAAATTGACGGGTTATCATAAGATACTGGTCGATCGGGATCAAGGAGAAAACAATAATAACACCCATTTGACCCGGATGAAAATTGAAAAGCGTCGATGCATAATACACGGAAAAGGAAGGAAAGAAACACTGGAACTTGAAAGGTTAACGCCGTAATTTCACTCCAAAACATCCCATGGGAAGCATAGTAATGGAGAATTCAAAATGGAGTATAAACATCGATTACTTAACTTCTTCCGGTTCATCTTTACCTTTATTTACAAAAACTTTATCTAAATACTTTTTTTTTGTATCATTTTCTGTGTCCAAAACACAGCGAAATAAAAAAAAAGAGATCATATTCAAAAACCAAGGGCGACTTTTTATTAAAGGAAGTTTTATCAGAAATCGAAAAAAAAAAAATCAGAATTTCGGTAGACGGAGCAAGAATCTTCCAAGTTTTTTTCCTTTGGCAATTTCATATTCAGAAGGGAGAGAAATAAAAAAGCTGAAAACTATATTCTTTTTTGAAAAACGCAAAAGGTCGCGCCTCAAGTGTTGTTCTAACAAAAAATCTGCCTTTGACAAGGTTAGATTTTAACTGGTACGAAGTCGTGTAACCTTTTACTTTTTTTTTATCAGAGAAAGTGAGAAAGTAAGAATTTCTGTTGTCATGACTTACTTATAAAAAACTTCGAAAGAAAAAAAAATTGAATAATGAACTGTTAAACTTGCGTTTTTTTCTTTCCATACTTATAAATATTCCAGTCAATAAAAGGATGAATTGTCATTCATGGTTTTGACATGCACCGTATGATCTCGTCCCTGATAACCACAACTATTTTATATATCATGTTTTTTTCAATAACAGTCACGCACTTACATAAAGCACGCATACAAACATTAATCGGTTTATTTTAACAGGACAATCCAAAAGAGAACACGCTTTTATAATTTTTCTGAACGATTATTTTCGCAAAAACGGAACCTCGAAAAACAATCAATAATGGAGAAATAATCATTTCGAAGTTTGTTTAAAAGTCGGCTCAGAATCATTTGTATCCCCCGAATGAAAACCGCCATGACGCAGTGATGTCACAATATCTAATCAATCACCGACTCCGCCGTGTCAATTTTAAGGCCTTTAACGTGCATTCAAATCACGCTATGTAAATGAATGAATATGCATTTTATCTGCAATGTCCTGTAACATCTGCCCTCTAATCCACGATCGGGTTTAATTTCGACGGAAAATTCTGGTTCTCGAATCATTTACAAAAGTCAACAATATTATGGTGGATAATATTATTAGAACATAATTTTATTTATCAGCAATATCGGATGTACTGCATTGGCTGCAGATGGTTCGGACCATCTTTCACGAATGTGAAATTTTTCGAGCGGTAGAATACAGCATTAAGATATATACAGTAGCTCCAAGCTGGGTTATTAATTAAATTAAAAGTATGGCTAGACTTTTCTCGCTCGGCTTTTGCAGGGGGCCTGAGGCAACATAGCCGCATCAAAGGTGATCCTCCATCCAATTTCATTTTAACAGGAGTTCTGACAGTAGTCAGACTTCCTTAATCGGTTTGTTGCTACGAAGATATTATTTTCCAAACGTTGCTAAACGTAGCCAAACGGTTTTGTTATTCGTGGAACGTGTACTCCTGTCCCCCAGACCAAATTCATAAACGACTGTCCTTTGAGTTATTATTTCTTTGATTCTGACCTTTACTTCAAATTACGGAAGTGCGCAGCAGAGGGTAAAAAAGGAAAAAAAATTAACACAAAAATACCGTCTGAAAAATCAGAAACAGAAAGCAAAAAGAATAACCATCAACAAACGTCTTTTAATCCTTAGGATGATGTCAGTTAATTTAGTACATTGATTGATCACCATTAAGACAACATTCACTATTTCATTAAGTCTCCTTCCCTTTATTTTAAGTAAGCATTTAGAAAGTGAAAAAGAAGTCTTAAAGCAGGAAAAATAAGATTTGACGCGTTTAGAAAGACGCCTGTTCTTTAACTGAAATTGCATCAGTAAAAATATCCTCTAACTGCCAATAAGACAACGAAGTCAAATATTTGCGAAAACTCTGATTGGAACAAAAAAAAATTGTACAAGCTTTGTCCTTTTTTGATTTCGTATTATCAATGCAAACAATAAGAAAAAAAAAATTGAAACAAAGTTAACGTTACATCAAAGCTTAATAGTCTGGGAGGGAAAAAAGAAAAAAAAAATCATTGCATGATTAAAGCTTTTCATAAAATTTTCCATCCCCCCTTTTTTTTATAGTTTTCAGTCAGTAATAAAACTTCCGATTTTTTCGATAACTGAATTCATGTTTTTTTACGAGAATAAGACTTTATTTACTTTCTTTGTTTGTGTATCTCTCATCCGGCTAACCCAAGAAAACTTTTTTGAAATAAAAATAAAAAAATCAAGTCAGACATTCAGGACAGAAAAAAAAGTCGGGGAAAAAAAAACATTTGAATTCTGAAAATTTAAAAAAAAATTCGTTTTTAAAGCATTCGAAAAAAATAATTACAGTCATTTTTAAATAAAGCTTTATCACGGACCTCGACTGCTGTTCGTGAGTTTAAGCACATAATTAAAGTTCATAGTTTCAGTTTTATTGCAAGTGAATGTCTTAGTCAAGGTTTAGAAAAAAGTTTTTTTTTCTCTATGTGTTATTTCTGACGAGAAAATTATTTTTTATTACGGGGAAGAGTTTTTAAAAATCAAAAAAGTTTTATTTTTCTTCTGGGATATTTTTTGATACACACTATCATTCCATTTATGAGACAACATTTTTTTTTTTTTTTTTTTGGTTTACTTTTTTAACAAATCGTATATAAATAAAAACCTGAAGGGTTCTCAACTCGACTTATCGAACTGTTTTCTAAGGGTCCACTGAATACAATCCTGACTTTCCCGGTTTTATTTTTAAACTATAAAAATGAGAAGGAAATATTTTTCCAGTGAAAATTTCTGCATTATAACTTTTTTTCTTTTAAATTTTCTATTGGCAAAAGAATAATGAAGGCAATTAGCCGAGGGAAAAGTTTATAAGAATTGCTGAATCAAAATTGCATAAACTTGGCCAAATCTGTACTTGAAAACATAAAAAGAGGGAACGGTTTAATATAATTTGCATAACAGAACACTTTATCGTCTGGTTCATGCCCTCTCGAGACGCGAACGAGAAAAACTACGAAAAAATTCATTATGTACATAATTACACCTCTCATATTATTCACCCCAGACTAGAATTTTAATTTTTGCAACCTTTATGTAGGTTCATGCATGTACGGAAACTTCTCCCAAGGTAATTAACGTAAACAGAAACGTCGTTTCCGTTGCTTTTAAATTCGATTATCCACACAGGCAAAATGACTCGTTTCGACGTGTCCAATGCCGGTCCTCAAAATAAGAACCTTTTCGGATGATTTGATTCTCTGGTAGTATAAAAAAATAGAGTAATTTTTTTTTTTGTTTTTAAAATTATTCAGAAAAATTAGTACTTTAAAAATAAGGTATTTTTTAAAGTACTGATTTTATGTTCTTAAATATTTCTCGTTAAAAATAAAGGGAAAAAGATTAAAAAATTAGAATAGAATAGAATAGAATAGAATAGAATATATTGCCTCTAAATTTAAATACAAATTTTTTTGGGCTAGTCACAAGCAAAAATAAAATTTAATTTAATAGGTCATAATTTAAAATTAAGATAAAAATTATTTGAATAATTTGAAATTATCTTCAAAAATTATTTTTTGAAGATATTAAAAATTTGGGACCTTTTAAGAAGAAACATTTTTATAGAGGAAAAAAAAAATTAACTGAAACGATCGGTAGAAAAAATTCCAGTTCCGTTTCATAATAAAGGAGTTATACTCGTTGTCACTAAACAAACCTTTTGGTTCGTTAACGTTGAAATATGTGTTGTGCTACGGTCAGCGTCGGCGATGAAATCTAATTTAAATATGACAAGTTATCTCTTTAGATCCTTTACTCGACGAAAAAGTGCAAAAGTGACGTCTAAAGAACGTCACGTTAAAACAAAAACTTACACAAAAACAAAATTATCAACATCATTTTTTGTCTCAAGCGCTGAACACGAGTACTGATGAATACTCGAGCATGATAGATTGTCGGATTTTTTTCCTTTTTTTTTTTTTCCGAGGCGTGTTTTTCGACTATTCTTTGATTTTTTTCTTCAGTTATTTACATTTTCCAGCAATTTTTCTAATTTCGCGTTTCATATAATACTTTTGGATTCCCTTCATGTTTACTTGGTCTGTTTACACATTTATCCCGCGATCTACACTTAGAAGAAAATTGAATTTTTTCCTTATTGCTCTCGAAGAAAAAAAGAAAATAAAGTTGCATTTTTTATCGGTGAGTAAATTTTGTTTCGGTTTGATTGATTGCTTGTTCTTGTTTCTTTTGTTTATTTATTTTTTCTTTCTTGCTTTTTTAAAGATATCAAATTACATTTCCAGTATTTTTTACGTTTCATATTTCGGGATATTTTTCTCATAATTATTTTCAAATAATTTATTAGCCTGGATCTTTTACCCAATTAATGACATTAAAGAAGAATCACGATTCCAGTAATCTGAGTCGCATTTCATGATGATGTCGATTAATTTCTTAGTTTTTGCAAAAAGCTATTCATAAAAGGTTCACCCTGGAATGAGAGATTTTACCTCTCCATGTTGGATACCGGATACGTGGAAGGCTTTAATGAGAATATTAAGGTAAGTTAATTAAAACCTAAAGACTCCCCGGGGAAGAAAGTTGTCTTGCAAACGATCTCCTTTAATAGGTACAAGATGCTTGTTTATTAATTTTTTCCCCAAGCACTTTTAACTTTTTCTTACAGCACTGTGGAACTTTCTGTATCCTTTAATTTTTATTTATGAACATCATCCTTTTTATAATCGACTCGAATAAAAGTTAGGGTTGTGCAAACGTCCATTTTTTTACGGAGGTTATATAACGTGTATCATGCAGATGCACGATAACTAAATGATTGCAGTAGAAACAAAAACACAAAATTTTACAAGATTACATATTGAGTAATATTTTTTTCATTGCTCTCACGTGGTTACATTACAAGAACCGTACTAGTAAATCTATTTGGTCCAAATCTTGAAAAAAAAAATAAATCCAATAAAAATATTAAGTCGGCTTGAAATAGACAATTTTTGATCCCCCCCCCCCCTTGTCAGCAAAAGTTAAAATCGCAAGTAAGTACCCCCTTGTAAAAATAACATCTGATTTATGATAGCCCACCCGATTGCTTTCGTACTAAAACTTGTTCATCTTAATAATAATAATAACCCCCAATACATTGAGAACCCCACAATTTGCTTTCAGACCTCGGAAAGTCTAAAAAGAATAGACTAGAGTTTTCATTAAAATGACGAAAAGGTTAAAAGAATTTCATGATAAGATGCTGACGTAGGATGCGCTCAAACGCCCTCCTACTCCCTTGTCAGCAAAAGTCAGCATTTCAGGTACCCCTCCCTTCTAACGTGCTGACGTAATATTTGAATGGCCTTTGAATGAAATATTAAGCTCTAATAAGATAGGCCTGAAGAGAGAAGACTAAAAATAGATGTAGTGTCAATCGAAATAAATGCACGATATAATTTTATCAGCTTTTCCAATATTTATCCAAGCCTGATCCGATTTAATATTTCCAACATGGAAGAGCTAAAAATATACTGTTCTGTTTGTTTATTATAAAAATCTAAAATTTTTAAATCAACTTACGAGAATTTCCCAAAGTTTTTTAAAACTATAACCTAACTTTCATATGAGCAAATTTTTCTCTTTCAATAAATGTATTTTAAAAAATATAATTTTTTTTTTTTTTTTTATAAGGAAAGTTATTGTTTTAAAAACAACATTGACACGACCATATAATAGTTGATATTTTACACTAATAGACAACAGACACATTTTGTGCTGAACATATTTTTTAAATAAACCTAGCATATAAAAATAGTAAATGCGATTTTTTTTCTGTCGTGCGATGTTTAATTACCGAATAAAAAAGAATAAAAATTTTGGCTGTTTGAATTGGCGCCGAAACGACCGTGACGTCACAGTTCACGATTTAGGTATGCTCCTAGGTGAGTTATCGGTGGCATGCCGCGGCATGCCCATCGGAGCCAGAAGAGTTGTCGTACGAACAAATACGTGTTAACTTTGAGGACGAGCAGGTGCACTCGTGGTTTCGCTTTTTAAATAACCGCGCGCTTAAAAGTGACCAATGACGTCACACAAATGAGAAACGTTTTGGAATAGGGTCACGTGACAAAAAGTTTTTACAACTTTATAATTTTTTTTTCTTAATTTCTAAGAAAATTCCTACAGTAAAAATTGCCATTAGATGGCCAGAAAACTTTGAACTTTTATTATTCACCATAATTAGCAATCATGTCTGTTGTCTATTCTGCTAAGGCATAGATTTTATAATCCGAATGTATTGTTATTTCACATTTTATGACGACAGCATAGGAAAGGATTGCTAATTAAAAGTCCATCACCATAAAAATTGCAAAGCCCTTTCGTTCTCAATCACTTGACGGAAGTAAAATTTATTTCCATCACAGACCTCTAATTAAGCTTAGTTATGTTCATTGTTCCCTGTTCAAACTAATCTACACTGTATCTTCGAAAATTCGGATAATTGAAACGGTAATGTTGGAAAAAATGGCAAACTGAAAACGACACGAAGTTAATTTCTGCTCCATCTAATTGGTATAATTTCTTGAAGTACGCTTGGATGCAGCAGGAACAACTTCTGCGTCGTGTTTCTCGACAAGTTTCAATTTGACATTTATCATAAAAGCTGTCTACTCGAAACCTCAGGGAAACTGCTTTTGAAAATCGATAACCGCCCGGAGGAAGAAATATTTCACACAGGTAAAATCATAATACCGACATATTTTCACGATGAATTTGGATTAAAGTTAAACTTCCTGTTTCGAATGCCATGTGCTTTTTTTTTTCTTTCCTCGTCGAATCACGAATTCCACAGATGAACACATTGTTCGATTCCTTTTGTAATTTTATTGCTGGGAAAACATTTTTCGGTCTCCTACTATGGTTTGACTCTATTTTGCCTAAAGACGATTGTAAAGCTTCGTTGACCTGACACAATGAATAACTCAGTTCGGTTAGTTCCTGGAATATTCTTGATGGTTTGTTTTGTTGCACGCTCTTTCCTGCTTTCCTTCAATTTTGGCAAGGGATATTCGTTATACTTGTATGTGATAGCAAGGGAGAAGGGGGGGGGGGGTGGCGGCTTAGAGCAGTGAAGCCTAGAGAGTTGTATTGTTTATGTACCTAGGTTGCACCAGGACGGAAAACGTTCACTTCGGTTTGAAAAAGCAATGGAACTACTAAAGCGAATAAAGTATATAATTTATTTCAAGGGCGTCGGTCACATTGCACGAAAACTTTTGTACGAAACGTTTCGAAAATTTTTTCGCGATCAAAGTGGTCACATTTGTTTTCAAACATGTTTGAAAATTTTCGACGAGGCAGAGCATGTTGTAAGAAATTTTCAGAATTTTCAGTAGGTGACAAAAGACCAAAGATATTAGACTGCTCGGCGCCACCTCTCCCCCCCTCCCCCGTAATGTAAAAAGTTTTCAATTTTAAAATTTCAAAATTAGAAGTCTCTGCCAATCTTTTTTTTTTCTTAAGTAAAGAGTCTCACCTTCATTTCTTGTTTCCGTACCATATGCCCGAAACTCAATGTTACGAACTATCCCCGCGGCACCAACTCCGCAACTTTTTTTTCGAATTTAATTTATTTCATTTCATTTCATCCGGCCTTGACTACCGTAAACTGACTAACTAATAAAAGTAACCTTGAATGAACTTCAGATTTTGGGGCGGAGAGGAGAGGGAGAAACAAGCAGGTAGAGTCTTGAAAACTGGAAAGGAAAGAGGTATTTGAACTTTGCTTTGAAAACGTCACTACCTGACAAAAAAGACCAAAAGCAGGCAACTGAAGGAAAAACGTGCTTTATGAATAGATGTAAAAAAGTTGTAAATCAAAGAAAATAATTTTTACCGAATAGAAAAGGAGAAAAGAATTTCAAAAAAAAGTTTGCAGGTTGACTTACCGCCGGGTATCTTTTCTCAATGAAAAAAAATATTCAAAACAATGCAAAAAATTCTTAGAAGGTTATTTTAAAATGCTGATATTTTACAATTAACATTCAATGGAACGGACAAATCTTTTTCAAAATATCCCAGGAAAAAAAAACATTAAAAATTAAAAATTTTGTCTCTTTTAAAAATAAAATAAAATAAAATAAAATTAAAAATTAAAAACAATTTCCATGGCTTAAAATAAGTTTCTAGAAAAACTTTTTTTTGTCACCTAGTCCATCAAATTTTCTCTCACTGGGTGACAAATTTTGGACACTGGGCGACATAAATGTCATACCCAGTTCTTATATTACAACATGCTCTGCCGGGACGAGGTTCTATGTTATTTCTGGGGGTGTATTATATTTTTTATGTGATGGGGACAATGGGGTTATACTAGGGTGTCGCTTAAAAAGTCAACTTTTGATTTTCGGTCGTGCCACCCTCTAATTTTTTTCTAATTTGTAAAAGATTTTACGAATTAAAATTTCAGCTCGATCGGTCATGTTTAAGGGGTTTTCGAATTCTACGGGTCAAAAAACACAAAGTAGCTTCTCACAGATTTGAAAAGGGCGATCAATAAATCACGCTTTTTGCAAAAGCGTTTTCTTTCGAGAAAACCTTATAAAGGCTAATAGCGACCCCTATATATATTTTTTAAAATCTGAAAAAAATTGGAGAAGGTATTTTGAGGAAGTAGAATCGATTTTGAGGTGGAGAATCAAAATTGGGACACCATAAAATAATAAATAAATTTTTTAAATTTCGAAAAATATTATTCTTTAACCTGAAACACGCAAAATAAATTTTCTCCAAAAATTGGATCAAAGGCGACGAATCTACATTATTTTGGGTCATTTTGGCTATCTTGAAATTTTTTTAACCTTTTGGGGCTGGCCAGATATAAAAAATACCCGTTTTCGCCAAAAATAAGCCATATAACGCCCGTAAGGTCTCATTTTTCGGCCAAATGAAATTTTTTCTGGATACGTCAACACATAAGGATTATACCCTAAAAATATCAATTTTTTATGTCATCAAATTTTTTCCCTGCGAATTTTTGAAATTTGATCAAATAAAAGTGCGAAAAGTAAAAAAAAACATAAAAAATTCGGGCGCAACCTCTTAAAATTTTTTTAAAAATCTGAAAAAAATTTGCAAGTGTTCCAAGACCCTAAAAAAAAACATTTTTTCTAGGGAACAAAAATACAAGAAGGTCGATTTCTTCGGGCCACCCGAGCATACACCAAAGCAATCTTTTATTTCCTGTTCGAGCATTATAATGCTGGTAAAATCGCTATCGGTGATTGTATTCCGATCCTAAGGTTTTTATGATGGAACCGAAACTGTCCTACGATTTTACGTAAAAAGATGCGATTAAAGAAGTCCCTACATGGATTTTTTATATGAAAGTGATTTATTTTTTAAAGGATACCAGTTTTATTAAAAACTCTTCGCTCCATTTTTTTCTCGAATTCGAAGGAAAAAAATGAATAAAATTAAAGAAAGATTAACTGCGAAATTAAAGATGAGATCGATTTCAGATTAAAAGAGGAAAGGAAGGAACTTTCGTCGGCTACACCTCGAAAATGAGATCGGGAGTTCGATTGCTTAACCACAGAAAGCTTTAGATCGTATCTACTGCTCTCTTTCAAACTTGGAATTTTTATCGACCACAAAGCCAGCGTTTTCATCTATTGTGTTTTTTTTTCTTCACCAAGTAATGTCAAAATCATTTTTTTCGTTCCTTACTTTTTTATTTCAATGAGGGGAGAGAGGGAAGAAAGAGAGAAAGAGAGAGAAAACGGGTATTGAATGTCAGGGAAGATTATCGGTTACATTTTTTTAATAATCTATCTCGCAGCGGGGGAAAAAAAAAAAAATCTCGACCGGGAAATTTTTTTTTTTTTTTTCCCGTCGTCATACGGATTCTTGTGGAATTACACAAAAAGGAGGAGCATAGTCAACGAAACGAGAATGCTTGACAATACGTACGTAAAACATATAGGAACGGCGGACTTTCACAATATGTTTAGAAGTGATGAATTCTCGGTTCTAATATCCGGTACTTTTTAGTTTTGTGAAAGACAATTTCCGCAAGTGACAGATTGTCGAATGCCAGGATGAAATTTAATTTACATAAATGCTTCCAACTAACCTAACTTTAATGAACTAGATATCGCCTTCCTCCCCGGGTTTTCGCCTCTCCTTGACCTGACTTTCTCCTAAATTATTAATCTTTTATACCGAGCATTCATATTACGGTAGAGGTCCCTTGTCTAAGTTTGGATAAAGTTATCCGATTAATGAATTTTTATTAAAGAGAGAAAAAAATCATCAAAAATTATAAAATAAAAAAATAGGTGAACCGTAATATTCAAAATTTACTAAAAAGGAATCGAAGATATATTGACGACGAACCATTCGTCACTCGTCATCGTTTATCATCATTTATCATTATTTCGTTGGATTTTTGTCTGCGGGTCATAGCCATTAAGTTTTCAAAAGGGAAAAATTATTTAGTCGTATCCTTTTTATTTGTCAAAAATCTAAAAAAAATAAAAATATAGCGAAAGGAAACATTGACAGAAATGGTTGTTTGGCAAGTGGCAACAAAGGAAGCAGCCTTTAGGGGTTTCCAAAACTTTAAATAGTTGCTTTTGATAAGGAAACCGCAGAGTAAATAGTCGAAACTAATCTAGTCACAAAGTTTCTATGAAGAATTTAGATGTTGCAATCGGCCTAATGTTTAGAAAGTTTTAAGATATTGCTTCGGCGAAAATTGTAACTGAACCGGAAAGGGCAAAAGAATTCGGCATTCGAAGTTTGTTGGTTCGTCATGTGAGGTTTCCAGCTTCAAAACGAATATAATAAAAATCTAGAATAAAAACGAGACATTCTCCGCTCTCCGAAATAAAATGAAGAAAATATAAAGCAAATAATTTTGAAATAAGAGAAACCATATCTATCAAAATATCCTATCGAAAAGTAAAAAGTTTCTAAAAAGTTTCCACTAAAATCGGAAAACGAATAGAGGATTTTGTAATTTTCTCCACCTAACATTTTTCCCTGATTTTTTTTTTTATTTTATTTCTTTTATTCAGGGTGCGTCGAGGAGGGAAAAAAGTTAAATGAAGAATAGGTGGGTTGAAGTTTTGTTTGTTTTACTTATGCCCAACAGCAAAACGAAAGGGCGTCATTTAGTCGTGGACAATTCCGGCATGGATACATTCTGATCGATTTTTAAGAAATGATTTTTTCTGGTTTGAATGACATCATTCAACCCAACTCTTTCGTCTTGATTTATCGTCTTATATTCTCAGAAGACATCAATGAGTTAGGCATTTCATGAAAATAATATCCTTTCAAGGCGCAAGGTTTAAATTAGTGCAGTAAAAATAGCAAAATATATCAGCAATGTTGCCGTTCCCAAGTTAATTATCCAAACCCCGACGAATGATAGCAAATTTAATGCTATTTTAATAGTGAGCCGGTATCTACACGTAATAGGTATCCCATCCTGTTCGGCTTCGAAATCGATATTTCAATCTGGAGTAGGCATAGCTTCACAGCTCTCTTCACAACTCTTTACGAAAGCAAAGAGAAAGTTTTAATTTGAAAATAATATCACATAAAGGAAGGCAGAGAAAGGTGTGAAAATGATGAGGCACGTACCACACGTATTCAATAACCGGAAGACTTTGAGAGACATTTCAAAAAAAAATAATAATAAAAAAATATCTTTATAAAGTTTTCACGTAAATTAAATCTAGTGATAAAAAAATATTTGAGTTCATAAAAAAAAGAATAAAAAAAAAAAAAAAAAAGTAGATCTGTAATTTTAATTTTAAATTTTTTTAGATAAGCAATGGAATGAATACTGCATAAAGTTAAATGCAGCTTTTGATAATTTGTTTCAAGGGGAATTGCCGGAGATCAATTAAGAAGGGCGAAATAGACGTCAGCCGTTGAAGTTTTCAAAACTTTCTTCCACTAAAGCTGTTAATTATATACAAAATCAATCATTTAAGAGTTAGAAAATCTTTTTGGTTTTATTTTTAAGCCGTCTAAAAGCATGTTTTTAAACTTTAATTTTTTTTTCTTTTTGAAAAAAAAAAAAAAAAAAAACGGTGGCAAATATAAGGCCAATAATAAGCTTAAGTATGGAAAATGTATGAAATAGGATTAGAAGTAACGAGGGTTTAGAAATAAAAAAAATGAGAAGAAACAATTTAGGCATTAAAATACAAGTGACCTAGTCTTGTTTTCAAAAAAACGAAAGAAAGAGAATAGAAAAAAACGTTGACTTATCACTACTTCACGGATTACTGTCGTTAATAATGACATCTTGCGATCTTTCTTGAGCCTCCAGGAACGAAAGAACATTACAAGAATCAAATTTTGCTAGAGCAAACGTAACGAGCAATTTCTAAAATAGAAAATAGATCACTTTATACGATTTTCATAGCTTCTCATTCTAACCTAGAATGGTTACTGAATACTTTTTTGTTTTGATAAAAACAATACAGCTTCCGAGTATAATATTTTTTAACCATGAATCGATTAATTTTTAATAAACTGTTTGCATTCGTCATTATATTACATTACATTTTAATTTAATGACGTGAACGCTTTGGAACGTTCGTCGGTTTTTTTTTATACGTTTCCCAATAACATATTTTCCGTACCATAATGTCAATTGAACGAACGGCTGCGCCTGAGTCAATTTTTTGATGTTTCTCACTTGTTTGAGTTCGAGAAAGTCGTAAAAGCGTGGACAAATTGGGACCCGTTCAGATGAATTGCTTTCGATGACCCGGATGACCTATTTTCTCCTTTTCCTCATCTATTATTCTTTTTCTAGGTTCAAGAAAGTGGAGACATAAACAATACACGCTGCACGCTGTAAATGTGTTACCGCGTCATAAAAGTTATTTCTTGTTTTTTTTTTATCTTCACATAATTTCATTTTAATTAAGATGATGGCATCGTTTTGAGCGATGCGAAATTGCGTATTTGGGCGAAATCAAGAGAGAAAATTTGCTCAAAACAAACACAGCTTTATATCCCAAAATGTTTTCGTACAAAATATACGCCGCGTATGACAGATCCCTGCAAGGCAAACGTTTTAAATGCTTCTCCCCGACGAAAATATTTTTATTTATAGAATAAGCAAAACTTTGGCTGCACTTTACTACTCTGCTAGTACACGTATGCTAGTACACATTACTATGCTACAATATATTTCATTTTCAAGGGATTCCGGATTTTCCTTTAGGCATTAAATTAATTCAGCCCTGACATTTCAAAACCAAAAGTCGATTTTGCCACGTTTATATCTTTTAACATACCAGTCAGCTACACCGATCCCTCTCCGGACGGTGTAATACAAGATTTTATTACATCGATTTGTGATACATCAATTTCATTTCAGCTCTTAATTGCATTAAAAATTTCGATTAAAGAACCAATGAAGTACGCTTTTAACAGGCTTTAATAGATGACATTTCGCACATATACGTAAACAATTAAATGATGGACTTGGTATACACGATAAGAAATGTTCCAATAAATGGAAATGAAGACTATAAGGCGGGGGTGAAATGTTTCAACTGACCTTTGCATCTGTGCAAGCTTTTGCTGTTATTTATGATAAAAAGACGCATTTCGAATGATTTCCTCAAACTTTTGCATACAATCGTAAAAACTTTTACTTCTTTCAAAAACTTTTTAATTTATTTTAGAGTGTCAGAAACGAGGACGATTTTCACGATATTTACAACGAGCAGCACAAGATGATGGCAGAAAGCCGCTGTTGGCGACGTTTCTTCCGTGAAGCATTTAAAAAAGTACTTCTTTTAGTTTTCCTAAACGAAACAAAAAGTAGCACGGAAGACAAGCCGGCTTTATCGCTATGACTTTACATTCTACAAGGAGGTAAAAAAGGATTTTTTCAAAATAATTCATTTTTGTTACATTTAATTTTCTAGAGTGATTAAGGCTGTAGGGAGAATCGAAAAAAATGCATAACAGAATTTGAAAACCCGCAAAAAATAATGCTGTCATGCATGCAAAAGGTGTCTTCGTTCTCCCGAGAGGCAGTTTGAAATTTTTCGAAATCATGCAGGTATAACAGAATCCCAGATAAATTTGTTCTTCGCTCCCCAATGCGGTTCCTTAAAGCGATTGCCAAATTTCTACTCAATTGTAACGATTGTACATCTAATTTCTCAAGTACGAATTGTAATTCGGTTTCACATGTTAGCAAAGTAGCGTTGATCAATAACATAAGTAAAATAAATATTTCCTTGTTTTCATGTTAGAAATTGTTTTTCCACTTTTTAAGTTAAAATATGGAAATTAAAAATTTTTCCACAATCCCGATTGATTCCGGGATCCCGATTGAAAATCCCGAAACTTTCGGGACCGGAAAAAACCGGAAAATCCCGGAATTCCGGGATCCCGGTATTGCAATCCCTACTTAAGATAAACAGAGCATTTCTTAGAAATCAACGTGTCCCTAGACTCTTTCATTTTAAATATTTATTATTAGGAATAACAATTACAAACCCTATTATCTTCACATCTAGTAATATTCCATTGCGGATACCTTCTTTCGTAACTTCCTTCCAACTTTTCATTCATATCAAGTTCCAAAGCTCCATAAAAGTAATCAAATGGATTCCGAGAAAATGGATATACAGTATTTTAAAGACCTACAATAATACCATACATATTTAATTGGGATGATGGGACCTATGACCTATGACCTTTGATGTAGAGCTATCTCAGGATAAAAGGCTTGTATCTCGTTTTTCGAATTGATGCTTCTTAGGCATATTTAGCTTATAGCGAGACGAATTCAATTCGAAAAACGAGATACAAGCCTTTTATCCCGAGGTAGCGATAGATAAATGAAAAGCCACCTGAATAAATAAATGAAAAGCTACCCCAAAGACCTGTAGCTGTTTTTCATTTATCTATACCGTACCAGGGTGTCTCTTAAAAATGTAAAGATGGAATTTAAAAACGTTCGCCCCCTGAAAAATTTCTAAATAAATAAATAAAAACATGTCCCGAAGCTGGGCTTCGTAACTTGTTTCTAACCCGTGCCTGTGAGGCCTTGCTTTTTCCCACATAAAGCTGGCTGTTTTTCATTTATCTATACCCTGACTAATAACGGAGTTCAAAATTGAAGTTTTCTCACTTTTAGTCCCCATTTCCTTTGTCATTAGTCAGGGGAGATAGTTCGGGAAAGGCCCTATGGAAAGCCCTACTCATAGACATTGTTCTACCATACTGGCAGAATTTTCCCTTCATTTTTTTGTTTACTTAAAAAATAATATCGGATTGTCGTGAAAATCCCCATGCATTTTATATGGGAAAAAGCAAGGCCTCACAGGCACGGGTTAGAAACAAGTTACGAAGCCGAGCTTCGGGACATGTTTTTATTTATTTATTTTGAAATTTTTCAGGGGGCGAACTCGTTTTTAAATTCCATTTTTACATTTTTAAGAGACACCCTAATACCGTATACATAAGAAAAAATTAATAGCGTGAACATATTATTCCTTATTGGTTAAATGTGAGAAATCACAGAGAATTTTCTTTATTTTAAGAAATATACAAAGCGACCGAATTCCTAATAACCTCGACATTTTACATAAGGCAGAATAAAGCAAAGCGAAACTTCAAATTCTCCCGAGTGCTATCATTATTCATTATCTCTTCTTTCGACTTCTCAAGCAGAGATTTTCATCATTTGAAAATTTATGCCGAATGATATCAAACTTTTAAATCAAGTTTTTATTGCAAAATTTAAACAAAGTTTTCGGTCAAGAAAAAATTGAACTCTCTCCCCTTCCTTCAAAATCGAACATCTATAAAGTTAAATATTAAAAAAAAAAAAAAACGATCTTTCATTAATCATTTAATTTTTAATAGCGTTTATCGCGGTCGAGTTATCTGTATAATTTTTTAAAATGAGGTATATTTTACGAACCCTCCGCATATAGATGTTTGTGTAATTAGTGTAGTACTACTAACTGGTACGGGACTGGGTACACAAACCTCAACCCCAGAGACGAGATATACGGGCATGATCAATCATTCAAACATCCTGATTACTTCAATTCCCCTTGGTTTTTATTTTTCATTAGTCGCTTGTTGTCTATCGTTTCGATTGCCATTGTTGAATCTGTAATTTTCGTTTTTTGGATGGAGGAGGGTCTCGCCAATTAATCCGCGTTCCAATCTTTTCCGCCCACATCGTTGGAAAGTTAGTACGACGATTTTTCTCTTGTTTAAACGTCTGAATCGGGTTTTTATTAGTTCTCAAGATGTTTTTCTTTGCGAAATGCAGACTTAACCTCCGATCCCTTTACCCCTATAAATTTCAACGCTAACAAGGATACCATTAGAATAATTTGGTTTGGAGTCGATACTTGGCGACGTGTAGGTTTACCGCTTCCGCTTCACAGGTGTGCTGTCTTTTGATCAATGTTTAAAGTTTGTTTAACACTTGAACATATTTTAACGATCTCTCGACTTTACGAAACGATCTGTCGACCAAACGACCAAATTCAAATGCACTTTTTTTTTTTTTTTTTTTTTGTTTTTACGAATAAAGCGAATTTTTTAAAATTCATTTTTCAGTCTTGAAAATATTTAGATCAATGAACGAAACCGGATGACTATAAATCTGGCTTTTCTTCATATTGTTCTTAATTCCAAATATTTGTACCCCAAAGCCTCAGAGCCAGAAAGTAAAATATTCAAATCAAAGATGGTCGTTTCTTATGGGTAAACGCTTTTTAGCTGCCATCTTTAGTTTGCACATTTAACTTTCTGGCTCTGAGGTTGAGATTTACTTAACGTATAAGAGGTCATCCATAAATTACGTAAGCATGTTGTGGGGGGAGCGGGCCCCTAAGTATTGGCGAAGGGGGGGGGGGGAGGGGGTCAAAAATAACATTTTACATGCGTATGTAATTAATGGACGACCCCTTAAATGTTTAGATGAATATGAAAAAAGAACTTTAAAGTATAGATCACGATTGTTTAACTTTACAAATAAGCAAAAAAAAAAAAAAATTGAGAAAGTACTAGAGACTTGAGAAAAGTCATCAGCATAATGAAAACCGTAAATTGCTCAACTAGCCTATTAAAATCTTCTGCACTCACGCATGACTGTCTGAGTTTGAAGGAAATGTCTTCTGCTGGTATACCGTGAATTTACGTGAATGACGTAAACTATGCGTTTTGATTTGCCTACTGTAAATAGAAATATACGCGAAAACACTCATATTATAAAATATGGGAATTCCAGGAAGCCTATAAGAACAATAGTACAGATATTTGTTTTGAATTCTGACAAGTTTCCAGTTTTTCTTCAAAAATAATACAATCACTCTGGTTTTTTCGGGAAAGTTAGAAAATTATATTCCTATACAGTTTTCTTCGAATAGTACACAATAGAGTTTACATAACAAAATGATCCCGCCAGCCCGCAGCATGTCCAATTAAAATTAGCAATTTTCCGAAATGATTGGTTATCGCTAAGCTCATGAAGGCCCCCTGGCGGCATAATTTTGCTGTAGAAATCCCCATTACACCATTTTTGTAAACCAAAAAAGGTTTCTCCATTGATAAATTAATAGCAAAAAATTTTTTAATACGGTAAGACTCGAAGTTTAGCAACATTAGCATATACAGGTTTGCCTCATAAGACTATATCCCATCAGCCAAAGTTATCATCTTTTTTTTTTTTTTTTTTTTTTTTTGTTATATTTTAAATTTAAGTAATGCTTTTTCGTTTTAAAAACAATAAACACCGAAATTCTTCTAAAAACTGAAATCGTAGTCACTTCAAATGGTTCAATCATTTCCCAGAAAACATGACGTCTTAATGGTACCTGAAGAACGTTAGATGACGTTCTTCGTTTCGTTTTCTAGGTTTGTTGAGCTCATAGAGAAGGAATAAACCTAAGAAATAAATGTACTTAAAAAAGTGGAGACTTGGAGCACATTTGAAATGAATATTTATGATACTAGTTGGCATAAATGTGAAATATTCAAAATTAAGTGTTGTAATCTTCTTTTAATGGTGGCTATAAAAAAAATGATTTCGTTTCATTCTGCAACTGTTGCGTGATTATCCTTTTTTTTTTTACGTTGCGCGAAGTTCTTATTTATCGAGGAAGGCTAATTTACCTGTAATTGTTGTGATTCTTTTATTCTTCTAAGTTATTTTGATTCTTTGAATTGAAGCGTGAAAGTTTGAAAATAACATAAGTTATGCGACTCTGACTTGACATATACCACTTCACCAACAAGGTAAAATGGATCAAGCGTTTAGTCGGAAGTGATTGTTTTTGGCAATTTAGGCAAAAAATACAATTTGAAATACTGAAATTTGAGCAAAGCTTCTACTCCGTTTTGATCAAATTTACAACCGACGCGAAACTACCATTCCTTTCTGATGTTCCCTTCCTCTTGGAAATGATTATAAGTTTGGAAAAGAGGTAATAATCGATTCTGGGACTTTGACCGGAACTCGGAAACAAAGTGCGATTTATCAAAGTTTCGTAACCTAATTACGTCAGGTGTCGGGTCCATTGACCTTGGAAAAATTAAGAGACACATTTTGCCGCTCTTTTTATTGAAAAAAGCCATTTACTTTTTTATTTGTTAAAATAGTGGAAAAAAATCGAACGGAAATATTGATTGGGAACCATTTGGTAAATTCATGAAATTTTTGTAGAGGAGGAACATTTTGGAAGTTTCTCAAAGTTCAAAGTTTACGGAGCAATATTCATTAGAAGAAACCACAGGTCACTGCAGATCTGTTCCTTGGCAAGTAATTATAAGTTAATAATTAAAGAACACGTTGGGAGGAATGGTTTCTGGGTTAAAGGTAGGGTTAAATGCTTTATTAATTTACAATTATTCTTCATTCATAATGACTTAACTAACGATTCATCCCTAATGTCCGTTAAATTGTATCAAGCCCTTTTAAAGTGTCGTGAGAGAAAATCGTTCTCTGATCGGTTTCCAAATTTCTTCCCTGTTTATCATGCCAACATCAAGTTGGGACTTGATTGTAGGAAAAGTCTGAACGATCCCTCAAAATCGTTTTAAATTACGCATTTTCATTACACTTACGCACAGGACGGTCACGCTTTTAATAATAATAATGCTATGTACCATCTAACAGTCGATGAAGCAAAAATTAACAAATCAAATACCGTAATTAAGAAACGTCAAAAACGTACAAAGCCGACATGATCATATAACCGAAATAAAAAAATCATTGTCGAAACTGGGGGGAAAAAAAAGCTATGCGGTTAACGTAAGCTAAAAAGCTCTCGTAATAAAGAGTAATAAAAAAAAGAGGTATTACCAATGATTATTTCAAAAGTAGGCAATCCCCAAATTACCAAAGGGCGGTTTTAACGAAATCGAAGAATCCGCGGTGATACAATTTATTGACACTTGCCGCGCACCAAGTGATTGTGCCGGCCTCAGTCTGCAGCGAACTTTGAAACGGTCGGGTCGTATGCGTTTGCATCCCCCCCGCGTCACGCGGCTTCTTTACTTTATTCGTCGCGGTAAAGTTTTTTTTTCCTTAAGTTTTTCACGCGCGTTTATTTTTTTTTTTTTCCTTCTTTTATAACTTCTTTTCATTTCAAAGGATAACAATCTCGAAGGTATTCTTTTTTTAATTGAAGAATTTGGAAGTTTTTATTAAAATGTCTCAATTTTTTCTTCCGCTAATTTTTATGTCGTTGCTGTTGGTTCTCTTTTTAGAGTCGGTTCCGTCAATTCGGTTTATGATGATTGCATAATTTAATGAATAAAATAAAGTCTCTTAAAAAGGTTATGAAAACAGTGATGTCATATATTATCTCAATTACAATTTTTCACAGGAATAAAAGACTAAACCATTAATACCGGGGGCGGA
This sequence comes from Liposcelis bostrychophila, assembly GCA_037577465.1. Lineage (NCBI taxonomy): Eukaryota > Metazoa > Arthropoda > Insecta > Psocodea > Liposcelididae > Liposcelis > Liposcelis bostrychophila. The sequence goes on along the minus strand of CM075212.1, from coordinate 16,071,215 downwards.
ATAATTAAAATTTTAAGTACTTATGACTGGTAGCCTGGGAATTAAAAGAAAAGTCGGCAACAAAGATGGAGCGGTTATTCAAAAGATTCGCCACATGATTTAACAATTTGTTGTTAAGCCCTTATGGTCGTTTCAGAACATGAGGAAAAAAAATTTCATCTTAAAAGCAGTTTCCAAGAAAAAAGAAAAAAACTTTCGAGAAAAAAATAAAACGGTAATATTTTAGTGTATTCGATATATTATATGTAAGTTAGTATTTCAGTTCAACCACGTAAAACCCAAGCCGTGGTTACACTGGCCCGAGCTGGTCAGACCAGGTTCGAGCAATTTCGAATTGAGTACTGTAGTTACCACAACTAGAAGGAACAGCGATTAATAATGCATAGCTTAAGTCTTTTCCATATGGTGATCATTTTGATACTTTAAGCTAACAGAAATGTTTACTCCGCAATGTTTAACGTTAATGATGTCAATTAAGTGGCAGTGGATAATATATAATAACTTAGCTCTGATATTATCAATATAGTTCTTCGTTAGCTACTAAAATAACTGCGCATTCCCGTATATTGTATGAGCAGAATGACTACAAGGAACTGAGGGTCGAGTTGTTATGGAAAAAGGTGGCTCTCTCTCCGGCAGTGACAGATTGCTACAAAAGGCAAACCGATCGACTGGAATACCCTATTATTCAACTGTTCAATGGTCTTAAAAACTGGATGAGCCTGAAAACGTTCCTCTTTATAACTCTTAGGATCTCTAGGATATTGTTCAAATGAAGGTGCTTAAAATTGTTAAAATGATAATGCAGTTCTTAAAATATTTACAGTATGTGTTACAGTAACGACGCCAATTGAAATCATACAATTCTACCTTTGAGTGAACGTAAATAACTAACTGATCACACTGAATGGTTAAAAATTAAATGAAGAATTCTAATTTATTTAAATGGATTTGTCTAATAATTTCCTTGAACTATTTTCATTTTTGTAAACATGAGGAAAAGGGTTAAAAATCAACGAGGGCACACTCAGGGCAAATTATATCAACAATGTAACAGCTAAAAGTCTACGTACTCTATTAAATGTAAAGTTATTAATTATATTTAGTTTACTGATATCACATGTTACTTAAGAAGAGACAACGGAGACATGGTTTAGTATAGCCTTACGTTATTTATTTAAATAATTTGTTCAACATAATTTTTATTATAAATAGGCTTTCAGTATCGCCATTTTGCTTAAATTGCTCATTAACGGAATTTTTCCTCCATTTTTCATAAAACCGAGCGATAAAAAGATTTTTTTTCCCCCGTTTTCACGATTGTATATATAGTCGAGGGGGGGTTATTCTTTTAATTTATGAAGTCTATCATCGATATTCAAAGTAATATTTTTAAAAAAAGATTTAATGATAAAAGTATGTATTTCAAGCTCGTTTTTCCAATAAAAATGCAAATTACAATTTTTTTTTTCCAGCAACAGTTTAACTTGATACCGCGTATCGAAAGCGGTCAGCAATTAAATATTCTTTTCGATTTTTGGTTACGGAAATTAATTCAAATCTAAGCAATTACTGTAAAATAATAACATAATTATTCTTGGTTCAATAGTGTTGAAAGCAGTCATTAAAATGTAAATTTTGATAATATCTGCTTAAATTAATGCGACGACGACGGTATGAATTTATTAGTAAATTCTAATGTCGAAGAGTTGAAAATAATGAATTATATCAACAATGTAACAGCTAAAAGTTCACGTACTCTATTAAATGTAAAATTATTAATTATGTTTAGTTTACCGATTACGTGTTACTTAAGAAGAGGCAACGGAGAAAAGGGAAAGTATGTATACTTTCTAGAGAATGCTCTTTCATATAAGGCGGGGTTTCCGAGGATTTTCCCTATTTTCCAAAAACTGCTACCATCCCTTTTAGAGCATGCCGGCCATATGACGTTAATATATTCAGTTATATGTATATCAATAATGCTTTTACGAATATAAATGGAATTATCCTGTAACGTTATCAGTGACCAAGTTAATTAACCCAAAGTCAAAATTTGATTCCGCTGGATTAAAAGTCGATCAAAATAGTGTCTCGTTTCATATGAAAAACCTCCAATGAAAAGATTATGTTTTCGAAAATGAAAGCCATCATTCTGAGAATTTAGTGGTAATTGCTGTGAGCAAGAGTATCAACGACAAAAAGCCTCTCCGTATTTTATTAACTGAAAAATGATATGTTTGAAGGTAAAAACTTTTTCATTCCATAAACTTGATACACTTGTGGGCTCGAGAAAAAGTTTTTCTTACCTACGGGAATCCTTAGTGGGATTTCTTTAATCAACGAAATCTTATCTTTCCAACGGGAAATAAAGAAAAATCTCGGGGAAATTGATTTAGTTTCCCTGAATCGATAATCATCAAAAAATGTCAACGGGGAATAATAACTTTCTTTTGAATTGTAGGCTTTGTAGATTAATTTGAAGTAGCAATTCATTTTATTATGAACTTTCAAAAGGGACTTTTTTGGTGTGGGAAATGTCGGTTTTCCAAAAACAAAGAAAATTTTTCGAATGTCCTGCTGTACAGCACATACATGTCTGTCGGAATATTCCAATTATTTCTCAAACCCCACTCGAAATCTTATAAGTTTTCAAGGATTGGTAATGGCACGAAAGGCATCAAATTGACGTCATTCCCAAGATAGGTATTCCTTGGAAAGCCGTATCAATTTCAGGTAAACGTCTTTTTGTATCAAAAAAACGTACAGAAAAAAAAATATTATCGTCACATACTGTTATTTGCAATGGCAAAAGCGTCGATTCATCTTCGCGTTACAGAAATGATTCGCTCAGTTTCGTGTCGTTGATGGTGTTCCAATAACCGAAGCTCATTAATCAGTTGGAAACACGTAAACTTTCGAAATGTTTTCGGTAATTTATTGGTTTGTGCTAGTGCTCTATTCTGACAAAACAATCGGTCAGTTTTACTTCGGTTTCCACTTGAAAAATTTTCTAAGGGAGATAAAACGCTGGTACAAATAGGAACAAGGATACAGTTACAAACTGAAAAAAATAACAATAATAAAAATAAAAAGCTAGATTTTTAGTCTAAATTTTATGTGGTTAAACACTCATAACTAACACTCCGATTGATTCTACTTTCAACGGCATCTAAAATTAGAAACATTATATTTTACTTTATTTTTTTCAAAACACACGATAATTTATTTTTTATAGTGCAACTGCGTTTATTTTTCAGGGGCGGATTACAAACACCTTTAAAAAAAATTACTATCTGGCTTGACCGCAATCTTAAACTTATCAATATCGAACAAAGAAATCAGAAAAATTTCTTTCTTCTTTTAAAACCTTTTTTTACATAATTTTAATTAAGAATCTTTTCATTTCTTCTGTAACCGAGTCCATTAGAATCTTTTCTTTGACTCCTAAAAAAAAAAAAGGATAACTTGAATTTTTTATTTTAATTCTTATACTTATCTACATGGCAAAGGAAAGATACCTTCCATTTGTCAAAAAGACTTTTTTTTCTTCAACCAAATCGGAAAAAAAATGTTATTCGCTCCTGATAACGATGAATAATGCTAATGCCAGTATAGCATTAAAAATTTTGTTGGGCAACGTCACAAACCAATAAATAAAGCTTTTGATAATTAAATTCAAAAAAACCACAGATTTTGATTTTCGTAACCCTCCTTCTTTTAATAGATGTCATTAAACTGACAGAAAGAAACAGGAGTCAATTAATTTTGAGGATATTATAATAAAAAAGGAACTATGGGATATAAATCAAAGCGCTTTTATATCAAAATTTTTAACTGAATTCGTTCCAAAAAATTTTATTTTAATCACTAAAAAATATGACCCTGAATCTCTTTGGATCATTTGGCTAGAAATCTACCGTAGTATATTTCATTCTTTTGCAATAGGTTTTTCTCTTCTTTGATATTTTTTTTCAAGTCTCGAAAAAGAAGCATCAAGAAGTTTTTCTTCAAGACAAACTTATTTTATGGCGTTTTTATGTTGATTTATAGGAAGGAAAGTTAAATTATGGCTTCCTACATGGTACTGTATGAAACGATTTTTTTGTAGAAAGAAACTAAAATTTAACAAATTTTAAAACATGGGTCAAGAATTTTTTTATTTAAGGAGAGAAAAAAAAACAGCATTGTCATAATTTTTTTCCGGACTTTTTAATTTGTTTTACAGGCAGTCGTTTTTTTTCCCCCTATTTTCTTTTTCTCTTGTTTGCTCGTTCAAAATATTCATATTGCGGGAAGGAAATCTCGAAAAAGAAAGTGAAAATCTTCACGAAAGTTTTGAATACACATCATATAGTTTTTATTTTCCCCAAAATCTCAAGGGTAATATATCAAAACTTTGAAACTTGAATTCAGTTTGAAAATGTTTGGAAAGTATTCATTGAAATGGAAAGTTATTGTTTTATTATTATTACTGCGTCTTTGGTCGATCATGTCTCGTGGTCTGAGCAATCATTGAAATTTTAGGAAAAGAAGCCAGTAGTTGGGCGGGGGGAGGGGGGGCGGGGTGAGGTGAATAAGCGGGAATTTGGGCTACATTTCTCTACCTAAATTGTACTTTTTGAGCCCACTTAGAAAACAGAGACCTCTTTTTCGTTTAGGGCTATACAGGAGACCCAAACTAGACTATTTTTTCAACTGGCTTACTCATGCAAAAATGTTGCAGAGATGGTAACCAAATCGAAAACTGGAATGATCATTTGAAAATTTTGAAATTTTTGGTTTGCAACCTTTTTTTTTTTAAACAGATATTCAAATTGAGAAAACAAACTAAATCGGAAAATACCTGTCTGGATTCAACATCGATCTAATCTTCATAATATTTTCAATATTGAACTATAATGACAACCAAGAACAGGCCTTGAATCCAGTTTTGATAGGCGTTACATTCAAATCAGATTTTCGAGATCGACGTATATTCATATTGCACCTGGGGAGGCATAATCAGCTCTTTAGTACTTAATCTCTCGCTCCATCTTTTACATCTTCCTTGCATCTTGAACAATTTTTTAAACAGCTCGTGCTTCTTTTTTAATCACTTCCAGTAATAAAATGATTTAAAAACATCAACGTAAAAATGATGATGCTTCGTTTCATTTCGCCTTTTGATTCAAAAAAATCCGTTGGCCACTTTTTCATTCGTCTAAATCTATCCAAAAATTTTCCGACACATTTGTTCTAAATTTTTAGTTAAAAAAAAAAAAAAAAGATCCAACCTCAACTTTGGAAATAATGTGAAGGACGTGCAGACTAGTTTAATGTTAAAACGGAGCTCTGATTATTCTCTCTGTGGGAACTGAATCTGTCCCATAGTTTGCTTTTTTTTTTTCTTTAACCAAGCCTTTTGAGAATCGGAAGAAACTGATGGGAAGATGAAAGATTATTTGTCCGCCCTTCAGTCACGCGATTTTCTCGTTCGTTTTATTTTTTGAAATAAATTAAATCGAAATAATTCGTGCAATTTTCTAATGTGCTATTCGTTTTCTTCGAATGCGTGAATTTCGTCTTGGGTGATGGTCGTAAATAAAAAGCACGAACGCTAGTTATGAGATAGCACTGGGAAGCGAAAAGAATAAAAAAAACCTACAGAAAACAACACTTACGGAAATAATTATACCAGGAAAATCTAGCTTTCTACTGGGGAAGGAAAAACCCCGTCAAATTTTGCATTTTACTCTCTCAAAGATGGAGATGAATCACGACGCGAGTCGGAATTCCGATCTTCTATCATTCGCAAACGAGATATTATTTACATGACAGTGATGGGGGCATATATATACACCATACTTCTTGTGAAACTCGTGTAAAATCCAACAAAAACAAAGCGACTAATGATCTTTCATTGTTTTGGAATCCTGGAAAGTAACAATTCTCATTAATAGCTTGGCTTTAGATCGAATTTATTTTGGCGCTTTTTCCACTTTTACGTTTGCTGATTCAGTTTAATCAGTGTCTTATTCGACAGGCGAAGTCGTCAAATTTTTGTTTTTGTTGGATCGAATCAAATTTTAACACATTTTCGACTCAATAATTGCTTGGAGGATGTCAAGGATCAAACGTTTATTGATCATTCCTAACCTTTTAGTGTTGATGATTACAAAGTTTTCAGACAAATAGCGCGCTACATGTTTACACCCTTTGTAACTTTCAACTTGTAATTCAAACACAAAGTTTAAATACTATTGACAAAAATCTAATTTTGATTCTTCCTCTTTCCAGCAAATATTTAACATTCACGGGTACAGTATAATAAATGCCATCTTTGACATCACCATATTCCAACAGAAGTGTGTTTTGAGGCCTTTAAAATCGATTTCAGAAATCATCTAAAATTAAGACATTGAATTTAAAAAACGTAATTGAGATTCCAGAGTCGAATCGGTTGTTAAAAATTTTTGATTTGATCGATCTTTTAATCGGGTAGGAAAAGAATCGATTCCTACAAAAAGAGCAAAAAAAAAAAAAAAATAAATAAAATATTATAAATTAAATATTGTAAAAATTAAAATAAATCTAAAGCCAAAAATCAATAAATTCGTTAAAACAGGGCATTTATTTTATGAAATTTTCTGTTTTTGGGTAAAAAAAAATCGGAATCATCGATTCCTAGTGCTACTACTCCATCGCTGATAACCAAAACTTGTTAAAACGATCAGTGTTTGTCCAACTAAGGTAAGAGTTGTAAAATTTCCGAAGAGAGTAAACAAACAAAAATCAGAAAGAACATGTCGTAGGAAGATAAAAGTCCCTATTTTTTGACCAATGAATTTTTTTTAGCCATAAAGTAAGCTAAAAGACTGATCCCGAAGTGGACCCTATTTTGAAAAATGGCTTTCGTTATTGAAAATTTAGAAAAAAAAAATTGCTATGATAAAATCCCTTTGCCTTACTTTGCCCTTTCATCATTCCAAATTTTAAATTTTTGTAGTGTCGCCAATGATTTACAATGAATTAAATATAAAATGTCGCTGTAAACAAGAGGAAATAAACTATTTTTGAATGTTTATTTCGAAATAGTAAACTAACGGTTCTGCAAAACTTCTGTTGAACATTCATAAAATGTTTTTCAGGTAGATATTTAACAAATAAATGGTTTTTATTACATTTTTACATTCCGATCGGTGTTTATTTTTAATGAGAATAATTTTTCGCCCCAACCGCCATAAGCAGTAACGTATTTTTTGAAACAAAATATACACGGAACCAGGCTGTCATTTTAACTCAGAGCTTCGCAGTTTAATGTATTTCAATCTTATGAAATAAATTTTTGTGCTTTCAAAAAAATCTCACATTTCTTTCTACGTGCAAAGGCACTCTTTAAATGCAGCCGACACAAATATTTGGAAGTTTTTGTTATTCTATTGACGAAAATATTTATTTTTACTTTTACATTTATTTATGTATTGAAATTTACAAGAACATTGGACATGGAAATTGGGCTTTTATCTGTAATATTCGTATACTTGGAAATCGGAATACTATATTTATTATTAATGTATGGTAAATTGTTACGTAGCTAAAGTCTTGAACTGAATATCAGCGGTGAGTGTTTCGTTTTGATTTTTTGTTGTAAGATTTGTTCCTCAATTTGAATATCTGTTTAAAAAAAAAAAGGCTGCAAACCAAAAATTTCAACCAGTTCAACTGTCTGGATCTACCGTATTAGAGCTTGCTCATAACGCTCATTTAACCGTTAATGAGACAACCTGCCTTTTAATTATTACAGAAAACAATTCGTTGAATTTATTATATAGTCCGAAATAGACGGATATATTGCCCTAAACTGCATCGTTATAACACCATCCAATTTATTTTATTTTCGCATAGGGCCCGTATTGTGACCAATAACGTTCTCAGTTAGTATTCTTACTTTGCTGGTCCCTTATACCTGAAAATGGCTTTTCCATGGGTTTCTAGGACTGAATGAGAGGACCGTATTTTTTTCGTCCCACTCCAAAATCATAATTAAAAAATTATACATTATCTTGAGTCTCCAGTAATGTAGCTGTTTCCCGCGATCATAAAACTGGAGCAAAGGTCAAAACACGTTAGTAGAAAATATTTCAAAAACACGTTAGTAGTAATGTACTGGGGGTCCTGGTGCAACATGACCCAGGTGTCAACCCCAGCAACGTTGAGGCAGGTCAAGTCACGTCTCCCACGTCACCCACGTGACCCCCTGATCTACCTCACTTTGTCAGAGTTAACCTAGGTAAGACCAACCTAACCTAATTGACCTAGGGTGGTCACGCAGATGACTTGACCTGCCTCAACGTTACTGGGGTTGACCTAGGTCGTGTTGCACCAGGATCTTCAGTAATTACTACCCATGTTGTTTCACCGTTGCGTTGCAATTTATCATTGCAAAAGTATCAAGTATATCATAAGCTAAGTATGATGCGAACCGCGGATAACCTCTTCCGTCATATGCACGCCGTGAAATGTAAGTCGTATTTTGCGTATGACTATACTTACATTTCATGTAGAAAGAGAAAAGGATGCAATCAATCAATTAACATATGACTGTAATATGATTGAGGGGTTCAACGTGTTTCAACTTCTCCCTCGAATGTTTGGGCCGTACTGAGGGGGATCTTTCAGAAAAGTTCTCTTAGGGCTTCCTTTCGGAAAGAAACCGTCAAAACTAGGTTTTAAAATCTACGGTAACCGTTTTTAAAATGACAAATACTGTAAAGCATTGTAAGCCTACTTTATCTTAGTAAAGATAGTCAAGCGAGAGGGGAGGGGTAGTCGGGAATAGCTCTTAAATATGTTTCTACTTACTTTAAATTCGATAAAAGCGAATTTTTCTTGAAAACCATTGCAAGCGTGGCTGCAAAGCAGGACAGCAGAACAAATGCATACCAAACAGTCACCTTGAAAGAAAAAAATCAAAAGTAAACTTTTTAATTTAATAAGGTATCTTTCTAAGAAGAAGATCGTAAATTATTAACTTTTAATTCATTTAATATCCTAAACCGAAACCGATTTGATATCAATGCATTTCAATAACGTTTCGAGCAAATAATCTGCTCTCAAAATTTCAATGAAAATCTAACAGGAAATCGGCCAATTTATCGATCCCGTAAAAATATAGAATGCTATTGTTAGAATGAATGAGCAATGCACATTCAACACGATTTCAATTCACACCGAAATTATATTTCAAATGATAACTGATTGCATTTTAACTGCTGAAGTCATTTTCATAAAAAAGAAAGAAATAAGAAAAGGAAGAAAAAAAAAAAAAAACAAACAGGATAAAATGAAATAGATAAAATAAACAGGAATGAATTTTTTATGAATGGGAAAGATATGCCGTATATGTATATTATACAACTTGTCAATACGTCATGGTATCCGACGTTATAATTGATCGTTTTCATCTTCAACAGACGTAATTAAATGAATTTCTCTACAATTAGAAGTAAAGCTTTGGCTTAATTGATTTGTGAGACAGTCAAACGTTACGGAATTTGATAAAGAAGAGCAATTTAACTCCCACCTTTGATAGCGTGAATATCTCGTTCAACATATCGTCAACTACTGGAAGAATATTCACTCTTTTCTTGTAAAATATGCATCAAGCGGTAGTACAACGGTAGAAGGAACCGCTGAGGCTTTGGAAAAATCATAGAACGTATAAGCTTGGAACATGGCTTATAGGTCAACAAAGTCAAAACTAAAGTAATGACAATAAACCGTCGAACTGGCAATCAACCCTATATGGTAGGCGTCGCATTGCAGGCTACAAGTTGTAAAGAGTTGTTTACCTGCAGGTAAAATAAGTTTTTTTCCTTTATTTATTTTGGAGCATTAAGAGTGGCTGACTACTGCCAAGCCATGGGATTTTGTCCTATCTCCAATTTTGGATTGATTCATTAGGGGCCACTCAAATGTTAACCCAGATAGCATTTTTAATCCATTGGACATCCTCTGGATTGTTTATCAGTTAGCCACAGGATAATCCATATCCATGGGATATCCATAGGACGTTCAAAGGACGCTTTTTGGATCAGTGCGGATATATCAATATAACAGGACAGGTATAAATCCAATGAACTCCGATTAATATCCTTATTACGTCCTGAAGACGTCCTCGGGATTGGATAGACTTGGCTATCTGGATGGGCTCGCTAATTACAAACGCTGGGGGGAGCTCGGATAAAATTAGGCCTTGAATAACAATTACGGTCAGCTACCAGCAAGCCGACGAAAATCTGGAAGGACCGCTCCATTAGCAACCTACAAAATTGCGATTGGCCAAAGCCCTCATTAAATCTCTTTTGGGAGTTTCCCTCCCTGAAGCTGTCCATCTGACAGTGGATAGAGAGGTCTGCAAGGCACAATCGAAGCAGGCCATTTCCTAAGGTGCCACTACACCCTGGGTAATAGACTGAGGAGTAGCATGCATCAAAACTTTTTATTTAAACTCCGTTGTATTTGCTACCGCTGGAAGCTATAACGATCAAGGAATTTTCAACTTTTTGACTTTTTTATAGCCATTTTTCTGAATGGTTCGAAGGAAGTGATGAATTTTTCACGACTCTCAAAAGCCGGTGTCACCGAAATGTTTTACACAAACCATGTAAAAAAAGAAGAAAAAAATCAAGACCCGATTTATTTTTTCTTTTTCTTTTTGCTATGCGATGACTTTAAGAGAGAATGACAACGATGGAAAATCATAAAAGTAAATAAAGAAAATGCTCTTAAGCCTTTATTTCGAAAAATGAATTTTAAATAAAGGCATCTTATAACGGCGCCGTTTAAAAGATTTCTAGTCATCTTAAATTTTCTCAATAATTGAATTTGATTTATACCACTTTTCTGTTAAGATCACGTTTTTTGGCTGAAAATGGGATTTTTTGAGTCTTTCCATGATCGTCGAAACACGAATTCACGTTTCGCATTATTTCCTTTTTTTTTCGGAAAACGTACCGTACGTAATTATTTATTTATTTCGTAATTCTACGTTCAAAATAAAAAAAAAGCCCCATGGAAATTCATTTTATTCGCCATTAACTTCATGTATTTTCCCTGTTATATTGTTTCGTCAATCGGAGCGAAAAGCTTTAATTTCGGGGGTTTATATAAACAGTTCAAATACCATACCACCATGCTTCCTTTGTTCCTGTATATAAATTGCCCTGTCTATCGATTATTAGCTGATCCTATTGAAGTTAAAAAATAAAACTTTAAAAGGAGTAGGAAACTGTTAAAGGAATAGATAAGCTGAATTAAAGTTCATGTTTTCTTCCCCCTTTATTTTTTTTTTTCCGTTTAGTTGGCACCATTTCACGAGTAATATAATTTACAACTAAGGTCACGAGTTCTAACGAGACACTTTATATCGTCACATATTTAACAATTGCTCGTTTGAAATTTTCTTTATATTCTCGCATTTACAGATTGTATTTCATGTTCAAAACGGAGGAAAAACAACTTCTTTTTATAACATCCTTGCTTTCCCTTCGGTTACGGTACATAATTTTAAATCTTGTACTTTAAGATGTAACTTACATCTTTTTTTATTGAAAAAGGTTTTTCACTTTTTTCTCATTCCAGAAAGTGAATGAAATTTGAGTTTTACTTCTCTACACTTTTTTTCTTAATGCCTTATAAAAATAACGATGTTGTCAAAAACGAATTGCACTAAAAAATGAATAAGAAAATTAATTTCAAATGTTGCTAAAAAAACGTAAATATTTCAATAATAAGCACAAAAACGTTTTTTAACGATTTTTCAAATCTTGAATGAAAACTTGTAATAAGTAACAAATGTAATTTGTTAAATAAAGAAATCTTGCCCAAAGAAGAAAGCAGCGAAACTCATAAACCTTTTTGACAAGGTGTGTCTGTCGTTTCAAATGGAGCTCATGCTGTGGGAATAGCGCACAAGGTAAGAATTAACATCTGTAGTATAGTATGAGTTATGTCATTGGGTGACAATGGTTTTAACAAAGTGTTAGAAATCCTAATCCACGGTTTTTGATGTGAACATGGACTCATTATTTCAACATTATGAGATCATTTTAAGTTTTCCTATCTACGATTTTGTTTTAAAAAAGCTGAGTGGGAGTGTTTTAAAAAAAATAATAAAAAATGATTGCTTTGTATGACCTCCAGTAACAGTGGAGGGCCAAAAGCAAGTAGAGTCCAAATGAAAAAGAAACTGCTCGAAACGATCTCAAAAACTGCTTAGTCATAAATAAATAAACAATTAAATAAATAAATAAATAAATAAATAAATCAAATAAAATAAAATAAAATTTGAGATTCACGCAAGAAAATTTGAGTGGCGTGCAATTTTCGGAACATGCTTTTCCCTGCTCAAGCTAAATCTTTATCGAAAAAAAGCAGTAAGTAGGTCATGTTATGCTTCATTTAGAGACATGTTTAAAAGCAGCTTAATCAGAAAAAAGGCGACCTACGAAAACATGTGCCATAACCTGAACAATCATCACACCGTTGTTTTATTTCAGAAAAATCTTAGGGAATTATTTTTTGTAGTTTCGAAAAGTACTGTGGAGCTGAACTTAGGTTTATATGACAATAGGTTAGGACCAAAAAAACATTTTTTTTTTTCATCTCATCCATAAACATATCATACCCCAGACTACGTTTGGTTACCTTCAATAACCAAAAAAGCATGTTTTTGGGGCTAAAACTTGACTTTTCCAGAAAGATGATTCTTGCAATGGTTGGGTAGAAAAAAAAATAAGGTAAAACTGAGACGAGCTATTATACTGTATGTGTAGGAGTAAGCTTTGTACGAAGAATGAGAATAGATTTTGATTTTTAAACCATGCAGATTTTTTTTCTCTTATTTACATATGGCAAACTAAAACTTAAAATACCATTTCTTTTTCTCTCTTGCAATCATACTAAAATACGAAGCCGATTTATCTTCGCCTTGGTGCATTGTGAGTACTTAAAAAAATTATAATTTTACATTTTAGTAATCTTTTTTCATCAAACCGACTACCAATCCAGCGGGAATTCATGCTTTTATTTATTGCAAAATTACCGCTGTGCGGTTTCCACGAATACTCAACATGTTACTAATGACTTTCATTTACTTTATAAATAATTCGACGAAAGATAAATTTAAGATGGAAATATAAAGTGGCTCTTGCGCTGAATTAGTAATGATACTTTCAAACACAAGAAAGAGTAGCGGTAAATAAAATTTTCCTGGACCCTGGGTTTCAGAGATATTTTTATTTGAAAAATGAATGGGCCGATGGAAAACTCCGATAGAATGGAATTCTACTCTTTTTTTTAAAATTAATTAACGGTAAAACCATAATGAATTTGAAATATTTTTTGGCTCGGTTCGGATTTGGCAAACTAGAACAATTATAATTTCGGAATAATTTAACCGTAAAATTTCAGATCTAAAAAAAGGGTTTAAAAAAAAAATTTGCTTCTCAATTTTTGATTTTCATAATGCAAATAATTCGGCCCACAAGTCGTAAACCTCCAAAATGTACAGCCTGTGGCCCCAAAACGATTTTCTTAATGTGCATATGAAATGTAATTTTCATGTATGCAAATTTGGGATTACGATTGTCTCCACATCAAAGCCGACTAAAATCTGGTTATTGCGGAGTTTAGTATAATTTCTAATTAATAAGAGGAAAAGGTTCTCATTCCGGGAAAAGAATAAAAAAAAAATTCGTAGATTTTGTTGATAAAAATAACGCTTCCTTGAAATTAAAAATTCACTATCCTGCCGCGAAAAAGTAAGTCGGGGTATAATGACTGACTCGATGAAATTAATTTTTAATTTACACGTGGTGAATATCATTGCCATCAGGATCTGTTCGGCGCTAGAGGAAAATTCTCGCCCCCGTTTTTAACGATTAAAATATTAATTGACGTTAATGCTTTTTCTCTTCCACGGCCAAAAAGCTGAAATTTTAATTTTTAATCGTTTGAAAAATCGAAATACCGGTAAAAAAGTTTGAATCGAAGTAAAATTATTCAGAGAATGAATCGAGTAAGTGTATTGAAAGCACGCAATTGGTACTTTGCGAAAAGATCTTTCTATTCGATTTCCATTCCATTCCATTAATTTTTTGTAATGGATGCGAAATTTGACAAATTCTTGATTTCAAATTACAGCAAACGTGACTAAAATCAGTTTTTGTCATAGATTTCTCTTCGCAAATGATTCTTGCGTAATATTCCCTTCCGTATCGATCATTCTACAGATTGTTCTAATTATGACAAATGGGCTATGCATTAACCGGTTAGCGTGTTCCGTTTAAAAGTAACCGATTTTAAAAAGTGAATGAAAAAAAAATTACTCCAGGCATATATATTTCTTTAAATACTGCGGTAGAGTGACAGTCCCTGTTATTGAAATCGAGCGTATACAAAATTACACATACGTCAAGACGGATATCTTGTCGGGTTCATCCAAGCGAATTTTCACTTAATTCTAACCTCGTCATATGTTACGATATGGAAGAGTGTTCTTTGGTCGGTGCGATCATATAAGACATCTGTTGTAAATCTTTTTATATCTATTTTTAATAATGCGTATCTTAAGCCGTCGACACTCATTTATGGGGACGCCTTGTTTTTTATGAGAACGTGGTTATAAGTTGAAAAAAATTAAAATAGACACTATTAATAATTCTTTCCGTTTAAATTGTTTACACGGAGGTTATTTTTAAAGAATCTTAACCACTTAGCGCATTTAAGTGTTCATCGTTGCAACCTCGTGCATGGATTACAAATTGTAAATACGTAACGTATCCTGTTGCTGTCAATACATATTTTTAGTTTGTTTTTACATATTTTATTGAGAACAAATACCAAAGTCGGCAGCATAATATTCGACCTCAGACAATTTCAAATATAGTTCGTGTAGAGAAAAAAATAGGATGACATTTACCTGCCTATATTAAACCTGTTAATAATTTTTTTTTTACTTAAATAGAGTAAAAAAATGATTTTTTGATTTAGGTACATTCTTTCTGGAATAAATACTTATTATGGTTTTGAAGGGTGTCACACTGGAGAAACAAGATAAACATATGTCTGATATACAGCCTCAAAAAGTACAGGTTCTGTTTTCGAATAGGGAAGATGCATGGGTCAAAGAAACGGACTCGGACATATATTATTCGGAAGAACTTTTTAGACTAAACTCAAAAAACGCGAGAACACAAAAAAAAACCGATTTTTCGATTTTTTATTCAATTTTAAAAAATGTCACTTAGACCCCTATGTTCAAAACGCCACGCCATTGGTCGGAGCGATTGTGACGTCACTAATTACCAAAATAACATTACGTTATATGGAAAAATCGCATTTTTTTAATATTTCATTAATTTCAAACGTATAACGAGTAAAAACATTACTTAAGTTGAAAGTTATATTCTTCATTGATATTATTATGAACTTTCCAGCAACGAAAAAGGCTTTCGTTAGCTTGAAAAACGCGTTAAAAGTGAGTGCGGGTCCGGTCTAACTAGTGTTTTGAATATTTAAATTGCTTTTTTTAGGCTTTTTCAGGATTGATTTCCAAATACTGCTTTAAAAAAAAGATCCTCATTCAATTCCCATCCCGTCTGATACATTTGTTGGCTGAGTTGAAGTTATTTCGGTTTGTAGGGCCATTTTTGTTAAGAAACTACTACCTAACCTTATCTGGTTAAAAATTCATTGTTTATTTCCTATTCCTATGCATGAATGACCAATCTCCATACTAGAAGGATAATCTTTCAAAATAAAGAACTGTGTTGTTCAGTGATGCTGCAATGACAATAAATAAATTCCCATTAATTGTTTTACTCTTGAAGGCACAACACTCAAACCATTTCACATCTTACCGATTATCAAAACTGACACTTGTATTTCTACCTGGTATCAAATAATCAGTAAAGATTTGTGAGAGTTATGTTGTTGTGTTGATAAAGAAGCAAAAACCAACCAGGAATTGGATATTCAGAAATAAAGTTGTTAGTCGAAACTGATATGTGTAAGTAAAGCAGCTCAGAAATCTTGACTGGTTCCGTTAACCAGTGATAGCCATTGGGTTTGCTTACACATATCAGTTTCGACTAACAACTTTATTTCTGAATATCCAATTCCTGGTTGGTTTTTGCTTCTTTATCAACACAACAACATAACTCTCACAAATCTTTACTGATTATTTGATACCAGGTAGAAATACAAGTGTCAGTTTTGATAATCGGTAAGATGTGAAATGGTTTGAGTGTTGTGCCTTCAAGAGTAAAACAATTAATGGGAATTTATTTATTGTCATTGCAGCATCACTGAACAACACAGTTCTTTATTTTGAAAGATTATCCTTCTAGTATGGAGATTGGTCATTCATGCATAGGAATAGGAAATAAACAATGAATTTTTAACCAGATAAGGTTAGGTAGTAGTTCTTAACAAAAATGGCCCTACAAACCGAAATAACTTCAACTCAGCCAACAAATGTATCAGACGGGATGGGAATTGAATGAGGATCCTTTTTTTAAAGCAGTATTTGGAAATCAATCCTGAAAAAGCCTAAAAAAAGCAATTTAAATATTCAAAACACTAGTTAGACCGGACCCGCACTCACTTTTAACGCGTTTTTCAAGCTAACGAAAGCCTTTTTCGTTGCTGGAAAGTTCATAATAATATCAATGAAGAATATAACTTTCAACTTAAGTAATGTTTTTACTCGTTATACGTTTGAAATTAATGAAATATTAAAAAAATGCGATTTTTCCATATAACGTAATGTTATTTTGGTAATTAGTGACGTCACAATCGCTCCGACCAATGGCGTGGCGTTTTGAACATAGGGGTCTAAGTGACATTTTTTAAAATTGAATAAAAAATCGAAAAATCGGTTTTTTTTTGTGTTCTCGCGTTTTTTGAGTTTAGTCTAAAAAGTTCTTCCGAATAATATATGTCCGAGTCCGTTTCTTTGACCCATGCATCTTCCCTATTTAATTTTTCTGGGTGTTTTATAGGCTGTTAAATCTGTCCGCAAGATCACTCTCATTAAAAAAAAATATAGTATTTGTGTTAGAAATAATAAGCTCTCGCCCTTAAAATATCACTTTCCATAAAAAATACATCGGAGATAAAACTAAGAATGCCAAAAACCGCAATCATACCAAATAGGTCGTTTATGTCATTTTTGACCGGCAGCATACATTTTTTTTTCTCTTTTTATTATTTGGCCTGAAAACTTCGATTCAGTATAATTTCGGTTTTTCCAGAATAGTGGTGCAGGAACCGATTTCAGGTTCAGTTTTTTTTATTTTTTTTATCATTTCTAGAACTGGCTTCAGGTTTTTTTTTTTTTTTTTTTTTTTTTTTTTTTTTTTTTTTCGTTTTTTAAAAAAAATCGTTCATTTCTCGCTTCGGTTTCTTGGAGAAACCCGGTTCGGTTTCGGTACCGATTTGGCGTTTTGTCTGGCTGAATTTTGTTCGATATTGAAGTGATATCGATCATTTTGTAAATATCGATAATTATCGAAATCGTATACTGAAACCAAGCGATATTAATATACATATTTTTATAAATATCGAAGACAAAAATAAAGGTATCGAAAATATCGAAATCGATATCTGAATTTAACTAAAGAGCAAAAAAAAAAAAAAAAAGTTTTTCTATTGTGTTTTTTCCCTAAACTGAAGATACAAATTAATTGCAATTGGTCAATTAATTCCCAATTTTTTAAAAATGAAATTTTCGTAGTTCTTTTTTTTCGGGTTTTAAGGTATTTTATGGACCAAGTAAATATCGAATTTTCGATATTGACATGAAAAATATTGATATTACGATACTATCAACATACAAATTCTTCGATATTTATCGATAATTTAGACCTATCGATTAACTATCAACATCACTAGTTTCGATTTGGTACAGCCTCTCAGTGGGTTCGGGTCTCGGTTTGGAGAGCCAAGTGTCTCTAAACTGGTTCTGTTCTGTTTGGTTCGGTTTGCCAGCACTGCATCGTCTATATATATAATTTTAAAACGTGAAAACGTGAAAAAATTAAATTAAAGGCATTCTTAAGTATTGCCCTATTTGCATGTTCAAAACCTGAGTATTACAGAGTAGCAAATTCCCATGGAAGTTCTTACGACATCTGCAGGATGCGCTCTCTAATTCTCTTTGTATATCTTCCGTGATGAATGTCATTTACATATGGACTTATGTTCGCAGAGATAATGATAACTTAGAAACATAAATGACAACAATACATATTAATAAGGAAACACTGTATATATTCGTCCGAGTTTAAAATTAACAGCTTCGACAAAAAATACTATATTTTCAGTTTTGCAGATTAAAGATAAAAAAACGAAGGTTAAAAAAATGATTACAGACCTTAGCACCGACTGAAAATTTTACATATCCATTTTTAAAGCACTAGCCTTTTTTCACATTATTCATTTTAATAAGGACAACTGTCTGAGTCCCGTCATTCCTAAAACAAACTGAAATCGCTTAAAATTTGCATATCAGTTTTCTGCCAGTTATCATTTTTTACGCGATCTCAGTCGAATAGGGTTCCATTGAATTTTTTTAAATTTTTAATTCGTCTCCGTAAGCTAAACATTGGATTTAAGTACAAACATGAAAAATCAGACAGAACCCTATTTGACTGAGGTCGCAATTACCCGATTGACTCCTATCAATACATGGCATATATCTGCAAAACGCATTCACTTCTCAACTTATTAATGAATCATGCTTAAAGGGAAACAATTCTCTTCATTACAGAGTTTAAGATGCCAAGCCAGATGTTAAAACTGGCAATAGAAAACATTAAATATTTTTTCAAATGAAAGCGGATTTTGCTTCATCTTCTGAAATAAAAAAAAATGGTTATGAAGATAATTCTTTATTAAAGAAAACATGTTTCGAAACTCTTTTTTTTTTTTTTTTTTTTTGCTGGAAGCGGAATACAATATTTCCAACTTTAAACTCAGCATTAATTTTGTTTATTTCATTAAACGTTACATCTCACTCGATAAAATCTATTTTTTTTTTGTTTCAGGCAAAACTTCAAAGGATACACTATGAAATCGAACGTCTTCGCGAACGTAAACACGTCTTTCAAAGACAATGTCGACAGGAAATTTGGAATACCGTTGTGTTAAGCAAGTAGTTTTTTTTTTCCATTTTTGAAATGATTTAAAAAAATGCTACAAAATAAAAAATGGTGAGAAGTGACTAAAAGTGAATGGTTTTGTGACTATGGCCCACTGTGTGGTGTCTAGGACGGTTTCCTTCATGATAATAGCCACGTTTGTTCATCTAGTGGTCATCACTTCATTAGCAGATCAAGGTAGGTAATTTCAGAATTCGAAATTTATTAAAAAAATAAAATATAGGCCAATTTTTCAAAAATAAAATGCACGTGAATTGCGGAGGGGTTAGCAAATATTTTCAAACCAGTAATTGCCATTCTTCATAATCATGATGAACAAGAGGTGATCTACAGAACAAAAGAGACAGCCAGTACAAAGTCATTTTTTATTACATGCTTTTTGATTTTTTTTTTCAACTCAAATTAAAAAATTCTCTCGCGATTTTTTTTTCTTTATTTTAAATTTCCACGAGAGATCCTTTTATTTGACTTCGTTAATTATATGAAAGGAGCCCACATTCTTGGCATCATTGAAAACAAGCGGATCTAAAACGGGAGGAATTCTCGGAAAAACACTGTTTCCCGGTAGCATAAAATAATATTAAAAGAGGTGGATAAAATACAGCAAAAGTAATGGATTATTTTTGGAGCAAAAAGCAAAGAGGAAGGTGGTTGTACACAATATATGTTAACTTTGGAAGACATTGTGTTCCAAAGTGTGTCAAAAGCATAATGGCGATCGATTACGCGCTTATTCATAAGGGCGGATCGTATTGTCTGGAAAACAATAAAACGTTACTGCCAGCTTCGAGGTGGAACGTTTATTTCTCTTTCTCGTGTCCTTAGGATTTTCGTAGCGCTAGACGGAAAACCATTACTTTATTTTGCACCAAAATTCCTCAAAATCAAAATTTATTCCTTTTTCTCCCTTTATTCGGAGAAAAAAGAAGAAAATTCACAGAAAATAAGAAAGTTAAAAACAACGTTAGTATTTTCCCTTTGACACGATCTCGGATGTCATAAATCTTTTGACAGCATCCAAACAGATCGAAAAAGATTGTACACACGTTCAGAGAAAAAGTACAAATACTTCGATAAAAGCCGACTCAGGCGTAACCGTTCCTTTTAATACAAAAGTCGTAAGCCGGGTGGTGAAATGGAAACTGTTAGTTCAACAAAAATAAATCAAAAATGTTGGCAAATGAATACGGGACAGGAAGGGGGCGATAGGAATTCCTTTTTCGGATACTTATTAAATGGAACAAACAACCGGTGTGCGGATAAAAGTTACATGACAAAGAGATATGAATAATGCATGAAATGTCGAATAGTTGCCTCTGAAGTCGGAGGAAAATAGCAAAAGAAAAACTCGCGATATTCGTGTCATATCACGTCAATAATACATGAGGTAATATATTCGTGTGCTGCGGATAAACAAACGAGTACACATGAACTCCTTTCTTCAATCACTATCATTTTAATGTGTAATGGTAAAACTATGTTTGTTTTAAATGAACGCACGCGATCATAATAAGCGCGGGCGGTCTTATTAAACTCGTTGCGGAATTAACAACTTTTTAAAAGGAATAACATTTAGGTAAAACCCCCCACTGCATTTCAATCGATTAAAGAATCATTAGCCATGTCCTGTTGTGAGTTTTTAGCCAGCTATTAATTAAGAATGAAAGGTTCACGTAAAAAATGAGTCGCTTACGTTTTGACAGGAGAAAAAATCTTTGAATTTATATATGGGGGTTTTTGGGTTGGCAAGATTCATTTTAAACGTTTATTGCGTCGATAGTGGGAAACTAATAGCCAATGAGACAATCTGGAATTTAAATCAAATGAGTTATGCTCTTTTTCGTGGAAGCCAAATGTGACCTTCAAGGGAGCAAATTTACCGATAAACATATTGACCGGAGTCAGGACTTTTCAGCGGAATTCACGCCCTCTGAATCTGGTAAAAAAAGAGAAAAAAATTAAAATTCGTCTTAAGTATCGATATCACAGAAGAAACAGTCGACAATTAAGTTTGCCCGTGTTTGAAGTAATAAGATCGATTCTGTTACTCTTAATACATTAACAATTCTCTAATGTTAAAGCGCATTTTTTTTTTAAATCAAGGTTTTAGATTCGAAAGTGATACCTGTTTTCTGCACTTTCCGTGTTAAAGAAACTTCGTGAAATAAACGAAGCAAAAGTCGTCGGGAAGCAAGGGCTGAGCGCAAGATCAGCCGATCGATTGGTAAAAAAATATAAAAAAAATTGGAATTCAATTATGGCGGAGAAAGTTGTCGAACAAAAAGAACGTATAAATTTTTACCCAAATGAATTTCCATTCATATGAATTTCGAGCAAGGGCGTTCCAGAGCAGATCAAACTGTCTCCTGAGTAATTCACTCTATGACACTCTTTCTCCATACTTCCATATTCGGTCATATATCCACGAAATCGAAATAAAAATTTTAAAACCCCTTGATTCGTTTTTATCTGATAACGTATCGTGCTTTGAAAATATGCCTATGACATATAACCTTTGCCCCTTTTCCGACTCTACAAAATGGTAAACTCGGTTTCCGCAATAAATACTTTTCAGACCACGAATAAGGTTTATAAGAGTGATGAAGAAGTTCCTGTTCGCCGCATTATATCAGATGAAAACTTCCTAAGCAGAAATATTTCCCTATATATATTGCGACAAAATGTCAAAAGCAGCTTTTGAAAAAAAAAAAAAAAAAAAAAAAAAAAAAAAAATCTAGCAACAGTTTCCGTGTTTTTCGAATACATTAGAAGCCGTTTTTTGAGATTTCGATTTTAGAATTTGGATCGTAAGGAATGTTTTACCGTCATATCACACTCAAAACAAAAAATTACTACATATTAATTCGAATAATTTTCTTTTCTAGATCCATCTGATTGAAAATCAAATCACGGTACGCCGGTCGGTATATTAGTCAAAAATAATTATTTTCAACGACCTCAGCTTTGCATTCTTGAACTCTAAAACCGATTTAACTTAATTAGACATTGTTTGCGAGTTAAAAGTTCAATTTAATTGAGTTGGAAAGTTTATTTAATCCCTACGCATGAAGGAACCCAGAAAGTAGTTAAAAGGGAACAAGCATAAAAATTTTTAAGGTATCAATATCGTATGGTTTAGTGTATTTGTGTTCTAAAACATCAAAAGTTTAAACACGAAATCCCTAAAATGGTGTTTTTCTTTGGTCGAGAATTCCAACATGGATATCCGATTCAAATTCGGGAGGGAATATTTGAATAACTGACGCGTCTCATCCCACGTATGATCCATTAGGAAAGAAACCCAAAACGAATATAAAGCAAATGGTTTTATGGAGCAGATTTTTTTCCGAGATCAATGTTGCCGGAACTTTGAGAAAACATTTTCAAAGAATGAAACATTGCTGACAAATTAATACAAGTTTTCACTTTAATGTTCAAAAGAAAAAAGAAGTGGGGAAAAAGTTTAAAAAATGCAATTAACCCAGTTTGAGGTTTTTCTTCCGGAAATGGTGACGTCATATCATCTCTTTACGGCGTGATTTTGTATCGTCATATATAGAAGGGAAGGAAAAGTTATCGAAAACGCGTTCGTCTTCGATTTGCTTTAAAAAAAGGATCTCCGCATTTTTTTTCCAGATGTTTGCCTCGCCGAAAATCGACCTTATTTTTTTATTTTTTTTTTTCCTGCTCTTTCAAAATATGATTAATTATCTTGAATTGTCATTTTCAAAAACATTTTTTTTATCTGAGTGGTAGAAACGTTTCATTAATCTAATATTAAGAGAT
Source organism: Liposcelis bostrychophila (assembly GCA_037577465.1). Taxonomy (NCBI): domain Eukaryota; kingdom Metazoa; phylum Arthropoda; class Insecta; order Psocodea; family Liposcelididae; genus Liposcelis; species Liposcelis bostrychophila. Next base: position 16,048,221 of record CM075212.1, on the reverse strand, counting down.
AATTTCCGAATAAAAAAAAAAAAACAAATTTTTGGAGAAGGGAATAATCATTAGCCAGGCTTTTAAAATACGATAATGCATCTCTTTTTTTTGCGAGAAAGGTTGATAAATATTAATTATTATTTAATAGTGTGTTCTGCAGATTGATCTATTTACAAAAGCTGAAGAAATATTTTTGCCATGAACATCTTTTAAGGATGTGATTTCACAGAAGATATTAACTAACTTTGATCTTAGGGTTCACAGGCACCTAGTTGTTAGAAATGCCGTACTGTAGATTTTTATAGGAGGCGTATTAAAAATAACATATTATTGTCCTAGGATGAAAAAAACTAAAAATAATTACTTTTACTCACGAAAAAAAGCAGGTAAATTTTCAACATGAGACCAGGTTTACAACCCAAGCCGAAGCCAATGACCCTAAATTTGGTCGAGTATTGAAATATTTAGCTGATGTTTACGCTGTGAAAATAATTTTTTTACCACGAACGAGTGGACCGATTTTTCATCATTCACCGTGTATTATAAAGTATTCACTTTACCCACGACGTGGTGAAAAAACAAGAGTTTACAGCTCCGAGGCCAAGCCGAGAAGTTATGTGAAAAACAAGTTAAGGCGTGATCGGATTTTCCGTTCTTATGCTTTAGGATATTTGTTACACCAAAGATAAAACATTTTAATTAATTTACCAGGTCAGAAAGAAGCTGTTTCAAGTCTACGGTATGAAAATGAATTTTTTGTACACGGTTGTTCCCAGTTTTTCTGAGTCGTAAGAAACATTTTTCACTCCATTCTATTATTCAGGAATTATGACGTCACGTGCAATTAACTGCACAAAAATGATCATGCACAACATTTTATTTCTAAAGGAAAATCTATTTTTAAAAATAGAAAGAATCTAAATAAGAAGCAAAGTTCTTCATAACCAGTTAAAATATTTATAGTTCTCCAATTTTCCGGAAGAAGTCACAATCGTCGGAAAGGACAATGATCGTACAAACGGATGGTTGCATTAAAGGGAAACGCAATAAATGTTTAATAAGTTAACACGGTGTTTTGAATAGACATTACCTCGATGCCGCCATCTTGATTAATATTTAAATATATTTACTTTGTATTTTTATTTTCCTCTTTCCCATTTTTTGAATTTTTTTCTTTTTTCCATAATTTTTAATGGCCCATTCTTCTAATGACTGTCATGTAGAATCAATCTTGTCTCGTTATTGTTAATGATTTTTTTTTTATTATTGTGTTAAGAGCAAAGAAAAAGTTCTGCAATTTACCTGTATATAATTTAACTGGAGTACAGCTAAGGGATTGTTGTTAGAAGTCATTACTCTTCAAAATTTTTTTTGTAACTTTAATTTTTTTTTTTTTTTAATTACTGTAATTGAATCAAATTAATAAGCTTATTACATTGGATCGTAGGAAAAGCAATCATTACTTTATAATTAAAGTTAACCCCGAATAAGTACTTTTAAACGGAACCATTTTTAAAATGTGAATTTTTTTTAAAACTCAATTCGAGACTCGAATATCCTGTATCATCTCACGTGAGAGTGCAGTATAAACATAGACATGTTTAACTGAAGTGTAATTATATGGCATGAGTCTCTTAAGATAAGGTTTAAAATACTCGAACGTATATATTGCTGCCTGGCAAACAAACGAGGAAAATTTCTTTGAATCAACTGCAGCATATAATGTTTCAGTTAAAGCAAATTATTTTCTCTAGCTGAATCCCAAAGTAACACTGCAACATTGCGGGTTGAATTTATCTTACCTTCTGAAACTTAATACGTAAAGGGAACGCAAAAGCGTTTGTTATTAAAATGTTTGGATTATTTTACAAAAGACAGAAAAAAAAAAAAAAAGTTTCGCACTTTTTTTCTTGTTGCAGTAAGCATACGTGTGGTCTGCATTCATTTATCATTTGTCACGAACGGGGAAATCATTTCCTTTACCTTTCCAACTCGACATGCAGTTATTATAATCTTAATTTCTCTTTTTCATTGTGTGTGCGGTTTGAAGGGTTTTCTATAATGGCAACTAGGTTAACTGCGTTAAGTTATTTTTAGCGAAAAAAAAAAGTTTACCATTTCCAAAGGAGGAAAAAAGGGGAGTCATTTTTACTTGGGAGTTCCGATTCCCACCTTCTGTTGTTATACGGCCACTTCCGTTAAAAATTTATTGCCTGCATCTCGAAAATATCTTTTATTTAGCTCTTGGCACAAAACCTCAGCTCCGGTTTTATGCCTCCCGTGGATTTATGGCTTGTTCGTTCCGTTATGAATAAACGTCTTTGATTACGATGAAGAAAAAAAAATTATTGTGAATGTCACTACGATACAAAAGATATTAAAAAAAAAAAAAAAAAAAAAAAAGCGAAAGGTCACCACTTGACAATATGTGGAGATTAAAAAAAATAAATAAAAATGTAAATCATAAGAGAATAACTCTCGCTTGAGAAAAGGCTTGATAATTGAAAAAAAAATGAGAAAAAAAAAATGCTAAACTCGAAAAAAAAATGGCATTTTAAAAAGTTGGATTAATTTTTCTTTATTTTTCTTAATGTCTCTGAATAGTTGCCCTATGAAGAATTTAAATGTAAGTTTTATCAAATGAGATTATGAAAGAAAAGCATTTGTATTATTGTATATGTTCGAAAATTATCAATTGAAAATATATTTTCAACCAATTTTTTCATAAAAATTTTACACTACAAGCAACTTAAAAAACTTCGATGGAAACGCTTACATTTTCTGTTACCTGTATGAAAATTTTTCGAGTGCACAACAAACACTAAGCATAGACTGCATATAGAACGTATAAATCTCCTTCAAAATATTTCTTTAGTTCTTATTGTTAAAATCAGTGTTTGCGCCAAGAGTTTTAATAAAGAAGCTGACTAACTTTGTACGTTTAGCCATAATACAGGAAAACCGGAATGTTAACTCAGTGAAAAGGAAATAGCTTAATGTATTCAAATTACTGGTTCGAAACTGAATATTAATATTTCAAGTTAAATTTTGGTTTAACTAAATTTCAAGCGCTAAAGCCTGAAATAATAAAATGAAATTTTCCTTAAAAAAAAAAAAAAAACCCTGGGCCACGATCTAATCGACAACCTCTGACTGAATTCCAAGAATTTTTTTTTTCCAAGCAACCTTTTTTGCAACAAATAAAATATTTGTGGTTTTTATTTCTTGAATAATTCTTATGATTAATTAAAACTGAAACAAGAATCAAGAGGCAAAGACAGAAACATTATTTTTTTTGGACATTTTAAAATCGTTTCCCCGTTGCTGAGAGATAAGGAAAATCGTATGAGAATAGTAAGTTTGCTTAAGTTTATTTCTAAATGACTTTAATTATCTTTGAAAATAATTAATGTCTTTTTAACATTGTGACGCACTTATCCGTTTTTAGCGGTATGAAAAATAAATCACGGAAAAGTTTGATTCAGAATTCATTTATGAAGTATTTTCGTCGTTTGGCTTTTAAAAGGGGCTCGCTCTTGTCTTGAGATTGAAGCCCAGGTGTTCTAAAAAAATGTGGTCGGTCTGATATTAACTTTATGTAGCACTAACATCAAACCAATGTTAGATCGTTGACTTACATTAAACATATATTAGTCAAATATTCACTTAATATAATAATGACAGTAATAGATGTTTTAAGTTGCAAAAAAAAATTTAGATTTCACACAATAGAATAATAACGGTCTGAAGTGAGCCTGATATTGCAGTAACATCACTAAGTTTTGTGAAGTTTCTTTGAAAATTTTTTTAAAAGTTATACTTTACGTTTTTTGGAATTTTGGCACCTTATACCTGAAATGGGGACAAGAATATAGGCAAAATCGTAATCTACGATTCAAGAGCTTTGGCTGTTCTGCCCTTCGTTTTTTGAAATTTTTTGTTCTTCCACTTGAAAAAGTGATAAGAATAAAACAGTCAAAAAAATTCTAAGTCCATCGTTTGTGGGCTTAAATAATCAAATTATCAACCATTTTTGTAACTTAAGGAGTGGTGAAGATGGTAAGGTGAAGGAGTTGTGACAATAGGAATCTAAACGGAGTGGGTTCTAGTCTCAGTGGCAATTTTTTTTTTTTAATTTTCAAACAACTAATGTCACTCTAATATCATTATGATATAAACCTTTTTACAGTGCGAATTCTTTATTTTAAATCATTGTGATGTCTGATCAATAACGTTGTATTATACAATTTATATCATATTAATATTGTCATGATAAGACTTAAATCTTAGGCTGATATTCAGTTTGAAAAGAACACCTGGGAGATCCAACTGATATTATTTTATTGATTTAAGTTTGAAAGTTCTCTTTCTTCTGACTGAAAAAATGATAGAAAGCAACCGACTGAAAATTCCCTAGCCTTGGCATTTTTTGAACGTCATAAATTTTATACCGTATATTGTATATATTTCAACCAAAAACGTTAAAACTTTTGATGTGACATATTTTAGGACTAGACATTACTGCCGTGGTAACCGAAATGGGTGTATGTCTATTCTTAAGTTGGTACTTGTCTTTTATTTTTTACTTATGTAAACAGAGATTCAATTCCAAAATGGACATACGCCCAAATCGCTTACTATGGCTTCTTCTTCTTACGGTGCCGTACCTGTGTCCAGGCGTAGGCGACCACCAATAAAACTTTTATATTCGTCTCTATCGCTTACTATGGCAGATTAGGCCAAATTCAAAAATTACGTAACGCAAAATAGGCACCATTTTAACCAACCGTCGCCTTTATGGAACCCCTTACCCAGCCCTATGCCCCACTCTCGCAATTACTTAACACGGATTTGAACCCCCCCCCTTTGAAAAATTTAAAATTGGTCAGTGACATACTATAAGTGACAAAACATAAGATTATTTCAAATATCTAAGTCATTTTATTACTCATAAAAAATGAAAGCCGTGTTTTTAGGACAAAAAGTATATTCCTGAAGAGAAAAATTTTCATGAGACTGTAATAAAAGTACTTTTAATGTGAAATATTACGAAACTGTAACCACCATGTGGTCCGGTAATCAAATGAAAGGACGAAAACCAAAACATCCAAAATATGCAGATAAATAAATCCTTCTTTATTTATAAGTAACATCCATAAACGTAAAAACCCTAGATAAGAGATCACAGATAATTTAATATACAAGCCATATCGCTTCAATGCACTAAAGAACTTACCGGATATACCGGGTTTCACGGTTAGAATAAAAACTGATCGTCGACTCCATCACCCTTATGCCGGGGAAGCAAATAATTTAACGACTCATACTCGTTGATTAATTGATCGTAAAAATATCAATCTATTCATAATCTTAATTAAATAAAATAATCACACGAGGAGAAAATAAAAGATGGCGATCTCACCGGTCAGCGATCGAGCACACAACGATGGAAAACGGAAGTCGATCAGGCTAAGCGCGCATGCGCTCGGGGTTTCTTTATTTAAACAGAGACGTATTCAGGTTGCGCGGCTTGCGCTGTTTATGTTCGTTACATCCGCCTCCTTCTAGGAAAAAAAAAATTTACGTAGGAAATTTTTTTAAAAGGACGAGAGATGAGAGAAAAAAAAATTACATTCACACAATATACGCATTCATACCATAAAGTCACAAAAAAAATGACGAATAAATTAAACGATAGCAATTTAAATAAAATGCTTCAATTGACAAAACTGCCACCGTCCGATGTCGTCACCTTTCAGAGTTTCAAGACGAACCTGTGACGGGGAGAAAATCTCAGCTATGATGTACGGGCCTTTGTACTTCGGCAGATATTTATGGGTGATATACTTGGGTCCATCCGAAGGATCATAATTTAACCTCCAGACCAACTCGCCGACCTGGAAAGATGAGGGTCTCCTCCGAAGATTGAACCGTTTCGCATTTGCCTTTTTGACCTTTTCGACGCTTTGGATGGCTTTGTCGTACATAAAAATTTGCTCATCTTCAAATTCGTTAAGGAAAGCATCAGGGTCAAACTCAGCCAAATCTCCATCTTCAGACTCTTTGTGCAATTCATACGGCATCCGAAGGTTTTCGCCAAAGGTGAGTTTTGCGGGCGAGAATCCAGTTGCGTCACTAATTGCGTTTCTGAGTGCGAAGACAACAAAAGGTAAATTTTCGTCCCACGACCGATGGGTTTCCTTCGCGAAGATTCCTAAAGTAGTATTGATCGATCGGTGGTGACGCTCTACTTGATTTGCTGATGGCGAGTATTTTGGGATAAGTCGGACGTCGATCTCATAGTCTTTGCATCGCTCTCGGAAGTATTTACTGGCGAAAATGGATCCGTTATCTGCTAAAACAAACTCCGGCTTCCCGTATTGGAGAATGATGTTTTCCAGGAGAAACTTCCACACTGCTTTTGCAGTACCTCTGCGGAGTGGCATGGTAACCAACCAGCGGCTTGCCATATCTACAGCTGTGGCTATAAATCGATTTTGTTTAAAAGAAAGGGGGAGGGGGCCCACAAGATCCAAACTGTACGCCATACGAGGCTTAAAACTCGGACTGTAATCTGCCATCGTACCGTGAGGCGGTTGATTACTTGCCTTATAAGCCTGGCAATCACGACATTGCTTAACGTATTTCTTCACGGATAGAAACATGTTTGGCCAATAATATTTCCTTTGGAGGTTAGAAAACGTTTTCTTCGCACCGAGATGGCCACCGAATAAGGAGTCGTGGTAATGTTCTAGAAGTTTTTCCCTGTAGTCGAAGGGTACTACTAGCTTTTCCTTGACAATCTTCGTTTCGAGGTCTGTCGCTCTTTTGAAGATTTTATTTCCTGAAACGCGGAAAAGTGGATAAAAATCCGGTTTCGCTTCGATCCTGTCCTTTAAGTCGAGATACCATTCGTCGGTAATGTCGTTGAATCGCGGAGGATTAGGAATATCCAGTTCGATGTCACTAACTAATACGTCTTCTTTTTGTTCGTCTGCCGGGCATTTGTGGTAAGAAGCTCTGCTAAGGGCATCCGGTACCACCATTTGTTTCCCCGGTCGGTGAATTATCGTAAAGTTAAACATCCCTAAGAAAACTATCCAGCGGGCGAGGCGACCAGTGGGATTTTTCAAATTGTGCAGCCACTGCAACGCCGAGTGATCTGTCATGACTTTAAATGCCGTCCCATCGATGTATTCTCTGAACGTTTCAATTCCATGAATGATTGCCATAAGCTCTCGTTCAGTGGTGTCCCGTTTCCTTTCATCTCGGTTCAACGTTCTCGAGGCGTAGGCGATGACTTGTTCCTTCCTTTTTCCTTGTTTCTGGAGAAGGACAGCTCCTGTGCCAACTCCACTCGCGTCAACATGAAGTTCAAAAGGGAGCGTAAAATCAGGGCAGGTTAAAACGGGAGCCTCAGTTAAACATTTTTTTAAAGTATCAAAAGCTTTCTGCTGTTCTAATGACCATTTGAAATCAGTTTTTTTCTCAAGAAGACTAGTTAAAGGTTTAGAAATTTCAGCACAACGAGGAATAAACATACGATACCAGTTAACGACACCCATAAATGAACGAACTTCTTTAAGATTTTTGGGGGGGAGTAATCTCAAAACGGCATCAACCTTTTTTTTAATGACCCTTATCTCCCCTTGCCCTACGACATGCCCTAGGTACTCTACGTAAGGGGACATAAATTGGCATTTTTTCCAATTAATCTTTAAGTTAGCCTTTCGAAGTAATTTAAAAACCTTTTTCAAATGCATCATATGCTCACCAAAGGTCTTACTAAAGATAATTATATCATCGAGGTAAACAAATACGAATTTGCCTAAGGCACAACGTAAAACGTTGTCCATGGCAGACTGAAAACTCGCAGGGGCATTACACAACCCAAATGGCATTACGCAAAACTCATAAAGACCTTTCCCAGGCACTGTGAATGCAGTGCCCTCAATACTATCCTCGTGCATCGGAATCTGGTGATAGCCAGCCTCTAAGTCTAAACTAGATATGAAATTTGCATCTTTTAGCTGACTAAAGATTTCTTTCATTCTTGGAAGAGGATACGAATTAGGGACAACCGATTTATTGACCAACCTATAATCTACGCATAATCTAAAGTCTTTATTCTTTTTCTCGACCAAAAGAATCGGGGAACTCCAAGGACTTTCACTTTCCCTTATAAGACCTTTCTCTAAAAGTTCATCAACCTGTTTATGGGCTATTTCCTTTTTAACCGGAGACATAGGGTAGTATCGCTGCTTTTTAGGAACCGTTCCTGGCTTAAAATAAATTCTGTGTTTAGGCACATTTGCAATTCCACTAACAGACTTAAATTTATTCTTAATCTTTCGCATAAACTGATCAAAAATCTTTTTTTCCTTAGCTGTCGGTTTAAATTTAGCTTCTTCAGATAACTGTTCCAATTCAGTAGCTTCTAGTCTAAGATTTCGTGCATAAAATTTAACAACCGGCAAAATCGAATCTGGGAATTCTAAAATACCTTCCTTCACGCAAATTTTAATATCTAGGTCATGCATGGTGTTTAAACCTAAAATACCATCACTGCTCAAATTTTTAACTAAATAAACTGGTCCTGACCAAGTATGACCATTAATGACTAAATCGACATTTGCAACACCCTCAATCTTTGAACGTCTTTTATCTGCAAACCTTACATGTAATTTACTCGGTTCAATATAAATTCCCTTATCTTGTAAAAATTTTATAATCGAATCATAATCCAAAATTGTATGGGTAGCTCCTGTATCTACTAAAATCGTACGTTTCTGACCAAAAATCGTAACATCTACAAACATCCGAATCGCAGCACCATTTAAAATAATATCTTCGCTAACGTCGATACCGGAATCGGCATCTGAATCATAATTATCATTATCGCTTATAATTTCATCATGCTTATTAAGAAAAAGATTTAAATTGCTATTAGAGTTTTCGTTTTTATCATTAGTGTTCAGGATTTCGTCGTCTATGTCAAGAAAGAGACCTAAACCTTCATCTTCCTTTACTTCGAGTTTTCCGTTTTGTTCTTTTCGGAAAATTTCACGCGTCTATCCGACGACGGTGATGTAGAGCGATCGCGAGAATTTCGATCACGCGAGTTTTCCCGTGAATTTCGATCACGGTTTCGATCTTGCGAAGTCGAATCTCGGTTTCGACTGTTTCCGGAGAAATCATCTTGATTTCGATTTCTCGAATAAGAACTGTCTCGATTCCTATTTTCCCGATAAAAATCATCTCGATTTCTATTGCTTGAATAAAATTATCGCGGTATGAATCGCGGTAACGCGGAGTAAGATCACGATATCTTCCACGTTCACGAGACGAATCACGATTGCGATCTCGATTTCGAGAGGAATCACGATTTCTGTCTCGACTATTGGAAAAATCACGATATCGATTTCGATTATTTGAAGAATCACGATATCGATCTCGACTATTTGAAGAATCACGATATCGATCTCGACTATTTGAAGAATCGCGATATCGATCGCGACTACTACGAGAATCATGATATCTATCGCGGTTATTTCGAGAGGAATCACGATAAGAATCATATCGAGAAGAATCACGGTAACGGTCGTTTTTATTAAAATATTCCGGAAGTGGTTGCCTTAAACGATCCGGTGGAGGTAAATAACTTAATTCTTTAGCCAAAACTTCTTCTTCGCGGCGACAAGCATCGGCTAAATCGTCTAAATTTTTAATCGAATAACCACGGATCATATCAATGTAGTCCTTATGCAAATTATCGCGGATTATCGGAAAAAGTACGTTATTCGGAAGCGGATCCGGCAACTTTTTATTCATTGCTTTGATAAGCGCGATGTAAAAATCTATCTTTTCGTCTCGCAACTGAGTTCTAGTATAAATGTCAGCCATTTGCTGATTTACAGAAATATAAACTTTAAACGCTTGCTTAAGCCTATGCTTAGCATCTCGATACGAGTAAATCGATTCTTTATTGGCCTTCCAGAAAATCGCGGCATTTTCGGTTAACAAAAATGGGAAAACCAAAAGAATATCATCAAGACTTATTTGATAAAGTTCCTTCAGTTCTTCTAATTTAACGAAATACTCTTTAATCTTTTCACGGGGTCTTCCAGCAAAATAAAGATCACGTTCTTTGCAATCTTTCAAAAAAGCTCGCAACTCTTTGTTAAGGCGACTACTAGAAGAAGAATCTTCGCCTTCGTCATCCGAATCTGAATAATTTGACGGCCTAGGGGGAGGTTTCGCAGAAACAGAAAGGGCTTTAATCGTATCAGTACAAGTACTAATTAAATTTCCTAACGCATCATACGGGTTATTTCCAAACTGTTGAAAATAAGATGGCTGCCACGGTGGACCTATTGAAGGTGGGGGCAAAGCTGTAAAATTTGGAGGAAGATTAAAATGACCAGTTGACATTAAACTAGTTGGCAGTGTACTAGTTGATGCCACACCTGAACTTAATGACACGCTGGACACGGGGATATTTGAGGCTACAGGACTTGGGGACGTCGTGACAGACGGTAAGGACGTTACGGTACTCGACGAAGTTGTAACAGACTGTGCTGATGTCACGGCAAGACTCTGAAACTGTTGCACCCTCTGTTTTACCGGAGAAACCGATCCGCTACTAGTCGTTACAACCGGTTGTGGCGAAGATACGGTAACATCCGGGATCATCTTCTTCAACGCGTCCTGTATATCTGGAGTAGGAGTTATCGGTCGCTCTGGATCTGTCATCTCTGGATACTTTGCCTTTCGAAATTCCACGAATCCAGTCGGTTTTTCGTCGGGATGTTGGTTATAATACGTAAGGAGTTCTGCTTGCATGTCTAATACCTTCATTTTCGATGCATCCACTTGTATTTCATTACACAACACCGCTAGCTCAGCTAGCTTCTTGCTAGCGATAAAATTGGTTAACGACATATTACCTAAAATTTTAACAAAAACAACAGCAAAAAAAATTGAAAACGAGTACGTTTTCAGATTATCGCATTAAAAAAAAATGTGACCTAAAAGATAAAAAAAAAATGTAGACTCTAATTTTCAATTCATACACAATCACACTCACATGCATTCAAAAATTTGAAAAAAAAAGAAGTCGGATGTGAATTTAAAAAAAGGAATCTTACTTTCGATTCAAAATACCCGAAAAAAAAATTAAGTTAAAGCATAATCCATGTCCGTTTGCCAAGTAAAAAAAAATCCTAATAAATAGTAATAAACAACAACGCGTTTTAAAATTTAAGTATTTCCGAAACTTACTAACTTCCTAACCTTCCCCAACATAATTAAGGTATTGGAGTCAACGATTACAAATATGACTACATATTTTGGCATAATTTAAAAAAAAATATTTGAATACTCAATAACACAATGTCAGTTTCATTTGACCTAATTCATTTCTAAAGTTCTATTTAAATTACACATTTTATTGAAAAAAAAGAAATTAACTAAACGATTGAGAGATAAAAGCAATTTTCATTGAACTAAAAATAATAATATAAATAAAAATTCAGAAAGCAATCCTTTATTTGATATCGGTCATTTTTAAATTCCTAAGAGTAAAAGAAATTTTCCCTAAATTTTTGATAAATAATCATTCAAAGAAAACAATGCATTACTTGATCTCAAAATAGATCAATTTCAATTAACCCCTAAACGATTATGTTACTTTTTCTAAAATCTGATCTCTCAATGTTTAACTTGCACAAGAAGAAAAAAAAAGTCTTAAACATTTCATCATTTTAAGAAAGAAAAAAAAAGTCATTTAACATTTTCATAAGCAAAAAGAGAGAAAAAAAAAGAATTGACATTTGATTAATATTGGATTGAAAAAAAAAATGATGCCTTATGCTGAACCTGTCGCATCATGAAAACTCAAATACTCATATGACTTAACGTTCAAAAAACAACAATAAGACGATATTTCCTATTTTAATTTTCATTACCTCGACTTAAATTTATTAAATTATTTGCTTTTAAAAGAGAAACCCTTTTACGAATAAATTCACAGCATAAACGATTAAGACGAAAGACAAACAAAAAAAAAAAATTAACACGTGCTCATACCTGGTCTTGTTCTTACTTAACAAGCCAGAAAAAAAATTAATAAAAAACACTTTTAACCAGCCCAAAGCTTCACTCCGGTCCCATTACGCCAAAGAAAAATGTGAAAGCTTTGGGCTCCGGTCCATAAGATCCATGAGGTCCATGAGCCGAGTCCTACGGTCGGGCGCCATTTTGTAACCACCATGTGGTCCGGTAATCAAATGAAAGGACGAAAACCAAAACATCCAAAATATGCAGATAAATAAATCCTTCTTTATTTATAAGTAACATCCATAAACGTAAAAACCCTAGATAAGAGATCACAGATAATTTAATATACAAGCCATATCGCTTCAATGCACTAAAGAACTTACCGGATATACCGGGTTTCACGGTTAGAATAAAAACTGATCGTCGACTCCATCACCCTTATGCCGGGGAAGCAAATAATTTAACGACTCATACTCGTTGATTAATTGATCGTAAAAATATCAATCTATTCATAATCTTAATTAAATAAAATAATCACACGAGGAGAAAATAAAAGATGGCGATCTCACCGGTCAGCGATCGAGCACACAACGATGGAAAACGGAAGTCGATCAGGCTAAGCGCGCATGCGCTCGGGGTTTCTTTATTTAAACAGAGACGTATTCAGGTTGCGCGGCTTGCGCTGTTTATGTTCGTTACAAAACACAAGGGCCAGCCCCTCCGTAACACTACCTTTGATTTCCTACCTTTTTCGAGCAATACGTAATATTTAGGGGTACCGGGAGTACCAGAACCAGGAGAACCGGTACCGGTACCGAGCCGGAATTCGAGAAATCTCAAAACCGGTTTCGGACGTTCAGGCGCCGGTTCCGGTTCCCGTAATTTTAATATTTCTATTGATTAAACAAAAAAAACAAAAAAGGTTCAATTAAACGCTAAAACTACAAGCAGAGAGAAAAAACAAGTTTTTACTGCATAGTTCGTTCTTGGTGAGTAATAGTGCTGCCGCAGGTGCGCTATCGCTTGATTTCTTTTTGTACAATGCCGACCTAACTAATTCTCAGAAATTTTTAATGTTAGATTTTAATTCTTAATTTTTTAAAGTTACTTGATTTATATTTTATGCAGCATAAGAAGAAACATTTTCGAATTAAAGCTCAATTTTAAAAAATGTCTCCACCTGCCATCTAAGAAAAAGTTTGCTTCGTAAATTAAAAATAATTTTTTTACTCTTAGTACCGGTGCGGTACTAAGAGTACCGGTTCCGAAAAAGCTCATTTCTCTTGGAACCGGTTCCGAGATTTCACGGTACTTTGCAATCCCTAGTAATACTTGAATGGCCTCTAGTCACGCATGCAAAAGCATTACTTGTAGGTTTTTTACCATTATTTTTCCCCCAAAAATATTTTCCCGCATTTAGACCAAGTAGCAATGCTAACGACAAAACCAAAAACATTGTTTAATTGCTTCATATTAAAGCGAATGTCACTTGAGCTTTTCGCTCGATATGACTTTCTCCGCTAAGAAATATATCCTTTCACAATCGAAAATAGAAAAAGTAAGTTCAGCTTTTTCTCATTGGTCAAAGTAATAATCACTTCAGCCTTTTAAGACGATATATCCTTGGTTTGAAATCGAAAATACATTCCATTTGCGGATCAAAACCAAACAACTTTGTTCTTAAAATGTAAACAAACTCAAAGTCTTGTTTAAATAGGAAAAGATCAAAGCAACGTCAGTTTCATTTGTCTTATTGTTTTCTAAATCCTTCTGGTTCTTATTTTTTTTTCCTCTTATACCAAGAGAAAGAGAGGAGTTTTCAGCAAAGATAAAAGTTTCGTTTTCCTTCGGTTTCAATATCACTTTAATGGAAGGCGAGTTTTTCCGACTGACCTGTCCGTTCCGTCCCTTTTTACGGAGATAAATCTTTGAGATGGTAAAGGCATCATTTTTTTTTTTTTAAGGACGACTTTTAGGTTTTTTCCCTTTAATTACGATGGACTTCTTCAGAATTTGATTCAAATGTGGGGTGTCCTATATATACCGGAAACCGATCGTAACGAATGGCCTGAACGTGAAAAAACTTTCGGAGGAAAAAAAAAAATCTTTTTTCGATTAAGAAAATGCTCCTTTTATAAAAAGAAAATTCAAACCAAAACTAGGGAAATCGTTCTCTTAAACAAAAAATAACTGGGTATTTTTTTTGCGAATTCACAGGAGGAAAGTAATCCTTGGGTATTGATTTGTGATAAATTACTAAAGATTAGAATCCTCTTTCTTCAACCCTTAAGCTATCCAGACTTATTTCCGAGAGAAGACTTCACTCTCTGAGGTTTCTTTCTCCTTTTCTTTTTAATAAGACAATTTTCCACGATTTTTCACATTCGTCGAGTTTTTTTTTTTTCTTTTCCGATTTGAACATTCAAATAATCATTCGTCATATCTTCTCCAGACTTTTTTTTTATCCCTATCCAGAATGGCTATCTTCTTTCTTCTTTCAAGTGCCGTCTCCGCGACGAAGATTGGCTATCATCTGGCAGATTTTTACTTTTGAGACCGCCGCTCTAAAAAAAGACTCAAGGAATCAACACCAAACCAGTCTCTGAGATTCTTAAGCCATGAGGTTTTCCTTCGACCTTGCTTGCGCTTATCCTCGATTTTTCCCTCCATCACAAGCTGAAGGAGGCGGTACTTTTCATTTCGAATCACGTGGCCGAAATAATCGAGCTTCCGACGCTTGATCTCGTAAAGCACTTCCAACTCCTTTCCAATACGAGCCAAGACGTCAGTATTTCTCACCCTGTCAGTCCACGAAATTTTAAGCATTCGACGGTATACCCACATCTCAAAAGCCTCCAATTTCTTTTCCAACGCCCTAGTTAAAGTCCATCCCTCGTGTCCATTATAAGAGCACGGGAAAAACGTAGCATCGGACGATACGGACAGAGAATGGCTATCAATATTTATTAATTTTCTTTTGTAATTCAAGATCTAGCACGGAAACAAATTTTCGGAAATCCAAAAAAAAGAAGGTTAAATGGAAGTTTTCTCGGCATTAATTCATTTTTATGATTCATTCATTAATACCTTCGGCTAATTTTACCGTATTACCGCTCGCGACTTCATAAGTTTTTTTAATAAAAGGAAAAAGAAAAGAAGAAAAAATGTTCGGCGTTTTTCCCGGAAAGTTTATTCGTTTCCGTTCCGGGTTTGATAGAAAATAAAAAGAATTGCCAAAGTGATTTCCTTATATTATTCTTTGAATTTCCGAATCAAGATAGGGGCTATGCAATCACAAAACTTTTTTAGAGGTTAATGTCATGAATAAATTGCCGTGAGTGACGAGATTTCCTCTTTTTTTTTTTTTTCTTTTAACTTTTTCCTATACAAAAACCGGATTTTCCTGCTTTGGTTTCTACATTTTAAAAACAATCCTTACGAAATGAAACGGATAAAAGATGACGTCATCATTATATGCCAAAGCAATAAGAGTTTTTAAAAGATTTTCCTTATCTTAATAAAGTTAAGAACGAAACCTTTGAGAAATAGATCATGCAATTAAAACTGGGGGATACTGAAAGCTTTTAAATTTTCCTTGTTTAATTAAGTACATAATAAGCTGGGGGGAACTATGGGGTTCTCGCCAATTTTTGGTCTAGTAATGCTGGAGTTTTGGGGCTTTTACTCAAGGGTTGACGACCTTGGCTTTTATGACGAAGTATCGAATAATTGTCGCGATAAGCAGTTATATCATGCCAGTTGCTCCGAGTACTAGACCAGAATAGGGCACTCACTCTCTCGCCAACTGATTGAAGCGAAATTTTTTTCTTCACTTTTATATGCCTCACTCAGCAATTAAGAAGTAGCCTGAATGAAGCAGCCTATTCCTGAGCTCTTTTTTTAGAGTAAAGGACCGAGGAGGAAAGCAGCAAGTAAAAGGTCATCCGTTTCACATATAACTGAAACATATTTTATTTCGTATCAGGTGATTGCACATATTGCAGCTACTAGCAGTAAAAAGTGTAATTGTACGTCAATTCAGCTGACAGGACGAGCGAATCATATATAAGAATGAAGGCTTCTAAAATAGCCTTTAATCTACTATTGTTTTATGAAAAATAATGAAATGGGAGCCTCATAGAAGAGAATTGGAAAACTTGATTGAAAATGCTTGTAAACCCCTGGGATTAGGATTAGTGATTCCCTGATTAATGCCGTGGTAATCTTTTAATGAAATTTACAAACGTTGATTGTTTTGTTGTTTGTTTGTTTGCATTGACTTGATCGTTGTTTGATTGTTATCTCCTGTCGTGTTCAGATTGAATAGCTCTGTGATAATTTTTCGCCCCCTATCAATTTTTCGATGAGGGGAAATTATTTATAAAGTTATTATTGAAATAAATCATGATGATATTTAGTGGAAGGAAAAATTCTACACACAAATTGCAAACCACAAATAATATAAAAATAAAACTGAATTTATTTTTATTTTTCTTTTTTTTTAAGTTAAAAAAGATTTCCATAGTTACGATTTATTTTAAAAAAAAAAATAAATCGATATCATTAAAATAACCTACTTCCCACGAAATGTAAAGTTAGTTAAAAAAAAAAAGTTCTCGGAGACAATGCGGGTTTTGAGATTAAAGCCAAACAAAAGAATCTTATTATTCCGTTTCATTCAGAAAAAAAAAAATTAAGAAGAGTATTTTATATTCGGCGGCATTTTTTTTCCCTTTTCTGCATTAAAATAAAAAATGACAGCAATGGCCATGATGATAATGGTGATTATCTTTTAAGCAATATTTTTACTTTCAATTTATACGGCAAGAAAGAAATGGAAGTTACTCAAATATATAAAAATGGCTGTATAATTATTTTACATCAAACTTAAATCCGGTTAAAATCAAGAAACGGTAGATAAAAATATTTCTTTGCAATTCCTTTCGTGGATCAAATTTTTTCAAAAAAATGCATGCATTTTCGAAATTTTTTCCAAAAAACCAAAAAAATTTTATTTAAAAATTGTTCTCTTTAATATTTTCTCACAGAAAGTTTTCCAAAATTTTAATAGGTTTTTTCTTAGCAAATTATTTAAGACATTAATACTGTTTTTTTTTTTAAGGAAATGAAATTATTTTTAAATATTTGGAAAAGGATTTGTCTCTCAGAGTATGGGAACCATTGAATAATGGATAGAAAAAGTTCCATGACTAGCGGAAATGTAGATTCATTCTTCCATATTCCAATTCGCAAAACAAAAAAAAAATTAACTTAGTGTATCCAACTTTGGGCATTCTTCTGAAGTTCGCACATCTCTTTATCAGACAGCTTTTCCTCAAGGGTTCATTCCCTTCTCTGAAAATAACATAGAATTTTCTTTTTCCCCTCAAAATATATAAACTTTCATTTCACGCATTCGTGATGAAACCTTTTTGCGTTTTTTAATTATTTTAATCCAAAATTTCATTCAATATCGAAATAAATGAAGGTTAGAGTCATAATGGTATACAACAAAACCAGACAGCATTGTTTGCCACCTTCTTTTGTTTTCGGTTAAAAGGCCGTCTCATTTTATTGTCTTTTTAATTACATTTTATCTCCATTTTTTTGACTGTAATGTTTTACTTTTTTTCGTTTATCCACAAGCACGACTCTCCGTCTTCGTATTTATGGGAGTGTACCCTTTTCATGACTAATAAATCGTATCAAAACCTTTTTTTCCGCCCAGCTTTGAATTCGTTGCGGTAGGAAAAAAAAAATTCAAATATTTTTAGCGAAAAAATAATTCAAGTTAGCGTTGTTCTAATCATAGATTCAAGTGTTTTCTTTCCGCGGAAAAACTTTTCTAGTGTTTTCTGATAGCCAGCTTGTCAAGTGTCGAAAAACGAAAAAATTTCCCGAAAAAGAAAAAAAAAATTAAATCGAGGAAAAAAAAAAACCTGGCATTCTTTTTCTCTCGATCTCTGAATAAAAATTCGGTCTTTATGTAAATCCGTCATAATTTACATTTCAGCAACTAGCTTACTTTCTTTCTCTGTCACTTTTCTTCTTCGTCTTTTTTTCCTTCGTTTTCTCCTGCTTCTCTGTCATCTCGGTAATTCTTTTTTTTTTTTTTTTTTTTTACCAAGTGTCAACTTCTTTTTCTTTTCTTTATTAAAATCGATTCTGCATTTCCCAGTGTGAAAAACTGATGAGATCCCCTCCTATTTTTTCATCACGCAAACTAAACTTAAAAAAAAAAAAAAAAGGGAAATCATTTGTCGAGCTCGTTTTTATTTAAACGAGGGAGGAAAAAATAGGATTTATAAACGGACGACATTACATGTTTTTTGACAAAATATTTTTTCTAAAATATGCGAAAAGACAATTACTACTCGCAATATCGAATAGAAATTTTATTTCTTCATTCAATTATATTTATGTGTTTTTTAACGAGAAGGCAGTTATTAAATAGAAAAAAAAATTTCTGAGGCTGATCTGGGGTCGTCAAAATTGTCCATATTATATCAAGTTCATAGTGTAGGAAATGAATTTCTCTCTCTCTCTCTTAAAGGCTTTATAAGGTTTAAAGCCCTATCGAGGCATCGCAGTTCCTCCACCAGACGTCTCTAGTCTGTGCGGATCTTAATACCTCCATCTTAACTTCCACCTTGTTATAAATTTTTAAACAAAAATTACAATTTTTTTCTTTTAAAAAGAAAGAGGAACGAGAATGAAAAGCATAAAGATAACGATGTCGAAAGCTTTTATAAAACGACATGCCGTATCAAAGTCTGCACAATTTTCAAAATATAAAGCGACCGCCACAAAATGCGGTTAAAATACACCTGTTTTTCTGTCTATAAGTTGAATGTGAAGTTGTAATAAAAACAAACGACCAACTTCGGTTAACCGTTGTTAACACATACCAAGCGATTTTAGTGACTGGAATCTATTTACGTTCGATTTCGTTTCTCTATTGTCATACTCTTATCTACGTTTAAGAAATTTTCTTGCGTATACCAAATCTCGGCGGGAAGAAAAATAAACAATAAACAATAACTTTTTGGCTCGAATCTTTAACTTTATGTATCTTTTTCAGCGTAAATATTGATTCATTCATTCGAAATTCCAACTGGACCAAACCAGTTCGCAATCGATTACGCGACCATGGCTTATTTTAAATTCATTTTACCTTTTTGTTATTCGACGTATAAAACAAAAGTAATTTTCGAAATACCTATTTTATTGGTCTAATTTTAAAAAAATAAAATAAAAGAAAAAGTTAAGATCTCGCAAAAGGCTTTTTTTTTTCTTTCTTTTTTTTTTTTATCTTACCTTCTTTCTAACAACTAATTACTTTTATTTACTTTATTGTTGTTATTTTCTTTCCTGCTATTTTGAAACGAAATAATTCTTCGAATTTTGTTTTAAAATTATATCTTTCTTTCGCGGTTTATAAAAAGAAAAGAAAGAAAAAAAAAACTTTTATTGTATTAGTTTTTCCGCATATTTAGGAAGATCGTTTCTCGGTTTTAAAATCGGATTTTATTTCCTCGAATGTTATACATCGCATAATATCACTGTCGGGATTGTCATGCGATTTTTAAAGCCTCGATAAAAAAAAGATTTAATTTACGTTCTACAAAGCCTATTTTTCATTGAAAGACTTCTCAGAAAAGAAAGCATGCGGTTTATTAAAGTCGAGATTTTTTGTTATGTTTTAATATTGACTTTTTTTGAAAATTTCATTTATCTCATGTTATTCTTTTAGAAGCGAATTCCACTAGAATCGTTTTTTTTTTCTACTTGTGTTTTTCAAGATTACGCTTTGGTTTATGGTTATTTAGATTCGAAATAATGACACTGAAAAATCTTTCCCAACTGTTTCATTAGAAAACTGATGAATATTAAATGAAACACAAACAGTGAAAGCTTGCAAATGATTTTTCTCTTTCCCTAGCTGTCATCGTTAATTTTTTTCGAACATTTTTTAGTTATATGCAAAAAGGAGGGATGCAAAAAAAAAAAAGCTAGGATTCGTAAGGATTTTAATAAGTGTTTTAATCCTTTATTTATCAGTCTGGATTACTATAAACAGACAGCAAAATGCTTTCCCGTAGTTTAGATTACAGTGTAAAATGAAAAATAGAATAATAAATGAAAAACAAAAAAAATGAAAATGAATGGGATGTATACATTCGCTGTACATAACTGCATCAGAGATAGGGAACTTTCGCACGAGTATTTTTGTGAATTTAACGTGAAACAAAACATTAAGTTTCCATCTGAAGGAAACGTTTTTTTTAATTGGACTCCTATTTTCAGGTAAATCACTTGTCTTCTCGCAGTCAGAGGCGTTCTAAGGTGGAAAAGTGGGCCGCCTTTTAGAAACGTGCCCAATTTTTTAATTTTATCGTATTAATGCTTTTTCTAGTTATTGGCAGGCAACACTTTAAACCTGGCTTGATATTTTTTTGATACATCTGTATGTAAATAACTTCAAGCCCCAGTTTGTGTTTACATAAGCCGAAAATTGAAGGGGTCGTCCATCGTCCATGTGTTATGTAACTTCTGAAGAGGGGGGGTGGGGGTGAGGGTTGAAGGAGGTGTTACGCATTGTTACGGGTGGGTAGGTGGTGGAGTTGGGCCATGTGTTACCTAATTTAAATATTAAAATAATTTCAATTTTATTTAACTCTGTTGAAAAAAAATTTCCCGGTTATTCTTCAAAATAAAAAAATAAGAAAGTTTTTTTAACTCGTAAAAACTGATGAAAATACCATGAAACTTTAATTTGTTTGACTTCTAAACGAAATTTAAATATTATTCAGAGGGGGGGAAGGGTTTAGAACCCGTGTTACGTAATAAAGAAGGAAGGGGCTACAGGTTGCGTTACAAAAAATGTTACAAAGGGGGAGAGGGGGTCAAAAAGTGGCCTATTTTGCCTTAAGTAATACATGGATGACCCCAATGATAGACTTCAAATATTTCTTCGTCTTTTTAGCCTAAAAAAGGCTTTGATTTGCACCAGCGCCTTTGACTAGGGGGAATGTACCATTCCTTTTCTTTTTTTTTACTTTGACGCACCCTATTGTATCGATAAAGGCTTTTTGATTTCAAAGATAAGCAGCCATTTGCTCGTCATTTAGGGACGGGGGAGTATAAAAGTCCGCTCCGGGTGACAAAAACAGTCAGTACACCTCTGTCTAGCAGAAGCTTTCAGAACTTTTCAATATCTATTACGTGACCTCAGGATTACAAGGCACCATCTCTGAAACCACCATTTCGAGAAAAAGCGTTTTGAAAGTTTGACAGCTTATAGCTCTTAAACTGTTAGATTTTTTGGATTTTTTTTACCGTTTTGAAGCCACAATAATGGAGAAAAATTTTGGAAGTTTAAGAGAAAAAAATTGATTAATAAGTAAGTGACGTAAAAAGTCCCTAAAAACGATATTACCGGGTTACAAGGTTCTACGGTATAGAACTGTATTACCCTGTATCGGATAGAAAGGAAAGGTTCTATCTTTTTGCAATTCAGACAGCCAACGTTAAGAAAAAAATCCCTGAACCAAAGTGAATGAGTTGCCAACTTGATTAACATGATATTTGAGATAGAACCTTGTTGCTGCATTTTTTCAAGGCCAAGAGCTACATAGAACCTTTTCGACTCTCAAAATCTCGGGACTTACAAGGAATTTTGAAATTTTGAAAAAAAGGCGTTAATCCTTGCTCTTTACTGAGTAATATTATATAAAAATCGAAAAAAATGAGATGGTGCCTTGTAATCTAAGGTCAGGCCTTGTACCTAAGGTCAAGCCTTGTACTAAGGTCACGTATACCTAAATCTTCGTAATAATAAACTTATGAGGTACCCACTCTGCCCTGCCACATACCAGCTCCTTGCTCTGGATTATGAACTCATCATTTTTTACTGTCAACGTAACGCTCTACAAATCGTTCACCGAAAATAAAGAATTCGATTTTTCTCCACAAAAATCATATACTAAGCCAAATTTTGTTATTCGTAAAAGTTGAAGTTTATCAAAGGATTTTGTGTTTTATTTTTGGGGAGAAAAAAACAGAAATAAATTAGGCAAAAAGGTTTAGGAATAATCCGAGTTTTTTCTCTTTAGGGAAAAAATGAAAAATAATTACACTGGGGAATGTATTTTTTTTTCTGGAAGTATGATACGTTTTAAATTGGGTTTTTAACGTATCTTTATTCTGGTTTAATATGAAAAATCGATGTTTGTGTACTTCGGAAAATAAAATTTCCGGGCCTCGGCGGGGGAAAAAAATGAGATCGGTGAACCGATCAAAGTGCTTTATCGACGAATTATGAAATGTATATTATAAATAATATACATAACGGTTAGATTTTTGATCAGAGGTCCACCAAAGCCACTGTACGGGCATACGGAATCTGAATTTTAGAAATATAATTTTAAATTCGGAATCCTCTACCCCGAAAATATTCTCAAAAATACGGTTAGATTTTTGATCAGAGATCCACCAAAGCCGCATTATGGGCATAAGGGATTCGAATTTCGGAAAAATTATTTCAGATTCGGAATCCTCTACCCCGAAAATATTCTCAAAAATTCGGTTAGATTTTTGATCAGAGGTCCACCAAAGCCGCAATACTGGCATAAGGGATTCGAATTTCGGAAAAATTATTTCAGATTCGGAATCCTCTACCCCGAAAATATTCTCAAAAATACGGTTAGATTTTTGATCAGAGGTCCACCAAAGCCGCAGTACGGGCATAAGGGATTCGAATTTCGGAAAAATTATTTCAAATTCGGAATCCTCTACCCCGAAAATATTCTCAAAAATTCGGTTAGATTTTTGATCAGAGGTTCACCAAAGCCGCAATACTGGCATAAGGGATTCGAATTTCGGAAAAATTATTTCAGATTCGGATTCCTCTACCCCGAAAATATTCTCAAAAATGCGGTTAGATTTTTGATCAGAGGTCCACCAAAGCCGCAATACTGGCATAAGGGATTCGAATTTTGGAAAAATTATTTCAGATTCGGAATCCTCTACCCCGAAAATATTTTCAAAAATACGGTTAGTTTTTTGTTAGCTCCCACGAAAAACCCGCCAATCAGCATCCAAATCGCTTTGTTGACGTAATCGATGACGTCATATCGTGACGTTTCAAAAGTCGACATATCGGTTTTTAGGCCTATACCCATACTTTTAGCCCTGCTCACCGTTTCTGAACCACTCAACAGAATTTAACAAATTTCAATGGTAGCGTATCTGGATGAATATCTACTGCAGTACGAAAATAGGACTCAATTGGTAGCTGCGTTCGCGATTTATAGTCAAAAAAGATCTTGAAATTGTTGAAAATTTAACATTTTCACTCACTGCTTCCGAATCCCTGGATCGATTTAACTCAAAAACTAATCAGCACCTACATTTCATTAGAAGTTGCTACCCACCAAAAATCATCGAAATCCGTTCTTTCGTTTTTCTGTTTTTCCTCCGACAGACACTTTTTTTTCCACATATATTCATATATTCATACACACATACACACATACACACATACACACATACACACACACGGCCACCATCCAAATTTTGCTTTTTTCGGCATCAGGGGACTTCAAAACGTGTAAAAATATCAAAAACTAAAAATCTGAAATTTGTGCTAAAAACAATGCTTTATTCTCCCTGCGGTCGATAAAGCAAAAAGGTCGAGAAGGTTTGAAACTCAACAGCTGATCATTTTCGCGGTTTTTGACAGTATGATGAATGCTTTCTGTCGATGTTTCGACTTTTGGGACTCAAGATAAAAAAAAAAAAAAAAAAAAAAAAAAAAAAAAAAAAAACGAAAAACAAAGAATGCTTTTAATACTGTTTCATTTTTTAAAAAGCTATCACATCTTAGATATGTTATTTTGATTCTTAATTTTTTTCAAGGATTTTAAAAACGAATTTTAATAGCTTTCGAAACAAAACAATAATAGTGCCAGCCTTGCCTCTATATTTCATGGAATGCGACAACGTTGTTAAAATATCTTTACGGTTTTTTTGTATTACGCGGTTTTCAATATTTTTTATTTCATACCTAATTTTAATGTAAAAAATTTCAAAAATTACGCTATTGTCCTTCTGGTCAGTTGTGATCAATATTTCACGAAGGGAACGGTAAAGAAAAAAATGCCGTGTATCGTTTCATATATGAAATGAAGGAGTAATATTTTCTCGGCAAGGAAATCGGAAGGTTATTTTCCCGACAAAAAGCATGTTTCACAGCTCCGAAACCATTTTTCACTGATCGTATCATTATTTCCACTCGGAGTTTAATGCGTTTACACTGCTACTACGAGTTCCTGCTGTAACGTAAGATTTCTTTTGAAAAACGAATCCGCTGTACTCATTTACTTGTTTATTTATTTATTTATTTATTTATTTTTCTCATTATTTTTTTACTGGTACACGCATTACGTTTTGTAATTAAATATTCTTTGAATAAACAGAAGTTTATGCAAAAGACAGAACGGATTGTTTATGCTTCCAAGGTTCTTGATGAACTTTGTCGTTTCCATTTTTGATCACAACTAGAATTATTTATCACTGAATTCTAGTTTCCTAAATCTCTTGATAAGCCTCGATTTTCTTAGACACGGTTTTTATTCTGAATATAATTTTCTCTCCATAGCTACTGAAAAGTCCATTACCAGACACATTTTGTCAAGTTTTACGAGAAAAAGAAAAAAGAAGAAACAACTTTTTACACGCATTTAAACGGATTTATTCAACTTGGTCATTTCGAGAGCGTCGAAGACAACGGGAAGAGGAAACGATCTGATGTTACCGTAAAGTTTTAACGGCCCGAATAAAATATATTCGTCCTGGAATAACCAAAGCAGAAAGAGCTGACCAAGTAACACGTGCGTTATCTTGATTTACAGTAAGTCATCCTAAAAGATGATTTAAATTGTTCAGCTCCTAGTTTGTGCTCTCTCGCATTAACTGAGAATTTTCATACAGAAATGTTTTGTTGCCTTAGCGTGCTCTCTTTGTTGATTTATTCAAAATTCTTTTTGAATTATTTTTCGCATACATTTTCTTGTTTATAAGGGCGGTTCTCGAGAGAATTTACCGTTTTGTAATCGAAACGCGTAGGTTTTCCAGGTGAAATCTTTTCTTTTCTATTCCAAATGTAATGTATCTTTATTTCGAACACACAAGAAGGATGTCATTTCAGTTCTGATAGAAAAGCAAACGGAAAAGGTTTCTGCACAGTATTTACTCTGACAGACTATCCGAATTGAAACCGACGTCACTGTGAGGGGGGAAAAAAACCTATTTTCTGCTTTTCACAGGGTTTTCTTTTCTATTATTTTTCTGTCGAGCAAGCCAATTATAAAAATAAGTTGTCAACGTCAGGCTAACTCTTTACCGAATTGATCGGAATGGATCATCCTCCATAGAATACGATTCTAATATTTTTCTCTTGTTCTTGACTTTTATATTTTACTTTACCTTCTTTTTCTTGTAACGTCAGAGATATTTAAAAAACCTCAAAAAAAGAAAAGAGAGCAATGAATGCCGTTAATTCGAAGATGAATAAATCCGACTCGAAGATGGTCAAATTAAGAAATTTCAACCGAGCTTCTTTTTTATGTTGACGATGAAAAGCCGAAATCCATTAAAAATGTTGACTATGAAGTGAAAGATTACGGAGTAAAAAGAAACAAAAATAAAGAAAAGCTTTTAGAGACATTGTAAACGTGAAGTCATTAGTAAAATTAACGTAATTAATAAAGATTTTAAGGTGACGAGAGAAGAATATTACAGGAACACCTGCTGTTTTTACCTTTATTTATGATCGATATTTTCAGCAAAAAGAAAAAAAAAATTACCTTCATGTATTTTTCCCTTTCCTTTTTTCTTTTGCTTTTAGAAGTAATCGAAAATTCATCATTTAAATCGAATGAAATATAAATAAGACTCCGTATTACGTTTAGCAAAGATTTTCATTTCCTACTTTACTTAACGAACAATTTCGCTTCTTCTAAACTTCTAACTTCCTAACTGGTTTTATTGTCAACGAGATTGGTAAACTGAATTTTTAAAGTCCGTTTTGAGTAGTTTTTGATACTTTCTTGAAAAATAATAGTATGCGATAGCTTTTGTTCGATTTTCTTTTAAAAAAAATTTATATCGGATTATAAGTAATTTTCTTTAAGAAAAACCCCAATTAGAAGCAGGCTTACATTCCTTGTTCCAAAATAATTCTTGATCTTTGGGAATTAATAAGGGGCAAATATATTTGACATGAATTTTCGCTCTTTGTGATCATGAGTATTTTATGCTTGCTCCTCAGAGGTCTACAGCGGCTTAGTCTGGGAGGGACCAAGTCGCCCGGAGTGTTATCTTTTTAAAAAGTTTTTAAATCCCTTACCGATTATTTTTTTATTTTATTTTTTTTTTTTTTAAAGCTGAGAGCAACCAATTTTTTTCCTTATATTTTGATACATACTATCAAAAATTATTCTAATATTCAAAAATACGGTCAAAGTATTTTAATACTATTGAAAAAAGATTGTATACTGTGTATCCTGTGTATTACTTCGGCTCCTCATACGAAATTTTGGAGAAGTCGTAAAAAGACCTTACAGTTTGTGATCATTGGTAAATGATCCCAAGTTAATCACCCCATTCACATTGTCGAACAGGCAGGAGTTATGTAGACCTTTTTTTTTTCATTGAAATCGCTTGTACCTGCTTTTGTTATACGTGCGGCGATTTTTCATCCTTTCGTAATTGTACGTTCGTTCTTTTACTGAATGATATTTCTGAATTTCAGGTCATTCACTTAGCCAAAGCTACGTTGGCATAAAGGAAACCAGCCTTCTTTTTATGAGTTTAGTTTTGTTGAGTTCTCGGTTAAGTGGAAGTGCAATTTCTTTAATTTTGTGAACGGATGTACCGTATAGTGTGTATAATAATTTTTCTGAAAAATTACCAGTATGCTGACAATTTTTTTTAACGTAATAAAATAATGTGATGCCAACATGAGAAAGATCGAGCGGCCGTGAAGAGCAAAAGACTAAAAAAAACCAAGTTTAATTTTGCATTAAGGACCACAAATTGATAATGAGTTTTAGAAAGTATGTAACTCTGAAAAGGAAAGAGCAGAAATGGCCAATTTAGGGTGCCAGAAAAAGTTAGTATGCCTCTGGGTCTACGAATTATAAATACTGTCTCGAAGAAAATCCCTGTCAGGAAAAAGTTCTTTATGTCCTTAAAAGTTGGGGAAAATTACCCGGCCCTTAAAAAAGGGTAAAGTTATTATGTGGGGAAGGGTACAAAATATTCAATATGCTGGAACACTACAAACAAAATAATTAAAAAAATTTTTTCGATATATCTTGATTTTTAAAGACTGCCAGACAAAAAGCTGCAATTTTAGATGGAAAAAGTTATTAGTTAAATAAAGTAGAAACATTTTTCTATTTTCTAATTCAGGTAGGGTAGAATTTGATTAAGCCCATAAAACAAGAAGAAGCATAGTAATTTTTTCATTAAAGTAGACTTTTCTTTATAATGGAGTTTTAAAGACTTGGTCAGGTTCTATCGTGACAAGTATTTCAGTATACATCCTTTAATAGAAATTGAAACGGCATCGGTCGAATGACACATTCTTTTGTAAAAAACATATTATTATACGAAATATATACAATATAATACACATATTATTATTTGAAAAGTTAACATAGATTCTTATATAGGCATAGTCAAGACATAAACAAGACATAGCAACGTCTAATACCAACAAAAATAATATATCAAAATTTACGTAAAAGCATAAAAAAATTTGAGATACAGAGTATGCGGACAGTGTAAGTTAAAAATACACAAAAGTTTTTACTGAGTACTGAAATGTGATCCCGATCGGGCCAGATTTCAGTTCAGATTCATATCGATCACCGAAATCTGCATCGAATCGAGATCAATAGGCGTTACTTGTCCGTATAATTTTCCGGTATCGGCCGAGTTCTACAAGGGCCATCAGATAAATTTTATTATCCAAAATAATCGCGCAACAGTAAAAAAAAAAATATCGGAAAGTCTTTGCGACATTAACCCACTTATAATGCGAAGAAAGCTACAATTTTTGAAAGATTTTTAAGGATATTGCATTATTACATTAAATCAAAGTGAAATCCTTCAAATCTCGACAAACAATCAATTTGCCGTTATTCAAACGAAAGGAAAAAATAGGGGATCCTTTTTTCCCTTCCTTTTTGGTTTAAATGATGATTCGAAATTCTTATAATAACGCTGACCAACACGAACCCGAAAGAGAAAAATAGATCTTGTTAAAACTAGGTCTGAAAACCAACTCGTTTTTCTTTCCCTTTCTTTTCGAACTTTTTTCTTTTTCCTACCGTCAGATTTTATTCACTTCATCGATCACGTTTTCTTTTCCATCCAGTTGGTTGCAAAACCGAGATGTTAGCCCTTCTGTAAAATGATTTCGTTGCATTCTCTTTTAAAAAAGAAAAAAGAAAGATAATCCCCTAGAAGATTATACAGAACACCATTGTGTTGCCCTTCAATTTTATCAAGATACCTACTTTTCTTTTTCGAAATCACAAGTGTCCGACCACAACTATTTTCCAAACGAAATTACGGATTGTGTACCTTTTCGTCCGTTGGAAGATTTTAAACACTTATGCAATCTTCAAGTCACGTAAATCCTAAATCCAGAACTTGATTAGACGTATAATATTGAATGTAATTAAACATTCCGCTTGTATGTCACGTGCTATTTGCGTTTTCTTTCAGGTAAGCAAAAGGAGAAGACCACGACAAACAAACTTTGTCATATTCCTTGTTTTTGGGTAAGCTAACATTAGTTTGTTGTGTAAGAGTATTTAAACTAGGAGGTAAATTACCTCGTTTCCAACTTATTTGAGACCCTAGGTTTAAGATATTGCTGTTCATGAAATAAGCAAGTCCTGATTGTGACGCGCTAAAATCGGCCAGATAATTTTATTTCTCGGTAAAATAATGACGCACAGTTTTCCTCTCGTGATCGTTTTTGATATATTTTTTGGTCTTAATATCGTTTTTCGCAAAAGGGATTGAAAAAAAAATTGACTTACTGTTGTACTAATGAAACCGAACTGTAACAACAATGTAATAAAAGAAGAAATCCTTAAACTCAGGATTTAGAAGAAATACATCTCATGTTACAGCTGTTTGCATTTCGAAAGTATGTAAACAGACTAAATCCCTTTATGCAAATAGAAGAAAACTAACTTAATTATAGGTAAGCATCTTATGATTTCTTTGCTTCAAAAAAACAGACTCCAGCATTATTTGAAGAACAAAGTTTTTTTTTTTTTTTTACTCTTTCAATCCCGAGTAAAATAAAAAGTCTTGGTTAGGACATTCAATAAACATGCAAGTTGAAAATCATACGTCAGAAAATGTTATTAAACTGATTGAAATACGTTTCCCTTTAGGTTAAAATTATTCCTAATTTAGGAAAGAGCTTTGATGTACATCGCAGTGCAGCGTTTTAGAAAGTAATACCCATTTACATTTGAGAGTAATGCTTTGTGCTGCTTGGTTATTAAATTGCATTAGACGTCCATTTCGAATACATTTTGCAGTATATTGACAGTCATTATTGCATTTTTGATTACTCACATAATTTACTTGTTTACACTTGTTCTTCCCAGAGCTGACAATCATGTTATTAAACATCATTGCTCATCACGGTAAATGTATACATATATGGTACCTTTTGTTGTAATAACTGATTTCCAGGGATGTAATCATGGGTGCAATACTCTTATTACATGCCTCTGATTATATCACTTGTGATTTCAGTCACATCGTCAAACAAAGTTTACAATTTCGCCTATTAAAATCCTTCAATATTTTTTTTTGCCTCACTAACGTCCAAAAGTTTTTCTAAGAGAAAAACTTGAACTTCCAGGATTAAAGTAAATACAGTCGACCTCGCTTATAGTGAACTCGGTTATAGTGAACTTTCGGTTATAGTGAACCAAAAACTCGGTTATAGGGAACCAATTTTGGTTACAAAAGGGCTTTAAACATGGTTTTTTGGAGCAATTTCCTGATTTTTTATGGTTTTTGTCGTCAAATTTTTATTTAGTGCTTAAATTACGAACTGGCACAACATAAATTACGTTCCAAACTTGCGAAATGAGAGTTTTTTTGCAAAGTCAATCACATATAAGTCTTGATTAACTCAAAATTTTCAAAAAAATATGCTTTATTTTCGTAATCTCGTTAAAAATTTTAAGAAAACTCAGAGAAGTCCATTTTGGGAAGTTCGGTTATAGTGGACCTCGGTTATAGTGAACGAATATTGACCTGTCCCTTGAAGTTCACTATAAGCGAGGTCGACTGTATCTGAGTTACGGTTGTTTGCATTTTGAAAATATGTATACTTATAGTGAATTTTAAATAACAACGTCTTTTGCTAGAAAATTTCAGTGCTTAATGCTTTCCCCACCTACGTGTTACATATCCTCTAGATATTCGGAATTGGGAAACGAGGGGACTATTTTGATTCTTAAAACGTATGCTTATGACAATCTTAAGCTTTACAATTACGTCACAACAGAGGGTGGAACAAATTATATATCATTAGAAAGGTAAACGAGTTGTAATATTTCGCTTATGGAAACAATTGAAGGTTTGTATTTTCTCCAATGCTATAATTTATTTCACCTTATATAAAAATTTTACAAAATGAGCCAATTCAAAGAAAATCTGTGCGAAAACCGATAAATGATTCAGACTTAATTATCGACAAGCCTGATTTTTTTATCCTTTCCAGAAAAACAAAGCATGAATCGTAAAACAAAATTTTGCATGGTTATTTTATTAAACGACATGTTATGCACACGCGACTCTAACGATGCTATTGTTTTTTTATTTTATTATTATTATTACTTTTTTTCCAGTGGAGGTAGAAACAATAAAAAAGGCTACCACCATTAGCAAACATCATCAGAATCGTTAATGTCGCTATTTACTTTTACTGTTTAAAGAGTGTTATGAAATGTAAACTATTTTTTTAAACAACGCAGTTACATGTCTTTATTCCATCAATTATGTCGGGGGGAAAAAAATCTAATCCTTCGAAGCATCATGTGGGTGACGAACTTACTATCAAAAAGTCAAAAAAGCACTTTTTTTGTGAAAAGGGAGAAAAAAAAAAAAAAGATAACTACGTCGCTAATAATGTGAAACAGTGAAAGGGAAACGAGAAAAACATGTGAAAACGGGTTTTTATCGATGATGAAGGAAGAAGGAAACGGAAGAAAAAGGGGATATGACGAAAATAACAAATTGAATACTTTCTGTGAAAGAAAATTTATCAATCTGGCTTTTATTACGGTATTTTTCACTAATAATGGATCGAAATAAAATATTACCAAACGGATGTTTTTCACAGCGGATTGTACGCTGGAATCGTAATGAAAGTATTTGAAAAATTATCATGTTTTTATTTTTTACTTTTTTTACGGGAAATCTTAAAAAAAATTAAACAGGATAAAATAAGATGATTCTAAATCAAGTCAAATTTCATATGACGAGCTTGAATGGCTTAAGTGAATTTTCAAATTTTAACAATTTTTTTTTTTTTCAAAGACAAAAGCATCGCAGATTATTATTTGAAAATATAAAAAGGATCTTTTTAAACTGGTTTGACTTTTTTCCTTGCTTATTAGATTTCCTTGTTTAGGGAGGTTTTACTCCTTTATTTTCCCAAAGGCGAAATAAAACACACGTTAAGACTTAAAATTAAATTAGGGATGATTTAGCTAGGCTTTATATAGATCGTATACATATTCATATAGACATTTTTTATCAGAACTTCCAAATTTGGTGTTTTGATTATAAGGTACGAAGTATCTTTTTCGATTTTATAGTTTAAAACTATACATTGCTACTATTTATATTCTATTTTCAAGGCATGTAATCTGCCAGTCGCAAGAGCATAGTGTTATGCGGGAAATAGCGGCAAAAAATAATGCGCAAATCAGGTCAAAAGTGCATTAATATCCCTTATTCATTCGTTCCTTAGAATTAGTTGCTTCTTGTTGTAAGAGCGCAATGTTCTGTAAGTGTAAAAACAAAAACAAAAAAATAATGAAGAGGTACTACTTGCACTGCCCACTCGGTTTCTTATTTTAATCTTGCTCTAAGCTTTGTAGTTTTTAATGTTTTTCGTTTTTCTTTATTTTTTAACGCCAGGAAATGGGAAAACTTTCAAATTTTATTTCAAAAAAGAAATGGCGAGTTTTATAATGCTTTTATTACTTACGGCGACTCGGACAAATGCATGAAAAACTGATTTAAGAAAATGGTTTTTCACTAACAAAGAAAATGGTTTCTGATTTATTTAATTGCTCACCAGGGAGCGGGACACCGTAGAAGGGGCTGGGGCAGCGCTTGATCGTCAGTTATACTACAATCCGCCTTTTTTTTTCATTGAAGAAAACTTTTATCACCTTTTTTTTCTAAAAAAAAAAAAAAAAAAAAAAAAAAAAAAAACAATAAAAAAGATGGAGAAAAAAAGAGAATTCCTATTTCATTTTTTTATGGGAATTGATTCTTATAATGGTTTTTATTTTGTGAAGAGAAAAACGGAAAACAAAATATTCAAAAAATATATCGCAAACGGGCAATTCACTAGGTCGGAACCATTTCAGTTGTAGGATTTTTCTATTTGCTCTAACGAAGAGAAATTGTGCCTCGAAGCAATTCGTGTTGGTGCTTTTTCTAGAAAAAATATAATTTAAAGAAAAGAAAAAGTATATATTGGCAAATGTGCGTGTTTTTTTTTTATAATAGCTGCGTTTATATGTCTGACATTTTCTCACGGTATCAATTTCAAACTCGTCAAGAAATAAAAATAAGAAATAATAAAAATAAAAATAAAAATAAAAAATAAACATGGAATATAAACTAAATAAACTGTCAGCTCCAAAAAAAAGGAAAGCACATACAGTGCAATCAATTCGAATATCTATCTTAAAAAATTTAGGCCAAAAGTAGTCTCAACAAATAAAAGCGGCACATAAAATGGGTTGTATTAATTAAAACGGCGAATAGACAGTCTATTCGAATTCTCGGTATAAAAACGATGCCAAATCAAAACGGAAATCCATTACATCGATGAATACACCTTTCAGGATCGAAAACAAAAGGAGGGAAAAAATTGGCGAAATCAGCTTCCTTTTATATATATGTATGTTTAAGAAAGGCGGAAGCTAAAAAAAGTTGTTAGATATTTTGTTTTGACATATCTCTGAAACAAAGGACATGCAATTTCCTGGGCGCTTTTATGTCTGTCAGCGGACCATCGATTTCTGATAATGTACAAACTCGTCCCTAATATTGAAAAACTTTTTTCCCTTTCAAAAAACGTTGCCGGATTTTCTTAAGAATGTCTTCCGTCAGGTTATCTTTTTATTCTGCATGTATAATTAAGTTTTCTAGGAATTCTGACAAAGCTTGGTTGATTCCAACAAAATCTGATAAAGGGTGCTCCATGAAAATAATAAAGCGCCTGCTTTTGGTTTTAGTAACAAGTTAGGGATCATACAAGTATTAAGTAAGCACGGAAGAGGGGAAGGGAGGGTCTCCAAAATGCTTACGCTAATGTTAAATCTCCCTAAGAGGAGATTTAACACGAGGAGATAAGCCTATTTTTGCTCACTAAGAGAAAGGGGGGATCTTGAAAGGCCAAAATAATGCTAACGCAATACTCGTATGATCCCTTATGCTGACTTCCATGTTTTTAACAAAAGCAAAAACAGGAATAACTAATTTCAGGTTTTGCAGAAACAAAACTAAACCATGCATTAAATAAGGTATAGACCTGCGCAGTTCATTAAAGTTTATCAAAGCGTAAATAAAGTTCATTCGGAAAATCGCAAGGGAGGAAAAAGAGAGGTTTCGAAAAACATTCATAAAAGTTTATACGGTCGCGCTTGTATAAAAAAAAGAAAAAAAAAGAAAACTGTGTTTAAAAATTATTAATAATCTTATGGGAAGGATTTTCCTGTTTCTGAGAATAATCAAGAGAGATGTACCGGATTCCCCTTTTTTGTGGGAAACGGACGTTATGATTACTTAATTTTGCTCTTTTCGGTTCGACTAGCGGAAACTCAAAAAGATTGTTTTCGCGTTAGTCGTTTTCATTAAAAACTTCATATATTACGAAAACCTAATTTAGCAAAATAGTTGGTCTATATTAATCTTTGTAATTCAAATATCGTTACCAATCCCTGTAACTGGACTTTCTAAAACGGTTTTTTATATTTAATTTTCTGTATGGATTCCTGGGATTTTAATATCTTAGAATACGCACCAAATACAGTTTGACCGTATATTCTTGATCTTTTGTTTGAACTTTAGTGTCTGCGGTTTATTGGGACTGTAAAAAAAATGATGTTGATAAAAAACCAATGATCCAATTCAATAAGAATTCCCCCCAAAAAAATAAAAATAAATAAAAATAAAAATGAATAAGTAAATAAATAAATAAATCGAGGAAATAATTTTAAAATTAAAAATTAAATAGTTTGTTACCATACTCTCTCAGCCTCAGGCGCAAAAGAAAAAAAAAGAATATACAGTATATTTGTTACTTTTACACCCTCCCTTGGAAGCTTGTATCAAAATGAAGTTCGATCTTTACAGTTGAAGAAATTGAAATCGCATTACCGCGGAAGTGCCTTATTTTTCCACTTCATTGTTCGTTGCTTTTCGTCCAAGACCGATAATGATTACAAGTTTTCTGATAAAATTATGTATTTCTTATAAAGCGACAATTTCTCCCCTGATACTTTAGGAAACTCGATATTTCAATAAAATCGAATAACTTTAAAGGAGGGATTGGAAATCAAATCAGGCAATCTTTACGTTAAATGAATTCTTTTCTTTTTCAATTATTGCTGTTTGGCGTTGAAACAATTTTATAAAAAGTATTATTTTCATTTAAAAACGTTGATATTCAGTGAGGAGTGGTAAGAATCAAAAAGTTTTAGTTTTATGACACTTATACCGAGGAGCTATCGACAATCAAACAAAAATTTTAACGTTCTCTTCAAGCACTCCCAGGTGTTATAAAAAAATGTGATCAGTCTGATATTAACTTTATGTAGCACTAACATCAAACCAATGTCAGATCGTTGACTTGTATTAAACATATATCGGTCAAATATTCACTTAATATAATAATGACAGTAATAGATGTTTTAACTTGCAAAAAAAAAATTTAGATTTCACAAAATAGAATAATAACGGTCTGAAGTGAGCCTGATATTGCGGCAACATCACTAAGTTTTGTGAAGTTTCTTTGAAAATTTTTTTTAGAAGTTGTACTTTACGTTTTTTGGAATTTTCGTACCTTATACCTGAAATGGGGACAAGAATATAGGCAAAATCGTAATCTACGATTCAAGAGCTTTGGCTGTTCTGCCCTTCGTTTTTTGAAATTTTTTGTTCTTCCGCTTGAAAAAGTGATAAGAATAAAACCGTCAAAAAAATTCTAAGTCCATCGTTTGTGGGCTTAAATAATCAAATTATCAACCATTTTTGTAACTTAAGGAGTGGTGAAGATGGTAAGGTGAAGGAGTTGTGACAATAGAAATCTAAACGGAGTGGGTTCTAGTCTCAGTGGCAACTTTTTTTTTTTAATTTTCAAAAAACTAATGTCACTCTAATATCATTATGATATAAACCTTTTTACAGTGCGAATTCTTTATTTTAAATCATTGTGATGTCTGATCAATAACATTGTATTATACAATTTATATCATATTAATATTGTCATGATAACACTTAAATCTTAGGCTGATATTTAATTTGAAAAGAACACCTGGGCTATCTGCTGCACATTATTTATTCGTTATTGTGTTACATTTTAACTTAAAAGGCAATTGAATTTAAAAGAAAAAGCACTCATCATTTTTACACTTTACCATATTCGAAAGTATACATCAAGAACCTAGTGGAAAAGGAAGGTTACTAAAACGACATAAATCATAATATTCTAACCGCCACAATATGTTGAAGACATACCTGTCAACCATATTTTTAATATATATTTTTCAAAAAGAAGAAAAATACATATATAAGACATGTGTATATACGTAAGGTTCACATTATAAAGATTCACACGCCTAAACCATTCAAATCGGACGAAACATTCATCTGAATTTTGATAGGATTTCTTTGTATTCATTTCGATTTAAAAGAAATATATCGAATATCCGTGGAAATTGAAAAATGATTCTCTTTTCCGGATCGTTTTGTTTAAGAGTGCCTGTTCGAACAACATTTTTCCCGCGCTAAATCGAAACCCATGAAAAAAAATAAAAAAAAAAAAAAAAAAAGGATTAAATTCAAATAAAAATCATATGAAATAATTATTATTCTTCAACAAAAATAAACATAAAAATAAAAACTTTCGTTTTCTCCGTTTATTTTTTCTGGTCGAAAATTTGGGAAACATTTTATAACCATACATTCAAGTTTAAAGAGGACGTATTCTGCATACAAAATAAGAGTCGGTTGAAACATTTTTTATTACACAAGCTGCTCCATGAGGTTCCACCAGACGACATTATGAATGGCATTTTGAATACAAATTCAGGACACTTCCGTCACTCAATATTTACAGTTTTTTTCTTCTTTTTTTTTTCATTTTCTTGATGATGTAAAACGGGTAATTTCAGTTTTCTCTATAAAAGAGAAGAGGGAAAGCGATTTTATTTCGAGGAAAAAAGTATTTCTCGAATTACGCTCGGAGAAGCAAATGCATTCGGTTTCAGAATTAGATTACCGAACGTTCCTGGGGTATGGCCTCGTGGATTCGAATCCATTTGCAAACCAGGGATTTTCCCTTTTTCACTTTATGTCGTCAAAGCAACTGTGAAATTTGGGAAATTCGAGAACGCACAAGGAAACTACCTCAGCTTTTTACCAATTTAATTCTTATAAAATAATTCGGGGAAGTTATTTTGTTTTTTTAAAAGGTCAAATTAAATCAGTTACAAGTTCGGAATTAACGAAAGTAACAAACGAGGGTTTTAGAAGCTCCATGGAACTTGCATACAGTTCTAATGTAGCCGAGCATTTTTGCGGATTGCATGGGTCTAAAGATGACCTAATCGAATTATCCCAATCGTAATATGTGAAATAACATGTCAATCATATTTTTTAAACCCCTCTCCCCCCACTCTCCCAAAAAAAGTACAACTTACCAGAAAAGAAAGTACGCTTTAACTACTCTTCCGTCCGTCCCCCTTTCGAGAAAGATCTGCACTCATTTTGATTTTTAATTTAACGAGTATTTTAGCTCTGTCAATGTACCCTAGGTAAATAAAAACAGCAGTCTTATGAGGATTCCCTCAGCTCCCTCATTTTTTCATTCGGATCGCATTAATAATTCCCCAAGTGGAACATTTTTTGTAAATAACAGTTACCAGGATTGCCGACGGTTTTGATTTTTGAAATTGAATTTTCTATCTTTAGAACTTTCTGTTCCTACCAAATCTCTAAAATTAAATTCTTCAATAATTAATTTTAAAGTAAATTATGTTTTATTTTTTGAAAATAATAAGTATATTATATATATTAGTAAAATATAACGATACCAATGTTAAGGTACCACTTGTTGCAACAAGTGCTTTGGATTCGCAAAACACTAAAATTGTCGCGGTGTATTTTAAATAAAAAAATTTTACATAATTGCTGGGAGCCGGTAAAAATGAAAAAATTAATTTCTAAAGTGAACTACATTATAAAAACTAAAAAGATTAAAAGTATTAACTTTTAGAAATTTTCTTTTACTGTCATATCTGTAATTAAGTTAGTGAGATGTTAAGGAAAAGACTTTATCAAAAACACGTTCGCTTTTGTTAAAGTGTTTCACTCTTCATTTCGACATTACCTATTTATCGAACGTTTTACTTTTAATGACATCAGTTCCCTTGCTTGCGAGAAAGAAAGGATTTCATTCACATCTGAGACGGAAAACTAGATTAACGGAATAATTAAATATTCGCTGGAAAATATTAAGAAACGACTTTGTAAGCTATTTCCTCTTTATTAATCAAACTTACACGAAACCCAAATTTTTCATACACTTTTTTTTTTGTTGCGGTTTCTCACCGAAATTTCTAATATATCGAGAATTTTTAAAAATGTCCAACATTAAATTTGAAATTTCCTCCTCAGAATTTTCAATTATCACGGCCATTACAATAAACGACGGTTAAATATTGCTATAGCCTTTTAGTTGGGATCTAATTGTTTAGTTTGATCGAGAGCACAAACAGATATTTGTATTCCCTTGGGCTGCGTTATTTCACTTTCAGAAACAGTCGCTGCTGCCCATTTGAGGGTGATTTTCCTTCCGTTCCTGCCGGTTGGTTATACAAGTTTCCTTTTCAAAACAATACATTTGATTGTCAAGGGGTGAATTATTCTTGTCATTTAATTTACATGATGAACGCATAATATTTGGATTATAAGCAGTATATTAAAAAATGCGATTTTTCAACCAACAAGCAAAAAAAAAAAAAAAACAAAAGTGGATGAAATAGCTTTAGGAATTGAGATTTTTTTTTTACTTTTTTTTAAAAAAATCGTCAGCATTAAGATTTCCCTACGAAAAATTTTTAAAATGATCCTTTGAGACTTGCAGCTGTTTAACAAAAATTTTTTTTATCTTTCAGAAGAAAAAAAATTAGAAATTTATGCAGGACGTGTTTCAACAAAAAAAACAAAAAAAAAAAAAAAAAAAAAAAAAAAAGAGGAAAAAATACTTTGCTTTCTGGCAAAACAAAGCTTTCGTTATTATGTTGACACAGTTCTTTTTCTGAGTCGACGGTCAGAAGAAAAAATTTTTCGAAATTAAAAAAAAATTGTAACTTGAAGTAGATAATAAATTAATTTTCGGCACAAAATCCGCCTAAAATCATAAATGAATAATAATAATAATATATAAGTTAGTCGTAAGTGTTTTGGCTTTTTTTGTACTGCTAATTAGAACTGAACCTGTGTTAAGTTAACACATAAGGAAAGAAAACCGTTTTCCAAAAAAATTATCGCATTTACTTAATGGGATATAAACATTAACGACGAAAATAATTTCTTAGAGTACTTAAAATCGATTCCACTTTTACCATCCTAATAAATGAATTATTTCCTATAACCGAAAACAAAGTTTGCTTTTACCCAACAAACTGGTAAAATAATGGGTTTATTTAACTTATTATTCAACTTTGCTGAACTTCGTTAAACCTCGTTTAAACGAAAACGATTATGTAGACATATAAACGGTATAGAATATATATAAAAGAAAATGATTAATGTCTTACCATATCGGAAGTATGATCACACTAGCCGAATTCTCACACCTCTCCCTCCCTTTCGTTTGTGATTATTATAACTCCCTTTTTTCGGGTTTTGGGAAAATCTGCAAACCAAGAGATTTAAATCGGTTTCCTATAAAATGAAATATTGCGAATTATGTCCCCAGCCGTCGTGATCGATTTTTATAAATTAGCACCGGGAGTTAATAATACGTTCTTAAAAAAGAATAAAATCGCTTTTTAAAAATTCGGGGTAACATCATTTATTAAAAGCCGAGAGAAAAAAAAAGGAAAACGAACGATCCTATTAATCATGAGATTTTGAAAAAAGAAAAAAAAATATTTGTAAAACAAGAGAACGAAAAAAAAAAGAGGGGAAAAAATTTTTTTTCTTACTCATAAATTTTATCGAAATAGGATATAGCGTGAGAAATAAAACCTTTATAAAAAATTACAAATTTAAAAAAAGGCTAATCTAATCTTTTACATAAAAAAGATCGCATCCTATTGACTTTCTGCCTTTCAGAAGCATTAAATTTGCTATGGTGTTGATTAATCGAATAATTGGATTCATCTTCATGTCAGATAAGCTTATACGTATAATTAACACAGCTTTAATGGGATGTTTTGTCAGCTTTAATGATTTTTTCATTTATTTATTCATAGGTTGCTTCTAATAAATCTTTGGCCCGTCAATGAAATATTAAGTTCAGCGAATAAGAGGGGAAGTGTCAGGCAAAAATTACGTTTAATTTTGTATATTAAAACGCTGCGCTAAGGAAAATAAGCGATGTGCAACACGTATGGAGCCCCTACCCAACCGAATTTGATAAAATTTTCAGGAACGGTAGGTACATTTATAGGTATAGATTTGCAGGTTCTTTTCAATTTTCCGATATCTTTTCCCGTTTTCCGGTAAGAGCGGAAACAACAAATTACCCCATGTTAAATTGCCTGTAATTGATTTTTGGAATTTTTGTCCAGCACTTACAGAGTCCCTACCTGATCGATTTTGATGAAATTTTCAGGAACGATGAGGGACGAAGCTCCCGATCAAACTTTACATCGCGACAGTTGTAACAATATACTCGTCTGTTTGACGGCGAGCACTAGTTATGATTAAATTACGAACCTAACGAAATTATACGCTAAGTTCCCGATGGGTAAAGCTAGGCGTCCATAGTATCAGTGTGGGCACCAAGCTAAGGGTATAGTGAATGATGTTGGTATGATATTGATGACAACAAATGTATTAAGTCGACGTTGGGAGCTCAAGTAAGAGCGAAACCAAACTCACCTGATTCTTTTGAAGATCAAGCTCATGGGCTATGTTTTCAAAAGCTATTCCCCTTGTAGTGAAACTAGACAAGTGAAGCAAGCCTGACAACCCTGGTAGAAATAAAAAATGTTTTATTGGACAAACCAAGATCAGTCTTGGAATATCAAGATTTAGTCTTGGATCAGTACAGGATATCCATGTCCGAAAAAATTCTTTCGTTACTTTCAACAATCTTGGTCGGGTATTGAACGACCAACATTGCTGAAGGTTTCGTCCATCAACTTTGGTCAAATCTTGATTGATCAGCATTGCATTTTTTTCCTATAATATAACTTATAATTCCTATATATGACTTATAATTAAACATAATTTAATTTATAATTTTAGTCAAACGCGGAAAGCATTTTTGAATCTTAAACTATCACCAAACTTACTGCGTCCAATTTTTTCAAAATTAAAAAAAAAAAAAATCTCGTCACAAGTGCTAAATCGCCTTGGGTAAATGCAATGAAATTTCGGATGGTTTGTCTATATAATATAAATGGATTAGAAAACGGTCATCGAGCTTTGTTCAAAAAACTACAGTACCTGAAATTTACCCAGGGTCGGGGGCAAGATCCGTTCGTTTGCACTGCCATAAACTTTTTTTTCTTTTTTAAATAAAAATAATATTTTGACTCATCAATATTTTCTGATCATTCAAGCTTAGTTTAAATGTAAAAAATGCAATTACAAGATTTTGAAAACACGTATTGGATTTTCAGAGTCACCCATTACTGGCCCAAGCAAGATATGAAAATCCGTCAAAACTCAACTATAACTCGAAAAAAAAAGTCTTGGATTACGAGTTTGGGTCAATCTAGATCCAACCTTGATCCAGTAGAGGAAATCATAGTTATTCATATGCTAAATGTTAACATGAGCCGTGGGATAGCAATTGCGTTCAGTCCTAGTTAGTAAGTTACTGGTACTGCTTGAAATATAAAAACATATACTATTTTTTGTTGCCTATCTAAAAATTTCGTCCATAAAATTGAACATTTTTTCTTCTTCAGGTTTTAGATAAATTCAATTTTGAGCATTCTGGAAGATCAAGAATCCTTTTTTGACGTACTTTTGGAGAACTGAGACGCAGATTTTTCTGGATTTGAACCAGAAATTTATGTTAATCCACAGTGTATATAGATATCCCATAAAAGAAAATAATGACAAACAGTTCTCAATTTCCAAAGCTATGATCGGAGGGTTTTTTTTGGACTAAAAAACCCGGTAATGTGCATTCTTAAATAGTAGGAAAAAGTAACTTTTCATCGTCTCGAGAGAAAATATTTAAAATCCGACATTTTTTTACGTTATCCTCCGAAGTCTTTTTCAGATGATTTAATTTCTCTTTATTACATTAAGGCTCCGAGATCACAGCGAATGGCGTTTCTCGGGAAACTAAAAGATAAAGAATCCCACACTGCTTCGGGAAATAAATAAATAAAATAAACGGAAAGTTTTTAATGGCGTCCCGGACACAGATGGGAAAAAACCCAGACTTATTATATTGCGCTCGTGAATAACTTAAAGGAATGGCCAAATTTTTTCTTTTTTTTCCGAAACTTTATTTTTAGCTTTAAGGTTTATTCATTTTTCATCAGAGAAAAAGTTTTGTTGATTTCGTTGTATGTAAGCATTATATTATTTTTGAATGGTAATAATAATGTATAGTGGATATAAATTTTGTACCTTGTTAAGGATTATCTCTGTCCTTGACGAGAGTAATGGTTTTCTAATTAATTCACATTCAATCGAGAGGACAATGCGGATTGTTAATACATTATCATCATAAGCAATTTCCTGTTGGCGAAATTTCTGTGGGAGCCATGAGGGATTATGTAATAGTCAAAAGGTTATTATTATTGTTTTGGAAACTGAATTATACCTCAGGTTATATTTAAATGATGCACAATTTAATATGTCGGAAGCCATATCAGAAGAGAGTATGATATCCACTAGAAGTGGATATCGAAATTAATTCTGGTTTGCCAAAAATGAGCAATCAGAGAAATAATTGCCTAGTTTAAATATTATGATTGGGTCCTTATGAGGAACGAATATGCATCTCCGCTGAAACCGCT
Organism: Liposcelis bostrychophila; assembly: GCA_037577465.1. Lineage (NCBI taxonomy): Eukaryota > Metazoa > Arthropoda > Insecta > Psocodea > Liposcelididae > Liposcelis > Liposcelis bostrychophila. Next base: position 16,005,388 of record CM075212.1, on the reverse strand, counting down.
GAACTCTATGGTAACTGTTAATCACGAAAATGGATAAATGTCAACGTAGAATTTTTAATTAGGTAACAATATGTTGCCTTCACAGGTGAATTCAAATCAATTCATTTTTTATGAGTCGGTTGAACATGATTCGTTTTTTTTTTGTCTGCTGTATTCTGCTAAGCTCCTTAAAACACAATTTATTGATTTATTTTTATATAGTACACCATCGAATTTTAAAGTCCTAGAAAATCCATCGTTTTCAGGGATAGCCGAATTGTCTGCTTTCTACCAAAATTCCAATATTTGATTTCAAAAGCTAAACTATTATTGAAAATTCAATCACCTTTAAAATTTTTTCAAGTGTTCGAAAATTTTATGAAAGTTTTAGGTATAGTTGTAGGAAAATATTTGTCATGGCATGGCAATGGAAGAAAAGATGGAAAAGATCATACGAAAAGGCAATTTTCAACTTTGTATAAAAAACTCTAAACCTCAGAAAAACAAGAAATATTATATCCTCGACCCTCCTTTACAGCAAACGTTTTGAGACCACTACTATTTTTATTGAACTCATTTTATTCCATTTTAATACCACACAGACGTTAGTCCTAATACAAAAATCTACCACCCTTTAGAAAAATTTAAATAAATTAATTATATATAGACATAATTTTTTTTTTCAAGGATTTCCTTGATTCTGAATTACCTTCACGTCAAGGTAACGTTTTCCTCGAAATGAATTTTCATCATTCAAAATGCATTTTTCATGAGAAACCTTTTGAAAAAGAAATTTGTTTTATTAATATTCCACCCGGGTGCAACTATGCGATTTAATTACTTATAAGATGTTATGCTTATAAAATAAAAAACCAACTGGGAGGAACACATCGCTGCTTCTTTTTTTTTCCGAAATGTAATCCGGTAAAACTAAAACCAAAGGAAATTCACAAAACGCTGACACTGATAACGAGAAGAAATTTATCATGTCAGGATCTTAAAAAATTTCTCGTATCTCTGAGAATTCTTTCCTTCTTTCCCGTTTATATGAGGATAAGTGCTAGGATTTAGACGACTTTTCAGCAAATTTTTTTGCTGTTAACGTTGTTTACTAAAAGCATCATAATAAAACGATAAAAAAAAGAAACCTTTTTGTGGTGAGTTTGATTTATTTATAACTTGAGACAAAAATATAATGCAGTTTGCATGCTCGAAGATTAATCTGCCTTACTTAACTTAATAAGGCTTTAATATACTGGGCTGTGTGTGTAGTGCACTTTAAACGAGATTCGGGTTCAAGATTGTTTCACTTTTTGTCTTGTAACTCATTAAACACAACAAGGAAAACTTTTCACGCTAACTGCCTACTAAGATTCAACGAGTTTTAATGAAAAACCGTGTAAGAGAATTTTTTTTTGTCGCTCGTTTTTCTTTTTTAAACCTTGAAAACCTTCTTTATTTAGAAAGAGACATTAAGTTTTACTTATCGTTTATTTTCATTACTCCAAGTTAAATTATTTTCTCATAATATTTTACAAAATTTATAGTACCAGGGGGAAAAAGGTGAAAAACGTTCATCGTGTTTCAAAAAAAAAAAAAAAAAAAAAAAAAAAAAAAAAAAAAAAAAGAGGAAAAATCGAGGTAAGCAAGACCAATTACTAAAACGGCTGAGTGCTTATAAATAAAAGCTAAGTCAATGGATAAGAAAGCATGAGAAGAGGGAGAATAAAAAAGAGTTATTTACACTTTGAAACAGATGTGGAGACCATTATAATGTGGGAACACGAACCACGAACGAGCCGGAATCTGTCATGCGTTTTATTATAAACATCCGACATCCTGCGCTTTTATATGTGCTTTCTGATTCCGAGAAATATATTCAGAGTTTTGTAAACTTATCAAAAGTTACATCCCAGAGTACTGACCAAAACGTTCGCTTTACGTCTTTTACGAATCACTCATTTTAAAAAGATGATACAAATATTTTGATTGTAAACTTTATTCAAACAGTAGGCCTAGAATGATTTATTTGTTTTGGACTTGAAAAAGTAAACTGGAATCAATAAAGAAAATTTTCGATTCCCTCATCAATGGTTTTATTTTACTTTGAGAATTTGGTCAATAATAAATCATTATTTTTGAACTTTCTTACAAATTAAATGCTTTATGTTTACTTCTTCGATATTTAAAAAATTATGGCCTAAATTGCTTCTTGTATTACGCAAAACCCCTAATCGTACATTTCAGTTGATTCTTTCATTATAAAAAAAAGATGGTGTTTTAAAGGCGAAGAAGGATGGTCTAAAAATAAACCTGTCAAAAAGGCAGATGAAAATAATTACGGAAATAATGAAAAATATCCTGCAAACGCACCACGACCAAGATGTATTCAAAAGGAAAAATATCTTGGATTTGCCTCGAAAAAATGTATCTTGATAAGATTTGCTTTTAGCCTACACATTTAAAAAATATTCATACTTTTTTAAAATGCTTCTTCTACATGAAACGGTATACCTAAGTGTAAGTATATATATATATAAGTATATATATAGAAAGTCTAAACATTTTTTTATATTTATCAAGAAATATGTATTTTCATTGGAAAAGCATCCATTTTTCGTGCAATTAAAAAAAAAAAATTCAATTACCTAACAAATTTCATTAAATTTTAGTCACAATGTTTTATCTTCTGATAACAAACGAGTCACTTACGCATTTTCGGCCAAATCTAAGAATCAATTACTGAAGTAACAGCGGTCACTTACCTAGAAAGAAAAATAAAATAGAATTAAAATTAATTAAAATCTAAATTGAAAATTTTGATAAAAAAAATATTTAAAAATAAAAATTGAAAAGAAACTTTTCTAAGAACTTGAAAATTTTTGTACAAATTTCCCCAAATTTAGGTAGAAATTATATTAGAGTATAATTTTTACACGTTCCTAGTTTATTTATTTATTTATTTATTTACTGCTCTTTTTATTACAACAGTTACAGGTTAAAAAAAAAAAAAAATAAAATAAAATAACAGCTACAATCCAAAAATTAAAAAGTTAAAAAAAAAAAAAAAAAAAAAAAAAAAAAAAAAAAAAAAAAAAAGGCAAAAATAATAAAATAAAATAAAATAGCAATCTACCGGTTTGGAGTCGGTCTAAATAAGAGCCTCTTCAAGTGTCTTTTCTTAGCAGAGAAGTCAAGCTCAGGGAGGAGACCGCGCTGCAAGTTCCATGCCTTCATTGCCGAGTACATAGGGGACTGTTGCATGATTTTTGAAAGTGGCAAAAAGAACCCAGGTTCGTTATTCGTCGACCTAGTACGGTTGTAAGGTACCCGGAATGACAGCAAGGAAAGCAACGCGGGATCGTCTATATTGCCACCAATGAGATCGTTAAGAAAAGCAATCCGAATGAAATTACGCCGGGTCTCAAGTCTCTCCATCTAGAGTACGGAGTGCTAATCTGGGCTCCTACTCAGGCTAATTACATCCAAATGCTTGAGTCCCTCCAGCGTACTGTTCTTAAATACTTATATTTCAAAAAACATAAAATTTCCGCACCTGTTGACATAACCACCACTTGCCTTCTTGAGGAATTTCAGAGGAAGTAGGTTTATACGGGTATACCGGTATTTTACGTAAGTTTTTGCAGAAAGGACAACTAGGCCACTTCAAAATTAAGTAAACTTATCGCTTTTTTTCACCGATTTATACTTGTATAAATAAATATTTTAGAAATATTTTTGTAAACGAATGAAAGGTCAATCGGTCACCTTCACAGGTTCATATTTTTATTACTCTTTTATGGATATATATTTTGGATATAAGGACAATATTGTACACCTGCAATCAGCCTCAACCCTTAGAGTTTATTTTTATTTTTCCGCGTGGGTAAAGTTTTTCTGAAAAATATTTGAGGAATCAGGATTCAGATAAAGGTCTTTTTTTATCAGACAGATATGCCCTCCAAAATTCCTTTCCTTTAGCTCCCAGTGTTTTTGAATGCACGTAAATCGTCTAAGTTTTGATTTTTCTTTCTCAGATTTCATGTGCTGCTATGACTTTAAGGCGTTGGTTACATTACTCGAAAATTTTTGTTCGAAGAGTTTCAAAAATTTTTTCTCGATGAAAGTGTTTACACTTTTCGAACATATGTTCGAAAAGTTTCGATGATGTTCGATATGTTTGATGATGTTTGACGTTATTTTTGGGGTTGTATTATATTTTTTTAAATAATGGCAAAATACATATATCATCGGCCGAGTACCCATATTAATATAATACCACCCCAAAAATAACAAACATCATCAAACATTTCGAACATGTTCGGAAAGTGTAAACACTTTCATCGAGAAAAAATTTTTGAAACTCTTCGAACAAAAATTTTCGAGTAATGTAACCAACGCCTAATCCTTATCAAGCTCTATCATGTTTTGGTTCACATTTTTCCGGGATTTAAAAAATCCTGTCGACTTACACGAATATAATAATCCGGCTACTTCATTCCCTTTAAACTCGGTGTATGCCTTTGTAAAGGCACAAAATTAAAGGCTGTTTTTTTTTCTATTTATGGTATTGGAGGTCAGACCGGGCCAAAACTTGTATGAAATAATTTTCTTCACATATAGAAGAAGAGCATGATCAAGTATTTCGGTGTACTTTCGAACGTAATTTAACCTAATATTTGACGAAAAGGTTAGATTAAATTGTTTGTTTATTTTCCGAAACTAAAATAACGTGGCCCTACTTAATCAGGCCAATCAGGCGCCTGATTGGTCCGGACAGGCATTGGACAGGCTCTTCTAAATGTGAATTAAAGAGTTTCGTATATTTTTCCGGCACAGTGTGACGCTCGAAAAAAAAATGATGAACATAAAATAAAATAAAAAAATTAAATAAATAGAAAAAATAAAATAAAAAACCTGCTTGCTACGAACTGATACCCCTAGGACCAGGTAAAATGTAAAAAAAGCAACCACCAAAAAAAAAAGTTGTTGACTTTATTTTATAATCACACCAACTTATAGCTCACTTTATTCTTTTATTGGCCTGAACGCATCCCATTTTTTTTTCAAAGCGTTTTAGGTTTATTTACAAAAATGTTTTTTTCAATTTTTGAGCCCTGAAGTAAGTGCTTAATTATGTTTTCCCTTTTCGCCATTTTCCGCATAAAATAAAATCTTCCATGAAGTAAACAAGTCTTGAAATAAGCGATGGAAGCTGGAGAGAATCTAAGTCCGATCACGTTTTTCAATGTTTGACGAGAATTGAAAAAAAAATTTTCTCACAGTAACTGCGTGTTTTTTTACGCTCACTAGATAAAAGGCATCTGCTGTATGTACATGAAGTTAGATTTTTGCAATTGTTAAGCGATAAAAGTTGTTATCATTCTTTTTATATTTCTCCTGATAAAACGCAAAGCAAGACTAAAAATTATGGACGACCATACTACACAAGGATGCTTCTTGCAACAAATAAATGAATGAATTTAAAAAATTTCGCCTTTAACGAAATGATGTTTTTGAACGTCAGAGGACGATTTCGATTTAAATCCAGTTTTTTCTAAAAGACACGTTTTATTTATCAAGTCTTCAACATTTCTAAAATTTTGTTTTGATCTTCCATGTAACTAAATCACAAGGCTTTCGTAAAAAAAAAAAAAAAAAAAAAAAAAAAAAAAATTATATTTGAAAAACACGGGCAAATTGTTTGCTATAAAAAATGAAAATAAATTTCACAAATTGTTGCTTTGTATTAATTAATAAAGCATCCTGGTATCATAAAACAAACCCACATAAAGCGATTTGCAAAATATTCATTTTACTGTACGGAGGAAGGTAGCTCGCTAATGGCTCGATGGCTGTTACGAATAATAAAGTTGATGAATGTCGATTAGATTTCATTCTCCGACATCACCCCGTTCCTGGAATCGATCCAGTTTAAACTGAAACCCGTCCAGAATCCTTTTTTCCCTCTTAAGCTTTCCTATCGAATTTGAATTTTACTAGCCAAAGGTAATTTCGGGATCGGGGGATCGCATATTTATCCAAAAATTGAACGGTTATTAAGCCGCCCTGCTATTATTAATATTCATTAGTTTGAAGCAAATGTTTGAATTCATTTAATTTTTTTATTTTTTATTTATTTTTTTTTCTACTTTTTTTTCTCGCCGAAGACAAAATGCGGCTATTATTTTTTGAATTATTATATGCATTAAAATCTGGCACTAAAAGAATTTTTGCTTTTAGTATTTTTTTTTAAATCGGAGAATAGCTTGATGAATGGGTGGTCCTTTTCGTTTTTAGTATGAGTAAGCATATATCGCATCAAAAAAAAAAAAAAAAAATCACTTTAAACTGCTCAGTGTTGCAATATTTTTTAGTTATTTTCACCATGAAAACAAGATTTAAAAACAAAGTTAACTGTTAAAAGAATTCAAATTTTTCAGGAGGGCTTCTTACTGACTTGCAAAAAAAAGGAAGGAAATAATTCTTTACTGAAACGGAAAAAATCATGAAAGTAAAGCATGGAAGATAGATTTATGGCTTTATTAAATTAATGTTAGACATTTTTGAGTAACAAGTTTTAAATTTAGAGCTCCGTGTGAGGTCTCTTCACAACCCTTTATTTCTCATTTTCAATCCCTATTTTCACTTTGTCGGTTTGAATAAACGATAACCACTTCGGAAACCGCAAAGACGAAAAAGGATTCAAAAGCTTATAATTCCTAACTGGTCAATGACATTTCGGTGCTTTTTTAAATTAAAGCGTCAAAAACGTCAATATATTTTCATGCTCCCTGCTCCGAAATTCGAATAAATCTCGCGTGCACAAAGCAGATTTTAATTTTAAAGATCGATTGAGCTGCAACTATACAAAAACGACACGATTTTACCAAGTCTGCTCCGAAGAAAATAGTCACGTTATTTTTTGAAGGAGTCTTTCTCCGGATAAAGCCGTTTTTCGGGAGAGTTTCGAAATAATTTTAGAGTGTGTTCCCATGAAGTATGACGTGTTTTCATTATTTATCATCTTCAAATATTGCTGACGGCTGCAGATCGTCGAAATGACATGTTCGCGTGATGTCACGTGCCCCCCGATGACGTCAGTCTTGACTTTTGAATCAAATTTTGTTACCTTTTTAATGAAACTTTTTTTTTTTTTTTTTTTTTTTTTTACATTTTACCGGATACCCAGAATGAAAGGATGCCACTTACGTCCATCAAAATCACACTTAAAGTTGGATAGTTGGATGATATCAAATTTCATTGCTCCCGTGACTTGTAACTAAAATGCTTTGTTTTAACTTTAGCTGTCCCCAGGGCTGACACAACAGTTTGAAAATGGGAAGCGGGGTGCCAAGTGGTGATTAGATGAGATAAAACTGCCAGGGTCTTTCGATTATCGCGAAAGATTTACGTTTGTATTATGGACGTTCTAAAATTATTTGAAATTCCTTGTCCATAAGTTATACTGTATACGAGATGACTTAAATGATAATTTATTGGTAAGTGCCTAATTCAGAGGGTCCTCACTAAAATGCAGACCTCATAGACCCAGCCAGACCGTACAGACAACACCGACCCCCACCCAGGCCGAAAAAAAATTTAAAAACAGATATAATTTCGCATTCTAGACACAGATCGAGACCAAGACCAAACACAGACCGAAGGAAATCTAACAGATCAGACATAATTCACCATTCTAGACACAGACCGAAGGTCTGTAATCTGGTCTGTAATTTTTCCTTCGGTCTGTGTCTAGAATGTGGTGAATAGAATTATGAATAGTGTCCCAGAATTATGAATATTGTCTAGAATTATGAATAGTGTCACATAGACACAGACCGAAGGTCTGTAATCTGGTCTGTAAGTTTTCCTTCGGTCTGTGTTTAGTCTGGGCCTCGATCTGTATCAAGAATGGGATTGTATTTATTCCGTTTTGCTGATTGCCGTCGATCAATATTTCGCAGTTGTAGATCCTCTTCACTATTATTTTATCATCAATAGTTGTAAATCATCTTTGATGATAATATCTGCATGGTGCTTCTCCGCTGTCCTTGGCGTGCTGGGAGCTCTCGTATATCTTGTTCGTACAGTTTTTTCGGTCTGGGTGGGAATCTGTGTTCGTCTGTATGGTTTGGGTGGGTCTGTGCGGTCTGCATTTTAGTGAGGACCCATTCAGAGATCCTTAATTGTACATAGGTATATGGTAATTATATTACCTTATTAATTACATTTTCTTTGCGGGCAAATCCGGTGACGTCAGCGTCATACACATAGAAACTAATTAATATCATTTACAGTTTTTGCAATACTGCAAAAATACCATTCTTCAAAAACAACGTTATCTATTACAATGGATACTCATGTGACAACGAAACAGCCGTACTACTGTATATGCGTTCCGTAATTCCAACAACTCTCCATTTAAATGAAAACGCACGTCATTTTATTTGTTGACATTTTCCTGCGGACTCTTCTGTATATTGTGCATTCACAAAGACCGAATATTAAGGAAATTACGTCGATAATATCAATAACAACGATGAGGGAGCTTAAATAAGGTATTTATAGTGCTCCAAATATAACAACCGAAAATGAGACGATATTGTACCCCTTTAAAACCTTGGTGCTTTCCCTAGATTAAAGGTAAACGTGATTGGGTCCTTTTGAGAGGTGTCTAATATTCCCCTGACAATAGGTTTTGAGGAACAATCAAGTATTATCGAATAGCTCCGGTAACTTGACTTGTGTTTGGGGAAACTTCTATGAAAATCATTTCGCTTTCACTGTTCAAACAAACGTCCGTTTATTATTAAATTAACCGACTTTGTACACGTCCCAATGGTTTTAGTTTGAAAAATAAAATTGCAGTGGGAATATTTTTTTTTTATAAAGCAAGTCAAATGCATACACCCGAAAAAATTAATTTGTTCTTCGATTTTTATTCGAATTATTAAATTTCTGAGAGTCAGCAGTTTTGAGTGACTCTGCAGAGGACATTTCAAGCACCTCTTTAAACGATGACTTTTATTATTTTTCAAAATCGATTCTCTCTGCTTTTGCTCTAGTTTACTCTTTTTTTTTTTCTTAATGTTATGAGATTAATATTTCAAGAGGAAGAAAATCTCATCACTTAAATGAGCTTTAAATTTTTCGACTTGCGACTCAAGCAGTCATTAAAATTTCTATGTAAAACATTTTTAATCTGGTAAAAAATGCAAAAACTTTTATAACTGGTATAAGTAAATTCTACGACTTGGATTAATCTCGATCTGATATCGGCTCGAGGCGACAAACAATCAATATCCCTCGAGATCGAATCGAGGCCGATCCGTGTAAATAATTAGGAATTGTTTCTACCATTCGATATGTTCATAAGTGAGTATTTTTTTAAAAGATCGATATTCGTATGAATATCTCGCAGCCTTTGGGATGCTAGCCAAAAGGTTTAATATCCATATCCTCGGTGAAGCGCTTTCCTATAACCTATAAATGAGAGTGTGCTAGAGGCAAATTATAAAAAAATTATCCAGATTCTTCTTTTTATCTCTCTCTCCATCGAACGAGGTCGAATTAAACGTGCAAAATTTATAAGAAAAAAAGAAAAGAAAACAGACGAAGAGATAAAAGAAAAGTAACAACAACAATGAGAAAGTGAAAGAGGGTTTTTATTAAAGGCTTTTATGAAATAGAAACTAAAGTAATAGGAATTCCGTTCCTGATTCTTTTCTTCTCTTTAAACCTATTAATTTTCTACCAATTTAAGTGAATCTCTGATACAGATTAGATCTCTCTCTCGCTCTCTCCCTTGTTAGATATATTTTTTTAAATCTTTACATTTTCGAAATTGGATTAAAAAAATAAGGGGACGATAAATCAGGGAAATGCTAACTATCTTTTTATATCAATAACTCTAAAAATTCAAAACACAACATGTTTTTCTTCTCTATTTTTTATCGACTCCGATGCAAAAACTCCTGCAGAAAAGGAAAATATCTCGTGGATTCTTTTATCATTGAAATTGAAACTCGTCAAGCGTTATGGAATAGGGACAAAAGTGAAAAAAAAAAAGAAGGAAGAAGATTAAAGTCGTGATGGAACCAAGAGTTATTACGATTGGTTTGAAGTCGAAAAATTTAAATAACACTTTCTTTGTGGCCTGTTTTCAATGCTTTAGAACACTTCTCAATATTTTTTTTTTTTTTTTTTTTTTTTTTTTTTTTTTACAAAAAAAGAGAAATTGAGAGAGTAAACAGTAAAGTAACAGAAACAAAGTCTAATTAGAGGGGGGGAAAGTAAAAGTGAATAAATAATTAACGGAAAATTACGATTAATTTTTTCTTTCTTTTTTTCATCTGAGAACTATATCAGAAACTAAGCTTCAGGGATTAATTTAGTTATTTTGTTTATTTAGCTCTTGATGCAATACGCTTTTTTTCTTTGTCGCTGACATAAGAGTCTGTATGCTAGTAATATCAAAAATAAGTTACTGCTAATTTTTTACTCTTTATTTTAATTAATCAATTAATTAATTAATTAATTAATTTATTTATTTATTTATTTATTTGTTTGTTTGTTTTTTTTGTGTGAAATGTTAATTGTATGTGATATTTTAAACTCTATTTTTCTGCATGCAACAGAAATGGATAGCTATCCTTAAAAATTTAGCTTAACCTCTTAGAAAGAAAGTGATATTCTTATGAGAAAGATCAATAAAGCTCTAAGTGTATTCACCTAGTTTATTTTTTCTTTCTCTAAAACACGGTACTGCACTATACCATCAAGACAATGTCGCTTTTGACAGATATTAAATAGGACAGTTTATTATGAATAATGGGTGAAGACCGTCACTCATAATAAAGCCCAATGTTGATAATTTTCACCCGATATTATTTCAGCTATAGCTGAGACTCCAACAACAATCTAAGCCTTCCTATACTTTATACACCTCGTTTTCGTAAATTACAATTCGATCTCGACTATGAGGAAAAAAAAAGGATGGAAAAAGTAAGTCGTTTACATTTAAAGGTTGACGACTATGAATAAATCACACGAATGAAAGAAAATGAATAAATCATGAATCTTGATAAAAGCCTTCTTGAAATATTAAAAAATTTTTAAAAAAGGGAGACTTTAATAATTTTATCACCCAGTAGCACAGAACGTAACGCTCTCTTCAAACTTTAAAAAAATCATTAAAGGGAAATTATATTTCGTTACTTATTTCATAGTTGAGGCCAGACAGAGGAAAAGGCTTGTTTCTAAAAAATTAAAAGAAGGGATTAAATGTTGCGAATGAATAGATTCAACTCGAACCCTCCCGGCGTTTCTAGACCAATCAGAAAACACCAAGAAGTTAACTGATCGTGAAACCGGTCCCATTTGCATAAACCAGTACCTCAGCTTTCCTTATTCTGCGGTTACATGCTTGCGGAAATTCACTTTAATTTTCCATTTTGTAAGCTACAGAAACGTTAAAACGATATGCATTCTTAAAAAGCGAATTTTTTCGAAATCATACTCTGTAATTTTCCTGAACAATGTTATCAAACTAATTTTGGTTGGAAAAAGGAATTAAAAAAAAAAAAGAAAATTCACTGGAAAAGATAGGGTGTTTTAACCGACAACATTAGTATCTAAGCATTTCTGAAAATTTCCTGGAAGAGAGCTAGCTTTTTCTTTTCCAACCCTTAGGTAACGGTTTTAACATCAACCGATTTTTTTCGCCTCTTTTCTGCTGAAATAATTTTGCTTGCCATTTTATTATACAAAGATTAAATTTTTAAGCCTTTGACATTATCTTTCTGAAATAACATGAAATAATTTTTATGCTGTATTTCATGATATAGCGTTGTTAGAACCGTGGAAGGAAAAAGAAGAAAAAACCGTCTTGTAGCAGCAGGGATTGGGCATGTTAAATCACTGTCATTTTTATTACCTTTATGCCTTTATTCCTTTTTTCATTGTTTATAATCCCTATATAGGTTTAAATTTTTCTTTTACACAAGTGGTCAACTTTTTGTATTCCTTTAGGTTTAGATTTCGGGAAGTTAAATTAGTATGAGCAGAGGGAAGTAGCAACTTACAAGTTGTTCTTCCATGTTTATCTTGTTCCAAACTAACGCTAACTCAATAAATAGTTTAAAACATCTTCTATTAAATTTATATACGTATACGTTGACAAAGTACGTACGTTTTTCGATTTTTTTTATTGCACGTTATAGATTGAATGGTTGAAATGAAATCCAGTCTATAAAAAATCAGATTTGATAATTTTTCAAATGTGCTAATAAATTGAATAATTGATTAATAGAATTGTTAAGCTAAGGTGTCTATTTCGAACACTCCTTGTCTGTTAAGTAAGTATTTGGCTTGAGTACACATACAAAAGGTCCGACGAGTTTCCTTCTTACTAAAGAAAAAGAGGATATATTCTTTTCTTATGTCTGCCATCATGATGACAATGTAAAAAGCTGCCCCTGCGTGACTCTTCATTACAATTGAATCAAGGGTGCTTAGACATAGCTTTGATTGAGGGTCACCTGCGCCTGGCTACAGAATTAGCACGCATAGGGGAAGACTTGTTGCACGATTGACAAGATTGATGTAAATTACAATAATTTACAATAGATACAAATTCCTGGCAGATTGTACGCTTCGGGAAGTTAGTTGTAGTAAGATGGATAGAGCAACTTGCAAGTTGCTTTTCGATGTTTATCTTGTTAGAAACTCTCCCTAATTCAATAGATAGTTAAAAACATCTTTTATTCAATTTGTGAAGTCCCTGTCTCTTACTATACTTTAACATAACGCGACCTTATTCGTACACGCTTCTATTTGATTTTTTAAAATTTTTCGTACATTATAAAAATAAATCGAGGAGGCTTCCCGGATGCCGGAAAGAATGGATGTTTCCTCTAACACTCGATTTATGATGAAAAAATCCAAATTTTAGGTATCTAACGAACTCCTCTGGTATATCTAGGAATTTTTAGAGCAAGTTTCAACTTGTCTGAAATATATGGGCGGCGGGAAAATAATTTCCAAAAAAATTGCGGTCAAAAAACTTTGATTTTTTTTTTCTGGTTTTTGTTTGCTTGCAACAAGTTGAAACTTGTACTAAAAATACAAGAACAGGTCAAAGGAGTTCGTTAGATACCTAAAATTTGATTTTTTCCCCCGTAAATTGAGAGCTAGACAAAACAGCCATTCCTTCTGGAATTCCATGAAGCCTCCTCTTAAATCATTTCTATTGTAATCGTTTTTCAAAATTTCAAAATTAGTGTTATATCCGAAGATTCCAGAAGTCACAAAGTACCACGTTTAGCAAAGAAATCTCATTTATAGCGGACTTCAGGAAACCAGCCAAAAGTGGTAGGTATAATCGAGTTCAGATACATTCAAAATGGGAAGAACTAGACTTTTGAAAATCAAAGTACCTTACGCAGGATTTTCAATTAGTGGTTGAGATCAGAATCTTTAATACACTTATCATTTTTCTGATCTAAAAGCCATACATTATTGTCATGCATTTAGAACTGAAAAAGAAAAAAGGTTATACACCTAGTCATTGGACTTTTTTTTCAAAAAGGACATGTAAGAAGTTAAAAACGTAATTACCTTAGAAAGAAAGCATTAATTAATTTATAAATTATTTCTGACGTCAGAAATAAAATTGTTACCATCAATGTCATAGTCATCGTCATCAATCTAACCACCGTTATCAAGCAACATGGCCATTACCATCAAAACCTCTTCAAAATCCACTTTTTTTCTGTTTTCAAAACTGAGATTAAAATGCGCTGCAAAATTTTTCATAAAAAAATATCCCGCTGGTAATCTTAAATAAAGATTGAAGTTCAAAGGCTGACTTCCATAACTTATAAGACTTGGTGGATTAATTAATACTCTACTCTTGTGAAAATGCTAATCGCGGTAATGATAAAAACTGAGAAAAAAAGTTTCCCAATATTACGATGTTATTAAGTGCGAGTAATCGTTAAAACTATAATTTAGAAATAATTATTAAAAAAAAAAAAAAAGAAAGAAAGAAAGAAAGAAAGAAAGTAAAGTAAAACTACATTAAAAGTTACATGTTCCATCACCTTTTTCTATTTCCCTTTTAATCCCTTTTTCTTTTTTGTTTATAATGAAATAAAACCAGTGGAAAAATGAACGAAAACAGTACGGATTTAATTTCGTATATTTTATCAGGTGTAAAATTTAAAATGCAACTCACCGTTCAGTTGTGAAAAGGGAAATTTTTCCTCATTTGATTGGTTGATAACGGTAGATGAACTCACAGGCATGGTATCACTGAGTTTTACGGACCAATAATACATATACTACAGATGTAGAATAAATAAATAGGATTAACTCGGGACGTTTAACGACATTTTTTCATACTATAAAAAAAGTTTTTTTTTTTTTTTTAAATACAAAAGAACATATTTGATCTGAGCATGAACCAAATTCAAGTAGGAATTTAGAGTTCCCGCCAAAATGAATGAATACTGAATTAATATTCGCTTTTCTCTTTTAAAAATAATTTTAAAAATTACACAGCCTACTTATGATTAAAAATAATTTAATTTTATTCTCTATTTTATTCTACTTTCAGAACATGAAAGATTGGAAAGAGCGAGACGTAGTTACGAAAGCCACCGGAATAAACATCGTCAAAATAATTTGGCGAGTGGGAATGAAATTTTCACGACGGAAAATTCGACGGTGGTGACCGCACAAGTTGGTGGAACTGCAACATTGCCTTGCGGAGTTAGGAAATTTAATAATGGAGTGGTAAGGTTTTATCTTATTAAAACAATTTTCATTCTCCGAGTTCTTAATTTCGTTTTTTTAATAATGCTCTTTGATAAAAAACAATTTCTTAAAAAAAAAAAACTTTTCTGAAGAAAAACAATTAATATAAAAAAAAAAAAAAAAAAGAATTTTCCTCTTCGAAAAGCATAATTCAGTTTTGTTTTCTTAACGTGCACCAAATATCTTTCTATCGGAAAAACATTTCTTAAGATATATTCGAATTCGATAGGAATATTAGATTGCAATGTCCCAAGTTAACAATAAATATAGCGGAAAACTACATAATTTACTTGTATAGCCTAGGAACCAGTTCCGGAGCAAAAATATATATATATTTTTAAAATTCACGGTAAATTCTCGAAAAAAGGAGTTCATTCCTTATGGATCCTCTTTGTTATTTCATGCCTCAAAAGATTGATTCGAGCTTTCGTCTGCCGGAGCAAAAAGGGTTTTATCTGCTTTTCCTAACGCTATTTCATATAATGATTCAATTTTCTCCCCTTGATATGCAAAAGCTCGAGCGTAAACGGGTTACCCAGTATATCTTGCCATCATTTATAAAAGTTGAATGAATAATATCGCGATCCTGATATTTTAAGTACGTTAAAGGGGAGTGGAAAAGGAAAGAGAGAAAGAGAGGCGTCGTTCAAGAATTAGTCATAAGGAAAACTTCGTTTTCTATTTGAATGAGGCGGGGAATCGCCTTCGAGAGGGAAAAGGTAAAATCATCCTGAGGGGATTATGTCATTCTGTGAAAGCTAAACTGAATCTTAAAGCCGTCAAATCTTCATTTAAACTTGCACCTGAAATGAAATAGGCAAATTTATTCTGAGCGGATGAGCAAGACATTCATTTGGAATAATCTTGTCATGTGAAGGTTAGCTTTGTTCTTAAAATTCCATCAGAAATTTTTTTTCTTGTTTATTGCAAATTAAGCAAAAAAAAAACAGACAATAGCGAATACTGCATTGAAAAATTTTGACAAAACTCAAATCAATAAATGTGGACCATTTTTTTTTTTTTTGTTTTTTTTATCAATTTATTTTTTATTTTTAATTAGGTATTCTCATTACAGCTTGCTGTATTCCTTCTCTGTGACAACAACTATATGATAAGTTCACATTAAAATGATTTAATGTTTGTGAATTTCATGTTTTTAAAGATATTTTATTCCAACCTGCTGGATGATATAAGGGAAAAATGAAAAAAAGGCGTATCTTTCCCGATAGACCAGGCACTTGTAGTCAAATACTATAAACCCAAGAAGGACATATGATTATAATGTGCGGCTTTTGCAAGTATACATTTGGCGGGTGATTCAAAATGAGGAAAACCGATAACCCGGGTTTTCGGGTCCCCTCTTTTATATACTTTCATAGTTAGCGACGGGTAACTTCCTGTACATCAAAGTCATCAACGGGGAATGAAGTTTTAATCCTGTATGAACATGCCATCTAGGGTGTCCCTTATTTTGGTAATTTTCGAATTTGATGTCGGACCGGGTGGAACCTCGTTCTCTATGGGGCGCTAATAAACCCTGAATTTTTTCAGATTTTTTACTGAACGGGAAGATGTGCCGACTTGAGCTTTAAGTTACGAAAAGTCCCATAAGAGAAAAATGTCGACAATTTTTTTTTCGCGGAAAGACGGAATTTTGCGTAGATCACGAATCTGAAGTCCGTTTTATTATATCTGGTTTGGCTTTTGAGTTAAAGGAGAAAATGTGGCAAGAAAACCTGGTTAAGTGACAAAACGCAATAAGTCCTAAGTTTTGCTCATGTTTTGGCCTCTAACTCAAAAGCCAAACCAGATATAAAAAAACGGTTTTTTTCAGATTCGTGATCTACGCGAAATTCCCGATAGGAAACGACGTCTTTTCGCGAAAAAACAAAAATTGTCGACTTTTTTTCTCTTATGGGAATTTTCGGAACTTAAAGCTCAAGTCGGCACGCCTTCCCGTTCAGTAAAAAATCTGAAAAAATTCAGGGTTTATTAGCGCCCCATAGAGAACGAGGTTCCACCCGGCCCGACATCAAATTCGAAAATTACCAAAATAAGGGACACCCTAGCCGTCACCTTCAGGAGGGTTGATAACGCGTGTTTTAAGGATCGGATAACACGATCTTAGTGATCCGATCATACACCTCATGATCCGATTACACGCTTGATTAAACCAAAATGGGAATTTTAAACCTAAAAGGTGCAAAAAATATTTCAGGCTCAAGGTGGCTGAATTCGACCCTGGCCACCGATTACGAAATTCCGTGTTTTTCTTTCTTTGTCATTTCTACAGACTTCACCTATTACAAGAGGGCCTTGCCCTTAGGAATATAGTTTATCCCAGAGTTCCAAGTCCGGAGATATTAATATCACACCCCTTTTCAATTTCTCTGAAAACGATTTTCTTAATATTCCAATAAATTCAAAAAAA
This sequence comes from Liposcelis bostrychophila, assembly GCA_037577465.1. Lineage (NCBI taxonomy): Eukaryota > Metazoa > Arthropoda > Insecta > Psocodea > Liposcelididae > Liposcelis > Liposcelis bostrychophila. The sequence continues at coordinate 15,988,158 of CM075212.1, read as the reverse complement.
TGGTCAGATTTTGTGATAAATAAATCATGCAAAAAAAAACTTCCATTCACATCCATACTATTATTACACGTACAATGCTGAAAAAGTTCCTCCCTGAATTGTGAGCAGCAGGTGTGTGGTATGGGCTTTTTAAGAGAAAGTTATTAACCGGCTTTCAGAAAACTGAAATCCGAAATCCGAATAAATTTAGATAATCATATTTGGACATTTTTCTAATTCCCTTCATGAAATAGCCTGGGAAAAATAACGATTTCCCTTGCAGTTCTGCTATCCGAATTGTTTCATAAGCTAAATGTGAACTTTAAAAAATATTTTCGGCTTTAAGGGACTCCTATAATAGAGTTTGTGATATGGCGCTATTTCTACCAAGGCCTTTTGGCTGTCTTTTGCAATCTCTTAATTCTTTTTTTCTTCTTTTGATCTTTTCCCCCCTTTTTCATTATCCCCATTTTTTTAAGGTAACTTAATTTATTATCCATTATTAGGGATCTACGTTCTAAGCGCTACTTTCTTTCATTCAACACGATAAAAATATGAAAGTCCACCGTAGTTCATTAACATTATTACAATGGCCGATGATAAAAGCAATGCTTCTAATTTTCCCGGAAATAAGAATAAGGATAAGGATTTCCGACTTATTTATTTTTTCAGAACCGCTGCATGTTCTTAGCGGTAGTCATGAAAAGATTGATATAGTAAATTCTGGTAGTTACCGATAAGGGCATGAGCGCTCCTACCGGGAAAAACGTGCGTAGAAAAACTCCTCTTTCCTACTCCTCTATCTACTCCTCTTTCCTCTTTAAATTTTTAACGTAATATTTAATGAAAATTGAATGAACAGGTACATAACTTTCCTCTTTCAGGGCATTATGCAAAATTAAATGGGATTAATTAATTATCAGTTAACCAATTAGATCAAACTTGATGCAGATGCACAAAAAATAAAAATCTATAAAAAATATTGGTGTCAAACTTTATATATGGAAAAGGAAATTTACCTGAAAGAAAAAAGACGAATCAAATTTTTCTTTTTTTGACGTTTGCTACAGATAGGCTATTAAATTAAATTAAATAAAAAATCATCTGAGCGTGGATTTTTTTGTTAGATTCGCCCTTCGGACACTTTAAGAAAACGGATTTGTGCATGAGTAAATTCGTAGGAAAAAAAGCCTCCTCTTCTTGTTGAATTTTACAAGGACTTTTCTCCAGCGCATCCTTTTTTTTTCCCTTTCCTTTTTCTCCTTTTTTCTTCTTGTATTTATTTATTGCTAGTAAACCGTACCCAAGTTCATCTGAATTATACAATCTTTTTTGCTTTTTCCACGATTTTTCTCCTGAAAGATTAAAGGATGATAGAATGCAAGATTCGTGCTTTTTGCAAAGCTCGGGAATATATTTTTTCCGGAAAATGTTACGTCACGTAACATCACGTCATGACAACATGATGCCTAATCAACAAAGGAAAGGATTTCAGCAAAAGGGGATGTAAACAAAAGTGTGCTACAAGTAAGAGTAAGATAAAAAAAAAAAATACTTTACGGTTTCCATTTTACAAATTGAACGAAACTGACGAAAGATTTTATCTTTGCTCCAACATTCTAGTATTTTCGTGGACCCAAAAGCAGTTGGAAATCTTAAAGTCTTTATGCATAGTATGTTACTGGATCGTATTATGAAATTAACATTTCTTTAGCAGACTATAACTGGTGTCAATGGCACATCAAATATTACAAAGTAGCACCTGCCAGGCTTCTATTACTAACTATACACATGAAGTATAAGCGTATGCTGTAGAAGAAGCCACGCACACATACAAAAGACGGACAGTCGGTTCCAGGAAAATTCGTTGTTATAAGCGATGGAAACTTAATGGATACTTTTTTATGCATGGAAAGTTATCAAGATTCAATTTTATCGCCAATACTTCCTGATTTGTTGCTATAACCAAAAGAAAATTTTCTCGGTGCTTTAAAAATGAGTCGTTAAAATAAATGTTACCCTGCTCCTGTAAGCGAAATGACGTAACCGTATTTTTAAACACAACGGAATAAATTTATTGTTGACATAAGTTAAAAGTACAGAACACACATCGTTTACAAAAATGTAGTTACTGTCATTCCGCTTACAGGGGCAGTACTGTGACATGAATAATTAAACATTGCTCTTATGGAGTTTTGGCCGGTTCCAAACATTTGGTTACTACAACCGAAATGTTGTTATATTCGAAATGGACTGAACTTGATGCACCCACACATAATCTGCATTGCTTTTTTTTCTTCGACACGCAATGCAGATGGAGGATTCATGCTTTAGCGACTTGTTATATCTTAAAAGTTAATACTAAGTTCCGAAGGAAGCTAACGCAATTGTTGAATGAGCAATTGCAAAGACAAAATTTCTTTCTATTTAAATAGGTAATTTTAACCTATCTCTTACTTAACATTATATAAGCATAAACTTTGGCTTTTTCAGCACAGATAAATGAGCTTTATAATATATGACCTTTTTCTTTCTTAAAATCGGTTTTGCTGCCGTTGCTAAAACGGAAGTTTTGATGTTTTTGGAAAAAGAAAGTTTTCGGACTTTTAAAGTCTCCGAAAGTAAAAACTAGTGTTAGAAACAATTAATTTCTTTTCCCGTTTTTCACCTTTCTTCAGTTTTCTCTTTTTATCCAGGAAATTCCCAAAATACGAAAATTCCTCCTTTTTCTTTTCATAATCAAGAAATATTTACGAATGAAAATTTCCAATAAGAGATTTCAATTTTAAAATTTCGTCACTAGTTTTTCTTTTAATTCTTTAGAAACTGCTGAAAGATGGAATTTAAGCTATGATATTTGATTTAAACACTTGAAAACCCTTTTGTAAAGTGTATATATATTTAATTGATTTTATATTGAAGCGAATGTATTTAAATTAATTCTCTTTGTCAAAAAAAAAAAAAAAAAAATCTTCCGAATGGTAATCCGTTCGTCGCCGAGTATTATTTAATAATTTACAAACAACGAACATTCAAAAATGACATTTGACTTTTCAAACTGGTATTTTTGTCTACGCTAACGAGCAGTGATTACAATCCGTATAGCAACGTGCATATTATTATACATTATTATACATTAAGGAAGGAGTGTGTTAAAAGAATAACGAAAATGCCAATCAAAAGGTTCCTTTTTGTAAAAAAAAAAAAAAACATACACCCTTAGAAACTAGAACATGCAATTTGATTTCCTCATTATCTCAGACGTTTATTACCCTCGATTACGGTAATATCAAGGCCGTTATCGAAAATGCTACGGCATACTAACAATAATCGTGCAACTTTGAGAACTTTATCGGACCAGTAAAAACATACCCGATAATTGATATCTTATAAAAACGATTTAAATCAAGCAAATGATAAAGAGTTTTTATACACAAAAAATTGTGCACCGAGGGGTTCGGCACTCCCGCATTTCGGTGTACACTTGGTAATGCATTACTTTTGCATTACTCGCATTACATTGCATTACGACGCATTACAATGCATTACGACGCATTACTTTGCATTACAATGCATTACACGCATTACATTGCATTACAGCGCATTACATTGCATTACAACGCATTGAAACGCATTACTTTGCAATATAAAGCTATAGTTGTACGATAGCTGCACATCGACAGAGCCAAAGCCTATTGCTCGAAACTGTCGACTGAGCCAGTGCTTTTTGCTGGTATAAATGCTTTTCAGGACTCGTTTTAATGCAAAAAATGACACAATTTTTATTTTAAAATATCATACATTTCGTCAAAATATTTGTTCAACTTAAGTTTGTCGGTCAACATAAAATACGGAAATGTTTAATTATTTGGCCATTTTTCCAGTACAGCCTTAGGTCCATAAATATTATATTTATTCAAATCTTCAACGGCTATAAAAATATCCGGGCGTACTAGTACTTAAAGTGGGGGAGGGCGGGAGCTGGAACAAAAAATTAACTCCGAAAAACCTAATATGTTTTATACAATGTAAAAAAAATTATGAAGTGCAATTATAGGTTGGAATAATTCAGAGATTACTATAATGAATAAAACTTGAATCTAGGGGTTTTTGAGGGCCCGGATTTCAAATAATCTGATATTATTTTTTTTCAATTAGTTTATCTTTTAAGAGAAAAAAAAAAAGCAACTCTTCGATTTATTTTTGTAAAAAAAACCTGTTATTGAAAAATGGATTTTTGTGCCATAAGTTTAACATAGATGGTACTATTTTTTTAAAGGTTTATTCAAACGACCCATCCCCGTCGGAAACATCTCTATTGTTATTCACCCTTTAATTGACATCACTTTCCCTCAAAAAAAAAAAAAAAAGAAGGTTTTCAGGTATTTATTTGTCTATTTATCCTTTCATAAGCTAAATACAGGGGGAAAATCAAGTCAAGTTTCCGCAAAATCTTCTTTATTGACAGTACTTGAATTATTGAGAATGTTAAATTGGTTTTATTTTCGCAAATAATTATGTTATAAGATTTTTAGCATTTTAATTAAACGAGTTTTTAATTATCCAATATAATTAGTCGTCTGCCATGTTGAATTTTGGTTGTAGCGAACTTTTGGGTTCATATTCGAAATCCTCGACTCAATTTACATAAGTTCACCAATTTTTAGCACCCTGCACTTGCAATTATCAGAAATATGAATTTTTTAACAAATGTCTCCTTAGAAACCAGGAGTAAAAAACCACAACATTAAACAAATAAATTTAATTTAACTATGGGGGTTAACAACATACAGGCCTGTATAGAATCCTGGTAGCCAATTACAGAAATAAAAATCTAGGAAAAGGGAAGTCAGAAATGACAATAGGAAAAAAAATATATTGGTGTATCGGTACATAATTGCAAGTGAAAAGGAATTCTGGGGACAAAGAATCATTTTTAAAAAGCCTGTTAAAGAGGTTATTCAAGGGATTAAAGGGTCATCGACTTTAAGAAATCTATACAACAATAAGGGTACGGTCGAGAATTCGCTGCAAACGATGTGAAGCATATGCATCGCAGCAAACGCAAAAATCGGTTTTTAATTTGCTGCAACGGAAAACAACGGAATCATTTTTGACCGTGTATTTAGTATTTTATAGTACTGACGTAGTAAGTTGTATACAAAATGGAGGCCGGAATCATCCCATTGATTTTTAACGAATTCTTGCATGATTCTTCCTCATCTGAAGATGAGAATGAGGAAGAAATAACTAATTAATTATTAATGAATAATTAATTTGATGGTCCGTGAATCGGGTGATTTAAGAAAAATACCTAAAATGGAGAATTTCATTGAAAATGTGGTTTTTATTTGTGTTTATGTTTATTTTTTAAAAGTATATCTTTATTTTCATCTATGACCGTCTTCCCAAGCTCAAGTAAAGGCTCCCAATCATTATTGAATTTCCATTTGCTTTTTGTAATTATTTGTCTCACGAAATAAATACCCGGACGTTTTTTCGCAATGGCTGGCTTTACACAAACGTCAAATGTCATAAACATGTGATCCGATAAAAAGAAAAAAACACGTGGTATACGAAGAGATACATTCCCATTGGCCAGATCAGAAAGTATGACTCATTCGCTGCGATTATACCACCTCCCGAGCATGGTCAAACGCAGTACTTTCCTTTTCGTTTTGCGCATGCGCAAATCCATCATTCCGCTTCGTTGATTTGCTGCGATTAACCATCGCAGCAAATAAAAAACCGAATTTTAAGACGCTGCACAAAACCGAATCGTTTGCAGCGTATTCTCGACCGTACCCTAAGTAACCTAACTTAGCCCAACCTATGTCAGGTTGGCCGTGAGAGCTCAGAAAAAATAAAATCCGATTGAAAACTCGAGATTCAAGGAAGTTAATAAGCTCACAAACAAAGTTCTAATTTTCAATCGTGATTTTCTGTAACTTATTTTTCAGAAACACTCCGGAAAGAAAACTTTTTTGTCCATCCAATTTTTCATCTCATTTTTAAGTAATTGCTAATCTTACGTTCAGAGTAAACTTTATCTAAACCGACTGATAAAAAGATAATTTAATGTTTACATTATCTAAATAATCGCGTTACGGTAAAAACCAACTCGTTATAAGTTCTCCATAAGCTAAACATAGATTTTCAGAGGGAGATTTTCAGTTTTAACTGTGTGCATTACTTTTGCATTTCGATGCATTACTTCGCATTTCAATGCATTACAGCGCATTGCAATGCATTACAGCGCATTACAATGCATCACAGCGCATTACAATGCATTACAGCGCATTACTTTGCATTGCAATGCATTACTCATGCATTTCATGCATTACACGCATTACTTTATTTTTGCATTTCGGTGTACAAATAATTTTGGAGTGCCGAACCCCTCGTTGTGCACATACTGTAGTATATTTCAGAAATCGGTTCGTAAAAAAAATGTTTTTTTTTAATACCAAAATTGGTAGCATAAAAAAATGTTTTTAGCGGTTTTTATCAAAAAAAAAAAAAAAAAAAAAAAACCGCCACCAATATTGGTCATTATCTGAAAATGTAGTACCATTCATTTAAAATTCTGTATACTCTGTCGGCACATTACTCTTTTATGGTCATAATTATTCAATTATAAAAAATTGAGGTAAAAATATTTGCTACGGTATTATTATTAGTAAACGTCGAGTCAAAGGAAAATAAAGGAAAGACTAGTTAATTACAGCAGCTGTACCATACAACAGAAAATTTAATTTACCATACATACAAGCAATATTACATTACATTTCGTTTGATCCTTTTTAATCGGGGAATAGTTTTTGTATAGTCATTATGTAAAATGTTTTTGCCTTGCTGTTAAAAAAAAAAAAAAAAAAAAAAAAAAAAAAAAAAAAAAATCGAATTACAGATTTATAGATAATACGCCTTAAATATTATGCTCTTCTAAGTGTTTCTTTTTTGGTGCAACCCGTCAGGAAAAATCATTTTGCTACACCATCTTTTTTTTTCCATTTAATGGGCAATTTAAACGTGAGAAATATATTCTTAAAAAACAGCATGAACTATAAATGCAAATAAACTGCATTTTATTTCATCAACTTACAGACCATCTTCAGGCTTCTACGCCACCGGATAAAAAAGAAATAAAGCAACAAAAATCGAAAAAAAAAACAGTTTATTGAAAGAGTGACTCCGTCGTTTGATGGAATCGCTGATTAAAATGTCAGTGGATTTTCGCCGAGTAACAAGAAAATACGTGATATCTCGATTTCGTTTCTAGGAGTAGATTATAAAATGAAATCGACCAAGGTGCGATTGGCTTTTAGCCAGAGATAAGGAAAAATGAGGCGAAAGGCACAGGAAACCGAAGGAGATGGTTGGAATCATCACAGGACAGGACTGGGAAACTTTGTTTTTTATTGGTTGACAATGTTCGACCAAGGTGCAATTGGCTTCTCGCCAAAGATAAGAAAAAGAAAGTGAGATGAAGAGCAAAAGGAAACGGACTAAGATCGCTGGAAAATGTTCCAGCTTCGGACTGGAAACGCCACGATGAAAAGATAAGAATTTCACGGAGAATTATTTTTAAACGATACGTTATCAGATAATGGGAGCGAGGAAAAAATCAGTTAAATGTGCATCTTGCATATTTTTTTAAAAAATGGTTTCAGCGATGCAAAGCAAAGTATGCGACTGAAATTCATTCCGACCCTGATTTAAAGTTCGTGATACTGTAGTATTCCGAAATAATGGAATCGAATCGATTTCGTACAGAATGTAAAAAAAGGTATCCCCGTGTCATGAGATTTTTGTTTCTGAATGCATTTGGCCAAGGTAAACATAAGATTGAACTTTTGAGGAATTTTAAAACCACCGGTTGAGATTAGATATTATTTGATACTTCTTTTTTATTTCAATGCATAGAATTTTGATTCTATTTACTGCTTGCCACATCGCCAATGAATTTTATCTATAAAAAAAATGTTGCATTATTTAATGGCTTTATTTTTTATAGTGAAACGTTCAGTGGCGTCACGAACGGCTTTTAAGGTGAGGGTAATGCATTTTTAAAAAAAATATGCTATGGAGCAGAAAATTTACAGGAAAATTTTGAGCTGGTCATTAAGCCTTCGACTTTCCTTGTTGTTGGGAAGGACGGAAAATGGAATTACTCAATTTGTATTGGCGGGAAAAAAAACCAGCCCCAGAGCACTAGTTCGTGAAACCGTTTTTAAAAATACTTTATTTGTCAGTCCGACTGGTTTTGAATTCTTTGGAACTTCCAATGGAGAGTTCTACTCTTCCTTTTTTGCTCTTCTTTCTTCTTCCTGATTTATCTATGTAAAGAACTCATGATTTTTTCTCAACGTTCGATTATAAAACAAGAGTGCCGGATAAAATTTGTAGTAGGATTTGTATTTTGAGGCTTTGCTGCATTACGCAGATAAGGTCCAAAAATATAGCAAGGAAAAATCATGCGTGGAACAATCAAGATTACCGATTTTTTCGGAAGTTCAAACTTCATACTTTCAGTATTTTTTTTTATAAGCATCCATTGAAACAAAAGGGAAAAAAAGAAGAATGAAATCACATCTCGAGGTCTCAGAGAAATTGTTAAATTTAGGATTATTTCCCGGTTTGGGAAAATGTAGGAATGACAACTCTCTTGAGGAACCATCCGTTTCTTTATTTTAGTTCGGAGACGAGCTCTGTCCACTGTCATATTACTATACTGGGAATTGTTCTTTTCACAGCCCTCACTTACATTTTTCAGATTCAGTTTCGGGTGTCTTTTTTTTTCTTTTATACAGTACGATATACAAAAAAAAGTTATAAAAAAAAAGATATTAATGGGCAACACATATTTGCCATTCGACAAAATAAAAATAAAGACGTCGTTCATTGATCAATGTGACTACATAGAACTTTGCTTTTTTCAAATAAAAGAAGGAAAAAAAAAAAAAAAAAAAGTCTAACCTATTGCTAAAGCGTAATGGCCTAATTTGACAGATACTCCCTTTCGAAACGGATCCCCTCGTATTTTGGGTCGTCGCTTTAATGCCTAAAAATCTGCTAACTTTATTGCGAGCAACCGAGGAAAGACTGAGAAAAAAGCGATTAAAGAAGTTTCATAAGAATAAGAAAAAGAAAACTTTTACCGTCTTTCCACGAAATAGAGTTTTTAAAATACCTCTTTTTTCGATACCGGTTAGATGCACAGTAACATTTTCTTTAAAATTTTTCCTTTCAAAGCGAGTCAGAAAAATATTCAACAAATATTTGCACTTTTTGTAGAATGCATTCTTTGATCGCAATATTAGCACGTATGCGAGCAGTATATAAAGGTGAACATAGGGGGCGGTTTTATGACGCAAGTGACATTTCTATAAATCGTATGTCCCATTATGAAATATATTTTAGTCTTGTTCGATTCTTCGAACTTCTTTTTGATCTTTTTTTCTTTTCACTTGCTTGATTTTTCATTCAGAATTTTTCATTATATTATATTGATAACATCTTGTTAGTTCCGCTCTTTTGTCTGATGTAAAGTTTTCTTTTTAAATTACTTTTTTTTTCGGATACGCTTGTCTCGTGAAAAAGAGTATGTGATATTAGCATGTCAAAGTATCAGCTCTAGTGTAAAAAATAATCTATAAATAATTTCGAATTTTCTTAAACATAAATAAAGGTTAGAGAAACATTGTTATTATTTAGTACATGACAATTTATTAGACGAACTGGAAAACAAGGCAGCAGTCCCACGCAGTTCGTTAACTGTCGAAAAAAAAACGGCTTGTATTTATCCGGTCAGTATTTTAATATTTTGACCAGTATTTTTTATTATGTTTTTCTGTATTTATTAATACAATACCAGTAAATTTAAATGGTCAGTATTTGATGGTCAGTAAAAAAAAATTAAAAAATCAGTATTTTTAATTTTTTTCGCCAGTAAATAAAAATAAAAAATCAGTATAATATTATATTTTGGTCAGAAAAAAAAAAAAAAAAAAAAAAAAAAAATTGAGAATGAAGCATTTGCGAGAAGTTTATCTCCAAATTTAAATACTGAAAACTTGCCGCGGCAGGAATATTAGGGTGGTTCAAATTTACTGTTTCGCAAATTTTTTCTTCATGCGATTTTCACTTTTCTTCGGGTCTAAAAACAAAAGGTATAATTTTTTTCAGATTTTTTCGACCACGTTTAGGGGTGGCTCACGGCCATTTTGTGCTTGAAAAAAAATCTATTTGGCATTTTTTTAAACATTTCCCGAAACTTCAGGAAGGCATGTCTTCGGTTTGGGACCAAACCAAGTTGTTTACATGTTTTCGACGTCGTAGAATCCGAAAATGACCATCCCATGTCGATCAGAATCACTCCCAACTGGCCAAACACCCTTTTTTGGCCAAAAATAGCAATTTTTTGTAAAAAATTTTGAGTCAACTATTGCCTTTCTATAGAAAGACTGCGCAGTCACCTATTGTCACCGTAAAACAGTGCCAAAATATGTTTTCGACAACGCAGAGATCGAATTTGACCACCCCGATTCGACTAAAGCCACCCCTAACTTAAAAACTTAATTGGACCCGGTTTTTTTTTTTTTTTTTTTTTTTTTTTTTTTTTTTTTTTGCTAAATCCCATTTTTTTATTCTCATAATAATATTTGGTTTGTCGAAAAATTACTTTTAGGCATGTTAAAAAATTACTGCCTAAATGAATTTAAATACCGATTTTTTAAAATCAAAATATTGCCCAAACGAATTTTAAATACTGATTTTATAAATAAAATACTGGTAAAAAAAAATTAAATATACTGTCTGAATTGGCTCTATTTCAAAACCCTGACGTTCCAAAACCCCGATCGGGGTTTTGGAACGTCAGGGTTATGATTCCGGGGTTTTTTTTTTTTTTTTAATTAAATATAGTATGTCTCCATTGGTGAATTAATTACATGATGTAATTAATTACAGGATGTAATTAAATGATTTTCGAAGGTACTAAATCGTTGTTTTCGATTTAGTTGGTTGGATCCACATTATAAAAAAGGATATCCAGCTCCAAAGATTTGATAAAACAAATTAGCACCTTTGTAAACCATTTAATTGCATTCTGTAATTAATTACATCATGTAATTAAATCACTAATGGAGACATACTAATAATTTTAAATTAATTTAAATGTCGTGGTTTTGAAAATAAAGCAAAATTATAAATTATTTTAGTGTTCAAAACCTCGACGAAATAAACTTTAATAGTCTTAAATAAAATAAATTTAATAGTCTTAAATAAAATAAATAAGTAAATAATCTTCAATAAAATAAATGATTTTAAAAAAAACGCGGGCTAAATCCCCTACAAGGGTCCGGCATCTACAGCAGGTCGTCGGCATGACCATCCCATCGTCATAGCGCCTTCGCACAGCCACCAGTCTGCTGGCACAAGAGGCGCAGCACAGCAGATGGTGGCATGGGAGGTATGGGAGGCATGGGATGGCCATCCTAGTGGCTTGGGACGACATGCAAAGATAGCATGAGACTGTGTCCTCGGTGGCTTCGCTGTCCTCTTCAAGATTTACAACGGCCTGCAGCAGAGCCGTGTGCTGCATAAAAAAAACCTATCAATCATTTGTAAACGGCTAACTTATGACCATTTCAAATGATCTACACATTTGATACATCATTTAAACTTTTTTCCTCTACTTTTCCCCGGAATTTTTACCCCTGTTTCTTGTACTTTTCCGGATTAGGAACTTTTCGTGGATTTTCAAGATTAAAATTATTTTTTTAATAATTTAAAAAAAAAATTAATAAAAATTTACGAATCCCCGATTTCGTCGAGGTTTTGAACACTAAAATAATTTATAATTTTGCTTCATTTTCAAAACCACGACATTTAAATTAATTTAAAATTATTTAATTAAAAAAAAAAACCCGGAATCATAACCCTGACGTTCCAAAACCTCGATCGGGGTTTTGGAACGTCAGGGTTTTGCCAAGTCCCCCCTGAATTAATTGATATTACTGACTTTCTGCATACAAAAATACTGGAAATTTAAATTAAAAATACTGCTTTTAATATTAAAATACTGGTGCAATAAATTTAAACCAAAAAAAACCAATGTGAGGTCCCTCACGCACTCTTTACAAAAATGTAATATCTCGAACTCATCTGTTTTTTATTATTGTTCCAGTATGTAAGTGAAAGCTGGCAAGTTTTTTAGGCCGGAACCGGCCTAAAATCATCTGACAGCTATACTGCACTTTTTTTGGTCACAATAATCATTTTCTTACATGACAAATAATCAATTACCTTTGCTTCATCGACCATAGATAAGATAGAGAATCTTGTTTTTTAATACCCAAAGAGTGCACGCACAGGTGCATGTGAGATGTCACCATACTTGTAATCGAGTAAATAAATAAGAAGAAGAAATATCGAGAGAGGTTTTGCCGGTAATTGAGCAAAGTGATTGAACTAGTCCAAAGTAAAAAATTAAAAAAGATCTTCAGAATATGTTTGGGTTTAATAGACAACAGACATGATTGCCAATCATGGTGAATAATGAAAGTTTAACGTTTTCTGGTCATCTAATGGCAATTTTTACTGAAGGAATTTTCTTAGAAATTAAGTAAAAAAATTATAAAGTCGTAAAAACTTTTTGTCACGTGACTTCACTCCAAAACGTTTCTCATTGGTGTGACGTCATTGTTTACTTTTAAGCGCGCGGTTATTTGAAAAACGAAAGCAAGAGTGCACCTGCTTGTCATCAAAGATTATCACGGATTTGTTCGTACGACAACTCTTCTTGCTCCAATGGGCATGCCGCCGATAACTCACCTCGGAGCATATTTAAATAGTGAACTGTGACGTCATGGTCGTTTCGGCGCCAATCCAAACATTCAAAATTTTTATTCTTTTTTATTCGGTAATTAAACATCGATCGCATAACAGCAAAAAATCACATTTACTATTTTTATATGCTAGGTTTATTTAAAAAATAGGTTCAGTACAAAATGTGCCTGTTGTCTATTGATTTTAGACAAAATTCATAAAAAGAGTACTACGGTATTTCGAGATTTTATAGCCTATCTTTTATTTATTGGATGTGAGAAAATTGCTACATTATTAATTATCAACGCATCTGCAGACAATGTCTATATCATCTCGATTTTTCCTAGCCCAAAGCCAATTTCAGTTCGATCTTTTTTTCAGGTATCCTGGATTCGTCGAAAGGATTTCCAGCTCCTAACAGTAGGTTTACAGACCTATAGTAGCGACGATCGTTTTTTAGTCGAACACGCTCGGCATCTACAAAACTGGGCGTTGCAAATTAAATTTGTAACCCCAAATGATGCCGGGTTGTATGAGTGCCAGATTTCAATTCACCCCGCTTCTAGTATATTCATCGAACTAAAAGTTGTCGGTAAGTAGCCGGATTTTTTTAATTCCACAAAAAAGAAAGCTGTCGGTTTAAAAATTTCACACGCTACGACAGTTAAAACGCGTCAATCATTTTTTCGCTTGCCGGCTTTTTTTTTTTGCTCTATTAAAGTCACAACATCTAACAACAAAACAAGATATCTCGTTAAAAATTCATAAACCTTCCGATGTGGAAAGGTTTCGAAGGAAAAGAAAAACAACACACCGGTTTGGATAAACGTGGCTTGATTTCGGTCTTCCCAGTTTTATCCCCTGCAAAACAGGGAAATAAGAGAAAATTATCAGGGCTCAAGATCTATTGTTTTTATTTCGATTGCAATAAAACAATCTTTAAAAGTCGTTTGTAATACATTAGTGTCGGTTCAAATTCTAGTTGAAGATTGTTTGAGATCCCTTTGGTTTTCTTACTACGAAAGAAATGCCAATTTAATAGAAGTTTAGTACTATTTTCTGCTTTTCTCCCAAGGATAAAGGAAATAAATTGCTCTTCGGAAAAAATATCGAGGCCTACAAGGCCTTTAACATTCATTTAAGACTATCCGTAATTTTACAATGTCGTTCGGGCCTGACTTAAGAATTTTATTAAGTTTTTTTTTTTTCTGAACAACTGAGTGAAGTGTGTGAAAAATAACAAATAAATAAATAAATTAATAAAAGTTTACATAAATAAATAGATTAATTTGTTCTCCTAGATCTAAATGTGTTCGTTCTCTAAACTAAGTATTTCATTTGGAAAGAGTTACTTTGAATTTCTTGTTAAAAACGAATCTATCTAACATTATCAATGCTCCGTTGGTTTTATATAGTCCACTACTCTTACAAATTCTAAGCAGCGCTTTGTTTGATAAAAAGACACTTGTCTTGGCATTCAATTTTTTTTTCTTTCTAAAGTCTTTAATGGAAGTTTTTGAAAATTTCTCAGTGCTATACATTATTATTATTAGAAAAGTTCCATCTGATTTTGATCTTATATACTTAAATCTGTTATACAGTATATTCTCCAAGGTCTACCAGATCATAGTCCACCCTGAACAACACAGCAAATTTGCACCTACGACCGGCAACCCTCATACTGAAATGTAGTCTTGTAAAACACATTAGAAATATAAATTAAAGCAGCAGTCAAAATCCAAAAAAAGTTAAATATTATTTAATTAAAATGAATCTTTAAACAAGTGAAAATTATTTACACTTGTGGTCAGTTGTAGTTAAATAACATGTTTTAGATGGCTTACCACTGAATCTCCTAGTCAATGTAAGTTCCTATTAAAATTTAACAATATAATTCGAAAACGAATTTAACATTACTGGAAAATGTATTCAGGGCCTACAATTTTTTTATATAAGTAAATTCAACTTTATTATTCCAATATAATGTTTATTTTTCAACAAAAGATGCTGTTTTGAAAATTTTTAGAAAAAAAAATTGAGTTAGCACCAGAGCGGCAGGGCCATGTGATTTAAATGATTACAAAACAGCAATTTTTCAGGGGAAATAATAACAATAAAATTTGATAATTTGCATTATTTTCGTACCTAACAAGAAGGTAAGACTTCAATAATTTTTTTCATAATATATATATATATATATATATATAAATATATTCTTTTTCGGATAAATTATTTGGAACTTGCATTCACTGACAGATTCACTGGTAAGCCACTTTAAAACCTATAAATCGAAAATGAATTGATCTAAAGATGTCTCACAAGGATGATATTTGGATGCTTCCAAAAGGCGATATCATTTTGTTGCAATCTGTCTCTTCAGTTTCTATTTTTAGTCCCTTTATTTACTTTCAATTTTCAGATTCAGGTTTCATTTTCGATTAAACGAATGTATTTCCAAGTAATAAAAGCTAATCATTTCAGTTTTCCGAATAAACTTCCGTTGGTTTCACTTTTCTGAGAATGTCGCACCACGAGATTTTCTGAGAAAAACGATTTCGGTTCTATTTGGTTTGTTTCCTTTGAACAAAAGTAACGATCACTTTGAAAGAGAGAATAATAATAATAATTTTAGGCCTAGAACCAATCGAAGGAGAGGTTAATTCGATAATAATCACGAAACTGGTGTCGAGTGCAGATTGGTATTATTATAGCCTCCTCCCCTTTATACCGTTGTTCCTAACGTTTTTAAAAGCGGATTTAACACGCGGCGAAACCCGGAGATGAAAACGGTCACGGGCACTGAAAATTTATTTTGAAATGATACCAGGCGTAAAGTGTAAGTCAGGGATATAGAAGAGGGGGTGTGCCAGGTGGAGAGAAAGGAGAAACGACCTACATCAACGAGTCGATAACTGACCTACATTTTCCAGCCGCAACTGTCCCAAAACAAAATAATTTTTTTTTTCCGTTCGATTCTATCATAGTGCCGTTGCCAGAATGAATATTCAGACAATTGAAATTCAAGAGATTTTTTTTAAGCTTTAATTTTGGTTCCATTTAGAATCAAAAATCGTCCTAGTTTTGCAAACTATGTTTTCTCAATATGCTACCATGTCGACGGTGTATCAATATGTGGTCAATTTGATTGACAGTGCTGCTACTAGGTTTCCTTGTGCAAATCGCGGTGGAGGAACTTCGTAGAGGCCACCAACATATTTAGATAAGAGGCTAAGTTATCTAAACGTATGCCGCTGTTGTTTGAGTGCTGGTGCAGGCTGTGAAGGCCAATCGTAACCTTAGCACTCCATCCCGATCAATTTTTAAATTGCAAATAAACTATTTAAACATCCAGGCAGGAAAAATGATCGACAACGTCTTCCAGGGCAGCATAAAAACCGTTCTTTCCTCAATTGTTTTCCTTCTGTTGGAGCGTGGATGTTATAAATCGTGACGTTAAACCATCATCCTTTGATGCGTAGCACGCATATCCGGTCACCCTCGCGACGAAATTCTGGTACACTATGCCGTATTTCCGGACTCTGGTACACTAGCACTTGACTCAGGGTGTAAGCCAAGAGGCTACTGCAGCCCTCCACTAGCCTCATACCCTAAACAAAGGTGCTCACCGCAGAGGGGCAGGGACGCCACACTAGGGTGATTCAAATTTCCGCGAAGTATCTCGGATTTCAATGCACACTTAAGGGTAGTTGCATCTAGCATATTTAAGGGTCCTGTAAAAATTTAGCCCCGAAATCGACCTCCTGACGTTCCGCGGGGCTTTAATAACCTTAAACAAGTGGCTGATGGCTAATCCTGTTTTAAAAGCGCTAATTTTTGCGTTTCGTTGTATCGGGGCATGATCGCACTTTTAAATCTTTTCTTATATGTAAGTACAACAGGAAAGTATGACGCCATCAAAAATTTTCCCTTGCTGCTTGCTAGTGGACTTAGTGAGCAAGAGGTTCGGGGCCGATAAACTTCTAAAAATTGTCTCGCACAGACACCGAAAAAAAAATTAAAACCAAACACATCAAGTAGGGTTTTAAGGACCCCTGATTTTGAATCCGACATCAGTTTTTCAAAATTCAAAATGGCGGCTTCAAGATGGCGACCTAAAAGTTGAAAAATTAATTCACGGTGCTCAAAACCGGTATCGGGGGGTTATCGACATCGCTGATCACGAATCTGAAGCCAATTTTTCAAAATACAAGATGGTGGCTTCAAGATGGCGACATAAAAATTAAAAAATTAACTAACAGTGCTCAAAATCGGTACCGGGGGATTATGGCCATCGTTGATTACGAATTCGATGCCCGGAACATAAAATTCAAATCGGCGGCTTCAGGATGGATATTTATAAATTGAAAAATTAACTCAAAGTAATATTAACTTTGGAGTATTGAAAATTCAACTGGCATCTGATAATTTTTTCCATTAGACTGCCAAAAAAAATGTTGCTCCTTCTTCAGTGCAAAAATTTACTGTTTACTGGTTTGAAATGGTGGTTTTTAAAAAATTTAAATGTTGTACACTGTTAGTTAATTTTTAATTTTTTGTCGCCATCTTGAAGCCACCATCTTGTATTTTGAAAAATTGGCTTCAGATTCGTGATCAGCGATGTCGATAACCCCCCGATACCGGTTTAGCACCGTGAATTAATTTTTCAACTTTTAGGTCGCCATCTTGAAGCCGCCATTTTGAATTTTGAAAAACTGATGTCGGATTCAAAATCAGGGGTCCTTAAAACCCTACTTGATGTGTTGGGTTTTAATTTTTTTTTCGGTGTCTGTGCGAGACAATTTTTAGAAGTTTATCGGCCCGAACCTCTTGCTCACTAAGTCCACTAGCAAGCAAGCAAGGGAAAATTTTGATGGCGTCATACTTTCCTGTTGTACTTACATATAAGAAAAGATTTAAAAGTGCGATCATGCCCCGATACAACGAAACGCAAAAATTAGCGCTTTTAAAACAGGATTAGCCGATCAGCCACTTTGTTTAAGGTTATTAAAGCCCCGCGGAACGTCAGGAGGTCGATTTCGGGGCTAAAATTTTTACAGGACCCTTAAATATGCTAGATGCAACTACCCTTAAGTGTGCATTGAAATCCGAGATACTTCGCGGAAATTTGAATCACCCTAACGCCACACCCTAGGTGAGCCCAGTGCCCTAAAGCACCGTTATTCGGGTACTGCTACCGAATAGTTGTTTGAAATAAAACATTCAGCCAAATTTTTGGCGGGAAAAAACCGGAGCAGGGCAGAAAGAAATTTTCGAGAAAATTAACAACTCGTACCAATAGAGGACTCGAACCCCCCTCTTTCTTCTGGTGGGTATAAAAAGGCAGTCGCGAAATTTGAAATCGTAAATATAAATTTCATTTAAGCAAATATTTATGTGTAATAGGCATACTATATTTGAATCATTTTTAAATAAAAATGCAACTTTTTTTCCCATCTTCAGTTCTAAAAAAAAAAAAACGGATTTGAATTTTTCATCTTATAAAACAAGAGCGCAAGAGACTGCGGAAAATTACAACTGCCTACGGTGCTGGTTTTATCGAAAAAGGATTTTTTTTATCGAATAGTCGACCGCTTGCAATAATTAAAATTCTTGTGGATCCTCGTCCCATACAGAACGGAAAAGATTTTATCCGGTTATTCAAAAAAAAGAGACATCGCTTCGAGGATTAGCGATAAATTATATTAAGAAATGAATATTAATATAAGCTCTTTTTACGGGTTTTCAATGAATGAAAATTACAATTATGGAAATGCAATCGGGGCGGAAAAGGAAAAAAAAAAGCTCGAGAGCACTAAAGAATTCGTTTTTGCCTATATTTTTTTTGACACAATTAAAATTTTATTTTGAAATTGTAATTGTTTATTGTTTCAGAAGCGACAGCTGAAATTTTAGGTGCTCCGGATCTTCACATAAAAAGCGGTAGCACGTTAAGAATAGTGTGTTCATTTAAGCAAAATACAGAAGCTCCGGCGTTTGTATTTTGGTACCATGATGAACGAATGATTAATTACGACAAGGACAGAGTGTCAGTGTCAAACGACAAATTTGTCAGCGTTTTGCATATCCGGGAGGCAGATAAGACTGATTCAGGAAACTATTCGTGTGTTCCTTCAAATGCGAAACCAACATTTGTCATCGTACATGTACTTAATGGTAATTTTTACTATTATTATTATTTTTCTTTTATGCGGAAACCATCTAAATGCAAGTTGCAAAATAAAAGTAAAAGATTAACTTGACCGACGGAGAAAATTGGCCATTAAGATTTTTAGCTTTGACGAAAAACGATTCTTTCATCTTTCACGAAAATAGCAGTTTTTTTTAAGTCACGCGATAACAAAATAAATATTAAAAAAAATTCAACTAAGACTTGATTAGTTTCGAAAGACACCGAATTTATAGTTTCCTTTACAGGTGAAACAGGGCCGGATTCGAAAACAAAAACAAAAACAAAATGCAGATTTTTATTTAATTTTTTTAATTTTCAATCCCTTTTTAGATTAAGAATAGATTAGCCGGATTAAGAAAAAATACTATTTACTGTTATCGCCCATTTTATGGCTCTTTAATTGCGTCGTATATAGTAAATCCTCCCTAAATTTTGTGATATTAGTATTTTCGAATGTGCCAAATAAAATGTTTGACAGCAATTTTGTTTACCATTTTTTTGACGTTTGGAAAGAATTTACTGCACCCCTAATATTTTATGATTCGATTATTCAAATTCAAGAAAAAACAAAAATTCCCTTTTGATAGATCCCGCCTAAATCTTTAAAGGGGATTTCCCCCAAATAAGATTTTTATTTATTTTTCAGGAGAAAAACCAGCGGCCATGCAACACGGCCACAGGAACAATGCTCCTTCATCTTTAAGTGATCCATTTCTCTTCGTTTGGTGTAGTCTAGTTGTATTCGTGCTAGCGCAAACAGGTTGTCATTCACAGAGACTTTGGCTACAAGAAACAATTGAATTAAAACAAAGAAGAGTTTATCATCAACAACTCGACAACAACTCAAGATGATAAGTCTTCTCGTATATCATCAGTCGTGATGAAAAATAAGAAAAAGGAAAAACGAAAACCATCGCCTTTTACAGCGGGATATCTCGTTAAATGTTTATGTGAGAAAATTTTAGTCGAAAGTTTCTGGTTAATTCGGAAATTTTTTTTTTCTTCATTTTGCATTAAAAACGCGGGACGCTCAGTTTTTTTTTTTTTTTTTTTTCCTTCTTCGCAACTTTCTTCCTTAATTAATCATCTTCGGGAAAAAAAAATTTTCGACTTAACCGAATTGTTTTATCTGGTTAGTTAGTTGAAGGGTTTTTGTTATCACTTTTCCATTTCTGGAAAGCGAAATTTTTAAATTTTGCTGAAAGGGTGGAGATAGTGAAGTTTCATAATGATTTTCGAAAAATAATGACGAACTTTAATGTCGATGTAGACTAATAAAAAATTTCACCCAGTGATTCCCACAGCAAACAAACTGACTTTTTTGAGTGCGTTAAATTTTTTT
The DNA here is from genome assembly GCA_037577465.1 of Liposcelis bostrychophila. Classification (NCBI taxonomy): domain Eukaryota; kingdom Metazoa; phylum Arthropoda; class Insecta; order Psocodea; family Liposcelididae; genus Liposcelis; species Liposcelis bostrychophila. Next base: position 15,967,816 of record CM075212.1, on the reverse strand, counting down.
CATCGAAAAAAAAAATTTCAGTTTATTTAAAGAATTGTTAATGCCATCTGACTTTATATGTCATTAAATTCCTCGACCTTTTCGTCGATTAGAAAAAAAATGGACCACAAAAAGACATATTTTTTATGAGGGAATTTCGATGCGTTTGGAAGCAGTCGTTTTGTTTTACAGGGAAAACCTCAAGTAACTCGTAAATTGAATCGGTGGGTTAACTTTATTCTGTTAAGCCTGCGTGTGGCCGTATTAAGGTGCTTAAAAAAATCGATACGTTACTTTTTCGAACCAAAAAATTTCTGCGATTTTTCTGTACAAAACAGGCTAATTATTGATGACGAAAATTTTCAATTTTTCACAAGACAATTTTTTCCGACAAATAAGCTAAAATTACTCATTGATTTATTATTGCATAGCCTGATAACATCTTTTTAAAATAATAAAAAGAGGTCCTTGTTTTTAAGTTAATAATCGATAACATGTTAATAACAATCGATTTGAAAAAATGTGTGAAAGGAGATCGTTCTGAAAAAAAAAAAAAAAAAAAAAAAAAAATTCCAGTAAAACTAGACGACTTCTTTTAATGCAAGTGAGGAGCTAAAAACTTGGAGCTGCGATTTTTTAGATCACCTAAATACCGGTCACGATTATTGATAAAGGATGAATCGAAAATTTCTTACGACTGCATTATCGATATTTCGAGGTGAAAAGTAGATTCGTTTTAAATTAAGCGAATTCCGAATGAATTAAGTAATTACTTCCCGGCCAAAATTATATAAAACTGAAAGACTTATTGTTTCGTTGTAACGAAGAAAAAATATAAATATATATTTAAAAGAATGATTAAAATTTTAAATTTTTTCTCTTTCCAATTATTTGAATTTTTTTCTTTAATTTTTATGAAATTTTATTTTTATGAATCACAGCAAAAAATGTGAAGGTTTTACCCATGCGAATATCATTTTATTTTCCAGATCATTGTCGACCAAGGTCGCAGCTTTTGCTCGAAAAAAAAAAAAAAGGAACTGTACTTTGTGATTACAAAATTTTGTTGATCCACAATAACGAATCAAAAAAAATATATATCTACTTAAGACTAGAGGGAATTGTAAAAGTAATGGATTAAAATTGTACTTATGCTTCCTAAAAAAAAAAAAAATTATCCGAAAAGTTTCAAGTAATATTTTTATACGTACTTTTTTTTTTTTTGATCGGTTACAATTTCGCTGAAAAGTGATTCATCTTAAAATCTTGTACATTGTTGTATGATATTATATTATAGGTTTTCTTAAGTTCGAAATAAAGAAAAAAAATCATGTGATATAATTTAAAATGTGTTTTCATTTTTTAATCCTTTACGATTTATAAGAATTTAAGCAAAAAGAAAATCTTAAATTAGCTCAAAATTTATTAGTTTTCTCTTTCGCAATAGCAGTAGACAGCAAGAAAATTAGTTTTAAAATTAGTTTGGTTTCTCTGATTGCTTTTATTAAATGCGAAATATTTCTTTCAGCTTTGTTTTGATATTTTCTGGTCAAATCTCAGCAACTAATTGCTTACTTCATAAATTCAGATAATTAAAATGTAATTTGATAACCAAGCTTTCTGATCTCCTTGGAAATATAATAATAGTAATTAAAACGTTTGCGAAAATACAAGAGTTTTAAGAGAAAAAAAAGGCAAAAAGTGTATTTAAGGTAACCGTATACTTTTAATTTAAAAATAAATGCTTAGAAATAATAGAGTTTCCAAAAGGAATAGCCGTCTTTTATTTCGGAATGAAGAAAAGCGTCAGAAAAGCTGCGGGATTTTTAAAAAACAAAATAACGAACTTTCATGCTGGTGTAAAAATAAATTATTTTACGTTTTTATTATTTTTTAGAAATATGATTTTTAAGAAGAGGCAAGCATTTCAAGAAACTTTGAATTTGGTAAGTATTGTCGTAAAGTTACAAAACATCCTTAAAAGAACGGAAGCCCTCAGGGGACCGTCACTGCATTTTGAACAACATTGTGGTCGTCGCTGGTAACATTATTATCCATGAATATTCATTCCTTGCAGTCAACGAATTTTGACGTTTCCTGTTATAATTCACTAATCTACTCCCGCGGTTACCGAATTATTAAAATGGTCAGTTTTACTTGGGGCTAAATATGCAGCAATAACATTTCCAATATATATTTTTTTTCTGAATCGCTTACTAATCGGAAACAGTTAAAGCTCTTTCGGAATTTTAGGAACGCTTTCCAATAGCTTGTTTTTAATCAGATTGAAAGAGTTCTAAATGAAGGTTTGAAAACTTTTCGAATTTTCAGGCTTCGGACCCCTTTACTTCACTACAGCAAATGCAGGCATTTAAGTGATTTCCCACCTGCACTGCGTTATATTTCTTTCTCCCTGCTTCCCTTCCTTTTGGCATAGTTAAAACGTTTTATTTGACGCATATTTCAAGATTCTCTAACGATTTCCAAGAACGAAGTCTTGTCTCATCATTTTAGTCGAATTTCAAAGCTAAAATTTAAACGTCCTACTAATTACTTGTTAGTAACTTTCCCCTGAATTGTAATTGTAATTGAAATTGTTAAACGCTTTATATTTCCGGAAAGTACAATAAAATTCCTGTGTGTATATGACGATTTAATTTAGTCTGTAAAATCCGGCCAACACATTTTGACGACAATATGGAAAAGAAAGTTTGATAATTTCGACGGAGTACATGTTGGGGATATGAGAGAAAGGTCTCGACCTAATTAGAAAGCACGCCGACATGGTGGAAAACTTTCAAACAGTCATTTAAAAACCTTTTCCTTGAGTCAAAAAGCTAATTGCGGATTCCATTTTTATATTCGCCGTCTCGGTGCACGTCAAATTAGCAGTCTCCTCTCCCTCTCTTTTATTTTTTAAATCGTCGATTTTTATTTTTAAAATGAAATAATTTTATATAATAAAGCGAAAATGGTTTAAAGAGAACATTAAGTTTTTGTGAATGTAATTGATATTCTTATTTGAATATTATGCTTGAAAATGCGAAAGGAAGAAAAATTAGGAGAAAAATATTATTTAAATTACTCGGAGTTTATTTAGAGGAAAAGGAAGTTACAAATAAAAAAAGGGAGAGAAGAGACGGCGAAGGAAAATAAAGAGGGAAAAATATAAAATAAAATTAGATAAAAGAATATTAAGAAAGCGTTATGGCTCGTCTAAAGGTGGGTTAGAGGGGATTGTAGTTTCCTGTTGAATTGTGAAGTGTGATTTAAGACAAATTAAGCTTCTGCCAGCTTTTTCAGAAATTATATTTTATCCAACTAAAGGAATGCTTTGTTGTTATGTAAGAAAAGAATTCCAGATGCCTGATAAAGTATTTATTTTACGATTTTTCCTTTTTTTTATTGGCATTTCTTTATCTTCGTGAAAAATCAGTGGCGGATTTGGCATATTATGTGGCTGTTGGGTTTATGGTACACGCCTTATTGTTTCATACAATTACTCCGTTGTCGACTGGTTTGTAATTATTAACGTAAAATTGTTTCACTCCGGTTAGTTACTTCTTGGAATGGATCAAGCACGATTTACGAACAATTTCCAGTAATTACGATGAGTAAAAAAAAAAATAAATGATATTGTCACTACGTGTTTGGACTATTAATAATACTTTTAAAAAATCACGGCATCATCAACGCCATCAATTAAACACATTGCATATGAAATAATCATTTGTGTGGAAGTTTCACATCAATCCATAATTTAAATTTTTTGCACTTTTGAGCCATTTGAAAAATGAAGGAATAAAATACATCGCAAACGAAGAAAAAAAAACCAAAGACGATAAAAAAAATAAAAATAAATCAGTAAATTTTACACCCCTCACCCATGAAAGGCTTAAATTCCACGGGTTATTCCTCTTTAACATATCATGGTATAGAATCATTTTTTTTTAATTAAAAAATTTATCGATAAAAATTCAATTAGAATTTTCGAGTTTTCAATTTTAAGTTGTTTTGCTTGACATTGTCAATATTTTTTTAAAAATACCGCCAAAATATAGGAAGTATGAATTGAACAATCAGTGGTCTAAATTTTTTACAAAATTCAACAATCAGTGGTCAATGGTCTAATTTTTTTTTTCAAATACTTTTTTTTTGCCGTATTGACCTTCCAAAATTAGAAGAACCCAATTAAGATTAGTTAATAAAAGAATCTAATTATTAGAATTCCTTTGCATTGTCATATCTCAAAATAAGTGCCAAAAATGTATATCGCCTAAAATTTAATTTCAAAAAATTTTTCGAAATCGATTTTTATTCTTCTATTTTCAGATCTGTTTCTTAATTTTTCGTAGTTATATTTATAACGCTTCCTATTTTCAAACATTTTTTTCATAAATATTTTTCTTTTTTATTATTTTTTTTCAGGATTTTTACAGCTTTTTTCGCAGCTCCTCCTTGTTTTCCAGGAAGAAGTTTTCCCTGCATGCGAATAAAAAATACAATGAAAGCGTATTAAACTATAATAAATAAAAATTCAAAACGATTCTGACTGTATATAAAGAAAATAGGGAAAGAGGAAAGTCGAAAACCAAAAAGTTTGTTATAGTTGTAAAAATAAACATAGAAAGAGGAATATTTTAGGGAGACTTTAAAGTTAAACACAAAGAACTAAAGGATTGCGGGTTGAGTTTTCCCGCGAACCGGGTGACCAAAAGATTTAAATCGACGGGTTTAAATGTGCCCCAGTTCTTTCCCTTTACAAAATTTTTATTTTCAACGTTTTGCAAATCCGGAAAAATAAAAATAAGATCTATGTTATAGTGTAACAAGAAATTTGTATCGAAATCGTTGCCAAATCAATATCCAAAAACGACCTCATTTTCAAAAGTTTTGATGTATGGACCGTCTCCTTTTACAATTCCAATACATTTTCATGGACCTTCGCCGTTTTGTAATATTTTTTTTCCTTATTCATTTAAATTTTCATTTTTTTTAAAAACTGTTCACCAGCCAAGAGCTTTCTGATCAGGTGGTGCTTCTGGATGAGAGATCTTTGTAAATTCCTTTGCTTTGTAAGCTTTGAGTTTTTCGTGAGATCCATCTCCGGAGCGTAAAATTTTTCTAACCACCATTTCATGCTTGGCCTCTTTTAAATCATAAGCTAAACCTATTTTTTCGAAAAATTCGATCATATCCCTCGTAAAATTTAATTTCATCCCGAACTCGGACGCTTTGTAATCCCATGGAAATGAATGATGATAATTATGCCATCCTTCTCCATAGGCGATGAATGATACAAACGAATTTTCAGTCGGTAATATATTACTATAATTAAAAAAAATTAGAATTCACGTTTCATTATTATTGTTATTACTTTTTCCTGAACAATACTGTAAATAACCTGTAAATACCTGTCATATGGTCTCATGCCGTAAATGTGAGCAGCACTATTCACGGACCATGCAATATGTAAAAGAAGAATATATCTTGCGAAAAAACAAATAAAAACAGAAGCCCACAGAGTTTCATCCCAAAAGTAAACGGGTATTAATACTGGTATTGTAGAGCCAATCGTGTAGTAAATTTTTTTGAAATGCCTAAAAAAATCATTCAATTTTAAAAGAGGCTCTGGTCTCTTGCTGTTTTTGATGGCAAGAAAATTAAAATATTTAAGAATGTTTACTGAACTATGGAGTACAAGATTCAGTATTAAGTACAGTATCAGTGCACGTGTTTGAGTTAAGCTTTGTGATTATGTCAGAAAGCTTAACTTAAACACATTTAAAAAATAAAAACCGGTACATTCCTCATATATAAACAGACCAAAGAGCCTGAATAAAATAAAATAAAATAAAATAAAATAAAATAAAATAAAGGCTCATTTTAAGTGTTTGTTTTGGTTTGCAAACAGTTAACATAAAATTCGTTTTCATCACACAGCGCAGAAAAGTTCACTTTTCCGCCCTAGGGCGGATAAGTAGAAGTGTTTACAAACTATTTTACGCCGTACTTTGTGATGAAAAATAACTTTCAATGCAAGAAACGCAAACGACTTGCCCGTCTCGGCCTATTTAAGGCTCTCGCCTTCGGCTCGGGCTTAAAACTCGGGTCTCGACGGGCAATTTTGTCGTTTGCATTCCTTGAATAGAAATCTACTATACTGCGAAGGAAAACCATGTGCATACCTTTTTTGAAACATAACCACCGGATCTCGTTCTATGTCCGACAAATCAAGGCCTTTTCCTTTCTTTATAACATCCGGATGTTTTTTCATCATTAACCATCCCATATGAGAAAAGAAAAATCCTCTTGTCGCATTGTGAGGATCCGCATTTGTATCCGTATATTTATGATGTAACCTATGATCTCTAACCCATATATATATACAATTCTAGAATGTTAAAAAAAAATCAATACAAAAAAACATCTAGGAACAAATTTCTAAATAGGGAAATAAAAAGGAAATACTTGGCCTGCAAACGTCTGCATTATCATAAGTAATATTCTCAAAGGCCTCCTGGCTTTATACGATTTATGAGACCATAGACGGTGTGCACCACCGGTGACGCCCTCTCCTCCGAGCCAAGATACGAAATAACCTTTAACACGTATTTACCACTGTATAGATGTTTTCTCTTAAATTATTAAACCGAAGAAAACTCTTACCGTACACCGGCGTTAAAAAATGGAGATTCCACATTTGACCGAACGCCAAATAAAATCCATAAAAACCGGCTATGTGAATTAATAAAAAACCTATCGCATTCGGCCATACGATTTTAGTTCTGAATTTGAGTCGACCTCCGAAATAACTTTCTCCAATATCTTCATCTTTGTTTGACTTCTCGGTTTTAATACTATTTTCATTCTGATCCATTTTTCTTCCTTGATTTAGAAAGAAATAAAAGATGTAAGCGTGAAGGAAAAAAAAATTGAAAAACTTACCGATTGAAAAAAATTCTAACGTCACGGAAACCTAAACATTACAAAATGACAATTGGACATCGGAATAATCCATATGTAAATTTTATTTCAATTTTTAATGAAACATGTGGACAGCTACTCGTTATTAAAGAAGAATTAAAACTCGTGCCGAACTAAAATCGGAATTTGTATTATAATTTACAAAACTCGGCAAGGTCGGAATCAAGAATGGCTATATTCTAACCTATCGCACTCGGACATGCGATTTTAAGGGTTATATTGTTAATACTTAATACAACATCCCTAAAATTATAATTTTTTTCAACGGTAAAATAAAAGCTCATTGAATCGTACACGTGTACAACATACTATTTGTAGTCAACCTACTCTCAAGATCGAGCAACAAGCTCAAAGAAGTTGATCATAATCATCAAGGAAATATTGAGATCGCCGGTTTTAGATATTTGGAGAACAGTACATCTTTTCCAACATTATGTCAGTTTTTTAAAGTGAAAATTAAAACCAATTAAAGGCGTACAAGCCAAAATAATCTCCAAAAAAAAAAAAAAAAAAAAAAAAATTATTTGTCCGAAAAGACCAGCCAATTCCAATAAATATTGCTCCAAGGCTAATGATCAAGTACAAATATTTTCTGCATTTTGGCCTTTAATCCTACTAGCAAAAATTATGATTTTACGCATCTGAAAACCAAAAGGTTAAGATAGGTCATCGTTGAAAGTTAATTGAAGAAACAAACTACCTGATATAAATCACCCCTAAAGGGATTTTATTTAAAATTCTAAATTAGTTTTTTTTCTCTTTGTTTTTTAAAAAAAAAAAAAACCTTAAGGCTTTTTCATTGTTAAAAACAGAAATAAAAGGCATGACAATCAGGGGGTAAAATTAGCAAAAATGACCGTTTTCGTTTCTAATGTTAGCTCATGAGAGCAAAAGAAACGTTTCCGTTTCTGAGCTTACATAAGCTAAATATAATCGCTCAAAAACCGTTCCTAGCTCCTGATGACAATGATGTCTAAGACATTCGAGAAAAAAAATCGTACCTCCTAATATTTAGCTTATGGCGAAACTCGAATTTTCGCTTTCCATTATTATTCCTTAATCTGGAATTGACAAAGAACCTTTAGAAAAAAATTCAGCCTTCTCTGATGGTACTAATTTTTTGAAAGTTATAGCGTAACATAATTACTATCCCAAGAAAAAAACTTCTCAAAATTTTTTCCCCGGGAATCTAAAAACAAAATTGAAATCGGAGTCTCTCGGTACCTCAAGAGACTGTGTTTTTTTTTTCACACCGAAAATGTGTTGGTTGGCAAATAAATATTATTGTAAATGGTGCTGAGGGGGAATGCAAAATTTTATCTTGGCTGGGGTACGCTCCGTGCACTGTGATGCAATGCTGTTTAATGTATACGGTATTTCGGAGGTCAAGGAATGAATTAGCATTCTATTTTCTAGTATAGTTTATCAAAAAAATTATGAAAACTTAGAGTTTTTTTAAAAACAATTTAATGACACCAAAAGTGCTACTAACGCTGAATCCACTAGCCATTCTGATGTTACTATACAGTACAACATTTGCATATATCAATCTTACATCAGTACCCATTCCTATAACTGTAGGAATAACAAAAAACCGCGCTATTTTCCTCGAATTTCGATTTAATTACCTAATTTCAACGCTCATGCATTTTTTTACTTTAATATGGCAAAATGATAACAAAGCTAACTGATTTTCACTAAACACAAAAATCAAGAAATTACACTATTCTGGGAAAGGATATCCATTTTAAAATTTTAATAGATTTCTCCCAGATTCCGGCAGCCCATTGATCATGGACACTTAATCAACCAATCCTGTGACCAAAATTGCTACCCGTCATTTAGAACAACCAAACTAGACAGAAATTTTTTTTTTTTTTTTTATAGGACTCAGTAAAATATTTCGCAAAGATAACGTTAGCCTTTGTCTTGACACTAAGACGCAAATATGACAGAAAATTTACGCATTTTAGTGTTTTTTTCTAAGACTAACAATATGTCTTACATTTATTATTCCAACCATATTAAAATTTTTCAGTGAACAGATCTCTAATTCTGGCATTGACGTACAGGACTTCAAATTCATGAAAAGAAAAAAAAAATTCTTTTTGCTTTTCGATCGTTTTAAAAAATGGATATGGAATTTTTTTCTTTTTCTTAGAAGTAGGGCAAAACGCTGTTTTTAAGGAAGAGACCAAGGATTAATTTCTGAAAGGCCAAGTTCTTGACACAATTAGATTTTCGTTTCCAAGATTCAGGAGGATAATCAGGAACATACAAGATCATTTCAGTTTTATCCAACAATTCGTTCGAGCAACATTTTAATTTTGAGTAGTTCTTCGGATGCCATGACATTTTTTTTTAAATTTTAATTTGAGAACGGGATGTATTTTACAGTGATGGAGTTTACGAAAAACAAAAGTACTAAAGTTCCAGATGAATTCGTAATGGACGAAAATGGAAACTTGGTTAAAAATAAAAAATCTGAAAAATTCAAATATTTCGGAGGCAGATTGGTATTAGATGCCAAAATCGTCTGGAAAAATGTTATCGGATTTTTGATTTTACACTTGATAGCTGTTTATGGACTTATTTATTTTATTAGTTTAATATTATTTTCTCATCGAAGTACAGCATTTTACATTTTTTGTAAGTAACGAATTTAACATGCTTACCTCAAAAAACGACGGAGTCATTAGTTCTGATTCACGTTTTCAGATTACATTACCGTCTTAACTTATGGGCAAGGAATAACCGCAGGAGCCACAGGTTATTTTCTCATAGAGCTTACAAGACGAATTTACCATTAAAAATCATCCTTATAAGCCTTCACACTCTCGCCGGACAGGTTCGAATTCTTTTTTTTTTTCTTTTCTATACTATGAATGTGTGAGTGAATTTTTTCTTGATCGTGAATACAGAGGGAGAAACACGAAATGACTCTTTCATTCTATTAAGTTTATTTTCTTTCATTTTACAGAATTGCATGTACGTCTGGGTTCGAGATCACAGGCAACATCATAAATACTCAGATACAGATGCAGATCCCCATAATGCTAAAAGAGGATTTTTCTTCTCCCACATGGGCTGGCTAATGATGAGGAAACATCCAGAAGTTATAAAAAAAGGAAAGACGATCGATCTCACGGATATGGAACAGGATCCGATAATAATGTTTCAGAAAAAGTAAGTACGTGGGTTGGATAGAAAATTTTGTAACCTAAACGTGAGGTGGACTGCCCCGACGCCTAGAAATTTCTAATATAGACAGGAAAGGTTGACTCAAAAAGTTTTATAAAGAAAATATTCTCGTCCGCTTTAATAAATTTTTCTCACGCTTTTACGAATTCTTCAGGGTATTTCATCGAAACCGTTTATCTCTCATTTTAAAAAATAATTAATTTTTAGGTACTATTTACTACTCTTTTGGACTGGGCAGATTTTACTGTATCACGTAACTCGTTTTTTTACGGAAAGCTCCGGATTGGAAACGGTTTTATTAATGATCACGAGATATGTTTCTATTCTTCACTTTACCTGGTCTGTTAATAGTTTTGCTCACTTATACGGGATGAAGCCTTACGACAAGTAAGTATACTTAAAATTGACATGCTTATTCCTGAATAATACAAATACTCTATCCGGTGATACAATACATATAGGGAACATATGTAATCCATCAAAGGTAAGGAAATAAAAGTTTTTTTTTCCTTTTTCTTTCGCAAATATCGTAAGATCTTTTGCCTTTTGCAAATGTTCTCTTTCTTACTCTCCAATTTTTCGAAAAGTTTTTTTTAAAGCTATTTTAAATTTTTCTGGAAAATGTTTTTCGTACCGTTTATTTCAAACTTGCGATGGTTCCACCGAACAAAAAGACATTAGTCGAGCATTCAGAGAAATACCGTGAAAATTAATGTTCAATATTAAAAGATTTTTTAGTAAAAAATAAGTCATTTTGTCGTTGGTAGAAGATGACGACTTTAAGACACAAATAACATGTAGAAATGGATATCTTGCAAAGGCTCAAGAAAGATATCTTTCGAAGACTTTATAGGCCTACCTCCTGAGTTCTAATCTGGTCTTCTATTCTTTAAGAAAAAAAAATCCAAAATCTTTTCTTTGCTATAAGAAGAACTACTCGTGCTTTTCATTAATATTAACTCCATTGAAATTTAACCTCATTAATAATTAATGGTTTTATTGAATAGGGACATCATGCCGGTTGAAAATCACATCGTATCGATATTTTCAAACGGAGAGGGTTACCACAATTACCATCACAGTTTTCCATGGGATTATAAAGCATCTGAATTCGGAGTTTCAAGTAACTTCACTACGAAGTTCATCAATTTTTTTGCTAAAATCGGCTGGGCCTTCGATTTAAAAACCGCTAGCGAGGATGTCATAACTAAAAGAATCATTCGAAAAGGAGATGGATCACACATAAGATCGATGAAAATAAAAAAAGGATAAAGAGAACCGTAATTTTCTCTCGGTTGCTGTAAATAAAAGCTATGGGTAAAGATTTAACGGATGCGCCGCAACAGATTGAGGGTATTAATTAATTTTGTCTAAATAGAATATGAAATTTGGGAAACTCGGACAGTAAGTTTAGAAGTTTGCGTTCCGCATAATGAGAATAGTTTTCGACAAGAATTATTAATCTTGAGCTACCTATTCATGATGGACAGTTTATTTAAATTAAAAGGTACATATTCACCGTTTTGTCATTCATTTTTTTAAGTTAAAATGTATATACCTACAATATAAATAATAAAAACAACGAGACGTTTCTTTTTTTTATTTTCTAAAAAAAAAAAAAAAAAAAAAAATAAAAAAAAAATTAGAATTATTTTTGTCGAGTAGTTGTTAAATAAACGAAACAGCAGAAGGGCTTTGAAATTTACATAACTAAAACAGTGACTAAGAAATAATGAGTGAAATATAAAATAAGGAATAACTTATAAGTTTTGTTTGAAGGTGTAACTTAATTAAATTCACTCTTCTCACTTAACGTCATTGTTTATGTTCACCCGACAAACACATGAGAAATTTCGCTTTTGTTGTGGATTAGGGCATTTCAGCATCCGTGAATTTTACGTCCCGTAATTAATTGTCGACGACGGCCTCTTTTGTATAACAAGACAAAAAAGGAAAAATTTTTTGCTGTTTATATTTTCTACAGGAAGACTTTTTTAACACTTAAACATCGGGGAAAAACCAGAGATTAAAAAGGTTTGCTCTTCTTATATAAGAAAAGGTGTAGGCGAAAAGTATGTGACTGCTGTAAAGAACTTTTCACATGTAATTTCACGAAACATTACGTTCAAATTTAATGAAAAACTTTTGGCCTTGTCAATATTGTTTTATCTTTACCTTATTTCTAATTCTCTTTGTTTTCACCAAACGACCCTTTCCATTTCTTGATAATTCTTCTCTAGCGACACTTACAATGAAAAAGGAGAGAAAGGGAAATCTTTTCCAGTGTAAATTTATTGCTACTGACGGATTTAAGTCTAAAGACTGGGTCTACCAAAGCACACAAAAAATTGGGGAGGGAATTAAATCGTCAAGTTGCAGTCTAGACCAATTTGCATAAGAATAGTTTTTTAGCTGAAAATGAAAGGAGAATAGATTGCAAGGCTTACGTCAATTTTCATTTTCAAAACAGTTGAAAAAAAAAAATTTTAAACCAAGCAAAGGAAAACTGAAAATTTTTAACCATTTAAATCATGAAATAATTATAGACAAATTATAGAATCTTACTTTATTGAAGTCATGCAGCCCTGATTTGTTGTCCATCACTCACTGCTCTACCTGAAAGTAAGAAATTATCAGAATGAAAAAGCTGACAATGAAAATGAAGTCTAAACGTAACCATTTGAAATTTTCCTAGAAACAATTTACCTATATAGGTGACCCTAAAACAAGACTTGTAGCAAAGGGAAGGCCAGAGGGGAGCTGCCCCATCTGACTGGTATTTTTTGATCTATAAATTTTCTCTATCCTACAAATTACAAGCCCCTCTCCCTTGAGAAATTTTTAGTCCCCTGTTTTTCCATGCCTTGGCTTTAGACCCAACCTCAAACACGAAGCCCAATAGCTGCTAATAACATATTAAAAAATCCATGAAAATAAAATCTCAATAAATAATGTTTTTATAAGCAGATAACTTCTTGATAGACCTGTTGAAAAACTTTCAGTTGGTAGAAAAAATGCATCTACATCACTATGATGCTAAGTCAATTAAAAAAAAATTTTGAGTCTGTCACTTTTACATCATAGCTTAATACCATTGAAACACCATTGAAATACCTTCTGTCTACTATCTAGGTTGTTTAAATAAACATAAAAATACTCAGTGGAACAGTTTTTTGCTGTCTGATTTTGTTAATGTAAACATAAAAAACACAGCAATAAAAATTTTTCCATCGTTTACCTATTTTCAAAATGAAAAAAGATTTTACTTTGAATGTAAATCTAAATATGTGTTACAAAATACAAAGATTGAAAGCTATATTTAAATGTTAGTTTGTTTGGTTTCAACCTTGTCTTAATCTCATTTATCTAATAAGCTAAAAACTCATCCTAAACAGGAATTTTTTTGTTCACAACCCTAAAGTCGCTTTGCATGTGTACCTTTAGATTTCAAAAATTATTATTCCATGTTAAATTATTTTGCAAAATGCTAACTGAGACTTTATAGTCTCAAACCAAGAACTGCAACTGAATTCATATTTCGAATCCTGGCAATGGATTATGATATAAAATTATTGAACTCTTATAAATGATAGCCTTTACTTATTTTGCTTTAAAGAAGCACTTTAATAATGTTTCTGAATTGAATTAGAATACATATAGCATATTTATAAACATTTTCAAAAATAATTTGCTGTATCGATTCTGGGTAGGCCTATTCTACTTAATCAACATAATAATTTTGTTACCAACCTATAGTTAATAGTACAGTGTTTATTGTAAAATCCTAGGTCTTTCTGCAGATCAAGATAAATACAAATACATTTCTTTTTAACATAACAGTGACAATATTACATATGTACACATGATAGATTTCAGTGAAAACACCAACCTTGTACCCTACAGCTCTGAGATTGGCATCCGCGACGGCATCCCGCACATATTAAAAAATAACGACTCACTATGTAACGACTAAAACAATTTTAACTGACGACCGAACACTTTTAACTGGAAACATTTAAATTAGAAAACCGAACTGAATTAACGGAAAACGACAAACATACGCAATACTTTAATACCTTAATCACTCTCGAACACATCTTTACATTAGATTAATATAATAACGCTGCTTCAAAAACTGGTTCGGGTTCCTGCATGCATGATTCTTACCACTTACCACCATATTTTCTTTTTTCTTACGAAGCTGATATAAGGAAAAACTAACATGGCGAGCCATGGCGTTTGCATGTTGTCGAATGCATTTTATCGAGGGATCATAATATATTGGTAAAAAATTCCTTTGAAGAAACTAAGCTTTCCTTTGGCTAGGACAGTCCTTTGACACGTATCGCGAATTCGGTCGGGTGTTCGTGTTCTGATGTTTTCTCGTGTTTCTTGTTCGCTAGAATAAATGAAAGTATAATATTAGATTTTAATAAAAATAGCTTTATAAATTACTAAAAGGCGCTAGCTTTACCGTACCAATGAAGCGACCTTGGGGCTCGGTTGTTTTTCAGGTGCAATGCAAAGGTGATCTAAGTGACCGGGAGTGGTTTATGTAGTTGTAAATATAAAAATAAAGCTTGAGTGATCTTAATTAGGGTCGTTTATTCGATGGCAATTAATTATTTTATTTGATTTAATCAAAAGTATTAAGAACAAATGTTTTCTAACACCCATATACCGATAAACAATCTCTGATCTTTAGAAAAAGGTGGGCATTACATTTTATGCCATTAGAATGTAAGTGCTGGTTCGGTTTTTTTTTATGAAGTTCTGTGCAGTTTTTATATGCTTTCACTTCTTTTGGTTCACTTAATTTACAATATTTTTGAAATGAGTTTGGTGTGGATAATATTGCTTCGACTCATGTCTTAAGGGATTAAGGAATATGGAGCCTTCTTTAATGAGGGAAGTCTATAACAGATACCAGGAAAAGCAAGTTGGTAAGTTAGATAAAAAGGTTTTAATATTATTATTGACTTGTTCTTCTTAAAAATTTTGTTCAAAGGTAAATGAATGATTGATTTCAAAAAAGAAACATGACATAAGGTAAAGTATAGATATGTTTCTATTTTGAAATCAACAATTACAATCAAACCTTGTTAAAAAGTTTTACTGATTTGGTAATCGTAAAGCCAGATTTTTTAATATGTGTACCTGTATATAAAAAGAATCCTAGATCCAATTCAGAAAATGTTATTTTTCTGTTTGTGAACAATAACAATGGATAAAGAGTTGACTTTCAAAATATTACATCTTCCAAATGGCAAGTAGAACCCTTTTCATATATAGGTGCACATGTTTGATCCCTTAAATGTTAAAAGCTAAATCGGTCCTTTGGGTGTCTCTTATTTAACACCAATAATTGCTGAACTTATTAAACTTGTGCTTGAACTGAATCTTGTTTTAAATTTTTAAAAAAATAGGAAGATAAAAAAAATGTTGGGTGTGCATTTCAAAATTTACAAAAGAATTTTTGCTGATATTTACCAAGTTTATTATTTTTGCTATTTTGGGAGGAAAATTTGAAGGTACTGAGGATTGTAGAAATTTTACTTCGTTTGGTCTTTCAAAAACAGCATTTAATTGACTAAACCTATGCTTTCTTTGAGGATTCTTCTTCTGTGATATCTTGTTGCAACCGCCTGATCTTGGGTACTGGATGATTCTGTTTTGCCTTTTTGGGTACCTTTTCCTAACCTGTTCTAATCCTTTTCCTAATCTCTCTTTTGTCTATCCAGTCCTGGTCGATATCTCTGCAGTACTGGCCATGAATTTATTTTTCCCTTCATTTTTGGATTTGATTTTTTGTTGCACCTTAGGCCTATCTTTAAACTTGTTTCTATGTCATTATTGTAATTTTTTTTTTTTCTTTCTTTTCTTTGGAAAGATATAAATTAAAGTATGTCCAGACAATCCCGCTTTTAACCTTTTGCTTTTCTGGTTTAGACGACTCTAGGAAATTAAATTAATATAAAGGAATCTGCTTCAAGAAGATGTCACATCAGATGATGAATTATACCAATAACTGTAAGTCAGATTTCGCGTTTCTGATGATTGATCGACATCTGACTGTTGTCATTTCTAATAAAAAATATTTCACATTTCATAATAAATGCGAGAATAATGCTCGATTGTTCTTTTTTAATAATGGAAATTATATTTAAGCCGGGTTTTAAAATTTAATCGACCTACGGAAGCTTCAGAATTTTCTCAAAATCTCTTTTTCTTTTTTCTCTATTTTTCTTATTCATCGCGAGCGTCGATAAGATAAAACCTTTTCAAAAGTTTCCACATGCCTGCTGCTGACGTATAAGCACGATTATCATGCTAGATAGCTGTAACCACTTTCCCTTATTAAAAGAATGAAAATTTCTAATTTGATTTTGAAAGAGGGGCGATGTCGGATGACGTTGTCACTTTTACCTTTTTAAACTTTTAACGCTAAAACGTGTTAGTCATTAAAAAATAAAATAAAAAAACGATTTTTTTAATAACTAGGTTAAAATCTTCGAATTAACGTGTCAACAAGTTAATATCTGTCAAATGTAGAAATTATGTTGGGAAACGTCGTTATCGTCGCTCCCGGGCTTGTTCTCTAAGTTTTGCAGCCAAAGCTTAATTCTGAGAAATGTAATTGATATTGTATGCAGTGTAACTTTGTTTCTAGAAAGTTAAGGGAACTTTACGGTAGGTAATTTTATTCTATAACAAGTTGTCCCAACACTTCCCGTTTTCACTTTAGGAACAATGCATTCCTCGTTTTCACAAGTACTATTCCGTAGATTGTTCCATAATTTTTCTCGGAAGCAGAAAAGGGAATCATAAACAATAAAACATATCTGATCGTTTAAAGTGACAAAAAGAGGTGGTTAAATCATCTGGGATGAACTATGAGAGGAGTACAGGGTTACCTTCATCACTGCAGAAGACTGCATTTTATTGCCCTTTCATTCTAATTGCTTTTAACAATTCAAGAAAAACTCCACGGGCTCTATTGCATTATCTTGTTAATGACGCTATAAAATCGTTTCAGTACATGTTTTAATGGTTATCGAATTTTCGCTGGGAAACTTGTAATGACGTAAAACCTCCCCAACTAATTCCATTTTCAAAAAGCCTGGGCAAGAAGTTAAAATTTTCATGGACGGGTTATTTGTATGAAAACGGAAACTTTTAAAACTACCGGCAGTGTTTTATACTTAATAGGGAATAAAATCTTTCAACGACACCGTTCAAAAAAAAAAAAAAAAAAGAAAGAAAGAAAAAAAAAAATACTCCCCGAATAAATTTTGCATAACGAGCTTTGTAGAACAATTAAAAGTTTTTCACTCCCCAAAAAAAGGAGGAATATTTACACTGAAAATTTTGAATGCCTGTATAAACGGTTTATCAATAAACAAGTTATGATGCTACATAAGCTCTCTTGAAATTGCGCCATTAACGCTCGCTTCCGATTTTCACGTACAGGGGATAAAATCCAATTAATCATTGTTGAGCTCAAAATGTTTACGTTACATATTTTCTTGGATTTGTTATGGTGTATCTTCTTCCTAAGGAGAGATTTTCCTCTCAAGTTATTTTATTGACAATAATCATCTTGTACGGCATTAAAAGAAAAGTACTGGGTACGAAGAGAAAAGAAACATCTTTTGCGATCTTACGTCTTGATAAATTACCTGAAGTAATATTTTCTTCTCTTGTCGTAATTAATCTTCGTTAGGCCGAGTCATTAAACCGCTCAGACGGAAGGGTGAGATTTCAGCCTGATAATATTACAATCAAAACATCTTTAACCGGTTTTCGATAATAATCTAAATGCCACTTATGTATGCTACGATACATATTTTTGTAAAAATAAGTGATGATGAGGGATTTTTGGCATTGCGTGTTTGGATCGAAAAAATGTATGAGAAGTTTCTGAAACACTTTACGGAGGTCTTCGTTCTCTAATTAAAAAAAAAAAAAAAAAAAATTATGTGAAATATGTCATGAGTTGAATTTATGCAAAATCGTTTCATTCAGGAAAATAAAAATAATTAACTGCTGTTTTTAGTATAGCAATAAAACTATATTTTTTATATCGTAGGCATCGAACTAGTCACTTTTTTCTCCGAAAATTCCCTTTTTTTGTCTAAGGTCACTAAAAGTCACTTTTTGAAAGGAAAATCACTAAAAGTCACTGTTTTTAAAAAATTGGTGGATTTTTGACTTTTATTAAAGTAAAAACTTACCTAATTTTTTTTTTTTTTTTTTTTTTTTTTTCAATTTCAAAATTTTTTAATTATTTTCTATTTTCTATTTTGTTTTCCGTGGTAGCTTTTTTTTATGCTCTTCAATTTCATAAGAAGAGTATATTAAATTTGGTTTTGAGTGAAGGGTACCTCCGTTAATATCAAACGGAGAGCAAAACGAACGGCACTTGCCGGGGGTAACTTTTCAAGCCAAAGCTATTTACACATGTCCGTCCGTCCGTCCTCATTTTTAATTCTTTGATTGGATACACAATTTGAGACCGATCGATCCCAAATTTGGTATATGAGTAGGGGGCACTAAGGACAAGGACTGTATGAATTATGGTCTAAATACGTTCGCATACAGCAGAACGGCAGCCGTTCGAAAGGTATAATATTAAATTTAACAAAGCGGGAATATTTTTTTTTAAACTTTTTTTTTCTTATCTTTGTTTTTCGTATAACACAAGTAGATATCGCTTTCTGAGCTGTGTCAGCGAAAATGGCTATCTCACACTCCGGAATGTTTGATAAAGTCATTTTGGTGCAGACAAAAGAAAAAAATATTTACATTTCGTGGCTTTTTTTTTTTCTCACTTTTGTTATCATTATGTCAAATTATGCCTTTTATATCCGATTGAACGTTTCGATATAATAAACGTTGTCCATACATCGAACGGTTTTTGTATTTTATCTTATTTGTTAGGACGTGGCCTTTTTTTTTTTTTTTTTTTTTTTTTTTTTTTTTTTTCAATTTCGCACATCTGCAATTTTCTAGAACATTTACTACATTCTGGAACATTCTAGAACCTTCTGGAACATTCTAGAACAGTGTAATTTGTCAGTTTATTGTGTTTAAGAACCACACTCAAAACCCAACATAATATTTATTGATATTTTTACTCGTGGGAGTAAGATTTAAATGAAATTGAAGAGTATCGACAGTGGTAACTTCCACTGTAGCTTGTTTTTTTTTTCTTGATACTTTAAAAGTAATTTTTCATTACTCATAAATAGAAAGAGTTACTTTCCACGCATGCGATCAGAGCAGAAAATGATTTTTCCCGCATAGGGCAAAACACGGTTTAACCTGTTTACAAAAGATTTTTTTTACAATTTATCAAATAATTTTCTCTCATTTAATTAATAATTAAATGAGAGCTCGGGTTTTCGCGAGAGCAAAAGCTTTCTTTCTCTAATTTCTCGTATTTGGGAAATAATTTCTATAATATTTTCGGACCTAATAGTAAATTTTCATGCTGGGGGCTAGCCAAAATTTTTTTTAAAAAGTTGATTTCTCTTTTAATTTTTTTACTGACCAAAACATTAATTTAGATAATATTTGGAATAAATTACCTACCATTTAACTTTTTTACTGTTTAATTAATTTTTTTACCGACCAATTAATTTTTTTACTGACCAAGTTGTTACTGGCCACCAAAATACTGACCATTTATTTTCTCTACCGACCAATTAATTTTAATACTGGCCTAATAATTAAAATATTTATCAAAAATCGTATTTAAACACTGACCAAATAATTTGTAGCGGTAAACATTCACGTCTAATACGTTAAAAAAATTTTGGATATACATATTTCAAGCCAATAAATTCCTTCCATCAGGTCACTAAATATTACCATTTAAGCCATTTATGGTCCCTAAAGTCATTAATTTTGATGTGCTAAATGTGTTCGTTGCCTGTAGTGCCGATCCACATTTTTATTTTAATTTTATTAAATTCACGAAAATTTTAAAACGTAAGGAGTGGAATGCGAGGGTAAGCGATTTCCGCTAAGCCCCGCAATACATTAACAAAGAATTCCTTAAATCTCGACTTAGGTTTTTGCAATCTGTGTTAATTTTTATGTCTCGAGTCTTTTTTTTTCTTAGTCGAGGAGATGACATCCCTTGCATGAAAAATGGGAATAGAAAATCCGAGTGGGAAGCACGAGGCTTGATAAATCCATATAAATTAACCTGCGTTTAAAAAAAGGAGAGAAAAAGAGGGGACAAAGGAAAAAAAAAGAGAAATTAGTATAAGAAAAAGTAGGATATCTTTTGTTTTTTGAAAAAAAAAAAGAAGGGAAAAAAGCTTTTGGCAAGTGTCCCAGAAAGCGGTTTTTGACATAACCCCAACCTCATAAAGCGTAACTAATGATCCCAGATGACCCCCAATGCCCCCTTTCTCCCTTTCACCAGCCGGTTCCCCCTCTTACTAAATTACTTTAATAGCCTATTTACTGATAGAATATCACCGTAAATTATTTTTTTCTTCTTATTATTTTATTACTTTAAAAATGTAGGCTTTCTCAGAAAATATTTTTAATTGTAATTAGTAATTGTGCAAATAAAGCAAAATTAAGATATGAAGGTATCGCTCTGAGAAATCTTGTAAGTGACTAATATATTCTGCGATTAAAATTAAATTTTTTTTACGAATAAATCCCTGATATTAATTTTATAACGAAATCAGTTCTTGAATGAAATTTCTACCCCTCGAAGGATCTTCAATACCGTAAGAATGTTCAAATCTGACTATAGTTTTGCGTCTGCATTCCAGGCAAGTTGGGATAAGATATTGCCCAATTTCACGCAAAACCAATATAAACTTCCGTCTGAGTTGCTTATTTAATTTTGAATCCTAAGAGAAAATGTTGCGCCTATTAATCACATATCATTACTCCCTTCCTTCCGTATCGGCAACGTCACAACAGAGACAGATTTTCTCGAGTAAATCGTCTAAACTTAGTGCATAAACTATAGAAGGAACGTGTTACACGGAACCCGAAGTAAATTGACATAATTTGATACATTTGCACACGTGGTTTGATTTACACTTCGGAGAGAAAAATTATAGAAAAAAAAGAATAAATAAAAATTTCGAATCGATCATTGATCATTCTCATATCTCAACGGTATAATATTAATCAATATATTCAGCATATTTTTAGCTATATACTGGGATTAAAAGAAGAAAATAATTTTAAAAATACGTATCGAAAGAAGGAAGGGAAAAGATAAAAAACATGTCGATGTTATCGTCAGTGGAAAAAGAGACCGGGTTATTTGCCTTCAGTGCATACGGATCACAAAGGATAATAAGAGAGGCCCCGAAGTAATTGACATTTACTAAAATCGCAAAAGAAAACGCGCAGAGTAATCTCCTCCAGCTTACGTCACTCAACTGTGTCAGGTTCAACAAAAGACTTAAAATTCTTTGAAAGTTAAAATATTGTGTACCGAAATGTTGTTAACTGCAAAACTTTTAAATCTTGCATAATCCTTTTAGATTATGAATGAATTAGCAAGCACGAAACGAGAGAAATAGTTGTTTTTTCTCTCGTTTTCTTCATGGGTAAAAATGGCTTGGATTAAAATACTAACGTATGGCCATCTCCGTGTGAAGCAACTATTTTGACTGGAAAATTTTTGCACTTTAAATAATATTTTCAGAAAAAAAAATCGAATAAAGCCTTTGGGATATCTTTTTAATCCCTCGCCTATAGATTTAATAAAAAACTCATTTTCTCACTTGGGAAAGAGAATGCCGGAGAAAAAATTTTTCTATATTAATAGGATGAGTTTTTTTATAAATTATTTTAAAGCCCAAAACGTCAACTGGGAGTGAGATTTTTTTAAATGCAAGTTGACGTCCTGTTCTAAAAATATTTTAGCCTTAAAATTATACAAACAAACTTTTTGAGCCGTATCAGATGAGGAAAAGAGAATAGGGCAGCACAAACTAGAAAAGAGAAAAAAATAAATAAAATAATAACTTTCATTTTGAGCCATCTTCGTTACCTACTCGTGTCCTTAATTATTAGGTAACTGTTTAATTAATAGTAGTAGATGAAATGGTGGCACAGGGTGCTCATGATTAATAATAGTACATCAATCATTTATGAAATCGAAAGTACACAAAGTCAGCGAAATAAATTCTTGGAAATTTCTTCCTTCCCTAGAGTCTAGTTCTTATAACATTACCTTTGAAGACAGCTACCAAATAAACAAAAATGTCAAGTAGCAATTAGTTTTCATAAACTTCAAAGTTTTACGGATTAACGCAATGCGTAGTGTAAGGATTTTCCTCTAGGCGACCAAAAATAAAATCCAAAGTCTAAAGTAATCGAACTCTCACTATATTTCTAATTCTTCTTCTTAGTCCTTTACTCGATTTCGAGCGTGGTGATCTCTCACATATACCTGTGCGTGCGCTCACAGGCATATGGGACCTACAGTTTAACGCCGGTTCCGAACGGCTATTTTTGAGAGATTTACTAGGCAATTACCGCTCGGTGGTTTGCCATTGCCTTCCGAGGGGTGGTGACCGTTGATTTGCTGACTAGCGCACTAGTTTTGGCCTGAGAAAAATTCCTAGCTGTGAACTAGGATTGAAGCACGACGCGTCGCATCGAGAGTCGAGCGCGCTATGAACTAGGCTACGGACCACCACATATTTCTAATTATTAAATTTAATTAGAAATATTTTACAAACCAAAAAATTGTGCAAAACTTCTGTGTTAAAAAGAATGTATTTCTTTTTTTTTCATTTTTTACTTTTGTTCCTGGAAATGGTCCTAAATTTCGCTACTATGCGAAATTTATGTTATATCATGTATTATAAATTTATGTTACAATATGTCAGGCCTCGAACTTGGTCCCTGAAAGTCCTTAAAGTACATATTTTTAAAAGAAGTCCTTAAAAGTTTTTAAATTCGAAAAATTGTCCCTAAAAGTCCATAATTTTTAAATCTGCAGCGCGTTTACGAGAAATTTTCTATCGTTTATATTAAAGTTATACTAAAAAGTTAAAGTTATATAAAATTATACTAAAGTTATATGAAAGTTATACTAAAAAATACTAAAGTTATAGTAAAGTTTATATTAAAGAACATGATATTGTTAAAAAAGCAAAAATTTAGAAAAAAAATATTATAGAAGCATTTAAAAGTTTTTTTTTTTTTTTTTTTTTTTGCTAGAATTTAAAAGTTTTTAAGTCATGTCACAAATAGAGATTCCTCCCGGGATTTCCCGGGATCCCGAGCTTTTTTTCCCGAAAAATTTCCCGGGAACATTTTTTTTTAACTAGTCGGGGATCCCACTTCCCGGAAATAGAATTTTTCTCATTTTCGAGAATTCCCGATTCCCGGGATCGACAAGTTTTTTTCCCGGGAACGGGAATAATAACAATCTTATCAACTTTTTGACTATTTATCACATACAATTTTCAATAGCCGTCATGAAAACGGAAGGTCGGTGGTTCAAGTCCACTCTTCGAGTGCCTCTGGTGTATTCTTTTACTGAACATCTTCCCGGTTCCCTCTTTGATCCATATACCGATAACCCCAACTGAGAGAATTACACCCCCCCTGCCTTAAAGCAGTTTTTGGTTTGTTGGAAAATTAAAAATTTAATTTAGGATCGATATTCGCGTTTATCGCACATAAAGAGTTTTAATTAGTGAACTTTGAAATTGATCGTGTTGTTTATACTTAGCAAATAGCAAGTCACATCCGTGAAAATTTCGCAGTATTCACCTAACACCTTATGTAACCTAGTTCAGTACGAGATGCATCAGAGCCCGAGGTAGCTCAGTGGTAGAGCAGCCGTCATGAAAACGGAAGGTCGGTGGTTCAAGTCCACTCTTCGAGTGCCTCTGGTGTATTCTTTTACTGAACATCTTCCCGGTTCCCTCTTTGATCCATATACCGATAACCCCAACTGAGAGAATTACACCCCCCCTGCCTTAAAGCAGTTTTTGGTTTGTTGGAAAATTAAAAATTTTCAATATTTTAGAAAAAAGTTTAGAAAAAAGTTATAAAAATCAGAAATTTTTTTTCATAATTTGCCTAAAGCGTGCCCTTTAAACAACATAGAAAATTTTTTATCTACATGGCTCCGCTTATTTCCGAACTTGGTTCCCAAAAATACGGAAATCATGGTTATTTTCTTTTCTTTTTGCCTTCGAAATAAATTCTCGGTTTTCCCGGGATTCCCGGGAATTTAAAGTGTGTCAATTTCTCGATTCCTGGGAAATGAAAAAAATGGTACTTAATTTTCATGTTTTCGGTCCCTAAAGTCCCTAAATTTCAGACCAGAAACCGTTTCGAGACCTGCAATATGTTTATAACGTGCATTATTAATTTATGTTATAACATGTTTATAACATGCATTATAAAGAACCCCGGACAAAATAATAGGAATATTGGATAAAATTTCATTTGTTTTTGTTATTCTTTTGTTTGTTTTTAAATGTAAATTTCATCCGACAGCTGCACGGAGAAACTTTTACTCGTGTTCGCTACTAAACGGTTTGGGAATAACGTTTGTGGTAATCTATTCCCATTTTTTAATCATTACGAACCAGCAATTTTTAGTAATCAGTCCTATTAGCCAATGTCAACCGTAAAATAGTAATCGTTGCCACAAACTGATAAAGATTCCTTTTTTAATTGTCAATGGCTAAATACTTTAAACGATCCCAAAACTTACTGGTAATAGTTGCTATATATTTTTGAATCTTTACTATTCGCGCGGGATCAATTTACACAAATGGTTAAAAATGGTCAACATTATTTTTGTATTACAACAAACCGTAGCCACCATTATCTTAGAGCAGGTAGTAATGGTGTATGCATAAGGGTTGATTTTTTTTTTCTTCGAGCACTTAATACCCTTTAGTTTCGACTTGTTTTGACATGGCTTGTGTGGTTTAGTTTGTAACGTAGTAGGGTTGATTGATTTAGGTGTGAGAGGTCTTAGGTTCGAATCTTGCTAGGTGTTGAGATTTTTTCAAGGTGTTGAGATTTTTTCAGGGACATTCCTCATCCTGGATGGACATGCGTCGTCATTTAACAACAATAATATAAATAATGAGATTCGAAATAATAAAAAACATGCACTTACTTTTTTTTTTTTTTATTAATTATTACTACTATTATTATTATTATTATTATATCATTATTACTATTAATAACGGGGGCATTTTCGAATATGTGTATAACATTTTTGAAAAATGTCGAAATATTCGGGAAGCGAATCGGAAACAGAAAACAGAATATTCTGGAAACCGGAAAACTTTCCACTCCCCCTTCCCAAAAAGAAGCTGGATTTGTTAATTTTGAATGTATAAAATACATAACGATGGTAAATAGTGCTAATCTTTTTAGTAATGACCGCCACTTGTTTGGTAGCCATTGACAAAAGGGTTTAGCAATGCTATCCAACAAGCATTAACAGAAACCACTGGTAATGATTACCAGAGAAACTTGGTTGTCAGGCCATAATACAGAAAGTTTGGCAACGATTACCAGATTCTGACATTGAGCGCCAGAGTGGGTTTCTCCGTGTGAATTCCTATTATTTTGTGCGAGGTTCTTTATGTTATAACATGCTTATAACATGCATTATAGATTTATGTTATAACATGTTTATAAAACGCGTTATAAATTCATGTTATAACATGTTATTATATGTTAAAACATGCACTTAATTAATGGTTATACAACACTAGTAGTAGTAGTAGTTAGTAGTAGTTAGTATATTATTTTTGCCTATTTGAATTTAAGCTTTTTACGTTTACCTTATTTAAGATAAAATTTTGGGCTGTCAATGAACTCTTTTTTTTAAAATATTAGATTAATGGCCGGATTGGATCTATATTTCGAAGAAGCCACGATGTTTATCGTGTGCAAGGAAATATTAATTTATTTATTTATTTATTAATCATTGGCAGTAAAACCAATTCTGGCATTGCCTGTGTCGTACAAATTCAAGTAATTAATTAAACAAAATTTAACAAAAAAAAAAAAAAAAAAAAAAAAAAAAAAAATTACATTAAAATATTACTGTACAATATCACAATCACTTACATAATCAATTACATAAGATCAAAATTAAAAATTAAAAAAAAAAAAAAAAAAAAAAATCAATAATTTTAAGCAGCAGTTTCACTCAGATTATTTAGATTATTTAGGCATTGCACAGCTTCCTCGTTGCTGTAAGGAGCGGCTTTAATAAGGGCAACTTTAATTTTAGTTTTGAAGGATTTTAAGCCAATTTCAAAAAATTGTTTCGGTAATTTATTAAATAATGTAGCTCCGATATTTGTTATTCTTTTTTCAGAAAGGGAACTGATCGTTGGAGGCTTCCTCAGCAGATGACCATTTCTCGTATTATGGCTATGGCTGTTACCTATACATTCATAAAGATGTAGATTTTTTTTAATATAAACTAATACGCTATATGTGTAATTACCATAGATTGTTAAAATTCTGTTATTTGCAAAATGCTCTTTACACGAGTCTCTAAATTTTAGTTTGAAAATATAACGTATTGCTCTTTTTTGTAATTTTAGAATTGAATTAAGATTATCTGCTGAGGTTGCACCCCATACGATCAGTCCATAAGAAATATGAGAATGGAATAAGGCAAAGTAAACGCTCAATACTGTGGCTTTATCGCAAACAAATGATAGTCTCCTTAATAGGAATAGCGATGAGGACAGTTTACCTTTGAGGAATTTGACATGTTCATTCCAAGATAGGTTACTATCTATAATGATGCCTAAGTGTCGGGTTTTATTGACTTGTTCAATTTCCTGTGAGTCTATAAAAACATTAATGACAGAATCCTCTACGGTGCCTTTACCAAACTTCATAAAATTTGTTTTTTTCGAGTTTTCCACTAAATAAAAACTATTCAGAGTCTGAATAAAATTATTCAATTTATAATTTATATTAATTTCGTTTTGAGTGTCGTTGATTGCCGTAAAAGTAAAATTAGTGTCATCAACAAACATACATGTTTCATCCACTAATTGAGCTAAGAAAGGGAGAAAGTTTTCATAAATTTCAAACAAAACTGGGCCCAACAAGGTACCTGTGGAACTGAACATTGGGGGATAAGAAATGACGATCTAAATTCGGCTCCTTCATGACTAATAAATACATATTGTTGTCTTCCAGTCAAAAAGGAACGAAAAAGCTGTACTACTGAGTTTGAACAGCCAATTTTTGTTAAAATGCAAAAAAGATAATTGAAATTGACTCGATCAAACGCTTTACTCATATCAAGAAAAACCCCTACAGTTGATAGTTTCTTTTCTAATCCTGAGATAATTTTGTCTAAAATATATAATACTGCATCAGAGGTGGAGACTCCTTTGCGGTAACCGAATTGAGATGCAATGATAATTTTGTGTTCATCAAGAAATGGTAAAAATTTGCCATATATTAATTTTTCAAAAATTTTAGAGAATACCGAAGTTAGCGTAATCGGGCGATAATTATTAACATCATTGTTTTTACCTTTTTTTTTAAAAAGTGGTTTAACTCTGGAGATTTTTAAGGAGGAAGGAAAAATAGAATCTGCGATAAAGCCGTTGTAGAAATAAGTGAGTGGTTCGATGAAAAAATCACTCCATTCCAAAACAAAAGCTGCTGATATTTCATCGTCACCTTTTGTCTTTTTATTACTTAAATTTCTGATAGCGTCTAAAACCTCAGGCAATGAAAATTCATCCAATGAAAAATTGTAATCGGGGTCAGGAATAGTGTTTAATAAATTTAGAAAATCATGATTCATATTTTGATTGGGAGTGCAAATAAAATGTTTATTAAAAATCTCGCATATTTCCAGGGGTTCATTGATTTTACTTCCTTCATACTCAAGATGACCAATTTCTTCTTTTATAAATTGTTGTTTTCTATTTTCATTAATAATGTTCCATGAGGCTTTAATTTTATTGGATGATTTGTTAATAGTGCTCGTATTTAATTTAAATTTTGCTGCTCGTATCATTTGCTTATATTTTTTTCGAGTCTCTTTCAAATTATTCTTTATGAAATTCGATTGGAATTTACAAATTATATTATCTTCATTCAGATTCCGTACCTTATTACGCATATCCCTTATTTCCGGTGAAAACCAGCGATCAAACTTATTTTTAATTTTTTTAGTTGTTGTACGTTTGTAAAAAGCTGCACCAAAAAATTCTTTTACTTTTTCTAAGAATAAATCAAATTTAACATTTATCGCTATGTTAGCCGAGATTAAGGATGGCCAGTCATATGACTTTAGTAGATCACTAAAATGCCTTTTCGTATCTTTGTCAAATACTCTGTAAGAATGGCTAATTTCAGTGGACAATTTAATATCTACTTTTGGAAAATACATGATGTTACCAAAATGATCTGCGATTGCAGCGTTGATCGTGTCCACTGAGAACTCAGGCCTAGGAAAATTCGAAAAAACATGGTCTAAACATGTTTCCGAATTTTCAGAGATACGGGTGGGGCACATTACGAAGGGTTCCAAACCAAAGCTGTTTGTTAAACGAATGAGCTCTCTTTTGTGATAACTCGGCTGTAAGAGGTTTATGTTGAGATCACCACAAAGAACAAGTTTTTTATTTTTACGCAATAAAAATTCAAGGACACCCTCTAGGCTGTCAATAAAGTTATCTATAACCTCTTTCGTATATTTAGGAGATCGATATACCGTTAATAAAATAAACGAAATTTGCTCGAAATTTAATGAAACTGCTACTGCCTCAAAGATTTTATCTTCACACAAGTTAGAAATATCGATAACAGAGTAATTCAAATTTGTGATATATTTACTTAAAAAAATTCCTATGCCGCCTGAGATTCTTGTGGAGGTGCGCGAATAAGAGGCTATAAGTACATAATCCTGAAGTACACAGTTGGTTGTGTCTGTCTCTCTAACAGCGAACTCACAGAAACAAGCAATAGTAGGTTTAATTTCCCACAAAGGAATGTCTATTTGCTCAATTGTAGAATTAAAGTACTGTATATTTTGTGACCATATACTTAAATTACTCTTGCTATAATTATTTTTTTCATTTTGAAAATCATTAGTATTAATTTCATGTAACACCCTAGGTCTGTTCGTGTTTTTATCCTCATAAAATACTCTTTCGGGAGAAGTTACACAAGTAAAATAATTAGCCCTGGTTAAATCCGCTTCTTTATCAAAAGAATTAGCAACAGATGCAGGTTCGATTTTAGAAGAACAACAGTTTATCATAGTGTTTGAGAAGTAGTTAGATAAAAAATCTGAGTTAAAACTACTGCTTTTTTCGCTTACAATATTTTGAAAGTTATTTGCATGACTAGAATCACTAAAATTGAGAGTGTTATTAATCACTGCAGATTTCTCTGCTAAAACAAATGTTTTTTTCGTCCTGCTTTCCGAAAAAACCGCTGCGAAATATTTCTTTGAGTAACAATAGTTTCAATCATTTTAAAACCCAAATTATTTTCCCTTGGACTAAGATTTTCATACTCACTTGTATTGTCATTACTACTGTGACTATTTGATGAAACGATTTCACCTTCGAAGTTGCTATTACAATAAGAAGATTCGTTAAATGTGTTCAAGTCAATTTTCTCACCAACGCCTACTTTATTGTGGCGTATTTCACTGCTTAATTTATGATTAGGCTTAATGCGTTTACTAAATAATTGAGCTAGTTTAGATTTTCCGGACATATTCAGATGAAAACCATGTCGAGTAAAGTGATGTCGTTGCAGTATCTGGGTAGATATAAAATTCACATATGATTTAACTTCCCGGTATAATTTACTATTTAGCTCACGAATTTTAAAATTAAAAGAGGGATAATCGTAGCGACTCAGGACTGAGCACAGGTGAACATTTGCTCTTCTAGATAAATCCTTAATGAGTTCTATGTTAAAGTCCGAAAGTGAGACATAGTTTTTGTTGAGATTATTACTGCCTGCTAAAATTAAAATGTGGTCTGCGTGTGTAAAATTTTTGGTAGCGTTTTGTGCTTGTGATAAGACGAAGTTGAAGTCCGCTCCAGGATAAAGGCTGACGGATAAATTAAAGCTGTCATTTACTCCCAAGGAATGGAGTATGGAAGCCACATGACGAATCTGACTATCACCGAAAATATGAAGTTTTGGCTTCGATGCTGATGTTGTTTCTTGATTGCTATGGTGTGATGTGAAATCCAAATCAGAATCCTTCCTTTCACGTTCCTGATGAGTGTTTCCTTTGGTAATTTTTTTCCGTGGTCTTTTTTTTCTTTTTTTGTGACATAAATCAGTTTTATTTTTTATTTCATTACAACTATTTTTTAAATTTTCATATTTAACAAAGATTTTCTTAAAAAATTCTTTTTTTTTTTTTTTCTTCGAGTTAAAAATTGTTTATTTTATAACACTTGAGTTGAATGATTTACGTAGTTTACCATATGTTTTTATTATAGAAACTTTTGAAAGTTGATTGGAAAACCTCAAATTAGACTGAAACTATCGTAAAGGTGAATGGAGAAAGCGTTCTCGTTTTCGTTATAAAATTATATGGAGGGATCTTGAAAGGAAACGTAACAAGTAAGGCGCAATATTAGCACTTGATATTAGTTTGAATGTCTTCATCTCACCACAAAGTTCCAGAAATAGATATTTAGATGCCTGATATTCGATCGTGCTAAAAATATCTCACTCCAATTAAAAGGATTAATTAGGCTTTAAATTAATAAATTAAGCCGTATTCAATTAAAATCGGTTCATGATTTTAAACATCGTCCTAAATTATCAAAATATTTTGGAATCAGTTAGGACAATCAGTGGAGCAGAACGGACAAGTTTGAGTTCTTTCGTTGATTAATTTTTCCGTCATAGTTCGTACAGACCGGAATAATATACGTTAAATGTCTCTCCCTTCGGATGTCTTCCACTTTTAAAACCGATCAATCGAACTTGGGGAATCATAAAATTGAAGTACAAGCAGAATACAAAACACGTAAATACGTCGAAGAAGAAATTATCTTGGGATCGATGTCCTCTGAATAAAGACTGATTAGCAGAAATAAACCTTGAACTTTCAATAGAAAAATCTAGAATTCTCTAAAAAGGAAAGAGCTTCGCGTTTCTATGCACCGTCGATAAATTAAACGTCGAAAAAGAGAAAATGCGACCAAGCTTTCCACTCACCTTTAAAAGAAATCTTGTAGAATGGTTTAAATGAAAGAAAAAATGTTTTTGACCTAAATGCACTCTAAAATATAAATTTTGTTTTGGAGAAAAGTCGGTAGATATAAATGAAAAGAGACAAGTATAGCCATAAATATATTGATTTTTCAAAATTACAATATTGTTGATTTACGTCGCTTTTCATCAGCTTTATCTCTGGAAAAGATAATAAAAACAAAATTTTTATTTTTTTAAACCCGATTTTTTTTTTTTTTTTTTTTTTTTTTTTTTTTTTTTTTTTTTTGCAAATTTTGCAAATTTTGTCTGCTTTTACCCCAGGTGATTTCGGAACGAAACCAACCAGGGGTAGTAATTAACAAAGTTAAATTAAAAATTCAAATTTTTTCCCGCTATCACTGAAAAAAAGAGAGAGAAGTTCGATCACAAAGTTTAGTAATCGTGACAAAGCTTTTCCACAAATTCGTTTGGGAAAGGGACAAAGTTTGACCATTTTTTAATTTATCGTAATCTAGATTTATGGCCTTCACTTCTTCTTTGTTTCGTTTTCTCTGCAATTAATTATAAATTTTTGAAGTGGTCTTTTTTTCCAATTGCTACAAGGAGACACAAATAAGAATTAATAAAAAAGAGAAAAGCCAGTAAAAAGAAAAGAGAGCGAATGTTTTTCTATAAAAGCGTGAACGTGAAGAGAACGCCGTTCCGGGAATTCGTGGAACGAAAATGTCGTTGAAGTTTGCTATTATGCCGAGGTGTAGCGCTAGCTGTCTTGTCACTTTCTTAAAGTCCTTTTCATTATAAATTCTTCTATCCCTGTTGTTTTAAGTCTTGCTTCCTTCTAATTTTTTTTTCTTTTCTGGACAGTAATTTTATACTTTGATATGAAAATACAGAAAACCGTCCGTTGAGTACACTTTTGTAAAGCTATCAGGTGAATCCTAAGGCTTGGCCTTGTCCGAAGGCCTACAAGGGCTAGACCTCAAAAATATCGACGGGTAGACAAATTTATGCTTAATATAGTGATTAGTGTTGGCTAGGGTAGCTACTGCCTATTCTAACAATTAATTGTGAAGTGAAAAAAAAAAAAAAAAAAAAAGCGGAATGGTGTGTCAGTAATCGTTTATCCCTTTTATCTTTTCAATAAATATTTTTTTTTCTCTTGATAAAAACGTTAAATAATAAAAACGAAAGAGAAGGAAAAGAAAAGAAGAAATCGAAAGAAGTATGTGGTGCGACGGCACAATATTTTTTAAGAGAATTGAAGGAAAAAAAATAATGATAATAAAAAAAAACAAAATCTTAAAGACATTTATTGGAACTCAAGAATGTTTGGTATTAAAGAAGAAAAATGCATTCTTGTATAAACGGCTTGCAATAAAACTAAAAGAAAATATTTGAAATAGCTGGGCTCTTTTTGCGACACACGTTTCTATGAAAATTCCTGACACTTTTCACGTTTTTCTTGTCTAACACAGAATTGTAAATGATTTTTTATTTTCTTCATTTCACTCCGGAATATATATTTCTCTTGTGTTTTTATTCGGAGACTATGGGGAAAGTTTCTCCAAACAAAAATCGTTTTTGTTTTTTGAAAAAAATCTTTTGCCCCAAAAAATCCTTTTTTCTTTTTTTTTTCTCACGAAATCTGTCTTATAAAGTGAAAAACCAGCTTTGAAACATTTCAATAATACTCATTTGGTTTATCATAAAAAAGCATTATATGACTGATCATTTTGGTCTTTAAAATGTCTTCAACACTTTACAAGACTGAGAAAATTTTTCTCAGCTCTAAAAAGGAACTTAATATTAAAGCTTTGTTCATTTATGGACGATTTTTAACTAAAATAATTCGGGGCATCCCTCAGATATAACTTAAATAATTTCAGCATCCCATATTATACGGTTCTATTCAGTTTGTTTATGAACAGAAAAAAACGACTGTATCATTTGGCTACTTCCTTAATCATTGTTAAAGAGATCAGCTCTAATTAAGTAAAGATTTTTAACTCAAAATGTACTGACATGAATGGAAGCTATCTGGAATTACCAGACTGAGGCCTTTAATACTGAAAACATACAACATTTTTCGACGTTTTCTCAATTTTCGAAAACGCAGAAGCATGGAATAAAATTTTCGATCTCAAATATCACGGTAAACCGCAGCGGAGCTCATATCACAAAGTATGATAAGAAAAATAAGGGAAATATGGAAAATGGAAGTAAAGTCGGGAATCCATACCAATTCCTAGATACGATTGCATTTTCGAAAAAACCTCCTCAATTTTTTCATCTGTACGTCCCTCCAATGTTGAAGAAAAATAAAATCTTTATATGAGAATCATTTGTCATGGATCTCGTTGACTTTTTCTTTTCAAAAGGAGGAAGGAATAGAAAAAAAAAACGATTTCTTTTCATAAAATGAGTTGCAGTTAGAATGGAGGACAAAATCGAAGTTAACTGCAAATCTCTCCTCTTCGAATTTTTACATTTCGCTTTTAAATTTGAGACTTAGAAATTGTGACGAAAATCAGTAAATATCAACAGTTTGACTTTTGTTACGTCATAAAGTCGAACGGTTTAAAACCAGACCATTTCAGTTTAAATAATTTAAAGTAATCAAGAGGAAAGGGATAAAGCACAAAATAGAAAATGAAAGTGATGCCTGAATCAGCGCTTTCTGTATTGCTTAATTGAAGCTCGCTAATGATGTTGGAGAAACTACTGATTATCTTCACCTCGGTCCGGGGCGAACTATTTCCTCAATCGTGACCTTGCGAAAATACACTGAACGAAAAGTCTTTGATTGTTGAAATATTTAATGCGAATAAGAAATTAGGAAATTCACAAAGGGAAAAAGGGAGAAGTTCAGCGACAAAAAAAGCATTAGTAAAGTGGTAGACGTAGACGTAGCTTGGGTAAATAAACAGAAATTGTTGCGTCTGTGTGCAAATGGGGTAATTTATTGAGCGTGCCAAAGAAAATGTTTCCGAGCTCTAACTTAATCAAAAAAGCGCCTTCATTTCTAGAAGATTTCCCTGACAGTTTGTTAAAAAAAACAAAAACCGTTTTATAAGAAAAAAATATTTGTGGGCTAGTCAAGGGAAAAATTTGCTTTTGTTGCATTTTTTTCTCAGCAGATAAAATTCTATTACGGGATGATATTTTATCCTTTTTACATTTTATCATAATTACCACAGTTTTTTTTCTTTACCTCTTGCGATAATTACGCGGGATATCTCGGTTCAACTTTGTTTAAAAAAAAAAAAAAAAAAAATTCAGACGATTTATCAGGCGCTCTAAGTGCGATTAATTCCTCGGCCTCAGGGCGTTCGTTTAAAACAAAGAAACATCCGTTAAATTTTTCCCCTTTCTTTTTTGCTGGTCTACAATGAATAAGCGGGTCAAAGAATAAAGATAAGTATTGTTTTACAAATATTTTTTTTTTTCATGATGCATTAACTTTTTGAGGGCTGTTTGGAAAAGTTTAATCGGGCATTTCGTTTTTAGGCGCTCAACTAAATTAAGTTCCGCCGTACACAACAATAATTACATGAGAGGTATGATGGGTGTAAAAGTAGTAAAAAGTAAAAAAATTTTGAATGAAATCTTTGAATCGAAACACAGTTTTTGAATTGAGCAAGCGTTACACAAGACTACTAACGGTTAATAAAAAGTTTCGTTCAGCTACTTACAAATACTATACTTGACTGAGAAGTCAGTTTGTCGTTTCAAATCAATGGTTGCTTTGGGCCCCACCCAAACGGGTGATCCACGGATGGGACGACCACTAACCATAGTCCTGCACGTTTTTGAGTGGATATGTCTCAATGTGGGTAAGGAAACAATGTCGCTGACTAAATTCAGTCATCAGGGCTGCTAATCGAAATTCGCTAGAATTTTGGTTAATTTCAGTTATGATTTTTTGAAATGGCAATTTCGATTTTGATAACGGTTACTGAACTCAAAATCTTGACAGCTGATTACGATTTTGATTTCAATTATTAACCTTGTTCAATATACGATTAATTTCGGTTTTTCATACCTAGTTTTCGTATATTAGTTTCAGTTACGTTTATTAACTTTTCAGTTTTAAAATTTTCGATTTTGATTTCAGTTTTTAGGTTGCATTAAAAATTTTATTTTAGTTCCAATTACTGTTTTACGTCGATTCTTTTGTTAATTTCGATTAAGGTTATGATTACGATTTTTAGCGATAATCTTGTTTTCTTTTTCATTCTTTGTTCTAAATTTTGAAAAAATTATCTCTTTTGCATAACCAGTACCAGAGGAAGCACAAAATAGCGAAAAATTTATCCTTTTTAAGTCAGAATCAAAAATTTAGGAACATAAAAAATTCATAACTGGCCGTAAATGACTTTCCGCCCCGAAATAAAACTTAAAAAAACAACGTAAAAATGAATGACAATAGAAATTGACAATAAAAAAAACTTGACTCAACTAAAAGACCAGTACAGAGATCCATTGCTTTTGAGATCGAATTTGAAACCGCGCACTCCAAGGATTCTTAAATTATTTTCGGTTTATTATTTTTTTTACGGTTGTTTTTGATTATGATTTTTGTTAAAAGCGGTTTAAAATGTTACTTTTAATTACGGTTTTTAGAAAATTCCTATTTCAATTTCGATTTTCGATTCTTTTACTTCAAATTCAATTTCGGTTATGATTTCGATTTCATTCCCGTTTCTTAGCCTCTAATTTCAGTTACGGTTATTCAATGATTACTATTCTTTTTCGATTGATTTCAGTTTCGGTTTTTTCGGAGTTAGAAATATTCGATTAATCGCTGTTTATGATTACGATTATGATTCGATTAACAGCCCTGTCAGTCATTTTGAATCTTTTATTTGGGGAATATCCCCTCACTATGAATACTGATTAACCTTGCTCAACACGGCGAAAATTCGGCTTTTATGGAAATCATCGGTCTATAAAATCCAAATTGCTTGATGATTTTTCGAAAAATCATACTGGGATATGAATGGGGTCATACCCCTCCGTAGAACTACGTCTTTGGGCTACTGTCCTAATATTGCTAAATTTAAACAATATAACAATTTAAAAATTTTAAGGTTTTATTTTTTTGCTTGTTTTTGGTCAAAAAATCCAAATTTTTCGATAAAAATATTTTTTTTTTCCTGGCACGAAGAAATTTAAAAGTTTTGATAAAAAAGTTCAAAAGTTGAAAAAAATTAGTCAAAATTTTAATTAAAGTCTTCAAAGTTAAAATTTTGATATTAAAATATTGCTTTAGCTCATATTCTTCCTGGCACGAAAAAAATTAGCCATTCAAATTTTGACAAATTATTTGCAACTTTTGACCTTTTTCATCAAAAATTTTAATTTCTTATTTTTCTTATTTTAAACTTTAAGTTTCTTGTAAAAGTTAAGTTTCTTGAAAATTTACAAGAAATTCATTAAAAATGAAAACAATTTAGAAATTTTGAAGCAATTTTTTTGCTTGTTTTTGGTCAAAAAATTCGAAATTTTTGACAAAAATATTAAGTCCTTGCTTTAGCAACTTTAAGTTTCTTGAAAATTTACAAGAAATTTTTTAATGCCGCTTCTCCATTATGGCTCAAAATTAGTTTTCTAAAATTAATTTTCAAAATTTCCGGAAGTACTGTGCTTCAGTTATGGATTTCTGAACCACGCTTTAAAAATGAAGTCGGCCAGTTTTACTACATTGCGTTTTTTTTATTAGTAATCCAGGTTTGAATAATTAAAGCAGAGTACTTCCGGAAATTTTGAAAATTAATTTTGAGACATAGTGAAGAAGCAGCATGAGTCCTTGCTTTTGTTCATGTCATATCTAATTTTAACTTTAAATTTCTTGTAAATTTTACTTTAAAAGACAGCGAAAATTTGAAGAAAAGTTAAATAATATTTACTAGAAATTTTTTAAGTCCTTGCTTTAAATTTTCGAAGTTAAAATTTTAACATTAAAATGATGAAATATTAATTTTTGCTGCGAACAGTGTTACAGAACCCGGACAGACAGATCTCCCCAGTACCGAGCCCCAAGACGTAGTATTAAGTCAAAATATCGAAGGGAACTGGAATTTTATTTTGCTAGACACATTGCTATGATATCGTGTGTTACAGTTAAACGAATCCTCTATAAATTTCAAATTCCTAAATTATGTTTCTAATAATGCTTCGAATCGAAAGTTAAATCCATGGAATTCGATAAAAGATTTAAAAGTAAAAGGAATGACGCGTGAAACAGGAAATGTACAATATAAATACAATTTAAACGAAAAAAATAAGCTATAAATCAAAAAGAACTGTATTCTTGTTTCCGTCGTGTTTAGTTCTTATATTGCTTTTTATTCGATAGAAAAATTGAGAGGTAAAGGTTTTTTTCCTCCTTTTTAAGTTTTTTTTTTTTTTTTTTTCATTTTCATTTTGACTATTTTTTATAAGCCTTTGCTAATGCCCATTTTCATATTAAATAATGCATTTTTCGGGTTGACAGATTGAAAATTTTTTAAACTCGAAATCATTTTAAATTAAAATCTTGCGAAGTTTAATCGGAATTTATTTTAATGTCTGGAAGACAAACGAAACCCGAATGGGACGTAATTGAATACAAAAGATGCGAATTTCCCTTAATCGCCAAGTCTGGGAAACCTAAACACTCAACAAGGGACCATACTCAGAATTATGCAGCATAGACGGAGATTATCTTCCTTGTTGCTGAATGCTTTATCTAAGGGTTTAAACAAAACAGCCAGTGAATAATTCTCTAAAAGTTTTTAGGACTGGAAAATTTTATTGTATAAAATTAAAAAAAAATAATTAAATAAAAGAATTGTTGTTTATTTACAAAAATCTGAAAGAGGGTTTTATTTTCTTACACCTTTTAAAAATTACAGTTTTAAGCCAGTTTTGAAGGTATGAAATGCTGTCTTTTTAATTTTACATAAATTCAAAAACAAAATAAATGCCCCGACGTATAGCAAAATATAAAACAGGTTTCCTTTTTTTTTCGACTAACTCGATGTATGTTTCCCGAGAGAAAAAAATAGCTGACTTGAAAGAATTGCTGTTAGCCTATCTTAAATGGAAAATCTTCCCTTGAAAATCGACTAAAATAAAAAAAGAGCAGAGATTTTTTTTACGAAAAAAAAAAAAAAAAACATTTCAAAGTCTTTTTTTTTTTGTGTCATTCTCAATCGTTCTTTGTGATTCATTGAAATATAAAAAAGATATGGGCAAAACCAATGTAGTGGAAGGGAAAGAAAAACAAAAGAAAAGATAATTAAATTGACTGAAGGCATTAATTACTCCATCAATACCAGTTGGTATTTAAAATGGGAAAAAAAAGAAGGAAAAAGAATATCTATCAATAAAACAAAAAGGACGCCAAAGTTAATAACATAAAATCTGGTGGAAAAAAAAGGGGAGAAAATGATAATTGGTTTTGGGCTCTCCTTCATTCATACATTTCCGTTTTAAATCCTTTGCAGTAAGCAATATTATAACGGCTGTTTTTTTTTCTTCAGAATATTGTGTATAAGGAAGTTTTAAAAAGCAAAAGGAATAATAGTTCCCTTAGCTCCGATTAGCTGGTAAGGAACTATAAAACCGCCCACAAAGCAGAAAGGGGAGATTTCTTTTTCGCTTCAGTAGTAGCCTCAAGTAACGCCCGTCATTTCATTTTCTTCTTGATCACAATCTTTCTTTTTCATTCTCTAGAAATATTCTTGGAAGACCTATTCAAAGTATATTAGATTTATAAATGAAATTTTAAAAATGTAGGGGTTAATTAAAATAATTTGCATTTTTAGTACAAATCGGTAAAGGGAGTGAGAGAGCTAGAAGAGTGTAAGTTTGAGCTAACGATATGTTCAAAACGAGTCTTTAATTTATCTTTTTCTTTGTCTAATTCTCAAGCTGTCCTATCGATTTCCCTTGTATAAGAACCTGGAGGTCTTTGAATGATAGTGTCCTAAACTGTCATTTATTAAACCATTTATGTTTTGCCTCAGAAAATAAATTACAGAAAGGAGTTATATTCTGTCCTTTAAGAGGGACAACAATTTAATCCTTCAAATAAGCAATTTGAAACAACCTGAGGCTCGTGTCGAGGTAAGCAAAGGGTCGCCATTGTTCGTTTAATTCTGATCCTCGACTTTCTGTAGGTACTTGTAATATTTTTTTAAACATTAATGCCTGTTCATGCAAAATCAAAAATCTTTCATATTTTTCAGATGGCCTTTCCGCTTAATTTAATAAAGAGGAAATCCCAGTTTAAAGAATACCGCGTGGTTGGAAGCGTGACAGAGTAAAAGAAAACCAGATTATGAGATAGTTTAGAAAACCCATTAGCTTGTCACTGAACTAGAAAACCAAAAACCTCGAATCTTCGTGCTGTCTCATTAGTGAAGACTAGATTAAAGGAAATTATAGGAAATCGACATGGTTTGTTTCTGCCCTAGATAATAATTCGTAATGAATCCGAAAGAGAATCTTATCATTATAGGCCTATCCATTTTTTTTGGTAAAATGTAAACCCTTTTCATTTTTTGGTGCTCAAGAATCATGAAAGACAAACAAAAAGGTTTGTTTGTTTGTTTGTTTATTTTATTTTTTTAATTTAAATTTTTTTTTTTTTTTTTTTTTTTTTTTGTTTGTTTGTTATGTAGCCGTGAGATTTTTGTTTGTCAATTTTCAACTTCTTGACGTAGAAAAAAATATTAAACATGGTCGAACCAAAAGGTTTCAAGTTTTATATCGCATTTGAATGATCTGGATGGCTTAGGAGCTGAGTCTAATAAATAAACAAACATTTTTTCAAGTTGAAGAAAATAGGTAAGGTAAACCATTTGAAAACAGAGGCATTTAAAAAAAACGTAACCTTTTCTCAAAGTTTACAATCGATCTTGTCACTCCCCTCATTACTCTGAGTGCTCCTCATCATTCAAAGTCCTCCCGGACTCTCCAGACGTCCATCAACAACCTCACACGGATCACTTTCAAATTTTTCAAAGTTCCTCTTGATGATTTTTACGGGGGAAAACCTTATTTTTCGGCGAAATCTCTTTGTGTGATGTTTTTCTGGTTCCTTAACTCCATGCTATAGAAAAATAATATCATTGCTTATTTTTGACATAGGCATCTGATCAATAGATTTTTTTTTTTTTTTTTTTTGCATTCATCAAATCGTTATTAACGAAAACTTGAATCATCTGAAAGTGCGTAGCTGTTAAATATTTTTTACCGTAAAATCGTCAGTAACAATGTTAATCCCTTGGTTTCCGAATCGAATCCGAGATAAAAAATGGGTACTTTTTCCGACTCGCAAAAGATTTATTTGTTCCTTAGACCTTATTCCAGAAAAAAAATTATTATCTCGTTTGACACGTCTCTTATAACATTTGTTAAATATTCACTGAAACAGGAAGACATTTGAAAAATGAAATACGTCATATGTTCCAGCATGTCACGTGATAGAAAACTCGCCATATGATGCTTGTTTTCTCCAGAAGTTCGTCAACAAACTTTCCAAACCGCAAAACTAAATTTACTTGCCCGGTTTCTGAAAACTAATCTTCCTTCCTTTTTTTTTTTTTTCCTAACAAAAAAGGGGGTTTTAATAACGAAATATTTCCCCCTCTTTTTATCCAAGAAAATTCTTATGCATAAATAGATTTCATTCATTTTTTTTCCTTTCCAAATAAATACATCGGCATACGTTCGATCCTAGTTCATGTATCGAAAAAAGTGTCTAATCATACCGTGGAATCGATCAATTTTTCCCAAACGGTTTTACTTTCAAATTTGAATATAAATGAGGTCACGCATCTGTTGTAATAATATATAATCGTGATCAGATTTTTACAATTTTATTTTCGTGGCGAATCCAACTTATCATAGTAGAAGAACAACTAGGTTGTAAAAAAAAATGATTGTTTTGCACTAGAAAACCCCGGTTTTTTCATTCTTCGAAAAACTATCGATTAGGATTTTTTTTTTAAAATAAATATTGGATGTATAACAACCTTGGTAGTTTAGCTTTGCGCAATCAAGATCTTGGAAAATGTGCCATTTTCCAAGGCTGCGATTCCGATTAATTTTTATTCGGAATCAAAATCGGAATAGGCTATTTCAAAAGTAACTGGAATCGGAATCGGAATCTCGTCTGAAAACAGTTCGGAATCTTTGGAATCGGCATCGGCATCTAAAAAAATATTTTCGATTCAGATTGACTTTAAAAGCACGATAATATCGTCATTGTAGTTATCAATATATGTTGAAATCGGAATCGGAATCGCTAAAATATTTGTTAGCTGGAAGGAGAATCGGATTCTGAAGTTTTTTTCCACCTTTTGGAATCGGAATCGTAATCATTCTCATAAATAGTCAACATTCTGCGGAATCGAAATCGGAATTGCAGCCCTGCCATTTTCATCGAAAAAAAAAATGGTTTTAATTGTTATTGTTACTTTTAATGTCGATAAATCGTGCGAGTAATTAGTATCTATTTGGTCCAAATCGTCGTTGATAATATTAAATCACAACGTGGAAAATTACAAATATTGAAATCCAAATACTATGATGATCAGCAATCGAATTATAGAACGACGACAATGATCATTTCCGAAAATATGTAACTTTTTTTGTCTACGACTTGGGAGAAGCTTTGGCTTACTTCATAAGTACTAAAAAGCTAACTTTCATCCATCCTCGATTCTAGTCAGATATATTTACATTCCATTATCTGAATTTCGCAGCTTTACTCATTTATATTTCTTTTCTGCCTTTCTGTTTGGATAAGATATTTATCATAACGTATGAGACTAGCAGGAAAACTTTTAAAAATATATACTGTACAGTCGGCGAGATTTTCATTTTAAATTCTATATGATGAGAAACGACTAGGAGTACGAAGCAACCCTTACCACATAAATAAAAGGTTAAAAATAGGGATTTTTTTTTTTTTCACAAACACAAATTTACGATTTTAATATTATAAATATAATTGATTTTCTTTTTATCTTTGCGGCTACACTTGCCCTGAAAATTCTCCTGGAAAATATCATGCAGACTAAATTGTAATACATCTGAACTGGGAGCTAGAGATGAACAATCTAATTGAGATTTAATGTATTTTAGTGTGCATTATATTTCACATGATTCCGGATTTCCCTGGAGGCATCAAATTCATTCGCACGTCGATTTTCATACGGTTTAAAAATTTTTACCGTCAAACGGGAAATTTTTATTCCGTTTGCTTAATTTCGAATCTCGTGGCGTCCTCACGGGAAGGAAGAAAAATGAGATTCGTAGATGAGATTTCGCTTTTAAGTTTTCACTTCTCTTGACTTTATTTTCCGATATTAAAGGAAAAATTTGACAAAAGCGACAGTAGGATATGATAAATATAGGAAACGAAACAAGTTTTTCTTTATATCGATTTTGTTTTTACTTCTTGTTTAACACATATATAAACTTGGAAACTTTCCCTTGACATTCCTTCAGTTACTTCGAATGAAACAAAACATTAAAATTATCTTTATAAAATAGAAGGTCGGTTCGGATAAAAATGAGACAAGCGTAGTTTTCATTGCATTGCAGATAGAACGTCGTGCCAGCAAAATGGTAAACTGTCTGATTTTTTCACCGCTCCTCCACGGTAAAAAATTTTATGTTAAAAAAAAAGTCCACACTCAATTTATGTTAAAATTAACATAAACTATGTTATTATTTTAACATAATTATGTTATTTTTTAACATAAATATGTTAATTTAATCGTTTTATTTTTTTAACATAAAAAAAGGGCCGCACACGATTTATGTTAATGTTAACATAAAATTTTTTACCGTGTCTCTTGTATTTACAAAACCGAACTAGATTCTATATAAATTTTTAATCTTGTCCGATTTGGAACCGTGAAACTTAATTAAGTCGCCCTCTCTATCAATTCAATAATTAAGAGCTTAAGAGGAAATGCTAATTTTCAAATGCACTGATTAAATGGTTTAGATTTAAAGATATGCCCAATCTTTTTCATCAAAGCTGAAAATTATGAAAGGACGAAGTTCAGTCACCTTGTCAATAATCCAGTCAAAATGCAAATAACAAACTAATCGCAAGGTAGATAACGTTTGCTTCACAGTCAGTAACGTGTAACCAACAGTGACAAACACATTAACACCCGACAATATCACTCCTTTGTAAGTTGATAATCATTTCACTTCACAGACGATTTCCATTAAGTAAACACACTACTGAATTACAATATTCACCTCTTCACAATATATTCGAAAGCGAAGTCAACATGAGTGACGTTAATGTAACCTCGTCGAGTTTGCGG
This sequence comes from Liposcelis bostrychophila, assembly GCA_037577465.1. Lineage (NCBI taxonomy): Eukaryota > Metazoa > Arthropoda > Insecta > Psocodea > Liposcelididae > Liposcelis > Liposcelis bostrychophila. The sequence continues at coordinate 15,924,092 of CM075212.1, read as the reverse complement.
GCCGATATTTTCATGCTCCAATCGGAATGATTTTCCCTTTTAATCGATCCACCTTAACGATCAGGCATTATGATCACGAAGGGCTAGGTTGTTGAGGATTAAAATGTTGTAAACCGTGTCTGGTTCGTCATCATATTTTCCTTGATCCAACTTTGTCGCTTTCCTTTCCAACTTCTCGGGCGGGATTAAACTTTTCGAAATGGGTTTAGCTAAAGATGGATCAGATTCACCCACGTGTAAAACTAGAACAATACTAAACATTTACTTCCACATGAAACTTTCGTTGCCCGATAATCGACCTTCCCAACAAATACGCGAAGTCGTTAAACCATATCATTTTTCTTTCTTGTCGGAGAATCATAAAAACGGCGGTTCAAAATAAGGGAATTACCATTATTTGCGAGGAAAATATTCATTAAAAAATTACAAAAGCAGAAAAAAAAACGAATGCGGGAGAAACAAAGTCAGCTCCGATTTGAAACCCTTCGCTATCGGCCTTGTTCCAAACGGAAAAGTTCATTAATATGGCAAGCTTTCATCTCATTTACATTCTTGCCTTTTTTAAAGTAATGCTTGCTACCTTTCGAAAATATTAGAAATTCAAAAATTTGCAAATCGATGAAACGTTGAAATATGATTTTCAGAAGTCAAAAATCCATTTTTATCTCCTTGAAGACGTCATTTTTTTGTGTCGGTTTAAAGCATTTGCACGTTACAAAAATTTTAAGCCTGATTAAGATTTTTTTACATCGATTGTACCAAAATATCCTGTTTAATTATGTGAAGACGGAAAATTTTCGCAATTTCTGATTTTTCAAAACCGTACTTGGTTCAATATTTTCCCCTGCGAACCAAAACACTCACTATTTAAAACTTTTTTTTTTTTTTGTATGGCAAAACATGAAAATCGACAGAAGAGGGGTTGGGAAAGTCAACAGGACGACTGGAAACCAATAAACACGGAAGGTCGAGATCCTTTCTTTTGAAACCAAAACGTACTCGACGGCACATTCAACTCATATCGCTCTTGAATGGCTTAATCATTCTGTCAACTTCAACTTGTCTTCTCCATTCGAGGATTATATATTATCTTAATGATCCATTTAAATGTTATTCATAGAGAGGTTCACGGTGGTATTTTTAGAGGTCGCTCAAAATGTAGAAAAATTGACAAAAAAGCGTCTAAGAAATTTAAAAAGGAAAGATCAGGAAAAGAGAGAGAGAGAAAAAAAAACAAATATGACGAATGCGTTGACAGTTTTGACATACATGGCACGATTTTTTGATTGTGATTCCCCCCTCTTGAAACTCTTATCGCCGAACGTGAATGAATATTGTTTTGTGTGATGTATGATAAAAAAAAAAATATATATTTTCAAAATAGTGGGAAGAAACCCGTAAAAAAAATATTGTTTATAGGTTTTTGCACGGGAGTTTCGGAAATCGATCATTTTCCGAGTAAGCAACTTTAGATTTATTTTCATAGTGCTAACGATGTAAAAATAAATACAAAAACCGCAACCCAAACATTTTACAACTTTTTGAATTTTTTTTTTCCTTTTTAACGAAAAAATGCAGTAAAATAAGACTTTTGCTGTTTAAATAGATGACTTTTGTATTGTACCGCATTTCGGAGAATTTTAGGAATTTCGTGTCTTTATGCCACTCAGATTTCTTTGACTCGAGTAACCCTAAGGCTAAAAAATCATTGAAATTCATGTCAAGTAGTAAAGGGAAGCCCGGAGATTCTTCTCCGAAGTATCTATACATTGTGTACTTTATAGTAAGTGTAGCATGCACTGTGGATACCATTAACGTCTGATATTCTAGGGAATACATCGAGAAGGTTTATTCCTTTTATTTATTTTATTTTTTATATATTTATGTATTTATTTATTTATTTATTTATTTATTTATTTATTTGCTTATTTTTTGCTTGATTTTTTTCTTTAGAAATATTTTTGCCGTCACTTAATTTTCTTATAGATTTACTTACATTTTTTCTTTTCAAGCTATCAACAAATTTTACGTTCTAACTTTTACTAGAGCAAAACCGGAAAAAAATTCACGGAAAGAAATTTTTTATTTTATTTTGATTAAAAAATAAATGTATAAATAAAAACTTGAAAACACCGTGACGCCAAATCCGATCAGAGCAATCATCCACTTTCGTGCTTAAAACCATAATTTTTCATCGAGACAGTTTGAAAGGAAAACCCTCTAATAAATGTAAAGGAAACATCTCGCATGGAAAAATACTTGATAATAAAAACACAGAAAGCTCTTATACAAGGAAACTTTTTACGTCAGTCTTATTTAATCGAATAAAAATAAGGCCTTAAAATGTTCCCCTCTCTCTTTTCCCTGATTTCGTCAAACGGGATGTCGCATTTAAAATGAATAATATACAACCTTAAACATTTCAAAAACTTCGACTCGACCCCCCCGATTGCTGAAAAATTCAACTGGAAGAGGAATATCGGCTTTTGCTTCAATCTTTTCCAAAACAAAATATTTCTTTTCCCTATTAAATTTTTGCGTTATGAAAAGCCGACGTCGTTTATACGCACTGATTTTCTTTTTCGATCTGGGAGAAAATCTTTTTTGCTGAAAGGTGCCTAATAAACATTTCCTGCGGTTTGTTCTATATATAAAACGCTCGCTAAGGCTTTTCTCAGTTTTCGTGCGACCACCATTTCAATTTTCTGCTTTTACATTATCAAAACAAAACCGATTAATTTCATTCACAAACTTTGCATAATCGAGAGAACAATTTACGGAGGAAACTGTTTTCCAAAGGGCCTAAGCATGCTTATCGGTTTTTCTAAGTAAAAGCGATTAGCTGAATTTGGTGAAGGAAAAAAAAAATTACGAATTTATTTTTGATACAAAACTTGGCGAAATAATAAAATTCGAAATATAAGAGAAAGTTTGTACAGAAAGGGAGGAAAAAAAGTGTTTTCCTACATTATTTTTTTTTATTCCCGAGACAATTGTCTCGCTCGAAGGGTAGTATCAATAAATAGATTTTCATAGTGCGTATCACGTCATTTGATAAATAACACTTTTCAACAATGTCGAAGCAATCAGAAATTCGTATTTGGGGATGAAACGAAACTTTTCGGTTTATTCTTTTTGAAAGGAAGAGGAATAAAGCTAGAACGGTGGGAAGTTTATTTTTTCTGCTTTCGGTTTAGTGTTAAGTTAACGACCGTTTACTATCGAAGGTGTATATCGTGACGCGACTTATTTATCTCCGTTAAAATTATCATCAACTTTGTCCCCTCATTTTTATGTCGATTATTGTCGGGAAAATGATTCGAAATTTCTGCATCGGATGTAATCGAAGTTTGATCATTTTTGAGATAGTTTCGGCATTATTTGATGACGCGAGGGTCTCCCAACACTTTATCACGCGTCAAATAATAACGCGACAGTTTATAACGGTCAGTTGGTAACGTGACATTTAGTAACGCTACGAATTGGTAACGCTACCTTTTAATAACGGCGACATATAATAACATTGTTATTTAATAACGGGCCAAAATATAACGCGTCATTTCGTAACATTTGCCTGTTTTGAATTTTTATAATAATTTTTTTTATAAAAATATTTTATTAGCATATACAGGATGTAACAGTTTTTGTTGTGTGATTTTATTAAGGTAAACATAGGAAACCCAGATAACACATAAGGTACAAACCTTTGTTAACCGTTGTCTTCGCCGGATCAAGAACATAAGGTGGCCTGTAGTTATTACAAATAAGCGACTCTGGGAACTGAGTGAACAAGAACCTATTATTGATCAAATAAGGAGAAGAAAATGGCGATGGATAGGTCACTCCTTAAGGAAGGAAGATGGAGCCATTGAGAAAGTAGCGCTTGAATGGAACCCCCAGGGTAAGAGGAAACGCGGTCGCCCAAAAAAGACCTGGAAGAAAACAATAGATGATATCAAAGAAGTAGGAAAAACCTGGAATGAGGTAAGACACCTAGCCAAAGACAGAAACTGATGGAAAACTTTCGTGGAGGCCCTATGCTCCACTTGAAGCAACAGGATTGGATGATGATGATGATGAAACATAGGAAACACCGCCATAAAAATTGTTCAACCGTGTATATGCAGGGGCGGACAAACTTAAAATAATTGTTCCTCGTTCAGTGAAAATATCACGATTATTTATTAAGTATTTGCACTATGAAAAAAATTCGTTGGTAATTTAAATTAAAAATAAAATTTAAAATAAATTGCACACGTGGTTTGTTGCCATTCACTTTGACTAAAATTAGTTAGTCAACCCTGTGATTTAATGATTTTTTCACGAATATTTTTAGTTAGCTTTATATAAGCTAGCAATAGAATTAGCAATAAACTTACATCAGAATTTATAAGTAAGCTTTACATAAGGTAATAATAGGATTTCATAAGTTTTTTTTTTTTTACAACTTAGTGTTTCTTTAAATACACATACTGCCCGCCAAATATCTATATGTTACGAAATGACGTGTTATATTTTGGCACGTTATTAAATGACGGTGTTATTATATGTCGCGGTTATTAAAAGTTAGCGTTACCAATTAGTAGCGTTACTAAATGTTGTGTTACCAACTGACCGTTATAAACTGTCGCGTTATTATTTGACGCGTTATAAAGTGTCCTATAACCAACGCGAGGAATTTTGTTCTCCGTTTGCAATTTTCCATCCATCGTTTTATTAGCAATAACTAATAATTTACTGCTTGAATTGGCTGAATATTGGAATTTAGTAAAATTACTGTCTTACTGACTTATTACAGTCTTATTTTTATAAATGCACCGATGTAAATTACAGAAAAAACTGTGAAGTTGTTTATATTTTGGAAAACCCGGAAACATAATATGTGATTAAAGTATCATGCGAGAAGTCTTCGCTTTGTTTCTAGTATCTAAAAAAACGTACATAACATTACAAAGTCGTTGGAAGAATACTCCGAAGCTTGAGCATTTTTAACGCTAATTATTCAGATCTTCGCTGTAATTGAGAGACTTCCAGTCCTTTTTGAAAGAGATCGCTTCTAAAAGATTTCACTGCAGTGAAACACTTGCCCGAATAATATAAGGATCGTATATAAAATTGAAGAAGGAGGAAACTTGAATTTTATTACCGTATATATTAGACATCTTCACTCTGATGGATTTGTTGATAATGCCAAAAGAAATAGCCGATAAGCTTGTTCATTCTCTTATCCCCTTCTATTTTCAGAGACGTAAGAAGCCCTTTTGAAAGGAGATTTTAAGATATCTTTGCATATTTTTATTACAGCATGTGTACGGTCTGGGCATGACTCATCGAATGGAATATAAAAATAATATATATTATGGTTCGTGTTTTATACATGGAAAAGTTTTTAATTTTGCTGACTTTATCGCCATCACATGGCTGGTTTTTTTTTTTCCCCGATATGGATTGTATGAAAGATGTAGCGAATATAATGACGGAAGGAAATGATCCGTCGCGATATAAGGGTGTTGCGCCGTTCTAAACCACAAATTAGTTTTAGTTTTATTTTTATTTTTTTCATTTTAAAAATAAGGTTATCAAAACGGAAAGACCTTCCTTTGTTTTTCCCCTCGGGATTGAATCTTTCTGTTTGTTTAAGGAAAAACTCCAAGAAATAACGTGACTTAATACGCCAATGATCGTCTATCTTCTCTTGTGTAAATGAAAAAGAAAAAAGGGATCTGGATGACTTAATTAGTCGAAATGTCAGTCACATGGACGAATGAGTTTTTGCTTAGTTTTCATTTATTTTTCCGTCTATTGTGCTGTTTATATTTGGAAAAGTGGAAACTAGGAAAAGGGATCTAAGATGCTTGATTTTCTCCTTTTCCCATTGTTTATTCCTTTTCTTTGTTCTTGCCACCTTTACAATGGACGATAATTCATTGCCAAAGCAAGCAATTCTGACACTTGGGCGTGAAGCAATGACGTGTAAATTACCCGAAAATCTAGTTCTGAAGCGTATAAATTCCCTTTCCCTTAAATTAATCTCGCTGACCTAAATTCATCATTTTCTTCGGGAGAAAGATTTTTTTTTTCCGGAGCACCCTGTATAAAATAAATCTTAATAAAACGTATGAAGGATACTTTAGAGTGGTGAGACGTTTGAACTTGAGGTTCTTCCTGATCTGAATAACCGATCAGTTTGTCAGGGAAAAAGAGGAGAATGGAAATAGATGGAGAAAGATTACACTTGATGTCGCTACAACTCAAGATGGCAACCGATTCGAATCGTTAATGCATTTCCCTGCAAGCGACAATGGAATAACCGTTATCCTTTTCGTATTTGTAAAACTCCCTTTTCGTTTTGCCTTAAAGAAAAGGTCTTGGGCGAAATCGAAATTAAAGGATTATTGCTAGAATCGGCGTTTTACTAGATATATATTCCTGAAAGTAATCTGGAACTTGTTCGCTTACAACTCTATTAACGAAACGAGCATAAAGCCATTTTAAATTCCCTCTGAAAAAAAAAAAAAAAGATTAATGACATTATGAAAAAATCAACGCCTTGCGTGCGTGTTTTTAACAATATCCGTATAGCTTTAAATATTAATTAGTAAAAGCATTTAATTTGAGAACGTTCTTTAATTGCTGTCAGGGGCATAATTATACGGGAGCTTGATTATCTTATTATTGTGATAAAATGAATTAAATAACAATGCAACGTAAGTTGATCTTAAACTCGATTACTGATCTACATTTGCTCTGGAACACTCGAGATTACTGATAGTAATTTATATCTATTATAATGTAATTAGCTCGTTTAAAGCTCTTTTGATGATACAAGATCCTATGAATGAGGAAATTCACAAACACTAATCAACTTATGAAAATTTCAAATCGGTAAAAAAAAATAAATAAAAATAAAAAAGGGATGGAATTTGTTGATATGTACAGTCATAAGAATTGTTAAAGATATATTAATTAACAAAGAAACAAAAAAAAAAAATAAGCTCCCGAAAACAAATCGGAAATTAAGATTAATTAAGTCAAAAAATCCTGGACGCTCGAAAACTCCTTGGCAATCTCTTCTTTTATCTTGTTTTTTAGTACAAAAGGGAGATAGACCAGTTACCAATTCTTTCCTTGACTGAACGATCATTTTAAACTGATTAACACTGATCTTAATGAATACTTAAAGTTTAGAAGAATGATTGTATGCTATCGTCTAAAATAAAAGACTTAAAAAAAGTCTGTTCATTTTTATCTGGCTAGCTCGGCAAATTCCGGAAAATTTACTGAACAGAAATTTTGGCTTTTTAAATTTGCGTCAGTTTTGTCTATTGGCTTGAAATCTTTCCTTACACCGTGACTGCAAGAGAAAGAACTAACTCCGACTTTTTTGAAACGCAAAGTTTTAAAATCAATTTTACATTTTTGACGAATCAAATTAAAATCTCATTTTCTATCTTCAAAAGCTGATATAACCGATTTTCTACTTAGTTGACAGACTCCGAATGATGGACAGTGCATGTTCATTGAATCGGTGACATAAAGTTAGAAAAGTGAATATTGAATTGTAAGCATTAGAAAGTTAACCTTCCGCGACATGCCTCATTAGTTTTTCAAAGGGACATTAAACCCCTTTAAAATTAGGGTCACTTTTTGAGGTTATGTTCACGACTGCGATGCATTCCCATTCACTTGAGGTGTAATTTTGTTTTCTATTCTCTTTGTCAGTTCCTAATTGCTTTAGGAGGGCAAAAGGCTAGATTTTGTAAAATCTCGAATACGATCCTCTTTCAACCACGCTTTTCCTTCCTCAAGCCCTTTTCCTTTTTTTAAAATAAAAAAAAAATTTCCTTTTCCTCTCTGGAAAAGTTAACGGCATCTGTCTCTTACTTTGAAATAAAGGCCGACAGATTAATCACCGATCCTCTGGGCTTGAAAACACCGTCCACTTGTATGGTTTAAGATTAACTTTATAAGGAAGGAAGAGGTTTAGAGAAGGGTGAAAATAGTTAAGTGTTAAATTCGGTTTAGTTCCTAATTGGAATTCAGACAGGCCAAGTCAAGATATTCTGCAGTATTGATGTAGGTCTATGGCTTTTAGCGCTGAAGAAGTCATTTAAACTTTCAAGTATTAGCTCTAGATTATTTGTTTTTAGCCATCTTTGTCTCTCTGCATTATTAACTCTTAAGATTTTCCTTAAGTATTCCCTCTTCCTACTTTCGGGTCCGTTTTTCTTTCTTTATTTATTTTGAGTCTAAAGTTTGGTGGTCGTTATAAGGGTCGAGACGATAAACAAATAATCAAAGGATTTCAAGCTTTTTTGGAAATAACAAAGTGCAAGTGTATCGTTAGTTGGCATCCGCTTCCAATTTTCTTTTTCTGGATCATGTGAAATTCTTTAGGCTTTAGTAAGTACGCATGGTTTATTTAAAAGGTCAATAAATAATTTTAAAGATAGTTATCAGCATTTGAAATGGTTTAATAATTACTGTAATTGAGATTATATTTATTTCCAAGTTATATTTTCAACTTCAAATCCAAGAAAATACTGAAGATTTCATTTCTAAAAGGCCCCCACTTGAAAAATAGTACGGAAATCTTATGCCAGAAATAATTCCAAGTTACCGATACGGAAATCATTAACAAGATATGACTTTAAAAAACCTAAACAAATACAGAAAAAATCAAAGAAATTGCTTTTAATTTAAAATTTAGCAGCTAACCGAAATCCGAGAGCAAAAACCGATTGGTCATTCTTTGTAAAGACCCTTTTCTGGTATAAAAACTTTTAAAAAGGGAATAATAAATCAAACACTTTCGATATCCTAAATCGTCTTGTGTGTATGTATACTTTCATCAAATCCGTTACGAGGGCGAGTTCATTCGGAGATGTGGAAAAATTTTGTAATCCCTTTCCCGTAGTTATAAACATAATACTCTACACACCGGTACGCCCAAAATAAATTTCATATGAAAGTGTTTACTTTTTCACAAAAGCAAATACACCAAGGCAGGAAGCCGGACCATTTAATTGTGCGAATTTAAATTAATTACTCAAGGTAAAAATGTTATCAGTCAACAAAAAAAGAATAAACATTAAACGTTAATAAATTAGCAAGTGTTTTAAATAATAATTAGCGATTAAACAAAAAACAAAGCTAAAAAGTTTATCGTGTTTTTTTTTTAAATGAGAGACCGGATTAAGACGTGTACACGTTAAAATATTTCTTTTGGTTTACTTTAATTATCCTTCTTCCTACAAGATCGATTCGAAAATAATCTACGGGATTACTACATAAGGGCGATCCAAGAGGAAAACAAAAAAGTCCGGAGATTTCTAGGTAAGATAAACAAAAACAATTCACACGAAGTATTGTTTTGGGAAAGGGGAAAGAGGAAAAGAAAAGATAAGAAAGGAAAAGGAGAGTTGTTTTGACGTCATTTTAGAAACCGAATTTGGATATATTGCTTGAGTGAGTTGTCAGCATTCTGGATGGAACCCGATTCGAATGGCATTCCGTTTCATTCGCTCCTTAAAAAACGATTAATATCGTCTTTGACAATCTTCCTTCGATCGGATTTTATAATTACAACGTGCTCCTGACAGAAGATCATTATGAATTAATATTAAGTTCGAATAGAAAGATTCTCTTCCCGACGGTTTCATTTCGGTTTTAAAGTAAAGCAAACAAACTGGGATTGACCAGCAACAATTTCCATTTATCTCGGAACTGAACGTTAATTAAGTTGCTCTAATTGTAATTTGTTGCGTCATTTGTGCACAGATGCGAATGAAAAAGCCAATTTATCTATCTTACGTTTCATCCATCGATCATAATCAATCTTAACAGATTCATGTAAAAAACTGTAAACATGAGATTTTCGCTTCCGCTTTTATTTTGAATAAAAAAAAAAAAAAAAAAAATGGAATCGGCTCTTTTGATTGTTTTTCAATTTAAATTTTTAATTGGAGTTTAGTTTCATTCCATTGCAAACTATAAAATCCTTTTTTGCTAGCTTTTTAAAAATTTACTTTTAATCGATTTTTCAAAATTAAACAGTTTAACTTATAATAGTTAAAATGTTTTATGGTTTACGATAAAACAGATCTTACACAGGTCTCTTTTTTTAAGTCATCAATTTTTTTTCTTTCGCCCCGATCATTAAAGTGTCCATTTCGCCTAATTAATAACTTTAAGGCTTAGTTCTTGAACTGTGCAATTCGTGGACCACTCCAATTCGTGAACTATTGAATTACCAATCTGGGTCTGACACGTAAACGCCATTAGTTAATTAAAAATTCATGCAGACCACAAAATTCGTCCAAATAATAATTTGAAAATAAAATTTTCTCTAAAAAAAGAAAAAAAAAGGAAAGGAATAATGTAAAGTCGGAAACGAGGCCGGATCATTTCGGTGCTTGCGACAGACGGATAATAGGAAAAGAAAATCATTAATGTTCCTGAGGAAAAGCTTTCAAGATAAGATGAAATTAGATTAATGTTTAGTGATCACAAAAAGAAATGAAGCTCTATTATGAATCTACGGTCGGTTTAAACGTCGAGCAATTTATTTTGCTCCCATCCTCCTTTTGAACACCTTTTATCAGGTTTTTTGAAGGCTCTTCTGCATATTTTTCGATAACGTGTCCCGAAAATCGCGAAAGTTCCCTGTCAGCTTTGACTGAAAGGGGAAAAATTAAAGTTGGGATAAAGTTTCACTCTAGTAAGCGAAACCACTTCTCTAATTCAAACGTAATTACTGAGAATGGGAATGATCGAGCCTCGGGAAAGGTTTAATTTCAACGGAAACACATCGTTGAAAATATATTCGATAAAACGCTTCCGTCGACGTGTTTAGCTATCAAAAAGTACACCATCCAAGTGAGAAATTCAAAAAGTTTAGCGGAAACGAGTTTTGCAGGGGTGACAAGAAAGCGTGCGCGTCATACCGACCCTAGTATTCATCCCTCCTAATACAATTATGTTGAAGAATAGTCTACAAAAGCTCAATTCACGACGTACATTCTGAATAACAATGCCATTCCCTTTGCGACGGTCCTAATGTAATTCTAATTCTTTTTTTTTTTTTTTTTTTTCCTTCTTCTTCTTTTGGTTTTTGGAAACTTCATTAACTTCCTTAAGGAAAATAAGTAAGGCAGACTCGCGAATTAGTGATGCTGACAGGTTGTCTCTCTAAAATATAGTAATTTAACCATTAAAATTTTTATGTCGGAATAAACCCGAGATCCTCTTAATTCAGCACATTTTTGAAAAAAAAAAAAAAATTGGACTTCTCAGACGATTATTTAATGACCAAAAATTTTTTAACAGATGCTGATGTAATTAATTCGTGATTTGTCAACTAATTAGCAAATTTTGATAACAGTAAAATTTTTGCATAGCAGAATCATTTTATACTGACACCTTTCAGAAACTGAATATTTTTACCTGTTTAAAAATATGTTTTAAGAAAGCTGAAAAATAAATTCTTTTTAGAGAGAGAAAAATAAGTTTAACTTTCATTAATTTTATCCGTCTACTTTGAGTCGAAAAAAAAAAGAAAGAAAGAAAAAAATTCTTATTTCTCAGAATTTTATTTCGACTAACTAAAGAGCTGCTCTTTCTTTGCTTGTATTTTTTTATTCAAACGTCTTTATTATTTAGACAAAGGCTTAGAGCAATGAAAAATATTTTGTGTGTCACAGAAACTTTGGCCTCCTGTCTTTCGCTCCGCAGTCTTAAGAGTTTAAAAATAATAGCTTTTAATCCCCCATTCATTTATAGGTAACCTTAAACATCGTGATAGCGAAAACATTGGACGATATGTAATATATGTATATGAGATAACATCGTTAGGAATTAGTTTCAAAGTTCTCGCTTGCTGAATATCTGATGAGATCCTCTAGGCTGAATTTCGTCTCTCATATTTTAGACGTTTACTTTTGTTATTTTCTGCCTGATGAAGCACGAGAAACAGAACGGTTTCATCCTTTCACATCTTTTTGGGGTCCCATTTTAATATTACAAAAGCGTGAACGAATCTTTTTTAAGAACTGAATCCTGTTTTACCAAGTGCAAATTATTGACTATTAAGTCAACGCTTATTTCATTTTCAAGTTGATCATTGTATTTCAAGCACTCCAAGCTACTGATCCTTTTTATGTGCAAATATTCTGCTTTTGCTGCAAAATATTTCTTGATATTGCAACGGGACATATGTCAGTGCCCTAGCAGAAAAAGGGGACAAAATAAGTTACAAATGACCTCTTATGACATGGTACATTGGGAAAATACATGAATCAGAAAATCTTCCAAGAGGAGCGTGTTTCAAAAGTTGATTTGATTAGAAATCTTTAAATTGAAAATATTTATTTTTTTAATTAATTAATTAATAGACAACAGACACATTTTGTACTGAACATATATTTTGAATAAACATAGCATATAAAAATAGTAAATGGGATTTTTGCTGTTATGTGATGTTTATAAAAAAGAATAAAAATCTTGACTGTTTGAATTGGCGCCGAAACGACCATGTCACTAAGGTAAAAGCACCAATTATTGACCAGGCACCAATTACTGACCAATCCATAAGCTAAACACGTATACCATAAAAGGAAATCGTGTTTAGCTTATGGACTGGTCAGTAATTGGTGCCTGGTCAATAATTGGTGCTTTTACCTTATTTAGGTATGCTCCTAGGTGAGTTATCGACGGCATGCCCATTGGAGCAAAAAGAGTCGTCTCACGAACAAATCCGTGTTAATCTTTGATGACGAGCAGGTGCACTCGTGGTTTCGTCTTTCAAATAACCGCGCGCTTAAAATTGAACAATGATGTCACACCAATGAGAAACGTTTTGGAGTGGGGTCGGGTCACGTGACAAAAAGTTTTTACGACTTTAAAAATATATTTTAATTTTTTTTTCCATAGAATTTTTTTTTCTTAATTTCTATGAAAATTCCTTAGTAAAGGTTGCCATTAGATGACCAGAAAACTTTGAACTTTCATTATTCACTACAATTAGCAGTCATGTCTGCTGTCTATTAATTAATTAAAAAATGATTAATACCTGTTTTTTGATTAATTAATTTAAAATTTTATTTTAACCAACCGAGAGAATTACACCCCAAATGCCCAAAAAGGCTAAAATTTAGGTTCTTTTGGAAATTTATAAAATTCAATTTTTAGTTTATAATTTAAAAATTATAAATAAAAATTATAAATTAAAATTATAAATTAGAATTATAAATAATTTTTTTTTTTACTCAAAACAGGCCGAAATAAGATAAGTAATCTTCTGTTGAACTAGCCTAAAGGCCTGGTGTAAAATTTTTGCAGCGTCAACTAGAGCTTTTTAGAAATGTTTTGAAGGAAGACATTTTTAGAGACTAAAATAACGTTTAAAAAATCCAAAATTTATGGAAACCAGAACGCAATTGACGCTAAACAACAGAGGTTTGGAGTCACGGAGGCAAGACATGGATTCTTTTCTCGCCTGAAATCTACTCTTTTCTTAAAAATTTAATTACTATGCCTTTTTTCAGAGCCTAATCAATTTAAAGTTGCATTTAAACAGGATGATCGTTAAATTTTTTTACCTGTTTTTTAGCTAGTCTCGCAAAATGTTTAGTGTCTCCATCCTAATGTCGCACTACTTTTATTTACAGCGAAGAGCGATTCACAAGTAAAATAAATTGCTTACTTTTTTATGTGCGCGTTATTTCCTTAAAACACGATTTAATCTAATAAACTCCCTCGTGCATCTTTTTTTTAAACCTTTTACTCTCAGAGAAGAAAAGCACACATTCGATCTTAAAAGAAAACTTTAGTAACCAAGTTTCTCGGAATATGACCAAGATTAAGCTAATGCATAAGTACCGAACAAGTATTTATTTTTAGCCATCTCCATTTGATTTATGATATCAAGTTTTCATTTTCCCCCTAAAAAGATTTGTAGATAATGAAATGTCGAGCAAGCTCTGTCGGGAGTAAACTTTTCCCTCATGTGTTTTGTAAGGATTATTCGACCAAAACTTCATTCTCCGCAACACGTACTAGCGAAAAAACTTACTTGTTTTTCTTCTCTTTGTTTTTAAATCCTCTTAACTACGTATTTTTTTTTTCCTTCATCGGGTTTATATAAAAATTTGATCCCTTATTAAAGCGATAATTCGCGGAAGGGAAAAACGAAATCGTTTGATCTTGAAAGATCTTTAATTCCTCCCAAAACTCTTTTCCCAGAAAAGATTCATGACTGCAGATAAATAACACGAAATCAAAGTTTTTGTTTTCCGGGGGAAAACCAAGCGGACTACGAAATTGAAGTTCGGCGGTTTCGATCAGTCACTTTGGAAAAACTTTTGTATTCAACCCGGGTTTTCAATTTATCGGGATTGCTAAATCGATGTAACAAACAAATATCGACTTTATATTTTACTTTTTTTTTTTTCGGCACGTACAAAAACCAAATTTCTTTTATTAGTAGAAAGAGAGAAAGAGAGATAAAAAAAAAGGAAAAATCATGACACATCAATAGGGACGCCACCCCTTCTGCAATCTGAAAATGTCAAGTATTTCAATTATCACAATCCGACATAATGAAGTAGAACCAATTGATTGGAACATAAAAATGATCATTATTACAAATTCGCGTCATTTAATCTTTTTTATTAATCCCAAATTCGGAGGGAAAAGCGTTTCAATGCTAAATAGCTGAATATATCCTCCATCGAATCTTCTTACCATAAAACAACGAATTATTAACGTACGAATGAATAAGGATTCGTAGCCGAATCGAAATGGAGTTAAAGTACGTAAAATCTGAGTTTAAAATTGGATTTGAAAATGAGATTTACCTTACAAAATCAACTTGTAAAAATATTGCTCCTGTACTCCTCAATATACTTACTCTCGCTATGCTCTCCCTCTTTCTCTAACATCATGACTTCGGTCTAAGAGACCAAACTTTGGACCAGAATCTTTCTGTCGGAAAACCTTTTTTGAGTTTTGTGGTTCTAACGCATCAGCAAGAATCAATTTTCTTCTTTGAATTTAGTGGTGAACTCAGTTTTTCGCTACGCATAGCAGTATGAGCAAGGGGACCATTTTTTGTAAAAAAAAAAAAAAGATTGAAAACAAAACGCCCGCCACCGCCCCGGTACTAAATGTATGGGAAAACGGACTTCACCACTGAATTCAGGGCCCGAATGGAAGAAGGTTTATAGTGCGGCGATAGGGCTCCAGGTCCTGTAAAGGCTGCCAAAGGTGAAAAATCACTCTAATATAAATGACAAAACTTTTTATATTTTCCGAAGAATAATCAAAAGAAATAACGTACTTCTCTTCCATCTTCTCGTACAGCTCTACCAACGTAGTAACGAACTAACTATATAGATGTCGCTATCTCCGACAAAAGCCAGGTGTGTGTATGTGTATAAAATACTCTTAAATCAGTGACAAATCCTGGGTAGTAGATGTTTTTGTTTTTTGGGCGTAATTATGCACTGGCTCAAAAAACTTAAATCTGAGAGACCGAACTTCAGTCCAAAAGTTTCTGCTTGAAAAATTTTCGAGTTTCGTGGCTATATGGTATCAATGAGGAGTAGTTTTTTTGCTGAGTTGAGTGGTGACGTCAGTTTTTGATCTGGTCCCGGGCCATTTGTTGTAAAATATTTGAAAAAAAAAAATGGTCCCCAGCGCCTCGAGACTAAATGCACAAAGAAACGCAGAAATAAGCTACGGTCTAAGATTATTCTGCCTATCCGTGTTTATAGACATTCATGATTAAAGATAGTATATACGATTATTAGTTTAGATAATTTGTAAAGATATACACTTTATTTGTATAGATTCCTTATGAATGCTTGCCATGACACAAAAATCCCACGATGGATCTAATCTAGCATCGCCTCTTCCGGCCGAATCAGGATCCTTAAAAATATAATTTCTGATGACCCTTGCAACAGCACTGGTTCCCATCATTAGTTCCACAGTTTAAAAAAACGTTTTTTAAAGGTCAAATTGACGTTAATTTGCCCGGACATTCGTACCAACAATTTAACGTCAAACCTTGACGTTTTTTCAACGTCATCGCAATGTTTTTTTGACGTTTATTTGACCAACTGGTGTTATCGAGGAACTTTGATGTATAAAGTTAGGTTCATTTATAATTATTAGTTTTATTAGAACATCGAATCAACGATTTATTCGATTATTGGCAAATAAAATTAATTTTCAAAAAACATAAACCAGACGGTTAGCAAATCAAATACAAAATTGAAGAAATCATCCTTGCGCTTGCTTATATTCTGCTTCAGTGAAGAAAAAAAAAATACAGTTTCGTTCCGAAATGTTAAAGTTTTGGAAGAGTAAAGAGGATAGGCGAAATGATTTCCTCCTCCCCCAGATTTCATACTGTAACTAGTTTCGTTTCGGTGGTTTCGTCATAAGGGATGGTGGATGGTGAACAGGGGGATGAGGGTTATTTCCCTCTGTTCCCAGTTATCACGGATTACTTTAATCAAAGAGGGATCGACAAGAGTAATGCTCTTTTATATTCCAAATTACTAAATAACTTTTTTTTTCTTTCTCTTCCTTTTCTTTTTATAAAGTCAACTTATTTTAGAATTTTTAAATCTTTTTTTCGTACTTGACCGTCTGGTTGTCATACAGATTTTTCCGGAATGGAATTTTTTATTTAATACTCTTTCGGAAAGCTTTTTTTTTAATTTTCTCTAAAGGTTTTCTCTAAACCTTTGATTTATATATGAAGGCGACTCTAAAATAGAATACCGATGTTCGGAAATTCATTTTAAATTGTAGAAAAAAGTCTTAGGTCATCTTCATCAAGCGAGGAAAGTTTTGGGAATGTTCTGCCGGAAGGGATGTGTAAATTTTATGATGCAAGTTTTAAAAAATTTCTGCTGCAGTGTACTTAATCTAGACGGTAAAGTTTCTACATTCCATTTTACCAAAACCTTCCGCAGACTTCTTCTGGCTAAAATAATGACTACCTCAATCATTTGTATTTATTTTGGGGTAATAAAAAAAGTTGCATGCTTAGATGTTGAAATTCATGCCTGGAATATTCAAGATTTCCCGTGGAATTAGAGATGTCCCATAAATAGATCTGTAAGTGTGCCGAAAGTTTGCGGATAAGTGCCGCTTCTTTGATATAAAATTATCGAAGCACAAAATTATGTACATGTCATATGCACGGAAACCTGATAAAATCCTGTATAATTTTCGGACGTCGTCATTACTGCCAAGTTTATAACAGTAAAATATTTGAAAGGGCTCTAGCGTATCCGAAATGTTCGGTATGGGTTGAACATAGGGTTGTAGTAGTCTCAAAAGATGTAGAGATCCCGTTTCTGACAGAAAGAAAAAAAAAACCATCTCTACAAGCTTTGAAAATCCAAGGAACCATGTAAACTATGAGCTTTATTAACTCGTGAACTTTAAAAACTAAAAACGTGTTCTCCTAAAAAAATCAATTAGAAAAAAAGTTTTTGAAGAGAAAAAAAAAGAAAACCCGGAAAAATTTCAAACCTTTAACAAGACAATATTCCCCTTATAAACTTCTTATCTAATAAGGGTTATAATAGCGTGTTTTTTTCCATTTGTATTTGTGCGCCTTTTTTTCCCTCTAAAAGATCAAAATTTTTTCCTATTCATTTGCTTTAAGACCATTCGTATAAGAATTTATAAGAAAAGTATTTTTCATTTTTATTGAGGAATTCATTCCTTTTTTTTTTTTTTCTTTTTCCTCCTTCCAAAGAGAAATCGTCTGTGAAGCGTTTTCCCAGTTTCTTCTTCAGGAAACTCGGAGTAAAATTATTCCATACTTAGTTATTACAGAATTCTTCGGTAATACACTTGCTGCTTCTTTTTTATTGTTCAACAGAAAAATAAAGTTAAAAGCAACAACAAACAAAAAACCAAGATAAACAAGATTTTTCTTTTTACATTGTTTCACGGGAGAGAAAGAGGCAAAAACAAGAAGGAGGAAAAAAAACTTTGACCTCTTAATTAAGACCGGAAGTACCGAACTGTGCTATCCTAAACGAACTTGAAGCAAGATGACTTCTAATATTAAATTAGGGCGCATCGTAACTTGGCGACTTGTGACTACCCTTATTTTATGACGAGTCTTCTAATTTGTGTTCAGGCGTCCATGTTCACTCGACCGGCAGAGATAGTAAGCTCTCTCCCGAGTCTCCGAATTTATTTCTTGTTTTGTTTTCTGTTCCTGGGTTATTTTTCGCTTCATGGATCAACGATCTATCATGATTTTATCTAAGATTTTTGACAGAAATACGGGAAAAAAAAGCCCGAAATCAATTTTCTATGAAGGTTGATCATCTTTGTGTGGTGTTTCGGAAACGCCCTAGAACCTAGTATGTAAGACCTTTTCGTTTTAGCTACGTCAGGTTCAACTTGGAATCTTTGCTTCTCGACACATTAGGTCAAGATTCAGTTGTGCATAAAGATAATATCGATTGCGGTGATTACAATAAAAGTTCTCACCTGAAATTTCATTTTAAGCTAATAGGTAACCAATAACTAAGCATTTTTTTTTTTTTTTTTTTTTTTTTTTTGTAACCCCCTCTCTTGGGGTTGTCCATGAATCACGTTAGCACGTTAAGGGGACGAGGGGGTATTTAAAATGCTAACTTTTGCTAACAAGGGGGGAGGGCTTTACATATCTGACGTTAGCATTTGTCTCATGTAATAAACGTGCAAAAATGAAAATAATTAAAATTTTTTAAATGATTTTTTTACAAACCTCTAGAGCTTAGTTTCAATTTCGTGCTTATATATTTTATTAATTCATTTCATTTTCTCTCATTAAAAAAGTTAGTTTTTTTTTTTTTTTTTAAGTTATATGCTTGACAAAGAACGCTGTTATTGGCCATCATGGGCTGTTGTTGTTCCATAAATATAAATATAAATTATGTAACCTAAATTCAATTTTACCCTCGCATTTGCTCTAAGATTAAAAAAAAAAACCTTTTTGTAGCAAAATTTAAATTTCGAAGAATTTTAGACTTTTTTTAATGTTTAATATTAATTTTTTTTTTAATTTTTAAGGGAGGGGGGGGGAGTAACCGAAATCTAACGCAATTTCAGAAAGGGTCCCAAAATGCTAACCTTTGCTAACAAGGGGGGAGAGGGTCAAAAATGGTCAAAATAATGCTAAAATAATTTATGGACGACCCCCTTGGAGCATCGCATACGTCCCGTTTTTGGAGCAAAATGTCCAAATTCTACCTAAGAGCGCCTTTTTATTAGTGAATAAACACCTTCGGTGAAACTTTCAGATTTTCGGATCAATCACCTTCTTTTAAAAGTTGTGTTCATGATAAATTTCATAAATTCGCGGGAATTTATCAAGGACTCAATTTTTTAAGAAAAATTATAATTGATACAGAAATCTGAAATTTTCACTGAAAATGCTTTTTCGCTAGCAGAAAGGTCCTTCGCATGTAGAATTTTTACATTTTGCTCCTAAAAGAGGTTATAAAACGATTTTCGGAGTATAAGGTGTTGAAGAAAATGTTTTAATCCTACTGAAGAGTATTATAACATCAACATTTCGAATTTTCTCTCCGTTTGAGCTATTGTTTCAAAAAATGACTGCCAATCTTTTCTTTACAAAAAAAGAAAAAATATATATTGCAATAATAAACCCCCTGTATTGTGTAAAAAAATTTTATAATTATGTACCCACCAAGACCGCTGAATTCACACTTACCCCATCCATCCCACCCAACTAAAAATTATGATTAAATATACAAAATAAACAATCCATGACCGAACAAAATGTTTTTATACTGGCCGTAACTAACCATTATCCGGTTACAAATAACCTTATATATATATATTAAACATTTGCAGTAAGAAATTCTTTTTACAAGCAAGAAGAAAAAAAAAATAATAAATAAAAAATTCAAGAAATCAAGACTTAGGAAGTTTTTCTCTTCTCGCTAAAAAACGCGAAACACGAGAATAAAACAGAAGATAAGGCAAATGAAAGAAGAAAAAAAAATGTAATCGCATCTGTTAAAATTCGTTCCTAGGAGAAGTCATTTTGACATAGAGCGATAATTAAGGGATGAGAAAAGGGTTTAAAGGGTGAGAGATCCCTCGTAATATTAGCCCTGGTTGTAACAGATGTCGCACAAATCCACGATGCAGTACAATCGCTAATTCAGTATTTTCGGTTCCTCGAGCACAACATCAGATATTTGTGAAGCTGTTCCATACCGATTTCGAAATTAGTTTTAGCTCATACATCGAATAAATTCATTACGTAAATTTGATTAATTAACAAATTAATTAATTAATTAATTTGTTAATTAATTAGTAAAAAGGATTGCCCACCGTTTTTTTTTTTTTTTTTTGTCAAAAAATTTCATAAGATTAATAATTTGATGAACGAAAACAGTATTTTAATGAATAAATATAAAAAAATCCCGCCATATTAAGTCATAATCGATTTTAGGGGTAGGGGACAAAAGAACCGGAAGTCGGGTATAATCCCTCTTGGATTTAAACACTTTTTCTAATTTAACATGTTGAGTTTCCCTCTTCACATCAGTATTCATGTCAGTTTACTGCAAAATATTTTAGTGTAAATAAAAAATAAAGTTATTCAAGGGACGTCAACTTGAACAAGACTGATGCAGACTGGGGAATCAAATTATAACTTGTGTGCCTTGTTTGTACATTACAAGAAGAAGGGAAGTAACTTCCTCCTTGATATTGCTTTATCTTAGATATATCTAAAGCTATTGCAATAAAAAAAAACGAAATAATGCCTTTTTTTATAATCCCCCCATTTAATACAAGATATTGGATTTTGCCTTTGACCCATTTTTTTTAAATCGCTGGTTAACATTCAACGTAACATGTTTGGGCAATGAGTCATTCCGCTTAAAAGATAAACCATTTAAAAAATAATGGATAATTAATATGTAGATAATAAATAAATGTAGATAAAAACGTAGGATAATTTTTAAAAAATTAAAAATTCATATATTTAGATATCTCTTAATTAAATCTGAAGATATCGATTATTTTGTTTTATCACCGCATCCCCGAATTAGAGTAAAATTAACCATGATGAAATTGGATGTTAGAAATCAGTTAAATGCTTAACTAAATTACAATTTCAATGAGATACTGAACCGCAAGGACTTCTGGGAGTAAAACTGTGGTTTCTACCATCATTTAATTAACTCGCTTTGTTCGAGAACGGTTCTCTCAAGGGAATCCCACCCGAAAAAAAAAAAATAACCGTGATTATTTTTTCTCCCCCAAAAAACTTTTCTCTAAAAATCGGAAAAGCATACCTCCATTGTGTGACGGCGGCTGCTGAACCACGCTTTTGCAATTTCCAGTCTTTTTTTGCACGAATATAATCAAATTTGTTTTCCAAATGAGGAAATGAAATATATCATTGACCGCTTTTGCTATTTAATTAAACTTTTCAAAAAAAAAAAAAAAAAAAAAAGGAAAAAAAGTTTATTTTTCTTAACTCTCACACAATTTAATAAAGCTAATTGACAAAAATTGACAATAACACGAGTGAGCATGATTTTTTGTAGGCAACTTAAAAATGATGATTAAATGTTATAAAATTATTTAAAGTGGAAATTTGATAATTTAGTATGTAAAAAAAAAAAAAAAAAAAAAAAAAAAACCAAAATTATCTTCGATTTTGCCTTTGATTTTGATGGAAGTGAAATCTTTAAAATTTGAGAGGCATTGCATTCCTTGCTTGGGATGTTTCCATTCATTGTTTTCCATTTATAGACGGTCACTATTCCTTTTCTGCCGAAATTAGTGGAATCTTTTTTGGCTCACAAATAAAAATTTTTTCAAGCAAATTTAAATCCTGTATTTTTTCAAAAGCTTAAGGAAAAATTTTTGCTACGTAAATATTTTGTTCAGTTTTGTTTTGTTTCTTTTGCGACGGCAAAAATTACGAGGTAAATCCAAATGAAGAAACTAATACGGATTACGTAAGACAAGGACAAGCGTCAAATAAAACTATAAAAAAGTCACCCTGCTGGTCTTCACCTTTAATGTGATAAAGATTTTAACTTTTTTTAACTTTGGTCTTACTTTTTTAATCTCCGGTCGCTTTTAAAGAATAAAAAAAAAAAGGTTTTGCCTTCCAGGATTTTTCTTTCGATTTTATCTATCTTCTTTTTGTTGAAACAATGGGTAATACGTATTCTATGATCTTTGACATTTCAAAATTGGTCTACCTTCAATAAAGGAAGTACGAAACAAAAATAAAACAACTAACACCGCTATTAGTGTCAAAGTCATTTTTCTTCGTAAAAGCAAAGCGATAGCTTACGGCACAAGGTGCCGGCGGGGATGGATGGATTGAATGGCTTTTTTTAAAGACGAGATCTTCTTATTTTTTAGAAATTAAAAAAAGGGAAAAAAGCTAAATCTAACAGCAGGAAAAATGAATCAAGCAACAAATAAAGAGGAGCGATTTTGTTCTGCTTCACTATCAGCCATTAAAAGCGATGGCTTCTGTAATTTCTCATTCAAACTTTCTTTATTGCTCTTTCTTTGTTTATTTCCGATTTCTCTCGAGAAAGTATTTGCTCGTAAAGCCTCTTTTTTCCAAGGGCAATGACAAGGACAAAAGTCTTTTTCTTTCCCTTTTCTTTAAAATTAAACGAGCCTTCTTGTTTAACTTGTTGGAAAATAATAACCAACCCAGATGCTTTTGATCTAATCAAGTGATAACGATCTTCCTAAGGAGATTAAAATTAATTTCCTTCGGGATAAATGAGAGATTTCAACAAACAAAAAAACTAAAGTTTCTTTACAATTTTCATAACTGTGGTCAAGTGAAAACCGAAATCAAGTTTTTACCGAGGTTTTTTAGAACTTAAAACTAAAAGGCAGCAAACTCCCAATAAATGTTTTAATAAAAGATTTATAAGCCGAAGGAGGATGCTTTCAGCAAAAAAACAAGACCTATTAATTTTGAGTTACCCCTTAATATAAGCTCAGTTATGGCGATTTCAGACCAAAAGTCGTGGTCTGGTGTAGCTTTTCCACTTTCTATCGGCATTAGAAACCAACTTGAGAAAAGTTAAGACTATAAAATATCAGTCATTTTAGAATCGAACTTTTACGCATCGTTTCCCCGTTTTCTTCCGATAACATCTGCTTCGTTCATAAATTCTTTTCCTAATCAATAAGATTAAGAAAAGCCCGGGAGGGATACTGATATGGATTTATCGAGGAGTTTTTCATTTTCCTATTGTGCGAACGATAGAAACTTCGGAACAAACGGAATCGTATATTTAAAAAAAAAAGCTTTTTTTTTTTTTTTTTTTGAAAAAGCGTTGAAAAAAATTTATTGCCAAATTTTAAAAGGTGCATGTTTAAAGCCAAAAAAAGTTCTTTCAACTTTAAAACGGACTCGAATCTATTTCCTTTAAAATTGGTAACAGAAAATCTGACTACAGGATCCAAGGAAACCGATCTCCGTTTCATAAAAAAACCAAAGGGATTTCCACAACAGATGCGGCGTCCTGACATATTCTTTTTTAAATCAGCCGGAAAATGAGGAAAAGAAAAGACAAAAAAAAGGGGGAAAAAAAAAAAAGAACTTGAAAATATGTATTGAATTTTTTTTATATTTTTTGAGGAGTATAAATGTAAGTTTTTGTCTTCTAATTTAACATGAGCAGTATTCTGACGTTTCATGGTATTTTTTGTCGTTTCCTACGTCTGCGGCGTGCCATTCTTGTCAAAGGAGATTTCTTGTTTTACTGTACTTTCATTCGTCTTTACTCGTTACGTTTCCCTATTTTCTAAGCCTTCTTCACTTCATTCAAAATAATAAATCTTTTTTCCTTCTTATTCTCTTTTGCATTCGGACAATTTGAAATATTTATTTTGCGCTCATTCATTGCCGCCTGATTTTCTTTTTTTTTTTTTTTAAAAAAAAAAGGGGAGAAAACCAAGAAAAAGTTTTTTTAAAGATTGTATTAACCGCTTCATTTTCTTTTGAAATTAATATATAAAGCAAAATGTATTACTTTGAAGGAAAAGAGCTTTTCGGGGAACCAGCAATCTGGGTAAAAACTTTTTAAGGGCTTTATAATAATTTCATTTATACTTTTATGTTAGAGAATAGTTAATTAAGTTTTATAGGGAAAAAATTGGAACAGCTGCTTGAATAAGGCTCCTTTCAAAAGATGGCAAAAAATATATAAAATCAATATTTTTGGATTTTGGTCTCTAAAGTGATAGCAGGATGAATTTATTCTAAAATATTTTATGATGTTTTTTTTTCCGTTTTCTTGTTGAATTTTCTTCTTCGCTTTTTTTCGTTGAAGTTTGTTCAATAATTTAATTTCGTTTGCCTCTTTATTTTGCACGTCCTAGGACGATTTCTTACACGGGGAGGAAGGGGGGAGGGGTTCGAAATATTTTACGTAGGAATTTTTATTACTATTTATTGTTCAAAAAAAAAATTCAAATTTAATATAAAAAATGGACACCCTTTTATTTTCCACATTCTCTTCAAAAAAAAAAAAAAAAAAAAAAAAAATTAATTCAATTTTGAGAATTTTTTTTTTTTTTTTTATTCTTAGAATTTCAATTGAACCAGAGTTCTTCTGGCATTATTAAAATGATTTACCACATACGAGCGCCATACGACTTCGAAAATGAAACTCATCGTGTCGTTTAATTTAAAAATCGACTTATTTTTCGCTTGGAAATGACTTAATTACATCCCCTATCCATCGAGGGAATTTTCACACCCCTGGGAGGAATCATTTGTCATTTCTTCGTCATTTGAACATGTTTTTAAAACCTCATTTCCAAGATTATTTCGGTTTCCAAATAATTTTTTTTAAAGCTGTATTTGAAAAAAAAAAAGATGGCGGTAGTTGATTTGAAAAATAATTTTTTATTAAAAAAAAAAAAAAAAATGATTTTTTTTCTCAAGTCATTCCAATAACCAAAAATTGAAAACCACTTTAGCGAGGGACGACGAAAGTCTCGCGATATTTGAACGGTGCAGCGGAAGGGTTCGGCAACGTACCTTTTGCGTTCATACTGACCGCGGTTAGAATGTAAAATTGAAAAGTGTTTTTTGTGAGATCGTATTTTTCAGGGTAACAGAAGAGATTTATTTTGTATAGAAATGTTTATGAATTCGTGAAATATCCATTATCGGTTTAGTCGAAGCCGACGGGGAGCTTCTCTGAAGAGGATGATCGATCATTAATTATTTCGGAGAAACGCACTTTTCTTGGATTATCCGCTTTCGCCGAAGGAGAAATGTGTCACGAAATACCGTCTTTAGTTGCGGAAAATTCGGTAGAACGGTTACTGAAATTTCATAAAGAAAACCACTTAGTGAAGCTCGTGAGTATTGTGGTTTTTACACTGATAAATTATTCTACAGATTCGTATCTTTGTTCTTTACCGTCGTGCGAAATAACCTCATTTGGAAACAAGGTAACATTTAGAAGATAAAAGCAAAGTAATCTTCCTTTTAAACTACAGAAAGAATAAATCACCATACTTCATTTAAAAAATGGTTCATAAAGATACAAGGCAAAAAAAAAAAAAAAAAAAAAAAAAAAGTTGGGAATCCTCTTTTTTCTCAGGAGTGGGGAGAGAAAAAGAGCTAGACTCAAGTTTAACTCAAATAAATTCCGGAGTCAAGATAAGTTAAGATGGATGAACGGACGTTTTGCTTTTAGCGTTTTGCTTGTTTTGTTTTACTTTTATGTCTCAACCGTGACCGGATCAGAGCTCTTATGAGATATCATCTCAAGATTGAGTTATTCGACGGGAAACAAGGTTTACTGCTTTTGATGACAACTTGTCGACACTACAAAATACTAATAGAAACTCAATTTTAAAAAATAGCTTTTCCTCTAGGACATTTTTTCTACTAAAGAAATATTGTTTGGAAAGATAATGAAAATGTTTTTCAACCAGTCCCGTAGCTATACGATAGGAAATCCAAGAAAAATCGAACATTTTCATTTCAGGGTAACGTTTTTAAAGTAAACGTAGTTTAGCTTTCAAGGGTTTGTTTTTTAACATTGAAGCCTTTTCTAATTAATCTGAAAAGACTTTCGCGAATAATTCTAGATACCTGTTCAGTCCCTCTATAACCATAATCCGGCCTGCATCTGCATGTAACTCGTACTTTCAGTGATTGATTTATAATTTTTATGAAACACTTATTGTTCAGAACAATTTTTTATTAGCTGTATTCTGCGGTAAAATCTGGAACAAATTAAACGGACTGATTTGAAATACCCCCGGTGTCCGTTATTCGAGTGTGTTTACAATGTTTTTCTTATGCGTTGCTACGGCAACAGCAACAGTCTAAAAACGGACACTTGATACATGAAGCAAATGATTTCCACCAAAATAAATTTTTTTAAACAAACTTGCTGATATCTAAGTGGGTTCCTACTCCTCTCATTTGGCTATAGAGCAGATTTGGACCTTTGCAAAAACCATCATTTGACGTATGAAACCAGTTTCGAACCCATTTTATGCTATCGACTGAGAATATCTTTTCCGAATTTTAATCAGAAAGCACATCGGGAAAATAAAAGAATGCTGGTAACTCACTGGAAAAGCAATCGATTATAGTTTGAAACAGGCCGCCTTCACGTATTGACAAAAGAAAAACGAACGAATCACTCTTGTTCGCAATGCTGTAGGTATATCAAGTGAAGGTTATTCATTTAGTTGATTGGTTTGACCTCAAGGCCCCCACGGTCGATTGTTCTAAAAACAATGCCGTCCAAGCTTTACCTTTTTCTCCCATGCAATTTATTTCAATAGGACCCTTATCTTTACATTTTCAATTCCAAATTCTCTTTGTTTACCTTACTTCGGACCATAATAAATTAAAAAGCGATGAAGAGATTTCTCTTTTATTTCTTTGGATTAATGCGTTTATTTTGTCATTTCTGTTTCGGACGTGCTTGTTATTCGAGTCTTCCCTTTTTTAATTCCGAGAGTTTTTTTTCCTAGAATTTGAAAAAAAAAAAGGAAGATGGGGAGACGAACAGAAAAAGGTGACAATATAATTAATATTTTTACAGGGGAAAACGTAAAAGGAAATCCGCTGTAAGATTTTATACCCAGGCCCTCAAGCAGACAACTCATAAAGTTAAATGTGCGCAAAACGTTCTACGGAAAAGCTTTAAACCTTAAGAACCTGACAAATATTAAAAAATTAAAAATAAAAATAAGAATGGAAACAAATTAATGATGATTTCCTCTTCTTTTTCCCTAAAAAACCAGAGAAGTAAAACTTACGACTCCGAACTCAAAACTTCACTTTCTCGTAAAACATTTTTCTGGAATTTAAATTTTTATAAAAGTTCGAAATAATGAAGTCGGCTGTGGAAAGAACATTTATTTATTTATTTTCTTCATTTTCTCGAGTTCCCTTTTTTGTTTTGTTTGTAAACATTTAACTTCCGAGTTATTATTCATTA
Source organism: Liposcelis bostrychophila (assembly GCA_037577465.1). NCBI lineage: Eukaryota > Metazoa > Arthropoda > Insecta > Psocodea > Liposcelididae > Liposcelis > Liposcelis bostrychophila. The sequence continues at coordinate 15,896,562 of CM075212.1, read as the reverse complement.
CATTCATATCCGTTAAACCGTCGATAATTTAATTACCTGTGTATTAAACTAAAACCAGATATCAGAAAAACGAAATCATCAGGATTTTATTTTCATTTCTCAAAAATAAGAAGAAAAATGTTTAGACTGATTTTATGCCTTATGTTGTTGACTTTGTTTATCATATGCATTGTTTTAAGATCCGTTTATCAGAAAGATGCTCTTCCGAAAACCGTTGTTTTAAATGAAATCGTAAGTTTTTATCCGAATTTTTAAAAAACAAATAAAATGATGATTATTCTCTTTTTTGCTTTAGAATGCTTTAAAGCGGGAATTGCCGTGGTTTTTTAAAAATAATAGCGAAAAAGCAATCAATAGAAATTCTCGAGAAGTATGGTTAGGCAACACCGACGGAGATGAAATCGTCGGTCAGCTTATGAATATATTGTCCGTCGAAAAACCAAAAAACAAAACGATATTTTTCTCTGGTAAATTCAGAAATGAAGTTGTAAATAGCAATTTATTTTGCCCCGTGAACAATTATTGCCAGATCACGTATGATAAGTCAAAAGCAGACGCAGTGGTGTACAAAGATTTTGTAACAGACGAAAGGGATTCTAAAGTCTCGCCCAATCAGGTAAATTAATTTCCATCATGATTTTTTCTGAATCAGCAAGTATAGTATATTTTTTAAATTTTTTTGCTGTAGATTTGGGTTCTGCACAGAACGGGAAATCCTCTGTCCAATCTTGGTAATTACGAAGTAAATATGACAGCTACTTACAGATCAATCAGTGATATTGTCGTTCCTCATGGTAAATGGTTGTATTATGACAAGGCCTTAAAAATTCAGAATCTGGATATTAATTACTCCGGGTATAAATTGCAAAAAGCAGCGATGATAACCCATTGCCAGCTTGGAAGCAGTGCAATGGACTATGTCAAGCAATTAAGAAATTACATCGAAGTAGATTTATACGGTGATTGCGGAGATTATGCCTGTCCGAAAAATGAGGAATGCATGAAAGTGATCGCAAAAACATACAAATTTTATCTGTCGTTTGAAGAAGTGAAATGTCGGGAGTATATAACTGAAAAATTTTTCGACGCACTTCGGTAAGAATTATCCCTAATATATCTCTTCAAAAAATAAAATTTTATAAAGCTCCAACGAGGACTCAGCACTTATACAACTCCAGCTTCTTGCATCCGACGAGAAAACGGACATCTCCCAGATTTTCGTATTTTATATTCAACGATTTTTTTTTTCAGTTTTAGGTTGAAGTAGGCTTACTGTTGTTGCATTTTATTTTTCAGAGCTAATATTTTACCAGTTGTCATGGGAGCTCATGAGAGCGATTATTCCAAAGTGGCCCCTTTAAATTCTTATATTCACGTAGACGATTTTCAATCACCGAAGGAACTCGCTGACTACTTAAATCTCCTACACCAAAATCACAATTTATACAATAAATATTTTTATTGGAAAGGAACAGGGGAATTTATCGATAATCATTTTTTTTGTCGGTTATGCGCCATGCTTCATTCGAAACCACCACGGAAAATTTACGAAAATATAGGAAAGTGGTGGAACGATACTGCAAATTGTACTTTGAATATTTGATTATTTTTCTGATCCGAAATTTCGGGGAAAAATAATGCAAGTGACAGTTTTTTTATATCGATTATGTTCTCATATGCAACAAAGAAACTTTTCAAATATGAACTCTCCGTTATAGTGCTAACACAGATTTCCTAAGTAAATAGTGAATATGCAGACATTTTATTATAAAATGTACGCTTCAGGTTTTTAATCTAATAAATCGATGAATCGCTAAAATAAACGAAAGTCTACCGACTTCATTTTATAGGATTTAGAATCCAAATCATCTAATTTTCCCTTCGATATTTACTCAACACACAAGCTGTATCTATTAGAGGAAGAACGGGTTTCAATTTCATACTTCGATTGGTTTTTTCTGGCTTTTCATGCAGTTTTAATTAAAAGTTTTACGTTTTCTAGTTCTCTTATATTTACCAAAAATTTAACTGTTTAAAATTTCGTTTTTTATTATAATTATAATCTTTTTTTTTTTTTTTTTTTAAGATATCGATTGCTTTCTTTTTGTTTTGTTGACATTTTTTTTATATTGTACTGTACGATTCCGCTTATCTGTTGAAAACTATTGAGGAAAAAAAAGAAAACCCTTTTTCTTGGAATTCCTCTAGCTGCTATAGGTCTGGGAAATTTGTAGTTGGGAATTAATCAAAGAAAGCACACGTCCCCTTCAATCGTTTGTCCAATCTTTCATAAGGAAAACTCGTAACGAAATCGACCTCAACACTTCGACCTTTCATTTTTAAAAGGCTTCTTTTCCTTTCGTTAACAGTTTCGAAAAAATCTATCTTTATATGACGTCAAATTTTATCAAAGAAAACTTTGACGGATAAGGGATGCGACCCTTGAATTTCTGATTAGGGTTTTAAATTTCTTTCTTGCCCTACAACATGTTCTTCATTAAATTCTTATTTCTTAGAAACGTTGTTACGAAATTTTCGGAAAGAAAATATTTGAAAAAAACGATTGTGAACTTTCCAGTCCCCATTAAGTTAGAATTTTGACTCTTGGAAATTAAAGCCCTGAAACCCACCTCATCTCGCCTTCATTACTATCGAATTCGTAGTCATAATTGTATTGGAAATTTCACACTTCGACATAAGGTCATTTGTTTCCTTTTTTTTCCAAAAAAATAATATCTCTGCCGCCGTTGATTTCCCCTCGCATAAATCTTTGGAAAGACTTTGAAAAACTATATTCAAAACGTTGTCCCCCTTTTTTATACGACTAAAAGTAAATGGGAAGGAAACAGTACGAAATCATTCGCTTTAATACATATATTACGCACCATAAGAATTATTATTTCAGTTATTACAGAAAAACGCTGGAATTGGTATAAAAAAAGTCAATCACTTTCATCTTTCATTTCAAATAAAAAATAATAGCTTTTTTAAGAAAATAAAAGTTACAAAGTTAAGCCCATAAAAATAAGGGAAGGAAATAACAAGCTTTAACTTCCCCCCACCACATTCCCTCGTACACATTTTTCCCTTACAAGATGTTGTAAAACATTGACATCGGAAGTAAATTACAAATAGTCTTTTATTTACCAAAAACTCCCCCAACATTCGAAATACGACATTCCAAGTTAAAGTAATACTTTCTGAGGCTAAAAATGCACGAACCAATCTACGAAATGATGTTTTTTATACGTTCGATTTAAAATTGTCATGGTTTATATTTTTGCGACTGAAATAAGTTCAATTTTTTTTTAGCAGTGCAGGAACAATAAAATCTGTACTGTTGGGACCCACTTATGCCCAGGCCCACCTAAGTGGTACACTTTTCATTCAATAGGTAATAAACCTGGATGCCAAATGGTGTCGAACGTAACCAGTTTTATTCTATTAAAAAAGGGGAAAAACATAGAGAAAATCTTTTAAAAGTTAATTATGGGGGTCAAATCCAAGATAATTTTGAATGATTTTTCATCGCTTTTTGAAGAATCAAAAGCTTAAGCGAGGCCGAAAGCAACATCAATCAATACATAATACTTTAATGCTTTCGATACTCTTATCAACGTCTTCGGTTTCTCACCTTTTTCCATCGGGAGAGGGAATTTGTGTGAAAAATTTTATTTTTGTTGCATTCCAAAAGAGGATCAAAACGTTTATAAAAATTCTTTCTTTTCTTCCTTTTTTTTTTTTTTATATAAAGTGCAAATTAGAGAAACGTCTGCCAACACATAATCCAATCTACCGAACTGATTCAACTCGGCAGTCTACGGTAATTTAATAATTTTACACGTTCCGATGATTTTCTTATTTTTCTATTGATTTTTGTATGTAGGTATATTTGTAGTGGTATATTCGTGATATCTTTCCTTTTGGATTTGAAAAAATCACGGAACGTGGTTGACCTTTTTATCTGGATTCGTCTATTTTTCAGGGCTAGTATGCAGTAAAAAATTAAAGCAGAGCAGGGATTGACGTAAGAGAAAATAACAAAATTCAATTGCTGAAATTTTTGGGGCTACGTTTGTCTGAGGTTATGACGTTATGACTCAGACTCTGTCGAAACATGATTCAAATTTCTACGCGTAAGTCATTAAAGACGTTTGGTTGATCCATACATGTGAAATATTTCCATACATGTGAAAAATTTCCATACATGTGTGGATCCATACATGTGAAATATTTTAAGTGGGGAAAGTCAAGTTAAGACACGGCTTCTTATCGGAAATATCCAGTTTTTTCGAGCAGGGATTTTAGTTATTTTTCGTGAAAATGGAACTTAATCAAATGAATCCCATTATGACGCTCATAGGTTCGACTTTAAGGTCGGTAGTTTTCGTAAATAAAACATCACCCATCTCAAGCTTTAAGCTTTAAAAAATGAAACTTTCCTCCTTCTTTATTTATAATCATTTTTTCTTTATCTCCACAAGCGAATTCCTTTCTATTCAAATCTTTGTTAATATGCCGTTTCGGCCTTTGATAAAATATAAACTTTTCAGATTTTTGCAGACATCGCAATAACCCCTTGATCTATCAAAAGTCCAAAAAAAAAAAAAAAAAAAAAAAAAAAAAGAGGGTCAATATCTCCCGGCAAAAGGGTTTCGACGAATTCCAGAGATTAAGGATGAAAAAGAAAATAAGCTTTCCACATTTTTGTGGATTATTTATGGCAAACAAGGAAACCGAGAAAATAAATTTGAACATGTAAAACAAAAACGTCGAGAGTTGCGTTCCGGTAATTTACTTCGGAAAAGAAAATCCAAATATTTACAGAAGAATACGGCGACTGGTTAACAGACTGAAGAAATTTAAAATGCATGAAAACACATACGAGGCACTCTAAAATATGAAATTTCATTTGGGGTCGTACATAAATTACGTAAGCACATTTAGGGGGGGAGGGGGTCCAAATTTAACGTCTTACCCATAAGCTAAGCATAGGCGAAACGGGATAAAGCGTGCAAAAAGGGCTTAACCCATGCTTACGTAATTTATGTACGACCCCTTTGCATGCTGACTTGAACGTCTGTTTTTGCAAATGAAATCGAATTGAAATATATTTTCCCTGCTTCTAATCAAAAGTGCATTGAAGGAGGATTTAATTATCATTCCCGCTTCGTCTAATTTTAACTTACATGATAACGCTGCAGTATGACTTGCAAATGTAAAGCTGAAAGAAAAAAAAATTGGATTTTTAAAAAAAGTTTTTTGTTAATAGTATCGGGAAATATAATGAATGTTATTACCACCACGAGGGCAACGATTATAAAGATAATGATGATAATAGTAAAATATTCAAAGTGAAGAAAGTAAAAGTGAAATTAGATCATATTCTCAAGGGATCTTGTTAAATTTTGAAATTTATTTTGGCCTTTACGATGCAAACCTGGAGATGGGTTATAAAGTCCTCACTACATTTCAACTTTTTTATTTAAGTATTCTTCTTTGAAGTTTCCATATGTCTTCCGTAAATTTTCATCGTTAAAAGGTTCAAAAGCACGGTGTCGGAGAGATTTGTTTTTAAGTGTTTGTAAATTTTTTATGATTTCGATTATTTAAAAACTAAAAAGTTTCTTGACAAAAAGAAGGGATCCATTTTAAGAAATAAAATAATATAATATAATCTTTAAAATAAGAAGAAGAAGAAGAAGAAGAAGAAGAAAAAGGAGATAACCGTAATTTACTGATTTAAAAAAGAAGTTACCTAAAAAATGTCAGTGCATAAGTAATTTGTGTTGAATAACAAAAATGATTATATTTTTCGTCCTCAAAACACGCTAAAGAATCCGCAAATTTTAATATTTTCTATAAAGTCTGATTTTCATAAATGCCGCAAAGTAACCTTCTTAATCACACGAAAGCCTTAAACACTAGTCGAGATTTTAAGTGAAACAAAACTCTTGCCGGGAAACTGAAGGAGAAATCCAGTTATTCAGAAGAATGGTTTTCTTTAAAAGGATATTCCGCTGAATAACTAATAAAACTTTCAAGGAACACTTCATTTCCGGTCATTCATGTTATAAAAGCCTTGTCGTGTCATGAATGCTAGTAGACTAATAAAGAGTCTTATGAAAACTTTATTTTCGTGGTTTATAACTGAAAAGCAACGGCAGCGGGTTTTTCAATTTTTAAAATCTTTTGATTTTGTAAAAAAGGAAAAAAAAAATCATTTTTATATATAATTTTTTTTTTCATCGCAAATTTATTTAAAGAAAAGAAAAACTCATTAGTCAATCGAACTACAACTCGGCGACGTTTAATTAATCGAATTAGGAAAAACTCGAACACTTTTCCTCGACGATTAAATCATTCTCCTTCGGGGATTTTTTTTTTTTAGCCACGGATAATATGTCTTCAAGGTTTATAAACTAATGAAGAAAATGAAGAAACATTAGAGAAAGAAAAAAAAAAGACTTTTTATTTGTTAAATCTCCTCTTTTGCTGCTGGAAACTCTAAACATGATTAATCGCTTCCAATAAAAGCTAGATCTTATTTACGTATCTAAAAGCTTAAAGTGTAGAACGACAAAACTTAGAGTCCGAAACACATGTTTAACTTACAGATGGGGCTTCGCTGAGGAAATTTCGATGATCGGTTAACTTTGCTGATTGTCGGGCTCAAGGCTTTTGACTTCTACCACGGTGACCATAGTCCTTTTACTTGTGTATCCCGTCTTCTCTTTATTACCCCTTGAATCTGCTAGATAGTTCCATGATTTATTTTCCTTTCCTTTACAGTCCCAAAGTGAATGCGTGACTTGTTGCTGAGCATGGATAATCCGCGTCAGCAAGGTTTTCCATTTCGTCTTTCAATTCAAAATCGTGATCAACCACTTAAAGAATGAAAAAAAAAAAATAAATAAATAAATAAAAATAAAAAAGAATTGCTGCACTTTTTGTATTCGATTTTTGAATTTTTGAAAATGATTTGGAATTATATGTACATAATTCTTCTTCTTCTTCTTAGTGCTTTACTCGGTTACGAGTGTGGTGATCTCTCACACACACACCTGTGCGTGCGCTTACGGGCATATGGGACCTACAGTTTAACGCCGGTTCCGAACGGCTATTTTTGAGAGATTTACGAGGCAATTACCGCTCGGTGGTTTGCCATTGCCTTCCGAGGGGTGGTGACCTTTGATTTTCTGACTAGCGCGCTAGTTTTGACCTGAGAAAAACTAGCTCTGAACTAGGATAGAAGCAGACGCGTCGCATCTCTTGATTGAGAGTCGAGTGTCCTATGAACTAGGCTACGGGCCACCACGTTTACATAAATAGCGGTCTTCTCGGTCTATTCGGTTAATCAAGATGTTTCGTCTATTAATAACTTTTGCCACCAAAGGCCGGGAATTGTACTCGCAGCCAGTAATGTTACTGGTCGGTCTCTTACATTTGCTTCTAAACTATATAGCGATTAACTGCAAAATGGCGAGTTTGTAGAATCTTAAGAAACAACCGAATTCCATAGGAGTGTAGGTCAGAAACCACTGTAAAGAACTTTTCCAAATCCCAAATGAGTTCTTCAAAAAGTGTGTGAAGGGGAGGCAGCTTAAAGACAATCTTAATCGAGTGGTCCAGCCAAATGATTCTCAATACCAGCTATGGATTTCCATCAGAAATGTAGAAAATGAGATGATAGATTTTGAGATCCATATCCCGAATAAAAATAATAAAATAAAAAATATATTTAGGTTTTCCAGCACTCTGATTTGTTGTCCATTACCTGTATTCAGTTTCCAGAATCGTCCACTTTGTTATAGTCTCTAGTTTTAAGTTCCTCTTCCTTATGCAGAATTTTGAAAGAATCTGAACATATAAATACTCACCAGGTACAGTCATCAATTTTCCCCATCACTTTCGATTGAAAACCAGACTTTTAAAACTTCTCATACATCAATTGAATAGAAACGACAATGTAAAATGTACTTCCAGATGACGTCACTCTCTATCGATGTTTAATATTATATCGATGAAGAGGAAATGGCGTCAATTTCCTCGACCATTCTAACCACATGCGACGCTCCGGAAGATCTAATTTATACCCTCTTTGCTTGCTCTTTACGATCTACATCTCTGAAAGTTTATCATGTCCCCCCCTCCCTTTTACTCCCAATGGTGAATTACATACTTCCACTCGGACTCGTATTTGAATATTTCTATTCTTTTTTTTGACTTACAATAATTTTGTGTATCCCTGATTTTGTTTTTTCCAAAGAAAAATTGTACTGGTTTCGTAACGGTATCTTTTCATTCACTGCATTTCCAAAAAAATTATTTATTTACTGCATTAAAAAAAAAAAAAAAAAATGGAATATTTTGCCTGATTTTATGCAGCAATCTTGAGATGAAAATTGTTTCATTTTTTTAATTACCTCGGAATGTTTTTTAATTTTAAAAATAATCCTGGTGAAACGTTTTACCAAATATCGAAGATGTTTGCTCTGGGAAAATCCTTGCCAAAAAAAAAAAGAAAAAAAAAAACTTTTAAACTTATAATTAAAAAATCGGAGTGTGAAGCTATTTGTTCATTGGTCTTCCACATTTATTAACTTTATTTCCAATAATATCGAATATCGATATCGGGAAAAATATGAATGGAAGTGTCTGAAACGTCAAGGCTTTTATCTTACCATTTTGTATAACGACTTTGCTAAATGATTCTTCAGCTTTCAATTTTTTTTCATAAGAATTGTTGTATTGAAAAGAACGATACAAATTCAAGAAAATGAAAGGAAACAAGGGTGAGCGGGAGGGTGGATTAACAATTTGCACCCTGCGTGATGCTGGAGCTGCTTCAGACAGACGATGTCAGTGCCACTCGAGAGCGTCGCTCCTATTTCGACACGGCCCATGTTTTCTTTGTAAATGCAATGAAACCGTGACCGATGGAAACTGAAATCGCATTCAGGACGAGAAGCCATATTTTCACGGTTTTAAAATGGTTCGCATCAAACTTTGGTTAATCAGATCCTCCCTTCTATTAATTTGATATGGAAGGTCGGGGAAGAGGGATCAGGTTGATGAAAACGGAAAATAATGTTTCATCCATTTCATTTTTGGAAAACGATGTCGCATTTCATTTCGCTACGGATGACATAAGCAATTCGCGGCGTTAAATCATTTTCGAGACAAACAAACTAATTACGGAAAGGTTCGGGTTTCGAATCAAATAAGCTTACGCATATTCCAGGAAGAGGCGTCATTTTAACATTCGAAACTCATTACCATAATATTGGCGGGCTTTGTGTAGGTGAAAAAACTGTTAATGATAGACTGTGACTCTGACAATTTACGATTTCCGTAGGCAGTAAACTTCCATGAAGAATCTCGTGAGCACATCTGATTAGTTTTGAATAAAAAATAATTTATAATATAAAATAACTGTTGGCAGATAAAATTTTTGAGATATGTTTTGTGCTTAGCGTTGTTTTGAAAAGCTTAAAAATGACAAGATCAAGAATAAGTTACCATGGAGATGCAACCCCATTAGGTGAATATAGTATTCAACTTACCTGTTATTAATTTACACTCGAGTTGCCTTTTTTCCCCCTTAGAGTCTTCCAATGTCAGGGGCACGAAGATGATGAAACGGTTATGCTACCGTGCGCAACACTAAAAGCCTATTTTAATATCAAGGGTATTGTAACGAAATATTAAAAAAAATGTATATAGTGTGTAGAATACATTTTTTAATCTCAATAAATTTTTATTTCCTTCTTCCATCCATCCATCTTATCTTATTTTCTTATATGATACTTAATAGTGTGAGGAAAATTAAACGGTTGGAAGGAAGGGTTGCAATGAGGGCACATTGCATTTTTAAGCCATCGTCTTAATACTACATGATATGACATAATTATTATTTTTTTACTTCGACGTTTTTTGGCTTTACTTATGCATTCTTCTTATTCTTCGGCAATTGTTAAGTATGGGAAAAAAGAGGCCTATGTGTACTGTACACTGCATTGACTGCCTAAGCCGCTCGAATGAGTAAGTTAGTCAATCTGCCATTGCATTGTCTTTCAGACGGAGGGTTATTTTACAATGATTGGCCATTTACTTTGTATGACCGACGGATATATTTATGACTAATATTGAAATGGGCAGTATCTATCTATTTGCACATTTTGGCAGAATTTCATTTGAATCGACAGTATTTATTCTCCAAGGGCAGTATCCCCAAGAATAGTAAAATATTGGCAGTATTAATATTACTGTGGCCGTATTTTAATGGTTTTTGGTCAGTATGATAATAGAAATGAGCAGTTAAAAAAAATTGGCAGTATAAGGATAAAATTTGCAGCGTAGAGGTTTTTAAAAAAAATTGATTGAGTATAAATGAAAAGACATGGTGTGCAAGTAATTTTCTAACAGACTGATTTTTTTATTTTTTTATTGCCCATTTCATTTGAATATTGTCCAAAAATTTTATAAATATTTCCAATGAATTACTGCCAAAAACAATAAAATTGTTAATATTACTGTGGACAAGCCTATTATTTTACTTCATTTTTTTATTTTCACCGTTTATTTATTTATTTATTTATTTGTTTATTTTTTTTTTCGGATATAATACCGACTGCTCCGAAGAAAAAGTACCTATTTTTTTTTTAGCAGTACAAAAACTATTTATCTTTTTTTGGACAGTTGAAAAAATACCTATCTTTTTTGTGTTACTGCAAAAACGATCTATCGTATATAGCAATGGCCATTTAAATAGATCGTTTATAAGTCGTCAAAAAAAAGATGGGTATTTTTTCAACTGTCCGAAAAAAGATAGGTACTTTTTGTACTGCTAAAAAAAAAATAGGTACTTTTTCTTCGGAGCAGTCGATACCTGGATCCGTGCCTGGACAACTGTAACAATGAGTAAAGGGAAAAAGGAAAGAATCTTTTATGCACTTACAGGTTTACAAAACAAACAAGAAGGGTTTTATTTTGACCTGCAAGAAGGGATTTCGAGGCTTTGTACATAGGGCAATGCTCTTGGCTGAGCAGAAATCTGTACTGCAGTTTGAGTTTAGTAACCATCTTTTCGACTGCTCCGAAGAAAAAGTATCTATTTTTTTTTTTTTTTTAGCAGTACAAAAACTACCTCTCTTTTTTCGGACAGTTGAAAAAATACCTATCTTTTTTGTGTTACTGCAAAAACGATCTATCGTATATAGCAATGACCGTTTAAATAGATTGTTTATAAGTCGTAAAAAAAAAAATAGGTATTTTTTCAACTGTCCGAAAAAAGATAGATAGTTTTAAGTTTAATAGAGCAGTCGTTTTAAGTTTAAGAAGCTAAAACAGAAATAAAGTGAATGCTTAATTTTATCTAGGTGCTCAATATAACATTCCAAGCTTTTTTTTTTTTTTTTTTTTTTTTTCCTACCAAAATCTATGAGCAAACGCAAGGCTGAATTTTGTACTATGCTTGATTCGTCATCAAATCCAGCTTGCTTATCGAATTTTAACTTGAGATTTAGCTAAAAGCATGCATGAATACATAGACTGTATCTTATCATTTGTTCTTTTTTTCTGCAGCAAAATCTAACAAACAATGTCACACCGACTTTTATCATACCTCAATTATTAGATTTACGAAATTCAAATTCCATTTCTTCTTTTCTTTTTCTCAAGCGGTAAAAAAGGGAAAAGGGAATCTGGAAAACACTCAATGCGAATCTTGTATACAAATAATGAAAAAATAAATGTACTCATCAAGTCTCATTATCCGGCTTCAAAACGGCTGCATTCGAGTTTTTTAATAATGAAAGAAATGAACATTTATACTTTAATTTATTACATCTTCCCTGTTTTAATATAACATTATTTTTTATTCACCTTCCCTTTATTTTTTTTTTCTTCGTATCAAGGAATTCCGTACTTCAGACATTTTATCCTTGCTCCTTTTTCCTCTTCTTGAAGCATACCCTGATTTTTCAGAACATGAATCTTTAAAACGTTGTCTTGCTAAGCGTAATTCTGCTTAGAAGTGAAGCGCACTCATTTGACTTTGATTCTCTCAAAATTAACATATTATCAAATGGAGAAAAATAAATAAATAAGTGAATAAATAAATAATGGCACGAAAAATCCCTAAATTTTTTTTCTTAAAAAATGTTAGACGATCGATCATGGTAATTAATTATTCTCTTTGACTTGAAGTATTTTTTTTAAACTAGGAAAATACAAGAATTCGAAAGGAATGTCATGACTAAACCGAACGTTAAACAAAGAAAAATTTATTCAACCGAACCGAAGGAGAAAAAAAAAGGATTTTCCCAAAGTAGAATCTGAGTTCTTTTGAATGTGGAAATTCTTGGGTAAAACCCCGCAGGCAATTTGAAACCGAGTTTGGTTAATACTTTTTCTAAAGAGAAAAAAAAGACGGTTTGTTCTTTATTTGTTGATAATGAAATTGGCTATCATAAAATGTTATCCCTTGATTTTGAGCTCTTAATTCATAACCGATTTTCGGGGATTTAATAAACGGTTCGATATAATCATCGTGTGAAAATCTCGTTTTAATATCAATCTTCACCTTTAATTACAAAGTGCTTCCTTATTCATTTTTAATATCATGCATTATGTTCTTAGCATAAAAGCCTTTATCATTATAAGGCTTTTATCTTTGTCACAGGAAAAAATCCTCAGTAAAATTTTTAGTTTTTGCGGTTTTTCATGCTATGAAAAGTTTTGACCGGAAGCCTTTTCAAAATAGGAATGTCTCTAGAACTCTTGATTAGTACTTTGTGTTTAAGGACTGTGGTTTTGTCATAAATTTCAGCTTTTTGTTTGTTCGTTGTTCACTTTTTTTTTTTTTTTTTGTTTTGTTACGTTGTAAAATATAGTTTTCCAAAATATAGTTGTAGTGAAAATGTGAAATGAAGAAACTGAAACATGAAAAAGAAAAAGAAAAAGAAAAAGAAAACGAGAAAAAACACAGAAAGTAAAGGCGTGTTCAAAACGTTTTAAGTTAAGATGTTTAACGGCGAATCTATGACGCTCTATGGAAAATTGAACTCTTTTTAAGTATTAGTACGGAAGCTTTGGAGGGTCATGCAACTTGCTTCCTGCTTATTGCGACCTTTAATCATCGCATTGTGATGATCGAAGGTCTCACTGCGATGACCGAAGGTCGCAGAATTGCATTGCGACTTTGCATCATCGCATTGCGACCTTGCATCATCGCACTGAGACCTTTGATCGTCGCACTGAGACCTTTGATCGTCGTAAAAATGCGACCTTTAATCGTCGCATTTTTACGACGATCAAAGGTCTCAGTGCGACGGTACAAGGTCTCACTGCGACGATGCAAGGTCGCATTGCGATGATCAAAGGTCGCATTGCGATGATGCAAGGTCGCAATGCAATTCTGCGACCTTTGATCATCGCAGTGCGACCTTTGATCATCGCAGTGAGACCTTGGATGGTCACAATGCGATGATCAAAGGTCGCAGTAAGCAGGAAGCAAGTTGCATGACCCTCCGGGGCTTCCGTATATTAGCTTAAAAATACGTGTAGTACAAGTTTCGTCAATGTTCTTCCGTAAACTCTCCCCTTCAGTGCCGCTGGGATCTGCCAGGATCTTTTAAATCGCATAAACGTAATAATATAGTAATAATATAGTGAAAGTATTACATTCATTTAAAAAATATCACATTAACCTTCAACATAGCATTTATGAAACTGACAACATTTTTTTAATGAATCGTAGGCATAATAACATGTCTTTTTCTTTCACTGAAAAAATCTTTCATTTCCCTTCTTCGGGAGTGAAGGCAAATCCTTAAAGCGATCTTTTTCAATATACCGGAAAATTGATCTTTATATTCTATTTTCGATCTCGTAATGAAGACGGGAAGAGAGTTTATCGATCGATTTAGATTTCTAAATATTTTACTGGCATTAAAATAACATCAAGGAGTGCGATCTTAGTAGATTTGGCAGAATTAATGGAAGAAAACCCTGTTCCGAATGAACGAAAGGAGAATTGGAAGGGATATTTTGATATGCTAGAGTCATCAATCTCCGTCATTCTGATGAACTCCGATTTCGATATCAACCAACAAGTTTTATTCACATTTTGCTGCTTCCCGGGGGTTTATCTCATGTCAATGGTCCATGTGTAAGAATTATCGATTATACATTTCTTGGCTTCGTCAAAGATGGTATTTCGTGATTACCGGGATTTTCCATTTCCAGTTTGCATCAAATTTCTGAATTCCAGCAAAAAGAGAGAGAGGGGATAAAGAAATAAAAAAATCTGTAAAGCGGTCATGTACATTATGTTTGAAAAACGAAAAGGGCATTTTCACTAAAAGGGGGAAATCAATGCCGGCAACCGAATCCCGTAGTCGAATTAGTAATCGACGTGCTTCTAAAACGGTCGGAAAAGTTCTCATGTGGTAAAGAGCGGAACACGATCAAAATCGACACGTTTTGTTTTTCCTCCTTTCTCTCCGTTTTCCTCGTTCTTTTTTTTTTTTTTTTTTTCTCCTCAACCTTGCGGGTCCTCCCCTCGCACTGGCTGATGTATTACTGTTGTGTGATAACTTTACTTTCATCTGCCTGAAATTTATATTTATGTATCAAGAATGCACGAATCTACCACGGAAACCTCCTTGAAATCTTTTCTTTTAAATTTTTGAACTTTGGTAAATCGTCTTCTTAATGATGTTGTTTTTACCGAAAGGAAAAGGGATAATCCTGCATTTAGCGTATTGAGTCCAATCTGCAACAATTGTAGTAGATAGTGAATACTTATGATACCATTGCTTTAGCAAACACTACTCTCTATTAATGGAACATAGTTCATTTTTCATTTTTTAAATTTAATTAATTAATTAATTAATTTTTTTTTTTCAGATAAACGATTAATTCTGGATTAAGTCGGATATAAGTATTCTGGATGGTCGTTTTCTCTTACAATCACATATGAGGCTGATATTAAAAACTTCGGACTTAAGAATGCTGTTTTTAAGGTTAGTTGCACTACTTTTTATTACTGATATTCGCTGAAAGAGTACTATAAAAAACAAAAATTGAGTAACCATCAGTCTTGTTACCCTATATAACTTTAGACCAATCATCCCATCAAGTTCTGTTCTAACAAACTTTGAACAGCTTATTACTACTAACCGAGTTTTGTCAATTCTCTTCTCAAAGTTTTAAAAATCGAAAAAGCATGATCAAAATTCATCTGAAAGCCCTTTTCCATAGAAAGATGATTTCGCTCCCAGAAAACAGCCAATAAAACAAATCGTAATCCAAAATCTCGTCATGAATGACCTTTTATGAGGTATAATATTAATTTAAAAAGCGAGCACGGGATGACAAACGGTCGACTTTGGAATATTACAAATGCGATTTACCACCGTAACAATCATTACATTGTTATATACCAAAGCTTGCTATAAAAATGTCAAAGCATGATCGGGAAGCATTTTGAGAGATAAAAAAAAAACAGGGGGTTTTGACAGGAAATGTATCAGCTAAAAATGTAAACAAAGTCATCATGAAAAATGAAAACGAAAATGAAGGAAACGAACCGGTAATAATGTGACTCCGCATTCAAGTGCTCCCTATTCCTCAATTTATGTCGAAAAAAGCTGGGGGTCCGGATTAATTGATAACAAACAAAAAATAAAAATAAAAAACTACACAAAAAACAACGAAAAACCCCATTCCCCCTAAAATATTTTATTTCCTCTTTGACAGTTTCCCTTTCAAAAACGTTCGATCAGCAGTTTTCACCGATATCCGATTTTTTTAAGAGTTCTGTTGACATTTTTCTCCGATTTACAATAATCCATTTAAGGTGGATTAAGAAAAAAATAAAAATAAAACCGACTGGAGAAAAAAATATGAACTAGATCGGAGAAGACCCGTTAGACGATTCCAAGAACGAAAACAATTGGAGAAAGAACATATCAACTCAAGAATTGGCGATTGCTTTTGCACCGCGATTGTTTTATCCGCATCGTCAGCATTTCTATCTCTATTTTTTTTCTCTTCCAATATCGTAACTTATAAAGAATCATGTCGGCGACATCCCTCGGGAAACGTTAGGAATGGTAGAAATGACAATTTTTTTAATTTCCCGCGGATCAATCCTTCCGAAGGTACATATTCTCCGCTTTTAGCAATCGAGATCAAAAGATACGGTGTTTTAAAAGCTGCGAAGGCATAATTATGAAAAAAAAGGAGAGAAAAAAAAATGCACTGAAAAGGATCGGTCTATAATGAACTCGAATTTCTAAATTTTAATTGGTTCTTGTTTGATAAAAAGCAGAAAAAACATTAAGCATGCTTTAAAGTAAAAAACTTTAGTTAACGGGGAAATGTTTGGTAATCTCAACTTCGTTCTGTTGGTTGAAACAAAACACAAAGCCCTACAGTCATGACGATACAAGTTTCAGCAGTTTGAACGATTCTCACGATTTATTTGGTTTACTGGGTCAGTCTGGGTCCGGTGCTGTTAAATGCTTATAGCATCTTTAGGTTTACACTTCCCGAGCAATAAACCCTTATCCGAGAAATAGTTTCGGAAATTTAAAAAATCGATCACTATTTCCTATTCCTCTTCCTGAATCATTTTTTTTCTTCGCCTTCTGTTTCCTTTTACGTATCGATCATCCTCCTTCGTGTCGTTTTCCCCTTTGGTGGTTTGTGCTTCACGAATCTTCCCGTTTAACGTTTCTTTAATCTTTTTTTAATCCCCTTATATCTTTTAAGGATTTTTTTGCGAGGCTTTTTCTATAATTTTAGCTGCAGAATATTTAGAAGTGGAAAAACTGAAACGGGGTCGAGTAGCCCACTTTTTGAGGCATCAATAACTGGAACCTGTTAACGAGTGAGGAGGAGGAGGAGAGTGAAAGGATTAATTAAAAATGATTCGGCATGTCCTAAAGAACGTTTTTTAAGCAATGAGAGGAAAATAAGTCACATATGAAGTCATATGCTTTAAGATGCGTCGCTCTGAACCCATCTTGAAAGATTATTTTTCAAGAAATTTCTAACGGACCCTGTGAACATCGCGTGATAACAAATTTTTTTTTTTCTTCGTAGCACATAATTTTTTTTTCCTTTTTTGTCCCAATAAGGTATCTAGTTTTCATTATAAAAAGATTCTAAAACATCTCTATCACGACTACTTTTCGGTATTTTTAGGAATGATTTTCCTACGATAAAATACTGGATACGCACGTCATTCCGAACAAAAAGATACGCAAGAAAATAATGAAAATTAATATAAGGATCACGTACACCGTAAAATACACACAAGGAAAAAGTGCACAGGGAATTGCACCCTTCCATTCCTCGGTTAAGCGCTACGACCTACCGTTCCTCCAAACTTTCTCATAATAAAGAAAGGGTCAAAAAATTTGCTTATGAAACTTTCCCTTTAAACCTCAACCTTAATTATTTTTTTCTTAATCCAGTAATTAATGTTCGTTCCCAGGGAAAAAAAAAATCATTTCGAACCGAAACCAAAAACCAAAGAAAAAACCTGCCGGAAGGAGGAAAAAAATACGAATTGTTATTTTTTTTAAAAAATGATTTTGTTTCCATTCGATTATGCAGCTATTTTTCCGCTTCAAAGAAACGTTTTAATGAGTTCAGCGTTGAAACCGAAAATCCTTCGTATTACTTTTCAAAATGCCATACAACCTTGAGCATCTTTTGATAAAGGTACGTGGGAGGCTGTAGATTCATTTCGTACTTAAATTTGGCTTTGTAAAAAAAAAAAAAAAAAAAAAAAAAAAAAAAAAAAAAATCATTTTTCGAAAACAATCGAATTAAAATTCATTTAAGCAACAAACTTTGCCTTTTTAACTAAAATGTGGCTTTCTGGAAATTAGATCCTTGAAATAACCGTTTGTTATCTCGGAGAAAAAACGAAGGCGGAAATAATTACTCCCTTAAAAAAAAGAAATCCCTTTTTTAAAGAAAATGGGTTACTGGTTTTGTGCCTTTTTCTTCGTACTCAAAACAGGATCTTTATCAAATTTCGCTTTATGTAAAGTAGGTAGAATTAGGCAAAAATTAAGAAATGCGATTCTTTGAAATAAAAAAATAAGATAATGAAAGAAATTCTTTTTAATGTCAACATCCAGTAATTTTCATTAATTATTAAAATTATCTCCTTTTTCATTCTATTCGCTCTTTTCCCTTTTTTTTTATTATCTCTTACCTTTATTAAAGAAATCGCATTTTTTTTTATCAAGACCCCATGATTTTTTTTTTTTTTCATCCAAAAACAGATCTCTCGAATTAATTTAAAATTGCCCTAATGCTTTAATTAGCGAACCGTTTTATTCGATTAAAAATTATCTTAAAGATATTTTAATTCTGCACCGACGTAGGATTTTTTTTTTTTTTTTTATTTTTATTTTTTTTTTTTTTTTTTTTATTTTTTTAATCAATTACATTGATGTACAGCGAGTAATTTACAGGGCTTAACACTACTAAAATTTTAAGAATGGGATCATACAAGTATTACGTAAGCACTGAAGAGGAGAGGGGGGGGGTCTTGAAAGGCTAAAATAATGCTTACGTAATACTTGTATGATCCCAGTTCAAAAAGTTAAACTCGAAATAAATCTGCTCAACAATGAAAATAATTATCAATAAATTCGAAGCCTATCCTCCTGTTATTTAACCTACTGAGGACAAAATCGAAGCATTTATCCTTTCTAATATTTTCTTCTAAAGATTTACAGTCTGTAATACTGTGACACAAACTTTCAGCTCCGTTGCAAAATGGACATTTTCTCGTCTGTTCATTTATTTTCTCTGGCTCCCACATGAAATTTTCAAACCCAAATCTAAAACGTAAACAATCTCCCATCTCATGCATTGTTTCCTGCCTACTTATAACTTGAAAAAAATGCCTACCCTTCCAGTCTTTTTTCGTGTCCCTTTCGTGCTTTTACTATGTATAATATAATTTTTCTTCTATTTTTCTTAATAACATTTTCTCGGATTCAGACACCAATATGACTTGACCTATCCCCAGGGTCTCTAACTTTTCATGAACCCACAAAAAACTGGAAAGTTGACATCCTTGCCTTACCCCTAATTCCGTTTCTATCTCATCACTAATGGTATTATCACTTTTTTAAATTCTTACCTTTGTGTTGCTATAAGTGGCTTTGAGCAATTCTATAATTTTACTGGATACCCCTGATTTACCTAATTCATACCACAGGCTTTCCTATGACGTAGGATTTTAATTTCTTTTTTTTAAAATACAGAACCCGGACATCATTCAAACAAAATCCAACTGAATTTAATTTAACTAAAAGGTAAAACGGTTTGTATTTCCACGAAATGATTCTGCTGTATTTCGGTCAAAGTACTTACTTCTTGACATTTTTCGATAAATCAATTCTGTCGCTTGCATCCTCTCTAAAGCTCTCGCGCTCTCCTATATTGATGAACAATCAATACATGTTAAAAATTATTGTCATGCTTTTTTGAAATAATATTTCTCTATTAAATTTTTCGCTTTAGAAAATACATTTTCTTGTCGTCGAATTTTCTTGTTTTCAAAATTCTTTTTAAAAAAGGCAAAATCCTTATCGCCTCCCATTTATAAGGGGTTATACGAGTAAAGGTCTTCTCTTCAAAAGGAAGAGTATACACAACTATATCGAAATTCACAGTGTAGGACAAACATTACCTGATTAAAGAAGCCCATGTAATCGGAAACTCAAAAGCCGTGTAACTGAACGTAGATTTTCATCATAAAAAATGATAAATAGACGCAAACGGCCTTTTTTTTTTCTTTCTCGCTGAACACGATACTTCATCATAAAGAAACGGAGGTGTATATTTACAATGTAATATGAAGGAAATATATTTATGGTTAAATATATCTCGGTTCCGTTTTTTTTAATAAGCACTCTAGGGAAACCAGACTTAGATAATATTATTTTCCTTAACTTTAGTAACTGTATAAATTGGATCAACGTGAAATAGTTCGCTTATAATTGAATGTAATAATGGTAGCGATCGAAAGTCAGAAGAATGGATCCTGCATCAAAGTCAGTTTAGAATAATTATTTAGTCTTTAAAACACCTATTATTATAGTCGAGTAAACCACATTTTTTAAGTTTCGATTCTTTCGATTCGGTTTTATACTCGATTTCATGTTTCGATTTTAATATATGTACCGTAGTCAATAATCAAATACTTTCTTTTACAGATAAATTTATGAAGTGTAATACAGTATTAGTTGAATAATTTTGAATTTCCTGGTTTAAGTGCTAATTTCTACCCGATTACATTAGATACCTATATTTTTTCTTTTATGAGTTTCTGGAAACTTTTGCAATATATTTGTTACGTTGTTTACCACTTTACTTTTGACGTAGAATGTTTTTTTGGGATTTAATAATTCGAGCTTAACATTGAAAAATTCAAAAAATTTTTTAAGCAAGTCCGAAAAACCGTTTATCACCTCATATGATTCTGCAAAATCTGTTTTGCAAATGATTCGTCAATAAGGAATGTCCGCATTTCATTTCACTGATAGACGTCTGGCAGTAGTTTCAGGGATGTGTCAGGTAGGGTGTGTCATTTTAAAAATATTTTTGAAATTTTGGGGGGCGTGTTGAAAATCGACTTTTTTCAGGTGTAAAATTGTACATATTTTTTTTTTTTTTTTTTTTTTTGAATTTTTTTAACGGCGTAGTGGCCCCCCAAGGCCACTTTAGCTTTTTAAAAATTGGCCAATCAAGGTCTTTTAAACTCCATTTTTTTTATCCACTTTAAGGGCCTACAAAAATGAATTGAAAAAATGTTTTCTTATGTTTTCGAGGTTGTAGAACACGAATTTCACTATCCCGAATTTTTCCGATTAACCTGTGACGTCATTAGCGTTTTTATCGAGCTTATAGCTGATTTTTTCGTCTGAAATTCGGCTTAATCTCGATTTCGAAGCCCTGAAGATTTTTTTACTTTATTATTATCACTCATATTTATGCAAAAATACCCGTAGAACACGAATTTTATCATCCCGATTTTTTCCTATCAACCCCTGAGTAGGGATGTAATAAGTGTTCCTAAAAAAAAACAAATTTTTTTAATTAAAAAATCAAACCACTAAGCGGTTAAAAAAAAATTCAAAAAAAATTTTTTTTAGCAATTTTCCACCTGAAATAAGTCAATTTTCAACACGCCCCCCAACATTCCAAAAATTTTTTTAAAATGACACACCCTAATGAACAGTCATGCATTAACCTGAAAAAGGATCCTTGTCATCTTGATAAGCAAGGTGGTTACTTTTAGCTTATTTCATCCTCCTACAACCAAGTTACTTTTTAAAAAATTTTAAAAAATATTTATTTTATTTTATTTATTTATTTATTTATTTATTTATTTATTTATTTATTTTTTGCTTTGTTTCCTTTTTTTTTTTTTTTTTTTTTTTTTTTTTTTTTTGGCTGATTTATTGCAGTTTTATTTACCTATTTATTTACAGTGCTTATTTACTTATTCCTTTGTTGAAGATAATCGAAAAAACTCGTCTTAAACAAGAAAAAAGAAATTAAAAAAAAAAATAAAAAAATAAATAAAAAAATTAAAAAAATTATGCGATGTGATGTATTGTAATTGGTTTTTTTTAATTGGCACTTGTTTAAGGGGACTTCATTCAAGCATTACATAAGCAGCTTGAGGGGTTGTCAGAAAATCGCGCACGAAATGTTAAATTTCCATACAAGGAAGCCTATTTTTGCAACCACGAGATTGGAGGGGACTCCGAAAAGTCCCGAATATTTCTTACCTGTTATTTAAATGATCTTTATATAGTATGCTTAGCTTATTGATTTGAGTTTTTATGACTTCATATATGATTTTTTTTAAATTTTTATAAACATCTGACAAACCCTTTTTCAAAATCGGAAAAGTTTTATTAAGTAGTTTTTACTTTACGAATTAATTCAACGGTTAAATTAAAAGAATGTATTGGTGCTGTACTTGCTCACTTGAATTTTAATGGTTCGCATCTCGAAAGCGCAGAGTTGGGGGCGAAGGGCTTTCGAATCCCAGGTCGTAAAAAATGTTTGGTAATCGTAAAAATAAGTTAAATATATCACCCTTTTAATGCGTTTTAATATTGAAATGGCACACATACTGTTTTAGCTGGGGGTTGTTTGTCAATTCAATAACACAAAAGCAAGGGATATCTCTTTCGCTAATTGGGATTATGGATGTCGTGGTCGTTGCCTCTTTTGTTTCGCAAAAAACATCGAGGTGGGCCCGTAGAATGTTTTACTAGGGGAAAATTTGAGAACAACATTTCATTTAAAACAAAAAACGTAAAGCGCTGCCCTTGGTAAATGTTCGGGTTTGGTAGATGGATTTTGGAATTTCAGTCCCTTTTCGAAGAGTATCACGTTTTAACTGTAATTAAAATTTTGTTCGTAAGTAAGTTGGGGAATAAACTAAGTTTTGGAATTTTTTTTCGGAGGTTTAAATGTTGAATATGCTGAAAAAGTTTCGAAGAGTACACATTTTTGTGTTAAATCTTGTCAAGTTAATAAGTAAGGATTGAACTGCGCCGATTAATGAAAGCTTGAGGATTTAGAATTAAACGATGTTCTGCGGATGAATTTGAGATTCTTAGTTGATCGTTCTTTTGCAACTTAAACATGGGCGCAACTTTGTTCATTTTTTGAACAAAGTTTTTTCCGCCTAGGGTTTATACAAGTCTTACGTAAGCACTGAAGAGGGGAGGAGGGGGGGTCTCCGAAATGCTTACGCTAATGTTAAATCTCCGTAAGAGGAAGCCTATTTTTACTTACTATAAGGGAGTGGGGGGGGGGGGGGGGGGGGGAGGTCTTGAAAGGCAAAAATCATGCTTACGTAATATTTGTATGATCCTCTACAAAAATTTAATTGGGGTCGATTAATTTTTTTAAAATTATATGAACATTCCCCATAACATTTTTCATAACTTTTGTTACATGAAAATGCGCTTTCATTACTAATTCAAATGTTTTTAAACTCTTTACAAAAATAATTTGAAAAAATTGTTAAAATCGTGGTTTTTTGTTTATAAACAAAATTTCGTCGATTTTTCGAGAAAATCGCACAAAAAAACACCATAAATAATACAGGGATCACATGTAACAATAAGTTGTGAAGAATGTTAAAAGGAATGTTCCTAAACTTCTTAAAAATTTATTCGATACCAATTAAATCTTTGTAGGCGGAAAAATTTTTCGTCAAAAATTAAACGAAGTTCCGCCCATGTTTAAGTTGCAGGAAAATGATCACCTAAGAATCTTAAATTCACCCGTAGAACCTCCTTAATTTGATTACTTCAATTTTTTCTCTGTTACGATTTTTACATTATGATTATTAAAGTAAAGTTCTCTGTATAGTAATTTTTTCTGGACGTTTAGGGATTTGAAAAACTGTTTTAGTAAAAAACAATTTTTAGGGGCAATCAACGTTTAACATTAATCAGATACGACAAGTAAAAAACTTAAGAAATACCTCTTCCTGGCATAAGCAAGTAATGATTGGGCTGCAAATATGCGGGCCCTGTCACGTTTTTTTTTTTTTTTTCTTTTTCTGCGAATTTTCTGTAATTAGCCTAATGGAATCACTCAACCAACGTGATTCCACGGTTTAGGATACACTAAATCAAAGTGAAGTTAGTCAGTTCAAACTGCAGCATTGGAAACCTGTGGAATGAGTTGTACCCGGCACGTTCCTAAGGGAATTCAAAGAATTCCCGGATATAAGACAATATAGTAAATTTCAAAACCGTTTTACTTGCGTAATCAGGACACTCAAAGATTTGTTTACAATTCTATAAATATCGGAACTCAAAGAATATATTGTCGATCGAAAACATTGAAATATAATACTTAATTTCTTGAATCGTTTAGGCGGTTGGAAAACGAGACTTTAGAATAAGGAGAAACGTTTGAGAAATACTAGATTTTTGAGATTTTAGGATGTAGCCTCGAACTTTGTGAAATTAATACAATGCTAGGTATTTAACTTTTTTTCTTAGAAAATGAAACTGAAGGAAATTAAACTATGACAACCATTTTCGCTTTGACCAGTTTTGGCTTAATGCGAGGGGTTATTTATTCACTGCCGAAAAAAAAAGGTACACCTTAATGCAAAACTGCGAAGTAATGCAAATCATGCAAACAATGCAAATGCAATGGTGATGCAAAATCCTGCCTGGTAAAAATTTATTCTTTAACATTACTGATCCGGCTTTGATTCAAGTTGAAAAACCTGACTGAAATGTAACTGTTTTCAATCTTGATTCATTATTGAATCAATCTAGATCAACAATATCGATCTTGGATCAGTATTGGATCCAATTTCCAACCAAATCCAGCTGGAATCCAGACTGATAACTGTTACATTTCAGTCAGATTTTCCATTATCGGCCAGTCTGGCCAAATTTTTACCAGGGTGGCAAATTCAAGTATTACACAGAAATGCATGAGTTGGTAACTTCTCGGTTTAATGTTTTAACCATCATCTGAAAGCTGAAATTACTAAAGGAAACGTGCAGCATTTAAGAAGTTAAATATTTAAATATAAATTCGAACGAAAAATCTCTGGTCGTAATATTAAGTATTCGGAATATTTATTTGTAAAAACTTTGCTGAAATAGTGAATGCTAGACTTTTGAGAAAAAATTTTGAATGGACAGATACATAAAACTATCTATAATATTTCATATCATTTCTTGAAAGGGTAATATTATCCAGAACTGTTTACTATCGCTGGCCGAGTTTCCAGTGTTCTGTTTTAAAAGAAAAAAAAAAGATAAAACCGAAACGGTACACCTTTTTTTGTAACGGATCCCGAAACAATGGCAAGATATATGAGATTAATTTCGCTGCAAAAAAAAAAAAAAAAAAGGGTTTTGTGCTTGCGGTGGGGTACTTCATATTAGCTATAATAACAAAACAAAGAGTCCAAATGATTGGAATTTGAGGTTTTAGTCCCCTGATTGAACTGAATACTACATGAAAATCGTTTCAGTTTGTTGCACTTGAGTTTTCAAAAACTGGAATGAAATACGATTTTCCATTAAAATCATCAAAAAAGTGTCGTAGTTTTAATTTCCACTGAAAATACCGAATTCGCACAAAAAAGTTTAAATCCTCCTGCAGTCCAGGACTGAGAACGGAAAAAAATTATTTATTTTTCATCCCATTCCGTTTATTTATTCCTGAGCAAGAAGGAAATTCAGACAAAAAACAAGGGAAAATTTATTGTCCCGTCAATTTAGAGAAAAAAAAAAGTGACGAAACAATTGTCGAAACAAAAACTAATTTAAATAATGGCTGTCTCATATTAAGGGGAAAATCGTTGGAGCTACGTTTCGAATTAACATGCATGGGGAAATGCCTTATCTTCGTCGTACGAATGGATGCTGTCATCCCTAATCGGATTCCATAATATCAAACCGTATGTAAGAGAGATCCTTCGATATTTGAAAACCGAAGTCTGACCAATTTTAAAATGCTTTTTAAATGCCAATTAAATCATCGTGTAGAAATAAACTTAACCGCATGTTTTCACCGTATTTTTAATAAAATAAAATCATTCTGACACTTGCTAGCTTGTTTAGTGAAGGATCCCCTCAGTTTCTTTTAGAGATGAGTAAACAATTAAATAACATGATTATTATTCATGACGAGAAGCTCATTATCTGACTTTAGATTTTCACCAGTACCAAGAATCTGAAAACCTTGAAGCTACACTCCCAGCCGCGATGGAAATTTTTTTTTGTCTGAGAACGGATTATTCCAATTTGGACGATTATGTTTTTGTGAAAATGTTGTTAAAAAGCAAAACAAAGAATAAAAAAAAATAATAGATTTTTTTAAAGTCATTTTTTAATTAGCTAAAAATTTCTCAGCAAACGAAATTCATTTCAATTTTTTAAGCAAATATTTTTCTTTTTTAAATAGGCTGACGGAAGGTGAGATTTGGCTTTTAAAATTCCTGCACATTTTGATTTAGATTTATAATTTAACTTTTTTTTTTTTTTTTGAAAATCCATTTTTGGTCGAATGCAACTTCATTTTTAATCCTTCAATCTATTTATTTTTCATTTAAAAAAAAAATTCCTGAACTTCGACTTAATTTTAAAATCTAAATACGAATGGTTTCCTCAAAAGAGAACTTAAAATCTTTCCTTTTTTTTTTTTTTTTTTTTTTTTTTCTTAAAAACCGAAAGAAAAAAAATCGAACGAAATGAAAAGTCGTTTAAAGATGCCAAGTTTAACGCAGTCCAACTCTACATACATGGACAGCAAGCAATTCCGCTGGAGCTCTCTTGAAGGAGGAAGATCTTTTCCAAAAAGAAAAGTAATGGTGAGGGGGCGATAGCAGCGCCGCTAGCGGAGGGTGACTCCGACGTCCGCCAATCGAGTCGGGGTTGTGAAAGCGTCACGAACAGACAAACGGTCTCACTTATTTTTACTACGGTTTTAACGTTTCCGGATTTAATTTTTTCGTGAAGTTATACGAACACTTTTATTTTTTCGTAATTGATAACAGTGATTATATTTTTATGAATTATTTTAAGAAAACTTTTTAAAAGTTTCTCACAGCTGGATTTAATTGGTAATCATTTTTCCATTTCATTAAATTATGTTTCACCATTTGTTTTATTTTAACTTTTTTTTTAAATTTTTTTTTTAAGCATAACAATATATCGGTGTAATTGCTAAAACGTGCAAAATAAAAAAAAAAAGTCCCGTTGTTTCATATTAACGTAATTAGTTCAAACACTTCTTCCGCTTTTTTTTTTCGGATTAAAATAAGAATTAATGGGGGTTGCTTTTGGTGACGGTTTTCCAGGTAAAATGGTAAAACTGCCGGTTTCAATCTAGACTGACTGCAACTAATCTTCGGGTCATGACTCATTAGCATTCTGCGATAGTGTCAGTTTCATTACTCTGGAGGAAACTCCCAAGACATTATGCAATTGTACTTTAAACCTCATTACTTAATACTTGGTTTCTTGGTCTAAACGTTTCGCGAAGTTATTTTGAGTGAAAGCTTTGGGAATAGCGGGAACAACAGTAAAGTCGCTCTTTATTCCACCAAGAATTCTCATTTTTGAAAAATGGCGGTACTATAAATAAGTTTTATATTACTTTTAAAAGTGATAAAAATTAGAGTATGTTCACGCTAATGAACCTTATGATATTCCGAAAAAGTTAACCATTAAATAATGCTGCCCGAGTTAAAAGTGTAATTTTCTATATTGTTAGCAAGGCACATGAATCTTCGCTCGGGGAGACAAGTTAATTATCTTTAATTTGGTTAACGGCCCATTGTTTTTCTTCAGCACACAGTTTCATCAGTAGGAAAGGTTTTGTTTCCGTTAAGGGACTCATTTTCCGAAAACCGAACATCCATTACAAGCTCTGTCGATGTTTAACTAATTCTTGGCCATCTCGTTCATCTCAGGCATAACCCTTGAAGGGGGAAAGAAAAGAAACAAAGGTTTTTAATGTTTAGTTTTATATCAGAGAAATTTATTTAGTAACAATTTGGCATGGATGTTTAATAAGAGATTTTTTAAAGCATATGCACTGACGAATCATGCAGTTATTAAAAATAAGTTTCAGTTAATACCAAAAAGTTTCTAATTTTTTATTTGATTCAATAAATAAAATCCATAAGGCTTTTTTTTTTTGCCTGAAAATTTTTTATTAAAATTTTTACCCGCCATAGACTAACTTTGAATTTTGCATAATACTGTGACAAAATTCCAATATTTTCAGTATATTCCAAAATAAAACAGTTGCGCATACAGGGATGCGATGCCGGTGGCTTTTTTTAATCGCCATCGGCATCGCTCCTGGCATCGGAATCGGTGAAAAAAATAAAATTGAAATCAGCATCGGCATCGGAATCGGTTAAAAAAAAAAATTCCGGAATCGGCATCGGCATCGGAATCGGTGGAAAATGATTTGCCAGAATCGGCATTGGCTTCGGAATCGTTTAAAAAAAAATTCCGGCATCGGCATCGGAATCGGTGGAAAATTATTTGCCGGAATCGGCATCGGCATCAAGTATTTCACCAAAGAAAAAAGAAATGGTTGACAGCAATAAAGAATTTTACATTTAAAATAAAAAATTTAAAATTAAGGAATAGATCCTTTGCTTTCGTACTTCATCGAGTTGGAAGCAAAAAAAAAAAAAAAAGTAATGCAAAAAAATTTTTCGTTTGCTCAGATATTCATATTGAAAATGAAATTTTAGATCCGGTCGTCCATAAAACAAATGATCATTATTGTGGCCATTTTTACCCCCTCCTCCCCCTTGTTAGCATAGGTTAGCATTTCGAGACCCCCCCCCCTAAAATTACATTAGATTTCGGTTACTCCCACCCTTAAAAATTAAAAAAAAAAATTAATACTAAACATTTTAAAAAATATGAAATTCTTTGGAACTTAAATTTTGCAAAGAACCGGTTTTTTATTTAACTTACAGCAAATGCGATTGTAAAATTGCAAGTTTTTTTTTAAAAAGTGAGTTTGGTTACATAACGTAAAAAATTTAAGTTATTTTCATTTTGGAATTTTAATTTTGGAATTAAGGAATTTTTGACTCATTTTTGAAAGCATCAGCGTCATCGTCGAAAAATTTTTTTTTCACTAATCGGCTTCGGCATCGGCATCGACATCGGTTATTTTTTAAAAAAAAAGGATCGACATCGGCATCGACATCGGTTATTTTTTTAAAAAAGGAATCGGAATCGGCATCGGCATCGAAATTATTTGCGACCCTTGGCGGCCGATGCCGGCATCGGCTTCGGCTTCGGCATCGGCATCGCATCCCTGTGCGCATAAGTTTTTTAAATTTATTTAAATAGTGTATTGCATAACAGGAGGGGAAGGTGATGAATATTCGACCAAAATCTTCTTGGAAGAAATGCAATAGACGTATTTTTTGGTCGAACATTTTAATTTAATAGGGCTTTGGTAATATGTAAGATATTATTTAACCCAATGATAAACGCACTGGAAGTTATATAATTTAACGGTCTGAAAATGTACAAAGTCCCCCCTAAAGGATAAAAATAATTGTTTTTGCGAGTTTTTTTCTCAGACATTATCAAAAATTCAAGGAGGTCTTTACTACAAGATCGATGTATATTTTTTTAAAAGATAACCTATCTCTATACACAGTAAAAAATATTATGTGATTAAAATTACAATCGGTCTACGCAAATTTTTTCTGTTGTTTTTTCCAAAAGGTAAACATAAACAAAAAACAACATGAAAATTATGTAGACCGATTTTAACACATAATTACCGTTAATTTTTACAAAACATTTTTTACTGTGTACCTAGACGAGTTAATTTGTAGAGAAAACGATCACTAATATTTAAACGAACCAGTAATGTGCATATTCTGCATAATTGCTCGATTTCTGGGAATTTTTCCCGGTTTCGTCATTTTTAATTCTAATAATTAAAAAAATAATAATATAACGCAGCGATTATAATTTTTTTTTAAACTTTCTGGGTGTAACTCTTCTCTTAGCATTCATATTATTATTATTTATTTATTTATTTATTTATTTATTTTTTATTTATTTATTTTTTTGAAAAATATTATGAGTTTACCTTAGGCACTTCGTTCGCTACACAAAACCGGCCGGTTCAACGTCCGGTTTTTGTCAAAAAAACATTTTTTTTCCGATATTTTTTTTTCCGTTTTGAAGCTAAAACAAAGCAAATCGGGGTCAAATTATACTCAAAATGTTCGTAAATTGATGGAGAACAAGATTCTGTAGGTTAAATACAATAGTAAGCTTGAATTTACATAATATTTGCAAAAATTCGTTTGTTTACGTGATTTAAATTTTAAAATGGCGATGTAAACAAACGAAAAAAAAAAAAAAAAAAAAATCCGATTTTCGAAAATATTAACGAAATTCAAGCTTACTAATGTATTTAACCTACAGAATCATGTTCTCCATCAAATTTCGAACATTTTGAGTATAATTTGACCCCGATTTGCTTTTTTTTAGCTTCAAAACGAAAAAAAAAAATATCAGAAAAAAAAATTTTTTTTTGACAAAAACCGGACGGTGAACCGGCCGGTTTGTGCAGCGAACGAAGTGCCTTATCTTATTCGGATTTCAATTTTTTAAAACTCAAAATTTGAATGCGTGATTTACGTACCGTGTAATTCGCTGCAGTTTTTTTATTTGAAGTGTTGAACGTCAAGCTTATAATTAAAGTGCCTTTTGATATCTTTTATAAATAACCAGTACTATGTTTGATATTGCTTATTAACACCAGTACTTATTTGTAGTTGCTTCATAATTTCGGAGAAAATCGTCTGTAACCCGCTCAAACGCATGCAATATACAATGAGAATCGAATTCAACGAATTCTATTTCCATTCATTTTATAAAAACTAATGACTTCAAAAATGATATCATTATATTTTTATTTTATCAGTAGGCGTTGAAAAAAAAGCATGTTGCATTGGTTTATCAGACATGTAAAACTTTTACGATAACGATATTTGGGAATAACAAACGAAACAAAGGGGACTTCATTTCGAAACATTACAGGAAATTTCTTCTTTTTTTTATTCTGTTGTATATTGGGCAGAATATCATACTAAATATTGTAGAGGAGCGAAAAACGTCTAATGATGTTAAAAGATCTTTTGATTTTATAGATTTTATCAGCTATGCCTACAGCCGCATTGTTTTTAATTATGAAGATTGATGAGTTTGCTTAAACAAAATTAATCATTTTCTTCTGCATTAATGATGCTGTATTTTTTCGTTTAAAGATAAAAATAATTTTAATTTTCTACTGTGCGCTTAAAAAAAAAATTAAACTGACAAAGAAGGAAAAAAAAGATGTTTTTCCGATACCATGTCGAAGACATTTTTAAACCTGATATAAATAAAATTATTCTTTAAAGACAAAAGAAACGCAAACTCATGTCTAAGATGCTTTCTGAATAGTCTTTGGTATCGAAAACGTTTTTCCGATGTAATTTCTGATTATAATACAAAAAAAAAAAAAAAAAAAAATTTTAAAAGCTGAAAACTTTTTGATTTCAATTGTTCAATTCAAACCTTAATCAGGATACAAGTTATATGTACGATTCTTCTTTTATCCCTTCTTTATTCTCGATATAGTCGCACTATCTATCTCTTTACGTCAAGATCCTAGAAAGCTACGTAGATTACATATAAAATGAATTTTCATTCTTAGGAATAAATTGAAAGAAATCATGGTTAACTCACGACTTAAATCTTGTAAATCGACTAGACCTGTATGCACTTCACTATTACAGTAACGTTTTAAATTAAACGATCCTTATAACGAGGGCCTATCTCGGATTACAATGATTACATAAAGAACGCGAGAAAATTGCGTTTTAATTTGATTAAAAGTACGGGAAAATATAATTATTTCATTCTGAAAATTACTTTATTTTAAAATGATTAATTTGAACCTATGTAGAAAGACTTTCTTGGGAACGTCGACGCATGTAGTGCGTTCCTGCTGAGGAACGCACTCCTATAACCTCCGGAATATTCTAAAATGCTAAATATGTCAACGCAAAGCCTGGGGTTATCCAAGAAATATCCAAAAATCATCGGAAATCTTTGAACCGATTATAAGAAAGATTCTAACATCAAAGAATTTATTTTTCCTCTGATTAAAAAAAAAGAACAATACCACCCAACCTTAAATGAAAAATAAATTGCTTTAATCAAAAGAACGATTCGAGAATAAAAATATATCTTGAGGCAGATGATGAAGGAAGGAAAAGGGAAGATGAAACGATTTTGTGGCCTTTCTCAGGTTAATTTTTTACATCGGCTTTTTCTAATTTATCAGAAAAGACGAAAAACTTTCGAGTATTTTAAGTGTTGAAACTGGTTTCGTTTCTCCTCCTAACCTCCGGGTGAAGTTTTTTTTTTTCTTCCCCGCCTGCCTAATTTATCCAAACTTTTTCATTTTCTTGGAGCAAATTGTTTTCTCTTTTTATCGGAAAAAAGAAAATATGCAAATTAAACTAGGGCTACGGTTCAAACCTGCCTTTTCCTTCTTCTGACTGCGAAGACTCATTGACCCGATGAAAATGAAAAACGTTTTGACTCTCACCAGTTTATTCCCAAGCATAAAAAAACTTATATTGGTAATATTAACGTTAAACTACTTTTCGTAACTTTTTTTTTTTTTTTTTTTTTTTTTTTTGCAAAAAAAAGCGGAGTGAGGGAAATCAACTTAAAAAAGTTACCGCACATTCCTTGCCTGAGATTAGCTTCCGGATGAATTTTCTTTTGTAAAGGGGAAGGAGATGAGGCAATGCGAAATGTTTTAAAAGCGAAAAACATTTTTTTTCTCCTTTCGAATGAGGTGAAAAGAACGGGAAAATATTGTAATCATCAAAAAACATAGATTAAAATATTTTCTCTTTTTACTTCGAACAAAATGAGGTCTTTTCGAGGTCTCTGACTTTGGTCGTTGAAAGGCATCTCGTCACAGGATTTTTTTGTTTGTTATTTCCTGTTAACTTAAATAATTAGGCATCTTTAAGTTTGATTAATGTCATCAGTGAAGAACACTAACAAATAAAGCGACATTCTTGTTTGAATCAACGTCTAGCCCGTTCGTTACCAAGGAACCACCGGACCATATATGATTCATAGGAAATATACTGTATATCACACCATAAATGGCCCGATGATATTTTTAATAACTGAATCATCAAAAATACTATGGGGAATGACAAAAAAAAAGTTCTTATAATCAAAGCTCGTTACTTTCATTTTAAAAGTTTACCGATTAGTATAACTTCTTTTTTTCAAAAAAAAAAAAAAAAAAAAAAAAAAAAAAGCCGGGGCAAAGATTTTTAAAAAAAGCTCAAAAAATAAATAAATAAATAAATAAATAAATAAAATAATCAAAAAATTGTGTTTGGGTTGTCTTAATATCCCATTTTGGTAAAGATTGGGTTAGGACGGATAGTGGAAGGCTGTTTTTTTTTCTAAAATTATTCACAAGATTTTTTTATACTTATACATATTCGTAAAACCGGATACCATTGAAGGGGAGGCTTCACGAATACAGGGAGGAATGGCTGTTTTGTCTAATACTAGATTTCCGGAGAAGAAATGCAAATTTTGGGTATCTAACGAACTCCTTTGGTATATATCCTAAAATTTTTATTGGAAGTTTCAATCCGTTTGAAATGTATGAGTGACGGGGAAATAATTTAAAAAAAAATTGCGGTCCAAAAACTTTTCCCTGGAACAAGTTGAAACTTGTACCAAAAATTCAAGAAAAAGTCAAAGGAGTTCGTTAGATACCTAAAATTTGAATATTTTCCCCGTAAATCGAGTGTTTGATAAAATAGCTAGCTGTTTCACCGGTGTTCTAAAGTTCCTTTTAGCAGACAGCAGTACACAGAAAATAAATAAAACATTTGTATGGACTACACGTTACCTATTTTCTTGGATGGCAACAATATTGATAAGTGCATGCATTACGTCTTTGAAAGATAACCATTGCATTGAATATGTTACATTATACAGGCAACTTTTTTTTTTTTTTTTTTACGTTTTTAACAAATTTTCACAAAATTACAGTTTCAGGAAAAAAAAAAATTCCCGAGTGAATCTTTCTCTGAAATCCTTATTTCTAGTATTATGTTATTGTTACATCAGAAACCTTTTTAATACATTTTATGGTACTGCGGAGTAAATAAAGAACGTTTTGTGCATCATTTCTCGTACAAGCTTTAACATAAAACTAATGTTATAAAATGGTTTTTCTAGTAATTCTAAAGCAAATGTTTTAAACGAAGTTTATAATGTTTTTCCCGCAACTAGTGCAGGTACAACAATATTTCACACTTTAGCTGAATTAAAGTTGTGGAAAGAAAAATGATTCAGCGGTCGGAACTTTCTGGTGCTTCCGATATAATAAAAATCGTATTCCAGAAATATTTTATACAGTATTCCGTTTCTCGGGGAAAAAAAAATCGTTTTAAAAAATTTTTTATGGAAATAAAATTTTCCAACCAAAACATCTTTCCTCATTTCCCCGAAAAAAAATTATCCCAAGATAAAAGAACGGATAATTTAGTTTATGATTGATTTGCTGAATAAACTGATTAATTTTAAATCTGTCGAAGGAAATCCCGGATTATTAATCTGGAATAAGCTGTTTTTAATACCGAGAGAAAGGATTTTTGTAGGGGTTAAAAGAAAGTGTTTTTCGATTCAAAAAAAAAAAAAATTATCATTGACATAAAATATCGTTTTTCGAGATTTTCACACCGCGATTTTCCCGAACAAGAGAAATTGTTTCAAATGTTGAAAACGAAAATAGATGAAAGCGTGAAATTGTGACTTTATCAACGACGGAGTGATTATTTCTTTGTCTAAACATTTTCTCTGAGTTGACACAATTCCGGAGTTCGTAGCTTATAACCCTACGGTACATCAGACATGATAATATCCATTATAGTTGGTTTGTTTCTTTGCTCCAGCCTAAAACTCCTTCAATTTTCAAAAACATGCCTTTCTATTTTGGAGAGGGAAAACTTTAAGTGTCGGGGAAACAAAAACAAAGTCGACGTTATTTTGTTTTTGCTTGTTTTACACACTATTTTGTAATGGTTTCGAATTAAAATAGGGAATCTGGAAAAGGAAGGAAAACAATGAAAAATGAGTTCCAAGTCGCCCAAGACGGAGGATGTGTAAACAATTGTGTAGCTTTGCGTCATTATTTTTTATTAACAGATTCTACCCTGTCTTTCTTGTTTTTTTTTTCCTGGAAAATATCGACCTAACTTACGTCGACAACATTGCAGACAATTGAAGTTTTATGAGGTTAGTCGTTTAAAATAACTTTACCATCGGCTTTAAAGGTTTGTTTATACTTCAATAAAATCGTGCAGAATTTTTACCAATTAATTTAGCACATTAATTCAAAATTGAAAGCCCGGGCTTCAAAGTCGAAGTTGTAGGTAAACCATTTTGGAAATGAATTATTTAAAAAAATGAATTTTGTGATCTTAGGATTATACACAGTAAAAAATATTATGTAAATATGTTAAAAACGGTCTACATAAAGTCTATGTTAAGTTATTATGTTAAAAAATCAACATAACTTGTTTGTAAACAGCAGAAAAATGACAATCGTTAATGGACGCAGAACATTAAACAAAACAATTGTGTTATTTTTCTTAACAAAATATTTATGTAGACCGATTTGGACATACAATTTGTGTCAATTTTAACATAAAATTTTTTACTGTGTATAAGGGAACTATCTCAGTTTCGGATTTTAGTGACTGCTCCATAAGCTAAAGATGCGAAACTAGGTTCAATTCGAAAATTAAGATAGTTCTCTGTAATCCTAAGGACAAGATTGTTTCCGCCACTTAACCGAAATTTAAAAAATTGTTTTTCCAGTTATTTTTCTTGCTTAAATACCTAATCATATTATGTCTAGATGTTTTGAATATCAAAATATTACAAAAAAATGAATGATCGAATGAATATCCAGAACGATATCGATACATGAGGGTAATTCTTGAAAAAACGTTCCGTGTCGGGAAAGACAAATGAGGCACTTTTTGGTAATAAAAAAGGCTGAAAAGTAATTAATTTTTTCTCAAGAAGAGGGATATCGTTCTTTACCTTGCAAAACACCAATTCACAACAAAAAAAAAATTTCTCGTTGCATCCTTAATGAGAAGCTGCTAAAAAAACAAAACGTGTCGGGAGGACAAATAACGCACTCTTTATCTAATTAAAAAGGTTTAAAAATCATTTTTATTTTCTTTTAAAAAAGGATATCATTCTTTACCTTCTAAAGCGCGAATTCACTGTAAAAAAAAATTTTTTTTCAGTGTGTATGTGTTTGATGAAATATTAAGCAATATTGCCTAAATATAAAAAGGTACGTTTTTTTAAGAACTACCCATGAAGTAGCGATCAACTTTTTGAGCCCCCATTTTTTTTTTGAAAACTCCCCATTTTTTTTTTTTTTTTTTTTTTTATTTTCTTTTCAAAATTTTTAAATTTTTTTAAAAATCAGATATACCCTTCTTCCATTACGTTCCCATGCCCTCCCTTGCAAATTATGTTTCAAAATTTAAATTCCGAGAAATTTCGAATCGGCGTCTTTATATTAAAATTATTTTTGTTCTTATGTGCGAAACTTGTCGGCACTCGAAAATTCCCAGAAACCCCGTAAACACCTGCATCTAAAGCCTGGGAACACAATGGAAGAAGGGTGTATATGCAAAAAAAAAAAATATATGTTTCAAAATTTAAAAAAAAAAAAAAAAATAGGGAAATTTCGGGACTTAGAAAAAAAAATTTGAATCGTTACAATAACCGAAATAATCTCTATCCGCCGGACCATAATTCTTTTGAGAACATCCTAAAATCGTTTATTCTAATTTCATTTTTTTTTTACACAGCATTTTAGGGGGCAGACTTTTTTTTTTTTGGTGCCTCTCATTACGAGACAATTTGTTTTGTATATGAATGGTACTGTGAATGGTACTATAAGGTGGTCTAAAGTTGCTGTCTTGGTTTTTTCCCGCTCTTTAAACTTTTTAGATTTTATGCCAGTATTTGTGCATGAAATTAATTTTAATTATACCGTTCTGAACGATATACGGCTCTTCTTTGCTTTAAATGCCTCCCTATTTTGCAGAAAAAAAACCGCTTTAATGGATTTTAATCAAACGAAAGTTTATTCTCATGATTACATATAACAAAAAACTAAGAAACCTCTAAAGAAATGGAGACAAATGGGTAGAGGTGCCTATGTTGGTCATCAAAATGTATACAATTTGTATACAAAATGTATACAAAATGTATACAAAATGTATACAAAATGTATACAAAATGTATACTATTTTAATTTGTATACATTTTGTATATAATTAGTATACATTTTGTATACAAAATGTATACAAAATGTATACAAAATGTATACTAATTGTATACAAAATGTATACATTTTGTATGCAATTTTTTTTTGGACCAAGCGAAATTTCAGGCCTGCATTTGAGACCACAAAATTGTATACAATTTGTATACATTTTGTATACAAATTGTATACATTTTGTATACAAATTGTATACATTTAGTATACAAATTGTATACATTTAGTATACAAATTGTATACATTTAGTATACATTTTGTATACAAATTGTATACATTTTGTATACAAATTGTATACATTTTTTTCAGGATCGGGAAATTTCAGACCTGCGTGTTTGAGACCACAAAATGCAAAATGTATGCAAAATATACAGTATAAACATTGTGTACGTCTTATATTTGAAAATGGTGACCCGTAACCGAATTCATAGCGCTCTCGACTCTCAACTATAGATGCGACGAATCGTGTTTAACTATTCCAGTTCAATGGTCACCACCCCTCGGCAAGCAATGGCATACCGCCGAGCGGCTATTGCCTCCTAAATCTTCTAAAAATAGCCGTCCGGAACCTTCGTTAAACTGTGGGTCCCGTATCGAGTAATCGTAATCGAGTTGATTTACATATAATTTATGTACTCCTTCTATACATATTGTTCAACCAATTCAATTAATTCACAACTTTATGCTCCTGCAAGTTCTAGATGTGCTCGTCCTGGAAAATATTAGTAACGTGATGAAAATATTATTAACTGATTCAAGTGATATTAGTACTCGCTTTAATCGCATCCGTACTACATTGAATCGTTCTCAAGGAAACCGCGGGAATAGTTTGTAGTTTGTAGTTTATAGGAAAAAAATGATACTGTCATGGGAAGCATCCGGATATCGGTTGTGTATGAGCTAAGTGAAAAAATAATGGAAAAATGCTTGAGGAATGATTTACGCAGTGATATTACATTAATTTTTTTTTTTTTTTTTTCAGGAAGCTCTAGACAAAGAGAAGCGACGTAGTAACCAAAATGGATTAATAAAGCCGGGAATTTACAGAGTAAAAATTAATAAATAAGTAAATAAATAAAAGCTAATTTCAAATGTAATGGTTTATTGTTTTGTCAACGCAAAAATGTGGTTCCCTACCGATTTGTTTCTTTTCTGGGGGGCCAACAGTGCCCCCTATGTAAAACGTAATTTCAGATTCGAAATCAGCGACTCTTAATTTGCATCACCGGTTGCATAACTGAGCAATATCGACCGCGTCTTTTTTTTTTTTTTTTTTTTTCCATGTTCCTTTGGCTTAGTGCTTTACGTTCATAGATATAATACAGAAAAGCAATATTTAGGAGGATTGAAGTATCTCGAAATTTCCGAATTTGGCAGGCAAAGGGTTAAATACGCTTCATCGTTCAATCCTCGTATCACCCGTTTAGGAATAGAGAAATTCCCTTTCACCAACGGCGTCATGGTTCCTGCACTGGCGAAATGTCCAAACTGGCAAGATTAGTGATGGAAAACGTTAAATGTTGCCAAAATGTGAATAAACAGTGCAACGTGATAATTGGTACATTGGCAAAACGAAATATGAATTATTCAATTTTTCCATTGCTATAACTGTATTTGACAACTTTGGTTTTATTACAAAATATTGGTAAACAAAAAAGAAAAAAAAAAAGACTGAAATAGTATATTACATATCAGGTATGCAAGTGGCGTATTGCAGGCCGTAAACCCCAGGCGTTTTAACCACTCTCGACCTGCAAGCCACCTCCATGCCTGATTTGTAAGATATTTTTCGCTTCTCGTCGCTTCTTTTTGTCTAGAGCTTCCTGAAAAAAAAAAAAAAAAAAAAAAAAAAAAATTAATGTAATATCACTGCGTAAATCATTCCTCAAGCATTTTTCCATTATTTTTTCACTTAGCTCATACACAACCGATATCCGGATGCTTCCCATGACAGTATCATTTTTTTCCTATAAACTACAAACTACAAACTATTCCCGCGGTTTCCTTGAGAACGATTCAATGTAGTACGGATGCGATTAAAGCGAGTACTAATATCACTTGAATCAGTTAATAATATTTTCATCACGTTACTAATATTTTCCAGGACGAGCACATCTAGAACTTGCAGGAGCATAAAGTTGTGAATTAATTGAATTGGTTGAACAATATGTATAGAAGGAGTACATAAATTATATGTAAATCAACTCGATTACGATTACTCGATACGGGACCCACAGTTTAACGAAGGTTCCGGACGGCTATTTTTAGAAGATTTAGGAGGCAATAGCCGCTCGGCGGTATGCCATTGCTTGCCGAGGGGTGGTGACCATTGAACTGGAATAGTTAAACACGATTCGTCGCATCTATAGTTGAGAGTCGAGAGCGCTATGAATTCGGTTACGGGTCACCATTTTCAAATATAAGACGTACACAATGTTTATACTGTATATTTTGCATACATTTTGCGTTTTGTGGTCTCAAACACGCAGGTCTAAAATTTCCCGATCCTGAAAAAAATGTATACAATTTGTATACAAAATATATACAATTTGTATACAAAATGTATACTAAATGTATACAATTTGTATACTAAATGTATACAATTTGTATACAAAATGTATACAATTTGTATACAAAATGTATACAAATTGTATACAATTTTGTGGTCTCAAATGCAGGCCTGAAATTTCGCTTGGTCCAAAAAAAAATTGCATACAAAATGTATACATTTTGTATACAATTAGTATACATTTTGTATACATTTTGTATACATTTTGTATACAAAATGTATACTAATTATATACAAAATGTATACTAATTAAAATAGTATACATTTTGTATACATTTTGTATACATTTTGTATACATTTTGTATACATTTTGTATACAAATTGTATACAAATTGTATACATTTTGATGACCAACATAGGCACCTCTACCGACAAATGAATATATTTAGGATAAATGATCTTGCACTGTCTAGAAAAATACAGCTTTTAAAAATGAAAGAAAAGAGAGACACTGTTTGAGAAACAAAAACCAAGAATTTTTTTTCTTTTTTTTTCGTGCAATTTTTTCCTCAGTTTTTTGTTTCAATGTTAATTCTTTCTTTTTTATTTTTTTAAAAGGAAAAGAATGTTCCGGGAGTTTCAAATAATAGCTAGACTTATCCGCCGTTTCACATCTTCTAAATGGATCCTTTTTTTTTTTTTTTTTTTTTTTTTTTTTTTGTCTTCTTTTTCAAAGACGATTTCGATGAAATCAATTGGGGACGGAAAACAGACAACGACAAGAGAAAATATTTAATAGAAAGCTACCAGCTTTCTGGTTTATATCGACGCTACAGTTAATCAAGTAGGCAATTAAATGGTAATTTAGTGAATTTATCAGATAGCTGATCTAGGTCGTCCCAAATTACAGCATTCACCTTTAAAGATCATCTTTTTCGGATTTTTTTTAACTGTACCCGAAGGACACTTAAAATTTTACGACCCGGGGTGTAAAAATCGTACGGCTTTTATATTAATTTAAACTGGAAAAAAAAAGTTTTTATCTAGCACAAATCAAAACTTTTCCGTTAAAAGATTATCATAATTTTACATATACGCAACGAAAATTTTGAATTTTAGTTCTTATCGTAATTGAATTAGGGAACGTCGTAAATTCGGTAATAAAATTCTACACAAGACCGATTTAATATCAGACGTCTGGCGGAATTCTCCCCATTTATTTAGATTCTGCGTTCGGCTCTCCCAAGCCATCTAAATTTAATAATGGATAAACGTGAAGGTATAAAACTGATTGGATGTTCAAAAGAAATCGACGGTAGCGAATAATGTCTTGTAAGAGGTAGTAAACCTTTCGTATAGCTAAGTCTATATACCCGAAGCACAAAAAAAAAAAAAAAAAAAAAAAAAACAGAAGAGATCCAGGTGAAAGTTCGAACGGTTGGACCGTTGTAATGTATGTCGAAAAGAACGGAAACACTCTCCAGAGACTTTACAGTAAAAACAAATAAAAAACAAAACTTTTTTATCAAAAAACTATTTTGCCAACTTTCTTTTACTTCGTTTTTGGTGTCCCCATCGAAAATTTATGTCCGATTATACCAGTAATGAGTTATCTTTGTCATCATTTTTTTTTTTCTTTGATTGAGTTTTTCAAGTCGATTTCAGTTCTAGATTTTTGTGCGAGGTCGTCGGTTTCAGTTTGGTCAGAAGTTTACCAATTTTCTACTTTTTTTGTCGCTAATCTTGCTTTTTATTTTAAAATTTATTTTCAATCTCAATATGGAAAATCGTAGGTACGTATCTTATTTTACGTTGAACTGAAATATTAGGCGTGTTTACCTCCAGAAAAATCCACAATGGAAATATGAATTTAAAAAATCACAGAAAAATCTTT
The DNA here is from genome assembly GCA_037577465.1 of Liposcelis bostrychophila. Taxonomy (NCBI): domain Eukaryota; kingdom Metazoa; phylum Arthropoda; class Insecta; order Psocodea; family Liposcelididae; genus Liposcelis; species Liposcelis bostrychophila. The sequence continues at coordinate 15,855,142 of CM075212.1, read as the reverse complement.
ATAAAATGATTTTAAAGGAATCATCGGAAAATGTTTCCGAAAAATTAATAAAATGTGTACTACTTTTGTGATATGAGAATTTCTGCTTCTGCTGTTATCGATCTCATTGAAATCCTATCGGTTTAAGCTATTATTTTTAATATTAGATAAAGCAAAGAAATAATTCCAGGAATGATGCCGAGAAAAAAACCATTTTATTTTTATATATTTATTTTATTTGATTTCTTTCTTCGAAATTCGCACTTTCTCCTCGATTCTTGCAAAGTAAGAACATAAAATTAAGTTAAGACATTTTTTTTTTTCCTTTTAGAAACATTAAAAAGCTGAATTAAAAAAAAAAACCTTTTTACTCAAATGAAAGAAGTAATTTTTGTTTAATTAAAAAGATTTCATAATTAATGTACTCATTACAAAATGATAATGAATGATACCTGTGGACATTTTATACTTAATGTTTTACAAAGTAATTAAAACATCTAATGGCTAATTTTTATTAGAACATGACTATAAGTGCAATATCGTTTTTCTGTACGCTCCGAATTTTCCATAAGAAGATTTGAATCGGTGTTTTGAATAGGATAAAAAATTAACTCAATGATCAAAAAAACATGATCTTCATTTAATGGTGGAAGGCCTGGGGGAACAGAAAATAATGTTCTCTCGTCCCGCTAAAGAGAAAACACGATACACTATGCACACTAATGCATCTGACATGAGGTTATGATGAAGCATCGTACGAGTCTCATCCTAATAACGTAATTTATCGTGTTAATCAGATTTCGAAGAACAGGCGGGCATTATCTATTTTGATTTAACTTGAGTTGATCGATCACGTGTTAACTGAAACTGATTATCCTGAACTATTTAAACATAAAAGACAAGAGTTCGTGCTTTGCTTCGGGAACAGACACTACGCTTTCAAGCTTAGGGCTCGAAAACACTACTGCAACAATTATAAAATTCCACGTACAAACTACGACAAAATAAAGACCAGCTAGGGAGTTGAGGAATTATGTTAAAGGGCCACAATCCGAGGACGCAGCGCTTATTTTTAACTAATTTAAGGTAAAAAAGACGATCGTTTATTAAAAACCGGTCCTCTAACAGTAAAGTGCCGTATATCGTTGGCCAAAAAGCACTTACTTTCTTTCGACTTTTTATTTCGTTGACTAACAAAGAATGTAAAATAAATAACAAGCATGTTCAATAGGGTGGGTCAAAAATCTAAAATTTTGGATTTTCAAAATGCCTGATAGGGCAATCGCTGTGGTTTATCTATTGCAAAAAAATTTTCCTTTTTGAAATTTTTTTTTAAACGGCGTCTTGAGGATGCGCAAGAGGGTCAAAGTTTTGGAAAACTTCCTAAGGGATGAAAATTCGATTTTTAGATTTTCGTGAAGAAAGTACCGTTTCCTGTCGGATTTGTAACGTAGATTTCGAAAATTAAGTCGGTTTGCGTGTAGCTATTACCGTTCCTGAGTTATCGTAACAAATACAATAAAAATTTTGAAATTTTAGAGTTTTGACATTTTTGTGGCGAACTCGGCCTGTATCTCTAAAACAGATTTCATTTTCGAAATCTACGTTGAAAATCCGATAGGAACCGATACTTTTTTCACAAAAATCCAAAAGTCGAATTTTCATCCCTTATGGGATTTTCCAAAACTTTTGCTCTCTTGCGCCTCTCCAAGACGAAGTTTAAAAAAAATTTCGAAAAGGAAGATTTTTTACAAATGATAAGCCACAGCGATTGCGCTATCAGGCATTTTGAGATTCCAAAATTTTTGATTTTCGACCCACCCTAATGTTCAACTTACATGTTGACGTACTTTCCTTACCGCTCGGAAACCGAAATTATTGACCCCTACCTAATGGGTTTAACTGTAAGCCATTTGATTGTTTTCCTTTCCGGTTTTTCTCAATCTTAAAGATCTCATTCATTCGAACAAACTATAGCGGAGTATTAACTGGTCAACTGGGCCATCTCTTTGAAATGATGTAATTGTCACTTTGTCTTCTAAAAGGAAAAAGAGAGGTTTCATTAAACTGGGGCAAAAATTCAACTCCTTCCTTCCCGTGAAAAAAAAAATTAAAAAATACGATCCGGGGTATGTTTTAACAAAATATAACAAGGTTCGCATTTGCGAGAAAGGTTACCTTAAATTAATTATAACCATTTTACCTTGTTAAAAAAAAAAAACGAAAAAAAAAAAAAAAAACGGATTAAAAAAAGTAAAAGCCAATAAGTTAAAACTTCTTCACTGTTGCAACCCAGACCTTATATAGAAATTGATGATGAAGATAATAAAATGAAGGATGGGGCAAAAGGGTTTTTGAAAGGGTTAATGAAAGAGTTATTTTCAACTCTTGTCAGAGCATAAAAGATGAAATTAGGAGATACGATACTGACGAATGTGAAGAGTGGATATTATTCCAATAGAAAAAGGTAACATTTCCGACACTAACTTAATTTTCGAAAAAAAAAAAAAAAAAAAAAGGCTGCTGACTTTTTAAACACAATTTTCTTTTATAATTACAATCTGAGAATTGTATAATTCCCCAGGAGAGCAGTATAGAAAACATTATCGTGAAAAACAATAAATCCAAAAAAGCGTGGAAATTTCTTCCATTATGAAAAACCTTTACCGACCTCAAAACATGTTTTAAAATCGGGAGAGATACAAACATCATGGGAAACAAGGGTGACTGAAATATCCCGACGTCGCAATGCGTCTAATCTAATCTTTCCTAATAGGACCCTAAACTAATTGCACCGAATACAGACCACCGTAACCGACAACTACTGGTTACCGTGAATTCCTCTCCAGACAGGTTAAAACCCAAATGGGAGTTCTACTTTTACATTTCATAAAGATTCTTAAATCTCAGTGTCGGTTTCAACCACTATGTTTTGATTATTCATGACTGTGAATCTAGAGGAAATCGTTTATTTGAATCAACTACCTTTTATTTGGATGTCCGGAATCGAAAAAAGCCCAATCATTCTTTCTCTTCTCTATACCCTTTCTTTCATCCTGAATTCCACTGAATCTAACAACCCTTACAGCATACAGGAATTGGAAAAGGAAAAAGAAAAGAAAATGATAGAACTTCGACGATTTTCACCGATTTTGTCGAATTATATGCGCAAATAAAAAGACTCTGAGTCACGGTTACCAAGCTAACGAAGGCCGGACAAAGTTAGAATGTTTTCCAGTACGTGTTTTTCTTTAATTTAAAATATAAAGCGAGGACTGTTTTTCTAAAATGGAATAAAAATATCGGAATTTTAAAATCCGCTCTGCAAATAACTGACTTATTTTCTTCTCTCTTTTTTCAAAACCGCACCGACTTATTTTTATTATAAAATGATATCATCGTGCCGGATAAAAAGTCTCATGCATGTATAAATTTTCTAAAAAGAACCGCACATGATTCTGATTAGTTCTATTTTTTTCCACATTGTCTTTATGAAATTCCTGGCGTATATACAGTATACAAGTCCAAAGTATATAAATGTATTTATTTCTCTCTTCATTTCTTTTTACACATCGCATTGTTTTCGTAATGCGAAAGAATTCGAGTAATCTTTTGGTTAATCAAATATTTACGTTGTAAAAATGATTCGCCGCGGAGAAACCGTTTTCGTTTTCTCATTGGAATTTAAACTGGTTGAGGAACAATAAACGACGATTCAGGTAAATTAAAGAAAAAGGAAGAGAAAGAAAAAGAAATAACAGAAAAGGGAGAAAGAAAGGAAAGGGAAAAAAGAAACCAAGACATTGTGCTATTATTTTTCTTTTTTTCCGAGAAAAAAAATCGGATTCGAAAAATTCGCTTTCTAAATCGGAAAATTAATCCTTTAGATAGATGCTCGCTGGATTTAGAATGACCCCTCCTAGACATCTTCATTCAATATGTCTCTTAAATCGACTAAGTCTTTTTCAAGCAGTAATAATACCGGAAAAAGAAAAATAAAAAACGAACTTCCTTACACAAAGAAAGATAAGGGAAATATATGAGCCAAAAACAATTTTGTACAAAGGAGTGGCTCAAACTTTTTAAAATTGGGGTTCATCACCACTGTGTCCTTATTGGCTACAGGCTAAGGGTGCAAATTCACTACGGAATGTTGGGTCAACATGTTGGTACAACAAGTTGGACAAACGTGTTATACCAACTTGTTGGAATGTTGGACGAACTTGTTATACCAACATGTTTGACAAGCGAACGAATCGACGATTGCAGAATTGACTCCTACGCCAAAATTAGTGTGGAATGTTGGTCCAACAAGTTGCTATAACAAGTTGATTCAACAAGTTGGACAACCATGTTGAAACAACTTGTTGGACCAACATTCCACACTAACTAACATTACGCACTAACACTGCACACTTGTTTAACTAACATTTGCACCTTTAGGGTGCAAATTCACTATGGAATGTTGTCCCAACATGTTGGTACAACATTCCCTCTGACATTCCGTTGTTATACCAACACGTTGGTCCAACATTCCATAGTGAATTTGCACCCTAAAACATGTTGGTACCACAAGTTGGACAAACATGTTGGACAAATGAACCAATCTACTACTGTATTTAGGGATGCACACAACACGATACAACGCGAGAATCCGTGTTGTCTTGCTCAACACAGAAAAATAGCGCCTCAAATTGTGTTGCCTGTTGTCTTGTTCAACACAGATCAAGTTTTTGATCTTTAGACGCAATAAACTTACATTAATGTTATTAAAATACATTTAAATTATACAGCGCGATAAAATTAAAGAAGCTAAAACAATTTTACTTATAATTTAGGTATATGAATGAATATTTTGGACTTGATTTTATTTTTAACCGGCCCTACCAATACCATATAAAATTTTTCCACAAACATCCGACAATTAGAACGTTCCGAAACGTCCGCCATATTGTTCGAGACAGTATATTTTTAGGTTTGTTTTGCGCAAAGTCCCTAAAACTATCAACCTAAGAAACAAAAAGTCCGTAAAATTATGAATTTTTAATTGCTTATGTTGGCAGTTTTTAGGGACTTTGCGAGAATCCAACCTAAAAAATACATGTTCTCCAACAATATGGCGGACGTTCTAATAGTCGGACATTCCCGTATATAGGATTGGTAGGGCTTGATTTTTAAATTCGAAAGTAAACAAACCGACATTTTTTTTTCTTTTAACGGAACAAAGTCTCCGAAATATGAAAATAAGAAAAAATAAGAGAAATAAAGATATCGGGGGCTTTGCAAAAATTAAAACTCTTTCTGCTACAATTTGAAAATAATGTGTTGTCTCGTCTTCAACTCGTGTTATTCTTTTGTTTTCAAGACAACGTCAACACAACACGCAATTTTCTTCGTATTGTCGTGCATCCCTACTACTATTTCAGAATTTATTCCTAAATTAAATTTTTCGCTTGTCAAACATGTTGGTACAACAAGTTAAAACAACACCTTGGTGCAACAAGTTGGAACAACATGTTGGTCCAAAAAGTTGGTCCAACATTCCATAGTGAATTTGCACCCTAACGTTGAAGAAAACTCTGGTTTGAAAACTCTAGAGAATTGAAAATTCAGGCAATAATATGCTGGAATAGAAAATATTTTTTTCTTCTTTTTTTTAAAGGTTTCTAAAGCAAAATTTTCTTTTAAAGTGGAAGTGCTTTAAATAATAGTTCGATTTCTTTTTTATGACTCCCTGAGGCTTTCTGAAACAATATGTAACTTCATTCCATCATTTAATCCAAACAGTGATGAACATATTTCCGATCCCGTTATTTCCCATACGTTTGTATTAAATTCACATGGGTAATTTCCGATTTTCCTACCGATGACATTTTTGCTGGCAACTTGAGAAATAAAAATTAAATCAAAAAAATTTTTTTTTTCTTTCCGCCATTTTCCCATATGTGGGTGGAGGAAAGAAGAGAAATCGCGAGAGGAAAGAATATAAATTTTATAATTCCCTAATACGTCCTTTTGGCTACTCAATTAATTTATTGCAAAAATAATTTATTTTCAGATTAATGAGTCGACCAAAATATCCTGTCAAGATATCATGTGGGCTCGCAATCGATGTTAAAGGATTTCTGTTCGGTGGGCGTAAGCGCGCTAGAGTGTGGATCTAAATGAATAAAGTGTGCCGCAGACATTTTCGAAAATATTTCGGGTAAGTCGATTTATACCTAAAATTGAAATAATATTTTTTATCATATCAACTCTCGAAATCTATTCTTGGAAATGGAATGTTTTACTGGTTTTCATTCGAATTGCGAACACAGCAGTTAAACATGTAGTATAAATACGAGAATTTCTGAAGGATGTATTGTTGCTGTGCTCTTGGCCCTGCAAAATTCCCGTGTATTACCGTGGAAATATTAAAAAACATTTTCTAGACGAATAATTATTTCTTTAAAAACAAAACGGGTGAAAATTCATGAAAACGAATTTTTTCGTGATTTTTTTATTTTCATAGATAATTTAAAAAATATATTCTTTGAAACATTCAGCCGATTTTTTTCTGATGGATAAAAAATATTTTAAAGTACCTACTTAAAAAAATCCTTTTCGTTCAATAAATTCTCATTTTCAACTTTCACAATAAAGTTTCATTAAAACACAATTATTTTAATTTATTTCGAAATCTCGTTCCCAGTGTTGCTTTCCCGGTTTTTATACCGATCTTAATATCAGATACATTATTGTAACTTTAAAATTTCACCGGAAATAAAGCTGTATATAATGTCTCTTTAGTTTCCCTTGTTGTTTTAGCAATCACCTGAGACTATTTTTCAGTGTTCCTTCACAACAAAGATAAAACATTTTAAATGAAGTTTTGTGACGTACAATTGCGTCATAATTTTCTGACAAGTTTAAAAGTTGCGGGAAGAGAAAGAGGTTAAACTTTCGGAATTTCCGTATTTCATGTAGTAGAAATTTGCTAAGAAAATATTAATTTTTTGAGTATTCTTCATTTGATTTTTTTTTTTAAATTCCACTTGGTTATGGCTGTTTATAAACACAGAACTAAACACATTTTCACAAAAGGGGAAAAGACATTGGTGACAGCTGTAGGTATAGGTAACAGGATAGCAATGGGAATAAACTCGGAAAAGCAGACAGTGTCGTGGTGAAAGTGTTAAGGTTTAGTGTCTAAATGACGAGGGTAGATTACGTTACACTTTTAGTTTGTGTTTTCCATGAGGATTTCCCCGGGAAAACTATTAACTGTTCGATAAATGCACAAATCAAACCAAAATTTCGTTGTTTTCAAAACGCTGCATTTATTTTAATACTTAATTTTTAACAGATTTCAAGATAACTTATCAATAAGCAAGCCTAACAAACTTTCCCGAATTGTCCAATTATTTAGAGCAGTCTGAATTTATATTCGAATCCCAAAGTTATGAACTTGTACAAGACTTTCACTAGTCGATGTAATATTTTAGTTCCTGAATCGACTCTGTTCAAATTATGTCCAAGGTTTCGAAGAAGAAGAAAATCCATTTTCTTTAATTGACGTAAGTGTAAATATGAGGTATGTGGGGGAAAAGGACTTTGGCTAAAGTTAATTACTTCGAAATCAGGTAGAAGTTATGGAAGATGACGTCGCAGTACCCCCAAAATGTAATAAAGTGTGCGGGACATGAATAGATTTAAGTCTGAGGATTATTAAAAGCGTGTTGTACAAGGAGCAAGTTAGACTGTCGAGCAAAAAGGTTCAAAACCCCTTGCCGTCATACGTTATTAATTATGAATCAAAATTTAATCTCTCTCCCGAAACTTGAAACATAGTTGTCCCCAAGTTTGTGAGTGATAGGTGCTGATAATTTAATTTATTTCCTCAATCAAGATTTAATGAATTTTCATGTGCTGGTAACGAAGATGCTGATTGCTGGATTGTGTGGTATTTTCCCGCTTCAAAATGCTTCAAAATTGGCTCGGTTGAAAAAAAAAAAAATAAATAAATAAGCTTACATACGCGCGATGATATCACGACGAATTAACTTTTTTGTATTTACCTCGTTATTCGAATCGTGATTTACCGTGAAAATTTAACCAAAAGGGAGAGCGATCGGAATCGGATGGGTGAAATTCGTAATTTGTAACACGAATTCGATGCCAAAAAGAGATATGGAACCACATTCTACGATTTGATTTATACATTTTTTTAAAAAATGTTTTCCATGTAATTCCGTAGTTTTGGTATTATAAGTAAGCGATTGGGTGGAGTCACTAATGAGCCTCTCCTCGTTCTTTCTTAATTTTTCTTTTTCAGTTCCTTGAGGATCAGGAATCTGGTTTTTTTAAGGACGAAAAATTCTCGAAATGCCTAAAAAAAAGGAGAGATTTAAGAGAATTCTTGATGTTTTATGACCCTCTCCTCCTCGAAAGTTACCTCAAAATAATCTTTCGAAATTTCGAGAAAGTAATTGCTTGAGGGATTTTCTAATTCATTTTAATTTTCTGTGACGTTTTTAAGTATGAATCGCAATAAAAGCCCGTGTGATGTCCTTTATAAGGGGTCGAATCTATATGTGTGTAGGTTGATCATAAAACTGCATACTAATATGAGACCTCAAAACCAGAAGGGACTTGATTTCCTTTGGAATGGAATTCGTTTTTGAATGGGCTCATATTCACTATGCATTACTGATAACGAATATTATCAGTGGAAAAATAGATTTGATCCCTTTTGGTTTTGAGTTCGCGAATAGAAAAGGTTCGAATGAAAAATTACGTAAATGTTGTAGGTGGACATGTCGAAATGAGGTAGAGCGTCAAGATGTCAAAATGTCATTTTGTTTGGTATAAAATATTTTTTTTTTTTTTTGGAAGTACCATTCACACTGACGTAACGATAGATTCCTGCAATACTCTTGATAGAACGTCTCTTGAGAAAATATTTTGAAAAAACGTTAATAAAAGATGTTAAATGTCTTAATTATGATTACCACGTCAAATGCACAATTAGAAAAAAAATTGCTATGAAAGGTCTTGACCTAAAATAGGCAAGTCGTACTCGTACTAAAAAATATTTTTCTCTGCAGGTTTTGAAAGTAAACACCCGACCAATTACAGGCCAATAGAGAAGTCACATGTTTTGAGATGACTCCATCGTTTAATTGTGCTAGGGGAGATATGGCAAAAAGCGTAATTTTGACTCAGTAAAAAAAACTGTTAACTTCCGAAAAGAGAAAAAACAAAAATTTTAATTTGAATGCCCGCCAAAACGGAACGTGACGTCATCTGCCTAAAAGTGGTTGTGTTCATTTCTGAAACTCTGAACGGCAGCGACGGGTTCGGAACGAAATACGCGTAGGAACGAGACTTTTTGTTCGTATATAATCCACCACTAAAAAATAATCAATTTCGGGTAGGTTCTGCGAATCTCCCTTCTCAAAACCGGCCGACACTTGTAGTTTTGGCATATCCACAATGAAATAAAATTGTTATACCCTAGCAACCTCAATAGAAAAAGTAAACAAACAAAACGTGTTTCGCTTCAAATTCGATCTCTCGCTTCGAGTTCGATATCTCGCTTCGATACAGGCAGATGACGTCATACCCATAGAAAATCGTTTAAGGAGGGATCACGTGAAAAAAACTTTTCCGGACTTTTTTTTCTTTTACTTTTAATTCGATGAAAAATTTTCACGTTAAAATACTAGTTTTTAATTAAGAGCATAATACACATTAGTTTCCAGCGAAAATCTCAAAACATGCTATTGCAGCTCTCGGCTTCACCGCTAGCTGTAATTGGTATGTACTGTAAACTTGGTCTAGTACTTGAAATATTTACCTTCGACACCGCCAATGGAAAATACTATTCAAATAGACTCCAAATACAGGAACCTATCAAAATTCTCAATGCAAAAATGCATTTGAACTTTTCCAAAACCATAATTTCAAAGGTTTTTCCCCGTTTTATTGTTTAAAGAAAAAACCGTATATCTGATTTTATATCAAATACTTTTCCGAACCTTCCTTTTCAACTTAAATCCAACGCGTCTTATTGAAAATTGAAACTGTTTAATAAATGTCAGGGCAGGATTTTAAAAGAAAGAGCTTTCGCCACTTTCCGTTCTGATAGAAAATCGAAGGGGAAGAAAATAAGAAACAAAAAAAAGGATCATATACGTTATTATTTTGTAAACTGACAGGAGTGTCTATATAGGCTCATTTGACAACGGAAATAAAAATCCTGAAGGCATGTGTGTGTGGTGCTTGAGTTCCCTTTCTATCTTATTGTCCTTTGGAAAGTCGCTCATTCCCACTCAACTGCCATTCATATTCAATGAATGAAAAGTTTTAACCTTTCGGATTTTAATATTATGCTGTTTACGGATATTTCTTGCTTCCGCGTACAAAAGGAGAAGAATTCGTTTCATATCACGGTAATTACATGCCGCAAATGTAATTTTCGGAATGTAAGAGATTTTCATGCATAAAACGGAAATTAAATCCAGCTATTAAAATATTTCGAATATAAGTATGACTTTTTCCTCCGTTTTTGATGTATTATCTTGCGAAAAATCTAATTTAAAACACTCATCTCAAAAACAGACATGTAAACTACCTCCGGCGTTTAGAAAGAAACTTTCCGGTTTTTTTTTCTTCTTCTTCCAGTCAATTAAATGTTAAGAAAAACTTTGCAAAACTTGTCGAGAATCCATCACATGAGATGTTTTACCCTTATCATCTTCTTTAAATTTTTAAATTTTTTTCGATGTTATTTACCAATGTATTATTTATTTTATTTTGTACGTTTTTTTTTTCAGCAGGGGCAGATTAATTATGATGAGTCTTAAGAAGGAAATATAATCACCTTATTTGCATATTTGTAAAATTTGTCATACTAAAAATATGTTAAGAGAGTGCATGGCTTTTCTCAGTCTACTTCCTGGTTTTTATTCGGGCTTGGCTACAAATTTACAGTTACGTCTTTTTATTGTATCAGTTTTTCCTCTCTCTTTGAGCACCTCTCAAGGATTATAACTTTTTCACTCCGCAGATAAGCCTTGATTTTCAGTTATTTTTCTTACCATATAAATTCGGTAGCTTTAATTTAATTTAATTGCTTTATTAATCCAAACACGACCGTTTCAAAGTAATTATTTCAGGGAAAAAGGCGACTCATATCAAATAAGCACGTGAGATCTTCTTCACTTCCCTTTTATTCCCCTAGAAAAAAAAAGAAAAGAAAAATTAAGTCCGAGACCAAGAGAAAAGAATTATTTTCATGGAGTTATTAAATTTTTTTTCTCTTGTAGCATAACTGGATTCTTCCCTTGACACGGTAGTGTATTTTTATAAGCTCAAATATTGAAATAAGCAGTCACGAGTCAACTTTTTAAACTGTCAGAAAATGAATTCATCATAATTTTTTTCTTTGTTTTCTTCCTTTTTTATTATTTTCTTGCCCACGTCACGCTTTTTTTTTTCAACTTGATGTCTTTCACTTCTACACCATTTTTTCTTTAAAAAAATAATAATAATTCGTGGAGGGACACGCTCATAAATTAAAGACCCTTCTTTGCTTTCATTTATTTTTCATTTCAAGATCTTCCTTTCGAAATAATAAAGTAACCATTTCCACTAAAAGGTGATGTAATAATTAAAATGGCCATTCTTATTGACGCAAAAAAAAGTAGGGCTTTTATCGAATTAAGTCGATTCCCGGTACGACGAGGGCTTCGAGGGAAAAAACCGCATCCAATAATAATTTTGTAATGAATATAAAAAGGGTAAAAAAAGAAGCTATTAATCTTTATTCGTCCTTGGTATTATCGATTTCTACAATTGAATGAAGCGGATGCACATATAGTGAAGCACTTCCGAAGAGACAATAGAATTTTCGTTTCGCCGGAAATTATGTCCGATGATTCTAAATACCGAGCCCTGGGCGTTGTGAATGTCCTATGTACGTAGAAATTTATTTATTTTTCGATTTTTTTGTCCCATAGATTTAACAATTTTTTTTTTTTTTTTTCCGGAGGAAGAAAAAATTATTTTTAATTATATAAAAAGCACTGAATAAGAAAATATTGCATACCGATGAACAAATAGGGCGAATAAAAATCCCCTCGTTACGAAGGAAACTAAAATAAATATATTTTAAAAAAAAATGTCATCCAAAACATCGTTTTTAGCATCGTGCCGACCAACCAACTGAGCTTGATCTTCTTAACTAAAGCCGAGAAAAATTACTTTTATAAAATAAAATAAGATAACGTTTTTGGACTTTCAAAAAATTTTTTTTAAATTCGATTTTTCACTTCAAGTATTATTATTAAAAGAAAAAAAACATTACAACCTTCTTTGAAATGCTCAAAAAACTTATTTTTTTTGTGGTGGGGGGCTTGGAACGTGACAAAAAAAATCATCTTTTGAAAATATTCATGTACATGGAGATCTATTTAACGCTCAGTTTTTTTTTTCATTCGCATCTTTCTATCGCAAAAAGCTGATTTTCATCTTCAGGAAAAAAATAGGATGGAATATTTTCCAACAAACAGCTTCGGGTCCCATTCAAATTTTTAATCAAAATCATAAATTTAAACTAGTTTTTTGTACTCTGACGGTAGAGCTTGATAAGGAGATCGTAATTCACGAAAATGTCACCTTTTGTCAGTAATACTCTTTAAGAATTTATTTTTTTCTTGATATAGTGACTGAAATGTTCGATTATCGAATTCAGAAAAAAAAAATTGAGCGACACAAAGTTGACGAATAGTGAGAAAGAATTCGGTGAAACATAGATGAGGTGGTAGGCATCCTCATATGGAATTATTTTTGGTTCCCAAAGAGACTTTCTCCGGGGTTTTTTGGGTCGTAGAAACCAAAGAAACCATCCCCGTTTTTGGCTTAAGCGAAGGAAAATAATTAGACCATTTTAGTACTAAAAATTCGATTTTTTTTTTCCAAAATTTTAAATTTAGCGAAGCTCTGTCTCCAAAAAATGTTATTTTCGGGCGGAAACGGTCTTTACCGGCGTTAAAAACCCCGGAGAATCCAATGAAACCATCGCCGATTTTTTTGGATTAATAGAACATCGTGTGACTCTCATTTTAGTACTCTAAAAGTTGAATATTTCTCACAAAATTATGAATTACATCAATTTTCGCTGTCTAGACTGTTTATATTTGTGGGAAAAAGTACTATACCGATGTGAAAAAACGTATAGAATCGACTAAAATCGTAATTCGACTATTACCGTTCAAATCAATACCGACTAAGACTATTACCGTTCAAATTCGTAATCTACGCAAAATTTCCGATAGGAAACGACGGTCTTTTATGTGAAAAAATTTTCATTTTTGGTCCTCAAACGGGCTTTTTGAAAATTTCAAGGCCATTGCGGCAACTCAAAATGTCATTTAAAAAATCTGAAAAAAATTAGGGTTAATAGTATTATAAAGAGGCATCGATTTCCATATCAGGCATTTTCAAATTCAAAAATTCGCGTATTTCGACCCGCCCAAATTTTCATCCTCTGCCTGCTATCCCGAAACGGGAAGGCAGTGATGTCTGAAGAAGTGGCCCGCTACGCTCTGCTTCTATATGGGTCATCAAAATGCCTTCATCTCATTTTGCATGCTCCTTTTAATTCTCGACTAAAAATTCATTTTAAATAATAAAAAAAAAATAATGATCAATAAAGTTACCCTTGAGATCCGCAACAAATATTTTCTATAAAATATTTAGAAAATTCCCGCTTAGAAATTTTTATCTTTTAAAAATCAAAATAAAACATATTTTCTCGTGCATTGTACAACAAATAACATGTTTTTTCCTCCGACTGTGCAAAAAAATGAAGACAGCAGAAAAAAAAAACTAGAATACAAGGAAATATAGTCTTGCTGAGTTAAACACAAATCAGACCCTGCCTGAGTGAGATACACGAATGCTAAAGTTATGGTTTTCAAATCGTTTTCTTTTTTATTTTCCCTATTCCTAATTCTTTGTTTTGTTCTCTTTTTTCGAGATTGTTTTCCGAAAAAAAAGGGGGAAGGCGAATAATTTAGAAGTGAAAAAAGCAAGCGAATCATTTTTTTCTTTCTTTTCTGCTTTAAAATGATAAGAAATTGGATGATGCGAAGTTCTGTGGAAATTTTAATGATACTCGTTTTATAAAAAAAAAGTAACATTTTTTTTTTCTCGAAAAAGAATAGGGAGAAAACTTTGAGAATTTCCTCGATAACAAATGTATTAGTCGAAAAGAATGAAACTTTTAGTTGCCATGAAATTAATCATTTTCTTTTTAAATATGAATATCTTGCGAATTCATTTTATTAGTTTATAAATTTTCGCTTTTTGTAAAGGAACAATCTTTCCCCCCGCCCCCTACTGTTTTTACATATTTTATTTTCCTTAAGAAGAATCAAGAATCCAAGTTTGCTTTTGAAGTTTTTAGCTCGTTAAAACTTGCGATTAATTAAACGTCAACAAGTGACTTGTTGCAGTAACGAAATTTTGTTTTGTTTCAGATTGCACAAAATGCGGGATTTTCGAGAACCGTGACGTTCGATTCCGGGAAAGTACCGGTGTGAAATTATTAGAAAAAAGTATGTGGAAAGGATACGAGTTTAATTGGCAATGAACCAGTGTAAGGATTGCGCTGTGTTTATCACGTTCATATGCATTGGATTACTTTCGATAGTCGATTCTAGTCACCATGAAAAAGGTAAGACTAAAAAACTAACAAAATAAAAATAAAAAAAAGATTTATTTTCATGACGTCGATGAAGAGAAGATTGAAGAAAATAAGGTGTTCCGCGGTTATCAGCACGAGATGTTTAATAAACGAGATTTGTCTTCCCAACTTTTCTTGCAAAACTTTAAAAACAGAGTTGTTAAGAATTTTTCCCAAGAGATTTTATTTTTACCCCGGCTCAAAACAATGGAAAGAGACTTTGTTTTATGGTTTTCCCAGCCTTGTTCACTGGGTTAATAATTAAATTACAGCAATTACGACAGAAAAAAAATTTTTGACGATGCTACACAGTGACATATAGGACGTTTTTTTAAAAATATTCGCTTCATCTAATGACTGAGATCTGAATTGACGAGGCGGAAAAAGTGATATTCTTACAAGATTTCTGGGCAGTCAGTCGGGAAATTTGTTTTCTGAGAAATAGATTGTTGTCTTTACCTTTCTTCAGGTTTCATTTTCGTAGGTTCAAATCGTTTTTTCTCTGTTGGAGAAAACAAAAGGTAATTGCTTTGCAAAAGATGAACAATATCAATCGTATTATGATCATTTCTTTTTTTCAATTGCAATATACTGTATAATTGTTCAGTTCAGCTTACCATAATCCGACAAAAAATTCTTATCAAACATCTTTTTCTAACAGGAATAGGGCACGTCGAAATGACGTCATTTTGCTTCCGGGAAAGAAACATACCCCATGAGACCTTTTTTGCTAGGAAAAAAAAAAAAACTCTGATCTGGGAAAATAGTTGAAGGTTTACCGCATCCCATTCAGAATTTTACATTTCATAGTTTAAAATCCCCGTGACCAACTTTTTTTTTATCGAAAATAAAATAAATCTTATGAAAAAGAAAATGTTCTTTGTGTCGTAGCTACGACATAGCTTTGTTCAGTTTAAAAATGATAAAAATCCAACTACGAAAAAAGTTTTTTTTTAAATCGTACAAAGAATACGACTCTATCATTCCTTTTCCAAAAAATGCAAAATCTAGTCACTTTTCCCTTTGACGTTCTTAGTTTTGATTCCGTCATAAAAAGGATTTTTCTTACTACTTCAAACTCCCCGACTCCCGCGCAATTTTTTTAAAACTTTTTTTTTCTTTCCTAAAAAAACAAACATGCTGTTTGTTTAGTAGCTGACGGAAGACAATATGCACAAATAATCTCGGAGAAAGCAATACTTCTCCAAACAAGGCTTATAAATCTTATCGCAAGACTAGGAGGAACCTTTTTTTTTTTTTTAGGAAAGAAAGTTTTTTAATGCTCTGAAACTAAAAGATGTCAAAAGCCTTTCAGTTTATTTAAATCAAGTAATATTCGTCGTTTGCGTATAAAGAAAAGTCATTTCTTATTCTAGAGTTGATTTTTAAAAATTTAAAGGAAAACTTCCCCCGACAAAGTTTCGCATTGTAAAATAATACCTTATGAATAGAGAAGCTTTTAAGCTTGTTGCATTTTACGTATTCGGTGCCTTGTACAAGGAAATGTTTTCGCATTTCTCTCCTCGACAGAGTTCCCCTCCCAACTTGTGAATGTATAACAGTTGAACAAAACGAAAGCGCTTGAACTTGGGCTGGATCACGTCTTAACATCGTCTCATAATTTTGATCCTTGATTTCGAATAATAAGCGTTTCGTGTGACTGTGTCCCTTTTACCTAAATACCTAGTCATTGGAAAAAAAAGTTCCGGTTTATTTTTTAACTTCTCTTTTTTTATTATTAGCAAAATTATATCCAAAAACGTTATTTTATCTAACTACAGTGTAGAAAGGAAATTACAAAGTTTCGATGAACCCAAGTAAACTGTTGATCGTAAGGGATCCATACTAATACTTTTTAGCTTTTTTCCTACACAAAGTAAAAGTCTTTCATTTAAAAATAAGTTTCTTTTTTCTTTATTTCCGTTACTTAAAATTGGTTCTGAGGAACTAGAATTCGAAACCAGTCATAGGCCTATTTCTGATGCGTGAAAAATGAATGTTTTGATTAAAAATAAAGTAATCAGTTCATCAAAAATTTTGGCTTCTATTTTTTTTTGGCCAGTAAATTTATTTGGTTCGCCAGTAATTTTTAATTTCTTTTCCAGTATTTTTTATTTAAATCTGTCAGTATTTTTGGCAGTAAATTTATTCGAATGGTCAGTAACTAATTTATTTTGATCAGTATTTAAATAATTTTGGTCAATATTTAAATAATATTGGGCATCATTTAAATTATATTTGGGCAGTATTTAAATTATTTTCGGCAGTATATTCATAACTGTCGGAATGATACTTGATTTTATGATCTTGAACATGCAGATAAAAATTTACCGTAATTGTTGAAGAAGAGCCTTCAACACCTTCTTCGGACGTGCACGTTTGGTCCACGTAAGTTCCATTAAAGAGATTTTATCTTCCTGTTGCAAAAGCTACAGTCTTACTCTATACCACATTATTTAATAAAATCTGCAGCACAAGGGGTGTCCAGTTGTATTGCCATTTAATAAGCACGTTTAGCTATTTCTTTAATTTTTAATTTATTTGTATTTTTCATTGCACTTTTTTTTTCCTTTCTTTTTAACTGCCCAAAAAAATTTTTTTTTATAAATACTGGTAAAAATCTTTTTTTTACTGGAAAAAAAATTAAATTACTGGCGAAATAAATATTTTACTGGCCATAAAATGACTGATAATTATTCACAGCCCATTTAAATAATTTTCTGGCCATCAAAATAAAAAATTGAGAATAAACGATTAAAAAATGACTGACCGAAGAAATAAATTTACTGCTCAAAAAAATATAATCCAAAAATTGTTTACTATTTAGAAGGTATTTATGTTAATTTTAAAGTTGTATTACCTCTTGCATTAAGTTTCATCGCCGTGATAAAAATATGTTTAATACTTTTTCCCCAGTTTTCTAAAAGCTAAAATAGGAGAGCCGATTGGCCGGTGTTTTGGGCCTTTTGCTATTTCCGCTTACTGTTTGTAACGGATAACTTCCTGTAAATCAAATAACCGGTACTATATGGTTTTTATTCTGATAAAATTTTGTTCCTGTGCGGGGAGACCGCCACCTCTAAACCACACCGTTTAAATTTCGCCATCAGTGTAAAAAAATCACACGAATCGTGTGATCTCATTACAGCATGTGATGGGGTTGCATGAATCGTAATAATACGATTACATATTGGGACCCAAAAAGGCGAGTTGTCAATCCTGCTCCTTTGTTGTAAAAACCTACTCTTTTTTTTAATCAGGGGGTTGTCCATTAAATACGTTAGCATTATTTTTGCTATTTTTGACGCCCTCTTCCCTTGTCATCAAAGGTTAGCATTTCGGCACCCCCCTAAAATTACGTTAGATTTCGGATACCTTCTCCTCAGAGCATGTTGTAAGAAATTTTCAGTAGGTGACAAAAGGCCAAAGATATTAGGCGGAGGGCCGCAACCCCCCCCCCCCCCCCCCCTCCCGCCCGTGATGTAAAAAATTTTCAATTTTAAAAATTCAAAATTAGAAGACTACCAATTTTTTTTTTTTTTTTTTTTTTGACCTTGAATGAACTTTAGACTTTGGGGCGGAGAGGAAAAAGAGAATCAGAAGCAGGTACAGTCTTGAAAACTGGAAAGGAAAGAGGTATTTGAACTTTGCTTTGAAAACGTCACTAGCCTACCTGATAAAAAGACCAAAAGCAGGCAGCTGAAGGGGAGAAGAGAATAAAAAAAAAAGTTTGCAGAAGTCTTTGACCGGATTAAATTTGAGATACCTTCCGGTATCCTTTATCAATGAAAAAGAGTATTCAAAAAACAATGCAAAAATTTCTTGGAAGGTTATTTTTAAACATTGATATTTTTACAACCAGCATTCAATGGACCAGACAAATCTTTTTCAAAATATCCCATGGAAAAAAATTAAAAACAATTTCTATGGCTTCTAGAAAATTTTTTTCTTGTCACCTAGTGGATCGAATTTTCTCTCTCTGGGTGACAAATTTTGGGCACTAGGTGACATAAATGTCACCCAGTTCTTATGTTACAACATGCTCTGCTTCTCCTTATTTTTTTTAAAATTAATATTTAACATTAAGAGGAGGCTTCACGGAATTCGAGAAGGAATGGCTGTTTTGTTTAACACTCGATTTATGGGGGAAAAAATCGAATTTCAGGTATCTAACGAACTCCTTTGACTTCTTCTTGTATTTTTGGTACAAGTTTCAACTTGTTCCAAGCAAACAAAAACCAGGAAAACAAAATCAAAGATTTTTGACCGCAATTTTTTTTGAAATTATTTTCCCGTCGTCCATACATCTTAGACAAGTTGAAACTTGCATTAAAATTTCCGGGATATATCAGAGGAGTTCGTTAGATACCTAAAATTTGGATTTTTTCATCGTAGATCGAGTATTCGACAAAACAGCCATTCCTTCTTGTATTCCGTGAAGCCTCCTCTTAAAAAATTCTGAAATTCTTTGGATCTTATTTTTGCAAAGAAAAGGTTTTTTTTTTTTTTTTTTTTTTACTTAAGCAAATGCGCTGGTAAAATTGAATTTTTTTTTTTTTTTTTTTTTTGTGAGTTAGGTTACATAATTTAAAAATTTTAATTATTTTCATTTTTTCACTTTAAAACATGAGACGAATGCTAGCGTTGATATGTAAACCCCCTCTTGTTAGCAAAAGTTAGAATTTTAAATACCCCCTCCCCCCTAACTTGCCAACGTGGTTTGTGGACGACCCCCCAGATAATATAGGCTAATAAATTTTCTAATTTTGAATAAGTGGAAACGCGTTTGAAAAAATGTTTGAAGAAAGGAAATATTTTGTGGAGAAACAAAATCACAAAGTTAAAAAGAAAATATTCAACTATGAAAACGAAATATTTTAATGCAAAAATTGTCGGGGAAATGCTCTTGCAGACGGGAAAAAAAAATCAACTATCACAAAAGAAGCTTTCCTTTTATTCTTAAAGTTTAGGAATATCAAAAACTTCATTTCTTATCTCTCAGATATGTAATAATATGAAAAGTCGGCTTTTAATAAAAATCGGCTTTTGAATACGAGTAAATCTCAAAACGTTATAAACTTCGAATGAGAAAAAAAAAAGGGGGGAAAGAAATATGAAACAAAAGCTGTAGTATATTACAGGAAACTCGAAAAACAGTGAATACATTGAAAAATAAATGAATGGAGCAACAGAGAGTCTAAGAAATAAAAAAGCAAAGTGATATGCCGTTTTATTTTTTCCCCTCGGCTTTTTCCTTAGACATAAAAACATACAATTGTAAGTTACGTCGTAAACATTGCGTTACGATTAAACATCGCATTACTTTATACGAGAAAAGTGTTTAAACAAGTGGACCAGGTGCTGTGAGGTGAAAAAAATCTGCAGGAATGAGTGTCAAAGTTGAAAATGTCTGCCCGCGATTTCTGGTCGTTCCACCCTTAAAAAGCCATAACTAACTAATTTGAAATAATTAATTGCGATATTTACGAAGGTCTTAAACAGTTTTCAAAGCTTCATTTACTCGATTAAGCTAACCTGGTTTTCGGTAAAGGTTACTTATTGTTATCGTCAATCTTTGATCTTTATGATTTTACGTTGACCTTTTTTCCCTCCCATACTCTTTTAAATTTTTTTTTCTTTCTTCATTTTGTTATCCTGAAAATGACACTCAAAAGTTTTAAAATTTTATTTTAAACTTCTCCTCTGCATAACAAACAACTTGATTGACTTAAGGACTTTTTTTTCTAAAAGAAAAAAAAGAGTGTCATTGGCAAAGGGAAAGAAGATGAGAAAAATTATTTCTTTGTGCCATCACGGGTAAATATTTTATCTTATCATTAAATCAAATTTTTATTAAATTACTTTTAAAGGAAAAGAAAGAACGATCGATCGATCAACTTTTTGGGTTTGTTTAGTTTGCAGAAAAGTATCAAAGATTGGCTTTATAGATTTTCAATTTTATTTCGTTAGAATTTTTTTTTACAAGGGAATTCGGGATGAATGTTCCCAATATCCGTTTAAAAATTTCGAAAATTTATTCTTTCTTTAGCCTGACCCTGATCGGTAATAAATAGTATATTTTACGGTTTTAGATGTATCTCGAAAGTTTAGTCTTACAGATAATTTATATTGGATGGATTTTTTGCTTATTTTAGGGAAAAAATACGACGATAAAATTTTTCCTCTTGATCAAACCCTTTAATTTTTTTTAAACTGGGAAACTTTGAATTTTTGTCCTCAGATTGCAGAAAAAGAAATGAAAAGGTGTATAACAATGGGTTTTTTAGTTTAAGCAACTTTCCGCGTTATTCATGTCAAATCAATGGTAAAGAAGTAAGAAAAGGAGAAAAAAGCAAAGAAATCTCATACAAAAGATGTTCCGAAGAGAACAAAATCATTACAGAGCCATTCCGATTTGATATTTAATTAAAATAAGAGACTCGTTATTTTGGTGTCTTATTTAATGGTTGAAAAAAAATCTGCACGGTGAGTTGGGATTTTTAACAGTTGCAAAAATAAATTCTGTTGGGTTTTAAATCTCGATCTTTTGTATGAACTAAATAATATTTTTTCCCGAAAGAAACTAGTGTTTTCGCTTATAATACGAAAAAAATCAAAATAAGTTCTGCATTTATTTTTTTTTAATAGTCAGCTTGGGAAAACTTTGGAATTCGATGGTTTAGTTCTCATGCATCTGCACGGGAGTCAAGAGTATAATTTAAAGGGATCTACAGTATATTTCAAGTAAATAAACAAAAGTAAGGCGAAAACCGTTTCAAAATTATATCGACCTTTTCGGTGCACCCTGTTTAACCCTTTTCTGACGTTATAGTGACTTCGGAAAAAGCTGTTTCCGGAAAGCGCTTATATTTCAAGTTTAGTTTCATCTTAAGTTTCATCAACAAAAATGAAGTACAAAAGACGTTAAGCAAGTTTCAGGCAAATTTTTCATTCCTATGTTTAGCTTATGGGAATGGTTCTTTTCTATATTTACCTTATTACATATCATCAATTACAATGTCAATACAACATCAAATACACATCATCAAATATAACATACATCAATCATCACATTACTGTAAAATTTGGATTAAACATGACTTATTTCCAAAGTTCCAACTTAGTGTGATGGATAAATGCTTATAAATTAATTAATTTTGCCTATAAACATGTATTTTTTTTACTTCCATAAGCTAAACATGAGAGTCAAAAATGTTTTTAAATTTTAAAATTTGGATTAAGCTTGACTTATTATTAGCTTTTAAGACAATCCACCTTCTATTCCTCAGGTAGGATAACTAAATTTTTGAAAACTAAGTAGAGAAAAATTGATTGGAAGCTGGATTCGAACCAACTAGGACTCACACATCCTTGACCGCTCGGCCATTCCAATCGCATTTTCCTCTACTTAAATGATTCGTTTCATTGATATTAACACATATGAACTAAGTAGGTCTTTACGACATTCGACTTTCGTTCGAGATATCTAGGTGAATCACACCTTTTACGCCAAGAGGGACTTATGTCCAAAGTTTCAACGCAATCTGATGGATAGGTGCTCATAAATGAATTAAAATGAACTGATAATAAATTTATTATCGCCGTCTGTAGAATGCACTTTCTGTTGATAATAAATTTGTTATCGCCGTCTGCAAAGGTAAAGAAAATTCGATTGTTTTCTCACTAATCCAAGTGGTCGTTTGAGAAAATGGAGTTAGGCAAAGATATCATGTTTAAATTAAATCAAAAAAAGTTTTAACCTATTATGGAAGGAGTATGAATGGGCCTGATTTTTGAATTTCCTCTCATTCCCTCTTACCCAAACCTAAGA
This sequence comes from Liposcelis bostrychophila, assembly GCA_037577465.1. Taxonomy (NCBI): domain Eukaryota; kingdom Metazoa; phylum Arthropoda; class Insecta; order Psocodea; family Liposcelididae; genus Liposcelis; species Liposcelis bostrychophila. Next base: position 15,832,601 of record CM075212.1, on the reverse strand, counting down.
ATTTATCATCAATTTTAAGGAGAAATAAAAATTTCCAAAGATAGATATTTCCATGAGTTTGTTTTAAAATAAATCACATTTAATTCCATGAGTTTGTTTTAAAATAAATCACATTTAAAACACGATAAAAAATTTTATGTTAACTTGCTCAAAAAGGGTTACACATTTTTTATGTTAAAAAAAAATTGAATGTTATTGTCCATAAGACAGAGGTGAACTAACGTATCTCCATGGTAAATATGATTGGACATAGTCTGTTTCGAGTGTTTATGAAAATCACGTGATCATGCGATTGCAAGTTTACACGCTCATGTTGCCGTAAACATGAGCGTTGCCGTAAACACTTTGAAAATTGATACTTAATAATTAATATAAAAATATTTAACGTCTTTTTACCTTGTTAAAATAATCTTCATGTAGTTATTTTAAATTTTTTTAAAAATCCAGTTTGGGAATTTAAGTTTTCCTGAAATGAGCACTCCATTATCAAAATTCTACCAAATTTTTCTGAAATTTCCACTTTGTTTAGTGACCACGCAGCCATTCTTTTAAGTGCTGGAAATTACTCTTTGCAAGATCTAAATAGAACACAAGGGAGCACCAACATCCAATATCGGACTTTCTTTGTGATATTAATTCCGTTTCATCAAAGTGTGATATTTTAATTCCGTTTTAAAATGCTTCCGTTAGCGTAAACTAAACAACTAAAAATTCTCAAAGTAAATCTTAAAAAAAAAAAAAAAAAAAAACATTTTACGTTCATTTCATTTGAATAGCGAGAACCATTTTTCATTCTAAACCTGTGCTTCGAATGACAAACAAAGAATGAATTTCAGGACAGTGTACTTCCATTTTCGCTATTTAAGCCCCATTAAAAACACAAGTCCGAATGTCCATAAAATTTCGTTGAGAAATTTTTCCTTTCACCATTTTTTTTTTTCCGGCGAACATGTTTTCCTTCAAAAATTCTTCTTTTTTCCGTTCATCTCTTTTATCTTCCAATTGTTATATTAGTTTCTTTTTCTTTTCATAACAGTTTCAAATCGAGAAAAATACTTCTCTTGCATTGTTTCTTTCAGGCGATTCGTTTAACTTCGTCAGGAACGTAATATGCCATTTGATTCCCTTTCAAATTATCAAAACTAAATGCTTTGAATTCAGCGAACATCAAATGTGCGGTTTCGGTCGTGCTGAATAATTTACATATCTAGGTTAGAGAAATTTTCACAAAATTACACAATTAATCTCAGTTCTCTATTACAAATAAATAAGGAAATAAATAACCGCATTTTTAACAGTTTATCCTATTGGGAGTTCGTCCGGGTTTTCATGCTTCACGATATATGCAACCGGGGTTTTATACATTTGTTGCTTATTACATTTTCTCTTTTAAAATATGAAAAGTATAAATGACCGTAAAACGATTTAAAAAGGCATTGAAATCGAAATCCGTTTCCATAAATTACACGGTGAAAGGAAAAGCCATTTGGTATATTTGTTATGAAATTTTTCCGGGATCGTTTTACAAATGATACAAAAAAAAAAAAAAAAAAAAAATCTTAAAATTTATAGATAGCATTGCGGAACGAAAGAGATTGGAGCTTTACTTCGAAAAAGGGGCAGAGTAAAGAAACGAAAAAATCTTAATAATTCCATGCAAATATGCTACACGAAACGGCATAATATTATTAAAGTTAAATTCAAGATCAATCATAGGGCCACTTATAAACTTTCAGACCATTATAAAGTGAAGGAGAATATCTCTTTACGAAATTGTTGCGTCATAAATGTTTGGACACGGTCCTGGTGATGTCGAAATGACCTCTAGTCAGCACTGAACATTGGGTAGGTTATGTTCAATTTTCGTTTTTAATAATTGAAAACGGTTCTTTATTCTCTAATAGCCTGTTTTGACTTTTTTCATCAATTCTGCAGATAACAACGTAACTTCTTCGGACTTGAAAAAAATTATTTTTTCTGATTTTATGCAGTACATAATGCAATTTTGTTTCTGTCGCTTCGGGCGCTGGAAAAAAAATATACCAGGTTCCGTTTTTTTTAGAGTGTTTACATGTAACGGTTTTCTTATGGGTTTCCCTGACAACAACAGTCTGAAAATAGACCGACACCTGGTATTTGTAAAATAGGTTAATTTTTTTTTTCTTTCCTTATTTTGAATCAACTTGGTTTAGCTCAGCTTTAAAAAAAAAGACAGTAAATTTTTACTTTCAAATCGCATTTAGACTTCATTTTTAGCTCCGTTTTCTACGAAAAAAAAATTCTTTTTAAAATCCCTCCCTGGAGGATCGATTCAAGGGAAAAAAGATTATGCAGACAAGTAATTAAAATTACTCGCGAACGAAAGAGGAAAAAAAAGGTAAAAAAAAAAAAATGTGAAAAAAGTATGGGAAAATTGCTTTAAAAGTCATTTTTTTTACGTACCGGCTTTCCCAGATTGCTTTAATACCTTTTTAAAACACAAATTCTGTATAAATGAAGTGCTGTATTTAAGATCCAATTTTTGCCTTGTTTTGTATTTACAAAACTCCACGTGCTTTATGTATTTGGTTTTTACCTTAAAAAAAAAAAAAAAAAAAAAAGGTTTAACGCGTTTAACCTTTTCTGATCCGAGAACCGTACGGTAACCTTTTAGCCTGCCTTTTCTTTACACTTACTCTGTTAATGCTTCCCTTTCTTCCTCAAAAGATTTCATTTTTATTGTTCATGCAAAGCATTAAAACGAGAAAAAAGGAACTCGACAAAAAAAAATTCGCATTCACCGGTTTCTTCGGAATTTGAATGTGCACGTTGACTCCAGATCGGGGAAATAGGCAGCGGTTTAGTGGAAATAAGTCTCGAAATTTTGAAAACGCATTATCGTTTTGGAAATTGCAACGTGTATTTTAATAATTGATGAGTTATCGATCGGCTAGTTAAAAGTATAACTCGGAGGAAGGGGGCAAGATGTAATGGATTTCTCTCCGCATACTTGCTAATATCTCAGGATATATGGATTTTCCATTACAACACGTTCCCCTGGGTTTTACCTTTCCTTGTGTGTGGCCTACATTCAAAAATGGATCGTAATACGCAGAATTTTCCTTTAAAATAACTGATTGTAAGTTTCTTAAGGGTTTTAAATAATATATATATCCCACTGTACGAGACGATATGTTGTCGTGGTTTTTCATCTTTTCACCTCTTGATGTTCTTATACCCCGTTGAAAATAAGATGAAAACTGTTTAAAAACGAATTAGATTTTAGGTATAGTCTCGTAAACAAGGAATAGGGCAGAGGGTGCTTAACCGCACTTGTATAAACTTTTTCTAATTTATGAAATTTCACTATATCGTTTATGTTACTTACATAAAGTGATTTGAAGCCCTTTTGATAGAAGAGTCTTAGGCTTCCCTTAGCCTAGTTAATTAATTACGGGCTGACTAATGATGGGGTACAAGAATTTTTTGAAGTGTGAATGTTTTTGAATATGGGACTTTGCGTTGGATGAACAACTGAGGTGGCCCATTAATTATCAAAGTAGCCAATGAAAGATTATTGTCTGCGACATGCTCAATTTGACCTTTACAAAAAATTTTCAAGCCAATTTTTTTTTTTTTTTTTTTTCTCGAAAGTGTAAATACATACAGGCTTTAACAATACTCGAGTTTTCTCAAAAAAAAAGTTAAAATATCTTTATGCCAAAAACCGAACAGTTTTCTTAATAATGTTACGAAAAAATATTATGGCAATTTTTTTTTTTTTTCGGTATAGCATATGAAAATGTTTTTAGCCTTCTTTCTCTCTTTATTTGAAAAATTTTATTTAGATCCTGGTTGAAACAATATGTATATTTCACATATGAAAAAAAGTGTAAAAAAGGTAGGATCTTTTTTTTTCTTCTTCCAAAGAAGGGTAAGTTTTCTCAGAAATGACCTAAAGTTTTTTTTTTTTAATATTTTATTCAATAGAAAAAGGTTTTACGTGAAGTAACTTTTAGTTTTCTTGTCCGGTGGCCACTGGAGAAATTTAAAATTAATGCCTCTAGAACGGTTTTTTTTATTTTTATTTTTGTATTCAAATGTTTGAGAGAATAAGCCTTTTTACAGATGTGTGGATGAGAAAACAGCGATTACTAAAGTACCAATAACTACGTTGTACGGACTCTTTGTGCTTCGGACAGTATGTAATTTTTATTCCAACTATACCCTCCGTTTTAAACTTTTTCGCCTAGGATGCACTGGAGTGCATTGGAGATCTACAATTGGTATAGTTTGGAGTTCTTTATTTTTTTATACGATTTCAGAATTTTGAATAAAAAGATATGAAGAACGAATAACCTAACTCTGTTTTTTACAAATCTGAATTGCTGATCAGCTGGTTTAGTTTTCTGTTAATTTTCACCATTTGCTTATTTTGCGAAACCTTATTCATCAAATATTCACACCCACTCGTTATAAGCTTACTTTACATGCAGAACACAGGGCGCTGGTACCTATCTCCATCATTGTTAATATTTATAAACTTTTCCGTTTTCGGAAAACCTAACCGAATAAAAAGCCGAAAACACCGTCTTTTCCTTAGTTAAATTATGAACATCAACGCAGACGTCAGGTGAAGAAGAATAATTATTCTGTTTCGGTGTTGTCATTTCGGGGAGATTTTCTCCCCTTGCTTAAAGCAAAATAATTTAAATTTTATAAAATAAGCAGAAAAGTAGAAACGATGTTTAGATATTCCAACGTGGTCATTGTCGGATATGTTAATCCCCGCCGTGACAAACATTTTGCAGAGCGGGTTGAAGTGAGTACGCGTTTCTAACGGTGAATGCTAATTCAATTTTGAGACGTAGGAGGATATAAGGGAAAACAATGCTTCATATTCTTTCATTTATAGAGGCGAATAATCTTATTTTACTCGACCCGTACTCTTTTCTAAAGACAGTCATGGTAGAATTGTTCAAACCCGGAAGGTTACGTTTACATCTCTTCAAAGGAAAGTTTAAGTTTTTTTTTTCTTTTTCGGAAAATAAAAAATTATTTTCACGATTTACACCGACAAGTTACACACATAAACAAAACCCTGGCACCTTTTCAAAATTTATATTTGCTTTTTCAGAAAAAAAAAAGTTAACATTCGAAACTTTTTCCCTCGTAAACTACGAAAAAATTTCAAGGAAAAAACCCTTAGTTTTCCTGCACAGTAGAAATGAAAAATATTTGAAATTAGATAAATAAATAGTAAACGGATGAAATCGTAAGAAAAAAAAAACGCCGGCAGTTATTAATACAAAATTTCTAAGGAACTGTCAAGCCAAGTGTAAACTTTTACAAGTTTGTACAGAAATTTTTTCTGACGTTAACCGCGATTGCACTTGATATGTTCTATACAAGATGATTTTCGAACATGACGCCGTCACCTTAAGCCACTTTTCAGAAATTCTAAATACAGATGGGAACTTTATAAAAATTAACCGGATGCATAAATCCCTCTTTCATTTAAAATTCGACGGAAAAGTTAAAAGTGATAAAGCGACAAAAGAATGCTGCTGAAGTTTATGAAAACAAAATGCTCCTGACCCGGAACCATATTACTATTGTCAAGACGAAATGTGTGCTTTTATCCCCCATAATTCTGCTTTCAAGAGATCTCTTCTACTTTCTTTCCCAAGGACCGACGTCATTTTCCGTTCCATAAAATTTTAACATCGCATAATATTTTTTGAGGGGGGTTGAATCGGGAGTGAAAGGTAAGTTTATTTGCAATAATAACGTAAAGCTTTCGTCTTGTATAATCCGTATAATGTTTCTCGTATTTTCGTTCTTATAAATCAGCAGTTTTACAACTTTGGGAGTTTTTTAATTAAGAATTTTGAAGGTCTTAATTTGGCCGCTAAAATATTAACTGTTGCGAAACTTAAAACAATGTTTTATTTTCCTAATTCTAAAGAAGTCGTTTGATGGCTTAGGATACAAAAAATTATTTTAAGAACAGCAAGTAAAATTTAAAAATTTACGTTTATTTTAAAACTTGAATCATAATGTTTACGATTTTTTATCAGAATTTACCCCATGAGTTTTGGTACCAGCTTAGCTGTCGTCATTCTGCAGGAATTTATAGAATTTAAATTTTTCAGGGGTAACAGGTGGTAACGGAGTTGCCGGTCCCCTTAGACAGTGGCGCCTCTACTTCTTATGTGGTGAGCACCCCTCTCTGGGTTATAAGCTGGTGGTGTGCAGTAGTGCCACCACCAGTACTGACTTAAAACTGAAGATATTAGTAATTATTTTGACACGAGTTATATTCCTTTACAAAGACCTTTCTAATATTACATCTACTTAATTTTGATTATTTTTTACCCTCTCCCCCGCTCCTTCGGCAATGTTTAGCTAGGAGGGAAAACCAGGATTTGAACTCTCCCTCCAAGCGTGCTGTTCAATGGACCCACAGCTTTTATCTTTATTATTAATATTTAAATATTAATAGTATATCATAAAGTGTGTTATAAAATTGAGTTATTAAAAACTTAAACTTCATTCTAAAATTTTATAACCCGCCAAAAAAGACATCTCGTAGCCTCAGTATTACAGGGTTCTACCGTGTTCATCGTACAGTAAGTCAAACATACGGCATATAAAAACGATAATACCCTGTAATACTAAGGCGACGATCTATTTATAATTCGTTTTAAAATTTTATAACAAAAATTATTTCCAATTTTTTTTAAGTTTTTTTATTTTCTTCTACGCTTCCGGAATTTTTCTATTTATGTTTTTCTTTATTTTTGAGCCTTTGTCAAATTAAAAATGCAAGAAATAAACCGAAAATTCGGAAAAATCTGAAAAATATTATAAGTCAAAATAATTACAGGAACCATATAGCCGCTTTTAAAAATTAGTTGAAAAGTGGATAAAGGCTGCTGGTAAGTCGACCACAAGGCTCGGGTTCTATTACAAAAAATTTTAATTTTTTTTCCTTTTTTTTTTTTTTTTTTTTTTTTTTTGAAAAAATTTAAAAAAGAGCCTATAAAGACCCCATATGCTAAATATATTGCAATTCATGCATAAAATTAATACATTGCTCTGGTCTAAAATTTTAATTATAAAAATTTATAAATAGTTATAAAATTATATAATCGGCCAAAACGTTATAGCGTTATAAAATTTTATAACGCATTTTTTTTTGGGATAGCCATTACCAAAACGGATTAGGATTCATTCATCATCGAATATGATTTTCATAAAAAATCATAAGAGTCAGAAATAAACGATCAAAATATATTTCTTCAGATTTTCTTGTAAAATGGCGGAGTAGCTAAGATGAAGTTGACGAATTAAAAAATAAACTAGTAAATAAGATTCAGCTGCTCTCAAAAATCAGAACTATTAATCACGTCCCTATTCTACTTGACTTAGTATTAAATCAGCTCATTTTCGAGAATCATTTATATCACTAAAACGTGTAGAAAAAGTCGGATTTCCTTCTTTTTAAATTTACGGAAGCGTTGAATCGTTTATTAACATACAGAAACTATCTTTTAAAATAAAAAGATTCTGCTTTTTTTTTTTTTTTTTTTTTTTTTTTTCATTTCTCGGAGCGGTTAAAGATTGTAAGAGACCGATTATTGATTTGAAAAGACAAGCCATCAAGAATGATTCCTTGGATTGTGTAACTAAATTTCTTCAATTTTTTTAATATCTGAATATTTTTTTATGCCGATAAACTAATAATCTATACTATGTTTTTCTATTGTTATAATTATAAAAAAGAGAAATCCTAGATTCCCACAGTTTCTTCTTCGCTTTGGTAAACAGACTCAAGTCTTGTTTCAATCCCTATTCGAATGCCAAAAAAACTAGGAGATAAAAGGAGCCTTGAGCTTTTGGGAGCTCTGAAGAGTATTTGATGTGGCACATTCCATTCCTTTGAAAGATTTGCCCTTCGTTTTAATTACGATTCCCTGATTCTTTGTTTCCCTTTATTTATCAAGGATACCTCTTTTTAGTTGACCTTTTTGTCTAAATAAATTCTCCGGTGTTATGTTTCTAACAAAGGAGCAAACATTTGATGAACCGTATAAAAAATGTCGGAAGATCTTTTAAATTAGTCATTTTACGGGCTCGTTTTCAGAATTCAGTTAAGTGGTTTCACAATCGATTTCCTCTTCCTTATAGGAATCGATTGAGATTAACTTATTACATGATTTTGATTCTATAAAGCTTAGATTTTCCAGATATTTACTCCGACTGAGATTTCTGGAGATAAAGCAAATTCGCCTCTTCTATATTCAAAGCTCGTATTATTCGCAATAACGAATCAATCCGATTTCGATATCGATATTTATTCCGGCATAATGATTAGCACAAAGGAAGTCACCGATATAATAGAATATATAAGTAGTTTAAATTGTAAAGAGGAAGAAAAATTAAAATGGCTTAAAGCTCGTGCGAGGAGATGGGATAAGACGTCAATAGAGCAGATAGGGGACTTATGTTGAAAAGCAGAATCACGTTACAGCTAATTCACACCAAGCAGTCAGACAAGATGTTATAGAGTATCTGTGTTGGCATACATCCTTGCGTCTGAAGCGTTTGATGTGTTTCGATTATAGAGCATAAAGTATATCAAAATTTTCCAGATAATGCTTTTCTTGGTTCTGAAATCGACTTCACGTTTGTTCGACCGTCCAACTGTTTTCATGTTAACGGCAGATGCTAATCATTCAGGTTTACAGACTTTCCTAAAAACCGATAGAAAAAAGATGCCTTCTGATAATTGCATGCTTGATGTAAGTGTCATTTGGATTGTTGGTTAAAACTGTCAAAACCCGTTCTGCTAGAGAGAAAAAAAAAATGATTCTTCTTTTTTGCGAATTACCATTTTCACGCAAGTCTTACTCTTTTTAATTCATCTTTTCCCTTGTTCCATTTTTTTTTCCTGTGACTCGAAATGACGGATCAACATTAAATAAATCTTCTTTCATAATGACTCCTTTTTTTTCACGCTTTACTTTAACTGCAGGGTTGAAAAGGAGAAGCCTTCCCGTTAACTTGGCGGTTAATAATTATTTACTAGATTGACATTGATTTACGGGAAGGGTAGCAAAATTGTTGTCGACTTGGTTAGACCGCGGGACGCTAACTTGTGGAAAATATGCTTCTACCATCTGGAGTGTAATTCCTTAACGACTCTGAATCTGCGGTTGACATAGTAATTAATTCTCTCCCATATAAACCGTTAAACCGATAGTTGCCTCCTTTTCATCTGCTATCTTTAACGCGAAAAAGATTATTGGTGAGGTTTCGTTTTTAAAAAGAAGATAAAAAAAAGGGGGGAGGAAAAAATCAAAGTTGCAATCTTTCGCACGAAACAATTTTTAAAGTTGAATTTTCCAACTTTACAAAAACATTGTCAATATCTGATTCCATTATCGCGAAACTTGTATCATCCATCAATCATCCGTTTGTTCTCCGTCTTTTTCTGTAATCTTTTACAATTTCATAAAATACCATAAGTTGTGTTTCAGGATTCGATAAAAAGAAAGTGCAAAAAAAAAAAACTTTCCCAAAAAACAAGGAAAAAAAAAAACTTTCCGATGAAACCCCAAAATAATTTATTAGTAAAAACAATTTTTTTGAAAGGAAAACACGCCGCTTATAAGATTTTCTGTTCTTGATTTTTGATGACTTAAAGAGAGGAAATAATAGAAGAAAAAAAAGGGCTTCAAATTTTCATTGATGGATATTCACAAAAATATTCCGTCACCGCTTTTTTATACGAGCCTCAAGTTTCTTGACATCCAATTTTTTCTAATTCAGTTATCAGCATACTTTCCAACATTTTGAATTTATTAAGTTTTTAAGTAAGAAATTCCGTCGCGTTATAAAGGAATGTAATTGACACAGATTTAATTTTTTTCAGCAAAGTATTAAAAGGACAAAACTTTTCCCCATTAACGAAATATTCATTTCTCTTCCAGCGTTCGATCTAATTTAGAAGGCAGAGAGCCGTTCAGGTATTAATTTAACTTATGCATGATTTCGGAAATTTTGGACTCCTTCGAAGGAGCCCAAAATTCTCCTCTCCTTTACCTTCCTGTCAGAAGAAATACTATTTTGGGAACAGCTTGCCTCTTTCTTGAATAGCTACGTAAAATTTCAGCTTAATTCTCACTTCAAATGTACCGCAAAGTTACCAATTCCCTCTTTCCTTCCTTGTCACCAAAAATGAATTTTTAAAAGAATATCTTTCTTGCAAGCGTGAGCATGTGTACTACTTGAACAAGATCATAAAACTTCTTTCAAAATTTTTTAAAAATTTCGGAGGCAAAAAAAAAAAAAAATCAGATTTTATTTTTCTTACTTTTTTTTTTCCTAACGATTCTGAACTCTGAACTGGAAACCTCGATGATTTTTAATTCAGGTCCAACCTTCTTAGCTCCAGCGCCGCACCGAGGGAACGCGAGAACTTTTTCCCAAGCAACCGATTTTTTCCCCATTTTTGGCGAAGCGTGAAAACCGTTTAAATGCTTTTATAAAATGTTTCTAATCCTTTAAAATCCTTCAAACCAAGGTAAAATTTTCTAAAATATAGAACAACCAACCGAAACGGCGAGTTTTCATGATTAAAATTTGACGGGCACGGAATTTTACCGTGAGTTTTAATTTTTTTTTTTTTTTTTTTTTTTTTTTCAATCAGAGAAAATCATATTGCGTTTCAATCCCTACATTATTTATTCCTTTCATCTCTGTTTTTACGATTTATTTCCCTTACATCGCTCGGTCATCTTCCTCGGATGCCAGCTTGGTTGCTGTTAAAATCAATCGGTTAAGTATCCTTGTTTGACATTTCGACGATTCAGAGATAAATCAATCACTCAAATGCTTGTTACATTCCCGTTGTCACGGTGATAATGGGCTACGGAAAAAAAAAAAAAAAAAAAAAAAAAAAAAACGTTTTTACTAATTTGAATCGAAGACCCGCTTTTTTCGTGTTCCGCTTTTAAAATCGGCGAATAAGGAAAAAAAATCCAAAAAGACATGCATCGCAAATGATTTTTATCTTTCTTCTCCAAATATTTATCAAAATGGAAAAAATTTTTTCATTACACGTGATGTATAAATGATTGTTACCAACACTGTTTTCAATATTGAAAACACGATTTTATCCATAGAGTTAAAAACGATATAGATAACAAGAATTATCCTCCCTAGGGAGGATAAATTGAAATTATCCTCACTGATTTCATGTCATTGTTGACAAACAACATTTAAAAACTCTATGGTATTGTTTGCCGCGTTTTGAAAAAGGAAAAAAAAAAAAAAAAACATGGAAAAAAAAAGATAAACAAAACAAAACAAGAACAAAACATATTCACCGGGAATCCCACTAGCAATAAAAAGTAACTTCCGTCACAGGATGGGTATGTGAGATTAATCCTTTTCTCGACCTTTGTTTGCCTCGCCTCGCCTTCGGCTCGGCGGCAAACAAAGGTCTCGAACAGGATAAATCTCACATACCCATCCTTGTGACGGAATCTACTATAGAGTAACTGAAAAAAAAAATGTAATCTGAAATACGTGATGGTATTAATGCATTTAAACCTATAATCATGTAATCCTATCACAGGATGTACCAATCATGGTTTTTATGTATCCGCTGCTTTAATCTTAATCATTTCATTCGTTTTAAAATATATTTTAGACTTTTTTTATGTTCATTTTAGCGGTTTACGATGATTATAAAACGTATATAAAAAAGGTAAAAGAAAAGTTCTCTTTGAAATTTTCTTATTACTATTAAAATGAGAAAAATTTAAAAGGTTACGTTACAACATAGGATCTCATCTTGGAGGAGCGAAAAGATAATGTTGTTTATTTGTTAATCCACCTTTCCAGCTTGGTGGGACTTCGTTATGGATATCTTTGAATAAACCGCAATGTTAAGCATAGTGGATCGTGATAGGAAATTTATCAAAGAAAAAGAATTGGTAAAGTAGGGACTTTGAAAAAGCTATACACCTGTGTCTGGAGGCAGGAAGCTCTACAAGATGAGAGCCACTCTAGAGCGCTCTGTACCGGAAGGTATGGAGCACTCTAGAGTGGTTGTTACCCAGATGTGAAGCACTCTGGTTGGGTGTACAGCATGGTGGAAAATAGCATACATTAACCAGTACGGTTAGAGTGGAGAATCTGGGTTAAATT